>JALAZF010000038.1:10137500-15137500 GCA_022829125.1 Lathyrus tuberosus
ACCTCTGGTTATGAGACCGCCTTCGTGTCGACCTACCTTAGAGTTTAGGATCTGAGACCGCGCTCGTGCCGGCTTTCCTTTTGAAAATCCATCTTATGATGGTAACCTTTGGTTATGAGACCGCCTTCGTGTCGGCGTACCTTAGGGTTTAGGATCTGAGACCGCCCTCGTGTCGGCTTTCCTTTTGAAAATCCATCATGTGTTGGTAACCTCTAGTTATGAGACCGCCTTTGTGTCGGCCTACCTTAGAGTTTAGGATCAGAGACCGCCATCGTGTCGACTTTCCTTCTAAAATCCATCTTGTGATGGTAACCTCTGGTTATGAGACCGCCTTCGTGTCGGCCTACCTTATAGTTTAGGATCTGAGACCGCCCTCGTGTCAGCTTTCCTTTTGAAATTCCATCTTATGATGGTAACTTTTGGTTATGAGACCTCCTTCGTGTCGTCTTACCTTAGAGTTTAGGACCTGAGGCCGCCCTCGTGTCGGATTTCCTTTTGAAAATCCATCTTGTGTTGGTAACCTCTAGTTATGAGACCACCTTTTCGTCGGCCTACCTTTGAGTTTAGGATCTGAGAACGCCCTCGTGTCGGCTTTCCGCCTAAAATCCATCTTGTTATGGTAACCTCTGGTTATGAGACCGCCTTTGTGTCGGCCTACCTTGGAGTTTAGCATCTGAGACCGCCCTCGTGTCGGCTTTCCTTCTAAAATCCATCTTGTGATGGTAACCTCTGGTTATGAGACCGCCTTCTTGTCGGCCTACCTTGGAGTTTAGGATCTCAGACCGCCCTCGTGTCGGCTTTCCCTATAAAATCCATCTTGTGATGGTAACCTCTGATTATGAGACCGCCTTGGTGTCGGCCTACCTTAGAGTTTAGGATCTGAGACCGCCCTCATGTCGACTTTCCTTTTGAAAATCCATCTTATGATGGTAACTTTTGTTTATGAGACTGGCTTCGTGTCAGCTTACCTTAGAGTTTAGAATCTAAGACTTCCCTCGTGTCGGCTTTCATTTTGAAAATCCATCTTGTGATGGTAACCTTTGGTTATGAGACCGCCTTCGTGTCGGCCTACCTTAGAGTTTTGGATCAGAGACATCCTTCGTGTCGACTTTCCTTCTAAAATCCATCTGGTGATGGTAACCTCTGGTTATGAGACCGCCTTCGTGTCGGCCTACCTTAGAGTTTAGGATCTGAGACCGCCCTCGTGTCGGCTTGCCTTTTGAAATTCCATCTTATGATGGTAACTTTTGGTTATGAGACTGGCTTCGTGTCGGCTTACCTTAGAGTTTAGAATCTGAGACTGCCCTCGTGTCGGCTTTCATTTTGAAAATCCATCTTGTGATGGTAACCTCTGGCTATGAGACCGCCTTCGTGTCGGCCTACCTTAGAGTTTTGGATCTGAGACATCCCTCGTGTTGACTTTCCGTCTAAAATCCATCTTGTGATGGTAACCTCTGGTTATGAGACTGCCTTCGTGTCGGCCTACCTTAGAGTTTAGGATCTGAGACCGCCCTCGTGTTGGCTTTCCTTTTGAAAATCCATCTTGTGATGGTAACCTTTGGTTATGAGACCGCCTTCGTGTCGGATTACCTTAGAGTTTAGGATCTGAGACCTCCCTTGTGTCGGCTTTCCTTTTGAAAATCCATCTTGTGTTTGTAACCTCTAGTTATGAGACCGCCTTTGTGTAGGCCTACCTTAGAGTTTAGGATCTGAGACCGCCCTCGTATCCGCTTTCCTTCTAAAATCCATCTTGTGATGGTAACCTCTGGTAATGACACCGCCTTCGTGTCGGGCTACCTTAGAGTTTAGGATCTGAGACCGCCCTCGTGTCGGCTTTCCTTTTGAAAATCCATCTTATGATGGTAACCTTTGGTTATGAGACTGCCTTCGTGTCGTTTTACCTTAGAGTTTAGGACCTGAGGCCGCCCTCGTGTCGGATTTCCTTTTGAAAATCCATCTTGTGTTGGTAACCTCTAGTTATGAGACCACCTTTTCGTCGGCCTACCTTTGAGTTTAGGATCTGAGATCGCCCTCGTGTCGGCTTTCCGTCTAAAATCCATCTTGTTATGGTAACCTCTGGTTATGAGAGTGCCTTGGTGTCATCCTACCTTAGAGTTTAGAATCTGAGACTGCCCTTGTGTCGGATTTCCTTTTGAAAATCCATCTTGTGATGGTAACCTCTTGTTATGAGACTGCCTTCGTGTCGGCCTACCTTAGAGTTTAGGATCTGAGACCGCCCTCGTTTCGTCTTTCCTTCTAAAATCCATCTTGTGATGGTACCCTCTAGTTATGAGACCGCCTTCGTGTCGGCCTACCTTAGAGTTTAGGATCTGATACCGCCCTCGTGTCGGCTTTCCATTTGAAAATCCATCTTGTGATGGCAACCTCTTGTTATGAGACCGCTTTAGTGTCGGCCTACCTTAGAGTTTAAGATCTGATACCTCCCTCGTGTCGGCTTTCCTTCTAAAATTCATCTTGTAATGGTAATCTCCGGTTATGAGACCGCCTTAGTGTCTGCCTACCTTAGAGTTTTGGATCTGAGACATCTCTCGTGTCGACTTTCCTTCTAAAATCCATCTTGTGATGGTAACCTCTGGTTATGAAACCGCCTTCGTGTCGGCCTACCTTAGAGTTTAGGATCTGAGACCGCCCTCGTGTCGGATTTCCTTTTGAAAATCCATCTTGTGTTGGTAACCTCTAGTTATGAGACCACCTTTTCGTCGGCCTACCTTTGAGTTTAGGATCTGAGACCGCCCTCGTGTCGGCTTTCCGTCTAAAATCCATCTTGTTATGGTAACCTCTGGTTATCTGACCGCCTTGGTGTCATCCTACCTTAGAGTTTAGAATCTGACACTGCCCTTGTGTCGGATTTCCTTTTGAAAATCCATCTTGTGACGGTAACCTCTTGTTATGAGACCGCCTTCGTGTCGGCCTACCTTAGAGTTTAGGATCTGAGACCGCCCTCGTTTCGTCTTTCCTTCTAAAATCCATCTTGTGATGGTACCCTCTAGTTATGAGACCGCCTTCGTGTCGGCCTACCTTAGAGTTTAGGATCTGATACCGCCCTCGTGCCGGCGTTCCATTTGAAAATCCATCTTGTGATGGTAACCTCTGGTTATGAGACCGCTTTAGTGTCGGCCTACCATAGAGTGTAAGATCTGATACCTCCCTCGTGTCGGCTTTCCTTCTAAAATTCATCTTGTAATGGTAATCTCTGGTTATGAGACCGCCTTCGTGTCGGCCTACCTTAGAGTTTTGGATCTGAGACATCTCTCGTGTCGACTTTCCTTCTAAAATCCATCTTGTGATGGTAACCTCTGGTTATGAAACCGCCTTCGTGTCGGCCTACCTTAGAGTTTAGGATCTGAGACCGCCCTCGTGTCGGCTTTCCTTTTGAAAATCCATCTTATGATGGTAACCTTTGGTTATGAGACCGCCTTCGTGCCGGCTTACCATAGAGTTTCGGATCTGAGACCGCCCTCGTGTCGGCTTTCCTTTTGAAAATCCTTCTTATGATAGTAACCTTTGGTTATGAGACCGCCTTCGTGTCGGCTTACCTTAGAGTTTAGGATCTGAGACCGCCCTCGTGTCGGCTTTCCTTTTGAAAATCCATCATGTGTTGGTAACCTCTAGTTATGAGACCGCCTTTGTGTCAGCCTACCTTAGAGTTTAGGATCAGAGACCGCCATCGTATCGACTTTCCTTCTAAAATCCATCTTGTGATGGTAACCTCTGGTTATGAGACCGCCTTCGTGTCGGCCTACCTTAGAGTTTAGGATCTGAGACCGCCCTCGTGTCGGCTTTCCTTTTGAAAATCCATCTTATGTTGGTAACCTTTGGTTATGAGACCGCCTTCGTGTCGTGTTACCTTAGAGTTTAGGACCTGAGGCCGCCCTCGTGTCGGATTTCCTTTTGAAAATCCATCTTGTGTTGGTAACCTCTAGTTATGAGACCACCTTTTCGTCGGCCTACCTTTGAGTTTAGGATCTGAGACCGCCCTCGTGTCGGCTTTCCGTCTAAAATCCATCTTGTTATGGTAACCTCTGGTTATGTGACCGCCTTGGTGTCATCCTACCTTAGAGTTTAGAATCTGACACTGCCCTTGTGTCGGATTTCCTTTTGAAAATCCATCTTGTGATGGTAACCTCTTGTTATGAGACCGCCTTCGTGTCGGCCTACCTTAGAGTTTAGGATCTGAGACCGCCCTCGTGCCGGCGTTCCATTTGAAAATCCATCTTGTGATGGTAACCTCTGGTTATGAGACCGCTTTAGTGTCGGCCTACCATAGAGTGTAAGATCTGATACCTCCCTCGTGTCGGCTTTCCTTCTAAAATTCATCTTGTAATGGTAACCTCTGGTTATGAAACCGCCTTCGTGTCGGCCTACCTTAGAGTTTAGGATCTGAGACCGCCCTCGTGTCGGCTTTCCTTTTGAAAATCCATCTTATGATGGTAACCTTTGGTTATGAGACCGCCTTCGTGCCGGCTTACCTTAGAGTTTCGGATCTGAGACCGCCCTCGTGTCGGATTTCCTTTTGAAAATCCATCTTATGATGGTAACCTTTGGTTATGAGACCGCCTTCGTGTCGGCTTACCTTAGAGTTTAGGATCTGAGACCGCCCTCGTGTCGGCTTTCCTTTTGAAAATCCATCATGTGTTGGTAACCTCTAGTTATGAGACCGCCTTTGTGTCAGCCTACCTTAGAGTTTAGGATCAGAGACCGCCATCGTGTCGACATTCCTTCTAAAATCCATCTTGTGATGGTAACCTCTTGTTATGAGACCGCCTTCGTGTCGGCCTACCTTAGAGTTTAGGATCTGAGACCGCCCTCGTGTCGGCTTTCCTTTTGAAAATCCATCTTATGATGGTAACCTTTGGTTATGAGACCGCCTTCGTGTCGTCTTACCTTAGAGTTTAGGACCTGAGGCCGCCCTCGTGTCGGATTTCCTTTTGAAAATCCATCATGTGTTGGTAACCTCTAGTTATGAGACCACCTTTTCGTCGGCCTACCTTTGAGTTTAGGATCTGAGACCGCCCTCGTGTCGGCTTTCCGTCTAAAATCCATCTTGTTATGGTAACCTCTGGTTATGTGACCGCCTTGGTGTCATCCTACCTTAGAGTTTAGAATCTGACACTGCCCTTGTGTCGGATTTCCTTTTGAAAATCCATCTTGTGATGGTAACCTCTTGTTATGAGACCGCCTTCGTGTCGGCCTACCTTAGAGTTTAGGATCTGAGACCGCCCTCGTTTCGTCTTTCCATTTGAAAATCCATCTTGTGATGGTAACCTCTGGTTATGAGACCGCTTTAGTGTCGGCCTACCATAGAGTGTAAGATCTGATACCTCCCTCGTGTCGGCTTTCCTTCTAAAATCCATCTTGTAATGGTAACCTCTGGTTATGAAACCGCCTTCGTGTCGGCCTACCTTAGAGTTTAGGATCTGAGACCGCCCTCGTGTCGGCTTTCCTTTTGAAAATCCATCTTATGATGGTAACCTTTGGTTATGAGACCGCCTTCGTGCCGGCTTACCTTAGAGTTTCGGATCTGAGACCGCCCTCGTGTCGGATTTCCTTTTGAAAATCCATCTTATGATGGTAACCTTTGGTTATGAGACCGCCTTCGTGTCGGCTTACCTTAGAGTTTAGGATCTGAGACCGCCCTCGTGTCGGCTTTCCTTTTGAAAATCCATCATGTGTTGGTAACCTCTAGTTATGAGACCGCCTTTGTGTCAGCCTACCTTAGAGTTTAGGATCAGAGACCGCCATCGTGTCGACTTTCCTTCTAAAATCCATCTTGTGATGGTAACCTCTTGTTATGAGACCGCCTTCGTGTCGGCCTACCTTAGAGTTTAGGATCTGAGATCGCCCTCGTGTCGGCTTTCCTTTTGAAAATCCATCTTATGATGGTAACCTTTGGTTATGAGACCGCCTTCGTGTCGTCTTACCTTAGAGTTTAGGACCTGAGGCCGCCCTCGTGTCGGATTTCCTTTTGAAAATCCATCTTGTGTTGGTAACCTCTAGTTATGAGACCACCTTTTCGTCGGCCTACCTTTGAGTTTAGGATCTGAGACCGCCCTCGTGTCGGCTTTCCGTCTAAAATCCATCTTGTTATGGTAACCTCTGGTTATGTGACCGCCTTGGTGTCATCCTAGCTTAGAGTTTAGAATCTGACACTGCCCTTGTGTCGGATTTCCTTTTGAAAATCCATCTTGTGATGGTAACCTCTTGTTATGAGACCGCCTTCGTGTCGGCCTACCTTAGAGTTTAGGATCTGAGACCGCCCTCGTTTCGTCTTTCCTTCTAAAATCCATCTTGTGATGGTACCCTCTAGTTATGAGACCGCCTTCGTGTCGGCCTACCTTAGAGTTTAGGATCTGATACCGCCCTCGTGCCGGTGTTCCATTTGAAAATCCATCTTGTGATGGTAACCTCTGGTTATGAGACCGCTTTAGTGTCGGCCTACCTTAGAGTTTAAGATCTGATACCTCCCTCGTGTCGGCTTTCCTTCTAAAATTCATCTTGTAATGGTAATCTCTAGTTATGAGACCGCCTTCGTGTCGGCCTACCTTAGAGTTTTGGATCTGAGACATCTCTCGTGTCGATTTTCCTTCTAAAATCCATCTTGTGATGGTAACCTCTGGTTATGAGACCGCCTTCGTGTCGGCCTACCTTAGAGTTTTGGATCTGAGACATCCCTCGTGTCGACTTTCCTTCTAAAATCCATCTTGTGATGGTAACCTCTGGTTATGAGACCGCCTTCGTGTCGGCCTACCTTAGAGTTTAGGATCTGAGACCGCCCTCATGTCGGATTTCCTTTTGAAAATCCATCTTGTGTTGGAAACCTCTAGTTATGAGAAAACCTTTTCGTCGGCCTACCTTTGAGTTTAGGATCTGAGACCGCCCTCGTGTCGGCTTTCCGTCTAAAATCCATCTTGTTATGGTAATCTCTGGTTATCTGACCGCCTTGGTGTCATCCTACCTTAGAGTTTAGAATCTGACACTGCCCTTGTGTCGGATTTCCTTTTGAAAATCCATCTTGTGATGGTAACCTCTTGTTATGAGACCGCCTTCGTGTCGGCCTACCTTAGAGTTTAGGATCTGAGACCGCCCTCGTTTCGTCTTTCCTTCTAAAATCCATCTTGTGATGGTACCCTCTAGTTATGAGACCGCCTTCGTGTCGGCCTACCTTAGAGTTTAGGATCTGATACCGCCCTCGTGCCGGCGTTCCATTTGAAAATCCATCTTGTGATGGTAACCTCTGGTTATGAGACCGCTTTAGTGTCGGCCTACCTTAGAGTTTAAGATCTGATACCTCCCTCGTGTCGGCTTTCCTTCTAAAATTCATCTTGTAATGGTAATCTCTGGTTATGAGACCGCCTTCGTGTCAGCCTACCTTAGAGTTTTGGATCTGAGACATCTCTCGTGTCGACTTTCCTTCTAAAATCCATCTTGTGATGGTAAACTCTGGTTATGAGACCGCCTTCGTGTCAGCCTACCTTAGAGTTTAGGATCTGAGACCGCCCTCGTGTCGACTTTCCTTTTGAAAATCCATCTTATGATGGTAACCTTTGGTTATGAGACCGCCTTCGTGCCGGCTTACCTTAGAGTTTCGGATCTGAGACCGCCCTCGTGTCGGCTTTCCTTTTGAAAATCCATCTTATGATGGTAACCTTTGGTTATGAGACCGCCTTCGTGTCGGCTTACCTTAGAGTTTAGGATCTGAGACCGCCCTCGTGTCGGCTTTCCTTTTGGAAATCCATCATGTGTTGGTAACCTCTAGTTATGAGACCGCCTTTGTGTCAGCCTACCTTAGAGTTTAGGATCAGAGACCGCCATCGTGTCGACTTTCCTTCTAAAATCCATCTTGTGATGGTAACCTCTTGTTATGAGACCGCCTTCGTGTCGGCCTACCTTAGAGTTTAGGATCTGAGATCGCCCTCGTGTCGGCTTTCCTTTTGAAAATCCATCTTATGATGGTAACCTTTGGTTATGAGACCGCCTTCGTGTCGTCTTACCTTAGAGTTTAGGACCTGAGGCCGCCCTCGTGTCGGATTTCCTTTTGAAAATCCATCTTGTGTTGGTAACCTCTAGTTATGAGACCACCTTTTCGTCGGCCTACCTTTGAGTTTAGGATCTGAGACCGCCCTCGTGTCGGCTTTCCGTCTAAAATCCATCTTGTTATGGTAACCTCTGGTTATGTGACCGCCTTGGTGTCATCCTAGCTTAGAGTTTAGAATCTGACACTGCCCTTGTGTCGGATTTCCTTTTGAAAATCCATCTTGTGATGGTAACCTCTTGTTATGAGACCGCCTTCGTGTCGGCCTACCTTAGAGTTTAGGATCTGAGACCGCCCTCGTTTCGTCTTTCCTTCTAAAATCCATCTTGTGATGGTACCCTCTAGTTATGAGACCGCCTTCGTGTCGGCCTACCTTAGAGTTTAGGATCTGATACCGCCCTCGTGCCGGTGTTCCATTTGAAAATCCATCTTGTGATGGTAACCTCTGGTTATGAGACCGCTTTAGTGTCGGCCTACCTTAGAGTTTAAGATCTGATACCTCCCTCGTGTCGGCTTTCCTTCTAAAATTCATCTTGTAATGGTAATCTCTAGTTATGAGACCGCCTTCGTGTCGGCCTACCTTAGAGTTTTGGATCTAAGACATCTCTCGTGTCGACTTTCCTTCTAAAATCCATCTTGTGATGGTAACCTCTGGTTATGAGACCGCCTTCGTGTCGGCCTACCTTAGAGTTTTGGATCTGAGACATCCCTCGTGTCGACTTTCCTTCTAAAATCCATCTTGTGATGGTAACCTCTGGTTATGAGACCGCCTTCGTGTCGGCCTACCTTAGAGTTTAGGATCTGAGACCGCCCTCATGTCGGATTTCCTTTTGAAAATCCATCTTGTGTTGGAAACCTCTAGTTATGAGAAAACCTTTTCGTCGGCCTACCTTTGAGTTTAGGATCTGAGACCGCCCTCGTGTCGGCTTTCCGTCTAAAATCCATCTTGTTATGGTAATCTCTGGTTATCTGACCGCCTTGGTGTCATCCTACCTTAGAGTTTAGAATCTGACACTGCCCTTGTGTCGGATTTCCTTTTGAAAATCCATCTTGTGATGGTAACCTCTTGTTATGAGACCGCCTTCGTGTCGGCCTACCTTAGAGTTTAGGATCTGAGACCGCCCTCGTTTCGTCTTTCCTTCTAAAATCCATCTTGTGATGGTACCCTCTAGTTATGAGACCGCCTTCGTGTCGGCCTACCTTAGAGTTTAGGATCTGATACCGCCCTCGTGCCGGCGTTCCATTTGAAAATCCATCTTGTGATGGTAACCTCTGGTTATGAGACCGCTTTAGTGTCGGCCTACCTTAGAGTTTAAGATCTGATACCTCCCTCGTGTCGGCTTTCCTTCTAAAATTCATCTTGTAATGGTAATCTCTGGTTATGAGACCGCCTTCGTGTCAGCCTACCTTAGAGTTTTGGATCTGAGACATCTCTCGTGTCGACTTTCCTTCTAAAATCCATCTTGTGATGGTAAACTCTGGTTATGAGACCGCCTTCGTGTCAGCCTACCTTAGAGTTTAGGATCTGAGACCGCCCTCGTGTCGACTTTCCTTTTGAAAATCCATCTTATGATGGTAACCTTTGGTTATGAGACCGCCTTCGTGCCGGCTTACCTTAGAGTTTCGGATCTGAGACCGCCCTCGTGTCGGCTTTCCTTTTGAAAATCCATCTTATGATGGTAACCTTTGGTTATGAGACCGCCTTCGTGTCGGCTTACCTTAGAGTTTAGGATCTGAGACCGCCCTCGTGTCGGCTTTCCTTTTGGAAATCCATCATGTGTTGGTAACCTCTAGTTATGAGACCGCCTTTGTGTCAGCCTACCTTAGAGTTTAGGATCAGAGACCGCCATCGTGTCGACTTTCCTTCTAAAATCCATCTTGTGATGGTAACCTCTGGTTATGAGACCGCCTTCGTGTCGGCCTACCTTAGAGTTTAGGATCTGAGACCGCCCTCATGTCGGCTTTCCTTTTGAAAATCCATCTTATGATGGTAACCTTTATTTATGAGACCGCCTTCGTGTCGTCTTACCTTAGAGTTTAGGACCTGAGGCCGCCCTCGTGTCGGATTTCCTTTTGAAAATCCATCTTGTGTTGGTAACCTCTAGTTATGAGACCACCTTTTCGTCGGCCTACCTTTGAGTTTAGGATCTGAGACCGCCCTCGTGTCGGCTTTCCGTCTAAAATCCATCTTGTTATGGTAACCTCTGGTTATGTGACCGCCTTGGTGTCATCCTACCTTAGAGTTTAGAATCTGACACTGCCCTTGTGTCGGATTTCCTTTTGAAAATCCATCTTGTGATGGTAACCACTTGTTATGAGACCGCCTTCGTGTCGGCCTACCTTAGAGTTTAGGATCTGAGACCGCCCTCGTTTCGTCTTTCCTTCTAAAATCCATCTTGTGATGGTACCCTCTAGTTATGAGACCGCCTTCGTGTCGACCTACCTTAGAGTTTAGGATCTGATACCGCCCTCGTGCCGGCGTTCCATTTGAAAATCCATCTTGTGATGGTAACCTCTGGTTATGAGACCGCTTTAGTGTCGGCCTACCTTAGAGTTTAAGATCTGATACCTCCCTCGTGTCGGCTTTCCTTCTAAAATTCATCTTGTAATGGTAATCTCTGGTTATGAGACCGCCTTCGTGTCGGCCTACCTTAGAGTTTTGGATCTGAGACATCTCTCGTGTCGACTTTCCTTCTAAAATCCATCTTGTGATGGTAACCTCTGGTTATGAGACCGCCTTCGTGTCGGCCTACCTTAGAGTTTAGGATCTGAGACCGCCCTCGTGTCGGCTTTCCTTTTGAAAATCCATCTTATGATGGTATCCTTTGGTTATGAGACCGCCTTCGTGCCGGCTTACCTTACAGTTTCGGATCTGAGACCGCCCTCGTGTCGGCTTTCCTTTTGAAAATCCATCTTATGATGGTAACCTTTGGTTATGAGACCGCCTTCGTGTCGGCTTACCTTAGAGTTTAGGATCTGAGACCGCCCACGTGTCGGCTTTCCTTTTGAAAATCCATCATGTGTTGGTAACCTCTAGTTATGAGACCGCCTTTGTGTCAGCCTACCTTAGAGTTTAGGATCAGAGACCGCCATTGTTTCGACTTTCCTTCTAAAATCCATCTTGTGATGGTAACCTCTGGTTATGAGACCGCCTTCGTGTCGGCCTACCTTAGATTTTAGGATCTGAGACCGCCCTCGTGTCGGCTTTCCTTTTGAAAATCCATCTTATGATGGTAACCTTTGGTTATGAGACCGTCTTCGTGTCGTCTTACCTTAGAGTTTAGGACCTGAGGCCGCCCTCGTGTCGGATTTCCTTTTGAAAATCCATCTTGTGTTGGTAACCTCTAGTTATGAGACCACCTTTTCGTCGGCCTACCTTTGAGTTTAGGATCTGAGACCGCCCTCGTGTCGGCTTTCCATCTAAAATCCATCTTGTTATGGTAACCTCTGGTTATGAGACCGCCTTGGTGTCATCCTACCTTAGAGTTTAGAATCTGAGACTGCCCTTGTGTCGGATTTCCTTTTGAAAATCCATCTTGTGATGGTAACCTCTTGTTATGAGACCGCCTTCGTGTCGGCCTACCTTAGAGTTTAGGATCTGAGACCGCCCTCGTTTCGTCTTTCCTTCTAAAATCCATCTTGTGATGGTACCCTCTAGTTATGAGACCGCCTTCGTGTCGGCCTACCTTAGAGTTTAGGATCTGATACAGCCCTCGTGCCGGCTTTCCATTTGAAAATCCATCTTGTGATGGTAACCTCTTGTTATGAGACCGCTTTAGTGTCAGCCTACCTTAGAGTTTAAGATCTGATACCTCCCTCGTGTCGGCTTTCCTTCTAAAATTCATCTTGTAATGGTAATCTCCGGTTATGAGACCGCCTTAGTGTCTGCCTACCTTAGAGTTTTGGATCTGAGACATCTCTCGTGTCGACTTTCCTTCTAAAATCCATCTTGTGATGGTAACCTCTGGTTATGAGACCGCCTTCGTGGTGGCCTACCTTAGAGTTTAGGATCTGAGACCGCCCTCGTGTCGGCTTGCCTTTTGAAATTCCATCTTATGATGGTAACTTTTGGTTATGAGACTGGCTTCGTGTCGGCTTACCTTAGAGTTTAGAATCTGAGACTACCCTCGTGTCGGCTTTCATTTTGAAAATCCATCTTGTGATGGTAACCTCTGGTTATGAGACCGCCTTCGTGTCGGCCTACCTTAGAGTTTTGGATCTGAGACATCCCTCGTGTCGACTTTCCTTCTAAAATCCATCTTGTGATGGTAACCTCTGGTTATGAGACCGCCTTCGTGTCGGCCTACCTTAGAGTTTAGGATGTGAGACCGCCCTCGTGTCGGATTTCCTTTTGAAAATCCATCTTGTGTTGGTAACCTCTAGTTATGAGACCACCTTTTCGTCGGCCTACCTTTGAGTTTAGGATCTGAGACCGCCCTCATGTCGGCTTTCCGTCTAAAATCCATCTTGTTATGGTAACCTCTGGTTATGAGACCGCCTTGGTGTCATCCTACCTTAGAGTTTAGGATCTGATACCGCCCTCGTGCCGGCGTTCCATTTGAAAATCCATCTTGTGATGGTAACCTCTGGTTATGAGACCGCTTTAGTGTCGGCCTACCTTAGAGTTTAAGATCTGATACCTCCCTCGTGTCGGCTTTCCTTCTAAAATTCATCTTGTAATGGTAATCTCTGGTTATGAGACCGCCTTCGTGTCGGCCTACCTTAGAGTTTTGGATCTGAGACATCTCTCGTGTCGACTTTCCTTCTAAAATCCATCTTGTGATGGTAACCTCTGGTTATGAGACCGCCTTCGTGTCGGCCTACCTTAGAGTTTAGGATCTGAGACCGCCCTCGTGTCGGCTTTCCTTTTGAAAATCCATCTTATGATGGTAACCTTTGGTTATGAGACCGCCTTCGTGCCGGCTTACCTTACAGTTTCGGATCTGAGACCGCCCTCGTGTCGGCTTTCCTTTTGAAAATCCATCTTATGATGGTAACCTTTGGTTATGAGACCGCCTTCGTGTCGGCTTACCTTAGAGTTTAGGATCTGAGACCGCCCACGTGTCGGCTTTCCTTTTGAAAATCCATCATGTGTTGGTAACCTCTAGTTATGAGACCACCTTTGTGTCAGCCTACCTTAGAGTTTAGGATCAGAGACCGCCATCGTTTCGACTTTCCTTCTAAAATCCATCTTGTGATGGTAACCTCTGGTTATGAGACCGCCTTCGTGTCGGCCTACCTTAGATTTTAGGATCTGAGACCGCCCTCGTGTCGGCTTTCCTTTCGAAAATCCATCTTATGATGGTAACCTTTGGTTATGAGACCGTCTTCGTGTCGTCTTACCTTAGAGTTTAGGACCTGAGGCCGCCCTCGTGTCGGATTTCCTTTTGAAAATCCATCTTGTGTTGGTAACCTCTAGTTATGAGACCACCTTTTCGTCGGCCTACCTTTGAGTTTAGGATCTGAGACCGCCCTCGTGTCGGCTTTCCTTTTGAAAATCCATCTTATGATGGTAACCTTTGGTTATGAGACCGCCTTCGTGCCGGCTTACCTTAGAGTTTCGGATCTGAGACCGCCCTCGTGTCGGCTTTCCTTTTGAAAATCCATCTTATGATGGTAACCTTTGGTTATGAGACCGCCTTCGTGTCGGCTTACCTTAGAGTTTAGGATCTGAGACCGCCCTCGTGTCGGCTTTCCTTTTGGAAATCCATCATGTGTTGGTAACCTCTAGTTATGAGACCGCCTTTGTGTCAGCCTACCTTAGAGTTTAGGATCAGAGACCGCCATCGTGTCGACTTTCCTTCTAAAATCCATCTTGTGATGGTAACCTCTGGTTATGAGACCGCCTTCGTGTCGGCCTACCTTAGAGTTTAGGATCTGAGACCGCCCTCATGTCGGCTTTCCTTTTGAAAATCCATCTTATGATGGTAACCTTTATTTATGAGACCGCCTTCGTGTCGTCTTACCTTAGAGTTTAGGACCTGAGGCCGCCCTCGTGTCGGATTTCCTTTTGAAAATCCATCTTGTGTTGGTAACCTCTAGTTATGAGACCACCTTTTCGTCGGCCTACCTTTGAGTTTAGGATCTGAGACCGCCCTCGTGTCGGCTTTCCGTCTAAAATCCATCTTGTTATGGTAACCTCTGGTTATGTGACCGCCTTGGTGTCATCCTACCTTAGAGTTTAGAATCTGACACTGCCCTTGTGTCGGATTTCCTTTTGAAAATCCATCTTGTGATGGTAACCACTTGTTATGAGACCGCCTTCGTGTCGGCCTACCTTAGAGTTTAGGATCTGAGACCGCCCTCGTTTCGTCTTTCCTTCTAAAATCCATCTTGTGATGGTACCCTCTAGTTATGAGACCGCCTTCGTGTCGACCTACATTAGAGTTTAGGATCTGATACCGCCCTCGTGCCGGCGTTCCATTTGAAAATCCATCTTGTGATGGTAACCTCTGGTTATGAGACCGCTTTAGTGTCGGCCTACCTTAGAGTTTAAGATCTGATACCTCCCTCGTGTCGGCTTTCCTTCTAAAATTCATCTTGTAATGGTAATCTCTGGTTATGAGACCGCCTTCGTGTCGGCCTACCTTAGAGTTTTGGATCTGAGACATCTCTCGTGTCGACTTTCCTTCTAAAATCCATCTTGTGATGGTAACCTCTGGTTATGAGACCGCCTTCGTGTCGGCCTACCTTAGAGTTTAGGATCTGAGACCGCCCTCGTGTCGGCTTTCCTTTTGAAAATCCATCTTATGATGGTATCCTTTGGTTATGAGACCGCCTTCGTGCCGGCTTACCTTACAGTTTCGGATCTGAGACCGCCCTCGTGTCGGCTTTCCTTTTGAAAATCCATCTTATGATGGTAACCTTTGGTTATGAGACCGCCTTCGTGTCGGCTTACCTTAGAGTTTAGGATCTGAGACCGCCCACGTGTCGGCTTTCCTTTTGAAAATCCATCATGTGTTGGTAACCTCTAGTTATGAGACCGCCTTTGTGTCAGCCTACCTTAGAGTTTAGGATCAGAGACCGCCATTGTTTCGACTTTCCTTCTAAAATCCATCTTGTGATGGTAACCTCTGGTTATGAGACCGCCTTCGTGTCGGCCTACCTTAGATTTTAGGATCTGAGACCGCCCTCGTGTCGGCTTTCCTTTTGAAAATCCATCTTATGATGGTAACCTTTGGTTATGAGACCGTCTTCGTGTCGTCTTACCTTAGAGTTTAGGACCTGAGGCCGCCCTCGTGTCGGATTTCCTTTTGAAAATCCATCTTGTGTTGGTAACCTCTAGTTATGAGACCACCTTTTCGTCGGCCTACCTTTGAGTTTAGGATCTGAGACCGCCCTCGTGTCGGCTTTCCATCTAAAATCCATCTTGTTATGGTAACCTCTGGTTATGAGACCGCCTTGGTGTCATCCTACCTTAGAGTTTAGAATCTGAGACTGCCCTTGTGTCGGATTTCCTTTTGAAAATCCATCTTGTGATGGTAACCTCTTGTTATGAGACCGCCTTCGTGTCGGCCTACCTTAGAGTTTAGGATCTGAGACCGCCCTCGTTTCGTCTTTCCTTCTAAAATCCATCTTGTGATGGTACCCTCTAGTTATGAGACCGCCTTCGTGTCGGCCTACCTTAGAGTTTAGGATCTGATACAGCCCTCGTGCCGGCTTTCCATTTGAAAATCCATCTTGTGATGGTAACCTCTTGTTATGAGACCGCTTTAGTGTCAGCCTACCTTAGAGTTTAAGATCTGATACCTCCCTCGTGTCGGCTTTCCTTCTAAAATTCATCTTGTAATGGTAATCTCCGGTTATGAGACCGCCTTAGTGTCTGCCTACCTTAGAGTTTTGGATCTGAGACATCTCTCGTGTCGACTTTCCTTCTAAAATCCATCTTGTGATGGTAACCTCTGGTTATGAGACCGCCTTCGTGGTGGCCTACCTTAGAGTTTAGGATCTGAGACCGCCCTCGTGTCGGCTTGCCTTTTGAAATTCCATCTTATGATGGTAACTTTTGGTTATGAGACTGGCTTCGTGTCGGCTTACCTTAGAGTTTAGAATCTGAGACTACCCTCGTGTCGGCTTTCATTTTGAAAATCCATCTTGTGATGGTAACCTCTGGTTATGAGACCGCCTTCGTGTCGGCCTACCTTAGAGTTTTGGATCTGAGACATCCCTCGTGTCGACTTTCCTTCTAAAATCCATCTTGTGATGGTAACCTCTGGTTATGAGACCGCCTTCGTGTCGGCCTACCTTAGAGTTTAGGATGTGAGACCGCCCTCGTGTCGGATTTCCTTTTGAAAATCCATCTTGTGTTGGTAACCTCTAGTTATGAGACCACCTTTTCGTCGGCCTACCTTTGAGTTTAGGATCTGAGACCGCCCTCATGTCGGCTTTCCGTCTAAAATCCATCTTGTTATGGTAACCTCTGGTTATGAGACCGCCTTGGTGTCATCCTACCTTAGAGTTTAGGATCTGATACCGCCCTCGTGCCGGCGTTCCATTTGAAAATCCATCTTGTGATGGTAACCTCTGGTTATGAGACCGCCTTCGTGTCGGCCTACCTTAGAGTTTAGGATGTGAGACCGCCCTCGTGTCGGATTTCCTTTTGAAAATCCATCTTGTGTTGGTAACCTCTAGTTATGAGACCACCTTTTCGTCGGCCTACCTTAGAGTTTAGGATCTGAGACCGCCCTCGTTTCGTCTTTCCTTCTAAAATCCATCTTGTGATGGTACCCTCTAGTTATGAGACCGCCTTCGTGTCGACCTACATTAGAGTTTAGGATCTGATACCGCCCTCGTGCCGGCGTTCCATTTGAAAATCCATCTTGTGATGGTAACCTCTGGTTATGAGACCGCTTTAGTGTCGGCCTACCTTAGAGTTTAAGATCTGATACCTCCCTCGTGTCGGCTTTCCTTCTAAAATTCATCTTGTAATGGTAATCTCTGGTTATGAGACCGCCTTCGTGTCGGCCTACCTTAGAGTTTTGGATCTGAGACATCTCTCGTGTCGACTTTCCTTCTAAAATCCATCTTGTGATGGTAACCTCTGGTTATGAGACCGCCTTCGTGTCGGCCTACCTTAGAGTTTAGGATCTGAGACCGCCCTCGTGTCGGCTTTCCTTTTGAAAATCCATCTTATGATGGTATCCTTTGGTTATGAGACCGCCTTCGTGCCGGCTTACCTTACAGTTTCGGATCTGAGACCGCCCTCGTGTCGGCTTTCCTTTTGAAAATCCATCTTATGATGGTAACCTTTGGTTATGAGACCGCCTTCGTGTCGGCTTACCTTAGAGTTTAGGATCTGAGACCGCCCACGTGTCGGCTTTCCTTTTGAAAATCCATCATGTGTTGGTAACCTCTAGTTATGAGACCGCCTTTGTGTCAGCCTACCTTAGAGTTTAGGATCAGAGACCGCCATTGTT
Source organism: Lathyrus tuberosus (assembly GCA_022829125.1). Lineage (NCBI taxonomy): Eukaryota > Viridiplantae > Streptophyta > Magnoliopsida > Fabales > Fabaceae > Lathyrus > Lathyrus tuberosus. Next base: position 10,154,970 of record JALAZF010000038.1, read on the forward strand.
TCGACTTTCCTTCTAAAATCCATCTTGTGATGGTAACCTCTGGTTATGAGACCGCCTTCGTGTCGGCCTACCTTAGATTTTAGGATCTGAGACCGCCCTCGTGTCGGCTTTCCTTTTGAAAATCCATCTTATGATGGTAACCTTTGGTTATGAGACCGTCTTCGTGTCGTCTTACCTTAGAGTTTAGGACCTGAGGCCGCCCTCGTGTCGGATTTCCTTTTGAAAATCCATCTTGTGTTGGTAACCTCTAGTTATGAGACCACCTTTTCGTCGGCCTACCTTTGAGTTTAGGATCTGAGACCGCCCTCGTGTCGGCTTTCCATCTAAAATCCATCTTGTTATGGTAACCTCTGGTTATGAGACCGCCTTGGTGTCATCCTACCTTAGAGTTTAGAATCTGAGACTGCCCTTGTGTCGGATTTCCTTTTGAAAATCCATCTTGTGATGGTAACCTCTTGTTATGAGACCGCCTTCGTGTCGGCCTACCTTAGAGTTTAGGATCTGAGACCGCCCTCGTTTCGTCTTTCCTTCTAAAATCCATCTTGTGATGGTACCCTCTAGTTATGAGACCGCCTTCGTGTCGGCCTACCTTAGAGTTTAGGATCTGATACAGCCCTCGTGCCGGCTTTCCATTTGAAAATCCATCTTGTGATGGTAACCTCTTGTTATGAGACCGCTTTAGTGTCAGCCTACCTTAGAGTTTAAGATCTGATACCTCCCTCGTGTCGGCTTTCCTTCTAAAATTCATCTTGTAATGGTAATCTCCGGTTATGAGACCGCCTTAGTGTCTGCCTACCTTAGAGTTTTGGATCTGAGACATCTCTCGTGTCGACTTTCCTTCTAAAATCCATCTTGTGATGGTAACCTCTGGTTATGAGACCGCCTTCGTGGTGGCCTACCTTAGAGTTTAGGATCTGAGACCGCCCTCGTGTCGGCTTGCCTTTTGAAATTCCATCTTATGATGGTAACTTTTGGTTATGAGACTGGCTTCGTGTCGGCTTACCTTAGAGTTTAGAATCTGAGACTACCCTCGTGTCGGCTTTCATTTTGAAAATCCATCTTGTGATGGTAACCTCTGGTTATGAGACCGCCTTCGTGTCGGCCTACCTTAGAGTTTTGGATCTGAGACATCCCTCGTGTCGACTTTCCTTCTAAAATCCATCTTGTGATGGTAACCTCTGGTTATGAGACCGCCTTCGTGTCGGCCTACCTTAGAGTTTAGGATGTGAGACCGCCCTCGTGTCGGATTTCCTTTTGAAAATCCATCTTGTGTTGGTAACCTCTAGTTATGAGACCACCTTTTCGTCGGCCTACCTTTGAGTTTAGGATCTGAGACCGCCCTCATGTCGGCTTTCCGTCTAAAATCCATCTTGTTATGGTAACCTCTGGTTATGAGACCGCCTTGGTGTCATCCTACCTTAGAGTTTAGGATCTGATACCGCCCTCGTGCCGGCGTTCCATTTGAAAATCCATCTTGTGATGGTAACCTCTGGTTATGAGACCGCTTTAGTGTCGGCCTACCTTAGAGTTTAAGATCTGATACCTCCCTCGTGTCGGCTTTCCTTCTAAAATTCATCTTGTAATGGTAATCTCTGGTTATGAGACCGCCTTCGTGTCGGCCTACCTTAGAGTTTTGGATCTGAGACATCTCTCGTGTCGACTTTCCTTCTAAAATCCATCTTGTGATGGTAACCTCTGGTTATGAGACCGCCTTCGTGTCGGCCTACCTTAGAGTTTAGGATCTGAGACCGCCCTCGTGTCGGCTTTCCTTTTGTAAATCCATCTTATGATGGTAACCTTTGGTTATGAGACCGCCTTCGTGCCGGCTTACCTTACAGTTTCGGATCTGAGACCGCCCTCGTGTCGGCTTTCCTTTTGAAAATCCATCTTATGATGGTAACCTTTGGTTATGAGACCGCCTTCGTGTCGGCTTACCTTAGAGTTTAGGATCTGAGACCGCCCACGTGTCGGCTTTCCTTTTGAAAATCCATCATGTGTTGGTAACCTCTAGTTATGAGACCGCCTTTGTGTCAGCCTACCTTAGAGTTTAGGATCAGAGACCGCCATCGTTTCGACTTTCCTTCTAAAATCCATCTTGTGATGGTAACCTCTGGTTATGAGACCGCCTTCGTGTCGGCCTACCTTAGATTTTAGGATCTGAGACCGCCCTCGTGTCGGCTTTCCTTTCGAAAATCCATCTTATGATGGTAACCTTTGGTTATGAGACCGTCTTCGTGTCGTCTTACCTTAGAGTTTAGGACCTGAGGCCGCCCTCGTGTCGGATTTCCTTTTGAAAATCCATCTTGTGTTGGTAACCTCTAGTTATGAGACCACCTTTTCGTCGGCCTACCTTTGAGTTTAGGATCTGAGACCGCCCTCGTGTCGGCTTTCCATCTAAAATCCATCTTGTTATGGTAACCTCTGGTTATGAGACCGCCTTGGTGTCGTCCTACCTTAGAGTTTAGAATCTGAGACTGCCCTTGTGTCGGATTTCCTTTTGAAAATCCATCTTGTGATGGTAACCTCTTGTTATGAGACCGCCTTCGTGTCGGCCTACCTTAGAGTTTAGGATCTGAGACCGCCCTCGTTTCGTCTTTCCTTCTAAAATCCATCTTGTGATGGTACCCTCTAGTTATGAGACCGCCTTCGTGTCGGCCTACCTTAGAGTTTAGGATCTGATACAGCCCTCGTGCCGGCTTTCCATTTGAAAATCCATCTTGTGATGGTAACCTCTTGTTATGAGACCGCTTTAGTGTCAGCCTACCTTAGAGTTTAAGATCTGATACCTCCCTCGTGTCGGCTTTCCTTCTAAAATTCATCTTGTAATGGTAATCTCCGGTTATGAGACCGCCTTAGTGTCTGCCTACCTTAGAGTTTTGGATCTGAGACATCTCTCGTGTCGACTTTCCTTCTAAAATCCATCTTGTGATGGTAACCTCTGGTTATGAGACCGCCTTCGTGGTGGCCTACCTTAGAGTTTAGGATCTGAGACCGCCCTCGTGTCGGCTTGCCTTTTGAAATTCCATCTTATGATGGTAACTTTTGGTTATGAGACTGGCTTCGTGTCGGCTTACCTTAGAGTTTAGAATCTGAGACTACCCTCGTGTCGGCTTTCATTTTGAAAATCCATCTTGTGATGGTAACCTCTGGTTATGAGACCGCCTTCGTGTCGGCCTACCTTAGAGTTTTGGATCTGAGACATCCCTCGTGTCGACTTTCCTTCTAAAATCCATCTTGTGATGGTAACCTCTGGTTATGAGACCGCCTTCGTGTCGGCCTACCTTAGAGTTTAGGATCTGAGACCGCCCTCGTGTCGGATTTCCTTTTGAAAATCCATCTTGTGTTGGTAACCTCTAGTTATGAGACCACCTTTTCGTCGGCCTACCTTTGAGTTTAGGATCTGAGACCGCCCTCATGTCGGCTTTCCGTCTAAAATCCATCTTGTTATGGTAACCTCTGGTTATGAGACCGCCTTGGTGTCATCCTACCTTAGAGTTTAGAATCTGAGACTTCACTTGAGTCGGATTTCCTTTTGAAAATCCATCTTGTGATGGTAACCTCTTGTTATGAGACCGCCTTCGTGTCGGCCTACCTTAGAGATTAGGATCTGAGACAGCCCTCGTTTCGTCTTTCCTTCTAAACTCCATCTTGTGATGGTACCCTCTAGTTATGAGACCGCCTTCGTGCCGGCCTACCTTAGAGTTTAGGATCTGATACCGCCCTCGTGCCGGCTTTCCATTTGAAAATGCATCTTGTGATGGTAACCTCTGGTTATGAGACCGCCTTCGTGTCGGCCTACCTTAGAGTTTAGGATATGAGACCGCCCTCGTGTCGGCTTTCCTTTTGAAAATCCATCTTATGATGGTAACCTTTGGTTATGAGACCGCCTTCGTGTCGTCTTACCTTAGAGATTAGGACCTGAGGCCGCCCTCATGTCGGATTTCCTTTTGAAAATCCATCTTGTGTTGGTAACCTCTAGTTATGAGACCACCTTTTCGTCGGCCTACCTTTGAGTTTAGGATCTGAGACCGCCCTCGTGTCGGCTTTCCATCCAAAATCCATCTTGTTATGGTAACCTCTGGTTATGAGACCGCCTTGGTGTCATCCTACCTTAGAGTTTAGAATCTGAGACTGCCCTTGTGTCGGATTTCCTTTTGAAAATCCATCTTGTGATGGTAACCTCTTGTTATGAGACCGCCTTCGTGTCGGCCTACCTTAGAGTTTAGGATCTGAGAACGCCCTCATTTTGTCTTTCCTTCTAACATCCATCTTGTGATGGTACCCTCCGGTTATGAGACCGCCTTCGTGTCTGCCTACCTTAGAGTTTAGGATCTGAGACATCTCTCGTGTCGACTTTCCTTCTAAAATCCATCTTGTGATGGTAACCTCTGGTTATGAGACCGCCTTCGTGTTGGCCTACCTTAGAGTTTAGGATCTGAGACCGCCCTCGTGTCGGCTTGCCTTTTGAAATTCCATCTTATGATGGTAACTTTTGGTTATAAGACTGGCTTCGTGTCGGCTTACCTTAGAGTTTAGAATCTGAGACTGCCCTGGTGTCGGCTTTCATTTTGAAAATCCATCTTGTGATGGTAACCTCTGGTTATGAGACCGCCTTCGTGTCGGCCTACCTTAGAGTTTAGGATCTGATACCGCCCTCGTGCCGGCGTTCCATTTGAAAATCCATCTTGTGATGGTAACCTCTGGTTATGAGACCGCTTTAGTGTCGGCCTACCTTAGAGTTTAAGATCTGATACCTCCCTCGTGTCGGCTTTCCTTCTAAAATTCATCTTGTAATGGTAATCTCTGGTTATGAGACCGCCTTCGTGTCGGCCTACCTTAGAGTTTTGGATTTGAGACATCTCTCGTGTCGACTTTCCTTCTAAAATCCATCTTGTGATGGTAACCTCTGGTTATGAGACCGCCTTCATGTCGGCCTACCTTAGAGTTTAGGATCTGAGACCGCCCTCGTGTCGGCTTTCCTTTTGAAAATCCATCTTATGATGGTAACCTTTGGTTATGAGACCGCCTTCGTGCCGGCTTACCTTAGAGTTTCGGATCTGAGACCGCCCTCGTGTCGGCTTTCCTTTTGAAAATCCATATTATGATGGTAACCTTTGGTTATGAGACCGCCTTCGTGTCGGCTTACCTTAGAGTTTAGGATCTGAGACCGCCCTCGTGTCGGCTTTCCTTTTGAAAATCCATCATGTGTTGGTAACCTCTAGTTATGAGACCGCCTTTGTGTCAGCCTACCTTAGAGTTTAGGATCAGAGACCGCCATCGTGTCGACTTTCCTTCTAAAATCCATCTTGTGATGGTAACCTCTGGTTATGAGACCGCCTTCGTGTCGGCCTACCTTAGAGTTTAGGATCTGAGACCGCCCTCGTGTCGGCTTTCCTTTTGAAAATCCATCTTATGATGGTAACCTTTGGTTATGAGACCGCCTTCGTGTCGTCTTACCTTAGAGTTTAGGACCTGAGGCTGCCCTCGTGTCGGATTTCCTTTTGAAAATCCATCTTGTGTTGGTAACCTCTAGTTATGAGACCACCTTTTCGTCGGCCTACCTTTGAGTTTAGGATCTGAGACCGCCCTCGTATCGGCTTTCCATCAAAAATCCATCTTGTTATGGTAACCTCTGGTTATGAGACCGCCTTGGTGTCATCCTACCTTAGAGTTTAGAATCTGAGACTGCCCTTGTGTCGGATTTCCTTTTGAAAATCCATCTTGTGATGGTAACCTCTTGTTATGAGACCGCCTTCGTGTCGGCCTACCTTAGAGTTTAGGATCTGAGACCGCCCACGTTTCGTCTTTCCTTCTAAAATGCATCTTGTGATGGTACCCTCTAGTTATGAGACCGCCTTCGTGTCGGCCTACCTTAGAGTTTAGGATCTGATACCGCCCTCGTGCCGGCTTTCCATTTGAAAATCCAACTTGTGATGGTAAACTCTTGTTATGAGACCGCTTTAGTGTCAGCCTACCTTAGAGTTTAAGATCTGATACCTCCCTCGTGTCGGCTTTCCTTCTAAAATTCATCTTGTAATGGTAATCTCCGGTTATGAGACCGCCTTCGTGTCTGCCTACCTTAGAGTTTTGGATCTGAGACATCTCTCGTGTCGACTTTCCTTCTAAAATCCATCTTGTGATGGAAACCTCTGGTTATGAGACCGCCTTCGTGGTGGCCTACCTTAGAGTTTAGGATCTGAGACCGCCCTCGTGTCGGCTTTCCGTCTAAAATCCATCTTGTTATGGTAACCTCTGGTTATGAGACCGCCTTGGTGTCATCCTACCTTAGAGTTTAGAATCTGAGACTTCACTTGTGTCGGATTTCCTTTTGAAAATCCATCTTGTGATGGTAACCTCTTGTTATGAGACCGCCTTCGTGTCGGCCTACCTTAGAGTTTAGGATCTGAGAACGCCCTCATTTTGTCTTTCCTTCTAACATCCATCTTGTGATGGTACCCTCCGGTTATGAGACCGCCTTCGTGTCTGCCTACCTTAGAGTTTAGGATCTGAGACATCTCTCGTGTCGACTTTCCTTCTAAAATCCATCTTGTGATGGTAACCTCTGGTTATGAGACCGCCTTCGTGTTGGCCTACCTTAGAGTTTAGGATCTGAGACCGCCCTCGTGTCGGCTTGCCTTTTGAAATTCCATCTTATGATGGTAACTTTTGGTTATAAGACTGGCTTCGTGTCGGCTTACCTTAGAGTTTAGAATCTGAGACTGCCCTCGTGTCGGCTTTCATTTTGAAAATCCATCTTGTGATGGTAACCTCTGGTTATGAGACCGCCTTCGTGTCGGCCTACCTTAGAGTTTAGGATCTGATACCGCCCTCGTGCCGGCGTTCCATTTGAAAATCCATCTTGTGATGGTAACCTCTGGTTATGAGACCGCTTTAGTGTCGGCCTACCTTAGAGTTTAAGATCTGGTACCTCCCTCGTGTCGGCTTTCCTTCTAAAATTCATCTTGTAATGGTAATCTCTGGTTATGAGACCGCCTTCGTGTCGGCCTACCTTAGAGTTTTGGATCTGAGACATCTCTCGTGTCGACTTTCCTTCTAAAATCCATCTTGTGATGTTAACCTCTGGTTATGAGACCGCCTTCATGTCGGCCTACCTTAGAGTTTAGGATCTGAGACCGCCCTCGTGTCGGCTTTCCTTTTGAAAATCCATCTTATGATGGTAACCTTTGGTTATGAGACCGCCTTCGTGCCAGCTTACCTTAGAGTTTCGGATCTGAGACCGCCCTCGTGTCCGCTTTCCTTTTGAAAATCCATATTATGATGGTAACCTTTGGTTATGAGACCGCCTTCGTGTCGGCTTACCTTAGAGTTTAGGATCTGAGACCGCCCTCGTGTCGGCTTTCCTTTTGAAAATCCATCATGTGTTGGTAACCTCTAGTTATGAGACCGCCTTTGTGTCAGCCTACCTTAGAGTTTAGGATCAGAGACCGCCATCGTGTCGACTTTCCTTCTAAAATCCATCTTGTGATGGTAACCTCTGGTTATGAGACCGCCTTCGTGTCGGCCTACCTTAGAGTTTAGGATCTGAGACCGCCCTCGTGTCGGCTTTCCTTTTGAAAATCCATCTTATGATGGTAACCTTTGGTTATGAGACCGCCTTCGTGTCGTCTTACCTTAGAGTTTAGGACCTGAGGCTGCCCTCGTGTCGGATTTCCTTTTGAAAATCCATCTTGTGTTGGTAACCTCTAGTTATGAGACCACCTTTTCGTCGGCCTACCTTTGAGTTTAGGATCTGAGACCGCCCTCGTGTCGGCTTTCCATCAAAAATCCATCTTGTTATGGTAACCTCTGGTTATGAGACCGCCTTGGTGTCATCCTACCTTAGAGTTTAGAATCTGAGACTGCCCTTGTGTCGGATTTCCTTTTGAAAATCCATCTTGTGATGGTAACCTCTTGTTATGAGACCGCCTTCGTGTCGGCCTACCTTAGAGTTTAGGATCTGAGACCGCCCTCGTTTCGTCTTTCCTTCTAAAATGCATCTTGTGATGGTACCCTCTAGTTATGAGACCGCCTTCGTGTCGGCCTACCTTAGAGTTTAGGATCTGATACCGCCCTCGTGCCGGCTTTCCATTTGAAAATCCAACTTGTGATGGTAACCTCTTGTTATGAGACCGCTTTAGTGTCAGCCTACCTTAGAGTTTAAGATCTGATACCTCCCTCGTGTCGGCTTTCCTTCTAAAATTCATCTTGTAATGGTAATCTCCGGTTATGAGACCGCCTTCGTGTCTGCCTACCTTAGAGTTTTGGATCTGAGACATCTCTCGTGTCGACTTTCCTTCTAAAATCCATCTTGTGATGGTAACCTCTTGTTATGAGACCGCCTTCGTGTCGGCCTACCTTAGAGTTTAGGATCTGAGACCGCCCTCGTTTCGTCTTTCCTTCTAAAATCCATCTTGTGATGGTACCCTCTAGTTATGAGACCGCCTTCGTGTCGGCCTACCTTAGAGTTTAGGATCTGATACCGCCCTCGTGCCGGCTTTCCATTTGAAAATCCATCTTGTGATGGTAACCTCTGGTTATGAGACCGCCTTCGTGTCGTCTTACCTTAGAGTTTAGGACCTGAGGCCGCCCTCGTGTCGGATTTCCTTTTGAAAATCGATCTTGTGTTGGTAACCTCTAGTTATGAGACCATCTTTTCGTCGGCTTGCCTTTGAGTTTAGGATCTGAGACCGCCCTCCTGTCGGCTTTCCATCTAAAATCCATCTTGTTATGGTAACCTCTGGTTATGAGACCGCCTTGGTGTCATCCTACCTTAGAGTTTAGAATCTGAGACTGCCCTTGTGTCGGATTTCCTTTTGAAAATCCATCTTGTGATGGTAACCTCTTGTTATGAGACCGCCTTCGTGTCGGCCTACCTTAGAGTTTAGGATCTGAGACCGCCCTCGTTTCGTCTTTCCTTCTAAAATCCATCTTGTGATGGTACCCTCCGGTTATGAGACCGCCTTCGTGTCTGCCTACCTTAGAGTTTAGGATCTGAGACATCTCTCGTGTCGACTTTCCTTCTAAAATCCATCTTGTGATGGTAACCTCTGGTTATGAGACCGCCTTCGTGTTGGCCTACCTTAGAGTTTAGGATCTGAGACCGCCCTCGTGTCGGCTTGCCTTTTGAAATTCCATCTTATGATGGTAACTTTTGGTTATGAGACTGGCTTCGTGTCGGCTTACCTTAGAGTTTAGAATCTGAGACTGCCCTCGTGTCGGCTTTCATTTTGAAAATCCATCTTGTGATGGTAACCTCTGGTTATGAGACCGCCTTCGTGTCGGCCTACCTTAGAGTTTTGGATCTGAGACATCCCTCGTGTCGACTTTCCTTCTAAAATCCATCTTGTGATGGTAACCTCTGGTTATGAGACCGCCTTCGTGTCGGCCTACCTTAGAGTTTAGGATCTGAGACCGCCCTCGTGTCGGATTTCCTTTTGAAAATCCATCTTGTGTTGGTAACCTCTAGTTATGAGACCACCTTTTCGTCGGCCTACCTTTGAGTTTAGGATCTGAGACCGCCCTCGTGTCGGCTTTCCGTCTAAAATCCATCTTGTTATGGTAACCTCTGGTTATGAGACCGCCTTGGTGTCATCCTACCTTAGAGTTTAGAATCTGAGACTTCACTTGTGTCGGATTTCCTTTTGAAAATCCATCTTGTGATGGTAACCTCTTGTTATGAGACCGCCTTCGTGTCGGCCTACCTTAGAGTTTAGGATCTGAGACCGCCCTCGTTTCGTCTTTCCTTCTAAAATCCATCTTGTGATGGTACCCTCTAGTAATGAGACCGCCTTCGTGTCGGCCTACCTTAGAGTTTAGGATCTGAGACATCTCTCGTGTCGACTTTCCTTCTAAAATCCATCTTGTGATGGTAACCTCTGGTTATGAGACCGCCTTCGTGTTGGCCTACCTTAGAGTTTAGGATCTGAGACCGCCCTCGTGTCGGCTTGCCTTTTGAAATTCCATCTTATGATGGTAACTTTTGGTTATGAGACTGGCTTCGTGTCGGCTTACCTTAGAGTTTAGAATCTGAGACTGCCCTCGTGTCGGCTTTCATTTTGAAAATCCATCTTGTGATGGTAACCTCTGGTTATGAGACCGCCTTCGTGTCGGCCTACCTTAGAGTTTTGGATCTGAGACATCCCTCGTGTCGACTTTCCTTCTAAAATCCATCTTGTGATGGTAACCTCTGGTTATGAGACCGCCTTCGTGTCGGCCTACCTTAGAGTTTAGGATCTGAGACCGCCCTCGTGTCGGATTTCCTTTTGAAAATCCATCTTGTGTTGGTAACCTCTAGTTATGAGACCACCTTTTCGTCGGCCTACCTTTGAGTTTAGGATCTGAGACCGCCCTCGTGTCGGCTTTCCGTCTAAAATCCATCTTGTTATGGTAACCTCTGGTTATGAGACCGCCTTGGTGTCATCCTACCTTAGAGTTTAGAATCTGAGACTTCACTTGTGTCGGATTTCCTTTTGAAAATCCATCTTGTGATGGTAACCTCTTGTTATGAGACCGCCTTCGTGTCGGCCTACCTTAGAGTTTAGGATCTGAGACCGCCCTCGTTTCGTCTTTCCTTCTAAAATCCATCTTGTGATGGTACCCTCTAGTTATGAGACCGCCTTCGTGTCGGCCTACCTTAGAGTTTAGGATCTGAGACATCTCTCGTGTCGACTTTCCTTCTAAAATCCATCTTGTGATGGTAACCTCTGGTTATGAGACCGCCTTCGTGTTGGCCTACCTTAGAGTTTAGGATCTGAGACCGCCCTCGTGTCGGCTTGCCTTTTGAAATTCCATCTTATGATGGTAACTTTTGGTTATGAGACTGGCTTCGTGTCGGCTTACCTTAGAGTTTAGAATCTGAGACTGCCCTCGTGTCGGCTTTCATTTTGAAAATCCATCTTGTGATGGTAACCTCTGGTTATGAGACCGCCTTCGTGTCGGCCTACCTTAGAGTTTTGGATCTGAGACATCCCTCGTGTCGACTTTCCTTCTAAAATCCATCTTGTGATGGTAACCTCTGGTTATGAGACCGCCTTCGTGTCGGCCTACCTTAGAGTTTAGGATCTGAGACCGCCCTCGTGTCGGATTTCCTTTTGAAAATCCATCTTGTGTTGGTAACCTCTAGTTATGAGACCACCTTTTCGTCGGCCTACCTTTGAGTTTAGGATCTGAGACCGCCCTCGTGTCGGCTTTCCGTCTAAAATCCATCTTGTTATGGTAACCTCTGGTTATGAGACCGCCTTGGTGTCATCCTACCTTAGAGTTTAGAATCTGAGACTTCACTTGTGTCGGATTTCCTTTTGAAAATCCATCTTGTGATGGTAACCTCTTGTTATGAGACCGCCTTCGTGTCGGCCTACCTTAGAGTTTAGGATCTGAGACCGCCCTCGTTTCGTCTTTCCTTCTAAAATCCATCTTGTGATGGTACCCTCTAGTTATGAGACCGCCTTCGTGTCGGCCTACCTTAGAGTTTAGGATCTGAGACATCTCTCGTGTCGACTTTCCTTCTAAAATCCATCTTGTGATGGTAACCTCTGGTTATGAGACCGCCTTCGTGTTGGCCTACCTTAGAGTTTAGGATCTGAGACCGCCCTCGTGTCGGCTTGCCTTTTGAAATTCCATCTTATGATGGTAACTTTTGGTTATGAGACTGGCTTCGTGTCGGCTTACCTTAGAGTTTAGAATCTGAGACTGCCCTCATGTCGGCTTTCATTTTGAAAATCCATCTTGTGATGGTAACCTCTGGTTATGAGACCGCCTTCGTGTCGGCCTACCTTAGAGTTTTGGATCTGAGACATCCCTCGTGTCGACTTTCCTTCTAAAATCCATCTTGTGATGGTATCCTCTGGTTATGAGACCGCCTTCGTGTCGGCCTACCTTAGAGTTTAGGATCTGAGACCGCCCTCGTGTCGGATTTCCTTTTGAAAATCCATCTTGTGTTGGTAACCTCTAGTTATGAGACCACCTTTTCGTCGGCCTACCTTTGAGTTTAGGATCTGAGACCGCCCTCGTGTCGGCTTTCCGTCTAAAATCCATCTTGTTATGGTAACCTCTGGTTATGAGACCGCCTTGGTGTCATCCTACCTTAGAGTTTAGAATCTGAGACTTCACTTGTGTCGGATTTCCTTTTGAAAATCCATCTTGTGATGGTAACCTCTTGTTATGAGACCGCCTTCGTGTCGGCCTACCTTAGAGTTTAGGATCTGAGACCGCCCTCGTTTCGTCTTTCCTTCTAAAATCCATCTTGTGATGGTACCCTCTAGTTATGAGACCGCCTTCGTGTCGGCCTACCTTAGAGTTTAGGATCTGATACCGCCCTCGTGCCGGCTTTCCATTTGAAAATCCATCTTGTGATGGTAACCTCTGGTTATGAGACCGTTGTAGTGTCAGCCTACCTTAGAGTTTAAGATCTGATATCTCCCTCGTGTCGGCTTTCCTTCTAAAATTCATCTTGTAATGGTAATCTCCGGTTATGAGACCGCCTTCGTGTCTGCCTACCTTAGAGTTTTGGATCTGAGACATCTCTCGTGTCGACTTTCCTTCTAAAATCCATCTTGTGATGGTAACCTCTGGTTATGAGACCGCCTTCGTGTCGGCCTACCTTAGAGTTTTGGATCTGAGACATCCCTCGTGTCGACTTTCCTTCTAAAATCCATCTCGTGATGGTAGCCTCTGGTTATGAGACCGCCTTCGTGTCGGCCTACCTAAGAGTTTAGGATCTGAGACCGCCCTCGTGTCGGATTTCCTTTTGAAAATCCATCTTGTGATGGTAAACTCTGGTTATGAGACCGCTTTTCGTCGGCCTACCTTTGAGTTTAGTATCTGAGACCGCCCTCGTGTCGGCTTTCCGTCTAAAATCCATCTTGTTATGGTAACCTCTGGTTATGGGACCGCCTTGGTGTCATCCTACCTTAGAGTTTAGAATCTGACACTGCCCTTGTGTCGGATTTCCTTTTGAAAATCCATCTTGTGATGGTTACCTCTTGTTATGAGACCGCCTTCGTGTCGGCCTACCTTAGGGTTTAGGATCTGAGACCGCCCTCGTTTCGTCTTTCCTTCTAAAATCCATCTTGTGATGGTACCCTCTAGTTATGAGACCGCCTTCGTGTCGGCCTACCTTAGAGTTTAGGATCTGATACCGCCCTCGTGCCGACTTTCCATTTGAAAATCCAACTTGTGATGGTAACCTCTTGTTATGAGACCGCTTTAGTGTCAGCCTACCTTAGAGTTTAAGATCTGATACCTCCCTCGTGTCGGCTTTCCTTCTAAAATTCATCTTGTAATGGTAATCTCCGGTTATGAGACCGCCTTCGTGTCTGCCTACCTTAGAGTTTTGGATCTGAGACATCTCTCGTGTCGACTTTCCTTCTAAAATCCATCTTGTGATGGTAACCTCTGGTTATGAGACCGCCTTCGTGGTGGCCTACCTTAGAGTTTAGGATCTGAGACCGCCCTCGTGTCGGCTTTCCGTCTAAAATCCATCTTGTTATGGTAACCTCTGGTTATGAGACCGCCTTGGTGTCATCCTACCTTAGAGTTTAGAATCTGAGACTTCACTTGTGTCGGATTTCCTTTTGAAAATCCATCTTGTGATGGTAACCTCTTGTTATGAGACCGCCTTCGTGTCGGCCTACCTTAGAGTTTAGGATCTGAGACCGCCCTCGTTTCGTCTTTCCTTCTAAAATCCATCTTGTGATGGTACCCTCTAGTTATGAGACCGCCTTCGTGTCGGCCTACCTTAGAGTTTAGGATCTGATACCGCCCTCGTGCCGACTTTCCATTTGAAAATCCAACTTGTGATGGTAACCTCTTGTTATGAGACCGCTTTAGTGTCAGCCTACCTTAGAGTTTAAGATCTGATACCTCCCTCGTGTCGGCTTTCCTTCTAAAATTCATCTTGTAATGGTAATCTCCGGTTATGAGACCGCCTTGGTGTCTGCCTACCTTAGAGTTTAGTATCTGAGACCGCCCTCGTGTCGGCTTTCCGTCTAAAATCCATCTTGTTATGGTAACCTCTGGTTATGGGACCGCCTTGGTGTCATCCTACCTTAGAGTTTAGAATCTGACACTGCCCTTGTGTCGGATTTCCTTTTGAAAATCCATCTTGTGATGGTTACCTCTTGTTATGAGACCGCCTTCGTGTCGGCCTACCTTAGGGTTTAGGATCTGAGACCGCCCTCGTTTCGTCTTTCCTTCTAAAATCCATCTTGTGATGGTACCCTCTAGTTATGAGACCGCCTTCGTGTCGGCCTACCTTAGAGTTTAGGATCTGATACCGCCCTCGTGCCGACTTTCCATTTGAAAATCCAACTTGTGATGGTAACCTCTTGTTATGAGACCGCTTTAGTGTCAGCCTACCTTAGAGTTTAAGATCTGATACCTCCCTCGTGTCGGCTTTCCTTCTAAAATTCATCTTGTAATGGTAATCTCCGGTTATGAGACCGCCTTCGTGTCTGCCTACCTTAGAGTTTTGGATCTGAGACATCTCTCGTGTCGACTTTCCTTCTAAAATCCATCTTGTGATGGTAACCTCTGGTTATGAGACCGCCTTCGTGGTGGCCTACCTTAGAGTTTAGGATCTGAGACCGCCCTCGTGTCGGCTTTCCGTCTAAAATCCATCTTGTTATGGTAACCTCTGGTTATGAGACCGCCTTGGTGTCATCCTACCTTAGAGTTTAGAATCTGAGACTTCACTTGTGTCGGATTTCCTTTTGAAAATCCATCTTGTGATGGTAACCTCTTGTTATGAGACCGCCTTCGTGTCGGCCTACCTTAGAGTTTAGGATCTGAGACCGCCCTCGTTTCGTCTTTCCTTCTAAAATCCATCTTGTGATGGTACCCTCTAGTTATGAGACCGCCTTCGTGTCGGCCTACCTTAGAGTTTAGGATCTGATACCGCCCTCGTGCCGGCTTTCCATTTGAAAATCCATCTTGTGATGGTAACCTCTGGTTATGAGACCGCCTTCGTGTCGGCCTACCTTAGAGTTTAGGATCTGAGACCGCCCTCGTGTCGGTTTTCCTTTTGAAAATCCATCTTATGATGGTAACCTTTAGTTATGAGACCGCCTTCGTGTCGTCTTACCTTAGAGTTTAGGACCTGAGGCCGCCCTCGTGTCGGATTTCCTTTTGAAAATCGATCTTGTGTTGGTAACCTCTAGTTATGAGACCACCTTTTCGTCGGCCTGCCTTTGAGTTTAGGATCTGAGACCGCCCTCCTGTCGGCTTTCCATCTAAAATCCATCTTGTTATGGTAACCTCTGGTTATGAGACCGCCTTGGTGTCATCCTACCTTAGAGTTTAGAATCTGAGACTGCCCTTGTGTCGGATTTCCTTTTGAAAATCCATCTTGTGATGCTAACCTCTTGTTATGAGACTGCCTTCGTGTCGGCCTACCTTAGAGTTTAGGATCTGAGACCGCCCTCGTTTCGTCTTTCCTTCTAAAATCCATCTTGTGATGGTACCCTCCGGTTATGACACCGCCTTCGTGTCTGCCTACCTTAGAGTTTAGGATCTGAGACATCTCTCGTGTCGAATTTCCTTCTAAAATCCATCTTGTGATGGTAACCTCTGGTTATGAGACCGCCTTCGTGTTGGCCTACCTTAGAGTTTAGGATCTGAGACCGCCCTCGTGTCGGCTTGCCTTTTGAAATTCCATCTTATGATGGTAACTTTTGGTTATGAGACTGGCTTCGTGTCGGCTTACCTTAGAGTTTAGAATCTGAGACTGCCCTCGTGTCGGCTTTCATTTTGAAAATCCATCTTGTGATGGTAACCTCTGGTTATGAGACCGCCTTCGTGTCGGCCTACCATAGAGTTTTGGATCTGAGACATCCCTCGTGTCGACTTTCCTTCTAAAATCCATCTTGTGATGGTAACCTCTGGTTATGAGACCGCCTTCGTGTCGGCCTACCTTAGAGTTTAGGATCTGAGACCGCCCTCGTGTCGGATTTCCTTTTGAAAATCCATCTTGTGTTGGTAACCTCTAGTTATGAGACCACCTTTTCGTCGGCCTACCTTTGAGTTTAGGATCTGAGACCGCCCTCGTGTCGGCTTTCCGTCTAAAATCCATCTTGTTATGGTAACCTCTGGTTATGAGACCGCCTTGGTGTCATCCTACCTTAGAGTTTAGAATCTGAGACTTCACTTGTGTCGGATTTCCTTTTGAAAATCCATCTTGTGATGGTAACCTCTTGTTATGAGACCGCCTTCGTGTCGGCCTACCTTAGAGTTTAGGATCTGAGACCGCCCTCGTTTCGTCTTTCCTTCTAAAATCCATCTTGTGATGGTACCCTCTAGTTATGAGACCGCCTTCGTGTCGGCCTACCTTAGAGTTTAGGATCTGAGACATCTCTCGTGTCGACTTTCCTTCTAAAATCCATCTTGTGATGGTAACCTCTGGTTATGAGACCGCCTTCGTGTTGGCCTACCTTAGAGTTTAGGATCTGAGACCGCCCTCGTGTCGGCTTGCCTTTTGAAATTCCATCTTATGATGGTAACTTTTGGTTATGAGACTGGCTTCGTGTCGGCTTACCTTAGAGTTTAGAATCTGAGACTGCCCTCGTGTCGGCTTTCATTTTGAAAATCCATCTTGTGATGGTAACCTCTGGTTATGAGACCGCCTTCGTGTCGGCCTACCTTAGAGTTTTGGATCTGAGACATCCCTCGTGTCGACTTTCCTTCTAAAATCCATCTTGTGATGGTAACCTCTGGTTATGAGACCGCCTTCGTGTCGGCCTACCTTAGAGTTTAGGATCTGAGACCGCCCTCGTGTCGGATTTCCTTTTGAAAATCCATCTTGTGTTGGTAACCTCTAGTTATGAGACCACCTTTTCGTCGGCCTACCTTTGAGTTTAGGATCTGAGACCGCCCTCGTGTCGGCTTTCCGTCTAAAATCCATTTTGTTATGGTAACCTCTGGTTATGAGACCGCCTTGGTGTCATCCTACCTTAGAGTTTAGAATCTGAGACTTCACTTGTGTCGGATTTCCTTTTGAAAATCCATCTTGTGATGGTAACCTCTTGTTATGAGACCGCCTTCGTGTCGGCCTACCTTAGAGTTTAGGATCTGAGACCGCCCTCGTTTCGTCTTTCCTTCTAAAATCCATCTTGTGATGGTACCCTCTAGTTATGAGACCGCCTTCGTGTCGGCCTACCTTAGAGTTTAGGATCTGATACCGCCCTCGTGCCGGCTTTCCATTTGAAAATCCATCTTGTGATGGTAACCTCTGGTTATGAGACCGTTGTAGTGTCAGCCTACCTTAGAGTTTAAGATCTGATATCTCCCTCGTGTCGGCTTTCCTTCTAAAATTCATCTTGTAATGGTAATCTCCGGTTATGAGACCGCCTTCGTGTCTGCCTACCTTAGAGTTTTGGATCTGAGACATCTCTCGTGTCGACTTTCCTTCTAAAATCCATCTTGTGATGGTAACCTCTGGTTATGAGACCGCCTTCGTGTCGGCCTACCTTAGAGTTTTGGATCTGAGACATCCCTCGTGTCGACTTTCCTTCTAAAATCCATCTCGTGATGGTAGCCTCTGGTTATGAGACCGCCTTCGTGTCGGCCTACCTAAGAGTTTAGGATCTGAGACCGCCCTCGTGTCGGATTTCCTTTTGAAAATCCATCTTGTGATGGTAAACTCTGGTTATGAGACCGCTTTTCGTCGGCCTACCTTTGAGTTTAGTATCTGAGACCGCCCTCGTGTCGGCTTTCCGTCTAAAATCCATCTTGTTATGGTAACCTCTGGTTATGGGACCGCCTTGGTGTCATCCTACCTTAGAGTTTAGAATCTGACACTGCCCTTGTGTCGGATTTCCTTTTGAAAATCCATCTTGTGATGGTTACCTCTTGTTATGAGACCGCCTTCGTGTCGGCCTACCTTAGGGTTTAGGATCTGAGACCGCCCTCGTTTCGTCTTTCCTTCTAAAATCCATCTTGTGATGGTACCCTCTAGTTATGAGACCGCCTTCGTGTCGGCCTACCTTAGAGTTTAGGATCTGATACCGCCCTCGTGCCGACTTTCCATTTGAAAATCCAACTTGTGATGGTAACCTCTTGTTATGAGACCGCTTTAGTGTCAGCCTACCTTAGAGTTTAAGATCTGATACCTCCCTCGTGTCGGCTTTCCTTCTAAAATTCATCTTGTAATGGTAATCTCCGGTTATGAGACCGCCTTCGTGTCTGCCTACCTTAGAGTTTTGGATCTGAGACATCTCTCGTGTCGACTTTCCTTCTAAAATCCATCTTGTGATGGTAACCTCTGGTTATGAGACCGCCTTCGTGGTGGCCTACCTTAGAGTTTAGGATCTGAGACCGCCCTCGTGTCGGCTTTCCGTCTAAAATCCATCTTGTTATGGTAACCTCTGGTTATGAGACCGCCTTGGTGTCATCCTACCTTAGAGTTTAGAATCTGAGACTTCACTTGTGTCGGATTTCCTTTTGAAAATCCATCTTGTGATGGTAACCTCTTGTTATGAGACCGCCTTCGTGTCGGCCTACCTTAGAGTTTAGGATCTGAGACCGCCCTCGTTTCGTCTTTCCTTCTAAAATCCATCTTGTGATGGTACCCTCTAGTTATGAGACCGCCTTCGTGTCGGCCTACCTTAGAGTTTAGGATCTGATACCGCCCTCGTGCCGACTTTCCATTTGAAAATCCAACTTGTGATGGTAACCTCTTGTTATGAGACCGCTTTAGTGTCAGCCTACCTTAGAGTTTAAGATCTGATACCTCCCTCGTGTCGGCTTTCCTTCTAAAATTCATCTTGTAATGGTAATCTCCGGTTATGAGACCGCCTTGGTGTCTGCCTACCTTAGAGTTTAGTATCTGAGACCGCCCTCGTGTCGGCTTTCCGTCTAAAATCCATCTTGTTATGGTAACCTCTGGTTATGGGACCGCCTTGGTGTCATCCTACCTTAGAGTTTAGAATCTGACACTGCCCTTGTGTCGGATTTCCTTTTGAAAATCCATCTTGTGATGGTTACCTCTTGTTATGAGACCGCCTTCGTGTCGGCCTACCTTAGGGTTTAGGATCTGAGACCGCCCTCGTTTCGTCTTTCCTTCTAAAATCCATCTTGTGATGGTACCCTCTAGTTATGAGACCGCCTTCGTGTCGGCCTACCTTAGAGTTTAGGATCTGATACCGCCCTCGTGCCGACTTTCCATTTGAAAATCCAACTTGTGATGGTAACCTCTTGTTATGAGACCGCTTTAGTGTCAGCCTACCTTAGAGTTTAAGATCTGATACCTCCCTCGTGTCGGCTTTCCTTCTAAAATTCATCTTGTAATGGTAATCTCCGGTTATGAGACCGCCTTCGTGTCTGCCTACCTTAGAGTTTTGGATCTGAGACATCTCTCGTGTCGACTTTCCTTCTAAAATCCATCTTGTGATGGTAACCTCTGGTTATGAGACCGCCTTCGTGGTGGCCTACCTTAGAGTTTAGGATCTGAGACCGCCCTCGTGTCGGCTTTCCGTCTAAAATCCATCTTGTTATGGTAACCTCTGGTTATGAGACCGCCTTGGTGTCATCCTACCTTAGAGTTTAGAATCTGAGACTTCACTTGTGTCGGATTTCCTTTTGAAAATCCATCTTGTGATGGTAACCTCTTGTTATGAGACCGCCTTCGTGTCGGCCTACCTTAGAGTTTAGGATCTGAGACCGCCCTCGTTTCGTCTTTCCTTCTAAAATCCATCTTGTGATGGTACCCTCTAGTTATGAGACCGCCTTCGTGTCGGCCTACCTTAGAGTTTAGGATCTGATACCGCCCTCGTGCCGGCTTTCCATTTGAAAATCCATCTTGTGATGGTAACCTCTGGTTATGAGACCGCCTTCGTGTCGGCCTACCTTAGAGTTTAGGATCTGAGACCGCCCTCGTGTCGGTTTTCCTTTTGAAAATCCATCTTATGATGGTAACCTTTAGTTATGAGACCGCCTTCGTGTCGTCTTACCTTAGAGTTTAGGACCTGAGGCCGCCCTCGTGTCGGATTTCCTTTTGAAAATCGATCTTGTGTTGGTAACCTCTAGTTATGAGACCACCTTTTCGTCGGCCTGCCTTTGAGTTTAGGATCTGAGACCGCCCTCCTGTCGGCTTTCCATCTAAAATCCATCTTGTTATGGTAACCTCTGGTTATGAGACCGCCTTGGTGTCATCCTACCTTAGAGTTTAGAATCTGAGACTGCCCTTGTGTCGGATTTCCTTTTGAAAATCCATCTTGTGATGCTAACCTCTTGTTATGAGACTGCCTTCGTGTCGGCCTACCTTAGAGTTTAGGATCTGAGACCGCCCTCGTTTCGTCTTTCCTTCTAAAATCCATCTTGTGATGGTACCCTCCGGTTATGACACCGCCTTCGTGTCTGCCTACCTTAGAGTTTAGGATCTGAGACATCTCTCGTGTCGAATTTCCTTCTAAAATCCATCTTGTGATGGTAACCTCTGGTTATGAGACCGCCTTCGTGTTGGCCTACCTTAGAGTTTAGGATCTGAGACCGCCCTCGTGTCGGCTTGCCTTTTGAAATTCCATCTTATGATGGTAACTTTTGGTTATGAGACTGGCTTCGTGTCGGCTTACCTTAGAGTTTAGAATCTGAGACTGCCCTCGTGTCGGCTTTCATTTTGAAAATCCATCTTGTGATGGTAACCTCTGGTTATGAGACCGCCTTCGTGTCGGCCTACCATAGAGTTTTGGATCTGAGACATCCCTCGTGTCGACTTTCCTTCTAAAATCCATCTTGTGATGGTAACCTCTGGTTATGAGACCGCCTTCGTGTCGGCCTACCTTAGAGTTTAGGATCTGAGACCGCCCTCGTGTCGGATTTCCTTTTGAAAATCCATCTTGTGTTGGTAACCTCTAGTTATGAGACCACCTTTTCGTCGGCCTACCTTTGAGTTTAGGATCTGAGACCGCCCTCGTGTCGGCTTTCCGTCTAAAATCCATCTTGTTATGGTAACCTCTGGTTATGAGACCGCCTTGGTGTCATCCTACCTTAGAGTTTAGAATCTGAGACTTCACTTGTGTCGGATTTCCTTTTGAAAATCCATCTTGTGATGGTAACCTCTTGTTATGAGACCGCCTTCGTGTCGGCCTACCTTAGAGTTTAGGATCTGAGACCGCCCTCGTTTCGTCTTTCCTTCTAAAATCCATCTTGTGATGGTACCCTCTAGTTATGAGACCGCCTTCGTGTCGGCCTACCTTAGAGTTTAGGATCTGAGACATCTCTCGTGTCGACTTTCCTTCTAAAATCCATCTTGTGATGGTAACCTCTGGTTATGAGACCGCCTTCGTGTTGGCCTACCTTAGAGTTTAGGATCTGAGACCGCCCTCGTGTCGGCTTGCCTTTTGAAATTCCATCTTATGATGGTAACTTTTGGTTATGAGACTGGCTTCGTGTCGGCTTACCTTAGAGTTTAGAATCTGAGACTGCCCTCGTGTCGGCTTTCATTTTGAAAATCCATCTTGTGATGGTAACCTCTGGTTATGAGACCGCCTTCGTGTCGGCCTACCTTAGAGTTTTGGATCTGAGACATCCCTCGTGTCGACTTTCCTTCTAAAATCCATCTTGTGATGGTAACCTCTGGTTATGAGACCGCCTTCGTGTCGGCCTACCTTAGAGTTTAGGATCTGAGACCGCCCTCGTGTCGGATTTCCTTTTGAAAATCCATCTTGTGTTGGTAACCTCTAGTTATGAGACCACCTTTTCGTCGGCCTACCTTTGAGTTTAGGATCTGAGACCGCCCTCGTGTCGGCTTTCCGTCTAAAATCCATTTTGTTATGGTAACCTCTGGTTATGAGACCGCCTTGGTGTCATCCTACCTTAGAGTTTAGAATCTGAGACTTCACTTGTGTCGGATTTCCTTTTGAAAATCCATCTTGTGATGGTAACCTCTTGTTATGAGACCGCCTTCGTGTCGGCCTACCTTAGAGTTTAGGATCTGAGACCGCCCTCGTTTCGTCTTTCCTTCTAAAATCCATCTTGTGATGGTACCCTCTAGTTATGAGACCGCCTTCGTGTCGGCCTACCTTAGAGTTTAGGATCTGATACCGCCCTCGTGCCGGCTTTCCATTTGAAAATCCATCTTGTGATGGTAACCTCTGGTTATGAGACCGTTTTAGTGTCAGCCTACCTTAGAGTTTAAGATCTGATACCTCCCTCGTGTCGGCTTTCCTTCTAAAATTCATCTTGTAATGGTAATCTCCGGTTATGAGACCGCCTTCGTGTCTGCCTACCTTAGAGTTTTGGATCTGAGACATCTCTCGTGTCGACTTTCCTTCTAAAATCCATCTTGTGATGGTAACCTCTGGTTATGAGACCGCCTTCGTGTCGGCCTACCTTAGAGTTTTGGATCTGAGACATCCCTCGTGTCGACTTTCCTTCTAAAATCCATCTCGTGATGGTAGCCTCTGGTTATGAGACCGCCTTCGTGTCGGCCTACCTAAGAGTTTAGGATCTGAGACCGCCCTCGTGTCGGATTTCCTTTTGAAAATCCATCTTGTGATGGTAAACTCTGGTTATGAGACCGCTTTTCGTCGGCCTACCTTTGAGTTTAGTATCTGAGACCGCCCTCGTGTCGGCTTTCCGTCTAAAATCCATCTTGTTATGGTAACCTCTGGTTATGGGACCGCCTTGGTGTCATCCTACCTTAGAGTTTAGAATCTGACACTGCCCTTGTGTCGGATTTCCTTTTGAAAATCCATCTTGTGATGGTTACCTCTTGTTATGAGACCGCCTTCGTGTCGGCCTACCTTAGGGTTTAGGATCTGAGACCGCCCTCGTTTCGTCTTTCCTTCTAAAATCCATCTTGTGATGGTACCCTCTAGTTATAAGACCGCCTTCGTGTCGGCCTACCTTAGAGTTTAGGATCTGATACCGCCCTCGTGCCGGCTTTCCATTTGAAAATCCATCTTGTGATGGTAAACTCTGGTTATGAGACCGCTTTAGTGCCGGCCTACCTTAGAGTTTAAGATCTGATTCCTCCCTAGTGCCGGCTTTCCTTCTAAAATTCATCTTGTAATGGTAATCTCTGGTTATGAGACCGCCTTCGTGTCGGCCTACCTTAGAGTTTTGGATCTGAGACATCTCTCGTGTCGACTTTCCTTCTAAAATCCATCTTGTGATGGTAACCTCTGGTTATGAGACCGCCTTCGTGTCGGCCTACGTTAGAGTTTAGGATCTGAGACAGCCCTCGTGTCGGCTTTCCTTTTGAAAATCCATCTTATGATGGTAACCTTTGGTTATGAGACCGCCTTCGTGCCGGCTTACCTTAGAGTTTCAGATCCGAGACCGCCCTCATGTCGGCTTTCCTTTTGAAAATCCATCTTATGATGGTAACCTTTTGTTATGAGACCGCCTTCGTGTCGGCTTACCTTAGAGTTTAGGACCTGAGGCCGCCCTCGTATCGGATTTCCTTTTGAAAATCCATCTTGTGTTGGTAACCTCTAGTTATGAGACCACCTTTTCGTCGGCCTACCTTTGAGTTTAGGATCTGAGACCGCCCTCGTGTCGGCTTTCCGTCTAAAATCCATCTTGTTATGGTAACCTCTGGTTATGAGACCGCCTTGGTGTCATCCTACCTTAGAGTTTAGAATCTGAGACTTCCCTTGTGTCGGATTTCCTTTTGAAAATCCATCTTGTGATGGTAACCTCTTGTTATGAGACCGCCTTCGTGTCGGCCTACCTTAGAGTTTAGGATCTGAGACCGCCCTCGTTTTGTCTTTCCTTCTAAAATCCATCTTGTGATGGTACCCTCTAGTTATGAGACCGCCTTCGTGTCGACCTACCTTAGAGTTTAGGATCTGATACCGCCCTCGTGCCGGCTTTCCATTTGAAAATCCATCTTGTGATGGTAACCTCTGGTTATGAGACCGCTTTAGTGTCGGCCTACCTTAGAGTTTAAGATCTGATACCTCCCTCGTGTCGGCTTTCCTTCTAAAATTCATCTTGTAATGGTAATCTCCGGTTATGAGACCGCCTTCGTGTCTGCCTACCTTAGAGTTTTGGATCTGAGACATCTCTCGTGTCGACTTTCCTTCTAAAATCCATCTTGTGATGGTAACCTCTGGTTATGAGACCGCCTTCGTGGTGGCCTACCTTAGAGTTTAGGATCTGAGACCGCCCTCGTGTCGGCTTGCCTTTTGAAATTCCATCTTATGATGGTAACTTTTGGTTATGAGACTGGCTTCATGTCGGCTTACCTTAGAGTTTAGAATCTGAGACTACCCTCGTGTCGGCTTTCATTTTGAAAATCCATCTTGTGATGGTAACCTCTGGTTATGAGACTGCCTTCGTGTCGGCCTACCTTAGAGTTTTGGATCTGAGACATCCCTCGTGTCGACTTTCCTTCTAAAATTTGTGATGGTAACCTCTGGTTATGAGACCGCCTTCGTGTCGGCCTACCTTAGAGTTTAGGATCTGAGACCGCCCTCGTGTCGGATTTCCTTTTGAAAATCCATCTTGTGTTGGTAACCTCTAGTTATGAGACCACCTTTTCGTCGGCCTACCTTTGAGTTTAGGATCTGAGACCGCCCTCGTGTCGGCTTTCCGTCTAAAATCCATCTTGTTATGGTAACCTCTGGTTATGAGACCGCCTTGGTGTCATCCTACCTTAGAGTTTAGAATCTGAGACTTCACTTGTGTCGGATTTCCTTTTGAAAATCCATCTTGTGATGGTTACCTCTTGTTATGAGACCGCCTTTGTGTCGGCCTACCTTAGAGTTTAGGATCTGAGACCGCCCTCGTTTCGTGTTTCCTTCTAAAATCCATCTTGTGATGGTACCCTCTAGTTATGAGACCGCCTTCGTGTCGGCCTACCTTAGAGTTTAGGATCTGATACCGCCCTCGTGCCGGCTTTCCATTTGAAAATCCATCTTGTGATGGTAACCTCTGGTTATGAGACCGCCTTCGTGTCGGCCTAACTTAGAGTTTAGGATCTGAGACCGCCCTCGTGTCAGCTTTCCTTTTGAAAATCTATCTTATGATGGTAACCTTTGGTTATGAGACCGCCTTCGTGTCGTCTTACCTTAGAGTTTAGGACCTGAGGCCGCCCTCGTGTCGGATTTCCTTTTGAAAATCCATCATGTGTTGGTAACCTCTAGTTATGAGACCACCTTTTCGTCGGCCTACCTTTGAGTTTAGGATCTGAGACCGCCCTCGTGTCGGCTTTCCATCTAAAATCCATCTTGTTATGGTAACCTCTGGTTATGAGACCGCCTTGGTGTCATCCTACCTTAGAGTTTAGAATCTGAGACTGCCCTTGTGTCGGATTTCCTTTTGAAAATCCATCTTGTGTTGGTAACCTCTTGTTATGAGACCGCCTTCGTGTCGGCCTACCTTAGAGTTTAGGATCTGAGACCGCCCTCGTTTCGTCTTTCCTTCTAAAATCCATCTTGTGATGGTACCCTCTAGTTATGAGACCGCCTTCGTGTCGGCCTACCTTAGAGTTTAGGATCTGATACAGCCCTCGTGCCGGCTTTCCATTTGAAAATCCATCTTGTGATGGTAACCTCTTGTTATGAGACCGCTTTAGTGTCAGCCTACCTTAGAGTTTAAGATCTGATACCTCCCTCGTGTCGGCTTTCCTTCTAAAATTCATCTTGTAATGGTAATCTCCGGTTATGAGACCGCCTTAGTGTCTGCCTACCTTAGAGTTTTGGATCTGAGACATCTCTCGTGTCGACTTTCCTTCTAAAATCCATCTTGTGATGGTAACCTCTGGTTATGAGACCGCCTTCGTGGTGGCCTACCTTAGAGTTTAGGATCTGAGACCGCCCTCGTGTCGGCTTGCCTTTTGAAATTCCATCTTATGATGGTAACTTTTGGTTATGAGACTGGCTTCGTGTCGGCTTACCTTAGAGTTTAGAATCTGAGACTACCCTCGTGTCGGCTTTCATTTTGAAAATCCATCTTGTGATGGTAACCTCTGGTTATGAGACCGCCTTCGTGTCGGCCTACCTTAGAGTTTTGGATCTGAGACATCCCTCGTGTCGACTTTCCTTCTAAAATCCATCTTGTGATGGTAACCTCTGGTTATGAGACCGCCTTCGTGTCGGCCTACCTTAGAGTTTAGGATGTGAGACCGCCCTCGTGTCGGATTTCCTTTTGAAAATCCATCTTGTGTTGGTAACCTCTAGTTATGAGACCACCTTTTCGTCGGCCTACCTTTGAGTTTAGGATCTGAGACCGCCCTCATGTCGGCTTTCCGTCTAAAATCCATCTTGTTATGGTAACCTCTGGTTATGAGACCGCCTTGGTGTCATCCTACCTTAGAGTTTAGGATCTGATACCGCCCTCGTGCCGGCGTTCCATTTGAAAATCCATCTTGTGATGGTAACCTCTGGTTATGAGACCGCCTTCGTGTCGGCCTACCTTAGAGTTTAGGATGTGAGACCGCCCTCGTGTCGGATTTCCTTTTGAAAATCCATCTTGTGTTGGTAACCTCTAGTTATGAGACCACCTTTTCGTCGGCCTACCTTAGAGTTTAGGATCTGAGACCGCCCTCGTTTCGTCTTTCCTTCTAAAATCCATCTTGTGATGGTACCCTCTAGTTATGAGACCGCCTTCGTGTCGACCTACATTAGAGTTTAGGATCTGATACCGCCCTCGTGCCGGCGTTCCATTTGAAAATCCATCTTGTGATGGTAACCTCTGGTTATGAGACCGCTTTAGTGTCGGCCTACCTTAGAGTTTAAGATCTGATACCTCCCTCGTGTCGGCTTTCCTTCTAAAATTCATCTTGTAAAGGTAATCTCTGGTTATGAGACCGCCTTCGTGTCGGCCTACCTTAGAGTTTTGGATCTGAGACATCTCTCGTGTCGACTTTCCTTCTAAAATCCATCTTGTGATGGTAACCTCTGGTTATGAGACCGCCTTCGTGTCGGCCTACCTTAGAGTTTAGGATCTGAGACCGCCCTCGTGTCGGCTTTCCTTTTGAAAATCCATCTTATGATGGTATCCTTTGGTTATGAGACCGCCTTCGTGCCGGCTTACCTTACAGTTTCGGATCTGAGACCGCCCTCGTGTCGGCTTTCCTTTTGAAAATCCATCTTATGATGGTAACCTTTGGTTATGAGACCGCCTTCGTGTCGGCTTACCTTAGAGTTTAGGATCTGAGACCGCCCACGTGTCGGCTTTCCTTTTGAAAATCCATCATGTGTTGGTAACCTCTAGTTATGAGACCGCCTTTGTGTCAGCCTACCTTAGAGTTTAGGATCAGAGACCGCCATTGTTTCGACTTTCCTTCTAAAATCCATCTTGTGATGGTAACCTCTGGTTATGAGACCGCCTTCGTGTCGGCCTACCTTAGATTTTAGGATCTGAGACCGCCCTCGTGTCGGCTTTCCTTTTGAAAATCCATCTTATGATGGTAACCTTTGGTTATGAGACCGTCTTCGTGTCGTCTTACCTTAGAGTTTAGGACCTGAGGCCGCCCTCGTGTCGGATTTCCTTTTGAAAATCCATCTTGTGTTGGTAACCTCTAGTTATGAGACCACCTTTTCGTCGGCCTACCTTTGAGTTTAGGATCTGAGACCGCCCTCGTGTCGGCTTTCCATCTAAAATCCATCTTGTTATGGTAACCTCTGGTTATGAGACCGCCTTGGTGTCATCCTACCTTAGAGTTTAGAATCTGAGACTGCCCTTGTGTCGGATTTCCTTTTGAAAATCCATCTTGTGATGGTAACCTCTTGTTATGAGACCGCCTTCGTGTCGGCCTACCTTAGAGTTTAGGATCTGAGACCGCCCTCGTTTCGTCTTTCCTTCTAAAATCCATCTTGTGATGGTACCCTCTAGTTATGAGACCGCCTTCGTGTCGGCCTACCTTAGAGTTTAGGATCTGATACAGCCCTCGTGCCGGCTTTCCATTTGAAAATCCATCTTGTGATGGTAACCTCTTGTTATGAGACCGCTTTAGTGTCAGCCTACCTTAGAGTTTAAGATCTGATACCTCCCTCGTGTCGGCTTTCCTTCTAAAATTCATCTTGTAATGGTAATCTCCGGTTATGAGACCGCCTTAGTGTCTGCCTACCTTAGAGTTTTGGATCTGAGACATCTCTCGTGTCGACTTTCCTTCTAA
This sequence comes from Lathyrus tuberosus, assembly GCA_022829125.1. Lineage (NCBI taxonomy): Eukaryota > Viridiplantae > Streptophyta > Magnoliopsida > Fabales > Fabaceae > Lathyrus > Lathyrus tuberosus. The sequence goes on from JALAZF010000038.1 coordinate 10,183,027, forward strand.
AATCCATCTTGTGATGGTAACCTCTGGTTATGAGACCGCCTTCGTGGTGGCCTACCTTAGAGTTTAGGATCTGAGACCGCCCTCGTGTCGGCTTGCCTTTTGAAATTCCATCTTATGATGGTAACTTTTGGTTATGAGACTGGCTTCGTGTCGGCTTACCTTAGAGTTTAGAATCTGAGACTACCCTCGTGTCGGCTTTCATTTTGAAAATCCATCTTGTGATGGTAACCTCTGGTTATGAGACCGCCTTCGTGTCGGCCTACCTTAGAGTTTTGGATCTGAGACATCCCTCGTGTCGACTTTCCTTCTAAAATCCATCTTGTGATGGTAACCTCTGGTTATGAGACCGCCTTCGTGTCGGCCTACCTTAGAGTTTAGGATGTGAGACCGCCCTCGTGTCGGATTTCCTTTTGAAAATCCATCTTGTGTTGGTAACCTCTAGTTATGAGACCACCTTTTCGTCGGCCTACCTTTGAGTTTAGGATCTGAGACCGCCCTCATGTCGGCTTTCCGTCTAAAATCCATCTTGTTATGGTAACCTCTAGTTATGAGACCGCCTTGGTGTCATCCTACCTTAGAGTTTAGGATCTGATACCGCCCTCGTGCCGGCGTTCCATTTGAAAATCCATCTTGTGATGGTAACCTCTGGTTATGAGACCGCTTTAGTGTCGGCCTACCTTAGAGTTTAAGATCTGATACCTCCCTCGTGTCGGCTTTCCTTCTAAAATTCATCTTGTAATGGTAATCTCTGGTTATGAGACCGCCTTCGTGTCGGCCTACCTTAGAGTTTTGGATCTGAGACATCTCTCGTGTCGACTTTCCTTCTAAAATCCATCTTGTGATGGTAACCTCTGGTTATGAGACCGCCTTCGTGTCGGCCTACCTTAGAGTTTAGGATCTGAGACCGCCCTCGTGTCGGCTTTCCTTTTGTAAATCCATCTTATGATGGTAACCTTTGGTTATGAGACCGCCTTCGTGCCGGCTTACCTTACAGTTTCGGATCTGAGACCGCCCTCGTGTCGGCTTTCCTTTTGAAAATCCATCTTATGATGGTAACCTTTGGTTATGAGACCGCCTTCGTGTCGGCTTACCTTAGAGTTTAGGATCTGAGACCGCCCACGTGTCGGCTTTCCTTTTGAAAATCCATCATGTGTTGGTAACCTCTAGTTATGAGACCGCCTTTGTGTCAGCCTACCTTAGAGTTTAGGATCAGAGACCGCCATCGTTTCGACTTTCCTTCTAAAATCCATCTTGTGATGGTAACCTCTGGTTATGAGACCGCCTTCGTGTCGGCCTACCTTAGATTTTAGGATCTGAGACCGCCCTCGTGTCGGCTTTCCTTTCGAAAATCCATCTTATGATGGTAACCTTTGGTTATGAGACCGTCTTCGTGTCGTCTTACCTTAGAGTTTAGGACCTGAGGCCGCCCTCGTGTCGGATTTCCTTTTGAAAATCCATCTTGTGTTGGTAACCTCTAGTTATGAGACCACCTTTTCGTCGGCCTACCTTTGAGTTTAGGATCTGAGACCGCCCTCGTGTCGGCTTTCCATCTAAAATCCATCTTGTTATGGTAACCTCTGGTTATGAGACCGCCTTGGTGTCGTCCTACCTTAGAGTTTAGAATCTGAGACTGCCCTTGTGTCGGATTTCCTTTTGAAAATCCATCTTGTGATGGTAACCTCTTGTTATGAGACCGCCTTCGTGTCGGCCTACCTTAGAGTTTAGGATCTGAGACCGCCCTCGTTTCGTCTTTCCTTCTAAAATCCATCTTGTGATGGTACCCTCTAGTTATGAGACCGCCTTCGTGTCGGCCTACCTTAGAGTTTAGGATCTGATACAGCCCTCGTGCCGGCTTTCCATTTGAAAATCCATCTTGTGATGGTAACCTCTTGTTATGAGACCGCTTTAGTGTCAGCCTACCTTAGAGTTTAAGATCTGATACCTCCCTCGTGTCGGCTTTCCTTCTAAAATTCATCTTGTAATGGTAATCTCCGGTTATGAGACCGCCTTAGTGTCTGCCTACCTTAGAGTTTTGGATCTGAGACATCTCTCGTGTCGACTTTCCTTCTAAAATCCATCTTGTGATGGTAACCTCTGGTTATGAGACCGCCTTCGTGGTGGCCTACCTTAGAGTTTAGGATCTGAGACCGCCCTCGTGTCGGCTTGCCTTTTGAAATTCCATCTTATGATGGTAACTTTTGGTTATGAGACTGGCTTCGTGTCGGCTTACCTTAGAGTTTAGAATCTGAGACTACCCTCGTGTCGGCTTTCATTTTGAAAATCCATCTTGTGATGGTAACCTCTGGTTATGAGACCGCCTTCGTGTCGGCCTACCTTAGAGTTTTGGATCTGAGACATCCCTCGTGTCGACTTTCCTTCTAAAATCCATCTTGTGATGGTAACCTCTGGTTATGAGACCGCCTTCGTGTCGGCCTACCTTAGAGTTTAGGATCTGAGACCGCCCTCGTGTCGGATTTCCTTTTGAAAATCCATCTTGTGTTGGTAACCTCTAGTTATGAGACCACCTTTTCGTCGGCCTACCTTTGAGTTTAGGATCTGAGACCGCCCTCATGTCGGCTTTCCGTCTAAAATCCATCTTGTTATGGTAACCTCTGGTTATGAGACCGCCTTGGTGTCATCCTACCTTAGAGTTTAGAATCTGAGACTTCACTTGAGTCGGATTTCCTTTTGAAAATCCATCTTGTGATGGTAACCTCTTGTTATGAGACCGCCTTCGTGTCGGCCTACCTTAGAGATTAGGATCTGAGACAGCCCTCGTTTCGTCTTTCCTTCTAAACTCCATCTTGTGATGGTACCCTCTAGTTATGAGACCGCCTTCGTGCCGGCCTACCTTAGAGTTTAGGATCTGATACCGCCCTCGTGCCGGCTTTCCATTTGAAAATGCATCTTGTGATGGTAACCTCTGGTTATGAGACCGCCTTCGTGTCGGCCTACCTTAGAGTTTAGGATATGAGACCGCCCTCGTGTCGGCTTTCCTTTTGAAAATCCATCTTATGATGGTAACCTTTGGTTATGAGACCGCCTTCGTGTCGTCTTACCTTAGAGATTAGGACCTGAGGCCGCCCTCATGTCGGATTTCCTTTTGAAAATCCATCTTGTGTTGGTAACCTCTAGTTATGAGACCACCTTTTCGTCGGCCTACCTTTGAGTTTAGGATCTGAGACCGCCCTCGTGTCGGCTTTCCATCCAAAATCCATCTTGTTATGGTAACCTCTGGTTATGAGACCGCCTTGGTGTCATCCTACCTTAGAGTTTAGAATCTGAGACTGCCCTTGTGTCGGATTTCCTTTTGAAAATCCATCTTGTGATGGTAACCTCTTGTTATGAGACCGCCTTCGTGTCGGCCTACCTTAGAGTTTAGGATCTGAGAACGCCCTCATTTTGTCTTTCCTTCTAACATCCATCTTGTGATGGTACCCTCCGGTTATGAGACCGCCTTCGTGTCTGCCTACCTTAGAGTTTAGGATCTGAGACATCTCTCGTGTCGACTTTCCTTCTAAAATCCATCTTGTGATGGTAACCTCTGGTTATGAGACCGCCTTCGTGTTGGCCTACCTTAGAGTTTAGGATCTGAGACCGCCCTCGTGTCGGCTTGCCTTTTGAAATTCCATCTTATGATGGTAACTTTTGGTTATAAGACTGGCTTCGTGTCGGCTTACCTTAGAGTTTAGAATCTGAGACTGCCCTGGTGTCGGCTTTCATTTTGAAAATCCATCTTGTGATGGTAACCTCTGGTTATGAGACCGCCTTCGTGTCGGCCTACCTTAGAGTGTAGGATCTGATACCGCCCTCGTGCCGGCGTTCCATTTGAAAATCCATCTTGTGATGGTAACCTCTGGTTATGAGACCGCTTTAGTGTCGGCCTACCTTAGAGTTTAAGATCTGATACCTCCCTCGTGTCGGCTTTCCTTCTAAAATTCATCTTGTAATGGTAATCTCTGGTTATGAGACCGCCTTCGTGTCGGCCTACCTTAGAGTTTTGGATTTGAGACATCTCTCGTGTCGACTTTCCTTCTAAAATCCATCTTGTGATGGTAACCTCTGGTTATGAGACCGCCTTCATGTCGGCCTACCTTAGAGTTTAGGATCTGAGACCGCCCTCGTGTCGGCTTTCCTTTTGAAAATCCATCTTATGATGGTAACCTTTGGTTATGAGACCGCCTTCGTGCCGGCTTACCTTAGAGTTTCGGATCTGAGACCGCCCTCGTGTCGGCTTTCCTTTTGAAAATCCATATTATGATGGTAACCTTTGGTTATGAGACCGCCTTCGTGTCGGCTTACCTTAGAGTTTAGGATCTGAGACCGCCCTCGTGTCGGCTTTCCTTTTGAAAATCCATCATGTGTTGGTAACCTCTAGTTATGAGACCGCCTTTGTGTCAGCCTACCTTAGAGTTTAGGATCAGAGACCGCCATCGTGTCGACTTTCCTTCTAAAATCCATCTTGTGATGGTAACCTCTGGTTATGAGACCGCCTTCGTGTCGGCCTACCTTAGAGTTTAGGATCTGAGACCGCCCTCGTGTCGGCTTTCCTTTTGAAAATCCATCTTATGATGGTAACCTTTGGTTATGAGACCGCCTTCGTGTCGTCTTACCTTAGAGTTTAGGACCTGAGGCTGCCCTCGTGTCGGATTTCCTTTTGAAAATCCATCTTGTGTTGGTAACCTCTAGTTATGAGACCACCTTTTCGTCGGCCTACCTTTGAGTTTAGGATCTGAGACCGCCCTCGTATCGGCTTTCCATCAAAAATCCATCTTGTTATGGTAACCTCTGGTTATGAGACCGCCTTGGTGTCATCCTACCTTAGAGTTTAGAATCTGAGACTGCCCTTGTGTCGGATTTCCTTTTGAAAATCCATCTTGTGATGGTAACCTCTTGTTATGAGACCGCCTTCGTGTCGGCCTACCTTAGAGTTTAGGATCTGAGACCGCCCACGTTTCGTCTTTCCTTCTAAAATGCATCTTGTGATGGTACCCTCTAGTTATGAGACCGCCTTCGTGTCGGCCTACCTTAGAGTTTAGGATCTGATACCGCCCTCGTGCCGGCTTTCCATTTGAAAATCCAACTTGTGATGGTAAACTCTTGTTATGAGACCGCTTTAGTGTCAGCCTACCTTAGAGTTTAAGATCTGATACCTCCCTCGTGTCGGCTTTCCTTCTAAAATTCATCTTGTAATGGTAATCTCCGGTTATGAGACCGCCTTCGTGTCTGCCTACCTTAGAGTTTTGGATCTGAGACATCTCTCGTGTCGACTTTCCTTCTAAAATCCATCTTGTGATGGAAACCTCTGGTTATGAGACCGCCTTCGTGGTGGCCTACCTTAGAGTTTAGGATCTGAGACCGCCCTCGTGTCGGCTTTCCGTCTAAAATCCATCTTGTTATGGTAACCTCTGGTTATGAGACCGCCTTGGTGTCATCCTACCTTAGAGTTTAGAATCTGAGACTTCACTTGTGTCGGATTTCCTTTTGAAAATCCATCTTGTGATGGTAACCTCTTGTTATGAGACCGCCTTCGTGTCGGCCTACCTTAGAGTTTAGGATCTGAGAACGCCCTCATTTTGTCTTTCCTTCTAACATCCATCTTGTGATGGTACCCTCCGGTTATGAGACCGCCTTCGTGTCTGCCTACCTTAGAGTTTAGGATCTGAGACATCTCTCGTGTCGACTTTCCTTCTAAAATCCATCTTGTGATGGTAACCTCTGGTTATGAGACCGCCTTCGTGTTGGCCTACCTTAGAGTTTAGGATCTGAGACCGCCCTCGTGTCGGCTTGCCTTTTGAAATTCCATCTTATGATGGTAACTTTTGGTTATAAGACTGGCTTCGTGTCGGCTTACCTTAGAGTTTAGAATCTGAGACTGCCCTCGTGTCGGCTTTCATTTTGAAAATCCATCTTGTGATGGTAACCTCTGGTTATGAGACCGCCTTCGTGTCGGCCTACCTTAGAGTTTAGGATCTGATACCGCCCTCGTGCCGGCGTTCCATTTGAAAATCCATCTTGTGATGGTAACCTCTGGTTATGAGACCGCTTTAGTGTCGGCCTACCTTAGAGTTTAAGATCTGGTACCTCCCTCGTGTCGGCTTTCCTTCTAAAATTCATCTTGTAATGGTAATCTCTGGTTATGAGACCGCCTTCGTGTCGGCCTACCTTAGAGTTTTGGATCTGAGACATCTCTCGTGTCGACTTTCCTTCTAAAATCCATCTTGTGATGGTAACCTCTGGTTATGAGACCGCCTTCATGTCGGCCTACCTTAGAGTTTAGGATCTGAGACCGCCCTCGTGTCGGCTTTCCTTTTGAAAATCCATCTTATGATGGTAACCTTTGGTTATGAGACCGCCTTCGTGCCAGCTTACCTTAGAGTTTCGGATCTGAGACCGCCCTCGTGTCCGCTTTCCTTTTGAAAATCTATATTATGATGGTAACCTTTGGTTATGAGACCGCCTTCGTGTCGGCTTACCTTAGAGTTTAGGATCTGAGACCGCCCTCGTGTCGGCTTTCCTTTTGAAAATCCATCATGTGTTGGTAACCTCTAGTTATGAGACCGCCTTTGTGTCAGCCTACCTTAGAGTTTAGGATCAGAGACCGCCATCGTGTCGACTTTCCTTCTAAAATCCATCTTGTGATGGTAACCTCTGGTTATGAGACCGCCTTCGTGTCGGCCTACCTTAGAGTTTAGGATCTGAGACCGCCCTCGTGTCGGCTTTCCTTTTGAAAATCCATCTTATGATGGTAACCTTTGGTTATGAGACCGCCTTCGTGTCGTCTTACCTTAGAGTTTAGGACCTGAGGCTGCCCTCGTGTCGGATTTCCTTTTGAAAATCCATCTTGTGTTGGTAACCTCTAGTTATGAGACCACCTTTTCGTCGGCCTACCTTTGAGTTTAGGATCTGAGACCGCCCTCGTGTCGGCTTTCCATCAAAAATCCATCTTGTTATGGTAACCTCTGGTTATGAGACCGCCTTGGTGTCATCCTACCTTAGAGTTTAGAATCTGAGACTGCCCTTGTGTCGGATTTCCTTTTGAAAATCCATCTTGTGATGGTAACCTCTTGTTATGAGACCGCCTTCGTGTCGGCCTACCTTAGAGTTTAGGATCTGAGACCGCCCTCGTTTCGTCTTTCCTTCTAAAATGCATCTTGTGATGGTACCCTCTAGTTATGAGACCGCCTTCGTGTCGGCCTACCTTAGAGTTTAGGATCTGATACCGCCCTCGTGCCGGCTTTCCATTTGAAAATCCAACTTGTGATGGTAACCTCTTGTTATGAGACCGCTTTAGTGTCAGCCTACCTTAGAGTTTAAGATCTGATACCTCCCTCGTGTCGGCTTTCCTTCTAAAATTCATCTTGTAATGGTAATCTCCGGTTATGAGACCGCCTTCGTGTCTGCCTACCTTAGAGTTTTGGATCTGAGACATCTCTCGTGTCGACTTTCCTTCTAAAATCCATCTTGTGATGGTAACCTCTTGTTATGAGACCGCCTTCGTGTCGGCCTACCTTAGAGTTTAGGATCTGAGACCGCCCTCGTTTCGTCTTTCCTTCTAAAATCCATCTTGTGATGGTACCCTCTAGTTATGAGACCGCCTTCGTGTCGGCCTACCTTAGAGTTTAGGATCTGATACCGCCCTCGTGCCGGCTTTCCATTTGAAAATCCATCTTGTGATGGTAACCTCTGGTTATGAGACCGCCTTCGTGTCGTCTTACCTTAGAGTTTAGGACCTGAGGCCGCCCTCGTGTCGGATTTCCTTTTGAAAATCGATCTTGTGTTGGTAACCTCTAGTTATGAGACCATCTTTTCGTCGGCTTGCCTTTGAGTTTAGGATCTGAGACCGCCCTCCTGTCGGCTTTCCATCTAAAATCCATCTTGTTATGGTAACCTCTGGTTATGAGACCGCCTTGGTGTCATCCTACCTTAGAGTTTAGAATCTGAGACTGCCCTTGTGTCGGATTTCCTTTTGAAAATCCATCTTGTGATGGTAACCTCTTGTTATGAGACCGCCTTCGTGTCGGCCTACCTTAGAGTTTAGGATCTGAGACCGCCCTCGTTTCGTCTTTCCTTCTAAAATCCATCTTGTGATGGTACCCTCCGGTTATGAGACCGCCTTCGTGTCTGCCTACCTTAGAGTTTAGGATCTGAGACATCTCTCGTGTCGACTTTCCTTCTAAAATCCATCTTGTGATGGTAACCTCTGGTTATGAGACCGCCTTCGTGTTGGCCTACCTTAGAGTTTAGGATCTGAGACCGCCCTCGTGTCGGCTTGCCTTTTGAAATTCCATCTTATGATGGTAACTTTTGGTTATGAGACTGGCTTCGTGTCGGCTTACCTTAGAGTTTAGAATCTGAGACTGCCCTCGTGTCGGCTTTCATTTTGAAAATCCATCTTGTGATGGTAACCTCTGGTTATGAGACCGCCTTCGTGTCGGCCTACCTTAGAGTTTTGGATCTGAGACATCCCTCGTGTCGACTTTCCTTCTAAAATCCATCTTGTGATGGTAACCTCTGGTTATGAGACCGCCTTCGTGTCGGCCTACCTTAGAGTTTAGGATCTGAGACCGCCCTCGTGTCGGATTTCCTTTTGAAAATCCATCTTGTGTTGGTAACCTCTAGTTATGAGACCACCTTTTCGTCGGCCTACCTTTGAGTTTAGGATCTGAGACCGCCCTCGTGTCGGCTTTCCGTCTAAAATCCATCTTGTTATGGTAACCTCTGGTTATGAGACCGCCTTGGTGTCATCCTACCTTAGAGTTTAGAATCTGAGACTTCACTTGTGTCGGATTTCCTTTTGAAAATCCATCTTGTGATGGTAACCTCTTGTTATGAGACCGCCTTCGTGTTGGCCTACCTTAGAGTTTAGGATCTGAGACCGCCCTCGTTTCGTCTTTCCTTCTAAAATCCATCTTGTGATGGTACCCTCTAGTTATGAGACCGCCTTCGTGTCGGCCTACCTTAGAGTTTAGGATCTGAGACATCTCTCGTGTCGACTTTCCTTCTAAAATCCATCTTGTGATGGTAACCTCTGGTTATGAGACCGCCTTCGTGTTGGCCTACCTTAGAGTTTAGGATCTGAGACCGCCCTCGTGTCGGCTTGCCTTTTGAAATTCCATCTTATGATGGTAACTTTTGGTTATGAGACTGGCTTCGTGTCGGCTTACCTTAGAGTTTAGAATCTGAGACTGCCCTCGTGTCGGCTTTCATTTTGAAAATCCATCTTGTGATGGTAACCTCTGGTTATGAGACCGCCTTCGTGTCGGCCTACCTTAGAGTTTTGGATCTGAGACATCCCTCGTGTCGACTTTCCTTCTAAAATCCATCTTGTGATGGTAACCTCTGGTTATGAGACCGCCTTCGTGTCGGCCTACCTTAGAGTTTAGGATCTGAGACCGCCCTCGTGTCGGATTTCCTTTTGAAAATCCATCTTGTGTTGGTAACCTCTAGTTATGAGACCACCTTTTCGTCGGCCTACCTTTGAGTTTAGGATCTGAGACCGCCCTCGTGTCGGCTTTCCGTCTAAAATCCATCTTGTTATGGTAACCTCTGGTTATGAGACCGCCTTGGTGTCATCCTACCTTAGAGTTTAGAATCTGAGACTTCACTTGTGTCGGATTTCCTTTTGAAAATCCATCTTGTGATGGTAACCTCTTGTTATGAGACCGCCTTCGTGTCGGCCTACCTTAGAGTTTAGGATCTGAGACCGCCCTCGTTTCGTCTTTCCTTCTAAAATCCATCTTGTGATGGTACCCTCTAGTTATGAGACCGCCTTCGTGTCGGCCTACCTTAGAGTTTAGGATCTGAGACATCTCTCGTGTCGACTTTCCTTCTAAAATCCATCTTGTGATGGTAACCTCTGGTTATGAGACCGCCTTCGTGTTGGCCTACCTTAGAGTTTAGGATCTGAGACCGCCCTCGTGTCGGCTTGCCTTTTGAAATTCCATCTTATGATGGTAACTTTTGGTTATGAGACTGGCTTCGTGTCGGCTTACCTTAGAGTTTAGAATCTGAGACTGCCCTCGTGTCGGCTTTCATTTTGAAAATCCATCTTGTGATGGTAACCTCTGGTTATGAGACCGCCTTCGTGTCGGCCTACCTTAGAGTTTTGGATCTGAGACATCCCTCGTGTCGACTTTCCTTCTAAAATCCATCTTGTGATGGTAACCTCTGGTTATGAGACCGCCTTCGTGTCGGCCTACCTTAGAGTTTAGGATCTGAGACCGCCCTCGTGTCGGATTTCCTTTTGAAAATCCATCTTGTGTTGGTAACCTCTAGTTATGAGACCACCTTTTCGTCGGCCTACCTTTGAGTTTAGGATCTGAGACCGCCCTCGTGTCGGCTTTCCGTCTAAAATCCATCTTGTTATGGTAACCTCTGGTTATGAGACCGCCTTGGTGTCATCCTACCTTAGAGTTTAGAATCTGAGACTTCACTTGTGTCGGATTTCCTTTTGAAAATCCATCTTGTGATGGTAACCTCTTGTTATGAGACCGCCTTCGTGTCGGCCTACCTTAGAGTTTAGGATCTGAGACCGCCCTCGTTTCGTCTTTCCTTCTAAAATCCATCTTGTGATGGTACCCTCTAGTTATGAGACCGCCTTCGTGTCGGCCTACCTTAGAGTTTAGGATCTGAGACATCTCTCGTGTCGACTTTCCTTCTAAAATCCATCTTGTGATGGTAACCTCTGGTTATGAGACCGCCTTCGTGTTGGCCTACCTTAGAGTTTAGGATCTGAGACCGCCCTCGTGTCGGCTTGCCTTTTGAAATTCCATCTTATGATGGTAACTTTTGGTTATGAGACTGGCTTCGTGTCGGCTTACCTTAGAGTTTAGAATCTGAGACTGCCCTCATGTCGGCTTTCATTTTGAAAATCCATCTTGTGATGGTAACCTCTGGTTATGAGACCGCCTTCGTGTCGGCCTACCTTAGAGTTTTGGATCTGAGACATCCCTCGTGTCGACTTTCCTTCTAAAATCCATCTTGTGATGGTATCCTCTGGTTATGAGACCGCCTTCGTGTCGGCCTACCTTAGAGTTTAGGATCTGAGACCGCCCTCGTGTCGGATTTCCTTTTGAAAATCCATCTTGTGTTGGTAACCTCTAGTTATGAGACCACCTTTTCGTCGGCCTACCTTTGAGTTTAGGATCTGAGACCGCCCTCGTGTCGGCTTTCCGTCTAAAATCCATCTTGTTATGGTAACCTCTGGTTATGAGACCGCCTTGGTGTCATCCTACCTTAGAGTTTAGAATCTGAGACTTCACTTGTGTCGGATTTCCTTTTGAAAATCCATCTTGTGATGGTAACCTCTTGTTATGAGACCGCCTTCGTGTCGGCCTACCTTAGAGTTTAGGATCTGAGACCGCCCTCGTTTCGTCTTTCCTTCTAAAATCCATCTTGTGATGGTACCCTCTAGTTATGAGACCGCCTTCGTGTCGGCCTACCTTAGAGTTTAGGATCTGATACCGCCCTCGTGCCGGCTTTCCATTTGAAAATCCATCTTGTGATGGTAACCTCTGGTTATGAGACCGTTGTAGTGTCAGCCTACCTTAGAGTTTAAGATCTGATATCTCCCTCGTGTCGGCTTTCCTTCTAAAATTCATCTTGTAATGGTAATCTCCGGTTATGAGACCGCCTTCGTGTCTGCCTACCTTAGAGTTTTGGATCTGAGACATCTCTCGTGTCGACTTTCCTTCTAAAATCCATCTTGTGATGGTAACCTCTGGTTATGAGACCGCCTTCGTGTCGGCCTACCTTAGAGTTTTGGATCTGAGACATCCCTCGTGTCGACTTTCCTTCTAAAATCCATCTCGTGATGGTAGCCTCTGGTTATGAGACCGCCTTCGTGTCGGCCTACCTAAGAGTTTAGGATCTGAGACCGCCCTCGTGTCGGATTTCCTTTTGAAAATCCATCTTGTGATGGTAAACTCTGGTTATGAGACCGCTTTTCGTCGGCCTACCTTTGAGTTTAGTATCTGAGACCGCCCTCGTGTCGGCTTTCCGTCTAAAATCCATCTTGTTATGGTAACCTCTGGTTATGGGACCGCCTTGGTGTCATCCTACCTTAGAGTTTAGAATCTGACACTGCCCTTGTGTCGGATTTCCTTTTGAAAATCCATCTTGTGATGGTTACCTCTTGTTATGAGACCGCCTTCGTGTCGGCCTACCTTAGGGTTTAGGATCTGAGACCGCCCTCGTTTCGTCTTTCCTTCTAAAATCCATCTTGTGATGGTACCCTCTAGTTATGAGACCGCCTTCGTGTCGGCCTACCTTAGAGTTTAGGATCTGATACCGCCCTCGTGCCGACTTTCCATTTGAAAATCCAACTTGTGATGGTAACCTCTTGTTATGAGACCGCTTTAGTGTCAGCCTACCTTAGAGTTTAAGATCTGATACCTCCCTCGTGTCGGCTTTCCTTCTAAAATTCATCTTGTAATGGTAATCTCCGGTTATGAGACCGCCTTCGTGTCTGCCTACCTTAGAGTTTTGGATCTGAGACATCTCTCGTGTCGACTTTCCTTCTAAAATCCATCTTGTGATGGTAACCTCTGGTTATGAGACCGCCTTCGTGGTGGCCTACCTTAGAGTTTAGGATCTGAGACCGCCCTCGTGTCGGCTTTCCGTCTAAAATCCATCTTGTTATGGTAACCTCTGGTTATGAGACCGCCTTGGTGTCATCCTACCTTAGAGTTTAGAATCTGAGACTTCACTTGTGTCGGATTTCCTTTTGAAAATCCATCTTGTGATGGTAACCTCTTGTTATGAGACCGCCTTCGTGTCGGCCTACCTTAGAGTTTAGGATCTGAGACCGCCCTCGTTTCGTCTTTCCTTCTAAAATCCATCTTGTGATGGTACCCTCTAGTTATGAGACCGCCTTCGTGTCGGCCTACCTTAGAGTTTAGGATCTGATACCGCCCTCGTGCCGACTTTCCATTTGAAAATCCAACTTGTGATGGTAACCTCTTGTTATGAGACCGCTTTAGTGTCAGCCTACCTTAGAGTTTAAGATCTGATACCTCCCTCGTGTCGGCTTTCCTTCTAAAATTCATCTTGTAATGGTAATCTCCGGTTATGAGACCGCCTTGGTGTCTGCCTACCTTAGAGTTTAGTATCTGAGACCGCCCTCGTGTCGGCTTTCCGTCTAAAATCCATCTTGTTATGGTAACCTCTGGTTATGGGACCGCCTTGGTGTCATCCTACCTTAGAGTTTAGAATCTGACACTGCCCTTGTGTCGGATTTCCTTTTGAAAATCCATCTTGTGATGGTTACCTCTTGTTATGAGACCGCCTTCGTGTCGGCCTACCTTAGGGTTTAGGATCTGAGACCGCCCTCGTTTCGTCTTTCCTTCTAAAATCCATCTTGTGATGGTACCCTCTAGTTATGAGACCGCCTTCGTGTCGGCCTACCTTAGAGTTTAGGATCTGATACCGCCCTCGTGCCGACTTTCCATTTGAAAATCCAACTTGTGATGGTAACCTCTTGTTATGAGACCGCTTTAGTGTCAGCCTACCTTAGAGTTTAAGATCTGATACCTCCCTCGTGTCGGCTTTCCTTCTAAAATTCATCTTGTAATGGTAATCTCCGGTTATGAGACCGCCTTCGTGTCTGCCTACCTTAGAGTTTTGGATCTGAGACATCTCTCGTGTCGACTTTCCTTCTAAAATCCATCTTGTGATGGTAACCTCTGGTTATGAGACCGCCTTCGTGGTGGCCTACCTTAGAGTTTAGGATCTGAGACCGCCCTCGTGTCGGCTTTCCGTCTAAAATCCATCTTGTTATGGTAACCTCTGGTTATGAGACCGCCTTGGTGTCATCCTACCTTAGAGTTTAGAATCTGAGACTTCACTTGTGTCGGATTTCCTTTTGAAAATCCATCTTGTGATGGTAACCTCTTGTTATGAGACCGCCTTCGTGTCGGCCTACCTTAGAGTTTAGGATCTGAGACCGCCCTCGTTTCGTCTTTCCTTCTAAAATCCATCTTGTGATGGTACCCTCTAGTTATGAGACCGCCTTCGTGTCGGCCTACCTTAGAGTTTAGGATCTGATACCGCCCTCGTGCCGGCTTTCCATTTGAAAATCCATCTTGTGATGGTAACCTCTGGTTATGAGACCGCCTTCGTGTCGGCCTACCTTAGAGTTTAGGATCTGAGACCGCCCTCGTGTCGGTTTTCCTTTTGAAAATCCATCTTATGATGGTAACCTTTAGTTATGAGACCGCCTTCGTGTCGTCTTACCTTAGAGTTTAGGACCTGAGGCCGCCCTCGTGTCGGATTTCCTTTTGAAAATCGATCTTGTGTTGGTAACCTCTAGTTATGAGACCACCTTTTCGTCGGCCTGCCTTTGAGTTTAGGATCTGAGACCGCCCTCCTGTCGGCTTTCCATCTAAAATCCATCTTGTTATGGTAACCTCTGGTTATGAGACCGCCTTGGTGTCATCCTACCTTAGAGTTTAGAATCTGAGACTGCCCTTGTGTCGGATTTCCTTTTGAAAATCCATCTTGTGATGCTAACCTCTTGTTATGAGACTGCCTTCGTGTCGGCCTACCTTAGAGTTTAGGATCTGAGACCGCCCTCGTTTCGTCTTTCCTTCTAAAATCCATCTTGTGATGGTACCCTCCGGTTATGACACCGCCTTCGTGTCTGCCTACCTTAGAGTTTAGGATCTGAGACATCTCTCGTGTCGAATTTCCTTCTAAAATCCATCTTGTGATGGTAACCTCTGGTTATGAGACCGCCTTCGTGTTGGCCTACCTTAGAGTTTAGGATCTGAGACCGCCCTCGTGTCGGCTTGCCTTTTGAAATTCCATCTTATGATGGTAACTTTTGGTTATGAGACTGGCTTCGTGTCGGCTTACCTTAGAGTTTAGAATCTGAGACTGCCCTCGTGTCGGCTTTCATTTTGAAAATCCATCTTGTGATGGTAACCTCTGGTTATGAGACCGCCTTCGTGTCGGCCTACCATAGAGTTTTGGATCTGAGACATCCCTCGTGTCGACTTTCCTTCTAAAATCCATCTTGTGATGGTAACCTCTGGTTATGAGACCGCCTTCGTGTCGGCCTACCTTAGAGTTTAGGATCTGAGACCGCCCTCGTGTCGGATTTCCTTTTGAAAATCCATCTTGTGTTGGTAACCTCTAGTTATGAGACCACCTTTTCGTCGGCCTACCTTTGAGTTTAGGATCTGAGACCGCCCTCGTGTCGGCTTTCCGTCTAAAATCCATCTTGTTATGGTAACCTCTGGTTATGAGACCGCCTTGGTGTCATCCTACCTTAGAGTTTAGAATCTGAGACTTCACTTGTGTCGGATTTCCTTTTGAAAATCCATCTTGTGATGGTAACCTCTTGTTATGAGACCGCCTTCGTGTCGGCCTACCTTAGAGTTTAGAATCTGAGACCGCCCTCGTTTCGTCTTTCCTTCTAAAATCCATCTTGTGATGGTACCCTCTAGTTATGAGACCGCCTTCGTGTCGGCCTACCTTAGAGTTTAGGATCTGAGACATCTCTCGTGTCGACTTTCCTTCTAAAATCCATCTTGTGATGGTAACCTCTGGTTATGAGACCGCCTTCGTGTTGGCCTACCTTAGAGTTTAGGATCTGAGACCGCCCTCGTGTCGGCTTGCCTTTTGAAATTCCATCTTATGATGGTAACTTTTGGTTATGAGACTGGCTTCGTGTCGGCTTACCTTAGAGTTTAGAATCTGAGACTGCCCTCGTGTCGGCTTTCATTTTGAAAATCCATCTTGTGATGGTAACCTCTGGTTATGAGACCGCCTTCGTGTCGGCCTACCTTAGAGTTTTGGATCTGAGACATCCCTCGTGTCGACTTTCCTTCTAAAATCCATCTTGTGATGGTAACCTCTGGTTATGAGACCGCCTTCGTGTCGGCCTACCTTAGAGTTTAGGATCTGAGACCGCCCTCGTGTCGGATTTCCTTTTGAAAATCCATCTTGTGTTGGTAACCTCTAGTTATGAGACCACCTTTTCGTCGGCCTACCTTTGAGTTTAGGATCTGAGACCGCCCTCGTGTCGGCTTTCCGTCTAAAATCCATTTTGTTATGGTAACCTCTGGTTATGAGACCGCCTTGGTGTCATCCTACCTTAGAGTTTAGAATCTGAGACTTCACTTGTGTCGGATTTCCTTTTGAAAATCCATCTTGTGATGGTAACCTCTTGTTATGAGACCGCCTTCGTGTCGGCCTACCTTAGAGTTTAGGATCTGAGACCGCCCTCGTTTCGTCTTTCCTTCTAAAATCCATCTTGTGATGGTACCCTCTAGTTATGAGACCGCCTTCGTGTCGGCCTACCTTAGAGTTTAGGATCTGATACCGCCCTCGTGCCGGCTTTCCATTTGAAAATCCATCTTGTGATGGTAACCTCTGGTTATGAGACCGTTTTAGTGTCAGCCTACCTTAGAGTTTAAGATCTGATACCTCCCTCGTGTCGGCTTTCCTTCTAAAATTCATCTTGTAATGGTAATCTCCGGTTATGAGACCGCCTTCGTGTCTGCCTACCTTAGAGTTTTGGATCTGAGACATCTCTCGTGTCGACTTTCCTTCTAAAATCCATCTTGTGATGGTAACCTCTGGTTATGAGACCGCCTTCGTGTCGGCCTACCTTAGAGTTTTGGATCTGAGACATCCCTCGTGTCGACTTTCCTTCTAAAATCCATCTCGTGATGGTAGCCTCTGGTTATGAGACCGCCTTCGTGTCGGCCTACCTAAGAGTTTAGGATCTGAGACCGCCCTCGTGTCGGATTTCCTTTTGAAAATCCATCTTGTGATGGTAAACTCTGGTTATGAGACCGCTTTTCGTCGGCCTACCTTTGAGTTTAGTATCTGAGACCGCCCTCGTGTCGGCTTTCCGTCTAAAATCCATCTTGTTATGGTAACCTCTGGTTATGGGACCGCCTTGGTGTCATCCTACCTTAGAGTTTAGAATCTGACACTGCCCTTGTGTCGGATTTCCTTTTGAAAATCCATCTTGTGATGGTTACCTCTTGTTATGAGACCGCCTTCGTGTCGGCCTACCTTAGGGTTTAGGATCTGAGACCGCCCTCGTTTCGTCTTTCCTTCTAAAATCCATCTTGTGATGGTACCCTCTAGTTATAAGACCGCCTTCGTGTCGGCCTACCTTAGAGTTTAGGATCTGATACCGCCCTCGTGCCGGCTTTCCATTTGAAAATCCATCTTGTGATGGTAAACTCTGGTTATGAGACCGCTTTAGTGCCGGCCTACCTTAGAGTTTAAGATCTGATTCCTCCCTAGTGCCGGCTTTCCTTCTAAAATTCATCTTGTAATGGTAATCTCTGGTTATGAGACCGCCTTCGTGTCGGCCTACCTTAGAGTTTTGGATCTGAGACATCTCTCGTGTCGACTTTCCTTCTAAAATCCATCTTGTGATGGTAACCTCTGGTTATGAGACCGCCTTCGTGTCGGCCTACGTTAGAGTTTAGGATCTGAGACAGCCCTCGTGTCGGCTTTCCTTTTGAAAATCCATCTTATGATGGTAACCTTTGGTTATGAGACCGCCTTCGTGCCGGCTTACCTTAGAGTTTCAGATCCGAGACCGCCCTCATGTCGGCTTTCCTTTTGAAAATCCATCTTATGATGGTAACCTTTTGTTATGAGACCGCCTTCGTGTCGGCTTACCTTAGAGTTTAGGACCTGAGGCCGCCCTCGTATCGGATTTCCTTTTGAAAATCCATCTTGTGTTGGTAACCTCTAGTTATGAGACCACCTTTTCGTCGGCCTACCTTTGAGTTTAGGATCTGAGACCGCCCTCGTGTCGGCTTTCCGTCTAAAATCCATCTTGTTATGGTAACCTCTGGTTATGAGACCGCCTTGGTGTCATCCTACCTTAGAGTTTAGAATCTGAGACTTCCCTTGTGTCGGATTTCCTTTTGAAAATCCATCTTGTGATGGTAACCTCTTGTTATGAGACCGCCTTCGTGTCGGCCTACCTTAGAGTTTAGGATCTGAGACCGCCCTCGTTTTGTCTTTCCTTCTAAAATCCATCTTGTGATGGTACCCTCTAGTTATGAGACCGCCTTCGTGTCGACCTACCTTAGAGTTTAGGTTCTGATACCGCCCTCGTGCCGGCTTTCCATTTGAAAATCCATCTTGTGATGGTAACCTCTGGTTATGAGACCGCTTTAGTGTCGGCCTACCTTAGAGTTTAAGATCTGATACCTCCCTCGTGTCGGCTTTCCTTCTAAAATTCATCTTGTAATGGTAATCTCCGGTTATGAGACCGCCTTCGTGTCTGCCTACCTTAGAGTTTTGGATCTGAGACATCTCTCGTGTCGACTTTCCTTCTAAAATCCATCTTGTGATGGTAACCTCTGGTTATGAGACCGCCTTCGTGGTGGCCTACCTTAGAGTTTAGGATCTGAGACCGCCCTCGTGTCGGCTTGCCTTTTGAAATTCCATCTTATGATGGTAACTTTTGGTTATGAGACTGGCTTCATGTCGGCTTACCTTAGAGTTTAGAATCTGAGACTACCCTCGTGTCGGCTTTCATTTTGAAAATCCATCTTGTGATGGTAACCTCTGGTTATGAGACTGCCTTCGTGTCGGCCTACCTTAGAGTTTTGGATCTGAGACATCCCTCGTGTCGACTTTCCTTCTAAAATTTGTGATGGTAACCTCTGGTTATGAGACCGCCTTCGTGTCGGCCTACCTTAGAGTTTAGGATCTGAGACCGCCCTCGTGTCGGATTTCCTTTTGAAAATCCATCTTGTGTTGGTAACCTCTAGTTATGAGACCACCTTTTCGTCGGCCTACCTTTGAGTTTAGGATCTGAGACCGCCCTCGTGTCGGCTTTCCGTCTAAAATCCATCTTGTTATGGTAACCTCTGGTTATGAGACCGCCTTGGTGTCATCCTACCTTAGAGTTTAGAATCTGAGACTTCACTTGTGTCGGATTTCCTTTTGAAAATCCATCTTGTGATGGTTACCTCTTGTTATGAGACCGCCTTTGTGTCGGCCTACCTTAGAGTTTAGGATCTGAGACCGCCCTCGTTTCGTGTTTCCTTCTAAAATCCATCTTGTGATGGTACCCTCTAGTTATGAGACCGCCTTCGTGTCGGCCTACCTTAGAGTTTAGGATCTGATACCGCCCTCGTGCCGGCTTTCCATTTGAAAATCCATCTTGTGATGGTAACCTCTGGTTATGAGACCGCCTTCGTGTCGGCCTAACTTAGAGTTTAGGATCTGAGACCGCCCTCGTGTCAGCTTTCCTTTTGAAAATCTATCTTATGATGGTAACCTTTGGTTATGAGACCGCCTTCGTGTCGTCTTACCTTAGAGTTTAGGACCTGAGGCCGCCCTCGTGTCGGATTTCCTTTTGAAAATCCATCATGTGTTGGTAACCTCTAGTTATGAGACCACCTTTTCGTCGGCCTACCTTTGAGTTTAGGATCTGAGACCGCCCTCGTGTCGGCTTTCCATCTAAAATCCATCTTGTTATGGTAACCTCTGGTTATGAGACCGCCTTGGTGTCATCCTACCTTAGAGTTTAGAATCTGAGACTGCCCTTGTGTCGGATTTCCTTTTGAAAATCCATCTTGTGTTGGTAACCTCTTGTTATGAGACCGCCTTCGTGTCGGCCTACCTTAGAGTTTAGGATCTGAGACCGCCCTCGTTTCGTCTTTCCTTCTAAAATCCATCTTGTGATGGTACCCTCCGGTTATGAGACCGCCTTCGTGTCTGCCTACCTTAGAGTTTAGGATCTGAGACATCTCTCGTGTCGACTTTCCTTCTAAAATCCATCTTGTGATGGTAACCTCTGGTTATGAGACCGCCTTCGTGTTGGCCTACGTTAGAGTTTAGGATCTGAGACCGCCCTCGTGTCGGCTTGCCTTTTGAAATTCCATCTTATGATGGTAACTTTTGGTTATGAGACTGGCTTCGTGTCGGCTTACCTTAGAGTTTAGAATCTGAGACTGCCCTCGTGTCGGCTTTCATTTTGAAAATCCATCTTGTGATGGTAACCTCTGGTTATGAGACCGCCTTCGTGTCGGCCTACCTTAGAGTTTTGGATCTGAGACATCCCTCGTGTCGACTTTCCTTCTAAAATCCATCTTGTGATGGTAACCTCTGGTTATGAGACCGCCTTCGTGTCGGCCTACCTTAGAGTTTAGGATCTGAGACCGCCCTCGTGTCGGATTTCCTTTTGAAAATCCATCTTGTGTTGGTAACCTCTAGTTATGAGACCACCTTTTCGTCGGCCTACCTTTGAGTTTAGGATCTGAGACCGCCCTCGTGTCGGCATTCCGTCTAAAATCCATCTTGTTATGGTAACCTCTGGTTATGAGACCGCCTTGGTGTCATCCTACCTTAGAGTTTAGAATCTGAGACTTCACTTGTGTCGGATTTCCTTTTGAAAATCCATCTTATGATGGTAACCTCTTATTATGAGACCGCCTTCGTGTCGGCCTACCTTAGAGTTTAGGATCTGAGACCGCCCTCGTTTCGTCTTTCCTTCTAAAATCCATCTTGTGATGGTACCCTCTAGTTATGAGACCGCCTTCGTGTCGGCCTACCTTAGAGTTTAGGATCTGAGACCGCCCTCGTTTCGTCTTTCCTTCTAAAATTCATCTTGTGATGGTACCCTCTAGTTATGAGACCGCCTTCGTGTCGGCCTACCTTAGAGTTTTGGATCTGATACCGCCCTCGTGCCGGCTTTCCATTTGAAAATCCATCTTGTGATGGTAACCTCTGGTTATGAGACCGCCTTCGTGTCGGCCTACCTTAGAGTTTAGGATCTGAGACCGCCCTCGTGTCAGCTTTCCTTTTGAAAATCCATCTTATGATGGTAACCTTTGGTTATGAGACCGCCTTCGTGTCGTCTTACCTTAGAGTTTAGGACCTGAGGCCGCCCTCGTGTCGGATTTCCTTTTGAAAATCCATCTTGTGTTGGTAACCTCTAGTTATGAGACCACCTTTTCGTCGGCCTACCTTTGAGTTTAGGATTTGAGACCGCCCTCGTGTCGGCTTTCCATCTAAAATCCATCTTGTTATGGTAACCTCTGGTTATGAGACCGCCTTGGTGTCAACCTACCTTAGAGTTTAGAATCTGAGACTGCCCTTGTGTCGGATTTCCTTTTGAAAATCCATCTTGTGATGGTAACCTCTTGTTATGAGACCGCCTTCGTGTCGGCCTACCTTAGAGTTTAGGATCTGAGACCGCCCTCGTTTCGTCTTTCCTTCTAAAATCCATCTTGTGATGGTACCCTCCGGTTATGAGACCGCCTTCGTGTCTGCCTACCTTAGAGTTTAGGATCTGAGACATCTCTCGTGTCGACTTTCCTTCTAAAATCCATCTTGTGATGGTAACCTCTGGTTATGAGACCGCCTTCATGTTGGCCTACGTTAGAGTTTAGGATCTGAGACCGCCCTCGTGTCGGCTTGCCTTTTGAAATTCCATCTTATGATGGTAACTTTTGGTTATGAGACTGGCTTCGTGTCGGCTTACCTTAGAGTTTAGAATCTGAGACTTCCCTCGTGTCGGCTTTCATTTTGAAAATCCATCTTGTGATGGTAACCTCTGGTTATGAGACCGCCTTCGTGTCGGCCTACCTTAGAGTTTTGGATCTGAGACATCCCTCGTGTCTACTTTCCTTCTAAAATCCATCTTGTGATGGTAACCTCTGGTTATGAGACCGCCTTCGTGTCGGCCTACCTTAGAGTTTAGGATCTGAGACCGCCCTCGTGTCGGATTTCCTTTTGAAAATCCATCTTGTGTTGGTAACCTCTAGTTATGAGACCACCTTTTCGTCGGCCTACCTTTGAGTTTAGGATCTGAGACCGCCCTCGTGTCGGCATTCCGTCTAAAATCCATCCTGTTATGGTAACCTCTGGTTATGAGACCGCCTTGGTGTCATCCTACCTTAGAGTTTAGAATCTGAGACTTCACTTGTGTCGGATTTCCTTTTGAAAATCCATCTTATGATGGTAACCTCTTGTTATGAGACCGCCTTCGTGTCGGCCTACCTTAGAGTTTTGGATCTGAGACCGCCCTCGTTTCGTCTTTCCTTCTAAAATCCATCTTGTGATGGTACCCTCTAGTTATGAGATCGCCTTCGTGTCGGCCTACCTTAGAGTTTAGGATCTGAGACCGCCCTCGTTTCGTCTTTCCTTCTAAAATCCATCTTGTGATGGTACCCTCTAGTTATGAGACCGCCTTCGTGTCGGCCTACCTTAGAGTTTAGGATCTGAGACCGCCCTCGTTTCGTCTTTCCTTCTAAAATTCATCTTGTGATGGTACCCTCTAGTTATGAGACCGCCTTTCTGTCGGCCTACCTTAGAGTTTAGGATCTGATACCGCCCTCGTGCCGGCATTCCATTTGAAAATCCATCTTGTGATGGTAACCTCTGGTTATGAGACCGCCTTCGTGTCGGCCTACCTTAGAGTTTAGGATCTGAGACCGCCCTCGTGTCAGCTTTCCTTTTGAAAATCCATCTTATGATGGTAACCTTTGGTTATGAGACCGCCTTCGTGTCGTCTTACCTTAGAGTTTAGGACCTGAGGCCGCCCTCGTGTCGGATTTCCTTTTGAAAATCCATCTTGTGTTGGTAACCTCTAGTTATGAGACCACCTTTTCGTCGGCCTACCTTTGAGTTTAGGATTTGAGACCGCCCTCGTTTCGTCTTTCCTTCTAAAATCCATCTTGTTATGGTACCCTCCGGTTATGAGACCGCCTTCGTGTCTGCCTACCTTAGAGTTTAGGATCTGAGACATCTCTCGTGTCGACTTTCCTTCTAAAATCCATCTTGTGATGGTAACCTCTGGTTATGAGACCGCCTTCATGTTGGCCTACGTTAGAGTTTAGGATCTGAGACCGCCCTCGTGTCGGCTTGCCTTTTGAAATTCCATCTTATGATGGTAACTTTTGGTTATGAGACTGGCTTCGTGTCGGCTTACCTTAGAGTTTAGAATCTGAGACTGCCCTCGTGTCGGCTTTCATTTTGAAAATCCATCTTGTGATGGTAACCTCTGGTTATGAGACCGCCTTCGTGTCGGCCTACCTTAGAGTTTTGGATCTGAGACATCCCTCGTGTCTACTTTCCTTCTAAAATCCAACTTGTGATGGTAACCTCTGGTTATGAGACCGCCTTCGTGTCGGCCTACCTTAGAGTTTAGGATCTGAGACCGCCCTCGTGTCGGATTTCCTTTTGAAAATCCATCTTGTGTTGGTAACCTCTAGTTATGAGACCACCTTTTCGTCGGCCTACCTTTGAGTTTAGGATCTGAGACCGCCCTCGTGTCGGCATTCCGTCTAAAATCCATCCTGTTATGGTAACCTCTGGTTATGAGACCGCCTTGGTGTCATCCTACCTTAGAGTTTAGAATCTGAGACTTCACTTGTGTCGGATTTCCTTTTGAAAATCCATCTTGTGATGGTAACCTCTTGTTATGAGACCGCCTTCGTGTCGGCCTACCTTAGAGTTTAGGATCTGAGACCGCCCTCGTTTCGTCTTTCCTTCTAAAATCCATCTTGTGATGGTACCCTCTAGTTATGAGACCGCCTTCGTGTCGGCCTACCTTAGAGTTTAGGATCTGAGACATCTCTCGTGTCGACTTTCCTTCTAAAATCCATCTTGTGATGGTAACCTCTGGTTATGAGACCGCCTTCGTGTTGGCCTACCTTAGAGTTTAGGATCTGAGACCGCCCTCGTGTCGGCTTGCCTTTTGAAATTCCATCTTATGATGGTAACTTTTGGTTATGAGACTGGCTTCGTGTCGGCTTACCTTAGAGTTTAGAATCTGAGACTGCCCTCGTGTCGGCTTTCATTTTGAAAATCCATCTTGTGATGGTAACCTCTGGTTATGAGACCGCCTTCGTGTCGGCCTACCTTAGAGTTTTGGATCTGAGACATCCCTCGTGTCGACTTTCCTTCTAAAATCCATCTTGTGATGGTAACCTCTGGTTATGAGACCGCCTTCGTGTCGGCCTACCTTAGAGTTTAGGATCTGAGACCGCCCTCGTGTCGGATTTCCTTTTGAAAATCCATCTTGTGTTGGTAACCTCTAGTTATGAGACCACCTTTTCGTCGGCCTACCTTTGAGTTTAGGATCTGAGACCGCCCTCGTGTCGGCTTTCCGTCTAAAATCCATTTTGTTATGGTAACCTCTGGTTATGAGACCGCCTTGGTGTCATCCTACCTTAGAGTTTAGAATCTGAGACTTCACTTGTGTCGGATTTCCTTTTGAAAATCCATCTTGTGATGGTAACCTCTTGTTATGAGACCGCCTTCGTGTCGGCCTACCTTAGAGTTTAGGATCTGAGACCGCCCTCGTTTCGTCTTTCCTTCTAAAATCCATCTTGTGATGGTACCCTCTAGTTATGAGACCGCCTTCGTGTCGGCCTACCTTAGAGTTTAGGATCTGATACCGCCCTCGTGCCGGCTTTCCATTTGAAAATCCATCTTGTGATGGTAACCTCTGGTTATGAGACCGTTGTAGTGTCAGCCTAACTTAGAGTTTAAGATCTGATACCTCCCTCGTGTCGGCTTTCCTTCTAAAATTCATCTTGTAATGGTAATCTCCGGTTATGAGACCGCCTTCGTGTCTGCCTACCTTAGAGTTTTGGATCTGAGACATCTCTCGTGTCGACTTTCCTTCTAAAATCCATCTTGTGATGGTAACCTCTGGTTATGAGACCGCCTTCGTGTCGGCCTACCTTAGAGTTTTGGATCTGAGACATCCCTCGTGTCGACTTTCCTTCTAAAATCCATCTCGTGATGGTAGCCTCTGGTTATGAGACCGCCTTCGTGTCGGCCTACCTAAGAGTTTAGGATCTGAGACCGCCCTCGTGTCGGATTTCCTTTTGAAAATCCATCTTGTGATGGTAAACTCTGGTTATGAGACCGCTTTTCGTCGGCCTACCTTTGAGTTTAGTATCTGAGACCGCCCTCGTGTCGGCTTTCCGTCTAAAATCCATCTTGTTATGGTAACCTCTGGTTATGGGACCGCCTTGGTGTCATCCTACCTTAGAGTTTAGAATCTGACACTGCCCTTGTGTCGGATTTCCTTTTGAAAATCCATCTTGTGATGGTTACCTCTTGTTATGAGACCGCCTTCGTGTCGGCCTACCTTAGGGTTTAGGATCTGAGACCGCCCTCGTTTCGTCTTTCCTTCTAAAATCCATCTTGTGATGGTACCCTCTAGTTATAAGACCGCCTTCGTGTCGGCCTACCTTAGAGTTTAGGATCTGATACCGCCCTCGTGCCGGCTTTCCATTTGAAAATCCATCTTGTGATGGTAAACTCTGGTTATGAGACCGCTTTAGTGCCGGCCTACCTTAGAGTTTAAGATCTGATTCCTCCCTAGTGCCGGCTTTCCTTCTAAAATTCATCTTGTAATGGTAATCTCTGGTTATGAGACCGCCTTCGTGTCGGCCTACCTTAGAGTTTTGGATCTGAGACATCTCTCGTGTCGACTTTCCTTCTAAAATCCATCTTGTGATGGTAACCTCTGGTTATGAGACCGCCTTCGTGTCGGCCTACGTTAGAGTTTAGGATCTGAGACAGCCCTCGTGTCGGCTTTCCTTTTGAAAATCCATCTTATGATGGTAACCTTTGGTTATGAGACCGCCTTCGTGCCGGCTTACCTTAGAGTTTCAGATCCGAGACCGCCCTCATGTCGGCTTTCCTTTTGAAAATCCATCTTATGATGGTAACCTTTTGTTATGAGACCGCCTTCGTGTCGGCTTACCTTAGAGTTTAGGACCTGAGGCCGCCCTCGTATCGGATTTCCTTTTGAAAATCCATCTTGTGTTGGTAACCTCTAGTTATGAGACCACCTTTTCGTCGGCCTACCTTTGAGTTTAGGATCTGAGACCGCCCTCGTGTCGGCTTTCCGTCTAAAATCCATCTTGTTATGGTAACCTCTGGTTATGAGACCGCCTTGGTGTCATCCTACCTTAGAGTTTAGAATCTGAGACTTCCCTTGTGTCGGATTTCCTTTTGAAAATCCATCTTGTGATGGTAACCTCTTGTTATGAGACCGCCTTCGTGTCGGCCTACCTTAGAGTTTAGGATCTGAGACCGCCCTCGTTTTGTCTTTCCTTCTAAAATCCATCTTGTGATGGTACCCTCTAGTTATGAGACCGCCTTCGTGTCGACCTACCTTAGAGTTTAGGATCTGATACCGCCCTCGTGCCGGCTTTCCATTTGAAAATCCATCTTGTGATGGTAACCTCTGGTTATGAGACCGCTTTAGTGTCGGCCTACCTTAGAGTTTAAGATCTGATACCTCCCTCGTGTCGGCTTTCCTTCTAAAATTCATCTTGTAATGGTAATCTCCGGTTATGAGACCGCCTTCGTGTCTGCCTACCTTAGAGTTTTGGATCTGAGACATCTCTCGTGTCGACTTTCCTTCTAAAATCCATCTTGTGATGGTAACCTCTGGTTATGAGACCGCCTTCGTGGTGGCCTACCTTAGAGTTTAGGATCTGAGACCGCCCTCGTGTCGGCTTGCCTTTTGAAATTCCATCTTATGATGGTAACTTTTGGTTATGAGACTGGCTTCATGTCGGCTTACCTTAGAGTTTAGAATCTGAGACTACCCTCGTGTCGGCTTTCATTTTGAAAATCCATCTTGTGATGGTAACCTCTGGTTATGAGACTGCCTTCGTGTCGGCCTACCTTAGAGTTTTGGATCTGAGACATCCCTCGTGTCGACTTTCCTTCTAAAATTTGTGATGGTAACCTCTGGTTATGAGACCGCCTTCGTGTCGGCCTACCTTAGAGTTTAGGATCTGAGACCGCCCTCGTGTCGGATTTCCTTTTGAAAATCCATCTTGTGTTGGTAACCTCTAGTTATGAGACCACCTTTTCGTCGGCCTACCTTTGAGTTTAGGATCTGAGACCGCCCTCGTGTCGGCTTTCCGTCTAAAATCCATCTTGTTATGGTAACCTCTGGTTATGAGACCGCCTTGGTGTCATCCTACCTTAGAGTTTAGAATCTGAGACTTCACTTGTGTCGGATTTCCTTTTGAAAATCCATCTTGTGATGGTTACCTCTTGTTATGAGACCGCCTTCGTGTCGGCCTACCTTAGAGTTTAGGATCTGAGACCGCCCTCGTTTCGTGTTTCCTTCTAAAATCCATCTTGTGATGGTACCCTCTAGTTATGAGACCGCCTTCGTGTCGGCCTACCTTAGAGTTTAGGATCTGATACCGCCCTCGTGCCGGCTTTCCATTTGAAAATCCATCTTGTGATGGTAACCTCTGGTTATGAGACCGCCTTCGTGTCGGCCTAACTTAGAGTTTAGGATCTGAGACCGCCCTCGTGTCAGCTTTCCTTTTGAAAATCTATCTTATGATGGTAACCTTTGGTTATGAGACCGCCTTCGTGTCGTCTTACCTTAGAGTTTAGGACCTGAGGCCGCCCTCGTGTCGGATTTCCTTTTGAAAATCCATCATGTGTTGGTAACCTCTAGTTATGAGACCACCTTTTCGTCGGCCTACCTTTGAGTTTAGGATCTGAGACCGCCCTCGTGTCGGCTTTCCATCTAAAATCCATCTTGTTATGGTAACCTCTGGTTATGAGACCGCCTTGGTGTCATCCTACCTTAGAGTTTAGAATCTGAGACTGCCCTTGTGTCGGATTTCCTTTTGAAAATCCATCTTGTGTTGGTAACCTCTTGTTATGAGACCGCCTTCGTGTCGGCCTACCTTAGAGTTTAGGATCTGAGACCGCCCTCGTTTCGTCTTTCCTTCTAAAATCCATCTTGTGATGGTACCCTCCGGTTATGAGACCGCCTTCGTGTCTGCCTACCTTAGAGTTTAGGATCTGAGACATCTCTCGTGTCGACTTTCCTTCTAAAATCCATCTTGTGATGGTAACCTCTGGTTATGAGACCGCCTTCGTGTTGGCCTACGTTAGAGTTTAGGATCTGAGACCGCCCTCGTGTCGGCTTGCCTTTTGAAATTCCATCTTATGATGGTAACTTTTGGTTATGAGACTGGCTTCGTGTCGGCTTACCTTAGAGTTTAGAATCTGAGACTGCCCTCGTGTCGACTTTCATTTTGAAAATCCATCTTGTGATGGTAACCTCTGGTTATGAGACCGCCTTCGTGTCGGCCTACCTTAGAGTTTTGGATCTGAGACATCCCTCGTGTCGACTTTCCTTCTAAAATCCATCTTGTGATGGTAACCTCTGGTTATGAGACCGCCTTCGTGTCGGCCTACCTTAGAGTTTAGGATCTGAGACCGCCCTCGTGTCGGATTTCCTTTTGAAAATCCATCTTGTGTTGGTAACCTCTAGTTATGAGACCACCTTTTCGTCGGCCTACCTTTGAGTTTAGGATCTGAGACCGCCCTCGTGTCGGCATTCCGTCTAAAATCCATCTTGTTATGGTAACCTCTGGTTATGAGACCGCCTTGGTGTCATCCTACCTTAGAGTTTAGAATCTGAGACTTCACTTGTGTCGGATTTCCTTTTGAAAATCCATCTTATGATGGTAACCTCTTATTATGAGACCGCCTTCGTGTCGGCCTACCTTAGAGTTTAGGATCTGAGACCGCCCTCGTTTCGTCTTTCCTTCTAAAATCCATCTTGTGATGGTACCCTCTAGTTATGAGACCGCCTTCGTGTCGGCCTACCTTAGAGTTTAGGATCTGAGACCGCCCTCGTTTCGTCTTTCCTTCTAAAATTCATCTTGTGATGGTACCCTCTAGTTATGAGACCGCCTTCGTGTCGGCCTACCTTAGAGTTTTGGATCTGATACCGCCCTCGTGCCGGCTTTCCATTTGAAAATCCATCTTGTGATGGTAACCTCTGGTTATGAGACCGCCTTCGTGTCGGCCTACCTTAGAGTTTAGGATCTGAGACCGCCCTCGTGTCAGCTTTCCTTTTGAAAATCCATCTTATGATGGTAACCTTTGGTTATGAGACCGCCTTCGTGTCGTCTTACCTTAGAGTTTAGGACCTGAGGCCGCCCTCGTGTCGGATTTCCTTTTGAAAATCCATCTTGTGTTGGTAACCTCTAGTTATGAGACCACCTTTTCGTCGGCCTACCTTTGAGTTTAGGATTTGAGACCGCCCTCGTGTCGGCTTTCCATCTAAAATCCATCTTGTTATGGTAACCTCTGGTTATGAGACCGCCTTGGTGTCAACCTACCTTAGAGTTTAGAATCTGAGACTGCCCTTGTGTCGGATTTCCTTTTGAAAATCCATCTTGTGATGGTAACCTCTTGTTATGAGACCGCCTTCGTGTCGGCCTACCTTAGAGTTTAGGATCTGAGACCGCCCTCGTTTCGTCTTTCCTTCTAAAATCCATCTTGTGATGGTACCCTCCGGTTATGAGACCGCCTTCGTGTCTGCCTACCTTAGAGTTTAGGATCTGAGACATCTCTCGTGTCGACTTTCCTTCTAAAATCCATCTTGTGATAGTAACCTCTGGTTATGAGACCGCCTTCATGTTGGCCTACGTTAGAGTTTAGGATCTGAGACCGCCCTCGTGTCGGCTTGCCTTTTGAAATTCCATCTTATGATGGTAACTTTTGGTTATGAGACTGGCTTCGTGTCGGCTTACCTTAGAGTTTAGAATCTGAGACTTCCCTCGTGTCGGCTTTCATTTTGAAAATCCATCTTGTGATGGTAACCTCTGGTTATGAGACCGCCTTCGTGTCGGCCTACCTTAGAGTTTTGGATCTGAGACATCCCTCGTGTCTACTTTCCTTCTAAAATCCATCTTGTGATGGTAACCTCTGGTTATGAGACCGCCTTCGTGTCGGCCTACCTTAGAGTTTAGGATCTGAGACCGCCCTCGTGTCGGATTTCCTTTTGAAAATCCATCTTGTGTTGGTAACCTCTAGTTATGAGACCACCTTTTCGTCGGCCTACCTTTGAGTTTAGGATCTGAGACCGCCCTCGTGTCGGCATTCCGTCTAAAATCCATCCTGTTATGGTAACCTCTGGTTATGAGACCGCCTTGGTGTCATCCTACCTTAGAGTTTAGAATCTGAGACTTCACTTGTGTCGGATTTCCTTTTGAAAATCCATCTTATGATGGTAACCTCTTGTTATGAGACCGCCTTCGTGTCGGCCTACCTTAGAGTTTTGGATCTGAGACCGCCCTCGTTTCGTCTTTCCTTCTAAAATCCATCTTGTGATGGTACCCTCTAGTTATGAGATCGCCTTCGTGTCGGCCTACCTTAGAGTTAAGGATCTGAGACCGCCCTCGTTTCGTCTTTCCTTCTAAAATCCATCTTGTGATGGTACCCTCTAGTTATGAGACCGCCTTCGTGTCGGCCTACCTTAGAGTTTAGGATCTGAGACCGCCCTCGTTTCGTCTTTCCTTCTAAAATTCATCTTGTGATGGTACCCTCTAGTTATGAGACCGCCTTTCTGTCGGCCTACCTTAGAGTTTAGGATCTGATACCGCCCTCGTGCCGGCATTCCATTTGAAAATCCATCTTGTGATGGTAACCTCTGGTTATGAGACCGCCTTCGTGTCGGCCTACCTTAGAGTTTAGGATCTGAGACCGCCCTCGTGTCAGCTTTCCTTTTGAAAATCCATCTTATGATGGTAACCTTTGGTTATGAGACCGCCTTCGTGTCGTCTTACCTTAGAGTTTAGGACCTGAGGCCGCCCTCGTGTCGGATTTCCTTTTGAAAATCCATCTTGTGTTGGTAACCTCTAGTTATGAGACCACCTTTTCGTCGGCCTACCTTTGAGTTTAGGATTTGAGACCGCCCTCGTTTCGTCTTTCCTTCTAAAATCCATCTTGTTATGGTACCCTCCGGTTATGAGACCGCCTTCGTGTCTGCCTACCTTAGAGTTTAGGATCTGAGACATCTCTCGTGTCGACTTTCCTTCTAAAATCCATCTTGTGATGGTAACCTCTGGTTATGAGACCGCCTTCATGTTGGCCTACGTTAGAGTTTAGGATCTGAGACCGCCCTCGTGTCGGCTTGCCTTTTGAAATTCCATCTTATGATGGTAACTTTTGGTTATGAGACTGGCTTCGTGTCGGCTTACCTTAGAGTTTAGAATCTGAGACTGCCCTCGTGTCGGCTTTCATTTTGAAAATCCATCTTGTGATGGTAACCTCTGGTTATGAGACCGCCTTCGTGTCGGCCTACCTTAGAGTTTTGGATCTGAGACATCCCTCGTGTCTACTTTCCTTCTAAAATCCAACTTGTGATGGTAACCTCTGGTTATGAGACCGCCTTCGTGTCGGCCTACCTTAGAGTTTAGGATCTGAGACCGCCCTCGTGTCGGATTTCCTTTTGAAAATCCATCTTGTGTTGGTAACCTCTAGTTATGAGACCACCTTTTCGTCGGCCTACCTTTGAGTTTAGGATCTGAGACCGCCCTCGTGTCGGCATTCCGTCTAAAATCCATCCTGTTATGGTAACCTCTGGTTATGAGACCGCCTTGGTGTCATCCTACCTTAGAGTTTAGAATCTGAGACTTCACTTGTGTCGGATTTCCTTTTGAAAATCCATCTTATGATGGTAACCTCTTGTTATGAGACCGCCTTCGTGTCGGCCTACCTTAGAGTTTTGGATCTGAGACCGCCCTCGTTTCGTCTTTCCTTCTAAAATCCATCTTGTGATGGTACCCTCTAGTTATGAGATCGCCTTCGTGTCGGCCTACCTTAGAGTTTAGGATCTGAGACCGCCCTCGTTTCGTCTTTCCTTCTAAAATCCATCTTGTGATGGTACCCTCTAGTTATGAGACCGCCTTCGTGTCGGCCTACCTTAGAGTTTAGGATCTGAGACCGCCCTCGTTTCGTCTTTCCTTCTAAAATTCATCTTGTGATGGTACCCTCTAGTTATGAGACCGCCTTTGTGTCGGCCTACCTTAGAGTTTAGGATCTGATACCGCCCTCGTGCCGGCATTCCATTTGAAAATCCATCTTGTGATGGTAACCTCTGGTTATGAGACCGCCTTCGTGTCGGCCTACCTTAGAGTTTAGGATCTGAGACCGCCCTCGTGTCAGCTTTCCTTTTGAAAATCCATCTTATAATGGTAGCCTTTGGTTATGAGACCGCCTTCGTGTCGTCTTACCTTAGAGTTTAGGACCTGAGGCCGCCCTCGTGTCGGATTTCCTTTTGAAAATCCATCTTGTTTTGGTAACCTCTAGTTATGAGACCACCTTTTCGTCGGCCTACCTTTGAGTTTAGGATTTGAGACCGCCCTCGTGTCGGCTTTCCATCTAAAATCCATCTTGTTATGGTAACCTCTGGTTATGAGACCGCCTTGGTGTCATCCTACCTTAGAGTTTAGAATCTGAGACTGCCCTTGTGTCGGATTTCCTTTTGAAAATCCATCTTGTGATGGTAACCTCTTGTTATGAGACCGCCTTCGTGTCGGCCTACCTTAGAGTTTAGGATCTGAGACCGCCCTCGTTTCGTCTTTCCTTCTAAAATCCATCTTGTGATGGTACCCTCCGGTTATGAGACCGCCTTCGTGTCTGCCTACCTTAGAGTTTAGGATCTGAGACATCTCTCGTGTCGACTTTCCTTCTAAAATCCATCTTGTGATGGTAACCTCTGGTTATGAGACCGCCTTCATGTTGGCCTACGTTAGAGTTTAGGATCTGAGACCGCCCTCGTGTCGGCTTGCCTTTTGAAATTCCATCTTATGATGATAACTTTTGGTTATGAGACTGGCTTCGTGTCGGCTTACCTTAGAGTTTAGAATCTGAGACTGCCCTCGTGTCGGCTTTCATTTTGAAAATCCATCTTGTGATGGTAACCTCTGGTTATGAGACCGCCTTCGTGTCGGCCTACCTTAGAGTTTTGGATCTGAGACATCCCTCGTGTCGACTTTCCTTCTAAAATCCATCTTGTGATGGTAACCTCTGGTTATGAGACCGCCTTCGTGTCGGCCTACCTTAGAGTTTAGGATCTGAGACCGCCCTCGTGTCGGATTTCCTTTTGAAAATCCATCTTGTGTTGGTAACCTCTAGTTATGAGACCACCTTTTCGTCGGCCTACCTTTGAGTTTAGGATCTGAGACCGCCCTCGTGTCGGCATTCCGTCTAAAATCCATCTTGTTATGGTAACCTCTGGTTATGAGACCGCCTTGGTGTCATCCTACCTTAGAGTTTAGAATCTGAGACTTCACTTGTGTCGGATTTCCTTTTGAAAATCCATCTTATGATGGTAACCTCTTGTTATGAGACCGCCTTCGTGTCGGCCTACCTTAGAGTTTTGGATCTGAGACCGCCCTCGTTTCGTCTTTCCTTCTAAAATCCATCTTGTGATGGTACCCTCTAGTTATGAGACCGCCTTCGTGTCGGCCTACCTTAGAGTTTAGGATCTGATACCACCCTCGTGCCGGCTTTCCATTTGAAAATCCATCTTGTGATGGTAACCTCTGGTTATGAGACCGCTGTAGTGTCGGCCTACCTTAGAGTTTAAGATCTGATACCTCCCTTGTGTCGGCTTTCCTTCTAAAATTCATCTTGTAATGGTAATCTCCGGTTATGAGACCGCCTTCGTGTCTGCCTACCTTAGAGTTTTGGATCTGAGACATCTCTCGTGTCGACTTTCCTTCTAAAATCCATCTTGTGATGGTAACCTCTGGTTATGAGACCGCCTTCGTGTCGGCCTACCTTAGAGTTTTGGATCTGAGACATCCCTCGTGTCGACTTTCCTTCTAAAATCCATCTTGTGATGGTAGCCTCTGGTTATGAGACCGCCTTCGTGTCGGCCTACCTTAGAGTTTAGGATCTGAGACCGCCCTCGTGTCGGATTTCCTTTTGAAAATCCATCTTGTGTTGGTAACCTCTAGTTATGAGACCACCTTTTCGTCGGCCTACCTTTGAGTTTAGGATCTGAGACCGCCCTCGTGTCGGCTTTCCGTCTAAAATCCATCTTGTTATGGTAACCTCTGGTTATGAGACCGCCTTGGTGTCATCCTACCTTAGAGTTTAGAATCTGAGACTTCACTTGTGTCGGATTTCCTTTTGAAAATCCATCTTGTGATGGTAACCTCTTGTTATGAGACCGCCTTCGTGTCGGCCTACCTTAGAGTTTAGGATCTGAGACCGCCCTCGTTTCGTCTTTCCTTCTAAAATCCATCTTGTGATGGTACCCTCTAGTTATGAGACCGCCTTCGTGTCGGCCTACCTTAGAGTTTAGGATCTGATACCGCCCTCGTGCCGGCTTTCCATTTGAAAATCCATCTTGTGATGGTAACCTCTGGTTATGAGACCGCCTTCGTGTCGGCCTACCTTAGAGTTTAGGATCTGAGACCGCCCTCGTGTCAGCTTTCCTTTTGAAAATCCATCTTATGATGGTAACCTTTGGTTATGAGACCGCCTTCGTGTCGTCTTACCTTAGAGTTTAGGACCTGAGGCCGCCCTCGTGTCGGATTTCCTTTTGAAAATCCATCTTGTGTTGGTAACCTCTAGTTATGAGACCACCTTTTCGTCGGCCTACCTTTGAGTTTAGGATCTGAGACCGCCCTCGTGTCGGCTTTCCATCTAAAATCAATCTTGTTATGGTAACCTCTGGTTATGAGACCGCCTTGGTGTCATCCTACCTTAGAGTTTAGAATCTGAGACTGCCCTTGAGTCGGATTTCCTTTTGAAAATCCATCTTGTGATGGTAACCTCTTGTTATGAGACCGCCTTCGTGTCGGCCTACCTTAGAGTTTAGGATCTGAGACCGCCCTCGTTTCGTCTTTCCTTCTAAAATCCATCTTGTGATGGTACCCTCCGGTTATGAGACCGCCTTCGTGTCTGCCTACCTTAGAGTTTAGGATCTGAGACATCTCTCGTGTCGACTTTCCTTCTAAAATCCATCTTGTGATGGTAACCTCTGGTTATGAGACCGCCTTCGTGTTGGCCTACGTTAGAGTTTAGGATCTGAGACCGCCCTCGTGTCGGCTTGCCTTTTCAAATTCCATCTTATGATGGTAACTTTTGGTTATGAGACTGGCTTCGTGTCGGCTTACCTTAGAGTTTAGAATCTGAGACTGCCCTCGTGTCGGCTTTCATTTTGAAAATCCATCTTGTGATGGTAACCTCTGGTTATGAGACCGCCTTCGTGTCGGCCTACCTTAGAGTTTAGGATCTGAGACCGCCCTCGTTTCGTCTTTCCTTCTAAAATCCATCTTGTGATGGTACCCTCTAGTTATGAGACCGCCTTCGTGTCGGCCTACCTTAGAGTTTAGGATCTGATACCGCCCTCGTGCCGGCTTTCCATTTGAAAATCCATCTTGTGATGGTAACCTCTGGTTATGAGACCGCCTTCGTGTCGGCCTACCTTAGAGTTTAGGATCTGAGACCGCCCTCGTGTCAGCTTTCCTTTTGAAAATCCATCTTATGATGGTAACCTTTGGTTATGAGACCGCCTTCGTGTCGTCTTACCTTAGAGTTTAGGACCTGAGGCCGCCCTCGTGTCGGATTTCCTTTTGAAAATCCATCTTGTGTTGGGAACCTCTAGTTATGAGACCACCTTTTCGTCGGCCTACCTTTGAGTTTAGGATCTGAGACCGCCCTCGTGTCGGCTTTCCATCTAAAATCAATCTTGTTATGGTAACCTCTGGTTATGAGACCGCCTTGGTGTCATCCTACCTTAGAGTTTAGAATCTGAGACTGCCCTTGAGTCGGATTTCCTTTTGAAAATCCATCTTGTGATGGTAACCTCTTGTTATGAGACCGCCTTCGTGTCGGCCTACCTTAGAGTTTAGGATCTGAGACCGCCCTCATTTCGTCTTTCCTTCTAAAATCCATCTTGTGATGGTACCCTCCGGTTATGAGACCGCCTTCGTGTCTGCCTACCTTAGAGTTTAGGATCTGAGACATCTCTCGTGTCGACTTTCCTTCTAAAATCCATCTTGTGATGGTAACCTCTGGTTATGAGACCGCCTTCGTGTTGGCCTACGTTAGAGTTTAGGATCTGAGACCGCCCTCGTGTCGGCTTGCCTTTTCAAATTCCATCTTATGATGGTAACTTTTGGTTATGAGACTGGCTTCGTGTCGGCTTACCTTAGAGTTTAGAATCTGAGACTGCCCTCGTGTCGGCTTTCATTTTGAAAATCCATCTTGTGATGGTAACCTCTGGTTATGAGACCGCCTTCGTGTCGGCCTACCTTAGAGTTTTGGATCTGAGACATCCCTCGTGTCGACTTTCCTTCTAAAATCCATCTTGTGATGGTAACCTCTGGTTATGAGACCGCCTTCGTGTCGGCCTACCTTAGAGTTTAGGATCTGAGACCGCCCTCGTGTCGGATTTCCTTTTGAAAATCCATCTTGTGTTGGTAACCTCTAGTTATGAGACCACCTTTTCGTCGGCCTACCTTTGAGTTTAGGATCTGAGACCGCCCTCGTGTCGGCATTCCGTCTAAAATCCATCTTGTTATGGTAACCTCTGGTTATGAGACCGCCTTGGTGTCATCCTACCTTAGAGTTTAGAATCTGAGACTTCACTTGTGTCGGATTTCCTTTTGAAAATCCATCTTATGATGGTAACCTCTTGTTATGAGACCGCCTTCGTGTCGGCCTACCTTAGAGTTTAGGATCTGAGACCGCCCTCGTTTCTTCTTTCCTTCTAAAATCCATCTTGTGATGGTACCCTCTAGTTATGAGACCGCCTTCGTGTCGGCCTACCTTAGAGTTTAGGATCTGATACCGCCCTCGTGCCGGCTTTCCATTTGAAAATCCATCTTGTGATGGTAACCTCTGGTTATGAGACCGCTATAGTGTCGGCCTACCTTAGAGTTTAAGATCTGATACCTCCCTCGTGTCGGCTTTCCTTCTAAAATTCATCTTGTAATGGTAATCTCCGGTTATGAGACCGCCTTCGTGTCTGCCTACCTTAGAGTTTTGGATCTGAGACCGCCCTCGTTTCGTCTTTCCTTCTAAAATCCATCTTGTGATGGTACCCTCTAGTTATGAGACCGCCTTCGTGTCGGCCTACCTTAGAGTTTAGGATCTGATACCACCCTCGTGCCGGCTTTCCATTTGAAAATCCATCTTGTGATGGTAACCTCGGGTTATGAGACCGCTGTAGTGTCGGCCTACCTTAGAGTTTAAGATCTGATACCTCCCTTGTGTCGGCTTTCCTTCTAAAATTCATCTTGTAATGGTAATCTCCGGTTATGAGACCGCCTTCGTGTCTGCCTACCTTAGAGTTTTGGATCTGAGACATCTCTCGTGTCGACTTTCCTTCTAAAATCCATCTTGTGATGGTAACCTCTGGTTATGAGACCGCCTTCGTGTCGGCCTACCTTAGAGTTTTGGATCTGAGACATCCCTCGTGTCGACTTTCCTTCTAAAATCCATCTTGTGATGGTAGCCTCTGGTTATGAGACCGCCTTCGTGTCGGCCTACCTTAGAGTTTAGGATCTGAGACCGCCCTCGTGTCGGATTTCCTTTTGAAAATCCATCTTGTGTTGGTAACCTCTAGTTATGAGACCACCTTTTCGTCGGCCTACCTTTGAGTTTAGGATCTGAGACCGCCCTCGTGTCGGCTTTCCGTCTAAAATCCATCTTGTTATGGTAACCTCTGGTTATGAGACCGCCTTGGTGTCATCCTACCTTAGATTTTAGAATCTGAGACTTCACTTGTGTCGGATTTCCTTTTGAAAATCCATCTTGTGATGGTAACCTCTTGTAATGAGACCGCCTTCGTGTCGGCCTACCTTAGAGTTTAGGATCTGAGACCGCCCTCGTTTCGTCTTTCCTTCTAAAATCCATCTTGTGATGGTACCCTCTAGTTATGAGACCGCCTTCGTGTCGGCCTACCTTAGAGTTTAGGATCTGATACCGCCCTCGTGCCGGCTTTCCATTTGAAAATCCATCTTGTGATGGTAACCTCTGGTTATGAGACCGCCTTCGTGTCGGCCTACCTTAGAGTTTAGGATCTGAGACCGCCCTCGTGTCAGCTTTCCTTTTGAAAATCCATCTTATGATGGTAACCTTTGGTTATGAGACCGCCTTCGTGTCGTCTTACCTTAGAGTTTAGGACCTGAGGCCGCCCTCGTGTCGGATTTCCTTTTGAAAATCCATCTTGTGTTGGTAACCTCTAGTTATGAGACCACCTTTTCGTCGGCCTACCTTTGAGTTTAGGATCTGAGACCGCCCTCGTGTCGGCTTTCCATCTAAAATCAATCTTGTTATGGTAACCTCTGGTTATGAGACCGCCTTGGTGTCATCCTACCTTAGAGTTTAGAATCTGAGACTTCCCTTGAGTCGGATTTCCTTTTGAAAATCCATCTTGTGATGGTAACCTCTTGTTATGAGACCGCCTTCGTGTCGGCCTACCTTAGAGTTTAGGATCTGAGACCGCCCTCGTTTCGTCTTTCCTTCTAAAATCCATCTTGTGATGGTACCCTCCGGTTATGAGACCGCCTTCGTGTCTGCCTACCTTAGAGTTTAGGATCTGAGACATCTCTCGTGTCGACTTTCCTTCTAAAATCCATCTTGTGATGGTAACCTCAGGTTATGAGACCGCCTTCGTGTTGGCCTACGTTAGAGTTTAGGATCTGAGACCGCCCTCGTGTCGGCTTGCCTTTTCAAATTCCATCTTATGATGGTAACTTTTGGTTATGAGACTGGCTTCGTGTCGGCTTACCTTAGAGTTTAGAATCTGAGACTGCCCTCGTGTCGGCTTTCATTTTGAAAATCCATCTTGTGATGGTAACCTCTGGTTATGAGACCGCCTTCGTGTCGGCCTACCTTAGAGTTTAGGATCTGAGACCGCCCTCGTTTCGTCTTTCCTTCTAAAATCCATCTTGTGATGGTACCCTCTAGTTATGAGACCGCCTTCGTGTCGGCCTACCTTAGAGTTTAGGATCTGATACCGCCCTCGTGCCGGCTTTCCATTTGAAAATCCATCTTGTGATGGTAACCTCTGGTTATGAGACCGCCTTCGTGTCGGCCTACCTTAGAGTTTAGGATCTGAGACCGCCCTCGTGTCAGCTTTCCTTTTGAAAATCCATCTTATGATGGTAACCTTTGGTTATGAGACCGCCTTCGTGTCGTCTTACCTTAGAGTTTAGGACCTGAGGCCGCCCTCGTGTCGGATTTCCTTTTGAAAATCCATCTTGTGTTGGTAACCTCTAGTTATGAGACCACCTTTTCGTCGGCCTACCTTTGAGTTTAGGATCTGAGACCGCCCTCGTGTCGGCTTTCCATCTAAAATCAATCTTGTTATGGTAACCTCTGGTTATGAGACCGCCTTGGTGTCATCCTACCTTAGAGTTTAGAATCTGAGACTGCCCTTGAGTCGGATTTCCTTTTGAAAATCCATCTTGTGATGGTAACCTCTTGTTATGAGACCGCCTTCGTGTCGGCCTACCTTAGAGTTTAGGATCTGAGACCGCCCTCGTTTCGTCTTTCCTTCTAAAATCCATCTTGTGATGGTACCCTCCGGTTATGAGACCGCCTTCGTGTCTGCCTACCTTAGAGTTTAGGATCTGAGACATCTCTCGTGTCGACTTTCCTTCTAAAATCCATCTTGTGATGGTAACCTCTGGTTATGAGACCGCCTTCGTGTTGGCCTACGTTAGAGTTTAGGATCTGAGACCGCCCTCGTGTCGGCTTGCCTTTTCAAATTCCATCTTATGATGGTAACTTTTGGTTATGAGACTGGCTTCGTGTCGGCTTACCTTAGAGTTTAGAATCTGAGACTGCCCTCGTGTCGGCTTTCATTTTGAAAATCCATCTTGTGATGGTAACCTCTGGTTATGAGACCGCCTTCGTGTCGGCCTACCTTAGAGTTTTGGATCTGAGACATCCCTCGTGTCGACTTTCCTTCTAAAATCCATCTTGTGATGGTAACCTCTGGTTATGAGACCGCCTTCGTGTCGGCCTACCTTAGAGTTTAGGATCTGAGACCGCCCTCGTGTCGGATTTCCTTTTGAAAATCCATCTTGTGTTGGTAACCTCTAGTTATGAGACCACCTTTTCGTCGGCCTACCTTTGAGTTTAGGATCTGAGACCGCCCTCGTGTCGGCATTCCGTCTAAAATCCATCTTGTTATGGTAACCTCTGGTTATGAGACTGCCTTGGTGTCATCCTACCTTAGAGTTTAGAATCTGAGACTTCACTTGTGTCGGATTTCCTTTTGAAAATCCATCTTATGATGGTAACCTCTTGTTATGAGACCGCCTTCGTGTCGGCCTACCTTAGAGTTTAGGATCTGAGACCGCCCTCGTTTCTTCTTTCCTTCTAAAATCCATCTTGTGATGGTACCCTCTAGTTATGAGACCGCCTTCGTGTCGGCCTACCTTAGAGTTTAGGATCTGATACCGCCCTCGTGCCGGCTTTCCATTTGAAAATCCATCTTGTGATGGTAACCTCTGGTTATGAGACCGCTATAGTGTCGGCCTACCTTAGAGTTTAAGATCTGATAACTCCCTCGTGTCGGCTTTCCTTCTAAAATTCATCTTGTAATGGTAATCTCCGGTTATGAGACCGCCTTCGTGTCTGCCTACCTTAGAGTTTTGGATCTGAGACATCTCTCGTGTCGACTTTCCTTCTAAAATCCATCTTGTGATGGTAACCTCTGGTTATGAGACCGCCTTCGTGTCGGCCTACCTTAGAGTTTTGGATCTGAGACATCCCTCGTGTCGACTTTCCTTCTAAAATCCATCTTGTGATGGTAGCCTCTGGTTATGAGACCGCCTTCGTGTCGGCCTACCTTAGAGTTTAGGATCTGAGACCGCCCTCGTGTCGGATTTCCTTTGGAAAATCCATCTTGTGTTGGTAACCTCTAGTTATGAGACCACCTTTTCGTCGGCCTACCTTTGAGTTTA
Source organism: Lathyrus tuberosus (assembly GCA_022829125.1). Lineage (NCBI taxonomy): Eukaryota > Viridiplantae > Streptophyta > Magnoliopsida > Fabales > Fabaceae > Lathyrus > Lathyrus tuberosus. The sequence continues at coordinate 10,223,760 of JALAZF010000038.1, forward strand.
GGATCTGAGACCGCCCTCGTGTCGGCTTTCCATCTAAAATCCATCTTGTTATGGTAACCTCTGGTTATGTGACCGCCTTGGTGTCATCCTACCTTAGAGTTTAGAATCTGACACTGCCCTTGTGTCGGATTTCCTTTTGAAAATCCATCTTGTGATGGTTACCTCTTGTTATGAGACCGCCTTCGTGTCGGCCTACCTTAGAGTTTAGGATCTGAGACCGCCCTCGTTTCGTCTTTCCTTCTAAAATCCATCTTGTGATGGTACCCTCTAGTTATGAGACCGCCTTCGTGTCGGCCTACCTTAGAGTTTAGGATCTGATACCGCCCTCGTGCCGGCTTTCCATTTGAAAATCCATCTTGTGATGGTAAACTCTGGTTATGAGACCGCTTTAGTGTCGGCCTACCTTAGAGTTTAAGATCTGATACCTCCCTAGTGCCGGCTTTCCTTCTAAAATTCATCTTGTAATGGTAATCTCTGGTTATGAGACCGCCTTCGTGTCGGCCTACCTTAGAGTTTTGGATCTGAGACATCTCTCGTGTCGACTTTCCATCTAAAATCCATCTTGTGATGGTAACCTCTGGTTATGAGATCGCCTTCGTGTCGGCCTACCTTAGAGTTTAGGATCTGAGACCGCCCTCGTGTCGGATTTCCTTTTGAAAATCCATCTTGTGTTGGTAACCTCTAGTTATGAGACCACCTTTTCGTCAGCCTACCTTTGAGTTTAGGATCTGAGACCGTCCTCGTGTCGGCTTTCCGTCTAAAATCCATCTTGTTATGGTAACCTCTGGTTATGAGACCGCCCTCGTGTCGGCTTTCCTTTTGAAAATCAATCTTATGATGGTAACCTTTGGTTATGAGACCGCCTTCGTGCCGGCTTACCTTAGAGTTTCAGATCTGAGACCGCCCTCGTGTCGGCTTTCCTTTTGAAAATCCATCTTATGATGGTAACCTTTTGTTATGAGACCGCCTTCGTGTCGGCTTACCTTAGAGTTTAGGACCTAAGGCCGCCCTCGTATCGGATTTCCTTTTGAAAATCCATCTTGTGTTGGTAACCTCTAGTTATGAGACCACCTTTTCGTCGGCCTACCTTTGAGTTTAGGATCTGAGACCTCCCTCGTGTCGGCTTTCCGTCTAAAATCCATCTTGTTATGGTAACCTCTGGTTATGAGACCGCCTTGGTGTCATCCTACCTTAGAGTTTAGAATCTGAGACTTCCCTTGTGTCGGATTTCCTTTTGAAAATCCATCATGTGATGGTAACCTCGTGTTATGAGACCGCCTTCGTGTCGGCCTACCTTAGAGTTTAGGATCTGAGACCGCCCTCGTTTCGTCTTTCCTTCTAAAATCCATCTTGTGATGGTACCCTCTAGTTATGAGACCGCCTTTGTGTCGACCTACCTTAGAGTTTAGGATCTGATACCGCCCTCGTGCCGGCTTTCCATTTGAAAATCCATCTTGTGATGGTAACCTCTGGTTATGAGACCGCTTTAGTGTCGGCCTACCTTAGAGTTTAAGATCTGATACCTCCCTCGTGTCGGCTTTCCTTCTAAAATTCATCTTGTAACGGTAATCTCCGGTTATGAGACCGCCTTCGTGTCTGCCTACCTTAGAGTTTTGGATCTGAGACATCTCTCGTGTCGACTTTCCTTCTAAAATCCATCTTGTGATGGTAACCTCTGGTTATGAGACCGCCTTCGTGTCGGCCTACCTTAGAATTTAGGATCTGAGACCGCCCTCGTGTCGGCTTGCCTTTTGAAATTCCATCTTATGATGGTAACTTTTGGTTATGAGACTGGCTTCGTGTCGGCTTACCTTAGAGTTTAGAATCTGAGACTGCCCTCGTGTCAGCTTTCATTTTGAAAATCCATCTTGTGATGGTAACCTCTGGTTATGAGACCGCCTTCGTGTCGGCCTACCTTAGAGTTTTGGATCTGAGACATCCCTCGTGTCGACTTTCCTTCTAAAATCCATCTTGTGATGGTAACCTCTGGTTATGAGATCGCCTTCGTGTCGGCCTACCTTAGAGTTTAGGATCTGAGACCGCCCTCGTGTCGGATTTCCTTTTGAAAATCCATCTTGTGTTGGTAACCTCTAGTTATGAGACCACCTTTTCGTCGGCCTACCTTTGAGTTTAGGATCTGAGACCGTCCTCGTGTCGGCTTTCCGTCTAAAATCCATCTTGTTATGGTAACCTCTGGTTATGTGACCGCTTTGGTGTCATCCTACCTTAGAGTTTAGAATCTGACACTGCCCTTGTGTCGGATTTCCTTTTGAAAATCCATCTTGTGATGGTAACCTCTTGTTATGAGATCGCCTTCGTGTCGGCCTACCTTAGAGTTTAGGATATGAGACCGCCCTCGTTTCGTCTTCCCTTCTAAAATCCATCTTGTGATGGTACCCTCTAGTTATGAGACCGCCTTCGTGTCGGCCTACCTTAGAGTTTAGGATCTGATACCGCCCTCGTGCCGGCTTTCTATTTGAAAATCCATCTTGTGATGGTAACCTCTGGTTATGAGACCGCTTTAGTGTCGGCCTACCTTAGAGTTTAAGATCTAATACCTCCCTCGTGTCGGCTTTCCTTCTAAAATTCATCTTGTAATGGTAATCTCAAGTTATGAGACCGCCTTCGTGTCGGCCTACCTTAGAGTTTTGGATCTGAGACATCTCTCGTGTCGACTTTCCTTCTAAAATCCATCTTGTGATGGTAACCTCTGGTTATGAGACCGCTTTAGTGTCGGCCTACTTTAGAGTTTAAGATCTGATACCTCCCTCGTGTCGGCTTTCCTTCTAAAATTCATCTTGTAATGGTAATCTTCGGTTATGAGACCGCCTTCGTGTCTGCCTACCTTAGAGTTTTGGATCTGAGACATCTCTCGTGTCGACTTTCCTTCTAAAATCCATCTTGTGATGGTAACCTCTGGTTATGAGACCGCCTTCGTGTCGGCCTACCTTAGAGTTTAGGATCTGAGACCGCCCACGTGTCGGCTTGCCTTTTGAAATTCCATCTTATGATGGTAACTTTTGGTTATGAGACTGGCTTCGTGTCGGCTTACCTTAGAGTTTAGAATCTGAGACTGCCCTCGTGTCAGCTTTCATTTTGAAAATCCATCTTGTGATGGTAACCTCTGGTTATGAGATCGCCTTCGTGTCGGCCTACCTTAGAGTTTTGGATCTGAGACATCCCTCGTGTCGACATTCCTTCTAAAATCCATCTTGTGATGGTAACCTCTGGTTATGAGATCGCCTTCGTGTCGGCCTACCTTAGAGTTTAGGATCTGAGACAGCCCTCTTGTCGGATTTCCTTTTGAAAATCCATCTTGTGTTGGTAACCTCTAGTTATGAGACCACCTTTTCGTCGGCCTACCTTTGAGTTTAGGATCTGAGACCGTCCTCGTGTCGGCTTTCCGTCTAAAATCCATCTTGTTATGGTAATCTCTGGTTATGTGACCGCCTTGGTGTCATCCTACCTTAGAATATAGAATCTGACACTGCCCTTGTGTCGGATTTCCTTTTGAAAATCCATCTTGTGATGGTAACCTCTTGTTATGAGATCGCCTTCGTGTCGGCCTACCTTAGAGTTTAGGATCTGAGACCGCCCTCGTTTCGTCTTTCCTTCTAAAATTCATCTTGTGATGGTACCCTCTAGTTATGAGACCGCCTTCGTGTCGGCCTACCTTAGAGTTTAGGATCTGATACCGCCCTCGTGCCGGCTTTCTATTTGAAAATCCATCTTGTGATGGTAACCTCTGGTTATGAGACCGCCTTCGTGTCGGCCTACCTTAGAGTTTAGGATCTGAGACCGCCCTCGTGTCGGCTTGCCTTTTGAAATTCCATCTTATGATGGTAACTTTTGGTTATTAGACTGGCTTCGTGTCGGCTTACCTTAGAGTTTAGAATCTGAGACTGCCCTCGTGTCAGCTTTCATTTTGAAAATCCATCTTGTGATGGTAACCTCTTGTCATGAGACCGCCTTCGTGTCGTCCTACCTTAGAGTTTAGGATCTGAGACCGCCCTCGTGTCGGCTTTCCTTTTGAAAATCCATCTTATGATGGTAACCTTTGGTTATGAGACCGCCTTCGTGCCGGCTTACCTTAGAGTTTCGGATCTGAGACCGCCCTCGTGTCGGCTTTCCTTTTGAAAATCCATCTTTAGTTGGTAACATCTAGTTGTGAGACCGCCTTTGTGTTGGCCTACCTTAGAGTTTCGGATCAGAGACCGCCCTCGTGTCGACTTTCCTTCTAAAATCCATCTTGTGATGGTAACCTCTGGTTATGAGATCGCCTTCGTGTCGGCCTACCTTAGAGTTTAGGATCTGAGGCCTCCCTCGTGTCGGCTTTCCTATTGAAAATCCATCTTGTGATGGTAACCTTTGGTTATGAGACCGCCTTCGTATCGGCTTACCTTAGAGTTTAGGATCTGAGGTCGCCCTCGTGTTGGATTTCCTTTTGAAAATCCATCTTGTGTTGGTAACCTCTAGTTATGAGACCACCTTTTCGTCGGCCTACCTTAGAGTTTAGGATCTGAGACCGCCCTCGTGTCGACTTTCCTTCTAAAATCCATCTTGTGATGGTAACCTCTGATTATGAGACCGCTTTAGTGTCGGCCTACCTTAGAGTTTAAGATCTGATACCTCCCTCGTGTCGGCTTTCCTTCTAAAATTCATCTTGTAATGGTAATCTCCGGTTATGAGACCGCCTTCGTGTCTGCCTACCTTAGAGTTTTGGATCTGAGACATCTCTCGTGTCGACTTTCCTTCTAAAATCCATCTTGTGATGGTAACCTCTGGTTATGAGACCGCCTTCGTGTCGGCCTACCTTAGAGTTTAGGATCTGAGACCGCCCTCGTGTCGGCTTGCCTTTTGAAATTCCATCTTATGATGGTAACTTTTGGTTATTAGACTGGCTTCGTGTCGGCTTACCTTAGAGTTTAGAATCTGAGACTGCCCTCGTGTCAGCTTTCATTTTGAAAATCCATCTTGTGATGGTAACATCTGGTTATGAGACCGCCTTCGTGTCGGCCTACCTTAGAGTTTTGGATCTGAGACATCCCTCGTGTCGACTTTCCTTCTAAAATCCATCTTGTGATGGTAACCTCTGGTTATGAGATCGCCTTCGTGTCGGCCTACCTTAGAGTTTAGGATCTGAGACCGCCCTCGTGTCGGATTTCCTTTTGAAAATCCATCTTGTGTTGGTAACCTCTAGTTATGAGACCACCTTTTCGTCGGCCTACCTTTGAGTTTAGGATCTGAGACCGTCCTCGTGTCGGCTTTCCATCTAAAATCCATCTTGTTATGGTAACCTCTGGTTATGTGACCGCCTTGGTGTCATCCTACCTTAGAGTTTAGAATCTGACACTGCCCTTGTGTCGGATTTCCTTTTGAAAATCCATCTTGTGATGGTAACCTCTTGTTATGAGATCGCCTTCGTGTCGGCCTACCTTAGAGTTTAGGATCTGAGACCGCCCTCGTTTCATCTTTCCTTCTAAAATCCATCTTGTGATGGTACCCTCTAGTTATGAGACCGCCTTCGTGTCGGCCTACCTTAGAGTTTAGGATCTGATACCGCCCTCGTGCCGGCTTTCTATTTGAATATCCATCTTGTGATGGTAACCTCTGGTTATGAGACCGCTTTAGTGTCGGCCTACCTTAGAGTTTAAGATCTAATACCTCCCTCGTGTCGGCTTTCCTTCTAAAATTCATCTTGTAATGGTAATCTCTGGTTATGAGACCGCCTTCGTGTCGGCCTACCTTAGAGTTTTGGATCTGAGACATCTCTCGTGTCGACTTTCCTTCTAAAATCCATCATGTGAAGGTAACCTCTGGTTATGAGACCGCCTTCGTGTCGGCCTACGTTAGAGTTTAGGATCTGAGACCGCCCTCGTGTCGGCTTTCCTTTTGAAAATCCATCTTATGATGGTAACCTTTGGTTATGAGACCGCCTTCGTGCCGGCTTACCTTAGAGTTTCGGATCTGAGACCGCCCTCGTGTCGGCTTTCCTTTTGAAAATCCATCTTGTGTTGGTAACCTCTAGTTGTGAGACCGCCTTTGTGTTGGCCTACCTTAGAGTTTAGGATCAGAGACCGCCCTCGTGTCGACTTTCCTTCTAAAATCCATCTTGTGATGGTAACCTCTGGTTATGAGATCGCCTTCGTCTCGGCCTACCTTAGAGTTTAGGATCTGAGGCCTCCCTCGTGTCGGCTTTCCTATTGAAAATCCATCTTGTGATGGTAACCTTTGGTTATGAGACCGCCTTCGTATCGGCTTACCTTAGAGTTTAGGATTTGAGGTCGCCCTCGTGTTGGATTTCCTTTTGAAAATCCATCTTGTGTTGGTAACCTCTAGTTATGAGACCACCTTTTCGTCGGCCTACCTTAGAGTTTAGGATCTGAGACCGCCCTCGTGTCGACTTTCCTTCTAAAATCCATCTTGTGATGGTAACCTCTGATTATGAGACTGCTTTAGTGTCGGCCTACCTTAGAGTTTAAGATCTGATACCTACCTCGTGTCGGCTTTCCTTCTAAAATTCATCTTGTAATGGTAATCTCCGGTTATGAGACCGCCTTCGTGTCTGCCTACCTTAGAGTTTTGGATCTGAGACATCTCTCGTGTCGACTTTCCTTCTAAAATCCATCTTGTGATGGTAACCTCTGGTTATGAGACCGCCTTCGTGTCGGCCTACCTTAGAGTTTAGGATCTGAGACCGCCCTCGTGTCGGCTTGCCTTTTGAAATTCCATCTTATGATGGTAACTTTTGGTTATTAGACTGGCTTCGTGTCGGCTTACCTTAGAGTTTAGAATCTGAGACTGCCCTCGTGTCAGCTTTCATTTTGAAAATCCATCTTGTGATGGTAACCTCTGGTTATGAGACCGCCTTCGTGTCGGCCTACCTTAGAGTTTTGGATCTGAGACATCCCTCGTGTCGACTTTCCTTCTAAAATCCATCTTGTGATGGTAACCTATGGTTATGAGATCGCCTTCGTGTCGGCCTACCTTAGAGTTTAGGATCTGAGAACGCCCTCGTGTCGGATTTCCTTTTGAAAATCCATCTTGTGTTGGTAACCTCTAGTTATGAGACCACCTTTTCGTCAGCCTACCTTTGAGTTTAGGATCTGAGACCGTCCTCGTGTCGGCTTTCCGTCTAAAATCCATCTTGTTATGGTAACCTCTGGTTATGTGACCGCCTTGGTGTCATCCTACCTTAGAGTTTAGAATCTGACACTGCCCTTGTGTCGGATTTCCTTTTGAAAATCCATCTTGTGATGGTAACCTCTTGTTATGAGATCGCCTTCGTGTCGGCCTACCTTAGAGTTTAGGATCTGAGACCGCCCTGGTTTCGTCTTTCCTTCTAAAATCCATCTTGTGATGGTACCCTCTAGTTATGAGACCGCCTTCGTGTCGGCCTACCTTAGAGTTTAGGATCTGATACCGCCCTTGTGCCGGCTTTCTATTTGAAAATCCATCTTGTGATGGTAACCTCTGGTTATGAGACCGCTTTAGTGTCGGCCTACCTTAGAGTTTATGATCTAATACCTCCCTCGTGTCGGCTTTCCTTCTAAAATTCATCTTGTAATGGTAATCTCTGGTTATGAGACCGCCTTCGTGTCGGCCTACCTTAGAGTTTTGGATCTGAGACATCTCTCGTGTCGACTTTCCTTCTAAAATCCATCTTGTGATGGTAACCTCTGGTTATGAGACCGCCTTCGTATCGGCCTACCTTAGAGTTTAGGATCTGAGACCGTCCTCGTGTCGGCTTTCCATCTAAAATCCATCTTATGATGGTAACCTCTGGTTATGTGACCGCCTTGGTGTCATCCTACCTTAGAGTTTAGAATCTGACACTGCCCTTGTGTCGGATTTCCTTTTGAAAATCCATCTTGTGTTGGTAACCTCTAGTTGTGAGACCGCCTTTATGTTGGCCTACCTTAGAGTTTAGGATCAGAGACCGCCCCCGTGTCGACTTTCCTTCTAAAATCCATCTTGTGATGGTAACCTCTGGTTATGAGATCGCCTTCGTGTCGGCCTACCTTAGAGTTTAGGATCTGAGGCCTCCCTCGTGTCGGCTTTCCTATTGAAAATCCATCTTGTGATGGTAACCTTTGGTTATGAGACCGCCTTCGTATCGGCTTACCTTAGAGTTTAGGATCTGAGGTCGCCCTCGTGTTGGATTTCCTTTTGAAAATCCATCTTGTGTTGGTAACCTCTAGTTATGAGACCACCTTTTCGTCGGCCTACCTTAGAGTTTAGGATCTGAGACCGCGCTCGTGTCGACTTTCCTTCTAAAATCCATCTTGTGATGGTAACCTCTGATTATGAGACCGCTTTAGTGTCGGCCTACCTTAGAGTTTAAGATCTGATACCTCCCTCGTGTCGGCTTTCCTTCTAAAATTCATCTTGTAATGGTAATCTCCGGTTATGAGACCGCCTTCGTGTCTGCCTACCTTAGAGTTTTGGATCTGAGACATCTCTCGTGTCGACTTTCCTTCTAAAATCCATCTTGTGATGGTAACCTCTGGTTATGAGACCGCCTTCGTGTCGGCCTACCTTAGAGTTTAGGATCTGAGACCGCCCTCGTGTCGGCTTGCCTTTTGAAATTCCATCTTATGATGGTAACTTTTGGTTATTAGACTGGCTTCGTGTTGGCTTACCTTAGAGTTTAGAATCTGAGACTGCCCTCGTGCCAGCTTCCATTTTGAAAATCCATCTTGTGATGGTAACCTCTGGTTATGAGACCGCCTTCGTGTCGGCCTACCTTAGAGTTTTGGATCTGAGACATCCCTCGTGTCGACTTTCCTTCTAAAATCCATCTTGTGATGGTAACCTCTGGTTATGAGATCGCCTTCGTGTCGGCCTACCTTAGAGTTTAGGATCTGAGACCGCCCTCGTGTCGGATTTCCTTTTGAAAATCCATCTTGTGTTGGTAACCTCTAGTTATGAGACCACCTTTTCGTCGGCCTACCTTTGAGTTTAGGATCTGAGACCGTCCTCGTGTCGGCTTTCCATCTAAAATCCATCTTGTTATGGTAACCTCTGGTTATGTGACCGCCTTGGTGTCATCCTACCTTAGAGTTTAGAATCTGACACTGCCCTTGTGTCGGATTTCCTTTTGAAAATCCATCTTGTGTTGGTAACCTCTAGTTGTGAGACCGCCTTTATGTTGGCCTACCTTAGAGTTTAGGATCAGAGACCGCCCTCGTGTCGACTTTCCTTCTAAAATCCATCTTGTGATGGTAACCTCTGGTTATGAGATCGCCTTCGTGTCGGCCTACCTTAGAGTTTAGGATCTGAGGCCTCCCTCGTGTCGGCTTTCCTATTGAAAATCCATCTTGTGATGGTAACCTTTGGTTATGAGACCGCCTTTGTATCGGCTTACCTTAGAGTTTAGGATCTGAGGTCGCCCTCGTGTTGGATTTCCTTTTGAAAATCCATCTTGTGTTGGTAACCTCTAGTTATGAGACCACCTTTTCGTCGGCCTACCTTAGAGTTTAGGATCTGAGACCGCCCTCGTGTCGACTTTCCTTCTAAAATCCATCTTGTGATGGTAACCTCTGATTATGAGACCGCTTTAGTGTCGGCCAACCTTAGAGTTTAAGATCTGATACCTCCCTCGTGTCGGCTTTCCTTCTAAAATTCATCTTGTAATGGTAATCTCCGGTTATGAGACCGCCTTCGTGTCTGCCTACCTTAGAGTTTTGGATCTGAGACATCTCTCGTGTCGACTTTCCTTCTAAAATCCATCTTGTGATGGTAACCTCTGGTTATGAGACCGCCTTCGTGTCGGCCTACCTTAGAGTTTAGGATCTGAGACCGCCCTCGTGTCGGCTTGCCTTTTGAAATTCCATCTTATGATGGTAACTTTTGGTTATTAGACTGGCTTCGTGTTGGCTTACCTTAGAGTTTAGAATCTGAGACTGCCCTCGTGTCAGCTTCCATTTTGAAAATCCATCTTGTGATGGTAACCTCTGGTTATGAGACCGCCTTCGTGTCGGCCTACCTTAGAGTTTTGGATCTGAGACATCCCTCGTGTCGACTTTCCTTCTAAAATCCATCTTGTGATGGTAACCTCTGGTTATGAGATCGCCTTCGTGTCGGCCTACCTTAGAGTTTAGGATCTGAGACCGCCCTCGTGTCAGATTTCCTTTTGAAAATCCATCTTGTGTTGGTAACCTCTAGTTATGAGACCACCTTTTCGTCGGCCTACCTTTGAGTTTAGGATCTGAGACCGTCCTCGTGTCGGCTTTCCATCTAAAATCCATCTTGTTATGGTAACCTCTGGTTATGTGACCGCCTTGGTGTCATCCTACCTTAGAGTTTAGAATCTGACACTGCCCTTGTGTCGGATTTCCTTTTGAAAATCCATCTTGTGATGGTAACCTCTTGTTATGAGATCGCCTTCGTGTCGGCCTACCTTAGAGTTTAGGATCTGAGACCGCCCTCGTTTCGTCTTTCCTTCTAAAATCCATCTTGTGATGGTACCCTCTAGTTATGAGACCGCCTTCGTGTCGGCCTACCTTAGAGTTTAGGATCTGATACCGCCCTCGTGCCGGCTTTCTATTTGAAAATCCATCTTGTGATGGTAACCTCTGGTTATGAGACCGCTTTAGTGTCGGCCTACCTTAGAGTTTAAGATCTAATACCTCCCTCGTGTCGGCTTTCCTTCTAAAATTCATCTTGTAATGGTAATCTCTGGTTATGAGACCGCCTTCGTGTCGGCCTACCTTAGAGTTTTGGATCTGAGACATCTCTCGTGTCGACTATCCTTCTAAAATCCATCTTGTGATGGTAACCTCTGGTTATGAGACCGCCTTCGTGTCGGCCTACCTTAGAGTTTAGGATCTGAGACCGCCCTCGTGTCGGCATTCCTTTTGAAAATCCATCTTATGATGGTAACCTTTGGTTATGAGACCGCCTTCGTGCCGGCTTACCTTAGAGTTTCGGATCTGAGACCGCCCTCGTGTCGGCTTTCCTTTTGAAAATCCATCTTGTGTTGGTAACCTCTAGTTGTGAGACCGCCTTTGTGTTGGCCTACCTTAGAGTTTAGGATCAGAGACCGCCCTCGTGTCGACTTTCCTTCTAAAATCCATCTTGTGATGGTAACCTCTGGTTATGAGATCGCCTTCGTGTCGGCCTACCTTAGAGTTTAGGATCTGAGGCCTCCCTCGTGTCGGCTTTCCTATTGAAAATCCATCTTGTGATGGTAACCTTTGGTTATGAGACCGCCTTCGTATCGGCTTACCTTAGAGTTTAGGATCTGAGGTCGCCCTCGTGTTGGATTCCTTTTGAAAATCCATCTTGTGTTGGTAACCTCTAGTTATGAGACCACCTTTTCGTCGGCCTACCTTAGAGTTTAGGATATGAGACCGCCCTCGTGTCGACTTTCCTTCTAAAATCCATCTTGTGATGGTAACCTCTGATTATGAGACCGCTTTAGTGTCGGCCTACCTTAGAGTTTAAGATCTGATACCTCCCTCGTGTCAGCTTTCCTTCTAAAATTCATCTTGTAATGGTAATCTCCAGTTATGAGACCGCCTTCGTGTCTGCCTACCTTAGAGTTTTAGATCTGAGACATCTCTCGTGTCGACTTTCCTTCTAAAATCCATCTTGTGATGGTAACCTCTGGTTATGAGACCGCCTTCGTGTCGGCCTACCTTAGAGTTTAGGATCTGAGACCGCCCTCGTGTCGGCTTGCCTTTTGAAATTCCATCTTATGATGGTAACTTTTGGTTATTAGACTGGCTTCGTGTCGGCTTACCTTAGAGTTTAGAATCTGAGACTGCCCTCGTGTCAGCTTTCATTTTGAAAATCCATCTTGTGATGGTAACCTCTGGTTATGAGACCGCCTTCGTGTCGGCCTACCTTAGAGTTTTGGATCTGAGACATCCCTCGTGTCGACTTTCCTTCTAAAATCCATCTTGTGATGGTAACCTCTGGTTATGAGATCGCCTTCGTGTCGGCCTACCTTAGAGTTTAGGATCTGAGACCACCCTCGTGTCGGATTTCCTTTTGAAAATCCATCTTGTGTTGGTAACCTCTAGTTATGAGACCACCTTTTCGTCAGCCTACCTTTGAGTTTAGGATCTGAGACCGTCCTCGTGTCGGCTTTCCGTCTAAAATCCATCTTGTTATGGTAACCTCTGGTTATGTGACCGCCTTGGTGTCATCCTACCTTAGAGTTTAGAATCTGACACTGCCCTTGTGTCGGATTTCCTTTTGAAAATCCATCTTGTGATGGTAACCTCTTGTTATGAGATCGCCTTCGTGTCGGCCTACCTTAGAGTTTAGGATCTGAGACCGCCCTCGTTTCGTCTTTCCTTCTAAAATCCATCTTGTGATGGTACCCTCTAGTTATGAGACCGCCTTCGTGTCGGCCTACCTTAGAGTTTAGGATCTGATACCGCCCTTGTGCCGGCTTTCTATTTGAAAATCCATCTTGTGATGGTAACCTCTGGTTATGAGACCGCTTTAGTGTCGGCCTACCTTAGAGTTTATGATCTAATACCTCCCTCGTGTCGGCTTTCCTTCTAAAATTCATCTTGTAATGGTAATCTCTGGTTATGAGACCGCCTTCGTGTCGGCCTACCTTAGAGTTTAGGATCTGAGACCGCCCTCGTGTCGGCTTTCCTTTTGAAAATCCATCTTATGATGGTAACCTTTGGTTATGAGACCGCCTTCGTGCCGGCTTACCTTAGAGTTTCGGATCTGAGACCGCCCTCGTGTCGGCTTTCCTTTTGAAAATCCATCTTGTGTTGGTAACCTCTAGTTGTGAGACCGCCTTTGTGTTGGCCTACCTTAGAGTTTAGGATCAGAGACCGCCCTCGTGTCGACTTTCCTTCTAAAATCCATCTTGTGATGGTAACCTCTGGTTATGAGATCGCCTTCGTGTCGGCCTACCTTAGAGTTTAGGATCTGAGGCCTCCCTCGTGTCGGCTTTCCTATTGAAAATCCATCTTGTGATGGTAACCTTTGGTTATGAGACCGCCTTCGTATCGGCTTACCTTAGAGTTTAGGATCTGAGGTCGCCCTCGTGTTGGATTCCTTTTGAAAATCCATCTTGTGTTGGTAACCTCTAGTTATGAGACCACCTTTTCGTCGGCCTACCTTAGAGTTTAGGATATGAGACCGCCCTCGTGTCGACTTTCCTTCTAAAATCCATCTTGTGATGGTAACCTCTGATTATGAGACCGCTTTAGTGTCGGCCTACCTTAGAGTTTAAGATCTGATACCTCCCTCGTGTCAGCTTTCCTTCTAAAATTCATCTTGTAATGGTAATCTCCAGTTATGAGACCGCCTTCGTGTCTGCCTACCTTAGAGTTTTAGATCTGAGACATCTCTCGTGTCGACTTTCCTTCTAAAATCCATCTTGTGATGGTAACCTCTGGTTATGAGACCGCCTTCGTGTCGGCCTACCTTAGAGTTTAGGATCTGAGACCGCCCTCGTGTCGGCTTGCCTTTTGAAATTCCATCTTATGATGGTAACTTTTGGTTATTAGACTGGCTTCGTGTCGGCTTACCTTAGAGTTTAGAATCTGAGACTGCCCTCGTGTCAGCTTTCATTTTGAAAATCCATCTTGTGATGGTAACCTCTGGTTATGAGACCGCCTTCGTGTCGGCCTACCTTAGAGTTTTGGATCTGAGACATCCCTCGTGTCGACTTTCCTTCTAAAATCCATCTTGTGATGGTAACCTCTGGTTATGAGATCGCCTTCGTGTCGGCCTACCTTAGAGTTTAGGATCTGAGACCACCCTCGTGTCGGATTTCCTTTTGAAAATCCATCTTGTGTTGGTAACCTCTAGTTATGAGACCACCTTTTCGTCAGCCTACCTTTGAGTTTAGGATCTGAGACCGTCCTCGTGTCGGCTTTCCGTCTAAAATCCATCTTGTTATGGTAACCTCTGGTTATGTGACCGCCTTGGTGTCATCCTACCTTAGAGTTTAGAATCTGACACTGCCCTTGTGTCGGATTTCCTTTTGAAAATCCATCTTGTGATGGTAACCTCTTGTTATGAGATCGCCTTCGTGTCGGCCTACCTTAGAGTTTAGGATCTGAGACCGCCCTCGTTTCGTCTTTCCTTCTAAAATCCATCTTGTGATGGTACCCTCTAGTTATGAGACCGCCTTCGTGTCGGCCTACCTTAGAGTTTAGGATCTGATACCGCCCTTGTGCCGGCTTTCTATTTGAAAATCCATCTTGTGATGGTAACCTCTGGTTATGAGACCGCTTTAGTGTCGGCCTACCTTAGAGTTTATGATCTAATACCTCCCTCGTGTCGGCTTTCCTTCTAAAATTCATCTTGTAATGGTAATCTCTGGTTATGAGACCGCCTTCGTGTCGGCCTACCTTAGAGTTTTGGATCTGAGACATCTCTCGTGTCGACTTTCCTTCTAAAATCCATCTTGTGATGGTAACCTCTGGTTATGAGACCGCCTTCGTATCGGCCTACCTTAGAGTTTAGGATCTGAGACCGCCCTCGTGTCGGCTTTCCTTTTGAAAATCCATCTTATGATGGTAACCTTTGGTTATGAGACCGCCTTCGTGCCGGCTTACCTTAGAGTTTCGGATCTGAGACCGCCCTCGTGTCGGCTTTCCTTTTGAAAATCCATCTTGTGTTGGTAACCTCTAGTTGTGAGACCGCCTTTATATTGGCCTACCTTAGAGTTTAGGATCAGAGACCGCCCTCGTGTCGACTTTCCTTCTAAAATCCATCTTGTGATGGTAACCTCTGGTTATGAGATCGCCTTCGTGTCGGCCTACCTTAGAGTTTAGGATCTGAGGCCTCCCTCGTGTCGGCTTTCCTATTGAAAATCCATCTTGTGATGGTAACCTTTGGTTATGAGACCGCCTTCGTATCGGCTTACCTTAGAGTTTAGGATCTGAGGTCGCCCTCGTGTTGGATTTCCTTTTGAAAATCCATCTTGTGTTGGTAACCTCTAGTTATGAGACCACCTTTTCGTCGGCCTACCTTAGAGTTTAGGATCTGAGACCGCCCTCGTGTCGACTTTCCTTCTAAAATCCATCTTGTGATGGTAACCTCTGATTATGAGACCGCTTTAGTGTCGGCCTACCTTAGAGTTTAAGATCTGATACCTCCCTCGTGTCGGCTTTCCTTCTAAAATTCATCTTGTAATGGTAATCTCCGGTTATGAGACCGCCTTCGTGTCTGCCTACCTTAGAGTTTTGGATCTGAGACATCTCTCGTGTCGACTTTCCTTCTAAAATCCATCTTGTGATGGTAACCTCTGGTTATGAGACCGCCTTCGTGTCGGCCTACCTTAGAGTTTAGGATCTGAGACCGCCCTCGTGTCGGCTTGCCTTTTGAAATTCCATCTTATGATGGTAACTTTTGGTTATTAGACTGGCTTCGTGTTGGCTTACCTTAGAGTTTAGAATCTGAGACTGCCCTCGTGTCAGCTTCCATTTTGAAAATCCATCTTGTGATGGTAACCTCTGGTTATGAGACCGCCTTCGTGTCGGCCTACCTTAGAGTTTTGGATCTGAGACATCCCTCGTGTCGACTTTCCTTCTAAAATCCATCTTGTGATGGTAACCTCTGGTTATGAGATCGCCTTCGTGTCGGCCTACCTTAGAGTTTAGGATCTGAGACCGCCCTCGTGTCGGATTTCCTTTTGAAAATCCATCTTGTGTTGGTAACCTCTAGTTATGAGACCACCTTTTCGTCGGCCTACCTTTGAGTTTAGGATCTGAGACCGTCCTCGTGTCGGCTTTCCATCTAAAATCCATCTTGTTATGGTAACCTCTGGTTATGTGACCGCCTTGGTGTCATCCTACCTTAGAGTTTAGAATCTGACACTGCCCTTGTGTCGGATTTCCTTTTGAAAATCCATCTTGTGTTGGTAACCTCTAGTTGTGAGACCGCCTTTATGTTTGCCTACCTTAGAGTTTAGGATCAGAGACCGCCCTCGTGTCGACTTTCCTTCTAAAATCCATCTTGTGATGGTAACCTCTGGTTATGAGATCGCCTTCGTGTCGGCCTACCTTAGAGTTTAGGATCTGAGGCCTCCCTCGTGTCGGCTTTCCTATTGAAAATCCATCTTGTGATGGTAACCTTTGGTTATGAGACCGCCTTCGTATCGGCTTACCTTAGAGTTTAGGATCTGAGGTCGCCCTCGTGTTGGATTTCCTTTTGAAAATCCATCTTGTGTTGGTAACCTCTAGTTATGAGACCACCTTTTCGTCGGCCTACCTTAGAGTTTAGGATCTGAGACCGCCCTCGTGTCGACTTTCCTTCTAAAATCCATCTTGTGATGGTAACCTCTGATTATGAGACCGCTTTAGTGTCGGCCTACCTTAGAGTTTAAGATCTGATACCTCCCTCGTGTCGGCTTTCCTTCTAAAATTCATCTTGTAATGGTAATCTCCGGTTATGAGACCGCCTTCGTGTCTGCCTACCTTAGAGTTTTGGATCTGAGACATCTCTCGTGTCGACTTTCCTTCTAAAATCCATCTTGTGATGGTAACCTCTGGTTATGAGACCGCCTTCGTGTCGGCCTACCTTAGAGTTTAGGATCTGAGACCGCCCTCGTGTCGGCTTGCCTTTTGAAATTCCATCTTATGATGGTAACTTTTGGTTATTAGACTGGCTTCGTGTTGGCTTACCTTAGAGTTTAGAATCTGAGACTGCCCTCGTGTCAGCTTCCATTTTGAAAATCCATCTTGTGATGGTAACCTCTGGTTATGAGACCGCCTTCGTGTCGGCCTACCTTAGAGTTTTGGATCTGAGACATCCCTCGTGTCGACTTTCCTTCTAAAATCCATCTTGTGATGGTAACCTCTGGTTATGAGATCGCCTTCGTGTCGGCCTACCTTAGAGTTTAGGATCTGAGACCGCCCTCGTGTCGGATTTCCTTTTGAAAATCCATCTTGTGTTGGTAACCTCTAGTTATGAGACCACCTTTTCGTCGGCCTACCTTTGAGTTTAGGATCTGAGACCGTCCTCGTGTCGGCTTTCCATCTAAAATCCATCTTGTTATGGTAACCTCTGGTTATGTGACCGCCTTGGTGTCATCCTACCTTAGAGTTTAGAATCTGACACTGCCCTTGTGTCGGATTTCCTTTTGAAAATCCATCTTGTGATGGTAACCTCTTGTTATGAGATCGCCTTCGTGTCGGCCTACCTTAGAGTTTAGGATCTGAGACCGCCCTCGTTCCGTCTTTCCTTCTAAAATCCATCTTGTGATGGTACCCTCTAGTTATGAGACCGCCTTCGTGTCGGCCTACCTTAGAGTTTAGGATCTGATACCGCCCTCGTGCCGGCTTTCTATTTGAAAATCCATCTTGTGATGGTAACCTCTGGTTATGAGACCGCTTTAGTGTCGGCCTACCTTAGAGTTTAAGATCTAATACCTCCCTCGTGTCGGCTTTCCTTCTAAAATTCATCTTGTAATGGTAATCTCTGGTTATGAGACCGCCTTCGTGTCGGCCTACCTTAGAGTTTTGGATCTGAGACATCTCTCGTGTCGACTTTCCTTCTAAAATCCTTCTTGTGATGGTAACCTCTGGTTATGAGACCGCCTTCGTGTCGGCCTACCTTAGAGTTTAGGATCTGAGACCGCCCTCGTGTCGGCTTTCCTTTTGAAAATCCATCTTATGATGGTAACCTTTGGTTATGAGACCGCCTTCGTGCCGGCTTACCTTAGAGTTTCGGATCTGAGACCGCCCTCGTGTCGGCTTTCCTTTTGAAAATCCATCTTGTGTTGGTAACCTCTAGTTGTGAGACCGCCTTTGTGTTGGCCTACCTTAGAGTTTAGGATCAGAGACCGCCCTCGTGTCGACTTTCCTTCTAAAATCCATCTTGTGATGGTAACCTCTGGTTATGAGATCGCCTTCGTGTCGGCCTACCTTAGAGTTTAGGATCTGAGGCCTCCCTCGTGTCGGCTTTCCTATTGAAAATCCATCTTGTGATGGTAACCTTTGGTTATGAGACCGCCTTCGTATCGGCTTACCTTAGAGTTTAGGATCTGAGGTCGCCCTCGTGTTGGATTCCTTTTGAAAATCCATCTTTTGTTGGTAACCTCTAGTTATGAGACCACCTTTTCGTCGGCCTACCTTAGAGTTTAGGATCTGAGACCGCCCTCGTGTCGACTTTCCTTCTAAAATCCATCTTGTGATGGTAACCTCTGATTATGAGACCGCTTTAGTGTCGGCCTACCTTAGAGTTTAAGATCTGATACCTCCCTCGTGTCAGCTTTCCTTCTAAAATTCATCTTGTAATGGTAATCTCCAGTTATGAGACCGCCTTTGTGTCTGCCTACCTTAGAGTTTTAGATCTGAGACATCTCTCGTGTCGACTTTCCTTCTAAAATCCATCTTGTGATGGTAACCTCTGGTTATGAGACCGCCTTCGTGTCGGCCTACCTTAGAGTTTAGGATCTGAGACCGCCCTCGTGTCGGCTTGCCTTTTGAAATTCCATCTTATGATGGTAACTTTTGGTTATTAGACTGGCTTCGTGTCGGCTTACCTTAGAGTTTAGAATCTGAGACTGCCCTCGTGTCAGCTTTCATTTTGAAAATCCATCTTGTGATGGTAACCTCTGGTTATGAGACCGCCTTCGTGTCGGCCTACCTTAGAGTTTTGGATCTGAGACATCCCTCGTGTCGACTTTCCTTCTAAAATCCATCTTGTGATGGTAACCTCTGGTTATGAGATCGCCTTCGTGTCGGCCTACCTTAGAGTTTAGGATCTGAGACCACCCTCGTGTCGGATTTCCTTTTGAAAATCCATCTTGTGTTGGTAACCTCTAGTTATGAGACCACCTTTTCGTCAGCCTACCTTTGAGTTTAGGATCTGAGACCGTCCTCGTGTCGGCTTTCCGTCTAAAATCCATCTTGTTATGGTAACCTCTGGTTATGTGACCGCCTTGGTGTCATCCTACCTTAGAGTTTAGAATCTGACACTGCCCTTGTGTCGGATTTCCTTTTGAAAATCCATCTTGTGATGGTAACCTCTTGTTATGAGATCGCCTTCGTGTCGGCCTACCTTAGAGTTTAGGATCTGAGACCGCCCTCGTTTCGTCTTTCCTTCTAAAATCCATCTTGTGATGGTACCCTCTAGTTATGAGACCGCCTTCGTGTCGGCCTACCTTAGAGTTTAGGATCTGATACCGCCCTTGTGCCGGCTTTCTATTTGAAAATCCATCTTGTGATGGTAACCTCTGGTTATGAGACCGCTTTAGTGTCGGCCTACCTTAGAGTTTATGATCTAATACCTCCCTCGTGTCGGCTTTCCTTCTAAAATTCATCTTGTAATGGTAATCTCTGGTTATGAGACCGCCTTCGTGTCGGCCTACCTTAGAGTTTTGGATCTGAGACATCTCTCGTGTCGACTTTCCTTCTAATATCCATCTTGTGATGGTAACCTCTGGTTATGAGACCGCCTTCGTATCGGCCTACCTTAGAGTTTAGGATCTGAGACCGCCCTCGTGTCGGCTTTCCTTTTGAAAATCCATCTTATGATGGTAACCTTTGGTTATGAGACCGCCTTCGTGCCGGCTTACCTTAGAGTTTAGGATCAGAGACCGCCCTCGTGTCGACTTTCCTTCTAAAATCCATCTTGTGATGGTAACCTCTGGTTATGAGATCGCCTTCGTGTCGGCCTACCTTAGAGTTTACGATCTGAGGCCTCCCTCGTGTCGGCTTTCCTATTGAAAATCCATCTTGTGATGGTAACCTTTGGTTATGAGACCGCCTTCGTATCGGCTTACCTTAGAGTTTACGATCTGAGGCCTCCCTCGTGTTGGATTCCTTTTGAAAATCCATCTTTTGTTGGTAACCTCTAGTTATGAGACCACCTTTTCGTCGGCCTACCTTAGAGTTTAGGATCTGAGACCGCCCTCGTGTCGACTTTCCTTCTAAAATCCATCTTGTGATGGTAACCTCTGATTATGAGACCGCTTTAGTGTCGGCCTACCTTAGAGTTTAAGATCTGATACCTCCCTCGTGTCAGCTTTCCTTCTAAAATTCATCTTGTAATGGTAATCTCCAGTTATGAGACCGCCTTTGTGTCTGCCTACCTTAGAGTTTTAGATCTGAGACATCTCTCGTGTCGACTTTCCTTCTAAAATCCATCTTGTGATGGTAACCTCTGGTTATGAGACCGCCTTCGTGTCGGCCTACCTTAGAGTTTAGGATCTGAGACCGCCCTCGTGTCGGCTTGCCTTTTGAAATTCCATCTTATGATGGTAACTTTTGGTTATTAGACTGGCTTCGTGTCGGCTTACCTTAGAGTTTAGAATCTGAGACTGCCCTCGTGTCAGCTTTCATTTTGAAAATCCATCTTGTGATGGTAACCTCTGGTTATGAGACCGCCTTCGTGTCGGCCTACCTTAGAGTTTTGGATCTGAGACATCCCTCGTGTCGACTTTCCTTCTAAAATCCATCTTGTGATGGTAACCTCTGGTTATGAGATCGCCTTCGTGTCGGCCTACCTTAGAGTTTAGGATCTGAGACCACCCTCGTGTCGGATTTCCTTTTGAAAATCCATCTTGTGTTGGTAACCTCTAGTTATGAGACCACCTTTTCGTCAGCCTACCTTTGAGTTTAGGATCTGAGACCGTCCTCGTGTCGGCTTTCCGTCTAAAATCCATCTTGTTATGGTAACCTCTGGTTATGTGACCGCCTTGGTGTCATCCTACCTTAGAGTTTAGAATCTGACACTGCCCTTGTGTCGGATTTCCTTTTGAAAATCCATCTTGTGATGGTAACCTCTTGTTATGAGATCGCCTTCGTGTCGGCCTACCTTAGAGTTTAGGATCTGAGACCGCCCTCGTTTCGTCTTTCCTTCTAAAATCCATCTTGTGATGGTACCCTCTAGTTATGAGACCGCCTTCGTGTCGGCCTACCTTAGAGTTTAGGATCTGATACCGCCCTTGTGCCGGCTTTCTATTTGAAAATCCATCTTGTGATGGTAACCTCTGGTTATGAGACCGCTTTAGTGTCGGCCTACCTTAGAGTTTATGATCTAATACCTCCCTCGTGTCGGCTTTCCTTCTAAAATTCATCTTGTAATGGTAATCTCTGGTTATGAGACCGCCTTCGTGTCGGCCTACCTTAGAGTTTTGGATCTGAGACATCTCTCGTGTCGACTTTCCTTCTAATATCCATCTTGTGATGGTAACCTCTGGTTATGAGACCGCCTTCGTATCGGCCTACCTTAGAGTTTAGGATCTGAGACCGCCCTCGTGTCGGCTTTCCTTTTGAAAATCCATCTTATGATGGTAACCTTTGGTTATGAGACCGCCTTCGTGCCGGCTTACCTTAGAGTTTAGGATCAGAGACCGCCCTCGTGTCGACTTTCCTTCTAAAATCCATCTTGTGATGGTAACCTCTGGTTATGAGATCGCCTTCGTGTCGGCCTACCTTAGAGTTTACGATCTGAGGCCTCCCTCGTGTCGGCTTTCCTATTGAAAATCCATCTTGTGATGGTAACCTTTGGTTATGAGACCGCCTTCGTATCGGCTTACCTTAGAGTTTAGGATCTGAGGTCGCCCTCGTGTTGGATTTCCTTTTGAAAATCCATCTTGTGTTGGTAACCTCTAGTTATGAGACCACCTTTTCGTCGGCCTACCTTAGAGTTTAGGATCTGAGACCGCCCTCGTGTCGACTTTCCTTCTAAAATCCATCTTGTGATGGTAACCTCTGATTATGAGACCGCTTTAGTGTCGGCCTACCTTAGAGTTTAAGATCTGATACCTCCCTCGTGTCGGCTTTCCTTCTAAAATTCATCTTGTAATGGTAATCTCCGGTTATGAGACCGCCTTCGTGTCTGCCTACCTTAGAGTTTTGGATCTGAGACATCTCTCGTGTCGACTTTCCTTCTAAAATCCATCTTGTGATGGTAACCTCTGGTTATGAGACCGCCTTCGTGTCGGCCTACCTTAGAGTTTAGGATCTGAGACCGCCCTCGTGTCGGCTTGCCTTTTGAAATTCCATCTTATGATGGTAACTTTTGGTTATTAGACTGGCTTCGTGTTGGCTTACCTTAGAGTTTAGAATCTGAGACTGCCCTCGTGTCAGCTTCCATTTTGAAAATCCATCTTGTGATGGTAACCTCTGGTTATGAGACCGCCTTCGTGTCGGCCTACCTTAGAGTTTTGGATCTGAGACATCCCTCGTGTCGACTTTCCTTCTAAAATCAATCTTGTGATGGTAACCTCTGGTTATGAGATCGCCTTCGTGTCGGCCTACCTTAGAGTTTAGGATCTGAGACCGCCCTCGTGTCGGATTTCCTTTTGAAAATCCATCTTGTGTTGGTAACCTCTAGTTATGAGACCACCTTTTCGTCAGCCTACCTTTGAGTTTAGGATCTGAGACCGTCCTCGTGTCGGCTTTCCGTCTAAAATCCATCTTGTTATGGTAACCTCTGGTTATGTGACCGCCTTGGTGTCATCCTACCTTAGAGTTTAGAATCTGACACTGCCCTTGTGTCGGATTTCCTTTTGAAAATCCATCTTGTGATGGTAACCTCTTGTTATGAGATCGCCTTCGTGTCGGCCTACCTTAGAGTTTAGGATCTGAGACCGCCCTCGTTTCGTCTTTCCTTCTAAAATCCATCTTGTGATGGTACCCTCTAGTTATGAGACCGCCTTCGTGTCGGCCTACCTTAGAGTTTAGGATCTGATACCGCCCTTGTGCCGGCTTTCTATTTGAAAATCCATCTTGTGATGGTAACCTCTGGTTATGAGACCGCTTTAGTGTCGGCCTACCTTAGAGTTTATGATCTAATACCTCCCTCGTGTCGGCTTTCCTTCTAAAATTCATCTTGTAATGGTAATCTCTGGTTATGAGACCGCCTTCGTGTCGGCCTACCTTAGAGTTTTGGATCTGAGACATCTCTCGTGTCGACTTTCCTTCTAATATCCATCTTGTGATGGTAACCTCTGGTTATGAGACCGCCTTCGTATCGGCCTACCTTAGAGTTTAGGATCTGAGACCGCCCTCGTGTCGGCTTTCCTTTTGAAAATCCATCTTATGATGGTAACCTTTGGTTATGAGACCGCCTTCGTGCCGGCTTACCTTAGAGTTTCGGATCTGAGACCGCCCTCGTGTCGGCTTTCCTTTTGAAAATCCATCTTGTGTTGGTAACCTCTAGTTGTGAGACCGCCTTTATGTTGGCCTACCTTAGAGTTTAGGATCAGAGACCGCCCTCGTGTCGACTTTCCTTCTAAAATCCATCTTGTGATGGTAACCTCTGGTTATGAGATCGCCTTCGTGTCGGCCTCCTTTGAGTTTACGATCTGAGGCCTCCCTCGTGTCGGCTTTCCTATTGAAAATCCATCTTGTGATGGTAACCTTTGGTTATGAGACCGCCTTCGTATCGGCTTACCTTAGAGTTTAGGATCTGAGGTCGCCCTCGTGTTGGATTCCTTTTGAAAATCCATCTTGTGTTGGTAACCTCTAGTTATGAGACCACCTTTTCGTCGGCCTACCTTAGAGTTTAGGTTCTGAGACCGCCCTCGTGTCGACTTTCCTTCTAAAATCCATCTTGTGATGGTAACCTCTGATTATGAGACCGCTTTAGTGTCGGCCTACTTTAGAGTTTAAGATCTGATACCTCCCTCGTGTCAGCTTTCCTTCTAAAATTCATCTTGTAATGGTAATCTCCAGTTATGAGACCGCCTTCGTGTCTGCCTACCTTAGAGTTTTGGATCTGAGACATCTCTCGTGTCGACTTTCCTTCTAAAATCCATCTTGTGATGGTAACCTCTGGTTATGAGACCGCCTTCGTGTCGGCCTACCTTAGAGTTTAGGATCTGAGACCGCCCTCGTGTCGGCTTGCCTTTTGAAATTCCATCTTATGATGGTAACTTTTGGTTATTAGACTGGCTTCGTGTTGGCTTACCTTAGAGTTTAGAATCTGAGACTGCCCTCGTGTCAGCTTCCAATTTGAAAATCCATCTTGTGATGGTAACCTCTGGTTATGAGACCGCCTTCGTGTCGGCCTACCTTAGAGTTTTGGATCTGAGACATCCCTCGTGTCGACTTTCCTTCTAAAATCAATCTTGTGATGGTAACCTCTGGTTATGAGATCGCCTTCGTGTCGGCCTACCTTAGAGTTTAGGATCTGAGACCGCCCTCGTGTCGGATTTCCTTTTGAAAATCCATCTTGTGTTGGTAACCTCTAGTTATGAGACCACCTTTTCGTCGGCCTACCTTTGAGTTTAGGATCTGAGACCGTCCTCGTGTCGGCTTTCCATCTAAAATCCATCTTGTTATGGTAACCTCTGGTTATGTGACCGCCTTGGTGTCATCCTACCTTAGAGTTTAGAATCTGACACTGCCCTTGTGTCGGATTTCCTTTTGAAAATCCATCTTGTGATGGTAACCTCTTGTTATGAGACCGCCTTCGTGTCGGCCTACCTTAGAGTTTAGGATCTGAGACCGCCCTCGTTTCGTCTTTCCTTCTAAAATCCATCTTGTGATGGTACCCTCTAGTTATGAGACCGCCTTCGTGTCGGCCTACCTTAGAGTTTAGGATCTGATACCGCCCTCGTGCCGGCTTTCTATTTGAAAATCCATCTTGTGATGGTAACCTCTGGTTATGAGACCGCTTTAGTGTCGGCCTACCTTAGAGTTTAAGATCTAATACCTCCCTCGTGTCGGCTTTCCTTCTAAAATTCATCTTGTAATGGTAATCTCTGGTTATGAGACCGCCTTCGTGTCGGCCTACCTTAGAGTTTTGGATCTGAGACATCTCTCGTGTCGACTTTCCTTCTAAAATCCATCTTGTGATGGTAACCTCTGGTTATGAGACCGCCTTCGTGTCGGCCTACCTTAGAGTTTAGGTCTGAGACCGCCCTCGTGTCGGCTTTCCTTTTGAAAATCCATCTTATGATGGTAACCTTTGGTTATGAGACCGCCTTCGTGCCGGCTTACCTTAGAGTTTCGGATCTGAGACCGCCCTCGTGTCGGCTTTCCTTTTGAAAATCCATCTTGTGTTGGTAACCTCTAGTTGTGAGACCGCCTTTGTGTTGGCCTACCTTAGAGTTTAGGATCAGAGACCGCCCTCGTGTCGACTTTCCTTCTAAAATCCATCTTGTGATGGTAACCTCTGGTTATGAGATCGCCTTCGTGTCGGCCTACCTTAGAGTTTAGGATCTGAGGCCTCCCTCGTGTCGGCTTTCCTATTGAAAATCCATCTTGTGATGGTAACCTTTGGTTATGAGACCGCCTTCGTATCGGCTTACCTTAGAGTTTAGGATCTGAGGTCGCCCTCGTGTTGGATTCCTTTTGAAAATCCATCTTGTGTTGGTAACCTCTAGTTATGAGACCACCTTTTCGTCGGCCTACCTTAGAGTTTAGGTTCTGAGACCGCCCTCGTGTCGACTTTCCTTCTAAAATCCATCTTGTGATGGTAACCTCTGATTATGAGACCGCTTTAGTGTCGGCCTACTTTAGAGTTTAAGATCTGATACCTCCCTCGTGTCAGCTTTCCTTCTAAAATTCATCTTGTAATGGTAATCTCCAGTTATGAGACCGCCTTCGTGTCTGCCTACCTTAGAGTTTTAGATCTGAGACATCTCTCGTGTCGACTTTCCTTCTAAAATCCATCTTGTGATGGTAACCTCTGGTTATGAGACCGCCTTCGTGTCGGCCTACCTTAGAGTTTAGGATCTGAGACCGCCCTCGTGTCGGCTTGCCTTTTGAAATTCCATCTTATGATGGTAACTTTTGGTTATTAGACTGGCTTCGTGTCGGCTTACCTTAGAGTTTAGAATCTGAGACTGCCCTCGTGTCAGCTTTCATTTTGAAAATCCATCTTGTGATGGTAACCTCTAGTTATGAGACCGCCTTCGTGTCGGCCTACCTTAGAGTTTTGGATCTGAGACATCCCTCGTGTCGACTTTCCTTCTAAAATCCATCTTGTGATGGTAACCTCTGGTTATGAGATCGCCTTCGTGTCGGCCTACCTTAGAGTTTAGGATCTGAGACCACCCTCGTGTCGGATTTCCTTTTGAAAATCCATCTTGTGTTGGTAACCTCTAGTTATGAGACCACCTTTTCGTCAGCCTACCTTTGAGTTTAGGATCTGAGACCGTCCTCGTGTCGGCTTTCCGTCTAAAATCCATCTTGTTATGGTAACCTCTGGTTATGTGACCGCCTTGGTGTCATCCTACCTTAGAGTTTAGAATCTGACACTGCCCTTGTGTCGGATTTCCTTTTGAAAATCCATCTTGTGATGGTAACCTCTTGTTATGAGATCGCCTTCGTGTCGGCCTACCTTAGAGTTTAGGATCTGAGACCGCCCTCGTTTCGTCTTTCCTTCTAAAATTCATCTTGTGATGGTACCCTCTAGTTATGAGACCGCCTTCGTGTCGGCCTACCTTAGAGTTTAGGATCTGAGACCGCCCTCGTGCCGGCTTTCTATTTGAAAATCCATCTTGTGATGGTAACCTCTGGTTATGAGACCGCTTTAGTGTCGGACTACCTTAGAGTTTAAGATCTAATACCTCCCTCGTGTCGGCTTTCCTTCTAAAATTCATCTTGTAATGGTAATCTCTGGTTATGAGACCGCCTTCGTGTCGGCCTACCTTAGAGTTTTGGATCTGAGACATCTCTCGTGTCGACTTTCCTTCTAAAATCCATCTTGTGATGGTAACCTCTGGTTATGAGACCGCCTTCGTGTCAGCCTACCTTAGAGTTTAGGATCTGAGACCGCCCTCGTGTCGGCTTTCCTTTTGAAAATCCATCTTATGATGGTAACCTTTGGTTATGAGACCGCCTTCGTGCCGGCTTACCTTAGAGTTTCGGATCTGAGACCGCCCTCGTGTCGGCTTTCCTTTTGAAAATCCATCTTGTGTTGGTAACCTCTAGTTGTGAGACCGCCTTTGTGTTGGCCTACCTTAGAGTTTAGGATCAGAGACCGCCCTCGTGTCGACTTTCCTTCTAAAATCCATCTTGTGATGGTAACCTCTGGTTATGAGATCGCCTTCGTGTCGGCCTTCCTTAGAGTTTAGGATCTGAGGCCTCCCTCGTGTCGGCTTTCCTATTGAAAATCCATCTTGTGATGGTAACCTTTGGTTATGAGACTGCCTTCGTATCGGCTTACCTTAGAGTTTAGGATCTGAGGTCGCCCTCGTGTTGGATTTCCTTTTGAAAATCCATCTTGTGTTGGTAACCTCTAGTTATGAGACCACCTTTTCGTCGGCCTATCTTAGAGTTTAGGATCTGAGACCGCCCTCGTGTCGACTTTCCTTCTAAAATCCATCTTGTGATGGTAACCTCTGATTATGAGACCGCTTTAGTGTCGGCCTACCTTAGAGTTTAAGATCTGATACCTCCCTCGTGTCGGCTTTCCTTCTAAAATTCATCTTGTAATGGTAATCTCCGGTTATGTGACCGCCTTCGTGTCTGCCTACCTTAGAGTTTTGGATCTGAGACATCTCTCGTGTCGACTTTCCTTCTAAAATCCATCTTGTGATGGTAACCTCTGGTTATGAGACCGCCTTCGTGTCGGCCTACCTTAGAGTTTGGGATCTGAGACCGCCCTCGTGTCGGCTTGCCTTTTGAAAATCCATCTTATGATGGTAACTTTTGGTTATTAGACTGGCTTCGTGTCGGCTTACCTTAGAGTTTAGAATCTGAGACTGCCCTCGTGTCAGCTTTCATTTTGAAAATCCATCTTGTGATGGTAACCTCTGGTTATGAGACCGCCTTCGTGTCGGCCTACCTTAGAGTTTTGGATCTGAGACATCCCTCGTGTCGACTTTCCTTCTAAAATCCATCTTGTGATGGTAACCTCTGGTTATGAGATCGCCTTCGTGTCGGCCTACCTTAGAGTTTAGGATCTGAGACCGCCCTCGTGTCGGATTTCCTTTTGAAAATCCATCTTGTGTTGGTAACCTCTAGTTATGAGACCACCTTTTAGTCGGCCTACCTTAGAGTTTAGGATCTGAGACCGCCCTCGTTTCGTCTTTCCTTCTAAAATCCATCTTGTGATGGTACCCTCTAGTTATGAGACCGCCTTCGTGTCGGCCTACCTTAGAGTTTAGGATCTGATACCGCCCTCGTGCCGGCTTTCTATTTGAAAATCCATCTTGTGATGGTAACCTCGGGTTATGAGACCGCTTTAGTGTCGGCCTACCTTAGAGTTTAAGATCTAATACCTCCCTCGTGTCGGCTTTCCTTCTAAAATTCATCTTGTAATGGTAATCTCTGGTTATGAGACCGCCTTCGTGTCGGCCTACCTTAGAGTTTTGGATCTGAGACATCTCTCGTGTCGACTTTCCTTCTAAAATCCATCTTGTGATGGTAACCTCTGGTTATGAGACCGCCCTCGTGTCGGCCTACCTTAGAGTTTAGGATCTGAGACCGCCCTCGTGTCGGCTTTCCTTTTGAAAATCCATCTTATGATGGTAACCTTTGGTTATGAGACCGCCTTCGTGCCGGCTTACCTTAGAGTTTCGGATCTGAGACCGCCCTCGTGTCGGCTTTACTTTTGAAAATCCATCTTGTGTTGGTAACCTCTAGTTGTGAGACCGCCTTTGTGTTGGCCTACCTTAGAGTTTAGGATCAGAGACCGCCCTCGTGTCGACTTTCC
This sequence comes from Lathyrus tuberosus, assembly GCA_022829125.1. Taxonomy (NCBI): domain Eukaryota; kingdom Viridiplantae; phylum Streptophyta; class Magnoliopsida; order Fabales; family Fabaceae; genus Lathyrus; species Lathyrus tuberosus. The sequence goes on from JALAZF010000038.1 coordinate 10,252,308, forward strand.
TTCTAAAATCCATCTTGTGATGGTAACCTCTGGTTATGAGATCGCCTTCGTGTCGGCCTACCTTAGAGTTTAGGATCTGAGGCCTCCCTCGTGTCGGCTTTCCTATTGAAAATCCATCTTGTGATGGTAACCTTTTGTTATGAGACCGCCTTCGTATCGGCTTACCTTAGAGTTTAGGATCTGAGGTCGCCCTCGTGTTGGATTTCCTTTTGAAAATCCATCTTGTGTTGGTAACCTCTAGTTATGAGACCACCTTTTCGTCGGCCTACCTTAGAGTTTAGGATCTGAGACCGCCCTCGTGTCGACTTTCCTTCTAAAATCCATCTTGTGATGGTAACCTCTGATTATGAGACAGCTTTAGTGTCGGCCTACCTTAGAGTTTAAGATCTGATACCTCCCTCGTGTCGGCTTTCCTTCTAAAATTCATCTTGTAATGGTAATCTCCGGTTATGAGACCGCCTTCGTGTCTGCCTACCTTAGAGTTTTGGATCTGAGACATCTCTCGTGTCGACTTTCCTTCTAAAATCCATCTTGTGATGGTAACCTCTGGTTATGAGACCGCCTTCGTGTCGGCCTACCTTAGAGTTTAGGATCTGAGACCGCCCTCGTGTCGGCTTGTCTTTTGAAATTCCATCTTATGATGGTAACTTTTGGTTATTAGACTGGCTTCGTGTCGGCTTACCTTAGAGTTTAGAATCTGAGACTGCCCTCGTGTCAGCTTTCATTTTGAAAATCCATCTTGTGATGGTAACCTCTGGTTATGAGACCGCCTTCGTGTCGGCCTACCTTAGAGTTTTGGATCTGAGACATCCCTCGTGTCGACTTTCCTTCTAAAATCCATCTTGTGATGGTAACCTCTGGTTATGAGATCGCCTTCGTGTCGGCCTACCTTAGAGTTTAGGATCTGAGACCGCCCTCGTGTCGGATTTCCTTTTGAAAATCCATCTTGTGTTGGTAACCTCTAGTTATGAGACCACCTTTTCGTCGGCCTACCTTTGAGTTTAGGATCTGAGACCGTCCTCGTGTCGGCTTTCCGTCTAAAATCCATCTTGTTATGGTAACCTCTGGTTATGTGACCGCCTTGGTGTCATCCTACCTTAGAGTTTAGAATCTGACACTGCCCTTGTGTCGGATTTCCTTTTGAAAATCCATCTTGTGATGGTAACCTCTTGTTATGAGATCGCCTTCGTGTCGGCCTACCTTAGAGTTTAGGATCTGAGACCGCCCTCATTTCGTCTTTCCTTCTAAAATCCATCTTGTGATGGTACCCTCTAGTTATGAGACCGCCTTCGTGTCGGCCTACCTTAGAGTTTAGGATCTGATACCGCCCTCGTGCCGGCTTTCTATTTGAAAATCCATCTTGTGATGGTAACCTCTGGTTATGAGACCGCTTTAGTGTCGCCCTACCTTAGAGTTTAAGATCTAATACCTCCCTCGTGTCGGCTTTCCTTCTAAAATTCATCTTGTAATGGTAATCTCTGGTTATGAGACCGCCTTCGTGTCGGCCTACCTTAGAGTTTTGGATCTGAGACATCTCTCGTGTCGACTTTCCTTCTAAAATCCATCTTGTGATGGTAACCTCTGGTTATGAGACCGCCTTCGTGTCGGCCTACCTTAGAGTTTAGGATCTGTGACCGCCCTCGTGTCGGCTTTCCTTTTGAAAATCCATCTTATGATGGTAACCTTTGGTTATGAGACCGCCTTCGTGCCGGCTTACCTTAGAGTTTCAGATCTGAGACCGCCCTCGTGTCGGCTTTACTTTTGAAAATCCATCTTGTGTTGGTAACCTCTAGTTGTGAGACCGCCTTTGTGTTGGCCTACCTTAGAGTTTAGGATCAGAGACCGCCCTCGTGTTGACTTTCCTTCTAAAATCCATCTTGTGATGGTAACCTCTGGTTATGAGATCGCCTTCGTGTCGGCCTACCTTAGAGTTTAGGATCTGAGGCCTCCCTCGTGTCGGCTTTCCTATTGAAAATCCATCTTGTGATGGTAACCTTTGGTTATGAGACCGCCTTCGTATCGGCTTACCTTAGAGTTTAGGATCTGAGGTCGCCCTCGTGTTGGATTTCCTTTTGAAAATCCATCTTGTGTTGGTAACCTCTAGTTATGAGACCACCTTTTCGTCGGCCTACCTTAGAGTTTAGGATCTGAGACCGCCCTCGTGTCGACTTTCCTTCTAAAATCCATCTTGTGATGGTAACCTCTGATTATGAGACCGCTTTAGTGTCGGCCTACCTTAGAGTTTAAGATCTGATACCTCCCTCGTGTCGGCTTTCCTTCTAAAATTCATCTTGTAATGGTAATCTCCGGTTATGAGACCGCCTTCGTGTCTGCCTACCTTAGAGTTTTGGATCTGAGACATCTCTCGTGTCGACTTTCCTTCTAAAATCCATCTTGTGATGGTAACCTCTGGTTATGAGACCGCCTTCGTGTCGGCCTACCTTAGAGTTTAGGATCTGAGACCGCCCTCGTGTCGGCTTGCCTTTTGAAATTCCATCTTATGATGGTAACTTTTGGTTATTAGACTGGCTTCGTGTCGGCTTACCTTAGAGTTTAGAATCTGAGACTGCCCTCGTGTCAGCTTTCATTTTGAAAATCCATCTTGTGATGGTAACCTCTGGTTATGAGACCGCCTTCGTGTCGGCCTACCTTAGAGTTTTGGATCTGAGACATCCCTCGTGTCGACTTTCCTTCTAAAATCCATCTTGTGATGGTAACCTCTGGTTATGAGATCGCCTTCGTGTCGGCCTACCTTAGAGTTTAGGATCTGAGACCGCCCTCGTGTCGGATTTCCTTTTGAAAATCCATCTTGTGTTGGTAACCTCTAGTTATGAGACCACCTTTTCGTCGGCCTACCTTTGAGTTTAGGATCTGAGACCGTCCTCGTGTCGGCTTTCCGTCTAAAATCCATCTTGTTATGGTAACCTCTGGTTATGTGACCGCCTTGGTGTCATCCTACCTTAGAGTTTAGAATCTGACACTGCCCTTGTGTCGGATTTCCTTTTGAAAATCCATCTTGTGATGGTAACCTCTTGTTATGAGATCGCCTTCGTGTCGGCCTACCTTAGAGTTTAGGATCTGAGACCGCCCTCGTTTCGTCTTTCCTTCTAAAATCCATCTTGTGATGGTACCCTCTAGTTATGAGACCGCCTTCGTGTCGGCCTACCTTAGAGTTTAGGATCTGATACCGCCCTCGTGCCGGCTTTCTATTTGAAAATCCATCTTGTGATGGTAACCTCTGGTTATGAGACCGCTTTAGTGTCGGCCTACCTTAGAGTTTAAGATCTAATACCTCCCTCGTGTCGGCTTTCCTTCTAAAATTCATCTTGTAATGGTAATCTCTGGTTATGAGACCGCCTTCGTGTCGGCCTACCTTAGAGTTTTGGATCTGAGACATCTCTCGTGTCGACTTTCCTTCTAAAATCCATCTTGTGATGGTAACCTCTGGTTATGAGACCGCCTTCGTGTCGGCCTACCTTAGAGTTTAGGATCTGAGACCGCCCTCGTGTCGGCTTTCCTTTTGAAAATCCATCTTATGATGGTAACCTTTGGTTATGAGACCGCCTTCGTGCCGGCTTACCTTAGAGTTTCGGATCTGAGACCGCCCTCGTGTCGGCTTTACTTTTGAAAATCCATCTTGTGTTGGTAACCTCTAGTTGTGAGACCGCCTTTGTGTTGGCCTACCTTAGAGTTTAGGATCAGAGACCGCCCTCGTGTCGACTTTCCTTCTAAAATCCATCTTGTGATGGTAACCTCTGGTTATGAGATCGCCTTCGTGTCGGCCTACCTTAGAGTTTAGGATCTGAGGCCTCCCTCGTGTCGGCTTTCCTATTGAAAATCCATCTTGTGATGGTAACCTTTGGTTATGAGACCGCCTTCGTATCGGCTTACCTTAGAGTTTAGGATCTGAGGTCGCCCTGGTGTTGGATTTCCTTTTGAAAATCCATCTTGTGTTGGTAACCTCTAGTTATGAGACCACCTTTTCGTCGGCCTACCTTAGAGTTTAGGATCTGAGACCGCCCTCGTGTCGACTTTCCTTCTAAAATCCATCTTGTGATGGTAACCTCTGGTTATGAGACCGCTTTAGTGTCGGCCTACCTTTGAGTTTTAGATCTGATACCTCCCTCGTGTCGGCTTTCCTTATAAAATTCATCTTGTAATGGTAATCTCCGGTTATGAGACCGCCTTCGTGTCTGCCTACCTTAGAGTTTTGGATCTGAGACATCTCTCGTGTCGACTTTCCTTCTAAAATCCATCTTGTGATGGTAACCTCTAGTTATGAGACCGCCTTCGTGTCGGCCTACCTTAGAGTTTAGGATCTGAGACCGCCCTCGTGTCGGCTTGCGGTTTGAAATTCCATCTTATGATGGTAACTTTTGGTTATTAGACTGGCTTCGTGTCGGCTTACCTTAGAGTTTAGAATCTGAGACTGCCCTCGTGTCAGCTTTCATTTTGAAAATCCATCTTGTGATGGTAACCTCTGGTTATGAGACCGCCTTCGTGTCGGCCTACCTTAGAGTTTTGGATCTGAGACATCCCTCGTATCGACTTTCCTTCTAAAATCCATCTTGTGATGGTAACCTCTGGTTATGAGATCGCCTTCGTGTCGGCCTACCTTAGAGTTTAGGATCTGAGACCGCCCTCGTGTCGGATTTCCTTTTGAAAATCCATCTTGTGTTGGTAACCTCTAGTTATGAGACCACCTTTTCGTCGGCCTACCTTTGAGTTTAGGATCTAAGACCGTCCTCGTGTCGGCTTTCCGTCTAAAATCCATCTTGTTATGGTAACCTCTGGTTATGTGACCGCCTTGGTGTCATCCTACCTTAGAGTTTAGAATCTGACACTGCCCTTGTGTCGGATTTCCTTTTGAAAAGCCATCTTGTGATGGTAACCTCTTGTTATGAGATCGCCTTCGTGTCGGCCTACCTTAGAGTTTAGGATCTGAGACCGCCCTTGTTTCGTCTTTCCTTCTAAAATCCATCTTGTGATGGTACCCTCTAGTTATGAGACCGCCTTCGTGTCGGCCTACCTTAGAGTTTAGGATCTGATACCGCCCTCGTGCCGGCTTTCTATTTGAAAATCCATCTTGTGATGGTAACCTCTGGTTATGAGACCGCTTTAGTGTCGGCCTACCTTAGAGTTTAAGATCTAATACCTCCCTCGTGTCGGCTTTCCTTCTAAAATTCATCTTGTAATGGTAATCTCTGGTTATGAGACCGCCTTCGTGTCGGCCTACCTTAGAGTTTAGGATCTGAGGTCGCCCTCGTGTTGGATTTCCTTTTGAAAATCCATCTTGTGTTGGTAACCTCTAGTTATGAGACCACCTTTTCGTCGGCCTACCTTAGAGTTTAGGAACTGAGACCGCCCTCGTGTCGACTTTCCTTCTAAAATTCATCTTGTGATGGTAACCTCTGATTATGAGACCGCTTTAGTGTCGGCCTACCTTTGAGTTTTAGATCTGATACCTCCCTCGTGTCGGCTTACCTTATAAAATTCATCTAGTAATGGTAATCTCCGGTTATGAGACCGCCTTCGTGTATGCCTACATTAGAGTTTTGGATCTGAGACATCTCTCGTGTCGACTTTCCTTCTAAAATCCATCTTGTGATGGTAACCTCTGGTTATGAGACCGCCTTCGTGTCGGCCTACCTTAGTGTTTAGGATCTGAGACCGCCCTCGTGTCGGCTTGCCTTTTGAAATTCCATCTTATGATGGTAACTTTTGGTTATTAGACTGGCTTCGTGTCGGCTTACCTTAGAGTTTAGAATCTGAGACTGCCCTCGTGTCAGCTTTCATTTTGAAAATCCATCTTGTGATGGTAACCTCTGGTTATGAGACCGCCTTCGTGTCGGCCTACCTTAGAGTTTTGGATCTGAGACATCCCTCGTGTCGACTTTCCTTCTAAAATCCATCTTGTGATGGTAACCTCTGGTTATGAGATCGCCTTCGTGTCGGCCTACCTTAGAGTTTTGGATCTGAGACCGCCCTCGTGTCGGATTTCCTTTTGAAAATCCATCTTGTGTTGGTAACCTCTAGTTATGAGACCACCTTTTCGTCGGCCTACCTTTGAGTTTAGGATCTGAGACCGTCCTCGTGTCGGCTTTCCGTCTAAAATCCATCTTGTTATGGTAACCTCTGGTTATGTGACCGCCTTGGTGTCATCCTACCTTAGAGTTTAGAATCTGACACTGCCCTTGTGTCGGATTTCCTTTTGAAAATCCATCTTGTGATGGTAACCTCTTGTTATGAGATCGCCTTCGTGTCGGCCTACCTTAGAGTTTAGGATCTGAGACCGCCCTCGTTTCATATTTCCTTCTAAAATCCATCTTGTGATGGTACCCTCTAGTTATGAGACCGCCTTCGTGTCGGCCTACCTTAGAGTTTAGGATCTGATACCGCCCTCGTGCCGGCTTTCTATTTGAAAATCCATCTTGTGATGGTAACCTCTGGTTATGAGACCGCTTTAGTGTCGGCCTACCTTAGAGTTTAAGATCTAATACCTCCCTCGTGTCGGCTTTCCTTCTAAAATTCATCTTGTAATGGTAATCTCTGGTTATGAGAGCGCCTTCGTGTCGGCCTACCTTAGAGTTTTGGATCTGAGACATCTCTCGTGTCGACTTTCCTTCAAAAATCCATCTTGTGATGGTAACCTCTGGTTATGAGACCGCCTTCGTGTCGGCCTACCTTAGAGTTTAGGATCTGAGACCGCCCTCGTGTCGGCTTTCCTTTTGAAAATCCATCTTATGATGGTAACCTTTGGTTATGAGACTGCCTTCGTACCGGCTTACCTTAGAGTTTCGGATCTGAGACCGCCCTCGTGTCGGCTTTACTTTTGAAAATCCATCTTGTGTTGGTAACCTCTAGTTGTGAGACCGCCTTTGTGTTGGCCTACCTTAGAGTTTAGGATCAGAGACCGCCCTCGTGTCGACTTTCCTTCTAAAATCCATCTTGTGATGGTAACCTCTGGTTATGAGATCGCCTTCGTGTCGGCCTACCTTAGAGTTTAGGATCTGAGGCCTCCCTCGTGTCGGCTTTCCTATTGAAAATCCATCTTGTGATGGTAACCTTTGGTTATGAGACCGCCTTCGTATCGGCTTACCTTAGAGTTTAGGATCTGAGGTCGCCCTCGTGTTGGATTTCCTTTTGAAAATCCATCTTGTGTTGGTAACCTCTAGTTATGAGACCACCTTTTCGTCGGCCTACCTTAGAGTTTAGGATCTGAGACCGCCCTCGTGTCGACTTTCCTTCTAAAATCCATCTTGTGATGGTAACCTCTGATTATGAGACCGCTTTAGTGTCGGCCTACCTTTGAGTTTAAGATCTGATACCTCCCTCGTGTCGGCTTTCCTTATAAAATTCATCTTGTAATGGTAATCTCCGGTTATGAGACCGCCTTCATGTCTGCCTACCTTAGAGTTTTGGATCTGAGACATCTCTCGTGTCGACTTTCCTTCTAAAATCCATCTTGTGATGGTAACCTCTGGTTATGAGACCGCCTTCGTGTCGGCCTACCTTAGAGTTTAGGATCTGAGACCGCCCTCGTGTCGGCTTGCCTTTTGAAATTCCATCTTATGATGGTAACTTTTGGTTATTAGACTGGCTTCGTGTCGGCTTACCTTAGAGTTTAGAATCTGAGACTGCCCTCGTGTCAGCTTTCATTTTGAAAATCCATCTTGTGATGGTAACCTCTGGTTATGAGACCGCCTTCGTGTCGGCCTACCTTAGAGTTTTGGATCTGAGACATCCCTCGTGTCGACTTTCCTTCTAAAATCCATCTTGTGATGGTAACCTCTGGTTATGAGATCGCCTTCGTGTCGGCCTACCTTAGAGTTTAGGATCTGAGACCGCCCTCGTGTCGGCTTTCCTTTTGAAAATCCATCTTATGACGGTAACCTTTGGTTATGAGACCGCCTTCGTGCCGGCTTACCTTAGAGTTTCGGATCTGAGACCGCCCTCGTGTCGGCTTTACTTTTGAAAATCCATCTTGTGTTGGTAACCTCTAGTTGTGAGACCGCCTTTGTGTTGGCCTACCTTAGAGTTTAGGATCAGAGACCGCCCTCGTGTTGACTTTCCTTCTAAAATCCATCTTGTGATGGTAACCTCTGGTTATGAGATCGCCTTCGTGTCGGCCTACCTTAGAGTTTTGGATCTGAGACATCTCTCGTGTCGACTTTCCTTCTAAAATCCATCTTGTGATGGTAACCTCTGGTTATGAGACCGCCTTCGTGTCGGCCTACCTTAGAGTTTAGGATCTGAGACCGCCCTCGTGTCGGCTTTCCTTTTGAAAATCCATCTTATGATGGTAACCTTTGGTTATGAGACCGCCTTCGTGCCGGCTTACCTTAGAGTTTCGGATCTGAGACCGCACTCGTGTCGGCTTTACTTTTGAAAATCCATCTTGTGTTGGTAACCTCTAGTTGTGAGACCGCCTTTGTGTTGGCCTACCTTAGAGTTTAGGATCAGAGACCGCCCTCGTGTCGACTTTCCTTCTAAAATCCATCTTGTGATGGTAACCTCTGGTTATGAGATCGCCTTCGTGTCGGCCTACCTTAGAGTTTAGGATCTGAGGCCTCCCTCGTGTCGGCTTTCCTATTGAAAATCCATCTTGTGATGGTAACCTTTGGTTATGAGACCGCCTTCGTATCGGCTTACCTTAGAGTTTAGGATCTGAGGTCGCCCTCGTGTTGGATTTCCTTTTGAAAATCCATCTTGTGTTGGTAACCTCTAGTTATGAGACCACCTTTTCGTCGGCCTACCTTAGAGTTTAGGATCTGAGACCGCCCTCGTGTCGACTTTCCTTCTAAAATCCATCTTGTGATGGTAACCTCTGATTATGAGACCGCTTTAGTGTCGGCCTACCTTTGAGTTTAAGATCTGATACCTCCCTCGTGTCGGCTTTCCTTATAAAATTCATCTTGTAATGGTAATCTCCGGTTATGAGACCGCCTTCGTGTCTGCCTACCTTAGAGTTTTGGATCTGATACATCTCTCGTGTCGACTTTCCTTCTAAAATCCATCTTGTGATGGTAACCTCTGGTTATGAGACCGCCTTCGTGTCGGCCTACCTTAGAGTTTAGGATCTGAGACCGCCCTCGTGTCGGCTTGCCTTTTGAAATTCCATCTTATGATGGTAACTTTTGGTTATTAGACTGGCTTCGTGTCAGCTTACCTTAGAGTTTAGAATCTGAGACTGCCCTCGTGTCAGCTTTCATTTTGAAAATCCATCTTGTGATGGTAACATCTGGTTATGAGACCGCCTTCGTGTCGGCCTACCTTAGAGTTTTGGATCTGAGACATCCCTCGTGTCGACTTTCCTTCTAAAATCCATCTTGTGATGGTAACCTCTGGTTATGAGATCGCCTTCGTGTCGGCCTACCTTAGAGTTTAGGATCTGAGACCGCCCTCGTGTCGGATTTCCTTTTGAAAATCCATCTTGTGTTGGTAACCTCTAGTTATGAGACCACCTTTTCGTCGGCCTACCTTTGAGTTTAGGATCTGAGACCGTCCTCGTGTCGGCTTTCCGTCTAAAATCCATCTTGTTATGGTAACCTCTGGTTATGTGACCGCCTTGGTGTCATCCTACCTTAGAGTTTAGAATCTGACACTGCCCTTGTGTCGGATTTCCTTTTGAAAATCCATCTTGTGATGGTAACCTCTTGTTATGAGATCGCCTTCGTGTCGGCCTACCTTAGAGTTTAGGATCTGAGACCGCCCTCGTTTCGTCTTTCCTTCTAAAATCCATCTTGTGATGGTACCCTCTAGTTATGAGACCGCCTTCGTGTCGGCCTACCTTAGAGTTTAGGATCTGATACCGCCCTCGTGCCGGCTTTCTATTTGAAAATCCATCTTGTGATGGTAACCTCTGGTTATGAGACCGCTTTAGTGTCGGCCTACCTTAGAGTTTAAGATCTAATACCTCCCTCGTGTCGGCTTTCCTTCTAAAATTCATCTTGTAATGGTAATCTCTGGTTATGAGACCGCCTTCGTGTCGGCCTACCTTAGAGTTTTGGATCTGAGACATCTCTCGTGTCGACTTTCCTTCTAAAATCCATCTTGTGATGGTAACCTCTGGTTATGAGACCGCCTTCGTGTCGGCCTACCTTAGAGTTTAGGATCTGAGACCGCCCTCGTGTCGGCTTTCCTTTTGAAAATCCATCTTATGATGGTAACCTTTGGTTATGAAACCGCCTTCGTGCCGGCTTACCTTAGAGTTTCGGATCTGAGACCGCCCTCGTGTCGGCTTTACTTTTGAAAATCCATCTTGTGTTGGTAACCTCTAGTTGTGAGACCGCCTTTGTGTTGGCCTACCTTAGAGTTTAGGATCAGAGACCGCCCTCGTGTCGACTTCTCTTCTAAAATCCATCTTGTGATGGTAACCTCTGGTTATGAGATCGCCTTCGTGTCGGCCTACCTTAGAGTTTAGGATCTGAGGCCTCCCTCGTGTCGGCTTTCCTATTGAAAATCCATCTTGTGATGGTAACCTTTGGTTTTGAGACCGCCTTCGTATCGGCTTACCTTAGAGTTTAGGATCTGAGGTCGCCCTCGTGTTGGATTTCCTTTTGAAAATCCATCTTGTGTTGGTAACCTCTAGTTATGAGACCACCTTTTCGTCGGCCTACCTTAGAGTTTAGGATCTGAGACCGCCCTCGTGTCGACTTTCCTTCTAAAATCCATCTTGTGATGGTAACCTCTGATTATGAGACCGCTTTAATGTCGGCCTACCTTTGAGTTTAAGATCTGATACCTCCCTCGTGGCGGCTTTCCTTCTAAAATTCATCTTGTAATGGTAATCTCCGGTTATGAGACCGCCTTCGTGTCTGCCTACCTTAGAGTTTTGGATCTGAGACATCTCTTGTGTCGACTTTCCTTCTAAAATCCATCTTGTGATGGTAACCTCTGGTTATGAGACCGCCTTCGTGTCGGCCTACCTTAGAGTTTAGGATCTGAGACCTCCCTCGTGTCGGCTTGCCTTTTGAAATTCCATCTTATGATGGTAACTTTTGGTTATTAGACTGGCTTCGTGTCGGCTTACCTTAGAGTTTAGAATCTGAGACTGCCCTCGTGTCAGCTTTCATTTTGAAAATCCATCTTGTGATGGTAACCTCTGGTTATGAGACCGCCTTCGTGTCGGCCTACCTTAGAGTTTTGGATCTGAGACATCCCTCGTGTCAACTTTCCTTCTAAAATCCATCTTGTGATGGTAACCTCTGGTTATGAGATCGCCTTCGTGTCGGCCTACCTTAGAGTTTAGGATCAGAGACCGCCCTCGTGTCGGATTTCCTTTTGAAAATCCATCTTGTGTTGGTAACCTCTAGTTATGAGACCACCTTTTCGTCGGCCTACCTTTGAGTTTAGGATCTGAGACCGTCCTCGAGTCGGCTTTCCGTCTAAAATCCATCTTGTTATGGTAACCTCTGGTTATGTGACCGCCTTGGTGTCATCCTACCTTAGAGTTTAGAATCTGACACTGCCCTTGTGTCGGATTTCCTTTTGAAAATCCATCTTGTGATGGTAACCTCTTGTTATGTGATCGCCTTCGTGTCGGCCTACCTTAGAGTTTAGGATCTGAGACCGCCCTCGTTTCGTCTTTCCTTCTAAAATCCATCTTGTGATGGTACCCTCTAGTTCTGAGACCGCCTTCGTGTCGGCCTACCTTAGAGTTTAGGATCTGATACCGCCCTCGTGCCGGCTTTCTATTTGAAAATCCATCTTGTGATGGTAACCTCTGGTTATGAGACCGCTTTAGTATCGGCCTACCTTAGAGTTTAAGATCTAATACCTCCCTCGTGTCGGCTTTCCTTCTAAAATTCATCTTATAGTGGTAATCTGTGGTTATGAGACCGCCTTCGTGTCGGCCTACCTTAGAGTTTTGGATCCGAGACATCTCTCGTGTCGACTTTCCTTCTAAAATCCATCTTGCGATGGTAACCTCTAGTTATGAGACCGCCTTCGTGCCGGCCTACCTTAGAGTTTAGGATCTGAGACCGCCCTCGTGTCGGCTTTCCTTCTAAAATCCATCTTGTGATGGTAACCTCGGGTTATGAGACCGCCTTCTGGTCGGCCTACCTTAGAGTTTAGGATCTCGGACCGCCCTCGTGTCGGCTTTCCCTCTAAAATCCATCTTGTGATGGTAACCTCTGATTATGAGACCACCTTGGTGTCGTCCTACCTTATAGTTTAGGATCTGAGACCACCCTCGTGTCTGCTTTCCTTTTGAAAATCCATCTTATGATGGTAACTTTTGGTTATGAGACTGGCTTCGTGTCGGATAACCTTAGAGTTTAGAATATGAGACTGCCCTCGTGCCGGCTTTCATTTTGAAAATCCATCTTGTGTTGGTAACCTCTGGTTATGAGACCGCCTTCGTGTCGGCCTACCTTAGAGTTTAGGATCTGAGACCGCCCTCGTGTCGGCTTTCCTTTTGAAAATCCATCTTATGATGGTAACCTTTAGTTATGAGACCGCCTTCGTGCCGGCTTACCTTAGAGTTTCGGATCTGAGACCGCCCTCGTGTCGGCTTTCCTTTTGAAAATCCATCTTGTGTTGGTAACCTCTAGTTGTGAGACCGCCTTTGTGTTGGCCTACCTTAGAGTTTAGGATCAGAGACCGCCCTCGTGTCGACTTTCCTCCTAAAATCCATCTTGTGATGGTAACCTCTGGTTATGAGATCGCCTTCGTGTCGGCCTACCTTAGAGTTTAGGATCCGAGGCCTCCCTCGTGTCGGCTTTCCTATTGAAAATCTATCTTGTGATGGTAACCTCTGGTTATGAGATCGCCTTCGTGTCGGCCTACCTTAGAGTTTAGGATCTGAGACCGCCCTCGTGTCGGATTTCCTTTTGAAAATCCATCTTGTGTTGGTAACCTCTAGTTATGAGACCACCTTTTCGTAGGCCTACCTTTGAGTTTAGGATCTGAGACCGTCTTCGTGTCGGCTTTCCGTCTAAAATCCATCTTGTTATGGTAACCTCTGGTTATGTGACCGCCTTGGTGTCATCCTACCTTAGAGTTTAGAATTTGACACTGCCCTTGTGTCGGATTTCCTTTTGAAAATCCATCTTGTGATGGTAACCTCTTGTTATGTGATCTCCTTCGTGTCGGCCTACCTTAGAGTTTAGGATCTGAGACCGCCCTCGTTTCGTCTTTCCTTCTAAAATCCATCTTGTGATGGTACCCTCTAGTTCTGAGACCGCCTTCGTGTCGGCCTACCTTAGAGTTTAGGATCTGATACCGCCCTCGTGCCGGCTTTCTATTTGAAAATCCATCTTGTGATGGTAACCTCTGGTTATGAGACCGCTTTAGTATCGGCCTACCTTAGAGTTTAAGATCTAATACCTCCCTCGTGTCGGCTTTCCTTCTAAAATTCATCTTGTAATGGTAATCTGTGGTTATGAGACCGCCTTCGTGTCGGCCTACCTTAGAGTTTTGGATCTGAGACATCTCTCGTGTCGACTTTCCTTCTAAAATCCATCTTGTGATGGTAACCTCTGGTTATGAGACCGCCTTCGTGCCGGCCTACCTTAGAGTTTAGGATCTGAGACCGCCCTCGTGTCGGCTTTCCTTCTAAAATCCATCTTGTGATGGTAACCTCGGGTTATGAGACCGCCTTCTGGTCGGCCTACCTTAGAGTTTAGGATCTCGGACCGCCCTCGTGTCGGCTTTCCCTCTAAAATCCATCTTGTGATGGTAACCTCTGATTATGAGACCACCTTGGTGTCGGCCTACCTTATAGTTTAGGATCTGAGACCACCCTCGTGTCGGCTTTCCTTTTGAAAATCCATCTTATGATGGTAACTTTTGGTTATGAGACTGACTTCGTGTCGGCTAACCTTAGAGTTTAGAATATGAGACTGCCCTCGTGCCGGCTTTCATTTTGAAAATCCATCTTGTGTTGGTAACCTCTGGTTATGAGACCGCCTTCGTGTCGGCCTACCTTAGAGTTTAGGATCTGAGACCGCCTTCGTGTCGGCTTTCCTTTTGAAAATCCATCTTATGATGGTAACCTTTAGTTATGAGACCGCCTTCGTGCCGGCTTACCTTAGAGTTTCGGATCTGAGACCGCCCTCGTGTCGGCTTTCCTTTTGAAAATCCATCTTGTGTTGGTAACCTCTAGTTGTGAGACCGCCTTTGTGTTGGCCTACCTTAGAGTTTAGGATCAGAGACCGCCCTCGTGTCGACTTTCCTCCTAAAATCCATCTTGTGATGGTAACCTCTGGTTATGAGATCGCCTTCGTGTCGGCCTACCTTAGAGTTTAGGATCTGAGGCCTCCCTCGTGTCGGCTTTCCTATTGAAAATCCATCTTGTGATGGTAACCTTTGGTTATGAGACCGCCTTCGTATCGGCTTACCTTAGAGTTTAGGATCTGAGGTCGCCCTCGTGTCGGATTTCCTTTTGAAAATCCATCTTGTGTTGGTAACCTCTAGTTATGAGACCACCTTTTCGTCGGCCTACCTTAGAGTTTAGGATCTGAGACCGCCCTCGTGTCGACTTTCCTTCTAAAATCTATCTTGTGATGGTAACCTCTGATTATGAGACTGCCTTCGTGTCGGCCTACCTTAGAGTTTAGGATCTGAGACCGCCCTCGTGTCGGCTTTCCTTTTGAAAATCCTTCTTGTGATGGTAACCTTTGGTTATGAAACCGCCTTCGTGTCGGATAACCTTAGAGTTTAGGATCTGAGACCGCCTTCGTGTCGACATTCCTTTTGAAAATCCATCTTGTGATGGTAACCTCTGGTTATGAGACCGCCTTCGTGCCGGCCTACCTTAGAGTTTAGGATCTGAGACCACCCTCGTGTCGGCTTTCCTTCTAAAATCCATCTTGTGATGGTAACCTCTTGTTATGAGACCGTCTTCTGGTCGGCCTACCTTAGAGTTTAGGATCTCGGACCGCCCTCGTGTCGGCTTTCCCTCTAAAATCCATCTTGTGATGGCAACCTCTGATTATGAGACCGCCTTGGTGTCGGCCTACCTTAGAGTTTAGGATCTGAGACCACCCTCGTGTCGGCTTTCCTTTTGAAAATCCATCTTGTGTTGGTAACCTCTAGTTATGAGACCGCCTTTGTGTCGGCCTACCTTAGAGTTTAGGATCTGAGACCGCCCTCGTGTCCGCTTTCCTTCTAAAATCCATCTTTTGTTGGTAACCTCTGGTAATGAGACCGGCTTCGTGTCGGCCTACTTTAGAGTTTAGGATCTGCGACCGCCTTCGTGTCGGTTTTCCTTTTGAAAATGCATCTTGTGTTGGTAACCTATAGTTATGAGACCACCTTTGTGTCGGCCTACCTTAGAGTTTAGGATCTTAGACCGCCCTCGTGCCCGCTTTCCTTCCAATATCCATCTTGTGATGGTAACCTCTGGTAATGAGACTGCCTTCGTGTCGGCCTACCTTAGAGTTTAGGAATTGAGACCGCCCTCGTGTCGGCTTTCCTTTTTAAAATCCGTCTTGTGATGGTAACCTCTGGTTATGAGACCGCCTTCGTGTCGGCCTAACTTAGAGTATAGGAACTGAGACTGCCCTCGTATCGGCCTTCCTTCTAAAATCCATCTTGTGATGGTAACCTCTGGTTATGAGACCGCCTTCATGTCGGCCTGCCTTAGAGTATAGGACCTGAGACCTCCCTCGTTTCGGCTTTCCTTCTAAAATCCATCTTGTGATGGTAACCTCTGGTTATGAGACCGCCTTCATGTCGGCCTACCTTAGAGTTTAGGATCTGAGACCTCCGTCGGGTCGGCTTTCCCTCTAAAATCCATCTCGTTATGGTAACCTCTGGTTATGAGACCGCCTTGGTGTCAGCCTACCATAGAGTTTAGGATCTGAGACCGCCCTCGTGTCGACTTTCCTTTTGAAAATGCATCTTATGATGGTAACTTTTGGTTATGAGACTGCCTTCGTGTCGGCTTACCTTAGAGTTTATGATCTGATAGCGCCCTCGTGTCGGCTTTCCATTTGAAAATCCATCTTGTAATGGTTACCTCTGGTTATGAGACCTCCTTCGTGTCGGCCTACCGTAGAGTTTAAGATCTGATACCTCCCTAGTGTCAGCTTTCCTTCTAAAATTCATCTTGTAATGGTAATCTCTGGTTATGAGACCGCCTTCGTGTCGGCCTACCTTAGAGTTTAGGATCTAAGACATCCATCATGTCGACTTTCCTTCTAAAATCCATCTTGTGATGGTAACCTCTGGTTATGAGACCGCCTTCGTGTCGGCCTACCTTAGAGTTTAGGATCTGAGACCGCCCTCGTGTCGGCTTTCCTTTTGAAAATCCGTCATGTGTTGGTAACCTCTAGTTGTGAGACCGCCTTTGTGTCGGCCTACCTTAGAGTTTAGGATCTGAGACTGCCCTGGTGTCGACTTTCCTTCTAAAATCCATCTTGTGATGGTAACCTCTGGTTATGAGATCGCCTTTGTGTCGGCCTAACTTAGAGTTTAGGATCTGAGACCGCCCTCGTGTCGGCTTTCCTTTTGAAAATCCATCTTATGATGGTAACCTTTGGTTATGAGACCGCCTTCGTGTCGGTTTACCTTAGAGTTTAGGATCTGATGCCGCCCTCTTGTCGGATTTCCTTTTGAAAATCCATCTTGTGTTGGTAACCTCTAGTTATGAGACCGCCTTTTCGTCGGCCTACCTTAGAGTTTAGGATCTGAGACTGCCCTTGTGTCGGCTTTCGTTTTGAAAATCCATCTTGTGATGGTAACCTCTTGTTATGAGACCGCCTTCGTGTCGGCCTACCATAGAGTTTAGGATCTGAGACCGCCCTCATTTCGTCTTTCCTTCTAAAATCCATCTTGTGATGGTACCCTCTAGTTATGAGACCGCCTTCGTGTCGGCCTACCTTAGAGTTTACGATCTGATACCGCCCTCGTGCCGGCTTTCCATTTGAAAATCCATCTTGTGATGGTAACCTCTGGTTATGAGACCGCTTTAGTGTCGGCCTACCTTAGAGTTTAAGATCTAATACCTCCCTAGTGTCGGCTTTCCTTCTAAAATTCATCTTGTAATGGTAATCTCTGGTTATGAGACCGCCTTCGTGTCGGCCTACCTTAGAGTTTTGGATCTGAGACATCTCTCGTGCCGACTTTCCTTCTAAAATCCATCTTGTGATGGTAACCTCTGGTTATGAGACTGCCTTCTTGTCGACCTACCTTAGAGTTTAGGATCTGAGACCGCCCTCGTGTCGGCTTTCCTTTTGAAAATCCATCTTATGATGGTAACCTTTGGTTATGAGACCGCCTTCGTGCCGGCTTACCTTAGAGTTTCGGATCTGAGACCGCCCTCGTGTCGGCTTTCCTTTTGAAAATCCATCTTTTGATGGTAACCTTTAGTTATGAGACTGCCTTCGTGTCGGCTTACCTTAGAGTTTAGGACCTGAGGCCGCCCTCGTGTCGGATTTCCTTTTGAAAATCCATCTTATGTTGGTAACCTCTAGTTATGAGACCACCTTTTCGTCGGCCTACCTTTGAGTTTAGGATCTGAGACCGCCCTCGTGTCGGCTTTCCGTCTAAAATCCATCTTGTTATGGTAACCTCTGGTTATGAGACCGCCTTGGTGTCATCCTACCTTAGAGTTTAGAATCAGAGACTTCCCTTGTGTCGGATTTCCTTTTGAAAATCCATCTTGTGATGGTAACCTCTTATTATGAGACCGCCTTCGTGTCGGCCTACCTTAGAGTTTAGGATCTGAGACCGCCCTCGTTTCGTCTTTCCTTCTAAAATCCATCTTGTGATGGTACCCTCTAGTTATGAGACCGCCTTCGTGTCGGCCTACCTTAGAGTTTAGGATCTGATACCGCCCTCGTGCCAGCTTTCCATTTGAAAATCCATCTTGTGATGGTAACCTCTGGTTATGAGACCGCTTTAGTGTCGGCCTACCTTAGAGTTTAAGATCTGATACCTCCCTCGTGTCGGCTTTCCTTCTAAAATTCATCTTGTAATGGTAATCTCCGTATATGAGACCGCCTTCGTGTCTGCCTACCTTAGAGTTTTAGATCTGAGACATCTCTCGTGTCGACTTTCCTTCTAAAATCCATCTTGTGATGGTAACCTCTGGTTATGAGACCGCCTTCGTGTCGGCCTACCTTAGAGTTTAGGATCTGAGACCGCCCTCGTGTCGGCTTGCCTTTTGAAATTCCATCTTATGATGGTAACTTTTGGTTATGAGACTGGCTTCGTGTCGGCTTACCTTAGAGTTTAGAATCTGAGACTGCCCTCGTGTCGGCTTTCATTTTGAAAATCCATCTTGTGATGGTAACCTCTGGTTATGAGACCGCCTTCGTGTCGGCCTACCTTAGAGTTTTGGATCTGAGACATCCCTCGTGTCGACTTTCCTTCTAAAATCCATCTTGTGATGGTAACCTCTGGTTATGAGATCGCCTTCGTGTCGGCCTACCTTAGAGTTTAGGATCTGAGACCGCCCTCGTGTCGGATTTCCTTTTGAAAATCCATCTTGTGTTGGTAACCTCTAGTTATGAGACCACCTTTTCGTCGGCCTACCTTAGAGTTTAGGATCTGAGACCGCCCTCGTGTCGACTTTCCTTCTAAAATCCATCTTGTGATGGTAACCTCTGATTATGAGACCGCCTTCGTGTCGGCCTACCTTAGAGTTTAGGATCTGAGACCGCCCTCGTGTCGGCTTTACGTCTAAAATCCATCTTGTTATGGTAACCTCTGGTTATGAGACCGCCTTGGTGTCATCCTACCTTAGAGTTTAGAATCTGAGACTTCCCTTGTGTCGGATTTCCTTTTGAAAATCCATCTTGTGATGGTAACCTCTGATTATGAGACCGCCTTCGTGTCGGCCTACCTTAGAGTTTAGGATCTGAGACCGCCCTCGTGTCGGCTTTCCGTCTAAAATCCATCTTGTTATGGTAACCTCTGGTTATGAGACCGCCTTGGTGTCATCCTACCTTAGAGTTTATAATCTGAGACTTCCCTTGTTTCGGATTTCCTTTTGAAAATCCATCTTGTGATGGTAACCTCTTGTTATGAGACCGCCTTCGTGTCGGCCTACCTTAGAGTTTAGGATCTGAGACCGTCCTCGTGTCGACTTTCCTTTTGAAAATCCATCTTGTGTTGGTAACCTTTGGTTATGAGACCGCCTTTGTGTTGGCCTACCTTAGAGTTTAGGATCAGTGACCGCCCTCGTGTCAACTTTCCTTCTAAAATACATCTTGTGATGGTAACCTCTGGTTATGAGACCGCCTTCGTGTCGGCCTACCTTAGAGTTTAGGATCTGATACCGCCCTCGTGTCGGCTTTCAATTTGAAAATCCATCTTGTGATGGTAACCTCTGGTTATGAGACCGCTTTAGTGTCGGCCTACCTTAGAGTTTAAGATCTGATACCTCCCTCGTGTCGGATTTCCTTTTAAAATTCATCTTGTAATGGTAATCTCCGTATATGAGACCGCCTTCGTGTCTGCCTAATTTAGAGTTTTTGATCTGAGACATCTCTCGTGTCGACTTTCCTTCTAAAATCCATCTTGTGATGGTAACCTCTGGTTATGAGACCGCCTTCGTGTCGGCCTACCTTAGAGTTTAGGATCTGAGACCGCCCTCGTGTCGGCTTGCCTTTTGAAATTCCATCTTATGATGGTAACTTTTGGTTATGAGACTGGCTTCGTGTCGGCTTACCTTAGAGTTTAGAATCTGAGACTGCCCTCGTGTCGGCTTTCATTTTGAAAATCCATCTTGTGATGGTAACCTCTGGTTATGAGACCGCCTTCGTGTCGGCCTACCTTAGAGTTTTGGATCTGAGACATCCCTCGTGTCGACTTTCCTTCTAAAATCCATCTTGTGATGGTAACCTCTGGTTATGAGATCGCCTTCGTGTCGGCCTACCTTAGAGTTTAGGATCTGAGACCGCCCTCGTGTCGGATTTCCTTTTGAAAATCCATCTTGTGTTGGTAACCTCTAGTTATGAGACCACCTTTTCGCCGGCCTACCTTTGAGTTTAGGATCTGAGACCGTCCTCGTGTCGGCTTTCCTTTTGAAAATCCATCTTGTGTTGGTAACCTCTAGTTGTGAGACCGCCTTTGTGTTGGCCTACCTTAGAGTTTAGGATCAGAGACCACCCTCGTGTCGACTTTCCTTCTAAAATCCATCTTGTGATGGTAACCTCTGGTTATGAGATCGCCTTCGTGTCGGCCTACCTTAGAGTTTAGGATCTGAGACCGCCCTCGTGTCGGCTTTCCTTTTGAAAATCCATCTTATGATGGTAACCTTTGGTTATGAGACCGCCTTCGTGCCGGCTTACCTAAGAGTTTCGGATCTGAGACCGCCCTCGTGTCGGCTTTCCTTTTGAAAATCCATCTTGTGTTGGTAACCTCTAGTTATGAGACCACCTTTTCGTCGGCCTACCTTTGAGTTTAGGATCTGAGACCGTCCTCGTGTCGGCTTTCCTTTTGAAAATCCATCTTGTGTTGGTAACCTCTAGTTGTGAGACCGCCTTTGTGTTGGCCTACCTTAGAGTTTAGGATCAGAGACCACCCTCGTGTCGACTTTCCTTCTAAAATCCATCTTGTGATGGTAACCTCTGGTTATGAGATCGCCTTCGTGTCGGCCTACCTTAGAGTTTAGGATCTGAGGCCTCCCTCGTGTCGGCTTTCCTATAGAAAATCCATCTTGTGATGGTAACCTTTGGTTATGAGACCGCCTTCGTATCGGCTTACCTTAGAGTTTAGGATCTGAGGTCGCCCTCGTGTTGGATTTCCTTTTGAAAATCCATCTTGTGTTGGTAACCTCTAGTTATGAGACCACCTTTTCGTCGGCCTACCTTAGAGTTTAGGATCTGAGACCGCCCTCGTGTCGACTTTCCTTCTAAAATCCATCTTGTGATGGTAACCTCTGGTTATGAGATCGCCTTCGTGTCGGCCTACCTTAGAGTTTAGGATCTGAGACCGCCCTCGTGTCGGATTTCCTTTTGAAAATCCATCTTGTGTTGGTAACCTCTAGTTATGAGACCACCTTTTCGTCGGCCTACCTTTGAGTTTAGGATCTGAGACCATCCTCGTGTCGGCTTTCCATCTAAAATCCATCTTGTTATGGTAACCTCTGGTTATGTGACCGCCTTGGTGTCATCCTACCTTAGAGTTTAGAATCTGACACTGCCCTTGTGTCGGATTTCCTTTTGAAAATCCATCTTGTGATGGTAACCTCTTGTTATGAGACCGCCTTCGTGTCGGCCTACCTTAGAGTTTAGGATCTGAGACCGCCCTCGTTTCGTCTTTCCTTCTAAAATCCATCTTGTGATGGTACCCTCTAGTTATGAGATCGCCTTCGTGTCGGCCTACCTTAGAGTTTAGGATCTGATACCGCCCTCGTGCCGGCGTTCCATTTGAAAATCCATCTTGTGATGGTAACCTCTGGTTATGAGACCGCTTTAGTGTCGGCCTACCTTAGAGTTTAAGATCTGATACCTCCCTCGTGTCGGCTTTCCTTCTAAAATTCATCTTGTAATGGTAATCTCTGGTTATGAGACCGCCTTCGTGTCGGCCTACCTTAGAGTTTTGGATCTGAGACATCTCTCGTGTCGACTTTCCTTCTAAAATCCATCTTGTGATGGTAACCTCTGGTTATGAGACCGCCTTCGTGTCGGCCTACCTTAGAGTTTAGGATCTGAGACCGCCCTCGTGTCGGCTTTCCTTTTGAAAATCCATCTTATCATGGTAACCTTTGGTTATGAGACCGCCTTCGTGCCGACTTACCTTAGAGTTTCGGATCTGAGACCGCCCTCGTGTCGGCTTTCCTTTTGAAAATCCATCTTGTGTTGGTAACCTCTAGTTGTGAGACCGCCTTTGTGTTGGCCTACCTTAGAGTTTAGGATCAGAGACCGCCCTCGTGTCGACTTTCCTTCTAAAATCCATCTTGTGATGGTAACCTCTAGTTATGAGATCGCCTTCGTGTCGGCCTACCTTAGAGTTTAGGATCTGAGGCCTCCCTCGTGTCGGCTTTCCTATTGAAAATCCATCTTGTGATGGTAACCTTTGGTTATGAGACCGCCTTCGTATCGGCTTACCTTAGAGTTTAGGATCTGAGGTCGCCCTCGTGGTGGATTTCCTTTTGAAAATCCATCTTGTGTTGGTAACCTCTAGTTATGAGACCACCTTTTCGTCGGCCTACCTTAGAGTTTAGGATCTGAGACCGCCCTCGTGTCGACTTTCCTTCTAAAATCCATCTTGTGATGGTAACCTCTGATTATGAGACCGCTTTAGTGTCGGCCTACCTTAGAGTTTAAGATCTGATACCTCCCTCGTGTCGGCTTTCCTTCTAAAATTCATCTTGTAATGGTAATCTCTGGTTATGAGACCGCCTTCGTGTCGGCCTACCTTAGAGTTTAGGATCAGAGACCGTCCTCGTGTCGGCTTTCCATCTAAAATCCATCTTGTTATGGTAACCTCTGGTTATGTGACCGCCTTGGTGTCATCCTACCTTAGAGTTTAGAATCTGACACTGCCCTTGTGTCGGATTTCCTTTTGAAAATCCATCTTGTGATGGTAACCTCTTGTTATGAGACCGCCTTCGTGTCGGCCTACCTTAGAGTTTAGGATCTGAGACCGCCCTCGTTTCGTCTTTCCTTCTAAAATCCATCTTGTGATGGTACCCTCTAGTTATGAGACCGCCTTCGTGTCGGCCTACCTTAGAGTTTAGGATCTGATACCGCCCTCGTGCCGGCGTTCCATTTGAAAATCCATCTTGTGATGGTAACCTCTGGTTATGAGACCGCTTTAGTGTCGGCCTACCTTAGAGTTTAAGATCTGATACCTCCCTCGTGTCGGCTTTCCTTCTAAAATTCATCTTGTAATGGTAATCTCTGGTTATGAGACCGCCTTCGTGTCGGCCTACCTTAGAGTTTTGGATCTGAGACATCTCTCGTGTCGACTTTCCTTCTAAAATCCATCTTGTGATGGTAACCTCTGGTTATGAGACCGCCTTCGTGTCGGCCTACCTTAGAGTTTAGGATCTGAGACCGCCCTCGTGTCGGCTTTCCTTTTGAAAATCCATCTTATCATGGTAACCTTTGGTTATGAGACCGCCTTCGTGTCGGCTTACCTTAGAGTTTCGGATCTGAGACCGCCCTCGTGTCGGCTTTCCTTTTGAAAATCCATCTTGTGTTGGTAACCTCTAGTTGTGAGACCGCCTTTGTGTTGGCCTACCTTAGAGTTTAGGATCAGAGACCGCCCTCGTGTCGACTTTCCTTCTAAAATCCATCTTGTGATGGTAACCTCTGGTTATGAGATCGCCTTCGTGTCGGGCTACCTTAGAGTTTAGGATCTGAGGCCTCCCTCGTGTCGGCTTTCCTATTGAAAATCCATCTTGTGATGGTAACCTTTGGTTATGAGACCGCCTTCGTATCGGCTTACCTTAGAGTTTAGGATCTGAGGTCGCCCTCGTGTTGGATTTCCTTTTGAAAATCCATCTTGTGTTGGTAACCTCTAGTTATGAGACCACCTTTTCGTCGGCCTACCTTAGAGTTTAGGATCTGAGACCGCCCTCGTGTCGACTTTCCTTCTAAAATCCATCTTGTGATGGTAACCTCTGATTATGAGACCGCCTTCGTGTCGGGCTACCTTAGAGTTTTGGATCTGAGACCGCCCTCGTGTCGGCTTTCCGTCTAAAATCCATCTTGTTATGGTAACCTCTGGTTATGAGACCGCCTTGGTGTCATCCTACCTTAGAGTTTAGAATCTGAGACTTCCCTTGTGTCGGATTTCCTTTTGAAAATCCATCTTGTGATGGTAACCTCTTGTTATGAGACCGCCTTCGTGTCGGCCTACATTAGAGTTTAGGATCTGAGACCGCCCTCGTTTCGGCTTTCCTTCCAAAATCCATCTTGTGATGGTACCCTCTAGTTATGAGACCGCCTTCGTGTCGGCCTACCTTAGAGTTTAGGATCTGATACCGCCCTCGTGTCGGCTTTCCATTTAAAAATCCATCTTGTGATGGTAACCTCTGGTTATGAGACCGCTTTAGTGTCGGCCTACCTTAGAGTTTAAGATCTGATACCTCCCTCGTGTCGGCTTTCCTTCTAAAATTCATCTTGTAATGGTAATCTCCGTATATGAGACCGCCTTCGTGTCTGCCTACCTTAGAGTTTTGGATCTGAGACATCTCTCGTGTCGACTTTCCTTCTAAAATCCATCTTGTGATGGTAACCTCTGGTTATGAGTCCGCCTTCGTGTCGGCCTACCTTAGAGTTTAGGATCTGAGACCGCCCTCGTGTCGGCTTGCCTTTTGAAATTCCATCTTATGATGGTAACTTTTGGTTATGAGACTGGCTTCGTGTCGGCTTACCTTAGAGTTTAGAATCTGAGACTGCCCTTGTGTCGGCTTTCATTTTGAAAATCCATCTTGTGATGGTAACCTCTGGTTATGAGACCGCCTTCGTGTCGGCCTACCTTAGAGTTTTGGATCTGAGACATCCCTCGTGTCGACTTTCCTTCTAAAATCCATCTTGTGATGGTAACCTCTGGTTATGAGATCGCCTTCGTGTCGGCCTACCTTAGAGTTTAGGTTCTGAGACCGCCCTCGTGTCGGATTTCCTTTTGAAAATCCATCTTGTGTTGGTAACCTCTAGTTATGAGACCACCTTTTCGTCGGCCTACCTTTGAGTTTAGGATCTGAGACCGTCCTCGTGTCAGCTTTCCTTTTGAAAATCCATCTTGTGTTGGTAACCTTTGGTTATGAGACCGCCTTTGTGTTGGCCTACCTTAGAGTTTAGGATCAGAGACCGCCCTCGTGTCGACTTTCCTTCTAAAATCCATCTTGTGATGGTAACCTCTGGTTATGAGATCGCCTTCGTGTCGGGCTACCTTAGAGTTTAGGATCTGAGGCCTCCCTCGTGTCGGCTTTCCTATTGAAAATCCATCATGTGATGGTAACCTTTGGTTATGAGACCGCCTTCGTATCGGCTTACCTTAGAGTTTAGGATCTGAGGTCGCCCTCGTGTTGGATTTCCTTTTGAAAATCCATCTTGTGTTGGTAACCTCTAGTTATGAGACCACCTTTTCGTCGTCCTACCTTAGAGTTTAGGATCTGAGACCGCCCTCGTGTCGACTTTCCTTCTAAAATCCATCTTGTGATGGTAACCTCTGATTATGAGACCGCCTTCGTGTCGGCCTACCTTAGAGTTTAGGATCTGAGACCACCCTCGTGTCGGCTTTCCGTCTAAAATCCATCTTGTTATGGTAACCTCTGGTTATGAGACCGCCTTGGTGTCATCCTACCTTAGAGTTTAGAATCTGAGACTTCCCTTGTGTCGGATTTCCTTTTGAAAATCCATCTTGTGATGGTAACCTCTTGTTATGAGACCGCCTTCGTGTCGGCCTACATTAGAGTTTAGGATCTGAGACCGCCCTCGTTTCGTCTTTCCTTCCAAAATCCATCTTGTGATGGTACCCTCTAGTTATGAGAACGCCTTCGTGTCGGCCTACCTTAGAGTTTAGGATCTGATACCGCCCTCGTGACGGCTTTCCATTTGAAAATCCATCTTGTGATGGTAACCTCTGGTTATGAGACCGCTTAAGTGTCGGCCTACCTTAGAGTTTAAGATCTGATACCTCCCTCGTGTCGGCTTTCTTTCTAAAATTCATCTTGTAATGGTAATCTCCGTATATGAGACCGCCTTCGTGCCTGCCTACCTTAGAGTTTTGGATCTGAGACATCTCTCGTGTCGACTTTCCTTCTAAAATCCATCTTGTGATGGTAACCTCTGGTTATGAGACCGCCTTCGTGTCGGCCTACCTTAGAGTTTAGGATCTGAGACCGCCCTCGTGTCGGCTTGCCTTTTGAAATTCCAGCTTATGATGGTAACTTTTGGTTATGAGACTGGCTTCGTGTCGGCTTACCTTAGAGTTTAGAATCTGAGACTGCCCTTGTGTCGGCTTTCATTTTGAAAATCCATCTTGTGATGGTAACCTCTGGTTATGAGACCGCCTTCGTGTCGGCCTACCTTAGAGTTTTGGATCTGAGACATCCCTCGTGTCGACTTTCCTTCTAAAATCCATCTTGTGATGGTAACCTCTGGTTATGAGATCACCTTCGTGTCGGCCTACCTTAGAGTTTAGGATCTGAGACCGCCCTCGTGTCGGATTTCCTTTTGAAAATCCATCTTGTGTTGGTAACCTCTAGTTATGAGACCACCTTTTCGTCGGCCTACCTTTGAGTTTAGGATCTGAGACCGTCCTCGTGTCGGCTTTCCTTTTGAAAATACATCTTGTGTTGGTAACCTTTGGTTATGAGACCGCCTTTGTGTTGGCCTACCTTAGAGTTTAGGATCAGAGACCGCCCTCGTGTCGACTTTCCTTCTAAAATCCATCTTGTGATGGTAACCTCTGGTTATGAGATCGCCTTCGTGTCGGGCTACCTTAGAGTTTAGGATCTGAGGCCTCCCTCGTGTCGGCTTTCCTATTGAAAATCCATCTTGTGATGGTAACCTTTGGTTATGAGACCGCCTTCGTATCGGCTTACCTTAGAGTTTAGGATCTGAGGTCGCCCTCGTGTTGGATTTCCTTTTGAAAATCCATCTTGTGTTGGTAACCTCTAGTTATGAGACCACCTTTTCGTCGGCCTACCTTAGAGTTTAGGATCTGAGACCGCCCTCGTGTCGACTTTCCTTCTAAAATCCATCTTGTGATGGTAACCTCTGATTATGAGACCGCCTTCGTGTCGGCCTACCTTAGAGTTTAGGATCTGAGACCGCCCTCGTGTCGGCTTTCCGTCTAAAATCCATCTTGTTATGGTAACCTCTGGTTATGAGACCGCCTTGGTGTCATCCTACCTTAGAGTTTAGAATCTGAGACTTCCCTTGTGTCGGATTTCCTTTTGAAAATCCATCTTGTGATGGTAACCTCTTGTTATGAGACCGCCTTCGTGTCGGCCTACATTAGAGTTTAGGATCTGAGACCGCCCTCGTTTCGTCTTTCCTTCCAAAATCCATCTTGTGATGGTACCCTCTAGTTATGAGAAGGCCTTCGTGTCGGCCTACCTTAGAGTTTAGGATCTGATACCGCCCTCGTGACGGCTTTCCATTTGAAAATCCATCTTGTGATGGTAACCTCTGGTTATGAGACCGCTTAAGTGTCGGCCTACCTTAGAGTTTAAGATCTGATACCTCCCTCGTGTCGGCTTTCCTTCTAAAATTCATCTTGTAATGGTAATCTCCGTATATGAGACCGCCTTCGTGCCTGCCTACCTTAGAGTTTTGGATCTGAGACATCTCTCGTGTCGACTTTCCTTCTAAAATCCATCTTGTGATGGTAACCTCTGGTTATGAGACCGCCTTCGTGTCGGCCTACCTTAGAGTTTAGGATCTGAGACCGCCCTCGTGTCGGCTTGCCTTTTGAAATTCCAGCTTATGATGGTAACTTTTGGTTATGAGACTGGCTTCGTGTCGGCTTACCTTAGAGTTTAGAATCTGAGACTGCCCTCGTGTCGGCTTTCATTTTGAAAATCCATCTTGTGATGGTAACCTCTGGTTATGAGACCGCCTTCGTGTCGGCCTACCTTAGAGTTTTGGATCTGAGACATCCCTCGTGTCGACTTTCCTTCTAAAATCCATCTTGTGATGGTAACCTCTGGTTATGAGATCACCTTCGTGTCGGCCTACCTTAGAGTTTAGGATCTGAGACCGCCCTCGTGTCGGATTTCCTTTTGAAAATCCATCTTGTGTTGGTAACCTCTAGTTATGAGACCACCTTTTCGTCGGCCTACCTTTGAGTTTAGGATCTGAGACCGTCCTCGTGTCGGCTTTCCTTTTGAAAATACATCTTGTGTTGGTAACCTTTGGTTATGAGACCGCCTTTGTGTTGGCCTACCTTAGAGTTTAGGATCAGAGACCGCCCTCGTGTCGACTTTCCTTCTAAAATCCATCTTGTGATGGTAACCTCTGGTTATGAGATCGCCTTCGTGTCGGGCTACCTTAGAGTTTAGGATCTGAGGCCTCCCTCGTGTCGGCTTTCCTATTGAAAATCCATCTTGTGATGGTAACCTTTGGTTATGAGACCGCCTTCGTATCGGCTTACCTTAGAGTTTAGGATCTGAGGTCGCCCTCGTGTTGGATTTCCTTTTGAAAATCCATCTTGTGTTGGTAACCTCTAGTTATGAGACCACCTATTCGTCGGCCTACCTTAGAGTTTAGGATCTGAGACCGCCCTCGTGTCGACTTTCCTTCTAAAATCCATCTTGTGATGGTAACCTCTGATTATGAGACCGCCTTCGTGTCGGCCTACCTTAGAGTTTAGGATCTGAGACCGCCCTCGTGTCGGCTTTCCGTCTAAAATCCATCTTGTTATGGTAACCTCTGGTTATGAGACCGCCTTGGTGTCATCCTACCTTAGAGTTTAGAATCTGAGACTTCCCTTGTGTCGGATTTCCTTTTGAAAATCCATCTTGTGATGGTAACCTCTTGTTATGAGACCGCCTTCGTGTCGGCCTACATTAGAGTTTAGGATCTGAGACCGCCCTCGTTTCGTCTTTCCTTCCAAAATCCATCTTGTGATGGTACCCTCTAGTTATGAGAAGGCCTTCGTGTCGGCCTACCTTAGAGTTTAGGATCTGATACCGCCCTCGTGACGGCTTTCCATTTGAAAATCCATCTTGTGATGGTAACCTCTGGTTATGAGACCGCTTAAGTGTCGGCCTACCTTAGAGTTTAAGATCTGATACCTCCCTCGTGTCGGCTTTCCTTCTAAAATTCATCTTGTAATGGTAATCTCCGTATATGAGACCGCCTTCGTGCCTGCCTACCTTAGAGTTTTGGATCTGAGACATCTCTCGTGTCGACTTTCCTTCTAAAATCCATCTTGTGATGGTAACCTCTGGTTATGAGACCGCCTTCGTGTCGGCCTACCTTAGAGTTTAGGATCTGAGACCGCCCTCGTGTCGGCTTGCCTTTTGAAATTCCAGCTTATGATGGTAACTTTTGGTTATGAGACTGGCTTCGTGTCGGCTTACCTTAGAGTTTAGAATCTGAGACTGCCCTCGTGTCGGCTTTCATTTTGAAAATCCATCTTGTGATGGTAACCTCTGGTTATGAGACCGCCTTCGTGTCGGCCTACCTTAGAGTTTTGGATCTGAGACATCCCTCGTGTCGACTTTCCTTCTAAAATCCATCTTGTGATGGTAACCTCTGGTTATGAGATCACCTTCGTGTCGGCCTACCTTAGAGTTTAGGATCTGAGACCGCCCTCGTGTCGGATTTCCTTTTGAAAATCCATCTTGTGTTGGTAACCTCTAGTTATGAGACCACCTTTTCGTCGGCCTACCTTTGAGTTTAGGATCTGAGACCGTCCTCGTGTCGGCTTTCCTTTTGAAAATACATCTTGTGTTGGTAACCTTTGGTTATGAGACCGCCTTTGTGTTGGCCTACCTTAGAGTTTAGGATCAGAGACCGCCCTCGTGTCGACTTTCCTTCTAAAATCCATCTTGTGATGGTAACCTCTGGTTATGAGATCGCCTTCGTGTCGGGCTACCTTAGAGTTTAGGATCTGAGGCCTCCCTCGTGTCGGCTTTCCTATTGAAAATCCATCTTGTGATGGTAACCTTTGGTTATGAGACCGCCTTCGTATCGGCTTACCTTAGAGTTTAGGATCTGAGGTCGCCCTCGTGTTGGATTTCCTTTTGAAAATCCATCTTGTGTTGGTAACCTCTAGTTATGAGACCACCTATTCGTCGGCCTACCTTAGAGTTTAGGATCTGAGACCGCCCTCGTGTCGACTTTCCTTCTAAAATCCATCTTGTGATGGTAACCTCTGATTATGAGACCGCCTTCGTGTCGGCCTACCTTAGAGTTTAGGATCTGAGACCGCCCTCGTGTCGGCTTTCCGTCTAAAATCCATCTTGTTATGGTAACCTCTGGTTATGAGACCACCTTGGTGTCATCCTACCTTAGAGTTTAGAATCTGAGACTTCCCTTGTGTCGGATTTCCTTTTGAAAATCCATCTTGTTATGGTAACCTCTTGTTATGAGACCGCCTTCGTGTCGGCCTACATTAGAGTTTAGGATCTGAGACTGCCCTCGTTTCGTTTTTCCTTCCAAAATCCATCTTGTGATGGTACCCTCTAGTTATGAGACCCCCTTCGTGTCGGCCTACCTTAGAGTTTAGGATCTGATACCGCCCTCGTGACGGCTTTCCATTTGAAAATCCATCTTGTGATGGTAACCTCTGGTTATGAGACCGCTTAAGTGTCGGCCTACCTTAGAGTTTATGATCTGATACCTCCCTCGTGTCGGCTTTCTTTCTAAAATTCATCTTGTAATGGTAATCTCCGTATATGAGACCGCCTTCGTGCCTGCCTACCTTAGAGTTTTGGATCTGAGACATCTCTCGTGTCGACTTTCCTTCTAAAATCCATCTTGTGATGGTAACCTCTGGTTATGAGACCGCCTTCGTGTCGGCCTACCTTAGAGTTTAGGATCTGAGACCGCCCTCGTGTCGGCTTGCCTTTTGAAATTCCAGCTTATGATGGTAACTTTTGGTTATGAGACTGGCTTCGTGTCGGCTTACCTTAGAGTTTAGAATCTGAGACTGCCCTTGTGTCGGCTTTCATTTTGAAAATCCATCTTGTGATGGTAACCTCTGGTTATGAGACCGCCTTCGTGTCGGCCTACCTTAGAGTTTTGGATCTGAGACATCCCTCGTGTCGACTTTCCTTCTAAAATCCATCTTGTGATGGTAACCTCTGGTTATGAGATCACCTTCGTGTCGGCCTACCTTAGAGTTTAGGATCTGAGACCGCCCTCGTGTCGGATTTCCTTTTGAAAATCCATCTTGTGTTGGTAACCTCTAGTTATGAGACCACCTTTTCGTCGGCCTACCTTTGAGTTTAGGATCTGAGACCGTCCTCGTGTCGGCTTTCCTTTTGAAAATACATCTTGTGTTGGTAACCTTTGGTTATGAGACCGCCTTTGTGTTGGCCTACCTTAGAGTTTAGGATCAGAGACCGCCCTCGTGTCGACTTTCCTTCTAAAATCCATCTTGTGATGGTAACCTCTGGTTATGAGATCGCCTTCGTGTCGGGCTACCTTAGAGTTTAGGATCTGAGGCCTCCCTCGTGTCGGCTTTCCTATTGAAAATCCATCTTGTGATGGTAACCTTTGGTTATGAGACCGCCTTCGTATCGGCTTACCTTAGAGTTTAGGATCTGAGGTCGCCCTCGTGTTGGATTTCCTTTTGAAAATCCATCTTGTGTTGGTAACCTCTAGTTATGAGACCACCTTTTCGTCGGCCTACCTTAGAGTTTAGGATCTGAGACCGCCCTCGTGTCGACTTTCCTTCTAAAATCCATCTTGTGATGGTAACCTCTGATTATGAGACCGCCTTCGTGTCGGCCTACCTTAGAGTTTAGGATCTGAGACCGCCCTCGTGTCGGCTTTCCGTCTAAAATCCATCTTGTTATGGTAACCTCTGGTTATGAGACCACCTTGGTGTCATCCTACCTTAGAGTTTAGAATCTGAGACTTCCCTTGTGTCGGATTTCCTTTTGAAAATCCATCTTGTTATGGTAACCTCTTGTTATGAGACCGCCTTCGTGTCGGCCTACATTAGAGTTTAGGATCTGAGACCGCCCTCGTTTCGTTTTTCCTTCCAAAATCCATCTTGTGATGGTACCCTCTAGTTATGAGACCCCCTTCGTGTCGGCCTACCTTAGAGTTTAGGATCTGATACCGCCCTCGTGACGGCTTTCCATTTGAAAATCCATCTTGTGATGGTAACCTCTGGTTATGAGACCGCTTAAGTGTCGGCCTACCTTAGAGTTTAAGATCTGATACCTCCCTCGTGTCGGCTTTCTTTCTAAAATTCATCTTGTAATGGTAATCTCCGTATATGAGACCGCCTTCGTGCCTGCCTACCTTAGAGTTTTGGATCTGAGACATCTCTCGTGTCGACTTTCCTTCTAAAATCCATCTTGTGATGGTAACCTCTGGTTATGAGACCGCCTTCGTGTCGGCCTACCTTAGAGTTTAGGATCTGAGACCGCCCTCGTGTCGGCTTGCCTTTTGAAATTCCAGCTTATGATGGTAACTTTTGGTTATGAGACTGGCTTCGTGTCGGCTTACCTTAGAGTTTAGAATCTGAGACTGCCCTTGTGTCGGCTTTCATTTTGAAAATCCATCTTGTGATGGTAACCTCTGGTTATGAGACCGCCTTCGTGTCGGCCTACCTTAGAGTTTTGGATCTGAGACATCCCTCGTGTCGACTTTCCTTCTAAAATCCATCTTGTGATGGTAACCTCTGGTTATGAGATCACCTTCGTGTCGGCCTACCTTAGAGTTTAGGATCTGAGACCGCCCTCGTGTCGGATTTCCTTTTGAAAATCCATCTTGTGTTGGTAACCTCTAGTTATGAGACCACCTTTTCGTCGGCCTACCTTTGAGTTTAGGATCTGAGACCGTCCTCGTGTCGGCTTTCCTTTTGAAAATACATCTTGTGTTGGTAACCTTTGGTTATGAGACCGCCTTTGTGTTGGCCTACCTTAGAGTTTAGGATCAGAGACCGCCCTCGTGTCGACTTTCCTTCTAAAATCCATCTTGTGATGGTAACCTCTGGTTATGAGATCGCCTTCGTGTCGGGCTACCTTAGAGTTTAGGATCTGAGGCCTCCCTCGTGTCGGCTTTCCTATTGAAAATCCATCTTGTGATGGTAACCTTTGGTTATGAGACCGCCTTCGTATCGGCTTACCTTAGAGTTTAGGATCTGAGGTCGCCCTCGTGTTGGATTTCCTTTTGAAAATCCATCTTGTGTTGGTAACCTCTAGTTATGAGACCACCTTTTCGTCGGCCTACCTTAGAGTTTAGGATCTGAGACCGCCCTCGTGTCGACTTTCCTTCTAAAATCCATCTTGTGATGGTAACCTCTGATTATGAGACCGCCTTCGTGTCGGCCTACCTTAGAGTTTAGGATCTGAGACCGCCCTCGTGTCGGCTTTCCGTCTAAAATCCATCTTGTTATGGTAACCTCTGGTTATGAGACCACCTTGGTGTCATCCTACCTTAGAGTTTAGAATCTGAGACTTCCCTTGTGTCGGATTTCCTTTTGAAAATCCATCTTGTTATGGTAACCTCTTGTTATGAGACCGCCTTCGTGTCGGCCTACATTAGAGTTTAGGATCTGAGACCGCCCTCGTTTCGTTTTTCCTTCCAAAATCCATCTTGTGATGGTACCCTCTAGTTATGAGACCCCCTTCGTGTCGGCCTACCTTAGAGTTTAGGATCTGATACCGCCCTCGTGACGGCTTTCCATTTGAAAATCCATCTTGTGATGGTAACCTCTGGTTATGAGACCGCTTAAGTGTCGGCCTACCTTAGAGTTTAAGATCTGATACCTCCCTCGTGTCGGCTTTCTTTCTAAAATTCATCTTGTAATGGTAATCTCCGTATATGAGACCGCCTTCGTGCCTGCCTACCTTAGAGTTTTGGATCTGAGACATCTCTCGTGTCGACTTTCCTTCTAAAATCCATCTTGTGATGGTAACCTCTGGTTATGAGACCGCCTTCGTGTCGGCCTACCTTAGAGTTTAGGATCTGAGACCGCCCTCGTGTCGGCTTGCCTTTTGAAATTCCAGCTTATGATGGTAACTTTTGGTTATGAGACTGGCTTCGTGTCGGCTTACCTTAGAGTTTAGAATCTGAGACTGCCCTTGTGTCGGCTTTCATTTTGAAAATCCATCTTGTGATGGTAACCTCTGGTTATGAGACCGCCTTCGTGTCGGCCTACCTTAGAGTTTTGGATCTGAGACATCCCTCGTGTCGACTTTCCTTCTAAAATCCATCTTGTGATGGTAACCTCTGGTTATGAGATCACCTTCGTGTCGGCCTACCTTAGAGTTTAGGATCTGAGACCGCCCTCGTGTCGACTTTCCTTCTAAAATCCATCTTGTGATGGTAACCTCTGGTTATGAGATCGCCTTCGTGTCGGGCTACCTTAGAGTTTAGGATCTGAGGCCTCCCTCGTGTCGGCTTTCCTATTGAAAATCCATCTTGTGATGGTAACCTTTGGTTATGAGACCGCCTTCGTATCGGCTTACCTTAGAGTTTAGGATCTGAGGTCGCCCTCGTGTTGGATTTCCTTTTGAAAATCCATCTTGTGTTGGTAACCTCTAGTTATGAGACCACCTTTTCGTCGGCCTACCTTAGAGTTTAGGATCTGAGACCGCCCTCGTGTCGACTTTCCTTCTAAAATCCATCTTGTGATGGTAACCTCTGATTATGAGACCGCCTTCGTGTCGGCCTACCTTAGAGTTTAGGATCTGAGACCGCCCTCGTGTCGGCTTTCCGTCTAAAATCCATCTTGTTATGGTAACCTCTGGTTATGAGACCGCCTTGGTGTCATCCTACCTTAGAGTTTAGAATCTGAGACTTCCCTTGTGTCGGATTTCCTTTTGAAAATCCATCTTGTGATTGGTAACCTCTTGTTATGAGACCTCCTTCGTGTCGGCCTACATTAGAGTTTAGGATCTGAGACCGCCCTCATTTCGTCTTTCCTTCCAAAATCCATCTTGTGATGGTACCCTCTAGTTATGAGAACGCCTTCGTGTCGGCCTACCTTAGAGTTTAGGATCTGATACCGCCCTCGTGACGGCTTTCCATTTGAAAATCCATCTTGTGATGGTAACCTCTGGTTATGAGACCGCTTAAGTGTCGGCCTACCTTAGAGTTTAAGATCTGATACCTCCCTCGTGTCGGCTTTCCTTCTAAAATTCATCTTGTAATGGTAATCTCCGTATATGAGACCGCCTTCGTGCCTGCCTACCTTAGAGTTTTGGATCTGAGACATCTCTCGTGTCGACTTTCCTTCTAAAATCCATCTTGTGATGGTAACCTCTGGTTATGAGACCGCCTTCGTGTCGGCCTACCTTAGAGTTTAGGATCTGAGACCGCCCTCGTGTCGGCTTGCCTTTTGAAATTCCAGCTTATGATGGTAACTTTTGGTTATGAGACTGGCTTCGTGTCGGCTTACCTTAGAGTTTAGAATCTGAGACTGCCCTCGTGTCGGCTTTCATTTTGAAAATCCATCTTGTGATGGTAACCTCTGGTTATGAGACCGCCTTCGTGTCGGCCTACCTTAGAGTTTTGGATCTGAGACATCCCTCGTGTCGACTTTCCTTCTAAAATCCATCTTGTGATGGTAACCTCTGGTTATGAGATCACCTTCGTGTCGGCCTACCTTAGAGTTTAGGATCTGAGACCGCCCTCGTGTCGGATTTCCTTTTGAAAATCCATCTTGTGTTGGTAACCTCTAGTTATGAGACCACCTTTTCGTCGGCCTACCTTTGAGTTTAGGATCTGAGACCGTCCTCGTGTCGGCTTTCCTTTCGAAAATACATCTTGTGTTGGTAACCTTTGGTTATGAGACCGCCTTTGTGTTGGCCTACCTTAGAGTTTAGGATCAGAGACCGCCCTCGTGTCGACTTTCCTTCTAAAATCCATCTTGTGATGGTAACCTCTGGTTATGAGATCGCCTTCGTGTCGGGCTACCTTAGAGTTTAGGATCTGAGGCCTCCCTCGTGTCGGCTTTCCTATTGAAAATCCATCTTGTGATGGTAACCTTTGGTTATGAGACCGCCTTCGTATCGGCTTACCTTAGAGTTTAGGATCTGAGGTCGCCCTCGTGTTGGATTTCCTTTTGAAAATCCATCTTGTGTTGGTAACCTCTAGTTATGAGACCACCTTTTCGTCGGCCTACCTTAGAGTTTAGGATCTGAGACCGCCCTCGTGTCGACTTTCCTTCTAAAATCCATCTTGTGATGGTAACCTCTGATTATGAGACCGCCTTCGTGTCGGCCTACCTTAGAGTTTAGGATCTGAGACCGCCCTCGTGTCGGCTTTCCGTCTAAAATCCATCTTGTTATGGTAACCTCTGGTTATGAGACCGCCTTGGTGTCATCCTACCTTAGAGTTTAGAATCTGAGACTTCCCTTGTGTCGGATTTCCTTTTGAAAATCCATCTTGTGATTGGTAACCTCTTGTTATGAGACCTCATTCGTGTCGGCCTACATTAGAGTTTAGGATCTGAGACCGCCCTCATTTCGTCTTTCCTTCCAAAATCCATCTTGTGATGGTACCCTCTAGTTATGAGAACGCCTTCGTGTCGGCCTACCTTAGAGTTTAGGATCTGATACCGCCCTCGTGACGGCTTTCCATTTGAAAATCCATCTTGTGATGGTAACCTCTGGTTATGAGACCGCTTAAGTGTCGGCCTACCTTAGAGTTTAAGATCTGATACCTCCCTCGTGTCGGCTTTCCTTCTAAAATTCATCTTGTAATGGTAATCTCCGTATATGAGACCGCCTTCGTGCCTGCCTACCTTAGAGTTTTGGATCTGAGACATCTCTCGTGTCGACTTTCCTTCTAAAATCCATCTTGTGATGGTAACCTCTGGTTATGAGACCGCCTTCGTGTCGGCCTACCTTAGAGTTTAGGATCTGAGACCGCCCTCGTGTCGGCTTGCCTTTTGAAATTCCAGCTTATGATGGTAACTTTTGGTTATGAGACTGGCTTCGTGTCGGCTTACCTTAGAGTTTAGAATCTGAGACTGCCCTCGTGTCGGCTTTCATTTTGAAAATCCATCTTGTGATGGTAACCTCTGGTTATGAGACCGCCTTCGTGTCGGCCTACCTTAGAGTTTTGGATCTGAGACATCCCTCGTGTCGACTTTCCTTCTAAAATCCATCTTGTGATGGTAACCTCTGGTTATGAGATCACCTTCGTGTCGGCCTACCTTAGAGTTTAGGATCTGAGACCGCCCTCGTGTCGGATTTCCTTTTGAAAATCCATCTTGTGTTGGTAACCTCTAGTTATGAGACCACCTTTTCGTCGGCCTACCTTTGAGTTTAGGATCTGAGACCGTCCTCGTGTCGGCTTTCCTTTCGAAAATACATCTTGTGTTGGTAACCTTTGGTTATGAGACCGCCTTTGTGTTGGCCTACCTTAGAGTTTAGGATCAGAGACCGCCCTCGTGTCGACTTTCCTTCTAAAATCCATCTTGTGATGGTAACCTCTGGTTATGAGATCGCCTTCGTGTCGGGCTACCTTAGAGTTTAGGATCTGAGGCCTCCCTCGTGTCGGCTTTCCTATTGAAAATCCATCTTGTGATGGTAACCTTTGGTTATGAGACCGCCTTCGTATCGGCTTACCTTAGAGTTTAGGATCTGAGGTCGCCCTCGTGTTGGATTTCCTTTTGAAAATCCATCTTGTGTTGGTAACCTCTAGTTATGAGACCACCTTTTCGTCGGCCTACCTTAGAGTTTAGGATCTGAGACCGCCCTCGTGTCGACTTTCCTTCTAAAATCCATCTTGTGATGGTAACCTCTGATTATGAGACCGCCTTCGTGTCGGCCTACCTTAGAGTTTAGGATCTGAGACCGCCCTCGTGTCGGCTTTCCGTCTAAAATCCATCTTGTTATGGTAACCTCTGGTTATGAGACCACCTTGGTGTCATCCTACCTTAGAGTTTAGAATCTGAGACTTCCCTTGTGTCGGATTTCCTTTTGAAAATCCATCTTGTTATGGTAACCTCTTGTTATGAGACCGCCTTCGTGTCGGCCTACATTAGAGTTTAGGATCTGAGACCGCCCTCGTTTCGTTTTTCCTTCCAAAATCCATCTTGTGATGGTACCCTCTAGTTATGAGACCCCCTTCGTGTCGGCCTACCTTAGAGTTTAGGATCTGATACCGCCCTCGTGTCGGCTTTCCATTTGAAAATCCATCTTGTGATGGTAACCTCTGGTTATGAGACCGCTTTAGTGTCGGCCTACCTTAGAGTTTAAGATCTGATACCTCCCTCGTGTCGGCTTTCCTTCTAAAATTCATCTTGTAATGGTAATCTCCGTATATGAGACCGCCTTCGTGTCTGCCTACCTTAGAGTTTTGGATCTGAGACATCTCTCGTGTCGACTTTCCTTCTAAAATCCATCTTGTGATGGTAACCTCTGGTTATGAGACCGCCTTCGTGTCAGCCTACCTTAGAGTTTAGGATCTGAGACCGCCCTCGTGTCGGCTTGCCTTTTGAAATTCCAGCTTATGATGGTAACTTTTGGTTATGAGACTGGCTTCGTGTAGGCTTACCTTAGAGTTTAGAATCTGAGACTGCCCTTGTGTCGGCTTTCATTTTGAAAATCCATCTTGTGATGGTAACCTCTGGTTATGAGACCGCCTTCGTGTCGGCCTACCATAGAGTTTTGGATCTGAGACATCCCTCGTGTCGACTTTCCTTCTAAAATCCATCTTGTGATGGTAACCTCTGGTTATGAGATCGCCTTCGTGTCGGCCTACCTTAGAGTTTAGGATCTGAGACCGCCCTCGTGTCGGATTTCCTTTTGAAAATCCATCTTGTGTTGGTAACCTCTAGTTATGAGACGACCTTTTCGTCGGCCTACCTTTGAGTTTAGGATCTGAGACCGTCCTCGTGTCGGCTTTCCTTTTGAAAATACATCTTGTGTTGGTAACCTTTGGTTATGAGACCGCCTTTGTGTTGGCCTACCTTAGAGTTTAGGATCAGAGACCGCCCTCGTGTCGACTTTCCTTCTAAAATCGATCTTGTGATGGTAACCTCTGGTTATGAGATCGCCTTCGTGTCGGGCTACCTTAGAGTTTAGGATATGAGGCCTCCCTCGTGTCGGCTTTCCTATTGAAAATCCATCTTGTGATGGTAACCTTTGGTTATGAGACCGCCTTCGTATCGGCTTACCTTAGAGTTTAGGATCTGAGGTCGCCCTCGTGTTGGATTTCCTTTTGAAAATCCATCTTGTGTTGGTAACCTCTAGTTATGAGACCACCTTTTCGTCGGCCTACCTTAGAGTTTAGGATCTGAGACCGCCCTCGTGTCGACTTTCCTTCTAAAATCCATCTTGTGATGGTAACCTCTAATTATGAGACCGCCTTCGTGTCGGCCTACCTTAGAGTTTAGGATCTGAGACCGCCCTCGTGTCGGCTTTCCGTCTAAAATCCATCTTGTTATGGTAACCTCTGGTTATGAGACCGCCTTGGTGTCATCCTACCTTAGAGTTTAGAATCTGAGACTTCCCTTGTGTCGGATTTCCTTTTGAAAATCCATCTTGTGATGGTAACCTCTTGTTATGAGACCGCCTTCGTGTCGGCCTACCTTAGAGTTTAGGATCTGAGACCGCCCTCGTTTCGTCTTTCCTTCTAAAATCCATCTTGTGATGGTACCCTCTAGTTATGAGAGCGCCTTCGTGTCGGCCTACCTTAGAGTTTAGGATCTGAAACCGCCCTCGTGCCGGCTTTCCATTTGAAAATCCATCTTGTGATGGTAACCTCTGGTTATGAGACCGCTTTAGTGTCGGCCTACCTTAGAGTTTAAGATCTGATACCTCCCTCGTGTCGGCTTTCCTTCTAAAATTCATCTTGTAATGGTAATCTCCGTATATGAGACCGCCTTCGTGTCTGCCTACCTTAGAGTTTTGGATCTGAGACATCTCTCGTGTCGACTTTCCTTCTAAAATCCATCTTGTGATGGTAACCTCTGGTTATGAGACCGCCTTCGTGTCGGCCTACCTTAGAGTTTAGGATCTGAGACCGCCCTCGTGTCGGCTTGCCTTTTGAAATTCCATCTTATGATGGTAACTTTTGGTTATGAGACTGACTTCGTGTCGGCTTACCTTAG
Source organism: Lathyrus tuberosus (assembly GCA_022829125.1). Taxonomy (NCBI): domain Eukaryota; kingdom Viridiplantae; phylum Streptophyta; class Magnoliopsida; order Fabales; family Fabaceae; genus Lathyrus; species Lathyrus tuberosus. The sequence continues at coordinate 10,291,920 of JALAZF010000038.1, forward strand.
AGTTTAGAATCTGAGACTGCCCGCGTGTCGGCTTTCATTTTGAAAATCCATCTTGTGATGGTAACCTCTGGTTATGAGACCGCCTTCGTGTCGGCCTACCTTAGAGTTTTGGATCTGAGACATCCCTCGTGTCGACTTTCCTTCTAAAATCCATCTTGTGATGGTAACCTCTGGTTATGAGATCGCCTTCGTGTCGGCCTACCTTAGAGTTTAGGATCTGAGACCGCCCTCGTGTCGGATTTCCTTTTGAAAATCCATCTTGTGTTGGTAACCTCTAGTTATGAGACCACCTTTTCGTCGGCCTACCTTTGAGTTTAGGATCTGAGACTGTCCTCGTGTCGGCTTTCCGTCTAAAATCCATCTTGTTATGGTAACCTCTGGTTATGTGACCGCCTTGGTGTCATCCTACCTTAGAGTTTAGAATCTGACACCGCCCTTGTGTCGGATTTCCTTTTGGAAATCCATCTTGTGATGGTAACCTCTTGTTATGAGACCGCCTTCGTGTTGGCCTACCTTAGAGTTTAGGATCTGAGACCGCCCTCGTTTCGTCTTTCCTTCTAAAATCCATCTTGTGATGGTACCCTCTAGTTATGAGACCGCCTTCGTGTCGGCCTACCTTAGAGTTTAGGATCTGATACCGCCCTCGTGCCGACGTTCCATTTGAAAATCCATCTTGTGATGGTAACCTCTGGTTATGAGACCGCTTTAGTGTCGGCCTACCTTAGAGTTTAAGATCTGATACCTCCCTCGTGTCGGCTTTCCTTCTAAAATTCATCTTGTAATGGTAATCTCTGGTTATGAGACCGCCTTCGTGTCGACCTACCTTAGAGTTTTGGATCTGAGACATCTCTCGTGTCGACTTTCCTTCTAAAATCCATCTTGTGATGGTAACCTCTGGTTATGAGACCGCCTTCGTGTCGGCCTACCTTAGAGTTTAGGATTTGAGACCGCCCTCGTGTCGGCTTTCCTTTTGAAAATCCATCTTATGATGGTAACCTTTGGTTATGAGACCGCCTTCGTGCCGGCTTACCTTAGACTTTCGGATCTGAGACCGCCCTCGTGTCGGCTTTCCTTTTGAAAATCCATCTTGTGTTGGTAACCTCTAGTTGTGAGACCGCCTTTGTGTTGGCCTACCTTAGAGTTTAGGATCAGAGACCGCCCTCGTGTCGACTTTCCTTCTAAAATCCATCTTGTGATGGTAACCTCTGGTTATGAGATCGCCTTCGTGTCGGCCTACCTTAGAGTTTAGGATCTGAGGCCTCCCTCGTGTCGGCTTTCCTATTGAAAATCCATCTTGTGATGGTAACCTTTGGTTATGAGACCGCCTTCGTATCGGCTTACCTTAGAGTTTAGGATCTGAGGTCGCCCTCGTGTTGGATTTCCTTTTGAAAATCCATCTTGTGTTGGTAACCTCTAGTTATGAGACCACCTTTTCGTCGGCCTACCTTAGAGTTTAGGATCTGAGACCGCCCTCGTGTCGACTTTCCTTCTAAAATCCATCTTGTGATGGTAACCTCTGATTATGAGACCGCCTTCGTGTCGGCCTACCTTAGAGTTTAGGATCTGAGACCGCCCTCGTGTCGGCTTTCCGTTTAAAATCCATCTTGTTATGGTAACCTCTGGTTATGAGACCGCCTTGGTGTCATCCTACCTTAGAGTTTAGAATCTGAGACTTCCCTTGTGTCGGATTTCCTTTTGAAAATCCATCTTGTGATGGTAACCTCTTGTTATGAGACCGCCTTCGTGTCGGCCTACCTTAGAGTTTAGGATCTGAGACCGCCCTCGTTTCGTCTTTCATTCTAAAATCCATCTTGTGATGGTACCCTCTAGTTATGAGACCGCCTTCGTGTCGGCCTACCTTAGAGTTTAGGATCTGATACCGCCCTCGTGCCGGCTTTCCATTTGAAAATCCATCTTGTGATGGTAACCTCTGGTTATGAGACCGCTTTAGTGTCGGCCTACCTTAGAGTTTAAGATCTGATACCTCCCTCGTGTCGGCTTTCCTTCTAAATTTCATCTTGTAATGGTAATCTCCGTATATGAGACCGCCTTCGTGTCTGCCTACCTTAGAGTTTTGGATCTGAGACATCTCTCGTGTCGACTTTCCTTCTAAAATCCATCTTGTGATGGTAACCTCTGGTTATGAGACCGCCTTCGTGTCGGCCTACCTTAGAGTTTAGGATCTGAGACCGCCCTCGTGTCGGCTTGCCTTTTGAAATTCCATCTTATGATGGTAACTTTTGGTTATGAGACTGGCTTCGTGTCGGCTTACCTTAGAGTTTAGAATCTGAGACTGCCCTCGTGTCGGCTTTCATTTTGAAAATCCATCTTGTGATGGTAACCTCTGGTTATGAGACCGCCTTCGTGTCGGCCTACCTTAGAGTTTTGGATCTGAGACATCCCTCGTGTCGACTTTCCTTCTAAAATCCATCTTGTGATGGTAACCTCTGTTTATGAGATCGCCTTCGTGTCGGCCTACCTTAGAGTTTAGGATCTGAGACCGCCCTCGTGTCGGATTTCCTTTTGAAAATCCATCTTGTGTTGGTAACCTCTAGTTATGAGACCACCTTTTCGTCGGCCTACCTTTGAGTTTAGGATCTGAGACCGTCCTCGTGTCGGCTTTCCGTCTAAAATCCATCTTGTTATGGTAACCTCTGGTTATGTGACCGCCTTGGTGTCATCCTACCTTAGAGTTTAGAATCTGACACTGCCCTTGTGTCGGATTTCCTTTTGAAAATCCATCTTGTGATGGTAACCTCTTGTTATGAGACCGCCTTCGTGTCGGCCTACCTTAGAGTTTAGGATCTGAGACCGCCCTTGTTTCGTCTTTCCTTCTAAAATCCATCTTGTGATGGTACCCTCTAGTTATGAGACCGCCTTCGTGTCGGCCTACCTTAGAGTTTAGGATCTGATACCGCCCTCGTGCCGGCGTTCCATTTGAAAATCCATCTTGTGATGGTAACCTCTAGTTATGAGACCGCTTTAGTGTCGGCCTACCTTAGAGTTTAAGATCTGATACCTCCCTCGTGTCGGCTTTCCTTCTAAAATTCATCTTGTAATGGTAATCTCTGGTTATGAGACCGCCTTCGTGTCGGCCTACCTTAGAGTTTTGGATCTGAGACATCTCTCGTGTCGACTTTCCTTCTAAAATCCATCTTGTGATGGTAACCTCTGGTTATGAGACCGCCTTCGTGTCGGCCTACCTTAGAGTTTAGGATCTGAGACCGCCCTCGTGTCGGCTTGCCTTTTGAAATTCCATCTTATGATGGTAACTTTTGGTTATGAGACTGGCTTCGTGTCGGCTTACCTTAGAGTTTAGAATCTGAGACTGCCCTCGTGTCGGCTTTCATTTTGACAATCCATCTTGTGATGGTAACCTCTGGTTATTAGACCGCCTTCGTGTCGGCCTACCTTAGAGTTTTGGATCTGAGACATCCCTCGTGTCGACTTTCCTTCTAAAATCCATCTTGTGATGGTAACCTCTGGTTATGAGATCGCCTTCGTGTCGGCCTACCTTAGAGTTTAGGATCAGAGACCGCCCTCGTGTCAGATTTCCTTTTGAAAATCCATCTTGTGTTGGTAACCTCTAGTTATGAGACCACCTTTTCGTCGGCCTACCTTTGAGTTTAGGATCTGAGACCGTCCTCGTGTCGGCTTTCCGTCTAAAATCCATCTTGTTATGGTAACCTCTGGTTCTGTGACCGCCTTGGTGTCATCCTACCTTAAAGTTTAGAATCTGACACTGCCCTTGTGTCGGATTTCCTTTTGAAAATCCATCTTGTGATGGTAACCTCTTGTTATGAGACCGCCTTCGTGTCGGCCTACCTTAGAGTTTAGGATCTGAGACCGCCCTCGTTTCGTCTTTCCTTCTAAAATCCATCTTGTGATTGTACCCTCTAGTTATGAGACCGCCTTCGTGTCGGCCTACCTTAGAGTTTAGGATCTGATACCGCCCTCGTGCCGGCGTTCCATTTGAAAATCCATCTTGTGATGGTAACCTCTGGTTATGAGACCGCTTTAGTGTCGGCCTACCTTAGAGTTTAAGATCTGATACCTCCCTCGTGTCGGCTTTCCTTCTAAAATTCATCTTGTAATGGTAATCTCTGGTTATGAGACCGCCTTCGTGTCGGCCTACCTTAGAGTTTTGGATCTGAGACATCTCTCGTGTCGACTTTCCTTCTAAAATCCATCTTGTGATGGTAACCTCTGGTTATGAGACCGCCTTCGTGTCGGCCTACCTTAGAGTTTAGGATCTGAGACCGCCCTCGTGTCGGCTTGCCTTTTGAAATTCCATCTTATGATGGTAACTTTTGGTTATGAGACTGGCTTCGTGTCGGCTTACCTTAGAGTTTAGAATCTGAGACTGCCCTCGTGTCGGCTTTCATTTTGAAAATCCATCTTGTGATGGTAACCTCTGGTTATTAGACCGCCTTCGTGTCGGCCTACCTTAGAGTTTTGGATCTGAGACATCCCTCGTGTCGACTTTCCTTCCAAAATCCATCTTGTGATGGTAACCTCTGGTTATGAGATCGCCTTCGTGTCGGCCTACCTTAGAATTTAGGATCAGAGACCGCCCTCGTGTCGGATTTCCTTTTGAAAATCCATCTTGTGTTGGTAACCTCTAGTTATGAGACCACCTTTTCGTCGGCCTACCTTTGAGTTTAGGATCTGAGACCGTCCTCGTGTCGGCTTTCCGTCTAAAATCCATCTTGTTATGGTAACCTCTGGTTCTGTGACCGCCTTGGTGTCATCCTACCTTAAAGTTTAGAATCTGACACTGCCCTTGTGTCGGATTTTCTTTTGAAAATCCATCTTGTGATGGTAACCTCTTGTTATGAGACCGCTTTCGTGTCGGCCTACCTTAGAGTTTAGGATCTGAGACCGCCCTCGTTTCGTCTTTCTTTCTAAAATCCATCTTGTGATGGTACCCTCTAGTTATGAGACCGCCTTCGTGTCGGCCTACCTTAGAGTTTAGGATCTGATACCGCCCTCGTGCCGGCGTTCCATTTGAAAATCCATCTTGTGATGGTAACCTCTAGTTATGAGACCGCTTTAGTGTCGGCCTACCTTAGAGTTTAAGATCTGATACCTCCCTCGTGTCGGCTTTCCTTCTAAAATTCATCTTGTAATGGTAATCTCTGGTTATGAGACCGCCGTCGTGTCGGCCTACCTTAGAGTTTTGGATCTGAGACATCTCTCGTGTCGACTTTCCTTCTAAAATCCATCTTGTGATGGTAACCTATGGTTATGAGACCGCCTTCGTGTCGGCCTACCTTAGAGTTTAGGATCTGAGACCGCCCTCGTGTCGGCTTTCCTTTTGAAAATCCATCTTATGATGGTAACCTTTGGTTATGAGACCGCCTTCGTGCCGGCTTACCTTAGAGTTTCGGATCTGAGAACGCCCTCGTGTCGGCTTTCCTTTTGAAAATCCATCTTGTGTTGGTAACCTCTAGTTGTGAGACTGCCTTTGTGTTGGCCTACCTTAGAGTTTAGGATCAGAGACCGCCCTCGTGTCGACTTTCCTTCTAAAATCCATCTTGTGATGGTAACCTCTGGTTATGAGATCGCCTTCGTGTCGGCCTACCTTAGAGTTTAGGATCTGAGGCCTCCCTCGTGTCGGCTTTCCTATTGAAAATCCATCTTGTGATGGTAACCTTTGGTTATGAGACCGCCTTCGTATCGGCTTACCTTAGAGTTTAGGATCTGAGGTCGCCCTCGTGTTGGATTTCCTTTTGAAAATCCATCTTGTGTTGGTAACCTCTAGTTATGAGACCACCTTTTCGTCGGCCCACCTTAGAGTTTAGGATCTGAGACCGCCCTCGTGTCGACTTTCCTTCTAAAATCCATCTTGTGATGGTAACCTCTGATTATGAGACCGCCTTCGTGTCGGCCTACCTTAGAGTTTAGGATCTGAGACCGCCGTTGTGTCGGCTTTCCGTCTAAAATCCATCTTGTTATGGTAACCTCTGGTTATGAGACCGCCTGGGTGTCATCCTACCTTCGAGTTTAGAATCTGAGACTTCCCTTGTGTCGGATTTCCTTTTGAAAATCCATCTTGTGATGGTAACCTCTTGTTATGAGACCGCCTTCGTGTCGGCCTACCTTAGAGTTTAGGATCTGAGACCGCCCTCGTTTCGTCTTTCCTTCTAAAATCCATCTTGTGATGGTACCCTCTAGTTATGAGACCGCCTTCGTGTCGGCCTACCTTAGAGTTTAGGATCTGATACCGCCCTCGTGCCGGCTTTCCATTTGAAAATCCATCTTGTGATGGTAACCTCTGGTTATGAGACCGCTTTAGTGTCGGCCTACCTTAGAGTTTAAGATCTGATACCTCCCTCGTGTCGGCTTTCCTTCTAAATTTCATCTTGTAATGGTAATCTCCGTATATGAGACCGCCTTCGTGTCTGCCTACCTTAGAGTTTTGGATCTGAGACATCTCTCGTGTCGACTTTCCTTCTAAAATCCATCTTGTGATGGTAACCTCTGGTTATGAGACCGCCTTCGTGTCGGCCTACCTTAGAGTTTAGGATCTGAGACCGCCCTCGTGTCGGCTTGCCTTTTGAAATTCCATCTTATGATGGTAACTTTTGGTTATGAGACTGGCTTCGTGTCGGCTTACCTTAGAGTTTAGAATCTGAGACTGCCCTCGTGTCGACTTTCCTTCTAAAATCCATCTTGTGATGGTAACCTCTGGTTATGAGGCCGCCTTCGTGTCGGCCTACCTTAGAGTTTTGGATCTGAGACATCCCTCGTGTCGGATTTCCTTTTGAAAATCCATCTTGTGATGGTAACCTCTGGTTATGAGACCACCTTTTCGTCGGCCTACCTTAGAGTTTAGGATCTGAGACCGTCCTCGTGTCGGCTTTCCGTCTAAAATCCATCTTGTTATGGTAACCTCTGGTTCTGTGACCGCCTTGGTGTCATCCTACCTTAAAGTTTAGAATCTGACACTGCCCTTGTGTCGGATTTCCTTTTGAAAATCCATCTTGTGATGGTAACCTCTTGTTATGAGACCGCCTTCGTGTCGGCCTACCTTAGAGTTTAGGATCTGAGACCGCCCTCGTTTCGTCTTTCCTTCTAAAATCCATCTTGTGATGGTACCCTCTAGTTATGAGACCGCCTTCGTGTCGGCCTACCTTAGAGTTTAGGATCTGATACCGCCCTCGTGCCGGCGTTCCATTTGAAAATCCATCTTGTGATGGTAACCTCTAGTTATGAGACCGCTTTAGTGTCGGCCTACCTTAGAGTTTAAGATCTGATACCTCCCTCGTGTCGGCTTTCCTTCTAAAATTCATCTTGTAATGGTAATCTCTGGTTATGAGACCGCCTTCGTGTCGGCCTACCTTAGAGTTTTGGATCTGAGACATCTCTCGTGTCGACTTTCCTTCTAAAATCCATCTTGTGATGGTAACCTCTGGTTATGAGACCGCCTTCGTGTCGGCCTACCTTAGAGTTTAGGATCTGAGACCGCCCTCGTGTCGGCTTTCCTTTTGAACATCCATCTTACGATGGTAACCTTTCGTTATGAGACCGCCTTCGTGCCGGCTTACCTTAGAGTTTCGGATCTGAGACCGCCCTCGTGTCGGCTTTCCTTTTGAAAATCCATCTTGTGTTGGTAACCTCTAGTTGTGAGACTGCCTTAGTGTCGGCCTACCTTAGAGTTTAGGATCTGAGGCCTCCCTCGTGTCGGCTTTCCTATTGAAAATCCATCTTGTGATGGTAACCTTTGGTTATGAGACCGCCTTCGTATCGGCTTACCTTAGAGTTTAGGATCTGAGGTCGCCCTCGTGTTGGATTTGCTTTTGAAAATCCATCTTGTGTTGGTAACCTCTAGTTATGAGACCACCTTTTCGTCGGCCTACCTTAGAGTTTAGGATCTGAGACCGCCCTCGTGTCGGCTTTCCGTCTAAAATCCATCTTGTTATGGTAACCTCTGGTTATGAGACCGCCTTGGTGTCATCCTACCTTAGAGTTTAGAATCTGAGACTTCCCTTGTGTCGGATTTCCTTTTGAAAATCCATCTTGTGATGGTAACCTCTTGTTATGAGACCGCCTTCGTGTCGGCCTACCTTAGAGTTTAGGATCTGCGACCGCCCTCGTTTCGTCTTTCCTTCTAAAATCCATCTTGTGATGGTACCCTCTAGTTATGAGACCGCCTTCGTGTCGGCCTACCTTAGAGTTTAGGATCTGATACCGCCCTCGTGCCGGCTTTCCATTTGAAAATCCATCTTGTGGTGGTAACCTCTGGTTATGAGACCGCTTTAGTGTCGGCCTACCTTAGAGTTTAAGATCTGATACCTCCCTCGTGTCGGCTTTCCTTCTAAAATTCATCTTGTAATGGTAATCTCCGTATATGAGACCGCCTTCGTGTCTGCCTACCTTAGAGTTTTGGATCTGAGACATCTCTCGTGTCGACTTTCCTTCTAAAATCCATCTTGTGATGGTAACCTCTGGTTATGAGACCGCCTTCGTGTCGGCCTACCTTAGAGTTTAGGATCTGAGACCGCCCTCGTGTCGGCTTGCCTTTTGAAATTCCATCTTATGATGGTAACTTTTGGGTATGAGACTGGCTTCGTGTCGGCTTACCTTAGAGTTTAGAATCTGAGACTGCCCTCGTGTCGGCTTTCATTTTGAAAATCCATCTTGTGATGGTAACCTCTGGTTATGAGACCGCCTTCGTGTCGGCCTACCTTAGAGTTTTGGATTTGAGACATCCCTCGTGTCGACTTTCCTTCTAAAATCCATCTTGTGATGGTAACCTCTGGTTATGAGATCGCCTTCGTGTCGGCCTACCTTAGAGTTTAGGATCTGAGACCGCCCTCGTGTCGGATTTCCTTTTGAAAATCCATCTTGTGTTGGTAACCTCTAGTTATGAGACCACCTTTTCGTCAGCCTACCTTTGAGTTTAGGATCTGAGACCGTCCTCGTGTCGGCTTTCCGTCTAAAATCCATCTTGTTATGGTAACCTCTGGTTATGTGACCGCCTTGGTGTCATCCTACCTTAGAGTTTAGAATCTGACACTGCCCTTGTGTCGGATTTCCTTTTGAAAATCCATCTTGTGATGGTAACCTCTTGTTATGAGACCGCCTTCGTGTCGGCCTACCTTAGAGTTTAGGATCTGAGACCGCCCTCGTTTCGTCTTTCCTTCTAAAATCCATCTTGTGATGGTACCCTCTAGTTATGAGACCGCCTTCGTGTCGGCCTACCTTAGAGTTTAGGATCTGATACCGCCCTCGTGCCGGCGTTCCATTTGAAAATCCATCTTGTGATGGTAACCTCTGGTTATGAGACCGCTTTAGTGTCGGCCTACCTTAGAGTTTAAGATCTGATACCTCCCTCGTGTCGGCTTTCCTTCTAAAATTCATCTTGTAATGGTAATCTCTGGTTATGAGACCGCCTTCGTGTCGGCCTACCTTAGAGTTTTGGATCTGAGACATCTCTCGTGTCGACTTTCCTTCTAAAATCCATCTTGTGATGGTAACCTCTGGTTATGAGACCGCCTTCGTGTCGGCCTACCTTAGAGTTTAGGATCTGAGACCGCCCTCGTGTCGGCTTTCCTTTTGAACATCCATCTTACGATGGTAACCTTTCGTTATGAGACCGCCTTCGTGTCGGCTTACCTTAGAGTTTCGGATCTGAGACCGCCCTCGTGTCGGCTTTCCTTTTGAAAATCCATCTTGTGTTGGTAACCTCTAGTTGTGAGACTGCCTTTGTGTTGGCCTACCTTAGAGTTTAGGATCAGAGACCGCCCTCGTGTCGACTTTCCTTCTAAAATCCATCTTGTGATGGTAACCTCTGGTTATGAGATCGCCTTCGTGTCGGCCTACCTTAGAGTTTAGGATCTGAGGCCTCCCTCGTGTCGGCTTTCCTATTGAAAATCCATCTTGTGATGGTAACCTTTGGTTATGAGACCGCCTTCGTATCGGCTTACCTTAGAGTTTAGGATCTGAGGTCGCCCTCGTGTTGGATTTGCTTTTGAAAATCCATCTTGTGTTGGTAACCTCTAGTTATGAGACCACCTTTTCGTCGGCCTACCTTAGAGTTTAGGATCTGAGACCGCCCTCGTGTCGGCTTTCCGTCTAAAATCCATCTTGTTATGGTAACCTCTGGTTATGAGACCGCCTTGGTGTCATCCTACCTTAGAGTTTAGAATCTGAGACTTCCCTTGTGTCGGATTTCCTTTTGAAAATCCATCTTGTGATGGTAACCTCTTGTTATGAGACCGCCTTCGTGTCGGCCTACCTTAGAGTTTAGGATGTGCGACCGCCCTCGTTTCGTCTTTCCTTCTAAAATCCATCTTGTGATGGTACCCTCTAGTTATGAGACCGCCTTCGTGTCGGCCTACCTTAGAGTTTAGGATCTGATACCGCCCTCGTGCCGGCTTTCCATTTGAAAATCCATCTTGTGGTGGTAACCTCTGGTTATGAGACCGCTTTAGTGTCGGCCTACCTTAGAGTTTAAGATCTGATACCTCCCTCGTGTCGGCTTTCCTTCTAAAATTCATCTTGTAATGGTAATCTCCGTATATGAGACCGCCTTCGTGTCTGCCTACCTTAGAGTTTTGGATCTGAGACATCTCTCGTGTCGACTTTCCTTCTAAAATCCATCTTGTGATGGTAACCTCTGGTTATGAGACCGCCTTCGTGTCGGCCTACCTTAGAGTTTAGGATCTGAGACCGCCCTCGTGTCGGCTTGCCTTTTGAAATTCCATCTTATGATGGTAACTTTTGGGTATGAGACTGGCTTCGTGTCGGCTTACCTTAGAGTTTAGAATCTGAGACTGCCCTCGTGTCGGCTTTCATTTTGAAAATCCATCTTGTGATGGTAACCTCTGGTTATGAGACCGCCTTCGTGTCGGCCTACCTTAGAGTTTTGGATTTCAGACATCCCTCGTGTCGACTTTCCTTCTAAAATCCATCTTGTGATGGTAACCTCTGGTTATGAGATCGCCTTCGTGTCGGCCTACCTTAGAGTTTAGGATCTGAGACCGCCCTCGTGTCGGATTTCCTTTTGAAAATCCATCTTGTGTTGGTAACCTCTAGTTATGAGACCACCTTTTCGTCAGCCTACCTTTGAGTTTAGGATCTGAGACCGTCCTCGTGTCGGCTTTCCGTCTAAAATCCATCTTGTTATGGTAACCTCTGGTTATGTGACCGCCTTGGTGTCATCCTACCTTAGAGTTTAGAATCTGACACTGCCCTTGTGTCGGATTTCCTTTTGAAAATCCATCTTGTGATGGTAACCTCTTGTTATGAGACCGCCTTCGTGTCGGCCTACCTTAGAGTTTAGGATCTGAGACCGCCCTCGTTTCGTCTTTCCTTCTAAAATCCATCTTGTGATGGTACCCTCTAGTTATGAGACCGCCTTCGTGTCGGCCTACCTTAGAGTTTAGGATCTGATACCGCCCTCGTGCCGGCGTTCCATTTGAAAATCCATCTTGTGATGGTAACCTCTGGTTATGAGACCGCTTTAGTGTCGGCCTACCTTAGAGTTTAAGATCTGATACCTCCCTCGTGTCGGCTTTCCTTCTAAAATTCATCTTGTAATGGTAATCTCTGGTTATGAGACCGCCTTCGTGTCGGCCTACCTTAGAGTTTTGGATCTGAGACATCTCTCGTGTCGACTTTCCTTCTAAAATCCATCTTGTGATGGTAACCTCTGGTTATGAGACCGCCTTCGTGTCGGCCTACCTTAGAGTTTAGGATCTGAGACCGCCCTCGTGTCGGCTTTCCTTTTGAACATCCATCTTACGATGGTAACCTTTCGTTATGAGACCGCCTTCGTGCCGGCTTACCTTAGAGTTTCGGATCTGAGACCGCCCTCGTGTCGGCTTTCCTTTTGAAAATCCATCTTGTGTTGGTAACCTCTAGTTGTGAGACTGCCTTTGTGTTGGCCTACCTTAGAGTTTAGGATCAGAGACCGCCCTCGTGTCGACTTTCCTTCTAAAATCCATCTTGTGATGGTAACCTCTGGTTATGAGATCGCCTTCGTGTCGGCCTACCTTAGAGTTTAGGATCTGAGGCCTCCCTCGTGTCGGCTTTCCTATTGAAAATCCATCTTGTGATGGTAACCTTTGGTTATGAGACCGCCTTCGTATCGGCTTACCTTAGAGTTTAGGATCTGAGGTCGCCCTCGTGTTGGATTTGCTTTTGAAAATCCATCTTGTGTTGGTAACCTCTAGTTATGAGACCACCTTTTCGTCGGCCTACCTTAGAGTTTAGGATCTGAGACCGCCCTCGTGTCGGCTTTCCGTCTAAAATCCATCTTGTTATGGTAACCTCTGGTTATGAGACCGCCTTGGTGTCATCCTACCTTAGAGTTTAGAATCTGAGACTTCCCTTGTGTCGGATTTCCTTTTGAAAATCCATCTTGTGATGGTAACCTCTTGTTATGAGACCGCCTTCGTGTCGGCCTACCTTAGAGTTTAGGATCTGCGACCGCCCTCGTTTCGTCTTTCCTTCTAAAATCCATCTTGTGATGGTACCCTCTAGTTATGAGACCGCCTTCGTGTCGGCCTACCTTAGAGTTTAGGATCTGATACCGCCCTCGTGCCGGCTTTCCATTTGAAAATCCATCTTGTGGTGGTAACCTCTGGTTATGAGACCGCTTTAGTGTCGGCCTACCTTAGAGTTTAAGATCTGATACCTCCCTCGTGTCGGCTTTCCTTCTAAAATTCATCTTGTAATGGTAATCTCCGTATATGAGACCGCCTTCGTGTCTGCCTACCTTAGAGTTTTGGATCTGAGACATCTCTCGTGTCGACTTTCCTTCTAAAATCCATCTTGTGATGGTAACCTCTGGTTATGAGACCGCCTTCGTGTCGGCCTACCTTAGAGTTTAGGATCTGAGACCGCCCTCGTGTCGGCTTGCCTTTTGAAATTCCATCTTATGATGGTAACTTTTGGGTATGAGACTGGCTTCGTGTCGGCTTACCATAGAGTTTAGAATCTGAGACTGCCCTCGTGTCGGCTTTCATTTTGAAAATCCATCTTGTGATGGTAACCTCTGGTTATGAGACCGCCTTCGTGTCGGCCTACCTTAGAGTTTTGGATTTCAGACATCCCTCGTGTCGACTTTCCTTCTAAAATCCATCTTGTGATGGTAACCTCTGGTTATGAGATCGCCTTCGTGTCGGCCTACCTTAGAGTTTAGGATCTGAGACCGCCCTCGTGTCGGATTTCCTTTTGAAAATCCATCTTGTGTTGGTAACCTCTAGTTATGAGACCACCTTTTCGTCAGCCTACCTTTGAGTTTAGGATCTGAGACCGTCCTCGTGTCGGCTTTCCGTCTAAAATCCATCTTGTTATGGTAACCTCTGGTTATGTGACCGCCTTGGTGTCATCCTACCTTAGAGTTTAGAATCTGACACTGCCCTTGTGTCGGATTTCCTTTTGAAAATCCATCTTGTGATGGTAACCTCTTGTTATGAGACCGCCTTCGTGTCGGCCTACCTTAGAGTTTAGGATCTGAGACCGCCCTCGTTTCGTCTTTCCTTCTAAAATCCATCTTGTGATGGTACCCTCTAGTTATGAGACCGCCTTCGTGTCGGCCTACCTTAGAGTTTAGGATCTGATACCGCCCTCGTGCCGGCGTTCCATTTGAAAATCCATCTTGTGATGGTAACCTCTGGTTATGAGACCGCTTTAGTGTCGGCCTACCTTAGAGTTTAAGATCTGATACCTCCCTCGTGTCGGCTTTCCTTCTAAAATTCATCTTGTAATGGTAATCTCTGGTTATGAGACCGCCTTCGTGTCGGCCTACCTTAGAGTTTTGGATCTGAGACATCTCTCGTGTCGACTTTCCTTCTAAAATCCATCTTGTGATGGTAACCTCTGGTTATGAGACCGCCTTCGTGTCGACCTACCTTAGAGTTTAGGATCTGAGACCGCCCTCGTGTCGGCTTTCCTTTTGAACATCCATCTTACGATGGTAACCTTTCGTTATGAGACCGCCTTCGTGCCGGCTTACCTTAGAGTTTCGGATCTGAGACCGCCCTCGTGTCGGCTTTCCTTTTGAAAATCCATCTTGTGTTGGTAACCTCTAGTTGTGAGACTGCCTTTGTGTTGGCCTACCTTAGAGTTTAGGATCAGAGACCGCCCTCGTGTCGACTTTCCTTCTAAAATCCATCTTGTGATGGTAACCTCTGGTTATGAGATCGCCTTCGTGTCGGCCTACCTTAGAGTTTAGGATCTGAGGCCTCCCTCGTGTCGGCTTTCCTATTGAAAATCCATCTTGTGATGGTAACCTTTGGTTATGAGACCGCCTTCGTATCGGCTTACCTTAGAGTTTAGGATCTGAGGTCGCCCTCGTGTTGGATTTGCTTTTGAAAATCCATCTTGTGTTGGTAACCTCTAGTTATGAGACCACCTTTTCGTCGGCCTACCTTAGAGTTTAGGATATGAGACCGCCCTCGTGTCGGCTTTCCGTCTAAAATCCATCTTGTTATGGTAACCTCTGGTTATGAGACCGCCTTGGTGTCATCCTACCTTAGAGTTTAGAATCTGAGACTTCCCTTGTGTCGGATTTCCTTTTGAAAATCCATCTTGTGATGGTAACCTCTTGTTATGAGACCGCCTTCGTGTCGGCCTACCTTAGAGTTTAGGATCTGCGACCGCCCTCGTTTCGTCTTTCCTTCTAAAATCCATCTTGTGATGGTACCCTCTAGTTATGAGACCGCCTTCGTGTCGGCCTACCTTAGAGTATAGGATCTGATACCGCCCTCGTGCCGGCTTTCCATTTGAAAATCCATCTTGTGGTGGTAACCTCTGGTTATGAGACCGCTTTAGTGTCGGCCTACCTTAGAGTTTAAGATCTGATACCTCCCTCGTGTCGGCTTTCCTTCTAAAATTCATCTTGTAATGGTAATCTCCGTATATGAGACCGCCTTCGTGTCTGCCTACCTTAGAGTTTTGGATCTGAGACATCTCTCGTGTCGACTTTCCTTCTAAAATCCATCTTGTGATGGTAACCTCTGGTTATGAGACCACCTTCGTGTCGGCCTGCCTTAGAGTTTAGGATCTGAGACCGCCCTCGTGTCGGCTTGCCTTTTGAAATTCCATCTTATGATGGTAACTTTTGGGTATGAGACTGACTTCGTGTCGGCTTACCTTAGAGTTTAGAATCTGAGACTGCCCTCGTGTCGGATTTCATTTTGAAAATCCATCTTGTGATGGTAACCTCTGGTTATGAGACCGCCTTCGTGTCGGCCTACCTTAGAGTTTTGGATTTGAGACATCCCTCGTGTCGACTTTCCTTCTAAAATCCATCTTGTGATGGTAACCTCTGGTTATGAGATCGCCTTCGTGTCGGCCTACCTTAGAGTTTAGGATCTGAGACCGCCCTCGTGTCGTATTTCCTTTTGAAAATCCATCTTGTGTTGGTAACCTCTAGTTATGAGACCACCTTTTCGTCAGCCTACCTTTGAGTTTAGGATCTGAGACCGTCCTCGTGTCGGCTTTCCGTCTAAAATCCATCTTGTTATGGTAACCTCTGGTTATGTGACCGCCTTGGTGTCATCCTACCTTAGAGTTTAGAATCTGACACTTCCCTTGTGTCGGATTTCCTTTTGAAAATCCATCTTGTGATGGTAACCTCTTGTTATGAGACCGCCTTCGTGTCGGCCTACCTTAGAGTTTAGGATCTGAGACCGCCCTCGTTTCGTCTTTCCTTCTAAAATCAATCTTGTGATGGTACCCTCTAGTTATGAGACCGCCTTCGTGTCGGCCTACCTTAGAGTTTAGGATCTGATACCGCCCTCGTGCCGGCGTTCCATTTGAAAATCCATCTTGTGATGGTAACCTCTGGTTATGAGACCGCTTTAGTGTCGGCCTACCTTAGAGTTTAAGATCTGATACCTCCCTCGTGTCGGCTTTCCTTCTAAAATTCATCTTGTAATGGTAATCTCTGGTTATGAGACCGCCTTCGTGTCGGCCTACCTTAGAGTTTTGGATCTGAGACATCTCTCGTGTCGACTTTCCTTCTAAAATCCATCTTGTGATGGTAACCTCTGGTTATGAGACCGCCTTCGTGTCGGCCTACCTTAGAGTTTAGGATCTGAGACCGCCCTCGTGTCGGCTTTCCTTTTGAACATCCATCTTACGATGGTAACCTTTGGTTATGAGACCGCCTTCGTGCCGGCTTACCTTAGAGTTTCGGATCTGAGACCGCCCTCGTGTCGGCTTTCCTTTTGAAAATCCATCTTGTGTTGGTAACCTCTAGTTGTGAGACCGCCTTTGTGTTGGCCTACCTTAGAGTTTAGGATCAGAGACCGCCCTCGTGTCGACTTTCCTTCTAAAATCCATCTTGTGATGGTAACCTCTGGTTATGAGATCGCCTTCGTGTCGGCCTACCTTAGAGTTTAGGATCTGAGGCCTCCCTCGTGTCGGCTTTCCTATTGAAAATCCATCTTGTGATGGTAACCTTTGGTTATGAGACCGCCTTCGTATCGGCTTACCTTAGAGTTTAGGATCTGAGGTCGCCCTCGTGTTGGATTTCCTTTTGAAAATCCATCTTGTGTTGGTAACCTCTAGTTATGAGACCACCTTTTCGTCGCCCTACCTTAGAGTTTAGGATCTGAGACCGCCCTCGTGTCGACTTTCCTTCTAAAATCCATCTTGTGATGGTAACCTCTGATTATGAGACCGCCGTCGTGTCGGCCTACCTTAGAGTTTAGGATCTGAGACCGCCCTCGTGTCGGCTTTCCGTCTAAAATCCATCTTGTTATGGTAACCTCTGGTTATGTGACCGCCTTTGTGTCATCCTACCTTAGAGTTTAGAATCTGAGACTTCCCTTGTGTCGGATTTCCTTTTGAAAATCCATCTTGTGTTGGTAACCTCTAGTTATGAGACCACCTTTTCGTCGGCCTACCTTAGAGTTTAGGATCTGAGACCGCCCTCGTGTCGACTTTCCTTCTAAAATCCATCTTGTGATGGTAACCTCTGATTATGAGACCGCCTTCGTGTCGGCCTACCTTAGAGTTTAGGATCTGAGACCGCCCTCGTGTCGGCTTTCCTTTTGAAAATCCTTCTTGTGATTGTAACCTTTGGTTATGAAACCGCCTTCGTGTCGGATAACCTTAGAGTTTAGGATCTGAGACCGCCTTCGTGTCGACATTCCTTTTGAAAATCCATCTTGTGATGGTAACCTCTGGTTATGAGACCGCCTTCGTGCCGGCCTACCTTAGAGTTTAGGATCTGAGACCGCCCTCGTGTCGGCTTTCCTTCTAAAATCCATCTTGTGATGGTAACCTCGGGTTATGAGATCGCCTTCTGGTCGGCCTACCTTAGAGATTAGGATCTCGGACCGCCCTCGTGTCGGCTTTCCCTCTAAAATCCATCTTGTGATGGTAACCTCTGATTATGAGACCGCCTTGGTGTCGGCCTACCTTAGAGTTTAGGATCTGAGACCACCCTCGTGTCGGCTTTCCTTTTGAAAATCCATCTTATGATTGTAACTTTTGGTTATGAGACTGGCTTCGTGTCGGCTTACCTTAGAGTTTAGAATCTGAGACTGCCCTCATGCCGGCTTTCATTTTGAAAATCCATCTTGTGTTGGTAACCTCTGGTTATGAGACCGCCTTCGTGTCGGCCTACCTTAGAGTTTAGGATCTGAGACCGCCCTCGTGTCGGCTTTCCTTTTGAAAATCCATCTTATGATGGTAACCTTTGGTTATGTGACCGCCTTCGTGTCGGCTTACCTTAGAGTTTAGGATCTGAGACCGCCCTCGTGTCGACTTTCCTTTTGAACATCCATCTTATGATGGTAACCTTTGGTTATGAGACCGCCTTCGTGCCGACTTACCTTAGAGTTTCGGATCTGAGACCGCCCTCGTGTCGGCTTTCCTTTTGAAAATCCATCTTGTGTTGGTAACCTCTAGTTGTGAGACCGCCTTTGTGTTGGCCTACCTTAGAGTTCAGGATCAGAGACCGCCCTCGTGTCGACATTCCTTCTAAAATCCATCTTGTGATGGTAACCTCGGGTTATGAGACCGCCTTCTAGTTGGCCTACCTTAGAGTTTAGGATCTCGGACCGCCCTCGTGTCGGCTTTCCCTTTAAAATCCATCTTGTGATGGTAACCTCTGATTATGAGACCGCCTTGGTGTCGGCCTACCTTAGAGTTTAGGATCTGAGACCACCCTCGTGTCGGCTTTCCTTTTGAAAATCCATCTTATGATGGTAACTTTTGGTTATGAGACTGGCTTCGTGTCGGCTTACCGTAGAGTTTAGAATCTGAGACTGCCCTCGTGCCGGCTTTCATTTTGAAAATCCATCTTGTGTTGGTAACCTCTGGTTATGAGACCGCCTTCGTGTCGGCCTACCTTAGAGTTTAGGATCTGAGGCCTCCCTCGTGTCGGCTTTCCTATTGAAAATCCATCTTGTGATGGTAACCTTTGGTTATGAGACCGCCTTCGTATCGGCTTACCTTAGAGTTTAGGATCTGAGGTCGCCCTCGTGTCGGATTTCCTTTTGAAAATCCATCTTGTGTTGGTAACCTCTAGTTAGGAGACCACCTTTTTGTCGGCCTACCTTAGAGTTTAGGATCTGAGACCGCCCTCGTGTCGACTTTCCTTCTAAAATCTATCTTGTGATGGTAACCTCTGATTATGAGACCGCCTTCGTGTCGGCCTACCTTAGAGTTTAGGATCTGAGACCGCCCTCGTGTCGGCTTTCCTTTTGAAAATCCTTCTTGTGATGGTAACCTTTGGTTATGAAACCGCCTTCGTGTCGGATTACCTTAGAGTTTAGGATCTGAGACAGCCTTCGTGTCGACTTTCCTTTTGAAAATCCATCTTGTGATGGTAACCTCTGGTTATGAGAACGCCTTCGTGCCGGCCTACCTTAGAGTTTAGGATCTGAGACCGCCCTCGTGTCGGCATTCCTTCTAAAATCCATCTTGTGATGGTAACCTCGGGTTATGAGACCGCCTTCTGGTCGGCCTACCTTAGAGTTTAGGATCTCGGACCGCCCTCGTTTCGGCTTTCCCTCTAAAATCCATCTTGTGATGGTAACCTCTGATTATGAGACCGCCTTCGTGTCGGCCTACCTTAGAGTTTAGGATCTGAGACCACCATCGTGTCGGCTTTCCTTTTGAAAATCCATCTTATGATGGTAACTTTTGGTTATGAGACTGGCTTCGTGTCGGCTTACCTTAGAGTTTAGAATCTGAGACCGCCTTCGTGTCAACTTTCCTTTTGAAAATCCATCTTGTGATGGTAACCTCTGGTTATGAGACCGCCTTCGTGTCGGCCTACCTTGGAGTTTAGGATCTGAGACCGCCCTCGTGTCTACTTTCCTTCTAAAATCCATCTTGTGATGGTAACCTCTGGTTATGAGACCGCCTTCGTGTCGGCCTACCTTAGAGTTTAGGATCTGAGACCGCCCTCGTGTCGGCTTTCCTTTTGAAAATCCATCTTGTGATGGTAACCTTTAGTTATGAGACCGCCTTCGTGTCAGATTACCTTAGAGTTTAGGATCTGAGACCTCCCTCGTTTCGTCTTTCTTTCTAAAATCCATCTTGTGATGGTACCCTCTAGTTATGAGACCGCCTTCGTGTCGGCCTACCTTAGAGTTTAGGATCTGATACCGCCCTCGTGCCGGCGTTCCATTTGAAAATCCATCTTGTGATGGTAACCTCTGGTTATGAGACCGCTTTAGTGTCGGCCTACCTTTGAGTTTAAGATCTGATACCTCCCTCGTGTCGGCTTTCCTTCTAAAATTCATCTTGAAATGGTAATCTCTGGTTATGAGACCGCCGTCGTGTCGGCCTACCTTAGAGTTTTGGATCTGAGACATCTCTCGTGTCGACTTTCCTTCTAAAATCCATCTTGTGATGGTAACCTCTGGTTATGAGACCGCCTTCGTGTCCGCCTACCTTAGAGTTTAGGATCTGAGACCGCCCTCGTGTCGGCTTTCCTTTTGAAAATCCATCTTATGATGGTAACCTTTGGTTATGAGACCGCCTTCGTGCCGGCTTACCTTAGAGTTTCGGATCTGAGACCGCCCTCGTGTCGGCTTTCCTTTTGAAAATCCATCTTGTGTTGGTAACCTCTAGTTGTGAGACTGCCTTTGTGTTGGCCTACCTTAGAGTTTAGGATCAGAGACCGCCCTCGTGTCGACTTTCCTTCTAAAATCCATCTTGTGATGGTAACCTCTGGTTATGAGATCGCCTTCGTGTCGGCCTACCTTAGAGTTTAGGATCTGAGGCCTCCCTCGTGTCGGCTTTCCTATTGAAAATCCATCTTGTGATGGTAACCTTTGGTTATGAGACCGCCTTCGTATCGGCTTACCTTAGAGTTTAGGATCTGAGGTCGCCCTCGTGTTGGATTTCCTTTTGAAAATCCATCTTGTGTTGGTAACCTCTAGTTATGAGACCACCTTTTCGTCGGCCTACCTTAGAGTTTAGGATCTGAGACCGCCCTCGTGTCGACTTTCCTTCTAAAATCCATCTTGTGATGGTAACCTCTGATTATGAGACCGCCTTCGTGTCGGCCTACCTTAGAGTTTAGGATCTGAGACCGCCGTCGTGTCGGCTTTCCATCTAAAATCCATCTTGTTATGGTAACCTCTGGTTATGAGACCGCCTGGGTGTCATCCTACCTTCGAGTTTAGAATCTGAGACTTCCCTTGTGTCGGATTTCCTTTTGAAAATCCATCTTGTGATGGTAACCTCTTGTTATGAGACCGCCTTCGTGTCGGCCTACCTTAGAGTTTAGGATCTGAGACCGCCCTCGTTTCGTCTTTCCTTCTAAAATCCATCTTGTGATGGTACCCTCTAGTTATGAGACCGCCTTCGTGTCGGCCTACCTTAGAGTTTAGGATCTGATACCGCCCTCGTGCCGGCTTTCCATTTGAAAATCCATCTTGTGATGGTAACCTCTGGTTATGAGATCGCCTTCGTGTCGGCCTACCTTAGAGTTTAGGATCTGAGGCCTCCCTCGTGTCGGCTTTCCTATTGAAAATCCATCTTGTGATGGTAACCTTTGGTTATGAGACCGCCTTCGTATCGGCTTACCTTAGAGTTTAGGATCTGAGGTCGCCCTCGTGTCGGATTTCCTTTTGAAAATCCATCTTGTGTTGGTAACCTCTAGTTAGGAGACCACCTTTTTGTCGGCCTACCTTAGAGTTTAGGATCTGAGACCGCCCTCTTGTCGACTTTCCTTCTAAAATCCATCTTGTGATGGTAACCTCTGATTATGAGACCGCCTTCGTGTCGGCCTACCTTAGAGTTTAGGATCTGAGACCGCCCTCGTGTCGGCTTTCCTTTTGAAAATCCTTCTTGTGATGGTAACCTTTGGTTATGAAACCGCCTTCGTGTCGGATTACCTTAGAGTTTAGGATCTGAGACCGCCTTCGTGTCGACTTTCCTTTTGAAAATCCATCTTGTGATGGTAACCTCTGGTTATGAGAACGCCTTCGTGCCGGCCTACCTTAGAGTTTAGGATCTGAGACCGCCCTCGTGTCGGCATTCCTTCTAAAATCCATCTTGTGATGGTAACCTCGGGTTATGAGACCGCCTTCTGGTCGGCCTACCTTAGAGTTTAGGATCTCGGACCGCCCTCGTTTCGGCTTTCCCTCTAAAATCCATCTTGTGATGGTAACCTCTGATTATGAGACCGCCTTCGTGTCGGCCTACCTTAGAGTTTAGGATCTGAGACCACCATCGTGTCGGCTTTCCTTTTGAAAATCCATCTTATGATGGTAACTTTTGGTTATGAGACTGGCTTCGTGTCGGCTTACCTTAGAGTTTAGAATCTGAGACCGCCTTCGTGTCAACTTTCCTTTTGAAAATCCATCTTGTGATGGTAACCTCTGGTTATGAGACCGCCTTCGTGTCGGCCTACCTTGGAGTTTAGGATCTGAGACCGCCCTCGTGTCTACTTTCCTTCTAAAATCCATCTTGTGATGATAACCTCTGGTTATGAGACCGCCTTCGTGTCGGCCTACCTTAGAGTTTAGGATCTGAGACCGCCCTCGTGTCGGCTTTCCTTTTGAAAATCCATCTTGTGATGGTAACCATTAGTTATGAGACCGCCTTCGTGTCAGATTACCTTAGAGTTTAGGATCTGAGACCTCCCTCGTTTCGTCTTTCTTTCTAAAATCCATCTTGTGATGGTACCCTCTAGTTATGAGACCGCCTTCGTGTCGGCCTACCTTAGAGTTTAGGATCTGATACCGCCCTCGTGCCGGCGTTCCATTTGAAAATCCATCTTGTGATGGTAACCTCTGGTTATGAGACCGCTTTAGTGTCGGCCTACCTTAGAGTTTAAGATCTGATACCTCCCTCGTGTCGGCTTTCCTTCTAAAATTCATCTTGAAATGGTAATCTCTGGTTATGAGACCGCCGTCGTGTCGGCCTACCTTAGAGTTTTGGATCTGAGACATCTCTCGTGTCGACTTTCCTTCTAAAATCCATCTTGTGATGGTAACCTCTGGTTATGAGACCGCCTTCGTGTCG
This sequence comes from Lathyrus tuberosus, assembly GCA_022829125.1. NCBI lineage: Eukaryota > Viridiplantae > Streptophyta > Magnoliopsida > Fabales > Fabaceae > Lathyrus > Lathyrus tuberosus. The sequence continues at coordinate 10,314,375 of JALAZF010000038.1, forward strand.
GCCTACCTTAGAGTTTAGGATCTGAGACCGCCCTCGTGTCGGCTTTCCTTTTGAAAATCCATCTTATGATGGTAACCTTTGGTTATGAGACCGCCTTCGTGCCGGCTTACCTTAGAGTTTCGGATCTGAGACCGCCCTCGTGTCGGCTTTCCTTTTGAAAATCCATCTTGTGTTGGTAACCTCTAGTTGTGAGACTGCCTTTGTGTTGGCCTACCTTAGAGTTTAGGATCAGAGACCGCCCTCGTGTCGACTTTCCTTCTAAAATCCATCTTGTGATGGTAACCTCTGGTTATGAGATCGCCTTCGTGTCGGCCTACCTTAGAGTTTAGGATCTGAGGCCTCCCTCGTGTCGGCTTTCCTATTGAAAATCCATCTTGTGATGGTAACCTTTGGTTATGAGACCGCCTTCGTATCGGCTTACCTTAGAGTTTAGGATCTGAGGTCGCCCTCGTGTTGGATTTCCTTTTGAAAATCCATCTTGTGTTGGTAACCTCTAGTTATGAGACCACCTTTTCGTCGGCCTACCTTAGAGTTTAGGATCTGAGACCGCCCTCGTGTCGACTTTCCTTCTAAAATCCATCTTGTGATGGTAACCTCTGATTATGAGACCGCCTTCGTGTCGGCCTACCTTAGAGTTTAGGATCTGAGACCGCCGTCGTGTCAGCTTTCCATCTAAAATCCATCTTGTTATGGTAACCTCTGGTTATGAGACCGCCTGGGTGTCATCCTACCTTCGAGTTTAGAATCTGAGACTTCCCTTGTGTCGGATTTCCTTTTGAAAATCCATCTGGTGATGGTAACCTCTTGTTATGAGACCGCCTTCGTGTCGGCCTACCTTAGAGTTTAGGATCTGAGACCGCCCTCGTTTCGTCTTTCCTTCTAAAATCCATCTTGTGATGGTACCCTCTAGTTATGAGACCGCCTTCGTGTCGGCCTACCTTAGAGTTTAGGATCTGATACCGCCCTCGTGCCGGCTTTCCATTTGAAAATCCATCTTGTGATGGTAACCTCTGGTTATGAGACCGCTTTAGTGTCGGCCTACCTTAGAGTTTAAGATCTGATACCTCCCTCGTGTCGGCTTTCCTTCTAAATTTCATCTTGTAATGGTAATCTCCGTATATGAGACCGCCTTCGTGTCTGCCTACCTTAGAGTTTTGGATCTAAGACATCTCTCGTGTCGACTTTCCTTCTAAAATCCATCTTGTGATGGTAACCTCTGGTTATGAGACCGCCTTCGTGTCGGCCTACCTTAGAGTTTAGGATCTGAGACCGCCCTCGTGTCGGCTTGCCTTTTGAAATTCCATCTTATGATGGTAACTTTTGGTTATGAGACTGGCTTCGTGTCGGCTTACCTTAGAGTTTAGAATCTGAGACTGCCCTCGTGTCGGCTTTCATTTTGAAAATCCATCTTGTGATGGTAACCTCTGGTTATGAGGCCGCCTTCGTGTCGGCCTACCTTAGAGTTTTGGATCTGAGACATCCCTCGTGTCGACTTTCCTTCTAAAATCCATCTTGTGATGGTAACCTCTGGTTATGAGATCGCCTTCGTGTCGGCCTACCTTAGAGTTTAGGATCTGAGACCGCCCTCGTGTCGGATTTCCTTTTGAAAATCCATCTTGTGTTGGTAACCTCTAGTTATGAGACCACCTTTTCGTCGGCCTACCTTTGAGTTTAGGATCTGAGACCGTCCTCGTGTCGGCTTTCCGTCTAAAATCCATCATGTTATGGTAACCTCTGGTTATGTGACCGCCTTGGTGTCATCCTACCTTAGAGTTTAGAATCTGACACTGCCCTTGTGTCGGATTTCCTTTTGAAAATCCATCTTGTGATGGTAACCTCTTGTTATGAGACCGCCTTCGTGTCGGCCTACCTTAGAGTTTAGGATCTGAGACCGCCCTCGTTTCATCTTTCCTTCTAAAATCCATCTTGTGATGGTACCCTCTAGTTATGAGACCGCCTTCGTGTCGGCCTACCTTAGAGTTTAGGATCTGATACCTCCCTCGTGCCGGCGTTCCATTTGAAAATCCATCTTGTGATGGTAACCTCTGGTTATGAGACCGCTTTAGTGTCGGCCTACCTTAGAGTTTAAGATCTGATACCTCCCTTGTGTCGGCTTTCCCTCTAAAATTCATCTTGTAATGGTAATCTCTGGTTATGAGACCGCCTTCGTGTCGGCCTACCTTAGAGTTTTGGATCTGAGACATCTCTCGTGTCGACTTTCCTTCTAAAATCCATCTTGTGATGGTAACCTCTGGTTATGAGACCGGCTTCGTGTCGGCCTACCTTAGAGTTTAGGATCTGAGACCGCCCTCGTGTCGGCTTGCCTTTTGAAATTCCATCTTATGATGGTAACTTTTGGTTATGAGACTGGCTTCGTGTCGGCTTACCTTAGAGTTTAGAATCTGAGACTGCCCTCGTGTCGGCTTTCATTTTGAAAATCCATCTTGTGATGGTAACCTCTGGTTATGAGACCGCCTTCGTGTCGGCCTACCTTAGAGTTTTGGATCTGAGACATCCCTCGTGTCGACTTTCCTTCTAAAATCCATCTTGTGATGGTAACCTCTGGTTATGAGATCGCCTTCGTGTCGGCCTACCTTAGAGTTTAGGATCTGAGACCGCCCTCGTGTCGGATTTCGTTTTGAAAATCCATCTTGTGTTGGTAACCTCTAGTTATGAGACCACCTTTTCGTCGGCCTACCTTTGAGTTTAGGATCTGAGACCGTCCTCGTGTCGGCTTTCCGTCTAAAATCCATCTTGTTATGGTAACCTCTGGTTATGTGACCGCCTTGGTGTCATCCTACCTTAAAGTTTAGAATCTGACAGTGCCCTTGTGTCGGATTTCCTTTTGAAAATCCATCTTGTGATGGTAACCTCTTGTTATGAGACCGCCTTCGTGTCGGCCTACCTTAGAGTTTAGGATCTGAGACCGCCCTCGTTTCGTCTTTCTTTCTAAAATCCATCTTGTGATGGTACCCTCTAGTTATGAGACCGCCTTCGTGTCGGCCTACCTTAGAGTTTAGGATCTGATACCGCCCCCGTGCCGGCGTTCCATTTGACAATCCATCTTGTGATGGTAACCTCTGGTTATGAGACCGCTTTAGTGTCGGCCTACCTTAGAGTTTAAGATCTGATACCTCCCTCGTGTCGGCTTTCCTTCTAAAATTCATCTTGTAATGGTAATCTCTGGTTATGAGACCGCCTTCGTGTCGGCCTACCTTAGAGTTTTGGCTCTGAGACATCTCTCGTGTCGACTTTCCTTCTAAAATCCATCTTGTGATGGTAACCTCTGGTTATGGGACCGCCTTCGTGTCGGCCTACCTTAGAGTTTAGGATCTGAGACCGCCCTCGCGTCGGCTTTCCTTTTGAAAATCCATCTTATGATGGTAACCTTTTGTTATGAGACCGCCTTCGTGCCGGCTTACCTTAGAGTTTCGGATCTGAGACCGCCCTCGTGTCGGCTTTCCTTTTGAAAATCCATCTTGTGTTGGTAACCTCTAGTTGTGAGACTGCCTTTGTGTTGGCCTACCTTAGAGTTTAGGATCAGAGACCGCCCTCGTGTCGACTTTCCTTCTAAAATCCATCTTGTGATGGTAACCTCTGGTTATGAGATCGCCTTCGTGTCGGCCTACCTTAGAGTTTAGGATCTGAGGCCTCCCTCGTGTCGGCTTTCCTATTGAAAATCCATCTTGTGATGGTAACCTTTCGTTATGAGACCGCCTTCGTATCGGCTTACCTTAGAGTTTAGGATCTGAGGTCGCCCTCGTGTTGGATTTCCTTTTGAAAATCCATCTTGTGTTGGTAACCTCTAGTTATGAGACCACCTTTTCGTCGGCCTACCTTAGAGTTTAGGATCTGAGACCGCCCTCGTGTCGGCTTTCCGTCTAAAATCCATCTTGTTATGGTAACCTCTGGTTATGAGACCGCCTTGGTGTCATCCTACCTTAGAGTTTAGAATCTGAGACTTCCCTTGTGTCGGATTTCCTTTTGAAAATCCATCTTGTGATGGTAACCTCTTGTTATGAGACCGCCTTCGTGTCGGCCTACGTTAGAGTTTAGGATCTGCGACCGCCCTCGTTTCGTCTTTCCTTCTAAAATCCATCTTGTGATGGTACCCTCTAGTTATGAGACCGCCTTCGTGTCGGCCTACCTTAGAGTTTAGGATCTGATACCGCCCTCGTGCCGGCTTTCCATTTGAAAATCCATCTTGTGGTGGTAACCTCTGGTTATGAGACCGCTTTAGTGTCGGCCTACCTTAGAGTTTAAGATCTGATACCTCCCTCGTGTCGGCTTTCCTTCTAAAATTCATCTTGTAATGGTAATCTCTGGTTATGAGACCGCCTTCGTGTCGGCCTACCTTAGAGTTTTGGCTCTGAGACATCTCTCGTGTCGACTTTCCTTCTAAAATCCATCTTGTGATGGTAACCTCTGGTTATGGGACCGCCTTCGTGTCGGCCTACCTTAGAGTTTAGGATCTGAGACCGCCCTCGCGTCGGCTTTCCTTTTGAAAATCCATCTTATGATGGTAACCTTTTGTTATGAGACCGCCTTCGTGCCGGCTTACCTTAGAGTTTCGGATCTGAGACCGCCCTCGTGTCGGCTTTCCTTTTGAAAATCCATCTTGTGTTGGTAACCTCTAGTTGTGAGACTGCCTTTGTGTTGGCCTACCTTAGAGTTTAGGATCAGAGACCGCCCTCGTGTCGACTTTCCTTCTAAAATCCATCTTGTGATGGTAACCTCTGGTTATGAGATCGCCTTCGTGTCGGCCTACCTTAGAGTTTAGGATCTGAGGCCTCCCTCGTGTCGGCTTTCCTATTGAAAATCCATCTTGTGATGGTAACCTTTCGTTATGAGACCGCCTTCGTATCGGCTTACCTTAGAGTTTAGGATCTGAGGTCGCCCTCGTGTTGGATTTCCTTTTGAAAATCCATCTTGTGTTGGTAACCTCTAGTTATGAGACCACCTTTTCGTCGGCCTACCTTAGAGTTTAGGATCTGAGACCGCCCTCGTGTCGGCTTTCCGTCTAAAATCCATCTTGTTATGGTAACCTCTGGTTATGAGACCGCCTTGGTGTCATCCTACCTTAGAGTTTAGAATCTGAGACTTCCCTTGTGTCGGATTTCCTTTTGAAAATCCATCTTGTGATGGTAACCTCTTGTTATGAGACCGCCTTCGTGTCGGCCTACGTTAGAGTTTAGGATCTGCGACCGCCCTCGTTTCGTCTTTCCTTCTAAAATCCATCTTGTGATGGTACCCTCTAGTTATGAGACCGCCTTCGTGTCGGCCTACCTTAGAGTTTAGGATCTGATACCGCCCTCGTGCCGGCTTTCCATTTGAAAATCCATCTTGTGGTGGTAACCTCTGGTTATGAGACCGCTTTAGTGTCGGCCTACCTTAGAGTTTAAGATCTGATACCTCCCTCGTGTCGGCTTTCCTTCTAAAATTCATCTTGTAATGGTAATCTCCGTATATGAGACCGCCTTCGTGTCTGCCTACCTTAGAGTTTTGGATCTGAGACATCCCTCGTGTCGACTTTCCTTCTAAAATCCATCTTGTGATGGTAACCTCTGGTTATGGGACCGCCTTCGTGTCGGCCTACCTTAGAGTTTAGGATCTGAGACCGCCCTCGTGTCGGCTTTCCTTTTGAAAATCCATCTTATGATGGTAACCTTTCGTTATGAGACCGCCTTCGTGCCGGCTTACCTTAGAGTTTCGGATCTGAGACCGCCCTCGTGTCGTCTTTCCTTTTGAAAATCCATCTTGTGTTGGTAACCTCTAGTTGTGAGACTGCCTTTGTGTTGGCCTACCTTAGAGTTTAGGATCAGAGACCGCCCTCGTGTCGACTTTCCTTCTAAAATCCATCTTGTGATGGTAACCTCTGGTTATGATATCGCCTTCGTGTCGGCCTACCTTAGAGTTTAGGATCTGAGGCCTCCCTCGTGTCGGCTTTCCTATTGAAAATCCATCTTGTGATGGTAACCTTTGGTTATGAGACCGCCTTCGTATCGGCTTACCTTAGAGTTTAGGATCTGAGGTCGCCCTCGTGTTGGATTTCCTTTTGAAAATCCATCTTGTGTTGGTAACCTCTAGTTATGAGACCACCTTTTCGTCGGCCTACCTTAGAGTTTAGGATCTGAGACCGCCCTCGTGTCGGCTTTCCGTCTAAAATCCATCTTGTTATGGTAACCTCTGGTTATGCGACCGCCTTGGTGTCATCCTACCTTAGAGTTTAGAATCTGAGACTTCCCTTGTGTCGGATTTCCTTTTGAAAATCCATCTTGTGATGGTAACCTCTTGTTATGAGACCGCCTTCGTGTCGGCCTACCTTAGAGTTTAGGATCTGCGACCGCCCTCGTTTCGTCTTTCCTTCTAAAATCCATCTTGTGATGGTACCCTCTAGTTATGAGACCGCCTTCGTGTCAGCCTACCTTAGAGTTTAGGATCTGATACCGCCCTCGTGCCGGCTTTCCATTTGAAAATCCATCTTGTGGTGGTAACCTCTGGTTATGAGACCGCTTTAGTGTCGGCCTACCTTAGAGTTTAAGATCTGATACCTCCCTCGTGTCGGCTTTCCTTCTAAAATTCATCTTGTAATGGTAATCTCTGTATATGAGACCGCCTTCGTGTCTGCCTACCTTAGAGTTTTGGATCTGAGACATCCCTCGTGTCGACTTTCCTTCTAAAATCCATCTTGTGATGGTAACCTCTGGTTATGAGATCGCCTTCGTGTCGGCCTACCTTAGAGTTTAGGATCTGAGACCGCCCTCGTGTCGGATTTCCTTTTGAAAATCCATCTTGTGTTGGTAACCTCTAGTTATGAGACCACCTTTTCGTCAGCCTACCTTTGAGTTTAGGATCTGAGACCGTCCTCGTGTTGGCTTTCCGTCTAAAATCCATCTTGTTATGGTAACCTCTGGTTATGTGACCGCCTTGGTGTCATCCTACCTTAGAGTTTAGAATCTGACACTGCCCTTGTGTCGGATTTCCTTTTGAAAATCCATCTTGTGATGGTAACCTCTTGTTATGAGACCGCCTTCGTGTCGGCCTACCTTAGAGTTTAGGATCTGAGACCGCCCTCGTTTCGTCTTTCCTTCTAAAATCCATCTTGTGATGGTACCCTCTAGTTATGAGACCGCCTTCGTGTCGGCCTACCTTAGAGTTTAGGATCTGATACCGCCCTCGTGCCGGCGTTCCATTTGAAAATCCATCTTGTGATGGTAACCTCTGGTTATGAGACCGCTTTAGTGTCGGCCTACCTTAGAGTTTAAGATCTGATACCTCCCTCGTGTCGGCTTTCCTTCTAAAATTCATCTTGTAATGGTAATCTCTGGTTATGAGACCGCCTTCGTGTCGGCCTACCTTAGAGTTTTGGATCTGAGACATCTCTCGTGTCGACTTTCCTTCTAAAATCCATCTTGTGATGGTAACCTCTGGTTATGAGACCGCCTTCGTGTCGGCCTACCTTAGAGTTTAGGATCTGAGACCGCCCTCGTGTCGGCTTTCCTTTTGAAAATCCATCTTTTGATGGTAACCTTTGGTTATGAGACCGCCTTCGTATCGGCTTACCTTAGAGTTTAGGATCTGAGGTCGCCCTCGTGTTGGATTTCCTTTTGAAAATCCATCTTGTGTTGGTAACCTCTAGTTATGAGACCACCTTTTCGTCGGCCTACCTTAGAGTTTAGGATCTGAGACCGCCCTCGTGTCGGCTTTCCGTCTAAAATCCATCTTGTTATGGTAACCTCTGGTTATGAGACCGCCTTGGTGTCATCCTACCTTAGAGTTTAGAATCTGAGACTTCCCTTGTGTCGGATTTCCTTTTGAAAATCCATCTTGTGATGGTAACCTCTTGTTATGAGACCGCCTTCGTGTCGGCCTACCTTAGAGTTTAGGATCTGCGACCGCCCTCGTTTCGTCTTTCCTTCTAAAATCCATCTTGTGATGGTACCCTCTAGTTATGAGACCGCCTTCGTGTCGGCCTACCTTAGAGTTTAGGATCTGATACCGCCCTCGTGCCGGCTTTCCATTTGAAAATCCAACTTGTGGTGGTAACCTCTGGTTATGAGACCGCTTTAGTGTCGGCCTACCTTAGAGTTTAAGATCTGATACCTCCCTCGTGTCGGCTTTCCTTCTAAAATTCATCTTGTAATGGTAATCTCCGTATATGAGACCGCCTTCGTGTCTGCCTACCTTAGAGTTTTGGCTCTGAGACATCCCTCGTGTCGACTTTCCTTCTAAAATCCATCTTGTGATGGTAACCTCTGGTTATGGGACCGCCTTCGTGTCGGCCTACCTTAGAGTTTAGGATCTGAGACCGCCCTCGTGTCGGCTTTCCTTTTGAAAATCCATCTTATGATGGTAACCTTTCGTTATGAGTCCGCCTTCGTGCCGGCTTACCTTAGAGTTTAGGATCTGAGACCGCCCTCGTGTCGGCTTTCCGTCTAAAATCCATCTTGTTATGGTAACCTCTGGTTATGAGACCGCCTTGGTGTCATCCTACCTTAGAGTTTAGAATCTGAGACTTCCCTTGTGTCGGATTTCCTTTTGAAAATCCATCTTGTGATGGTAACCTCTTGTTATGAGACCGCCTTCGTGTCGGCCTACCTTAGAGTTTAGGATCTGCGACCGCCCTCGTTTCGTCTTTCCTTCTAAAATCCATCTTGTGATGGTACCCTCTAGTTATGAGACCGCCTTCGTGTCGGCCTACCTTAGAGTTTAGGATCTGATACCGCCCTCGTGCCGGCTTTCCATTTGAAAATCCATCTTGTGGTGGTAACCTCTGGTTATGAGACCGCTTTAGTGTCGGCCTACCTTAGAGTTTAAGATCTGATACCTCCCTCGTGTCGGCTTTCCTTCTAAAATTCATCTTGTAATGGTAATCTCCGTATATGAGACCGCCTTCGTGTCTGCCTACCTTAGAGTTTTGGCTCTGAGACATCCCTCGTGTCGACTTTCCTTCTAAAATCCATCTTGTGATGGTAACCTCTGGTTATGGGACCGCCTTCGTGTCGGCCTACCTTAGAGTTTAGGATCTGAGACCGCCCTCGTGTCGGCTTTCCTTTTGAAAATCCATCTTATGATGGTAACCTTTCGTTATGAGACCGCCTTCGTGCCGGCTTACCTTAGAGTTTCGGATCTGAGACCGCCCTCGTGTCGGCTTTCCTTTTGAAAATCCATCTTGTGTTGGTAACCTCTAGTTGTGAAACTGCCTTTGTGTTGGCCTACCTTAGAGTTTAGGATCAGAGACCGCCCTCGTGTCGACTTTCCTTCTAAAATCCATCTTGTGATGGTAACCTCTGGTTATGAGATCGCCTTCGTGTCGGCCTACCTTAGAGTTTAGGATCTGAGGCCTCCCTCGTGTCGGCTTTCCTATTGAAAATCCATCTTGTGATGGTAACCTTTGGTTATGAGACCGCCTTCGTATCGGCTTACCTTAGAGTTTAGGATCTGAGGTCGCCCTCGTGTTGGATTTCCTTTTGAAAATCCATCTTGTGTTGGTAACCTCTAGTTATGAGACCACCTTTTCGTCGGCCTACCTTAGAGTTTAGGATCTGAGACCGCCCTCGTGTCGGCTTTCCGTCTAAAATCCATCTTGTTATGGTAACCTCTGGTTATGCGACCGCCTTGGTGTCATCCTACCTTAGAGTTTAGAATCTGAGACTTCCCTTGTGTCGGATTTCCTTTTGAAAATCCATCTTGTGATGGTAACCTCTTGTTATGAGACCGCCTTCGTGTCGGCCTACCTTAGAGTTTAGGATCTGCGACCGCCCTCGTTTCGTCTTTCCTTCTAAAATCCATCTTGTGATGGTACCCTCTAGTTATGAGACCGCCTTCGTGTCAGCCTACCTTAGAGTTTAGGATCTGATACCGCCCTCGTGCCGGCTTTCCATTTGAAAATCCATCTTGTGGTGGTAACCTCTGGTTATGAGACCGCTTTAGTGTCGGCCTACCTTAGAGTTTAAGATCTGATACCTCCCTCGTGTCGGCTTTCCTTCTAAAATTCATCTTGTAATGGTAATCTCTGTATATGAGACCGCCTTCGTGTCTGCCTACCTTAGAGTTTTGGATCTGAGACATCCCTCGTGTCGACTTTCCTTCTAAAATCCATCTTGTGATGGTAACCTCTGGTTATGAGATCGCCTTCGTGTCGGCCTACCTTAGAGTTTAGGATCTGAGACCGCCCTCGTGTCGGATTTCCTTTTGAAAATCCATCTTGTGTTGGTAACCTCTAGTTATGAGACCACCTTTTCGTCAGCCTACCTTTGAGTTTAGGATCTGAGACCGTCCTCGTGTTGGCTTTCCGTCTAAAATCCATCTTGTTATGGTAACCTCTGGTTATGTGACCGCCTTGGTGTCATCCTACCTTAGAGTTTAGAATCTGACACTGCCCTTGTGTCGGATTTCCTTTTGAAAATCCATCTTGTGATGGTAACCTCTTGTTATGAGACCGCCTTCGTGTCGGCCTACCTTAGAGTTTAGGATCTGAGACCGCCCTCGTTTCGTCTTTCCTTCTAAAATCCATCTTGTGATGGTACCCTCTAGTTATGAGACCGCCTTCGTGTCGGCCTACCTTAGAGTTTAGGATCTGATACCGCCCTCGTGCCGGCGTTCCATTTGAAAATCCATCTTGTGATGGTAACCTCTGGTTATGAGACCGCTTTAGTGTCGGCCTACCTTAGAGTTTAAGATCTGATACCTCCCTCGTGTCGGCTTTCCTTCTAAAATTCATCTTGTAATGGTAATCTCTGGTTATGAGACCGCCTTCGTGTCGGCCTACCTTAGAGTTTTGGATCTGAGACATCTCTCGTGTCGACTTTCCTTCTAAAATCCATCTTGTGATGGTAACCTCTGGTTATGAGACCGCCTTCGTGTCGGCCTACCTTAGAGTTTAGGATCTGAGACCGCCCTCGTGTCGGCTTTCCTTTTGAAAATCCATCTTTTGATGGTAACCTTTGGTTATGAGACCGCCTTCGTATCGGCTTACCTTAGAGTTTAGGATCTGAGGTCGCCCTCGTGTTGGATTTCCTTTTGAAAATCCATCTTGTGTTGGTAACCTCTAGTTATGAGACCACCTTTTCGTCGGCCTACCTTAGAGTTTAGGATCTGAGACCGCCCTCGTGTCGGCTTTCCGTCTAAAATCCATCTTGTTATGGTAACCTCTGGTTATGAGACCGCCTTGGTGTCATCCTACCTTAGAGTTTAGAATCTGAGACTTCCCTTGTGTCGGATTTCCTTTTGAAAATCCATCTTGTGATGGTAACCTCTTGTTATGAGACCGCCTTCGTGTCGGCCTACCTTAGAGTTTAGGATCTGCGACCGCCCTCGTTTCGTCTTTCCTTCTAAAATCCATCTTGTGATGGTACCCTCTAGTTATGAGACCGCCTTCGTGTCGGCCTACCTTAGAGTTTAGGATCTGATACCGCCCTCGTGCCGGCTTTCCATTTGAAAATCCATCTTGTGGTGGTAACCTCTGGTTATGAGACCGCTTTAGTGTCGGCCTACCTTAGAGTTTAAGATCTGATACCTCCCTCGTGTCGGCTTTCCTTCTAAAATTCATCTTGTAATGGTAATCTCCGTATATGAGACCGCCTTCGTGTCTGCCTACCTTAGAGTTTTGGATCTGAGACATCCCTCGTGTCGACTTTCCTTCTAAAATCCATCTTGTGATGGTAACCTCTGGTTATGGGACCGCCTTCGTGTCGGCCTACCTTAGAGTTTAGGATCTGAGACCGCCCTCGTGTCGGCTTTCCTTTTGAAAATCCATCTTATGATGGTAACCTTTCGTTATGAGACCGCCTTCGTGCCGGCTTACCTTAGAGTTTCGGATCTGAGACCGCCCTCGTGTCGGCTTTCCTTTTGAAAATCCATCTTGTGTTGGTAACCTCTAGTTGTGAGACTGCCTTTGTGTTGGCCTACCTTAGAGTTTAGGATCAGAGACCGCCCTCGTGTCGACTTTCCTTCTAAAATCCATCTTGTGATGGTAACCTCTGGTTATGAGATCGCCTTCGTGTCGGCCTACCTTAGAGTTTAGGATCTGAGGCCTCCCTCGTGTCGGCTTTCCTATTGAAAATCCATCTTGTGATGGTAACCTTTGGTTATGAGACCGCCTTCGTATCGGCTTACCTTAGAGTTTAGGATCTGAGGTCGCCCTCGTGTTGGATTTCCTTTTGAAAATCCATCTTGTGTTGGTAACCTCTAGTTATGAGACCACCTTTTCGTCGGCCTACCTTAGAGTTTAGGATCTGAGACCGCCCTCGTGTCGGCTTTCCGTCTAAAATCCATCTTGTTATGGTAACCTCTGGTTATGCGACCGCCTTGGTGTCATCCTACCTTAGAGTTTAGAATCTGAGACTTCCCTTGTGTCGGATTTCCTTTTGAAAATCCAACTTGTGATGGTAACCTCTTGTTATGAGACCGCCTTCGTGTCGGCCTACCTTAGAGTTTAGGATCTGCGACCGCCCTCGTTTCGTCTTTCCTTCTAAAATCCATCTTGTGATGGTACCCTCTAGTTATGAGACCGCCTTCGTGTCAGCCTACCTTAGAGTTTAGGATCTGATACCGCCCTCGTGCCGGCTTTCCATTTGAAAATCCATCTTGTGGTGGTAACCTCTGGTTATGAGACCGCTTTAGTGTCGGCCTACCTTAGAGTTTAAGATCTGATACCTCCCTCGTGTCGGCTTTCCTTCTAAAATTCATCTTGTAATGGTAATCTCCGTATATGAGACCGCCTTCGTGTCTGCCTACCTTAGAGTTTTGGATCTGAGACATCCCTCGTGTCGACTTTCCTTCTAAAATCCATCTTGTGATGGTAACCTCTGGTTATGAGATCGCCTTCGTGTCGGCCTACCTTAGAGTTTAGGATCTGAGACCGCCCTCGTGTTGGATTTCCTTTTGAAAATCCATCTTGTGTTGGTAACCTCTAGTTATGAGACCACCTTTTCGTCAGCCTACCTTTGAGTTTAGGATCTGAGACCGTCCTCGTGTTGGCTTTCCGTCTAAAATCCATCTTGTTATGGTAACCTCTGGTTATGTGACCGCCTTGGTGTCATCCTACCTTAGAGTTTAGAATCTGACACTGCCCTTGTGTCGGATTTCCTTTTGAAAATCCATCTTGTGATGGTAACCTCTTGTTATGAGACAGCCTTCGTGTCGGCCTACCTTAGAGTTTAGGATCTGAGACCGCCCTCGTTTCGTCTTTCCTTCTAAAATCCATCTTGTGATGGTACCCTCTAGTTATGAGACCGCCTTCGTGTCGGCCTACCTTAGAGTTTAGGATCTGATACCGCCCTCGTGCCGGCGTTCCATTTGAAAATCCATCTTGTGATGGTAACCTCTGGTTATGAGACCGCCCTCGTGCCGGCTTACCTTAGAGTTTCGGATCTGAGACCGCCCTCGTGTCGGCTTTCCTTTTGAAAATCCATCTTGTGTTGGTAACCTCTAGTTGTGAGACCGCCTTTGTGTCGGCCTACCTTAGAGTTTAGGATCAGAGACCGCCCTCGTGTCGACTTTCCTTCTAAAATCCATCTTGTGATGGTAACCTCTGGTTATGAGATCGCCTTCGTGTCGGCCTACCTTAGAGTTTAGGATCTGAGGCCTCCCTCGTGTCGGCTTTCCTATTGAAAATCCATCTTGTGATGGTAACCTTTGGTTATGAGACCGCCTTCGTATCGGCTTACCTTAGAGTTTAGGATCTGAGGTCGCCCTCGTGTTGGATTTCCTTTTGAAAATCCATCTTGTGTTGGTAACCTCTAGTTATGAGACCACCTTTTCGTCGGCCTACCTTAGAGTTTAGGATCTGAGACTGCCCTCGTGTCGACTTTCCTTCTAAAATCCATCTTGTGATGGTAACCTCTGGTTATGAGACCGCCTTCGTGTCGGCCTACCTTAGAGTTTTGGATCTGAGACATCTCTCGTGTCGACTTTCCTTCTAAAATCCATCTTGTGATGGTAACCTCTGGTTATGAGACCGCCTTCGTGTCGGCCTACCTTAGAGTTTAGGATCTGAGACCGCCCTCGTGTCGGCTTTCCTTTTGAACATCCATCTTACGATGGTAACCTTTGGTTATGAGACCGCCTTCGTGCCGGCTTACCTTAGAGTTTCGGATCTGAGACCGCCGTCGTGTCGGCTTTCCTTTTGAAAATCCATCTTGTGTTGGTAACCTCTAGTTGTGAGACCGCCTTTGTGTTGGCCTACCTTAGAGTTTAGGATCAGAGACCGCCCTCGTGTCGACTTTCCTTCTAAAATCCATCTTGTGATGGTAACCTCTGGTTATGAGATCGCCTTCGTGTCGGCCTACCTTAGAGTTTAGGATCTGAGGCCTCCCTCGTGTCGGCTTTCCTATTGAAAATCCATCTTGTGATGGTAACCTTTGGTTATGAGACCGCCTTCGTATCGGCTTACCTTAGAGTTTAGGATCTGAGGTCGCCCTCGTGTTGGATTTCCTTTTGAAAATCCATCTTGTGTTGGTAACCTCTAGTTATGAGACCACCTTTTCGTCGGCCTACCTTAGAGTTTAGGATCTGAGACCGCCCTCGTGTCGACTTTCCTTCTAAAATCCATCTTGTGATGGTAACCTCTGATTATTAGACCGCCGTCGTGTCGGCCTACCTTAGAGTTTAGGATCTGAGACCGCCCTCATGTCGGCTTTCCGTCTAAAATCCATCTTGTTATGGTAACCTCTGGTTATGAGACCGCCTTTGTGTCATCCTACCTTAGAGTTTAGAATCTGAGACTTCCCTTGTGTCGGATTTCCTTTTGAAAATCCATCTTGTGTTGGTAACCTCTAGTTATGAGACCACCTTTTCGTCGGCCTACCTTAGAGTTTAGGATCAGAGACCGCCCTCGTGTCGACTTTCCTTCTAAAATCCATCTTGTGATGGTAACCTCTGGTTATGAGATCGCCTTCGTGTCGGCCTACCTTAGAGTTTAGGATCTGAGGCCTCCCTCGTGTCGGCTTTCCTATTGAAAATCCATCTTGTGATGGTAACCTTTGGTTATGAGACCGCCTTCGTATCGGCTTACCTTAGAGTTTAGGATCTGAGGTCGCCCTCGTGTTGGATTTCCTTTTGAAAATCCATCTTGTGTTGGTAACCTCTAGTTATGAGACCACCTTTTCGTCGGCCTACCTTAGAGTTTAGGATCTGAGACCGCCCTCGTGTCGACTTTCCTTCTAAAATCCATCTTGTGATGGTAACCTCTGATTATGAGACCGCCGTCGTGTCGGCCTACTTTAGAGTTTAGGATCTGAGACCGCCCTCATGTCGGCTTTCCGTCTAAAATCCATCTTGTTATGGTAACCTCTGGTTATGAGACCGCCTTTGTGTCATCCTACCTTAGAGTTTAGAATCTGAGACTTCCCTTGTGTCGGATTTCCTTTTGAAAATCCATCTTGTGTTGGTAACCTCTAGTTATGAGACCACCTTTTCGTCGGCCTACCTTAGAGTTTAGGATCTGAGACCGCCCTCGTGTCGACTTTCCTTCTAAAATCCATCTTGTGATGGTAACCTCTGATTATGAGACCGCCTTCGTGTCGGCCTACCTTAGAGTTTAGGATCTGAGACCGCCCTCGTGTCGGCTTTCCTTTTGAAAATCCTTCTTGTGATGGTAACCTTTGGTTATGAAACCGCCTTCGTGTCGGATAACCTTAGAGTTTAGGATCTGAGACCGCCTTCGTGTCGACTTTCCTTTTGAAAATCCATCTTGTGATGGTAACCTCTGGTTATGAGACCGCCTTCGTTCCGGCCTACCTTAGAGTTTTGGATCTGAGACCGCCCTCGTGTCGGCTTTCCCTCTAAAATCCATCTTGTGATGGTAACCTCGGGTTATGAGACCGCCTTCTGGTCGGCCTACCTTAGAGTTTAGGATCTCGGACCGCCCTCGTGTCGGCTTTCCCTCTAAAATCCATCTTGTGATGGTAACCTCTGATTATGAGACCGCCTTGGTGTCGGCCTACCTTAGAGTTTAGGATCTGAGACCACCCTCGTGTCGGCTTTCCTTTTGAAAATCCATCTTATGATTGTAACTTTTGGTTATGAGACTGGCTTCGTGTCGGCTTACCTTAGAGTTTAGAATCTGAGACTGCCCTCGTGCCGGCTTTCATTTTGAAAATCCATCTTGTGTTGGTAACCTCTGGTTATGAGACCGCCTTCGTGTCGGCCTACCTTAGAGTTTAGGATCTGAGACCGCCCTCGTGTCGGCTTTCCTTTTGAAAATCCATCTTATGATGGTAACCTTTGGTTATGTGACCGCCTTCGTGTCGGCTTACCTTAGAGTTTAGGATCTGAGACCGCCCTCGTGTCGACTTTCCTTTTGAAAATCCATCTTATGATGGTAACCTTTGGTTATGAGACCGCCTTCGTGCCGACTTACCTTAGAGTTTCGGATCTGAGACCGCCCTCGTGTCGGCTTTCCTTTTGAAAATCCATCTTGTGTTGGTAACCTCTAGTTGTGAGACCGCCTTTGTGTTGGCCTACCTTAGAGTTTAGGATCAGAGACCGCCCTCGTGTCGACTTTCCTTCTAAAATCCATCTTGTGATGGTAACCTCGGGTTATGAGACCGCCTTCTAGTTGGCCTACCTTAGAGTTTAGGATCTCGGACCGCCCTCGTGTCGGCTTTCCCTCTAAAATCCATCTTGTGATGGTAACCTCTGATTATGAGACCTCCTTGGGGTCGGCCTACCTTAGAGTTTAGGATCTGAGACCACCCTCGTGTCGGCTTTCCTTTTGAAAATCCATCTTATGATGCTAACTTTTGGTTATGAGACTGGCTTCGTGTCGGCTTACCTTAGAGTTTAGAATCTGAGACTGCCCTCGTGCCGGCTTTCATTTTGAAAATCCATCTTGTGTTGGTAACCTCTGGTTATGAGACCGCCTTCGTGTCGGCCTACCTTAGAGTTTAGGATCTGAGACCGCCCTCGTGTCGGCTTTCCTTTTGAAAATCCATCTTATGATTGTAACTTTTGGTTATGAGACTGGCTTCGTGTCGGCTTACCTTAGAGTTTAGAATCTGAGACCGCCCTCGTGTCGGCTTTCCTTTTGAAAATCCATCTTGTGTTGGTAACCTCTAGTTGTGAGACCGCCTTTGTGTTGGCCTACCTTAGAGTTTAGGATCAGAGACCGCCCTCGTGTCGACTTTCCTTCTAAAATCCATCTTGTGATGGTAACCTCTGGTTATGAGATCGCCTTCGTGTCGGCCTACCTTAGAGTTTAGGATCTGAGGCCTCCCTCGTGTCGGCTTTCCTATTGAAAATCCATCTTGTGATGGTAACCTTTGGTTATGAGACCGCCTTCGTATCGGCTTACCTTAGAGTTTAGGATCTGAGGTCGCCCTCGTGTCGGATTTCCTTTTGAAAATCCATCTTGTGTTGGTAACCTCTAGTTAGGAGACCACCTTTTTGTCGGCCTACCTTAGAGTTTAGGATCTGAGACCGCCCTCGTGTCGACTTTCCTTCTAAAATCCATCTTGTGATGGTAACCTCTGATTATGAGACCGCCTTCGTGTCGGCCTACCTTAGAGTTTAGGATCTGAGACCGCCCTCGTGTCGGTTTTCCTTTTGAAAATCCTTCTTGTGATTGTAACCTTTGGTTATGAAACCGCCTTCGTGTCGACTTTCCTTTTGAAAATCCATCTTGTGATGGTAACCTCTGGTTATGAGAACGCCTTCGTGCCGGCCTACCTTAGAGTTTAGGATCTGAGACCGCCCTCGTGTCGGCATTCCTTCTAAAATCCATCTTGTGATGGTAACCTCGGGTTATGAGACCGCCTTCTGGTCGGCCTACCTTAGAGTTTAGGATCTCGGACCGCCCTCGTTTCGGCTTTCCCTCTAAAATCCATCTTGTGATGGTAACCTCTGATTATGAGACCGCCTTCGTGTCGGCCTACCTTAGAGTTTAGGATCTGAGACCACCCTCGTGTCGGCTTTCCTTTTGAAAATCCATCTTATGATGGTAACTTTTGGTTATGAGACTGGCTTCGTGTCGGCTTACCTTAGAGTTTAGAATCTGAGACCGCCTTCGTGTCAACTTTCCTTTTGAAAATCCATCTTGTGATGGTAACCTCTGGTTATGAGACCGCCTTCGTGTCGGCCTACCTTGGAGTTTAGGATCTGAGACCGCCCTCGTGTCTACTTTCCTTCTAAAATCCATCTTGTGATGGTAACCTCTGGTTATGAGACCGCCTTCGTGTCGGCCTACCTTAGAGTTTAGGATCTGAGACCGCCCTCGTGTCGGCTTTCCTTTTGAAAATCCATCTTGTGATGGTAACCTTTGGTTATGAGACCGCCTTCGTGTCAGATTACCTTAGAGTTTAGGATCTGAGACCTCCCTCGTGTCGGCTTTCCTTTTGAAAATCCGTCTTGTGTTGGTAACCTCTAGTTATGAGACCGCCTTTGTGTCGGCCTACCTTAGAGTTTAGGATCTGAGACCGCCCTCGTGTCCGCTTTCCTTCTAAAATCCATCTTTTGTTGGTAACCTCTAGTAATGAGACCGGCTTCGTGTCGACCTACCTTAGAGTTTAGGATCTGAGACCGCCTTCGTGTCGGCTTTCCTTTTGAAAATGCATCTTGTGTTGGTAACCTATAGTTATGAGACCGCCTTTGTGTCGGCCTACCTTAGAGTTTAGGATCTTAGACCGCCCTCGTGCCCGCTTTCCTTCTAAAATCCATCTTGTGAAGGTAACCTCTGGTAATGAGACTGCCTTCGTGTCGGCCTACCTTAGAGTTTACGAATTGAGACCGCCCTCGTGTCGACTTTCCTTTTTAAAATCCGTCTTGTGATGGTAACCTCTGGTTATGAGACCGCCTTCGTGTCGGCCTACCTTAGAGTATAGGAACCGAGACTGCCCTCGTATCGGCCTTCCTTCTAAAGTCCATCTTGTGATGGTAACCTCTGGTTATGAGACCGCCTTCATGTCGGCCTGCCTTAGAGTATAGGACCTGAGACCGCCCTCGTTTCGGCTTTCCTTCTAAAATCCATCTTGTGATGGTAACCTCTGGTTATGAGACCGCCTTCATGTCGGCCTACCTTAGAGTTTAGGATCTGAGACCTCCGTCGTGTCGGCTTTCCCTCTAAAATCCATCTCGTTATGGTAACCTCTGGTTATGAGACCGCCTTGGTGTCAGCCTACCTTAGAGTTTAGGATCTGAGACCGCCCTCGTGTCGACTTTCCTTTTGAAAATGCATCTTATGATGGTAACTTTTGGTTATGAGACTGCCTTCGTGTCGGCTTACCTTAGAGTTTATGATCTGATAGCGCCCTCGTGTCGGCTTTCCATTTGAAAATCCATCTTGTAATGGTAACCTCTGGTTATGAGACCTCCTTCGTGTCGGCCTACCGTAGAGTTTAGGATCTAAGACATCCATCATGTCGACTTTCCTTCTAAAATCCATCTTGTGATGGTAACCTCTGGTTATGAGACCGCCTTCGTGTCGGCCTACCTTAGAGTTTAGGATCTGAGACCGCCCTCGTGTCGGCTTTCCTTTTGAAAATCCATCTTATGATGGTAACCTTTGGTTATGTGACCGCCTTCGTGTCGGCTTACCTTAGAGTTTAGGATCTGAGGCCGCCCTCGTGTCGGATTTCCTTTTGAAAATCCATCTTGTGTTGGTAACCTCTAGTTATGAGACCGCCTTTTCGTCGGCCTACCTTAGAGTTTAGGATCTGAGACTGCCCTTGTGTCGGCTTTCCTTTTGAAAATCCATCTCGTGATGGTAACCTCTTGTTATGAGACCGCCTTCGTGTCGGCCTACCTTAGAGTTTAGGATCTGAGACCGCCCTCGTTTTGTCTTTCCTTCTAAAATCCATCTTGTGATGGTACCCTCTAGTTATGAGACCGCCTTCGTGTCGGCCTACCTTAGAGTTTAGGATCTGATACCGCCCTCGTGTCGGCTTTCCATTTGAAAATCCATCTTGTGATGGTAACCTCTGGTTATGAGACTGCCTTCGTGTCGGCCTACATTAGAGTTTAAGATCTAATACCTCTCTCGTGTCGGCTTTCCCTCTAAAATCCATTTGTTATGGTAACCTCTAGTTATGAGACCGCCTTTGTGTCGGCCTACCTTAGAGTTTAGGATCTGAGGCCGCCCTGGTGTCGACTTTCCTTCTAAAATCCATCTTGTGATGGTAACCTCTGGTTATGAGATCGCCTTTGTGTCGGCCTAACTTAGAGTTTAGGATCTGAGACCGCCCTCGTGTCGGCTTTCCTTTTGAAAATCCATCTTTTGATGGTAACCTTTGGTTATGAGACCGCCTTAGTGTCGGCTTACCTTAGAGTTTAGGATCTGAGGCCGCCCTCGTGTCGGATTTCCTTTTGAAAATCCATCCTGTGATGGTAACCTCTAGTTATGAGACTGGCTTCGTGTCGGCTTACCTTAGAGTTTAGAATCTGAGACTGCCCTCGTGCCGGCTTTCATTTTGAAAATCCATCTTATGTTGGTAACCTCTGGTTATGAGACCGCCTTCGTGTCGGCCTACCATAGAGTTTCGGATCTGAGACCGCCCTCGTGTCGGCTTTCCTTTTGAAAATCCATCTTGTGTTGGTAACCTCTAGTTGTGAGACCGCCTTTGTGTTGGCCTACCTTAGAGTTTAGGATCAGAGACCGCCCTCGTGTCGACTTTCCTTCTAAAATCCATCTTGTGATGGTAACCTCTGGTTATGAGATCGCCTTCGTGTCGGCCTACCTTAGAGTTTAGGATCTGAGGCCTCCCTCGTGTCGGCTTTCCTATTGAAAATCCATCTTGTGATGGTAACCTTTGGTTATGAGACCGCCTTCGTATCGGCTTACCTTAGAGTTTAGGATCTGAGGTCGCCCTCGTGTCGGATTTCCTTTTTAAAATCCATCTTGTGTTGGTAACCTCTAGTTAGGAGACCACCTTTTCGTCGGCCTACCTTAGAGTTTAGGATCTGAGACCGCCCTCGTGTCGACTTTCCTTCTAAAATCCATCTTGTGATGGTAACCTCTGATTATGAGACCGCCTTCGTGTCGGCCTACCTTAGAGTTTAGGATCTGAGACCGCCCTCGTGTCGGCTTTCCTTTTGAAAATCCTTCTTGTGATGGTAACCTTTGGTTATGAAACCACCTTCGTGTCGGATTACCTTAGCGTTTAGGATCTGAGACCACCTTCGTATCGACTTTCCTTTTGAAAATCAATCTTGTGATGGTAACCTCTGGTTATGAGACCGCCTTCGTGCCGGCCTACCTTAGAGTTTAGGATCTGAGACCGCCCTCGTGTCGGCATTCCTTCTAAAATCCATCTTGTGATGGTAACCTCGGGTTATGAGACCGCCTTCTGGTCGGCCTACCTTAGAGTTTAGGATCTCGGACCGCCCTCGTTTCGGCTTTCCCTCTAAAATCCATCTTGTGATGGTAACCTCTGATTATGAGACCACCTTCGTGTCGGCCTACCTTAGAGTTTAGGATCTGTGACCACCCACGTGTCGGCTTTCCTTTTGAAAATCCATCTTTTGATGGTAACCTTTGGTTATGAGACCGCCTTAGTGTCGGCTTACCTTAGAGTTTAGGATCTGAGGCCGCCCTCGTGTCGGATTTCCTTTTGAAAATCCATCCTGTGATGGTAACCTCTAGTTATGAGACCGCCTTTTCGTCGGCCTACCTTAGAGTTTAGGATCTGAGACTGCCCTTGTGTCGGCTTTCCTTTTGAAAATCCATCTTGTGATGGTAACCTCATGTTATGAGACCGCCTTCGTGTCGGCCTACCTTAGAGTTTAGGATCTGAGACCGCCCTCGTTTTGTCTTTCCTTCTAAAATCCATCTTGTGATGGTACCCTCTAGTTATGAGACCGCCTTCGTGTCGGCCTACCTTAGAGTTTAGGATCTGATACCGCCCTCGTGTCGGCTTTCCATTTGAAAATCCATCTTGTGATGGTAACCTCTGGTTATGAGACTGCCTTCGTGTCGGCCTACTTTAGAGTTTAAGATCTGATAGCTCTCTCGTGTCGGCTTTCCCTCTAAAATCCATTTGTTATGGTAACCTCTAGTTATGAGACCGCCTTTGTGTCGGCCTACCTTAGAGTTTAGGATCTAAGACCGCCCTGGTGTCGACTTTCCTTCTAAAATCCATCTTGTGATGGTAACCTCTGGTTATGAGATCGCCTTTGTGTCGGCCTAACTTAGAGTTTAGGATCTGAGACCCCCCTCGTGTCGGTTTCCTTTTGAAAATCCATCTTTTGATGGTAACCTTTGGTTATGAGACCGCCTTCGTGTCGGCTTACCTTAGCGTTTAGGATCTGAGGCCGCCCTCGTGTCGGATTTCCTTTTGAAAATCCATTTGTTATGGTAACCTCTAGTTATGAGACCGCCTTTGTGTTGGCCTGCCTTAGAGTTTAGGATCAGAGACACCCCTCGTGTCGACTTTACTTCTAAAATCCATCTTGTGATGGTAACCTCTGGTTATGAGATCGCCTTCGTGTCGGCCTACCTTAGAGTTTAGGATCTGAGGCCTCCCTCGTGTCGGCTTTCCTATTGAAAATCCATCTTGTGATGGTAACCTTTGGTTATGAGACCGCCTTCGTATCGGTTTACCTTAGAGTTTAGGATCTGAGGTCGCCCTCGTGTTGGATTTCCTTTTGAAAATCCATCTTGTGTTGGTAACCTCTAGTTATGAGACCACCTTTTCGTCGGCCTACCTTAGAGTTTAGGATATGAGACCGCCCTCGTGTCGACTTTCCTTCTAAAATCCATCTTGTGATGGTAACCTCTGATTATGAGACCGCCTTCGTGTCGGCCTACCTTAGAGTTTAGGATCTGAGACTGCCCTCGTGTCGGCTTTCCTTTTGAAAATCCTTCTTGTGATGGTAACCTTTGGTTATGAAACCGCCTTCGTGTCGGATAACCTTAGAGTTTAGGATCTGAGACCGCCTCCGTGTCGACTTTCCTTTTGAAAATCCATCTTGTGATGGTAACCTCTGGTTATGAGACCGCCTTCGTGCCGGCCTACCGTAGAGTTTAGGATCTGAGACCGCCCTCATGTCGGCTTTCCTTTTGAAAATCCATCTTATGATGGTAACTTTTGGTTATGAGACTGGCTTCGTGTCGGCTTACCTTAGAGTTTAGAATCTGAGACTGCCCTCGTGCCGGCTTTCATTTTGAAAATCCATCTTGTGTTGGTAACCTCTGGTTATGAGACCGCCTTCGTGTCGGCCTACCATAGAGTTTCGGATCTGAGACCGCCCTCGTGTCGGCTTTCCTTTTGAAAATCCATCTTGTGTTGGTAACCTCTAGTTGTGAGACCGCCTTTGTGTTGGCCTACCTTAGAGTTTAGGATCAGAGACCGCCCTCGTGTCGACTTTCCTTCTAAAATCCATCTTGTGATGGTAACCTCTGGTTATGAGATCGCCTTCGTGTCGGCCTACCTTAGAGTTTAGGATCTGAGGCCTCCCTCGTGTCGGCTTTCCTATTGAAAATCCATCTTGTGATGGTAACCTTTGGTTATGAGACCGCCTTCGTATCGGCTTACCTTAGAGTTTAGGATCTGAGGTCGCCCTCGTGTCGGATTTCCTTTTTAAAATCCATCTTGTGTTGGTAACCTCTAGTTAGGAGACCACCTTTTCGTCGGCCTACCTTAGAGTTTAGGATCTGAGACCGCCCTCGTGTCGACTTTCCTTCTAAAATCCATCTTGTGATGGTAACCTCTGATTATGAGACCGCCTTCGTGTCGGCCTACCTTAGAGTTTAGAATCTGAGACCGCCCTCGTGTCGGCTTTCCTTTTGAAAATCCTTCTTGTGATGGTAACCTTTGGTTATGAAACCACCTTCGTGTCGGATTACCTTAGCGTTTAGGATCTGAGACCGCCTTCGTATCGACTTTCCTTTTGAAAATCCATCTTGTGATGGTAACCTCTGGTTATGAGACCGCCTTCGTGCCGGCCTACCTTAGAGTTTAGGATCTGAGACCGCCCTCGTGTCGGCATTCCTTCTAAAATCCATCTTGTGATGGTAACCTCGGGTTATGAGACCGCCTTCTGGTCGGCCTACCTTAGAGTTTAGGATCTCGGACCGCCCTCGTTTCGGCTTTCCCTCTAAAATCCATCTTGTGATGGTAACCTCTGATTATGAGACCACCTTCGTGTCGGCCTACCTTAGAGTTTAGGATCTGAGACCACCCTCGTGTCGGCTTTCCTTTTGAAAATCCATCTTATGATGGTAACTTTTGGTTATGAGACTGGCTTCGTGTCGGCTTACCTTAGAGTTTAGAATCTGAGACCCCCTTCGTGTCAACTTTCCTTTTGAAAATCCATCTTGTTATGGTAACCTCTGGTTATGAGACTGCCTTCGTGTCGGCCTACCTTAGAGTTTAGGATCTGAGACCGCCCTCGTGTCGGCTTTCCTTTTGAAAATCCATCTTGTGATGGTAACCTTTGGTTATGAGACCGCCTTCGTGTCAGATTACCTTAGAGTTTAGGATCTGAGACCTCCCTCGTGTCGGCTTTCCTTTTGAAAATCCATCTTGTGTTGGTAACCTCTAGTTATGAGACCGCCTTTGTGTCGGCCTACCTTAGAGTTTAGGATCTGAGACCGCCCTCGTGTCCGCTTTCCTTCTAAAATCCATCTTTTATTGCTAACCTCTGGTAATGAGACCGGCTTCGTGTCGACCTACCTTAGAGTTTAGGATCTGAGACCGCCTTCGTGTCGACTTTCCTTTTGAAAATGCATCTTGTGTTGGTAACCTATAGTTATGAGACCGCCTTTGTGTCGGCCTACCTTAGAGTTTAGGATCTTAGACCGCCCTCGTGCCCGCTTTCCTTCTAAAATCCATCTTGTGATGGTAACCTCTGGTAATGAGACTGCCTTCGTGTCGGCCTACCTTAGAGTTTAGGAATTGAGACCGCCCTCGTGTCGGCTTTCCTTTTTAAAATCCGTCTTGTGATGGTAACCTCTGGTTATGAGACCGCCTTTGTGTCGGCCTACCTTAGAGTATAGGAACTGAGACTGCCCTCGTATCGGCCTTCCTTCTAAAGTCCATCTTGTGATGGTAACTTCTGGTTATGAGACCGCCTTCATGTCGGCCTGCCTTAGAGTATAGGACCTGAGACCGCCCTCGTTTCGGCTTTCCTTCTAAAATCCATCTTGTGATGGTAACCTCTGGTTATGAGACCGCCTTCATGTCGGCCTACCTTAGAGTTTAGGATCTGAGACCTCCGTCGTGTCGGCTTTCCCTCTAAAATCCATCTCGTTATGGTAACCTCTGGTTATGAGACCGCCTTGGTGTCAGCCTACCTTAGAGTTTAGGATCTGAGACCGCCCTCATGTCGACTTTCCTTTTGAAAATGCATCTTATGATGGTAACTTTTGGTTATGAGACTGCCTTCGTGTCGGCTTACCTTAGAGTTTATGATCTGATAGCGCCCTCGTGTCGGCTTTCCATTTGAAAATCCATCTTGTAATGGTAACCTCTGGTTAATAGACCTCCTTCGTGTCGGCCTACCGTAGAGTTTAAGATCTGATACCTCCCTAGTGTCAGCTTTCCTTCTAAGATTCATCTTGTAATGGTAATCTCTGGTTATGAGACCGCCTTCGTGTCGGCCTACCTTAGAGATTAGGATCTAAGACATCCATCATGTCGACTTTCCTTCTAAAATCCATCTTGTGATGGTAACCTCTGGTTATGAGACCGCCTTCGTGTCGGCCTACCTTAGAGTTTAGGATCTGAGACCGCCCTCGTGTCGGCTTTCCTTTTGAAAATCCATCTTTTGATGGTAACCTTTGGTTATGAAACCGCCTTCGTGTCGGATTACCTTAGAGTTTAGGATCTGAGACCGCCTTCGTGTCGGCATTCCTTCTAAAATCCATCTTGTGATGGTAACCTCTGGTTATGAGACCGCCTTCTGGTGGCCTACCTTAGAGTTTAGGATCTCGGACCGCCCTCGTTTCGGCTTTCCCTCTAAAATCCATCTTGTGATGGTAACCTCTGATTATGAGACCGCCTTCGTGTCGGCCTACCTTAGAGTTTAGGATCTGAGACCACCCTCGTGTCGGCTTTCCTTTTGAAATTCCATCTTATGATGGTAACTTTTGGTTATGAGACTGGCTTCGTGTCGGCTTACCTTAGAGTTTAGAATCTGAGACTGCCCTCGTGTCGGCTTTCATTTTGAAAATCCATCTTGTGATGGTAACCTTTGGTTATGAGACCGCCTTCGTGTCAGATTACCTTAGAGTTTAGGATCTGAGACCTCCCTCGTGTCGGCTTTCCTTTTGAAAATCCATCTTGTGTTGGAAACCTCTAGTTATGAGACCGCCTTTGTGTCAGCCTACCTTAGAGTTTAGGATCTGAGACCGCCCTCGTGTCCGCTTTCCTTCTAAAATCCATCTTTTGTTGGTAACCTCTGGTAATGAGACCGCCTTTTCGTCGGCCTACCTTAGAGTTTAGGATCTGAGACTGCCCTTGTGTCGGCTTTCCTTTTGAAAATCCATCTTGTGATGGTAACCTAAGTTATGAGACCGCCTTCGTGTCGGCCTACCTTAGAGTTTAGGATCTGAGACCGCCCTCGTTTTGTCTTTCCTTCTAAAATCCATCTTGTGATGGTACCCTCTTGTTATGAGACCGCCTTCGTGTCGGCCTACCTTAGAGTTTAGGATCTGATACCGCCCTCGTGTCGGCTTTCCATTTGAAAATCCATCTTGTGATGGTAACCTCTGGTTATGAGACTGCCTTCGTGTCGGCCTACATTAGAGTTTAAGATCTGATACCTCTCTCGTGTCGGCTTTCCCTCTAAAATCCATTTGTTATGGTAACCTCTAGTTATGAGACCGCCTTTGTGTCGGCCTACCTTAGAGTTTAGGATCTGAGACCGCCCTGGTGTCGACTTTCCTTCTAAAATCCATCTTGTGATGGTAACCTCTGGTTATGAGATCGCCTTTGTGTCGGCCTAACTTAGAGTTTAGGATCTGAGACCGCCCTCGTGTCGGCTTTCCTTTTGAAAATCCATCTTTTGATGGTAACCTTTGGTTATGAAACCGCCTTCGTGTCGGATTACCTTAGAGTTTAGGATCTGAGACCGCCTTCGTGTCGGCATTCCTTCTAAAATCCATCTTGTGATGGTAACCTCTGGTTATGAGACCGCCTTCTGGTGGCCTACCTTAGAGTTTAGGATCTCGGACCGCCCTCGTTTCGGCTTTCCCTCTAAAATCCATCTTGTGATGGTAACCTCTGATTATGAGACCGCCTTCGTGTCGGCCTACCTTAGAGTTTAGGATCTGAGACCACCCTCGTGTCGGCTTTCCTTTTGAAATTCCATCTTATGATGGTAACTTTTGGTTATGAGACTGGCTTCGTGTCGGCTTACCTTAGAGTTTAGAATCTGAGACTGCCCTCGTGTCGGCTTTCATTTTGAAAATCCATCTTGTGATGGTAACCTTTGGTTATGAGACCGCCTTCGTGTCAGATTACCTTAGAGTTTAGGATCTGAGACCTCCCTCGTGTCGGCTTTCCTTTTGAAAATCCATCTTGTGTTGGAAACCTCTAGTTATGAGACCGCCTTTGTGTCAGCCTACCTTAGAGTTTAGGATCTGAGACCGCCCTCGTGTCCGCTTTCCTTCTAAAATCCATCTTTTGTTGGTAACCTCTGGTAATGAGACCGGCTTCGTGTCGACCTACCTTAGAGTTTAGGATCTGAGACCGCCTTCGTGTCGGCTTTCCTTTTGAAAATGCATCTTATGTTGGTAACCTATAGTTATGAGACCGCCTTTGTGTCGGCCTACCTTAGAGTTTAGGATCTTAGACCGCCCTCGTGCCCGCTTTCCTTCTAAAATCCATCTTGTGATGGTAACCTCTGGTAATGAGACAGCCTTCGTGTCGGCCTACCTTAGAGTTTAGGAATTGAGACCGCCCTCGTGTCGGCTTTCCTTTTTAAAATCCGTCTTGTGATGGTAACCTCTGGTTATGAGACCGCCTTCGTGTCGGCCTACCTTAGAGTATAGGAACTGAGACTGCCCTCGTATCGGCCTTCCTTCTAAAGCCCATCTTGTGATGGTAACCTCTGGTTATGAGACCGCCTTCATGTCGGCCTGCCTTAGAGTATAGGACCTGAGACCGCCCTCGTTTCGGCTTTCCTTCTAAAATCCATCTTGTGATGGTAACCTCTGGTTATGAGACCGCCTTCATGTCGGCCTACCTTAGAGTTTAGGATCTGAGACCTCCGTCGTGTCAGCTTTCCCTCTAAAATCCATCTCGTTATGGTAACCTCTGGTTATGAGACCGCCTTGGTGTCAGCCTACCTTAGAGTTTAGGATCAGAGACCGCCCTCGTGTCGACTTTCCTTTTGAAAATGCATCTTATGATGGTAACTTTTGGTTATGAGACTGCCTTCGTGTCGGCTTACCTTAGAGTTTATGATCTGATAGCGCCCTCGTGTCGGCTTTCCATTTGAAAATCCATCTTGTAATGGTAACCTCTGGTTATGAGACCTCCTTCGTGTCGGCCTACCGTAGAGTTTAAGATCTGATACCTCCCTAGTGTCAGCTTTCCTTCTAAAATTCATCTTGTAATGGTAATCTCTGGTTATGAGACCGCCTTCGTGTCGGCCTACCTTAGAGTTTAGGATCTAAGACATCCATCATGTCGACTTTCCTTCTAAAATCCATCTTGTGATGGTAACCTCTGGTTATGAGACCGCCTTCGTGTCGGCCTACCTTAGAGTTTAGGATCTGAGACCGCATTCGTGTCGGCTTTTCTTTTGAAAATCCATCTTATGATGGTAACCTTTGGTTATGTGACCGCCTTCGTGTCGGCTTACCTTAGAGTTTAGGATCTGAGGCCGCCCTCGTGTCGGATTTCCTTTTGAAAATCCATCTTGTGTTGGTAACCTCTAGTTATGAGACCGCCTTTTCGTCGGCCTACCTTAGAGTTTAGGATCTGAGACTGCCCTTGTGTCGGCTTTCCTTTTGAAAATCCATCTTGTGATGGTAACCTCTTGTTATGAGACCGCCTTCGTGTTGGCCTACCTTAGAGTTTAGGATCTGAGACCGCCCTCGTTTTGTCTTTCCTTCTAAAATCCATCTTGTGATGGTACCCTCTTGTTATGAGACCGCCTTCGTGTCGGCCTACCTTAGAGTTTAGGATCTGATACCGCCCTCGTGTCGGCTTTCCATTTGAAAATCCATCTTGTGATGGTAACCTCTGGTAATGAGACTGCCTTCGTGTCGGCCTACATTAGAGTTTAAGATCTGATACCTCTCTCGTGTCGGCTTTCCCTCTAAAATCCATTTGTTATGGTAACCTCTAGTTATGAGACCGCCTTTGTGTCGGCCTACCTTAGAGTTTAGGATCTGAGACCGCCCTGGTGTCGACTTTCCTTCTAAAATCCATCTTGTGATGGTAACCTCTGGTTATGAGATCGCCTTTGTGTTGGCCTAACTTAGAGTTTAGGATCTGAGACCGCCCTCGTGTCGGCTTTCCTTTTGAAAACCCATCTTTTGATGGTAACCTTTGGTTATGAAACCGCCTTCGTGTCGGATTACCTTAGAGTTTAGGATCTGAGACCGCCTTCGTGTCGGCATTCCTTCTAAAATCCATCTTGTGATGGTAACCTCTGGTTATGAGACCGCCTTCTGGTGGCCTACCTTAGAGTTTAGGATCTCGGACCGCCCTCGTTTCGGCTTTCCCTCTAAAATCCATCTTGTGATGGTAACCTCTGATTATGAGACCGCCTTCGTGTCGGCCTACCTTAGAGTTTAGGATCTGAGACCACCCTCGTGTCGGCTTTCCTTTTGAAATTCCATCTTATGATGGTAACTTTTGGTTATGAGACTGGCTTCGTGTCGGCTTACCTTAGAGTTTAGAATCTGAGACTGCCCTCGTGTCGGCTTTCATTTTGAAAATCCATCTTGTGATGGTAACCTTTGGTTATGAGACCGCCTTCGTGTCAGATTACCTTAGAGTTTAGGATCTGAGACCTCCCTCGTGTCGGCTTTCCTTTTGAAAATCCATCTTGTGTTGGAAACCTCTAGTTATGAGACCGCCTTTGTGTCAGCCTACCTTAGAGTTTAGGATCTGAGACCGCCCTCGTGTCCGCTTTCCTTCTAAAATCCATCTTTTGTTGGTAACCTCTGGTAATGAGACCGGCTTCGTGTCGACCTACCTTAGAGTTTAGGATCTGAGACCGCCTTCGTGTCGGCTTTCCTTTTGAAAATGCATCTTGTGTTGGTAACCTATAGTTATGAGACCGCCTTTGTGTCGGCCTACCTTAGAGTTTAGGATCTTAGACCGCCCTCGTGCCCGCTTTCCTTCTAAAATCCATCTTGTGATGGTAACCTCTGGTAATGAGACAGCCTTCGTGTCGGCCTACCTTACAGTTTAGGAATTGAGACCGCCCTCGTGTCGGCTTTCCTTTTTAAAATCCGTCTTGTGATGGTAACCTCTGGTTATGAGACCGCCTTCATGTCGGCCTGCCTTAGAGTATAGGACCTGAGACCGCCCTCGTTTCGGCTTTCCTTCTAAAATCCATCTTGTGATGGTAACCTCTGGTTATGAGACCGCCTTCATGTCGGCCTACCTTAGAGTTTAGGATCTGAGACCTCCGTCGTGTCAGCTTTCCCTCTAAAATCCATCTCGTTATGGTAACCTCTGGTTATGAGACCGCCTTGGTGTCAGCCTACCTTAGAGTTTAGGATCAGAGACCGCCCTCGTGTCGACTTTCCTTTTGAAAATTCATCTTATGATGGTAACTTTTGGTTATGAGACTGCCTTCGTGTCGGCTTACCTTAGAGTTTATGATCTGATAGCGCCCTCGTGTCGGCTTTCCATTTGAAAATCCATCTTGTAATGGTAACCTCTGGTTATGAGACCTCCTTCGTGTCGGCCTACCGTAGAGTTTAAGATCTGATACCTCCCTAGTGTCAGCTTTCCTTCTAAAATTCATCTTGTAATGGTAATCTCTGGTTATGAGACCGCCTTCGTGTCGGCCTACCTTAGAGTTTAGGATCTAAGACATCCATCATGTCGACTTTCCTTCTAAAATCCATCTTGTGATGGTAACCTCTGGTTATGAGACCGCCTTCGTGTCGGCCTACCTTAGAGTTTAGGATCTGAGACCGCATTCGTGTCGGCTTTTCTTTTGAAAATCCATCTTATGATGGTAACCTTTGGTTATGTGACCGCCTTCGTGTCGGCTTACCTTAGAGTTTAGAATCTGAGGCCGCCCTCGTGTCGGATTTCCTTTTGAAAATCCATCTTGTGTTGGTAACCTCTAGTTATGAGACCGCCTTTTCGTCGGCCTACCTTAGAGTTTAGGATCTGAGACTGCCCTTGTGTCGGCTTTCCTTTTGAAAATCCATCTTGTGATGGTAACCTCTTGTTATGAGACCGCCTTCGTGTCGGCCTACCTTAGCGTTTAGGATCTGAGACCGCCCTCGTTTTGTCTTTCCTTCTAAAATCCATCTTGTGACGGTACCCTCTAGTTATGAGACCGCCTTCGTGTCGGCCTACCTTAGAGTTTAGGATCTGATACCGCCCTCGTGTCGGCTTTCCATTTGAAAATCCATCTTGTGATGGTAACCTCTGGTTATGAGACTGCCTTCGTGTCGGCCTACATTAGAGTTTAAGATCTGATACCTCTCTCGTGTCGGCTTTCCCTCTAAAATCCATTTGTTATGGTAACCTCTAGTTATGAGACCTCCTTTGTGTCGGCCTACCTTAGAGTTTAGGATCTGAGACAGCCCTGGTGTCGACTTTCCTTCTAAAATCCATCTTGTGATGGTAACCTCTGGTTATGAGATCGCCTTTGTGTCGGCCTAACTTAGAGTTTAGGATCTGAGACCGCCCTCGTGTGGGCTTTCCTTTTGAAAATCCATCTTTTGATGGTAACCTTTGGTTATGAGACCGCCTTCGTGTCGGCTTACATTAGAGTTTAGGATCTGAGGCCGCCCTCGTGTCGGATTTCCTTTTGAAAATCCATCTTGTGATGGTAACCTCTAGTTATGAGACCGCCTTTTCGTCGGCCTACCTTAGAGTTTAGGATCTGAGACTGCCCTTGTGTCGGCTTTCCTTTTGAAAATCCATCTTGTGATGGTAACCTCTTGTTATGAGACCGCCTTCATGTCGGCCTACCTTAGAGTTTAGGATCTGAGACCGCCCTCGTTTTGTCTTTCCTTCTAAAATCCATCTTGTGATGGTACCCTCTAGTTATGAGACCGCCTTCGTGTCGGCCTACCTTAGAGTTTAGGATCTGATACCGCCCTCGTGTCGGCTTTCCATTTGAAAATCCATCTTGTGATGGTAACCTCTGGTTATGAGACTGCCTTCGTGTCGGCCTACTTTAGAGTTTAAGATCTGATACCTCTCTCGTGTCGGCATTCCCTCTAAAATCCATTTGTTATGGTAACCTCTAGTTATGAGACCGCCTTTGTGTCGGCCTACCTTAGAGTTTAGGATCTGAGACCGCCCTGGTGTCGACTTTCCTTCTAAAATCCATCTTGTGATGGTAACCTCTGGTTATGAGATCACCTTTGTGTCGGCCTAACTTAGAGTTTAGGATCTGAGACCCCCCTCGTGTCGGCTTTCCTTTTGAAAATCCATCTTTTGATGGTAACCTTTGGTTATGAGACCGCCTTCGTGTCGGCTTACCTTAGAGTTTAGGATCTGAGGCCGCCCTCGTGTCGGATTTCCTTTTGAAAATCCATCTTGTGTTGGTAACCTCTAGTTATGAGACCGCCTTTTCGTCGGCCTACCTTAGAATTTAGGATCTGAGACTGCCCTTGTGTCGGCTTTCCTTTTGAAAATCCATCTTGTGATGGTAACCTCTTGTTATGAGACCGCCTTCGTGTCGGCCTACCTTAGATTTTAGGATCTGAGACCGCCCTCGTTTTGTCTTGCCTTCTAAAATCCATCTTGTGATGGTACCCTCTAGTTATGAGACCGCCTTCGTGTCGGCCTACCTTAGAGTTTAGGATCTGATACCGCCCTCGTGTCGGCTTTCCATTTGAAAATCCATCTTGTGATGGTAACCTCTGGTTATGAGACTGCCTTCGTGTCGGCCTACTTTAGAGTTTAAGATCTGATACCTCTC
Source organism: Lathyrus tuberosus (assembly GCA_022829125.1). Taxonomy (NCBI): domain Eukaryota; kingdom Viridiplantae; phylum Streptophyta; class Magnoliopsida; order Fabales; family Fabaceae; genus Lathyrus; species Lathyrus tuberosus. The sequence continues at coordinate 10,347,387 of JALAZF010000038.1, forward strand.
TCGTGTCGGCATTCCCTCTAAAATCCATTTGTTATGGTAACCTCTAGTTATGAGACCGCCTTTGTGTCGGCCTACCTTAGAGTTTAGGATCTGAGACCGCCCTGGTGTCGACTTTCCTTCTAAAATCCATCTTGTGATGGTAACCTCTGGTTATGAGATCACCTTTGTGTCGGCCTAACTTACAGTTTAGGATCTGAGACCCCCCTCCTGTCGGCTTTCCTTTTGAAAATCCATCTTTTGATGGTAACCTTTGGTTATGAGACCGCCTTCGTGTCGGCTTACCTTAGAGTTTAGGATCTGAGGCCGCCCTCGTGTCGGATTTCCTTTTGAAAATCCATCTTGTGATGGTAACCTCTAGTTATGAGACCGCCTTTTCGTCGGCCTACCTTAGAGTTTAGGATCTGAGACTGCCCTTGTGTCGGCTTTCCTTTTGAAAATCCATCTTGTGATGGTAACCTCTTGTTATGAGACCGCCTTCATGTCGGCCTACCTTAGAGTTTAGGATCTGAGACCGCCCTCGTTTTGTCTTTCCTTCTAAAATCCATCTTGTGATGGTACCCTCTAGTTATGAGACCGCCTTCGTGTCGGCCTACCTTAGAGTTTAGGATCTGATACCGCCCTCGTGTCGGCTTTCCATTTGAAAATCCATCTTGTGATGGTAACCTCTGGTTATGAGACTGCCTTCGTGTCGGCCTACTTTAGAGTTTAAGATCTGATACCTCTCTCGTGTCGGCATTCCCTCTAAAATCCATTTGTTATGGTAACCTCTAGTTATGAGACCGCCTTTGTGTCGGCCTACCTTAGAGTTTAGGATCTGAGACCGCCCTGGTGTCGACTTTCCTTCTAAAATCCATCTTGTGATGGTAACCTCTGGTTATGAGATCACCTTTGTGTCGGCCTAACTTAGAGTTTAGGATCTGAGACCCCCCTCGTGTCGGCTTTCCTTTTGAAAATCCATCTTTTGATGGTAACCTTTGGTTATGAGACCGCCTTCGTGTCGGCTTACCTTAGAGTTTAGGATCTGAGGCCGCCCTCGTGTCGGATTTCCTTTTGAAAATCCATCTTGTGTTGGTAACCTCTAGTTATGAGATCGCCTTTTCGTCGGCCTACCTTAGAGTTTAGGATCTGAGACTGCCCTTGTGTCGGCTTTCCTTTTGAAAATCCATCTTGTGATGGTAACCTCTTGTTATGAGACCGCCTTCGTGTCGGCCTACCTTAGATTTTAGGATCTGAGACCGCCCTCGTTTTGTCTTGCCTTCTAAAATCCATCTTGTGATGGTACCCTCTAGTTATGAGACCGCCTTCGTGTCGGCCTACCTTAGAGTTTAGGATCTGATACCGCCCTCGTGTCGGCTTTCCATTTGAAAATCCATCTTGTGATGGTAACCTCTGGTTATGAGACTGCCTTCGTGTCGGCCTACTTTAGAGTTTAAGATCTGATACCTCTCTCGTGTCGGCATTCCCTCTAAAATCCATTTGTTATGGTAACCTCTAGTTATGAGACCGCCTTTGTGTCGGCCTACCTTAGAGTTTAGGATCTGAGACCGCCCTGGTGTCGACTTTCCTTCTAAAATCCATCTTGTGATGGTAACCTCTGGTTATGAGATCACCTTTGTGTCGGCCTAACTTACAGTTTAGGATCTGAGACCCCCCTCGTGTCGGCTTTCCTTTTGAAAATCCATCTTTTGATGGTAACCTTTGGTTATGAGACCGCCTTCGTGTCGGCTTACCTTAGAGTTTAGGATCTGAGGCCGCCCTCGTGTCGGATTTCCTTTTGAAAATCCATCTTGTGATGGTAACCTCTAGTTTTGAGACCGCCTTTTCGTCGGCCTACCTTAGAGTTTAGGATCTGAGACTGCCCTTGTGTCGGCTTTCCTTTTGAAAATCCATCTTGTGATGGTAACCTCTTGTTATGAGACCGCCTTCGTGTCGGCCTACCTTAGAGTTTAGGATCTGAGACCGCCCTCGTTTTGTCTTTCCTTCTAAAATCCATCTTGTGATGGTACCCTCTAGTTATGAGACCGCCTTCGTGTCGGCCTACCTTAGAGTTTAGGATCTGATACCGCCCTCGTGTTGGCTTTCCATTTGAAAATCCATCTTGTGATGGTAACCTCTGGTTATGAGACTGCCTTCGTGTCGGCCTACTTTAGAGTTTAAGATCTGATACCTCTCTCGTGTCGGCATTCCCTCTAAAATCCATTTGTTATGGTAACCTCTAGTTATGAGACCGCCTTTGTGTCGGCCTACCTTAGAGTTTAGGATCTGAGACCGCCCTGGTGTCGACTTTCCTTCTAAAATCCATCTTGTGAGGGTAACCTCTGGTTATGAGATCACCTTTGTGTCGGCCTAACTTAGAGTTTAGGATCTGAGACCCCCCTCGTGTCGGCTTTCCTTTTGAAAATCCATCTTTTGATGGTAACCTTTGGTTATGAGACCGCCTTCGTGTCGGCTTACCTTAGAGTTTAGGATCTGAGGCCGCCCTCGTGTCGGATTTCCTTTTGAAAATCCATCTTGTGTTGGTAACCTCTAGTTATGAGACCGCCTTTTCGTCGGCCTACCTTAGAGTTTAGGATCTGAGACTGCCCTTGTGTCGTCTTTCCTTTTGAAAATCCATCTTGTGATGGTAACCTCTTGTTATGAGACCGCCTTCGTGTCGGCCTACCTTAGATTTTAGGATCTGAGACCGCCCTCGTTTTGTCTTTCCTTCTAAAATCCATCTTGTGATGGTACCCTCTAGTTATGAGACCGCCTTCGTGTCGGCCTACCTTAGAGTTTAGGATCTGATACCGCCCTCGTGTCGGCTTTCCATTTGAAAATCCACCTTGTGATGGTAACCTCTGGTTATGAGACTGCCTTCGTGTCGGCCTACATTAGAGTTTAAGATCTGATACCTCTCTCGTGTCGGCTTTCCTTCTAAAATTCATCTTGTAATGGTAATCTCTGGTTATGAGACCGTCTTCGTGTCGGCCTAACTTGGAGTTTTGGATCTGAGACATCCCTCGTGTCGACATTCCTTCTAAAATCCATCTTGTGATGGTAACCTCTGGTTATGAGACCGCCTTCGTGTCGGCCTACCTTAGAGTTTAGGATCTGAGACCGCCCTCGTGTCGGCTTTTCTTTTGAAAATCCATCTTATGATGGTAACCTTTGGTTATATACCGCCTGCGTGTCGGCTTACCTTAGAATTTCAGATCTGAGACCGCCCTCGTGTCGGCTTTCCTTTTAAAAATCCATCTTATGTTGGTAACCTCTAGTTATGACACCGCCTTTGTGTTGGCCTACCTTAGAGTTTAGGATCAGAGACCGCCCTCGTGTCGACTTTCCTTCTAAAATCCATCTTGTGATGGTAACCTCTGGTTATGAGATCGCCTTCGTGACGGCTTACCTTAGAGTTTAGGATCTGAGGCCGCCCTCGGGTCGGATTTCCTTTTGAAAATCCATCTTGTGTTTGTAACCTCTAGTTATGAGACCGCCTTTTCGTCGGCCTACCTTAGAGTTTAGGATCTGAGACCGCCCTCATGTCGACTTTCCTTCTAAAATCCATCTTGTGATGGTAACCTCTGGTTATGAGACCGCCTTCGTGTCGGCCTACCTTGGAGTTTAGGATCTGAGACCGTCCTCGTGTTGGCTTTTCTTTTGAAAATCCATCTTGTCATGGTAACCTTTGGTTATGAGACCGCCTTCGTGTCGGATTACCTTAGAGTTTAGGATCTGAGACCGCCTTCGTGTCGACTTTCCTTTTGAAAATCCATCTTGTGATGGTAACCTCTGGTTATGAGACCGCCTTCGTGTCGGCCTACTTTAGAGTTTAGGATCTGAGACCGCCCTCGTGTCGACTTTCCTTCTAAAATCCATCTTGTGATGGTAACCTCTGGTTAAGAGACCGCCTTCGTGTCGGCCTACCTTAGAGTTTAGGATCTGATACCGCCCTCGTGTCGGCTTTCCATTTGAAAATCCATCTTGTGATGGTAACCTCTGGTTATGAGACTGCCTTCGTGTCGGCCTATATTAGAGTTTAAGATCTGATACCTCTCTCGTGTCGGCTTTCCCTCTAAAATCCATTTGTTATGGTAACCTCTAGTTATGAGACCGCCTTTGTGTCGGCCTACCTTAGAGTTTAGGATCTGAGACCGCCCTGGTGTCGACTTTCCTTCTAAAATCCATCTTGTGATGGTAACCTCTGGTTATGAGATCGCCTTTGTCTCGGCCTAATTTAGAGTTTAGGATCTGAGACCGCCCTCGTGTCGGCTTTCCTTTTGAAAATCCATCTTTTGATGGTAACCTTTGGTTATGAGACCGCCTTCGTGTCGGCTTACCTTAGAGTTTAGGATCTGAGGCCGCCCTCGTGTCGGATTTCCTTTTGAAAATCCATCTTGTGATGGTAACCTCTAGTTATGAGACCGCCTTTTCGTCGGCCTACCTTAGAGTTTAGGATCTGAGACTGCCCTTGTGTCGGCTTTCCTTTTGAAAATCCATCTTGTGATGGTAACCTCTTGTTATGAGACCGCCTTCGTGTCGGCCTACCTTAGAGTTTAGGATCTGAGACCGCCCTCGTTTTGTTTTTCCTTCTAAAATCCATCTTGTGATGGTACCCTCTAGTTATGAGACCGCCTTCGTGTCGGCCTACCTTAGAGTTTAGGATCTGATACCGCCCTCGTGTCGGCTTTCCATTTGAAAATCCATCTTGTGATGGTAACCTCTGGTTATGAGACTGCCTTCGTGTCGGCCTACTTTAGAGATTAAGATCTGATACCTCTCTCGTGTCGGCATTCCCTCTTAAATCCATTTGTTATGGTCCCTCTAGTTATGAGACCACCTTTGTGTCGGCCTACCTTAGAGTTTAGGATCTGAGACCGCCCTGGTGTCGACTTTCCTTCTAAAATCCATCTTGTGATGGTAACCTCTGGTTATGAGATCGCCTTTGTGTCGGCCTAACTTAGAGTTTAGGATCTGAGACCCCCCTCGTGTCGGCTTTCCTTTTGAAAATCCATCTTTTGATGGTAACCTTTGGTTATGAGACCGCCTTCGTGTCGGCTTACCTTAGAGTTTAGGATCTGAGGCCGCCCTCGTGTCGGATTTGCTTTTGAAAATCCATCTTGTGTTGGTAACCTCTAGTTATGAGACCGCCTTTTCGTCGGCCTACCTTAGAGTTTAGGATCTGAGACTGCCCTTGTGTCGGCTTTCCTTTTGAAAATCCATCTTGTGATGGTAACCTCTTGTTATGAGACCGCCTTCGTGTCGGCCTACCTTAGATTTTAGGATCTGAGACCGCCTTCGTTTTGTCTTTCCTTCTAAAATCCATCTTGTGATGGTACCCTCTAGTTATGAGACCGCCTTCGTGTCGGCCTACCTTAGAGTTTAGGATCTGATACCGCCCTCGTGTCGGCTTTCCATTTGAAAATCCACCTTGTGATGGTAACCTCTGGTTATGAGACTGCCTTCGTGTCGGCCTACATTAGAGTTTAAGATCTGATACCTCTCTCGTGTCGGCTTTCCTTCTAAAATTCATCTTGTAATGGTAATCTCTGGTTATGAGACCGTCTTCGTGTCGGCCTAACTTGGAGTTTTGGATCTGAGACATCCCTCGTGTCGACATTCCTTCTGAAATCCATCTTGTGATGGTAACCTCTGGTTATGAGACCGCCTTCGTGTCGGCCTACCTTAGAGTTTAGGATCTGAGACCGCCCTCGTGTCGGCTTTTCTTTTGAAAATCCATCTTATGATGGTAACCTTTGGTTATATACCGCCTGCGTGTCGGCTTACCTTAGAATTTCAGATCTGAGACCGCCCTCGTGTCGGCTTTCCTTTTAAAAATCCATCTTATGTTGGTAACCTCTAGTTATGACACCGCCTTTGTGTTGGCCTACCTTAGAGTTTAGGATCAGAGACCGCCCTCGTGTCGACTTTCCTTCTAAAATCCATCTTGTGATGGTAACCTCTGGTTATGAGATCGCCTTCGTGACGGCTTACCTTAGAGTTTAGGATCTGAGGCCGCCCTCGGGTCGGATTTCCTTTTGAAAATCCATCTTGTGTTTGTAACCTCTAGTTATGAGACCGCCTTTTCCTCGGCCTACCTTAGAGTTTAGGATCTGAGACCGCCCTCATGTCGACTTTCCTTCTAAAATCCATCTTGTGATGGTAACCTCTGGTTATGAGACCGCCTTCGTGTCGGCCTACCTTGGAGTTTAGGATCTGAGACCGTCCTCGTGTTGGCTTTTCTTTTGAAAATCCATCTTGTCATGGTAACCTTTGGTTATGAGACCGCCTTCGTGTCGGATTACCTTAGAGTTTAGGATCTGAGACCGCCTTCGTGTCGACTTTCCTTTTGAAAATCCATCTTGTGATGGTAACCTCTGGTTATGAGGCCGCATTCGTGTCGGCCTACTTTAGAGTTTAGGATCTGAGACCGCCCTCGTGTCGACTTTCCTTCTAAAATCCATCCTGTGATGGTAACCTCTGGTTAAGAGACCGCCTTCGTGTCGGCCTACCTTAGAGTTTAGGATCTGATACCGCCCTCGTGTCGGCTTTCCATTTGAAAATCCATCTTGTGATGGTAACCTCTGGTTATGAGACTCCCTTCGTGTCGGCCTACATTAGAGTTTAAGATCTGATACCTCTCTCGTGTCGGCTTTCCCTCTAAAATCCATTTGTTATGGTAACCTCTAGTTATGAGACCGCCTTTGTGTCGGCCTACCTTAGAGTTTAGGATCTGAGACCGCCCTGGTGTCGACTTTCCTTCTAAAATCCATCTTGTGATGGTAACCTCTGGTTATGAGATCGCCTTTGTGTCGGCCTAACTTAGAGTTTAGGATCTGAGACTGCCCTCGTGTCGGCTTTCCTTTTGAAAATCCATCTTTTGATGGTAACCTCTTGTTATGAGACCGCCTTCGTGTCGGCCTACCTTAGAGTTTAGGATCTGAGACCGCCCTCGTTTTGTTTTTCCTTCTAAAATCCATCTTGTGATGGTACCCTCTAGTTATGAGACCGCCTTCGTGTCGGCCTACCTTAGAGTTTAGGATCTGATACCGCCCTCGTGTCGGCTTTCCATTTGAAAATCCATCTTGTGATGGTAACCTCTGGTTATGAGACTGCCTTCGTGTCGGCCTACTTTAGAGTTTAAGATCTGATACCTCTCTCGTGTCGGCATTCCCTCTTAAATCCATTTGTTATGGTCCCTCTAGTTATGAGACCACCTTTGTGTCGGCCTACCTTAGAGTTTAGGATCTGAGACCGCCCTGGTGTCGACTTTCCTTCTAAAATCCATCTTGTGATGGTAACCTCTGGTTATGAGATCGCCTTTGTGTCGGCCTAACTTAGAGTTTAGGATCTGAGACCCCCCTCGTGTCGGCTTTCCTTTTGAAAATCCATCTTTTGATGGTAACCTTTGGTTATGAGACCGCCTTCGTGTCGGCTTACCTTAGAGTTTAGGATCTGAGGCCGCCCTCGTGTCGGATTTGCTTTTGAAAATCCATCTTGTGTTGGTAACCTCTAGTTATGAGACCGCCTTTTCGTCGGCCTACCTTAGAGTTTAGGATCTGAGACTGCCCTTGTGTCGGCTTTCCTTTTGAAAATCCATCTTGTGATGGTAACCTCTTGTTATGAGACCGCCTTCGTGTCGGCCTACCTTAGATTTTAGGATCTGAGACCGCCCTCGTTTTGTCTTTCCTTCTAAAATCCATCTTGTGATGGTACCCTCTAGTTATGAGACCGCCTTCGTGTCGGCCTACCTTAGAGTTTAGGATCTGATACCGCCCTCGTGTCGGCTTTCCATTTGAAAATCCATCTTGTGATGGTAACCTCTGGTTATGAGACTGCCTTCGTGTCGGCCTACTTTAGAGTTTAAGATCTGATACCTCTCTCGTGTCGGCTTTCCTTCTAAAATTCATCTTGTAATGGTAATCTCTGGTTATGAGACCGTCTTCGTGTCGGCCTAACTTGGAGTTTTGGATCTGAGACATCCCTCGTGTCGACATTCCTTCTAAAATCCATCTTGTGATGGTAACCTCTGGTTATGAGACCGCCTTCGTGTCGGCCTACCGTAGAGTTTAGGATCTGAGACCGCCCTCGTGTCGGCTTTTCTTTTGAAAATCCATCTTATGATGGTAACCTTTGGTTATATACCGCCTGCGTGTCGGCTTACCTTAGAATTTCAGATCTGAGACCGCCCTCGTGTCGGCTTTCCTTTTAAAAATCCATCTTATGTTGGTAACCTCTAGTTATGACACCGCCTTTGTGTTGGCCTACCTTAGAGTTTAGGATCAGAGACCGCCCTCGTGTCGACTTTCCTTCTAAAATCCATCTTGTGATGGTAACCTCTGGTTATGAGATCGCCTTTGTGTCGGCCTAACTTAGAGTTTAGGATCTGAGACCCCCCTCGTGTCGGCTTTCCTTTTGAAAATCCATCTTTTGATGGTAACCTTTGGTTATGAGACCGCCTTCGTGTCGGCTTACCTTAGAGTTTAGGATCTGAGGCCGCCCTCGTGTCGGATTTGCTTTTGAAAATCCATCTTGTGTTGGTAACCTCTAGTTATGAGACCGCCTTTTCGTCGGCCTACCTTAGAGTTTAGGATCTGAGACTGCCCTTGTGTCGGCTTTCCTTTTGAAAATCCATCTTGTGATGGTAACCTCTTGTTATGAGACCGCCTTCGTGTCGGCCTACCTTAGATTTTAGGATCTGAGACCGCCTTCGTTTTGTCTTTCCTTCTAAAATCCATCTTGTGATGGTACCCTCTAGTTATGAGACCGCCTTCGTGTCGGCCTACCTTAGAGTTTAGGATCTGATACCGCCCTCGTGTCGGCTTTCCATTTGAAAATCCACCTTGTGATGGTAACCTCTGGTTATGAGACTGCCTTCGTGTCGGCCTACATTAGAGTTTAAGATCTGATACCTCTCTCGTGTCGGCTTTCCTTCTAAAATTCATCTTGTAATGGTAATCTCTGGTTATGAGACCGTCTTCGTGTCGGCCTAACTTGGAGTTTTGGATCTGAGACATCCCTCGTGTCGACATTCCTTCTGAAATCCATCTTGTGATGGTAACCTCTGGTTATGAGACCGCCTTCGTGTCGGCCTACCTTAGAGTTTAGGATCTGAGACCGCCCTCGTGTCGGCTTTTCTTTTGAAAATCCATCTTATGATGGTAACCTTTGGTTATATACCGCCTGCGTGTCGGCTTACCTTAGAATTTCAGATCTGAGACCGCCCTCGTGTCGGCTTTCCTTTTAAAAATCCATCTTATGTTGGTAACCTCTAGTTATGACACCGCCTTTGTGTTGGCCTACCTTAGAGTTTAGGATCAGAGACCGCCCTCGTGTCGACTTTCCTTCTAAAATCCATCTTGTGATGGTAACCTCTGGTTATGAGATCGCCTTCGTGACGGCTTACCTTAGAGTTTAGGATCTGAGGCCGCCCTCGGGTCGGATTTCCTTTTGAAAATCCATCTTGTGTTTGTAACCTCTAGTTATGAGACCGCCTTTTCCTCGGCCTACCTTAGAGTTTAGGATCTGAGACCGCCCTCATGTCGACTTTCCTTCTAAAATCCATCTTGTGATGGTAACCTCTGGTTATGAGACCGCCTTCGTGTCGGCCTACCTTGGAGTTTAGGATCTGAGACCGTCCTCGTGTTGGCTTTTCTTTTGAAAATCCATCTTGTCATGGTAACCTTTGGTTATGAGACCGCCTTCGTGTCGGATTACCTTAGAGTTTAGGATCTGAGACCGCCTTCGTGTCGACTTTCCTTTTGAAAATCCATCTTGTGATGGTAACCTCTGGTTATGAGGCCGCATTCGTGTCGGCCTACTTTAGAGTTTAGGATCTGAGACCGCCCTCGTGTCGACTTTCCTTCTAAAATCCATCCTGTGATGGTAACCTCTGGTTAAGAGACCGCCTTCGTGTCGGCCTACCTTAGAGTTTAGGATCTGATACCGCCCTCGTGTCGGCTTTCCATTTGAAAATCCATCTTGTGATGGTAACCTCTGGTTATGAGACTCCCTTCGTGTCGGCCTACATTAGAGTTTAAGATCTGATACCTCTCTCGTGTCGGCTTTCCCTCTAAAATCCATTTGTTATGGTAACCTCTAGTTATGAGACCGCCTTTGTGTCGGCCTACCTTAGAGTTTAGGATCTGAGACCGCCCTGGTGTCGACTTTCCTTCTAAAATCCATCTTGTGATGGTAACCTCTGGTTATGAGATCGCCTTTGTGTCGGCCTAACTTAGAGTTTAGGATCTGAGACTGCCCTCGTGTCGGCTTTCCTTTTGAAAATCCATCTTTTGATGGTAACCTCTTGTTATGAGACCGCCTTCGTGTCGGCCTACCTTAGAGTTTAGGATCTGAGACCGCCCTCGTTTTGTTTTTCCTTCTAAAATCCATCTTGTGATGGTACCCTCTAGTTATGAGACCGCCTTCGTGTCGGCCTACCTTAGAGTTTAGGATCTGATACCGCCCTCGTGTCGGCTTTCCATTTGAAAATCCATCTTGTGATGGTAACCTCTGGTTATGAGACTGCCTTCGTGTCGGCCTACTTTAGAGTTTAAGATCTGATACCTCTCTCGTGTCGGCATTCCCTCTTAAATCCATTTGTTATGGTCCCTCTAGTTATGAGACCACCTTTGTGTCGGCCTACCTTAGAGTTTAGGATCTGAGACCGCCCTGGTGTCGACTTTCCTTCTAAAATCCATCTTGTGATGGTAACCTCTGGTTATGAGATCGCCTTTGTGTCGGCCTAACTTAGAGTTTAGGATCTGAGACCCCCCTCGTGTCGGCTTTCCTTTTGAAAATCCATCTTTTGATGGTAACCTTTGGTTATGAGACCGCCTTCGTGTCGGCTTACCTTAGAGTTTAGGATCTGAGGCCGCCCTCGTGTCGGATTTGCTTTTGAAAATCCATCTTGTGTTGGTAACCTCTAGTTATGAGACCGCCTTTTCGTCGGCCTACCTTAGAGTTTAGGATCTGAGACTGCCCTTGTGTCGGCTTTCCTTTTGAAAATCCATCTTGTGATGGTAACCTCTTGTTATGAGACCGCCTTCGTGTCGGCCTACCTTAGATTTTAGGATCTGAGACCGCCCTCGTTTTGTCTTTCCTTCTAAAATCCATCTTGTGATGGTACCCTCTAGTTATGAGACCGCCTTCGTGTCGGCCTACCTTAGAGTTTAGGATCTGATACCGCCCTCGTGTCGGCTTTCCATTTGAAAATCCATCTTGTGATGGTAACCTCTGGTTATGAGACTGCCTTCGTGTCGGCCTACTTTAGAGTTTAAGATCTGATACCTCTCTCGTGTCGGCTTTCCTTCTAAAATTCATCTTGTAATGGTAATCTCTGGTTATGAGACCGTCTTCGTGTCGGCCTAACTTGGAGTTTTGGATCTGAGACATCCCTCGTGTCGACATTCCTTCTAAAATCCATCTTGTGATGGTAACCTCTGGTTATGAGACCGCCTTCGTGTCGGCCTACCGTAGAGTTTAGGATCTGAGACCGCCCTCGTGTCGGCTTTTCTTTTGAAAATCCATCTTATGATGGTAACCTTTGGTTATATACCGCCTGCGTGTCGGCTTACCTTAGAATTTCAGATCTGAGACCGCCCTCGTGTCGGCTTTCCTTTTAAAAATCCATCTTATGTTGGTAACCTCTAGTTATGACACCGCCTTTGTGTTGGCCTACCTTAGAGTTTAGGATCAGAGACCGCCCTCGTGTCGACTTTCCTTCTAAAATCCATCTTGTGATGGTAACCTCTGGTTATGAGATCGCCTTCGTGACGGCTTACCTTAGAGTTTAGGATCTGAGGCCGCCCTCGGGTCGGATTTCCTTTTGAAAATCCATCTTGTGTTTGTAACCTCTAGTTATGAGACCGCCTTTTCCTCGGCCTACCTTAGAGTTTAGGATCTGAGACCGCCCTCATGTCGACTTTCCTTCTAAAATCCATCTTGTGATGGTAACCTCTGGTTATGAGACCGCCTTCGTGTCGGCCTACCTTGGAGTTTAGGATCTGAGACCGTCCTCGTGTTGGCTTTTCTTTTGAAAATCCATCTTGTCATGGTAACCTTTGGTTATGAGACCGCCTTCGTGTCGGATTACCTTAGAGTTTAGGATCTGAGACCGCCTTCGTGTCGACTTTCCTTTTGAAAATCCATCTTGTGATGGTAACCTCTGGTTATGAGGCCGCATTCGTGTCGGCCTACTTTAGAGTTTAGGATCTGAGACCGCCCTCGTGTCGACTTTCCTTCTAAAATCCATCCTGTGATGGTAACCTCTGGTTAAGAGACCGCCTTCGTGTCGGCCTACCTTAGAGTTTAGGATCTGATACCGCCCTCGTGTCGGCTTTCCATTTGAAAATCCATCTTGTGATGGTAACCTCTGGTTATGAGACTGCCTTCGTGTCGGCCTACATTAGAGTTTAAGATCTGATACCTCTCTCGTGTCGGCTTTCCCTCTAAAATCCATTTGTTATGGTAACCTCTAGTTATGAGACCGCCTTTGTGTCGGCCTACCTTAGAGTTTAGGATCTGAGACCGCCCTGGTGTCGACTTTCCTTCTAAAATCCATCTTGTGATGGTAACCTCTGGTTATGAGATCGCCTTTGTGTCGGCCTAACTTAGAGTTTAGGATCTGAGACTGCCCTCGTGTCGGCTTTCCTTTTGAAAATCCATCTTTTGATGGTAACCTCTTGTTATGAGACCGCCTTCGTGTCGGCCTACCTTAGAGTTTAGGATCTGAGACCGCCCTCGTTTTGTTTTTCCTTCTAAAATCCATCTTGTGATGGTACCCTCTAGTTATGAGACCGCCTTCGTGTCGGCCTACCTTAGAGTTTAGGATCTGATACCGCCCTCGTGTCGGCTTTCCATTTGAAAATCCATCTTGTGATGGTAACCTCTGGTTATGAGACTGCCTTCGTGTCGGCCTACTTTAGAGTTTAAGATCTGATACCTCTCTCGTGTCGGCATTCCCTCTAAAATCCATTTGTTATGGTAACCTCTAGTTATGAGACCGCCTTTGTGTCGGCCTACCTTAGAGTTTAGGATCTGAGACCGCCCTGGTGTCGACTTTCCTTCTAAAATCCATCTTGTGTTGGTAACCTCTGGTTATGAGATCGCCTTTGTGTCGGCCTAACTTAGAGTTTAGGATCTGAGACCCCCCTCGTGTCGGCTTTCCTTTTGAAAATCCATCTTTTGATGGTAACCTTTGGTTATGAGACCGCCTTCGTGTCGGCTTACCTTAGAGTTTAGGATCTGAGGCCGCCCTCGTGTCGGATTTGCTTTTGAAAATCCATCTTGTGTTGGTAACCTCTAGTTAAGAGACCGCCTTTTCGTCGGCCTATCTTAGAGTTTAGGATCTGAGACTGCCCTTGTGTCGGCTTTCCTTTTGAAAATCCATCTTGTGATGGTAACCTCTTGTTATGAGACCGCCTTCGTGTCGGCCTACCTTAGATTTTAGGATCTGAGACCGCCCTCGTTTTGTCTTTCCTTCTAAAATCCATCTTGTGATGGTACCCTCTAGTTATGAGACCGCCTTCGTGTCGGCCTACCTTAGAGTTTAGGATCTGATACCGCCCTCATGTCGGCTTTCCATTTGAAAATCCATCTTGTGATGGTAACCTCTGGTTATGAGACTGCCTTCGTGTCGGCCTACTTTAGAGTTTACGATCTGATACCTCTCTCGTGTCGGCTTTCCTTCTAAAATTCATCTTGTAATGGTAATATCTGGTTATGAGACCGTCTTCGTGTGGGCCTAACTTGGAGTTTTGGATCTGAGACATCCCTCGTGTCGACATTCCTTCTAAAATCCATCTTGTGATGGTAACCTCTGGTTATGAGACCGCCTTCGTGTCGGCCTACCTTAGAGTTTAGGATCTGAGACCGCCCTCGTGTCGGCTTTTCTTTTGAAAATCCATCTTATGATGGTAACCTTTGGTTATATACCGCCTGCGTGTCGGCTTACCTTAGAATTTCAGATCTGAGACCGCCCTCGTGTCGGCTTTCCTTTTAAAAATCCATCTTATGTTGGTAACCTCTAGTTATGACACCGCCTTTGTGTTGGCCTACCTTAGAGTTTAGGATCAGAGACCGCCCTCGTGTCGACTTTCCTTCTAAAATCCATCTTGTGATGGTAACCTCTGGTTATGAGATCGCCTTCGTGACGGCTTACCTTAGAGTTTAGGATCTGAGGCCGCCCTCGGGTCGGATTTCCTTTTGAAAATCCATCTTGTGTTTGTAACCTCTAGTTATGAGACCGCCTTTTCGTCGGCCTACCTTAGAGTTTAGGATCTGAGACCGCCTTCATGTCGACTTTCCTTCTAAAATCCATCTTGTGATGGTAACCTCTGGTTATGAGACCGCCTTCGTGTCGGCCTACCTTGGAGTTTAGGATCTGAGACCGTCCTCGTGTTGGCTTTTCTTTTGAAAATCCATCTTGTCATGGTAACCTTTGGTTATGAGACCGCCTTCGTGTCGGATTACCTTAGAGTTTAGGATCTGAGACCGCCTTCGTGTCGACTTTCCTTTTGAAAATCCATCTTGTGATGGTAACCTCTGGTTATGAGACCGCCTTCGTGTCGGCCTACTTTAGAGTTTAGGATCTGAGACCGCCCTCGTGTCGACTTTCCTTCTAAAATCCATCTTGTGATGGTAACCTCTGGTTAAGAGACCGCCTTCGTGTCGGCCTACCTTAGAGTTTAGGATCTGAGACCGCCCACGTGTCGGCTTTTCTTTTGAAAATCCATCTTGTGATGGTAACCTTTGTTTATGAAACCGCCTTCGTGTCGGATTACCTTAGAGTTTAGGATCTGATACCGCCCTCGTGTCGGCTTTCCATTTGAAAATCCATCTTGTGATGGTAACCTCTGGTTATGAGACTGCCTTCGTGTCGGCCTACTTTAGAGTTTAAGATCTGATACCTCTCTCGTGTCGGCTTTCCTTCTAAAATTCATCTTGTAATGGTAATCTCTGGTTATGAGACCGTCTTCGTGTCGGCCTAACTTAGAGTTTTGGATCTGAGACATCCCTCGTGTCGACATTCCTTCTAAAATCCATCTTGTGATGGTAACCTCTGGTTATGAGACCGCCTTCGTGTCGTCCTACCTTAGAGTTTAGGATCTGAGACCGCCCTCGTGTCGGCTTTCCTTTTGAAAATCCATCTTATGATGGTAACCTTTGGTTATATACCGCCTGCGTGTCGGCTTACCTTAGAATTTCAGATCTGAGACCACCCTCGTGTCGGCTTTCCTTTTAAAAATCCATCTTATGTTGGTAACCTCTAGTTATGAGACCGCCTTTGTGTTGGCCTACCTTAGAGTTTAGGATCTGAGACCGCCCTCGTGTCGACATTCCTTCTAAAATCCATCTTGTGATGGTAACCTCTGGTTATGAGACCGCCTTCGTGTCGGCCTACCTTAGAGTTTAGGATCTGAGGCCGCCCTCGGGTCGGATTTCCTTTTGAAAATCCATCTTGTGTTTGTAACCTCTAGTTATGAGACCGCCTATTCGTCGGCCTACCTTAGAGTTTAAGATCTGAGACCGCCCTCATGTCGACTTTCCTTTTGAAAATCCATCTTATGATGATAACCTTTGGTTATGTGACCGCCTTCGTGTCGGCCTACCTTAGAGTTTAGGATCTGAGGCCGCCCTCGTTTCGGATTTCCTTTTGAAAATCCATCTTGTGTTGGTAACCTCTAGTTATGAGACCGCCTTTTCGTCGGCCTACCTTAGAGTTTAGGATCTGAGACTGCCCTTGTGTCGGCTTTCCTTTTGAAAATCCATCTTGTGATGGTAACCTCTTGTTATGAGACTGCCTTCGTGTCGGCCTACCTTAGAGTTTAGGATCTGAGACCGCCCTCGTTTTGTCTTTCCTTCTAAAATCCATCTTGTGATGGTACCCTCTAGTTATGAGATCGCCTTCGTGTCGGCCTACCTTAGAGTTTAGGATCTGATACCGCCGTCGTGTCGGCTTTCCATTTGAAAATCCATCTTGTGATGGTAACCTCTGGTTATGAGACTGCCTTCGTGTCGGCCTACTTTAGAGTTGAAGATCTGATACCTCTCTCGTGTCGGCTTTCCCTCTAAAATCCATTTGTTATGGTAACCTCTAGTTATGAGACCGCCTTTGTGTCGGCCTACCTTAGAGTTTAGGATCTGAGACCGCCCTGGTGTCGACTTTCCTTCTAAAATCCATCTTGTGATGGTAACCTCTGGTTATGAGATCGCCTTTGTGTCGGCCTAACTTAGAGTTTAGGATCTGAGACCCCCCTCGTGTCGGCTTTCCCTTTGAAAATCCATCTTTTGATGGTAACCTTTGGTTATGAGACCGCCTTCGTGTCGGCTTACCTTAGAGTTTAGGATCTGAGGCCGCCCTCGTGTCGGATTTCCTTTTGAAAATCCATCTTGTGTTGGTAATCTCTAGTTATGAGACCGCCTTTTCGTCGGCCTACCTTAGAGTTTAGGATCTGAGACTGTCCTTGTGTCGGCTTTCCTTTTGAAAATCCATCTGGTGATGGTAACCTCTTGTTATGAGACCGCCTTCGTGTCGGCCTACCTTAGAGTTTAGGATCTGAGACCGCCCTCGTTTTGTCTTTCCTTCTAAAATCCATCTTGTGATGGTACCCTCTAGTTATGAGACCGCCTTCGTGTCGGCCTACCTTAGAGTTTAGGATCTGATACCGCCCTCGTGTCGGCTTTCCATTTGAAAATCCATCTTGTGATGGTAACCTCTAGTTATGAGACTGCCTTCGTGTCGGCCTACTTTAGAGTTTAAGATCTGATACCTCTCTCGTGTCGGCTTTCCCTCTAAAATCCATTTGTTATGGTAACCTCTAGTTATGAGACCGCCTTTGTGTCGGCCTACCTTAGAGTTTAGGATCTGAGACCGCCCTGGAGTCGACTTTCCTTCTAAAATCCATCTTGTGATGGTAACCTCTGGTTATGAGATCGCCTTTGTGTCGGCCTAACTTAGAGTTTAGGATCTGAGACCCCCCTCGTGTCGGCTTTCCCTTTGAAAATCCATCTTTTCATGGTAACCTTTGGTTATGAGACCGCCTTCGTGTCGGCTTACCTTAGAGTTTAGGATCTGAGGCCGCCCTTGTGTCGGATTTCCTTTTGAAAATCCATCTTGTGTTGGTAACCTCTAGTTATGAGACCGCCTTTTCGTCGGCCTACCTTAGAGTTTAGGATCTGAGACTGCCCTTGTGTCGGCTTTCCTTTTGAAAATCCATCTTGTGATGGTAACCTCTTGTTATGAGACTGCCTTCGTGTCGGCCTACCTTAGAGTTTAGGATCTGAGACCGCCCTCGTTTTGTCTTTCCTTCTAAAATCCATCTTGTGATGGTACCCTCTAGTTATGAGATCGCCTTCGTGTCGGCCTACCTTAGAGTTTAGGATCTGATACCGCCCTCGTGTCGGCTTTCCATTTGAAAATCCATCTTGTGATGGTAACCTCTGGTTATGAGACTGCCTTCGTGTCGGCCTACTTTAGAGTTTAAGATCTGATACCTCTCTCGTGTCGGCTTTCCCTCTAAAATCCATTTGTTATGGTAACCTCTAGTTATGAGACCGCCTTTGTGTCGGCCTACCTTAGAGTTTAGGATCTGAGACCGCCCTGGTGTCGACTTTCCTTCTAAAATCCATCTTGTGATGGTAACCTCTGGTTATGAGATCGCCTTTGTGTCGGCCTAACTTAGAGTTTAGGATCTGAGACCCCCCTCGTGTCGGCTTTCCCTTTGAAAATCCATCTTTTGATGGTAACCTTTGGTTATGAGACCGCCTTCGTGTCGGCTTACCTTAGAGTTTAGGATCTGAGGCCGCCCTCGTGTCGGATTTCCTTTTGAAAATCCATCTTGTGTTGGTAATCTCTAGTTATGAGACCGCCTTTTCGTCGGCCTACCTTAGAGTTTAGGATCTGAGACTGTCCTTGTGTCGGCTTTCCTTTTGAAAATCCATCTGGTGATGGTAACCTCTTGTTATGAGACCGCCTTCGTGTCGGCCTACCTTAGAGTTTAGGATCTGAGACCGCCCTCGTTTTGTCTTTCCTTCTAAAATCCATCTTGTGATGGTACCCTCTAGTTATGAGACCGCCTTCGTGTCGGCCTACCTTAGAGTTTAGGATCTGATACCGCCCTCGTGTCGGCTTTCCATTTGAAAATCCATCTTGTGATGGTAACCTCTAGTTATGAGACTGCCTTCGTGTCGGCCTACTTTAGAGTTTAAGATCTGATACCTCTCTCGTGTCGGCTTTCCCTCTAAAATCCATTTGTTATGGTAACCTCTAGTTATGAGACCGCCTTTGTGTCGGCCTACCTTAGAGTTTAGGATCTGAGACCGCCCTGGAGTCGACTTTCCTTCTAAAATCCATCTTGTGATGGTAACCTCTGGTTATGAGATCGCCTTTGTGTCGGCCTAACTTAGAGTTTAGGATCTGAGACCCCCCTCGTGTCGGCTTTCCCTTTGAAAATCCATCTTTTCATGGTAACCTTTGGTTATGAGACCGCCTTCGTGTCGGCTTACCTTAGAGTTTAGGATCTGAGGCCGCCCTTGTGTCGGATTTCCTTTTGAAAATCCATCTTGTGTTGGTAACCTCTAGTTATGAGACCGCCTTTTCGTCGGCCTACCTTAGAGTTTAGGATCTGAGACTGCCCTTGTGTCGGCTTTCCTTTTGAAAATCCATCTTGTGATGGTAACCTCTTGTTATGAGACTGCCTTCGTGTCGGCCTACCTTAGAGTTTAGGATCTGAGACCGCCCTCGTTTTGTCTTTCCTTCTAAAATCCATCTTGTGATGGTACCCTCTAGTTATGAGATCGCCTTCGTGTCGGCCTACCTTAGAGTTTAGGATCTGATACCGCCCTCGTGTCGGCTTTCCATTTGAAAATCCATCTTGTGATGGTAACCTCTGGTTATGAGACTGCCTTCGTGTCGGCCTACTTTAGAGTTTAAGATCTGATACCTCTCTCGTGTCGGCTTTCCCTCTAAAATCCATTTGTTATGGTAACCTCTAGTTATGAGACCGCCTTTGTGTCGGCCTACCTTAGAGTTTAGGATCTGAGACCGCCCTGGTGTCGACTTTCCTTCTAAAATCCATCTTGTGATGGTAACCTCTGGTTATGAGATCGCCTTTGTGTCGGCCTAACTTAGAGTTTAGGATCTGAGACCCCCCTCGTGTCGGCTTTCCCTTTGAAAATCCATCTTTTGATGGTAACCTTTGGTTATGAGACCGCCTTCGTGTCGGCTTACCTTAGAGTTTAGGATCTGAGGCCGCCCTCGTGTCGGATTTCCTTTTGAAAATCCATCTTGTGTTGGTAATCTCTAGTTATGAGACCGCCTTTTCGTCGGCCTACCTTAGAGTTTAGGATCTGAGACTGTCCTTGTGTCGGCTTTCCTTTTGAAAATCCATCTGGTGATGGTAACCTCTTGTTATGAGACCGCCTTCGTGTCGGCCTACCTTAGAGTTTAGGATCTGAGACCGCCCTCGTTTTGTCTTTCCTTCTAAAATCCATCTTGTGATGGTACCCTCTAGTTATGAGACCGCCTTCGTGTCGGCCTACCTTAGAGTTTAGGATCTGATACCGCCCTCGTGTCGGCT
The DNA here is from genome assembly GCA_022829125.1 of Lathyrus tuberosus. Lineage (NCBI taxonomy): Eukaryota > Viridiplantae > Streptophyta > Magnoliopsida > Fabales > Fabaceae > Lathyrus > Lathyrus tuberosus. The sequence goes on from JALAZF010000038.1 coordinate 10,366,943, forward strand.
TTCCATTTGAAAATCCATCTTGTGATGGTAACCTCTAGTTATGAGACTGCCTTCGTGTCGGCCTACTTTAGAGTTTAAGATCTGATACCTCTCTCGCGTCGGCTTTCCCTCTAAAATCCATTTGTTATGGTAACCTCTAGTTATGAGACCGCCTTTGTGTCGGCCTACCTTAGAGTTTAGGATCTGAGACCGCCCTGGAGTCGACTTTCCTTCTAAAATCCATCTTGTGATGGTAACCTCTGGTTATGAGATCGCCTTTGTGTCGGCCTAACTTAGAGTTTAGGATCTGAGACCCCCCTCGTGTCGGCTTTCCCTTTGAAAATCCATCTTTTCATGGTAACCTTTGGTTATGAGACCGCCTTCGTGTCGGCTTACCTTAGAGTTTAGGATCTGAGGCCGCCCTTGTGTCGGATTTCCTTTTGAAAATCCATCTTGTGTTGGTAACCTCTAGTTATGAGACCGCCTTTTCGTCGGCCTACCTTAGAGTTTAGGATCTGAGACTGCCCTTGTGTCGGCTTTCCTTTTGAAAATCCATCTTGTGATGGTAACCTCTTGTTATGAGACTGCCTTCGTGTCGGCCTACCTTAGAGTTTAGGATCTGAGACCGCCCTCGTTTTGTCTTTCCTTCTAAAATCCATCTTGTGATGGTACCCTCTAGTTATGAGATCGCCTTCGTGTCGGCCTACCTTAGAGTTTAGGATCTGATACCGCCCTCGTGTCGGCTTTCCATTTGAAAATCCATCTTGTGATGGTAACCTCTGGTTATGAGACTGCCTTCGTGTCGGCCTACTTTAGAGTTTAAGATCTGATACCTCTCTCGTGTCGGCTTTCCCTCTAAAATCCATTTGTTATGGTAACCTCTAGTTATGAGACCGCCTTTGTGTCGGCCTACCTTAGAGTTTAGGATCTGAGACCGCCCTGGTGTCGACTTTCCTTCTAAAATCCATCTTGTGATGGTAACCTCTGGTTATGAGATCGCCTTTGTGTCGGCCTAACTTAGAGTTTAGGATCTGAGACCCCCCTCGTGTCGGCTTTCCCTTTGAAAATCCATCTTTTGATGGTAACCTTTGGTTATGAGACCGCCTTCGTGTCGGCTTACCTTAGAGTTTAGGATCTGAGGCCGCCCTCGTGTCGGATTTCCTTTTGAAAATCCATCTTGTGTTGGTAATCTCTAGTTATGAGACCGCCTTTTCGTCGGCCTACCTTAGAGTTTAGGATCTGAGACTGTCCTTGTGTCGGCTTTCCTTTTGAAAATCCATCTGGTGATGGTAACCTCTTGTTATGAGACCGCCTTCGTGTCGGCCTACCTTAGAGTTTAGGATCTGAGACCGCCCTCGTTTTGTCTTTCCTTCTAAAATCCATCTTGTGATGGTACCCTCTAGTTATGAGACCGCCTTCGTGTCGGCCTACCTTAGAGTTTAGGATCTGATACCGCCCTCGTGTCGGCTTTCCATTTGAAAATCCATCTTGTGATGGTAACCTCTAGTTATGAGACTGCCTTCGTCTCGGCCTACTTTAGAGTTTAAGATCTGATACCTCTCTCGTGTCGGCTTTCCCTCTAAAATCCATTTGTTATGGTAACCTCTAGTTATGAGACCGCCTTTGTGTCGGCCTACCTTAGAGTTTAGGATCTGAGACCGCCCTGGAGTCGACTTTCCTTCTAAAATCCATCTTGTGATGGTAACCTCTGGTTATGAGATCGCCTTTGTGTCGGCCTAACTTAGAGTTTAGGATCTGAGACCCCCCTCGTGTCGGCTTTCCCTTTGAAAATCCATCTTTTCATGGTAACCTTTGGTTATGAGACCGCCTTCGTGTCGGCTTACCTTAGAGTTTAGGATCTGAGGCCGCCCTTGTGTCGGATTTCCTTTTGAAAATCCATCTTGTGTTGGTAACCTCTAGTTATGAGACCGCCTTTTCGTCGGCCTACCTTAGAGTTTAGGATCTGAGACTGCCCTTGTGTCGGCTTTCCTTTTGAAAATCCATCTTGTGATGGTAACCTCTTGTTATGAGACTGCCTTCGTGTCGGCCTACCTTAGAGTTTAGGATCTGAGACCGCCCTCGTTTTGTCTTTCCTTCTAAAATCCATCTTGTGATGGTACCCTCTAGTTATGAGATCGCCTTCGTGTCGGCCTACCTTAGAGTTTAGGATCTGATACCGCCCTCGTGTCGGCTTTCCATTTGAAAATCCATCTTGTGATGGTAACCTCTGGTTATGAGACTGCCTTCGTGTCGGCCTACTTTAGAGTTTAAGATCTGATACCTCTCTCGTGTCGGCTTTCCCTCTAAAATCCATTTGTTATGGTAACCTCTAGTTATGAGACCGCCTTTGTGTCGGCCTACCTTAGAGTTTAGGATCTGAGACCGCCCTGGTGTCGACTTTCCTTCTAAAATCCATCTTGTGATGGTAACCTCTGGTTATGAGATCGCCTTTGTGTCGGCCTAACTTAGAGTTTAGGATCTGAGACCCCCCTCGTGTCGGCTTTCCCTTTGAAAATCCATCTTTTGATGGTAACCTTTGGTTATGAGACCGCCTTCGTGTCGGCTTACCTTAGAGTTTAGGATCTGAGGCCGCCCTCGTGTCGGATTTCCTTTTGAAAATCCATCTTGTGTTGGTAATCTCTAGTTATGAGACCGCCTTTTCGTCGGCCTACCTTAGAGTTTAGGATCTGAGACTGTCCTTGTGTCGGCTTTCCTTTTGAAAATCCATCTGGTGATGGTAACCTCTTGTTATGAGACCGCCTTCGTGTCGGCCTACCTTAGAGTTTAGGATCTGAGACCGCCCTCGTTTTGTCTTTCCTTCTAAAATCCATCTTGTGATGGTACCCTCTAGTTATGAGACCGCCTTCGTGTCGGCCTACCTTAGAGTTTAGGATCTGATACCGCCCTCGTGTCGGCTTTCCATTTGAAAATCCATCTTGTGATGGTAACCTCTAGTTATGAGACTGCCTTCATGTCGGCCTACTTTAGAGTTTAAGATCTGATACCTCTCTCGTGTCGGCTTTCCCTCTAAAATCCATTTGTTATGGTAACCTCTAGTTATGAGACCGCCTTTGTGTCGGCCTACCTTAGAGTTTAGGATCTGAGACCGCCCTGGTGTCGACTTTCCTTCTAAAATCCATCTTGTGATGGTAACCTCTGGTTATGAGATCGCCTTTGTGTCGGCCTAACTTAGAGTTTAGGATCTGAGACCCCCCTCGTGTCGACTTTCCCTTTGAAAATCCATCTTTTGATGGTAACCTTTGGTTATGAGACCGCCTTCGTGTCGGCTTACCTTAGAGTTTAGGATCTGAGGCCGCCCTCGTGTCGGATTTCCTTTTGAAAATCCATCTTGTGTTGGTAATCTCTAGTTATGAGACCGCCTTTTCGTCGGCCTACCTTAGAGTTTAGGATCTGAGACTGTCCTTGTGTAGGCTTTCCTTTTGAAAATCCATCTGGTGATGGTAACCTCTTGTTATGAGACCGCCTTCGTGTCGGCCTACCTTAGAGTTTAGGATCTGAGACCGCCCTCGTTTTGTCTTTCCTTCTAAAATCCATCTTGTGATGGTACCCTCTAGTTATGAGACCGCCTTCGTGTCGGCCTACCTTAGAGTTTAGGATCTGATACCGCCCTCGTGTCGGCTTTCCATTTGAAAATCCATCTTGTGATGGTAACCTCTAGTTATGAGACTGCCTTCGTCTCGGCCTACTTTAGAGTTTAAGATCTGATACCTCTCTCGTGTCGGCTTTCCCTCTAAAATCCATTTGTTATGGTAACCTCTAGTTATGAGACCGCCTTTGTGTCGGCCTACCTTAGAGTTTAGGATCTGAGACCGCCCTGGAGTCGACTTTCCTTCTAAAATCCATCTTGTGATGGTAACCTCTGGTTATGAGATCGCCTTTGTGTCGGCCTAACTTAGAGTTTAGGATCTGAGACCCCCCTCGTGTCGGCTTTCCCTTTGAAAATCCATCTTTTCATGGTAACCTTTGGTTATGAGACCGCCTTCGTGTCGGCTTACCTTAGAGTTTAGGATCTGAGGCCGCCCTTGTGTCGGATTTCCTTTTGAAAATCCATCTTGTGTTGGTAACCTCTAGTTATGAGACCGCCTTTTCGTCGGCCTACCTTAGAGTTTAGGATCTGAGACTGCCCTTGTGTCGGCTTTCCTTTTGAAAATCCATCTTGTGATGGTAACCTCTTGTTATGAGACTGCCTTCGTGTCGGCCTACCTTAGAGTTTAGGATCTGAGACCGCCCTCGTTTTGTCTTTCCTTCTAAAATCCATCTTGTGATGGTACCCTCTAGTTATGAGATCGCCTTCGTGTCGGCCTACCTTAGAGTTTAGGATCTGATACCGCCCTCGTGTCGGCTTTCCATTTGAAAATCCATCTTGTGATGGTAACCTCTGGTTATGAGACTGCCTTCGTGTCGGCCTACTTTAGAGTTTAAGATCTGATACCTCTCTCGTGTCGGCTTTCCCTCTAAAATCCATTTGTTATGGTAACCTCTAGTTATGAGACCGCCTTTGTGTCGGCCTACCTTAGAGTTTAGGATCTGAGACCGCCCTGGTGTCGACTTTCCTTCTAAAATCCATCTTGTGATGGTAACCTCTGGTTATGAGATCGCCTTTGTGTCGGCCTAACTTAGAGTTTAGGATCTGAGACCCCCCTCGTGTCGGCTTTCCCTTTGAAAATCCATCTTTTGATGGTAACCTTTGGTTATGAGACCGCCTTCGTGTCGGCTTACCTTAGAGTTTAGGATCTGAGGCCGCCCTCGTGTCGGATTTCCTTTTGAAAATCCATCTTGTGTTGGTAATCTCTAGTTATGAGACCGCCTTTTCGTCGGCCTACCTTAGAGTTTAGGATCTGAGACTGTCCTTGTGTCGGCTTTCCTTTTGAAAATCCATCTGGTGATGGTAACCTCTTGTTATGAGACCGCCTTCGTGTCGGCCTACCTTAGAGTTTAGGATCTGAGACCGCCCTCGTTTTGTCTTTCCTTCTAAAATCCATCTTGTGATGGTACCCTCTAGTTATGAGACCGCCTTCGTGTCGGCCTACCTTAGAGTTTAGGATCTGATACCGCCCTCGTGTCGGCTTTCCATTTGAAAATCCATCTTGTGATGGTAACCTCTAGTTATGAGACTGCCTTCATGTCGGCCTACTTTAGAGTTTAAGATCTGATACCTCTCTCGTGTCGGCTTTCCCTCTAAAATCCATTTGTTATGGTAACCTCTAGTTATGAGACCGCCTTTGTGTCGGCCTACCTTAGAGTTTAGGATCTGAGACCGCCCTGGAGTCGACTTTCCTTCTAAAATCCATCTTGTGATGGTAACCTCTGGTTATGAGATCGCCTTTGTGTCGGCCTAACTTAGAGTTTAGGATCTGAGACCCCCCTCGTGTCGGCTTTCCCTTTGAAAATCCATCTTTTCATGGTAACCTTTGGTTATGAGGCCGCCTTCGTGTCGGCTTACCTTAGAGTTTAGGATCTGAGGCCGCCCTTGTGTCGGATTTCCTTTTGAAAATCCATCTTGTGTTGGTAACCTCTAGTTATGAGACCGCCTTTTCGTCGGCCTACCTTAGAGTTTAGGATCTGAGACTGCCCTTGTGTCGGCTTTCCTTTTGAAAATCCATCTTGTGATGGTAACCTCTTGTTATGAGACTGCCTTCGTGTCGGCCTACCTTAGAGTTTAGGATCTGAGACCGCCCTCGTTTTGTCTTTCCTTCTAAAATCCATCTTGTGATGGTACCCTCTAGTTATGAGATCGCCTTCGTGTCGGCCTACCTTAGAGTTTAGGATCTGATACCGCCCTCGTGTCGGCTTTCCATTTGAAAATCCATCTTGTGATGGTAACCTCTGGTTATGAGACTGCCTTCGTGTCGGCCTACTTTAGAGTTTAAGATCTGATACCTCTCTCGTGTCGGCTTTCCCTCTAAAATCCATTTGTTATGGTAACCTCTAGTTATGAGACCGCCTTTGTGTCGGCCTACCTTAGAGTTTAGGATCTGAGACCGCCCTGGTGTCGACTTTCCTTCTAAAATCCATCTTGTGATGGTAACCTCTGGTTATGAGATCGCCTTTGTGTCGGCCTAACTTAGAGTTTAGGATCTGAGACCCCCCTCGTGTCGGCTTTCCCTTTGAAAATCCATCTTTTGATGGTAACCTTTGGTTATGAGACCGCCTTCGTGTCGGCTTACCTTAGAGTTTAGGATCTGAGGCCGCCCTCGTGTCGGATTTCCTTTTGAAAATCCATCTTGTGTTGGTAATCTCTAGTTATGAGACCGCCTTTTCGTCGGCCTACCTTAGAGTTTAGGATCTGAGACTGTCCTTGTGTCGGCTTTCCTTTTGAAAATCCATCTGGTGATGGTAACCTCTTGTTATGAGACCGCCTTCGTGTCGGCCTACCTTAGAGTTTAGGATCTGAGACCGCCCTCGTTTTGTCTTTCCTTCTAAAATCCATCTTGTGATGGTACCCTCTAGTTATGAGACCGCCTTCGTGTCGGCCTACCTTAGAGTTTAGGATCTGATACCGCCCTCGTGTCGGCTTTCCATTTGAAAATCCATCTTGTGATGGTAACCTCTAGTTATGAGACTGCCTTCGTGTCGGCCTACTTTAGAGTTTAAGATCTGATACCTCTCTCGTGTCGGCTTTCCCTCTAAAATCCATTTGTTATGGTAACCTCTAGTTATGAGACCGCCTTTGTGTCGGCCTACCTTAGAGTTTAGGATCTGAGACCGCCCTGGAGTCGACTTTCCTTCTAAAATCCATCTTGTGATGGTAACCTCTGGTTATGAGATCGCCTTTGTGTCGGCCTAACTTAGAGTTTAGGATCTGAGACCCCCCTCGTGTCGGCTTTCCCTTTGAAAATCCATCTTTTCATGGTAACCTTTGGTTATGAGGCCGCCTTCGTGTCGGCTTACCTTAGAGTTTAGGATCTGAGGCCGCCCTTGTGTCGGATTTCCTTTTGAAAATCCATCTTGTGTTGGTAACCTCTAGTTATGAGACCGCCTTTTCGTCGGCCTACCTTAGAGTTTAGGATCTGAGACTGCCCTTGTGTCGGCTTTCCTTTTGAAAATCCATCTTGTGATGGTAACCTCTTGTTATGAGACTGCCTTCGTGTCGGCCTACCTTAGAGTTTAGGATCTGAGACCGCCCTCGTTTTGTCTTTCCTTCTAAAATCCATCTTGTGATGGTACCCTCTAGTTATGAGACCGCCTTCGTGTCGGCCTACCTTAGAGTTTAGGATCTGATACCGCCCTCGTGTCGGCTTTCCATTTGAAAATCCATCTTGTGATGGTAACCTCTAGTTATGAGACTGCCTTCATGTCGGCCTACTTTAGAGTTTAAGATCTGATACCTCTCTCGTGTCGGCTTTCCCTCTAAAATCCATTTGTTATGGTAACCTCTAGTTATGAGACCGCCTTTGTGTCGGCCTACCTTAGAGTTTAGGATCTGAGACCGCCCTGGAGTCGACTTTCCTTCTAAAATCCATCTTGTGATGGTAACCTCTGGTTATGAGATCGCCTTTGTGTCGGCCTAACTTAGAGTTTAGGATCTGAGACCCCCCTCGTGTCGGCTTTCCCTTTGAAAATCCATCTTTTCATGGTAACCTTTGGTTATGAGGCCGCCTTCGTGTCGGCTTACCTTAGAGTTTAGGATCTGAGGCCGCCCTTGTGTCGGATTTCCTTTTGAAAATCCATCTTGTGTTGGTAACCTCTAGTTATGAGACCGCCTTTTCGTCGGCCTACCTTAGAGTTTAGGATCTGAGACTGCCCTTGTGTCGGCTTTCCTTTTGAAAATCCATCTTGTGATGGTAACCTCTTGTTATGAGACTGCCTTCGTGTCGGCCTACCTTAGAGTTTAGGATCTGAGACCGCCCTCGTTTTGTCTTTCCTTCTAAAATCCATCTTGTGATGGTACCCTCTAGTTATGAGATCGCCTTCGTGTCGGCCTACCTTAGAGTTTAGGATCTGATACCGCCCTCGTGTCGGCTTTCCATTTGAAAATCCATCTTGTGATGGTAACCTCTGGTTATGAGACTGCCTTCGTGTCGGCCTACTTTAGAGTTTAAGATCTGATACCTCTCTCGTGTCGGCTTTCCCTCTAAAATCCATTTGTTATGGTAACCTCTAGTTATGAGACCGCCTTTGTGTCGGCCTACCTTAGAGTTTAGGATCTGAGACCGCCCTGGTGTCGACTTTCCTTCTAAAATCCATCTTGTGATGGTAACCTCTGGTTATGAGATCGCCTTTGTGTCGGCCTAACTTAGAGTTTAGGATCTGAGACCCCCCTCGTGTCGGCTTTCCCTTTGAAAATCCATCTTTTGATGGTAACCTTTGGTTATGAGACCGCCTTCGTGTCGGCTTACCTTAGAGTTTAGGATCTGAGGCCGCCCTCGTGTCGGATTTCCTTTTGAAAATCCATCTTGTGTTGGTAATCTCTAGTTATGAGACCGCCTTTTCGTCGGCCTACCTTAGAGTTTAGGATCTGAGACTGTCCTTGTGTCGGCTTTCCTTTTGAAAATCCATCTGGTGATGGTAACCTCTTGTTATGAGACCGCCTTCGTGTCGGCCTACCTTAGAGTTTAGGATCTGAGACCGCCCTCGTTTTGTCTTTCCTTCTAAAATCCATCTTGTGATGGTACCCTCTAGTTATGAGACCGCCTTCGTGTCGGCCTACCTTAGAGTTTAGGATCTGATACCGCCCTCGTGTCGGCTTTCCATTTGAAAATCCATCTTGTGATGGTAACCTCTAGTTATGAGACTGCCTTCGTGTCGGCCTACTTTAGAGTTTAAGATCTGATACCTCTCTCGTGTCGGCTTTCCCTCTAAAATCCATTTGTTATGGTAACCTCTAGTTATGAGACCGCCTTTGTGTCGGCCTACCTTAGAGTTTAGGATCTGAGACCGCCCTGGAGTCGACTTTCCTTCTAAAATCCATCTTGTGATGGTAACCTCTGGTTATGAGATCGCCTTTGTGTCGGCCTAACTTAGAGTTTAGGATCTGAGACCCCCCTCGTGTCGGCTTTCCCTTTGAAAATCCATCTTTTCATGGTAACCTTTGGTTATGAGACCGCCTTCGTGTCGGCTTACCTTAGAGTTTAGGATCTGAGGCCGCCCTTGTGTCGGATTTCCTTTTGAAAATCCATCTTGTGTTGGTAACCTCTAGTTATGAGACCGCCTTTTCGTCGGCCTACCTTAGAGTTTAGGATCTGAGACTGCCCTTGTGTCGGCTTTCCTTTTGAAAATCCATCTTGTGATGGTAACCTCTTGTTATGAGACCGCCTTCGTGTCGGCCTACCTTAGATTTTACGATCTGAGACCGCCCTCGTTTTGTCTTTCCTTCTAAAATCCATCTTGTGATGGTACCCTCTAGTTATGAGACCGCCTTCGTGTCGGCCTTCCCTAGAGTTTAGGATCTGATACCGCCCTCGTGTCGGCTTTCCATTTGAAAATCCATCTTGTGATGGTAACCTCTGGTTATGAGACTGCCTTCGTGTCGGCCTACTTTAGAGTTTAAGATCTGATACCTCTCTCGTGTCGGCTTTCCTTCTAAAATTCATCTTGTAATGGTAATCTCTGGTTATGAGACCGTCTTCGTGTCGGCCTAACTTGGAGTTTTGGATCTGAGACATCCCTCGTGTCGACATTCCTTCTAAAATCCATCTTGTGATGGTAACCTCTGGTTAAGAGACCGCCTTCGTGTTGGCCTACCTTAGAGTTTAGGATCTGAGACCGCCCACGTGTCGGCTTTTCTTTTGAAAATCCATCTTGTGATGGTAACCTTTGTTTATGAAACCGCCTTCGTGTCGGATTACCTTAGAGTTTAGGATCTGATACCGCCCTCGTGTCGGCTTTCCATTTGAAAATCCATCTTGTGATGGTAACCTCTGGTTATGAGACTGCCTTCGTGTCGGCCTACTTTAGAGTTTAAGATCTGATACCTCTCTCGTGTCGGCTTTCCTTCTAAAATTCATCTTGTAATGGTAATCTCTGGTTATGAGACCGTCTTCGTGTCGGCCTAACTTGGAGTTTTGGAACTGAGACATCCCTCGTGTCGACATTCCTTCTAAAATCCATCTTGTGATGGTAACCTCTGGTTATGAGACCGCCTTCGTGTCGGCCTACCTTAGAGTTTAGGATCTGAGACCGCCCTCGTGTCGGCTTTCCTTTTGAAAATCCATCTTATGATGGTAACCTTTGGTTATATACCGCCTGCGTGTCGGCTTACCTTAGAATTTCAGATCTGAGACCACCCTCGTGTCGGCTTTCCTTTTAAAAATCCATCTTATGTTGGTAACCTCTAGTTATGAGACCGCCTTTGTGTTGGCCTACATTAGAGTTTAGGATCTGAGACCGCCCTCGTGTCGACATTCCTTCTAAAATCCATCTTGTGATGGTAACCTCTGGTTATGAGACCGCCTTCGTGTCGGCCTACCTTAGAGTTTAGGATCTGAGGCCGCCCTCGGGTCGGATTTCCTTTTGAAAATCCATCTTGTGTTTGTAACCTCTAGTTATGAGACCGCCTATTCGTCGGCCTACCTTAGAGTTTAAGATCTGAGACCGCCCTCATGTCGACTTTCCTTTTGAAAATCCATCTTATGATGATAACCTTTGGTTATGTGACCGCCTTCGTGTCGGCCTACCTTAGAGTTTAGGATCTGAGGCCGCCCTCGTGTCGGATTTCCTTTTGAAAATCCATCTTGTGTTGGTAACCTCTAGTTATGAGACCGCCTTTTCGTCGGCCTACCTTAGAGTTTAGGATCTGAGACTGCCCTTGTGTCGGCTTTCCTTTTGAAAATCCATCTTGTGATGGTAACCTCTTGTTATGAGACTGCCTTCGTGTCGGCCTACCTTAGAGTTTAGGATCTGAGACCGCCCTCGTTTTGTCTTTCCTTCTAAAATCCATCTTGTGATGGTACCCTCTAGTTATGAGATCGCCTTCGTGTCGGCCTACCTTAGAGTTTAGGATCTGATACCGCCCTCGTGTCGGCTTTCCATTTGAAAATCCATCTTGTGATGGTAACCTCTGGTTATGAGACTGCCTTCGTGTCGGCCTACTTTAGAGTTTAAGATCTGATACCTCTCTCGTGTCGGCTTTCCCTCTAAAATCCATTTGTTATGGTAACCTCTAGTTATGAGACCGCCTTTGTGTCGGCCTACCTTAGAGTTTAGGATCTGAGACCGCCCTGGTGTCGACTTTCCTTCTAAAATCCATCTTGTGATGGCAACCTCTGGTTATGAGATCGCCTTTGTGTCGGCCTAACTTAGAGTTTAGGATCTGAGACCCCCCTCGTGTCGGCTTTCCCTTTGAAAATCCATCTTTTGATGGTAACCTTTGGTTATGAGACCGCCTTCGTGTCGGCTTACCTTAGAGTTTAGGATCTGAGGCCGCCCTCGTGTCGGATTTCCTTTTGAAAATCCATCTTGTGTTGGTAATCTCTAGTTATGAGACCGCCTTTTCGTCGGCCTACCTTAGAGTTTAGGATCTGAGACTGCCCTTGTGTCGGCTTTCCTTTTGAAAATCCATCTTGTGATGGTAACCTCTTGTTATGAGACCGCCTTCGTGTCGGCTTACCTTAGAGTTTAGGATCTGAGACCGCCCTCGTTTTGTCTTTCCTTCTAAAATCCATCTTGTGATGGTACCCTCTAGTTATGAGACCGCCTTCGTGTCGGCCTACCTTAGAGTTTAGGATCTGATACCGCCCTCGTGTCGGCTTTCCATTTGAAAATCCATCTTGTGATGGTAACCTCTGGTTATGAGACTGCCTTCGTGTCGGCCTACTTTAGAGTTTAAGATCTGATACCTCTCTCGTGTCGGCTTTCCCTCTAAAATCCATTTGTTATGGTAACCTCTAGTTATGAGACCGCCTTTGTGTCGGCCTACCTTAGAGTTTAGGATCTGAGACCGCCCTGGAGTCGACTTTCCTTCTAAAATCCATCTTGTGATGGTAACCTCTGGTTATGAGATCGCCTTTGTGTCGGCCTAACTTAGAGTTTAGGATCTGAGACCCCCCTCGTGTCGGCTTTCCCTTTGAAAATCCATCTTTTCATGGTAACCTTTGGTTATGAGACCGCCTTCGTGTCGGCTTACCTTAGAGTTTAGGATCTGAGGCCGCCCTTGTGTCGGATTTCCTTTTGAAAATCCATCTTGTGTTGGTAACCTCTAGTTATGAGACCGCCTTTTCGTCGGCCTACCTTAGAGTTTAGGATCTGAGACTGCCCTTGTGTCGGCTTTCCTTTTGAAAATCCATCTTGTGATGGTAACCTCTTGTTATGAGACCGCCTTCGTGTCGGCCTACCTTAGATTTTACGATCTGAGACCACCCTCGTTTTGTCTTTCCTTCTAAAATCCATCTTGTGATGGTACCCTCTAGTTATGAGACCGCCTTCGTGTCAACCTACCTTAGAGTTTAGGATCTGATACCGCCCTCGTGTCGGCTTTCCATTTGAAAATCCATCTTGTGATGGTAACCTCTGGTTATGAGACTGCCTTCGTGTCGGCCTACTTTAGAGTTTAAGATCTGATACCTCTCTCGTGTCAGCTTTCCTTCTAAAATTCATCTTGTAATGGTAATCTCTGGTTATGAGACCGTCTTCGTGTCGGCCTAACTTGGAGTTTTGGATCTGAGACATCCCTCGTGTCGACATTCCTTCTAAAATCCATCTTGTGATGGTAACCTCTGGTTATGAGACCGCCTTCGTGTCGCCCTACCTTAGAGTTTAGGATCTGAGACCGCCCTCGTGTCGGCTTTTCTTTTGAAAATCCATCTTATAATGGTAACCTTTGGTTATATACCGCCTGCGTGTCGTCTTACCTTAGAATTTCAGATCTGAGACCGCCCTCGTGTCGGCTTTCCTTTTAAAAATCCATCTTATGTTGGTAACCTCTAGTTATGAGACCGCCTTAGTGTTGGCCTACCTTAGAGTTTAGGATCAGAGACCGCCCTCGTGTCGACTTTCCTTCTAAAATCCATCTTGTGATGGTAACCTCTGGTTATGAGATCGCCTTCGTGACGGCTTACCTTAGATTTTAGGATCTGAGGCCGCCCTCGGGTCGGATTTCCTTTTGAAAATCCATCTTGTGTTTGTAACCTCTAGTTATGAGACCTCCTTTTCGTCGGCCTACCTTAGAGTTTAGGATCTGAGACCGCCCTCATGTCGACTTTCCTTCTAAAATCCATCTTGTGATGGTAACCTCTGGTTATGAGACCGCCTTCGTGTCGGCCTACCTTGGAGTTTAGGATCTGAGACCGTCCTCGTGTTGGCTTTTCTTTTGAAAATCCATCTTGTCATGGTAACCTTTGGTTATGAGACCGCCTTCGTGTCGGATTACCTTAGAGTTTAGGATCTGAGACCGCCTTCGTGTCGACTTTCCTTTTGAAAATCCATCTTGTGATGGTAACCTCTGGTTATGAGACCGCCTTCGTGTCGGCCTACCTTAGAGTTTAGGATCTGAGACCGCCCTCGTGTCGACTTTCCTTCTAAAATCCATCTTGTGATGGTAACCTCTGGTTATGAGACCGCCTTCGTGTCGGCCTACCTTAGAGTTTAGGATCTGAGGCCGCCCACGTGTCGGCTTTTCTTTTGAAAATCCATCTTGTGATGGTAACCTTTGGTTATGAAACCGCCTTCGTGTCGGATTACCTTAGAGTTTAGGATCTGATACCGCCCTCGTGTCGGCTTTCCTTTTGAAAATCCATCTTGTGATGGTAACCTCTGGTTATGAGACTGCCTTCGTGTCGGCCTAGTTTAGAGTTTAAGATCTGATACGTCTCTCGTGTCGGCTTTCCTTCTAAAATTCATCTTGTAATGGTAATCTCTGGTTAGGAGACCGTCTTCGTGTCGGCCTAACTTGGAGTTTTGGATCTGAGACATCCCTCGTGTCGACATTCCTTCTAAAATCCATCTTGTGATGGTAACCTCTGGTTATGAGACCGCCTTCGTGTCGGCCTACCTTAGAGTTTAGGATCTGAGACCGCCCTCGTGTCGGCTTTCCTTTTGAAAATCCATCTTATGATGGTAACCTTTGGTTATATACCGCCTGCGTGTCGGCTTACCTTAGAATTTCAGATCTGAGACCACCCTCGTGTCGGCTTTCCTTTTAAAAATCCATCTTATGTTGGTAACCTCTAGTTATGAGACCGCCTTTGTGTTGGCCTACATTAGAGTTTAGGATCTGAGACCGCCCTCGTGTCGACATTCCTTCTAAAATCCATCTTGTGATGGTAACCTCTGGTTATGAGACCGCCTTCGTGTCGGCCTACCTTAGAGTTTAGGATCTGAGGCCGCCCTCGGGTCGGATTTCCTTTTGAAAATCCATCTTGTGTTTGTAACCTCTAGTTATGAGACCGCCTATTCGTCGGCCTACCTTAGAGTTTAAGATCTGAGACCGCCCTCATGTCGACTTTCCTTTTGAAAATCCATCTTATGATGATAACCTTTGGTTATGTGACCGCCTTCGTGTCGGCCTACCTTAGAGTTTAGGATCTGAGGCCGCCCTCGTGTCGGATTTCCTTTTGAAAATCCATCTTGTGTTGGTAACCTCTAGTTATGAGACCGCCTTTTCGTCGGCCTACCTTAGAGTTTAGGATCTGAGACTGCCCTTGTGTCGGCTTTCCTTTTGAAAATCCATCTTGTGATGGTAACCTCTTGTTATGAGACTGCCTTCGTGTCGGCCTACCTTAGAGTTTAGGATCTGAGACCGCCCTCGTTTTGTCTTTCCTTCTAAAATCCATCTTGTGATGGTACCCTCTAGTTATGAGATCGCCTTCGTGTCGGCCTACCTTAGAGTTTAGGATCTGATACCGCCCTCGTGTCGGCTTTCCATTTGAAAATCCATCTTGTGATGGTAACCTCTGGTTATGAGACTGCCTTCGTGTCGGCCTACTTTAGAGTTTAAGATCTGATACCTCTCTCGTGTCGGCTTTCCCTCTAAAATCCATTTGTTATGGTAACCTCTAGTTATGAGACCGCCTTTGTGTCGGCCTACCTTAGAGTTTAGGATCTGAGACCGCCCTGGTGTCGACTTTCCTTCTAAAATCCATCTTGTGATGGCAACCTCTGGTTATGAGATCGCCTTTGTGTCGGCCTAACTTAGAGTTTAGGATCTGAGACCCCCCTCGTGTCGGCTTTCCCTTTGAAAATCCATCTTTTGATGGTAACCTTTGGTTATGAGACCGCCTTCGTGTCGGCTTACCTTAGAGTTTAGGATCTGAGGCCGCCCTCGTGTCGGATTTCCTTTTGAAAATCCATCTTGTGTTGGTAATCTCTAGTTATGAGACCGCCTTTTCGTCGGCCTACCTTAGAGTTTAGGATCTGAGACTGCCCTTGTGTCGGCTTTCCTTTTGAAAATCCATCTTGTGATGGTAACCTCTTGTTATGAGACCGCCTTCGTGTCGGCTTACCTTAGAGTTTAGGATCTGAGACCGCCCTCGTTTTGTCTTTCCTTCTAAAATCCATCTTGTGATGGTACCCTCTAGTTATGAGACCGCCTTCGTGTCGGCCTACCTTAGAGTTTAGGATCTGATACCGCCCTCGTGTCGGCTTTCCATTTGAAAATCCATCTTGTGATGGTAACCTCTGGTTATGAGACTGCCTTCGTGTCGGCCTACTTTAGAGTTTAAGATCTGATACCTCTCTCGTGTCGGCTTTCCCTCTAAAATCCATTTGTTATGGTAACCTCTAGTTATGAGACCGCCTTTGTGTCGGCCTACCTTAGAGTTTAGGATCTGAGACCGCCCTGGAGTCGACTTTCCTTCTAAAATCCATCTTGTGATGGTAACCTCTGGTTATGAGATCGCCTTTGTGTCGGCCTAACTTAGAGTTTAGGATCTGAGACCCCCCTCGTGTCGGCTTTCCCTTTGAAAATCCATCTTTTCATGGTAACCTTTGGTTATGAGACCGCCTTCGTGTCGGCTTACCTTAGAGTTTAGGATCTGAGGCCGCCCTTGTGTCGGATTTCCTTTTGAAAATCCATCTTGTGTTGGTAACCTCTAGTTATGAGACCGCCTTTTCGTCGGCCTACCTTAGAGTTTAGGATCTGAGACTGCCCTTGTGTCGGCTTTCCTTTTGAAAATCCATCTTGTGATGGTAACCTCTTGTTATGAGACCGCCTTCGTGTCGGCCTACCTTAGATTTTACGATCTGAGACCACCCTCGTTTTGTCTTTCCTTCTAAAATCCATCTTGTGATGGTACCCTCTAGTTATGAGACCGCCTTCGTGTCAACCTACCTTAGAGTTTAGGATCTGATACCGCCCTCGTGTCGGCTTTCCATTTGAAAATCCATCTTGTGATGGTAACCTCTGGTTATGAGACTGCCTTCGTGTCGGCCTACTTTAGAGTTTAAGATCTGATACCTCTCTCGTGTCAGCTTTCCTTCTAAAATTCATCTTGTAATGGTAATCTCTGGTTATGAGACCGTCTTCGTGTCGGCCTAACTTGGAGTTTTGGATCTGAGACATCCCTCGTGTCGACATTCCTTCTAAAATCCATCTTGTGATGGTAACCTCTGGTTATGAGACCGCCTTCGTGTCGCCCTACCTTAGAGTTTAGGATCTGAGACCGCCCTCGTGTCGGCTTTTCTTTTGAAAATCCATCTTATAATGGTAACCTTTGGTTATATACCGCCTGCGTGTCGTCTTACCTTAGAA
The DNA here is from genome assembly GCA_022829125.1 of Lathyrus tuberosus. NCBI lineage: Eukaryota > Viridiplantae > Streptophyta > Magnoliopsida > Fabales > Fabaceae > Lathyrus > Lathyrus tuberosus. The sequence goes on from JALAZF010000038.1 coordinate 10,383,567, forward strand.
TTTCAGATCTGAGACCGCCCTCGTGTCGGCTTTCCTTTTAAAAATCCATCTTATGTTGGTAACCTCTAGTTATGAGACCGCCTTAGTGTTGGCCTACCTTAGAGTTTAGGATCAGAGACCGCCCTCGTGTCGACTTTCCTTCTAAAATCCATCTTGTGATGGTAACCTCTGGTTATGAGATCGCCTTCGTGACGGCTTACCTTAGATTTTAGGATCTGAGGCCGCCCTCGGGTCGGATTTCCTTTTGAAAATCCATCTTGTGTTTGTAACCTCTAGTTATGAGACCTCCTTTTCGTCGGCCTACCTTAGAGTTTAGGATCTGAGACCGCCCTCATGTCGACTTTCCTTCTAAAATCCATCTTGTGATGGTAACCTCTGGTTATGAGACCGCCTTCGTGTCGGCCTACCTTGGAGTTTAGGATCTGAGACCGTCCTCGTGTTGGCTTTTCTTTTGAAAATCCATCTTGTCATGGTAACCTTTGGTTATGAGACCGCCTTCGTGTCGGATTACCTTAGAGTTTAGGATCTGAGACCGCCTTCGTGTCGACTTTCCTTTTGAAAATCCATCTTGTGATGGTAACCTCTGGTTATGAGACCGCCTTCGTGTCGGCCTACCTTAGAGTTTAGGATCTGAGACCGCCCTCGTGTCGACTTTCCTTCTAAAATCCATCTTGTGATGGTAACCTCTGGTTATGAGACCGCCTTCGTGTCGGCCTACCTTAGAGTTTAGGATCTGAGGCCGCCCACGTGTCGGCTTTTCTTTTGAAAATCCATCTTGTGATGGTAACCTTTGGTTATGAAACCGCCTTCGTGTCGGATTACCTTAGAGTTTAGGATCTGATACCGCCCTCGTGTCGGCTTTCCTTTTGAAAATCCATCTTGTGATGGTAACCTCTGGTTATGAGACTGCCTTCGTGTCGGCCTAGTTTAGAGTTTAAGATCTGATACGTCTCTCGTGTCGGCTTTCCTTCTAAAATTCATCTTGTAATGGTAATCTCTGGTTAGGAGACCGTCTTCGTGTCGGCCTAACTTGGAGTTTTGGATCTGAGACATCCCTCGTGTCGACATTCCTTCTAAAATCCATCTTGTGATGGTAACCTCTGGTTATGAGACCGCCTTCGTGTCGGCCTACCTTAGAGTTTAGGATCTGAGACCGCCCTCGTGTCGGCTTTCCTTTTGAAAATCCATCTTATGATGGTAACCTTTGGTTATATACCGCCTGCGTGTCGGCTTACCTTAGAATTTCAGATCTGAGACCGCCCTCGTGTCGGCTTTCCTTTTAAAAATCCATCTTATGTTGGTAACCTCTAGTTATGAGACCGCCTTTGTGTTGGCCTACCTTAGAGTTTAGGATCTGAGACCGCCCTCGTGTTGACTTTCCTTCTAAAATCCATCTTGTGATGGTAACCTCTGGTTATGAGACCGCATTCGTGTCGGCCTACCTTAGAGTTTAGGATCTGAGGCCGCCCTCGGGTCGGATTTCCTTTTGAAAATCCATCTTGTGTTTGTAACCTCTAGTTATGAGACCGCCTTTTCGTCGGCCTACCTTAAAGTTTAGGATCTGAGACCGCCCTCATGTCGACTTTCCTTCTAAAATCCATCTTGTGATGGTAACCTCTGGTTATGAGACCGCCTTCATGTCAGCCTACCTTGGAGTTTAGGATCTGAGACCGTCCTCGTGTTGGCTTTTCTTTTGAAAATCCATCTTGTCATGGTAACCTTTGGTTATGAGACCGCCTTCGTGTCGGATTACCTTAGAGTTTAGGATCTGAGACCGCCTTCGTGTCGACTTTCCTTTTGAAAATCCATCTTGTGATGGTAACATCTGGTTATGAGACCGCCTTCATGTCGGCCTACCTTAGAGTTTAGGATCTGAGACCGCCCTCGTGTCGACTTTCCTTCTAAAATCCATCTTGTGATGGCAACCTCTGGTTATGAGACCGCCTTCGTGTCGGCCTACCTTAGAGTTTCGGATCTGAGACCGCCCACGTGTCGGCTTTTCTTTTGAAAATCCATCTTGTGATGGTAACCTTTGGTTATGAAACCGCCTTCGTGTCGGATTACCTTAGAGTTTAGGATCTGAGACCGCCTTCGTGTCGACTTTCCTTTTGAAAATCCATCTTGTGATGGTAACCTCTGGTTATGAGACCGCCTTCGTGTCGGCCTACCTTAGAGTTTAGGATCTGAGACCGCCCTCGTGTCGACTTTCCTTCTAAAATCCATCTTGTGATGGAAACTCTGGTTATGAGACCGCCTTCGTGTCGGCCTACCTTAGAGTTTAGGATCTGAGGCCGCCCTCGGGTCGGATTTCCTTTTGAAAATCCATCTTGTGTTTGTAACCTCTAGTTATGAGACCGCCTTTTCGTCGGCCTACCTTAAAGTTTAGGATCTGAGACCGCCCTCATGTCGACTTTCCTTCTAAAATCCATCTTGTGATGGTAACCTCTGGTTATGAGACCGCCTTCATGTCAGCCTACCTTGGAGTTTAGGATCTGAGACCGTCCTCGTGTTGGCTTTTCTTTTGAAAATCCATCTTGTCATGGTAACCTTTGGTTATGAGACCGCCTTCGTGTCGGATTACCTTAGAGTTTAGGATCTGAGACCGCCTTCGTGTCGACTTTCCTTTTGAAAATCCATCTTGTGATGGTAACCTCTGGTTATGAGACCGCCTTCATGTCGGCCTACCTTAGAGTTTAGGATCTGAGACCGCCCTCGTGTCGACTTTCCTTCTAAAATCCATCTTGTGATGGCAACCTCTGGTTATGAGACCGCCTTCGTGTCGGCCTACCTTAGAGTTTCGGATCTGAGACCGCCCACGTGTCGACTTTTCTTTTGAAAATCCATCTTGTGATGGTAACCTTTGGTTATGAAACCGCCTTCGTGTCGGATTACCTTAGAGTTTAGGATCTGAGACCGCCTTCGTGTCGACTTTCCTTTTGAAAATCCATCTTGTGATGGTAACCTCTGGTTATGAGACCGCCTTCGTGTCGGCCTACCTTAGAGTTTAGGATCTGAGACCGCCCTCGTGTCGACTTTCCTTCTAAAATCCATCTTGTGATGGTAACCTCTGGTTATGAGACCGCCTTCGTGTCGGCCCTACCTTAGAATTTAGGATCTCAGACCGCCCTCGTGTCGGCTTTTCTTTTGAAAATCCATCTTGACATGGTAACCTTTGGTTATGAGACCGCCTTCGTGTCGGATTACCTTAGAGTTTAGGATCTGAGACCGCCTTCGTGTCGACTTTCCTTTTGAAAATCCATCTTGTGATGGTAACCTCTGGTTATGAGACCGCCTTCGTGTCGGCCTACTTTAGAGTTTAGGATCTGAGACCGCCGTCGTGTCGACTTTCCTTCTAAAATCCATCTTGTGATGGTAACCTCTGGTTATGAGACCGCCTTCGTGTCGGCCTACCTTAGAGTTTAGGATCTGAGACCGCCCTCATGTTGGCTTTTCTTTTGAAAATCCATCCTGTGATGGTAACCTTTGGTTATGAGACCGCCTTCGTGTCGGATTACCTTAGAGTTTAGGATCTGAGACTGCCTTCGTGTCGACTTTCCTTTTGAAAATCCATCTTGTGATGGTAGCCTCTGGTTATGAGACCGCGTTCATGTCAGCCTACCTTAGAGTTTAGGATAAGAGACCGCCCTCGTGTCGGCTTTCCTTCTAAAATACATCATGTGATGGTAACCTCTGGTTATGAGAACGCCTTCTTGTCAGCCTACCTTAGAGTTTAGGATCTCAGACCGCCCTCGTGTCGGCTTTCCCTCTGAAATCCATCTTGTGATGGTAACCTCTGGTTACGAGACTGCCTTGGTGTCGGCCTACCTTTGAGTTTAGGATCTGAGACCGCCCTCGTGTCGACTTTCCTTTTGAAAATCCATCTTATGTTGGTAACTTTTGGTTATGAGACTGGCTTCGTGTCAGCTTACCTTAGATTTTAGAATTTGAGACTGCCCTCGTGTCGGCTTTCATTTTGAAAATCCATCTTGTGATGGTAACCTCTGGGTATGAGACCGCCTTCGTGTCGGCCTACCTTAGAGTTTTGGATCTGAGACATCCCTCGTGTCGACTTTCCTTCTAAAATCCATCTTGTGATGGTAACCTCTGGTTATGAGACCGCCTTCGTGTCGGCCTACCTTAGAATTTAGGATCTCAGACCGCCCTCGTGTCGGCTTTTCTTTTGAAAATCCATCTTGACATGGTAACCTTTGGTTATGAGACCGCCTTCGTGTCGGATTACCTTAGAGTTTAGGATCTGAGACCGCCTTCGTGTTGACTTTCCTTTTAAAAATCCATCTTGTGATGGTAACCTCTGGTTATGAGACCGCCTTCGTGTCGGCCTACTTTAGAGTTTAGGATCTGAGACCGCCGTCGTGTCGACTTTCCTTCTAAAATCCATCTTGTGATGGTAACCTCTGGTTATGAGACCGCCTTCGTGTCGGCCTACCTTAGAGTTTAGGATCTGAGACCGCCCTCGTGTTGGCTTTTCTTTTGAAAATCCATCTTGTGATGGTAACCTTTGGTTATGAGACCGCCTTCGTGTCGGATTACCTTAGAGTTTAGGATCTGAGACTGCCTTCGTGTCGACTTTCCTTTTGAAAATCCATCTTGTGATGGTAACCTCTGGTTATGAGACCGCCTTCATGTCAGCCTACCTTAGAGTTTAGGATAAGAGACCGCCCTCGTGTCGGCTTTCCTTCTAAAATACATCATGTGATGGTAACCTCTGGTTATGAGAACGCCTTCTTGTCGGCCTACCTTAGAGTTTAGGATCTCAGACCGCCCTCGTGTCGGCTTTCCCTCTGAAATCCATCTTGTGATGGTAACCTCTGGTTACGAGACTGCCTTGGTGTCGGCCTACCTTAGAGTTTAGGATCTGAGACCGCCCTCGTGTCGACTTTCCTTTTGAAAATCCATCTTATGTTGGTAACTTTTGGTTATGAGACTGGCTTCGTGTCAGCTTACCTTAGAGTTTAGAATCTGAGACTGCCCTCGTGTCGGCTTTCATTTTGAAAATCCATCTTGTGATGGTAACCTCTGGGTATGAGACCGCCTTCGTGTCGGCCTACCTTAGAGTTTTGGATCTGAGACATCCCTCGTGTCGACTTTCCTTCTAAAATCCATCTTGTGATGGTAACCTCTGGTTATGAGACCGCCTTCGTGTCGGCCTACCTTAGAGTTTAGGATCTGAGACCGCCCTCGTGTCGGATTTCCTTTTGAAAATCCATCTTGTGATGGTAACCTTTGGTTATGAGACCGCCTTCGTGTCGGATTACCTTAGAGTTTAGGATCTGAGACCGCCCTTGTAACACCCCCCTTTCTATACCCCCAAATAATCACATAATCATTTAGGCAAATATTAAAATTTCCGTCAGAGTATAATTATAAACATAGTATAAAAGAGGTATGTCACATTATACATGAAATTAAAACATTCAACACCTGCTCAACAATTGATATGCAACAGTGGGGTAACTTTGCAACAGAGGAACTTAGTCCTTACACCCACATCTCAATATTTAGAATAAAAGCGGAAAATTTAAACATTGAATAACATCAAACATATATACATATATATATATATATATATATATATATATAATTGATATGCAACAGTGGGGTAACTTTGCAACAGAGGAACTTAGTCCTTACACCCACATCTCAATATTTAGAATAAAAGCGGAAAATTTAAACATTGAATAACATCAAACATATATATATATATATATATATATATACCATCAAGTATTATCCACCAACATAATTCATGTTTACATAAACATTCATCAACAAGATACATGTACAAATGTATCACAAAAGAATCATATACATCCTAGCAACCCGGTGCTACATATCAGAGTCGACCGACCAAAGGAATGAAGACACGCTTCAAAAAAAGACCACCAGCATACCTACTCTGCAATGCCTCATAGAGCATCATAAAACAGCAGAAGGGTGAGAAATATTATCATAATAACAATGCATATAATTATATATCTTAGCATGAAAATACACATAATCTACATTCTCACCACAATTCATCACAGCACATTCACATACATCACAATGTACATATATGCAAAACCAAGCATATTCATCATGCATACTTTCACAATTCTCATCATTCCACATAAACATACATATTCATGTTTATTCATCAATACTCAATTATGAAGATGATAAATGCAAATCATAGAGACCGACTCACGACTCTATGCAAATGCAATGCGGGTACCGACTCAATCATCTCAAGTTCACTCAGGAACTTATTGGAACCATCGCTCGTTACCAATGTAACTCCCCGTCGGGCCTACGATGTTCACCCATTACTCACACCTCACATAGGCACACAATGTTTATGGATTGCTCACACCCCACATAGGCACACAATCCGATTGCTCACACCTCACCTAGGCACACAATCGTTTGTAATCATCGCTCACACCTCACATAGGCACACGACGTTACAACGGATTCTCATTAGAATCACACAACACAAGATTGTACATCATTATGCTTCACATAAAAAATGACTCACGACATTCTTGAAATGCATACATATTCACAATATATTCATGCATTCATCTCATACAATCACATACAATCTATATACATTCACATCAATGCACTATTGTATGATTCACATCCAAAACACACATTCAAAAATGGTAAAAGTCGCTAAATAACACTATTCCTGACTTTCCGACATAATTAAATCGGCTAACAATTTCCAAAACATCATCATAATAAAGTACATTTCATAAGCTCTTTAACGCATCAAACCACACCTCAAGCCGAAACACAGATCAAAAGTTACAGAGAAAACAAATTGGGAAAAACTGCTACATTCGCAGTGCGAAGCTCCTAGCGAGTCCTTCGCTACTTCATTCGCTGTGTGAGTGTACCAGCGAACCAAGGCAGAAGCAAAATAACCTAGAAAATTCTCATCGTTCACAGTGCAAACACCCCAGCGAATACTCACTACCCCATTCGCAATGCGAAACACCCAGCGAATCAAGTCAGATGCTAGCGCATCCTTCGCTACTCCATTCGCAAGACGAACACTCAGCGAACTCTCGCTACCCACTCGCTAGCCACTCGCAGTGCGAACCTGCTTTTTCAGAAAAACCCAGCAGCGCACGAGCTCATTCGAAAATCATGTTTTTTCCACCCAAAACAGTTCCAAACTGTCATATAACCATCAAAACATAATTCAATCATGATGACAAGTATTCTATTACGTTTACACCGATTTTCAACCGTAAAACCATCGATTCCTCACAAAAATCTCAATTTCAACCTAGAACTCAAGCTATGGAAAACAAGAAAACATCCAAGCAAACACATACATAATGATATACATTGATGAGATAATAAGAATTCATACCCTTACCCGATTAAATCGATTCCTAGAAGTTGTTTTGAAGATTTCCAAGCTTTTCCTCTTTTTCTTCTCTTTTCTCTTCTTCCTCTTTCTTTCTCTCCTTTTTCTCTCCTATTTCTCTTTTCTTTCTATTTCTCTCCTATTTCTTCTTTTTATCTCTTTTTCTTTTCTTATTTTTTACTCAAATTCAATTAATTCATTTTCTCACAAAATTCTATTTCCACTAAAATTCTAACTTATTAATAATTGAGAAATGTCCAAAATACCCTCCATTCTAATTTCCCCGAAAACTCTCAAAAACGATAAAATATCATAACATGACAACATAACATATTAACACACCAATTTCACAAATAAAATAATTTATCACTCAATTTAAATAAAAGACTCAACAAAATGGGAATAATCGGAATCGGGGCGTTACAACTCTCCCCCACTTTAGAAATTTTCGTCCTCGAAAATATTACCAGATTCAAACAACTCCGGCTACGACTCTCGCATCCTACTCTCTAGTTCCCAAGTCATATTGCCTTTCGCAACGCCTCCCCATGCTACTTTCACAAGCGCAATGTCCTTGCCTCTTAGCTTGTTAACTTCACGGTCCAAAATCCTAATTGGTAAAGCTTCAACCGTAAGGTTATCTCTCACTTAAACCTCGTCCATAGGAATAACATGTGACGGATCTGGAACATACTTCCGAAGTTGCGAAACATGGAATACATCATGCAAATTTGAAAGATTCGGAGGCAACGCCACATGGTAAGCCACAACACCAACTCGTGCAGTAATCTGATACGGACCAATAAAACGAGAAGTCAACTTCTTCGACTTCAAAGCACGACCCATACCCGTAACCGGCGTAACTCTCAAAAACACATGGTCTCCTTCTTGAAACTCAAGATCTTTCCTTCTCTTGTCATGATAGCTCTTTTGTCTACTTTGAGAAGCTTTCATCTTCTCGTGAATAAACTTCACTTTCTCCGTCGTTTGTTATACCATTTCCGGTCTAACCAACGTCCTCTCACCGGTTTCATGCCAACACAAAGGTGTTCGACATCTCCGACCATACAAAGCCACAAATGGTGCCATACTTTTACTTGAATGAAAACTATTATTATAGGTGAACTCAATCAACGCCAAATAATTATCCCAAGCACCACCTTGCTCGAGCACACAAGCACGCAATAAATCCTCCAACGATTGAATTGTCCTCTCAGTTTGACCATCCGTTTGCGGATGATAAGCTGAACTCAATCTTAGCTTAGAACCCAAAGCCTTTTGTAAACTCTCCCAAAACCTCGATGTGAATCTAGGATCTCTATCGGATACAATACTCTTAGGAACTTCATGTAACTTCACAACCGCAAGAACATAAATCTCGGCTAACTTCTCCAAAGGATAACTAATATCAATTGGAATGAAGTGAGCAGATTTAGTAAGCCTATCAACGATCACCCAAATAGCATTATGACCTCTTTGCGAATTCGGCAATCTCGTAACAAAGTCCATCGATATACTATCCCATTTCCACTCCGGAATGTCCAACGGTTGCATCAATCCACTAGGCTTTTGATATTCCACCTTAGACTTTTGACAAGTTAAGCACGCATACACAAATTGAGCCACGTCCCTCTTTAATCCGGACCACCAAAAGATTTTCTTCAAATCTTGATACATTTTATTCGCTCCCGAATGAATACTTAAGTTACTTCGGTGTCCTTCTTCCAATATCGTCTTTTTCAACTCCGCATCATCGGGAATACAAATACGACCACGGAATCTCAACACTCCAAAATTATCAACCTTGAAATCCTCATTCTCATTCATCATAAATCAACGAACTTCAAATCCAACTTTTGCTTTTCACATACGGTTGCAAGAAAATCATTCGTAACATGTAGCATACCAAGTCTCACACTTCTCGGCGTCATTTCACAAACTAAACTCAAGTCTCTAAAATTCTCCTAAAGTTCCCATTCTCTCATCATCAACGCGGACATATGTAACGACTTCCGACTCAAAGCATCGGCCACCACGTTTGCCTTACCCGGATGGTAATTCAAACCAAAATCATAATCCTTTAAAAGCTCTAACCACCTTCTTTGTCTCATGTTCAATTCTTTTTGATCAAATAAATATTTCAAGCTCTTGTGATCACTAAAAACTTCAAATCTTGCACCATAAAGATAGTGCCTCCAAATTTTCAAAACAAACACCACGGCCGCTAACTCCAAGTCATGTGTAGGATAATTCTTTTCATGCACTCTCAATTGTCTTGAAGCATAAGCCACAACTTTTCCATCTTGCATCAAAACACCACCTAAACCAACCAATGAAGCATCACAATACACAACAAATGGTTCCGTCGGATTTGGCAAAACCAAGATCGGAGTCGTTGTCAACCTTCTTTTTAGCTCATTGAAACTCTCTTCACAACGAATATCCCAAATGAAAGCCTTTCCTTTACAAGTCAATTGCGTTAACGGAAGTGCCAACTTCGAAAATCCCTCAATAAACCTCAGATAATAACCCGCTAAGCCTAAAAAGCTTCAAATCTCCGTAACTGATCCAAGAGCCTCCCATTGCATCACCGCATCAATCTTGGATGGATCAACACTAATACCACTACCGGAAATAACATGTCCAAGAAAACTTACTTCCGACAACCAAAATTCACATTTCGACAACTTAGCATACAATTGTTTATCTTTCAAAATTTGTAACACAATCCTCAAATGCTCTTCATGCTCCTCTTGAGACTTAGAGTAAATCAAAATATCGTCGATGAACACAACCACAAAACGATCCAACTGTTCCTGAAAAATACGATTCATGTATTCCATAAACACACCCGGCGCATTAGAAACCCCGAATGGCATCACGGAATATTCGTAATGGCCATACCGTGTCCTAAAGGTCGTCTTTTGAATATCCTCTTCTTTCACACGAATCTGGTGATATCCCAATCTCAAATCAATCTTACTAAAAACACGCGCACCAACCAATTGGTCCATCAAATCATCGATCCTTGGAAGCAGATACTTGTTCTTAATTGTCACCTTGTTCAATTGTCGATAATCAATGCATAACCGCATACTCCCATCCTTCTTCTTTACCAACAATCCCGGAGCACCCCAAGGAGAAACACTTGGCCTTACAAATCTCTTGTTCAACAAGTCATTCAATTGCTTCTTCAATTCTACCAACTCCGATGCCGACATACAATACGGTGCCATCGAAACCGGTCTAGTACCTGGAACTAGATCAATAGAAAACTCAACTTCTCTTTCCGGTGGTACATCCGTAATATCCTCCGGAAACACTTCTGAAAAATCACACACCACTGGGAACACATCGAGCTCAACTTTACTCTCCCCCGACAATGATGCAAACAAACCGAACAATTGAGCTTCGTCCGCTAAAAGTTTCTTCAACTCTTTAGTGGATAGGAAACTCTCATCTTCATCATCTTCCAAAGAAGGAAACCTCACCAACTTGTGATAGCAATCTATATGAACTCGATTAAATTGCAACCAGTTCATACCCAAGATTACGTCCAATCCCTCCAACGGCAAACACACTAAATCCATAATGAAGTCTTTACCATACATGGTCAAAGGACAACTTACACACACCAAAGACGTAGTTAGCGACCCTGAAGCAGGAGTCTCAATAACCATCTCACCACCCTAAGAAGTCATAAACAAATTCAAACACTTAGCGTACTCATGAGAAATGAATGAATGAGTCGCTCTCGTATCAATAATAGCAACTAAAGGCGTACTATTAATAAAGCATGTACCTTTAATCAAATGGTCTGCACTAGTAGTGTCCGTCCCCGCTAATGCAAACACCTTTCCGCCCGCTTGAGCTAGTTTTGGCTTAGTACACTTAGTACTAATGTGGCCCACTTCTCCACAATTATAGAACTTCACCATATTCCTTCTACAATCGGTAGTAGCATGCCCAAGGCCTCCACAGTTAGAACATTTCACCACGCTCTTCCCACACTCAAATGATTTATGACCCATTTCACCACACTTGTAACACTTAACGGAACCGGAACCTCCTCCTCCAGATCTCTTATCAAAGTTTCCCTTATGCTTGCCCTTATCAATGGGTGTCACATAAGGTCCACTTCTAGCTTGTTGCTTTCCCTTCCTCTCATTCAAACTTTTGTAATGTGTAGAACGAGCCTTGCTATCTTCCTCGAAGATTCTACAACATTCTGTCAAATCCGTAAACCTTCTTATCCTTTGATATCCCACAGCTTGCTTAATCTCGGGACGCAAACCATTCTCATATTTAATACACTTTGAGAACTCAGCAGTAATTGCAGCATAGTGAGGATGGAATTGAACCAACTCCACAAACTTAGCAGTATAGTCCACCACGGACATACTACCTTGTTTTAGTTCAAGGAACTCCATCTCCTTCTTCCCTTTCACACTTTCAGGGTAATACTTCCTCAAGAACTCGGTACGAAATAAATCCCAAGTTATCTCTTCATCATCTACCTCAAGAACTTGACGCATACTGACCCACCAATCGTCGGCTTCGTCCTTCAGCATGTGAGACCCAAGCCTTACCTTATTCTCCTCCGCACAGCCCATGACTCTGAAGATCCTTTCAATCTCTTTCAACCAAATTTGAGCACCATCGGGGTCAAATCTTCCTTTGAAGACCGGTGGTTGATTCTTCCTGAACTCGTCATTAGCATTCACGTTCGGCGCACCTTGCACCACCCTAGCCATTGCTTCCAAAGCAGCAGCCATCGCATTGTCATTTCTATCAGCCATATTCTGATCATTCCCAAAAATGACAACAAGGTTAAACAACAGTTCAACCATCACAACCACAAGACAGACACAACTGACTCAACACTGGCTCTGATACCACTTAGTGTAACACCCCCTTTCTATACCCCCAAATAATCACATAATCATTTAGGCACATATTAATAATTCCGTCAGAGTATAATTATAAACATAGTATAAAAGAGGTATGTCACATTATACATGAAATTAAAACATTCAACACCTGCTCAACAATTAATATGCAATAGTGGGGTAACTTTGCAACAGAGGAACTTAGTCCTTACACCCACATCTCAATATTTAGAATAAAAGCGAAAAATCTAAACATTGAATAACATCAAACATATATACATATATATATATACCATCAAGTATTATCCACCAACATAATTCATGTTTACATAAACATTCATCAACAAGATACATGTACAAATGTATCACAAAAGAATCATATACATCCTAGCTACCCGGTGCTACATATCAGAGCCGACCGACCAAAGGAATGAAGACACGCTTCACAAAAAGACCACCAGCATACCTACTCTGCAAAGCCTCATAGAGCATCATAAAACAGCAGAAGGGTGAGACATATTATCATAATAACAATGCATATAATTATATATCTTAGCATGAAAATACATATATTCTACATTCTCACCACAATTCATCACAGCACACTCACATACATCACAATGTACATATATGTAAAACCAAGCATATTCATCATGCATACTTTCACAATTCTCATCATTCCACATAAACATACATATTCATGTTTATTCATCAATACTCAATTATGAAGATGATAAATGCAAATCATAGAGACCGACTCACGACTCTTTGCAAATGCAATGCGGTACCGACTCAATCATCTCAAGTTCACTCAGAAACTTATTGGAACCATCGCTCGTTACCAATGTAACTCCCCGTCGGGCCTACGATGTTCACCCATTGCTCACACCTCACATAGGCACATAATGTTTATGGATTGCTCACACCCCACATAGGCACACAATCCAATTGCTCACACCTCACCTAGGCACACAATCGTTTGTAATCATCGCTCATACCTCACATAAGCACACGACGTTACAACGGATTCTCATTTGAATCACACAACACAAGAATGTACATCATTATGCTTCACATACAAAATGACTCACGACATTCTTGAAATGCATACATATTCACAATATATTCATGCATTCATCTCATACAATCACATACAATCTATATACATTCACATCAATGCACTATTGTATGGTTCACATCCAAAACACACATTCAAAAATGGTAAAAGTTACTAAATAACACTATTCCTGACTTTCCGACATAATTAAATCGGCTAACAATTTCCAAAACATCATCATAATAAAGTACATTTCATAAGTTCTCTAACGCTTCAAACCACACCTCAAGCCGAAACACAGATCAAAAGTTACAGAGAAAACAAATTAGGAAAAACTGCTACATTCGCAGTACGAAGCTCCTAGCGAGTCCTTCGCTACTTCATTCGGAGTGCGAGTGTACCAGCGAACCAAGGTAGAAGCAAAATAGCCTAGAAAATTCTCATCGTTCGCAGTGCGAACACCCCAGCGAATACTCGCTACCCCATTCGCAATGCGAAACACCCAGCGAATCAAGTTAGAAGCTAGCGCATCCTTCGCTACTCCATTCGCAGTGCGAACACTCAGCGAACGCTCACTACCCACTCGCTAGCCATTCGCAGTGCGAACCTGCGTTTTCAGAAAAACCCAGCAGCGCACCAGCTCATCTAAAAATCATGTTTTCTCCACCCAAAACATTTCCAAACTGTCATATAACCATCAAAACATAATTCAATCATGATGACAAGTATTCTATTACGTTTACACCGATTTTCAACCGTAAAACCATCGATTCCTCACAAAAATCTCAATTTCAACCTAGAACTCAAGCTATGGAAAACAAGAAAACATCCAAGCAAACACATACATAATGATATACATTGATGAGATAATAAGATTTCACACCCTTACCCGATTAAATCGATTCCTAGAAGTTGTTTTGAAGATTTCCAAGCTTTTCCTCTTTTTCTTCTCTTTTCTCGTCTTCCTCTTTCTTTCACTCCTTTTTCTCTCCTATTTCTCTTTTCTTTCTATTTCTCTCCTATTTCTTCTTTTTATCTCTTTTTCTTTTCTAATTTTCTACTCAAATTCAATTAATTCATTTTCTCACAAAATTCTATATCCACTAAAATTCTAACTTATTAATAATTGAGAAATGTCCAAAATACCCTCCATTCTAATTTCCCCGAAAACTCTCGAAAATGGTAAAATATCATAACATGACAACATAACATATTAACACACCAATTTCACAAATAAAATAATTTATCACTCAATTTAAATAAAAGACTCAACAAAATGGGAATAATCGGAATCGGGGCGTTACAGCCCTCGTGTCGGCTTTCCTTTTGAAAATCCATCTTGTGTTGCTAACATCTAGTTATGAGACCGCCTTTGTGTCGGCCTACCTTAGAGTTTTGGATTTGAGACCGCCCTCGAGTAAGCTTTCCTTCTAAAATCCATCTTGTGATAGTAACCTCTGGTTATGAGACCGCCTTCGTGTCGGCCTACCTTAGAGTTTAGGATCTGAAACCGCCCTCGTGTCGGCTTTCCTTTTGAAAATCCATCTTGTGATGGTAACCTTTGGTTATGAGACTGCTTTCATGTCGGATTACCTTAGAGTTTAGGATCTGAGACCGCCTTCGTGTCGGCTTTCCTTTTGACAATTCATCTTGTGATGGTAACTTCTGGTTATGAGACCGCCTTCGTGTCGGCCTACCTTAGAGTTTTGGATCTGAGACATCCCTCGTGTCGACTTTCCTTCTAAAATCCATCTTGTGATGGTAACCTCTGGTTATGAGACCGCCTTCGTGTCGGCCTACCTTAGAATTTAGGATCCGAGACCGCCCTCATGTCGGCTTTCCTTTTGAAAATCCATCTTATGATGGTAACTTTTGGTTACGAGAATGCCTTCGTGTCGGCTTACCTTAGAGTTTAGAATCTGAGACTACCCTCGTGTCTGCATTCATTTTGAAAATCCATCTTGTGATGGTAACCTCTGGTTATGAGACCGCCTTCGTGTCGGCCTACCTTAGAGTTTTGGATCTGAGACATCCCTCGTGTTGACTTTCCATTTAATATCCATCTTGTGATGGTAACCTCTGGTTATGAGACCGCCTTCGTGTCGGCCTACCTTAGAGTTTAGGATCTGAGACCGCCCTCGTGTCGGCTTTCCTTTTGAAAATCCATCTTATGATGGTAACCTTTGGTTATGAGACGGCCTTCGTGTCGGCTTACCTTAGAGTTTAGGATCTGAGACCGCCCTCGTGTCGATTTTCCTTTTGAAAATCCATCTTGTGTTGGTAACCTCTAGTTATGAGACCGCCTTTGTGTCAGCCTAACTTAGAGTTTAGGATCTGAGACCGCCCTCGTGTCGGATTACCTTAGAGTTTAGGATCTGAGACCGCCTTCGTGTCGGCTTTCCTTTTGAAAATCCATCTTGTGATGGTAACCTCTAGTTATGAGACCGCCTTCGTGCCGGCCTACGTTGGAGTTTAGGATGTGAGACCGCCCTCGTGTCGGCTTTCCTTCAAAAATCCATCTTGTGATGGTACCCTCTAGTTATGAGACCGCCTTCGTGTCGGCCTACCTTAGAGTTTAGGATCTGAGACCGCCCTCATTTCGGCTTTCCTTTTGAAAATCCATCTTGTGATGGTAACCTCTGGTTATGAGACCGCCTTCGTGTCGGCCTACCTTAGAGTTTAGGATCTGAGACCGCCCTCGTGTCGGCTTTCCTTTTGAAAATCCATTTATGATGGTAACCTTTGGTTATGAGACCGCCTTCGTGTCGGCTTACCTTAGAGTTTAGGATTTGAGACCGCCCTCGTGTCGGCTTTCCTTTTGAAAATCCATCTTGTGTTGGTAACATTTAGTTATGAGACCGCCTTTGTGTTGGCCTACCTTAGAGTTTTGGATCTGAGACCGCCCTCGAGTCGGATTTCCTTCTAAAATCCATCTTGTGATAGTAACCTCTGGTTATGAGACCGCCTTCGTGTCGGCCTACCTTAGAGTTTAGGATCTGAAACCGCCCTCGTGTCGGCTTTCCTTTTGAAAATCCATCTTGTGATGGTAACCTTTGGTTATGAGACTGCTTTCGTGTCGGGTTACCTTAGAGTTTTGGATCTGAGACATCCCTCGTGTCGACTTTCCTTCTAAAATCCATCTTGTGATGGTAACCTCTGGTTATGAGACCGCCTTCGTGTCGACCTACCTTAGAATTTAGGATCCGAGACCGCCCTCGTGTCGGCTTTTCTTTTGAAAATCCATCTTATGATGGTAACTTTTGGTTATGAGAATGCCTTCGTGTCGGCTTACCTTAGAGTTTAGAATCAGAGACTGCCCTCGTGTCGGCATTCATTTTGAAAGTCCATCTTGTGATGGTAACCTCTGGTTATGAGACCGCCTTCGTGTCGGCCTACCTTAGAGTTTTGGATCTGAGACATCCCTCGTGTTGACTTTCCTTTTAAAATCCATCTTGTGATGGTAACCTCTGATTGTGAGACCGCCTTCGTGTCGGCCTACCTTAGAGTTTAGGATCTGAGACCGCCCTCGTGTCGGCTTTCCTTTTGAAAATCCATCTTATGATGGTAAACTTTGGTTATGAGACCGCCTTCGTGTCGGCTTACCTTAGAGTTTAGGATCTGAGACTGCCCTCGTGTCGACTTTCCTTTTGAAAATCCATCTTATGTTGGTAACCTCTAGTTATGAGACCGCCTTTGTGTCGGCCTACCTTAGAGTTTAGAATCTGAGACCGCCCTCGTGTCGGCTTTCCTTCTAAAATCCATCTTGTGATGGTAACCTCTGGATATGAGACCGCCTTCGTGTCGGCCTACCTTAGAGTTTAGGATCTGAGACCGCCCTCGTGTTGGCTTTCCTTTTGAAAATCCATCTTGTGATGGTAACCTTTGGTTATGAGACCTCCTTCGTGTCGGATTACCTTAGAGTTTAGGATCTGAGACGGCCTTCATGTCGGATTACCTTAGAGTTTAGGATCTGAGACCGCCTTCGTGTCGGCTTTCCTTTTGAAAATCCATCTTGTGATGGTAACCTCTGGTTATGAGACCGCCTTCGTGCCGGCCTACGTTGGAGTTTAGGATCTGAGACCGCCCTCGTGTCGGCTTTCCTTCAAAAATCCATCTTGTGATGGTAACCTCTAGTTATGAGCCCGCCTTCGTGTCGGCCTACCTTAGAGTTTAGGATCTGAGACCGCCCTCATTTCGGCATTCCTTTTGAAAATCCATCTGGTGATGGTAACCTCTGGTTATGAGACCGCCTTCGTGTCAGCCTACCTTAGAGTTTAGGATCTGAGACCGCCCTCGTGTCGGCTTTCCTTTTGAAAATCCATGTTATGATGGTAACCTTTGGTTATGAGACCGCCTTCTTGTCGGCTTACCTTAGAGTTTAGGATCTGAGACCGCCCTCGTGTCGGCTTTCCTTTTGAAAATCCATCTTGTGTTGGTAACATCTAGTTATGACACCGCCTTTGTGTCGGCCTACCTTAGAGTTTTGGATCTGAGACCGCCCTCGAGTCGGCTTTCCTTCTAAAATCCATCTTGTGATAGTAACCTCTGGTTATGAGACCGCCTTCGTGTCGGCCTACCTTAGAGTTTAGGATCTGAAACCGCCCTCGTGTCGGCTTTCCTTTTGAAAATCCATCTTGTGATGGTAACCTTTGGTTATGAGACTGCCTTCGTGTCGGATTACCTTAGAGTTTTGGATCTGAGACCGCCTTCGTGTCGGCTTTCCTTTTGAAAATCAATCTTGTGATGGTAACTTCTGGTTATGAGACAGCCTTCGTGTCGGCCTACCTTAGAGTTTTGGATCTGAGACATCCCTCGTGTCGACTTTCCTTCTAAAATCCATCTTGCGATGGTAACCTCTGGTTATAAGACCGCCTTCGTGTCGGCCTACCTTAGAGTTTTGGATCTGAGACCGCCTTCGTGTCGGCTTTCCTTTTGAAAATCCATCTTGTGATGGTAACTTCTGGTTATGAGACCGCCTTTGTGTCGGCCTACCTTAGAGTTTAGGATCTGAGACCGCCCTCGTGTCGGATTACCTTAGAGTTTAGGATCTGAGACCGCCTTCGTGTCGGCTTTCCTTTTGAAAATCCATCTTGTGATGGTAACCTCTGGTTATGAGACCGCCTTCGTGCCGGCCTACGTTGGAGTTTAGGATCTGAGACCGCCCTCGTGTCGGCTTTCCTTCAAAAATCCATCTTGTGATGGTACCCTCTAGTTATGAGACCGCCTTCGTGTCGGCCTACCTTAGAGTTTAGGATCTTAGACCGCCCTCATTTCGGCTTTCCTTTTGAAAATCCATCTTGTGATGGTAACCTCTGGTTATGAGACCGCCTTCGTGTCGGCCTACCTTAGAGTTTAGGATCTGAGACTGCCCTCGTGTCAGCTTTCCTTTTGAAAATCCATTTATGATGGTAACCTTTGGTTATGAGACCGCCTTCGTGTCGGCTTACCTTAGAGTTTAGGATCTGAGACCGCCCTCGTGTCGGCTTTCCTTTTGAAAATCCATCTTGTGTTGGTAACATTTAGTTATGAGACCGCCTTTGTGTCGGCCTACCTTAGAGTTTTGGATCTGAGACCGCCCTCGAGTCGGCTTTCCTTCTAAAATCCATCTTGTGATAGTAACCTCTGGTTATGAGACCGCCTTCGTGTCGGCCTACCTTAGAGTTTAGGATCTGAAACCGCCCTCGTGTCGGCTTTCCTTTTGAAAATCCATCTTGTGATGGTAACCTTTGGTTATGAGACTGCTTTCGTGTCGGGTTACCTTAGAGTTTTGGATCTGAGACCGCCTTCGTGTCGGCTTTCCTTTTGAAAATCCATCTTGTGATGGTAACTTCTGGTTATGAGACCGCCTTTGTGTCGGCCTACCTTAGAATTTAAGATCCGAGACCGCCCTCGTGTCGGCTTTTCTTTTGAAAATCCATCTGATGATGGTAACTTTTGGTTATGAGAATGCCTTCGTGTCGGCTTACCTTAGAGTTTAGAATCAGAGACTGCCCTCGTGTCGGCATTCATTTTGAAAGTCCATCTTGTGATGGTAACCTCTGGTTATGAGACCGCCTTCGTGTCGGCCTACCTTAGAGTTTTGGATCTGAGACATCCCTCGTGTTGACTTTCCTTTTAAAATCCATCTTGTGATGGTAACCTCTGGTTATGAGACCGCCTTCGTGTCGGCCTACCTTAGAGTTTAGGATCTGAGACCGCCCTCGTGTCGGCTTTCCTTTTGAAAATCCATCTTATGATGGTAACCTTTGGTTATGAGACCGCCTTCGTGTCGGCTTACCTTAGAGTTTAGGATCTGAGACTGCCCTCGTGTCGACTTTCCTTTTGAAAATCCATCTTATGTTGGTAACCTCTAGTTATGAGACCGCCTTTGTGTCGGCCTACCTTAGAGTTTAGAATCTGAGACCGCCCTCGTGTCGGCTTTCCTTCTAAAATCCATCTTGTGATGGTAACCTCTGGTTATGAGACCGCCTTCGTGTCGGCCTACCTTAGAGTTTAGGATCTGAGACCGCCCTCGTGTTGGCTTTCCATTTGAAAATCCATCTTGTGATGGTAACCTTTGGTTATGAGACCGCCTTCGTGTCAGATTACCTTAGAGTTTAGGATCTGAGACGGCCTTCTTGTCGGATTACCTTAGAGTTTTGGATCTGAGACCGCCCTCGAGTCGGCTTTCCTTCTAAAATCCATCTTGTGATAGTAACCTCTGGTTATGAGACCGCCTTCGTGTCGGCCTACCTTAGAGTTTAGGATCTGAAACCGCCCTCGTGTCGGCTTTCCTTTTGAAAATCCATCTTGTGATGGTAACCTTTGGTTATGAGACTGCTTTCGTGTCGGGTTACCTTAGAGTTTTGGATCTGAGACCGCCTTCGTGTCGGCTTTCCTTTGGAAAATCCATCTTGTGATGGTAACTTCTGGTTATGAGACCGCCTTTGTGTCGGCCTACCTTAGAGTTTTGGATCTGAGACATCCCTCGTGTCGACTTTCCTTCTAAAATCCATCTTGTGATGGTAACCTCTGTTTATGAGACCGCCTTCGTGTCGACCTACCTTAGAATTTAAGATCCGAGACCGCCGTCGTGTCGGCTTTTCTTTTGAAAATCCATCTTATGATGGTAACTTTTGGTTATGAGAATGCCTTCGTGTCGGCTTACCTTAGAGTTTAGAATCAGAGACTGCCCTCGTGTCGGCATTCATTTTGAAAGTCCATCTTGTGATGGTAACCTCTGGTTATGAGACCGCCTTCGTGTCGGCCTACCTTAGAGTTTTGGATCTGAGACATCCCTCGTGTTGACTTTCCTTTTAAAATCCATCTTGTGATGGTAACCTCTGGTTATGAGACCGCCTTCGTGTCGGCCTACCTTAGACTTTAGGATCTGAGACCGCCCTCGTGTCGACTTTCCTTTTGAAAATCCATCTTATGATGGTAACCTTTGGTTATGAGACCGCCTTCGTGTCGGCTAACCTTAGAGTTTAGGATCTGAGACTACCCTCGTGTCGACTTTCCTTTTGAAAATCCATCTTATGTTGGTAACCTCAAGTTATGAGACCGCCTTTGTGTCGGCCTACCTTAGAGTTTAGAATCTGAGACCGCCCTCGTGTCGGCTTTCCATCTAAAATCCATCTTGTGATGGTAACCTCTGGTTATGAGACCGCCTTCGTGTCGGCCTACCTTAGAGTTTAGGATCTGAGACCGCCCTCGTGTTGGCTTTCCTTTTGAAAATACATCTTATGATGGTAACCTTTGGTTATGAGACCGCCTTCGTGTCGGATTACCTTAGAGTTTAGGATCTGAGACGGCCTTCGTGTCGGATTACCTTAGAGTTTAGGATCTGAGACCGCCTTCGTGTCGGCTTTCCTTTTGAAAATCCATCTTATGTTGGTAACCTCTGGTTATGAGACCGCCTTCGTGCCGGCCTACGTTGGAGTATAGGATCTGAGACCGCCCTCGTGTCGGCTTTCCTTCAAAAATCCATCTTGTGATGGTAACCTCTAGTTATGAGCCCGCCTTCGTGTCGGCCTACCTTAGAGTTTAGGATCTGAGACCGCCCTCATTTCGGCTTTCCTTTTGAAAATCCATCTGGTGATGGTAACCTCTGGTTATGAGACCGCCTTCGTGTCAGCCTACCTTAGAGTTTAGGATCTGAGACCGCCCTCGTGTCGGCTTTCCTTTTGAAAATCCATGTTATGATGGTAACCTTTGGTTATGAGACCGCCTTCTTGTCGGCTTACCTTAGAGTTTAGGATCTGAGACCGCCCTCGTGTCGGCTTTCCTTTTGAAAATCCATCTTGTGTTGGTAACATCTAGTTATGACACCGCCTTTGTGTCGGCCTACCTTAGAGTTTTGGATCTGAGACCGCCCTCGAGTCGGCTTTCCTTCTAAAATCCATCTTGTGATAGTAACCTCTAGTTATGAGACCGCCTTCGTGTCGGCCTACCTTAGAGTTTAGGATCTGAAACCGCCCTCGTGTCGGCATTCGTTTTGAAAATCCATCTTGTGATGGTAACCTTTGGTTATGAGACTGCCTTCGTGTCGGATTACCTTAGAGTTTTGGATCTGAGACCGCCTTCGTGTCGGCTTTCCTTTGGAAAATCCATCTTGTGATGGTAACTTCTGGTTATGAGACCGCCTTTGTGTCGGCCTACCTTAGAGTTTTGGATCTGAGACATCCCTCGTGTCGACTTTCCTTCTAAAATCCATCTTGTGATGGTAACCTCTGGTTATGAGACCGCCTTCGTGTCGACCTACCTTAGAATTTAAGATCCGAGACCGCCCTCGTGTCGGCTTTTCTTTTGAAAATCCATCTTATGATGGTAACTTTTGGTTATGAGAAAGCCTTCGTGTCGGCTTACCTTAGAGTTTAGAATCAGAGACTGCCCTCGTGTCGGCATTCATTTTGAAAGTCCATCTTGTGATGGTAACCTCTGGTTATGAGACCGCCTTCGTGTCGGCCTACCTTAGAGTTTTGGATCTGAGACATCCCTCGTGTTGACTTTCCTTTTAAAATCCATCTTGTGATGGTAACCTCTGGTTATGAGACCGCCTTCGTGTCAGCCTACCTTAGACTTTAGGATCTGAGACCGCCCTCGTGTCGGCTTTCCTTTTGAAAATCCATCTTATGATGGTAACCTTTGGTTATGAGACCGCCTTCGTGTCGGCTTACCTTAGAGTTTAGGATCTGAGACTGCCCTCGTGTCGACTTTCCTTTTGAAAATCCATCTTATGTTGGTAACCTCTAGTTATGAGACCGCCTTTGTGTCGGCCTACCTTAGAGTTTAGAATCTGAGACCGCCCTCGTGTCGGCTTTCCTTCTAAAATCCATCTTGTGATGGTAACCTCTGTTTATGAGACCGCCTTCGTGTCGGCCTACCTTAGAGTTTAGGATCTGAGACCGCCGTCGTGTTGGCTTTCCTTTTGAAAATCCATCTTGTGATGGTAACCTTTGGTTATGAGACCGCCTTCGTGTCGGATTACCTTAGAGTTTAGGATCTGAGACGGCCTTCGTGTCGGATTACCTTAGAGTTTAGGATCTGAGACCGCCTTCGTGTCGGCTTTCCTTTTGAAAATCCATCTTGTGATGGTAACCTCTGGTTATGAGACCGCCTTCGTGCCGGCCTACGTTGGAGTTTAGGATCTGAGACCGCCCTCGTGTCGGCTTTCCTTCAAAAATCCATCTTGTGATGGTAACCTCTAGTTATGAGCCCGCCTTCGTGTCGGCCTACCTTAGAGTTTAGGATCTGAGACCGCCCTCATTTCGGCTTTCCTTTTGAAAATCCATCTGGTGATGGTAACCTCTGGTTATGAGACCGCCTTCGTGTCGGCCTACCTTAGAGTTTAGGATCTGAGACTGCCCTCGTGTCAGCTTTCCTTTTGAAAATCCATTTATGATGGTAACCTTTGGTTATGAGACCGCCTTCGTGTCGGCTTACCTTAGAGTTTAGGATCTGAGACCGCCCTCGTGTCGGCTTTCCTTTTGAAAATCCATCTTGTGATGGTAACTTCTGGTTATGAGACCGCCTTTGTGTCGGCCTACCTTAGAGTTTAGGATCTGAGACCGCCCTCGTGTCGGATTACCTTAGAGTTTAGGATCTGAGACCGCCTTCGTGTCGGCTTTCCTTTTGAAAATCCATCTTGTGATGGTAACCTCTGGTTATGAGACCGCCTTCGTGCCGGCCTACGTTGGAGTTTAGGATCTGAGACCGCCCTCGTGTCGGCTTTCCTTCAAAAATCCATCTTGTGATGGTACCCTCTAGTTATGAGACCGCCTTCGTGTCGGCCTACCTTAGAGTTTAGGATCTTAGACCGCCCTCATTTCGGCTTTCCTTTTGAAAATCCATCTTGTGATGGTAACCTCTGGTTATGAGACCGCCTTCGTGTCGGCCTACCTTAGAGTTTAGGATCTGAGACTGCCCTCGTGTCAGCTTTCCTTTTGAAAATCCATTTATGATGGTAACCTTTGGTTATGAGACCGCCTTCGTGTCGGCTTACCTTAGAGTTTAGGATCTGAGACCGCCCTCGTGTCGGCTTTCCTTTTGAAAATCCATCTTGTGTTGGTAACATTTAGTTATGAGACCGCCTTTGTGTCGGCCTACCTTAGAGTTTTGGATCTGAGACCGCCCTCGAGTCGGCTTTCCTTCTAAAATCCATCTTGTGATAGTAACCTCTGGTTATGAGACCGCCTTCGTGTCGGCCTACCTTAGAGTTTAGGATCTGAAACCGCCCTCGTGTCGGCTTTCCTTTTGAAAATCCATCTTGTGATGGTAACCTTTGGTTATGAGACTGCTTTCGTGTCGGGTTACCTTAGAGTTTTGGATCTGAGACCGCCTTCGTGTCGGCTTTCCTTTTGAAAATCCATCTTGTGATGGTAACTTCTGGTTATGAGACCGCCTTTGTGTCGGCCTACCTTAGAATTTAAGATCCGAGACCGCCCTCGTGTCGGCTTTTCTTTTGAAAATCCATCTGATGATGGTAACTTTTGGTTATGAGAATGCCTTCGTGTCGGCTTACCTTAGAGTTTAGAATCAGAGACTGCCCTCGTGTCGGCATTCATTTTGAAAGTCCATCTTGTGATGGTAACCTCTGGTTATGAGACCGCCTTCGTGACGGCCTACCTTAGAGTTTTGGATCTGAGACATCCCTCGTGTTGACTTTCCTTTTAAAATCCATCTTGTGATGGTAACCTCTGGTTATGAGACCGCCTTCGTGTCGGCCTACCTTAGAGTTTAGGATCTGAGACCGCCCTCGTGTCGGCTTTCCTTTTGAAAATCCATCTTATGATGGTAACCTTTGGTTATGAGACCGCCTTCGTGTCGGCTTACCTTAGAGTTTAGGATCTGAGACTGCCCTCGTGTCGACTTTCCTTTTGAAAATCCATCTTATGTTGGTAACCTCTAGTTATGAGACCGCCTTTGTGTCGGCCTACCTTAGAGTTTAGAATCTGAGACCGCCCTCGTGTCGGCTTTCCTTCTAAAATCCATCTTGTGATGGTAACCTCTGGTTATGAGACCGCCTTCGTGTCGGCCTACCTTAGAGTTTAGGATCTGAGACCGCCCTCGTGTTGGCTTTCCATTTGAAAATCCATCTTGTGATGGTAACCTTTGGTTATGAGACCGCCTTCGTGTCAGATTACCTTAGAGTTTAGGATCTGAGACGGCCTTCTTGTCGGATTACCTTAGAGTTTTGGATCTGAGACCGCCCTCGAGTCGGCTTTCCTTCTAAAATCCATCTTGTGATAGTAACCTCTGGTTATGAGACCGCCTTCGTGTCGGCCTACCTTAGAGTTTAGGATCTGAAACCGCCCTCGTGTCGGCTTTCCTTTTGAAAATCCATCTTGTGATGGTAACCTTTGGTTATGAGACTGCTTTCGTGTCGGGTTACCTTAGAGTTTTGGATCTGAGACCGCCTTCGTGTCGGCTTTCCTTTTGAAAATCCATCTTATGTTGGTAACCTCTGGTTATGAGACCGCCTTCGTGCCGGCCTACGTTGGAGTATAGGATCTGAGACCGCCCTCGTGTCGGCTTTCCTTCAAAAATCCATCTTGTGATGGTAACCTCTAGTTATGAGCCCGCCTTCGTGTCGGCCTACCTTAGAGTTTAGGATCTGAGACCGCCCTCATTTCGGCTTTCCTTTTGAAAATCCATCTGGTGATGGTAACCTCTGGTTATGAGACCGCCTTCGTGTCAGCCTACCTTAGAGTTTAGGATCTGAGACCGCCCTCGTGTCGGCTTTCCTTTTGAAAATCCATGTTATGATGGTAACCTTTGGTTATGAGACCGCCTTCTTGTCGGCTTACCTTAGAGTTTAGGATCTGAGACCGCCCTCGTGTCGGCTTTCCTTTTGAAAATCCATCTTGTGTTGGTAACATCTAGTTATGACACCGCCTTTGTGTCGGCCTACCTTAGAGTTTTGGATCTGAGACCGCCCTCGAGTCGGCTTTCCTTCTAAAATCCATCTTGTGATAGTAACCTCTGGTTATGAGACCGCCTTCGTGTCGGCCTACCTTAGAGTTTAGGATCTGAAACCGCCCTCGTGTCGGCATTCGTTTTGAAAATCCATCTTGTGATGGTAACCTTTGGTTATGAGACTGCCTTCGTGTCGGATTACCTTAGAGTTTTGGATCTGAGACCGCCTTCGTGTCGGCTTTCCTTTGGAAAATCCATCTTGTGATGGTAACTTCTGGTTATGAGACCGCCTTTGTGTCGGCCTACCTTAGAGTTTTGGATCTGAGACATCCCTCGTGTCGACTTTCCTTCTAAAATCCATCTTGTGATGGTAACCTCTGGTTATGAGACCGCCTTCGTGTCGACCTACCTTAGAATTTAAGATCCGAGATCGCCCTCGTGTCGGCTTTTCTTTTGAAAATCCATCTTATGATGGTAACTTTTGGTTATGAGAATGCCTTCGTGTCGGCTTACCTTAGAGTTTAGAATCAGAGACTGCCCTCGTGTCGGCATTCATTTTGAAAGTCCATCTTGTGATGGTAACCTCTGGTTATGAGACCGCCTTCGTGTCGGCCTACCTTAGAGTTTTGGATCTGAGACATCCCTCGTGTTGACTTTCCTTTTAAAATCCATCTTGTGATGGTAACCTCTGGTTATGAGACCGCCTTCGTGTCGGCCTACCTTAGACTTTAGGATCTGAGACCGCCCTCGTGTCGGCTTTCCTTTTGAAAATCCATCTTATGATGGTAACCTTTGGTTATGAGACCGCCTTCGTGTCGGCTTACCTTAGAGTTTAGGATCTGAGACTGCCCTCGTGTCGACTTTCCTTTTGAAAATCCATCTTATGTTGGTAACCTCAAGTTATGAGACCGCCTTTGTGTCGGCCTACCTTAGAGTTTAGAATCTGAGACCGCCCTCGTGTCGGCTTTCCTTCTAAAATCCATCTTGTGATGGTAACCTCTGTTTATGAGACCGCCTTCGTGTCGGCCTACCTTAGAGTTTAGGATCTGAGACCGCCCTCGTGTTGGCTTTCCTTTTGAAAATCCATCTTGTGATGGTAACCTTTGGTTATGAGACCGCCTTCGTGTCGGATTACCTTAGAGTTTAGGATCTGAGATGGCCTTCGTGTCGGATTACCTTAGAGTTTAGGATCTGAGACCGCCTTCGTGTCGGCTTTCCTTTTGAAAATCCATCTTGTGATGGTAACCTCTGGTTATGAGACCGCCTTCGTGCCGGCCTACGTTGGAGTTTAGGATCTGAGACCGCCCTCGTGTCGGCTTTCCTTCAAAAATCCATCTTGTGATGGTAACCTCTAGTTATGAGCCCGCCTTCGTGTCGGCCTACCTTAGAGTTTAGGATCTGAGACCGCCCTCATTTCGGCTTTCCTTTTGAAAATCCATCTGGTGATGGTAACCTCTGGTTATGAGACCGCCTTCGTGTCAGCCTACCTTAGAGTTTAGGATCTGAGACCGCCCTCGTGTCGGCTTTCCTTTTGAAAATCCATGTTATGATGGTAACCTTTGGTTATGAGACCGCCTTCTTGTCGGCTTACCTTAGAGTTTAGGATCTGAGACCGCCCTCGTGTCGGCTTTCCTTTTGAAAATCCATCTTGTGTTGGTAACATCTAGTTATGACACCGCCTTTGTGTCGGCCTACCTTAGAGTTTTGGATCTGAGACCGCCCTCGAGTCGGCTTTCCTTCTAAAATCCATCTTGTGATAGTAACCTCTGGTTATGAGACCGCCTTCGTGTCGGCCTGCCTTAGAGTTTAGGATCTGAAACCGCCCTCGTGTCGGCTTTCCTTTTGAAAATCCATCTTGTGATGGTAACCTTTGGTTATGAGACTGCCTTCGTGTCGGATTACCTTAGAGTTTTGGATCTGAGACCGCCTTCGTGTCGGCTTTCCTTTTGAAAATCCATCTTGTGATGGTAACTTCTGGTTATGAGACAACCTTCGTGTCGGCCTACCTTAGAGTTTTGGATCTGAGACATCCCTCGTGTCGACTTTCCTTCTAAAATCCATCTTGCGATGGTAACCTCTGGTTATAAGACCGCCTTCGTGTCGGCCTACCTTAGAATTTAGGATCCGAGACCGCCCTCGTGTCGGCTTTCCTTTTGAAAATCCATCTTATGATGGTAACTTTTGGTTATGAGAATGCCTTCGTGTCGGCTTACCTTAGAGTTTAGAATCAGAGACTGCCCTCGTGTCGGCATTCATTTTGAAAATCCATCTTGTGATGGTAACCTCTGGTTATGAGACCGCCTTCGTGTCGGCCTACCTTAGAGTTTTGGATCTGAGATATCCCTCGTGTTGACTTTCCTTTTAAAATCCATCTTGTGATGGTAACCTCTGGTTATGAGACCGCCTTCGTGTCGGCCTACCTTAGAGTTTAGGATCTGAGACCGCCCTCGTGTCGGCTTTCCTTTTGAAAATCCATCTTATGATGGTAACCTTTGGTTATGAGACCGCCTTCGTGTCGGCTTACCTTAGAGTTTAGGATCTGAGACTGCCCTCGTGTCGACTTTCCTTTTGAAAATCCATCTTGTGTTGGTAACCTCTAGTTATGAGACCGCCTTTGTGTCGGCCTACCTTAGAGTTTAGGATTTGAGACTGCCCTCGTGTCGGCTTTCCTTCTAAAATCCATCTTGTGATGGTAACCTCTGGTTATGAGACCGCCTTCGTGTCGGCCTACCTTAGAGTTTAGGATCTGAGTCCGCCCTCGTGTTGGCTTTCCTTTTGAAAATCCATCTTGTGATGGTAACCTTTTGTTATGACACCGCCTTCGTGTCAGATTACCTTAGAGTTTAGGATCTGAGACGGCCTTCGTGTCAGATTACCTTAGAGTTTAGGATCTGAGACCGCCTTCGTGTCGGCTTTCCTTTTGAAAATCCATCTTGTGATGGTAACCTCTGGTTATGAGACCGCCTTCGTGCCGGCCTACGTTGGAGTTTAGGATCTGAGACCGCCCTCGTGTCGGCTTTCCTTCAAAAATCCATCTTGTGATGGTAACCTCTAGTGATGAGACCGCCTTCGTGTCGGCCTACCTTAGAGTTTAGGATCTGAGACCGCCCTCATTTCGGCTTTCCTTTTGAAAATCCATCTTGTGATGGTAACCTCTGGTTATAAGACCGCCTTCGTGTCGGCCTACCTTAGAGTTTAGGATCTGAGACCGCCCTCGTGTCGGCTTTCCTTTTGAAAATCCATGTTATGATGGTAACCTTTGGTTATGAGACCGCCTTCTTGTCGGCTTACCTTAGAGTTTAGGATCTGAGACCGCCCTCGTGTCGGCTTTCCTTTTGAAAATCCATCTTGTGTTGGTAACATCTAGTTATGAGACCGCCTTTGTGTCGGCCTACCTTAGAGTTTTGGATCTGAAACCGCCCTCGTGTCGGCTTTCCTTCTAAAATCCATCTTGTGATAGTAACCTCTGGTTATGAGACCGCCTTCGTATCGGCCTACCTTAGAGTTTAGGATCTGAAACCGCCCTCGTGTCGGCTTTCCTTTTGAAAATCCATCTTGTGATGGTAACCTTTGGTTATGAGACTGCCTTCGTGTCGGATTAACTTAGAGTTTTGGATCTGAGACCGCCTTCGTGTCGGCTTTCCTTTTGAAAATCCATCTTGTGATGGTAACTTCTGGTTATGAGACAGCCTTCGTGTCGGCCTACCTTAGAGTTTTGGATCTGAGACATCCCTCGTGTCGACTTTCCTTCTAAAATCCATCTTGTGATGGTAACCTCTGGTTATAAGACCGCCTTCGTGTCGGCCTACCTTAGAATTTAGGATCCGAGACCGCCCTCGTGTCGGCTTTCCTTTTGAAAATCTATCTTATGATGGTAACTTTTGGTTATGAGAATGCCTTCGTGTCGGCTTACCTTAGAGTTTAGAATCAGAGACTGCCCTCGTGTCGGCATTCATTTTGAAAATCCATCTTGTGATGGTAACCTCTGGTTATGAGACCGCCTTCGTGTCGGCCTACCTTAGAGTTTTGGATCTGAGATATCCCTCGTGTTGACTTTCCTTTAAAAATCCATCTTGTGATGGTAACCTCTGGTTATGAGACCGCCTTCGTGTCGGCCTACCTTAGAGTTTAGGATCTGAGACCGCCCTCGTGTCGGCTTTCCTTTTAAAAATCCATCTTATGATGGTAACCTTTGGTTATGAGACCGCCTTCGTGTCGGCTTACCTTAGAGTTTAGGATCTGAGACTGCCCTCGTGTCGACTTTCCTTTTGAAAATCCATCTTATGTTGGTAACCTCTAGTTATGAGACCGCCTTTGTGTCGGCCTACCTTAGAGTTTAGAATCTGAGACCGCCCTCGTGTCGGCTTTCCTTCTAAAATCCATCTTGTGATGGTAACCTCTGGTTATGAGACCGCCTTCGTGTCGGCCTACCTTAGAGTTTAGGATCTGAGACCGCCCTCGTGTTGGCTTTCCTTTTGAAAATCCATCTTGTGATGGTAACCTTTGGTTATGAGACCGCCTTCGTGTCGGATTACCTTAGAGTTTAGGATCTGAGACGGCCTTCGTGTCGGATTACCTTAGAGTTTAGGATCTGAGACCGCCTTCGTGTCGGCTTTCCTTTTGAAAATCCATCTTGTGATGGTAACCTCTGGTTATGAGACCTCCTTCGTGCCGGCCTACGTTGGAGTTTAGGATCAGAGACCGCCCTCGTGTCGGCTTTCCTTTTGAAAATCCATGTTATGATGGTAACCTTTGGTTATGAGACCGCCTTCTTGTCGGCTTACCTTAGAGTTTAGGATCTGAGACCGCCCTCGTGTCGGCTTTCCTTTTGAAAATCCATCTTGTGTTGGTAACACCTAGTTATGAGACCGCCTTTGTGTCGGCCTACCTTAGAGTTTAGGATTTGAGACTGCCCTCGTGTCGGCTTTCCTTCTAAAATCCATCTTGTGATGGTAACCTCTGGTTATGAGACCGCCTTCGTGTCGGCCTACCTTAGAGTTTAGGATCTGAGACCGCCCTCGTGTTGGCTTTCCTTTTGAAAATCCATCTTGTGATGGTAACCTTTGGTTATGACACCGCCTTCGTGTCAGATTACCTTAGAGTTTAGGATCTGAGACGGCCTTCGTGTCAGATTACCTTAGAGTTTAGGATCTGAGACCGCCTTCGTGTCGGCTTTCCTTTTGAAAATCCATCTTGTGATGGTAACCTCTGGTTATGAGACCGCCTTCGTGCCGGCCTACGTTGGAGTTTAGGATCTGAGACCGCCCTCGTGTCGGCTTTCCTTCAAAAATCCATCTTGTGATGGTAACCTCTAGTGATGAGACCGCCTTCGTGTCGGCCTACCTTAGAGTTTAGGATCTGAGACCGCCCTCATTTCGGCTTTCCTTTTGAAAATCCATCTTGTGATGGTAACCTCTGGTTATAAGACCGCCTTCGTGTCGGCCTACCTTAGAGTTTAGGATCTGAGACCGCCCTCGTGTCGGCTTTCCTTTTGAAAATCCATGTTATGATGGTAACCTTTGGTTATGAGACCGCCTTCTTGTCGGCTTACCTTAGAGTTTAGGATCTGAGACCGCCCTCGTGTCGGCTTTCCTTTTGAAAATCCATCTTGTGTTGGTAACATCTAGTTATGAGACCGCCTTTGTGTCGGCCTACCTTAGAGTTTTGGATCTGAAACCACCCTCGTGTCGGTTTTCCTTCTAAAATCCATCTTGTGATAGTAACCTCTGGTTATGAGACCGCCTTCGTGTCGGCCTACCTTAGAGTTTAGGATCTGAAACCGCCCTCGTGTCGGCTTTCCTTTTGAAAATCCATCTTGTGATGGTAACCTTTGGTTATGAGACTGCCTTCGTGTCGGATTAACTTAGAGTTTTGGATCTGAGACCGCCTTCGTGTCGGCTTTCCTTTTGAAAATCCATCTTGTGATGGTAACTTCTGGTTATGAGACAGCCTTCGTGTCGGCCTACCTTAGAGTTTTGGATCTGAGACATCCCTCGTGTCGACTTTCCTTCTAAAATCCATCTTGTGATGGTAACCTCTGGTTATAAGACCGCCTTCGTGTCGGCCTACCTTAGAATTTAGGATCCGAGACCGCCCTCGTGTCGGCTTTCCTTTTCAAAATCTATCTTATGATGGTAACTTTTGGTTATGAGAATGCCTTCGTGTCGGCTTACCTTAGAGTTTAGAATCAGAGACTGCCCTCGTGTCGGCATTCATTTTGAAAATCCATCTTGTGATGGTAACCTCTGGTTATGAGACTGCCTTCGTGTCGGCCTACCTTAGAGTTTTGGATCTGAGATATCCCTCGTGTTGACTTTCCTTTAAAAATCCATCTTGTGATGGTAACCTCTGGTTATGAGACCGCCTTCGTGTCGGCCTACCTTAGAGTTTAGGATCTGAGACCGCCCTCGTGTCGGCTTTCCTTTTGAAAATCCATCTTATGATGGTAACCTTTGGTTATGAGACCGCCTTCGTGTCGGCTTACCTTAGAGTTTAGGATCTGAGACTGCCCTCGTGTCGACTTTCCTTTTGAAAATCCATCTTATGTTGGTAACCTCTAGTTATGAGACCGCCTTTGTGTCGGCCTACCTTAGAGTTTAGAATCTGAGACCGCCCTCGTGTCGGCTTTCCTTCTAAAATCCATCTTGTGATGGTAACCTCTGGTTATGAGACCGCCTTCGTGTCGGCCTACCTTAGAGTTTAGGATCTGAGACCGCCCTCGTGTTGGCTTTCCTTTTGAAAATCCATCTTGTGATGGTAACCTTTGGTTATGAGACCGCCTTCGTGTCGGATTACCTTAGAGTTTAGGATCTGAGACGGCCTTCGTGTCGG
The DNA here is from genome assembly GCA_022829125.1 of Lathyrus tuberosus. NCBI lineage: Eukaryota > Viridiplantae > Streptophyta > Magnoliopsida > Fabales > Fabaceae > Lathyrus > Lathyrus tuberosus. The sequence goes on from JALAZF010000038.1 coordinate 10,416,124, forward strand.
ATTACCTTAGAGTTTAGGATCTGAGACCGCCTTCGTGTCGGCTTTCCTTTTGAAAATCCATCTTGTGATGGTAACCTCTGGTTATGAGACCTCCTTCGTGCCGGCCTACGTTGGAGTTTAGGATCTGAGACCGCCCTCGTGTCGGCTTTCCTTTTGAAAATCCATGTTATGATGGTAACCTTTGGTTATGAGACCGCCTTCTTGTCGGCTTACCTTAGAGTTTAGGATCTGAGACCGCCCTCGTGTCGGCTTTCCTTTTGAAAATCCATCTTGTGTTGGTAACACCTAGTTATGAGACCGCCTTTGTGTCGGCCTACCTTAGAGTTTTGGATCTGAGACCGCCCTCGAGTCGGATTTCCTTCTAAAATCCATCTTGTGATAGTAACCTCTGGTTATGAGACCGCCTTCGTGTCGGCCTACCATAGAGTTTAGGATCTGAAACCGCCCTCGTGACGACTTTCCTTTTGAAAATCCATCTTGTGATGGTAACCTTTGGTTATGAGACTGCCTTCGTGTCGGATTACCTTAGAGTTTAGGATCTGAGACCGCCTTCGTGTCGGCTTTCCTTTTGAAAATCCATCGTGTGATGGTAACTTCTGGTTATGAGACCGCCTTCGTGTCGGCCTACCTTAGAGTTTTGGATCTGAGACATCCCTCGTGTCGACTTTCCTTCTAAAATCCATCTTGTGATGGTAACCTCTGGTTACGAGACCGCCTTCGTGTCGGCCTACCTTAGAATTTAGGATCCGAGACCGCCCTCGTGTCGCCTTTCCTTTTGAAAATCCATCTTATGATGGTAACTTTTGGTTATGAGAATGCCTTCGTGTCGGCTTACCTTAGAGTTTAGAATCTGAGACTGTCCTCGTGTCGGCATTCATCTTGAAAATCCATCTTGTGATGGTAACCTCTGGTTATGAGACCGCCTTCGTGTCGGCCTACCTTAGAGTTTACGATCTGAGACCGCCCTCGTGTTGGCTTTCCTTTTGAAAATCCATCTTGTGATGGTAACCTTTGGTTATGAGACCGCCTTCGTGTCGGATTACCTTAGAGTTTAGGATCTGAGACCGCCTTCGTGTCGGCCTACCTTAGAGTTTAGGATCTGAGACCGCCTTCGTGTCGGCTTTCCTTTTGAAAATCCATCTTGTGTTGGTAACCTCTAGTTATGAGACCGCCTTTGTGTCGGCCTACTTTAGAGTTTAGGATCTGAGACCGCCTTCGTGTCGGCTTTCCTTCTAAAATCCATCTTGTGATGGTAACCTCTGGTTATGAGACCGCCTTCGTGTCGGATTACCTTAGAGTTTAGGATCTAAGACCGCCTTCGTGTCGGATTACCTTAGAGTTTAGGATCTGAGACCGCCTTCGTGTCGGCTTTCCTTTTGAAAATCCATCTTGTGATGGTAACCTCTGGTTATGAGACCGCCTTCGTGCCGGCCTACGTTGGAGTTTAGGATCTGAGACCGCCCTCGTGTCGGCTTTCCTTCAAAAATCCATCTTGTGATGGTACCCTCTAGTTACGAGACCGCCTTCGTGTCGGCCTACCTAAGAGTTTACGATCTGAGACCGCCCTCATTTCGGCTTTCCTTTTGAAAATCCATCTTGTGATGGTAACCTCTGGTTATGAGACCGCCTTCGTGTCGGCCTACCTTAGAGTTTAGGATCTGAGACCGCCCTCGTGTCGGCTTTCCTTCTAAAATTCATCTTGTAAAGGTAATCTCTGGTTATGAGTCCGCCTTCGTGTCGGCCTACCTTAGAGTTTTGGATCTGAGACACCCCTCGTGTCCCCTTTCCTTCTAAAATCCATCTTGTGATGGTAACCTCTGGTTATGAGACCTCCTTCGTGTCGGCCTACCTTAGAGTTTAGGATCTGAGACCGCCCTCGTGTCGGCTTTCTTTTGAAAATCCATGTTATGATGGTAACCTTTGGTTATGAGACCGCCTTCTTGTCGGCTTACCTTAGAGTTTAGGATCTGAGACCGCCCTCGTGTCGGCTTTCCTTTTGAAAATCCATGTTATGATGGTAACCTATGGTTATGAGACCGCCTTCTGGTCGGCTTACCTTAGAGTTTAGGATCTGAGACCGCCCTCGTGTCGGCTTTCCTTTTGAAAATCCATCTTGTGTTGGTAACATCTAGTTATGAGACCGCCTTTGTGTCGGCCTACCTTAGAGTTTTGGATCTGAGACCGCCCTTGAGTCGGCTTTCCTTCTAAAATCCATCTTGTGATAGTAACCTCTGGTTATGAGACCGCCTTCGTGTCGGCCTACCTTAGAGTTTAGGATCTGAAACCGCCCTCGTGACGGCTTTCCTTTTGAAAATCCATCTTGTGATGGTAACCTTTGGTTATGAGACTGCCTTCGTGTCGGATTACCTTAGAATTTAGGATCTGAGACCGCCCTCGTGTCGGCTTTCCTTCAAAAATCCATCTTGTGATGGTACCCTCTAGTTATGAGACCGCCTTCGTGTCGGCCTACCTTAGAGTTTAGGATCAAAGACACCCCTCGTGTCGACTTTCCTTCAAAAATCCATCTTGTGATGGTACCCTCTAGTTACGAGACCGCCTTCGTGTCGGCCTACCTTAGAGTTTACGATCTGAGACCGCCCTCATTTCGGCTTTCCTTTTGAAAATCCATCTTGTGATGGTAACCTCTGGTTATGAGACCGCCTTCGTGTCGGCCTACCTTAGAGTTTAGGATATGAGACCGCCCTCCTGTCGGCTTTCCTTCTAAAATTCATCTTGTAAAGGTAATCTCTGGTTATGAGTCCGCCTTCGTGTCGGCCTACCTTAGAGTTTTGGATCTGAGACACCCCTCGTGTCGGCTTTCCTTCTAAAATCCATCTTGTAATGGTAACCTCTAGTTATGAGACCTCCTTCCTGTCGGCCTACCTTAGAGTTTTGGATCTGAGACCGCCCTCGTGTCGGCTTTCCTTTGAAAATCCATGTTATGATGGTAACCTTTGGTTATGAGACCGCCTTCTTGTCGGCTTACCTTAGAGTTTAGGATCTGAGACTGCCCTCGTGTCGACTTTCCTTTTGAAAATCCATCTTATGTTGGTAACCTCTAGTTATGAGACCGCCTTTGTGTCGGCCTACCTTAGAGTTTAGAATCTGAGACCGCCCTCGTGTCGGCTTTCCTTCTAAAATCCATCTTGTGATGGTAACCTCTGGTTATGAGACCGCCTTCGTGTCGGCCTACCTTAGAGTTTAGGATCTGAGACCGCCCTCGTGTTGGCTTTCCTTTTGAAAATCCATCTTGTGATGGTAACCTTTGGTTATGAGACCGCCTTCGTGTCGGATTACCTTAGAGTTTAGGATCTGAGACGGCCTTCGTGTCGGATTACCTTAGAGTTTAGGATCTGAGACCGCCTTCGTGTCGGCTTTCCTTTTGAAAATCCATCTTGTGATGGTAACCTCTGGTTATGAGACCTCCTTCGTGCCGGCCTACGTTGGAGTTTAGGATCTGAGACCGCCCTCGTGTCGGCTTTCCTTTTGAAAATCCATGTTATGATGGTAACCTTTGGTTATGAGACCGCCTTCTTGTCGGCTTACCTTAGAGTTTAGGATCTGAGACCGCCCTCGTGTCGGCTTTCCTTTTGAAAATCCATCTTGTGTTGGTAACACCTAGTTATGAGACCGCCTTTGTGTCGGCCTACCTTAGAGTTTTGGATCTGAGACCGCCCTCGAGTCGGATTTCCTTCTAAAATCCATCTTGTAATAGTAACCTCTGGTTATGAGACCGCCTTCGTGTCGGCCTACCATAGAGTTTAGGATCTGAAACCGCCCTCGTGATGACTTTCCTTTTGAAAATCCATCTTGTGATGGTAACCTTTGGTTATGAGACTGCCTTCGTGTCGGATTACCTTAGAGTTTAGGATCTGAGACCGCCTTCGTGTCGGCTTTCCTTTTGAAAATCCATCGTGTGATGGTAACTTCTGGTTATGAGACCGCCTTCGTGTCGGCCTACCTTAGAGTTTTGGATCTTAGACATCCCTCGTGTCGACTTTCCTTCTAAAATCCATCTTGTGATGGTAACCTATGGTTACGAGACCGCCTTCGTGTCGGCCTACCTTAGAATTTAGGATCCGAGACCGCCCTCGTGTCGCCTTTCCTTTTGAAAATCCATCTTATGATGGTAACTTTTGGTTATGAGAATGCCTTCGTGTCGGCTTACCTTAGAGTTTAGAATCTGAGACTGTCCTCGTGTCGGCATTCATCTTGAAAATCCATCTTGTGATGGTAACCTCTGGTTATGAGACCGCCTTCGTGTCGGCCTACCTTAGAGTTTAGGATCTGAGACCGCCCTCGTGTTGGCTTTCCTTTTGAAAATCCATCTTGTGATGGTAACCTTTGGTTATGAGACCGCCTTCGTGTCGGATTACCTTAGAGTTTAGGATCTGAGACCGCCTTCGTGTCGGCCTACCTTAGAGTTTAGGATCTGAGACCGCCTTCGTGTCGGCTTTCCTTTTGAAAATCCATCTTGTGTTGGTAACCTCTAGTTATGAGACCGCCTTTGTGTCGGCCTACCTTAGAGTTTAGGATCTGAGACCGCCTTCGTGTCGGCTTTCCTTCTAAAATCCATCTTGTGATGGTAACCTCTGGTTATGAGACCGCCTTCGTGTCGGATTACCTTAGAGTTTAGGATCTAAGACCGCCTTCGTGTCGGATTACCTTAGAGTTTAGGATCTGAGACCGCCTTCGTGTCGGCTTTCCTTTTGAAAATCCATCTTGTGATGGTAACCTCTGGTTATGAGACCGCCTTCGTGCCGGCCTACGTTGGAGTTTAGGATCTGAGACCGCCCTCGTGTCGGCTTTCCTTCAAAAATCCATCTTGTGATGGTACCCTCTAGTTACGAGACCGCCTTCGTGTCGGCCTACCTTAGAGTTTACGATCTGAGACCGCCCTCATTTCGGCTTTCCTTTTGAAAATCCATCTTGTGATGGTAACCTCTGGTTATGAGACCGCCTTCGTGTCGGCCTACCTTAGAGTTTAGGATCTGAGACCGCCCTCGTGTCGGCTTTCCTTCTAAAATTCATCTTGTAAAGGTAATCTCTGGTTATGAGTCCGCCTTCGTGTCGGCCTACCTTAGAGTTTTGGATCTGAGACACCCCTCGTGTCCCCTTTCCTTCTAAAATCCATCTTGTGATGGTAACCTCTGGTTATGAGACCTCCTTCGTGTCGGCCTACCTTAGAGTTTAGGATCTGAGACCGCCCTCGTGTCGGCTTTCCTTTGAAAATCCATGTTATGATGGTAACCTTTGGTTATGAGACCGCCTTCTTGTCGGCTTACCTTAGAGTTTAGGATCTGAGACCGCCCTCGTGTCGGCTTTCCTTTTGAAAATCCATGTTATGATGGTAACCTATGGTTATGAGACCGCCTTCTGGTCGGCTTACCTTAGAGTTTAGGATCTGAGACCGCCCTCGTGTCGGCTTTCCTTTTGAAAATCCATCTTGTGTTGGTAACATCTAGTTATGAGACCGCCTTTGTGTCGGCCTACCTTAGAGTTTTGGATCTGAGACCGCCCTTGAGTCGGCTTTCCTTCTAAAATCCATCTTGTGATAGTAACCTCTGGTTATGAGACCGCCTTCGTGTCGGCCTACCTTAGAGTTTAGGATCTGAAACCGCCCTCGTGACGGCTTTCCTTTTGAAAATCCATCTTGTGATGGTAACCTTTGGTTATGAGACTGCCTTCGTGTCGGATTACCTTAGAATTTAGGATCTGAGACCGCCCTCGTGTCGGCTTTCCTTCAAAAATCCATCTTGTGATGGTACCCTCTAGTTATGAGACCGCCTTCGTGTCGGCCTACCTTAGAGTTTAGGATCAAAGACACCCCTCGTGTCGACTTTCCTTCAAAAATCCATCTTGTGATGGTACCCTCTAGTTACGAGACCGCCTTCGTGTCGGCCTACCTTAGAGTTTACGATCTGAGACCGCCCTCATTTCGGCTTTCCTTTTGAAAATCCATCTTGTGATGGTAACCTCTGGTTATGAGACCGCCTTCGTGTCGGCCTACCTTAGAGTTTAGGATATGAGACCGCCCTCCTGTCGGCTTTCCTTCTAAAATTCATCTTGTAAAGGTAATCTCTAGTTATGAGTCCGCCTTCGTGTCGGCCTACCTTAGAGTTTTGGATCTGAGACACCCCTCGTGTCGGCTTTCCTTCTAAAATCCATCTTGTAATGGTAACCTCTAGTTATGAGACCTCCTTCCTGTCGGCCTACCTTAGAGTTTAGGATCTGAGACCGCCCTCGTGTCGGCTTTCCTTTGAAAATCCATGTTATGATGGTAACCTTTGGTTATGAGACCGCCTTCTTGTCGGCTTACCTTAGAGTTTAGGATCTGAGACCGCCCTCGTGTCGGCTTTCCTTTTGAAAATCCATGTTATAATGGTAACCTATGGTTATGAGACCGCCTTCTGGTCGGCTTACCTTAGAGTTTAGGATCTGAGACCGCCCTCGTGTCGGCTTTCCTTTTGAAAATCCATCTTGTGTTGGTAACATCTAGTTATGAGACCGCCTTTGTGTCGGCCTACCTTAGAGTTTTGGATCTGAGACCGCCCTTGAGTCGGCTTTCCTTCTAAAATCCATCTTGTGATAGTAACCTCTGGTTATGAGACCGCCTTCGTGTCGGCCTACCTTAGAGTTTAGGATCTGAAACCGCCCTCGTGACGGCTTTCCTTTTGAAAATCCATCTTGTGATGGTAACCTTTGGTTATGAGATTGCCTTCGTGTCGGATTACCTTAGAGTTTAGGATCTGAGACCGCCTTCGTGTCGGCTTTCCTTTTGAAAATCCATTGTGTGATGGTAACTTCTGGTTATGAGACCGCCTTTGTGTCGGCCTACCTTAGAGTTTTGGATCTGAGACATCCCTCGTGTCGACTTTCCTTCTAAAATCCATTTTGTGATGGTAACCTCTGGTTATGAGACCGCCTTCATGTCGGCCTACCTTAGAATTTAGGATCTGAGACCGCCCTCGTGTCGGCTTTCCTTCAAAAATCCATCTTGTGATGGTACCCTCTAGTTATGAGACCGCCTTCGTGTCGGCCTACCTTAGAGTTTAGGATCTGAGACCGCCCTCATTTCGGCTTTCCTTTTGAAAATCCATCTTGTAATGGTAACCTCTGGTTATGAGACCGCCTTCGTGTCGGCCTACCTTAGAGTTTAGGATCTGAGACCGCCCTCGTGTCGGCTTTCCTTCTAAAATTCATCTTGTAATGGTAATCTCTGGTTATGAGTCCGCCTTCGTGTCGGCCTAACTTAGAGTTTTGGATCAAAGACACCCCTCGTGTCGGCTTTCCTTCTAAAATCCATCTTGTGATGGTAACCTCTGGTTATGAGACCGCCTTCGTGTCGGCTTACCTTAGAGTTTAGGATCTGAGACCGCCCTCGTGTCGACTTTCCTTTTGAAAATCCATCTTGTGTTGGTAACCTCTAGTTATGAGACCGCCTTTGTGTCGGCCTACCTTAGAGTTTAGGATCTGAGACCGCCTTCGTGTCGGCTTTCCTTCTAAAATCCATCTTGTGATGGTAACCTCTGGTTATGAGACCGCCTTCGTGTCGGATTACCTTAGAGTTTAGGATCTAAGACCGCCTTCGTGTCGGATTACCTTAGAGTTTAGGATCTGAGACCGCCTTCGTGTCAGCTTTCCTTTGAAAATCCATGTTATGATGGTAACCTTTGGTTATGAGACCGCCTTCTTGTCGGCTTACCTTAGAGTTTAGGATCTGAGACCGCCCTCGTGTCGGCTTTCCTTTTGAAAATCCAACTTGTGTTGGTAACATCTAGTTATGAGACCGCCTTTGTGTCGGCCTACCTTAGAGTTTTGGATCTGAGACTGCCCTCGAGTCGGCTTTCCTTCTAAAATCCATCTTGTGATAGTAACCTCTGGTTATGAGACCGCCTTCGTGTCGGCCTACCTTAGAGTTTAGGATCTGAAACCGCCCTCGTGACGGCTTTCCTTTTGAAAATCCATCTTGTGATGGTAACCTTTGGTTATGAGACTGCCTTCGTGTCGGATTACCTTAGAGTTTAGGATCTGAGACCGCCTTCGTGTCGGCTTTCCTATTGAAAACCCATCGTGTGATGGTAACTTCTGGTTATGAGACCGCCTTCGTGTCGGCCTACCTTAGAGTTTTGGATCTGAGACATCCCTCGTGTCGACTTTCCTTCTAAAATCCATCTTGTGATGGTAACCTCTGGTTATGAGACCGCCTTCGTGTCGGCCTACCTTAGAATTTAGGATCCGAGACCGGCCTCGTGTCGGCTTTCCTTTTGAAAATCCATCTTATGATGGTAACTTTTGGTTATGAGAATGCCTTCGTGTCGGCTTACCTTAGAGTTTAGAATCTGAGACTGCCCTCGTGTCGGCATTCATTTTGAAAATCCATCTTGTGATGGTAACCTCTGGTTATGAGACCGCCTTCGTGTCGGCCTACCCTAGAGTTTTGGATCTGAGACATCCCTCGTGTTGACTTTCCTTTTAAAATCCATCTTGTGATGGTAACCTCTGGTTAAGAGACTACCTTCGTGTCGGCCTACCCTAAAGTTTAGGATCTGAGACCGCCCTCGTGTCGGCTTTCCTTTTGAAAATCCATCTTATGATGGTAACCTTTGGTTATGAGACCGCCTTCGTGTCGGCTTACCTTAGAGTTTAGGATCTGAGATCGCCCTCGTGTCGACTTTCCTTTTGAAAATCCATCTTGTGTTGGTAACCTTTGGTTATGAGACTGCCTTCGTGTCAGATTACCTTAGAGTTTAGGATCTGAGACCGCCTTCGTGTCGGCTTTCCTTTTGAAAATCCATTGTGTGATGGTAACTTCTGGTTATGAGACCGCCTTCGTGTCGGCCTACCTTAGAGTTTTGGATCTGAGACATCCCTCGTGTCGACTTTCCTTCTAAAATCCATTTTGTGATGGTAACCTCTGGTTATGAGACCGCCTTCGTGTCGGCCTACCTTAGAATTTAGGATCTGAGACCGCCCTCGTGTCGGCTTTCCTTCAAAAATCCATCTTGTGATGGTACCCTCTAGTTATGAGACCGCCTTCGTGTCGGCCTACCTTAGAGTTTAGGATCTGAGACCGCCCTCATTTCGGCTTTCCTTTTGAAAATCCATCTTGTAATGGTAACCTCTGGTTATGAGACCGCCTTCGTGTCGGCCTACCTTAGAGTTTAGGATCTGAGACCGCCCTCGTGTCGGCTTTCCTTCTAAAATTCATCTTGTAATGGTAATCTCTGGTTATGAGTCCGCCTTCGTGTCGGCCTAACTTAGAGTTTTGGATCAAAGACACCCCTCGTGTCGGCTTTCCTTCTAAAATCCATCTTGTGATGGTAACCTCTGGTTATGAGACCGCCTTCGTGTCGGCTTACCTTAGAGTTTAGGATCTGAGACCGCCCTCGTGTCGACTTTCCTTGTGAAAATCCATCTTGTGTTGGTAACCTCTAGTTATGAGACCGCCTTTGTGTCGGCCTACCTTAGAGTTTAGGATCTGAGACCGGCTTCGTGTCGGCTTTCCTTCTAAAATCCATCTTGTGATGGTAACCTCTGGTTATGAGACCGCCTTCGTGTCGGATTACCTTAGAGTTTAGGATCTAAGACCGCCTTCGTGTCGGATTACCTTAGAGTTTACGATCTGAGACCGCCTTCGTGTCGGCTTTCCTTTTGAAAATCCATCTTGTGATGGTAACCTCTGGTTATGAGACCGCCTTCGTGCCGGCCTACGTTGGAGTTTAGGATCTGAGACCGCCCTCGTGTCGGCTTTCCATCAAAAATCCATCTTGTGATGGTACCCTCTAGTTACGAGACCGCCTTCGTGTCGGCCTACCTTAGAGTTTACGATCTGAGACCGCCCTCATTTCGGCTTTCCTTTTGAAAATCCATCTTGTGATGGTAACCTCTGGTTATGAGACCGCCTTCGTGTCGGCCTACCTTAGAGTTTAGGATCTGAGACCGCCCTCGTGTTGGCTTTCCTTTTGAAAATCCATCTTGTGATGGTAACCTTTGGTTATGAGACCGCCTTCGTGTCGGATTACCTTAGAGTTTAGGATCTGAGACCGCCTTCGTGTCGGATTACCTTAGAGTTTAGGATCTGAGACCGCCTTCGTGTCGGCTTTCCTTTTGAAAATCCATCTTGTGATGGTAACCTCTGGTTATGAGACCGCCTTCGTGCCGGCCTACGTTGGAGTTTAGGATCTGAGACCGCCCTCGTGTCGGCTTTCCTTCAAAAATCCATCTTGTGATGGTACCCTCTAGTTATGAGACCGCCTTCGTGTCGGCCTACCTTAGAGTTTAGGATCCGAGACCGCCCTCATTTCGGCTTTCCTTTTGAAAATCCATCTTGTAATGGTAACCTATGGTTATGAGACCGCCTTCGTGTCGGCCTACCTTAGAGTTTAGGATCTGAGACCGCCCTCGTGTCGGCTTTCCTTCTAAAATTCATCTTGTAAAGGTAATCTCTGGTTATGAGTCCGCCTTCGTGTCGGCCTAACTTAGAGTTTTGGATCAAAGACACCCCTCGTGTCGGCTTTCCTTCTAAAATCCATCTTGTGATGGTAACCTCTGGTTATGAGACCGCCTTCGTGTCGGCCTACCTTAGAGTTTAGGATCTGAGACCGCCCTCGTGTCGACTTTCCTTTTGAAAATCCATCTTGTGTTGGTAACCTCTAGTTATGAGACCGCCTTTGTGTCGGCCTACCTTAGAGTTTAGGATCTGAGACCGCCTTCGTGTCGGCTTTCCTTCTAAAATCCATCTTGTGATGGTAACCTCTGGTTATGAGACCGCCTTCGTGTCGGATTACCTTAGAGTTTAGGATCTAAGACCGCCTTCGTGTCGGATTACCTTAGAGTTTAGGATCTGAGACCGCCTTCGTGTCGGCTTTCCTTTTGAAAATCCATCTTGTGATGGTAACCTCTGGTTATGAGACCTCCTTCGTGCCGGCCTACGTTGGAGTTTAGGATCTGAGACCGCCCTCGTGTCGGCTTTCCTTCAAAAATCCATCTTGTGATGGTACCCTCTAGTTACGAGACCGCCTTCGTGTCGGCCTACCCTAGAGTTTTGGATCTGAGACATCCCTCGTGTTGACTTTCCTTTTAAAATCCATCTTGTGATGGTAACCTCTGGTTAAGAGACTGCCTTCGTGTCGGCCTACCCTAAAGTTTAGGATCTGAGACCGCCCTCGTGTCGGCTTTCCTTTTGAAAATCCATCTTATGATGGTAACCTTTGGTTATGAGACCGCCTTCGTGTCGGCTTACCTTAGAGTTTAGGATCTGAGATCGCCCTCGTGTCGACTTTCCTTTTGAAAATCCATCTTGTGTTGGTAACCTTTATTTATGAGACTGCCTTCGTGTCGGATTACCTTAGAGTTTAGGATCTGAGACCGCCTTCGTGTCGGCTTTCCTTTTGAAAATCCATTGTGTGATGGTAACTTCTGGTTATGAGACCGCCTTCGTGTCGGCCTACCTTAGAGTTTTGGATCTGAGACATCCCTCGTGTCGACTTTCCTTCTAAAATCCATTTTGTGATGGTAACCTCTGGTTATGAGACCGCCTTCGTGTCGGCCTACCTTAGAATTTAGGATCTGAGACCGCCCTCGTGTCGGCTTTCCTTCAAAAATCCATCTTGTGATGGTACCCTCTAGTTATGAGACCGCCTTCGTGTCGGCCTACCTTAGAGTTTAGGATCTGAGACCGCCCTCATTTCGGCTTTCCTTTTGAAAATCCATCTTGTAATGGTAACCTCTGGTTATGAGACCGCCTTCGTGTCGGCCTACCTTAGAGTTTAGGATCTGAGACCGCCCTCGTGTCGGCTTTCCTTCTAAAATTCATCTTGTAATGGTAATCTCTGGTTATGAGTCCGCCTTCGTGTCGGCTTACCTTAGAGTTTAGGATCTGAGACCGCCCTCGTGTCGACTTTCCTTGTGAAAATCCATCTTGTGTTGGTAACCTCTAGTTATGAGACCGCCTTTGTGTCGGCCTACCTTAGAGTTTAGGATCTGAGACCGCCTTCGTGTCGGCTTTCCTTCTAAAATCCATCTTGTGATGGTAACCTCTGGTTATGAGACCGCCTTCGTGTCGGATTACCTTAGAGTTTAGGATCTAAGACCGCCTTCGTGTCGGATTACCTTAGAGTTTAGGATCTGAGACCGCCTTCGTGTCGGCCTACCTTAGAGTTTAGGATCCGAGACCGCCCTCATTTCGGCTTTCCTTTTGAAAATCCATCTTGTAATGGTAACCTATGGTTATGAGACCGCCTTCGTGTCGGCCTACCTTAGAGTTTAGGATCTGAGACCGCCCTCGTGTCGGCTTTCCTTCTAAAATTCATCTTGTAAAGGTAATCTCTGGTTATGAGTCCGCCTTCGTGTCGGCCTAACTTAGAGTTTTGGATCAAAGACACCCCTCGTGTCGGCTTTCCTTCTAAAATCCATCTTGTGATGGTAACCTCTGGTTATGAGACCGCCTTCGTGTCGGCCTACCTTAGAGTTTAGGATCTGAGACCGCCCTCGTGTCGACTTTCCTTTTGAAAATCCATCTTGTGTTGGTAACCTCTAGTTATGAGACCGCCTTTGTGTCGGCCTACCTTAGAGTTTAGGATCTGAGACCGCCTTCGTGTCGGCTTTCCTTCTAAAATCCATCTTGTGATGGTAACCTCTGGTTATGAGACCGCCTTCGTGTCGGATTACCTTAGAGTTTAGGATCTAAGACCGCCTTCGTGTCGGATTACCTTAGAGTTTAGGATCTGAGACCGCCTTCGTGTCGGCTTTCCTTTTGAAAATCCATCTTGTGATGGTAACCTCTGGTTATGAGACCTCCTTCGTGCCGGCCTACGTTGGAGTTTAGGATCTGAGACCGCCCTCGTGTCGGCTTTCCTTCAAAAATCCATCTTGTGATGGTACCCTCTAGTTACGAGACCGCCTTCGTGTCGGCCTACCCTAGAGTTTTGGATCTGAGACATCCCTCGTGTTGACTTTCCTTTTAAAATCCATCTTGTGATGGTAACCTCTGGTTAAGAGACTGCCTTCGTGTCGGCCTACCCTAAAGTTTAGGATCTGAGACCGCCCTCGTGTCGGCTTTCCTTTTGAAAATCCATCTTATGATGGTAACCTTTGGTTATGAGACCGCCTTCGTGTCGGCTTACCTTAGAGTTTAGGATCTGAGATCGCCCTCGTGTCGACTTTCCTTTTGAAAATCCATCTTGTGTTGGTAACCTTTATTTATGAGACTGCCTTCGTGTCGGATTACCTTAGAGTTTAGGATCTGAGACCGCCTTCGTGTCGGCTTTCCTTTTGAAAATCCATTGTGTGATGGTAACTTCTGGTTATGAGACCGCCTTCGTGTCGGCCTACCTTAGAGTTTTGGATCTGAGACATCCCTCGTGTCGACTTTCCTTCTAAAATCCATTTTGTGATGGTAACCTCTGGTTATGAGACCGCCTTCGTGTCGGCCTACCTTAGAATTTAGGATCTGAGACCGCCCTCGTGTCGGCTTTCCTTCAAAAATCCATCTTGTGATGGTACCCTCTAGTTATGAGACCGCCTTCGTGTCGGCCTACCTTAGAGTTTAGGATCTGAGACCGCCCTCATTTCGGCTTTCCTTTTGAAAATCCATCTTGTAATGGTAACCTCTGGTTATGAGACCGCCTTCGTGTCGGCCTACCTTAGAGTTTAGGATCTGAGACCGCCCTCGTGTCGGCTTTCCTTCTAAAATTCATCTTGTAATGGTAATCTCTGGTTATGAGTCCGCCTTCGTGTCGGCCTAACTTAGAGTTTTGGATCAAAGACACCCCTCGTGTCGGCTTTCCTTCTAAAATCCATCTTGTGATGGTAACCTCTGGTTATGAGACCGCCTTCGTGTCGGCTTACCTTAGAGTTTAGGATCTGAGACCGCCCTCGTGTCGACTTTCCTTGTGAAAATCCATCTTGTGTTGGTAACCTCTAGTTATGAGACCACCTTTGTGTCGGCCTACCTTAGAGTTTAGGATCTGAGACCGCCTTCGTGTCGGCTTTCCTTCTAAAATCCGTCTTGTGATGGTAACCTCTGGTTATGAGACCGCCTTCGTGTCGGATTACCTTAGAGTTTAGGATCTAAGACCGCCTTCGTGTCGGATTACCTTAGAGTTTAGGATCTGAGACCGCCTTCGTGTCGGCTTTCCTTTTGAAAATCCATCTTGTGATGGTAACCTCTGGTTATGAGACCGCCTTCGTGCCGGCCTACGTTGGAGTTTAGGATCTGAGACCGCCCTCGTGTCGGCTTTCCTTCAAAAATCCATCTTGTGATGGTACCCTCTAGTTACGAGACCGCCTTCGTGTCGGCCTACCTTAGAGTTTACGATCTGAGACCGCCCTCATTTCGGCTTTCCTTTTGAAAATCCATCTTGTGATGGTAACCTCTGGTTATGAGACCGCCTTCGTGTCGGCCTACCTTAGAGTTTAGGATCTGAGACCGCCCTCGTGTTGGCTTTCCTTTTGAAAATCCATCTTGTGATGGTAACCTTTGGTTATGAGACCGCCTTCGTGTCGGATTACCTTAGAGTTTAGGATCTGAGACCGCCTTCGTGTCGGATTACCTTAGAGTTTAGGATCTGAGACCGCCTTCGTGTCGGCTTTCCTTTTGAAAATCCATCTTGTGATGGTAACCTCTGGTTATGAGACCGCCTTCGTGCCGGCCTACGTTGGAGTTTAGGATCTGAGACCGCCCTCGTGTCGGCTTTCCTTCAAAAATCCATCTTGTGATGGTACCCTCTAGTTATGAGACCGCCTTCGTGTCGGCCTACCTTAGAGTTTAGGATCCGAGACCGCCCTCATTTCGGCTTTCCTTTTGAAAATCCATCTTGTAATGGTAACCTCTGGTTATGAGACCGCCTTCGTGTCGGCCTACCTTAGAGTTTAGGATCTGAGACCGCCCTCGTGTCGGCTTTCCTTCTAAAATTCATCTTGTAAAGGTAATCTCTGGTTATGAGTCCGCCTTCGTGTCGGCCTAACTTAGAGTTTTGGATCAAAGACACCCCTCGTGTCGGCTTTCCTTCTAAAATCCATCTTGTGATGGTAACCTCTGGTTATGAGACCGCCTTCGTGTCGGCCTACCTTAGAGTTTAGGATCTGAGACCTCCCTCGTGTCGACTTTCCTTTTGAAAATCCATCTTGTGTTGGTAACCTCTAGTTATGAGACCGCCTTTGTGTCGGCCTACCTTAGAGTTTAGGATCTGAGACCGCCTTCGTGTCGGCTTTCCTTCTAAAATCCATCTTGTGATGGTAACCTCTGGTTATGAGACCGCCTTCGTGTCGGATTACCTTAGAGTTTAGGATCTAAGACCGCCTTCGTGTCGGATTACCTTAGAGTTTAGGATCTTAGACCGCCTTCGTGTCGGCTTTCCTTTTGAAAATCCATCTTGTGATGGTAACCTCTGGTTATGAGACCTCCTTCGTGCCGGCCTACGTTGGAGTTTAGGATCTGAGACCGCCCTCGTGTCGGCTTTCCTTCAAAAATCCATCTTGTGATGGTACCCTCTAGTTACGAGACCGCCTTCGTGTCGGCCTACCTTAGAGTTTACGATCTGAGACCGCCCTCATTTCGGCTTTCCTTTTGAAAATCCATCTTGTGATGGTAACCTCTGTTTATGAGACCGCCTTCGTGTCGGCCTACCTTAGAGTTTCGGATATGAGACCGCCCTCCTGTCGGCTTTCCTTCTAAAATTCATCTTGTAAAGGTAATCTCTGGTTATGAGTCCGCCTTCGTGTCGACCTACCTTAGAGTTTTGGATCTGAGACACCCCTCGTGTCGGCTTTCCTTCTAAAATCCATCTTGTAATGGTAACCTCTAGTTATGAGACCTCCTTCCTGTCGGCCTACCTTAGAGTTTAGGATCTGAGACCGCCCTCGTGTCGGCTTTCCTTTGAAAATCCATGTTATGATGGTAACCTTTGGTTATGAGACCGCCTTCTTGTCGGCTTACCTTAGAGTTTAGGATCTGAGACCGCCCTCGTGTCGGCTTTCCTTTTGAAAATCCAACTTGTGTTGGTAACATCTAGTTATGAGACCGCCTTTGTGTCGGCCTACCTTAGAGTTTTGGATCTGAGACTGCCCTCGAGTCGGCTTTCCTTCTAAAATCCATCTTGTGATAGTAACCTCTGGTTATGAGACCGCCTTCGTGTCGGCCTACCTTAGAGTTTAGCATCTGAAACCGCCCTCGTGACGGCTTTCCTTTTGAAAATCCATCTTGTGATGGTAACCTTTGGTTATGAGACTGCCTTCGTGTCGGATTACCTTAGAGTTTAGGATCTGAGACCGCCTTCGTGTCGGCTTTCCTATTGAAAACCCATCGTGTGATGGTAACTTCTGGTTATGAGACCGCCTTCGTGTCGGCCTACCTTAGAGTTTTGGATCTGAGACATCCCTCGTGTCGACTTTCCTTCTAAAATCCATCTTGTGATGGTAACCTCTGGTTATGAGACCGCCTTCGTGTCGGCCTACCTTAGAATTTAGGATCCGAGACCGGCCTCGTGTCGGCTTTCCTTTTGAAAATCCATCTTATGATGGTAACTTTTGATTATGAGAATGCCTTCGTGTCGGCTTACCTTAGAGTTTAGAATCTGAGACTGCCCTCGTGTCGGCATTCATTTTGAAAATCCATCTTGTGATGGTAACCTCTGGTTATGAGACCGCCTTCGTGTCGGCCTACCCTAGAGTTTTGGATCTGAGACATCCCTCGTGTTGACTTTCCTTTTAAAATCCATCTTGTGATGGTAACCTCTGGTTAAGAGACTGCCTTCGTGTCGGCCTACCCTAAAGTTTAGGATCTGAGACCGCCCTCGTGTCGGCTTTCCTTTTGAAAATCCATCTTATGATGGTAACCTTTGGTTATGAGACCGCCTTCGTGTCGGCTTACCTTAGAGTTTAGGATCTGAGACCGCCCTCGTGTCGACTTTCCTTTTGAAAATCCATCTTGTGTTGGTAACCTTTGGTTATGAGACTGCCTTCGTGTCGGATTACCTTAGAGTTTAGGATCTGAGACCGCCTTCGTGTCGGCTTTCCTTTTGAAAATCCATTGTGTGATGGTAACTTCTGGTTATGAGACCGCCTTCGTGTCGGCCTACCTTAGAGTTTTGGATCTGAGACATCCCTCGTGTCGACTTTCCTTCTAAAATCCATTTTGTGATCGTAACCTCTGGTTATGAGACCGCCTTCGTGTCAGCCTACCTTAGAATTTAGGATCTGAGACCGCCCTCGTGTCGGCTTTCCTTCAAAAATCCATCTTGTGATGGTACCCTCTAGTTATGAGACCGCCTTCGTGTCGGCCTACCTTAGAGTTTAGGATCAGAGACCGCCCTCATTTCGGCTTTCCTTTTGAAAATCCATCTTGTAATGGTAACCTCTGGTTATGAGACCGCCTTCGTGTCGGCCTACCTTAGAGTTTAGGATCTGAGACCGCCCTCGTGTCGGCTTTCCTTCTAAAATTCATCTTGTAATGGTAATCTCTGGTTATGAGTCCGCCTTCGTGTCGGCCTAACTTAGAGTTTTGGATCAAAGACACCCCTCGTGTCGGCTTTCCTTCTAAAATCCATCTTGTGATGGTAACCTCTGGTTATGAGACCGCCTTCGTGTCAGCTTACCTTAGAGTTTAGAATCTGAGACCGCCCTCGTGTCGACTTTCCTTGTGAAAATCCATCTTGTGTTGGTAACCTCTAGTTATGAGACCGCCTTTGTGTCGGCCTACCTTAGAGTTTAGGATCTGAGACCGCCTTCGTGTCGGCTTTCCTTCTAAAATCCATCTTGTGATGGTAACCTCTGGTTATGAGACCGCCTTCGTGTCGGATTACCTTAGAGTTTAGGATCTAAGACCGCCTTCGTGTCGGATTACCTTAGAGTTTAGGATCTGAGACCGCCTTCGTGTCGGCTTTCCTTTTGAAAATCCATCTTGTGATGGTAACCTCTGGTTATGAGACCGCCTTCGTGCCGGCCTACGTTGGAGTTTAGGATCTGAGACCGCCCTCGTGTCGGCTTTCCTTCAAAAATCCATCTTGTGATGGTACCCTCTAGTTACGAGACCGCCTTCGTGTCGGCCTACCTTAGAGTTTACGATCTGAGACCGCCCTCATTTCGGCTTTCCTTTTGAAAATCCATCTTGTGATGGTAACCTCTGGTTATGAGACCGCCTTCGTGTCGGCCTACCTTAGAGTTTAGGATCTGAGACCGCCCTCGTGTTGGCTTTCCTTTTGAAAATCCATCTTGTGATGGTAACCTTTGGTTATGAGACCGCCTTCGTGTCGGATTACCTTAGAGTTTAGGATCTGAGACCGCCTTCGTGTCGGATTACCTTAGAGTTTAGGATCTGAGACCGCCTTCGTGTCGGCTTTCCTTTTGAAAATCCATCTTGTGATGGTAACCTCTGGTTATGAGACCGCCTTCGTGCCGGCCTACGTTGGAGTTTAGGATCTGAGACCGCCCTCGTGTCGGCTTTCCTTCAAAAATCCATCTTGTGATGGTACCCTCTAGTTATGAGACCGCCTTCGTGTCGGCCTACCTTAGAGTTTAGGATCTGAGACCGCCCTCATTTCGGCTTTCCTTTTGAAAATCCATCTTGTAATGGTAACCTCTGGTTATGAGACCGCCTTCGTGTCGGCCTACCTTAGAGTTTAGGATCTGAGACCGCCCTTGTGTCGGCTTTCCTTCTAAAATTCATCTTGTAAAGGTAATCTCTGGTTATGAGTCCGCCTTCGTGTCGGCCTACCTTAGAGTTTTGGATCTGAGACACCCCTCGTGTCGGCTTTCCTTCTAAAATCCATCTTGTGATGGTAACCTCTGGTTATGAGACCTCCTTCGTGTCGGCCTACCTTAGAGTTTAGGATCTGAGACCGCCCTCGTGTCGGCTTTCCTTTGAAAATCCATGTTATGATGGTAACCTTTGGTTATGAGACCGCCTTCTTGTCGGCTTACCTTAGAGTTTAGGATCTGAGACCGCCCTCGTGTCGGCTTTCCTTTTGAAAATCCATGTTATGATGGTAACCTATGGTTATGAGACTGCCTTCTGGTCGGCTTACCTTAGAGTTTAGGATCTGAGACCGCCCTCGTGTCGGCTTTCCTTTTGAAAATCCATCTTGTGTTGGTAACATCTAGTTATGAGACCGCCTTTGTGTCGGCCTACCTTAGAGTTTTGGA
The DNA here is from genome assembly GCA_022829125.1 of Lathyrus tuberosus. Lineage (NCBI taxonomy): Eukaryota > Viridiplantae > Streptophyta > Magnoliopsida > Fabales > Fabaceae > Lathyrus > Lathyrus tuberosus. The sequence continues at coordinate 10,435,267 of JALAZF010000038.1, forward strand.
TCTGAGACCGCCCTTGAGTCGGCTTTCCTTCTAAAATCCATCTTGTGATAGTAACCTCTGGTTATGAGACCGCCTTCGTGTCGGCCTACCTTAGAGTTTAGGATCTGAAACCGCCCTCGTGACGGCTTTCCTTTTGAAAATCCATCTTGTGATGGTAACCTTTGGTTATGAGACTGCCTTCGTGTCGGATTACCTTAGAGTTTAGGATCTGAGACCGCCTTCGTGTCGGCTTTCCTTTTGAAAATCCATTGTGTGATGGTAACTTCTGGTTATGAGACCGCCTTCGTGTCGGCCTACCTTAGAGTTTTGGATCTGAGACATCCCTCGTGTCGACTTTCCTTCTAAAATCCATTTTGTGATCGTAACCTCTGGTTATGAGACCGCCTTCGTGTCGGCCTACCTTAGAATTTAGGATCTGAGACCGCCCTCGTGTCGGCTTTCCTTCAAAAATCCATCTTGTGATGGTACCCTCTAGTTATGAGACCGCCTTCGTGTCGGCCTACCTTAGAGTTTAGGATCAGAGACCGCCCTCATTTCGGCTTTCCTTTTGAAAATCCATCTTGTAATGGTAACCTCTGGTTATGAGACCGCCTTCGTGTCGGCCTACCTTAGAGTTTAGGATCTGAGACCGCCCTCGTGTCGGCTTTCCTTCTAAAATTCATCTTGTAATGGTAATCTCTGGTTATGAGTCCGCCTTCGTGTCGGCCTAACTTAGAGTTTTGGATCAAAGACACCCCTCGTGTCGGCTTTCCTTCTAAAATCCATCTTGTGATGGTAACCTCTGGTTATGAGACCGCCTTCGTGTCAGCTTACCTTAGAGTTTAGAATCTGAGACCGCCCTCGTGTCGACTTTCCATGTGAAAATCCATCTTGTGTTGGTAACCTCTAGTTATGAGACCGCCTTTGTGTCGGCCTACCTTAGAGTTTAGGATCTGAGACCGCCTTCGTGTCGGCTTTCCTTCTAAAATCCATCTTGTGATGGTAACCTCTGGTTATGAGACCGCCTTCGTGTCAGATTACCTTAGAGTTTAGGATCTAAGACCGCCTTCGTGTCGGATTACCTTAGAGTTTAGGATCTGAGACCGCCTTCGTGTCGGCTTTCCTTTTGAAAATCCATCTTGTGATGGTAACCTCTGGTTATGAGACCGCCTTCGTGCCGGCCTACGTTGGAGTTTAGGATCTGAGACCGCCCTCGTGTCGGCTTTCCTTCAAAAATCCATCTTGTGATGGTACCCTCTAGTTACGAGACCGCCTTCGTGTCGGCCTACCTTAGAGTTTACGATCTGAGACCGCCCTCATTTCGGCTTTCCTTTTGAAAATCCATCTTGTGATGGTAACCTCTGGTTATGAGACCGCCTTCGTGTCGGCCTACCTTAGAGTTTAGGATCTGAGACCGCCCTCGTGTTGGCTTTCCTTTTGAAAATCCATCTTGTGATGGTAACCTTTGGTTATGAGACCGCCTTCGTGTCGGATTACCTTAGAGTTTAGGATCTGAGACCGCCTTCGTGTCGGATTACCTTAGAGTTTAGGATCTGAGACCGCCTTCGTGTCGGCTTTCCTTTTGAAAATCCATCTTGTGATGGTAACCTCTGGTTATGAGACCGCCTTCGTGCCGGCCTACGTTGGAGTTTAGGATCTGAGACCGCCCTCGTGTCGGCTTTCCTTCAAAAATCCATCTTGTGATGGTACCCTCTAGTTATGAGACCGCCTTCGTGTCGGCCTACCTTAGAGTTTAGGATCTGAGACCGCCCTCATTTCGGCTTTCCTTTTGAAAATCCATCTTGTAATGGTAACCTCTGGTTATGAGACCGCCTTCGTGTCGGCCTACCTTAGAGTTTAGGATCTGAGACCGCCCTTTTGTCGGCTTTCCTTCTAAAATTCATCTTGTAAAGGTAATCTCTGGTTATGAGTCCGCCTTCGTGTCGGCCTACCTTAGAGTTTTGGATCTGAGACACCCCTCGTGTCGGCTTTCCTTCTAAAATCCATCTTGTGATGGTAACCTCTGGTTATGAGACCTCCTTCGTGTCGGCCTACCTTAGAGTTTAGGATCTGAGACCGCCCTCGTGTCGGCTTTCCTTTGAAAATCCATGTTATGATGGTAACCTTTGGTTATGAGACCGCCTTCTTGTCGGCTTACCTTAGAGTTTAGGATCTGAGACCGCCCTCGTGTCGGCTTTCCTTTTGAAAATCCATGTTATGATGGTAACCTATGGTTATGAGACTGCCTTCTGGTCGGCTTACCTTAGAGTTTAGGATCTGAGACCGCCCTCGTGTCGGCTTTCCTTTTGAAAATCCATCTTGTGTTGGTAACATCTAGTTATGAGACCGCCTTTGTGTCGGCCTACCTTAGAGTTTTGGATCTGAGACCGCCCTTGAGTCGGCTTTCCTTCTAAAATCCATCTTGTGATGGTAACCTCTGGTTATGAGACCGCCTTCGTGTCGGCCTACCTTAGAGTTTAGGATCTGAAACCGCCCTCGTGACGGCTTTCCTTTTGAAAATCCATCTTGTGATGGTAACCTTTGGTTATGAGACTGCCTTCGTGTCGGATTACCTTAGAGTTTAGGATCTGAGACCGCATTCGTGTCGGATTTCCTTTTGAAAATCCATTGTGTGATGGTAACTTCTGGTTATGAGACCGCCTTCGTGTCGGCCTACCTTAGAGTTTTGGATCTGAGACATCCCTCGTGTCGACTTTCCTTCTCAAATCCATTTTGTGATGGTAACCTCTGGTTATGAGACCGCCTTCGTGTCGGCCTACCTTAGAATTTAGGATCTGAGACCGCCCTCGTGTCGGCTTTCCTTCAAAAATCCATCTTGTGATGGTACCCTCTAGTTATGAGACCGCCTTCGTGTCGGCCTACCTTAGAGTTTAGGATCTGAGACCGCCCTCATTTCGGCTTTCCTTTTGAAAATCCATCTTGTAATGGTAACCTCTGGTTATGAGACCACCTTCGTGTCGGCCTACCTTAGAGTTTAGGATCTGAGACCGCCCTCGTGTCGGCTTTCCTTCTAAAATTCATCTTGTAATGGTAATCTCTGGTTATGAGTCCGCCTTCGTGTCGGCCTAACTTAGAGTTTTCGATCAAAGACACCCCTCGTGTCGGCTTTCCTTCTAAAATCCATCTTGTGATGGTAACCTCTGGTTATGAGACCGCCTTCGTGTCGGCTTACCTTAGAGTTTAGGATCTGAGACCGCCCTCGTGTCGACTTTCCTTTTGAAAATCCATCTTGTGTTGGTAACCTCTAGTTATGAGACCGCCTTTGTGTCGGCCTACCTTAGAGTTTAGGATCTGAGACCGCCCTTGAGTCGGCTTTCCTTCTAAAATCCATCTTGTGATAGTAACCTCTGGTTATGAGACCGCCTTCGTGTCGGCCTACCTTAGAGTTTAGGATCTGAAACTGCCCTCGTGACGGCTTTCCTTTTGAAAATCCATCTTGTGATGGTAACCTTTGGTTATGAGACTGCCTTCGTGTCGGATTACCTTAGAGTTTAGGATCTGAGACCGCATTCGTGTCGGCTTTCCTTTTGAAAATCCATTGTGTGATGGTAACTTCTGGTTATGAGACCGCCTTCGTGTCGGCCTACCTTAGAGTTTTGGATCTGAGACATCCCTCGTGTCGACTTTCCTTCTCAAATCCATTTTGTGATGGTAACCTCTGGTTATGAGACCGCCTTCGTGTCGGCCTACCTTAGAATTTAGGATCTGAGACCGCCCTCGTGTCGGCTTTCCTTCAAAAATCCATCTTGTGATGGTACCCTCTAGTTATGAGACCGCCTTCGTGTCGGCCTACCTTAGAGTTTAGGATCTGAGACCGCCCTCATTTCGGCTTTCCTTTTGAAAATCCATCTTGTAATGGTAACCTCTGGTTATGAGACCGCCTTCGTGTCGGCCTACCTTAGAGTTTAGGATCTGAGACCGCCCTCGTGTCGGCTTTCCTTCTAAAATTCATCTTGTAATGGTAATCTCTGGTTATGAGTCCGCCTTCGTGTCGGCCTAACTTAGAGTTTTCGATCAAAGACACCCCTCGTGTCGGCTTTCCTTCTAAAATCCATCTTGTGATGGTAACCTCTGGTTATGAGACCGCCTTCGTGTCGACTTACCTTAGAGTTTAGGATCTGAGACCGCCCTCGTGTCGACTTTCCTTGTGAAAATCCATCTTGTGTTGGTAACCTCTAGTTATGAGACCGCCTTTGTGTCGGCCTACCTTAGAGTTTAGGATCTGAGACCGCCTTCGTGTCGGCTTTCCTTCTAAAATCCATCTTGTGATGGTAACCTCTGGTTATGAGACCGCCTTCGTGTCGGATTACCTTAGAGTTTAGGATCTAAGACCTCCTTCGTGTCGGATTACCTTAGAGTTTAGGATCTGAGACCGCCTTCGTGTCGGCTTTCCTTTTGAAAATCCATCTTGTGATGGTAACCTCTGGTTATGAGACCGCCTTCGTGCCGGCCTACGTTGGAGTTTAGGATCTGAGACCGCCCTCGTGTCGGCTTTCCTTCAAAAATCCATCTTGTGATGGTACCCTCTAGTTACGAGACCGCCTTCGCGTCGGCCTACCTTAGAGTTTACGATCTGAGACCGCCCTCATTTCGGCTTTCCTTTTCAAAATCCATCTTGTAATGGTAACCTCTGGTTATGAGACCGCCTTCGTGTCGGCCTACCTTAGAGTTTAGGATCTGAGACCGCCCTCGTGTCGGCTTTCCTTCTAAAATTCATCTTGTAATGGTAATCTCTGGTTATGAGTCCGCCTTCGTGTCGGCCTAACTTAGAGTTTTCGATCAAAGACACCCCTCGTGTCGGCTTTCCTTCTAAAATCCATCTTGTGATGGTAACCTCTGGTTATGAGACCGCCTTCGTGTCGACTTACCTTAGAGTTTAGGATCTGAGACCGCCCTCGTGTCGACTTTCCTTGTGAAAATCCATCTTGTGTTGGTAACCTCTAGTTATGAGACCGCCTTTGTGTCGGCCTACCTTAGAGTTTAGGATCTGAGACCGCCTTCGTGTCGGCTTTCCTTCTAAAATCCATCTTGTGATGGTAACCTCTGGTTATGAGACCGCCTTCGTGTCGGATTACCTTAGAGTTTAGGATCTAAGACCTCCTTCGTGTCGGATTACCTTAGAGTTTAGGATCTGAGACCGCCTTCGTGTCGGCTTTCCTTTTGAAAATCCATCTTGTGATGGTAACCTCTGGTTATGAGACCGCCTTCGTGCCGGCCTACGTTGGAGTTTAGGATCTGAGACCGCCCTCGTGTCGGCTTTCCTTCAAAAATCCATCTTGTGATGGTACCCTCTAGTTACGAGACCGCCTTCGTGTCGGCCTACCTTAGAGTTTACGATCTGAGACCGCCCTCATTTCGGCTTTCCTTTTCAAAATCCATCTTGTAATGGTAACCTCTGGTTATGAGACCGCCTTCGTGTCGGCCTACCTTAGAGTTTAGGATCTGAGACCGCCCTCGTGTCGGCTTTCCTTCTAAAATTCATCTTGTAATGGTAATCTCTGGTTATGAGTCCGCCTTCGTGTCGGCCTAACTTAGAGTTTTCGATCAAAGACACCCCTCGTGTCGGCTTTCCTTCTAAAATCCATCTTGTGATGGTAACCTCTGGTTATGAGACCGCCTTCGTGTCGACTTACCTTAGAGTTTAGGATCTGAGACCGCCCTCGTGTCGACTTTCCTTGTGAAAATCCATCTTGTGTTGGTAACCTCTAGTTATGAGACCGCCTTTGTGTCGGCCTACCTTAGAGTTTAGGATCTGAGACCGCCTTCGTGTCGGCTTTCCTTCTAAAATCCATCTTGTGATGGTAACCTCTGGTTATGAGACCGCCTTCGTGTCGGATTACCTTAGAGTTTAGGATCTAAGACCTCCTTCGTGTCGGATTACCTTAGAGTTTAGGATCTGAGACCGCCTTCGTGTCGGCTTTCCTTTTGAAAATCCATCTTGTGATGGTAACCTCTGGTTATGAGACCGCCTTCGTGCCGGCCTACGTTGGAGTTTAGGATCTGAGACCGCCCTCGTGTCGGCTTTCCTTCAAAAATCCATCTTGTGATGGTACCCTCTAGTTACGAGACCGCCTTCGTGTCGGCCTACCTTAGAGTTTACGATCTGAGACCGCCCTCATTTCGGCTTTCCTTTTCAAAATCCATCTTGTGATGGTAACCTCTGGTTATGAGACCGCCTTCGTGTCGGCCTACCTTAGAGTTTAGGATCTGAGACCGCCCTCGTGTTGGCTTTCCTTTTGAAAATCCATCTTGTGATGGTAACCTTTGGTTATGAGACCGCCTTCGTGTCGGATTACCTTAGAGTTTAGGATCTGAGACCGCTTTCGTGTCGGATTACCTTAGAGTTTAGGATCTGAGACCGCCTTCGTGTCGGCTTTCCTTTTGAAAATCCATCTTGTGATGGTAACCTCTGGTTATGAGACCGCCTTCGTGCCGGCCTACGTTGGAGTTTAGGATCTGAGACCGCCCTTGTGTCGGCTTTCCTTCAAAAATCCATCTTGTGATGGTACCCTCTAGTTATGAGACCGCCTTCGTGTCGGCCTACCTTAGAGTTTAGGATCTGAGACCGCCCTCATTTCGGCTTTCCTTTTGAAAATACATCTTGTAATGGTAACCTCTGGTTATGAGACCGCCTTCGTGTCGGCCTACCTTAGAGTTTAGGATCTGAGACCGCCCTCGTGTCGGCTTTCCTTCTAAAATTCATCTTGTAAAGGTAATCTCTGGTTATGAGTCCGCCTTCGTGTCGGCCTACCTTAGAGTTTTGGATCTGAGACACCCCTCGTGTCGGCTTTCCTTCTAAAATCCATCTTGTGATGGTAACCTCTGGTTATGAGACCGCCTTCGTGTCGGCCTACCTTAGAGTTTAGGATCTGAGACCGCCCTCGTGTCGGCTTTCCTTTGAAAATCCATGTTATGATGGTAACCTTTGGTTATGAGACCGCCTTCTTGTCGGCTTACCTTAGAGTTTAGGATCTGAGACCGCCCTCGTGTCGGCTTTCCTTTTGAAAATCCATGTTATGATGGTAACCTATGGTTATGAGACTGCCTTCTGGTCGGCTTACCTTAGAGTTTAGGATCTGAGACCGCCCTCGTGTCGACTTTCCTTTTGAAAATCCATCTTGTGTTGGTAACATCTAGTTATGAGACCGCCTTTGTGTCGGCCTACCTTAGAGTTTTGGATCTGAGACCGCCCTTGAGTCGGCTTTCCTTCTAAAATCCATCTTGTGATAGTAACCTCTGGTTATAAGACCGCCTTCGTGTCGGCCTACCTTAGAGTTTAGGATCTGAAACCGCCCTCGTGACGGCTTTCCTTTTGAAAATCCATCTTGTGATGGTAACCTTTGGTTATGAGACTGCCTTCGTGTCGGATTACCTTAGAGTTTAGGATCTGAGACCGCATTCGTGTCGGCTTTCCTTTTGAAAATCCATTGTCTGATGGTAACTTCTGGTTATGAGACCGCCTTCGTGTCGGCCTACCTTAGAGTTTTGGATCTGAGACATCCCTCGTGTCGACTTTCCTTCTCAAATCCATTTTGTGATGGTAACCTCTGGTTATGAGACCGCCTTCGTGTCGGCCTACCTTAGAATTTAGGATCTGAGACCGCCATCGTGTCGGCTTTCCTTCAAAAATCCATCTTGTGATGGTACCCTCTAGTTATGAGACCGCCTTCGTGTCGGCCTACCTTAGAGTTTAGGATCTGAGACCGCCCTCATTTCGGCTTTCCTTTTGAAAATCCATCTTGTAATGGTAACCTCTGGTTATGAGACCGCCTTCGTGTCGGCCTACCTTAGAGTTTAGGATCTGAGACCGCCCTCGTGTCGGCTTTCCTTCTAAAATTCATCTTGTAATGGTAATCTCTGGTTATGAGTCCGCCTTCGTGTCGGCCTAACTTAGAGTTTTCGATCAAAGACACCCCTCGTGTCGGATTTCCTTCTAAAATCCATCTTGTGATGGTAACCTCTGGTTATGAGACCGCCTTCGTGTCGGCTTACCTTAGAGTTTAGGATCTGAGGCCGCCCTCGTGTCGACTTTCCTTTTGAAAATCCATCTTGTGTTGGTAACCTCTAGTTATGAGACCGCCTTTGTGTCGGCCTACCTTAGAGTTTAGGATCTGAGACCGCCTTCGTGTCGGCTTTCCTTCTAAAATCCATCTTGTGATGGTAACCTCTGGTTATGAGACCGCCTTCGTGTCGGATTACCTTAGAGTTTAGGATCTGAGACCGCCCTCGTGTCGGCTTTCCTTTTGAAAATCCATCTTGTGATGGTAACCTCTGGTTATGAGACCGCCTTCGTGCCGGCCTACGTTGGAGTTTAGGATCTGAGACCGCCCTCGTGTCGGCTTTCCTTCAAAAATCCATCTTGTGATGGTACCCTCTAGTTACGAGACCGCCTTCGTGTCGGCCTACCTTAGAGTTTACGATCTGAGACCGCCCTCATTTCGGCTTTCCTTTTGAAAATCCATCTTGTGATGGTAACCTCTGGTTATGAGACCGCCTTCGTGTCGGCCTACCTTAGAGTTTAGGATCTGAGACCGCCCTCGTGTCGGCTTTCCTTCTAAAATTCATCTTGTAAAGGTAATCTCTGGTTATGAGTCTGCCTTCGTGTCGGCCTACCTTAGAGTTTTGGATCTGAGACACCCCTCGTGTCGGCTTTCCTTCTAAAATCCATCTTGTAATGGTAACCTCTGGTTATGAGACCTCCTTCGTGTCGGCCTACCTTAGAGTTTAGGATCTGAGACCGCCCTCGTGTCGGCTTTCCTTTGAAAATCCATGTTATGATGGTAACCTTTGGTTATGAGACCGCCTTCTTGCCGGCTTACCTTAGAGTTTAGGATCTGAGACCGCCCTCGTGTCGGCTTTCCTTTTGAAAATCCATCTTGTGTTGGTAACATCTAGTTATGAGACCGCCTTTGTGTCGGCCTACCTTAGAGTTTTGGATCTGAGACCGCCCTCGAGTCGGCTTTCCTTCTAAAATCCATCTTGTGATAGTAACCTCTGGTTATGAGACCGCCTTCGTGTCGGCCTACCTTATAGTTTAGGATCTGAAACCGCCCTCGTGACGGCTTTCCTTTTGAAAATCCATCTTGTGATGGTAACCTTTGGTTATGAGACTGCATTCGTGTCGGATTACCTTAGAGTTTACGATCTGAGACCGCCTTCGTGTCGGCTTTCCTATTGAAAACCCATCGTGTGATCGTAACTTCTGGTTATGAGACCGCCTTCGTGTCGGCCTACCTTAGAGTTTTGGATCTGAGACATCCCTCGTGTCGGCTTTCCTTCTAAAATCCATCTTGGAATGGTAACCTCTGGTTATGAGACCTCCTTCGTGTCGGCCTACCTTAGAGTTTAGGATCTGAGACCGCCCTCGTGTCGGTTTTCCTTTGAAAATCCATGTTATGATGGTAACCTTTGGTTATGAGACCGCCTTCTTGCCGGCTTACCTTAGAGTTTAGGATCTGAGACCGCCCTCGTGTCGGCTTTCCTTTTGAAAATCCATCTTGTGTTGGTAACATCTAGTTATGAGACCGCCTTTGTGTCGGCCTACCTTAGAGTTTTGGATCTGAGACCGCCCTCGAGTCGGCTTTCCTTCTAAAATCCATCTTGTGATAGTAACCTCTGGTTATGAGACCGCCTTCGTGTCGGCCTACCTTATAGTTTAGGATCTGAAACCGCCCTCGTGACGGCTTTCCTTTTGAAAATCCATCTTGTGATGGTAACCTTTGGTTATGAGACTGCATTCGTGTCGGATTACCTTAGAGTTTAGGATCTGAGACCGCCTTCGTGTCGGCTTTCCTATTGAAAACCCATCGTGTGATGGTAACTTCTGGTTATGAGACCGCCTTCGTGTCGGCCTACCTTAGAGTTTTGGATCTGAGACATCCCTCGTGTCGGCTTTCCTTCTAAAATCCATCTTGGAATGGTAACCTCTGGTTATGAGACCTCCTTCGTGTCGGCCTACCCTAGAGTTTAGGATCTGAGACCGCCCTCGTGTCGGCTTTCCTTTTGAAAATCCATCTTATGATGGTAACCTTTGGTTATGAGACCGCCTTCGTGTCGACTTACCTTAGAGTTTAGGATCTGAGACCGCCCTCGTGTCGACTTTCCTTTTGAAAATCCATCTTGTGTTGGTAACCTCTAGTTATGAGACCGCCTTTGTGTCGGCCTACCTTGGAGTTTAGGATCTGAGACCGCCCTCGTGTCGGCTTTCCTTCTAAAATCCATCTTGTGATGGTAACCTCTGGTTATGAGACCGCCTTCGTGTCGGCCTACCTTAGAGTTTAGGATCTGAGACCGCCCTCGTGTTGGCTTTCCTTTTGAAAATCCATCTTGTGATGGTAACCTTTGGTTATGAGACCGCCTTCGTGTCGGATTACCTTAGAGTTTAGGATCTGAGACCGCCTTCGTGTCGGATTACCTTAGAGTTTAGGATCTGAGACCGCCTTCGTGTCGGCTTTCCTTTTGAAAATCCATCTTGTGATGGTAACCTCTGGTTATGAGACCGCCTTCGTGCCGGCCTACGTTGGAGTTTAGGATCTGAGACCGCCCTCGTGTCGGCTTTCCTTCAAAAAACCATCTTGTGATGGTACCCTCTAGTTATGAGACCGCCTTCGTGTCGGCCTACCTTAGAGTTTAGGATCTGAGACCGCCCTCATTTCGGCTTTCCTTTTGAAAATCCATCTTGTAATGGTAACCTCTGGTTATGAGACCGCCTTCGTGTCGGCCTACCTTAGAGTTTAGGATCTGAGACCTCCCTCGTGTCGGCTTTCCTTCTAAAATTCATCTTGTAATGGTAATCTCTGGTTATGAGTCCGCCTTCGTGTCGGCCTAACTTAGAGTTTTGGATCTAAGACACCCCTCGTGTCGGCTTTCCTTCTAAAATCCATCTTGTGATGGTAACCTCTGGTTATGAGACCGCCTTCGTGTCGGCCTACCTTAGAGTTTAGGATCTGAGACCACCCTCGTGTCGGCTTTCCTTTTGAAAATGCATGTTATGATGGTAACCTTTGGTTATGAGACCGCCTTCGTGTCGGCTTACCTTAGAGTTTAGGATCTGAGACCGCCCTCGTGTCGACTTTCCTTTTGAAAATCCATCTTGTGTTGGTAACCTCTAGTTATGAGACCGCCTTTGTGTCGGCCTACCTTAGAGTTTAGGATCTGAGACCGCCCTCGTGTCGGCTTTCCTTCTAAAATCCATCTTGTGATGGTACCCTCTAGTTATGAGACCGCCTTCGTGTCGGCCTACCTTAGAGTTTAGGATCTGAGACCGCCCTCATTTCGGCTTTCCTTTTGAAAATCCATCTTGTAATGGTAACCTCTGGTTATGAGACCGCCTTCGTGTCGGCCTACCTTAGAGTTTAGGATCTGAGACCGCCCTCGTGTCGGCTTTCCTTCTAAAATTCATCTTGTAATGGTAATCTCTGGTTATGAGTCTGCCTTCGTGTCGGCCTAACTTAGAGTTTTGGATCTAAGACACCCCTCGTGTCGGCTTTCCTTCTAAAATCCATCTTGTGATGGTAACCTCTGGTTATGAGACCGCCTTCGTGTCGGCCTACCTTAGAGTTTAGGATCTGAGACCGCCCTCGTGTCGGCTTTCCTTTTGAAAATGCATGTTATGATGGTAACCTTTGGTTATGAGACCTCCTTCTTGTCGGCTTACCTTAGAGTTTAGGATCTGAAACTGCCCTCGTGTCGGCTTTCCTTTTGAAAATCCATCTTGTGTTGGTAACATCTAGTTATGAGACCGCCTTTGTGTCGGCCTACCTTAGAGTTTTGGATCTGAGACCGCCCTCGTGTCGGCTTTCCTTTTGAAAATCCATCTTGTGTTGGTAACATCTAGTTATGAGACTGCCTTTGTGTCGGCCTACCTTAGAGTTTTGGATCTGAGACCGCCCTCGAGTCGGATTTCCTTCTAAAATCCATCTTGTGATAGTAACCTCTGGTTATGAGACCGCCTTCGTGTCGGCCTACCTTAGAGTTTAGGATCTGAAACCGCCCTCGTGACGGCTTTCCTTTTGAAAATCCATCTTGTGATGGTAACCTTTGGTTATGAGACTGCCTTCGTGTCGGATTACCTTAGAGTTTAGGATCTGAGACCGCCTTCGTGTCGGCTTTCCTCTTGAAAATCCATCGTGTGATGGTAACTTCTGGTTATGAGACCGCCTTCGTGTCGGCCTACCTTAGAGTTTTGGATCTGAGACATCCCTCGTGTCGACTTTCCTTCTAAAATCCATCTTGTGATGGTAACCTCTGGTTATGAGACCGCCTTCGTGTCGGCCTACCTTAGAATTTAGGATCCGAGACCGCCCTCGTGTCGGCTTTCCTTTTTGAAAATCCATCGTATGATAGTAACTTTTGGTTATGAGAATGCCTTCGTGTCGGCTTACCTTAGAGTTTAGAATCTGAGACTGCCCTCGTGTCGGCTTTCCTTCTAAAATTCATCTTGTAATGGTAATATCTGGTTTTGAGTCCGCCTTCGTGTCGGCCTACCTTAGAGTTTAGGATCTGAGACCGTCCTCATTTCGGCTTTCCTTTTGAAAATCCATCTTGTGATGGTAACCTCTGGTTATGAGACCGCCTTCGTGTCGGCCTACCTTAGAGTTTTGGATCTGAGACATCCCTCGTGTCGACTTTCCTTCTAAAATCCATCTTGTGATGGTAACCTCTAGTTATGAGACAGCCTTCGTGTCGGCCTACCTTAGAATTTAGGATCCGAGACCGCCCTCGTGTCAGCTTTCCTTTTGAAAATCCATCTTATGATGGTAACTTTTGGTTATGAGAATGCCTTCGTGTCGGCTTACCCTAGAGTTTAGAATCTGAGACTGCCCTCGTGTCGACTTTCCTTCTAAAATTCATCTTGTAATGGTAATCTCTGGTTATGAGTCCGCCTTCGTGTCGGCCTACCTTAGATTTTTGGATCTGAGACACCCCTCGTGTCGGCTTTCCTTCTAAAATTCATCCTGTAATGGTAATCTCTGGTTATGAGTCCGCCTTCGTGTCGGCCTAACTTAGAGTTTTGGATCTGAGACACCCCTCGTGTCGGCTTTCCTTCTAAAATCCATCTTGTAATGGTAATCTCTGGTTATGTGTCCGCCTTCGTGTCGGCCTACCTTAGAGTTTTGGATCTGAGACACCCCTCGTGTCGGCTTTCCTTCTAAAATTCATCCTGTAATGGTAATCTCTGGTTATGAGTCCGCCTTCGTGTCGGCCTAACTTAGAGTTTTGGATCTGAGACACCCCTCGTGTCGGCTTTCCTTCTAAAATCCATCTTGTGATGGTAACCTCTGGTTATGAGACCGCCTACGTGTCGGCCTACCTTAGAGTTTAGGATCTGAGACCGCCCTCGTGTCGGCTTTCCTTTTGAAAATGCATGTTATGATGGTAACCTTTGGTTATGAGACCTCCTTCTTGTCGGCTTACCTTAGAGTTTAGGATCTGAAACCGCCCTCGTGTCGGCTTTCCTTTTGAAAATCCATCTTGTGTTGGTAACATCTAGTTATGAGACCGCCTTTGTGTCGGCCTACCTTAGAGTTTTGGATCTGAGACCGCCCTCGTGTCGGCTTTCCTTTTGAAAATCCATCTTGTGTTGGTAACATCTAGTTATGAGACTGCCTTTGTGTCGGCCTACCTTAGAGTTTTGGATCTGAGACCGCCCTCGAGTCGGATTTCCTTCTAAAATCCATCTTGTGATGGTAACCTCTGGTTATGAGACCGCCTTCGTGTCGGCCTACCTTAGAGTTTAGGATCTGAGACCGCCCTCGTGACGGCTTTCCTTTTGAAAATCCATCTTGTGATGGTAACCTTTGGTTATGAGACTGCCTTCGTGTCGGATTACCTTAGAGTTTAGGATCTGAGACCGCCTTCGTGTCGGCTTTCCTCTTGAAAATCCATCGTGTGATGGTAACTTCTGGTTATGAGACCGCCTTCGTGTCGGCCTACCTTTGAGTTTTGGATCTGAGACATCCCTCGTGTCGACTTTCCTTCTAAAATCCATCTTGTGATGGTAACCTCTGGTTATGAGACCGCCTTCGTGTCGGCCTACCTTAGAATTTAGGATCCGAGACCGCCCTCGTGTCGGCTTTCCTTTTGAAAATCCATCGTATGATAGTAACTTTTGGTTATGAGAATGCCTTCGTGTCGGCTTACCTTAGAGTTTAGAATCTGAGGCTGCCCTCGTGTCGGCTTTCATTCTAAAATTCATCTTGTAATGGTAATATCTGGTTTTGAGTCCGCCTTCGTGTCGGCCTACCTTAGAGTTTAGGATCTGAGACCGTCCTCATTTCGGCTTTCCTTTTGAAAATCCATCTTGTGATGGTAACCTCTGGTTATGAGACCGCCTTCGTGTCGGCCTACCTTAGAGTTTTGGATCTGAGACATCCCTCGTGTCGACTTTCCTTCTAAAATCCATCTTGTGATGGTAACCTCTAGTTATGAGACAGCCTTCGTGTCGGCCTACCTTAGAATTTAGGATCCGAGACCGCCCTCGTGTCAGCTTTCCTTTTGAAAATCCATCTTATGATGGTAACTTTTGGTTATGAGAATGCCTTCGTGTCGGCTTACCCTAGAGTTTAGAATCTGAGACTGCCCTCGTGTCGACTTTCCTTCTAAAATTCATCTTGTAATGGTAATCTCTGGTTATGAGTCCGCCTTCGTGTCGGCCTACCTTAGATTTTTGGATCTGAGACACCCCTCGTGTCGGCTTTCCTTCTAAAATTCATCCTGTAATGGTAATCTCTGGTTATGAGTCCGCCTTCGTGTCGGCCTAACTTAGAGTTTTGGATCTGAGACACCCCTCGTGTCGGCTTTCCTTCTAAAATCCATCTTGTAATGGTAATCTCTGGTTATGTGTCCGCCTTCGTGTCGGCCTACCTTAGAGTTTTGGATCTGAGACACCCCTCGTGTCGGCTTTCCTTCTAAAATTCATCCTGTAATGGTAATCTCTGGTTATGAGTCCGCCTTCGTGTCGGCCTAACTTAGAGTTTTGGATCTGAGACACCCCTCGTGTCGGCTTTCCTTCTAAAATCCATCTTGTGATGGTAACCTCTGGTTATGAGACCGCCTACGTGTCGGCCTACCTTAGAGTTTAGGATCTGAGACCGCCCTCGTGTCGGCTTTCCTTTTGAAAATCCATGTTATGATGGTAACCTTTGGTTATGAGACCGCCTTCTTGTCGACTTACCTTAGAGTTTAGGATCTGAGACCGCCCTCGTGTCGGCTTTCCGTTTGAAAACCCATCTTGTGTTGGTAACATCTAGTTATGAGACCGCCTTTGTGTCGGCCTACCTTAGAGTTTTGGATCTGAGACCGCCCTCGAGTCGGATTTCCTTCTAAAATCCATCTTGTGATAGTAACCTCTGGTTATGAGACCGCCTTCGTATCGACCTACCTTAGAGTTTAGGATCTGAAACCGCCCTCGTGACGGCTTTCCTTTTGAAAATCCATCTTGTGATGGTAACCTTTGGTTATGACACTGCCTTCGTGTCGGATTACCTTAGAGTTTAGGATCTGAGACCGCCTTCGTGTCGGCTTTCCTTTTGAAAATCCATCGTGTGATGGTAACTTCTGGTTATGAGACCGCCTTCGTGTCGGCCTACCTTAGAGTTTTGGATCTGAGACATCCCTCGTGTCGACTTTCCTTCTAAAATCCATCTTGTGATGGTAACCTCGGGTTATGAGACCGCCTTCGTGTCGGCCTACCTTAGAGTTTTGGATCTGGGACATCCCTCGTGTTGACTTTCCTTTTAAAATCCATCTTGTGATGGTAACCTCTGGTTAAGAGACCGCCTTCGTGTCGGCCTACCCTAGAGTTTAGGATCTGAGACCGCCCTCGTGTCGGCTTTCCTTTTGAAAATCCATCTTATGATGGTAACCTTTGGTTATGAGACCGCCTTCGTGTCGGCTTACCTTAGAGTTTAGGATCTGAGACCGCCCTCGTGTCGACTTTCCTTTTGAAAATCCATTTTGTGTTGGTAACCTCTAGTTGTGAGACCGCCTTTGTGTCGACCTACCTTAGAGTTTAGGATCTGAGACCGCCCTCGTGTCGGCTTTCGTTCTAAAATCCATCTTGTGATGGTAACCTCGGGTTATGAGACCGCCTTCGTGTCGGCCTACCTTAGAGTTTAGGATCTGAGACCGCCCTCGTGTTGGCTTTCCTTTTGAAAATCCATCTTGTGATGGTAACCTTTGGTTATGAGACCGCCTTCGTGTCGGATTACGTTAGAGTTTAGGATCTGAGACCGCCTTCGTGTCGGCTTACCTTAGAGTTTAGAATCTGAGACCGCCCTCGTGTCGGCTTTCCTTCTAAAATTCATCTTGTAATGGTAATCTCTAGTTATGAGTCTGCCTTCGTGTCGGCCTACCTTAGAGTTTTGGATCTGAGACACCCCTCGTGTCGGCTTTCCTTCTAAAATTCATCCTGTAATGGTAATCTCTGGTTATGAGTCCGCCTTCGTGTCGGCCTACCTTAGAATTTAGGATCCGAGACCGCCCTCGTGTCGGCTTTCCTTTTGAAAATCCATCGTATGATAGTAACTTTTGGTTATGAGAATGCCTTCGTGTCGGCTTACCTTAGAGTTTAGAATCTGAGACTGCCCTCGTGTCGGCTTTCCTTCTAAAATTCATCTTGTAATGGTAATATCTGGTTTTGAGTCCGCCTTCGTGTCGGCCTACCTTAGAGTTTAGGATCTGAGACCGTCCTCATTTCGGCTTTCCTTTTGAAAATCCATCTTGTGATGGTAACCTCTGGTTATGAGACCGCCTTCGTGTCGGCCTACCTTAGAGTTTTGGATCTGAGACATCCCTCGTGTCGACTTTCCTTCTAAAATCCATCTTGTGATGGTAACCTCTAGTTATGAGACAGCCTTCGTGTCGGCCTACCTTAGAATTTAGGATCCGAGACCGCCCTCGTGTCAGCTTTCCTTTTGAAAATCCATCTTATGATGGTAACTTTTGGTTATGAGAATGCCTTCGTGTCGGCTTACCCTAGAGTTTAGAATCTGAGACTGCCCTCGTGTCGACTTTCCTTCTAAAATTCATCTTGTAATGGTAATCTCTGGTTATGAGTCCGCCTTCGTGTCGGCCTACCTTATATTTTTGGATCTGAGACACCCCTCGTGTCGGCTTTCCTTCTAAAATTCATCCTGTAATGGTAATCTCTGGTTATGAGTCCGCCTTCGTGTCGGCCTAACTTAGAGTTTTGGATCTGAGACACCCCTCGTGTCGGCTTTCCTTCTAAAATCCATCTTGTAATGGTAATCTCTGGTTATGTGTCCGCCTTCGTGTCGGCCTACCTTAGAGTTTTGGATCTGAGACACCCCTCGTGTCGGCTTTCCTTCTAAAATTTATCCTGTAATGGTAATCTCTGGTTATGAGTCCGCCTTCGTGTCGGCCTAACTTAGAGTTTTGGATCTGAGACACCCCTCGTGTCGGCTTTCCTTCTAAAATCCATCTTGTGATGGTAACCTCTGGTTATGAGACCGCCTACGTGTCGGCCTACCTTAGAGTTTAGGATCTGAGACCGCCCTCGTGTCGGCTTTCCTTTTGAAAATGCATGTTATGATGGTAACCTTTGGTTATGAGACCTCCTTCTTGTCGGCTTACCTTAGAGTTTAGGATCTGAAACCGCCCTCGTGTCGGCTTTCCTTTTGAAAATCCATCTTGTGTTGGTAACATCTAGTTATGAGACCGCCTTTGTGTCGGCCTACCTTAGAGTTTTGGATCTGAGACCGCCCTCGTGTCGGCTTTCCTTTTGAAAATCCATCTTGTGTTGGTAACATCTAGTTATGAGACTGCCTTTGTGTCGGCCTACCTTAGAGTTTTGGATCTGAGACCGCCCTCGAGTCGGATTTCCTTCTAAAATCCATCTTGTGATGGTAACCTCTGGTTATGAGACCGCCTTCGTGTCGGCCTACCTTAGAGTTTAGGATCTGAGACCGCCCTCGTGACGGCTTTCCTTTTGAAAATCCATCTTGTGATGGTAACCTTTGGTTATGAGACTGCCTTCGTGTCGGATTACCTTAGAGTTTAGGATCTGAGACCGCCTTCGTGTCGGCTTTCCTCTTGAAAATCCATCGTGTGATGGTAACTTCTGGTTATGAGACCGCCTTCGTGTCGGCCTACCTTTGAGTTTTGGATCTGAGACATCCCTCGTGTCGACTTTCCTTCTAAAATCCATCTTGTGATGGTAACCTCTGGTTATGAGACCGCCTTCGTGTCGGCCTACCTTAGAATTTAGGATCCGAGACCGCCCTCGTGTCGGCTTTCCTTTTGAAAATCCATCGTATGATAGTAACTTTTGGTTATGAGAATGCCTTCGTGTCGGCTTACCTTAGAGTTTAGAATCTGAGGCTGCCCTCGTGTCGGCTTTCATTCTAAAATTCATCTTGTAATGGTAATATCTGGTTTTGAGTCCGCCTTCGTGTCGTCCTACCTTAGAGTTTAGGATCTGAGACCGTCCTCATTTCGGCTTTCCTTTTGAAAATCCATCTTGTGATGGTAACCTCTGGTTATGAGACCGCCTTCGTGTCGGCCTACCTTAGAGTTTTGGATCTGAGACATCCCTCGTGTCGACTTTCCTTCTAAAATCCATCTTGTGATGGTAACCTCTAGTTATGAGACAGCCTTCGTGTCGGCCTACCTTAGAATTTAGGATCCGAGACCGCCCTCGTGTCAGCTTTCCTTTTGAAAATCCATCTTATGATGGTAACTTTTGGTTATGAGAATGCCTTCGTGTCGGCTTACCCTAGAGTTTAGAATCTGAGACTGCCCTCGTGTCGACTTTCCTTCTAAAATTCATCTTGTAATGGTAATCTCTGGTTATGAGTCCGCCTTCGTATCGGCCTACCTTAGATTTTTGGATCTGAGACACCCCTCGTGTCGGCTTTCCTTCTAAAATTCATCCTGTAATGGTAATCTCTGGTTATGAGTCCGCCTTCGTGTCGGCCTAACTTAGAGTTTTGGATCTGAGACACCCCTCGTGTCGGCTTTCCTTCTAAAATCCATCTTGTAATGGTAATCTCTGGTTATGTGTCCGCCTTCGTGTCGGCCTACCTTAGAGTTTTGGATCTGAGACACCCCTCGTGTCGGCTTTCCTTCTAAAATTCATCCTGTAATGGTAATCTCTGGTTATGAGTCCGCCTTCGTGTCGGCCTAACTTAGAGTTTTGGATCTGAGACACCCCTCGTGTCGGCTTTCCTTCTAAAATCCATCTTGTGATGGTAACCTCTGGTTATGAGACCGCCTACGTGTCGGCCTACCTTAGAGTTTAGGATCTGAGACCGCCCTCGTGTCGGCTTTCCTTTTGAAAATCCATGTTATGATGGTAACCTTTGGTTATGAGACCGCCTTCTTGTCGACTTACCTTAGAGTTTAGGATCTGAGACCGCCCTCGTGTCGGCTTTCCGTTTGAAAACCCATCTTGTGTTGGTAACATCTAGTTATGAGACCGCCTTTGTGTCGGCCTACCTTAGAGTTTTGGATCTGAGACCGCCCTCGAGTCGGATTTCCTTCTAAAATCCATCTTGTGATAGTAACCTCTGGTTATGAGACCGCCTTCGTATCGACCTACCTTAGAGTTTAGGATCTGAAACCGCCCTCGTGACGGCTTTCCTTTTGAAAATCCATCTTGTGATGGTAACCTTTGGTTATGACACTGCCTTCGTGTCGGATTACCTTAGAGTTTAGGATCTGAGACCGCCTTCGTGTCGGCTTTCCTTTTGAAAATCCATCGTGTGATGGTAACTTCTGGTTATGAGACCGCCTTCGTGTCGGCCTACCTTAGAGTTTTGGATCTGAGACATCCCTCGTGTCGACTTTCCTTCTAAAATCCATCTTGTGATGGTAACCTCGGGTTATGAGACCGCCTTCGTGTCGGCCTACCTTAGAGTTTTGGATCTGGGACATCCCTCGTGTTGACTTTCCTTTTAAAATCCATCTTGTGATGGTAACCTCTGGTTAAGAGACCGCCTTCGTGTCGGCCTACCCTAGAGTTTAGGATCTGAGACCGCCCTCGTGTCGGCTTTCCTTTTGAAAATCCATCTTATGATGGTAACCTTTGGTTATGAGACCGCCTTCGTGTCGGCTTACCTTAGAGTTTAGGATCTGAGACCGCCCTCGTGTCGACTTTCCTTTTGAAAATCCATTTTGTGTTGGTAACCTCTAGTTGTGAGACCGCCTTTATGTCGACCTACCTTAGAGTTTAGGATCTGAGACCGCCCTCGTGTCGGCTTTCGTTCTAAAATCCATCTTGTGATGGTAACCTCGGGTTATGAGACCGCCTTCGTGTCGGCCTACCTTAGAGTTTAGGATCTGAGACCGCCCTCGTGTTGGCTTTCCTTTTGAAAATCCATCTTGTGATGGTAACCTTTGGTTATGAGACCGCCTTCGTGTCGGATTACGTTAGAGTTTAGGATCTGAGACCGCCTTCGTGTCGGCTTACCTTAGAGTTTAGAATCTGAGACCGCCCTCGTGTCGGCTTTCCTTCTAAAATTCATCTTGTAATGGTAATCTCTAGTTATGAGTCCGCCTTCGTGTCGGCCTACCTTAGAGTTTTGGATCTGAGACACCCCTCGTGTCGGCTTTCCTTCTAAAATTCATCCTGTAATGGTAATCTCTGGTTATGAGTCCGCCTTCGTGTCGGCCTACCTTAGAATTTAGGATCCGAGACCGCCCTCGTGTCGGCTTTCCTTTTGAAAATCCATCGTATGATAGTAACTTTTGGTTATGAGAATGCCTTCGTGTCGGCTTACCTTAGAGTTTAGAATCTGAGACTGCCCTCGTGTCGGCTTTCCTTCTAAAATTCATCTTGTAATGGTAATATCTGGTTTTGAGTCCGCCTTCGTGTCGGCCTACCTTAGAGTTTAGGATCTGAGACCGTCCTCATTTCGGCTTTCCTTTTGAAAATCCATCTTGTGATGGTAACCTCTGGTTATGAGACCGCCTTCGTGTCGGCCTACCTTAGAGTTTTGGATCTGAGACATCCCTCGTGTCGACTTTCCTTCTAAAATCCATCTTGTGATGGTAACCTCTAGTTATGAGACAGCCTTCGTGTCGGCCTACCTTAGAATTTAGGATCTGAGACCGCCCTCGTGTCAGCTTTCCTTTTGAAAATCCATCTTATGATGGTAACTTTTGGTTATGAGAATGCCTTCGTGTCGGCTTACCCTAGAGTTTAGAATCTGAGACTGCCCTCGTGTCGACTTTCCTTCTAAAATTCATCTTGTAATGGTAATCTCTGGTTATGAGTCCGCCTTCGTGTCGCCCTACCTTAGATTTTTGGATCTGAGACACCCCTCGTGTCGGCTTTCCTTCTAAAATTCATCCTGTAATGGTAATCTCTGGTTATGAGTCCGCCTTCGTGTCGGCCTAACTTAGAGTTTTGGATCTGAGACACCCCTCGTGTCGGCTTTCCTTCTAAAATCCATCTTGTAATGGTAATCTCTGGTTATGTGTCCGCCTTCGTGTCGGCCTACCTTAGAGTTTTGGATCTGAGACACCCCTCGTGTCGGCTTTCCTTCTAAAATTCATCCTGTAATGGTAATCTCTGGTTATGAGTCCGCCTTCGTGTCGGCCTAACTTAGAGTTTTGGATCTGAGACACCCCTCGTGTCGGCTTTCCTTCTAAAATCCATCTTGTGATGGTAACCTCTGGTTATGAGACCGCCTACGTGTCGGCCTACCTTAGAGTTTAGGATCTGAGACCGCCCTCGTGTCGGCTTTCCTTTTGAAAATCCATGTTATGATGGTAACCTTTGGTTATGAGACCGCCTTCTTGTCGACTTACCTTAGAGTTTAGGATCTGAGACCGCCCTCGTGTCGGCTTTCCGTTTGAAAACCCATCTTGTGTTGGTAACATCTAGTTATGAGACCGCCTTTGTGTCGGCCTACCTTAGAGTTTTGGATCTGAGACCGCCCTCGAGTCGGATTTCCTTCTAAAATCCATCTTGTGATAGTAACCTCTGGTTATGAGACCGCCTTCGTATCGACCTACCTTAGAGTTTAGGATCTGAAACCGCCCTCGTGACGGCTTTCCTTTTGAAAATCCATCTTGTGATGGTAACCTTTGGTTATGACACTGCCTTCGTGTCGGATTACCTTAGAGTTTAGGATCTGAGACCGCCTTCGTGTCGGCTTTCCTTTTGAAAATCCATCGTGTGATGGTAACTTCTGGTTATGAGACCGCCTTCGTGTCGGCCTACCTTAGAGTTTTGGATCTGAGACATCCCTCGTGTCGACTTTCCTTCTAAAATCCATCTTGTGATGGTAACCTCTGGTTATGAGACCGCCTTCGTGTCGGCCTACCTTAGAGTTTTGTATCTGGGACATCCCTCGTGTTGACTTTCCTTTTAAAATCCATCTTGTGATGGTAACCTCTGGTTAAGAGACCGCCTTCGTGTCGGCCTACCCTAGAGTTTAGGATCTGAGACCGCCCTCGTGTCGGCTTTCCTTTTGAAAATCCATCTTATGATGGTAACCTTTGGTTATGAGACCGCCTTCGTGTCGGCTTACCTTAGAGTTTAGGATCTGAGACCGCCCTCGTGTCGACTTTCCTTTTGAAAATCCATTTTGTGTTGGTAACCTCTAGTTGTGAGACCGCCTTTGTGTCGACCTACCTTAGAGTTTAGGATCTGAGACCGCCCTCGTGTCGGCTTTCGTTCTAAAATCCATCTTGTGATGGTAATGTCGGGTTATGAGACCGCCTTCGTGTCGGCCTACCTTAGAGTTTAGGATCTGAGACCGCCCTCGTGTTGGCTTTCCTTTTGAAAATCCATCTTGTGATGGTAACCTTTGGTTATGAGACCGCCTTCGTGTCGGATTACCTTTGAGTTTAGGATCTGAGACCGCCTTCGTGTCGGCTTACCTTAGAGTTTAGAATCTGAGACCGCCCTCGTGTCGGCTTTCCTTCTAAAATTCATCTTGTAATGGTAATCTCTAGTTATGAGTCCGCCTTCGTGTCGGCCTACCTTAGAGTTTTGGATCTGAGACACCCCTCGTGTCGGCTTTCCTTCTAAAATTCATCCTGTAATGGTAATCTCTGGTTATGAGTCCGCCTTCGTGTCGGCCTAACTTAGAGTTTTGGATCTGAGACACCCCTCGTGTCGGCTTTCCTTCTAAAATCCATCTTGTGATGGTAACCTCTGGTTATGAGACCGCCTACGTGTCGGCCTACCTTAGAGTTTAGGATCTGAGACCGCCCTCGTGTCGGCTTTCCTTTTGAAAATCCATGTTATGATGGTAACCTTTGGTTATGAGACCGCCTTCTTGTCGACTTACCTTAGAGTTTAGGATCTGAGACCGCCCTCGTGTCGGCTTTCCGTTTGAAAATCCATCTTGTGTTGGTAACATCTAGTTATGAGACCGCCTTTGTGTCGGCCTACCTTAGAACTTTGGATCTGAGACCGCCCTCGAGTCGGATTTCCTTCTAAAATCCATCTTGTGATAGTAACCTCTGGTTATGAGACCGCCTTCGTGTCGACCTACCTTAGAGTTTAGGATCTGAAACCGCCCTCGTGACGGCTTTCCTTTTGAAAATCCATCTTGTGATGGTAACCTTTGGTTATGACACTGCCTTCGTGTCGGATTACCTTAGAGTTTAGGATCTGAGACCGCCTTCGTGTCGGCTTTCCTTTTGAAAATCCATCGTGTGATGGTAACTTCTGGTTATGAGACCGCCTTCGTGTCGGCCTACCTTAGAGTTTTGGATCTGAGACATCCCTCGTGTCGACTTTCCATCTAAAATCCATCTTGTGATGGTAACCTCTGGTTATGAGACCGCCTTCGTGTCGGCCTACCTTAGAGTTTTGGATCTGGGACATCCCTCGTGTTGACTTTCCTTTTAAAATCCATCTTGTGATGGTAACCTCTGGTTAAGAGACCGCCTTCGTGTCGGCCTACCCTAGAGTTTAGGATCTGAGACCGCCCTCGTGTCGGCTTTCCTTTTGAAAATCCATCTTATGATGGTAACCTTTGGTTATGAGACCGCCTTCGTGTCGGCTTACCTTAGAGTTTAGGATCTGAGACCGCCCTCGTGTCGACTTTCCTTTTGAAAATCCATTTTGTGTTGGTAACCTCTAGTTGTGAGACCGCCTTTGTGTCGACCTACCTTAGAGTTTAGGATCTGAGACCGCCCTCGTGTCGGCTTTCGTTCTAAAATCCATCTTGTGATGGTAACCTCGGGTTATGAGACCGCCTTCGTGTCGGCCTACCTTAGAGTTTAGGATCTGAGACCGCCCTCGTGTTGGCTTTCCTTTTGAAAATCCATCTTGTGATGGTAACCTTTGGTTATGAGACCGCCTTCGTGTCGGATTACCTTAGAGTTTAGGATCTGAGACCGCCTTCGTGTCGGCTTACCTTAGAGTTTAGAATCTGAGACCGCCCTCGTGTCGGCTTTCCTTCTAAAATTCATCTTGTAATGGTAATCTCTAGTTATGAGTCCGCCTTCGTGTCGGCCTACCTTAGAGTTTTGGATCTGAGACACCCCTCGTGTCGGCTTTCCTTCTAAAATTCATCCTGTAATGGTAATCTCTGGTTATGAGTCCGCCTTCGTGTCGGCCTAACTTAGAGTTTTGGATCTGAGACACCCCTCGTGTCGGCTTTCCTTCTAAAATCCATCTTGTGATGGTAACCTCTGGTTATGAGACCGCCTACGTGTCGGCCTACCTTAGAGTTTAGGATCTGAGACCGCCCTCGTGTCGGCTTTCCTTTTGAAAATCCATGTTATGATGGTAACCTTTGGTTATGAGACCGCCTTCTTGTCGACTTACCTTAGAGTTTAGGATCTGAGACCGCCCTCGTGTCGGCTTTCCGTTTGAAAATCCATCTTGTGTTGGTAACATCTAGTTATGAGACCGCCTTTGTGTCGGCCTACCTTAGAACTTTGGATCTGAGACCGCCCTCGAGTCGGATTTCCTTCTAAAATCCATCTTGTGATAGTAACCTCTGGTTATGAGACCGCCTTCGTGTCGACCTACCTTAGAGTTTAGGATCTGAAACCGCCCTCGTGACGGCTTTCCTTTTGAAAATCCATCTTGTGATGGTAACCTTTGGTTATGACACTGCCTTCGTGTCGGATTACCTTAGAGTTTAGGATCTGAGACCGCCTTCGTGTCGGCTTTCCTTTTGAAAATCCATCGTGTGATGGTAACTTCTGGTTATGAGACCGCCTTCGTGTCGGCCTACCTTAGAGTTTTGGATCTGAGACATCCCTCGTGTCGACTTTCCTTCTAAAATCCATCTTGTGATGGTAACCTCTGGTTATGAGACCGCCTTCGTGTCGGCCTACCTTAGAGTTTTGGATCTGGGACATCCCTCGTGTTGACTTTCCTTTTAAAATCCATCTTGTGATGGTAACCTCTGGTTAAGAGACCGCCTTCGTGTCGGCTTACCTTAGAGTTTAGAATCTGAGACCGCCCTCGTGTCGGCTTTCCTTCTAAAATTCATCTTGTAATGGTAATCTCTAGTTATGAGTCCGCCTTCGTGTCGGCCTACCTTAGAGTTTTGGATCTGAGACACCCCTCGTGTCGGCTTTCCTTCTAAAATTCATCCTGTAATGGTAATCTCTGGTTATGAGTCCGCCTTCGTGTCGGCCTAACTTAGAGTTTTGGATCTGAGACACCCCTCGTGTCGGCTTTCCTTCTAAAATCCATCTTGTGATGGTAACCTCTGGTTATGAGACCGCCTACGTGTCGGCCTACCTTAGAGTTTAGGATCTGAGACCGCCCTCGTGTCGGCTTTCCTTTTGAAAATCCATGTTATGATGGTAACCTTTGGTTATGAGACCGCCTTCTTGTCGACTTACCTTAGAGTTTAGGATCTGAGACCGCCCTCGTGTCGGCTTTCCGTTTGAAAATCCATCTTGTGTTGGTAACATCTAGTTATGAGACCGCCTTTGTGTCGGCCTACCTTAGAACTTTGGATCTGAGACCGCCCTCGAGTCGGATTTCCTTCTAAAATCCATCTTGTGATAGTAACCTCTGGTTATGAGACCGCCTTCGTGTCGACCTACCTTAGAGTTTAGGATCTGAAACCGCCCTCGTGACGGCTTTCCTTTTGAAAATCCATCTTGTGATGGTAACCTTTGGTTATGACACTGCCTTCGTGTCGGATTACCTTAGAGTTTAAGATCTGAGACCGCCTTCGTGTCGGCTTTCCTTTTGAAAATCCATCGTGTGATGGTAACTTCTGGTTATGAGACCGCCTTCGTGTCGGCCTACCTTAGAGTTTTGGATCTGAGACATCCCTCGTGTCGACTTTCCATCTAAAATCCATCTTGTGATGGTAACCTCTGGTTATGAGACCGCCTTCGTGTCGGCCTACCTTAGAGTTTTGGATCTGGGACATCCCTCGTGTTGACTTTCCTTTTAAAATCCATCTTGTGATGGTAACCTCTGGTTAAGAGACCGCCTTCGTGTCGGCCTACCCTAGAGTTTAGGATCTGAGACCGCCCTCGTGTCGGCTTTCCTTTTGAAAATCCATCTTATGATGGTAACCTTTGGTTATGAGACCGCCTTCGTGTCGGCTTACCTTAGAGTTTAGGATCTGAGACCGCCCTCGTGTCGACTTTCCTTTTGAAAATCCATTTTGTGTTGGTAACCTCTAGTTGTGAGACCGCCTTTGTGTCGACCTACCTTAGAGTTTAGGATCTGAGACCGCCCTCGTGTCGGCTTTCGTTCTAAAATCCATCTTGTGATGGTAACCTCGGGTTATGAGACCGCCTTCGTGTCGGCCTACCTTAGAGTTTAGGATCTGAGACCGCCCTCGTGTTGGCTTTCCTTTTGAAAATCCATCTTGTGATGGTAACCTTTGGTTATGAGACCGCCTTCGTGTCGGATTACCTTAGAGTTTAGGATCTGAGACCGCCTTCGTGTCGGCTTACCTTAGAGTTTAGAATCTGAGACCGCCCTCGTGTCGGCTTTCCTTCTAAAATTCATCTTGTAATGGTAATCTCTAGTTATGAGTCCGCCTTCGTGTCGGCCTACCTTAGAGTTTTGGATCTGAGACACCCCTCGTGTCGGCTTTCCTTCTAAAATTCATCCTGTAATGGTAATCTCTGGTTATGAGTCCGCCTTCGTGTCGGCCTAACTTAGAGTTTTGGATCTGAGACACCCCTCGTGTCGGCTTTCCTTCTAAAATCCATCTTGTGATGGTAACCTCTGGTTATGAGACCGCCTACGTGTCGGCCTACCTTAGAGTTTAGGATCTGAGACCGCCCTCGTGTCGGCTTTCCTTTTGAAAATCCATGTTATGATGGTAACCTTTGGTTATGAGACCGCCTTCTTGTCGACTTACCTTAGAGTTTAGGATCTGAGACCGCCCTCGTGTCGGCTTTCCGTTTGAAAATCCATCTTGTGTTGGTAACATCTAGTTATGAGACCGCCTTTGTGTCGGCCTACCTTAGAACTTTGGATCTGAGACCGCCCTCGAGTCGGATTTCCTTCTAAAATCCATCTTGTGATAGTAACCTCTGGTTATGAGACCGCCTTCGTGTCGACCTACCTTAGAGTTTAGGATCTGAAACCGCCCTCGTGACGGCTTTCCTTTTGAAAATCCATCTTGTGATGGTAACCTTTGGTTATGACACTGCCTTCGTGTCGGATTACCTTAGAGTTTAGGATCTGAGACCGCCTTCGTGTCGGCTTTCCTTTTGAAAATCCATCGTGTGATGGTAACTTCTGGTTATGAGACCGCCTTCGTGTCGGCCTACTTTAGAGTTTTGGATCTGAGACATCCCTCGTGTCGACTTTCCTTCTAAAATCCATCTTGTGATGGTAACCTCTGGTTATGAGACCGCCTTCGTGTCGGCCTACCTTAGAGTTTTGGATCTGGGACATCCCTCGTGTTGACTTTCCTTTTAAAATCCATCTTGTGATGGTAACCTCTGGTTAAGAGACCGCCTTCGTGTCGGCCTACCCTAGAGTTTAGGATCTGAGACCGCCCTCGTGTCGGCTTTCCTTTTGAAAATCCATCTTATGATGGTAACCTTTGGTTATGAGACCGCCTTTGTGTCGGCTTACCTTAGAGTTTAGGATCTGAGACCGCCCTCGTGTCGACTTTCCTTTTGAAAATCCATTTTGTGTTGGTAACCTCTAGTTGTGAGACCGCCTTTGTGTCGACCTACCTTAGAGTTTAGGATCTGAGACCGCCCTCGTGTCGGCTTTTGTTCTAAAATCCATCTTGTGATGGTAACCTCGGGTTATGAGACCGCCTTCGTGTCGGCCTACCTTAGAGTTTAGGATCTGAGACCGCCCTCGTGTTGGCTTTCCTTTTGAAAATCCATCTTGTGATGGTAACCTTTGGTTATGAGACCGCCTTCGTGTCGGATTACCTTAGAGTTTAGGATCTGAGACCGCCCTCGTGTCGACTTTCCTTTTGAAAATCCATTTTGTGTTGGTAACCTCTAGTTGTGAGACCGCCTTTGTGTCGACCTACCTTAGAGTTTAGGATCTGAGACCGCCCTCGTGTCGGCTTTCGTTCTAAACTCCATCTTGTGATGGTAACCTCGGGTTATGAGACCGCCTTCGTGTCGGCCTACCTTAGAGTTTAGGATCTGAGACCGCCCTCGTGTTGGCTTTCCTTTTGAAAATCCATCTTGTGATGGTAACCTTTGGTTATGAGACCGCCTTCGTGTCGGATTACCTTAGAGTTTAGGATCTGAGACCGCCTTCGTGTCGGCTTACCTTAGAGTTTAGAATCTGAGACCGCCCTCGTGTCGGCTTTCCTTCTAAAATTCATCTTGTAATGGTAATCTCTTGTTATGAGTCCGCCTTCGTGTTGGCCTACCTTAGAGTTTTGGATCTGAGACCGCCCTCGTGTCGGCTTTCCTTCTAAAATTCATCCTGTAATGGTAATCTCTGGTTATTAGTCCGCCTTCGTGTCGGCCTACCTTAGAGTTTTGGATCTGAGACACCCCTCGTGTCGGCTTTCCTTCTAAAATCCATCTTGTGATGGTAACCTCTGGTTATGAGACCGCCTTCGTGTCGGCCTACCTTAGAGTTTTGGATCTGAGACCGCCCTTGTGTCGGCTTTCCTTTTGAAAATGCATGTTATGATGGTAACCTTTGGTTATGAGACCGCCTTCTTGTCGGCTTACCTTAGAGTTTAGGATCTGAGACCGCCCTCGTGTCGGCTTTCCTTTTGAAAATCCATCTTGTGTTGGTAACATCTAGTTATGAGACCACCTTTGTGTCGGCCTACCTTAGAGTTTTGGATCTGAGACCGCCCTCGAGTCGGCTTTCCTTCTAAAATTCATCCTGTAATGTAAATCTCTGGTTATGAGTCCGCCTTCGTGTCGGCCTAACTTAGAGTTTTGGATCTGAGACACCCCTCGTGTCGGCTTTCCTTCTAAAATCCATCTTGTGATGGTAACCTCTGGTTATGAGACCGCCCTCGTGTCGGCCTACTATAGAGTTTAGGATCTGAGACCGCCCTCGTGTCGGCTTTCCTTTTGAAAATGCATGTTATGATGGTAACCTTTGGTTATGAGACCGCCTTCTTGTCAGCTTACCTTAGAGTTTAGGATCTGAGACCGCCCTCGTGTCGGCTTTCCTTTTGAAAATCCATCTTATGATGGTAACCTTTGGTTATGAGACCGCCTTCGTGTCGGCTTACCTTAGAGTTTAGGATCTGAGACCGCCCTCGTGTCGACTTTCCTTTTGAAAATCCATCTTGTGTTGGTAACCTCTAGTTATAAGACCGCCTTCGTGTCGGCCTACCTTAGAGTTTTGGATCTGAGACACCCCTCGTGTCGGCTTTCCTTCTAAAATTCATCCTGTAATGGTAATCTCTGGTTATGAGTCCGCCTTCGTGTCGGCCTAACTTAGAGTTTTGGATCTGAGACACCCCTCGTGTCGGCTTTCCTTCTAAAATCCATCTTGTGATGGTAACCTCTGGTTATGAGACCGCCTACGTGTCGGCCTACCTTAGAGTTTAGGATCTGAGACCGCCCTCGTGTCGGCTTTCCTTTTGAAAATCCATGTTATGATGGTAACCTTTGGTTATGAGACCGCCTTCTTGTCGACTTACCTTAGAGTTTAGGATCTGAGACCGCCCTCGTGTCGGCTTTCCGTTTGAAAATCCATCTTGTGTTGGTAACATCTAGTTATGAGACCGCCTTTGTGTCGGCCTACCTTAGAACTTTGGATCTGAGACCGCCCTCGAGTCGGATTTCCTTCTAAAATCCATCTTGTGATAGTAACCTCTGGTTATGAGACCGCCTTCGTGTCGACCTACCTTAGAGTTTAGGATCTGAAACCGCCCTCGTGACGGCTTTCCTTTTGAAAATCCATCTTGTGATGGTAACCTTTGGTTATGACACTGCCTTCGTGTCGGATTACCTTAGAGTTTAAGATCTGAGACCGCCTTCGTGTCGGCTTTCCTTTTGAAAATCCATCGTGTGATGGTAACTTCTGGTTATGAGACCGCCTTCGTGTCGGCCTACCTTAGAGTTTTGGATCTGAGACATCCCTCGTGTCGACTTTCCATCTAAAATCCATCTTGTGATGGTAACCTCTGGTTATGAGACCGCCTTCGTGTCGGCCTACCTTAGAGTTTTGGATCTGGGACATCCCTCGTGTTGACTTTCCTTTTAAAATCCATCTTGTGATGGTAACCTCTGGTTAAGAGACCGCCTTCGTGTCGGCCTACCCTAGAGTTTAGGATCTGAGACCGCCCTCGTGTCGGCTTTCCTTTTGAAAATCCATCTTATGATGGTAACCTTTGGTTATGAGACCGCCTTCGTGTCGGCTTACCTTAGAGTTTAGGATCTGAGACCGCCCTCGTGTCGACTTTCCTTTTGAAAATCCATTTTGTGTTGGTAACCTCTAGTTGTGAGACCGCCTTTGTGTCGACCTACCTTAGAGTTTAGGATCTGAGACCGCCCTCGTGTCGGCTTTCGTTCTAAAATCCATCTTGTGATGGTAACCTCGGGTTATGAGACCGCCTTCGTGTCGGCCTACCTTAGAGTTTAGGATCTGAGACCGCCCTCGTGTTGGCTTTCCTTTTGAAAATCCATCTTGTGATGGTAACCTTTGGTTATGAGACCGCCTTCGTGTCGGATTACCTTAGAGTTTAGGATCTGAGACCGCCTTCGTGTCGGCTTACCTTAGAGTTTAGAATCTGAGACCGCCCTCGTGTCGGCTTTCCTTCTAAAATTCATCTTGTAATGGTAATCTCTAGTTATGAGTCCGCCTTCGTGTCGGCCTACCTTAGAGTTTTGGATCTGAGACACCCCTCGTGTCGGCTTTCCTTCTAAAATTCATCCTGTAATGGTAATCTCTGGTTATGAGTCCGCCTTCGTGTCGGCCTAACTTAGAGTTTTGGATCTGAGACACCCCTCGTGTCGGCTTTCCTTCTAAAATCCATCTTGTGATGGTAACCTCTGGTTATGAGACCGCCTACGTGTCGGCCTACCTTAGAGTTTAGGATCTGAGACCGCCCTCGTGTCGGCTTTCCTTTTGAAAATCCATGTTATGATGGTAACCTTTGGTTATGAGACCGCCTTCTTGTCGACTTACCTTAGAGTTTAGGATCTGAGACCGCCCTCGTGTCGGCTTTCCGTTTGAAAATCCATCTTGTGTTGGTAACATCTAGTTATGAGACCGCCTTTGTGTCGGCCTACCTTAGAACTTTGGATCTGAGACCGCCCTCGAGTCGGATTTCCTTCTAAAATCCATCTTGTGATAGTAACCTCTGGTTATGAGACCGCCTTCGTGTCGACCTACCTTAGAGTTTAGGATCTGAAACCGCCCTCGTGACGGCTTTCCTTTTGAAAATCCATCTTGTGATGGTAACCTTTGGTTATGACACTGCCTTCGTGTCGGATTACCTTAGAGTTTAGGATCTGAGACCGCCTTCGTGTCGGCTTTCCTTTTGAAAATCCATCGTGTGATGGTAACTTCTGGTTATGAGACCGCCTTCGTGTCGGCCTACCTTAGAGTTTTGGATCTGAGACATCCCTCGTGTCGACTTTCCTTCTAAAATCCATCTTGTGATGGTAACCTCTGGTTATGAGACCGCCTTCGTGTCGGCCTACCTTAGAGTTTTGGATCTGGGACATCCCTCGTGTTGACTTTCCTTTTAAAATCCATCTTGTGATGGTAACCTCTGGTTAAGAGACCGCCTTCGTGTCGGCCTACCCTAGAGTTTAGGATCTGAGACCGCCCTCGTGTCGGCTTTCCTTTTGAAAATCCATCTTATGATGGTAACCTTTGGTTATGAGACCGCCTTTGTGTCGGCTTACCTTAGAGTTTAGGATCTGAGACCGCCCTCGTGTCGACTTTCCTTTTGAAAATCCATTTTGTGTTGGTAACCTCTAGTTGTGAGACCGCCTTTGTGTCGACCTACCTTAGAGTTTAGGATCTGAGACCGCCCTCGTGTCGGCTTTTGTTCTAAAATCCATCTTGTGATGGTAACCTCGGGTTATGAGACCGCCTTCGTGTCGGCCTACCTTAGAGTTTAGGATCTGAGACCGCCCTCGTGTTGGCTTTCCTTTTGAAAATCCATCTTGTGATGGTAACCTTTGGTTATGAGACCGCCTTCGTGTCGGATTACCTTAGAGTTTAGGATCTGAGACCGCCCTCGTGTCGACTTTCCTTTTGAAAATCCATTTTGTGTTGGTAACCTCTAGTTGTGAGACCGCCTTTGTGTCGACCTACCTTAGAGTTTAGGATCTGAGACCGCCCTCGTGTCGGCTTTCGTTCTAAACTCCATCTTGTGATGGTAACCTCGGGTTATGAGACCGCCTTCGTGTCGGCCTACCTTAGAGTTTAGGATCTGAGACCGCCCTCGTGTTGGCTTTCCTTTTGAAAATCCATCTTGTGATGGTAACCTTTGGTTATGAGACCGCCTTCGTGTCGGATTACCTTAGAGTTTAGGATCTGAGACCGCCTTCGTGTCGGCTTACCTTAGAGTTTAGAATCTGAGACCGCCCTCGTGTCGGCTTTCCTTCTAAAATTCATCTTGTAATGGTAATCTCTTGTTATGAGTCCGCCTTCGTGTTGGCCTACCTTAGAGTTTTGGATCTGAGACCGCCCTCGTGTCGGCTTTCCTTCTAAAATTCATCCTGTAATGGTAATCTCTGGTTATTAGTCCGCCTTCGTGTCGGCCTACCTTAGAGTTTTGGATCTGAGACACCCCTCGTGTCGGCTTTCCTTCTAAAATCCATCTTGTGATGGTAACCTCTGGTTATGAGACCGCCTTCGTGTCGGCCTACCTTAGAGTTTTGGATCTGAGACCGCCCTTGTGTCGGCTTTCCTTTTGAAAATGCATGTTATGATGGTAACCTTTGGTTATGAGACCGCCTTCTTGTCGGCTTACCTTAGAGTTTAGGATCTGAGACCGCCCTCGTGTCGGCTTTCCTTTTGAAAATCCATCTTGTGTTGGTAACATCTAGTTATGAGACCACCTTTGTGTCGGCCTACCTTAGAGTTTTGGATCTGAGACCGCCCTCGAGTCGGCTTTCCTTCTAAAATTCATCCTGTAATGTAAATCTCTGGTTATGAGTCCGCCTTCGTGTCGGCCTAACTTAGAGTTTTGGATCTGAGACACCCCTCGTGTCGGCTTTCCTTCTAAAATCCATCTTGTGATGGTAACCTCTGGTTATGAGACCGCCCTCGTGTCGGCCTACTATAGAGTTTAGGATCTGAGACCGCCCTCGTGTCGGCTTTCCTTTTGAAAATGCATGTTATGATGGTAACCTTTGGTTATGAGACCGCCTTCTTGTCAGCTTACCTTAGAGTTTAGGATCTGAGACCGCCCTCGTGTCGGCTTTCCTTTTGAAAATCCATCTTATGATGGTAACCTTTGGTTATGAGACCGCCTTCGTGTCGGCTTACCTTAGAGTTTAGGATCTGAGACCGCCCTCGTGTCGACTTTCCTTTTGAAAATCCATCTTGTGTTGGTAACCTCTAGTTATGAGACCGCCTTTGTGTCGGCCTACCTTAGAGTTTAGGATCTGAGACCGCCCTCGTGTCGGCTTTCCTTCTAAAATCCATCTTGTGATGGTAACCTCTGGTTATGAGACCGCCTTCGTGTCGGCCTACCTTAGAGTTTAGGATCTGAGACCGCCCTCGAGTCGGCTTTCCTTCTAAAATTCATCCTGTAATGTAAATCTCTGGTTATGAGTCCGCCTTCGTGTCGGCCTAACTTAGAGTTTTGGATCTGAGACACCCCTCGTGTCGGCTTTCCTTCTAAAATCCATCTTGTGATGGTAACCTCTGGTTATGAGACCGCCCTCATGTCGGCCTACCAAAGAGTTTAGGATCTGAGACCGCCCTCGTGTCGGCTTTCCTTTTGAAAATGCATGTTATGATGGTAACCTTTGGTTATGAGAGCGCCTTCTTGTCGGCTTACCTTAGAGTTTAGGATCTGAGACCGCCCTCGTGTCGGCTTTCCTTTTGAAAATCCATCTTATGATGGTAACCTTTGGTTATGAGACCGCCTTCGTGTCGGCTTACCTTAGAGTTTAGGATCTGAGACCGCCCTCGTGTCGACTTTCCTTTTGAAAATCCATCTTGTGTTGGTAACCTCTAGTTATGAGACCGCCTTTGTGTCGGCCTACCTTAGAGTTTAGGATCTGAGACCGCCCTCGTGTCGGCTTTCCTTCTAAAATCCATCTTGTGATGGTAACCTCTGGTTATGAGACCGCCTTCGTGTCGGCCTACCTTAGAGTTTAGGATCTGAGACCGCCCTTGTGTTGGCTTTCCTTTTGAAAATCCATTTTGTGATGGTAACCTTTGGTTATCAGACCGCCTTCGTGTCGGATTACCTTAGAGTTTAGGATCTGAGACCGCCTTCGTGTCGGATTACCTTAGAGTTTAGGATCTGAGACCGCCCTCGTGTCGGCTTTCCTTTTGAAAATGCATGTTATGATGGTAACCTTTGGTTATGAGACCGCCTTCTTGTCGGCTTACCTTAGAGTTTAGGATCTGAGACCGCCCTCGTGTCGGCTTTCCTTTTGAAAATCCATCTTATGATGGTAACCTTTGGTTATGAGACCGCCTTCGTGTCGGCTTACCTTAGAGTTTAGGATCTGAGACCGCCCTCGTGTCGACTTTCCTTTTGAAAATCCATCTTGTGTTGGTAACCTCTAGTTATGAGACCGCCTTTGTGTCGGCCTACCTTAGAGTTTAGGATCTGAGACCGCCCTCGTGTCGGCTTTCCTTCTAAAATCCATCTTGTGATGGTAACCTCTGGTTATGAGACCGCCTTCGTGTCGGCCTACCTTAGAGTTTAGGATCTGAGACCGCCCTCGAGTCGGCTTTCCTTCTAAAATTCATCCTGTAATGTAAATCTCTGGTTATGAGTCCGCCTTCGTGTCGGCCTAACTTAGAGTTTTGGATCTGAGACACCCCTCGTGTCGGCTTTCCTTCTAAAATCCATCTTGTGATGGTAACCTCTGGTTATGAGACCGCCCTCGTGTCGGCCTACCATAGAGTTTAGGATCTGAGACCGCCCTCGTGTCGGCTTTCCTTTTGAAAATGCATGTTATGATGGTAACCTTTGGTTATGAGAGCGCCTTCTTGTCGGCTTACCTTAGAGTTTAGGATCTGAGACCGCCCTCGTGTCGGCTTTCCTTTTGAAAATCCATCTTGTGTTGGTAACCTCTAGTTATGAGACCGCCTTTGTGTCGGCCTACCTTAGAGTTTAGGATCTGAGACCGCCCTCGTGTCGGCTTTCCTTCTAAAATCCATCTTGTGATGGTAACCTCTGGTTATGAGACCGCCTTCGTGTCGGCCTACCTTAGAGTTTAGGATCTGAGACCGCCCTCGTGTTGGCTTTCCTTTTGAAAATCCATCTTGTGATGGTAACCTTTGGTTATGAGACCGCCTTCGTGTCGGATTACCTTAGAGTTTAGGATCTGAGACCGCCTTCGTGTCGGATTACCTTAGAGTTTAGGATCTGAGACCGCCTTCGTGTCGGCTTTCCTTTTGAAAATCCATCTTGTGATGGTAACTTTTGGTTATGAGAATGCCTTCGTGTCGGCCTACGTTGGAGTTTAGGATCTGAGACCGCCCTCGTGTCGGCTTTCCTTCAAAAATCCATCTTGTGATGGTACCCTCAAGTTATGAGACCGCCTTCGTGTCGGCCTACCTTAGAGTTTAGGATCTGAGACCGCCCTCATTTCGGCTTTCCTTTTGAAAATCCATCTTGTGATGGTAACCTCTGGTTATGAGACCGCCTTCGTGTCGGCCTACCTTAGAGTTTAGGATCTGAGACCGCCCTCGTGTCGGCTTTCCTTCTAAAATTCATCTTGTAATGGTAATCTCTGGTTATGAGTCCGCCTTCGTGTCGGCCTACCTTAGAGTTTTGCATCTGAGACACCCCTCGTGTCGGCTTTCCTTCTAAAATCCATCTTGTGATGGTAACCTATGGTTATGAGACCGCCTTCGTGTCGGCCTACCTTACAGTTTAGGATCTGAGACCGCCCTCGTGTCGGCTTTCCTTTTGAAAATGCATGTTATGATGGTAACCTTTGGTTATGAGACCGCCTTCTTGTCGGCTTACCTTAGAGTTTAGGATCTGAGACCGCCCTCGAGTCGACTTTCCTTCTAAAATTCATCCTGTAATGGTAATCTCTGGTTATGAGTCCGCCTTCGTGTCGACCTAACTTAGAGTTTTGGATCTGAGACACCCCTCGTGTCGGCTTTCCTTCTAAAATCCATCTTGTGATGGTAGCCTCTGGTTATGAGACCGCCTTCGTGTCGGCCTACCTTAGAGTTTTGGATCTGAGACCGCCCTCGTGTCGGCTTTCCTTTTGAAAATGCATGTTATGATGGTAACCTCTGGTTATGAGACCGCCTTCGTGTCGGCCTACCATAGAGTTTAGGATCTGAGACCGCCCTCGTGTCGGCTTTCCTTTTGAAAATGCATGTTATGATGGGAACCTTTGGTTATGAGACCGCCTTCTTGTCGGCTTACCTTAGAGTTTAGGATCTGAGACCGCCCTCGTGTCGGCTTTCCTTTTGAAAATCCATCTTGTGTTGGTAACATCTAGTTATGAGACCGCCTTTGTGTCGGCCTACCTTAGAGTTTTGGATCTGAGACCGCCCTCGAGTCGGCTTTCCTTCTAAAATTCATCCTGTAATGGTAATCTCTGGTTATGAGTACGCCTTCGTGTCGGCCTAACTTAGAGTTTTGGATCTGAGACACCCCTCGTGTCGGCTTTCCTTCTAAAATCCATCTTGTGATGGTAACCTCTGGTTATGAGACCGCCTTCGTGTCGGCCTACCTTAGAGTTTAGGATCTAAGACCGCCCTCGTGTCGGCTTTCCTTTTGAAAATCCATCTTCTGTTGGTAACATCTAGTTATGAGACCGCCTTTGTGTCGGCCTACCTTAGAGTTTTGGATCTGAGACCGCCCTCGAGTCGGCTTTCCTTCTAAAATTCATCCTGTAATGGTAATCTCTGGTTATGAGTCCGCCTTCGTGTCGGCCTAACTTAGAGTTTTGGATCTGAGACACCCCTCGTGTCGGCTTTCCTTCTAAAATCCATCTTGTGATGGTAACCTCTGGTTATGAGACCGCCTTCGTGTCGGCCTACCATAGAGTTTAGGATCTGAGACCGCCCTCGTGTCGGCTTTCCTTTTGAAAATGCATGTTATGATGGGAACCTTTGGTTATGAGACCGCCTTCTTGTCGGCTTACCTTAGAGTTTAGGATCTGAGACCGCCCTCGTGTCGGCTTTCCTTTTGAAAATCCATCTTGTGTTGGTAACATCTAGTTATGAGTCCGCCTTTGTGTCGGCCTACCTTAGAGTTTTGGATCTGAGACCGCCCTCGAGTCGGCTTTCCTTCTAAAATTCATCCTGTAATGGTAATCTCTGGTTATGAGTCCGCCTTCGTGTCGGCCTAACTTAGAGTTTTGGATCTGAGACACCCCTCGTGTCGGCTTTCCTTCTAAAATCCATCTTGTGATGGTAACCTCTGGTTATGAGACCGCCTTCGTGTCGGCCTACCTTAGAGTTTTGGATCTGAGACCGCCCTCGTGTCGGCTTTCCTTTTGAAAATGCATGTTATGATGGTAACCTTTGGTTATGAGACCGCCATCTTGTCGGCTTACCTTAGAGTTTAGGATCTGAGACCGCCCTCGTGTCGGCTTTCCTTTTGAAAATCCATCTTGTGTTGGTAACATCTAGTTATGAGACCACCTTTGTGTCGGCCTACCTTAGAGTTTTGGATCTGAGACCGCCCTCGAGTCGGCTTTCCTTCTAAAATTCATCCTGTAATGGTAATCTCTGGTTATGAGTCCGACTTCGTGTCGGCCTAACTTAGAGTTTTGGATCTGAGACACCCCTCGTGTCGGCTTTCCTTCTAAAATCCATCTTGTGATGGTAACCTCTGGTTATGAGACCGCCTTCGTGTCGGCCTACCATAGAGTTTAGGATCTGAGACCGCCCTCGTGTCGGCTTTCCTTTTGAAAATGCATGTTATGATGGTAACCTTTGGTTATGAGACCGCCTTCTTGTCGGCTTACCTTTGAGTTTAGGATCTGAGACCGCCCTCGTGTCGGCTTTCCTTTTGAAAATCCATCTTGTGTTGGTAACATCTAGTTATGAGACCACCTTTGTGTCGGCCTACCTTAGAGTTTTGGATCTGAGACCGCCCTCGAGTCGGCTTTCCTTCTAAAATTCATCCTGTAATGGTAATCTCTGGTTATGAGTCCGCCTTCGTGTCGGCCTAACTTAGAGTTTTGGATCTGACACACCCCTCGTGTCGGCTTTCCTTCTAAAATCCATCTTGTGATGGTAACCTCTGGTTATGAGACCGCCTTCGTGTCGGCCTACCATAGAGTTTAGGATCTGAGACCGCCCTCGTGTCGGCTTTCCTTTTGAAAATACATGTTATGATGGTAACCTTTGGTTATGAGACCTCCTTCTTGTCGGCTTACCTTAGAGTTTAGGATCTGAGACCGCCCTCGTATCGGCTTTCCTTTTGAAAATCCATGTTATGATGGTAACCTTTGGTTATGAGACCGCCTTCTTGTCGGCTTACCTTAGAGTTTAGGATCTGAGACCGCCCTCGAGTCGACTTTCCTTCTAAAATTCATCCTGTAATGGTAATCTCTGGTTATGAGTCCGCCTTCGTGTCGACCTAACTTAGAGTTTTGGATCTGAGACACCCCTCGTGTCGGCTTTCCTTCTAAAATCCATCTTGTGATGGTAGCCTCTGGTTATGAGACCGCCTTCGTGTCGGCCTACCTTAGAGTTTTGGATCTGAGACCGCCCTCGTGTCGGCTTTCCTTTTGAAAATGCATGTTATGATGGTAACCTCTGGTTATGAGACCGCCTTCGTGTCGGCCTACCATAGAGTTTAGGATCTGAGACCGCCCTCGTGTCGGCTTTCCTTTTGAAAATGCATGTTATGATGGGAACCTTTGGTTATGAGACCGCCTTCTTGTCGGCTTACCTTAGAGTTTAGGATCTGAGACCGCCCTCGTGTCGGCTTTCCTTTTGAAAATCCATCTTGTGTTGGTAACATCTAGTTATGAGACCGCCTTTGTGTCGGCCTACCTTAGAGTTTTGGATCTGAGACCGCCCTCGAGTCGGCTTTCCTTCTAAAATTCATCCTGTAATGGTAATCTCTGGTTATGAGTCCGCCTTCGTGTCGGCCTAACTTAGAGTTTTGGATCTGAGACACCCCTCGTGTCGGCTTTCCTTCTAAAATCCATCTTGTGATGGTAACCTCTGGTTATGAGACCGCCTTCGTGTCGGCCTACCTTAGAGTTTAGGATCTAAGACCGCCCTCGTGTCGGCTTTCCTTTTGAAAATCCATCTTCTGTTGGTAACATCTAGTTATGAGACCGCCTTTGTGTCGGCCTACCTTAGAGTTTTGGATCTGAGACCGCCCTCGAGTCGGCTTTCCTTCTAAAATTCATCCTGTAATGGTAATCTCTGGTTATGAGTCCGCCTTCGTGTCGGCCTAACTTAGAGTTTTGGATCTGAGACACCCCTCGTGTCGGCTTTCCTTCTAAAATCCATCTTGTGATGGTAACCTCTGGTTATGAGACCGCCTTCGTGTCGGCCTACCATAGAGTTTAGGATCTGAGACCGCCCTCGTGTCGGCTTTCCTTTTGAAAATGCATGTTATGATGGGAACCTTTGGTTATGAGACCGCCTTCTTGTCGGCTTACCTTAGAGTTTAGGATCTGAGACCGCCCTCGTGTCGGCTTTCCTTTTGAAAATCCATCTTGTGTTGGTAACATCTAGTTATGAGTCCGCCTTTGTGTCGGCCTACCTTAGAGTTTTGGATCTGAGACCGCCCTCGAGTCGGCTTTCCTTCTAAAATTCATCCTGTAATGGTAATCTCTGGTTATGAGTCCGCCTTCGTGTCGGCCTAACTTAGAGTTTTGGATCTGAGACACCCCTCGTGTCGGCTTTCCTTCTAAAATCCATCTTGTGATGGTAACCTCTGGTTATGAGACCGCCTTCGTGTCGGCCTACCTTAGAGTTTTGGATCTGAGACCGCCCTCGTGTCGGCTTTCCTTTTGAAAATGCATGTTATGATGGTAACCTTTGGTTATGAGACCGCCTTCTTGTCGGCTTACCTTAGAGTTTAGGATCTGAGACCGCCCTCGTGTCGGCTTTCCTTTTGAAAATCCATCTTGTGTTGGTAACATCTAGTTATGAGACCACCTTTGTGTCGGCCTACCTTAGAGTTTTGGATCTGAGACCGCCCTCGAGTCGGCTTTCCTTCTAAAATTCATCCTGTAATGGTAATCTCTGGTTATGAGTCCGACTTCGTGTCGGCCTAACTTAGAGTTTTGGATCTGAGACACCCCTCGTGTCGGCTTTCCTTCTAAAATCCATCTTGTGATGGTAACCTCTGGTTATGAGACCGCCTTCGTGTCGGCCTACCATAGAGTTTAGGATCTGAGACCGCCCTCGTGTCGGCTTTCCTTTTGAAAATGCATGTTATGATGGTAACCTTTGGTTATGAGACCGCCTTCTTGTCGGCTTACCTTAGAGTTTAGGATCTGAGACCGCCCTCGTGTCGGCTTTCCTTTTGAAAATCCATCTTGTGTTGGTAACATCTAGTTATGAGACCACCTTTGTGTCGGCCTACCTTAGAGTTTTGGATCTGAGACCGCCCTCGAGTCGGCTTTCCTTCTAAAATTCATCCTGTAATGGTAATCTCTGGTTATGAGTCCGCCTTCGTGTCGGCCTAACTTAGAGTTTTGGATCTGAGACACCCCTCGTGTCGGCTTTCCTTCTAAAATCCATCTTGTGATGGTAACCTCTGGTTATGAGACCGCCTTCGTGTCGGCCTACCATAGAGTTTAGGATCTGAGACCGCCCTCGTGTCGGCTTTCCTTTTGAAAATGCATGTTATGATGGTAACCTTTGGTTATGAGACCTCCTTCTTGTCGGCTTACCTTAGAGTTTAGGATCTGAGACCGCCCTCGTATCGGCTTTCCTTTTGAAAATCCATGTTATGATGGTAACCTTTGGTTATGAGACCGCCTTCTTGTCGGCGTACCTTAGAGTTTAGGATCTGAGACCGCCCTCGTGTTGGCTTTCCTTTTGAATATCCATCTTGTGTTGGTAACATCTAGTTATGAGACCGCCTTTGTGTCGGCCTACCTTAGAGTTTTGGATCTGAGACCGCCCTCGAGTCGGATTTCCTTCTAAAATCCATCCACTGATAGTAACCTCTGGTTATGAGACCGTCTTCGTGTCGGCCTACCTTAGAGTTTAGGATCTGAAACCGCCCTCGTGACGGCTTTCCTTTTGAAAATCTATCTTGTGATGGTAACATTTGGTTATGAGACTGCCTTCGTGTCGGATTACCTTAGAGCTTAGGATCTGAGACCGCCTTCGTGTCGGCTTTCCTTTTGAAAATCCATCGTGTGATGGTATCTTCTGGTTATGAGACCGCCTTCGTGTCGGCCTACCTTAGAGTTTTGGATCTGAGACATCCCTCGTGTTGACTTTCCTTCTAAAATCCATCTTGTGATGGTAACCTCTGGTTATGAGACCGCCTTCGTGTCGGCCTACCTTAGAATTTAGGATCCGAGACCGCCCTCGTGTCGGCTTTCCTTTTGAAAATCCATCTTATGATGGTAACTTTTGGTTATGAGAATGCCTTCGTGTCGGCTTACCTTTGAGTTTAGAATCTGAGACTGCCCTCGTGTCGGCATTCATTTTGAAAATCCATCTTGTGATGGTAACCTCTGGTTATGAGACCGCCTTCGTGTCGGCCTACCTTAGAGTTTTGGATCTGAGACATCCCTCGTGTTGACTTTCCTTTTAAAATCCATCTTGTGATGGTAACCTCTGGTTAAGAGACCGCCTTCGTGTCGGCCTACCCTAGTGTTTAGGATCTGAGACCGCCCTCGTGTCGGCTTTCCTTTTGAAAATCCATCTTATGATGGTAACCTTTGGTTATGAGACCGCCTTCGTGTCGGCTTACCTTATAGTTTAGGATCTGAGACCGCCCTCGTGTCGACTTTCCTTTTGAAAATCCATCTTGTGTTGGTAACCTCTAGTTATGAGACCGCCTTTGTGTCGGCCTACCTTAGAGTTTAGGATCTGAGACCGCCCTCGTGTCGGCTTTCCTTCTAAAATCCATCTTGTGATGGTAACCTCTGGTTATGAGACCGCCTTCGTGTCGGCCTACCTTAGAGTTTAGGATCTGAGACCGCCCTCGAGTCGGCTTTCCTTCTAAAATTCATCCTGTAATGTAAATCTC
This sequence comes from Lathyrus tuberosus, assembly GCA_022829125.1. Taxonomy (NCBI): domain Eukaryota; kingdom Viridiplantae; phylum Streptophyta; class Magnoliopsida; order Fabales; family Fabaceae; genus Lathyrus; species Lathyrus tuberosus. Next base: position 10,477,938 of record JALAZF010000038.1, read on the forward strand.
TGGTTATGAGTCCGCCTTCGTGTCGGCCTAACTTAGAGTTTTGGATCTGAGACACCCCTCGTGTCGGCTTTCCTTCTAAAATCCATCTTGTGATGGTAACCTCTGGTTATGAGACCGCCCTCATGTCGGCCTACCAAAGAGTTTAGGATCTGAGACCGCCCTCGTGTCGGCTTTCCTTTTGAAAATGCATGTTATGATGGTAACCTTTGGTTATGAGAGCGCCTTCTTGTCGGCTTACCTTAGAGTTTAGGATCTGAGACCGCCCTCGTGTCGGCTTTCCTTTTGAAAATCCATCTTATGATGGTAACCTTTGGTTATGAGACCGCCTTCGTGTCGGCTTACCTTAGAGTTTAGGATCTGAGACCGCCCTCGTGTCGACTTTCCTTTTGAAAATCCATCTTGTGTTGGTAACCTCTAGTTATGAGACCGCCTTTGTGTCGGCCTACCTTAGAGTTTAGGATCTGAGACCGCCCTCGTGTCGGCTTTCCTTCTAAAATCCATCTTGTGATGGTAACCTCTGGTTATGAGGCCGCCTTCGTGTCGGCCTACCTTAGAGTTTAGGATCTGAGACCGCCCTTGTGTTGGCTTTCCTTTTGAAAATCCATTTTGTGATGGTAACCTTTGGTTATGAGACCGCCTTCGTGTCGGATTACCTTAGAGTTTAGGATCTGAGACCGCCTTCGTGTCGGATTACCTTAGAGTTTAGGATCTGAGACCGCCCTCGTGTCGGCTTTCCTTTTGAAAATGCATGTTATGATGGTAACCTTTGGTTATGAGACCGCCTTCTTGTCGGCTTACCTTAGAGTTTAGGATCTGAGACCGCCCTCGTGTCGGCTTTCCTTTCGAAAATCCATCTTATGATGGTAACCTTTGGTTATGAGACCGCCTTCGTGTCGGCTTACCTTAGAGTTTAGGATCTGAGACCGCCCTCGTGTCGACTTTCCTTTTGAAAATCCATCTTGTGTTGGTAACCTCTAGTTATGAGACCGCCTTTGTGTCGGCCTACCTTAGAGTTTAGGATCTGAGACCGCCCTCGTGTCGGCTTTCCTTCTAAAATCCATCTTGTGATGGTAACCTCTGGTTATGAGACCGCCTTCGTGTCGGCCTACCTTAGAGTTTAGGATCTGAGACCGCCCTCGAGTCGGCTTTCCTTCTAAAATTCATCCTGTAATGTAAATCTCTGGTTATGAGTCCGCCTTCGTGTCGGCCTAACTTAGAGTTTTGGATCTGAGACACCCCTCGTGTCGGCTTTCCTTCTAAAATCCATCTTGTGATGGTAACCTCTGGTTATGAGACCGCCCTCGTGTCGGCCTACCATAGAGTTTAGGATCTGAGACCGCCCTCGTGTCGGCTTTCCTTTTGAAAATGCATGTTATGATGGTAACCTTTGGTTATGAGAGCGCCTTCTTGTCGGCTTACCTTAGAGTTTAGGATCTGAGACCGCCCTCGTGTCGGCTTTCCTTTTGAAAATCCATCTTATGATGGTAACCTTTGGTTATGAGACCGCCTTCGTGTCGGCTTACCTTAGAGTTTAGGATCTGAGACCGCCCTCGTGTCGACTTTCCTTTTGAAAATCCATCTTGTGTTGGTAACCTCTAGTTATGAGACCGCCTTTGTGTCGGCCTACCTTAGAGTTTAGGATCTGAGACCGCCCTCGTGTCGGCTTTCCTTCTAAAATCCATCTTGTGATGGTAACCTCTGGTTATGAGACCGCCTTCGTGTCGGCCTACCTTAGAGTTTAGGATCTGAGACCGCCCTCGTGTTGGCTTTCCTTTTGAAAATCCATCTTGTGATGGTAACCTTTGGTTATGAGACCGCCTTCGTGTCGGATTACCTTAGAGTTTAGGATCTGAGACCGCCTTCGTGTCGGATTACCTTAGAGTTTAGGATCTGAGACCGCCTTCGTGTCGGCTTTCCTTTTGAAAATCCATCTTGTGATGGTAACTTTTGGTTATGAGAATGCCTTCGTGTCGGCCTACGTTGGAGTTTAGGATCTGAGACCGCCCTCGTGTCGGCTTTCCTTCAAAAATCCATCTTGTGATGGTACCCTCAAGTTATGAGACCGCCTTCGTGTCGGCCTACCTTAGAGTTTAGGATCTGAGACCGCCCTCATTTCGGCTTTCCTTTTGAAAATCCATCTTGTGATGGTAACCTCTGGTTATGAGACCGCCTTCGTGTCGGCCTACCTTAGAGTTTAGGATCTGAGACCGCCCTCGTGTCGGCTTTCCTTCTAAAATTCATCTTGTAATGGTAATCTCTGGGTATGAGTCCGCCTTCGTGTCGGCCTACCTTAGAGTTTTGCATCTGAGACACCCCTCGTGTCGGCTTTCCTTCTAAAATCCATCTTGTGATGGTAACCTATGGTTATGAGACCGCCTTCGTGTCGGCCTACCTTACAGTTTAGGATCTGAGACCGCCCTCGTGTCGGCTTTCCTTTTGAAAATGCATGTTATGATGGTAACCTTTGGTTATGAGACCGCCTTCTTGTCGGCTTACCTTAGAGTTTAGGATCTGAGACCGCCCTCGAGTCGACTTTCCTTCTAAAATTCATCCTGTAATGGTAATCTCTGGTTATGAGTCCGCCTTCGTGTCGACCTAACTTAGAGTTTTGGATCTGAGACACCCCTCGTGTCGGCTTTCCTTCTAAAATCCATCTTGTGATGGTAGCCTCTGGTTATGAGACCGCCTTCGTGTCGGCCTACCTTAGAGTTTTGGATCTGAGACCGCCCTCGTGTCGGCTTTCCTTTTGAAAATGCATGTTATGATGGTAACCTCTGGTTATGAGACCGCCTTCGTGTCGGCCTACCATAGAGTTTAGGATCTGAGACCGCCCTCGTGTCGGCTTTCCTTTTGAAAATGCATGTTATGATGGGAACCTTTGGTTATGAGACCGCCTTCTTGTCGGCTTACCTTAGAGTTTAGGATCTGAGACCGCCCTCGTGTCGGCTTTCCTTTTGAAAATCCATCTTGTGTTGGTAACATCTAGTTATGAGACCGCCTTTGTGTCGGCCTACCTTAGAGTTTTGGATCTGAGACCGCCCTCGAGTCGGCTTTCCTTCTAAAATTCATCCTGTAATGGTAATCTCTGGTTATGAGTCCGCCTTCGTGTCGGCCTAACTTAGAGTTTTGGATCTGAGACACCCCTCGTGTCGGCTTTCCTTCTAAAATCCATCTTGTGATGGTAACCTCTGGTTATGAGACCGCCTTCGTGTCGGCCTACCTTAGAGTTTAGGATCTAAGACCGCCCTCGTGTCGGCTTTCCTTTTGAAAATCCATCTTCTGTTGGTAACATCTAGTTATGAGACCGCCTTTGTGTCGGCCTACCTTAGAGTTTTGGATCTGAGACCGCCCTCGAGTCGGCTTTCCTTCTAAAATTCATCCTGTAATGGTAATCTCTGGTTATGAGTCCGCCTTCGTGTCGGCCTAACTTAGAGTTTTGGATCTGAGACACCCCTCGTGTCGGCTTTCCTTCTAAAATCCATCTTGTGATGGTAACCTCTGGTTATGAGACCGCCTTCGTGTCGGCCTACCTTAGAGTTTTGGATCTGAGACCGCCCTCGTGTCGGCTTTCCTTTTGAAAATGCATGTTATGATGGTAACCTTTGGTTATGAGACCGCCTTCTTGTCGGCTTACCTTAGAGTTTAGGATCTGAGACCGCCCTCGTGTCGGCTTTCCTTTTGAAAATCCATCTTGTGTTGGTAACATCTAGTTATGAGACCACCTTTGTGTCGGCCTACCTTAGAGTTTTGGATCTGAGACCGCCCTCGAGTCGGCTTTCCTTCTAAAATTCATCCTGTAATGGTAATCTCTGGTTATGAGTCCGCCTTCGTGTCGGCCTAACTTAGAGTTTTGGATCTGAGACACCCCTCGTGTCGGCTTTCCTTCTAAAATCCATCTTGTGATGGTAACCTCTGGTTATGAGACCGCCTTCGTGTCGGCCTACCTTAGAGTTTTGGATCTGAGACCGCCCTCGTGTCGGCTTTCCTTTTGAAAATGCATGTTATGATGGTAACCTTTGGTTATGAGACCGCCTTCTTGTCGGCTTACCTTAGAGTTTAGGATCTGAGACCGCCCTCGTGTCGGCTTTCCTTTTGAAAATCCATCTTGTGTTGGTAACATCTAGTTATGAGACCACCTTTGTGTCGGCCTACCTTAGAGTTTTGGATCTGAGACCGCCCTCGAGTCGGCTTTCCTTCTAAAATTCATCCTGTAATGGTAATCTCTGGTTATGAGTCCGACTTCGTGTCGGCCTAACTTAGAGTTTTGGATCTGAGACACCCCTCGTGTCGGCTTTCCTTCTAAAATCCATCTTGTGATGGTAACCTCTGGTTATGAGACCGCCTTCGTGTCGGCCTACCATAGAGTTTAGGATCTGAGACCGCCCTCGTGTCGGCTTTCCTTTTGAAAATGCATGTTATGATGGTAACCTTTGGTTATGAGACCGCCTTCTTGTCGGCTTACCTTTGAGTTTAGGATCTGAGACCGCCCTCGTGTCGGCTTTCCTTTTGAAAATCCATCTTGTGTTGGTAACATCTAGTTATGAGACCACCTTTGTGTCGGCCTACCTTAGAGTTTTGGATCTGAGACCGCCCTCGAGTCGGCTTTCCTTCTAAAATTCATCCTGTAATGGTAATCTCTGGTTATGAGTCCGCCTTCGTGTCGGCCTAACTTAGAGTTTTGGATCTGAGACACCCCTCGTGTCGGCTTTCCTTCTAAAATCCATCTTGTGATGGTAACCTCTGGTTATGAGACCGCCTTCGTGTCGGCCTACCATAGAGTTTAGGATCTGAGACCGCCCTCGTGTCGGCTTTCCTTTTGAAAATACATGTTATGATGGTAACCTTTGGTTATGAGACCTCCTTCTTGTCGGCTTACCTTAGAGTTTAGGATCTGAGACCGCCCTCGTATCGGCTTTCCTTTTGAAAATCCATGTTATGATGGTAACCTTTGGTTATGAGACCGCCTTCTTGTCGGCTTACCTTAGAGTTTAGGATCTGAGACCGCCCTCGAGTCGACTTTCCTTCTAAAATTCATCCTGTAATGGTAATCTCTGGTTATGAGTCCGCCTTCGTGTCGACCTAACTTAGAGTTTTGGATCTGAGACACCCCTCGTGTCGGCTTTCCTTCTAAAATCCATCTTGTGATGGTAGCCTCTGGTTATGAGACCGCCTTCGTGTCGGCCTACCTTAGAGTTTTGGATCTGAGACCGCCCTCGTGTCGGCTTTCCTTTTGAAAATGCATGTTATGATGGTAACCTCTGGTTATGAGACCGCCTTCGTGTCGGCCTACCATAGAGTTTAGGATCTGAGACCGCCCTCGTGTCGGCTTTCCTTTTGAAAATGCATGTTATGATGGGAACCTTTGGTTATGAGACCGCCTTCTTGTCGGCTTACCTTAGAGTTTAGGATCTGAGACCGCCCTCGTGTCGGCTTTCCTTTTGAAAATCCATCTTGTGTTGGTAACATCTAGTTATGAGACCGCCTTTGTGTCGGCCTACCTTAGAGTTTTGGATCTGAGACCGCCCTCGAGTCGGCTTTCCTTCTAAAATTCATCCTGTAATGGTAATCTCTGGTTATGAGTCCGCCTTCGTGTCGGCCTAACTTAGAGTTTTGGATCTGAGACACCCCTCGTGTCGGCTTTCCTTCTAAAATCCATCTTGTGATGGTAACCTCTGGTTATGAGACCGCCTTCGTGTCGGCCTACCTTAGAGTTTAGGATCTAAGACCGCCCTCGTGTCGGCTTTCCTTTTGAAAATCCATCTTCTGTTGGTAACATCTAGTTATGAGACCGCCTTTGTGTCGGCCTACCTTAGAGTTTTGGATCTGAGACCGCCCTCGAGTCGGCTTTCCTTCTAAAATTCATCCTGTAATGGTAATCTCTGGTTATGAGTCCGCCTTCGTGTCGGCCTAACTTAGAGTTTTGGATCTGAGACACCCCTCGTGTCGGCTTTCCTTCTAAAATCCATCTTGTGATGGTAACCTCTGGTTATGAGACCGCCTTCGTGTCGGCCTACCATAGAGTTTAGGATCTGAGACCGCCCTCGTGTCGGCTTTCCTTTTGAAAATGCATGTTATGATGGGAACCTTTGGTTATGAGACCGCCTTCTTGTCGGCTTACCTTAGAGTTTAGGATCTGAGACCGCCCTCGTGTCGGCTTTCCTTTTGAAAATCCATCTTGTGTTGGTAACATCTAGTTATGAGTCCGCCTTTGTGTCGGCCTACCTTAGAGTTTTGGATCTGAGACCGCCCTCGAGTCGGCTTTCCTTCTAAAATTCATCCTGTAATGGTAATCTCTGGTTATGAGTCCGCCTTCGTGTCGGCCTAACTTAGAGTTTTGGATCTGAGACACCCCTCGTGTCGGCTTTCCTTCTAAAATCCATCTTGTGATGGTAACCTCTGGTTATGAGACCGCCTTCGTGTCGGCCTACCTTAGAGTTTTGGATCTGAGACCGCCCTCGTGTCGGCTTTCCTTTTGAAAATGCATGTTATGATGGTAACCTTTGGTTATGAGACCGCCTTCTTGTCGGCTTACCTTAGAGTTTAGGATCTGAGACCGCCCTCGTGTCGGCTTTCCTTTTGAAAATCCATCTTGTGTTGGTAACATCTAGTTATGAGACCACCTTTGTGTCGGCCTACCTTAGAGTTTTGGATCTGAGACCGCCCTCGAGTCGGCTTTCCTTCTAAAATTCATCCTGTAATGGTAATCTCTGGTTATGAGTCCGACTTCGTGTCGGCCTAACTTAGAGTTTTGGATCTGAGACACCCCTCGTGTCGGCTTTCCTTCTAAAATCCATCTTGTGATGGTAACCTCTGGTTATGAGACCGCCTTCGTGTCGGCCTACCATAGAGTTTAGGATCTGAGACCGCCCTCGTGTCGGCTTTCCTTTTGAAAATGCATGTTATGATGGTAACCTTTGGTTATGAGACCGCCTTCTTGTCGGCTTACCTTAGAGTTTAGGATCTGAGACCGCCCTCGTGTCGGCTTTCCTTTTGAAAATCCATCTTGTGTTGGTAACATCTAGTTATGAGACCACCTTTGTGTCGGCCTACCTTAGAGTTTTGGATCTGAGACCGCCCTCGAGTCGGCTTTCCTTCTAAAATTCATCCTGTAATGGTAATCTCTGGTTATGAGTCCGCCTTCGTGTCGGCCTAACTTAGAGTTTTGGATCTGAGACACCCCTCGTGTCGGCTTTCCTTCTAAAATCCATCTTGTGATGGTAACCTCTGGTTATGAGACCGCCTTCGTGTCGGCCTACCATAGAGTTTAGGATCTGAGACCGCCCTCGTGTCGGCTTTCCTTTTGAAAATGCATGTTATGATGGTAACCTTTGGTTATGAGACCTCCTTCTTGTCGGCTTACCTTAGAGTTTAGGATCTGAGACCGCCCTCGTATCGGCTTTCCTTTTGAAAATCCATGTTATGATGGTAACCTTTGGTTATGAGACCGCCTTCTTGTCGGCGTACCTTAGAGTTTAGGATCTGAGACCGCCCTCGTGTTGGCTTTCCTTTTGAAAATCCATCTTGTGTTGGTAACATCTAGTTATGAGACCGCCTTTGTGTCGGCCTACCTTAGAGTTTTGGATCTGAGACCGCCCTCGAGTCGGATTTCCTTCTAAAATCCATCCACTGATAGTAACCTCTGGTTATGAGACCGTCTTCGTGTCGGCCTACCTTAGAGTTTAGGATCTGAAACCGCCCTCGTGACGGCTTTCCTTTTGAAAATCTATCTTGTGATGGTAACATTTGGTTATGAGACTGCCTTCGTGTCGGATTACCTTAGAGCTTAGGATCTGAGACCGCCTTCGTGTCGGCTTTCCTTTTGAAAATCCATCGTGTGATGGTATCTTCTGGTTATGAGACCGCCTTCGTGTCGGCCTACCTTAGAGTTTTGGATCTGAGACATCCCTCGTGTTGACTTTCCTTCTAAAATCCATCTTGTGATGGTAACCTCTGGTTATGAGACCGCCTTCGTGTCGGCCTACCTTAGAATTTAGGATCCGAGACCGCCCTCGTGTCGGCTTTCCTTTTGAAAATCCATCTTATGATGGTAACTTTTGGTTATGAGAATGCCTTCGTGTCGGCTTACCTTTGAGTTTAGAATCTGAGACTGCCCTCGTGTCGGCATTCATTTTGAAAATCCATCTTGTGATGGTAACCTCTGGTTATGAGACTGCCTTCGTGTCGGCCTACCTTAGAGTTTTGGATCTGAGACATCCCTCGTGTTGACTTTCCTTTTAAAATCCATCTTGTGATGGTAACCTCTGGTTAAGAGACCGCCTTCGTGTCGGCCTACCCTAGTGTTTAGGATCTGAGACCGCCCTCGTGTCGGCTTTCCTTTTGAAAATCCATCTTATGATGGTAACCTTTGGTTATGAGACCGCCTTCGTGTCGGCTTACCTTATAGTTTAGGATCTGAGACCGCCCTCGTGTCGACTTTCCTTTTGAAAATCCATCTTGTGTTGGTAACCTCTAGTTATGAGACCGCCTTTGTGTCGGCCTTCCTTAGAGTTTAGGATCTGAGACCGCCCTCGTGTCGGCTTTCCTTCTAAAATCCATCTTGTGATGGTAACCTCTGGTTATGAGACCGCCTTCGTGTCGGCCTACCTTAGAGTTTAGGATCTGAGACCGCCTTTGTGTCGAATTACCTTAGAGTTTAGGATCTGAGACCGCCTTCGTGTCGGCTTTCCTTTAGAAAATTCATCTTGTGATGGTAACCACTGGTTTTGAGACCGCCTTCGTGCAGGCCTACGTTGGAGTTTAGGATCTGAGACCGCCCTCGTGTCGGCTTTCCTTCAAAAATCCATCTTGTGATGGTACCCTCTAGTTATGTGACCGCCTTCGTGTCGGCTTACCTTAGAGTTTAGGATCTGAGACCGCCCTTATTTCGGCTTTCCTTTTGAAAATCCATCTTGTGATGGTAACCTCTGGTTATGAGACCGCCTTCGTGTCGGCCTACCTTAGAGTTTAGGATCTGAGACCGCCCTCGTGTCGGCTTTCCTTCTAAAATTCATCTTGTAATGGTAATCTCTGGTTATGAGTCCGCCTTCGTGTCGGCCTACCTTAGTGTTTTGGATCTGAGACACCCCTCGTGTCGGCTTTCCTTCTAAAATCCATCTTGTGATGGTAACCTCTGGTTATGAGACCGCCTTCGTGTCGGCCTACCTTAGAGTTTAGGATCTGAGACCGCCCTCGTGTCGGCTTTCCTTTTCAAAATGCATGTTATGATGGTAACCTTTGGTTATGAGACCGCCTTCTTGTCGGCTTACCTTAGAGTTTAGGATCTGAGACCGCCCTCGTGTCGGCTTTCCTTTTGAAAATCCATCTTGTGTTGGTAACATCTAGTTATGAGACCGCCTTTGTGTCGGCCTACCTTAGAGTTTTGGATCTGAGACCGCCCTCGAGTCGGCTTTCCTTCTAAAATTCATCCTGTAATGGTAATCTCTGGTTATGAGTCCGACTTCGTGTCGGCCTAACTTAGAGTTTTGGATCTGAGACACCCCTCGTGTCGGCTTTCCTTCTAAAATCCATCTTGTGATGGTAACCTCTGGTTATGAGACCGCCTTCGTGTCGGCCTACCATAGAGTTTAGGATCTGAGACCGCCCTCGTGTCGGCTTTCCTTTTGAAAATGCATGTTATGATGGTAACCTTTGGTTATGAGACCGCCTTCTTGTCGGCTTACCTTAGAGTTTAGGATCTGAGACCGCCCTCGTGTCGGCTTTCCTTTTGAAAATCCATCTTGTGTTGGTAACATCTAGTTATGAGACCACCTTTGTGTCGGCCTACCTTAGAGTTTTGGATCTGAGACCGCCCTCGAGTCGGCTTTCCTTCTAAAATTCATCCTGTAATGGTAATCTCTGGTTATGAGTCCGCCTTCGTGTCGGCCTAACTTAGAGTTTTGGATCTGAGACACCCCTCGTGTCGGCTTTCCTTCTAAAATCCATCTTGTGATGGTAACCTCTGGTTATGAGACCGCCTTCGTGTCGGCCTACCATAGAGTTTAGGATCTGAGACCGCCCTCGTGTCGGCTTTCCTTTTGAAAATGCATGTTATGATGGTAACCTTTGGTTATGAGACCTCCTTCTTGTCGGCTTACCTTAGAGTTTAGGATCTGAGACCGCCCTCGTATCGGCTTTCCTTTTGAAAATCCATGTTATGATGGTAACCTTTGGTTATGAGACCGCCTTCTTGTCGGCGTACCTTAGAGTTTAGGATCTGAGACCGCCCTCGTGTTGGCTTTCCTTTTGAAAATCCATCTTGTGTTGGTAACATCTAGTTATGAGACCGCCTTTGTGTCGGCCTACCTTAGAGTTTTGGATCTGAGACCGCCCTCGAGTCGGATTTCCTTCTAAAATCCATCCACTGATAGTAACCTCTGGTTATGAGACCGTCTTCGTGTCGGCCTACCTTAGAGTTTAGGATCTGAAACCGCCCTCGTGACGGCTTTCCTTTTGAAAATCTATCTTGTGATGGTAACATTTGGTTATGAGACTGCCTTCGTGTCGGATTACCTTAGAGCTTAGGATCTGAGACCGCCTTCGTGTCGGCTTTCCTTTTGAAAATCCATCGTGTGATGGTATCTTCTGGTTATGAGACCGCCTTCGTGTCGGCCTACCTTAGAGTTTTGGATCTGAGACATCCCTCGTGTCGACTTTCCTTCTAAAATCCATCTTGTGATGGTAACCTCTGGTTATGAGACCGCCTTCGTGTCGGCCTACCTTAGAATTTAGGATCCGAGACCGCCCTCGTGTCGGCTTTCCTTTTGAAAATCCATCTTATGATGGTAACTTTTGGTTATGAGAATGCCTTCGTGTCGGCTTACCTTTGAGTTTAGAATCTGAGACTGCCCTCGTGTCGGCATTCATTTTGAAAATCCATCTTGTGATGGTAACCTCTGGTTATGAGACCGCCTTAGTGTCGGCCTACCTTAGAGTTTTGGATCTGAGACATCCCTCGTGTTGACTTTCCTTTTAAAATCCATCTTGTGATGGTAACCTCTGGTTAAGAGACCGCCTTCGTGTCGGCCTACCCTAGAGTTTAGGATCTGAGACCGCCCTCGTGTCGGCTTTCCTTTTGAAAATCCATCTTATGATGGTAACCTTTGGTTATGAGACCGCCTTCGTGTCGGCTTACCTTAGAGTTTAGGATCTGAGACCGCCCTCGTGTCGACTTTCCTTTTGAAAATCCATCTTGTGTTGGTAACCTCTAGTTATGAGACCGCCTTTGTGTCGGCCTACCTTAGAGTTTAGGATCTGAGACCGCCCTCGTGTCGGCTTTCCTTCTAAAATCCATCTTGTGATGGTAACCTCTGGTTATGAGACCGCCTTCGTGTCGGCCTACCTTAGAGTTTAGGATCTGAGACCGCCTTTGTGTCGGATTACCTTAGAGTTTAGGATCTGAGACCGCCTTCGTGTCGGCTTTCCTTTAGAAAATCCATCTTGTGATGGTAACCACTGGTTATGAGACCGCCTTCGTGTCGGCCTACGTTGGAGTTTAGGATCTGAGACCGCCCTCGTGTCGGCTTTCCTTCAAAAATCCATCTTGTGATGGTACCCTCTAGTTATGTGACCGCCTTCGTGTCGGCTTACCTTAGAGTTTAGGATTTGAGACCGCCCTTATTTCGGCTTTCCTTTTGAAAATCCATCTTGTGATGGTAACCTCTGGTTATGAGACCGCCTTCGTGTCGGCCTACCTTAGAGTTTAGGATCTGAGACCGCCCTCGTGTCGGCTTTCCTTCTAAAATTCATCTTGTAATGGTAATCTCTGGTTATGAGTCCGCCTTCGTGTCGGCCTACCTTAGAGTTTTGGATCTGAGACACCCCTCGTGTCGGCTTTCCTTCTAAAATCCATCTTGTGATGGTAACCTCTGGTTATGAGACCGCCTTCGTGTCGGCCTACCTTAGAGTTTAGGATCTGAGACCGCCCTCGTGTCGGCTTTCCTTTTCAAAATGCATGTTATGATGGTAACCTTTGGTTATGAGACCGCCTTCTTGTCGGCTTACCTTAGAGTTTAGGATCTGAGACCGCCCTCGTGTCGGCTTTCCTTTTGAAAATCCATCTTGTGTTGGTAACATCTAGTTATGAGACCGCCTTTGTGTCGGCCTACCTTAGAGTTTTGGATCTGAGACCGCCCTCGAGTCGGCTTTCCTTCTAAAATTCATCCTGTAATGGTAATCTCTGGTTATGAGTCCGCCTTCGTGTCGGCCTAACTTAGAGTTTTGGATATGAGACACCCCTCGTGTCGGCTTTCCTTCTAAAATCCATCTTGTGATGGTAACCTCTGGTTATGAGACCGCCTTCGTGTCGGCCTACCTTAGAGTTTAGGATCTGAGACCTCCCTCGTGTCGGCTTTCCTTTTGAAAATGCATGTTATGATGGTAACCTTTGGTTATGAGACCGCCTTCTTGTCGGCTTACCTTAGAGTTTAGGATCTGAGACCGCCCTCGTGTCGGCTTACCTTTTGAAAATCCATCTTGTGTTGGTAACATCTAGTTATGAGACCGCCTTTGTGTCGGCCTACCTTAGAGTTTTGGAACTGAGACCGCCCTCGAGTCGGCTTTCCTTCTAAAATTCATCCTGTAATGGTAATCTCTGGTTATGAGTCCGCCTTCGTGTCGGCCTAACTTAGAGTTTTGGATCTGAGACACCCCTCGTGTCGGCTTTCCTTCTAAAATCCATCTTGTGATGGTAACCTCTGGTTATGAGACCGCCTTCGTGTCGGCCTACCTTAGAGTTTAGGATCTGAGACCGCCCTCGTGTCGGCTTTCCTTTTGAAAATCCATCGTGTGATGGTAACTTCTGGTTATGAGTCCGCCTTCGTGTCGGCCTAACTTAGAGTTTTGGATCTGAGACACCCCTCCTGTCGGCTTTCCTTCTAAAATCGATCTTGTGATGGTAACCTCTGGTTATGAGACCGCCTTCGTGTCGGCCTACCTTAGAGTTTAGGATCTGAGACCGCCCTCGTGTCGGCTTTCCTTTTGAAAATGCATGTTATGATGGTAACCTTTGGTTATGAGACCGCCTTCTTGTCGGCTTACCTTAGAGTTTAGGATCTGAGACCGCCCTCGTGTCGGCTTTCCTTTTGAAAATCCATCTTGTGTTGGTAACATCTAGTTATGAGACCGCCTTTGTGTCGGCCTACCTTAGAGTTTTGGATCTGAGACCGCCCTCGAGTCGGCTTTCCTTCTAAAATTCATCCTGTAATGGTAATCTCTGGTTATGAGTCCGCCTTCGTGTCGGCCTAACTTAGAGTTTTGGATCTGAGACACCCCTCGTGTCGGCTTTCCTTCTAAAATCCATCTTGTGATGGTAACCTCTGGTTATGAGACCGCCTTTGTGTCGGCCTACCTTAGAGTTTAGGATCTGAGACCGCCCTCGTGTTGGCTTTCCTTTTGAAAATGCATGTTATGATGGTAACCTTTGGTTATGAGACCGCCTTCTTGTCGGCTTACCTTAGAGTTTAGGATCTGAGACCGCCCTCGTGTCGGCTTTCCTTTTGAAAATCCATCTTGTGTTGGTAACATCTAGTTATGAGACCGCCTTTGTGTCGGCCTACCTTAGAGTTTTGGATCTGAGACCGCCCTCGAGTCGGCTTTCCTTCTAAAATTCATCCTGTAATGGTAATCTCTGGTTATGAGTCCGCCTTCGTGTTGGCCTAACTTAGAGTTTTGGATCTGAGACACCCCTCGTGTCGGCTTTCCTTCTAAAATCCATCTTGTGATGGTAACCTCTGGTTATGAGACAGCCTTCGTGTCGGCCTACCTTAGAGTTTAGGATCTGAGACCGCCCTCGTGTCAGCTTTCCTTTTGAAAATGCATGTTATGATGGTAACCTTTGGTTATGAGACCGCCTTCTTGTCAGCTTACCTTAGAGTTTAGGATCTGAGATCGCCCTCGTGTCGGCTTTCCTTCTAAAATTCATCCTGTAATGGTAATCTCTGGTTATGAGTCCGCCTTCGTGTCGGCCTAACTTAGAGTTTTGGATCTGAGACACCCCTCCTGTCGGCTTTCCTTCTAAAATCCATCTTGTGATGGTAACCTCTGGTTATGAGACCGCCTTCGTGTCGGCCTACCTTAGAGTTTAGGATCTGAGACCGCCCTCGTGTCGGCTTTCCTTTTGAAAATGCATGTTATGATGGTAACCTTTGGTTATGAGACCGCCTTCTTGTCGGCTTACCTTAGAGTTTAGGATCTGAGACCGCCCTCGTGTCGGCTTTCCTTTTGAAAATCCATCTTGTGTTGGTAACATCTAGTTATGAGACCGCCTTTGTGTCGGCCTACCTTAGAGTTTTGGATCTGAGACCGCCCTCGAGTCGGCTTTCCTTCTAAAATTCATCCTGTAATGGTAATCTCTGGTTATGAGTCCGCCTTCGTGTCGGCCTAACTTAGAGTTTTGGATCTGAGACACCCCTCGTGTGGGCTTTCCTTCTAAAATCCATCTTGTGATGGTAACCTCTGGTTATGAGACCGCCTTTGTGTCGGCCTACCTTAGAGTTTAGGATCTGAGACCGCCCTCGTGTCGGCTTTCCTTTTGAAAATGCATGTTATGATGGTAACCTTTGGTTATGAGACCGCCTTCTTGTCGGCTTACCTTAGAGTTTAGGATCTGAGACCGGCCTCGTGTCGGCTTTCCTTTTGAAAATCCATCTTGTGTTGGTAACATCTAGTTATGAGACCGCCTTTGTGTCGACCTACCTTAGAGTTTTGGATCTGAGACCGCCCTCGAGTCGGCTTTCCTTCTAAAATTCATCCTGTAATGGTAATCTCTGGTTATGAGTCCGCCTTCGTGTCGGCCTAACTTAGAGTGTTGGATCTGAGACACCCCTCGTGTCGGCTTTCCTTCTAAAATCCATCTTGTGATGGTAACCTCTGGTTATGAGACTGCCTTCGTGTCGGCCTACCTTAGAGTTTAGGATCTGAGACCGCCCTCGTGTCTGCTTTCCTTTTGAAAATGCATGTTATGATGGTAACCTTTGGTTATGAGACCGCTTTCTTGTCGGCTTACCTTAGAGTTTAGGATCTGAGACCGCCCTCGTGTCGGCTTTCCTTTTGAAAATCCATCTTGTGTTGGTAACATCTAGTTATGAGACCGCCTTTGTGTCGGCCTACCTTAGAGTTTTGGATCTGAGACCGCCCTCGAGTCGGCTTTCCTTCTAAAATTCATCCTGTAATGGTAATCTCTGGTTATGAGTCCGCCTTCGTGTCGGCCTAACTTAGAGTTTTGGATCTGAGACACCCCTCGTGTCGGCTTTCCTTCTAAAATCCATCTTGTGATGGTAACCTCTGGTTATGAGACCGCCTTCGTGTCGGCCTACCTTAGAGTTTAGGATCTGAGACCGCCCTCGTGTCGGCATTCCTTTTGAAAATGCATGTTATGATGGTAACCTTTGGTTATGAGACTGCCTTCGTGTCGGATTACCTTAGAGTTTAGGATCTGAGACCGCCTTCGTGTCGGCTTTCCTTTTGAAAATCCATCGTGTGATGGTAACTTCTGGTTATGAGACGGCCTTTGTGTCGGCCTACCTTAGAGTTTTGGATCTGAGACATCCCTCGTGTCGACTTTCCTTCTAAAATCCATCTTGTGATGGTAACCTCTGGTTATGAGACCGCCTTCGTGTCGGCCTACCTTAGAGTTTTGGATCTGAGACACCCCTCGTGTCGGCTTTCCTTCTAAAATCCATCTTCTGATGGTAACCTCTGGTTATGAGACCGCCTTTGTGTCGGCCTACCTTAGAGTTTAGGATCTGAGACCGCCCTCGTGTCGGCTTTCCTTTTGAAAATGCATGTTATGATGGTAACCTTTGGTTATGAGACCGCCTTCTTGTCGGCTTACCTTAGAGTTTAGGATCTGAGACCGGCCTCGTGTCGGCTTTCCTTTTGAAAATCCATCTTGTGTTGGTAACATCTAGTTATGAGACCGCCTTTGTGTCAGCCTACCTTAGAGTTTTGGATCTGAGACCGCCCTCGAGTCGGCTTTCCTTCTAAAATTCATCCTGTAATGGTAATCTCTGGTTATGAGTCCGCCTTCGTGTCGGCCTACCTTAGAGTTTTGGATCTGAGACACCCCTCGTGTCGGCTTTCCTTCTAAAATCCATCTTGTGATGGTAACCTCTGGTTATGAGACAGCCTTCGTGTCGGCCTACCTTAGAGTTTAGGATCTGAGACCGCCCTCGTGTCGGCTTTCCTTTTGAAAATGCATGTTATGATGGTAACCTTTGGTTATGAGACCGTCTTCTTGTCAGCTTACCTTAGAGTTTAGGATCTGAGATCGCCCTCGTGTCGGCTTTCCTTCTAAAATTCATCCTGTAATGGTAATCTCTGGTTATGAGTCCGCCTTCGTGTCGGCCTAACTTAGAGTTTTGGATCTGAGACACCCCTCCTGTCGGCTTTCCTTCTAAAATCCATCTTGTGATGGTAACCTCTGGTTATGAGACCGCCTTCGTGTCGGCCTACCTTAGAGTTTAGGATCTGAGACCGCCCTCGTGTCGGCTTTCCTTTTGAAAATGCATGTTATGATGGTAACCTTTGGTTATGAGACCGCCTTCTTGTCGGCTTACCTTAGAGTTTAGGATCTGAGACCGCCCTCGTGTCGGCTTTCCTTTTGAAAATCCATCTTGTGTTGGTAACATCTAGTTATGAGACCGCCTTTGTGTCGGCCTACCTTAGAGTTTTGGATCTGAGACCGCCCTCGAGTCGGCTTTCCTTCTAAAATTCATCCTGTAATGGTAATCTCTGGTTATGAGTCCGCCTTCGTGTCGGCCTAACTTAGAGTTTTGGATCTGAGACACCCCTCGTGTGGGCTTTCCTTCTAAAATCCATCTTGTGATGGTAACCTCTGGTTATGAGACCGCCTTTGTGTCGGCCTACCTTAGAGTTTAGGATCTGAGACCGCCCTCGTGTCGGCTTTCCTTTTGAAAATGCATGTTATGATGGTAACCTTTGGTTATGAGACCGCCTTCTTGTCGGCTTACCTTAGAGTTTAGGATCTGAGACCGCCCTCGTGTCGGCTTTCCTTTTGAAAATCCATCTTGTGTTGGTAACATCTAGTTATGAGACCGCCTTTGTGTCGGCCTACCTTAGAGTTTTGGATCTGAGACCGCCCTCGAGTCGGCTTTCCTTCTAAAATTCATCCTGTAATGGTAATCTCTGGTTATGAGTCCGCCTTCGTGTTGGCCTAACTTAGAGTTTTGGATCTGAGACACCCCTCGTGTCGGCTTTCCTTCTAAAATCCATCTTGTGATGGTAACCTCTGGTTATGAGACAGCCTTCGTGTCGGCCTACCTTAGAGTTTAGGATCTGAGACCGCCCTCGTGTCAGCTTTCCTTTTGAAAATGCATGTTATGATGGTAACCTTTGGTTATGAGACCGCCTTCTTGTCAGCTTACCTTAGAGTTTAGGATCTGAGATCGCCCTCGTGTCGGCTTTCCTTCTAAAATTCATCCTGTAATGGTAATCTCTGGTTATGAGTCCGCCTTCGTGTCGGCCTAACTTAGAGTTTTGGATCTGAGACACCCCTCCTGTCGGCTTTCCTTCTAAAATCCATCTTGTGATGGTAACCTCTGGTTATGAGACCGCCTTCGTGTCGGCCTACCTTAGAGTTTAGGATCTGAGACCGCCCTCGTGTCGGCTTTCCTTTTGAAAATGCATGTTATGATGGTAACCTTTGGTTATGAGACCGCCTTCTTGTCGGCTTACCTTAGAGTTTAGGATCTGAGACCGCCCTCGTGTCGGCTTTCCTTTTGAAAATCCATCTTGTGTTGGTAACATCTAGTTATGAGACCGCCTTTGTGTCGGCCTACCTTAGAGTTTTAGATCTGAGACCGCCCTCGAGTCGGCTTTCCTTCTAAAATTCATCCTGTAATGGTAATCTCTGGTTATGAGTCCGCCTTCGTGTCGGCCTAACTTAGACTTTTGGATCTGAGACACCCCTCGTGTGGGCTTTCCTTCTAAAATCCATCTTGTGATGGTAACCTCTGGTTATGAGACCGCCTTTGTGTCGGCCTACCTTAGAGTTTAGGATCTGAGACCGCCCTCGTGTCGGCTTTCCTTTTGAAAATGCATGTTATGATGGTAACCTTTGGTTATGAGACCGCCTTCTTGTCGGCTTACCTTAGAGTTTAGGATCTGAGACCGGCCTCGTGTCGGCTTTCCTTTTGAAAATCCATCTTGTGTTGGTAACATCTAGTTATGAGACCGCCTTTGTGTCGACCTACCTTAGAGTTTTGGATCTGAGACCGCCCTCGAGTCGGCTTTCCTTCTAAAATTCATCCTGTAATGGTAATCTCTGGTTATGAGTCCGCCTTCGTGTCGGCCTAACTTAGAGTGTTGGATCTGAGACACCCCTCCTGTCGGCTTTCCTTCTAAAATCCATCTTGTGATGGTAACCTCTGGTTATGAGACCGCCTTCGTGTCGGCCTACCTTAGAGTTTAGGATCTGAGACCGCCCTCGTGTCGGCTTTCCTTTTGAAAATCCATCTTGTGTTGGTAACATCTAGTTATGAGACCGCCTTTGTGTCGGCCTACCTTAGAGTTTTGGATCTGAGACCGCCCTCGAGTCGGCTTTCCTTCTAAAATTCATCCTGTAATGGTAATCTCTGGTTATGAGTCCGCCTTCGTGTCGGCTTAACTTAGAGTTTTGGATCTGAGACACCCCTCGTGTGGGCTTTCCTTCTAAAATCCATCTTGTGATGGTAACCTCTGGTTATGAGACCGCCTTTGTGTCGGCCTACCTTAGAGTTTAGGATCTGAGACCGCCCTCGTGTCGGCTTTCCTTTTGAAAATGCATGTTATGATGGTAACCTTTGGTTATGAGACCGCCTTCTTGTCGGCTTACCTTAGAGTTTAGGATCTGAGACCGCCCTCGTGTCGGCTTTCCTTTTGAAAATCCATCTTGTGTTGGTAACATCTAGTTATGAGACCGCCTTTGTGTCGGCCTACCTTAGAGTTTTGGATCTGAGACCGCCCTCGAGTCGGCTTTCCTTCTAAAATTCATCCTGTAATGGTAATCTCTGGTTATGAGTCCGCCTTCGTGTTGGCCTAACTTAGAGTTTTGGATCTGAGACACCCCTCGTGTCGGCTTTCCTTCTAAAATCCATCTTGTGATGGTAACCTCTGGTTATGAGACAGCCTTCGTGTCGGCCTACCTTAGAGTTTAGGATCTGAGACCGCCCTCGTGTCAGCTTTCCTTTTGAAAATGCATGTTATGATGGTAACCTTTGGTTATGAGACCGCCTTCTTGTCAGCTTACCTTAGAGTTTAGGATCTGAGATCGCCCTCGTGTCGGCTTTCCTTCTAAAATTCATCCTGTAATGGTAATCTCTGGTTATGAGTCCGCCTTCGTGTCGGCCTAACTTAGAGTTTTGGATCTGAGACACCCCTCCTGTCGGCTTTCCTTCTAAAATCCATCTTGTGATGGTAACCTCTGGTTATGAGACCGCCTTCGTGTCGGCCTACCTTAGAGTTTAGGATCTGAGACCGCCCTCGTGTCGGCTTTCCTTTTGAAAATGCATGTTATGATGGTAACCTTTGGTTATGAGACCGCCTTCTTGTCGGCTTACCTTAGAGTTTAGGATCTGAGACCGCCCTCGTGTCGGCTTTCCTTTTGAAAATCCATCTTGTGTTGGTAACATCTAGTTATGAGACCGCCTTTGTGTCGGCCTACCTTAGAGTTTTAGATCTGAGACCGCCCTCGAGTCGGCTTTCCTTCTAAAATTCATCCTGTAATGGTAATCTCTGGTTATGAGTCCGCCTTCGTGTCGGCCTAACTTAGAGTTTTGGATCTGAGACACCCCTCGTGTGGGCTTTCCTTCTAAAATCCATCTTGTGATGGTAACCTCTGGTTATGAGACCGCCTTTGTGTCGGCCTACCTTAGAGTTTAGGATCTGAGACCGCCCTCGTGTCGGCTTTCCTTTTGAAAATGCATGTTATGATGGTAACCTTTGGTTATGAGACCGCCTTCTTGTCGGCTTACCTTAGAGTTTAGGATCTGAGACCGGCCTCGTGTCGGCTTTCCTTTTGAAAATCCATCTTGTGTTGGTAACATCTAGTTATGAGACCGCCTTTGTGTCGACCTACCTTAGAGTTTTGGATCTGAGACCGCCCTCGAGTCGGCTTTCCTTCTAAAATTCATCCTGTAATGGTAATCTCTGGTTATGAGTCCGCCTTCGTGTCGGCCTAACTTAGAGTGTTGGATCTGAGACACCCCTCGTGTCGGCTTTCCTTCTAAAATCCATCTTGTGATGGTAACCTCTGGTTATGAGACTGCCTTCGTGTCGGCCTACCTTAGAGTTTAGGATCTGAGACCGCCCTCGTGTCTGCTTTCCTTTTGAAAATGCATGTTATGATGGTAACCTTTGGTTATGAGACCGCTTTCTTGTCGGCTTACCTTAGAGTTTAGGATCTGAGACCGCCCTCGTGTCGGCTTTCCTTTTGAAAATCCATCTTGTGTTGGTAACATCTAGTTATGAGACCGCCTTTGTGTCGGCCTACCTTAGAGTTTTGGATCTGAGACCGCCCTCGAGTCGGCTTTCCTTCTAAAATTCATCCTGTAATGGTAATCTCTGGTTATGAGTCCGCCTTCGTGTCGGCCTAACTTAGAGTTTTGGATCTGAGACACCCCTCGTGTCGGCTTTCCTTCTAAAATCCATCTTGTGATGGTAACCTCTGGTTATGAGACCGCCTTCGTGTCGGCCTACCTTAGAGTTTAGGATCTGAGACCGCCCTCGTGTCGGCATTCCTTTTGAAAATGCATGTTATGATGGTAACCTTTGGTTATGAGACTGCCTTCGTGTCGGATTACCTTAGAGTTTAGGATCTGAGACCGCCTTCGTGTCGGCTTTCCTTTTGAAAATCCATCGTGTGATGGTAACTTCTGGTTATGAGACGGCCTTTGTGTCGGCCTACCTTAGAGTTTTGGATCTGAGACATCCCTCGTGTCGACTTTCCTTCTAAAATCCATCTTGTGATGGTAACCTCTGGTTATGAGACCGCCTTCGTGTCGGCCTACCTTAGAGTTTTGGATCTGAGACACCCCTCGTGTCGGCTTTCCTTCTAAAATCCATCTTCTGATGGTAACCTCTGGTTATGAGACCGCCTTTGTGTCGGCCTACCTTAGAGTTTAGGATCTGAGACCGCCCTCGTGTCAGCTTTCCTTTTGAAAATGCATGTTATGATGGTAACCTTTGGTTATGAGACCGCCTTCTTGTCAGCTTACCTTAGAGTTTAGGATCTGAGACCGCCCTCGTGTCGGCTTTCCTTTTGAAAATCCATCTTGTGTTGGTAACATCTAGTTATGAGACCGCCTTTGTGTCGGCCTACCTTAGAGTTTTGGATCTGAGACCGCCCTCGAGTCGGCTTTCCTTCTAAAATTCATCCTGTAATGGTAATCTCTGGTTATGAGTCCGCCTTCGTGTTGGCCTAACTTAGAGTTTTGGATCTGAGACACCCCTCGTGTCGGCTTTCCTTCTAAAATCCATCTTGTGATGGTAACCTCTGGTTATGAGACAGCCTTCGTGTCGGCCTACCTTAGAGTTTAGGATCTGAGACCGCCCTCGTGTCAGCTTTCCTTTTGAAAATGCATGTTATGATGGTAACCTTTGGTTATGAGACCGCCTTCTTGTCAGCTTACCTTAGAGTTTAGGATCTGAGATCGCCCTCGTGTCGGCTTTCCTTCTAAAATTCATCCTGTAATGGTAATCTCTGGTTATGAGTCCGCCTTCGTGTCGGCCTAACTTAGAGTTTTGGATCTGAGACACCCCTCCTGTCGGCTTTCCTTCTAAAATCCATCTTGTGATGGTAACCTCTGGTTATGAGACCGCCTTCGTGTCGGCCTACCTTAGAGTTTAGGATCTGAGACCGCCCTCGTGTCGGCTTTCCTTTTGAAAATGCATGTTATGATGGTAACCTTTGGTTATGAGACCGCCTTCTTGTCGGCTTACCTTAGAGTTTAGGATCTGAGACCGCCCTCGTGTCGGCTTTCCTTTTGAAAATCCATCTTGTGTTGGTAACATCTAGTTATGAGACCGCCTTTGTGTCGGCCTACCTTAGAGTTTTAGATCTGAGACCGCCCTCGAGTCGGCTTTCCTTCTAAAATTCATCCTGTAATGGTAATCTCTGGTTATGAGTCCGCCTTCGTGTCGGCCTAACTTAGAGTTTTGGATCTGAGACACCCCTCGTGTGGGCTTTCCTTCTAAAATCCATCTTGTGATGGTAACCTCTGGTTATGAGACCGCCTTTGTGTCGGCCTACCTTAGAGTTTAGGATCTGAGACCGCCCTCGTGTCGGCTTTCCTTTTGAAAATGCATGTTATGATGGTAACCTTTGGTTATGAGACCGCCTTCTTGTCGGCTTACCTTAGAGTTTAGGATCTGAGACCGGCCTCGTGTCGGCTTTCCTTTTGAAAATCCATCTTGTGTTGGTAACATCTAGTTATGAGACCGCCTTTGTGTCGACCTACCTTAGAGTTTTGGATCTGAGACCGCCCTCGAGTCGGCTTTCCTTCTAAAATTCATCCTGTAATGGTAATCTCTGGTTATGAGTCCGCCTTCGTGTCGGCCTAACTTAGAGTGTTGGATCTGAGACACCCCTCGTGTCGGCTTTCCTTCTAAAATCCATCTTGTGATGGTAACCTCTGGTTATGAGACTGCCTTCGTGTCGGCCTACCTTAGAGTTTAGGATCTGAGACCGCCCTCGTGTCTGCTTTCCTTTTGAAAATGCATGTTATGATGGTAACCTTTGGTTATGAGACCGCTTTCTTGTCGGCTTACCTTAGAGTTTAGGATCTGAGACCGCCCTCGTGTCGGCTTTCCTTTTGAAAATCCATCTTGTGTTGGTAACATCTAGTTATGAGACCGCCTTTGTGTCGGCCTACCTTAGAGTTTTGGATCTGAGACCGCCCTCGAGTCGGCTTTCCTTCTAAAATTCATCCTGTAATGGTAATCTCTGGTTATGAGTCCGCCTTCGTGTCGGCCTAACTTAGAGTTTTGGATCTGAGACACCCCTCGTGTCGGCTTTCCTTCTAAAATCCATCTTGTGATGGTAACCTCTGGTTATGAGACCGCCTTCGTGTCGGCCTACCTTAGAGTTTAGGATCTGAGACCGCCCTCGTGTCGGCATTCCTTTTGAAAATGCATGTTATGATGGTAACCTTTGGTTATGAGACTGCCTTCGTGTCGGATTACCTTAGAGTTTAGGATCTGAGACCGCCTTCGTGTCGGCTTTCCTTTTGAAAATCCATCGTGTGATGGTAACTTCTGGTTATGAGACGGCCTTTGTGTCGGCCTACCTTAGAGTTTTGGATCTGAGACATCCCTCGTGTCGACTTTCCTTCTAAAATCCATCTTGTGATGGTAACCTCTGGTTATGAGACCGCCTTCGTGTCGGCCTACCTTAGAGTTTTGGATCTGAGACACCCCTCGTGTCGGCTTTCCTTCTAAAATCCATCTTCTGATGGTAACCTCTGGTTATGAGACCGCCTTTGTGTCGGCCTACCTTAGAGTTTAGGATCTGAGACCGCCCTCGTGTCGGCTTTCCTTTTGAAAATGCATGTTATGATGGTAACCTTTGGTTATGAGACCGCCTTCTTGTCGGCTTACCTTAGAGTTTAGGATCTGAGACCGGCCTCGTGTCGGCTTTCCTTTTGAAAATCCATCTTGTGTTGGTAACATCTAGTTATGAGACCGCCTTTGTGTCAGCCTACCTTAGAGTTTTGGATCTGAGACCGCCCTCGAGTCGGCTTTCCTTCTAAAATTCATCCTGTAATGGTAATCTCTGGTTATGAGTCCGCCTTCGTGTCGGCCTACCTTAGAGTTTTGGATCTGAGACACCCCTCGTGTCGGCTTTCCTTCTAAAATCCATCTTGTGATGGTAACCTCTGGTTATGAGACAGCCTTCGTGTCGGCCTACCTTAGAGTTTAGGATCTGAGACCGCCCTCGTGTCGGCTTTCCTTTTGAAAATGCATGTTATGATGGTAACCTTTGGTTATGAGACCGTCTTCTTGTCAGCTTACCTTAGAGTTTAGGATCTGAGATCGCCCTCGTGTCGGCTTTCCTTCTAAAATTCATCCTGTAATGGTAATCTCTGGTTATGAGTCCGCCTTCGTGTCGGCCTAACTTAGAGTTTTGGATCTGAGACACCCCTCCTGTCGGCTTTCCTTCTAAAATCCATCTTGTGATGGTAACCTCTGGTTATGAGACCGCCTTCGTGTCGGCCTACCTTAGAGTTTAGGATCTGAGACCGCCCTCGTGTCGGCTTTCCTTTTGAAAATGCATGTTATGATGGTAACCTTTGGTTATGAGACCGCCTTCTTGTCGGCTTACCTTAGAGTTTAGGATCTGAGACCGCCCTCGTGTCGGCTTTCCTTTTGAAAATCCATCTTGTGTTGGTAACATCTAGTTATGAGACCGCCTTTGTGTCGGCCTACCTTAGAGTTTTGGATCTGAGACCGCCCTCGAGTCGGCTTTCCTTCTAAAATTCATCCTGTAATGGTAATCTCTGGTTATGAGTCCGCCTTCGTGTCGGCCTAACTTAGAGTTTTGGATCTGAGACACCCCTCGTGTGGGCTTTCCTTCTAAAATCCATCTTGTGATGGTAACCTCTGGTTATGAGACCGCCTTTGTGTCGGCCTACCTTAGAGTTTAGGATCTGAGACCGCCCTCGTGTCGGCTTTCCTTTTGAAAATGCATGTTATGATGGTAACCTTTGGTTATGAGACCGCCTTCTTGTCGGCTTACCTTAGAGTTTAGGATCTGAGACCGGCCTCGTGTCGGCTTTCCTTTTGAAAATCCATCTTGTGTTGGTAACATCTAGTTATGAGACCGCCTTTGTGTCGGCCTACCTTAGAGTTTTGGATCTGAGACCGCCCTCGAGTCGGCTTTCCTTCTAAAATTCATCCTGTAATGGTAATCTCTGGTTATGAGTCCGCCTTCGTGTCGGCCTAACTTAGAGTTTTGGATCTGAGACACCCCTCGTGTCGGCTTTCCTTCTAAAATCCATCTTGTGATGGTAACCTCTGGTTATGAGACCGCCTTTGTGTCGGCCTACCTTAGAGTTTAGGATCTGAGACCGCCCTCGTGTCGGCTTTCCTTTTGAAAATGCATGTTATGATGGTAACCTTTGGTTATGAGACCGCCTTCTTGTCGGCTTACCTTAGAGTTTAGGATCTGAGACCGGCCTCGTGTCGGCTTTCCTTTTGAAAATCCATCTTGTGTTGGTAACATCTAGTTATGAGACCGCCTTTGTGTCGGCCTACCTTAGAGTTTTGGATCTGAGACCGCCCTCGAGTCGGCTTTCCTTCTAAAATTCATCCTGTAATGGTAATCTCTGGTTATGAGTCCGCCTTCGTGTCGGCCTAACTTAGAGTTTTGGATCTGAGACACCCCTCGTGTCGGCTTTCCTTCTAAAATCCATCTTGTGATGGTAACCTCTGGTTATGAGACCGCCTTCGTGTCGGCCTACCTTAGAGTTTAGGATCTGAGACCGCCCTCGTGTCTGCTTTCCTTTTGAAAATGCATGTTATGATGGTAACCTTTGGTTATGAGACCGCTTTCTTGTCGGCTTACCTTAGAGTTTAGGATCTGAGACCGCCCTCGTGTCGGCTTTCCTTTTGAAAATCCATCTTGTGTTGGTAACATCTAGTTATGAGACCGCCTTTGTGTCGGCCTACCTTAGAGTTTTGGATCTGAGACCGCCCTCGAGTCGGCTTTCCTTCTAAAATTCATCCTGTAATGGTAATCTCTGGTTATGAGTCCGCCTTCGTGTCGGCCTAACTTAGAGTTTTGGATCTGAGACACCCCTCGTGTCGGCTTTCCTTCTAAAATCCATCTTGTGATGGGTACCTCTGGTTATGAGACCGCCTTCGTGTCGGCCTACCTTAGAGTTTAGGATCTCAGACCGCCCTCGTTTCGGCATTCCTTTTGAAAATGCATGTTATGATGGTAACCTTTGGTTATGAGACTGCCTTCGTGTCGGATTACCTTAGAGTTTAGGATCTGAGACCGCCTTCGTGTCGGCTTTCCTTTTGAAAATCCATCGTGTGATGGTAACTTCTGGTTATGAGACGGCCTTTGTGTCGGCCTACCTTAGAGTTTTGGATCTGAGACATCCCTCGTGTCGACTTTCCTTCTAAAATCCATCTTGTGATGGTAACCTCTGGTTATGAGACCGCCTTCGTGTCGGCCTACCTTAGAGTTTTGGATCTGAGACATCCCTCGTGTTGACTTTCCTTTTAAAATCCATCTTGTGATGGTAACCTCTGGTTAAGAGACCGCCTTCGTGTCGGCCTACCCTAGAGTTTAGGATCTGAGACCGCCCTCGTGTCGGCTTTCCATTTGAAAATCCATCTTATGATGGTAACCTTTGGTTATGAGACCGCCTTCGTGTCGGCTTACCTTAGAGTTTAGGATCTGAGACCGCCCTCGTGTCGACTTTCCTTTTGAAAATCCATCTTGTGTTGGTAACCTCTAGTTATGAGACCACCTTTGTGTCGGCCTACCTTAGAGTTTAGGATCTGAGACCGCCCTCGTGTCGGCTTTCCTTCTAAAATCCATCTTGTGATGGTAACCTCTGGTTATGAGACCGCCTTCGTGTCGGCCTACCTTAGAGTTTAGGATCTGAGACCGCCCTCGTGTTGGCTTTCCTTTTGAAAATCCATCTTGTGATGGTAACCTTTAGTTATGAGACCGCCTTCGTGTCGGATTACCTTAGAGTTTAGGATCTGAGACCGCCTTCGTGTCGGATTACTTTAGAGTTTAGGATCTGAGACCGCCTTCGTGTCGGCTTTCCTTTTGAAAATCCATCTGGTGATGGTAACCTCTGGTTATGAGACCGCCTTCGTGCCGGCCTACGTTGGAGTTTAGGATCTGAGACAGCCCTCGTGTCGGCTTTCCTTCAAAAATCCATCTTGTGATGGTACCCTCTAGTTATGAGACCGCCTTCGTGTCGGCCTACCTTAGAGTTTAGGATCTGAGACAGCCCTCATTTCGGCTTTCCTTTTGAAAATCCATCTTGTGATGGTAACCTCTGGTTATGAGACCGCCTTCGTGTCGGCCTACCTTAGAGTTTAGGATCTAAGACCGCCCTCGTGTCGGCTTTCCCTCTTAAATTCATCTTGTAATGGTAATCTCTGGTAATGAGTCCGCCTTCGTGTCGGCCTACCTTAGAGTTTTGGATCTGAGACACCCCTCGTGTCGGGTTTCCTTCTAAAATCCATCTTGTGATGGTAACCTCTGGTTATGAGACCGCCTTCGTGTCGGCCTACCTTAGAGTTTAGGATCTGAGACCGCCCTCGTGTCGGCTTTCCTTTTGAAAATGCATGTTATGATGGTAACCTTTGGTTATGAGACTGCCTTCTTGTCGGCTTACCTTAGAGTTTAGGATCTGAGACCGCCCTCGTGTCGGCTTTCCTTTTGAAAATCCATCTTGTGTTGGTAACATCTAGTTATGAGACTGCCTTTGTGTCGGCCTACCTTAGAGTTTTGGATCTGAGACCGCCCTCGAGTCGGATTTCCTTCTAAAATCCATCTTGTGTTAGTAACCTCTGGTTATGAGACCGCCTTCGTGTCGGCCTACCTTAGAGTTTAGGATCTGAAACCGCCCTCGTGACGGCTTTCCTTTTGAAAATCCATCTTGTGATGGTAACCTTTGGTTATGAGACTGCCTTCGTGTCGGATTACCTTAGAGTTTAGGATCTGAGACCGCCTTCGTGTCAGCTTTCCTTTTGAAAATCCATCGTGTGATCGTAACTTCTGGTTATAAGACCGCCTTCGTGTCGGCCTACCTTAGAGTTTTGGATCTGAGACATCCCTCGTGTCGACTTTCCTTCTAAAATCCATCTTGTGATGGTAACCTCTGGTTATGAGACCGCCTTCGTGTCGGCCTACCTTAGAGTTTTCGATCTGAGACATCCCTCGTGTTGACTTTCCTTTTAAAATCCATCTTGTGATGGTAACCTCTGGTTAAGAGACCGCCTTCGTGTCGGCCTACCCTAGAGTTTAGGATCTGAGACCGCCCTCGTGTCGACTTTCCTTTTGAAAATCCATCTTGTGTTGGTAACCTCTAGTTATGAGACCGCCTTTGTGTCGGCCTACCTTAGAGTTTAGGATCTGAGACCGCCCTCGTGTCGGCTTTCCTTCTAAAATCCATCTTGTGATGGTAACCTCTGGTTATGAGACCGCCTTCTTGTCGGCCTACCTTAGAGTTTAGGATCTGAGACCGCCCTCGTGTCGACTTTCCTTTTGAAAATCCATCTTGTGTTGGTAACCTCTAGTTATGAGACCGCCTTTGTGTCGGCCTACCTTAGAGTTTAGGATCTGAGACCGCCCTCGTGTCGGCTTTCCTTCTAAAATCCATCTTGTGAGGGTAACCTCTGGTTATGAGACCGCCTTCGTGTCGGCCTACCTTAGAGTTCAGGATCTGAGACCGCCCTCGTGTTGGCATTCCTTTTGAAAATCCATCTTGTGATGGTAACCTTTGGTTATGAGACCGCCTTCGTGTCGGATTACCTTAGAGTTTAGGATCTGAGACCGCCTCCGTGTCGGATTACTTTAGAGTTTAGGATCTGAGACCGCCTTCGTGTCGGCTCTCCTTTTGAAAATCCATCTTGTGATGCTAACCTCTGGTTATGAGACCGCCTTCGTGCCGGCCTACGTTGGAGTTTAGGATCTGAGACCGCCCTCGTGTCGGCTTTCCTTCAAAAATCCATCTTGTGATGGTACCCTCTAGTTATGAGACCGCCTTCGTGTCGGCCTACCTTAGAGTTTAGGATCTGAGACCGCCCTCGTGTCGGCTTTCCTTCTAAAATCCATCTTGTGATGGTAACCTCTGGTTATGAGACCGCCTTCGTGTCGGCCTACCTTAGAGTTTAGGATCTGAGACCGCCCTCGTGTTGGCTTTCCTTTTGAAAATCCATCTTGTGATGGTAACCTTTAGTTATGAGACCGCCTTCGTGTCGGATTACCTTAGAGTTTAGGATCTGAGACCGCCTTCGTGTCGGATTACTTTAGAGTTTAGGATCTGAGACCGCCTTCGTGTCGGCTTTCCTTTTGAAAATCCATCTGGTGATGGTAACCTCTGGTTATGAGACCGCCTTCGTGCCGGCCTACGTTGGAGTTTAGGATCTGAGACAGCCCTCGTGTCGGCTTTCCTTCAAAAATCCATCTTGTGATGGTACCCTCTAGTTATGAGACCGCCTTCGTGTCGGCCTACCTTAGAGTTTAGGATCTGAGACAGCCCTCATTTCGGCTTTCCTTTTGAAAATCCATCTTGTGATGGTAACCTCTGGTTATGAGACCGCCTTCGTGTCGGCCTACCTTAGAGTTTAGGATCTAAGACCGCCCTCGTGTCGGCTTTCCCTCTTAAATTCATCTTGTAATGGTAATCTCTGGTAATGAGTCCGCCTTCGTGTCGGCCTACCTTAGAGTTTTGGATCTGAGACACCCCTCGTGTCGGGTTTCCTTCTAAAATCCATCTTGTGATGGTAACCTCTGGTTATGAGACCGCCTTCGTGTCGGCCTACCTTAGAGTTTAGGATCTGAGACCGCCCTCGTGTCGGCTTTCCTTTTGAAAATGCATGTTATGATGGTAACCTTTGGTTATGAGACTGCCTTCTTGTCGGCTTACCTTAGAGTTTAGGATCTGAGACCGCCCTCGTGTCGGCTTTCCTTTTGAAAATCCATCTTGTGTTGGTAACATCTAGTTATGAGACTGCCTTTGTGTCGGCCTACCTTAGAGTTTTGGATCTGAGACCGCCCTCGAGTCGGATTTCCTTCTAAAATCCATCTTGTGTTAGTAACCTCTGGTTATGAGACCGCCTTCGTGTCGGCCTACCTTAGAGTTTAGGATCTGAAACCGCCCTCGTGACGGCTTTCCTTTTGAAAATCCATCTTGTGATGGTAACCTTTGGTTATGAGACTGCCTTCGTGTCGGATTACCTTAGAGTTTAGGATCTGAGACCGCCTTCGTGTCAGCTTTCCTTTTGAAAATCCATCGTGTGATCGTAACTTCTGGTTATAAGACCGCCTTCGTGTCGGCCTACCTTAGAGTTTTGGATCTGAGACATCCCTCGTGTCGACTTTCCTTCTAAAATCCATCTTGTGATGGTAACCTCTGGTTATGAGACCGCCTTCGTGTCGGCCTACCTTAGAGTTTTCGATCTGAGACATCCCTCGTGTTGACTTTCCTTTTAAAATCCATCTTGTGATGGTAACCTCTGGTTAAGAGACCGCCTTCGTGTCGGCCTACCCTAGAGTTTAGGATCTGAGACCGCCCTCGTGTCGACTTTCCTTTTGAAAATCCATCTTGTGTTGGTAACCTCTAGTTATGAGACCGCCTTTGTGTCGGCCTACCTTAGAGTTTAGGATCTGAGACCGCCCTCGTGTCGGCTTTCCTTCTAAAATCCATCTTGTGATGGTAACCTCTGGTTATGAGACCGCCTTCTTGTCGGCCTACCTTAGAGTTTAGGATCTGAGACCGCCCTCGTGTCGACTTTCCTTTTGAAAATCCATCTTGTGTTGGTAACCTCTAGTTATGAGACCGCCTTTGTGTCGGCCTACCTTAGAGTTTAGGATCTGAGACCGCCCTCGTGTCGGCTTTCCTTCTAAAATCCATCTTGTGAGGGTAACCTCTGGTTATGAGACCGCCTTCGTGTCGGCCTACCTTAGAGTTCAGGATCTGAGACCGCCCTCGTGTTGGCATTCCTTTTGAAAATCCATCTTGTGATGGTAACCTTTGGTTATGAGACCGCTTTCGTGTCGGATTACCTTAGAGTTTAGGATCTGAGACCGCCTCCGTGTCGGATTACTTTAGAGTTTAGGATCTGAGACCGCCTTCGTGTCGGCTCTCCTTTTGAAAATCCATCTTGTGATGCTAACCTCTGGTTATGAGACCGCCTTCGTGCCGGCCTACGTTGGAGTTTAGGATCTGAGACCGCCCTCGTGTCGGCTTTCCTTCAAAAATCCATCTTGTGATGGTACCCTCTAGTTATGAGACCGCCTTCGTGTCGGCCTACCTTAGAGTTTAGGATCTGAGACCGCCCTCATTTTGGCTTTCCTTTTGAAAATCCATCTTGTGATGGTAACCTCTGGTTATGAGACCGCCTTCGTGTCGGCCTACCTTAGAGTTTAGGATCTGAGACCGCCCTCGTGTCGGCTTTCCTTCTAAAATCCATCTTGTGATGGTAACCTCTGGTTATGAGACCGCCTTCGTGTCGGCCTACCTTAGAGTTTAGGATCTGAGACCGCCCTCGTGTCGGCTTTCCTTCTGAAAATCCATCGTGTGATGGTAACTTCTGGTTATGAGACCGCCTTCGTGTCGGCCTACCTTAGAGTTTTGGATCTGAGACATCCCTCGTGTCGACTTTCCTTCTAAAATCCATCTTGTGATGGTAACCTCTGGTTATGAGACCGCCTTCGTGACGGCCTACCTTAGAATTTAGGATCCGAGACCGCCCTCGTGTCGGCTTTCCTTTTGAAAATCCATCTTATGATGGTAACTTTTGGTTATGAGAATGCCTTCGTGTCGGCTTACCTTTGAGTTTAGAATCTGAGACTGCCCTCGTGTCGGCATTCATTTTGAAAATCCATCTTGTGATGGTAACCTCTGGTTATGAGACCGCCTTCGTGTCGGCCTACCTTAGAGTTTTGGATCTGAGACATCCCTCGTGTTGACTTTCCTTTTAAAATCCATCTTGTGATGGTAACCTCTGGTTAAGAGACCGCCTTCGTGTCGTCCTACCCTAGAGTTTAGGATCTGAGACCGCCCTCGTGTCGGCTTTCCTTTTGATAATCCATCTTATGATGGTAACCTTTGGTTATGAGACCGCCTTCGTGTCGGCTTACCTTAGAGTTTAGGATCTGAGACCGCCCTCGTGTCGACTTTCCTTCTGAAAATCCATCTTGTGTTGGTCACCTCTAATTATGAGACCGCCTTTGTGTCGGCCTACCTTAGAGTTTAGGATCTGAGACCGCCCTCGTGTCGGCTTTCCTTCTAAAATCCATCTTGTGATGGTAACCTCTGGTTATGAGACCGCCTTCTTGTCGGCCTACCTTAGAGTTTAGGATCTGAGACCGCCTTCGTGTCGGATTACCTTAGAGTTTAGGATCTGAGACCGCCTTCGTGTCGGCTTTCCTTTTGAAAATCCATCTTGTGATGGTAACCTCTGGTTATAACACCGCCTTCGTGCCGGCCTACGTTGGAGTTTAGGATCTGAGACCGCCCTCGTGTCGGCTTTCCTTCAAAAATCCATCTTGTGATGGTACCCTCTAGTTATGTGACCGCCTTCGTGTCGGCCTACCTTAGAGTTTAGGATCTGAGACCGCCCTCATTTCAGCTTTCCTTTTGAAAATCCATCATGTGATGGTAACCTCTGGTTATGAGACTGCCTTCGTGTCGGCCTACCTTAGAGTTTAGGATCTGAGACCGCCCTCGTGTCGGCTTTCCTTCTAAAATTCATCTTGTAATGGTAATCTCTGGTTATGAGTCCGCCTTCGTGTCGGCCTACCTTAGAATTTTGGATCTGAGACACCCCTCGTGTCGGCTTTCCTTCTAAAATCCATCTTGTGATGGTAACCTCTGGTTATGAGACCGCCTTCGTGTCGGCCTACCTTAGAGTTTAGGATCTGAGACCGCCCTCGTGTCGGCATTCCTTTTGAAAATGCATGTTATGATGGTAACCTTTGGTTATGAGACTGCCTTCGTGTCGGATTACCTTAGAGTTTAGGATCTGAGACTGCCTTCGTGTCGGCTTTCCTTTTGAAAATCCATCGTGTGATGGTAACTTCTGGTTATGAGACGGCCTTCGTGTCGGCCTACCTTAGAGTTTTGGATCTGAGACATCCCTCGTGTCGACTTTCCTTCTAAAATCCATCTTGTGATGGTAACCTCTGGTTATGAGATCGCCTTCGTGTCGGCCTACCTTAGAGTTTTGGATCTGAGACATCCCTCGTGTTGACTTTCCTTTTAAAATCCATCTTGTGATGGTAACCTCTGGTTAAGAGACCGCCTTCGTGTCGGCCTACCCTAGAGTTTAGGATCTGAGACCGCCCTCGTGTCGGCTTTCCTTTTGAAAAT
The DNA here is from genome assembly GCA_022829125.1 of Lathyrus tuberosus. NCBI lineage: Eukaryota > Viridiplantae > Streptophyta > Magnoliopsida > Fabales > Fabaceae > Lathyrus > Lathyrus tuberosus. The sequence goes on from JALAZF010000038.1 coordinate 10,510,997, forward strand.
CCATCTTATGTTGGTAACCTTTGGTTATGAGACCGCCTTCGTGTCGGCTTACCTTAGAGTTTAGGATCTGAGACCGCCCTCGTGTCGACTTTCCTTTTGAAAATCCATCTTGTGTTGGTAACCTCTTGTTATGAGACCGCCTTTGTGTCGGCCTACCTTAGAGTTTAGGATCTGAGACCGCCCTCGTGTTGGCTTTCCTTCTAAAATCCATCTTGTGATGGTAACCTCTGGTTATGAGACCGCCTTCGTGTCGGCCTACCTTAGAGTTTAGGATCTGAGACCGCCCTCGTGTTGGCTTTCCTTTTGAAAATCCATCTTGTGATGGTAACCTTTAGCTATGAGACCGCCTTCGTGTCGGATTACCTTAGAGTTTAGGATCTGAGACCGCCTTCGTGTCGGATTACTTTAGAGTTTAGGATCTGAGACCACCTTCGTGTCGGCTTTCCTTTTGAAAATCCATCTGCTGATGGTAACCTCTGGTTATGAGACCGCCTTCGTGCCGGCCTACGTTGGAGTTTAGGATCTGAGACAGCCCTCGTGTCGGCTTTCCTTCAAAAATCCATCTTGTGATGGTACCCTCTAGTTATGAGACCGCCTTCGTGTCGGCCTACCTTAGAGTTTAGGATCTGAGACCGCCCTCATTTCAGCTTTCCTTTTGAAAATCCATCTTGTGATGGTAACCTCTGGTTATGAGACCGCCTTCGTGTCGGCCTACCTTAGAGTTTAGGATCTGAGACCGCCCTCGTGTCGGCTTTCCTTCTAAAATTCATCTTGTAATGGTAATCTCTGGTAATGAGTCCGCCTTCGTGTCGGCCTTCCTTAGAGTTTTGGATCTGAGACACCCCTCGTGTCGGGTTTCCTTCTAAAATCCATCTTGTGATGGTAACCTCTGGTTATGAGACCGCCTTCGTGTCGGCCTACCTTAGAGTTTAGGATCTGAGACCGCCCTCGTGTCGGCTTTCCTTTTGAAAATGCATGTTATGATGGTAACCATTGGTTATGAGACTGTCTTCTTGTCGGCTTACCTTAGAGTTTAGGATCTGAGACCGCCCTCGTGTCGGCTTTCCTTTTGAAAATCCATCTTGTGTTGGTAACATCTAGTTATGAGACTGCCTTTGTGTCGGCCTACCTTAGAGTTTTGGATCTGAGACCGCCCTCCAGTCGGATTTCCTTCTAAAATCCATCTTGTGATAGTAACCTCTGGTTATGAGACCGCCTTCGTGTCGGCCTACCTTAGAGTTTAGGATCTGAAACCGCCCTCGTGACGGCTTTCCTTTTGAAAATCCATCTTGTGATGGTAACCTTTGGTTATGAGACTGCCTTCGTGTCGGATTACCTTAGAGTTTAGGATCTGAGACCGCCTTCGTGTCGGCTTTCCTTTTGAAAATCCATCGTGTGATCGTAACTTCTGGTTATGAGACCGCCTTCGTGTCGGCCTACCTTAGAGTTTTGGATCTGAGACATCCCTCGTGTCGACTTTCCTTCTAAAATCCATCTTGTGATGGTAACCTCTGGTTATGAGACCGCCTTCGTGTCGGCCTACCTTAGAGTTTTCGATCTGAGACATCCCTCGTGTTGACTTTCCTTTTAAAATCCATCTTGTGATGGTAACCTCTGGTTAAGAGACCGCCTTCGTGTCGGCCTACCCTAGAGTTTAGGATCTGAGACCGCCCTCGTGTCGACTTTCCTTTTGAAAATCCATCTTGTGTTGGTAACCTCTAGTTATGAGACCGCCTTTGTGTCGGCCTACCTTAGAGTTTAGGATCTGAGACCGCCCTCGTGTCGGCTTTCCTTCTAAAATCCATCTTGTGATGGTAACCTCTGGTTATGAGACCGCCTTCGTGTCGGCCTACCTTAGAGTTTAGGATCTGAGACCGCCCTCGTGTTGGCTTTCCTTTTGAAAATCCATCTTGTGATGGTAACCTTTAGTTATGAGACCGCCTTCGTGTTGGATTACCTTAGAGTTTAGGATCTGAGACCGCCTTCGTGTCGGATTACTTTAGAGTTTAGGATCTGAGACCACCTTCGTGCCGGCTTTCCTTTTGAAAATCCATCTGGTGATGGTAACCTCTGGTTATGAGACCGCCTTCGTGCCGGCCTACGTTGGAGTTTAGGATCTGAGACAGCCCTCGTGTCGGCTTTCCTTCAAAAATCCATCTTGTGATGGTACCCTCTAGTTATGAGACCGCCTTCGTGTCGGCCTACCTTAGAGTTTAGGATCTGAGACCGCCCTCATTTCGGCTTTCCTTTTGAAAATCCATCTTGTGATGGTAACCTCTGGTTATGAGACCGCCTTCGTGTCGGCCTACCTTAGAGTTTAGGATCTGAGACCGCCCTCGTGTCGGCTTTCCTTCTAAAATTCATCTTGTAATGGTAATCTCTGGTAATGAGTCCGCCTTCGTGTCGGCCTTCCTTAGAGTTTTGGATCTGAGACACCCCTCGTGTCGGGTTTCCTTCTAAAATCCATCTTGTGATGGTAACCTCTGGTTATGAGACCGCCTTCGTGTCGGCCTACCTTAGAGTTTAGGATCTGAGACCGCCCTCGTGTCGGCTTTCCTTTTGAAAATGCATGTTATGATGGTAACCATTGGTTATGAGACTGCCTTCTTGTCGGCTTACCTTAGAGTTTAGGATCTGAGACCGCCCTCGTGTCGGCTTTCCTTTTGAAAATCCATCTTGTGTTGGTAACATCTAGTTATGAGACTGCCTTTGTGTCGGCCTACCTTAGAGTTTTGGATATGAGACCGCCCTCGAGTCGGATTTCCTTCTAAAATCCATCTTGTGATAGTAACCTCTGGTTATGAGACCGCCTTCGTGTCGGCCTACCTTAGAGTTTAGGATCTGAAACCGCCCTCGTGTCGGCTTTCCTTTTGAAAATCCATCGTGTGATCGTAACTTCTGGTTATGAGACCGCCTTCGTGTCGGCCTACCTTAGAGTTTTGGATCTGAGACATCCCTCGTGTCGACTTTCCTTCTAAAATCCATCTTGTGATGGTAACCTCTGGTTATGAGACCGCCTTCGTGTCGGCCTACCTTAGAGTTTAGGATCTGAGACCGCCCTCGTGTCGATTTTCCTTTTGAAAATCCATCTTGTGTTGGTAACCTCTAGTTATGAGACCGCCTTTGTGTCGGCCTACCTTAGAGTTTAGGATCTGAGACCGCCCTCGTGTCGGCTTTCCTTCTAAAATCCATCTTGTGAGGGTAACCTCTGGTTATGAGACCGCCTTCGTGTCGGCCTACCTTAGAGTTTAGGATCTGAGACCGCCCTCGTGTTGGCATTCCTTTTGAAAATCCATCTTGTGATGGTAACCTTTGGTTATGAGACCGCCTTCGTGTCGGATTACCTTAGAGTTTAGGATCTGAGACCGCCTCCGTGTCGGATTACTTTAGAGTTTAGGATCTGAGACCGCCTTCGTGTCGGCTTTCCTTTTGAAAATCCATCTTGTGATGGTAACCTCTGGTTATGAGACCGCCTTCGTGCCGGCCTACGTTGGAGTTTAGGATCTGAGACCGCCCTCGTGTCGGCTTTCCTTCAAAAATCCATCTTGTGATGGTACCCTATAGTTATGAGACCGCCTTCGTGTCGGCCTACCTTAGAGTTTAGGATCTGAGACCGCCCTCATTTTGGCTTTCCTTTTGAAAATCCATCTTGTGATGGTAACCTCTGGTTATGAGACCGCCTTCGTGTCGGCCTACCTTAGAGTTTAGGATCTGAGACCGCCCTCGTGTCGGCTTTCCTTCTAAAATTCATCTTGTAATGGTAATCTCTGGTTATGAGTCCGCCTTCGTGTCGGCCTACCTTAGAGTTTTGGATCTGAGACACCCCTCGTGTCGGGTTTCCTTCTAAAATCCATCTTGTGATGCTAACCTCTGGTTATGAGACCGCCTTCGTGTCGGCCTACCTTAGAGTTTAGGATCTGAGACCGCCCTCGTGTCGGCTTTCCTTTTGAAAATCCATCGTGTGATGGTAACTTCTGGTTATGAGACCGCCTTCGTGTCGGCCTACCTTAGAGTTTTGGATCTGAGACATCCCTCGTGTCGACTTTCCTTCTAAAATCCATCTTGTGATGGTAACCTCTGGTTATGAGACCGCCTTCGTGTCGGCCTACCTTAGAATTTAGGATCCGAGACCGCCCTCGTGTCGGCTTTCCTTTTGAAAATCCATCTTATGATGGTAACTTTTGGTTATGAGAATGCCTTCGTGTCGGCTTACCTTTGAGTTTAGAATCTGAGACTGCCCTCGTGTCGGCATTCATTTTGAAAATCCATCTTGTGATGGTAACCTCTGGTTATGAGACCGCCTTCGTGTCGGCCTACCTTAGAGTTTTGGATCTGAGACATCCCTCGTGTTGACTTTCCTTTTAAAATCCATCTTGTGATGGTAACCTCTGGTTAAGAGACCGCCTTCGTGTCGTCCTACCCTAGAGTTTAGGATCTGAGACCGCCCTCGTGTCGGCTTTCCTTTTGATAATCCATCTTATGATGGTAACCTTTGGTTATGAGACCGCCTTCGTGTCGGCTAACCTTAGAGTTTAGGATCTGAGACCGCCCTCGTGTCGACTTTCCTTCTGAAAATCCATCTTGTGTTGGTAACCTCTAATTATGAGACCGCCTTTGTGTCGGCCTACCTTAGAGTTTAGGATCTGAGACCGCCCTCGTGTCGGCTTTCCTTCTAAAATCCATCTTGTGATGGTAACCTCTGGTTATGAGACCGCCTTCTTGTCGGCCTACCTTAGAGTTTAGGATCTGAGACCGCCCTCATTTCAGCTTTCCTTTTGAAAATCCATCTTGTGATGGTAACCTCTGGTTATGAGACTGCCTTCGTGTCGGCCTACCTTAGAGTTTAGGATCTGAGACCGCCCTCGTGTCGGCTTTCCTTCTAAAATTCATCTTGTAATGGTAATCTCTGGTAATGAGTCCGCCTTCGTGTCGGCCTACCTTAGAGTTTAGGATCTGAGACCGCCCTCATTTCAGCTTTCCTTTTGAAAATCCATCTTGTGATGGTAACCTCTGGTTATGAGACCGCCTTCGTGTCGGCCTACCTTAGAGTTTAGGATCTGAGACCGCCCTCGTGTCGGCTTTCCTTCTAAAATTCATCTTGTAATGGTAATCTCTGGTAATGAGTCCGCCTTCGTGTCGGCCTTCCTTAGAGTTTTGGATCTGAGACACCCCTCGTGTCGGGTTTCCTTCTAAAATCCATCTTGTGATGGTAACCTCTGGTTATGAGACCGCCTTCGTGTCGGCCTACCTTAGAGTTTAGGATCTGAGACCGCCCTCGTGTCGGCTTTCCTTTTGAAAATGCATGTTATGATGGTAACCATTGGTTATGAGACTGTCTTCTTGTCGGCTTACCTTAGAGTTTAGGATCTGAGACCGCCCTCGTGTCGGCTTTCCTTTTGAAAATCCATCTTGTGTTGGTAACATCTAGTTATGAGACTGCCTTTGTGTCGGCCTACCTTAGAGTTTTGGATCTGAGACCGCCCTCCAGTCGGATTTCCTTCTAAAATCCATCTTGTGATAGTAACCTCTGGTTATGAGACCGCCTTCGTGTCGGCCTACCTTAGAGTTTAGGATCTGAAACCGCCCTCGTGACGGCTTTCCTTTTGAAAATCCATCTTGTGATGGTAACCTTTGGTTATGAGACTGCCTTCGTGTCGGATTACCTTAGAGTTTAGGATCTGAGACCGCCTTCGTGTCGGCTTTCCTTTTGAAAATCCATCGTGTGATCGTAACTTCTGGTTATGAGACCGCCTTCGTGTCGGCCTACCTTAGAGTTTTGGATCTGAGACATCCCTCGTGTCGACTTTCCTTCTAAAATCCATCTTGTGATGGTAACCTCTGGTTATGAGACCGCCTTCGTGTCGGCCTACCTTAGAGTTTTCGATCTGAGACATCCCTCGTGTTGACTTTCCTTTTAAAATCCATCTTGTGATGGTAACCTCTGGTTAAGAGACCGCCTTCGTGTCGGCCTACCCTAGAGTTTAGGATCTGAGACCGCCCTCGTGTCGACTTTCCTTTTGAAAATCCATCTTGTGTTGGTAACCTCTAGTTATGAGACCGCCTTTGTGTCGGCCTACCTTAGAGTTTAGGATCTGAGACCGCCCTCGTGTCGGCTTTCCTTCTAAAATCCATCTTGTGATGGTAACCTCTGGTTATGAGACCGCCTTCGTGTCGGCCTACCTTAGAGTTTAGGATCTGAGACCGCCCTCGTGTTGGCTTTCCTTTTGAAAATCCATCTTGTGATGGTAACCTTTAGTTATGAGACCGCCTTCGTGTTGGATTACCTTAGAGTTTAGGATCTGAGACCGCCTTCGTGTCGGATTACTTTAGAGTTTAGGATCTGAGACCACCTTCGTGCCGGCTTTCCTTTTGAAAATCCATCTGGTGATGGTAACCTCTGGTTATGAGACCGCCTTCGTGCCGGCCTACGTTGGAGTTTAGGATCTGAGACAGCCCTCGTGTCGGCTTTCCTTCAAAAATCCATCTTGTGATGGTACCCTCTAGTTATGAGACCGCCTTCGTGTCGGCCTACTTTAGAGTTTAGGATCTGAGACCGCCCTCATTTCGGCTTTCCTTTTGAAAATCCATCTTGTGATGGTAACCTCTGGTTATGAGACCGCCTTCGTGTCGGCCTACCTTAGAGTTTAGGATCTGAGACCGCCCTCGTGTCGGCTTTCCTTCTAAAATTCATCTTGTAATGGTAATCTCTGGTAATGAGTCCGCCTTCGTGTCGGCCTTCCTTAGAGTTTTGGATCTGAGACACCCCTCGTGTCGGGTTTCCTTCTAAAATCCATCTTGTGATGGTAACCTTTGGTTATGAGACCGCCTTCGTGTCGGCCTACCTTAGAGTTTAGGATCTGAGACCGCCCTCGTGTCGGCTTTCCTTTTGAAAATGCATGTTATGATGGTAACCATTGGTTATGAGACTGCCTTCTTGTCGGCTTACCTTAGAGTTTAGGATCTGAGACCGCCCTCGTGTCGGCTTTCCTTTTGAAAATCCATCTTGTGTTGGTAACATCTAGTTATGAGACTGCCTTTGTGTCGGCCTACCTTAGAGTTTTGGATCTGAGACCGCCCTCGAGTCGGATTTCCTTCTAAAATCCATCTTGTGATAGTAACCTCTGGTTATGAGACCGCCTTCGTGTCGGCCTACCTTAGAGTTTAGGATCTGAAACCGCCCTCGTGTCGGCTTTCCTTTTGAAAATCCATCGTGTGATCGTAACTTCTGGTTATGAGACCGCCTTCGTGTCGGCCTACCTTAGAGTTTTGGATCTGAGACATCCCTCGTGTCGACTTTCCTTCTAAAATCCATCTTGTGATGGTAACCTCTGGTTATGAGACCGCCTTCGTGTCGGCCTACCTTAGAGTTTAGGATCTGAGACCGCCCTCGTGTCGATTTTCCTTTTGAAAATCCATCTTGTGTTGGTAACCTCTAGTTATGAGACCGCCTTTGTGTCGGCCTACCTTAGAGTTTAGGATCTGAGACCGCCCTCGTGTCGGCTTTCCTTCTAAAATCCATCTTGTGAGGGTAACCTCTGGTTATGAGACCGCCTTCGTGTCGGCCTACCTTAGAGTTTAGGATCTGAGACCGCCCTCGTGTTGGCATTCCTTTTGAAAATCCATCTTGTGATGGTAACCTTTGGTTATGAGACCGCCTTCGTGTCGGATTACCTTAGAGTTTAGGATCTGAGACCGCCTCCGTGTCGGATTACTTTAGAGTTTAGGATCTGAGACCGCCTTCGTGTCGGCTTTCCTTTTGAAAATCCATCTTGTGATGGTAACCTCTGGTTATGAGACCGCCTTCGTGCCGGCCTACGTTGGAGTTTAGGATCTGAGACCGCCCTCGTGTCGGCTTTCCTTCAAAAATCCATCTTGTGATGGTACCCTATAGTTATGAGACCGCCTTCGTGTCGGCCTACCTTAGAGTTTAGGATCTGAGACCGCCCTCATTTTGGCTTTCCTTTTGAAAATCCATCTTGTGATGGTAACCTCTGGTTATGAGACCGCCTTCGTGTCGGCCTACCTTAGAGTTTAGGATCTGAGACCGCCCTCGTGTCGGCTTTCCTTCTAAAATTCATCTTGTAATGGTAATCTCTGGTTATGAGTCCGCCTTCGTGTCGGCCTACCTTAGAGTTTTGGATCTGAGACACCCCTCGTGTCGGGTTTCCTTCTAAAATCCATCTTGTGATGCTAACCTCTGGTTATGAGACCGCCTTCGTGTCGGCCTACCTTAGAGTTTAGGATCTGAGACCGCCCTCGTGTCGGCTTTCCTTTTGAAAATCCATCGTGTGATGGTAACTTCTGGTTATGAGACCGCCTTCGTGTCGGCCTACCTTAGAGTTTTGGATCTGAGACATCCCTCGTGTCGACTTTCCTTCTAAAATCCATCTTGTGATGGTAACCTCTGGTTATGAGACCGCCTTCGTGTCGGCCTACCTTAGAATTTAGGATCCGAGACCGCCCTCGTGTCGGCTTTCCTTTTGAAAATCCATCTTATGATGGTAACTTTTGGTTATGAGAATGCCTTCGTGTCGGCTTACCTTTGAGTTTAGAATCTGAGACTGCCCTCGTGTCGGCATTCATTTTGAAAATCCATCTTGTGATGGTAACCTCTGGTTATGAGACCGCCTTCGTGTCGGCCTACCTTAGAGTTTTGGATCTGAGACATCCCTCGTGTTGACTTTCCTTTTAAAATCCATCTTGTGATGGTAACCTCTGGTTAAGAGACCGCCTTCGTGTCGTCCTACCCTAGAGTTTAGGATCTGAGACCGCCCTCGTGTCGGCTTTCCTTTTGATAATCCATCTTATGATGGTAACCTTTGGTTATGAGACCGCCTTCGTGTCGGCTAACCTTAGAGTTTAGGATCTGAGACCGCCCTCGTGTCGACTTTCCTTCTGAAAATCCATCTTGTGTTGGTAACCTCTAATTATGAGACCGCCTTTGTGTCGGCCTACCTTAGAGTTTAGGATCTGAGACCGCCCTCGTGTCGGCTTTCCTTCTAAAATCCATCTTGTGATGGTAACCTCTGGTTATGAGACCGCCTTCTTGTCGGCCTACCTTAGAGTTTAGGATCTGAGACCGCCCTCATTTCAGCTTTCCTTTTGAAAATCCATCTTGTGATGGTAACCTCTGGTTATGAGACTGCCTTCGTGTCGGCCTACCTTAGAGTTTAGGATCTGAGACCGCCCTCGTGTCGGTTTTCCTTCTAAAATTCATCTTGTAATGGTAATCTCTGGTTATGAGTCCGCCTTCGTGTCGGCCTACCTTAGAGTTTTGGATCTGAGACACCCCTCGTGTCAGCTTTCCTTCTAAAATCCATCTTGTGATGGTAACCTCTGGTTATGAGACCGCCTTCGTGTCGGCCTACCTTAGAGTTTAGGATCTGAGACCGCCCTCGTGTCGGCTTTCCTTTTGAAAATGCATGTTATGATGGTAACCTTTGGTTATGAGACCGCCTTCTTGTCAGCTTACCTTAGAGTTTAGGATCTGAGACCGCCCTCGTGTCGGCTTTCCTTCTAAAATTCATCCTGTAATGGTAATCCCTGGTTATGAGTCCGCCTTCGTGTCGGCCTAACTTAGAGTTTTGGATCTGAGACACCCCTCGTGTCGGCTTTCCTTCTAAAATCCATCTTGTGATGGTAACCTCTGGTTATGAGACCGCCTTCGTGTCGGCCTACCTTAGAGTTTAGGATCTGAGACCGCCCTCGTGTCGGCTTTCCTTTTGAATATGCATGTTATGATGGTAACCTTTGGTTATGAGACCGCCTTCTTGTCGGCTTACCTTAGAGTTTAGGATCTGAGACCGGCCTCGTGTCGGCTTTCCTTTTGAAAATCCATCTTGTGTTGGTAACATCTAGTTATGAGACAGCCTTTGTGTCGGCCTACCTTAGAGTTTTGGATCTGAGACCGCCCTCGAGTCGGCTTTCCTTCTAAAATTCATCCTGTAATGGTAATCGCTGGTTATGAGTCCGCCTTCGTGTCGGCCTAACTTAGAGTTTTGGATCTGAGACACCCCTCGTGTCGGCTTTCCTTCTAAAATCCATCTTGTGATGGTAACCTCTGGTTATGAGACCGCCTTTGTGTCGGCCTACCTTAGAGTTTAGGATCTGAGACCACCCTCGTGTCGGCTTTCCTTTTGAAAATGCATGTTATGATGGTAACCTTTGGTTATGAGACCGCCTTCTTGTCGGCTTACCTTAGAGTTTAGGATCTGAGACCGGCCTCGTGTCGGCTTTCCTTTTGAAAATCCATCTTGTGTTGGTAACATCTAGTTATGAGACCGCCTTTGTGTCGGCCTACCTTAGAGTTTTGGATCTGAGACCGCCCTCGAGTCGGCTTTCCTTCTAAAATTCATCCTGTAATGGTAATCTCTGGTTATGAGTCCGCCGTCGTGTCGGCCTAACTTAGAGTTTTGGATCTGAGACACCCCTCGTGTCGGCTTTCCTTCTAAAATCCATCTTGTGATGGTAACCTCTGGTTATGAGACCGCCTTCGTGTCGGCCTACCTTAGAGTTTAGGATCTGAGACCGCCCTCGTGTCTGCTTTCCTTTTGAAAATGCATGTTATGATGGTAACCTTTGGTTATGAGACCGCCTTCTTGTCGGCTTACCTTAGAGTTTAGGATCTGAGACCGCCCTCGTGTCGGCTTTCCTTTTGAAAATCCATCTTGTGTTGGTAACATCTAGTTATGAGACCGCCTTTGTGTCGGCCTACCTTAGAGTTTTGGATCTGAGACCGCCCTCGAGTCGGCTTTCCTTCTAAAATTCATCCAGTAATGGTAATCTCTGGTTATGAGTCCGCCTTCGTGTCGGCCTAACTTAGAGTTTTGGATCTGAGACACCCCTCGTGTCGGCTTTCCTTCTAAAATCCATCTTGTGATGGTAACCTCTGGTTATGAGACCGCCTTCGTGTCGGCCTACCTTAGAGTTTAGGATCTGAGACCGCCCTCGGGTCGGCTTTCCTTTTGAAAATGCATGTTATGATGGTAACCTTTGGTTATGAGACTGCCTTCGTGTCGGATTACCTTAGAGTTTAGGATCTGAGACTGCCTTCGTGTCGGCTTTCCTTTTGAAAATCCATCGTGTGATGGTAACTTCTGGTTATGAGACGGCCTTCGTGTCGGCCTACCTTAGAGTTTTGGATCTGAGACATCCCTCGTGTCGACTTTCCTTCTAAAATCCATCTTGTGATGGTAACCTCTGGTTATGAGACCGCCTTCGTGTCGGCCTACCTTAGAGTTTTGGATCTGAGACATCCCTCGTGTTGACTTTCCTTTTAAAATCCATCTTGTGATGGTAACCTCTGGTTAAGAGACCGCCTTCGTGTCGGCCTACCCTAGAGTTTAGGATCTGAAACCGCCCTCGTGTCGGCTTTCCTTTTGAAAATCCATCTTATGATGGTAACCTTTGGTTATGAGACCGCCTTCGTGTCGGCTTACCTTAGAGTTTAGGATCTGAGACCGCCCTCGTGTCGACTTTCCTTTTGAAAATCCATCTTGTGTTGGTAACCTCTAGTTATGAGACCGCCTTTGTGTCGGCCTACCTTAGAGTTTAGGATCTGAGACCGCCCTCGTGTCGGCTTTCCTTCTAAAATCCATCTTGTTATGGTAACCTCTGGTTATGAGACCGCCTTCGTGTCGGCCTACCTTAGAGTTTAGGATCTGAGACCGCCCTCGTGTTGGCTTTCCTTTTGAAAATCCATCTTGTGATGGTAACCTTTAGTTATGAGACCGCCTTCGTGTCGGATTACCTTAGAGTTTAGGATCTGAGACCGCCTTCGTGTCGGATTACTTTAGAGTTTAGGATCTGAGACCGCCTTCATGTCGGCTTTCCTTTTGAAAATCCATCTGGTGATGGTAACCTCTGGTTATGAGACCGCCTTCGTGCCGGCCTACGTTGGAGTTTAGGATCTGAGACAGCCCTCGTGCCGGCTTTCCTTCAAAAATCCATCTTGTGATGGTACCCTCTAGTTATGAGACCGCCTTCGTGTCGGCCTACCTTAGAGTTTAGGATCTGAGACCGCCTTCATTTCGGCTTTCCTTTTGAAAATCCATCTTGTGATGGTAACCTCTGGTTATGAGACCGCCTTCGTGTCGGCCTACCTTAGAGTTTAGGATCTGAGACCGCCCTCGTGTCGGCTTTCCTTCTAAAATTCATCTTGTAATGGTAATCTCTGGTAATGAGTCCGCCTTCGTGTCGGCCTACCTTAGAGTTTTGGATCTGAGACACCCCTCGTGTCGGGTTTCCTTCTAAAATCCATCTTGTGATGGTAACCTCTGGTTATGAGACCGCCTTCGTGTCGGCCTACCTTAGAGTTTAGGATCTGAGACCGCCCTCGTGTCGGCTTTCCTTTTGAAAATGCATGTTATGATGGTAACCTTTGGTTATGAGACTGCCTTCTTGTCGCTTACCTTAGTGTTTAGGATCTGAGACCGCCCTCGTGTCGGCTTTCCTTTTGAAAATCCATCTTGTGTTGGTAACATCTAGTTATGAGACTGCCTTTGTGTCGGCCTACCTTAGAGTTTTGGATCTGAGACCGCCCTCGAGTCGGATTTCCTTCTAAAATCCATCTTGTGATAGTAACCTCTGGTTATGAGACCGCCTTCGTGTCGGCCTACCTTAGAGTTTAGGATCTGAAACCGCCCTCGTGACGGCTTTCCTTTTGAAAATCCATCTTGTGATGGTAACCTTTGGTTATGAGACTGCCTTCGTGTCGGATTACCTTAGAGTTTAGGATCTGAGACCGCCTTCGTGTCGGCTTTCCTTTTGAAAATCCATCGTGTGATCGTAACTTCTGGTTATGAGACCGCCTTCGTGTCGGCCTACCTTAGAGTTTTGGATATGAGACATCCCTCGTGTCGACTTTCCTTCTAAAATCCATCTTGTGATGGTAACCTCTGGTTATGAGACCGCCTTCGTGTCGGCCTACCTTAGAGTTTTCGATCTGAGACATCCCTCGTGTTGACTTTCCTTTTAAAATCCATCTTGTGATGGTAACCTCTGGTTAAGAGACCGCCTTCGTGTCGGCCTACCCTAGAGTTTAGGATCTGAGACCGCCCTCGTGTCGACTTTCCTTTTGAAAATCCATCTTGTGTTGGTAACCTCTAGTTATGAGACCGCCTTTGTGTCGGCCTACCTTAGAGTTTAGGATCTGAGACCGCCCTCGTGTCGGCTTTCCTTCTAAAATCTATCTTGTGATGGTAACCTCTGGTTATGAGACCGCCTTCGTGTCGGCCTACCTTAGAGTTTAGGATCTGAGACCGCCCTCGTGTCGACTTTCCTTTTGAAAATCCATCTTGTGTTGGTAACCTCTAGTTATGAGACCGCCTTTGTGTCGGCCTACCTTAGAGTTTAGGATCTGAGACCGCCCTCGTGTCGGCTTTCCTTCTAAAATCCATCTTGTGAGGGTAACCTCTGGTTATGAGACCGCCTTCGTGTCGGCCTACCTTAGAGTTTAGGATCTGAGACCGCCCTCGTGTTGGCATTCCTTTTGAAAATCCATCTTGTGATGGTAACCTTTGGTTATGAGACCGCCTTCGTGTCGGATTACCTTAGAGTTTAGGATCTGAGACCGCCTCCGTGTCGGATTACTTTAGAGTTTAGGATCTGAGACCGCCTTCGTGTCGGCTTTCCTTTTGAAAATCCATCTTGTGATGGTAACCTCTGGTTATGAGACCGCCTTCGTGCCGGCCTACGTTGGAGTTTAGGATCTGAGACTGCCCTCGTGTCGGCTTTCCTTCAAAAATCCATCTTGTGATGGTACCCTCTAGTTATGAGACCGCCTTCGTGTGGGCCTACCTTAGAGTTTAGGATCTGAGACCGCCCTCATTTTGGCTTTCCTTTTGAAAATCCATCTTGTGATGGTAACCTCTGGTTATGAGACCGCCTTCGTGTCGGCCTACCTTAGAGTTTAGGATCTGAGACCGCCCTCGTGTCGGCTTTCCTTTTGAAAATGCATGTTATGATGGTAACCTTTGGTTATGAGACCGCCTTCTTGTCGGCTTACCTTAGAGTTTAGGATCTGAGACCGCCCTCGTGTCGGCTTTCCTTTTGAAAATCCATCTTGTGTTGGTAACATCTAGTTATGAGACCGCCTTTGTGTCGGCCTACCTTAGAGTTTTGGATCTGAGACCGCCCTCGAGTCGGCTTTCCTTCTAAAATTCATCCTGTAATGGTAATCTCTGGTTATGAGTCCGCCTTCGTGTCGGCCTAACTTAGAGTTTTGGATCTAAGACACCCCTCGTGTCGGCTTTCCTTCTAAAATCCATCTTGTGATGGTAACCTCTGGTTATGAGACCGCCTTCGTGTCGGCCTACCTTAGAGTTTAGGATCTGAGACCGCCCTCGTGTCGGCTTTCCTTTTGAAAATCCATGTTGTGATGGTAACCTTTGGTTATGAGACCGCCTTCTTGTCGGCTTACCTTAGAGTTTAGGATCTGAGACCACCCTCGTGTCGGCTTTCCTTTTCAAAATCCATCTTGTGTTGGTAACACCTAGTTATGAGACCGCCTTTGTGTCGGCCTACCTTAGAGTTTTGGATCTGAGACCGCCCTCGAGTCGGATTTCCTTCTAAAATCCATCTTGTGATAGTAACCTCTGGTTATGAGACCCCCTTCGTGTCGGCCTACCTTAGAGTTTAGGATCTGAAACCGCCCTCGTGACGGCTTTCCTTTTGAAAATCCATCTTGTGATGGTAACCTTTGGTTATGAGACTGCCTTCGTGTCGGATTACCTTAGAGTTTAGGATCTGAGACCGCCTTCGTGTCGGCTTTCCTTTTGAAAATCTATCGTGTGATGGTAACCTCTGGTTATGAGACCGCCTTCGTGTCGGCCTACCTTAGAGTTTTGGATCTGAGACATCCCTCGTGTTGACTTTCCTTTTAAAATCCATCTTGTGATGGTAACCTCTGGTTAAGAGACCGCCTTCGTGTCGGCCTACCCTAGAGTTTAGGATCTGAGACCTCCCTCGTGTCGGCTTTCATTTTGAAAATCCATCTTATGATGGTAACCTTTGGTTATGAGACCGCCTTCGTGTCGGCTTACCTTAGAGTTTAGGATCTGAGACCGCCCTCGTGTCGACATTCCTTTTGAAAATCCATCTTGTGTTGGTAACCTCTAGTTATGAGACCGCCTTTGTGTCGGCCTACCTTAGAGTTTAGGATCTGAGACCGCCCTTGTGTCGGCTTTCCTTCTAAAATCCATCTTGTGATGGTAACCTCTGGTTATGAGACCGCCTTCGTGTCGGCCAACCTTAGAGTTTAGGATCTGACACCGCCCTCGTGTTGGCTTTCCTTTTGAAAATCCATCTTGTGATGGTAACCTTTGGTTATGAGACCGCCTTCGTGTCGGATTACCTTAGAGTTTAGGATCTGAGACCGCCTTCGTGTCGGATTACTTTAGAGTTTAGGATCTGAGACCGCCTTCGTGTCGGCTTTCCTTTTGAAAATCCACCTTGTGATGGTAACCTCTGGTTATGAGACCGCCTTCGTGCCGGCCTACGTTGGAGTTTAGGATCTGAGACCGCCCTCGTGTCGGCTTTCCTTCAAGAATCCATCTTGTGATGGTACCCTCTAGTTATGAGACCGCCTTCGTGTCGGCCTACCTAAGAGTTTAGGATCTGAGACCGCCCTCGTGTCGACTTTCCTTTTGAAAATCCATCTTGTGTTGGTAACCTCTAGTTATGAGACCGCCTTTGTGTTGGCCTACCTTAGAGTTTAGGATCTGAGACCGCCCTCGTGTCGGCTTTCCTTCTAAAATCCATCTTGTGATGGTAACCTCTGGTTGTGAGACCGCCTTCGTGTCGGCCTACCTTAGAGTTTAGGATCTGAGACCGCCCTCGTGTTGGCATTCCTTTTGAAAATCCATCTTGTGATGGTAACCTTTGGTTATGAGACCGCCTTCGTGTCGGATTACCTTAGAGTTTAGGATCTGAGACCGCCTTCGTGTCGGATTACTTTAGAGTTTAGGATCTGAGACCGCCTTCGTGTCGGCTTCCCTTTTGAAAATCCATCTTGTGATGGTAACCTCTGGTTATGAGACCGCCTTCGTGCCGGCCTACGTTGGAGTTTAGGATCTGAGACCGCCCTCATTTTGGCTTTCCTTTTGAAAATCCATCTTGTGATGGTAACCTCTGGTTATGAGACCGCCTTCGTGTCGGCCTACCTTAGAGTTTAGGATCTGAGACCGCCCTCCTGTCGGCTTTCCTTCTAAAATTCTTCTTGTAATGGTAACCTCTGGTTATGAGTCCGCCTTCGTGTCGGCCTACCTTAGAGTTTTGGATCTGAGACACCCCTCGTGTCGGCTTTCCTTCTAAAATCCATCTTGTGATGGTAACCTCTGGTTATGAGACCGCCTTCGTGTCGGCCTACATTAGAGTTTTGGATCTGAGACACCCCTTGTGTCGGCTTTCCTTCTAAAATCCATCTTGTGATGGTAACCTCTGGTTATGAGACCGCCTTCGTGTCGGCTTACCTTAGAGTTTAGGATCTGAGACCGCCCTCGTGTCGGCTTTCCTTTTGAAAATGCATGTTATGATGGTAACCTTTGGTTATGAGACCGCCTTCTTGTCGGCTTACCTTAGAGTTTAGGATCTGAGACCGCCCTCGTGTCGGCTTTCCTTTTGAAAATCCATCTTGTGTTGGTAACATCTAGTTATGAGACCGCCTTTGTGTCGGCCTACCTTAGAGTTTTGGATCTGAGACCGCCCTCGAGTCGGGTTTCCTTCTAAAATTCATCCTGTAATGGTAATCTCTGGTTATGAGTCCGCCTTCGTGTTGGCCTAACTTAGAGTTTTGGATCTGAGACACCCCTCGTGTCGGCTTTCCTTCTAAAATCCATCTTGTGATGGTAACCTCTGGTTATGAGACCGCCTTCGTGTCGGCCTTCCTTAGAGTTTAGGATCTGAGACCGCCCTCGTGTCGGCATTCCTTTTGAAAATCCATCTTGTGTTGGTAACACCTAGTTATGAGACCGCCTTTGTGTCGGCCTACCTTAGAGTTTTGGATCTGAGACCGCCCTCGAGTCGGCTTTCCTTCTAAAATTCATCCTGTAATGGTAATCTCTGGTTATGAGTCCGCCTTCGTGTCGGCCTAACTTAGAGTTTTGGATCTGAGACACCCCTCGTGTCGGCTTTCCTTCTAAAATCCATCTTGTGGTGGTAACATCTAGTTATGAGACCGCCTTTGTGTCGGCCTACCTTAGAGTTTTGGATCTGAGACCGCCCTCGAGTCGGCTTTCCTTCTAAAATTCATTCTGTAATGGTAATCTCTGGTTATGAGTCCGCCTTCGTGTCGGCCTAACTTAGAGTTTTGGATCTGAGACACCCCTCGTGTCGGCTTTCCTTCTAAAATCCATCTTGTGATGGTAACCTCTGGTTATGAGACCGCCTTCGTGTCGGCCTACCTTAGAGTTTAGGATCTGAGACCGCCCTCGTGTCGGCTTTCCTTTTGAAAATCCATGTTGTGATGGTAACCTTTGGTTATGAGACTGCCTTCTTGTCGGCTTACCTTAGAGTTTAGGATCTGAGACCGCCCTCGTGTCGGCTTTCCTTTTGAAAATCCATCTTGTGTTGGTAACACCTAGTTATGAGACCGCCTTTGTGTCGGCCTACCTTAGAGTTTTGGATCTGAGACCGCCCTCGAGTCGGATTTCCTTCTAAAATCCATCTTGTGATAGTAACCTCTGGTTATGAGACCGCCTTCGTGTCGGCCTACCTTAGAGTTTAGGATCTGAAACCGCCCTCGTGACGGCTTTCCTTTTGAAAATCCATCTTGTGATGGTAACCTTTGGTTATGAGACTGCCTTCGTGTCGGAGTACCTTAGAGTTTAGGATCTGAGACCGCCTTCGTGTCGGCTTTCCTTTTGAAAATCTATCGTGTGATGGTAACCTCTGGTTATGAGACCGCCTTCGTGTCGGCCTACCTTAGAGTTTTGGATCTGAGACATCCCTCGTGTTGACTTTCCTTTTAAAATCCATCTTGTGATGGTAACCTCTGGTTAAGAGACCGCCTTCGTGTCGGCCTACCCTAGAGTTTAGGATCTGAGACCGCCCTCGTGTCGGCTTTCATTTTGAAAATCCATCTTATGATGGTAACCTTTGGTTATGAGACCGCCTTCGTGTCGGCTTACCTTAGAGTTTAGGATCTGAGACCGCCCTCGTGTCGACATTCCTTTTGAAAATCCATCTTGTGTTGGTAACCTCTAGTTATGAGACCGCCTTTGTGTCGGCCTACCTTAGAGTTTAGGATCTGAGACCGCCCTTGTGTCGGCTTTCCTTCTAAAATCCATCTTGTGATGGTAACCTCTGGTTATGAGACCGCCTTCGTGTCGGCCAACCTTAGAGTTTAGGATCTGACACCGCCCTCGTGTTGGCCTTCCTTTTGAAAATCCATCTTGTGATGGTAACCTTTGGTTATGAGACCGCCTTCGTGTCGGATTACCTTAGAGTTTAGGATCTGAGACCGCCTTCGTGTCGGATTACTTTAGAGTTTAGGATCTGAGACCGCCTTCGTGTCGGCTTTCCTTTTGAAAATCCACCTTGTGATGGTAACCTCTGGTTATGAGACCGCCTTCGTGCCGGCCTACGTTGGAGTTTAGGATCTGAGACCGCCCTCGTGTCGGCTTTCCTTCAAGAATCCATCTTGTGATGGTACCCTCTAGTTATGAGACCGCCTTCGTGTCGGCCTACCTTAGAGTTTAGGATCTGAGACCGCCCTCGTGTCGACTTTCCTTTTGAAAATCCATCTTGTGTTGGTAACCTCTAGTTATGAGACCGCCTTTGTGTTGGCCTACCTTAGAGTTTAGGATCTGAGACCGCCCTCGTGTCGGCTTTCCTTCTAGAATCCATCTTGTGATGGTAACCTCTGGTTGTGAGACCGCCTTCGTGTCGGCCTACCTTAGAGTTTAGGATCTGAGACCGCCCTCGTGTTGGCATTCCTTTTGAAAATCCATCTTGTGATGGTAACCTTTGGTTATGAGACCGCCTTCGTGTCGGATTACCTTAGAGTTTAGGATCTGAGACCGCCTTCGTGTCGGATTACTTTAGAGTTTAGGATCTGAGACCGCCTTCGTGTCGGCTTCCCTTTTGAAAATCCATCTTGTGATGGTAACCTCTGGTTATGAGACCGCCTTCGTGCCGGCCTACGTTGGAGTTTAGGATCTGAGACCGCCCTCATTTTGGCTTTCCTTTTGAAAATCCATCTTGTGATGGTAACCTCTGGTTATGAGACCGCCTTCGTGTCGGCCTACCATAGAGTTTAGGATCTGAGACCGCCCTCGTGTCGGCTTTCCTTCTAAAATTCATCTTGTAATGGTAACCTCTGGTTATGAGTCCGCCTTCGTGTCGGCCTACCTTAGAGTTTTGGATCTGAGACACCCCTCGTGTCGGCTTTCCTTCTAAAATCCATCTTGTGATGGTAACCTCTGGTTATGAGACCGCCTTCGTGTCGGCCTACCTTAGAGTTTTGGATCTGACACACCCCTCGTGTCGGCTTTCCTTCTAAAATCCATCTTGTGTTGGTAACCTCTGGTTATGAGACCGCCTTCGTGTCGGCCTACCTTAGAGTTTAGGATCTGAGACCGCCCTCGTGTCGGCTTTCCTTTTGAAAATGCATGTTATGATGGTAACCTTTGGTTATGAGACCGCCTTCTTGTCGGCTTACCTTAGAGTTTAGGATCTGAGACCGCCCTCGTGTCGGCTTTCCTTTTGAAAATCCATCTTGTGTTGGTAACATCTAGTTATGAGACCGCCTTTGTGTCAGCCTACCTTAGAGTTTTGGATCTGAGACCGCCCTCGAGTCGGCTTTCCTTCTAAAATTCATCCTGTAATGGTAATCTCTGGTTATGAGTCCGCCTTCGTGTTGGCCTAACTTAGAGTTTTGGATCTGAGACACCCCTCGTGTCGGCTTTCCTTCTAAAATCCATCTTGTGATGGTAACCTCTGGTTATGAGACCGCCTTCGTGTCGGCCTTCCTTAGAGTTTAGGATCTGAGACCGCCCTCGTGTCGGCATTCCTTTTGAAAATCCATCTTGTGTTGGTAACACCTAGTTATGAGACCGCCTTTGTGTCGGCCTACCTTAGAGTTTTGGATCTGAGACCGCCCTCGAGTCGGATTTCCTTCTAAAATCCATCTTGTGATAGTAACCTCTGGTTATGAGACCGCGTTCGTGTCGGCCTACCTTAGAGTTTAGTATCTGAAACCGCCCTCGTGACGGCTTTCCTTTTGAAAATCCATCTTGTGATGGTAACCTTTGGTTATGAGACTGCCTTCGTGTCGGATTACCTTAGAGTGTAGGATCTGAGACCGCCTTCGTGTCGGCTTTCCTTTTGAAAATCCATCGTGTGATGGTATCCTCTGGTTATGAGACCGCCTTCGTGTCGGACTACCTTAGAGTTTTGGATCTGAGACATCCCTCGTGTTGACTTTCCTTTTAAAATCCATCTTGTGATGGTAACCTCTGGTTAAGAGACCGCCTTCGTGTCGGCCTACCCTAGAGTTTTGGATCTGAGACCGCCCTCGTGTCGGCTTTCCTTTTGAAAATCCATCTTATGATGGTAACCTTTGGTTATGAGACCGCCTTCGTGTCGGCTTAATTTAGAGTTTAGGATCTGAGACCGCCCTCGTGTCGACTTTCCTTTTGAAAATCCATCTTGAGTTGGTAACCTCTAGTTATGAGACCGCCTTTGTGTCGGCCTACCTTAGAGTTTAAGATCTGAGACCGCCCTTGTGTCGGCTTTCCTTCTAAAATCCATCTTGTGATGGTAACCTCTGGTTATGAGACCGCCTTCGTGTCGGCCTACCTTAGAGTTTAGGATCTGAGACCGCCCTCGTGTTGGCTTTCCTTTTGAAAATCCATCTTGTGATGGTAACCTTTGGTTATGAGACCTCCTTCGTGTCGGATTACCTTAGAGTTTAGGATCTGAGACCGCCTTCGTGTCAGATTACTTTAGAGTTTAGGATCTGAGACCGCCTTCGTGTCGGCTTTCCTTTTGAAAATCCACCTTGTGATGGTAACCTCTGGTTATGAGACCGCCTTCGTGTCGGCCTACGTTGGAGTTTAGGATCTGAGACCGCCCTCGTGTCGGCTTTCCTTCAAAAATCCATCTTGTGATGGTACCCTCTAGTTATGAGACCGCCTTCGTGTCGGCCTACCTTAGAGTTTAGGATCTGAGACCGCCCTCATTTCGGCTTTCCTTTTGAAAATCCATCTTGTGATGGTAACCTCTGGTTATGAGACCGCCTTCGTGTCGGCGTACCTTAGAGTTTAGGATCTGAGACCGCCCTCGTGTCGGCTTTCCTTCTAAAATTCATCTTGTAATGGTAATCTCTGGTTATGAGTCCGCCTTCGTGTCGGCCTACCTTAGAGTTTTGGATCTGAGACACCGCTCGTGTCGGCTTTCCTTCTAAAATCCATCTTGTGATGGTAACCTCTGGTTATGAGACCGCCTTCGTGTCGGCTTTCCTTTTGAAAATCCATCGTGTGATGGTAACCTCTAGTTATGAGACCGCCTTCGTGTCGGCCTACCTTAGAGTTTTGGATCTGAGACATCCCTCGTGTTGACTTTCCTTTTAAAATCCATCTTGTGATGGTAACCTCTGGTTAAGAGACCGCCTTCGTGTCGGCCTACCCTAGAGTTTTGGATCTGAGACCGCCCTCGTGTCGGCTTTCCTTTTGAAAATCCATCTTATGATGGTAACCTTTGGTTATGAGACCGCCTTCGTGTCGGCTTACCTTAGAGTTTAGGATCTGAGACCGCCCTCGTGTCGACTTTCCTTTTGAAAATCCATCTTGAGTTGGTAACCTCTAGTTATGAGACCGCCTTTGTGTCGGCCTACCTTAGAGTTTAGGATCTGAGACCGCCCTTGTGTCGGCTTTCCTTCTAAAATCCATCTTGTGATGGTAACCTCTGGTTATGAGACCGCCTTCGTGTCGGCCTACCTTAGAGTTTAGGATCTGAGACCGCCCTCGTGTTGGCTTTCCTTTTGAAAATCCATCTTGTGATGGTAACCTTTGGTTATGAGACCGCCTTTGTGTCGGATTACCTTAGAGTTTAGGATCTGAGACCGCCTTTGTGTCGGATTACTTTAGAGTTTAGGATCTGAGACCGCCTTCGTGTCGGCTTTCCTTTTGAAAATCCACCTTGTGATGGTAACCTCTGGTTATGAGACCGCCTTCGTGTCGGCCTACGTTGGAGTTTAGGATCTGAGACCGCCCTCGTGTCGGCTTTCCTTCAAAAATCCATCTTGTGATGGTACCCTCTAGTTATGAGACCGCCTTCGTGTCGGCCTACCTTAGAGTTTAGGATCTGAGACCGCCCTCATTTCGGCTTTCCTTTTGAAAATCCATCTTGTGATGGTAACCTCTGGTTATGAGACCGCCTTCGTGTTGGCGTACCTTAGAGTTTAGGATCTGAGACCGCCCTCGTGTCGGCTTTCCTTCTAAAATTCATCTTGTAATGGTAATCTCTGGTTATGAGTCCGCCTTCGTGTCGGCCTACCTTAGAGTTTTGGACCTGAGACACCGCTCGTGTCGGCTTTCCTTCTAAAATCCATCTTGTGATGGTAACCTCTGGTTATGAGACCGCCTTCGTGTCGGCTTTCCTTTTGAAAATCCATCGTGTGATGGTAACCTCTAGTTATGAGACCGCCTTCGTGTCGGCCTACCTTAGAGTTTTGGATCTGAGACATCCCTCGTGTTGACTTTCCTTTTAAAATCCATCTTGTGATGGTAACCTCTAGTTAAGAGACCGCCTTCGTGTCGGCCTACCCTAGAGTTTTGGATCTGAGACCGCCCTCGTGTCGGCTTTCCTTTTGAAAATCCATCTTATGATGGTAACCTTTGGTTATGAGACCGCCTTCGTGTCGGCTTACCTTAGAGTTTAGGATCTGAGACCGCCCTCGTGTCGACTTTCCTTTTGAAAATCCATCTTGAGTTGGTAACCTCTAGTTATGAGACCGCCTTTGTGTCGGCCTACCTTAGAGTTTAGGATCTGAGACCGCCCTTGTGTCGGCTTTCCTTCTAAAATCCATCTTGTGATGGTAACCTCTGGTTATGAGACCGCCTTCGTGTCGGCCTACCTTAGAGTTTAGGATCTGAGACCGCCCTCGTGTTGGCTTTCCTTTTGAAAATCCATCTTGTGATGGTAACCTTTGGTTATGAGACCGCCTTCGTGTCGGATTACCTTAGAGTTTAGGATCTGAGACCGCCTTTGTGTCGGATTACTTTAGAGTTTAGGATCTGAGACCGCCTTCGTGTCGGCTTTCCTTTTGAAAATCCACCTTGTGATGGTAACCTCTGGTTATGAGACCGCCTTCGTGTCGGCCTACGTTGGAGTTTAGGATCTGAGACCGCCCTCGTGTCGGCTTTCCTTCAAAAATCCATCTTGTGATGGTACCCTCTAGTTATGAGACCGCCTTCGTGTCGGCCTACCTTAGTGTTTAGGATCTGAGACCGCCCTCATTTCGGCTTTCCTTTTGAAAATCCATCTTGTGATGGTAACCTCTGGTTATGAGACCGCCTTCGTGTCGGCCTACCTTAGAGTTTAGGATCTGAGACCGCCCTCGTGTCGGCTTTCCTTCTAAAATTCATCTTGTAATGGTAATCTCTGGTTATGAGTCCGCCTTCGTGTCGGCCTACCTTAGAGTTTTGGATCTGAGACACCCCTCGTGTCGGCTTTCCTTCTAAAATCCATCTTGTGATGGTAACCTCTGGTTATGAGACTGCCTTCGTGTCGGCCTACCTTAGAGTTTAGGATCTGAGACCGCCCTCGTGTCGGCTTTCCTTTTGAAAATGCATGCTATGATGGTAACCTTTGGTTATGAGACCGCCTTCGTGTCGGCTTACCTTAGAGTTTAGGATCCTAGACCGCCCTCGTGTCGGCTTTCCTTTTGAAAATCCATCTTGTGTTGGTAACATCTAGTTATGAGACCGCCTTTGTGTCGGCCTACCTTAGAGTTTTGGATCTGAGACCGCCCTCGAGTCGGCTTTCCTTCTAAAATTCATCCTGTAATGGTAATCTCTGGTTATGAGTCCGCCTTCGTGTTGGCCTAACTTAGAGTTTTGGATCTGAGACACCCCTCGTGTCGGCTTTCCTTCTAAAATCCATCTTGTGATGGTAACCTCTGGTTATGAGACCGCCTTCGTGTCGGCCTTCCTTAGAGTTTAGGATCTGAGACCGCCCTCGTGTCGGCATTCCTTTTGAAAATCCATCTTGTGTTGGTAACACCTAGTTATGAGACCGCCTTTGTGTCGGCCTACCTTAGAGTTTTGGATCTGAGACCGCCCTCGAGTCGGATTTCCTTCTAAAATCCATCTTGTGATAGTAACCTCTGGTTATGAGACCGCGTTCGTTTCGGCCTACCTTAGAGTTTAGGATCTGAAACCGCCCTCGTGACGGCTTTCCTTTTGAAAATCCATCTTGTGATGGTAACCTTTGGTTATGAGACTGCCTTCGTGTCGGATTACCTTAGAGTGTAGGATCTGAGACCGCCTTCGTGTCGGCTTTCCTTTTGAAAATCCATCGTGTGATGGTAACCTCTGGTTATGAGACCGCCTTCGTGTCGGCCTACCTTAGAGTTTTGGATCTGAGACATCCCTCGTGTTGACTTTCCTTTTAAAATCCATCTTGTGATGGTAACCTCTGGTTAAGAGACCGCCTTCGTGTCGGCCTACCCTAGAGTTTTGGATCTGAGACCGCCCTCGTGTCGGCTTTCCTTTTGAAAATCCATCTTATGATGGTAACCTTTGGTTATGAGACCGCCTTCGTGTCGGCTTAATTTAGAGTTTAGGATCTGAGACCGCCCTCGTGTCGACTTTCCTTTTGAAAATCCATCTTGAGTTGGTAACCTCTAGTTATGAGACCGCCTTTGTGTCGGCCTACCTTAGAGTTTAAGATCTGAGACCGCCCTTGTGTCGGCTTTCCTTCTAAAATCCATCTTGTGATGGTAACCTCTGGTTATGAGACCGCCTTCGTGTCGGCCTACCTTAGAGTTTAGGATCTGAGACCGCCCTCGTGTTGGCTTTCCTTTTGAAAATCCATCTTGTGATGGTAACCTTTGGTTATGAGACCTCCTTCGTGTCGGATTACCTTAGAGTTTAGGATCTGAGACCGCCTTCGTGTCGGATTACTTTAGAGTTTAGGATCTGAGACCGCCTTCGTGTCGGCTTTCCTTTTGAAAATCCACCTTGTGATGGTAACCTCTGGTTATGAGACCGCCTTCGTGTCGGCCTACGTTGGAGTTTAGGATCTGAGACCGCCCTCGTGTCGGCTTTCCTTCAAAAATCCATCTTGTGATGGTACCCTCTAGTTATGAGACCGTCTTCGTGTCGGCCTACCTTAGTGTTTAGGATCTGAGACCGCCCTCATTTCGGCTTTCCTTTAGAAAATCCATCTTGTGATGGTAACCTCTGGTTATGAGACCGCCTTCGTGTCGGCCTACCTTAGAGTTTAGGATCTGAGACCGCCCTCGTGTCGGCTTTCCTTCTAAAATTCATCTTGTAATGGTAATCTCTGGTTATGAGTCCGCCTTCGTGTCGGCCTACCTTAGAGTTTTGGATCTGAGACACCCCTCGTGTCGGCTTTCCTTCTAAAATCCATCTTGTGATGGTAACCTCTGGTTATGAGACCGCCTTCGTGTCGGCCTACCTTAGAGTTTAGGATCTGAGACCGCCCTCGTGTCGGCTTTCCTTTTGAAAATGCATGCTATGATGGTAACCTTTGGTTATGAGACCGCCTTCGTGTCGGCTTACCTTAGAGTTTAGGATCCTAGACCGCCCTCGTGTCGGCTTTCCTTTTGAAAATCCATCTTGTGTTGGTAACATCTAGTTATGAGACCGCCTTTGTGTCGGCCTACCTTAGAGTTTTGGATCTGAGACCGCCCTCGAGTCGGCTTTCCTTCTAAAATTCATCCTGTAATGGTAATCTCTGGTTATGAGTCCGCCTTCGTGTCGGCCTAACTTAGAGTTTTGGATCTGAGACACCCCTCGTGTCGGCTTTCCTTCTAAAATCCATCTTGTGATGGTAACCTCTGGTTATGAGACCGCCTTCGTGTCGGCCTTCCTTAGAGTTTAGGATCTGAGACCGCCCTCGTGTCGGCATTCCTTTTGAAAATCCATCTTGTGTTGGTAACACCTAGTTATGAGACCGCCTTTGTGTCGGCCTACCTTAGAGTTTTGGATCTGAGACCGCCCTCGAGTCGGATTTCCTTCTAAAATCCATCTTGTGATAGTAACCTCTGGTTATGAGACCGCGTTCGTGTCGGCCTACCTTAGAGTTTAGGATCTGAAACCGCCCTCGTGACGGCTTTCCTTTTGAAAATCCATCTTGTGATGGTAACCTTTTGTTATGAGACTGCCTTCGTGTCGGATTACCTTAGAGTGTAGGATCTGAGACCGCCTTCGTGTCGGCTTTCCTTTTGAAAATCCATCGTGTGATGGTAACCTCTGGTTATGAGACCGCCTTCGTGTCGGCCTACCTTAGAGTTTTGGATCTGAGACATCCCTCGTGTTGACTTTCCTTTTAAAATCCATCTTGTGATGGTAACCTCTGGTTAAGAGACCGCCTTCGTGTCGGCCTACCCTAGAGTTTTGGATCTGAGACCGCCCTCGTGTCGGCTTTCCTTTTGAAAATCCATCTTATGATGGTAACCTTTGGTTATGAGACCGCCTTCGTGTCGGCTTACCTTAGAGTTTAGGATCTGAGACCGCCCTCGTGTCGACTTTCCTTTTGAAAATCCATCTTGAGTTGGTAACCTCTAGTTATGAGACCGCCTTTGTGTCGGCCTACCTTAGAGTGTAGGATCTGAGACCGCCCTTGTGTCGGCTTTCCTTCTAAAATCCATCTTGTGATGGTAACCTCTGGTTATGAGACCGCCTTCGTGTCGGCCTACCTTAGAGTTTAGGATCTGAGACCGCCCTCGTGTTGGCTTTCCTTTTGAAAATCCATCTTGTGATGGTAACCTTTGGTTATGAGACCGCCTTCGTGTCGGATTACCTTAGAGTTTAGGATCTGAGACCGCCTTCGTGTCGGATTACTTTAGAGTTTAGGATCTGAGACCGTCTTCGTGTCGGCTTTCCTTTTGAAAATCCACCTTGTGATGGTAACCTCTGGTTATGAGACCGCCTTCGTGTCGGCCTACGTTGGAGTTTAGGATCTGAGACCGCCCTCGTGTCGGCTTTCCTTCAAAAATCCATCTTGTGATGGTACCCTCTAGTTATGAGACCGCCTTCGTGTCGGCCTACCTTAGAGTTTAGGATCTGAGACCGCCCTCATTTCGGCTTTCCTTTTGAAAATCCATCTTGTGATGGTAGCCTCTGGTTATGAGACCGCCTTCGTGTCGGCGTACCTTAGAGTTTAGGATCTAAGACCGCCCTCGTGTCGGCTTTCCTTCTAAAATTCATCTTGTAATGGTAATCTCTGGTTATGAGTCCGCCTTCGTGTCGGCCTACCTTAGAGTTTTGGATCTGAGACACCCCTCGTGTCGGCTTTCCTTCTAAAATCCATCTTGTGATGGTAACCTCTGGTTATGAGACCGCCTTCGTGTCGGCTTTCCTTTTGAAAATCCATCGTGTGATGGTAACCTCTGGTTATGAGACCGCCTTCGTGTCGGCCTACCTTAGAGTTTTGGATCTGAGACATCCCTCGTGTTGACTTTCCTTTTAAAATCCATCTTGTGATGGTAACCTCTGGTTAAGAGACCGCCTTCGTGTCGGCCTACCCTAGAGTTTTGGATCTGAGACCGCCCTCGTGTCGGCTTTCCTTTTGAAAATCCATCTTATGATGGTAACCTTTGGTTATGAGACCGCCTTCGTGTCGGCTTACCTTAGAGTTTAGGATCTGAGACCGCCCTCGTGTCGACTTTCCTTTTGAAAATCCATCTTGAGTTGGTAACCTCTAGTTATGAGACCGCCTTTGTGTCGGCCTACCTTAGAGTTTAGGATCTGAAACCGCCCTTGTGTCGGCTTTCCTTCTAAAATCCATCTTGTGATGGTAACCTCTGGTTATGAGACCGCCTTCGTGTCGGCCTACCTTAGAGTTTAGGATCTGAGACCGCCCTCGTGTTGGCTTTCCTTTTGAAAATCCATCTTGTGATGGTAACCTTTGGTTATGAGACCGCCTTCGTGTCGGATTACCTTAGAGTTTAGGATCTGAGACCGCCTTCGTGTCGGATTACTTTAGAGTTTAGGATCTGAGACCGCCTTCGTGTCGGCTTTCCTTTTGAAAATCCACCTTGTGATGGTAACCTCTGGTTATGAGACCGCCTTCGTGTCGGCCTACGTTGGAGTTTAGGATCTGAGACCGCCCTCGTGTCGGCTTTCCTTCAAAAATCCATCTTGTGATGGTACCCTCTAGTTATGAGACTGCCTTCGTGTCGGCCTACCTTAGAGTTTAGGATCTGAGACCGCCCTCATTTCGGCTTTCCTGTTGAAAATCCATCTTGTGATGGTAACCTCTGGTTATGAGACCGCCTTCGTGTCGGCCTACCTTAGAGTTTAGGATCTGAGATCGCCCTCGTGTCGGCTTTCCTTCTAAAATTCATCTTGTAATGGTAATCTCTGGTTATGAGTCCGCTTCGTGTCGGCCTACCTTAGAGTTTTGGATCTGAGACACCCCTCATGTCGGCTTTCCTTCTAAAATCCATCTTGTGATGGTAACCTCTGGTTATGAGACCGCCTTCGTGTCGGCCTACCTTAGAGTTTAGGATCTGAGACCGCCCTCGTGTCGGCTTTCCTTTTGAAAATGCATGTTATGATGGTAACCTTTGGTTATGAGTCCGCCTTCGTGTCGGCTTACCTTAGAGTTTAGGATCCTAGACCGCCCTCGTGTCGGTTTTCCTTTTGAAAATCCATCTTGTGTTGGTAACATCTAGTTATGAGACCGCCTTTGTGTCGGCCTACCTTAGAGTTTTGGATCTGAGACCGCCCTCGAGTCGGCTTTCCTTCTAAAATTCATCCTGTAATGGTAATCTCTGGTTATGAGTCTGCCTTCGTGTCGGCCTACCTTAGAGTTTTGGATCTGAGACACCCCTCGTGTCGGCTTTCCTTCTAAAATCCATCTTGTGATGGTAACCTCTGGTTATGAGACCGCCTTCGTGTCGGCTTTCCTTTTGAAAATCCATCGTGTGATGGTAACCTCTGGTTATGAGACCGCCTTCGTGTCGGCCTACCTTAGAGTTTTGGATCTGAGACATCCCTCGTGTTGACTTTCCTTTTAAAATCCATCTTGTGATGGTAACCTCTGGTTAAGAGACCGCCTTCGTGTCGGCCTACCCTAGAGTTTTGGATCTGAGACCGCCCTCGTGTCGGCTTTCCTTTTGAAAATCCATCTTATGATGGTAACCTTTGGTTATGAGACCGCCTTCGTGTCGACTTACCTTAGAGTTTAGGATCTGAGACCGCCCTCGTGTCGACTTTCCTTTTGAAAATCCATCTTGAGTTGGTAACCTCTAGTTATGAGATCGCCTTTGTGTCGGCCTACCTTAGAGTTTAGGATCTGAAACCGCCCTTGTGTCGGCTTTCCTTCTAAAATCCATCTTGTGATGGTAACCTCTGGTTATGAGACCGCCTTCGTGTCGGCCTACCTTAGAGTTTAGGATCTGAGACCGCCCTCGTGTTGGCTTTCCTTTTGAAAATCCATCTTGTGATGGTAACCTTTGGTTATGAGACCGCCTTCGTGTCGGATTACCTTAGAGTTTAGGATCTGAGACCGCCTTCGTGTCGGATTACTTTAGAGTTTAGGATCTGAGACCGCCTTCGTGTCGGCTTTCCTTTTGAAAATCCACCTTGTGATGGTAACCTCTGGTTATGAGACCGCCTTCGTGTCGGCCTACGTTGGAGTTTAGGATCTGAGACCGCCCTCGTGTCGGCTTTCCTTCAAAAATCCATCTTGTGATGGTACCCTCTAGTTATGAGACCGCCTTCGTGTCGGCCTACCTTAGAGTTTAGGATCTGAGACCGCCCTCATTTCGGCTTTCCTTTTGAAAATCCATCTTGTGATGGTAACCTCTGGTTATGAGACCGCCTTCGTGTCGGCCTACCTTAAAGTTTAGGATCTGAGACCGCCCTCGTGTCGGCTTTCCTTCTAAAATTCATCTTGTAATGGTAATCTCTGGTTATGAGTCCGCCTTCGTGTCGGCCTACCTTAGAGTTTAGGATCTGAGACAACCGTCATGTCGGCTTTCCTTCTAAAATCCATCATGTCATGGTAACCTCTGGTTATGAGACCGCCTTCGTGTCGGCTTACCTTAGATTTTAGGATCTGAAACCGAACTCGTGTCGGCTTTCCTTTTGAAAATCCATCTTGTGATGGTAACCTCTGGTTTTGAGACCGCCTTCTTGTCGGCTTACCTTAGAGTTTAGGATTTGAGACTGCCCTCGTGTCGGCTTTCCTTTTGAAAATCCATCTTGTGATGGTAACCTCTGGTTATGAGACCGCCTTCGTGTTGTCCTACCTTAGAGTTTAGGATCTGAGTCGCCCTCGTGTCGACTTTCCTTCTAAAATCCATCTTGTAATGGTAACCTCTTGTTATAAGACCACCTTCATGTCGGCCTACCTTAGAGTTTAGGATCTGATACCGCCCTCGTGTCGGCTTTCCCTCTAAAATCCGTCATGTGGTGGTAACCTCTGGTTATGAGACCGCCTTCGTGTCGACCTACCTTAGAGTTTAGGATCTGATACCGCCCTCGTGTCGGCTTTCACTCTAAAATCCGTCTTGTGATGGTAACCTCTGGTTATGAGACCGCCTTCATGTCGGCCTACCTTAGAGTTTAGGATCTGAGACCGCCCTCGTGTCGGTTTTCCTTCTAAAATCGATCTTGTGATGGTACCCTCTGGCTATGAGATTACCTTCGTGTCGGCCTACCTTAGAGTTTAGGATCTGAGACGCCCTCGTGTCGGCTTTCCTTTTGAAAATCCATCTTGTAATGGTAACCTCTGAATATGAGATCGTCTTCGTGTCAGCCTACCTTAGAGTTGAGGATCTGAGACCGCCCTCGTGTTGGCTTTCCTTCAAAAATCCATCTTGTGATGGTACCCTCTGGTTATGAGATCGCCTTTGTGTCGGCCTACCTTAGAGTTTAGGATCTGAGACCGCCATCGTGTCGGCTTTTCTTCAAAAAAACATCTTGTGATGGTAAACTCTAGTTATGAGACCGCCTTCGTTTCGGCCTACCTTAGGATCTGAGACCGCCCTCGTGTCGACTTTCCCTCTAAAATCCATCTTTTGATGGTAACCTCTGGTTATGAGACCGCCTTGGTGTCGGCCTACCTTAGAGTTTATAATTTGAGACCGCCCTCGTGTCAACTTTCCTTCTAAAATCCATCTTGTGATGGTAACCTCTGGTTATGAGACCGCCTTCGTGTCGGCCTACCTTAGAGTTTTGGATCTGAGACATCCCTCGTGTTGACTTTCCTTTTAAAATCCATCTTGTGATGGTAACCTCTGGTTAAGAGACCGCCTTCGTGTCGGCCTACCCTAGAGTTTTGGATCTGAGACCGCCCTCGTGTCGGCTTTCCTTTTGAAAATCCATCTTATGATGGTAACCTTTGGTTATGAGACCGCCTTCGTGTCGGCTTACCTTAGAGTTTAGGATCTGAGACCGCCCTCGTGCGACTTTCCTTTTGAAAATCCATCTTGAGTTGGTAACCTCTAGTTATGAGACCGCCTTTGTGTCGGCCTACCTTAGAGTTTAGGATCTGAGACCGCCCTTGTGTCGGCTTTCCTTCTAAAATCCATCTTGTGATGGTAACCTCTGGTTATGAGACCGCCTTCGTGTCGGCCTACCTTAGAATTTAGGATCTGAGACCGCCCTCGTGTTGGCTTTCCTTTTGAAAATCCATCTTGTGATGGTAACCTTTGGTTATGAGACCGCCTTCGTGTCGGATTACCTTAGAGTTTAGGATCTGAGACCGCCTTCGTGTCGGATTACTTTAGAGTTTAGGATCTGAGACCGCCTTCGTGTCGGCTTTCCTTTTGAAAATCCACCTTGTGATGGTAACCTCTGGTTATGAGACCGCCTTCGTGTCGGCCTACGTTGGAGTTTAGGATCTGAGTCCGCCCTCGTGTCGGCTTTCCTTCAAAAATCCATCTTGTGATGGTACCCTCTAGTTATGAGACCGCCTTCGTGTCGGCCTACCTTAGAGTTTAGGATCTGAGACCACCCTCATTTCGGCTTTCCTTTTGAAAATCCATCTTGTGATGGTAGCCTCTGGTTATGAGACCGCCTTCGTGTCGACGTACCTTAGAGTTTAGGATCTAAGACCGCCCTCGTGTCGGCTTTCCTTCTAAAATTCATCTTGTAATGGTAATCTCTGGTTATGAGTCCGCCTTCGTGTCGGCCTACCTTAGAGTTTTGGATCTGAGACACCCCTCGTGTCGGCTTTCCTTCTAAAATCCATCTTGTGATGGTAACCTCTGGTTATGAGACCGCCTTCGTGTCGGCTTTCCTTTTGAAAATCCATCGTGTGATGGTAACCTCTGGTTATGAGACCGCCTTCGTGTCGGCCTACCTTAGAGTTTTGGATCTGAGACATCCCTCGTGTTGACTTTCCTTTTAAAATCCATCTTGTGATGGTAACCTGTGGTTAAGAGACCGCCTTCGTGTCGGCCTACCCTAGAGTTTTGGATCTGAGACCGCCCTCGTGTCGGCTTTACTTTTGAAAATCCATCTTATGATGGTAACCTTTGGTTATGAGACCTCCTTCGTGTCGGCTTACCTTAGAGTTTAGGATCTGAGACCGCCCTCGTGTCGACTTTCCTTTTGAAAATCCATCTTGAGTTGGTAACCTCTAGTTATGAGACCGCCTTTGTGTCGGCCTACCTTAGAGTTTAGGATCTGAAACCGCCCTTGTGTCGGCTTTCCTTCTAAAATCCATCTTGTGATGGTAACCTCTGGTTATGAGACCGCCTTCGTGTCGGCCTACCTTAGAGTTTAGGATCTGAGACCGCCCTCGTGTTGGCTTTCCTTTTGAAAATCCATCTTGTGATGGTAACCTTTGGTTATGAGACCGCCTTCGTGTCGGATTACCTTAGAGTTTAGGATCTGAGACCGCCTTCGTGTCGGATTACTTTAGAGTTTAGGATCTGAGACCGCCTTCGTGTCGGCTTTCCTTTTGAAAATCCACCTTGTGATGGTAACCTCTGGTTATGAGACCGCCTTCGTGTCGGCCTACGTTGGAGTTTAGGATCTGAGACCGCCCTCGTGTCGGCTTTCCTTCAAAAATCCATCTTGTGATGGTACCCTCTAGTTATGAGACCGCCTTCGTGTCGGCCTACCTTAGAGTTTAGGATCTGAGACCGCCCTCATTTCGGCTTTCCTTTTGAAAATCCATCTTGTGATGGTAGCCTCTGGTTATGAGACCGCCTTCGTGTCGGCGTACCTTAGAGTTTAGGATCTAAGACCGCCCTCGTGTCGGCTTTCCTTCTAAAATTCATCTTGTAAAGGTAATCTCTGGTTATGAGTCCGCCTTCGTGTCGGCCTACCTTAGAGTTTTGGATCTGAGACACCCCTCGTGTCGGCTTTCCTTCTAAAATCCATCTTGTGATGGTAACCTCTGGTTATGAGACCGCCTTCGTGTCGGCTTTCCTTTTGAAAATCCATCGTGTGATGGTAACCTCTGGTTATGAGACCGCCTTCGTGTCGGCCTACCTTAGAGTTTTGGATCTGAGACATCCCTCGTGTTGACTTTCCTTTTAAAATCCATCTTGTGATGGTAACCTCTGGTTAAGAGACCGCCTTCGTGTCGGCCTACCCTAGAGTTTTGGATCTGAGACCGCCCTCGTGTCGGCTTTCCTTTTGAAAATCCATCTTATGATGGTAACCTTTGGTTATGAGACTGCCTTCGTGTCGGCTTACCTTAGAGTTTAGGATCTGAGACCGCCCTCGTGTCGACTTTCCTTTTGAAAATCCATCTTGAGTTGGTAACCTCTAGTTATGAGACCGCCTTTGTGTCGGCCTACCTTAGAGTTTAGGATCTGAAACCGCCCTTGTGTCGGCTTTCCTTCTAAAATCCATCTTGTGATGGTAACCTCTGGTTATGAGACCGCCTTCGTGTCGGCCTACCTTAGAGTTTAGGATCTGAGACCGCCCTCGTGTTGGCTTTCCTTTTGAAAATCCATCTTGTGATGGTAACCTTTGGTTATGAGACCGCCTTCGTGTCGGATTACCTTAGAGTTTAGGATCTGAGACCGCCTTCGTGTCGGATTACTTTAGAGTTTAGGATCTGAGACCGCCTTCGTGTCGGCTTTCCTTTTGAAAATCCACCTTGTGATGGTAACCTCTGGTTATGAGACCGCCTTCGTGTCGGCCTACGTTGGAGTTTAGGATCTGAGACCGCCCTCGTGTCGGCTTTCCTTCAAAAATCCATCTTGTGATGGTACCCTCTAGTTATGAGACCGCCTTCGTGTCGGCCTACCTTAGAGTTTAGGATCTGAGACCGCCCTCATTTCGGCTTTCCTTTTGAAAATCCATCTTGTGATGGTAACCTCTGGTTATGAGACCGCCTTCGTGTCGGCCTACCT
Source organism: Lathyrus tuberosus (assembly GCA_022829125.1). Taxonomy (NCBI): domain Eukaryota; kingdom Viridiplantae; phylum Streptophyta; class Magnoliopsida; order Fabales; family Fabaceae; genus Lathyrus; species Lathyrus tuberosus. The sequence goes on from JALAZF010000038.1 coordinate 10,545,510, forward strand.
TAGAGTTTAGGATCTGAGATCGCCCTCGTGTCGGCTTTCCTTCTAAAATTCATCTTGTAATGGTAATCTCTGGTTATGAGTCCGCCTTCGTGTCGGCCTACCTTAGAGTTTTGGATCTGAGACACCCCTCGTGTCGGCTTTCCTTCTAAAATCCATCTTGTGATGGTAACCTCTGGTTATGAGACCGCCTTCGTGTCGGCCTACCTTAGAGTTTAGGATCTGAGACCGCCCTCCTGTCGGCTTTCCTTTTGAAAATGCATGTTATGATGGTAACCTTTGGTTATGAGTCCGCCTTCGTGTCGGCTTACCTTAGAGTTTAGGATCCTAGACCGCCCTCGTGTCGGTTTTCCTTTTGAAAATCCATCTTGTGTTGGTAACATCTAGTTATGAGACCGCCTTTGTGTCGGCCTACCTTAGAGTTTTGGATCTGAGACCGCCCTCGAGTCGGCTTTCCTTCTAAAATTCATCCTGTAATGGTAATCTCTGGTTATGAGTCTGCCTTCGTGTCGGCCTACCTTAGAGTTTTGGATCTGAGACACCCCTCGTGTCGGCTTTCCTTCTAAAATCCATCTTGTGATGGTAACCTCTGGTTATGAGACCGCCTTCGTGTCGGCTTTCCTTTTGAAAATCCATCGTGTGATGGTAACCTCTGGTTATGAGACCGCCTTCGTGTCGGCCTACCTTAGAGTTTTGGATCTGAGACATCCCTCGTGTTGACTTTCCTTTTAAAATCCATCTTGTGATGGTAACCTCTGGTTAAGAGACCGCCTTCGTGTCGGCCTACCCTAGAGTTTTGGATCTGAGACCGCCCTCGTGTCGGCTTTCCTTTTGAAAATCCATCTTATGATGGTAACCTTTGGTTATGAGACCGCCTTCGTGTCGGCTTACCTTAGAGTTTAGGATCTGAGACCGCCCTCGTGTCGACTTTCCTTTTGAAAATCCATCTTGAGTTGGTAACCTCTAGTTATGAGACCGCCTTTGTGTCGGCCTACCTTAGAGTTTAGGATCTGAAACCGCCCTTGTGTCGGCTTTCCTTCTAAAATCCATCTTGTGATGGTAACCTCTGGTTATGAGACCGCCTTCGTGTCGGCCTACCTTAGAGTTTAGGATCTGAGACCGCCCTCGTGTTGGCTTTCCTTTTGAAAATCCATCTTGTGATGGTAACCTTTGGTTATGAGACCGCCTTCGTGTCGGATTACCTTAGAGTTTAGGATCTGAGACCGCCTTCGTGTCGGATTACTTTAGAGTTTAGGATCTGAGACCGCCTTCGTGTCGGCTTTCCTTTTGAAAATCCACCTTGTGATGGTAACCTCTGGTTATGAGACCGCCTTCGTGTCGGCCTACGTTGGAGTTTAGGATCTGAGACCGCCCTCGTGTCGGCTTTCCTTCAAAAATCCATCTTGTGATGGTACCCTCTAGTTATGAGACCGCCTTCGTGTCGGCCTACCTTAGAGTTTAGGATCTGAGACCGCCCTCATTTCGGCTTTCCTTTTGAAAATCCATCTTGTGATGGTAACCTCTGGTTATGAGACCGCCTTCGTGTTGTCCTACCTTAGAGTTTAGGATCTGAGTCGCCCTCGTGTCGACTTTCCTTCTAAAATCCATCTTGTAATGGTAACCTCTTGTTATAAGACCACCTTCATGTCGGCCTACCTTAGAGTTTAGGATCTGATACCGCCCTCGTGTCGGCTTTCCCTCTAAAATCCGTCATGTGGTGGTAACCTCTGGTTATGAGACCGCCTTCGTGTCGACCTACCTTAGAGTTTAGGATCTGAGACCGCCCTCGTGTCGGCTTTCCTTCTAAAATTCATCTTGTAATGGTAATCTCTGGTTATGAGTCCGCCTTCGTGTCGGCCTACCTTAGAGTTTAGGATCTGAGACAACCGTCATGTCGGCTTTCCTTCTAAAATCCATCATGTCATGCTAACCTCTGGTTATGAGACCGCCTTCGTGTCGGCTTACCTTAGATTTTAGGATCTGAAACCGAACTCGTGTCGGCTTTCCTTTTGAAAATCCATCTTGTGATGGTAACCTCTGGTTTTGAGACCGCCTTCGTGTCGGCTTACCTTAGAGTTTAGGATTTGAGACTGCCCTCGTGTCGGCTTTCCTTTTGAAAATCCATCTTGTGATGGTAACCTCTGGTTATGAGACCGCCTTCGTGTTGTTCTACCTTAGAGTTTAGGATCTGAGTCGCCCTCGTGTCGACTTTCCTTCTGAAATCCATCTTGTAATGGTAACCTCTTGTTATAAGACCACCTTCATGTCGGCCTACCTTAGAGTTTAGGATCTGATACCGCCCTCGTGTCGGCTTTCCCTCTAAAATCCGTCATGTGGTGGTAACCTCTGGTTATGAGACCGCCTTCGTGTCGACCTACCTTAGAGTTTAGGATCTGATACCGCCCTCGTGTCGGCTTTCACTCTAAAATCCGTCTTGTGATGGTAACCTCTGGTTATGAGACCGCCTTCATGTCGGCCTACCTTAGAGTTTAGGATCTGAGACCGCCCTCGTGTCGGTTTTCCTTCTAAAATCGATCTTGTGATGGTACCCTCTGGCTATGAGATTACCTTCGTGTCGGCCTACCTTAGAGTTTAGGATCTGAGACGCCCTCGTGTCGGCTTTCCTTTTGAAAATCCATCTTGTAATGGTAACCTCTAAATATGAGATCGTCTTCGTGTCAGCCTACCTTAGAGTTGAGGATCTGAGACCGCCCTCGTGTTGGCTTTCCTTCAAAAATCCATCTTGTGATGGTACCCTCTGGTTATGAGATCGCCTTTGTGTCGGCCTACCTTAGAGTTTAGGATCTGAGACCGCCATCGTGTCGGCTTTTCTTCAAAAAAACATCTTGTGATGGTAAACTCTAGTTATGAGACCGCCTTCGTTTCGGCCTACCTTAGGATCTGAGACCGCCCTCGTGTCGACTTTCCCTCTAAAATCCATCTTTTGATGGTAACCTCTGGTTATGAGACCGCCTTGGTGTCGGCCTACCTTAGAGTTTATAATTTGAGACCGCCCTTGTGTCAACTTTCCTTCTAAAATCCATCTTGTGATGGTAACCTCTGGTTATGAGACCGCCTTCGTGTCGGCCTACCTTAGAGTTTTGGATCTGAGACATCCCTCGTGTTGACTTTCCTTTTAAAATCCATCTTGTGATGGTAACCTCTGGTTAAGAGACCGCCTTCGTGTCGGCCTACCCTAGAGTTTTGGATCTGAGACCGCCCTCGTGTCGGCTTTCCTTTTGAAAATCCATCTTATGATGGTAACCTTTGGTTATGAGACCGCCTTCGTGTCGGCTTACCTTAGAGTTTAGGATCTGAGACCGCCCTCGTGCGACTTTCCTTTTGAAAATCCATCTTGAGTTGGTAACCTCTAGTTATGAGACCGCCTTTGTGTCGGCCTACCTTAGAGTTTAGGATCTGAGACCGCCCTTGTGTCGGCTTTCCTTCTAAAATCCATCTTGTGATGGTAACCTCTGGTTATGAGACCGCCTTCGTGTCGGCCTACCTTAGAGTTTAGGATCTGAGACCGCCCTCGTGTCGGCTTTCCTTTTGAAAATGCATGTTATGATGGTAACCTTTGGTTATGAGTCCGCCTTCGTGTCGGCTTACCTTAGAGTTTAGGATCCTAGACCGCCCTCGTGTCGGTTTTCCTTTTGAAAATCCATCTTGTGTTGGTAACATCTAGTTATGAGACCGCCTTTGTGTCGGCCTACCTTAGAGTTTTGGATCTGAGACCGCCCTCGAGTCGGCTTTCCTTCTAAAATTCATCCTGTAATGGTAATCTCTGGTTATGAGTCTGCCTTCGTGTCGGCCTACCTTAGAGTTTTGGATCTGAGACACCCCTCGTGTCGGCTTTCCTTCTAAAATCCATCTTGTGATGGTAACCTCTGGTTATGAGACCGCCTTCGTGTCGGCTTTCCTTTTGAAAATCCATCGTGTGATGGTAACCTCTGGTTATGAGACCGCCTTCGTGTCGGCCTACCTTAGAGTTTTGGATCTGAGACATCCCTCGTGTTGACTTTCCTTTTAAAATCCATCTTGTGATGGTAACCTCTGGTTAAGAGACCGCCTTCGTGTCGGCCTACCCTAGAGTTTTGGATCTGAGACCGCCCTCGTGTCGGCTTTCCTTTTGAAAATCCATCTTATGATGGTAACCTCTGGTTATGAGACCGCCTTCGTGTTGTTCTACCTTAGAGTTTAGGATCTGAGTCGCCCTCGTGTCGACTTTCCTTCTGAAATCCATCTTGTAATGGTAACCTCTTGTTATAAGACCACCTTCATGTCGGCCTACCTTAGAGTTTAGGATCTGATACCGCCCTCGTGTCGGCTTTCCCTCTAAAATCCGTCATGTGGTGGTAACCTCTGGTTATGAGACCGCCTTCGTGTCGACCTACCTTAGAGTTTAGGATCTGATACCGCCCTCGTGTCGGCTTTCACTCTAAAATCCGTCTTGTGATGGTAACCTCTGGTTATGAGACCGCCTTCATGTCGGCCTACCTTAGAGTTTAGGATCTGAGACCGCCCTCGTGTCGGTTTTCCTTCTAAAATCGATCTTGTGATGGTACCCTCTGGCTATGAGATTACCTTCGTGTCGGCCTACCTTAGAGTTTAGGATCTGAGACGCCCTCGTGTCGGCTTTCCTTTTGAAAATCCATCTTGTAATGGTAACCTCTAAATATGAGATCGTCTTCGTGTCAGCCTACCTTAGAGTTGAGGATCTGAGACCGCCCTCGTGTTGGCTTTCCTTCAAAAATCCATCTTGTGATGGTACCCTCTGGTTATGAGATCGCCTTTGTGTCGGCCTACCTTAGAGTTTAGGATCTGAGACCGCCATCGTGTCGGCTTTTCTTCAAAAAAACATCTTGTGATGGTAAACTCTAGTTATGAGACCGCCTTCGTTTCGGCCTACCTTAGGATCTGAGACCGCCCTCGTGTCGACTTTCCCTCTAAAATCCATCTTTTGATGGTAACCTCTGGTTATGAGACCGCCTTGGTGTCGGCCTACCTTAGAGTTTATAATTTGAGACCGCCCTTGTGTCAACTTTCCTTCTAAAATCCATCTTGTGATGGTAACCTCTGGTTATGAGACCGCCTTCGTGTCGGCCTACCTTAGAGTTTTGGATCTGAGACATCCCTCGTGTTGACTTTCCTTTTAAAATCCATCTTGTGATGGTAACCTCTGGTTAAGAGACCGCCTTCGTGTCGGCCTACCCTAGAGTTTTGGATCTGAGACCGCCCTCGTGTCGGCTTTCCTTTTGAAAATCCATCTTATGATGGTAACCTTTGGTTATGAGACCGCCTTCGTGTCGGCTTACCTTAGAGTTTAGGATCTGAGACCGCCCTCGTGCGACTTTCCTTTTGAAAATCCATCTTGAGTTGGTAACCTCTAGTTATGAGACCGCCTTTGTGTCGGCCTACCTTAGAGTTTAGGATCTGAGACCGCCCTTGTGTCGGCTTTCCTTCTAAAATCCATCTTGTGATGGTAACCTCTGGTTATGAGACCGCCTTCGTGTCGGCCTACCTTAGAGTTTAGGATCTGAGACCGCCCTCGTGTCGGCTTTCCTTTTGAAAATGCATGTTATGATGGTAACCTTTGGTTATGAGTCCGCCTTCGTGTCGGCTTACCTTAGAGTTTAGGATCCTAGACCGCCCTCGTGTCGGTTTTCCTTTTGAAAATCCATCTTGTGTTGGTAACATCTAGTTATGAGACCGCCTTTGTGTCGGCCTACCTTAGAGTTTTGGATCTGAGACCGCCCTCGAGTCGGCTTTCCTTCTAAAATTCATCCTGTAATGGTAATCTCTGGTTATGAGTCTGCCTTCGTGTCGGCCTACCTTAGAGTTTTGGATCTGAGACACCCCTCGTGTCGGCTTTCCTTCTAAAATCCATCTTGTGATGGTAACCTCTGGTTATGAGACCGCCTTCGTGTCGGCTTTCCTTTTGAAAATCCATCGTGTGATGGTAACCTCTGGTTATGAGACCGCCTTCGTGTCGGCCTACCTTAGAGTTTTGGATCTGAGACATCCCTCGTGTTGACTTTCCTTTTAAAATCCATCTTGTGATGGTAACCTCTGGTTAAGAGACCGCCTTCGTGTCGGCCTACCCTAGAGTTTTGGATCTGAGACCGCCCTCGTGTCGGCTTTCCTTTTGAAAATCCATCTTATGATGGTAACCTTTGGTTATGAGACCGCCTTCGTGTCGGCTTACCTTAGAGTTTAGGATCTGAGACCGCCCTCGTGTCGACTTTCCTTTTGAAAATCCATCTTGAGTTGGTAACCTCTAGTTATGAGACCGCCTTTGTGTCGGCCTACCTTAGAGTTTAGGATCTGAAACCGCCCTTGTGTCGGCTTTCCTTCTAAAATCCATCTTGTGATGGTAACCTCTGGTTATGAGACCGCCTTCGTGTCGGCCTACCTTAGAGTTTAGGATCTGAGACCGCCCTCGTGTTGGCTTTCCTTTTGAAAATCCATCTTGTGATGGTAACCTTTGGTTATGAGACCGCCTTCGTGTCGGATTACCTTAGAGTTTAGGATCTGAGACCGCCTTCGTGTCGGATTACTTTAGAGTTTAGGATCTGAGACCGCCTTCGTGTCGGCTTTCCTTTTGAAAATCCACCTTGTGATGGTAACCTCTGGTTATGAGACCGCCTTCGTGTCGGCCTACGTTGGAGTTTAGGATCTGAGACCGCCCTCGTGTCGGCTTTCCTTCAAAAATCCATCTTGTGATGGTACCCTCTAGTTATGAGACCGCCTTCGTGTCGGCCTACCTTAGAGTTTAGGATCTGAGACCGCCCTCATTTCGGCTTTCCTTTTGAAAATCCATCTTGTGATGGTAACCTCTGGTTATGAGACCGCCTTCGTGTTGTCCTACCTTAGAGTTTAGGATCTGAGTCGCCCTCGTGTCGACTTTCCTTCTAAAATCCATCTTGTAATGGTAACCTCTTGTTATAAGACCACCTTCATGTCGGCCTACCTTAGAGTTTAGGATCTGATACCGCCCTCATGTCGGCTTTCCCTCTAAAATCCGTCATGTGGTGGTAACCTCTGGTTATGAGACCGCCTTCGTGTCGACCTACCTTAGAGTTTAGGATCTGAGACCGCCCTCGTGTCGGCTTTCCTTCTAAAATTCATCTTGTAATGGTAATCTCTGGTTATGAGTCCGCCTTCGTGTCGGCCTACCTTAGAGTTTAGGATCTGAGACAACCGTCATGTCGGCTTTCCTTCTAAAATCCATCATGTCATGCTAACCTCTGGTTATGAGACCGCCTTCGTGTCGGCTTACCTTAGATTTTAGGATCTGAAACCGAACTCGTGTCGGCTTTCCTTTTGAAAATCCATCTTGTGATGGTAACCTCTGGTTTTGAGACCGCCTTCGTGTCGGCTTACCTTAGAGTTTAGGATTTGAGACTGCCCTCGTGTCGGCTTTCCTTTTGAAAATCCATCTTGTGATGGTAACCTCTGGTTATGAGACCGCCTTCGTGTTGTCCTACCTTAGAGTTTAGGATCTGAGTCGCCCTCGTGTCGACTTTCCTTCTAAAATCCATCTTGTAATGGTAACCTCTTGTTATAAGACCACCTTCATGTCGGCCTACCTTAGAGTTTAGGATCTGATACCGCCCTCGTGTCGGCTTTCCCTCTAAAATCCGTCATGTGGTGGTAACCTCTGGTTATGAGACCGCCTTCGTGTCGACCTACCTTAGAGTTTAGGATCTGATACCGCCCTCGTGTCGGCTTTCACTCTAAAATCCGTCTTGTGATGGTAACCTCTGGTTATGAGACCGCCTTCATGTCGGCCTACCTTAGAGTTTAGGATCTGAGACCGCCCTCGTGTCGGTTTTCCTTCTAAAATCGATCTTGTGATGGTACCCTCTGGCTATGAGATTACCTTCGTGTCGGCCTACCTTAGAGTTTAGGATCTGAGACGCCCTCGTGTCGGCTTTCCTTTTGAAAATCCATCTTGTAATGGTAACCTCTAAATATGAGATCGTCTTCGTGTCAGCCTACCTTAGAGTTGAGGATCTGAGACCGCCCTCGTGTTGGCTTTCCTTCAAAAATCCATCTTGTGATGGTACCCTCTGGTTATGAGATCGCCTTTGTGTCGGCCTACCTTAGAGTTTAGGATCTGAGACCGCCATCGTGTCGGCTTTTCTTCAAAAAAACATCTTGTGATGGTAAACTCTAGTTATGAGACCGCCTTCGTTTCGGCCTACCTTAGGATCTGAGACCGCCCTCGTGTCGACTTTCCCTCTAAAATCCATCTTTTGATGGTAACCTCTGGTTATGAGACCGCCTTGGTGTCGGCCTACCTTAGAGTTTATAATTTGAGACCGCCCTTGTGTCAACTTTCCTTCTAAAATCCATCTTGTGATGGTAACCTCTGGTTATGAGACCTCCTTCGTGTCGGCCTACCTTAGAGTTTTGGATCTGAGACATCCCTCGTGTTGACTTTCCTTTTAAAATCCATCTTGTGATGGTAACCTCTGGTTAAGAGACCGCCTTCGTGTCGGCCTACCCTAGAGTTTTGGATCTGAGACCGCCCTCGTGTCGGCTTTCCTTTTGAAAATCCATCTTATGATGGTAACCTTTGGTTATGAGACCGCCTTCGTGTCGGCTTACCTTAGAGTTTAGGATCTGAGACCGCCCTCGTGCGACTTTCCTTTTGAAAATCCATCTTGAGTTGGTAACCTCTAGTTATGAGACCGCCTTTGTGTCGGCCTACCTTAGAGTTTAGGATCTGAGACCGCCCTTGTGTCGGCTTTCCTTCTAAAATCCATCTTGTGATGGTAACCTCTGGTTATGAGACCGCCTTCGTGTCGGCCTACCTTAGAGTTTAGGATCTGAGACCGCCCTCGTGTTGGCTTTCCTTTTGAAAATCCATCTTGTGATGGTAACCTTTGGTTATGAGACCGCCTTCGTGTCGGATTACCTTAGAGTTTAGGATCTGAGACCGCCTTCGTGTCGGATTACTTTAGAGTTTAGGATCTGAGACCGCCTTCGTGTCGGCTTTCCTTTTGAAAATCCACCTTGTGATGGTAACCTCTGGTTATGAGACCGCCTTCGTGTCGGCCTACGTTGGAGTTTAGGATCTGAGTCCGCCCTCGTGTCGGCTTTCCTTCAAAAATCCATCTTGTGATGGTACCCTCTAGTTATGAGACCGCCTTCGTGTCGGCCTACCTTAGAGTTTAGGATCTGAGACCGCCCTCATTTCGGCTTTCCTTTTGAAAATCCATCTTGTGATGGTAGCCTCTGGTTATGAGACCGCCTTCGTGTCGACGTACCTTAGAGTTTAGGATCTAAGACCGCCCTCGTGTCGGCTTTCCTTCTAAAATTCATCTTGTAATGGTAATCTCTGGTTATGAGTCCGCCTTCGTGTCGGCCTACCTTAGAGTTTTGGATCTGAGACACCCCTCGTGTCGGCTTTCCTTCTAAAATCCATCTTGTGATGGTAACCTCTGGTTATGAGACCGCCTTCGTGTCGGCTTTCCTTTTGAAAATCCATCGTGTGATGGTAACCTCTGGTTATGAGACCGCCTTCGTGTCGGCCTACCTTAGAGTTTTGGATCTGAGACATCCCTCGTGTTGACTTTCCTTTTAAAATCCATCTTGTGATGGTAACCTGTGGTTAAGAGACCGCCTTCGTGTCGGCCTACCCTAGAGTTTTGGATCTGAGACCGCCCTCGTGTCGGCTTTCCTTTTGAAAATCCATCTTATGATGGTAACCTTTGGTTATGAGACCGCCTTCGTGTCGGCTTACCTTAGAGTTTAGGATCTGAGACCGCCCTCGTGTCGACTTTCCTTTTGAAAATCCATCTTGAGTTGGTAACCTCTAGTTATGAGACCGCCTTTGTGTCGGCCTACCTTAGAGTTTAGGATCTGAAACCGCCCTTGTGTCGGCTTTCCTTCTAAAATCCATCTTGTGATGGTAACCTCTGGTTATGAGACCGCCTTCGTGTCGGCCTACCTTAGAGTTTAGGATCTGAGACCGCCCTCGTGTTGGCTTTCCTTTTGAAAATCCATCTTGTGATGGTAACCTTTGGTTATGAGACCGCCTTCGTGTCGGATTACCTTAGAGTTTAGGATCTGAGACCGCCTTCGTGTCGGATTACTTTAGAGTTTAGGATCTGAGACCGCCTTCGTGTCGGCTTTCCTTTTGAAAATGCACCTTGTGATGGTAACCTCTGGTTATGAGACCGCCTTCGTGTCGGCCTACGTTGGAGTTTAGGATCTGAGACCGCCCTCGTGTCGGCTTTCCTTCAAAAATCCATCTTGTGATGGTACCCTCTAGTTATGAGACCGCCATCGTGTCGGCCTACCTTAGAGTTTAGGATCTGAGACCGCCCTCATTTCGGCTTTCCTTTTGAAAATCCATCTTGTGATGGTAACCTCTGGTTATGAGACCGCCTTCGTGTCGGCCTACCTTAGAGTTTAGGATCTGAGACCGCCCTCGTGTCGGCTTTCCTTCTAAAATTCATCTTGTAATGGTAATCTCTGGTTATGAGTCCGCCTTCGTGTCGGCCTACCTTAGAGTTTTGGATCTGAGACACCCCTCGTGTCGGCTTTCCTTCTAAAATCCATCTTGTGATGGTAACCTCTGGTTATGAGACCGCCTTCGTGTCGGCCTACCTTAGAGTTTAGGATCTGAGACCGCCCTCGTGTCGGCTTTCCTTTTGAAAATGCATGTTATGATGGTAACCTTTGGTTATGAGACCGCCTTCGTGTCGGCTTACCTTAGAGTTTAGGATCCTAGACCGCCCTCGTGTCGGCTTTCCTTTTGAAAATCCATCTTGTGTTGGTAACATCTAGTTATGAGACCGCCTTTGTGTCGGCCTACCTTAGAGTTTTGGATCTGAGACCGCCCTCGAGTCGGCTTTCCTTCTAAAATTCATCCTGTAATGGTAATCTCTGGTTATGAGTCTGCCTTCGTGTCGGCCTACCTTAGAGTTTTGGATCTGAGACACCCCTCGTGTCGGCTTTCCTTCTAAAATCCATCTTGTGATGGCAACCTCTGGTTATGAGACCGCCTTCGTGTCGGCTTTCCTTTTGAAAATCCATCGTGTGATGGTAACCTCTGGTTATGAGACCGCCTTCGTGTCGGCCTACCTTAGAGTTTTGGATCTGAGACATCCCTCGTGTTGACTTTCCTTTTAAAATCCATCTTATGATGGTAACCTCTGGTTAAGAGACCGCCTTCGTGTCGGCCTACCCTAGAGTTTTGGATCTGAGACCGCCCTCGTGTCGGCTTTCCTTTTGAAAATCCATCTTATGATGGTAACCTTTGGTTATGAGACCGCCTTCGTGTCGGCTTACCTTAGAGTTTAGGATCTGAGACCGCCCTCGTGTCGACTTTCCTTTTGAAAATCCATCTTGAGTTGGTAACCTCTAGTTATGAGACCGCCTTTGTGTCGGCCTACCTTAGAGTTTAGGATCTGAAACCGCCCTTGTGTCGGCTTTCCTTCTAAAATCCATCTTGTGATGGTAACTTCTGGTTATGAGACCGCCTTCGGGTCGGCCTACCTTAGAGTTTAGGATCTGAGAACGCCCTCGTGTTGGCTTTCCTTTTGAAAATCCATCTTGTGATGGTAACCTTTGGTTATGAGACCGCCTTCGTGTCGGATTACCTTAGAGTTTAGGATCTGAGACCGTCTTCGTGTCGGATTACTTTAGAGTTTAGGATCTGAGACCGCCTTCGTGTCGACTTTCCTTTTGAAAATCCACCTTGTGATGGTAACCTCTGGTTATGAGACCGCCTTCGTGTCGGCCTACGTTGGAGTTTAGGATCTGAGACCGCCCTCGTGTCGGCTTTCCTTCAAAAATCCATCTTGTGATGGTACCCTCTAGTTATGAGACCGCCTTCGTGTCGGCCTACCTTAGAGTTTAGGATCTGAGACCGCCCTCATTTCGGCTTTCCTTTTGAAAATCCATCTTGTGATGGTAACCTCTGGTTATGAGACCGCCTTCGTGTCGGCCTACCTTAAAGTTTAGGATCTGAGACCGCCCTCGTGTCGGCTTTCCTTCTAAAATTCATCTTGTAATGGTAATCTCTGGTTATGAGTCCGCCTTCGTGTCGGCCTACCTTAGAGTTTAGGATCTGAGACAACCGTCATGTCGGCTTTCCTTCTAAAATCCATCATGTCATGGTAACCTCTGGTTATGAGACCGCCTTCGTGTCGGCTTACCTTAGATTTTAGGATCTGAAACCGAACTCGTGTCGGCTTTCCTTTTGAAAATCCATCTTGTGATGGTAACCTCTGGTTTTGAGACCGCCTTCGTGTCGGCTTACCTTAGAGTTTAGGATTTGAGACTGCCCTCGTGTCGGCTTTCCTTTTGAAAATCCATCTTGTGATGGTAACCTCTGGTTATGAGACCGCCTTCGTGTTGTCCTACCTTAGAGTTTAGGATCTGAGTCGCCCTCGTGTCGACTTTCCTTCTAAAATCCATCTTGTAATGGTAACCTCTTGTTATAAGACCACCTTCATGTTGGCCTACCTTAGAGTTTAGGATCTGATACCGCCCTCGTGTCGGCTTTCCCTCTAAAATCCGTCATGTGGTGGTAACCTCTGGTTATGAGACCGCCTTCGTGTCGACCTACCTTAGAGTTTAGGATCTGATACCGCCCTCGTGTCGGCTTTCACTCTAAAATCCGTCCTGTGATGGTAACCTCTGGTTATGAGACCGCCTTCATGTCGGCCTACCTTAGAGTTTAGGATCTGAGACCGCCCTCGTGTCGGTTTTCCTTCTAAAATCGATCTTGTGATGGTACCCTCTGGCTATGAGATTACCTTCGTGTCGGCCTACCTTAGAGTTTAGGATCTGAGACGCCCTCGTGTCGGCTTTCCTTTTGAAAATCCATCTTGTAATGGTAACCTCTGAATATGAGATCGTCTTCGTGTCGGCCTACCTTAGAGTTGAGGATCTGAGACCGCCCTCGTGTTGGCTTTCCTTCAAAAATCCATCTTGTGATGGTACCCTCTGGTTATGAGATCGCCTTTGTGTCGGCCTACCTTAGAGTTTAGGATCTGAGACCGCCATCGTGTCGGCTTTTCTTCAAAAAAACATCTTGTGATGGTAACCTCTAGTTATGAGACCGCCTTCGTTTCGGATTACCTTAGGATCTGAGACCGCCCTCGTGTCGACTTTCCCTCTAAAATCCATCTTTTGATGGTAACCTCTGGTTATGAGACCGCCTTCGTGTCGGCCTACCATAGATTTTAGGATCTGAGACAGCCCTCGTGTCGGCTTTCCTTCTAAAATCCCTCATGTGATGGTAATCTCTGGTTATGAGACCGCCTTCGTGTCGGCCTACCTTAGAGTTTAGGATCAGAGACCGCCCTCGTGTCGGCTTTCCTTCTAAAATCCATCTTGTGATGGTAACCACTGGTTATGAGACCGCCTTCGTGTCGGCCTACCTTAGAGTTTAGAATCTGAGACCACCCTCGTGTCGGCTTTCCTTCTAAAACCCATCTTGTGATGGTACCCTCTGGTTATGAGACCGCCTTCGTGTCGGCCTACCTTAGAGTATAAAATCTGAGACCGCCCTCGTGTCGGCTTTCCTTCTAAAATACATCTTGTGATGGTAACCTCTTGTTATGAGACCGTCTTCGTGTCGGCTTACCTTAGAGTTTAGGATCTGAGACCGCCCTCGTGTCGGTTTTCCTTCTAAAATTCATCTTGTAATGGTAATCTCTGGTTATGAGTCCGCCTTCGTGTCGGCCTACCTTAGAGTTTTGGATCTGAGACACCCCTCGTGTCGGCTTTCCTTTTGAAAATCCATCTTATGATGGTAACCTTTGGTTATGAGACCGCCTTCGTGTCGGCTTACCTTAGAGTTTAGGATCTGAGACCGCCCTCGTGTCGACTTTCCTTTTGAAAATCCATCTTGAGTTGGTAACCTCTAGTTATGAGACCGCCTTTGTGTCGGCCTACCTTAGAGTTTAGGATCTGAAACCGCCCTTGTGTCGGCTTTCCTTCTAAAATCCATCTTGTGATGGTAACCTCTGGTTATGAGACCGCCTTCGTGTCGGCCTACCTTAGAGTTTAGGATCTGAGAACGCCCTCGTGTTGGCTTTCCTTTTGAAAATCCATCTTGTGATGGTAACCTTTGGTTATGAGACCGCCTTCGTGTCGGATTACCTTAGAGTTTAGGATCTGAGACCGCCTTCGTGTCGGATTACTTTAGAGTTTAGGATCTGAGACCGCCTTCGTGTCGGCTTTCCTTTTGAAAATCCACCTTGTGATGGTAACCTCTGGTTATGAGACCGCCTTCGTGTCGGCCTACGTTGGAGTTTAGGATCTGAGACCGCCCTCGTGTCGGCTTTCCTTCAAAAATCCATCTTGTGATGGTACCCTCTAGTTATGAGACCGCCTTCGTGTCGGCCTACCTTAGAGTTTAGGATCTGAGACCGCCCTCATTTCGGCTTTCCTTTTGAAAATCCATCTTGTGATGGTAACCTCTGGTTATGAGACCGCCTTCGTGTCGGCCTACCTTAGAGTTTAGGATCTGAGACCGCCCTCGTGTCGGCTTTCCTTCTAAAATTCATCTTGTAATGGTAATCTCTGGTTATGAGTCCGCCTTCGTGTCGGCCTACCTTAGAGTTTAGGATCTGAGACAACCGTCATGTCGGCTTTCCTTCTAAAATCCATCATGTCATGTTAACCTCTGGTTATGAGACCGCCTTCGTGTCGGCTTACCTTAGATTTTAGGATCTGAAACCGAACTCGTGTCGGCTTTCCTTTTGAAAATCCATCTTGTGATGGTAACCTCTGGTTTTGAGACCGCCTTCGTGTCGGCTTACCTTAGAGTTTAGGATTTGAGACTGCCCTCGTGTCGGCTTTCCTTTTGAAAATCCATCTTGTGATGGTAACCTCTGGTTATGAGACCGCCTTCGTGTTGTCCTACCTTAGAGTTTAGGTTCTGAGTCGCCCTCGTGTCGACTTTCCTTCTAAAATCCATCTTGTAATGGTAACCTCTTGTTATAAGACCACCTTCATGTCGGCCAACCTTAGAGTTTAGGATCTGATACCGCCCTCGTGTCGGCTTTCCCTCTAAAATCCGTCATGTGGTGGTAACCTCTGGTTATGAGACCGCCTTCGTGTCGACCTACCTTAGAGTTTAGGATCTGATACCGCCCTCGTGTCGGCTTTCACTCTAAAATCCGTCTTGTGATGGTAACCTCTGGTTATGAGACTGCCTTCATGTCGGCCTACCTTAGAGTTTAGGATCTGAGACCGCCCTCGTGTCGGTTTTCCTTCTAAAATCGATCTTGTGATGGTACCCTCTGGCTATGAGATTACCTTCGTGTCGGCCTACCTTAGAGTTTAGGATCTGAGACGCCCTCGTGTCGGCTTTCCTTTTGAAAATCCATCTTGTAATGGTAACCTCTGAATATGAGATCGTCTTCGTGTCGGCCTACCTTAGAGTTGAGGATCTGAGACCGCCCTCGTGTTGGCTTTCCTTCAAAAATCCATCTTGTGATGGTACCCTCTAGTTATGAGATCGCCTTTGTGTCGGCCTACCTTAGAGTTTAGGATCTGAGACCGCCATCGTGTCGGCTTTTCTTCAAAAAAACATCTTGTGATGGTAACCTCTAGTTATGAGACCGCCTTCGTTTCGGCCTACCTTAGGATCTGAGACCGCCCTCGTGTCGACTTTCCCTCTAAAATCCATCTTTTGATGGTAACCTCTGGTTATGAGACCGCGTTGGAGTCGGCCTACCTTAGAGTTTATGATTTGAGACCGCCCTCGTGTCAACTTTCCTTCTAAAATCCATCTTGTGATGGTAACCTCTGGTTATGAGACCGCCTTCGTGTCGGCCTACCATAGATTTTAGGATCTGAGACAGCCCTCGTGTCGGCTTTCCTTCTAAAATCCCTCATGTGATGGTAATCTCTGGTTATGAGACCGCCTTCGTGTCGGCCTACCTTAGAGTTTAGGATCAGAGACCGCCCTCGTGTCGGCTTACGTTGGAGTTTAGGATCTGAGACCGCCCTCGTGTCGGCTTTCCTTCAAAAATCCATCTTGTGATGGTACCCTCTAGTTATGAGACCGCCTTCGTGTCGGCCTACCTTAGAGTTTAGGATCTGAAACCGCCCTCATTTCGGCTTTCCTTTTGAAAATCCATCTTGTGATGGTAACCTCTGGTTATGAGACCGCCTTCGTGTCGGCCTACCTTAGAGTTTAGGATCTGAGACCGCCCTCGTGTCGGCTTTCCTTCTAAAATTCATCTTGTAATGGTAATCTCTGGTTATGAGTCCGCCTTCGTGTCGGCCTACCTTAGAGTTTTGGATCTGAGACACCCCTCGTGTCGGCTTTCCTTCTAAAATCCATCTTGTGATGGTAACCTCTGGTTATGAGACCGCCTTCGTGTCGGCCTACCTTAGAGTTTAGGATCTGAGACCGCCCTCGTGTCGGCTTTCCTTTTGAAAATGCATGTTATGATGGTAACCTTTGGTTATGAGACCGCCTTCGTGTCGGCTTACCTTAGAGTTTAGGATCTGAGACCGCCTTCGTGTCGGCTTTCCTTTTGAAAATCCATCTTGTGTTGGTAACACCTAGTTATGAGACCGCCTTTGTGTCGGCCTACCTTAGAGTTTTGGATCTGAGACCGCCCTCGAGTCGGATTTCCTTCTAAAATCCATCTTGTGATAGTAACCTCTGGTTATGAGACCGCCTTCGTGTCGGCGTACCTTAGAGTTTAGGATCTGAGACCGTCCTCGTGTCTGCTTTCCTTTTGAAAATCCATCGTGTGATGGTAACCTCTGGTTATGGGACCGCCTTCGTGTCGGCCTACCTTAGAGTTTTGGATCTGAGACATCCCTCGTGTTGACTTTCCTTTTAAAATCCATCTTGTGATGGTAACCTCTGGTTAAGAGACCGCCTTCGTGTCGGCCTACCCTAGAGTTTAGGATCTGAGACCGCCCTCGTGTCGGCTTTCCTTCTAAAATTCATCTTGTAATGGTAATCTCTGGTTATGAGTCCGCCTTCGTGTCGGCCTACCTTAGAGTTTTGGATCTGAGACACCCATCGTGTCGGCTTTCCTTCTAAAATCAAACTTGTGATGGTAACCTCTGGTTATGAGACCGCCTTCGTGTCGGCCTACCTTAGAGTTTAGGATCCGAGACCGCCCTCGTGTCGGCTTTCCTTTTGAAAATGCATGTTATGATGGTAACCTTTGGTTATGAGACCGCCTTCTTGTCGGCTTACCTTAGAGTTTAGGATCTGAGACCGCCCTCGTGTCGGCTTTCCTTTTGAAAATCCATCTTGTGTTGGTAACATCTAGTTATGAGACCGCCTTTATGTCGGCCTACCTTAGAGTTTTGGATCTGAGACCGCCCTCGAGTCGGCTTTCCTTCTAAAATTCATCCTGTAATGGTAATCTCTGGTTATGAGTCCGCCTTCGTGTCGGCCTAACTTAGAGTTTTGGATCTGAGACACCCCTCGTGTCGGCTTTCCTTCTAAAATCCATCTTGTGATGGTAACCTCTGGTTATGAGACCGCCTTCGTGTCGGCCTACCTTAGAGTTTAGGATCTGAGACCGCCCTCGAGTCGGAATACCTTAGAGTTTAGGATCTGAGACCGCCTTCGTGTCGGCTTTCCTATTGAAAATCCATCTTGTGATGGTAACCTCTGGTTATGAGACCGCCTTCGTGCCGGCCTACATTGGAGTTTAGGATCTGAGACCGCCCTCCTGTCGGCTTTTCTTCAAAAATCCATCTTGTGATGGTACCCTCTAGTTATGAGACCGCCTTCGTGTCGGCCTACCTTAGAGTTTAGGATCTGAGACCGCCCTCATTTCGGCTTTCCTTTTGAAAATCCATCTTGTGATGGTAACCTCTGGTTATGAGATCGCCTTCGTGTCGGCCTACCTTAGAGTTTAGGATCTGAGACCGCCCTCGTGTCGGCTTTCCTTCTAAAATTCATCTTGTAATGGTAATCTCTGGTTATGAGTCCGCCTTCGTGTCGGCCTACCTTAGAGTTTTGGATCTGAGACACCCATCGTGTCGGCTTTCCTTCTAAAATCCATCTTGTGATGGTAACCTCTGGTTATGAGACCGCCTTCGTATCGGCCTACCTTAGAGTTTAGGATCCGAGACCGCCCTCGTGTCGGCTTTCCTTTTGAAAATGCATGTTATGATGGTAACCTTTGGTTATGAGACCGCCTTCTTGTCGGCTTACCTTAGAGTTTAGGATCTGAGACCGCCCTCGTGTCGGCTTTCCTTTTGAAAATCCATCTTGTGTTGGTAACATCTAGTTATGAGACCGCCCTTATGTCGGCCTACCTTAGAGTTTTGGATCTGAGACCGCCCTCGAGTCGGCTTTCCTTCTAAAATTCATCCTGTAATGGTAATCTCTGGTTATGAGTCCGCCTTCGTGTCGGCCTAACTTAGAGTTTTGGATCTGAGACACCCCTCGTGTCGGCTTTCCTTCTAAAATCCATCTTGTGATGGTAACCTCTGGTTATGAGACCGCCTTCGTGTCGGCCTACCTTAGAGTTTAGGATCCGAGACCGCCCTCGAGTCGGAATACCTTAGAGTTTAGGATCTGAGACCGCCTTCGTGTCGGCTTTCCTATTGAAAATCCATCTTGTGATGGTAACCTCTGGTTATGAGACCGCCTTCGTGCCGGCCTACATTGGAGTTTAGGATCTGAGACCGCCCTCCTGTCGGCTTTTCTTCAAAAATCCATCTTGTGATGGTACCCTCTAGTTATGAGACCGCCTTCGTGTCGGCTTACCTTAGAGTTTAGGATCTGAGACCGCCCTCATTTCGGCTTTCCTTTTGAAAATCCATCTTGTGATGGTAACATCTAGTTATGAGACCGCCTTCGTGTCGGCCTACCTTAGAGTTTAGGATCTGAGACCGCCCTCGTGTCGGCTTTCCTTCTAAAATTCATCCTGTAATGGTAATCTCTGGTTATGAGTCCGCCTTCGTGTCGGCCTAACTTAGAGTTTTGGATCTGAGACACCCCTCGTGTCGGCTTTCCTTCTAAAATCCATCTTGTGATGGTAACCTCTGGTTATGAGACCGCCTTCGTGTCGGCCTACCTTAGAGTTTAGGATCCGAGACCGCCCTCGTGTCGGCTTTCCTTTTGAAAATGCATGTTATGATGGTAACCTTTGGTTATGAGACCGCCTTCTTGTCGGCTTACCTTAGAGTTTAGGATCTGAGACCGCCCTCGTGTCGGCTTTCCTTTTGAAAATCCATCTTGTGTTGGTAACATCTAGTTATGAGACCGCCTTTATGTCGGCCTACCTTAGAGTTTTGGATCTGAGACCGCCCTCGAGTCGGCTTTCCTTCTAAAATTCATCCTGTAATGGTAATCTCTGGTTATGAGTCCGCCTTCGTGTCGGCCTAACTTAGAGTTTTGGATCTGAGACACCCCTCGTGTCGGCTTTCCTTCTAAAATCCATCTTGTGATGGTAACCTCTGGTTATGAGACCGCCTTCGTGTCGGCCTACCTTAGAGTTTAGGATCTGAGACCGCCCTCGTGTCGGCTTTCCTTTTGAAAATCCATGTTATGATGGTAACCTTTGGTTATGAGACCGCCTTCTTGTCGGCTTACCTTAGAGTTTCGGATCTGAGACCGCCCTCGTGTCGGCTTTCCTTTTGAAAATCCATCTTGTGTTGGTAACATCTAGTTATTAGACCGCCTTCGTGTCGGCCTACCTTAGAGTTTTGGATCTGAGACCGCCCTCGAGTCGGATTTACTTCTAAAATCCATCTTGTGAGAGTAAGCTCTGGTTATGAGACCGCCTTCATGTCAGCCTACCTTAGAGTTTAGGATCTGAAACCGCCCTCGTGACGGCTTTCCTTTTGAAAATCCATCTTGTGATGGTAACCTTTGGTTATGAGACTGCCTTCGTGTCGGATTACCTTAGAGTTTAGGATCTGAGACCGCCTTCGTGTCGGCTTTCCTTTTGAAAATCCATCGTGTGATGGTAACTTCTGGTTATGAGACCGCCTTCGTGTCAGCCTACCTTAGAATTTAGGATCCGAGACCGCCCTCGTGTCGGCTTTCCTTTTGAAAATCCATCTTATGATGGTAACTTTTGGTTATGAGAATGCCTTCCTGTCGGCTTACCTTAGAGTTTAGAATCTGAGACTGCCCTCGTGACGGCATTCATTTTGAAAATCCATCTTGTGATGGTAACCTCTGGTTAAGAGACCGCCTTCGTGTCGGCCTACCCTAGAGTTTAGGATCTGAGACCGCCCTCGTGTCGGCTTTCCTTTTGAAAATCCATCTTATGATGGTAACCTTTGGTTATGAGACCGCCTTCGTGTCGGCTTACCTTAGAGTTTAGGATCTGAGACCGCCCTCGGGTCGACTTTCCTTTTGAAAATCCATCTTGTGTTGGTAACATCTAGTTATGAGACCGCCTTTGTGTCGGCCTACCTTAGAGTTTAGGATCTGAGACCGCCCTCGTGTCGGCTTTCCTTCTAAAATCCATCTTGTGATGGTAACCTCTGGTTATGAGACCGCCTTCGTGTCAGCCTACCTTAGAGTTTAGGATCTGAGACCGCCCTCATTTCGGCTTTCCTTTTGAAAATCCATCTTGTGATGGTAACCTCTGGTTATGAGATCGCCTTCGTGTCGGCCTACCTTAGAGTTTAGGATCTGAGACCGCCCTCGTGTCGGCTTTCCTTCTAAAATTCATCTTGTAATGGTAATCTCTGGTTATGAGTCCGCCTTCGTGTCGGCCTACCTTAGAGTTTTGGATCTGAGACACCCATCGTGTCGGCTTTCCTTCTAAAATCCATCTTGTGATGGTAACCTCTGGTTATGAGACCGCCTTCGTGTCGGCCTACCTTAGAGTTTAGGATCCGAGACCGCCCTCGTGTCGGCTTTCCTTTTGAAAATGCATGTTATGATGGTAACCTTTGGTTATGAGACCGCCTTCTTGTCGGCTTACCTTAGAGTTTAGGATCTGAGACCGCCCTCGTGTCGGCTTTCCTTTTGAAAATCCATCTTGTGTTGGTAACATCTAGTTATGAGACCGCCTTTATGTCGGCCTACCTTAGAGTTTTGGATCTGAGACCGCCCTCGAGTCGGCTTTCCTTCTAAAATTCATCCTGTAATGGTAATCTCTGGTTATGAGTCCGCCTTCGTGTCGGCCTAACTTAGAGTTTTGGATCTGAGACACCCCTCGTGTCGGCTTTCCTTCTAAAATCCATCTTGTGATGGTAACCTCTGGTTATGAGACCGCCTTCGTGTCGGCCTACCTTAGAGTTTAGGATCTGAGACCGCCCTCGTGTCGGCTTTCCTTTTGAAAATCCATGTTATGATGGTAACCTTTGGTTATGAGACCGCCTTCTTGTCGGCTTACCTTAGAGTTTAGGATCTGAGACCGCCCTCGTGTCGGCTTTCCTTTTGAAAATCCATCTTGTGTTGGTAACATCTAGTTATTAGACCGCCTTCGTGTCGGCCTACCTTAGAGTTTTGGATCTGAGACCGCCCTCGAGTCGGATTTACTTCTAAAATCCATCTTGTGATAGTAAGCTCTGGTTATGAGACCGCCTTCATGTCAGCCTACCTTAGAGTTTAGGATCTGAAACCGCCCTCGTGACGGCTTTCCTTTTGAAAATCCATCTTGTGATGGTAACCTTTGGTTATGAGACTGCCTTCGTGTCGGATTACCTTAGAGTTTAGGATCTGAGACCGCCTTCGTGTCGGCTTTACTTTTGAAAATCCATCGTGTGATGGTAACTTCTGGTTATGAGACCGCCTTCGTGTCAGCCTACCTTAGAATTTAGGATCCGAGACCGCCCTCGTGTCGGCTTTCCTTTTGAAAATCCATCTTATGATGGTAACTTTTGGTTATGAGAATGCCTTCCTGTCGGCTTACCTTAGAGTTTAGAATCTGAGACTGCCCTCGTGACGGCATTCATTTTGAAAATCCATCTTGTGATGGTAACCTCTGGTTAAGAGACCGCCTTCGTGTCGGCCTACCCTAGAGTTTAGGATCTGAGACCGCCCTCGTGTCGGCTTTCCTTTTGAAAATCCATCTTATGATGGTAACCTTTGGTTATGAGACCGCCTTCGTGTCGGCTTACCTTAGAGTTTAGGATCTGAGACCGCCCTCGGGTCGACTTTCCTTTTGAAAATCCATCTTGTGTTGGTAACATCTAGTTATGAGACCGCCTTTGTGTCGGCCTACCTTAGAGTTTAGGATCTGAGACCGCCCTCGTGTCGGCTTTCCTTCTAAAATCCATCTTGTGATGGTAACCTCTGGTTATGAGACCGCCTTCGTGTCAGCCTACCTTAGAGTTTAGGATCTGAGACCGCCCTCGTGTTGGCTTTCCTTTTGAAAATCCATCTTGTGATGGTAACCTTTGGTTATGAGACCGCCTTCGTGTCGGATTACCTTAGAGTTTAGGATCTGAGACCGCCTTCGTGTCGGATTACCTTAGAGTTTAGGATCTGAGACCGCCTTCGTGTCGGCTTTCCTTTTGAAAATCCATCTTGTGATGGTAACCTCTGGTTATGAGACCGCCTTCGTGCCAGCCTACGTTGGAGTTTAGGATCTGAGACCGCCCTCGTGTCGGCTTTCCTTCAAAAATCCATCTTGTGATGGTACCCTCTAGTTATGAGACCGCCTTCGTGTCGGCCTACCTTAGAGTTTAGGATCTGAGACCGCCCTCATTTCGGCTTTCCTTTTGAAAATGCATGTTATGATGGTAACCTTTGGTTATGAGACCGCCTTCTTGTCGGCTTACCTTAGAGTTTAGGATCTGAGACCGCCCTCGTGTCGGCTTTCCTTTTGAAAATCCATCTTGTGTTGGTAACATCTAGTTATGAGACCGCCTTTGTGTCGGCCTACCTTAGAGTTTTGGATCTGAGACCGCCCTCGAGTCGGCTTTCCTTCTAAAATCCATCTTGTGATAGTAACCTCTGGTTATGAGACCCCCTTCGTGTCGGCCTACCTTAGAGTTTAGGATCTGAAACCGCCCTCGTGACGGCTTTCCTTTTGAAAATCCATCTTGTGATAGTAACCTCTGGTTATGAGACCGCCTTCGTGTCGGCCTACCTTAGAGTTTAGGATCTGAAACCGCCCTCGTGACGGCTTTCCTTTTGAAAATCCATCTTGTGATGGTAACCTTTGGTTATTAGACTGCCTTCGTGTCGGATTACCTTAGAGTTTAGGATCTGAGACCGCCTTCGTGTCGGCTTTCCTTTTGAAAATCCATTGTGTGATGGTAACTTCTGGTTATGAGACCGCCTTCGTGTCGGCTTACCTTAGAGTTTAGGATCTGAGACCGCCCTCGGGTCGACTTTCCTTTTGAAAATCCATCTTGTGTTGGTAACATCTAGTTATGAGACCGCCTTTGTGTCGGCCTACCTTAGAGTTTAGGATCTGAGACCGCCCTCGTGTCGGCTTTCCTTCTAAAATCCATCTTGTGATGGTAACCTCTGGTTATGAGACCGCCTTCGTGTCAGCCTACCTTAGAGTTTAGGATCTGAGACCGCCCTCATTTCGGCTTTCCTTTTGAAAATCCATCTTGTGATGGTAACCTCTGGTTATGAGATCGCCTTCGTGTCGGCCTACCTTAGAGTTTAGGATCTGAGACCGCCCTCGTGTCGGCTTTCCTTCTAAAATTCATCTTGTAATGGTAATCTCTGGTTATGAGTCCGCCTTCGTGTCGGCCTACCTTAGAGTTTTGGATCTGAGACACCCATCGTGTCGGCTTTCCTTCTAAAATCCATCTTGTGATGGTAACCTCTGGTTATGAGACCGCCTTCGTGTCGGCCTACCTTAGAGTTTAGGATCCGAGACCGCCCTCGTGTCGGCTTTCCTTTTGAAAATGCATGTTATGATGGTAACCTTTGGTTATGAGACCGCCTTCTTGTCGGCTTACCTTAGAGTTTAGGATCTGAGACCGCCCTCGTGTCGGCTTTCCTTTTGAAAATCCATCTTGTGTTGGTAACATCTAGTTATGAGACCGCCTTTATGTCGGCCTACCTTAGAGTTTTGGATCTGAGACCGCCCTCGAGTCGGCTTTCCTTCTAAAATTCATCCTGTAATGGTAATCTCTGGTTATGAGTCCGCCTTCGTGTCGGCCTAACTTAGAGTTTTGGATCTGAGACACCCCTCGTGTCGGCTTTCCTTCTAAAATCCATCTTGTGATGGTAACCTCTGGTTATGAGACCGCCTTCGTGTCGGCCTACCTTAGAGTTTAGGATCTGAGACCGCCCTCGTGTCGGCTTTCCTTTTGAAAATCCATGTTATGATGGTAACCTTTGGTTATGAGACCGCCTTCTTGTCGGCTTACCTTAGAGTTTAGGATCTGAGACCGCCCTCGTGTCGGCTTTCCTTTTGAAAATCCATCTTGTGTTGGTAACATCTAGTTATTAGACCGCCTTCGTGTCGGCCTACCTTAGAGTTTTGGATCTGAGACCGCCCTCGAGTCGGATTTACTTCTAAAATCCATCTTGTGATAGTAAGCTCTGGTTATGAGACCGCCTTCATGTCAGCCTACCTTAGAGTTTAGGATCTGAAACCGCCCTCGTGACGGCTTTCCTTTTGAAAATCCATCTTGTGATGGTAACCTTTGGTTATGAGACTGCCTTCGTGTCGGATTACCTTAGAGTTTAAGATCTGAGACCGCCTTCGTGTCGGCTTTACTTTTGAAAATCCATCGTGTGATGGTAACTTCTGGTTATGAGACCGCCTTCGTGTCAGCCTACCTTAGAATTTAGGATCCGAGACCGCCCTCGTGTCGGCTTTCCTTTTGAAAATCCATCTTATGATGGTAACTTTTGGTTATGAGAATGCCTTCCTGTCGGCTTACCTTAGAGTTTAGAATCTGAGACTGCCCTCGTGACGGCATTCATTTTGAAAATCCATCTTGTGATGGTAACCTCTGGTTAAGAGACCGCCTTCGTGTCGGCCTACCCTAGAGTTTAGGATCTGAGACCGCCCTCGTGTCGGCTTTCCTTTTGAAAATCCATCTTATGATGGTAACCTTTGGTTATGAGACCGCCTTCGTGTCGGCTTACCTTAGAGTTTAGGATCTGAGACCGCCCTCGGGTCGACTTTCCTTTTGAAAATCCATCTTGTGTTGGTAACATCTAGTTATGAGACCGCCTTTGTGTCGGCCTACCTTAGAGTTTAGGATCTGAGACCGCCCTCGTGTCGGCTTTCCTTCTAAAATCCATCTTGTGATGGTAACCTCTGGTTATGAGACCGCCTTCGTGTCAGCCTACCTTAGAGTTTAGGATCTGAGACCGCCCTCGTGTTGGCTTTCCTTTTCAAAATCCATCTTGTGATGGTAACCTTTGGTTATGAGACCGCCTTCGTGTCGGATTACCTTAGAGTTTAGGATCTGAGACCGCCTTCGTGTCGGATTACCTTAGAGTTTAGGATCTGAGACCGCCTTCGTGTCGGCTTTCCTTTTGAAAATCCATCTTGTGATGGTAACCTCTGGTTATGAGACCGCCTTCGTGCCAGCCTACGTTGGAGTTTAGGATCTGAGACCGCCCTCGTGTCGGCTTTCCTTCAAAAATCCATCTTGTGATGGTACCCTCTAGTTATGAGACCGCCTTCGTGTCGGCCTACCTTAGAGTTTAGGATCTGAGACCGCCCTCATTTCGGCTTTCCTTTTGAAAATGCATGTTATGATGGTAACCTTTGGTTATGAGACCGCCTTCTTGTCGGCTTACCTTAGAGTTTAGGATCTGAGACCGCCCTCGTGTCGGCTTTCCTTTTGAAAATCCATCTTGTGTTGGTAACATCTAGTTATGAGACCGCCTTTGTGTCGGCCTACCTTAGAGTTTTGGATCTGAGACCGCCCTCGAGTCGGCTTTCCTTCTAAAATCCATCTTGTGATAGTAACCTCTGGTTATGAGACCCCCTTCGTGTCGGCCTACCTTAGAGTTTAGGATCTGAAACCGCCCTCGTGACGGCTTTCCTTTTGAAAATCCATCTTGTGATAGTAACCTCTGGTTATGAGACCGCCTTCGTGTCGGCCTACCTTAGAGTTTAGGATCTGAAACCGCCCTCGTGACGGCTTTCCTTTTGAAAATCCATCTTGTGATGGTAACCTTTGGTTATGAGACTGCCTTCGTGTCGGATTACCTTAGAGTTTAGGATCTGAGACCGCCTTCGTGTCGGCTTTCCTTTTGAAAATCCATCGTGTGATGGTAACTTCTGGTTATGAGACCGCCTTCGTGTCGGCTTACCTTAGAGTTTAGGATCTGAGACCGCCCTCGGGTCGACTTTCCTTTTGAAAATCCATCTTGTGTTGGTAACATCTAGTTATGAGACCGCCTTTGTGTCGGCCTACCTTAGAGTTTAGGATCTGAGACCGCCCTCGTGTCGGCTTTCCTTCTAAAATCCATCTTGTGATGGTAACCTCTGGTTATGAGACCGCCTTCGTGTCAGCCTACCTTAGAGTTTAGGATCTGAGACCGCCCTCGTGTTGGCTTTCCTTTTGAAAATCCATCTTGTGATGGTAACCTTTGGTTATGAGACCGCCTTCGTGTCGGATTACCTTAGAGTTTAGGATCTGAGACCGCCTTCGTGTCGGATTACCTTAGAGTTTAGGATCTGAGACCGCCTTCGTGTCGGCTTTCCTTTTGAAAATCCATCTTGTGATGGTAACCTCTGGTTATGAGACCGCCTTCGTGCCAGCCTACGTTGGAGTTTAGGATCTGAGACCGCCCTCGTGTCGGCTTTCCTTCAAAAATCCATCTTGTGATGGTACCCTCTAGTTATGAGACCGCCTTCGTGTCGGCCTACCTTAGAGTTTAGGATCTGAGACCGCCCTCATTTCGGCTTTCCTTTTGAAAATGCATGTTATGATGGTAACCTTTGGTTATGAGACCGCCTTCTTGTCGGCTTACCTTAGAGTTTAGGATCTGAGACCGCCCTCGTGTCGGCTTTCCTTTTGAAAATCCATCTTGTGTTGGTAACATCTAGTTATGAGACCGCCTTTGTGTCGGCCTACCTTAGAGTTTTGGATCTGAGACCGCCCTCGAGTCGGCTTTCCTTCTAAAATCCATCTTGTGATAGTAACCTCTGGTTATGAGACCCCCTTCGTGTCGGCCTACCTTAGAGTTTAGGATCTGAAACCGCCCTCGTGACGGCTTTCCTTTTGAAAATCCATCTTGTGATAGTAACCTCTGGTTATGAGACCGCCTTCGTGTCGGTCTACCTTAGAGTTTAGGATCTGAAACCGCCCTCGTGACGGCTTTCCTTTTGAAAATCCATCTTGTGATGGTAACCTTTGGTTATGAGACTGCCTTCGTGTCGGATTACCTTAGAGTTTAGGATCTGAGACCGCCTTCGTGTCGGCTTTCCTTTTGAAAATCCATCGTGTGATGGTAACTTCTGGTTATGAGACCGCCTTCGTGTCGGCCTACCTTAGAATTTAGGATCCGAGACCGCCCTCGTGTCGGCTTTCCTTTTGAAAATCCATCTTATGATGGTAACTTTTGGTTATGAGAATGCCTTCCTGTCGGCTTACCTTAGAGTTTAGAATCTGAGACTGCCCTCGTGACGGCATTCATTTTGAAAATCCATCTTGTGATGGTAACCTCTGGTTAAGAGACCGCCTTCGTGTCGGCCTACCCTAGAGTTTAGGATCTGAGACCGCATTCGTGTCGGCTTTCCTTTTGAAAATCCATCTTATGATGGTAACCTTTGGTTATGAGACCGCCTTCGTGTCGGCTTACCTTAGAGTTTAGGATCTGAGACCGCCCTCGTGTCGACTTTCCTTTTGAAAATCCATCTTGTGTTGGTAACCTCTAGTTATTAGACCGCCTTTGTGTCGGCCTACCTTAGAGTTTAGGATCTGAGACCGCCCACGTGTCGGCTTTCCTTCTAAAATCCATCTTGTGATGGTAACCTCTGGTTATGAGACCGCCTTCGTGTAGGCCTATCTTAGAGTTTAGGATCTGAGACCGCCCTCGTGTTGGCTTTCCTTTTGAAAATCCATCTTGTGATGGTAACCTTTGGTTATGAGACCGCCTTCGTGTCGGATTACCTTAGAGTTTAGGATCTGAGACCGCCTTCGTGTCGGAATACCTTAGAGTTTAGGATCTGAGACCGCCTTCGTGTCGGCTTTCCTATTGAAAATCCATCTTGTGATGGTAACCTCTGGTTATGAGACCGCCTTCGTGCCGGCCTACATTGGAGTTTAGGATCTGAGACCGCCCTCGTGTCGGCTTTTCTTCAAAAATCCATCTTGTGATGGTACCCTCTAGTTATGAGACCGCCTTCGTGTCGGCCTACCTTAGAGTTTAGGATCTGAGACCGCCCTCATTTCGGCTTTCCTTTTGAAAATCCATCTTGTGATGGTAACCTCTGGTTATGAGATCGCCTTCGTGTTGGCCTACCTTAGAGTTTAGGATCTGAGACCGCCCTCGTGTCGGCTTTCCATCTAAAATTCATCTTGTAATGGTAATCTCTGGTTATGAGTCCGCCTTCGTGTCGGCCTACCTTAGAGTTTTGGATCTGAGATACCCATCGTGTCGGCTTTCCTTCTAAAATCCATCTTGTGATGGTAACCTCTGGTTATGAGACCGCCTTCGTGTCGGCCTACCTTAGAGTTTAGGATCCGAAACCGCCCTCGTGTCGGCTTTCCTTTTGAAAATGCATGTTATGATGGTAACCTTTGGTTATGAGACCGCCTTCTTGTCGGCTTACCTTAGAGTTTAGGATCTGAGACCGCCCTCGTGTTGGCTTTCCTTTTGAAAATCCATCTTGTGTTGGTAACATCTAGTTATGAGACCGCCTTTGTGTCGGCCTACCTTAGAGTTTTGGATCTGAGACCGCCCTCGAGTCGGCTTTCCTTCTAAAATTCATCCTGTAATGGTAATCTCTGGTTATGAGTCCGCCTTCGTGTCGGCCTAACTTAGAGTTTTGGATCTGAGACACCCCTCGTGTCGGCTTTCCTTCTAAAATCCATCTTGTGATGGTAACCTCTGGTTATGAGACCGCCTTCGTGTCGGCCTACCTTAGAGTTTAGGATCTGAGACCGCCCTCGTGTCGGCTTTCCTTTTGAAAATCCATGTTATGATGGTAACCTTTGGTTATGAGACCGCCTTCTTGTCGGCTTACCTTAGAGTTTAGGATCTGAGACCGCCCTCGTGTCGGCTTTCCTTTTGAAAATCCATCTTGTGTTGGTAACATCTAGTTATGAGATCGCCTTCGTGTCGGCCTACCTTAGAGTTTTGGATCTGAGACCGCCCTCGAGTCGGATTTCCTTCTAAAATCCATCTTGTGATAGTAACCTCTGGTTATGAGACCACCTTCGTGTCGGCCTACCTTAGAGTTTAGGATCTGAGACCGCCCTCGTGTTGGCTTTCCTTTTGAAAATCCATCTTGTGATGGTAACCTTTGGTTATGAGACCGCCTTCGTGTCGGATTACCTTAGAGTTTAGGATCTGAGACCGCCTTCGTGTCGGATTACCTTAGAGTTTAGGATCTGAGACCGCCTTCGTGTCGGCTTTCCTTTTGAAAATCCATCTTGTGATGGTAACCTCTGGTTATGAGACCGCCTTCGTGCCGGCCTACGTTGGAGTTTAGGATCTGAGACCGCCCTCGTGTCGGCTTTCCTTCAAAAATCCATCTTGTGATGGTACCGTCTAGTTATGAGACCGCCTTCGTGTCGGCCTACCTTAGAGTTTAGGATCTGAGACCGCCCTCATTTCGGCTTTCCTTTTGAAAATGCATGTTATGATGGTAACCTCTGGTTATGAGACCGCCTTCTTGTCGGCTTACCTTAGAGTTTAGGATCTGAGACCGCCCTCGTGTCGGCTTTCCTTTTGAAAATCCATCTTGTGTTGGTAACATCTAGTTATGAGACCGCCATTGTGTCGGCCTACCTTAGAGTTTTGGATCTGAGACCGCCCTCGAGTCGGCTTTCCTTCTAAAATCCATCTTGTGATAGTAACCTCTTGTTATGAGACCCCTTTCGTGTCGGCCTACCTTAGAGTTTAGGATCTGAAACCGCCCTCGTGACGGCTTTCCTTTTGAAAATCCATCTTGTGATAGTAACCTCTGGTTATGAGACCGCCTTCGTGTCGGCCTACCTTAGAGTTTAGGATCTGAAACCGCCCTCGTGACGGCTTTCCTTTTGAAAATCCATCTTGTGATGGTAACCTTTGGTTATGAGACTGCCTTCGTGTCGGATTACCTTAGAGTTTTGGATCTGAGACCGCCTTCGTGTCGGCTTTCCTTTTGAAAATCCATCGTGTGATGGTAACCTCTGGTTATGAGACCAGATTCGTGTCGGCCTACCTTAGAACTTAGGATCCGAGACCGCCCTCGTGTCGGCTTTCCTTTTGAAAATCCATCTTATGATGGTAACTTTTGGTTATGAGAATGCCTTCCTGTCGGCTTACCTTAGAGTTTAGAATCTGAGACTGCCCTCGTGACGGCATTCATTTTGAAAATCCATCTTGTGATGGTAACCTCTGGTTAAGAGACCGCCTTCGTGTCGGCCTACCCTAGAGTTTAGGATCTGAGACCGCCCTCGTGTCGGCTTTCCTTTTGAAAATCCATCTTATGATGGTAACCTTTGGTTATGAGACCGCCTTCGTGTCGGCTTACCTTAGAGCTTAGGATCTGAGACCGCCCTCGTGTCGACTTTCCTTTTGAAAATCCATCTTGTGTTGGTAACCTCTAGTTATTAGACCGCCTTTGTGTCGGCCAACCTTAGAGTTTAGGATCTGAGACCGCCCACGTGTCGGCTTTCCTTCTAAAATCCATCATGTGATGGTAACCTCTGGTAATGAGACCGCCTTCGTGTCGGCCTACCTTAGAGTTTAGGATCTGAGACCGCCCTCGTGTTGGCTTTCCTTTTGAAAATCAATCTTGTGATGGTAACCTTTGGTTATGAGACCGCCTTCGTGTCGGATTACCTTAGAGTTTAGGATCTGAGACCGCCTTCGTGTCGGATTACCTTAGAGTTTAGGATCTGAGACCGCCTTCGTGTCGGCTTTCCTTTTGAAAATCCATCTTGTGATGGTAACCTCTGGTTATGAGACCGCCTTCGTGCCGGCCTACGTTGGAGTTTAGGATCTGAGACCGCCCTCGTGTCGGCTTTCCTTCAAAAATCCATCTTGTGATGGTACCCTCTAGTTATGAGACCGCCTTCGTGTCGGCCTACCTTAGAGTTTAGGATATGAGACCGCCCTCATTTCGGCTTTCCTTTTGAAAATGCATGTTATGATGGTAACCTTTGGTTATGAGACCGCCTTCTTGTCGGCTTACCTTAGAATTTAGGATCTGAGACCGCCCTCGTGTCGGCTTTCCTTTTGAAAATCCATCTTGTGTTGGTAACATCTAGTTATGAGACTGCCTTTGTGTCGGCCTACCTTAGAGTTTTGGATCTGAGACCGCCCTCGAGTCGGCTTTCCTTCTAAAATCCATCTTGTGATAGTAACCTCTGGTTATGAGACCCCCTTCGTGTCGGCCTACCTTAGAGTTTAGGATCTGAAACCGCCCTCGTGACGGCTTTCCTTTTGAAAATCCATCTTGTGATAGTAACCTCTGGTTATGAGACCGCCTTCGTGTCGGCCTACCTTAGAGTTTAGGATCTGAAACCGCCCTCGTGACGGCTTTCCTTTTGAAAATCCATCTTGTGATGGTAACCTTTGGTTATGAGACTGCCTTCGTGTCGGATTACCTTAGAGTTTAGGATCTGAGACCGCCTTCGTGTCGGCTTTCCTTTTGAAAATCCATCGTGTGATGGTAACTTCTGGTTATGAGACCGCATTCGTGTCGGCCTACCTTAGAATTTAGGATCCGAGACCGCCCTCGTGTCGGCTTTCCTTTTGAAAATCCATCTTATGATGGTAACTTTTGGTTATGAGAATGCCTTCCTGTCGGCTTACCTTAGAGTTTAGAATCTGAGACTGCCCTCGTGACGGCATTCATTTTGAAAATCCATCTTGTGATGGTAACCTCTGGTTAAGAGACCGCCTTCGTGTCGGCCTACCCTAGAGTTTAGGATCTGAGACCGCCCTCGTGTCGGCTTTCCTTTTGAAAATCCATCTTATGATGGTAACCTTTGGTTATGAGACTGCCTTCGTGTCGGCTTACCATAGAGCTTAGGATCTGAGACCGCCCTCGTGTCGACTTTCCTTTTGAAAATCCATCTTGTGTTGGTAACCTCTAGTTATTAGACCGCCTTTGTGTCGGCCAACCTTAGAGTTTAGGATCTGAGACCGCCCACGTGTCGGCTTTCCTTCTAAAATCCATCTTGTGATGGTAACCTCTGGTTATGAGACCGCCTTCGTGTCGGCCTACCTTAGAGTTTAGGATCTGAGACCGCCCTCGTGTTGGCTTTCCTTTTGAAAATCCATCTTGTGATGGTAACCTTTGGTTATGAGACCGCCTTCGTGTCGGATTACCTTAGAGTTTAGGATCTGAGACCGCCTTCGTGTCGGATTACCTTAGAGTTTAGGATCTGAGACCGCCTTCGTGTCGGCTTTCCTTTTGAAAATCCATCTTGTGATGGTAACCTCTGGTTATGAGACCGCCTTCGTGCCGGCCTACGTTGGAGTTTAGGATCTGAGACCGCCCTCGTGTCGGCTTTCCTTCAAAAATCCATCTTGTGATGGTACCCTCTAGTTATGAGACCGCCTTCGTGTCGGCCTACCTTAGAGTTTAGGATCTGAGACCGCCCTCATTTCGGCTTTCCTTTTGAAAATGCATGTTATGATGGTAACCTTTGGTTATGAGACCGCCTTCTTGTCGGCTTACCTTAGAATTTAGGATCTGAGACCGCCCTCGTGTCGGCTTTCCTTTTGAAAATCCATCTTGTGTTGGTAACATCTAGTTATGAGACTGCCTTTGTGTCGGCCTACCTTAGAGTTTTGGATCTGAGACCGCCCTCGAGTCGGCTTTCCTTCTAAAATCCATCTTGTGATAGTAACCTCTGGTTATGAGACCCCCTTCGTGTCGGCCTACCTTAGAGTTTAGGATGTGAAACCGCCCTCGTGTCGGCCTACCTTAGAGTTTAGGATCTGAGACCGCCCTCGTGTCGGCTTTCCTTCTAAAATTCATCTTGTAATGGTAATCTCTGGTTATGAGTCCGCCTTCGTGTCGGCCTACCTTAGAGATTTGGATCTGAGACACCCCTCGTGTCGGCTTTCCTTCTAAAATCCATCTTGTGATGGTAACCTCTGGTTATGAGACCGCCTTCGTGTCGGCCTACCTTAGAGTTTAGGATCTGAGACCGCCCTCGTGTCGGCTTTCCTTTTGAAAATGCATGTTATGATGGTAACCTTTGGTTATGAGACCGCCTTCTTGTCGGCTTACCTTAGAGTTTAGGATCTGAGACCGCCCTCGTGTCGGCTTTCCTTTTGAAAATCCATCTTGTGTTGGTAACATCTAGTTATGAGACCGCCTTTGTGTCGGCCTACCTTAGAGTTTTGGATCTGAGACCGCCCTCGAGTCGGGTTTCCTTCTAAAATTCATCCTGTAATGGTAATCTCTGGTTATGAGTCCGCCTTCGTGTCGGCCTAACTTAGAGTTTTGGATCTGAGACACCCCTCGTGTCGGCTTTCCTTCTAAAATCCATCTTGTGATGGTAACCTCTGGTTATGAGACCGCCTTCGTGTCGGCCTACCTTAGAGTTTAGGATCTGAGACCGCCCTCGTGTCGGCTTTCCTTTTGAAAATCCATCTTGTGTTGGTAACATCTAGTTATGAGACCGCCTTTGTGTCGGCCTACCTTAGAGTTTTGGATCTGAGACCGCCCTCGAGTCGGCTTTCCTTCTAAAATTCATCCTGTAATGGTAATCTCTGGTTATGAGTCCGCCTTCGTGTCGGCCTAACTTAGAGTTTTGGATCTGAGACACCCCTCGTGTCGGCTTTCCTTCTAAAATCCATCTTGTGATGGTAACCTCTGGTTATGAGACCGCCTTCGTGTCGGCCTAACTTAGAGTTTTGGATCTCAGACACCCCTCGTGTCGGCTTTCCTTCTAAAATCCATCTTGTGATGGTAACCTCTGGTTATGAGACCGCCTTCGTGTCGGCCTACCTTAGAGTTTAGGATCTGAGACCGCCCTCGTGTCGGCTTTCCTTTTGAAAATCCATGTTATGATGGTAACCTTTGGTTATGAGACCGCCTTCTTGTCGGCTTACCTTAGAGTTTAGGATCTGAGACCGCCCTCGTGTCGGCTTTCCTTTTGAAAATCCATCTTGTGTTGGTAACATCTAGTTATGAGACCGCCTTTGTGTCGGCCTACCTTAGAGTTTTGGATCTGAGACCGCCCTCGAGTCGGATTTCCTTCTAAAATCCATCTTGTGATAGTAACCTCTGGTTATGAGACCGCTTTCGTGTCGGCCTACCTTAGAGTTTAGGATCTGAGACCGCCCTCATTTCGGCTTTCCTTTTGAAAATGCATGTTATGATGGTAACCTTTGGTTATGAGACCGCCTTCTTGTCGGCTTACCTTAGAATTTAGGATCTGAGACCGCCCTCGTGTCGGCTTTCCTTTTGAAAATCCATCTTGTGTTGGTAACATCTAGTTATGAGACTGCCTTTGTGTCGGCCTACCTTAGAGTTTTGGATCTGAGACCGCCCTCGAGTCGGCTTTCCTTCTAAAATCCATCTTGTGATAGTAACCTCTGGTTATGAGACCCCCTTCGTGTCGGCCTACCTTAGAGTTTAGGATGTGAAACCGCCCTCGTGACGGCTTTCCTTTTGAAAATCCATCTTGTGATGGTAACCTTTGGTTATGAGACTGCCTTCGTGTCGGATTACCTTAGAGTTTAGGATCTGAGCCCGCCTTCGTGTCGGGTTTCCTTTTGAAAATCCATCGTGTGATGGTAACTTCTGGTTATGAGACCGCCTTCGTGTCGGCCTACCTTAGAGTTTAGGATCTGAGACCGCCCTCGTGTCGGCTTTCCTTCTAAAATCCATCTTGTGATGGTAACCTCTGGTTATGAGACCGCCTTCGTGTCGGCCTAACTTAGAGTTTTGGATCTCAGACACCCCTCGTGTCGGCTTTCCTTCTAAAATCCATCTTGTGATGGTAACCTCTGGTTATGAGACCGCCTTCGTGTCGGCCTACCTTAGAGTTTAGGATCTGAGACCGCCGTCGTGTCGGCTTTCCTTTTGAAAATCCATGTTATGATGGTAACCTTTGGTTATGAGACCGCCTTCTTGTCGGCTTACCTTAGAGTTTAGGATCTGAGACCGCCCTCGTGTCGGCTTTCCTTTTGAAAATCCATCTTGTGTTGGTAACATCTAGTTATGAGACCGCCTTTGTGTCGGCCTACCTTAGAGTTTTGGATCTGAGACCGCACTCGAGTCGGATTTCCTTCTAAAATCCATCTTGTGATAGTAACCTCTGGTTATGAGACCGCCTTCGTGTCGGCCTACCTTAGAGTTTAGGATCTGAAAGCGCCCTCGTGACGGCTTTCCTTTTGAAAATCCATCTTGTGATGGTAACCTTTGGTTATGAGACTTCCTTCGTGTCGGATTACCTTAGAGTTTAGGATCTGAGACCGCCTTCGTGTCGGCTTTCCTTTTGAAAATCAATCGTGTGATGGTAACTTCTGGTTATGAGACCGCCTTCGTGTCGGCCTACCTTAGAGTTTTGGATATGAGACATCCCTCGTGTCGCCTTTCCTTCTAAAATTCATCCTGTAATGGTAATCTCTGGTTATGAGTCCGCCTTCGTGTCGGCCTACCTTAGAGATTTGGATCTGAGACACCCCTCGTGTCGGCTTTCCTTCTAAAATCCATCTTGTGATGGTAACCTCTGGTTATGAGACCGCCTTCGTGTCGGCCTACCTTAGAGTTTAGGATCTGAGACCGCCCTCGTGTCGGCTTTCCTTTTGAAAATGCATGTTATGATGGTAACCTTTGGTTATGAGACCGCCTTCTTGTCGGCTTACCTTAGAGTTTAGGATCTGAGACCGCCCTCGTGTCGGCTTTCCTTTTGAAAATCCATCTTGTGTTGGTAACATCTAGTTATGAGACCGCCTTTGTGTCGGCCTACCTTAGAGTTTTGGATCTGAGACCGCCCTCGAGTCGGGTTTCCTTCTAAAATTCATCCTGTAATGGTAATCTCTGGTTATGAGTCCGCCTTCGTGTCGGCCTAACTTAGAGTTTTGGATCTGAGACACCCCTCGTGTCGGCTTTCCTTCTAAAATCCATCTTGTGATGGTAACCTCTGGTTATGAGACCGCCTTCGTGTCGGCCTACCTTAGAGTTTAGGATCTGAGACCGCCCTCGTGTCGGCTTTCCTTTTGAAAATCCATCTTGTGTTGGTAACATCCAGTTATGAGACCGCCTTTGTGTCGGCCTACCTTAGAGTTTTGGATCTGAGACCGCCCTCGAGTCGGCTTTCCTTCTAAAATTCATCCTGTAATGGTAATCCCTGGTTATGAGTCCGCCTTCGTGTCGGCCTAACTTAGAGTTTTGGATCTGAGACACCCCTCGTGTCGGCTTTCCTTCTAAAATCCATCTTGTGATGGTAACCTCTGGTTATGAGACCGCCTTCGTGTCGGCCTAACTTAGAGTTTTGGATCTCAGACACCCCTCGTGTCGGCTTTCCTTCTAAAATCCATCTTGTGATGGTAACCTCTGGTTATGAGACCGCCTTCGTGTCGGCCTACCTTAGAGTTTAGGATCTGAAACCGCCCTCGTGACGGCTTTCCTTTTGAAAATCCATGTTATGATGGTAACCTTTGGTTATGAGACCGCCTTCTTGTCGGCTTACCTTAGAGTTTAGGATCTGAGACCGCCCTCGTGTCGGCTTTCCTTTTGAAAATCCATCTTGTGTTGGTAACATCTAGTTATGAGACCGCCTTTGTGTCGGCCTACCTTAGAGTTTTGGATCTGAGACCGTCCTCGAGTCGGATTTCCTTCTAAAATCCATCTTGTGATAGTAACCTCTGGTTATGAGACCGCCTTCGTGTCGGCCTACCTTAGAGTTTAGGATCTGAAAGCGCCCTCGTGACGGCTTTCCTTTTGAAAATCCATCTTGTGATGGTAACCTTTGGTTATGAGACTTCCTTCGTGTCGGATTACCTTAGAGTTTAGGATCTGAGACCGCCTTCGTGTCGGCTTTCCTTTTGAAAATCAATCGTGTGATGGTAACTTCTGGTTATGAGACCGCCTTCGTGTCGGCCTACCTTAGAGTTTTGGATATGAGACATCCCTCGTGTCGACTTTCCTTCTAAAATTCATCCTGTAATGGTAATCTCTGGTTATGAGTCCGCCTTCGTGTCGGCCTAACTTAGAGTTTTGGATCTGAGACACCCCTCGTGTCGGCTTTCCTTCTAAAATCCATCTTGTGATGGTAACCTCTGGTTATGAGACCGCCTTCGTGTCGGCCTAACTTAGAGTTTTGGATCTCAGACACCCCTCGTGTCGGCTTTCCTTCTAAAATCCATCTTGTGATGGTAACCTCTGGTTATGAGACCGCCTTCGTGTCGGCCTACCTTAGAGTTTAGGATCTGAGACCGCCGTCGTGTCGGCTTTCCTTTTGAAAATCCATGTTATGATGGTAACCTTTGGTTATGAGACCGCCTTCTTGTCGGCTTACCTTAGAGTTTAGGATCTGAGACCGCCCTCGTGTCGGCTTTCCTTTTGAAAATCCATCTTGTGTTGGTAACATCTAGTTATGAGACCGCCTTTGTGTCGGCCTACCTTAGAGTTTTGGATCTGAGACCGCCCTCGAGTCGGATTTCCTTCTAAAATCCATCTTGTGATAGTAACCTCTGGTTATGAGACCGCCTTCGTGTCGGCCTACCTTAGAGTTTAGGATCTGAAAGCGCCCTCGTGACGGCTTTCCTTTTGAAAATCCATCTTGTGATGGTAACCTTTGGTTATGAGACTTCCTTCGTGTCGGATTACCTTAGAGTTTAGGATCTGAGACCGCCTTCGTGTCGGCTTTCCTTTTGAAAATCAATCGTGTGATGGTAACTTCTGGTTATGAGACCGCCTTCGTGTCGGCCTACCTTAGAGTTTTGGATATGAGACATCCCTCGTGTCGACTTTCCTTCTAAAATTCCTCCTGTAATGGTAATCTCTGGTTATGAGTCCGCCTTCGTGTCGGCCTAACTTAGAGTTTTGGATCTGAGACACCCCTCGTGTCGGCTTTCCTTCTAAAATCCATCTTGTGATGGTAACCTCTGGTTATGAGACCGCCTTCGTGTCGGCCTACCTTAGAGTTTAGGATCTGAGACCGCCCTCGTGTCGGCTTTCCTTTTGAAAATCCATGTTATGATGGTAACCTTTGGTTATGAGACCGCCTTCGTGTAGGATTACCTTAGAGTTTAGGATTTGAGACCGCCTTCGTGTCGGCTTTCCTTTTGAAAATCCATCTTGTGATGGTAACCTCTGGTTATGAGACCGCCTTCGTGCCGGCCTACGTTGGAGTTTAGGATCTGAGACCGCCCTCGTGTCGGCTTTCCTTCAAAAATCCATCTTGTGATGGTACCCTCTAGTTATGAGACCGCCTTCGTGTCGGCCTACCTTAGAGTTTAGGATCTGAGACCGCCCTCATTTCGGCTTTCCTTTTGAAAATGCATGTTATGATGGTAACCTTTGGTTATGAGACCGCCTTCTTGTCGGCTTACCTTAGAGTTTAGGATCTGAGACCGCCCTCGTGTTGGCTTTCCTTTTGAAAATCCATCTTGTGTTGGTAACATCTAGTTATGAGACCGCCTTTGTGTCGGCCTACCTTAGAGTTTTGGATCTGAGATCGCCCTCGAGTCGGCTTTCCTTCTAAAATCCATCTTGTGATAGTAACCTCTGGTTATGAGACCCCCTTCGTGTCGGCCTACCTTAGAGTTTAGGATCTGAAACCGCCCTCGTGACAGCTTTCCTTTTGAAAATCCATCTTGTGATGGTAACCTTTGGTTATAAGACTGCCTTCGTGTCGGATTACCTTAGAGTTTAGGATCTGAGACCGCCTTCGTGTCGGCTTTCCTTTTGAAAATCCATCGTGTGATGGTAACTTCTGGTTATGAGACCGCCTTCGTGTTGGCCTACCTTAGAGTTTTGGATCTGAGACATCCCTCGTGTCGACTTTCCTTCTAAAATCCATCTTGTGATGGTAACCTCTGGTTATGAGACCGCCTTCGTGTCGGCCTACCTTAGAGTTTAGGATCTGAGACCGCCCTCGTGTCGGCTTTCCTTTTGAAAATGCATGTTATGATGGTAACCTTTGGTTATGAGACCGCCTTCTTGTCGGCTTACCTTAGAGTTTAGGATCTAAGACCGCCCTCGTGTCGGCTTTCCTTTTGAAAATCCATCTTGTGTTGGTAACATCTAGTTATGAGACCGCCTTTGTGTCGGCATACCTTAGAGTTTTGGATCTGAGACCGCCCTCGAGTCGGCTTTCCTTCTAAAATTCATCCTATAATGGTAATCCCTGGTTATGAGTCCGCCTTCGTGTCAGCCTAAGTTAGAGTTTTGGATCTGAGACATCCCTCGTGTCGGCTTTCCTTCTAAAATCCATCTTGTGATGGTAACCTCTGGTTATGAGACCGCCTTCGTGTCGGCCTACCTTAGAATTCAGGATCTGAGACCGCCCTCGTGTCGGCTTTCCTTTTGAAAATCCATGTTATGATGGTAACCTTTGGTTATGAGACCGCCTTCTAGTCGGCTTACCTTAGAGTTTAGGATCTGAGACCGCCCTCGTGTCGGCTTTCCTTTTGAAAATCCATCTTGTGTTGGTAACATCTAGTTATGAGACCGCCTTTGTGTTGGCCTACCTTAGAGTTTTGGATCTGAGATCGCCCTCGAGTCGGCTTTCCTTCTAAAATCCATCTTGTGATAGTAACCTCTGGTTATGAGACCCCCTTCGTGTCGGCCTACCTTAGAGTTTAGGATCTGAAACCGCCCTCGTGACAGCTTTCCTTTTGAAAATCCATCTTGTGATGGTAACCTTTGGTTATAAGACTGCCTTCGTGTCGGATTACCTTAGAGTTTAGGATCTGAGACCGCCTTCGTGTCGGCTTTCCTTTTGAAAATCCATCGTGTGATGGTAACTTCTGGTTATGAGACCGCCTTCGTGTTGGCCTACCTTAGAGTTTTGGATCTGAGACATCCCTCGTGTCGACTTTCCTTCTAAAATCCATCTTGTGATGGTAACCTCTGGTTATGAGACCGCCTTCGTGTCGGCCTACCTTAGAGTTTAGGATCTGAGACCGCCCTCGTGTCGGCTTTCCTTTTGAAAATGCATGTTATGATGGTAACCTTTGGTTATGAGACCGCCTTCTTGTCGGCTTACCTTAGAGTTTAGGATCTAAGACCGCCCTCGTGTCGGCTTTCCTTTTGAAAATCCATCTTGTGTTGGTAACATCTAGTTATGAGACCGCCTTTGTGTCGGCATACCTTAGAGTTTTGGATCTGAGACCGCCCTCGAGTCGGCTTTCCTTCTAAAATTCATCCTATAATGGTAATCCCTGGTTATGAGTCCGCCTTCGTGTCAGCCTAAGTTAGAGTTTTGGATCTGAGACATCCCTCGTGTCGGCTTTCCTTCTAAAATCCATCTTGTGATGGTAACCTCTGGTTATGAGACCGCCTTCGTGTCGGCCTACCTTAGAATTCAGGATCTGAGACCGCCCTCGTGTCGGCTTTCCTTTTGAAAATCCATGTTATGATGGTAACCTTTGGTTATGAGACCGCCTTCTAGTCGGCTTACCTTAGAGTTTAGGATCTGAGACCGCCCTCGTGTCGGCTTTCCTTTTGAAAATCCATCTTGTGTTGGTAACATCTAGTTATGAGACCGCCTTTGTGTTGGCCTACCTTAGAGTTTTGGATCTGAGATCGCCCTCGAGTCGGCTTTCCTTCTAAAATCCATCTTGTGATAGTAACTTATGGTTATGAGACCCCCTTCGTGTCGGCCTACCTTAGAGTTTAGGATCTGAAACCGCCCTCGTGACAGCTTTCCTTTTGAAAATCCATCTTGTGATGGTAACCTTTGGTTATAAGACTGCCTTCGTGTCGGATTACCTTAGAGTTTAGGATCTGAGACCGCCTTCGTGTCGGCTTTCCTTTTGAAAATCCATCGTGTGATGGTAACTTCTGGTTATGAGACCGCCTTCGTGTTGGCCTACCTTAGAGTTTTGGATCTGAGACATCCCTCGTGTCGACTTTCCTTCTAAAATCCATCTTGTGATGGTAACCTCTGGTTATGAGACCGCCTTCGTGTCGGCCTACCTTAGAATTCAGGATCTGAGACCGCCCTCGTGTAGGCTTTCCTTTTGAAAATCCATGTTATGATGGTAACCTTTGGTTATGAGACCGCCTTCTAGTCGGCTTACCTTAGAGTTTAGGATCTGAGACCGCCCTCGTGTCGGCTTTCCTTTTGAAAATCCATCTTGTGTTGGTAACATCTAGTTATGAGACCGCCTTTGTGTCGGCCTACCTTAGAGTTTTGGATCTGAGATCGCCCTCGAGTCGGCTTTCCTTCTAAAATCCATCTTGTGATAGTAACTTATGGTTATGAGACCCCCTTCGTGTCGGCCTACCTTAGAGTTTAGGATCTGAAACCGCCCTCGTGACAGCTTTCCTTTTGAAAATCCATCTTGTGATGGTAACCTTTGGTTATAAGACTGCCTTCGTGTCGGATTACCTTAGAGTTTAGGATCTGAGACCGCCTTCGTGTCGGCTTTCCTTTTGAAAATCCATCGTGTGATGGTAACTTCTGGTTATGAGACCGCCTTCGTGTTGGCCTACCTTAGAGTTTTGGATCTGAGACATCCCTCGTGTCGACTTTCCTTCTAAAATCCATCTTGTGATGGTAACCTCTGGTTATGAGACCGCCTTCGTGTCGGCCTACCTTAGAGTTTAGGATCTAAGACCGCCCTCGTGTCGGCTTTCCTTCTAAAATTCATCTTGTAATGGTAATCTCTGGTTATGAGTCCGCCTTCGTGTCGGCCTACCTTAGAGTTTTGGATCTGAGACACCCCTCGTGTCGGCTTTCCTTCTAAAATCCATCTTGTGATGGTAACCTCTGGTTATGAGACCGCCTTCGTGTCGGCCTACCTTAGAATTTAGGATCTAAGACCGCCCTCGTGTCGGCTTTCCTTTTGAAAATCCATGTTATGATGGTAACCTTTGGTTATGAGACCGCCTTCTAGTCGGCTTACCTTAGAGTTTAGGATCTGAGACCGCCCTCGTGTCGGCTTTCCTTTTGAAAATCCATCTTGTGTTGGTAACATCTAGTTATGAGACCGCCTTTCTGTCGGCCTACCTTAGAGTTTTGGATCTGAGACCGCCCTCGAGTCGGATTTCCTTCTAAAATCCATCTTGTGATAGTAACCTCTGGTTATGAAACCGCCTTCTTGTCGGCCTACCTTAGAGTTTAGGATCTGAGACCGCCCTCGTGTC
The DNA here is from genome assembly GCA_022829125.1 of Lathyrus tuberosus. Classification (NCBI taxonomy): domain Eukaryota; kingdom Viridiplantae; phylum Streptophyta; class Magnoliopsida; order Fabales; family Fabaceae; genus Lathyrus; species Lathyrus tuberosus. The sequence goes on from JALAZF010000038.1 coordinate 10,587,809, forward strand.
GACTTTCCTTTTGAAAATCCATCTTGTGATGGTAAGCTTTGGTTATGAGACTGCCTTCGTGTCGGATTACCTTAGAGTTTAGGATCTGAGACCGCCCTCGTGTCGGCTTTCCTTTTGAAAATCCATGTTATGATGGTAACCTTTGGTTATGAGACCGCCTTCGTGTAGGATTACCTTAGAGTTTAGGATCTGAGACCGCCTTCGTGTCGGCTTTCCTTTTGAAAATCCATCTTGTGATGGTAACCTCTGGTTATGAGACCGCCTTCGTGACGGCCTACGTTGGAGTTTAGGATCTGAGACCGCCCTCGTGTCGGCTTTCCGTCAAAAATCCATCTTGTGATGGTACCCTCTAGTTATGAGACCGCCTTCGTGTCGGCCTACCTTAGAGTTTAGGATCTGAGACCGCCCTCATTTCGGCTTTCCTTTTGAAAATGCATGTTATGATGGTAACCTTTGGTTATGAGACCGCCTTCTTGTCGGCTTACCTTAGAGTTTAGGATCTGAGACCGCCCTCGTGTTGGCTTTCCTTTTGAAAATCCATCTTGTGTTGGTAACATCTAGTTATGAGACCGCCTTTGTGTCGGCCTACCTTAGAGTTTTGGATCTGAGATCGCCCTCGAGTCGGCTTTCCTTCTAAAATCCATCTTGTGATAGTAACCTCTGGTTATGAGACCCCCTTCGTGTCGGCCTACCTTAGAGTTTAGGATCTGAAACCGCCCTCGTGACAGCTTTCCTTTTGAAAATCCATCTTGTGATGGTAACCTTTGGTTATAAGACTGCCTTCGTGTCAGATTACCTTAGAGTTTAGGATCTGAGACCGCCTTCGTGTCGGCTTTCCTTTTGAAAATCCATCGTGTGATGGTAACTTCTGGTTATGAGACCGCCTTCGTGTTGGCCTACCTTAGAGTTTTGGATCTGAGACATCCCTCGTGTCGACTTTCCTTCTAAAATCCATCTTGTGATGGTAACCTCTGGTTAAGAGACCGCCTTCGTGTCGGCCTACCTTAGAGTTTAGGATCTGAGACCGCCCTCGTGTCGGCTTTCCTTCTAAAATTCATCTTGTAATGGTAATCTCTGGTTATGAGTCCGCCTTCGTGTCGGCCTACCTTAGAGTTTTGGATCTGAGACACCCCTCGTGTCGGCTTTCCTTCTAAAATCCATCTTGTGATGGTAACCTCTGGTTATGAGACCGCCTTCGTGTCGGCCTACCTTAGAGTTTAGGATCTGAGACCGCCCTCGTGTCGGCTTTCCTTTTGAAAATGCATGTTATGATGGTAACCTTTGGTTATGAGACCGCCTTCTTGTCGGCTTACCTTAGAGTTTAGGATCTAAGACCGCCCTCGTGTCGGCTTTCCTTTTGAAAATCCATCTTGTGTTGGTAACATCTAGTTATGAGACCGCCTTTGTGTCGGCATACCTTAGAGTTTTGGATCTGAGACCGCCCTCGAGTCGGCTTTCCTTCTAAAATTCATCCTATAATGGTAATCCCTGGTTATGAGTCCGCCTTCGTGTCAGCCTAAGTTAGAGTTTTGGATCTGAGACATCCCTCGTGTCGGCTTTCCTTCTAAAATCCATCTTGTGATGGTAACCTCTGGTTATGAGACCGCCTTCGTGTCGGCCTACCTTAGAATTCAGGATCTGAGACCGCCCTCGTGTCGGCTTTCCTTTTGAAAATCCATGTTATGATGGTAACCTTTGGTTATGAGACCGCCTTCTAGTCGGCTTACCTTAGAGTTTAGGATCTGAGACCGCCCTCGTGTCGGCTTTCCTTTTGAAAATCCATCTTGTGTTGGTAACATCTAGTTATGAGACCGCCTTTGTGTCGGCCTACCTTAGAGTTTTGGATCTGAGATCGCCCTCGAGTCGGCTTTCCTTCTAAAATCCATCTTGTGATAGTAACCTATGGTTATGAGACCCCCTTCGTGTCGGCCTACCTTAGAGTTTAGGATCTGAAACCGCCCTCGTGACAGCTTTCCTTTTGAAAATCCATCTTGTGATGGTAACCTTTGGTTATAAGACTGCCTTCGTGTCGGATTACCTTAGAGTTTAGGATCTGAGACCGCCTTCGTGTCGGCTTTCCTTTTGAAAATCCATCGTGTGATGGTAACTTCTGGTTATGAGACCGCCTTCGTGTTGGCCTACCTTATAGTTTTGGATCTGAGACATCCCTCGTGTCGACTTTCCTTCTAAAATCCATCTTGTGATGGTAACCTCTGGTTATGAGACCGCCTTCGTGTTGGCCTACCTTAGAGTTTAGGATCTAAGACCGCCCTCGTGTCGGCTTTCCTTCTAAAATTCATCTTGTAATGGTAATCTCTGGTTATGAGTCCGCCTTCGTGTCGGCCTACCTTAGAGTTTTGGATCTGAGACACCCCTCGTGTCGGCTTTCCTTCTAAAATCCATCTTGTGATGGTAACCTCTGGTTATGAGACCGCCTTCGTGTCGGCCTACCTTAGAATTTAGGATCTGAGACCGCCCTCGTGTCGGCTTTCCTTTTGAAAATCCATGTTATGATGGTAACCTTTGGTTATGAGACCGCCTTCTAGTCGGCTTACCTTAGAGTTTAGGATCTGAGACCGCCCTCGTGTCGGCTTTCCTTTTGAAAATCCATCTTGTGTTGGTAACATCTAGTTATGAGACCGCCTTTCTGTCGGCCTACCTTAGAGTTTTGGATCTGAGACAGCCCTCGAGTCGGATTTCCTTCTAAAATCCATCTTGTGATAGTAACCTCTAGTTATGAAACCACCTTCTTGTCGGCCTACCTTAGAGTTTAGGATCTGAGACCGCCCTCGTGTCGACTTTCCTTTTGAAAATCCATCTTGTGATGGTAAGCTTTGGTTATGAGACTGCCTTCGTGTCGGATTACCTTAGAGTTTAGGATCTGAGACCGCCCTCGTGTCGGCTTTCCTTTTGAAAATCCATGTTATGATGGTAACCTTTGGTTATGAGACCGCCTTCGTGTAGGATTACCTTAGAGTTTAGGATCTGAGACCGCCTTCGTGTCGGCTTTCCTTTTGAAAATCCATCTTGTGATGGTAACCTCTGGTTATGAGACCGCCTTCGTGCCGGCCTACGTTGGAGTTTAGGATCTGAGACCGCCCTCGTGTCGGCTTTCCTTCAAAAATCCATCTTGTGATGGTACCCTCTAGTTATGAGACCGCCTTCGTGTCGGCCTACCTTAGAGTTTAGGATCTGAGACCGCCCTCATTTCGGCTTTCCTTTTGAAAATGCATGTTATGATGGTAACCTTTGGTTATGAGACCGCCTTCTTGTCGGCTTACCTTAGAGTTTAGGATCTGAGACCGCCCTCGTGTTGGCTTTCCTTTTGAAAATCCATCTTGTGTTGGTAACATCTAGTTATGAGACCGCCTTTGTGTCGGCCTACCTTAGAGTTTTGGATCTGAGATCGCCCTCGAGTCGGCTTTCCTTCTAAAATCCATCTTGTGATAGTAACCTCTGGTTATGAGACCCCCTTCGTGTCGGCCTACCTTAGAGTTTAGAATCTGAAACCGCCCTCGTGACAGCTTTCCTTTTGAAAATCCATCTTGTGATGGTAACCTTTGGTTATAAGACTGCCTTCGTGTCGGATTACCTTAGAGTTTAGGATCTGAGACCGCCTTCGTGTCGGCTTTCCTTTTGAAAATCCATCGTGTGATGGTAACTTCTGGTTATGAGACCGCCTTCGTGTTGGCCTACCTTAGAGTTTTGGATCTGAGACATCCCTCCTGTCGACTTTCCTTCTAAAATCCATCTTGTGATGGTAACCTCTTGTTATGAGACCGCCTTCGTGTCGGCCTAACTTAGAGTTTAGGATCTGAGACCGCCCTCGTGTCGGCTTTCTTTCTAAAATTCATCTTGTAATGGTAATCTCTGGTTATGAGTCCGCCTTCGTGTCGGCCTACCTTAGAGTTTTGGATCTGAGACACCCCTCGTGTCGGCTTTCCTTCTAAAATCCATCTTGTGATGGTAACCTCTGGTTATGAGACCGCCTTCGTGTCGGCCTACCTTAGAGTTTAGGATCTGAGACCGCCCTCGTGTCGGCTTTCCTTTTGAAAATGCATGTTATGATGGTAACCTTTGGTTATGAGACCACCTTCTTGTCGGCTTACCTTAGAGTTTAGGATCTAAGACCGCCCTCGTGTCGGCTTTCCTTTTGAAAATCCATCTTGTGTTGGTAACATCTAGTTATGAGACCGCCTTTGTGTCGGCCTACCTTAGAGTTTTGGATCTGAGACCGCCCTCGAGTCGGCTTTCCTTCTAAAATTCATCCTGTAATGGTAATCCCTGGTTATGAGTCTGCCTTCGTGTCAGCCTAAGTTAGAGTTTTGGATCTGAGACATCCCTCGTGTCGGCTTTCCTTCTAAAATCCATCTTGTGATGGTAACCTCTGGTTATGAGACCGCCTTCGTGTCGGCCTACCTTATAATTTAGGATCTGAGACCGCCCTCGTGTCGGCTTTCCTTTTGAAAATCCATGTTATGATGGTAACCTTTGGTTATGAGACCGCCTTCTAGTCAGCTTACCTTAGAATTTAGGATCTGAGACCGCCCTCGTGTCGGCTTTCCTTTTGAAAATCCATCTTGTGTTGGTAACATCTAGTTATGAGACCGCCTTTCTGTCGGCCTACCTTAGAGTTTTGGATCTGAGACCACCCTCAACTCGGATTTCCTTCTAAAATCCATCTTGTGATAGTAACCTCTGGATATGTGACCGCCTTCTTGTCGGCCTACCTTAGAGTTTAGGATCTGAGACCGCCCTCGTGTCGACTTTCCTTTTGAAAATCCATCTTGTGATGGTAAGCTTTGGTTATGAGACTGCCTTCGTGTCGGATTACCTTAGAGTTTAGGATCTGAGACTGCCTTCGTGTCGGCTTTCCTTTTGAAAATCCATCGTGTGATGGTAACTTCTGGTTATGAGACCGCCTTCGACTCGGCCTACCTTAGAGTTTTGGATCTGAGACATCCCTCGTGTCGACTTTCCTTCTAAAATCCATCTTGTGATGGTAACCTCTGGTTATGAGACCGCCTTCTTGTCGGCTTACCTTAGAGTTTAGGATCTGAGACCGCCCTCGTGTCGGCTTTCCTTTTGAAAATCCATCTTGTGTTGGTAACATCTAGTTATGAGACCGCCTTTGTGTCGGCCTACCATAGAGTTTTGGATCTGAGACCGCCCTCGAGTCGGATTTCCTTCTAAAATCCATCTTGTGATAGTAACCTCTGGTTATGAGACCGCCTTCGTGTCGGCCTACCTTAGAGTTTAGGATCTGAAACCGCCCTCGTGACGGCTTTCCTTTTGAAAATCCATCTTGTGATGGTAACCTTTGGTTATGAGACTGCCTTCGTGTCGGATTACCTTAGAGTTTAGGATCTGAGACTGCCTTCGTGTCGGCTTTCCTTTTGAAAATCCATCGTGTGATGGTAACTTCTGGTTATGAGACCGCCTTCGTGTCGGCCTACCTTAGAGTTTTGGATCTGAGACATCCCTCGTGTCGACTTTCCTTCTAAAATCCATCTTGTGATGGTAACCTCTGGATATGAGACCGCCTTCTTGTCGGCTTACCTTAGAGTTTAGGATCTGAGACCGCCCTCGTGTCGGCTTTCCTTTTGAAAATCCATCTTATGTTGGTAACATCTAGTTATGAGACCGCCTTTTTGTCGGCCTACCTTAGAGTTTTGGATCTGAGCCCGCCCTCGAGTCGACTTTCCTTCTCAAATTCATCTTGTAATTGTAATCTCTGGTTATGAGTCCGCCTTCGTGTCGACCTAACTTAGAGTTTTGGATCTGAGACACCCCTCGTGTCGGCTTTCCTTCTAAAATCCATCTTGTGATGGTAACCTCTGGTTATGAGACCGCCTTCGTGTCGGCCTACCTTAGAGTTTAGGATCTGAGACCGCCCTCGTGTCGGCTTTCCTTTTGAAAATCCATGTTATGATGGTAACCTTTGGTTATGAGACCGCCTTCTTGTCAGCTTACCTTAGAGTTTAGGATCTGAGACCGCCCTCGTGTCGGCTTTCCTTTTGAAAATCCATCTTGTGTTGGTAACATCTAGTTATGAGACCGCCTTTGTGTCGGCCTACCTTAGAGTTTTGGATCTGAGACCGCCCTCGAGTCGGATTTCCTTCTAAAATCCATCTTGTGATAGTAACCTCTGGTTATGAGACCGCCTTCGTGTCGGCCTACCTTAGAGTTTAGGATCTGAAACCGCCCTCGTGACGGCTTTCCTTTTGAAAATCCATCTTGTGATGGTAACCTTTGGTTATGAGACTGCCTTCGTGTCGGATTACCTTAGAGTTTAGGATCTGAGACTGCCTTCGTGTCGGCTTTCCTTTTGAAAATCCATCGTGTGATGGTAACTTCTGGTTATGAGACCGCCTTCGTGTCGGCCTACCTTAGAGTTTTGGATCTGAGACATCCCTCGTGTCGACTTTCCTTCTAAAATCCATCTTGTGATGGTAACCTCTGGATATGAGACCGCCTTCTTGTCGGCTTACCTTAGAGTTTAGGATCTGAGACCGCCCTCGTGTCGGCTTTCCTTTTGAAAATCCATCTTGTGTTGGTAACATCTAGTTATGAGACCGCCTTTGTGTCGGCCTACCTTAGAGTTTTGGATCTGAGACCGCCCTCGAGTCGACTTTCCTTCTAAAATTCATCCTGTAATTGTAATCTCTGGTTATGAGTCCGCCTTCGTGTCGACCTAACTTAGAGTTTTGGATCTGAGACACCCCTCGTGTCGGCTTTCCTTCTAAAATCCATCTTGTGATGGTAACCTCTGGTTATGAGACCGCCTTCGTGTCGGCCTACCTTAGAGTTTTGGATCTGAGACCGCCCTCGAGTCGGATTTCCTTCTAAAATCCATCTTGTGATAGTAACCTCTGGTTATGAGACCGCCTTCGTGTCGGCCTACCTAAGAGTTTAGGATCTGAAACCGCCCTCGTGACGGCTTTCCTTTTGAAAATCCATCTTGTGATGGTAACCTTTGGTTATGAGACTGCCTTCGTGTCGGATTACCTTAGAGTTTAGGATCTGAGACTGCCTTCGTGTCGGCTTTCCTTTTGAAAATCCATCGTGTGATGGTAACTTCTGGTTATGAGACCGCCTTCGTGTCGGCCTACCTTAGAGTTTTGGATCTGAGACATCCCTCGTGTCGACTTTCCTTCTAAAATCCATCTTGTGATGGTAACCTCTGGATATGAGACCGCCTTCTTGTCGGCTTACCTTAGAGTTTAGGATCTAAGACCGCCCTCGTGTCGGCTTTCCTTTTGAAAATCCATCTTGTGTTTGTAACATCTAGTTATGAGACCGCCTTTGTGTCGGCCTACCTTAGAGTTTTGGATCTGAGACCGCCCTCGAGTCGACTTTCCTTCTAAAATTCATCCTGTAATTGTAATCTCTGGTTATGAGTCCGCCTTCGTGTCGACCTAACTTAGAGTTTTGGATCTGAGACACCCCTCGTGTCGGCTTTCCTTCTAAAATCCATCTTGTGATGGTAACCTCTGGTTATGAGACCGCCTTCGTGTCGGCCTACCTTAGAGTTTTGGATCTGAGACCGCCCTCGAGTCGGATTTCCTTCTAAAATCCATCTTGTGATAGTAACCTCTGGTTATGAGACCGCCTTCGTGTCGGCCTACCTAAGAGTTTAGGATCTGAAACCGCCCTCGTGACGGCTTTCCTTTTGAAAATCCATCTTGTGATGGTAACCTTTGGTTATGAGACTGCCTTCGTGTCGGATTACCTTAGAGTTTAGGATCTGAGACCGCCTTCGTGTCGGCTTTCCTTTTGAAAATCCATCGTGTGATGGTAACTTCTGGTTATGAGACCGCCTTCGTGTCGGCCTACCTTAGAGTTTTGGATCTGAGACATCCCTCGTGTCGACTTTCCTTCTAAAATCCATCTTGTGATGGTAACCTCTGGATATGAGACCGCCTTCTTGTCGGCTTACCTTAGAGTTTAGGATCTGAGACCGCCCTCGTGTCGGCTTTCCTTTTGAAAATCCATCTTATGATGGTAACTTTTGGTTATGAGAATGCCTTCGTGTCGGCTTACCTTAGAGTTTAGAATCTGAGACTGCCCTCGTGACAGCATTCATTTTGAAAATCCATCTTGTGATGGTAACCTTTGGTTATGAGACCGCCTTCGTGTCGGATTACCTTAGAGTTTAGGATCTGAGACCGCCTTCGTGTCGGATTACCTTAGAGTTTAGGATCTAAGACCGCCTTCGTTTCGGCTTTCCTTTTGAAAATCCATCTTGTGATGGTAACCTCTGGTTATGAGACCGCCTTCGTGCCGGCTTACCTTAGAGTTTAGGATCTGAGACCGCCCTCGTGTCGGCTTTCCTTTTGAAAATCCATCTTGTGTTGGTAACATCTAGTTATGAGACCGCCTTTGTGTCGGCCTACCTTAGAGTTTTGGATCTGAGACCGCCCTCGAGTCGGATTTCCTTCTAAAATCCATCTTGTGATAGTAACCTCTGGTTATGAGACCGCCTTCGTGTCGGCCTACCTTAGAGTTTAGGATCTAAAACCGCCCTCGTGACGGCTTTCCTTTTGAAAATCCATCTTGTGATGGTAACCTTTGGTTATGAGACTGCCTTCGTGTCGGATTACCTTAGAGTTTAGGATCTGGACCGCCTTCGTGTCGGCTTTCCTTTTGAAAATCCATCGTGTGATGGTAACTTCTGGTTATGAGACCGCCTTCGTGTCGGCCTACCTTAGAGTTTTGGATCTGAGACATCCCTCGTGTCGACTTTCCTTCTAAAATCCATCTTGTGATGGTAACCTCTGGTTATGAGACCGCCTTCGTGTCGGCCTACCTTAGAATTTAGGATCCGAGACCGCCCACGTGTCGGTTTTCCTTTAGAAAATCCATCTTATGATGGTAACCTTTGGTTATGAGACCGCCTTCGTGTCGGCCTACCTTAGAGTTTAGGATCTGAGACCGCCCTCGTGTTGGCTTTCCTTTTGAAAATCCATCTTGTGATGGTAACCTTTGGTTATGAGACCGACTTCGTGTCGGATTACCTTAGAGTTTAGGATCTGAGACCGCCTTCGTGTCGGATTACCTTAGAGTTTAGGATCTGAGACCGCCTTCGTGTCGGCTTTCCTTTTGAAAATCCATCTTGTGATGGTAACCTCTGGTTATGAGACCGCCTTCGTGCTGGCCTACGTTGGAGTTTAGGATCTGAGACCGCCCTCGTGTCGGCTTTCCTTCAAAAATCCATCTTGTGATGGTACCCTCTAGTTATGAGACCGCCTTCGTGTCGGCCTACCTTAGAGTTTAGGATTTGAGACCGCCCTCATTTCGGCTTTCCTTTTGAAAATGCATGTTATGATGGTAACCTTTGGTTATGAGACCGCCTTCTTGTCGGTTTACCTTAGAGTTTAGGATCTGAGACTGCCCTCGTGTCGGCTTTCCTTTTGAAAATCCATCTTGTGTTGGTAACATCAAGTAATGAGACCGCCTTTGTGTCGGCTTACCTTAGAGTTTTGGATCTGAGACCGCCCTCGAGTCGGCTTTCCTTCTAAAATCCATCTTGTGATAGTAACCTCTGGTTTTGAGACCGCCTTCGTGTCGGCCTATCTTAGAGTTTAGGATCTGAAAACGCCCTCGTGACGGCTTTCTTTTTGAAAATCCATCTTGTGATGGTAACCTTTGGTTATGAGACTGCCTTCGTGTCGGATTTCCTTAGAGTTTAGGATCTGAGACCGCCTACGTGTCGGCTTTCCTTTTGAAAATCCATCGTGTGACGGTAACTTCTGGTTATGGGACCGCCTTCGTGTCGGCCTACCTTAGAGTTTTGGATCTGAGACATCCCTCGTGTCGACTTTCCTTCTAAAATCCATCTTGTGATGGTAACCTCTAGTTATGAGACCGCCTTCGTGTTGGCCTACCTTTGAATTTAGGATCCGAGACCGCCCTCGTGTCGGCTTTCCTTTTGAAAATCCATCTTATGATGGTAACTTTTGGTTATGAGAATGCCTTCGTGTCGGCTTACCTTAGAGTTTAGAATCTGAGACTGCCCTCGTGTCGGCATTCATTTTGAAAATCCATCTTGTGATGGTAACCTCTGGTTATGAGACCGCCTTCGTGTCGGCCTACCTTAGAGTTTTGGATCTGAGACCGCCCTCGTGTCGGCTTTCCTTCGAAAATCCATCTTGTGATGGTAACCTCTGGTTATGAGACCACCTTCGTGTCGGCCTACCTTAGAGTTTAGGATCTAATACCGCCCTCGTGTCGGCTTTCCTTCAAAAATCCATCTTGTGATGGTACCCTCTAGTTATGAGACCGCCTTCGTGTCGGCCTACCTTAGAGTTTAGGATCTGAGACCGCCCTCATTTCGGCTTTCCTTTTGAAAATCCAACTTGTGATGGTAACCTCTGGTTATGAGACCGCCTTCGTGTCGGCCTACCTTAGAGTTTAGGATCTGAGACCGCCCTCGTGTCAGCTTTCCTTCTAAAATTCATCTTGTAATGGTAATCTCTGGTTATGAGTCCGCCTTCGTGTCGGCCTACCTTAGAGTTTTGGATCTGAGACACCCCTAATGTCGGCTTTCCTTCTAAAATCCATCTTGTGATGGTAACCTCTGGTTATGAGACCGCGTTCGTGTCGGACTACCTTAGAGTTTAGGATATGAGACCGCCCTCGTGTCGGCTTTCCTTTTGAAAATACATGTTATGATGGTAACCTTTGGTTATGAGACCGCCTTCTTGTCGGCTTACCTTAGAGTTTAGGATCTGAGACCTCCCTCGTGTCGGCTTTCCTTTTGAAAATCCATCTTGTGTTGGTAACATCTAGTTATGAGACCGCCTTTGTGTCGGCCTACCTTAGAGTTTTGGATCTGAGACCGCCCTCGAGTCGGCTTTCCTTCTAAAATCCATCTTGTGATAGTAACCTCTGGTTTTGAGACCGCCTTCGTGTCGGCCTATCTTAGAGTTTAGGATCTGAAAACGCCCTCGTGACGGCTTTCTTTTTCAAAATCCATCTTGTGATGGTAACCTTTGGTTATGAGACTGCCTTCGTGTCGGATTTCCTTAGAGTTTAGGATCTGAGACCGCCTACATGTCGGCTTTCCTTTTGAAAATCCATCGTGTGACGGTAACTTCTGGTTATGGGACCGCCTTCGTGTCGGCCTACCTTAGAGTTTTGGATCTGAGACATCCCTCGTGTCGACTTTCCTTCTAAAATCCATCTTGTGATGGTAACCTCTAGTTATGAGACCGCCTTCGTGTTGGCCTACCTTTGAATTTAGGATCCGAGACCGCCCTCGTGTCGGCTTTCCTTTTGAAAATCCATCTTATGATGGTAACTTTTGGTTATGAGAATGCCTTCGTGTCGGCTTACCTTAGAGTTTAGAATCTGAGACGGCCCTCGTGTCGGCATTCATTTTGAAAATCCATCTTGTGATGGTAACCTCTGGTTATGAGACCGCCTTCGTGTCGGCCTACCTTAGAGTTTTGGATCTGAGACCGCCCTCGTGTCGGCTTTCCTTCGAAAATCCATCTTGTGATGGTAACCTCTGGTTATGAGACCACCTTCGTGTCGGCCTACCTTAGAGTTTAGGATCTAATACCGCCCTCGTGTCGGCTTTCCTTCAAAAATCCATCTTGTGATGGTACCCTCTAGTTATGAGACCGCCTTCGTGTCGGCCTACCTTAGAGTTTAGGATCTGAGACCGCCCTCATTTCGGCTTTCCTTTTGAAAATCCAACTTGTGATGGTAACCTCTGGTTATGAGACCGCCTTCGTGTCGGCCTACCTTAGAGTTTAGGATCTGAGACCGCCCTCGTGTCGGCTTTCCTTCTAAAATTCATCTTGTAATGGTAATCTCTGGTTATGAGTCCGCCTTCGTGTCGGCCTACCTTAGAGTTTTGGATCTGAGACACCCCTCATGTCGGCTTTCCTTCTAAAATCCATCTTGTGATGGTAACCTCTGGTTATGAGACCGCGTTCGTGTCGGACTACCATAGAGTTTAGGATATGAGACCGCCCTCGTGTCGGCTTTCCTTTTGAAAATACATGTTATGATGGTAACCTTTGGTTATGAGACCGCCTTCTTGTCGGCTTACCTTAGAGTTTAGGATCTGAGACCTCCCTCGTGTCGGCTTTCCTTTTGAAAATCCATCTTGTGTTGGTAACATCTAGTTATGAGACCGCCTTTGTGTCGGCCTACCTTAGAGTTTTGGATCTGAGACCGCCCTCGAGTCGGCTTTCCTTCTAAAATCCATCTTGTGATAGTAACCTCTGGTTATGAGACCGCCTTCGTGTCGGCCTACCTTAGAGTTTAGGATCTGAAACCGCCCTCGTGACGGCTTTCCTTTTGAAAATCCATCTTGTGATGGTAACCTTTGGTTATGAGACTGCCTTCGTGTCGGATTACCTTAGAGTTTAGGATCTGAGACCGCCTTCGTGTCGGCTTTCCTTTTGAAAATCCATCGTGTGATGGTAACTTCTGGTTATGAGACCGCCTTCGTGTCGGCCTACCTTAGAGTTTTGGATCTGAGACATCCCTCGTGTCGACTTTCCTTCTAAAATCCATCTTGTGATGGTAACCTCTGGTTATGAGACCGCCTTCGTGTCGGCCAACCTTAGAATTTAGGATCCGAGACCGCCCTCGTGTCGGCTTTCCTTTTGAAAATCCATCTTATGATGGTAACTTTTGGTTATGAGAATGCCTTCGTGTCGGCTTACCTTAGAGTTTAGAATCTGAGACTGCCCTCGTGTCGGCATTCATTTTGAAAATCCATCTTGTGATGGTAACCTCTGGTTATGAGACCGCCTTCGTGTCGGCCTACCATAGAGTTTTGGATCTGAGACCGCCCTCGTGTCGGCTTTCCTTCTAAAATCCATCTTGTAATGGTAACCTCTGGTTATGAGACCGCCTTCGTGTCGGCCTACCCTAGAGTTTAGGATCTGAGACCGCCCTCGTGTCGGTTTTCCTTTTGAAAATCCATCTTATGATGGTAACCTTTGGTTATGAGACCGCCTTCGTGTCGGCTTACCTTAGAGTTTAGGATCTGAGACCTTCCTCGTGTCGACTTTCCTTTTGAAAATCCATCTTGTGTTGGTAACCTCTAGTTATGAGACCGCCTTTGTGTCGGCCTACATTAGAGTTTAGGATCTGAGACCACCCTCGTGTTGGCTTTCCTTCTAAAATCCATCTTGTGATGGTAACCTCTGGTTATGAGACCGCCTTCGTGTCGGCCTACCTTAGAGTTTAGGATCTGAGACCGCCCTCGTGTTGGCTTTCCTTTTGAAAATCCATCTTTTGATGGTAACCTTTGGTTATGAGACCGCCTTCGTGTCGGATTACCTTAGAGTTTAGGATCTGAGACCACCTTCGTGTCGGATTACCTTAGAGTTTAGGATGTGAGACTGCCTTCGTGTCGGTTTTCCTTTTGAAAATCCATCTTGTGATGGTAACCTCTGGTTATGAGACCACCATCGTGCCGGCTTTCCTTCAAAAATCCATCTTTTGATGGTACCCTCTAGTAATGAGACCGCCTTCGTGTCGGCCTACCTTAGAGTTTAGGATCTGAGACCGCCCTCATTTCGGCTTTCCTTTTGAAAATCCATCTTGTGATGGTAACCTCTGGTTATGAGACCGCTTTCGTGTCGGCCTACCTTAGAGTTTAGGATCTGAGACCGCCCTCGTGTCGGCTTTCCTTCTAAAATTCATCTTGTGATGGTAACCTCTGGTTATGAGATCGCCTTCGTGTCGGCCTACGTTAGAGTTTAGGATATGAGATTGTGCTCGTCTCGGCTTTCCTTTTGAAAATCCATCTTATGATGGTAACCTTTTTTTAAGAGACCGCCTTCATGTGGGTTTACCTTAGAGTTTAGGTTCTGAGACCGCCCTCGTGTCGGCTTTCCTTTTGAAAATCCATCTTGTGTTGGTAACCTCTGGTTATGAGACCGCCTTCGTGTCGGCCTACCTTAGAGTTTAAGATCTGAGACCGACATCGTGTCGACTTTCCTTCTAAAATCCATCTTGTGATGGTAACCTCTGGTTATGAGACCGCATTCATGTCGGCCTACCTTAAATTTAGGATCTGAGACCGCCCTCGTGTCGGCTTTCCCTCTAAAATCCATCTTGTGATGATAACCTCTGGTTATGAGACCACCATGGTGTCGGCCTACCTTAGAGTTTAGGATCTGAGACTATCCTCGTGTCGACTTTCCTTTTGAAAATCCATCTTATGATGGTAACTTTTGGTTATAAGACTGCCTTCGTGTCGGCTTACCTTAGAGTTTAGAATCTGAGACTGCCCTCGTGTCGGCTTTCCTTATGAAAATCCATCTTGTGATGGTAACCTCTGGTTATGAGACCGCCTTCGTGTCGGCATACCTTAGAGTTTAGGATCTGAGACCGCCCTCGTGTCGGCTTTCCTTCTAAAATTCATCTTGTAATGGTAATCTTTGGTTATGAGACCGCCTTCCTGTCGGCCTACCTAAGAGTTTAGGATCTGAGACCGCCCTCGTGCCGGCTTTCCTTTTTAAAATCCATCTTATGATGGTAACCTTTTTTTATGAGACCGCCTTCGTGTCGGTTTACCTTAGAGTTTAGGATCTGAGACCGTCCTCGTGTCGGCTTTCCTTTTGAAAATCCATCTTGTGTTGGTAACCTCTGGTTATGATACTGCCTTCGTGTCGGCCTACCTTAGAGTTTAGGATCTGAGACCGACATCGTGTCGGCTCTCCTTCTAAAATCCATCTTGTGATGGTAACCTCTAGTTATGAGACCGCCTTCGTGTCGGCCAACCTTAGAGTTTAGGATCTGAGACCGTCCTCGTGTCGGCTTTCCCTCTAAAATCCATCTTGTGAGGATAACCTCTGGTTATGAGACCGCCTTGGTGTCGGCCTACCTTAGAGTTTAGGATCTGAGACCATCCTCGTGTCGACTTTCCTTTTGAAAATCCATCTTATGATGGTAACTTTTGGTTATGAGATTTCCTTCGTGTCTGCTTACCTTAGAGTTTAGAATCTGAGACTACCGTCGTGTCGGCTTTCCTTTTGAAAATCCATCTTGTGATGGTAACCTCTGGTTATGAGACCTCCTTCGTGTCGGCCTACCTTAGAGTTTAGGATTTGAGACCGCCCTCGTGTCGGCTTTCCTTCTAAAATCCATCTTGTGATGGTACCCTCTAGTTATGAGACCGCCTTCGTGTCGGCCTACCTTAGAGTTTAGGATCTGAGACCGCCCTCGTCTTGGCTTTCCTTTTGAAAATCCATCTTGTGATGGTAACCTCTGGTTATGAGACCGCCTTCCTGTCAGCCTACCTTAGAGTTTAGGATCTTAGACCGCCCTCGTGTCGGCTTTCCTTCTAAAATTCATCTTGTAATGGTAATCTCTGGTTATGAGACCGCCTTCGTGTCGGCCTACCTTAGAGTTTAGGATCAGAGACCGCCCTCGTGTCGGCTTTCCTTCTAAAATTCATCTTGTAATGGTAATCTCTGGTTATGAGTCCGCCTTCGTGTCGGCCTACCTTAGAGTTTTGGATCTGAGACATCCCTCGTGTCGACTTTCCTTCTAAAATCCATCTTGTGATGGTAACCTCTGGTTATGAGCCCGCCATCGTGTCGGCCTACCTTAGAGTTTAGGATCTGAGACCGGCCTCGTGTCGGCTTTCCTTTTGAAATTCATCTTGTAATGGTAATCTTTGGTTATGAGACCGCCTTCCTGTCGGCCTACCTAAGAGTTTAGGATCTGACACCGCCCTCGTGCCGGCTTTCCTTTTTAAAATCCATCTTATGATGGTAACCTTTTTTTATGAGACCGCCTTCGTGTCGGCATACCTTAGAGTTTAGGATCTGAGACCGCCCTCGTGTTGGCTTTCCTTTTGAAAATCCATCTTGTGATGGTAACCTTTGGTTATGAGACCGCCTTCGTGTCGGATTACCTTAGAGTTTAGGATCTGAGACCGCCTTCGTGTCGGTTTTCCTTTTGAAAATCCATCTTGTAATGGTAACCTCTGGTTATGAGACCGCCTTCGTGCCGGCTTTCCTTCAAAAATCCATCTTGTGATGGTACCCTCTAGTTATGAGACCGCCTTCGTGTCGGCCTACCTTAGAGTTTAGGATCTGAGACCACCCTCATTTCGGCTTTCCTTTTGAAAATCCATCTTGTGATGGTAACCTCTGGTTATGAAACCGCCTTCGTGTCAGCCTACCTTAGAGTTTAGGATCTAAGACCGCCCTCGTGTCGGCTTTCCTTCTAAAATTCATCTTGTAATGGTAACCTCTGGTTATGAGCCCACCTTCGGGTCGGCCTACCTTAGAGTTTAGGATCTGAGACTGTCCTCGTCTCGGCTTTCCTTTTGAAAATCCATCTTATGATGGTAACCTTTTTTTATGAGACCGCCTTCGTGTCGGTTTACCTTAGAGTTTAGGATCTGAGACCGCCCTTGTGTCGGCTTTCCTTTTGAAAATCCATCTTGTGTTGGTAACCTCTGGTTATGAGACCGCCTTCGTGTCGGCCTACCTTAGAGTTTAGGATCTGAGACCGCCCTCGTCTTGGCTTTCCTTTTGAAAATCTATCTTGTGATGGTAACCTCTGGTTATGAGACCGCCTTCCTGTCAGCCTACCTTAGAGTTTAGGATCTTAGACCGCCCTCGTGTCGGCTTTCCTTCTAAAATTCATCTTGTAATGGTAATCTCTGGTTATGAGACCGCCTTCGTGTCGGCCTACCTTAGAGTTTAGGATCAGAGACCGCCCTCGTGTCGGCTTTCCTTCTAAAATCCATCTTGTGATGGTAACCTCTAGTTATGAGACCGCCTTCGTGTCGGCCAACCTTAGAGTTTAGGATCTGAGACCGTCCTCGTGTCGGCTTTCCCTCTAAAATCCATCTTGTGATGATAACCTCTGGTTATGAGACCGCCTTGGTGTCGGCCTACCTTAGAGTTTAGGATCTGAGACCATCCTCGTGTCGGCTTTCCTTTTGAAAATCCATCTTATGATGGTAACTTTTGGTTATGAGATTTCCTTCGTGTCTGCTTACCTTAGAGTTTAGAATCTGAGACTACCGTCGTGTCGGCTTTCCTTTTGAAAATCCATCTTGTGATGGTAACCTCTGGTTATGAGACCTCCTTCGTGTCGGCCTACCTTAGAGTTTAGGATTTGAGACCGCCCTCGTGTCGGCTTTCCTTCTAAAATTCATCTTGTAATGGTAATCTCTGGTTATGAGACCGCCTTCGTGTCGGCCTACCTTAGAGTTTAGGATCAGAGACCGCCCTCGTGTCGGCTTTCCTTCTAAAATTCATCTTGTAATGGTAATCTCTAGTTATGAGTCCGCCTTCGTGTCGGCCTACCTTAGAGTTTTGGATCTGAGACATCCCTCGTGTCGACTTTCCTTCTAAAATCCATCTTGTGATGGTAACCTCTGGTTATGAGACCGCCTTCGTGTCGGCCTACCTTAGAGTTTAGGATCTGAGACCGCCCTCGTGTCGGCTTTCCTTTTGAAATTCATCTTGTAATGGTAATCTTTGGTTATGGGACCGCCTTCCTGTCGGCCTACCTAAGAGTTTAGGATCTGAGACCGCCCTCGTGCCGGCTTTCCTTTTTAAAATCCATCTTATGATGGTAACCTTTTTTTATGAGACCGCCTTCGTGTCGGCATACCTTAGAGTTTAGGATCTGAGACCGCCCTCGTGTTGGCTTTCCTTTTGAAAATCCATCTTGTGATGGTAACCTTTGGTTATGAGACCGCCTTCGTGTCGGATTACCTTAGAGTTTAGGATCTGAGACATCCTTCGTGTCGGTTTTCCTTTTGAAAATCCATCTTGTAATGGTAACCTCTGGTTATGAGACCGCCTTCGTGCCGGCTTTCCTTCAAAAATCCATCTTGTGATGGTACCCTCTAGTTATGAGACCGCCTTCGTGTCGGCCTACCTTAGAGTTTAGGATCTGAGACCACCCTCATTTCGGCTTTCCTTTTGAAAATCCATCTTGTGATGGTAACCTCTGGTTATGAAACCGCCTTCGTGTCAGCCTACCTTAGAGTTTAGGATCTAAGACCGCCCTCGTGTCGGCTTTCCTTCTAAAATTCATCTTGTAATGGTAACCTCTGGTTATGAGCCCACCTTCGGGTCGGCCTACCTTAGAGTTTAGGATCTGAGACTGTCCTCGTCTCGGCTTTCCTTTTGAAAATCCATCTTATGATGGTAACCTTTTTTTATGAGACCGCCTTCGTGTCGGTTTACCTTAGAGTTTAGGATCTGAGACCGCCCTTGTGTCGGCTTTCCTTTTGAAAATCCATCTTGTGTTGGTAACCTCTGGTTATGAGACCGCCTTCGTGTCGGCCTACCTTAGAGTTTAGGATCTGAGACCGCCCTCGTCTTGGCTTTCCTTTTGAAAATCCATCTTGTGATGGTAACCTCTGGTTATGAGACCGCCTTCCTGTCAGCCTACCTTAGAGTTTAGGATCTTAGACCGCCCTCGTGTCGGCTTTCCTTCTAAAATTCATCTTGTAATGGTAATCTCTGGTTATGAGACCGCCTTCGTGTCGGCCTACCTTAGAGTTTAGGATCAGAGACCGCCCTCGTGTCGGCTTTCCTTCTAAAATCCATCTTGTGATGGTAACCTCTAGTTATGAGACCGCCTTCGTGTCGGCCAACCTTAGAGTTTAGGATCTGAGACCGTCCTCGTGTCGGCTTTCCCTCTAAAATCCATCTTGTGATGATAACCTCTGGTTATGAGACCGCCTTGGTGTCGGCCTACCTTAGAGTTTAGGATCTGAGACCATCCTCGTGTCGGCTTTCCTTTTGAAAATCCATCTTATGATGGTAACTTTTGGTTATGAGATTTCCTTCGTGTCTGCTTACCTTAGAGTTTAGAATCTGAGACTACCGTCGTGTCGGCTTTCCTTTTGAAAATCCATCTTGTGATGGTAACCTCTGGTTATGAGACCTCCTTCGTGTCGGCCTACCTTAGAGTTTAGGATTTGAGACCGCCCTCGTGTCGGCTTTCCTTCTAAAATTCATCTTGTAATGGTAATCTCTGGTTATGAGACCGCCTTCGTGTCGGCCTACCTTAGAGTTTAGGATCAGAGACCGCCCTCGTGTCGGCTTTCCTTCTAAAATTCATCTTGTAATGGTAATCTCTAGTTATGAGTCCGCCTTCGTGTCGGCCTACCTTAGAGTTTTGGATCTGAGACATCCCTCGTGTCGACTTTCCTTCTAAAATCCATCTTGTGATGGTAACCTCTGGTTATGAGACCGCCTTCGTGTCGGCCTACCTTAGAGTTTAGGATCTGAGACCGCCCTCGTGTCGGCTTTCCTTTTGAAATTCATCTTGTAATGGTAATCTTTGGTTATGAGACCGCCTTCCTGTCGGCCTACCTAAGAGTTTAGGATCTGAGACCGCCCTCGTGCCGGCTTTCCTTTTTAAAATCCATCTTATGATGGTAACCTTTTTTTATGAGACCGCCTTCGTGTCGGCATACCTTAGAGTTTAGGATCTGAGACCGCCCTCGTGTTGGCTTTCCTTTTGAAAATCCATCTTGTGATGGTAACCTTTGGTTATGAGACCGCCTTCGTGTCGGATTACCTTAGAGTTTAGGATCTGAGACATCCTTCGTGTCGGTTTTCCTTTTGAAAATCCATCTTGTAATGGTAACCTCTGGTTATGAGACCGCCTTCGTGCCGGCTTTCCTTCAAAAATCCATCTTGTGATGGTACCCTCTAGTTATGAGACCGCCTTCGTGTCGGCCTACCTTAGAGTTTAGGATCTGAGACCGCCCTCATTTCGGCTTTCCTTTTGAAAATCCATCTTGTGATGGTAACCTCTGGTTATGAAACCGCCTTCGTGTCAGCCTACCTTAGAGTTTAGGATCTAAGACCGCCCTCGTGTCGGCTTTCCTTCTAAAATTCATCTTGTAATGGTAACCTCTGGTTATGAGCCCGCCTTCGTGTCGGCCTACCTTAGAGTTTAGGATCTGAGACTGTCCTCGTCTCGGCTTTCCTTTTGAAAATCCATCTTATGATGGTAACCTTTTTTTATGAGACCGCCTTCGTGTCAGTTTACCTTAGAGTTTAGAATCTGAGACCGCCCTCGTGTCGGCTTTCCTTTTGAAAATCCATCTTGTGTTGGTAACCTCTGGTTATGAGACCGCCTTCGTGTCGGCCTACCTTAGAGTTTAGGATCTGAGACCACCCTCGTCTTGGCTTTCCTTTTGAAAATCCATCTTGTGATGGTAACCTCTGGTTATGAGACCGCCTTCCTGTCAGCCTAACTTAGAGTTTAGGATCTTAGACCGCCCTCGTGTCGGCTTTCCTTCTAAAATTCATCTTGTAATGGTAATCTCTGGTTATGAGACCGCCTTCGTGTCGGCCTACCTTAGAGTTTAGGATCAGAGACCGCCCTCGTGTCGGCTTTCCTTCTAAAATCCATCTTGTGATGGTAACCTCTAGTTATGAGACCGCCTTCGTGTCGGCCAACCTTAGAGTTTAGGATCTGAGACCGTCCTCGTGTCGGCTTTCCCTCTAAAATCCGTCTTGTGATGATAACCTCTGGTTATGAGACCGCCTTGGTGTCGGCCTACCTTAGAGTTTAGGATCTGAGACCATCCTCGTGTCGGCTTTCCTTTTGAAAATCCATCTTATGATGGTAACTTTTGGTTATGAGATTTCCTTCGTGTCTGCATACCTTAGAGTTTAGAATCTGAGACTACCGTCGTGTCGGCTTTCCTTTTGAAAATCCATCTTGTGATGGTAACCTCTGGTTATGAGACCTCCTTCGTGTCGGCCTACCTTAGAGTTTAGGATTTGAGACCGCCCTCGTGTCGGCTTTCCTTCTAAAATCCATCTTGTGATGGTACCCTCTAGTTATGAGACCGCCTTCGTGTCGGCCTACCTTAGAGTTTAGGATCTGAGACCGCCCTCGTCTTGGCTTTCCTTTTGAAAATCCATCTTGTGATGGTAACCTCTGGTTATGAGACCGCCTTCCTGTCAGCCTACCTTAGAGTATAGGATCTTAGACCGCCCTCGTGTCAGCTTTCCTTTTAAAATTCATCTTGTAATGGTAATCTCTGGTTATGAGACCGCCTTCGTGTCGGCCTACCTTAGAGTTTAGGATCAGAGACCGCCCTCGTGTCGGCTTTCCTTCTAAAATTCATCTTGTAATAGTAATATCTGGTTACGAGTCCGCCTTCGTGTCGGCCTACCTTAGAGTTTTGGATCTGAGACATCCCTCGTGTCGACTTTCCTTCTAAAATCCATCTTGTGATGGTAACCTCTGGTTATGAGACTTTCTTCGTGTCGGCCTACCTTAGAGTTTAGGATCTGAGACCGCCCTCGTGTCGGCTTTCCTTTTGAAATTCATCTTGTAATGGTAATCTTTGGTTATGAGACCGCCTTCCTGTCGGCCTACCTAAGAGTTTAGGATCTGAGACCGCCCTCGTGCCGACTTTCCTTTTTAAAATCCATCTTATGATGGTAACCTTTTTTTATGAGACCGCCTTCGTGTCGGCATACCTTAGAGTTTAGGATCTGAGACCGCCCTCGTGTTGGCTTTCCTTTTGAAAATCCATCTTGTGATGGTAACCTTTGGTTATGAGACCGCCTTCGTGTCGGATTACCTTAGAGTTTAGGATCTGAGACTGCCTTCGTGTCGGTTTTCCTTTTGAAAATCCATCTTGTAATGGTAACCTCTGGTTATGAGACCGCCTTCGTGCCGACTTTCCTTCAAAAATCCATCTTGTGATGGTACCCTCTAGTTATGAGACCGCCTTCGTGTCGGCCTACCTTAGAGTTTAGGATCTGAGACCGCCCTCATTTCGGCTTTCCTTTTGAAAATCCATCTTGTGATGGTAACCTCTGGTTATGAAACCGCCTTCGTGTCAGCCTACCTTAGAGTTTAGGATCTAAGACCGCCCTTGTGTCGGCTTTCCTTCTAAAATTCATCTTGTAATGGTAACCTCTGGTTATGAGCCCGCCTTCGTGTCGGCCTACCTTAGAGTTTAGGATCTGAGACTGTCCTCGTCTCGGCTTTCCTTTTGAAAATCCATCTTATGAGGGTAACCTTTTTTTATGAGACCGCCTTCGTGTCGGTTTACCTTAGAGTTTAGGATCTGAGACCGCCCTCGTGTCGGCTTTCCTTTTGAAAATCCATCTTGTGTTGGTAACCTCTGGTTATGAGACCGCCTTCGTGTCGGCCTACCTTAGAGTTTAGGATCTGAGACCGCCCTCGTCTTGGCTTTCCTTTTGAAAATCCATCTTGTGATGGTAACCTCTGGTTATGAGACCGCCTTCCTGTCAGCCTACCTTAGAGTTTAGGATCTTAGACCGCCCTCGTGTCGGCTTTCCTTCTAAAATTCATCTTGTAATGGTAATCTCTGGTTATGAGACCGCCTTCGTGTTGGCCTACCTTAGAGTTTAGGATCAGAGACCGCCCTCGTGTCGGCTTTCCTTCTAAAATCCATCTTGTGATGGTAACCTCTAGTTATGAGACCGCCTTCGTGTCGGCCAACCTTAGAGTTTAGGATCTGAGACCGTCCTCGTGTCGGCTTTCCCTCTAAAATCCATCTTGTGATGATAACCTCTGGTTATGAGACCGCCTTGGTGTCGGCCTACCTTAGAGTTTAGGATCTGAGACCATCCTCGGGTCGGCTTTCCTTTTGACAATCCATCTTATGATGGTAACTTTTGGTTATGAGATTTCCTTCGTGTCTGCTTACCTTAGAGTTTAGAATCTGAGACTACCGTCGTGTCGGCTTTCCTTTTGAAAATCCATCTTGTGATGGTAACCTCTGGTTATGAGACCTCCTTCGTGTCGGCCTACCTTAGAGTTTAGGATTTGAGACCGCCCTCGTGTCGGCTTTCCTTCTAAAATCCATCTTGTGATGGTACCCTCTAGTTATGAGACCGCCTTCGTGTCGGCCTACCTTAGAGTTTAGGATCTGAGACCGCCCTCGTCTTGGCTTTCCTTTTGAAAATCCATCTTGTGATGGTAACCTCTGGTTATGAGACCGCCTTCCTGTCAGCCTACCTTAGAGTTTAGGATCTTAGACCGCCCTCGTGTCAGCTTTCCTTTTAAAATTCATCTTGTAATGGTAATCTCTGGTTATGAGACCGCCTTCGTGTCGGCCTACCTTAGAGTTTAGGATCAGAGACCGCCCTCGTGTCGGCTTTCCTTCTAAAATTCATCTTGTAATAGTAATATCTGGTTACGAGTCCGCCTTCGTGTCGGCCTACCTTAGAGTTTTGGATCTGAGACATCCCTCGTGTCGACTTTCCTTCTAAAATCCATCTTGTGATGGTAACCTCTGGTTATGAGACTTTCTTCGTGTCGGCCTACCTTAGAGTTTAGGATCTGAGACCGCCCTCGTGTCGGCTTTCCTTTTGAAATTCATCTTGTAATGGTAATCTTTGGTTATGAGACCGCCTTCCTGTCGGCCTACCTAAGAGTTTAGGATCTGAGACCGCCCTCGTGCCGACTTTCCTTTTTAAAATCCATCTTATGATGGTAACCTTTTTTTATGAGACCGCCTTCGTGTCGGCATACCTTAGAGTTTAGGATCTGAGACCGCCCTCGTGTTGGCTTTCCTTTTGAAAATCCATCTTGTGATGGTAACCTTTGGTTATGAGACCGCCTTCGTGTCGGATTACCTTAGAGTTTAGGATCTGAGACTGCCTTCGTGTCGGTTTTCCTTTTGAAAATCCATCTTGTAATGGTAACCTCTGGTTATGAGACCGCCTTCGTGCCGGCTTTCCTTCAAAAATCCATCTTGTGATGGTACCCTCTAGTTATGAGACCGCCTTCGTGTCGGCCTACCTTAGAGTTTAGGATCTGAGACCGCCCTCATTTCGGCTTTCCTTTTGAAAATCCATCTTGTGATGGTAACCTCTGGTTATGAAACCGCCTTCGTGTCAGCCTACCTTAGAGTTTAGGATCTAAGACCGCCCTTGTGTCGGCTTTCCTTCTAAAATTCATCTTGTAATGGTAACCTCTGGTTATGAGCCCGCCTTCGTGTCGGCCTACCTTAGAGTTTAGGATCTGAGACTGTCCTCGTCTCGGCTTTCCTTTTGAAAATCCATCTTATGAGGGTAACCTTTTTTTATGAGACCGCCTTCGTGTCGGTTTACCTTAGAGTTTAGGATCTGAGACCGCCCTCGTGTCGGCTTTCCTTTTGAAAATCCATCTTGTGTTGGTAACCTCTGGTTATGAGACCGCCTTCGTGTCGGCCTACCTTAGAGTTTAGGATCTGAGACCGCCCTCGTCTTGGCTTTCCTTTTGAAAATCCATCTTGTGATGGTAACCTCTGGTTATGAGACCGCCTTCCTGTCAGCCTACCTTAGAGTTTAGGATCTTAGACCGCCCTCGTGTCGGCTTTCCTTCTAAAATTCATCTTGTAATGGTAATCTCTGGTTATGAGACCGCCTTCGTGTTGGCCTACCTTAGAGTTTAGGATCAGAGACCGCCCTCGTGTCGGCTTTCCTTCTAAAATCCATCTTGTGATGGTAACCTCTAGTTATGAGACCGCCTTCGTGTCGGCCAACCTTAGAGTTTAGGATCTGAGACCGTCCTCGTGTCGGCTTTCCCTCTAAAATCCATCTTGTGATGATAACCTCTGGTTATGAGACCGCCTTGGTGTCGGCCTACCTTAGAGTTTAGGATCTGAGACCATCCTCGGGTCGGCTTTCCTTTTGACAATCCATCTTATGATGGTAACTTTTGGTTATGAGATTTCCTTCGTGTCTGCTTACCTTAGAGTTTAGAATCTGAGACTACCGTCGTGTCGGCTTTCCTTTTGAAAATCCATCTTGTGATGGTAACCTCTGGTTATGAGACCTCCTTCGTGTCGGCCTACCTTAGAGTTTAGGATTTGAGACCGCCCTCGTGTCGACTTTCCTTCTAAAATCCATCTTGTGATGGTAACCTCTAGTTATGAGACCGCCTTCGTGTCGACCTACCTTAGAGTTTAGGATCTGAGACCGCCCTTGTCTTGGCTTTCCTTTTGAAAATCCATCTTGTGATGGTAACCTCTGGTTATGAGACCGCCTTCCTGTCAGCCTACCTTAGAGTTTAGGATCTTAGACCGCCCTCGTGTCGGCTTTCCTTCTTAAATTCATCTTGTAATGGTAATCTCTGGTTATGAGACCGCCTTCGTGTCGGCCTACCTTAGAGTTTTGGAACTGAGACATCCCTCGTGTCGACTTTCCTTCTAAAATCCATCTTGTGATGGTAACCTCTGGTTACGAGACCGCCTTCGTGTCGGCCTACCTTAGAGTTTAGGATCTGAGACCGCCCTCGTGTCGGCTTTCCTTTTGAAAATCCATCATATGATGGTAACCTTTGGTTATGAGACCGCCTTCGTGTCGGCTTACCTTAGAGTTTAGGATCTGAGACCGCCCTCGTGTCGGCTTTCCATTTGAAAATCCAGCTTGTGTGGGTAACCTCTAGTTATAAGACCGCCTTTGTGTCGGCCAACCTTAGAATTTAGGATTTGAGACCGCCCTCGTGTCGGCTTTCCTTCTAAAATCCATCTTTTGATGGTAACCTCTGGTTATGAGACCGCCTTCGTGTCGGCCTACCTTAGAGTTTAGGATCTGAGACCGCCCTCGTGTTGGCTTTCCTTTTGAAAATCCATCTTGTGATGGTAACCTTTGGTTATGAGACCACCTTCGTGTCGGATTACCTTAGAGTTTAGGATCTGAGACCGCCTTCGTGTCGGTTTTCCTTTTGAAAATCCATCTTGTAATGGTAACCTCTGGTTATGAGACCGCCTTCGTGCCGGCTTTCCTTCAAAAATCCATCTTGTGATGGTACCCTCAAGTTATGAGACCGCCTTCGTGTCGGCCTACCTTAGAGTTTAGGATCTGAGACCGCCCTCATTTCGGCTTTCCTTTTGAAAATCCATCTTGTGATGGTAACCTCGGGTTATGAAACCGCCTTCGTGTCAGCCTACCTTAGAGTTTAGGATATAAGACCGCCCTCGTGTCGGCTTTCCTTCTAAAATTCGTCTTGTAATGGTAACCTCTGGTTATGAGCCCGCCTTCGTATCGGTCTACCTTAGAGTTTAGGATCTGAGACTGTCCTCGTCTCGGCTTTCCTTTTGAAAATCCATCTTATGATGGTAACCTTTTTTTATGAGACCGCCTTCGTGTCGGTTTACCTTAGAGTTTAGGATCTGAGACCGCCCTCGTGTCGGCTTTCCTTTTGAAAATCCATCTTGTGTTGGTAACCTCTGGTTATGAGACCGCCTTCGTGTCGGCCTACCTTAGAGTTTAAGATCTGAGACCGACATCGTGTCGACTTTCCTTCTAAAATCCATCTTGTGATGGTAACCTCTGGTTATGAGACCGCATTCATGTCGGCCTACCTTAAATTTTGGATCTGAGACCGCCCTCGTGTCGGCTTTCCCTCTAAAATCCATCTTGTGATGATAACCTCTGGTTATGAGACCACCATGGTGTCGTCCTACCTTAGAGTTTAGGATCTGAGACTATCCTCGTGTCGACTTTCCTTTTGAAAATCCATCTTATGATGGTAACTTTTGGTTATGAGACCGCCTTCGTGTCGGCATACCTTAGAGTTTAGGATCTGAGACCGCCCTCGTGTCGGCTTTCCTTCTAAAATTCATCTTGTAATGGTAATCTTTGGTTATGAGACTGCCTTCCTGTCGGCCTACCTTAGAGTTTTGGATCTGAGACATCCCTCGTGTCGGCTTTCCTTCTAAAATCGATCTTTTGATGGTAACCTCTGGTTATGAGACCGCCTTCGTGTCGGCCTACCTAAGAGTTTAGGATCTGAGATCGCCCTCGTGTCGGTTTTCCTTTTAAAAATCCATCTTATGATGGTAACCTTTTTTTATGAGACCGCCTTCGTGTCGGTTTACCTTAGAGTTTAGGATCTGAGACCGTCCTCGTGTCGGCTTTCCTTTTGAAAATCCATCTTGTGTTGGTAACCTCTGGTTATGAGAGTGCCTTCGTGTCGGCCTACCTTAGAGTTTAGGATTTGAGACTGACATCGTGTCGGCTCTCCTTCTAAAATCCATCTTGTGATGGTAACCTCTAGTTATGAGACCGCCTTCGTGTCGGCCTACCTTAGAGTTTAGGATCTGAGACCGCCCTCATTTCGGCTTTCCTTTTGAAAATCCATCTTGTGATGGTAACCTCGGGTTATGAAACCGCCTTCGTGTCAGCCTACCTTAGAGTCTAGGATATAAGACCGCCCTCGTGTCGGCTTTCCTTCTAAAATTCATCTTGTAATGGTAACCTCTGGTTATGAGCCCGCCTTCGTATCGGTCTACCTTAGAGTTTAGGATCTGAGACTGTCCTCGTCTCGGCTTTCCTTTTGAAAATCCATCTTATGATGGTAACCTTTTTTTATGAGACCGCCTTCGTGTCGGTTTACCTTAGAGTTTAGGATCTGAGACCGCCCTCGTGTCGGCTTTCCTTTTGAAAATCCATCTTGTGTTGGTAACCTCTGGTTATGAGACCGCCTTCGTGTCGGCCTACCTTAGAGTTTAAGATCTGAGACCGACATCGTGTCGACTTTCCTTCTAAAATCCATCTTGTGATGGTAACCTCTGGTTATGAGACCGCATTCATGTCGGCCTACCTTAAATTTTGGATCTGAGACCGCCCTCGTGTCGGCTTTCCCTCTAAAATCCATCTTGTGATGATAACCTCTGGTTATGAGACCACCATGGTGTCGTCCTACCTTAGAGTTTAGGATCTGAGACTATCCTCGTGTCGACTTTCCTTTTGAAAATCCATCTTATGATGGTAACTTTTGGTTATGAGACCGCCTTCGTGTCGGCATACCTTAGAGTTTAGGATCTGAGACCGCCCTCGTGTCGGCTTTCCTTCTAAAATTCATCTTGTAATGGTAATCTTTGGTTATGAGACTGCCTTCCTGTCGGTCTACCTTAGAGTTTTGGATCTGAGACATCCCTCGTGTCGGCTTTCCTTCTAAAATCGATCTTTTGATGGTAACCTCTGGTTATGAGACCGCCTTCGTGTCGGCCTACCTAAGAGTTTAGGATCTGAGATCGCCCTCGTGTCGGCTTTCCTTTTAAAAATCCATCTTATGATGGTAACCTTTTTTTATGAGACCGCCTTCGTGTCGGTTTACCTTAGATTTAGGATCTGAGACCGTCCTCGTGTCGGCTTTCCTTTTGAAAATCCATCTTGTGTTGGTAACCTCTGGTTATGAGACTGCCTTCGTGTCGGCCTACCTTAGAGTTTAGGATTTGAGACTGACATCGTGTCGGCTCTCCTTCTAAAATCCATCTTGTGATGGTAACCTCTAGTTATGAGACCGCCTTCGTGTCGGCCTACCTTAGAGTTTAGAATCTGAGACCGCCCTCGTGTCGGCTTTCCCTCTAAAATCCATCTTGTGATGATAACCTCTGGTTATGAGACCGCCTTGGTGTCGGCCTACCTTAGAGTTTAGGATCTGAGACCATCCTCGTGTCGACTTTCCTTTTGAAAATCCATCTTATGCTGGTAACTTTTGGTTATGAGATTTCCTTCGTGTCTGCTTACCTTAGAGTTTAGAATCTGAGACTACCGTCGTGTCGGCTTTCCTTTTGAAAATCCATCTTGTGATGGTAATCTCTGGTTATGAGTCCGCCTTCGTGTCGGCCTACCTTAGAGTTTTGGATCTGAGACATCCCTCGTGTCGACTTTCCTTCTAAAATCCATCTTGTGATGGTAACCTCTGGTTGTGAGACCGCCTTCGTGTCGGCCTACCTTAGAGTTTAGGATCTGAGACCGCCCTCGTGTCGGCTTTCCTTTTGAAAATCCATCATATGATGGTAACCTTTGGTTATGAGACCGCCTTCGTGTCGGCTTACCTTAGAGTTTAGGATCTGAGACCGCCCTCGTGTCGGCTTTCCTTTTGAAAATCCAGCTTGTGTGGGTAACCTCTAGTTATAAGACCGCCTTTGTGTCGGCCTACCTTAGAGTTTAGGATCTGAGACCGCCCTCGTGTCGGCTTTCCTTCTAAAATCCATCTTTTGATGGTAACCTCTGGTTATGAGACCGCCTTCGTGTCGGCCTACCTTAGAGTTTAGGATCTGAGACCGCCCTCGTGTTGGATTTCCTTTTGAAAATCCATCTTGTGATGGTAACCTTTGGTTATGAGACCGCCTTCGTGTCGGATTACCTTAGAGTTTAGGATCTGAGACCGCCTTCGTGTCGGATTACCTTAGAGTTTAGGATCTGAGACCGCCTTTGTGTCGGTTTTCCTTTTGAAAATCCATCTTGTAATGGTAACCTCTGGTTATGAGACCGCCTTCGTGTCGGCTTTCCTTCAAAAATCCATCTTGTGATGGTACCCTCTAGTTATGAGACCGCCTTCGTGTCGGCCTACCTTAGAGTTTAGGATCTGAGACCGCCCTCATGTCGGCTTTCCTTCTAAAATTCATCTTGTAATGGTAACCTCTGGTTATGAGCCCGCCTTCGTATCGGCCTACCTTAGAGTTTAGGATCTGAGACTGTCCTTGTCTCGGCTTTCCTTTTGAAAATCCATCTTATGATGGTAACCTTTTTTTATGAGACCGCCTTCGTGTCGGTTTACCTTAGAGTTTAGGATTTGAGACCGACATCGTGTCGGCTCTCCTTCTAAAATCCATCTTGTGATGGTAACCTCTAGTTATGAGACCGCCTTCGTGTCGGCCTACCTTAGAGTTTAGGATCTGAGAGCATCCTCGTGTCGACTTTCCTTTTGAAAATCCATCTTATGACGGTAACTTTTGGTTATGAGATTTCCTTCGTGTCGGTTTACCTTAGAGTTTAGGATCTGAGACCGCCCTCGTGTCGGCTTTCCTTTTGAAAATCCATCTTGTGTTGGTAACCTCTGGTTATGAGACCGCCTTCGTGTCGGCCTACCTTAGAGTTTAAGATCTGAGACCGACATCGTGTCGACTTTCCTTCTAAAATCCATCTTGTGATGGTAACCTCTGGTTATGAGACCGCATTCATGTCGGCCTACCTTAAATTTTGGATCTGAGACCGCCCTCGTGTCGGCTTTCCCTCTAAAATCCATCTTGTGATGATAACCTCTGGTTATGAGACCACCATGGTGTCGTCCTACCTTAGAGTTTAGGATCTGAGACTATCCTCGTGTCGACTTTCCTTTTGAAAATCCATCTTATGATGGTAACTTTTGGTTATGAGACCGCCTTCGTGTCGGCATACCTTAGAGTTTAGGATCTGAGACCGCCCTCGTGTCGGCTTTCCTTCTAAAATTCATCTTGTAATGGTAATCTTTGGTTATGAGACTGCCTTCCTGTCGGCCTACCTTAGAGTTTTGGATCTGAGACATCCCTCGTGTCGGCTTTCCTTCTAAAATCGATCTTTTGATGGTAACCTCTGGTTATGAGACCGCCTTCGTGTCGGCCTACCTAAGAGTTTAGGATCTGAGATCGCCCTCGTGTCGGCTTTCCTTTTAAAAATCCATCTTATGATGGTAACCTTTTTTTATGAGACCGCCTTCGTGTCGGTTTACCTTAGAGTTTAGGATCTGAGACCGTCCTCGTGTCGGCTTTCCTTTTGAAAATCCATCTTGTGTTGGTAACCTCTGGTTATGAGACTGCCTTCGTGTCGGCCTACCTTAGAGTTTAGGATTTGAGACTGACATCGTGTCGGCTCTCCTTCTAAAATCCATCTTGTGATGGTAACCTCTAGTTATGAGACCGCCTTCGTGTCGGCCTACCTTAGAGTTTAGGATCTGAGACCGCCCTCATTTCGGCTTTCCTTTTGAAAATCCATCTTGTGATGGTAACCTCGGGTTATGAAACCGCCTTCGTGTCAGCCTACCTTAGAGTCTAGGATATAAGACCGCCCTCGTGTCGGCTTTCCTTCTAAAATTCATCTTGTAATGGTAACCTCTGGTTATGAGCCCGCCTTCGTATCGGTCTACCTTAGAGTTTAGGATCTGAGACTGTCCTCGTCTCGGCTTTCCTTTTGAAAATCCATCTTATGATGGTAACCTTTTTTTATGAGACCGCCTTCGTGTCGGTTTACCTTAGAGTTTAGGATCTGAGACCGCCCTCGTGTCGGCTTTCCTTTTGAAAATCCATCTTGTGTTGGTAACCTCTGGTTATGAGACCGCCTTCGTGTCGGCCTACCTTAGAGTTTAAGATCTGAGACCGACATCGTGTCGACTTTCCTTCTAAAATCCATCTTGTGATGGTAACCTCTGGTTATGAGACCGCATTCATGTCGGCCTACCTTAAATTTTGGATCTGAGACCGCCCTCGTGTCGGCTTTCCCTCTAAAATCCATCTTGTGATGATAACCTCTGGTTATGAGACCACCATGGTGTCGTCCTACCTTAGAGTTTAGGATCTGAGACTATCCTCGTGTCGACTTTCCTTTTGAAAATCCATCTTATGATGGTAACTTTTGGTTATGAGACCGCCTTCGTGTCGGCATACCTTAGAGTTTAGGATCTGAGACCGCCCTCGTGTCGGCTTTCCTTCTAAAATTCATCTTGTAATGGTAATCTTTGGTTATGAGACTGCCTTCCTGTCGGTCTACCTTAGAGTTTTGGATCTGAGACATCCCTCGTGTCGGCTTTCCTTCTAAAATCGATCTTTTGATGGTAACCTCTGGTTATGAGACCGCCTTCGTGTCGGCCTACCTAAGAGTTTAGGATCTGAGATCGCCCTCGTGTCGGCTTTCCTTTTAAAAATCCATCTTATGATGGTAACCTTTTTTTATGAGACCGCCTTCGTGTCGGTTTACCTTAGAGTTTAGGATCTGAGACCGTCCTCGTGTCGGCTTTCCTTTTGAAAATCCATCTTGTGTTGGTAACCTCTGGTTATGAGACTGCCTTCGTGTCGGCCTACCTTAGAGTTTAGGATTTGAGACTGACATCGTGTCGGCTCTCCTTCTAAAATCCATCTTGTGATGGTAACCTCTAGTTATGAGACCGCCTTCGTGTCGGCCTACCTTAGAGTTTAGAATCTGAGACCGCCCTCGTGTCGGCTTTCCCTCTAAAATCCATCTTGTGATGATAACCTCTGGTTATGAGACCGCCTTGGTGTCGGCCTACCTTAGAGTTTAGGATCTGAGACCATCCTCGTGTCGACTTTCCTTTTGAAAATCCATCTTATGCTGGTAACTTTTGGTTATGAGATTTCCTTCGTGTCTGCTTACCTTAGAGTTTAGAATCTGAGACTACCGTCGTGTCGGCTTTCCTTTTGAAAATCCATCTTGTGATGGTAATCTCTGGTTATGAGTCCGCCTTCGTGTCGGCCTACCTTAGAGTTTTGGATCTGAGACATCCCTCGTGTCGACTTTCCTTCTAAAATCCATCTTGTGATGGTAACCTCTGGTTGTGAGACCGCCTTCGTGTCGGCCTACCTTAGAGTTTAGGATCTGAGACCGCCCTCGTGTCGGCTTTCCTTTTGAAAATCCATCATATGATGGTAACCTTTGGTTATGAGACCGCCTTCGTGTCGGCTTACCTTAGAGTTTAGGATCTGAGACCGCCCTCGTGTCGGCTTTCCTTTTGAAAATCCAGCTTGTGTGGGTAACCTCTAGTTATAAGACCGCCTTTGTGTCGGCCTACCTTAGAGTTTAGGATCTGAGACCGCCCTCGTGTCGGCTTTCCTTCTAAAATCCATCTTTTGATGGTAACCTCTGGTTATGAGACCGCCTTCGTGTCGGCCTACCTTAGAGTTTAGGATCTGAGACCGCCCTCGTGTTGGATTTCCTTTTGAAAATCCATCTTGTGATGGTAACCTTTGGTTATGAGACCGCCTTCGTGTCGGATTACCTTAGAGTTTAGGATCTGAGACCGCCTTCGTGTCGGATTACCTTAGAGTTTAGGATCTGAGACCGCCTTTGTGTCGGTTTTCCTTTTGAAAATCCATCTTGTAATGGTAACCTCTGGTTATGAGACCGCCTTCGTGTCGGCTTTCCTTCAAAAATCCATCTTGTGATGGTACCCTCTAGTTATGAGACCGCCTTCGTGTCGGCCTACCTTAGAGTTTAGGATCTGAGACCGCCCTCATGTCGGCTTTCCTTCTAAAATTCATCTTGTAATGGTAACCTCTGGTTATGAGCCCGCCTTCGTATCGGCCTACCTTAGAGTTTAGGATCTGAGACTGTCCTTGTCTCGGCTTTCCTTTTGAAAATCCATCTTATGATGGTAACCTTTTTTTATGAGACCGCCTTCGTGTCGGTTTACCTTAGAGTTTAGGATTTGAGACCGACATCGTGTCGGCTCTCCTTCTAAAATCCATCTTGTGATGGTAACCTCTAGTTATGAGACCGCCTTCGTGTCGGCCTACCTTAGAGTTTAGGATCTGAGAGCATCCTCGTGTCGACTTTCCTTTTGAAAATCCATCTTATGACGGTAACTTTTGGTTATGAGATTTCCTTCGTGTCTGCTTACCTTAGAGTTTAGAATCTGAGACTACCGTCGTGTCGGCTTTCCTTTTGAAAATCCATCTTGTAATGGTAATCTCTGGTTATGAGACCGCCTTCGTGTCGGCCCACCTTAGAGTTTAGGATCAGAGACCGCCCTCGTGTCGGCTTTCCTTCTAAAATTCATCTTGTAATGGTAATCTCTGGTTATGAGTCCGCCTTCGTGTCTGCCTACCTTAGAGTTTTGGATCTGAGACATCCCTCGTGTCGACTTTCCTTCTAAAATCCATCTTGTGATGGTAACCTCTGGTTATGATACCGCCTTCGTGTCGGCCTACCTTAGAGTTTAGGATCTGAGACCGCCCTCGTGTCGACTTTCCTTTTGAAAATCCATCATATGATGGTAACCTTTGGTTATGAGACCGCCTTCGTGTCGGCTTACCTTAGAGTTTAGGATCTGAGACCGCCCTCGTGTCGGCTTTCCTTTTGAAAATCCAGCTTGTGTGGGTAATCTCTAGTTATAAGACCGCCTTTGTGTCGGCCTACCTTAGAGTTTAGGATCTGAGACCGCCCTCGTGTCGGCTTTCCTTCTAAAATCCATCTTTTGATGGTAACCTCTGGTTATGAGACCGCCTTCGTGTCGGCCTACCTTAGAGTTTAGGATCTGAGGCCGCCCTCGTGTTGGCTTTCCTTTTGAAAATCCATCTTGTGATGGTAACCTTTGGTTATGAGACCGCCTTCGTGTCGGATTACCTTAGAGTTTAGGATCTGAGACGGCCTTCGTGTCGGATTACCTTAGAGTTTAGGATCTGAGACCGCCTTTGTGTCGGTTTTCCTTTTGAAAATCCATCTTGTAATGGTAACCTCTGGTTATGAGACCGCCTTCGTGCCGGCTTTCCTTAAAAAATCCATCTTGTGATGGTACCCTCTAGTTATGAGACCGCCTTCGTGTCGGCCTACCTTAGAGTTTAGGATCTGAGACCGCCCTTATTTCGGCTTTCCTTTTGAAAATCCATCTTGTGATGGTAACCTCTGGTTATGAAACCGCCTTCGTGTCAGCCTACCTTAGAGTTTAGGATCTAAGACCGCCCTCGTGTCGGCTTTCCTTCTAAAATTCATCTTGTAAAGGTAACCTCTGGTTATGAGCCCGCCTTCCTATCGGCCTACCTTAGAGTTTAGGATCTGAGACTGTCCTCGTCTCGGCTTTCCTTTTGAAAATCCATCTTATGATGGTAACCTTTTTTTATGAGACCGCCTTCGTGTCGGTTTTCCTTAGAGTTTAGGATCTGAGACCGCCCTCGTGTCGGCTTTCCTTTTGAAAATCCATCTTGTGTTGGTAACCTCTGGTTATGAGACCGCCTTCGTGTCGGCCTACCTTAGAGTTTAAGATCTGAGACCGACATCGTGTCGGCTTTCCCTCTAAAATCCATCTTGTGATGATAACCTCTGGTTATGAGACCACCATGGTGTCGTCCTACCTTAGAGTTTAGGATCTGAGACTATCCTCGTGTCGACTTTCCTTTTGAAAATCCATCTTATGATGGTAACTTTTGGTTATGAGACCGCCTTCGTGTCAGCCTACCTTTGAGTTTAGGATCTGAGACCGCCCTCTTTTCGGCTTTCCTTTTGAAAATCCATCTTGTGATGGTAACCTCTGGTTATGAAACCGCCTTCCTGTCGGCCTACCTTAGAGTTTTGGATCTGAGACATCCCTCGTGTCGGCTTTCCTTCTAAAATCGATCTTTTGATGGTAACCTCTGGTTATGAGACCGCCTTCGTGTCGGCCTACCTAAGAGTTTAGGATCTGAGACCGCCCTCGTGTCGGCTTTCCTTTTTAAAATCCATCTTATGATGGTAACCTTTTTTTATGAGACCGCCTTCGTGTCGGTTTACCTTAGAGTTTAGGATCTGAGACCGTCCTCGTGTCGGCTTTCCTTTTGAAAATCCATCTTGTGTTGGTAACCTCTGGTTATGAGACTGCCTTCGTGTCGGCCTACCTTAGAGTTTAGGATCTGAGACCGACATCGTGTCGGCTCTCCTTCTAAAATCCATCTTGTGATGGCAACCTCTAGTTATGAGACCGCTTTCGTGTCGGCCTACCTTAGAGTTTAGGATCTGAGACCGCCCTCGTGTCGGCTTTCCCTCTAAAATCCATCTTGTGATGATAACCTCTGGTTATGAGACCGCTTTGGTGTCGGCCTACCTTAGAGTTTAGGATCTGAGACCATCCTCGTGTCTACTTTCCTTTTGAAAAGCCATCTTATGATGGTACCTTTTGGTTATGAGACTTCCTTCGTGTCTGCTTACCTTAGAGTTTAGAATCTGAGACTACCGGCGTGTCGGCTTTCCTTTTGAAAATCCATCTTGTGATGGTAACCTCTGGTTATGAGACCTCCTTCGTGTCGGCCTACCTTAGAGTTTAGGATTTGAGACCGCCCTCGTGTCGGCTTTCCTTCTAAAATCCATCTTGTGATGGTACCCTCTAGTTATGAGACCGCCTTCGTGTCGGCCTACCTTAGAGTTTAGGATCTGAGACCGCCCTCGTCTTGGCATTCCTTTTGAAAATCCTTCTTGTGATGGTAACCTCTGGTTATGAGACCGCCTTCCTGTCGGCCTACCTTAGAGTTTAGGATCTTAGACCGCCCTCGTGTCGGCTTTCCTTCTAAAATTCATCTTGTAATGGTAATCTCTTGTTATGAGACCGCCTTCGTGTCGGCCTACCTTAGAGTTTAGGATCTGAGACCGCCCTCGTGTCGGCTTTCCTTCTAAAATTCATCTTGTAATGGTAATCTCTGGTTATGAGTCCGCCTTCGTGTCGGCCTACCTTAGAGTTTTGGATCTGAGACATCCCTCGTGTCGACTTTCCTTCTAAAATCCATCTTGTGATGGTAACCTCTGGTTATGAGACCGCCTTCGTGTCGGCCTACCTTAGAGTTTAGGATCTGAGACCGCCCTCGTGTCGGCTTTCCTTTTGAGAATTCATCTTGTAATGGTAATCTTTGGTTATGAGACTGCCTTCCTGTCGGCCTACCTTAGAGTTTAGGATCTAAGACCGCCCTCGTGTCGGCTTTCCTTCTAAAATTCATCTTGTAATGGTAACCTCTGGTTATGAGACCGCCTTCGTGTCGGCCTACCTTAGAGTTTAGGATCTGAGACTGTCCTCGTCTAGACTTTCCTTTTGAAAATCCATCTTATGATGGTAACCTTTTTTTATGAGACCGCCTTCGTGTCGGTTTACCTTAGAGTTTAGGATCTGAGACCGCCCTCGTGTCGGCTTTCCTTTTGAAAATCCATCTTGTGTTGGTAACCTCTGGTTATGAGACCGCCTTCGTGTCGGCCTACGTTAGAGTTTAAGATTTGAGACCGACCTCGTGTCGACTTTCCTTCTAAAATCCATCTTGTGATGGTAACCTCGGGTTATGAGACCGCATATATGTCGGCCTACCTTAAAGTTTAGGATCTGAGACCTCCCTCGTGTCGGCTTTCCCTCTAAAATCCATCTTGTGATGATATCCTCTGGTTATGAGACCACCTTGGTGTCGGCCTACCTTAGAGTTTAGGATCTGAGGCCATCCTCGTGTCGACTTTCCTTTTGAAAATCCATCTTATTATGGTAACTTTTGGTTATAAGACTGCCTTCGTGTCGGCTTACCTTAGAGTTTAGAATCCGAGACTTCCCTCGTGTCGGCTTTCCTTTTGAAAATCCATCTTGTGATGGTAACCTCTGGTTATGAGACCTCCTTCGTGTCGGCCTACCTTAGAGTTTAGGATTTGAGACCGCCCTCGTGTCGGCTTTCCTTCTAAAATCCATCTTGTGATGGTACCCTCTAGTTATGAGACCGCCTTCGTGTCGGCCTACCTTAGAGTTTAGGATCTGAGACCGCCCTCGTCTTGGTTTTCCTTATGAAAATCCATCTTGTGATGGTAACCTCTAGTTATGAGACCACCTTCGTATCGGCCTACCTTAGAGATTAGGATCTTAGACCGCCCTCGTGTCGGCTTTCCTTCTAAAATTCATCTTGTAATGGTAATCTCTGGTTATGAGACCGCCTTCGTGTCGGCCTACCTTAGAGTTTAGGATCTGAGACCGCCCTCGTGTCGGCTTTCCTTCTAAAATTCATCTTGTAATGGTAATCTCTGGTTATGAGTCCGCCTTCGTGACGACCTACCTTTGAGTTTTGGATCTGAGACATCCCTCGTGTCGACTTTCCTTCTAAAATCCATCTTGTGATGGTAACCTCTGGTTATGAGACCGCCTTCGTGTCGGCCTACCTTAGAGTTTAGGATCTGAGACCGTCCTCGTGTCGGCTTTCCTTTTGAAAATCCATCTTGTGATGGTAACCTTTGGTTATGAGATCGCCTTCGTGTTGGCCCATCTTAGAGTTTAGGATCTGAGACCACCCTCGTGTTGGCTTTCCTTTTGAAAATCCATCTTGTGATGGTAACCATTGGTTATGAGACCGCCTTCGTGTCGGATTACCTTAGAGTTTAGGATCTGAGACCGCCTTCGTGTCGGATTACCATAGAGTTTAGGATCTGAGACCGCCTTCGTGTCGGTTTTCCTTTTGAAAATCCATCTTGTAATGGTAACCTCTGGTTATGAGACCGACTTCATGCCGGCTTTCCTTCAAAAATCCATCTTGTGATGGTACCCTCTAGTTCTGAGACCGCCTTCGTGTCGGCCTACCTTAGAGTTTAGGATCTGAGACTGCCCTCGTGTCGGCTTTCCTTTTGAAAATCCATCTTGTTTTGGTAACCTCTGGTTATGAGACCGCCTTCGTGTCAGCCTACCTTAGAGTTTAAGATCTGAGACCGACCTCGTGTCGGCTTTCCTTCTAAAATTCATCTTGTAATGGTAATCTCTGGTTATGAGTCCGCCTTCGTGACGGCCTGCCTTAGAGTTTTGGATTTGAGACATCCCTCGTGTCGACTTTCCTTCTAAAATCCATCTTGTGATGGTAACCTCTGGTTATGAGACCGCATTCATGTCGGCCTACCTTAAAGTTTAGGATCTGAGACCGCCCTCGTGTCGGCTTTCCCTCTAAAATCCATCTTGTGATGATAACCTCTGGTTATGAGACCACCTTGGTGTCGGCCTACCTTAGAGTTTAGGATCTGAGACTATCCTCGTGTCGACTTTCCTTTTGAAAATCCATCTTATGATAGTAACTTTTGGTTATAAGACTGCCTTCGTGTCGGCTTACCTTAGAGTTTAGAATCTGAGACTGCCCTCGTGTCGGCTTTCCTTATGAAAATCCATCTTGTGATGGTAACCTCTGGTTATGAGACCGCCTTCTTGTCGGCATACCTTAGAGTTTAGGATCTGAGACTGCCCTCGTGTCGGCTTTCCTTCTAAAATTCATCTTGTAATGGTAATCTTTGGTTATGAGACCGCCTTCCTGTCGGCCTACCTTAGAGTTTTGGATCTGAGACATCCCTCGTGTCGGCTTTCCTTCTAAAATTCATCTTGTGATGGTAACCTCTGGTTATGAGACCGCCTTCGTGTCGGCCTACCTAAGAGTTTAGGATCTGAGACCACCCTCGTGTTGGCTTTCCTTTTAAAAATCCATCTTATGATGGTAACCTTTTTTTATGAGACCGCCTTCGTGTCGGTTTACCTTAGAGTTTAGGATCTGAGACCGTCCTCGTGTCGGCTTTCCTTTTGAAAATCCATCTTGTGTTGGTAACCTCTGGTTATGCGACTGCCTTCGTGTCGGTCTACCTTAGAGTTTAGGATCTGAGACCGACATCGTGTCGGCTCTCCTTCTAAAATCCATCTTGTGATGGTAACCTCTAGTTATGAGACCGCCTTTGTGTCGGCCTACCTTAGAGTTTAGGATCTGAGACCGCCCTCGTGTCGGCTTTCCCTCTAAAATCCATCTTGTGATGATAACCTCTGGTTATGAGACCGCCTTGGTGTCGGCCTACCTTAGAGTTTAGGATCTGAGACCATCCTCGTGTCGACTTTCCTTTTGAAAATCCATCTTACGATGGTAACTTTTGGTTATGAGACTTCCTTCGTGTCGGCTTACCTTTCAGTTTAGAATCTGAGACTACCCTCGTGTCGGCTTTCCTTTTGAAAATCCATCTTGTGATGGTAACCTCTGGTTATGAGACCTTCTTCGTGTCGGCCTAACTTAGAGTTTAGGATTTGAGACCGCCCTCGTGTCGACTTTCCTTCTAAAATCCATCTTGTGATGGTACCCTCTAGTTTTGAGACCGCCTTCGTGTCGGCCTACCTTAGAGTTTAAGATCTGAGACCGCCCTCGTCTTGGCTTTCCTTTTGAAAATCCATCTTGTGATGGTAACCTCTGGTTATGAGACCGCCTTCCTGTCGGCCTCCCTTAGAGTTTAGGATCTTAGACCGCCCTCGTGTCGGCTTTCCTTCTAAAATTCATCTTGTAATGGTAATCTCTGGTTATGAGACCGCCTTCGTGTCGGCATACCTTAGAGTTTAGGATCTGAGACCGCCCTCGTGTCGGCTTTCCTTCTAAAATTCATCTTGTAATGGTAATCTCTGGTAATGAGTCCGCCTTCGTGTCGGCCTACCTTAGAGTTTTGGATCTGAGACATCCCTCGTGTCGACTTTCCTTCTAAAATCCATCTTGTGATGGTAACCTCTGGTTATGAGACCGCCTTCGTGTCGGCCTACCTTAGAGTTTAGGATCTGAGACCGCCCTCGTGTCGGTTTTCCTTTTGAAAATCCAGCTTGTGTGGGTAACCTCTAGTTATAAGACCGCCTTTGTGTCGGCCTATCTAAGAGTTTAGGATCTGAGACCATCCTCGTGTCGACTTTCCTTTTGAAAATCCATCTTACGATGGTAACTTTTGGTTATGAGACTTCCTTCGTGTCTGCTTACCTTAGAGTTTAGAATCTGAGACTACCGTCGTGTCGGCTTTCCTTTTGAAAATCCATCTTGTGATGGTAACCTCTGGTTATGAGACCTCCTTCGTGTCGGCCTACCTTAGAGTTTAGGATTTGAGACCGCCCTCGTGTCGGCTTTCCTTCTAAAATCCATCTTGTGATGGTACCCTCTAGTTATGACACCGCATTCGTGTCGCCCTACCTTAGAGTTTAGGATCTCAGACCAACCTCGTCTTGGCTTTCCTTATGAAAATCCATCTTGTGATGGTAACCTCTGGTTATGAGACCGCCTTTGTATCGGCCTACCTTAGAGATTAGGATATTAGACCGCCCTCGTGTCAGCTTTCCTTCTAAAATTCATCTTGTTATGGTAATCTCAGGTTATGAGACCGCCTTCGTGCCGGCCTACCTTAGAGTTTAGGATCTGAGACCGCCCTCGTGTCGGCTCTCCTTCTAAAATTCATCTTGTAATGGAAATCTCTGGTTATGAGTCCGCCCTCGTGATGGCCTAACTTAGAGTTTTGGATCTGAGACATCCCTCGTGTCGACTTTCCTTCTAAAATCCATCTTGTGATGGTAACCTCTGGTTATGAGACCGCCTTCGTGTCGGCCTACCTTAGAGTTTAGGATTTGAGACCGCCCTCGTGTCGGCTTTCCTTTTGAAAATCCATCTTATGATGGTAACCTTTGGTTATGAGACCGCCTTCGTGTCGGATTACCTTAGAGTTTAGGATCTGAGACCGTCCTCGTGCCGGCTTTCCTTTAGAAAATCCATCTTATGATGGTAACGTTTGGTTATGAGACCGCCTTCGTGTCGGCCTACCTTAGAGTTTAGGATCTGAGACCGCCCTCGTGTTGGCTTTCCTTTTGAAAATCCATCTTGTGATGGTAACCTTTGGTTATGAGACCGCCTTCGTGTCGGATTACCTTAGAGTTTAGGATCTGAGACCGCCTTCGTGTCGGATTACCTTAGAGTTTAGGATCTGAGACCGCCTTCGTGTCGGTTTTCCTTTTGAAAATCCATCTTGTAATGGTAACCTCTGGTTATGAGACCGCCTTCGTGCCGGTTTTCCTTCAAAAATCCATCTTGTGATGGTACCCTCTATTTATGAGACCGCCTTCGTGTCGGCCTACCTTAGAGTTTAGGATCTGAGACCGCCCTCATTTTGGCGTTCCTTTTGAAAATCCATCTTGTGATGGTAACCTCTGGTTATGAGACCACCTTCGTGTCGCCCTACCTTATAGTTTAGGATCTGAGACCGCCCTCGTGTCGGGTTTCCTTCTAAAATTCATTTTGTAATGGTAACCTCTGGTTATGAGACCGCCTTCGTGTCAACCTACCTTAGAGTTTAGGATCTGAGACTGTCCTCGTCTCGGCTTTCCTTTTGAAAATCCATCTTATGATGGTAACCTTTTTTTATGAGACCGCCTTCGCGTCGGCCTACCTTAGAGTTTAGGATCTGAGACCGCCCTCGTGTCGGTTTTCCTTTTGAAAATCCAGCTTGTGTGGGTAACCTCTAGTTATAAGACCGCCTTTGTGTCGGCCTATCTTAGAGTTTAGGATCTGAGACCATCCTCGTGTCGACTTTCCTTTTGAAAATCCATCTTACGATGGTAACTTTTGGTTATGAGACTTCCTTCGTGTCTGCTTACCTTAGAGTTTAGAATCTGAGACTACCGTCGTGTCGGCTTTCCTTTTGAAAATCCATCTTGTGATGGTAACCTCTGGTTATGAGACCTCCTTCGTGTCGGCCTACCTTAGAGTTTAGGATTTGAGACCGCCCTCGTGTCGGCTTTCCTTCTAAAATCCATCTTGTGATGGTACCCTCTAGTTATGACACCGCCTTCGTGTCGCCCTACCTTAGAGTTTAGGATCTCAGACCAACCTCGTCTTGGCTTTCCTTATGAAAATCCATCTTGTGATGGTAACCTCTGGTTATGAGACCGCCTTTGTATCGGCCTACCTTAGAGATTAGGATATTAGACCGCCCTCGTGTCAGCTTTCCTTCTAAAATTCATCTTGTAATGGTAATCTCAGGTTATGAGACCGCCTTCGTGCCGGCCTACCTTAGAGTTTAGGATCTGAGACCGCCCTCGTGTCGGCTCTCCTTCTAAAATTCATCTTGTAATGGAAATCTCTGGTTATGAGTCCGCCTTCGTGATGGCCTAACTTAGAGTTTTGGATCTGAGACATCCCTCGTGTCGACTTTCCTTCTAAAATCCATCTTGTGATGGTAACCTCTGGTTATGAGACCGCCTTCGTGTCGGCCTACCTTAGAGTTTAGGATTTGAGACCGCCCTCGTGTCGGCTTTCCTTTTGAAAATCCATCTTATGATGGTAACCTTTGGTTATGAGACCGCCTTTGTGTCGGCCTACCTTAGAGTTTAGGATCTGAGACCGTCCTCGTGCCGGCTTTCCTTTAGAAAATCCATCTTATGATGGTAACGTTTGGTTATGAGACCGCCTTCGTGTCGGCCTACCTTAGAGTTTAGGATCTGAGACCGCCCTCGTGTTGGCTTTCCTTTTGAAAATCCATCTTGTGATGGTAACCTTTGGTTATGAGACCGCCTTCGTGTCGGATTACCTTAGAGTTTAGGATCTGAGACCGCCTTCGTGTCGGATTACCTTAGAGTTTAGGATCTGAGACCGCCTTCGTGTCGGTTTTCCTTTTGAAAATCCATCTTGTAATGGTAACCTCTGGTTATGAGACCTCCTTCGTGCCGGTTTTCCTTCAAAAATCCATCTTGTGATGGTACCCTCTATTTATGAGACCGCCTTCATGTCGGCCTACCTTAGAGTTTAGGATCTGAGACCGCCCTCATTTTGGCTTTCCTTTTGAAAATCCATCTTGTGTTGGTAACCTCTGGTTATGAGACCGCCTTCGTGTCGGCCTACCTTAGAGTTTAGGATCTGAGACCATCCTCGTGTCGACTTTCCTTTTGAAAATCCATCTTATGATGGTAAGTTTTGGTTATGAGACTTCCTTCGTGTCGGCTTACCTTAGAGTTTAGAATCTGAGACTACCCTCGTGTCATCTTTCCTTTTGAAAATCCATCTTGTGATGGTAACCTCTGGTTATGAGACCTCCTCCGTGTCGGCCTACCTTAGAGTTTAGGAATTGAGACCGCCCTCGTGTCGGCTTTCCTTCTAAAATCCATCTTGTAATGGTACCCTCTAGTTATGAGACCGCCTTCGTGTCGGCCTACCTTAGAGTTTAGGATCTGAGACCAACCTCGTCTTGGCTTTCCTTATGAAAATCCATCTTGTGATGGTAACCTCTGGTTATGAGACCGCCTTCGTATCGGCCTACCTTAGAGATTAGGATCTTAGACCGCCCTCGTCTCGACTTTCCTTCTAAAATTCATCTTGTAATGGTAATCTCTGGTTATGAGACCGCCTTCGTGCCGGCCTACCTTAGAGTTTAGGATCTGAGACCGCCCTCGTGTCGGCTTTCCTTCTAAAATTCATCTTGTAATGGTAATCTCTGGTTATGAGTCCGCCTTCGTGTCGGCCTACCTTAGAGTTTTGGATCTGAGACATCCCTCGTGTCGACTTTCCTTCTAAAATCCATCTTGTGATGGTAACCTCTGGATTTGAGACCGCCATCGTGTCGGCCTACCTTAGAGTTTAGGATCTGAGGCCGCCCTCGTGTCGGCTTTCCTTTTGAAAATCCATCTTATGATGGTAACCTTTGGTTATGAGACCGCCTTCGTGTCGGCTTACCTTAGAGTTTAGGATCTGAGACCGCCCTCGTGTCGGCTTTCCTTTT
Source organism: Lathyrus tuberosus (assembly GCA_022829125.1). NCBI lineage: Eukaryota > Viridiplantae > Streptophyta > Magnoliopsida > Fabales > Fabaceae > Lathyrus > Lathyrus tuberosus. The sequence goes on from JALAZF010000038.1 coordinate 10,631,758, forward strand.
GAAAATCCAGCTTGTGTTGGTAACCTCTAGTTATACGACCGCCTTTGTGTCGGCCTACCTTAGAGTTTAGGATCTGATTCCGCCCTCGTGTCGGCTTTCCTTCTAAAAATCATCTTTTAATGGTAACCTCTGGTAATGAGACCGCCTTCGTGTCGGCCTACCTTAGAGTTTAGGATCTGAGACCGCCCTCGTGTTGGCTTTCCTTTTGAAAATCCATCTTGTGATGGTAACCTTTGGTTATGAGACCGCCTTCGTGTCGGATTACCTTAGAGTTTAGGATCTGAGACCGCCTTCGTGTCGGATTACCTTAGAGTTTATGATCTGAGACCGCCTTCGTGTCAATTTTCCTTTTGAAAATCCATCTTGTAATGGTAACCTCTGGTTATGAGACCGCCTTCGTGTCGGCTTTCCTTCAAAAATCCATCTTGTGATGGTACCCTCTAGTTATGAGACCGCCTTCGTGTCGGCCTACCTTAGAGTTTAGGATCTGAGACCGCCCTCATTTCGGCTTTCCTTTTTAAAATCCATCTTGTGATGGTAACCTCTGGTTATGAGACCGCCTTCGTGTCGGCCTACCTTAGAGTTTAGGATCTGAGACCGCCCTCGTGTCGGCTTTCCTTCTAAAATTCATCTTGTAATGGTAACCTCCGGTTATGAGACCGCCTTTGTGTCGGCCTACCTTAGAGTTTAGGATCTGAGACTGTCCTCGTCTCGGCTTTCCTTTTGAAAATCCATCTTATGATGGTAACCTTTTTTTATGAGACCGCCTTCGTGTCGGTTTACCTTAGAGTTTAGGATCTGAGACCGCCTTCGTGTCGGCTTTCCTTTTGAAAATCCATCTTGTGTTGGTAACCTCTGGTTATGAGACCGACTTCGTGTCGGCCTACCTTAGAGTTTAGGATCTGAGACCATCCTCGTGTCGACTTTCCTTTTGAAAATCCATCTTATGATGGTAACTTTTGGTTATGAGACTTCCTTCGTGTCGGCTTACCTTAGAGTTTAGAATCTGAGACTACCCTCGTGTCGGCTTTCCTTTTGAAAATCCATCTTGTGATGGTAACCTCTGGTTATGAGACCTCCTTCGTGTCGGCCTACCTTAGAGTTTAGGATTTGAGACCGCCCTCGTGTCAGCTTTCCTTCTAAAATCCATCTTGTGATGGTACCCTCTAGTTATGAGACCGCCTTCGTGTCGGCCTACCTTAGAGTTTAGGATCTGAGACCGCCCTCATCTTGGATTTCCTTTTAAAAATCCATCTTGTGATGGTAACCTCTGGTTATGAGACCGCCTTCCTGTCGGCCTACCCTAGAGTTTAGGATCTTAGACCGCCCTCGTGTCGGCTTTCCTTCTAAAATTCATCTTGTAATGGTAATCTCTGGTTATGAGACCGCCTTCGTGTCGGCCTACCTTAGAGTTTAGGATCTGAGACCGCCCTCGTGTCGGCTTTCCTTCTAAAATTCATCTTGTAATGGTAATCTCTGGTTATGAGTCCGCCTTCGGGTCGGCCTACCTTAGAGTTTTGGATCTGAGACATCCCTCGTGTCGACTTTCCTTCTAAAATCCATCTTGTGATGGTAACCTCTGGTTATGAGACCGCCTTCGTGTCGGCCTACCTTAGAGTTTAGGATCTGAGACCGCCCTCGTGTTGGCTTTCCTTTTGAAAATCCATCTTATGATGGTAACCTTTGGTTATGAGACCGCCTTCGTGTCGGCTTACCTTAGAGTTTAGGATCTGAGACCGCCCTCGTGTCGGCTTTCCTTTTGAAAATCCAGCTTGTGTTGGTAACCTCTAGTTATAAAACCGCCTTTGTGTCGGCCTACCTTAGAGTTTAGGATCTGAGACCGTCCTCGTGCCGGCTTTCCTTTAGAAAATCCATCTTATGATGGTAACGTTTGGTTATGAGACCGCCTTCGTGTCGGCCTACCTTAGAGTTTAGGATCTGAGACCGCCCTCGTGTTGGCTTTCCTTTTGAAAATCCATCTTGTGATGGTAACCTTTGGTTATGAGACCGCCTTCGTGTCGGATTACCTTAGAGTTTAGGATCTGAGACCGCCTTCGTGTCGGATTACCTTAGAGTTTAGGATCTGAGACCGCCTTCGTGTCGGTTTTCCTTTTGAAAATCCATCTTGTAATGGTAACCTCTGGTTATGAGACCGCCTTCGTGTCGGTTTTCCTTCAAAAATCCATCTTGTGCTGGTACCCTCTATTTATGAGACCGCCTTCGTGTCGGCCTACCATAGAGTTTAGGATCTGAGACCGCCCTCATTTTGGCGTTCCTTTTGAAAATCCATCTTGTGATGGTAACCTCTGGTTATGAGACCACCTCCGTGTCGCCCTACCTTATAGTTTAGGATCTGAGACCGCCCTCGTGTCGGGTTTCCTTCTAAAATTCATTTTGTAATGGTAACCTCTGGTTATGAGACCGCCTTCGTGTCAACCTACCTTAGAGCTTAGGATCTGAGACTGTCCTCGTCTCGGCTTTCCTTTTGAAAATCCATCTTATGATGGTAACCTTTTTTTATGAGACCGCCTTCGTGTCGGTTTACCTTAGAGTTTAGGATCTGAGACCGCCCTCGTGTCGGCTTTCCTTTTGAAAATCCATCTTGTGTTGGTAACCTCTGGTTATGAGACCGCCTTCGTGTCGGCCTACCTTAGAGTTTAGGATCTGAGACCATCCTCGTGTCGACTTTCCTTTTGAAAATCCATCTTATGATGGTAAGTTTTGGTTATGAGACTTCCTTCGTGTCGGCTTACCTTAGAGTTTAGAATCTGAGACTACCCTCGTGTCATCTTTCCTTTTGAAAATCCATCTTGTGATGGTAACCTCTGGTTATGAGACCTCCTCCGTGTCGGCCTACCTTAGAGTTTAGGAATTGAGACCGCCCTCGTGTCGGCTTTCCTTCTAAAATCCATCTTGTAATGGTACCCTCTAGTTATGAGACCGCCTTCGTGTCGGCCTACCTTAGAGTTTAGGATCTGAGACCAACCTCGTCTTGGCTTTCCTTATGAAAATCCATCTTGTGATGGTAACCTCTGGTTATGAGACCGCCTTCGTATCGGCCTACCTTAGAGATTAGGATCTTAGACCGCCCTCGTCTCGACTTTCCTTCTAAAATTCATCTTGTAATGGTAATCTCTGGTTATGAGACCGCCTTCGTGCCGGCCTACCTTAGAGTTTAGGATCTGAGACCGCCCTCGTGTCGGCTTTCCTTCTAAAATTCATCTTGTAATGGTAATCTCTGGTTATGAGTCCGCCTTCGTGTCGGCCTACCTTAGAGTTTTGGATCTGAGACATGCCTCGTGTCGACTTTCCTTCTAAAATCCATCTTGTGATGGTAACCTCTGGATTTGAGACCGCCATCGTGTCGGCCTACCTTAGAGTTTAGGATCTGAGGCCGCCCTCGTGTCGGCTTTCCTTTTGAAAATCCATCTTATGATGGTAACCTTTGGTTATGAGACCGCCTTCGTGTCGGCTTACCTTAGAGTTTAGGATCTGAGACCGCCCTCGTGTCGGCTTTCCTTTTGAAAATCCAGCTTGTGTTGGTAACCTCTAGTTATACGACCGCCTTTGTGTCGGCCTACCTTAGAGTTTAGGATCTGATTCCGCCCTCGTGTCGGCTTTCCTTCTAAAAATCATCTTTTAATGGTAACCTCTGGTAATGAGACCGCCTTCGTGTCGGCCTACCTTAGAGTTTAGGATCTGAGACCACCCTCGTGTTGGCTTTCCTTTTGAAAATCCATCTTGTGATGGTAACATTTGGTTATGAGACCGCCTTCGTGTCGGATTACCTTAGAGTTTAGGATCTGAGACCGCCTTCGTGTCGGATTACCTTAGAGTTTATGATCTGAGACCGCCTTCGTGTCAATTTTCCTTTTGAAAATCCATCTTGTAATGGTAACCTCTGGTTATGAGACCGCCTTCGTGTCGGCTTTCCTTCAAAAATCCATCTTGTGATGGTACCCTCTAGTTATGAGACCGCCTTCGTGTCGGCCTACCTTAGAGTTTAGGATCTGAGACCGCCCTCATTTCGGCTTTCCTTTTTAAAATCCATCTTGTGATGGTAACCTCTGGTTATGAGACCGCCTTCGTGTCGGCCTACCTTAGAGTTTAGGATCTGAGACCGCCCTCGTGTCGGCTTTCCTTCTAAAATTCATCTTGTAATGGTAACCTCTGGTTATGAGACCGCCTTTGTGTCGGCCTACCTTAGAGTTTAGGATCTGAGACTGTCCTCGTCTCGGCTTTCCTTTTGAAAATCCATCTTATGATGGTAACCTTTTTTTATGAGACCGCCTTCGTGTCGGTTTACCTTAGAGTTTAGGATCTGAGACCGCCTTCGTGTCGGCTTTCCTTTTGAAAATCCATCTTGTGTTGGTAACCTCTGGTTATGAGACCGACTTCGTGTCGGCCTACCTTAGAGTTTAGGATCTGAGACCATCCTCGTGTCGACTTTCCTTTTGAAAATCCATCTTATGATGGTAACTATTGGTTATGAGACTTCCTTTGTGTCGGCTTACCTTAGAGTTTAGAATCTGAGACTACCCTCGTGTCGGCTTTCCTTTTGAAAATCCATCTTGTGATGGTAACCTCTGGTTATGAGACCTCCTTCGTGTCGGCCTACCTTAGAGTTTAGGATTTGAGACCGCCCTCGTGTCAGCTTTCCTTCTAAAATCCATCTTGTGATGGTACCCTCTAGTTATGAGACCGCCTTCGTGTCGGCCTACCTTAGAGTTTAGGATCTGAGACCGCCCTCGTCTTGGATTTCCTTTTAAAAATCCATCTTGTGATGGTAACCTCTGGTTATGAGACCGCCTTCCTGTCGGCCTACCCTAGAATTTAGGATCTTAGACCGCCCTCGTGTCGGCTTTCCTTCTAAAATTCATCTTGTAATGGTAATCTCTGGTTATGAGACCGCCTTCGTGTCGGCCTACCTTAGAGTTTAGGATCTGAGACCGCCCTCGTGTCGGCTTTCCTTCTAAAATTCATCTTGTAATGGTAATCTCTGGTTATGAGTCCGCCTTCGGGTCGGCCTACCTTAGATTTTTGGATCTGAGACATCCCTCGTGTCGACTTTCCTTCTAAAATCCATCTTGTGATGGTAACCTCTGGTTATGAGACCGCCTTCGTGTCGGCCTACCTTAGAGTTTAGGATCTGAGACCGCCCTCGTGTTGGCTTTCCTTTTGAAAATCCATCTTATGATGGTAACCTTTGGTTATGAGACCGCCTTCGTGTCGGCTTACCTTAGAGTTTAGGATCTGAGACCGCCCTCGTGTCGGCTTTCCTTTTGAAAATCCAGCTTGTGTTGGTAACCTCTAGTTATAAAACCGCCTTCGTGTCAACCTACCTTAGAGCTTAGGATCTGAGACTGTCCTCGTCTCGGCTTTCCTTTTGAAAATCCATCTTATGATGGTAACCTTTTTTTATGAGACCGCCTTCGTGTCGGTTTACCTTAGAGTTTAGGATCTGAGACCGCCCTCGTGTCGGCTTTCCTTTTGAAAATCCATCTTGTGTTGGTAACCTCTGGTTATGAGACCGCCTTCGTGTCGGCCTACCTTAGAGTTTAGGATCTGAGACCATCCTCGTGTCGACTTTCCTTTTGAAAATCCATCTTATGATGGTAAGTTTTGGTTATGAGACTTCCTTCGTGTCGGCTTACCTTAGAGTTTAGAATCTGAGACTACCCTCGTGTCATCTTTCCTTTTGAAAATCCATCTTGTGATGGTAACCTCTGGTTATGAGACCTCCTTCGTGTCGGCCTACCTTAGAGTTTAGGATTTGAGACCGCCCTCGTGTCAGCTTTCCTTCTAAAATCCATCTTGTGATGGTACCCTCTAGTTATGAGACCGCCTTCGTGTCGGCCTACCTTAGAGTTTAGGATCTGAGACCGCCCTCGTCTTGGATTTCCTTTTAAAAATCCATCTTGTGATGGTAACCTCTGGTTATGAGACCGCCTTCCTGTCGGCCTACCCTAGAGTTTAGGATCTTAGACCGCCCTCGTGTCGGCTTTCCTTCTAAAATTCATCTTGTAATGGTAATCTCTGGTTATGAGACCGCCTTCGTGTCGGCCTACCTTAGAGTTTAGGATCTGAGACCGCCCTCGTGTCGGCTTTCCTTCTAAAATTCATCTTGTAATGGTAATCTCTGGTTATGAGTCCGCCTTCGGGTCGGCCTACCTTAGAGTTTTGGATCTGAAACATCCCTCGTGTCGACTTTCCTTCTAAAATCCATCTTGTGATGGTAACCTCTGGTTATGAGACCGCCTTCGTGTCGGCCTACCATAGAGTTTAGGATCTGAGACCGCCCTCGTGTTGGCTTTCCTTTTGAAAATCCATCTTATGATGGTAACCTTTGGTTATGAGACCGCCTTCGTGTCGGCTTACCTTAGAGTTTAGGATCTGAGACCGCCCTCGTGTCGGCTTTCCTTTTGAAAATCCAGCTTGTGTTGGTAACCTCTAGTTATAAAACCGCCTTCGTGTCAACCTACCTTAGAGCTTAGGATCTGAGACTGTCCTCGTCTCGGCTTTCCTTTTGAAAATCCATCTTATGATGGTAACCTTTTTTTATGAGACCGCCTTCGTGTCGGTTTACCTTAGAGTTTAGGATCTGAGACCGCCCTCGTGTCGGCTTTCCTTTTGAAAATCCATCTTGTGTTGGTAACCTCTGGTTATGAGACCGCCTTCGTGTCGGCCTACCTTAGAGTTTAGGATCTGAGACCATCCTCGTGTCGACTTTCCTTTTGAAAATCCATCTTATGATGGTAAGTTTTGGTTATGAGACTTCCTTCGTGTCGGCTTACCTTAGAGTTTAGAATCTGAGACTACCCTCGTGTCATCTTTCCTTTTGAAAATCCATCTTGTGATGGTAACCTCTGGTTATGAGACCTCCTCCGTGTCGGCCTACCTTAGAGTTTAGGAATTGAGACCGCCCTCGTGTCGGCTTTCCTTCTAAAATCCATCTTGTAATGGTACCCTCTAGTTATGAGACCGCCTTCGTGTCGGCCTACCTTAGAGTTTAGGATCTGAGACCAACCTCGTCTTGGCTTTCCTTATGAAAATCCATCTTGTGATGGTAACCTCTGGTTATGAGACCGCCTTCGTATCGGCCTACCTTAGAGATTAGGATCTTAGACCGCCCTCGTCTCGACTTTCCTTCTAAAATTCATCTTGTAATGGTAATCTCTGGTTATGAGACCGCCTTCGTGCCGGCCTACCTTAGAGTTTAGGGTCTGAGACCGCCCTCGTGTCGGCTTTCCTTCTAAAATTCATCTTGTAATGGTAATCTCTGGTTATGTGTCCGCCTTCGTGTCGGCCTACCTTAGAGTTTAGGATCTGAGGCCGCCCTCGTGTCGGCTTTCCTTTTGAAAATCCATCTTATGATGGTAACCTTTGGTTATGAGACCGCCTTCGTGTCGGCTTACCTTAGAGTTTAGGATCTGAGACCGCCCTCGTGTCGGCTTTCCTTTTGAAAATCCAGCTTGTGTTGGTAACCTCTAGTTATACGACCGCCTTTGTGTCGGCCTACCTTAGAGTTTAGGATCTGATTCCGCCCTCGTGTCGGCTTTCCTTCTAAAAATCATCTTTTAATGGTAACCTCTGGTAATGAGACCGCCTTCGTGTCGGCCTACCTTAGAGTTTAGGATCTGAGACCGCCCTCGTGTTGGCTTTCCTTTTGAAAATCCATCTTGTGATGGTAACCTTTGGTTATGAGACCGCCTTCGTGTCGGATTACCTTAGAGTTTATGATCTGAGACCGCCTTCGTGTCAATTTTCCTTTTGAAAATTCATCTTGTAATGGTAACCTCTGGTTATGAGACCGCCTTCGTGTCGGCTTTCCTTCAAAAATCCATCTTGTGATGGTACCCTCTAGTTATGAGACCGCCTTCGTGTCGGCCTACCTTAGAGTTTAGGATCTGAGACCGCCCTCATTTCGGCTTTCCTTTTTAAAATCCATCTTGTGATGGTAACCTCTGGTTATGAGACCGCCTTCGTGTCGGCCTACCTTAGAGTTTAGGATCTGAGACCGCCCTTGTGTCGGCTTTCCTTCTAAAATTCATCTTGTAATGGTAACCTCTGGTTATGAGACCGCCTTTGTGTTGGCCTACCTTAGAGTTTAGGATCTGAGACTGTCCTCGTCTCGGCTTTCCTTTTGAAAATCCATCTTATGATGGTAACCTTTTTTTATGAGACCGCCTTCGTGTCGGTTTACCTTAGAGTTTAGGATCTGAGACCGCCTTCGTGTCGGATTACCTTAGAGTTTAGGATCTGAGACCGCCTTCGTGTCGGCTTTCCTTTTGAAAATCCATCTTGTGTTGGTAACCTCTGGTTATGAGACCGACTTCGTGTCGGCCTACCTTAGAGTTTAGGATCTGAGACCATCCTCGTGTCGACTTTCCTTTTGAAAATCCATCTTATGATGGTAACTTTTGGTTATGAGACTTCCTTCGTGTCGGCTTACCTTAGAGTTTAGAATCTGAGACTACCCTCGTGTCGGCTTTCCTTTTGAAAATCCATCTTGTGATGGTAACCTCTGGTTATGAGACCTCCTTCGTGTCGGCTTACCTTAGAGTTTAGGATCTGAGACCGCCCTCGTGTCGGCTTTCCTTTTGAAAATCCAGCTTGTGTTGGTAACCTCTAGTTATACGACCGCCTTTGTGTCGGCCTACCTTAGAGTTTAGGATCTGATTCCGCCCTCGTGTCGGCTTTCCTTCTAAAAATCATCTTTTAATGGTAACCTCTGGTAATGAGACCGCCTTCGTGTCGGCCTACCTTAGAGTTTAGGATCTGAGACCGCCCTCGTGTTGGCTTTCCTTTTGAAAATCCATCTTGTGATGGTAACCTTTGGTTATGAGACCGCCTTCGTGTCGGATTACCTTAGAGTTTAGGATCTGAGACCGCCTTCGTGTCGGATTACCTTAGAGTTTATGATCTGAGGCCGCCTTCGTGTCAATTTTCCTTTTGAAAATTCATCTTGTAATGGTAACCTCTGGTTATGAGACCGCCTTCGTGTCGGCTTTCCTTCAAAAATCCATCTTGTGATGGTACCCTCTAGTTATGAGACCGCCTTCGTGTCGGCCTACCTTAGAGTTTAGGATCTGAGACCGCCCTCATTTCGGCTTTCCTTTTTAAAATCCATCTTGTGATGGTAACCTCTGGTTATGAGACCGCCTTCGTGTCGGCCTACCTTAGAGTTTAGGATCTGAGACCGCCCTTGTGTCGGCTTTCCTTCTAAAATTCATCTTGTAATGGTAACCTCTGGTTATGAGACCGCCTTTGTGTTGGCCTACCTTAGAGTTTAGGATCTGAGACTGTCCTCGTCTCGGCTTTCCTTTTGAAAATCCATCTTATGATGGTAACCTTTTTTTATGAGACCGCCTTCGTGTCGGTTTACCTTAGAGTTTAGGATCTGAGACCGCCTTCGTGTCGGCTTTCCTTTTGAAAATCCATCTTGTGTTGGTAACCTCTGGTTATGAGACCGACTTCGTGTCGGCCTACCTTAGAGTTTAGGATCTGAGACCATCCTCGTGTCGACTTTCCTTTTGAAAATCCATCTTATGATGGTAACTTTTGGTTATGAGACTTCCTTCGTGTCGGCTTACCTTAGAGTTTAGAATCTGAGACTACCCTCGTGTCGGCTTTCCTTTTGAAAATCCATCTTGTGATGGTAACCTCTGGTTATGAGACCTCCTTCGTGTCGGCCTACCTTAGAGTTTAGGATTTGAGACCGCCCTCGTGTCAGCTTTCCTTCTAAAATCCATCTTGTGATGGTACCCTCTAGTTATGAGACCGCCTTCGTGTCGGCCTACCTTAGAGTTTAGGATCTGAGACCGCCCTCGTCTTGGATTTCCTTTTAAAAATCCATCTTGTGATGGTAACCTCTGGTTATGAGACCGCCTTCCTGTCGGCCTACCCTAGAGTTTAGGATCTTAGACCGCCCTCGTGTCGGCTTTCCTTCTAAAATTCATCTTGTAATGGTAATCTCTGGTTATGAGACCGCCTTCGTGTCGGCCTACCTTAGAGTTTAGGATCTGAGACCGCCCTCGTGTCGGCTTTCCTTCTAAAATTCATCTTGTAATGGTAATCTCTGGTTATGAGTCCGCCTTCGGGTCGGCCTACCTTAGAGTTTTGGATCTGAGACATCCCTCGTGTCGACTTTCCTTCTAAAATCCATCTTGTGATGGTAACCTCTGGTTATGAGACCGCCTTCGTGTCGGCCTACCTTAGAGTTTAGGATCTGAGACCGCCCTCGTGTTGGCTTTCCTTTTGAAAATCCATCTTATGATGGTAACCTTTGGTTATGAGACCGCCTTCGTGTCGGCTTACCTTAGAGTTTAGGATCTGAGACCGCCCTCGTGTCGGCTTTCCTTTTGAAAATCCAGCTTGTGTTGGTAACCTCTAGTTATAAAACCGCCTTTGTGTCGGCCTACCTTAGAGTTTAGGATCTGAGACCGCCCTCGTGTCGGCTTTCCTTCTAAAATCCATCTTTTGATGGTAACCTCTGGTTATGAGACCGCCTTCGTGTCGGCCTACCTTAGAGTTTAGGATCTGAGACCGCCCTCGTGTTGGCTTTCCTTTTGAAAATCCATTTTGTGATGGTAATCTTTGGTTATGAGACCGCCTTCGTGTCGGATTACCTTAGAGTTTAGGATCTGAGACCATCCTCGTGTCGACTTTCCTTTTGAAAATCCATCTTATGATGGTAACTTTTGGTTATGAGACTTCCTTCGTGTCGGATTACCTTAGAGTTTAGAATCTGAGACTACCCTCGTGTCGGCTTTCCTTTTGAAAATCCATCTTGTGATGGTAACCTCTGGTTATGAGACCTCCTTCGTGTCGGCCTACCTTAGAGTTTAGGAATTGAGACCACCCTCGTTTCGGCTTTCCTTCTAAAATCCATCTTGTGATGGTACCCTCTAGTTATGAGACCGCCTTCGTGTCGGCCTACCTTAGAGTTTAGGATCTGAGACCAACCTCGTCTTGGCTTTCCTTATGAAAATCCATCTTGTGATGGTAACCTCTGGTGATGAGACCGCCTTCGTATCGGCCTACCTTAGAGATTAGGATCTTAGACTGCCCTCGTGTCGGCTTTCCTTCTAAAATTCATCTTGTAATGGTAATCTCTGGTTATGAGACCGCCTTCGTGCCGGCCTACCTTAGAGTTTTGGATCTGAGACCGCCCTCGTGTCGGCTTTCCTTCTAAAATTCATCTTGTAATGGTAATCTGTGGTTATGAGTCCGCCTTCGTGACGGCCTAACTTAGAGTTTTGGATCGGAGACATCCCTCGTGTCGACTTTCCTTCTAAAATCCATCTTGTGATGGTAACCTCTGGTTATGAGACCGCCTTCGTGTCGGCCTAACTTAGAGTTTAGGATCTGAGACCGTCCTCGTGTCGGCTTTCCTTTAGAAAATCCATCTTATGATGGTAACCTCTGGTTATGAGACCGCCTTCGTGTCGGCCTACCTTAGAGTTTAGGATCTGAGACCACCCTCGTGTCGGCTTTCCTTCTAAAATTCATCTTGTAATGGTAACCTCTGGTTATGAGACCGCCTTCGTGTCGGCCTACCTTAGAGTTTAGGATCTGAGACTGTCCTCGTCTCGGCTTTCCTTTTGAAAATCCATCTTATGATGGTAACCTTTTTTCATGAGACCGCCTTCGTGTCGGTTTACCTTAGAGTTTAGGAACTGAGACCGCCCTCGTGTCGGCTTTCCTTTTGAAAATCCATCTTGTGTTGGTAACCTCTGGTTATGAGACCGCCTTCGTGTCGGCCTACCTTAGAGTTTAGGATCTGAGACCATCCTCGTGTCGACTTTCCTTTTGAAAATCCATCTTATGATGGTAACTTTTGGTTATGAGACTTCCTTCGTGTCGGCTTACCTTAGAGTTTAGAATCTGAGACTACCCTCGTGTCGGCTTTCCTTTTGAAAATCCATCTTGTGATGGTAACCTCTGGTTATGAGACCTCCTTCGTGTCGGCCTACCTTAGAGTTTAGGATTTGAGACCGCCCTCGTGTCGGCTTTCCTTCTAAAATCCATCTTGTGATGGTACCCTCTAGTTATGAGACCGCCTTCGTGTCGGCCTATGTTAGATTTTAGGATCCGAGACCGCCCTCGTCTTGGCTTTCTTTTTAAAAATCCATCTTGTGATGGTAATCTCTGGTTATGAGACCGCCTTCCTGTCGGCCTACCCTAGAGTTTAGTATCTTAGACTGCCCTCGTGTCGGCTTTCCTTCTAAAATTCATCTTGTAATGGTAATCTCTGGTTATGAGACCGCCTTCGTGTCGGCCTACCTTAGAGTTTAGGATCTAAGACCGCCCTCGTGTCGGCTTTCCTTCTAAAATTCATCTTGTAATGGTAATCTCTGGTTATGAGTCCGCCTTTGTGTCGGCCTACCTTAGAGTTTTGGATCTGAGACATCCCTCGTGTCGACTTTCCTTCTAAAATCCATCTTGTGATGGTAACCTCTGGTTATGAGACCGCCTTCGTGTCGGCCTACCTTAGAGTTTAGGATCTGAGACCGCCCTCGTGTCGGCTTTCCTTTTGAAAATCCATCTTATGATGGTAACCTTTGGCTATGAGACCGCCTTCGTGTCGGCTTACCTTAGAGTTTAGGATCTGAGACCGCCCTCGTGTCGGCTTTCCTTTTGAAAATCCAGCTTGTGTTGGTAACCTCTAGTTATAAGACCGCCTTTGTGTCGGCCTACCTTAGAGTTTAGGATCTGAGACCGCCCTCGTGTCGGCTTTCCTTCTAAAATCCATCTTTTGATGGTAACCTCTGGTTATGAGACCGCCTTCGTGTCGGCCTACCTTAGAGTTTAGGATCTGAGACCGCCCTCGTGTCGGCTTTCCTTCTAAAATCCATCTTGTGATGGTACCCTCTAGTTATGAGACCGCCTTCGTGTCGGCTTATGTTAGATTTTAGGATCTGAGACCGCCCTCGTCTTGGCTTTCTTTTTAAAAATCCATCTTGTGATGGTAATCTCTGGTTATGAGACCGCCTTCCTGTCGGCCTACCCTAGAGTTTAGTATCTTAGACTGCCCTCGTGTCGGCTTTCCTTCTAAAATTCATCTTGTAATGGTAATCTCTGGTTATGAGACCGCCTTCGTGTCGGCCTACCTTAGAGTTTAGGATCTAAGACCGCCCTCGTGTCGGCTTTCCTTCTAAAATTCATCTTGTAATGGTAATCTCTGGTTATGAGTCCGCCTTTGTGTCGGCCTACCTTAGAGTTTTGGATCTCAGACATCCCTCGTGTCGACTTTCCTTCTAAAATCCATCTTGTGATGGTAACCTCTGGTTATGAGACCGCCTTCGTGTCGGCCTACCTTAGAGTTTAGGATCTGAGACCGCCCTCGTGTTGGCTTTCCTTTTGAAAATCCATCTTGTGATGGTAACCTTTGGTTATGAGACCGCCTTCGTGTCGGATTACCTTAGAGTTTAGGATCTGAGACCGCCTTCGTGTCGGATTACCTTAGAGTTTAGGATCTGAGACCGCCTTCGTGTCGGTTTTCCTTTTGAAAATCCATCTTGTAATGGTAACCTCTGGTTATGAGACCGCCTTCGTGCCGGTTTTCCTTCAAAAATCCATCTTGTGATGGTACCCTCTATTTATGAGACCGCCTTCGTGTCGGCCTACCTTAGAGTTTAGGATCTGAGACCGCCCTCATTTTGGCGTTCCTTTTGAAAATCCATCTTGTGATGGTAACCTCTGGTTATGAGACCACCTTCGTGTCGCCCTACCTTATAGTTTAGGATCTGAGGCCGCCCTCGTGTCGGGTTTCCTTCTAAAATTCATTTTGTAATGGTAACCTCTGGTTATGAGACCGCCTTCGTGTCAACCTACCTTAGAGCTTAGGATCTGAGACTGTCCTCGTCTCGGCTTTCCTTTTGAAAATCCATCTTATGATGGTAACCTTTTTTTATGAGACCGCCTTCGTGTCGGTTTACCTTAGAGTTTAGGATCTGAGACCGCCCTCGTGTCGGCTTTCCTTTTGAAAATCCATCTTGTGTTGGTAACCGCTGGTTATGAGACCGCCTTCGTGTCGGCCTACCTTAGAGTTTAGGATCTGAGACCATCCTCGTGTCGACTTTCCTTTTGAAAATCCATCTTATGATGGTAAGTTTTGGTTATGAGACTTCCTTCGTGTCGGCTTACCTTAGAGTTTAGAATCTGAGACTACCCTCGTGTCATCTTTCCTTTTGAAAATCCATCTTGTGATGGTAACCTCTGGTTATGAGACCTCCTCCGTGTCGGCCTACCTTAGAGTTTAGGAATTGAGACCGCCCTCGTGTCGGCTTTCCTTCTAAAATCCATCTTGTAATGGTACCCTCTAGTTATGAGACCGCCTTCGTGTCGGCCTACCTTAGAGTTTAGGATCTGAGACCAACCTCGTCTTGGCTTTCCTTATGAAAATCCATCTTGTGATGGTAACCTCTGGTTATGAGACCGCCTTCGTATCGGCCTACCTTAGAGATTAGGATCTTAGACCGCCCTCGTCTCGAGTTTCCTTCTAAAATTCATCTTGTAATGGTAATCTCTGGTTATGAGACCGCCTTCGTGCCGGCCTACCTTAGAGTTTAGGATCTGAGACCGCCCTCGTGTCGGCTTTCCTTCTAAAATTCATCTTGTAATGGTAATCTCTGGTTATGAGTCCGCCTTCGTGTCGGCCTACCTTAGAGTTTTGGATCTGAGACATCCCTCGTGTCGACTTTCCTTCTAAAATCCATCTTGTGATGGTAACCTCTGGATTTGAGACCGCCATCGTGTCGGCCTACCTTAGAGTTTAGGATCTGAGGCCGCCCTCGTGTCGGCTTTCCTTTTGAAAATCCATCTTATGATGGTAACCTTTGGTTATGAGACCGCCTTCGTGTCGGCTTACCTTAGAGTTTAGGATCTGAGACCGCCCTCGTGTCGGCTTTCCTTTTGAAAATCCAGCTTGTGTTGGTAACCTCTAGTTATACGACCGCCTTTGTGTCGGCCTACCTTAGAGTTTAGGATCTGATTCCGCCCTCGTGTCGGCTTTCCTTCTAAAAATCATATTTTAATGGTAACCTCTGGTAATGAGACCGCCTTCGTGTCGGCCTACCTTAGAGTTTAGGATCTGAGACCGCCCTCGTGTTGGCTTTCCTTTTGAAAATCCATCTTGTGATGGTAACCTTTGGTTATGAGACCGCCTTCGTGTCGGATTACCTTAGAGTTTAGGATCTGAGACCGCCTTCGTGTCGGATTACCTTAGAGTTTATGATCTGAGACCGCCTTCGTGTCAATTTTCCTTTTGAAAATCCATCTTGTAATGGTAACCTCTGGTTATGAGACCGCCTTCGTGTCGGCTTTCCTTCAAAAATCCATCTTGTGATGGTACCCTCTAGTTATGAGATCGCCTTCGTGTCGGCCTACCTTAGAGTTTAGGATCTGAGACCGCCCTCATTTCGGCTTTCCTTTTTAAAATCCATCTTGTGATGGTAACCTCTGGTTATGAGACCGCCTTCGTGTCGGCCTACCTTAGAGTTTAGGATCTGAGACCGCCCTCGTGTCGGCTTTCCTTCTAAAATTCATCTTGTAATGGTAACCTCTGGTTATGAGACCGCCTTTGTGTCGGCCTACCTTAGAGTTTAGGATCTGAGACTGTCCTCGTCTCGGCTTTCCTTTTGAAAATCCATCTTATGATGGTAACCTTTTTTTATGAGACCGCCTTCGTGTCGGTTTACCTTAGAGTTTAGGATCTGAGACCGCCTTCGTGTCGGCTTTCCTTTTGAAAATCCATCTTGTGTTGGTAACCTCTGGTTATGAGACCGACTTCGTGTCGGCCTACCTTAGAGTTTAGGATCTGAGACCATCCTCGTGTCGACTTTCCTTTTGAAAATCCATCTTATGATGGTAACTTTTGGTTATGAGACTTCCTTCGTGTCGGCTTACCTTAGAGTTTAGAATCTGAGACTACCCTCGTGTCGGCTTTCCTTTTGAAAATCCATCTTGTGATGGTAACCTCTGGTTATGAGACCTCCTTCGTGTCGGCCTACCTTAGAGTTTAGGATTTGAGACCGCCCTCGTGTCAGCTTTCCTTCTAAAATCCATCTTGTGATGGTACCCTCTAGTTATGAGACCGCCTTCGTGTCGGCCTACCTTAGAGTTTAGGATCTGAGACCGCCCTCGTCTTGGATTTCCTTTTAAAAATCCATCTTGTGATGGTAACCTCTGGTTATGAGACCGCCTTCCTGTCGGCCTACCCTAGAGTTTAGGATCTTAGACCGCCCTCGTGTCGGCTTTCCTTCTAAAATTCATCTTGTAATGGTAATCTCTGGTTATGAGACCGCCTTCGTGTCGGCCTACCTTAGAGTTTAGGATCTGAGACCGCCCTCGTGTCGACTTTCCTTCTAAAATTCATCTTGTAATGGTAATCTCTGGTTATGAGTCCGCCTTCGGGTCGGCCTACCTTAGAGTTTTGGATCTGAGACATCCCTCGTGTCGACTTTCCTTCTAAAATCCATCTTGTGATGGTAACCTCTGGTTATGAGACCGCCTTCGTGTCGGCCTACCTTAGAGTTTAGGATCTGAGACCGCCCTCGTGTTGGCTTTCCTTTTGAAAATCCATCTTGTGATGGTAACCTTTGGTTATGAGACCGCCTTCGTGTCGGATTACCTTAGAGTTTAGGATCTGAGACCGCCTTCGTGTCGGATTACCTTAGAGTTTAGGATCTGAGACCGCCTTCGTGTCGGTTTTCCTTTTGAAAATCCATCTTGTAATGGTAACCTCTGGTTATGAGACCGCCTTCGTGCCGGTTTTCCTTCAAAAATCCATCTTGTGATGGTACCCTCTATTTATGAGACCGCCTTCGTGTCGGCCTACCTTAGAGTTTAGGATCTGAGACCGCCCTCATTTTGGCGTTCCTTTTGAAAATCCATCTTGTGATGGTAACCTCTGGTTATGAGACCACCTTCGTGTCGCCCTACCTTATAGTTTAGGATCTGAGGCCGCCCTCGTGTCGGGTTTCCTTCTAAAATTCATTTTGTAATGGTAACCTCTGGTTATGAGACCGCCTTCGTGTCAACCTACCTTAGAGCTTAGGATCTGAGACTGTCCTCGTCTCGGCTTTCCTTTTGAAAATCCATCTTATGATGGTAACCTTTTTTTATGAGACCGCCTTCGTGTCGGTTTACCTTAGAGTTTAGGATCTGAGACCGCCCTCGTGTCGGCTTTCCTTTTGAAAATCCATCTTGTGTTGGTAACCGCTGGTTATGAGACCGCCTTCGTGTCGGCCTACCTTAGAGTTTAGGATCTGAGACCATCCTCGTGTCGACTTTCCTTTTGAAAATCCATCTTATGATGGTAAGTTTTGGTTATGAGACTTCCTTCGTGTCGGCTTACCTTAGAGTTTAGAATCTGAGACTACCCTCGTGTCATCTTTCCTTTTGAAAATCCATCTTGTGATGGTAACCTCTGGTTATGAGACCTCCTCCGTGTCGGCCTACCTTAGAGTTTAGGAATTGAGACCGCCCTCGTGTCGGCTTTCCTTCTAAAATCCATCTTGTAATGGTACCCTCTAGTTATGAGACCGCCTTCGTGTCGGCCTACCTTAGAGTTTAGGATCTGAGACCAACCTCGTCTTGGCTTTCCTTATGAAAATCCATCTTGTGATGGTAACCTCTGGTTATGAGACCGCCTTCGTATCGGCCTACCTTAGAGATTAGGATCTTAGACCGCCCTCGTCTCGAGTTTCCTTCTAAAATTCATCTTGTAATGGTAATCTCTGGTTATGAGACCGCCTTCGTGCCGGCCTACCTTAGAGTTTAGGATCTGAGACCGCCCTCGTGTCGGCTTTCCTTCTAAAATTCATCTTGTAATGGTAATCTCTGGTTATGAGTCCGCCTTCGTGTCGGCCTACCTTAGAGTTTTGGATCTGAGACATCCCTCGTGTCGACTTTCCTTCTAAAATCCATCTTGTGATGGTAACCTCTGGATTTGAGACCGCCATCGTGTCGGCCTACCTTAGAGTTTAGGATCTGAGGCCGCCCTCGTGTCGGCTTTCCTTTTGAAAATCCATCTTATGATGGTAACCTTTGGTTATGAGACCGCCTTCGTGTCGGCTTACCTTAGAGTTTAGGATCTGAGACCGCCCTCGTGTCGGCTTTCCTTTTGAAAATCCAGCTTGTGTTGGTAACCTCTAGTTATACGACCGCCTTTGTGTCGGCCTACCTTAGAGTTTAGGATCTGATTCCGCCCTCGTGTCGGCTTTCCTTCTAAAAATCATATTTTAATGGTAACCTCTGGTAATGAGACCGCCTTCGTGTCGGCCTACCTTAGAGTTTAGGATCTGAGACCGCCCTCGTGTTGGCTTTCCTTTTGAAAATCCATCTTGTGATGGTAACCTTTGGTTATGAGACCGCCTTCGTGTCGGATTACCTTAGAGTTTAGGATCTGAGACCGCCTTCGTGTCGGATTACCTTAGAGTTTATGATCTGAGACCGCCTTCGTGTCAATTTTCCTTTTGAAAATCCATCTTGTAATGGTAACCTCTGGTTATGAGACCGCCTTCGTGTCGGCTTTCCTTCAAAAATCCATCTTGTGATGGTACCCTCTAGTTATGAGATCGCCTTCGTGTCGGCCTACCTTAGAGTTTAGGATCTGAGACCGCCCTCATTTCGGCTTTCCTTTTTAAAATCCATCTTGTGATGGTAACCTCTGGTTATGAGACCGCCTTCGTGTCGGCCTACCTTAGAGTTTAGGATCTGAGACCGCCCTCGTGTCGGCTTTCCTTCTAAAATTCATCTTGTAATGGTAACCTCTGGTTATGAGACCGCCTTTGTGTCGGCCTACCTTAGAGTTTAGGATCTGAGACTGTCCTCGTCTCGGCTTTCCTTTTGAAAATCCATCTTATGATGGTAACCTTTTTTTATGAGACCGCCTTCGTGTCGGTTTACCTTAGAGTTTAGGATCTGAGACCGCCTTCGTGTCGGCTTTCCTTTTGAAAATCCATCTTGTGTTGGTAACCTCTGGTTATGAGACCGACTTCGTGTCGGCCTACCTTAGAGTTTAGGATCTGAGACCATCCTCGTGTCGACTTTCCTTTTGAAAATCCATCTTATGATGGTAACTTTTGGTTATGAGACTTCCTTCGTGTCGGCTTACCTTAGAGTTTAGAATCTGAGACTACCCTCGTGTCGGCTTTCCTTTTGAAAATCCATCTTGTGATGGTAACCTCTGGTTATGAGACCTCCTTCGTGTCGGCCTACCTTAGAGTTTAGGATTTGAGACCGCCCTCGTGTCAGCTTTCCTTCTAAAATCCATCTTGTGATGGTACCCTCTAGTTATGAGACCGCCTTCGTGTCGGCCTACCTTAGAGTTTAGGATCTGAGACCGCCCTCGTCTTGGATTTCCTTTTAAAAATCCATCTTGTGATGGTAACCTCTGGTTATGAGACCGCCTTCCTGTCGGCCTACCCTAGAGTTTAGGATCTTAGACCGCCCTCGTGTCGGCTTTCCTTCTAAAATTCATCTTGTAATGGTAATCTCTGGTTATGAGACCGCCTTCGTGTCGGCCTACCTTAGAGTTTAGGATCTGAGACCGCCCTCGTGTCGACTTTCCTTCTAAAATTCATCTTGTAATGGTAATCTCTGGTTATGAGTCCGCCTTCGGGTCGGCCTACCTTAGAGTTTTGGATCTGAGACATCCCTCGTGTCGACTTTCCTTCTAAAATCCATCTTGTGATGGTAACCTCTGGTTATGAGACCGCCTTCGTGTCGGCCTACCTTAGAGTTTAGGATCTGAGACCGCCCTCGTGTTGGCTTTCCTTTTGAAAATCCATCTTATGATGGTAACCTTTGGTTATGAGACCGCCTTCGTGTCGGCTTACCTTAGAGTTTAGGATCTGAGACCGCCCTCGTGTCGGCTTTCCTTTTGAAAATCCAGCTTGTGTTGGTAACCTCTAGTTATAAAACCGCCTTTGTGTCGGCCTACCTTAGAGTTTAGGATCTGAGACCGCCCTCGTGTCGGCTTTCCTTCTAAAATCCATCTTTTGATGGTAACCTCTGGTTATGAGACCGCCTTCGTGTCGGCCTACCTTAGAGTTTAGGATCTGAGACCGCCCTCGTGTTGGCTTTCCTTTTGAAAATCCATTTTGTGATGGTAATCTTTGGTTATGAGACCGCCTTCGTGTCGGATTACCTTAGAGTTTAGGATCTGAGACCATCCTCGTGTCGACTTTCCTTTTGAAAATCCATCTTATGATGGTAACTTTTGGTTATGAGACTTCCTTCGTGTCGGATTACCTTAGAGTTTAGAATCTGAGACTACCCTCGTGTCGGCTTTCCTTTTGAAAATCCATCTTGTGATGGTAACCTCTGGTTATGAGACCTCCTTCGTGTCGGCCTACCTTAGAGTTTAGGAATTGAGACCACCCTCGTTTCGGCTTTCCTTCTAAAATCCATCTTGTGATGGTACCCTCTAGTTATGAGACCGCCTTCGTGTCGGCCTACCTTAGAGTTTAGGATCTGAGACCAACCTCGTCTTGGCTTTCCTTATGAAAATCCATCTTGTGATGGTAACCTCTGGTGATGAGACCGCCTTCGTATCGGCCTACCTTAGAGATTAGGATCTTAGACCGCCCTCGTGTCGGCTTTCCTTCTAAAATTCATCTTGTAATGGTAATCTCTGGTTATGAGACCGCCTTCGCGCCGGCCTACCTTAGAGTTTTGGATCTGGGACCGCCCTCGTGTCGGCTTTCCTTCTAAAATTCATCTTGTAATGGTAATCTGTGGTTATGAGTCCGCCTTCGTGACGGCCTAACTTAGAGTTTTGGATCGGAGACATCCCTCGTGTCGACTTTCCTTCTAAAATCCATCTTGTGATGGTAACCTCTGGTTATGAGACCGCCTTCGTGTCGGCCTACCTTAGAGTTTAGGATCTGAGACCGCCCTCATTTCGGCTTTCCTTTTTAAAATCCATCTTGTGATGGTAACCTCTGGTTATGAGACCGCCTTCGTGTCGGCCTACCTTAGAGTTTAGGATCTGAGACCGCCCTCGTGTCGGCTTTCCTTCTAAAATTCATCTTGTAATGGTAACCTCTGGTTATGAGACCGCCTTTGTGTCGGCCTACCTTAGAGTTTAGGATCTGAGACTGTCCTCGTCTCGGCTTTCCTTTTGAAAATCCATCTTATGATGGTAACCTTTTTTTATGAGACCGCCTTCGTGTCGGTTTACCTTAGAGTTTAGGATCTGAGACCGCCTTCGTGTCGGCTTTCCTTTTGAAAATCCATCTTGTGTTGGTAACCTCTGGTTATGAGACCGACTTCGTGTCGGCCTACCTTAGAGTTTAGGATCTGAGACCATCCTCGTGTCGACTTTCCTTTTGAAAATCCATCTTATGATGGTAACTTTTGGTTATGAGACTTCCTTCGTGTCGGCTTACCTTAGAGTTTAGAATCTGAGACTACCCTCGTGTCGGCTTTCCTTTTGAAAATCCATCTTGTGATGGTAACCTCTGGTTATGAGACCTCCTTCGTGTCGGCCTACCTTAGAGTTTAGGATTTGAGACCGCCCTCGTGTCAGCTTTCCTTCTAAAATCCATCTTGTGATGGTACCCTCTAGTTATGAGACCGCCTTCGTGTCGGCCTACCTTAGAGTTTAGGATCTGAGACCGCCCTCGTCTTGGATTTCCTTTTAAAAATCCATCTTGTGATGGTAACCTCTGGTTATGAGACCGCCTTCCTGTCGGCCTACCCTAGAGTTTAGGATCTTAGACCGCCCTCGTGTCGGCTTTCCTTCTAAAATTCATCTTGTAATGGTAATCTCTGGTTATGAGACCGCCTTCGTGTCGGCCTACCTTAGAGTTTAGGATCTGAGACCGCCCTCGTGTCGACTTTCCTTCTAAAATTCATCTTGTAATGGTAATCTCTGGTTATGAGTCCGCCTTCGGGTCGGCCTACCTTAGAGTTTTGGATCTGAGACATCCCTCGTGTCGACTTTCCTTCTAAAATCCATCTTGTGATGGTAACCTCTGGTTATGAGACCGCCTTCGTGTCGGCCTACCTTAGAGTTTAGGATCTGAGACCGCCCTCGTGTTGGCTTTCCTTTTGAAAATCCATCTTATGATGGTAACCTTTGGTTATGAGACCGCCTTCGTGTCGGCTTACCTTAGAGTTTAGGATCTGAGACCGCCCTCGTGTCGGCTTTCCTTTTGAAAATCCAGCTTGTGTTGGTAACCTCTAGTTATAAAACCGCCTTTGTGTCGGCCTACCTTAGAGTTTAGGATCTGAGACCGCCCTCGTGTCGGCTTTCCTTCTAAAATCCATCTTTTGATGGTAACCTCTGGTTATGAGACCGCCTTCGTGTCGGCCTACCTTAGAGTTTAGGATCTGAGACCGCCCTCGTGTTGGCTTTCCTTTTGAAAATCCATTTTGTGATGGTAATCTTTGGTTATGAGACCGCCTTCGTGTCGGATTACCTTAGAGTTTAGGATCTGAGACCATCCTCGTGTCGACTTTCCTTTTGAAAATCCATCTTATGATGGTAACTTTTGGTTATGAGACTTCCTTCGTGTCGGATTACCTTAGAGTTTAGAATCTGAGACTACCCTCGTGTCGGCTTTCCTTTTGAAAATCCATCTTGTGATGGTAACCTCTGGTTATGAGACCTCCTTCGTGTCGGCCTACCTTAGAGTTTAGGAATTGAGACCACCCTCGTTTCGGCTTTCCTTCTAAAATCCATCTTGTGATGGTACCCTCTAGTTATGAGACCGCCTTCGTGTCGGCCTACCTTAGAGTTTAGGATCTGAGACCAACCTCGTCTTGGCTTTCCTTATGAAAATCCATCTTGTGATGGTAACCTCTGGTGATGAGACCGCCTTCGTATCGGCCTACCTTAGAGATTAGGATCTTAGACCGCCCTCGTGTCGGCTTTCCTTCTAAAATTCATCTTGTAATGGTAATCTCTGGTTATGAGACCGCCTTCGCGCCGGCCTACCTTAGAGTTTTGGATCTGGGACCGCCCTCGTGTCGGCTTTCCTTCTAAAATTCATCTTGTAATGGTAATCTGTGGTTATGAGTCCACCTTCGTGACGGCCTAACTTAGAGTTTTGGATCGGAGACATCCCTCGTGTCGACTTTCCTTCTAAAATCCATCTTGTGATGGTAACCTCTGGTTATGAGACCGCCTTCGTGTCGGCCTAACTTAGAGTTTAGGATCTGAGACCGTCCTCGTGTCGGCTTTCCTTTAGAAAATCCATCTTATGATGGTAACCTCTGGTTATGAGACCGCCTTCGTGTCGGCCTACCTTAGAGTTTAGGATCTGAGACCGCCCTTGTGTCGGCTTTCCTTCTAAAATTCATCTTGTAATGGTAACCTCTGGTTATGAGACCGCCTTCGTGTCGGCCTACCTTAGAGTTTAGGATCTGAGACTGTCCTCGTCTCGGCTTTCCTTTTGAAAATCCATCTTATGATGGTAACCTTTTTTTATGAGACCGCCTTCGTGTCGGTTTACCTTAGAGTTTAGGAACTGAGACCGCCCTCGTGTCGGCTTTCCTTTTGAAAATCCATCTTGTGTTGGTAACCTCTGGTTATGAGACCGCCTTCGTGTCGGCCTACCTTAGAGTTTAGGATCTGAGACCATCCTCGTGTCGACTTTCCTTTTGAAAATCCATCTTATGATGGTAACTTTTGGTTATGAGACTTCCTTCGTGTCGGCTTACCTTAGAGTTTAGAATCTGAGACTACCCTCGTGTCGGCTTTCCTTTTGAAAATCCATCTTGTGATGGTAACCTCTGGTTATGAGACCTCCTTCGTGTCGGCCTACCTTAGAGTTTAGGATTTGAGACCGTCCTCGTGTCGGCTTTCCTTTAGAAAATCCATCTTATGATGGTAACCTCTGGTTATGAGACCGCCTTCGTGTTGGCCTACCTTAGAGTTTAGGATCTGAGACCGCCCTTGTGTCGGCTTTCCTTCTAAAATTCATCTTGTAATGGTAACCTCTGGTTATGAGACCGCCTTCGTGTCGGCCTACCTTAGAGTTTAGGATCTGAGACTGTCCTCGTCTCGGCTTTCCTTTAGAAAATCCATCTTATGATGGTAACCTTTTTTTATGAGACCGCCTTCGTGTCGGTTTACCTTAGAGTTTAGGAACTGAGACCGCCCTCGTGTCGGCTTTCCTTTTGAAAATCCATCTTGTGTTGGTAACCTCTGGTTATGAGACCGCCTTCGTGTCGGCCTACCTTAGAGTTTAGGATCTGAGACCATCCTCGTGTCGACTTTCCTTTTGAAAATCCATCTTATGATGGTAACTTTTGGTTATGAGACTTCCTTCGTGTCGGCTTACCTTAGAGTTTAGAATCTGAGACTACCCTCGTGTCGGCTTTCCTTTTGAAAATCCATCTTGTGATGGTAACCTCTGGTTATGAGACCTCCTTCGTGTCGGCCTACCTTAGAGTTTAGGATTTGAGACCGTCCTCGTGTCGGCTTTCCTTTAGAAAATCCATCTTATGATGGTAACCTCTGGTTATGAGACCGCCTTCGTGTCGGCCTACCTTAGAGTTTAGGATCTGAGACCGCCCTTGTGTCGGCTTTCCTTCTAAAATTCATCTTGTAATGGTAACCTCTGGTTATGAGACCGCCTTCGTGTCGGCCTACCTTAGAGTTTAGGATCTGAGACTGTCCTCGTCTCGGCTTTCCTTTAGAAAATCCATCTTATGATGGTAACCTTTTTTTATGAGACCGCCTTCGTGTCGGTTTACCTTAGAGTTTAGGAACTGAGACCGCCCTCGTGTCGGCTTTCCTTTTGAAAATCCATCTTGTGTTGGTAACCTCTGGTTATGAGACCGCCTTCGTGTCGGCCTACCTTAGAGTTTAGGATCTGAGACCATCCTCGTGTCGACTTTCCTTTTGAAAATCCATCTTATGATGGTAACTTTTGGTTATGAGACTTCCTTCGTGTCGGCTTACCTTAGAGTTTAGAATCTGAGACTACCCTCGTGTCGGCTTTCCTTTTGAAAATCCATCTTGTGATGGTAACCTCTGGTTATGAGACCTCCTTCGTGTCGGCCTACCTTAGAGTTTAGGATTTGAGACCGCCCTCGTGTCGGCTTTCCTTCTAAAATCCATCTTGTGATGGTACCGTCTAGTTATGAGACCGCCTTCGTGTCGGCCTATGTTAGATTTTAGGATCCGAGACCGCCCTCGTCTTGGCTTTCTTTTTAAAAATCCATCTTGTGATGGTAATCTCTGGTTATGAGACCGCCTTCCTGTCGGCCTACCCTAGAGTTTAGTATCTTAGACTGCCCTCGTGTCGGCTTTCCTTCTAAAATTCATCTTGTAATGGTAATCTCTGGTTATGAGACCGCCTTCGTGTCGGCCTACCTTAGAGTTTAGGATCTAAGACCGCCCTCGTGTCGGCTTTCCTTCTAAAATTCATCTTGTAATGGTAATCTCTGGTTATGAGTCCGCCTTTGTGTCGGCCTACCTTAGAGTTTTGGATCTGAGACATCCCTCGTGTCGACTTTCCTTCTAAAATCCATCTTGTGATGGTAACCTCTGGTTATGAGACCGCCTTCGTGTCGGCCTACCTTAGAGTTTAGGATCTGAGACCGCCCTCGTGTCGGCTTTCCTTTTGAAAATCCATCTTATGATGGTAACCTTTGGCTATGAGACCGCCTTCGTGTCGGCTTACCTTAGAGTTTAGGATCTGAGACCGCCCTCGTGTCGGCTTTCCTTTTGAAAATCCAGCTTGTGTTGGTAACCTCTAGTTATAAGACCGCCTTTGTGTAGGCCTACCTTAGAGTTTAGGATCTGAGACCGCCCTCGTGTCGGCTTTCCTTCTAAAATCCATCTTTTGATGGTAACCTCTGGTTATGAGACCGCCTTCGTGTCGGCCTACCTTAGAGTTTAGGATCTGAGACCGCCCTCGTGTCGGCTTTCCTTCTAAAATCCATCTTGTTATGGTACCCTCTAGTTATGAGACCGCCTTCGTGTCGGCCTATGTTAGATTTTAGGATCTGAGACCGCCCTCGTCTTGGCTTTCTTTTTAAAAATCCATCTTGTGATGGTAATCTCTGGTTATGAGACTGCCTTCCTGTCGGCCTACCCTAGAGTTTAGTATCTTAGACTGCCCTCGTGTCGGCTTTCCTTCTAAAATTCATCTTGTAATGGTAATCTCTGGTTATGAGACCGCCTTCGTGTCGGCCTACCTTAGAGTTTAGGATCTAAGACCGCCCTCGTGTCGGCTTTCCTTCTAAAATTCATCTTGT
Organism: Lathyrus tuberosus; assembly: GCA_022829125.1. NCBI lineage: Eukaryota > Viridiplantae > Streptophyta > Magnoliopsida > Fabales > Fabaceae > Lathyrus > Lathyrus tuberosus. The sequence goes on from JALAZF010000038.1 coordinate 10,657,981, forward strand.
AATGGTAATCTCTGGTTATGAGTCCGCCTTTGTGTCGGCCTACCTTAGAGTTTTGGATCTGAGACATCCCTCGTGTCGACTTTCCTTCTAAAATCCATCTTGTGATGGTAACCTCTGGTTATGAGACCGCCTTCGTGTCGGCCTACCTTAGAGTTTAGGATCTGAGACCGCCCTCGTGTCGGCTTTCCTTTTGAAAATCCATCTTATGATGGTAACCTTTGGCTATGAGACCGCCTTCGTGTCGGCTTACCTTAGAGTTTAGGATCTGAGACCGCCCTCGTGTCGGCTTTCCTTTTGGAAATCCAGCTTGTGTTGGTAACCTCTAGTTATAAGACCGCCTTTGTGTCGGCCTACCTTAGAGTTTAGGATCTGAGACCGCCCTCGTGTCGGCTTTCCTTCTAAAATCCATCTTTTGATGGTAACCTCTGGTTATGAGACCGCCTTCGTGTCGGCCTACCTTAGAGTTTAGGATCTGAGACCGCCCTCGTGTTGGCTTTCCTTTTGAAAATCCATTTTGCGATGGTAAGCTTTGGTTATGAGACCGCCTTCGTGTCGGATTACCTTAGAGTTTAGGATCTGAGACCGCCTTCGTGTCGGATTACCTTAGAGTTTAGGATCTGAGACCGCCTTCGTGTCGGATTACCTGAGAGTTTAGGATCTGAGACCGCCTTCGTGTCGGTTTTCCTTTTGAAAATCCATCTTGTAATGGTAACCTCTGGTTATGAGATCGCCTTCGTGCCGGCTTTCCTTCAAAAATCCATCTTGTGATGGTACCCTCTAGTTATGAGACCGCCTTCGTGTCGGCCTACCTTAGAGTTTAGGATCTGAGACCGCCCTCATTTCGGCTTTCCTTTTGAAAATCCATCTTGTGTTGGTAACCTCTGGTTATGAGACCGCCTTCGTGTCGGCCTACCTTAGAGTTTAGGATCTGAGACCGACATCGTGTCGGCTCTCCTTCTAAAATCCATCTTGTGATGGTAACCTCTAGTTATGAGACCGCCTTCGTGTCGGCCTACCTTAGAGTTTAGGATCTGAGACCGCCCTCGTGTCGGCTTTCCCTCTAAAATCCATCTTGTGATGATAACCTCTGGTTATGAGACCGCCTTGGTGTCGGCCTACCTTAGAGTTTAGGATCTGAGACCATCCTCGTGTCGACTTTCCTTTTCAAAATCCATCTTATGATGGTAACTTTTGGTTATGAGACTTCCTTCGTGTCGGCTTACCTTAGAGTTTAGAATCTGAGACTACCCTCGTGTCGGCTTTCCTTTTGAAAATCCATCTTGTGATGGTAACCTCTGGTTATCAAACCTCCTTCGTGTCGGCCTACCTTAGAGTTTAGGATTTGAGACCGCCCTCGTGTCGGCTTTCCTTCTAAAATCCATCTTGTGATGGTACCCTCTAGTTATGAGACCGCCTTCGTGTCGGCCTACCTTAGAGTTGAGGATCTGAGACCGCCCTCGTCTTGGCTTTCCTTTTGAAAATCCATCTTGTGATGGTAACCTCTGGTTATGAGACCGCCTTCCTGTCGGCCTACCTTAGAGTTTAGGATCTTGGACCGCCTTCGCCTCGGCTTTCCTTCTAAAATTCATCTTGTAATGGTAATCTCTGGTTATGAGACCGCCTTCGTGTCGGCCTACCTTAGAGTTTTGGATCTGAGACATCCCTCGTGTCGGCTATCCTTCTAAAATCCAGCTTGTGATGGTAACCTCTGGTTATGAGACCTCCTTTGTGTCGGCCTACCTTAGAGTTTAGGATCTGAGACCGCCCTCGTGTCGGCTTTCCTTTTGACAATTCATCTTGTGTTGGTAACCTCTGGTTATGAGACCGCCTTCGTGTCGGCCTACCTTAGAGTTTAGGATCTGAGACCGCCCTCGTGTCGGCTTTCCTATTGAAAATCCATCTTATGATGGTAATCTTTTTTATGAGACTGCCTTCGTGTCGGTTTACCTAAGAGTTTAGGATCTGAGACCACCCTCGTGTCGGCTTTCCTTTTGAAAATCCATCTTGGGTTGGTAACCTCTGGTTATGAGACCGCCTTCGTGTCGACCTACCTTAGAGTTTAGGATCTGAGACCGACCTCGTTTCGTGTTTCCTTCTAAAATCCATCTTGTGATGGTAACCTCTGGTTATGAGACTACCTTCATGTCGGCCTACCTTAGAGTTTAATATCTGAGACCATCCTCATGTCGACTTTCCTTTTGAAAATACATCTTATGATGGTATCTTTTGGTTATGAGACTGCCTTCGTGTCGGCTTACCTTAGAGTTTAGAATCTGAGACTGCCCTTGTGTCGGCTTTCCTTTTGAAAATCCATCTTGTGATGGTAACCTCTGGTTATGAGACCGCCTTCGTGTCGGCCTACCTTAGAGTTTAGGATCTGAGACCGACCTCGTTTCGTGTTTCCTTCTAAAATCCATCTTGTGATGGTAACCTCTGGTTATGAGACTGCCTTCATGTCGGCCTACCTTAGAGTTTAGGATCTGAGACCATCCTCATGTCGACTTTCCTTTTGAAAATACATCTTATGATGGTATCTTTTGGTTATGAGACTGCCTTCGTGTCGGCTTACCTTAGAGTTTAGAATCTGAGACTGCCCTTGTGTCGGCTTTCCTTTTGAAAATCCATCTTGTGATGGTAACCTCTGGTTATGAGACCGCCTTCGTGTCGGCCTACCTTAGAGTTTTGGATCTGAGACATCCCTCGTGTCGGCTTTCCTCCTAAAATCCAGCTTGTGATGGTAACCTCTGGTTATGAAACCGCCTTTGTGTCGGCCTACCTTAGAGTTTAGGATCTGAGACCGCCCTCGTGTCGGCTTTCCTTTTGAAAATCCATCTTATGATGGTAATCTTTTTTTATGAGACTGCCTTCGTGTCAGTTTACCTAAGAGTTTAGGATCTGAGACCGCCCTTGTGTCGGCTTTCCTTTTGAAAATCCATCTTGTGTTGGTAACCTCTGGTTATGAGACCGCCTTCGTGTCGGCCTACCTTAGAGTTTAGGATCTGAGACCGACCTCGTTTCGTGTTTCCTTCTAAAATCCATCTTGTGATGGTAACCTCTGGTTATGAGACTGCCTTCATGTCGGCCTACCTTAGAGTTTAGGATCTGAGACCATCCTCATGTCGACTTTCCTTTTGAAAATACATCTTATGATGGCAACTTTTGGTTATGAGACTGCCTTCGTGTCGGCTTACCTTAGAGTTTAGAATCTGAGACTGCCCTTGTGTCGGCTTTCCTTTTGAAAATCCATCTTGTGATGGTAACCTCTGGTTATGAGACCGCCTTCGTGTCGGCCTACCTTAGAGTTTTGGTTCTGAGACATCCCTCGTGTCGGCTTTCCTTCTTAAATCCAGCTTGTGATGGTAATCTCTGGTTATGAAACCGCTTTTGTGTCGGCCTACCTTAGAGTTTAGGATCTGAGACCGCCCTCGTGTTGGCTTTCCTTTTGAAAATCCATCTTATGATGGTAATCTTTTTTTATGAGACTGCCTTCGCGTCGGTTTACCTTAGAGTTTAGGATCTGAGACCGGCCTCGTGTCGGCTTTCCTTTTGAAAATCCATCTTGTGTTGGTAACCTCTGGTTATGAGACCGCCTTGGTGTCGGCCTACCTTAGAGTTTAGGATCTGAGACCGACCTCGTGTCGGCTTTCCTTCTAAAATCCATCTTGTGATGATAACCTCTGGTTATGAGACCGCCTTCATGTCGGCGTACCTTAGAGTTTAGGATCTGATACCATCCTCGTGTCGACTTTCCTTTTGAAAATCCATCTTATTATGGTAACTTTTGGTTATGAGACTGCTTTCGTGTCAGCTTACCTTAGAGTTTAGAATCTGAGACTGCCCTCGTGTCGGCTTTCCTAATGAAAATCCATCTTTTGATGGTAACCTCTAGTTATGAGAACGCCTTCGTGTCGGCCTACATTAGAGTTTAGGATCTGAGACCGCCCTCGCGTCGGCCTACCTTAGAGTTTTTGATCTGAGACATCCCTCGTGTCGGCTTTCCTTCTAAAATCGATCTTGTGATGGTAACCTCTGGTTATGAGACCGCCTTCGTGTCAGCCTACCTTAGAGTTTAGGATCTGAGACCGCCCTCGTGTCGGCTTTCCTTTTGAAAATCCATCTTATGATGGTAACCTTTTTTTATGAGGCAGCCTTCGTGTCGGTTTACCTTAGAGTTTAGGATCTGAGACCGCCCTCGCGTCGGCTTTCCTTTTGAAAATCCATCTTGTGTTGGTAACCTCTGGTTATGAGACCGCCTTCGTGTCGGCCTACCTTAGAGTTTAGGATCTGAGTCCGACATCGTGTCGGCTTTCCTTCTAAAATCCATCTTGTGATGGTAACCTCAAGTTATGAGATCGCCTTCGTGTCGGCATACCTTAGAGTTTAGGATCTGCGATCGCCCTCGTCTTGGCTTTCCTATTGAAAATCCATCTTGTGATGGTAACCTATGGTTATGAGACCGCCTTCCTGTCGACCTACCTTAGAGTTTTGGATCTGAGACATCCCTCGTGTCGCCTTTCCTTCTAAAATCGATCTTGTAATAGTAACCTCTGGTTATGAGACCGCCTTCGTGTCAGCCTACCTTAGAGTTTAGGATCTGAGTCCGCCCTCGTGTCGGCTTTCCCTCTAAAATCCATCTTGTGATGATAACATCTGGTTATGAGACCGCCTTGGTGTCGGCCTACCTTAGAGTTTAGGATCAGAGACCATCCTCGTGTCGACTTTCCTTTTGAAAATCCATCTTATGATGGTAACTTTTGGTTATGAGACTGCCTTCGTGTCGGCTTACCTTAGAGTTTAGAATCTCAGACTACCCTCGTGTCGGCTTTCCTTTTGAAAATCCATCTTGTGATGGTAACCTCTGGTTATGAGACCGCCTTCGTGTCGACCTACCTTAGAGTTTAGGATTTGAGACCGCCCTCGTGTCGGCTTTCCTTCTAAAATCCATCTTGTGATGGTACCCTCTAGTTATGAGACCGCCGTCGTGTCGGCCTACCTTAGAGTTTAGGATCTAAGACCGCCCTCGTCTTGGCTTTCCTATTGAAAATCCATCTTGTGATGGTAACCTCTGGTTATGAGACCGCCTTCCTGTCGACCTACCTTAGAGTTTTGGATCTGAGACATCCCTCGTGTCGCCTTTCCTTCTAAAATCGCTCTTGTGATGGTAACCTCTGGTTATGAGACCGCCTTCGTGTCAGCCTACCTTAGAGTTTAGGATCTGAGACCGCCCTTGTGTCGGCTTTCCTTTTGAAAATCCATCTTATGATGGTAACCTTTAGTTATGAGACCGCCTTGTGTCGGCTTACCTTAGAGTTTAGGATCTGAGATCGCCCTCGTGTCGGCTTTCCTTTTGAAAATAGATCTTGTTTTGGTAACCTCTGGTTATGAGACCTCCTTCGTGTCGGCCTACCTTAGAGTTTAGGATCTGAGACCGACCTCGTGCCGGCTTTCCTTCTAAAACCTTCTTGTGATGGTAACCTCTGGTTATGAGACCGCCTTCATGTCGGCCTACCTTAGAGTTTAGGATCTGAGACCGCCCTCGTGTCAGCTTTCCTTTTGAAAATCCATCTTATGATGGTAACCTTTTTTTATGAGACCGCCTTCGTGCCAGTTTATCTTAGAGTTTAGGATCTGAGATCGCCCTCGTGTCGGCTTTCCCTCTGAAATCCATCTTGTGATGATAAGCTCTGGTTATGAGAAAGCCTTGGTGTCGGCCTACCTTAGAATTTAGAATCTGAGACTACCTTCGTGTCGGCTTTCCTTTTGAAAATCCATCTTGTGATGGTAACCTCTGGTTATGAGACCGCCTTCGTGTCGGCCAAAACATAGAGTTTAGGATCTGAGACCGCCCTCGTGTCGGCTTTCCATCTAAAATTCATCTTGTAATGGTAATCTCTGGTTATGAGACCGCCTTCGTGTCGGCCTACCTAAGAGTTTTGGATCTGAGAAATCCCTCGTGTTGGCTTTCCTTCTAAAATCCATCTTGTGATGGTAACCTCTGGTTATGAGACCGCCTTCGTGTGGGCCTACCTTAGAGTTTAGGATCTAAGACCGCCCTCGTGTCGACTTTCCTTTTGAAAATCCATCTTATGATGGTAACCTTTGGTTATGTGACCGCCTTCGTGTCGGCTTACCTTATAGTTTAGGATCTGAGACTGCCCTCGTTTCGGCTTTCCTTTTGAAAATAGATCTTGTTTTGGTAACCTCTGGTTATGAGACCTCCTTCGTGTCGGCTTACCTAAGAGTTTAGGATCTGAGACCGCCCTCGTGTCGGCTTTCCTTTTGAAAATAGATCTTGTTTTGGTAACCTCTGGTTATGAGACCGCCTTCGTGTCGGCCTACCTTAGAGTTTAAGATCTGAGACTGCCCTCGTGTCGGCTTTCCCTCTAAAATCCATCTTGTGATAATAACCTCTGGTTATGAGGTCGCCTTGGTGTCGGCCTACGTTAGAGTTTAGGATCTGAGACCATCCCCGTGTCGACTTTCCTTTTGAAAATCCATCTTATGATGGTAACTTTTGGTTATGAGACTGCCTTCGTGTCAGCCTACCTTAGAGTTTAGGATCTGAGACCGCCCTCGTGTCGACTTTCCTTTTGAAAATCCATCTTATGATGGTATCCTTTGGTTATGTGACCGCCTTCGTGTCGGCTTACCTTAGAGTTTAGGATCTGAGATCGCCCTCGTGTCGGCTTTCCTTTTGAAAATAGATCTTGTTTTGGTAACCTCTGGTTATGAGACCGCCTTCGTGTCGGCCTACCTTAGAGTTTAGGATCTGAGACCGACCTCGTGTCAGCTTTCCTTCTAAAATCCGTCTTGTGATGGTAACCTCTGGTTATGAGACCGCCTTCATGTCGGCCTACCTTAGAGTTTAGGATCTGAGACCGCCCTCGTGTCGGCTTTCCTTTTGAAAATCCATCTTATGATGGTAACCTTTTTTTATGAGACCGCCTTCGTGCCAGTTTACCTTAGAGTTTAGGATCTGAGACCGCCCTCGTGTCGGCTTTCCTTTTGAAAATCCATCTTGTGTTGGTAACCTCTGGTTATGAGACCGCCTTCGTGTCGGCCTACCTTAGAGTTTAGGATCTGAGTCCGACATCGTGTCGGCTTTCCTTCTAAAATCCATCTTGTGATGGTAACCTCTAGTTATGAGATCGCCTTCGTGTCGGCCTACCTTAGAGTTTAAGATCTGAGACCACCCTCGTGTCGGGTTTCCCTCTAAAATCCATCTTGTGATGATAACCTCTGGTTATGAGGCCGCCATGGTGTCGGCCTACCTTAGAGTTTAGGATCTGAGACCATCCTCGTGTCAACTTTCCTTTTGAAAATCCATCTTATGATGGTAACTTTTGGTTATGAGACTGCCTTCGTGTCGGCTTACCTTAGAGTTTAGAATCTGAGACTGCCCTCGTGTCGGCTTTCCTTATGAAAATCCATCTTGTGATGGTAACCTCTGGTGATGAGACCGCCTTCGTGTCGGCCTACCTTAGAGTTTAGGATCTGAGACCGCCCTCGTCTTGGCTTTCCTTTTGAAAATCCATCTTGTGATGGTGACCTCTGGTTATGAGACCGCCTTCCTGTCGGCCTACCTTAGAGTTTAGGATCTGAGACCGCCCTCGTCTTGGCTTTCCTTTTGAAAATCCATCTTGTGATGGTAACCTCTGGTTATGAGACCGCCTTCCGTCGGCCTACCTTAGAGTTTAGGATCTTAGACCGCCCTCGTGTCGGCTTTCCTTTTGAAAATCCATCTTATGATGGTAACCTTTAGTTATGAGACCGCCTTGTGTCGGCTTACCTTAGAGTTAAGGATCTGAGATCGCCCTCGTGTCGGCTTTCCTTTTGAAAATAGATCTTGTTTTGGTAACCTCTGGTTATGAGACCTCCTTCGTGTCGGCCTACCTTAGAGTTTAGGATCTGAGACCGACCTCGTGCCGGCTTTCCTTCTAAAACCTTCTTGTGATGGTAACCTCTGGTTATGAGACCGCCTTCATGTCGGCCTACCTTAGAGTTTAGGATCTGAGACCGCCCTCGTGTCGGCTTTCCTTTTGAAAATCCATCTTATGATGGTAACCTTTTTTTATGAGACCGCCTTCGTGCCAGTTTACCTTAGAGTTTAGGATCTGAGACCGCCCTCGTGTCGGCTTTCCTTCTAAAATCCATCTTGTGATGGTAACCTCTAGTTATGAGATCGCCTTCATGTCGGCCTACCTTAGAGTTTAAGATCTGAGACCTCCCTCGTGTCGGCTTTCCCTCTAAAATCCATCTTGTGATGATAACCTCTGGTTATGAGGTCGCCTTGGTGTCGGCCTACCTTAGAGTTTAGGATCTGAGACCATCCCCGTGTCGACTTTCCTTTTGAAAATCTATCCTATGATGGTAACTTTTGGTTATGAGACTACCCTCGTGTCGGCTTTCCTTTTGAAAATCCTTCTTGTGATGGTAACCTCTGGTTATGAGACCTCCTTCATGTCGGCCTACCTTAGAGTTTAGGATTTGAGACCGCCCTCGTGTCGGCTTTCCTTCTAAAATCCATCTTGTGTTGGTACCCTCTAGTTATGAGACCGCCTTCGTGTCGGCCTACCTTAGAGTTTAGGATCTGAGACCGCCCTCGTGTTGGCTTTCCTTTTGAAAATCCATCTTGTGATGGTAACCTCTGGTTATGAGACCGCCTTCCTGTCGGCCTACCTTAGAGTTTAGGATCTTAGACCGCCCTCGTGTCGGCTTTCCGTCTAAAATTCATCTTGTAATGGTAATCTCTGGTTATGAGAACGCCTTCGTGTCGGCCTACCTAAGAGTTTTGAATCTGAGACATCCCTCGTGTCGGGTTTCCTTCTAAAATCCATCTTGTGATGGTAACCTCTAGTTATGAGACCGCCTTCGGGTGGGCCTACCTTAGAGTTTAGGATCTGAGACCGACCTCGTGCCGGCTTTCCTTCTAAAACCTTCTTGTGATGGTAACCTCTGGTTATGAGACCGCCTTCATGTCGGCCTACCTTAGAGTTTAGGATCTGAGACCGCCCTCGTGTCGGCTTTCCTTTTGAAAATCCATCCAATGATGGTAAACTTTTTTTATGAGACCGCCTTCGTGCCAGTTTACCTTAGAGTTTAGGATCTGAGACCGCCCTCGTGTCGGCTTTCCTTTTGATAATCCATCTTGTGTTGGTAAACTCTGGTTATGAGACCGCCTTCGTGTCGGCCTACCTTAGAGTTTAGGATCTGAGTCCGACATCGTGTCGGCTTTCCTTCTAAAATCCATCTTGTGATGGTAACCTCTAGTTATGAGATCGCCTTCGTGACGGGCTACCTTAGAGTTTAAGATCTGAGACCGCCCTCGTGTCGGCTTTCCCTCTAAAATCCATCTTGTGATGATAACCTCTGGTTATGAGGTCGCCTTGGTGTCGGCCTACCTTAGAGTTTAGGATCTGAGACCATCCCCGTGTCGACTTTCCTTATGAAAATCCATCCTATGATGGTAACTTTTGGTTATGAGACTGCCTTCGTGTCGGCTTACCTTAGAGTTTAGAATCTGAGACTACCCTCGTGTCGGCTTTCCTTTTGAAAATCCATCTTGTGATGGTAACCTCTGGTTATGAGACCTCCTTTGTGTCGGCCTACCTTAGAGTTTAGGATTTGAGACCGCCCTCGTGTCGGCTTTCCTTCTAAAATCCATCTTGTGATGGTACCCTCTAGTTATGAGACCGCCTTCGTGTCGGCCTACCTTAGAGTTTAGGATCTGAGACCGCCCTCGTCTTGGCTTTCCTTTTGAAAATCCAACTTGTGATGGTAACCTCTGGTTATGAGACCGCCTTCCTGTCGGCCTACCTTAGAGTTTAGGATCTTAGACCGCCCTCGTGTCGGCTTTCCTTCTAAAATTCATCTTGTAATGGTAATCTCTGGTTATGAGAACGCCTTCGTGTCGGCCTACCTAAGAGTTTTGGATCTGAGACATCCCTCGTGTCGGCTTTCCTTCTAAAATCCATCTTGTGATGGTAACCTCTGGTTATGAGACCGCCTTCGTGTGGGCCTACCTTAGAGTTTAGGATCTGAGACCGCCCTCGTGTCAACTTTCCTTTTGAAAATCCATCTTATGATGGTAACCTTTGGTTATGAGACCGCCTTCGTGTCGGCTTACCTTAGAGTTTAGGATTTGAGACCGCCCTCGTGTCGGCTTTCCTTTTGAAAATAGATCTTGTTTTGGTAACCTCTAGTTATGAGACCGCCTTCATGTCGGCCTACCTTAGAGTTTAGGATCTGAGACCGCCCTCGTGTCGGCTTTCCCTCTAAAATCCATCTTGTGATGATAAGCTCTGGTTATGAGAACGCCTTGGTGTCGACCTACCTTAGAGTTTAGGATCTGAGACCATCCTCATGTCGACTTTCCTTTTGAAAATCCATCTTATGATGGTAACTTTTGGTTATGAGACTGCCTTCGTGTCGACTTACCTTAGAGTTTAGAATCTGAGACTGCCCTCGTGTCGGCTTTCCTTTTGAAAATCCATCTTGTGATGGTAACCTCTGGTTATGAGACCGCCTTCGTGTCGACCTACCTTAGAGTTTAAGATCTGAGACCGCCCTCGTGTCGGCTTTCCTTCTAAAATTCATCTTGTAATGGTAATCTCTTGTTATGAGACCGCCTTCGTGTCGGCCTACCTAAGAGTTTTGGATCTGAGAAATCCCTCGTGTCGGCTTTTCTTCTAAAATCCATCTTGTGATGGTAACCTCTGGTTATGAGACCGCCTTCGTGTGGGCCTACCTTAGAGTTTAGGATCTGAGACCGCCCTCGTGTCGGCTTTCCTTCTAAAATTTATCTTGTAATGGTAATCTCTGGTTATGAGACCGCCTTCGTGTCGGCCTACCTAAGAGTGTAGGATCTGAGAAATCCCTCGTGTCGGCTTTCCTTCTAAAATCCATCTTGTGATGGTAACCTCTGGTTATGAGACCGCCTTCCTGTCGGCCTACCTTAGAGTTTAGGATCTTAGACCGCCCTCGTGTCGGCTTTCCTTTTGAAAATCCATCTTATGATGGTAACCTTTGGTTATGAGACCGCCTTGTGTCGGCTTACCTTAGAGTTTAGGATCTGAGACCGCCCTCGTGTCGGCTTTCCTTTTGAAAATAGATCTTGTTTTGGTAACCTCTATTTATGAGACGCCTTCATGTCGGCCTACCTAGAGTTTAGGATCTAAGACCGCCCTCGTGTCGGCTTTCCCTCTAAAACCTTCTTGTGATGGTAACCTCTGGTTATGAGACCGCCTTCATGTCGGCCTACCTTAGAGTTTAGGATCTGAGACCGCCCTCGTGTCGGCTTTCGTTTTGAAAATCCATCCAATGATGGTAACCTTTTTTTATGAGACCGCCTTCGTGCCAGTTTACCTTAGAGTTTAGGATCTGAGACCGCCCTCGTGTCGGCTTTCCTTTTGAAAATCCATCTTGTGTTGGTAACCTCTGGTTATGAGACTGCCTTCGTGTCGGCCTACCTTAGAGTTTAGGATCTGAGTCCGACATCGTGTCGGCTTTCCTTCTAAAATCCATCTTGTGATGGTAACCTCTAGTTATGAGATCGCCTTCGTGTCGGGCTACCTTAGAGTTTAAGATCTGAGACCGCCCTCGTGTCGGCTTTCCCTCTAAAATCCATCTTGTGATGATAACCTCTGGTTATGAGGTCGCCTTGGTGTCGGCCTACCTTAGAGTTTAGGATCTGAGACCATCCCCGTGTCGACTTTCCTTATGAAAATCCATCCTATGATGGTAACTTTTGGTTATGAGACTGCCTTCGTGTCGGCTTACCTTAGAGTTTAGAATCTGAGACTACCCTCGTGTCGGCTTTCCTTTTGAAAATCCATCTTGTGATGGTAACCTCTGGTTATGAGACCTCCTTTGTGTCGGCCTACCTTAGAGTTTAGGATTTGAGACCGCCCTCGTGTCGGCTTTCCTTCTAAAATCCATCTTGTGATGGTACCCTCTAGTTATGAGACCGCCTTCGTGTCGGCCTACCTTAGAGTTTAGGATCTGAGACCGCCCTCGTCTTGGCTTTCCTTTTGAAAATCCATCTTGTGATGGTAACCTCTGGTTATGAGACCGCCTTCCTGTCGGCCTACCTTAGAGTTTAGGATCTTAGACCGCCCTCGTGTCGGCTTTCCTTCTAAAATTCATCTTGTAATGGTAATCTCTGTTTATGAGAACGCCTTCGTGTCGGCCTACCTAAGAGTTTTGGATCTGAGACATCCCTCGTGTCGGCTTTCCTTCTAAAATCCATCTTGTGATGGTAACCTCTGGTTATGAGACCGCCTTCCTGTCGGCCTACCTTAGAGTTTAGGATCTTAGACCGCCCTCGTGTCGGCTTTCCTTTTGAAAATCCATCTTATGATGGTAACCTTTGGTTATGAGACCGCCTTGTGTCGGCTTACCTTAGAGTTTAGGATCTGAGACCGCCCTCGTGTTGGCTTTCCTTTTGAAAATAGATCTTGTTTTGGTAACCTCTATTTATGAGACGCCTTCATGTCGGCCTACCTTAGAGTTTAGGATCTAAGACCGCCCTCGTGTCGGCTTTCCCTCTAAAACCTTCTTGTGATGGTAACCTCTGGTTATGAGACCGCCTTCATGTCGGCCTACCTTAGAGTTTAGGATCTGAGACCGCCCTCGTGTCGGCTTTCGTTTTGAAAATCCATCCAATGATGGTAACCTTTTTTTATGAGACCGCCTTCGTGCCAGTTTACCTTAGAGTTTAGGATCTGAGACCGCCCTCGTGTCGGCTTTCCTTTTGAAAATCCATCTTGTGTTGGTAACCTCTGGTTATGAGACCGCCTTCGTGTCGGCCTACCTTAGAGTTTAGGATCTGAGTCCGACATCGTGTCGGCTTTCCTTCTAAAATCCATCTTGTGATGGTAACCTCTAGTTATGAGATCGCCTTCGTGTCGGGCTACCTTAGAGTTTAAGATCTGAGACCGCCCTCGTGTCGGCTTTCCCTCTAAAATCCATCTTGTGATGATAACCTCTGGTTATGAGGTCGCCTTGGTGTCGGCCTACCTTAGAGTTTAGGATCTGAGACCATCCCCGTGTCGACTTTCCTTATGAAAATCCATCCTATGATGGTAACTTTTGGTTATGAGACTGCCTTCGTGTCGGCTTACCTTAGAGTTTAGAATCTGAGACTACCCTCGTGTCGGCTTTCCTTTTGAAAATCCATCTTGTGATGGTAACCTCTGGTTATGAGACCTCCTTTGTGTCGGCCTACCTTAGAGTTTAGGATTTGAGACCGCCCTCGTGTCGGCTTTCCTTCTAAAATCCATCTTGTGATGGTACCCTCTAGTTATGAGACCGCCTTCGTGTCGGCCTACCTTAGAGTTTAGGATCTGAGACCGCCCTCGTCTTGGCTTTCCTTTTGAAAATCCATCTTGTGATGGTAACCTCTGGTTATGAGACCGCCTTCCTGTCGGCCTACCTTAGAGTTTAGGATCTTAGACCGCCCTCGTGTCGGCTTTCCTTCTAAAATTCATCTTGTAATGGTAATCTCTGTTTATGAGAACGCCTTCGTGTCGGCCTACCTAAGAGTTTTGGATCTGAGACATCCCTCGTGTCGGCTTTCCTTCTAAAATCCATCTTGTGATGGTAACCTCTGGTTATGAGACCGCCTTCCTGTCGGCCTACCTTAGAGTTTAGGATCTTAGACCGCCCTCGTGTCGGCTTTCCTTTTGAAAATCCATCTTATGATGGTAACCTTTGGTTATGAGACCGCCTTGTGTCGGCTTACCTTAGAGTTTAGGATCTGAGACCGCCCTCGTGTTGGCTTTCCTTTTGAAAATAGATCTTGTTTTGGTAACCTCTATTTATGAGACGCCTTCATGTCGGCCTACCTTAGAGTTTAGGATCTAAGACCGCCCTCGTGTCGGCTTTCCCTCTAAAACCTTCTTGTGATGGTAACCTCTGGTTATGAGACCGCCTTCATGTCGGCCTACCTTAGAGTTTAGGATCTGAGACCGCCCTCGTGTCGGCTTTCGTTTTGAAAATCCATCCAATGATGGTAACCTTTTTTTATGAGACCGCCTTCGTGCCAGTTTACCTTAGAGTTTAGGATCTGAGACCGCCCTCGTGTCGGCTTTCCTTTTGAAAATCCATCTTGTGTTGGTAACCTCTGGTTATGAGACCGCCTTCGTGTCGGCCTACCTTAGAGTTTAGGATCTGAGTCCGACATCGTGTCGGCTTTCCTTCTAAAATCCATCTTGTGATGGTAACCTCTAGTTATGAGATCGCCTTCGTGTCGGGCTACCTTAGAGTTTAAGATCTGAGACCGCCCTCGTGTCGGCTTTCCCTCTAAAATCCATCTTGTGATGATAACCTCTGGTTATGAGGTCGCCTTGGTGTCGGCCTACCTTAGAGTTTAGGATCTGAGACCATCCCCGTGTCGACTTTCCTTATGAAAATCCATCCTATGATGGTAACTTTTGGTTATGAGACTGCCTTCGTGTCGGCTTACCTTAGAGTTTAGAATCTGAGACTACCCTCGTGTCGGCTTTCCTTTTGAAAATCCATCTTGTGATGGTAACCTCTGGTTATGAGACCTCCTTTGTGTCGGCCTACCTTAGAGTTTAGGATTTGAGACCGCCCTCGTGTCGGCTTTCCTTCTAAAATCCATCTTGTGATGGTACCCTCTAGTTATGAGACCGCCTTCGTGTCGGCCTACCTTAGAGTTTAGGATCTGAGACCGCCCTCGTCTTGGCTTTCCTTTTGAAAATCCATCTTGTGATGGTAACCTCTGGTTATGAGACCGCCTTCCTGTCGGCCTACCTTAGAGTTTAGGATCTTAGACCGCCCTCGTGTCGGCTTTCCTTCTAAAATTCATCTTGTAATGGTAATCTCTGTTTATGAGAACGCCTTCGTGTCGGCCTACCTAAGAGTTTTGGATCTGAGACATCCCTCGTGTCGGCTTTCCTTCTAAAATCCATCTTGTGATGGTAACCTCTGGTTATGAGACCGCCTTCCTGTCGGCCTACCTTAGAGTTTAGGATCTTAGACCGCCCTCGTGTCGGCTTTCCTTTTGAAAATCCATCTTATGATGGTAACCTTTGGTTATGAGACCGCCTTGTGTCGGCTTACCTTAGAGTTTAGGATCTGAGACCGCCCTCGTGTTGGCTTTCCTTTTGAAAATAGATCTTGTTTTGGTAACCTCTATTTATGAGACGCCTTCATGTCGGCCTACCTTAGAGTTTAGGATCTAAGACCGCCCTCGTGTCGGCTTTCCCTCTAAAACCTTCTTGTGATGGTAACCTCTGGTTATGAGACCGCCTTCATGTCGGCCTACCTTAGAGTTTAGGATCTGAGACCGCCCTCGTGTCGGCTTTCGTTTTGAAAATCCATCCAATGATGGTAACCTTTTTTTATGAGACCGCCTTCGTGCCAGTTTACCTTAGAGTTTAGGATCTGAGACCGCCCTCGTGTCGGCTTTCCTTTTGAAAATCCATCTTGTGTTGGTAACCTCTGGTTATGAGACCGCCTTCGTGTCGGCCTACCTTAGAGTTTAGGATCTGAGTCCGACATCGTGTCGGCTTTCCTTCTAAAATCCATCTTGTGATGGTAACCTCTAGTTATGAGATCGCCTTCGTGTCGGGCTACCTTAGAGTTTAAGATCTGAGACCGCCCTCGTGTCGGCTTTCCCTCTAAAATCCATCTTGTGATGATAACCTCTGGTTATGAGGTCGCCTTGGTGTCGGCCTACCTTAGAGTTTAGGATCTGAGACCATCCCCGTGTCGACTTTCCTTATGAAAATCCATCCTATGATGGTAACTTTTGGTTATGAGACTGCCTTCGTGTCGGCTTACCTTAGAGTTTAGGATCTTAGACCGGCCTCGTGTCGGCTTTCCTTCTAAAATTCATCTTGTAATGGTAATCTCTGGTTATGAGAACGCCTTCGTGTCGGCCTACCTAAGAGTTTTGGATCTGAGACATCCCTCGTGTCGGCTTTCCTTCTAAAATCCATCTTGTGATGGTAACCTCTGGTTATGAGACCGCCTTCGTGTGGGCCTACCTTAGAGTTTAGGATATGAGACCGTACTCGTGTCAACTTTCCTTTTGAAAATCCATCTTATGATGGTAACCTTTGGTTATGAGACCACCTTCGTGTCGGCTTACCTTAGAGTTTAGGATTTGAGACCACCCTCGTGTCGGCTTTCCTTTTGAAAATAGATCTTGTTTTGGTAACCTCTAGTTATGAGACCGCCTTCATGTCGGCCTACCTTAGAGTTTAGGATCTGAGACCGCCCTCGTGTCGGCTTTCCCTCTAAAATCCATCTTGTGATGATAAGCTCTGGTTATGAGAACGCCTTGGTGTCGACCTACCTAAGAGTTTTGGATCTGAGAAATCCCTCGTGTCGGCTTTTCTTCTAAAATCCATCTTGTGATGGTAACCTCTGGTTATGAGACCGCCTTCGTGTGGGCCTACCTTAGAGTTTAGGATCTGAGACCGCCCTCGTGTCGGCTTTCCTTCTAAAATTCATCTTGTAATGGTAATCTCTGGTTATGAGACCGCCTTCGTGTCGGCCTACCTAAGAGTGTTGGATCTGAGAAATCCCTCGTGTCGGCTTTCCTTCTAAAATCCATCTTGTGATGGTAACCTCTGGTTATGAGACCGCCTTCCTGTCGGCCTACCTTAGAGTTTAGGATCTTAGACCGCCCTCGTGTCGGCTTTCCTTTTGAAAATCCATCTTATGATGGTAACCTTTGGTTATGAGACCGCCTTGTGTCGGCTTACCTTAGAGTTTAGGATCTGAGACCGCCCTCGTGTCGGCTTTCCTTTTGAAAATAGATCTTGTTTTGGTAACCTTTATTTATGAGACGCCTTCATGTCGGCCTACCTTAGAGTTTAGGATCTAAGACCGCCCTCGTGTCGGCTTTCCCTCTAAAACCTTCTTGTGATGGTAACCTCTGGTTATGAGACCGCCTTCATGTCGGCCTACCTTAGAGTTTAGGATCTGAGACCGCCCTCGTGTCGGCTTTCCTTTTGAAAATCCATCTTGTGTTGGTAACCTCTGGTTATGAGACCGCCTTCGTGTCGGCCTACCTTAGAGTTTAGGATCTGAGTCCGACATCGTGTCGGCTTTCCTTCTAAAATCCATCTTGTGATGGTAACCTGTAGTTATGAGATCGCCTTCGTGTCGGCCTACCTTAGAGTTTAAGATCTGAGACCGCCCTCGTGTCGGCTTTCTCTCTAAAATCCATCTTGTGATGATAACCTCTGGTTATGAGGTCGCCTTGGTGTCGGCCTACCTTAGAGTTTAGGATCTGAGACCATCCCCGTGTCGACTTTCCTTTTGAAAATCCATCCTATGATGGTAACTTTTGGTTATGAGACTGCCTTCGTGTCGGCTTACCTTAGAGTTTAGAATCTGAGACTACCCTCGTGTCGGCTTTCCTTTTGAAAATCCATCTTGTGATGGTAACCTCTGGTTATGAGACCTCCTTCGTGTCGGCCTACCTTAGAGTTTAGGATTTGAGACCGCCCTCTTGTCGGCTTTCCTTCTATAATCCATCTTGTGATGGTACCCTCTAGTTATGTGACCGCCTTCGTGTCGGCCTACCTTAGAGTTTAGGATCTGAGACCGCGCTCGTCTTGGCTTTCCTTTTGAAAATCCATCTTGTGATGGTAACCTCTGGTTATGAGACCGCCTTCCTGTCGGCCTACCTTAGAGTTTAGGATCTTAGACCGCCCTCGTGTCGGCTTTCCTTCTAAAATTCATCTTGTAATGGTAATCTCTGGTTATGAGAACGCCTTCGTGTCGGCCTACCTAAGAGTTTTGGATCTGAGACATCCCTCGTGTCGGCTTTCCTTCTAAAATCCATCTTGTAATGGTAACCTCTGGTTATGAGACCGCCTTCGTGTGGGCCTACCTTAGAGTTTAGGATATGAGACCGCCCTCGTGTCAACTTTCCTTTTGAAAATCCATCTTATGATGGTAACCTTTGGTTATGAGACCGCCTTCGTGTCGGCTTACCTTAGAGTTTAGGATTTGTGACCGCCCTCGTGTCGGCTTTCCTTTTGAAAATAGATCTTGTTTTGGTAACCTCTATTTATGAGACCGCCTTCATGTCGGCCTACCTTAGAGTTTAGGATCTGAGACCACCCTCGTGTCGGCTTTCCCTTTAAAATCCATCTTCTGATGATAAGCTCTGGTTATGAGAACGCCTTGGTGTCGACCTACCTTAGAGTTTAGGATCTGAGACCATCCTCATGTCGACTTTCCTTTTGAAAATCCATCTTATGATGGTAACTTTTGGTTATGAGACTGCCTTCGTGTCGGCTAACCTTAGAGTTTAGAATCTGAGACTGCCCTCGTGTCGGCTTTCCTTTTGAAAATCCATCTTGTGATGGTAACCTCTGGTTATGAGACCGCCTTCGTGTCGGCCTACCTTAGAGTTTAGGATCTGAGACCGCCCTCGTGTCGGCTTTCCATCTAAAATTCATCTTGTAATGGTAATCTCTGGTTATGAGACCGCCTTCGTGTCGGCTTACCTAAGAGTTTTGGATCTGAGAAATCCCTCGTGTCGGCTTTTCTTCTAAAATCCATCTTGTGATGGTAACCTCTGGTTATGAGACCGCCTTCGTGTGGGCCTACTTTAGAGTTTAGGATCTGAGACCGCCCTCGTGTCCGCTTTCCTTCTAAAATTCATCTTGTAATGGTAATCTCTGGTTATGAGACCGCCTTCGTGTCGGCCTACCTAAGAGTGTTGGATCTGAGAAATCCCTCGTGTCGGCTTTCCTTCTAAAATCCATCTTGTGATGGTAACCTCTGGTTATGAGACCGCATTCCTGTCGGCCTACCTTAGAGTTTAGGATCTTAGACCGCCCTCGTGTCGGCTTTCCTTTTGAAAATCCATCTTATGATGGTAACCTTTGGTTATGAGACCGCCTTATGTCGACTTACCTTAGAGTTTAGGATCTGAGACCGCCCTCGTGTCGGCTTTCCTTTTGAAAATAGATCTTGTTTTGGTAACCTCTGTTTATGAGACGCCTTCGTGTCGGCCTACCTTAGAGTTTAGGATCTTAGAACGCCCTCGTGTCGGCTTTCCTTCTAAAATTCATCTTGTAATGGTAATCTCTGGTTATGCGAACGCCTTCGTGTCGGCCTACCTAAGAGTTTTGGATCTGAGACATCCCTCGTGTCGGCTTTCCTTCTAAAATCCATCTTGTAATGGTAACCTCTGGTTATGAGACCGCCTTCGTGTGGGCCTACCTTAGAGTTTAGGATATGAGACCGCCCTCGTGTCAACTTTCCTTTTGAAAATCCATCTTATGATGGTAACCTTTGGTTATGAGACCGCCTTCGTGTCGGCTTACCTTAGAGTTTAGGATTTGTGACCGCCCTCGTGTCGGCTTTCCTTTTGAAAATAGATCTTGTTTTGGTAACCTCTATTTATGAGACCGCCTTCATGTCGGCCTACCTTAGAGTTTAGGATCTGAGACCACCCTCGTGTCGGCTTTCCCTCTAAAATCCATCTTCTGATGATAAGCTCTGGTTATGAGAACGCCTTGGTGTCGACCTACCTTAGAGTTTAGGATCTGAGACCATCCTCATGTCGACTTTCCTTTTGAAAATCCATCTTATGATGGTAACTTTTGGTTATGAGACTGCCTTCGTGTCGGCTTACCTTAGAGTTTAGAATCTGAGACTGCCCTCGTGTCGGCTTTCCTTTTGAAAATCCATCTTGTGATGGTAACCTCTGGTTATGAGACCGCCTTCGTGTCGGCCTACCTTAGAGTTTAGGATCTGAGACCGCCCTCGTGTCGGCTTTCCTTCTAAAATTCATCTTGTAATGGTAATCTCTGGTTATGAGACCGCCTTCGTGTCGGCTTACCTAAGAGTTTTGGATCTGAGAAATCCCTCGTGTCGGCTTTTCTTCTAAAATCCATCTTGTGATGGTAACCTCTGGTTATGAGACCGCCTTCGTGTGGGCCTACTTTAGAGTTTAGGATCTGAGACCGCCCTCGTGTCCGCTTTCCTTCTAAAATTTATCTTGTAATGGTAATCTCTGGTTATGAGACCGCCTTCGTGTCGGCCTACCTAAGAGTGTTGGATCTGAGAAATCCCTCGTGTCGGCTTTCCTTCTAAAATCCATCTTGTGATGGTAACCTCAGGTTATGAGACCGCATTCCTGTCGGCCTACCTTAGAGTTTAGGATCTTAGACCGCCCTCGTGTCGGCTTTCCTTTTGAAAATCCATCTTATGATGGTAACCTTTGGTTATGAGACCGCCTTGTGTCGGCTTACCTTAGAGTTTAGGATCTGAGACCGCCCTCGTGTCGGCTTTCCTTTTGAAAATAGATCTTGTTTTGGTAACCTCTGTTTATGAGACGCCTTCGTGTCGGCCTACCTTAGAGTTTAGGATCTGAGACCGCCCTCGTGTCGGCTTTCCCTCTAAAACCTTCTTGTGATGGTAACCTCTGGTTATGAGACCACCTTCATGTCGGCCTACCTTCGAGTTTAGGATCTGAGACCGCCCTCGTGTCGGCTTTCGTTTTGAAAATCCATCCAATGATGGTAACCTTTTTTTATGAGACCGCCTTCGTGTCGGTTTACCTTAGAGTTTAGGATATGAGACCGCCTTCGTGTCGGCCTACCTTATAGTTTAGGATCTGAGTCCGACATCGTGTCGGCTTTCCTTCTAAAATCCATCTTCTGATGGTAACCTCTAGTTATGAGATCGCCTTCATGTCGTCCTACCTTAGAGTTTAAGATCTGAGACCGCCCTCGTGTCGGCTTTCCCTCTAAAATCCATCTTGTGATGATAACCTCTGGTTATGAGACCGCCTTGGTGTTGGCCTACCTTAGAGTTTAGGATCTGAGACCATCCTCGTGTCGACTTTCCTTTTGAAAATCCATCTTATGATGGTAACTTTTGGTAATGAGACCGCCTTCGTGTCGGCCTACCTTAGAGTTTAGGATTTGAGACCACCCTCGTGTCGGCTTTCCTTCTAAAATCCATCTTGTGATGGTAGCCTCTAGTTATGAGACCGCCTTCGTGTCAGCCTACCTTAGAGTTTAGGATCTTAGACCGCCCTCGTGTCGGCTTTCCTTTTGAAAATCCATCTTATGATGGTAACCTTTGGTTATGAAACCGCCTTGTGTCGGCTTACCTTAGAGTTTATGATCTCAGACCGCCCTCGTGTTGGCTTTCCTTTTGAAAATAGATCTTTTTTTGGTAACCTCTGGTTATGAGACCGCCTTCCTGTCGGCCTACCTTAGAGTTTAGGATCTGAGACCGACCTCGTGTCGGCTTTCCTTCTAAAATCCGTCTTGTGATGGTAACCTCTGGTTATGAGACCGCCTTCATGTCGGCCTACCTTAGAGTTTAGGATCTGAGACCGCCCTCGTGTCGGCTTTCCTTTTAAAAATCCATCTTATGATGGTAACCTTTTTTTATGAGACCGCTTTCGTGTCAGTTTACCTTAGAGTTAAGGATCTGAGACCGCCCTCGTGTCGGCTTTCCTTTTGAACATCCATCTTGTGATGGTAACCTCTGGGTATGAGGCCGCCTTCGTGTCGGCCTACCTTAGAGTTTAGGATTTGAGACCACCCTCGTGTCGGCTTTCCTTCTAATATCCATCTTGTGATGGTAGCCTCTAGTTATGAGACCGCCTTCGTGTCAGCCTACCTTAGAGTTTAGGATCTGTGACCGCCCTCGTCTTGGCTTTCCTTTTGAAAATCCATCTTGTGATGGTAACCTCTGGTTATGAGACCGCCTTCCTGTCAGCCTACCTTAGAGTTTAGGATCTGAGACCGCCCTCGTGTCGGCTTTCCTTTTGAAAATCCATCTTATGATGGTAACCTTTGGTTATGAGACCGCCTTGTGTCGGCTTACCTTAGAGTTTATGATCTCAGACCGCCCTCGTGTTGGCTTTCCTTTTGAAAATAGATCTTTTTTTGGTAACCTCGGGTTATGAGACCGCCTTCCTGTCGGCCTACCTTAGAGTTTAGGATCTGAGACCGACCTCGTGTCGGCTTTCCTTCTAAAATCCGTCTTGTGATGGTTACCTCTGGTTATGAGACCGCCTTCATGTCGGCCTACCTTAGAGTTTAGGATCTGAGACCGCCCTCGTGTCGGCTTTCCTTTTGAAAATCCATCTTATGATGGTAACCTTTAGTTATGAGACCGCCTTGTGTCGGCTTACCTTAGAGTTTAGGATCTGAGATCGCCCTCGTGTCGGCTTTCCTTTTGAAAATAGATCTTGTTTTGGTAACCTCTGGTTATGAGACCTCCTTCGTGTCGGCCTACCTTAGAGTTTAGGATCTGAGACCGACCTCGTGCCGGCTTTCCTTCTAAAACCTTCTTGTGATGGTAACCTCTGGTTATGAGACCGCGTTCATGTCGGCCTACCTTAGAGTTTAGGATCTGAGACCGCCCTCGTGTCGGCTTTCCTTTTGAAAATCCATCTTATGATGGTAACCTTTTTTTATGAGACCGCCTTCGTGCCAGTTTACCTTAGAGTTTAGGATCTGAGACCGCCCTCGTGTCGGCTTTCCTTTTGAAAATCCATCTTATGATGGTAACCTTTGGTTATGAGACCGCCTTGTGTCGGCTTACCTTAGAGTTTATGATCTCAGACCGCCCTCGTGTTGGCTTTCCTTTTGAAAATAGATCTTTTTTTGGTAACCTCGGGTTATGAGACCGCCTTCCTGTCGGCCTACCTTAGATTTAGGATCTGAGACCGACCTCGTGTCGGCTTTCCTTCTAAAATCCGTCTTGTGATGGTTACCTCTGGTTATGAGACCGCATTCATGTCGGCCTACCTTAGAGTTTAGGATCTGAGACCGCCCTCGTGTCGGCTTTCCTTTTGAAAATCCATCTTATGATGGTAACCTTTAGTTATGAGACCGCCTTGTGTCGGCTTACCTTAGAGTTTAGGATCTGAGATCGCCCTCGTGTCGGCTTTCCTTTTGAAAATAGATCTTGTTTTGGTAACCTCTGGTTATGAGACCTCCTTCATGTCGGCCTACCTTAGAGTTTAGGATCTGAGACCGCCCTCGTGTCGGCTTTCCTTTTGAAAATCCATCTTATGATGGTAACCTTTGGTTATGAGACCGCCTTGTGTCGGCTTACCTTAGAGTTTATGATCTCAGACCGCCCTCGTGTTGGCTTTCCTTTTGAAAATAGATCTTTTTTTGGTAACCTCGGGTTATGAGACCGCCTTCCTGTCGGCCTACCTTAGAGTTTAGGATCTGAGACCGACCTCGTGTCGGCTTTCCTTCTAAAATCCGTCTTGTGATGGTTACCTCTGGTTATGAGACCGCCTTCATGTCGGCCTACCTTAGAGTTTAGGATCTGAGACCGCCCTCGTGTCGGCTTTCCTTTTGAAAATCCATCTTATGATGGTAACCTTTAGTTATGAGACCGCCTTGTGTCGGCTTACCTTAGAGTTTAGGATCTGAGATCGCCCTCGTGTCGGCTTTCCTTTTGAAAATAGATCTTGTTTTGGTAACCTCTGGTTATGAGACCTCCTTCGTGTCGGCCTACCTTAGAGTTTAGGATCTGAGACCGACCTCGTGCCGGCTTTCCTTCTAAAACCTTCTTGTGATGGTAACCTCTGGTTATGAGACCGCGTTCATGTCGGCCTACCTTAGAGTTTAGGATCTGAGACCGCCCTCGTGTCGGCTTTCCTTTTGAAAATCCATCTTATGATGGTAACCTTTTTTTATGAGACCGCCTTCTTCCCAGTTTACCTTAGAGTTTAGGATCTGAGACCGCCCTCGTGTCGGCTTTCCTTTTGAAAATCCATCTTATGATGGTAACCTTTGGTTATGAGACCGCCTTGTGTCGGCTTACCTTAGAGTTTATGATCTCAGACCGCCCTCGTGTTGGCTTTCCTTTTGATAATAGATCTTTTTTGGTAACCTCGGGTTATGAGACCGCCTTCCTGTCGGCCTACCTTAGATTTAGGATCTGAGACCGACCTCGTGTCGGCTTTCATTCTAAAATCCGTCTTGTGATGGTTACCTCTGGTTATGAGACCGCCTTCATGTCGGCCTACCTTAGAGTTTAGGATCCGAGACCGCCCTCGTGTCGGCTTTCCTTTTGAAAATCCATCTTATGATGGTAACCTTTAGTTATGAGACCGCCTTGTGTCGGCTTAACTTAGAGTTTAGGATCTGAGATCGCCCTCGTGTCGGCTTTCCTTTTGAAAATAGATCTTGGTTTGGTAACCTCTGGTTATGAGACCTCCTTCGTGTTGGCCTACCTTAGAGTTTAGGATCTGAGACCGACCTCGTGTCGGCTTTCCTTCTAAAACCTTCTTGTGATGGTAACCTCTGGTTATGAGACCGCCTTCATGTCGGCCTACCTTAGAGTTTAGGATCTGAGACCGCCCTCGTGTCGGCTTTCCTTTTGAAAATCCATCTTATGATGGTAACCTTTTTTTATGAGACCGCCTTCGTGCCAGTTTACCTTAGAGTTTAGGATCTGAGACCGCCCTCGTGTCGGCTTTCCTTTTGAAAATCCATCTTATGATGGTAACCTTTGGTTATGAGACCCCCTTGTGTCGGCTTACCTTAGAGTTTATGATCTCAGACCGCCCTCGTGTTGGCTTTCCTTTTGAAAATAGATCTTTTTTTGGTAACCTCTGGTTATGAGACCGCCTTCCTGTCGGCCTACCTTAGAGTTTAGGATCTGAGACCGACCTCGTGTCGGCTTTCCATCTAAAATCCGTCTTGTGAGGTTACCTCTGGTTATGAGACCGCCTTCATGTCGGCCTACCTTAGAGTTTAGGATCTGAGACCGCCCTCGTGTCGGCTTTCCTTTTGAAAATCCATCTTATGATGGTAACCTTTAGTTATGAGACCGCCTTGTGTTGGCTTACCTTAGAGTTTAGGATCTGAGATCGCCCTCGTGTCGGCTTTCCTTTTGAAAATAGATCTTGTTTTGGTAACCTCTGGTTATGAGACCGCCTTCGTGTCGGCCTACCTTTGAGTTTAGGATCTGAGTCCGACATCGTGTCGGCTTTCCTTCTAAAATCCATCTTGTGATGGTAACCTCTAGTTATGAGATCGCCTTCGTGTCGGCCTACCTTAGAGTTTAATATCTCAGACCGCCCTCGTGTCGGCTTTCCCTCTAAAATCCATCTTGTGATGATAACCTCTGGTTATGAGGTCGCCTTGGTGTCGGCCTACCTTAGAGTTTAGGATCTGAGACTACCCTCGTGTCGGATTTCCTTTTGAAAATCCATCTTGTGATGGTAACCTCTGGTTATGAGACCTCCTTCGTGTCGGCCTACCTTAGAGTTTAGGATTTGAGACCGCCCTCGTGTCGGCTTTCCTTCTAAAATCCATCTTGTGATGGTACCCTCTAGTTATGAGACCGCCTTCGTGTCGGCCTACCTTAGAGTTTAGGATCTGAGACCGCCCTCGTCTTGGCTTTCCTTTTGAAAATCCATCTTGTGATGGTAACCTCTGGTTATGAGACCACCTTCCTGTCGGCCTACCTTAGAGTTTAGGATCTTAGACCGCCCTCGTGTCGGCTTTCCTTCTAAAATTCATCTTGTAATGGTAATCTCTGGTTATGAGAACGCCTTCGTGTCGGCCTACCTAAGAGTTTTGGATCTGAG
Organism: Lathyrus tuberosus; assembly: GCA_022829125.1. Lineage (NCBI taxonomy): Eukaryota > Viridiplantae > Streptophyta > Magnoliopsida > Fabales > Fabaceae > Lathyrus > Lathyrus tuberosus. The sequence continues at coordinate 10,683,557 of JALAZF010000038.1, forward strand.
ACATCCCTCGTGTCGGCTTTCCTTCTAAAATCCATCTTGTGATGGTAACCTCTGGTTATGAGACCGCCTTCGTGTGGGCCTACCTTAGACTTTAGGATCTGAGACCGCCCTCGTGTCAACTTTCCTTTTGAAAATCCATCTTATGATGGTAACCTTTGGTTATGAGACCGCCTTCGTGTCGGCTTACCTTAGAGTTTAGGATTTGAGACCGCCCTCATGTCGGCTTTCCTTTTGAAAATAGATCTTGTTTTGGTAACCTCTAGTTATGAGACCGCCATCATGTCGGCCTACCTTAGAGTTTAGGATCTGAGACCGCCCTCGTGTCGGCTTTTCTTCTAAAATCCATCTTGTGATGATAAGCTCTGGTTATGAGAACGCCTTGGTGTCGACCTACCTTAGAGTTTAGGATCTGAGACCATCCTCATGTCGACTTTCCTTTTGAAAATCCATCTTATGATGGTAACTTTTGGTTATGAGACTGCCTTCGTGTCGGCTTACCTTAGAGTTTAGAATCTGAGACTGCCCTCGTGTCGGCTTTCCTTTTGAAAATCCATCTTGTGATGGTAACCTCTGGTTATGAGACCGCCTTCGTGTCGGCCTACCTTAGAGTTTAGGATCTGAGACCGCCCTCGTGTCGGCTTTCCTTCTAAAATTCATCTTGTAATGGTAATCTCTAATTATGAGACCGCCTTCGTGTCGGCCTACCTAAGAGTTTTGGATCTGAGAAATCCCTCGTGTCGGCTTTTCTTCTAAAATCCATCTTGTGATGGTAACCTCTGGTTATGAGACCGCCTTCGTGTGGGCCTACCTTAGAGTTTAGGATTTGAGACCGCCCTTGTGTCGGCTTTCCTTCTAAAATTCATCTTGTAATGGTAATCTCTGGTTATGAGACCGCCTTCGTGTCGGCCTACCTAAGAGTTTTGGATCTGAGAAATCCCTCGTGTCGGCTTTCCTTCTAAAATCCATCTTGTGATGGTAACCTCTGGTTATGAGACCGCCTTCCTGTCGGCCTACCTTAGAGTTTAGGATCTTAGACCGCCCTCGTGTCGGCTTTACTTTTGAAAATCCATCTTATGATGGTAACCTTTGGTTATGAGACCACCTTGTGTCGGCTTACCTTAGAGTTTAGGATCTGAGACCGCCCTCGTGTCGGCTTTCCCTCTAAAACCTTCTTGTGATGGTAACCTCTGGTTATGAGACCGCCTTCATGTCGGCCTACCTTAGAGTTTAGGATCTGAGACCGCCCTCGTGTCGGCTTTCGTTTTTAAAATCCATCCAATGATGGTAACCTTTTTTTATGAGACCGCCTACGTGTCAGTTTACCTTAGAGTTTAGGATATGAGACCGCCCTCGTGTCGGCTTTCCTTTTGAAAATCCATCTTGTGTTAGTAACCTCTGGTTATGAGACCGCCTTCGTGTCGGCCTACCCTATAGTTTAGGATCTGAGTCCGACATCGTGTCGGCTTTCCTTCTAAAATCCAACTTGTGATGGTAACCTCTAGTTATGAGATCGCCTTCATGTCGGCCTACCTTAGAGTTTAAGATCTGAAACCGCCCTCGTGTCGGCTTTCCCTCTAAAATCCATCTGGTGATGATAACCTCTGGTTATGAGACCGCCTTGGTGTTGGCCTACCTTAGAGTTTAGGATCTGAGACCATCCTCGTGTCGACTTTCCTTTTTAAAATCCATCTTATGATGGTAACTTTTGGTTATGAGACTGCCTTCGTGTCGGCTTACCTTAGAGTTTAGAATCTGAGACTACCCTCGTGTCGGCTTTCCTTTTGAAAATCCATCTTGTGATGGTAACCTCTGGTTATGAGACCGCCTTCGTGTCGGCCTACCTTAGAGTTTAGGATTTGAGACCACCCTCGTGTCGGCTTTCCTTCTAAAATCCATCTTGTGATGGTAGCCTCTAGTTATGAGACCGCCTTCGTGTCGGCCTGCCTTAGAGTTTAGGATCTGAGACCTCCCTCGTCTTGGCTTTCCTTTTGAAAATCCATCTTGTGATGGTAACCTCTGGTTATGAGACCGCCTTCCTGTCAGCCTACCTTAGAGTTTAGGATCTTAGACCGCCCTCGTGTCGGCTTTCCATTTGAAAATCCATCTTATGATGGTAACCTTTGGTTATGAGACCGCCTTGTGTCGGCTTACCTTAGAGTTTATGATCTCAGACCGCCCTCGTGTTGGCTTTCCTTTTGAAAATAGATCTTTTTTTGGTAACCTCTGGTTATGAGACCGCCTTCCTGTCGGCCTACCTTAGAGTTTAGGATCTGAGACCGACATCGTGTCGGCTTTCCTTTTGAAAATCCATCTTATGATGGTAACCTTTAGTTATGAGACCGCCTTGTGTCGGCTTACCTTAGAGTTTAGGATCTGAGATCGCCCTCGTGTCGGCTTTCCTTTTGAAAATAGATCTTGTTTTGGTAACCTCTGGTTATGAGACCGCCTTCGTGTCGGCCTACCTTAGAGTTTAGGATCTGAGTCCGACATCGTGTCGGCTTTCCTTCTAAAATCCATCTTGTGATGGTAACCTCTAGTTATGAGATCGCCTTCGTGTCGGCCTACCTTAGAGTTTAATATCTCAGACCGCCCTCGTGTCGGCTTTCCCTCTAAAATCCATCTTGTGATGATAACCTCTGGTTATGAGGTCGCCTTGGTGTCGGCCTACCTTAGAGTTTAGGATCTGAGACTACCCTCGTGTCGGATTTCCTTTTGAAAATCCATCTTGTGATGGTAACCTCTGGTTATGAGACCTCCTTCGTGTCGGCCTACCTTAGAGTTTAGGATTTGAGACCGCCCTCGTGTCGGCTTTCCTTCTAAAATCCATCTTGTGATGGTACCCTCTAGTTATGAGACCGCCTTCGTGTCGGCCTACCTTAGAGTTTAGGATCTGAGACCGCCCTCGTCTTGGCTTTCCTTTTGAAAATCCATCTTGTGATGGTAACCTCTGGTTATGAGACCGCCTTCCTGACGGCCTACCTTAGAGTTTAGGATCTTAGACCGCCCTCGTGTCGGCTTTCCTTCTAAAATTCATCTTGTAATGGTAATCTCTGGTTATGAGAACGCCTTCGTGTCGGCCTACTTAAGAGTTTTGGATCTGAGACATCCCTCGTGTCGGCTTTCCTTCTAAAATCCATCTTGTGATGGTAACCTCTGGTTTTGAGACCGCCTTCGTGTGGGCCTACCTTAGACTTTAGGATCTGAGACCGCCCTCGTGTCAACTTTCCTTTTGAAAATCCATCTTATGATGGTAACCTTTGGTTATGAGACCGCCTTCGTGTCGGCTTACCTTAGAGTTTAGGATTTAAGACCGCCCTCATGTCGGCTTTCCTTTTGAAAATAGATCTTGTTTTGGTAACCTCTAGTTATGAGACCGCCTTCATGTCGGCCTACCTTAGAGTTTAGGATCTGAGACCGCCCTCGTGTCGGCTTTCCCTCTAAAATCCATCTTGTGATGATAAGCTCTGGTTATGAGAACGCCTTGGTGTCGACCTACCTTAGAGTTTAGGATCTGAGACCATCCTCATGTCGACTTTCCTTTTGAAAATCCATCTTATGATGGTAACTTTTGGTTATGAGACTGCCTTCGTGTCGGCTTACCTTAGAGTTTAGAATCTGAGACTGCCCTCGTGTCGGCTTTCCTTTTGAAAATCCATCTTGTGATGGTAACCTCTGGTTATGAGACCGCCTTCGTGTCGGCCTACCTTAGAGTTTAGGATCTGAGACCGCCCTCGTGTCGGCTTTCCTTCTAAAATTCATCTTGTAATGGTAATCTCTAATTATGAGACCGCCTTCGTGTCGGCCTACCTAAGAGTTTTGGATCTGAGAATTCCCACGTGTCGGCTTTTCTTCTAAAATCCATCTTGTGATGGTAACCTCTGGTTATGAGACCGCCTTCGTGTGGGCCTACCTTAGAGTTTAGGATTTGAGACCGCCCTCGTGTCGGCTTTCCTTCTAAAATTCATCTTGTAATGGTAATCTCTGGTTATGAGACCGCCTTCGTGTCGGCCTACCTAAGAGTTTTGGATCTGAGAAATCCCTCGTGTCGGCTTTCCTTCTAAAATCCATCTTGTGATGGTAACCTCTGGTTATGAGACCGCCTTCCAGTCGGCCTACCTTAGAGTTTAGGATCTTAGACCGCCCTCGTGTCGGCTTTCCTTTTGAAAATCCATCTTATGATGGTAACCTTTGGTTATGAGACCACCTTGTGTCGGCTTACCTTAGAGTTTAGGATCTGAGACCGCCCTCGTGTCGGCTTTCCTTTTGAAAATAGATCTTGTTTTGGTAACCTCTGTTTATGAGATGCCTTCGTGTCGGCCTACCTTAGAGTTTAGGATCTGAGACCGCCCTCGTGTCGGCTTTCCCTCTAAAACCTTCTTGTGATGGTAACCTCTGGTTATGAGACCGCCTTCATGTCGGCCTACCTTAGAGTTTAGGATCTGAGACCGCCCTCGTGTCGGCTTTCGTTTTTAAAATCCATCCAATGATGGTAACCTTTTTTTATGAGACCGCCTTCGTGTCAGTTTACCTTAGAGTTTAGGATATGAGACCGCCCTCGTGTCGGCTTTCCTTTTGAAAATCCATCTTGTGTTAGTAACCTCTGGTTATGAGACCGCCTTCGTGTCGGCCTACCCTATAGTTTAGGATCTGAGTCCGACATCGTGTCGGCTTTCATTCTAAAATCCATCTTGTGATGGTAACCTCTAGTTATGAGATCGCCTTCATGTCGGCCTACCTTAGAGTTTAAGATCTGAGACCGCCCTCGTGTCGGCTTTCCCTCTAAAATCCATCTGGTGATGATAACCTCTGGTTATGAGACCGCCTTGGTGTTGGCCTACCTTAGAGTTTAGGATCTGAGACCATCCTCGTGTCGACTTTCCTTTTGAAAATCCATCTTATGATGGTAACTTTTGGTTATGAGACTGCCTTCGTGTCGGCTTACCTTAGAGTTTAGAATCTGAGACTACCCTCGTGTTGGCTTTCCTTTTGAAAATCCATCTTGTGATGGTAACCTCTGGTTATGAGACCGCCTTCGTGTCGGCCTACCTTAGAGTTTAGGATTTGAGACCACCCTCGTGTTGGCTTTCCTTCTAAAATCCATCTTGTGATGGTAGCCTCTAGTTATGAGACCGCCTTCGTGTCGGCCTACCTTAGAGTTTAGGATCTGAGACCTCCCTCGTCTTGGCTTTCCTTTTGAAAATCCATCTTGTGATGGTAACCTCTGGGTATGAGACCGCCTTCCTGTCAGCCTACCTTAGAGTTTAGGATCTTAGACCGCCCTCGTGTCGGCTTTCCTTTTGAAAATCCATCTTATGATGGTAACCTTTGGTTATGAGACCGCCTTGTGTCGGCTTACCTTAGAGTTTATGATCTCAGACCGCCCTCGTGTTGGCTTTCCTTTTGAAAATAGATCTTTTTTTGGTAACCTCTGGTTATGAGACCGCCTTCCTGTCGGCCTACCTTAGAGTTTAGGATCTGAGACCGACATCGTGTCGGCTTTCCTTTTGAAAATCCATCTTATGATGGTAACCTTTAGTTATGAGACCGCCTTGTGTCGGCTTACCTTAGAGTTTAGGATCTGAGATCGCCCTCGTGTCGGCTTTCCTTTTGAAAATAGATCTTGTTTTGGTAACCTCTGGTTATGAGACCGCCTTCGTGTCGGCCTACCTTAGAGTTTAGGATCTGAGTCCGACATCGTGTCGGCTTTCCTTCTAAAATCCATCTTGTGATGGTAACCTCTAGTTATGAGATCGCCTTCGTGTCGGCCTACCTTAGAGTTTAATATCTCAGACCGCCCTCGTGTCGGCTTTCCCTCTAAAATCCATCTTGTGATGATAACCTCTGGTTATGAGGTCGCCTTGGTGTCGGCCTACCTTAGAGTTTAGGATCTGAGACTACCCTCGTGTCGGATTTCCTTTTGAAAATCCATCTTGTGATGGTAACCTCTGGTTATGAGACCTCCTTCGTGTCGGCCTACCTTAGAGTTTAGGATTTGAGACCGCCCTCGTGTCGGCTTTCCTTCTAAAATCCATCTTGTGATGGTACCCTCTAGTTATGAGACCGCCTTCGTGTCGGCCTACCTTAGAGTTTAGGATCTGAGACCGCCCTCGTCTTGGCTTTCCTTTTGAAAATCCATCTTGTGATGGTAACCTCTGGTTATGAGACCGCCTTCCTGTCGGCCTACCTTAGAGTTTAGGATCTTAGACCGCCCTCGTGTCGGCTTTCCTTCTAAAATTCATCTTGTAATGGTAATCTCTGGTTATGAGAACGCCTTCGTGTCGGCCTACCTAAGAGTTTTGGATCTGAGACATCCCTCGTGTCGGCTTTCCTTCTAAAATCCATCTTGTGATGGTAACCTCTGGTTATGAGACCGCCTTCGTGTGGGCCTACCTTAGACTTTAGGATCTGAGACCGCCCTCGTGTCAACTTTCCTTTTGAAAATCCATCTTATGATGGTAACCTTTGGTTATGAGACCGCCTTCGTGTCGGCTTACCTTAGAGTTTAGGATCTGAGACCGCCCTCGTGTCGGCTTTCGTTTTTAAAATCCATCCAATGATGGTAACCTTTTTTTATGAGACCGCCTTCGTGTCAGTTTACCTTAGAGTTTAGGATATGAGACCGCCCTCGTGTCGGCTTTCCTTTTGAAAATCCATCTTGTGTTAGTAACCTCTGGTTATGAGACCGCCTTCGTGTCGGCCTACCCTATAGTTTAGGATCTGAGTCCGACATCGTGTCGGCTTTCATTCTAAAATCCATCTTGTGATGGTAACCTCTAGTTATGAGATCGCCTTCATGTCGGCCTACCTTAGAGTTTAAGATCTGAGACCGCCCTCGTGTCGGCTTTCCCTCTAAAATCCATCTGGTGATGATAACCTCTGGTTATGAGACCGCCTTGGTGTTGGCCTACCTTAGAGTTTAGGATCTGAGACCATCCTCGTGTCGACTTTCCTTTTGAAAATCCATCTTATGATGGTAACTTTTGGTTATGAGACTGCCTTCGTGTCGGCTTACCTTAGAGTTTAGAATCTGAGACTACCCTCGTGTTGGCTTTCCTTTTGAAAATCCATCTTGTGATGGTAACCTCTGGTTATGAGACCGCCTTCGTGTCGGCCTACCTTAGAGTTTAGGATTTGAGACCACCCTCGTGTTGGCTTTCCTTCTAAAATCCATCTTGTGATGGTAGCCTCTAGTTATGAGACCGCCTTCGTGTCGGCCTACCTTAGAGTTTAGGATCTGAGACCTCCCTCGTCTTGGCTTTCCTTTTGAAAATCCATCTTGTGATGGTAACCTCTGGGTATGAGACCGCCTTCCTGTCAGCCTACCTTAGAGTTTAGGATCTTAGACCGCCCTCGTGTCGGCTTTCCTTTTGAAAATCCATCTTATGATGGTAACCTTTGGTTATGAGACCGCCTTGTGTCGGCTTACCTTAGAGTTTATGATCTCAGACCGCCCTCGTGTTGGCTTTCCTTTTGAAAATAGATCTTTTTTTGGTAACCTCTGGTTATGAGACCGCCTTCCTGTCGGCCTACCTTAGAGTTTAGGATCTGAGACCGACATCGTGTCGGCTTTCCTTTTGAAAATCCATCTTATGATGGTAACCTTTAGTTATGAGACCGCCTTGTGTCGGCTTACCTTAGAGTTTAGGATCTGAGATCGCCCTCGTGTCGGCTTTCCTTTTGAAAATAGATCTTGTTTTGGTAACCTCTGGTTATGAGACCGCCTTCGTGTCGGCCTACCTTAGAGTTTAGGATCTGAGTCCGACATCGTGTCGGCTTTCCTTCTAAAATCCATCTTGTGATGGTAACCTCTAGTTATGAGATCGCCTTCGTGTCGGCCTACCTTAGAGTTTAATATCTCAGACCGCCCTCGTGTCGGCTTTCCCTCTAAAATCCATCTTGTGATGATAACCTCTGGTTATGAGGTCGCCTTGGTGTCGGCCTACCTTAGAGTTTAGGATCTGAGACTACCCTCGTGTCGGATTTCCTTTTGAAAATCCATCTTGTGATGGTAACCTCTGGTTATGAGACCTCCTTCGTGTCGGCCTACCTTAGAGTTTAGGATTTGAGACCGCCCTCGTGTCGGCTTTCCTTCTAAAATCCATCTTGTGATGGTACCCTCTAGTTATGAGACCGCCTTCGTGTCGGCCTACCTTAGAGTTTAGGATCTGAGACCGCCCTCGTCTTGGCTTTCCTTTTGAAAATCCATCTTGTGATGGTAACCTCTGGTTATGAGACCGCCTTCCTGTCGGCCTACCTTAGAGTTTAGGATCTTAGACCGCCCTCGTGTCGGCTTTCCTTCTAAAATTCATCTTGTAATGGTAATCTCTGGTTATGAGAACGCCTTCGTGTCGGCCTACCTAAGAGTTTTGGATCTGAGACATCCCTCGTGTCGGCTTTCCTTCTAAAATCCATCTTGTGATGGTAACCTCTGGTTATGAGACCGCCTTCGTGTGGGCCTACCTTAGACTTTAGGATCTGAGACCGCCCTCGTGTCAACTTTCCTTTTGAAAATCCATCTTATGATGGTAACCTTTGGTTATGAGACCGCCTTCGTGTCGGCTTACCTTAGAGTTTAGGATTTGAGACCGCCCTCATGTCGGCTTTCCTTTTGAAAATAGATCTTGTTTTGGTAACCTCTAGTTATGAGACCGCCTTCATGTCGGCCTACCTTAGAGTTTAGGATCTGAGACCGCCCTCGTGTCGGCTTTCCCTCTAAAATCCATCTTGTGATGATAAGCTCTGGTTATGAGAACGCCTTGGTGTCGACCTACCTTAGAGTTTAGGATCTGAGACCATCCTCATGTCGACTTTCCTTTTGAAAATCCATCTTATGATGGTAACTTTTGGTTATGAGACTGCCTTCGTGTCGGCTTACCTTAGAGTTTAGAATCTGAGACTGCCCTCGTGTCGGCTTTCCTTTTGAAAATCCATCTTGTGATGGTAACCTCTGGTTATGAGACCGCCTTCGTGTCGGCCTACCTTAGAGTTTAGGATCTGAGACCGCCCTCGTGTCGGCTTTCCTTCTAAAATTCATCTTGTAATGGTAATCTCTAATTATGAGACCGCCTTCGTGTCGGCCTACCTAAGAGTTTTGGATCTGAGAAATCCCTCGTGTCGGCTTTCCTTCTAAAATCCATCTTGTGATGGTAACCTCTGGTTATGAGACCGCCTTCCTGTCGGCCTACCTTAGAGTTTAGGATCTTAGACCGCCCTCGTGTCGGCTTTCCTTTTGAAAATCCATCTTATGATGGTAACCTTTGGTTATGAGACCACCTTGTGTCGGCTTACCTTAGAGTTTAGGATCTGAGACCGCCCTCGTGTCGGCTTTCCTTTTGAAAATAGATCTTGTTTTGGTAACCTCTGTTTATGAGACGCCTTCGTGTCGGCCTACCTTAGAGTTTAGGATCTGAGACCGCCCTCGTGTCGGCTTTCCCTCTAAAACCTTCTTGTGATGGTAACCTCTGGTTATGAGACCGCCTACATGTCGGCCTACCTTAGAGTTTAGGATCTGAGACCGCCCTCGTGTCGGCTTTCGTTTTTAAAATCCATCCAATGATGGTAACCTTTTTTTATGAGACCGCCTTCGTGTCAGTTTACCTTAGAGTTTAGGATATGAGACCGCCCTCGTGTCAGCTTTCCTTTTGAAAATCCATCTTGTGTTAGTAACCTCTGGTTATGAGACCGCCTTCGTGTCGGCCTACCCTATAGTTTAGGATCTGAGTCCGACATCGTGTCGGCTTTCATTCTAAAATCCATCTTGTGATGGTAACCTCTAGTTATGAGATCGCCTTCATGTCGGCCTACCTTAGAGTTTAAGATCTGAGACCGCCCTCGTGTCGGCTTTCCCTCTAAAATCCATCTGGTGATGATAACCTCTGGTTATGAGACCGCCTTGGTGTTGGCCTACCTTAGAGTTTAGGATCTGAGACCATCCTCGTGTCGACTTTCCTTTTGAAAATCCATCTTATGATGGTAACTTTTGGTTATGAGACTGCCTTCGTGTCGGCTTACCTTAGAGTTTAGAATCTAAGACTACCCTCGTGTTGGCTTTCCTTTTGAAAATCCATCTTGTGATGGTAACCTCTGGTTATGAGACCGCCTTCGTGTCGGCCTACCTTAGAGTTTAGGATTTGAGACCACCCTCGTGTTGGCTTTCCTTCTAAAATCCATCTTGTGATGGTAGCTTCTAGTTATGAGACCGCCTTCGTGTCGGCCTACCTTATAGTTTAGGATCTGAGACCGCCCTCGTCTTGGCTTTCCTTTTGGAAATCCATCTTGTGATGGTAACCTCTGGTTATGAGACCGCCTTCCTGTCAGCCTACCTTAGAGTTTAGGATCTTAGACCGCCCTCGTGTCGGCTTTCCTTTTGAAAATCCATCTTATGATGGTAACCTTTGGTTATGAGACCGCCTTGTGTCGGCTTACCTTAGAGTTTATGATCTCAGACCGCCCTCGTGTTGGCTTTCCTTTTGAAAATAGATCTTTTTTTGGTAACCTCTGGTTATGAGACCGCCTTCCTGTCGGCCTACCTTAGAGTTTAGGATCTGAGACCGACATCGTGTCGGCTTTCCTTTTGAAAATCCATCTTATGATGGTAACCTTTAGTTATGAGACCGCCTTGTGTCGGCTTACCTTAGAGTTTAGGATCTGAGATCGCCCTCGTGTCGGCTTTCCTTTTGAAAATAGATCTTGTTTTGGTAACCTCTGGTTATGAGACCGCCTTCGTGTCGGCCTACCTTAGAGTTTAGGATCTGAGTCCGACATCGTGTCGGCTTTCCTTCTAAAATCCATCTTGTGATGGTAACCTCTAGTTATGAGATCGCCTTCGTGTCGGCCTACCTTAGAGTTTAATATCTCAGACCGCCCTCGTGTCGGCTTTCCCTCTAAAATCCATCTTGTGATGATAACCTCTGGTTATGAGGTCGCCTTGGTGTCGGCCTACCTTAGAGTTTAGGATCTGAGACTACCCTCGTGTCGGATTTCCTTTTGAAAATCCATCTTGTGATGGTAACCTCTGGTTATGAGACCTCCTTCGTGTCGGCCTACCTTAGAGTTTAGGATTTGAGACCGCCCTCGTGTCGGCTTTCCTTCTAAAATCCATCTTGTGATGGTACCCTCTAGTTATGAGACCGCCTTCGTGTCGGCCTACCTTAGAGTTTAGGATCTGAGACCGCCCTCGTCTTGGCTTTCCTTTTGAAAATCCATCTTGTGATGGTAACCTCTGGTTATGAGACCGCCTTCCTGTCGGCCTACCTTAGAGTTTAGGATCTGAGACCGACCTCGTGTCGGCTTTCCTTCTAAAATCCGTCTTGTGATGGTAACCTCTGGTTATGAGACCGCCTTCATGTCGGCCTACCTTAGAGTTTAGGATCTGAGACCGCCCTCGTGTCGGCATTCGTTTTTAAAATCCATCCAATGATGGTAACCTTTTTTTATGAGACCGCCTTCGTGTCAGTTTACCTTAGAGTTTAGGATATGAGACCGCCCTCGTGTCGGCTTTCCTTTTGAAAATCCATCTTGTGTTAGTAACCTCTGGTTATGAGACCGCCTTCGTGTCGGCCTACCCTATAGTTTAGGATCTGAGTCCGACATCGTGTCGGCTTTCCTTCTAAAATCCATCTTGTGATGGTAACCTCTAGTTATGAGATCGCCTTCATGTCGGCCTACCTTAGAGTTTAAGATCTGAGACCGCCCTCGTGTCGGCTTTCCCTCTAAAATCCATCTGGTGATGATAACCTCTGGTTATGAGACCGCCTTGGTGTTGGCCTACCTTAGAGTTTAGGATCTGAGACCATCCTCGTGTCGACTTTCCTTTTGAAAATCCATCTTATGATGGTAACTTTTGGTTATGAGACTGCCTTCGTGTCGGCTTACCTTAGAGTTTAGAATCTGAGACTATCCTCGTGTCGGCTTTCCTTTTGAAAATCCATCTTGTGATGGTAACCTCTGGTTATGAGACCGCCTTCGTGTCGGCCTACCTTAGAGTTTAGGATCTGAGACTACCCTCGTGTCGGATTTCCTTTTGAAAATCCATCTTGTGATGGTAACCTCTGGTTATGAGACCTCCTTCGTGTCGGCCTACCTTAGAGTTTAGGATTTGAGACCGCCCTCGTGTCGGCTTTCCTTCTAAAATCCATCTTGTGATGGTACCCTCTAGTTATGAGACCGCCTTCGTGTCGGCCTACCTTAGAGTTTAGGATCTGAGACCGCCCTCGTCTTGGCTTTCCTTTTGAAAATCCATCTTGTGATGGTAACCTCTGGTTATGAGACCGCCTTCCTGTCGGCCTACCTTAGAGTTTAGGATCTGAGACCGACCTCGTGTCGGCTTTCCTTCTAAAATCCGTCTTGTGATGGTAACCTCTGGTTATGAGACCGCCTTCATGTCGGCCTACCTTAGAGTTTAGGATCTGAGACCGCCCTCGTGTCGGCATTCGTTTTTAAAATCCATCCAATGATGGTAACCTTTTTTTATGAGACCGCCTTCGTGTCAGTTTACCTTAGAGTTTAGGATATGAGACCGCCCTCGTGTCGGCTTTCCTTTTGAAAATCCATCTTGTGTTAGTAACCTCTGGTTATGAGACCGCCTTCGTGTCGGCCTACCCTATAGTTTAGGATCTGAGTCCGACATCGTGTCGGCTTTCCTTCTAAAATCCATCTTGTGATGGTAACCTCTAGTTATGAGATCGCCTTCATGTCGGCCTACCTTAGAGTTTAAGATCTGAGACCGCCCTCGTGTCGGCTTTCCCTCTAAAATCCATCTGGTGATGATAACCTCTGGTTATGAGACCGCCTTGGTGTTGGCCTACCTTAGAGTTTAGGATCTGAGACCATCCTCGTGTCGACTTTCCTTTTGAAAATCCATCTTATGATGGTAACTTTTGGTTATGAGACTGCCTTCGTGTCGGCTTACCTTAGAGTTTAGAATCTGAGACTATCCTCGTGTCGGCTTTCCTTTTGAAAATCCATCTTGTGATGGTAACCTCTGGTTATGAGACCGCCTTCGTGTCGGCCTACCTTAGAGTTTAGGATTTGAGACCACCCTCGTGTCGGCTTTCCTTCTAAAATCCATCTTGTGATGGTAGCCTCTAGTTATGAGACCGCCTTCGTGTCGGCCTACCTTAGAGTTTAGGATCTGAGACCGCCCTCGTCTTGGCTTTCCTTTTGAAAATCCATCTTGTGATGGTAACCTCTGGTTATGAGACCGCCTTCCTGTCAGCCTACCTTAGAGTTTAGGATCTTAGACCGCCCTCGTGTCGGCTTTCCTTTTGAAAATCCATCTTATGATGGTAACCTTTGGTTATGAGACCACCTTGTGTCGGCTTACCTTAGAGTTTAGGATCTGAGACCGCCCTCGTGTCGGCTTTCCTTTTGAAAATAGATCTTGTTTTGGTAACCTCTGTTTATGAGACGCCTTCGTGTCGGCCTACCTTAGAGTTTAGGATCTGAGACCGCCCTCGTGTCGGCTTTCCCTCTAAAACCTTCTTGTGATGGTAACCTCTGGTTATGAGACCGCCTTCATGTCGGCCTACCTTAGAGTTTAGGATCTGAGACCGCCCTCGTGACGGCTTTCGTTTTTAAAATCCATCCAATGATGGTAACCTTTTTTTATGAGACCGCCTTCGTGTCAGTTTACCTTAGAGTTTAGGATATGAGACCTCCCTCGTGTCGGCTTTCCTTTTGAAAATCCATCTTGTGTTAGTAACCTCTGGTTATGAGACCGCCTTCGTGTCGGCCTACCCTATAGTTTAGGATCTGAGTCCGACATCGTGTCGGCTTTCATTCTAAAATCCATCTTGTGATGGTAACCTCTAGTTATGAGATCGCCTTCATGTCGGCCTACCTTAGAGTTTAAGATCTGAGACCGCCCTCGTGTCGGCTTTCCCTCTAAAATCCATCTGGTGATGATAACCTCTGGTTATGAGACCGCCTTGGTGTTGGCCTACCTTAGAGTTTAGGATCTGAGACCATCCTCGTGTCGACTTTCCTTTTGAAAATCCATCTTATGATGGTAACTTTTGGTTATGAGACTGCCTTCGTGTCGGCTTACCTTAGAGTTTAGAATCTGAGACTACCCTCGTGTTGGCTTTCCTTTTGAAAATCCATCTTGTGATGGTAACCTCTGGTTATGAGACCGCCTTCGTGTCGGCCTACCTTAGAGTTTAGGATTTGAGACCACCCTCGTGTCGGCTTTCCTTCTAAAATCCATCTTGTGATGGTAGCCTCTAGTTATGAGACCGCCTTCGTGTCGGCCTACCTTAGAGTTTAGGATCTGAGACCGCCCTCGTCTTGGCTTTCCTTTTGAAAATCCATCTTGTGATGGTAACCTCTGGTTATGAGACCGCCTTCCTGTCAGCCTACCTTAGAGTTTAGGATCTTAGACCGCCCTCGTGTCGGCTTTCCTTTTGAAAATCCATCTTATGATGGTAACCTTTGGTTATGAGACCGCCTTGTGTCGGCTTACCTTAGAGTTTATGATCTCAGACCGCCCTCGTGTTGGCTTTCCTTTTGAAAATAGATCTTTTTTTGGTAACCTCTGGTTATGAGACCGCCTTCCTGTCGGCCTACCTTAGAGTTTAGGATCTGAGACCGACATCGTGTCGGCTTTCCTTTTGAAAATCCATCTTATGATGGTAACCTTTAGTTATGAGACCGCCTTGTGTCGGCTTACCTTAGAGTTTAGGATCTGAGATCGCCCTCGTGTCGGCTTTCCTTTTGAAAATAGATCTTGTTTTGGTAACCTCTGGTTATGAGACCGCCTTCGTGTCGGCCTACCTTAGAGTTTAGGATCTGAGTCCGACATCGTGTCGGCTTTCCTTCTAAAATCCATCTTGTGATGGTAACCTCTAGTTATAAGATCGCCTTCGTGTCGGCCTACCTTAGAGTTTAATATCTCAGACCGCCCTCGTGTCGGATTTCCCTCTAAAATCCATCTTGTGATGATAACCTCTGGTTATGAGGTCGCCTTGGTGTCGGCCTACCTTAGAGTTTAGGATCTGAGACTACCCTCGTGTCGGATTTCCTTTTGAAAATCCATCTTGTGATGGTAACCTCTGGTTATGAGACCTCCTTCGTGTCGGCCTACCTTAGAGTTTAGGATTTGAGACCGCCCTCGTGTCGGCTTTCCTTCTAAAATCCATCTTGTGATGGTACCCTCTAGTTATGAGACCGCCTTCGTGTCGGCCTACCTTAGAGTTTAGGATCTGAGACCGCCCTCGTCTTGGCTTTCCTTTTGAAAATCCATCTTGTGATGGTAACCTCTGGTTATGAGACCGCCTTCCTGTCGGCCTACCTTAGAGTTTAGGATCTGAGACCGACCTCGTGTCGGCTTTCCTTCTAAAATCCGTCTTGTGATGGTAACCTCTGGTTATGAGACCGTCTTCATGTCGGCCTACCTTAGAGTTTAGGATCTGAGACCGCCCTCGTGTCGGCATTCGTTTTTAAAATCCATCCAATGATGGTAACCTTTTTTTATGAGACCGCCTTCGTGTCAGTTTACCTTAGAGTTTAGGATATGAGACCGCCCTCGTGTCGGCTTTCCTTTTGAAAATCCATCTTGTGTTAGTAACCTCTGGTTATGAGACCGCCTTCGTGTCGGCCTACCCTATAGTTTAGGATCTGAGTCCGACATCGTGTCGGCTTTCCTTCTAAAATCCATCTTGTGATGGTAACCTCTAGTTATGAGATCGCCTTCATGTCGGCCTACCTTAGAGTTTAAGATCTGAGACCGCCCTCGTGTCGGCTTTCCCTCTAAAATCCATCTGGTGATGATAACCTCTGGTTATGAGACCGCCTTGGTGTTGGCCTACCTTAGAGTTTAGGATCTGAGACCATCCTCGTGTCGACTTTCCTTTTGAAAATCCATCTTATGATGGTAACTTTTGGTTATGAGACTGCCTTCGTGTCGGCTTACCTTAGAGTTTAGAATCTGAGACTATCCTCGTGTCGGCTTTCCTTTTGAAAATCCATCTTGTGATGGTAACCTCTGGTTATGAGACCGCCTTCGTGTCGGCCTACCTTAGAGTTTAGGATCTGAGACTACCCTCGTGTCGGATTTCCTTTTGAAAATCCATCTTGTGATGGTAACCTCTGGTTATGAGACCTCCTTCGTGTCGGCCTACCTTAGAGTTTAGGATTTGAGACCGCCCTCGTGTCGGCTTTCCTTCTAAAATCCATCTTGTGATGGTACCCTCTAGTTATGAGACCGCCTTCGTGTCGGCCTACCTTAGAGTTTAGGATCTGAGACCGCCCTCGTCTTGGCTTTCCTTTTGAAAATCCATCTTGTGATGGTAACCTCTGGTTATGAGACCGCCTTCCTGTCGGCCTACCTTAGAGTTTAGGATCTGAGACCGACCTCGTGTCGGCTTTCCTTCTAAAATCCGTCTTGTGATGGTAACCTCTGGTTATGAGACCGTCTTCATGTCGGCCTACCTTAGAGTTTAGGATCTGAGACCGCCCTCGTGTCGGCATTCGTTTTTAAAATCCATCCAATGATGGTAACCTTTTTTTATGAGACCGCCTTCGTGTCAGTTTACCTTAGAGTTTAGGATATGAGACCGCCCTCGTGTCGGCTTTCCTTTTGAAAATCCATCTTGTGTTAGTAACCTCTGGTTATGAGACCGCCTTCGTGTCGGCCTACCCTATAGTTTAGGATCTGAGTCCGACATCGTGTCGGCTTTCCTTCTAAAATCCATCTTGTGATGGTAACCTCTAGTTATGAGATCGCCTTCATGTCGGCCTACCTTAGAGTTTAAGATCTGAGACCGCCCTCGTGTCGGCTTTCCCTCTAAAATCCATCTGGTGATGATAACCTCTGGTTATGAGACCGCCTTGGTGTTGGCCTACCTTAGAGTTTAGGATCTGAGACCATCCTCGTGTCGACTTTCCTTTTGAAAATCCATCTTATGATGGTAACTTTTGGTTATGAGACTGCCTTCGTGTCGGCTTACCTTAGAGTTTAGAATCTGAGACTACCCTCGTGTCGGCTTTCCTTTTGAAAATCCATCTTGTGATGGTAACCTCTGGTTATGAGACCGCCTTCGTGTCGGCCTACCTTAGAGTTTAGGATTTGAGACCACCCTCGTGTCGGCTTTCCTTCTAAAATCCATCTTGTGATGGTAGCCTCTAGTTATGAGACCGCCTTCGTGTCGGCCTACCTTAGAGTTTAAGATCTGAGACCGCCCTCGTGTCGGCTTTCCCTCTAAAATCCATCTGGTGATGATAACCTCTGGTTATGAGACCGCCTTGGTGTTTGCCTACCTTAGAGTTTAGGATCTGAGACCATCCTCGTGTCGACTTTCCTTTTGAAAATCCATCTTATGATGGTAACTTTTGGTTATGAGACTGCCTTCGTGTCGGCTTACCTTAGAGTTTAGAATCTGAGACTACCCTCGTGTTGGCTTTCCTTTTGAAAATCCATCTTGTGATGGTAACCTCTAGTTATGAGACCGCCTTCGTGTCGGCCTACCTTAGAGTTTAGGATTTGAGACCACCCTCGTGTCGGCTTTCCTTCTAAAATCCATCTTGTGATGGTAGCCTCTAGTTATGAGACCGCCTTCGTGTCGGCCTACCTTAGAGTTTAGGAACTGAGACCGCCCTCGTCTTGGCTTTCCTTTTGAAAATCCATCTTGTGATGGTAACCTCTGGTTATGAGACCGCCTTCCTGTCAGCCTACCTTAGAGTTTAGGATCTTAGACCGCCCTCGTGTCGGCTTTCCTTTTGAAAATCCATCTTATGATGGTAACCTTTGGATATGAGACCGCCTTGTGTCGGCTTACCTTAGAGTTTATGATCTCAGACCGCCCTCGTGTTGGCTTTCCTTTTGAAAATAGATCTTTTTTTGGTAACCTCTGGTTATGAGACCGCCTTCCTGTCGGCCTACCTTAGAGTTTAGGATCTGAGACCGACATCGTGTCGGCTTTCCTTTTGAAAATCCATCTTATGATGGTAACCTTTAGTTATGAGACCGCCTTGTGTCGGCTTACCTTAGAGTTTAGGATCTGAGATCGCCCTCGTGTCGGCTTTCCTTTTGAAAATAGATCTTGTTTTGGTAACCTCTGGTTATGAGACCGCCTTCGTGTCGGCCTACCTTAGAGTTTAGGATCTGAGTCCGACATCGTGTCGGCTTTCCTTCTAAAATCCATCTTGTGATGGTAACCTCTAGTTATAAGATCGCCTTCGTGTCGGCCTACCTTAGAGTTTAATATCTCAGACCGCCCTCGTGTCGGATTTCCCTCTAAAATCCATCTTGTGATGATAACCTCTGGTTATGAGGTCGCCTTGGTGTCGGCCTACCTTAGAGTTTAGGATCTGAGACTACCCTCGTGTCGGATTTCCTTTTGAAAATCCATCTTGTGATGGTAACCTCTGGTTATGAGACCTCCTTCGTGTCGGCCTACCTTAGAGTTTAGGATTTGAGACCGCCCTCGTGTCGGCTTTCCTTCTAAAATCCATCTTGTGATGGTACCCTCTAGTTATGAGACCGCCTTCGTGTCGGCCTACCTTAGAGTTTAGGATCTGAGACCGCCCTCGTCTTGGCTTTCCTTTTGAAAATCCATCTTGTGATGGTAACCTCTGGTTATGAGACCGCCTTCCTGTCGGCCTACCTTAGAGTTTAGGATCTGAGACCGACCTCGTGTCGGCTTTCCTTCTAAAATCCGTCTTGTGATGGTAACCTCTGGTTATGAGACCGTCTTCATGTCGGCCTACCTTAGAGTTTAGGATCTGAGACCGCCCTCGTGTCGGCATTCGTTTTTAAAATCCATCCAATGATGGTAACCTTTTTTTATGAGACCGCCTTCGTGTCAGTTTACCTTAGAGTTTAGGATATGAGACCGCCCTCGTGTCGGCTTTCCTTTTGAAAATCCATCTTGTGTTAGTAACCTCTGGTTATGAGACCGCCTTCGTGTCGGCCTACCCTATAGTTTAGGATCTGAGTCCGACATCGTGTCGGCTTTCCTTCTAAAATCCATCTTGTGATGGTAACCTCTAGTTATGAGATCGCCTTCATGTCGGCCTACCTTAGAGTTTAAGATCTGAGACCGCCCTCGTGTCAGCTTTCCCTCTAAAATCCATCTGGTGATGATAACCTCTGGTTATGAGACCGCCTTGGTGTTGGCCTACCTTAGAGTTTAGGATCTGAGACCATCCTCGTGTCGACTTTCCTTTTGAAAATCCATCTTATGATGGTAACTTTTGGTTATGAGACTGCCTTCGTGTCGGCTTACCTTAGAGTTTAGAATCTGAGACTACCCTCGTGTCGGCTTTCCTTTTGAAAATCCATCTTGTGATGGTAACCTCTGGTTATGAGACCGCCTTCGTGTCGGCCTACCTTAGAGTTTAGGATTTGAGACCACCCTCGTGTCGGCTTTCCTTCTAAAATCCATCTTGTGATGGTAGCCTCTAGTTATGAGACCGCCTTCGTGTCGGCCTACCTTAGAGTTTAAGATCTGAGACCGCCCTCGTGTCGGCTTTCCCTCTAAAATCCATCTGGTGATGATAACCTCTGGTTATGAGACCGCCTTGGTGTTGGCCTACCTTAGAGTTTAGGATCTGAGACCATCCTCGTGTCGACTTTCCTTTTGAAAATCCATCTTATGATGGTAACTTTTGGTTATGAGACTGCCTTCGTGTCGGCTTACCTTAGAGTTTAGAATCTGAGACTACCCTCGTGTTGGCTTTCCTTTTGAAAATCCATCTTGTGATGGTAACCTCTAGTTATGAGACCGCCTTCGTGTCGGCCTACCTTAGAGTTTAGGATTTGAGACCACCCTCGTGTCGGCTTTCCTTCTAAAATCCATCTTGTGATGGTAGCCTCTAGTTATGAGA
Source organism: Lathyrus tuberosus (assembly GCA_022829125.1). NCBI lineage: Eukaryota > Viridiplantae > Streptophyta > Magnoliopsida > Fabales > Fabaceae > Lathyrus > Lathyrus tuberosus. The sequence goes on from JALAZF010000038.1 coordinate 10,703,381, forward strand.
CCGCCTTCGTGTCGGCCTACCTTAGAGTTTAGGATCTGAGACCGCCCTCGTCTTGGCTTTCCTTTTGAAAATCCATCTTGTGATGGTAACCTCTGGTTATGAGACCGCCTTCCTGTCAGCCTACCTTAGAGTTTAGGATCTTAGACCGCCCTCGTGTCGGCTTTCCTTTTGAAAATCCATCTTATGATGGTAACCTTTGGTTATGAGACCGCCTTGTGTCGGCTTACCTTAGAGTTTATGATCTCAGACCGCCCTCGTGTTGGCTTTCCTTTTGAAAATAGATTTTTTTTGGTAACCTCTGGTTATGAGACCGCCTTCCTGTCGGCCTACCTTAGAGTTTAGGATCTGAGACCGACATCGTGTCGGCTTTCCTTTTGAAAATCCATCTTATGATGGTAACCTTTAGTTATGAGACCGCCTTGTGTCGGCTTACCTTAGAGTTTAGGATCTGAGATCGCCCTCGTGTCGGCTTTCCTTTTGAAAATAGATCTTGTTTTGGTAACCTCTGGTTATGAGACCGCCTTCGTGTCGGCCTACCTTAGAGTTTAGGATCTGAGTCCGACATCGTGTCGGCTTTCCTTCTAAAATCCATCTTGTGATGGTAACCTCTAGTTATGAGATCGCCTTCGTGTCGGCCTACCTTAGAGTTTAATATCTCAGACCGCCCTCGTGTCGGCTTTCCCTCTAAAATCCATCTTGTGATGATAACCTCTGGTTATGAGGTCGCCTTGGTGTCGGCCTACCTTAGAGTTTAGGATCTGAGACTACCCTCGTGTCGGATTTCCTTTTGAAAATCCATCTTGTGATGGTAACCTCTGGTTATGAGACCTCCTTCGTGTCGGCCTACCTTAGAGTTTAGGATTTGAGACCTCCCTCGTGTCGGCTTTCCTTCTAAAATCCATCTTGTGATGGTACCCTCTAGTTATGAGACCGCCTTCGTGTCGGCCTACCTTAGAGTTTTGGATCTGAGACCGCCCTCGTCTTGGCTTTCCTTTTGAAAATCCATCTTGTGATGGTAACCTCTGGTTATGAGACCGCCTTCATGTCGGCCTACCTTAGAGTTTAGGATCTGAGACCGCCCTCGTGTCGGCATTCATTTTTAAAATCCATCCAATGATGGTAACCTTTTTTTATGAGACCGCCTTCGTGTCAGTTTACCTTAGAGTTTAGGATATGAGACCGCCCTCGTGTCGGCTTTCCTTTTGAAAATCCATCTTGTGTTAGTAACCTCTGGTTATGAGACCGCCTTCGTGTCGGCCTACCCTATAGTTTAGGATCTGAGTCCGACATCGTGTCGGCTTTCCTTCTAAAATCCATCTTGTGATGGTAACCTCTAGTTATGAGATCGCCTTCATGTCGGCCTACCTTAGAGTTTAAGATCTGAGACCGCCCTCGTGTCGGCTTTCCCTCTAAAATCCATCTGGTGATGATAACCTCTGGTTATGAGACCGCCTTGGTGTTGGCCTACCTTAGAGTTTAAGATCTGAGACCATCCTCGTGTCGACTTTCCTTTTGAAAATCCATCTTATGATGGTAACTTTTGGTTATGAGACTGCCTTCGTGTCGGCTTACCTTAGAGTTTAGAATCTGAGACTACCCTCGTGTCGGCTTTCCTTTTGAAAATCCATCTTGTGATGGTAACCTCTGGTTATGAGACCGCCTTCGTGTCGGCCTACCTTAGAGTTTAGGATTTGAGACCACCCTCGTGTCGGCTTTCCTTCTAAAATCCATCTTGTGATGGTAGCCTCTAGTTATGAGACCGCCTTCGTGTCGGCCTACCTTAGAGTTTAGGATCTGAGACCGCCCTCGTCTTGGCTTTCCTTTTGAAAATCCATCTTGTGATGGTAACCTCTGGTTATGAGACCGCCTTCCTGTCAGCCTACCTTAGAGTTTAGGATCTTAGACCGCCCTCGTGTCGGCTTTCCTTTTGAAAATCCATCTTATGATGGTAACCTTTGGTTATGAGACCGCCTTGTGTCGGCTTACCTTAGAGTTTATGATCTCAGACCGCCCTCGTGTTGGCTTTCCTTTTGAAAATAGATCTTTTTTTGGTAACCTCTGGTTATGAGACCGCCTTCCTGTCGGCCTACCTTAGAGTTTAGGATCTGAGACCGACATCGTGTCGGCTTTCCTTTTGAAAATCCATCTTAAGATGGTAGCCTTTAGTTATGAGACCGCCTTGTGTCGGCTTACCTTAGAGTTTAGGATCTGAGATCGCCCTCGTGTCGGCTTTCCTTTTGAAAATAGATCTTGTTTTGGTAACCTCTGGTTATGAGACCGCCTTCGTGTCGGCCTACCTTAGAGTTTAGGATCTGAGTCCGACATCGTGTCGGCTTTCCTTCTAAAATCCATCTTGTGATGGTAACCTCTAGTTATGAGATCGCCTTCGTGTCGGCCTACCTTAGAGTTTAATATCTCAGACCGCCCTCGTGTCGGCTTTCCCTCTAAAATCCATCTTGTGATGATAACCTCTGGTTATGAGGTCGCCTTGGTGTCGGCCTACCTTAGAGTTTAGGATCTGAGACTACCCTCGTGTCGGATTTCCTTTTGAAAATCCATCTTGTGATGGTAACCTCTGGTTATGAGACCTCCTTCGTGTCGGCCTACCTTAGAGTTTAGGATTTGAGACCGCCCTCGTGTCGGCTTTCCTTCTAAAATTCATCTTGTAATGGTAATCTCTGGTTATGAGAACGCCTTCGTGTCGGCCTACCTAAGAGTTTTGGATCTGAGACATCCCTCGTGTCGGCTTTCCTTCTAAAATCCATCTTGTGATGGTAACCTCTGGTTATGAGACCGCCTTCGTGTGGGCCTACCTTAGACTTTAGGATCTGAGACCGCCCCCGTGTCAACTTTCCTTTTGAAAATCCATCTTATGATGGTAACCTTTGGTTATGAGACCGCCTTCGTGTCGGCTTACCTTAGAGTTTAGGATTTGAGACCGCCCTCATGTCGGCTTTCCTTTTGAAAATAGATCTTGTTTTGGTAACCTCTAGTTATGAGACCGCCTTCATGTCGGCCTACCTTAGAGTTTAGGATCTGAGACCGCCCTCGTGTCGGCTTTCCCTCTAAAATCCATCTTGTGATGATAAGCTCTGGTTATGAGAACGCCTTGGTGTCGACCTACCTTAGAGTTTAGGATCTGAGACCATCCTCATGTCGACTTTCCTTTTGAAAATCCATCTTATGATGGTAACTTTTGGTTATGAGACTGCCTTCGTGTCGGCTTACCTTAGAGTTTAGAATCTGAGACTGCCCTCGTGTCGGCTTTCCTTTTGAAAATCCATCTTGTGATGGTAACCTCTGGTTATGAGACCGCCTTCGTGTCGGCCTACCTTAGAGTTTAGGATCTGAGACCGCCCTCGTGTCGGCTTTCCTTCTAAAATTCATCTTGTAATGGTAATCTCTAATTATGAGACCGCCTTCGTGTCGGCCTACCTAAGAGTTTTGGATCTGAGAAATCCCACGTGTCGGCTTTTCTTCTAAAATCCATCTTGTGATGGTAACCTCTGGTTATGAGACCGCCTTCGTGTGGGCCTACCTTAGAGTTTAGGATTTGAGACCGCCCTCGTGTCGGCTTTCCTTCTAAAATTCATCTTGTAATGGTAATCTCTGGTTATGAGACCGCCTTCGTGTCGGCCTACCTAAGAGTTTTGGATCTGAGAAATCCCTCGTGTCGGCTTTCCTTCTAAAATCCATCTTGTGATGGTAACCTCTGGTTATGAGACCGCCTTCCAGTCGGCCTACCTTAGAGTTTAGGATCTTAGACAGCCCTCGTGTCGGCTTTCCTTTTGAAAATCCATCTTATGATGGTAACCTTTGGTTATGAGACCACCTTGTGTCGGCTTACCTTAGAGTTTAGGATCTGAGACCGCCCTCGTGTCGGCTTTCCTTTTGAAAATAGATCTTGTTTTGGTAACCTCTGTTTATGAGACGCCTTCGTGTCGGCCTACCTTAGAGTTTAGGATCTGAGACCGCCCTCGTGTCGGCTTTCCCTCTAAAACCTTCTTGTGATGGTAACCTCTGGTTATGAGACCGCCTTCATGTCGGCCTACCTTAGAGTTTAGGATCTGAGACCGCCCTCGTGTCGGCTTTCGTTTTTAAAATCCATCCAATGATGGTAACCTTTTTTAATGAGACCGCCTTCGTGTCAGTTTACCTTAGAGTTTAGGATATGAGACCGCCCTCGTGTCGGCTTTCCTTTTGAAAATCCATCTTGTGTTAGTAACCTCTGGTTATGAGACCGCCTTCGTGTCGGCCTACCCTATAGTTTAGGATCTGAGTCCGACATCGTGTCGGCTTTCATTCTAAAATCCATCTTGTGATGGTAACATCTAGTTATGAGATCGCCTTCATGTCGGCCTACCTTAGAGTTTAAGATCTGAGACCGCCCTCGTGTCGGCTTTCCCTCTAAAATCCATCTGGTGATGATAACCTCTGGTTATGAGACCGCCTTGGTGTTGGCCTACCTTAGAGTTTAGGATCTGAGACCATCCTCGTGTCGACTTTCCTTTTGAAAATCCATCTTATGATGGTAACTTTTGGTTATGAGACTGCCTTCGTGTCGGCTTACCTTAGAGTTTAGAATCTGAGACTACCCTCGTGTCGGCTTTCCTTTTGAAAATCCATCTTGTGATGGTAACCTCTGGTTATGAGACCGCCTTCGTGTCGGCCTACCTTAGAGTTTAGGATTTGAGACCACCCTCGTGTCGGCTTTCCTTCTAAAATCCATCTTGTGATGGTAGCCTCCAGTTATGAGACCGCCTTCGTGTCGGCCTACCTTAGAGTTTAGGATCTGAGACCGCCCTCGTCTTGGCTTTCCTTTTGAAAATCCATCTTGTGATGGTAACCTCTGGTTATGAGACCGCCTTCCTGTCAGCCTACCTTAGAGTTTAGGATCTTAGACCGCCCTCGTGTCGGCTTTCCTTTTGAAATTCCATCTTATGATGGTGACCTCTTGTTATGAGACCGCCTTGTGTCGGCTTACCTTAGAGTTTATGATCTCAGACCGCCCTCGTGTTGGCTTTCCTTTTGAAAATAGATCTTTTTTTGGTAACCTCTGGTTATGAGACCGCCTTCCTGTCGGCCTACCTTAGAGTTTAGGATCTGAGACCGACCTCGTGTCGGCTTTCCTTCTAAAATCCGTCTTGTGATGGTAACCTCTGGTTATGAGACCGCCTTCATGTCGGCCTACCTTAGAGTTTAGGATCTGAGACCGCCCTCGTGTCGGCTTTCCTTTTAAAAATACATCTTATGATGGTAACCTTTTTTTATGAGACCGCCTTCGTGTCAGTTTACCTTAGAGTTTAGGATCTGAGACCGCCCTCGTGTCGGCTTTCCTTTTGAAAATATATCTTGTGTTGGTAACCTCTGGTTATAACACCGCCTTTGTGTCGGCCTACCTTAGAGTTTAGGATCTGAGTCCGACATCGTGTCGGCTTTCCTTCTAAAATCCATCTTGTGATGGTAACCTCTAGTTATGAGATCGCCTTCATGTCGGCCTACCTTAGAGTTTAAGATCTGAGACCGCCCTCGTGTCGGCTTTCCCTCTAAAATCCATCTGGTGATGATAACCTCTGGTTATGAGACCGCCTTGGTGTTGGCTTACCTTAGAGTTTAGGATCTGAGACCATCCTCGTGTCGACTTTCCTTTTGAAAATCCATCTTATGATGGTAACTTTTGGTTATGAGACTGCCTTCGTGTCGGCTTACCTTAGATTTAGAATCTGAGACTACCCTCGTGTCGGCTTTCCTTTTGAAAATCCATCTTGTGATGGTAACCTCTGGTTATGAGACCGCCTTCGTGTCGGCCTACCTTAGAGTTTAGGATTTGAGACCACCCTCGTGTCGGCTTTCCTTCTAAAATCCATCTTGTGATGGTAGCCTCTAGTTATGAGACCGCCTTCGTGTCGGCCTACCTTAGAGTTTAGGATCTGAGACCGCCCTCGTCTTGACTTTCCTTTTGAAAATCCATCTTGTGATGGTAACCTCTGGTTATGAGACCGCCTTCCTGTCAGCCTACCTTAGAGTTTAGGATCTTAGACCGCCCTCGTGTCGGCTTTCCTTTTGAAAATCCATCTTATGATGGTAACCTTTGGTTATGAGACCGCCTTGTGTCGGCTTACCTTAGAGTTTATGATCTCAGACCGCCCTCGTGTTGGCTTTCCTTTTGAAAATAGATCTTTTTTTGGTAACCTCTGGTTATGAGACCGCCTTCCTGTCGGCCTACCTTAGAGTTTAGGATCTGAGACCGACCTCGTGTCGGCTTTCCTTCTAAAATCCGTCTTGTGATGGTAACCTCTGGTTATGAGACCGCCTTCATGTCGGCCTACCTTAGAGTTTAGGATCTGAGACCGCCCTCGTGTCGGCTTTCCTTTTAAAAATACATCTTATGATGGTAACCTTTTTTTATGAGACCGCCTTCGTGTCAGTTTACCTTAGAGTTTAGGATCTGAGACCGCCCTCGTGTCGGCTTTCCTTTTGAAAATCTATCTTGTGTTGGTAACCTCTGGTTATAAAACCGCCTTTGTGTCGGCCTACCTTAGAGTTTAGGATCTGAGTCCGACATCGTGTCGGCTTTCCTTCTAAAATCCATCTTGTGATGGTAACCTCTAGTTATGAGATCGCCTTCATGTCGGCCTACCTTAGAGTTTAAGATCTGAGACCGCCCTCGTGTCGGCTTTCCCTCTAAAATCCATCTTGTGATGATAACCTCTGGTTATGAGACCGCCTTGGTGTTGGCCTACCTTAGAGTTTAGGATCTGAGACCATCCTCGTGTCGACTTTCCTTTTGAAAATCCATCTTATGATGGTAACTTTTGGTTATGAGACTGCCTTCGTGTCGGCTTACCTTAGAGTTTAGAATCTTAGACTACCCTCGTGTCGGCTTTCCTTTTGAAAATCCATCTTGTGATGGTAACCTCTGGTTATGAGACCGCCTTCGTGTCGGCCTACCTTAGAGTTTAGGAATTGAGACCGCCCTCGTGTCGGCTTTCCTTCTAAAATCCATCTTCTGATGGTAGCCTCTAGTTATGAGACCGCCGTCGTGTCGGCCTACCTTAGAGTTTAGGATCTGAGACCGCCCTCGTCTTGGCTTTCCATTTGAAAATCCATCTTGTGATGGTAACCTCTGGTTATGAGACCGCCTTCCTGTCAGCCTACCTTAGAGTTTAGGATCTTAGACCGCCCTCGTGTCAACTTTCCTTTTGAAAATCCATCTTATGATGGTAACCTTTGGTTATGAGACCGCCTTCGTGTCGGCTTACCTTAGAGTTTAGGATTTGAGACCGCCCTCGTGTCGGCTTTCCTTTTGAAAATAGATCTTGTTTTGGTAACCTCTAGTTATGAGACCGCCTTTGTGTCGGCCTACCTTAGAGTTTAGGATCTGAGTCCGACATCGTGTCGGCTTTCCTTCTAAAATCCATCTTGTGATGATAAGCTCTGGTTATGAGAACGCCTTGGTGTCGACCTACCTTAGAGTTTAGGATCTGAGACCATCCTCATGTCGACTTTCCTTTTGAAAATCCATCTTATGATGGTAACTATTGGTTATGAGACTGCCTTCGTGTCGGCTTACCTTAGAGTTTAGAATCTTAGACTGCCCTCGTGTCGGCTTTCCTTTTGAAAATCCATCTTGTGATGGTAACCTCTGGTTATGAGACCGCCTTCGTGTCGGCCTACCTTAGAGTTTAGGATCTGAGACCGCCCTCGTGTCGGCTTTCCTTCTAAAATTCATCTTGTAATGGTAATCTCTGGTTATGAGACCGCCTTCGTGTCGGCCTACCTAAGAGTTTTGGATATGAGAAATCCCTCGTGTCGGCTTTTCTTCTAAAATCCATCTTGTGATGGTAACCTCTGGTTATGAGACCGCCTTCGTGTGGGCCTACCTTAGAGTTTAGGATTTGAGACCGCCCTCGTGTCGGCTTTCCTTCTAAAATTCATCTTGTAATAGTAATCTCTGGTTATGAGACCGCCTTCGTGTCGGCCTACCTAAGAGTTTTGGATCTGAGAAATCCCTCGTGTCGGCTTTCCTTCTAAAATACATCTTGTGATGGTAACCTCTGGTTATGAGACCGCCTTCCTGTCGGCCTACCTTAGAGTTTAGGATCTTAGACCGCCCTCGTGTCGGCTTTCCTTTTGAAAATCCATCTTATGATGGTAACCTTTGGTTATGAGACCACCTTGTGTCGGCTTACCTTAGAGTTTAGGATCTGAGACCACCCTCGTGTCGGCTTTCCTTTTGAAAATAGATCTTGTTTTGGTAACCTCTGTTTATGAGACGCCTTCGTGTCGGCCTACCTTAGAGTTTAGGATCTAAGACCGCCCTCGTGTCGGCTATCCCTCTAAAACATTCATGTGATGGTAACCTCTGGTTATGAGACCGCCTTCATGTCGGCCTACCTTAGAGTTTAGGATCTGAGATCGCCCTCGTGTCGGCTTTCGTTTTGAAAATCCATCCAATGATGGTAACCTTTTTTTATGAGACCGCCTTCGTGTCAGTTTACCTTAGAGTTTAGGATATGAGACCGCCCTCGTGTCGGCTTTCCTTTTGAAAATCCATCTTGTGTTAGTAACCTCTGGTTATGAGACCGCCTTCGTGTCGGCCTACCCTATAGTTTAGGATCTGAGTCCGACATCGTGTCGGCTTTCCTTCTAAAATCCATCTTGTGATGGTAACCTCTAGTTATGAGATCGCCTTCATGTCGGCCTACCTTAGAGTTTAAGATCTGAGACCGCCCTCGTGTCGGCTTTCCCTCTAAAATCCATCTTGTGATGATAACCTCTGGTTATGAGACCGCCTTGGTGTTGGCCTACCTTAGAGTTTAGGATCTGAGACCATCCTCGTGTCGACTTTCCTTTTGAAAATCCATCTTATGATGGTAACTTTTGGTTATGAGACTGCCTTCTTGTCGGCTTACCTTAGAGTTTAGAATCTGAGACTACCCTCGTGTCGGCTTTCCTTTTGAAAATCCATCTTGTGATGGTAACCTCTGGTTATGAGACCGCCTTCGTGTCGGCCTACCTTAGAGTTTAGGATTTGAGACCACCCTCGTGTCGGCTTTCCTTCTAAAATCCATCTTGTGATGGTAGCCTCTAGTTATGAGACCGCCTTCGTGTCGGCCTACCTTAGAGTTTAGGATCTGAGACCGCCCTCGTCTTGGCTTTCCTTTTGAAAATCCATCTTGTGATGGTAACCTCTGGTTATGAGACCGCCTTCCTGTCAGCCTACCTTAGAGTTTAGGATCTTAGACCGCCCTCGTGTCGGCTTTCCTTTTGAAAATCCATCTTATGATGGTAACCTTTGGTTATGAGACCGCCTTGTGTCGGCTTACCTTAGAGTTTATGATCTGAGACCGCCCTCTTGTTGGCTTTCCTTTTGAAAATAGATCTTTTTTTGGTAACCTCTGGTTATGAGACCGCCTTCGTGTCGGCCTACCATAGAGTTTAGGATCTGAGACCGACCTCGTGTCGGCTTTCCTTCTAAAATCCGTCTTGTGATGGTAACCTCTGGTTATGAGACCGCCTTCATGTCGGCCTACCTTAGAGTTTAGGATCTGAGACCGCCCTCGTGTGGGTTTCCTTTTAAAAATCCATCTTATGATGGTAACCTTTTTTTATGAGACCGCCTTCGTGTCAGTTTACCTTAGAGTTTAGGATCTGAGACCGCCCTCGTGTCGGCTTTCCTTTTGAAAATCTATCTTGTGTTGGTAACCTCTGGTTATGAGACCGCCTTTGTGTCGGCCTACCTTAGAGTTTAGGATTTGAGACCGCCCTCGTGTCGGCTTTCCTTCTAAAATTCATCTTGTAATGGTAATCTCTGGTTATGAGACCGCCTTCGTGTCGGCCTACCTAAGAGTTTTGGATCTGAGAAATCCCTCGTGTCGGCTTTCCTTCTAAAATCCATCTTGTGATGGTAACCTCTGGTTATGAGACCGCCTTCCAGTCGGCCTACCTTAGAGTTTAGGATCTTAGACCGCCCTCGTGTCGGCTTTCCTTTTGAAAATCCATCTTATGATGGTAACCTTTGGTTATGAGACCACCTTGTGTCGGCTTACCTTAGAGTTTAGGATCTGAGACCGCCCTCGTGTCGGCTTTCCCTCTAAAACCTTCTTGTGATGGTAACCTCTGGTTATGAGACCGCCTTCATGTCGGCCTACCTTAGAGTTTAGGATCTGAGACCGCCCTCGTGTCGGCTTTCGTTTTTAAAATCCATCCAATGATGGTAACCTTTTTTTATGAGACCGCCTTCGTGTCAGTTTACCTTAGAGTTTAGGATATGAGACCGCCCTCGTGTCGGCTTTCCTTTTGAAAATCCATCTTGTGTTAGTAACCTCTGGTTATGAGACCGCCTTCGTGTCGGCCTACCCTATAGTTTAGGATCTGAGTCCGACATCGTGTCGGCTTTCATTCTAAAATCCATCTTGTGATGGTAACCTCTAGTTATGAGATCGCCTTCATGTCGGCCTACCTTAGAGTTTAAGATCTGAGACCGCCCTCGTGTCGGCTTTCCCTCTAAAATCCATCTGGTGATGATAACCTCTGGTTATGAGACCGCCTTGGTGTTGGCCTACCTTAGAGTTTAGGATCTGAGACCATCCTCGTGTCGACTTTCCTTTTGAAAATCCATCTTATGATGGTAACTTTTGGTTATGAGACTGCCTTCGTGTCGGCTTACCTTAGAGTTTAGGATTTGAGACCACCCTCGTGTCGGCTTTCCTTTTGAAAATCCATCTTGTGATGGTAACCTCTGGTTATGAGACCGCCTTCCTGTCAGCCTACCTTAGAGTTTAGGATCTTAGACCGCCCTCGTGTCGGCTTTCCTTCTAAAATTCATCTTGTAATGGTAATCTCTGGTTATGAGAACGCCTTCGTGTCGGCCTACCTAAGAGTTTTGGATCTGAGACATCCCTCGTGTCGGCTTTCCTTCTAAAATCCATCTTGTGATGGTAACCTCTGGTTATGAGACCGCCTTCGTGTGGGCCTACCTTAGACTTTAGGATCTGAGACCGCCCCCGTGTCAACTTTCCTTTTGAAAATCCATCTTATGATGGTAACCTTTGGTTATGAGACCGCCTTCGTGTCGGCTTACCTTAGAGTTTAGGATTTGAGACCGCCCTCATGTCGGCTTTCCTTTTGAAAATAGATCTTGTTTTGGTAACCTCTAGTTATGAAACCGCCTTCATGTCGGCCTACCTTAGAGTTTAGGATCTGAGACCGCCCTCGTGTCGGCTTTCCCTCTAAAATCCATCTTGTGATGATAAGCTCTGGTTATGAGAACGCCTTGGTGTCGACCTACCTTAGAGTTTAGGATCTGAGACCATCCTCATGTCGACTTTCCTTTTGAAAATCCATCTTATGATGGTAACTTTTGGTTATGAGACTGCCTTCGTGTCGGCTTACCTTAGAGTTTAGAATCTGAGACTGCCCTCGTGTCGGCTTCCCTTTTGAAAATCCATCTTGTGATGGTAACCTCTGGTTATGAGACCGCCTTCGTGTCGGCCTACCTTAGAGTTTAGGATCTGAGACCGCCCTCGTGTCGGCTTTCCTTCTAAAATTCATCTTGTAATGGTAATCTCTAATTATGAAACCGCCTTCGTGTCGGCCTACCTAAGAGTTTTGGATCTGAGAAATCCCACGTGTCGGCTTTTCTTCTAAAATCCATCTTGTGATGGTAACCTCTGGTTATGAGACCGCCTTCGTGTGGGCCTACCTTAGAGTTTAGGATTTGAGACCGCCCTCGTGTCGGCTTTCCTTCTAAAATTCATCTTGTAATGGTAATCTCTGGTTATGAGACCGCCTTCGTGTCGGCCTACCTAAGAGTTTTGGATCTGAGAAATCCCTCGTGTCGGCTTTCCTTCTAAAATCCATCTTGTGATGGTAACCTCTGGTTATGAGACCGCCTTCCAGTCGGCCTACCTTAGAGTTTAGGATCTTAGACAGCCCTCGTGTCGGCTTTCCTTTTGAAAATCCATCTTATGATGGTAACCTTTGGTTATGAGACCACCTTGTGTCGGCTTACCTTAGAGTTTAGGATCTGAGACCGCCCTCGTGTCGGCTTTCCTTTTGAAAATAGATCTTGTTTTGGTAAACTCTGTTTATGAGACGCCTTCGTGTCGGCCTACCTTAGAGTTTAGGATCTGAGACCGCCCTCGTGTCGGCTTTCCCTCTAAAACCTTCTTGTGATGGTAACCTCTGGTTATGAGACCGCCTTCATGTCGGCCTACCTTAGAGTTTAGGATCTGAGACCGCCCTCGTGTCGGCTTTCGTTTTTAAAATCCATCCAATGATGGTAACCTTTTTTTATGAGACCGCCTTCGTGTCAGTTTACCTTAGAGTTTAGGATATGAGACCGCCCTCGTGTCGGCTTTCCTTTTGAAAATCCATCTTGTGTTAGTAACCTCTGGTTATGAGACCGCCTTCGTGTCGGCCTACCCTATAGTTTAGGATCTGAGTCCGACATCGTGTCGGCTTTCATTCTAAAATCCATCTTGTGATGGTAACCTCTAGTTATGAGATCGCCTTCATGTCGGCCTACCTTAGAGTTTAAGATCTGAGACCGCCCTCGTGTCGGCTTTCCCTCTAAAATCCATCTGGTGATGATAACCTCTGGTTATGAGACCGCCTTGGTGTTGGCCTACCTTAGAGTTTAGGATCTGAGACCATCCTCGTGTCGACTTTCCTTTTGAAAATCCATCTTATGATGGTAACTTTTGGTTATGAGACTGCCTTCGTGTCGGCTTACCTTAGAGTTTAGGATTTGAGACCGCCCTCATGTCGGCTTTCCTTTTGAAAATAGATCTTGTTTTGGTAACCTCTAGTTATGAAACCGCCTTCATGTCGGCCTACCTTAGAGTTTAGGATCTGAGACCGCCCTCGTGTCGGCTTTCCCTCTAAAATCCATCTTGTGATGATAAGCTCTGGTTATGAGAACGCCTTGGTGTCGACCTACCTTAGAGTTTAGGATCTGAGACCATCCTCATGTCGACTTTCCTTTTGAAAATCCATCTTATGATGGTAACTTTTGGTTATGAGACTGCCTTCGTGTCGGCTTACCTTAGAGTTTAGAATCTGAGACTGCCCTCGTGTCGGCTTCCCTTTTGAAAATCCATCTTGTGATGGTAACCTCTGGTTATGAGACCGCCTTCGTGTCGGCCTACCTTAGAGTTTAGGATCTGAGACCGCCCTCGTGTCGGCTTTCCTTCTAAAATTCATCTTGTAATGGTAATCTCTAATTATGAAACCGCCTTCGTGTCGGCCTACCTAAGAGTTTTGGATCTGAGAAATCCCACGTGTCGGCTTTTCTTCTAAAATCCATCTTGTGATGGTAACCTCTGGTTATGAGACCGCCTTCGTGTGGGCCTACCTTAGAGTTTAGGATTTGAGACCGCCCTCGTGTCGGCTTTCCTTCTAAAATTCATCTTGTAATGGTAATCTCTGGTTATGAGACCGCCTTCGTGTCGGCCTACCTAAGAGTTTTGGATCTGAGAAATCCCTCGTGTCGGCTTTCCTTCTAAAATCCATCTTGTGATGGTAACCTCTGGTTATGAGACCGCCTTCCAGTCGGCCTACCTTAGAGTTTAGGATCTTAGACAGCCCTCGTGTCGGCTTTCCTTTTGAAAATCCATCTTATGATGGTAACCTTTGGTTATGAGACCACCTTGTGTCGGCTTACCTTAGAGTTTAGGATCTGAGACCGCCCTCGTGTCGGCTTTCCTTTTGAAAATAGATCTTGTTTTGGTAACCTCTGTTTATGAGACGCCTTCGTGTCGGCCTACCTTAGAGTTTAGGATCTGAGACCGCCCTCGTGTCGGCTTTCCCTCTAAAACCTTCTTGTGATGGTAACCTCTGGTTATGAGACCGCCTTCATGTCGGCCTACCTTAGAGTTTAGGATCTGAGACCGCCCTCGTGTCGGCTTTCGTTTTTAAAATCCATCCAATGATGGTAACCTTTTTTTATGAGACCGCCTTCGTGTCAGTTTACCTTAGAGTTTAGGATATGAGACCGCCCTCGTGTCGGCTTTCCTTTTGAAAATCCATCTTGTGTTAGTAACCTCTGGTTATGAGACCGCCTTCGTGTCGGCCTACCCTATAGTTTAGGATCTGAGTCCGACATCGTGTCGGCTTTCATTCTAAAATCCATCTTGTGATGGTAACCTCTAGTTATGAGATCGCCTTCATGTCGGCCTACCTTAGAGTTTAAGATCTGAGACCGCCCTCGTGTCGGCTTTCCCTCTAAAATCCATCTGGTGATGATAACCTCTGGTTATGAGACCGCCTTGGTGTTGGCCTACCTTAGAGTTTAGGATCTGAGACCATCCTCGTGTCGACTTTCCTTTTGAAAATCCATCTTATGATGGTAACTTTTGGTTATGAGACTGCCTTCGTGTCGGCTTACCTTAGAGTTTAGAATCTGAGACTACCCTCGTGTCGGCTTTCCTTTTGAAAATCCATCTTGTGATGGTAACCTCTGGTTATGAGACCGCCTTCGTGTCGGCCTACCTTAGAGTTTAGGATTTGAGACCACCCTCGTGTCGGCTTTCCTTCTAAAATCCATCTTGTGATGGTAGCCTCTAGTTATGAGACCGCCTTCGTGTCGGCCTACCTTAGAGTTTAGGATCTGAGACCGCCCTCGTCTTGGCTTTCCTTTTGAAAATCCATCTTGTGATGGTAACCTCTGGTTATGAGACCGCCTTCCTGTCAGCCTACCTTAGAGTTTAGGATCTTAGACCGCCCTCGTGTCGGCTTTCCTTTTGAAATTCCATCTTATGATGGTGACCTTTGGTTATGAGACCGCCTTGTGTCGGCTTACCTTAGAGTTTATGATCTCAGACCGCCCTCGTGTTGGCTTTCCTTTTGAAAATAGATCTTTTTTTGGTAACCTCTGGTTATGAGACCGCCTTCCTGTCGGCCTACCTTAGAGTTTAGGATCTGAGACCGACCTCGTGTCGGCTTTCCTTCTAAAATCCGTCTTTTGATGGTAACCTCTGGTTATGAGACCGCCTTCATGTCGGCCTACCTTAGAGTTTAGGATCTGAGACCGCCCTCGTGTCGGCTTTCCTTTTAAAAATACATCTTATGATGGTAACCTTTTTTTATGAGACCGCCTTCGTGTCAGTTTACCTTAGAGTTTAGGATCTGAGACCGCCCTCGTGTCGGCTTTCCTTTTGAAAATATATCTTGTGTTGGTAACCTCTGGTTATAACACCGCCTTTGTGTCGGCCTACCTTAGAGTTTAGGATCTGAGTCCGACATCGTGTCGGCTTTCCTTCTAAAATCCATCTTGTGATGGTAACCTCTAGTTATGAGATCGCCTTCATGTCGGCCTACCTTAGAGTTTAAGATCTGAGACCGCCCTCGTGTCGGCTTTCCCTCTAAAATCCATCTGGTGATGATAACCTCTGGTTATGAGACCGCCTTGGTGTTGGCCTACCTTAGAGTTTAGGATCTGAGACCATCCTCGTGTCGACTTTCCTTTTGAAAATCCATCTTATGATGGTAACTTTTGGTTATGAGACTGCCTTCGTGTCGGCTTACCTTAGAGTTTAGAATCTGAGACTACCCTCGTGTCGGCTTTCCTTTTGAAAATCCATCTTGTGATGGTAACCTCTGGTTATGAGACCGCCTTCGTGTCGGCCTACCTTAGAGTTTAGGATTTGAGACCACCCTCGTGTCGGCTTTCCTTCTAAAATCCATCTTGTGATGGTAGCCTCTAGTTATGAGACCGCCTTCGTGTCGGCCTACCTTAGAGTTTAGGATCTGAGACCGCCCTCGTCTTGACTTTCCTTTTGAAAATCCATCTTGTGATGGTAACCTCTGGTTATGAGACCGCCTTCCTGTCAGCCTACCTTAGAGTTTAGGATCTTAGACCGCCCTCGTGTCGGCTTTCCTTTTGAAAATCCATCTTATGATGGTAACCTTTGGTTATGAGACCGCCTTGTGTCGGCTTACCTTAGAGTTTATGATCTCAGACCGCCCTCGTGTTGGCTTTCCTTTTGAAAATAGATCTTTTTTTGGTAACCTCTGGTTATGAGACCGCCTTCCTGTCGGCCTACCTTAGAGTTTAGGATCTGAGACCGACCTCGTGTCGGCTTTCCTTCTAAAATCCGTCTTGTGATGGTAACCTCTGGTTATGAGACCGCCTTCATGTCGGCCTACCTTAGAGTTTAGGATCTGAGACCGCCCTCGTGTCGGCTTTCCTTTTAAAAATACATCTTATGATGGTAACCTTTTTTTATGAGACCGCCTTCGTGTCAGTTTACCTTAGAGTTTAGGATCTGAGACCGCCCTCGTGTCGGCTTTCCTTTTGAAAATATATCTTGTGTTGGTAACCTCTGGTTATAACACCGCCTTTGTGTCGGCCTACCTTAGAGTTTAGGATCTGAGTCCGACATCGTGTCGGCTTTCCTTCTAAAATCCATCTTGTGATGGTAACCTCTAGTTATGAGATCGCCTTCATGTCGGCCTACCTTAGAGTTTAAGATCTGAGACCGCCCTCGTGTCGGCTTTCCCTCTAAAATCCATCTGGTGATGATAACCTCTGGTTATGAGACCGCCTTGGTGTTGGCCTACCTTAGAGTTTAGGATCTGAGACCATCCTCGTGTCGACTTTCCTTTTGAAAATCCATCTTATGATGGTAACTTTTGGTTATGAGACTGCCTTCGTGTCGGCTTACCTTAGAGTTTAGAATCTGAGACTACCCTCGTGTCGGCTTTCCTTTTGAAAATCCATCTTGTGATGGTAACCTCTGGTTATGAGACCGCCTTCGTGTCGGCCTACCTTAGAGTTTAGGATTTGAGACCACCCTCGTGTCGGCTTTCCTTCTAAAATCCATCTTGTGATGGTAGCCTCTAGTTATGAGACCGCCTTCGTGTCGGCCTACCTTAGAGTTTAGGATCTGAGACCGCCCTCGTCTTGACTTTCCTTTTGAAAATCCATCTTGTGATGGTAACCTCTGGTTATGAGACCGCCTTCCTGTCAGCCTACCTTAGAGTTTAGGATCTTAGACCGCCCTCGTGTCGGCTTTCCTTTTGAAAATCCATCTTATGATGGTAACCTTTGGTTATGAGACCGCATTGTGTCGGCTTACCTTAGAGTTTATGATCTCAGACCGCCCTCGTGTTGGCTTTCCTTTTGAAAATAGATCTTTTTTTGGTAACCTCTGGTTATGAGACCGCCTTCCTGTCGGCCTACCTTAGAGTTTAGGATCTGAGACCGACCTCGTGTCGGCTTTCCTTCTAAAATCCGTCTTGTGATGGTAACCTCTGGTTATGAGACCGCCTTCATGTCGGCCTACCTTAGAGTTTAGGATCTGAGACCGCCCTCGTGTCGGCTTTCCTTTTAAAAATACATCTTATGATGGTAACCTTTTTTTATGAGACCGCCTTCGTGTCAGTTTACCTTAGAGTTTAGGATCTGAGACCGCCCTCGTGTCGGCTTTCCTTTTGAAAATCTATCTTGTGTTGGTAACCTCTGGTTATAAAACCGCCTTTGTGTCGGCCTACCTTAGAGTTTAGGATCTGAGTCCGACATCGTGTCGGCTTTCCTTCTAAAATCCATCTTGTGATGGTAACCTCTAGTTATGAGATCGCCTTCATGTCGGCCTACCTTAGAGTTTAAGATCTGAGACCGCCCTCGTGTCGGCTTTCCCTCTAAAATCCATCTTGTGATGATAACCTCTGGTTATGAGACCGCCTTGGTGTTGGCCTACCTTAGAGTTTAGGATCTGAGACCATCCTCGTGTCGACTTTCCTTTTGAAAATCCATCTTATGATGGTAACTTTTGGTTATGAGACTGCCTTCGTGTCGGCTTACCTTAGAGTTTAGAATCTTAGACTACCCTCGTGTCGGCTTTCCTTTTGAAAATCCATCTTGTGATGGTAACCTCTGGTTATGAGACCGCCTTCGTGTCGGCCTACCTTAGAGTTTAGGAATTGAGACCGCCCTCGTGTCGGCTTTCCTTCTAAAATCCATCTTCTGATGGTAGCCTCTAGTTATGAGACCGCCGTCGTGTCGGCCTACCTTAGAGTTTAGGATCTGAGACCGCCCTCGTCTTGGCTTTCCATTTGAAAATCCATCTTGTGATGGTAACCTCTGGTTATGAGACCGCCTTCCTGTCAGCCTACCTTAGAGTTTAGGATCTTAGACCGCCCTCGTGTCAACTTTCCTTTTGAAAATCCATCTTATGATGGTAACCTTTGGTTATGAGACCGCCTTCGTGTCGGCTTACCTTAGAGTTTAGGATTTGAGACCGCCCTCGTGTCGGCTTTCCTTTTGAAAATAGATCTTGTTTTGGTAACCTCTAGTTATGAGACCGCCTTTGTGTCGGCCTACCTTAGAGTTTAGGATCTGAGTCCGACATCGTGTCGGCTTTCCTTCTAAAATCCATCTTGTGATGATAAGCTCTGGTTATGAGAACGCCTTGGTGTCGACCTACCTTAGAGTTTAGGATCTGAGACCATCCTCATGTCGACTTTCCTTTTGAAAATCCATCTTATGATGGTAACTATTGGTTATGAGACTGCCTTCGTGTCGGCTTACCTTAGAGTTTAGAATCTTAGACTGCCCTCGTGTCGGCTTTCCTTTTGAAAATCCATCTTGTGATGGTAACCTCTGGTTATGAGACCGCCTTCGTGTCGGCCTACCTTAGAATTTAGGATCTGAGACCGCCCTCGTGTCGGCTTTCCTTCTAAAATTCATCTTGTAATGGTAATCTCTGGTTATGAGACCGCCTTCGTGTCGGCCTACCTAAGAGTTTTGGATCTGAGAAATCCCTCGTGTCGGCTTTTCTTCTAAAATCCATCTTGTGATGGTAACCTCTGGTTATGAGACCGCCTTCGTGTGGGCCTACCTTAGAGTTTAGGATTTGAGACCGCCCTCGTGTCGGCTTTCCTTCTAAAATTCATCTTGTAATAGTAATCTCTGGTTATGAGACCGCCTTCGTGTCGGCCTACCTAAGAGTTTTGGATCTGAGAAATCCCTCGTGTCGGCTTTCCTTCTAAAATACATCTTGTGATGGTAACCTCTGGTTATGAGACCGCCTTCCTGTCGGCCTACCTTAGAGTTTAGGATCTTAGACCGCCCTCGTGTCGGCTTTCCTTTTGAAAATCCATCTTATGATGGTAACCTTTGGTTATGAGACCACCTTGTGTCGGCTTACCTTAGAGTTTAGGATCTGAGACCACCCTCGTGTCGGCTTTCCTTTTGAAAATAGATCTTGTTTTGGTAACCTCTGTTTATGAGACGCCTTCGTGTCGGCCTACCTTAGAGTTTAGGATCTAAGACCGCCCTCGTGTCGGCTATCCCTCTAAAACATTCATGTGATGGTAACCTCTGGTTATGAGACCGCCTTCATGTCGGCCTACCTTAGAGTTTAGGATCTGAGATCGCCCTCGTGTCGGCTTTCGTTTTGAAAATCCATCCAATGATGGTAACCTTTTTTTATGAGACCGCCTTCGTGTCAGTTTACCTTAGAGTTTAGGATATGAGACCGCCCTCGTGTCGGCTTTCCTTTTGAAAATCCATCTTGTGTTAGTAACCTCTGGTTATGAGACCGCCTTCGTGTCGGCCTACCCTATAGTTTAGGATCTGAGTCCGACATCGTGTCGGCTTTCCTTCTAAAATCCATCTTGTGATGGTAACCTCTAGTTATGAGATCGCCTTCATGTCGGCCTACCTTAGAGTTTAAGATCTGAGACCGCCCTCGTGTCGGCTTTCCCTCTAAAATCCATCTTGTGATGATAACCTCTGGTTATGAGACCGCCTTGGTGTTGGCCTACCTTAGAGTTTAGGATCTGAGACCATCCTCGTGTCGACTTTCCTTTTGAAAATCCATCTTATGATGGTAACTTTTGGTTATGAGACTGCCTTCTTGTCGGCTTACCTTAGAGTTTAGAATCTGAGACTACCCTCGTGTCTGCTTTCCTTTTGAAAATCCATCTTGTGATGGTAACCTCTGGTTATGAGACCGCCTTCGTGTCGGCCTACCTTAGAGTTTAGGATTTGAGACCACCCACTCGTCGGCTTTCCTTCTAAAATCCATCTTGTGATGGTAGCCTCTAGTTATGAGACCGCCTTCGTGTCGGCCTACCTTAGAGTTTAGGATCTGAGACCGCCCTCGTCTTGGCTTTCCTTTTGAAAATCCATCTTGTGATGGTAACCTCTGGTTATGAGACCGCCTTCCTGTCAGCCTACCTTAGAGTTTAGGATCTTAGACCGCCCTCGTGTCGGCTTTCCTTTTGAAAATCCATCTTATGATGGTAACCTTTGGTTATGAGACCGCCTTGTGTCGGCTTACCTTAGAGTTTATGATCTGAGACCGCCCTCTTGTTGGCTTTCCTTTTGAAAATAGATCTTTTCTTGGTAACCTCTGGTTAGGAGACCGCCTTCGTGTCGGCCTACCATAGAGTTTAGGATCTGAGACCGACCTCGTGTCGGCTTTCCTTCTAAAATCCGTCTTGTGATGGTAACCTCTGGTTATGAGACCGCCTTCATGTCGGCCTACCTTAGAGTTTAGGATCTGAGACCACCCTCGTGTCGGTTTCCTTTTAAAAATCCATCTTATGATGGTAACCTTTTTTTATGAGACCGCCTTCGTGTCAGTTTACCTTAGAGTTTAGGATCTGAGACCGCCCTCGTGTCGGCTTTCCTTTTGAAAATCTATCTTGTGTTGGTAACCTCTGGTTATGAGACCGCCTTTGTGTCGGCCTACCTTAGAGTTTAGGATCTGAGTCCGACATCGTGTTGGCTTTCCTTCTAAAATCCATCTTGTGATGGTAACCTCTAGTTATGAGATCGCCTTCATGTCGGCCTACCTTAGAGTTTAAGATCTGAGACCGCCCTCGTGTCGGCTTTCCCTCTAAAATCCATCTTGTGATGATAACCTCTGGTTATGAGACCGCCTTGGTGTTGGCCTACCTTAGAGTTTAGGATCTGAGACCATCCTCGTGTCGACTTTCCTTTTGAAAATCCATCTTATGATGGTAACTTTTGGTTATGAGACTGCCTTCGTGTCGGCTTACCTTAGAGTTTAGAATCTGAGACTACCCTCGTGTCGGCTTTCCTTTTGAAAATCCATCTTGTGATGGTAACCTCTGGTTATGAGACCGCCTTCGTGTCGGCCTACCTTAGAGTTTAGGATTTGAGACCGCCCTCGTGTCGGCTTTCCTTCTAAAATCCATCTTCTGATGGTAGCCTCTAGTTATGAGACCGCCTTCGTGTCGGCCTACCTTAGAGTTTAGGATCTGAGACCGCCCTCGTCTTGGCTTTCCTTTTGAAAATCCATCTTGTGATGGTAACCTCTGGTTATGAGACCGCCTTCCAGTCGGCCTACCTTAGAGTTTAGGATCTTAGACCGCCCTCGTGTCGACTTTCCTTTTGAAAATCCATCTTATGATGGTAACCTTTGGTTATGAGACCGCCTTGTGTCGGCTTACCATAGAGTTTATGATCTGAGACCGCCCTCGTGTCGGCTTTCCTTTTGAAAATAGATCTTGTTTTGGTAACCTCTGGTTATGAGACCGCCTTCGTGTCGGCCTACCTTAGAGTTTAGGATCTGAGACCGACCTCGTGTCGGCTTTCTTCTAAAATCCGTCTTGTGATGGTAACCTCTGGTTATGAGACCGCCTTCATGTCGGCCTACCTTAGAGTTTAGGATCTGAGACCGCCCTCGTGCCGGCTTTCCTTTTGAAAATCCGTCTTATGATGGTAACCTTTTTTTATGAGACCGCCTTCGTGTCAGTTTATCTTAGAGTTTAGGATCTGAGACCGCCCTCGTGTCGGCTTTCCTTTTGAAAATCCATCTTGTGTTGGTAACCTCTGGTTATGAGACCGTCTTCGTGTCCGCCTTCCTTAGAGTTTAGGATCTGAGTCCGACATCGTGTCGGCTTTCCTTCTAAAATCCATCTTGTGATGGTAACCTCTAGTTATGAGATCGCCTTCATGTCGACCTACCTTAGAGTTTAAGATCTGAGACCGCCCTCGTGTCGGCTTTCCCTCTAAAATCCATCTTGTGATGATAACCTCGGGTTATGAGACCGCCTTGGTGTTGGCCTACCTTAGAGTTTAGGATCTGAGACCATCCTCGTGTCGACTTTCCTTTTGAAAATCCATCTTATGATGGTAACTTTTGGTTATGAGACTGCCTTCGTGTCGGCTTACCTTAGAGTTTAGAATCTGAGACTACCCTCGTGTCGGCTTTCCTTTTGAAAATCCATCTTGTGATGGTAACCTCTGGTTATGAGACCGCCTTCGTGTCGGCCTACCTTAGAGTTTAGGATTTGAGACCGCCCTCGTGTCGGCTTTCCTTCTAAAATCCATCTTCTGATGGTAGCCTCTAGTTATGAGACCGCCTTCGTGTCGGCCTACCTTAGAGTTTAGGATCTGAGACCGCCCTCGTCTTGGCTTTCCTTTTGAAAATCCATCTTGTGATGGTAACCTCTGGTTATGAGACCGCCTTCCAGTCGGCCTACCTTAGAGTTTAGGATCTTAGACCGCCCTCGTGTCGACTTTCCTTTTGAAAATCCATCTTATGATGGTAACCTTTGGTTATGAGACCGCCTTGTGTCGGCTTACCATAGAGTTTATGATCTGAGACCGCCCTCGTGTCGGCTTTCCTTTTGAAAATAGATCTTGTTTTGGTAACCTCTGGTTATGAGACCGCCTTCGTGTCGGCCTACCTTAGAGTTTAGGATCTGAGACCGACCTCGTGTCGGCTTTCTTCTAAAATCTGTCTTGTGATGGTAACCTCTGGTTATGAGACCGCCTTCATGTCGGCCTTCCATAGAGTTTAGGATCTGAGACCGCCCTCGTGCCGGCTTTCCTTTTGAAAATCCGTCTTATGATGGTAACCTTTTTTTATGAGACCGCCTTCGTGTCAGTTTACCTTAGAGTTTAGGATCTGAGACCGCCCTCGTGTCGGCTTTCCTTTTGAAAATCCATCTTGTGTTGGTAACCTCTGGTTATGAGACCGTCTTCGTGTCGGCCTTCCTTAGAGTTTAGGATCTGAGTCCGACATCGTGTCGGCTTTCCTTCTAAAATCCATCTTGTGATGGTAACCTCTAGTTATGAGATCGCCTTCATGTCGACCTACCTTAGAGTTTAAGATCTGAGACCGCCCTCGTGTCGGCTATCCCTCTAAAATCCATCTTGTGATGATAACCTCGGGTTATGAGACCGCCTTGGTGTTGGCCTACCTTAGAGTTTAGGATCTGAGACCATCCTCGTGTCGACTTTCCTTTTGAAAATCCATCTTATGATGGTAACTTTTGGTTATGAGACTGCCTTCGTGTCGGCTTACCTTAGAGTTTAGAATCTGAGACTACCCTCGTGTCGGCTTTCCTTTTGAAAATCCATCTTGTGATGGTAACCTCTGGTTATGAGACCGCCTTCGTGTCGGCCTACCTTAGAGTTTAGGATTTGAGACCGCCCTCGTGTCGGCTTCCTTCTAAAATCCATCTTGTGATGGTAGCCTCTAGTAATGAGACCGCCTTCGTGTCGGCCTACCTTAGAGTTTAGGATCTGAGACCGCCCTCGTCTTGGCTTTCCTTTTGAAAATCCATCTTGTGATGGTAACCTCTGGTTATGAGACCGCCTTCCTGTCAGCCTACCTTAGAGTTTAGGATCTTAGACCGCCCTCGTGTCGGCTTTCCTTTTGAAAATCCATCTTATGATGGTAACCTTTGGTTATGAGACCGCCTTGTGTCGGCTTACCTTAGAGTTTATGATCTCAGACCGCCCTCGTGTCGGCTTTCCTTTTGAAAATAGATCTTGTTTTCGTAACCTCTGTTTATGAGACGCCTTCGTGTCGGACTACCTTAGAGTTTAGGATCTGAGACCGCCCTCGTGTCGGCTATCCCTCTAAAACATTCTTGTGATGGTAACCTCTGGTTATGAGACCGCCTTCGTGTCGGCCTACCTTAGAGTTTAGGATCTGAGACCGCCCTCGTGGCGGCTTTCCTTTTGAAAATCCGTCTTATGATGGTAACCTTTTTTTATGAGACCGCCTTCGTGTCAGTTTACCTTAGAGTTTAGGATCTGAGACCGCCCTCGTGTCGGCTTTCCTTTTGAAAATCCATCTTGTGTTGGTAACCTCTGGTTATGAGACTGTCTTCGTGTCGGCCTTCCTTAGAGTTTAGGATCTGAGTCCGACATCGTGTCGGCTTTCCTTCTAAAATCCATCTTGTGATGGTAACCTCTAGTTATGAGATCGCCTTCATGTCGACCTACCTTAGAGTTTAAGATCTGAGACCGCCCTCGTGTCGGCTTTCCCTCTAAAATCCATCTTGTGATGATAACCTCTGGTTATGAGACCGCCTTGGTGTTGGCCTACCTTAGAGTTTAGGATCTGAGACCATCCTCGTGTCGACTTTCCTTTTGAAAATCCATCTTATGATGGTAACTTTTGGTTATGAGACTGCCTTCGTGTCGGCTTACCTTAGAGTTTAGAATCTGAGACTACCCTCGTGTCGGCTTTCCTTTTGAAAATCCATCTTGTGATGGTAACCTCTGGTTATGAGACCGCCTTCGTGTCGGCCTACCTTAGAGTTTAGGATTTGAGACCGCCCTCGTGTCGGCTTTCCTTCTAAAATCCATCTTCTGATGGTAGCCTCTAGTTATGAGACCGCCTTCGTGTCGGCCTACCTTAGAGTTTAGGATCTGAGACCGCCCTCGTCTTGGCTTTCCTTTTGAAAATCCATCTTGTGATGGTAACCTCTGGTTATGAGACCGCCTTCCAGTCGGCCTACCTTAGAGTTTAGGATCTTAGACCGCCCTCGTGTCGACTTTCCTTTTGAAAATCCATCTTATGATGGTAACCTTTGGTTATGAGACCGCCTTGTGTCGGCTTACCATAGAGTTTATGATCTGAGACCGCCCTCGTGTCGGCTTTCCTTTTGAAAATAGATCTTGTTTTGGTAACCTCTGGTTATGAGACCGCCTTCGTGTCGGCCTACCTTAGAGTTTAGGATCTGAGACCGACCTCGTGTCGGCTTTCTTCTAAAATCTGTCTTGTGATGGTAACCTCTGGTTATGAGACCGCCTTCATGTCGGCCTTCCATAGAGTTTAGGATCTGAGACCGCCCTCGTGCCGGCTTTCCTTTTGAAAATCCGTCTTATGATGGTAACCTTTTTTTATGAGACCGCCTTCGTGTCAGTTTACCTTAGAGTTTAGGATCTGAGACCGCCCTCGTGTCGGCTTTCCTTTTGAAAATCCATCTTGTGTTGGTAACCTCTGGTTATGAGACCGTCTTCATGTCGGCCTTCCTTAGAGTTTAGGATCTGAGTCCGACATCGTGTCGGCTTTCCTTCTAAAATCCATCTTGTGATGGTAACCTCTAGTTATGAGATCGCCTTCATGTCGACCTACCTTAGAGTTTAAGATCTGAGACCGCCCTCGTGTCGGCTATCCCTCTAAAATCCATCTTGTGATGATAACCTCGGGTTATGAGACCGCCTTGGTGTTGGCCTACCTTAGAGTTTAGGATCTGAGACCATCCTCGTGTCGACTTTCCTTTTGAAAATCCATCTTATGATGGTAACTTTTGGTTATGAGACTGCCTTCGTGTCGGCTTACCTTAGAGTTTAGAATCTGAGACTACCCTCGTGTCGGCTTTCCTTTTGAAAATCCATCTTGTGATGGTAACCTCTGGTTATGAGACCGCCTTCGTGTCGGCCTACCTTAGAGTTTAGGATTTGAGACCGCCCTCGTGTCGGCTTCCTTCTAAAATCCATCTTGTGATGGTAGCCTCTAGTAATGAGACCGCCTTCGTGTCGGCCTACCTTAGAGTTTAGGATCTGAGACCGCCCTCGTCTTGGCTTTCCTTTTGAAAATCCATCTTGTGATGGTAACCTCTGGTTATGAGACCGCCTTCCTGTCAGCCTACCTTAGAGTTTAGGATCTTAGACCGCCCTCGTGTCGGCTTTCCTTTTGAAAATCCATCTTATGATGGTAACCTTTGGTTATGAGACCGCCTTGTGTCGGCTTACCTTAGAGTTTATGATCTCAGACCGCCCTCGTGTCGGCTTTCCTTTTGAAAATAGATCTTGTTTTCGTAACCTCTGTTTATGAGACGCCTTCGTGTCGGACTACCTTAGAGTTTAGGATCTGAGACCGCCCTCGTGTCGGCTATCCCTCTAAAACATTCTTGTGATGGTAACCTCTGGTTATGAGACCGCCTTCGTGTCGGCCTACCTTAGAGTTTAGGATCTGAGACCGCCCTCGTGGCGGCTTTCCTTTTGAAAATCCGTCTTATGATGGTAACCTTTTTTTATGAGACCGCCTTCGTGTCAGTTTACCTTAGAGTTTAGGATCTGAGACCGCCCTCGTGTCGGCTTTCCTTTTGAAAATCCATCTTGTGTTGGTAACCTCTGGTTATGAGACTGTCTTCGTGTCGGCCTTCCTTAGAGTTTAGGATCTGAGTCCGACATCGTGTCGGCTTTCCTTCTAAAATCCATCTTGTGATGGTAACCTCTAGTTATGAGATCGCCTTCATGTCGACCTACCTTAGAGTTTAAGATCTGAGACCGCCCTCGTGTCGGCTTTCCCTCTAAAATCCATCTTGTGATGGTAACCTCTAGTTATGAGATCGCCTTCATGTCGACCTACCTTAGAGTTTAAGATCTGAGACCGCCCTCGTGTCGGCTTTCCCTCTAAAATCCATCTTGTGATGATAACCTCTGGTTATGAGACCGCCTTGGTGTTGGCCTACCTTAGAGTTTAGGATCTGAGACCATCCTCGTGTCGACTTTCCTTTTGAAAATCCATCTTATGATGGTAACTTTTGGTTATGAGACTGCCTTCGTGTCGGCTTACCTTAGAGTTTAGAATCTGAGACTACCCTCGTGTCGGCTTTCCTTTTGAAAATCCATCTTGTGATGGTAACCTCTGGTTATGAGACCGCCTTCGTGTCGGCCTACCTTAGAGTTTAGGATTTGAGACCGCCCTCGTGTCGGCTTTCCTTCTAAAATCCATCTTCTGATGGTAGCCTCTAGTTATGAGACCGCCTTCGTGTCGGCCTACCTTAGAGTTTAGGATCTGAGACCGCCCTCGTCTTGGCTTTCCTTTTGAAAATCCATCTTGTGATGGTAACCTCTGGTTATGAGACCGCCTTCCAGTCGGCCTACCTTAGAGTTTAGGATCTTAGACCGCCCTCGTGTCGACTTTCCTTTTGAAAATCCATCTTATGATGGTAACCTTTGGTTATGAGACCGCCTTGTGTCGGCTTACCATAGAGTTTATGATCTGAGACCGCCCTCGTGTCGGCTTTCCTTTTGAAAATAGATCTTGTTTTGGTAACCTCTGGTTATGAGACCGCCTTCGTGTCGGCCTACCTTAGAGTTTAGGATCTGAGACCGACCTCGTGTCGGCTTTCTTCTAAAATCTGTCTTGTGATGGTAACCTCTGGTTATGAGACCGCCTTCATGTCGGCCTTCCATAGAGTTTAGGATCTGAGACCGCCCTCGTGCCGGCTTTCCTTTTGAAAATCCGTCTTATGATGGTAACCTTTTTTTATGAGACCGCCTTCGTGTCAGTTTACCTTAGAGTTTAGGATCTGAGACCGCCCTCGTGTCGGCTTTCCTTTTGAAAATCCATCTTGTGTTGGTAACCTCTGGTTATGAGACCGTCTTCATGTCGGCCTTCCTTAGAGTTTAGGATCTGAGTCCGACATCGTGTCGGCTTTCCTTCTAAAATCCATCTTGTGATGGTAACCTCTAGTTATGAGATCGCCTTCATGTCGACCTACCTTAGAGTTTAAGATCTGAGACCGCCCTCGTGTCGGCTATCCCTCTAAAATCCATCTTGTGATGATAACCTCGGGTTATGAGACCGCCTTGGTGTTGGCCTACCTTAGAGTTTAGGATCTGAGACCATCCTCGTGTCGACTTTCCTTTTGAAAATCCATCTTATGATGGTAACTTTTGGTTATGAGACTGCCTTCGTGTCGGCTTACCTTAGAGTTTAGAATCTGAGACTACCCTCGTGTCGGCTTTCCTTTTGAAAATCCATCTTGTGATGGTAACCTCTGGTTATGAGACCGCCTTCGTGTCGGCCTACCTTAGAGTTTAGGATTTGAGACCGCCCTCGTGTCGGCTTCCTTCTAAAATCCATCTTGTGATGGTAGCCTCTAGTAATGAGACCGCCTTCGTGTCGGCCTACCTTAGAGTTTAGGATCTGAGACCGCCCTCGTCTTGGCTTTCCTTTTGAAAATCCATCTTGTGATGGTAACCTCTGGTTATGAGACCGCCTTCCTGTCAGCCTACCTTAGAGTTTAGGATCTTAGACCGCCCTCGTGTCGGCTTTCCTTTTGAAAATCCATCTTATGATGGTAACCTTTGGTTATGAGACCGCCTTGTGTCGGCTTACCTTAGAGTTTATGATCTCAGACCGCCCTCGTGTCGGCTTTCCTTTTGAAAATAGATCTTGTTTTCGTAACCTCTGTTTATGAGACGCCTTCGTGTCGGACTACCTTAGAGTTTAGGATCTGAGACCGCCCTCGTGTCGGCTATCCCTCTAAAACATTCTTGTGATGGTAACCTCTGGTTATGAGACCGCCTTCGTGTCGGCCTACCTTAGAGTTTAGGATCTGAGACCGCCCTCGTGGCGGCTTTCCTTTTGAAAATCCGTCTTATGATGGTAACCTTTTTTTATGAGACCGCCTTCGTGTCAGTTTACCTTAGAGTTTAGGATCTGAGACCGCCCTCGTGTCGGCTTTCCTTTTGAAAATCCATCTTGTGTTGGTAACCTCTGGTTATGAGACTGTCTTCGTGTCGGCCTTCCTTAGAGTTTAGGATCTGAGTCCGACATCGTGTCGGCTTTCCTTCTAAAATCCATCTTGTGATGGTAACCTCTAGTTATGAGATCGCCTTCATGTCGACCTACCTTAGAGTTTAAGATCTGAGACCGCCCTCGTGTCGGCTTTCCCTCTAAAATCCATCTTGTGATGATAACCTCTGGTTATGAGACCGCCTTGGTGTTGGCCTACCTTAGAGTTTAGGATCTGAGACCATCCTCGTGTCGACTTTCCTTTTGAAAATCCATCTTGTGATGGTAACTTTTGGTTATGAGACTACCTTCGTGTCGGCTTACCTTAGAGTTTAGAATCTGAGACTACCCTCGTGTCGGCTTTCCTTTTGAAAATCCATCTTGTGATGGTAACCTCTGGTTATGAGACCGCCTTCGTGTCGGCCTACCTTAGAGTTTAGGATTTGAGACCGCCCTCGTGTCGGCTTTCCTTCCAAAATCCATCTTCTGATGGTAGCCTCTAGTTATGAGACCGCCTTCGTGTCGACCTACCTTAGAGTTTAGGATCTGAGACCGCCCTCGTCTTGGCTTTCCTTTTGAAAATCCATTTTGTGATGGTAACCTCTGGTTATGAGACCGCCTTCCAGTCGGCCTACCTTAGAGTTTAGGATCTTAGACCGCCCTCGTGTCGACTTTCCTTTTGAAAATCCATCTTATGATGGTAACCTTTGGTTATGAGACCGCCTTGTGTCGGCTTACCTTAGAGTTTATGATCTGAGACCGCCCTCGTGTCGGCTTTCCTTTTGAAAATAGATCTTGTTTTGGTAACCTCTGGTTATGAGACCGCCTTCGTGTCGGCCTACCTTAGAGTTTAGGATCTGAGACCGACCTCGTGTCGGCTTTCTTCTAAAATCCGTCTTGTGATGGTAACCTCTGGTTATGAGACCGCCTTCATGTCGGCCTACCTTAGAGTTTAGGATCTGAGACCGCCCTCGTGCCGGCTTTCCTTTTGAAAATCCGTCTTATGATGGTAACCTTTTTTTATGAGACCGCCTTCGTGTCAGTTTACCTTAGAGTTTAGGATCTGAGACCGCCCTCGTGTCGACTTTCCTTTTGAAAATCCATCTTGTGTTGGTAACCTCTCGTTATGAGACCGTCTTCGTGTCGGCCTTCCTTAGAGTTTAGGATCTGAGTCCGACATCGTGTCGGCTTTCCTTCTAAAATCCATCTTGTGATGGTAACCTCTAGTTATGAGATCGCCTTCATGTCGACCTACCTTAGAGTTTAAGATCTGAGACCGCCCTCGTGTCGGCTTTCCCTCTAAAATCCATCTTGTGATGATAACCTCGGGTTATGAGACCGCCTTGGTGTTGGCCTACCTTAGAGTTTAGGATCTGAGACCATCCTCGTGTCGACTTTCCTTTTGAAAATCCATCTTATGATGGTAACTTTTGGTTATGAGACTGCCTTCGTGTCGGCTTACCTTAGAGTTTAGAATCTGAGACTACCCTCGTGTCGGCTTTCCTTTTGAAAATCCATCTTGTGATGGTAACCTCTGGTTATGAGACCGCCTTCGTGTCGGCCTACCTTAGAGTTTAGGATTTGAGACCGCCCTCGTGTCGGCTTCCTTCTAAAATCCATCTTGTGATGGTAGCCTCTAGTAATGAGACCGCCTTCGTGTCGGCCTACCTTAGAGTTTAGGATCTGAGACCGCCCTCGTCTTGGCTTTCCTTTTGAAAATCCATCTTGTGATGGTAACCTCTGGTTATGAGACCGCCTTCCAGTCGGCCTACCTTAGAGTTTAGGATCTTAGACCGCCCTCGTGTCGACTTTCCTTTTGAAAATCCATCTTATGATGGTAACCTTTGGTTATGAGACCGCCTTGTGTCGGCTTACCTTAGAGTTTATGATCTGAGACCGCCCTCGTGTCGGCTTTCCTTTTGAAAATAGATCTTGTTTTGGTAACCTCTGGTTATGAGACCGCCTTCGTGTCGGCCTACCTTAGAGTTTAGGATCTGAGACCGACCTCGTGTCGGCTTTCTTCTAAAATCCGTCTTGTGATGGTAACCTCTGGTTATGAGACCGCCTTCATGTCGGCCTACCTTAGAGTTTAGGATCTGAGACCGCCCTCGTGCCGGCTTTCCTTTTGAAAATCCGTCTTATGATGGTAACCTTTTTTTATGAGACCGCCTTCGTGTCAGTTTACCTTAGAGTTTAGGATCTGAGACCGCCCTCGTGTCGGCTTTCCTTTTGAAAATCCATCTTGTGTTGGTAACCTCTCGTTATGAGACCGTCTTCGTGTCGGCCTTCCTTAGAGTTTAGGATCTGAGTCCGATATCGTGTCGGCTTTCCTTCTAAAATCCATCTTGTGATGGTAACCTCTAGTTATGAGATCGCCTTCATGTCGACCTACCTTAGAGTTTAAGATCTGAGACCGCCCTCGTGTCGGCTTTCCCTCTAAAATCCATCTTGTGATGATAACCTCTGGTTATGAGACCGCCTTGGTGTTGGCCTACCTTAGAGTTTAGGATCTGAGACCATCCTCGTGTCGACTTTCCTTTTGAAAATCCATCTTATGATGGTAACTTTTGGTTATGAGACTACCTTCGTGTCGGCTTACCTTAGAGTTTAGAATCTGAGACTACCCTCGTGTCGGCTTTCCTTTTGAAAATCCATCTTGTGATGGTAACCTCTGGTTATGAGACCGCCTTCGTGTCGGCCTACCTTAGAGTTTAGGATTTGAGACCGCCCTCGTGTCGGCTTTCCTTCTAAAATCCATCTTCTGATGGTAGCCTCTAGTTATGAGACCGCCTTCGTGTCGGCCTACCTTAGAGTTTAGGATCTGAGACCGCCCTCGTCTTGGCTTTCCTTTTGAAAATCCATCTTGTGATGGTAACCTCTGGTTATGAGACCGCCTTCCTGTCAGCCTACCTTAGAGTTTAGGATCTTAGACCGCCCTCGTGTCGGCTTTCCTTTTTAAAATCCATCTTATGATGGTAACCTTTGGTTATGAGACCGCCTTGTGTCGGCTTACCTTAGAGTTTATGATCTCAGACCGCCCTCGTGTCGGCTTTCCTTTTGAAAATAGATCTTTTTTTGGTAACCTCTGGTTATGAGACCGCCTTCGTGTCGGCCTACCTTAGAGTTTAGGATCTGAGACCGACCTCGTGTCGGCTTTCCTTCTAAAATCCGTCTTGTGATGGTAACCTCTGGTTATGAGACCGCCTTCATGTCGGCCTACCTTAGAGTTTAGGATCTGAAACCGCCCTAGTGTCGGCTTTCCTTTTGAAAATCCATGTTATGATGGTAACCTTTTTTTATGAGACTGCCTTCGTGTCAGTTTACCTTAGAGTTTAGGATCTGAGACCGCCCTCGTGTCGGCTTTCCTTTTGAAAATCTATCTTGTGTTGGTAACCTCTGGTTATGAGACCGCCTTTGTGTCGGCCTACCTTAGAGTTTAGGATCTGAGTCCGACATCGTGTCGGCTTTCCTTCTAAAATCCATCTTGTGATGGTAACCTCTAGTTATGAGATCGACTTCATGTCGGTCTACCTTAGAGTTTAAGATCTGAGACCATCCTCGTGTCGACTTTCCTTTTGAAAATCCTTCTTATGATGGTAACTTTTGGTTATGAGACTGCCTTCGTGTCGGCTTACCTTAGAGTTTAGAATCTGAGACTACCCTCGTGTCGGCTTTCCTTTTGAAAATCCATCTTGTGATGGTAACCTCTGGTTATGAGACCCCCTTCGTGTCGGCCTACCTTAGAGTTTAGGATTTGAGACCGCCCTCGTGTCGGCTTTCCTTCTAGAATCCATCTTGTGATGGTAGCCTCTAGTTATGAGACCGCCTTCGTGTCGGCCTACCTTAGAGTTTAGGATCTGAGACCGCCCTCGTCTTGGCTTTCCTTTTGAAAATCCATCTTGTGATGGTAACCTCTGGTTATGAGACCGCCTTCCTGTCGGCCTACCTTAGAGTTTAGGATCTTAGATCGCCCTCGTGTCGACTTTCCTTTTGAAAATCCATCTTATGATGGAAACCTTTGGTTATGAGACAGCCTTGTGTCGGCTTACCTTAGAGTTTATGATCTGAGACCGCCCTCGTGTCGGCTTTCCTTTTGAAAATAGATCTTGTTTTGGTAACCTCTGTTTATGAGACGCCTTCGTGTCGGCCTACCTTAGAGTTTAGGATCTGAGACCGCCCTCGTGTCGGCTTTCCTTCTAAAATCCATCTTGTGATGGTAGCCTCTAGTTATGAGACCGCCTTCGTGTCGGCCTACCTTAGAGTTTAGGATCTGAGACCGCCCTCGTCTTGGCTTTCCTTTTGAAAATCCATCTTGTGATGGTAACCTCTGGTTATGAGACCGCCTTCCTGTCAGCCTACCTTAGAGTTTAGGATCTTAGACCGCCCTCGTGTCGGCTTTCCTTTTGAAAATCCATCTTATGATGGTAACCTTTGGTTATGAGACCGCCTTGTGTCGGCTTACCTTAGAGTTTATGATCTGAGACCGCCCTCGTGTTGGCTTTCCTTTTGAAAATAGATCTTTTTTTGGTAACCTCTGGTTATGAGACCGCCTTCGTGTCGACCTACCTTAGAGTTTAGGATCTGAGACCGACCTCGTGTCGGCTTTCCTTCTAAAATCCGTCTTGTGATGGTAACCTCTGGTTATGAGACCGCCTTCATGTCGGCCTACCTTAGAGTTTAGGATCTGAGACCGCCCTCGTGTCGGCTTTCCTTTTAAAAATCCATCTTATGATGGTAACCTTTTTTTATGAGACCGCCTTCGTGTCAGTTTACCTTAGAGTTTAGGATCTGAGACCGCCCTCGTGTCGGCTTTCCTTTTGAAAATCTATCTTGTGTTGGTAACCTCTGGTTATGAGACCGCCTTTGTGTCGGCCTACCTTAGAGTTTAGGATCTGAGTCCGACATCGTGTCGGCTTTCCTTCTAAAATCCATCTTGTGATAGTAACCTCTAGTTATGAGATCGCCTTCATGTCGGCCTACCTTAGAGTTTAAGATCTGAGACCGCCCTCGTGTCGGCTTTCCCTCTAAAATCCATCTTGTGATGATAACCTCTGGTTATGAGACCGCCTTGGTGTTGGCCTACCTTAGAGTTTAGGATCTGAGACCATCCTCGTGTCGACTTTCCTTTTGAAAATCCATCTTATGATGGTAACTTTTGGTTATGAGACTGCCTTCGTGTCGGCTTACCTTAGAGTTTAGAATCTGAGACTACCCTCGTGTCGGCTTTCCTTTTGAAAATCCATCTTGTGATTGTAACCTCTGGTTATGAGACCGCCTTCGTGTCGGCCTACCTTAGAGTTTAGGATTTGAGACCGCCCTCGTGTCGGCTTTCCTTCTAAAATCCATCTTCTGATGGTTGCCTCTAGTTATGAGACCGCCTTCGTGTCGGCCTACCTTAGAGTTTAGGATCTGAGACCGCCCTCGTCTTGGCTTTCCTTTTGAAAATCCATCTTGTGATGGTAACCTCTGGTTATGAGACCGCCTTCCAGTCGGCCTACCTTAGAGTTTAGGATCTTAGACCGCCCTCGTGTCGGCTTTCCTTTTGAAAATCCATCTTATGATGGTAACCTTTGGTTATGAGACCGCCTTGTGTCGGCTTACCTTAGAGTTTATGATCTGAGACCGCCCTCGTGTCGGCTTTCCTTTTGAAAATAGATCTTGTTTTGGTAACCTCTGGTTATGAGACCGCCTTCGTGTCGGCCTACCTTAGAGTTTAGGATCTGAGACCGACCTCGTGTCGGCTTTCTTCTAAAATCCGTCTTGTGATGGTAGCCTCTGGTTATGAGACCGCCTTCATGTCGGCCTACCTTAGAGTTTAGGATCTGAGACCGCCCTCGTGCCGGCTTTCCTTTTGAAAATCCGTCTTATGATGGTAACCTTTTTTTATGAGACCGCCTTCGTGTCAGTTTACCTTAGAGTTTAGGATCTGAGACCGCCCTCGTGTCGGCTTTCCTTTTGAAAATCCATCTTGTGTTGGTAACCTCTGGTTATGAGACCGTCTTCGTGTCGGCCTTCCTTAGAGTTTAGGATCTGAGTCCGACATCGTGTCGGCTTTCCTTCTAAAATCCATCTTGTGATGGTAACCTCTAGTTATGAGATCGCCTTCATGTCGACCTACCTTAGAGTTTAAGATCTGAGACCGCCCTCGTGTCGGCTTTCCCTCTAAAATCCATCTTGTGATGATAACCTCTGGTTATGAGACCGCCTTGGTGTTGGCCTACCT
This sequence comes from Lathyrus tuberosus, assembly GCA_022829125.1. NCBI lineage: Eukaryota > Viridiplantae > Streptophyta > Magnoliopsida > Fabales > Fabaceae > Lathyrus > Lathyrus tuberosus. The sequence goes on from JALAZF010000038.1 coordinate 10,738,358, forward strand.
TAGAGTTTAGGATCTGAGACCATCCTCGTGTCGACTTTCCTTTTGAAAATCCATCTTATGATGGTAACTTTTGGTTATGAGACTGCCTTCGTGTCGGCTTACCTTAGAGTTTAGAATCTGAGACTACCCTCGTGTCGGCTTTCCTTTTGAAAATCCATCTTGTGATGGTAACCTCTGGTTATGAGACCGCCTTCGTGTCGGCCTACCTTAGAGTTTAGGATTTGAGACCGCCCTCGTGTCGGCTTTCCTTCTAAAATCCATCTTCTGATGGTTGCCTCTAGTTATGAGACCGCCTTCGTGTCGGCCTACCTTAGAGTTTAGGATCTGAGACCGCCCTCGTCTTGGCTTTCCTTTTGAAAATCCATCTTGTGATGGTAACCTCTGGTTATGAGACCGCCTTCCAGTCGGCCTACCTTAGAGTTTAGGATCTTAGACCGCCCTCGTGTCGACTTTCCTTTTGAAAATCCATCTTATGATGGTAACCTTTGGTTATGAGACCGCCTTGTGTCGGCTTACCTTAGAGTTTATGATCTGAGACCGCCCTCGTGTCGGCTTTCCTTTTGAAAATAGATCTTGTTTTGGTAACCTCTGGTTATGAGACCGCCTTCGTGTCGGCCTACCTTAGAGTTTAGGATCTGAGACCGACCTCGTGTCGGCTTTCTTCTAAAATCCGTCTTGTGATGGTAACCTCTGGTTATGAGACCGCCTTCATGTCGGCCTACCTTAGAGTTTAGGATCTGAGACCGCCCTCGTGCCGGCTTTCCTTTTGAAAATCCGTCTTATGATGGTAACCTTTTTTTATGAGACCGCCTTCGTGTCAGTTTACCTTAGAGTTTAGGATCTGAGACCGCCCTCGTGTCGGCTTTCCTTTTGAAAATCCATCTTGTGTTGGTAACCTCTGGTTATGAGACCGTCTTCGTGTCGGCCTTCCTTAGAGTTTAGGATCTGAGTCCGACATCGTGTCGGCTTTCCTTCTAAAATCCATCTTGTGATGGTAACCTCTAGTTATGAGATCGCCTTCATGTCGACCTACCTTAGAGTTTAAGATCTGAGACCGCCCTCGTGTCGGCTTTCCCTCTAAAATCCATCTTGTGATGATAACCTCTGGTTATGAGACCGCCTTGGTGTTGGCCTACCTTAGAGTTTTGGATCTGAGACCATCCTCGTGTCGACTTTCCTTTTGAAAATCCATCTTATGATGGTAACTTTTGGTTATGAGACTGCCTTCGTGTCGGCTTACCTTAGAGTTTAGAATCTGAGACTACCCTCGTGTCGGCTTTCCTTTTGAAAATCCATCTTGTGATGGTAACCTCTGGTTATGAGACCGCCTTCGTGTCGGCCTACCTTAGAGTTTAGGATTTGAGACCGCCCTCGTGTCGGCTTTCCTTCTAAAATCCATCTTCTGATGGTTGCCTCTAGTTATGAGACCGCCTTCGTGTCGGCCTACCTTAGAGTTTAGGATCTGAGACCGCCCTCGTCTTGGCTTTCCTTTTGAAAATCCATCTTGTGATGGTAACCTCTGGTTATGAGACCGCCTTCCAGTCGGCCTACCTTAGAGTTTAGGATCTTAGACCGCCCTCGTGTCGACTTTCCTTTTGAAAATCCATCTTATGATGGTAACCTTTGGTTATGAGACCGCCTTGTGTCGGCTTACCTTAGAGTTTATGATCTGAGACCGCCCTCGTGTCGGCTTTCCTTTTGAAAATAGATCTTGTTTTGGTAACCTCTGGTTATGAGACCGCCTTCGTGTCGGCCTACCTTAGAGTTTAGGATCTGAGACCGACCTCGTGTCGGCTTTCTTCTAAAATCCGTCTTGTGATGGTAACCTCTGGTTATGAGACCGCCTTCATGTCGGCCTACCTTAGAGTTTAGGATCTGAGACCGCCCTCGTGCCGGCTTTCCTTTTGAAAATCCGTCTTATGATGGTAACCTTTTTTTATGAGACCGCCTTCGTGTCAGTTTACCTTAGAGTTTAGGATCTGAGACCGCCCTCGTGTCGGCTTTCCTTTTGAAAATCCATCTTGTGTTGGTAACCTCTGGTTATGAGACCGTCTTCGTGTCGGCCTTCCTTAGAGTTTAGGATCTGAGTCCGACATCGTGTCGGCTTTCCTTCTAAAATCCATCTTGTGATGGTAACCTCTAGTTATGAGATCGCCTTCATGTCGACCTACCTTAGAGTTTAAGATCTGAGACCGCCCTCGTGTCGGCTTTCCCTCTAAAATCCATCTTGTGATGATAACCTCTGGTTATGAGACCGCCTTGGTGTTGGCCTACCTTAGAGTTTTGGATCTGAGACCATCCTCGTGTCGACTTTCCTTTTGAAAATCCATCTTATGATGGTAACTTTTGGTTATGAGACTGCCTTCGTGTCGGCTTACCTTAGAGTTTAGAATCTGAGACTACCCTCGTGTCGGCATTCCTTTTGAAAATCCATCTTGTGATGGTAACCTCTGGTTATGAGACCGCCTTCGTGTCGGCCTACCTTAGAGTTTAGGATTTGAGACCGCCCTCGTGTCGGCTTTCCTTCTAAAATCCATCTTGTGATGGTAGCCTCTAGTAATGAGACCACCTTCGTGTCGGCCTACCTTAGAGTTTAGGATCTGAGACCGCCCTCGTCTTGGCTTTCCTTTTGAAAATCCATCTTGTGATGGTAACCTCTGGTTATGAGACCGCCTTCCTGTCAGCCTACCTTAGAGTTTAGGATCTTAGACCGCCCTCGTGTCGGCTTTCCTTTTGAAAATCCATCTTATGATGGTAACCTTTGGTTATGAGACCGCCTTGTGTCGGCTTACCTTAGAGTTTATGATCTCAGACCGCCCTCGTGTCGGCTTTCCTTTTGAAAATAGATCTTTTTTTGGTAACCTCTGGTTATGAGACCACCTTCGTGTCGGCCTACCTTAGAGTTTAGGATCTGAGACCGACCTCGTGTCGGCTTTCCTTCTAAAATCCGTCTTGTGATGGTAACCTCTGGTTATGAGACCACCTTCATGTCGGCCTACCTTAGAGTTTAGGATCTGAAACCGCCCTCGTGTCGGCTTTCCTTTTGAAAATCCATCTTATGATGGTAACCTTTTTTTATGAGATTGCCTTCGTTTCAGTTTACCTTAGAGTTTAGGATCTGAGACCGCCCTCGTGTCGGCTTTCCTTTTGAAAATCTATCTTGTGTTGGTAACCTCTGGTTATGAGACCGCCTTTGTGTCGGCCTACCTTAGAGTTTAGGATCTGAGTCCGACATCGTGTCGGCTTTCCTTCTAAAATCCATCTTGTGATGGTAACCTCTAGTTATGAGATCGACTTCATGTCGGTCTACCTTAGAGTTTAAGATCTGAGACCATCCTCGTGTCGACTTTCCTTTTGAAAATCCATCTTATGATGGTAACTTTTGGTTATGAGACTGCCTTCGTGTCGGCTTACCTTAGAGTTTAGAATCTGAGACTACCCTCGTGTCGGCTTTCCTTTTGAAAATCCATCTTGTGATGGTAACCTCTGGTTATGAGACCGCCTTCGTGTCGGCCTACCTTAGAGTTTAGGATTTGAGACCGCCCTCGTGTCGGCTTTCCTTCTAAAATCCATCTTGTGATGGTAGCCTCTAGTAATGAGACCGCCTTCGTGTCGGCCTACCTTAGAGTTTAGGATCTGAGACCACCCTCGTCTTGGCTTTCCTTTTGAAAATCCATCTTGTGATGGTAACCTCTGGTTATGAGACCGCCTTCCTGTCGGCCTACCTTAGAGTTTAGGATCTTAGACCGCCCTCGTGTCGACTTTCCTTTTAAAAATCCATCTTATGATGGAAACCTTTGGTTATGAGACCGCCTTGTGTCGGCTTACCTTAGAGTTTATGATCTGAGACCGCCCTCGTGTCGGCTTTCCTTTTGAAAATAGATCTTGTTTTGGTAACCTCTGGTTATGAGACCGCCTTGGTGTTGGCCTACCTTAGAGTTTAGGATCTGAGACCATCCTCGTGTCGACTTTCCTTTTGAAAATCCATCTTATGATGGTAACTTTTGGTTATGAGACTGCCTTCGTGTCGGCTTACCTTAGAGTTTAGAATCTGAGACTACCCTCGTGTCGGCTTTCCTTTTGAAAATCCATCTTGTGATGGTAACCTCAGGTTATGAGACCGCCTTCGTGTCGGCCTACCTTAGAGTTTAGGATTTGAGACCGCCCTCGTGTCGGCTTTCCTTCTAAAATCCATCTTGTGATGGTAGCCTCTAGTAGTGAGACCGCCTTCGTGTCGGCCTACCTTAGAGTTTAGGATCTGAGACCGCCATCGTCTTGGCTTTCCTTTTGAAAATCCATCTTGTGATGGTAACCTCTGGTTATGAGACCGCCTTCCTGTCAGCCTAAATTAGAGTTTAGGATCTTAGACCGCCCTCGTGTCGGCTTTCCTTTTGAAAATCCATCTTATGATGGTAACCTTTGGTTATGAGACCGCCTTGTGTCGGTTTACCTTAGAGTTTATGATCTCAGACCGCCCTCGTGTCGGCTTTCCTTTTGAAAATAGATCTTTTTTTGGTAACCTCTGGTTATGAGACCGCCTTCGTGTCGGCCTACCTTAGAGTTTAGGATCTGAGACCGACCTCGTGTCGGCTTTCCTTCTAAAATCCTTCTTGTATTGGTAACCTCAGGTTATGAGACCGCCTTCATGTCGGCCTACCTTAAAGTTTAGGATCTGAGACCGCCCTCGTGTCGGCTTTCGTTTTGAAAATCCATCTTATGATGGTAACCTTTTTTTATGAGACTGCCTTCGTGTCAGTTTACCTTAGAGTTTAGGATCTGAGACCGCCCTCGTGTTGGCTTTCCTTTTGAAAATCTATCTTGTGTTGGTAACTTCTGGTTATGAGACCGCCTTTGTGTCGGCCTACCTTAGAGTTTAGGATCTGAGTCCGACATCGTGTCGTCTTTCCTTCTAAAATCCATCTTGTGATGGTAAACTCTAGTTATGAGATCGCCTTCATGTCGGCCTACCTTAGAGTTTAAGATCTGAGACCGCCCTCGTGTCGGCTTTCCCTCTAAAATCCATCTTGTGATGATAACCTCTGGTTATGAGACCGCCTTGGTGTTGGCCTACCTTAGAGTTTAGGATCTGAGACCATCCTCGTGTCGACTTTCCTTTTGAAAATCCATCTTATGATGGTAACTTTTGGTTATGAGACTGCCTTCGTGTCGGCTTACCTTAGAGTTTAGAATCTGAGACTACCCTCGTGTCGGCTTTCCTTTTGAAAATCCATCTTGTGATGGTAACCTCTGGTTATGAGACCGCCTTCGTGTCGGCCTACCTTAGAGTTTAGGATTTGAGACCGCCCTCGTGTCGGCTTTCCTTCTAAAATCCATCTTGTGATGGTAGCCTCTAGTTATGAGACCGCCTTCGTGTCGGCCTACCTTAGAGTTTAGGATCTGAGACCGCCCTCGTCTTGGCTTTCCTTTTGAAAATCCATCTTGTGATGGTAACCTCTGGTTATGAGACCGCCTTCCTGTCGGCCTACCTTAGAGTTTAGGATCTTAGACCGCCCTCGTGTCGACTTTCCTTTTGAAAATCCATGTTATGATTGAAACCTTTGGTTATGAGACCGCCTTGTGTCGGCTTACCTTAGAGTTTATGATCTGAGACCGCCCTCGTGTCGGCTTTCCTTTTGAAAATAGATCTTGTTTTGGTAACCTCTGGTTATGAGACCGCCTTCGTGTCAGCCTACCTTAAAGTTTAGGATCTGAGACCGACCTCGTGTCGGCTTTCTTCTAAAATCCGTCTTGTGATGGTAACCTCTGGTTATGAGACCACCTTCATGTCAGCCTACCTTAGAGTTTAGGATCTGAGACAGCCCTCGTGCCAACTTTCCTTTTGAAAATCCGTCTTATGATGGTACCCTTTTTTTATGACACCGCCTTCGTGTCAGTTTACCTTAGAGTTTAGGATTTGAGACCGCCCTCGTGTCGGTTTTCCTTTTGAAAATCCATCTTGTGTTGGTAACCTCTGGTTATGAGACCGTCTTCGTGTCGGCCTACCTTAGAGTTTAGGATCTGAGTCCGACATCGTGTCGGCTTTCCTTCTAAAATCCATCTTGTGATGGTAACCTCTAGTTATGAGATCGCCTTCATGTCGGCCTACCTTAGAGTTTAAGATCTGAGACCGCCCTCGTGTCGGCTTTCCCTCTAAAATCCATCTTGTGATGATAACCTCTGGTTATGAGACCGCCTTGGTGTTGGCCTACCTTAGAGTTTAGGATCTGAGACCATCCTCGTGTCGACTTTCCTTTTGAAAATCCATCTTATGATGGTAACTTTTGGTTATGAGACTGCCTTCGTGTCGGCTTACCTTAGAGTTTAGAATCTGAGACTACCCTCGTGTCGGCTTTCCTTTTGAAAATCCATCTTGTGATGGTAACCTCTGGTTATGAGACCGCCTTCGTGTCGGCCTACCTTAGAGTTTAGGATTTGAGACCGCCCTCGTGTCGGCTTTCCTTCTAAAATCCATCTTGTGATGGTAGCCTCTAGTAATGAGACCGCCTTCGTGTCGGCCTACCTTAGAGTTTAGGATCTGAGACCGCCCTCGTCTTGGCTTTCCTTTTGAAAATCCATCTTGTGATGGTAACCTCTGGTTATGAGACCGCCTTCCTGTCAGCCTACCTTAGAGTTTAGGATCTTAGACCGCCCTCGTGTCGGCTTTCCTTTTGAAAATCCATCTTATGATGGTAACCTTTGGTTATGAGACCGCCTTGTGTCGGCTTACCTTAGAGTTTATGATCTCAGACCGCCCTCGTGTCGGCTTTCCTTTTGAAAATAGATCTTTTTTTGGTAACCTCTGGTTATGAGACCGCCTTCGTGTCGGCCTACCTTAGAGTTTAGGATCTGAGACCGACCTCGTGTCGGCTTTCCTTCTAAAATCCTTCTTGTGATGGTAACCTCTGGTTATGAGACCGCCTTCATGTCGGCCTACCTTAAAGTTTAGGATCTGAGACCGCCCTCGTGTCGGCATTACTTTTGAAAATCCATCTTATGATGGTAACCTTTTTTTATGATTCTGCCTTCGTGTCAGTTTACCTTAGAGTTTAGGTTCTGAGACCGCCCTCGTGTCGGCTTTCCTTTTGAAAATCTATCTTGTGTTGGTAACCTCTGGTTATGAGACCGCCTTTGTGTCGGCCTACCTTAGAGTTTAGGATCTGAGTCCGACATCGTGTCGTCTTTCCTTCTAAAATCCATCTTGTGATGGTAACCTCTAGTTATGAGATCGCCTTCATGTCGGCCTACCATAGAGTTTAAGATCTGAGACCGCCCTCGTGTCGGCTTTCCCTCTAAAATCCATCTTGTGATGATAACCTCTGGTTATGAGACCGCCTTGGTGTTGGCCTACCTTAGAGTTTAGGATCTGAGACCATCCTCGTGTCGACTTTCCTTTTGAAAATCCATCTTATGATGGTAACTTTTGGTTATGAGACTGCCTTCGTGTCGGCTTACCTTAGAGTTTAGAATCTGAGACTACCCTCGTGTCGGCTTTCCTTTTGAAAATCCATCTTGTGATGGTAACCTCTGGTTATGAGACCGCCTTCGTGTCGGCCTACCTTAGAGTTTAGGATTTGAGTCCGCCCTCGTGTCGGCTTTCCTTCTAAAATCCATCTTGTGATGGTAGCCTCTAGTAATGAGACCGCCTTCGTGTCGGCCTACCTTAGAGTTTAGGATCTGAGACCGCCCTCGTCTTGGCTTTCCTTTTGAAAATCCATCTTGTGATGGTAACCTCAGGTTATGAGACCGCCTTCCTGTCAGCCTACCTTAGAGTTTAGGATCTTAGACCGCCCTCGTGTCGGCTTTCCTTTTGAAAATCCATCTTATGATGGTAACCTTTGGTTATGAGACCGCCTTGTGTCGGCTTACCTTAGAGTTTATGATCTCAGACCGCCCTCGTGTCGGCTTTCCTTTTGAAAATAGATCTTTTTTTGGTAACCTCTGGTTATGAGTCCGCCTTCGTGTCGGCCTACCTTAGAGTTTAGTATCTGAGACCGACCTCGTGTCGGCTTTCCTTCTAAAATCCTTCTTGTGATGGTAACCTCTGGTTATGAGACCGCCTTCATGTCGGACTACCTTAAAGTTTAGGATCTGAGACCGCCCTCGTGTCGGCTTTCCTTATGAAAATCCGTCTTATGATGGTAACCTTTTTTTATGAGACTGCCTTCGTGTCAGTTTACCTTAGAGTTTAGGTTCTGAGACCGCCCTCGTGTCGGCTTTCCTTTTGAAAATCTATCTTGTGTTGGTAACCTCTGGTTATGAGACCGCCTTTGTGTCGGCCTACCTTAGAGTTTAGGATCTGAGTCCGACATCGTGTCGTCTTTCCTTCTAAAATCCATCTTGTGATGGTAACCTCTATTTATGAGATCGCCTTCATGTCGGCCTACCATAGAGTTTAAGATCTGAGACCGCCCTCGTGTCGACTTTCCCTCTAAAATCCATCTTGTGATGATAACCTCTGGTTATGAGACCGCCTTGGTGTTGGCCTACATTAGAGTTTAGGATCTGAGACCATCCTCGTGTCGACTTTCCTTTTGAAAATCCATCTTATGATGGTAACTTTTGGTTATGAGGCTGCCTTCGTGTCGGCTTACCTTAGAGTTTAGAATCTGAGACTACCCTCGTGTCGGCTTTCCTTTTGAAAATCCATCTTGTGATGGTAACCTCTGGTTATGAGACCGCCTTCGTGTCGGCCTACCTTAGAGTTTAGGATCTGAGACCGCCCTCGTCTTGGCTTTCCTTTTGAAAATCCATCTTGTGATGGTAATCTCTGGTTATGAGACCGCCTTCCTGTCGGCCTACCTTAGAGTTTAGGATCTTAGAACGCCCTCGTGTCGACTTTCCTTTTGAAAATCCATCTTATGATGGAAACCTTTGGTTATGAGACCGCCTTGGGTCGGCTTACCTTAGAGTTTATGATCTGAGACCGCCCTCGTGTCGGCTTTCCTTTTGAAAATAGATCTTGTTTTGGTAACCTCTGGTTATGAGACCGCCTTCGTGTCAGCCTACCTTAAAGTTTAGGATCTGAGACCGACCTCGTGTCGGCTTTCTTCTAAAATCCGTCTTGTGATGGTAACCTCTGGTTATGAGACCGCCTTCATGTCGGCCTACCATAGAGTTTAAGATCTGAGACCGCCCTCGTGTCGGCTTTCCCTCTAAAATCCATCTTGTGATGATAACCTCTGGTTATGAGACCGCCTTGGTGTTGGCCTACCTTAGAGTTTAGGATCTGAGACCATCCTCGTGTCGACTTTCCTTTTGAAAATCCATCTTATGATGGTAACTTTTGGTTATGAGACTGCCTTCGTGTCGGCTTACCTTAGAGTTTAGAATCTGAGACTACCCTCGTGTCGGCTTTCCTTTTGAAAATCCATCTTGTGATGGTAACCTCTGGTTATGAGACCGCCTTCGTGTCGGCCTACCTTAGAGTTTAGGATTTGAGTCCGCCCTCGTGTCGGCTTTCCTTCTAAAATCCATCTTGTGATGGTAGCCTCTAGTAATGAGACCGCCTTCGTGTCGGCCTACCTTAGAGTTTAGGATCTGAGACCGCCCTCGTCTTGGCTTTCCTTTTGAAAATCCATCTTGTGATGGTAACCTCAGGTTATGAGACCGCCTTCCTGTCAGCCTACCTTAGAGTTTAGGATCTTAGACCGCCCTCGTGTCGGCTTTCCTTTTGAAAATCCATCTTATGATGGTAACCTTTGGTTATGAGACCGCCTTGTGTCGGCTTACCTTAGAGTTTATGATCTCAGACCGCCCTCGTGTCGGCTTTCCTTTTGAAAATAGATCTTTTTTTGGTAACCTCTGGTTATGAGTCCGCCTTCGTGTCGGCCTACCTTAGAGTTTAGTATCTGAGACCGACCTCGTGTCGGCTTTCCTTCTAAAATCCTTCTTGTGATGGTAACCTCTGGTTATGAGACCGCCTTCATGTCGGACTACCTTAAAGTTTAGGATCTGAGACCGCCCTCGTGTCGGCTTTCCTTATGAAAATCCGTCTTATGATGGTAAACTTTTTTTATGAGACTGCCTTCGTGTCAGTTTACCTTAGAGTTTAGGTTCTGAGACCGCCCTCGTGTCGGCTTTCCTTTTGAAAATCTATCTTGTGTTGGTAACCTCTGGTTATGAGACCGCCTTTGTGTCGGCCTACCTTAGAGTTTAGGATCTGAGTCCGACATCGTGTCGTCTTTCCTTCTAAAATCCATCTTGTGATGGTAACCTCTATTTATGAGATCGCCTTCATGTCGGCCTACCATAGAGTTTAAGATCTGAGACCGCCCTCGTGTCGACTTTCCCTCTAAAATCCATCTTGTGATGATAACCTCTGGTTATGAGACCGCCTTGGTGTTGGCCTACATTAGAGTTTAGGATCTGAGACCATCCTCGTGTCGACTTTCCTTTTGAAAATCCATCTTATGATGGTAACTTTTGGTTATGAGGCTGCCTTCGTGTCGGCTTACCTTAGAGTTTAGAATCTGAGACTACCCTCGTGTCGGCTTTCCTTTTGAAAATCCATCTTGTGATGGTAACCTCTGGTTATGAGACCGCCTTCGTGTCGGCCTACCTTAGAGTTTAGGATCTGAGACCGCCCTCGTCTTGGCTTTCCTTTTGAAAATCCATCTTGTGATGGTAATCTCTGGTTATGAGACCGCCTTCCTGTCGGCCTACCTTAGAGTTTAGGATCTTAGAACGCCCTCGTGTCGACTTTCCTTTTGAAAATCCATCTTATGATGGAAACCTTTGGTTATGAGACCGCCTTGGGTCGGCTTACCTTAGAGTTTATGATCTGAGACCGCCCTCGTGTCGGCTTTCCTTTTGAAAATAGATCTTGTTTTGGTAACCTCTGGTTATGAGACCGCCTTCGTGTCAGCCTACCTTAAAGTTTAGGATCTGAGACCGACCTCGTGTCGGCTTTCTTCTAAAATCCGTCTTGTGATGGTAACCTCTGGTTATGAGACCGCCTTCATGTCGGCCTACCTTATAGTTTAGGATCTGAGACAGCCCTCGTGCCGACTTTCCTTTTGAAAATCCGTCTTATGATGGTACCCTTTTTTTATGAGACCGCCTTCGTGTCAGTTTACCTTAGAGTTTAGGATCTGAGACCGCCCTCGTGTCGGTTTTCCTTTTGAAAATCCATCTTGTGTTGGTAACCTCTGGTTATGAGACTGTCTTCGTGTCGGCCTACCTTAGAGTTTAGGATCTGAGTCCGACATCGTGTCGGCTTTCCTTCTAAAATCCATCTTGTGATGGTAACCTCTAGTTATGAGATCGCCTTCATGTCGGCCTACCTTAGAGTTTAAGATCTGAGACCGCCCTCGTGTCGGCTTTCCCTCTCAAATCCATCTTGTGATGATAACCTCTGGTTATGAGACCGCCTTGGTGTTGGCCTACCTTAGAGTTTAGGATCTGAGACCATCCTTGTGTCGACTTTCCTTTTGAAAATCCATCTTATGATGGTAACTTTTGGTTATGAGACTGCCTTCGTGTCGGCTTACCTTAGAGTTTAGAATCTGAGACTACCCTCGTGTCGGCTTTCCTTTTGAAAATCCATCTTGTGATGGTAACCTCTGGTTATGAGACTGCCTTTGTGTCGGCCTACCTTAGAGTTTAGGATTTGAGACCGCCCTCGTGTCGGCTTTCCTTCTAAAATCCATCTTGTGAGGGTAGCCTCTAGTTATGAGACCGCCTTCGTGTCGGCCTACCTTAGAGTTTAGGATCCGAGACCGCCCTCGTCTTGGCTTTCCTTTTGAAAATCCATCTTGTGATGGTAACCTCTGGTTATGAGACCGCCTTCCTGTCGGCCTACCTTAGAGTTTAGGATCTTAGACCGCCCTCGTGTCGACTTTCCTTTTGAAAATCCATCTTATGATGGAAACCTTTGGTTATGAGACCGCCTTGTGTCGGCTTACCTTAGAGTTTATGATCTGAGACCGCCCTCGTGTCGGCTTTCCTTTTGAAAATAGATCTTGTTTTGGTAACCTCTGGTTATGAGACCGCCTTCGTGTCAGCCTACCTTAAAGTTTAGGATCTGAGACCGACCTCGTGTCGGCTTTCTTCTAAAATCCGTCTTGTGATGGTAACCTCTGGTTATGAGACCGCCTTCATGTCGGCCTACCTTAGAGTTTAGGATCTGAGACAGCCCTCGTGCCGACTTTCCTTTTGAAAATCCGTCTTATGATGGTACCCTTTTTTTATGAGACCGCCTTCGTGTCAGTTTACCTTAGAGTTTAGGATCTGAGACCGCCCTCGTGTCGGCTTTCCTTTTGAAAATCCATCTTGTGTTGGTGACCTCTGGTTATGAGACCGCCTTCGTGTAAGCCTACCTTAGAGTTTAGGATCTGAGTCCGACATCGTGTCGGCTTTCCTTCTAAAATCCATCTTGTGATGGTAACCTCTAGTTATGAGATCGCCTTCATGTCGGCCTACCTTAGAGTTTAAGATCTGAGACCGCCCTCGTGTCGGCTTTCCCTCTCAAATCCATCTTGTGATGATAACCTCTGGTTATGAGACCGCCTTGGTGTTGGCCTACCTTAGAGTTTAGGATCTGAGACCATCCTTGTGTCGACTTTCCTTTTGAAAATCCATCTTATGATGGTAACTTTTGGTTATGAGACTGCCTTCGTGTCGGCTTACCTTAGAGTTTAGAATCTGAGACTACCCTCGTGTCGGCTTTCCTTTTGAAAATCCATCTTGTGATGGTAACCTCTGGTTATGAGACTGCCTTTGTGTCGGCCTACCTTAGAGTTTAGGATTTGAGACCGCCCTCGTGTCGGCTTTCCTTCTAAAATCCATCTTGTGAGGGTAGCCTCTAGTTATGAGACCGCCTTTGTGTCGGCCTACCTTAGAGTTTAGGATCTGAGACCGCCCTCGTCTTGGCTTTCCTTTTGAAAATCCATCTTGTGATGGTAACCTCTGGTTATGAGACCGCCTTCCTGTCGGCCTACCTTAGAATTTAGGATCTTAGACCGCCCTCGTGTCGACTTTCCTTTTGAAAATCCATCTTATGATGGAAACCTTTGGTTATGAGACCGCCTTGTGTCGGCTTACCTTAGAGTTTATGATCTGAGACCGCCCTCGTGTCGGCTTTCCTTTTGAAAATAGATCTTGTTTTGGTAACCTCTGGTTATGAGACCGCCTTCGTGTCAGCCTACCTTAAAGTTTAGGATCTGAGACCGACCTCGTGTCGGCTTTCTTCTAAAATCCGTCTTGTGATGGTAACCTCTGGTTATGAGACCGCCTTCATGTCGGCCTACCTTAGAGTTTAGGATCTGAGACAGCCCTCGTGCCGACTTTCCTTTTGAAAATCCGTCTTATGATGGTACCCTTTTTTTATGAGACCGCCTTCGTGTCAGTTTACCTTAGAGTTTAGCATCTGAGACCGCCCTCGTGTCGGTTTTCCTTTTGAAAATCCATCTTGTGTTGGTAACCTCTGGTTATGAGACCGTCTTCGTGTCGGCCTACCTTAGAGTTTAGGATCTGAGTCCGACATCGTGTCGGCTTTCCTTCTAAAATCCATCTTGTGATGGTAACCTCTAGTTATGAGATCGCCTTCATGTCGGCCTACCTTAGAGTTTAAGATCTGAGACTGCCATCGTGTCGGCTTTCCCTCTAAAATCCATCTTGTGATGATAACCTCTGGTTATGAGACCGCCTTGGTGTTGGCCTACCTTAGAGTTTAGGATCTGAGACCATCCTCGTGTCGACTTTCCTTTTGAAAATCCATCTTATGATGGTAACTTTTGCTTATGAGACTGCCTTCGTGTCGGCTTACCTTAGAGTTTAGAATCTGAGACTACCCTAGTGTCGGCTTTCCTTTTGAAAATCCATCTTGTGATGGTAACCTCTGGTTATGAGACCGCCTTCGTGTCGGCCTACCTTAGAGTTTAGGATTTGAGACCGCCCTCGTGTCGGCTTTCCTTCTAAAATCCATCTTGTGATGGTAGCCTCTAGTTATGAGACCGCCTTCGTGTCGGCCTACCTTAGAGTTTAGGATCTGAGACCGCCCTCGTCTTGGCGTTCCTTTTGAAAATCCATCTTGTGATGGTAACCTCTGGTTATGAGACCGCCTTCCTGTCGGCCTACCTTATAGTTTAGGATCTTAGACCGCCCACGTGTCGAATTTCCTTTTGAAAATCCATCTTATGATGGTAACCTTTGGTTATGAGACCGCCTTGTGTCGGCTTACCTTAGAGTTTATGATCTGAGACTGCCCTCGTGTCGGCTTTCCTTTTGAAAATAGATCTTGTATTGGTAACCTCTGGTTATGAGACCGCCTTCGTGTCGGCCTACCTTAGAGTTTAGGATCTGAGACCGACCTCGTGTCGGCTTTCCTTCTAAAATCCGTCTTGTGATGGTAACTTCTGGTTATGAGACCGCCTTCATGTCGGCCTACCTTAGAGTTTAGGATCTGAGACCACCCTCGTGCCGACTTTCCTTTTGAAAATCCGTCTTATGATGGTAACCTTTTTTTATGAGACCGCCTTCGTGTCAGTTTACCTTAGAGTTTAGGATCTGACACCGCCCTCGTGTCGGCTTTCCTTTTGAAAATCCATCTTGTGTTGGTAACCTCTGCTTATGAGACCGCCTTCGTGTAAGCCTACCTTAGAGTTTAGGATCTGAGTCCGACATCGTGTCGGCTTTCCTTCTAAAATCCATCTTGTGATGGTAACCTCTAGTTATGAGATCGCCTTCATGTCGGCCTACCTTAGAGTTTAAGATCTGAGACCGCCCTCGTGTCGGCTTTCCCTCTCAAATCCATCTTGTGATGATAACCTCTGGTTATGAGATCGCCTTGGTGTTGGCCTACCTTAGAGTTTAGGATCTGAGACCATCCTCGTGTCGACTTTCCTTTTGAAAATCCATCTTATGATGGTAACTTTTGGTTATGAGACTGCCTTCGTGTCGGCTTACCTTAGAGTTTAGAATCTGAGACTACCCTCGTGTCGGCTTTCCTTTTGAAAATCCATCTTGTGATGGTAACCTCTGGTTATGAGACCGCCTTTGTGTCGGCCTACCTTAAAGTTTAGGATTTGAGACCGCCCTCGTGTCGGCTTTCCTTCTAAAATCCATCTTGTGAGGGTAGCCTCTAGTTATGAGACCGCCTTCGTGTCGGCCTACCTTAGAGTTTAGGATCTGAGACCGCCCTCGTCTTGGCTTTCCTTTTGAAAATCCATCTTGTGATGGTAACCTCTGGTTATGAGACCGCCTTCCTGTCGGCCTACCTTAGAATTTAGGATCTTAGACCGCCCTCGTATCGACTTTCCTTTTGAAAATCCATCTTATGATGGAAACCTTTGGTTATGAGACCGCCTTGTGTTGGCTTACCTTAGAGTTTATGATCTGAGACCGCCCTCGTGTCGGCTTTCCTTTTGAAAATAGATCTTGTTTTGGTAACCTCTGGTTATGAGACCGCCTTCGTGTCAGCCTACCTTAAAGTTTAGGATCTGAGACCGACCTCGTGTCGGCTTTCTTCTAAAATCCGTCTTGTGATGGTAACCTCTGGTTATGAGACCGCCTTCATGCCGGCCTACCTTAGAGTTTAGGATCTGAGACAGCCCTCGTGCCGACTTTCCTTTTGAAAATCCGTCTTATGATGGTACCCTTTTTTTATGAGACCGCCTTCGTGTCAGTTTACCTTAGAGTTTAGGATCTGAGACCGCCCTTGTGTCGGTTTTCCTTTTGAAAATCCATCTTGTGTTGGTAACCTCTGGTTATGAGACTGTCTTCGTGTCGGCCTACCTTAGAGTTTAGGATATGAGTCCGACATCGTGTCGGCTTTCCTTCTAAAATCCATCTTGTGATGGTAACCTCTAGTTATGAGATCGCCTTCATGTCGGCCTACCTTAGAGTTTAAGATCTGAGACTGCCATCGTGTCGGCTTTCCCTCTAAAATCCATCTTGTGATGATAACCTCTGGTTATGAGACCGCCTTGGTGTTGGCCTACCTTAGAGTTTAGGATCTGAGACCATCCTCGTGTCGACTTTCCTTTTGAAAATCCATCTTATGATGGTAACTTTTGGTTATGAGACTGCCTTCGTGTCGGCTTACCTTAGAGTTTAGAATCTGAGACTACCCTCGTGTCGGCTTTCCTTTTGAAAATCCATCTTGTGATGGTAACCTCTGGTTATGAGACCGCCTTCGTGTCGGCCTACCTTAGAGTTTAGGATTTGAGACCGCCCTCGTGTCGGCTTTCCTTCTAAAATCCATCTTGTGATGGTAGCCTCTAGTAATGAGACCGCCTTCGTGTCGGCCTACCTTAGAGTTTAGGATCTGAGACCGCCCTCGTCTTGGCTTTCCTTTTGAAAATCCATCTTGTGATGGTAACCTCTGGTTATGAGACCGCCTTCCTGTCAGCCTACCTTAGAGTTTAGGATCTTAGACCGCCCTCGTGTCGGCTTTCCTTTTGAAAATCCATCTTATGATGGTAACCTTTGGTTATGAGACCGCCTTGTGTCGGCTTACCTTAGAGTTTATGATCTCAGACCGCCCTCGTGTCGGCTTTCCTTTTGAAAATAGATCTTTTTTTGGTAACCTCTGGTTATGAGACCGCCTTCGTGTCGGCCTACCTTAGAGTTTAGGATCTGAGACCGACCTCGTGTCGGCTTTCCTTCTAAAATCCTTCTTGTGATGGTAACCTCTGGTTATGAGACCTCCTTCATGTCGGCCTACCTTAAAGTTTAGGATCTGAGACCGCCCTCGTGTCGGCTTTCCTTTTGAAAATCCATCTTATGATGGTAACCTTTTTTTATGAGATTGCCTTCGTGTCAGTTTACCTTAGAGTTTAGGATCTGAGACCGCCCTCGTGTCGGCTTTCCTTTTGAAAATCTATCTTGTGTTGGTAACCTCTGGTTATGAGACCGCCTTTGTGTCGGCCTACCTTAGAGTTTAGGATCTGAGTCCGACATCGTGTCGGCTTTCCTTCTAAAATCCATCTTGTGATGGTAACCTCTAGTTATGAGATCGCCTTCATGTCGGCCTACCTTAGAGTTTAAGATCTGAGACCGCCCTCGTGTCGGCTTTCCCTCTAAAATCCATCTTGTGATGATAACCTCTGGTTATGAGACCGCCTTGGTGTTGGCCTACCTTAGAGTTTAGGATCTGAGACCATCCTCGTATCGACTTTCCTTTTGAAAATCCATCTTATGATGGTAACTTTTGGTTATGAGACTGCCTTCGTGTCGGCTTACCTTAGAGTTTAGAATCTGAGACTACCCTCGTGTCGGCTTTCCTTTTGAAAATCCATCTTGTGATGGTAACCTCTGGTTATGAGACCGCCTTCGTGTCGGCCTACCTTAGAGTTTAGGATTTGAGACCGCCCTCGTGTCGGCTTTCCTTCTAAAATCCATCTTGTGATGGTAGCCTCTAGTTATGAGACCGCCTTCGTGTCGGCCTACCTTAGAGTTTAGGATCTGAGACCGCCCTCGTCTTGGCTTTCCTTTTGAAAATCCATCTTGTGATGGTAACCTCTGGTTATGAGACCGCCTTCCTGTTGGCCTACCTTATAGTTTAGGATCTTAGACCGCCCTCGTGTCGAATTTCCTTTTGAAAATCCATCTTATGATGGTAACCTTTGGTTATGAGACCGCCTTGTGTCGGCTTACCTTAGAGTTTATGATCTGAGACCGCCCTCGTGTCGGCTTTCCTTTTGAAAATAGATCTTGTATTGGTAACCTCTGGTTATGAGACCGCCTTCATGTCGGCCTACCTTAGAGTTTAGGATCTGAGACCACCCTCGTGCCGGCTTTCCTTTTGAAAATCCGTCTTATGATGGTAACCTTTTTTTATGAGACCGCCTTCGTGTCAGTTTACCTTAGAGTTTAGGATCTGAGACCACCCTCGTGCCGGCTTTCCTTTTGAAAATCCGTCTTATGATGGTAACCTTTTTTTATGAGACCGCCTTCGTGTCAGTTTACCTTAGAGTTTAGGATCTGAGACCGCCCTCGTGTCGGCTTTCCTTTTGAAAATCCATCTTGTGTTGGTAACCTCTGGTTATGAGACCGCCTTCGTGTAAGCCTACCTTAGAGTTTAGGATCTGAGTCCGACATCGTGTCGGCTTTCCTTCTAAAATCCATCTTGTGATGGTAACCTCTAGTTATGAGATCGCCTTCATGACGGCCTACCTTAGAGTTTAAGATCTGAGACCGCCCTCGTGTCGGCTTTCCCTCTCAAATCCATCTTGTGATGATAACCTCTGGTTATGAGACCGCCTTGGTGTTGGCCTACCTTAGAGTTTAGGATCTGAGACCATCCTCGTGTCGACTTTCCTTTTGAAAATCCATCTTATGATGGTAACTTTTGGTTATGAGACTGCCTTCGTGTCGGCTTACCTTAGAGTTTAGAATCTGAGACTACCCTCGTGTCGGCTTTCCTTTTGAAAATCCATCTTGTGATGGTAACCTCTGGTTATGAGACCGCCTTTGTGTCGGCCTACCTTAGAGTTTAGGATTTGAGACCGCCCTCGTGTCGGCTTTCCTTCTAAAATCCATCTTGTGATGGTAGCCTCTAGTTATGAGACCGTCTTCGTGTCGGCCTACCTTAGAGTTTAGGATCTGAGACCGCCCTCGTCTTGGCTTTCCTTTTGAAAATCCATCTTGTGATGGTAACCTCTGGTTATGAGACCGCCTTCCTGTCGGCCTACCTTAGAGTTTAGGATCTTAGACCGCCCTCGTGTCGACTTTCCTTTTGAAAATCCATCTTATGATGGAAACCTTTGGTTATGAGACCGCCTTGTGTCGGCTTACCTTAGAGTTTATGATCTGAGACCGCCCTCGTGTCGGCTTTCCTTTTGAAAATAGATCTTGTTTTGGTAACCTCTGGTTATGAGACCGCCTTCGTGTCAGCCTACCTTAAAGTTTAGGATCTGAGACCGACCTCGTGTCGGCTTTCTTCTAAAATCCGTCTTGTGATGGTAACCTCTGGTTATGAAACCGCCTTCATGTCGGCCTACCTTAGAGTTTAGGATCTGAGACAGCCCTCGTGCCGACTTTCCTTTTGAAAATCCGTCTTATGATGGTACCCTTTTTTTATGAGACCGCCTTCGTGTCAGTTTACCTTAGAGTTTAGGATCTGAGACCGCCCTCGTGTCGGTTTTCCTATTGAAAATCCATCTTGTGTTGGTAACCTCTGGTTATGAGACCGTCTTCGTGTCGGCCTACCTTAGAGTTTAGGATCTGAGTCCGACATCGTGTCGGCTTTCCTTCTAAAATCCATCTTGTGATGGTAACCTCTAGTTATGAGATCGCCTTCATGTCGGCCTATCTTAGAGTTTAAGATCTGAGACTGCCATCGTGTCGGCTTTCCCTCTAAAATCCATCTTGTGATGATAACCTCTGGTTATGAGACCGCCTTGGTGTTGGCCTACCTTAGAGTTTAGGATCTGAGACCATCCTCGTGTCGACTTTCCTTTTGAAAATCCATCTTATGATGGTAACTTTTGGTTATGAGACTGCCTTCGTGTCGGCTTACCTTAGAGTTTAGAATCTGAGACTACCCTCGTGTCGGCTTTCCTTTTGAAAATCCATCTTGTGATGGTAACCTCTGGTTATGAGACCGCCTTCGTGTCGGCCTACCTTAGAGTTTAGGATTTGAGACCGCCCTCGTGTCGGCTTTCCTTCTAAAATCCATCTTGTGATGGTAGCCTCTAGTAATGAGACCGCCTTCGTGTCGGCCTACCTTAGAGTTTAGGATCTGAGACCGCCCTCGTCTTGGCTTTCCTTTTGAAAATCCATCTTGTGATGGTAACCTCTGGTTATGAGACCGCCTTCCTGTCAGCCTACCTTAGAGTTTAGGATCTTAGACCGCCCTCGTGTCGGCTTTCCTTTTGAAAATCCATCTTATGATGGTAACCTTTGGTTATGAGACCGCCTTGTGTCGGCTTACCTTAGAGTTTATGATCTCAGACCGCCCTCGTGTCGGCTTTCCTTTTGAAAATAGATCTTTTTTTGGTAACCTCTGGTTATGAGACCGCCTTCGTGTCGGCCTACCTTAGAGTTTAGGATCTGAGACCGACCTCGTGTCGGCTTTCCTTCTAAAATCCTTCTTGTGATGGTAACCTCTGGTTATGAGACCTCCTTCATGTCGGCCTACCTTAAAGTTTAGGATCTGAGACCGCCCTCGTGTCGGCTTTCCTTTTGAAAATCCATCTTATGATGGTAACCTTTTTTTATGAGATTGCCTTCGTGTCAGTTTACCTTAGAGTTTAGGATCTGAGACCGCCCTCGTGTCGGCTTTCCTTTTGAAAATCTATCTTGTGTTGGTAACCTCTGGTTATGAGACCGCCTTTGTGTCGGCCTACCTTAGAGTTTAGGATCTGAGTCCGACATCGTGTCGGCTTTCCTTCTAAAATCCATCTTGTGATGGTAACCTCTAGTTATGAGATCGCCTTCATGTCGGCCTACCTTAGAGTTTAAGATCTGAGACCGCCCTCGTGTCGGCTTTCCCTCTAAAATCCATCTTGTGATGATAACCTCTGGTTATGAGACCGCCTTGGTGTTGGCCTACCTTAGAGTTTAGGATCTGAGACCATCCTCGTATCGACTTTCCTTTTGAAAATCCATCTTATGATGGTAACTTTTGGGTATGAGACTGCCTTCGTGTCGGCTTACCTTAGAGTTTAGAATCTGAGACTACCCTCGTGTCGGCTTTCCTTTTGAAAATCCATCTTGTGATGGTAACCTCTGGTTATGAGACCGCCTTCGTGTCGGCCTACCTTAGAGTTTAGGATTTGAGACCGCCCTCGTGTCGGCTTTCCTTCTAAAATCCATCTTGTGATGGTAGCCTCTAGTTATGAGACCGCCTTCGTGTCGGCCTACCTTAGAGTTTAGGATCTGAGACCATCCTCGTGTCGACTTTCCTTTTGAAAATCCATCTTATGATGGTAACTTTTGGTTATGAGACTGCCTTCGTGTCGGCTTACCTTAGAGTTTAGAATCTGAGACTACCCTCGTGTCGGCTTTCCTTTTGAAAATCCATCTTGTGATGGTAACCTCTGGTTATGAGACCGCCTTTGTGTCGGCCTACCTTAGAGTTTAGGATTTGAGACCGCCCTCGTGTCGGCTTTCCTTCTAAAATCCATCTTGTGATGGTAGCCTCTAGTTATGAGACCGTCTTCGTGTCGGCCTACCTTAGAGTTTAGGATCTGAGACCGCCCTCGTCTTGGCTTTCCTTTTGAAAATCCATCTTGTGATGGTAACCTCTGGTTATGAGACCGCCTTCCTGTCGGCCTACCTTAGAGTTTAGGATCTTAGACCGCCCTCGTGTCGACTTTCCTTTTGAAAATCCATCTTATGATGGAAACCTTTGGTTATGAGACCGCCTTGTGTCGGCTTACCTTAGAGTTTATGATCTGAGACCGCCCTCGTGTCGGCTTTCCTTTTGAAAATAGATCTTGTTTTGGTAACCTCTAGTTATGAGACCGCCTTCGTGTCAGCCTACCTTAAAGTTTAGGATCTGAGACCGACCTCGTGTCGGCTTTCTTCTAAAATCCGTCTTGTGATGGTAACCTCTGGTTATGAAACCGCCTTCATGTCGGCCTACCTTAGAGTTTAGGATCTGAGACAGCCCTCGTGCCGACTTTCCTTTTGAAAATCCGTCTTATGATGGTACCCTTTTTTTATGAGACCGCCTTCGTGTCAGTTTACCTTAGAGTTTAGGATCTGAGACCGCCCTCGTGTCGGTTTTCCTATTGAAAATCCATCTTGTGTTGGTAACCTCTGGTTATGAGACCGCCTTGGTGTTGGCCTACCTTAGAGTTTAGGATCTGAGACCATCCTCGTGTCGACTTTCCTTTTGAAAATCCATCTTATGATGGTAACTTTTGGTTATGAGACTGCCTTCGTGTCGGCTTACCTTAGAGTTTAGAATCTGAGACTACCCTCGTGTCGGCTTTCCTTTTGAAAATCCATCTTGTGATGGTAACCTCTGGTTATGAGACCGCCTTCGTGTCGGCCTACCTTAGAGTTTAGGATTTGAGACCGCCCTCGTGTCGGCTTTCCTTCTAAAATCCATCTTGTGATGGTAGCCTCTAGTAATGAGACCGCCTTCGTGTCGGCCTACCTTAGAGTTTAGGATCTGAGACCGCCCTCGTCTTGGCTTTCCTTTTGAAAATCCATCTTGTGATGGTAACCTCTGGTTATGAGACCGCCTTCCTGTCAGCCTACCTTAGAGTTTAGGATCTTAGACCGCCCTCGTGTCGGCTTTCCTTTTGAAAATCCATCTTATGATGGTAACCTTTGGTTATGAGACCGCCTTGTGTCGGCTTACCTTAGAGTTTATGATCTCAGACCGCCCTCGTGTCGGCTTTCCTTTTGAAAATAGATCTTTTTTTGGTAACCTCTGGTTATGAGACCGCCTTCGTGTCGGCCTACCTTAGAGTTTAGGATCTGAGACCGACCTCGTGTCGGCTTTCCTTCTAAAATCCTTCTTGTGATGGTAACCTCTGGTTATGAGACCTCCTTCATGTCGGCCTACCTTAAAGTTTAGGATCTGAGACCGCCCTCGTGTCGGCTTTCCTTTTGAAAATCCATCTTATGATGGTAACCTTTTTTTATGAGATTGCCTTCGTGTCAGTTTACCTTAGAGTTTAGGATCTGAGACCGCCCTCGTGTCGGCTTTCCTTTTGAAAATCTATCTTGTGTTGGTAACCTCTGGTTATGAGACCGCCTTTGTGTCGGCCTACCTTAGAGTTTAGGATCTGAGTCCGACATCGTGTCGGCTTTCCTTCTAAAATCCATCTTGTGATGGTAACCTCTAGTTATGAGATCGCCTTCATGTCGGCCTACCTTAGAGTTTAAGATCTGAGACCGCCCTCGTGTCGGCTTTCCCTCTAAAATCCATCTTGTGATGATAACCTCTGGTTATGAGACCGCCTTGGTGTTGGCCTACCTTAGAGTTTAGGATCTGAGACCATCCTCGTATCGACTTTCCTTTTGAAAATCCATCTTATGATGGTAACTTTTGGTTATGAGACTGCCTTCGTGTCGGCTTACCTTAGAGTTTAGAATCTGAGACTACCCTCGTGTCGGCTTTCCTTTTGAAAATCCATCTTGTGATGGTAACCTCTGGTTATGAGACCGCCTTCGTGTCGGCCTACCTTAGAGTTTAGGATTTGAGACCGCCCTCGTGTCGGCTTTCCTTCTAAAATCCATCTTGTGATGGTAGCCTCTAGTAATGAGACCGCCTTCGTGTCGGCCTACCTTAGAGTTTAGGATCTGAGACCGCCCTCGTCTTGGCTTTCCTTTTGAAAATCCATCTTGTGATGGTAACCTCTGGTTATGAGACCGCCTTCCTGTCAGCCTACCTTAGAGTTTAGGATCTTAGACCGCCCTCGTGTCGGCTTTCCTTTTGAAAATCCATCTTATGATGGTAACCTTTGGTTATGAGACCGCCTTGTGTCGGCTTACCTTAGAGTTTATGATCTCAGACCGCCCTCGTGTCGGCTTTCCTTTTGAAAATAGATCTTTTTTTGGTAACCTCTGGTTATGAGACCGCCTTCGTGTCGGCCTACCTTAGAGTTTAGGATCTGAGACCGACCTCGTGTCGGCTTTCCTTCTAAAATCCTTCTTGTGATGGTAACCTCTGGTTATGAGACCTCCTTCATGTCGGCCTACCTTAAAGTTTAGGATCTGAGACCGCCCTCGTGTCGGCTTTCCTTTTGAAAATCCATCTTATGATGGTAACCTTTTTTTATGAGATTGCCTTCGTGTCAGTTTACCTTAGAGTTTAGGATCTGAGACCGCCCTCGTGTCGGCTTTCCTTTTGAAAATCTATCTTGTGTTGGTAACCTCTGGTTATGAGACCGCCTTTGTGTCGGCCTACCTTAGAGTTTAGGATCTGAGTCCGACATCGTGTCGGCTTTCCTTCTAAAATCCATCTTGTGATGGTAACCTCTAGTTATGAGATCGCCTTCATGTCGGCCTACCTTAGAGTTTAAGATCTGAGACCGCCCTCGTGTCGGCTTTCCCTCTAAAATCCATCTTGTGATGATAACCTCTGGTTATGAGACCGCCTTGGTGTTGGCCTACCTTAGAGTTTAGGATCTGAGACCATCCTCGTATCGACTTTCCTTTTGAAAATCCATCTTATGATGGTAACTTTTGGTTATGAGACTGCCTTCGTGTCGGCTTACCTTAGAGTTTAGAATCTGAGACTACCCTCGTGTCGGCTTTCCTTTTGAAAATCCATCTTGTGATGGTAACCTCTGGTTATGAGACCGCCTTCGTGTCGGCCTACCTTAGAGTTTAGGATTTGAGACCGCCCTCGTGTCGGCTTTCCTTCTAAAATCCATCTTGTGATGGTAGCCTCTAGTTATGAGACCGCCTTCGTGTCGGCCTACCTTAGAGTTTAGGATCTGAGACCGCCCTCGTCTTGGCTTTCCTTTTGAAAATCCATCTTGTGATGGTAACCTCTGGTTATGAGACCGCCTTCCTGTCGGCCTACCTTATAGTTTAGGATCTTAGACCGCCCTCGTGTCGAATTTCCTTTTGAAAATCCATCTTATGATGGTAACCTTTGGTTATGAGATCGCCTTGTGTCGGCTTACCTTAGAGTTTATGATCTGAGACCGCCCTCGTGTCGGCTTTCCTTTTGAAAATAGATCTTGTATTGGTAACCTCTGGTTATGAGACCGCCTTCATGTCGGCCTACCTTAGAGTTTAGGATCTGAGACCACCCTCGTGCCGGCTTTCCTTTTGAAAATCCGTCTTATGATGGTAACCTTTTTTTATGAGACCGCCTTCGTGTCAGTTTACCTTAGGTTTAGGATCTGAGACCGCCCTCGTGTCGGCTTTCCTTTTGAAAATCCATCTTGTGTTGGTAACCTCTGGTTATGAGACCGCCTTCGTGTAAGCCTACCTTAGAGTTTAGGATCTGAGTCCGACATCGTGTCGGCTTTCCTTCTAAAATCCATCTTGTGATGGTAACCTCTAGTTATGAGATCGCCTTCATGACGGCCTACCTTAGAGTTTAAGATCTGAGACCGCCCTCGTGTCGGCTTTCCCTCTCAAATCCATCTTGTGATGATAACCTCTGGTTATGAGACCGCCTTGGTGTTGGCCTACCTTAGAGTTTAGGATCTGAGACCATCCTCGTGTCGACTTTCCTTTTGAAAATCCATCTTATGATGGTAACTTTTGGTTATGAGACTGCCTTCGTGTCGGCTTACCTTAGAGTTTAGAATCTGAGACTACCCTCGTGTCGGCTTTCCTTTTGAAAATCCATCTTGTGATGGTAACCTCTGGTTATGAGACCGCCTTTGTGTCGGCCTACCTTAGAGTTTAGGATTTGAGACCGCCCTCGTGTCGGCTTTCCTTCTAAAATCCATCTTGTGATGGTAGCCTCTAGTTATGAGACCGCCTTCGTGTCGGCCTACCTTAGAGTTTAGGATCTGAGACCGCCCTCGTCTTGGCTTTCCTTTTGAAAATCCATCTTGTGATGGTAACCTCTGGTTATGAGACCGCCTTCCTGTCGGCCTACCTTATAGTTTAGGATCTTAGACCGCCCTCGTGTCGAATTTCCTTTTGAAAATCCATCTTATGATGGTAACCTTTGGTTATGAGACCGCCTTGTGTCGGCTTACCTTAGAGTTTATGATCTGAGACCGCCCTCGTGTCGGCTTTCCTTTTGAAAATAGATCTTGTATTGGTAACCTCTGGTTATGAGACCGCCTTCGTGTCGGCCTACCTTAGAGTTTAGGATCTGAGACCGACCTCGTGTCGGCTTTCCTTCTAAAATCCGTCTTGTGATGGTAACCTCTGGTTATGAGACCGCCTTCATGTCGGCCTACCTTAGAGTTTAGGATCTGAGACCACCCTCGTGCCGGCTTTCCTTTTGAAAATCCGTCTTATGATGGTAACCTTTTTTTATGAGACCGCCTTCGTGTCAGTTTACCTTAGAGTTTAGGATCTGAGACCGCCCTCGTGTCGGCTTTCCTTTTGAAAATCCATCTTGTGTTGGTAACCTCTGGTTATGAGACCGCCTTCGTGTAAGCCTACCTTAGAGTTTAGGATCTGAGTCCGACATCGTGTCGGCTTTCCTTCTAAAATCCATCTTGTGATGGTAACCTCTAGTTATGAGATCGCCTTCATGACGGCCTACCTTAGAGTTTAAGATCTGAGACCGCCCTCGTGTCGGCTTTCCCTCTCAAATCCATCTTGTGATGATAACCTCTGGTTATGAGACCGCCTTGGTGTTGGCCTACCTTAGAGTTTAGGATCTGAGACCATCCTCGTGTCGACTTTCCTTTTGAAAATCCATCTTATGATGGTAACTTTTGGTTATGAGACTGCCTTCGTGTCGGCTTACCTTAGAGTTTAGAATCTGAGACTACCCTCGTGTCGGCTTTCCTTTTGAAAATCCATCTTGTGATGGTAACCTCTGGTTATGAGACTGCCTTTGTGTCGGCCTACCTTAGAGTTTAGGATTTGAGACCGCCCTCGTGTCGGCTTTCCTTCTAAAATCCATCTTGTGATGGTAGCCTCTAGTTATGAGACCGTCTTCGTGTCGGCCTACCTTAGAGTTTAGGATCTGAGACCGCCCTCGTCTTGGCTTTCCTTTTGAAAATCCATCTTGTGATGGTAACCTCTGGTTATGAGACCGCCTTCCTGTCGGCCTACCTTAGAGTTTAGGATCTTAGACCGCCCTCGTGTCGACTTTCCTTTTGAAAATCCATCTTATGATGGAAACCTTTGGTTATGAGACCGCCTTGTGTCGGCTTACCTTAGAGTTTATGATCTGAGACCGCCCTCGTGTCGGCTTTCCTTTTGAAAATAGATCTTGTTTTGGTAACCTCTGGTTATGAGACCGCCTTCGTGTCAGCCTAGCTTAAAGTTTAGGATCTGAGACCGACCTCGTGTCCGCTTTCTTCTAAAATCCGTCTTGTGATGGTAACCTCTGGTTATGAAACCGCCTTCATGTCGGCCTACCTTAGAGTTTAGGATCTGAGACAGCCCTCGTGTCGACTTTCCTTTTGAAAATCCGTCTTATGATGGTACCCTTTTTTTATGAGACCGCCTTCGTGTCAGTTTACCTTAGAGTTTAGGATCTGAGACCGCCCTCGTGTCGGTTTTCCTATTGAAAATCCATCTTGTGTTGGTAACCTCTGGTTATGAGACCGTCTTCGTGTCGGCCTACCTTAGAGTTTAGGATCTGAGTCCGACATCGTGTCGGCTTTCCTTCTAAAATCCATCTTGTGATGGTAACCTCTAGTTATGAGATCGCCTTCATGTCGGCCTATCTTAGAGTTTAAGATCTGAGACTGCCATCGTGTCGGCTTTCCCTCTAAAATCCATCTTGTGATGATAACCTCTGGTTATGAGACCGCCTTGGTGTTGGCCTACCTTAGAGTTTAGGATCTGAGACCATCCTCGTGTCGACTTTTCTTTTGAAAATCCATCTTATGATGGTAACTTTTGGTTATGAGACTGCCTTCGTGTCGGCTTACCTTAGAGTTTAGAATCTGAGACTACCCTCGTGTCGGCTTTCCTTTTGAAAATCCATCTTGTGATGGTAACCTCTGGTTATGAGACCGCCTTCGTGTCGGCCTACCTTAGAGTTTAGGATTTGAGACCGCCCTCGTGTCGGCTTTCCTTCTAAAATCCATCTTGTGATGGTAGCCTCTAGTAATGAGATCGCCTTCGTGTCGGCCTACCTTAGAGTTTAGGATGTGAGACCGCCCTCGTCTTGGCTTTCCTTTTGAAAATCCATCTTGTGATGGTAGCCTCTGGTTATGAGACCGCCTTCCTGTCGGCCTACCTTAGAGTTTAGGATCTTAGACCGCCCTCGTGTCGACTTTCCTTTTGAATATCCATCTTATGATGGTAACCTTTGGTTATGAGACCGCCTTGTGTCGGCTTACCTTAGAGTTTATGATCTGAGACCGCCCTCGTGTCGGCTTTCCTTTTGAAAATAGATCTTGTTTTGGTAACCTCTGGTTATGAGACCGCCTTCGTGTCGGCCTACCTTAGAGTTTAGGATCTGAGACCGACCTCGTGTCGGCTTTCCTTCTAAAATTCGTCTTGTGATGGTAACCTCTGGTTATGAGACCGCCTTCATGTCGGCCTACCTTAGAGTTTAGGATCTGAGACCACCCTCGTGCCGGCTTTCCTTTTGAAAATCCGTCTTATGATGGTAACCTTTTTTTATGAGACCGCCTTCGTGTCAGTTTACCTTAGAGTTTAGGATCTGAGACCGCCCTCGTGTCGGCTTTCCTTTTGAAAATCCATCTTGTGTTGGTAACCTCTGGTTATGAGACCGCCTTCATGTCGGCCTACCTTAGAGTTTAGGATCTGAGTCCGACATCGTGTCGGCTTTCCTTCTAAAATCCATCTTGGGATGGTAACCTCTAGTTATGAGATCGCCTTCATGTCGGCCTACCTTAGAGTTTAAGATCTGAGACCGCCCTCGTGTCGGCTTTCCCTCTAAAATCCATCTTGTGATGATAACCTCTGGTTATGAGACCGCCTTGGTGTTGGCCTACCTTAGAGTTTAGGATCTGAGACCATCCTCGTGTCGACTTTCCTTTTGAAAATCCATCTTATGATGGTAACTTTTGGTTATGAGACTGCCTTCGTGTCGGCTTACCTTAGAGTTTAGAATCTGAGACTACCCTCGTGTCGGCTTTCCTTTTGAAAATCCATCTTGTGATGGTAACCACTGGTTATGAGACCGCCTTCGTGTCGGCCTACCTTAGAATTTAGGATTTGAGACCGCCCTCGTGTCGGCTTTCCTTCTAAAATCCATCTTGTGATGGTAGCCTCTAGTAATGAGACCGCCTTCGTGTCGGCCTACCTTAGAGTTTAGGATCTGAGGCCGCCCTCGTCTTGGCTTTCCTTTTGAAAATCCATCTTGTGATGGTAACCTCTGGTTATGAGACCGCCTTCCTGTCAGCCTACCTTAGAGTTTAGGATCTTAGACCGCCCTCGTGTCGGCTTTCCTTTTGAAAATCCATCTTATGATGGTAACCTTTGGTTATGAGACCGCCTTGTGTCGGCTTACCTTAGAGTTTATGATCTGAGACCGCCCTCGTGTCGGCTTTCCTTTTGAAAATAGATCTTTTTTTGGTATCCTCTGGTTATGAGACCGCCTTCGTGTCGGCCTACCTTAGAGTTTAGGATCTGAGACCGACCTCGTGTCGGCTTTCCTTCTAAAATCCTTCTTGTGATGGTAACCTCTGGTTATGAGACCTCCTTCATGTCGGCCTACCTTAAAGTTTAGGATCTGAGACCGCCCTCGTGTCGGCTTTCCTTTTGAAAATCCATCTTATGATGGTAACCTTTTTTTATGAGACTGCCTTCGTGTCAGTTTACCTTAGAGTTTAGGATCTGAGACCGCCCTCGTGTCGGCTTTC
The DNA here is from genome assembly GCA_022829125.1 of Lathyrus tuberosus. NCBI lineage: Eukaryota > Viridiplantae > Streptophyta > Magnoliopsida > Fabales > Fabaceae > Lathyrus > Lathyrus tuberosus. The sequence continues at coordinate 10,767,694 of JALAZF010000038.1, forward strand.
CTTTTGAAAATCTATCTTGTGTTGGTAACCTCTGGTTATGAGACCGCCTTTGTGTCGGCCTACCTTAGAGTTTAGGATCTGAGTCCGACATCGTGTCGGCTTTCCTTCTAAAATCCATCTTGTGATGGTAACCTCTAGTTATGACATCGCCTTCATGTCGGCCTACCTTAGAGTTTAAGATCTGAGACCGCCCTCGTGTCGGCTTTCCCTCTAAAATCCATCTTGTGATGATAACCTCTGGTTATGAGACCGCCTTGGTGTTGGCCTACCTTAGAGTTTAGGATCTGAGACCATCCTCGTGTCGACTTTCCTTTTGAAAATCCATCTTATGATGGTAACTTTTGGTTATGAGACTGCCTTCGTGTCGGCTTACCTTAGAGTTTAGAATCTGAGACTACCCTCGTGTCGGCTTTCCTTTTGAAAATCCATCTTGTGATGGTAACCTCTGGTTATGAGACCGCCTTCGTGTCAGCCTACCTTAGAGTTTAGGATTTGAGACCTCCCTCGTGTCGGCTTTCCTTCTAAAATCCATCTTGTGATGGTAGCCTCTAGTTATGAGACCGCCTTCGTGTCGGCCTACCTTAGAGTTTAGGATCTGAGACCGCCCTCGTCTTGGCTTTCCTTTTGAAAATCCATCTTGTGATGGTAACCTCTGGTTATGAGACCGCCTTCCTGTCGGCCTACCTTAGAGTTTAGGATCTTAGACCGCCCTCGTGTCGACTTTCCTTTTGAAAATCCATCTTATGATGGTAACCTTTGGTTATGAGACCGCCTTGTGTCCGCTTACCTTAGAGTTTATGATCTGAGACCGCCCTCGTGTCGGCTTTCCTTTTGAAAATAGATCTTGTTTTGGTAACCTCTGGTTATGAGACACCCTTCGTGTCGGCCTACCTTAGAGTTTAGGATCTGAGACCGACCTCGTGTCGGCTTTCCTTCTAAAATCCGTCTTGTGATGGTAACCTCTGGTTATGAGACCGCCTTCATGTCGGCCTACCATAGAGTTTAGGATCTGAGACCACCCTCGTGCCGGCTTTCCTTTTGAAAATCCGTCTTATGATGGTAACCTTTTTTTATGAGACCGCCTTTGTGTCAGTTTACCTTAGAGTTTAGGATCTGAGACCGCCCTCGTGTCGGCTTTCCTTTCGAAAATCCATCTTGTGTTGGTAACCTCTGGTTATGAGACCGCCTTCGTGTCGGCCTACCTTAGAGTTTAGGATCTGAGTCCGACATCGTGTCGGCTTTCCTTCTAAAATCCATCTTGTGATGGTAACCTCTAGTTATGAGATCGCCTTCATGTCGGCCTACCTTAGAGTTTAAGATCTGAGACCGCCCTCGTGTCGGCTTTCCCTCTCAAATCCATCTTGTGATGATAACCTCTGGTTATGAGACCGCCTTGGTGTTGGCCTACCTTAGAGTTTAGGATCTGAGACCATCCTTGTGTCGACTTTCCTTTTGAAAATCCATCTTATGATGGTAACTTTTGGTTATGAGACTGCCTTCGTGTCGGCTTACCTTAGAGTTTAGAATCTGAGACTACCCTCGTCGACTTTCCTTTTGAAAATCCATCTTGTGATGGTAACCTCTGGTTATGAGACCGCCTTCGTGTCGGCCTACCTTAGAGTTTAGGATTTGAGACTGCCCTCGTGTCGGCTTTCCTTCTAAAATCCATCTTGTGATGGTAACCTCTAGTTATGAGACCGCCTTCGTGTCGGCCTACCTTAGAGTTTAGGATCTGAGACCGCCCTCGTCTTGGCTTTCCTTTTAAAAATCCATCTTGTGATGGTAACCTCTGGTTATGAGACCGCCTTCCTGTCAGCCTACCTTAGAGTTAAGGATCTTAGACCGCCCTCGTGTCGGCTTTCCTTTTGAAAATCCATCTTATGATGGTAACCTTTGGTTATGAGACCGCCTTGTGTCGGCTTACCTTAGAGTTTATGATCTCAGACCGCCCTCGTGTCGGCTTTCCTTTTGAAAATATATCTTTTTTTGCTAACCTCTGGTTATGAGACCGCCTTCGTGTCGGCCTACCTTAGAGTTTAGGATCTGAGACCGACCTCGTGTCGGCTTTCCTTCTAAAATCCGTCTTGTGATGGTAACCTCTGGTTATGAGACTGCCTTCATGTCGGCCTACCTTAGAGTTTAGGATCTGAGACCACCCTCGTGCCGGCTTTCCTTTTGAAAATCCGTCTTATGATGGCAACCTTTTTTTATGAGACCGCCTTCGTGTCAGTTTACCTTAGAGTTTAGGATCTGAGACCGCCCTCGTGTCGGCTTTCCTTTTGAAAATCTATCTTGTGTTGGTAACCTCTGGTTATGAGACCGCCTTTGTGTCGGCCTGCCTTAGAGTTTAGGATCTGAGTATGACATCGTGTCGGCTTTCCTTCTAAAATCCATCTTGTGATGGTAACCTCTAGTTATGAGATCGCCTTCATGTCGGCCTACCTTAGAGTTTAAGATCTGAGACCGCCCTCGTGTCGGCTTTCCCTCTAAAATCCATCTTGTGATGATATCCTCTGGTTATGAGACCGCCTTGGTGTTGGCCTACCTTAGAATTTAGGATCTGAGACCATCCTCGTGTCGACTTTCCTTTTGAAAATCCATCTTATGATGGTAACTTTTGGTTATGAGACTGCCTTCGTGTCGGCTTACCTTTGAGTTTAGAATCTGAGACTACCCTCGTGTCGGCTTTCCTTTTGAAAATCCATCTTGTGATGGTAACCTCTGGTTATGAGACCGCCTTCGTGTCGGCCTACCTTAGAGTTTAGGATTTGAGACCGCCCTCGTGTCGGCTTTCCTTCTAAAATCCATCTTGTGATGGTAGCCTCTAGTTATGAGACCGCCTTCGTGTCGGCCTACCTTAGAGTTTAGGATCTGAGACCGCCCTCGTCTTGGCTTTCCTTTTGAAAATCCATCTTGTGATGGTAACCTCTGGTTATGAGACCGCCTTCCTGTCGGCCTACCTTAGAGTTTAGGATCTTAGACCGCCCTCGTGTCGACTTTCCTTTCGAAAATCCATCTTATGATGGTAACCTTTGGCTATGAGACCGCCTTGTGTCGGCTTACCTTAGAGTTTATGATCTGAGACCGCCCTCGTGTCAGCTTTCCTTTTGAAAATAGATCTTGTTTTGGTAACCTCTGGTTATGAGACCGCCTTCGTGTCGGCCTACCTTAGAGTTTAGGATCTGAGACCGACCTCGTGTCGGCTATCCTTCTAAAATCCGTCTTGTGATGGTAACCTCTGGTTATGAGACCGCCTTCATGTCGGCCTACCTTAGAGTTTAGGATCTGAGACCGCCCTCGTGTCGGCTTTCCTTTTGAAAATCCGTCTTATAATGGTAACCTTTTTTTATGAGACCGCCTTCATGTCAGTTTACCTTAGAGTTTAGGATCTGAGACCGCCCTCATGTCGGCTTTCCTTTTGAAAATCCATCTTGTGTTGGTAACCTCTGGTTATGAGACCGCCTTCGTGTCGGCCTACCTTAGAGTTTAGGATCTGAGTCCGACATCGTGTCGGCTTTCCTTCTAAAATCCATCTTGTGATGGTAACCTCTAGTTATGAGATCGCCTCCGTGTCGGCCTACCATAGAGTTTAAGATCTGAGACCGCCCTCGTGTCGGCTTTCCCTCTAAAATCCATCTTGTGTAGGTAACCTCTGGTTATGAGACCGCCTTCGTGTCGGCCTACCTTAGAGTTTAGGATCTGAGACCGACCTCGTGTCGGCTTTCCTTCTAAAATCCGTCTTGTAATGGTAACCTCTGGTTATGAGACCGCCTTGGTGTTGGCCTACCTTAGAGTTTAGGATCTGAGATCGCCTTCATGTCGGCCTACCTTAGAGTTTAAGATCTGAGACCGCCCTCGTGTCGGCTTTCCTTCTAAAATCCGTCTTGTGATGGTAACCTCTGGTTATGAGACTGCCTTCATGTCGGCCTACCTTAGAATTTAGGATCTGAGACCGCCCTCGTGTCGGCTTTCCTTTTGAAAATCCATCTTATGATGGTAACTTTTGGTTATGAGACTGCCTTCGTGTCGGCTTACCTTTGAGTTTAGAATCTGAGACTACCCTCGTGTCGGCTTTCCTTTTGAAAATCCATCTTGTGATGGTAACCTCTGGTTATGAGACCGCCTTGGTGTCGGCCTACCTTAGAGTTTAGGATTTGAGACCGCCCTCGTGTCGGCTTTCCTTCTAAAATCCATCTTGTGATGGTAGCCTCTAGTTATGAGACCGCCTTCGTGTCGGCCTACCTTAGAGTTTAGGATCTGAGACCGCCCTCGTCTTGGCTTTCCTTTTGAAAATCCATCTTGTGATGGTAACCTCTGGTTATGAGACCGCCTTCCTGTCGGCCTACCTTAGAGTTTAGGATCTTAGACCGCCCTCGTGTCGACTTTCCTTTCGAAAATCCATCTTATGATGGTAACCTTTGGCTATGAGACCGCCTTGTGTCGGCTTACCTTAGAGTTTATGATCTGAGACCGCCCTCGTGTCAGCTTTCCTTTTGAAAATAGATCTTGTTTTGGTAACCTCTGGTTATGAGACCGCCTTCGTGTCGGCCTACCTTAGAGTTTAGGATCTGAGACCGACCTCGTGTCGGCTATCCTTCTAAAATCCGTCTTGTGATGGTAACCTCTGGTTATGAGACCGCCTTCATGTCGGCCTACCTTAGAGTTTAGGATCTGAGACCGCCCTCGTGTCGGCTTTCCTTTTGAAAATCCGTCTTATAATGGTAACCTTTTTTTATGAGACCGCCTTCGTGTCAGTTTACCTTAGAGTTTAGGATCTGAGACCGCCCTCATGTAGGCTTTCCTTTTGAAAATCCATCTTGTGTTGGTAACCTCTGGTTATGAGACCGCCTTCGTGTCGGCCTACCTTAGAGTTTAGGATCTGAGTCCGACATCGTGTCGGCTTTCCTTCTAAAATCCATCTTGTGATGGTAACCTCTAGTTATGAGATCGCCTCCGTGTCGGCCTACCATAGAGTTTAAGATCTGAGACCGCCCTCGTGTCGGCTTTCCCTCTAAAATCCATCTTGTGTAGGTAACCTCTGGTTATGAGACCGCCTTCGTGTCGGCCTACCTTAGAGTTTAGGATCTGAGACCGACCTCGTGTCGGCTTTCCTTCTAAAATCCGTCTTGTGATGGTAACCTCTGGTTATGAGACCGCCTTGGTGTTGGCCTACCTTAGAGTTTAGGATCTGAGATCGCCTTCATGTCGGCCTACCTTAGAGTTTAAGATCTGAGACCGCCCTCGTGTCGGCTTTCCTTCTAAAATCCGTCTTGTGATGGTAACCTCTGGTTATGAGACTGCCTTCATGTCGGCCTACCTTAGAGTTTAGGATCTGAGACCGCCCTCGTGTGGGCTTTCCTTTTGAAAATCCATCTTATGATGGTAACCTTTTTTTATGAGACCGCCTTCGTGTCAGTTTACCTTAGAGTTTAGGATCTGAGATCGCACTCGTGTCGGCTTTCCTTTTGAAAATCTATCTTGTGTTGGTAACCTCTGGTTATGAGACCGCCTTTGTGTCGGCCTGCCTTAGAGTTTAGGATCTGAGTATGACATCGTGTCGGCTTTCCTTCTAAAATCCATCTTGTGATGGTAACCTCTAGTTATGAGATCGCCTTCATGTCGGCCTACCTTAGAGTTTAAGATCTGAGACCGCCCTCGTGTCGGCTTTCCCTCTAAAATCCATCTTGTGATGATAACCTCTGGTTATGAGACCGCCTTGGTGTTGGCCTACCTTAGAGTTTAGGATCTGAGACCATCCTCGTGTCGACTTTCCTTTTGAAAATCCATCTTATGATGGTAACTTTTGGTTATGAGACTGCCTTCGTGTCGGCTTACCTTTGAGTTTAGAATCTGAGACTACCCTCGTGTCGGCTTTCCTTTTGAAAATCCATCTTGTGATGGTAACCTGTGGTTATGAGACCGCCTTCGTGTCGGCCTACCTTAGAGTTTAGGATTTGAGACCGCCCTCGTGTCGGCTTTCCTTCTAAAATCCATCTTGTGATGGTAGCCTCTAGTTATGAGACCGCCTTCGTGTCGGCCTACCTTAGAGTTTAGGATCTGAGACCGCCCTCGTCTTGGCTTTCCTTTTGAAAATCCATCTTGTGATGGTAACCTCTGGTTATGAGACCGCCTTCCTGTCGGCCTACCTTAGAGTTTAGGATCTTAGACCGCCCTCGTGTCGACTTTCCTTTCGAAAATCCATCTTATGATGGTAACCTTTGGCTATGAGACCGCCTTGTGTCGGCTTACCTTAGAGTTTATGATCTGAGACCGCCCTCGTGTCGGCTTTCCTTTTGAAAATAGATCTTGTTTTGGTAACCTCTGGTTATGAGACCGCCTTCGTGTCGGCCTACCTTAGAGTTTAGGATCTGAGACCGACCTCGTGTCGGCTATCCTTCTAAAATCCGTCTTGTGATGGTAACCTCTGGTTATGAGACCGCCTTCATGTCGGCCTACCTTAGAGTTTAGGATCTGAGACCGCCCTCGTGTCGGCTTTCCTTTTGAAAATCCGTCTTATAATGGTAACCTTTTTTTATGAGACCGCCTTCGTGTCAGTTTACCTTAGAGTTTAGGATCTGAGTCCGCCCTCGTGTCGGCTTTCCTTTTGAAAATCCATCTTGTGTTGGTAACCTCTGGTTATGAGACCGCCTTCGTGTCGGCCTACCTTAGAGTTTAGGATCTGAGTCCGACATCGTGTCGGCTTTCCTTCTAAAATCCATCTTGTGATGGTAACCTCTAGTTATGAGATCGCCTCCGTGTCGGCCTACCATAGAGTTTAAGATCTGAGACCGCCCTCGTGTCGGCTTTCCCTCTAAAATCCATCTTGTGTAGGTAACCTCTGGTTATGAGACCGCCTTCGTGTCGGCCTATCTTAGAGTTTAGGATCTGAGACCGACCTCGTGTCGGCTTTCCTTCTAAAATCCGTCTTGTGATGGTAACCTCTGGTTATGAGGCCGCCTTGGTGTCGGCCTACCTTAGAGTTTAGGATCTGAGACCATCCTCGTGTCGACTTTCCGTTTGAAAATCCATCTTATGATGGTAAATTTTGGTTATGAGACTGCCTTCGTGTCGGCTTACCTTAGAGTTTAGAATCGGAGTCTACCCTCGTGTCGGCTTTCCTTTTGAAAATCCATCTTGTGATGGTAACCTCTGGTTATGAGACCGCCTTCGTGTCAGCCTACCTTAGAGTTTAGGATTTGAGACCGCCCTCGTGTCGGCTTTCCTTCTAAAATCCATCTTGTGATGGTAGCCTCTAGTTATGAGACCGCCTTCGTGTCGGCCTACCTTAGAGTTTAGGATCTGAGACCGCCCTCGTCTTGGCTTTCCTTTTGAAAATCCATCTTGTGATGGTAACCTCTGGTTATGAGACCGCCTTCCTGTCGGCCTACCTTAGAGTTTAGGATCTTAGACCGCCCTAGTGTCGACTTTCCTTTTGAAAATCCATCTTATGATGGTAACCTTTGGCTATGAGACCGCCTTGTGTCGGCTTACCTTAGAGTTTATGATCTGAGACCGCCCTCGTGTCGGCTTTCCTTTTGAAAATAGATCTTGTTTTGGTAACCTCTGGTTATGAGACCGCCTTCGTGTCGGCCTACCGTAGAGTTTAGGATCTGAGACCGACCTCGTGTCGGCTATCCTTCTAAAATCCGTCTTGTGATGGTAACCTCTGGTTATGAGACCGCCTTCATGTCGGCCTACCTTAGAGTTTAGGATCTGAGACCGCCCTCGTGTCGGCTTTCCTTTTGAAAATCCGTCTAATAATGGTAACCTTTTTTTATGAGACCGCCTTCGTGTCAGTTTACCTTAGAGTTTAGGATCTGAGACCGCCCTCGTGTCGGCTTTCCTTTTGAAAATCCATCTTGTGTTGGTAACCTCTGGTTATGAGACCGCCTTCGTGTCGGCCTACCTTAGAGTTTAGGATCTGAGTCCGACATCGTGTCGGCTTTCCTTCTAAAATCCATCTTGTGATGGTAACCTCTAGTTATGAGATCGCCTCCGTGTCGGCCTACCATAGAGTTTAAGATCTGAGACCGCCCTCGTGTCGGCTTTCCCTCTAAAATCCATCTTGTGTAGGTAACCTCTGGTTATGAGACCGCCTTCGTGTCGGCCTACCTTAGAGTTTAGGATCTAAGACCGACCTCGTGTCGGCTTTCCTTCTAAAATCCGTCTTGTGATGGTAACCTCTGGTATTGAGGCCGCCTTGGTGTCAGCCTACCTTAGAGTTTAGGATCTGAGACCATCCTCGTGTCGACTTTCCTTTTGAAAATCCATCTTATGATGGTAAATTTTGGTTATGAGACTGCCTTCGTGTCGGCTTACCTTAGAGTTTAGAATCGGAGTCTACCCTCGTGTCGGCTTTCCTTTTGAAAATCCATCTTGTGATGGTAACCTCTGGTTATGAGACCGCCTTCGTGTCGGCCTACCTTAGAGTTTAGGATTTGAGACCGCCCTCGTATCGGCTTTCCTTCTAAAATCCATCTTGTGATGGTACCCTCTTGTTATGAGACCGCCTTCGTGTCGGCCTACCTTAGAGTTTAGGATCTGAGACCGCCCTCGTCTTGGCTTTCCTTTTGAAAATCCATCTTGTGATGGTAACCTCTGGTTATGAGACCGCCTACCTGTCGGCCTACCTTAGAGTTTAGGATCTGAGACCGCCCTCGTGTCGGCTTTCGTTCTAAAATTCATCTTGTAATGGTAATCTCTGGTTATGAGACCGCCTTCGTGTCGGCCTACCTAAGAGTTTTGGATCCGAGAAATCCCTCGTGTCGGCTTTCCTTCTAAAATCCATCTTGTGATGGTAACCTCTGGTTATAAGATCGCCTTCGTGTGGGCCTACCTTAGACTTTAGGAACTGAGACCGCCCTCGTGTCGACTTTCCTTTCGAAAATCCATCTTATGATGGTAACCTTTGGCTATGAGACCGCCTTGTGTCGGCTTACCTTAGAGTTTATGATCTGAGACCGCCCTCGTGTCAGCTTTCCTTTTGAAAATAGATCTTGTTTTGGTAACCTCTGGTTATGAGACCGCCTTCGTGTCGGCCTACCTTAGAGTTTAGGATCTGAGACCGACCTCGTGTCGGCTATCCTTCTAAAATCCGTCTTGTGATGGTAACCTCTGGTTATGAGACTGCCTTCATGTCGGCCTACCTTAGAGTTTAGGATCTGAGACCGCCCTCGTGTCGGCTTTCCTTTTGAAAATCCGTCTTATAATGGTAACCTTTTTTTATGAGACCGCCTTCGTGTCAGTTTACCTTAGAGTTTAGGATCTGAGACCGCCCTCATGTCGGCTTTCCTTTTGAAAATACATCTTGTGTTAGTAACCTCTGGTTATGAGACCGCATTCGTGTCGGCCTACCTTAGAGTTTAGGATCTGAGTCCGACATCGTGTCGGCTTTCCTTCTAAAATCCATCTTGTGATGGTAACCTCTAGTTATGAGATCGCCTCCGTGTCGGCCTACCATAGAGTTTAAGATCTGAGACCGCCCTCGTGTCGGCTTTCCCTCTAAAATCCATCTTGTGTAGGTAACCTCTGGTTATGAGACCGCCTTCGTGTCGGCCTACCTTAGAGTTTAGGATCTGAGACCGACCTCGTGTCGGCTTTCCTTCTAAAATCCGTCTTGTGATGGTAACCTCTGGTTATGAGACCGCCTTGGTGTTGGCCTACCTTAGAGTTTAGGATCTGAGATCGCCTTCATGTCGGCCTACCTTAGAGTTTAAGATCTGAGACCGCCCTCGTGTCGGCTTTCCTTCTAAAATCCGTCTTGTGATGGTAACCTCTGGTTATGAGACTGCCTTCATGTCGGCCTACCTTAGAGTTTAGGATCTGAGACCGCCCTCGTGTGGGCTTTCCTTTTGAAAATCCATCTTATGATGGTAACCTTTTTTTATGAGACCGCCTTCGTGTCAGTTTACCTTAGAGTTTAGGATCTGAGATCGCACTCGTGTCGGCTTTCCTTTTGAAAATCTATCTTGTGTTGGTAACCTCTGGTTATGAGACCGCCTTTGTGTCGGCCTGCCTTAGAGTTTAGGATCTGAGTATGACATCGTGTCGGCTTTCCTTCTAAAATCCATCTTGTGATGGTAACCTCTAGTTATGAGATCGCCTTCATGTCGGCCTACCTTAGAGTTTAAGATCTGAGACCGCCCTCGTGTCGGCTTTCCCTCTAAAATCCATCTTGTGATGATAACCTCTGGTTATGAGACCGCCTTGGTGTTGGCCTACCTTAGAGTTTAGGATCTGAGAACATCCTCGTGTCGACTTTCCTTTTGAAAATCCATCTTATGATGGTAACTTTTGGTTATGAGACTGCCTTCGTGTCGGCTTACCTTTGAGTTTAGAATCTGAGACTACCCTCGTGTCGGCTTTCCTTTTGAAAATCCATCTTGTGATGGTAACCTCTGGTTATAAGACCGCCTTCGTGTCGGCCTACCTTAGAGTTTAGGATTTGAGACCGCCCTCGTGTCGGCTTTCCTTCTAAAATCCATCTTGTGATGGTAGCCTCTAGTTATGAGACCGCCTTCGTGTCGGCCTACCTTAGAGTTTAGGATCTGAGACCGCCCTCGTCTTGGCTTTCCTTTTGAAAATCCATCTTGTGATGGTAACCTCTGGTTATGAGACCGCCTTCCTGTCGGCCTACCTTAGAGTTTAGGATCTTAGACCGCCCTCGTGTCGACTTTCCTTTCGAAAATCCATCTTATGATGGTAACCTTTGGCTATGAGACCGCCTTGTGTCGGCTTACCTTAGAGTTTATGATCTGAGACCGCCCTCGTGTCGGCTTTCCTTTTGAAAATAGATCTTGTTTTGGTAACCTCTGGTTATGAGACCGCCTTCGTGTCGGCCTACCTTAGAGTTTAGGATCTGAGACCGACCTCGTGTCGGCTATCCTTCTAAAATCTGTCTTGTGATGGTAACCTCTGGTTATGAGACCGCCTTCATGTCGGCCTACCTTAGAGTTTAGGATCTGAGACCGCCCTCGTGTCGGCTTTCCTTTTGAAAATCCGTCTTATAATGGTAACCTTTTTTTATGAGACCGCCTTCGTGTCAGTTTACCTTAGAGTTTAGGATCTTAGTCCGCCCTCGTGTCGGCTTTCCTTTTGAAAATCCATCTTGTGTTGGTAACCTCTGGTTATGAGACCGCCTTCGTGTCGGCCTACCTTAGAGTTTAGGATCTGAGTCCGACATCGTGTCGGCTTTCCTTCTAAAATCCATCTTGTGATGGTAACCTCTAGTTATGAGATCGCCTCCGTGTCGGCCTACCATAGAGTTTAAGATCTGAGACCGCCCTCGTGTCGGCTTTCCCTCTAAAATCCATCTTGTGTAGGTAACCTCTGGTTATGAGACCGCCTTCGTGTCGGCCTATCTTAGAGTTTAGGATCTGAGACCGACCTCGTGTCGGCTTTCCTTCTAAAATCCGTCTTGTGATGGTAACCTCTGGTTATGAGGCCGCCTTGGTGTCGGCCTACCTTAGAGTTTAGGATCTGAGACCATCCTCGTGTCGACTTTCCTTTTGAAAATCCATCTTATGATGGTAAATTTTGGTTATGAGACTGCCTTCGTGTCGGCTTACCTTAGAGTTTAGAATCGGAGTCTACCCTCGTCTCGGCTTTCCTTTTGAAAATCCATCTTGTGATGGTAACCTCTGGTTATGAGACCGCCTTCGTGTCGGCCTACCTTAGAGTTTAGGATTTGAGACCGCCCTCGTATCGGCTTTCCTTCTAAAATCCATCTTGTGATGGTACCCTCTTGTTATGAGACCGCCTTCGTGTCGGCCTACCTTAGAGTTTAGGATCTGAGACCGCCCTCGTCTTGGCTTTCCTTTTGAAAATCCATCTTGTGATGGTAACCTCTGGTTATGAGACCGCCTACCTGTCGGCCTACCTTAGAGTTTAGGATCTGAGACCGCCCTCGTGTCGGCTTTCGTTCTAAAATTCATCTTGTAATGGTAATCTCTGGTTATGAGACCGCCTTCGTGTCGGCCTACCTAAGAGTTTTGGATCCGAGAAATCCCTCGTGTCGGCTTTCCTTCTAAAATCCATCTTGTGATGGTAACCTCTGGTTATAAGATCGCCTTCGTGTGGGCCTACCTTAGACTTTAGGAACTGAGACAGCCCTCGTGTCGACTTTCCTTTCGAAAATCCATCTTATGATGGTAACCTTTGGCTATGAGACCGCCTTGTGTCGGCTTACCTTAGAGTTTATGATCTGAGACCGCCCTCGTGTCAGCTTTCCTTTTGAAAATAGATCTTGTTTTGGTAACCTCTGGTTATGAGACCGCCTTCGTGTCGGCCTACCTTAGAGTTTAGGATCTGAGACCGACCTCGTGTCGGCTATCCTTCTAAAATCCGTCTTGTGATGGTAACCTCTGGTTATGAGACTGCCTTCATGTCGGCCTACCTTAGAGTTTAGGATCTGAGACCGCCCTCGTGTCGGCTTTCCTTTTGAAAATCCGTCTTATAATGGTAACCTTTTTTTATGAGACCGCCTTCGTGTCAGTTTACCTTAGAGTTTAGGATCTGAGACCGCCCTCATGTCGGCTTTCCTTTTGAAAATACATCTTGTGTTAGTAACCTCTGGTTATGAGACCGCCTTCGTGTCGGCCTACCTTAGAGTTTAGGATCTGAGTCCGACATCGTGTCGGCTTTCCTTCTAAAATCCATCTTGTGATGGTAACCTCTAGTTATGAGATCGCCTCCGTGTCGGCCTACCATAGAGTTTAAGATCTGAGACCGCCCTCGTGTCGGCTTTCCCTCTAAAATCCATCTTGTGTAGGTAACCTCTGGTTATGAGACCGCCTTCGTGTCGGCCTACCTTAGAGTTTAGGATCTGAGACCGACCTCGTGTCGGCTTTCCTTCTAAAATCCGTCTTGTGATGGTAACCTCTGGTTATGAGACCGCCTTGGTGTTGGCCTACCTTAGAGTTTAGGATCTGAGATCGCCTTCATGTCGGCCTACCTTAGAGTTTAAGATCTGAGACCGCCCTCGTGTCGGCTTTCCTTCTAAAATCCGTCTTGTGATGGTAACCTCTGGTTATGAGACTGCCTTCATGTCGGCCTACCTTAGAGTTTAGGATCTGAGACCGCCCTCGTGTGGGCTTTCCTTTTGAAAATCCATCTTATGATGGTAACCTTTTTTTATGAGACCGCCTTCGTGTCAGTTTACCTTAGAGTTTAGGATCTGAGATCGCACTCGTGTCGGCTTTCCTTTTGAAAATCTATCTTGTGTTGGTAACCTCTGGTTATGAGACCGCCTTTGTGTCGGCCTGCCTTAGAGTTTAGGATCTGAGTATGACATCGTGTCGGCTTTCCTTCTAAAATCCATCTTGTGATGGTAACCTCTAGTTATGAGATCGCCTTCATGTCGGCCTACCTTAGAGTTTAAGATCTGAGACCGCCCTCGTGTCGGCTTTCCCTCTAAAATCCATCTTGTGATGATAACCTCTGGTTATGAGACCGCCTTGGTGTTGGCCTACCTTAGAGTTTAGGATCTGAGAACATCCTCGTGTCGACTTTCCTTTTGAAAATCCATCTTATGATGGTAACTTTTGGTTATGAGACTGCCTTCGTGTCGGCTTACCTTTGAGTTTAGAATCTGAGACTACCCTCGTGTCGGCTTTCCTTTTGAAAATCCATCTTGTGATGGTAACCTCTGGTTATAAGACCGCCTTCGTGTCGGCCTACCTTAGAGTTTAGGATTTGAGACCGCCCTCGTGTCGGCTTTCCTTCTAAAATCCATCTTGTGATGGTAGCCTCTAGTTATGAGACCGCCTTCGTGTCGGCCTACCTTAGAGTTTAGGATCTGAGACCGCCCTCGTCTTGGCTTTCCTTTTGAAAATCCATCTTGTGATGGTAACCTCTGGTTATGAGACCGCCTTCCTGTCGGCCTACCTTAGAGTTTAGGATCTTAGACCGCCCTCGTGTCGACTTTCCTTTCGAAAATCCATCTTATGATGGTAACCTTTGGCTATGAGACCGCCTTGTGTCGGCTTACCTTAGAGTTTATGATCTGAGACCGCCCTCGTGTCGGCTTTCCTTTTGAAAATAGATCTTGTTTTGGTAACCTCTGGTTATGAGACCGCCTTCGTGTCGGCCTACCTTAGAGTTTAGGATCTGAGACCGACCTCGTGTCGGCTATCCTTCTAAAATCCGTCTTGTGATGGTAACCTCTGGTTATGAGACCGCCTTCATGTCGGCCTACCTTAGAGTTTAGGATCTGAGACCGCCCTCGTGTCGGCTTTCCTTTTGAAAATCCGTCTTATAATGGTAACCTTTTTTTATGAGACCGCCTTCGTGTCAGTTTACCTTAGAGTTTAGGATCTTAGTCCGCCCTCGTGTCGGCTTTCCTTTTGAAAATCCATCTTGTGTTGGTAACCTCTGGTTATGAGACCGCCTTCGTGTCGGCCTACCTTAGAGTTTAGGATCTGAGTCCGACATCGTGTCGGCTTTCCTTCTAAAATCCATCTTGTGATGGTAACCTCTAGTTATGAGATCGCCTCCGTGTCGGCCTACCATAGAGTTTAAGATCTGAGACCGCCCTCGTGTCGGCTTTCCCTCTAAAATCCATCTTGTGTAGGTAACCTCTGGTTATGAGACCGCCTTCGTGTCGGCCTATCTTAGAGTTTAGGATCTGAGACCGACCTCGTGTCGGCTTTCCTTCTAAAATCCGTCTTGTGATGGTAACCTCTGGTTATGAGGCCGCCTTGGTGTCGGCCTACCTTAGAGTTTAGGATCTGAGACCATCCTCGTGTCGACTTTCCTTTTGAAAATCCATCTTATGATGGTAAATTTTGGTTATGAGACTGCCTTCGTGTCGGCTTACCTTAGAGTTTAGAATCGGAGTCTACCCTCGTGTCGGCTTTCCTTTTGAAAATCCATCTTGTGATGGTAACCTCTGGTTATGAGACCGCCTTCGTGTCGGCCTACCTTAGAGTTTAGGATTTGAGACCGCCCTCGTGTCGGCTTTCCTTCTAAAATCCATCTTGTGATGGTAGCCTCTAGTTATGAGACCGCCTTCGTGTCGGCCTACCTTAGAGTTTAGGATCTGAGACCGCCCTCGTCTTGGCTTTCCTTTTGAAAATCCATCTTGTGATGGTAACCTCTGGTTATGAGACCGCCTTCCTGTCGGCCTACCTTAGAGTTTAGGATCTTAGACCGCCCTCGTGTCGACTTTCCTTTTGAAAATCCATCTTATGATGGTAACCTTTGGCTATGAGACCGCCTTGTGTCGGCTTACCTTAGAGTTTATGATCTGAGACCGCCCTCGTGTCGGCTTTCCTTTTGAAAATAGATCTTGTTTTGGTAACCTCTGGTTATGAGACCGCCTTCGTGTCGGCCTACCTTAGAGTTTAGGATCTGAGACCGACCTCGTGTCGGCTATCCTTCTAAAATCCGTCTTGTGATGGTAACCTCTGGTTATGAGACCGCCTTCATGTCGGCCTACCTTAGAGTTTAGGATCTGAGACCGCCCTCGTGTCGGCTTTCCTTTTGAAAATCCGTCTTATAATGGTAACCTTTTTTTATGAGACCGCCTTCGTGTCAGTTTACCTTAGAGTTTAGGATCTGAGTCCGCCCTCGTGTCGGCTTTCCTTTTGAAAATCCATGTTGTGTTGGTAACCTCTAGTTATGAGACCGCCTTCGTGTCGGCCTACCTTAGAGTTTAGGATCTGAGTCCGACATCGTGTCAGCTTTCCTTCTAAAATCCATCTTGTGATGGTAACCTCTAGTTATGAGATCGCCTCCGTGTCGGCCTACCATAGAGTTTAAGATCTGAGACCGCCCTCGTGTCGGCTTTCCCTCTAAAATCCATCTTGTGTAGGTAACCTCTGGTTATGAGACCGCCTTCGTGTCGGCCTATCTTAGAGTTTAGGATCTGAGACCGACCTCGTGTCGGCTTTCCTTCTAAAATCCGTCTTGTGATGGTAACCTCTGGTTATGAGGCCGCCTTAGTGTCGGCCTACCTTAGAGTTTAGGATCTGAGACCATCCTCGTGTCGACTTTCCTTTTGAAAATCCATCTTATGATGGTAAATTTTGGTTATGAGACTGCCTTCGTGTCGGCTTACCTTAGAGTTTAGAATCGGAGTCTACCCTCGTGTCGGCTTTCCTTTTGAAAATCCATCTTGTGATGGTAACCTCTGGTTATGAGACCGCCTTCGTGTCGGCCTACCTTAGAGTTTAGGATTTGAGACCGCCCTCGTGTCGGCTTTCCTTCTAAAATCCATCTTGTGATGGTAGCCTCTAGTTATGAGACCGCCTTCGTGTCGGCCTACCTTAGAGTTTAGGATCTGAGACCGCCCTCGTCTTGGCTTTCCTTTTGAAAATCCATCTTGTGATGGTAACCTCTGGTTATGAGACCGCCTTCCTGTCGGCCTACCTTAGAGTTTAGGATCTTAGACCGCCCTCGTGTCGACTTTCCTTTTGAAAATCCATCTTATGATGGTAACCTTTGGCTATGAGACCGCCTTGTGTCGGCTTACCTTAGAGTTTATGATCTGAGACCGCCCTCGTGTCGGCTTTCCTTTTGAAAATAGATCTTGTTTTGGTAACCTCTGGTTATGACACCGCCTTCGTGTCGGCCTACCTTAGAGTTTAGGATCTGAGACCGACCTCGTGTCGGCTATCCTTCTAAAATCCGTCTTGTGATGGTAACCTCTGGTTATGAGACCGCCTTCATGTCGGCCTACCTTAGAGTTTAGGATCTGAGACCGCCCTCGTGTCGGCTTTCCTTTTGAAAATCCGTCTAATAATGGTAACCTTTTTTTATGAGACCGCCTTCGTGTCAGTTTACCTTAGAGTTTAGGATCTGAGACCGCCCTCGTGTCGGCTTTCCTTTTGAAAATCCATCTTGTGTTGGTAACCTCTGGTTATGAGACCGCCTTCGTGTCGGCCTACCTTAGAGTTTAGGATCTGAGTCCGACATCGTGTCGGCTTTCCTTCTAAAATCCATCTTGTGATGGTAACCTCTAGTTATGAGATCGCCTCCGTGTCGGCCTACCATAGAGTTTAAGATCTGAGACCGCCCTAGTGTCGGCTTTCCCTCTAAAATCCATCTTGTGTAGGTAACCTCTGGTTATGAGACCGCCTTCGTGTCGGCCTACCTTAGAGTTTAGGATCTAAGACCGACCTCGTGTCGGCTTTCCTTCTAAAATCCGTCTTGTGATGGTAACCTCTGGTTATGAGGCCGCCTTGGTGTCGGCCTACCTTAGAGTTTAGGATCTGAGACCATCCTCGTGTCGACTTTCCTTTTGAAAATCCATCTTATGATGGTAAATTTTGGTTATGAGACTGCCTTCGTGTCGGCTTACCTTAGAGTTCAGAATCGGAGTCTACCCTCGTGTCGGCTTTCCTTTTGAAAATCCATCTTGTGATGGTAACCTCTGGTTATGAGACCGCCTTCGTGTCGGCCTACCTTAGAGTTTAGGATTTGAGACCGCCCTCGTATCGGCTTTCCTTCTAAAATCCATCTTGTGATGGTACCCTCTTGTTATGAGACCGCCTTCGTGTCGGCCTACCTTAGAGTTTAGGATCTGAGACCGCCCTCGTCTTGGCTTTCCTTTTGAAAATCCATCTTGTGATGGTAACCTCTGGTTATGAGACCGCCTACCTGTCGGCCTACCTTAGAGTTTAGGATCTGAGACCGCCCTCGTGTCGGCTTTCGTTCTAAAATTCATCTTGTAATGGTAATCTCTGGTTATGAGACCGCCTTCGTGTCGGCCTACCTAAGAGTTTTGGATCTGAGAAATCCCTCGTGTCGGCTTTCCTTCTAAAATCCATCTTGTGATGGTAACCTCTGGTTATAAGATCGCCTTCGTGAGGGCCTACCTTAGACTTTAGGAACTGAGACCGCCCTCGTGTCGACTTTCCTTTTGAAAATCCATCTTATGATGGTATCCTTTGGTTATGTGACCGCCTTCGTGTCGGCTTACCTTAGAGTTGAGGATCTGAGACCGAACTCGTGTCGGCTTTCCTTTTGAAAATAGATCTTGTTTTGGTAACCTCTGGTTATGAGACCGCCTTCGTGTCGGCCTACCTTAGAGTTTAGGATCTGAGACCGACCTCGTGTCGGCTTTCCTTTTGAAAATCCATCTTGTGATGATAACCTCTGGTTATGAGACCACCTTCATGTCGGCTACCTTAGAGTTTAGGATCTGAGACTATCCTCGTGTCGACTTTCCTTTTGAAAATCCATCTTGTGATGGTAACCTCTGGTTATGAGACCGCCTTCGTGTCGGCCTACCTTAGAGTTTAGAATCTGAGACCGCCCTCGTGTCGGCTTTCCTTATGAAAATCCATCTTGTGATGGTAACCTCTGGTGCTGAGACCGCCTTCGTGTCGGCCTACCTTAGAGTTTAGGATCTGAGACCGCCATCGTCTTGGCTTTCCTTTTGAAAATCCATCTTGTGATGGTAACCTCTGGTTATGAGACCGCCTTCCTGTCGGCCTACCTTAGAGTTTAGGATCTTAGACCGCCCTCGTGTCGACTTTCCTTTTGAAAATCCATCTTATGATGGTAACCTTTGGCTATGAGACCGCCTTGTGTCGGCTTACCTTAGAGTTTATGATCTGAGACCGCCCTCGTGTCGGCTTTCCTTTTGAAAATAGATCTTGTTTTGGTAACCTCTGGTTATGACACCGCCTTCGTGTCGGCCTACCTTAGAGTTTAGGATCTGAGACCGACCTCGTGTCGGCTATCCTTCTAAAATCCGTCTTGTGATGGTAACCTCTGGTTATGAGACCGCCTTCATGTCGGCCTACCTTAGAGTTTAGGATCTGAGACCGCCCTCGTGTCGGCTTTCCTTTTGAAAATCCGTCTAATAATGGTAACCTTTTTTTATGAGACCGCCTTCGTGTCAGTTTACCTTAGAGTTTAGGATCTGAGACCGCCCTCGTGTCGGCTTTCCTTTTGAAAATCCATCTTGTGTTGGTAACCTCTGGTTATGAGACCGCCTTCGTGTCGGCCTACCTTAGAGTTTAGGATCTGAGTCCGACATCGTGTCGGCTTTCCTTCTAAAATCCATCTTGTGATGGTAACCTCTAGTTATGAGATCGCCTCCGTGTCGGCCTACCATAGAGTTTAAGATCTGAGACCGCCCTAGTGTCGGCTTTCCCTCTAAAATCCATCTTGTGTAGGTAACCTCTGGTTATGAGACCGCCTTCGTGTCGGCCTACCTTAGAGTTTAGGATCTAAGACCGACCTCGTGTCAACTTTCCTTCTAAAATCCGTCTTGTGATGGTAACCTCTGGTTATGAGGCCGCCTTGGTGTCGGCCTACCTTAGAGTTTAGGATCTGAGACCATCCTCGTGTCGACTTTCCTTTTGAAAATCCATCTTATGATGGTAAATTTTGGTTATGAGACTGCCTTCGTGTCGGCTTACCTTAGAGTTCAGAATCGGAGTCTACCCTCATGTCGGCTTTCCTTTTGAAAATCCATCTTGTGATGGTAACCTCTGGTTATGAGACCGCCTTCGTGTCGGCCTACCTTAGAGTTTAGGATTTGAGACCGCCCTCGTATCGGCTTTCCTTCTAAAATCCATCTTGTGATGGTACCCTCTTGTTATGAGACCGCCTTCGTGTCGGCCTACCTTAGAGTTTAGGATCTGAGACCGCCCTCGTCTTGGCTTTCCTTTTGAAAATCCATCTTGTGATGGTAACCTCTGGTTATGAGACCGCCTACCTGTCGGCCTACCTTAGAGTTTAGGATCTGAGACCGCCCTCGTGTCGGCTTTCGTTCTAAAATTCATCTTGTAATGGTAATCTCTGGTTATGAGACCGCCTTCGTGTCGGCCTACCTAAGAGTTTTGGATCTGAGAAATCCCTCGTGTCGGCTTTCCTTCTAAAATCCATCTTGTGATGGTAACCTCTGGTTATAAGATCGCCTTCGTGAGGGCCTACCTTAGACTTTAGGAACTGAGACCGCCCTCGTGTCGACTTTCCTTTTGAAAATCCATCTTATGATGGTATCCTTTGGTTATGTGACCGCCTTCGTGTCGACTTACCTTAGAGTTGAGGATCTGAGACCGAACTCGTGTCGGCTTTCCTTTTGAAAATAGATCTTGTTTTGGTAACCTCTGGTTATGAGACCGCCTTCGTGTCGGCCTACCTTAGAGTTTAGGATCTGAGACCGACCTCGTGTCGGCTTTCCTTTTGAAAATCCACCTTGTGATGGTAACCTCTGGTTATGAGACCACCTTCATGTCGGCTACCTTAGAGTTTAGGATCTGAGACTATCCTCGTGTCGACTTTCCTTTTGAAAATCCATCTTGTGATGGTAACCTCTGGTTATGAGACCGCCTTCGTGTCGGCCTACCTTAGAGTTTAGAATCTGAGACCGCCCTCGTGTCGGCTTTCCTTATGAAAATCCATCTTGTGATGGTAACCTCTGGTGCTGAGACCGCCTTCGTGTCGGCCTACCTTAGAGTTTAGGATCTGAGACCGCCCTCGTCTTGGCTTTCCTTTTGAAAATCCATCTTGTGATGGTAACCTCTGGTTATGAGACCGCCTTCCTGTCGGCCTACCTTAGAGTTTAGGATCTTAGACCGCCCTCGTGTCGACTTTCCTTTTGAAAATCCATCTTATGATGGTAACCTTTGGCTATGAGACCGCCTTGTGTCGGCTTACCTTAGAGTTTATGATCTGAGACCGCCCTCGTGTCGGCTTTCCTTTTGAAAATAGATCTTGTTTTGGTAACCTCTGGTTATGACACCGCCTTCGTGTCGGCCTACCTTAGAGTTTAGGATCTGAGACCGACCTCGTGTCGGCTATCCTTCTAAAATCCGTCTTGTGATGGTAACCTCTGGTTATGAGACCGCCTTCATGTCGGCCTACCTTAGAGTTTAGGATCTGAGACCGCCCTCGTGTCGGCTTTCCTTTTGAAAATCCGTCTAATAATGGTAACCTTTTTTTATGAGACCGCCTTCGTGTCAGTTTACCTTAGAGTTTAGGATCTGAGACCGCCCTCGTGTCGGCTTTCCTTTTGAAAATCCATCTTGTGTTGGTAACCTCTGGTTATGAGACCGCCTTCGTGTCGGCCTACCTTAGAGTTTAGGATCTGAGTCCGACATCGTGTCGGCTTTAATTCTAAAATCCATCTTGTGATGGTAACCTCTAGTTATGAGATCGCCTCCGTGTCGGCCTACCATAGAGTTTAAGATCTGAGACCGCCCTAGTGTCGGCTTTCCCTCTAAAATCCATCTTGTGTAGGTAACCTCTGGTTATGAGACCGCCTTCGTGTCGGCCTACCTTAGAGTTTAGGATCTAAGACCGACCTCGTGTCGGCTTTCCTTCTAAAATCCGTCTTGTGATGGTAACCTCTGGTTATGAGGCCGCCTTGGTGTCGGCCTACCTTAGAGTTTAGGATCTGAGACCATCCTCGTGTCGACTTTCCTTTTGAAAATCCATCTTATGATGGTAAATTTTGGTTATGAGACTGCCTTCGTGTCGGCTTACCTTAGAGTTTAGAATCGGAGTCTACCCTCGTGTCGGCTTTCCTTTTGAAAATCCATCTTGTGATGGTAACCTCTGGTTATGAGACCGCCTTCGTGTCGGCCTACCTTAGAGTTTAGGATTTGAGACCGCCCTCGTATCGGCTTTCCTTCTAAAATCCATCTTGTGATGGTACCCTCTTGTTATGAGACCGCCTTCGTGTCGGCCTACCTTAGAGTTTAGGATCTGAGACCGCCCTCGTCTTGGCTTTCCTTTTGAAAATCCATCTTGTGATGGTAACCTCTGGTTATGAGACCGCCTACCTGTCGGCCTACCTTAGAGTTTAGGATCTGAGACCGCCCTCGTGTCGGCTTTCGTTCTAAAATTCATCTTGTAATGGTAATCTCTGGTTATGAGACCGCCTTCGTGTCGGCCTACCTAAGAGTTTTGGATCTGAGAAATCCCTCGTGTCGGCTTTCCTTCTAAAATCCATCTTGTGATGGTAACCTCTGGTTATAAGATCGCCTTCGTGAGGGCCTACCTTAGACTTTAGGAACTGAGACCGCCCTCGTGTCGAATTTCCTTTTGAAAATCCATCTTATGATGGTATCCTTTGGTTATGTGACCGCCTTCGTGTCGGCTTACCTTAGAGTTGAGGATCTGAGACCGAACTCGTGTCGGCTTTCCTTTTGAAAATAGATCTTGTTTTGGTAACCTCTGGTTATGAGACCGCCTTTGTGTCGGCCTACCTTAGAGTTTAGGATCTGAGACCGACCTCGTGTCGGCTTTCCTTCTAAAATCCATCTTGTGATGGTAACCTCTGGTTATGAGACCACCTTCATGTCGGCTACCTTAGAGTTTAGGATCTGAGACTATCCTCGTGTCGACTTTCCTTTTGAAAATCCATCTTATGATGGTAACTTTTGGTTATGAGACTGCCTTCGTGTCGGCTTACCTTAGAGTTTAGAATCTGAGACTGCCCTCGTGTCGGCTTTCCTTATGAAAATCCATCTTGTGATGGTAACCTCTGGTGCTGAGACCGCCTTCGTGTCGGCCTACCTTAGAGTTTAGGATCTGAGACCGCCCTCGTCTTGGCTTTCCTTTTGAAAATCCACCTTTGGATGGTAACCTCTGGTTATGAGACCGTCTTCCTGTCGGCCTACCTTAGAGTTTAGGATCTTAGACCGCCCTCGTGTCGGCTTTCCTTTTGAAAATCCATCTTATGATGGTAACCTTTGGTCATGAGACCGCCTTGTGTCGGCTTACCTTAGAGTTTAGGATCTGAGACCGCCCTCGTGTCGGCTTTCCTTTTGAAAATAGATCTTGTTTTCGTAACCTCTGGTTATGAGACCGCCTTCGTGTCGGCCTACCTTAGAGTTTAGGATCTGAGACCGACCTCGTGTCGGCTTTCCTTCTAAAATTCGTCTTGTGATGGTAACCTGTGGTTATGAGACCGCCTTCATGTTGGCCTACCTTAGAGTTTAGGATCTGAGACCGCCCTCGTGTCGGCTTTCCTTTTGAAAATCCATCTTATGATGGTAACCTTTTTTTATGAGACCGCCTTCGTGTCAGTTTACCTTAGAGTTTAGGATCTGAGACCGCCCACGTGTCGGCTTTCCTTTTGCAAATCCATCTTGTGTTGGTAACCTCTGGTTATGAGACCGCCTTCGTGTCGGCCTACCTTAGAGTTTAGGATCTGAGTCCGACATCGTGTCGGCTTTCCTTCTAAAATCTATCTTGTGATGGTAACCTCTAGTTATGAGATCGCCTTCGTGTCGGCCTACCTTAGAGTTTAAGATCTGAGACCGCCCTCGTGTCGGCTTTCCCTCTAAAATCCATCTTGTGATGATAACCTCTGGTTATGAGACCGCCTTAGTGTCGGCCTACCTTAGAGTTTAGGATCTGAGACCATCCTCGTGTCGACTTTTGTTTTGAAAATCCATCTTATGATGGTAACTTTTGGTTATGAGACTGCCTTCATGCCGGCTTACCTTAGAGTTTAGAATCTGAGACTACCCTCGTGTCGGCTTTCCTTTTGAAAATCCATCTTGTGATGGTAACCTCTGGTTATGAGACAGCCTTCGTGTCGGCCTACCTTAGAGTTTAGGATTTGAGACCGCCCTCGTGTCGGCTTTCCTTCTAAAATCCATTTTGTGATGGTACCCTCTAGTTATGAGACCGCCTTCGTGTCAGCCTACCTTAGAGTTTAGGATCTGAGACCGCCCTACTCTTGGCTTTCCTTTTGAAAATCCATCTTGTGATGGTAACCTCTGGTTATGAGACCGCCTTCCTGTCGGCCTACCTTTGAGTTTAGGATCTTAGACCGCCCTCGTGTCGGCTTTCCTTCTAAAATTCATCTTATAATGGTAATCTCTGGTTATGAGACCGCCTTCGTGTCGGCATACCTAAGAGTTTTGGATCTGAGACATCCCTCGTGTCGGCTTTCCTTCTAAAATCCATCTTGTGATGGTAACCTCTGGTTATGAGACAGCCTTCGTGTGGGTCTACGTTAGAGTTTAGGATCTGAGACCGCCCTCTTGTCGACTTTCCTTTTGAAAATCCATCTTATGATGGTAACCTTTGGTTATGAGACCTCCTTCGTGTCGGCTTACCTTAGAGTTTAGGATTTGAAACCGCCCTCGTGTCGGCTTTCCTTTTGAAAATAGATCTTCTTTTGGTAACCTCTGGTTATGAGACCACCTTCGTGTCGGCCTACCTTAGAGTTTAGGATCTGAGACCGACCTCGTGTCGGGTTTCCTTCTAAAATCCGTCTTGTGATGGTAACCTCTAGTTATGAGACCGCCTTCATGTCGGCC
This sequence comes from Lathyrus tuberosus, assembly GCA_022829125.1. Lineage (NCBI taxonomy): Eukaryota > Viridiplantae > Streptophyta > Magnoliopsida > Fabales > Fabaceae > Lathyrus > Lathyrus tuberosus. The sequence continues at coordinate 10,791,927 of JALAZF010000038.1, forward strand.
TACCTTAGAGTTTAGGATCTGAGACAGCCCTCGTGGCGGCTTTCCCTCTAAAATCCATCTTGTGATGATAAGCTCTGGTTATGAGAACGCCTTGGTGTCAGCCTACCTTAGAGTTTAGGATCTGAGACCATCCTCATGTCGACTTTCCTGTTGAAAATCCATCTTATGATGGTAACTTTTGGTTATGAGATTGGCTTCGTGTCGGCTTACCTTAGAGTTTAGAATCTGAGACTGCCCTCGTGTTGGCTTTCCTTTTGAAAATCCATCTTGTGATGGTAACCTCTGGCTATGAGACCGCCTTCGTGTCGGCCTACCTTAGAGTTTAGGATCTGAGACCGCCCTCGTGTCGGCTTTCCTTCTAAAATTCATCTTGTAATGGTAATCTCTGGTTATGAGACCGCCTTCGTGTCGGCCTACCTAAGAGTTTTGGATCTGAGACATCCCTCGTGTCGGCTTTCCTTCTGAAATCCATCTTGTGATGGTAACCTCTGGTTATGAGACCGCCTTCGTGTCGGCCTACCTTAGAGTTTAGGATCTGAGACCGCCCTCGTGTCGACTTTCATTTTGAAAATCCATCTTATGATGGTAACCTTTTTTTATGAGACCTCCTTCGTGTCGGTTTACCTTAGAGTTTAGGATCTGAGACCGCCCTCGTGTCGGCTTTCCTTTTGAAAATAGGTTTTGTTTTGGTAACCTCTGGTTATGAGACCGCCTTCGTGTCGGCCTACCTTAGAGGTTAGGATTTGAGACCGACCTCGAGTCGGCTTCCTTCTAAAATCCGTCTTGTGATGGTAACCTCTAGTTATGAGACCCCCTTCATGTCGGCCTACCTTAGAGTTTAGGATCTGAGGCCGCCCTCGTGTCGGCTTTCCCTCTAAAATCCATCTTGTGATGATAAGCTCTGGTTATGAGAACGCCTTGGTGTCGGCCTACCTTAGAGTTTAGGATCTGAGACCATCCTCATGTCGAATTTCCTTTTGAAAATCCATCTTATGATGGTAACTTTTGGTTATGAGACTTCCTTCGTGTCGGCCTACCTTAGAGTTTAGAATCTGAGACTGCCCTCGTGTCGGCTTTCCTTATGAAAATCCATCTTGTGATGGTAACCTCTGGTTATGAGACCGCCTTCGTGTCGGCCTACCTTAGAGTTTAGGATCAGAGACCGCCCTCGTGTCGACTTTACTTTTGAAAATGCATCTTATGATGGTATCCTTTGGTAATGTGACCGCCTTCGTGTCGGCTTACCTTAGAGTTGAGGATCTGAGACCGAACTCGTGTCGGCTTTCCTTTTGAAAATAGATCTTGTTTTGGTAACCTCTGGTTATGAGACCGCCTTCGTGTCGGCCTACCTTAGAGTTTAGGATCTGAGACCGACCTCGTGTCGGCTTTCCTTCTAAAATCCATCTTGTGATGGTAACCTCTGGTTATGAGACCACCTTCATGTCGGCTACCTTAGAGTTTAGGATCTGAGACTATCCTCGTGTCGACTTTCCTTTTGAAAATCCATCTTATGATGGTAACTTTTGGTTATGAGACTGCCTTCGTGTCGGCTTACCTTAGAGTTTAGAATCTGAGACTGCCCTCGTGTCGGCTTTCCTTATGAAAATCCATCTTGTGATGGTAACCTCTGGTGCTGAGACCGCCTTCGTGTCGGCCTACCTTAGAGTTTAGGATCTGAGACCGCCCTCGTCTTGGCTTTCCTTTTGAAAATCCACCTTTGGATGGTAACCTCTGGTTATGAGACCGTCTTCCTGTCGGCCTACCTTAGAGTTTAGGATCTTAGACCGCCCTCGTGTCGGCTTTCCTTTTGAAAATCCATCTTATGATGGTAACCTTTGGTCATGAGACCGCCTTGTGTCGGCTTACCTTAGAGTTTAGGATCTGAGACCGCCCTCGTGTCGGCTTTCCTTTTGAAAATAGATCTTGTTTTCGTAACCTCTGGTTATGAGACCGCCTTCGTGTCGGCCTACCTTAGAGTTTAGGATCTGAGACCGACCTCGTGTCGGCTTTCCTTCTAAAATTCGTCTTGTGATGGTAACCTGTGGTTATGAGACCGCCTTCATGTTGGCCTACCTTAGAGTTTAGGATCTGAGACCGCCCTCGTGTCGGCTTTCCTTTTGAAAATCCATCTTATGATGGTAACCTTTTTTTATGAGACCGCCTTCGTGTCAGTTTACCTTAGAGTTTAGGATCTGAGACCGCCCACGTGTCGGCTTTCCTTTTGCAAATCCATCTTGTGTTGGTAACCTCTGGTTATGAGACCGCCTTCGTGTCGGCCTACCTTAGAGTTTAGGATCTGAGTCCGACATCGTGTCGGCTTTCCTTCTAAAATCTATCTTGTGATGGTAACCTCTAGTTATGAGATCGCCTTCGTGTCGGCCTACCTTAGAGTTTAAGATCTGAGACCGCCCTCGTGTCGGCTTTCCCTCTAAAATCCATCTTGTGATGATAACCTCTGGTTATGAGACCGCCTTAGTGTCGGCCTACCTTAGAGTTTAGGATCTGAGACCATCCTCGTGTCGACTTTTGTTTTGAAAATCCATCTTATGATGGTAACTTTTGGTTATGAGACTGCCTTCATGTCGGCTTACCTTAGAGTTTAGAATCTGAGACTACCCTCGTGTCGGCTTTCCTTTTGAAAATCCATATTGTGATGGTAACCTCTGGTTATGAGACAGCCTTCGTGTCGGCCTACCTTAGAGTTGAGGATTTGAGACCGCCCTCGTGTCGGCTTTCCTTCTAAAATCCATCTTGTGATGGTACCCTCTAGTTATGAGACCGCCTTCGTGTCAGCCTACCTTAGAGTTTAGGATCTGAGACCGCCCTACTCTTGGCTTTCCTTTTGAAAATCCATCTTGTGATGGTAACCTCTGGTTATGAGACCGCCTTCCTGTCGGCCTACCTTTGAGTTTAGGATCTTAGACCGCCCTCGTGTCGGCTTTCCTTCTAAAATTCATCTTATAATGGTAATCTCTGGTTATGAGACCGCCTTCGTGTCGGCATACCTAAGAGTTTTGGATCTGAGACATCCCTCGTGTCGGCTTTCCTTCTAAAATCCATCTTGTGATGGTAACCTCTGGTTATGAGACAGCCTTCGTGTGGGTCTACCTTAGAGTTTAGGATCTGAGACCGCCCTCTTGTCGACTTTCCTTTTGAAAATCCATCTTATGATGGTAACCTTTGGTTATGAGACCGCCTTCGTGTCGGCTTACCTTAGAGTTTAGGATTTGAAACCGCCCTCGTGTCGGCTTTCCTTTTGAAAATAGATCTTCTTTTGGTAACCTCTGGTTATGAGACCGCCTTCGTGTCGGCCTACCTTAGAGTTTAGGATCTGAGACCGACCTCGTGTCGGGTTTTCTTCTAAAATCCGTCTTGTGATGGTAACCTCTAGTTATGAGACCGCCTTCATGTCGGCCTACCTTAGAGTTTAGGATCTGAGACAGCCCTCGTGGCGGCTTTCCATCTAAAATCCATCTTGTGATGATAAGCTCTGGTTATGAGAACGCCTTGGTGTCAGCCTACCTTAGAGTTTAGGATCTGAGACCATCCTCATGTCGACTATCCTGTTGAAAATCCATCTTATGATGGTAACTTTTGGTTATGAGATTGGCTTCGTGTCGTCTTACCTTAGAGTTTAGAATCTGAGACTGCCCTCGTGTTGGCTTTCCTTTGGAAAATCCATCTTGTGATGGTAACCTCTGGCTATGAGACCGCCTTCGTGTCGGCCTACCTTAGAGTTTAGGATCTGAGACCGCCCTCGTGTCGGCTTTCCTTCTAAAATTCATCTTGTAATGGTAATCTCTGGTTATGAGACCGCCTTCGTGTCGGCCTACCTAAGAGTTTTGGATCTGAGACATCCCTCGTGTCGGCTTTCCTTCTGAAATCCATCTTGTGATGGTAACCTCTGGTTATGAGACCGCCTTTGTGTCGGCCTACCTTAGAGTTTAGGATCTGAGACCGCCCTCGTGTCGACTTTCATTTTGAAAATCCATCTTATGATGGTAACCTTTTTTTATGAGACCTCCTTCGTGTCGGTTTACCTTAGAGTTTAGGATCTGAGACCGCCCTCGTGTCGGCTTTCCTTTTGAAAATAGGTTTTGTTTTGGTAACCTCTGGTTATGAGACCGCCTTCGTGTCGGCCTACCTTAGAGGTTAGGATTTGAGACCGACCTCGAGTCGGCTTCCTTCTAAAATCCGTCTTGTGATGGTAACCTCTAGTTATGAGACCCCCTTCATGTCGGCCTACCTTAGAGTTTAGGATCTGAGGCCGCCCTCGTGTCGGCTATCCCTCTAAAATCCATCTTGTGATGATAAGCTCTGGTTATGAGAACGCCTTGGTGTCGGCCTACCTTAGAGTTTAGGATCTGAGACCATCCTCATGTCGACTTTCCTTTTGAAAATCCATCTTATGATGGTAACTTTTGGTTATGAGACTTCCTTCGTGTCGGCCTACCTTAGAGTTTAGAATCTGAGACTGCCCTCGTGTCGGCTTTCCTTATGAAAATCCATCTTGTGATGGTAACCTCTGGTTATGAGACCGCCTTCGTGTCGGCCTACCTTAGAGTTTAGGATCTGAGACCGCCCTCGTGTCGGCTTTCCTTCTAAAATTCATCTTGTAATGGTAATCTTTTGTTATGAGACCGCCTTCGTGTCGGCCTACCTTAGAGTTTTGGATCTGAGACATCCCTCGTGTCGGCTTGCCTTCTAAAATCGATCTTGTGATGGTAACCCCTGGTTATGAGACCGCCTTCGTGTCGGCCTACCTTAGAATTTAGGATCTGAAACCGCCCTCGTGTCGGCTTTCCTTTTGAAAATCCATCTTATGATGGTAACCTTTTTTTATGATACCTCCTTCGTGTCGGTTTACCTTAGAGTTTAGGATCTGAGACTGCCCTCGTGTCGGCTTTCATTTTGAAAATCCATCTTGTGTTGGTAACCTCTGGTTATGAGACCACCTTCGTGTCGGCCTATCTTAGAGTTTAGGATCTGAGTCCGACATCGTGTCGGCTTTACTTCTAAAATCCCTCTTGTGATGGTAACCTCAAGTTATGAGATCGCCTTCGTGTCGGCCTACCTTAGAGTTTAAGATCTGAGACCGCCCTCGTGTCGGCTTTCCCTCTAAAATCCATCTTGTGATGATAACCTCTGGTTATGAGACCGCCTTGGTGTCGGAGTACCTTAGAGTTTAGGATCTAAGACCATCCTCGTGTCGACTTTCCTTTTGAAAATCCATCTTATGATGGTTACTTTTGGTTATGAGACTGCCTTCGTGTCGACTTACCTTAGAGTTTAGAATCTGAGACTACCCTCGTGTCGGCTTTCCTTCTAAAATCCATCTTGTTATGGTACCCTCTAGTTATGAGACCGCCTTCGTATCGGCCTACCTTAGAGTTTAGGATCTGAGACCGCCCTCGTCTTGGCTTTCCTTTTGAAAATCCGTCTTGTGATGGTAACCTCTGGTAATGAGACCGCCTTCTTCTCGGCCTACCTTAGAGTTTAGGATCTTAGACCGCCCTCGTGTCGGCTTTCCTTCTAAAATTCGTCTTGTAATGGTAATCTCTGGTTATGAGACTGCCTTCGTGTCGGCCTACCTATGAGTTTTGGATCTGAGACATCCCTCGTGTCGGCTTTCCTTATAAAATCCATCTTGTGATGGTAACCTCTGGTTATGAGACCGCCTTCGTGTGGGCCTACCTTAGAGTTTAGGATCTGAGACCGCCCTACTCTTGGCTTTCCTTTTGAAAATCCATCTTGTGATGGTAACCTCTGGTTATGAGACCGCCTTCCTGTCGGCCTACCTTAGAGTTTAGGATCTTAAACTGCCCTCGTGTCGGCTTTCCTTCTAAAATTCATCTTGTAACGGTAATCTCTGGTTATGAAACCGCCTTCGTGTCGGCATACCTAAGAGTTTTGGATCTGAGACATCCCTCGTGTCGGCTTTCCTTCTAAAATCCATCTTGTGATGGTAACCTCTGGTTATGAGACAGCCTTCGTGTGGGTCTACCTTAGAGTTTAGGATCTGAGACCGCCCTCTTGTCGACTTTCCTTTTGAAAATCCATCTTATGATGGTAACCTTTGGTTATGAGACCGCCTTCGTGTCGGCTTACCTTAGAGTTTAGGATTTGAAACCGCCCTCGTGTCGGCTTTCCTTTTGAAAATAGATCTTCTTTTCGTAACCTTTGGTTATGAGACCGCCTTCGTGTCGGCCTACCTTAGAGTTTAGGATCTGAGACCGACCTCGTGTCGGCTTTCCTTCTAAAATCCGTCTTGTGATGGTAACCTCTAGTTATGAGACGACCTTCATGTCGGCCTACCTTAGAGTTTAGGATCTGAGACAGCCCTCGTGGCGGCTTTCCCTCTAAAATCCATCTTGTGATGATAAGCTCTGTTTATGAGAACGCCTTGGTGTCGGCCTACCTTAGAGTTTAGGATCTGAGACCATCCTCATGTCGACTTTCCTGTTGAAAATCCATCTTATGATGGTAACTTTTGGTTATGAGATTGGCTTCGTGTCGGCTTACCTTAGAGTTTAGAATCTGAGACTGCCCTCGTGTCGGCTTTCCTTTTGAAAATCCATCTTGTGATGGTAACCTCTGGCTATGAGACCGCCTTCGTGTCGGCCTACCTTAGAGTTTAGGATCTGAGACCGCCCTCGTGTCGGCTTTCCTTCTAAAATTCATCTTGTAATGGTAATCTCTGGTTATGAGACCGCCTTCGTGTCGGCCTACCTAAGAGTTTTGGATCTGAGACATCCCTCGTGTCGGCTTTCCTTCTAAAATCCATCTTGTGATGGTAACCTCTGGTTATGAGACCGCCTTCGTGTCGGCCTACCTTAGAGTTTAGGATCTGAGACCGCCCTCGTGTCGACTTTCATTTTGAAAATCCATCTTATGATGGTAATCTTTTTTTATGAGACCTCCTTCGTGTCGGTTTACCTTAGAGTTTAGGATCTGAGACCGCCCTCGTGTCGGCTTTCCTTTTGAAAATAGGTTTTGTTTTGGTAACCTCTGGTTATGAGACCGCCTTCGTGTCGGCCTACCTTAGAGGTTAGGATTTGAGACCGACCTCGAGTCGGCTTCCTTCTAAAATCCATCTTGTGATGGTAACCTCTAGTTATGAGACCCCCTTCATGTCGGCCTACCTTAGAGTTTAGGATCTGAGGCCGCCCTCGTGTCGGCTTTCCCTCTAAAATCCATCTTGTGATGATAAGCTCTGGTTATGAGAACGCCTTGGTGTCGGCCTACCTTAGAGTTTAGGATCTGAGACCATCCTCATGTCGACTTTCCTTTTGAAAATCCATCTTATGATGGTAACTTTTGGTTATGAGACTTCCTTCGTGTCGGCCTACCTTAGAGTTTAGAATCTGAGACTGCCCTCGTGTCGGCTTTCCTTATGAAAATCCATCTTGTGATGGTAACCTCTGGTTATGAGACCGCCTTCGTGTCGGCCTACCTTAGAGTTTAGGATCTGAGACCGCCCTCGTGTCGGCTTTCCTTCTAAAATTCATCTTGTAATGGTAATCTTTTGTTATGAGACCGCCTTCGTGTCGGCCTACCTTAGAGTTTTGGATCTGAGACATCCCTCGTGTCGGCTTGCCTTCTAAAATCAATCTTGTGATGGTAACCCCTGGTTATGAGACCGCCTTCGTGTCGGCCTACCTTAGAATTTAGGATCTGAAATCGCCCTCGTGTCGGCTTTCCTTTTGAAAATCCATCTTATGATGGTAACCTTTTTTTATGATACCTCCTTCGTGTCGGTTTACCTTAGAGTTTAGGATCTGAGACTGCCCTCGTGTCGGCTTTCCTTTTGAAAATCCATCTTGTGTTGGTAACCTCTGGTTATGAGACCACCTTCGTGTCGGCCTACCTTAGAGTTTAGGATCTGAGTCCGACATCGTGTCGGCTTTACTTCTAAAATCCCTCTTGTGATGGTAACCTCAAGTTATGAGATCGCCTTCGTGTCGGCCTACCTTAGAGTTTAAGATCTGAGACCGCCCTCGTGTCGGCTTTCCCTCTAAAATCCACCTTGTGATGATAACCTCTGGTTATGAGACCGCCTTGGTGTCAGAGTACCTTAGAGTTTAGGATCTGAGACCATCCTCGTGTCGACTTTCCTTTTGAAAATCCATCTTATGATGGTTACTTTTGGTTATGAGACTGCCTTCGTGTCGACTTACCTTAGAGTTTAGAATCTGAGACTACCCTCGTGTCGGCTTTCCTTCTAAAATCCATCTTGTTATGGTACCCTCTAGTTATGAGACCGCCTTCGTATCGGCCTACCTTAGAGTTTAGGATCTGAGACCGCCCTCGTCTTGGCTTTCCTTTTGAAAATCCGTCTTGTGATGGTAACCTCTAGTAATGAGACCGCCTTCCTCTCGGCCTACCTTAGAGTTTAGGATCTTAGACCGCCCTCGTGTCGGCTTTCCTTCTAAAATTCGTCTTGTAATGGTAATCTCTGGTTATGAGACTGCCTTCGTGTCGGCCTACCTAAGAGTTTTGGATATGAGACATCCCTCGTGTCGGCTTTCCTTATAAAATCCATCTTGTGATGGTAACCTCTGGTTATGAGACCGCCTTCGTGTGGGCCTACCTTAGAGTTTAGGATCTGAGACCGCCCTACTCTTGGCTTTCCTTTTGAAAATCCATCTTGTGATGGTAACCTCTGGTTATGAGACCGCCTTCCTGTCGGCCTACCTTAGAGTTTAGGATCTTAGACCGCCCTCGTGTCGGCTTTCCTTCTAAAATTCATCTTGTAATGGTAATCTCTGGTTATGAGACCGCCTTCGTGTCGGCATACCTAAGAGTTTTGGATCTGAGACATCCCTCGTGTCGGCTTTCCTTCTAAAATCCATCTTGTGATGGTAACCCCTGGTTATGAGACCGCCTTCGTGTCGGCCTACCTTAGAATTTAGGATCTGAAACCGCCCTCGTGTCGGCTTTCCTTTTGAAAATCCATCTTATGATGGTAACCTTTGGTTATGAGACCGCCTTCGTGTCGGCTTACCTTAGAGTTTAGGATTTGAAACCGCCCTCGTGTCGGCTTTCCTTTTGAAAATAGATCTTCTTTTGGTAACCTCTGGTTATGAGACCGCCTTCGTGTCGGCCTACCTTAGAGTTTAGGATCTGAGACCGACCTCGTGTCGGCTTTCCTTCTAAAATCCGTCTTGTGATGGTAACCTCTGGTTATGAGACCGCCTTCCTGTCGGCCTACCTTAGAGTTTAGGATCTTAGACCGCCCTCGTGTCGGCTTTCCTTCTAAAATTCATCTTGTAATGGTAATCTCTGGTTATGAGACCGCCTTCGTGTCGGCATACCTAAGAGTTTTGGATCTGAGACATCCCTCGTGTCGGCTTTCCTTCTAAAATCCATCTTGTGATGGTAACCCCTGGTTATGAGACCGCCTTCGTGTCGGCCTACCTTAGAATTTAGGATCTGAAACCGCCCTCGTGTCGGCTTTCCTTTTGAAAATCCATCTTATGATGGTAACCTTTGGTTATGAGACCGCCTTCGTGTCGGCTTACCTTAGAGTTTAGGATTTGAAACCGCCCTCGTGTCGGCTTTCCTTTTGAAAATAGATCTTCTTTTGGTAACCTCTGGTTATGAGACCGCCTTCGTGTCGGCCTACCTTAGAGTTTAGGATCTGAGACCGACCTCGTGTCGGCTTTCCTTCTAAAATCCGTCTTGTGATGGTAACCTCTAGTTATGAGACCGCCTTCATGTCGGCCTACCTTAGAGTTTAGGATCTGAGACAGCCCTCGTGGCGGCTTTCCCTCTAAAACCCATCTTGTGATGATAAGCTCTGGTTATGAGAACGCCTTGGTGTCGGCCTACCTTAGAGTTTAGGATCTGAGACCATCCTCATGTCGACTTTCCTGTTGAAAATCCATCTTATGATGGTAACTTTTGGTTATGAGATTGGCTTCGTGTCGGCTTACCTTAGAGTTTAGAATCTGAGACTGCCCTCGTGTCGGCTTTCCTTTTGAAAATCCATCTTGTGATGGTAACCTCTGGCTATGAGACCGCCTTCGTGTCGGCCTACCTTAGAGTTTAGGATCTGAGACCGCCCTCGTGTCGGCTTTCCTTCTAAAATTCATCTTGTAATGGTAATCACTGGTTATGAGACCGCCTTCGTGTCGGCCTACCTAAGAGTTTTGGATCTGAGACATCCCTCGTGTCGGCTTTCCATCTAAAATCCATCTTGTGATGGTAACCTCTGGTTATGAGACCGCCTTCGTGTCGGCCTACCTTAGAGTTCAGGATCTGAGACCGCCCTCGTGTCGACTTTCATTTTGAAAATCCATCTTATGATGGTAACCTTTTTTTATGAGACCTCCTTCGTGTCGGTTTACCTTAGAGTTTAGGATCTGAGACCGCCCTCGTGTCGGCTTTCCTTTTGAAAATAGGTTTTGTTTTGGTAACCTCTGGTTATGAGACCGCCTTCGTGTCGGCCTACCTTAGAGGTTAGGATTTGAGACCGACCTCGAGTCGGCTTCCTTCTAAAATCCGTCTTGTGATGGTAACCTCTAGTTATGAGACCCCCTTCATGTCGGCCTACCTTAGAGTTTAGGATCTGAGGCCGCCCTCGTGTCGGCTTTCCCTCTAAAATCCATCTTGTGATGATAAGCTCTGGTTATGAGAACGCCTTGGTGTCGGCCTACCTTAGAGTTTAGGATCTGAGACCATCCTCATCTCGACTTTCCTTTTGAAAATCCATCTTATGATGGTAACTTTTGGTTATGAGACTTCCTTCGTGTCGGCCTACCTTAGAGTTTAGAATCTGAGACTGCCCTCGTGTCGGCTTTCCTTATGAAAATCCATCTTGTGACGGTAACCTCTGGTTATGAGACCGCCTTCGTGTCGGCCTACCTTAGAGTTTAGGATCTGAGACCGCCCTCGTGTCGGCTTTCCTTCTAAAATTCATCTTGTAATGGTAATCTTTTGTTATGAGACCGCCTTCGTGTCGGCCTACCTTAGAGTTTTGGATCTGAGACATCCCTCGTGTCGGCTTGCCTTCTAAAATCGATCTTGTGATGGTAACCCCTGGTTATGAGACCGCATTCGTGTCGGCCTACCTTAGAATTTAGGATCTGAAACCGCCCTCGTGTCGGCTTTCCTTTTGAAAATCCATCTTATGATGGTAACCTTTTTTTATGATACCTCCTTCGTGTCGGTTTACCTTAGAGTTTAGGATCTGAGACCGCCCTCGTGTCGGCTTTCCTTTTGAAAATCCATCTTGTGTTGGTAACCTCTGGTTATGAGACCACCTTCGTGTCGGCCTACCTTAGAGTTTAGGATCTGAGTCCGACATCGTGTCGGCTTTACTTCTAAAATCCCTCTTGTGATGGTAACCTCAAGTTATGAGATCGCCTTCGTGTCGGCCTACCTTAGAGTTTAAGATCTGAGACCGCCCTCGTGTCGGCTTTCCCTCTAAAATCCAACTTGTGATGATAACCTCTGGTTATGAGACCGCCTTGGTGTCGGAGTACCTTAGAGTTTAGGATCTGAGACCGCCCTCGTCTTGGCTTTCCTTTTGAAAATCCGTCTTGTGATGGTAACCTCTGGTAATGAGACCGCCTTCCTCTCGGCCTACCTTAGAGTTTAGGATCTTAGACCGCCCTCGTGTCGGCTTTCCTTCTAAAATTCGTCTTGTAATGGTAATCTCTGGTTATGAGACTGCCTTCGTGTCGGCCTACCTAAGAGTTTTGGATCTGAGACATCCCTCGTGTCGGCTTTCCTTATAAAATCCATCTTGTGATGGTAACCTCTGGTTATGAGACCGCCTTCGTGTGGGCCTACCTTAGAGTTTAGGATCTGAGACCGCCCTCATGTCGACTTTCCTTTTGAAAATCCATCTTATGATGGTAACCTTTGGTTATGAGACCGCCTTCGTGTCGGCCTACCATAGAGTTTAGGATCTGAGACCGCCCTCGTGTCGGCTTTCCTTTTGAAAATAGATATTGTTTTGGTAACCTCTGGTTATGAGACCGCCTTCGTGTCGGCCTACCTTAGAGATTAGGATCTGAGACCGACCTCCTGTCGACTTTCCTTTTGAAAATCCATCTTATGATGGTAATCTTTTTTTATGAGACCGCCTTCGTGTCAGTTTACCTTAGAGTTTAGGATCTGAGACCGCCCTCGTGTCGGCTTTCCTTTTGAAAATCCATCTTGTGTTGGTAACCTCTGGTTATGAGACCGCCTTGGTGTCAGCCTACCTTAGAGTTTAGGATCTGAGACCGACCTCGTGTCGGCTTTCCTTCTAAAATCCATCTTGTGATGGTAACCTCTGGTTATGAGACCGCCTTCGTGTCGGCCTACCTTAGAGTTTAGGATCCGAGACCGCCGCCCTCGTGTCGGCTTTCCCTCTAAAATCCATCTTGTGATGATAACCTTTGGTTATGAGACCGCCTTGGTGTCGGCCTACCTTAGAGTTTAGGATCTGAGACCATCCTCGTGTCAACTTTCCTTTTGAAAATCGATCTTATGATGGTAACTTATGGTTATTAGACTGCCTTCGTGTCGGCTTATCTTAGAGTTTAGAATCTGAGACTGCCCTCGTGTCGGCTTTCCTTCTAAAATCCATCTTGTGATTGTACCATCTAGTTATGAGACCGCCTTCGTGTCGGCCTACCTTAGAGTTTAGGATCTGAGACCGCCCTCGTGTCGGCTTTCCTTTTGAAAATAGATATTGTTTTGGTAACCTCTGGTTATGAGACCGCCTTCGTGTCGGCCTACCTTAGAGGTTAGGATTTGAGACCGACCTCGAGTCGGCTTCCTTCTAAAATCCATCTTGTGATGGTAACCTCTAGTTATGAGACCCCCTTCATGTCGGCCTACCTTAGAGTTTAGGATCTGAGGCCGCCCTCGTGTCGGCTTTCCCTCTAAAATCCATCTTGTGATGATAAGCTCTGGTTATGAGAACGCCTTGGTGTCGGCCTACCTTAGAGTTTAGGATCTGAGACCATCCTCATGTCGACTTTCCTTTTGAAAATCCATCTTATGATGGTAACTTTTGGTTATGAGACTTCCTTCGTGTCGGCCTACCTTAGAGTTTAGAATCTGAGACTGCCCTCGTGTCGGCTTTCCTTATGAAAATCCATCTTGTGATGGTAACCTCTGGTTATGAGACCGCCTTCGTGTCGGCCTACCTTAGAGTTTAGGATCTGAGACCGCCCTCGTGTCGGCTTTCCTTCTAAAATTCATCTTGTAATGGTAATCTTTTGTTATGAGACCGCCTTCGTGTCGGCCTACCTTAGAGTTTTGGATCTGAGACATCCCTCGTGTCGGCTTGCCTTCTAAAATCAATCTTGTGATGGTAACCCCTGGTTATGAGACCGCCTTCGTGTCGGCCTACCTTAGAATTTAGGATCTGAAACCGCCCTCGTGTCGGCTTTCCTTTTGAAAATCCATCTTATGATGGTAACCTTTTTTTATGATACCTCCTTCGTGTCGGTTTACCTTAGAGTTTAGGATCTGAGACTGCCCTCGTGTCGGCTTTCCTTTTGAAAATCCATCTTGTGTTGGTAACCTCTGGTTATGAGACCACCTTCGTGTCGGCCTACCTTAGAGTTTAGGATCTGAGTCCGACATCGTGTCGGCTTTACTTCTAAAATCCCTCTTGTGATGGTAACCTCAAGTTATGAGATCGCCTTCGTGTCGGCCTACCTTAGAGTTTAAGATCTGAGACCGCCCTCGTGTCGGCTTTCCCTCTAAAATCCACCTTGTGATGATAACCTCTGGTTATGAGACCGCCTTGGTGTCAGAGTACCTTAGAGTTTAGGATCTGAGACCATCCTCGTGTCGACTTTCCTTTTGAAAATCCATCTTATGATGGTTACTTTTGGTTATGAGACTGCCTTCGTGTCGACTTACCTTAGAGTTTAGAATCTGAGACTACCCTCGTGTCGGCTTTCCTTCTAAAATCCATCTTGTTATGGTACCCTCTAGTTATGAGACCGCCTTCGTATCGGCCTACCTTAGAGTTTAGGATCTGAGACCGCCCTCGTCTTGGCTTTCCTTTTGAAAATCCGTCTTGTGATGGTAACCTCTAGTAATGAGACCGCCTTCCTCTCGGCCTACCTTAGAGTTTAGGATCTTAGACCGCCCTCGTGTCGGCTTTCCTTCTAAAATTCGTCTTGTAATGGTAATCTCTGGTTATGAGACTGCCTTCGTGTCGGCCTACCTAAGAGTTTTGGATATGAGACATCCCTCGTGTCGGCTTTCCTTATAAAATCCATCTTGTGATGGTAACCTCTGGTTATGAGACCGCCTTCGTGTGGGCCTACCTTAGAGTTTAGGATCTGAGACCGCCCTACTCTTGGCTTTCCTTTTGAAAATCCATCTTGTGATGGTAACCTCTGGTTATGAGACCGCCTTCCTGTCGGCCTACCTTAGAGTTTAGGATCTTAGACCGCCCTCGTGTCGGCTTTCCTTCTAAAATTCATCTTGTAATGGTAATCTCTGGTTATGAGACCGCCTTCGTGTCGGCATACCTAAGAGTTTTGGATCTGAGACATCCCTCGTGTCGGCTTTCCTTCTAAAATCCATCTTGTGATGGTAACCCCTGGTTATGAGACCGCCTTCGTGTCGGCCTACCTTAGAATTTAGGATCTGAAACCGCCCTCGTGTCGGCTTTCCTTTTGAAAATCCATCTTATGATGGTAACCTTTGGTTATGAGACCGCCTTCGTGTCGGCTTACCTTAGAGTTTAGGATTTGAAACCGCCCTCGTGTCGGCTTTCCTTTTGAAAATAGATCTTCTTTTGGTAACCTCTGGTTATGAGACCGCCTTCGTGTCGGCCTACCTTAGAGTTTAGGATCTGAGACCGACCTCGTGTCGGCTTTCCTTCTAAAATCCGTCTTGTGATGGTAACCTCTAGTTATGAGACCGCCTTCATGTCGGCCTACCTTAGAGTTTAGGATCTGAGACAGCCCTCGTGGCGGCTTTCCCTCTAAAACCCATCTTGTGATGATAAGCTCTGGTTATGAGAACGCCTTGGTGTCGGCCTACCTTAGAGTTTAGGATCTGAGACCATCCTCATGTCGACTTTCCTGTTGAAAATCCATCTTATGATGGTAACTTTTGGTTATGAGATTGGCTTCGTGTCGGCTTACCTTAGAGTTTAGAATCTGAGACTGCCCTCGTGTCGGCTTTCCTTTTGAAAATCCATCTTGTGATGGTAACCTCTGGCTATGAGACCGCCTTCGTGTCGGCCTACCTTAGAGTTTAGGATCTGAGACCGCCCTCGTGTCGGCTTTCCTTCTAAAATTCATCTTGTAATGGTAATCACTGGTTATGAGACCGCCTTCGTGTCGGCCTACCTAAGAGTTTTGGATCTGAGACATCCCTCGTGTCGGCTTTCCATCTAAAATCCATCTTGTGATGGTAACCTCTGGTTATGAGACCGCCTTCGTGTCGGCCTACCTTAGAGTTCAGGATCTGAGACCGCCCTCGTGTCGACTTTCATTTTGAAAATCCATCTTATGATGGTAACCTTTTTTTATGAGACCTCCTTCGTGTCGGTTTACCTTAGAGTTTAGGATCTGAGACCGCCCTCGTGTCGGCTTTCCTTTTGAAAATAGGTTTTGTTTTGGTAACCTCTGGTTATGAGACCGCCTTCGTGTCGGCCTACCTTAGAGGTTAGGATTTGAGACCGACCTCGAGTCGGCTTCCTTCTAAAATCCGTCTTGTGATGGTAACCTCTAGTTATGAGACCCCCTTCATGTCGGCCTACCTTAGAGTTTAGGATCTGAGGCCGCCCTCGTGTCGGCTTTCCCTCTAAAATCCATCTTGTGATGATAAGCTCTGGTTATGAGAACGCCTTGGTGTCGGCCTACCTTAGAGTTTAGGATCTGAGACCATCCTCATCTCGACTTTCCTTTTGAAAATCCATCTTATGATGGTAACTTTTGGTTATGAGACTTCCTTCGTGTCGGCCTACCTTAGAGTTTAGAATCTGAGACTGCCCTCGTGTCGGCTTTCCTTATGAAAATCCATCTTGTGACGGTAACCTCTGGTTATGAGACCGCCTTCGTGTCGGCCTACCTTAGAGTTTAGGATCTGAGACCGCCCTCGTGTCGGCTTTCCTTCTAAAATTCATCTTGTAATGGTAATCTTTTGTTATGAGACCGCCTTCGTGTCGGCCTACCTTAGAGTTTTGGATCTGAGACATCCCTCGTGTCGGCTTGCCTTCTAAAATCGATCTTGTGATGGTAACCCCTGGTTATGAGACCGCCTTCGTGTCGGCCTACCTTAGAATTTAGGATCTGAAACCGCCCTCGTGTCGGCTTTCCTTTTGAAAATCCATCTTATGATGGTAACCTTTTTTTATGATACCTCCTTCGTGTCGGTTTACCTTAGAGTTTAGGATCTGAGACCGCCCTCGTGTCGGCTTTCCTTTTGAAAATCCATCTTGTGTTGGTAACCTCTGGTTATGAGACCACCTTCGTGTCGGCCTACCTTAGAGTTTAGGATCTGAGTCCGACATCGTGTCGGCTTTACTTCTAAAATCCCTCTTGTGATGGTAACCTCAAGTTATGAGATCGCCTTCGTGTCGGCCTACCTTAGAGTTTAAGATCTGAGACCGCCCTCGTGTCGGCTTTCCCTCTAAAATCCAACTTGTGATGATAACCTCTGGTTATGAGACCGCCTTGGTGTCGGAGTACCTTAGAGTTTAGGATCTGAGACCGCCCTCGTCTTGGCTTTCCTTTTGAAAATCCGTCTTGTGATGGTAACCTCTGGTAATGAGACCGCCTTCCTCTCGGCCTACCTTAGAGTTTAGGATCTTAGACCGCCCTCGTGTCGGCTTTCCTTCTAAAATTCGTCTTGTAATGGTAATCTCTGGTTATGAGACTGCCTTCGTGTCGGCCTACCTAAGAGTTTTGGATCTGAGACATCCCTCGTGTCGGCTTTCCTTATAAAATCCATCTTGTGATGGTAACCTCTGGTTATGAGACCGCCTTCGTGTGGGCCTACCTTAGAGTTTAGGATCTGAGACCGCCCTCATGTCGACTTTCCTTTTGAAAATCCATCTTATGATGGTAACCTTTGGTTATGAGACCGCCTTCGTGTCGGCCTACCATAGAGTTTAGGATCTGAGACCGCCCTCGTGTCGGCTTTCCTTTTGAAAATAGATATTGTTTTGGTAACCTCTGGTTATGAGACCGCCTTCGTGTCGGCCTACCTTAGAGATTAGGATCTGAGACCGACCTCCTGTCGACTTTCCTTTTGAAAATCCATCTTATGATGGTAATCTTTTTTTATGAGACCGCCTTCGTGTCAGTTTACCTTAGAGTTTAGGATCTGAGACCGCCCTCGTGTCGGCTTTCCTTTTGAAAATCCATCTTGTGTTGGTAACCTCTGGTTATGAGACCGCCTTGGTGTCAGCCTACCTTAGAGTTTAGGATCTGAGACCGACCTCGTGTCGGCTTTCCTTCTAAAATCCATCTTGTGATGGTAACCTCTGGTTATGAGACCGCCTTCGTGTCGGCCTACCTTAGAGTTTAGGATCCGAGACCGCCGCCCTCGTGTCGGCTTTCCCTCTAAAATCCATCTTGTGATGATAACCTTTGGTTATGAGACCGCCTTGGTGTCGGCCTACCTTAGAGTTTAGGATCTGAGACCATCCTCGTGTCAACTTTCCTTTTGAAAATCGATCTTATGATGGTAACTTATGGTTATTAGACTGCCTTCGTGTCGGCTTATCTTAGAGTTTAGAATCTGAGACTGCCCTCGTGTCGGCTTTCCTTCTAAAATCCATCTTGTGATTGTACCATCTAGTTATGAGACCGCCTTCGTGTCGGCCTACCTTAGAGTTTAGGATCTGAGACCGCCCTCGTGTCGGCTTTCCTTTTGAAAATAGATATTGTTTTGGTAACCTCTGGTTATGAGACCGCCTTCGTGTCGGCCTACCTTAGAGATTAGGATCTGAGACCGACCTCCTGTCGACTTTCCTTTTGAAAATCCATCTTATGATGGTAATCTTTTTTTATGAGACCGCCTTCGTGTCAGTTTACCTTAGAGTTTAGGATCTGAGACCGCCCTCGTGTCGGCTTTCCTTTTGAAAATCCATCTTGTGTTGGTAACCTCTGGTTATGAGACCGCCTTGGTGTCAGCCTACCTTAGAGTTTAGGATCTGAGACCGACCTCGTGTCGGCTTTCCTTCTAAAATCCATCTTGTGATGGTAACCTCTGGTTATGAGACCGCCTTCGTGTCGGCCTACCTTAGAGTTTAGGATCCGAGACCGCCCTCGTGTCGGCTTTCCCTCTAAAATCCATCTTGTGATGATAACCTTTGGTTATGAGACCGCCTTGGTGTCGGCCTACCTTAGAGTTTAGGATCTGAGACCATCCTCGTGTCAACTTTCCTTTTGAAAATCGATCTTATGATGGTAACTTATGGTTATTAGACTGCCTTCGTGTCGGCTTATCTTAGAGTTTAGAATCTGAGACTGCCCTCGTGTCGGCTTTCCTTCTAAAATCCATCTTGTGATTGTACCATCTAGTTATGAGACCGCCTTCGTGTCGGCCTACCTTAGAGTTTAGGATTTGAGACCGCCCTCATCTTGGCTTTCCTTTTGAAAATCCATCTTGTGATGGTAACCTCTGGTTTTGAGACCGCCTTCCTGTCGGCCTACCTTAGAGTTTAGGATGTCAGACCGCCCTCGTGTCGGGTTTCCTTCTAAAATTGATCTTGTAATGGTAATCTCTGGTTATGAGACCGCCTTCGTGTCGGCCTACCTAAGAGTTTTGGATCTGAGACATCCCTCAGGTCGGCTTTCCTTCTAAAATCCATCTTGTGATGGTAACGTCTGGTTATGAGACCGCCTTCGTGTCGGCCTTCCTTAGAGTTTAGGATCTGAGACCGCCCTCGTGTCGACTTTCCTTTTGAAAATCCATCTTATGATGGTAACCTTTGGTTATGAGACCGCCTTCGTGTCGGCTTACCTTAGAGTTTAGGATCTGAGACTGCCCTCGTGTCGGCTTTCCTTTTGAAATAAGATCTTGTTTTGGTAACCTCTGGTTATGAGACCGCCTTCGTGTCGGCCTACCTTAGAGTTTAGGATCTGAGACCGACCTCGTGTCGGCTTTCCTTCTACAATCTGCCTTGTGATGGTAACCTCTGGTTATGAGACCGCCTTCATGTCGGCCTACCTTAGAGTTTCGGATCTGAGACCGCCCTCGTGTCGGCTTTCCCTCTAAAATCCATCTTGTGATGATAAGCTCTGGTTATGAGAACGCCTTGGTGTCGGCCTACCTTAGAGTTTAGGATCTGAGACCATCCTCATGTCGACTTTCCTTTTGAAAATCCATCTTATGATGGTAACTTTTGGTTATGAGACTGCCTTCGTGTCGGCCTACCTTAGAGTTTAGGATCTGAGACCGCCCTCGTGTCGGCTTTCCTTCTAAAATTCATCTTGTAATGGTAATCTCTGGTTATGAGACCGCCATCGTGTCGTCCTACATTAGAGTTTTGGATCTGAGACATCCCTCGTGTCTGCTTTCCTTCTAAAATCCATCTTGGGATGGTAACCTCTGGTTATGAGACCGCCTTTGTGTCGGCCTACCTTAGAGTTTAGGATCTGAGACCGCCCCGTGTCGGCTTTCCTTTTGAAAATCCGTCTTATGATGGTAATCTATTTTTATGAGATCGCCTTCGTGTCGGTTTACCTTAGAGTTTAGGATCTGAGACCGCCCTCGTGTTGGCTTTCCTTTTGAAAATCCATCTTGTGTTGGTAACCTCTGGTTATGAGACAGCCTTGGTGTCGGCCTACCTTAGAGTTTAGGAACTGAGACCGCCCTCGTGTCGACTTTCCTTTTGAAAATCCATCTTATGATGGTAACCTTTGGTTATGAGACCGCCTTCGTGTCGGCCTACCATAGAGTTTAGGATCTGAGACCGCCCTCGTGTCGGCTTTCCTTTTGAAAATAGATATTGTTTTGGTAACCTCTGGTTATGAGACCGCCTTCGTGTCGGCCTACCATAGAGTTTAGGATCTGAGACCGCCCTCGTGTCGGCTTTCCTTTTGAAAATAGATATTGTTTTGGTAACCTCTGGTTATGAGACCGCCTTCGTGTCGGCCTACCTTAGAGTTTAGGATCTGAGACTGACCTCGTGTCGACTTTCCTTTTGAAAATCCATCTTATGATGGTAATCTTTTTTTATGAGACCGCCTTCGTGTCGGTTTACCTTAGAGTTTAGGATCTGAGACCGCCCTCGTGTCGGCTTTCCTTTTGAAAATCCATCTTGTGTTGGTAACCTCTGGTTATGAGACCGCCTTGGTGTCGGCCTACCTTAGAGTTTAGGATCTGAGACCGACGTCGTGTCGACTTTCCTCCTAAAATCCATCTTGTGATGGTAACCTCTGGTTATGAGACCGCCTTCGTGTGGGCCTACCTTAGAGTTTAGGATCTGAGACCATCCTCGTGTCAACTTTCCTTTTGAAAATCGATCTTATGATGGTAACTTATGGTTATTAGACTGCCTTCGTGTCGGCTTATCTTAGAGTTTAGAATCTGAGACTGCCCTCGTGTCGGCTTTCCTTCTAAAATCCATCTTGTGATTGTACCATCTAGTTATGAGACCGCCTTCGTGTCGGCCTACCTTAGAGTTTAGGATCTGAGACCGCCCTCGTGTCGGCTTTCCTTTTGAAAATAGATATTGTTTTGGTAACCTCTGGTTATGAGACCGCCTTCGTGTCGGCCTACCTTAGAGATTAGGATCTGAGACCGACCTCCTGTCGACTTTCCTTTTGAAAATCCATCTTATGATGGTAATCTTTTTTTATGAGACCGCCTTCGTGTCAGTTTACCTTAGAGTTTAGGATCTGAGACCGCCCTCGTGTCGGCTTTCCTTTTGAAAATCCATCTTGTGTTGGTAACCTCTGGTTATGAGACCGCCTTGGTGTCAGCCTACCTTAGAGTTTAGGATCTGAGACCGACCTCGTGTCGGCTTTCCTTCTAAAATCCATCTTGTGATGGTAACCTCTGGTTATGAGACCGCCTTCGTGTCGGCCTACCTTAGAGTTTAGGATCCGAGACCGCCCTCGTGTCGGCTTTCCCTCTAAAATCCATCTTGTGATGATAACCTTTGGTTATGAGACCGCCTTGGTGTCGGCCTACCTTAGAGTTTAGGATCTGAGACCATCCTCGTGTCAACTTTCCTTTTGAAAATCGATCTTATGATGGTAACTTATGGTTATTAGACTGCCTTCGTGTCGGCTTATCTTAGAGTTTAGAATCTGAGACTGCCCTCGTGTCGGCTTTCCTTCTAAAATCCATCTTGTGATTGTACCATCTAGTTATGAGACCGCCTTCGTGTCGGCCTACCTTAGAGTTTAGGATTTGAGACCGCCCTCATCTTGGCTTTCCTTTTGAAAATCCATCTTGTGATGGTAACCTCTGGTTTTGAGACCGCCTTCCTGTCGGCCTACCTTAGAGTTTAGGATGTCAGACCGCCCTCGTGTCGGGTTTCCTTCTAAAATTGATCTTGTAATGGTAATCTCTGGTTATGAGACCGCCTTCGTGTCGGCCTACCTAAGAGTTTTGGATCTGAGACATCCCTCAGGTCGGCTTTCCTTCTAAAATCCATCTTGTGATGGTAACGTCTGGTTATGAGACCGCCTTCGTGTCGGCCTTCCTTAGAGTTTAGGATCTGAGACCGCCCTCGTGTCGACTTTCCTTTTGAAAATCCATCTTATGATGGTAACCTTTGGTTATGAGACCGCCTTCGTGTCGGCTTACCTTAGAGTTTAGGATCTGAGACTGCCCTCGTGTCGGCTTTCCTTTTGAAATAAGATCTTGTTTTGGTAACCTCTGGTTATGAGACCGCCTTCGTGTCGGCCTACCTTAGAGTTTAGGATCTGAGACCGACCTCGTGTCGGCTTTCCTTCTACAATCTGCCTTGTGATGGTAACCTCTGGTTATGAGACCGCCTTCATGTCGGCCTACCTTAGAGTTTCGGATCTGAGACCGCCCTCGTGTCGGCTTTCCCTCTAAAATCCATCTTGTGATGATAAGCTCTGGTTATGAGAACGCCTTGGTGTCGGCCTACCTTAGAGTTTAGGATCTGAGACCATCCTCATGTCGACTTTCCTTTTGAAAATCCATCTTATGATGGTAACTTTTGGTTATGAGACTGCCTTCGTGTCGGCCTACCTTAGAGTTTAGGATCTGAGACCGCCCTCGTGTCGGCTTTCCTTCTAAAATTCATCTTGTAATGGTAATCTCTGGTTATGAGACCGCCATCGTGTCGTCCTACATTAGAGTTTTGGATCTGAGACATCCCTCGTGTCTGCTTTCCTTCTAAAATCCATCTTGGGATGGTAACCTCTGGTTATGAGACCGCCTTTGTGTCGGCCTACCTTAGAGTTTAGGATCTGAGACCGCCCCGTGTCGGCTTTCCTTTTGAAAATCCGTCTTATGATGGTAATCTATTTTTATGAGATCGCCTTCGTGTCGGTTTACCTTAGAGTTTAGGATCTGAGACCGCCCTCGTGTTGGCTTTCCTTTTGAAAATCCATCTTGTGTTGGTAACCTCTGGTTATGAGACAGCCTTGGTGTCGGCCTACCTTAGAGTTTAGGAACTGAGACCGCCCTCGTGTCGACTTTCCTTTTGAAAATCCATCTTATGATGGTAACCTTTGGTTATGAGACCGCCTTCGTGTCGGCCTACCATAGAGTTTAGGATCTGAGACCGCCCTCGTGTCGGCTTTCCTTTTGAAAATAGATATTGTTTTGGTAACCTCTGGTTATGAGACCGCCTTCGTGTCGGCCTACCATAGAGTTTAGGATCTGAGACCGCCCTCGTGTCGGCTTTCCTTTTGAAAATAGATATTGTTTTGGTAACCTCTGGTTATGAGACCGCCTTCGTGTCGGCCTACCTTAGAGTTTAGGATCTGAGACTGACCTCGTGTCGACTTTCCTTTTGAAAATCCATCTTATGATGGTAATCTTTTTTTATGAGACCGCCTTCGTGTCGGTTTACCTTAGAGTTTAGGATCTGAGACCGCCCTCGTGTCGGCTTTCCTTTTGAAAATCCATCTTGTGTTGGTAACCTCTGGTTATGAGACCGCCTTGGTGTCGGCCTACCTTAGAGTTTAGGATCTGAGACCGACGTCGTGTCGACTTTCCTCCTAAAATCCATCTTGTGATGGTAACCTCTGGTTATGAGACCGCCTTCGTGTGGGCCTACCTTAGAGTTTAGGATATGAGACCGCCCTCGTGTCGACTTTCCTTTTGAAAATCCATCTTATGATGGAAACCTTTGGTTATGAGACCGCCTTCGTGTCGGCCTACCATAGAGTTTAGGATCTGAGACCGCCCTCGTGTCGGCTTTCCTTTTGAAAATAGATATTGTTTTGGTAACCTCTGGTTATGAGACCGCCTTCGTGCCGGCCTACCTTAGAGATTAGGATCTGAGACCGACCTCGTGTCGACTTTCCTTTTGAAAATCCATCTTATGATGGTAATCTTTTTTTATGAGAACACCTTCGTGTCAGTTTACCTTAGAGTTTAGGATCTGAGACCGTCCTCGTGTCGGCTTTCCTTTTGAAAATCCATCTTGTGTTGGTAACCTCTGGTTATGAGACCGCCTTGGTGTCGGCCTACCTTAGAGTTTAGGATCTGAGACCGACCTCGTGTCGGCTTTCCTTCTAAAAT
This sequence comes from Lathyrus tuberosus, assembly GCA_022829125.1. Classification (NCBI taxonomy): domain Eukaryota; kingdom Viridiplantae; phylum Streptophyta; class Magnoliopsida; order Fabales; family Fabaceae; genus Lathyrus; species Lathyrus tuberosus. The sequence continues at coordinate 10,815,582 of JALAZF010000038.1, forward strand.
CCATCTTGTGATGGTAACCTCTGGTTATGAGACCGCCTTCGTGTCGGCCTACCTTAGAGTTTAGGATCCGAGACCGCCCTCGTGTCGGCTTTCCCTATAAAATCCAACTTGTGATGATAACCTCTGGTTATGAGACCGCCTTGGTGTTGGCCTACCTTAGAGTTTAGGATCTGAGACCATCCTCGTGTTAACTTTCCTTTTGAAAATCCATCTTATGATGGTAACTTATGGTTATTAGACTACCTTCGTGTCGGCTTATCTTAGAGTTTAGAATCTGAGACTGCCCTCGTGTCGGCTTTCCTTCTAAAATCCATCTTGTGATTGTACCATCTAGTTATGAGACCACCTTCGTGTCGGCCTACCTTAGAGTTTAGGATCTGAGACCGCCCTCGTCTCGGCTTTCCTTCTAAAATCCATCTTGTGATTGTACGCTCTAGTTATGAGACCGCCTTCGTGTCGGCCTACCTTAGAGTTTAGGATTTGAGACCTCCCTCGTGTCGGCTTTCCTTCTAAAATCCATCTTGTGATGGTACCCTCTAGTTATGAGACCGCCTTCGTGTCGGCCTACCTCAGAGTTTAGGATCTGAGACCGCCCTCGTCTCGGCTTTCCTTCTAAAATCCATCTTGTGATTGTACCCTCTAGTTATGAGACCGCCTTCGTGTCGGCCTACCTTAGAGTTTAGGATCTGAGACCGCCCTCGTCTCGGCTTTCCTTCTAAAATCCAACTTGTGATTGTACCCTCTAGTTATGAGACCGCCTTCGTGTCGTCCTACCTTAGAGTTTAGGATCTGAGACCGCCCTCGTGTCGGCTTTCCTTTTGAAAATAGATATTGTTTTGGTAACCTCTGGTTATGAGACCGCCTTCGTGTCGGCCTACCTTAGAGTTTAGGATCCGAGACTGACCTCGTGTCGACTTTCCTTTTGAAAATCCATCATATGATGGTAATCTTTTTTTATGAGACCGCCTTCGTGTCGGTTTACCTTAGAGTTTAGGATCTGAGACCGCCCTCGTGTCGGCTTTCCTTTTGAAAATCCATCTTGTGTTGGTAACCTCTGGTTATGAGACCGCCTTGGTGTCGGCCTACCTTAGAGTTTAGGATCTGAGACCGACCTCGTGTCGACTTTCCTTCTAAAATCCATCTTGTGATGGTAACCTCTGGTTATGAGACCGCCTTCGTGTGGGCCTACCTTAGAGTTTAGGATATGAGACCGCCCTCGTGTCGACTTTCCTTTTGAAAATCCATCTTATGGTGGAAACCTTTGGTTATGAGCCCGCCTTCGTGTCGGCCTACCATAGAGTTTAGGATCTGAGACCGCCCTCGTGTCGGCTTTCCTTTTGAAAATAGATATTGTTTTGGTAACCTCTGGTTATGAGACCGCCTTCGTGTCAGCCTACCATAGAGTTTAGGATCTGAGACCGCCCTCGTGTCGGCTTTCCTTTTGAAAATAGATATTGTTTTGGTAACCTCTGGTTATGAGACCGCCTTCGTGTCGGCCTACCTTAGAGATTAGGATCTGAGACCGACCTCGTGTCGACTTTCCTTTTGAAAATCCATCTTATGATGGTAATCTTTTTTTATGAGACCGCCTTCGTGTCAGTTTACCTTAGAGTTTAGGATCTGAGACCGCCCTCGTGTCGGCTTTCCTTTTGAAAATCCATCTTGTGTTGGTAACCTCTGGTTATGAGACCGCCTTGGTGTCGGCCTACCTTAGAGTTTAGGATCTGAGACCGACCTCGTGTCGGCTTTCCCTCTAAAATCCAACTTGTGATGATAACCTCTGGTTATGAGACTGCCTTGGTGTTGGCCTACCTTAGAGTTTAGGATCTGAGACCATCCTCGTGTCAACTTTCCTTTTGAAAATCCATCTTATTATGGTTACTTATGGTTATTAGACTGCCTTCGTGTCGGCTTATCTTAGAGTTTAGAATCTGAGACTGCCCTCGTGTCGGCTTTCCTTCTAAAATCCATCTTGTGATTGTACCATCTAGTTATGAGACCGCCTTCGTGTCGGCCTACCTTAGAGTTTAGGATTTGAGACCGCCCTCGTCTCGGCTTTCCTTCTAAAATCCATCTTGTGATTGTACCCTCTAGTTATGAGACCGCCTTCGTGTCGGCCTACCTTAGAGTTTAGGATTTGAGACCGCCCTCGTGTCGGCTTTCCTTCTAAAATCCATCTTGTGATGGTACCCTCTAGTTATGAGACCCCCTTCGTGTCGGCCTACCTTAGAGTTTAGGATCTGAGACCGCCCTCGTCTCGGCTTTCCTTCTAAAATCCATCTTGTGATTGTACCCTCTAGTTATGAGACCGCCTTCGTGTCGTCCTACCTTAGAGTTTAGGATCTGAGACCGCCCTCGTGTCGGCTTTCCTTTTGAAAATAGATATTGTTTTGGTAACCTCTGGTTATGAGACCGCCTTCGTGTCGGCCTACCTTAGAGTTTAGGATCTGAGACTGACCTCGTGTCGACTTTCCTTTTGAAAATCCATCATATGATGGTAATCTTTTTTTATGAGACCGCCTTCGTGTCGGTTTACCTTAGAGTTTAGGATCTGAGACCGCCCTCGTGTCGGCTTTCCTTTTGAAAATCCATCTTGTGTTGGTAACCTCTGGTTATGAGACCGCCTTGGTGTTGGCCTACCTTAGAGTTTAGGATCTGAGACCGACCTCGTGTCGACTTTCTTTCTAAAATCCATCTTGTGATGGTAACCTCTGGTTATGAGACCGCCTTCGTGTGGGCCTACCTTAGAGTTTAGGATATGAGACCGCCCTCGTGTCTACTTTCCTTTTGAAAATCCATCTTATGATGGAAACCTTTGGTTATGAGACCGCCTTCGTGTCGGCCTACCATAGAGTTTAGGATCTGAGACCGCCCTCGTGTCGACTTTCCTTTTGAAAATAGATATTGTTTTGGTAACCTCTGGTTATGAGACCGCCTTCGTGTCGGCCTACCTTAGAGATTAGGATCTGAGACCGACCTCGTGTCGACTTTCCTTTTGAAAATCCATCTTATGATGGTAATCTTTTTTTATGAGACCGCCTTCGTGTCAGTTTACCTTAGAGTTTAGGATCTGAGACCGACCTCGTGTCGGCTTTCCTTCTAAAATCCATCTTGTGATGGTAACCTCTGGTTATGAGACCGCCTTCGTGTCGGCCTACCTTAGAGTTTAGGATCCGAGACCGCCCTCGTCTCGGCTTTCCTTCTAAAATCCATCTTGTGATTGTACCCTCTAGTTATGAGACCGCCTTCGTGTCGTCCTACCTTAGAGTTTAGGATCTGAGACCGCCCTCGTGTCGGCTTTCCTTTTGAAAATAGATATTGTTTTGGTAACCTCTAGTTATGAGACCGCCTTCGTGTCGGCCTACCTTAGAGTTTAGGATCTGAGACTGACCTCGTGTCGACTTTCCTTTTGAAAATCCATCATATGATGGTAATCTTTTTTTATGAGACCGCCTTCGTGTCGGTTTACCTTAGAGTTTAGGATCTGAGACCGCCCTCGTGTCGGCTTTCCTTTTGAAAATCCATCTTGTGTTGGTAACCTCTGGTTATGAGACCGCCTTGGTGTTGGCCTACCTTAGAGTTTAGGATCTGAGACCGACCTCGTGTCGACTTTCTTTCTAAATTCCATCTTGTGATGGTAACCTCTGGTTATGAGACCGCCTTCGTGTGGGCCTACCTTAGAGTTTAGGATATGAGACCGCCCTCGTGTCGACTTTCCTTTTGAAAATCCATCTTATGATGGAAACCTTTGGTTATGAGACCGCCTTCGTGTCGGCCTACCATAGAGTTTAGGATCTGAGACTGCCCTCGTGTCGGCTTTCCTTTTGAAAATAGAAATTGTTTTGGTAACCTCTGGTTATGAGACCGCCTTCGTGTCGGCCTACCTTAGAGATTAGGATCTGAGACCGACCTCGTGTCGACTTTCCTTTTGAAAATCCATCTTATGATGGTAATCTTTTTTTATGAGACCGCCTTCGTGTCAGTTTACCTTAGAGTTTAGGATCTGAGACCGACCTCGTGTCGGCTTTCCTTCTAAAATCCATCTTGTGATGGTAACCTCTGGTTATGAGACCGCCTTCGTGTCGGCCTACCTTAGAGTTTAGGATCCTAGACCGCCCTCGTGTCGGCTTTCCCTCTAAAATCCAACTTTTGATGATAACCTCTGGTTATGAGACCGCCTTGGTGTTGGCCTACCTTAGAGTTTAGGATCTGAGACCATCCTCGTGTCAACTTTCCTTTTGAAAATCCATCTTATGATGGTAACTTATGGTTATTAGACTGCCTTCGTGTCCGCTTATCTTAGAGTTTAGAATCTGAGACTGCCCTCGTGTCGGGTTTCCTTCTAAAATCCATCTTGTGATTGTACCATCTAGTTATGAGACCGCCTTCGTGTCGGCCTACCTTAGAGTTTAGGATCTGAGACCGCCCTCGTCTCGGCTTTCCTTCTAAAATCCATCTTGTGATTGTACCCTCTAGTTATGAGACCGCCTTCGTGTCGGCCTACCTTAGAGTTTAGGATCTGAGACCGCCCTCGTGTCGGCTTTCCTTTTGAAAATCCATCTTGTGTTGGTAACCTCTGGTTATGAGACCGCCTTGGTCTCGGCCTACCTTAGAGTTTAGGATCTGAGACCGACCTCGTGTCGGCTTTCCTTCTAAAATCCATCTTGTGATGGTAACCTCTGGTTATGAGACCGCCTTCGTGTCGGCCTACCTTAGAGTTTAGGATCCGAGACCGCCCTCGTGTCGGCTTTCCCTCTAAAATCCAACTTGTGATGATAACCTCTGTTTATGAGACCGCCTTGGTGTTGGCCTACCTTAGAGTTTAGGATCTGAGACCATCCTCGTGTCAACTTTCCTTTTGAAAATACATCTTATGATGGTAACTTATGGTTATTAGACTGCCTTCGTGTCCGCTTATCTTAGAGTTTAGAATCTGAGACTGCCCTCGTGTCGGCTTTCCTTTTAAAACCCATCTTGTGATTGTACCATCTAGTTATGAGACCGCCTTCGTGTCGGCCTACCTTAGAGTTTAGGATCTGAGACCGCCCTCGTCTCGGCTTTCCTTCTAAAATCCATCTTGTGATTGTACCCTCTAGTTATGAGACCGCCTTCGTGTCGGCCTACCTTAGAGTTTAGGATTTGAGACCACCCTCGTGTCGGCTTTCCTTCTAAAATCCATCTTGTGATGGTACCCTCTAGTTATGAGACCGCCTTCGTGTCGGCCTACCTCAGAGTTTAGGATCTGAGACCGCCCTCGTCTCGGCTTTCCTTCTAAAATCCATCTTGTGATTGTACCCTCTAGTTATGAGACCGCCTTCGTGTCGGCCTACCTTAGAGTTTAGGATCTGAGACCGCCCTCGTCTCGGCTTTCCTTCTAAAATCCAACTTGTGATTGTACCCTCTAGTTATGAGACCGCCTTCGTGTCGTCCTACCTTAGAGTTTAGGATCTGAGACCGCCCTCGTGTCGGCTTTCCTTTTGAAAATAGATATTGTTTTGGTAACCTCTGGTTATGAGACCGCCTTCGTGTCGGCCTACCTTAGAGTTTAGGATCCGAGACTGACCTCGTGTCGACTTTCCTTTTGAAAATCCATCATATGATGGTAATCTTTTTTTATGAGACCGCCTTCGTGTCGGTTTACCTTAGAGTTTAGGATCTGAGACCGCCCTCGTGTCGGCTTTCCTTTTGAAAATCCATCTTGTGTTGGTAACCTCTGGTTATGAGACCGCCTTGGTGTCGGCCTACCTTAGAGTTTAGGATCTGAGACCGACCTCGTGTCGACTTTCCTTCTAAAATCCATCTTGTGATGGTAACCTCTGGTTATGAGACCGCCTTCGTGTGGGCCTACCTTAGAGTTTAGGATATGAGACCGCCCTCGTGTCGACTTTCCTTTTGAAAATCCATCTTATGGTGGAAACCTTTGGTTATGAGCCCGCCTTCGTGTCGGCCTACCATAGAGTTTAGGATCTGAGACCGCCCTCGTGTCGGCTTTCCTTTTGAAAATAGATATTGTTTTGGTAACCTCTGGTTATGAGACCGCCTTCGTGTCACCCTACCATAGAGTTTAGGATCTGAGACCGCCCTCGTGTCGGCTTTCCTTTTGAAAATAGATATTGTTTTGGTAACCTCTGGTTATGAGACCGCCTTCGTGTCGGCCTACCTTAGAGATTAGGATCTGAGACCGACCTCGTGTCGACTTTCCTTTTGAAAATCCATCTTATGATGGTAATCTTTTTTTATGAGACCGCCTTCGTGTCAGTTTACCTTAGAGTTTAGGATCTGAGACCGCCCTCGTGTCGGCTTTCCTTTTGAAAATCCATCTTGTGTTGGTAACCTCTGGTTATGAGACCGCCTTGGTGTCGGCCTACCTTAGAGTTTAGGATCTGAGACCGACCTCGTGTCGGCTTTCCCTCTAAAATCCAACTTGTGATGATAACCTCTGGTTATGAGACCGCCTTGGTGTTGGCCTACCTTAGAGTTTAGGATCTGAGACCATCCTCGTGTCAACTTTCCTTTTGAAAATCCATCTTATTATGGTTACTTATGGTTATTAGACTGCCTTCGTGTCGGCTTATCTTAGAGTTTAGAATCTGAGACTGCCCTCGTGTCGGCTTTCCTTCTAAAATCCATCTTGTGATTGTACCATCTAGTTATGAGACCGCCTTCGTGTCGGCCTACCTTAGAGTTTAGGATTTGAGACCGCCCTCGTCTCGGCTTTCCTTCTAAAATCCATCTTGTGATTGTACCCTCTAGTTATGAGACCGCCTTCGTGTCGGCCTACCTTAGAGTTTAGGATCCGAGACCGCCCTCGTGTCGGCTTTCCCTCTAAAATCCAACTTGTGATGATAACCTCTGTTTATGAGACCGCCTTGGTGTTGGCCTACCTTAGAGTTTAGGATCTGAGACCATCCTCGTGTCAACTTTCCTTTTGAAAATACATCTTATGATGGTAACTTATGGTTATTAGACTGCCTTCGTGTCCGCTTATCTTAGAGTTTAGAATCTGAGACTGCCCTCGTGTCGGCTTTCCTTTTAAAACCCATCTTGTGATTGTACCATCTAGTTATGAGACCGCCTTCGTGTCGGCCTACCTTAGAGTTTAGGATCTGAGACCGCCCTCGTCTCGGCTTTCCTTCTAAAATCCATCTTGTGATTGTACCCTCTAGTTATGAGACCGCCTTCGTGTCGGCCTACCTTAGAGTTTAGGATTTGAGACCGCCCTCGTGTCGGCTTTCCTTCTAAAATCCATCTTGTGATGGTACCCTCTAGTTATGAGACCGCCTTCGTGTCGGCCTACCTCAGAGTTTAGGATCTGAGACCGCCCTCGTCTCGGCTTTCCTTCTAAAATCCATCTTGTGATTGTACCCTCTAGTTATGAGACTGCCTTCGTGTCGGCCTACCTTAGAGTTTAGGATCTGAGACCGCCCTCGTCTCGGCTTTCCTTCTAAAATCCAACTTGTGATTGTACCCTCTAGTTATGAGACCGCCTTCGTGTCGTCCTACCTTAGAGTTTAGGATCTGAGACCGCCCTCGTGTCGGCTTTCCTTTTGAAAATAGATATTGTTTTGGTAACCTCTGGTTATGAGACCGCCTTCGTGTCGGCCTACCTTAGAGTTTAGGATCCGAGACTGACCTCGTGTCGACTTTCCTTTTGAAAATCCATCATATGATGGTAATCTTTTTTTATGAGACCGCCTTCGTGTCGGTTTACCTTAGAGTTTAGGATCTGAGACCGCCCTCGTGTCGGCTTTCCTTTTGAAAATCCATCTTGTGTTGGTAACCTCTGGTTATGAGACCGCCTTGGTGTCGGCCTACCTTAGAGTTTAGGATCTGAGACCGACCTCGTGTCGACTTTCCTTCTAAAATCCATCTTGTGATGGTAACCTCTGGTTATGAGACCGCCTTCGTGTGGGCCTACCTTAGAGTTTAGGATATGAGACCGCCCTCGTGTCGACTTTCCTTTTGAAAATCCATCTTATGGTGGAAACCTTTGGTTATGAGCCCGCCTTCGTGTCGGCCTACCATAGAGTTTAGGATCTGAGACCGCCCTCGTGTCGGCTTTCCTTTTGAAAATAGATATTGTTTTGGTAACCTCTGGTTATGAGACCGCCTTCGTGTCAGCCTACCATAGAGTTTAGGATCTGAGACCGCCCTCGTGTCGGCTTTCCTTTTGAAAATAGATATTGTTTTGGTAACCTCTGGTTATGAGACCGCCTTCGTGTCGGCCTACCTTAGAGATTAGGATCTGAGACCGACCTCGTGTCGACTTTCCTTTTGAAAATCCATCTTATGATGGTAATCTTTTTTTATGAGACCGCCTTCGTGTCAGTTTACCTTAGAGTTTAGGATCTGAGACCGCCCTCGTGTCGGCTTTCCTTTTGAAAATCCATCTTGTGTTGGTAACCTCTGGTTATGAGACCGCCTTGGTGTCGGCCTACCTTAGAGTTTAGGATCTGAGACCGACCTCGTGTCGGCTTTCCCTCTAAAATCCAACTTGTGATGATAACCTCTGGTTATGAGACCGCCTTGGTGTTGGCCTACCTTAGAGTTTAGGATCTGAGACCATCCTCGTGTCAACTTTCCTTTTGAAAATCCATCTTATTATGGTTACTTATGGTTATTAGACTGCCTTCGTGTCGGCTTATCTTAGAGTTTAGAATCTGAGACTGCCCTCGTGTCGGCTTTCCTTCTAAAATCCATCTTGTGATTGTACCATCTAGTTATGAGACCGCCTTCGTGTCGGCCTACCTTAGAGTTTAGGATTTGAGACCGCCCTCGTCTCGGCTTTCCTTCTAAAATCCATCTTGTGATTGTACCCTCTAGTTATGAGACCGCCTTCGTGTCGGCCTACCTTAGAGTTTAGGATTTGAGACCGCCCTCGTGTCGGCTTTCCTTCTAAAATCCATCTTGTGATGGTACCCTCTAGTTATGAGACCCCCTTCGTGTCGGCCTACCTTAGAGTTTAGGATCTGAGACCGCCCTCGTCTCGGCTTTCCTTCTAAAATCCATCTTGTGATTGTACCCTCTAGTTATGAGACCGCCTTCGTGTCGTCCTACCTTAGAGTTTAGGATCTGAGACCGCCCTCGTGTCGGCTTTCCTTTTGAAAATCCATCTTATGATGGAAACCTTTGGTTATGAGACCGCCTTCGTGTCGGCCTACCATAGAGTTTAGGATCTGAGACCGCCCTCGTGTCGGCTTTCCTTTTGAAAATAGATATTGTTTTGGTAACCTCTGGTTATGAGACCGCCTTCGTGTCGGCCTACCTTAGAGTTTAGGATCTGAGACTGACCTCGTGTCGACTTTCCTTTTGAAAATCCATCATATGATGGTAATCTTTTTTTATGAGACCGCCTTCGTGTCGGTTTACCTTAGAGTTTAGGATCTGAGACCGCCCTCGTGTCGGCTTTCCTTTTGAAAATCCATCTTGTGTTGGTAACCTCTGGTTATGAGACCGCCTTGGTGTTGGCCTACCTTAGAGTTTAGGATCTGAGACCGACCTCGTGTCGACTTTCTTTCTAAAATCCATCTTGTGATGGTAACCTCTGGTTATGAGACCGCCTTCGTGTGGGCTTACCTTAGAGTTTAGGATATGAGACCGCCCTCGTGTCTACTTTCCTTTTGAAAATCCATCTTATGATGGAAACCTTTGGTTATGAGACCGCCTTCGTGTCGGCCTACCATAGAGTTTAGGATCTGAGACCGCCCTCGTGTCGGCTTTCCTTTTGAAAATAGATATTGTTTTGGTAACCTCTGGTTATGAGACCGCCTTCGTGTCGGCCTACCTTAGAGATTAGGATCTGAGACCGACCTCGTGTCGACTTTCCTTTTGAAAATCCATCTTATGATGGTAATCTTTTTTTATGAGACCGCCTTCGTGTCAGTTTACCTTAGAGTTTAGGATCTGAGACCGACCTCGTGTCGGCTTTCCTTCTAAAATCCATCTTGTGATGGTAACCTCTGGTTATGAGACCGCCTTCGTGTCGGCCTACCTTAGAGTTTAGGATCCGAGACCGCCCTCGTCTCGGCTTTCCTTCTAAAATCCATCTTGTGATTGTACCCTCTAGTTATGAGACCGCCTTCGTGTCGTCCTACCTTAGAGTTTAGGATCTGAGACCGCCCTCGTGTCGGCTTTCCTTTTGAAAATAGATATTGTTTTGGTAACCTCTAGTTATGAGACCGCCTTCGTGTCGGCCTACCTTAGAGTTTAGGATCTGAGACTGACCTCGTGTCGACTTTCCTTTTGAAAATCCATCATATGATGGTAATCTTTTTTTATGAGACCGCCTTCGTGTCGGTTTACCTTAGAGTTTAGGATCTGAGACCGCCCTCGTGTCGGCTTTCCTTTTGAAAATCCATCTTGTGTTGGTAACCTCTGGTTATGAGACCGCCTTGGTGTTGGCCTACCTTAGAGTTTAGGATCTGAGACCGACCTCGTGTCGACTTTCTTTCTAAAATCCATCTTGTGATGGTAACCTCTGGTTATGAGACCGCCTTCGTGTGGGCCTACCTTAGAGTTTAGGATATGAGACCGCCCTCGTGTCGACTTTCCTTTTGAAAATCCATCTTATGATGGAAACCTTTGGTTATGAGACCGCCTTCGTGTCGGCCTACCATAGAGTTTAGGATCTGAGACCGCCCTCGTGTCGGCTTTCCTTTTGAAAATAGAAATTGTTTTGGTAACCTCTGGTTATGAGACCGCCTTCGTGTCGGCCTACCTTAGAGATTAGGATCCGAGACCGACCTCGTGTCGGCTTTCCCTCTAAAATCCAACTTTTGATGATAACCTCTGGTTATGAGACCGCCTTGGTGTTGGCCTACCTTAGAGTTTAGGATCTGAGACCATCCTCGTGTCAACTTTCCTTTTGAAAATCCATCTTATGATGGTAACTTATGGTTATTAGACTGCCTTCGTGTCCGCTTATCTTAGAGTTTAGAATCTGAGACTGCCCTCGTGTCGGGTTTCCTTCTAAAATCCATCTTGTGATTGTACCATCTAGTTATGAGACCGCCTTCGTGTCGGCCTACCTTAGAGTTTAGGATCTGAGACCGCCCTCGTCTCGGCTTTCCTTCTAAAATCCATCTTGTGATTGTACCCTCTAGTTATGAGACCGCCTTCGTGTCGGCCTACCTTAGAGTTTAGGATCTGAGACCGCCCTCGTGTCGGCTTTCCTTTTGAAAATCCATCTTGTGTTGGTAACCTCTGGTTATGAGACCGCCTTGGTCTCAGCCTACCTTAGAGTTTAGGATCTGAGACCGACCTCGTGTCGGCTTTCCTTCTAAAATCCATCTTGTGATGGTAACCTCTGTTTATGAGACCGCCTTCGTGTCGGCTTTCCCTCTAGTTATGAGACCGCCTTCGTGTCGGCCTACCTTAGAGTTTAGGATTTGAGACCGCCCTCGTGTCGGCTTTCCTTCTAAAATCCATCTTGTGATGGTACCCTCTGGTTATGAGACTGTCTTCGTGTCGGCCTACCTTAGAGTTTAGGATCCGAGACCGCCCTCGTCTCGGCTTTCCTTCTAAAATCCATCTTGTGATTGTACCCTCTAGTTATGAGACCGCCTTCGTGTCGTCCTACCTTAGAGTTTAGGATCTGAGACCGCCCTCGTGTCGGCTTTCCTTTTGAAAATAGATACTGTTTTGGTAACCTCTGGTTATGAGACCGCCTTCGTGTCGGCCTACCTTAGAGTTTAGGATCTGAGACTGACCTCGTGTCGACTTTCCTTTTGAAAATCCATCATATGATGGTAATCTTTTTTTATGAGACCGCCTTCGTGTCGGTTTACCTTAGAGTTTAGGATCTGAGACCGCCCTCGTGTCGGCTTTCCTTTTGAAAATCCATCTTGTGTTGGTAACCTCTGGTTATGAGACCGCCTTGGTGTTGGCCTACCTTAGAGTTTAGGATCTGAGACCGACCTCGTGTCGACTTTCTTTCTAAAATCCATCTTGTGATGGTAACCTCTGGTTATGAGACCGCCTTCGTGTGGGCCTACCTTAGAGTTTAGGATATGAGACCGCCCTCGTGTCGACTTTCCTTTTGAAAATCCATCTTATGATGGAAACCTTTGGTTATGAGACCGCCTTCGTGTCGGCCTACCATAGAGTTTAGGATCTGAGACCGCCCTCGTGTCGGCTTTCCTTTTGAAAATAGAAATTGTTTTGGTAACCTCTGGTTATGAGACCGCCTTCGTGTCGGCCTACCTTAGAGATTAGGATCTGAGACCGACCTCGTGTCGACTTTCCTTTTGAAAATCCATCTTATGATGGTAATCTTTTTTTATGAGACCGCCTTCGTGTCAGTTTACCTTAGAGTTTAGGATCTGAGACCGACCTCGTGTCGGCTTTCCTTCTAAAATCCATCTTGTGATGGTAACCTCTGGTTATGAGACCGCCTTCGTGTCGGCCTACCTTAGAGTTTAGGATCTGAGTCCGCCCTCGTCTCGGCTTTCCTTCTAAAATCCATCTTGTGATTGTACCCTCTAGTTATGAGACCGCCTTCGTGTCGGCCTACCTTAGAGTTTAGGATCTGAGACCGCCCTCGTGTCGGCTTTCCTTTTGAAAATCCATCTTGTGTTGGTAACCTCTGGTTATGAGACCGCCTTGGTCTCGGCCTACCTTAGAGTTTAGGATCTGAGACCGACCTCGTGTCGGCTTTCCTTCTAAAATCCATCTTGTGATGGTAACCTCTGGTTATGAGACCGCCTTCGTGTCGGCCTACCTTAGAGTTTAGGATCCGAGACCGCCCTCGTGTCGGCTTTCCCTCTAAAATCCAACTTGTGATGATAACCTCTGTTTATGAGACCGCCTTGGTGTTGGCCTACCTTAGAGTTTAGGATCTGAGACCATCCTCGTGTCAACTTTCCTTTTGAAAATCCATCTTATGATGGTAACTTATGGTTATTAGACTGCCTTCGTGTCCGCTTATCTTAGAGTTTAGAATCTGAGACTGCCCTCGTGTCGGCTTTCCCTTTAAAACCCATATTGTGATTGTACCATCTAGTTATGAGACCGCCTTCGTGTCGGCCTACCTTAGAGTTTAGGATCTGAGACCGCCCTCGTCTCGGCTTTCCTTCTAAAATCCATCTTGTGATTGTACCCTCTAGTTATGAGACCGCCTTCGTGTCGGCCTACCTTAGAGTTTAGGATTTGAGACCGCCCTCGTGTCGGCTTTCCTTCTAAAATCCATCTTGTGATGGTACCCTCTAGTTATGAGACCGTCTTCGTGTCGGCCTACCTTAGAGTTTAGGATCTGAGACCGCCCTCGTCTCGGCTTTCCTTCTAAAATCCATCTTGTGATTGTACCCTCTAGTTATGAGACCGCCTTCGTGTCGTCCTACCTTAGAGTTTAGGATCTGAGACCGCCCTCGTCTCGGCTTTCCTTCTAAAATCCATCTTGTGATTGTACCCTCTAGTTATGAGACCGCCTTCGTGTCGGCCTACCTTAGAGTTTAGGATTTGAGACCGCCCTCGTGTCGGCTTTCCTTCTAAAATCCATCTTGTGATGGTACCCTCTAGTTATGAGACCGCCTTCGTGTCGGCCTACCTTAGAGTTTAGGATCTGAGACCGCCCTCGTCTTGGCTTTCCTTTTGAAAATCCATCTTGTGATGGTAACCTCTGGTTTTGAGACCGCCTTCCTGTCGGCCTACCTTAGAGTTTAGGATGTTAGACCGCCCTCGTGTCGGGTTTCCTTCTAAAATTCATCTTGTAATGGTAATCTTTGGTTATGAGACCGCCTTCGTGTCGGCCTACCTAAGTGTTTTGGATCTGAGACATCCCTCGTGTCGGCTTTCCTTCTAAAATCCATCTTGTGATGGTAACCTCTGGTTATGAGACCGCCTTCGTGTGGGCCTTCCTTAGAGTTTAGGATCTGAGACCGCCCTCGTGTCGACTTTCCTTTTGAAAATCCATCTTATGATGGTAACCTTTGGTTATGAGACCGCCTTCGTGTCGGCTTACCTTAGAGTTTAGGATCTGAGACTGCCCTCGTGTCGGCTTTCCTTTTGAAATAAGATCTTGTTTTGGTAACCTCTGGTTATGAGACCGCCTTCGTGTCGGCCTACCTTAGAGTTTAGGATCTGAGACCGACCTCGTGTCGGCTTTCCCTCTAAAATCTATCTTGTGATGATAAGCTCTGGTTATGAGAACGCCTTGGTGTCGGCCTACCTTAGAGTTTAGGATCTGAGACCATCCTCATGTCGACTTTCCTTTTGAAAATCCATCTTATGATGGTAACTTTTGGTTATGAGACTGCCTTCGTGTCGGCTTACCTTAGAGTTTAGAATCTGAGACTACCCTTGTGTCGACTTTCCTTTTTAAAATCCATCTGGTGATGGTAACCTCTGGTTATGAGACCGCCTTCGTGTCGGCCTACCTTGGAGTTTAGGATCTGAGACCGCCCTCGTGTCGGCTTTCCTTCTAAAATTCATCTTGTAATGGTAATCTCTGGTTATGAGACCGCCTTCGTGTCGTCCTACATTAGAGTTTTGGATCTGAGACATCCCTCCTGTCTGTTTTCCTTCTAAAATCCAGCTTGGGATGGTAACCTCTGGTTATGAGACCGCCTTGATGTCGGCCTACCTTAGAGTTTAGGAACTGAGACCGCCCTCGTGTCGACTTTCCTTTTGAAAATCCGTCTTATGATGGTAACCTTTGGTTATGAGACCGCCCTCGTGTCGGCTTTCCTTCTAAAATCCATCTTGTGATGGTACCCTCTAGTTATGAGACCGCCTTCGTGTCGGCCTACCTTAGAGTTTAGGATCTGAGACCGCCCTCGTCACGGCTTTCCTTCTAAAATCCATCTTGTGATTCTACCCTCTAGTTATGAGACCGCCTTCGTGTCGTCCTACCTTAGAGTTTAGGATCTGAGACCGCCCTCGTCTCGGCTTTCCTTCTAAAATCCATCTTGTGATTGTACCCTCTAGTTATGAGACCGCCTTCGTGTCGGCCTACCTTAGAGTTTAGGATTTGAGACCGCCCTCGTGTCGGCTTTCCTTCTAAAATCCATCTTGTGATGGTACCCTCTAGTTATGAGACCGCCTTCGTGTCGGCCTACCTTAGAGTTTAGGATCTGAGACCGCCCTCGTCTTGGCTTTCCTTTTGAAAATCCATCTTGTGATGGTAACCTCTGGTTTTGAGACCACCTTCCTGTCGGCCTACCTTAGAGTTTAGGATGTTAGACTGCCCTCGTGTCGGGTTTCCTTCTAAAATTCATCTTGTAATGGTAATCTCTGGTTATGAGACCGCCTTCGTGTCGGCCTACCTAAGAGTTTTGGATCTGAGACATCCCTCGTGTCGGCTTTCCTTCTAAAATCCATCTTGTGATGGTAACCTCTGGTTATGAGACCGCCTTCGTGTGGGCCTTCCTTAGAGTTTAGGATCTGAGACCGCCCTCGTGTCGACTTTCCTTTTGAAAATCCATCTTATGATGGTAACCTTTGGTTATGAGACCGCCTTCGTGTCGGCTTACCTTAGAGTTTAGGATCTGAGACTGCCCTCGTGTCGGCTTTCCTTTTGAAATAAGATCTTGTTTTGGTAACCTCTGGTTATGAGACCGCCTTCGTGTCGGCCTACCTTAGAGTTTAGGATCTGAGACCGACCTCGTGTCGGCTTTCCTTCTACAATCTGCCTTGTGATGGTAACCTCTGGTTATGAGACCGCCTTCATGTCGGCCTACATTAGAGTTTAGGATCTGAGACCGCCCTCGTGTCGGCTTTCCCTCTAAAATCTATCTTGTGATGATAAGCTCTGGTTATGAGAACGCCTTGGTGTCGGCCTACCTTAGAGTTTAGGATCTGAGACCATCCTCATGTCGACTTTCCTTTTGAAAATCCATCTTATGATGGTAACTTTTGGTTATGAGACTTCCTTCGTGTCGGCTTACCTTAGAGTTTAGAATCTGAGACTACCCTTGTGTCGACTTTCCTTTTTAAAATCCATCTGGTGATGGTAACCTTTGGTTATGAGACCGCCTTCGTGTCGGCCTACCTTAGAGTTTAGGATCTGAGACCGCCCTCGTGTCGGCTTTCCTTCTAAAATTCATCTTGTAATGGTAATCTCTGGTTATGAGACCGCCTTCGTGTCGTCCTACATTAGAGTTTTGGATCTGAGACATCCCTCGTGTCTGTTTTCCTTCTAAAATCCAGCTTGGGATGGTAACCTCTGGTTATGAGACCGACTTGATGTCGGCCTACCTTAGAGTTTAGGAACTGAGACCGCCCTCGTGTCGACTTTCCTTTTGAAAATCCGTCTTACGATGGTAACCTTTGGTTATGAGACCGCCTTCGTGTCGGCCTACCGTAGTGTTTAGGATCTGAGACCGCCCTCGTGTCGGCTTTCCTTCTAAAATCCATCTTGTGATGGTACCCCCTAGTTATGAGACTGCCTTCGTGTCGGCCTACCTTGGAGTTTAGGATCTGAGACCGCCCTCGTCTCGGCTTTCCTTCTAAAATCCATCTTGTGATTGTACCCTCTAGTTATGAGACCGCCTTCGTGTCGTCCTACCTTAGAGTTTAGGATCTGAGACCGCCCTCGTCTCGGCTTTCCTTTTAAAATCCATCTTGTGATTGTACCCTCAAGTTATGAGACCGCCTTCGTGTCGGCCTACCTTAGAGTTTAGGATCTGAGACCGCCCTCGTGTCGGCTTTCCTTTTGAAAATCCATCTTGTGTTGGTAACCTCTGGTTATGAGACCGCCTTGGTCTCGGCCTACCTTAGAGTTTAGGATCTGAGACCGACCTCGTGTCGGCTTTCCTTCTAAAATCCATCTTGTGATGGTAACCTCTGGTTATGAGACCGCCTTCGTGTCGGCCTACCTTAGAGTTTAGGATCCGAGACCGCCCTCGTGTCGGCTTTCCCTCTAAAATCCAACTTGTGATGATAACCTCTGTTTATGAGACCGCCTTGGTGTTGGCCTACCTTAGAGTTTAGGATCTGAGACCATCCTCGTGTCAACTTTCCTTTTGAAAATCCATCTTATGATGGTAACTTATGGTTATTAGACTGCCTTCGTGTCCGCTTATCTTAGAGTTTAGAATCTGAGACTGCCCTCGTGTCGGCTTTCCTTTTAAAATCCATCTTGTGATTGTACCATCTAGTTATGAGACCGCCTTCGTGTCGGCCTACCTTAGAGTTTAGGATCTGAGACCGCCCTCGTCTCGGCTTTCCTTCTAAAATCCATCTTGTGATTGTACCCTCTAGTTATGAGACCGCCTTCGTGTCGGCCTACCTTAGAGTTTAGGATTTGAGACCGCCCTCGTGTCGGCTTTCCTTCTAAAATCCATCTTGTGATGGTACCCTCTAGTTATGAGACCGCCTTCGTGTCGGCCTACCTTAGAGTTTAGGATCTGAGACCGCCCTCGTCTTGGCTTTCCTTCTAAAATCCATCTTGTGATTGTACCCTCTAGTTATGAGACCGCCTTCGTGTCGTCCTACCTTAGAGTTTAGGATCTGAGACCGCCCTCGTCTCGGCTTTCCTTCTAAAATCCATCTTGTGATTGTACCCTCTAGTTATGAGACCGCCTTCGTGTCGGCCTACCTTAGAGTTTAGGATTTGAGACCGCCCTCGTGTCGGCTTTCCTTCTAAAATCCATCTTGTGATGGTACCCTCTAGTTATGAGACCGCCTTCGTGTCGGCCTACCTTAGAGTTTAGGATCTGAGACCGCCCTCGTCTTGGCTTTCCTTTTGAAAATCCATCTTGTGATGGTAACCTCTGGTTTTGAGACCGCCTTCCTGTCGGCCTACCTTAGAGTTTAGGATGTTAGACCGCCCTCGTGTCGGGTTTCCTTCTAAAATTCAACTTGTAATGGTAATCTCTGGTTATGAGACCGCCTTCGTGTCGGCCTACCTTAGAGTTTAGGATCTGAGACCGCCCTCGTGTCGGCTTTCCTTCTAAAATCCATCTTGTGATGGTACCCCCTAGTTATGAGACTGCCTTCGTGTCGGCCTACCTTAGAGTTTAGGATCTGAGACCGCCCTCGTCTCGGCTTTCCTTCTAAAATCCATCTTGTGATTGTACCCTCTAGTTATGAGACCGCCTTCGTGTCGTCCTACCTTAGAGTTTAGGATCTGAGACCGCCCTCGTCTCGGCTTTCCTTCTAAAATCCATCTTGTGATTGTACCCTCTAGTTATGAGACCGCCTTCGTGTCGTCCTACCTTAGAGTTTAGGATCTGAGACCGCCCTCGTCTCGGCTTTCCTTCTAAAATCCATCTTGTGATGGTACCCCCTAGTTATGAGACTGCCTTCGTGTCGGCCTACCTTAGAGTTTAGGATTTGAGACCGCCGTCGTGTCGGCTTTCCTTCTAAAATCCATCTTGTGATGGTACCCTCTAGTTATGAGACCGCCTTCGTGTCGGCCTACCTTAGAGTTTAGGATCTGAGACCGCCCTCGTCTCGGCTTTCCTTCTAAAATCTATCTTGTGATTGTACCCTCTAGTTATGAGACCGCCTTCGTGTCGTCCTACCTTAGAGTTTAGGATCTGAGACCGCCCTCGTCTCGGCTTTCCTTTTAAAATCCATCTTGTGATTGTACCCTCTAGTTATGAGACCGCCTTCGTGTCGGCCTACCTTAGAGTTTAGGATCTGAGACCGCCCTCGTGTCGGCTTTCCTTTTGAAAATCCATCTTGTGTTGGTAACCTCTGGTTATGAGACCGCCTTGGTCTCGGCCTACCTTAGAGTTTAGAATCTGAGACTACCCTTGTGTCGACTTTCCTTTTTAAAATCCATCTGGTGATGGTAACCTCTGGTTATGAGACCGCCTTCGTGTCGGCCTACCTTAGAGTTTAGGATCTGAGACCGCCCTCGTGTCGGCTTTCCTTCTAAAATTCATCGTGTAATGGTAATCTCTGGTTATGAGACCGCCTTCGTGTCGTCCTACATTAGAGTTTTGGATCTGAGACATCCCTCGTGTCTGTTTTCCTTCTAAAATCCAGCTTGGGATGGTAACCTCTGGTTATGAGACCGACTTGATGTCGGCCTACCTTAGAGTTTAGGAACTGAGACCGCCCTCGTGTCGACTTTCCTTTTGAAAATCCGTCTTATGATGGTAACCTTTGGTTATGAGACCGCCTTCGTGTCGGCCTACCATAGTGTTTAGGATCTGAGACCGCCCTCGTGTCGGCTTTCCTTTTGAAAATAGATATTGTTTTGGTAACCTCTGGTTATGATACCGCCTTCGTGTCGGCCTACCATAGAGTTTAGGATCTGAGACCGCCCTCATGTCGGCTTTCCTTTTGAAAATAGATATTGTTTTGGTAACCTCTGGTTATGAGACCGCCTTCGTGTCGGCCTACCTTAGAGTTTAGGATCTGAGACTGACCTCGTGTCGACTTTCCTTTTGAAAATCCATCTTATGATGGTAATCTTTTTTTATGAGACCGCCTTCGTGTCGGTTTACCTTAGAGTTTAGGATCTGAGACCGCCCTCGTGTCGGCTTTCCTTTTGAAAATCCATCTTGTGTTGGTAACCTCGGGTTATGAGACCGCCTTGGTGTCGGCCTACCTTAGAGTTTAGGATCTGAGACCGACCTCGTGTCGACTTTCCTTCTAAAATCCATCTTGTGATGGTAACCTCTGGTTATGAGATCGCCTTCGTGTCGGCCTACCTTAGAGTTTAGGATCTGAGACCGCCCTCTTGTCGTCTTTCCCTCTAAAATCCATCTTGTGATGATAACCTCTGGTTATGAGACCACCTTGGTGTCGGCCTACCTTAGAGTTTAGGATCTGAGACCATCCTCGTGTCGACTTTCCTTTTGAAAATCCATCTTATGATGGTAACTTTTGGTTATGAGAATGCCTTCGTGTCGGCTTATCTTAGAGTTTAGGATCTGAGACCGCCCTCGTCTCGGCTTTCCTTCTAAAATCCATCTTGTAATTGTACCCTCTATTTATGAGACCGCCTTCGTGTCGGCCTAACTTAGAGTTTAGGCTTTGAGACCGCCCTCGTGTCGGCTTTCCTTCTAAAATCCATCTTGTGATGGTACCCTCTAGTTATGAGACCGCCTTCGTGTCGGCCTACCTTAGAGTTTAGGATTTGAGACCGCCCTCGTCTTGGCTTTCCTTTTGAAAATCCATCTTGTGATGGTAACCTCTGGTTATGAGACCGCCTTCCTGTTGGCCTACCTTAGAGTTTAGGATCTTAGACCGCCCTCGTGTCGGGTTTCCTTCTAAAATTCATCTTGTAATGGTAATCTCTGGTTATGAGACCGCCTTCGTGTCGGCCTACCTAAGAGTTTTGGATCTGAAACATCCCTCGTGCCGGCTTTCCTTCTAAAATCCATCTTGTGATGGTAACCTCTGGTTATGAGACCGCCTTCGTGTGGGCCTACCTTAGAGTTTACGATCTGAGACCGCCCTCGTGTCGACTTTCCTTTTGAAAATCCATCTTATGATGGTAACCTTTGGTTATGAGACCGCCTTCGTGGTGGCTTACCTTAGAGTTTAGGATCTGAGACCGCCCTCGTGTCGGCTTTCCTTTTGAAAATAGATCTTGTTTTGGTAACCTCTGGTTATGAGACCGCCTTCGTGTCAGCCTACCTTAGAGTTTAGGATCTGAAACAGAACTCGTGTCGGCTTTCCTTCTAAAATCCATCTTATGATGGTAACCTCTGGTTATGAGACCGCCTTCGTGTCGGCCTACCTTAGAGTTTAGGATCTGAGACCATCCTCATGTCGACTTTCCTTTTGAAAATCCATCTTATGATGGTAACTTTTGATTATGAGACTGCCTTCGTGTCGGCTTATCTTAGTGTTTAGAATTTGAGACTACCCTCGTGTCGGCTTTCCTTCTAAAATCCATCTTGTGATTGTTCCCTCTAGTTATGAGACCGCCTTCGTGTCGGCCTACCTTAGAGTTTAGGATCTGAGACCGCCCTCATCTCGGCTTTCCTTCTAAAATCCATCTTGTGATTGTACCCTCTAGTCATGAGACCGCCTTCGTGTCGGCCTACCTTAGAGTTTAGGATCTGAGACCGCCCTCGTCTCAGCTTTCCTTTTGAAAATCCATCTTGTGATGGTAACCTCTGGCTATGAGACCGCCTTCCAGTCGGCCTACCTTAGAGTTTAGGATCTGAGACCGCCCTCGTGTGTGCTTTCCTTCTAAAATTCATCTTGTAATGGTAATCTTTGGTTATGAGACCACCTTCGTGTCGGCCTACCTTAGAGTTTTGGATCTAAGACATCCCTCGTGTCGGCTTTCCTTCTAAAATCCATCTTATGATGGTAACCTCTGGTTATGAGACCGCCTTCGTGTCGGCTTAACTTAGAGTTTAGGATCTGAGACCGCCCTCGTATCGGCTTTCCTTTTGAAAATCCATCTTGTGTTGGTAACCTCTAGTTATGAGACCGCCTTTGTGTCGGCCTACCTTAGAGTTTAGGATCTGAGACCGCCCTCGTGTCGGCATTCCTTCTAAAATCCATCTTGTGATGGTAACCTCTGGTTATGAGACCGCCTTCGTGTCGGCCTACCTTAGAGTTTAGGATCTGAGACCGCCCTCGTGTCGGCTTTCCTTTTGAAAATCCATCTTGTGATGGTAACCTTTGGTTATGAGACCGCCTTCGTGTCGGATTACCTTAGAGTTTAGGATCTGAGACCCCCCTCGTGTCAGCTTTCCTTTTTAAAATCCATCTTGTAATGGTAGCCTCTGGTTATGAGACCGCCTTCGTGCCGGCCTACCTTAGAGTTTAGGATCTGAGACCACCCTCGTGTCAGCTTTCGTTCTAAAATCCATCTTGTGATGGTAACCTCTGGTTATGAGACCGTATTCGTGTTGGCCTACCTTAGAGTTTAGGATCTGAGACCGCCCTCGTGTCGGCTTTCCCTCTAAAATCCATCTTGTTATGGTAACCTCTGGTTATGAGACCGCCTTCGTGTCGGCCTACCTTAGAGTTTAGGATCTGAGACCGCCCTCGTGTCGGCTTTCCTTCTAAAATTCAGTTTGTAATGGTAATCTCTAGTTATGAGACCGCCTTCGTGCCGACCTACCTTTGAGTTTTGGATCTGAGACATCCCTCGTGTCGGCTTTCTTTCTAAAATCCATCTTGTTGTGATGCTAACCTCTGGTTATGAGACCCCCTTCGTGTCGGCCTACCTTAGAGTTTAGGATCTGAGACCGCCCTCGTGTCGGCTTTCCTTTTGAAAATCCATCTTATGATGGTAACCTTTGGTTATGAGACCGCCTTCGTGTTGGCCTACCTTAGAGTTTTGGATCTGAGACATCCCTCGTGTCGGCTTTCGTTCTAAAATCCATCTTGTGATGGTAACCTCTGGTTATGGGACCGCCTTCGTGTCGGCCTACCTTAGAGTTTAGGATCTGAGGCCGCCCTCTGTAACACCCCAAAATTTGCCCTCTTACTTTTAGCTAACTGGCTTATGTTTCTTTGCATTTCTTGCATTAGAATTTGTGCATAGCATTGGTTCTTAGCATGGGATCAAGGTACTTGGTTCATATCAAGGGAGTCTCAAGCCTCAAGGTGGTTTGAGGAGTTCATCATATCTTCATAAGGTCAAGAATGGCAAAGGGTTTCAAGTGAATCTTTCCCTCCTAACCAGAGGGACCAGGTAGGGTTTTGACCCAAAGGACTTCTTGAAGGGCTTTATGGATTCAAGCATGTTTTTATGGGTTCTATATATTCACAAGCACTCATGGAGGAAGACTTGGCTAGTGATTCATTGTGGAGGATTTTCAGTGGATCAGTTACTTGTGAAGTAAGCAAAAGTCAACTGTAAGGAGGAAAATCAACTGTGGAATTTTGAAGTTCTCTTCAGGGTTTTCAAGGTCTCACATCCTCATATGGTCTTCAAGGGTCAATTTTCATACCATTAATCAAGAATAAAGGGTTTGTACAAAAGTTACTAAATTTGGAAAATGACTTATCATGAGAAGTTTCCATTTTTGGCATGTTTTTACACTACATTCAACTTGACTTTTCATCATCAAAGAAGTTTCAAATGAATTTTCCTCAAGCATGAAAGTTGAATATCTTTCTCTCCCATTTCCAAAAAGTACTAGTTTGTCTCCATATCAATTGTGAAACTCAAGTTATAGTCAAAACAATGCAAGGTGCTTTTTAAGGTTTTTCACATGTACCACTTTTTCCACCTTTTGTATTTTGGTACAAATTGACTTGTAATTGGTTCTATTGCTTCAATTTACATTTCCACGTTCAAGTACACATCATAAGGATCATTTTTGGCCTTTGAACCAAGAGATTTCATGCCATGTACCTCACTTATTTCACAAAGTGTAAATTGGCAAGATGGATTATAACTTACAAACCAAGCCACCACAAGGCCCAATTCGAATCCATTGGTGATCAGCAAGGGAAGTGTGAGTGATTCATCATGAAAAGCATGAGCTTGCACGTGTGGATTAGTGGGTTGATCACATTTTGCATTTTTGCAAAACCATTCAAAACTCATTAACCAAGGGATTAATCAAGTTTTAATTGTGATCAGTGCTCTAATGGGATGTATATAAGCTTACTCATGCCTTCACAATTAGGTCATGCACTCTCATTTGCTCAGATTTGAAATTTTCACTCTCACTTTCTTTCCTTCGAATCTCTCTTCTCACAAGGGTTTCTGAAGATTTCTTTCCATATTCTTGATCTACACACTCCATAGAACAAGAATACTGAGGTTTTGGCCATATACGAATTTGAGTTGCTCTTCATCAAATCTCAAGATACAGCCTGATTCAAGCTTCTATTTGCATTTATTTTGCAAATAGAGCTCAAAAGAGGAAGATCTGCACTCTTACACTGGATTTCTAGGAGTATTTTGCTTGTTTCAAGTTTCAGGTGAGTTGAAATTCATGATCCTAGAACTTAATTTTCTTGTGTGTGTTGTGTTCTCTGTGAGTTGCTGATCATTCTGATGTGTTTTGTTTGAGATTTGAACATGTATCATGGCTGTATTTTGGATCTGAAATTTTTAGATCTAAACTTTTCTTCTTTGATTTGCCTTATGTGTTGATTGTTTGATGAAATGGTTTGCATATTCTTGATCATCATGAAAATCTGAGTGGAATAGTGCCCTTGTTTGTGGATTCTGGGAAATTTGAAGTTGCAGGTCGCCGGAGAAGACGACCGGAGCTAGGGCTCCGGCGTCTGATTTGTTTTCAGGCAAGGTGAGGGTTTCATTGGAGAAGATGAAATCTAGACCGTCCATGTCTAGATATGATAGCTCACAATGTGCCAACACATTAATTTTACGTGTTTTTTATTGGTTCCATTTTTGATATGTGTGTGTGCATCCTCACCATTGTTACCATGCGCTCTGATCTGGACCACATATCTTGCATAACGTTTGATTTGTTGACTGATTACCATGCGTTGATTGGATCTGATGGTCATTAGCCTGCCAGCACATTAAAATTTTATGTGCTTATCACGTGCTTTCTTTTAATTTCTGATCAATCATGTGTGTGCGTGTGTATCATTGTTAGCATGTGTGTGTTGATCTGAACCTCTCATCATGATTACCTGTTGATTTTGTTGACTGAATGTGGCATGTTGGATCAATCCTAGGGTGTGTGTGTGTAAAGATTTTTGACTGAATGCCATGTAAACCTGTTAACTTCGCTGATTGGGCTATTTGGACTGGACTTGCTTTCTGAACCCCCCTGTTGAGCCCATGTTTATTTTTGAACGTGAATATTGCTAATGTTGCACCCCTGGTTTATTTTCTTCCATTTTATTTTATGTAATTGTTTCATTTTCATTTTTAATTTTTAAAAATAGTTTTATGCATCCAAAAATCCCAAAAAAATTCATGAAGCATATTTAGGGTTTTATAAAATTTTACCAAATTTTATTTTCCATTTTTATTTTATTTTGTGCATCTGAATTAATTGTTTAATTGATTTCTTTTTGGATTGCTTCACTTATCCACACCCTGCCTTGTTGATTTTTGTTCTCATCATCTATACATGATATGCATTCCATTCTTTTTGGATACTTCAAAGGAAACTTTGAAGTTCATAAAAAAAATTTTCTCATATTTTTAAAATCATTTCATATTGCATTTTAGTCCCTCTCTATTGCATATTGAATCATGTTTCCTACATGATCTTTGCTTAATTGTTAAAGTTGCTTAACTTGTGAATTTTTGTGTGATCTTTTGACATGTGATTGGCTTCTGAATTAGGTGATTTGAGTTTTAATTTCACAATTTTTGAATGTCATTTGATATATGTTTGCTTTTCACAATTTTTGACATGTGATTTGTAGGTTCAGCTGAGTTGTATTGTTTCGTTCCGGTATACGGACAAGTTTTAAGTTGTAGGCTTGATAGCCAACGTTGTATAAGTTGTTATGTTTTTTTAAGTTGATTATGTTGCGGATGTTGTTGAGTTGTCTATGTTGATGAGTTGTGCATGTCATAAAGCATGCATTGCATTTTATGTCGGAGCCGTTGCTCACACCACGTTGGCCTGGATTGGCACAAGTTGAAAGTTGAAAGTTGAAGGCTTATGCCTTGATGCCTCGATAAACTGGCAATTTTAAGTTGGGAGTTTTACTCCGATGGTACCACATGCATAACATAGTCGAGTCGCATTAAAGTTGCATTTTTCAAGTTGTTGTTGATTTTGTTGGTTGTTGATTTGAAGTGGTGATAATTGTATGATTCCTATCTATGTATTATTTATCATACTTCCTTTATAAAATTCGATATCTCACCCCTTCTGTTTGAATGTTGTCCCTATGTTGGCAACGTGCAGGTAATCAAAAGGAGTAGCCGGTTACCTTAGTTCGAGTCGGTGGTTGTCGCTCTGATACGTAGCACTTGGGGGGATGACGCATGTCTTTTGTTTATTTGTTTACATGCTGAATTTTTAGTGAAATTGCCGAAAAAATACTTTGTTGTTTAATTTAAAGTCGTTTTATGTTGGATAAAGATGCCATTACGATGATTATGAATCCGCCGCGTTGCATTTGATAAGTTGAATATTTTTGGAGATTATTTGTTGGTTTATGTTCCCTCAAATTGTTATGTATCTTTCCTGATTAACTATTATGTGTGTTAGTTCTGCTGCTATGCAGTATTTGTGTTGGCTAAATTTTTTTAAAACCTATATGACAGCTTTATGTCACTAAAGTTGTTTTAACATGTGCTTGTGTGTATCTGCCAGTATAGTTTAGTTGCAGGTTGTGGAAATGTCAAGTGTGATGTCTTGGCATGTTGTGCTGCACTAAGCTAGTATGAGTGCATGGTTATGTCATGAAAGATTCAGACCAATTGGACCTCACTAAATCTGAAGGTTAAGGTTCTGTGATGTGATGTCAAACACGACGTCCAAAGTAACATTCTATTGAGATTGGTTTGGTTTTATTTGCTGCGTATTTTTTGAAGACTGACGTGTGTTTACATTCTGTTATGTGGTGAGAGAAAATCATGGTCTGTCGTTCTTGTAGCAGTAATATGTTTAATAGGACGTGATTACTTGCTAAGAAGAACAGGTTAAGCAAGAAGTCCTATTGTATGCTGAGACATGTTGAGATGAGAAGTTCTCATCATCTGGAGCAACATGTCGGATAAGATGTCCTATGCTAAATCATTCGACATCGCGCCTGTGTTGAGCTGGACAGTTAAATTCTGTTAAGATTTAGCAGATGCAGAATATTCTGGGAATATTATGTTATCCTATGTGGCGCTGTTTTATAGGTCTGAAAGGTTCAAGTCAAAATCAAGAAGAATATTAAAGAATAATGACTTTCTAATTATGGAGATAAATTAGGAAGGAATTGATTGAAGACCTATTATGTAGCAGAAGTTTCTACTGATTTGTAGCAGCTTATTTGCTGCGATTTTGAAGGCCCAAATCCAGTTGGGAATAGGTTATATATAGATGCTCTGTAACCTAGTTTTGTAACGATTCCAAGATGTAAAATTATTAGGGTTTCGTTCTTGTGAACCACTCTCTAGGAGAGTTGGTATGGCTGTACCACTCAACATGTGAGTTGGACAGTTTGTGAGTGTGATCCTCGAAGCTATTAAGTAAGAGGAGTATTGTTCTTGGAGAAAGCTTTTAAGTAGCTCTAAGTTGTGTCTTGGAAGTGTATCTTCCGTGTTGAATTGTTGTATAGGTAAAGAGCCGTTGATGCAGTGGCGGGTTGTCAACTGCTAGACATCATTGCGATGATTAGGAGTGAGAAGGGTTTCTCATATCTAGAGAGGATCTAGGTAGAAGGGTCATTGGGTAGTGATTAAGTGAAAAGCTGTAAACGGGTAGTTTAGCTTTGAATTGATACTGCTGATAGTGGACTTCATCCCTGGCTTGGTAGCCCCCAGAGTAGGTGTGTTAGACCGAACTGGGTTAACAATTCTGTGTGTTTTGTTTATGCTTTTCAGTACTGTTTTTATACCTTGCCATGTGTGTTCATGTCAGACCAGATGTCGAATAACATGTCTTAGGACATCTGAATCCTGTACATGTACCAGAATTTTAATTGGTATCAGAGCAGGTCATTCTGTTCTGTATCTGGATGAGATCCGAGGGAAGATACTTTCTGGTTCATGGTCATGGTAGAAGCTTTCTACTGAAAAGTTGTTTGGACTTGGAGAAGTTCATATAGTTGTGAGAATGGTCCCTAGAAGTGGAGGATGGACTATTCATGATAGGGTGTGTATTGGCCTTGTTTGAAGTTGTCAGGCGTGTAGCTTTGGTTGTGAGCTGCTGTATGGTTTGATTTATTTTTAAACCTATGTTGACCCATTACACATGGAGTGGCGTGGGTTATTATGTTTTGCCTGAAGGTTGTAGAGGAGTTTTCTGGTGTGTGTTCCGCTGCATATATATATCTGATGGAAAATTCCTGGCCGTTCATATTGCTGAGGGAGATTCTACAACATCTACGAAAGAAGTGGCTAGTTCTTTTGTTGATGTGTTTTATAAGATGTTCTGACATCTTATTAGGGCAAGCAGGATCTGTTTCCTTGGTAGTTCCGCTGCATGAGGTTCTGATTAAAGAGCTCTAGAAGTATGGGATTCTTGAGTTATGATTGAAGGAAGATTGTAGCTGTCCTTACTCGTTTTCTGTTCTTGTAGATGTCAACCGGTGTGAAGTCACATAGCATTCCAAAGTCGGGAGCAGAGGGGTGTCTTTGTGATGGTTGAGTCTTGTATGACTTGGTACTTGGGTGAGTGGCTTCATCATGTATGCTGAAGTCAGATTGAAGAGGAAGGGTAAGATGAATTATCAAACTCATGCTCTAGGGGTTTGATGATTTATTGTTGATTAAGTTGTTGAAGACACTTGGTATGGTGATCAAGTCCAAT
The DNA here is from genome assembly GCA_022829125.1 of Lathyrus tuberosus. Lineage (NCBI taxonomy): Eukaryota > Viridiplantae > Streptophyta > Magnoliopsida > Fabales > Fabaceae > Lathyrus > Lathyrus tuberosus. The sequence continues at coordinate 10,843,859 of JALAZF010000038.1, forward strand.
CAAGGCAACTGAGTCATGTTTTGGAGTCTTCTAGTTATTCTTCAGACTAGGAGGTGCTTCCTAGGAAGCATAGGGGTGAAGACCGTGGAGGTGATTTATTTTCACATTTCACAAAAACAGCAAGGAAGGATGCATCTCTTTTGACCCTAAGAGTGAATCCAATCAGGTTGAAGATTTGTTGAGGTAAAGAAGACTTGTTCAGAGAAAGTCTTAGTTACTTGAGTCAAGAGTGGCAGCCTTGGTATATCAACATTGTCATTGAAGAAGATACTTGCAACAAGACTGAATACTTTATAAGTGTTCATGACATGATCTGGTGGAGCTCAGCTACAGCAGTGAAGTAGGGCTATTATACAAGGATTTAAGATCAATTATTGTTTGTGGAGTTCATAAATATTTGATTGATTATCCGTGTGATTCAAGATTGTTGATGTTCAACACAATGTTTGGAACATCTCATAATCAGAGTTTCTGCAGAATCATGGGAGGGGTACTGCATAAGCTTTAGCATCTGTTATTTCTTGGGAGTTGGCCTGAGGATTTGCTTCAGTCTAGTGTGACAGGAGTCGTGTATTTCTGGAAAATTTCCTGGCAAGAAGCTGGTCTGGATATTATTGATGCTGAAGATGGAGATGGAAGACTATGAAGACATCATAATCTTGATGGTTGGATCAGTTTATTTCTGATCTAGGTGCTTTGGAGCATGGTTTTTTTTGAAAGTCGAGGATATGTGGCTGTTATCTCTGGATTTCTACTGACGGCTCTACTAAGGGAAGTGGCATTCTTTTGTATAGCTATGGGGTAGTCTTGAACTACTTATTTTCTGAAGATTCAGATGTGGTAGGTTTGAAGTCTTTGGAGTTTCTAAGCAGGATGAAGGTTGTCTACTCAAACTTGATTGTTGAATCAAGTCTATGAGAGCATGGAAATCTGTTTCTGCAAAGGGAGGAGGTTCTTCTGAGTGGCAGAAGGAAGAGCTGAATTTAACAGTTGGATGTCAAAATGTTCTGACATCTAGCTTGACATCAGAAGTCTCAGTTGGTGATGTGGCACATCAGCTTAAGATAGGATGATCTACAGGAATGAAAATTGAATGCTTCATAAAGATTGCTCTCATGGAAGTTTGCTGGAGCTGCAAGAAGAAGAAGATATTACATGACTTAGAGATTCTATGTGTGTTTTGAAGATCAATTTCAGTGGGTAGATCAGGATATCTTTGTGAGAATTTTGAAAAACATGAAGAAGACAATTTGTGGCAGTTGGCTTTTTCATATGAGGATTCGTGAATGAGGTGATCAAACTGTGGCATTTGGTTGATCTCAGAAGTGGATTCGAAGAATCAAGATAATCAGAGTGTGGCAGCTGGTTATGATTGAGGATTGTCTTGGAACAAGTTACTCTTGGGCAGAAGGGTGATGAGTTGAAGACTCAATGAGATTATTCTTCTTGAAGGTGGATGAGAGTGTATTTCTCTAGTTCTTTGGATTACTATCCTTTAGTAAGTCCAGTTGGTGGAGCATATCAAGAATCATGGTGATGATGTCTTGGTGTGTGGGAGATGTTCTAACTTGGTGTTGGAACATTATCCGGGATGGATATCCTTGGTGAAGGATGATTTTGCTCTGGTTCTGGAGCTTGGTGTCTACTTTATGCCTAAGGTGCGTCTACATAGTCATACGGGAGAATGATGAAGTAGAAGGTCTGCCTTGGATGAAGAATGTAGAGAAGACTGAAGCAGATCAGGTATTGATTGCTTGAAAGTCTGAAGGTGAAGATACTCATCAATTGATCAGGAGTATTCCAAACTATCATACGGGAGAATGATAGGGAATGATTACCTTTGGAGAGTTGGGTGAGAGAATACTGTTCCTGTGTTCTTGTGATCTTCTGTGATGTGATGGGCTGTGATGTGATTTTTGTGGTTTTGAAGTTTTGTGGATTTGAAGTTTTTGTGGCTCTCTGGTTGTTTGAAGGAGAATGGTGATCCTTATGTTCCTCACGTATAGCATGATGTAACTTCATGTGTGAGTGACTACTTTTTCTTGTCAGAAGGGATTGTGGTGCTAAAATGAATGTGCTTCAGCAGGTGGCTGGACTGGGAGTGAGCTCTTGAAGACATGAAGATGCGTCTTATGTTTTCCATTCAGGTGCACTAGTTATCCACGTCAGGGGGAGTAATACTACTGTTTTTTTCCTGCTTCTGGTTGATTTCCCTTAAATGCATAGTTGCTTGGTTTGGCATATTATGGCTAAAAAGGGGGAGAAGTAAGTAGTAGTAGCCAGTGCCCTTGGTTGTTTCCTTTAGAGGAAGCTGGCTGGAGTCAGGGGGAGATGAGTGTGCTGCTGACATATGATGGTCTATATGATGTTCTAACTTCTCTGAGTTAGTGTGAGTGGTTGTGTGAGGTTGTGTATGTGTGCAGATGAAGATTGAGTGCTGATCTGCTTGTGTAGGTGCTGCAGTGCTGATAATTGTTTTATCTGCTACTGATGTGTGTGACTATCTTCTGCTGCTGATATATTTGATATGATATGATGGTTTTAGCCAAAATTTGCCAAAGGGGGAGATTGTTAGTTCTGCACCTATGCAGTATTTGTGTTGGCTAAATTTTGTTAAAACCTATATGATAGCTTTATGTCACTAAAGTTGTTTTAACATGTGCTTGTGTGTATCTGCCAGTATAGTTTAGTTGCAGGTTGTGGAAATGTCAAGTGTGATGTCTTGGCATGTTGTGCTGCACTAAGCTAGTATGAGTGCATGGTTATGTCATGAAAGATTCAGACATATTGGACCTCACTAAACCTGAAGGTTAAGGTTCTGTGATGTGATGTCAAACACGACGTCCAAAGTAACATTCTGTTGAGATTGGTTTGGTTTTATTTGCTGCGTATTTTTTGAAGACTGACGTGTGTTTACATTCTGTTATGTGGTGAGAGAAAATCATGGTCTGTCGTTCTTGTAGCAGCAATATGTTTAATAGGACGTCATTACTTGCTAAGAAGAACAGGTTAAGCAAGAAGTCCTATTGTATGCTGAGACATGTTGAGATGAGAAGTTCTCATCATCTGGAGCAACATGTCGGATAAGATGTCCTATGCTGAATCATTCGACATCGCGCCTGTGCTGAGCTGGACAGTTAAATTCTGTTATGATTTAACAGATGAAGAATATTCTGGGAATATTATGTTATCCTATGTGGCGCTGTTTTATAGGTCTGAAAGGTTCAAGTCAGAATCAAGAAGAATATTAAAGAATAATGACTTTCTAATTATGGAGATAAATTAGGAAGGAATTGATTGAAGACCTATTATGTAGCAGAAGTTTCTACTGATTTGTAGCAGCTTATTTGCTGTGATTTTGAAGGCCCAAATCCAGTTGGGAATAGGTTATATATAGATGCTCTGTAACCTAGTTTTGTAACGATTCCAAGATGTAAAATTATTAGGGTTTCGTTCTTGTGAACCACTCTCTAGGAGAGTTGGTATGGTTGTACCACTCAACATGTGAGTCGAACAGTTTGTGGGTGTGATCCTCGAAGCTGTTAAGTAAGAGGAGTATTGTTCTTGGAGGAAGCTTTTAAGTAACTCTAAGTTGTGTCTTGGAAGTGTATCTTCCGTGTTGAATTGTTGTATAGGTAAAGAGCCGTTCATGCAGTGGCGGGTTGTCAACTGCTAGACATCATTGCGATGATTGGGAGTGAGAAGGGTTTCTCATATCTAGAGAGGATCTAGGTAGAAGGGTCATTGGGTAGTGATTAAGTGAAAAGCTGTAAACGGGTAGTTTAGCTTTGAATTGATACTGCTGATAGTGGACTTCATCCCTGGCTTGGTAGCCCCCAGAGTAGGTGTGTTAGACCGAACTGGGTTAACAATTCTGTGTGTTTTGTTTATGCTTTTCAGTACTATTTTTATACCTTTCCATGTGTGTTCATGTCAGATCAGATGTCGAATAACATGTCTTAGGACATCTGAATCCTGCACATGTACTAGAATTTCAATGTGATTGATTTTAAAATTGAAAATGTGATATCCCGTTTTTTGTTGAAAAATTTATCGGGTAGAAAATGGGGTGTTACAACTTTCCTTTTGAAAATCCAACTTATGATGGTAACTTTTGGTTATGAGAATTCCTTCGTGTCGGCTTACCTTAGAGTTTAGAATCTGAGACTATCCTCGTGTCGGCTTTCCTTCTGAAAATCCATCTTGTGATGGTAACCTCTGGTTATGAACCGCCTTCGTGTCGGCCTACCTTAGAGTTTAGGATCCGAGACCGCCCTCGTCTCGGCTTTCCTTCTAAAATTCATCTTGTAATGGTAATCTTTGGTTATGAGACCGCCTTCGTGTCGGTCTACCTTAGAGTTTTGGATTTGAGACATCCCTCGTGTTGGCATTCCTTCTAACATCCATCTTGTGATGGTAACCTCTGGTTATGAGACCGCCTTGGTGTCGGCCTACCTTAGAGTTTAGGATCTGAGACCGCCCTCGTGTCGGCTTTCCTTTTGAAAATCCATCTTATGATGGTAAGCTTTTTTTATGAGACCGCCTTCGTGTAGGTTTACCTTAGAGTTTAGGATCTGAGACCGCCCTTGTGTCGGCTTTCCTTTTGAAAATCCATCTAGTGTTGGTAACCTCTGGTTAAGAGACCGCCTTCGTGTCGGCCTACCTTAGAGTTTAGGATCTGAGTCCGACATCGTGTCGGCTTTCCTTCTAAAAACCATCTTTTGATGGTAACCTCTAGTTATGAAATCGCCTTCGTGTCGGCCTACCTTAGAGTTTAGGATCTGAGACCGTCCTCGTGTCGGCTTTCCCTCTAAAATCCATCTTGTGATGATAACCTCTGGTTATGAGACCGCCTTGGTGTCGGCATACCTTAGAGTTTAGGATCTGAGACCATCCTCGTGTCGACTTTCCTTTTGAAAATCCATCTTGTGATGGTAACCTCTGGTTATGAGACCGCCTTCGTGTCGGCCTACCTTAGAGTTTAGGATTTGAGACCTCCCTCGGGTCGGCTTTCCTTCTAAAATCCATCTTGTGATGGTACCCTCTAGTTATGTGACCGCCTTTGTGTCGGCCTACCTTAGAGTTTAGGATCTGAGACCGCCCACGTCTTGGCTTTCCTTTTGAAAATCCATCTTGTGATGGTAACCTCTGGTTATGAGACCGCCTTCCTGTCCGCCTACCTTAGACTTTAGGATCGGAGACCGCACTCGTGTCGGCTTTCATTCTAAAATTCATCTTGTAATGGTAATATCTGGTTATGAGACCGCCTTCGTGTCAGCCTACCTTAGAGTTTTTGATCTGAGACATCCCTCGTGTCGGCTTTCCTTCTAAAATCCATCTTGTGATTGTAACCTCTGGTTATGAGACCGCCTTCGTGTGGGCCTACCTTAGAGTTTAGGATCTGAGACCGCCCTCGTGTCGACTTTCCTTTTGAAAATCCATCTTATGATGGTAACCTTTGGTTATGAGACCCCCTTCGTGTCGGCTTACTTTTGAGTTTAGTATCTGAGACCGCCCTCGTGTCGGCTTTCCTTTTGAAAATAGATCTTGTGTTGGTAACCTCTGGTTATGAGTCCTCCTTCGTGTCGGCCTACCTTAGTGTTTAGGATCTGAGACCGACCTCGTGTCGTCTTTCCTTCTAAAATCCATCTTGTGATGGTAACCTCTTGTTATGAGACCGCCTTCGTGTCGGCCTACCTTAGAGTTTAGGATCTGACACCGCCCTCGTGTCGGCTTTCCCTCTAAAATCCATCTTGTGATGATAAACTCTGGTTATGAGACCGCCTTCGTGTTGGCCTACCTTAGAGTTTAGGATCTGAGACCATCCTCGTGTCGAATTTCCTTTTGAAAATCCATCTTATGATGGTAACTTTTGGCTATGAGACTGCCTTCGTGTCAGCTTACCTTAAAGTTTAGAATCTGAGACTGCCCTCGTGTCGGCTTTCCTTTTAAAAATCCATCTCGTGATGCTAACCTCTGGTTATGAGACCGCCTTCGTGTCGGCCTACCTTAGAGTTTAGGATCTGAGACCGCCCTCGTGTCGGTTTTCCTTTTAAAATTCATCTTGTAATGGCAATCTCTGGTAATGAGACCGCCTTCGTGTCGGCCTACCATAGAGTTTTGGATTTGAGACATCCCTCGTGTCGGCTTTCCTTCTAAAATCCAGCTTGTGATGGTAACCTCTGGTTATGAGACCGCCTTCGTGTCGGCCTACCTTAGAGTTTAGGATCTAAGACCGCCCTCGTGTCGGCTTTCATTTTGAAAATCCATCTTATGATGGTAATCTTTTTTTATGAGACCTCCTTCGTGTCGGTTTACCTTAGAGTTTAGGATCTGAGACCGCCCTCGTGTCGGCTTTCCTTTTGAAAATCCATCTTGTGTTGGTAACCTCTGGTTATGAGACCGCCTTGGTGTCGGCCTACCTTAGAGTTTAGGATCTGAGACTGCCCTCGTGTCGGCTTTCCTTTTGAAAATCCATCTTATGATGGTAAGCTTTTTTTTTTGAGACCGCCTTTGTGTAGGTTTACCTTAGAGTTTAGGATCTGAGACCGCCCTCGTGTCGGCTTTCCTTTTGAAAATCCATCTAGTGTTGGTAACCTCTGGTTATGAGACCGCCTTCGTGTCGGCCTACCTTAGAGTTTAGGATCTGAGTCCGACATCGTGTCGGCTTTCCTTCTAAAAACCATCTTGTGATGGTAACCTCTAGTTATGAAACCGCCTTCATGTCGGCCTACCTTAGAGTTTAGGATCTGAGACCGTCCTCGTGTCGGCTTTCCCTCTAAAATCCATCTTGTGATGATAACCTCTGGTTATGAGACCGCCTTGGTGTCGGCATACCTTAGAGTTTAGGATCTGAGACCATCCTCGTGTCGACTTTCCTTTTGAAAATCCATTTTGTGATGGTAACCATTGGTTATGATACCTCCTTCGTGTCGGCCTACCTTAGAGTTTAGGATTTGAGACCTCCCTCGTGTCGGCTTTCCTTCTAAAATCCATCTTGTGATGGTACCCTCTAGTTATGTGACCGTCTTTGTGTCGGCCTACCTTAGAGTTTAGGATCTGAGACCGCCCTCGTCTTGGCTTTCCTTTTGAAAATCCATCTTGTGATGGTAACCTCTGGTTATGAGACCGCCTTCCTGTCCGCCTACCTTAGAGTTTAGGATCGGAGACCGCCCTCGTGTCGGCTTTCATTCTAAAATTCATCTTGTAATGGTAATCTCTGGTTATGAGACCGCCTTCGTGTCTGCCTACCTTAGAGTTTTTGATCTGAGACATCCCTCGTGTCGGCTTTCCTTCTAAAATCCATCTTGTGATGGTAACCTCTGGTTATGAGACCGCCTTCGTGTGGGCCTACCTTAGAGTTTAGGATCTGAGACCGCCCTCGTGTCGACTTTCCTTTTGAAAATCCATCTTATGATGGTAACCTTTGGTTATGAGACCCCCTTCGTGTCGGCTTACTTTTGAGTTTAGGATCTGAGACCGCCCTCGTGTCGGCTTTCCTTTTGAAAATATATCTTGTGTTGGTAACCTCTGGTTATGAGACCTCCTTCGTGTCGGCATACCTTAGTGTTTAGGATCTGAGACCGACCTCGTGTCGGCTTTCCTTCTAAAATCCATCTTGTGATGGTAACCTCTTGTTATGAGACCGCCTTCGTGTCGGCCTACCTTAGAGTTTAGGATCTGACACCGCCCTCGTGTCGGCTTTCCCTCTAAAATCCATCTTGTGATGATAAACTCTGGTTATGAGACCGCCTTGGTGTCGGCCTACCTTAGAGTTTAGGATCTGAGACCATCCTCGTGCGAATTTCCTTTTGAAAATCCATCTTATGATGGTAACTTTTGGTTATGAGACTGCCTTCGTGTCAGCTTTCCTTAGAGTTTAGAATCTGAGACTTCCCTCGTGTCGGCTTTCCTTTTAAAAATCCATCTCGTGATGCTAACCTCTGGTTATGAGACCGCCTTCGTGTCGGCCTGCCTTAGAGTTTAGGATCTGCGACCGCCCTCGTGTAGGTTTTCCTTCTAAAATTCATCTTGTAATGGCAATCTCAGGTAATGAGACCGCCTTCGTGTCGGCCTACCTTAGAGTTTTGGATTTGAGACATCCCTCGTGTCGGCTTTCCTTCTAAAATCCAGCTTGTGATGGTAACCTCTGGTTATGAGACCGCCTTCGTGTCGGCCTACCTTAGAGTTTAGGATCTGAGACCGCCCTCGTGTCGGCTTTCATTTTGAAAATCCATCTTATGATGGTAATCTTTTTTTATGAGACCGCCTTCGTGTCGGTTTACCTTAGAGTTTAGGATCTGAGACCGCCCTCGTGTCGGCTTTCCTTTTGAAAATCCATCTTGTGTTGGTAACCTCTGGTTATGAGACCGCCTTCGTGTCGGCCTACCTTAGAGTTTAGGATCTGAGACCGACCTCGTATCGGCTTTCCTTCTAAAATCCAACTTGTGATGGTAACCTCTGGTTATGAGACCGCCTTCGTGTCGGCCTACCTTAGAGTTTAGGATCTGACACCGCCCTCGTGTCGGCTTTCCCTCTAAAATCCATCTTGTGATGATAAACTCTGGTTATGAGACCGCCTTGGTGTCGGCCTACCTTAGAGTTTAGGATCTGAGACCATCCTCGTGCGAATTTCCTTTTGAAAATCCATCTTATGATGGTAACTTTTGGTTATGAGACTGCCTTCGTGTCAGCTTTCCTTAGAGTTTAGAATCTGAGACTTCCCTCGTGTCGGCTTTCCTTTTAAAAATCCATCTCGTGATGCTAACCTCTGGTTATGAGACCGCCTTCGTGTCGGCCTGCCTTAGAGTTTAGGATCTGCGACCGCCCTCGTGTAGGTTTTCCTTCTAAAATTCATCTTGTAATGGCAATCTCAGGTAATGAGACCGCCTTCGTGTCGGCCTACCTTAGAGTTTTGGATTTGAGACATCCCTCGTGTCGGCTTTCCTTCTAAAATCCAGCTTGTGATGGTAACCTCTGGTTATGAGACCGCCTTCGTGTCGGCCTACCTTAGAGTTTAGGATCTGAGACCGTCCTCGTGTCGGCTTTCCCTCTAAAATCCATCTTGTGATGATAACCTCTGGTTATGAGACCGCCTTGGTGTCGGCATACCTTAGAGTTTAGGATCTGAGACCATCCTCGTGTCGACTTTCCTTTTGAAAATCCATTTTGTGATGGTAACCATTGGTTATGATACCTCCTTCGTGTCGGCCTACCTTAGAGTTTAGGATTTGAGACCTCCCTCGTGTCGGCTTTCCTTCTAAAATCCATCTTGTGATGGTACCCTCTAGTTATGTGACCGTCTTTGTGTCGGCCTACCTTAGAGTTTAGGATCTGAGACCGCCCTCGTCTTGGCTTTCCTTTTGAAAATCCATCTTGTGATGGTAACCTCTGGTTATGAGACCGCCTTCCTGTCCGCCTACCTTAGAGTTTAGGATCGGAGACCGCCCTCGTGTCGGCTTTCATTCTAAAATTCATCTTGTAATGGTAATCTCTGGTTATGAGACCGCCTTCGTGTCTGCCTACCTTAGAGTTTTTGATCTGAGACATCCCTCGTGTCGGCTTTCCTTCTAAAATCCATCTTGTGATGGTAACCTCTGGTTATGAGACCGCCTTCGTGTGGGCCTACCTTAGAGTTTAGGATCTGAGACCGCCCTCGTGTCGACTTTCCTTTTGAAAATCCATCTTATGATGGTAACCTTTGGTTATGAGACCCCCTTCGTGTCGGCTTACTTTTGAGTTTAGGATCTGAGACCGCCCTCGTGTCGGCTTTCCTTTTGAAAATATATCTTGTGTTAGTAACCTCTGGTTATGAGACCTCCTTCGTGTCGGCATACCTTAGTGTTTAGGATCTGAGACCGACCTCGTGTCGGCTTTCCTTCTAAAATCCATCTTGTGATGGTAACCTCTTGTTATGAGACCGCCTTCGTGTCGGCCTACCTTAGAGTTTAGGATCTGACACCGCCCTCGTGTCGGCTTTCCCTCTAAAATCCATCTTGTGATGATAAACTCTGGTTATGAGACCGCCTTGGTGTCGGCCTACCTTAGAGTTTAGGATCTGAGACCATCCTCGTGCGAATTTCCTTTTGAAAATCCATCTTATGATGGTAACTTTTGGTTATGAGACTGCCTTCGTGTCAGCTTTCCTTAGAGTTTAGAATCTGAGACTTCCCTCGTGTCGGCTTTCCTTTTAAAAATCCATCTCGTGATGCTAACCTCTGGTTATGAGACCGCCTTCGTGTCGGCCTGCCTTAGAGTTTAGGATCTGCGACCGCCCTCGTGTAGGTTTTCCTTCTAAAATTCATCTTGTAATGGCAATCTCAGGTAATGAGACCGCCTTCGTGTCGGCCTACCTTAGAGTTTTGGATTTGAGACATCCCTCGTGTCGGCTTTCCTTCTAAAATCCAGCTTGTGATGGTAACCTCTGGTTATGAGACCGCCTTCGTGTCGGCCTACCTTAGAGTTTAGGATCTGAGACCGCCCTCGTGTCGGCTTTCATTTTGAAAATCCATCTTATGATGGTAATCTTTTTTTATGAGACCGCCTTCGTGTCGGTTTACCTTAGAGTTTAGGATCTGAGACCGCCCTCGTGTCGGCTTTCCTTTTGAAAATCCATCTTGTGTTGGTAACCTCTGGTTATGAGACCGCCTTCGTGTCGGCCTACCTTAGAGTTTAGGATCTGAGACCGACCTCGTATCGGCTTTCCTTCTAAAATCCAACTTGTGATGGTAACCTCTGGTTATGAGACCGCCTTCGTGTCGGCCTACCTTAGAGTTTAGGATCTGAGACCGCCCTCGTGTCGGCTTTCCCTCTGAAATCCATCTTGTGATGATAACCTCTGGTTATGAGACAGCCTTGGTGTCGGCCTACCTTAGAGTTTAGGATCTGAGACCATCCTCGTGTCGATTTTCCTTTTGAAAATCCATTTTGTGATGGTAACCTCTGGTTATGATACCTCCTTCGTGTCGGCCTACCTTAGAGTTTAGGATTTGAGACCTCCCTCGTGTCGGCTTTCCTTCTAAAATCCATCTTGTGATGGTACCCTCTAGTTATGTGACCGTCTTTGTGTCGGCCTACCTTAGAGTTTAGGATCTGAGACCGCCCTCGTCTTGGCTTTCCTTTTGAAAATCCATCTTGTGATGGTAACCTCTGGTTATGAGACCGCCTTCCTGTCCGCCTACCTTAGAGTTTAGGATCGGAGACCGCCCTCGTGTCGGCTTTCATTCTAAAATTCATCTTGTAATGGTAATCTCTGGTTATGAGACCGCCTTCGTGTCTGCCTACCTTAGAGTTTTTGATCTGAGACATCCCTCGTGTCGGCTTTCCTTCTAAAATCCATCTTGTGATGGTAACCTCTGGTTATGAGACCGCCTTCGTGTGGGCCTACCTTAGAGTTTAGGATCTGAGACCGCCCTCGTGTCGACTTTCCTTTTGAAAATCCATCTTATGATGGTAACCTTTGGTTATGAGACCCCCTTCGTGTCGGCTTACTTTTGAGTTTAGGATCTGAGACCGCCCTCGTGTCGGCTTTCCTTTTGAAAATATATCTTGTGTTGGTAACCTCTGGTTATGAGACCTCCTTCGTGTCGGCATACCTTAGTGTTTAGGATCTGAGACCGACCTCGTGTCGGCTTTCCTTCTAAAATCCATCTTGTGATGGTAACCTCTTGTTATGAGACCGCCTTCGTGTCGGCCTACCTTAGAGTTTAGGATCTGACACCGCCCTCGTGTCGGCTTTCCCTCTAAAATCCATCTTGTGATGATAAACTCTGGTTATGAGACCGCCTTGGTGTCGGCCTACCTTAGAGTTTAGGATCTGAGACCATCCTCGTGCGAATTTCCTTTTGAAAATCCATCTTATGATGGTAACTTTTGGTTATGAGACTGCCTTCGTGTCAGCTTTCCTTAGAGTTTAGAATCTGAGACTTCCCTCGTGTCGGCTTTCCTTTTAAAAATCCATCTCGTGATGCTAACCTCTGGTTATGAGACCGCCTTCGTGTCGGCCTGCCTTAGAGTTTAGGATCTGCGACCGCCCTCGTGTAGGTTTTCCTTCTAAAATTCATCTTGTAATGGCAATCTCAGGTAATGAGACCGCCTTCGTGTCGGCCTACCTTAGAGTTTTGGATTTGAGACATCCCTCGTGTCGGCTTTCCTTCTAAAATCCAGCTTGTGATGGTAACCTCTGGTTATGAGACCGCCTTCGTGTCGGCCTACCTTAGAGTTTAGGATCTGAGACCGCCCTCGTGTCGGCTTTCATTTTGAAAATCCATCTTATGATGGTAATCTTTTTTTATGAGACCGCCTTCGTGTCGGTTTACCTTAGAGTTTAGGATCTGAGACCGCCCTCGTGTCGGCTTTCCTTTTGAAAATCCATCTTGTGTTGGTAACCTCTGGTTATGAGACCGCCTTCGTGTCGGCCTACCTTAGAGTTTAGGATCTGAGACCGACCTCGTATCGGCTTTCCTTCTAAAATCCAACTTGTGATGGTAACCTCTGGTTATGAGACCGCCTTCGTGTCGGCCTACCTTAGAGTTTAGGATCTGAGACCGCCCTCGTGTCGGCTTTCATTTTGAAAATCCATCTTATGATGGTAATCTTTTTTTATGAGACCGCCTTCGTGTCGGTTTACCTTAGAGTTTAGGATCTGAGACCGCCCTCGTGTCGGCTTTCCTTTTGAAAATCCATCTTGTGTTGGTAACCTCTGGTTATGAGACCGCCTTCGTGTCGGCCTACCTTAGAGTTTAGGATCTGAGACCGACCTCGTATCGGCTTTCCTTCTAAAATCCAACTTGTGATGGTAACCTCTGGTTATGAGACCGCCTTCGTGTCGGCCTACCTTAGAGTTTAGGATCTGACACCGCCCTCGTGTCGGCTTTCCCTCTAAAATCCATCTTGTGATGATAAACTCTGGTTATGAGACCGCCTTGGTGTCGGCCTACCTTAGAGTTTAGGATCTGAGACCATCCTCGTGCGAATTTCCTTTTGAAAATCCATCTTATGATGGTAACTTTTGGTTATGAGACTGCCTTCGTGTCAGCTTTCCTTAGAGTTTAGAATCTGAGACTTCCCTCGTGTCGGCTTTCCTTTTAAAAATCCATCTCGTGATGCTAACCTCTGGTTATGAGACCGCCTTCGTGTCGGCCTGCCTTAGAGTTTAGGATCTGCGACCGCCCTCGTGTAGGTTTTCCTTCTAAAATTCATCTTGTAATGGCAATCTCAGGTAATGAGACCGCCTTCGTGTCGGCCTACCTTAGAGTTTTGGATTTGAGACATCCCTCGTGTCGGCTTTCCTTCTAAAATCCAGCTTGTGATGGTAACCTCTGGTTATGAGACCGCCTTCGTGTCGGCCTACCTTAGAGTTTAGGATCTGAGACCGTCCTCGTGTCGGCTTTCCCTCTAAAATCCATCTTGTGATGATAACCTCTGGTTATGAGACCGCCTTGGTGTCGGCATACCTTAGAGTTTAGGATCTGAGACCATCCTCGTGTCGACTTTCCTTTTGAAAATCCATTTTGTGATGGTAACCATTGGTTATGATACCTCCTTCGTGTCGGCCTACCTTAGAGTTTAGGATTTGAGACCTCCCTCGTGTCGGCTTTCCTTCTAAAATCCATCTTGTGATGGTACCCTCTAGTTATGTGACCGTCTTTGTGTCGGCCTACCTTAGAGTTTAGGATCTGAGACCGCCCTCGTCTTGGCTTTCCTTTTGAAAATCCATCTTGTGATGGTAACCTCTGGTTATGAGACCGCCTTCCTGTCCGCCTACCTTAGAGTTTAGGATCGGAGACCGCCCTCGTGTCGGCTTTCATTCTAAAATTCATCTTGTAATGGTAATCTCTGGTTATGAGACCGCCTTCGTGTCTGCCTACCTTAGAGTTTTTGATCTGAGACATCCCTCGTGTCGGCTTTCCTTCTAAAATCCATCTTGTGATGGTAACCTCTGGTTATGAGACCGCCTTCGTGTGGGCCTACCTTAGAGTTTAGGATCTGAGACCGCCCTCGTGTCGACTTTCCTTTTGAAAATCCATCTTATGATGGTAACCTTTGGTTATGAGACCCCCTTCGTGTCGGCTTACTTTTGAGTTTAGGATCTGAGACCGCCCTCGTGTCGGCTTTCCTTTTGAAAATATATCTTGTGTTAGTAACCTCTGGTTATGAGACCTCCTTCGTGTCGGCATACCTTAGTGTTTAGGATCTGAGACCGACCTCGTGTCGGCTTTCCTTCTAAAATCCATCTTGTGATGGTAACCTCTTGTTATGAGACCGCCTTCGTGTCGGCCTACCTTAGAGTTTAGGATCTGACACCGCCCTCGTGTCGGCTTTCCCTCTAAAATCCATCTTGTGATGATAAACTCTGGTTATGAGACCGCCTTGGTGTCGGCCTACCTTAGAGTTTAGGATCTGAGACCATCCTCGTGCGAATTTCCTTTTGAAAATCCATCTTATGATGGTAACTTTTGGTTATGAGACTGCCTTCGTGTCAGCTTTCCTTAGAGTTTAGAATCTGAGACTTCCCTCGTGTCGGCTTTCCTTTTAAAAATCCATCTCGTGATGCTAACCTCTGGTTATGAGACCGCCTTCGTGTCGGCCTGCCTTAGAGTTTAGGATCTGCGACCGCCCTCGTGTAGGTTTTCCTTCTAAAATTCATCTTGTAATGGCAATCTCAGGTAATGAGACCGCCTTCGTGTCGGCCTACCTTAGAGTTTTGGATTTGAGACATCCCTCGTGTCGGCTTTCCTTCTAAAATCCAGCTTGTGATGGTAACCTCTGGTTATGAGACCGCCTTCGTGTCGGCCTACCTTAGAGTTTAGGATCTGAGACCGCCCTCGTGTCGGCTTTCATTTTGAAAATCCATCTTATGATGGTAATCTTTTTTTATGAGACCGCCTTCGTGTCGGTTTACCTTAGAGTTTAGGATCTGAGACCGCCCTCGTGTCGGCTTTCCTTTTGAAAATCCATCTTGTGTTGGTAACCTCTGGTTATGAGACCGCCTTCGTGTCGGCCTACCTTAGAGTTTAGGATCTGAGACCGACCTCGTATCGGCTTTCCTTCTAAAATCCAACTTGTGATGGTAACCTCTGGTTATGAGACCGCCTTCGTGTCGGCCTACCTTAGAGTTTAGGATCTGAGACCGCCCTCGTGTCGGCTTTCCCTCTGAAATCCATCTTGTGATGATAACCTCTGGTTATGAGACAGCCTTGGTGTCGGCCTACCTTAGAGTTTAGGATCTGAGACCATCCTCGTGTCGATTTTCCTTTTGAAAATCCATTTTGTGATGGTAACCTCTGGTTATGATACCTCCTTCGTGTCGGCCTACCTTAGAGTTTAGGATTTGAGACCTCCCTCGTGTCGGCTTTCCTTCTAAAATCCATCTTGTGATGGTACCCTCTAGTTATGTGACCGTCTTTGTGTCGGCCTACCTTAGAGTTTAGGATCTGAGACCGCCCTCGTCTTGGCTTTCCTTTTGAAAATCCATCTTGTGATGGTAACCTCTGGTTATGAGACCGCCTTCCTGTCCGCCTACCTTAGAGTTTAGGATCGGAGACCGCCCTCGTGTCGGCTTTCATTCTAAAATTCATCTTGTAATGGTAATCTCTGGTTATGAGACCGCCTTCGTGTCTGCCTACCTTAGAGTTTTTGATCTGAGACATCCCTCGTGTCGGCTTTCCTTCTAAAATCCATCTTGTGATGGTAACCTCTGGTTATGAGACCGCCTTCGTGTGGGCCTACCTTAGAGTTTAGGATCTGAGACCGCCCTCGTGTCGACTTTCCTTTTGAAAATCCATCTTATGATGGTAACCTTTGGTTATGAGACCCCCTTCGTGTCGGCTTACTTTTGAGTTTAGGATCTGAGACCGCCCTCGTGTCGGCTTTCCTTTTGAAAATATATCTTGTGTTGGTAACCTCTGGTTATGAGACCTCCTTCGTGTCGGCATACCTTAGTGTTTAGGATCTGAGACCGACCTCGTGTCGGCTTTCCTTCTAAAATCCATCTTGTGATGGTAACCTCTTGTTATGAGACCGCCTTCGTGTCGGCCTACCTTAGAGTTTAGGATCTGACACCGCCCTCGTGTCGGCTTTCCCTCTAAAATCCATCTTGTGATGATAAACTCTGGTTATGAGACCGCCTTGGTGTCGGCCTACCTTAGAGTTTAGGATCTGAGACCATCCTCGTGCGAATTTCCTTTTGAAAATCCATCTTATGATGGTAACTTTTGGTTATGAGACTGCCTTCGTGTCAGCTTTCCTTAGAGTTTAGAATCTGAGACTTCCCTCGTGTCGGCTTTCCTTTTAAAAATCCATCTCGTGATGCTAACCTCTGGTTATGAGACCGCCTTCGTGTCGGCCTGCCTTAGAGTTTAGGATCTGCGACCGCCCTCGTGTAGGTTTTCCTTCTAAAATTCATCTTGTAATGGCAATCTCAGGTAATGAGACCGCCTTCGTGTCGGCCTACCTTAGAGTTTTGGATTTGAGACATCCCTCGTGTCGGCTTTCCTTCTAAAATCCAGCTTGTGATGGTAACCTCTGGTTATGAGACCGCCTTCGTGTCGGCCTACCTTAGAGTTTAGGATCTGAGACCGCCCTCGTGTCGGCTTTCATTTTGAAAATCCATCTTATGATGGTAATCTTTTTTTATGAGACCGCCTTCGTGTCGGTTTACCTTAGAGTTTAGGATCTGAGACCGCCCTCGTGTCGGCTTTCCTTTTGAAAATCCATCTTGTGTTGGTAACCTCTGGTTATGAGACCGCCTTCGTGTCGGCCTACCTTAGAGTTTAGGATCTGAGACCGACCTCGTATCGGCTTTCCTTCTAAAATCCAACTTGTGATGGTAACCTCTGGTTATGAGACCGCCTTCGTGTCGGCCTACCTTAGAGTTTAGGATCTGAGACCGCCCTCGTGTCGGCTTTCATTTTGAAAATCCATCTTATGATGGTAATCTTTTTTTATGAGACCGCCTTCGTGTCGGTTTACCTTAGAGTTTAGGATCTGAGACCGCCCTCGTGTCGGCTTTCCTTTTGAAAATCCATCTTGTGTTGGTAACCTCTGGTTATGAGACCGCCTTCGTGTCGGCCTACCTTAGAGTTTAAGATCTGAGACCGACCTCGTATCGGCTTTCCTTCTAAAATCCAACTTGTGATGGTAACCTCTGGTTATGAGACCGCCTTCGTGTCGGCCTACCTTAGAGTTTAGGATCTGAGACCGCCCTCGTGTCGGCTTTCCCTCTGAAATCCATCTTGTGATGATAACCTCTGGTTATGAGACAGCCTTGGTGTCGGCCTACCTTAGAGTTTAGGATCTGAGACCATCCTCGTGTCGATTTTCCTTTTGAAAATCCATCTTATGATGGTAACTTTTGGCTATTAGACTACCTTCGTGTCGGCTTACCTTAGAGTTTAGAATCTGAGACTGCCCTCGTGTCGGCTTTCCTTTGGAAAATCCATCTTGTGACGGTAACCTCTGGTTATGAGACCGCCTTCGTGTCGGCCTACCTTAGAGTTTAGGATGTGAGACCGCCCTCGTGTCGGCTTTCCTTCTAAAATCCATCTTGTGATGGTACCCTCTAGTTATGAGACCGCCTTCGTGTCGGCCTACCTTAGAGTTTAGGATTTGAGACCGCCCTCGTCTCGGGTTTCCTTTTGAAAATCCATCTTCTGATGGTAACCTTTGGTTATGAGACCGCCTTCGTGTCGGCTTACCTTAGAGTTTAGGATCTAAGACCGCCCTCGTGTCGGCTTTCCTTTTGAAAATCCATCTTGTGTTGGTAACCTCTAGTTATGAGACCGCCTTTGTGTCTGCCTACCTTAGAGTTTAGGATCTGAGACCGCCCTCGTGTCGGCTTTCCTTCTAAAATCCATCTTGTGATGGTAACCTTTGGTTATGAGCCCGCCTTCGTGTCGGCCTACCTTAGAGTTTAGGATCTGAGACCGCCCTCGTGTCGGATTTACTTTTGAAAATCCATCTTGTGATGGTAACCTTTGGTTATGAGTGTCATACCCCAAATTTTGACCACTAAGATTTCCCATCATTGTGCAATTCATCATCACAATGTGGATGAACCATCATGCCTCATCAAATGCCTCAAGGGTTGTTGAGCATTCACTACAATCAAAATTAGGGTTTTAAGCCCTCTCAGAGCCTTAGACAAAGGATCAATCAAGGAATGACTTGATCTTCAACTTGTCTAGCCTCTAAAATATCCACAATGGATCAGAAGGACTCCCACTTCAAGGATTAAGCACAAGGTTGCTCCCTTCTAGGTGGATCAAGTCTCAAGATCGCCGGTATCACCAAATTAGGGTTTTGGTCGACCTGGGCCTCCAGATGAAAAATTTCATCTGGACACAAGCCAAAGATCCAAAAAATAACCTAATGTACTCCATGAAACCTCATGGACCCATTCATCAAGTCAATTTTGGCCTCAGGGGATGCATTCATCAAAAATCAGGAATTAGGGTTTCTTAACCTAATTCACCCCTAAGTTGACTTTTAGGGAAAATCAAGAGCCAAGACCTCAAGAGAGGGTTTGAGGGTCTCTAATGAGCTATATTGATCCATTTGTAACAATGGATTAATCCAAGAAGCTTGAGCAACAAGTCTCAATTTCATCTGCACCACAATTAGGGTTTTAAGGAAAAAGTCAACTGTAACTTTGACTTTTGACCAGGACATGCTCCCAAGCCCTAGGACATGCCCCAATATACCCTATGACACCCATGGAACATGTCCATCAAGTTTGATTTAGGTCAAGGACATGAGTTCCTGAAGAATTGCACAGTTTGGAATTCATCTGATAAAAAGTCAACTGTGCACAAAAGTCAACTTTGACTTTTTGAGATTTTTCACCAAAATGGATTTTTAACCCTAAAATGATGTTAATGTATGATTTGAATCATCATTCATCAAGAAAAATCAAGAAAAGTGGGATAACTTGTAAAAGGGGAAACCATAAAAACTTAGAAAATTTTCTAAGTTAAAAATAAAGTGACAAGGGTATCAACTTTGAAGGATCATAACTCCTAAACCACAAGTCCATTTTTTCCCATCCAAAGATGGATTTGTAGCCCTCATTACCCTCTACAAAAACTTCAACTAGACCTAAGTCCAATTCATTAAGGATTTTGAGTTATGGAGTGATCAAAATGGCTGAAAAATGAAAATGTCACTTTTTCCAACACTTAGTGAAATTTTCACTAAGTCAGAATCTGCCTTCACTTTTTGCCAAATGTAGGGGGATTTTTCACTTGGATTCAATAGAGATCAAAACCAAACATGTTCAAACAGTTGTTATATCATGTAAGGGCTTTCCAAAATGGCCAAGAACATTGCCAAATTCCATTTGAGTCATGAGATATGACATTAGAAAGTTGCATTGCTGAATTCTGTCAAGGCAAGGCAGAATTTGCAATTTTGCTCGATTTGCCAAAATCAGCCAAATTCAAACACTCCTATCCACTTGGACACCTCAGGGGATTGAATCTAAAGGGGACAATCACTGAGCCAAGCCTCCAAAGTCCATGGAACAAGAAATAGCATGTTGAACCTAGAATGGCCAAAATAGGGACAAGACTCCAAATTTGGATTGAAGCATTCAATGGAAGCATCAAGGTGGCATGGACTGGGCCATTCTCATCTGAAATCAGTCAAGACTTATCCAAGCCCAAGGGAACCAAAGCTCTGTGCCCTAACCTCTAGTCAATGGCTAGAGGAGACTTGGATTTTCATTTGCCAACATTGGCCAAACCTACTTAGCAGTTACCATTCACTATTCCTTGCAAAACAAACTTGCTATACTATAAGTAGAGCTCAATTGTGTTAAGTTTGAGTACACCAAAGCCATCTAACAGATGCTTTCCTCAAAATCTCTTTCTCTTGGCAAAAATGCCTTTCTTAGCAAGGTAGCTATCGGGTTTTGAGTTTGAGAGCTTTTCCAATCAAACCAATCACTCACACACCTCACATACATCATATAGAAGTGATCCAAACACTCACATAACATCTGGAACACTGATTTCACAAAATCACCAGCCAATTGCTCAAGTTCTTGACAGTTTTGCAGTTGAGGTGCCATCTTCAACTCCAAACCATTTCAATCCATTCCAAGCACTTAGATACATCACTTGGCACCTAGGGAAGCTATCCACATCATTGGAACCTAGCTGTAACACCTCCAACACAAATCACGATCACCAACTGCAAGTGGTAAGCATGAGCTCTTCTAACTCTATGATCCATGCAATTTTTGCTGCACAATAATTTGGCCATATGTTCATAATCATGCATGGAATGTTTTACCTCAATTAATTGCATTGTTTGAATCATGTATCAAAAATCCTAGCCTTCATGCAGAAATTAGGGTTCTTGAGGATTTTTCATGATTTCTTGTTATATGTTTAATTTAAATGAAATTAATGGACATAGACATGATCGTGAGGTTGAGACGAGCATAATGATATGTGGATTGCATGTTATAATCAAGTATTTAGGGAGATTGGATAGAAAATGCAAATCTGAGAAACTCAGAACAGGCGCGTGTTCTTCAGCTTGTTCTTGGCGCCTTTTTTCAAAATTTGAATATTTGAATTTTGTGATTTTATTTAATTGATTCAAAAATTAATTTCTCTCTGAGTTTTAATGATTTTGAGTTGATTCTTTTTTTAATAATTCACAAAAATGTTAAAATATTTTATTTTCCCAAAAATAATATTTATTTCATATAATTGATATTTTTGCAAAGAATTAATATTTTAATTGTTTTTGACATTTTAAAATTTTTTTCCACATTGATTTTGCAACTTTTAATGCTTTCTAATTATTTTGTAGGTCAATACTTGATTTTTGAAGCATTAATCCAAGATCACAATTTGTTTTTCATAGGTTAAACAATTTTGATCATTTTAATTGAATTTTTATTCAATTAAATACATTTTTGAAAACAAATTAGGGTTTTTGGATTAATTCAACCCTCATAAATCATTTTCAAAACACTTTGGGCCTCTATTAGAGTGTAAGACCCAACCCTCTTATACAGAAAACTAACCTTGGGCACGTTCATTCGTTGTATAAGTCCCTCTGTACATTTTCAAATAAACGGCACGATCATCGCCTTTTGAAAAATAACCTTGGGCCTCTCCTTGAGCTATAAGACCCATTCAAAACTTTTGGGCCTCTAATAGAGTGTAAGACCCAACCCCCTTTTAACCAAAATCACTTTGGGCCTCAGATATTGTATAAGCCCCCTGCGTTAAAAGAAAACCTCGGCGCGATCGCCATTTCAAACGGAAAAATCATCTGGGCCTACCCTCGGTTTATAAGCCCCACTCTTTTTCTTTAAACTTTTTGGGCCTCTTGAGAGAGTGTAAGACCCATCCCTTTGTACAGAAAACAATTTTTTGGGCCACAGTCACTTGTATAAGTCCCTCTGTACAAATTCAAACAGTGCGCTCACTGATAAAACCCTGGGCCTCTCCTTGAGCTGTAAGCCCCAAATCTTTCTTTTTCAAAGCACTTTCTCCTTTGATTTTGAATATACTGTTGTTTTCAATCTTTCTTTGTTGAACAACTAACCAAACAGCATGGAAGCTCTACAACTGAGTAAGTGGTTATCGCTTTCATTTACCGCTTTCATATACATATAACTGTATTGTGGGGCTGTTTCACTGTAAGTCTTCTTTTATAAACTCATATCGACTGTGTAATAATAGTATAGATATTTCGAGTTTCCCCGGCAACTACGTCTAGAACTAGGTGACGCCGTTCCATTTATTCGTAGAAATAGACAACTAGATCCCCCAATAGGATCACCAGATACAGTCTTCTCTTCGGCTGTCCTCATTAGGAATTGTCAAGAAGCTCTACTCCCCAAGATGAATGTATTCTCCGTGAATGGCATCTTTGAGTTTCTTAGGAATTCTCAAACTTTCCTGACTTGATCTATTCCTTGTGAATAGCTTGCCTTGAATTTCTCGAGGTTTGGGGACCCATCGGCTTCTTAAAAGCAATCAGCCTCCTCTTGGGCACCGTACAAGGACCCACGGGCTTCCTTAAAAGCAACCCCGCCTCCTCTTGGGATTAGTACAAGGACCCTACGGCTTCTTAGAAGTATATTCAGCCTCCTCTTAGGCTTCGTATAATGATCTCTTCCTCCGGGAATGATAGCCTTCTCTTGGGCTTAGTACAAGGACCCGTCGGCTTCTTAAAAGTTTCCAGCCTCCTCTTGGGCTTCATACAAATTGTCCCGACGACCTCCTAGAGGTATAGGAACAGAACTTAGTCATCTGCATAGAACAGTCCTTTCAAAGAGTCTACTACTGTTTCTCAAAGCACAGTACAAAAGATAAAACTCTAGACGCGGACAATCTAACTTCCTTGAGTCTCAAAGACATTCTCAAGTGACCCCTTCGTTAAATAGGAAGGAAACCCGCAGACTTGGACAGTCTCAATACCCTTTGGATTTCCTGCTTCCTTAAAGAAAAGGGAATAACCCAGATCCTTGAATCAAATCCCTGAGTACAGTGTTGCTCATATAAGAACTGATTTTCTCTTTCAAAATCAGTATACTAGACCTGTCACTCAACTGAAACAGTCACCCTAAAGTAATACCCCAAATTTTGACCACTAAAGTTTCCCATCATTGTACAAATCATCACCACAATATGGATGTACCTTTATGCTTCATCAGTCTCCCCAAAGATGGGTGAGCATCCACTACAATCAAAATTAGGGTTTCAAGCCCTCTCTGAGCTTTAGACAAAGGCTCAATCAAGAAATGACTTGATTTTCAACTTGTCTAATCTCTTAAACATCCCCAAAGGATCAAAATAACTCATACTTCAAGGATTAAGCACAAAGCTGCTCCCTTCTAGGTGGATCAAGTCTCCAGATCGACAGTGTCACCAAATTAGGGTTTTGATCACCCAGGGCCTCCAGATGAAATATTTCATCTGGGCACAAGCCATTGATCCAAAACATAACCTAATATACTTCATGGAACCTCATCAACCCATGCATCAAGTCAATTTTTCCTCAAGGGGATGCATACATCAAAAATCAGGAATTAGGGTTTCTTGACCTAATTCACCCCTAAGTTGACTTTTGGGACAAACCATGAGCCAAGACCTCAAGACATGATTT
This sequence comes from Lathyrus tuberosus, assembly GCA_022829125.1. NCBI lineage: Eukaryota > Viridiplantae > Streptophyta > Magnoliopsida > Fabales > Fabaceae > Lathyrus > Lathyrus tuberosus. The sequence continues at coordinate 10,866,989 of JALAZF010000038.1, forward strand.
GAGGGTCTCTAATATACCATATTGATCCATTTGGAACAATGGATTGATCCAAGAAGCTTGAGCCATAAGTCTCAATTTCATCTGCACCACAATTAGGGTTTCGCGAGAAAAGTCAACTATAACTTTGACTTTTGACCTGGACATGCTCCCAAGCCCTAATACATGATTGAATATACCCTATGACACCCATGGAACATGTACATCAAGTTTGATTTAGGTCAAGGACATGATTTCCTGAAGAATTGCACAGTTTGGAATTCATCGGATAAAAAGTCATTTGTGCACAAAAGTCAACTGTGCACAAAAGTCAACTTTGACTTTTTGAGATTTTTCACCAAAATGGATTTTTAACCCTAAAATGATGTTAATGTATGATTTGAATCATCATTCATCAATAAAAATCAAGAAAAGTGAGATAACTTGTAAAAGGGGTAACCATAAAAACTTAGAAATTTTTTCAAGTTAAAAATAAAGTGGCAAGGGTACCAACTTTGGAGGACCATAACTCCTAAACCACAAGGCCATTTTTTCTCATCCAAATATGGATTTGTAGCCCTCATTATCATCTACAAAAACTTCAACTACAAGTATTTCCAATTCATTAAGGATTTTGAGTTATGGAGTGATCAAAGTGGCTGCAAAGTGAAAATGTCACTTTTTCCAACACTTAGTGAAATTTTCACTAAGTCAGATTTTGCCTCACTTTTTGCCAAATATAGGGGGATTTTTCACTTGGAATCAAAAGGGATCAAAACCAAACTTGTTCAAACAGTTGTTGTATCATGTAAGAGCTTTCCAAAATGGCCAAGAACATTGCCAAATTCAACTTACACCATGAGATATGACATTGGCAAGTTACCTTGCTGAAATCTGTCAAGGCAAGGCAGAATTTGCAACTTTGGTCGATTTGCCAAAATCAGCCAAATTTAATTGCTCCTATCCACTTGGACACCTCAGAGGATTGAATCTAAAGGGGACAATCACTGAGCCAAGCCTCCAAAGTCCATGGAACAATAAATAGCATGTTGAACCTAGAATGGCCAAAATAGGGACAAGACTTCAAATTTGGAATGAGGCATTCAATGGAACCATCAAGGTGGCATGGACTGAGCCATTCTCATCTGAAATCAGTCAAGACTTATCCAAGACCAAGGGCACCATAGCTCTGTGCCCTAACCTCTAGTCAATGGCTAGAGGAGACTTGCATTTCCATTGGCCAACATTGAGGAAACACCTGCTGCAGTTGCCATTCACTGTAGATCCCAAAACAAACTTGCTCTACTATAAATAGAGCTCAATTGTGGTCAATTTGAGTACACCAATGCCATCTAACAGATGCTTTCCTCAAAATCTCTTCTTTCACTCCAATTTTGCCTTCTAAGGCAAGTCACTATCGGGTTTTGAGTTTGAGAGCAATTCCAATCAAACCAATCACTCACACACCTCACATACATCATATATGAGCTGATCAAACACTTAGATTACTTCTGAAACACCAATTTCACAAAATCACCAGCTGGTTGCTCAAGGTTTTAACCAAAGTGCAGCTGAGGTACCACAAAATGATCCAGCCAATTTCAATCAAGTCCAACCATCCAAACACAATCCATAGGGTGTAAGGAAGCTGTTCAGATCATCATAACTCATTTGTAACACCTCCAGATCAAAAATCACTTTGAACTTGTTGTCACGACCTAAAGGTAAGCCTAAACTTGGGCATCTCTCAATCTATACATATTTCCTCGCACAATAATTTGGCCATATGTTCATAATCATGCATGGAATGTTTTCCCTCAATTAATTGCATTGTTTGAATCGTGTATCAAAAATCCTAGCCTTCATGCAGGAATTAGGGTTATTGAGGTCTCTTCGTGATTTCTTGTTGTATGTTTAATTTAAATGAAATTAATGTATATAAACATGATCGTGAGGTTGAGACGAGCATAATGATATGTGGATTGCATGATATGATTACGTATTCAGTGAGATTGGATAGAAAATGCAAATCTGAGAAACCAAGAACACGCGCGTGTTCTTCAGGTTGTTCTTGGCGCCATTTTTTAGAAATTCAAATATTTGAATTTTGTGATTTTGTTTAATTGATTCAAAAATTAGTTTCTCTCTGAGTTTTAATGATTTTGAGTTGATTCTTTTTTTAATAATTCACAAAAATGTTAAAATATTTTATTTTCCCAAAAATATTATTTATTTCATAAAATTGATATTTTTGTAAAGAATTAATATTTTGATTGTTTTTGGCATTTTAAATATTTTTTCTACATTGATTTTGCAACTTTTAATGCTTTCTAATTATTTTGTAGGTCAATACTTAATTTTTGAAGCATTAATCCAAGATCACAATTTGTTTTCCATGTGTTAAACAATTTTTGATCATTTTAATTGAATTTTTATTCAATTAAATACATTTTGAAAACAAATTAAGGTTTTGGATTAATTCAACCCTCATAAATCATTTTCAAAACTTTTTGGGCCTCTTGAGAGAGTGTAAGACCCATCCCCCCTTGTACAAAAACTTTTTGGGCCTGACTCATTGTATAAGTCCCTCTGTACAAGTAAACGGCGCGATCGTCGCCCGTTTAAAAATAAAAAAATCATCTGGGCCTCTCCTTGAGCTATAAGACCCATTCAAAACTTTTTGGGCCTCTATTAGAGTGTAAGACCCAATCCCCCTTTTTAACCAAACATCTTGGGTCTCACTTATTGTATAAGTCCCTCTGCGTTAAAAGAAAACCTCGGCGCGATCGCCATTTTTAAACGAAAAATCATTTGGGCCTACCCCGTGTTATAAGCCCCACTCTCTTTTCCTCTAAACTTTTTGGGCCTCTTGAGATAGTGTAAGACCCATCCCGTTGTACAAAAAACCATTTTGGGCCCCAGTCACTTGTATAAGTCCCGCTGTACAAAGTCAAATAGTGCGCTCACTGATAAAACCCTGGGCTTCTCCTTGAGCTGTAAGTCCCAAATCTTTCTTTTTCAAAGCACTTTCTCCTTTGATTTTGAATATAATGTTGTTTTCAATCTTTCTTTGTTGAACAACTAGCCAAACAGCATGGAAGCACTACAACCGAGTAAGTGGTTATCGCTTTCGTTTACTGCTTTCATATTATAAACTGTATTGTGGGGCTGCTCACTGTAAGTCTCCTTTCATAAACTCATATCTACTGTGTAATAATAGTATAGATATTTCGAGTTTCCCCGGCAACTACGTCTAGCACTAGGTAAAACCGTTTCGTTTATTCGTAGAAATAGACGCCTAGATCCCCAATAGGAGCACCAGATACAGTCTTCTCTTCGGCTGTCCTCGTTAGGAATCGTCAAGAAGCTCTACTCCCCAAGATGAATGTATTCTCCGTGAATGGCATCTTTGAGTTTCTTCCAAATTCTCGAACTTTCCTGACTTGATCTATTCCTTGTGGATAACTTGCCTTGAATGTCTCGGGGTTTGGGTACCCACTACGGTCATAATCTTGGACCTTACCTAAGGAACCCTCTTTAAAAGCTAAAAGTCGCTGGATAGTAAACCTCGCACGTTTACCAGTGGTTTTTATCTTTAAAAGAGTTATCTCTCCTAATGGAAAGGAGATGATAGGCCCACGGGCTTCTTAAAAGCATCGGCCTCCTCTTGGGCATTGTTCAAGGACCCACAGGCTTCCTAAAAGCAACCCCGCCTCCTCTTGGGCTTCGTACAAGGACCCTACGGCTTCCTAGAAGTATTCACAGCCTCCTCTTAGGCTTCGTATAATGATCTCTTCCTCCGGGAATGATAGCCTCCTCTTGGGCTTCGTACAAGGACCCGTCGGTTTCTTAAAAGATTCCAGCCTCCTCTTGGGCTTCGTACAAATTGTCCCGACGACCTCCTAGAGGTATAGGAACAGAACCTAGTCATCCTCATAGAACAGTCCTTTCATAGAGTCTACTACTGTTTCTCAAAGCATAGTACAAAAGATAAAACTCTAGACACAGACAGTCTAACTTCCTTGAGTCTCAAAGACATTCTCAAGTGACCCCTTCGTTAAATAGGAAGGAAACCCGCAGACTCAGATAGTCTCAATACCCTTTGGATTTCCAGTTTCCTCAAAGAAAAGGAAACAACCCCGATCCTCAGATCTAACCCATGAGTACAGTGATGCTCATATAAGAACTGATTTTCTCTTTCAAAATCAGTATACTGGACCTGTCACTTAACTGACACAGTAACCTTAGCCTTCTCTTGGGCTTTGTACAATGATTCTCCCCAGCGGAGTCAAACAACATTTTAGCCTCTCTCTCGGGCTTCGTACGAGACACATAAAGACTCCCTCGTTGAGTCAAACAAACAATAGCCTCCATCTCGGGCTTCGTACGAGACACAAAGACTCCATCGTCGGGTCAAAATCTTTTAGCCTCTCTCTCGGGCTTTGTACGGGACACAAAATAGCCTCCTCTTAGGCTTTGTATAATGATTTTCCTAGCGGAAATTAGCCTCCTCTTAGGCTTTGTATAAGAAAACCATTGGTTGATCCAATCAACCTTTTAGCATCAAAGTTGTGCCTCGTTCACATTACACAAACATCAACAACGCCTTTCCCTTCATCTAATAGCTATAAGCGGGAAGCCTCTGGATCATATACATCCATGCCACTATCCCTCTTTTAGCATGATAAATTCCTAAGGAAAGATAGCATTGCTCTACACTGAGATAAAGTCTTCTCCTTCAGGTTAAAACCCTTTCTTCAGAAATTATGGCATTGCTCGGATCCGCGTATCCCAGTTAAAGTAATTCTCCTTCTCCCCTCTTTAGAGATGACAAATCCTCTCTAAGGTCGAGATCCTTCAGCTTCACGTCTTGGGCTTTGAACAAGACACAAATATACTTTTTAGCTTCATATCTTGGGCTTTGAACAAGATACAAATCACATTTCGCTTCACGTCTTGGGCTTTGAACAAGACACCAAAACACCCATTTCCTCCCATAGAATAGGAGGAACTACGAACGCTCTGATTTCCCTGTTTCGGTAAACGGGAATACGTAGGCATAAGATCGAAAGAAAAGATCTTAGCGAGCACAATCAACAAAAAACCAAAATCCCATATCTCCATCAATCAAAAGCAGTAATTCAAAAGCATCAGTCCTAACATCCTAACCCTTGTTCCCTGCCAGAAACCTTCTGCCTAGATAAAAACCAGTATTGGCGAAAATACAAATAACCAGTACAAAGGCCCCCACCACATTGATAGCATTCGTAACCTAACAGACCGCTGTTTAAACTCAGTATGCAAAGCAGGGTTAATTGGAGACATTTATTTCCCTTCCTTATTCAGCTCACAATAGGATAAAAAATGAATCGACCTGTAGTCAAAGCTCAAACCGCAGAGAGCAACCAGCGCTTAAGAACCGCGTCCAAAATCGCACGCTACAGAAGAAGTGGCGCCCACCGTGGGGCATTTCAAAGTCAAATCTAGGCACGGTCTTCCTTTTCACCTCTTGTGTGAAAAACTACAGAGTGGTAACTCAGCCGGGGAGCCATTTCTGTCAGGAACTTAGGATTCTTAGCTTTATAAGTCTAGGATGATTAGGACAAATATATATACTGCATTTCCTAATTGCTATACGTGTTTATTTTTCTGCTAATGGGAATGCGGGTGATGCCGTATGTGGAAAGATTGAGTATACACTTAAGATAAGTGATGGCGACGGGGTCGACCATCAACCTCAGTGGAGGCTGACCAACGCAACCCATTCACTCTTCTAGCCAATGGGCCGGTTGTTAAGTCTGAGAAGCTGAGGAGCCAAACCCTTTCGTAGTGCAGAAACTATCAGAAATAGTTGTTACGCGATACTACCCTCATTTGAGGATGGTGATCTATTCTCGGTGAATGGCACTTACTCTAAGATTGCTCTACAACTCGCTGGCGATCCACTTGTTGTTTTGCTTTCCTGGGAGGAGCTGATGATAATGAGTACAGGTACAAAAATCACCCTAGTATAAACCTTTGGGGATGGGTAGAGCCTTGACTTCATGGCAATGACCCTTTGACCCCATGTTTTTTCTATGTTTTTGTATGCTGCATTCATGCATTCATTTAATAAAACATTAAAACATTCAAAAAACTTCTCTTCTAGTCTCTCTGTTTTTCAAATTAAACTAAGACTGTGATTGCAAATATCAGAGAAAAAGATTGCATTAATGGATTTCGGTAGAAGGAGAACTCACCAGTATACCTTCAAGGTTCCAAAGTTAGAGGATTTGAGAAAGTTAGCGAGGATGATCGTTAACCCAGAGGCTTTCAGAGCCAAGCACGGTGGTTTGCTACCACTGTTAAGAGTCCATGTGATTAAGGGGATCATGGACGCGCTCATTCAATTCTACGATTCGGTTTATCACTGTTTCACATTCCCGGATTACCAGCTTGCACCAACGCTGGAGGAGTATTCTCATCTGACTGATTTACATATCACTGATCGAGCTCCATTTTCTGGACTGGAAGAAATTCCAAAGAATCAGACTATTGCAATAGCAATTCATTTGGACGAGTCTGAGGTCAGGACTCACATGACCACTAAGGGTGGCATCCAAGGTTTGCCAGCCCAGTTCTTGGCAAAAAAGGCTCTATACTTCGCTAGTATAGGGAACGGGACTGCTTTTGAAAGCATCTTTGTCTTGCTCACCTACGGGTTATTTTTGTTTCCCAACATCAATAACTTCGTCGATATCAACGCTATTAAGGTTTTTCTCATTGGAAACCCTGTGCCGACTTTGCTTGCAGATGCGTATCATTCTGTACACTTGGGAAATTTGTACAGCGGAGGGAAGATCACATGCTGTGTACCTTTGCTCTACAAATGGTTTATATCCCATTTGCCTAAGTCTGCTGCTTTTTGGGATTGCAAGAGGGTCTTGCGCTGGTCGCAGAAGATCATGTCCCTTACCAATTTCGATATAGATTGGTGTAATAGGATTTATGAGGGAATCAGAATCATTGACTGTTGTGGAAACTTCCCTAACGTACCCCTTATAGGAACTAAAGGAGGAATCAATTACCATCCGGTATTGGTTCGCCGTCAATTTGGATACCCAATGAGGCACGTCCCACTGGGTGTTCATCTGGAAGGTCTTTTCTTCAAAGAAGGAGAAAACGACAGAGCACTAATGATGGAAATAGTGCAAGCTTGGAAACATGTTCATAAGAAAGGACGAGAGTCTCTAGGAAAACCGGACTGTGTCTCGGTGGAGCCTTATCTCCACTGGGTACAAACTAGAGCTCTCAAGCTAAAGATGCCTTATCCTTGTTACGGAATTCTTCCACCGAGGGAATCTGTCATGTACTTCATGACGGAAACTGAAAAGCTTCAGGTTACTCTCAACAAAGTTCAAAAGGAAAGAAGATCTTGGAAGAACAAGTACCTCACCCTCGACGTAGAGTGCATCAAAATACAGCAATTACTGAAAGAGAAAGATGCTCTGATTGAAATTTTGGAGCAACATGCTGTAGAGAATCAAGATGACCAAAGGAATTTGCTCACTCCTTTCACTTGGCAAAGGAATGACAACCCGACAACGGCCCCGGAGCCCCGGTCAAAGAAAAGGAAGATACCAGAATCAGCACCCAATTTCTCTTCAAAGAGGACTCGGGACCCATTAGTTTAGGTTTCTGTTTCTGCACTTTGTCATCTACTGTATTTCCATTTCTGTAATCCTTTGAATTTCAATAAAAAGGGGTTTCCGCACTGTTTGATATTTGCAATCTAATTGTCAAAGTTTATTTTGATTAAACCAAAAAAACAATTAATATAATCATTGCATTCATCATTCTCGCATCGCGTATTCTTCTTCCCTATGAATCTCACGTTTGTGTCTTGATTCTAGAGTCAAACTGTCTCATTCGTATAATACTCGGGCCAATCGTCAAAAAAAGATGGATGATCTTGAGGAAGAGAACAGATAGTTGAGAGAAGAGCTCGACACTCTGAGAGAGGATATGAGAAAGCTTCGTAACGACATGCAAGCCATGCCAGAAGCTCAACTCCAAAGAACTGTGATCTCAGAGATCACCTCAACGCCCATAGTGGAGAAGTATGATCCTAGGTATCAGATACCGAAAGATCGTCCTTGGGGCATGCCTGTTAACTATATCCCGGAAGGATATGTTCCGCCGATCACTGAAGATCAGGGAATCGCAACAGAAGCCGCTGGGCCTGAAGGTTACAAACTTCGGGAAAGCGAAGATGCCAGGGGCATACTCAAGACTCCTGAAGGTTACAAACTTCGGGAGGCGCCAAGACTTACTGCCATAGTCACGGTACCACCCCCTGTGGTGCACACTGTCCCGGAAGGACAGATTCCACAGACACCTTCTGGTAAGAAGGAAACTATGTTTGACAGAATGGAGGAATTCCAGGAACAGTTCTTGGAAATACAGAAGGAACTGCAAGCCATTCGAGGTCAGGATCTATTTGGAAAGGACGCCGCAGACCTCTGCTTGGTCCCAAATTTGAAAGTCCCGCACAAATTCCAAGTGCCCGACTTTGAAAAATACAAGGGTAACTCTTGCCCTCAAATCCATCTGGTGATGTACGCTCGGCGGATGTCAGCTCAGACGGAGAATCAGGACCTACTGATTCACTACTTTCAGGATAGTTTAACCGGTGCCGCACTCAAATGGTACATGGGTTTAAACCGTGCCACGATCAGCACATTCAGAGATCTTGGCACTGCCTTCGTCCAATAATACAAGTACAATTTGGACATGGCACCCGACAGAGATCAACTCAGATCAATGTCACAAAAGGACAAGGAAACTTTTAAGGAGTATGCTCAAAGGTGGCGTGAAATTACCGCTCAAATTTGTCCACCTCTTGAGGAAAAAGAGATGACAAAGATCTTCTTAAAGACCTTAAGCTCATTTTACTATGGCCGAATGGTCGCCAGTGCGCCCAGTGATTTCACCGAAATGGTCGGCATGGGTGTACGTCTTGAGGAAGCCGTCCGAGAAGGACGTTTGGTAAAAGACACTGGATCAACGAGCGGTACTAAAAAATATGGTAGTGCTCTCCCTAAGAAAAAAGAGCAAGATATTGGGAACATCTCTCTCGGAAAGCAAAGGCGACGTTATCAGCCAGTAGCAGCTGTTACTCCTGCTATCGGCCCCGCGCCTGTTCCTATGTATCAACCTCAGGTTGCGCAGAGCCAACCTGACCAACAAAGGACACAACAGCCTCTTCAGCAGGTTCGTCCTCCATATAACAACAACCGTACAACACGACCACCAGGATTTGATCCTATACCTGTAACGTACGCAGATCTGTTTCCGTTACTGCTGGCTAAGGGGCACATTCAGACTAAGTCTCCTATTACAGTTCCAGAAAATCTGCCTTTCTGGTTTAAAGCGGATCAAACATGCCCTTATCATCAAGGAGGTTCAGGGCATAACATTGAGACTTGTCTCAATTTCAAATCCGACGTGAAAATGCTTGTTAGGAGCGGACTCTTATCTTTCAAAGATACGAATCCCAATGTTCTCACGAACCCGCTGCCTCAACATGAGAAAGCTGCAGTCAATCTGATTGAGAAAGAGACTAACAATGTCTATCAAATTCACGATGTACTCTTATTGGGGACCAATCTGGTCAAGATGCATTGTAGACAGAGTAGATATGGCCATGTGCCACCTCATAATTATCACCAGTGTAATATCTGCTCTAAAGACAGCCAGGGATGTTCTGTAGTGCAAGCAGCTCTGCAGGAACAGATGGAACTAGGATGGATCCAAGAGCACCGAGTTCATGGAATTAACATGGTTTACACGAATTCTAACGTCATTCAGAACCACGACATCCGTGCGATGAATGTCAACTTGGTGGCGATGCACTCAAGGCAAAGCCAGTATCATAATCTGCCGCGACACGATTACAGTTCCTGTCTAACTTGCTCGGTAAACAAACAGGGATGCTCTTTCATACAAGAGGCCCTCCAGCGTCAGATGGATCTTGGATGGATCCAAGACTACCATGATAGGAACCCTTATCAGATCAATATGGTTCAGATCTTCGATATTCGTCTGATGAATACCAGCCTGGTAGAGTTACATGCTGAACAGGTCCGACTCGGATTCTTAATATCACACGACTATCAAAGCTGTAAAGCAGGTTGCAAAAACGATCGAGGTTGTACCCTTGTCCAGGAGGCACTTCAGCACTTGTTAAATCATTGGTGGATGCCAATCTACATGGATGAAGATACTCATCAAATTAGTATCAGTAACAGGAATCCTACTCGTCGTCAAAGTCAGGATGTCCGATCAGTGGAAGGTAACCTAGTGAGGTTACATTGTATTCAAAGTGGGCGTGGCCAGGTACCACCACACAACTATGACAGTTGTAGCGTCTGTTCAGAAAGTAACCAAGGATGTTACCTTGTGAGAGCAGCTCTTCAGGGTCAGGTCGATCATGGAGAAATTCGTCCATATCTGGGTTCTGGACCCATCATTTGGTCGCCGAACTACCTTGCCGAGCAAGTCGAGGATGTTGTCACGATCTCTGGTCATCACAGGACCAGGGATGTTCTTGCCATCATCCCTCTACTTGACGAATCTAGAGTTCCCAACCGGGAACAGATCGAGATTACTTACGATGGTCAGAAAAATCAGAAGGCTCTCGTAATCATCTATCTACCGGGACCACTACCGTATGAATCAGCTAAGGCAATCCCTTACAAATACGGTGCAACAATAATCGAGAATGGAAAGGAAATTCCATTATCCTCCGTCGTGAATATTGCAGACATCAGTCGTGTAACACGGAGCGGTCGAATCTTCAACTGAGGGGTTGGAGAATCCAATAAAGAAAAGGAACTTCAGGCAGAAATTCCTGATCCACCAGTCGGTCAATCTAGTAATCCCGAATTTTCAAAAGACAAAGATGAGATGCTAAAGCTCATCCAAAGGAGTGAATACAATATTATTGATCAACTGTTACAGACTCCTTCAAAGATCTCAGTATTATCACTTTTACTCAGTTCAGAGGCGCACAGGGAGGCTCTACAGAAAGTCTTGGAGCAAGCCTTTGTGGAACAAGATGTAACAATCAGACAGTCCGATAGTATTGTCTCTAACATCACTTCCTGCAACAATTTGGGATTTAGTGATGAGGAATTACCCGAAGAGGGTCGCCGTCATAACATGGCGCTCAACATTACAGTTAACTGCCAGGGCGATGCTTTAGCCAACGTACTGGTAGACACAGGGTCATCCCTGAATGTTATGCCAAAGTCCACTTTGACGCAATTATCATTCAAGGGTCCTCCGATGAGAGTCAGCGAGGTCGTCGTCAAAGCATTCGACGGATCCAGAAAAACGGTTGTCGGCGAAGTTGATCTTCCCATAACTATTGGTCCTCACACTTTCCAAATCACTTTCCAGGTCATGGACATCCGGGCAACATATAGTTATTTATTAGGAAGACCTTGGATACATCAGGCTGGAGCGGTCACTTCAACCCTCCACAAAAAGCTAAAGTTCGTTCAGAACGATCAACTTGTCACGGTTTGTGGGGAACAAGCCTTGCTTGTTAGTAACCTATCATCATCTACTTGTGTGGAACCCTAGGAGGTTATTGGAACTCAGTTCCAAGCCCTATCGGTGAGCAAGGGCGATCGGTTCAAAGAAGGAACTTCAATTTCTTCATACAAAGATGCTATCAAAGCGGTCGAGAGTACCGATACGACAGGATGGGGACGGGTTGTCATTCCTATTGACAATAAAATAAAGAAGGGTCTTGGTTTTTCTACGACCTGTACCCAGACAGCTGCCAACGATGAAAGTCTTCATCCCCTTCAAAACTTCTTCCACAGTGGAGGTTTCCTTCACCCGGTGTCTCAAGTAGTTCATGCTATCAATGAGGAAGATCCCTCTGACACAGATGAAGAATGGAAGTCCTACCATGACAAGGACGGCTATATGTCTCAGGAAGAGGTGCCTATGCCTTTTTGCTTTCCTACAGAAAGTCCGAGATTTATACCAAGATTAGATGTCGAAATGATCTACGGAGATTGTGATCCGAAAGGATGCCGTGCTCCGCCAAATTCATTAGAGGAAGACACTCTGATGAAAGACAACTTTGATCACAATTACTATGGCCCGATGGATGGCCTGCCAATGTGGCGGCCTTACCCAGGAGACTTGGGGCAAGAAAGTCAGCCGAACAATTAAACTCAGCTGAGCGTCATTGAACAGAATACCTGTGTCCCCACCATGTCATGGGGTCAACACTCAGGTCATTCAGAAACTACTCAACATGAAGATGAATTCGCAATGTTTGCAGGACTAGAATTCATCAACTGTGTTTTTCCTGAGGTCAACGTCATCGAGAGGGATGACTCCTCCAGTTCCAAAAAAGCGTGGGACACCCTGGGACAACCAAGTGGAAAATACGACTTTATGGTCAAGTACACTGCACCCGAAAGCTCTCGTATTAGGTTCGAAGACATCCAGCCAACTGGATGGGGAGATACAGCTGAGAGTACCAATGCTATGCAAAATGTAAGAGAGGAATCCTCCTACGACAATTATGCGTGGGAAATAGATTCCAATGATCCTATTCCACCAGAAATCAGCGTTATTTCTGAAGACAAATCAAGGAAGGTGCCAGACTTTGTGATTCACCGAGGAGTTCGCCGCCAATGGGTTACCGTCGAGGTTCCGAAGGTCGTTCATCAGTCAAAGTAATTACCATCTTTAAACCTTTCACCCTGCCCAGGTGGAACGGATGTTTTGATAGGGCTCGCTTTCTGTAAATATCCCTCTTCGCTTCGCCCAAAGCAATAGAGTTTTGTTTTATAGGGCTGTAGTTTCAAGAGTCGACTTGTTCATTAATAAAATAACGTCGTTCTGTAATTTCCGCATTATTGCTGTTTTCTCTTTTTGCTTTTTCTCAGAAAATGGTAATCCTAAAAAAAAAACAATTCAAAAATAAAAAACAAGCAGTAAAATAAATACACTGCACACACTTGCATTTTCTCTATCTCTTCTAAACACGAATCATCACGTCATACAGATTGCTTGTTTTAAACCCCGTTGAAACATATGATCCGATGCCTTCTCCCAACTTTGAGTTCCCGGTATTCGGGGTTGAAGAAGAAGATGACGACCAAATTCCAGAAGAGATCTCCCGACTACTCAGACAAGAGGAAAGGTCCATTGAACCTCACAAAGAGCCGTTGGAAACGGTAAGCTTGGGTTCAGAAAAAGAGAGAAAAGAAACCAGGATCGGAGCACTGCTCAGTCCAACTGCCAGAGAAGATCTGATAAAGCTTATCAAAGAATTTCCCGATGTATTCACTTGGTCCTATCAGGATATGCCAGGGTTGGATACCAGCATCGTGGAACATCATTTACCGTTAAGATCGGAATATCTGCCAGTAAAGCAAAGATTGAGACGCACTCACCCGGACATGGCCATCAAAATCAAGGAGGAGGTACAGAAACAGATTGACGCAGGTTTCCTTGCTACATCTGAATATCCTCAATGGTTAGCCAACATCGTACCCATTCCCAAAAAGGACGGAAAGGTCAGAATGTGTGTTGATTACCGAGATCTAAACAAGGCAAGTCCAAAGGACGACTTTCCTTTACCACACATTGACATGCTGGTTGACAGTACAGCAAAGTTCAAAGTTTTCTCCTTCATGGATGGATTCTCGGGCTATAACCAGATCAAAATGGCGCCAAAAGACATGGAGAAAACTTCGTTCACTACCCCATAGGGTACCTTTTGTTACAAGGTAATGTCGTTCGGTTTGAAGAATGTCGGGGCAACCTATCAAAGGGCCATGACTACTCTGTTTCATGACATGATACACAAAGAAATCGAGGTATATGTCGATGATTTGATTGCAAAATAAAGAACAGAGGATGAGCACGTTGAACATCTGTCAAAATTGTTCGAACGTCTAAGAAAATTCAAGCTCTGCTTGAATCCCAACAAGTGCACCTTCGGTGTCCGTTCGGGGAAATTACTAGGGTTTATCGTCAGCCAGAAAGGAATTGAGGTTGATCCTGACAAGGTCAAGGCCATTCAAGAAATGCCTTCTCCGAAAACTGAAAAACAAGTCAGAGGATTCCTGGGACGTTTGAACTACATCTCCAGATTCATATTCCTTATGACCGCCACATGTGAGCCGATTTTCAAGTTACTAAAAAAGAACCAGGATTGCATTTGGACAGAAGATTGTCAAACTGCATTCGACAGTATTAAGGAATACCTGTTGAATCCTCCGATTCTATCACCTCCAGTGGAAGGAAGACCACTGATCATTTACCTCACAGTCCTAGAGGAATCAATGGGATGTGTACTTGGCCAACAAGACGAAACTAAAAGGAAAGAGTCTGCCATCTACTATCTAAGCAAGAAATTCACCGACTGCGAGACTCGGTACACAATGCTTGAGAAAACTTGTTGCACTTTGGCTTGGGCAGCCAAACGTCTTCGCCAGTACATGATTCGTCATACTACTTGGTTGGTCTCCGAAATGGATCCAATCAAGTACGTTTTCGAAAAACCTGCTCTCACGGGAAGAATTGCCCGTTGGCAGATGCTGTTATCAGAATATGATATAGAGTACCACGCCCAGAAAGCCGTTAAAGGAAGTATTTTAGCGATCATTTGGCTCATCAACCGATTGACAATCAAGAATCAATCGGGTTTGACTTCCCGGACGAAGATGTCATGTATCTAAAAATGAAAGATTGCGATGAACCGCTACCCAGTGAAGGGCCAGAACCAGGTTCCCAGTGGGGACTTATCTTTGATGGAGCAGTCAATCATTATGGAAACGGAATTGGGGCAATCATTGTTACCCCTTAGGGTACCCACATTCCTTTCACCGCTCGACTTACGTTCAAATGTACGAACAACGAGGCCGAATACGAAGCTTGTATTATGGGTCTCGAGGAAGCAATTGATTTAAAGATCAAAAACTTGGACGTATATGGCGACTTAGCCCTGGTTATCAATCAGATAAAAGAAGATTGGAACACATACCAATTAGGATTGATTCCTTACAAAGACTATACAAGAAGGTTGTTACCCTTCTTCAACAGAGTCGACTTTCATCACATCCCTCGTGATGAGAATCACATGGCTGATGCATTAGCCACTCTCTCTTCCATGATTAGTGTAGGTCGATGGAATGACATACCTAAGATAGACATCATGCGCCTTGAACGACCCGCTTACATCTTCGCGATTGAAGCAGTCATAGACGACAGACCTTGGTATCACGATATCAAATGCTTCCTTCAGAAACAAGAGTACCCATCTGGGGCGCTCAGAAAAGACAGGAAAACCCTCAGAAGATTGGCTGGAAACTTCTTCCTGAGCGGTGACACTCTTTATAAGAGAAATTTTGACATGGTCTTGCTCCGATGCATCGACAGACCAGAAGCAGACATGCTTATGAAACAAATTCATGAAGGATCCTTTGGCACTCATGCCAACGAACACACAATGGCGAGAAAAATTCTAAGAGTAGGGTACTATTGGTTGACCATGGAATCCGACTGCTACAAGTACATGAGGAGGTGTCACAAGTGTCAGATATACTCCGACAAAATTCATGTACCGCCATCACATCTTAAAGCTCTTTCTTCCCCGTGGCCTTTTTCCATATGGGGAATCGACATGATTGGTATGATTGAGCCCAAGGCTTCAAACGGACATCAGTTCATCCTGGTAGCCATTGACTATTTCACCAAGTGGGTCGAAGCAGCGTCATTCGCCAATGTAACCCGACAAGTGGTGGTCCGATTTATCAAAAACAATATCATCTGCCGTTATGGTGTTCCAAGCGATTTCATTACTGATAATAGATCTAACTTGAACAATAAGATGATGAAAGAGTTGTGCACAGAGTTCAAGATCGAACACCATAACTCATCTCCTTACCGACCCAAGATGAACGGAGCGGTAGAAGCGGCTAACAAGAACATCAAGAAGATCGTTCAAAAGATGGTTGTAACCTATAAAGATTGGCACAAAATACTACCCTTTGCTCTTCACGGTTATCGCACATCTGTCTGCACTTCAACAGGGGCAACCCCTTTCTCTCTAGTATATGGCATGGAGGCAGTTATCCCCATAGAAGTAGAGATCCCATCAATCCGGGTATTGATGGAAGCTAAGCTTACCGAAGCTGAATGGTGCCAAAGTCGACACGACGAATTGAATCTGATCGAGGAAAAACGAATCACGGCACTATGCCACGGTCAGTTGTATCAGCAAAGAATGAAGAGGGCGTTTGACAAAAAGGTCCGACCTCGTGTCTTCAGGAAAGGAGACCTTGTGCTCAAGAAGATACAATCATTTCTCACTGATTCTCGGGGCAAATGGACCCCAAATTATGATGGCCCCTATGTGGTCACGAAAGCTTTCTCAGGCGGCGCTTGAGACTTGCAACCATGGACGGAGAGGAATTTGCCTACCCCACGAATGTCGATGTAGTCAAGAAATACTTCGCCTAAGCTAAAAAAAAAAATAAAAAAATACGTCTCGGTGGATTGAAAACCCGAAAGGGCGGTCCAGGAAAAAGTTAGAGACATGAAAAAAAAATCATCCCGATGGATTGGAAATCTCATAGTACAATCCAGGAAAAGGTTAGGGATAATGGCAAGTAACTATGTTCAACAGAGGCGAGTCCTTCAGCAGCAGCAGCAGTTACATCATCCGTCAGGAAAACTCCAGTCAAGGTCATCTTCGACAAAAGCTCAGGATGTCCCGAATTCAAAGTTGGTAGAAGAATAGTGGTCGTTATGTTTCAACGTAGCCCTTTTCCCTGTAAATTACCATTTTCTAACTTTGTATATACTCTTTGGAATCACGCGTTTGGCTGATCTCCATCTTATCAATAAAATTTGAGCCCTTGTGCTTTTGTTTGTAATTCTTTACTTGCTTTAGCTTTACAGAACGACATTGTTTAAACTTAATCAGCGATTCTTGAAATAAAACAAAAATAAATTTACTTGTTAAACTTTTTCTGCTTTTAAATTAAAGATGGCATTTCTTTTGACTGTTGAACATCAGAAGAACATCGATCGCTTCTCCCGAAGTAAGCGAACTTCAAAGTGCAGAATCAAAGTACTCCTTCTAAGCCAGTATGCCTGAATGAAGGGATCAACTGTGCCAGAGACCTTGTTTTGTCTGACACACCTCGGCCGAGTTCTCATCTCCTAAGCCTGATCAACATAGCTCCCAACGGGACTATCTCTCCTAAGCAAGGTGGAATTGCTATTTTGAACCAACGATACTTCTTCGCCCCGCGATGGCTGAGTATCCAATTGTGTTCATCCTTTAGTCTGTATGTCGCGTCTGTTTTGTCAGCATATACATACGTATTTCATGCATTTTATTTGCGTTCGCATTTCGTATTGCATCACTATCACTTGAGTCGGTCTTGTCCCCTAGTGATAAACAGTTTTGTCAATCGAGTTTGTCAGTTCTTTCCTCATCAGGAAGTGTTGCGTCTGCACTTGGCCACTTTGATAATCTGAACCTCTGAAAGATCAGAGAACCTTCAAAAATGTCACTCTTCGCCATCAAAGATGATATCCTTGCTTTCCCGGATTAAGGAAAATCCACAGAGAAAGCCTCGTGATTAGAGATTCGGCAGCACGCCAGTTTTGCTCCGAAAAGACCACTGATGAAAAGGTCATCGGCACCTCAAAATTGGATTCCATCATATGGCGTTTCTCTGGGAAGATCTTGAGAAAAGTATGATGTAAGCCCCCAAACAAAAATAGTCTCTCAAGAGACTCGCTTTCCCCAGTAGAAACAAATGGCGTCTCCAACAAAGAAGTTTGTACAACTCTACAACTCAGACGACTGGGTTCCCCAGCAAGTCTGACAGCAAAACATTTTCTACTCAAATGGCATCTCCCCAGGAAAATTCGGCGAGAAGTTTGAAGGAAAACCGCTACTCATAGCGTCCATTGTCAATAAAGTTTATTGACAAAAGAAACTAAGACCAGTTCCTTGGTAGGAAACCAAGAACGAGGGGAAGTTGACAAAAGAAACTAAGACCAGTTCCTTGGTAGGAAACCAGGATCGAGGGGAAGTTTATATCAGAAACCGAGACCAGATCCTTGGTAGGAAACCAGGATCGAGGGGAAGTTTACTTAAGAAACTAAGACCAGTTCCTTGGCTGAAGACCAGGATCGAGGGGAAGTTTACCTTTTCTAAGCATCATTGCTTAGCTAAAGAAGATGAATGCGTAAGTTACCATTCATAACCACCATCAAAATTTCGGGTATTCCGATATTTAATCCTCTTGCACCCCGAATGCCCGAATCTCTTCGTCATTCACACCTTCGGGTCCAAGAAGATTAAATAGGGGCATCTGTAATACCCCAAATTTTGACCACTAAAGTTTCCCATCATTGTGCAAATCATCACCACAATATGGATGTACCTTTATGCTTCATCAGTCTCCCCAAAGATGGGTGAGCATCCACTACAATCAAAATTAGGGTTTCAAGCCCTCTCTGAGCTTTAGACAAAGGCTCAATCAAGAAATGACTTAATTTTCAACTTGTCTAATCTCTCAAACATCCCCAAAGGATCAAAAGGACTCCTACTTCAAGGATTAAGCACAAAGCTGCTCCCTTCTAGGTGGATCAAGTCTCCAGATCGACAGTGTCACCAAATTAGGGTTTTGATCACCCAGGGCCTCCAGATGAAATATTTCATCTGGGCACAAGCCATTGATCCAAAACATAACCTAATATACTTCATGGAACCTCATGAACCCATGCATCAAGTCAATTTTGCCTCAAGGGGATGCATACATCAAAAATCAGGAATTAGGGTTTCTTGACCTAATTCACCCCTAAGTTGACTTTTGGGACAAACCATGAGCCAAGACCTCAAGACATGATTTGAGGGTCTCTAATATACCATATTGATCCATTTGGAACAATGGATTGATCCAAGAAGCTTGAGCCACAAGTCTCAATTTCATCTGCACCACAATTAGGGTTTCGCGAGAAAAGTCAACTGTAACTTTTACTTTTGACCTGGACATGCTCCCAAGCCCTAATACATGATTGAATATACCCTATGACACCCATGGAACATGTCCATCAAGTTTGATTTAGGTCAAGGACATGATTTCCTGAAGAATTGCACAGTTTGGAATTCATCGGATAAAAAGTCAACTGTGCACAAAAGTCAACATTGACTTTTTGAGATTTTTCACCAAAATGGATTTTTAACCCTAAAATGATGTTAATGTATGATTTGAATCATCATTCATCAAGAAAAATCAAGAAAAGTGAGATAACTTGTAAAAGGCGTAACCATAAAAACTTAGAAATTTTTCTAAGTTAAAAATAAAGTGGCAAGGGTACCAACTTTGGAGGACCATAACTCCTAAACCACAAGGCCATTTTTTCTCATCCAAAGATGGATTTGTATCCCTCATTATCATCTACAAAAACTTCAACTACAAGTCATTCCAATTCATTAAGGATTTTGAGTTATGGAGTGATCAAAGTGGCTGAAAAGTGAAAATGTCACTTTTTCCAACACTTAGTGAAATTTTCACTAAGTCAGATTTTGCCTCACTTTTTGCCAAATGTAGGGGGATTTTTCACTTGGAATCAAAAGGGATCAAAACCAAACTTGTTCAAACAGTTGTTGTATCATGTAAGAGCTTTCCAAAATGGCCAAGAACATTGCCAAATTCAACTTACACCATGAGATATGACATTGGCAAGTTACCTTGCTGAAATCTGTCAAGGCAAGGCAGAATTTGCAACTTTGGTCGATTTGCCAAAATCAGCCAAATTCAATTGCTCCTATCCACTTGGACACCTCAGAGGATTGAATCTAAAGGGGACAATCACTGAGCCAAGCCTCCAAAGTCCATGGAACAAGAAATAGCATGTTGAACCTAGAATGGCCAAAATAGGGACAAGACTTCAAATTTGGAATGAGGCATTCAATGGAACCATCAAGGTGGCATGGACTGAGCCATTCTCATCTGAAATCAGTCAAGACTTATCCAAGACCAAGGGGACCATAGCTCTGTGCCCTAACCTCTAGTCAATGGCTAGAGGAGACTTGCATTTCCATTGGCCAACATTGAGGAAACACCTGCTGCAGTTGCCATTCACTATAGATCCCAAAACAAACTTGCTCTACTATAAATAGAGCTCAATTGTGGTCAGTTTGAGTACACCAATGCCATCTAACAGATACTTTCCTCAAAATCTCTTCTTTCACTCCAATTTTGCCTTCTAAGGCAAGTCACTATCGGGTTTTGAGTTTGAGAGCAATTCCAATCAAACCAATCACTCACACACCTCACATACATCACATATGAGCTGATCAAACACTTAGATTACTTCTGAAACACCAATTTCACAAAATCACCAGTTGGTTGCTCATGGTTTTAACCAAAGTGCAGCTGAGGTACCACAAAATGATCCAGCCAATTTCAATCAAGTCCAACCATCCAAACATAATCCATAGGGTGTAGGGAAGCTGTTCAGATCATCACAACTCATCTGTAACACCTCCAGATCAAAAATCACTTTGAACTTGCTGTCACGACCTAAAGGTAAGCCTAAACTTGGGCATCTCTCAATCTATGCATATTTCCTCGCACAATAATTTGGCCATATGTTCATAATCATGCATGGGATGTTTTCCCTCAATTAATTGCATTGTTTGAATCCTGTATCAAAAATCCTAGCCTTCATGCAGAAATTAGGGTTCTTGAGGTCTCTTCGTGATTTCTTGTTGTATGTTTAATTTAAATGAAATTAATGGATATAAACATGATCGTGAGGTTGAGACGAGCATAATGATATGTGGATTGCATGATATGATTACGTATTCAGTGAGATTGGATAGAAAATGCAAATCTAAGAAACAAAGAACACGCGCGTGTACTTCAGCTTGTTCTTGGCGCCATTTTTTAGAAATTCAAATATTTGAATTTTGTGATTTTGTTTAATTGATTCAAAAATTAATTTCTCTCTGAGTTTTAATGATTTTGAGTTGATTCTTTTTTTAATAATTCACAAAAATGTTAAAATATTTTATTTTCCCAAAAATATTATTTATTTCATATAATTGATACTTTTGTAAAGAATTAATATTTTGATTGTTTTTGGCATTTTAAATATTTTTTCTACATTGATTTTGCAGCTTTTAATGCTTTCTAATTATTTTGTAGGTCAATACTTAATTTTTGAAGCATTAATCCAAGATCACAACTTGTTTTCCATGTGTTAAACAATTTTTGATCATTTTAATTGAATTTTTATTCAATTAAATACATTTTGAAAACAAATTAGGGTTTTGGATTAATTCAACCCTCATAAATCATTTTCAAAACTTTTTGGGCCTCTTGAGAGAGTGTAAGACCCATCCCCCCTTGTACAAAAACTTTTTGGGCCTCACTCATTGTATAAGTCCCTCTGTACAAGTAAACGGCGCGATCGTCGCCCGTTTAAAAATAAAAAAATCATCTGGGCCTCTCCTTGAGCTATAAGACCCATTCAAAACTTTTTGGGCCTCTATTAGAGTGTAAGACCCAATCCCCCTTTTTAACCAAACATCTTGGGCCTCACTTATTGTATAAGTCCCTCTACGTTAAAAGAAAACCTCGGCGCGGTCGCCATTTTTAAACGAAAAATCATTTGGGCCTACCCCGTGTTATAAGCCCCCCTCTCTTTTCCTCTAAACTTTTTGGGCCTCTTGAGAGAGTGTAAGACCCATCCCTTTGTACAAAAAACCATTTTGGGTCCCAGTTACTTGTATAAGTCCCGCTGTACAAAGTCAAACAGTGCGCTCACTGATAAAACCCTGGGCCTCTCCTTGAGCTGTAAGTCCCAAATCTTTCTTTTTCAAAGCACTTTCTCCTTTGATTTTGAATATACTGTTGTTTTCAATCTTTCTTTGTTGAACAACTAACCAAACAGCATGGAAGCACTACAACCGAGTAAGTGGTTATCACTTTTGTTTACTGCTTTCATATTATAAACTGTATTGTGGGGCTGCTCACTGTATGTCTCCTTTCATAAACTCATATCTACTGTGTAATAATAGTATAGATATTTCGAGTTTCCTCGGCAACTACGTCTAGCACTAGGTAAAACCGTTTCGTTTATTCGTAGAAATAGACGCCTAGATCCCCAATAGGAGCACCAGATACAGTCTTCTCTTCGACTGTCCTCCTTAGGAATCGTCAAGAAGCTCTACTCCCCAAGATGAATGTATTCTCCATGAATGGCATCTTTGATTTTCTTCCAAATTCTCGAACTTTCCTGACTTGATCTATTCCTTGTGGATAGCTTGCCTTGAATGTCTCGGGGTTTGGGTACCCACTACGGTCATAATCTTGGACCTTAACTAAGGAACCCTCTTTAAAAGCTAAAAGTCGCTGGATAGTAAACCTCGCACATTTACCAGTGGTTTTTATTTATAAAAGAGTTATCTCTCCTAATGGAAAGGAGATGATAGACCCACGGGCTTCTTAAAAGCATCGGCCTCCTCTTGGGCATTGTTCAAGGACCCACAGGCTTCCTAAAAGCAACCCCGCCTCCTCTTGGGCTTCGTACAAGGACCCTACGGCTTCCTAGAAGTATTCACAGCCTCCTCTTAGGCTTCGTATAATGATCTCTTCCTCCGGGAATGATAGCCTCCTCTTGGGCTTCGTACAAGGACCCGTCGGCTTCTTAAAAGTTTCCAGCCTCCTCTTGGGCTTCGTACAAATTGTCCCGACGACCTCCTAGAGGTATAGGAACAGAAACTAGTCATCCTCATAGAACAGTCCTTTCATAGAGTCTACTACTGTTTCTCAAAGCATAGTACAAAAGATAAAACTCTAGACACGGACAGTCTAACTTCCTTGAGTCTCAAAGACATTCCCAAGTGACCCCTTCGTTAAATAGGAAGGAAACCCCCAGACTCGGACAGTCTCAATACCCTTTGGATTTCCAGTTTCCTCAAAGAAAAGGAAACAACCCCGATCCTCAG
This sequence comes from Lathyrus tuberosus, assembly GCA_022829125.1. NCBI lineage: Eukaryota > Viridiplantae > Streptophyta > Magnoliopsida > Fabales > Fabaceae > Lathyrus > Lathyrus tuberosus. Next base: position 10,890,024 of record JALAZF010000038.1, read on the forward strand.
ATCTGACCCATGAGTACAGTGATGCTCATATAAGAACTGATTTTCTCTTTCAAAATCAGTATACTGGACCTGTCACTTAACTGACACAGTAACCTTAGCCTTCTCTTGGGCTTTGTACAATGATTCTCCCCAGCGGAGTCAAACAACGTTTTAGCCTCTCTCTCGGGCTTCGTACGAGACACATAAAGACTCCCTCGTTGAGTCAAACAAACAATAGCCTCCATCTAGGGCTTCGTACGAGACACAAAGACTCCATCGTCGGGTCAAAATCTTTTAGCCTCTCTCTCGGGCTTTGTACGGGACACAAAATAGCCTCCTCTTAGGCTTTGTATAACGATTTTCCTAGCAGAAATTAGCCTCCTCTTAGGCTTTGTATAAGAAAACCATTGGTTGATCCAATCAACCTTTTAGCATGAAAGTTGTGCCTCGTTCACAGTACACAAACATCAACAACTCCTTTCCCTTCATCTAATAGCTGTAAGCGGCAAGCCTCTGGATCATCTACATCCATGCCACTGTCCCTCTTTTAGCATGATAAATTCCTAAGGAAAGATAGCATTGCTCTACACTGAGTTAAAGTCTTCTCCTTCAGGTTAAAACCCTTTCTTCGGAAATTATGGCATTGCTCGGATCCGCGTATCCCAGTTAAAGTAATTCTCCTTCTCCTCTCTTTAGAGATGACAAATCCTCTCTAAGGTCGAGATCCTTCAGCTTCACGTCTTGGGCTTTGAACAAGACACAAATATACGTTTCAGCTTCATATCTTGGGCTTTGAACAAGATACAAATCACCTTTTGCTTCACGTCTTGGGCTTTGAACAAGACACCAAAACACCCATTTCCTCCCATATAATAGGAGGAACTACGAATGGTCTGAATTCCTTGTTTCGGTAAACGGGAATACGTAGGCATAAGATCGAAAGAAAAGATCTTAGCGAGCACAATCAACAAAAAACCAAAATCCCATATCTCCATCAATCAAAAGCAGTAATTCAAAAGCATCAGTCCTAACATCCTAACCCTTGTTCCCTGCCAGAAACCTTCTGCCTAGATAAAAACCAGTATTGGCGAAAATACAAATAACCAGTACAAAGGTCCCCCACATTGATAGCATTCGTAACCTAACAGACCGCTGTTTAAACTCAGTATGCAAAGCAGGGTTAATTGGAGACATCTATTTCCCTTCCTTATTCAGCTCACAATAGGATAAAAAATGAATCGACCTGTAGTCAAAGCTCAAACCGCAGAGAGCGACCAGCGCTTAAGAACCGCGTCCAAAATCGCTCGCTACACCTAGCCTCCTCTTGGGCTTTATACAATGATTCTCCTCAGTGGAGTCAAACAACGTTTAGCCTCTCTCTCGAGCTTTGTACGAGACACATAAGAGACTCCCTCGTTGAGTCAATCACCCCTTTCGCCTCCATCTCGGGCTTTATACGAGATACAAAAAGGTTCTTATTGAGCCAAATAAACAACAACCTCCATCTCAGGCTTCGTACGAGATACAAAAAAACTCTCTTGTTGAGTCAAATAGCCTCCATCTCGGGCTTTATACGAGATACCAAAAGATTCCATCGTTGAGTCAAAACCTTTTAGACTCTCTTTCGGGCTTTGTGCGAGACACTTATTAGCCTCCTCTTAGGCTTTGTATAAGAAAACCACTGGTTAATCCAATTAACCTTTTAGCATCAAAGTTGTGCCTCATTCACTGTACACAAACATCAACAACTCCTTCCTCTTCATCTAATCGCTGTAAGCGGCAAGCCTCTGGATCATCTACATCCATGCCACTGTCCCTCTTTTAGCATAATAAATTCCTAAGGAAAGATAGCATTGCTCTACACTGAGTTAAAGTCTTCTCCTTCAGGTTAAAATCCCCTTTAAAGGGAATTATGGCATTGCTAGGATCCGCGTATCCCGATTAAAGTAATTCTCATTTATAAAACAGTTGTGACATACAACCCCCATTTTTAGAGATGACAAATCCTCTCTAAAGTCAAACCCTTTCAGCTTCACATCTTGGGCTTTGAACAAGATACAAAACACATTTCGCTTCACGTCTTGGGCTTTGAACAAGACACAAAAACAACCATTTCCTCCCATAGAATAGGAGGAACTACGAACGCTCTGATTTCCCTATTTCGATAAACGGGAATACGTAGGCGTAAGATCGAAAGAAAAGATCTTAGCGAGCACAATCAACAAAAACCCAAAACCCCATACTCCCATTTATCTATCAAAAGCACCAGTCCTAACATCCTAATCCTTGTTCCCCGCCAGAAACCTTCTGTCTAGATAAAAACCAGTATTGGCGAAAATACAAATAACGGTACAAAGGCCCCCCCACATTGATATCATCCGTAACCTAACAGACCGCTGTTTAAACTCAGTATGCAAAGCAGGGTTAATTGGAGACATCTATTTCCCTTCCTTCATCAGCTTTAATAGGATAAAAAATGAATTGACCTGTAGTTTTAAGCTCAACCGCAGAGAGCGACCAACACTTAAGAACCGCATCCAAAATCGCTCGCTACGGAAAAATGGCGCCCACCGTGGGGCCTATCAAAGTTAGATCTAGGCACGGACTACCTTTTCACCTCTTATGTGGAAACCACAGATTGGGGCTTCCGCCGGGGAACCCATTTTCTGTCAGGAACTTAGGATTCATAGCTTTAAAGGTCTAGAATGTTTAGGACAAATATATATATTGCTTTTCCTAATTGCTATACATGTTTTTTTTTCTGCTATTGGGAATGCGGGTGATGCCATATGTGGAAAGATTGAGTATACACTTAAGATAAGTGATGGCGACGGGGTCGACCATCAACCTCAGTGGAGGCTGACCAACGCAACCCATTCTCTCACCTAGACAATGGGCCGGTTGTTAAGTCTGAGAAGCTGAGGAGCCAAACCCTTTCGTAGTGCGGAAACTATCGGAAATAGTTGTTACGCGATACTACCCTCATTTGAGGCTGGTGATCTATTCTCGGTGAATGGAACTTACTCTAAGATTGCTTTACAACTCGCTGGCGATCCGCTTGTTGTTTTGCTTTCCTGGGAGGAGCTGATGATAATGAGTACAGGTACAAAAATCACCCTAGTATAAACCTTTAGGGATGGGTAGAGCCTTGACTTCATGACAACGACCCTTTGAACCCATGTTTTTTCTATGTTTTTGTGTGCTGCATTCATGCATTCATTTAATAAAACATTAAAACATTCAAAATATTTCTCTTCTAGTCTCTCTGTTTTTTCAAAATAAACTAAGACTGTGATTGCAAATATCAGAGAAAAGGATTGCACTAATGGATTTCGGAAGAAGGAGAACTCACCAGTATACCTTCAAGGTTCCAAAACTAGAGGATTTGAGAAGGTTAGCGAGGATGATCACTAACCCAGAAGCTTTCAGAGCCAAGCACAGAGGTTTACTACCACTGTTAAGAGTCCATGTGATTGAGGGAATCATGGATGCACTCATTCAGTTTTATGATCTGGTTTATCACTGTTTCACATTCCCAGATTACCAGCTAGCACCAACACTGGAGGAGTATTCTCATCTGATTGATTTACACATTACAGATCGAGCTCCATTTTCTGGACTGGAAGAAATTCCAAAGAATCAGACCATTGCGAGAGCAATTCATTTGGACGAGTCTGAGATCAGGACTCACCTAACCACTAAGGGTGGCATCCAAGGTTTGCCAGCCCAGTTCTTGACAAAGAAGGCCCTGTATTTTGCCAGTATAGGAAACGTGACTGCTTTTGAAAGAATCTTTGTCTTGCTCACCTACGGGTTATTTTTGTTTCCTAACATCAATAACTTCGTCGATCTTAACTCCATTAAGGTTTTTCTCGTTGGAAACCCTGTGCCGACTTTGCTCGTAGATGCGTATCATTCGGTACACTTGGGAAATTTGTACAGCGGAGGGGAGATCACATGCTGTGTACCTTTGCTTTACAAATGGTTTATCTCTCACTTGCCCAAGTCTGCTGCTTTTTGGGATTGTAAGAGTGCCTTACGTTGGTCGCAGAAGATCATGTCTCTTACCAACTCTGACATTGATTGGTGTAATAGGATTTATGAGGGAATTAGGATCATTGACCGCTATGGAAACTTCCCCAACGTACCCCTCATAGTAACTAAAGGAGGAATCAACTACCATCCGGTATTGGTTCGCCGTCAATTTGGATACCCGATGAGACACATCCCACTGGGTGTTCATCTGGAAGGTTTTTTCTTCAAGGAAGGGGAAAATGACAGAGCACTAAAGATGGAAATAGTGCACGCTTGGAAGCATGTTCATAAGAAAGGACGAGAGTCTCTAGGAAAACCGGACTGTGTCTCGGTGGAGCCTTATCTCCATTGGGTACAAACTAGAGCTCTCAAGCTAAAGATGCCTTATCCTCGTTACGGAATTCTTCCGCCAAAGGAATATGTCATGTACTTCATGACGGAAACTGAAAAGCTTCAGGTTACTCTCAACAAAATTCAACGGGAGAGGAGGTCTTGGAAGAACAAGTACCGCACTCTCGACGTAGAGTGCATCAAAATACAGCAATTACTGAAAGAGAAAGACGCTCTGATTGAGATTTTGGAGCAACATGCTGTGGATAATCAGGATGACCAAAGGAATTTGCTCGCTCCTTTCACTTGGCAAATGAATGACAACCCGACAACGGCCCAAGAGCCCCGGTCAAAGAAAAGGAAGATACCAGAATCAACACCCGACTTCTCTTCAGAGAGGACTCGGGACCCATTAGCTTAGGTTTCTGTGTCTACACCTTGTAATCTACTGTATTTCCATTTCTGTAATCCTTTGAATTCAATAAAAAGGGGTTTCCCCACTGTTTGATATTTGCAATCTAATTGTCGAAGTTTATTTTGCTTAACCCAAAAAACAATTAATATAATCATTGCATTCATCATTCTCACATTGCGTATTCTTCTTACCTACGAATCTCACGTTTGTGTCTCGGTTCTAGAGTCAAACTGTCTCATTCGTATAATACTCGGGCCAATCGTCAGAAAAAGATGGATGATCTTGAGGAAGAAAACAGAGAGTTGAAAGATGAGATCAACGCTCTGAGAGAGGATATGAGAAAGCTTCGTAACGACATGAAAGCCATGGCAGAAGCTCAGCTACAAAGAACTGTGATCTCAGAGATTACCTCAACGCCCATAGTGGAGAAGTATGATCCTAGGTATCAGATGCCGAAAGATCGTCCTTGGGGTATGACTGTTAACTATATCCCAGAAGGATATGTCCCGCCGATCACTGAAGATCAGGGAATCACAACAGAAGCCGCTGGGCCTGAAGGTTACAAACTTCGGGAAAGCGAAGATACCAGGGGCATACTGAAGACTCCTGAAGGTTACAAACTTCGGGAAACGCCAAGACTCACTGCCGTAGTCACGGTACCACCCCCTGTGGTGCACACTGTCCCGGAAGGACAGATTCAACAGACACCTTCTGGTAAGAAGGAAACTATGTTTGATAGAATGGAGGAATTCTAGGAACAGTTCTTGGAAATGCAGAAGGAACTGCAAGCCATTCGCGGTCAGGACCTATTTGGAAAGGACGCCGCAGATCTCTGCTTGGTCCCAAATGTGAAAGTCCCGCATAAATTTCAAGTGCCCGACTTTGAAAAGTACAAGGGTAACTCTTGCCCTCAAAGCCATCTGGTGATGTACGCTCGGCGGATGTCAGCTCAGACGGAGAATCAGGACCTACTGATTCACTACTTTCAGGATAGTTTAACCGGTGTCGCACTCAAATGGTACATGGGTTTAAACCGTACTACGATCAGCACATTCAAAGATCTTGGTACTGCCTTCGTCCAACAATACAAATACAATTTAGACATGGTACCTGACAGAGATCAACTCAGATCGATGTCGCAAAAGGACAAGGAAACCTTTAAGGAGTATGCTCAAAGGTGGCGTGAAATTGCCGCTCAAATTTGTCCACCTCTTGAGGAAAAAGAGATGACAAAGATCTTCTTAAAGACCTTAAGCTCATTTTACTATGACCGAATGGTTGCCAGTGCGCCCAGTGATTTCACTGAAATGGTCGGCATGGGCGTACGTCTCGAGGAAGCCGTCCGAGAAGGACGTTTGGTAAAAGACACTGGATCGACGAGCGGTACTAAAAAATACGGTAGTGCTCTCCCTAAGAAAAAAGAGCAAGATATTGGGAATATCTCCCTCGAAAAACAAAGGCGACGTTATCAACCGGTAGCAGCTGTGACTCCTGCTATCAACCCTGCGTCTATTCCTACGTATCAACCTCAGGTTGCGCAGAGCCAGCCTGATCAACAAAGGACACAATAGCCTCTTCAGCAGGCTTGTCCTCCATACAACAACAACCGTACAACACGGCCACCAGGATTTGATCCTATACCCGTATCGTACGCAGAGCTGTTTCCATTACTACTGGCTAAGGGGCACATTCAGACTAAATCTCCTCTTACAGTACCGGAAAATCTGCCTTTTTGGTTTAAGGTGGATCAAACTTGCCCTTATCATCAAGGAGGATCAGGGCATAAAATAGAGACTTGTCTCAGTTTCAAGTCCGACATGCAAAAACTTGTTAGGAGCGGGGTCTTATCCTTCAAGGATACAAATCCTAATGTTCTCACGAACCCGCTGCCTCAACACGAGAAGGCTGCAGTCAATTTGATAGAAGGAGAGACTAACGATGTCTATCAAATTCACGATGTACTCTTGTTGAAAACCAATCTGGTAAAGATGCATTGTAGACATAGTGGATATGGCCATGTGCCACCTCATAACTATCATCAGTGTGATATTTGCTCTAAAGACAACCAAGGATGTTCTGTGGTGCAAGCAGCTCTACAGGAACAAATGGATCTCGGATGGATCCAAGAGCACTGAGTTCGTGGAGTTAACATGGTTTACACGAATTCTAACGTCATTCAGAACCACGACATCCGTCCAATGAATGTCAACTTGGTGGCGATGCACTCAAGGCAAAGCCTATATCATAATCTGCCGCAGCACGATTACAGTTCCTGTTTGACTTGCTCGGTAAACAAACAGGGATGCTCTTTCATACAAGAGGCCCTCCAGCGTCAGATGCATCTTGGATGGATCCAAGAATACCATGATAGGAACTCCTATCAAATGAACATGGTTCAGATCTCCGATATTCGCGTGATGAATACCCACCTGGTAGAGTTACATGCTGAGCAGGTCCGACTCGAATTCTTAATATCACATGACTATCAAAGCTGTAAAGCGGGTTGCGAAAACGATCGAGGTTATATCCTTGTCCAGGAGGCACTTCAGCACTTGTTAAATCACTGGTGGATGCCAATCTATATGGATGAAGATACTCAGCAGATTAGTATCAGTAATAGAAACCCCACTCGGCGTCAAAGTCAGGATGTCTGATCAGTGGAAGCTAACCTAGTAAGGTTACATTGTATTCAAAGTGGGCGTGGCCAGGTGCCACCACATAACTATGACAGTTGTAGTGTCTGTTCGGAAAGTAACCAAGGGTGTTACCTTGTGAGAGCAGCTCTTCAGGGTCAGGCGGATTGTCGAGATATTCGTCCATATCCGGGTTCTGGACCCATCAATTGGACGCCGAACTACCTTGCTGATCAAGTTAAGGATGTTGTCCCAATCTCTAGTCATCACAAGACCAGGGATGTTTTTACCATCATCCCTCTACTTGACGACTCTAAGGTTCCCAACCGGGAACGAATTGAGATTGCTTACGATGGTCAGAAAAATCAGAAGGCTCCTGTAGTCATCTATCTACCGGGACCACTACCGTATGAATCAGCTAAGGCGATCCCTTACAAATATGGTGCAACAATAATTGAAAATGGAAAGGAAATTCCATTACCCTCCGTTATGAACATTGCAAACATCAGTCGAGTAACACGGAGTGGTAGAATCTTCAACCGAGGGGTTGGGAAACTTAACAAAGAAAAGGAACTTCAGACAGAAGCTCCTGATCTATCAGTCGGTCAATCCAGTAATCCCGACCTTTCAAAAAATGATGATGAGATGCTGAAGCTCATCCAAAGGAGTGAATATAACATTGTTGATCAACTGTTACAGACTCCTTCAAAGATCTCGGTATTATCACTGTTACTCAGTTCAGAAGCGCACAGGGAGGCTCTACAAAAAGTCTTGGAGCAGGCCTTTGTAGAACAGGATGTAACAATCAGACAGTTCGATAGTATTGTCTCTAACATCACTTCTTGCAATAACTTGGGATTTAGTGATGAGGAATTACCCGAAGAGGGTCGCCGTCATAACATGGCGCTCAACATTACAGTCAACTGCCAGGACGATGCTTTAGCCAGCGTACTGGTAGACACAGGGTCAGCCCTGAATGTTATGCCGAAGTCCACTTTGATGCAATTATCATTCAAAGGGCCTCCGATGAAAGTTAGCGAGGTTGTCGTCAAAGCATTCGACGGATCCAGAAAAACAGTTATCGGCGAAGTTGATCTTCCCATAACTATCGGTCCTCACACTTTCTAAGTCACTTTCCAGGTCATGGATATCCGGGCAACATATAGTTGTTTATTAGGAAGACCTTGGATACATCAGGCTGGAGCGGTCACTTCGACCCTCCACCAAAAGCTAAAATTCGTCAAGAACGATCAACTTGTCACAGTTTGTGGGGAACAAGCCTTGCTTGTAAGCAACTTGTCATCATCTACTGGTATAAAACCCGAGGAGGTTATTGGAACTCAGTTCCAAGAATTGTCGGTGAGCAAGGACAATCAATCCCAAGGAGGAACCTCGATTTCCTCATACAAAGATGCTATCAAAGCGGTCGAGAGTACCGATACGACAGGATGGGGACAACTTGTCATTCCTATTGACAATAAAACAAAGAAGGGTCTTGGTTTTTCTGTAACCTGTACCCAGACAGCTGCTAAAGATGAAAGTTTTCATCCCCTTCAAAACTTCTTCCACAGTGGAGGTTTCCTTCACCTAGTGTCTCAAGCAGTACATGCTAGCAATGAGGAAGATCCCTCTGACCCAGATAAAGAATGGAAATCCTATCTTAATGAGGACGGTTATATGTCTCAGGAAGAGGTGCCTATACCATTTTGCTATCCCGCACAGAGTCCGAGATTTATACCACGGTCAGACGTCGAAATGATCTACGGAGATTGTGATCCGGAAGGATGCCGTGCTCCATCAAATTCATTAGAGGAAGACACTCTGATGAAAGACAACTTTGACCACAATTACTATGGCCCAATGGATGGTCTGCCAATGTGGCAGCCTTACCCAGGAAACTTGGGGCAAGAAAGTCAGCCGAGCAATGAAAATCAGCTGAGCATCATTGAACAGAATACCTGTGTCCCCACCATGTCATGGGATCAACACTCAGGTCATTCAGAAACTACTCAACATGAAGATGAATTTGCAACATTTGCCGGACTTGAATTCATCAACTATGCTTTTCTCGAGGTCAACGTCATCGAGAGAGATGACTCCTCCAGTTCCAAAGAAGTTTGGGACACCTTGGGACAACCGAGTAGGAAATACGACTTCATGGTCAAGTACACCGCTCCCGAAAGCTCTCGTATCAGGCTCGAAGATATCCAGCCAATTGGATAGGGAAATACAGCTGAGAGCACAAATGTAACAGAGGAATTCTCCTACGACAACTCTGCCTGGGAGACAGATTCCAATGATCCTGCTCCACCAAAAATCAGCGTTATTTCTGAAGACAAATCAAGGAAGGTGCCAGACTTTGTGATTCACCGAGGAGTTCGCCACCAATGGGTTGCCGTCGAGGTTCCGAAGGTCCTTCATCAGTCAAAGTAATTGCCATCTTTAACCTTTCACCCTGCCCAGGTGAAACGGATGTTTTGATAGGGCTCGCTTTCTGTAAATTTCCCTCTTCGCTTTGTCCGAAGCGACAGAGTTTTGTTTTATAGGGCTGTAGTTTCAAGGATCGACTTGTTCATTAATAAAATAACGTCGTTCTGTAATTTCCGCATTAATTGTTGTTATCTATTTTTGCTTTTTCAGAAAATGGTAATCCTAAAAAACAATTCAAATAAAAACAAGCAGTAAAATAAATACACTGCACACACTTGCATTTTCTCTATCTCTTCTAAACACAAATCATCACGTCATGCAGATTGCTTGTTTTAAACCCCGTTGAAACATATGATCCGATGCCTTCTCCCAACTTTAAGTTCCCGGTATTCGAGGCTGAAGAAGAAAATGACGACAAAATTCCAGAAGAGATCTCTCGACTACTCAGACAAGAGGAAAGGTCCATTGAACCTCACAAAGAGCCGTTGGAAACGGTAAACTTGGGTTCAAAGCAAGAGAGAAAAGAAATCAGGATTGGGGCACTGCTCAGTCCAACAGCCAAAGAGAGTTTGATAAAGTTTCTCAAAGAATTCCCCGATGTGTTCGCTTGGTCCTATCAGGATATGCCAGGGTTGGATACCAGCATCGTGGAACATCACTTACCATTGAGATCGGAATGTCCGCCAGTAAAGCAAAGGTTGAGATGGACTCACCCGGACATGGCCTTCAAAATCAAAGAGGAGGTACATAAACAGATTGACGCGGGTTTCCTTGCTACATCTGAATATCCTCAATGGTTAGCCAACATCGTACCTGTTCCAAAAAAGGACGGAAAGATCAGAATGTGTGTCGACTACCGAGATCTGAACAAGGCAAGTCCAAAGGATGACTTTCCTTTACCACACATTGACATGCTGGTAGACAGCACAACAAAGTTCAAAATTTTCTCCTTCAAGGATGGATTCTCGGGCTATAACCAGATCAAAATGGCGCCGAAAGACATGGAGAAAACTTTGTTCATTACCCCATGGGGTACCTTTTGTTACAAGGTAATGCCGTTCGGTTTGAAGAACGCCGGGGCAACCTATCAAAGGGCCATGACTACTCTGTTTCATGACATGATACATAAGGAAATAGAGGTATATGTCGATGATATGATTGCAAAATCAAAAACAGAGAGTGAGCACGTTGAACATCTGTCAAAATTGTTCGAACGTCTAAGAAAATTCAAGCTCCGCTTGAATCCCAACAAGTGCACCTTCGGTGTCCGTTCAGGGAAACTACTAGGGTTCATCGTCAGCTAGAAAGGAATTGAGGTTGATCCTGACAAGGTCAAGGCCATTCGAGAAATGCCTTCGCCGAAAACTGAAAAATAAGTCAGAGGATTCTTGGGACGTTTGAACTACATCTCCAGATTCATATTCCTTATGACCGCCACATGTGAGCCGATTTTCAAGTTACTCAAAAAGAACCAGGATTGCATTTGGACAGAAGATTGTCAAACTGCATTCGACAGTATTAAGGAATACCTGTTGAATCCTCCGATTCTATCACCTCCAGTGGAAGGAAGACCACTGATCATTTACCTCACAGTCTTGGAAGACTCAATGGGATGTGTACTTGGCCAACAAGACGAAACCAAAAGGAAAGTGTCTGCCATTTACTATTTGAGCAAGAAATTCACCGACTGCGAGACTCGGTACACGATGCTTGAGAAAACTTGTTGTGCTTTGGCTTGGGCAGCCAAACATCTTCGTCAGTACATGATTCGTCATACTACTTGGTTGGTCTCCGAAATGGATCCAATCAAGTACGTTTTCGAGAAACCTGCTCTCACGGGAAGAATTGCCCATTGACAGATGATGTTATCAGAATATGACATAGAGTACCACGCTCAGAAAGCCGTTAAGGGAAGTATTTTAGCCGATCATTTGGCTCATCAACCGATTGACGATCAAGAATCAATCGGGTTTGACTTCCCAGACTAAGATGTCATGTATCTAAAGATGAAAGATTGTGATGAACCGTTACCCAGTGAAGGGCCAGAACCAGGTTCCCAATGGGGACTTATCTTTGACGGAGTAGTTAATCATTATGGAAATGGAATTAGGGCAATCATTGTTACCCCTCAGGGTACCCACATTCCTTTCACTGCCAGACTTACATTCAAATGTACGAACAACGAGGCCGAATAAGAAGCTTGTATCATGGGTCTCGAAGAAGCAATTGATTTAAGGATCAAAAACTTGGATGTATACGGCGACTCAGTCTTGGTTATCAATCAGATAAAAGGAGATTGGAACACATACCAATCAGGATTGATTCCTTACGAAGACTATGCAAGAAGGTTGTTACCTTTCTTCAACAGAGTTGAGTTTCATCACATCCCTCGTGATGAGAATCACATGGCTGATGCATTAGCCACTATCTCTTCGATGATTAGTGTAGGTCAATGGAATAACATACCTAAGATCGACATAATACGCCTTAAACGGCCTGCTTACGTCTTCACAATTAAAGCAGTCATAGACGACAAACCTTGGTATCACGATATCAAATGCTTCCTTCAGAAACAAGAGTACCCACCTGGGGCATCCAGGAAAGATAGAAAGGCCCTCAGAAGATTGGCTGGAAACTTCTTCCTGAGCGGTGACACCCTCTATAAGAGAAATTTTGACATGGTCTTGCTCCGATGCGTAGACAGACCAGAAGCAGACATGCTTATGAAAGAAATTCATGAAGGATCCTTTGTCACTCATGCCAACGGACACACAATGGCGAGAAAAATTCTGAGAGTAGGGTACTATTGGTTGACCATGGAATCCGACTGCTACAAGTACATAAGGAAGTGTTATAAGTGTCAGATATACTCCGACAAAATTCATGTACCGCCATCACATCTCAAAGTTCTCTCTTCCCCATGGCCTTTTTCCATATGGGGAATCGACATGATTGGCATGATTGAGCCCAAGGCTTCAAACGGACATCGGTTCATCCTGGTAGCCATTGACTACTTCACCAAGTGGGTCGAAGCAACGTCATACGCCAATGTAACCCGGCAAGTGGTGGTCCGATTTATCAAAAACAATATCATCTGCCGTTATGGTGTTCCAAGCCAGATCATTACTGATAATGGATCTAACTTGAACAATAAGATGATGAAGGAGTTGTGCGCAGAGTTCAAGATTGAACATCATAACTCATCTCCCTACCGACCAAAGATGAACGGAGCGGTAGAAGCGACTAACAAGAACATCAAGAAGATCGTTCAAAAGATGGTCGTACCCTACAAAGACTGGCACGAGATGCTACCCTTTGCTCTTCACGGTTATCGCACATCTGTTCGCACTTCAACAGGGGCTACCCCTTTCTCTCTAGTGTATGGCATGGAAGCAGTGCTCCCCATAGAAGTAGAGATACCGTCAATCCGAGTATTGATGGAAGCTAAGCTCATCGAAGCTGAATGGTGTCAAAGTCGACACGACGAACTGAATCTGATCGAAGAAAAGAGAATAATGGCATTATGCCACGGTCAGTTGTATCAACAGAGAATGAAGAGGGCGTTCGACAAAAAGGTCCGACCTCGCATCTTCCGAAAAGGGGACCTCGTGCTCAAGAAGATACAATCTTTTCTCACTGATTCCCGGGGCAAGTGGACTCTGAATTATGATGGCCCATATGTGGTCACAAAAGCTTTCTCAGGCGGCGCCTTGAGACTTGCAACCATGGACGGAGAGGAATTTGCCTACCCCACGAATGTTGATGTAGTCAAGAAATACTTCGCCTAAACTAAAAAAAAAAAGAAAAAAATGTCTCGGTGGATTGAAAACCCGAAAGGGCGGTCCAGGCAAAAATTAGAGACATATAAAAAAAAATCATCCCGATGGATTGGAAACATCATAGTACAAACCAGGCAAAAATTAGGGATAATGGCAAGTAACTATGTTCAACAGAGGCAAGTCCCTCAGCAGCAGCAGTTACATCATCCATCAGAGGAAAACTCCAGTCAAGGTCATCTTCGACAGAAGCTCAGTATGCCCCCGAATTCAAAGTTGGTAGAAGGATGGTGGTCGTTATGTTTCAACGTAGTCCTTTTCCCTGTAAATTACCATTTTCAAACTTTGTATATACTCTTTGGAATCACGCGTTTGGTTGATCTCTATCCTATCAATAAAATTTGAGCCCTTGTGCTTTTGTTTACAATTCTTATTTGTTTTAGCTTTACAGAACGACGTTGTTAACATGATTAACGATTCTTGAAATAAAACAAAAATGAATTTACTTGTTAAAACTTTTTCTGCTTTTAAAATAAAGTCGGCAATTTCTTTTGACTGTTGAACATCTGAAGAGCATCAACCACTTCTCCAGAAGTAAGCGAACTTCAAAGTGCAGAATCAAAGTACTCCTTCTACGCCAGTGCGCCTGAATGAAGGATCAACAACGTGGGATGCAACTATTCCATCTGACATCTTCGACCGAGTTCTTATCTCCTAAGCCCGACCAATAAAGCTCCCAACAGGGACTATCTCTCCTAAGCAAGGTGGAATTGCTATTATGAACCAACGGTACTTCTTCGCCCCGCGATGGCCGAGTATCCAGTCGTGTTCACCTGTCAGTTTGTATGTCGCGTCTGTTTTGTCAGCATAAACATACATGCATCATGCATTATTGATTTTCATTCACATTTCATATTGCATCACTATCACTCTAGTCGGTCTTGTCCCCTAGTGATAGAAGTTCTCTCAATCGAGTTGTCAGTTCTTGCCTCGTCAGGAAATGCTGCGTTTGAACAACCTTGCCTCCAGTTTATTTCTGGGAGGAAGTTGGGTCCTCGACCACTTTGATAACTTGAACCTCTAAAAGACCAGAGGAACCTTCAGTCAGCATCACTCTTCGCCATTGAAAATGATATCCGTGCTTTCCTGGATTAAAGAAAAATCCCCCAGAGAAAGCCTCCTAAGCAGAGATTTGGCAGTACAGCTACCATTCTCCAAAAAGATCGTTGATGAAAAGGTCATCGGCACCTCAAAATTGGACCCCATCACATGGCATTTCTCCGGGAAGATCTCGAGAAAAGTATGATGTAAGATCCCAAGTGGAAACAGTCTCTCAAGAGACTCGCTTTCCCCCCAGTAGAATCGACAAATGGCGTCTCCAAACAGAGAAGTTTGTGTACCTCTACAATTCAGACGATTGGGTTCCCCAGCAAGTCTGACGTCAAAACTTTTTCCGTCAGATGGGATCTCCCAAGGAAAATTCGGCGAGAAGTTTGAAGGAAATCGCTACGAATAGCGTCCCTTGTCAAGAAGTTTATTGATAAAAGAAACTAAGACCAGTTCCTTGGTAGGAAACCGGGATCGAGGGAAAGTTCAAATCAGAAACTAGGACCAGTTCCTTGGTAGGAAACCGGGATCGAGGGGAAGTTTACAACAGAAACTGAGACCAGTTCCTTGGTAGGAAACCAGGATCGAGGGGAAGTTTGTTTCCGCAACTAAGACTAGTTCCTTGGCTGAAGACCAGGATCGAGGGGAAGTTTACCTTTTCTAAGCATCATTGCTTAGCAAAAGAAGATGAATGCGCAAGCTACCATTCATAACCGCCATCAAAATTTTGGGTATTCCGATATTTAATCCTCTTGCACCCCGAATGCCCGAATACCTTCGTCATTCACACCTTCGGGTCCAAGAAGATTAAATAGGGGCATCTGTCATACCCCAAATTTTGACCACTAAGATTTCCTATCATTGTGCAAATCATCATCACAATGTGGATGAACCATCATGCCTCATCAAATGCCTCAAGGGTTGTTGAGCATTCACTACAATCAAAATTAGGGTTTTAAGCCCTCTCAGAGCCTTAGACAAAGGATCAATCAAGGAATGACTTAATCTTCAACTTGTATAGCCTCTAAAATATCCACAATAGATCAGAAGGACTCCCACTTCAAGGATTAAGCACAAGGTTGCTCCCTTCTAGGTAGATCAAGTCTCAAGATCGCCGGTATCACCAAATTAGGGTTTTGGTCGACCAGGGCCTCCAGATGAAAAATTTCATCTGGACACAAGCCAAAGATCCAAAACACAACCTAATGTACTCCATGAAACCTCATAGACCCATTCATCAAGTCAATTTTGGCCTCAGGGGATGCATTCATCAAAAATCAGGAATTAGGGTTTCTTGACCTAATTCACCCCTAAGTTGACTTTTAGGGCAAATCAAGAGCCAAGACCTCAAGAGAGGGTTTTAGGGTCTCTAATGAGCTATATTGATCCATTTGTAACAATGGATTAATCCAAGAAGCTTGAGCAACAAGTCTCAATTTCATCTGCACCACAATTAGGGTTTTAAGGAAAAAGTCAACTGTAACTTTGACTTTTGACCAGGACATGCTCCCAAGCCCTAGGACATGCCCCAATATACCCTATGACACCCATGGAACATGTCCATCAAGTTTGATTTAAGTCAAGGACATGATTTCCTGAAGAATTGCACAGTTTGGAATTCATCTGATAAAAAGTCAACTGTTCACAAAAGTCAACTTTGACTTTTTGAGATTTTTCACCAAAATGGATTTTTAACCCTAAAATGATGTTAATGTATGATTTGAATCATCATTCATCAAGAAAAATCAAGAAAAGTGGGATAACTTGTAAAAGGGGTAACCATAAAAACTTAGAAAATTTTCTAAGTTAAAAATTAAGTGACAAGGGTACCAACTTTGAAGGATCATAACTCCTAAACCACAAGGCCATTTTTTCCCATCCAAAGATGGATTTGTAGCCCTCATTAACCTCTACAAAAACTTCAACTAGACCTAAGTCCAATTCATTAAGGATTTTGAGTTATGGAGTGATCAAAATGGCTGAAAAATGAAAATGTCACTTTTTCCAACACTTTGTGAAATTTTTACTAAGTCAGAATCTGCCTTCACTTTTTGCCAAATGTAGGAGTATTTTTCACTTGGATTCAAAAGAGATCAAAACCAAACATGTTCAAACAGTTGTTATATCATGTAAGGGCTTTCCAAAATGGCCAAGAACATTGCCAAATTCCATTTGAGTCATGAGATATGACATTGGAAAGTTGCCTTGCTGAATTCTGTCAAGGCAAGGCAGAATTTGCAATTTGCTCGATTTGCCATAATCAGCCAAATTCAAACACTCCTATCCACTTGGACACCTCAGAGGATTGAATCTAAAGGGGACAATCATTGAGCCAAGCCTTCTAAGTCCATGGAACAAGAAATAGCATGTTGAACCTAGAATGGCCAAAATAGGGACAAGACTCCAAATTTGGATTGAAGCATTCAATGGAAGCATCAAGGTGGCATGCACTAAGCCATTCTCATCTGAAATCAGTCAAGACTTATCCAAGAACAAGGGAACCAAAGCTCTGTGCCCTAACCTCTAGTCAATGGCTAGAGGAGACTTGGATTTTCATTTGCCAACATTGGCCAAACCTACTTAGCAGTTGCCATTCAATATTCCTTGCAAAACAAACTTGCTCTACTATAAATAGAGCTCAATTATGTTCAGTTTGAGTACACCAAAGCCATGCAATAGATGCTTTCCTCAAAATCTCTTTCTCTTGGCAAAAATGCCTTTCTTAGCAAGGTAGCTATCGAGTTTTGAGTTTGAGAGCTTTTCCAATTAAACCAATCACTCACACACCTCACATACATCATATAGAAGTGATCCAAACACTCACATAACATCTGGAACACTGATTTCACAAAATCACCAGCCAATTGCTCAAGTTCTTGACAGTTTTGCAGTTGAGGTGCCATCTTCAACTCCAAACCATTTCAATCCATTCCAAGCACTCAGATACATCACTTGGTACCTAGGGAAGCTATCCACATCATTGGAACCTAGCTGTAACACCTCCAACACAAATCACGATCACCAGCTGCAAGTGGTAAGCATGAGCTCTTCTAACTCTATGATCCATGCAATTTTTGCTGCACAATAATTTGGCCATATGTTCATAATCATGCATGGAATGTTTTCCCTCAATTAATTGCATTGTTTGAATCGTGTATCAAAAATCCTAGCCTTCATGCAGAAATTAGGGTTCTTGAGGATTTTTCATGATTTCTTGTTATATGTTTAATTTAAATGAAATTAATGGACATAGACATGATCGTGAGGTTGAGACGAGCATAATGATATGTGGATTGCATGTTATAATCAAGTATTTAGGGAGATTGGATAGAAAATGCAAATCTGAGAAACTCAGAACACGCGCGTGTTCTTCAGCTTGTTCTTGGCGCCTTTTTTCAAAATTTGAATATTTGAATTTTGCGATTTTATTTAATTGATTCAAAAATTAATTTCTCTCTGAGTTTTAATGATTTTGAGTTGATTCTTTTTTTAATAATTCACAAAAATGTTAAAATATTTTATTTTCCCAAAAAATCCCAAAAATATTATTTATTTCATATAATTGATATTTTTGCAAAGAATTAATATTTTAATTGTTTTTGACATTTTAAATATTTTTCCACATTGATTTTGCAACTTTTAATGCTTTCTAATTATTTTGTAAGTCAGTACTTGATTTTTGTAGTATTAATCCAAGATCACAATTTGTTTTTCATAGGTTAAACAATTTTGATCATGTTAATTGAATTTTTATTCAATTAAATACATTTTTGAAAGCAAATTAGGGTTTTTGGATTGATTCAACCCTCATAAATCATTTTCAAAACACTTTGGGCCTCTATTAGAGTGTAAGACCCAACCCTCTTGTACAAAAAACTTTTTGGGCCTCATTCGTTGTATAAGTCCCTCTGTACATTTTTAAATAAACGGCACGATCATCGCCTTTTGAAAAATAACCTTGGGCCTCTCCTTGAGCTATAAGACCCATTCAAAACTTTTGGGCCTCTAATAGAGTGTAAGACCCAACCCCCTTTTAAAAAAAATCACTTTGGGCCTCAGATATTGTATAAGCCCCCTGCGTTAAAAGAAAACCTCGGCGCGATCGCCATTTCAAACGGAAAAATCATCTGGGCCTACCCTCGTGTTATAAGCCCCACTCTTTTTCTTTAAACTTTTTGGGCCTCTTGAGAGAGTGCAAGACCCATCCGTTTGTACAGAAAACAATTTTTTGGGCCACAGTCACTTATATAAGTCCCTCTGTACAAGTTCAAACAGTGCGCTCACTGATAAAACCCTGGGCCTCTCCTTGAGCTGTAAGCCCCAAATCTTTCTTTTTCAAAGCACTTTCTCCTTTGATTTTGAATATACTGTTGTTTTTAATCTTTCTTTGTTGAACAACTAACCAAACAGCATGGAAGCTCTACAACCGAGTAAGTGGTTATCGCTTTCATTTACCGCTTTCATATACATATAAATGGATTTTGGGGCTGTTTCACTGTAAGTCTTCTTTCATAAACTCACATCGACTGTGTAATAATAGTATAGATATTTGGAGTTTCCCCGACAACTACGTCTAGAACTAGGTGACGCCGTTCCATTTATTCGTAGAAATAGACAACTAGATCCCCAAATAGGATCACCAGATACAGTCTTCTCTTCGGCTGTCCTCATTAGGAATTGTCAAGAAGCTCTACTCCCCAAGATGAATGTATTCTCCGTGAATGGCATCTTTGAGTTTCTTCCAAATTCTCGAACTTTCCTGACTTGATCTATTCCTTGTGAATAGCTTGCCTTGAATTTCTCGGGGTTTGGGGACCCATCGGCTTCTTAAAAGCAATCGGCCTCCTCTTGGGCATCGTACAAGGACCCACAGGCTTCCTAAAAAGCAACCCGCCTCCTCTTGGGGTTAGTACAAGGACCCTACGACTTCTTAGAAGTATATTCAGCCTCCTCTTAGGCTTCGTATAATGATCTCTTCCTCCGGGAATGATAGCCTTCTCTTGGGCTTAGTACAAGGACCCGTCGACTTCTTAAAAGTTTCCAGCCTCCTCTTGGGCTTCATACAAATTGTCCCGACGACCTCCTAGATGTATAGGAACATAACTTAGTCATCTGCATAGAACAGTCCTTTCAAAGAGTCTACTACTGTTTCTCAAAGCACAGTACAAAAGATAAAACTCTAGACGCAGACAGTCTAACTTCCTTGAGTCTCAAAGACATTAACAAGTAACCCCTTCGTTAAATAGGAAGGAAACCCGCAGACTTGGACAGTCTCAATACCCTTTGGATTTCCCGCTTCCTTAAAGAAAAGGGAATAAACCAGATCCTTGAATCAAATCCCTGAGTACAGTGTTGCTCATATAAGAACTGATTTTCTCTTTCAAAATCAGTATACTGGACCTGTCACTCAACTGAAATAGTCACCCTAGCCTCCTCTTGGGCTTTATACAATGATTCTCCTCAGCGGAGTCAAACAACGTTTAGCCTCTCTCTCGGGCTTTGTACGAGACACATAAGAGACTCCCTCGTTGAGTCAATCACCCATTTCGCCTCCATCTCGGGCTTTATACGAGATACAAAAAAGTTCTTATTGAGCCAAATAAACAATAGCCTCCATCTCAGGCTTTGTACGAGATACAAAAAAACTCTCTTGTTGAGTCAAATAGCCTCCATCTCGGGCTTTATACGAGATACCAAAAGATTCCATCGTTGAGTCAAAACCTTTTAGCCTTTCTCTCGGGCTTTGTACGAGACACATATTAGCCTCCTCTTAGGCTTTGTATAAGAAAACCACTGGTTAATCCAATTAACCTTTTAGCATCAAAGCTGTGTCTCGTTCACAGTACACAAACATCAACAACTCCTTCCTCTTCATCTAATCGCTGTAAGCGGCAAGCCTCTGGATCATCTACATCCATGCCATTGTCCCTCTTTTAGCATGAGAAATTCCTAAGGAAAGATAACATTGCTCTACACTGAGTTAAAGTCTTCTCCTTCAGGTTAAAATCCCCTTTAAAGGGAATTATGGCATTGCTAGGATCCGCGTATCCCAGTTAAAGCAATTCTCCTTTATAAAATAGTTGTGACATACAACCCCCCTCTTTAGAGATGACAAATCCTCTCTAAAGTCAAACCCTTTCATCTTCACATCTTGGGCTTTGAACAAGATACAAAACACCTTTTGCTTCACGTCTTGGGCTTTGAACAAGACACAAAAACAACCATTTCCTCACATAGAATAGGAGGAACTACGAACGCTCTGATTTCCCTGTTTCGGTAAACGGGAATACGTAGGCATAAGATCGAAAGAAAAGATCTTAGCGAGCACAATCAACAAAAACCCAAAACCCCATACTCCCATGTATCTATCAAAAGCACCAGTCCTAACATCCTAATCCTTGTTCCCCTCCAGAAACCTTCTGTCTAGATAAAAACCAGTATTGGTGAAAATACAAATAACCAGTACAAAGGTCCCCCCACTTGATACCATCCGTAACATAACAGACCGCTGTTTAAACTCAGTATGCAAAGTAGGGTTAATTGGAGACATCTATTACCCTTCCTTCATCAGCTTTAATAGGATAAAAAATGAATCGACCTGTAGTTTTAAGCTCAACCGCAGAGAGCGACCAGCGCTTAAGAACCGCGTCCAAAATCGCTCGCTACAATGAGACCGCCTTAGTGTCGGATTACCTTAGAGTTTAGGATCTGAGACCCCCCTCGTGTCGGCTTTCCTTTTGAAAATCCATCTTGTAATGGTAGCCTCTGGTTATGAAACCACCTTCGTGCTAGCCTACCTTAGAGTTTAGGATCTGTGACCACCCTCGTGTCGGCTTTCCTTCTAATATCCATCTTGTGATGGTAACCTCTGGTTATGAGACCGTATTCGTGTCGGCCTACCTTAGAGTTTAGGATCTGAGACCGCCCTCGTGTCGGCTTTCCCTCTAAAATCCATCTTGTGATGGTAACCTCTGGTTATTAGACCGCCTTCGTGTCGGCCTACCTTAGAGTTTAGGATCTGAGACCGCCCTCGTGTCGACTTTCCTTCTAAAATTCATTTTGTAATGGTAATCTCTGGTAATGAGACCGCCTTCGTGTCGGCCTACCTTAGAGTTTTGGATCTGAGACATCCCTCGTGTCGGCTTTCCTTCTAAAATCCATCTTGTGATGGTAACCTCTGGTTATGAGACCGCCTTCGTGTCGGCCTACATTAGAGTTTAGGATCTAAGACCGCCCTCGTGTCGGCTTTCCTTTTGAAAATCCATCTTATGATGGTAACCTTTGGTTATGAGACCGCCTTCATGTCGGACTACCTTTGAGTTTTGGATCTGAGACATCCCCCGTGTCGGCTTTCGTTCTAAAATCCATCTTGTGATGGTAACCTCTGGTTATGGGACCGCCTTCGTGTCGGCCTACCTTAGAGTTTAGGATCTGAGACCGCTCTTTGTAACACCCCAAAATTTGCCCTCTTACTTTTAGCTAACTGGCTTATGTTTCTTTGCATTTCTTGCATTAGCATTTGTGCATAGCATTGGTTCTTAGCATGGGATCAAGGTACTTGGTTCATCTCAAGGGAGTCTCAAGCCTCAAGTTGTTTGAGGAGTTCATCATATCTTCATAAGGTCAAGAATGGCAAAGGGTTTCAAGTGAATCTTTCCCTCCTAACCAGGGGTACTAGGTAGGGTTTTGACCCAAAGGACTTCTTGAAGGGCTTTATGGATTCAAGCATGTTTTTATGGGTTCTATATACTCACAAGCACTCATGGAGGAAGACTTGGCTAGTGATTCATTGTGGAGGATTTTCAGTGGATCAGTTACTTGTGAAGTAAGCAAAAGTCAACTGTAAGGAGGAAAGTCAACTGTGGAATTTAGAGGTTCTCTTCAGGGTTTTCAAGGTCTCACATCCTCATATGGTCTTCAAGGGTCAATTTTCATACCATTTATTAAGAATCAAGGGTTTGTACAAAAGTTACTAAATTTGGAAAATGACTTATAATGAGAAGTTTCCATTTTTGGCAAGTTTTTACACTACATTTAACTTGACTTTTCATCATCAAATAAGTTTCAAATGAATTTTCCTCAAACATAAAAGTTGAAGATCTTTCTCTCCCATTTCCGAAAAGTACTACTTTGTCTCCATATCAATTGTGAAACTCAAGTTATGGTCAAAACAATGCAAGGTGCTTTTTAAGGTTTTTCACATGTACCACTTTTTCCACCTTTTGCATTTTGGTACAAATTGACTTGTAATTGGTTCTATTGCTTTAATTCACATTTCCACGTTCAAGTACACATCATAAGGATCATTTTTGGCCTTTGAACCAAGAGATTTCGTGCCATGTACTTCACTTATTTCACAAAGTGTAAATTGGCAAGATGGATTAAAACTTACAAACCAAACCACCACAAGGCCCAATTCCAATCCATTGGTGATCAGCAAGGGAAGTGTGAGTGATTCATCATGAAAAGCATGAGCTTGCACGTGTGGATTAGTGGGTTGATCACATTTTGCATTTTTGCAAAACCATTCAAAACTCATTAACCAAGGGATTAATCAAGTTTTAATTGTGATCAGTGATCTAATGGGATGTATATAAGCTTACTCATGCCTTCACAATTATGTCATGCACTCTCATTTGCTCAGATTTGAAATTTTCACTCTCACTTTCTCTCCTTCGAATCTCTCTTCTCACAAGGGTTTCTGAAGATTTCTTTCCATATTCTTGATCTACACACTACATAGAACAAGAATCAACCACTGATTAAAGCTCATACTGAGGTTTTGGCCATATACGAATTTGAGTTGCTCTTCATCAAATCTCAAGATCCAGCCTGATTCAAGCTTCTATTTGCATTTATTTTGCAAATAGAGCTAAAAAAAGGAAGATCTGCACTCTTACACTGGATTTCTAGGAGTATTTTGCTTGTTTCAAGTTTCAGGTGAGTTGAAATTCATGATCCTAGAACTTAATTTTCTTGTGTGCATTGTGTTCTCTGTGAGTTACTGATCATTCTGATGTGTTTTGTTTGAGATTTGAACGTGTATCATGGCTATATTTTGGATCTGAAATTTTTAGATCTAAACTTTTCTTCTTCGATTTGCCTTATGTGTTGATTGTTGGATGAAATGGTTTGCATATTCTTGATCCTCATGAAAATCTGAGTGGAATAGTGCTCTTGTTTGTGGATTCTGGGAAATTTGAAATTGCAGGTCGCCGGAGAAGACGACCGGAGCTAGGGCTCCGACGTCTGGTTTGTTTTCAGGCAAGGTGAGGGTTTCATTGGAGAAGATGAAATCTGGACCGTCCATGTCCAGATATGATGGCTCACAATGTGCCAACACATTAATTTCACGTGTTTTTTATTGGTTCCATTTTTGATATGTGTGTGTGCATCCTCACCATTGTTACCATGCGCTTTGATATAGACCACATATCTTGCATAACGTTTGATTTGTTGACTGATTACCATGCGTTGATTAGATCTGATGGTCATTAGCCTGCCAGCACATTAAAATTTCATGTGCTTATCACATGCTTTCTTTTAATTTCTGATCAATCATGTGTGTGCGCGTGTATCATTGTTAGCATGTGTTTGTGGATCTGAGCCTCTCATCATGATTACCTGTTGATTTTGTTGACTAAATGTGGCATGTTGGATCAATCCTGTGGTGTGTGTGAGTCAAGATTTTTGACTGAATGCCATGTAAACCTGTTGACTTCGCTGATTGGGCTATTTGGACTGGACATGCTTTCAGAACCCCCTTGTTGAGCCCATGTTTATTTTTGAACGTGAATATTGCTAATGCTGCACCCCTGGTTTATTTTCTTCCATTTTATTTTATGTAATTGATTCATTTTCGTTTTTAATTTTTAAAATAGTTTTATGCATCCAAAAATCCCAAAAAAAATTCGTGAAGCATATTTAGGGTTTTATAAAATTTTTTAAAATTTTATTTTCCATTTTTATTTTATTTTGTGCATCTGAATTAATTGTTTAATTGATTTCTTTTTAGATTGCTTCACTTATGCACACCCTGCCTTGTTGATTTTTGTTCTCATCATCTATACATGATATGAATTCCATTCTTTTTGTATAATTCAAAGGACACATTGAAGTTCATAAAAACATTTTTCTAATATTTTTAAAATCATTGCATATTGAATTTTAGTCCCTCTCTTTTGCATATTGAATCATGTTTCCTACTTGATCTTTGCTTAATTGTTTGAGTTGCTTAACTTGTGAATTTTTGTGAGATCTTTTGACATGTGACTGGCTTCTGATTTAGGTCATTTGAGTTTTAATTTCACAATTTTTGAATGTCATTTGATATATGTTTTCTTTTCACAATTTTTCACATGTGATTTGCAGGTACAGCTGAGTTGTATTATTTCGTTCCGGTGTACGGACAAGTTTTAAGTTGTAGGCTTGATAGCCAACGTTGTATAAGTTGTTATGTTGTTTTAAGTTGATTATGTTGCGGATGTTGTTGAGTTGTCTATGTTGATGAGTTGCGCATGTCATAAAGCATACATTTCATTTTATGTCGGAGTCGTTGCTCACACCACGTTGGCCTGGATTGGCACAAGTTGAAAGTTGAAAGTTGAAGGCTTATGCCTTGATGCCTCGATAAACTGGTAATTTTAAGTTGGGAGTTTTACTCCGATGGTACCACATGCATAACATAGTCGATCCGCATTAAAGTTGCATTTTTCAAGTTGTTGTTGATTTTGTTGGTTGTTGATTTGAAGTGGTGATAATTGTATGATTCCTATCTATGTATTATTTATCATACTTCCTTTATAAAATTCGATATCTCACCCCTTCTATTTGAATGTTGTCCCTATGTTGGCAACGTGCAGGTAATCAAGAGGAGTAGCCGGTTACCTTAGCTCGAGTCGGTGGTTGTCGCTCTGATACGTAGCACTCGGGGGGATGACGCATGTCTTTTGTTTATTTGTTTACACGCTGAATTTTTAGTGAAATTGCCGAAAAAATACTTTGTTGTTTAATTTAAAGTCGTTTTATGTTGGATAAAGATGCTATTACGATGATTATGAATCCGCTTCATTGCATTTGATAAGTTGAATATTTTTGGAGATTATTTGTTGGTTTATGTTCCCTCAAATTGTTATGTATCTTTCATGATTAACTATTATGTGATTATTTTAAAGTTGAAAATGTGATATCCCGTTTTGTGTTGAAAATTTTATAACTCTGATTTTAACAAAATTATCGGGTAGAAAATGGTGTGTTACAACTTTCCTTTTGAAAATCCATCTTATGATCGTAACTTTAGGTTATGAGAATTCCTTCGTGTCGGCTTACCTTAGAGTTTAGAATCTGAGACTGCCCTCGTGTCGGCTTTCCTTCTGAAAATCCATCTTGTGATGGTAACCTCTGGTTATGAGACCGCCTTCGTGTCGGCCTACCTTAGAGTTTAGGATCTGAGACCGCCCTCGTGTCGGCTTTCCTTCTAAAATCCATCTTATGATGGTACCCTCTAGTTATGAGACCGCCTTCGTGTCGGCCTACCTTAGAGTTAAGGATCTGAGACCGCCCTCGTCTCGGCTTTCCTTTTGAAAATCTATCTTGTGATGGTAACCTCCGGTTATGAGACCGCCTTCGTGTCAGCCTACCTTAGAGTTTAGGATCTGAGACCGCCCTCGTGTCGGCTTTCCTTCTAAAATTCATCTTGTAATGGTAATCTCTGGTTATGAGACCGCCTTCGTGTCGGCCTACCTTAGAGTTTTGGATATGAGACATCCCTCGTGTCGGCTTTCCTTCTAAAATCCATCTTGTGATGGTAACCTCTGGTTATGAAACCGCCTTCGTTTCGGCCTACCTTAGAGTTTAGGATTTGAGACCGCCCTCGTGTCGGCTTTCCTTTTGAAAATCCATCTTGTGTTGGTAACCTCTGGTTATGAGACCGCCTTCGTGTCGGCTTACCTTAGAGTTTAGGATCTGAGACCTCCCTCGTGTCGGCTTTCCTTCTAAAATCCATCTTGTGATGGTTACCTCTGGTTATGAGACCGCCTTCGTGTCGACCTAACTTAGAGTTTAGGATCTGAGACTGCCCTCGTGTCGGCTTTCCCTATAAAATCCATCTTGTGATGGTAACCACTGGTTATGAGACCGCCTTCGTGTCGGCCAACCTTAGAGTTTAGGATCTGAGACTGCCCTCGTGTCGGTTTTCCTTCTAAAATTCATCTTGTAATGGTAATCTCTGGTTATGAGACCGCCTTCGCGTCGGCCTACCTTAGAGTTTTGGATCTGAGACATCCCTCGTGTCGGCTTTCCTTCTAAAATCTATCTTGTGATGGTTACCTCTGGTTATGAGACCGCCTTCGTGTCGACCTAACTTAGAGTTTAGGATCTGAGACTGCCCTCGTGTCGGTTTTCCCTCTAAAATCCATCTTGTGATGGTAACCTCTGGTTATGAGACTGCCTTCGTGTCGGCCAACCATAGAGTTTAGGATCTGAGACTGCCCTCGTGTCGGCTTTCCTTCTAAAATTCATCTTGTAATGGTAATCTCTGGTTATGAGACCGCCTTCGTGTCGGCCTACCTTAGAGTTTTGGATCTAAGACATCCGTCGTGTCGGCTTTCCTTCTAAAATCCATCTTATGATGGTAACCTTTGGTTATGAGACAGCCTTCGTGTCGGCCTACCTTAGAGTTTAGGATCTGCGACCGCCCTCGTGTCAGCTTTCCTTTTGAAAATCCATCTTATAATGGTAACCTTTGGTTATGAGACCGCCTTCGTGTCGGCTTTCCTTTTGAAAATCCATCTTGTGATGGTAACCTTTGGTTATGAGACCGCCTTCGTGTCGGATTACCTTAGAGTTTAGGATCTGAGACCGCCCTCGTGTCAGCTTTCCTTCTAAACTTCATCTTGTAATGGTAATCTCCGGTTATGAGACCGCCTTCGTGTCGGCCTACCTTAGAGTTTTAAATCTGAGACATCCCTCGTGTCGGCTTTCCTTCTAAAATCCATCTTGTGATGGTAATCTCTGGTTATGAGACCGCCTTAGTGTCGGCCTACCTTAGAGTTTAGGATCTGAGACCGCTCTCGTGTCAGTTTTCCTTTTGAAAATCCGTCTTATGATGGTAACCTTTGGTAATGAGACCGCCTTCGTGTCGGCTTACCTTAGAATTTAGGATCTGAGACCGCCCTCATGTCGGCTTTCCTTTTAAAAATCCATCTTGTGTTTGTAACCTCTAGTTGTGAGACCTCCTTTGTGTCGGCCTACCTTAGAGTTTAGGATCTGAGACCGCCCTCGTGTCGGCTTTCCTTGTAAAATCCATCTTGTGATGGTAACCTCTGGTTATGAGACCGCCTTCGTGTCGGCCTACCTTAGAGTTTAAGATCTGAGACCGCCCTCGTGTCGGTTTTCCTTTTGAAAATCCATCTTGTTATGGTAACCTTTGGTTATGAGACCGCCTTCGTGTCTGATTACCTTAGAGTTTAGGATCTGAGACCGTCTTCGTGTCAGCTTTCCTTTTGAAAATCCATCTTGTAATTGTAACCACTGGTTATGAGTCCGCCTTCGTGCCGACCTACCTTAGAGTTTAGGATCTGAGACCGCCCTCGTGACGGCTTTCCTTCTAAAATCCATCTTGTGATGGTAACCTCTGGTTATAAGACCGCTTTCATGTCGGCCTACTTTAGAGTTTAGG
This sequence comes from Lathyrus tuberosus, assembly GCA_022829125.1. NCBI lineage: Eukaryota > Viridiplantae > Streptophyta > Magnoliopsida > Fabales > Fabaceae > Lathyrus > Lathyrus tuberosus. The sequence goes on from JALAZF010000038.1 coordinate 10,918,407, forward strand.
ATCTGAGACCGCCCTCGTGTCGGCTTTCCCTCTAAAATCAATCTTGTGATGGTAACCTCTGGTTATGAGACCGCCTTCGTGTCGGCCTACCTTAGAGTTTAGGATCTGAGACCATCCTCGTGTCGACTTTCCTTTTGAAAATCCATCTTATGATGGTAACTTTTGGTTATGAGACTGCCATCGTGTCGGCTTACCATAGAGTTTAGAATCTGAGACTGCCCTCGTGTCGGTTTTCCTTTTGAAAATCCATCTTGTGATGGTAACCTCTGGTTATGAGACCGCCTTCGTGTCGGCTTACCATAGAGTTTAGGATCTGAGACCGCCCTCGTGTCGGCCTTCCTTCTAAAATCCATCTTAAGATGGTACCCTCTAGTTATGAGACCGCCTTCGTGTCGGCCTACCTTAGAGTTAAGGATCTGAGACCGCCCTCGTCTCGGCTTTCCTTTTGAAAATCTATCTTGTGATGGTAACCTCCGGTTATGAGACCGCCTTCGTGTCAGCCTACCTTAGAGTTTAGGATCTGAGACCGCCCACGTGTCGGCTTTCCTTCTAAAATTCATCTTGTAATGGTAATCTCTGGTTATGAGACCGCCTTCGTGTCGGCCTACCTTAGAGTTTTGGATATGAGTCATCCCTCGTGTCGGCTTTCCTTCTAAAATCCATCTTGTGATGGTAACCTCTGGTTATGAGACCACCTTCGTTTCGGCCCACCTTAGAGTTTAGGATCTGAGACCGCCCTCGTGTCGGCTTTCCTTTTGAAAATCTATCTTGTGTTGGTAACCTCTGGTTATGAGACCGCCTTCGTGTCGGCTTACCTTAGAGTTTAGGATCTAAGACCGCCCTCGTGTCGGCTTTCCTTCTAAAATCCATCTTGTGATGGTTACCTCTGGTTATGAGACCGCCTTCGTGTCGACCTAACTTAGAGTTTAGGATCTGAGACTGCCCTCGTGTCGGCTTTCCCTCTAAAATCCATCTTGTGATGGTAACCTCTGGTTATGAGACCGCCTTCGTGTCGGCCAACCTTAGAGTTTAGGATTTGAGACTGCCCTCGTGTCGGCTTTCCTTCTAAAATCCATCTTGTGATGGTTACCTCTGGTTATGAGACCGGCTTCGTGTCGACCTAACTTAGAGTTTAGGATCTGAGACTGCCCTCGTGTCGGCTTTCCCTATAAAATCCATCTTGTGATGGTAACCACTGGTTATGAGACCGCCTTCGTGTCGGCCAACCTTAGAGTTTAGGATCTGAGACTGCCCTCGTGTCGGTTTTCCTTCTAAAATTCATCTTGTAATGGTAATCTCTGGTTATGAGACCGCCTTCGCGTCGGCCTACCTTAGAGTTTTGGATCTGAGACATCCCTCGTGTCGGCTTTCCTTCTAAAATCTATCTTGTGATGGTTACCTCTGGTTATGAGACCGCCTTCGTGTCGACCTAACTTAGAGTTTAGGATCTGAGACTGCCCTCGTGTCGGTTTTGCCTCTAAAATCCATCTTGTGATGGTAACCTCTGGTTATGAGACTGCCTTCGTGTCGGCCAACCTTAGAGTTTAGGATCTGAGACTGCCCTCGTGTCGGCTTTCCTTCTAAAATTCATCTTGTAATGGTAATCTCTGGTTATGAGACCGCCTTCGTGTCGGCCTACCTTAGAGTTTTGGATCTAAGACATCCGTCGTGTCGGCTTTCCTTCTAAAATCCATCTTATGATGATAACCTTTGGTTATGAGACCGCCTTCGTGTCGGCCTACCTTAGAGTTTAGGATCTATGACCGCCCTCGTGTCAGCTTTCCTTTTGAAAATCCATCTTATAATGGTAACCTTTGGTTATGAGACCGCCTTCGTGTCGGCTTTCCTTTTGAAAATCCATCTTGTGATGGTAACCTTTGGTTATGAGACCGCCTTCGTGTCGGATTACCTTAGAGTTTAGGATCTGAGACCGCCCTCGTGTCGGCTTTCCTTCTAAACTTCATCTTGTAATGGTAATCTCCGGTTATGAGACCGCCTTCGTGTCGGCCTACCTTAGAGTTTTAAATCTGAGACATCCCTCGTGTCGGCTTTCCTTCTAAAATCAATCTTGTGATGGTAATCTCTGGTTATGAGACCGCCTTAGTGTCGGCCTACCTTAGAGTTTAGAATCTGAGACCGCTCTCGTGTCAGCTTTCTTTTTGAAAATCCGTCTTATGATGGTAACCTTTGGTAATGAGACCGCCTTCGTGTCGGATTACCTTAGAATTTAGGATCTGAGACCGCCCTCATGTCGGCTTTCCTTTTAAAAATCCAGCTTGTGTTTGTAACCTCTAGTTGTGAGACCTCCTTTGTGTCGGCCTACCTTAGAGTTTAGGATCTGAGACCGCCCTCATGTCGGCTTTCCTTCTAAAATCCATCTTGTGATGGTAACCTCTGGTTATGAGACCGCCTTCGTGTCGGCCTACCTTAGAGTTTAAGATCTGAGACCGCCCTCGTGTCGGTTTTCCTTTTGAAAATCCATCTTGTTATGGTAACCTTTGGTTATGAGACCGCCTTCGTGTCTGATTACCTTAGAGTTTAGGATCTGAGACCGTCTTCGTGTCAGCTTTCCTTTTGAAAATCCATCTTGTAATTGTAACCTCTGGTTATGAGTCCGCCTTCGTGCCGACCTACCTTAGAGTTTAGGATCTGAGACCGCCCTCGTGACGGCTTTCCTTCTAAAATCCATCTTGTGATGGTAACCTCTGGTTATAAGACCGCTTTCATGTCGGCCTACTTTAGAGTTTAGGATCTGAGACCGCCCTCGTGTCGGCTTTCCCTCTAAAATCAATCTTGTGATGGTAACCTCTGGTTATGAGACCGCCTTCGTGTCGGCCTACCTTAGAGTTTAGGATCTGAGACCATCCTCGTGTCGACTTTCCTTTTGAAAATCCATCTTTTGATGGTAACTTTTGGTTATGAGACTGCCATCGTGTCGGCTTACCATAGAGTTTAGAATCTGAGACTGCCCTCGTGTCGGTTTTCCTTTTGAAAATCCATCTTGTGATGGTAACCTCTGGTTATGAGACCGCCTTCGTGTCGGCTTACCATAGAGTTTAGGATCTGAGACCGCCCTCGTGTCGGCCTTCCTTCTAAAATCCATCTTAAGATGGTACCCTCTAGTTATGAGACCGCCTTCGTGTCGGCCTACCTTAGAGTTAAGGATCTGAGACCGCCCTCGTCTCGGCTTTCCTTTTGAAAATCTATCTTGTGATGGTAACCTCCGGTTATGAGACCGCCTTCGTGTCAGCCTACCTTAGAGTTTAGGATCTGAGACCGCCCACGTGTCGGCTTTCCTTCTAAAATTCATCTTGTAATGGTAATCTCTGGTTATGAGACCGCCTTCGTGTCGGCCTACCTTAGAGTTTTGGATATGAGACATCCCTCGTGTCGGCTTTCCTTCTAAAATTCATCTTGTAATGGTAATCTCTGGTTATGAGACCGCCTTCGTGTCGGCCTACCTTACAGTTTTGGATCTAAGACATCCGTCGTGTCGGCTTTCCTTCTAAAATCCATCTTGTGTTGGTAACCTTTGGTTATGAGACCGCCTTCGTGTCGGCCTACCTTAGAGTTTAGGATCTGTGACCGCCCTCGTGTCAGCTTTCCTTTTGAAAATCCATCTTATAATGGTAACCTTTGGTTATGAGACCGCCTTCGTGTCGGCTTTCCTTTTGAAAATCCATCTTGTGATGGTAACCTTTGGTTATGAGACCGCCTTCGTGTCGGATTACCTTAGAGTTTAGGATCTGAGACCGCCCTCGTGTCGGCTTTCCTTCTAAACTTCATCTTGTAATGGTAATCTCCGGTTATGAGACCGCCTTCGTGTCGGCCTACCTTAGAGTTTTAAATCTGAGACATCCCTCGTGTCGGCTTTCCTTCTAAAATCAATCTTGTGATGGTAATCTCTGGTTATGAGACCGCCTTAGTGTCGGCCTACCTTAGAGTTTAGAATCTGAGACCGCTCTCGTGTCAGCTTTCCTTTTGAAAATCCGTCTTATGATGGTAACCTTTGGTAATGAGACCGCCTTCGTGTCGGATTACCTTAGAATTTAGGATCTGAGACCGCCCTCATGTCGGCTTTCCTTTTAAAAATCCATCTTGTGTTTGTAACCTCTAGTTGTGAGACCTCCTTTGTGTCGGCCTACCTTAGAGTTTAGGATCTGAGACCGCCCTCGTGTCGGCTTTCCTTCTAAAATCCATCTTGTGATGGTAACCTCTGGTTATGAGACCGCCTTCGTGTCGGCCTACCTTAGAGTTTAAGATCTGAGACCGCCCTCGTGTCGGTTTTCCTTTTGAAAATCCATCTTGTTATGGTAACCTTTGGTTATGAGACCGCCTTCGTGTCTGATTACCTTAGAGTTTAGGATCTGAGACCGTCTTCGTGTCAGCTTTCCTTTTGAAAATCCATCTTGTAATTGTAACCTCTGGTTATGAGTCCGCCTTCGTGCCGACCTACCTTAGAGTTTAGGATCTGAGACCGCCCTCGTGACGGCTTTCCTTCTAAAATCCATCTTGTGATGGTAACCTCTGGTTATAAGACCGCTTTCATGTCGGCCTACTTTAGAGTTTAGGATCTGAGACCGCCCTCGTGTCGGCTTTCCCTCTAAAATCAATCTTGTGATGGTAACCTCTGGTTATGAGACCGCCTTCGTGTCGGCCTACCTTAGAGTTTAGGATCTGAGACCATCCTCGTGTCGACTTTCCTTTTGAAAATCCATCTTTTGATGGTAACTTTTGGTTATGAGACTGCCATCGTGTCGGCTTACCATAGAGTTTAGAATCTGAGACTGCCCTCGTGTCGGTTTTCCTTTTGAAAATCCATCTTGTGATGGTAACCTCTGGTTATGAGACCGCCTTCGTGTCGGCTTACCATAGAGTTTAGGATCTGAGACCGCCCTCGTGTCGGGCTTCCTTCTAAAATCCATCTTAAGATGGTACCCTCTAGTTATGAGACCGCCTTCGTGTCGGCCTACCTTAGAGTTAAGGATCTGAGACCGCCCTCGTCTCGGCTTTCCTTTTGAAAATCTATCTTGTGATGGTAACCTCCGGTTATGAGACCGCCTTCGTGTCAGCCTACCTTAGAGTTTAGGATCTGAGACCGCCCACGTGTCGGCTTTCCTTCTAAAATTCATCTTGTAATGGTAATCTCTGGTTATGAAACCGCCTTCGTGTCGGCCTACCTTAGAGTTTTGGATATGAGACATCCCTCGTGTCGGCTTTCCTTCTAAAATCCATCTTGTGATGGTAACCTCTGGTTATGAGACCACCTTCGTTTCGGCCCACCTTAGAGTTTAGGATCTGAGACCGCCCTCGTGTCGGCTTTCCTTTTGAAAATCCATCTTGTGTTGGTAACCTCTGGTTATGAGACCGCCTTCGTGTCGGCTTACCTTAGAGTTTAGGATCTGAGACCGCCCTCGTGTCGGCTTTCCTTCTAAAATCCATCTTGTGATGGTTACCTCTGGTTATGAGACCGCCTTCGTGTCGACCTAACTTAGAGTTTAGGATCTGAGACTGCCCTCGTGTCGGCTTTCCCTCTAAAATCCATCTTGTGATGGTAACCTCTGGTTATGAGACCGCCTTCGTGTCGGCCAACCTTAGAGTTTAGGATCTGAGACTGCCCTCGTGTCGGCTTTCCTTCTAAAATTCATCTTGTAATGGTAATCTCTAGTTATGAGACCGCCTTCGTGTCGGCCTACCTTAGAGTTTTGGATCTGAGACATCCCTCGTGTCGGCTTTCCTTCTAAAATCCATCTTGTGATGGTTACCTCTGGTTATGAGACCGCCTTCGTGTCGACCTAACTTAGAGTTTAGGATCTCTGAGACCGCCCTCGTGCCGGCTTTCCTTCTAAAATCCATCTTGTGATGGTAACCTCTGGTTATGAGACCGCATTCGTGTCGGCCTACCTTAGAGTTTAGGATCTGAGACCACCCTCGTGTCGTCTTTCCTTCTAAAATCCATCTTGTGATGGTAACCTCTGGTTATAAGACCGCCTTCGTGTCGGCCTACCTTAGAGTTTAGGATCTGAGACCGCCCTCGAGTCGGCTTTCCTTCTAAAATCCATCTTGTGATGGTAACCTCTGGTTATGAGACCGCCTTCGTGTAGGCCTACCTTAGAGTTTAGGATCTGAGACCGCCCTCGTGTCGGCTTTCCTACTAAAATCCATCTTGTAATGGTAACCTCTGGTTATGAGACCGCCTTCGTGTAGGCCTACCTTAGAGTTTAGGATCTGAGACCGCCCTCGTGTCGGCTTTCCTTCTAAAATCCATCTTGTGATGGTAACCTCTGGTTATGAGACCGCCTTCGTGTCGGCCTACCTTAGAGTTTAGGATCTGAGACCGCCCTCATGTCGGCTTTCCTTCTAAAATCCATCTTGTGATGGTAATCTCTGGTTATGAGACCGCCTTAGTGTCGGCCTACCTTAGAGTTTAGGATCTGAGACCGCTCTCGTGTCAGCTTTCCTTTTGAAAATCCGTCTTATGATGGTAACCTTTGGTAATGAGACCGCCTTCGTGTCGGCTTACCTTAGAATTTAGGATCTCAGACCGCCCTCATGTCGGCTTTCCTTTTAAAAATCCATCTTGTGTTTGTAACCTCTAGTTGTGAGACCTCCTTTGTGTCGGCCTACCTTAGAGTTTAGGATCTGAGACCGCCCTCGTGTCGGCTTTCCTTCTAAAATCCATCTTGTGATGGTAACCTCTGGTTATGAGACCGCCTTCGTGTCGGCCTACCTTAGAGTTTAAGATCTGAGACCGCCCTCGTGTCGGTTTTCCTTTTGAAAATCCATCTTGTTATGGTAACCTTTGGTTATGAGACCGCCTTCGTGTCTGATTACCTTAGAGTTTAGGATCTGAGACCGTCTTCGTGTCAGCTTTCCTTTTGAAAATCCATCTTGTAATTGTAACCTCTGGTTATGAGTCCGCCTTCGTGCCGACCTACGTTAGAGTTTAGGATCTGAGACCGCCCTCGTGACGGCTTTCCTTCTAAAATTCATCTTGTGATGGTAACCTCTGGTTATAAGACCGCTTTCATGTCGGCCTACTTTAGAGTTTAGGATCTGAGACCGCCCTCGTGTCGGCTTTCCCTCTAAAATCAATCTTGTGATGGTAACCTCTGGTTATGAGACCGCCTTCGTGTCGGCCTACCTTAGAGTTTAGGATCTGAGACCATCCTCGTGTCGACTTTCCTTTTGAAAATCCATCTTATGATGGTAACTTTTGGTTATGAGACTGCCATCGTGTCGGCTTACCATAGAGTTTAGAATCTGGGACTTCCCTCGTGTCGGTTTTCCTTTTGAAAATCCATCTTGTGATGGTAACCTCTGGTTATGACACCGCCTTCGTGTCGGCTTACCATAGAGTTTAGGATCTGAGACCGCCCTCGTGTCGGCCTTCCTTCTAAAATCCATCTTAAGATGGTACCCTCTAGTTATGAGACCGCCTTCGTGTCGGCCTACCTTAGAGTTAAGGATCTGAGACCGCCCTCGTCTCGGCTTTCCTTTTGAAAATCTATCTTGTGATGGTAACCTCCGGTTATGAGACCGCCTTCGTGTCAGCCTACCTTAGAGTTTAGGATCTGAGACCGCCCACGTGTCGGCTTTCCTTCTAAAATTCATCTTGTAATGGTAATCTCTGGTTATGAGACCGCCTTCGTGTCGGCCTACCTTAGAGTTTTGGATATAAGACATCCCTCGTGTCGGCTTTCCTTCTAAAATCCATCTTGTGATGGTAACCTCTGGTTATGAGACCACCTTCGTTTCGGCCTACCTTAGAGTTTAGGATCTGAGACCGCCCTCGTGTCGGCTTTCCTTTTGAAAATCCATCTTGTGTTGGTAACCTCTGGTTATGAGACCGCCTTCGTGTCGGCTTACCTTAGAGTTTAGGATCTGAGACCGCCCTCATGTCGGCTTTCCTTCTAAAATCCATCTTGTGATGGTTACCTCTGGTTATGAGACCGCCTTCGTGTCGACCTAACTTAGAGTCTAGGATCTGAGACTGCCCTCGTGTCGGCTTTCCCTCTAAAATCCATCTTGTGATGGTAACCTCTGGTTATGAGACCGCCTTCGTGTCTGCCAACCTTAGAGTTTAGGATCTGAGACTGCCCTCGTGTCGGCTTTCCTTCTAAAATTCATCTTGTAATGGTAATCTCTAGTTATGAGACCGCCTTCGTGTCGGCCTACCTTAGAGTTTTGGATCTGAGACATCCCTCGTGTCGGCTTTCCTTCTAAAATCCATCTTGTGATGGTTACCTCTGGTTATGAGACCGCCTTCGTGTCGACCTAACTTAGAGTTTAGGATCTCTGAGACCGCCCTCGTGCCGGCTTTCCTTCTAAAATCCATCTTGTGATGGTAACCTCTGGTTATGAGACCGCATTCGTGTCGGCCTACCTTAGAGTTTAGGATCTGAGACCACCCTCGTGTCGTCTTTCCTTCTAAAATCCATCTTGTGATGGTAACCTCTGGTTATAAGACCGCCTTCGTGTCGGCCTACCTTAGAGTTTAGGATCTGAGACCGCCCTCGAGTCGGCTTTCCTTCTAAAATCCATCTTGTGATGGTAACCTCTGGTTATGAGACCGCCTTCGTGTAGGCCTACCTTAGAGTTTAGGATCTGAGACCGCCCTCGTGTCGGCTTTCCTTCTAAAATCCATCTTGTAATGGTAACCTCTGGTTATGAGACCGCCTTCGTGTAGGCCTACCTTAGAGTTTAGCATCTGAGACCGCCCTCGTGTCGGCTTTCCTTCTAAAATCCATCTTGTGATGGTAACCTCTGGTTATGAGACCGCCTTCGTGTCGGCCTACCTTAGAGTTTAGGATCTGAGACCGCCCTCGTGTCGGCTTTCCTTCTAAAATCCATCTTGTGATGGTAACCTCTGGTTATGAGACCGCCTTCGTGTCGGCCTACCTTAGAGTTTAGGATCTGAGACCGCCCTCGTGTCGGCTTTCCTTCTAAAATCCATCTTGTGATGGTAACCTCTGGTTATGAGACCGCCTTCGTGTAGGCCTACCTTAGAGTTTAGGATCTGAGACCGCCCTCGTGTCGGCTTTCCTTCTAAAATCCATCTTGTGATGGTAACCTCTGGTTATGAGACCGCCTTCGTGTAGGCCTACCTTAGAGTTTAGGATCTGAGACCGCCCTCGTGTCGGCTTTCCTTCTAAAATCCATCTTGTGATGGTAAACTCTGGTTATGAGACCGCCTTCGTGTCGGCCTACCTTAGAGTTTAGGATCTGAGACCGCCCTCATGTCGGCTTTCCTTCTAAAATCCATCTTGTGATGGTAATCTCTGGTTATGAGACCGCCTTAGTGTCGGCCTACCTTAGAGTTTAGGATCTGAGACCGCTCTCGTGTCAGCTTTCCTTTTGAAAATCCGTCTTATGATGGTAACCTTTGGTAATGAGACCGTCTTCGTGTCGGCTTACCTTAGAATTTAGGATCTGAGACCGCCCTCATGTCGGCTTTCCTTTTAAAAATCCATCTTGTGTTTGTAACCTCTAGTTGTGAGACCTCCTTTGTGTCGGCCTACCTTAGAGTTTAGGATCTGAGACCGCCCTCGTGTCGGCTTTCCTTCTAAAATCCATCTTGTGATGGTAACCTCTGGTTATGAGACCGCCTTCGTGTCGGCCTACCTTAGAGTTTAAGATCTGAGACCGCCCTCGTGTCGGTTTTCCTTTTGAAAATCCATCTTGTTATGGTAACCTTTGGTTATGAGACCGCCTTCGTGTCTGATTACCTTAGAGTTTAGGATCTGAGACCGTCTTCGTGTCAGCTTTCCTTTTGAAAATCCATCTTGTAATTGTAACCTCTGGTTATGAGTCCGCCTTCGTGCCGACCTACCTTAGAGTTTAGGATCTGAGACCGCCCTCGTGACGGCTTTCCTTCTAAAATCCATCTTGTGATGGTAACCTCTGGTTATAAGACCGCTTTCATGTCGGCCTACTTTAGAGTTTAGGATCTGAGACCGCCCTCGTGTCGGCTTTCCCTCTAAAATCAATCTTGTGATGGTAACCTCTGGTTATGAGACCGCCTTCGTGTCGGCCTACCTTAGAGTTTAGGATCTGAGACCATCCTCGTGTCGACTTTCCTTTTGAAAATCCATCTTATGATGGTAACTTTTGGTTATGAGACTGCCATCGTGTCGGCTTACCATAGAGTTTAGAATCTGAGACTGCCCTCGTGTCGGTTTTCCTTTTGAAAATCCATCTTGTGATGGTAACCTCTGGTTATGAGACCGCCTTCGTGTCGGCTTACCATAGAGTTTAGGATCTGAGACCGCCTCCGTGTCGGCCTTCCTTCTAAAATCCATCTTAAGATGGTACCCTCTAGTTATGAGACCGCCTTCGTGTCGGCCTACCTTAGAGTTAAGGATCTGAGACCGCCCTCGTCTCGGCTTTCCTTTTGAAAATCTATCTTGTGATGGTAACCTCCGGTTATGAGACCGCCTTCGTGTCAGCCTACCTTAGAGTTTAGGATCTGAGACCGCCCACATGTCGGCTTTCCTTCTAAAATTCATCTTGTAATGGTAATCTCTGGTTATGAGACCGCCTTCGTGTCGGCCTACCTTAGAGTTTTGGATATGAGACATCCCTCGTGTCGGCTTTCCTTCTAAAATCCATCTTGTGATGGTAACCTCTGGTTATGAGACCACCTTCGTTTCGGCCTACCTTAGAGTTTAGGATCTGAGACCGCCCTCGTGTCGGCTTTCCTTTTGAAAATCCATCTTGTGTTGGTAACCTCTGGTTATTAGACCGCCTTCGTGTCGGCTTACCTTAGAGTTTAGGATCGGAGACCGCCCTCGTGTCGGCTTTCCTTCTAAAATCCATCTTGTGATGGTTACCTCTGGTTATGAGACCGCCTTCGTGTCGACCTAACTTAGAGTTTTGGATCTGAGACTGCCCTCGTGTCGGCTTTCCCTCTAAAATCCATCTTGTGATGGTAACCTCTGGTTATGAGACCGCCTTTGTGTCGGCCAACCTTAGAGTTTAGGATCTGAGACTGCCCTCGTGTTGGCTTTCCTTCTAAAATCCATCTTGTGATGGTAACCTCTGGTTATAAGACCGCCTTCGAGTCGGCCTACCTTAGAGTTTAGGATCTGAGACCGCCCTCGAGTCGGCTTTCCTTCTAAAATCCATCTTGTGATGGTAACCTCTGGTTATGAGACCACCTTCGTGTAGGCCTACCTTAGAGTTTAGGATCTGAGACCGCCCTCGTGTCGGCTTTCCTTCTAAAATCCATCTTGTAATGGTAACCTCTGGTTATGAGACCGCCTTCGTGTAGGCCTACCTTAGAGTTTAGGATCTGAGACCGCCCTCGTGTCGGCTTTCCTTCTAAAATCCATCTTGTGATGGTAACCTCTGGTTATGAGACCGCCTTCGTGTCGGCCTACCTTAGAGTTTAGGATCTGAGACCGCCCTCATGTCGGCTTTCCTTCTAAAATCCATCTTGTAATGGTACCCTCTGGTTATGAGACCGCCTTCGTGTCGGCCTACCTTAGAGTTTAGGATCTGAGACGCCCTCGTGTCGGCTTTCCTTTTGAAAATCCATCTTTTGATGTAACCTCTGGTTATGAGACCGTCTTCGTGTCGGCCTACTTTAGAGTTTAGGATCTGATACCGCCCTCGTGTTGGATTTCCCTCTAAAATCCATCTTGTTATGGTACCCTCTGGTTATGAGACTGCCTTTGTGTCGGCCTACCTTAGAGTTTAGGATCTGAAACCGCCTTCGTCTCGGCTTTCCTTCAAAAAACCATCTTGTGATGGTACCCTCTGGTTATGAGACCACCTTCGTGTCTGCCTACCTTAGAGTTTAGGATATGAGACCGCCTTCGTGTTGGCTTTCCTTCAAAAATCCATCTTGTGATGGTAACCTCTGGTTATGAGACCGCCTTCGTCTCGACCTACCTTAGAGTTTAGGATCTGAGACCGCCCTCGTGCCGGCTTTCCTTTTAAAATCCATCACGTGATGGTAACCTCTGTTTATGAGACCGCCTTCGTGTCGGCTTACCTTAGAGTTTACGATCTGAGACCGTACTCATGCCGGCTTTCCTTTTGAAAATCCATCTTGTGATGGTAACCTCTAGCTATGAGACTTCCTTCGTGTCGACTTACCTTAGAGTTTAGGATCTGAGACAACCCTCGTGTCGGCTTTCCTTTTGAAAATCCATCTTGTGATGGTAACCTCTGGTTATGAGACCGCCTTCGTGTCGGCTTACCTTAGAGTTTAGGATCTGAGACCGCCCTCGTGTCGGCTTTCCTTCTAAAATCCATCTTAATATGGTACCCTCTAGTTATGAGACCGCCTTCGTGTCGGCCTACCTTAGAGTTAAGGATCTGAGACCGCCCTCGTCTCGGCTTTCCTTTTGAAAATCTATCTTGTGATGGTAACCTCCGGTTATGAGACCGCCTTCGTGTCAGCCTACCTTAGAGTTTAGGATCTGAGACCGCCCTCGTGTCGGCTTTCCTTCTAAAATTCATCTTGTAATGGTATTCTCTGGTTATGAGACCGCCTTCGTGTCGGCCTACCTTAGAGTTTTGTATATGAGACATCCCTCGTGTCGGCTTTCCTTCTAAAATCCATCTTGTGATGGTAACCTCTGGTTATGAGACCGCCTTCGTTTCGGCCTACCTTAGAGTTTAGGATCTGAGACCGCCCTCGTGTCGGCTTTCCTTTTGAAAATCCATCTTGTGTTGGTAACCTCTGGTTATGAGACCGCCTTCGTGTCGGCCTACCTTAGAGTTTAGGATCTGAGACCCCCTCGTGTCGGCTTTCCTTTTGAAAATCCATCTTGTGATGTAACCTCTGGTTATGAGACCGTCTTCGTGTCGGCTTACTTTAGAGTTTAGGATCTGATACCGCCCACGTGTTGGATTTCCTTCTAAAATCCATCTTGTTATGGTACCCTCTGGTTATGAGACCGCCTTTGTGTCGGCCTACCTTAGAGTTTAGGATCTGAAACCGCCTTCGTCTCGGCTTTCCTTCAAAAAACCATCTTGTGATGGTACCCTCTGGTTCTGAGACCACCTTCGTGTCTGCCTACCTTAGAGTTTAGGATATGAGACCGCCTTCGTGTTGGCTTTCCTTCAAAAATCCATCTTGTGATGGTAACCTCTGGTTATGAGATCGCCTTCGTCTCGACCTACCTTAGAGTTTAGCATCTGACACCGCCCTCGTGCCGGCTTTCCTTTTAAAATCCATCACGTGATGGTAACCTCTGTTTATGAGACCGCCTTCGTGTCGGCTTACCTTAGAGTTTACGATCTGAGACCGTACTCATGTCGGCTTTCCTTTTGAAAATCCATCTTGTGATGGTAACCTCTAGTTATGAGACTTCCTTCGTGTCGACTTACCTTAGAGTTTAGGATCTGAGACAACCCTCGTGTCGGCTTTCCTTTTGAAAATCCATCTTGTGATGGTAACCTCTGGTTATGAGACCGCCTTCGTGTCGGCTTACCTTAGAGTTTAGGATCTGAGACCGCCCTCGTGTCGGCTTTCCTTCTAAAATCCATCTTAAGATGGTACCCTCTAGTTATGAGACCGCCTTCGTGTCGGCCTACCTTAGAGTTAAGGATCTGAGACCGCCCTCGTCTCGGCTTTCCTTTTGAAAATCTATCTTGTGATGGTAACCTCCGGTTATGAGACCGCCTTCGTGTCAGCCTACCTTAGAGTTTAGGATCTGAGACCGCCCTCGTGTCGGCTTTCCTTCTAAAATTCATCTTTTAATGGTAATCTCTGGTTATGAGACCGCCTTCGTGTCGGCCTACCTTAGAGTTTTGTATATGAGACATCCCTCGTGTCGGCTTTCCTTCTAAAATCCATCTTGTGATGGTAACCTCTGGTTATGAGACCGCCTTCGTTTCGGCCTACCTTAGAGTTTAGGATCTGAGACCGCCCTCGTGTCGGCTTTCCTTTTGAAAATCCATCTTGTGTTGGTAACCTCTGGTTATGAGACCGCCTTCGTGTCGGCCTACCTTAGAGTTTAGGATCTGAGACGCCCTCGTGTCGGCTTTCCTTTTGAAAATCCATCTTGTGATGTAACCTCTGGTTATGAGACCGTCTTCGTGTCGGCCTACTTTAGAGTTTAGGAACTGATACCGCCCACGTGTTGGATTTCCTTCTAAAATCCATCTTGTTATGGTACCCTCTGGTTATGAGACCGCCTTTGTGTCGGCCTACCTTAGAGTTTAGGATCTGAAACCGCCTTCGTCTCGGCTTTCCTTCAAAAAACCATCTTGTGATGGTACCCTCTGGTTATGAGACCACCTTCGTGTCTGCCTACCTTAGAGTTTAGGATATGAGACCGCCTTCGTGTTGGCTTTCCTTCAAAAATCCATCTTGTGATGGTAACCTCTGGTTATGAGACCGCCTTCGTCTCGACCTACCTTAGAGTTTAGGATCTGAGACCGCCCTCATGCCGGCTTTCCTTTTAAAATCCATCACGTGATGTTAACCTCTGTTTATGAGACCGCCTTCGTGTCGGCTTACCTTAGAGTTTACGATCTGAGACCGTACTCATGTCGGCTTTCCTTTTGAAAATCCATCTTGTGATGGTAACCTCTAGTTATGAGACTTCCTTCGTGTCGACTTACCTTAGAGTTTAGGATCTGAGACAACTCTCGTGTCGGCTTTCCTTTTGAAAATCCATCTTGTGATGGTAACCTCTGGTTATGAGACCGCCTTCGTGTCGGCTTACCTTAGAGTTTAGGATCTGAGACTACCCTCGTGTCGGCTTTCCTTCTAAAATCCATCTTAAGATGGTACCCTCTAGTTATGAGACCGCCTTCGTGTCAGCCTACCTTAGAGTTAAGGATCTGAGACCGCCCTCGTCTCGGCTTTCCTTTTGAAAATCTATCTTGTGATGGTAACCTCCGGTTATGAGACCGCCTTCGTGTCAGCCTACCTTAGAGTTTAGGACCTGAGACCGCCCTCGTGTCGGCTTTCCTTCTAAAATTCATCTTGTAATGGTAATCTCTGGTTATGAGATCGCCTTCGTGTCGGCCTACCTTAGAGTTTTGTATATGAGACATCCCTCGTGTCGGCTTTCCTTCTAAAATCCATCTTGTGATGGTAACCTCTGGTTATGAGACCGCCTTCGTTTCGGCCTACCTTAGAGTTTAGGATCTGAGACCGCCCTCGTGTCGGCTTTCCTTTTGAAAATCCATCTTGTGTTGGTAACCTCTGGTTATGAGACCGCCTTCGTGTCGGCTTACCTTAGAGTTTAGGATCTGAGACCGCCCTCGTGTCGGCTTTCCTTCTAAAATCCATCTTGTGATGGTTACCTCTGGATATGAGACCGCCTTCGTGTCGACCTTACTTAGAGTTTAGGATCTGAGACTGCCCTCGTGTCGGCTTTCCCTCTAAAATCCATCTTGTGATGGTAACATCTGGTTATGTGACCGCCTTCGTGTCGGCAAACCTTAGAGTTTAGGATCTGAGACTGCCCTCGTGTCGGCTTTCCTTCTAAAATTCATCTTGTAATGGTAATCTCTGGTTATGAGACCGCCTTCGTGTCGGCCTACCTTAGAGTTTTGGATCTGAGACATCCCTCGTGTCGGCTTTCCTTCTAAAATCCATCTTGTGATGGTTACCTCTGGTTATGAGACCGCCTTCGTGTCGACCTAACTTAGAGTTTAGGATCTCTGAGACCGCCCTCGTGCCGGTTTTCCTTCTAAAATCCATCTTGTGATGGTAACCTCTGGTTATGAGACCGCATTCGTGTCGGCCTACCTTAGAGTTTAGGATCTGAGACCGCCCTCGTGTCGGCTTTCCTTCTAAAATCCATCTTGTGATGGTTACCTCTGGATATGAGACCGCCTTCGTGTCGACCTAACTTAGAGTTTAGGATCTGAGACCGCCCTCGTGTCGGCTTTCCTTCTAAAATCCATCTTGTGATGGTTACCTCTGGATATGAGACCGCCTTCGTGTCGGCCTACCTTAGAGTTTAGGATCTGAGACCGCCCTCATGTCGACTTTCCTTCTAAAATCCATCTTGTAATGGTACCCTCTGGTTATGAGACCGCCTCCGTGTCGGCCCACCATAGAGTTTAGGATCTGAGACGCCCTCGTGTCGGCTTTCCTTTTGAAAATCCATCTTGTGATGTAACCTCTGGTTATGAAACCGTCTTCGTGTCGGCCTACTTTAGAGTTTAGGATCTGATACCGCCCTCGTGTTGGATTTCCTTCTAAAATCCATCTTGTTATGGTACCCTCTGGTTATGAGACCGCCTTTGTGTCGGCCTACCTTAGAGTTTAGGATCTGAAACCGCCTTCGTCTCGGCTTTCCTTCAAAAAACCATCTTGTGATGGTACCCTCTGGTTATGAGACCACCTTCGTGTTTGCCTACCTTAGAGTTTAGGATATGAGACCGCCTTCGTGTTGGCTTTCCTTCAAAAATCCATCTTGTGATGGTAACCTCTGGTTATGAGACCGCCTTCGTCTCGACCTACCTTAGAGTTTAGGATCTGAGACCGCCCTCGTGCCGGCTTTCCTTCTAAAATCCATCATGTGATGGTAACCTCTGGTTATGAGACCGCCTTCGTGTCGGCTTACCTTAGAGTTTAGGATCTGAGACCGTACTCATGTCGGCTTTCCTTTTGAAAATCCATCTTGTGATGGTAACCTCTAGTTATGAGACTTCCTTCGTGTCGACTTACCTTAGAGTTTAGGATCTGAGACAACCCTCGTGTCGGCTTTCCTTTTGAAAATCCATCTTGTGATGGTAACCTCTGGTTATGAGACCGCCTTCGTGTCGGCTTACCTTAGAGTTTAGGATTTGAGACCGCCCTCGTGTCGGCTTTCCTTCTAAAATCCATCTTGTGATGGTACCCTCTAGTCATGAGACCGCCTTCGTGTCGGCATACCTTAGAGTTTAGGATCTGAGACCGCCCTCGTGTTGGCTTTCCTTTTAAAATCCATCTTGTTATGATACCCTCTGGTTATGAGACCGCCTTTGTGTCGGCCTACCTTAGAGTTTAGGATCTGAAACCGCCCCCGTGTCAGCTTTCCTTCAAAAAACCATCTTGTGATGGTACCCTCTGGTTATGAGACCGCCTTCGTGTCTGCCTACCTTAGAGTTTAGGATATGAGACCGCCTTTGTGTTGGCTTTCCTTCAAAAATCCATCTTGTGATGGTAACCTCTGGTTATGAGACCGCCTTCGTGTCGGCCTACCTTAGAGTTTAGTATCTGAGACCACCCTCGTGTGGGCTTTCCTTCTAAAATCCATCTTGTGATGGTAACCTCTAGTTATGAGACCGCGTTCGTGTCGGCTTACCTTAGAGTTTAGGATCTGAGACAACCCTCGTGTCGGCTTTCCTTTTGGAAATCCATCTTGTAATGGTAACCTCTGGTTATGAGACCGCCTTCGTGTCGACCTAACTTAGAGTTTAGGATCTGAGACTGCCCTCGTGTCGGCTTTCCCTCTAAAATCCATCTTGTGATGGTAACATCTGGTTATGTGACCGCCTTCGTGTCGGCCAACCTTAGAGTTTAGGATCTGAGACTGCCCTCGTGTCGGCTTTCCTTCTAAAATTCATCTTGTAATGGTAATCTCTGGTTATGAGACCGCCTTCGTGTCGGCCTACCTTAGAGTTTTGGATCTGAGACATCCCTCGTGTCGGCTTTCCTTCTAAAAACCATCTTGTGATGGTTACCTCTGGTTATGAGACCGCCTTCGTGTCGACCTAACTTAGAGTTTAGGATCTCTGAGACCGCCCTCGTGCCGGTTTTCCTTCTAAAATCCATCTTGTGATGGTAACCTCTGGTTATGAGACCGCATTCGTGTCGGCCTACCTTAGAGTTTAGGATCTGAGACCACCCTCGTGTCGTCTTTCCTTCTAAAATCCATCTTGTGATGGTAACCTCTGGTTATAAGACCGCCTTCGTGTCGGCCTACCTTAGAGTTTAGGATCTCAGACCGCCCTCGAGTCGGATTTCCTTCTAAAATCCATCTTGTGATGGTAACCTCTGGTTATGAGACCGCCTTCGTGTAGGCCTACCTTAGAGTTTAGGATCTGAGACCGCCCTCGTGTCGGCTTTCCTTCTAAAATCCATCTTGTAATGGTAACCTCTGGTTATGAGACCGCCTTCGTGTAGGCCTACCTTAGAGTTTAGGATCTGAGACCGCCCTCGTGTCGACTTTCCTTCTAAAATCCATCTTGTGATGGTAAACTCTGGTTATGAGACCGCCTTCGTGTCGGCCTACCTTAGAGTTTAGGATCTGAGACCGCCCTCATGTCGACTTTCCTTCTAAAATCCATCTTGTAATGGTACCCTCTGGTTATGAGACCGCCTCCGTGTCGGCCCACCATAGAGTTTAGGATCTGAGACGCCCTCGTGTCGGCTTTCCTTTTGAAAATCCATCTTGTGATGTAACCTCTGGTTATGAAACCGTCTTCGTGTCGGCCTACTTTAGAGTTTAGGATCTGATACCGCCCTCGTGTTGGATTTCCTTCTAAAATCCATCTTGTTATGGTACCCTCTGGTTATGAGACCGCCTTTGTGTCGGCCTACCTTAGAGTTTAGGATCTGAAACCGCCTTCGTCTCGGCTTTCCTTCAAAAAACCATCTTGTGATGGTACCCTCTGGTTATGAGACCACCTTCGTGTTTGCCTACCTTAGAGTTTAGGATATGAGACCGCCTTCGTGTTGGCTTTCCTTCAAAAATCCATCTTGTGATGGTAACCTCTGGTTATGAGACCGCCTTCGTCTCGACCTACCTTAGAGTTTAGGATCTGAGACCGCCCTCGTGCCGGCTTTCCTTCTAAAATCCATCATGTGATGGTAACCTCTGGTTATGAGACCGCCTTCGTGTCGGCTTACCTTAGAGTTTAGGATCTGAGACCGTACTCATGTCGGCTTTCCTTTTGAAAATCCATCTTGTGATGGTAACCTCTAGTTATGAGACTTCCTTCGTGTCGACTTACCTTAGAGTTTAGGATCTGAGACAACCCTCGTGTCGGCTTTCCTTTTGAAAATCCATCTTGTGATGGTAACCTCTGGTTATGAGACCGCCTTCGTGTCGGCTTACCTTAGAGTTTAGGATTTGAGACCGCCCTCGTGTCGGCTTTCCTTCTAAAATCCATCTTGTGATGGTACCCTCTAGTCATGAGACCGCCTTCGTGTCGGCATACCTTAGAGTTTAGGATCTGAGACCGCCCTCGTGTTGGCTTTCCTTTTAAAATCCATCTTGTTATGATACCCTCTGGTTATGAGACCGCCTTTGTGTCGGCCTACCTTAGAGTTTAGGATCTGAAACCGCCCCCGTGTCAGCTTTCCTTCAAAAAACCATCTTGTGATGGTACCCTCTGGTTATGAGACCGCCTTCGTGTCTGCCTACCTTAGAGTTTAGGATATGAGACCGCCTTTGTGTTGGCTTTCCTTCAAAAATCCATCTTGTGATGGTAACCTCTGGTTATGAGACCGCCTTCGTGTCGGCCTACCTTAGAGTTTAGTATCTGAGACCACCCTCGTGTGGGCTTTCCTTCTAAAATCCATCTTGTGATGGTAACCTCTAGTTATGAGACCGCGTTCGTGTCGGCTTACCTTAGAGTTTAGGATCTGAGACAACCCTCGTGTCGGCTTTCCTTTTGGAAATCCATCTTGTAATGGTAACCTCTGGTTATGAGACCGCCTTCGTGTCGACCTACCTTAGAGTTTAGGATCTGAGACCGCCCTCGTGTCGGCATTCCTTCTAAAATCTATCTTGTGATGGTACCCTCTAGTTATGAGACCTCCTTCGTGTCGGCCTACCTTAGAGTTTAGGATCTGAGACCGCCCTCGTGTCGGCTTTTCTTTTTAAAATCAATCTGGTGATGGTAACCTCTGGTTATGAGACCGCCTTCGTGTCGACCTACCTTAGAGTTTAGGATTTGAGACAACTCTCGTGTCGGCTTTCCTTCTAAAATTCATCATGTAATGGTAATCGCTGGTTATGAGCCCGCCTTCGTGTCGGCCTACCTTAGAGTTTTGGATCTGAGACCGCCCTCGTGCCGGCTTTCCTTCTAAAATCCATCTTGTGATGGTAACCTCTGGTTATGAGACCGCATTCGTGTCGGCCTACCTTAGAGTTTAGGATCTGAGACCACCCTCGTGTCGTCTTTCCTTCTAAAATCCATCTTGTGATGGTAACCTCTGGTTATAAGACCGCCTTCGTGTCGGCCTACCTTAGAGTTTAGGATCTAAGACCGCCCTCGTGTCAGCTTTCCTTCTAAAATCCATCTTGTGATGGTAACCTCTGGTTATGAGACCGCCTTCGTGTCGGCATACCTTAGAGTTTAGGATCTGAGACCGCCCTCGTGTTGGCTTTCCTTTTAAAATCCATCTTGTTATGATACCCTCTGGTTATGAGACCGCCTTTGTGTCGGCCTACCTTAGAGTTTAGGATCTGAAACCGCCCTCGTGTCGGCTTTCCTTCAAAAAACCATCTTGTGATGGTACCCTCTGGTTATGAGACCGCCTTCGTGTCTGCCTACCTTAGAGTTTAGGATATGAGACCACCTTCGTGTTGGTTTTCCTTCAAAAATCCATCTTGTGGTGGTAACCTCTGGTTATGAGACCGCCTTCGTCTCGACCTACCTTAGAGTTTAGGATCTGAGACCGCCCTCGTGCCGGCTTTCCTTCTAAAATCCATCATGTGATGGTAACCTCTGGTTATGAGACCGCCTTCGTGTCGGCTTACCTTAGAGTTTAGGATCTGAGACCGTACTCATGTCGGCTTTCCTTTTGAAAATCCATCTTGTGATGGTAACCTCTAGTTATGAGACTTCCTTCGTGTCGACTTACCTTAGAGTTTAGGATCTGAGACAACCCTCGTGTCGGCTTTCCTTTTGAAAATCCATCTTGTGATGGTAACCTCTGGTTATGAGACCGCCTTCGTGTCGGCTTACCTTAGAGTTTAGGATTTGAGACCGCCCTCGTGTCGGCTTTCCTTCTAAAATCCATCTTGTGATGGTACCCTCTAGTTATGAGACCGCCTTCGTGTCGGCATACCTTAGAGTTTAGGATCTGAGACCGCCCTCGTGTTGGCTTTCCTTTTAAAATCCATCTTGTTATGATACCCTCTGGTTATGAGACCGCCTTTGTGTCGGCCTACCTTAGAGTTTAGGATCTGAAACCGCCCCCGTGTCAGCTTTCCTTCAAAAAACCATCTTGTGATGGTACCCTCTGGTTATGAGACCGCCTTCGTGTCTGCCTACCTTAGAGTTTAGGATATGAGACCGCCTTTGTGTTGGCTTTCCTTCAAAAATCCATCTTGTGATGGTAACCTCTGGTTATGAGACCGCCTTCGTGTCGGCCTACCTTAGAGTTTAGTATCTGAGACCACCCTCGTGTGGGCTTTCCTTCTAAAATCCATCTTGTGATGGTAACCTCTAGTTATGAGACCGCGTTCGTGTCGGCTTACCTTAGAGTTTAGGATCTGAGACAACCCTCGTGTCGGCTTTCCTTTTGGAAATCCATCTTGTAATGGTAACCTCTGGTTATGAGACCGCCTTCGTGTCGACCTACCTTAGAGTTTAGGATCTGAGACCGCCCTCGTGTCGGCATTCCTTCTAAAATCTATCTTGTGATGGTACCCTCTAGTTATGAGACCTCCTTCGTGTCGGCCTACCTTAGAGTTTAGGATCTGAGACCGCCCTCGTGTCGGCTTTTCTTTTTAAAATCAATCTGGTGATGGTAACCTCTGGTTATGAGACCGCCTTCGTATCGACCTACCTTAGAGTTTAGGATTTGAGACAACTCTCGTGTCGGCTTTCCTTCTAAAATTCATCATGTAATGGTAATCGCTGGTTATGAGCCCGCCTTCGTGTCGGCCTACCTTAGAGTTTTGGATCTGAGACCGCCCTCGTGCCGGCTTTCCTTCTAAAATCCATTTTGTGATGGTAACCTCTGGTTATGAGACCGCATTCGTGTCGGCCTACCTTAGAGTTTAGGATCTGAGACCACCCTCGTGTCGTCTTTCCTTCTAAAATCCATCTTGTGATGGTAACCCCTGGTTATAAGACCGCCTTCGTGTCGGCCTACCTTAGAGTTTAGGATCTAAGACCGCCCTCGTGTCGGCTTTCCTTCTAAAATCCATCTTGTGATGGTAACCTCTGGTTATGAGACCGCCTTCGTGTCGGCATACCTTAGAGTTTAGGATCTGAGACCGCCCTCGTGTTGGCTTTCCTTTTAAAATCCATCTTGTTATGATACCCTCTGGTTATGAGACCGCCTTTGTGTCGGCCTACCTTAGAGTTTAGGATCTGAAACCGCCCTCGTGTCGGCTTTCCTTCAAAAAACCATCTTGTGATGGTACCCTCTGGTTATGAGACCGCCTTCGTGTCTGCCTACCTTAGAGTTTAGGATATGAGACCGCCTTCGTGTTGGCTTTCCTTCAAAAATCCATCTTGTGGTGGTAACCTCTGGTTATGAGACCGCCTTCGTGTCGGCCTACCTTAGAGTTTAGGATCTGAGACCACCCTCGTGTGGGCTTTCCTTCTAAAATCCATCTTGTGATGGTAACCTCTAGTTATGAGACCGCGTTCGTGTCGGCTTACCTTAGAGTTTAGGATCTGAGACAACCCTCGTGTCGGCTTTCCTTTTGAAAATCCATCTTGTAATGGTAACCTCTGGTTATGAGACCACCTTCGTGTCGGCCTACCTTAGAGTTTAGGATCTGAGACCGCCCTCGTGTCGGCATTCCTTCTAAAATCTATCTTGTGATGGTACCCTCTAGTTATGAGACCTCCTTCGTGTCGGCCTACCTTAGAGTTTAGGATCTGAGGCCGCCCTAGTGTCGGCTTTTCTTTTTAAAATCAATCTGGTGATGGTAACCTCTGGTTATGAGACCGCCTTCGTATCGACCTACCTTAGAGTTTAGGCTTTGAGATAACTCTCGTGTCAGCTTTCCTTCTAAAATTCATTATGTAATGGTAATCTCTGGTTATGAGCCCGCCTTCGTGTCGGCCTACCTTAGAGTTTTGGATCTGAGACCGCCCTCGTGCCGGCTTTCCTTCTAAAATCCATCTTGTGATGGTAACCTCTGGTTATGAGACCGCATTCGTGTCGGCCTACCTTAGAGTTTAGGATCTGAGACCACCCTCGTGTCGTCTTTCCTTCTAAAATCCATCTTGTGATGGTAACCTCTGGTTATAAGACCGCCTTCGTGTCGGCCTACCTTAGAGTTTAGGATCTAAGACCGCCCTCGTGTCGGCTTTCCTTCTAAAATCCATCTTGTGATGGTAACCTCTGGTTATGAGACCGCCTTCGTGTAGGCCTACCTTAGAGTTTAGGATCTGAGACCGCACTCGTGTCGGCTTTCCTTCTAAAATCCATCTTGTAATGGTAACCTCTGGTTATGAGACCGCCTTCGTGTCGGCATACCTTAGAGTTTAGGATCTGAGACCGCCCTCGTGTTGGCTTTCCTTTTAAAATCCATCTTGTTATGATACCCTCTGGTTATGAGACCGCCTTTGTGTCGGCCTACCTTAGAGTTTAGGATCTGAAACCGCCCTCGTGTCGGCTTTCCTTCAAAAAACCATCTTGTGATGGTACCCTCTGGTTATGAGACAGCCTTCGTGTCTGCCTACCTTAGAGTTTAGGATATGAGACCGCCTTCGTGTTGGCTTTCCTTCAAAAATCCATCTTGTGATGGTAACCTCTAGTTATGAGACCGCCTTCGTGTCGGCCTACCTTAGAGTTTAGGATCTGAGACCACCCTCGTGTGGGCTTTCCTTCTAAAATCCATCTTGTGATGGTAACCTCTAGTTATGAGACCGCGTTAGTGTCGGCTTACCTTAGAGTTTAGGATCTGAGACAACCCTCGTGTCGGCTTTCCTTTTGAAAATCCATCTTGTAATGGTAACCTCTGGTTATGAGACCACCTTCGTGTCGGCCTACCTTAGAGTTTAGGATCTGAGACCGCCCTCGTGTCGGCATTCCTTCTAAAATCTATCTTGTGATGGTACCCTCTAGTTATGAGACCTCCTTCGTGTCGGCCTACCTTAGAGTTTAGGATCTGAGGCCGCCCTAGTGTCGGCTTTTCTTTTTAAAATCAATCTGGTGATGGTAACCTCTGGTTATGAGACCGCCTTCGTATCAACCTACCTTAGAGTTTAGGCTTTGAGATAACTCTCGTGTCAGCTTTCCTTCTAAAATTCATTATGTAATGGTAATCTCTGGTTATGAGCCCGCCTTCGTGTCGGCCTACCTTAGAGTTTTGGATCTGAGACCGCCCTCGTGCCGGCTTTCCTTCTAAAATCCATCTTGTGATGGTAACCTCTGGTTATGAGACCGCATTCGTGTCGGCCTACCTTAGAGTTTAGGATCTGAGACCACCCTCGTGTCGTCTTTCCTTCTAAAATCCATCTTGTGATGGTAACCTCTGGTTATAAGACCGCCTTCGTGTCGGCCTACCTTAGAGTTTAGGATCTAAGACCGCCCTCGTGTCGGCTTTCCTTCTAAAATCCATCTTGTGATGGTAACCTCTGGTTATGAGACCGCCTTCGTGTAGGCCTACCTTAGAGTTTAGGATCTGAGACCGCCCTCGTGTCGGCTTTCCTTCTAAAATCCATCTTGTAATGGTAACCTCTGGTTATGAGACCGCCTTCGTGTCGGCATACCTTAGAGTTTAGGATCTGAGACCGCCCTCGTGTTGGCTTTCCTTTTAAAATCCATCTTGTTATGATACCCTCTGGTTATGAGACCGCCTTTGTGTCGGCCTACCTTAGAGTTTAGGATCTGAAACCGCCCTCGTGTCGGCTTTCCTTCAAAAAACCATCTTGTGATGGTACCCTCTGGTTATGAGACAGCCTTCGTGTCTGCCTACCTTAGAGTTTAGGATATGAGACCGCCTTCGTGTTGGCTTTCCTTCAAAAATCCATCTTGTGATGGTAACCTCTGGTTATGAGACCGCCTTCGTGTCGGCCTACCTTAGAGTTTAGGATCTGAGACCACCCTCGTGTGGGCTTTCCTTCTAAAATCCATCTTGTGATGGTAACCTCTAGTTATGAGACCGCGTTAGTGTCGGCTTACCTTAGAGTTTAGGATCTGAGACAACCCTCGTGTCGGCTTTCCTTTTGAAAATCCATCTTGTAATGGTAACCTCTGGTTATGAGACCACCTTCGTGTCGGCCTACCTTAGAGTTTAGGATCTGAGACCGCCCTCGTGTCGGCATTCCTTCTAAAATCTATCTTGTGATGGTACCCTCTAGTTATGAGACCTCCTTCGTGTCGGCCTACCTTAGAGTTTAGGATCTGAGACCGCCCTCGTGTCGGCTTTTCTTTTTAAAATCAATCTGGTGATGGTAACCTCTGGTTATGAGACCGCCTTCGTATCGACCTACCTTAGAGTTTAGGATTTGAGACAACTCTCGTGTCGGCTTTCCTTCTAAAATTCATCATGTAATGGTAATCGCTGGTTATGAGCCCGCCTTCGTGTCGGCCTACCTTAGAGTTTTGGATCTGAGACCGCCCTCGTGCCGGCTTTCCTTCTAAAATCCATCTTGTGATGGTAACCTCTGGTTATGAGACCGCATTCGTGTCGGCCTACTTTAGAGTTTAGGATCTGAGACCACCCTCGTGTCGTCTTTCCTTCTAAAATCCATCTTGTGATGGTAACCTCTGGTTATAAGACCGCCTTCGTGTCGGCCTACCTTAGAGTTTAGGATCTAAGACCGCCCTCGTGTCGGCTTTCCTTCTAAAATCCATCTTGTGATGGTAACCTCTGGTTATGAGACCGCCTTCTTGTCGGCATACCATAGAGTTTAGGATCTGAGACCGCCCTCGTGTTGGCTTTCCTTTTAAAATCAATCTTGTTATGATACCCTCTGGTTATAAGACCGCCTTTGTGTCGGCCTACCTTAGAGTTTAGGATCTGAAACCGCCCTCGTGTCGGCTTTCCTTCAATAAACCATCTTGTGATGGTATCCTCTGGTTATGAGACCGCCTTCGTGTCTGCCTACCTTAGAGTTTAGGATATGAGACCGCCTTCGTGTTGGCTTTCCTTCAAAAATCCATCTTGTGATGGTAACCTCTGGTTATGAGACCGCCTTCGTGTCGGCCTACCTTAGAGTTTAGGATCTGAGACCGCCCTCGTGTCGGCATTCCTTCTAAAATCTATCTTGTGATGGCACCCTATAGTTATGAGACCTCCTTCGGGTCGGCCTACCTTAGAGTTTAGGATCTGAGACCGCCCTCGTGTCGGCTTTTCTTTTTAAAATCAATCTGGTGATGGTAACCTCTGGTTATGAGACCGCCTTCGTATCGACCTACCTTAGAGTTTAGGATTTGAGATAACTCTCGTGTCGGCTTTCCTTCTAAAATTCATCATGTAATGGTAATCGCTGGTTATGAGCCCGCCTTCGTGTCGGTCTACCTTAGAGTTTTGGATCTGAGACCGCCCTCGTGCCGGCTTTCCTTCTAAAATCCATCTTGTGATGGTAACCTCTGGTTATGAGACCGCATTCGTGTCGGCCTACCTTAGAGTTTAGGATCTGAGACCACCCTCGTGTCGTCTTTCCTTCTAAAATCCATCTTGTGATGGTAACCTCTGGTTATAAGACCGCCTTCGTGTCGGCCTACCTTAGAGTTTAGGATCTAAGACCGCCCTCGTGTCGGCTTTCCTTCTAAAATCCATCTTGTGATGGTAACCTCTGGTTATGAGACCGCCTTCGTGTCAGCATACCATAGAGTTTAGGATCTGAGACCGCCCTCGTGTTGGCTTTCCTTTTAAAATCCATCTTGTTATGATACCCTCTGGTTATGAGACCGCCTTTGTGTCGGCCTACCTTAGAGTTTAGGATCTGAAACCGCCCTCGTGTCGGCTTTCCTTCAAAAAACCATCTTGTGATGGTATCCTCTGGTTATGAGACCGCCTTCGTGTCTGCCTACCTTAGAGTTTAGGATATGAGACCGCCTTCGTGTTGGCTTTCCTTCAAAAATCCATCTTGTGATGGTAACCTCTGGTTATGAGACCGCCTTCGTGTCGGCCTACCTTAGAGTTTAGGATCTGAGACCACCCTCGTGTGGGCTTTCCTTCTAAAATCCATCTTGTAATGGTAACCTCTGGTTATAAGACCGCCTTCGTGTCGGCCTACCTTAGAGTTTAGGATCTAAGACCGCCCTCGTGTCGGCATTCCTTCTAAAATCCATCTTGTGATGGTAACCTCTGGTTATGAGACCGCCTTCGTGTAGGCCTACCTTAGAGTTTAGGATCTAAGACCGCCCTCGTGTTGGGTTTCCTTCTAAAATCCATCTTGTAATGGTAACCTCTGGTTATGAGACCGCCTTCGTGTCGGCATACCTTAGAGTTTAGGATCTGAGACCGCCCTCGTGTTGGCTTTCCTTTAAAAATCCATCTTGTTATGATACCCTCTGGTTATGAGACCGCCTTTGTGTCGGCCTACCTTAGAGTTTAGGATCTGAAACCGCCCTCGTGTCGGCTTTCCTTCAAAAAACCATCTTGTGATGGTACCCTCTGGTTATGAGACCGCCTTCGTGTCTGCCTACCTTAGAGTTTAGGATATGAGACCGCCTTCGTGTTGGCTTTCCTTCAAAAATCCATCTTGTGATGGTAACCTCTGGTTATGAGACCGCCTTCGTGTCGGCCTACCTTAGAGTTTAGGATCTGAGACCACCCTCGTGTGGGCTTTCCTTCTAAAATCCATCTTGTGATGGTAACCTCTAGTTATGAGACCGCGTTCGTGTCGGCTTACCTTAGAGTTTAGGATCTGAGACAACCCTCGTGTCGGCTTTCCTTTTGAAAATCCATCTTGTAATGGTAACCTCTGGTTATGAGACCACCTTCGTGTCGGCCTACCTTAGAGTTTAGGATCTGAGACCGCCCTCGTGTCGGCATTCCTTCTAATATCTATCTTGTGATGGTACCCTCTAGTTATGAGACCTCCTTCGTGTCGGCCTACCTTAGAGTTTAGGATCAGAGACCGCCCTCGTGTCGGCTTTTCTTTTTAAAATCAATCTGGTGATGGTAACCTCTGGTTATGAGACCGCCTTCATATCGACCTACCTTAGAGTTTAGGATTTGAGATAACCCTCGTGTCGGCTTTCCTTCTAAAATTCATTATGTAATGGTAATCTCTGGTTATGAGCCCGCCTTCGTGTCGGCCTACCTTAGAGTTTTGGATCTGAGACCGCCCTCGTGCCGGCTTTCCTTCTAAAATCCATCTTGTGATGGTAACCTCTGGTTATGAGACCGCATTCGTGTCGGCCTACCTTAGAGTTTAGGATCTGAGACCACCCTCGTGTCGTCTTTCCTTCTAAAATCCATCTTGTAATGGTAACCTATGGTTATAAGACCGCCTTCGTGTCGGCCTACCTTAGAGTTTAGGATCTAAGACCGCCCTCGTGTCGGCATTCCTTCTAAAATCCATCTTGTGATGGTAACCTCTGGTTATGAGACCGCATTCGTGTCGGCCTACCTTAGAGTTTAGGATCTGAGACCACCCTCGTGTCGTCTTTCCTTCTAAAATCCATCTTGTGATGGTAACCTCTGGTTATAAGACCGCCTTCGTGTCGGCCTACCTTAGAGTTTAGGATCTAAGACCTCCCTCGTGTCGGCTTTCCTTCTAAAATCCATCTTGTGATGGTAACCTCTGGTTATGAGACCGCCTTCGTGTCGGCATACCATAGAGTTTAGGATCTGAGACCGCCCTCGTGTTGGCTTTCCTTTTAAAATCCATCTTGTTATGATACCCTCTGGTTATGAGACCGCCTTTGTGTCGGCCTACCTTAGAGTTTAGGATCTGAAACCGCCCTCGTGTCGGCTTTCCTTCAAAAAACCATCTTGTGATGGTATCCTCTGGTTATGAGACCGCCTTCGTGTCTGCCTACCTTAGAGTTTAGGATATGAGACCGCCTTCGTGTTGGCTTTCCTTCAAAAATCCATCTTGTGATGGTAACCTCTGGTTATGAGACCGCCTTCGTGTCGGCCTACCTTAGAGTTTAGGATTTGAGACCACCCTCGTGTGGGCTTTCCTTCTAAAATCCATCTTGTAATGGTAACCTCTGGTTATAAGACCGCCTTCGTGTCGGCCTACCTTAGAGTTTAGTATCTAAGACCGCCCTCGTGTCGGCATTCCTTCTAAAATCCATCTTGTGATGGTAACCTCTGGTTATGAGACCGCCTTCGTGTAGGCCTACCTTAGAGTTTAGGATCTGAGACCGCCCTCGTGTCGGCTTTCCTTCTAAAATCCATCTTGTAATGGTAACCTCTGGTTATGAGACCGCCTTCGTGTCGGCATACCTTAGAGTTTAGGATCTGAGACCGCCCTCGTGTTGGCTTTCCTTTAAAAATCCATCTTGTTATGATACCCTCTGGTTATGAGACCGCCTTTGTGTCGGCCTACCTTAGAGTTTAGGATCTGAAACCGCCCTCGTGTCGGCTTTCCTTCAAAAAACCATCTTGTGATGGTACCCTCTGGTTATGGGACCGCCTTCGTGTCTGCCTACCTTAGAGTTTAGGATATGAGACCGCCTTCGTGTTGGCTTTCCTTCAAAAATCCATCTTGTGATGGTAACCTCTGGTTATGAGACCGCCTTCGTGTCGGCCTACCTTAGAGTTTAGGGTTTGAGACCACCCTCGTGTGGGCTTTCCTTCTAAAATCCATCTTGTGATGGTAACCTCTAGTTATGAGACCGCGTTCGTGTCGGCTTACCTTAGAGTTTAGGATCTGAGACAACCCTCGTGTCGGCTTTCCTTTTGAAAATCCATCTTGTAATGGTAACCTCTGGTTATGAGACCACCTTCGTGTCGGCCTACCTTAGAGTTTAGGATCTGAGACCGCCCTCGTGTCGGCATTCCTTCTAATATCTATCTTGTGATGGTACCCTCTAGTTATGAGACCTCCTTCGTGTCGGCCTACCTTAGAGTTTAGGATCTGAGACCGCCCTCGTGTCGGTTTTCTTTTTAAAATCAATCTGGTGATGGTAACCTCTGGTTATGAGACCGCCTTCGTATCGACCTACCTTAGAGTTTAGGATTTGAGATAACCCTCGTGTCGGCTTTCCTTCTAAAATTCATTATGTAATGGTAATCTCTGGTTATGAGCCCGCCTTCGTGTCGGCCTACCTTAGAGTTTTGGATCTGAGACCGCCCTCGTGCCGGCTTTCCTTCTAAAATCCATCTTGTGATGGTAACCTCTGGTTATGAGACCGCATTCGTGTCGGCCTACCTTAGAGTTTAGGATCTGAGACCACCCTCGTGTCGTCTTTCCTTCTAAAATCCATCTTGTAATGGTAACCTATGGTTATAAGACCGCCTTCGTGTCGGCCTACCTTAGAGTTTAGGATCTAAGACCGCCCTCGTGTCGGCATTCCTTCTAAAATCCATCTTGTGATGGTAACCTCTGGTTATGAGACCGCATTCGTGTCGGCCTACCTTAGAGTTTAGGATCTGAGACCACCCTCGTGTCGTCTTTCCTTCTAAAATCCATCTTGTGATGGTAACCTCTGGTTATAAGACCGCCTTCGTGTCGGCCTACCTTAGAGTTTAGGATCTAAGACCTCCCTCGTGTCGGCTTTCCTTCTAAAATCCATCTTGTGATGGTAACCTCTGGTTATGAGACCGCCTTCGTGTCGGCATACCATAGAGTTTAGGATCTGAGACCGCCCTCGTGTTGGCTTTCCTTTTAAAATCCATCTTGTTATGATACCCTCTGGTTATGAGACCACCTTTGTGTCGGCCTACCTTAGAGTTTAGGATCTGAAACCGCCCTCGTGTCGGCTTTCCTTCAAAAAACCATCTTGTGATGGTATCCTCTGGTTATGAGACCGCCTTCGTGTCTGCCTACCTTAGAGTTTAGGATATGAGACCGCCTTCGTGTTGGCTTTCCTTCAAAAATCCATCTTGTGATGGTAACCTCTGGTTATGAGACCGCCTTCGTGTCGGCCTACCTTAGAGTTTAGGATTTGAGACCACCCTCGTGTGGGCTTTCCTTCTAAAATCCATCTTGTAATGGTAACCTCTGGTTATAAGACCGCCTTCGTGTCGGCCTACCTTAGAGTTTAGTATCTAAGACCGCCCTCGTGTCGGCATTCCTTCTAAAATCCATCTTGTGATGGTAACCTCTGGTTATGAGACCGCCTTCGTGTAGGCCTACCTTAGAGTTTAGGATCTGAGACCGCCCTCGTGTCGGCTTTCCTTCTAAAATCCATCTTGTAATGGTAACCTCTGGTTATGAGACCGCCTTCGTGTCGGCATACCTTAGAGTTTAGGATCTGAGACCGCCCTCGTGTTGGCTTTCCTTTAAAAATCCATCTTGTTATGATACCCTCTGGTTATGAGACCGCCTTTGTGTCGGCCTACCTTAGAGTTTAGGATCTGAAACCGCCCTCGTGTCGGCTTTCCTTCAAAAAACCATCTTGTGATGGTACCCTCTGGTTATGAGACCGCCTTCGTGTCTGCCTACCTTAGAGTTTAGGATATGAGACCGCCTTCGTGTTGGCTTTCCTTCAAAAATCCATCTTGTGATGGTAACCTCTGGTTATGAGACCGCCTTCGTGTCGGCCTACCTTAGAGTTTAGGATTTGAGACCACCCTCGTGTGGGCTTTCCTTCTAAAATCCATCTTGTGATGGTAACCTCTAGTTATGAGACCGCGTTAGTGTCGGCTTACCTTAGAGTTTAGGATCTGAGACAACCCTCGTGTCGGCTTTCCTTTTGAAAATCCATCTTGTAATGGTAACCTCTGGTTATGAGACCACCTTCGTGTCGGCCTACCTTAGAGTTTAGGATCTGAGACCGCCCTCGTGTCGGCATTCCTTCTAAAATCTATCTTGTGATGGTACCCTCTAGTTATGAGACCTCCTTCGTGTCGGCCTACCTTAGAGTTTAGGATCTGAGACCGCCCTCGTGTCGGCTTTTCTTTTTAAAATCAATCTGGTGATGCTAACCTCTGGTTATGAGACCGCCTTCGTATCGACCTACCTTAGAGTTTAGGATTTGAGATAACCCTCGTGTCGGCTTTCCTTCTAAAATTCATTATGTAATGGTAATCTCTGGTTATGAGCCCGCCTTCGTGTCGGCCTACCTTAGAGTTTTGGATCTGAGACCGCCCTCGTGCCGGCTTTCCTTCTAAAATCCATCTTGTGATGGTAACCTCTGGTTATGAGACCGCATTCGTGTCGGCCTACCTTAGAGTTTAGGATCTGAGACCACCCTCGTGTCGTCTTTCCTTCTAAAATCCATCTTGTAATGGTAACCTCTGGTTATAAGACCGCCTTCGTGTTGGCCTACCTTAGAGTTTAGGATCTAAGACCGCCCTCGTGTCGGCATTCCTTCTAAAATCCATCTTGTGATGGTAACCTCTGGTTATGAGACCGCCTTCGTGTAGGCTTACCTTAGAGTTTAGGATCTGAGACCGCCCTCGTGTCGGCTTTCCTTCTAAAATCCATCTTGTAATGGTAACCTCTGGTTATGAGACCGCCTTCGTGTCGGCATACCTTAGAGTTTAGGATCTGAGACCGCCCTCGTGTTGGCTTTCCTTTAAAAATCCAACTTGTTATGATACCCTCTGGTTATGAGACCGCCTTTGTGTCGGCCTACCTTAGAGTTTAGGATCTGAGACCGCCCTCGTGTCGGCTTTTCTTTTTAAAATCAATCTGGTGATGCTAACCTCTGGTTATGAGACCGCCTTCGTATCGACCTACCTTAGAGTTTAGGATTTGAGATAACCCTCGTGTCGGCTTTCCTTCTAAAATTCATTATGTAATGGTAATCTCTGGTTATGAGCCCGCCTTCGTGTCGGCCTACCTTAGAGTTTTGGATCTGAGACCGCCCTCGTGCCGGCTTTCCTTCTAAAATCCATCTTGTGATGGTAACCTCTGGTTATGAGACCGCATTCGTGTCGGCCTACCTTAGAGTTTAGGATCTGAGACCACCCTCGTGTCGTCTTTCCTTCTAAAATCCATCTTGTAATGGTAACCTCTGGTTATAAGACCGCCTTTGTGTTGGCCTACCTTAGAGTTTAGGATCTAAGACCGCCCTCGTGTCGGCATTCCTTCTAAAATCCATCTTGTGATGGTAACCTCTGGTTATGAGACCGCCTTCGTGTAGGCTTACCTTAGAGTTTAGGATCTGAGACCGCCCTCGTGTCGGCTTTCCTTCTAAAATCCATCTTGTAATGGTAACCTCTGGTTATGAGACCGCCTTCGTGTCGGCATACCTTAGAGTTTAGGATCTAAGACCGCCCTCGTGTTGGCTTTCCTTTAAAAATCCAACTTGTTATGATACCCTCTGGTTATGAGACCGCCTTTGTGTCGGCCTACCTTAGAGTTTAGGATCTGAAACCGCCCTCGTGTCGGCTTTCCTTCAAAAAACCATCTTGTGATGGTACCCTCTGGTTATGAGACCGCCTTCGTGTCTGCCTACCTTAGAGTTTAGGATCTAAGACCGCCCTCGTGTCGGCATTCCTTCTAAAATCCATCTTGTGATGGTAACCTCTGGTTATGAGACCGCCTTCGTGTAGGCCTACCTTAGAGTTTAGGATCTGAGACCGCCCTCGTGTCGGCTTTCCTTCTAAAATCCATCTTGTAATGGTAACCTCTGGTTATGAGACCGCCTTCGTGTCGGCATACCTTAGAGTTTAGGATCTGAGACCGCCCTCGTGTTGGCTTTCCTTTTGAAAATCCATCTTGTAATGGTAACCTCTGGTTATGAGACCCCCTTCGTGTCGGCCTACCTTAGAGTTTAGGATCTGAGACCGCCCTCGTGTCGGCATTCCTTCTAAAATCTATCTTGTGATGGTACCCTCTAGTTATGAGACCTCCTTCGTGTCGGCCTACCTTAGAGTTTAGGATCTGAGACCGCCCTCGTGTCGGCTTTTCTTTTTAAAATCAATCTGGTGATGGTAACCTCTGGTTATGAGACCGCCTTCGTATCGACCTACCTTATAGTTTAGGATTTGAGACAACTCTCGTGTCGGCTTTCCTTCTAAAATTCATCATGTAATGGTAATCTCTGGTTATGAGCCCGCCTTCGAGTCGGCCTACCTTAGAGTTTTGGATCTGAGACCGCCCTCGTGTCGTCTTTCCTTCTAAAATCCATCTTGTAATGGTAACCTCTGGTTATAAGACCGCCTTCGTGTCGGCCTACCTTAAAGTTTAGGATCTAAGACCGCCCTCGTGTCGGCATTCCTTCTAAAATCCATCTTGTGATGGTAACCTCTGGTGATGAGACCGCCTTCGTGTAGGCCTACCTTAGAGTTTAGGATCTGAGACCGCCCTCGTGTCGGCTTTCCTTCTAAAATCCATCTTGTAATGGTAACCTCTGGTTATGAGACCGCCTTCGTGTAGGCCTACCTTAGAGTTTAGGATCTGAGACCGCCCTCGTGTCGGCTTTCCTTCTAAAATCCATCTTGTAATGGTAACCTCTGGTTATGAGACCGCCTTCGTGTCGGCATACCTTAGAGTTTAGGATCTGAGACCGCCCTCGTGTTGGCTTTCCTTTTAAAATCCATCTTGTTATGATACCCTCTGGTTATGAGACCGCCTTTGTGTCGGCCTACCTTAGAGTTTAGGATCAGAAACCGCCCTCGTGTCGGCTTTCCTTCAAAAAACCATCTTGTGATGGTACCCTCTGGTTATGAGACCGCCTTCGTGTCTGCCTACCTTAGAGTTTAGGATATGAGACCGCCTTCGTGTTGGCTTTCCATCAAAAATCCATCTTGTGATGGTAACCTCTGGTTATGAGACCGCCTTCGTGTCGGCCTACCTTAGAGTTTAGGATCTGAGACCACCCTCGTGTGGGCTTTCCTTCTAAAATCCATCTTGTGATGGTAACCTCTAGTTATGAGACCGCGTTCGTGTCGGCTTACCTTAGAGTTTAGGATCTGAGACAACCCTCGTGTCGGCTTTCCTTTTGAAAATCCATCTTGTAATGGTAACCACTGGTTATGAGACCACCTTCGTGTCGGCCTACCTTAGAGTTTAGGATCTGAGACCGCCCTCGTGTCGGCATTCCTTCTAAAATCTATCTTGTGATGGTACCCTCTAGTTATGAGACCTCCTTCGTGTCGGCCTACCTTAGAGTTTAGGATCTGAGACCGCCCTCGTGTCGGCTTTTCTTTTTAAAATCAATCTGGTGATGGTAACCTCTAGTTATGTGACCGCCTTCGTATCGACCTACCTTAGAGTTTAGGATTTGAGACAACTCTCGTGTCGGCTTTCCTTCTAAAATTCATTATGTAATGGTAATCTCTGGTTATGAGCCCGCCTTCGTGTCGGCCTACCTTAGAGTTTTGGATCTGAGACCGCCCTCGTGTCGGCTTTCCTTCAAAAAACCATCTTGTGATGGTACCCTCTGTTTATGAGACCGCCTTCGTGTCTGCCTACCTTAGAGTTTAGGATATGAGACCGCCTTCGTGTTGGCTTTCCTTCAAAAATCCATCTTGTGATGGTAACCTCTGGTTATGAGACCGCCTTCGTGTCGGCCTACCTTAGAGTTTAGGATCTGAGACCACCCTCGTGTGGGCTTTCCTTCTAAAATCCATCTTGTGATGGTAACCTCAAGTTATGAGACCGCGTTCGTGTCGGCTTACCTTAGAGTTTAGGATCTGAGACAACCCTCGTGTCGGCTTTCCTTTTGAAAATCCATCTTGTAATGGTAACCTCTGGTTATGAGACCACCTTCGTGTCGGCCTACCTTAGAGTTTAGGATCTGAGACCGCCCTCGTGTCGGCATTCCTTCTAAAATCTATCTTGTGATGGTACCCTCTAGTTATGAGACCTCCTTCGTGTCGGCCTACCTTAGAGTTTAGGATCTGAGACCGCCCTCGTGTCGGCATTCCTTCTAAAATCTATCTTGTGATGGTACCCTCTAGTTATGAGACCTCCTTCGTGTCGGCCTACCTTAGAGTTTAGGATCTGAGACCGCCCTCGTGTGGGCTTTCCTTCTAAAATCCATCTTGTGATGGTAACCTCTAGTTATGAGACCGCGTTCGTGTCGGCTTACCTTAGAGTTTAGGATCTGAGACAACCCTCGTGTCGGCTTTCCTTTTGAAAATCCATCTTGTAATGGTAACCTCTGGTTATGAGACCGCCTTCGTGTCGGCATACCTTAGAGTTTAGGATCTGAGACCGCCCTCGTGTTGGCTTTCCTTTTAAAATCCATCTTGTTATGATACCCTCTGGTTATGAGACCGCCTTTGTGTCGGCCTACCTTAGAGTTTAGGATCAGAAACCGCCCTCGTGTCGGCTTTCCTTCAAAAAACCATCTTGTGATGGTACCCTCTGGTTATGAGACCGCCTTCGTGTCTGCCTACCTTAGAGTTTAGGATATGAGACAGCCTTCGTGTTGGCTTTCCATCAAAAATCCATCTTGTGATGGTAACCTCTGGTTATGAGACCGCCTTCGTGTCGGCCTACCTTAGAGTTTAGGATCTGAGACCACCCTCGTGTGGGCTTTCCTTCTAAAATCCATCTTGTGATGGTAACCTCTAGTTATGAGACCGCGTTCGTGTCGGCTTACCTTAGAGTTTAGGATCTGAGACAACCCTCGTGTCGGCTTTCCTTTTGAAAATCCATCTTGTAATGGTAACCACTGGTTATGAGACCACCTTCGTGTCGGCCTACCTTAGAGTTTAGGATCTGAGACCTCCCTCGTGTCGGCATTCCTTCTAAAATCTATCTTGTGATGGTACCTTCTAGTTATGAGACCTCCTTCGTGTCGGCCTGCCTTAGAGTTTAGGATCTGAGACCGCCCTCGTGTCGGCTTTTCTTTTTAAAATCAATCTGGTGATGGTAACCTCTAGTTATGTGACCGCCTTCGTATCGACCTACCTTAGAGTTTAGGATTTGAGACAACTCTCGTGTCGGCTTTCCTTCTAAAATTCATTATGTAATGGTAATCTCTGGTTATGAGCCCGCCTTCGTGTCGGCCTACCTTAGAGTTTTGGATCTGAGACCGCCCTCGTGTCGGCTTTCCTTCAAAAAACCATCTTGTGATGGTACCCTCTGGTTATGAGACCGCCTTCGTGTCTGCCTACCTTAGAGTTTAGGATATGAGACCGCCTTCGTGTTGGCTTTCCTTCAAAAATCCATCTTGTGATGGTAACCTCTGGTTATGAGACCGCCTTCGTGTCGGCCTACCTTAGAGTTTAGGATCTGAGACCACCCTCGTGTGGGCTTTCCTTCTAAAATCCATCTTGTGATGGTAACCTCTAGTTATGAGACCGCGTTCGTGTCGGCTTACCTTAGAGTTTAGGATCTGAGACAACCCTCGTGTCGGCTTTCCTTTTGAAAATCCATCTTGTAATGGTAACCTCTGGTTATGAGACCACCTTCGTGTCGGCCTACCTTAGAGTTTAGGATCTGAGACCGCCCTCGTGTCGGCATTCCTTCTAA
Organism: Lathyrus tuberosus; assembly: GCA_022829125.1. Lineage (NCBI taxonomy): Eukaryota > Viridiplantae > Streptophyta > Magnoliopsida > Fabales > Fabaceae > Lathyrus > Lathyrus tuberosus. Next base: position 10,955,733 of record JALAZF010000038.1, read on the forward strand.
AATCTATCTTGTGATGGTACCCTCTAGTTATGAGACCTCCTTCGTGTCGGCCTACCTTAGAGTTTAGGATCTGAGACCGCCCTCGTGTCGGCTTTTCTTTTTAAAATCAATCTGGTGATGGTAACCTCTGGTTATGAGACCGCCTTCGTATCGACCTACCTTAGAGTTTAGGATTTGAGATAACCCTCGTGTCGGCTTTCCTTCTAAAATTCATTATGTAATGGTAATCTCTGGTTATGAGCCCGCCTTCGTGTCGGCCTACCTTAGAGTTTTGGATCTGAGACCGCCCTCGTGCCGGCTTTCCTTCTAAAATCCATCTTGTGATGGTAACCTCTGGTTATGAGACCGCATTCGTGTCGGCCTACCTTAGAGTTTAGGATCTGAGACCACCCTCGTGTCGTCTTTCCTTCTAAAATCCATCTTGTAATGGTAACCTCTGGTTATAAGACCGCCTTCGTGTCGGCCTACCTTAGAGTTTAGGATCTAAGACCGCCCTCGTGTCGGCATTCCTTCTAAAATCCATCTTGTGATGGTAACCTCTGGTTATGAGACCGCCTTCGTGTAGGCCTACCTTAGAGTTTAGGATCTGAGACCGCCCTCGTGTCGGCTTTCCTTCTAAAATCCATCTTGTAATGGTAACCTCTGGTTATGAGACCGCCTTCGTGTCGGCATACCTTAGAGTTTAGGATCTGAGACCGCCCTCGTGTTGGCTTTCCTTTAAAAATCCATCTTGTTATGATACCCTCTGGTTATGAGACCGCCTTTGTGTCGGCCTACCTTAGAGTTTAGGATCTGAAACCGCCCTCGTGTCGGCTTTCCTTCAAAAAACCATCTTGTGATGGTACCCTCTGGTTATGAGACCGCCTTCGTGTCTGCCTACCTTAGAGTTTAGGATATGAGACCGCCTTCGTGTTGGCTTTCCTTCAAAAATCCATCTTCTGATGGTAACCTCTGGTTATGAGACCGCCTTCGTGTCGGCCTACCTTAGAGTTTAGGATCTGAGACCACCCTCGTGTGGGCTTTCCTTCTAAAATCCATCTTGTGATAGTAACCTCTAGTTATGAGACCGCGTTCGTGTCGGCTTACCTTAGAGTTTAGGATCTGAGACAACCCTCGTGTCGGCTTTCCTTTTGAAAATCCATCTTGTAATGGTAACCTCTGGTTATGAGACCACCTTCGTGTCGGCCTACCTTAGAGTTTAGGATCTGAGACCGCCCTCGTGTCGGCATTCCTTCTAAAATCTATCTTGTGATGGTACCCTCTAGTTATGAGACCTCCTTCGTGTCGGCCTACCTTAGAGTTTAGGATCTGAGACCGCCCTCGTGTCGGCTTTTCTTTTTAAAATCAATCTGGTGATGGTAACCTCTGGTTATGAGACCGCCTTCGTATCGACCTACCTTAGAGTTTAGGATTTGAGATAACTCTCGTGTCGGCTTTCCTTCTAAAATTCATTATGTAATGTTAATCTCTGGTTATGAGCCCGCCTTCGAGTCGGCCTACCTTAGAGTTTTGGATCTGAAACCGCCCTCGTGCCGGCTTTCCTTCTAAAATCCATCTTGTGATGGTAACCTCTGGTTATGAGACCGCATTCGTGTCGACCTACCTTAGAGTTTAGGATCTGAGACCACCCTCGTGTCGTCTTTCCTTCTAAAATCCATCTTGTGATGGTAACCTCTGGTTATAAGACCGCCTTCGTGTCGGCCTACCTTAGAGTTTAGGATCTAAGACCGCCCTCGCGTCGGCTTTCCTTCTAAAATCCATCTTGTGATGGTAACCTCTAGTTATGAGACCGCCTTCTTGTAGGCCTACCTTAGAGTTTAGGATCTGAGACCGCCCTCGTGTCGGCTTTCCTTCTAAAATCCATCTTGTAATGGTAACCTCTGGTTATGAGACCGCCTTCGTGTCGGCATACCTTAGAGTTTAGGATCTGAGACCGCCCTCGTGTTGGCTTTCCTTTTAAAATCCATCTTGTTATGATACCCTCTGGTTATGAGACCGCCTTTGTGTCGGCCTACCTTAGAGTTTAGGATCAGAAACCGCCCTCGTGTCGGCTTTCCTTCAAAAAACCATCTTGTGATGGTACCCTCGGGTTATGAGACCGCCTTCGTGTCTGCCTACCTTAGAGTTTAGGATATGAGACCGCCTTCGTGTTGGCTTTCCATCAAAAATCCATCTTGTGATGGTAACCTCTGGTTATGAGACCGCCTTCGTGTCGGCCTACCTTAGAGTTTAGGATCTGAGACCACCCTCGTGTGGGCTTTCCTTCTAAAATCCATCTTGTGATGGTAACCTCTAGTTATGAGACCGCGTTCGTGTCGGCTTACCTTAGAGTTTAGGATCTGAGACAACCCTCGTGTCGGCTTTCCTTTTGAAAATCCATCTTGTAATGGTAACCACTGGTTATGAGACCACCTTCGTGTCGGCCTACCTTAGAGTTTAGGATCTGAGACCGCCCTCGTGTCGGCATTCCTTCTAAAATCTATCTTGTGATGGTACCCTCTAGTTATGAGACCTCCTTCGTGTCGGCCTACCTTAGAGTTTAGGATCTGAGACCGCCCTCGTGTCGGCTTTTCTTTTTAAAATCAATCTGGTGATGGTAACCTCTGGTTATGAGACCGCCTTCGTATCGACCTACCTTAGAGTTTAGGATTTGAGATAACTCTCGTGTCGGCTTTCCTTCTAAAATTCATTATGTAATGGTAATCTCTGGTTATGAGCCCGCCTTCGAGTCGGCCTACCTTAGAGTTTTGGATCTGAGACCGCCCACGTGCCGGCTTTCCTTCTAAAATCCATCTTGTGATGGTAACCTCTGGTTATGAGACCGCATTCGTGTCGACCTACCTTAGAGTTTAGGATCTGAGACCACCCTCGTGTCGTCTTTCCTTCTAAAATCCATCTTGTGATGGTAACCTCTGGTTATAAGACCGCCTTCGTGTCGGCCTACCTTAGAGTTTAGGATCTAAGACCGCCCTCGCGTCGGCTTTCCTTCTAAAATCCATCTTGTGATGGTAACCTCTAGTTATGAGACCGCCTTCTTGTAGGCCTACCTTAGAGTTTAGGATCTGAGACCGCCCTCGTGTCGGCTTTCCTTCTAAAATCCATCTTGTAATGGTAACCTCTGGTTATGAGACCGCCTTCGTGTCGGCATACCTTAGAGTTTAGGATCTGAGACCGCCCTCGTGTTGGCTTTCCTTTTAAAATCCATCTTGTTATGATACCCTCTGGTTATGAGACCGCCTTTGTGTCGGCCTACCTTAGAGTTTAGGATCAGAAACCGCCCTCGTGTCGGCTTTCCTTCAAAAAACCATCTTGTGATGGTACCCTCTGGTTATGAGACCGCCTTCGTGTCTGCCTACCTTAGAGTTTAGGATATGAGACCGCCTTCGTGTTGGCTTTCCATCAAAAATCCATCTTGTGATGGTAACCTCTGGTTATGAGACCGCCTTCGTGTCGGCCTACCTTAGAGTTTAGGATCTGAGACCACCCTCGTGTGGGCTTTCCTTCTAAAATCCATCTTGTGATGGTAACCTCTAGTTATGAGACCGCGTTCGTGTCGGCTTACCTTAGAGTTTAGGATCTGAGACAACCCTCGTGTCGGCTTTCCTTTTGAAAATCCATCTTGTAATGGTAACCACTGGTTATGAGACCACCTTCGTGTCGGCCTACCTTAGAGTTTAGGATCTGAGACCGCCCTCGTGTCGGCATTCCTTCTAAAATCTATCTTGTGATGGTACCCTCTAGTTATGAGACCTCCTTCGTGTCGGCCTACCTTAGAGTTTAGGATCTGAGACCGCCCTCGTGTCGGCTTTTCTTTTTAAAATCAATCTGGTGATGGTAACCTCTAGTTATGTGACCGCCTTCGTATCGACCTACCTTAGAGTTTAGGATTTGAGACAACTCTCGTGTCGGCTTTCCTTCTAAAATTCATTATGTAATGGTAATCTCTGATTATGAGCCCGCCTTCGTGTCGGCCTACCTTAGAGTTTTGGATCTGAGACCGCCCTCGTGCCGGCTTTCCTTCTAAAATCCATCTTGTGATGGTAACCTCTGGTTATGAAACCGCATTCGTGTCGGCCTACCTTAGAGTTTAGGATCTGAGACCACCCTCGTGTCGTCTTTCCTTCTAAAATCCATCTTGTGATGGTAACCTCTGGTTATAAGACCGCCTTCGTGTCGGCCTACCTTAGAGTTTAGGATCTAAGACCGCCCTCGTGTCGGCTTTCCTTCTAAAATCCATCTTGTGATGGTAACCTCTGGTTATGAGACCGCCTTCGTGTAGGCCTACCTTAGAGTTTAGGATCTGAGACCGCCCTCGTGTCGGCTTTCCTTCTAAAATCCATCTTGTAATGGTAACCTCTGGTTATGAGAGCGCCTTCGTGTAGGCCTACCTTAGAGTTTAGGATCTGAGACCGCCCTCGTGTCGGCTTTCCTTCTAAAATCCATCTTGTGATGGTAACCTCTGGTTATGATACCGCCTTCGTGTAGGCCTACCTTAGAGTTTAGGATCTGAGACCGCCCTCATGTCGGCTTTCCTTCTAAAATCCATCTTGTAATGGTACCCTCTGGTTATGAGACCGCCTTCGTGTCGGCCTACCTTAGAGTTTAGGATCTGAGACGCCCTCGTGTCGGCTTTCCTTTTGAAAATCCATCTTGTGATGTAACCTCTGGTTATGAGACCGTCTTCGTGTCGGCCTACTTTAGAGTGTAGGATCTGATACCGCCCTCGTGTTGGATTTCCTTCTAAAATCCATCTTGTTATGGTACCCTCTAGTTATGAGACCGCATTTGTGTCGGCCTACCTTAGAGTTTAGGATCTGAAACCGCCTTCGTCTCTGCTTTCCTTCAAAAAACCATCTTGTGATGGTACCCTCTGGTTATGAGACCGCCTTCGTGTCGACCTACCTTAGAGTTTAGGATATGAGACCGCCTTCGTGTTGGCTTTCCTTCAAAAATCCATCTTGTGATGGTAACCTCTGGTTATGAGACCGCCTTCGTGTCGGCCTACCTTAGAGTTTAGGATCTGAGACCGCCCTCGTGTCGGCTTTCCTTCTAAAATCCATCTTGTGATGGTAACCTCTGGTTATGAGACCGCCTTCGTGTAGGCCTACCTTAGAGTTTAGGATCTGAGACTGCCCTCGTGTCGTCTTTCCTTCTAAAATCCATCTTGTAATGGTAACCTCTGGTTATGAGACCGCCTTCGTGTAGGCCTACCTTAGAGTTTAGGATCTGAGACCGCCCTCGTGTCGGCTTTCCTTCTAAAATCCATCTTGTGATGGTAACCTCTGGTTATGAGACCGCCTTCGTGTCGGCCTACCTTAGAGTTTAGGATCTGAGACCGCCCTCGTGTCGGCATTCCTTCTAAAATCTATCTTGTGATGGTACCCTCTAGTTATGAGACCTCCTTCGTGTCGGCCTACCTTAGAGTTTAGGATCTGAGACCGCCCTCGTGTCGGCTTTTCTTTTTAAAATCAATCTGGTGATGGTAACCTCTGGTTATGAGACCGCCTTCGTATCGACCTACCTTAGAGTTTAGGATTTGAGACAACTCTCGTGTCGGCTTTCCTTCAAAAATCCATCTTGTGATGGTAACCTCTGGTTATGAGACCGCCTTCGTGTCGGCCTACCTTTGAGTTTAGGATCTGAGACCGCCCTTGTGTCGGCTTTCCTTCTAAAATCCATTATGTGATGGTAACCTCTGTTTATGAGACCGCCTTCGTGTCGGCTTACCTTAGAGTTTAGGATCTTAGACCGTACTCATGTCGGTTTTCCTTTTGAAAATCCATCTTGTGATGGTAACCTCTAGTTATGAGACTTCCTTCATGTCGACTTACCTTAGAGTTTAGGATCTGAGACCGCCCTCGTGTCGGCATTCCTTCTAAAATCTATCTTGTGAAGGTACCCTCTAGTTATGAGACCTCCTTCGTGTCGGCCTACCTTAGAGTTTAGGATCTGAGACCCCCCTCGTGTCGGCTTTTCTTTTTAAAATCAATCTGGTGATGGTAACCTCTGGTTATGAGACCGCCTTCGTATCGACCTACCTTAGAGTTTAGGATTTGAGACAACTCTCGTGTCGGCTTTCCTTCTAAAATTTATCATGTAATGGTAATCTCTGGTTATGAGCCCGCCTTCGTGTCGGCCTACCTTAGAGTTTTGGATCTGAGACCGCCCTCGTGCCGGCTTTCCTTCTAAAATCCATCTTGTGATGGTAACCTCTGGTTATGAGACCGCATTCGTGTAGGCCTACCTTAGAGTTTAGGATATGAGACCACCCTCGTGTCGTCTTTCCTTCTAAAATCCATCTTGTGATGGTAACCTCTGGTTATAAGACCGCCTTCGTGTCAACCTACCTTAGAGTTTAGGATCTGAGACCGCCCTCGTGTCGGCTTTCCTTCTAAAATCCATCTTGTGATGGTAACCTCTGGTTATGAGACCGCCTTCGTGTAGGCCTACCTTAGAGTTTAGGATCTGAGACTGCCCTCGTGTCGTCTTTCCTTCTAAAATCCATCTTGTAATGGTAACCTCTGGTTATGAGACCGCCTTCGTGTAGGCCTACCTTAGAGTTTAGGATCTGAGACCGCCCTCGTGTCGGATTTCCTTCTAAAATCCATCTTGTGATGGTAACCTCTGGTTATGAGACCGCCTTCGTGTCGGCCTACCTTAGAGTTTAGGATCTGAGACCGCCCTCATGTCGGCTTTCCTTCTAAAATCCATCTTGTAATGGTACCCTCTGGTTATGAGACCGCCTTCGTGTCGGCCTACCTTAGAGTTTAGGATCTGAGACCGCCCTCGTGTCGGCTTTCCTTCTAAAATCTATCTTGTGATGGTACCCTCTAGTTATGAGACCTCCTTCGTGTCGGCCTACCTTAGAGTTTAGGATCTGAGACCGCCCTCGTGTCGGCTTTTCTTTTTAAAATCAATATGGTGATGGTAACCTCTGGTTATGAGACCGCCTTCGTATCGACCTACCTTAGAGTTTAGGATTTGAGACAACTCTCGTGTCGGCTTTCCTTCTAAAATTCATCATGTAATGGTAATCTCTGGTTATGAGCCCGCCTTCGTGTCGGCCTACCTTAGAGTTTTGGATCTGAGACCGCCCTCGTGCCGGCTTTCCTTCTAAAATCCAACTTGTGATGGTAACCTCTGGTTATGAGACCGCATTCGTGTCGGCCTACCTTAGAGTTTAGGATCTGAGACCACCCTCGTGTCGTCTTTCCTTCTAAAATCCATCTTGTGATGGTAACCTCTGGTTATAAGACCGCCTTCGTGTCGGCCTACCTTAGAGTTTAGGATCTGAGACCGCCCTCGTGTCGGCTTTCCTTCTAAAATCCATCTTGTGATGGTAACCTCTGGTTATGAGACCGCCTTCGTGTAGCCCTACCTTAGAGTTTAGGATCTGAGACTGCCCTCGTGTCGTCTTTCCTTCTAAAATCCATCTTGTAATGGTAACCTCTGGTTATGAGACCGCCTTCGTGTAGGCCTACCTTAGAGTTTAGGATCTGAGACCGCCCTCGTGTCGGATTTCCTTCTAAAATCCATCTTGTGATGGTAACCTCTGGTTATGAGACCGCCTTCGTGTCGGCCTACCTTAGAGTTTAGGATCTGAGACCGCCCTCATGTCGGCTTTCCTTCTAAAATCCATCTTGTAATGGTACCCTCTGGTTATGAGACCGCCTTCGTGTCGGCCTACCTTAGAGTTTAGGATCTGAGACCGCCCTCGTGTCGGCATTCCTTCTAAAATCTATCTTGTGATGGTACCCTCTAGTTATGAGACCTCCTTCGTGTCGGCCTACCTTAGAGTTTAGGATCTGAGACCGCCCTCGTGTCGGCTTTTCTTTTTAAAATCAATCTGGTGATGGTAACCTCTGGTTATGAGACCGCCTTCGTATCGACCTACCTTAGAGTTTAGGATTTGAGACAACTCTCGTGTCGGCTTTCCTTCTAAAATTCATCATGTAATGGTAATCTCTGGTTATGAGCCCGCCTTCGTGTCGGCCTACCTTAGAGTTTTGGATCTGAGACCGCCCTCGTGCCGGCTTTCCTTCTAAAATCCAACTTGTGATGGTAACCTCTGGTTATGAGACCGCATTCGTGTCGGCCTACCTTAGAGTTTAGGATCTGAGACCACCCTCGTGTCGTCTTTCCTTCTAAAATCCATCTTGTGATGGTAACCTCTGGTTATAAGACCGCCTTCGTGTCGGCCTACCTTAGAGTTTAGGATCTGAGACCGCCCTCGTGTCGGCTTTCCTTTTAAAATCCAACTTGTGATGGTAACCTCTGGTTATGAGACCGCCTTTGTGTAGGCCTACCTTAGAGTTTAGGATCTGAGACTGCCCTCGTGTCGTCTTTCCTTCTAAAATCCATCTTGTAATGGTAACCTCTGGTTATGAGACCGCCTTCGTGTAGGCCTACCTTAGAGTTTAGGATCTGAGACCGCCCTCGTGTCGGATTTCCTTCTAAAATCCATCTTGTGATGGTAACCTCTGGTTATGAGACCGCCTTCGTGTCGGCCTACCTTAGAGTTTAGGATCTGAGACCGCCCTCATGTCGGCTTTCCTTCTAAAATCCATCTTGTAATGCTACCCTCTGGTTATGAGACCGCCTTCGTGTCGACCTACCTTAGAGTTTAGGATCTGAGACCGCCCTCGTGTCGGCATTCCTTCTAAAATCTATCTTGTGATGGTACCCTCTAGTTATGAGACCTCATTCGTGTCGGCCTACCTTAGAGTTTAGGATCTGAGACCGCCCTCGTGTCGGCTTTTCTTTTTAAAATCAATCTGGTGATGGTAACCTCTGGTTATGAGACCGCCTTCGTATCGACCTACCTTAGAGTTTAGGATTTGAGACAACTCTCGTGTCGGCTTTCCTTCTAAAATTCATCATGTAATGGTAATCTCTGGTTATGAGCCCGCCTTCGTGTCGGCCTACCTTAGAGTTTTGGATCTGAGACCGCCCTCGTGCCGGCTTTCCTTCTAAAATCCATCTTGTGATGGTAACCTCTGGTTATGAGACCGCATTCGTGTCGGCCTACCTTAGAGTTTAGGATCTAAGACCACCCTCGTGTCGTCTTTCCTTCTAAAATCCATCTTGTGATGGTAACCTCTGGTTATAAGACCGCCTTCGTGTTGGCCTACCTTAGAGTTTAGGATCTGAGACCGCCCTCGTGTCGTCTTTCCTTTTAAAATCCATCTTGTGATGGTAACCTCTGGTTATGAGACCGCCTTCGTGTAGGCCTACCTTAGAGTTTAGGATCTGAGACTGCCCTCGTGTCGTCTTTCCTTCTAAAATCCATCTTGTAATGGTAACCTCTGGTTATGAGACCGCCTTCGTGTAGGCCTACCTTAGAGTTTAGGATCTGAGACTGCCCTCGTGTCGTCTTTCCTTCTAAAATCCATCTTGTAATGGTAGCCTCTGGTTATGAGACCGCCTTCGTGTAGGCCTACCTTAGAGTTTAGGATCTGAGACCGCCCTCGTGTCGGATTTCCTTCTAAAATCCATCTTGTGATGCTAACCTCTGGTTATGAGACCGCCTTCGTGTCGGCCTACCTTAGAGTTTAGGATCTGAGACCGCCCTCATGTCGGCTTTCCTTCTAAAATCCATCTTGTAATGGTACCCTCTGGTTATGAGACCGCCTTCGTGTCGGCCTACCTTAGAGTTTAGGATCTGAGACCGCCCTCGTGTCGGCTTTCCTTCTAAAATCCATCTTGTGATGGTAACCTCTGGTTATGAGACCGCCTTCGTGTAGGCCTACCTTAGAGTTTAGGATCTGAGACTGCCCTCGTGTCGTCTTTCCTTCTAAAATCCATCTTGTAATGGTAACCTCTGGTTATGAGACCGCTTTCGTGTAGGCCTACCTTAGAGTTTAGGATCTGAGACCGCCCTCGTGTCGGATTTCCTTCTAAAATCCATCTTGTGATGGTAACCTCTGGTTATGAGACCGCCTTCGTGTCGGCCTACCTTAGAGTTTAGGATCTGAGACCGCCCTCATGTCGGCTTTCCTTCTAAAATCCATCTTGTAATGGTACCCTCTGGTTATGAGACCGCCTTCGTGTCGACCTACCTTAGAGTTTAGGATCTGAGACCGCCCTCGTGTCGGCATTCCTTCTAAAATCTATCTTGTGATGGTACCCTCTAGTTATGAGACCTCATTCGTGTCGGCCTACCTTAGAGTTTAGGATCTGAGACCGCCCTCGTGTCGGCTTTTCTTTTTAAAATCAATCTGGTGACGGAAACCTCTGGTTATGAGACCGCCTTCGTATCGACCTACCTTAGAGTTTAGGATTTGAGACAACTCTCGTGTCGGCTTTCCTTCCAAAATTCATCATGTAATGGTAATCTCTGGTTATGAGCCCGCCTTCGTGTCGGCCTACCTTAGAGTTTTGGATCTGAGACCGCCCTCGTGCCGGCTTTCCTTCTAAAATCCATCTTGTGATGGTAACCTCTGGTTATGAGACCGCATTCGTGTCGGCCTACCTTAGAGTTTAGGATCTGAGACCACCCTCGTGTCGTCTTTCCTTCTAAAATCCATCTTCTGATGGTAACCTCTGGTTATAAGACCGCCTTCGTGTCGGCCTACCTTAGAGTTTAGGATCTGAGACCGCCCTCGTGTCGTCTTTCCTTTTAAAATCCATCTTGTGATGGTAACCTCTGGTTATGAGACCGCCTTCGTGTAGGCCTACCTTAGAGTTTAGGATCTGAGACTGCCCTCGTGTCGTCTTTCCTTCTAAAATCCATCTTGTAATGGTAACCTCTGGTTATGAGACCGCCTTCGTGTAGGCCTACCTTAGAGTTTAGGATCTGAGACTGCCCTCGTGTCGTCTTTCCTTCTAAAATCCATCTTGTAATGGTAGCCTCTGGTTATGAGACCGCCTTCGTGTAGGCCTACCTTAGAGTTTAGGATCTGAGACCGCCCTCGTGTCGGATTTCCTTCTAAAATCCATCTTGTGATGGTAACCTCTGGTTATGAGACCGCCTTCGTGTCGGCCTACCTTAGAGTTTAGGATCTGAGACCGCCCTCATGTCGGCTTTCCTTCTAAAATCCATCTTGTAATGGTACCCTCTGGTTATGAGACCGCCTTCGTGTCGGCCTACCTTAGAGTTTAGGATCTGAGACCGCCCTCGTGTCGGCTTTCCTTCTAAAATCCATCTTGTGATGGTAACCTCTGGTTATGAGACCGCCTTCGTGTAGGCCTACCTTAGAGTTTAGGATCTGAGACTGCCCTCGTGTCGTCTTTCCTTCTATAATCCATCTTGTAATGGTAACCTCTGGTTATGAGACCGCTTTCGTGTAGGCCTACCTTAGAGTTTAGGATCTGAGACCGCCCTCGTGTCGGATTTCCTTCTAAAATCCATCTTGTGATTGTAACCTCTGGTTATGAGACCGCCTTCGTGTCGGCCTACCTTAGAGTTTAGGATCTGAGACCGCCCTCATGTCGGCTTTCCTTCTAAAATCCATCTTGTAATGGTACCCTCTGGTTATGAGACCGCCTTCGTGTCGGCCTACCTTAGAGTTTAGGATCTGAGACCGCCCTCGTGTCGGCATTCCTTCTAAAATCTATCTTGTGATGGTACCCTCTAGTTATGAGACCTCCTTCGTGTCGGCCTACCTTAGAGTTTAGGATCTGAGACCGCCCTCGTGTCGGCTTTTCTTTTTAAAATCAATCTGGTGATGGTAACCTCTGGTTATGAGACCGCCTTCGTATCGACCTACCTTAGAGTTTAGGATTTGAAACAACTCTCGTGTCGGCTTTCCTTCTAAAATTCATCATGTAATGGTAATCTCTGGTTATGAGCCCGCCTTCGTGTCGGCCTACCTTAGAGTTTTGGATCTGAGACCGCCCTCGTGCCGGCTTTCCTTCTAAAATCCAACTTGTGATGGTAACCTCTGGTTATGAGACCGCATTCGTGTCGGCCTACCTTAGAGTTTAGGATCTGAGACCACCCTCGTGTCGTCTTTCCTTCTAAAATCCATCTTGTGATGGTAACCTCTGGTTATAAGACCGCCTTCGTGTCGGCCTACCTTAGAGTTTAGGATCTGAGACCGCCCTCGTGTCGGCTTTCCTTTAAAAATCCAACTTGTGATGGTAACCTCTGGTTATGAGACCGCCTTCGTGTAGGCCTACCTTAGAGTTTAGGATCTGAGACTGCCCTCGTGTCGTCTTTCCTTCTAAAATCCATCTTGTAATGGTAACCTCTGGTTATGAGACCGCCTTCGTGTAGGCCTACCTTAGAGTTTAGGATCTGAGACCGCCCTCGTGTCGGATTTCCTTCTAAAATCCATCTTGTGATGGTAACCTCTGGTTATGAGACCGCCTTCGTGTCGGCCTACCTTAGAGTTTAGGATCTGAGACCGCCCTCATGTCGGCTTTCCTTCTAAAATCCATCTTGTAATGGTACCCTCTGGTTATGAGACCGCCTTCGTGTCGACCTACCTTAGAGTTTAGGATCTGAGACTGCCCTCGTGTCGGCATTCCTTCTAAAATCTATCTTGTGATGGTACCCTCTAGTTATGAGACCTCATTCGTGTCGGCCTACCTTAGAGTTTAGGATCTGAGACCGCCCTCGTGTCGGCTTTTCTTTTTAAAATCAATCTGGTGATGGTAACCTCAGGTTATGAGACCGCCTTCGTATCGACCTACCTTAGAGTTTAGGATTTGAGACAACTCTCGTGTCGGCTTTCCTTCTAAAATTCATCATGTAATGGTAATCTCTGGTTATGAGCCCGCCTTCGTGTCGGCCTACCTTAGAGTTTTGGATCTGAGACCGCCCTCGTGCCGGCTTTCCTTCTAAAATCCATCTTGTGATGGTAACCTCTGGTTATGAGACCGCATTCGTGTCGGCCTACCTTAGAGTTTAGGATCTGAGACCACCCTCGTGTCGTCTTTCCTTCTAAAATCCATCTTGTGATGGTAACCTCTGGTTATAAGACCGCCTTCGTGTCGGCCTACCTTAGAGTTTAGGATCTGAGACCGCCCTCGTGTCGGCTTTCCTTTTAAAATCCAACTTGTAATGGTAACCTCTGGTTATGAGACCGCCTTCGTGTAGGCCTACCTTAGAGTTTAGGATCTGAGACTGCCCTCGTGTCGTCTTTCCTTCTAAAATCCATCTTGTAATGGTAGCCTCTGGTTATGAGACCGCCTTCGTGCAGGCCTACCTTAGAGTTTAGGATCTGAGACCGCCCTCGTGTCGGATTTCCTTCTAAAATCCATCTTGTGATGGTAACCTCTGGTTATGAGACCGCCTTCGTGTCGGCCTACCTTAGAGTTTAGGATCTGAGACCGCCCTCATGTCGGCTTTCCTTCTAAAATCCATCTTGTAATGGTACCCTCTGGTTATGAGACCGCCTTCGTGTCGGCCTACCTTAGAGTTTAGGATCTGAGACCGCCCTCGTGTCGGCTTTCCTTCTAAAATCCATCTTGTGATGGTAACCTCTGGTTATGAGACCGCCTTCGTGTAGGCCTACCTTAGAGTTTAGGATCTGAGACTGCCCTCGTGTCGTCTTTCCTTCTATAATCCATCTTGTAATGGTAACCTCTGGTTATGAGACCGCTTTCGTGTAGGCCTACCTTAGAGTTTAGGATCTGAGACCGCCCTCGTGTCGGATTTCCTTCTAAAATCCATCTTGTGATTGTAACCTCTGGTTATGAGACCGCCTTCGTGTCGGCCTACCTTAGAGTTTAGGATCTGAGACCGCCCTCATGTCGGCTTTCCTTCTAAAATCCATCTTGTAATGGTACCCTCTGGTTATGAGGCCGCCTTCGTGTCGGCCTACCTTAGAGTTTAGGATCTGAGACCGCCCTCGTGTCGGCATTCCTTCTAAAATCTATCTTGTGATGGTACCCTCTAGTTATGAGACCTCCTTCGTGTCGGCCTACCTTAGAGTTTAGGATCTGAGACCGCCCTCGTGTCGGCTTTTCTTTTTAAAATCAATCTGGTGATGGTAACCTCTGGTTATGAGACCGCCTTCGTATCGACCTACCTTAGAGTTTAGGATTTGAAACAACTCTCGTGTCGGCTTTCCTTCTAAAATTCATCATGTAATGGTAATCTCTGGTTATGAGCCCGCCTTCGTGTCGGCCTACCTTAGAGTTTTGGATCTGAGACCGCCCTCGTGCCGGCTTTCCTTCTAAAATCCAACTTGTGATGGTAACCTCTGGTTATGAGACCGCATTCGTGTCGGCCTACCTTAGAGTTTAGGATCTGAGACCACCCTCGTGTCGTCTTTCCTTCTAAAATCCATCTTGTGATGGTAACCTCTGGTTATAAGACCGCCTTCGTGTCGGCCTACCTTAGAGTTTAGGATCTGAGACCGCCCTCGTGTCGGCTTTCCTTTAAAAATCCAACTTGTGATGGTAACCTCTGGTTATGAGACCGCCTTCGTGTAGGCCTACCTTAGAGTTTAGGATCTGAGACTGCCCTCGTGTCGTCTTTCCTTCTAAAATCCATCTTGTAATGGTAACCTCTGGTTATGAGACCGCCTTCGTGTAGGCCTACCTTAGAGTTTAGGATCTGAGACCGCCCTCGTGTCGGATTTCCTTCTAAAATCCATCTTGTGATGGTAACCTCTGGTTATGAGACCGCCTTCGTGTCGGCCTACCTTAGAGTTTAGGATCTGAGACCGCCCTCATGTCGGCTTTCCTTCTAAAATCCATCTTGTAATGGTACCCTCTGGTTATGAGACCGCCTTCGTGTCGACCTACCTTAGAGTTTAGGATCTGAGACTGCCCTCGTGTCGGCATTCCTTCTAAAATCTATCTTGTGATGGTACCCTCTAGTTATGAGACCTCATTCGTGTCGGCCTACCTTAGAGTTTAGGATCTGAGACCGCCCTCGTGTCGGCTTTTCTTTTTAAAATCAATCTGGTGATGGTAACCTCAGGTTATGAGACCGCCTTCGTATCGACCTACCTTAGAGTTTAGGATTTGAGACAACTCTCGTGTCGGCTTTCCTTCTAAAATTCATCATGTAATGGTAATCTCTGGTTATGAGCCCGCCTTCGTGTCGGCCTACCTTAGAGTTTTGGATCTGAGATCGCCCTCGTGCCGGCTTTCCTTCTAAAATCCATCTTGTGATGGTAACCTCTGGTTATGAGACCGCATTCGTGTCGGCCTACCTTAGAGTTTAGGATCTGAGACCACCCTCGTGTCGTCTTTCCTTCTAAAATCCATCTTGTGATGGTAACCTCTGGTTATAAGACCGCCTTCGTGTCGGCCTACCTTAGAGTTTAGGATCTGAGACCGCCCTCGTGTCGGCTTTCCTTTTAAAATCCAACTTGTGATGGTAACCTCTGGTTATGAGACCGCCTTCGTGTAGGCCTACCTTAGAGTTTAGGATCTGAGACTGCCCTCGTGTCGTCTTTCCTTCTAAAATCCATCTTGTAATGGTAACCTCTGGTTATGAGACCGCCTTCGTGTAGGCCTACCTTAGAGTTTAGGATCTGAGACCGCCCTCGTGTCGGATTTCCTTCTAAAATCCATCTTGTGATGGTAACCTCTGGTTATGAGACCGCCTTCGTGTCGGCCTACCTTAGAGTTTAGGATCTGAGACCGCCCTCATGTCGGCTTTCCTTCTAAAATCCATCTTGTAATGGTACCCTCTGGTTATGAGACCGCCTTCGTGTCAGCCTACCTTAGAGTTTAGGATCTGAGACCGCCCTCGTGTCGGCATTCCTTCTAAAATCTATCTTGTGATGGTACCCTCTAGTTATGAGACCTCATTCGTGTCGGCCTACCTTAGAGTTTAGGATCTGAGACCGCCCTCGTGTCGGCTTTTCTTTTTAAAATCAATCTGGTGATGGTAACCTCTGGTTATGAGACCGCCTTCGTATCGACCTACCTTAGAGTTTAGGATTTGAGACAACTCTCGTGTCGGCTTTCCTTCTAAAATTCATCTTGTAATGGTAATCTCTGGTTATGAGCCCGCCTTCGTGTCGGCCTACCTTAGAGTTTTGGATCTGAGACCGCCCTCGTGCCGGCTTTCCTTCTAAAATCCATCTTGTGATGGTAACCTCTGGTTATGAGACCGCATTCGTGTCGGCCTACCTTAGAGTTTAGGATCTGAGACCACCCTCGTGTCGTCTTTCCTTCTAAAATCCATCTTGTGATGGTAACCTCTGGTTATAAGACCGCCTTCGTGTCGGCCTACCTTAGAGTTTAGGATCTGAGACCGCCCTCGTGTCGTCTTTCCTTTTAAAATCCATCTTGTGATGGTAACCTCTGGTTATGAGACCGCCTTCGTGTAGGCCTACCTTAGAGTTTAGGATCTGAGACTGCCCTCGTGTCGTCTTTCCTTCTAAAATCCATCTTGTAATGGTAACCTCTGGTTATGAGACCGCCTTCGTGTAGGCCTACCTTAGAGTTTAGGATCTGAGACTGCCCTCGTGTCGTCTTTCCTTCTAAAATCCATCTTGTAATGGTAGCCTCTGGTTATGAGACCGCCTTCGTGTAGGCCTACCTTAGAGTTTAGGATCTGAGACCGCCCTCGTGTCGGATTTCCTTCTAAAATCCATCTTGTGATGGTAACCTCTGGTTATGAGACCGCCTTCGTGTCAACCTACCTTAGAGTTTAGGATCTGAGACCGCCCTCATGTCGGCTTTCCTTCTAAAATCCATCTTGTAATGGTACCCTCTGGTTATGAGACCGCCTTCGTGTCGGCCTACCTTAGAGTTTAGGATCTGAGACCGCCCTCGTGTCGGCTTTCCTTCTAAAATCCATCTTGTGATGGTAACCTCTGGTTATGAGACCGCCTTCGTGTAGGCCTACCTTAGAGTTTAGGATCTGAGACTGCCCTCGTGTCGTCTTTCCTTCTAAAATCCATCTTGTAATGGTAACCTCTGGTTATGAGACCGCTTTCGTGTCGGCCTACCTTAGAGTTTAGGATCTGAGACCGCCCTCGTGTCGGATTTCCTTCTAAAATCCATCTTGTGATGGTAACCTCTGGTTATGAGACCTCATTCGTGTCGGCCTACCTTAGAGTTTAGGATCTGAGACCGCCCTCGTGTCGGCTTTTCTTTTTAAAATCAATCTGGTGATGGTAACCTCTGGTTATGAGACCGCCTTCGTATCGACCTACCTTAGAGTTTAGGATTTGAGACAACTCTCGTGTCGGCTTTCCTTCTAAAATTCATCATGTAATGGTAATCTCTGGTTATGAGCCCGCCTTCGTGTCGGCCTACCTTAGAGTTTTGGATCTGAGACCGCCCTCGTGCCGGCTTTCCTTCTAAAATCCATCTTGTGATGGTAACCTCTGGTTATGAGACCGCATTCGTGTCGGCCTACCTTAGAGTTTAGGATCTGAGACCACCCTCGTGTCGTCTTTCCTTCTAAAATCCATCTTGTGATGGTAACCTCTGGTTATAAGACCGCCTTCGTGTCGGCCTACCTTAGAGTTTAGGATCTGAGACCGCCCTCGTGTCGTCTTTCCTTCTAAAATCCATCTTGTAATGGTAACCTCTGGTTATGAGACCGCCTTCGTGTAGGCCTACCTTAGAGTTTAGGATCTGAGACCGCCCTCGTGTCGGATTTCCTTCTAAAATCCATCTTGTGATGGTAACCTTTGGTTATGAGACCGCCTTCGTGTCGGCCTACCTTAGAGTTTAGGATCTGAGACCGCCCTCATGTCGGCTTTCCTTCTAAAATCCATCTTGTAATGGTACCCTCTGGTTATGAGACCGCCTTCGTGTCAGCCTACCTTAGAGTTTAGGATCTGAGACCGCCCTCGTGTCGGCATTCCTTCTAAAATCTATCTTGTGATGGTACCCTCTAGTTATGAGACCTCATTCGTGTCGGCCTACCTTAGAGTTTAGGATCTGAGACCGCCCTCGTGTCGGCTTTTCTTTTTAAAATCAATCTGGTGATGGTAACCTCTGGTTATGAGACCGCCTTCGTATCGACCTACCTTAGAGTTTAGGATTTGAGACAACTCTCGTGTCGGCTTTCCTTCTAAAATTCATCATGTAATGGTAATCTCTGGTTATGAGCCCGCCTTCGTGTCGGCCTACCTTAGAGTTTTGGATCTGAGACCGCCCTCGTGCCGGCTTTCCTTCTAAAATCCATCTTGTGATGGTAACCTCTGGTTATGAGACCGCATTCGTGTCGGCCTACCTTAGAGTTTAGGATCTGAGACCACCCTCGTGTCGTCTTTCCTTCTAAAATCCATCTTGTGATGGTAACCTCTGGTTATAAGACCGCCTTCGTGTCGGCCTACCTTAGAGTTTAGGATCTGAGACCGCCCTCGTGTCGTCTTTCCTTTTAAAATCCATCTTGTGATGGTAACCTCTGGTTATGAGACCGCCTTCGTGTAGGCCTACCTTAGAGTTTAGGATCTGAGACTGCCCTCGTGTCGTCTTTCCTTCTAAAATCCATCTTGTAATGGTAACCTCTGGTTATGAGACCGCCTTCGTGTAGGCCTACCTTAGAATTTAGGATCTGAGACTGCCCTCGTGTCGTCTTTCCTTCTAAAATCCATCTTGTAATGGTAGCCTCTGGTTATGAGACCGCCTTCGTGTAGGCCTACCTTAGAGTTTAGGATCTGAGACCGCCCTCGTGTCGGATTTCCTTCTAAAATCCATCTTGTGATGGTAACCTCTGGTTATGAGACCGCCTTCGTGTCAGCCTACCTTAGAGTTTAGGATCTGAGACCGCCCTCATGTCGGCTTTCCTTCTAAAATCCATCTTGTAATGGTACCCTCTGGTTATGAGACCGCCTTCGTGTCGGCCTACCTTAGAGTTTAGGATCTGAGACCGCCCTCGTGTCGGCTTTCCTTCTAAAATCCATCTTGTGATGGTAACCTCTGGTTATGAGACCGCCTTCGTGTAGGCCTACCTTAGAGTTTAGGATCTGAGACTGCCCTCGTGTCGTCTTTCCTTCTAAAATCCATCTTGTAATGGTAACCTCTGGTTATGAGACCGCTTTCGTGTAGGCCTACCTTAGAATTTAGGATCTGAGACCGCCCTCGTGTCGGATTTCCTTCTAAAATCCATCTTGTGATTGTAACCTCTGGTTATGAGACCGCCTTCGTGTCGGCCTACCTTAGAGTTTAGGATCTGAGACCGCCCTCATGTCGGCTTTCCTTCTAAAATCCATCTTGTAATGGTACCCTCTGGTTATGAGACCGCCTTCGTGTCGGCCTACCTTAGAGTTTAGGATCTGAGACCGCCCTCGTGTCGGCATTCCTTCTAAAATCTATCTTGTGATGGTACCCTCTAGTTATGAGACCTCCTTCGTGTCGGCCTACCTTAGAGTTTAGGATCTGAGACCGCCCTCGTGTCGGCTTTTCTTTTTAAAATCAATCTGGTGATGGTAACCTCTGGTTATGAGACCGCCTTCGTGTCGGCCTACCTTAGAGTTTAGGATCTGAGACCACCCTCGTGTCGGCTTTCCTTCTAAAATCCATCTTGTGATGGTAATCTCTGGTTAAGAGACCGCCTTCATGTCGGCCTACCTTAGAGTTTAGGATCTGAGACCGCCCTCGTGTCGGCTTTCCTTCAAAAATCCATCTTGTGATGGAAACCTCTGGTTATGAGACCGCCTTCGTGTCGGCCTACCTTAGAGTTTAGGATCTGAGACCGCCCTCGTGTCGGCTTTCCTTCTAAAATCCATCTTGTGATGGTAACCTCTGGTTATGAGACCGCCTTCGTGTCGGCCTACCTTAGAGTTTAGGATCTGAGACCTCCCTTGTGTCGGCTTTCCTTTTGAAAATCCATCTTGTGATGTTAACCTCTGGTTATGAGACTGCCTTCGTATCGGCCTACCTTAGAGTTTAGGATCTGAGACCGCTCTCGTGTCGGCTTTCCTTCTAAAATTCATCATGTAATGGTAATCTCTGGTTATGAGCCCGCCTTCGTGTCGGCCTACCTTAGAGTTTTGGATCTGAGACCGCCCTCGTGTCGGCTTTCCTTCTAAAATCCATCTTGTTATGGTAACCTCTGGTTATGAGACCGCCTTCGTGTCGGCCTACCTTAGAGTTTAGGATCTGAGACCACCCTCGTGTCGGCTTTCCTTCTAAAATCCATCTTGTGATGGTAATCTCTGGTTAAGAGACCGCCTTCATGTCGGCCTACCTTAGAGTTTAGGATCTGAGACCGCCCTCGTGTCGGCTTTCCTTCAAAAATCCATCTTGTGATGGAAACCTCTGGTTATGAGACCGCCTTCGTGTCGGCCTACCTTAGAGTTTAGGATCTGAGATCGCCCTCGTGTTGGCTTTCCTTCTAAAATCCATCTTGTAATGGTACCCTATGGTTATGAGACCGCCTTCGTGTCGGCCTACCTTAGAGTTTAGGATCTGAGACGCCCTCGTGTCGGCTTTCCTTTTGAAAATCCATCATGTGATGGTAACCTCTGGTTATGAGACCGTCTTCATGTCGGCCTACTTTAGAGTTTAGGATCTGAGAGCGCCTTCGTGTTGGCTTTCCTTATAAAATCCATCTTGTTATGGTACCCTCTGGTTATGAGACCGCCTTTGTGTCGGCCTACCTTAGAGTTTAGGATCTGAGACCTCCCTCGTGTCGGCTTTCCTTTTGAAAATCCATCTTGTGATGGTAACCTCTGGTTATGAGACCGCCTTCGTGTCGGCCTACATTAGATTTTAGGATCTGAGACCACCCTCGTGTCTACTTTCCTTCTAAAATCCATCTTATGATGGTAACCTCTGGTTATGAGACCGCCTTCGTGTCGGCCTACCCTAGAGTTTAGGATCTGAGACCGCCCTCGTGTCGGCGTTCCTTCTAAAATCCATCATGTGATGGTAACCTATGTTTATGAGACCGCCTTCGTGTCGGTTTATCTTAGAGTTTAGGATGCGAGACCGTACTTATGTCGGCTTTCCTTTTCAAAATCCATCTTGTGATGGTAACCTCTAGTTATGAGACCGCCTTCGTGTCGGCTTACCTTAGAGTTTAGGATCTGAGACAACCCTCGTGTCGACTTTCCTTTTGAAACTCTATCTGGTGATGGTAACCTCTGGTTATGAGACCGCCTTCGTGTCGGCCTACCTTAGAGTTTAGGATCTGAGACCGCCCTCGTGTCGGCTTTCCTTCAAAAATCCATCTTGTGATGGAAACCTCTGGTTATGAGACCGCCTTCGTGTCGGCCTACCTTAGAGTTTAGGATCTGAGATCGCCCTGGTGTTGGCTTTCCTTCTAAAATCCATCTTGTAATGGTACCCTATGGTTATGAGACCGCCTTCGTGTCGGCCTACCTTAGAGTTTAGGATCTGAGACGCCCTCCTGTCGGCTTTCCTTTTGAAAATCCATCATGTGATGGTAACCTCTGGTTATGAGACCGTCTTCATGTCGGCCTACTTTAGAGTTTAGGATCTGAGAGCGCCCTCGTGTTGGCTTTCCTTATAAAATCCATCTTGTTATGGTACCCTCTGGTTATGAGACCGCCTTTGTGTCGGCCTACCTTAGAGTTTAGGATCTGAGACCTCCCACGTGTCGGCTTTCCTTTTGAAAATCCATCTTGTGATGGTAACCTCTGGTTATGAGACCGCCTTCGTGTCGGCCTACATTAGAGTTTAGGATCTGAGACCACCCTCGTGTCTACTTTCCTTCTAAAATCCATCTTATGATGGTAACCTCTAGTTATGAGACCGCCTTCGTGTCGGCCTACCCTAGAGTTTAGGATCTGAGACCGCCCTCGTGTCGGCGTTCCTTCTAAAATCCATCATGTGATGGTAACCTATGTTTATGAGACCGCCTTCGTGTCGGTTTACCTTAGAGTTTAGGATGTGAGACCGTACTTATGTCGGCTTTCCTTTTCAAAATCCATCTTGTGATGGTAACCTCTGGTTATGAGACCGCCTTCGTGTCGGCTTACCTTAGAGTTTAGGATCTGAGACAACCCTCGTGTCGACTTTCCTTTTGAAACTCTATCTGGTGATGGTAACCTCTGGTTATGAGACCGCCTTCGTGTCGGCCTACCTTAGAGTTTAGGATCTGAGACCGCCCTCGTGTCGGCTTTCCTTCAAAAATCCATCTTGTGATGGAAACCTCTGGTTATGAGACCGCCTTCGTGTCGGCCTACCTTAGAGTTTAGGATCTGAGATCGCCCTGGTGTTGGCTTTCCTTCTAAAATCCATCTTGTAATGGTACCCTATGGTTATGAGACCGCCTTCGTGTCGGCCTACCTTAGAGTTTAGGATCTGAGACACCCTCCTGTCGGCTTTCCTTTTGAAAATCCATCATGTGATGGTAACCTCTGGTTATGAGACCGTCTTCATGTCGGCCTACTTTAGAGTTTAGGATCTGAGAGCGCCCTCGTGTTGGCTTTCCTTATAAAATCCATCTTGTTATGGTACCCTCTGGTTATGAGACCGCCTTTGTGTCGGCCTACCTTAGAGTTTAGGATCTGAGACCTCCCACGTGTCGGCTTTCCTTTTGAAAATCCATCTTGTGAGGGTAACCTCTGGTTATGAGACCGCCTTCGTGTCGGCCTACATTAGAGTTTAGGATCTGAGACCACCCTCGTGTCTACTTTCCTTCTAAAATCCATCTTATGATGGTAACCTCTGGTTATGAGACCGCCTTCGTGTCGGCCTACCCTAGAGTTTAGGATCTGAGACCGCCCTCGTGTCGGCGTTCCTTCTAAAATCCATCATGTGATGGTAACCTATGTTTATGAGACCGCCTTCGTGTCGGTTTACCTTAGAGTTTAGGATGTGAGACCGTACTTATGTCGGCTTTCCTTTTCAAAATCCATCTTGTGATGGTAACCTCTAATTATGAGACCGCCTTCGTGTCGGCTTACCTTAGAGTTTAGGATCTGAGACAACCCTCGTGTCGACTTTCCTTTTCAAACTCCATCTGGTGATGGTAACCTCTGGTTATGAGACCGCCTTCGTGTCGGCCTACCTTAGAGTTTAGGATCTGAGACCGCCCTCGTGTCGGCTTTCCTTCTAAAATCCATCTTGTGATGGTAACCTCTGGTTATGAGACCGCCTTCGTGTCGGCCTACCTTAGAGTTTCGGATCTGAGACCTCCCTCGTGTCGGCTTTCCTTTTGAAAATCCATCTTGTGATGTTAACCTCTGGTTATGAGACCGCCTTCGTATCGGCCTACCTTAGAGTTTAGGATCTGAGACCGCTCTCGTGTCGGCTTTCCTTCTAAAATTCATCATGTAATGGTAATCTCTGGTTATGAGGCCGCCTTCGTGTCGGCCTACCTTAAAGTTTTGGATCTGAGACCGCCCTCGTGTCGGCTTTCCTTCTAAAATCCATCTTGTTATGGTAACCTCTGGTTATGAGACCGCCTTCGTGTCGGCCTACCTTAGAGTTTAGGATCTGAGACCACCCTCGTGTCGGCTTTCCTTCTAAAATCCATCTTGTGATGGTAATCTCTGGTTAAGAGACCGCCTTCATGTCGGCCTACCTTAAAGTTTAGGATCTGAGACCGCCCTCGTTTCGGCTTTCCTTCAAAAATCCATCTTGTGATGGAAACCTCTGGTTATGAGACCGCCTTCGTGTCGGCCTACCTTAGAGTTTAGGATCTGAGTTCGCCCTCGTGTTGGCTTTCCTTCTAAAATCCATCTTGTAATGGTACCCTATGTTTATGAGACCGCCTTCGTGTCGGCCTACCTTAGAGTTTAGGATCTGAGACGCCCTCGTGTCGGCTTTCCTTTTGAAAATCCATCATGTGATGGTAACCTCTGGTTATGAGACCGTCTTCATGTCGGCCTACTTTAGAGTTTAGGATCTGAGAGCGCCCTCGTGTTGGCTTTCCTTATAAAATCCATCTTGTTATGGTACCCTCTGGTTATCAGACCGCCTTTGTGTCGGCCTACCTTAGAGTTTAGGATCTGAGACCTCCCTCGTGTCGGCTTTCCTTTTGAAAATCCATCTTGTGATGGTAACCTCTGGTTATGAGACCGCCTTCGTGTCGGCCTACATTAGAGTTTAGGATCTGAGACCACCCTCGTGTCTACTTTCCTTCCAAAATCCATCTTATGATGGTAACCTCTGGTTATGAGACCGCCTTCGTGTCGGCCTACCCTAGAGTTTAGGATCTGAGACCGCCCTCGTGTCGGCGTTCCTTCTAAAATCCATCATGTGATGGTAACCTATGTTTATGAGACCGCCTTCGTGTCGGTTTACCTTAGAGTTTATGATGTGAGACCGTACTTATGTCGGCTTTCCTTTTCAAAATCCATCTTGTGATGGTAACCTCTAGTTATGAGACCGCCTTCGTGTCGGCTTACCTTAGAGTTTAGGATCTGAGACAACCCTCGTGTCGACTTTCCTTTTGAAACTCCATCTGGTGATGGTAACCTCTGGTTATGAGACCGCCTTCGTGTCGGCCTACCTTAGAGTTTAGGATCTGAGACCGCCCTCGTGTCGGCTTTCCTTCTAAAATCCATCTTGTGATGGTAACCTCTGGTTATGAAACCGCCTTCGTGTCGGCCTACCTTAGAGTTTCGGATCTGAGACCTCCCTCGTGTCGGCTTTCCTTTTGAAAATCCATCTTGTGATGTTAACCTCTGGTTATGAGACCGCCTTCGTATCGGCCTACCTTAGAGTTTAGGATCTGAGACCGCTCTCGTGTCGGCTTTCCTTCTAAAATTCATCATGTAATGGTAATCTCTGGTTATGAGCCCGCCTTCGTGTCGGCCTACCTTAAAGTTTTGGATCTGAGACCGCCCTCGTGTCGGCTTTCCTTCTAAAATCCATCTTGTTATGGTAACCTCTGGTTATGAGACCGCCTTCGTGTCGGCCTACCTTAGAGTTTAGGATCTGAGACCACCCTCGTGTCGGCTTTCCTTCTAAAATCCATCTTGTGATGGTAATCTCTGGTTAAGAGACCGCCTTCATGTCGGCCTACCTTAGAGTTTAGGATCTGAGACCGCCCTCGTTTCGGCTTTCCTTCAAAAATCAATCTTGTGATGGAAACCTCTGGTTATGAGACCGCCTTCGTGTCGGCCTACCTTAGAGTTTAGGATATGAGATCGCCCTCGTGTTGGCTTTCCTTCTAAAATCCATCTTGTAATGGTACCCTATGTTTATGAGACCGCCTTCGTGTCGGCCTACCTTAGAGGTTAGGATCTGAGACGCCCTCGTGTCGGCTTTCCTTTTGAAAATCCATCATGTGATGGTAACCTCTGGTTATGAGACCGTCTTCATGTCGGCCTACTTTAGAGTTTAGGATCTGAGAGCGCCCTCGTGTTGGCTTTCCTTATAAAATCCATCTTGTTATGGTACCCTCTGGTTATGAGACCGCCTTTGTGTCGGCCTACCTTAGAGTTTAGGATCTGAGACCTCCCTCGTGTCGGCTTTCCTTTTGAAAATCCATCTTGTGATGGTAACCTCTGGTTATGAGACAGCCTTCGTGTCGGCCTACATTAGAGTTTAGGATCTGAGACCACCCTCGTGTTTACTTTCCTTCCAAAATCCATCTTATGATGGTAACCTCTGGTTATGAGACCGCCTTCGTGTCGGCCTACCCTAGAGTTTAGGATCTGAGACCGCCCTCGTGTCGGCGTTCCTTCTAAAATCCATCATGTGATGGTAACCTATGTTTATGAGACCGCCTTCGTGTCGGTTTACCTTAGAGTTTAGGATGTGAGACCGTACTTATGTCGGCTTTCCTTTTCAAAATCCATCTTGTGATGGTAACCTTTAGTTATGAGACCGCCTTCGTGTCGGCTTACCTTAGAGTTTAGGATCTGAGACAACCCTCGTGTCGACTTTCCTTTTGAAACTCCATCTGGTGATGGTAACCTCTGGTTATGAGACCGCCTTCGTGTCGGCCTACCTTAGAGTTTAGGATCTGAGACCGCCCTCGTGTCGGCTTTCCTTCTAAAATCCATCTTGTGATGGTAACCTCTGGTTATGAGACCGCCTTCGTGTCGGCCTACCTTAGAGTTTCGGATCTGAGACCTCCCTCGTGTCGGCTTTCCTTTTGAAAATCCATCTTGTGATGTTAACCTCTGGTTATGAGACCGCCTTCGTGTCGGCCTACCTTAGAGTTTAGGATCTGAGACCGCCCTCGTGTCGGCTTTCCTTCAAAAATCCATCTTGTGATGGAAACCTCTGGTTATGAGACCGCCTTCGTGTCGGCCTACCTTAGAGTTTAGGATCTGAGATCGCCCTCGTGTTGGCTTTCCTTCTAAAATCCATCTTGTAATGGTACCCTATGGTTATGAGACCGCCTTCGTGTCAGCCTACCTTAGAGTTTAGGATTTGAGACGCCCTCGTGTCGGCTTTCCTTTTGAAAATCCATCATATGATGGTAACTTCTGGTTATGAGACCGTCTTCATGTCGGCCTACTTTAGAGTTTAGGATCTGAGAGCGCCCTCGTGTTGGCTTTCCTTATAAAATCCATCTTGTTATGGTACCCTATGGTTATGAGACCGCCTTTGTGTCGGCCTACCTTAGAGTTTAGGATCTGAGACCTCCCTCATGTCGGCTTTCCTTTTGAAAATCCATCATGTGATGGTAACCTCTGGTTATGAGACCGTCTTCATGTCGGCCTACTTTAGAGTTTAGGATCTGAGAGCGCCCTCGTGTTGGCTTTCCTTATAAAATCCATCTTGTTATGGTACCCTCTGGTTATGAGACCGCCTTTGTGTCGGCCTACCTTAGAGTTTAGGATCTGAGACCTCCCTCGTGTCGGCTTTCCTTTTGAAAATCCATCTTGTGATGGTAACCTCTGGTTATGAGACCGCCTTCGTGTCGGCCTACATTAGAGTTTAGGATCTGAGACCACCCTCATGTCTACTTTCCTTCCAAAATCCATCTTATGATGGTAACCTCTGGTTATGAGACCGCCTTCGTGTCGGCCTACCCTAGAGTTTAGGATCTGAGACCGCCCTCGTGTCGGCGTTCCTTCTAAAATCCATCATGTGATGGTAACCTATGTTTATGAGACCGCCTTCGTGTCGGTTTACCTTAGAGTTTAGGATGTGAGACCGTACTTATGTCGGCTTTCCTTTTCAAAATCCATCTTGTGATGGTAACCTCTAGTTATGAGACCGCCTTCGTGTCGGCTTACCTTAGAGTTTAGGATCTGAGACAACCCTCGTGTCGACTTTCCTTTTGAAACTCCATCTGGTGATGGTAACCTCTGGTTATGAGACCGCCTTCGTGTCGGCCTACCTTAGAGTTTAGGATCTGAGACCGCCCTCGTGTCGGCTTTCCTTCTAAAATCCATCTTGTGATGGTAACCTCTGGTTATGAGACCGCCTTCGTGTCGGCCTACCTTAGAGTTTCGGATCTGAGACCTCCCTCGTGTCGGCTTTCCTTTTGAAAATCCATCTTGTGATGTTAACCTCTGGTTATGAGACCGCCTTCGTGTCGGCCTACCTTAGAGTTTAGGATCTGAGACCGCCCTCGTGTCGGCTTTCCTTCAAAAATCCATCTTGTGATGGAAACCTCTGGTTATGAGACCGCCTTCGTGTCGGCCTACCTTAGAGTTTAGGATCTGAGATCGCCCTCGTGTTGGCTTTCCTTCTAAAATCCATCTTGTAATGGTACCCTATGGTTATGAGACCGCCTTCGTGTCAGCCTACCTTAGAGTTTAGGATTTGAGACGCCCTCGTGTCGGCTTTCCTTTTGAAAATCCATCATATGATGGTAACTTCTGGTTATGAGACCGTCTTCATGTCGGCCTACTTTAGAGTTTAGGATCTGAGAGCGCCCTTGTGTTGGCTTTCCTTATAAAATCCATCTTGTTATGGTACCCTATGGTTATGAGACCGCCTTTGTGTCGGCCTACCTTAGAGTTTAGGATCTGAGACCTCCCTCGTGTCGGCTTTCCTTTTGAAAATCCATCATGTGATGGTAACCTCTGGTTATGAGACCGTCTTCATGTCGGCCTACTTTAGAGTTTAGGATCAGAGAGCGCCCTCGTGTTGGCTTTCCTTATAAAATCCATCTTGTTATGGTACCCTCTGGTTATGAGACCGCCTTTGTGTCGGCCTACCTTAGAGTTTAGGATCTGAGACCTCCCTCGTGTCGGCTTTCCTTTTGAAAATCCATCTTGTGATGGTAACCTCTGGTTATGAGAAAGCCTTCGTGTCGGCCTACATTAGAGTTTAGGATCTGAGACCACCCTCGTGTCTACTTTCCTTCCAAAATCCATCTTATGATGGTAACCTTTGGTTATGAGACCGCCTTCGTGTCGGCCTACCCTAGAGTTTAGGATCTGAGACCGCCCTCGTGTCGGCGTTCCTTCTAAAATCCATCATGTGATGGTAACCTATGTTTATGAGACCGCCTTCGTGTCGGTTTACCTTAGAGTTTAGGATGTGAGACCGTACTTATGTCGGCTTTCCTTTTCAAAATCCATCTTGTGATGGTAACCTCTAGTTATGAGACCGCCTTCGTGTCGGCTTACCTTAGAGTTTAGGATCTGAGACAACCCTCGTGTCGACTTTCCTTTTGAAACTCCATCTGGTGATGGTAACCTCTGGTTATGAGACCGACTTCTTGTCGGCCTACCTTAGAGTTTAGGATCTGAGACCGCCCTCGTGTCGGCTTTCCTTCAAAAATCCATCTTGTGATGGAAACCTCTGGTTATGAGACCGCCTTCGTGTCGGCCTACCTTAGAGTTTAGGATCTGAGATCGCCCTCGTGTTGGCTTTCCTTCTAAAATCCATCTTGTAATGGTACCCTATGGTTATGAGACCGCCTTCGTGTCAGCCTACCTTAGAGTTTAGGATTTGAGACGCCCTCGTGTCGGCTTTCCTTTTGAAAATCCATCATATGATGGTAACTTCTGGTTATGAGACCGTCTTCATGTCGGCCTACTTTAGAGTTTAGGATCTGAGAGCGCCCTCGTGTTGGCTTTCCTTATAAAATCCATCTTGTTATGGTACCCTATGGTTATGAGACCGCCTTTGTGTCGGCCTACCTTAGAGTTTAGGATCTGAGACCTCCCTCATGTCGGCTTTCCTTTTGAAAATCCATCATGTGATGGTAACCTCTGGTTATGAGACCGTCTTCATGTCGGCCTACTTTAGAGTTTAGGATCTGAGAGCGCCCTCGTGTTGGCTTTCCTTATAAAATCCATCTTGTTATGGTACCCTCTGGTTATGAGACCGCCTTTGTGTCGGCCTACCTTAGAGTTTAGGATCTGAGACCTCCCTCGTGTCGGCTTTCCTTTTGAAAATCCATCTTGTGATGGTAACCTCTGGTTATGAGACCGCCTTCGTGTCGGCCTACATTAGAGTTTAGGATCTGAGACCACCCTCATGTCTACTTTCCTTCCAAAATCCATCTTATGATGGTAACCTCTGGTTATGAGACCGCCTTCGTGTCGGCCTACCCTAGAGTTTAGGATCTGAGACCGCCCTCGTGTCGGCGTTCCTTCTAAAATCCATCATGTGATGGTAACCTATGTTTATGAGACCGCCTTCGTGTCGGTTTACCTTAGAGTTTAGGATGTGAGACCGTACTTATGTCGGCTTTCCTTTTCAAAATCCATCTTGTGATGGTAACCTCTAGTTATGAGACCGCCTTCGTGTCGGCTTACCTTAGAGTTTAGGATCTGAGACAACCCTCGTGTCGACTTTCCTTTTGAAACTCCATCTGGTGATGGTAACCTCTGGTTATGAGACCGCCTTCGTGTCGGCCTACCTTAGAGTTTAGGATCTGAGACCGCCCTCGTGTCGGCTTTCCTTCTAAAATCCATCTTGTGATGGTAACCTCTGGTTATGAGACCGCCTTCGTGTCGGCCTACCTTAGAGTTTCGGATCTGAGACCTCCCTCGTGTCGGCTTTCCTTTTGAAAATCCATCTTGTGATGTTAACCTCTGGTTATGAGACCGCCTTCGTGTCGGCCTACCTTAGAGTTTAGGATCTGAGACCGCCCTCGTGTCGGCTTTCCTTCAAAAATCCATCTTGTGATGGAAACCTCTGGTTATGAGACCGCCTTCGTGTCGGCCTACCTTAGAGTTTAGGATCTGAGATCGCCCTCGTGTTGGCTTTCCTTCTAAAATCCATCTTGTAATGGTACCCTATGGTTATGAGACCGCCTTCGTGTCAGCCTACCTTAGAGTTTAGGATTTGAGACGCCCTCGTGTCGGCTTTCCTTTTGAAAATCCATCATATGATGGTAACTTCTGGTTATGAGACCGTCTTCATGTCGGCCTACTTTAGAGTTTAGGATCTGAGAGCGCCCTTGTGTTGGCTTTCCTTATAAAATCCATCTTGTTATGGTACCCTATGGTTATGAGACCGCCTTTGTGTCGGCCTACCTTAGAGTTTAGGATCTGAGACCTCCCTCGTGTCGGCTTTCCTTTTGAAAATCCATCATGTGATGGTAACCTCTGGTTATGAGACCGTCTTCATGTCGGCCTACTTTAGAGTTTAGGATCAGAGAGCGCCCTCGTGTTGGCTTTCCTTATAAAATCCGTCTTGTTATGGTACCCTCTGGTTATGAGACCGCCTTTGTGTCGGCCTACCTTAGAGTTTAGGATCTGAGACCTCCCTCGTGTCGGCTTTCCTTTTGAAAATCCATCTTGTGATGGTAACCTCTGGTTATGAGAAAGCCTTCGTGTCGGCCTACATTAGAGTTTAGGATCTGAGACCACCCTCGTGTCTACTTTCCTTCCAAAATCCATCTTATGATGGTAACCTTTGGTTATGAGACCGCCTTCGTGTCGGCCTACCCTAGAGTTTAGGATCTGAGACCGCCCTCGTGTCGGCGTTCCTTCTAAAATCCATCATGTGATGGTAACCTATGTTTATGAGACCGCCTTCGTGTCGGTTTACCTTAGAGTTTAGGATGTGAGACCGTACTTATGTCGGCTTTCCTTTTCAAAATCCATCTTGTGATGGTAACCTCTAGTTATGAGACCGCCTTCGTGTCGGCTTACCTTAGAGTTTAGGATCTGAGACAACCCTCGTGTCGACTTTCCTTTTGAAACTCCATCTGGTGATGGTAACCTCTGGTTATGAGACCGCCTTCGTGTCGGCCTACCTTAGAGTTTAGGATCTGAGACCGCCCTCGTGTCGGCTTTCCTTCTAAAATCCATCTTGTGATGGTAACCTCTGGTTATGAGACCGCCTTCGTGTCGGCCTACCTTAGAGTTTCGGATCTGAGACCTCCCTCGTGTCGGCTTTCCTTTTGAAAATCCATCTTGTGATGTTAACCTCTGGTTATGAGACCGCCTTCGTGTCGGCCTACCTTAGAGTTTAGGATCTGAGACCGCCCTCGTGTCGGCTTTCCTTCAAAAATCCATCTTGTGATGGAAACCTCTGGTTATGAGACCGCCTTCGTGTCGGCCTACCTTAGAGTTTAGGATCTGAGATCGCCCTCGTGTTGGCTTTCCTTCTAAAATCCATCTTGTAATGGTACCCTATGGTTATGAGACCGCCTTCGTGTCAGCCTACCTTAGAGTTTAGGATTTGAGACGCCCTCGTGTCGGCTTTCCTTTTGAAAATCCATCATATGATGGTAACTTCTGGTTATGAGACCGTCTTCATGTCGGCCTACTTTAGAGTTTAGGATCTGAGAGCGCCCTCGTGTTGGCTTTCCTTATAAAATCCATCTTGTTATGGTACCCTATGGTTATGAGACCGCCTTTGTGTCGGCCTACCTTAGAGTTTAGGATCTGAGACCTCCCTCATGTCGGCTTTCCTTTTGAAAATCCATCATGTGATGGTAACCTCTGGTTATGAGACCGTCTTCATGTCGGCCTACTTTAGAGTTTAGGATCTGAGAGCGCCCTCGTGTTGGCTTTCCTTATAAAATCCATCTTGTTATGGTACCCTCTGGTTATGAGACCGCCTTTGTGTCAGCCTACCTTAGAGTTTAGGATTTGAGACGCCCTCGTGTCGGCTTTCCTTTTGAAAATCCATCATATGATGGTAACTTCTGGTTATGAGACCGTCTTCATGTCGGCCTACTTTAGAGTTTAGGATCTGAGAGCGCCCTCGTGTTGGCTTTCCTTATAAAATCCATCTTGTTATGGTACCCTCTGGTTATGAGACCGCCTTCGTGTCGGCCTACATTAGAGTTTAGGATCTGAGACCACCCTCATGTCTACTTTCCTTCCAAAATCCATCTTATGATGGTAACCTCTGGTTATGAGACCGCCTTCGTGTCGGCCTACCCTAGAGTTTAGGATCTGAGACCGCCCTCGTGTCGGCGTTCCTTCTAAAATCCATCATGTGATGGTAACCTATGTTTATGAGACCGCCTTCGTGTCGGTTTACCTTAGAGTTTAGGATGTGAGACCGTACTTATGTCGGCTTTCCTTTTCAAAATCCATCTTGTGATGGTAACCTCTAGTTATGAGACCGCCTTCGTGTCGGCTTACCTTAGAGTTTAGGATCTGAGACAACCCTCGTGTCGACTTTCCTTTTGAAACTCCATCTGGTGATGGTAACCTCTGGTTATGAGACCGCCTTCGTGTCGGCCTACCTTAGAGTTTAGGATCTGAGACCGCCCTCGTGTCGGCTTTCCTTCTAAAATCCATCTTGTGATGGTAACCTCTGGTTATGAGACCGCCTTCGTGTCGGCCTACCTTAGAGTTTCGGATCTGAGACCTCCCTCGTGTCGGCTTTCCTTTTGAAAATCCATCTTGTGATGTTAACCTCTGGTTATGAGACCGCCTTCGTGTCGGCCTACCTTAGAGTTTAGGATCTGAGACCGCCCTCGTGTCGGCTTTCCTTCAAAAATCCATCTTGTGATGGAAACCTCTGGTTATGAGACCGCCTTCGTGTCGGCCTACCTTAGAGTTTAGGATCTGAGATCGCCCTCGTGTTGGCTTTCCTTCTAAAATCCATCTTGTAATGGTACCCTATGGTTATGAGACCGCCTTCGTGTCAGCCTACCTTAGAGTTTAGGATTTGAGACGCCCTCGTGTCGGCTTTCCTTTTGAAAATCCATCATATGATGGTAACTTCTGGTTATGAGACCGTCTTCATGTCGGCCTACTTTAGAGTTTAGGATCTGAGAGCGCCCTTGTGTTGGCTTTCCTTATAAAATCCATCTTGTTATGGTACCCTATGGTTATGAGACCGCCTTTGTGTCGGCCTACCTTAGAGTTTAGGATCTGAGACCTCCCTCGTGTCGGCTTTCCTTTTGAAAATCCATCATGTGATGGTAACCTCTGGTTATGAGACCGTCTTCATGTCGGCCTACTTTAGAGTTTAGGATCAGAGAGCGCCCTCGTGTTGGCTTTCCTTATAAAATCCATCTTGTTATGGTACCCTCTGGTTATGAGACCGCCTTTGTGTCGGCCTACCTTAGAGTTTAGGATCTGAGACCTCCCTCGTGTCGGCTTTCCTTTTGAAAATCCATCTTGTGATGGTAACCTCTGGTTATGAGAAAGCCTTCGTGTCGGCCTACATTAGAGTTTAGGATCTGAGACCACCCTCGTGTCTACTTTCCTTCCAAAATCCATCTTATGATGGTAACCTTTGGTTATGAGACCGCCTTCGTGTCGGCCTACCCTAGAGTTTAGGATCTGAGACCGCCCTCGTGTCGGCGTTCCTTCTAAAATCCATCATGTGATGGTAACCTATGTTTATGAGACCGCCTTCGTGTCGGTTTACCTTAGAGTTTAGGATGTGAGACCGTACTTATGTCGGCTTTCCTTTTCAAAATCCATCTTGTGATGGTAACCTCTAGTTATGAGACCGCCTTCGTGTCGGCTTACCTTAGAGTTTAGGATCTGAGACAACCCTCGTGTCGACTTTCCTTTTGAAACTCCATCTGGTGATGGTAACCTCTGGTTATGAGACCGCCTTCGTGTCGGCCTACCTTAGAGTTTAGGATCTGAGACCGCCCTCGTGTCGGCTTTCCTTCTAAAATCCATCTTGTGATGGTAACCTCTGGTTATGAGACTGCCTTCGTGTCGGCCTACCTTAGAGTTTCGGATCTGAGACCTCCCTCGTGTCGGCTTTCCTTTTGAAAATCCATCTTGTGATGTTAACCTCTGGTTATGAGACCGCCTTCGTGTCGGCCTACCTTAGAGTTTAGGATCTGAGACCGCCCTCGTGTCGGCTTTCCTTCAAAAATCCATCTTGTGATGGAAACCTCTGGTTATGAGACCGCCTTCGTGTCGGCCTACCTTAGAGTTTAGGATCTGAGATCGCCCTCGTGTTGGCTTTCCTTCTAAAATCCATCTTGTAATGGTACCCTATGGTTATGAGACCGCCTTCGTGTCAGCCTACCTTAGAGTTTAGGATTTGAGACGCCCTCGTGTCGGCTTTCCTTTTGAAAATCCATCATGTGATGGTAACTTCTGGTTATGAGACCGTCTTCATGTCGGCCTACTTTAGAGTTTAGGATCTGAGAGCGCCCTCGTGTTGGCTTTCCTTATAAAATCCATCTTGTTATGGTACCCTATGGTTATGAGACCGCCTTTGTGTCGGCCTACCTTAGAGTTTAGGATCTGAGACCTCCCTCGTGTCGGCTTTCCTTTTGAAAATCCATCTTGTGATGGTAACCTCTGGTTATGAGACCGCCTTCGTGTCGGCCTACATTAGAGTTTAGGATCTGAGACCACCCTCGTGTCTACTTTCCTTCTAAAATCCATCTTATGATGGTAACCTCCGGTTATGAGACCGCCTTCGTGTCGGCCTACCCTAGAGTTTAGGATCTGAGACCGCCCTCGTGTCGGCGTTCCTTCTAAAATCCATCATGTGATGGTAACCTATGTTTATGAGACCGCCTTCGTGTCGGTTTACCTTAGAGTTTAGGATGTGAGACCGTATTTATGTCGGCTTTCCTTTTCAAAATCCATCTTGTGATGGTAACCTCTAGTTTTGAGACCGCCTTCGTGTCGGCTTACCTTAGAGTTTAGGATCCGAGACAACCCTCGTGTCGACTTTCCTTTTGAAAATCCATCTGGTGATGGTAACCTCTGGTTATGAGACCGCCTTCGTGTCGGCCTACCTTAGAGTTTAGGATCTGAGACCGCCCTCGTGTCGGCTTTCCTTCAAAAATCCATCTTGTGATGGAAACCTCTGGTTATGAGACCGCCTTCGTGTCGGCCTACCTTAGAGTTTAGGATCTGAGATCGCCCTCGTGTTGGCTTTCCTTCTAAAATCCATCTTGTAATGGTACCCTATGGTTATGAGACCTCCTTCGTGTCGGCCTACCTTAGAGTTTAGGATCTGAGACGCCCTCGTGTCGGCTTTCCTTTTGAAAATCCATCATGTGATGGTAACCTCTGGTTATGAGACCGTCTTCATGTCGGCCTACTTTAGAGTTTAGGATCTGAGAGCGCCCTCGTGTTGGCTTTCCTTATAAAATCCATCTTGTTATGGTACCCTCTGGTTATGAGACCGCCTTTGTGTCGGCCTACCTTAGAGTTTAGGATCTGAGACCTCCCTCGTGTCGGCTTTCCTTTTGAAAATCCATCTTGTGATGGTAACCTCTGGTTATGAGACCGCCTTCGTGTCGGCCTACATTAGAGTTTAGGATCTGAGACCACCCTCGTGTCTACTTTCCTTCCAAAATCCATCTTATGATGGTAACCTCTGGTTATGAGACCGCCTTCGTGTCGGCCTACCCTAGAGTTTAGGATCTGAGACCGCCCTCGTGTCGGCGTTCCTTCTAAAATCCATCATGTGATGGTAACCTATGTTTATGAGACCGCCTTCGTGTCGGTTTACCTTAGAGTTTAGGATGTGAGACCGTACTTATGTCGGCTTTCCTTTTCAAAATCCATCTTGTGATGGTAACCTCTAGTTATGAGACCGCCTTCGTGTCGGCTTACCTTAGAGTTTAGGATCTGAGACAACCCTCGTGTCGACTTTCCTTTTGAAACTCCATCTGGTGATGGTAACCTCTGGTTATGAGACCGCCTTCGTGTCGGCCTACCTTAGAGTTTAGGATCTGAGACCGCCCTCGTGTCGGCTTTCCTTCTAAAATCCATCTTGTGATGGTAACCTCTGGTTATGAGACCGCCTTCGTGTCGGCCTACCTTAGAGTTTCGGATCTGAGACCTCCCTCGTGTCGGCTTTCCTTTTGAAAATCCATCTTGTGATGTTAACCTCTGGTTATGAGACCGCCTTCGTGTCGGCCTACCTTAGAGTTTAGGATCTGAGACCGCCCTCGTGTCGGCTTTCCTTCAAAAATCCATCTTGTGATGGAAACCTCTGGTTATGAGACCGCCTTCGTGTCGGCCTACCTTAGAGTTTAGGATCTGAGATCGCCCTCGTGTTGGCTTTCCTTCTAAAATCCATCTTGTAATGGTACCCTATGGTTATGAGACCGCCTTCGTGTCAGCCTACCTTAGAGTTTAGGATTTGAGACGCCCTCGTGTCGGCTTTCCTTTTGAAAATCCATCATGTGATGGTAACTTCTGGTTATGAGACCGTCTTCATGTCGGCCTACTTTAGAGTTTAGGATCTGAGAGCGCCCTCGTGTTGGCTTTCCTTATAAAATCCATCTTGTTATGGTACCCTATGGTTATGAGACCGCCTTTGTGTCGGCCTACCTTAGAGTTTAGGATCTGAGACCTCCCTCGTGCCGGCTTTCCTTTTGAAAATCCATCTTGTGATGGTAACCTCTGGTTATGAGACCGCCTTCGTGTCGGCCTACATTAGAGTTTAGGATCTGAGACCACCCTCGTGTCGACTTTCCTTCTAAAATCCATCTTATGATGGTAACCTCCGGTTATGAGACCGCCTTCGTGTCGGCCTACCCTAGAGTTTAGGATCTGAGACCGCCCTCGTGTCGGCGTTCCTTCAAAAATCCATCATGTGATGGTAACCTATGTTTATGAGACCGCCTTCGTGTCGGTTTACCTTAGAGTTTAGGATGTGAGACCGTACTTATGTCGGCTTTCCTTTTCAAAATCCATCTTGTGATGGTAACCTCTAGTTATGAGACCGCCTTCGTGTCGGCTTACCTTAGAGTTTAGGATCTGAGACAACCCTCGTGTCGACTTTCCTTTTGAAAATCCATCTGGTGATGGTAACCTCTGGTTATGAGACCGCCTTCGTGTCGGCCTACCTTAGAGTTTAGGATCTGAGACCGCCCTCGTGTCGGCTTTCCTTCAAAAATCCATCTTGTGATGGAAACCTCTGGTTATGAGACCGCCTTCGTGTCGGCCTACCTTAGAGTTTAGGATCTGAGATCGCCCTCGTGTTGGCTTTCCTTCTAAAATCCATCTTGTAATGGTACCCTATGGTTATGAGACCTCCTTCGTGTCGGCCTACCTTAGAGTTTAGGATCTGAGACGCCCTCGTGTCGGCTTTCCTTTTGAAAATCCATCATGTGATGTTAACCTCTGGTTATGAGACCGTCTTCATGTCGGCCTACTTTAGAGTTTAGGATCTGAGAGCGCTCTCGTGTTGGCTTTCCTTATAAAATCCATCTTGTTATGGTACCCTCTGGTTATGAGACCGCCTTTGTGTCGGCCTACCTTAGAGTTTAGGATCTGAGACCTCCCTCGTGTCGGCTCTCCTTTTGAAAATCCATCTTGTGATGGTAACCTCTGGTTATGAGACCGCCTTCGTGTCGGCCTACATTAGAGTTTAGGATCTGAGACCACCCTCGTGTCTACTTTCCTTCTAAAATCAATCTTATGATGGTAACCTCCGGTTATGAGACCGCCTTCGTGTCGGCCTACCCTAGAGTTTAGGATCTTAGACCGCCCTCGTGTCGGCGTTCCTTCTAAAATCCATCATGTGATGGTAACCTATGTTTCTGAGACCGCCTTCGTGTCGGTTTACCTTATAGTTTAGGATGTGAGACCGTACTTATGTCGGCTTTCCTTTTCAAAATCCATCTTGTGATGGTAACCTCTAGTTATGAGACCTCCTTCGTGTCGGCTTACCTTAGAGTTTAGGATCTGAGACCGCCCTCGTGTCGGCTTTCCTTCTAAAATCCATCTTGTGATGGTAACCTCTGGTTATGAGATCGCCTTCGTGTCGGTCTACCTTAGAGTTTAGGATCTGAGACCTCCCTCGTGTCGGCTTTCCTTTTGAAAATCCATCTTGTGATGTTAACCTTTGGTTATGAGACCGCCTTTGTATCGGCCTACCCTAGAGTTTATGATCTGAGACCGCCCTCGTGTCGGCGTTCCTTCTAAAATCCATCTTGTGATGGTAACCTCTGGTTATGAGACCGCCTTCCTGTCGGCATACCTTAGAGTTTAGGATCTTAGACCGCCCTCGAGTCGGGTTTCCTTCTAAAATCAATCTTGTAATGGTACCCTAAGGTTATGAGACTGCCCTCATGTCGGCCTACCTTAGAGTTTAGGATCTGAGACGCCCTCGTGTCGGCTTTCCTTTTGAAAATCCATCTTGTGATGGTAACCTCTGGTTATGAGACCATCTTCGTGTCGGCCTACCTTAGAGTTTAGGATCTGAGACCGCCCTCGTGTTGGCTTTCCTTCTAAAATCCATCTTGTTATGGTACCCTCTAGTTATGAGACCGCCTTTGTGTCGGCCTACCTTAGAGTTTAGGATCTGAAACCTCCCTCGTGTCGGCTTTCCTTCAAAAAACCATCTTGTGATGGTACCCTCTGGTTATGAGACCGCCTTCGTGTCTGCCTACCTTAGAGTTTAGGATATGAGACCGCCTTCGTGTTGGATTTCCTTCAAAAATCCATCTTGTGATGGTAACCTCTGTTTATAAGACTGCCTTCGTGTCAGCCTACCTTAGAGTTTAGGATCTGAGACCACCCTCGTGTCGGCTTTCCTTCTAAAATCCATCTTGTGATGGTAACCTCTGGTTATGAGACCGCCTTCGTGTCGGCCTACCTTAGAGTTTAGGATCTGAGACCGCCCTCGTGTCGGCTTTCCTTCTAAAATCCATCTGGTGATGGTAATCTCTGGTTAAGAGACCGCCTTTATGTCGGCCTACCTTAGAGTTTAGGATCTCAGACCGCCCTCGTGTCGGCTTTCCTTCAAAAATCCATCTTGTGATGGAAACCTCTGGTTATGAGACCGCCTTCGTGTCGGCCTACCTTAGAGTTTAGGATCTGAGATCGCCCTCGTGTTGGCTTTCCTTCTAAAATCCATCTTGTAATGGTACCCTATGGTTATGAGACCGCCTTCGTGTCGGCCTACCTTAGAGTTTAGGATCTGAGACACCCTCGTGTCAGCTTTCCTTTTGAAAATCCATCATGTGATGGTACCTCTAGTTATGAGACCTTCTTCATGTCGGCCTACTTTAGAGTTTAGGATCTAAGAGCGCCCTCGTGTTGGCTTTCCTTATAAAATCCATCTTGTTATGGTACCCTCTGGTTATGAGACCGCCTTTGTGTCGGCCTACCTTAGAGTTTAGGATCCGAGACCTCCCTCATGTCGGCTCTCCTTCTGAAAATCCATCTTGTGATGGTAACCTCTGGTTATGAGACCGCCTTCGTGTCGGCCTACATTAGAGTTTAGGATCTGAGACCACCCTCGTGTCTACTTTCCTTCTAAAATCCATCTTATGAAGGTAACCTCCGGTTATGAGACCGCCTTCGTGTCGGCCTACCCTAGAGTTTAGGATCTGAGACCGCCCTCGTGTCGGCGTTCCTTCTAAAATCCATCATGTGATGGTAACCTATGTTTATGAGACCGCCTTCGTGTCGGTTTACCTTAGAGTTTAGGATGTGAGACCGTACTTATGTCGGCTTTCCTTTTCAAAATCCATCTTGTGATGGTAACCTCTAGTTATGAGACCGCCTTCGTGTCGGCTTACCTTAGAGTTTAGGATCTGAGACCGCCCTCGTGTCGGCTTTCCTTCTAAAATCCATCTTGTGATGGTAACCTCTGGTTATGAGATCGCCCTCGTGTCGGCCTACCTTAGAGTTTAGGATCTGAGACCTCCCTCGTGTCGGCTTTCCTTTTGAAAATCCATCTTGTGATGTTAACCTTTGGTTATGAGACCGCCTTCGTATTGGCCTACCCTAGAGTTTATGATCTGAGACCGCCCTCGTGTCGGCGTTCCTTCTAAAGTCCATTTTGTGATGGTAACCTCTGGTTATGAGACCGCCTTCCTGTCGGCATACCTTAGAGTTTAGGATCTTAGACCGCCCTCGAGTCGGGTTTCCTTCTAAAATCAATCTTGTAATGGTACCCTAAGGTTATGAGACTGCCTTCATGTCGGCCTACCTTAGAGTTTAGGATCTGAGACGCCCTCGTGTCAGCTTTCCTTTTGAAAATCCATCATGTGATGGTACCTCTGGTTATGAGACCTTCTTCATGTCGGCCTACTTTAGAGTTTAGGATCTGAGAGCGCCCTCGTGTTGGCTTTCCTTATAAAATCCATCTTGTTATGGTACCCTCTGGTTATGAGACCGCCTTTGTGTCGGCCTACCTTAGAGTTTAGGATCCGAGACCTCCCTCATGGCGGCTCTCCTTCTGAAAATCCATCTTGTGATGGTAACCTCTGGTTATGAGACCGCCTTCGTGTCGGCCTACATTAGAGTTTAGGATCTGAGACCAACCTCGTGTCTACTTTCCTTCTAAAATCCATCTTATGAAGGTAACCTCCGGTTATGAGACCGCCTTCGTGTCGGCCTACCCTAGAGTTTAGGATCTGAGACCGCCCTCGTGTCGGCGTTCCTTCTAAAATCCATCATGTGATGGTAACCTATGTTTATGAGACCGCCTTCGTGTCGGTTTACCTTAGAGTTTAGGATGTGAGACCGTACTTATGTCGGCTTTCCTTTTCAAAATCCATCTTGTGATGGTAACCTCTAGTTATGAGACCGCCTTCGTGTCGGCTTACCTTAGAGTTTAGGATCTGAGACCGCCCTCGTGTCGGCTTTCCTTCTAAAATCCATCTTGTGATGGTAACCTCTGGTTATGAGATCGCCCTCGTGTCGGCCTACCTTAGAGTTTAGGATCTGAGACCTCCCTCCTGTCGGCTTTCCTTTTGAAAATCCATCTTTTGATGTTAACCTTTGGTTATGAGACCGCCTTCGTATTGGCCTACCCTAGAGTTTAAGATCTGAGACCGCCCTCGTGTCGGCGTTCCTTCTAAAATCCATCTTGTGATGGTAACCTCTGGTTATGAGACCGCCTTCGTGTCGGCCTACCTTAGAGTTTAGGATCTGAGACCGCCCTCGTGTCGGCTTTCCTTCTAAAATCCATCTGGTGATGGTAATCTCTGGTTATGAGACCGCCTTTATGTCGGCCTACCTTAGAGTTTAGGATCTCAGACCACCCTCGTGTCGGCTTTCCTTCTAAAATCCATCTTGTGATGGTAACCTCTGGTTATGAGACCGCCTTCGTGTCGGCCTACCTTAGAGTTTAGGATCTGAGACCGCCCTCGTGTCGGCTTTCCTTCTAAAATCCATCTGGTGATGGTAATCTCTGGTTAAGAGACCGCCTTTATGTCGGCCTACCTTAGAGTTTAGGATCTCAGACCGCCCTCGTGTCGGCTTTCCTTCAAAAATCCATCTTGTGATGGAAACCTCTGGTTATGAGACCGCCTTCGTGTCGGCCTACCTTAGAGTTTAGGATCTGAGATCGCCCTCGTGTTGGCTTTCCTTCTAAAATCCATCTTGTAATGGTACCCTATGGTTATGAGACCGCCTTCGTGTCGGCCTACCTTAGAGTTTAGGATCTGAGACACCCTCGTGTCAGCTTTCCTTTTGAAAATCCATCATGTGATGGTACCTCTAGTTATGAGACCTTCTTCATGTCGGCCTACTTTAGAGTTTAGGATCTGAGAGCGCCCTCGTGTTGGCTTTCCTTATAAAATCCATCTTGTTATGGTACCCTCTGGTTATGAGACCGCCTTTGTGTCGGCCTACCTTAGAGTTTAGGATCCGAGACCTCCCTCATGTCGGCTCTCCTTCTGAAAATCCATCTTGTGATGGTAACCTCTGGTTATGAGACCGCCTTCGTGTCGGCCTACATTAGAGTTTAGGATCTGAGACCACCCTCGTGTCTACTTTCCTTCTAAAATCCATCTTATGAAGGTAACCTCCGGTTATGAGACCGCCTTCGTGTCGGCCTACCCTAGAGTTTAGGATCTGAGACCGCCCTCGTGTCGGCGTTCCTTCTAAAATCCATCATGTGATGGTAACCTATGTTTATGAGACCGCCTTCGTGTCGGTTTACCTTAGAGTTTAGGATGTGAGACCGTACTTATGTCGGCTTTCCTTTTCAAAATCCATCTTGTGATGGTAACCTCTAGTTATGAGACCGCCTTCGTGTCGGCTTACCTTAGAGTTTAGGATCTGAGACCGCCCTCGTGTCGGCTTTCCTTCTAAAATCCATCTTGTGATGGTAACCTCTGGTTATGAGATCGCCCTCGTGTCGGCCTACCTTAGAGTTTAGGATCTGAGACCTCCCTCGTGTCGGCTTTCCTTTTGAAAATCCATCTTGTGATGTTAACCTTTGGTTATGAGACCGCCTTCGTATTGGCCTACCCTAGAGTTTATGATCTGAGACCGCCCTCGTGTCGGCGTTCCTTCTAAAGTCCATTTTGTGATGGTAACCTCTGGTTATGAGACCGCCTTCCTGTCGGCATACCTTAGAGTTTAGGATCTTAGACCGCCCTCGAGTCGGGTTTCCTTCTAAAATCAATCTTGTAATGGTACCCTAAGGTTATGAGACTGCCTTCATGTCGGCCTACCTTAGAGTTTAGGATCTGAGACGCCCTCGTGTCGGCTTTCCTTTTGAAAATCCATCTTGTGATGGTAACCTCTGGTTATGAGACCGTCTTCGTGTCGGCCTACCTTAGAGTTTAGGATCTGAGACCGCCCTCGTGTTGGCTTTCCTTCTAAAATCCATCTTGTTATGGTACCCTCTGGTTATGAAACCGCCTTTGTGTCGGCCTACCTTAGAGTTTAGGATCTGAAACCTCCCTCGTGTCGGCTTTCCTTCAAAAAACCATCTTGTGATGGTACCCTCTGGTTATGAGACCGCCTTCGTGTCTGCCTACCTTAGAGTTTAGGATATGAGACCGCCTTCGTGTTGGATTTCCTTCAAAAATCCATCTTGTGATGGTAACCTCTGTTTATAAGACCGCCTTCGTGTCAGCCTACCTTAGAGTTTAGGATCTGAGACCACCCTCGTGTCGGCTTTCCTTCAAAAATCCATCTTGTGATGGTAACCTCTGGTTATGAGACCGCCTTCGTGTCGGCCTACCTTAGAGTTTAGGATCTGAGACCGCCCTCTTGTCGGCTTTCCTTCTAAAATCCGTCTTGTGATGGTAATCTCTGGTTAAGAGACCGCCTTTATGTCGGCCTACCTTAGAGTTTAGGATCTGAGACCGCCCTCGTCTCGGCTTTCCTTCAAAAATCCATCTTGTGATGGAAACCTCTGGTTATGATACCGCCTTCGTGTCGGCCTACCTTAGAGTTTAGGATTTGAGATCGCCCTCGTGTTGGCTTTCCTTCTAAAATCCATCTTGTAATGGTACCCTATGGTTATGAGACCGCCTTCGTGTCGGCCTACCTTAGAGTTTAGGATCTGAGACGCCCTCGTGTCGGCTTTCCTTTTGAAAATCCATCATGTGATGGTAACCTCTGGTTATGAGACCTTCTTTATGTCGGCTTACTTTAGAGTTTAGGATCTGAGAGCGCCCTCGTGTTGGCTTTCCTTATAAAATCCATCTTGTTATGGTACCCTCTGGTTATGAGACCGCCTTTGTGTCGGCCTACCTTAGAGTTTAGGATCTGAGACCTCCCTCGTGTCGGCTCTCCTTTTGAAAATCCATCTTGTGATGGTAACCTCTGGTTATGAGACCGCCTTCGTGTCGGCCTACATTAGAGTTTAGGATCTGAGACCACCCTCGTGTCTACTTTCCTTCTAAAATCCATCTTATGATGGTAACCTCCGGTTATGAGACCGCCTTCGTGTCGGCCTACCCTAGAGTTTAGGATCTTAGACCGCCCTCGTGTCGGCGTTCCTTCTAAAATCCATCATGTGATGGTAACCTATGTTTATGAGACCGCCTTCGTGTCGGTTTACCTTAGAGTTTAGGATGTGAGACCGTACTTATGTCGGCTTTCCTTTTCAAAATCCATCTTGTGATGGTAACCTCTAGTTATGAGACC
The DNA here is from genome assembly GCA_022829125.1 of Lathyrus tuberosus. Taxonomy (NCBI): domain Eukaryota; kingdom Viridiplantae; phylum Streptophyta; class Magnoliopsida; order Fabales; family Fabaceae; genus Lathyrus; species Lathyrus tuberosus. The sequence goes on from JALAZF010000038.1 coordinate 10,999,634, forward strand.
TCCTTCGTGTCGGCTTACCTTAGAGTTTAGGATCTGAGACCGCCCTCGTGTCGGCTTTCCTTCTAAAATCCATCTTGTGATGGTAACCTCTGGTTATGAGATCGCCTTCGTGTCGGTCTACCTTAGAGTTTAGGATCTGAGACCTCCCTCGTGTCGGCTTTCCTTTTGAAAATCCATCTTGTGATGTTAACCTTTGGTTATGAGACCGCCTTCGTATCGGCCTACCCTAGAGTTTATGATCTGAGACCGCCCTCGTGTCGGCGTTCCTTCTAAAATCCATCTTGTGATGGTAACCTCTGGTTATGAGACCGCCTTCCTGTCGGCATACCTTAGAGTTTAGGATCTTAGACCGCCCTCGAGTCGGGTTTCCTTCTAAAATCAATCTTGTAATGGTACCCTAAGGTTATGAGACTGCCCTCATGTCGGCCTACCTTAGAGTTTAGGATCTGAGACGCCCTCGTGTCGGCTTTCCTTTTGAAAATCCATCTTGTGATGGTAACCACTGGTTATGAGACCATCTTCGTGTCGGCCTACCTTAGAGTTTAGGATCTGAGACCGCCCTCGTGTTGGCTTTCCTTCTAAAATCCATCTTGTTATGGTACCCTCTAGTTATGAGACCGCCTTTGTGTCGGCCTACCTTAGAGTTTAGGATCTGAAACCTCCCTCGTGTCGGCTTTCCTTCAAAAAACCATCTTGTGATGGTACCCTCTGGTTATGAGACCGCCTTCGTGTCTGCCTACCTTAGAGTTTAGGATATGAGATTGCCTTCGTGTTGGATTTCCTTCAAAAATCCATCTTGTGATGGTAACCTCTGTTTATAAGACTGCCTTCGTGTCAGCCTACCTTAGAGTTTAGGATCTGAGACCACCCTCGTGTCGGCTTTCCTTCTAAAATCCATCTTGTGATGGTAACCTCTGGTTATGAGACCGCCTTCGTGTCGGCCTACCTTAGAGTTTAGGATCTGAGACCGCCCTCGTGTCGGCTTTCCTTCTAAAATCCATCTGGTGATGGTAATCTCTGGTTAAGAGACCGCCTTTATGTCGGCCTACCTTAGAGTTTAGGATCTGAGACCACCCTCGTGTCTACTTTCCTTCTAAAATCCATCTTATGAAGGTAACCTCCGGTTATGAGACCGCCTTCGTGTCGGCCTACCCTAGAGTTTAGGATCTGAGACCGCCCTCGTGTCGGCGTTCCTTCTAAAATCCATCATGTGATGGTAACCTATGTTTATGAGACCGCCTTCGTGTCGGTTTACCTTAGAGTTTAGGATGTGAGACCGTACTTATGTCGGCTTTCCTTTTCAAAATCCATCTTGTGATGGTAACCTCTAGTTATGAGACCGCCTTCGTGTCGGCTTACCTTAGAGTTTAGGATCTGAGACCGCCCTCGTGTCGGCTTTCCTTCTAAAATCCATCTTGTGATGGTAACCTCTGGTTATGAGATCGCCCTCGTGTCGGCCTACCTTAGAGTTTAGGATCTGAGACATCCCTCGTGTCGGCTTTCCTTTTGAAAATCCATCTTGTGATGTTAACCTTTGGTTATGAGACCGCCTTCGTATTGGCCTACCCTAGAGTTTATGATCTGAGACCGCCCTCGTGTCGGCGTTCCTTCTAAAATCCATTTTGTGATGGTAACCTCTGGTTATGAGACCGCCTTCCTGTCGGCATACCTTAGAGTTTAGGATCTTAGACCGCCCTCGAGTCGGGTTTCCTTCTAAAATCAATCTTGTAATGGTACCCTAAGGTTATGAGACTGCCTTCATGTCGGCCTACCTTAGAGTTTAGGATCTGAGACGCCCTCGTGTCAGCTTTCCTTTTGAAAATCCATCATGTGATGGTACCTCTGGTTATGAGACCTTCTTCATGTCGGCCTACTTTAGAGTTTAGGATCTGAGAGCGCCCTCGTGTTGGCTTTCCTTATAAAATCCATCTTGTTATGGTACCCTCTGGTTATGAGACCGCCTTTGTGTCGGCCTACCTTAGAGTTTAGGATCCGAGACCTCCCTCATGTCGGCTCTCCTTCTGAAAATCCATCTTGTGATGGTAACCTCTGGTTATGAGACCGCCTTCGTGTCGGCCTACATTAGAGTTTAGGATCTGAGACCAACCTCGTGTCTACTTTCCTTCTAAAATCCATCTTATGAAGGTAACCTCCGGTTATGAGACCGCCTTCGTGTCGGCCTACCCTAGAGTTTAGGATCTGAGACCGCCCTCGTGTCGGCGTTCCTTCTAAAATCCATCATGTGATGGTAACCTATGTTTATGAGACCGCCTTCGTGTCGGTTTACCTTAGAGTTTAGGATGTGAGACCGTACTTATGTCGGCTTTCCTTTTCAAAATCCATCTTGTGATGGTAACCTCTAGTTATGAGACCGCCTTCGTGTCGGCTTACCTTAGAGTTTAGGATCTGAGACCGCCCTCGTGTCGGCTTTCCTTCTAAAATCCATCTTGTGATGGTAACCTCTGGTTATGAGATCGCCCTCGTGTCGGCCTACCTTAGAGTTTAGGATCTGAGACCTCCCTCCTGTCGGCTTTCCTTTTGAAAATCCATCTTTTGATGTTAACCTTTGGTTATGAGACCGCCTTCGTATTGGCCTACCCTAGAGTTTAAGATCTGAGACCGCCCTCGTGTCGGCGTTCCTTCTAAAATCCATCTTGTGATGGTAACCTCTGGTTATGAGACCGCCTTCCTGTCGGCATACCTTAGAGTTTAGGATCTTAGACCGCCCTCGAGTCGGGTTTCCTTCTAAAATCAATCTTGTAATGGTACCCTAAGGTTATGAGACTGCCTTCATGTCGGCCTACCTTAGAGTTTAGGATCTGAGACGCCCTCGTGTCGGCTTTCCTTTTGAAAATCCATCTTGTGATGGTAACCTCTGGTTATGAGACCGTCTTCGTGTCGGCCTACCTTAGAGTTTAGGATCTGAGACCGCCCTCGTGTTGGCTTTCCTTCTAAAATCCATCTTGTTATGGTACCCTCTGGTTATGAAACCGCCTTTGTGTCGGCCTACCTTAGAGTTTAGGATCTGAAACCTCCCTCGTGTCGGCTTTCCTTCAAAAAACCATCTTGTGATGGTACCCTCTGGTTATGAGACCGCCTTCGTGTCTGCCTACCTTAGAGTTTAGGATATGAGACCGCCTTCGTGTTGGATTTCCTTCAAAAATCCATCTTGTGATGGTAACCTCTGTTTATAAGACCGCCTTCGTGTCAGCCTACCTTAGAGTTTAGGATCTGAGACCACCCTCGTGTCGGCTTTCCTTCTAAAATCCATCTTGTGATGGTAACCTCTGGTTATGAGACCGCCTTCGTGTCGGCCTACCTTAGAGTTTAGGATCTGAGACCGCCCTCTTGTCGGCTTTCCTTCTAAAATCCGTCTTGTGATGGTAATCTCTGGTTAAGAGACCGCCTTTATGTCGGCCTACCTTAGAGTTTAGGATCTGAGACCGCCCTCGTGTCGGCTTTCCTTCAAAAATCCATCTTGTGATGGAAACCTCTGGTTATGATACCGCCTTCGTGTCGGCCTACCTTAGAGTTTAGGATTTGAGATCGCCCTCGTGTTGGCTTTCCTTCTAAAATCCATCTTGTAATGGTACCCTATGGTTATGAGACCGCCTTCGTGTCGGCCTACCTTAGAGTTTAGGATCTGAGACGCCCTCGTGTCGGCTTTCCTTTTGAAAATCCATCATGTGATGGTAACCTCTGGTTATGAGACCTTCTTTATGTCGGCTTACTTTAGAGTTTAGGATCTGAGAGCGCCCTCGTGTTGGCTTTCCTTATAAAATCCATCTTGTTATGGTACCCTCTGGTTATGAGACCGCCTTTGTGTCGGCCTACCTTAGAGTTTAGGATCTGAGACCTCCCTCGTGTCGGCTCTCCTTTTGAAAATCCATCTTGTGATGGTAACCTCTGGTTATGAGACCGCCTTCGTGTCGGCCTACATTAGAGTTTAGGATCTGAGACCACCCTCGTGTCTACTTTCCTTCTAAAATCCATCTTATGATGGTAACCTCCGGTTATGAGACCGCCTTCGTGTCGGCCTACCCTAGAGTTTAGGATCTTAGACCGCCCTCGTGTCGGCGTTCCTTCTAAAATCCATCATGTGATGGTAACCTATGTTTATGAGACCGCCTTCGTGTCGGTTTACCTTAGAGTTTAGGATGTGAGACCGTACTTATGTCGGCTTTCCTTTTCAAAATCCATCTTGTGATGGTAACCTCTAGTTATGAGACCTCCTTCATGTCGGCTTACCTTAGAGTTTAGGATCTGAGACCGCCCTCGTGTCGGCTTTCCTTCTAAAATCCATCTTGTGATGGTAACCTCTGGTTATGAGATCGCCTTCGTGTCGGTCTACCTTAGAGTTTAGGATCTGAGACCTCCCTCGTGTCGGCTTTCCTTTTGAAAATCCATCTTGTGATGTTAACCTTTGGTTATGAGACCGCCTTCGTATCGGCCTACCCTAGAGTTTATGATCTGAGACCGCCCTCGTGTCGGCGTTCCTTCTAAAATCCATCTTGTGATGGTAACCTCTGGTTATGAGACCGCCTTCCTGTCGGCATACCTTAGAGTTTAGGATCTTAGACCGCCCTCGAGTCGGGTTTCCTTCTAAAATCAATCTTGTAATGGTACCCTAAGGTTATGAGACTGCCCTCATGTCGGCCTACCTTAGAGTTTAGGATCTGAGACGCCCTCGTGTCGGCTTTCCTTTTGAAAATCCATCTTGTGATGGTAACCTCTGGTTATGAGACCATCTTCGTGTCGGCCTACCTTAGAGTTTAGGATCTGAGACCGCCCTCGTGTTGGCTTTCCTTCTAAAATCCATCTTGTTATGGTACCCTCTAGTTATGAGACCGCCTTTGTGTCGGCCTACCTTAGAGTTTAGGATCTGAAACCTCCCTCGTGTCGGCTTTCCTTCAAAAAACCATCTTGTGATGGTACCCTCTGGTTATGAGACCGCCTTCGTGTCTGCCTACCTTAGAGTTTAGGATATGAGACCGCCTTCGTGTTGGATTTCCTTCAAAAATCCATCTTGTGATGGTAACCTCTGTTTATAAGACTGCCTTCGTGTCAGCCTACCTTAGAGTTTAGGATCTGAGACCACCCTCGTGTCGGCTTTCCTTCTAAAATCCATCTTGTGATGGTAACCTCTGGTTATGAGACCGCCTTCGTGTCGGCCTACCTTAGAGTTTAGGATCTGAGACCGCCCTCGTGTCGGCTTTCCTTCTAAAATCCATCTGGTGATGGTAAACTCTGGTTAAGAGACCGCCTTTATGTCGGCCTACCTTAGAGTTTAGGATCTGAGACTGCCCTCGTGTCGGCTTTCCTTCAAAAATCCATCTTGTGATGGAAACCTCTGGTTATGAGACCGCCTTCGTGTCGGCCTACCTTAGAGTTTAGGATCTGAGATCGCCCTCGTGTTGGCTTTCCTTCTAAAATCCATCTTGTAATGGTACCCTATGGTTATGAGACCGCCTTCGTGTCGGCCTACCTTAGAGTTTAGGATCTGAGACACCCTCGTGTCAGCTTTCCTTTTGAAAATCCATCATGTGATGGTACCTCTAGTTATGAGACCTTCTTCATGTCGGCCTACTTTAGAGTTTAGGATCTGAGAGCGCCCTCGTGTTGGCTTTCCTTATAAAATCCATCTTGTTATGGTACCCTCTGGTTATGAGACCGCCTTTGTGTCGGCCTACCTTAGAGTTTAGGATCCGAGACCTCCCTCATGTCGGCTCTCCTTCTGAAAATCCATCTTGTGATGGTAACCTCTGGTTATGAGACCGCCTTCGTGTCGGCCTACATTAGAGTTTAGGATCTGAGACCACCCTCGTGTCTACTTTCCTTCTAAAATCCATCTTATGAAGGTAACCTCCGGTTATGAGACCGCCTTCGTGTCGGCCTACCCTAGAGTTTAGGATCTGAGACCGCCCTCGTGTCGGCGTTCCTTCTAAAATCCATCATGTGATGGTAACCTATGTTTATGAGACCGCCTTCGTGTCGGTTTACCTTAGAGTTTAGGATGTGAGACCGTACTTATGTCGGCTTTCCTTTTCAAAATCCATCTTGTGATGGTAACCTCTAGTTATGAGACCGCCTTCGTGTCGGCTTACCTTAGAGTTTAGGATCTGAGACCGCCCTCGTGTCGGCTTTCCTTCTAAAATCCATCTTGTGATGGTAACCTCTGGTTATGAGATCGCCCTCGTGTCGGCCTACCTTAGAGTTTAGGATCTGAGACCTCCCTCGTGTCGGCTTTCCTTTTGAAAATCCATCTTGTGATGTTAACCTTTGGTTATGAGACCGCCTTCGTATTGGCCTACCCTAGAGTTTATGATCTGAGACCGCCCTCGTGTCGGCGTTCCTTCTAAAATCCATCTTGTGATGGTAACCTCTGGTTATGAGACCGCCTTCCTGTCGGCATACCTTAGAGTTTAGGATCTTAGACCGCCCTCGAGTCGGGTTTCCTTCTAAAATCAATCTTGTAATGGTACCCTAAGGTTATGAGACTGCCTTCATGTCGGCCTACCTTAGAGTTTAGGATCTGAGACGCCCTCGTGTCGGCTTTCCTTTTGAAAATCCATCTTGTGATGGTAACCTCTGGTTATGAGACCGTCTTCGTGTCGGCCTACCTTAGAGTTTAGGATCTGAGACCGCCCTCGTGTTGGCTTTCCTTCTAAAATCCATCTTGTTATGGTACCCTCTGGTTATGAAACCGCCTTTGTGTCGGCCTACCTTAGAGTTTAGGATCTGAAACCTCCCTCGTGTCGGCTTTCCTTCAAAAAACCATCTTGTGATGGTACCCTCTGGTTATGAGACCGCCTTCGTGTCTGCCTACCTTAGAGTTTAGGATATGAGACCGCCTTCGTGTTGGATTTCCTTCAAAAATCCATCTTGTGATGGTAACCTCGGTTTATAAGACCGCCTTTGTGTCAGCCTACCTTAGAGTTTAGGATCTGAGACCACCCTCGTGTCGGCTTTCCTTCTAAAATACATCTTGTGATGGTAACCTCTGGTTATGAGACCGCCTTCGTGTCGGCCTGCCTTAGAGTTTAGGATCTGAGACCGCCCTCGTGTCGGCTTTCCTTCTAAAATCCGTCTTGTGATGGTAATCCCTGGTTAAGAGACCGCCTTTATGTCGGCCTACCTTAGAGTTTAGGATCTGAGACCGCCCTCGTGTCGGCTTTCCTTCAAAAATCCATCTTGTGATGGAAACCTCTGGTTATGATACCGCCTTCGTGTCGGCCTACCTTAGAGTTTAGGATTTGAGATCGTCCTCGTGTTGGCTTTCCTTCTAAAATCCATCTTGTAATGGTACCCTATGGTTATGAGACCGCCTTCGTGTCGGCCTACCTTAGAGTTTAGGATCTGAGACGCCCTCGTGTCGGCTTTCCTTTTGAAAATCCATCATGTGATGGTAACCTCTGGTTATGAGACCTTCTTTATGTCGGCCTACTTTAGAGTTTAGGATCTGAGAGCGCCCTCGTGTTGGCTTTCCTTATAAAATCCATCTTGTTATGGTACCCTCTGGTTATGAGACCGCCTATGTGTCGGCCTACCTTAGAGTTTAGGATCTGAGACCTCCCTCGTGTCGGCTTTCCTTTTGAAAATCCATCTTGTGATGGTAACCTCTGGTTATGAGACCGCCTTCGTGTCGGCCTACATTAGAGTTTAGGATCTGAGACCACCCTCGTGTCTACTTTCCTTCTAAAATCCATCTTATGATGGTAACCTCCGGTTATGAGACCGCCTTCGTGTCAGCCTACCCTAGAGTTTAGGATCTAAGACCGCCCTCGTGTCGGCGTTCCTTCTAAAATCCATCATGTGATGGTAACCTATGTTTATGAGACCGCCTTCGTGTCGGTTTACCTTAGAGTTTAGGATGTGAGACCGTACTTATGTCGGCTTTCCTTTTCAAAATCCATCTTGTGATGGTAACCTCTAGTTATGAGACCGCCTTCGTGTCGGCTTACCTTAGAGTTTAGGATCTGAGACAACCCTCGTGTCGACTTTCCTTTTGAAAATCCATCTGGTGATGGTAACCTCTGGTTATGAGACCGCCTTCGTGTCGGCCTACCTTAGAGTTTAGGATCTGAGACCGCCCTCGTGTCGGCTTTCCTTCTAAAATCCATCTTGTGATGGTAACCTCTGGTTATGAGATCGCCTTCGTGTCGGCCTACCTTAGAGTTTAGGATCTGAGACCTCCCTCGTGTCGGCTTTCCTTTTGAAAATCCATCTTGTGATGTTAACCTTTGGTTATGAGACTGCCTTCGTATCGGCCTACCCTAGAGTTTATGATCTGAGACCGCCCTCGTGTCGGCGTTCCTTCTAAAATCCATCTTGTGATGGTAACCTCTGGTTATGAGACCGCCTTCCTGTCGGCCTACCTTAGAGTTTAGGATCTGAGACGCCCTCGTGTCGGCTTTCCTTTTGAAAATCCATCTTGTGATGTTAACCTCTGGTTATGAGACCGCCTTCGTGTCGGCCTACCTTAGAGTTTAGGATCTGAGACCGCTCTCGTGTCGGCTTTCCTTCTAAAATTCATCATGTAATGGTAATCTCTGGTTATGAGCCCGCCTTCGTGTCGGCCTACCTTAGAGTTTTGGATCTGAGACCGCCCTCGTGTCGGCTTTCCTTCTAAAATCCATCTTGTTATGGTAACCTCTGGTTATGAGACCGCCTTCGTGTCGGCCTACCTTAGAGTTTAGGATCTGAGACCACCCTCGTGTCGGCTTTCCTTCTAAAATCCATCTTGTGATGGTAATCTCTAGTTAAGAGACCGCCTTCATGTCGGCCTACTTTAGAGTTTAGGATCTGAGACCGCCCTCGTGTCGGCTTTCCTTCAAAAATCCATCTTGTGATGGAAACCTCTGGTTATGAGACCGCCTTCGTGTCGGCCTACCTTAGAGTTTAGGATCTGAGATCGCCCTCGTGTTGGCTTTCCTTCTAATATCCATCTTGTAATGGTACCCTATGGTTATGAGACCGCCTTCGTGTCGGCCTACCTTAGAGTTTAGGATCTGAGACGCCCTCGTGTCGGCTTTCCTTTTGAAAATCCATCATGTGATGGTAACCTCTGGTTATGAGACCGTCTTCATGTCGGCCTACTTTAGAGTTTAGGATCTGAGAGCGCCCTCGTGTTGGCTTTCCTTATAAAATCCATCTTGTTATGGTACCCTCTAGTTATGAGACCGCCTTTGTGTCGGCCTACCTTAGAGTTTAGGATCTGAGACCTCCCTCGTGTCGGCTTTCCTTTTGAAAATCCATCTTGTGATGGTAACCTCTGGTTATGAGACCGCCTTCGTGTCGGCCTACATTAGAGTTTAGGATCTGAGACCACCCTCGTGTCTACTTTCCTTCTAAAATCCATCTTATGATGGTAACCTCCGGTTATGAGACCGCCTTCGTGTCAGCCTACCCTAGAGTTTAGGATCTAAGACCGCCCTCGTGTCGGCGTTCCTTCTAAAATCCATCATGTGATGGTAACCTATGTTTATGAGACCGCCTTCGTGTCGGTTTACCTTAGAGTTTAGGATGTGAGACCGTACTTATGTCGGCTTTCCTTTTCAAAATCCATCTTGTGATGGTAACCTCTAGTTATGAGACCGCCTTCGTGTCGGCTTTCCTTAGAGTTTAGGATCTGAGACAACCCTCGTGTCGACTTTCCTTTTGAAAATCCATCTGGTGATGGTAACCTCTGGTTATGAGACCGCCTTCGTGTCGGCCTACCTTAGAGTTTAGGATCTGAGACCGCCCTCGTGTCGGCTTTCCTTCTAAAATCCATCTTGTGATGGTAACCTCTGGTTATGAGATCGCCTTCGTGTCGGCCTACCTTAGAGTTTAGGATCTGAGACCTCCCTCGTGTCGGCTTTCCTTTTGAAAATCCATCTTGTGATGTTAACCTTTGGTTATGAGACTGCCTTCGTATCGGCCTACCCTAGAGTTTATGATCTGAGACCGCCCTCGTGTCGGCGTTCCTTCTAAAATCCATCTTGTGATGGTAACCTCTGGTTATGAGACCGCCTTCCTGTCGGCCTACCTTAGAGTTTAGGATCTGAGACGCCCTCGTGTCGGCTTTCCTTTTGAAAATCCATCTTGTGATGTTAACCTCTGGTTATGAGACCGCCTTCGTATCGGCCTACCTTAGAGTTTAGGATCTGAGACCGCTATCGTGTCGGCTTTCCTTCTAAAATTCATCATGTAATGGTAATCTCTGGTTATGAGCCCGCCTTCGTGTCGGCCTACCTTAGAGTTTTGGATCTGAGACCGCCCTCGTGTCGGCTTTCCTTCTAAAATCCATCTTGTTATGGTAACCTCTGGTTATGAGACCGCCTTCGTGTCGGCCTACCTTAGAGTTTAGGATCTGAGACCACCCTCGTGTCGGCTTTCCTTCTAAAATCCATCTTGTGATGGTAATCTCTAGTTAAGAGACCGCCTTCATGTCGGCCTACTTTAGAGTTTAGGATCTGAGACCACCCTCGTGTCGGCTTTCCTTCAAAAATCCATCTTGTGATGGAAACCTCTGGTTATGAGACCGCCTTCGTGTCGGCCTACCTTAGAGTTTAGGATCTGAGATCGCCCTCGTGTTGGCTTTCCTTCTAATATCCATCTTGTAATGGTACCCTATGGTTATGAGACCGCCTTCGTGTCGGCCTACCTTAGAGTTTAGGATCTGAGACGCCCTCGTGTCGGCTTTCCTTTTGAAAATCCATCATGTGATGGTAACCTCTGGTTATGAGACCGTCTTCATGTCGGCCTACTTTAGAGTTTAGGATCTGAGAGCGCCCTCGTGTTGGCTTTCCTTATAAAATCCATCTTGTTATGGTACCCTCTAGTTATGAGACCGCCTTTGTGTCGGCCTACCTTAGAGTTTAGGATCTGAGACCTCCCTCGTGTCGGCTTTCCTTTTGAAAATCCATCTTGTGATGGTAACCTCTGGTTATGAGACCGCCTTCGTGTCGGCCTACATTAGAGTTTAGGATCTGAGACCACCCTCGTGTCGGCTTTCCTTTTGAAAATCCATCTTGTGATGTTAACCTTTGGTTATGAGACTGCCTTCGTATCGGCCTACCCTAGAGTTTATGATCTGAGACCGCCCTCGTGTCGGCGTTCCTTCTAAAATCCATCTTGTGATGGTAACCTCTGGTTATGAGACCGCCTTCCTGTCGGCCTACCTTAGAGTTTAGGATCTGAGACGCCCTCGTGTCGGCTTTCCTTTTGAAAATCCATCTTGTGATGTTAACCTCTGGTTATGAGACCGCCTTCGTATCGGCCTACCTTAGAGTTTAGGATCTGAGACCGCTATCGTGTCGGCTTTCCTTCTAAAATTCATCATGTAATGGTAATCTCTGGTTATGAGCCCGCCTTCGTGTCGGCCTACCTTAGAGTTTTGGATCTGAGACCGCCCTCGTGTCGGCTTTCCTTCTAAAATCCATCTTGTTATGGTAACCTCTGGTTATGAGACCGCCTTCGTGTCGGCCTACCTTAGAGTTTAGGATCTGAGACCACCCTCGTGTCGGCTTTCCTTCTAAAATCCATCTTGTGATGGTAATCTCTAGTTAAGAGACCGCCTTCATGTCGGCCTACTTTAGAGTTTAGGATCTGAGACCACCCTCGTGTCGGCTTTCCTTCAAAAATCCATCTTGTGATGGAAACCTCTGGTTATGAGACCGCCTTCGTGTCGGCCTACCTTAGAGTTTAGGATCTGAGATCGCCCTCGTGTTGGCTTTCCTTCTAATATCCATCTTGTAATGGTACCCTATGGTTATGAGACCGCCTTCGTGTCGGCCTACCTTAGAGTTTAGGATCTGAGACGCCCTCGTGTCGGCTTTCCTTTTGAAAATCCATCATGTGATGGTAACCTCTGGTTATGAGACCGTCTTCATGTCGGCCTACTTTAGAGTTTAGGATCTGAGAGCGCCCTCGTGTTGGCTTTCCTTATAAAATCCATCTTGTTATGGTACCCTCTAGTTATGAGACCGCCTTTGTGTCGGCCTACCTTAGAGTTTAGGATCTGAGACCTCCCTCGTGTCGGCTTTCCTTTTGAAAATCCATCTTGTGATGGTAACCTCTGGTTATGAGACCGCCTTCGTGTCGGCCTACATTAGAGTTTAGGATCTGAGACCACCCTCGTGTCTACTTTCCTTCTAAAATCCATCTTATGATGGTAACCTCCGGTTATGAGACTGCCTTCGTGTCGGCCTACCCTAGAGTTTAGGATCTGAGACCGCCCTCGTGTCGGCGTACCTTCTAAAATCCATCATGTGATGGTAACCTATGTTTATGAGACCGCCTTCGTGTCGGTTTACCTTAGAGTTTAGGATGTGAGACCGTACTTATGTCGGCTTTCCTTTTCAAAATCCATCTTGTGATGGTAACCTCTAGTTATGAGACCGCCTTCGTGTCGGCTTACCTTAGAGTTTAGGATCTGAGACAACCCTCGTGTCGACTTTCCTTTTGAAAATCCATCTGGTGATGGTAACCTCTGGTTATGAGACCGCCTTCGTGTCGGCCTACCTTAGAGTTTAGGATCTGAGACCGCCCTCGTGTCGGCTTTCCTTCTAAAATCCATCTTGTGATGGTAACCTCTGGTTATGAGATCGCCTTCGTGTCGGCCTACCTTAGAGTTTAGGATCTGAGACCTCCCTCGTGTCGGCTTTCCTTTTGAAAATCCATCTTGTGATGTTAACCTTTGGTTATGTGACTGCCTTCGTATCGGCCTACCCTAGAGTTTATGATCTGAGACCGCCCTCGTGTCGGCGTTCCTTCTAAAATCCATCTTGTGATGGTAACCTCTGGTTATGAGACCGCCTTCCTGTCGGCCTACCTTAGAGTTTAGGATCTGAGACGCCCTCGTGTCGGCTTTCCTTTTGAAAATCCATCTTGTGATGTTAACCTCTGGTTATGAGACCGCCTTCGTATCGGCCTACCTTAGAGTTTAGGATCTGAGACCGCTATCGTGTCGGCTTTCCTTCTAAAATTCATCATGTAATGGTAATCTCTGGTTATGAGCCCGCCTTCGTGTCGGCCTACCTTAGAGTTTTGGATCTGAGACCGCCCTCGTGTCGGCTTTCCTTCTAAAATCCATCTTGTTATGGTAACCTCTGGTTATGAGACCGCCTTCGTGTCGGCCTACCTTAGAGTTTAGGATCTGAGACCACCCTCGTGTCGGCTTTCCTTCTAAAATCCATCTTGTGATGGTAATCTCTAGTTAAGAGACCGCCTTCATGTCGGCCTACTTTAGAGTTTAGGATCTGAGACCACCCTCGTGTCGGCTTTCCTTCAAAAATCCATCTTGTGATGGAAACCTCTGGTTATGAGACCGCCTTCGTGTCGGCCTACCTTAGAGTTTAGGATCTGAGATCGCCCTCGTGTTGGCTTTCCTTCTAATATCCATCTTGTAATGGTACCCTATGGTTATGAGACCGCCTTCGTGTCGGCCTACCTTAGAGTTTAGGATCTGAGACGCCCTCGTGTCGGCTTTCCTTTTGAAAATCCATCATGTGATGGTAACCTCTGGTTATGAGACCGTCTTCATGTCGGCCTACTTTAGAGTTTAGGATCTGAGAGCGCCCTCGTGTTGGCTTTCCTTATAAAATCCATCTTGTTATGGTACCCTCTAGTTATGAGACCGCCTTTGTGTCGGCCTACCTTAGAGTTTAGGATCTGAGACCTCCCTCGTGTCGGCTTTCCTTTTGAAAATCCATCTTGTGATGGTAACCTCTGGTTATGAGACCGCCTTCGTGTCGGCCTACATTAGAGTTTAGGATCTGAGACCACCCTCGTGTCGGCTTTCCTTTTGAAAATCCATCTTGTGATGTTAACCTTTGGTTATGAGACTGCCTTCGTATCGGCCTACCCTAGAGTTTATGATCTGAGACCGCCCTCGTGTCGGCGTTCCTTCTAAAATCCATCTTGTGATGGTAACCTCTGGTTATGAGACCGCCTTCCTGTCGGCCTACCTTAGAGTTTAGGATCTGAGACGCCCTCGTGTCGGCTTTCCTTTTGAAAATCCATCTTGTGATGTTAACCTCTGGTTATGAGACCGCCTTCGTATCGGCCTACCTTAGAGTTTAGGATCTGAGACCGCTATCGTGTCGGCTTTCCTTCTAAAATTCATCATGTAATGGTAATCTCTGGTTATGAGCCCGCCTTCGTGTCGGCCTACCTTAGAGTTTTGGATCTGAGACCGCCCTCGTGTCGGCTTTCCTTCTAAAATCCATCTTGTTATGGTAACCTCTGGTTATGAGACCGCCTTCGTGTCGGCCTACCTTAGAGTTTAGGATCTGAGACCACCCTCGTGTCGGCTTTCCTTCTAAAATCCATCTTGTGATGGTAATCTCTAGTTAAGAGACCGCCTTCATGTCGGCCTACTTTAGAGTTTAGGATCTGAGACCACCCTCGTGTCGGCTTTCCTTCAAAAATCCATCTTGTGATGGAAACCTCTGGTTATGAGACCGCCTTCGTGTCGGCCTACCTTAGAGTTTAGGATCTGAGATCGCCCTCGTGTTGGCTTTCCTTCTAATATCCATCTTGTAATGGTACCCTATGGTTATGAGACCGCCTTCGTGTCGGCCTACCTTAGAGTTTAGGATCTGAGACGCCCTCGTGTCGGCTTTCCTTTTGAAAATCCATCATGTGATGGTAACCTCTGGTTATGAGACCGTCTTCATGTCGGCCTACTTTAGAGTTTAGGATCTGAGAGCGCCCTCGTGTTGGCTTTCCTTATAAAATCCATCTTGTTATGGTACCCTCTAGTTATGAGACCGCCTTTGTGTCGGCCTACCTTAGAGTTTAGGATCTGAGACCTCCCTCGTGTCGGCTTTCCTTTTGAAAATCCATCTTGTGATGGTAACCTCTGGTTATGAGACCGCCTTCGTGTCGGCCTACATTAGAGTTTAGGATCTGAGACCACCCTCGTGTCTACTTTCCTTCTAAAATCCATCTTATGATGGTAACCTCCGGTTATGAGACCGCTTTCGTGTCGGCCTACCCTAGAGTTTAGGATCTGAGACCGCCCTCGTGTCGGCGTTCCTTCTAAAATCCATCATGTGATGGTAACCTATGTTTATGAGACCGCCTTCGTGTCGGTTTACCTTAGAGTTTAGGATGTGAGACCGTACTTATGTCGGCTTTCCTTTTCAAAATCCATCTTGTGATGGTAACCTCTAGTTATGAGACCGCCTTCGTGTCGGCTTACCTTAGAGTTTACGATCTGAGACAACCCTCGTGTCGACTTTCCTTTTGAAAATCCATCTGGTGATGGTAACCTCTGGTTATGAGACCGCCTTCGTGTCGGCCTACCTTAGAGTTTAGGATCTGAGACCGCCCTCGTGTCGGCTTTCCTTCTAAAATCCATCTTGTGATGGTAACCTCTGGTTATGAGATCGCCTTCGTGTCGGCCTACCTTAGAGTTTAGGATCTGAGACCTCCCTCGTGTCGGCTTTCCTTTTGAAAATCCATCTTGTGATGTTAACCTTTGGTTATGAGACTGCCTTCGTATCGGCCTACCCTAGAGTTTATGATCTGAGACCGCCCTCGTGTCGGCGTTCGTTCTAAAATCCATCTTGTGATGGTAACCTCTGGTTATGAGACCGCCTTCCTGTCGGCCTACCTTAGAGTTTAGGATCTGAGACGCCCTCGTGTCGGCTTTCCTTTTGAAAATCCATCTTGTGATGTTAACCTCTGGTTATGAGACCGCCTTCGTATCGGCCTACCTTAGAGTTTAGGATCTGAGACCGCTATCGTGTCGGCTTTCCTTCTAAAATTCATCATGTAATGGTAATCTCTGGTTATGAGCCCGCCTTCGTGTCGGCCTACCTTAGAGTTTTAGATCTGAGACCGCCCTCGTGTCGGCTTTCCTTCTAAAATCCATCTTGTTATGGTAACCTCTGGTTATGAGACCGCCTTCGTGTCGGCCTACCTTAGAGTTTAGGATCTGAGACCACCCTCGTGTCGGCTTTCCTTCTAAAATCCATCTTGTGATGGTAATCTCTAGTTAAGAGACCGCCTTCATGTCGGCCTACTTTAGAGTTTAGGATCTGAGACCGCCCTCGTGTCGGCTTTCCTTCAAAAATCCATCTTGTGATGGAAACCTCTGGTTATGAGACCGCCTTCGTGTCGGCCTACCTTAGAGTTTAGGATCTGAGATCGCCCTCGTGTTGGCTTTCCTTCTAATATCCATCTTGTAATGGTACCCTATGGTTATGAGACCGCCTTCGTGTCGGCCTACCTTAGAGTTTAGGATCTGAGACGCCCTCGTGTCGGCTTTCCTTTTGAAAATCCATCATGTGATGGTAACCTCTGGTTATGAGACCGTCTTCATGTCGGCCTACTTTAGAGTTTAGGATCTGAGAGCGCCCTCGTGTTGGCTTTCCTTATAAAATCCATCTTGTTATGGTACCCTCTAGTTATGAGACCGCCTTTGTGTCGGCCTACCTTAGAGTTTAGGATCTGAGACCTCCCTCGTGTCGGCTTTCCTTTTGAAAATCCATCTTGTGATGGTAACCTCTAGTTATGAGACCGCCTTCGTGTCGGCCTACATTAGAGTTTAGGATCTGAGACCACCATCGTGTCTACTTTCCTTCTAAAATCCATCTTATGATGGTAACCTCCGGTTATGAGACCGCTTTCGTGTCGGCCTACCCTAGAGTTTAGGATCTGAGACCGCCCTCGTGTCGGCGTTCCTTCTAAAATCCATCATGTGATGGTAACCTATGTTTATGAGACCGCCTTCGTGTCGGTTTACCTTAGAGTTTAGGATGTGAGACCGTACTTATGTCGGCTTTCCTTTTCAAAATCCATCTTGTGATGGTAACCTCTAGTTATGAGACCGCCTTCGTGTCGGCTTACCTTAGAGTTTAGGATCTGAGACAACCCTCGTGTCGACTTTCCTTTTGAAAATCCATCTGGTGATGGTAACCTCTGGTTATGAGACCGCCTTCGTGTCGGCCTACCTTAGAGTTTAGGATCTGAGACCTCCCTCGTGTCGGCTTTCCTTTTGAAAATCCATCTTGTGATGTTAACCTTTGGTTATGAGACTGCCTTCGTATCGGCCTACCCTAGAGTTTATGATCTGAGACCGCCCTCGTGTCGGCGTTCCTTCTAAAATCCATCTTGTGATGGTAACCTCTGGTTATGAGACCGCCTTCCTGTCGGCCTACCTTAGAGTTTAGGATCTGAGACGCCCTCGTGTCGGCTTTCCTTTTGAAAATCCATCTTGTGATGTTAACCTCTGGTTATGAGACCGCCTTCGTATCGGCCTACCTTAGAGTTTAGGATCTGAGACCGCTCTCGTGTCGGCTTTCCTTCTAAAATTCATCATGTAATGGTAATCTCTGGTTATGAGCCCGCCTTCGTGTCGGCCTACCTTAGAGTTTTGGATCTGAGACCGCCCTCGTGTCGGCTTTCCTTCTAAAATCCATCTTGTTATGGTAACCTCTGGTTATGAGACCGCCTTCGTGTCGGCCTACCTTAGAGTTTAGGATCTGAGACCACCCTGGTGTCGGCTTTCCTTCTAAAATCCATCTTGTGATGGTAATCTCTAGTTAAGAGACCGCCTTCATGTCGGCCTACTTTAGAGTTTAGGATCTGAGACCGCCCTCGTGTCAGCTTTCCTTCAAAAATCCATCTTGTGATGGAAACCTCTGGTTATGAGACCGCCTTCGTGTCGGCCTACCTTAGAGTTTAGGATCTAAGATCGCCCTCGTGTTGGCTTTCCTTCTAATATCCATCTTGTAATGGTACCCTATGGTTATGAGACCGCCTTCGTGTCGGCCTACCTTAGAGTTTAGGATCTGAGACGCCCTCGTGTCGGCTTTCCTTTTGAAAATCCATCATGTGATGGTAACCTCTGGTTATGAGACCGTCTTCATGTCGGCCTACTTTAGAGTTTAGGATCTGAGAGCGCCCTCGTGTTGGCTTTCCTTATAAAATCCATCTTGTTATGGTACCCTCTAGTTATGAGACCGCCTTTGTGTCGGCCTACCTTAGAGTTTAGGATCTGAGACCTCCCTCGTGTCGGCTTTCCTTTTGAAAATCCATCTTGTGATGGTAACCTCTGGTTATGAGACCGCCTTCGTGTCGGCCTACATTAGAGTTTAGGATCTGAGACCACCCTCGTGTCTACTTTCCTTCTAAAATCCATCTTATGATGGTAACCTCCGGTTATGAGACCGCCTTCGTGTCGGCCTACCCTAGAGTTTAGGATCTGAGACCGCCCTCATGTCGGCGTTCCTTCTAAAATCCATCATGTGATGGTAACCTATGTTTATGAGACCGCCTTCATGTCGGTTTACCTTAGAGTTTAGGATGTGAGACCGTACTTATGTCGGCTTTCCTTTTCAAAATCCATCTTGTGATGGTAACCTCTAGTTATGAGACCGCCTTCGTGTCGGCTTACCTTAGAGTTTAGGATCTGAGACAACCCTCGTGTCGACTTTCCTTTTGAAAATCCATCTGGTGATGGTAACCTCTGGTTATGAGACCGCCTTCGTGTCGGCCTACCTTAGAGTTTAGGATCTGAGACCGCCCTCGTGTCGGCTTTCCTTCTAAAATCCATCTTGTGATGGTAACCTCTGGTTATGAGATCGCCTTCGTGTCGGCCTACCTTAGAGTTTAGGATCTGAGACCTCCCTCGTGTCGGCTTTCCTTTTGAAAATCCATCTTGTGATGTTAACCTTTGGTTATGAGACTGCCTTCGTATCGGCCTACCCTAGAGTTTATGATCTGAGACCGCCCTCGTGTCGGCGTTCCTTCTAAAATCCATCTTGTGATGGTAACCTCTGGTTATGAGACCGCCTTCCTGTCGGCCTACCTTAGAGTTTAGGATCTGAGACGCCCTCGTGTCGGCATTCCTTTTGAAAATCCATCTTGTGATGTTAACCTCTGGTTATGAGACCGCCTTCGTATCGGCCTACCTTAGAGTTTAGGATCTGAGACCGCTCTCGTGTCGGCTTTCCTTCTAAAATTCATCATGTAATGGTAATCTCTGGTTATGAGCCCGCCTTCGTGTCGGCCTACCTTAGAGTTTTGGATCTGACACCGCCCTCGTGTCGGCTTTCCTTCTAAAATCCATCTTGTTATGGTAACCTCTGGTTATGAGACCGCCTTCGTGTCGGCCTACCTTAGAGTTTAGGATCTGAGACCACCCTCGTGTCGGCTTTCCTTCTAAAATCCATCTTGTGATGGTAATCTCTAGTTAAGAGACCGCTTTCATGTCGGCCTACTTTAGAGTTTAGGATCTGAGACCGCCCTCGTGTCGGCTTTCCTTCAAAAATCCATCTTGTGATGGAAACCTCTGGTTATGAGACCGCCTTCGTGTCGGCCTACCTTAGAGTTTAGGATCTGAGATCGCCCTCGTGTTGGCTTTCCTTCTAATATCCATCTTGTAATGGTACCCTATGGTTATGAGACCGCCTTCGTGTCGGCCTACCTTAGAGTTTAGGATCTGAGACGCCCTCGTGTCGGCTTTCCTTTTGAAAATCCATCATGTGATGGTAACCTCTGGTTATGAGACCGTCTTCATGTCGGCCTACTTTAGAGTTTAGGATCTGAGAGCGCCCTCGTGTTGGCTTTCCTTATAAAATCCATCTTGTTATGGTACCCTCTAGTTATGAGACCGCCTTTGTGTCGGCCTACCTTAGAGTTTAGGATCTGAGACCTCCCTCGTGTCGGCTTTCCTTTTGAAAATCCATCTTGTGATGGTAACCTCTGGTTATGAGACCGCCTTCGTGTCGGCCTACATTAGAGTTTAGGATCTGAGACCACCCTCGTGTCTACTTTCCTTCTAAAATCCATCTTATGATGGTAACCTCCGGTTATGAGACCGCCTTCGTGTCGGCCTACCCTAGAGTTTAGGATCTGAGACCGCCCTCGTGTCGGCGTTCCTTCTAAAATCCATCATGTGATGGTAACCTATGTTTATGAGACCGCCTTCGTGTCGGTTTACCTTAGAGTTTAGGATGTGAGACCGTACTTATGTCGGCTTTCCTTTTCAAAATCCATCTTGTGATGGTAACCTCTAGTTATGAGACCGCCTTCGTGTCGGCTTACCTTAGAGTTTAGGATCTGAGACAACCCTCGTGTCGACTTTCCTTTTGAAAATCCATCTGGTGATGGTAACCTCTGGTTATGAGACCGCCTTCGTGTCGGCCTACCTTAGAGTTTAGGATCTGAGACCGCCCTCGTGTCGGCTTTCCTTCTAAAATCCATCTTGTGATGGTAACCTCTGGTTATGAGATCGCCTTCGTGTCGGCCTACCTTAGAGTTTAGGATCTGAGACCTCCCTCGTGTCGGCTTTCCTTTTGAAAATCCATCTTGTGATGTTAACCTTTGGTTATGAGACTGCCTTCGTATCGGCCTACCCTAGAGTTTATGATCTGAGACCGCCCTCGTGTCGGCGTTCCTTCTAAAATCCATCTTGTGATGGTAACCTCTGGTTATGAGACCACCTTCCTGTCGGCCTACCTTAGAGTTTAGGATCTGAGACGCCCTCGTGTCGGCTTTCCTTTTGAAAATCCATCTTGTGATGTTAACCTCTGGTTATGAGACCGCCTTCGTATCGGCCTACCTTAGAGTTTAGGATCTGAGACCGCTATCGTGTCGGCTTTCCTTCTAAAATTCATCATGTAATGGTAATCTCTGGTTATGAGCCCGCCTTCGTGTCGGCCTACCTTAGAGTTTCGGATCTGAGACCGCCCTCGTGTCGGCTTTCCTTCTAAAATCCATCTTGTTATGGTAACCTCTGGTTATGAGACCGCCTTCGTGTCGGCCTACCTTAGAGTTTAGGATCTGAGACCACCCTCGTGTCGGCTTTCCTTCTAAAATCCATCTTGTGATGGTAATCTCTAGTTAAGAGACCGCCTTCATGTCGGCCTACTTTAGAGTTTAGGATCTGAGACCGCCCTCGTGTCGGCTTTCCTTCAAAAATCCATCTTGTGATGGAAACCTCTGGTTATGAGACCGCCTTCGTGTCGGCCTACCTTAGAGTTTTGGATCTGAGATCGCCCTCGTGTTGGCTTTCCTTCTAATATCCATCTTGTAATGGTACCCTATGGTTATGAGACCGCCTTCGTGTCGGCCTACCTTAGAGTTTAGGATCTGAGACGCCCTCGTGTCGGCTTTCCTTTTGAAAATCCATCATGTGATGGTAACCTCTGGTTATGAGACCGTCTTCATGTCGGCCTACTTTAGAGTTTAGGATCTGAGAGCGCCCTCGTGTTGGCTTTCCTTATAAAATCCATCTTGTTATGGTACCCTCTAGTTATGAGACCGCCTTTGTGTCGGCCTACCTTAGAGTTTAGGATCTGAGACCTCCCTCGTGTCAGCTTTCCTTTTGAAAATCCATCTTGTGATGGTAACCTCTGGTTATGAGACCGCCTTCGTGTCGGCCTACATTAGAGTTTAGGATCTGAGACCACCCTCGTGTCTACTTTCCTTCTAAAATCCATCTTATGATGGTAACCTCCGGTTATGAGACCGCCTTCGTGTCGGCCTACCCTAGAGTTTAGGATCTGAGACCGCCCTCGTGTCGGCGTTCCTTCTAAAATCCATCATGTGATGGTAACCTATGTTTATGAGACCGCCTTCGTGTCGGTTTACCTTAGAGTTTAGGATGTGAGACCGTACTTATGTCGGCTTTCCTTTTCAAAATCCATCTTGTGATGGTAACCTCTAGTTATGAGACCGCCTTCGTGTCGGCTTACCTTAGAGTTTAGGATCTGAGACAACCCTCGTGTCGACTTTCCTTTTGAAAATCCATCTGGTGATGGTAACCTCTGGTTATGAGACCGCCTTCGTGTCGGCCTACCTTAGAGTTTAGGATCTGAGACCGCCCTCGTGTCGGCTTTCCTTCTAAAATCCATCTTGTGATGGTAACCTCTGGTTATGAGATCGCCTTCGTGTCGGCCTACCTTAGAGTTTAGGATCTGAGACCTCCCTCGTGTCGGCTTTCCTTTTGAAAATCCATCTTGTGATGTTAACCTTTGGTTATGAGACTGCCTTCGTATCGGCCTACCCTAGAGTTTATGATCTGAGACCGCCCTCGTGTCGGCGTTCCTTCTAAAATCCATCTTGTGATGGTAACCTCTGGTTATGAGACCGCCTTCCTGTCGGCCTACCTTAGAGTTTAGGATCTGAGACGCCCTCGTGTCGGCATTCCTTTTGAAAATCCATCTTGTGATGTTAACCTCTGGTTATGAGACCGCCTTCGTATCGGCCTACCTTAGAGTTTAGGATCTGAGACCGCTCTCGTGTCGGCTTTCCTTCTAAAATTCATCATGTAATGGTAATCTCTGGTTATGAGCCCGCCTTCGTGTCGGCCTACCTTAGAGTTTTGGATCTGAGACCGCCCTCGTGTCGGCTTTCCTTCTAAAATCCATCTTGTTATGGTAACCTCTGGTTATGAGACCGCCTTCGTGTCGGCCTACCTTAGAGTTTAGGATCTGAGACCACCCTCGTGTCGGCTTTCCTTCTAAAATCCATCTTGTGATGGTAATCTCTAGTTAAGAGACCGCCTTCATGTCGGCCTACTTTAGAGTTTAGGATCTGAGACCGCCCTCGTGTCGGCTTTCCTTCAAAAATCCATCTTGTGATGGAAACCTCTAGTTATGAGACCGCCTTCGTGTCGGCCTACCTTAGAGTTTAGGATCTGAGATCGCCCTCGTGTTGGCTTTCCTTCTAATATCCATCTTGTAATGGTACCCTATGGTTATGAGACCGCCTTCGTGTCGGCCTACCTTAGAGTTTAGGATCTGAGACGCCCTCGTGTCGGCTTTCCTTTTGAAAATCCATCATGTGATGGTAACCTCTGGTTATGAGACCGTCTTCATGTCGGCCTACTTTAGAGTTTAGGATCTGAGAGCGCCCTCGTGTTGGCTTTCCTTATAAAATCCATCTTGTTATGGTACCCTCTAGTTATGAGACCGCCTTTGTGTCGGCCTACCTTAGAGTTTAGGATCTGAGACCTCCCTCGTGTCGGCTTTCCTTTTGAAAATCCATCTTGTGATGGTAACCTCTGGTTATGAGACCGCCTTCGTGTCGGCCTACATTAGAGTTTAGGATCTGAGACCACCCTCGTGTCTACTTTCCTTCTAAAATCCATCTTATGATGGTAACCTCCGGTTATGAGACCGCCTTCGTGTCGGCCTACCCTAGAGTTTAGGATCTGAGACCGCCCTCGTGTCGGCGTTCCTTCTAAAATCCATCATGTGATGGTAACCTATGTTTATGAGACCGCCTTCGTGTCGGTTTACCTTAGAGTTTAGGATGTGAGACCGTACTTATGTCGGCTTTCCTTTTCAAAATCCATCTTGTGATGGTAACCTCTAGTTATGAGACCGCCTTCGTGTCGGCTTACCTTAGAGTTTAGGATCTGAGACAACCCTCGTGTCGACTTTCCTTTTGAAAATCCATCTGGTGATGGTAACCTCTGGTTATGAGACCGCCTTCGTGTCGGCCTACCTTAGAGTTTAGGATCTGAGACCGCCCTCGTGTCGGCTTTCCTTCTAAAATCCATCTTGTGATGGTAACCTCTGGTTTTGAGATCGCCTTCGTGTCGGCCTACCTTAGAGTTTAGGATCTGAGACCTCCCTCGTGTCGGCTTTCCTTTTGAAAATCCATCTTGTGATGTTAACCTTTGGTTATGAGACTGCCTTCGTATCGGCCTACCCTAGAGTTTATGATCTGAGACCGCCCTCGTGTCGGCGTTCCTTCTAAAATCCATCTTGTGATGGTAACCTCTGGTTATGAGACCGCCTTCCTGTCGGCCTACCTTAGAGTTTAGGATCTGAGACGCCCTCGTGTCGGCTTTCCTTTTGAAAATCCATCTTGTGATGTTAACCTCTGGTTATGAGACCGCCTTCGTATCGGCCTACCTTAGAGTTTAGGATCTGAGACCGCTCTCGTGTCGGCTTTCCTTCTAAAACTCATCATGTAATGGTAATCTCTGGTTATGAGCCCGCCTTCGTGTCGGCCTACCTTAGAGTTTTGGATCTGAGACCGCCCTCGTGTCGGCTTTCCTTCTAAAATCCATCTTGTTATGGTAACCTCTGGTTATGAGACCGCCTTCGTGTCGGCCTACCTTAGAGTTTAGGATCTGAGACCACCCTCGTGTCGGCTTTCCTTCTAAAATCCATCTTGTGATGGTAATCTCTAGTTAAGAGACCGCCTTCATGTCGGCCTACTTTAGAGTTTAGGATCTGAGACCGCCCTCGTGTCGGCTTTCCTTCAAAAATCCATCTTGTGATGGAAACCTCTGGTTATGAGACCGCCTTCGTGTCGGCCTACCTTAGAGTTTAGGATCTGAGATCGCCCTCGTGTTGGCTTTCCTTCTAATATCCATCTTGTAATGGTACCCTATGGTTATGAGACCGCCTTCGTGTCGGCCTACCTTAGAGTTTAGGATCTGAGACGCCCTCGTGTCGGCTTTCCTTTTGAAAATCCATCATGTGATGGTAACCTTTGGTTATGAGACCGTCTTCATGTCGGCCTACTTTAGAGTTTAGGATCTGAGAGCGCCCTCGTGTTGGCTTTCCTTATAAAATCCATCTTGTTATGGTACCCTCTAGTTATGAGACCGCCTTTGTGTCGGCCTACCTTAGAGTTTAGGATCTGAGACCTCCCTCGTGTCGGCTTTCCTTTTGAAAATCCATCTTGTGATGGTAACCTCGGGTTATGAGACCGCCTTCGTGTCGGCCTACATTAGAGTTTAGGATCTGAGACCACCCTCGTGTCTACTTTCCTTCTAAAATCCATCTTATGATGGTAACCTCCGGTTATGAGACCGCCTTCGTGTCGGCCTACCCTAGAGTTTAGGATCTGAGACCGCCCTCGTGTCGGCGTTCCTTCTAAAATCCATCATGTGATGGTAACCTATGTTTATGAGACCGCCTTCGTGTCGGTTTACCTTAGAGTTTAGGATGTGAGACCGTACTTATGTCGGCTTTCCTTTTCAAAATCCATCTTGTGATGGTAACCTCTAGTTATGAGACCGCCTTCGTGTCGGCTTACCTTAGAGTTTAGGATCTGAGACAACCCTCGTGTCGACTTTCCTTTTGAAAATCCATCTGGTGATGGTAACCTCTGGTTATGAGACCGCCTTCGTGTCGGCCTACCTTAGAGTTTAGGATCTGAGACCGCCCTCGTGTCGGCTTTCCTTCTAAAATCCATCTTGTGATGGTAACCTCTGGTTATGAGATCGCCTTCGTGTCGGCCTACCTTAGAGTTTAGGATCTGAGACCTCCCTCGTGTCGGCTTTCCTTTTGAAAATCCATCTTGTGATGTTAACCTTTGGTTATGAGACTGCCTTCGTATCGGCCTACCCTAGAGTTTATGATCTGAGACCGCCCTCGTGTCGGGTTTCCTTCAAAAATCCATCTTGTGATGGAAACCTCAGGTTATGAGACCGCCTTCGTGTCGGCCTAACTTAGAGTTTAGGATCTGAGATCGCCCTCGTGTTGGCTTTCCTTCTAATATCCATCTTGTAATGGCACCCTATGGTTATGAGACCGCCTTCGTGTCGGCCTACCTTAGAGTTTAGGATCTGAGACCCCCTCGTGTCGGCTTTCCTTTTGAAAATCCATCATGTGATGGTAACCTCTGGTTATGAGACCGTCTTCATGTCGGCCTACTTTAGAGTTTAGGATCTGAGAGCGCCCTCGTGTTGGCTTTCCTTATAAAATCCATCTTGTTATGGTACCCTCTAGTTATGAGACCGCCTTTGTGTCGGCCTACCTTAGAGTTTAGGATCTGAGACCTCCCTCGTGTCGGCTTTCCTTTTGAAAATCCATCTTGTGATGGTAACCTCTGGTTATGAGACCGCCTTTGTGTCGGCCTACATTAGAGTTTAGGATCTGAGACCACCCTCGTGTCTACTTTCCTTCTAAAATCCATCTTATGATGGTAACCTCCGGTTATGAGACCGCCTTCGTGTCGGCCTACCCTAGAGTTTAGGATCTGAGACCGCCCTCGTGTCGGCGTTCCTTCTAAAATCCATCATGTGATGGTAACCTATGTTTATGAGACCGCCTTCGTGTCGGTTTACCTTAGAGTTTAGGATCTGAGAGCGCCCTCGTGTTGGCTTTCCTTATAAAATCCATCTTGTTATGGTACCCTCTGGTTATGAGACCGCCTTTGTGTCGGCCTACCTTAGAGTTTAGGTTCTGAGACCTCCCTCGTGTCGGCTTTCCTTTTGAAAATCCATCTTGTGATGGTAACCTCTGGTTATGAGACCGCCTTCGTATCGGCCTACCTTAGAGTTTAGGATCTGAGACCGCTCTCGTGTCGGCTTTCCTTCTAAAATTCATCATGCAATGGTAATCTCTGGTTATGAGCCCGCCTTCGTGTCGGTCTACCTTAGAGTTTTGGATCTGAGACCGCCCTCGTGTCGGCTTTCCATCTAAAATCCATCTTGTTATGGTAACCTCTGGTTATGAGACCGCCTTCGTGTCGGCCTACCTTAGAGTTTAGGATCTGAGACCACCCTCGTGTCGGCTTTCCTTCTAAAATCCATCTTGTGATGGTAATCTCTGGTTAAGAGACCGCCTTCATGTCGGCCTACCTTAGAGTTTAGGATCTGAGACCGCCCTCGTGTCGGCTTTCCTTCAAAAATCCATCTTGTGATGGAAACCTCTGGTTATGAGACCGCCTTCGTGTCGGCCTACCTTAGAGTTTAGGATCTGAGATCGCCCTCGTGTTGGCTTTCCTTCTAATATCCATCTTGTAATGGTACCCTATGGTTATGAGACCGCCTTCGTGTCGGCCTACCTTAGAGTTTAGGATCTGAGACGCCCTCGTGTCGGCTTTCCTTTTGAAAATCCATCATGTGATGGTAACCTCTGGTTATGAGACCGTCTTCATGTCGGCCTACTTTAGAGTTTAGGATCTGAGAGCGCCCTCGTGTTGGCTTTCCTTATAAAATCCATCTTGTTATGGTACCCTCTGGTTATGAGACCGCCTTTGTGTCGGCCTACCTTAGAGTTTAGGATCTGAGACCGCCCTCGTGTCGGCTTTCCTTCTAAAATCCATCTTGTGATGGTAACCTCTGGTTATGAGACCGCCTTCGTGTCGGCCTACCTTAGAGTTTAGGATCTGAGACCTCCCTCGTGTCGGCTTTCCTTTTGAAAATCCATCTTGTGATGTTAACCTCTGGTTATGAGACCGCCTTCGTGTCGGTCTACCTTAGAGTTTAGGATCTGAGACCGCCCTCGTGTCGGCTTTCCTTCAAAAATCCATCTTGTGATGGAAACCTCTGGTTATGAGACCGCCTTCGTGTCGGCCTACCTTAGAGTTTAGGATCTGAGATCGCCCTCGTGTTGGCTTTCCTTCTAATATCCATCTTGTAATGGTACCCTATGGTTATGAGACCGCCTTCGTGTCGGCCTACCTTAGAGTTTAGGATCTGAGACGCCCTCGTGTCGGCTTTCCTTTTGAAAATCCATCATGTGATGGTAACCTCTGGTTATGAGACCGTCTTCATGTCGGCCTACTTTAGAGTTTAGGATCTGAGAGCGCCCTCGTGTTGGCTTTCCTTATAAAATCCATCTTGTTATGGTACCCTCTGGTTATGAGACCGCCTTTGTGTCGGCCTACCTTAGAGTTTAGGATCTGAGACCTCCCTCGTGTCGGCTTTCCTTTTGAAAATCCATCATGTGATGGTAACCTCTGGTTATGAGACCGCCTTCGTGTCGGCCTACATTAGAGTTTAGGATCTGAGACCACCCTCGTGTCTACTTTCCTTCTAAAATCCATCTTATGATGGTAACCTCCGGTTATGAGACCGCCTTCGTGTCGGCCTACCCTAGAGTTTAGGATCTGAGACCGCCCTCGTGTCGGCGTTCCTTCTAAAATCCATCATGTGATGGTAACCTATGTTTATGAGACCGCCTTCGTGTCGGTTTACCTTAGAGTTTAGGATCTGAGAGCGCCCTCGTGTTGGCTTTCCTTATAAAATCCATCTTGTTATGGTACCCTCTGGTTATGAGACCGCCTTTGTGTCGGCCTACCTTAGAGTTTAGGATCTGAGACCTCCCTCGTGTCGGCTTTCCTTTTGAAAATCCATCTTGTGATGGTAACCTCTGGTTATGAGACCGCCTTCGTGTCGGCCTACATTAGAGTTTAGGATCTGAGACCGCCCTCGTGTCGGCTTTCCTTCTAAAATCCATCTTGTGATGGTAACCTCTGGTTATGAGACCGCCTTCCTGTCGGCCTACCTTAGAGTTTAGGATCTGAGACGCCCTCGTGTCGGCTTTCCTTTTGAAAATCCATCTTGTGATGTTAACCTCTGGTTATGAGACCGCCTTCGTATCGGCCTACCTTAGAGTTTAGGATCTGAGACCGCTCTCGTGTCGGCTTTCCTTCTAAAATTCATCATGCAATGGTAATCTCTGGTTATGAGCCCGCCTTCGTGTCGGTCTACCTTAGAGTTTTGGATCTGAGACCGCCCTCGTGTCGGCTTTCCTTCTAAAATCCATCTTGTTATGGTAACCTCTGGTTATGAGACCGCCTTCGTGTCGGCCTACCTTAGAGTTTAGGATCTGAGACCACCCTCGTGTCGGCTTTCCTTCTAAAATCCATCTTGTGATGGTAATCTCTGGTTAAGAGACCGCCTTCATGTCGGCCTACCTTAGAGTTTAGGATCTGAGACCGCCCTCGTGTCGGCTTTCCTTCAAAAATCCATCTTGTGATGGAAACCTCTGGTTATGAGACCGCCTTCGTGTCGGCCTACCTTAGAGTTTAGGATCTGAGACGCCCTCGTGTCGGCTTTCCTTTTGAAAATCCATCATGTGATGGTAACCTCTGGTTATGAGACCGTCTTCATGTCGGCCTACTTTAGAGTTTAGGATCTGAGAGCGCCCTCGTGTTGGCTTTCCTTATAAAATCCATCTTGTTATGGTACCCTCTGGTTATGAGACCGCCTTTGTGTCGGCCTACCTTAGAGTTTAGGATCTGAGACCTCCCTCGTGTCGGCTTTCCTTTTGAAAATCCATCTTGTGATGGTAACCTCTGGTTATGAGACCGCCTTCGTGTCGGCCTACATTAGAGTTTAGGATCTGAGACCGCCCTCGTGTCGGCTTTCCTTCTAAAATCCATCTTGTGATGGTAACCTCTGGTTATGAGACCGCCTTCGTGTCGGCCTACCTTAGAGTTTAGGATCTGAGACCTCCCTCGTGTCGGCTTTCCTTTTGAAAATCCATCTTGTGATGTTAACCTCTGGTTATGAGACCGCCTTCGTGTCGGTCTACCTTAGAGTTTAGGATCTGAGACCGCCCTCGTGTCGGCTTTCCTTCAAAAATCCATCTTGTGATGGAAACCTCTGGTTATGAGACCGCCTTCGTGTCGGCCTACCTTAGAGTTTAGGATCTGAGATCGCCCTCGTGTTGGCTTTCCTTCTAATATCCATCTTGTAATGGTACCCTATGGTTATGAGACCGCCTTCGTGTCGGCCTACCTTAGAGTTTAGGATCTGAGACGCCCTCGTGTCGGCTTTCCTTTTGAAAATCCATCATGTGATGGTAACCTCTGGTTATGAGACCGTCTTCATGTCGGCCTACTTTAGAGTTTAGGATCTGAGAGCGCCCTCGTGTTGGCTTTCCTTATAAAATCCATCTTGTTATGGTACCCTCTGGTTATGAGACCGCCTTTGTGTCGGCCTACCTTAGAGTTTAGGATCTGAGACCTCCCTCGTGTCGGCTTTCCTTTTGAAAATCCATCATGTGATGGTAACCTCTGGTTATGAGACCGCCTTCGTGTCGGCCTACATTAGAGTTTAGGATCTGAGACCACCCTCGTGTCTACTTTCCTTCTAAAATCCATCTTATGATGGTAACCTCCGGTTATGAGACCGCCTTCGTGTCGGCCTACCCTAGAGTTTAGGATCTGAGACCGCCCTCGTGTCGGCGTTCCTTCTAAAATCCATCATGTGATGGTAACCTATGTTTATGAGACCGCCTTCGTGTCGGTTTACCTTAGAGTTTAGGATCTGAGAGCGCCCTCGTGTTGGCTTTCCTTATAAAATCCATCTTGTTATGGTACCCTCTGGTTATGAGACCGCCTTTGTGTCGGCCTACCTTAGAGTTTAGGATCTGAGACCTCCCTCGTGTCGGCTTTCCTTTTGAAAATCCATCTTGTGATGGTAACCTCTGGTTATGAGACCGCCTTCGTGTCGGCCTACATTAGAGTTTAGGATCTGAGACCACCCTCGTGTCGGCTTTCCTTCTAAAATCCATCTTGTGATGGTAACCTCTGGTTATGAGACCGCCTTCCTGTCGGCCTACCTTAGAGTTTAGGATCTGAGACGCCCTCGTGTCGGCTTTCCTTTTGAAAATCCATCTTGTGATGTTAACCTCTGGTTATGAGACCGCCTTCGTATCGGCCTACCTTAGAGTTTAGGATCTGAGACCGCTCTCGTGTCAGCTTTCCTTCTAAAATTCATCATGCAATGGTAATCTCTGGTTATGAGCCCGCCTTCGTGTCGGCCTACCTTGGAGTTTTGGATCTGAGACCGCCCTCGTGTCGGCTTTCCTTCAAAAATCCATCTTGTGATGGAAACCTCTGGTTATGAGACCGCCTTCGTGTCGGCCTACCTTAGAGTTTAGGATCTGAGATCGCCCTCGTGTTGGCTTTCCTTCTAATATCCATCTTGTAATGGTACCCTATGGATATGAGACCGCCTTCGTGTCGGCCTACCTTAGAGTTTAGGATCTGAGACGCCCTCGTGTCGGCTTTCCTTTTGAAAATCCATCATGTGATGGTAACCTCTGGTTATGAGACCGTCTTCATGTCGGCCTACTTTAGAGTTTAGGATCTGAGAGCGCCCTCGTGTTGGCTTTCCTTATAAAATCCATCTTGTTATGGTACCCTTTGGTTATGAGACCGCCTTTGTGTCGGCCTACCTTAGAGTTTAGGATCTGAGACCACCCTCGTGTCTACTTTCCTTCTAAAATCCATCTTATGATGGTAACCTCCGGTTATGAGACCGCCTTCGTGTCGGCCTACCCTAGAGTTTAGGATCTGAGACCGCCCTCGTGTCGGCGTTCCTTCTAAAATCCATCATGTGATGGTAACCTATGTTTATGAGACCGCATTCGTGTCGGTTTACCTTAGAGTTTAGGATCTGAGAGCGCCCTCGTGTTGGCTTTCCTTATAAAATCCATCTTGTTATGGCACCCTCTGGTTATGAGACCGCCTTTGTGTCGGCCTACCTTAGAGTTTAGGATCTGAGACCTCCCTCGTGTCAGCTTTCCTTTTGAAAATCCATCTTGTGATGGTAACCTCTGGTTATGAGACCGCCTTCGTGTCGGCCTACATTAGAGTTTAGGATCTGAGACCGCCCTCGTGTCGGCTTTCCTTCTAAAATCCATCTTGTGATGGTAACCTCTGGTTATGAGATCGCCTTCGTGTCGGCCTACCTTAGAGTTTAGGATCTGAGACCTCCCTCGTGTCGGCTTTCCTTTTGAAAATCCATCTTGTGATGTTAACCTTTGGTTATGAGACTGCCTTCGTATCGGCCTACCCTAGAGTTTATGATCTGAGACCGCCCTCGTGTCGGCGTTCCTTCTAAAATCCATCTTGTGATGGTAACCTCTGGTTATGAGACCGCCTTCCTGTCGGCCTACCTTAGAGTTTAGGATCTGAGACGCCCTCGTGTCGGCTTTCCTTTTGAAAATCCATCTTGTGATGTTAACCTCTGGTTATGAGACCGCCTTCGTATCGGCCTACCTTAGAGTTTAGGATCTGAGACCGCCCTCGTGTCGGCTTTCCTTCTAAAATCCATCTTGTGATGGTAACCTCTGGTT
The DNA here is from genome assembly GCA_022829125.1 of Lathyrus tuberosus. Classification (NCBI taxonomy): domain Eukaryota; kingdom Viridiplantae; phylum Streptophyta; class Magnoliopsida; order Fabales; family Fabaceae; genus Lathyrus; species Lathyrus tuberosus. The sequence goes on from JALAZF010000038.1 coordinate 11,031,415, forward strand.
ATGAGACCGCCTTCCTGTCGGCCTACCTTAGAGTTTAGGATCTGAGACGCCCTCGTGTCGGCTTTCCTTTTGAAAATCCATCTTGTGATGTTAACCTCTGGTTATGAGACCGCCTTCGTATCGGCCTACCTTAGAGTTTAGGATCTGAGACCGCTCTCGTGTCGGCTTTCCTTCTAAAATTCATCATGCAATGGTAATCTCTGGTTATGAGCCCGCCTTCGTGTCGGCCTACCTTAGAGTTTTGGATCTGAGACCGCCCTCGTGTCGGCTTTCCTTCTAAAATCCATCTTGTTATGGTAACCTCTGGTTATGAGACCGCCTTCGTGTCGGCCTACCTTAGAGTTTAGGATCTGAGACCACCCTCGTGTCGGCTTTCCTTCTAAAATCCATCTTGTGATGGTAATCTCTGGTTAAGAGACCGCCTTCATGTCGGCCTACCTTAGAGTTTAGGATCTGAGACCGCCCTCGTGTCGGCTTTCCTTCAAAAATCCATCTTGTGATGGAAACCTCTGGTTATGAGACCGCCTTCGTGTCGGCCTACCTTAGAGTTTAGGATCTGAGATCGCCCTCGTGTTGGCTTTCCTTCTAATATCCATCTTGTAATGGTACCCTATGGTTATGAGACCGCCTTCGTGTCGGCCTACCTTAGAGTTTAGGATCTGAGACGCCCTCGTGTCGGCTTTCCTTTTGAAAATCCATCATGTGATGGTAACCTCTGGTTATGAGACCGTCTTCATGTCGGCCTACTTTAGAGTTTAGGATCTGAGAGCGCCCTCGTGTTGGCTTTCCTTATAAAATCCATCTTGTTATGGTACCCTCTGGTTATGAGACCGCCTTTGTGTCGACCTACCTTAGAGTTTAGGATCTGAGACCTCCCTCGTGTCGGCTTTCCTTTTGAAAATCCATCTTGTGATGGTAACCTCTGGTTATGAGACCGCCTTCGTGTCGGCCTACATTAGAGTTTAGGATCTGAGATCGCCCTCGTGTCGGCTTTCCTTCTAAAATCCATCTTGTGATGGTAACCTCTGGTTATGAGACCGCCTTCGTGTCGGCCTACCTTAGAGTTTAGGATCTGAGACCTCCCTCGTGTCGGCTTTCCTTTTGAAAATCCATCTTGTGATGTTAACCTCTGGTTATGAGACCGCCTTCGTGTCGGTCTACCTTAGAGTTTAGGATCTGAGACCGCCCTCGTGTCGGCTTTCCTTCAAAAATCCATCTTGTGATGGAAACCTCTGGTTATGAGACCGCCTTCGTGTCGGCCTACCTTAGAGTTTAGGATCTGAGATCGCCCTCGTGTTGGCTTTCCTTCTAATATCCATCTTGTAATGGTACCCTATGGTTATGAGACCGCCTTCGTGTCGGCCTACCTTAGAGTTTAGGATCTGAGACGCCCTCGTGTCGGCTTTCCTTTTGAAAATCCATCATGTGATGGTAACCTCTGGTTATGAGACCGTCTTCATGTCGGCCTACTTTAGAGTTTAGGATCTGAGAGCGCCCTCGTGTTGGCTTTCCTTATAAAATCCATCTTGTTATGGTACCCTCTGGTTATGAGACCGCCTTTGTGTCGGCCTACCTTAGAGTTTAGGATCTGAGACCTCCCTCGTGTCGGCTTTCCTTTTGAAAATCCATCTTGTGATGTTAACCTCTGGTTATGAGACCGCCTTCGTGTCGGTCTACCTTAGAGTTTAGGATCTGAGACCGCCCTCGTGTCGGCTTTCCTTCAAAAATCCATCTTGTGATGGAAACCTCTGGTTATGAGACCGCCTTCGTGTCGGCCTACCTTAGAGTTTAGGATCTGAGATCGCCCTCGTGTTGGCTTTCCTTCTAATATCCATCTTGTAATGGTACCCTATGGTTATGAGACCGCCTTCGTGTCGGCCTACCTTAGAGTTTAGGATCTGAGACGCCCTCGTGTCGGCTTTCCTTTTGAAAATCCATCATGTGATGGTAACCTCTGGTTATGAGACCGTCTTCATGTCGGCCTACTTTAGAGTTTAGGATCTGAGAGCGCCCTCGTGTTGGCTTTCCTTATAAAATCCATCTTGTTATGGTACCCTCTGGTTATGAGACCGCCTTTGTGTCGGCCTACCTTAGAGTTTAGGATCTGAGACCTCCCTCGTGTCGGCTTTCCTTTTGAAAATCCATCATGTGATGGTAACCTCTGGTTATGAGACCGCCTTCGTGTCGGCCTACATTAGAGTTTAGGATCTGAGACCACCCTCGTGTCTACTTTCCTTCTAAAATCCATCTTATGATGGTAACCTCCGGTTATGAGACCGCCTACGTGTTGGCCTACCCTAGAGTTTAGGATCTGAGACCGCCCTCGTGTCGGCGTTCCTTCTAAAATCCATCATGTGATGGTAACCTATGTTTATGAGACCGCCTTCATGTCGGTTTACCTTAGAGTTTAGGATCTGAGAGCGCCCTCGTGTTGGCTTTCCTTATAAAATCCATCTTGTTATGGTACCCTCTGGTTATGAGACCGCCTTTGTGTCGGCCTACCTTAGAGTTTAGGATCTGAGACCTCCCTCGTGTCGGCTTTCCTTTTGAAAATCCATCTTGTGATGGTAACCTCTGGTTATGAGACCGCCTTCGTGTCGGCCTACATTAGAGTTTAGGATCTGAGACCGCCCTCGTGTCGGCTTTCCTTCTAAAATCCATCTTGTGATGGTAACCTCTGGTTATGAGACCGCCTTCCTGTCGGCCTACCTTAGAGTTTAGGATCTGAGACGCCCTCGTGTCGGCTTTCCTTTTGAAAATCCATCTTGTGATGTTAACCTCTGGTTATGAGACCGCCTTCGTATCGGCCTACCTTAGAGTTTAGGATCTGAGACCGCTCTCGTGTCGGCTTTCCTTCTAAAATTCATCATGCAATGGTAATCTCTGGTTATGAGCCCGCCTTCGTGTCGGCCTACCTTAGAGTTTTGGATCTGAGACAGCCCTCGTGTCGGCTTTCCTTCTAAAATCCATCTTGTTATGGTAACCTCTGGTTATGAGACCGCCTTCGTGTCGGCCTACCTTAGAGTTTAGGATCTGAGACCACCCTCGTGTCGGCTTTCCTTCTAAAATCCATCTTGTGATGGTAATCTCTGGTTAAGAGACCGCCTTCATGTCGGCCTACCTTAGACTTTAGGATCTGAGACCGCCCTCGTGTCGGCTTTCCTTCAAAAATCCATCTTGTGATGGAAACCTCTGGTTATGAGACCGCCTTCGTGTCGGCCTACCTTAGAGTTTAGGATCTGAGATCGCCCTCGTGTTGGCTTTCCTTCTAATATCCATCTTGTAATGGTACCCTATGGATATGAGACCGCCTTCGTGTCGGCCTACCTTAGAGTTTAGGATCTGAGACGCCCTCGTGTCGGCTTTCCTTTTGAAAATCCATCATGTGATGGTAACCTCTGGTTATGAGACCGTCTTCATGTCGGCCTACTTTAGAGTTTAGGATCTGAGAGCGCCCTCGTGTTGGCTTTCCTTATAAAATCCATCTTGTTATGGTACCCTCTGGTTATGAGACCGCCTTTGTGTCGGCCTACCTTAGAGTTTAGGATCTGAGACCACCCTCGTGTCTACTTTCCTTCTAAAATCCATCTTATGATGGTAACCTCCGGTTATGAGACCGCCTTCGTGTCGGCCTACCCTAGAGTTTAGGATCCGAGACCGCCCTCGTGTCGGCGTTCCTTCCAAAATCCATCATGTGATGGTAACCTATGTTTATGAGACCGCCTTCGTGTCGGTTTACCTTAGAGTTTAGGATCTGAGAGCGCCCTCGTGTTGGCTTTCCTTATAAAATCCATCTTGTTATGGCACCCTCTGGTTATGAGACCGCCTTTGTGTCGGCCTACCTTAGAGTTTAGGATCTGAGACCTCCCTCGTGTCAGCTTTCCTTTTGAAAATCCATCTTGTGATGGTAACCTCTGGTTATGAGACCGCCTTCGTGTCGGCCTACATTAGAGTTTAGGATCTGAGACCGCCCTCGTGTCGGCTTTCCTTCTAAAATCCATCTTGTGATGGTAACCTCTGGTTATGAGATCGCCTTCGTGTCGGCCTACCTTAGAGTTTAGGATCTGAGACCTCCCTCGTGTCGGCTTTCCTTTTGAAAATCCATCTTGTGATGTTAACCTTTGGTTATGAGACTGCCTTCGTATCGGCCTACCCTAGAGTTTATGATCTGAGACCGCCCTCGTGTCGGCGTTCCTTCTAAAATCCATCTTGTGATGGTAACCTCTGGTTATGAGACCGCCTTCCTGTCGGCCTACCTTAGAGTTTAGGATCTGAGACGCCCTCGTGTCGGCTTTCCTTTTGAAAATCCATCTTGTGATGTTAACCTCTGGTTATGAGACCGCCTTCGTATCGGCCTACCTTAGAGTTTAGGATCTGAGACCGCTCTCGTGTCGGCTTTCCTTCTAAAATTCATCATGCAATGGTAATCTCTGGTTATGAGCCCGCCTTCGTGTCGGCCTACCTTAGAGTTTTGGATCTGAGACCGCCCTCGTGTCGGCTTTCCTTCTAAAATCCATCTTGTTATGGTAACCTCTGGTTATGAGACCGCCTTCGTGTCGGCCTACCTTAGAGTTTAGGATCTGAGACCACCCTCGTGTCGGCTTTCCTTCTAAAATCCATCTTGTGATGGTAATCTCTGGTTAAGAGACCGCCTTCATGTCGGCCTACCTTAGAGTTTAGGATCTGAGACCGCCCTCGTGTCGGCTTTCCTTCAAAAATCCATCTTGTGATGGAAACCTCTGGTTATGAGACCGCCTTCGTGTCGGCCTACCTTAGAGTTTAGGATCTGAGATCGCCCTCGTGTTGGCTTTCCTTCTAATATCCATCTTGTAATGGTACCCTATGGATATGAGACCGCCTTCGTGTCGGCCTACCTTAGAGTTTAGGATCTGAGACGCCCTCGTGTCGGCTTTCCTTTTGAAAATCCATCATGTGATGGTAACCTCTGGTTATGAGACCGTCTTCATGTCGGCCTACTTTAGAGTTTAGGATCTGAGAGCGCCCTCGTGTTGGCTTTCCTTATAAAATCCATCTTGTTATGGTACCCTCTGGTTATGAGACCGCCTTTGTGTCGGCCTACCTTAGAGTTTAGGATCTGAGACCTCCCTCGTGTCGGCTTTCCTTTTGAAAATCCATCTTGTGATGGTAACCTCTGGTTATGAGACCGCCTTCGTGTCGGCCTACATTAGAGTTTAGGATCTGAGACCGCCCTCGTGTCGGCTTTCCTTCTAAAATCCATCTTGTGATGGTAACCTCTGGTTATGAGACCGCCTTCGTGTCGGCCTACCTTAGAGTTTAGGATCTGAGACCTCCCTCGTGTCGGCTTTCCTTTTGAAAATCCATCTTGTGATGGTAACCTCTGGTTATGAGACCGCCTTCGTGTCGGCCTACATTAGAGTTTTGGATCTGAGACCACCCTCGTGTCTACTTTCCTTCTAAAATCCATCTTATGATGGTAACCTCCGGTTATGAGACCGCCTTCGTGTCGGCCTACCCTAGAGTTTAGGATCTGAGACCGCCCTCGTGTCGGCGTTCCTTCTAAAATCCATCATGTGATGGTAACCTATGTTTATGAGACCGCCTTCGTGTCGGTTTACCTTAGAGTTTAGGATCTGAGAGCGCCTTTGTGTTGGCTTTCCTTATAAAATCCATCTTGTTATGGTAACCTCTGGTTATGAGACCGCCTTCGTGTCGGCCTACCTTAGAGTTTAGGATCTGAGACCACCCTCGTGTCGGCTTTCCTTCTAAAATCCATCTTGTGATGGTAATCTCTGGTTAAGAGACCGCCTTCATGTCGGCCTACCTTAGAGTTTAGGATCTGAGACCGCCCTCGTGTCGGCTTTCCTTCAAAAATCCATCTTGTGATGGAAACCTCTGGTTATGAGACCGCCTTCGTGTCGGCCTACCTTAGAGTTTAGGATCTGAGATCGCCCTCGTGTTGGCTTTCCTTCTAATATCCATCTTGTAATGGTACCCTATGGATATGAGACCGCCTTCGTGTCGGCCTACCTTAGAGTTTAGGATCTGAGACGCCCTCGTGTCGGCTTTCCTTTTGAAAATCCATCATGTGATGGTAACCTCTGGTTATGAGACCGCCTTCGTGTCGGCCTACATTAGAGTTTAGGATCTGAGACCGCCCTCGTGTCGGCTTTCCTTCTAAAATCCATCTTGTGATGGTAACCTCTGGTTATGAGACCGCCTTTGTGTCGGCCTACCTTAGAGTTTAGGATCTGAGACCTCCCTCGTGTCGGCTTTCCTTTTGAAAATCCATCTTGTGATGGTAACCTCTGGTTATGAGACCGCCTTCGTGTCGGCCTACATTAGAGTTTAGGATCTGAGACCGCCCTCGTGTCGGCTTTCCTTCTAAAATCCATCTTGTGATGGTAACCTCTGGTTATGAGACCGCCTTCGTGTCGGCCTACCTTAGAGTTTAGGATCTGAGACCTCCCTCGTGTCGGCTTTCCTTTTGAAAATCCATCTTGTGATGGTAACCTCTGGTTATGAGACCGCCTTCGTGTCGGCCTACATTAGAGTTTTGGATCTGAGACCACCCTCGTGTCTACTTTCCTTCTAAAATCCATCTTATGATGGTAACCTCCGGTTATGAGACCGCCTTCGTGTCGGCCTACCCTAGAGTTTAGGATCTGAGACCGCCCTCGTGTCGGCGTTCCTTCTAAAATCCATCATGTGATGGTAACCTATGTTTATGAGACCGCCTTCGTGTCGGTTTACCTTAGAGTTTAGGATCTGAGAGCGCCTTTGTGTTTGCTTTCCTTATAAAATCCATCTTGTTATGGTACCCTCTGGTTATGAGACCGCCTTTGTGTCGGCCTACCTTAGAGTTTAGGATCTGAGACCTCCCTCGTGTCGGCTTTCCTTTTGAAAATCCATCTTGTGATGGTAACCTCTGGTTATGAGACCGCCTTCGTGTCGGCCTACATTAGAGTTTAGGATCTGAGACCGCCCTCGTGTCGGCTTTCCTTCTAAAATCCATCTTGTGATGGTAACCTCTGGTTATGAGATCGCCTTCGTGTCGGCCTACCTTAGAGTTTAGGATCTGAGACCTCCCTCGTGTCGGCTTTCCTTTTGAAAATCCATCTTGTGATGTTAACCTTTGGTTATGAGACTGCCTTCGTATCGGCCTACCCTAGAGTTTATGATCTGAGACCGCCCTCGTGTCGGCGTTCCTTCTAAAATCCATCTTGTGATGGTAACCTCTGGTTATGAGACCGCCTTCCTGTCGGCCTACCTTAGAGTTTAGGATCTGAGACGCCCTCGTGTCGGCTTTCCTTTTGAAAATCCATCTTGTGATGTTAACCTCTGGTTATGAGACCGCCTTCGTATCGGCCTACCTTAGAGTTTAGGATCTGAGACCGCTCTCGTGTCGGCTTTCCTTCTAAAATTCATCATGCAATGGTAATCTCTGGTTATGAGCCCGCCTTCGTGTCGGCCTACCTTAGAGTTTTGGATCTGAGACCGCCCTCGTGTCGGCTTTCCTTCTAAAATCCATCTTGTTATGGTAACCTCTGGTTATGAGACCACCTTCGTGTCGGCCTACCTTAGAGTTTAGGATCTGAGATCGCCCTCGTGTTGGCTTTCCTTCTAATATCCATCTTGTAATGGTACCCTATGGATATGAGACCGCCTTCGTGTCGGCCTACCTTAGAGTTTAGGATCTGAGACGCCCTCGTGTCGGCTTTCCTTTTGAAAATCCATCATGTGATGGTAACCTCTGGTTATGAGACCGTCTTCATGTCGGCCTACTTTAGAGTTTAGGATCTGAGAGCGCCCTCGTGTTGGCTTTCCTTATAAAATCCATCTTGTTATGGTACCCTCTGGTTATGAGACCGCCTTTGTGTCGGCCTACCTTAGAGTTTAGGATCTGAGACCTCCCTCGTGTCGGCTTTCCTTTTGAAAATCCATCTTGTGATGGTAACCTCTGGTTATGAGACCGCCTTCGTGTCGGCCTACATTAGAGTTTAGGATCTGAGACCGCCCTCGTGTCGGCTTTCCTTCTAAAATCCATCTTGTGATGGTAACCTCTGGTTATGAGACCGCCTTCGTGTCGGCCTACCTTAGAGTTTAGGATCTGAGACCTCCCTCGTGTCGGCTTTCCTTTTGAAAATCCATCTTGTGATGGTAACCTCTGGTTATGAGACCGCCTTCGTGTCGGCCTACATTAGAGTTTTGGATCTGAGACCACCCTCGTGTCTACTTTCCTTCTAAAATCCATCTTATGATGGTAACCTCCGGTTATGAGACCGCCTTCGTGTCGGCCTACCCTAGAGTTTAGGATCTGAGACCGCCCTCGTGTCGGCGTTCCTTCTAAAATCCATCATGTGATGGTAACCTATGTTTATGAGACCGCCTTCGTGTCGGTTTACCTTAGAGTTTAGGATCTGAGAGCGCCTTTGTGTTTGCTTTCCTTATAAAATCCATCTTGTTATGGTACCCTCTGGTTATGAGACCGCCTTTGTGTCGGCCTACCTTAGAGTTTAGGATCTGAGACCTCCCTCGTGTCGGCTTTCCTTTTGAAAATCCATCTTGTGATGGTAACCTCTGGTTATGAGACCGCCTTCGTGTCGGCCTACATTAGAGTTTAGGATCTGAGACCGCCCTCGTGTCGGCTTTCCTTCTAAAATCCATCTTGTGATGGTAACCTCTGGTTATGAGATCGCCTTCGTGTCGGCCTACCTTAGAGTTTAGGATCTGAGACCTCCCTCGTGTCGGCTTTCCTTTTGAAAATCCATCTTGTGATGTTAACCTTTGGTTATGAGACTGCCTTCGTATCGGCCTACCCTAGAGTTTATGATCTGAGACCGCCCTCGTGTCGGCGTTCCTTCTAAAATCCATCTTGTGATGGTAACCTCTGGTTATGAGACCGCCTTCCTGTCGGCCTACCTTAGAGTTTAGGATCTGAGACGCCCTCGTGTCGGCTTTCCTTTTGAAAATCCATCTTGTGATGTTAACCTCTGGTTATGAGACCGCCTTCGTATCGGCCTACCTTAGAGTTTAGGATCTGAGACCGCTCTCGTGTCGGCTTTCCTTCTAAAATTCATCATGCAATGGTAATCTCTGGTTATGAGCCCGCCTTCGTGTCGGCCTACCTTAGAGTTTTGGATCTGAGACCGCCCTCGTGTCGGCTTTCCTTCTAAAATCCATCTTGTTATGGTAACCTCTGGTTATGAGACCACCTTCGTGTCGGCCTACCTTAGAGTTTAGGATCTGAGACCACCCTCGTGTCGGCTTTCCTTCTAAAATCCATCTTGTGATGGTAATCTCTGGTTAAGAGACCGCCTTCATGTCGGCCTACCTTAGAGTTTAGGATCTGAGACCGCCCTCGTGTCGGCTTTCCTTCAAAAATCCATCTTGTGATGGAAACCTCTGGTTATGAGACCGCCTTCGTGTCGGCCTACCTTAGAGTTTAGGATCTGAGATCGCCCTCGTGTTGGCTTTCCTTCTAATATCCATCTTGTAATGGTACCCTATGGATATGAGACCGCCTTCGTGTCGGCCTACCTTAGAGTTTAGGATCTGAGACGCCCTCGTGTCGGCTTTCCTTTTGAAAATCCATCATGTGATGGTAACCTCTGGTTATGAGACCGTCTTCATGTCAGCCTACTTTAGAGTTTAGGATCTGAGAGCGCCCTCGTGTTGGCTTTCCTTATAAAATCCATCTTGTTATGGTACCCTCTGGTTATGAGACCGCCTTTGTGTCGGCCTACCTTAGAGTTTAGGATCTGAGACCTCCCTCGTGTCGGCTTTCCTTTTGAAAATCCATCTTGTGATGGTAACCTCTGGTTATGAGACCGCCTTCGTGTCGGCCTACATTAGAGTTTAGGATCTGAGACCGCCCTCGTGTCGGCTTTCCTTCTAAAATCCATCTTGTGATGGTAACCTCTGGTTATGAGACCGCCTTCGTGTCGGCCTACCTTAGAGTTTAGGATTTGAGACCTCCCTCGTGTCGGCTTTCCTTTTGAAAATCCATCTTGTGATGTTAACCTCTGGTTATGAGACCGCCTTCGTGTCGGCCTACCTTAGAGTTTAGGATCTGAGACCGCCCTCGTGTCGGCTTTCCTTCAAAAATCCATCTTGTGATGTTAACCTCTGGTTATGAGACCGCCTTCGTGTCGGCCTACCTTAGAGTTTAGGATCTGAGACCACCCTCGTGTCGGCTTTCCTTCTAAAATCCATCTTGTGATGGTAATCTCTGGTTAAGAGACCGCCTTCATGTCGGCCTACCTTAGAGTTTAGGATCTGAGACCGCCCTCGTGTCGGCTTTCCTTCAAAAATCCATCTTGTGATGGAAACCTCTGGTTATGAGACCGCCTTCGTGTCGGCCTACCTTAGAGTTTAGGATCTGAGATCGCCCTCGTGTTGGCTTTCCTTCTAATATCCATCTTGTAATGGTACCCTATGGTTATGAGACCGCCTTCGTGTCGGCCTACCTTAGTGTTTAGGATCTGAGACGCTCTCGTGTCGGCTTTCCTTTTGAAAATCCATCATGTGATGGTAACCTCTGGTTATGAGACCGTCTTCATGTCGGCCTACTTTAGAGTTTAGGATCTGAGAGCGCCCTCGTGTTGGCTTTCCTTATAAAATCCATCTTGTTATGGTACCCTCTGGTTATGAGACCGCCTTTGTGTCGGCCTACCTTAGAGTTTAGGATCTGAGACCTCCCTCGTGTCGGCTTTCCTTTTGAAAATCCATCTTGTGATGGTAACCTCTGGTTATGAGACCGCCTTCGTGTCGGCCTACATTAGAGTTTAGGATCTGAGACCGCCCTCGTGTCGGCTTTCCTTCTAAAATCCATCTTGTGATGTTAACCTCTGGTTATGAGACCGCCTTCGGGTCGGCCTACCTTAGAGTTTAGGATCTGAGACCGCCCTCGTGTCGGCTTTCCTTCAAAAATCCATCTTGTGATGGAAACCTCTGGTTATGAGACCGCCTTCGTGTCGGCCTACCTTAGAGTTTAGGATCTGAGATCGCCCTCGTGTTGGCTTTCCTTCTAATATCCATCTTGTAATGGCACCCTATGGTTATGAGACCGCCTTCGTGTCGGCCTACCTTAGAGTTTAGGATCTGAGACGCCCTCGTGTCGGCTTTCCTTTTGAAAATCCATCTTGTGATGGTAACCTCTGGTTATGAGACCGTCTTCATGTCGGCCTACATTAGAGTTTAGGATCTGAGAGCGCCCTCGTGTTGGGTTTCCTTATAAAATCCATCTTGTTATGGTACTCTCTGGTTATGAGACCGCCTTTGTGTCGGCCTACCTTAGAGTTTAGGATCTGAGACCTCCCTCGTGTCGGCTTTCCTTTTGAAAATCCATCTTGTGATGGTAACCTCTGGTTATGAGACCGCCTTCGTGTCGGCCTACATTAGAGTTTAGGATCTGAGACCACCCTCGTGTCTACTTTCCTTCTAAAATCCATCTTATGATGGTAACCTCCGGTTATGAGACCGCCTTCGTGTCGGCCTACCCTAGAGTTTAGGATCTGAGACCGCCCTCGTGTCGGCGTTCCTTCTAAAATCCATCATGTGATGGTAACCTATGTTTATGAGACCGCCTTCGTGTCGGTTTACCTTAGAGTTTAGGATGTGAGACCGTACTTATGTCGGCTTTCATTTTCAAAATCCATCTTGTGATGGTAACCTCTAGTTATGAGACCGCCTTCGTGTCGGCTTACCTTAGAGATTAGGATCTGAGACAACCCTCGTGTCGACTTTCCTTTTGAAAATCCATCTGGTGATGGTAACCTCTATTTATGAGACCGCCTTCGTGTCGGCCTACCTTAGAGTTTAGGATCTGAGACCGTCCTCGTGTCGGCTTTCCTTCTAAAATCCATCTTGTGATGGTAACCTCTGGTTATGAGATCGCCTTCGTGTCGGCCAACCTTAGAGTTTAGGATCTGAGACCTCCCTCGTGTCGGCTTTCCTTTTGAAAATCCATCTTGTGATGTTAACCTTTGGTTATGAGACCGCCTTCGTATCGGCCTACCCTAGAGTTTATGATCTGAGACCGCCCTCGTGTCGGCGTTCCTTCTAAAATCCATCTTGTGATGGTAACCTCTGGTTATGAGACCGCCTTCCTGTCGGCCTACCTTAGAGTTTAGGATCTTAGACCGCCCTCGAGTCGGGTTTCCTTCTAAAATCAATCTTGTAATGGTACCCTAAGGTTATGAGACTGCCTTCATGTCGGCCTCCCTTAGAGTTTAGGATCTGAGACGCCCTTGTGTCGGCTTTCCTTTTGAAAATCCATCTTGTGATGGTAACCTCTGGTTATGAGACCGTCTTCGTGTCGGCCTACCTTAGAGTTTAGGATCTGAGACCGCCCTCGTGTTGGCTTTCCTTCTAAAATCCATCTTGTTAAGGTACCCTCTGGTTATGAGACCGCCTTTGTGTCGGCCTACCTTAGAGTTTAGGATCTGAAACCTCCCTCGTGTCGGCTTTCCTTCAAAAATCCATCTTGTGATGGTAACCTCTGTTTATAAGACCGCCTTCGTGTTAGCCTACCTTAGAGTTTAGGATCTGAGACCACCCTCGTGTCGGCTTTCCTTCTAAAATCCATCTTGTGATGGTAACCTCTGGTTATGAGACCGCCTTCGTGTCGGCCTACCTTAGAGTTTAGGATCTGAGACCGCCCTCGTGTCGGCTTTCCTTCTAAAATCCATCTTGTGATGGTAATCTCTGGTTAAGAGACCGCCTTTATGTCGGCCTACCTTAGAGTTTAGGATCTGAGACCGCCCTCGTGTCGGCTTTCCTTCAAAAATCCATCTTGTGATGGAAACCTCTGGTTATGAGACCGCCTTCGTGTCGGCCTACCTTAGAGTTTAGGATCTGAGATCGCCCTCGTGTTGGCTTTCCTTCTAAAATCCATCTTGTAATGGTACCCTATGGTTATGAGACCGCCTTCGTGTCGGCCTACCTTAGAGTTTAGGATCTGAGACGCCCTCGTGTCGGCTTTCCTTTTGAAAATTCATCATGTGATGGTAACCTCTGGTTATGAGACCGTATTCATGTCGGCCTACTTTAGAGTTTAGGATCTGAGACCGCCCTCGTGTTGGCTTTCCTTCTAAAATCCATCTTGTTAAGGTACCCTCTGGTTATGAGACCGCCTTTGTGTCGGCCTACCTTAGAGTTTAGGATCTGAAACCTCCCTCGTGTCGGCTTTCCTTCAAAAATCCATCTTGTGATGGTAACCTCTGTTTATAAGACCACCTTCGTGTTAGCCTACCTTAGAGTTTAGGATCTGAGACCACCCTCGTGTCGGCTTTCCTTCTAAAATCCATCTTGTGATGGTAACCTCTGGTTATGAGACCGCCTTCGTGTCGGCCTACCTTAGAGTTTAGGATCTGAGATCGCCCTCGTGTTGGCTTTCCTTCTAAAATCCATCTTGTAATGGTACCCTATGGTTATGAGACCGCCTTCGTGTCGGCCTACCTTAGAGTTTAGGATCTGAGACGCCCTCGTGTCGGCTTTCCTTTTGAAAATCCATCATGTGATGGTAACCTCTGGTTATGAGACCGTCTTCATGTCGGCCTACTTTAGAGTTTAGGATCTGAGAGCGCCCTCGTGTTGGCTTTCCTTATAAAATCCATCTTGTTATGGTACCCTCTGGTTATGAGACCGCCTTTGTGTCGGCCTACCTTAGAGTTTAGGATCTGAGACCTCCCTCGTGTCGGCTTTCCTTTTGAAAATCCATCTTGTGATGGTAACCTCTGGTTATGAGACCGCCTTCGTGTCGGCCTACATTAGAGTTTAGGATCTGAGACCACCCTCGTGTCTACTTTCCTTCTAAAATCCATCTCATGATGGTAACCTCCGTTTATGAGACCGCCTTCGTGTCGGCCTACCCTAGAGTTTAGGATCTGAGACCGCCCTCGTGTCGGCGTTCCTTCTAAAATCCATCATGTGATGGTAACCTATGTTTATGAGACCGCCTTCGTGTCGGTTTACCTTAGAGTTTAGGATGTGAGACCGTACTTTTGTCGGCTTTCCTTTTCAAAATCCATCTTGTGATGGTAACCTCTAGTTATGAGACCGCCTTCGTGTCGGCTTACCTTAGAGTTTAGGATCTGAGACAACCCTCGTGTCGACTTTCCTTTTGAAAATCCATCTGGTGATGGTAACCTCTGGTTATGAGACCGCCTTCGTGTCGGCCTACCTTAGAGTTTAGGACCTGAGACCGCCCTCGTGTCGGCTTTCCTTCTAAAATCCATCTTGTGATGTTAACATCTGGTTATGAGAACGCCTTCGTGTCGGCCTACATTAGAGTTTAGGATCTGAGACCTCCCTCGTGTCGGCTTTCCTTTTGAAAATCCATCTTGTGATGTTAACCTTTGGTTAAGAGACCGCCTTCGTATCGGCCTACCCTAGAGTTTATGATCTGAGACCGCCCTCGTGTCGGCGTTCCTTCTAAAATCCATCTTGTGATGGTAACCTCTGGTTATGAGACCGCCTTCCTGTCGGCCTACCTTAGAGTTTAGGATCTTAGACCGCCCTCGAGTCGGGTTTCCTTCTAAAATCAATCTTGTAATGGTACCCTAAGGTTATGAGACTGCCTTCATGTCGGGATACCTTAGAGTTTAGGATCTGAGACGCCCTCGTGTCGGCTTTCCTTTTGAAAATCCATCTTGTGATGGTAACCTCTGGTTATGAGACCGTCTTCGTGTCGGCCTACCTTAGAGTTTAGGATCTGAGACCGCCCTCGTGTTGGCTTTCCTTCTAAAATCCATCTTGTTAAGGTACCCTCTGGTTATGAGACCGCCTTTGTGTCGGCCTACCTTAGAGTTTAGGATCTGAAACCCCTTTCGTGTCGGCTTTCCTTCAAAAATCCATCTTGTGATGGTAACCTCTGTTTATAAGACCACCTTCGTGTTAGCCTACCTTAGAGTTTAGGATCTGAGACCACCCTCGTGTCGGCTTTCCTTCTAAAATCCATCTTGTGATGGTAACCTCTGGTTATGAGACCGCCTTCGTGTCGGCCTACCTTAGAGTTTAGGATCTGAGATCGCCCTCGTGTTGGCTTTCCTTCTAAAATCCATCTTGTAATGGTACCCTATGGTTATGAGACCGCCTTCGTGTCGGCCTACCTTAGAGTTTAGGATCTGAGATCGCCCTCGTGTTGGCTTTCCTTCTAAAATCCATCTTGTAATGGTACCCTATGGTTATGAGACCGCCTTCGTGTCGGCCTACCTTAGAGTTTAGGATCTGAGACGCCCTCGTGTCGGCTTTCCTTTTGAAAATCCATCATGTGATGGTAACCTCTGGTTATGAGACCGTCTTCATGTCGGCCTACTTTAGAGTTTAGGATCTGAGAGCGCCCTCGTGTTGGCTTTCCTTATAAAATCCATCTTGTTATGGTACCCTCTGGTTATGAGACCGCCTTTGTGTCGGCCTACCTTAGAGTTTAGGATCTGAGACCTCCCTCGTGTCGGCTTTCCTTTTGAAAATCCATCTTGTGATGGTAACCTCTGGTTATGAGACCGCCTTCGTGTCGGCCTACATTAGAGTTTAGGATCTGAGACCACCCTCGTGTCTACTTTCCTTCTAAAATCCATCTCATGATGGTAACCTCCGGTTATGAGACCGCCTTCGTGTCGGCCTACCCTAGAGTTTAGGATCTGAGACCGCCCTCGTGTCGGCGTTCCTTCTAAAATCCATCATGTGATGGTAACCTATGTTTATGAGACCGCCTTCGTGTCGGTTTACCTTAGAGTTTAGGATGTGAGACCGTACTTTTGTCGGCTTTCCTTTTCAAAATCCATCTTGTGATGGTAACCTCTAGTTATGAGACCGCCTTCGTGTCGGCTTACCTTAGAGTTTAGGATCTGAGACAACCCTCGTGTCGACTTTCCTTTTGAAAATCCATCTGGTGATGGTAACCTCTGGTTATGAGACCGCCTTCGTGTCGGCCTACCTTAGAGTTTAGGACCTGAGACCGCCCTCGTGTCGGCTTTCCTTCTAAAATCCATCTTGTGATGGTAACCTCTGGTTATGAGAACGCCTTCGTGTCGGCCTACATTAGAGTTTAGGATCTGAGACCTCCCTCGTGTCGGCTTTCCTTTTGAAAATCCATCTTGTGATGTTAACCTTTGGTTAAGAGACCGCCTTCGTATCGGCCTACCCTAGAGTTTATGATCTGAGACCGCCCTCGTGTCGGCGTTCCTTCTAAAATCCATCTTGTGATGGTAACCTCTGGTTATGAGACCGCCTTCCTGTCGGCCTACCTTAGAGTTTAGGATCTTAGACCGCCCTCGAGTCGGGTTTCCTTCTAAAATCAATCTTGTAATGGTACCCTAAGGTTATGAGACTGCCTTCATGTCGGCCTACCTTAGAGTTTAGGATCTGAGACGCCCTCGTGTCGGCTTTCCTTTTGAAAATCCATCTTGTGATGGTAACCTCTGGTTATGAGACCGTCTTCGTGTCGGCCTACCTTAGAGTTTAGGATCTGAGACCGCCCTCGTGTTGGCTTTCCTTCTAAAATCCATCTTGTTAAGGTACCCTCTGGTTATGAGACCGCCTTTGTGTCGGCCTACCTTAGAGTTTAGGATCTGAAACCTCCCTCGTGTCGGATTTCCTTCAAAAATCCATCTTGTGATGGTAACCTCTGTTTATAAGACCACCTTCGTGTTAGCCTACCTTAGAGTTTAGGATCTGAGACCACCCTCGTGTCGGCTTTCCTTCTAAAATCCATCTTGTGATGGTAACCTCTGGTTATGAGACCGCCTTCGTGTCGGCCTACCTTAGAGTTTAGGATCTGAGATCGCCCTCGTGTTGGCTTTCCTTCTAAAATCCATCTTGTAATGGTACCCTATGGTTATGAGACCGCCTTCGTGTCGGCCTACCTTAGAGTTTAGGATCTGAGACGCCCTCGTGTCGGCTTTCCTTTTGAAAATCCATCATGTGATGGTAACCTCTGGTTATGAGACCGTCTTCATGTCGGCCTACTTTAGAGTTTAGGATCTGAGAGCGCCCTCGTGTTGGCTTTCCTTATAAAATCCATCTTGTTATGGTACCCTCTGGTTATGAGACCGCCTTTGTGTCGGCCTACCTTAGAGTTTAGGATCTGAGACCTCCCTCGTGTCGGCTTTCCTTTTGAAAATCCATCTTGTGATGGTAACCTCTGGTTATGAGACCGCCTTCGTGTCGGCCTACATTAGAGTTTAGGATCTGAGACCACCCTCGTGTCTACTTTCCTTCTAAAATCAATCTCATGATGGTAACCTCCGGTTATGAGACCGCCTTCGTGTCGGCCTACCCTAGAGTTTAGGATCTGAGACCGCCCTCGTGTCGGCGTTCCTTCTAAAATCCATCATGTAATGGTAACCTATGTTTATGAGACCGCTTTCGTGTCGGTTTACCTTAGAGTTTAGGATGTGAGACCGTACTTTTGTCGGCTTTCCTTTTCAAAATCCATCTTGTGATGGTAACCTCTAGTTATGAGACCGCCTTCGTGTCGGCTTACCTTAGAGTTTAGGATCTGAGACAACCCTCGTGTCGACTTTCCTTTTGAAAATCCATCTGGTGATGGTAACCTCTGGTTATGAGACCGCCTTCGTGTCGGCCTACCTTAGAGTTTAGGACCTGAGACCGCCCTCGTGTCGGCTTTTCTTCTAAAATCCATCTTGTGATGGTAACCTCTGGTTATGAGAACGCCTTCGTGTCGGCCTACATTAGAGTTTAGGATCTGAGACCTCCCTCGTGTCGGCTTTCCTTTTGAAAATCCATCTTGTGATGTTAACCTTTGGTTAAGAGACCGCCTTCGTATCGGCCTACCCTAGAGTTTATGATCTGAGACCGCCCTCGTGTCGGCGTTCCTTCTAAAATCCATCTTGTGATGGTAACCTCTGGTTATGAGACCGCCTTCCTGTCGGCCTACCTTAGAGTTTAGGATCTTAGACCGCCCTCGAGTCGGGTTTCCTTCTAAAATCAATCTTGTAATGGTACCCTAAGGTTATGAGACTGCCTTCATGTCGGCCTACCTTAGAGTTTAGGATCTGAGACGCCCTCGTGTCGGCTTTCCTTTTGAAAATCCATCTTGTGATGGTAACCTCTGGTTATGAGACCGTCTTCGTGTCGGCCTACCTTAGAGTTTAGGATCTGAGACCGCCCTCGTGTTGGCTTTCCTTCTAAAATCCATCTTGTTAAGGTACCCTCTGGTTATGAGACCGCCTTTGTGTCGGCCTACCTTAGAGTTTAGGATCTGAAACCTCCCTCGTGTCGGCTTTCCTTCAAAAATCCATCTTGTGATGGTAACCTCTGTTTATAAGACCACCTTCGTGTTAGCCTACCTTAGAGTTTAGGATCTGAGACCACCCTCGTGTCGGCTTTCCTTCTAAAATCCATCTTGTGATGGTAACCTCTGGTTATGAGACCGCCTTCGTGTCGGCCTACCTTAGAGTTTAGGATCTGAGATCGCCCTCGTGTTGGCTTTCCTTCTAAAATCCATCTTGTAATGGTACCCTATGGTTATGAGACCGCCTTCGTGTCGGCCTACCTTAGAGTTTAGGATCTGAGACGCCCTCGTGTCGGCTTTCCTTTTGAAAATCCATCATGTGATGGTAACCTCTGGTTATGAGACCGTCTTCATGTCGGCCTACTTTAGAGTTTAGGATCTGAGAGCGCCCTCGTGTTGGCTTTCCTTATAAAATCCATCTTGTTATGGTACCCTCTGGTTATGAGACCGCCTTTGTGTCGGCCTACCTTAGAGTTTAGGATCTGAGACCTCCCTCGTGTCGGCTTTCCTTTTGAAAATCCATCTTGTGATGGTAACCTCTGGTTATGAGACCGCCTTCGTGTCGGCCTACATTAGAGTTTAGGATCTGAGACCACCCTCGTGTCTACTTTCCTTCTAAAATCAATCTCATGATGGTAACCTCCGGTTATGAGACCGCCTTCGTGTCGGCCTACCCTAGAGTTTAGGATCTGAGACCGCCCTCGTGTCGGCGTTCCTTCTAAAATCCATCATGTAATGGTAACCTATGTTTATGAGACCGCCTTCGTGTCGGTTTACCTTAGAGTTTAGGATGTGAGACCGTACTTTTGTCGGCTTTCCTTTTCAAAATCCATCTTGTGATGGTAACCTCTAGTTATGAGACCGCCTTCGTGTCGGCTTACCTTAGAGTTTAGGATCTGAGACAACCCTCGTGTCGACTTTCCTTTTGAAAATCCATCTGGTGATGGTAACCTCTGGTTATGAGACCGCCTTCGTGTCGGCCTACCTTAGAGTTTAGGACCTGAGACCGCCCTCGTGTCGGCTTTTCTTCTAAAATCCATCTTGTGATGGTAACCTCTGGTTATGAGAACGCCTTCGTGTCGGCCTACATTAGAGTTTAGGATCTGAGACCTCCCTCGTGTCGGCTTTCCTTTTGAAAATCCATCTTGTGATGTTAACCTTTGGTTAAGAGACCGCCTTCGTATCGGCCTACCCTAGAGTTTATGATCTGAGACCGCCCTCGTGTCGGCGTTCCTTCTAAAATCCATCTTGTGATGGTAACCTCTGGTTATGAGACCGCCTTCCTGTCGGCCTACCTTAGAGTTTAGGATCTTAGACCGCCCTCGAGTCGGGTTTCCTTCTAAAATCAATCTTGTAATGGTACCCTAAGGTTATGAGACTGCCTTCATGTCGGCCTACCTTAGAGTTTAGGATCTGAGACGCCCTCGTGTCGGCTTTCCTTTTGAAAATCCATCTTGTGATGGTAACCTCTGGTTATGAGACCGTCTTCGTGTCGGCCTACCTTAGAGTTTAGGATCTGAGACCGCCCTCGTGTTGGCTTTCCTTCTAAAATCCATCTTGTTAAGGTACCCTCTGGTTATGAGACCGCCTTTGTGTCGGCCTACCTTAGAGTTTAGGATCTGAAACCTCCCTCGTGTCGGCTTTCCTTCAAAAATCCATCTTGTGATGGTAACCTCTGTTTATAAGACCACCTTCGTGTTAGCCTACCTTAGAGTTTAGGATCTGAGACCACCCTCGTGTCGGCTTTCCTTCTAAAATCCATCTTGTGATGGTAACCTCTGGTTATGAGACCGCCTTCGTGTCGGCCTACCTTAGAGTTTAGGATCTGAGATCGCCCTCGTGTTGGCTTTCCTTCTAAAATCCATCTTGTAATGGTACCCTATGGTTATGAGACCGCCTTCGTGTCGGCCTACCTTAGAGTTTAGGATCTGAGACGCCCTCGTGTCGGCTTTCCTTTTGAAAATCCATCATGTGATGGTAACCTCTGGTTATGAGACCGTCTTCATGTCGGCCTACTTTAGAGTTTAGGATCTGAGAGCGCCCTCGTGTTGGCTTTCCTTATAAAATCCATCTTGTTATGGTACCCTCTGGTTATGAGACCGCCTTTGTGTCGGCCTACCTTAGAGTTTAGGATCTGAGACCTCCCTCGTGTCGGCTTTCCTTTTGAAAATCCATCTTGTGATGGTAACCTCTGGTTATGAGACCGCCTTCGTGTCGGCCTACATTAGAGTTTAGGATCTGAGACCACCCTCGTGTCTACTTTCCTTCTAAAATCAATCTCATGATGGTAACCTCCGGTTATGAGACCGCCTTCGTGTCGGCCTACCCTAGAGTTTAGGATCTGAGACCGCCCTCGTGTCGGCGTTCCTTCTAAAATCCATCATGTAATGGTAACCTATGTTTATGAGACCGCCTTCGTGTCGGTTTACCTTAGAGTTTAGGATGTGAGACCGTACTTTTGTCGGCTTTCCTTTTCAAAATCCATCTTGTGATGGTAACCTCTAGTTATGAGACCGCCTTCGTGTCGGCTTACCTTAGAGTTTAGGATCTGAGACAACCCTCGTGTCGACTTTCCTTTTGAAAATCCATCTGGTGATGGTAACCTCTGGTTATGAGACCGCCTTCGTGTCGGCCTACCTTAGAGTTTAGGACCTGAGACCGCCCTCGTGTCGGCTTTCCTTCTAAAATCCATCTTGTGATGGTAACCTCTGGTTATGAGAACGCCTTCGTGTCGGCCTACTTTAGAGTTTAGGATCTGAGACCTCCCTCGTGTCGGCTTTCCTTTTGAAAATCCATCTTGTGATGTTAACCTTTGGTTAAGAGACCGCCTTCGTATCGGCCTACCCTAGAGTTTATGATCTGAGACCTCCCTCGTGTCGGCTTTCCTTTTGAAAATCCATCTTGTGATGGTAACCTCTGGTTATGAGACCGCCTTCCTGTCGGCCTACCTTAGAGTTTAGGATCTTAGACCGCCCTCGAGTCGGGTTTCCTTCTAAAATCAATCTTGTAATGGTACCCTAAGGTTATGAGACTGCCTTCATGTCGGCCTACCTTAGAGTTTAGGATCTGAGACGCCCTCGTGTCGGCTTTCCTTTTGAAAATCCATCTTGTGATGGTAACCTCTGGTTATGAGACCGTCTTCGTGTCGGCCTACCTTAGAGTTTAGGATCTGAGACCGCCCTCGTGTTGGCTTTCCTTCTAAAATCCATCTTGTTAAGGTACCCTCTGGTTATGAGACCGCCTTTGTGTCGGCCTACCTTAGAGTTTAGGATCTGAAACCTCCCTCGTGTCGGCTTTCCTTCAAAAATCCATCTTGTGATGGTAACCTCTGTTTATAAGACCACCTTCGTGTTAGCCTACCTTAGAGTTTAGGATCTGAGACCACCCTCGTGTCGGCTTTCCTTCTAAAATCCATCTTGTGATGGTAACCTCTGGTTATGAGACCGCCTTCGTGTCGGCCTACCTTAGAGTTTAGGATCTGAGATCGCCCTCGTGTTGGCTTTCCTTCTAAAATCCATCTTGTAATGGTACCCTATGGTTATGAGACCGCCTTCGTGTCGGCCTACCTTAGAGTTTAGGATCTGAGACGCCCTCGTGTCGGCTTTCCTTTTGAAAATCCATCATGTGATGGTAACCTCTGGTTATGAGACCGTCTTCATGTCGGCCTACTTT
This sequence comes from Lathyrus tuberosus, assembly GCA_022829125.1. Lineage (NCBI taxonomy): Eukaryota > Viridiplantae > Streptophyta > Magnoliopsida > Fabales > Fabaceae > Lathyrus > Lathyrus tuberosus. The sequence continues at coordinate 11,053,325 of JALAZF010000038.1, forward strand.
AGAGTTTAGGATCTGAGAGCGCCCTCGTGTTGGCTTTCCTTATAAAATCCATCTTGTTATGGTACCCTCTGGTTATGAGACCGCCTTTGTGTCGGCCTACCTTAGAGTTTAGGATCTGAGACCTCCCTCGTGTCGGCTTTCCTTTTGAAAATCCATCTTGTGATGGTAACCTCTGGTTATGAGACCGCCTTCGTGTCGGCCTACATTAGAGTTTAGGATCTGAGACCACCCTCGTGTCTACTTTCCTTCTAAAATCCATCTCATGATGGTAACCTCCGGTTATGAGACCGCCTTCGTGTCGGCCTACCCTAGAGTTTAGGATCTGAGACCGCCCTCGTGTCGGCGTTCCTTCTAAAATCCATCATGTGATGGTAACCTATGTTTATGAGACCGCCTTCGTGTCGGTTTACCTTAGAGTTTAGGATGTGAGACCGTACTTTTGTCGGCTTTCCTTTTCAAAATCCATCTTGTGATGGTAACCTCTAGTTATGAGATCGCCTTCGTGTCGGCTTACCTTAGAGTTTAGGATCTGAGACAACCCTCGTGTCGACTTTCCTTTTGAAAATCCATCTGGTGATGGTAACCTCTGGTTATGAGACCGCCTTCGTGTCGGCCTACCTTAGAGTTTAGGACCTGAGACCGCCCTCGTGTCGGCTTTCCTTCTAAAATCCATCTTGTGATGGTAACCTCTGGTTATGAGAACGCCTTCGTGTCGGCCTACATTAGAGTTTAGGATCTGAGACCTCCCTCGTGTCGGCTTTCCTTTTGAAAATCCATCTTGTGATGTTAACCTTTGGTTAAGAGACCGCCTTCGTATCGGCCTACCCTAGAGTTTATGATCTGAGACCGCCCTCGTGTCGGAGTTCCTTCTAAAATCTATCTTGTGATGGTAACCTCTGGTTATGAGACCGCCTTCCTGTTGGCCTACCTTAGAGTTTAGGATCTTAGACCGCCCTCGAGTCGGGTTTCCTTCTAAAATCAATCTTGTAATGGTACCCTAAGGTTATGAGACTGCCTTCATGTCGGCCTACCTTAGAGTTTAGGATCTGAGACGCCCTCGTGTCGGCTTTCCTTTTGAAAATCCATCTTGTGATGGTAACCTCTGGTTATGAGACCGTCTTCGTGTCGGCCTACCTTAGAGTTTAGGATCTAAGACCGCCCTCGTGTTGGCTTTCCTTCTAAAATCCATCTTGTTAAGGTACCCTCTGGTTATGAGACCGCCTTTGTGTCGGCCTACCTTAGAGTTTAGGTTCTGAAACCTCCCTCGTGTCGGCTTTCCTTCAAAAAACCATCTTGTGATGGTACCCTCTGGTTATGAGACCGCCTTCGTGTCTGCCTACCTTAGAGTTTAGGATATGAGACCGCCTTCGTGTTGGATTTCCTTCAAAAATCCATCTTGTGATGGTAACCTCTATTTATGAGACCGCCTTCGTGTCAGCCTACCTTAGAGTTTAGGATCTGAGACCACCCTCGTGTCGGCTTTCCTTCTAAAATCCATCTTGTGATGGTAACCTCTGTTTATGAGACTGCCTTCGTGTCGGCCTACCTTAGAGTTTAGGATCTGAGACCGCCCTCGTGTCGGCTTTCCTTCTAAAATCCATCTTGTGATGGTAACCTCTGGTTATGAGACCGCCTTCGTGTCGGCCTACCTTAGAGTTTAGGATCTGAGACCTCCCTCGTGTCGGCTTTCCTTTTGAAATTCCATCTTGTGATGTTAACCTCTGGTTATGAGACCGCCTTCGTATCGGCCTACGTTAGAGTTTAGGATCTGAGACCGCTCTCGTGTCGGCTTTCCTTCTAAAATTCATCATGTAATGGTAATCTCTAATTATGAGCCCGCCTTCGTGTCGGCCTACCTTAGAGTTTCGGATCTGAGACCGCCCTCGTGTCGGCTTTCCTTTTGAAAATCCATCATGTGATGGTAACCTCTGGTTATGAGACCGTCTTCATGTCGGCCTACTTTAGAGTTTAGGATCTGAGAGCGCCCTCGTGTTGGCTTTCCTTATAAAATCCATCTTGTTATGGTACCCTCTGGTTATGAGACCGCCTTTGTGTCGGCCTACCTTAGAGTTTAGGATCTGAGACCTCCCTCGTGTCGGCTTTCCTTTTGAAAATCCATCTTGTGATGGTAACCTCTGGTTATGAGACCGCCTTCGTGTCGGCCTACATTAGAGTTTAGGATCTGAGACCACCCTCGTGTCTACTTTCCTTCTAAAATCCATCTCATGATGGTAACCTCCGGTTATGAGACCGCCTTCGTGTCGGCCTACCCTAGAGTTTAGGATCTGAGACCGCCCTCGTGTCGGCGTTCCTTCTAAAATCCATCATGTGATGGTAACCTATGTTTATGAGACCGCCTTCGTGTCGGTTTACCTTAGAGTTTAGGATGTGAGACCGTACTTTTGTCGGCTTTCCTTTTCAAAATCCATCTTGTGATGGTAACCTCTAGTTATGAGATCGCCTTCGTGTCGGCTTACCTTAGAGTTTAGGATCTGAGACAACCCTCGTGTCGACTTTCCTTTTGAAAATCCATCTGGTGATGGTAACCTCTGGTTATGAGACCGCCTTCGTGTCGGCCTACCTTAGAGTTTAGGACCTGAGACCGCCCTCGTGTCGGCTTTCCTTCTAAAATCCATCTTGTGATGGTAACCTCTGGTTATGAGAACGCCTTCGTGTCGGCCTACATTAGAGTTTAGGATCTGAGACCTCCCTCGTGTCGGCTTTCCTTTTGAAAATCCATCTTGTGATGTTAACCTTTGGTTAAGAGACCGCCTTCGTATCGGCCTACCCTAGAGTTTATGATCTGAGACCGCCCTCGTGTCGGCGTTCCTTCTAAAATCTATCTTGTGATGGTAACCTCTGGTTATGAGACCGCCTTCCTGTCGGCCTACCTTAGAGTTTAGGATCTTAGACCGCCCTCGAGTCGGGTTTCCTTCTAAAATCAATCTTGTAATGGTACCCTAAGGTTATGAGACTGCCTTCATGTCGGCCTACCTTAGAGTTTAGGATCTGAGACGCCCTCGTGTCGGCTTTCCTTTTGAAAATCCATCTTGTGATGGTAACCTCTGGTTATGAGACCGTCTTCGTGTCGGCCTACCTTAGAGTTTAGGATCTGAGACCGCCCTCGTGTTGGCTTTCCTTCTAAAATCCATCTTGTTAAGGTACCCTCTGGTTATGAGACCGCCTTTGTGTCGGCCTACCTTAGAGTTTAGGATCTGAAACCTCCCTCGTGTCGGCTTTCCTTCAAAAAACCATCTTGTGATGGTACCCTCTGGTTATGAGACCGCCTTCGTGTCTGCCTACCTTAGAGTTTAGGATATGAGACCACCTTCGTGTTGGATTTCCTTCAAAAATCCATCTTGTGATGGTAACCTCTATTTATGAGACCGCCTTCGTGTCAGCCTACCTTAGAGTTTAGGATCTGAGACCACCCTCGTGTCGGCTTTCCTTCTAAAATCCATCTTGTGATGGTAACCTCTGGTTATGAGACTGCCTTCGTGTCGGCCTACCTTAGAGTTTAGGATCTGAGACCGCCCTCGTGTCGGCTTTCCTTCTAAAATCCATCTTGTGATGGTAACCTCTGGTTATGAGACCGCCTTCGTGTCGGCCTACCTTAGAGTTTAGGATCTGAGACCTCCCTCGTGTCGGCTTTCCTTTTGAAATTCCATCTTGTGATGTTAACCTCTGGTTATGAGACCGCCTTCGTATCGGCCTACGTTAGAGTTTAGGATCTGAGACCGCTCTCGTGTCGGCTTTCCTTCTAAAATTCATCATGTAATGGTAATCTCTAATTATGAGCCCGCCTTCGTGTCGGCCTACCTTAGAGTTTCGGATCTGAGACCGCCCTCGTGTCGGCTTTCCTTCTAAAATCCATCTTGTTATGGTAACCTCTGGTTATGAGACCGCCTTCCTGTCGGCCTACCTTAGAGTTTAGGATCTTAGACCGCCCTCGAGTCGGGTTTCCTTCTAAAATCAATCTTGTAATGGTACCCTATGGTTATGAGACTGCCTTCATGTGGGCCTACCTTAGAGTTTAGGATCTGAGACGCCCTCGTGTCGGCTTTCCTTTTGAAAATCCATCTTGTGATGGTAACCTCTGGTTATGAGACCGTCTTCGTGTCGGCCTACCTTAGAGTTTAGGATCTGAGACCGCCCTCGTGTCGGCTTTCCTAATAAAATCCATCTTGTGATGGAAACCTCTGGTTATGAGACCGCCTTCGTGTCGGCCTACCTTAGAGTTTAGGATCTGAGATCGCCCTCGTGTTGGCTTTCCTTCTAAAATCCATCTTGTAATGGTACCCTATGGTTATGAGACCGCCTTCGTGTCGGCCTACCTTAGAGTTTAGGATCTGAGACGCCCTCGTGTCGGCTTTCCTTTTGAAAATCCATCATGTGATGGTAACCTCTGGTTATGAGACCGTCTTCATGTCGGCCTACTTTAGAGTTTAGGATCTGAGAGCGCCCTCGTGTTGGCTTTCCTTATATAATCCATCTTGTTATGGTACCCTCTAGTTATGAGACCGCCTTCGTGTCGGCCTACCTTAGAGTTTAGGATCTGAGACCTCCCTCGTGTCGGCTTTCCTTTTGAAAATCCATCTTGTGATGGTAACCTCTGGTTATGAGACCGCCTTCGTGTCGGCCTACATTAGAGTTTAGGATCTGAGACCACCCTCGTGTCTACTTTCCTTCTAAAATCCATCTTATGATGGTAACCTCCGGTTATGAGACCGCCTTCGTGTCGGCCTACCCTAGAGTTTAGGATCTGAGACCGCCCTCGTGTCGGCGTTCCTTCTAAAATCCATCATGTGATGGTAACATATGTTTATGAGACCGCCTTCGTGTCGGTTTACCTTAGAGTTTAGGATGTGAGACCGTACTTATGTCGACTTTCCTTTTCAAAATCCATCTTGTGATGGTAACCTCTAGTTATGAGACCGCCTTCGTGTCGGCTTACCTTAGAGTTTAGGATCTGAGACAACCCTCGTGTCGACTTTCCTTTTGAAAATCCATCTGGTGATGGTAACCTCTGGTTATGAGACCGCCTTCGTGTCGGCCTACCTTAGAGTTTAGGATCTGAGACCGCCCTCGTGTCGGCTTTCCTTCTAAAATCCATCTTGTGATGGTAACCTCTGGTTATAAGATCGCCTTCGTGTCAGCCTACCTTAGAGTTTAGGATCTGAGACCTCCCTCGTGTCGGCTTTCCTTTTGAAAATCCATCTTGTGATGTTAACCTTTGGTTATGAGACCGCCTTCGTATCGGCCTACCCTAGAGTTTATGATCTGAGACCGCCCTCGTGTCGGCGTTCCTTCTAAAATCCATCTTGTGATGGTAACCTCTGGTTATGAGACCGCCTTCCTGTCGGCCTACCATAGAGTTTAGGATCTTAGACCGCCCTCGAGTCGGGTTTCCTTCTAAAATCAATCTTGTAATGGTACCCTAAGGTTATGAGACTGCCTTCATGTCGGCCTACCTAAGAGTTTAGGATCTGAGACGCCTTCGTGTCGGCTTTCCTTTTGAAAATCCATCTTGTGATGGTAACCTCTGGTTATGAGACCATCTTCGTGTCGGCCTACCTTAGAGTTTAGGATCTGAGACCGCCCTCGTGTTGGCTTTCCTTCTAAAATCCATCTTGTTATGGTACCCTCTGGTTATGAGACCGCCTTTGTGTCGGCCTACCTTAGAGTTTAGGATCTGAAACCTCCCTCGTGTCGGCTTTCCTTCAAAAAACCATCTTGTGATGGTACCCTCTGGTTATGAGACCGCCTTCGTGTCTGCCTACCTTAGAGTTTAGGATATGAGACCGCCTTCGTGTTGGATTTCCTTCAAAAATCCATCATGTGATGGTAACCTCTATTTATAAGACCGCCTTCGTGTCAGCCTACCTTAGAGTTTAGGATCTGAGACCACCCTCGTGTCGGCTTTCCTTCTAAAATACATCTTGTGATGGTAACCTCTGGTTATGAGACCGCCTTCGTGTCGGCCTACCTTAGAGTTTAGGATCTGAGACCGCTCTCGTGTCGGCTTTCCTTCTAAAATTCATCATGTAATGGTAATCTCTAATTATGAGCCCGCCTTCGTGTCGGCCTACCTTAGAGTTTTGGATCTGAGACCGCCCTCGTGTCGGCTTTCCTTCTAAAATCCATCTTGTTATGGTAACCTCTGGTTATGAGACCGCCTTCCTGTCGGCCTACCTTAGAGTTTTGGATCTTAGACCGCCCTCGAGTCGGGTTTCCTTCTAAAATCAATCTTGTAATGGTACCCTAAGGTTATGAGACTGCCTTCATGTGGGCCTACCTTAGAGTTTAGGATCTGAGACGCCCTCGTGTCGGCTTTCCTTTTGAAAATCCATCTTGTGATGGTAACCTCTGGTTATGAGACCGTCTTCGTGTCGGCCTACCTTAGAGTTTAGGATCTGAGACCTCCCTCGTGTCGGCTTTCCTTTTGAAAATCCATCTTGTGATGTTAACCTTTGGTTATGAGACCGTCTTCGTATCGGCCTACCCTAGAGTTTATGATCTGAGACCGCCCTCGTGTCGGCGTTCCTTCTAAAATCCATCTTGTGATGGTAACCTCTGGTTATGAGACCGCCTTCCTGTCGGCCTACCATAGAGTTTAGGATCTTAGACCGCCCTCGAGTCGGGTTTCCTTCTAAAATCAATCTTGTAATGGTACCCTAAGGTTATGAGACTGCCTTCATGTCGGCCTACCTAAGAGTTTAGGATCTGAGACGCCCTCGTGTCGGCTTTCCTTTTGAAAATCCATCTTGTGATGGTAACCTCTGGTTATGAGACCATCTTCGTGTCGGCCTACCTTAGAGTTTAGGATCTGAGACCGCCCTCGTGTTGGCTTTCCTTCTAAAATCCATCTTGTTATGGTACCCTCTGGTTATGAGACCGCCTTTGTGTCGGCCTACCTTAGAGTTTAGGATCTGAAACCTCCCTCGTGTCGGCTTTCCTTCAAAAAACCATCTTGTGATGGTACCCTCTGGTTATGAGACCGCCTACGTGTCTGCCTACCTTAGAGTTTAGGATATGAGACCGCCTTCGTGTTGGATTTCCTTCAAAAATCCATCTTGTGATGGTAACCTCTATTTATAAGACCGCCTTCGTGTCAGCCTACCTTAGAGTTTAGGATCTGAGACCACCCTCGTGTCGGCTTTCCTTCTAAAATACATCTTGTGATGGTAACCTCTGGTTATGAGACCGCCTTCGTGTCGGCCTACCTTAGAGTTTAGGATCTGAGACCGCCCTCGTGTCGGCTTTCCTTCTAAAATCCATCTTGTGATGGTAACCTCTGGTTATGAGACCGCCTTCGTGTCGGCCTACCTTAGAGTTTAGGATCTGAGACCTCCCTCGTGTCGGCTTTCCTTTTGAAAATCCATCTTGTGATGTTAACCTCTGGTTATGAGACCGCCGTCGTATCGGCCTACCATAGAGTTTAGGATCTGAGACCGCTCTCGTGTCGGCTTTCCTTCTAAAATTCATCATGTAATGGTAATCTCTGGTTATGAGCCCGCCTTCGTGTCGGCCTACATTAGAGTTTTGGATCTGAGACCGCCCTCGTGTCGGCTTTCCTTCTAAAATACATCTTGTTATGGTAACCTCTGGTTATGAGACTGCCTTCGTGTCGGCCTACCTTAGAGTTTAGGATCTAAGACCACCCTCGTGTCGGCTTTCCTTCTAAAATCCATCTTGTGATGGTAATCTCTGGTTAAGAGACCGCCTTCATGTCGGCCTACCTTAGAGTTTAGGATCTGAGACCGCCCTCGTGTCGGCTTTCCTTCAAAAATCCATCTTGTGATGGAAACCTCTGGTTATGAGACCGCCTTCGTGTCGGCCTACCTTAGAGTTTAGGATCTGAGACCGCTCTCGTGTCGGCTTTCCTTCTAAAATTCATCATGTAATGGTAATCTCTAATTATGAGCCCGCCTTCGTGTCGGCCTACCTTAGAGTTTTGGATCTGAGACCGCCCTCGTGTCGGCTTTCCTTCTAAAATCCATCTTGTTATGGTAACCTCTGGTTATGAGACCGCCTTCCTGTCGGCCTACCTTAGAGTTTAGGATCTTAGACCGCCCTCGAGTCGGGTTTCCTTCTAAAATCAATCTTGTAATGGTACCCTAAGGTTATGAGACTGCCTTCATGTGGGCCTACCTTAGAGTTTAGGATCTGAGACGCCCTCGTGTCGGCTTTCCTTTTGAAAATCCATCTTGTGATGGTAACCTCTGGTTATGAGACCGTCTTCGTGTCGGCCTGCCTTAGAGTTTAGGATCTGAGACCGCCCTCGTGTCGGCTTTCCTTCTAAAATCCATCTTGTGATGGTAATCTCTGGTTAAGAGACCGCCTTTATGTCGGCCTACATTAGAGTTTAGGATCTGAGACCGCCCTCGTGTCGGCTTTCCTTCAAAAATCCATCTTGTGTTGGAAACCTCTGGTTATGAGACCGCCTTCGTGTCGGCCTACCTTAGAGTTTAGGATCTGAGATCGCCCTCGTGTTGGCTTTCCTTCTAAAATCCATCTTGTAATGGTACCCTATGGTTATGAGACCGCCTTCGTGTCGGCCTACCTTAGAGTTTAGGATCTGAGACGCCCTCGTGTCGGCTTTCCTTTTGAAAATCCATCATGTGATGGTAACCTCTGGTTATGAGACCGTCTTCATGTCGGCCTACTTTAGAGTTTAGGATCTGAGAGCGCCCTCGTGTTGGCTTTCCTTATAAAATCCATCTTGTTATGGTACCCTCTGGTTATGAGACCGCCTTTGTGTCGGCCTACCTTAGAGTTTAGGATCTGAGACCTCCCTCGTGTCGGCTTTCCTTTTGAAAATCCATCTTGTGATGGTAACCTCTGGTTATGAGACCGCCTTCGTGTCGGCCTACATTAGAGTTTAGGATCTGAGACCACCCTCGTGTCTACTTTCCTTCTAAAATCCATCTTATGATGGTAACCTCTGGTTATGAGACCGCCTTCGTGTCGGCCTACCCTAGAGTTTAGGATCTGAGACCGCCCTCGTGTCGGCGTTCCTTCTAAAATCCATCATGTGATGGTAACCTATGTTTATGAGACCGCCTTCGTGTCGGTTTACCTTAGAGTTTAGGATGTGAGACCGTACTTATGTCGACTTTCCTTTTCAAAATCCATCTTGTGATGGTAACCTCTAGTTATGAGACCGCCTTCGTGTCGGCTTACCTTAGAGTTTAGGATCTGAGACAACCCTCGTGTCGACTTTCCTTTAGAAAATCCATCTGGTGATGGTAACCTCTGGTTATGAGACCGCCTTCGTGTCGGCCTACCTTAGAGTTTAGGATCTGAGACCTCCCTCGTGTCGGCTTTCCTTCTAAAATCCATCTTGTGATGGTAACCTCTGGTTATAAGATCGCCTTCGTGTCGGCCTACCTTAGAGTTTAGGATCTGAGACCTCCCTCGTGTCGGCTTTCCTTTTGAAAATCCATCTTGTGATGTTAACCTTTGGTTATGAGACCGCCTTCGTATCGGCCTACCCTAGAGTTTATGATCTGAGACCGCCCTCGTGTCGGCGTTCCTTCTAAAATCCATCTTGTGATGGTAACCTCTGGTTATCAGACCGCCTTCCTGTCGGCCTACCATAGAGTTTAGGATCTTAGACCGCCCTCGAGTCGGGTTTCCTTCTAAAATCAATCTTGTAATGGTACCCTAAGGTTATGAGACTGCCTTCATGTCGGCCTACCTTAGAGTTTAGGATCTGAGACGCCCTCGTGTCGGCTTTCCTTCTGAAAATCCATCTTGTGATGGTAACCTCTGGTTATGAGACCGTCTTCGTGTCGGCCTACCTTAGAGTTTAGGATCTGAGACCGCCCTCGTGTCGGCTTTCCTTCTAAAATCCATCTTGTGATGGTAATCTCTGGTTAAGAGACCGCCTTTATGTCGGCCTACCTTAGAGTTTAGGATCTGAGACCGCCCTCGTGTCGGCTTTCCTTCAAAAATCCATCTTGTGATGGAAACCTCTGGTTATGAGACCGCCTCCGTGTCGGCCTACCTTAGAGTTTAGGATCTGAGATCGCCCTCGTGTTGGCATTCCTTCTAAAATCCATCTTGTAATGGTACCCTATGGTTATGAGACCGCCTTCGTTTCGGCCTACCTTAGATTTTAGGATCTGAGACGCCCTCGTGTCGGCTTTCCTCTTGAAAATCCATCATGTGATGGTAACCTCTGGTTATGAGACCGTCTTCATGTCGGCCTACTTTAGAGTTTAGGATCTGAGAGCGCCCTCGTGTTGGCTTTCCTTATAAAATCCATCTTGTTATGGTACCCTCTGGTTATGAGACCGCCTTTGTGTCGGCCTACCTTAGAGTTTAGGATCTGAGACCTCCCTCGTGTCGGCTTTCCTTTTGAAAATCCATCTTGTGATGGTAACCTCTGGTTATGAGACCGCCTTCGTGTCGGCCTACATTAGAGTTTAGGATCTGAGGCCACCCTCGTGTCTTCTTTCCTTCTAAAATCCATCTTATGATGGTAACCTCCGGTTATGAGACCGCCTTCGTGTCGGCCTACCCTAGAGTTTAGAATCTGAGACCGCCCTCGTGTCGGCGTTCCTTCTAAAATCCATCATGTGATGGTAACCTATGTTTATGAGACCGCCTTCGTGTCGGTTTACCTTAGAGTTTAGGATGTGAGACCGTACTTATGTCGGCTTTCCTTTTCAAAATCCATCTTGTGATGGTAACCTCTAGTTATGAGACCGCCTTCGTGTCGGCTTACCTTAGAGTTTAGGATCTGAGACAACCCTCGTGTCGACTTTCCTTTTGAAAATCCATCTGGTGATGGTAACCTCTGGTTATGAGACCGCCTTCGTGTCGGCCTACCTTAAAGTTTAGGATCTGAGACCGCCCTCGTGTCGGCTTTCCTTCTAAAATCCATCTTGTGATGGTAACCTCTGGTTATGAGATCGCCTTCGTGTCGGCCTACCTTAGAGTTTAGGATCTGAGACCTCCCTCGTGTCGGCTTTCCTTTTGAAAATCCATCTTGTGATGTTAACCTTTGGTTATGAGACCGCCTTCGTATCGGCCTACCCTAGAGTTTATGACCTGAGACCGCCCTCGTGTCGGCGTTCCTTCTAAAATCCATCTTGTGATGGTAACCTCTGGTTATGAGACCGCCTTCCTGTCGGCCTACCTTAGAGTTTAGGATCTTAGACCCCCCTCGAGTCGGGTTTCCTTCTAAAATCAATCTTGTAATGGTACCCTAAGGTTATGAGACTGCCTTCATGTCGGCCTACCTTAGAGTTTAGGATCTGAGACGCCCTCGTGTCGGCTTTCCTTTTGAAAATCCGTCTTGTGATGGTAACCTCTGGTTATGAGACCATCTTCGTGTCGGCCTACCTTAGAGTTTAGGATCTGAGACCGCCCTCGTGTTGGCTTTCCTTCTAAAATCCATCTTGTTATGGTACCCTCTGGTTATGAGACCGCCTTTATGTCGGCCTACCTTAGAGTTTAGGATCTGAAACCTCCCTCGTGTCGGCTTTCCTTCAAAAAACCATCGTGTGATGGTACCCTCTGGTTATGAGACCACCTTCGTGTCTGCCTACCTTAGAGTTTAGGATATGAAACCGCCTTCATGTTGGATTTCCTTCAAAAATCCTTCTTGTGATGGTAACCTCTATTTATGAGACCGCCTTCGTGTCAGCCTACCTTAGAGTTTAGGATCTGAGACCACCCTCGTGTCGGATTTCCTTCTAAAATCCATCTTGTGATGGTAACCTCTGGTTATGAGACCGCCTTCGTGTCGGCCTACCTTAGAGTTTAGGATCTGAGACCGCCCTCGTGTCGGCTTTCCTTCTAAAATCCATCTTGTGATGGTAACCTCTGGTTATGAGACCGCCTTCGTGTCGGCCTACCTTAGAGTTTAGGATCTGAGACCTCCCTCGTGTCGGCTTTCCTATTGAAAATCCATCTTGTGATGTTAACCTCTGGTTATGAGACCGCCTTCGTATCGGCCTACCTTAGAGTTTAGGATCTGAGACCGCTCTCGTGTCGGCTTTCCTTCTAAAATTCATCATGTAATGGTAATCTCTGGTTATGAGCCCGCCTTCGTGTCGGCCTACCTTAGAGTTTTGGATCTGAGACCGCCCTCGTGTCGGCTTTCCTTCTAAAATACATCTTGTTATGGTAACCTCTAGTTATGAGACCGCCTTCGTGTCGGCCTACCTTAGAGTTTAGGATCTAAGACCACCCTCGTGTCGGCTTTCCTTCTAAAATCCATCTTGTGATGGTAATCTCTGGTTAAGAGACCGCCTTCATGTCGGCCTACCTTAGAGTTTAGGATCTGAGACCGCCCTCGTGTCGGCTTTCCTTCTAAAATCCATCTTGTGATGGAAACCTCTGGTTATGAGACCGCCTTCGTGTCGGCCTACCTTAGAGTTTAGGATCTGAGATCGCCCTCGTGTTGGCTTTCCTTCTAATATCCATCTTGTAATGGTACCCTATGGTTATGAGACCGCCTTCGTGTCGGCCTACCTTAGAGTTTAGGATCTGAGACGCCCTCGTGTCGGCTTTCCTTTTGAAAATCCATCATGTGATGGTAACCTCTGGTTATGAGACCGTCTTCATGTCGGCCTACTTTAGAGTTTAGGATCTGAGAGCGCCCTCGTGTTGGCTTTCCTTATAAAATCCATCTTGTTATGGTACTCTCTGGTTATGAGACCGCCTTTGTGTCGGCCTACCTTAGAGTTTAGGACCTGAGACCTCCCTCGTGTCGGCTTTCCTTCTAAAATACATCTTGTTATGGTAACCTCTAGTTATGAGACCGCCTTCGTGTCGGCCTACCTTAGAGTTTAGGATCTGAGACCGCCCTCGTGTCGGCTTTCCTTCTAAAATCCATCTTGTGATGGTAATCTCTGGTTAAGAGACCGCCTTCATGTCGGCCTACCTTAGAGTTTAGGATCTGAGACCGCCCTCGTGTCGGCTTTCCTTCAAAAATCCATCTTGTGATGGAAACCTCTGGTTATGAGACCGCCTTCGTGTCGGCCTACCTTAGAGTTTAGGATCTGAGATCGCCCTCGTGTTGGCTTTCCTTCTAATATCCATCTTTTAATGGTACCCTATGGTTATGAGACCGCCTTCGTGTCGGCCTACCTTAGAGTTTAGGATCTGAGACGCCCTCGTGTCGGCTTTCCTTTTGAAAATCCATCATGTGATGGTAACCTCTGGTTATGAGACCGTCTTCATGTCGGCCTACTTTAGAGTTTAGGATCTGAGAGCGCCCTCGTGTTGGCTTTCTTATAAAATCCATCTTGTTATGGTACCCTCTGGTTATGAGACCGCCTTTGTGTCGGCCTACCTTAGAGTTTAGGATCTGAGACCTCCCTCGTGTCGGCTTTCCTTTTGAAAATCCATCTTGTGATGGTAACCTCTGGTTATGAGATCGCCTTCGTGTTGGCCTACATTAGAGTTTAGGATCTGAGACCGCCCTCGTGTCGGCTTTCCTTCTAAAATCCATCTTGTGATGGTAACCTCTGGTTATGAGACCGCCTTCGTGTCGGCCTAACTTAGACTTTAGGATCTGAGACCTCCCTCGTGTCGGCTTTCCTTTTGAAAATCCATCTTGTGATGTTAACCTCTGGTTATGAGACCGCCTTCGTGTCGGCCTACCTTAGAGTTTAGGATCTGAGACCGCCCTCGTGTCGGCTTTCCTTCAAAAATCCATCTTGTGATGGAAACCTCTGGTTATGAGACCGCCTTCGTGTCGGCCTACCTTAGAGTTTAGGATCTGAGATCGCCCTCGTGTTGGCTTTCCTTCTAATATCCATCTTGTAATGGTACCCTATGGTTATGAGACCGCCTTCGTGTCGGCCTACCTTAGAGTTTAGGATCTGAGACGCCCTCGTGTCGGCTTTCCTTTTGAAAATCCATCATGTGATGGTAACCTCTGGTTATGAGACCGTCTTCATGTCGGCCTACTTTAGAGTTTAGGATCTGAGAGCGCCCTCGTGTTGGCTTTCCTTATAAAATCCATCTTGTTATGGTACCCTCTGGTTATGAGACCGCCTTTGTGTCGGCCTACCTTAGAGTTTAGGATCTGAGACCTCCCTCGTGTCGGCTTTCCTTTTGAAAATCCATCTTGTGATGGTAACCTCTGGTTATGAGACCGCCTTCGTGTTGGCCTACATTAGAGTTTAGGATCTGAGACCGCCCTCGTGTCGGCTTTCCTTCTAAAATCCATCTTGTTATGGTACCCTCTGGTTATGAGACCGCCTTTGTGTCGGCCTACCTTAGAGTTTAGGATCTGAGACCTCCCTCGTGTCGGCTTTCCTTTTGAAAATCCATCTTGTGATGGTAACCTTTGGTTATGAGACCGCCTTCGTGTTGGCCTACATTAGAGTTTAGGATCTGAGACCGCCCTCGTGTCGGCTTTCCTTCTAAAATCCATCTTGTGATGGTAACCTCTGGTTATGAGACCGCCTTCGTGTCGGCCTACCTTAGACTTTAGGATCTGAGACCTCCCTCGTCTCGGCTTTCCTTTTGAAAATCCATCTTGTGATGTTAACCTCTGGTTATGACACCGCCTTCGTGTCGGCCTACCTTAGAGTTTAGGATCTGAGACCGCCCTCGTGTCGGCTTTCCTTCAAAAATCCATCTTGTGATGGAAACCTCTGGTTATGAGACCGCCTTCGTGTCGGCCTACCTTAGAGTTTAGGATCTGAGATCGCCCTCGTGTTGGCTTTCCTTCTAATATCCATCTTGTAATGGTACCCTATGGTTATGAGACCGCCTTCGTGTCAGCCTACCTTAGAGTTTAGGATCTGAGACGCCCTCGTGTCGGCTTTCCTTTTGAAAATCCATCATGTGATGGTAACCTCTGGTTATGAGACCGTCTTCATGTCGGCCTACTTTAGAGTTTAGGATCTGAGAGCGCCCTCGTGTTGGCTTTCCTTATAAAATCCATCTTGTTATGGTACTCTCTGGTTATGAGACCGCCTTTGTGTCGGCCTACCTTAGAGTTTAGGATCTGAGACCTCCCTCGTGTCGGCTTTCCTTCTAAAATACATCTTGTTATGGTAACCTCTAGTTATGAGACCGCCTTCGTGTCGGCCTACCTTAGAGTTTAGGATCTGAGACCACCCTCGTGTCGGCTTTCCTTCTAAAATCCATCTTGTGATGGTAATCTCTGGTTAAGAGACTGCCTTCATGTCGGCCTACCTTAGAGTTTAGGATCTGAGACCGCCCTCGTGTCGGCTTTCCTTCAAAAATCCATCTTGTGATGGAAACCTCTGGTTATGAGACCGCCTTCGTGTCGGCCTACCTTAGAGTTTAGGATCTGAGATCGCCCTCGTGTTGGCTTTCCTTCTAATATCCATCTTGTAATGGTACCCTATGGTTATGAGACCGCCTTCGTGTCGGCCTACCTTAGAGTTTAGGATCTGAGACGCCCTCGTGTCGGCTTTCCTTTTAAAAATCCATCATGTGATGGTAACCTCTGGTTATGAGACCGTCTTCATGTCGGCCTACTTTAGAGTTTAGGATCTGAGAGCGCCCTCGTGTTGGCTTTCCTTATAAAATCCATCTTGTTATGGTACCCTCTGGTTATGAGACCGCCTTTGTGTCGGCCTACCTTAGAGTTTAGGATCTGAGACCTCCCTCGTGTCGGCTTTCCTTTTGAAAATCCATCTTGTGATGGTAACCTCTGGTTATGAGACCGCCTTCGTGTCGGCCTACATTAGAGTTTAGGATCTGAGACCGCCCTCGTGTCGGCTTTCCTTCTAAAATCCATCTTGTGATGGTAACCTCTGTTTATGAGACCGCCTTCGTGTCGGCCTACCTTAGAGTTTAGGATCTGAGACCTCCCTCGTGTCGGCTTTCCTTTTGAAAATCCATCTTGTGATGTTAACCTCTGGTTATGAGACCGCCTTCGTGTCGGCCTACCTTAGAGTTTAGGATCTGAGACCGCCCTCGTGTCGGCTTTCCTTCAAAAATCCATCTTGTGATGGAAACCTCTGGTTATGAGACCGCCTTCGTGTCGGCCTACCTTAGAGTTTAGGATCTGAGATCGCCCTCGTGTTGGCTTTCCTTCTAATATCCATCTTGTAATGGTACCCTATGGTTATGAGACCGCCTTCGTGTCGGCCTACCTTAGAGTTTAGGATCTGAGCGCCCTCGTGTCGGCTTTCCTTTTGAAAATCCATCATGTGATGGTAACCTCTGGTTATGAGACCGTCTTCATGTCGGCCTACTTTAGAGTTTAAGATCTGAGAGCGCCCTCGTGTTGGCTTTCCTTATAAAATCCATCTTGTTATGGTACTCTCTGGTTATGAGACCGCCTTTGTGTCGGCCTACCTTAGAGTTTAGGATCTGAGACCTCCCTCGTGTCGGCTTTCCTTTTGAAAATCCATCTTGTGATGGTAACCTCTGGTTATGAGACCGCCTTCGTGTCGGCCTACATTAGAGTTTAGGATCTGAGACCACCCTCGTGTCTACTTTCCTTCTAAAATCCATCTTATGATGGTAACCTCCGGTTATGAGACCGCCTTCGTGTCGGCCTACCCTAGAGTTTAGGATCTGAGACCGCCCTCGTGTCGGCGTTCCTTCTAAAATCCATCATGTGATGGTAACCTATGTTTATGAGACCGCCTTCGTGTCGGTTTACCTTAGAGTTTAGGATGTGAGACCGTACTTATGTCGGCTTTCCTTTTCAAAATCCATCTTGTGATGGTAACCTCTAGTTATGAGACCGCCTTCGTGTCGGCTTACCTTAGAGATTAGGATCTGAGACAACCCTCGTGTCGACTTTCCTTTTGAAAATCCATCTGGTGATGGTAACCTCTATTTATGAGACCGCCTTCGTGTCGGCCTACCTTAGAGTTTAGGATCTGAGACCGCCCTCGTGTCGGCTTTCCTTCTAAAATCCATCTTGTGATGGTAACCTCTGGTTATGAGATCGCCTTCGTGTCGGCCTACCTTAGAGTTTAGGATCTGAGACCTCCCTCGTGTCGGCTTTCCTTTTGAAAATCCATCTTGTGATGTTAACCTTTGGTTATGAGACCGCCTTCGTATCGGCCTACCCTAGAGTTTATGATCTGAGACCGCCCTCGTGTCGGCGTTCCTTCTAAAATCCATCTTGTGATGGTAACCTCTGGTTATGAGACCGCCTTCCTGTCGGCCTACCTTAGAGTTTAGGATCTTAGACCGCCCTCGAGTCGGGTTTCCTTCTAAAATCAATCTTGTAATGGTACCCTAAGGTTATGAGACTGCCTTCATGTCGGCTTGCCTTAGAGTTTAGGATCTGAGACGCCCTCGTGTCGGCTTTCCTTTTGAAAATCCATCTTGTGATGGTAACCTCTGGTTATGAGACCGTCTTCGTGTCGGCCTACCTTAGAGTTTAGGATCTGAGACCGCCCTCGTGTTGGCTTTCCTTCTAAAATCCATCTTGTTAAGGTACCCTCTGGTTATGAGACCGCCTTTGTGTCGGCCTACCTTAGAGTTTAGGATCTGAAACCTCCCTCGTGTCGGCTTTCCTTCAAAAAACCATCTTGTGATGGTACCCTCTGGTTATGAGACCGCCTTCGTGTCTGCCTACCTTAGAGTTTAGGATATGAGACCGCCTTCGTGTTGGATTTCCTTCAAAAATCCATCTTGTGATGGTAACCTCTGTTTATAAGACCGCCTTCGTGTTAGCCTACCTTAGAGTTTAGGATCTGAGACCACCCTCGTGTCGGCTTTCCTTCTAAAATCCATCTTGTGATGGTAACCTCTGGTTATGAGACCGCCTTCGTGTCGGCCTACCTTAGAGTTTAGGATCTGAGACCGCCCTCGTGTCGGCTTTCCTTCTAAAATCCATCTTGTGATGGTAATCTCTGGTTAAGAGACCGCCTTCATGTCGGCCTACCTTAGAGTTTAGGATCTGAGACCGCCCTCGTGTCGGCTTTCCTTCAAAAATCCATCTTGTGATGGAAACCTCTGGTTATGAGACCGCCTTCGTGTCGGCCTACCTTAGAGTTTAGGATCTGAGATCGCCCTCGTGTTGGCTTTCCTTCTAATATCCATCTTGTAATGGTACCCTATGGTTATGAGACCGCCTTCGTGTCGGCCTACCTTAGAGTTTAGGATCTGAGACGCCCTCGTGTCGGCTTTCCTTTTAAAAATCCATCATGTGATGGTAACCTCTGGTTATGAGACCGTCTTCATGTCGGCCTACTTTAGAGTTTAGGATCTGAGAGCGCCCTCGTGTTGGCTTTCCTTATAAAATCCATCTTGTTATGGTACCCTCTGGTTATGAGACCGCCTTTGTGTTGGCCTACCTTAGAGTTTAGGATCTGAGACCTCCCTCGTGTCGGCTTTCCTTTTGAAAATCCATCTTGTGATGGTAACCTCTGGTTATGAGACCGCCTTCGTGTCGGCCTACCTTAGAGTTTAGGATCTGAGACCGCCCTCGTGTCGGCTTTCCTTCTAAAATACATCTTGTGATGGTAACCTCTGGTTATGAGACCGCCTTCGTGTCGGCCTACCTTAGAGTTTGGGATCTGAGACCTCCCTCGTGTCGGCTTTCCTTTTGAAAATCCATCTTGTGATGTTAACCTCTGGTTATGAGACCGCCTTCGTGTCGGCCTACCTTAGAGTTTAGGATCTGAGACCGCCCTCGTGTCGGCTTTCCTTCAAAAATCCATCTTGTGATGGAAACCTCTGGTTATGAGACCGCCTTCGTGTCGGCCTACCTTAGAGTTTAGGATCTGAGATCGCCCTCGTGTTGGCTTTCCTTCTAATATCCATCTTGTAATGGTACCCTATGGTTATGAGACCGCCTTCGTGTCGGCCTACCTTAGAGTTTAGGATCTGAGACGCCCTCGTGTCGGCTTTCCTTTTGAAAATCCATCATGTGATGGTAACCTCTGGTTATGAGACCGTCTTCATGTCGGCCTACTTTAGAGTTTAGGATCTGAGAGCGCCCTCGTGTTGGCTTTCCTTATAAAATCCATCTTGTTATGGTACTCTCTGGTTATGAGACCGCCTTTGTGTCGGCCTACCTTAGAGTTTAGGATCTGAGACCTCCCTCGTGTCGGCTTTCCTTTTGAAAATCCATCTTGTGATGTTAACCTCTGGTTATGAGACCGCCTTCCTGTCGGCCTACCTTAGAGTTTAGGATCTTAGACCGCCCTCGAGTCGGGTTTCCTTCTAAAATCAATCTTGTAATGGTACCCTAAGGTTATGAGACTGCCTTCATGTCGGCCTGCCTTAGAGTTTAGGATCTGAGACGCCCTCGTGTCGGCTTTCCTTTTGAAAATCCATCTTGTGATGGTAACCTCTGGTTATTAGACCGTCTTCGTGTCGGCCTACCTTAGAGTTTAGGATCTGAGACCGCCCTCGTGTTGGCTTTCCTTCTAAAATCCATCTTGTTAAGGTACCCTCTGGTTATGAGACCGCCTTTGTGTCGGCCTACCTTAGAGTTTAGGATCTGAAACCTCCCTCGTGTCGGCTTTCCTTCAAAAAACCATCTTGTGATGGTACCCTCTGGTTATGAGACCGCCTTCGTGTCTGCCTACCTTAGAGTTTAGGATATGAGACCGCCTTCGTGTTGGATTTCCTTCAAAAATCCATCTTGTGATGGTAACCTCTGTTTATAAGACCGCCTTCGTGTTAGCCTACCTTAGAGTTTAGGATCTGAGACCACCCTCGTGTCGGCTTTCCTTCTAAAATCCATCTTGTGATGGTAACCTCTGGTTATGAGACCGCCTTCGTGTCGGCCTACCTTAGAGTTTAGGATCTGAGACCGCCCTCGTGTCGGCTTTCCTTCTAAAATCCATCTTGTGATGGTAATCTCTGGTTAAGAGACCGCCTTCATGTCGGCCTACCTTAGAGTTTAGGATCTGAGACCGCCCTCGTGTCGGCTTTCCTTCAAAAATCCATCTTGTGATGGAAACCTCTGGTTATGAGACCGCCTTCGTGTCGGCCTACCTTAGAGTTTAGGATCTGAGATCGCCCTCGTGTTGGCTTTCCTTCTAATATCCATCTTGTAATGGTACCCTATGGTTATGAGACCGCCTTCGTGTCGGCCTACCTTAGAGTTTAGGATCTGAGACGCCCTCGTGTCGGCTTTCCTTTTAAAAATCCATCATGTGATGGTAACCTCTGGTTATGAGACCGTCTTCATGTCGGCCTACTTTAGAGTTTAGGATCTGAGAGCGCCCTCGTGTTGGCTTTCCTTATAAAATCCATCTTGTTATGGTACCCTCTGGTTATGAGACCGCCTTTGTGTCGGCCTACCTTAGAGTTTAGGATCTGAGACCTCCCTCGTGTCGGCTTTCCTTTTGAAAATCCATCTTGTGATGGTAACCTCTGGTTATGAGACCGCCTTCGTGTCGGCCTACCTTAGAGTTTAGGATCTGAGACCGCCCTCGTGTCGGCTTTCCTTCTAAAATCCATCTTGTGATGGTAACCTCTGGTTATGAGACCGCCTTCGTGTCGGCCTACCTTAGAGTTTGGGATCTGAGACCTCCCTCGTGTCGGCTTTCCTTTTGAAAATCCATCTTGTGATGTTAACCTCTGGTTATGAGACCGCCTTCGTGTCGGCCTACCTTAGAGTTTAGGATCTGAGACCGCCCTCGTGTCGGCTTTCCTTCAAAAATCCATCTTGTGATGGAAACCTCTGGTTATGAGACCGCCTTCGTGTCGGCCTACCTTAGAGTTTAGGATCTGAGATCGCCCTCGTGTTGGCTTTCCTTCTAATATCCATCTTGTAATGGTACCCTATGGTTATGAGACCGCCTTCCTGTCGGCCTACCTTAGAGTTTAGGATCTGAGACCGCCCTCGAGTCGGGTTTCCTTCTAAAATCAATCTTGTAATGGTACCCTAAGGTTATGAGACTGCCTTCATGTCGGCTTGCCTTAGAGTTTAGGATCTGAGACGCCCTCGTGTCGGCTTTCCTTTTGAAAATCCATCTTGTGATGGTAACCTCTGGTTATGAGACCGTCTTCGTGTCGGCCTACCTTAGAGTTTAGGATCTGAGACCGCCCTCGTGTTGGCTTTCCTTCTAAAATCCATCTTGTTAAGGTACCCTCTGGTTATGAGACCGCCTTTGTGTCGGCCTACCTTAGAGTTTAGGATCTGAAACCTCCCTCATGCCGGCTTTCCTTCAAAAAACCATCTTGTGATGGTACCCTCTGGTTATGAGACCGCCTTCGTGTCTGCCTACCTTAGAGTTTAGGATATGAGACCGCCTTCGTGTTGGATTTCCTTCAAAAATCCATCTTGTGATGGTAACCTCTGTTTATAAGACCGCCTTCGTGTCGGCCTACCTTAGAGTTTAGGATCTGAGATCGCCCTCGTGTTGGCTTTCCTTCTAATATCCATCTTGTAATGGTACCCTATGGTTATGAGACCGCCTTCGTGTCGGCCTACCTTAGAGTTTAGGATCTGAGACGCCCTCGTGTCGGCTTTCCTTTGAAAAATCCATCATGTGATGGTAACCTCTGGTTATGAGACCGTCTTCATGTCGGCCTACTTTAGAGTTTAGGATCTGAGAGCGCCCTCGTGTCTACTTTCCTTATAAAATCCATCTTGTTATGGTACCCTCTGGTTATGAGACCGCCTTTGTGTCGGCCTACCTTAGAGTTTAGGATCTGAGACCTCCCTCGTGTCGGCTTTCCTTTTGAAAATCCATCTTGTGATGGTAACCTCTGGTTATGAGACCGCCTTCGTGTCAGCCTACATTAGAGTTTAGGATCTGAGACCGCCCTCGTGTCGGCTTTCCTTTTAAAATCCATCTAGTGATGGTAACCTCTGGTTATGAGACCGCCTTCGTGTCGGCCTACCTTAGAGTTTAGGATCTGAGACCGCCCTCGTGTCGGCTTTCCTTCAAAAATCCATCTTGTGATGGAAACCTCTGGTTATGAGACCGCCTTCGTGTCGGCCTACCTTAGAGTTTAGGATCTGAGATCGCCCTCGTGTTGGCTTTCCTTCTAATATCCATCATGTAATGGTACCCTATGGTTATGAGACCGCCTTCGTGTCGGCCTACCTTAGAGTTTAGGATCTGAGACGCCCTCGTGTCGGGTTTCCTTTTGAAAATCCATCATGTGATGGTAACCTCTGGTTATGAGACCGTCTTCAAGTCGGCCTACTTTAGAGTTTAGGATCTGAGAGCGTCCTCGTGTTGGCTTTCCTTATAAAATCCATCTTGTTATGGTACTCTCTGGTTATGAGACCGCCTTTGTGTCGGCCTACCTTAGAGTTTAGGATCTGAGACCTCCCTCGTGTCGGCTTTCCTTTTGAAAATCCATCTTGTGATGGTAACCTCTGGTTATGAGACCGCCTTCGTGTCGGCCTACATTAGAGTTTAGGATCTGAGACCACCCTCGTGTCTACTTTCCTTCTAAAATCCATCTTATGATGGTAACCTCCGGTTATGAGACCGCCTTCGTGTCGGCCTACCCTAGAGTTTAGGATCTGAGACCGCCCTCGTGTCGGCGTTCCTTCTAAAATCCATCATGTGATGGTAACCTATGTTTATGAGACCGCCTTCGTGTCGGTTTACCTTAGAGTTTAGGATGTGAGACCGTACTTATGTCGGCTTTCGTTTTCAAAATCCATCTTGTGATGGTAACCTCTAGTTATGAGACCGCCTTCGTGTCGGCTTACCTTAGAGATTAGGATCTGAGACAACCCTCGTGTCGACTTTCCTTTTGAAAATCCATCTGGTGATGGTAACCTCTATTTATGAGACCGCCTTCGTGTCGGCCTACCTTAGAGTTTAGGATCTGAGACCGCCCTCGTGTCGGCTTTCCTTCTAAAATCCATCTTGTGATGGTAACCTCTGGTTATGAGATCGCCTTCGTGTCGGCCTACCTTAGAGTTTAGGATCTGAGACCTCCCTCGTGTCAGCTTTCCTTTTGAAAATCCATCTTGTGATGTTAACCTTTGGTTATGAGACCGCCTTCGTATCGGCCTACCCTAGAGTCTATGATCTGAGACCGCCCTCGTGTTGGCGTTCCTTCTAAAATCCATCTTGTGATGGTAACCTCTGGTTATGAGACCGCCTTCCTGTCGGCCTACCTTAGAGTTTAGGATCTTAGATCGCCCTCGAGTCGGGTTTCCTTCTAAAATCAATCTTGTAATGGTACCCTAAGGTTATGAGACTGCCTTCATGTCGGCCTGCCTTAGAGTTTAGGATCTGAGACGCCCTCGTGTCGGCTTTCCTTTTGAAAATCCATCTTGTGATGGTAACCTCTGGTTATGAGACCGTCTTCGTGTCGGCCTACCTTAGAGTTTAGGATCTGAGACCGCCCTCGTGTTGGCTTTCCTTCTAAAATCCATCTTGTTAAGGTACCCTCTGGTTATGAGACCGCCTTTGTGTCGGCCTACCTTAGAGTTTAGGATCTGAAACCTCCCTCGTGTCGGCTTTCCTTCAAAAAACCATCTTGTGATGGTACCCTCTGGTTATGAGACCGCCTTCGTGTCTGCCTACCTTAGAGTTTAGGATATGAGACCGCCTTCGTGTTGGATTTCCTTCAAAAATCCATCTTGTGATGGTAACCTCTGTTTATAAGACCGCCTTCGTGTTAGCCTACCTTAGAGTTTAGGATCTGAGACCACCCTCGTGTCGGCTTTCCTTCTAAAATCCATCTTGTGATGGTAACCTCTGGTTATGAGACCGCCTTCGTGTCGGCCTACCTTAGAGTTTAGGATCTGAGACCGCCCTCGTGTCGGCTTTCCTTCTAAAATCCATCTTGTGATGGTAATCTCTTGTTAAGAGACCGCCTTTATGTCGGCCTACCTTAGAGTTTAGGATCTGAGACCGCCCTCGTGTCGGCTTTCCTTCAAAAATCCATCTTGTGATGGAAACCTCTGGTTATGAGACCGCCTTCGTGTCGGCCTACCTTAGAGTTTAGGATCTGAGATCGCCCTCGTGTTGGCTTTCCTTCTAAAATCCATCTTGTAATGGTACCCTATGGTTATGAGACCGCCTTCGTGTCGGCCTACCTTAGAGTTTAGGATCTGAGACGCCCTCGTGTCGGCTTTCCTTTTGAAAATCCATCATGTGATGGTAACCTCTGGTTATGAGACCGTCTTCATGTCGGCCTACTTTAGAGTTTAGGATCTGAGAGCGCCCTCGTGTTGGCTTTCCTTATAAAATCCATCTTGTTATGGTACTCTCTGGTTATGAGACCGCCTTTGTGTCGGCCTACCTTAGAGTTTAGGATCTGAGACCTCCCTCGTGTCGGCTTTCCTTTTGAAAATCCATCTTGTGATGTTAACCTCTGGTTATGAGACCGCCTTCCTGTCGGCCTACCTTAGAGTTTAGGATCTTAGACCGCCCTCGAGTCGGGTTTCCTTCTAAAATCAATCTTGTAATGGTACCCTAAGGTTATGAGACTGCCTTCATGTCGGCCTGCCTTAGAGTTTAGGATCTGAGACGCCCTCGTGTCGGCTTTCCTTTTGAAAATCCATCTTGTGATGGTAACCTCTGGTTATTAGACCGTCTTCGTGTCGGCCTACCTTAGAGTTTAGGATCTGAGACCGCCCTCGTGTTGGCTTTCCTTCTAAAATCCATCTTGGTAAGGTACCCTCTGGTTATGAGACCGCCTTTGTGTCGGCCTACCTTAGAGTTTAGGATCTGAAACCTCCCTCGTGTCGGCTTTCCTTCAAAAAACCATCTTGTGATGGTACCCTCTGGTTATGAGACCGCCTTCGTGTCTGCCTACCTTAGAGTTTAGGATATGAGACCGCCTTCGTGTTGGATTTCCTTCAAAAATCCATCTTGTGATGGTAACCTCTGTTTATAAGACCGCCTTCGTGTTAGCCTACCTTAGAGTTTAGGATCTGAGACCACCCTCGTGTCGGCTTTCCTTCTAAAATCCATCTTGTGATGGTAACCTCTGGTTATGAGACCGCCTTCGTGTCGGCCTACCTTAGAGTTTAGGATCTGAGACCGCCCTCGTGTCGGCTTTCCTTCTAAAATCCATCTTGTGATGGTAATCTCTGGTTAAGAGACCGCCTTCATGTCGGCCTACCTTAGAGTTTAGGATCTGAGACCGCCCTCGTGTCGGCTTTCCTTCAAAAATCCATCTTGTGATGGAAACCTCTGGTTATGAGACCGCCTTCGTGTCGGCCTACCTTAGAGTTTAGGATCTGAGATCGCCCTCGTGTTGGCTTTCCTTCTAATATCCATCTTGTAATGGTACCCTATGGTTATGAGACCGCCTTCGTGTCGGCCTACCTTAGAGTTTAGGATCTGAGACGCCCTCGTGTCGGCTTTCCTTTTAAAAATCCATCATGTGATGGTAACCTCTGGTTATGAGACCGTCTTCATGTCGGCCTACTTTAGAGTTTAGGATCTGAGAGCGCCCTCGTGTTGGCTTTCCTTATAAAATCCATCTTGTTATGGTACCCTCTGGTTATGAGACCGCCTTTGTGTCGGCCTACCTTAGAGTTTAGGATCTGAGACCTCCCTCGTGTCGGCTTTCCTTTTGAAAATCCATCTTGTGATGGTAACCTCTGGTTATGAGACCGCCTTCGTGTCGGCCTACCTTAGAGTTTAGGATCTGAGACCGCCCTCGTGTCGGCTTTCCTTCTAAAATCCATCTTGTGATGGTAACCTCTGGTTATGAGACCGCCTTCGTGTCGGCCTACCTTAGAGTTTGGGATCTGAGACCTCCCTCGTGTCGGCTTTCCTTTTGAAAATCCATCTTGTAATGTTAACCTCTGGTTATGAGACCGCCTTCGTGTCGGCCTACCTTAGAGTTTAGGATCTGAGACCGCCCTCGTGTCGGCTTTCCTTCAAAAATCCATCTTGTGATGGAAACCTCTGGTTATGAGACCGCCTTCGTGTCGGCCTACCTTAGAGTTTAGGATCTGAGATCGCCCTCGTGTTGGCTTTCCTTCTAATATCCATCTTGTAATGGTACCCTATGGTTATGAGACCGCCTTCCTGTCGGCCTACCTTAGAGTTTAGGATCTGAGACCGCCCTCGAGTCGGGTTTCCTTCTAAAATCAATCTTGTAATGGTACCCTAAGGTTATGAGACTGCCTTCATGTCGGCTTGCCTTAGAGTTTAGGATCTGAGACGCCCTCGTGTCGGCTTTCCTTTTGAAAATCCATCTTGTGATGGTAACCTCTGGTTATGAGACCGTCTTCGTGTCGGCCTACCTTAGAGTTTAGGATCTGAGACCGCCCTCGTGTTGGCTTTCCTTCTAAAATCCATCTTGTTAAGGTACCCTCTGGTTATGAGACCGCCTTTGTGTCGGCCTACCTTAGAGTTTAGGATCTGAAACCTCCCTCGTGCCGGCTTTCCTTCAAAAAACCATCTTGTGATGGTACCCTCTGGTTATGAGACCGCCTTCGTGTCTGCCTACCTTACAGTTTAGGATATGAGACCGCCTTCGTGTTGGATTTCCTTCAAAAATCCATCTTGTGATGGTAACCTCTGTTTATAAGACCGCCTTCGTGTCGGCCTACCTTAGAGTTTAGGATCTGAGATCGCCCTCGTGTTGGCTTTCCTTCTAATATCCATCTTGTAATGGTACCCTATGGTTATGAGACCGCCTTCGTGTCGGCCTACCTTAGAGTTTAGGATCTGAGACGCCCTCGTGTCGGCTTTCCTTTGAAAAATCCATCATGTGATGGTAACCTCTGGTTATGAGACCGTCTTCATGTCGGCCTACTTTAGAGTTTAGGATCTGAGAGCGCCCTCGTGTCTACTTTCCTTATAAAATCCATCTTGTTATGGTACCCTCTGGTTATGAGACCGCCTTTGTGTCGGCCTACCTTAGAGTTTAGGATCTGAGACCTCCCTCGTGTCGGCTTTCCTTTTGAAAATCCATCTTGTGATGGTAACCTCTGGTTATGAGACCGCCTTCGTGTCAGCCTACATTAGAGTTTAGGATCTGAGACCGCCCTCGTGTCGGCTTTCCTTTTAAAATCCATCTAGTGATGGTAACCTCTGGTTATGAGACCGCCTTCGTGTCGGCCTACCTTAGAGTTTAGGATCTGAGACCTCCCTCGTGTCGGCTTTCCTTTTGAAAATCCATCTTGTGATGTTAACCTCTGGTTATGAGACCGCCTTCGTGTCGGCCTACCTTAGAGTTTAGGATCTGAGACCGCCCTCGTGTCGGCTTTCCTTCAAAAATCCATCTTGTGATGGAAACCTCTGGTTATGAGACCGCCTTCGTGTCGGCCTACCTTAGAGTTTAGGATCTGAGATCGCCCTCGTGTTGGCTTTCCTTCTAATATCCATCATGTAATGGTACCCTATGGTTATGAGACCGCCTTCGTGTCGGCCTACCTTAGAGTTTAGGATCTGAGACGCCCTCGTGTCGGGTTTCCTTTTGAAAATCCATCATGTGATGGTAACCTCTGGTTATGAGACCGTCTTCAAGTCGGCCTACTTTAGAGTTTAGGATCTGAGAGCGTCCTCGTGTTGGCTTTCCTTATAAAATCCATCTTGTTATGGTACTCTCTGGTTATGAGACCGCCTTTGTGTCGGCCTACCTTAGAGTTTAGGATCTGAGACCTCCCTCGTGTCGGCTTTCCTTTTGAAAATCCATCTTGTGATGGTAACCTCTGGTTATGAGACCGCCTTCGTGTCGGCCTACATTAGAGTTTAGGATCTGAGACCACCCTCGTGTCTACTTTCCTTCTAAAATCCATCTTATGATGGTAACCTCCGGTTATGAGACCGCCTTCGTGTCGGCCTACCCTAGAGTTTAGGATCTGAGACCGCCCTCGTGTCGGCGTTCCTTCTAAAATCCATCATGTGATGGTAACCTATGTTTATGAGACCGCCTTCGTGTCGGTTTACCTTAGAGTTTAGGATGTGAGACCGTACTTATGTCGGCTTTCGTTTTCAAAATCCATCTTGTGATGGTAACCTCTAGTTATGAGACCGCCTTCGTGTCGGCTTACCTTAGAGATTAGGATCTGAGACAACCCTCGTGTCGACTTTCCTTTTGAAAATCCATCTGGTGATGGTAACCTCTATTTATGAGACCGCCTTCGTGTCGGCCTACCTTAGAGTTTAGGATCTGAGACCGCCCTCGTGTCGGCTTTCCTTCTAAAATCCATCTTGTGATGGTAACCTCTGGTTATGAGATCGCCTTCGTGTCGGCCTACCTTAGAGTTTAGGATCTGAGACCTCCCTCGTGTCGGCTTTCCTTTTGAAAATCCATCTTGTGATGTTAACCTTTGGTTATGAGACCGCCTTCGTATCGGCCTACCCTAGAGTCTATGATCTGAGACCGCCCTCGTGTTGGCGTTCCTTCTAAAATCCATCTTGTGATGGTAACCTCTGGTTATGAGACCGCCTTCCTGTCGGCCTACCTTAGAGTTTAGGATCTTAGATCGCCCTCGAGTCGGGTTTCCTTCTAAAATCAATCTTGTAATGGTACCCTAAGGTTATGAGACTGCCTTCATGTCGGCCTGCCTTAGAGTTTAGGATCTGAGACGCCCTCGTGTCGGCTTTCCTTTTGAAAATCCATCTTGTGATGGTAACCTCTGGTTATGAGACCGTCTTCGTGTCGGCCTACCTTAGAGTTTAGGATCTGAGACCGCCCTCGTGTTGGCTTTCCTTCTAAAATCCATCTTGTTAAGGTACCCTCTGGTTATGAGACCGCCTTTGTGTCGGCCTACCTTAGAGTTTAGGATCTGAAACCTCCCTCGTGTCGGCTTTCCTTCAAAAAACCATCTTGTGATGGTACCCTCTGGTTATGAGACCGCCTTCGTGTCTGCCTACCTTAGAGTTTAGGATATGAGACCGCCTTCGTGTTGGATTTCCTTCAAAAATCCATCTTGTGATGGTAACCTCTGTTTATAAGACCGCCTTCGTGTTAGCCTACCTTAGAGTTTAGGATCTGAGACCACCCTCGTGTCGGCTTTCCTTCTAAAATCCATCTTGTGATGGTAACCTCTGGTTATGAGACCGCCTTCGTGTCGGCCTACCTTAGAGTTTAGGATCTGAGACCGCCCTCGTGTCGGCTTTCCTTCTAAAATCCATCTTGTGATGGTAATCTCTTGTTAAGAGACCGCCTTTATGTCGGCCTACCTTAGAGTTTAGGATCTGAGACCGCCCTCGTGTCGGCTTTCCTTCAAAAATCCATCTTGTGATGGAAACCTCTGGTTATGAGACCGCCTTCGTGTCGGCCTACCTTAGAGTTTAGGATCTGAGATCGCCCTCGTGTTGGCTTTCCTTCTAAAATCCATCTTGTAATGGTACCCTATGGTTATGAGACCGCCTTCGTGTCGGCCTACCTTAGAGTTTAGGATCTGAGACGCCCTCGTGTCGGCTTTCCTTTTGAAAATCCATCATGTGATGGTAACCTCTGGTTATGATGCCGTCTTCATGTCGGCCTACTTTAGAGTTTAGGATCTGAGAGCGCCCTCGTGTTGGCTTTCCTTATAAAATCCATCTTGTTATGGTACCCTCTGGTTATGAGACCGCCTTTGTGTCGGCCTACCTTAGAGTTTAGGATCTGAGACCTCCCTCGTGTCGGCTTTCCTTTTGAAAATCCATCTTGTGATGGTAACCTCTGGTTATGAGACCGCCTTCGTGTCGGCCTACATTAGAGTTTAGGATCTGAGACCACCCTCGTGTCTACTTTCCTTCTAAAATCCATCTTATGATGGTAACCTCCGGTTATGAGACCGCCTTCGTGTCGGCCTACCCTAGAGTTTAGGATCTGAGACCGCCCTCGTGTCGGCGTTCCTTCTAAAATCCATCATGTGATGGTAACCTATGTTTATGAGACCGCCTTCGTGTCGGTTTACCTTAGAGTTTAGGATGTGAGACCGTACTTATGTCGGCTTTCCTTTTCAAAATCCATCTTGTGATGGTAACCTCTAGTTATGAGACCGCCTTCGTGTCGGCTTACCTTAGAGTTTAGGATCTGAGACAACCCTCGTGTCGACTTTCCTTTTGAAAATCCATCTGGTGATGGTAACCTCTGGTTATGAGACCGCCTTCGTGTCGGCCTACCTTAGAGTTTAGGACCTGAGACCGCCCTCGTGTCGGCTTTCCTTCTAAAATCCATCTTGTGATGGTAACCTCTGGTTATGAGAACGCCTTCGTGTTGGCCTACCTTAGAGTTTAGGATCTGAGACCTCCCTCGTGTCGGCTTTCCTTTTGAAAATCCATCTTGTGATGTTAACCTCTGGTTATGAGACCGCCTTCGTGTCGGCCTACCTTAGAGTTTAGGATCTGAGACCGCCCTCGTGTCGGCTTTCCTTCAAAAATCCATCTTGTGATGGAAACCTCTGGTTATGAGACCGCCTTCGTGTCGGCCTACCTTAGAGTTTAGGATCTGAGATCGCCCTCGTGTTGGCTTTCCTTCTAATATCCATCATGTAATGGTACCCTATGGTTATGAGACCGCCTTCGTGTCGGCCTACCTTAGAGTTTAGGATCTGAGACGCCCTCGTGTCGGGTTTCCTTTTGAAAATCCATCATGTGATGGTAACCTCTGGTTATGAGACCGTCTTCAAGTCGGCCTACTTTAGAGTTTAGGATCTGAGAGCGTCCTCGTGTTGGCTTTCCTTATAAAATCCATCTTGTTATGGTACTCTCTGGTTATGAGACCGCCTTTGTGTCGGCCTACCTTAGAGTTTAGGATCTGAGACCTCCCTCGTGTCGGCTTTCCTTTTGAAAATCCATCTTGTGATGGTAACCTCTGGTTATGAGACCGCCTTCGTGTCGGCCTACATTAGAGTTTAGGATCTGAGACCACCCTCGTGTCTACTTTCCTTCTAAAATCCATCTTATGATGGTAACCTCCGGTTATGAGACCGCCTTCGTGTCGGCCTACCCTAGAGTTTAGGATCTGAGACCGCCCTCGTGTCGGCGTTCCTTCTAAAATCCATCATGTGATGGTAACCTATGTTTATGAGACCGCCTTCGTGTCGGTTTACCTTAGAGTTTAGGATGTGAGACCGTACTTATGTCGGCTTTCGTTTTCAAAATCCATCTTGTGATGGTAACCTCTAGTTATGAGACCGCCTTCGTGTCGGCTTACCTTAGAGATTAGGATCTGAGACAACCCTCGTGTCGACTTTCCTTTTGAAAATCCATCTGGTGATGGTAACCTCTATTTATGAGACCGCCTTCGTGTCGGCCTACCTTAGAGTTTAGGATCTGAGACCGCCCTCGTGTCGGCTTTCCTTCTAAAATCCATCTTGTGATGGTAACCTCTGGTTATGAGATCGCCTTCGTGTCGGCCTACCTTAGAGTTTAGGATCTGAGACCTCCCTCGTGTCGGCTTTCCTTTTGAAAATCCATCTTGTGATGTTAACCTTTGGTTATGAGACCGCCTTCGTATCGGCCTACCCTAGAGTCTATGATCTGAGACCGCCCTCGTGTTGGCGTTCCTTCTAAAATCCATCTTGTGATGGTAACCTCTGGTTATGAGACCGCCTTCCTGTCGGCCTACCTTAGAGTTTAGGATCTTAGATCGCCCTCGAGTCGGGTTTCCTTCTAAAATCAATCTTGTAATGGTACCCTAAGGTTATGAGACTGCCTTCATGTCGGCCTGCCTTAGAGTTTAGGATCTGAGACGCCCTCGTGTCGGCTTTCCTTTTGAAAATCCATCTTGTGATGGTAACCTCTGGTTATGAGACCGTCTTCGTGTCGGCCTACCTTAGAGTTTAGGATCTGAGACCGCCCTCGTGTTGGCTTTCCTTCTAAAATCCATCTTGTTAAGGTACCCTCTGGTTATGAGACCGCCTTTGTGTCGGCCTACCTTAGAGTTTAGGATCTGAAACCTCCCTCGTGTCGGCTTTCCTTCAAAAAACCATCTTGTGATGGTACCCTCTGGTTATGAGACCGCCTTCGTGTCTGCCTACCTTAGAGTTTAGGATATGAGACCGCCTTCGTGTTGGATTTCCTTCAAAAATCCATCTTGTGATGGTAACCTCTGTTTATAAGACCGCCTTCGTGTTAGCCTACCTTAGAGTTTAGGATCTGAGACCACCCTCGTGTCGGCTTTCCTTCTAAAATCCATCTTGTGATGGTAACCTCTGGTTATGAGACCGCCTTCGTGTCGGCCTACCTTAGAGTTTAGGATCTGAGACCGCCCTCGTGTCGGCTTTCCTTCTAAAATCCATCTTGTGATGGTAATCTCTTGTTAAGAGACCGCCTTTATGTCGGCCTACCTTAGAGTTTAGGATCTGAGACCGCCCTCGTGTCGGCTTTCCTTCAAAAATCCATCTTGTGATGGAAACCTCTGGTTATGAGACCGCCTTCGTGTCGGCCTACCTTAGAGTTTAGGATCTGAGATCGCCCTCGTGTTGGCTTTCCTTCTAAAATCCATCTTGTAATGGTACCCTATGGTTATGAGACCGCCTTCGTGTCGGCCTACCTTAGAGTTTAGGATCTGAGACGCCCTCGTGTCGGCTTTCCTTTTGAAAATCCATCATGTGATGGTAACCTCTGGTTATGATGCCGTCTTCATGTCGGCCTACTTTAGAGTTTAGGATCTGAGAGCGCCCTCGTGTTGGCTTTCCTTATAAAATCCATCTTGTTATGGTACCCTCTGGTTATGAGACCGCCTTTGTGTCGGCCTACCTTAGAGTTTAGGATCTGAGACCTCCCTCGTGTCGGCTTTCCTTTTGAAAATCCATCTTGTGATGGTAACCTCTGGTTATGAGACCGCCTTCGTGTCGGCCTACATTAGAGTTTAGGATCTGAGACCACCCTCGTGTCTACTTTCCTTCTAAAATCCATCTTATGATGGTAACCTCCGGTTATGAGACCGCCTTCGTGTCGGCCTACCCTAGAGTTTAGGATCTGAGACCGCCCTCGTGTCGGCGTTCCTTCTAAAATCCATCATGTGATGGTAACCTATGTTTATGAGACCGCCTTCGTGTCGGTTTACCTTAGAGTTTAGGATGTGAGACCGTACTTATGTCGGCTTTCCTTTTCAAAATCCATCTTGTGATGGTAACCTCTAGTTATGAGACCGCCTTCGTGTCGGCTTACCTTAGAGTTTAGGATCTGAGACAACCCTCGTGTCGACTTTCCTTTTGAAAATCCATCTGGTGATGGTAACCTCTGGTTATGAGACCGCCTTCGTGTCGGCCTACCTTAGAGTTTAGGACCTGAGACCGCCCTCGTGTCGGCTTTCCTTTTAAAATCCATCTTGTGATGGTAACCTCTGGTTATGAGAACGCCTTCGTGTTGGCCTACCTTAGAGTTTAGGATCTGAGACCTCCCTCGTGTCGGCTTTCCTTTTGAAAATCCATCTTGTGATGTTAACCTTTGGTTATGAGACCGCCTTCGTATCGGCCTACCCTAGAGTTTATGATCTGAGACCGCCCTCGTGTCGGCGTTCCTTCAAAAATCCATCTTGTGATGGTAACCTCTGGTTATGAGACCGCCTTCCTGTCGGCCTACCTTAGAGTTTAGGATCTTAAACCGCCCTCGAGTCGGGTTTCCTTCTACAATCAATCTTGTAATGGTACCCTAAGGTTATGAGACTGCCTTCATGTCGGCCTACCTTAGAGTTTAGGATCTGAGACGCCCTCGTGTCGGCTTTCCTTTTGAAAATCCATCTTGTGATGGTAACCTCTGGTTATGAGACCGTCTTCGTGTCGGCCTACCTTAGAGTTTAGGATCTGAGACCGGCCTCGTGTTGGCTTTCCTTCTAAAATCCATCTTGTTATGGTACCCTCTGGTTATGAGATCGCCTTTGTGTCGGCCTACCTTAGAGTTTAGGATCTGAAACCTCCCTCGTGTCGGCTTTCCTTCAAAAAACCATCTTGTGATGGTACCCTCTGGTTATGAGACCGCCTTCGTGTCTGCCTACCTTAGAGTTTAGGATATGAGACCGCCTTCGTGTTGGATTTCCTTCAAAAATCCATCTTGTGATGGTAACCTCTATTTATGAGACCGCCTTCGTGTCAGCCTACCTTAGAGTTTAGGATCTGAGACCACCCTCGTGTCGGCTTTCCTTCTAAAATCCATCTTGTGATGGTAACCTCTGGTTATGAGACCGCCTTCGTGTCGGCCTACCTTAGAGTTTAGGATCTGAGACCGCCCTCGTGTCGGCTTTCCTTCTAAAATCCATCTTGTGATGGTAACCTCTGGTTATGAGACCGCCTTCGTGTCGGCCTACCTTAAAGTTTAGGATCTGAGACCTCCCTCGTGTCGGCTTTCCTTTTGAAATTCCATCTTGTGATGTTAACCTCTGGTTATGAGATCGCCTTCGTATCGGCCTACTTTAGAGTTTAGGATCTGAGACCGCTCTCGTGTCGGCTTTCCTTTTAAAATTCATCATGTAATGGTAATCTCTAATTATGAGCCCGCCTTCGTGTCGGCCTACCTTAGAGTTTTGGATCTGAGACCGCCCTCGTGTCGGCTTTCCTTCTAAAATCCATCTTGTTATGGTAACCTCTGGTTATGAGACCGCCATCCTGTCGGCCTACCTTAGAGTTTAGGATCTTAGACCGCCCTCGAGTCGGGTTTCCTTCTAAAATCAATCTTGTAATGGTACCCTAAGGTTATGAGACTGCCTTCGTGTGGGCCTACCATAGAGTTTAGGATCTGAGACGCCCTCGTGTCGGCTTTCCTTTTGAAAATCCATCTTGTGATGGTAACCTATGGTTATGAGACCGTCTTGGTGTCGGCCTACCTTAGAGTTTAGGATCTGAGACCGCCCTCGTGTCGGCTTTCCTTCTAAAATCCATCTTGTGATGGTAATCTCTGGTTAAGAGACCGCCTTTATGTCGGCCTACCTTAGAGTTTAGGATCTGAGACCGCCCTCGTGTCGGCTTTCCTTCAAAAATCCATCTTGTGATGGAAACCTCTGGTTATGAGACCGCCTTCGTGTCGGCCTACCTTAGAGTTTAGGATCTGAGATCGCCCTCGTGTTGGCTTTCCTTCTAAAATCCATCTTGTAATGGTACCCTATGGTTATTAGACCGCCTTCGTGTCGGCCTACCTTAGAGTTTAGGATCTGAGACGCCCTCGTGTCGGCTTTCCTTTTGAAAATCCATCATGTGATGGTAACCTCTGGTTATGAGACCGTCTTCATGTCGGCCTACTTTAGAGTTTAGGATCTGAGAGCGCCCTCGTGTTGGCTTTCCTTATAAAATCCATCTTGTTATGGTACCCTCTGGTTATGAGACCGCCTTTGTGTCGGCCTACCTTAGAGTTTAGGATCTGAGACCTCCCTCGTGTCGGCTTTCCTTTTGAAAATCCATCTTGTGATGGTAACCTCTGGTTATGAGACCGCCTTCGTGTCGGCCTACATTAGAGTTTAGGATCTGAGACCACCCTCGTGTCTACTTTCCTTCTAAAATCCATCTTATGATGGTAACCTCCGGTTATGAGACCGCCTTCGTGTCGGCCTACCTTAGAGTTTAGGATCTGAGACCGCCCTCGTGTCGGCGTTCCTTCTAAAATCCATCATGTGATGGTAACCTATGTTTATGAGACCGCCCTCGTGTCGGCTTTCCTTTTGAAATTCCATCTTGTGATGTTAACCTCTGGTTATGAGATCGCCTTCGTATCGGCCTACCTTAGAGTTTAGGATCTGAGACCGCTCTCGTGTCGGCTTTCCTTCTAAAATTCATCATGTAATGGTAATCTCTAATTATGAGCCCGCCTTCGTGTCGGCCTACCTTAGAGTTTTGGATCTGAGACCGCCCTCGTGTCGGCTTTCCTTCTAAAATCCATCTTGTTATGGTAACCTCTGGTTATGAGACCGCCATCCTGTCGGCCTACCTTAGAGTTTAGGATCTTAGACCGCCCTCGAGTCGGGTTTCCTTCTAAAATCAATCTTGTAATGGTACCCTAAGGTTATGAGACTGCCTTCGTGTGGGCCTACCATAGAGTTTAGGATCTGAGACGCCCTCGTGTCGGCTTTCCTTTTGAAAATCCATCTTGTGATGGTAACCTCTGGTTATGAGACCGTCTTCGTGTCGGCCTACCTTAGAGTTTAAGATCTGAGACCGCCGTCGTGTCGGCTTTCCTTCTAAAATCCATCTTGTGATGGTAATCTCTGGTTAAGAGACCGCCTTTATGTCGGCCTACCTTAGAGTTTAGGATCTGAGACCGCCCTCGTGTCGGCTTTCCTTCAAAAATCCATTTTGTGATGGAAACCTCTGGTTATGAGACCGCCTTCGTGTCGGCCTACCTTAGAGTTTAGGATCTGAGATCGCCCTCGTGTTGGCTTTCCTTCTAAAATCCATCTTGTAATGGTACCCTATGGTTATGAGACCGCCTTCGTGTCGGCCTACCTTAGAGTTTAGGATCTGAGACGCCCTCGTGTCGGCTTTCCTTTTGAAAATCCATCATGTGATGGTAACCTCTGGTTATGAGACCGTCTTCATGTCGGC
Source organism: Lathyrus tuberosus (assembly GCA_022829125.1). Lineage (NCBI taxonomy): Eukaryota > Viridiplantae > Streptophyta > Magnoliopsida > Fabales > Fabaceae > Lathyrus > Lathyrus tuberosus. Next base: position 11,089,602 of record JALAZF010000038.1, read on the forward strand.
CTACTTTAGAGTTTAGGATCTGAGAGCGCCCTCGTGTTGGCTTTCCTTATAAAATCCATCTTGTTATGGTACCCTCTGGTTATGAGACCGCCTTTGTGTCGGCCTACCTTAGAGTTTAGGATCTGAGACCTCCCTCGTGTCGGCTTTCCTTTTGAAAATCCATCTTGTGATGGTAACCTCTGGTTATGAGACCGCCTTCGTGTCGGCCTACATTAGACTTTAGGATCTGAGACCACCCTCGTGTCTACTTTCCTTCTAAAATCCATCTTATGATGGTAACCTCCGGTTATGAGACCGCCTTCGTGTCGGCCTACCTTAGAGTTTAGGATCTGAGACCGCCCTCGTGTCGGCGTTCCTTCTAAAATCCATCATGTGATGGTAACCTATGTTTATGAGACCGCCTTCGTGTCGGTTTACCTTAGAGTTTAGGATGTGAGACCGTACTTATGTCGACTTTCCTTTTCAAAATCCATCTTGTGATGGTAACCTCTAGTTATGAGACCGCCTTCGTGTCGGCTTACCTTAGAGTTTAGGATCTGAGACAACCCTCGTGTCGACTTTCCTTTTGAAAATCCATCTGGTGATGGTAACCTCTGGTTATGAGACCGCCTTCGTGTCGGCCTACCTTAGAGTTTAGGATCTGAGACCGCCCTCGTGTCGGCTTTCCTTCTAAAATCCATCTTGTGATGGTAACCTCTGGTTATGAGATCGCCTTCGTGTCGGCCTACCTTAGAGTTTAGGATCTGAGACCTCCCTCGTGTCGGCTTTCCTTTTGAAAATCCATCTTGTGATGTTAACCTTTGGTTATGAGACCGCCTTCGTATCGGCCTACCCTAGAGTTTATGATCTGAGACCGCCCTCGTGTCGGCGTTCCTTCTAAAATCCATCTTGTGATGGTAACCTCTGGTTATGAGACCGCCTTCCTGTCGGCCTACCTTAGAGTTTAGGATCTTAGACCGCCCTCGAGTCGGGTTTCCTTCTAAAATCAATCTTGTAATGGTACCCTAAGGTTTTGAGACTGCCTTCATGTCGGCCTACCTAAGAGTTTAGGATCTGAGACGCCCTCGTGTCGGCTTTCCTTTTGAAAATCCATCTTGTGATGGTAACCTCTGGTTATGAGACCATCTTCGTGTCGGCCTACCTTAGAGTTTAGGATCTGAGACCGCCCTCGTGTCGGCTTTCCTTCTAAAATCCATCTTGTGATGGTAACCTCTGGTTATGAGACCGCCTTCGTGTCGGCCTACCTTAGAGTTTAGGATCTGAGACCTCCCTCGTGTCGGCTTTCCTTTTGAAATTCCATCTTGTGATGTTAACCTCTGGTTATGAGACCGCCTTCGTATCGTCCTACCTTAGAGTTTAGGATCTGAGACCGCTCTCGTGTCGGCTTTCCTTCTAAAATTCATCATGTAATGGTAATCTCTAATTATGAGCCCGCCTTCGTGTCGGCCTACCTTAGAGTTTTGGATCTGAGACCGCCCTCGTGTCGGCTTTCCTTCTAAAATCCATCTTGTTATGGTAACCTCTGGTTATGAGACCGCCTTCCTGTCGGCCTACCTTAGAGTTTAGGATCTTAGACCGCCCTCGAGTCGGGTTTCCTTCTTAAATCAATCTTGTAATGGTACCCTAAGGTTATGAGACTGCCTTCATGTGGGCCTACCTTAGAGTTTAGGATCTGAGACCCCCTCGTGTCGGCTTTCCTTTTGAAAATCCATCTTGTGATGGTAACCTCTGGTTATGAGACCGTCTTCGTGTCGGCCTACCTTAGAGTTTAGGATCTGAGACCGCCCTCGTGTCGGCTTTCCTTCTAAAATCCATCTTGTGATGGTAATCTCTGGTTAAGAGACCGCCTTTATGTCGGCCTACCTTAGAGTTTAGGATCTGAGACCGCCCTCGTGTCGGCTTTCCTTCAAAAATCCATCTTGTGATGGAAACCTCTGGTTATGAGACCGCCTTCGTGTCGGCCTACCTTAGAGTTTAGGATCTGAGATCGCCCTCGTGTTGGCTTTCCTTCTAAAATCCATCTTGTAATGGTACCCTATGGTTATGAGACCGCCTTCGTGTCGGCCTACCTTAGAGTTTAGGATCTGAGACGCCCTCGTGTCGGCTTTCCTTTTGAAAATCCATCATGTGATGGTAACCTCTGGTTATGAGACCGTCTTCATGTCGGCCTACTTTAGAGTTTAGGTTCTGAGAGCGCCCTCGTGTTGGCTTTCCTTATAAAATCCATCTTGTTATGGTACCCTCTGGTTATGAGACCGCCTTTGTGTCGGCCTACCTTAGAGTTTAGGATCTGAGACCTCCCTCGTGTCGGCTTTCCTTTTGAAAATCCATCTTGTGATGTTAACCTTTGGTTATGAGACCGCCTTCGTATCGGCCTACCCTAGAGTTTATGATCTGAGACCGCCCTCGTGTCGGCGTTCTTTCTAAAATCCATCTTGTGATGGTAACCTCTGGTTATGAGACCGCCTTCCTGTCGGCCTACCTTAGAGTTTAGGATCTTAGACCGCCCTCGAGTCGGGTTTCCTTCTAAAATCAATCTTGTAATGGTACCCTAAGGTTATGAGACTGCCTTCATGTCGGCCTACCTAAGAGTTTAGGATCTGAGACGCCCTCGTGTCGGCTTTCCTTTTGAAAATCCATCTTGTGATGGTAACCTCTGGTTATGAGACCATCTTCGTGTCGGCCTACCTTAGAGTTTAGGATCTGAGACGGCCCTCGTGTCGGCTTTCCTTCTAAAATCCATCTTGTGATGGTAACCTCTGGTTATGAGATCGCCTTCGTGTCGGCCTACCTTAGAGTTTAGGATCTGAGACCTCCCTCGTGTCGGCTTTCCTTTTGAAAATCCATCTTGTGATGTTAACCTTTGGTTATGAGACCGCCTTCGTATCGGCCTACCCTAGAGTTTATGATCTGAGACCGCCCTCGTGTCGGCGTTTCTTCTAAAATCCATCTTGTGATGGTAACCTCTGGTTATGAGACCGCCTTCCTGTCGGCCTACCTTAGAGTTTTGGATCTTAGACCGCCCTCGAGTCGGGTTTCCTTCTAAAATCAATCTTGTAATGGTACCCTAAGGTTATGAGACTGCCTTCATGTGGGCCTGCCTTAGAGTTTAGGATCTGAGACCCCCTCGTGTCGGCTTTCCTTTTGAAAATCCATCTTGTGATGGTAACCTCTGGTTATGAGACCGTCTTCGTGTCGGCCTACCTTAGAGTTTAGGATCTGAGACCGCCCTCGTGTCGGCTTTCCTTCTAAAATCCATCTTGTGATGGTAATCTCTGGTTAAAAGACCGCCTTTATGTCGGCCTACCTTAGAGTTTAGGATCTGAGACCGCCCTCGTGTCGGCTTTCCTTCAAAAATCCATCTTGTGATGGAAACCTCTGGTTATGAGACCGCCTTCGTGTCGGCCTACCTTAGAGTTTAGGATCTGAGATCGCCCTCGTGTTGGCTTTCCTTCTAAAATCCATCTTGTAATGGTACCCTATGGTTATGAGACCGCCTTCGTGTCGGCCTACCTTAGAGTTTAGGATCTGAGACGCCCTCGTGTCGGCTTTCCTTTTGAAAATCCATCATGTGATGGTAACCTCTGGTTATGAGACCGTCTTCATGTCGGCCTACTTTAGAGTTTAGGTTCTGAGAGCGCGCTCGTGTTGGCTTTCCTTATAAAATCCATCTTGTTATGGTACCCTCTGGTTATGAGACCGCCTTTGTGTCGGCCTACCTTAGAGTTTAGGATCTGAGACCTCCCTCGTGTCGGCTTTCCTTTTGAAAATCCATCTTGTGATGTTAACCTTTGGTTATGAGACCGCCTTCGTATCGGCCTACCCTAGAGTTTATGATCTGAGACCGCCCTCGTGTCGGCGTTCTTTCTAAAATCCATCTTGTGATGGTAACCTCTGGTTATGAGACCGCCTTCCTGTCGGCCTACCTTAGAGTTTAGGATCTTAGACCGCCCTCGAGTCGGGTTTCCTTCTAAAATCAATCTTGTAATGGTACCCTAAGGTTATGAGACTGCCTTCATGTCGGCCTACCTAAGAGTTTAGGATCTGAGACGCCCTCGTGTCGGCTTTCCTTTTGAAAATCCATCTTGTGATGGTAACCTCTGGTTATGAGACCATCTTCGTGTCGGCCTACCTTAGAGTTTAGGATCTGAGACCACCCTCGTGTCGGCTTTCCTTCTAAAATCCATCTTGTGATGGTAACCTCTGGTTATGAGATCGCCTTCGTGTCGGCCTACCTTAGAGTTTAGGATCTGAGACCTCCCTCGTGTCGGCTTTCCTTTTGAAAATCCATCTTGTGATGTTAACCTTTGGTTATGAGACCGCCTTCGTATCGGCCTACCCTAGAGTTTATGATCTGAGACCGCCCTCGTGTCGGCGTTCCTTCTAAAATCCATCTTGTGATGGTAACCTCTGGTTATGAGACCGCATTCCTGTCGGCCTACCTTAGAGTTTAGGATCTTAGACCGCCCTCGAGTCGGGTTTCCTTCTAAAATCAATCTTGTAATGGTACCCTAAGGTTATGAGACTGCCTTCATGTCGGCCTACCTAAGAGTTTAGGATCTGAGACGCCCTCGTGTCGGCTTTCCTTTTGAAAATCCATCTTGTGATGGTAACCTCTGGTTATGAGACCATCTTCGTGTCGGCCTACCTTAGAGTTTAGGATCTGAGACGGCCCTCGTGTCGGCTTTCCTTCTAAAATCCATCTTGTGATGGTAACCTCTGGTTATGAGATCGCCTTCGTGTCGGCCTACCTTAGAGTTTAGGATCTGAGACCTCCCTCGTGTCGGCTTTCCTTTTGAAAATCCATCTTGTGATGTTAACCTTTGGTTATGAGACCGCCTTCGTATCGGCCTACCCTAGAGTTTATGATCTGAGACCGCCCTCGTGTCGGCGTTCCTTCTAAAATCCATCTTGTGATGGTAACCTCTGGTTATGAGACCGCCTTCCTGTCGGCCTACCTTAGAGTTTTGGATCTTAGACCGCCCTCGAGTCGGGTTTCCTTCTAAAATCAATCTTGTAATGGTACCCTAAGGTTATGAGACTGCCTTCATGTGGGCCTGCCTTAGAGTTTAGGATCTGAGACCCCCTCGTGTCGGCTTTCCTTTTGAAAATCCATCTTGTGATGGTAACCTCTGGTTATGAGACCGTCTTCGTGTCGGCCTACCTTAGAGTTTAGGATCTGAGACCGCCCTCGTGTCGGCTTTCCTTCTAAAATCCATCTTGTGATGGTAATCTCTGGTTAAAAGACCGCCTTTATGTCGGCCTACCTTAGAGTTTAGGATCTGAGACCGCCCTCGTGTCGGCTTTCCTTCAAAAATCCATCTTGTGATGGAAACCTCTGGTTATGAGACCGCCTTCGTGTCGGCCTACCTTAGAGTTTAGGATCTGAGATCGCCCTCGTGTTGGCTTTCCTTCTAAAATCCATCTTGTAATGGTACCCTATGGTTATGAGACCGCCTTCGTGTCGGCCTACCTTAGAGTTTAGGATCTGAGACGCCCTCGTGTCGGCTTTCCTTTTGAAAATCCATCATGTGATGGTAACCTCTGGTTATGAGACCGTCTTCATGTCGGCCTACTTTAGAGTTTAGGTTCTGAGAGCGCCCTCGTGTTGGCTTTCCTTATAAAATCCATCTTGTTATGGTACCCTCTGGTTATGAGACCGCCTTTGTGTCGGCCTACCTTAGAGTTTAGGATCTGAGACCTCCCTCGTGTCGGCTTTCCTTTTGAAAATCCATCTTGTGATGTTAACCTTTGGTTATGAGACCGCCTTCGTATCGGCCTACCCTAGAGTTTATGATCTGAGACCGCCCTCGTGTCGGCGTTCTTTCTAAAATCCATCTTGTGATGGTAACCTCTGGTTATGAGACCGCCTTCCTGTCGGCCTACCTTAGAGTTTAGGATCTTAGACCGCCCTCGAGTCGGGTTTCCTTCTAAAATCAATCTTGTAATGGTACCCTAAGGTTATGAGACTGCCTTCATGTCGGCCTACCTAAGAGTTTAGGATCTGAGACGCCCTCGTGTCGGCTTTCCTTTTGAAAATCCATCTTGTGATGGTAACCTCTGGTTATGAGACCATCTTCGTGTCGGCCTACCTTAGAGTTTAGGATCTGAGACCACCCTCGTGTCGGCTTTCCTTCTAAAATCCATCTTGTGATGGTAACCTCTGGTTATGAGATCGCCTTCGTGTCGGCCTACCTTAGAGTTTAGGATCTGAGACCTCCCTCGTGTCGGCTTTCCTTTTGATAATCCATCTTGTGATGTTAACCTTTGGTTATGAGACCGCCTTCGTATCGGCCTACCCTAGAGTTTATGATCTGAGACCGCCCTCGTGTCGGCGTTCCTTCTAAAATCCATCTTGTGATGGTAACCTCTGGTTATGAGACCGCATTCCTGTCGGCCTACCTTAGAGTTTAGGATCTTAGACCGCCCTCGAGTCGGGTTTCCTTCTAAAATCAATCTTGTAATGGTACCCTAAGGTTATGAGACTGCCTTCATGTCGGCCTACCTAAGAGTTTAGGATCTGAGACGCCCTCGTGTCGGCTTTCCTTTTGAAAATCCATCTTGTGATGGTAACCTCTGGTTATGAGACCATCTTCGTGTCGGCCTACCTTAGAGTTTAGGATCTGAGACCGCCCTCGTGTCGGCTTTCCTTCTAAAATCCATCTTGTGATGGTAACCTCTGGTTATGAGACCGCCTTCGTGTCGGCCTACCTTAGAGTTTAGGATCTGAGACCTCCCTCGTGTCGGCTTTCCTTTTGAAATTCCATCTTGTGATGTTAACCTTTGGTTATGAGACCGCCTTCGTATCGGCCTACCTTAGAGTTTAGGATCTGAGACCGCTCTCGTGTCGGCTTTCCTTCTAAAATTCATCATGTAATGGTAATCTCTAATTATGAGCCCGCCTTCGTGTCGGCCTACCTTAGAGTTTTGGATCTGAGACCGCCCTCGTGTCGGCTTTCCTTCTAAAATCCATCTTGTTATGGTAACCTCTGGTTATGAGACCGCCTTCCTGTCGGCCTACCTTAGAGTTTAGGATCTTAGACCGCCCTCGAGTCGGGTTTCCTTCTAAAATCAATCTTGTAATGGTACCCTAAGGTTATGAGACTGCCTTCATGTGGGCCTACCTTAGAGTTTAGGATCTGAGACCCCCTCGTGTCGGCTTTCCTTTTGAAAATCCATCTTGTGATGGTAACCTCTGGTTATGAGACCGTCTTCGTGTCGGCCTACCTTAGAGTTTAGGATCTGAGACCGCCCTCGTGTCGGCTTTCCTTCTAAAATCCATCTTGTGATGGTAATCTCTGGTTAAGAGACCGCCTTTATGTCGGCCTACCTTAGAGTTTAGGATCTGAGACCGCCCTCGTGTCGGCTTTCCTTCAAAAATCCATCTGGTGATGGAAACCTCTGGTTATGAGACCGCCTTCGTGTCGGCCTACCTTAGAGTTTAGGATCTGAGATCGCCCTCGTGTTGGCTTTCCTTCTAAAATCCATCTTGTAATGGTACCCTATGGTTATGAGACCGCCTTCGTGTCGGCCTACCTTAGAGTTTAGGATCTGAGACGCCCTCGTGTCGGCTTTCCTTTTGAAAATCCATCATGTGATGGTAACCTCTGGTTATGAGACCGTCTTCATGTCGGCCTACTTTAGAGTTTAGGTTCTGAGAGCGCCCTCTTGTTGGCTTTCCTTATAAAATCCATCTTGTTATGGTACCCTCTGGTTATGAGACCGCCTTTGTGTCGGCCTACCTTAGAGTTTAGGATCTGAGACCTCCCTCGTGTCGGCTTTCCTTTTGAAAATCCATCTTGTGATGTTAACCTTTGGTTATGAGACCGCCTTCGTATCGGCCTACCCTAGAGTTTATGATCTGAGACCGCCCTCGTGTCGGCGTTCTTTCTAAAATCCATCTTGTGATGGTAACCTCTGGTTATGAGACCGCCTTCCTGTCGGCCTACCTTAGAGTTTAGGATCTTAGACCGCCCTCGAGTCGGGTTTCCTTCTAAAATCAATCTTGTAATGGTACCCTAAGGTTATGAGACTGCCTTCATGTCGGCCTACCTAAGAGTTTAGGATCTGAGACGCCCTCGTGTCGGCTTTCCTTTTGAAAATCCATCTTGTGATGGTAACCTCTAGTTATGAGACCATCTTCGTGTCGGCCTACCTTAGAGTTTAGGATCTGAGACCGCCCTCGTGTCGGCTTTCCTTCTAAAATCCATCTTGTGATGGTAACCTCTGGTTATGAGATCGCCTTCGTGTCGGCCTACCTTAGAGTTTAGGATCTGAGACCTCCCTCGTGTCGGCTTTCCTTTTGAAAATCCATCTTGTGATGTTAACCTTTGGTTATGAGACCGCCTTCGTATCGGCCTACCCTAGAGTTTATGATCTGAGACCGCCCTCGTGTCGGCGTTCCTTCTAAAATCCATCTTGTGATGGTAACCTCTGGTTATGAGACCGCCTTCCTGTCGGCCTACCTTAGAGTTTAGGATCTTAGACCGCCCTCGAGTCGGGTTTCCTTCTAAAATCAATCTTGTAATGGTACCCTAAGGTTATGAGACTGCCTTCATGTGGGCCTACCTTAGAGTTTAGGATCTGAGACCCCCTCGTGTCGGCTTTCCTTTTGAAAATCCATCTTGTGATGGTAACCTCTGGTTATGAGACCATCTTCGTGTCGGCCTACCTTAGAGTTTAGGATCTGAGACCGCCCTCGTGTCGGCTTTCCTTCTAAAATCCATCTTGTGATGGTAACCTCTGGTTATGAGACCGCCTTCGTGTCGGCCTACCTTAGAGTTTAGGATCTGAGACCTCCCTCGTGTCGGCTTTCCTTTTGAAATTCCATCTTGTGATGTTAACCTTTGGTTATGAGACCGCCTTCGTATCGGCCTACCTTAGAGTTTAGGATCTGAGACCGCTCTCGTGTCGGCTTTCCTTCTAAAATTCATCATGTAATGGTAATCTCTAATTATGAGCCCGCCTTCGTGTCGGCCTACCTTAGAGTTTTGGATCTGAGACCGCCCTCGTGTCGGCTTTCCTTCTAAAATCCATCTTGTTATGGTAACCTCTGGTTATGAGACCGCCTTCCTGTCGGCCTACCTTAGAGTTTAGGATCTTAGACCGCCCTCGAGTCGGGTTTCCTTCTAAAATCAATCTTGTAATGGTACCCTAAGGTTATGAGACTGCCTTCATGTGGGCCTACCTTAGAGTTTAGGATCTGAGACCCCCTCGTGTCGGCTTTCCTTTTGAAAATCCATCTTGTGATGGTAACCTCTGGTTATGAGACCGTCTTCGTGTCGGCCTACCTTAGAGTTTAGGATCTGAGACCGCCCTCGTGTCGGCTTTCCTTCTAAAATCCATCTTGTGATGGTAATCTCTGGTTAAGAGACCGCCTTTATGTCGGCCTACCTTAGAGTTTAGGATCTGAGACCGCCCTCGTGTCGGCTTTCCTTCAAAAATCCATCTGGTGATGGAAACCTCTGGTTATGAGACCGCCTTCGTGTCGGCCTACCTTAGAGTTTAGGATCTGAGATCGCCCTCGTGTTGGCTTTCCTTCTAAAATCCATCTTGTAATGGTACCCTATGGTTATGAGACCGCCTTCGTGTCGGCCTACCTTAGAGTTTAGGATCTGAGACGCCCTCGTGTCGGCTTTCCTTTTGAAAATCCATCATGTGATGGTAACCTCTGGTTATGAGACCGTCTTCATGTCGGCCTACTTTAGAGTTTAGGTTCTGAGAGCGCCCTCGTGTTGGCTTTCCTTATAAAATCCATCTTGTTATGGTACCCTCTGGTTATGAGACCGCCTTTGTGTCGGCCTACCTTAGAGTTTAGGATCTGAGACCTCCCTCGTGTCGGCTTTCCTTTTGAAAATCCATCTTGTGATGTTAACCTTTGGTTATGAGACCGCCTTCGTATCGGCCTACCCTAGAGTTTATGATCTGAGACCGCCCTCGTGTCGGCGTTCTTTCTAAAATCCATCTTGTGATGGTAACCTCTGGTTATGAGACCGCCTTCCTGTCGGCCTACCTTAGAGTTTAGGATCTTAGACCGCCCTCGAGTCGGGTTTCCTTCTAAAATCAATCTTGTAATGGTACCCTAAGGTTATGAGACTGCCTTCATGTCGGCCTACCTAAGAGTTTAGGATCTGAGACGCCCTCGTGTCGGCTTTCCTTTTGAAAATCCATCTTGTGATGGTAACCTCTAGTTATGAGACCATCTTCGTGTCGGCCTACCTTAGAGTTTAGGATCTGAGACCGCCCTCGTGTCGGCTTTCCTTCTAAAATCCATCTTGTGATGGTAACCTCTGGTTATGAGATCGCCTTCGTGTCGGCCTACCTTAGAGTTTAGGATCTGAGACCTCCCTCGTGTCGGCTTTCCTTTTGAAAATCCATCTTGTGATGTTAACCTTTGGTTATGAGACCGCCTTCGTATCGGCCTACCCTAGAGTTTATGATCTGAGACCGCCCTCGTGTCGGCGTTCCTTCTAAAATCCATCTTGTGATGGTAACCTCTGGTTATGAGACCGCCTTCCTGTCGGCCTACCTTAGAGTTTAGGATCTTAGACCGCCCTCGAGTCGGGTTTCCTTCTAAAATCAATCTTGTAATGGTACCCTAAGGTTATGAGACTGCCTTCATGTGGGCCTACCTTAGAGTTTAGGATCTGAGACCCCCTCGTGTCGGCTTTCCTTTTGAAAATCCATCTTGTGATGGTAACCTCTGGTTATGAGACCATCTTCGTGTCGGCCTACCTTAGAGTTTAGGATCTGAGACCGCCCTCGTGTCGGCTTTCCTTCTAAAATCCATCTTGTGATGGTAACCTCTGGTTATGAGACCGCCTTCGTGTCGGCCTACCTTAGAGTTTAGGATCTGAGACCTCCCTCGTGTCGGCTTTCCTTTTGAAATTCCATCTTGTGATGTTAACCTTTGGTTATGAGACCGCCTTCGTATCGGCCTACCTTAGAGTTTAGGATCTGAGACCGCTCTCGTGTCGGCTTTCCTTCTAAAATTCATCATGTAATGGTAATCTCTAATTATGAGCCCGCCTTCGTGTCGGCCTACCTTAGAGTTTTGGATCTGAGACCGCCCTCGTGTCGGCTTTCCTTCTAAAATCCATCTTGTTATGGTAACCTCTGGTTATGAGACCGCCTTCCTGTCGGCCTACCTTAGAGTTTAGGATCTTAGACCGCCCTCGAGTCGGGTTTCCTTCTAAAATCAATCTTGTAATGGTACCCTAAGGTTATGAGACTGCCTTCATGTGGGCCTACCTTAGAGTTTAGGATCTGAGACCCCCTCGTGTCGGCTTTCCTTTTGAAAATCCATCTTGTGATGGTAACCTCTGGTTATGAGACCGTCTTCGTGTCGGCCTACCTTAGAGTTTAGGATCTGAGACCGCCCTCGTGTCGGCTTTCCTTCTAAAATCCATCTTGTGATGGTAATCTCTGGTTAAGAGACCGCCTTTATGTCGGCCTACCTTAGAGTTTAGGATCTGAGACCGCCCTCGTGTCGGCTTTCCTTCAAAAATCCATCTGGTGATGGAAACCTCTGGTTATGAGACCGCCTTCGTGTCGGCCTACCTTAGAGTTTAGGATCTGAGATCGCCCTCGTGTTGGCTTTCCTTCTAAAATCCATCTTGTAATGGTACCCTATGGTTATGAGACCGCCTTCGTGTCGGCCTACCTTAGAGTTTAGGATCTGAGACGCCCTCGTGTCGGCTTTCCTTTTGAAAATCCATCATGTGATGGTAACCTCTGGTTATGAGACCGTCTTCATGTCGGCCTACTTTAGAGTTTAGGTTCTGAGAGCGCCCTCGTGTTGGCTTTCCTTATAAAATCCATCTTGTTATGGTACCCTCTGGTTATGAGACCGCCTTTGTGTCGGCCTACCTTAGAGTTTAGGATCTGAGACCTCCCTCGTGTCGGCTTTCCTTTTGAAAATCCATCTTGTGATGTTAACCTTTGGTTATGAGACCGCCTTCGTATCGGCCTACCCTAGAGTTTATGATCTGAGACCGCCCTCGTGTCGGCGTTCTTTCTAAAATCCATCTTGTGATGGTAACCTCTGGTTATGAGACCGCCTTCCTGTCGGCCTACCTTAGAGTTTAGGATCTTAGACCGCCCTCGAGTCGGGTTTCCTTCTAAAATCAATCTTGTAATGGTACCCTAAGGTTATGAGACTGCCTTCATGTCGGCCTACCTAAGAGTTTAGGATCTGAGACGCCCTCGTGTCGGCTTTCCTTTTGAAAATCCATCTTGTGATGGTAACCTCTAGTTATGAGACCATCTTCGTGTCGGCCTACCTTAGAGTTTAGGATCTGAGACCGCCCTCGTGTCGGCTTTCCTTCTAAAATCCATCTTGTGATGGTAACCTCTGGTTATGAGATCGCCTTCGTGTCGGCCTACCTTAGAGTTTAGGATCTGAGACCTCCCTCGTGTCGGCTTTCCTTTTGAAAATCCATCTTGTGATGTTAACCTTTGGTTATGAGACCGCCTTCGTATCGGCCTACCCTAGAGTTTATGATCTGAGACCGCCCTCGTGTCGGCGTTCCTTCTAAAATCCATCTTGTGATGGTAACCTCTGGTTATGAGACCGCCTTCCTGTCGGCCTACCTTAGAGTTTAGGATCTTAGACCGCCCTCGAGTCGGGTTTCCTTCTAAAATCAATCTTGTAATGGTACCCTAAGGTTATGAGACTGCCTTCATGTGGGCCTACCTTAGAGTTTAGGATCTGAGACCCCCTCGTGTCGGCTTTCCTTTTGAAAATCCATCTTGTGATGGTAACCTCTGGTTATGAGACCGTCTTCGTGTCGGCCTACCTTAGAGTTTAGGATCTGAGACCGCCCTCGTGTCGGCTTTCCTTCTAAAATCCATCTTGTGATGGTAATCTCTGGTTAAGAGACCGCCTTTATGTCGGCCTACCTTAGAGTTTAGGATCTGAGACCGCCCTCGTGTCGGCTTTCCTTCAAAAATCCATCTGGTGATGGAAACCTCTGGTTATGAGACCGCCTTCGTGTCGGCCTACCTTAGAGTTTAGGATCTGAGATCGCCCTCGTGTTGGCTTTCCTTCTAAAATCCATCTTGTAATGGTACCCTATGGTTATGAGACCGCCTTCGTGTCGGCCTACCTTAGAGTTTAGGATCTGAGACGCCCTCGTGTCGGCTTTCCTTTTGAAAATCCATCATGTGATGGTAACCTCTGGTTATGAGACCGTCTTCATGTCGGCCTACTTTACAGTTTAGGTTCTGAGAGCGCCCTCGTGTTGGCTTTCCTTATAAAATCCATCTTGTTATGGTACCCTCTGGTTATGAGACCGCCTTTGTGTCGGCCTACCTTAGAGTTTAGGATCTGAGACCTCCCTCGTGTCGGCTTTCCTTTTGAAAATCCATCTTGTGATGTTAACCTTTGGTTATGAGACCGCCTTCGTATCGGCCTACCCTAGAGTTTATGATCTGAGACCGCCCTCGTGTCGGCGTTCTTTCTAAAATCCATCTTGTGATGGTAACCTCTGGTTATGAGACCGCCTTCCTGTCGGCCTACCTTAGAGTTTAGGATCTTAGACCGCCCTCGAGTCGGGTTTCCTTCTAAAATCAATCTTGTAATGGTACCCTAAGGTTATGAGACTGCCTTCATGTCGGCCTACCTAAGAGTTTAGGATCTGAGACGCCCTCGTGTCGGCTTTCCTTTTGAAAATCCATCTTGTGATGGTAACCTCTAGTTATGAGACCATCTTCGTGTCGGCCTACCTTAGAGTTTAGGATCTGAGACCGCCCTCGTGTCGGCTTTCCTTCTAAAATCCATCTTGTGATGGTAACCTCTGGTTATGAGATCGCCTTTGTGTCGGCCTACCTTAGAGTTTAGGATCTGAGACCTCCCTCGTGTCGGCTTTCCTTTTGAAAATCCATCTTGTGATGTTAACCTTTGGTTATGAGACCGCCTTCGTATCGGCCTACCCTAGAGTTTATGATCTGAGACCGCCCTCGTGTCGGCGTTCCTTCTAAAATCCATCTTGTGATGGTAACCTCTGGTTATGAGACCGCCTTCCTGTCGGCCTACCTTAGAGTTTAGGATCTTAGACCGCCCTCGAGTCGGGTTTCCTTCTAAAATCAATCTTGTAATGGTACCCTAAGGTTATGAGACTGCCTTCATGTCGGCCTACCTAAGAGTTTAGGATCTGAGACGCCCTCGTGTCGGCTTTCCTTTTGAAAATCCATCTTGTGATGGTAACCTCTGGTTATGAGACCATCTTCGTGTCGGCCTACCTTAGAGTTTAGGATCTGAGACCGCCCTCGTGTCGGCTTTCCTTCTAAAATCCAACTTGTGATGGTAACCTCTGGTTATGAGACCGCCTTCGTGTCGGCCTACCTTAGAGTTTAGGATCTGAGACCTCCCTCGTGTCGGCTTTCCTTTTGAAATTCCATCTTGTGATGTTAACCTCTGGTTATGAGACCGCCTTCGTATCGGCCTACCTTAGAGTTTAGGATCTGAGACCGCTCTCGTGTCGGCTTTCCTTCTAAAATTCATCATGTAATGGTAATCTCTAATTATGAGCCCGCCTTCGTGTCTGCCTACCTTAGAGTTTTGGATCTGAGACCGCCCTCGTGTCGGCTTTCCTTCTAAAATCCATCTTGTTATGGTAACCTCTGGTTATGAGACCGCCTTCCTGTCGGCCTACCTTAGAGTTTAGGATCTTAGACCGCCCTCGAGTCGGGTTTCCTTCTAAAATCAATCTTGTAATGGTACCCTAAGGTTATGAGACTGCCTTCATGTGGGCCTACCTTAGAGTTTAGGATCTGAGACCCCCTCGTGTCGGATTTCCTTTTGAAAATCCATCTTGTGATGGTAACCTCTGGTTATGAGACCGTCTTCGTGTCGGCCTACCTTAGAGTTTAGGATCTGAGACCGCCCTCGTGTCGGCTTTCCTTCTAAAATCCATCTTGTGATGGTAATCTCTGGTTAAGAGACCGCCTTTATGTCGGCCTACCTTAGAGTTTAGGATCTGAGACCGCCCTCGTGTCGGCTTTCCTTCAAAAATCCATCTTGTGATGGAAACCTCTGGTTATGAGACCGCCTTCGTGTCGGCCTACCTTAGAGTTTAGGATCTGAGATCGCCCTCGTGTTGGCTTTCCTTCTAAAATCCATCTTGTAATGGTACCCTATGGTTATGAGACCGCCTTCGTGTCGGCCTACCTTAGAGTTTAGGATCTGAGACGCCCTCGTGTCGGCTTTCCTTTTGAAAATCCATCATGTGATGGTAACCTCTGGTTATGAGACCGTCTTCATGTCGGCCTACTTTAGAGTTTAGGTTCTGAGAGCGCCCTCGTGTTGGCTTTCCTTATAAAATCCATCTTGTTATGGTACCCTCTGGTTATGAGACCGCCTTTGTGTCGGCCTACCTTAGAGTTTAGGATCTGAGACCTCCCTCGTGTCGGCTTTCCTTTTGAAAATCCATCTTGTGATGTTAACCTTTGGTTATGAGACCGCCTTCGTATCGGCCTACCCTAGAGTTTATGATCTGAGACCGCCCTCGTGTCGGCGTTCTTTCTAAAATCCATCTTGTGATGGTAACCTCTGGTTATGAGACCGCCTTCCTGTCGGCCTACCTTAGAGTTTAGGATCTTAGACCGCCCTCGAGTCGGGTTTCCTTCTAAAATCAATCTTGTAATGGTACCCTAAGGTTATGAGACTGCCTTCATGTCGGCCTACCTAAGAGTTTAGGATCTGAGACGCCCTCGTGTCGGCTTTCCTTTTGAAAATCCATCTTGTGATGGTAACCTCTAGTTATGAGACCATCTTCGTGTCGGCCTACCTTAGAGTTTAGGATCTGAGACCGCCCTCGTGTCGGCTTTCCTTCTAAAATCCATCTTGTGATGGTAACCTCTGGTTATGAGATCGCCTTCGTGTCGGCCTACCTTAGAGTTTAGGATCTGAGACCTCCCTCGTGTCGGCTTTCCTTTTGAAAATCCATCTTGTGATGTTAACCTTTGGTTATGAGACCGCCTTCGTATCGGCCTACCCTAGAGTTTGTGATCTGAGACCGCCCTCGTGTCGGCGTTCCTTCTAAAATCCATCTTGTGATGGTAACCTCTGGTTATGAGACCGCCTTCCTGTCGGCCTACCTTAGAGTTTAGGATCTTAGACCGCCCTCGAGTCGGGTTTCCTTCTAAAATCAATCTTGTAATGGTACCCTAAGGTTATGAGACTGCCTTCATGTCGGCCTACCTAAGAGTTTAGGATCTGAGACGCCCTCGTGTCGGCTTTCCTTTTGAAAATCCATCTTGTGATGGTAACCTCTGGTTATGAGACCATCTTCGTGTCGGCCTACCTTAGAGTTTAGGATCTGAGACCGCCCTCGTGTCGGCTTTCCTTCTAAAATCCAACTTGTGATGGTAACCTCTGGTTATGAGACCGCCTTCGTGTCGGCCTACCTTAGAGTTTAGGATCTGAGACCTCCCTCGTGTCGGCTTTCCTTTTGAAATTCCATCTTGTGATGTTAACCTCTGGTTATGAGACCGCCTTCGTATCGGCCTACCTTAGAGTTTAGGATCTGAGACCGCTCTCGTGTCGGCTTTCCTTCTAAAATTCATCATGTAATGGTAATCTCTAATTATGAGCCCGCCTTCGTGTCTGCCTACCTTAGAGTTTTGGATCTGAGACCGCCCTCGTGTCGGCTTTCCTTCTAAAATCCATCTTGTTATGGTAACCTCTGGTTATGAGACCGCCTTCCTGTCGGCCTACCTTAGAGTTTAGGATCTTAGACCGCCCTCGAGTCGGGTTTCCTTCTAAAATCAATCTTGTAATGGTACCCTAAGGTTATGAGACTGCCTTCATGTGGGCCTACCTTAGAGTTTAGGATCTGAGACCCCCTCGTGTCGGATTTCCTTTTGAAAATCCATCTTGTGATGGTAACCTCTGGTTATGAGACCGTCTTCGTGTCGGCCTACCTTAGAGTTTAGGATCTGAGACCGCCCTCGTGTCGGCTTTCCTTCTAAAATCCATCTTGTGATGGTAATCTCTGGTTAAGAGACCGCCTTTATGTCGGCCTACCTTAGAGTTTAGGATCTGAGACCGCCCTCGTGTCGGCTTTCCTTCAAAAATCCATCTTGTGATGGAAACCTCTGGTTATGAGACCGCCTTCGTGTCGGCCTACCTTAGAGTTTAGGATCTGAGATCGCCCTCGTGTTGGCTTTCCTTCTAAAATCCATCTTGTAATGGTACCCTATGGTTATGAGACCGCCTTCGTGTCGGCCTACCTTAGAGTTTAGGATCTGAGACGCCCTCGTGTCGGCTTTCCTTTTGAAAATCCATCATGTGATGGTAACCTCTGGTTATGAGACCGTCTTCATGTCGGCCTACTTTAGAGTTTAGGTTCTGAGAGCGCCCTCGTGTTGGCTTTCCTTATAAAATCCATCTTGTTATGGTACCCTCTGGTTATGAGACCGCCTTTGTGTCGGCCTACCTTAGAGTTTAGGATCTGAGACCTCCCTCGTGTCGGCTTTCCTTTTGAAAATCCATCTTGTGATGTTAACCTTTGGTTATGAGACCGCCTTCGTATCGGCCTACCCTAGAGTTTATGATCTGAGACCGCCCTCGTGTCGGCGTTCTTTCTAAAATCCATCTTGTGATGGTAACCTCTGGTTATGAGACCGCCTTCCTGTCGGCCTACCTTAGAGTTTAGGATCTTAGACCGCCCTCGAGTCGGGTTTCCTTCTAAAATCAATCTTGTAATGGTACCCTAAGGTTATGAGACTGCCTTCATGTCGGCCTACCTAAGAGTTTAGGATCTGAGACGCCCTCGTGTCGGCTTTCCTTTTGAAAATCCATCTTGTGATGGTAACCTCTAGTTATGAGACCATCTTCGTGTCGGCCTACCTTAGAGTTTAGGATCTGAGACCGCCCTCGTGTCGGCTTTCCTTCTAAAATCCATCTTGTGATGGTAACCTCTGGTTATGAGATCGCCTTCGTGTCGGCCTACCTTAGAGTTTAGGATCTGAGACCTCCCTCGTGTCGGCTTTCCTTTTGAAAATCCATCTTGTGATGTTAACCTTTGGTTATGAGACCGCCTTCGTATCGGCCTACCCTAGAGTTTGTGATCTGAGACCGCCCTCGTGTCGGCGTTCCTTCTAAAATCCATCTTGTGATGGTAACCTCTGGTTATGAGACCGCCTTCCTGTCGGCCTACCTTAGAGTTTAGGATCTTAGACCGCCCTCGAGTCGGGTTTCCTTCTAAAATCAATCTTGTAATGGTACCCTAAGGTTATGAGACTGCCTTCATGTCGGCCTACCTAAGAGTTTAGGATCTGAGACGCCCTCGTGTCGGCTTTCCTTTTGAAAATCCATCTTGTGATGGTAACCTCTGGTTATGAGACCATCTTCGTGTCGGCCTACCTTAGAGTTTAGGATCTGAGACCGCCCTCGTGTCGGCTTTCCTTCTAAAATCCATCTTGTGATGGTAACCTCTGGTTATGAGACCGCCTTCGTGTCGGCCTACCTTAGAGTTTAGGATCTGAGACCTCCCTCGTGTCGGCTTTCCTTTTGAAATTCCATCTTGTGACGTTAACCTCTGGTTATGAGACCGCCTTCGTATCGGCCTACCTTAGAGTTTAGGATCTGAGACCGCTCTCGTGTCGGCTTTCCTTCTAAAATTCATCATGTAATGGTAATCTCTAATTATGAGCCCGCCTTCGTGTCGGCCTACCTTAGAGTTTTGGATCTGAGACCGCCCTCGTGTCGGCTTTCCTTCTAAAATCCATCTTGTTATGGTAACCTCTGGTTATGAGACCGCCTTCCTGTCGGCCTACCTTAGAGTTTAGGATCTTAGACCGCCCTCGAGTCGGGTTTCCTTCTAAAATCAATCTTGTAATGGTACCCTAAGGTTATGAGACTGCCTTCATGTGGGCCTACCTTAGAGTTTAGGATCTGAGACCCCCTCGTGTCGGATTTCCTTTTGAAAATCCATCTTGTGATGGTAACCTCTGGTTATGAGACCGTCTTCGTGTCGGCCTACCTTAGAGTTTAGGATCTGAGACCGCCCTCGTGTCGGCTTTCCTTCTAAAATCCATCTTGTGATGGTAATCTCTGGTTAAGAGACCGCCTTTATGTCGGCCTACCTTAGAGTTTAGGATCTGAGACCGCCCTCGTGTCGGCTTTCCTTCAAAAATCCATCTTGTGATGGAAACCTCTGGTTATGAGACCGCCTTCGTGTCGGCCTACCTTAGAGTTTAGGATCTGAGATCGCCCTCGTGTTGGCTTTCCTTCTAAAATCCATCTTGTAATGGTACCCTATGGTTATGAGACCGCCTTCGTGTCGGCCTACCTTAGAGTTTAGGATCTGAGACGCCCTCGTGTCGGCTTTCCTTTTGAAAATCCATCATGTGATGGTAACCTCTGGTTATGAGACCGTCTTCATGTCGGCCTACTTTAGAGTTTAGGTTCTGAGAGCGCCCTCGTGTTGGCTTTCCTTATAAAATCCATCTTGTTATGGTACCCTCTGGTTATGAGACCGCCTTTGTGTCGGCCTACCTTAGAGTTTAGGATCTGAGACCTCCCTCGTGTCGGCTTACCTTTTGAAAATCCATCTTGTGATGGTAACCTCTGGTTATGAGACCGCCATCGTGTCGGCCTACATTAGAGTTTAGGATCTGAGACCACCCTCGTGTCTACTTTCCTTCTAAAATCCATCTTATGATGGTAACCTCCGGTTATGAGACCTCCTTCGTGTCGGCCTACCCTAGAGTTTAGGATCTGAGACCGCCCTCGTGTCGGCGTTCCTTCTAAAATCCATCATGTGATGGTAATCTATGTTTATGAGACCGCCTTCGTGTCGGTTTACCTTAGAGTTTAGGATGTGAGACCGTACTTATGTCGACTTTCCTTTTCAAAATCCATCTTGTGATGGTAACCTCTAGTTATGAGACCGCCTTCGTGTCGGCTTACCTTAGAGTTTAGGATCTGAGACAACCCTCGTGTCGACTTTCCTTTTGAAAATCCATCTGGTGATGGTAACCTCTGGTTATGAGACCGCCTTCGTGTCGGCCTACCTTAGAGTTTAGGATCTGAGACCGCCCTCGTGTCGGCTTTCCTTCTAAAATCCATCTTGTGATGGTAACCTCTGGTTATGAGATCGCCTTCGTGTCGGCCTACCTTAGAGTTTAGGATCTGAGACCTCCCTCGTGTCGGCTTTCCTTTTGAAAATCCATCTTGTGATGTTAACCTTTGGTTATGAGACCGCCTTCGTATCGGCCTACCCTAGAGTTTATGATCTGAGACCGCCCTCGTGTCGGCGTTCCTTCTAAAATCCATCTTGTGATGGTAACCTCTGGTTATGAGACCGCCTTCCTGTCGGCCTACCTTAGAGTTTAGGATCTTAGACCGCCCTCGAGTCGGGTTTCCTTCTAAAATCAATCTTGTAATGGTACCCTAAGGTTATGAGACTGCCTTCATGTCGGCCTACCTAAGAGTTTAGGATCTGAGACGCCCTCGTGTCGGCTTTCCTTTTGAAAATCCATCTTGTGATGGTAACCTCTGGTTATGAGACCATCTTCGTGTCGGCCTACCTTAGAGTTTAGGATCTGAGACCGCCCTCGTGTTGGCTTTCCTTCTAAAATCCATCTTGTTATGGTACCCTCTGGTTATGAGACCGCCTTTGTGTCGGCCTACCTTAGAGTTTAGGATCTAAAACCTCCCTCGTGTCGGCTTTCCTTCAAAAAACCATCTTGTGATGGTACCCTCTGGTTATGAGACCGCCTTCGTGTCTGCCTACCTTAGAGTTTAGGATATGAGACCGCCTTCGTGTTGGATTTCCTTCAAAAATCCATCTAGTGATGGTAACCTCTATTTATGAGACCGCCTTCGTGTCAGCCTACCTTAGAGTTTAGGTTCTGAGACCACCCTCGTGTCGGCTTTCCTTCTAAAATACATCTTGTGATGGTAACCTCTGGTTATGAGACCGCCTTCGTGTCGGCCTACCTTAGAGTTTAGTATCTGAGACCGCCCTCGTGTCGGCTTTCCTTCTAAAATCCATCTTGTGATGGTAACCTCTGGTTATGAGATCGCCTTCGTGTCGGCCTACCTTAGAGTTTAGGATCTGAGACCTCCCTCGTGTCGGCTTTCCTTTTGAAAATCCATCTTGTGATGTTAACCTTTGGTTATGAGACCGCCTTCGTATCGGCCTACCCTAGAGTTTATGATCTGAGACCGCCCTCGTGTCGGCGTTCCTTCTAAAATCCATCTTGTGATGGTAACCTCTGGTTATGAGACCGCCTTCCTGTCGGCCTACCTTAGAGTTTAGGATCTTAGACCGCCCTCGAGTCGGGTTTCCTTCTAAAATCAATCTTGTAATGGTACCCTAAGGTTATGAGACTGCCTTCATGTCGGCCTACCTAAGAGTTTAGGATCTGAGACGCCCTCGTGTCGGCTTTCCTTTTGAAAATCCATCTTGTGATGGTAACCTCTGGTTATGAGACCATCTTCGTGTCGGCCTACCTTAGAGTTTAGGATCTGAGACCGCCCTCGTGTTGGCTTTCCTTCTAAAATCCATCTTGTTATGGTACCCTCTGGTTATGAGACCGCCTTTGTGTCGGCCTACCTTAGAGTTTAGGATCTGAAACCTCCCTCGTGTCGGCTTTCCTTCAAAAAACCATCTTGTGATGGTACCCTCTGGTTATGAGACCGCCTTCGTGTCTGCCTACCTTAGAGTTTAGGATATGAGACCGCCTTCGTGTTGGATTTCCTTCAAAAATCCATCTAGTGATGGTAACCTCTATTTATGAGACCGCCTTCGTGTCAGCCTACCTTAGAGTTTAGGATCTGAGACCACCCTCGTGTCGGCTTTCCTTCTAAAATACATCTTGTGATGGTAACCTCTGGTTATGAGACCGCCTTCGTGTCGGCCTACCTTAGAGTTTAGGATCTGAGACCGCCCTCGTGTCGGCTTTCCTTCTAAAATCCATCTTGTGATGGTAACCTCTGGTTATGAGACCGCCTTCGTGTCGGCCTACCTTAGAGTTTATGATCTGAGACCTCCCTCGTGTCGGCTTTCCTTTTGAAAATCCATCTTGTGATGTTAACCTCTGGTTATGAGACCGCCTTCGTATCGGCCTACCTTAGAGTTTAGGATCTGAGACCGCTCTCGTGTCGGCTTTCCTTCTAAAATTCATCATGTAATGGTAATCTCTGGTTATGAGCCCGCCTTCGTGTCGGCCTACCTTAGAGTTTTTGATCTGAGACCGCCCTCGTGTCAGCTTTCCTTCTACAATACATCTTGTTATGGTAACCTCTGGTTATGAGACTGCCTTCGTGTCGGCCTACCTTAGAGTTTAGGATCTAAGACCACCCTCGTGTCGGCTTTCCTTCTAAAATCCATCTTGTGATGGTAATCTCTGGTTAAGAGACCGCCTTCATGTCGGCCTACCTTAGAGTTTAGGATCTGAGACCGCCCTCGTGTCGGCTTTCCTTCAAAAATCCATCTTGTGATGGAAACCTCTGGTTATGAGACCGCCTTCGTGTCGGCCTACCTTAGAGTTTAGGATCTGAGACCGCCCTCGTGTTGGCTTTCCTTCTAAAATCCATCTTGTAATGGTACCCTATGGTTAGGAGACCGCCTTCGTGTCGGCCTACCTTAGAGTTTTGGATCTGAGACCGCCCTCGTGTCGGCTTTCCTTCTAAAATCCATCTTGTGATGGTAACCTCTGGTTATGAGACCGCCTTCGTGTCTGCCTACCTTAGAGTTTAGGATATGCGACCGCCTTCGTGTCGGCTATCCTTCTAAAATCCATCATGTGATGGTAACCTATGTTTATGAGACCGCCTTCGTGTCGGTTTACCTTAGAGTTTAGGATGTGAGACCGTACTTATGTCGGCTTTCCTTTCAAAAATCCATCTTGTGATGGTAACCTCTAGTTATGAGACCGCCTTCGTGTCGGTTTACCTTAGAGTTTAGGATGTGAGACAACCCTCGTGTCGACTTTCCTTTTGAAAATCCATCTAGTGATGGCAACCTCTGGTTATGAGACCGCCTTCGTGTCGGCCTACCTTAGAGTTTAGGATCTGAGACCTCCCTCGTGTCGGCTTTCCTTTTGAAAATCCATCTTGTGATGGTAACCTCTGGTTATGAGACCGCCTTCGTGTCGGTTTACCTTAGAGTTTAGGATCTGAGACCACCCTCATGTCGACTTTCCTTCTAAAATCCATCTTATGATGGTAACCTCTGGTTATGAGACCGCCTTCGTGTCGGCCTACCCTAGAGTTTAGGATCTGAGACCGCCCTCGTGTCGGCTTTCCTTCAAAAATACATCTTGTGATGGAAACCTCTGGTTATGAGAAGGCCTTCGTGTCGGCCTACCTTAGAGTTTAGGATCTGATACCGCCCTCGTGTTGGCTTTCCTTCTAAAATCCATCTTGTAATGGTACCCTATGGTTATGAGACCGCCTTCGTGTCGGCCTACCTTAGAGTTTAGGATCTGAGACGCCCTCGTGTCGGCTTTCCTTTTGAAAATCCATCATGTGATGGTAACCTCTGGTTATGAGACCGTCTTCGTGTCGGCCTACTTTAGAGTTTAGGATCTGAGAGCGCCCTCGTATTGGCTTTCCTTATAAAATCCATCTTGTTATGGTACCCTATGGTTATGAGACCCCCTTTGTGTCGGCCTACCTTAGAGTTTAGGATCTGAGACCTCCCTCGTGTTGGCTTTCCTTTTGAAAATCTATCTTGTGATGTTAACCTCTGGTTATGAGACCGCCTTCGTGTCGGCCTACCTTAGAGTTTAGGATCTGAGACCGCTCTCGTGTCGGCTTTCCTTCTAAAATTCATCTTATGATGGTAATCTCTGGTTATGAGCCCGCCTTCGTGTCGTCCTACCTTAGAGTTTTGGATCTGAGACCGCCCTCGTGTCGGCTTTCCTTCTAAAATCCATCTTGTTATGGTAACCTCTGGTTATGAGACCGCCTTCGTGTCGGTTTACCTTAGAGTTTAGGATCTGAGACCGTACTTATGTCGGCTTTCCTTTTGAAAATCCATCTTGTGATGGTAACCTCTAGTCATGAGACCGCCTTCGTGTCGGCTTACCTTAGAGTTTAGGATCTGAGACAACCCTCGTGTCGGCTTTCCTTTTGAAAATCCATCTGGTGATGGTAACCTCTGGTTTTGAGACCGCCTTCGTGTCGGCCTACCTTAGAGTTTAGGATCTGAGACCTGCCTCGTGTCGGCTTTCCTTTTGAAAATCCATCTTGTGATCTAAACCTCTGGTTATGAGACCGTCTTCGTATCGGCCTACCTTAGAGTTTAGGATCTGAGACCGCTCTCGTGTCGGCTTTCCTTCTAAAATTCATCATGTAATGGTAATCTCTGGTTATGAGCCCGCCTTCGTGTCTGCCTACCTTAGAGTTTTGGATCTGAGACCGCCCTCGTGTCGGCTTTCCTTCTAAAATCCATCTTGTGATGGTAACCTCTGGTTATGAGACCGCCTTCGTGTCTGCCTACCTTAGAGTTTAGGATATTCGACCGCCTTCGTGTTGGCTTTCCTTCAAAAATCCAACTTGTGATGGTAACCTCTGGTTATGAGACCGCCTTCGTGCCGGCCTACCTAAGAGTTTAGGATCTGAGACCGCCCTCGTGTCGGCTATCCTTCTAAAATCCATCATGTGATGGTAACCTATGTTTATGAGACCGCCTTCGTGTCGGTTTACCTTAGAGTTTAGGATGTGAGACCGTACTTATGTCGGCTTTCCTTTTGAAAATCCATCTTGTGATGGTAACCTCTAGTTATGAGACCGCCTTCGTGTCGGCTTACCTTAGAGTTTAGGATGTGAGACAACCCTCGTGTCGGCTTTCCTTTTGAAAATCCATCTAGTGATGGTAACCTCTGGTTATGAGACCGCCTTCGTGTCGGCCTACCTTAGAGTTTAGGATCTGAGACCTCCCTCGTGTCGGCTTTCCTTTTGAAAATCCATCTTATGATGGTAACCTCTGGTTATGAGACCGCCTTCGTGTCGGCTTACCTTAGAGTTTAGGATCTGAGACCACCCTCATGTCGACTTTCCTTCTAAAATCCATCTTATGATGGTAACCTCTGGTTATGAGACCGCCTTCGTGTTGGCCTACCCTAGAGTTTAGGATCTGAGACCACCCTCGTGTCGGCGTTCCTTCTAAAATCCATCATGTGAAGGTAACCTATGTTTATGAGACCGCCTTCGTGTCGGTTTACCTTAGAGTTTAGGATGTGAGACCGTACTTATGTCAGCTTTCCTTTTGAAAATCCATCTTGTGATGGTAACCTCTAGTTATGAGACCGCCTTCGTGTCAGTTTACCTTAGAGTTTAGGATGTGAGACAACCCTCGTGTCGGCTTTCCTTTTGAAAATCCATCTAGTGATGGTAACCTCTGGTTATGAGACCGCCTTCGTGTCGGCCTACCTTAGAGTTTAGGATCTGAGACCTCCCTCGTGTCGGCTTTCCTTTTGAAAATCCATCTTGTGATGGTAACCTCTGGTTATGAGACCGCCTTCGTGTCGGCCTACCCTAGAGTTTAGGATATGCGACCGCCTTCGTGTTGGCTTTCCTTCAAAAATCCAACTTGTGATGGTAACCTCTGGTTATGAGACCGCCTTCGTGCCGGCCTACCTAAGAGTTTAGGATCTGAGACCGCCCTCGTGTCGGCTATCCTTCTAAAATCCATCATGTGATGGTAACCTATGTTTATGAGACCGCCTTCGTGTCGGTTTACCTTAGAGTTTAGGATGTGAGATCGTACTTATGTCGGCTTTCCTTTTGAAAATCCATCTTGTGATGGTAACCTCTAGTTATGAGACCGCCTTCGTGTTGGCTTACCTTAGAGTTTAGGATGTGAGACAACCCTCGTGTCGGCTTTCCTTTTGAAAATCCATCTAGTGATGGTAACCTCTGGTTATGAGACCGCCTTCGTGTCGGCCTACCTTAGAGTTTAGGATCTGAGACCTCCCTCGTGTCGGCTTACCTTTTGAAAATCCATCTTGTGATGGTAACCTCTAGTTATGAGACCGCCTTCGTGTCGGCCTTCCTTAGAGTTTAGGATCTGAGACCACTCTCGTGTCAACTTTCCATCTAAAATCCATCTTATGATGGTAACCTCTGGTTATGAGACCGCCTTCGTGTCGGCCTACCCTAGAGTTTAGGATCTGAGACCACCCTCGTGTCGGCGTTCCTTCTAAAATCCATCATGTGATGGTAACCTATGTTTATGAGACCGCCTTCGTGTAGGTTTACCTTAGAGTTTAGGATGTGAGACCGTACTTATGTCGGCTTTCCTTTTGAAAATCCATCTTGTGTTGGTAACCTCTAGTTATGAGACCGCCTTCGTGTCGGCTTACCTTAGAGTTTAGGATCTGAGACAACCCTCGTGTCGGCTTTCCTTTTGAAAATCCATCTGGTGATGGTAACCTCTGGTTATGAGACCGCCTTCGTGTCGGCCTACCTTAGAGTTTAGGATCTGAGACCTCCCTCGTGTCGACTTTCCTTTTGAAAATCCATCTTGTGATGGTAACCTCTGGTTATGAGGCCGTCTTCGTATCGGCCTACCTTAGAGTTTAGGATCTGACACCGCTCTCGTGTCGGCTTTCCTTCTAAAATTCATCGTGTAATGGTAATCTCTGGTTATGAGCCCGCCTTCGTGTCGGCTTACCTTAGAGTTTTGGATCTGAGACCGCCCTCATGTCGGCTTTCCTTCTAAAATCCATCTTGTGATGGTAACCTCTGGTTATGAGACCGCCTTCGTGTCGGCCTACCTTAGAGTTTAGGATCTGATACCACCCTCGTGTCGGCTTTCCTTCTAAAATCCATCTTGTGATGGTAACCTCTGGTTATGAGACCGCCTTCGTGTCTGCCTACCTTAGAGTTTAGGATATGCGACCGCCTTCGTGTTGGCTTTCCTTCAAAAATCCAACTTGTGATGGTAACCTCTGGTTATGAGACCGCCTTCGTGCCGGCCTACCTAAGAGTTTAGGATCTGAGACCGCCCTCGTGTCGGCTATCCTTCTAAAATCCATCATGTGATGGTAACCTATGTTTATGAGACCGCCTTCGTGTCGGTTTACCTTAGAGTTTAGGATGTGAGACCGTACTTATGTCGGCTTTCCTTTTGAAAATCCATCTTGTGATGGTAACCTTTAGTTATGAGACCGCCTTCGTGTCGGCTTACCTTAGAGTTAAGGATGTGAGACAACCCTTGTGTCGGCTTTCCTTTTGAAAATCCATCTAGTGATGGTAACCTCTGGTTATGAGACCGCCTTCGTATCGGCCTACCTTAGAGTTTAGGATCTGAGACCGCTCTCGTGTTGGCTTTCCTTCTAAAATTCATCACGTAATGGTAATCTCTGGTTATGAGCCCGCCTTCGTGTCGGCCTACCTTAGAGTTTTGGATCTGAGACCGCCCTCGTGTCGGCTTTCCTTCTAAAATACATCTTGTGATGGTAACCTCTGGTTATGAGACCGCCTTCGTGTCGACCTACCTTAGAGTTTAGGATCTGAGACCACCCTCGTCTAGGCTTTCCTTCTAAAATCCATCTTGTGATGGTAACCTCTGGTTAAGAGACCGCCTTCGTGTCGGCCTACCTTAGAGTTTAGGATCTGAGACCGCCCTCGTGTCAGCTTTCCTTCAAAAATCCATCTTGTGATGGAAACCTCTGGTTATGAGACCGCCTTCATGTCGGCCTACCTTAGAGTTTAGGATCTGAGACCGCCCTCGTGTTGGCTTTCCTTCTAAATTCCATCTTGTAATGGTACCCTCTGGTTATGAGACCACCTTAGTGTCGACCAACCTTAGAGTTTAGGATCTAAGACGCCCTCGTGTCGGCTTTCCATTTGAAAATCCATCATGTGATGGTAACCTCTGGTTATGAGACCGTCTTCGTGTCGGCCTACTTTAGAGTTTAGGATCTGAGAGCGCCCTCGTGTTGGCTTTCCTTATAAAATCCATCTTGTTATGGTACCCTATGGTTATGAGACCGCCTTTGTGTTGGCCTACCTTAGAGTTTAGGATCTGAAACCGCCCTCGTGTCGGCTTTCCTTCAAAAAACCATCTTGTGATGGTACCCTCTGGTTATGAGACCGCCTTCGTGTCTGCCTACCTTAGAGTTTAGGATATGCGACCGCCTTCGTGTTGGCTTTCCTTCAAAAATCAATCTTGTGATGGTAACCTCTGGTTATGAGACCGCCTTCGTGTCGGCCTACCTTAGAGTTTAGGATCTGAGACCGCCCTCGTGTCGGCTATCCTTCTAAAATCCATCATGTGATGGTAACCTATGTTTATGAGACCGCCTTCGTGTCGGTTTACCTTATAGTTTAGGATGTGAGACCGTACTTATGTCGGCTTTCCTTTTGAAAATCCATCTTGTGATGGTAACCTCTATTTATGAGACCGCCTTCGTGTCGGCTTACCTTAGTGTTTAGGATCTGAGACAACCCTCGTGTCGGCTTTCCTTTTGAAAATCCATCTGGTGATGGTAACCTCTGGTTATGAGACCGCCTTCGTGTCGGCCTACCTTAGAGTTTAGGATCTGAGACCTCCCTCGTGTCGACTTTCCTTTTGAAAATCCATCTTGTGATGGTAACCTCTGGTTATGAGACCGCCTTCGTATCGGCCTACCTTAGAGTTTAGGATCTGAGACCGCTCTCGTGTTGGCTTTCCTTCTAAAATTCATCATGTAATGGTAATCTCTGGTTATGAGCCCGCCTTCGTGTCGGCCTACCTTAGAGTTTTGGATCTGAGACCGCCCTCGTGTCGGCATTCCTTCTAAAATCCATCTTGTGATGGTAACCTCTGGTTATGAGACCGCCTTCGTGTAGGCCTACCTTAGAGTTTAGGATCTGAGACCACCCTCGTGTCGGATTTCCTTCTAAAATCCATCTTGTGATGGTAACCTCTGGTTAAGAGACCGCCTTCGTGTCGGCCTACCTTAGAGTTTAGGATCTGAGACCGCCCTCGTGTCGGCTTTCCTTCAAAAATCCATCTTGTGATGGAAACCTCTTTTTATGAGACCGCCTTCGTGTCGGCCTACCTTAGAGTTTAGAATCTGAGACCGCCCTCGTGTTGGCTTTCCTTCTAAAATCCATCTTGTAATGGTACCCTCTGGGTATGAAACCGCCTTCGTGTCGGCCTACCTTAGAGTTTAGGATCTGAGACCGCTCTCGTGTCGGCTTTCCTTCTAAAATTCATCATGTAATGGTAATCTCTGGTTATGAGCCCGCCTTCGTGTCGGCCTACCTTAGAGTTTAGGATCTGAGACCGCTCTCGTGTCGGCTTTCCTTCTAAAATTCATCATGTAATGGTAATCTCTGGTTATGAGCCCGCCTTCGTGTCGGCCTACCTTAGAGTTTTGGATCTGAGACCGCCCTCGTGTCGGCATTCCTTCTAAAATCCATCTTGTGATGGTAACCTCTGGTTATGAGACCGCCTTCGTGTAGGCCTACCTTAGAGTTTAGGATCTGAGACCACCCTCGTGTCGGATTTCCTTCTAAAATCCATCTTGTGATGGTAACCTCTGGTTAAGAGACCGCCTTCGTGTCGGCCTACCTTAGAGTTTAGGATCTGAGACCGCCCTCGTGTCGGCTTTCCTTCAAAAATCCATCTTGTGATGGAAACCTCTTTTTATGAGACCGCCTTCGTGTCGGCCTACCTTAGAGTTTAGAATCTGAGACCGCCCTCGTGTTGGCTTTCCTTCTAAAATCCATCTTGTAATGGTACCCTCTGGGTATGAAACCGCCTTCGTGTCGGCCTACCTTAGAGTTTAGGATCTGAGACCGCTCTCGTGTCGGCTTTCCTTCTAAAATTCATCATGTAATGGTAATCTCTGGTTATGAGCCCGCCTTCGTGTCGGCCTACCTTAGAGTTTTGGATCTGAGACCGCCCTCGTGTCGGCTATCCTTCTAAAATCCATCATGTGATGGTAACCTATGTTTATGAGACCGCCTTCGTGTCGGTTTACCTTAGAGTTTAGGATGTGAGACCGTACTTATGTCGGCTTTCCTTTTGAAAATCCATCTTGTGATGGTAACCTTTAGTTATGAGACCGCCTTCGTGTCGGCTTACCTTAGAGTTAAGGATGTGAGACAACCCTCGTGTCGGCTTTCCTTTTGAAAATCCATCTAGTGATGGTAACCTCTGGTTATGAGACCGCCTTCGTATCGGCCTACCTTAGAGTTTAGGATCTGAGACCTCCCTCGTGTCGACTTTCCTTTTGAAAATCCATCTGGTGATGGTAACCTCTGGTTATGAGACCGCCTTCGTGTCGGCCTACCTTAGAGTTTAGGATCTGAGACCTCCCTCGTGTCGACTTTCCTTTTGAAAATCCATCTTGTGATGGTAACCTCTGGTTATGAGACCGCCTTCGTATCGGCCTACCTTAGAGTTTAGGATCTGAGACCGCTCTCGTGTTGGCTTTCCTTCTAAAATTCATCATGTAATGGTAATCTCTGGTTATGAGCCCGCCTTCGTGTCGGCCTACCTTAGAGTTTTGGATCTGAGACCGCCCTCGTGTCGGCATTCCTTCTAAAATCCATCTTGTGATGGTAACCTCTGGTTATGAGACCGCCTTCGTGTAGGCCTACCTTAGAGTTTAGGATCTGAGACCACCCTCGTGTCGGATTTCCTTCTAAAATCCATCTTGTGATGGTAACCTCTGGTTAAGAGACCGCCTTCGTGTCGGCCTACCTTAGAGTTTAGGATCTGAGACCGCCCTCGTGTCGGCTTTCCTTCAAAAATCCATCTTGTGATGGAAACCTCTTTTTATGAGACCGCCTTCGTGTCGGCCTACCTTAGAGTTTAGAATCTGAGACCGCCCTCGTGTTGGCTTTCCTTCTAAAATCCATCTTGTAATGGTACCCTCTGGGTATGAAACCGCCTTCGTGTCGGCCTACCTTAGAGTTTAGGATCTGAGACCGCTCTCGTGTCGGCTTTCCTTCTAAAATTCATCATGTAATGGTAATCTCTGGTTATGAGCCCGCCTTCGTGTCGGCCTACCTTAGAGTTTAGGATCTGAGACCGCTCTCGTGTCGGCTTTCCTTCTAAAATTCATCATGTAATGGTAATCTCTGGTTATGAGCCCGCCTTCGTGTCGGCCTACCTTAGAGTTTTGGATCTGAGACCGCCCTCGTGTCGGCATTCCTTCTAAAATCCATCTTGTGATGGTAACCTCTGGTTATGAGACCGCCTTCGTGTAGGCCTACCTTAGAGTTTAGGATCTGAGACCACCCTCGTGTCGGATTTCCTTCTAAAATCCATCTTGTGATGGTAACCTCTGGTTAAGAGACCGCCTTCGTGTCGGCCTACCTTAGAGTTTAGGATCTGAGACCGCCCTCGTGTCGGCTTTCCTTCAAAAATCCATCTTGTGATGGAAACCTCTTTTTATGAGACCGCCTTCGTGTCGGCCTACCTTAGAGTTTAGAATCTGAGACCGCCCTCGTGTTGGCTTTCCTTCTAAAATCCATCTTGTAATGGTACCCTCTGGGTATGAAACCGCCTTCGTGTCGGCCTACCTTAGAGTTTAGGATCTGAGACCGCTCTCGTGTCGGCTTTCCTTCTAAAATTCATCATGTAATGGTAATCTCTGGTTATGAGCCCGCCTTCGTGTCGGCCTACCTTAGAGTTTTGGATCTGAGACCGCCCTCGTGTCGGCTATCCTTCTAAAATCCATCATGTGATGGTAACCTATGTTTATGAGACCGCCTTCGTGTCGGCTTACCTTAGAGTTTAGGATGTGAGACCGTACTTATGTCGGCTTTCCTTTTGAAAATCCATCTTGTGATGGTAACCTTTAGTTATGAGACCGCCTTCGTGTCGGCTTACCTTAGAGTTAAGGATGTGAGACAACCCTCGTGTCGGCTTTCCTTTTGAAAATCCATCTAGTGATGGTAACCTCTGGTTATGAGACCGCCTTCGTATCGGCCTACCTTAGAGTTTTGGATCTGAGACCGCCCTCGTGTCGGCTTTCCTTCTAAAATACATCTTGTGATGGTAACCTCTGGTTATGAGACCGCCTTCGTGTCGACCTACCTTAGAGTTTAGGATCTGAGACCACCCTCGTCTAGGCTTTCCTTCTAAAATCCATCTTGTGATGGTAACCTCTGGTTAAGAGACCGCCTTCGTGTCGGCCTACCTTAGAGTTTAGGATCTGAGACCGCCCTCGTGGCAACTTTCCTTCAAAAATCCATCTTGTGATGGAAACCTCTGGTTATGAGACCGCCTTCATGTCGGCCTACCTTAGAGTTTAGGATCTGAGACCGCCCTCGTGTTGGCTTTCCTTCTAAATTCCATCTTGTAATGGTACCCTCTGGTTATGAGACCACCTTAGTGTCGACCAACCTTAGAGTTTAGGATCTAAGACGCCCTCGTGTCGGCTTTCCATTTGAAAATCCATCATGTGATGGTAACCTCTGGTTATGAGACCGTCTTCGTGTCGGCCTACTTTAGAGTTTAGGATCTGAGAGCGCCCTCATGTTGGCTTTCCTTATAAAATCCATCTTGTTATGGTACCCTATGGTTATGAGACCGCCTTTGTGTTGGCCTACCTTAGAGTTTAGGATCTGAAACCGCCCTCGTGTCGGCTTTCCTTCAAAAAACCATCTTGTGATGGTACCCTCTGGTTATGAGACCGCCTTCGTGTCTGCCTACCTTAGAGTTTAGGATATGCGACCGACTTCGTGTTGGCTTTCCTTCAAAAATCCATCTTGTGATGGTAACCTCTGGTTATGAGACCGCCTTCGTGTCGGCCTACCTTAGAGTTTAGGATCTGAGACCGCCCTCGTGTCGGCTATCCTTCTAAAATCCATCATGCGATGGTAACCTATGTTTATGAGACCGCCTTCGTGTCGGTTTACCTTATAGTTTAGGATGTGAGACCGTACTTATGTCGGCTTTCCTTTTGAAAATCCATCTTGTGATGGTAACCTCTATTTATGAGACCGCCTTCGTGTCGGCTTACCTTAGTGTTTAGGATCTGAGACAACCCTCGTGTCGGCTTTCCTTTTGAAAATCCATCTGGTGATGGTAACCTCTGGTTATGAGACCGCCTTCGTGTCGGCCTACCTTAGAGTTTAGGATCTGAGACCTCCCTCGTGTCGACTTTCCTTTTGAAAATCCATCTTGTGATGGTAACCTCTGGTTATGAGACCGCCTTCGTATCGGCCTACCTTAGAGTTTAGGATCTGAGACCGCTCTCGTGTTGGCTTTCCTTCTAAAATTCATCATGTAATGGTAATCTCTGGTTATGAGCCCGCCTTCGTGTCGGCCTACCTTAGAGTTTTGGATCTGAGACCGCCCTCGTGTCGGCATTCCTTCTAAAATCCATCTTGTGATGGTAACCTCTGGTTATGAGACCGCCTTCGTGTAGGCCTACCTTAGAGTTTAGGATCTGAGACCACCCTCGTGTCGGATTTCCTTCTAAAATCCATCTTGTGATGGTAACCTCTGGTTAAGAGACCGCCTTCGTGTCGGCCTACCTTAGAGTTTAGGATCTGAGACCGCCCTCGTGTCGGCTTTCCTTCAAAAATCCATCTTGTGATGGAAACCTCTTTTTATGAGACCGCCTTCGTGTCGGCCTACCTTAGAGTTTAGAATCTGAGACCGCCCTCGTGTTGGCTTTCCTTCTAAAATCCATCTTGTAATGGTACCCTCTGGGTATGAAACCGCCTTCGTGTCGGCCTACCTTAGAGTTTAGGATCTGAGACCGCTCTCGTGTCGGCTTTCCTTCTAAAATTCATCATGTAATGGTAATCTCTGGTTATGAGCCCGCCTTCGTGTCAGCCTACCTTAGAGTTTTGGATCTGAGACCGCTCTCGTGTCGGCTTTCCTTCTAAAATTCATCATGTAATGGTAATCTCTGGTTATGAGACCGCCTTCGTGTCGGCCTACCTTAGAGTTTTGGATCTGAGACCGCCCTCGTGCCGGCATTCCTTCAAAAATCCATCTTGTGATGGTAACCTCTGGTTATGAGACCGCCTTCGTGTAGGCCTACCTTAGAGTTTAGGATCTGAGACCACCCTCGTGTCGGATTTCCTTCTAAAATCCATCTTGTGATGGTAACCTCTGGTTAAGAGACCGCCTTCGTGTCGGCCTACCTTAGAGTTTAGGATCTGAGACCGCCCTCGTGTCGGCTTTCCTTCAAAAATCCATCTTGTGATGGAAACCTCTTTTTATGAGACCGCCTTTGTGCCGGCCTACCTTAGAGTTTAGAATCTGAGACCGCCCTCGTGTTGGCTATCCTTCTAAAATCCATCATGTGATTGTAACCAATGTTTATGAGACCGCCTTCGTGTCGGTTTACCTTAGAGTTTAGGATGTGAGACCGTACTTATGTCGGCTTTCCTTTTGAAAATCCATCTTGTGATGGTAACCTCTAGTTATGAGACCGCCTTCGTGTCGGCTTACCTTAGAGTTTAGGATGTGAGACAACCCTCGTGTCGGCTTTCCTTTTGAAAATCCATCTAGTGATGGTAACCTCTGGTTATGAGACCGCCTTCGTGTCGGCCTACCTTAGAGTTTAGGATCTGAGACCTCCCTCGTGTCGGCTTTCCTTTTGAAAATCCATCTTGTGATGGTAACCTCTGGTTATGAGACCGCCTTCGTGTCGGTTTACCATAGAGTTTAGGATCTGAGACCACCCTCATGTCGACTTTCCTTCTAAAATCCATCTTATGATGGTAACCTCTGGTTATGAGACCGCCTTCGTGTCGGCCTACCCTAGAGTTTAGGATATGCGACAGCCTTCGTGTTGCCTTTCCTTCAAAAATCCAACTTGTGATGGTAACCTCTGGTTATGAGACCGCCTTCGTGCCGGCCTACCTAAGAGTTTAGGATCTGAGACCGCCCTCGTGTCGGCTATCCTTCTAAAATCCATCATGTGATGGTAACCTATGTTTATGAGACCGCCTTCGTGTCGGTTTACCTTAGAGTTTAGGATGTGAGATCGTACTTATGTCGGCTTTCCTTTTGAAAATCCATCTTGTGATGGTAACCTCTAGTTATGAGACCGCATTCGTGTTGGCTTACCTTAGAGTTTAGGATGTGAGACAACCCTCGTGTCGGCTTTCCTTTTGAAAATCCATCTAGTGATGGTAACCTCTGGTTATGAGACCGCCTTCGTGTCGGCCTACCTTAGAGTTTAGGATCTGAGACCTCCCTCGTGTCGGCTTTCCTTTTGAAAATCCATCTTGTGATGGTAACCTCTGGTTATGAGACCGCCTTCGTGTCGGCCTACCTTAGAGTTTAGGATCTGAGACCACCCTCGTGTCAACTTTCCATCTAAAATCCATCTTATGATGGTAACCTCTGGTTATGAGACCGCCTTCGTGTCGGCCTACCCTAGAGTTTAGGATCTGAGACCACCCTCGTGTCGGCGTTCCTTCTAAAATCCATCATGTGATGGTAACCTATGTTTATGAGACCGCCTTCGTGTCGGTTTACCTTAGAGTTTAGGATGTGAGACCGTACTTATGTCGGCTTTCCTTTTGAAAATCCATCTTGTGTTGGTAACCTCTAGTTATGAGACCGCCTTCGTGTCGGCTTACCTTAGAGTTTAGGATCTGAGACAACCCTCGTGTCGGCTTTCCTTTTGAAAATCCATCTTGTGATGGTAACCTCTGGTTATGAGGCCGTCTTCGTATCGGCCTACCTTAGAGTTTTGGATCTGAGACCGCCCTCGTGTCGGCTTTCCTTCTAAAATCCATCTTGTGATGGTAACCTCTGGTTATGAGACCGCCTTCGTGTCTGCCTACCTTAGAGTTTAGGATATGCGACCGCCTTCGTGTTGGCTTTCCTTCAAAAATCCAACTTGTGATGGTAACCTCTGGTAATGAGACCGCCTTCATGCCGGCCTACCTAAGAGTTTAGGATCTGAGACCGCCCTCGTGTCGGCTATCCATCTAAAATCCATCATGTGATGGTAACCTATGTTTATGAGACCGCCTTCGTGTCGGTTTACCTTAGAGTTTAGGATGTGAGACCGTACTTATGTCGGCTTTCCTTTTGAAAATCTATCTTGTGATGGTAACCTCTAGTTATGAGACCGCCTTCGTGTCGGCTTACCTTAGAGTTTAGGATGTGAGACAACCCTCGTGTCGGCTTTCCTTTTGAAAATCCATCTAGTGATGGTAACCTCTGGTTATGAGACCGCCTTCGTGTCGGCCTACCTTAGAGTTTAGGATCTGAGACCTCCCTCGTGTCGGCTTTCCTTTTGAAAATCCATCTTGTGATGGTAACCTCTGGTTATGAGACCGCCTTCGTGTCGGTTTACCTTAGAGTTTTGGATCTGAGACCACCCTCATGTCGACTTTCCTTCTAAAATCCATCTTATGATGGTAACCTCTGGTTATGAGACCGCCTTCGTGTCGGCCTACCCTAGAGTTTAGGATATGCGACCGCCTTCGTGTTGGCTTTCCTTCAAAAATCCAACTTGTGATGGTAACCTCTGGTTATGAGACCGCCTTCGTGCCGGCCTACCTAAGAGTTTAGGATCTGAGACCGCCCTCGTGTCGGCTATCCTTCTAAAATCCATCATGTGATGATAACCTATGTTTATGAGACCGCCTTCGTGTCGATTTACCTTAGAGTTTAGGATGTGAGACCGTACTTATGTCGGCTTTCCTTTTGAAAATCCATCTTGTGTTGGTAACCTCTAGTTATGAGACCGCCTTCGTGTCGGCTTACCTTAGAGTTTAGGATCTGAGACAACCCTCGTGTCGGCTTTCCTTTTGAAAATCCATCTGGTGATGGTAACCTCTGGTTATGAGACCGCCTTCGTGTCGGCCTACCTTAGAGTTTAGGATCTGAGACCTCCCTCGTGTCGACTTTCCTTTTGAAAATCCATCTTGTGATGGTAACCTCTGGTTATGAGGCCGTCTTCGTATCGGCCTACCTTAGAGTTTTGGATCTGAGACCGCCCTCGTGTCGGCTTTCCTTCTAAAATCCATCTTGTGATGGTAACCTCTGGTTATGAGACCGCCTTCGTGTCTGCCTACCTTAGAGTTTAGGATATGCGACCGCCTTCGTGTTGGCTTTCCTTCAAAAATCCAACTTGTGATGGTAACCTCTGGTTATGAGACCGCCTTCATGCCGGCCTACCTAAGAGTTTAGGATCTGAGACCGCCCTCGTGTCGGCTATCCATCTAAAATCCATCATGTGATGGTAACCTATGTTTATGAGACCGCCTTCGTGTCGGTTTACCTTAGAGTTTAGGATGTGAGACCGTACTTATGTCGGCTTTCCTTTTGAAAATCTATCTTGTGATGGTAACCTCTAGTTATGAGACCGCCTTCGTGTCGGCTTACCTTAGAGTTTAGGATGTGAGACAACCCTCGTGTCGGCTTTCCTTTTGAAAATCCATCTAGTGATGGTAACCTCTGGTTATGAGACCGCCTTCGTGTCGGCCTACCTTAGAGTTTAGGATCTGAGACCTCCCTCGTGTCGGCTTTCCTTTTGAAAATCCATCTTGTGATGGTAACCTCTGGTTATGAGACCGCCTTCGTGTCGGTTTACCTTAGAGTTTTGGATCTGAGACCACCCTCATGTCGACTTTCCTTCTAAAATCCATCTTATGATGGTAACCTCTGGTTATGAGACCGCCTTCGTGTCGGCCTACCCTAGAGTTTAGGATATGCGACCGCCTTCGTGTTGGCTTTCCTTCAAAAATCCAACTTGTGATGGTATCCTCTGGTTATGAGACCGCCTTCGTGCCGGCCTACCTAAGAGTTTAGGATCTGAGACCGCCCTCGTGTCGGCTATCCTTCTAAAATCCATCATGTGATGGTAACCTATGTTTATGAGACCGCCTTCGTGTCGATTTACCTTAGAGTTTAGGATGTGAGATCGTACTTATGTCGGCTTTCCTTTTGAAAATCCATCTTGTGATGGTAACCTCTAGTTATGAGACCGCTTTCATGTTGGCTTACCTTAGAGTTTAGGATCTGAGACGCCCTCGTGTCGGCTTTCCTTTTGAAAATCCATCTTGTGATGGTAACCTCTGGTTATGAGACCGCCTTCGTGTTGGCCTACGTTAGAGTTTAGGATCAGAGTCGCCCTCGTGTCGGCTTTCCTTTTGAAAATCCATCTAGTGATGGTAACCTCTGGTTATGAGACCGCCTTCGTGTCGGCCTACCTTAGAGTTTAGGATCTGAGACCTCCCTCGTGTCGGCTTTCCTTTTGAAAATCCATCTTGTGATGGTAACCTCTGGTTATGAGACCGCCTTCGTGTCGGCCTACCTTAGAGTTTAGGATCTGAGACCACCCTCGTGTCAACTTTCCATCTAAAATCCATCTTATGATGGTAACCTCTGGTTATGAGACCGCCTTCGTGTCGGCCTACCCTAGAGTTTAGGATCTGAGACCACCCTCGTGTCGGCGTTCCTTCTAAAATCCATCATGTGATGGTAACCTATGTTTATGAGACCGCCTTCGTGTCGGTTTACCTTAGAGTTTAGGATGTGAGACCGTACTTATGTCGGCTTTCCTTTTGAAAATCCATCTTGTGTTGGTAACCTCTAGTTATGAGACCGCCTTCGTGTCGGCTTACCTTAGAGTTTAGGATCTGAGACAACCCTCGTGTCGGCTTTCCTTTTGAAAATCCATCTGGTGATGGTAACCTCTGGTTATGAGACCGCCTTCGTGTCGGCCTACCTTAGAGTTTAGGATCTGAGACCTCCCTCGTGTCGACTTTCCTTTTGAAAATCCATCTTGTGATGGTAACCTCTGGTTATGAGGCCGTCTTCGTATCGGCCTACCTTAGAGTTTTGGATCTGAGACCGCCCTCGTGTCGGCTTTCCTTCTAAAATCCATCTTGTGATGGTAACCTCTGGTTATGAGACCGCCTTCGTGTCTGCCTACCTTAGAGTTTAGGATATGCGACCGCCTTCGTGTTGGCTTTCCTTCAAAAATCCAACTTGTGATGGTAACCTCTGGTTATGAGACCGC
The DNA here is from genome assembly GCA_022829125.1 of Lathyrus tuberosus. Classification (NCBI taxonomy): domain Eukaryota; kingdom Viridiplantae; phylum Streptophyta; class Magnoliopsida; order Fabales; family Fabaceae; genus Lathyrus; species Lathyrus tuberosus. The sequence goes on from JALAZF010000038.1 coordinate 11,128,512, forward strand.
CTTCATGCCGGCCTACCTAAGAGTTTAGGATCTGAGACCGCCCTCGTGTCGGCTATCCTTCTAAAATCCATCATGTGATGGTAACCTATGTTTATGAGACCGCCTTCGTGTCGGTTTACCTTAGAGTTTAGGATGTGAGACCGTACTTATGTCGGCTTTCCTTTTGAAAATCCATCTTGTGATGGTAACCTCTAGTTATGAGACCGCCTTCGTGTCGGCTTACCTTAGAGTTTAGGATGTGAGACAACCCTCGGGTCGGCTTTCCTTTTGAAAATCCATCTAGTGATGGTAACCTCTGGTTATGAGACCGCCTTCGTGTCGGCCTACCTTAGAGTTTAGGATCTGAGACCTCCCTCGTGTCGGCTTTCCTTTTGAAAATCCATCTTGTGATGGTAACCTCTGGTTATGAGACCGCCTTCGTGTCGGTTTACCTTAGAGTTTAGGATCTGAGACCACCCTCATGTCGACTTTCCTTCTAAAATCCATCTTATGATGGTAACCTCTGGTTATGAGACCGCCTTCGTGTCGGCCTACCCTAGAGTTTAGGATATGCGACCGCCTTCGTGTTGGCTTTCCTTCAAAAATCCAACTTGTGATGGTAACCTCTGGTTATGAGACCGCCTTCGTGCCGGCCTACCTAAGAGTTTAGGATCTGAGACCGCCCTCGTGTCGGCTATCCTTCTAAAATCCATCATGTGATGGTAACCTATGTTTATGAGACCGCCTTCGTGTCGGTTTACCTTAGAGTTTAGGATGTGAGATCGTACTTATGTCGGCTTTCCTTTTGAAAATCCATCTTGTGATGGTAACCTCTAGTTATGAGACCGCCTTCGTGTTGGCTTACCTTAGAGTTTAGGATGTGAGACAACCCTCGTGTCGGCTTTCCTTTTGAAAATCCATCTAGTGATGGTAACCTCTGGTTATGAGACCGCCTTCGTGTCGGCCTACCTTAGAGTTTAGGATCTGAGACCTCCCTCGTGTCGGCTTTCCTTTTGAAAATCCATCTTGTGATGGTAACCTCTGGTTATGAGACCGCCTTCGTGTCGGCCTACCTTAGAGTTTAGGATCTGAGACCACCCTCGTGTCAACTTTCCATCTAAAATCCATCTTATGATGGTAACCTCTGGTTATGAGACCGCCTTCGTGTCGGCCTACCCTAGAGTTTAGGATCTGAGACCACCCTCGTGTCGGCGTTCCTTCTAAAATCCATCATGTGATGGTAACCTATGTTTATGAGACCGCCTTCGTGTCGGTTTACCTTAGAGTTTAGGATGTGAGATCGTACTTATGTCGGCTTTCCTTTTGAAAATCCATCTTGTGATGGTAACCTCTAGTTATGAGACCGCCTTCGTGTTGGCTTACCTTAGAGTTTAGGATGTGAGACAACCCTCGTGTCGGCTTTCCTTTTGAAAATCCATCTAGTGATGGTAACCTCTGGTTATGAGACCGCCTTCGTGTCGGCCTACCTTAGAGTTTAGGATCTGAGACCTCCCTCGTGTCGGCTTTCCTTTTGAAAATCCATCTTGTGATGGTAACCTCTGGTTATGAGACCGCCTTCGTGTCGGCCTACCTTAGAGTTTAGGATCTGAGACCTCCCTCGTGTCGGCTTTCCTTTTGAAAATCCATCTTGTGATGGTAACCTCTGGTTATGAGACCGCCTTCGTGTCGGCCTACCTTAGAGTTTAGGATCTGAGACCACCCTCGTGTCAACTTTCCATCTAAAATCCATCTTATGATGGTAACCTCTGGTTATGAGACCGCCTTCGTGTCGGCCTACCCTAGAGTTTAGGATCTGAGACCACCCTCGTGTCGGCGTTCCTTCTAAAATCCATCATGTGATGGTAACCTATGTTTATGAGACCGCCTTCGTGTCGGTTTACCTTAGAGTTTAGGATGTGAGATCGTACTTATGTCGGCTTTCCTTTTGAAAATCCATCTTGTGATGGTAACCTCTAGTTATGAGACCGCCTTCGTGTTGGCTTACCTTAGAGTTTAGGATGTGAGACAACCCTCGTGTCGGCTTTCCTTTTGAAAATCCATCTAGTGATGGTAACCTCTGGTTATGAGACCGCCTTCGTGTCGGCCTACCTTAGAGTTTAGGATCTGAGACCTCCCTCGTGTCGGCTTTCCTTTTGAAAATCCATCTTGTGATGGTAACCTCTGGTTATGAGACCGCCTTCGTGTCGGCCTACCTTAGAGTTTAGGATCTGAGACCACCCTCGTGTCAACTTTCCATCTAAAATCCATCTTATGATGGTAACCTCTGGTTATGAGACCGCCTTCGTGTCGGCCTACCCTAGAGTTTAGGATCTGAGACCACCCTCGTGTCGGCGTTCCTTCTAAAATCCATCATGTGATGGTAACCTATGTTTATGAGACCGCCTTCGTGTCGGTTTACCTTAGAGTTTAGGATGTGAGACCGTACTTATGTCGGCTTTCCTTTTGAAAATCCATCTTGTGTTGGTAACCTCTAGTTATGAGACCGCCTTCGTGTCGGCTTACCTTAGAGTTTAGGATGTGAGATCGTACTTATGTCGGCTTTCCTTTTGAAAATCCATCTTGTGATGGTAACCTCTAGTTATGAGACCGCCTTCGTGTTGGCTTACCTTAGAGTTTAGGATGTGAGACAACCCTCGTGTCGGCTTTCCTTTTGAAAATCCATCTAGTGATGGTAACCTCTGGGTATGAGACCGCCTTCGTGTCGGCCTACCTTAGAGTTTAGGATCTGAGACCTCCCTCGTGTCGGCTTTCCTTTTGAAAATCCATCTTGTGATAGTAACCTCTGGTTATGAGACCACTTCGTGTCGGCCTACCTTAGAGTTTAGGATCTGAGACCTCCCTCGTGTCGACTTTCCTTTTGAAAATCCATCTTGTGATGGTAACCTCTGGTTATGAGGCCGTCTTCGTATCGGCCTACCTTAGAGTTTAGGATCTGACACCGCTCTCGTGTCGGCTTTCCTTCTAAAATTAATCGTGTAATGGTAATCTCTAGTTATGAACCCGCCTTCGTGTCGGCTTACCTTAGAGTTTTGGATCTGAGACCGCCCTCATGTCGGCTTTCCTTCTAAAATCCATCTTGTGATGGTAACCTCTGGTTATGAGACCGCCTTCGTGTCGGCCTACCTTAGAGTTTAGGATCTGATACCACCCTCGTGTCGGCTTTCCTTCTAAAATCCATCTTGTGATGGTAACCTCTGGTTATGAGACCGCCTTCGTGTCTGCCTACCTTAGAGTTTAGGATATGCGACCGCCTTCGTGTTGGCTTTCCATCAAAAATCCAACTTGTGATGGTAACCTCTGGTTATGAGACCGCCTTCGTGCCCGCCTACCTAAGAGTTTAGGATCTGAGACCGCCCTCGTGTCGGCTATCCTTCTAAAATCCATCATGTGATGGTAACCTATGTTTATGAGACCGTCTTCGTGTCGGTTTACCTTAGAGTTTAGGATGTGAGACCGTACTTATGTCGGCTTTCCTTTTGAAAATCCATCTTGTGATGGTAACCTCTAGTTATGAGACCGCCTTCGTGTCGGCTTACCTTAGAGTTAAGGATGTGAGACAACCCTCGTGTCGGCTTTCCTTTTGAAAATCCATCTAGTGATGGTAACCTCTGGTTATGAGACCGCCTTCGTATCGGCCTACCTTAGAGTTTAAGATCTGAGACCGCTCTCGTGTTGGCTTTCCTTCTAAAATTCATCAGGTAATGGTAATCTCTGGTTATGAGCCCGCCTTCGTGTCGGCCTACCTTAGAGTTTTGGATCTGAGACCGCCCTCGTGTCGGCTTTCCTTCTAAAATCCATCTTGTGATGGTAACCTCTGGTTATGAGACCGCCTTCGTGTCGACCTACCTTAGAGTTTAGGATCTGAGACCACCCTCGTGTCGGCTTTCCTTCTAAAATCCATCTTGTGATGGTAACCTCTGGTTAAGAGACCGCCTTCGTGTCGGCCTACCTTAGAGTTTAGGATCTGAGACCGCCCTCGTGTCAGCTTTCCTTCAAAAATCCATCTTGTGATGGAAACCTCTGGTTATGAGACCGCCTTCATGTCGGCCTACCTCAGAGTTTAGGATCTGAGACCGCCCTCGTGTTGGCTTTCCTTCTAAATTCCATCTTGTAATGGTACCCTCTGGTTATGAGACCACCTTAGTGTCGACCAACCTTAGAGTTTAGGATCTAAGACACCCTCGTGTAGGCTTTCCATTTGAAAATCCATCATGTGATGGTAACCTCTGGTTATGAGACCGTCTTCGTGTCGGCCTACTTTAGAGTTTAGGATCTGAGAGCGCCCTCGTGTTGGCTTTCCTTATAAAATCCATCTTGTTATGGTACCCTCTGGTTATGAGACCGCCTTTGGGTTGGCCTACCTTAGAGTTTAGGATCTGAAACCGTCCTCGTGTCGGCTTTCCTTCAAAAAACCATCTTGTGATGGTACCCTCTGGTTATGAGACCGCCTTCGTGTCTGCCTACCTTAGAGTTTAGGATATGCGACCGCCTTCGTGTTGGCTTTCCTTCAAAAATCCATCTTGTGATGGTAACCTCTGGCTATGAGACCGCCTTCGTGTCGGCCTACCTTAGAGTTTAGGATCTGAGACCGCCCTCGTGTCGGCTATCCTTCTAAAATCCATCATGTGATGGTAACCTATGTTTATGAGACCGCCTTCGTGTCGGTTTACCTTAGAGTTTAGGATGTGAGACCGTACTTATGTCGGCTTTCCTTTTGAAAATCCATCTAGTGATGGTAACCTCTAGTTATGAGACCGCCTTCGTGTCGGCTTACCTTAGAGTTTAGGATGTGAGACAACCCTCGTGTCGGCTTTCCTTTTGAAAATCCATCTAGTGATGGTAACCTTTGGTTATGAGACCGCCTTCGTGTCGGCCTACCTTAGAGTTTAGGATCTGAGACCTCCCTCGTGTCGGCTTTCCTTTTGAAAATCCATCTTGTGATGGTAACCTCTGGTTATGAGACCGCCTTTGGGTTGGCCTACCTTAGAGTTTAGGATCTGAAACCGTCCTCGTGTCGGCTTTCCTTCAAAAAACCATCTTGTGATGGTACCCTCTGGTTATGAGACCGCCTTCGTGTCTGCCTACCTTAGAGTTTAGGATATGCGACCGCCTTCGTGTTGGCTTTCCTTCAAAAATCCATCTTGTGATGGTAACCTCTGGTTATGAGACCGCCTTCGTGTCGGCCTACCTTAGAGTTTAGGATCTGAGACCGCCCTCGTGTCGGCTATCCTTCTAAAATCCATCATGTGATGGTAACCTATGTTTATGAGACCGCCTTCGTGTCGGTTTACCTTAGAGTTTAGGATGTGAGACCGTACTTATGTCGGCTTTCCTTTTGAAAATCCATCTAGTGATGGTAACCTCTAGTTATGAGACCGCCTTCGTGTCGGCTTACCTTAGAGTTTAGGATGTGAGACAACCCTCGTGTCGGCTTTCCTTTTGAAAATCCATCTAGTGATGGTAACCTTTGGTTATGAGACCGCCTTCGTGTCGGCCTACCTTAGAGTTTAGGATCTGAGACCTCCCTCGTGTCGGCTTTCCTTTTGAAAATCCATCTTGTGATGGTAACCTCTGGTTATGAGACCGCCTTCGTGTCGGTTTACCTTAGAGTTTAGGATCTGAGACCACCCTCATGTCGACTTTCCTTCTAAAATCCATCTTATGATGGTAACCTCTGGTTATGAGACCGCCTTCGTGTTGGCCTACCCTAGAGTTTAGGATATGCGACCGCCTTCGTGTTGGCTTTCCTTCAAAAATCCAACTTGTGATGGTAACCTCTGGTTATGAGACCGCCTTCGTGCCGGCCTACCTAAGAGTTTAGGATCTGAGACCGCCCTCATGTCGGCTATCCTTCTAAAATCCATCATGTGATGGTAACCTATGTTTATGAGACCGCCTTCGTGTCGGTTTACCTTAGAGTTTAGGATGTGAGATTGTACTTATGTCGGCTTTCCTTTTGAAAATCCATCTTGTGATGGTAACCTCTAGTTATGAGACCGCCTTCGTGTTGGCTTACCTTAGAGTTTAGGATGTGAGACAACCCTCGTGTCGGCTTTCCTTTTGAAAATCCATCTAGTGATGGTAACCTCTGGTTATGAGACCGCCTTCATGTCGGCCTACCTTAGAGTTTAGGATCTGAGACCTCCCTCGTGTCGGCTTTCCTTTTGAAAATCCATCTTGTGATGGTAACCTCTGGTTATGAGACCGCCTTCGTGTCGGCCTACCTTAAAGTTTAGGATCTGAGACCTCCCTCGTGTCGACTTTCCTTTTGAAAATCCATCTTGTGATGGTAACCTCTGGTTATGAGGCCGTCTTCGTATCGGCCTACCTTAGAGTTTAGGATCTGACACCGCTCTCGTGTCGGCTTTCCTTCTAAAATTCATCGTGTAATGGTAATATCTAGTTATGAACCCGCCTTCGTGTCGGCTTACCTTAGAGTTTTGGATCTGAGACCGCCCTCATGTCGGCTTTCCTTCTAAAATCCATCTTGTGATGGTAACCTCTGGTTATGAGACCGCCTTCGTGTCGGCCTACCTTAGAGTTTAGGATCTGATACCACCCTCGTGTCGGCTTTCCTTCTAAAATCCATCTTGTGATGGTAACCTCTGGTTATGAGACCGCCTTCGTGTCTGCCTACCTTAGAGTTTAGGATATGCGACCGCCTTCGTGTTGGCTTTCCTTCAAAAATCCAACTTGTGATGGTAACCTCTGGTTATGAGACCGCCTTCGTGCCCGCCTACCTAAGAGTTTAGGATCTGAGACCGCCCTCATGTCGGCTATCCTTCTAAAATCCATCATGTGATGGTAACCTATGTTTATGAGACCGCCTTCGTGTCGGTTTACCTTAGAGTTTAGGATGTGAGATTGTACTTATGTCGGCTTTCCTTTTGAAAATCCATCTTGTGATGGTAACCTCTAGTTATGAGACCGCCTTCGTGTTGGCTTACCTTAGAGTTTAGGATGTGAGACAACCCTCGTGTCGGCTTTCCTTTTGAAAATCCATCTAGTGATGGTAACCTCTGGTTATGAGACCGCCTTCATGTCGGCCTACCTTAGAGTTTAGGATCTGAGACCTCCCTCGTGTCGGCTTTCCTTTTGAAAATCCATCTTGTGATGGTAACCTCTGGTTATGAGACCGCCTTCGTGTCGGCCTACCTTAAAGTTTAGGATCTGAGACCTCCCTCGTGTCGACTTTCCTTTTGAAAATCCATCTTGTGATGGTAACCTCTGGTTATGAGGCCGTCTTCGTATCGGCCTACCTTAGAGTTAAGGATCTGACACCGCTCTCGTGTCGGCTTTCCTTCTAAAATTCATCGTGTAATGGTAATCTCTAGTTATGAACCCGCCTTCGTGTCGGCTTACCTTAGAGTTTTGGATCTGAGACCGCCCTCATGTCGGCTTTCCTTCTAAAATCCATCTTGTGATGGTAACCTCTGGTTATGAGACCGCCTTCGTGTCGGCCTACCTTAGAGTTTAGGATCTGATACCACCCTCGTGTCGGCTTTCCTTCTAAAATCCATCTTGTGATGGTAACCTCTGGTTATGAGACCGCCTTCGTGTCTGCCTACCTTAGAGTTTAGGATATGCGACCGCCTTCGTGTTGGCTTTCCTTCAAAAATCCAACTTGTGATGGTAACCTCTGGTTATGAGACCGCCTTCGTGCCCGCCTACCTAAGAGTTTAGGATCTGAGACCGCCCTCGTGTCGGCTATCCTTCTAAAATCCATCATGTGATGGTAACCTATGTTTATGAGACCGCCTTCGTGTCGGTTTACCTTAGAGTTTAGGATGTGAGACCGTACTTATGTCGGCTTTCCTTTTGAAAATCCATCTTGTGATGGTAACCTCTAGTTATGAGACCGCCTTCGTGTCGGCTTACCTTAGAGTTAAGGATGTGAGACAACCCTCGTGTCGGCTTTCCTTTTGAAAATCCATCTAGTGATGGTAACCTATGGTTATGAGACCGCCTTCGTATCGGCCTACCTTAGAGTTTAGGATCTGAGACCGCTCTCGTGTTGGCTTTCCTTCTAAAATTCATCAGGTAATGGTAATCTCTGGTTATGAGCCCGCCTTCGTGTCGGCCTACCTTAGAGTTTTGGATCTGAGACCGCCCTCGTGTCGGCTTTCCTTCTAAAATCCATCTTGTGATGGTAACTTCTGGTTATGAGACCGCCTTCGTGTCGACCTACCTTAGAGTTTAGGATCTGAGACCACCCTCGTGTCGGCTTTCCTTCTAAAATCCATCTTGTGATGGTAACCTCTGGTTAAGAGACCGCCTTCGTGTCGGCCTACCTTAGAGTTTAGGATCTGAGACCGCCCTCGTGTCAGCTTTCCTTCAAAAATCCATCTTGTGATGGAAACCTCTGGTTATGAGACCGCCTTCATGTCGGCCTACCTTAGAGTTTAGGATCTGAGACCGCCCTCGTGTTGGCTTTCCTTCTAAATTCCATCTTGTAATGGTACCCTCTGGTTATGAGACCACCTTAGTGTCGACCAACCTTAGAGTTTAGGATCTAAGACACCCTCGTGCGGCTTTCCATTTGAAAATCCATCATGTGATGGTAACCTCTGGTTATGAGACCGTCTTCGTGTCGGCCTACTTTAGAGTTTAGGATCTGAGAGCGCCCTCGTGTTGGCTTTCCTTATAAAATCCATCTTGTTATGGTACCCTCTGGTTATGAGACTGCCTTTGTGTTGGCCTACCTTAGAGTTTAGGATCTGAAACCGTCCTCGTGTCGGCTTTCCTTCAAAAAACCATCTTGTGATGGAACCCTCTGGTTATGAGACCGCCTTCGTGTCTGCCTACCTTAGAGTTTAGGATATGCGACCGCCTTCGTGTTGGCTTTCCTTCAAAAATCCATCTTGTGATGGTAACCTCTGGTTATGAGACCGCCTTCGTGTCGGCCTACCTTAGAGTTTAGGATCTGAGACCGCCCTCGTGTCGGCTATCCTTCTAAAATCCATCATGTGATGGTAACCTATGTTTATGAGACCGCCTTCGTGTCGGTTTACCTTAGAGTTTAGGATGTGAGACCGTACTTATGTCGGCTTTCCTTTTGAAAATCCATCTTGTGATGGTAACCTCTAGTTATGAGACCGCCTTCGTGTCGGCTTACCTTAGAGTTTTGGATGTGAGACAACCCTCGTGTCGGATTTCCTTTTGAAAATCCATCTAGTGATGGTAACCTCTGGTTATGAGACCGCCTTCGTGTCGGCCTACCTTAGAGTTTAGGATCTGAGACCTCCCTCGTGTCGGCTTTCCTTTTGAAAATCCATCTTGTGATGGTAACCTCTGGTTATGAGACCGCCTTCGTGTCGGTTTACCTTAGAGTTTAGGATCTGAGACCACCCTCATGTCGACTTTCCTTCTAAAATCCATCTTATGATGGTAACCTCTGGTTATGAGACCGCCTTCGTGTCGGCCTACCCTAGAGTTTAGGATATGCGACCGCCTTCGTGTTGGCTTTCCTTCAAAAATCCAACTTGTGATGGTAACCTCTGGTTATGAGACCGCCTTCGTGCCGGCCTACCTAAGAGTTTAGGATCTGAGACCGCCCTCGTGTCGGCTATCCTTCTAAAATCCATCATGTGATGGTAACCTATGTTTATGAGACCGCCTTCGTGTCGGTTTACCTTTGAGTTTAGGATGTGAGATCGTACTTATGTCGGCTTTCCTTTTGAAAATCCATCTTGTGATGGTAACCTCTAGTTATGAGACCGCCTTCGTGTTGGCTTACCTTAGAGTTTAGGATGTGAGACAACCCTCGTGTCGGCTTTCCTTTTGAAAATCCATCTAGTGATGGTAACCTCTGGTTATGAGACCGCCTTCGTGTCGGCCTACCTTAGAGTTTAGGATCTGAGACCTCCCTCGTGTCGGCTTTCCTTTTGAAAATCCATCTTGTGATGGTAACCTCTGGTTATGAGACCGCCTTCGTGTCGGCCTACCTTAGAGTTTAGGATCTGAGACCTCCCTCGTGTCGATTTTCCTTTTGAAAATCCATCTTGTGATGGTAACCTCTTGTTATGAGGCCGTCTTCGTATCGGCCTACCTTAGAGTTTAGGATCTGACACCGCTCTCGTGTCGGCTTTCCTTCTAAAATTCATCGTGTAATGGTAATCTCTAGTTATGAACCCGCCTTCGTGTCGGCTTACCTTAGAGTTTTGGATCTGAGACCGCCCTCATGTCGGCTTTCCTTCTAAAATCCATCTTGTGATGGTAACCTCTGGTTATGAGACCGCCTTCGTGTCGGCCTACCTTAGAGTTTAGGATCTGATACCACCCTCGTGTCGGCTTTCCTTCTAAAATCCATCTTGTGATGGTAACCTCTGGTTATGAGACCGCCTTCGTGTCTGCCTACCTTAGAGTTTAGGATATGCGACCGCCTTCGTGTTGGCTTTCCTTCAAAAATCCAACTTGTGATGGTAACCTCTGGTTATGAGACCGCCTTCGTGCCCGCCTACCTAAGAGTTTAGGATCTGAGACCGCCCTCGTGTCGGCTATCCTTCTAAAATCCATCATGTGATGGTAACCTATGTTTATGAGACCGCCTTCGTGTCGGTTTACCTTAGAGTTTAGGATGTGAGACCGTACTTATGTCGGCTTTCCTTTTGAAAATCCATCTTGTGATGGTAACCTCTAGTTATGAGACCGCCTTCATGTCGGCTTACCTTAGAGTTAAGGATGTGAGACAACCCTCGTGTCGGCTTTCCTTTTGAAAATCCATCTAGTGATGGTAACCTATGGTTATGAGACCGCCTTCGTATCGGCCTACCTTAGAGTTTAGGATCTGAGACCGCTCTCGTGTTGGCTTTCCTTCTAAAATTCATCAGGTAATGGTAATCTCTGGTTATGAGCCCGCCTTCGTGTCGGCCTACCTTAGAGTTTTGGATCTGAGACCGCCCTCGTGTCGGCTTTCCTTCTAAAATCCATCTTGTGATGGTAACCTCTGGTTATGAGACCGCCTTCGTGTCGACCTACCTTAGAGTTTAGGATCTGAGACCACCCTCGTGTCGGCTTTCCTTCTAAAATCCATCTTGTGATGGTAACCTCTGGTTAAGAGACCGCCTTCGTGTCGGCCTACCTTAGAGTTTAGGATCTGAGACCGCCCTCGTGTCAGCTTTCCTTCAAAAATCCATCTTGTGATGGAAACCTCTGGTTATGAGACCGCCTTCATGTCGGCCTACCTTAGAGTTTAGGATCTGAGACCGCCCTCGTGTTGGCTTTCCTTCTAAATTCCATCTTGTAATGGTACCCTCTGGTTATGAGACCACCTTAGTGTCGACCAACCTTAGAGTTTAGGATCTAAGACACCCTCGTGTCGGCTTTCCATTTGAAAATCCATCATGTGATGGTAACCTCTGGTTATGAGACCGTCTTCGTGTCGGCCTACTTTAGAGTTTAGGATCTGAGAGCGCCCTCGTGTTGGCTTTCCTTATAAAATCCATCTTGTTATGGTACCCTCTGGTTATGAGACCGCCTTTGTGTTGGCCTACCTTAGAGTTTAGGATCTGAAACCGCCCTCGTGTCGGCTTTCCTTCAAAAAACCATCTTGTGATGGTACCCTCTGGTTATGAGACCGCCTTCGTGTCTGCCTACCTTAGAGTTTAGGATATGCGACCGCCTTCGTGTTGGCTTTCCTTCAAAAATCCATCTTGTGATGGTAACCTCTGGTTATGAGACCGCCTTCGTGCCCGCCTACCTAAGAGTTTAGGATCTGAGACCGCCCTCGTGTCGGCTATCCTTCTAAAATCCATCATGTGATGGTAACCTATGTTTATGAGACCGCCTTCGTGTCGGTTTACCTTAGAGTTTAGGATGTGAGACCGTACTTATGTCGGCTTTCCTTTTGAAAATCCATCTTGTGATGGTAACCTCTAGTTATGAGACCGCCTTCGTGTCGGCTTACCTTAGAGTTAAGGATGTGAGACAACCCTCGTGTCGGCTTTCCTTTTGAAAATCCATCTAGTGATGGTAACCTATGGTTATGAGACCGCCTTCGTATCGGCCTACCTTAGAGTTTAGGATCTGAGACCGCTCTCGTGTTGGCTTTCCTTCTAAAATTCATCAGGTAATGGTAATCTCTGGTTATGAGCCCGCCTTCGTGTCGGCCTACCTTAGAGTTTTGGATCTGAGACCGCCCTCGTGTCGGCTTTCCTTCTAAAATCCATCTTGTGATGGTAACCTCTGGTTATGAGACCGCCTTCGTGTCGACCTACCTTAGAGTTTAGGATCTGAGACCACCCTCGTGTCGGCTTTCCTTCTAAAATCCATCTTGTGATGGTAACCTCTGGTTAAGAGACCGCCTTCGTGTCGGCCTACCTTAGAGTTTAGGATCTGAGACTGCCCTCGTGTCAGCTTTCCTTCAAAAATCCATCTTGTGATGGAAACCTCTGGTTATGAGACCGCCTTCATGTCGGCCTACCTTAGAGTTTAGGATCTGAGACCGCCCTCGTGTTGGCTTTCCTTCTAAATTCCATCTTGTAATGGTACCCTCTGGTTATGAGACCACCTTAGTGTCGACCAACCTTAGAGTTTAGGATCTAAGACACCCTCGTGTCGGCTTTCCATTTGAAAATCCATCATGTGATGGTAACCTCTGGTTATGAGACCGTCTTCGTGTCGGCCTACTTTAGAGTTTAGGATCTGAGAGCGCCCTCGTGTTGGCTTTCCTTATAAAATCCATCTTGTTATGGTACCCTCTGTTTATGAGACCGCCTTTGTGTTGGCCTACCTTAGAGTTTAGGATCTGAAACCGCCCTCGTGTCGGCTTTCCTTCAAAAAACCATCTTGTGATGGTACCCTCTGGTTATGAGACCGCCTTCGTGTCTGCCTACCTTAGAGTTTAGGATATGCGACCGCCTTCGTGTTGGCTTTCCTTCAAAAATCCATCTTGTGATGGTAACCTCTGGTTATGAGACCGCCTTCGTGTCGGCCTACCTTAGAGTTTAGGATCTGAGACCGCCCTCGTGTCGGCTATCCTTCTAAAATCCATCATGTGATGGTAACCTATGTTTATGAGACAGCCTTCGTGTCGGTTTACCATAGAGTTTAGGATGTGAGACCGTACTTATGTCGGCTTTCCTTTTGAAAATCCATCTTGTGATGGTAACCTCTATTTATGAGACCGCCTTCGTGTCGGCTTACCTTAGTGTTTAGGATCTGAGACAACCCTCGTGTCGGCTTTCCTTTTGAAAATCCATCTGGTGATGGTAACCTCTGGTTATGAGACCGCCTTCGTGTCGGCCTACCTTAGACTTTAGGATCTGAGACCTCCCTCGTGTCGACTTTCCTTTTGAAAATCCATCTTGTGATGGTAACCTCTGGTTATGAGACCGCCTTCGTATCGGCCTACCTTAGAGTTTAGGATCTGAGACCGCTCTCGTGTTGGCTTTCCTTCTAAAATTCATCATGTAATGGTAATCTCTGGTTATGAGCCCGCCTTCGTGTCGGCCTACCTTAGAGTTTTGGATCTGAGACCGCCCTCGTGTCGGCATTCCTTCTAAAATCCATCTTGTGATGGTAACCTCTGGTTATGAGACCGCCTTCGTGTAGGCCTACCTTAGAGTTTAGGATCTGAGACCACCCTCGTGTCGGATTTCCTTCTAAAATCCATCTTGTGATGATACCTTCTGGTTAAGAGACCGCCTTCGTGTCGGCCTACCTTAGAGTGTAGGATCTGAGACCGCCCTCGAGTCGGCTTTCCTTCAAAAATCCATCTTGTGATGGAAACCTCTGGTTATGAGACCGCCTTCGTGTCGGCCTACCTTAGAGTTCAGGATCTGAGACCGCCCTCGTGTTGGCTTTCCTTCTAAAATCCATCTTGTAATGGTACCCTCTGGGTATGAGACCGCCTTCGTGTCGGCCTACCTTAGAGTTTAGGATCTGAAACCGCCCTCGTGTCGGTTTTCCTTCAAAAAACCATCTTGTGATGGTACCCTCTGGTTATGAGACCGCCTTCGTGTCTGCCTACCTTAGAGTTTAGGATATGCGACCGCCTTCGTGTTGGCTTTCCTTCAAAAATCCATCTTGTGATGGTAAACTCTGGTTATGAGACCGCCTTCGTGTCGGCCTACCTTAGAGTTTAGGATCTGAGACCGCCCTCGTGTCGGCTATCCTTCTAAAATCCATCATGTGATGGTAACCTATGTTTATGAGACCGCCTTCGTGTCGGTTTACCTTAGAGTTTAGGATGTGAGACCGTACTTATGTCGGCTTTGCTTTTGAAAATCCATCTTGTGATGGTAACCTCTATTTATGAGACCGCCTTCGTGTCGGCTTACCTTAGTGTTTAGGATCTGAGACAACCCTCGTGTCGGCTTTCCTTTTGAAAATCCATCTGGTGATGGTAACTTCTGGTTATGAGACCCCCTTCGTGTCGGCCTACCTTAGAGTTTAGGATCTGAGACCTCCCTCGTGTCGACTTTCCTTTTGAAAATCCATCTTGTGATGGTAACCTCTGGTTATGAGACCGCCTTCGTATCGGCCTACCTTAGAGTTTAGGATCTGAGACCGCTCTCGTGTTGGCTTTCCTTCTAAAATTCATCATGTAATGGTAATCTCTGGTTATGAGCCCGCCTTCGTGTCGGCCTACCTTAGAGTTTTGGATCTGAGACCGCCCTCGTGTCGGCATTCCTTCTAAAATCCATCTTGTGATGGTAACCTCTGGTTATGAGACCGCCTTCGTGTAGGCCTACCTTAGAGTTTAGGATCTGAGACCACCCTCGTGTCGGATTTCCTTCTAAAATCCATCTTGTGATGGTAACCTCTGGTTAAGAGACCGCCTTCGTGTCGGCCTACCTTAGAGTCTAGGATCTGAGACCGCCCTCGTGTCGGCTTTCCTTCAAAAATCCATCTTGTGATGGAAACCTCTGGTTATGAGATCGCCTTCGTGTCGGCCTACCTTAGAGTTTAGGATCTGAGACCGCCCTCGTGTTGGCTTTCCTTCTAAAATCCATCTTGTAATGGTACCCTCTGGGTATGAGACCGCCTTCGTGTCGGCCTACCTTAGAGTTTAGGATCTGAAACCGCCCTCGTGTCGGCTTTTTTCAAAAAACCATCTTGTGATGATACCCTCTGGTTATGAGACCGCCTTCGTGTCTTCCTACCTTAGTGTTTAGGATATGAGACCGCCCTCGTGTTGGCTTTCCTTCAAAAATCCATCTTGTGATGGTAACCTCTGGTTATGAGACCGCCTTCGTGTCGGCCTACCTTAGAGTTTAGGATCTGAGACCGCCCTCGTGTCGGCTATCCTTCTAAAATCCATCATGTGATGGTAACCTATGTTTATGAGACCACCTTCGTGTCGGTTTACCTTAGAGTTTAGGTTGTGAGATCGTACTTATGTCGGCTTTCCTTTTGAAAATCCATCTTGTGATGGTAACCTCTAGTTATGAGACCGCCTTCGTGTTGGCTTACCTTAGAGTTTAGGATGTGAGACAACCCTCGTGTCAGCTTTCCTTTTGTAAATCCATCTAGTGATGGTAACCTCTGGTTATGAGACCGCCTTCGTGTCGGCCTACCTTAGAGTTTAGGATCTGAGACCGCCCTCGTGTCGGCTATCCTTCTAAAATCCATCATGTGATGGTAACCTATGTTTATGAGACCGCCTTCGTGTCGGTTTACCTTAGAGTTTAGGATGTGAGACCGTACTTATGTCGGCTTTCCTTTTGAAAATCCATCTTGTGATGGTAACCTCTATTTATGAGACCGCCTTCGTGTCGGCTTACCTTAGTGTTTAGGATCTGAGACAACCCTCGTGTCGGCTTTCCTTTTGAAAATCCATCTGGTGATGGTAACTTCTGGTTATGAGACCCCCTTCGTGTCGGCCTACCTTAGAGTTTAGGATCTGAGACCTCCCTCGTGTCGACTTTCCTTTTGAAAATCCATCTTGTGATGGTAACCTCTGGTTATGAGACCGCCTTCGTATCGGCCTACCTTAGAGTTTAGGATCTGAGACCGCTCTCGTGTTGGCTTTCCTTCTAAAATTCATCATGTAATGGTAATCTCTGGTTATGAGCCCGCCTTCGTGTCGGCCTACCTTAGAGTTTTGGATCTGAGACCGCCCTCGTGTCGGCATTCCTTCTAAAATCCATCTTGTGATGGTAACCTCTGGTTATGAGACCGCCTTCGTGTAGGCCTACCTTAGAGTTTAGGATCTGAGACCACCCTCGTGTCGGATTTCCTTCTAAAATCCATCTTGTGATGGTAACCTCTGGTTAAGAGACCGCCTTCGTGTCGGCCTACCTTAGAGTTTAGGATCTGAGACCTCCCTCGTGTCGGCTTTCCTTCAAAAATCCATCTTGTGATGGAAACCTCTGGTTATGAGATCGCCTTCGTGTCGGCCTACCTTAGAGTTTAGGATCTGAGACCGCCCTCGTGTCGGCTTTCCTTTTGAAAATCCATCTTGTGATGGTAACCTCTGGTTATGAGGCCGCCTTCGTGTCAGCCTACCTTAGAGTTTAGGATCTGAGACCACCCTCGTGTCAACTTTCCATCTAAAATCCATCTTATGATGGTAACCTCTGGTTATGAGACCGCCTTCGTGTCGGCCTACCCTAGAGTTTAGGATCTGAGACCACCCTCGTGTCGGCGTTCCTTATAAAATCCATCATGTGATGGTAACCTATGTTTATGAGACCGCCTTCGTGTCGGTTTACCTTAGAGTTTAGGATGTGAGACCGTACTTATGTCGGCTTTCCTTTTGAAAATCCATCTTGTGTTGGTAACCTCTAGTTATGAGACCGCCTTCGCGTCGGCTTACCTTAGAGTTTAGGATGTGAGACAACCCTCGTGTCGGCTTTCCTTTTGAAAATCCATCTGGTGATGGTAACCTCTGGTTATGAGGCCGCCTTCGTGTCAGCCTACCTTAGAGTTTAGGATCTGAGACCACCCTCGTGTCAACTTTCCATCTAAAATCCATCTTATGATGGTAACCTCTGGTTATGAGACCGCCTTCGTGTCGGCCTACCCTAGAGTTTAGGATCTGAGACCACCCTCGTGTCGGCGTTCCTTATAAAATCCATCATGTGATGGTAACCTATGTTTATGAGACCGCCTTCGTGTCGGTTTACCTTAGAGTTTAGGATGTGAGACCGTACTTATGTCGGCTTTCCTTTTGAAAATCCATCTTGTGTTGGTAACCTCTAGTTATGAGACCGCCTTCGCGTCGGCTTACCTTAGAGTTTAGGATGTGAGACAACCCTCGTGTCGGCTTTCCTTTTGAAAATCCATCTGGTGATGGTAACCTCTGGTTATGAGACCCCCTTCGTGTCGGCCTACCTTAGAGTTTAGGATCTGAGACCTCCCTCGTGTCGACTTTCCTTTTGAAAATCCATCTTGTGATGGTAACCTCTGGTTATGAGACCGCCTTCGTATCGGCCTACCTTAGAGTTTAGGATCTGAGACCGCTCTCGTGTTGGCTTTCCTTCTAAAATTCATCATGTAATGGTAATCTCTGGTTATGAGCCCGCCTTCGTGTCGGCCTACCTTAGAGTTTTGGATCTGAGACCGCCCTCGTGTCGGCATTCCTTCTAAAATCCATCTTGTGATGGTAACCTCTGGTTATGAGACCGCCTTCGTGTAGGCCTACCTTAGAGTTTAGGATCTGAGACCACCCTCGTGTCGGATTTCCTTCTAAAATCCATCTTGTGATGGTAACCTCTGGTTAAGAGACCGCCTTCGTGTCGGCCTACCTTAGAGTCTAGGATCTGAGACCGCCCTCGTGTCGGCTTTCCTTCAAAAATCCATCTTGTGATGGAAACCTCTGGTTATGAGATCGCCTTCGTGTCGGCCTACCTTAGAGTTTAGGATCTGAGACCGCCCTCGTGTTGGCTTTCCTTCTAAAATCCATCTTGTAATGGTACCCTCTGGGTATGAGACCGCCTTCGTGTCGGCCTACCTTAGAGTTTAGGATCTGAAACCGCCCTCGTGTCGGCTTTTTTCAAAAAACCATCTTGTGATGGTACCCTCTGGTTATGAGACCGCCTTCGTGTCTTCCTACCTTAG
This sequence comes from Lathyrus tuberosus, assembly GCA_022829125.1. NCBI lineage: Eukaryota > Viridiplantae > Streptophyta > Magnoliopsida > Fabales > Fabaceae > Lathyrus > Lathyrus tuberosus. The sequence continues at coordinate 11,146,515 of JALAZF010000038.1, forward strand.
TGTTTAGGATATGAGACCGCCCTCGTGTTGGCTTTCCTTCAAAAATCCATCTTGTGATGGTAACCTCTGGTTATGAGACCGCCTTCGTGTCGGCCTACCTTAGAGTTTAGGATCTGAGACCGCCCTCGTGTCGGCTATCCTTCTAAAATCCATCATGTGATGGTAACCTATGTTTATGAGACCACCTTCGTGTCGGTTTACCTTAGAGTTTAGGTTGTGAGATCGTACTTATGTCGGCTTTCCTTTTGAAAATCCATCTTGTGATGGTAACCTCTAGTTATGAGACCGCCTTCGTGTTGGCTTACCTTAGAGTTTAGGATGTGAGACAACCCTCGTGTCAGCTTTCCTTTTGTAAATCCATCTAGTGATGGTAACCTCTGGTTATGAGACCGCCTTCGTGTCGGCCTACCTTAGAGTTTAGGATCTGAGACCTCCCTCGTGTCGGCTTTCCTTTTGAAAATCCATCTTGTGATGGTAACCTCTGGTTATGAGGCCGCCTTCGTGTCAGCCTACCTTAGAGTTTAGGATCTGAGACCACCCTCGTGTCAACTTTCCATCTAAAATCCATCTTATGATGGTAACGTCTGGTTATGAGACCGCCTTCGTGTCGGCCTACCCTAGAGTTTAGGATCTGAGACCACCCTCGTGTCGGCGTTCCTTATAAAATCCATCATGTGATGGTAACCTATGTTTATGAGACCGCCTTCGTGTCGGTTTACCTTAGAGTTTAGGATGTGAGACCGTACTTATGTCGGCTTTCCTTTTGAAAATCCATCTTGTGTTGGTAACCTCTAGTTATGAGACCGCCTTCGCGTCGGCTTACCTTAGAGTTTAGGATGTGAGACAACCCTCGTGTCGGCTTTCCTTTTGAAAATCCATCTGGTGATGGTAACCTCTGGTTATGAGACCCCCTTCGTGTCGGCCTACCTTAGAGTTTAGGATCTGAGACCTCCCTCGTGTCGACTTTCCTTTTGAAAATCCATCTTGTGATGGTAACCTCTGGTTATGAGACCGCCTTCGTATCGGCCTACCTTAGAGTTTAGGATCTGAGACCGCTCTCGTGTTGGCTTTCCTTCTAAAATTCATCATGTAATGGTAATCTCTGGTTATGAGCCCGCCTTCGTGTCGGCCTACCTTAGAGTTTTGGATCTGAGACCGCCCTCGTGTCGGCATTCCTTCTAAAATCCATCTTGTGATGGTAACCTCTGGTTATGAGACCGCCTTCGTGTAGGCCTACCTTAGAGTTTAGGATCTGAGACCACCCTCGTGTCGGATTTCCTTCTAAAATCCATCTTGTGATGGTAACCTCTGGTTAAGAGACCGCCTTCGTGTCGGCCTACCTTAGAGTCTAGGATCTGAGACCGCCCTCGTGTCGGCTTTCCTTCAAAAATCCATCTTGTGATGGAAACCTCTGGTTATGAGATCGCCTTCGTGTCGGCCTACCTTAGAGTTTAGGATCTGAGACCGCCCTCGTGTTGGCTTTCCTTCTAAAATCCATCTTGTAATGGTACCCTCTGGGTATGAGACCGCCTTCGTGTCGGCCTACCTTAGAGTTTAGGATCTGAAACCGCCCTCGTGTCGGCTTTTTTCAAAAAACCATCTTGTGATGGTACCCTCTGGTTATGAGACCGCCTTCGTGTCTTCCTACCTTAGTGTTTAGGATATGAGACCGCCCTCGTGTTGGCTTTCCTTCAAAAATCCATCTTGTGATGGTAACCTCTGGTTATGAGACCGCCTTCGTGTCGGCCTACCTTAGAGTTTAGGATCTGAGACCGCCCTCGTGTCGGCTATCCTTCTAAAATCCATCATGTGATGGTAACCTATGTTTATGAGACCACCTTCGTGTCGGTTTACCTTAGAGTTTAGGTTGTGAGATCGTACTTATGTCGGCTTTCCTTTTGAAAATCCATCTTGTGATGGTAACCTCTAGTTATGAGACCGCCTTCGTGTTGGCTTACCTTAGAGTTTAGGATGTGAGACAACCCTCGTGTCAGCTTTCCTTTTGTAAATCCATCTAGTGATGGTAACCTCTGGTTATGAGACCGCCTTCGTGTCGGCCTACCTTAGAGTTTAGGATCTGAGACCTCCCTCGTGTCGGCTTTCCTTTTGAAAATCCATCTTGTGATGGTAACCTCTGGTTATGAGGCCGCCTTCGTGTCAGCCTACCTTAGAGTTTAGGATCTGAGACCACCCTCGTGTCAACTTTCCATCTAAAATCCATCTTATGATGGTAACCTCTGGTTATGAGACCGCCTTCGTGTCGGCCTACCCTAGAGTTTAGGATCTGAGACCACCCTCGTGTCGGCGTTCCTTATAAAATCCATCATGTGATGGTAACCTATGTTTATGAGACCGCCTTCGTGTCGGTTTACCTTAGAGTTTAGGATGTGAGACCGTACTTATGTCGGCTTTCCTTTTGAAAATCCATCTTGTGTTGGTAACCTCTAGTTATGAGACCGCCTTCGCGTCGGCTTACCTTAGAGTTTAGGATGTGAGACAACCCTCGTGTCGGCTTTCCTTTTGAAAATCCATCTGGTGATGGTAACCTCTGGTTATGAGACCCCCTTCGTGTCGGCCTACCTTAGAGTTTAGGATCTGAGACCTCCCTCGTGTCGACTTTCCTTTTGAAAATCCATCTTGTGATGGTAACCTCTGGTTATGAGACCGCCTTCGTATCGGCCTACCTTAGAGTTTAGGATCTGAGACCGCTCTCGTGTTGGCTTTCCTTCTAAAATTCATCATGTAATGGTAATCTCTGGTTATGAGCCCGCCTTCGTGTCGGCCTACCTTAGAGTTTTGGATCTGAGACCGCCCTCGTGTCGGCATTCCTTCTAAAATCCATCTTGTGATGGTAACCTCTGGTTATGAGACCGCCTTCGTGTAGGCCTACCTTAGAGTTTAGGATCTGAGACCACCCTCGTGTCGGATTTCCTTCTAAAATCCATCTTGTGATGGTAACCTCTGGTTAAGAGACCGCCTTCGTGTCGGCCTACCTTAGAGTCTAGGATCTGAGACCGCCCTCGTGTCGGCTTTCCTTCAAAAATCCATCTTGTGATGGAAACCTCTGGTTATGAGATCGCCTTCGTGTCGGCCTACCTTAGAGTTTAGGATCTGAGACCGCCCTCGTGTTGGCTTTCCTTCTAAAATCCATCTTGTAATGGTACCCTCTGGGTATGAGACCGCCTTCGTGTCGGCCTACCTTAGAGTTTAGGATCTGAAACCGCCCTCGTGTCGGCTTTTTTCAAAAAACCATCTTGTGATGGTACCCTCTGGTTATGAGACCGCCTTCGTGTCTTCCTACCTTAGTGTTTAGGATATGAGACCGCCCTCGTGTTGGCTTTCCTTCAAAAATCCATCTTGTGATGGTAACCTCTGGTTATGAGACCGCCTTCGTGTCGGCCTACCTTAGAGTTTAGGATCTGAGACCGCCCTCGTGTCGGCTATCCTTCTAAAATCCATCATGTGATGGTAACCTATGTTTATGAGACCACCTTCGTGTCGGTTTACCTTAGAGTTTAGGTTGTGAGATCGTACTTATGTCGGCTTTCCTTTTGAAAATCCATCTTGTGATGGTAACCTCTAGTTATGAGACCGCCTTCGTGTTGGCTTACCTTAGAGTTTAGGATGTGAGACAACCCTCGTGTCAGCTTTCCTTTTGTAAATCCATCTAGTGATGGTAACCTCTGGTTATGAGACCGCCTTCGTGTCGGCCTACCTTAGAGTTTAGGATCTGAGACCTCCCTCGTGTCGGCTTTCCTTTTGAAAATCCATCTTGTGATGGTAACCTCTGGTTATGAGGCCGCCTTCGTGTCAGCCTACCTTAGAGTTTAGGATCTGAGACCACCCTCGTGTCAACTTTCCATCTAAAATCCATCTTATGATGGTAACCTCTGGTTATGAGACCGCCTTCGTGTCGGCCTACCCTTGAGTTTAGGATCTGAGACCACCCTCGTGTCGGCGTTCCTTCTAAAATCCATCATGTGATGGTCACCTATGTTTATGAGACCGCCTTCGTGTCGGTTTACCTTAGAGTTTAGGATGTGAGACCGTACTTATGTCGGCTTTCCTTTTGAAAATCCATCTTGTGTTGGTAACCTCTAGTTATGAGACCGCCTTCGTGTCGGCTTACCTTAGAGTTTAGGATGTGAGACAACCCTCGTGTCGGCTTTCCTTTTGAAAATCCATCTGGTGATGGTAACCTCTGGTTATGAGACCACCTTCGTGTCGGCCAACCTTAGACTTTAGGATCTGAGACCTCCCTCGTGTCGACTTTCCTTTTGAAAATCCATCTTGTGATGGTAACCTCTGGTTATGAGGCCGTCTTCGTATCGGCCTACCTTAGGGTTTAGGATCTGAGACCGCTCTCGTGTCGGCTTTCCTTCTAAAATTCATCATGTAATGGTAATCTCTGGTTATGAGCCCGCCTTCGTGTCGGCTTACCTTAGAGTTTTGGATCTGAGACCGCCCTCGTGTCGGCTTTCCTTCTAAAATCCATCTTGTGATGGTAACCTCTGGTATGAGACCGCCTTCGTGTCGGCCTACCTTAGAGTTTAGGATCTGATACCACCCTCGTGTCGGCTTTCCTTCTAAAATCCATCTTGTGATGGTAACCTCTGGTTATGGGACCACCTTCGTGTGTGCCTACCTTAGAGTTTAGGATATGCGACCGCCTTCGTGTTGGCTTTCCTTCAAAAATCCAACTTGTGATGGTAACCTCTGGTTATGAGACCGCCTTCGTGTCGGCCTACCTAAGAGTTTAGGATCTGAGACCGCCCTTGTGTCGGCTATCCTTCTAAAATCCATCATGTGATGGTAACCTATGTTTATGAGACCGCCTTTGTGTCGGTTTACCTTAGAGTTTAGGATGTGAGACCGTACTTATGTCGGCTTTCCTTTTGAAAATCCATCTTGTGATGGTAACCTCTAGTTATGAGACCGCCTTCGTGTCGGCTTACCTTAGAGTTTAGGATATGAGACAACCCTCGTGTCGGCTTTCCTTTTGAAAATCCATCTAGTGATGGTAACCTCTGGTTATGAGACCGCCTTCGTATCGGCCTACCTTAGAGTTTAGGATCTGAGACCGCTCTCGTGTTGGCTTTCCTTCTAAAATTCATCAGGTAATGGTAATCTCTGGTTATGAGCCCGCCTTCGTGTCGGCCTACCTTAGAGTTTTGGATCTGAGACCGCCCTCGTGTCGGCTTTCCTTCTAAAATCCATCTTGTGATGGTAACCTCTGGTTATGAGACCGCCTTCGTGTCGGCCTACCTTAGAGTTTAGGATCTGAGACCGCCCTCGTGTCAGCTTTCCTTCAAAAATCTATCTTGTGATGGAAACCTCTGGTTATGAGACCGCCTTCATGTCGGCCTACCTTAGAGTTTAGGATCTGAGACCGCCCTCGTGTTGGCTTTCCTTCTAAATTCCATCTTGTAATGGTACCCTCTGGTTATGAGACCACCTTCGTGTCGACCAACCTTAGAGTTTAGGATCTAAGACGCCCTCGTGTCGGCTTTCCATTTGAAAATCCATCATGTGATGGTAACCTCTGGTTATGAGACCGTCTTCGTGTCGGCCTACTTTAGAGTTTAGGATCTGAGAGCCCCCTCGTGTTGGCTTTCCTTATAAAATCCATCTTGTTATGGTACCCTCTGGTTATGAGACCGCCTTTGTGTTGGCCTACCTTAGAGTTTAGGATCTGAAACCGCCCTCGTGTCGGCTTTCCTTCAAAAAACCATCTTGTGATGGTACCCTCTGGTTATGAGACCGCCTTCGTGTCTGCCTACCTTAGAGTTTAGGATATGCGACCGCCTTTGTGTTGGCTTTCCTTCAAAAATCCATCTTGTGATGGTAACCTCTGGTTATGAGACCGCCTTCGTGTCGGCCTACCTTAGAGTTTAGGATCTGAGACCGCCCTCGTGTCTGAATTCCTTCTAAAATCCATCTTGTGATGGTAACCTCTGGTTATGAGACCGCCTTCGTGTAGGCCTACCTTAGAGTTTAGGATCTGAGACCACCCTCGTGTCGGATTTCCTTCTAAAATCCATCTTGTGATGGTACCTTCTGGTTAAGAGACCGCCTTCGTGTCGGCCTACCTTAGAGTGTAGGATCTGAGACCGCCCTCGTGTCGGCTTTCCTTCAAAAATCCATCTTGTGATGGAAACCTCTGGTTATGAGACCGCCTTCGTGTCGGCCTACCTTAGAGTTCAGGATCTAAGACCACCCTCGTGTTGGCTTTCCTTCTAAAATCCATCTTGTAATGGTACCCTCTGGGTATGAGACCGCCTTCGTGTCGGCCTACCTTAGAGTTTAGGATCTGAAACCGCCCTCATGTCGGTTTTCCTTCAAAAAACCATCTTGTGATGGTACGCTCTGGTTATGAGACCGCCTTCGTGTCTGCCTACCTTAGAGTTTAGGATATGCGACCGCCTTCGTGTTGGCTTTCCTTCAAAAATCCATCTTGTGATGGTAACCTCTGGTTATGAGACCGCCTTCGTGTCGGCCTACCTTAGAGTTTAGGATCTGAGACCGCCCTCGTGTCGGCTATCCTTCTAAAATCCATCATGTGATGGTAACCTATGTTTATGAGACCGCCTTCGTGTCGGTTTACCTTAGAGTTTAGGATGTGAGACCGTACTTATGTCGGCTTTCCTTTTGAAAATCCATCTTGTGATGGTAACCTCTATTTATGAGACCGCCTTCGTGTCGGCTTACCTTAGTGTTTAGGATCTGAGACAACCCTCGTGTCGGCTTTCCTTTTGAAAATCCATCTGGTGATGGTAACCTCTGGTTATGAGACCGCCTTCGTGTCGGCCTACCTTAGAGTTTAGGATCTGAGACCTCCCTCGTGTCGACTTTCCTTTTGAAAATCCATCTTGTGATGGTAACCTCTGGTTATGAGACCGCCTTTGTATCGGCCTACCTTAGAGTTTAGGATCTGATACCGCTCTCGTGTTGGCTTTCCTTCTAAAATTCATCATGTAATGGTAATCTCTACTTATGAGCCCGCCTTCGTGTCGGCCTACCTTAGAGTTTTGGATCTGAGACCGCCCTCGTGTCGGCATTCCTTCTAAAATCCATCTTGTGATGGTAACCTCTGGTTATGAGACCGCCTTCGTGTAGGCCTACCTTAGAGTTTAGGATCTGAGACCACCCTCGTGTCGGATTTCCTTCTAAAATCCATCTTGTGATGCTAACCTCTGGTTAAGAGACCGTCTTCGTGTCGGCCTACCTTAGAGTTTAGGATCTGAGACCGCCCTCGTGTCGGCTTTCCTTCAAAAATCCATCTTGTGATGGAAACCTCTGGTTATGAGACCGCCTTCGTGTCGGCCTACCTTAGAGTTTAGGATCTGAGACCGCCCTCGTGTTGGCTTTCCTTCTAAAATCCATCTTGTAATGGTACCCTCTGGGTATGAGACCGCCTTCGTGTCGGCCTACCTTAGAGTTTAGGATCTGAAACCGCCCTCGTGTCGGCTTTTTTCAAAAAACCATCTTGTGATGGTACCCTCTGGTTATGAGACCGCCTTCGTGTCTTCCTACCTTAGTGTTTAGGATATGAGACCGCCTTCGTGTTGGCTTTCCTTCAAAAATCCATCTTGTGATGGTAACCTCTGGTTATGAGACCGCCTTCGTGTCGGCCTACCTTAGAGTTTAGGATCTGAGACCGCCCTCGTGTCGGCTATCCTTCTAAAATCCATCATGTGATGGTAACCTATGTTTATGAGATCGCCTTCGTGTCGGTTTACCTTAGAGTTTAGGTTGTGAGATCGTACTTATGTCGGCTTTCCTTTTGAGAATCCATCTTGTGATGGTAACCTCTAGTTATGAGACCGCCTTCGTGTTGGCTTACCTTAGAGTTTAGGATGTGAGACAACCCTCGTGTCAGCTTTCCTTTTGAAAATCCATCTAGTGATGGTAACCTCTGGTTATGAGACCGCCTTCGTGTCGGCCTACCTTAGAGTTTAGGATCTGAGACCTCCCTCGTGTCGGCATTCCTTTTGAAAATCCATCTTGTGATGGTAACCTCTGGTTATGAGGCCGCCTTCATGTCAGCCTACCTTAGAGTTTAGGATCTGAGACCACCCTCGTGTCAACTTTCCATCTAAAATCCATCTTATGATGGTAACCTCTGGTTATGAGACCGCCTTCGTGTCGGCCTACCCTAGAGTTTAGGATCTGAGACCACCCTCGTGTCGGCGTTCCTTCTAAAATCCATCATGTGATGGTAACCTATGTTTATGAGACCGCCTTCGTGTCGGTTTACCTTAGAGTTTAGGATCTGAGACGCCATCGTGTCGGCTTTCCTTTTGAAAATCCATCTTGTGATGGTAACCTCTAGTTATGAGACCGCCTTCGTGTCGGCTTACCTTAGAGTTTAGGATCTGAGACAACCCTCGTGTCGGCTTTCCTTTTGAAAATCCATCTGGTGATGGTAACCTCTGGTTATGAGACCACCTTCGTGTCGGCCAACCTTAGACTTTAGGATCTGAGACCTCCCTCGTGTCGACTTTCCTTTTGAAAATCCATCTTGTGATGGTAACCTCTGGTTATGAGGCCGTCTTCGTATCGGCCTACCTTAGGGTTTAGGATCTGAGACCGCTCTCGTGTCGGCTTTCCTTCTAAAATTCATCATGTAATGGTAATCTCTGGTTATGAGCCCGCCTTCGTGTCGGCTTACCTTAGAGTTTTGGATCTGAGACCGCCCTCGTGTCGGCTTTCCTTCTAAAATCCATCTTGTGATGGTAACCTCTGGTTATGAGACCGCCTTCGTGTCGGCCTACCTTAGAGTTTAGGATCTGATACCACCCTCGTGTCGGCTTTCCTTCTAAAATCCATCTTGTGATGGTAACCTCTGGTTATAGGACCGCCTTCGTGTGTGCCTACCTTAGAGTTTAGGATATGCGACCGCCTTCGTGTTGGCTTTCCTTCAAAAATCCAACTTGTGATGGTAACCTCTGGTTATGAGACCACCTTCGTGTCGGCCTACCTAAGAGTTTAGCATCTGAGACCGCCCTCGTGTCGGCTATCCTTCTAAAATCCATCATGTGATGGTAACCTATGTTTATGAGACCGCCTTCGTGTCGGTTTACCTTAGAGTTTAGGATGTGAGACCGTACTTATGTCGGCTTTCCTTTTGAAAATCCATCTTGTGATGGTAACCTCTAGTTATGAGACCGCCTTCGTGTCGGCTTACCTTAGAGTTTAGGATATGAGACAACCCTCGTGTCGGCTTTCCTTTTGAAAATCCATCTAGTGATGGTAACCTCTGGTTATGAGACCGCCTTCGTATCGGCCTACCTTAGAGTTTAGGATCTGAGACCGCTCTCGTGTTGGCTTTCCTTCTAAAATTCATCAGGTAATGGTAATCTCTGGTTATGAGCCCGCCTTCGTGTTGGCCTACCTTAGAGTTTTGGATCTGAGACCGCCCTCGTGTCGGCTTTCCTTCTAAAATCCATCTTGTGATGGTAACCTCTGGTTATGAGACCGCCTTCGTGTCGGCCTACCTTAGAGTTTAGGATCTGAGACCGCCCTCGTGTCAGCTTTCCTTCAAAAATTCATCTTGTGATGGAAACCTCTGGTTATGAGACCGCCTTCATGTCGGCCTACCTTAGAGTTTAGGATCTGAGACCGCCCTCGTGTTGGCTTTCCTTCTAAATTCCATCTTGTAATGGTACCCTCTGGTTATGAGACCACCTTCGTGTCGACCAACCTTAGAGTTTAGGATCTAAGACGCCCTCATGTCGGCTTTCCATTTGAAAATCCATCATGTGATGGTAACCTCTGGTTATGAGACCGTCTTCGTGTCGGCCTACTTTAGAGTTTAGGATCTGAGAGCGCCCTCGTGTTGGCTTTCCTTATAAAATCCATCTTGTTATGGTACCTGTGACGCCCCCAATCTATACCCCCAATTAGCATGCAATTAAAGCAATAAAAGAAAATTCCAAATTCGATCAGAGTACATTTAAATTATCATGGCATAGACGGGGAAATCACATCAATTGAAACCAAACAATTCATACAACACCTGCCCATAAAGATATGCAACGTGGGGTAGCATGCAAACAGAGGGAACTTTGTTCCTTACTCCCACTTTTCAGAAATTAGAATTAAAGCGGAAAATCTAATATCTGAATAACATATATACATATAAACATGTTTGTCATACATCAAATATACATGTACAACCAAAATATAACATCAGATATACAAAACAATCGCCAACGGCCACCCTAACTACCCGGAGTCACATATCAGAGCCGACCGACAAAAGAATGAAGACGCCACGCTTCACAAAAAGAATATCTCCAACAAACCTAATCTGCAACGCCTCATAGAGCGTTATAAAACAGCAGAAGGGTGAGAAAAACAACCATAATATAATTGCATAAAATTATATATATTAACACAAAAATACACAAGCAACACATTCTCACCACAAATGCTCGACAGTCACACATAACATCACACAGTACAATTCTCACTTATCGTATACCACCTCACATCAATCATTCACAATGCAATCAAACATATTGATGCATAATTACTCATGATTTATGCAATGCACATAGACCGACACAACGACTCTATGCACATGCCATGCGGTACCGACTTCCAACCTTGTAATTCATTTCGAACTTCATCCGTGAAAACATCGATTTCTATCGATTTCCTACAATCGACCTAAACAAAAAAAAACAACGGAACCATAACGAAAACTAACCGAAACCTAACCAAACGTCATGAAACTTTAAACAGCCGCTCTCATACATATAACTAACCAACACATGTATTTATACGACTTTTCGACCGTAAAAACATTGGTTTCTATCGATTTCGTCAAATACGGCATAAACGGAAACATATTGAAAACCAACCAAAACATCCACACAAAACATACATAATCATACACAATCATAGTATAATCGAGTTTCGCACCCTTACCCGATAAATTCGCGTTCTAGAAAGTCGGGAGATTGATTTCTTCCTTCACAAGTTTTTCTCTCTTTTCTTCTTTCTCTTCTCTTTTTTTTCTTCTCTAAAATTCTGGTTTTTCTCTCTTTCTCACTATTCTTTCTATTTATTCTAACTTAATCAAAATACACCCAAATGCCCAAAATACCCCTACACTCAAATTTCTCACAAACGATCCCAAAACGCGATAAAATATATTTCCGCCGAAAAATAACATATTTTCACATAAAAGTCGAAAATAAAATAAAATAATAATAAAATAATCAAAACGACTCAATAAACAAAATTGGCAAAACTGGGGCGTTACAGTACCCTCTGGTTATGAGACCGCCTTTGTGTTGGCCTACCTTAGAGTTTAGGATCTGAAACCGCCCTCGTGTCGGCTTTCCTTCAAAAAACCATCTTGTGATGGTACCCTCTGGTTATGAGACCGCCTTCGTGTCTGCCTACCTTAGAGTTTAGGATATGCGACCGCCTTTGTGTTGGCTTTCCTTCAAAAATCCATCTTGTGATGGTAACCTGTGGTTATGAGACCGCCTTCGTGTCGGCCTACCTTAGAGTTTAGGATCTGAGACCGCCCTCGTGTCGGCTATCCTTCTAAAATCCATCATGTTATGGTAACCTATGTTTATGAGACCGCCTTCGTGTCGGTTTACCTTAGAGTTTAGGATGTGAGACCGTACTTATGTCGGCTTTCCTTTTGAAAATCCATCTTGTGATGGTAACCTCTAGTTATGAGACCGCCTTCGTGTCGGCTTACCTTAGAGTTTAGGATCTGAGACAACCCTCGTGTCGGCTTTCCTTTTGAAAATCCATCTGGTGATGGTAACCTCTGGTTATGAGACCACCTTCGTGTCGGCCAACCTTAGACTTTAGGATCTGAGACCTCCCTCGTGTCGACTTTCCTTTTGAAAATCCATCTTGTGATGGTAACCTCTGGTTATGAGGCCGTCTTCGTATCGGCCTACCTTAGGGTTTAGGATCTGAGACCGCTCTCGTGTCGGCTTTCCTTCTAAAATTCATCATGTAATGGTAATCTCTGGTTATGAGCCCGCCTTCGTGTCGGCTTACCTTAGAGTTTTGGATCTGAGACCGCCCTCGTGTCGGCTTTCCTTCTAAAATCCATCTTGTGATGGTAACCTCTGGTTATGAGACCGCCTTCGTGTCGGCCTACCTTAGAGTTTAGGATCTGATACCACCCTCGTGTCGGCTTTCCTTCTAAAATCCATCTTGTGATGGTAACCTCTGGTTATGGGACCGCCTTCGTGTGTGCCTACCTTAGAGTTTAGGATATGCGACCGCCTTCGTGTTGGCTTTCCTTCAAAAATCCAACTTGTGATGGTAACCTCTGGTTATGAGACCGCCTTCGTGTCGGCCTACCTAAGAGTTTAGGATCTGAGACCGCCCTCGTGTCGGCTATCCTTCTAAAATCCATCATGTGATGGTAACCTATGTTTATGAGACCGCCTTCGTGTCGGTTTACCTTAGAGTTTAGGATGTGAGACCGTACTTATGTCGGCTTTCCTTTTGAAAATCCATCTTGTGATGGTAACCTCTAGTTATGAGACCGCCTTCGTGTCGGCTTACCTTAGAGTTTAGGATATGAGACAACCCTCGTGTCGGCTTTCCTTTTGAAAATCCATCTAGTGATGGTAACCTCTGGTTATGAGACCGCCTTCGTATCGGCCTACCTTAGAGTTTAGGATCTGAGACCGCTCTCGTGTTGGCTTTCCTTCTAAAATTCATCAGGTAATGGTAATCTCTGGTTATGAGCCCGCCTTCGTGTTGGCCTACCTTAGAGTTTTGGATCTGAGACCGCCCTCGTGTCGGCTTTCCTTCTAAAATCCATCTTGTGATGGTAACCTCTGGTTATGAGACCGCCTTCGTGTCGGCCTACCTTAGAGTTTAGGATCTGAGACCGCCCTCGTGTCAGCTTTCCTTCAAAAATCCATCTTGTGATGGAAACCTCTGGTTATGAGACCGCCTTCATGTCGGCCTACCTTAGAGTTTAGGATCTGAGACCGCCCTCGTGTTGGCTTTCCTTCTAAATTCCATCTTGTAATGGTACCCTCTGGTTATGAGACCACCTTCGTGTCGACCAACCTTAGAGTTTAGGATCTAAGACGCCCTCGTGTCGGCTTTCCATTTGAAAATCCATCATGTGATGGTAACCTCTGGTTATGAGACCGTCTTCGTGTCGGCCTACTTTAGAGTTTAGGATCTGAGAGCGCCCTCGTGTTGGCTTTCCTTATAAAATCCATCTTGTTATGGTACCTGTGACGCCCCCAATCTATACCCCCAATTAGCATGCAATTAAAGCAATAAAAGAAAATTCCAAATTCGATCAGAGTACATTTAAATTATCATGGCATAGACGGGGAAATCACATCAATTGAAACCAAACAATTCATACAACACCTGCCCATAAAGATATGCAACGTGGGGTAGCATGCAAACAGAGGGAACTTTGTTCCTTACTCCCACTTTTCAGAAATTAGAATTAAAGCGGAAAATCTAATATCTGAATAACATATATACATATAAACATGTTTGTCATACATCAAATATACATGTACAACCAAAATATAACATCAGATATACAAAACAATCGCCAACGGCCACCCTAACTACCCGGAGTCACATATCAGAGCCGACCGACAAAAGAATGAAGACGCCACGCTTCACAAAAAGAATATCTCCAACAAACCTAATCTGCAACGCCTCATAGAGCGTTATAAAACAGCAGAAGGGTGAGAAAAACAACCATAATATAATTGCATAAAATTATATATATTAACACAAAAATACACAAGCAACACATTCTCACCACAAATGCTCGACAGTCACACATAACATCACACAGTACAATTCTCACTTATCGTATACCACCTCACATCAATCATTCACAATGCAATCAAACATATTGATGCATAATTACTCATGATTTATGCAATGCACATAGACCGACACAACGACTCTATGCACATGCCATGCGGTACCGACTTCCAACCTTGTAATTCATTTCGAACTTCATCCGTGAAAACATCGATTTCTATCGATTTCCTACAATCGACCTAAACAAAAAAAAACAACGGAACCATAACGAAAACTAACCGAAACCTAACCAAACGTCATGAAACTTTAAACAGCCGCTCTCATACATATAACTAACCAACACATGTATTTATACGACTTTTCGACCGTAAAAACATTGGTTTCTATCGATTTCGTCAAATACGGCATAAACGGAAACATATTGAAAACCAACCAAAACATCCACACAAAACATACATAATCATACACAATCATAGTATAATCGAGTTTCGCACCCTTACCCGATAAATTCGCGTTCTAGAAAGTCGGGAGATTGATTTCTTCCTTCACAAGTTTTTCTCTCTTTTCTTCTTTCTCTTCTCTTTTTTTTCTTCTCTAAAATTCTGGTTTTTCTCTCTTTCTCACTATTCTTTCTATTTATTCTAACTTAATCAAAATACACCCAAATGCCCAAAATACCCCTACACTCAAATTTCTCACAAACGATCCCAAAACGCGATAAAATATATTTCCGCCGAAAAATAACATATTTTCACATAAAAGTCGAAAATAAAATAAAATAATAATAAAATAATCAAAACGACTCAATAAACAAAATTGGCAAAACTGGGGCGTTACAGTACCCTCTGGTTATGAGACCGCCTTTGTGTTGGCCTACCTTAGAGTTTAGGATCTGAAACCGCCCTCGTGTCGGCTTTCCTTCAAAAAACCATCTTGTGATGGTACCCTCTGGTTATGAGACCGCCTTCGTGTCTGCCTACCTTAGAGTTTAGGATATGCGACCGCCTTTGTGTTGGCTTTCCTTCAAAAATCCATCTTGTGATGGTAACCTGTGGTTATGAGACCGCCTTCGTGTCGGCCTACCTTAGAGTTTAGGATCTGAGACCGCCCTCGTGTCGGCTATCCTTCTAAAATCCATCATGTTATGGTAACCTATGTTTATGAGACCGCCTTCGTGTCGGTTTACCTTAGAGTTTAGGATGTGAGACCGTACTTATGTCGGCTTTCCTTTTGAAAATCCATCTTGTGATGGTAACCTCTATTTATGAGACCGCCTTCGTGTCGGCTTACCTTAGTGTTTAGGATCTGAGACAACCCTCGTGTCGGCTTTCCTTTTGAAAATCCATCTGGTGATGGTAACCTCTGGTTATGAGACCGCCTTCGTGTCGGCCTACCTTAGAGTTTAGGATCTGAGACCTCCCTCGTGTCGACTTTACTTTTGAAATCCATCTTGTGATGGTAACCTCTGGTTATGAGACCGCCTTCGTATCGGCCTACCTTAGAGTTTAGGATCTGAGACCGCTCTCGTGTTGGGTTTCCTTCTAAAATTCATCATGTAATGGTAATCTCTGGTTATGAGCCCGCCTTCGTGTCGGCCTACCTTAGAGTTTTGGATCTGAGACCGCCCACGTGTCGGCATTCCTTCTAAAATCCATCTTGTGATGGTAACCTCTGGTTATGAGACCGCCTTCGTGTCGGCCTACCTTAGAGTTTAGGATCTGAGACCGCCCTCGTGTCGGCTTTCCTTCAAAAATCCATCTTGTGATGGAAACCTCTGGTTATGAGACCGCCTTCGTGTCGGCCTACCTTAGAGTTTAGGATCTGAGACCGCCCTCGTGTTGGCTTTCCTTCTAAAATCCATCTTGTAATGGTACCCTCTGGGTATGAGACCTACTTCGTGTCGGCCTACCTTAGAGTTTAGGATCTGAAACCGCCCTCGTGTCGGCTTTTTTCAAAAAACCATCTTGTAAGGGTACCCTCTGGTTATGAGACCGCCTTCGTGTCTTCCTACCTTAGTGTTTAGGATATGAGACCGCCTTCGTGTTGGCTTTCCTTCAAAAATCCATCTTGTGATGGTAACCTCTGGTTATGAGACCGCCTTCGTGTCGACCTACCTTAGAGTTTAGGATCTGAGACCGCCCTCGTGTCGGCTATCCTTCTAAAATCCATCATGTGATGGTAACCTATGTTTATGAGACCGCCTTCGTGTCGGTTTACCTTAGATTTTAGGATCTGAGACCGTACTTATGTCGGCTTTCCTTTTGAAAATCCATCTTGTGATGGTAACCTCTAGTTATAAGACCGTCTTCGTGTCGGCTTACCTTAGAGTTTAAGATCTGAGACCGCCCTCGTGTCGGCTTTCCCTCTAAAATCCATCTTGTGATGATAACCTCTGGTTATGAGACCGCCTTAGTGTCGGCTTACCTTAGAGTTTAGGATCTGAGACAACCCTCGTGTCGGGTTTACTTTTGAAAATCCATCTTGTGATGGTAACCTCTGGTTATAAGACCGCCTTCGTGTCGTCCTACCTTAGAATTTAGGATCTGTGATCGCTCTCGTGTCGGCTTTCCTTCTAAAATTCATCATGTAATGGTAATCTCTGGTTATGAGCCCGCCTTCGTGTCGGCCTACCTTAGAATTTTGGATCTGAGACCACCCCCGTGTCGGCTTTCCTTCTAAAATCCATCTTGTGATGGTAACCTCTGGTTATGAGACCGCCTTCGTGTCGCCCTACCTTAGAGTTTAGGATCTGAGAGCGCCCTCGTGTTGGCTTTCCTTATAAAATCCATCTTGTTATGGTACCCTCTGGTTATGAGACCGCCTTTGTGTTGGCCTACCTTAGAGTTTAGGATCTGAAACCGCCCTCGTGTCGGCTTTCCTTCAAAAAACCATCTTGTGATGGTACCCTCTGGTTATGAGACCGCCTTCGTGTCTGCCTACCTTAGAGTTTAGGATATGCGACCGCCTTTGTGTTGGCTTTCCTTCAAAAATCCATCTTGTGATGGTAACCTGTGGTTATGAGACCGCCTTCGTGTCGGCCTACCTTAGAGTTTAGGATCTGAGACCGCCCTCGTGTCGGCTATCCTTCTAAAATCCATCATGTTATGGTAACCTATGTTTATGAGACCGCCTTCGTGTCGGTTTACCTTAAAGTTTAGGATGTGAGACCGTACTTATGTCGGCTTTCCTTTTGAAAATCCATCTTGTGATGGTAACCTCTATTTATGAGACCGCCTTCGTGTCGGCTTACCTTAGTGTTTAGGATCTGAGACAACCCTCGTGTCGGCTTTCCTTTTGAAAATCCATCTGGTGATGGTAACCTCTGGTTATGAGACCGCCTTCGTGTCGGCCTACCTTAGAGTTTAGGATCTGAGACCTCCCTCGTGTCGACTTTACTTTTGAAAATCCATCTTGTGATGGTAACCTCTGGTTATGAGACCGCCTTCGTATCGGCCTACCTTAGAGTTTAGGATCTGAGACCGCTCTCGTGTTGGGTTTCCTTCTAAAATTCATCATGTAATGGTAATCTCTGGTTATGAGCCCGCCTTCGTGTCGGCCTACCTTAGAGTTTTGGATCTGAGACCGCCCACGTGTCGGCATTCCTTCTAAAATCCATCTTGTGATGGTAACCTCTGGTTATGAGACCGCCTTCGTGTCGGCCTACCTTAGAGTTTAGGATCTGAGACCGCCCTCGTGTCGGCTTTCCTTCAAAAATCCATCTTGTGATGGAAACCTCTGGTTATGAGACCGCCTTCGTGTCGGCCTACCTTAGAGTTTAGGATCTGAGACCGCCCTCGTGTTGGCTTTCCTTCTAAAATCCATCTTGTAATGGTACCCTCTGGGTATGAGACCTACTTCGTGTCGGCCTACCTTAGAGTTTAGGATCTGAAACCGCCCTCGTGTCGGCTTTTTTCAAAAAACCATCTTGTAAGGGTACCCTCTGGTTATGAGACCGCCTTCGTGTCTTCCTACCTTAGTGTTTAGGATATGAGACCGCCTTCGTGTTGGCTTTCCTTAAAAAATCCATCTTGTGATGGTAACCTCTGGTTATGAGACCGCCTTCGTGTCGGCCTACCTTAGAGTTTAGGATCTGAGACCGCCCTCGTGTCGGCTATCCTTCTAAAATCCATCATGTGATGGTAACCTATGTTTATGAGACCGCCTTCGTGTCGGTTTACCTTAGATTTTAGGATCTGAGACCGTACTTATGTCGGCTTTCCTTTTGAAAATCCATCTTGTGATGGTAACCTCTAGTTATAAGACCGCCTTCGTGTCGGCTTACCTTAGAGTTTAAGATCTAAGACCGCCCTCGTGTCGGCTTTCCCTCTAAAATCCATCTTGTGATGATAACCTCTGGTTATGAGACCGCCTTAGTGTCGGCTTACCTTAGAGTTTAGGATCTGAGACAACCCTCGTGTCGGGTTTACTTTTGAAAATCCATCTGGTGATGGTAACCTCTGGTTATAAGACCGCCTTCGTGTCGGCCTACCTTAGAATTTAGGATCTGTGATCGCTCTCGTGTCGGCTTTCCTTCTAAAATTCATCATGTAATGGTAATCTCTGGTTATGAGCCCGCCTTCGTGTCGGCCTACCTTAGAATTTTGGATCTGAGACCACCCCCGTGTCGGCTTTCCTTCTAAAATCCATCTTGTGATGGTAACCTCTGGTTATGAGACCACCTTCGTGTCGCCCTACCTTAGAGTTTAGGATCTGAGAGCGCCCTCGTGTTGGCTTTCCTTATAAAATCCATCTTGTTATGGTACCCTCTGGTTATGAGACCGCCTTTGTGTTGGCCTACCTTAGAGTTTAGGATCTGAAACCGCCCTCGTGTCGGCTTTCCTTCAAAAAACCATCTTGTGATGGTACCCTCTGGTTATGAGACCGCCTTCGTGTCTGCCTACCTTAGAGTTTAGGATATGCGACCGCCTTTGTGTTGGCTTTCCTTCAAAAATCCATCTTGTGATGGTAACCTGTGGTTATGAGACCGCCTTCGTGTCGGCCTACCTTAGAGTTTAGGATCTGAGACCGCCCTCGTGTCGGCTATCCTTCTAAAATCCATCATGTTATGGTAACCTATGTTTATGAGACCGCCTTCGTGTCGGTTTACCTTAGAGTTTAGGATGTGAGACCGTACTTATGTCGGCTTTCCTTTTGAAAATCCATCTTGTGATGGTAACCTCTATTTATGAGACCGCCTTCGTGTCGGCTTACCTTAGTGTTTAGGATCTGAGACAACCCTCGTGTCGGCTTTCCTTTTGAAAATCCATCTGGTGATGGTAACCTCTGGTTATGAGACCGCCTTCGTGTCGGCCTACCTTAGAGTTTAGGATCTGAGACCTCCCTCGTGTCGACTTTACTTTTGAAAATCCATCTTGTGATGGTAACCTCTGGTTATGAGACCGCCTTCGTATCGGCCTACCTTAGAGTTTAGGATCTGAGACCGCTCTCGTGTTGGGTTTCCTTCTAAAATTCATCATGTAATGGTAATCTCTGGTTATGAGCCCGCCTTCGTGTCGGCCTACCTTAGAGTTTTGGATCTGAGACCGCCCACGTGTCGGCATTCCTTCTAAAATCCATCTTGTGATGGTAACCTCTGGTTATGAGACCGCCTTCGTGTCGGCCTACCTTAGAGTTTAGGATCTGAGACCGCCCTCGTGTCGGCTTTCCTTCAAAAATCCATCTTGTGATGGAAACCTCTGGTTATGAGACCGCCTTCGTGTCGGCCTACCTTAGAGTTTAGGATCTGAGACCGCCCTCGTGTTGGCTTTCCTTCTAAAATCCATCTTGTAATGGTACCCTCTGGGTATGAGACCTACTTCGTGTCGGCCTACCTTAGAGTTTAGGATCTGAAACCGCCCTCGTGTCGGCTTTTTTCAAAAAACCATCTTGTAAGGGTACCCTCTGGTTATGAGACCGCCTTCGTGTCTTCCTACCTTAGTGTTTAGGATATGAGACCGCCTTCGTGTTGGCTTTCGTTAAAAAATCCATCTTGTGATGGTAACCTCTGGTTATGAGACCGCCTTCGTGTCGGCCTACCTTAGAGTTTAGGATCTGAGACCGCCCTCGTGTCGGCTATCCTTCTAAAATCCATCATGTGATGGTAACCTATGTTTATGAGACCGCCTTCATGTCGGTTTACCTTAGATTTTAGGATCTGAGACCGTACTTATGTCGGCTTTCCTTTTGAAAATCCATCTTGTGATGGTAACCTCTAGTTATAAGACCGCCTTCGTGTCGGCTTACCTTAGAGTTTAAGATCTAAGACCGCCCTCGTGTCGGCTTTCCCTCTAAAATCCATCTTGTGATGATAACCTCTGGTTATGAGACCGCCTTAGTGTCGGCTTACCTTAGAGTTTAGGATCTGAGACAACCCTCGTGTCGGGTTTACTTTTGAAAATCCATCTGGTGATGGTAACCTCTGGTTATAAGACCGCCTTCGTGTCGGCCTACCTTAGAATTTAGGATCTGTGATCGCTCTCGTGTCGGCTTTCCTTCTAAAATTCATCATGTAATGGTAATCTCTGGTTATGAGCCCGCCTTCGTGTCGGCCTACCTTAGAATTTTGGATCTGAGACCACCCCCGTGTCGGCTTTCCTTCTAAAATCCATCTTGTGATGGTAACCTCTAGTTATGAGACCACCTTCGTGTCGCCCTACCTTAGAGTTTAGGATCTGAGAGCGCCCTCGTGTTGGCTTTCCTTATAAAATCCATCTTGTTATGGTACCCTCTGGTTATGAGACCGACTTTGTGTTGGCCTACCTTAGAGTTTAGGATCTGAAACCGCCCTCGTGTCGGCTTTCCTTCAAAAAACCATCTTGTGATGGTACCCTCTGGTTATGAGACCGCCTTCGTGTCTGCCTACCTTAGAGTTTAGGATATGCGACCGCCTTTGTGTTGGCTTTCCTTCAAAAATCCATCTTGTGATGGTAACCTGTGGTTATGAGACCGCCTTCGTGTCGGCCTACCTTAGAGTTTAGGATCTGAGACCGCCCTCGTGTCGGCTATCCTTCTAAAATCCATCATGTTATGGTAACCTATGTTTATGAGACCGCCTTCGTGTCGGCTTACCTTAGAGTTTAGAATGTGAGACCGTACTTATGTCGGCTTTCCTTTTGAAAATCCATCTTGTGATGGTAACCTCTATTTATGAGACCGCCTTCGTGTCGGCTTACCTTAGTGTTTAGGATCTGAGACAACCCTCGTGTCGGCTTTCCTTTTGAAAATCCATCTGGTGATGGTAACCTCTGGTTATGAGACCGCCTTCGTGTCGGCCTACCTTAGAGTTTAGGATCTGAGACCTCCCTCGTGTCGACTTTACTTTTGAAAATCCATCTTGTGATGGTAACCTCTGGTTATGAGACCGCCTTCGTATCGGCCTACCTTAGAGTTTAGGATCTGAGACCGCTCTCGTGTTGGGTTTCCTTCTAAAATTCATCATGTAATGGTAATCTCTGGTTATGAGCCCGCCTTCGTGTCGGCCTACCTTAGAGTTTTGGATCTGAGACCGCCCACGTGTCGGCATTCCTTCTAAAATCCATCTTGTGATGGTAACCTCTGGTTATGAGACCGCCTTCGTGTCGGCCTACCTTAGAGTTTAGGATCTGAGACCGCCCTCGTGTCGGCTTTCCTTCAAAAATCCATCTTGTGATGGAAACCTCTGGTTATGAGACAGCCTTCGTGTCGGCCTACCTTAGAGTTTAGGATCTGAGACCGCCCTCGTGTTGGCTTTCCTTCTAAAATCCATCTTGTAATGGTACCCTCTGGGTATGAGACCTACTTCGTGTCGGCCTACCTTAGAGTTTAGGATCTGAAACCGCCCTCGTGTCGGCTTTTTTCAAAAAACCATCTTGTAAGGGTACCCTCTGGTTATGAGACCGCCTTCGTGTTTTCCTACCTTAGTGTTTAGGATATGAGACCGCCTTCGTGTTGGCTTTCCTTAAAAAATCCATCTTGTGATGGTAACCTCTGGTTATGAGACCGCCTTCATGTCGGCCTACCTTAGAGTTTAGGATCTAAGACCGCCCTCGTTTCGGCTATCCTTCTAAAATCCATCATGTGATGGTAACCTATGTTTATGAGACCGCCTTCGTGTCGGTTTACCTTAGATTTTAGGATCTGAGACCGTACTTATGTCGGCTTTCCTTTTGAAAATCCATCTTGTGATGGTAACCTCTAGTTATAAGACCGCCTTCGTGTCGGCTTACCTTAGAGTTTAAGATCTAAGACCGCCCTCGTGTCGGCTTTCCCTCTAAAATCCATCTTGTGATGATAACCTCTGGTTATGAGACCGCCTTAGTGTCGGCTTACCTTAGAGTTTAGGATCTGAGACAACCCTCGTGTCGGGTTTACTTTTGAAAATCCATCTGGTGATGGTAACCTCTGGTTATAAGACCGCCTTCGTGTCGGCCTACCTTAGAATTTAGGATCTGTGATCGCTCTCGTGTCGGCTGTCCTTCTAAAATTCATCATGTAATGGTAATCTCTGGTTATGAGCCCGCCTTCGTGTCGGCCTACCTTAGAATTTTGGATCTGAGACCACCCCCGTGTCGGCTTTCCTTCTAAAATCCATCTTGTGATGGTAACCTCTGGTTATGAGACCACCTTCGTGTCGCCCTACCTTAGAGTTTAGGATCTGAGAGCGCCCTCGTGTTGGCTTTCCTTATAAAATCCATCTTGTTATGGTACCCTCTGGTTATGAGACCGCCTTTGTGTTGGCCTACCTTAGAGTTTAGGATCTGAAACCGCCCTCGTGTCGGCTTTCCTTCAAAAAACCATCTTGTGATGGTACCCTCTGGTTATGAGACCGCCTTCGTGTCTGCCTACCTTAGAGTTTAGGATATGCGACCGCCTTTGTGTTGGCTTTCCTTCAAAAATCCATCTTGTGATGGTAACCTGTGGTTATGAGACCGCCTTCGTGTCGGCCTACCTTAGAGTTTAGGATCTGAGACCGCCCTCGTGTCGGCTATCCTTCTAAAATCCATCATGTTATGGTAACCTATGTTTATGAGACCGCCTTCGTGTCGGTTTACCTTAGAGTTTAGGATGTGAGACCGTACTTATGTCGGCTTTCCTTTTGAAAATCCATCTTGTGATGGTAACCTCTATTTATGAGACCGCCTTCGTGTCGGCTTACCTTAGTGTTTAGGATCTGAGACAACCCTCGTGTCGGCTTTCCTTTTGAAAATCCATCTGGTGATGGTAACCTCTGGTTATGAGACCGCCTTCGTGTCGGCCTACCTTAGAGTTTAGGATCTGAGACCTCCCTCGTGTCGACTTTACTTTTGAAAATCCATCTTGTGATGGTAACCTCTGGTTATGAGACCGCCTTCGTATCGGCCTACCTTAGAGTTTAGGATCTGAGACCGCTCTCGTGTTGGGTTTCCTTCTAAAATTCATCATGTAATGGTAATCTCTGGTTATGAGCCCGCCTTCGTGTCGGCCTACCTTAGAGTTTTGGATCTGAGACCGCCCACGTGTCGGCATTCCTTCTAAAATCCATCTTGTGATGGTAACCTCTGGTTATGAGACCGCCTTCGTGTCGGCCTACCTTAGAGTTTAGGATCTGAGACCGCCCTCGTGTCGGCTTTCCTTCAAAAATCCATCTTGTGATGGAAACCTCTGGTTATGAGACCGCCTTCGTGTCGGCCTACCTTAGAGTTTAGGATCTGAGACCGCCCTCGTGTTGGCTTTCCTTCTAAAATCCATCTTGTAATGGTACCCTCTGGGTATGAGACCTACTTCGTGTCGGCCTACCTTAGAGTTTAGGATCTGAAACCGCCCTCGTGTCGGCTTTTTTCAAAAAACCATCTTGTAAGGGTACCCTCTGGTTATGAGACCGCCTTCGTGTCTTCCTACCTTAGTGTTTAGGATATGAGACCGCCTTCGTGTTGGCTTTCCTTAAAAAATCCATCTTGTGATGGTAACCTCTGGTTATGAGACCGCCTTCGTGTCGGCCTACCTTAGAGTTTAGGATCTGAGACCGCCCTCGTGTCGGCTATCCTTCTAAAATCCATCATGTGATGGTAACCTATGTTTATGAGACCGCCTTCGTGTCGGTTTACCTTAGATTTTAGGATCTGAGACCGTACTTATGTCGGCTTTCCTTTTGAAAATCCATCTTGTGATGGTAACCTCTAGTTATAAGACCGCCTTCGTGTCGGCTTACCTTAGAGTTTAAGATCTAAGACCGCCCTCGTGTCGGCTTTCCCTCTAAAATCCATCTTGTGATGATAACCTCTGGTTATGAGACCGCCTTAGTGTCGGCTTACCTTAGAGTTTAGGATCTGAGACAACCCTCGTGTCGGGTTTACTTTTGAAAATCCATCTGGTGATGGTAACCTCTGGTTATAAGACCGCCTTCGTGTCGGCCTACCTTAGAATTTAGGATCTGTGAACGCTCTCGTGTCGGCTGTCCTTCTAAAATTCATCATGTAATGGTAATCTCTGGTTATGAGCCCGCCTTCGTGTCGGCCTACCTTAGAATTTTGGATCTGAGACCACCCCCGTGTCGGCTTTCCATCTAAAATCCATCTTGTGATGGTAACCTCTGGTTATGAGACCACCTTCGTGTCGCCCTACCTTAGAGTTTAGGATCTGAGAGCGCCCTCGTGTTGGCTTTCCTTATAAAATCCATCTTGTTATGGTACCCTCTGGTTATGAGACCGCCTTTGTGTTGGCCTACCTTAGAGTTTAGGATCTGAAACCGCCCTCGTGTCGGCTTTCCTTCAAAAAACCATCTTGTGATGGTACCCTCTGGTTATGAGACCGCCTTCGTGTCTGCCTACCTTAGAGTTTAGGATATGCGACCGCCTTTGTGTTGGCTTTCCTTCAAAAATCCATCTTGTGATGGTAACCTGTGGTTATGAGACCGCCTTCGTGTCGGCCTACCTTAGAGTTTAGGATCTGAGACCGCCCTCGTGTCGGCTATCCTTCTAAAATCCATCATGTTATGGTAACCTATGTTTATGAGACCGCCTTCGTGTCGGTTTACCTTAGAGTTTAGGATGTGAGACCGTACTTATGTCGGCTTTCCTTTTGAAAATCCATCTTGTGATGGTAACCTCTATTTATGAGACCGCCTTCGTGTCGGCTTACCTTAGTGTTTAGGATCTGAGACAACCCTCGTGTCGGCTTTCCTTTTGAAAATCCATCTGGTGATGGTAACCTCTGGTTATGAGACCGCCTTCGTGTCGGCCTACCTTAGAGTTTAGGATCTGAGACCTCCCTCGTGTCGACTTTACTTTTGAAAATCCATCTTGTGATGGTAACCTCTGGTTATGAGACCGCCTTCGTATCGGCCTACCTTAGAGTTTAGGATCTGAGACCGCTCTCGTGTTGGGTTTCCTTCTAAAATTCATCATGTAATGGTAATCTCTGGTTATGAGCCCGCCTTCGTGTCGGCCTACCTTAGAGTTTTGGATCTGAGACCGCCCACGTGTCGGCATTCCTTCTTAAATCCATCTTGTGATGGTAACCTCTGGTTATGAGACCGCCTTCGTGTCGGCCTACCTTAGAGTTTAGGATCTGAGACCGCCCTCGTGTCGGCTTTCCTTCAAAAATCCATCTTGTGATGGTAACCTCTGGTTATGAGACCGCCTTCGTGTCGGCCTACCTTAGAGTTTAGGATCTGAGACCGCCCTCGTGTCGGCTTTCCTTCAAAAATCCATCTTGTGATGGAAACCTCTGGTTATGAGACCGCCTTCGTGTCGGCCTACCTTAGAGTTTAGGATCTGAGACCGCCCTCGTGTTGGCTTTCCTTCTAAAATCCATCTTGTAATGGTACCCTCTGGGTATGAGACCTACTTCGTGTCGGCCTACCTTAGAGTTTAGGATCTGAAACCGCCCTCGTGTCAGCTTTTTTCAAAAAACCATCTTGTAAGGGTACCCTCTGGTTATGAGACCGCCTTCGTGTCTTCCTACCTTAGTGTTTAGGATATGAGACCGCCTTCGTGTTGGCTTTCCTTAAAAAATCCATCTTGTGATGGTAACCTCTGGTTATGAGACCGCCTTCGTGTCGAACTACCTTAGAGTTTAGGATCTGAGACCGCCCTCGTGTCGGCTATCCTTCTAAAATCCATCATGTGATGGTAACCTATGTTTATGAGACCGCCTTCGTGTCGGTTTACCTTAGATTTTAGGATCTGAGACCGTACTTATGTCGGCTTTCCTTTTGAAAATCCATCTTGTGATGGTAACCTCTAGTTATAAGACCGCCTTCGTGTCGGCTTACCTTAGAGTTTAAGATCTAAGACCGCCCTCGTGTCGGCTTTCCCTCTAAAATCCATCTTGTGATGATAACCTCTGGTTATGAGACCGCCTTAGTGTCGGCTTACCTTAGAGTTTAGGATCTGAGACAACCCTCGTGTCGGGTTTACTTTTGAAAATCCATCTGGTGATGGTAACCTCTGGTTATAAGACCGCCTTCGTGTCGGCCTACCTTAGAATTTAGGATCTGTGATCGCTCTCGTGTCGGCTTTCCTTCTAAAATTCATCATGTAATGGTAATCTCTGGTTATGAGCCCGCCTTCGTGTCGGCCTACCTTAGAATTTTGGATCTGAGACCACCCCCGTGTCGGCTTTCCTTCTAAAATCCATCTTGTGATGGTAACCTCTGGTTATGAGACCACCTTCGTGTCGCCCTACCTTAGAGTTTAGGATCTGAGAGCGCCCTCGTGTTGGCTTTCCTTATAAAATCCATCTTGTTATGGTACCCTCTGGTTATGAGACCGCCTTTGTGTTGGCCTACCTTAGAGTTTAGGATCTGAAACCGCCCTCGTGTCGGCTTTCCTTCAAAAAACCATCTTGTGATGGTACCCTCTGGTTATGAGACCGCCTTCGTGTCTGCCTACCTTAGAGTTTAGGATATGCGACCGCCTTTGTGTTGGCTTTTCTTCAAAAATCCATCTTGTGATGGTAACCTGTGGTTATGAGACCGCCTTCGTGTCGGCCTACCTTAGAGTTTAGGATCTGAGACCGCCCTCGTGTCGGCTATCCTTCTAAAATCCATCATGTTATGGTAACCTATGTTTATGAGACCGCCTTCGTGTCGGTTTACCTTAGAGTTTAGGATGTGAGACCGTACTTATGTCGGCTTTCCTTTTGAAAATCCATCTTGTGATGGTAACCTCTATTTATGAGACCGCCTTCGTGTCGGCTTACCTTAGTGTTTAGGATCTGAGACAACCCTCGTGTCGGCTTTCCTTTTGAAAATCCATCTGGTGATGGTAACCTCTGGTTATGAGACCGCCTTCGTGTCGGCCTACCTTAGAGTTTAGGATCTGAGACCTCCCTCGTGTCGACTTTACTTTTGAAAATCCATCTTGTGATGGTAACCTCTGGTTATGAGACCGCCTTCGTATCGGCCTACCTTAGAGTTTAGGATCTGAGACCGCTCTCGTGTTGGGTTACCTTCTAAAATTCATCATGTAATGGTAATCTCTGGTTATGAGCCCGCCTTCGTGTCGGCCTACCTTAGAGTTTTGGATCTGAGACCGCCCACGTGTCGGCATTCCTTCTAAATTCCATCTTGTGATGGTAACCTCTGGTTATGAGACCGCCTTCGTGTCGGCCTACCTTAGAGTTTAGGATCTGAGACCGCCCTCGTGTCGGCTTTCCTTCAAAAATCCATCTTGTGATGGAAACCTCTGGTTATGAGACCGCCTTCGTGTCGGCCTACCTTAGAGTTTAGGATCTGAGACCGCCCTCGTGTTGGCTTTCCTTCTAAAATCCATCTTGTAATGGTACCCTCTGGGTATGAGACCTACTTCGTGTCGGCCTACCTTAGAGTTTAGGATCTGAAACAGCCCTCGTGTCGGCTTTTTTCAAAAAACCATCTTGTAAGGGTACCCTCTGGTTATGAGACCGCCTTCGTGTCTTCCAACCTTAGTGTTTAGGATATGAGACCGCCTTCGTGTTGGCTTTCCTTAAAAAATCCATCTTGTGATGGTAACCTCTGGTTATGAGACCGCCTTCGTGTCGGCCTACCTTAGAGTTTAGGATCTGAGACCGCCCTCGTGTCGGCTATCCTTCTAAAATCCATCATGTGATGGTAACCTATGTTTATGAGACCGCCTTCGTGTCGGTTTACCTTAGATTTTAGGATCTGAGACCGTACTTATGTCGGCTTTCCTTTTGAAAATCCATCTTGTGATGGTAACCTCTAGTTATAAGACCGCCTTCGTGTCGGCTTACCTTAGAGTTTAAGATCTAAGACCGCCCTCGTGTCGGCTTTCCCTCTAAAATCCATCTTGTGATGATAACCTCTGGTTATGAGACCGCCTTAGTGTCGGCTTACCTTAGAGTTTAGGATCTGAGACAACCCTCGTGTCGGGTTTACTTTTGAAAATCCATCTGGTGATGGTAACCTCTGGTTATAAGACCTCCTTCGTGTCGGCCTACCTTAGAATTTAGGATCTGTGATCGCTCTCGTGTCGGCTGTCCTTCTAAAATTCATCATGTAATGGTAATCTCTGGTTATGAGCCCGCCTTCGTGTCGGCCTACCTTAGAATTTTGGATCTGAGACCACCCCCGTGTCGGCTTTCCTTCTAAAATCCATCTTGTGATGGTAACCTCTGGTTATGAGACCACCTTCGTGTCGCCCTACCTTAGAGTTTAGGATCTGAGAGCGCCCTCGTGTTGGCTTTCCTTATAAAATCCATCTTGTTATGGTACCCTCTGGTTATGAGACCGCCTTTGTGTTGGCCTACCTTAGAGTTTAGGATCTGAAACCGCCCTCGTGTCGGCTTTCCTTCAAAAAACCATCTTGTGATGGTACCCTCTGGTTATGAGACCGCCTTCGTGTCTGCCTACCTTAGAGTTTAGGATATGCGACCGCCTTTGTGTTGGCTTTCCTTCAAAAATCCATCTTGTGATGGTAACCTGTGGTTATGAGACCGCCTTCGTGTCGGCCTACCTTAGAGTTTAGGATCTGAGACCGCCCTCGTGTCGGCTATCCTTCTAAAATCCATCATGTTATGGTAACCTATGTTTATGAGACCGCCTTCGTGTCGGTTTACCTTAGAGTTTAGGATGTGAGACCGTACTTATGTCGGCTTTCCTTTTGAAAATCCATCTTGTGATGGTAACCTCTATTTATGAGACCGCCTTCGTGTCGGCTTACCTTAGTGTTTAGGATCTGAGACAACCCTCGTGTCGGCTTTCCTTTTGAAAATCCATCTGGTGATGGTAACCTCTGGTTATGAGACCGCCTTCGTGTCGGCCTACCTTAGAGTTTAGGATCTGAGACCTCCCTCGTGTCGACTTTACTTTTGAAAATCCATCTTGTGATGGTAACCTCTGGTTATGAGACCGCCTTCGTATCGGCCTACCTTAGAGTTTAGGATCTGAGACCGCTCTCGTGTTGGGTTTCCTTCTAAAATTCATCATGTAATGGTAATCTCTGGTTATGAGCCCGCCTTCGTGTCGGCCTACCTTAGAGTTTTGGATCTGAGACCGCCCACGTGTCGGCATTCCTTCTAAAATCCATCTTGTGATGGTAACCTCTGGTTATGAGACCGCCTTCGTGTCGGCCTACCTTAGAGTTTAGGATCTGAGACCGCCCTCGTGTCGGCTTTCCTTCAAAAATCCATCTTGTGATGGAAACCTCTGGTTATGAGACCGCCTTCGTGTCGGCCTACCTTAGAGTTTAGGATCTGAGACCGCCCTCGTGTTGGCTTTCCTTCTAAAATCCATCTTGTAATGGTACCCTCTGGGTATGAGACCTACTTCGTGTCGGCCTACCTTAGAGTTTAGGATCTGAAACCGCCCTCGTGTCGGCTTTTTTCAAAAAACCATCTTGTAAGGGTACCCTCTGGTTATGAGACCGCCTTCGTGTCTTCCTACCTTAGTGTTTAGGATATGAGACCGCCTTCGTGTTGGCTTTCCTTAAAAAATCCATCTTGTGATGGTAACCTCTGGTTATGAGACCGCCTTCGTGTCGGCCTACCTTAGAGTTTAGGATCTGAGACCGCCCTCGTGTCGGCTATCCTTCTAAAATCCATCATGTGATGGTAACCTATGTTTATGAGACCGCCTTCGTGTCGGTTTACCTTAGATTTTAGGATCTGAGACCGTACTTATGTCGGCTTTCCTTTTGAAAATCCATCTTGTGATGGTAACCTCTAGTTATAAGACCGCCTTCGTGTCGGCTTACCTTAGAGTTTAAGATCTAAGACCGCCCTCGTGTCGGCTTTCCCTCTAAAATCCATCTTGTGATGATAACCTCTGGTTATGAGACCGCCTTAGTGTCGGCTTACCTTAGAGTTTAGGATCTGAGACAACCCTCGTGTCGGGTTTACTTTTGAAAATCCATCTGGTGATGGTAACCTCTGGTTATAAGACCGCCTTCGTGTCGGCCTACCTTAGAATTTAGGATCTGTGATCGCTCTCGTGTCGGCTTTCCTTCTAAAATTCATCATGTAATGGTAATCTCTGGTTATGAGCCCGCCTTCGTGTCGGCCTACCTTAGAATTTTGGATCTGAGACCACCCCCGTGTCGGCTTTCCTTCTAAAATCCATCTTGTGATGGTAACCTCTGGTTATGAGACCACCTTCGTGTCGCCCTACCTTAGAGTTTAGGATCTGAGAGCGCCCTCGTGTTGGCTTTCCTTATAAAATCCATCTTGTTATGGTACCCTCTGGTTATGAGACCGCCTTTGTGTTGGCCTACCTTAGAGTTTAGGATCTGAAACCGCCCTCGTGTCGGCTTTCCTTCAAAAAACCATCTTGTGATGGTACCCTCTGGTTATGAGACCGCCTTCGTGTCTGCCTACCTTAGAGTTTAGGATATGCGACCGCCTTTGTGTTGGCTTTCCTTCAAAAATCCATCTTGTGATGGTAACCTGTGGTTATGAGACCGCCTTCGTGTCGGCCTACCTTAGAGTTTAGGATCTGAGACCGCCCTCGTGTCGGCTATCCTTCTAAAATCCATCATGTTATGGTAACCTATGTTTATGAGACCGCCTTCGTGTCGGTTTACCTTAGAGTTTAGGATGTGAGACCGTACTTATGTCGGCTTTCCTTTTGAAAATCCATCTTGTGATGGTAACCTCTATTTATGAGACCGCCTTCGTCTCGGCTTACCTTAGTGTTTAGGATCTGAGACAACCCTCGTGTCGGCTTTCCTTTTGAAAATCCATCTGGTGATGGTAACCTCTGGTTATGAGACCGCCTTCGTGTCGGCCTACCTTAGAGTTTAGGATCTGAGACCTCCCTCGTGTCGACTTTACTTTTGAAAATCCATCTTGTGATGGTAACCTCTGGTTATGAGACCGCCTTCGTATCGGCCTACCTTAGAGTTTAGGATCTGAGACCGCTCTCGTGTTGGGTTTCCTTCTAAAATTCATCATGTAATGGTAATCTCTGGTTATGAGCCCGCCTTCGTGTCGGCCTACCTTAGAGTTTTGGATCTGAGACCGCCCACGTGTCGGCATTCCTTCTAAAATCCATCTTGTGATGGTAACCTCTGGTTATGAGACCGCCTTCGTGTCGGCCTACCTTAGAGTTTAGGATCTGAGACCGCCCTCGTGTCGGCTTTCCTTCAAAAATCCATCTTGTGATGGAAACCTCTGGTTATGAGACCGCCTTCGTGTCGGCCTACCTTAGAGTTTAGGATCTGAGACCGCCCTCGTGTTGGCTTTCCTTCTAAAATCCATCTTGTAATGGTACCCTCTGGGTATGAGACCTACTTCGTGTCGGCCTACCTTAGAGTTTAGGATCTGAAACCGCCCTCGTGTCGGCTTTTTTCAAAAAACCATCTTGTAAGGGTACCCTCTGGTTATGAGACCGCCTTCGTGTCTTCCTACCTTAGTGTTTAGGATATGAGACCGCCTTCGTGTTGGCTTTCCTTAAAAAATCCATCTTGTGATGGTAACCTCTGGTTATGAGACCGCCTTCGTGTCGGCCTACCTTAGAGTTTAGGATCTGAGACCGCCCTCGTGTCGGCTATCCTTCTAAAATCCATCATGTGATGGTAACCTATGTTTATGAGACCGCCTTCGTGTCGGTTTACCTTAGATTTTAGGATCTGAGACCGTACTTATGTCGGCTTTCCTTTTGAAAATCCATCTTGTGATGGTAACCTCTAGTTATAAGACCGCCTTCGTGTCGGCTTACCTTAGAGTTTAAGATCTAAGACCGCCCTCGTGTCGGCTTTCCCTCTAAAATCCATCTTGTGATGATAACCTCTGGTTATGAGACCGCCTTAGTGTCGGCTTACCTTAGAGTTTAGGATCTGAGACAACCCTCGTGTCGGGTTTACTTTTGAAAATCCATCTGGTGATGGTAACCTCTGGTTATAAGACCGCCTTCGTGTCGGCCTACCTTAGAATTTAGGATCTGTGATCGCTCTCGTGTCGGCTTTCCTTCTAAAATTCATCATGTAATGGTAATCTCTGGTTATGAGCCCGCCTTCGTGTCGGCCTACCTTAGAATTTTGGATCTGAGACCACCCCCGTGTCGGCTTTCCTTCTAAAATCCATCTTGTGATGGTAACCTCTGGTTATGAGACCACCTTCGTGTCGCCCTACCTTAGAGTTTAGGATCTGAGAGCGCCCTCGTGTTGGCTTTCCTTATAAAATCCATCTTGTTATGGTACCCTCTGGTTATGAGACCGCCTTTGTGTTGGCCTACCTTAGAGTTTAGGATCTGAAACCGCCCTCGTGTCGGCTTTCCTTCAAAAAACCATCTTGTGATGGTACCCTCTGGTTATGAGACCGCCTTCGTGTCTGCCTACCTTAGAGTTTAGGATATGCGACCGCCTTTGTGTTGGCTTTCCTTCAAAAATCCATCTTGTGATGGTAACCTGTGGTTATGAGACCGCCTTCGTGTCGGCCTACCTTAGAGTTTAGGATCTGAGACCGCCCTCGTGTCGGCTATCCTTCTAAAATCCATCATGTTATGGTAACCTATGTTTATGAGACCGCCTTCGTGTCGGTTTACCTTAGAGTTTAGGATGTGAGACCGTACTTATGTCGGCTTTCCTTTTGAAAATCCATCTTGTGATGGTAACCTCTATTTATGAGACCGCCTTCGTCTCGGCTTACCTTAGTGTTTAGGATCTGAGACAACCCTCGTGTCGGCTTTCCTTTTGAAAATCCATCTGGTGATGGTAACCTCTGGTTATGAGACCGCCTTCGTGTCGGCCTACCTTAGAGTTTAGGATCTGAGACCTCCCTCGTGTCGACTTTACTTTTGAAAATCCATCTTGTGATGGTAACCTCTGGTTATGAGACCGCCTTCGTATCGGCCTACCTTAGAGTTTAGGATCTGAGACCGCTCTCGTGTTGGGTTTCCTTCTAAAATTCATCATGTAATGGTAATCTCTGGTTATGAGCCCGCCTTCGTGTCGGCCTACCTTAGAGTTTTGGATCTGAGACCGCCCACGTGTCGGCATTCCTTCTAAAATCCATCTTGTGATGGTAACCTCTGGTTATGAGACCGCCTTCGTGTCGGCCTACCTTAGAGTTTAGGATCTGAGACCGCCCTCGTGTCGGCTTTCCTTCAAAAATCCATCTTGTGATGGAAACCTCTGGTTATGAGACCGCCTTCGTGTCGGCCTACCTTAGAGTTTAGGATCTGAGACCGCCCTCGTGTTGGCTTTCCTTCTAAAATCCATCTTGTAATGGTACCCTCTGGGTATGAGACCTACTTCGTGTCGGCCTACCTTAGAGTTTAGGATCTGAAACCGCCCTCGTGTCGGCTTTTTTCAAAAAACCATCTTGTAAGGGTACCCTCTGGTTATGAGACCGCCTTCGTGTCTTCCTACCTTAGTGTTTAGGATATGAGACCGCCTTCGTGTTGGCTTTCCTTAAAAAATCCATCTTGTGATGGTAACCTCTGGTTATGAGACCGCCTTCGTGTCGGCCTACCTTAGAGTTTAGGATCTGAGACCGCCCTCGTGTCGGCTATCCTTCTAAAATCCATCATGTGATGGTAACCTATGTTTATGAGACCGCCTTCGTGTCGGTTTACCTTAGATTTTAGGATCTGAGACCGTACTTATGTCGGCTTTCCTTTTGAAAATCCATCTTGTGATGGTAACCTCTAGTTATAAGACCGCCTTCGTGTCGGCTTACCTTAGAGTTTAAGATCTAAGACCGCCCTCGTGTCGGCTTTCCCTCTAAAATCCATCTTGTGATGATAACCTCTGGTTATGAGACCGCCTTAGTGTCGGCTTACCTTAGAGTTTAGGATCTGAGACAACCCTCGTGTCGGGTTTACTTTTGAAAATCCATCTGGTGATGGTAACCTCTGGTTATAAGACCGCCTTCGTGTCGGCCTACCTTAGAATTTAGGATCTGTGATCGCTCTCGTGTCGGCTTTCCTTCTAAAATTCATCATGTAATGGTAATCTCTGGTTATGAGCCCGCCTTCGTGTCGGCCTACCTTAGAATTTTGGATCTGAGACCACCCCCGTGTCGGCTTTCCTTCTAAAATCCATCTTGTGATGGTAACCTCTGGTTATGAGACCACCTTCGTGTCGCCCTACCTTAGAGTTTAGGATCTGAGAGCGCCCTCGTGTTGGCTTTCCTTATAAAATCCATCTTGTTATGGTACCCTCTGGTTATGAGACCGCCTTTGTGTTGGCCTACCTTAGAGTTTAGGATCTGAAACCGCCCTCGTGTCGGCTTTCCTTCAAAAAACCATCTTGTGATGGTACCCTCTGGTTATGAGACCGCCTTCGTGTCTGCCTACCTTAGAGTTTAGGATATGCGACCGCCTTTGTGTTGGCTTTCCTTCAAAAATCCATCTTGTGATGGTAACCTGTGGTTATGAGACCGCCTTCGTGTCGGCCTACCTTAGAGTTTAGGATCTGAGACCGCCCTCGTGTCGGCTATCCTTCTAAAATCCATCATGTTATGGTAACCTATGTTTATGAGACCGCCTTCGTGTCGGTTTACCTTAGAGTTTAGGATGTGAGACCGTACTTATGTCGGCTTTCCTTTTGAAAATCCATCTTGTGATGGTAACCTCTATTTATGAGACCGCCTTCGTCTCGGCTTACCTTAGTGTTTAGGATCTGAGACAACCCTCGTGTCGGCTTTCCTTTTGAAAATCCATCTGGTGATGGTAACCTCTGGTTATGAGACCGCCTTCGTGTCGGCCTACCTTAGAGTTTAGGATCTGAGACCTCCCTCGTGTCGACTTTACTTTTGAAAATCCATCTTGTGATGGTAACCTCTGGTTATGAGACCGCCTTCGTATCGGCCTACCTTAGAGTTTAGGATCTGAGACCGCTCTCGTGTTGGGTTTCCTTCTAAAATTCATCATGTAATGGTAATCTCTGGTTATGAGCCCGCCTTCGTGTCGGCCTACCTTAGAGTTTTGGATCTGAGACCGCCCACGTGTCGGCATTCCTTCTAAAATCCATCTTGTGATGGTAACCTCTGGTTATGAGACCGCCTTCGTGTCGGCCTACCTTAGAGTTTAGGATCTGAGACCGCCCTCGTGTCGGCTTTCCTTCAAAAATCCATCTTGTGATGGAAACCTCTGGTTATGAGACCGCCTTCGTGTCGGCCTACCTTAGAGTTTAGGATCTGAGACCGCCCTCGTGTTGGCTTTCCTTCTAAAATCCATCTTGTAATGGTACCCTCTGGGTATGAGACCTACTTCGTGTCGGCCTACCTTAGAGTTTAGGATCTGAAACAGCCCTCGTGTCGGCTTTTTTCAAAAAACCATCTTGTAAGGGTACCCTCTGGTTATGAGACCGCCTTCGTGTCTTCCTACCTTAGTGTTTAGGATATGAGACCGCCTTCGTGTTGGCTTTGCTTAAAAAATCCATCTTGTGATGGTAACCTCTGGTTATGAGACCGCCTTCGTGTCGGCCTACCTTAGAGTTTAGGATCTGAGACCGCCCTCGTGTCGGCTATCCTTCTAAAATCCATCATGTGATGGTAACCTATGTTTATGAGACCGCCTTCGTGTCGGTTTACCTTAGATTTTAGGATCTGAGACCGTACTTATGTCGGCTTTCCTTTTGAAAATCCATCTTGTGATGGTAACCTCTAGTTATAAGACCGCCTTCGTGTCGGCTTACCTTAGAGTTTAAGATCTAAGACCGCCCTCGTGTCGGCTTTCCCTCTAAAATCCATCTTGTGATGATAACCTCTGGTTATGAGACCGCCTTAGTGTCGGCTTACCTTAGAGTTTAGGATCTGAGACAACCCTCGTGTCGGGTTTACTTTTGAAAATCCATCTGGTGATGGTAACCTCTGGTTATAAGACCGCCTTCGTGTCGGCCTACCTTAGAATTTAGGATCTGTGATCGCTCTCGTGTCGGCTTTCCTTCTAAAATTCATCATGTAATGGTAATCTCTGGTTATGAGCCCGCCTTCGTGTCGGCCTACCTTAGAATTTTGGATCTGAGACCACCCCCGTGTCGGCTTTCCTTCTAAAATCCATCTTGTGATGGTAACCTCTGGTTATGAGACCACCTTCGTGTCGCCCTACCTTAGAGTTTAGGATCTGAGAGCGCCCTCGTGTTGGCTTTCCTTATAAAATCCATCTTGTTATGGTACCCTCTGGTTATGAGACCGCCTTTGTGTTGGCCTACCTTAGAGTTTAGGATCTGAAACCGCCCTCGTGTCGGCTTTCCTTCAAAAAACCATCTTGTGATGGTACCCTCTGGTTATGAGACCGCCTTCGTGTCTGCCTACCTTAGAGTTTAGGATATGCGACCGCCTTTGTGTTGGCTTTCCTTCAAAAATCCATCTTGTGATGGTAACCTGTGGTTATGAGACCGCCTTCGTGTCGGCCTACCTTAGAGTTTAGGATCTGAGACCGCCCTCGTGTCGGCTATCCTTCTAAAATCCATCATGTTATGGTAACCTATGTTTATGAGACCGCCTTCGTGTCGGTTTACCTTAGAGTTTAGGATGTGAGACCGTACTTATGTCGGCTTTCCTTTTGAAAATCCATCTTGTGATGGTAACCTCTATTTATGAGACCGCCTTCGTGTCGGCTTACCTTAGTGTTTAGGATCTGAGACACCCCTCGTGTCGGCTTTCCTTTTGAAAATCCATCTGGTGATGGTAACCTCTGGTTATGAGACCGCCTTCGTGTCGGCCTACCTTAGAGTTTAGGATCTGAGACCTCCCTCGTGTCGACTTTACTTTTGAAAATCCATCTTGTGATGGTAACCTCTGGTTATGAGACCGCCTTCGTATCGGCCTACCTTAGAGTTTAGGATCTGAGACCGCTCTCGTGTTGGGTTTCCTTCTAAAATTCATCATGTAATGGTAATCTCTGGTTATGAGCCCGCCTTCGTGTCGGCCTACCTTAGAGTTTTGGATCTGAGACCGCCCACGTGTCGGCATTCCTTCTAAAATCCATCTTGTGATGGTAACCTCTGGTTATGAGACCGCCTTCGTGTCGGCCTACCTTAGAGTTTAGGATCTGAGACCGCCCTCGTGTCGGCTTTCCTTCAAAAATCCATCTTGTGATGGAAACCTTTGGTTATGAGACCGCCTTCGTGTCGGCCTACCTTAGAGTTTAGGATCTGAGACCGCCCTCGTGTTGGCTTTCCTTCTAAAATCCATCTTGTAATGGTACCCTCTGGGTATGAGACCGCCTTCGTGTCGGCCTACCTTAGAGTTTAGGATCTGAAACCGCCCTCGTGTCGGCTTTTTTCAAAAAACCATCTTGTGAGGGTACCCTCTGGTTATGAGACCGCCTTCGTGTCTTCCTACCTTAGTGTTTAGGATATGAGACCGCCTTCGTGTTGGCTTTCCTTCAAAAATCCATCTTGTGATGGTAACCTCTGGTTATGAGACCGCCTTTGTGTCGGCCTACCTTAGAGTTTAGGATATGAGACCGCCCTCGTGTCGGCTATCCTTCTAAAATCCATCATGTGATGGTAACCTATGTTTATGAGACCGCCTTCGTGTCGGTTTACCTTAGATTTTAGGATTTGAGACCGTACTTATGTCGGCTTTCCTTTTGAAAATCCATCTTGTGATGGTAACCTCTAGTTATAAGACCGCCTTCGTGTCGGCTTACCTTAGAGTTTAAGATCTAAGACCGCCCTCGTGTCGGCTTTCCCTCTAAAATCCATCTTGTGATGATAACCTCTGGTTATGAGACCGCCTTAGTGTCGGCTTACCTTAGAGTTTAGGATCTGAGACAACCCTCGTGTCGGGTTTACTTTTGAAAATCCATCTGGTGATGGTAACCTCTGGTTATAAGACCGCCTTCTTGTCGGCCTACCTTAGAATTTAGGATCTGTGATCGCTCTCGTGTCGGCTTTCCTTCTAAAATTCATCATGTAATGGTAATCTCTGGTTATGAGCCCGCCTTCGTGTCGGCCTACCTTAGAATTTTGGATCTGAGACCACCCCCGTGTCGGCTTTCCTTCTAAAATCCATCTTGTGATGGTAACCTCTGGTTATGAGACCACCTTCGTGTCGCCCTACCTTAGAGTTTAGGATCTGAGAGCGCCCTCGTGTTGGCTTTCCTTATAAAATCCATCTTGTTATGGTACCCTCTGGTTATGAGACCGCCTTTGTGTTGGCCTACCTTAGAGTTTAGGATCTGAAACCGCCCTCGTGTCGGCTTTCCTTCAAAAAACCATCTTGTGATGGTACCCTCTGGTTATGAGACCGCCTTCGTGTCTGCCTACCTTAGAGTTTAGGATATGCGACCGCCTTTGTGTTGGCTTTCCTTCAAAAATCCATCTTGTGATGGTAACCTGTGGTTATGAGACCGCCTTCGTGTCGGCTCACCTTAGAGTTTAGGATCTGAGACCGCCCTCGTGTCGGCTATCCTTCTAAAATCCATCATGTTATGGTAACCTATGTTTATGAGACCGCCTTCGTGTCGGTTTACCTTAGAGTTTAGGATGTGAGACCGTACTTATGTCGGCTTTCCTTTTGAAAATCCATCTTGTGATGGTAACCTCTATTTATGAGACCGCCTTCGTGTCGGCTTACCTTAGTGTTTAGGATCTGAGACAACCCTCGTGTCGGCTTTCCTTTTGAAAATCCATCTGGTGATGGTAACCTCTGGTTATGAGACCGCCTTCGTGTCGGCCTACCTTAGAGTTTAGGATCTGAGACCTCCCTCGTGTCGACTTTACTTTTGAAAATCCATCTTGTGATGGTAACCTCTGGTTATGAGACCGCCTTCGTATCGGCCTACCTTAGAGTTTAGGATCTGAGACCGCTCTCGTGTTGGGTTTCCTTCTAAAATTCATCATGTAATGGTAATCTCTGGTTATGAGCCCGCCTTCGTGTCGGCCTACCTTAGAGTTTTGGATCTGAGACCGCCCACGTGTCGGCATTCCTTCTAAAATCCATCTTGTGATGGTAACCTCTGGTTATGAGACCGCCTTCGTGTCGGCCTACCTTAGAGTTTAGGATCTGAGACCGCCCTCGTGTCGGCTTTCCTTCAAAAATCCATCTTGTGATGGAAACCTTTGGTTATGAGACCGCCTTCGTGTCGGCCTACCTTAGAGTTTAGGATCTGAGACCGCCCTCGTGTTGGCTTTCCTTCTAAAATCCATCTTGTAATGGTACCCTCTGGGTATGAGACCTACTTCGTGTCGGCCTACCTTAGAGTTTAGGATCTGAAACCGCCCTCGTGTCGGCTTTTTTCAAAAAACCATCTTGTAAGGGTACCCTCTGGTTATGAGACCGCCTTCGTGTCTTCCTACCTTAGTGTTTAGGATATGAGACCGCCTTCGTGTTGGCTTTCCTTAAAAAATCCATCTTGTGATGGTAACCTCTGGTTATGAGACCGCCTTCGTGTCGGCCTACCTTAGAGTTTAGGATCTGAGACCGCCCTCGTGTCGGCTATCCTTCTAAAATCCATCATGTGATGGTAACCTATGTTTATGAGACCGCCTTCGTGTCGGTTTACCTTAGATTTTAGGATCTGAGACCGTACTTATGTCGGCTTTCCTTTTGAAAATCCATCTTGTGATGGTTACCTCTAGTTATAAGACCGCCTTCGTGTCGGCTTACCTTAGAGTTTAAGATCTAAGACCGCCCTCGTGTCGGCTTTCCCTCTAAAATCCATCTTGTGATGATAACCTCTGGTTATGAGACCGCCTTAGTGTCGGCTTACCTTAGAGTTTAGGATCTGAGACAACCCTCGTGTCGGGTTTACTTTTGAAAATCCATCTGGTGATGGTAACCTCTGGTTATAAGACCGCCTTCGTGTCGGCCTACCTTAGAATTTAGGATCTGTGATCGCTCTCGTGTCGGCTTTCCTTCTAAAATTCATCATGTAATGGTAATCTCTGGTTATGAGCCCGCCTTCGTGTCGGCCTACCTTAGAATTTTGGATCTGAGACCACCCCCGTGTCGGCTTTCCTTCTAAAATCCATCTTGTGATGGTAACCTCTGGTTATGAGACCACCTTCGTGTCGCCCTACCTTAGAGTTTAGGATCTGAGAGCGCCCTCGTGTTGGCTTTCCTTATAAAATCCATCTTGTTATGGTACCCTCTGGTTATGAGACCGCCTTTGTGTTGGCCTACCTTAGAGTTTAGGATCTGAAACCGCCCTCGTGTCGGCTTTCCTTCAAAAAACCATCTTGTGATGGTACCCTCTGGTTATGAGACCGCCTTCGTGTCTGCCTACCTTAGAGTTTAGGATATGCGACCGCCTTTGTGTTGGCTTTCCTTCAAAAATCCATCTTGTGATGGTAACCTGTGGTTATGAGACCGCCTTCGTGTCGGCCTACCTTAGAGTTTAGGATCTGAGACCGCCCTCGTGTCGGCTATCCTTCTAAAATCCATCATGTTATGGTAACCTATGTTTATGAGACCGCCTTCGTGTCGGTTTACCTTAGAGTTTAGGATGTGAGACCGTACTTATGTCGGCTTTCCTTTTGAAAATCCATCTTGTGATGGTAACCTCTATTTATGAGACCGCCTTCGTCTCGGCTTACCTTAGTGTTTAGGATCTGAGACAACCCTCGTGTCGGCTTTCCTTTTGAAAATCCATCTGGTGATGGTAACCTCTGGTTATGAGACCGCCTTCGTGTCGGCCTACCTTAGAGTTTAGGATCTGAGACCTCCCTCGTGTCGACTTTACTTTTGAAAATCCATCTTGTGATGGTAACCTCTGGTTATGAGACCGCCTTCGTATCGGCCTACCTTAGAGTTTAGGATCTGAGACCGCTCTCGTGTTGGGTTTCCTTCTAAAATTCATCATGTAATGGTAATCTCTGGTTATGAGCCCGCCTTCGTGTCGGCCTACCTTAGAGTTTTGGATCTGAGACCGCCCACGTGTCGGCATTCCTTCTAAAATCCATCTTGTGATGGTAACCTCTGGTTATGAGACCGCCTTCGTGTCGGCCTACCTTAGAGTTTAGGATCTGAGACCGCCCTCGTGTCGGCTTTCCTTCAAAAATCCATCTTGTGATGGAAACCTCTGGTTATGAGACCGCCTTCGTGTCGGCCTACCTTAGAGTTTAGGATCTGAGACCGCCCTCGTGTTGGCTTTCCTTCTAAAATCCATCTTGTAATGGTACCCTCTGGGTATGAGACCGCCTTCGTGTCGGCCTACCTTAGAGTTTAGGATCTGAAACCGCCCTCGTGTCGGCTTTTTTCAAAAAACCATCTTGTGAGGGTACCCTCTGGTTATGAGACCGCCTTCGTGTCTTCCTACCTTAGTGTTTAGGATATGAGACCGCCTTCGTGTTGGCTTTCCTTCAAAAATCCATCTTGTGATGGTAACCTCTGGTTATGAGACCGCCTTCGTGTCGGCCTACCTTAAAGTTTAGGATATGAGACCGCCCTCGTGTCGGCTATCCTTCTAAAATCCATCATGTGATGGTAACCTATGTTTATGAGACCGCCTTCGTGTCGGTTTACCTTAGATTTTAGGATTTGAGACCGTACTTATGTCGGCTTTCCTTTTGAAAATCCATCTTGTGATGGTAACCTCTAGTTATAAGACCGCCTTCGTGTCGGCTTACCTTAGAGTTTAAGATCTGAGACCGCCCTCGTGTCGGCTTTCCCTCTAAAATCCATCTTGTGATGTTAACCTCTGGTTATGAGACCGCCTTAGTGTCGGCTTACCTTAGAGTTTAGGATCTGAGACAACCCTCGTGTCGGGTTTACTTTTGAAAATCCATCTAGTGATGGTAACCTCTGGTTATAAGACCGCCTTCTTGTCGGCCTACCTTAGAATTTAGGATCTGTGATCGCTCTCGTGTCGGCTTTCCTTCTAAAATTCATCATGTAATGGTAATCTCTGGTTATGAGCCCGCCTTCGTGTCGGCCTACCTTAGAATTTTGGATCTGAGACCACCCCCGTGTCGGCTTTCCTTCTAAAATCCATCTTGTGATGGTAACCTCTGGTTATGAGACCACCTTCGTGTCGCCCTACCTTAGAGTTTAGGATCTGAGAGCGCCCTCGTGTTGGCTTTCCTTATAAAATCCATCTTGTTATGGTACCCTCTGGTTATGAGACCGCCTTTGTGTTGGCCTACCTTAGAGTTTAGGATCTGAAACCGCCCTCGTGTCGGCTTTCCTTCAAAAAACCATCTTGTGATGGTACCCTCTGGTTATGAGACCGCCTTCGTGTCTGCCTACCTTAGAGTTTAGGATATGCGACCGCCTTTGTGTTGGCTTTCCTTCAAAAATCCATCTTGTGATGGTAACCTGTGGTTATGAGACCGCCTTCGTGTCGGCCTACCTTAGAGTTTAGGATCTGAGACCGCCCTCGTGTCGGCTATCCTTCTAAAATCCATCATGTTATGGTAACCTATGTTTATGAGACCGCCTTCGTGTCGGTTTACCTTAGAGTTTAGGATGTGAGACCGTACTTATGTCGGCTTTCCTTTTGAAAATCCATCTTGTGATGGTAACCTCTATTTATGAGACCGCCTTCGTGTCGGCTTACCTTAGTGTTTAGGATCTGAGACAACCCTCGTGTCGGCTTTCCTTTTGAAAATCCATCTGGTGATGGTAACCTCTGGTTATGAGACCGCCTTCGTGTCGGCCTACCTTAGAGTTTAGGATCTGAGACCTCCCTCGTGTCGACTTTACTTTTGAAAATCCATCTTGTGATGGTAACCTCTGGTTATGAGACCGCCTTCGTATCGGCCTACCTTAGAGTTTAGGATCTGAGACCGCTCTCGTGTTGGGTTTCCTTCTAAAATTCATCATGTAATGGTAATCTCTGGTTATGAGCCCGCCTTCGTGTCGGCCTACCTTAGAGTTTTGGATCTGAGACCGCCCACGTGTCGGCATTCCTTCTAAAATCCATCTTGTGATGGTAACCTCTGGTTATGAGACCGCCTTCGTGTCGGCCTACCTTAGAGTTTAGGATCTGAGACCGCCCTCGTGTCGGCTTTCCTTCAAAAATCCATCTTGTGATGGAAACCTCTGGTTATGAGACCGCCTTCGTGTCGGCCTACCTTAGAGTTTAGGATCTGAGACCGCCCTCGTGTTGGCTTTCCTTCTAAAATCCATCTTGTAATTGTACCCTCTGGGTATGAGACCGCCTTCATGTCGGCCTACCTTAGAGTTTAGGATCTGAAACCGCCCTCGTGTCGGCTTTTTTCAAAAAACCATCTTGTGAGGGTACCCTCTGGTTATGAGACCGCCTTCGTGTCTTCCTACCTTAGTGTTTAGGATATGAGACCGCCTTCGTGTTGGCTTTCCTTCAAAAATCCATCTTGTGATGGTAACCTCTGGTTATGAGACCGCCTTCGTGTCGGCCTACCTTAGAGTTTAGGATATGAGACCGCCCTCGTGTCGGCTATCCTTCTAAAATCCATCATGTGATGGTAACCTATGTTTATGAGACCGCCTTCGTGTCGGTTTACCTTAGATTTTAGGATTTGAGACCGTACTTATGTCGCCTTTCCTTTTGAAAATCCATCTTGTGATGGTAACCTCTAGTTATAAGACCGCCTTCGTGTCGGCTTACCTTAGAGTTTAAGATCTGAGACCGCCCTCGTGTCGGCTTTCCCTCTAAAATCCATCTTATGATGATAACCTCTGGTTATGAGACCGCCTTAGTGTCGGCTTACCTTAGAGTTTAGGATCTGAGACAACCCTCGTGTCGGGTTTACTTTTGAAAATCCATCTAGTGATGGTAACCTCTGGTTATAAGACCGCCTTCTTGTCGGCCTACCTTAGAATTTAGGATCTGTGATCGCTCTCGTGTCGGCTTTCCTTCTAAAATTCAT
Organism: Lathyrus tuberosus; assembly: GCA_022829125.1. Classification (NCBI taxonomy): domain Eukaryota; kingdom Viridiplantae; phylum Streptophyta; class Magnoliopsida; order Fabales; family Fabaceae; genus Lathyrus; species Lathyrus tuberosus. The sequence continues at coordinate 11,190,455 of JALAZF010000038.1, forward strand.
CATGTAATGGTAATCTCTGGTTATGAGCCCGCCTTCGTGTCGGCCTACCTTAGAATTTTGGATCTGAGACCACCCCCGTGTCGGCTTTCCTTCTAAAATCCATCTTGTGATGGTAACCTCTGGTTATGAGACCGCCTTCGTGTCGCCCTACCTTAGAGTTTAGGATCTGAGACCGCCCTCGTGTCGGCTTTCCTTCTAAAATCCATCTTGTTATGGTACCCTCTGGTTATGAGACCGTGTTTGTGTCGGCCTACCTTAGAGTTTAGGATCTGAAACCGCCCTCGTGTCGGCTTTCCTTCAAAAAACCATCTTGTGATGGTACCCTCTGGTTATGAGACCGCCTTCGTGTCTGCCTACCTTAGAGTTTAGGATATGCGACCGCCTTCATGTTGGCTTTCCTTCAAAAATCCATCTTGTGATGGTAACCTCTGGTTATGAGACCGCCTTCGTGTCGGCCTACCTTAGAGTTTAGGATCTGAGACCGCCCTCGTGTCGACTATCCTTCTAAAACCATCATGTTATGGTAACCTATGTTTATGAGACCGCCTTCGTGTCGGTTTACCTTAGAGTTTAGGATGTGAGACCGTACTTATGTCGGCTTTCCTTTTGAAAATCCATCTTGTGATGGTAACCTCTATTTATGAGACCGCCTTCGTGTCGGCTTACCTTAGTGTTTAGGATCTGAGACAACCCTCGTGTCGGCTTTCCTTATGAAAATCCATCTGGTGATGGTAACCTCTGGTTATGAGACCGCCTTCGTGTTGGCCTACCTTAGTGTTTAGGATCTGAGACCTCCCTCGTGTCGGCTTTCCTTTTGAAAATCCATCTTGTGATGGTAACCTCTGGTTATGAGACCGCCTTCCTATCGGCCTACCTTAGAGTTTAGGATCTAAGACCGCTCTCGTGTTGGATTTCCTTCTAAAATTCATCATGTAATGGTAATCTCTGTTTATGAGCCCGCCTTCGTGTCGGCCTACCTTAGAGTTTTGGATCTGAGACCGCCCTTGTGTCGGCATTCCTTCTAAAATCCATCTTGTGATGGTAACCTCTGGTTATGAGACCGCCTTCGTGTTGGCCTACCTTAGTGTTTAGGATCTGATACCTCCCTCGTGTCGGCTTTCCTTTTGAAAATCCATCTTGTGATGGTAACCTCTGGTTATGAGACCGCCTTCGTATCGGCCTACCTTAGAGTTTAGGATCTAAGACCGCTCTCGTGTTGGCTTTCCTTCTAAAATTCATCATGTAATGGTAATCTCTGGTTATGAGCCCGCCTTCGTGTCGGCCTACCTTAGAGTTTTGGATCTGAGACCGCCCTCGTGTCGGCATTCCTTCTAAAATCCATCTTGTGATGGTAACCTCTGGTTATGAGACCGCCTTCGTGTCGGCCTACCTTAGAGTTTAGGATCTGAGACCACCCTCGTGTCGGATTTCCTTCTAAAATCCATCTTGTGATGGTAACCTCTGGTTAAGAGACCGCCTTCGTGTCGGCCTACCTTAGAGTTTAGGATATGCGACCGCCTTCGTGTTGGCTTTCCTTCAAAAATCCATCTTGTGATGGTAACCTCTGGTTATGAGACCGCCTTCGTGTCGGTCTACCTAAGAGTTTAGGATCTGAGACCGCCCTCGTGTCGGCTATCCTTCTAAAATCCATCATGTGATGGTAACCTATGTTTATAAGACCGCCTTCGTGTCGGTTTACCTTAGAGTTTAGGATGTGAGACCGTACTTATGTCGGCTTTCCTTTTGAAAATCCATCTTGTGATGGTAACCTCTATTTATGAGACCGCCTTCGTGTCAGCTTACCTTAGTGTTTAGGATCTGAGACAACCCTCGTGTCGGCTTTCCTTTTGAAAATCCATCTGGTGATGGTAACCTCTGGTTATGAGACCGCCTTCCTGTTGGCCTACCTTAGTGTTTAGGATCTGAGACAACCCTCGTGTCGGCTTTCCTTTTGAAAATCCATCTGGTGATGGTAACCTCTGGTTATGAGACCGCCTTCCTGTTGGCCTACCTTAGTGTTTAGGATCTGAGACAACCCTCGTGTCGGCTTTCCTTTTGAAAATCCATCTGGTGATGGTAACCTCTGGTTATGAGACCGCCTTCCTGTTGGCCTACCTTAGAGTTTAGGATCTGAGACCTCCCTCGTGTCGGCTTTCCTTTTGAAAATCCATCTTGTGATGGTAACCTCTGGTTATGAGACCGCCTTCGTATCGGCCTACCTTAGAGTTTAGGATCTAAGACCGCTCTCGTGTTGGCTTTCCTTCTAAAATTCATCATGTAATGGTAATCTCTGGTTATGAGCCCGCCTTCGTGTCGGCCTACCTTAGAGTTTTGGATCTGAGACCGCCCTCGTGTCGGCATTCCTTCTAAAATCCATCTTGTGATGGTAACCTCTGGTTATGAGACCGCCTTCGTGTCGGCCTACCTTAGAGTTTAGGATCTGAGACCACCCTCGTGTCGGATTTCCTTCTAAAATCCATCTTGTGATGGTAACCTCTGGTTAAGAGACCGCCTTCGTGTCGGCCTACCTTAGAGTTTAGGATCTGAGACCGCCCTCGTGTCGGCTTTCCTTCAAAAATCCATCTTGTGATGGAAACCTCTGGTTATGAGACCGCCTTCGTGTCGGCCTACCTTAGAGTTTAGGGTCTGAGACCGCCCTCGTGTTGGCTTTCCTTCTAAAATCCATCTTGTAATGGTACCCTCTGGGTATGAGACCGCCTTCGTGTCGGCCTACCTTAGAGTTTAGGATCTGAAACCGCCCTCGTGTCGGCTTTTTTCAAAAAACCATCTTGTGATGGTAACCTCTGGTTATGAGACCGCCTTCGTGTCGGCCTACCTTAGAGTTTAGGATCTGAGACCACCCTCGTGTCGGATTTCCTTCTAAAATCCATCTTGTGATGGTAACCTCTGGTTATGAGACCGCCTTCGTGTCGGCCTACCTTAGAGTTTAGGATCTGAGACAGCCCTCGTGTCGGCTATCCTTCAAAAATCCATCATGTGATGGTAACCTATGTTTATGAGACCGCCTTCGTGTCGGTTTACCTTAGATTTTAGGTTGTGAGATCGTACTTATGTCGGCTTTCCTTTTGAAAATCCATCTTGTGATGGTAACCTCTAGTTATGAGACCGCCTTCGTGTTGGCTTACCTTAGAGTTTAGGATGTGAGATAACCCTCGTGTCGGCTTTCCTTTTGAAAATCCATCTAGTGATGGTAACCTCTGGTTATGAGACCGCCTTAGTGTCGGCTTACCTTAGAGTTTAGGATCTGAGACAACCCTCGTGTCGGGTTTACTTTTGAAAATCCATCTGGTGATGGTAACCTCTGGTTATAAGACCGTCTTCGTGTCGGCCTACCTTAGAATTTAGGATCTGTGATCGCTCTCGTGTCGGCTTTCCTTCTAAAATTCATCATGTAATGGTAATCTCTGGTTATGAGCCCGCCTTCGTGTCGGCCTACCTTAGAGTTATGGATCTGAGACCACCCTCGTGTCGGATTTCCTTCAAAAAACCATCTTGTGATGGTACCCTCTGGTCATGAGACCGCCTTCGTGTCTGCCTACCTTAGAGTTTAGGATATGCGACCGCCTTCGTGTTGGCTTTCCTTCAAAAATCCATCTTGTGATGGTAACCTCTGGTTATGAGACCGCCTTCGTGTCGGTCTACCTTAGAGTTTAGGATCTGAGACCGCCCTCGTGTCGGCTATCCTTCTAAAATCCATTATGTGATGGTAACCTATGTTTATGAGACCGCCTTCGTGTCGGTTTACCTTAGAGTTTAGGATGTGAGACCGTACTTATGTCGGCTTTCCTTTTGAAAATCCATCTTGTGATGGTAACCTCTATTTATGAGACCGCCTTCGTGTCGGCTTACCTTAGTGTTTAGGATCTGAGACAACCCTCGTGTCGGCTTTCCTTTTGAAAATCCATCTGGTGATGGTAACCTCTGGTTATGAGACCGCCTTTGTGTTGGCCTACCTTAGTGTTTAGGATCTGAGACCTCCCTCGTGTCGGCTTTCCTTTTGAAAATCCATCTTGTGATGGTAACCTCTGGTTATGAGACCGCCTTCGTATCGGCCTACCTTAGAGTTTAGGATCTAAGACCGCTCTCGTGTTGGCTTTCCTTCTAAAATTCATCATGTAATGGTAATCTCTGGTTATGAGCCCGCCTTCGTGTCGGCCTACCTTAGTGTTTTGGATCTGAGACCGCCCTCGTGTCGGCATTCCTTCTAAAATCCATCTTGTGATGGTAACCTCTGGTTATGAGACCGCCTTCGTGTCGGCCTACCTTAGAGTTTAGGATCTGAGACCACCCTCGTGTCGGATTTCCTTCTAAAATCCATCTTGTGATGGTAACCTCTGGTTAAGAGACCGCCTTCGTGTCGGCCTACCTTAGAGTTTAGGATCTGAGACCGCCCTCGTGTCGGCTTTCCTTCAAAAATCCATCTTGTGATGGAAACCTCTGGTTATGAGACCGCCTTCGTGTCGGCCTACCTTAGAGTTTAGGATCTAAGACCGCTCTCGTGTTGGCTTTCCTTCTAAAATTCATCATGTAATGGTAATCTCTGGTTATGAGCCCGCCTTCGTGTCGGCCTACCTTAGTGTTTTGGATCTGAGACCGCCCTCGTGTCGGCATTCCTTCTAAAATCCATCTTGTGATGGTAACCTCTGGTTATGAGACCGCCTTCGTGTCGGCCTACCTTAGAGTTTAGGATCTGAGACCGCCCTCGTGTTGGCTTTCCTTCTAAAATCCATCTTGTAATGGTACCCTCTGGGTATGAGACCGCCTTCGTGTCGGCCTACCTTAGAGTTTAGGATCTGAAACCGCCCTCGTGTCGGCTTTTTTCAAAAAACCATCTTGTGATGGTACCCTCTGGTTATGAGACCGCCTTCGTGTCTTCCTACCTTAGTGTTTAGGATATGAGACCGCCTTCGTGTTGGCTTTCCTTCAAAAATCCATCTTGTGATGGTAACCTCTGGTTATGAGACCGCCTTCGTGTCGGCCTACCTTAGAATTTAGGATCTGAGACCGCCCTCATGTCGGCTATCCTTCTAAAATCCATCATGTGATGGTAACCTATGTTTATGAGACCGCCTTCGTGTCGGTTTACCTTAGATTTTAGGTTGTGAGATCGTACTTATGTCGGCTTTCCTTTTGAAAATCCATCTTGTGATGGTAACCTCTAGTTATGAGACCGCCTTCGTGTTGGCTTACCTTAGAGTTTAGGATGTGAGACAACCCTCGTGTCGGCTTTCCTTTTGAAAATCCATCTAGTGATGGTAACCTCTGGTTATGAGACCGCCTTAGTGTCAGCTTACCTTAGAGTTTAGGATCTGAGACAACCCTCGTGTCGGGTTTACTTTTGAAAATCCATCTGGTGATGGTAACCTCTGGTTATAAGACCGTCTTCGTGTCGGCCTACCTTAGAATTTAGGATCTGTGATCGCTCTCGTGTCGGCTTTCCTTCTAAAATTCATCATGTAATGGTAATCTCTGGTTATGAGCCCGCCTTCGTGTCGGCCTACCTTAGAGTTTTGGATCTGAGACCACCCTCGTGCCGGCTTTCCTTCTAAAATCCATCTTGTGATGGTAACCTCTGCATATGAGACCGCCTTCGTGTCGCCCTACCTTAGAGTTTAGGATCTGAGACCGCCCTCGTGTCGGCTTTCCTTCTAAAATCCATCTTGTGATGGTACCCTCTGGTCATGAGACCGCCTTCGTGTCTGCCTACCTTAGAGTTTAGGATATGAGACCGCCTTCGTGTTGGCTTTCCTTCAAAAAACCATCTTGTGATGGTACCCTCTGGTCATGAGACCGCCTTCGTGTCTGCCTACCTTAGAGTTTAGGATATGAGACCGCCTTCGTGTTGGCTTTCCTTCAAAAATCCATCTTGTGATGGTAACCTCTGGTTATGAGACCGCCTTCGTGTCGACCTACCTTAGAGTTTAGGATCTGAGACCACCCTCGTGTCGGCTTTCCTTCTAAAATCCATCTTGTGATGGTAACCTCTGGTTTCGAGACCGACTTCGTGTCGGCCTACCTTAGAGTCTTGGATCTGAGACCGCTCTCGTGTCGGCTTTCCTTCAAAAATCCATCTTGTGATGGAAACCTCTGGTTATGAGACCGCCTTCGTGTCGGCCTACCTTAGAGTTTAGGATCTGAAACCGCCCTCGTGTCGGCTTTTTTCAAAAAACCATCTTGTGATGGTACCCTCTGGTTATGAGACCGCTTTCGTGTCTTCCTACCTTAGTGTTTAGGATATGAGACCGCCTTCGTGTTGGCTTTCCTTCAAAAATCCATCTTGTGATGGTAACCTCTGGTTATGAGACCGCCTTCGTGTCGGTCTACCTTAGAGTTTAGGATCTGAGACCGCCCTCGTGTCAGCTATCCTTCTAAAATCCATCATGTGATGGTAACCTATGTTTATGAGACCGCCTTCGTGTCGGTTTACCTTAGATTTTAGATCTGAGACCGTATTTATGTCGGCTTTCCTTTTGAAAATCCATCTTGTGATGGTAACCTCTAGTTATAAGACCGCCTTCGTGTCGGCTTACCTTAGAGTTTAAGATCTGAGACTGCCCTCGTGTCGGCTTTCCCTCTAAAATCCATCTTGTGATGATAACCTCTGGTTATGAGACCGCCTTAGTGTCGGGTTACCTTATAGTTTAGGATCTGAGACAACCCTCGTGTCGGGTTTACTTTTGAAAATCCATCTGGTGATGGTAACCTCTGGTTATAAGAAAGCCTTCGTGTTGGCCTACCTTAGAATTTAGGATCTGTGATCGCTCTCGTGTCGGCTTTCCTTCTAAAATTCATCATGTAATGGTAATCTCTGGTTATGAGCCCGCCTTCGTGTCGGCCTACCTTAGAGTTTTGGATCTGAGACCACCCTCGTGTCGGCTTTCCTTCTAAAATCCATCTTGTGATGGTAACCTCTGCATATGAGACCGCCTTCGTGTCGCCCTACCTTAGAGTTCAGGATCTGAGACCGCCCTCGTGTCGGCTTTCCTTCTAAAATCCATCTTGTTATGGTACCCTCTGGTTATGAGACCGCGTTTGTGTCGGCCTACCTTAGAGTTTAGGATCTGAAACCGCCCTCGTGTCGGCTTTCCTTCAAAAAACCATCTTGTGATGGTACCCTCTGGTCATGAGACCGCCTTCGTGTCTGCCTACCTTAGAGTTTAGGATATGAGACCGCCTTCGTGTTGGCTTTCCTTCAAAAATCCATCTTGTGATGGTAACCTCTGGTTATGAGACCGCCTTCGTGTCGGCCTACCTTAGAGTTTTGGATCTGAGACCACCCTCGTGTCGGCTTTCCTTCTAAAATCCATCTTGTGATGGTAACCTCTGGTTTCGAGACCGACTTCGTGTCGGCCTACCTTAGAGTTTAGGATCTGAGACCGCCCTCGTGTCGGCTTTCCTTCAAAAATCCATCTTGTGATGGAAACCTCTGGTTATGAGACCGCCTTCGTGTCGGCCTACCTTAGAGTTTAGGATCTGAGACCGCCCTTGTGTTGGCTTTCCTTCTTAAATCCATCTTGTAATGGTACCCTCTGGGTATGAGACCGCCTTCGTGTCGGCCTACCTTAGAGTTTAGGATCTGAAACCGCCCTCGTGTCGGCTATTTTCAAAAAACCATCTTGTGATGGTACCCTCTGGTTATGAGACCGCTTTCGTGTCTTCCTACCTTAGTCTTTATGATATGAGACCGCCTTCGTGTTGGCTTTCCTTCAAAAATCCATCTTGTGATGGTAACCTCTGGTTATGAGACCGCCTTCGTGTCGGTCTACCTTAGAGTTTAGGATCTGAGACCGCCCTCGTGTCAGCTATCCTTCTAAAATCCATCATGTGATGGTAACCTATGTTTATGAGACCGCCTTCGTGTCGGTTTACCTTAGATTTTAGATCTGAGACCGTATTTATGTCGGCTTTCCTTTTGAAAATCCATCTTGTGATGGTAACCTCTAGTTATAAGACCGCCTTCGTGTCGGCTTACCTTAGAGTTTAAGATCTGAGACTGCCCTCGTGTCGGCTTTCCCTCTAAAATCCATCTTGTGATGATAACCTCTGGTTATGAGACCGCCTTAGTGTCGGGTTACCTTAGAGTTTAGGATCTGAGACAACCCTCGTGTCGGGTTTACTTTTGAAAATCCATCTGGTGATGGTAACCTCTGGTTATAAGAAAGCCTTCGTGTTGGCCTACCTTAGAATTTAGGATCTGTGATCGCTCTCGTGTCGGCTTTCCTTCTAAAATTCATCATGTAATGGTAATCTCTGGTTATGAGCCCGCCTTCGTGTCGGCCTACCTTAGAGTTTTGGATCTGAGACCACCCTCGTGTCGGCTTTCCTTCTAAAATCCATCTTGTGATGGTAACCTCTGCATATGAGACCGCCTTCGTGTCGCCCTACCTTAGAGTTCAGGATCTGAGACCGCCCTCGTGTCGGCTTTCCTTCTAAAATCCATCTTGTTATGGTACCCTCTGGTTATGAGACCGCGTTTGTGTCGGCCTACCTTAGAGTTTAGGATCTGAAACCGCCCTCGTGTCGGCTTTCCTTCAAAAAACCATCTTGTGATGGTACCCTCTGGTCATGAGACCGCCTTCGTGTCTGCCTACCTTAGAGTTTAGGATATGAGACCGCCTTCGTGTTGGCTTTCCTTCAAAAATCCATCTTGTGATGGTAACCTCTGGTTATGAGACCGCCTTCGTGTCGGCCTACCTTAGAGTTTTGGATCTGAGACCACCCTCGTGTCGGCTTTCCTTCTAAAATCCATCTTGTGATGGTAACCTCTGGTTTCGAGACCGACTTCGTGTCGGCCTACCTTAGAGTTTAGGATCTGAGACCGCCCTCGTGTCGGCTTTCCTTCAAAAATCCATCTTGTGATGGAAACCTCTGGTTATGAGACCGCCTTCGTGTCGGCCTACCTTAGAGTTTAGGATCTGAGACCGCCCTTGTGTTGGCTTTCCTTCTTAAATCCATCTTGTAATGGTACCCTCTGGGTATGAGACCGCCTTCGTGTCGGCCTACCTTAGAGTTTAGGATCTGAAACCGCCCTCGTGTCGGCTTTTTTCAAAAAACCATCTTGTGATGGTACCCTCTGGTTATGAGACCGCTTTCGTGTCTTCCTACCTTAGTCTTTATGATATGAGACCGCCTTCGTGTTGGCTTTCCTTCAAAAATCCATCTTGTGATGGTAACCTCTGGTTATGAGACCGCCTTCGTGTCGGCCTACCTTAGAGTTTAGGATCTGAGACCGCCCTCGTGTCAGCTATCCTTCTAAAATCCATCATGTGATGGTAACCTATGTTTATGAGACCGCCTTCGTGTCGGTTTACCTTAGATTTTAGATCTGAGACCGTATTTATGTCGGCTTTCCTTTTGAAAATCCATCTTGTGATGGTAACCTCTAGTTATAAGACCGCCATCGTGTCGGCTTACCTTATAGTTTAAGATCTGAGACCGCCCTCGTGTCGGCTTTCCCTCTAAAATCCATCTTGTGATGATAACCTCTGGTTATGAGACCGCCTTAGTGTCGGCTTACCTTAGAGTTTAGGATCTGAGACAACCCTCGTGTCGGGTTTACTTTTGAAAATCCATCTGGTGATGGTAACCTCTGGTTATAAGACCGCCTTTGTGTCGGCCTACCTTAGAATTTAGGATTTGTGATCGCTCTCGTGTCGGCTTTCCTTCTAAAATTCATCATGTAATGGTAATCTCTGGTTATAAGCCCGCCTTCGTGTCGGCCTACCTTAGAGTTTTGGATCTGAGACCACCCTCGTGTCGGCTTTCCTTCTAAAATCCATCTTGTGATGGTAACCTCTGCATATGAGACAGCCTTCGTGTCGCCCTACCTTAGAGTTTAGGATCTGAGACCGCCCTCGTGTCGGCTTTCCTTCTAAAATCCATCTTGTTATGGTACCCTCTGGTTATGAGACCGCGTTTGTGTCGGCCTACCTTAGAGTTTAGGATCTGAAACCGCCCTCGTGTCGGCTTTCCTTCAAAAAACCATCTTGTGATGGTACCCTCTGGTCATGAGACCGCCTTCGTGTCTGCCTACCTTAGAGTTTAGGATATGAGACCGCCTTCGTGTTGGCTTTCCTTCAAAAATCCATCTTGTGATGGTAACCTCTGGTTATGAGACCGCCTTCGTGTCGGCCTACCTTAGAGTTTAGGATCTGAGACCACCCTCGTGTCGGCTTTCCTTCTAAAATCCATCTTGTGATGGTAACCTCTGGTTTCGAGACCGACTTCGTGTCGGCCTACCTTAGAGTTTAGGATCTGAGACCGCCCTCGTGTCGGCTTTCCTTCAAAAATCCATCTTGTGATGGAAACCTCTGGTTATGAGACCGCCTTCGTGTCGGCCTACCTTAGAGTTTAGGATCTGAGACCGCCCTCGTGTTGGCTTTCCTTCTAAAATCCATCTTGTAATGGTACCCTCTGGGTATGAGACCGCCTTCGTGTCGGCCTACCTTAGAGTTTAGGATCTGAAACCGCCCTCGTGTCGGCTTTTTTCAAAAAACCATCTTGTGATGGTACCCTCTGGTTATGACACCGCTTTCGTGTCTTCCTACCTTAGTGTTTATGATATGAGACAGCCTTCGTGTTGGCTTTCCTTCAAAAATCCATCTTGTGATGGTAACCTCTGGTTATGAGACCGCCTTCGTGTCGGCCTACCTTAGAGTTTAGGATCTGAGACCGCCCTCGTGTCAGCTATCCTTCTAAAATCCATCATGTGATGGTAACCTATGTTTATGAGACCGCCTTCGTGTCGGTTTACCTTAGATTTTAGATCTGAGACCGTATTTATGTCGGCTTTCCTTTTGAAAATCCATCTTGTGATGGTAACCTCTAGTTATAAGACCGCCATCGTGTCGGCTTACCTTAGAGTTTAAGATCTGAGACCGCCCTCGTGTCGGCTTTCCCTCTAAAATCCATCTTGTGATGATAACCTCTGGTCATGAGACCGCCTTAGTGTCGGCTTACCTTAGAGTTTAGGATCTGAGACAACCCTCGTGTCGGGTTTACTTTTGAAAATCCATCTGGTGATGGTAACCTCTGGTTATAAGAAAGCCTTCGTGTTGGCCTACCTTAGAATTTAGGATCTGTGATCGCTCTCGTGTCGGCTTTCCTTCTAAAATTCATCATGTAATGGTAATCTCTGGTTATGAGCCCGCCTTCGTGTCGGCCTACCTTAGAGTTTTGGATCTGAGACCACCCTCGTGTCGGCTTTCCTTCTAAAATCCATCTTGTGATGGTAACCTCTGCATATGAGACCGCCTTCGTGTCGCCCTACCTTAGAGTTCAGGATCTGAGACCGCCCTCGTGTCGGCTTTCCTTCTAAAATCCATCTTGTTATGGTACCCTCTGGTTATGAGACCGCGTTTGTGTCGGCCTACCTTAGAGTTTAGGATCTGAAACCGCCCTCGTGTCGGCTTTCCTTCAAAAAACCATCTTGTGATGGTACCCTCTGGTCATGAGACCGCCTTCGTGTCTGCCTACCTTAGAGTTTAGGATATGAGACCGCCTTCGTGTTGGCTTTCCTTCAAAAATCCATCTTGTGATGGTAACCTCTGGTTATGAGACCGCCTTCGTGTCGGCCTACCTTAGAGTTTTGGATCTGAGACCACCCTCGTGTCGGCTTTCCTTCTAAAATCCATCTTGTGATGGTAACCTCTGGTTTCGAGACCGACTTCGTGTCGGCCTACCTTAGAGTTTAGGATCTGAGACCGCCCTCGTGTCGGCTTTCCTTCAAAAATCCATCTTGTGATGGAAACCTCTGGTTATGAGACCGCCTTCGTGTCGGCCTACCTTAGAGTTTAGGATCTGAGACCGCCCTTGTGTTGGCTTTCCTTCTTAAATCCATCTTGTAATGGTACCCTCTGGGTATGAGACCGCCTTCGTGTCGGCCTACCTTAGAGTTTAGGATCTGAAACCGCCCTCGTGTCGGCTTTTTTCAAAAAACCATCTTGTGATGGTACCCTCTGGTTATGAGACCGCTTTCGTGTCTTCCTAGCTTAGTCTTTATGATATGAGACCGCCTTCGTGTTGGCTTTCCTTCAAAAATCCATCTTGTGATGGTAACCTCTGGTTATGAGACCGCCTTCGTGTCGGCCTACCTTAGAGTTTAGGATCTGAGACCGCCCTCGTGTCAGCTATCCTTCTAAAATCCATCATGTGATGGTAACCTATGTTTATGAGACCGCCTTCGTGTCGGTTTACCTTAGATTTTAGATCTGAGACCGTATTTATGTCGGCTTTCCTTTTGAAAATCCATCTTGTGATGGTAACCTCTAGTTATAAGACCGCCATCGTGTCGGCTTACCTTAGAGTTTAAGATCTGAGACCGCCCTCGTGTCGGCTTTCCCTCTAAAATCCATCTTGTGATGATAACCTCTGGTTATGAGACCGCCTTAGTGTCGGCTTACCTTAGAGTTTAGGATCTGAGACAACCCTCGTGTCGGGTTTACTTTTGAAAATCCATCTGGTGATGGTAACCTCTGGTTATAAGACCGCCTTCGTGTCGGCCTACCTTAGAATTTAGGATTTGTGATCGCTCTCGTGTCGGCTTTCCTTCTAAAATTCATCATGTAATGGTAATCTCTGGTTATGAGCCCGCCTTCGTGTCGGCCTACCTTAGAGTTTTGGATCTGAGACCACCCTCGTGTCGGCTTTCCTTCTAAAATCCATCTTGTGATGGTAACCTCTGCATATGAGACAGCCTTCGTGTCGCCCTACCTTAGAGTTTAGGATCTGAGACCGCCCTCGTGTCGGCTTTCCTTCTAAAATCCATCTTGTTATGGTACCCTCTGGTTATGAGACCGCGTTTGTGTCGGCCTACCTTAGAGTTTAGGATCTGAAACCTCCCTCGTGTCGGCTTTCCTTCAAAAAACCATCTTGTGATGGTACCCTCTGGTCATGAGACCGCCTTCGTGTCTGCCTACCTTAGAGTTTAGGATATGAGACCGCCTTCGTGTTGGCTTTCCTTCAAAAATCCATCTTGTGATGGTAACCTCTGGTTATGAGACCGCCTTCGTGTCGGCCTACCTTAGAGTTTAGGATCTGAGACCACCCTCGTGTCGGCTTTCCTTCTAAAATCCATCTTGTGATGGTAACCTCTGGTTTCGAGACCGACTTCGTGTCGGCCTACCTTAGAGTTTAGGATCTGAGACCGCCCTCGTGTCGGCTTTCCTTCAAAAATCCATCTTGTGATGGAAACCTCTGGTTATGAGACCGCCTTCGTATCGGCCTACCTTAGAGTTTAGGATCTGAGACCGCCCTCGTGTTGGCTTTCCTTCTAAAATCCATCTTGTAATGGTACCCTCTGGGTATGAGACCGCCTTCGTGTCGGCCTACCTTAGAGTTTAGGATCTGAAACCGCCCTCGTGTCGGCTTTTTTCAAAAAACCATCTTGTGATGGTACCCTCTGGTTATGACACCGCTTTCGTGTCTTCCTACCTTAGTGTTTATGATATGAGACAGCCTTCGTGTTGGCTTTCCTTCAAAAATCCATCTTGTGATGGTAACCTCTGGTTATGAGACCGCCTTCGTGTCGGCCTACCTTAGAGTTTAGGATCTGAGACCGCCCTCGTGTCAGCTATCCTTCTAAAATCCATCATGTGATGGTAACCTATGTTTATGAGACCGCCTTCGTGTCGGTTTACCTTAGATTTTAGATCTGAGACCGTATTTATGTCGGCTTTCCTTTTGAAAATCCATCTTGTGATGGTAACCTCTAGTTATAAGACCGCCATCGTGTCGGCTTACCTTAGAGTTTAAGATCTGAGACCGCCCTCGTATCGGCTTTCCCTCTAAAATCCATCTTGTGATGATAACCTCTGGTCATGAGACCGCCTTAGTGTCGGCTTACCTTAGAGTTTAGGATCTGAGACAACCCTCGTGTCGGGTTTACTTTTGAAAATCCATCTGGTGATGGTAACCTCTGGTTATAAGACCGCCTTCGTGTCGGCCAACCTTAGAATTTAGGATCTGTGATCGCTCTCGTGTCGGCTTTCCTTCTAAAATTCATCATGTAATGGTAATCTCTGGTTATGAGCCCGCCTTCGTGTCTGCCTACCTTAGAGTTTTGGATCTGAGACCACCCTCGTGTCGGCTTTCCTTCTAAAATCCATCTTGTGATGGTAACCTCTGGTTATGAGACCGCCTTCGTGTCGCCCTAACTTAGAGTTTAGGATCTGAGACCGCCCTCGTGTCGGCTTTCCTTCTAAAATCCATCTTGTTATGGTACCCTCTGGTTATGAGACCGCGTTTGTGTCGGCCTACCTTAGAGTTTAGGATCTAAAACCGCCCTCGTGTCGGCTTTCCTTCAAAAAACCATCTTGTGATGGTACCCTCTAGTCATGAGACCGCCTTCGTGTCTGCCTACCTTAGAGTTTAGGATATGAGACCGCCTTCGTGTTGGCTTTCCTTCAAAAATCCATCTTGTGATGGTAACCTCTGGTTATGAGACCGCCTTCGTGTCGGCCTACCTTAGAGTTTAGGATCTGAGACCACCCTCGTGTCGGCTTTCCTTCTAAAATCCATCTTGTGATGGTAACCTCTGGTTTCGAGACCGACTTCGTGTCGGCCTACCTTAGAGTTTAGGATCTGAGACCTCCCTCGTGTCGGCTTTCCTTTTGAAAATCCATCTTGTGATGGTAACCTCTGGTTATGAGACCGCCTTCGTATCGGCCTACCTTAGAGTTTAACATCTGAGACCGCTCTCGTGTCGGCTTTCCTTCTAAAATTCATCATGTAATGGTAATCTTTGGTTATGAGCCCGCCTTCGTGTCGTCCTACCTTAGAGTTTTGGATCTGAGACCGCCCTCGTGTCTGCTTTCCTTCTAAAATCCATCTTGTGATGGTAACCTCTGGTTATGAGACCGCCTTCGTGTCGGCCTACCTTAGAGTTTAGGATCTGAGACCGCCCTCGTGTCGGCTTTCCTTTCTAAAATCCATCTTGTGATGGTAACCTCTGGTTATGAGACCGCCTTCGTGTCGGCCTACCTTAGAGTTTAGGATCTGAGACCTCCCTCGTGTCGGCTTTCCTTTTGAAAATCCATCTTGTGATGGTAACCTCTGGTTATTAGACCGCCTTCGTATCGGCCTACCTTAGAGTTTAGGATCTGAGACCGCTCTCGTGTCGGCTTTCCTTCTAAAATTCATCATGTAATGGTAATCTCTGGTTATGAGCCCGCCTTCGTGTCGGCCTACCTTAGAGTTTTGGATCTGAGACCGCCCTCGTGTCGACTTTCCTTCTAAAATCCATTTTGTGATGGTAACCTCTGGTTATGAGACCGCCTTCGTGTCGGCCTACCTTAAAGTTTAGGATCTGAGACCACCCTCGTGTCGGCTTTCCTTTCTAAAATCCATCTTGTGAAGGAAACCTCTGGTTATGAGACCGCCTTCGTGTCGGCCTACCTTAGAGTTTAGGATCTGAGACCTCCCTCGTGTCGGCTTTCCTTGTGAAAATCCATCTTGTGATGGTAACCTCTGGTTATGAGACCGCCTTCGTATCGGCCTACCTTAGAGTTTAGGATCTGAGACCGCTCTCTTGTCGGCTTTCCTTCTAAAATTCATCATGTAATGGTAATCTCTGGTTATGAGCCCGCCTTCGTGTCGGCCTACCTTAGAGATTTGGATCTGAGACCGACCTCGTGTCGGCTTTCCTTCTAAAATCCATCTTGTGATGGTAACCTCTGGTTATGAGACCGCCTTCGTGTCGGCCTACCTTAGAGTTTAGGATCTGAGACCACCCTCGTGTCGGCTTTCCTTCTAAAATCCATCTTGTGATGGTAACCTCTGGTTATGAGACCGCCTTCGTGTCGGCCTACCTTAGAGTTTAGGATCTGAGACCGCCCTCGTGTCGGCATTCCTTCTAAAATCCATCTTGTGATGGTAACCTCTGGTAATGAGACCGCCTTCGTGTCAGCCTACCTTAGAGTTTAGGATCTGAGACCACCCTCGTGTCGGATTTCCTTCTAAAATCCATCTTGTGATGGTAACCTCTGGTTAAGAGACCGCCTTCGTGTCGGCCTACCTTAGAGTTTAGGATCTGAGACCGCCCTCGTGTCGGCTTTCTTTCAAAAATCCATCTTGTGATGGAAACCTCTGGTTATGAGACCGCCTTCGTGTCGGCCTACCTTAGAGTTTAGGATCTGAGACCGCCCTCGTGTTGGCTTTCCTTCTAAAATCCATCTTGTAATGGTACCCTCTGGGTATGAGACCGCCTTCGTGTCGGCCTACCTTAGAGTTTAGGATCTGAAACCGCCCTCGTGTCGGCTTTTTTCAAAAAACCATCTTGTGATGGTACCCTCTGGTTATGAGACCGCCTTCGTGTCTTCCTACCTTAGTGTTTAGGATATGAGACCGCCCTCGTGTCGGCTATCCTTCTAAAATCCATCATGTGATGGTAACCTATGTTTATCAGACCGCCTTCGTGTCGGTTTACCTTAGATTTTAGGATCTGAGACCGTACTTATGTCGGCTTTCCTTTTGAAAATCCATCTTGTGATGGTAACCTCTAGTTATGAGACCGCCTTCGTGTCGGCTTACCTTAGAGTTTAGGATCTGAGACAACCCTCGTGTCGGGTTTACTTTTGAAAATCCATCTGGTGATGGTAACCTCTGGTTATAAGACCGCCTTCGTGTCGTCCTACCTTAGAATTTAGGATCTGTGATCGTTCTCGTGTCGGCTTTCCTTCTAAAATTCATCATGTAATGGTAATCTCTGGTTATGAGCCCGCCTTCGTGTCGGCCTACCTTAGAGTTTTGGATCTGAGACCACCCTCGTGTCGGCTTTCCTTCTAAAATCCATCTTGTGATGGTAACCTCTGGTTATGAGACCGCCTTCGTGTCGCCCTACCTTAGAGTTTAGGATCTGAGACCGCCCTCGTGTCGGCTTTCCTTCTAAAATCCATCTTGTTATGGTACCCTCTGGTTATGAGACCGCGTTTGTGTCGGCCTACCTTAGAGTTTAGGATCTGAAACCGCCCTCGTGTCGGCTTTCCTTCAAAAAACCATCTTGTGATGGTACCCTCTGGTCATGAGACCGCCTTCGTGTCGGCCTACCTTAGAGTTTAGGATCTGAGACCACCCTCGTGTCGGCTTTCCTTCTAATATCCATCTTGTGATGGTAACCTCTGGTTATGAGACCGCCTTCGTGTCGGCCTACCTTAGAGTTTAGGATCTGAGACCACCCTCGTGTCGGATTTCCTTCTAAAATCCATCTTGTGATGGTAACCACTGGTTAAGAGACTGCCTTCGTGTCGGCCTACCTTAGAGTTTAGGATCTGAGGCCGCCCTCGTGTCGGCTTTCCTTCAAAAATCCATCTTGTGATGGAAACCTCTGGTTATGAGACCGCCTTCGTGTCGGCCTACCTTAGAGTTTAGGATCTGAGACCGCCCTCGTGTTGGCTTTCCTTCTAAAATCCATCTTGTAATGGTACCCTTTGGGTATGAGACCGCCTTCGTGTCGGCCTACCTTAGAGTTTAGGATCTGAAACCGCCCTCGTGTCGGCTTTTTTCAAAAAACCATCTTGTGATGGTACCCTATGGTTATGAGACCGCCTTCGTGTCTTCCTACCTTAGTGTTTAGGATATGAGACCGCCTTCGTGTTGGCTTTCCTTCAAAAATCCATCTTGTGATGGTAACCTCTGGTTATGAGACCGCCTTCGTGTCGGCCTACCTTAGAGTTTAGGATCTGAGACCGCCCTCGTGTCGGCTATCCTTCTAAAATCTATCATGTGATGGTAACCTATGTTTATGAGACCGCCTTCGTGTCGGTTTACCTTAGATTTTAGGATCTGAGACCGTACTTATGTCGGCTTTCCTTTGGAAAATCCATCTTGTGATGGTAACCTCTAGTTATGAGACCGCCTTCGTGTCAGTTTACCTTAGAGTTTAGGATCTGAGACAACCCTCGTGTCGGGTTTACTTTTGAAAATCCATCTGGTGATGGTAACCTCTGGTTATAAGACCGCCTTCGTGTCGGCCTACCTTAGAATTTAGGATTTGTGATCGCTCTCGTGTCGGGTTTCCTTCTAAAATTCATCATGTAATGGTAATCTCTGGTTATGAGCCCGCCTTCGTGTCGGCCTACCTTAGAGTTTTGGATCTGAGACCACCCTCGTGTCGGCTTTCCTTCAAAAATCCATCTTGTGATGGTAACCTCTGGTTATGAGACCGCCTTCGTGTCGCCCTACCTTAGAGTTTAGGATCTGAGACCGCCCTCGTGTCGGCTTTCCTTCTAAAATCCATCTTGTTATGGTACCCTCTGGTTATGAGACCGCGTTTGTGTCGGCCTACCTTAGATTTTAGGATCTGAAACCGCCCTCGTGTCGGCTTTCCTTCAAAAAATCATCTTGTGATGGTACCCTCTGGTCATGAGACCGCCTTCGTGTCTGCCTACCTTAGAGTTTAGGATCTGAGACCACCCTCGTGTCGGCTTTCCTTCTAATATCCATCTTGTGATGGTAACCTCTGGTTATGAGACCGCCTTCGTGTCGGCCTACCTTAGAGTTTAGGATCTGAGACCTCCCTCGTGTCGGCTTTCCTTTTGAAAATCCATCTTGTGATGGTAACCTCTGGTTATTAGACCGCCTTCGTATCGGCCTACCTTAGAGTTTAGGATCTGAGACCGCTCTCGTGTCGGCTTTCCTTCTAAAATTCATCATGTAATGGTAATCTCTGGTTATGAGCCCGCCTTCGTGTCGGCCTACCTTAGAGTTTTGGATCTGAGACCGCCCTCGTGTCGACTTTCCTTCTAAAATCCATTTTGTGATGGTAACCTCTGGTTATGAGACCGCCTTCGTGTCGGCCTACCTTAAAGTTTAGGATCTGAGACCACCCTCGTGTCGGCTTTCCTTTCTAAAATCCATCTTGTGAAGGAAACCTCTGGTTATGAGACCGCCTTCGTGTCGGCCTACCTTAGAGTTTAGGATCTGAGACCTCCCTCGTGTCGGCTTTCCTTGTGAAAATCCATCTTGTGATGGTAACCTCTGGTTATGAGACCGCCTTCGTATCGGCCTACCTTAGAGTTTAGGATCTGAGACCGCTCTCTTGTCGGCTTTCCTTCTAAAATTCATCATGTAATGGTAATCTCTGGTTATGAGCCCGCCTTCGTGTCGGCCTACCTTAGAGATTTGGATCTGAGACCGACCTCGTGTCGGCTTTCCTTCTAAAATCCATCTTGTGATGGTAACCTCTGGTTATGAGACCGCCTTCGTGTCGGCCTACCTTAGAGTTTAGGATCTGAGACCACCCTCGTGTCGGCTTTCCTTCTAAAATCCATCTTGTTATGGTACCCTCTGGTTATGAGACCGCGTTTGTGTCGGCCTACCTTAGAGTTTAGGATCTGAAACCGCCCTCGTGTCGGCTTTCCTTCAAAAAACCATCTTGTGATGGTACCCTCTGGTCATGAGACCGCCTTCGTGTCGGCCTACCTTAGAGTTTAGGATCTGAGACCACCCTCGTGTCGGCTTTCCTTCTAATATCCATCTTGTGATGGTAACCTCTGGTTATGAGACCGCCTTCGTGTCGGCCTACCTTAGAGTTTAGGATCTGAGACCACCCTCGTGTCGGATTTCCTTCTAAAATCCATCTTGTGATGGTAACCACTGGTTAAGAGACTGCCTTCGTGTCGGCCTACCTTAGAGTTTAGGATCTGAGACCGCCCTCGTGTCGGCTTTCCTTCAAAAATCCATCTTGTGATGGAAACCTCTGGTTATGAGACCGCCTTCGTGTCGGCCTACCTTAGAGTTTAGGATCTGAGACCGCCCTCGTGTTGGCTTTCCTTCTAAAATCCATCTTGTAATGGTACCCTTTGGGTATGAGACCGCCTTCGTGTCGGCCTACCTTAGAGTTTAGGATCTGAAACCGCCCTCGTGTCGGCTTTTTTCAAAAAACCATCTTGTGATGGTACCCTCTGGTTATGAGACCGCCTTCGTGTCTTCCTACCTTAGTGTTTAGGATATGAGACCGCCTTCGTGTTGGCTTTCCTTCAAAAATCCATCTTGTGATGGTAACCTCTGGTTATGAGACCGCCTTCGTGTCGGCCTACCTTAGAGTTTAGGATCTGAGACCGCCCTCGTGTCGGCTATCCTTCTAAAATCTATCATGTGATGGTAACCTATGTTTATGAGACCGCCTTCGTGTCGGTTTACCTTAGATTTTAGGATCTGAGACCGTACTTATGTCGGCTTTCCTTTGGAAAATCCATCTTGTGATGGTAACCTCTAGTTATGAGACCGCCTTCGTGTCAGTTTACCTTAGAGTTTAGGATCTGAGACAACCCTCGTGTCGGGTTTACTTTTGAAAATCCATCTGGTGATGGTAACCTCTGGTTATAAGACCGCCTTCGTGTCGGCCTACCTTAGAATTTAGGATTTGTGATCGCTCTCGTGTCGGGTTTCCTTCTAAAATTCATCATGTAATGGTAATCTCTGGTTATGAGCCCGCCTTCGTGTCGGCCTACCTTAGAGTTTTGGATCTGAGACCACCCTCGTGTCGGCTTTCCTTCAAAAATCCATCTTGTGATGGTAACCTCTGGTTATGAGACCGCCTTCGTGTCGCCCTACCTTAGAGTTTAGGATCTGAGACCGCCCTCGTGTCGGCTTTCCTTCTAAAATCCATCTTGTTATGGTACCCTCTGGTTATGAGACCGCGTTTGTGTCGGCCTACCTTAGATTTTAGGATCTGAAACCGCCCTCGTGTCGGCTTTCCTTCAAAAAATCATCTTGTGATGGTACCCTCTGGTCATGAGACCGCCTTCGTGTCTGCCTACCTTAGAGTTTAGGATCTGAGACCACCCTCGTGTCGGCTTTCCTTCTAATATCCATCTTGTGATGGTAACCTCTGGTTATGAGACCGCCTTCGTGTCGGCCTACCTTAGAGTTTAGGATCTGAGACCTCCCTCGTGTCGGCTTTCCTTTTGAAAATCCATCTTGTGATGGTAACCTCTGGTTATTAGACCGCCTTCGTATCGGCCTACCTTAGAGTTTAGGATCTGAGACCGCTCTCGTGTCGGCTTTCCTTCTAAAATTCATCATGTAATGGTAATCTCTGGTTATGAGCCCGCCTTCGTGTCGGCCTACCTTAGAGTTTTGGATCTGAGACCGCCCTCGTGTCGACTTTCCTTCTAAAATCCATTTTGTGATGGTAACCTCTGGTTATGAGACCGCCTTCGTGTCGGCCTACCTTAAAGTTTAGGATCTGAGACCACCCTCGTGTCGGCTTTCCTTTCTAAAATCCATCTTGTGAAGGAAACCTCTGGTTATGAGACCGCCTTCGTGTCGGCCTACCTTAGAGTTTAGGATCTGAGACCTCCCTCGTGTCGGCTTTCCTTGTGAAAATCCATCTTGTGATGGTAACCTCTGGTTATGAGACCGCCTTCGTATCGGCCTACCTTAGAGTTTAGGATCTGAGACCGCTCTCTTGTCGGCTTTCCTTCTAAAATTCATCATGTAATGGTAATCTCTGGTTATGAGCCCGCCTTCGTGTCGGCCTACCTTAGAGATTTGGATCTGAGACCGACCTCGTGTCGGCTTTCCTTCTAAAATCCATCTTGTGATGGTAACCTCTGGTTATGAGACCGCCTTCGTGTCGGCCTACCTTAGAGTTTAGGATCTGAGACCACCCTCGTGTCGGCTTTCCTTCTAAAATCCATCTTGTGATGGTAACCTCTGGTTATGAGACCGCCTTCGTGTCGGCCTACCTTAGAGTTTAGGATCTGAGACCGCCCTCGTGTCGGCATTCCTTCTAAAATCCATCTTGTGATGGTAACCTCTGGTAATGAGACCGCCTTCGTGTCAGCCTACCTTAGAGTTTAGGATCTGAGACCACCCTCGTGTCGGATTTCCTTCTAAAATCCATCTTGTGATGGTAACCTCTGGTTAAGAGACCGCCCTCGTGTCGGCCTACCTTAGAGTTTAGGATCTGAGACCGCCCTCGTGTCGGCTTTCCTTCAAAAATCCATCTTGTGATGGAAACCTCTGGTTATGAGACCGCCTTCGTGTCGGCCTACCTTAGAGTTTAGGATCTGAGACCGCCCTCGTGTTGGCTTTCCTTCTAAAATCCATCTTGTAATGGTACCCTCTGGGTATGAGACCGCCTTCGTGTCGGCCTACCTTAGAGTTTAGGATCTGAAACCGCCCTCGTGTCGGCTTTTTTCAAAAAACCATCTTGTGATGGTACCCTCTGGTTATGAGACCGCCTTCGTGTCTTCCTACCTTAGTGTTTAGGATATGAGACCGCCCTCGTGTCGGCTATCCTTCTAAAATCCATCATGTGATGGTAACCTATGTTTATCAGACCGCCTTCGTGTCGGTTTACCTTAGATTTTAGGATCTGAGACCGTACTTATGTCGGCTTTCCTTTTGAAAATCCATCTTGTGATGGTAACCTCTAGTTATGAGACCGCCTTCGTGTCGGCTTACCTTAGAGTTTAGGATCTGAGACAACCCTCGTGTCGGGTTTACTTTTGAAAATCCATCTGGTGATGGTAACCTCTGGTTATAAGACCGCCTTCGTGTCGTCCTACCTTAGAATTTAGGATCTGTGATCGTTCTCGTGTCGGCTTTCCTTCTAAAATTCATCATGTAATGGTAATCTCTGGTTATGAGCCCGCCTTCGTGTCGGCCTACCTTAGAGTTTTGGATCTGAGACCACCCTCGTGTCGGCTTTCCTTCTAAAATCCATCTTGTGATGGTAACCTCTGGTTATGAGACCGCCTTCGTGTCGCCCTACCATAGAGTTTAGGATCTGAGACCGCCCTCGTGTCGGCTTTCCTTCTAAAATCCATCTTGTTATGGTACCCTCTGGTTATGAGACCGCGTTTGTGTCGGCCTACCTTAGAGTTTAGGATCTGAAACCGCCCTCGTGTCGGCTTTCCTTCAAAAAACCATCTTGTGATGGTACCCTCTGGTCATGAGACCGCCTTCGTGTCGGCCTACCTTAGAGTTTAGGATCTGAGACCACCCTCGTGTCGGCTTTCCTTCTAATATCCATCTTGTGATGGTAACCTCTGGTTATGAGACCGCCTTCGTGTCGGCCTACCTTAGAGTTTAGGATCTGAGACCACCCTCGTGTCGGATTTCCTTCTAAAATCCATCTTGTGATGGTAACCACTGGTTAAGAGACTGCCTTCGTGTCGGCCTACCTTAGAGTTTAGGATCTGAGACCGCCCTCGTGTCGGCTTTCCTTCAAAAATCCATCTTGTGATGGAAACCTCTGGTTATGAGACCGCCTTCGTGTCGGCCTACCTTAGAGTTTAGGATCTGAGACCGCCCTCGTGTTGGCTTTCCTTCTAAAATCCATCTTGTAATGGTACCCTTTGGGTATGAGACCGCCTTCGTGTCGGCCTACCTTAGAGTTTAGGATCTGAAACCGCCCTCGTGTCGGCTTTTTTCAAAAAACCATCTTGTGATGGTACCCTCTGGTTATGAGACCGCCTTCGTGTCTTCCTACCTTAGTGTTTAGGATATGAGACCGCCTTCGTGTTGGCTTTCCTTCAAAAATCCATCTTGTGATGGTAACCTCTGGTTATGAGACCGCCTTCGTGTCGGCCTACCTTAGAGTTTAGGATCTGAGACCGCCCTCGTGTCGGCTATCCTTCTAAAATCTATCATGTGATGGTAACCTATGTTTATGAGACCGCCTTCGTGTCGGTTTACCTTAGATTTTAGGATCTGAGACCGTACTTATGTCGGCTTTCCTTTGGAAAATCCATCTTGTGATGGTAACCTCTAGTTATGAGACCGCCTTCGTGTCAGTTTACCTTAGAGTTTAGGATCTGAGACAACCCTCGTGTCGGGTTTACTTTTGAAAATCCATCTGGTGATGGTAACCTCTGGTTATAAGACCGCCTTCGTGTCGGCCTACCTTAGAATTTAGGATTTGTGATCGCTCTCGTGTCGGGTTTCCTTCTAAAATTCATCATGTAATGGTAATCTCTGGTTATGAGCCCGCCTTCGTGTCGGCCTACCTTAGAGTTTTGGATCTGAGACCACCCTCGTGTCGGCTTTCCTTCAAAAATCCATCTTGTGATGGTAACCTCTGGTTATGAGACCGCCTTCGTGTCGCCCTACCTTAGAGTTTAGGATCTGAGACCGCCCTCGTGTCGGCTTTCCTTCTAAAATCCATCTTGTTATGGTACCCTCTGGTTATGAGACCGCGTTTGTGTCGGCCTACCTTAGATTTTAGGATCTGAAACCGCCCTCGTGTTGGCTTTCCTTCAAAAAATCATCTTGTGATGGTACCCTCTGGTCATGAGACCGCCTTCGTGTCTGCCTACCTTAGAGTTTAGGATATCAAACCGCATTCGTGTTGGCTTTCCTTCAAAAATCCATCTTGTGATGGTAACCTCTGGTTATGAGACCGCCTTCGTGTCGGCCTACCTTAGAGTTTAGGATCTGAGACCACCCTCGTGTCGGCTTTCCTTCTAAAATCCATCTTGTGATGGTAACCTCTGGTTTCGAGACCGACTTCGTGTCGACCTACCTTAGAGTTTAGGATCTGAGACCTCCCTCGTGTCGGCTTTCCTTTTGAAAATCCATCTTGTGATGGTAACCTCTGGTTATGAGACCGCCTTCGTATCGGCCTACCTTAGAGTTTAGGATCTGAGACCGCTCTCGTGTCGGCTTTCCTTCTAAAATTCATCATGTAATGGTAATCTCTGGTTATGAGCCCGCCTTCGTGTCGGCCTACCTTAGAGTTTTGGATCTGAGACCGCCCTCGTGTCGGCTTTCCTTCTAAAATCCATCTTGTGATGGTAACCTCTAGTTATGAGACCGCCTTCGTGTCGGCCTACCTTAGAGTTTAGGATCTGAGACCACCCTCGTGTCGGATTTCCTTCTAAAATCCATCTTGTGATGGTAACCTCTGGTTAAGAGACCGCCTTCGTGTCGGCCTACCTTAGAGTTTAGGATCTGAGACCTCCCTCGTGTCGGCTTTCCTTCAAAAATCCATCTTGTGATGGAAACCTCTGGTTATGAGACCGCCTTCGTGTCGGCCTACCTTAGAGTTTAGGATCTGAGACCGCCCTCGTGTTGGCTTTCCTTCTAATATCCATCTTGTAATGGTACCCTTTGGGTATGAGACCGCCTTCGTGTCGGCCTACCTTAGAGTTTAGGATCTGAAACCGCCCTCGTGTCGGCTTTTTTCAAAAAACCATCTTGTGATGGTACCCTCTGGTTATGAGACCGCCTTCGTGTCTTCCTACCTTAGTGTTTAGGATATGAGACCGCCTTCGTGTTGGCTTTCCTTCAAAAATCCATCTTGTGATGGTAACCTCTGGTTATGAGACCGCCTTCGTGTCGGCCTACCTTAGAGTTTAGGATCTGAGACCGCCCTCGTGTGGGCTATCCTTCTAAAATCCATCATGTGATGGTAACCTATGTTTATGAGACCGCCTTCGTGTCGGTTTACCTTAGATTTTAGGATCTGAGACCGTACTTATGTCGGCTTTCCTTTTGAAAATCCATCTTGTGATGGTAACCTCTAGTTATGAGACCGCCTTCGTGTCGGCTTA
The DNA here is from genome assembly GCA_022829125.1 of Lathyrus tuberosus. Taxonomy (NCBI): domain Eukaryota; kingdom Viridiplantae; phylum Streptophyta; class Magnoliopsida; order Fabales; family Fabaceae; genus Lathyrus; species Lathyrus tuberosus. The sequence continues at coordinate 11,215,975 of JALAZF010000038.1, forward strand.
CCTTAGAGTTTAGGATCTGAGACAACCCTCGTGTCGGGTTTACTTTTGAAAATCCATCTGGTGATGGTAACCTCTGGTTATAAGACCGCCTTCGTGTAGGCCTACCTTAGAATTTAGGATCTGTGATCGCTCTCGTGTCGGCTTTCCTTCTAAAATTCATCATGTAATGGTAATCTCTGGTTATGAGCCCGCCTTCGTGTCGGCCTACCTTAGAGTTTTGGATCTGAGACCACCCTCGTGTCGGCTTTCCTTCAAAAATCCATCTTGTGATGGTAACCTCTGGTTATGAGACCGCCTTCGTGTCGCCCTACCTTAGAGTTTAGGATCTGAGACCGCCCTCGTGTCGGCTTTCCTTCTAAAATCCATCTTGTTATGGTACCCTCTGGTTATGAGACCGCGTTTGTGTCGGCCTACCTTAGAGTTTAGGATCTGAAACCGCCCTCGTGTCGGCTTTCCTTCAAAAAACCATCTTGTGATGGTACCCTCTGGTCATGAGACCGCCTTCGTGTCTGCCTACCTTAGAGTTTAGGATATGAGACCGCCTTCGTGTTGGCTTTCCTTCAAAAATCCATCTTGTGATGGTAACCTCTGGTTATGAGACCGCCTTCGTGTCGGCCTACCTTAGAGTTTAAGATCTGAGACCACCCTCGTGTCGGCTTTCCTTCTAAAATCCATCTTGTGATGGTAACCTCTGGTTTCGAGACCGACTTCGTGTCGAACTACCTTAGAGTTTAGGATCTGAGACCTCCCTCGCGTCGGCTTACCTTTTGAAAATCCATCTTGTGATGGTAACCTCTGGTTTCGAGACCGACTTCGTGTCGACCTACCTTAGAGTTTAGGATCTGAGACCTCCCTCGTGTCGGCTTTCCTTTTGAAAATCCATCTTGTGATGGTAACCTCTGGTTATGAGACCGCCTTCGTATCGGCCTACCTTAGAGTTTAGGATCTGAGACCGCTCTCGTGTCGGCTTTCCTTCTAAAATTCATCATGTAATGGTAATCTCTGGTTATGAGCCCGCCTTCGTGTCGGCCTACCTTAGAGTTTTGGATCTGAGACCGCCCTCGTGTCGGCTTTCCTTCTAAAATCCATCTTGTGATGGTAACCTCTAGTTATGAGACCGCCTTCGTGTCGGCCTACCTTAGAGTTTAGGATCTGAGACCACCCTCGTGTCGGATTTCCTTCTAAAATCCATCTTGTGATGGTAACCTCTGGTTAAGAGACCGCCTTCGTGTCGGCCTACCTTAGAGTTTAGGATCTGAGACCTCCCTCGTGTCGGCTTTCCTTCAAAAATCCATCTTGTGATGGAAACCTCTGGTTATGAGACCGCCTTCGTGTCGGCCTACCTTAGAGTTTAGGATCTGAGACCGCCCTCGTGTTGGCTTTCCTTCTAATATCCATCTTGTAATGGTACCCTTTGGGTATGAGACCGCCTTCGTGTCGGCCTACCTTAGAGTTTAGGATCTGAAACCGCCCTCGTGTCGGCTTTTTTCAAAAAACCATCTTGTGATGGTACCCTCTGGTTATGAGACCGCCTTCGTGTCTTCCTACCTTAGTGTTTAGGATATGAGACCGCCTTCGTGTTGGCTTTCCTTCAAAAATCCATCTTGTGATGGTAACCTCTGGTTATGAGACCGCCTTCGTGTCGGCCTACCTTAGAGTTTAGGATCTGAGACCGCCCTCGTGTGGGCTATCCTTCTAAAATCCATCATGTGATGGTAACCTATGTTTATGAGACCGCCTTCGTGTCGGTTTACCTTAGATTTTAGGATCTGAGACCGTACTTATGTCGGCTTTCCTTTTGAAAATCCATCTTGTGATGGTAACCTCTAGTTATGAGACCGCCTTCGTGTCGGCTTACCTTAGAGTTTAGGATCTGAGACAACCCTCGTGTCGGGTTTACTTTTGAAAATCCATCTGGTGATGGTAACCTCTGGTTATAAGACCGCCTTCGTGTAGGCCTACCTTAGAATTTAGGATCTGTGATCGCTCTCGTGTCGGCTTTCCTTCTAAAATTCATCATGTAATGGTAATCTCTGGTTATGAGCCCGCCTTCGTGTCGGCCTACCTTAGAGTTTTGGATCTGAGACCACCCTCGTGTCGGCTTTCCTTCAAAAATCCATCTTGTGATGGTAACCTCTGGTTATGAGACCGCCTTCGTGTCGCCCTACCTTAGAGTTTAGGATCTGAGACCGCCCTCGTGTCGGCTTTCCTTCTAAAATCCATCTTGTTATGGTACCCTCTGGTTATGAGACCGCGTTTGTGTCGGCCTACCTTAGAGTTTAGGATCTGAAACCGCCCTCGTGTCGGCTTTCCTTCAAAAAACCATCTTGTGATGGTACCCTCTGGTCATGAGACCGCCTTCGTGTCTGCCTACCTTAGAGTTTAGGATATGAGACCGCCTTCGTGTTGGCTTTCCTTCAAAAATCCATCTTGTGATGGTAACCTCTGGTTATGAGACCGCCTTCGTGTCGGCCTACCTTAGAGTTTAAGATCTGAGACCACCCTCGTGTCGGCTTTCCTTCTAAAATCCATCTTGTGATGGTAACCTCTGGTTTCGAGACCGACTTCGTGTCGAACTACCTTAGAGTTTAGGATCTGAGACCTCCCTCGCGTCGGCTTACCTTTTGAAAATCCATCTTGTGATGGTAACCTCTGGTTATGAGACCGCCTTCGTATCGGCCTACCTTAGAGTTTAGGATCTGAGACCGCTCTCGTGTCGGCTTTCCTTCTAAAATTCATCATGTAATGGTAATCTCTGGTTATGAGCCCGCCTTCGTGTCGGCCTACCTTAGAGTTTAGGATCTGAAACCGCCCTCGTGTCAGCTTTTTTCAAAAAACCATCTTGTGATGGTACCCTCTGGTTATGAGACCGCCTTCGTGTCTTCCTACCTTAGTGTTTAGGATATGAGACCGCCTTCGTGTTGGCTTTCCTTCAAAAATCCATCTTGTGATGGTAACCTCTGGTTATGAGACCGCCTTCGTGTCGGCCTACCTTAGAGTTTAGGATCTGAGACCGCCCTCGTGTCGGCTATCCTTCTAAAATCTATCATGTGATGGTAACCTATGTTTATGAGACCGCCTTCGTGTCAGTTTACCTTAGATTTTAGGATCTGAGACCGTACTTATGTCGGCTTTCCTTTGGAAAATCCATCTTGTGATGGTAACCTCTAGTTATGAGACCGCCTTCGTGTCGGCTTACCTTAGAGTTTAGGATCTGAGACAACCCTCGTGTCGGGTTTACTTTTGAAAATCCATCTGGTGATGGTAACCTCTGGTTATAAGACCGCCTTCGTGTCGGCCTACCTTAGAATTTAGGATTTGTGATCGCTCTCGTGTCGGGTTTCCTTCTAAAATTCATCATGTAATGGTAATCTCTGGTTATGAGCCCGCCTTCGTGTCGGCCTACCTTAGAGTTTTGGATCTGAGACCACCCTCGTGTCGGCTTTCCTTCAAAAATCCATCTTGTGATGGTAACCTCTGGTTATGAGACCGCCTTCGTGTCGCCCTACCTTAGAGTTTAGGATCTGAGACCGCCCTCGTGTCGGCTTTCCTTCTAAAATCCATCTTGTTATGGTACCCTTTGGTTATGAGACCGCGTTTGTGTCGGCCTACCTTAGAGTTTAGGATCTGAAACCGCCCTCGTGTCGGCATTCCTTCAAAAAATCATCTTGTGATGGTACCCTCTGGTCATGAGACCGCCTTCGTGTCTGCCTACCTTAGAGTTTAGGATATGAGACCGCCTTCGTGTTGGCTTTCCTTCAAAAATCCATCTTGTGATGGTAACCTCTGGTTATGAGACCGCCTTCGTGTCGGCCTACCTTAGAGTTTAGGATCTGAGACCACCCTCGTGTCGGCTTTCCTTCTAAAATCCATCTTGTGATGGTAACCTCTGGTTTCGAGACCGACTTCGTGTCGACCTACCTTAGAGTTTAGGATCTGAGACCTCCCTCGTGTCGGCTTTCCTTTTGAAAATCCATCTTGTGATGGTAACCTCTGGTTATGAGACCGCCTTCGTATCGGCCTACCTTAGAGTTTAGGATCTGAGACCGCTCTCGTGTCGGCTTTCCTTCTAAAATTCATCATGTAATGGTAATCTCTGGTTATGAGCCCGCCTTCGTGTCGGCCTACCTTAGAGTTTTGGATCTGAGACCGTCCTCGTGTCGGCTTTCCTTCTAAAATCCATCTTGTGATGGTAACCTCTGGTTATGAGACCGCCTTCGTGTCGGCCTACCTTAGAGTTTAGGATCTGAGACCACCCTCGTGTCGGATTTCCTTCTAAAATCCATCTTGTGATGGTAACCTCTGGTTAAGAGACCGCCTTCGTGTCGGCCTACCTTAGAGTTTAGGATCTGAGACCGCCCTCGTGTCGGCTTTCCTTCAAAAATCCATCTTGTGATGGAAACCTCTGGTTATGAGACCGCCTTCGTGTCGGCCTACCTTAGAGTTTAGGATCTGAGACCGCCCTCGTGTTGGCTTTCCTTCTAATATCCATCTTGTAATGGTACCCATTGGGTATGAGACCGCCTTCGTGTCGGCCTACCTTAGAGTTTAGGATCTGAAACCGCCCTCGTGTCGGCTTTTTTCAAAAAACCATCTTGTGATGGTACCCTCTGGTTATGAGACCGCCTTCGTGTCTTCCTACCTTAGTGTTTAGGATATGAGACCGCCTTCGTGTTGGCTTTCCTTCAAAAATCCATCTTGTGATGGTAACCTCTGGTTATGAGACCGCCTTCGTGTCGGCCTACCTTAGAGTTTAGGATCTGAGACCGCCCTCGTGTCGGCTATCCTTCTAAAATCCATCATGTGATGGTAACCTATGTTTATGAGACCGCCTTCGTGTCGGTTTACCTTAGATTTTAGGATCTGAGACCGTACTTATGTCGGCTTTCCTTTTGAAAATCCATCTTGTGATGGTAACCTCTAGTTATGAGACCGCCTTCGTGTCGGCTTACCTTAGAGTTTAGGATCTGAGACAACCCTCGTGTCGGGTTTACTTTTGAAAATCCATCTGGTGATGGTAACCTCTGGTTATAAGACCGCCTTCGTGTAGGCCTACCTTAGAATTTAGGATCTGTGATCGCTCTCGTGTCGGCTTTCCTTCTAAAATTCATCATGTAATGGTAATCTCTGGTTATGAGCCCGCCTTCGTGTCGGCCTACCTTAGAGTTTTGGATCTGAGACCACCCTCGTGTCGGCTTTCCTTCAAAAATCCATCTTGTGATGGTAACCTCTGGTTATGAGACCGCCTTCGTGTCGCCCTACCTTAGAGTTTAGGATCTGAGACCGCCCTCGTGTCGGCTTTCCTTCTAAAATCCATCTTGTTATGGTACCCTCTGGTTATGAGACCGCGTTTGTGTCGGCCTACCTTAGAGTTTAGGATCTGAAACCGCCCTCGTGTCGGCTTTCCTTCAAAAAACCATCTTGTGATGGTACCCTCTGGTCATGAGACCGCCTTCGTGTCTGCCTACCTTAGAGTTTAGGATATGAGACTGCCTTCGTGTTGGCTTTCCTTCAAAAATCCATCTTGTGATGGTAACCTCTGGTTATGAGACCGCCTTCGTGTCGGCCTACCTTAGAGTTTAAGATCTGAGACCACCCTCGTGTCGGCTTTCCTTCTAAAATCCATCTTGTGATGGTAACCTCTGGTTTCGAGACCGACTTCGTGTCGAACTACCTTAGAGTTTAGGATCTGAGACCTCCCTCGTGTCGGCTTACCTTTTGAAAATCCATCTTGTGATGGTAACCTCTGGTTATGAGACCGCCTTCGTATCGGCCTACCTTAGAGTTTAGGATCTGAGACCGCTCTCGTGTCGGCTTTCCTTCTAAAATTCATCATGTAATGGTAATCTCTGGTTATGAGCCCGCCTTCGTGTCGGCCTACCTTAGAGTTTTGGATCTGAGACCGCCCTCATGTCGGCTTTCCTTCTAAAATCCATCTTGTGATGGTAACCTCTGGTTATGAGACCGCCTTCGTGTCGGCCTACCTTAGAGTTTAGGATCTGAGACCACCCTCGTGTCGGATTTCTTTCTAAAATCCATCTTGTGATGGTAACCTCTGGTTAAGAGACCGTCTTCGTGTTGGCCTACCTTAGAGTTTAGGATCTGAGACCGCCCTCGTGTCGGCTTTCCTTCAAAAATCCATCTTGTGATGGAAACCTCTGGTTATGAGACCGCCTTCGTGTCGGCCTACCTTAGAGTTTAGGATCTGAGACCGCCCTCGTGTTGGCTTTCCTTCTAATATCCATCTTGTAATGGTACCCTTTGGGTATGAGACCGCCTTCGTGTCGGCCTACCTTAGAGTTTAGGATCTGAAACCGCCCTCGTGTCGGCTTTTTTCAAAAAACCATCTTGTGATGGTACCCTCTGGTTATGAGACCGCCTTCGTGTCTTCCTACCTTAGTGTTTAGGATATGAGACCGCCTTCGTGTTGGCTTTCCTTCAAAAATCCATCTTGTGATGGTAACCTCTGGTTATGAGACCGCCTTCGTGTCGGCCTACCTTAGAGTTTAGGATCTGAGACCGGCCTCGTGTCGGCTATCCTTCTAAAATCCATCATGTGATGGTAACCTATGTTTATGAGACCGCCTTCGTGTCGGTTTACCGTAGATTTTAGGATCAGAGACCGTACTTATGTCGGCATTCCTTTTGAAAATCCATCTTGTGATGGTAACCTCTAGTTATGAGACCGCCTTCGTGTCGGCTTACCTTAGAGTTTAGGATCTGAGACAACCCTCGTGTCGGGTTTACTTTTGAAAATCCATCTGGTGATGGTAACCTCTGGTTATAAGACCGCCTTCGTGTCGGCCTACCTTAGAATTTACGATCTGTGATCGCTCTCGTGTCGGCTTTCCTTCTAAAATTCATCATGTAATGGTAATCTCTGGTTATGAGCCCGCCTTCGCGTCGGCCTACCTTAGAGTTTTGGATCTGAGACCACCCTCGTGTCGGCTTTCCTTCAAAAATCCATCATGTGATGGTAACCTCTGGTTATGAGACCGCCTTCGTGTCGCCCTACCTTAGAGTTTAGGATCTGAGACCGCCCTCGTGTCGGCTTTCCTTCTAAAATCCATCTTGTTATGGTACCCTCTGGTTATGAGACCGCGTTTGTGTCGGCCTACCTTAGAGTTTAGGATCTGAAACCGCCCTCGTGTCGGCTTTCCTTCAAAAAACCATCTTGTGATGGTACCCTCTGGTCATGAGACCGTCTTCGTATCTGCCTACCTTAGAGTTTAGGATATGAGACCGCCTTCGTGTTGGCTTTCCTTCAAAAATCCATCTTGTGATTGTAACCTCTGGTTATGAGACCGCCTTCGTGTCGGCCTACCTTAGAGTTTAGGATCTGAGACCACCCTCGTGTCGGCTTTCCTTCTAAAATCCATCTTGTGATGGAAACCTCTGGTTTCGAGACCGACTTCGTGTCGACCTACCTTAGAGTTTAGGATCTGAGACCTCCCTCGTGTCGGCTTTCCTTTTGAAAATCCATCTTGTGATGGTAACCTCTGGTTATGAGACCGCCTTCGTATCGGCCTACCTTAGAGTTTAGGATCTGAGACTGCTCTCGTGTCGGCTTTCCTTCTAAAATTCATCATGTAATGGTAATCTCTGGTTATGAGCCCGCCTTCGTGTCGGCCTACCTTAGAGTTTAGGATCTGAGACCGCCCTCGTGTTGGCTTTCCTTCTAATATCCATCTTGTAATGGAACCCTTTAGGTATGAGACCGCCTTCGTGTCGGCCTACCTTAGAGTTTAGGATCTGAAACCGCCCTCGTGTCAGCTTTTTTCAAAAAACCATCTTGTGATGGTACCCTCTGGTTATGAGACCGCCTTCGTGTCTTCCTACCTTAGTGTTTAGGATATGAGACCGCCTTCGTGTTGGCTTTCCTTCAAAAATCCATCTTGTGATGGAAACCTCTGGTTATGAGACCGCCTTCGTGTCGGCCTACCTTAGAGTTTAGGATCTGAGACCGCCCTCGTGTCGGCTATCCTTCTAAAATCCATCATGTGATGGTAACCTATGTTTATGAGACCGCCTTCGTGTCGGTTTACCTTAGATTTTAGGATCTGAGACCGTACTTATGTCGGCTTTCCTTTTGAAAATCCATCTTGTGATGGTAACCTCTAGTTATGAGACCGCCTTCGTGTCGGCTTACCTTAGAGTTTAGGATCTGAGACAACCCTCGTGTCGGGTTTACTTTTGAAAATCCATCTGGTGATGGTAACCTCTGGTTATAAGACCGCCTTCGTGTAGGCCTACCTTAGAATTTAGGATCTGTGATCGCTCTCGTGTCGGCTTTCCTTCTAAAATTCATCATGTAATGGTAATCTCTGGTTATGAGCCCGCCTTCGTGTCGGCCTACCTTAGAGTTTTGGATCTGAGACCACCCTCGTGTCGGCTTTCCTTCAAAAATCCATCTTGTGATGGTAACCTCTGGTTATGAGACCGCCTTCGTGTCGCCCAACCTTAGAGTTTAGGATCTGAGACCGCCCTCGTGTCGGCTTTCCTTCTAAAATCCATCTTGTTATGGTACCCTCTGGTTATGAGACCGCGTTTGTGTCGGCCTACCTTAGAGTTTAGGATCTGAAACCGCCCTCGTGTCGGCATTCCTTCAAAAAACCATCTTGTGATGGTACCCTCTGGTCATGAGACCGCCTTCGTGTCTGCCTACCTTAGAGTTTAGGATATGAGACCGCCTTCGTGTTGGCTTTCCTTCAAAAATCCATCTTGTGATGGTAACCTCTGGTTATGAGACCGCCTTCGTGTCGGCCTACCTTAGAGTTTAGGATCTGAGACCACCCTCGTGTCGGCTTTCCTTCTAAAATCCATCTTGTGATGGTAACCTCTGGTTTCGAGACCGACTTCGTGTCGACCTACCTTAGAGTTTAGGATCTGAGACCTCCCTCGTGTCGACTTTCCTTTTGAAAATCCATCTTGTGATGGTAACCTCTGGTTATGAGACCGCCTTCGTATCGGCCTACCTTAGAGTTTAGGATCTGAGACCGCTCTCGTGTCGGCTTTCCTTCTAAAATTCATCATGTAATGGTAATCTCTGGTTATGAGCCCGCCTTCGTGTCGGCCTACCTTAGAGTTTTGGATCTGAGACCGCCCTCGTGTCGGCTTTCCTTCTAAAATCCATCTTGTGATGGTAACCTCTGGTTATGAGACCGCCTTCGTGTCGGCCTACCTTAGAGTTTAGGATCTGAGACCACCCTCGTGTCGGATTTCTTTCTAAAATCCATCTTGTGATGGTAACCTCTGGTTAAGAGACCGTCTTCGTGTCGGCCTACCTTAGAGTTTAGGATCTGAGACCGCCCTCGTGTCGGCTTTCCTTCAAAAATCCATCTTGTGATGGAAACTTCTGGTTATGAGACCGCCTTCGTGTCGGCCTACCTTAGAGTTTAGGATCTGAGACCGCCCTCGTGTTGGCTTTCCTTCTAATATCCATCTTGTAATGGTACCCTTTGGGTATGAGACCGCCTTCGTGTCGCCCTACCTTAGAGTTTAGGATCTGAAACCGCCCTCGTGTCGGCTTTTTTCAAAAAACCATCTTGTGATGGTACCCTCTGGTTATGAGACCGCCTTCGTGTCTTCCTACCTTAGTGTTTAGGATATGAGACCGCCTTCGTGTTGGCTTTCCTTCAAAAATCCATCTTGTGATGGTAACCTCTGGTTATGAGACCGCCTTCGTGTCGGCCTACCTTAGAGTTTAGGATCTGAGACCGCCCTCGTGTCGGCTATCCTTCTAAAATCCATCATGTGATGGTAACCTATGTTTATGAGACCGCCTTCGTGTCGGTTTACCTTAGATTTTAGGATCTGAGACCGTACTTATGTCGGCTTTCCTTTTGAAAATCCATCTTGTGATGGTAACCTCTAGTTATGAGACCGCCTTCGTGTCGGCTTACCTTAGAGTTTAGGATCTGAGACAACCCTCGTGTCGGGTTTACTTTTGAAAATCCATCTGGTGATGGTAACCTCTGGTTATAAGACCGCCTTCGTGTCGGCCTACCTTAGAATTTAGGATCTGTGATCGCTCTCGTGTCGGCTTTCCTTCTAAAATTCATCATGTAATGGTAATCTCTGGTTATGATCCCGCCTTCGTGTCGGCCTACCTTAGAGTTTTGGATCTGAGAGCACCCTCGTGTCGGCTTTCCTTCAAAAATCCATCTTGTGATGGTAACCTCTGGTTATGAGACCGCCTTCGTGTCGCCCTACCTTAGAGTTTAGGATCTGAGACCGCCCTCGTGTCGGCTTTCCTTCTAAAATCCATCTTGTTATAGTACCCTCTGGTTATGAGACCGCGTTTGTGTCGGCCTACCTTAGAGTTTAGGATCTGAAACCGCCCTCGTGTCGGCTTTCCTTAAAAAAACCATCTTGTGATGGTACCCTCTGGTCATGAGACCGCCTTCGTGTCTGCCTACCTTAGAGTTTAGGATATGAGACCGCCTTCGTGTTGGCTTTCCTTCAAAAATCCATCTTGTGATTGTAACCTCTGGTTATGAGACCGCCTTCGTGTCGGCCTACCTTAGAGTTTAGGATCTGAGACCACCCTCGTGTCGGCTTTCCTTCTAAAATCCATCTTCTGATGGTAACCTCTGGTTTCGAGACCGACTTCGTGTCGACCTACCTTAGAGTTTAGGATCTGAGACCTCCCTCGTGTCGGCTTTCCTTTTGAAAATCCATCTTGTGATGGTAACCTCTGGTTATGAGACCGCCTTCGTATCGGCCTACCTTAGAGTTTAGGATCTGAGACTGCTCTCGTGTCGGCTTTCCTTCTAAAATTCATCATGTAATGGTAATCTCTGGTTATGAGCCCGCCTTCGTGTCGGCCTACCTTAGAGTTTTGGATCTGAGACCGCCCTCGTGTCGGCTTTCCTTCTAAAATCCATCTTGTGATGGTAACCTCTGGTTATGAGACCGCCTTCGTGTCGGCCTACCTTAGAGTTTAGGATCTGAGACCACCCTCGTGTCGGATTTCCTTCTAAAATCCATCTTGTGATGGTAACCTCTGGTTAAGAGACCGCCTTCGTGTCGGCCTACCTTAGAGTTTAGGATCTGAGACCGCCCTCGTGTTGGCTTTCCTTCCAATATCCATCTTGTAATGGTACCCTTTGGGTATGAGACCGCCTTCGTGTCGGCCTACCTTAGAGTTTAGGATCTGAAACCGCCCTCGTGTCGGCTTTTTTCAAAAAACCATCTTGTGATGGTACCCTCTGGTTATGAGACCGCCTTCGTGTCTTCCTACCTTAGTGTTTAGGATATGAGACCGCCTTCGTGTTGGCTTTCCTTCAAAAATCCATCTTGTGATGGTAACCTCTGGTTATGAGACCGCCTTCGTGTCGGCCTACCTTAGAGTTTAGGATCTGAGACCGCCCTCGTGTCGACTATCCTTCTAAAATCCATCATGTGATGGTAACCTATGTTTATGAGACCTCCTTCGTGTCGGTTTACCTTAGATTTTAGGATCTGAGACCGTACTTATGTCGGCTTTCCTTTTGAAAATCCATCTTGTGATGGTAACCTCTAGTTATGAGACCGCCTTCGTGTCGGCTTACCTTAGAGTTTAGGATCTGAGACAACCCTCGTGTCGGGTTTACTTTTGAAAATCCATCTGGTGATGGTAACCTCTGGTTATAAGACCGCCTTCGTGTCGGCCTACCTTAGAATTTAGGATCTGTGATCGCTCTCGTGTCGGCTTTCCTTCTAAAATTCATCATGTAATGGTAATCTCTGGTTATGAGCCCGCCTTCGTGTCGGCCTACCTTAGAGTTTTGGATCTGAGACCACCCTCGTGTCGGCTTTCCTTCAAAAATCCATCTTGTGATGGTAACCTCTGGTTATGAGACCGCCTTCGTGTCGCCCTACCTTAGAGTTTAGGATCTGAGACCGCCCTCGTGTCGGCTTTCCTTCTAAAATCCATCTTGTTATGTTACCCTCTGGTTATGAGACCGCGTTTGTGTCGGCCTACCTTAGAGTTTAGGATCTGAAACCGCCCTCGTGTCGGCTTTCCTTCAAAAAACCATCTTGTGATGGTACCCTCTGGTCATGAGACCGCCTTCGTGTCTGCCTACCTTAGAGTTTAGGATATGAGACCGCCTTCGTGTTGGCTTTCCTTCAAAAATCCATCTTGTGATGGTAACCTCTGGTTATGAGACCGCCTTCGTGTCGGCCTACCTTAGAGTTTAGGATCTGAGACCACCCTCGTGTCGGCTTTCCTTCTAAAATCCATCTTGTGATGGTAACCTCTGGTTTCGAGACCGACTTCGTGTCGACCTACCTTAGAGTTTAGGATCTGAGACCTCCCTCGTGTCGGCTTTCCTTTTGAAAATCCATCTTGTGATGGTAACCTCTGGTTATGAGACCGCCTTCGTATCGGCCTACCTTAGAGTTTAGGATCTGAGACCGCTCTCGTGTCGGCTTTCCTTCTAAAATCCATCTTGTGATGGTAACCTCTGGTTAAGAGACCGCCTTCGTGTCGGCCTACCTTAGAGTTTAGGATCTGAGACCGCCCTCGTGTCGGCTTTCCTTCAAAAATCCATCTTGTGATGGAAACCTCTGGTTATGAGACCGCCTTCGTGTCGGCCTACCTTAGAGTTTAGGATCTGAGACCGCCCTCGTGTTGGCTTTCCTTCTAATATCCATCTTGTAATGGTACCCTTTGGGTATGAGACCGCCTTCGTGTCGGCCTACCTTAGAGTTTAGCATCTGAAACCGCCCTCGTGTCGGCTTTTTTCAAAAAACCATCTTGTGATGGTACCCTCTGGTTATGAGACCGCCTTCGTGTCTTCCTACCTTAGTGTTTAGGATATGAGACCGCCTTCGTGTTGGCTTTCCTTCAAAAATCCATCTTGTGATGGTAACCTCTGGTTATGAGACCGCCTTCGTGTCGGCCTACCTTAGAGTTTAGGATCTGAGACCGCCCTCGTGTCGGCTATCCTTCTAAAATCCATCATGTGATGGTAACCTGTGTTTATGAGACCGCCTTCGTGTCGGTTTACCTTAGATTTTAGGATCTGAGACCGTACTTATGTCGGCTTTCCTTTTGAAAATCCATCTTGTGATGGTAACCTCTAGTTATGAGACCGCCTTCGTGTCGGCTTACCTTAGAGTTTAGGATCTGAGACAACCCTCGTGTCGGGTTTACTTTTGAAAATCCATCTGGTGATGGTAACCTCTGGTTATAAGACCGCCTTCGTGTCGGCCTACCTTAGAATTTAGGATCTGTGATCGCTCTCGTGTCGGCTTTCCTTCTAAAATTCATCATGTAATGGTAATCTCTGGTTATGAGCCCGCCTTCGTGTCGGCCTACCTTAGAGTTTTGGATCTGAGACCACCCTCGTGTCGGCTTTCCTTCAAAAATCCATCTTGTGATGGTAACCTCTGGTTATGAGACCGCCTTCGTGTCGCCCTACCTTAGAGTTTAGGATCTGAAACCGCCCTCGTGTCGGCTTTCCTTCAAAAAACCATCTTGTGATGGTACCCTCTGGTTATGAGACCGCGTTTGTGTCGGCCTACCTTAGAGTTTAGGATCTGAAACCGCCCTCGTGTCGGCTTTCCTTCAAAAAACCATCTTGTGATGGTACCCTCTGGTCATGAGACCGCCTTCGTGTCTGCCTACCTTAGAGTTTAGGATATGAGACCGCCTTCGTGTTGGCTTTCCTTCAAAAATCATCTTGTGATGGTAACCTCTAGTTATGAGACCGCCTTCGTGTCGGCCTACCTTAGAGTTTAGGATCTGAGACCACCCTCGTGTCGGCTTTCCTTCTAAAATCCATCTTGTGATGGTAACCTCTGGTTTCGAGACCGACTTCGTGTCGACCTACCTTAGAGTTTAGGATCTGAGACCTCCCTCGTGTCGGCTTTCCTTTTGAAAATCCATCTTGTGATGGTAACCTCTGGTTATGAGACCGCCTTCGTATCGGCCTACCTTAGAGTTTAGGATCTGAGACCGCTCTCGTGTCGGCTTTCCTTCTAAAATTCATCATGTAATGGTAATCTCTGGTTATGAGCCCGCCTTCGTGTCGGCCTACCTTAGAGTTTTGGATCTGAGACCTCCCTCGTGTCGGCTTTCCTTCTAAAATCCATCTTGTGATGGTAACCTCTGGTTATGAGACCGCCTTCGTGTCGGCCTACCTTAGAGTTTAGGATCTGAGACCTCCCTCGTGTCGGCTTTCCTTGTGAAAATCCATCTTGTGATGGTAACCTCTGGTTGTGAGACCGCCTTCGTATCGGCCTACCTTAGAGTTTAGGATCTGTGATCGCTCTCGTGTCGGCTTTCCTTCTAAAATTCATCATGTAATGGTAATCTCTGGTTATGAGCCCGCCTTCGTGTCGGCCTACCTTAGAGTTTTGGATCTGAGACCACCCTCGTGTCGGCTTTCCTTCTAAAATCCATCTTGTGATGGTAACCTCTGGTTATGAGACCGCCTTCGTGTCGCCCTACCTTAGAGTTTAGGATCTGAAACCGCCCTCGTGTCGGCTTTCCTTCAAAAAACCATCTTGTGATGGTACCCTCTGGTTATGAGACCGCGTTTGTGTCGGCCTACCTTAGAGTTTAGGATCTGAAACCGCCCTCGTGTCGGCTTTCCTTCAAAAAACCATCTTGTGATGGTACCCTCTGGTCATGAGACCGCCTTCGTGTCTGCCTACCTTAGAGTTTAGGATATGAGACCGCCTTCGTGTTGGCTTTCCTTCAAAAATCATCTTGTGATGGTAACCTCTAGTTATGAGACCGCCTTCGTGTCGGCCTACCTTAGAGTTTAGGATCTGAGACCACCCTCGTGTCGGCTTTCCTTCTAAAATCCATCTTGTGATGGTAACCTCTGGTTTCGAGACCGACTTCGTGTCGACCTACCTTAGAGTTTAGGATCTGAGACCTCCCTCGTGTCGGCTTTCCTTTTGAAAATCCATCTTGTGATGGTAACCTCTGGTTATGAGACCGCCTTCGTATCGGCTTACCTTAGAGTTTAGGATCTGAGACCGCTCTCGTGTCGGCTTTCCTTCTAAAATTCATCATGTAATGGTAATCTCTGGTTATGAGCCCGCCTTCGTGTCGGCCTACCTTAGAGTTTTGGATCTGAGACCTCCCTCGTGTCGGCTTTCCTTCTAAAATCCATCTTGTGATGGTAACCTCTGGTTATGAGACCGCCTTCGTGTCGGCCTACCTTAGAGTTTAGGATCTGAGACCTCCCTCGTGTCGGCTTTCCTTGTGAAAATCCATCTTGTGATGGTAACCTCTGGTTGTGAGACCGCCTTCGTATCGGCCTACCTTAGAGTTTAGGATCTGAGACCGCTCTCGTGTCGGCTTTCCTTCTAAAATTCATCATGTAATGGTAATCTCTGGTTATGAGCCCGCCTTCGTGTCGGCCTACCTTAGAGTTTTGGATCTGAGACCGCCCTCGTGTCGGCTTTCCTTCTAAAATCCATCTTGTGATGGTAACCTCTGGTTATGAGACCGCCTTCGTGTCGGCCTACCTTAGAGTTTAGGATCTGAGACCACCCTCGTGTCGGCTTTCCTTCTAAAATCCATCTTGTGATGGTAACCTCTGGTTAAGAGACCGCCTTCGTGTCGGCCTACCTTAGAGTTTAGGATCTGAGACCGCCCTCGTGTCGGCTTTCCTTCAAAAATCCATCTTGTGATGGAAACCTCTGGTTATGAGACCGCCTTCGTGTCGGCCTACCTTAGAGTTTAGGATCTGAGACCGCCCTCGTGTTGGCTTTCCTTCTAATATCCATCTTGTAATGGTACCCTTTGGGTATGAGACCGCCTTCGTGTCGGCCTACCTTAGAGTTTAGCATCTGAAACCGCCCTCGTGTCGGCTTTTTTCAAAAAACCATCTTGTGATGGTACCCTCTGGTTATGAGACCGCCTTCGTGTCTTCCTACCTTAGTGTTTAGGATATGAGACCGCCTTCGTGTTGGCTTTCCTTCAAAAATCCATCTTGTGATGGTAACCTCTGGTTATGAGACCGCCTTCGTGTCGGCCTACCTTAGAGTTTAGGATCTGAGACCGCCCTCGTGTCGGCTATCCTTCTAAAATCCATCATGTGATGGTAACCTGTGTTTATGAGACCGCCTTCGTGTCGGTTTACCTTAGATTTTAGGATCTGAGACCGTACTTATGTCGGCTTTCCTTTTGAAAATCCATCTTGTGATGGTAACCTCTAGTTATGAGACCGCCTTCGTGTCGGCTTACCTTAGAGTTTAGGATCTGAGACAACCCTCGTGTCGGGTTTACTTTTGAAAATCCATCTGGTGATGGTAACCTCTGGTTATAAGACCGCCTTCGTGTCGGCCTACCTTAGAATTTAGGATCTGTGATCGCTCTCGTGTCGGCTTTCCTTCTAAAATTCATCATGTAATGGTAATCTCTGGTTATGAGCCCGCCTTCGTGTCGGCCTACCTTAGAGTTTTGGATCTGAGACCACCCTCGTGTCGGCTTTCCTTCAAAAATCCATCTTGTGATGGTAACCTCTGGTTATGAGACCGCCTTCGTGTCGCCCTACCTTAGAGTTTAGGATCTGAAACCGCCCTCGTGTCGGCTTTCCTTCAAAAAACCATCTTGTGATGGTACCCTCTGGTTATGAGACCGCGTTTGTGTCGGCCTACCTTAGAGTTTAGGATCTGAAACCGCCCTCGTGTCGGCTTTCCTTCAAAAAACCATCTTGTGATGGTACCCTCTGGTCATGAGACCGCCTTCGTGTCTGCCTACCTTAGAGTTTAGGATATGAGACCGCCTTCGTGTTGGCTTTCCTTCAAAAATCATCTTGTGATGGTAACCTCTAGTTATGAGACCGCCTTCGTGTCGGCCTACCTTAGAGTTTAGGATCTGAGACCACCCTCGTGTCGGCTTTCCTTCTAAAATCCATCTTGTGATGGTAACCTCTGGTTTCGAGACCGACTTCGTGTCGACCTACCTTAGAGTTTAGGATCTGAGACCTCCCTCGTGTCGGCTTTCCTTTTGAAAATCCATCTTGTGATGGTAACCTCTGGTTATGAGACCGCCTTCGTATCGGCCTACCTTAGAGTTTAGGATCTGAGACCGCTCTCGTGTCGGCTTTCCTTCTAAAATTCATCATGTAATGGTAATCTCTGGTTATGAGCCCGCCTTCGTGTCGGCCTACCTTAGAGTTTTGGATCTGAGACCTCCCTCGTGTCGGCTTTCCTTCTAAAATCCATCTTGTGATGGTAACCTCTGGTTATGAGACCGCCTTCGTGTCGGCCTACCTTAGAGTTTAGGATCTGAGACCTCCCTCGTGTCGGCTTTCCTTGTGAAAATCCATCTTGTGATGGTAACCTCTGGTTGTGAGACCGCCTTCGTATCGGCCTACCTTAGAGTTTAGGATCTGAGACCGCTCTCGTGTCGGCTTTCCTTCTAAAATTCATCATGTAATGGTAATCTCTGGTTATGAGCCCGCCTTCGTGTCGGCCTACCTTAGAGTTTTGGATCTGAGACCGCCCTCGTGTCGGCTTTCCTTCTAAAATCCATCTTGTGATGGTAACCTCTGGTTATGAGACCGCCTTCGTGTCGGCCTACCTTAGAGTTTAGGATCTGAGACCACCCTCGTGTCGGCTTTCCTTCTAAAATCCATCTTGTGATGGTAACCTCTGGTTAAGAGACCGCCTTCGTGTCGGCCTACCTTAGAGTTTAGGATCTGAGACCGCCCTGTAGTCGGCTTTCCTTCAAAAATCCATCTTGTGATGGAAACCTCTGGTTATGAGACCGCCTTCATGTCGGCCTACCTTAGAGTTTAGGATCTGAGACCGCCCTCGTGTTGGCTTTACTTCTAAAATCCATCTTGTAATGGTACCCTCTGGGTATGAGATCGCCTTCGTGTCGGCCTACCTTAGAGTTTAGGATCTGAGACGCCCTCGTCTCGGCTTTCCTTTTGAAAATCCATCATGTCATGGTAACCTCTGGTTATGAGACCGCCTTCGTGTCGGCCTACCTTAGAGTTTAGGATCTGAGACCGCCCTCGTGTCGGCTATCCTTCTAAAATCCATCATGTGATGGTAACCTATGTTTATGAGACCGCCTTCGTGTCGGTTTACCTTAGATTTTAGGATCTGAGACCGTACTTATGTCGGCTTTCCTTTTGAAAATCCATCTTGTGATGGTAACCTCTAGTTATGAGACCGCCTTCGTGTCGGCTTACCTTAGAGTTTAGGATCTGAGACAACCCTCGTGTCGGGTTTACTTTTGAAAATCCATCTGGTGATGGTAACCTCTGGTTATAAGACCGCCTTCGTGTCGGCCTACCTTAGAATTTAGGATCTGTGATCGCTCTCGTGTCGGCTTTCCTTCTAAAATTCATCATGTAATGGTAATCTCTGGTTATGAGCCCGCCTTCGTGTCGGCCTACCTTAGAGTTTTGGATCTGAGACCACCCTCGTGTCGGCTTTCCTTCAAAAATCCATCTTGTGATGGTAACCTCTGGTTATGAGACCGCCTTCGTGTCGCCCTACCTTAGAGTTTAGGATCTGAGACCGCCCTCGTGTCGGCTTTCCTTCTAAAATCCATCTTGTTATGGTACCCTCTGGTTATGAGACCGCGTTTGTGTCGGCCTACCTTAGAGTTTAGGATCTGAAACCGCCCTCGTGTCGGCTTTCCTTCAAAAAACCATCTTGTGATGGTACCCTCTGGTCATGAGACCGCCTTCGTGTCTGCCTACCTTAGAGTTTAGGATATGAGACCGCCTTCGTGTTGGCTTTCCTTCAAAAATCATCTTGTGATGGTAACCTCTAGTTATGAGACCGCCTTCGTGTCGGCCTACCTTAGAGTTTAGGATCTGAGACCACCCTCGTGTCGGCTTTCCTTCTAAAATCCATCTTGTGATGGTAACCTCTGGTTTCGAGACCGACTTCGTGTCGACCTACCTTAGAGTTTAGGATCTGAGACCTCCCTCGTGTCGGCTTTCCTTTTGAAAATCCATCTTGTGATGGTAACCTCTGGTTATGAGACCGCCTTCGTATCGGCCTACCTTAGAGTTTAGGATCTGAGACCGCTCTCGTGTCGGCTTTCCTTCTAAAATTCATCATGTAATGGTAATCTCTGGTTATGAGCCCGCCTTCGTGTCGGCCTACCTTAGAGTTTTGGATCTGAGACCTCCCTCGTGTCGGCTTTCCTTCTAAAATCCATCTTGTGATGGTAACCTCTGGTTATGAGACCGCCTTCGTGTCGGCCTACCTTAGAGTTTAGGATCTGAGACCTCCCTCGTGTCGGCTTTCCTTGTGAAAATCCATCTTGTGATGGTAACCTCTGGTTATGAGACCGCCTTCGTATCGGCCTACCTTAGAGTTTAGGATCTGAGACCGCTCTCGTGTCGGCTTTCCTTCTAAAATTCATCATGTAATGGTAATCTCTGGTTATGAGCCCGCCTTCGTGTCGGCCTACCTTAGAGTTTTGGATCTGAGACCGCCCTCGTGTCGGCTTTCCTTCTAAAATCCATCTTGTGATGGTAACCTCTGGTTATGAGACCGCCTTCGTGTCGGCCTACCTTAGAGTTTAGGATCTGAGACCACCCTCGTGTCGGCTTTCCTTCTAAAATCCATCTTGTGATGGTAACCTCTGGTTAAGAGACTGCCTTCGTGTCGGCCTACCTTAGAGTTTAGGATCTGAGACCGCCCTGTAGTCGGCTTTCCTTCAAAAATCCATCTTGTGATGGAAACCTCTGGTTATGAGACCGCCTTCATGTCGGCCTACCTTAGAGTTTAGGATCTGAGACCGCCCTCGTGTTGGCTTTACTTCTAAAATCCATCTTGTAATGGTACCCTCTGGGTATGAGATCGCCTTCGTGTCGGCCTACCTTAGAGTTTAGGATCTGAGACGCCCTCGTCTCGGCTTTCCTTTTGAAAATCCATCATGTGATGGTAACATCTGGTTATGAGACCGTCTTCGTGTCGGCCTACTTTAGAGTTCAGGATCTGAGAGCGCCCACGTGTTGGCTTTCCTTATAAAATCCATCTTGTTATGGTACCCTCTAGTTATGAGACCGCTTTTGTGTCGGCCTACCTTAGAGTTTAGGATCTGAAACCGCCCTCGTGTTAGCTTTTCTTCAAAAAACCATCTTGTGATGGTACCTTCTGGTTATGAGACCGCCTTCGTGTCTGCCTACCTTAGAGTTTAGGATATGAGACCGCCTTCGTGTTGGCTTTCCTTCAAAAATCCATCTTGTGATGGTAACCTCTGGTTATGAGACCGCCTTCGTGTCGGCCTGCCTTAGAGTTTAGGATCTGAGACCGCCCTCGTGTCGGCTATCCTTCTAAAATCCATCATGTGATGGTAACCTATGTTTATGAGACCGCCTTCGTGTCGGTTTACCTTAGAGTTTAGGATCTGAGACCGTACTTATGTCGGCTTTCCTTTTGAAAATCCATCTTGTGATGGTAACCTCTAGTTATGAGACCGCCTTCGTGTCGGCTTACCTTAGAGTTTAGGATCTGAGACAACCGTCGTGTCGGGTTTCCTTTTGAAAATCCATCTGGTGATGGTAACCTCTGGTTATGAGACCGCCTTCGTGTCGTCCTACCTTAGAATTTAGGATCTGTGACCGCTCTCGTGTCGGCTTTCCTTCTAAAATTCATCATGTAATGGTAATCTCTGGTTATGAGCCCGCCTTCATGTCGGCCTACCTTAGAGTTTTTGACCTGAGACCACCCTCGTGTCGGCTTTCCTTCTAAAATCCATCTTGTGATGGTAACCTCTGGTTATGAGACCGCCTTCGTGTCGCCCTACCTTAGAGTTTAGGATCTGAGACCGCCCTCGTGTCGGCTTTCCTTCTAAAATCCATCTTGTTATGGTACCCTCTGCTTATGAGACCGCGTTTGTGTCGGCCTACCTTAGAGTTTAGGATCTGAAACCGCCCTCGTGTCGGCTTTCCTTCAAAAAACCATCTTGTGATGGTACCCTCTGGTTATGAGACCGCCTTCGTGTCTGCCTACCTTAGATTTTAGGATATGAGACCGCCTTCGTGTTGGCTTTCCTTCAAAAATCCATCTTGTGATCGTAACCTCAGGTTATGAGACCGCCTTTGTGTCGGCCTACCTTAGAGTTTAGGATCTGAGACCACCCTCGTGTCGGCTTTCCTTGTAAAATCCATCTTGTGATGGTAACCTCAGGTTATGAGACCGCCTTCGTGTCAGCCTACCTTAGAGTTTAGGATCTGAGACCGCCCTCATGTCGGCTTTCCTTCTAAAATCCATCTTGTGATGGTAACCTCTAGTTATGAGACCGCCTTCGTGTCAGCCTACCTTAGAGTTTAGGATCTGACACTGCCCTCGTGTCGGCTTTCCTTTCTAAAATCCATCTTGTGATGATAACCTCTGGTTATGAGACCGCCTTCGTATCGGCCTACCTTAGAGTTTAGGATCTGATACCGCTCTCGTGTCGGCTTTCCTTCTAAAATTCATCATGTAATGGTAATCTCTGGTTATGAGCCCGCCTTCGTGTCGGCCTACCTTAGAGGTTTGGATCTGAGACCACATTCGTGTCGGCTTTCCTACTAAAATCCATCTTGTGATGGTAACCTCTGGTTATGAGACCGCCTTCGTGTCGGCCTACCTTAGAGTTTAGGATCTGAGACCACCCTCGTGTCGGCTTTCCTTCTAAAATCCATCTTGTGATGGTAACCTCTGGTTAAGAGACCGCCTTCGTGTCGGCCTACCTTAGAGTTTAGGATCTGAGACCGCCCTCGTGTCGGCTTTCCTTCAAAAATCCATCTTGTGATGGTAACCTCTGGTTATGAGACCGCCTTCATGTCGGCCTACCTTAGAGTTTAGGATCTTAGACCGCCCTCGTGTTGGCTTTCCTTCTAAAATCCGTCTTGTAATGGTACCCTCTGGGTATGAGACCGCCTTCGTGTCGGCCTACCTTAGAGTTTAGGATCTGAGACGCCCTCGTCTCGGCTTTCCTTTTGAAAATCCATCATGTGATGGTAACCTCTGGTTATGAGACCATCTTCGTGTCGGCCTACTTTAGAGTTTAGGATCTGAGAGCGCCCACGTGTTGGCTTTCCTTATAAAATCCATCTTGTTATGGTACCCTCTAGTTATGAGACCGCCTTTGTGTCAGCCTACCTTAGAGTTTAGGATCTGAAACCGCCCTCGTGTTAGCTTTTCTTCAAAAAACCATCTTGTGATGGTACCCTCTGGTTATGAGACCGCCTTCGTGTCTGCCTACCTTAGAGTTTAGGATATGAGACCGCCTTCGTGTTGGCTTTCCTTCAAAAATCCATCTTGTGATGGTAACCTCTGGTTATGAGACCGCCTTCGTGTCGGCCTGCCTTAGAGTTTAGGATCTGAGACGGCCCTCGTGTCGGCTATCCTTCTAAAATCCATCATGTGATGGTAACCTATGTTGATGAGACCGCCTTCGTGTCGGTTTACCTTAGAGTTTAGGATCTGAGACCGTACTTATGTCCGCTTTCCTTTTGAAAATCCATCTTGTGATGGTAACCTCTAGTTATGAGACCGCCTTCGTGTCGGCTTACCTTAGAGTTTAGGATCTGAGACAACCGTCGTGTCGGGTTTCCTTTTGAAAATCCATCTGGTGATGGTAACCTCTGGTTATGAGACCGCCTTCGTGTCGGCCTACCTTAGAATTTAGGATCTGTGACCGCTCTCGTGTCGGCTTTCCTTCTAAAATTCATCATGTAATGGTAATCTCTGGTTATGAGCCCGCCTTCGTGTCGGCCTACCTTAGAGTTTTGGACCTGAGACCACCCTCGTGTCGGCTTTCCTTCTAAAATCCATCTTGTGATGGTAACCTCTGGTTATGAGACCGCCTTCGTGTCGCCCTACCTTAGAGTTTAGGATCTGAGACCGCCCTCGTGTCGGCTTTCCTTCTAAAATCCATCTTGTTATGGTACCCTCTGCTTATGAGACCGCGTTTGTGTCGGCCTACCTTAGAGTTTAAGATCTGAAACCGCCCTCGTGTCGGCTTTCCTTCAAAAAACCATCTTGTGATGGTACCCTCTGGTTATGAGACCGCCTTCGTGTCTGCCTACCTTAGAGTTTAGGATATTAGACCGACTTCGTGTTGGCTTTCCTTCAAAAATCCATCTTGTGATCGTAACCTCAGGTTATGAGACCGCCTTCGTGTCGGCCTACCTTAGAGTTTAGGATCTGAGACCACCCTCGTGTCGGCTTTCCTTCTAAAATCCATCTTGTGATGGTAACCTCAGGTTATGAGACCGCCTTCGTGTCGGCCTACCTTAGAGTTTAGGATCTGAGACCGCCCTCGTGTCGGCTTTTCTTCTAAAATCCATCTTGTGATGGTAACCTCTAGTTATGAGACCGCCTTCGTGTCGGCCTACCTTAGAGTTTAGGATCTGAGACCGCCCTCGTGTCGGCTTTCCTTTCTAAAATCCATCTTGTGATGGTAACCTCTGGTTATGAGACCGCCTTCGTATCGGCCTACCTTAGAGTTT
Organism: Lathyrus tuberosus; assembly: GCA_022829125.1. Taxonomy (NCBI): domain Eukaryota; kingdom Viridiplantae; phylum Streptophyta; class Magnoliopsida; order Fabales; family Fabaceae; genus Lathyrus; species Lathyrus tuberosus. The sequence goes on from JALAZF010000038.1 coordinate 11,239,398, forward strand.
AGGATCCGATACCGCTCTCGTGTCGGCTTTCCTTCTAAAATTCATCATGTAATGGTAATCTCTGGTTATGAGCCCGCTTTCGTGTCGGCCTACCTTAGAGTTTTGGATCTGAGACCACATTCGTGTCGGCTTTCCTTCTAAAATCCATCTTGTGATGGTAACCTCTGGTTATGAGACCGCCTTCGTGTCGCCCTACCTTAGAGTTTAGGATCTGAGACCACCCTCGTGTCGGCTTTCCTTCTAAAATCCATCTTGTGATGGTAACCTCTGGTTTCGAGACCGACTTCGTGTCGACCTACCTTAGAGTTTAGGATCTGAGACCTCCCTCGTGTCGGCTTGCCTTTTGAAAATTCATCTTGTGATGGTAACCTCTGGTTATGAGACCGCCTTCGTATCGGCCTACCTTAGAGTTTAGGATCTGAGACCGCTCTCGTGTCGGCTTTCCTTCTAAAATTCATCATGTAATGGTAATCTCTGGTTATGAGCCCGCCTTCGTGTCGGCCTACCTTAGAGTTTTGCATCTGAGACCGCCCTCGTTTCGGCTTTCCTTCTAAAATCCATCTTGTGATGGTAACCTCTGGTTATGAGACCGCCTTCGTGTCGGCCTACCTTAGAGTTTAGGATCTGAGACCGCCCTCGTGTCGGTTTTCCTTCTAAAATCCATCTTGTTATGGTACCCTCTGGTTATGAGACCGTGTTTGTGTCGGCCTACCTTAGAGTTTAGGATCTGAAACCGCCCTCGTGTCGGCTTTCCTTCAAAAAACCATCTGGTGATGGTACCCTCTGGTCATGAGACCACCTTCGTGTCTGCCTACCTTAGAGTTTAGGATATGAGACCGCCTTCGTGTTGGCTTTCCTTCAAAAATCCATCTTGTGATGGTAACCTCTGGTTATGAGACCGCCTTCGTGTCGGCCTACCTTAGAGTTTAGGATCTGAGACCACCCTCGTGTCGGCTTTCCTTCTAAAATCCATCTTGTGATGGTAACCTCTGGTTTCGAGACCGACTTCGTGTCGACCTACCTTAGAGTTTAGGATCTGAGACCTCCCTCGTGTCGGCTTTCCTTTTGAAAATCCATCTTGTGATGGTAACCTCTGGTTATGAGACCGCCTTCGTATCGGCCTACCTTAGAGTTTAGGATCTGAGACCGCTCTCGTGTCGGCTTTCCTTCTAAAATTCATCATGTAATGGTAATCTCTGGTTATGAGCCCGCCTTCGTGTCGGCCTACCTTAGAGTTTTGGATCTGAGACCGCCCTCGTTTCGGCTTTCCTTCTAAAATCCATCTTGTGATGGTAACCTCTGGTTATGAGACCGCCTTCGTGTCGGCCTACCTTAGAGTTTAGGATCTGAGACCGCCCTCGTGTCGGCTTTCCTTTCTAAAATCCATCTTGTGATGGTAACCCCTGGTTATGAGACCGCCTTCGTGCCGGCCTACCTTAGAGTTTAGGATCTGAGACCTCCCTCGTGTCGGCTTTCCTTTTGAAAATCCAACTTGTGATGGTAACCTCTGGTTATGAGACCGCCTTCGTATCGGCCTACCTTAGAGTTTAGGATCTGAGACCGCTCTCGCGTCGGCTTTCCTTCTAAAATTCATCATGTAATGGTAATCTCTGGTTATGAGCCCGCCTTCGTGTCGGCCTACCTTAGAGTTTTGGATCTGAGACCGCCCTCGTGTCGGCTTTCCTTCTAAAATCCATCTTGTGATGGTAACCTCTGGTTATGAGACCGCCTTCGTGTTGGCCTACCTTAGAGTTTAGGATCTGAGACCGCGCTCATGTCAGCTTTCCTTTCTAAAATCCATCTTGTGATGGTAACCTCTGGTTATGAGACCGCCTTCGTGTCGGCCTACCTTAGAGTTTAGGATCTGATACCTCCCTCGTGTCGGCTTACCTTGTGAAAATCCATCTTGTGATGGTAACCTCTGGTTAAGAGACCGCCTTCGTGTCGGCCTACCTTAGAGTTTAGGATCTGAGACCGCCCTCGTGTCGGCTTTCCTTCAAAAATCCATCTTGTGATGGAAACCTCTGGTTATGAGACCGCCTTCATGTCGGCCTACCTTAGAGTTTAGGATCTGAGACCGCCCTCGTGTTGGCTTTCCTTCTAAAATCCATCTTGTAATGGTACCCTCTGGGTATGAGACCGCCTTCGTGTCGACCTACCTTAGAGTTTAGGATCTGAGACGCCCTCGTCTCGGCTTTCCTTTTGAAAATCCATCATGTGATGGTAACCTCTGGTTATGAGACCGTCTTCGTGTCGGCCTACTTTAGAGTTTAGGATCTGAGAGCGCCCACGTGTTGGCTTTCCTTATAAAATCCATCTTGTTATGGTACCCTCTAGTCATGAGACCGCCTTTGTGTCGGCCTACCTTAGAGTTTAGGATCTGAAACCGCCCTCGTGTTAGCTTTTCTTCAAAAAACCATCTTGTGATGGTACCCTCTGGTTATGAGACCGCCTTCGTGTCTGCCTACCTTAGAGTTTAGGATATGAGACTGCCTTCGTGTTGGCTTTCCTTCAAAAATCCATCTTGTGATGGTAACCTCTGGTTATGAGACCGCCTTCGTGTCGGCCTACCTTAGAGTTTAGGATCTGAGACCTCCCTCGTGTCGGCTTTCCTTGTGAAAATCCATCTTGTGATGGTAACCTCTGGTTAAGAGACCGCCTTCGTATCGGCCTACCTTAGAGTTTAGGATCTGAGACCGCCCTCGTGTCGGCTTTCCTTTCTAAAATCCATCTTGTGATGGTAACCTCTGGTTATGAGACCGCCTTCGTGCCGGCCTACCTTAGAGTTTAGGATCTGAGACCTCCCTCGTGTCGGCTTTCCTTTTGAAAATCCAACTTGTGATGGTAACCTCTGGTTATGAGACCGCCTTCGTATCGGCCTACCTTAGAGTTTAGGATCTGAGACCGCTCTCGTGTCAGCTTTCCTTCTAAAATTCATCATGTAATGGTAATCTCTGGTTATGAGCCCGCCTTCGTGTCGGCCTACCTTAGAGTTTTGGATCTGAGACCGCCCTCGTGTCGGCTTTCCTTCTAAATTCCATCTTGTGATGGTAACCTCTGGTTATGAGACCGCCTTCGTGTCGGCCTACCTTAGAGTTTCGGATCTGAGACCGCCCTCGTGTCGGCTTTCCTTTCTAAAATCCATCTTGTGATGGTAACCTCTGGTTATGAGACCGCCTTCGTGTCGGCCTACCTTAGAGTTTAGGATCTGAGACCTCCCTCGTGTCGGCTTTCCTTTCGAAAATCCATCTTGTGATGGTAACCTCTGGTTAAGAGACCGCCTTCGTGTCGGCCTACCTTAGAGTTTAGGATCTGAGACCGCCCTCGTGTCGGCTTTTCTTCAAAAATCCATCTTGTGATGGAAACCTCTGGTTATGAGACCGCCTTCATGTCGGCCTACCTTAGAGTTTAGGATCTGAGACCGCCCTCGTGTTGGCTTTCCTTCTAAAATCCATCTTGTAATGGTACCCTCTGGGTATGAGACCGCCTTCGTGTCGACCTACCTTAGAGTTTAGGATCTGAGACGCCCTCGTCTCGGCTTTCCTTTTGAAAATCCATCATGTGATGGTAACCTCTGGTTATGAGACCGTCTTCGTGTCGGCCTACTTTAGAGTTTAGGATCTGAGAGCGCCCACGTGTTGGCTTTCCTTATAAAATCCATCTTGTTATGGTACCCTCTAGTCATGAGACCGCCTTTGTGTCGGCCTACCTTAGAGTTTAGGATCTGAAACCGCCCTCGTGTTAGCTTTTCTTCAAAAAACCATCTTGTGATGGTACCCTCTGGTTATGAGACCGCCTTCGTGTCTGCCTACCTTAGAGTTTAGGATATGAGACTGCCTTCGTGTTGGCTTTCCTTCAAAAATCCATCTTGTGATGGTAACCTCTGGTTATGAGACCGCCTTCGTGTCGGCCTACCTTAGAGTTTAGGATCTGAGACCTCCCTCGTGTCGGCTTTCCTTGTGAAAATCCATCTTGTGATGGTAACCTCTGGTTAAGAGACCGCCTTCGTATCGGCCTACCTTAGAGTTTAGGATCTGAGACCGCCCTCGTGTCGGCTTTCCTTTCTAAAATCCATCTTGTGATGGTAACCTCTGGTTTTGAGACCGCCTTCGTGCCGGCCTACCTTAGAGTTTAGGATCTGAGACCTCCCTCGTGTCGGCTTTCCTTTTGAAAATCCAACTTGTGATGGTAACCTCTGGTTATGAGACCGCCTTCGTATCGGCCTACCTTAGAGTTTAGGATCTGAGACCGCTCTCGTGTCAGCTTTCCTTCTAAAATTCATCATGTAATGGTAATCTCTGGTTATGAGCCCGCCTTCGTGTCGGCCTACCTTAGAGTTTTGGATCTGAGACCGCCCTCGTGTCGGCTTTCCTTCTAAATTCCATCTTGTGATGGTAACCTCTGGTGATGAGACCGCCTTCGTGTCGGCCTACCTTAGAGTTTCGGATCTGAGACCGCCCTCGTGTCGGCTTTCCTTTCTAAAATCCATCTTGTGATGGTAACCTCTGGTTATGAGACCGCCTTCGTGTCGGCCTACCTTAGAGTTTAGGATCTGAGACCTCCCTCGTGTCGGCTTTCCTTTCGAAAATCCATCTTGTGATGGTAACCTCTGGTTAAGAGACCGCCTTCGTGTCGGCCTACCTTAGAGTTTAGGATCTGAGACCGCCCTCGTGTCGGCTTTTCTTCTAAAATCCATCTTGTGATGGAAACCTCTGGTTATGAGACCGCCTTCATGTCGGCCTACCTTAGAGTTTAGGATCTGAGACCGCCCTCGTGTTGGCTTTCCTTCTAAAATCCATCTTGTAATGGTACCCTCTGGGTATGAGACCGCCTTCGTGTCGGCCTACCTTAGAGTTTAGGATCTGAGACGCCCTCGTCTCGGCTTTCCTTTTGAAAATCCATCATGTGATGGTAACCTCTGGTTATGAGACCGTCTTCGTGTCAGCCTACTTTAGAGTTTAGGATCTGAGAGCGCCCACGTGTTGGCTTTCCTTATAAAATCCATCTTGTTATGGTACCCTCTAGTTATGAGACCGCCTTTGTGTCGGCCTACCTTAGAGTTTAGGATCTGAAACCGCCCTCGTGTTAGCTTTTCTTCAAAAAACCATCTTGTGATGGTACCCTCTGGTTATGAGACCGCCTTCGTGTCTGCCTACCTTAGAGTTTAGGATATGAGACCGCCTTCGTGTTGGCTTTCCTTCAAAAATCCATCTTGTGATGGTAACCTCTGGTTATGAGACCGCCTTCGTGTCGGCCTGCCTTAGAGTTTAGGATCTGAGACCGCCATCGTGTCGGCTATCCTTCTAAAATCCATCATGTGATGGTAACCTATGTTTATGAGACCGCCTTCGTGTCGGTTTACCTTAGAGTTTAGGATCTGAGACCGTACTTATGTCGGCTTTCCTTTTGAAAATCCATCTTGTGATGGTAACCTCTAGTTATGAGACTGCCTTCGTGTCGGCTTACCTTAGAGTTTAGGATCTGAGACAACCGTCGTGTCGGGTTTCCTTTTGAAAATCCATCTGGTGATGGTAACCTCTGGTTATGAGACCGCCTTCGTGTCGGCCTACCTTAGAATTTAGGATCTGTGACCGCTCTCGTGTCGGCTTTCCTTCTAAAATTCATCATGTAATGGTAATCTCTGGTTATGAGCCCGCCTTCGTGTCGGCCTACCTTAGAGTTTTGGGCCTGAGACCACCCTCGTGTCGGCTTTCCTTCTAAAATCCATCTTGTGATGGTAACCTCTGGTTATGAGACCGCCTTCGTGTCGCCCTACCTTAGAGTTTAGGATCTGAGACCGCCCTCGTGTCGGCTTTCCTTCTAAAATCCATCTTGTTATGGTACCCTCTGCTTATGAGACCGCGTTTGTGTCGGCCTACCTTAGAGTTTAGGATCTGAAACCGCCCTCGTGTCGGCTTTCCTTCAAAAAACCATCTTGTGACGGTACCCTCTGGTTATGAGACCGCCTTCGTGTCTGCCTACCTTAGAGTTTAGGATATGAGACCGCCTTCGTGTTGGCTTTCCTTCTACAATCCATCTTGTGATCGTAACCTCAGGTTATGAGACCGCCTTCGTGTCGGCCTACCTTAGAGTTTTGGATCTGAGACCACCCTCGTGTCGGCTTTCCTTCAAAAATCCATCTTGTGATGGTAACCTCAGGTTATGAGACCGCCTTCGTGTCGGCCTACCTTAGAGTTTAGGATCTGAGACCGCCCTCGTGTCGGCTTTCCTTCAAAAATCCATCTTGTGATGGTAACCTCTAGTTATGAGACTGCCTTCGTGTCGGCCTACCTTAGAGTTTAGGATCTGAGACCGCCCTCGTGTCGGCTTTCCTTTCTAAAATCCATCTTGTGATGGTAACCTCTGGTTATGAGACCGCCTTCGTATCGGCCTACCTTAGAGTTTAGGATCTGATACTGCTCTCGTGTCGGCTTTCCTTCTAAAATTCATCAGGTAATGGTAATCTCTGGTTATGAGCCCGCCTTCGTGTCGGCCTACCTTAGAGGTTTGGATCTGAGACCACATTCGGGTCGGCTTTCCTTCTAAAATCCATCTTGTGATGGTAACCTCTGGTTATGAGACCTCCTTCGTGTCGCCCTACCTTAGAGTTTAGGATCTGAGACCACCCTCGTGTCGGCTTTCCTTCTAAAATCCATCTTGTGAAGGTAACCTCTGGTTTCGAGACCGACTTCGTGTCGACCTACCTTAGAGTTTAGGATCTGAGACCTCCCTCGTGTCGGCTTTCCTTTTGAAAATCCATTTTGTGATGGTAACCTCTGGTTATGAGACCGCCTTCGTATCGGCCTACCTTAGAGTTTAGGATCTGAGACCGCTCTCGTGTCAGCTTTCCTTCTAAAATTCATCATGTAATGGTAATCTCTGGTTATGAGCCCGCCTTCGTGTCTGCCTACCTTAGAGTTTTGGATCTGAGACCGCCCTCGTGTCGGCTTTCCTTCTAAAATCCATCTTGTGATGGTAACCTCTGGTTATGAGACCGCCTTCGTGTCGGCCTACCTTAGAGTTTAGGATCTGAGACCACCCTCGTGGCGGATTTCCTTCTAAAATCCATCTTGTGATGGTAACCTCTGGTTAAGAGACCGCGTTTGTGTCGGCCTACCTTAGAGTTTAGGATCTGAAACCGCCCTCGTGTCGGCTTTCCTTCAAAAAACCATCTTGTGATGGTACCCTCTGGTCATGAGACCGCCTTCGTGTCTGCCTACCTTAGAGTTTAGGATATGAGACCGCCTTCGTGTTGGCTTTCCTTGAAAAATCCATCTTGTGATGGTAACCTCTGGTTATGAGATCGCCTTCGTGTCGGCCTACCTTAGAGTTTAGGATCTGAGACCACCCTCGTGTCGGCTTTCCTTCTAAAATCCATCTTGTGATGGTAACCTCTGGTTTCGAGACCGACTTCGTGTCGACCTACCTTAGAGTTTAGGATCTGAGACCTCCCTCGTGCCGGCTTTCCTTTTGAAAATCCATCTTGTGATGGTAACCTCTGGTTATGAGACCGCCTTCGTATCGGCCTACCTTAGAGTTTAGGATCTGAGACCGCTCTCGTGTCGGCTTTCCTTCTAAAATTCATCATGTAATGGTAATCTCTGGTTATGAGCCCGCCTTCGTGTCGGCCTACCTTAGAGTTTTGGATCTGAGACCGCCCTCGTGTCGGCTTTCCTTCTAAAATCCATCTTGTGATGGTAACCTCTGGTTATGAGACCGCCTTCGTGTCGGCCTACCTTAGAGTTTAGGATCTGAAAATCCAACTTGTGATGGTAACCTCTGGTTATGAGACCGCCTTCGTATCGGCCTACCTTAGAGTTTAGGATCTGAGACCGCTCTCGTGTCGGCTTTCCTTCTAAAATTCATCATGTAATGGTAATCTCTGGTTATGAGCCCGCCTTCGTGTCTGCCTACCTTAGAGTTTTGGATCTGAGACCGCCCTCGTGTCGGCTTTCCTTCTAAAATCCATCTTGTGATGGTAACCTCTGGTTATGAGACCGCCTTCGTGTCGGCCTACCTTAGAGTTTAGGATCTGAGATCGCCCTCGTGTCGGCTTTCCTTTCTAAAATCCATCTTGTGATGGTAACCTCTGGTTATGAGACCGCCTTCGTATCGGCCTAAATTAGAGTTTAGGATCTGAGACCGCTCTCGTGTCAGCTTTCCTTCTAAAATTCATCATGTAATGGTAATCTCTGGTTATGAGCCCGCCTTCGTGTCGGCCTACCTTAGAGTTTTGGATCTGAGACCGCCCTCGTGTCGGCTTTCCTTCTAAAATCCATCTTGTGATGGTAACCTCTGGTTATGAGACCGCCTTCGTGTCGGCCTACCTTAGAGTTTAGGATCTGAGACCACCCTCATGTAGGCTTTCCTTCTAAAATCCATCTTGTGATGGTAACCTCTGGTTAAGAGACCGCCTTCGTGTCGGCCTACCTTAGAGTTTAGGATCTGAGACCGCCCTCGTGTCGGCTTTCCTTCAAAAATCCATCTTGTGATGGAAACCTCTGGTTATGAGACCGCCTTCATGTCGGCCTACCTTAGAGTTTAGGATCTGAGACCGCCCTCGTGTTGGCTTTCCTTCTAAAATCCATCTTGTAATGGTACCCTCTGGGTATGAGACCGCCTTCGTGTCGGCCTACCTTAGAGTTTAGGATCTGAGACGCCCTCGTCTCGGCTTTCCTTTTGAAAATCCATCATGTGATGGTAACCTCTGGTTATGAGACCGTCTTCGTGTCGGCCTACTTTAGAGTTTAGGATCTGAGAGCGCCCACGTGTTGGCTTTCCTTATAAAATCCATCTTGTTATGGTACCCTCTAGTTATGAGACCGCCTTTGTGTCGGCCTACCTTAGAGTTTAGGATCTGAGACCGTCCTCGTGTTGGCTTTCCTTCTAAAATTCATCATGTAATGGTAATCTCTGGTTATGAGCCCGCCTTCGTGTCGGCCTACCTTAGAGTTTTGGATCTGAGACCACATTCGTGTCGGCTTTCCTTCTAAAATCCATCTTGTGATGGTAACCTCTGGTTATGAGACCGCCTTCGTGTCGCCCTACCTTAGAGTTTAGGATCTGAGACCACCCTCGTGTCGGCTTTCCTTCTAAAATCCATCTTGTTATGGTACCCTCTGGTTATGAGACCGCGTTTGTGTCGGCCTACCTTAGAGTTTAGGATCTGAAACCGCCCTCGTGTCGGCTTTCCTTCAAAAAACCATCTTGTGATGGTACCCTCTGGTCATGAGACCGCCTTCGTGTCTTCCTACCTTAGAGTTTAGGATATGAGACCGCCTTCGTGTTGGCTTTCCTTCAAAAATCCTTCTTGTGATGGTACCCTCTGGTTATGAGACCGCCTTCGTGTCGGCCTACCTTAGAGTTTAGGATCTGAGACCGCCCTCGTGTTGGCTATCCTTCTAAAATCCATCATGTGATGGTAACCTATGTTTATGAGACCGCCTTCGTGTCGGTTTACCTTAGATTTTAGGATCTGAGACCGTACTTATGTCGGCTTTCCTTTTGAAAATCCATCTTGTGATGGTAACCTCTAGTTATGAGACCGCCTTCGTGTCGGCTTACCTTAGAGTTTAGGATCTGAGACAACCCTCGTGTCGGGTTTACTTTTGAAAATCCATCTGGTGATGGTAACCTCTGGTTATAAGACCGCCTTCGTGTCGGCCTACCTTAGAATTTAGGATCTATGATCGCTCTCGTGTCGGCTTTCCTTCTAAAATTCATCATGTAATGGTAATCTCTGGTTATGAGACCGCCTTCGTGTCGGCCTACCTTAGAGTTTTGGATCTGAGACCTATAACAACCCAATTCCCATCGCGAATAAATAACATATAATAAACGTTCCCCGACTCTCGTGCTACGTATCAGAGCAGACACCAAGACCGACAACGGAACGGAGGACTAATCTTCACAAAATCCTCCACGCCTCTAAAGCTGACAATCTGCACTATGCCATAAAAAGCATATTCCAGCAGAAGGGTGAGAAATAACAACTATAACAAGATTGCATAATAATATGCCACAACACAGATAATTCACATATGTAATATTTCTCACCGCATACATCACATACTAACACATATAGCATGGCACCAATACATAATATATCACACATAATAAATCGAATCATGATTTTCCACACATAACACATCCCTTCACAATTCACACCACAATTCATCCCAACTCACTCATATACATCACAATGTATATATCTATACGAAACCAAGCATATAATCATGCATATTCCATTAATTCCATACTTCCACAAAGCATACTTTTCCATAATCATTCATCAATGCAAATATACAAAAGATGATCAATGCATACCATAGAGATCGACCAACGACTCTATATAGATGCAAATGCGGTACCGACTCAATTGGTGATACATTAGTCCCCCAGGAACTCTTGGAATCATCGCTCGTTACATAGAGTAACTCCCCGTCGGGCCTACGATGTTCCCCGTCGCTATAAACCACTATTTCAGGGCGAACGACGTTTATGGATTGCTTTCTACCACTATTTCAGGGCGCACAATCCGATTGCTTTCTACCAGTATTTCATGGCGCACAATCGTCTATAACCACCGCTTTCAGTCCTCAGGCAACGCCTCATATCTTCGAGGCACACGGTGTTATAGAAAATTCCCTCTGGAATCATTCCGTCACTCAGGACGTCACAACAATGCATATCATGATGCTTGACATACAAATTACTCATGACATTCACATTGCACCCACATACACATCCATAATCATGCATAAATCAACAATTACCACGTATCGCATTTTCTTGCCATAAGGCCACAAATCATCATCACAACAATATCACGTGCATATTCATTTCACAACATGTCACCACATGCATTTTCATTACAAACCACAAACCACAACAATTATGCAATCACAATCACTTCCACAAGAAATTCACATATCAAATGCTACTCACAACACATCATTATCGCACATTGAAATCAAAACCCAAAACACACATTTATTCCTCCATAACACCACAAACCATCATCACCAATACTTATCATATATATTCACATCAACACAATTATTGTCATAAAGCCACAAACCATCAACAAAGTATTCCACAACAACCAATTATCATCAAAGAATCATCACACAAGTCATACAATCACTTACCAAAGCATAACCCACAATATTGAAAAATAACACCAAAGTCCATAATTCGTTTTCTCGGAAAAGTCGGCCAAAAATAATATTTTTCATCATCACTAAAAAGTACTCCTAAAGACCTTCGATTCGATATAAAGAACTCTTAAATCCGATAAACGACGAATAAGTTACGAATATTTCCAAATAACGCAAAACATAAACCGGACGCCCGACACTACGAAACGGTTCGTAAAAACTGTACCGATTGGGAAGGATTCAGACCTCAAAACTATTTTTCCTAGAAAAAACATCTCGTTAGCTTCCCAACGCTTCGAACGGGGATCAAAACCGACTTACGGTTCGAGAGATATGAATTTCCGAAAATCGCACGAAACCAGAATTTTCACACTAGCAGTCGTGTCCGTACGACTGCGTGAAAATACACCAGTTCTGGTTCAGCAGTGATTCTTGGGGCGTTTTCGCCCGAAACCCGACCGATTCAATTATTTTCTTCAAACAAAATACATGATAATCCTCCATAAATGTATACGGACGTATTAGAATAAAAAATTACGCGATTCCGCGACTTTTGAAAAACACTATTCCGGAACCTAAAAACGCCAAATTTTCAAATATCAACCGATTTTAACGAAACGAGTTTCTATAACGTCGGCCTCACTTCACTCGACTAAACTACGCAATTTATTTCGAAATTCATCCGTGAAAACATCGATTTCTATCGATTTCCTACAATTCGACCTAAACGGAAAACTATAAGAAAATATCCAAAACAATCAAGAAAACATACACATATACATACACAAGCAAGATATAATTGAAACTTCTCACCCTTACCCGATTAATCGCGATTGAAACGGACGAATACTCGATTTTCCTCTTTTTCTCTTTTCTCCCCTCTTCCTCTTCTTTCCTTCTCTTTCTCTTCTTTCTTCTTTTCCTTTTCTTTTCTTTTCTCTTTTTCTATCTTTCTATTCTATTTAAACAAAATATCTACCCAAATGACCAAAATACCCCTCATCTCAAATATCTCGCCAACGCTCTCAAAACGCGACAAAAGATTACAACATTGAAAAATAACATTTTGTCAAATAAAAGTCAATAATAAAATAATATAATAATAAAATAATCAACTAAACTCGATTAAATAAAACTGACCAAAACTGGGGCGTTACAATTCTCCCCCACTTAGACATTTTCGTCCTCGAAAATCTACTGAGACGAACAACTCCGGACACGACTCTCGCATCCGACAAACAAACCAACATGCCATCAAAAGGCACACCACGAATAACACAACAGATAAACACCTTGCTAACCGTAATTACAACAACACGATACGACGACAACAACAACGACAAGATGCAAAGCCCATACAATGCACTTGACGACCAACTCACAACTCAAGGAAAACCACGATACCAACACACAGGTTCACTCTAGAACCGAAACACAACAAGATCGTTACCCTACTCTAGGTAACACTCCCCTAATTCCCCACACAGGAATTAGCTACACACACTCGAACCATCACCATGGAAACGAGGCAATAACACAAACAAGAACACAAGTTCCACGACACAACATCGATTAAACAACCTCCACACAACCATAATACCAACATCCTTGTCACACAACCTTATTACAACCATGCTACGATTCACCAATCGAACATATAACCAAAACATCCATTTACATAACAGCCCATGAATAACATTTAAACCTTTCACTTATCACTTCCATTTTGAAAAGTTCAATGGTCTCATCAGTCCTACATATTCCCAATGTTCAACCTAAGAAATCTTACAAGTCACACACTTATATATGAAATGTGCCACATCACGCTTTCGATGCGCACTCTGATTACTCGTAACCATCAAAACTACCAATCTCACGACCAAAGTCTAACTCTTCCTCATATTCTCCAAAAATCACTGTTCACTTTTAATATATCCAACTTCACACTCTACGGTGTTATCTCACGCACCAGACACAAGTCTCTAAACTGCTCAAATAATTCTAATTCTCGGACCATCAAAACAGACATACACTAAAACTTTCGACTTAACTCATCCGGCACAACCTCGGCTTTTCCCAAAGAATAATCCAAGCCAAATTCATAACTCATCACAAATTCTAGCCATCCTCATTGTCTCATACTCTATTCCTTCAAACCAACCAAGTACTCTAAACTCTTGTGGTTACCCAACACTTCGAGTCAAGAACCATAAAAATAATACCTCCAAATTTTCCAACACAATACAACCGCAACCAATTCCAAATCCTGAATAGTATAGATCCTTTTATGAATCCTCAATTGTCGTAAAGCATAAGCCACGACTTTACTCCCTTGCATTAACACACTGACTAAACTCATCAAAGACACATCACAATACCTCACAAACGATTTATTAGGATCACACAGAATCAAAACTGAAGCCGTATACCATTTCTACTTCAACTCACCCAAAACTAACTCACAACGAACATCCAAAACAAACGACTCATCCTTTGCAAGCCAACTGAAATAACAGAAGTACAAACTTAGTAAAGTCTTCCATACCCTACCGTAACAACCAACTGAGCCCAAAAGTTTCTAATCTCCTTAACCGACTTCGGAACCTCTCATTGTAGAACTGCATCTACTTCCGATGAATCCACAACAAATATCATCCTCAGAAATAACATATCCAAGAAAACTAACCTTTTCAACCAAAATTCTCACTCGGATAGCTTAGCATAAAACTTCGCCTCTTTTCAATACTTGTGATTCAAATCTCAAACACTCTATATGTTCTTCCTCTGGGTTTATAACAGATCCGAATATCCTCAATCAAAACCAATACGAACTTATCCAAATAAATATGAAAGATACGATTCCTCTACTCCACAAACATTACAGACGCATTACTATCACCGAACAACATCACTGCACATTGTAATGTCCAACCAAACTCCAAAAGATAAAAATTCTTAAAGCTCTTGCAAAACTTTCCACTGGGAAACTGGTTACTCACACACAAGCTTAACCGAGTAATTAACAGCCTAATCCGATGGTAACAACACAAACAAGTCACATCAAATCGATCAAAGCCTTCACTCACACAATTCAATATCCTTATCAAACGTTCCAAACAATTGCAATTCCACTCAAACTCAACCAAACCATTCCAGTTATCTGTTCATGAAAGTGGTCACTTATTCTCAATCGTTACCTTATTCCACTATTAGCAATCCATACATACTTTCTTCGCTTAACAGTCCAAATTCCATAAATTCCAACATGTAGCAATAACCAACCAACAATAACTCTTAAATATTACATCCACACTTAGGGGTTCTCTCAACATTTCCCATTATTTCTCTAAAACTCCAAAGACTCCAAACCTCACTAGAACTCTAAGTTTTACTTTTCATAGTCTCAATACCAATACCATCATCTCCATCATACTTGTTATTCCATTCAATCATCAGTTCCTTGTATTACTATCAATACTGGGGCTCTCTAAGACAACACACTTGGTTTCACAAATCCCTTTTTCCAGCAAATCCTTCAACTGCTCTTTCAATCTGAGTTTCGCTTCCTAAAAGTTCTTCTACTTATTTAGCATATCCAAACCTTAAATCCTTACCTTCGTCAAATTTGAGTTCACACTTTACTCTCTGAGAACAACCATTAACGATACCCAATCGTTCTCTCCCAATGACTTCCCAACTGGACCAACATATCAAAATCTCTAATCCATTTCACACACTATCAAAGCCGGAAAGACACGCCTATTCCATCCAACATAATTTCCGTCTGCTATCAACAAGAGATTAAGGGTGATCAGTTCCTCAATTTGTCAATAGAAGCCGACAATCATGATGTGGCATAAACCGTCTTTACCAAACTATAATAGCATTTCTTGCATCCTGTGCACAAAACTACCTAAAGCACAAATCCTTAGTTGACATAAACCTTACCACCGCATCCCTTCTAGAACCGGGAACCACACTATCCAAACAACACTTACAATCTTGCAATTCACAATACACTGAGCCAACGCTCCACACCTGAAGCAACATGGAGAAGTACCAACTTCTCCCCCACTTATCTCAAACTCAATCCTGAAAACAAAGGATTAGAAAACCCAGAAAGTACTGACAGTGTTCCACACACCTATCACGTACTAAGAGATAAACAACAACGACAGTATTCAACTGTCACACCAACTGACTCAATAGCTTGGCCGGACGGACCGACCTGCTCTGATACCACTTATATAACAACCCAATTCCCATCGCGAATAAATAACATATAATAAACGTTCCCCGACTCTCGTGCTACGTATCAGAGCAGACACCAAGACCGACAACGGAACGGAGGACTAATCTTCACAAAATCCTCCACGCCTCTAAAGCTGACAATCTGCACTATGCCATAAAAAGCATATTCCAGCAGAAGGGTGAGAAATAACAACTATAACAAGATTGCATAATAATATGCCACAACACAGATAATTCACATATGTAATATTTCTCACCGCATACATCACATACTAACACATATAGCATGGCATCAATACATAATATATCACACATAATAAATCGAATCATGATTTTCCACACATAACACATCCCTTCACAATTCACACCACAATTCATCCCAACTCACTCATATACATCACAATGTATATATCTATACGAAACCAAGCATATAATCATGCATATTCCATTAATTCCATACTTCCACAAAGCATACTTTTCCATAATCATTCATCAATGCAAATATACAAAAGATGATCAATGCATACCATAGAGATCGACCAACGACTCTATATAGATGCAAATGCGGTACCGACTCAATTGGTGATACATTAGTCCCCCAGGAACTCTTGGAATCATCGCTCGTTACATAGAGTAACTCCCCGTCGGGCCTACGATGTTCCCCGTCGCTATAAACCACTATTTCAGGGCGAACGACGTTTATGGATTGCTTTCTACCACTATTTCAGGGCGCACAATCCGATTGCTTTCTACCAGTATTTCATGGCGCACAATCGTCTATAACCACCGCTTTCAGTCCTCAGGCAACGCCTCATATCTTCGAGGCACACGGTGTTATAGAAAATTCCCTCTGGAATCATTCCGTCACTCAGGACGTCACAACAATGCATATCATGATGCTTGACATACAAATTACTCATGACATTCACATTGCACCCACATACACATCCATAATCATGCATAAATCAACAATTACCACGTATCGCATTTTCTTGCCATAAAGCCACAAATCATCATCACAACAATATCACGTGCATATTCATTTCACAACATGTCACCACATGCATTTTCATTACAAACCACAAACCACAACAATTATGCAATCACAATCACTTCCACAAGAAATTCACATATCAAATGCTACTCACAACACATCATTATCGCACATTGAAATCAAAACCCAAAACACACATTTATTCCTCCATAACACCACAAACCATCATCACCAATACTTATCATATATATTCACATCAACACAATTATTGTCATAAAGCCACAAACCATCAACAAAGTATTCCACAACAACCAATTATCATCAAAGAATCATCACACAAGTCATACAATCACTTACCAAAGCATAACCCACAATATTGAAAAATAACACCAAAGTCCATAATTCGTTTTCTCGGAAAAGTCGGCCAAAAATAATATTTTTCATCATCACTAAAAAGTACTCCTAAAGACCTTCGATTCGATATAAAGAACTCTTAAATCCGATAAACGACGAATAAGTTACGAATATTTCCAAATAACGCAAAACATAAACCGGACGCCCGACACTACGAAACGGTTCGTAAAAACTGTACCGATTGGGAAGGATTCAGACCTCAAAACTATTTTTCCTAGAAAAAACATCTCGTTAGCTTCCCAACGCTTCGAACGGGGATCAAAACCGACTTACGGTTCGAGAGATATGAATTTCCGAAAATCGCACGAAACCAGAATTTTCACACTAGCAGTCGTGTCCGTACGACTGCGTGAAAATACACCAGTTCTGGTTCAGCAGTGATTCTTGGGGCGTTTTCGCCCGAAACCCGACCGATTCAATTATTTTCTTCAAACAAAATACATGATAATCCTCCATAAATGTATACGGACGTATTAGAATAAAAAATTACGCGATTCCGCGACTTTTGAAAAACACTATTCCGGAACCTAAAAACGCCAAATTTTCAAATATCAACCGATTTTAACGAAACGAGTTTCTATAACGTCGGCCTCACTTCACTCGACTAAACTACGCAATTTATTTCGAAATTCATCCGTGAAAACATCGATTTCTATCGATTTCCTACAATTCGACCTAAACGGAAAACTATAAGAAAATATCCAAAACAATCAAGAAAACATACACATATACATACACAAGCAAGATATAATTGAAACTTCTCACCCTTACCCGATTAATCGCGATTGAAACGGACGAATACTCGATTTTCCTCTTTTTCTCTTTTCTCCCCTCTTCCTCTTCTTTCCTTCTCTTTCTCTTCTTTCTTCTTTTCCTTTTCTTTTCTTTTCTCTTTTTCTATCTTTCTATTCTATTTAAACAAAATATCTACCCAAATGACCAAAATACCCCTCATCTCAAATATCTCGCCAACGCTCTCAAAACGCGACAAAAGATTACAACATTGAAAAATAACATTTTGTCAAATAAAAGTCAATAATAAAATAATATAATAATAAAATAATCAACTAAACTCGATTAAATAAAACTGACCAAAACTGGGGCGTTACAAGACCACCCTCGTGTCGGCTTTCCTTCTAAAATCCATCTTGTGATGGTAACCTCTGGTTATGAGACCGCCTTCGTGTCGCCCTACCTTAGAGTTTAGGATCTGAGACCGCCCTCGTGTCGGCTTTCCTTCTAAAATCCATCTTGTTATGTTACCCTCTGGTTATGAGACCACGTTTGTGTCGGCCTACCTTAGAGTTTAGGATCTGAAACCGCCCTCGTGTCGGCTTTCCTTCAAAAAACCATCTTGTGATGGTACCCTCTGGTCATGAGACCGCCTTCGTGTCTTCCTACCTTAGAGTTTAGGATATGAGACCGCCTTCGTGTTGGCTTTCCTTCAAAAATCCATCTTGTGATGGTAACCTCTGGTTATGAGACCGACTTCATGTCGGCCTACCTTAGAGTTTAGGATCTGAGACCTCCCTCGTGTCGGCTTTCCTTTTGAAAATCCATCTTGTGATGGTAACCTCTGGTTATGAGACCGCCTTCGTATCGGCCTACCTTAGAGTTTAGGATCTGATACCGCTCTCGTGTCGGCTTTCCTTCTAAAATTCATCATGTAATGGTATTCTCTGGTTATGAGCCCGCCTTCGTGTCGGCCTACCTTAGAGTTTTGGATCTGAAACCACATTCGTGTCGGCTTTCCTTCTAAAATCCATCTTGTGATGGTAACCTCTGGTTATGAGACCGCCTTCGTGTCGTCCTACCTTAGAGTTTAGGATCTGAGACCACCCTCGTGTCGGCTTTCCTTCTAATATCCATCTTGTTATGGTACCCTCTGGTTATGAGACCGCGTTTGTGTCGGCCTACCTTAGAGTTTAGGATCTGAAACTGCCCTCATGTCGGCTTTCCTTCAAAAAACCATCTTGTGATGGTACCCTCTGGTTATGAGACCGCCTTCGTGTCGGCCTACCTTAGAGTTTAGGATCTGAAACCGCCCTCGTGTCGGCTTTCCTTCAAAAAACCATCTTGTGATGGTACCCTCTGGTCATGAGACCGCCTTCGTGTCTTCCTACCTTAGAGTTTAGGATATGAGACCGCCTTCGTGTTGGCTTTCCTTCAAAAATCCATCTTGTGATGGTAACCTCTGGTTATGAGACCGACTTCATGTCGGCCTACCTTAGAGTTTAGGATCTGAGACCTCCCTCGTGTCGGCTTTCCTTTTGAAAATCCATCTTGTGATGGTAACCTCTGGTTATGAGACCGCCTTCGTATCGGCCTACCTTAGAGTTTAGGATCTGATACCGCTCTCGTGTCGGCTTTCCTTCTAAAATTCATCATGTAATGGTATTCTCTGGTTATGAGCCCGCCTTCGTGTCGGCCTACCTTAGAGTTTTGGATCTGAAACCACATTCGTGTCGGCTTTCCTTCTAAAATCCATCTTGTGATGGTAACCTCTGGTTATGAGACCGCCTTCGTGTCGTCCTACCTTAGAGTTTAGGATCTGAGACCACCCTCGTGTCGGCTTTCCTTCTAATATCCATCTTGTTATGGTACCCTCTGGTTATGAGACCGCGTTTGTGTCGGCCTACCTTAGAGTTTAGGATCTGAAACTGCCCTCATGTCGGCTTTCCTTCAAAAAACCATCTTGTGATGGTACCCTCTGGTTATGAGACCGCCTTCGTGTCGGCCTACCTTAGAGTTTAGGATCTGAGACCGCCCTCGTGTCGGCTATCCTTCTAAAATCCATCATGTGATGGTAACCTATGTTTATGAGACCGCCTTCGTGTCGGTTTACCTTAGATTTTAGGATCTGAGACCGTACTTATGTCGGCTTTCCTTTTGAAAATCCATCTTGTGATGGTAACCTCTAGTTATGAGACCGCCTTCGTGTCGGCTTACCTTAGAGTTTAGGATCTGAGACAACCCTCGTGTCGGGTTTACTTTTGAAAATCCATCTGGTGATGGTAACCTCTGGTTATAAGACCGCCTTCGTGTCGGCCTACCTTAGAATTTAGGATCTATGATCGCTCTCGTGTCGGCTTTCCTTCTAAAATTCATCATGTAATGGTAATCTCTGGTTATGAGACCGCCTTCGTGTCGGCCTACCTTAGAGTTTTGGATCTGAGACCACCCTCGTGTCGGCTTTCCTTCTAAAATCCATCTTGTGATGGTAACCTCTGGTTATGAGACCGCCTTCGTGTCGCCCTACCTTAGAGTTTAGGATCTGAGACCGCCCTCGTGTCGGCTTTCCTTCTAAAATCCATCTTGTTATGGTACCCTCTGGTTATGAGACCGCGTTTGTGTCGGCCTACCTTAGAGTTTAGGATCTGAAACCGCCCTCGTGTCGGCTTTCCTTCAAAAAACCATCTTGTGATGGTACCCTCTGGTCATGAGACCGCCTTCGTGTCTTCCTACCTTAGAGTTTAGGATATGAGACCGCCTTCGTGTTGGCTTTCCTTCAAAAATCCATCTTGTGATGGTAACCTCTGGTTATTAGACCGCCTTCGTGTCGGCCTACCTTAGAGTTTAGGATCTGAGACCACCCTCGTGTCGGCATTCCTTCTAAAATCCATCTTGTGATGGTAACCTCTGGTTATGAGACCGACTTCATGTCGGCCTACCTTAGAGTTTAGGATCTGAGACCTCCCTCGTGTCGGCTTTCCTTTTGAAAATCCATCTTGTGATGGTAACCTCTGGTTATGAGACCGCCTTCGTATCGGCCTACCTTAGAGTTTAGGATCTGATACCGCTCTCGTGTCGGCTTTCCTTCTAAAATTCATCATGTAATGGTATTCTCTGGTTATGAGCCCGCCTTCGTGTCGGCCTACCTTAGAGTTTTGGATCTGAAACCACATTCGTGTCGGCTTTCCTTCTAAAATCCATCTTGTGATGGTAACCTCTGGTTATGAGACCGCCTTCGTGTCGTCCTACCTTAGAGTTTAGGATCTGAGACCACCCTCGTGTCGGCTTTCCTTCTAATATCCATCTTGTTATGGTACCCTCTGGTTATGAGACCGCGTTTGTGTCGGCCTACCTTAGAGTTTAGGATCTGAAACTGCCCTCATGTCGGCTTTCCTTCAAAAAACCATCTTGTGATGGTACCCTCTGGTTATGAGACCGCCTTCGTGTCGGCCTACCTTAGAGTTTAGGATCTGAGACCGCCCTCGTGTCGGCTATCCTTCTAAAATCCATCATGTGATGGTAACCTATGTTTATGAGACCGCCTTCGTGTCGGTTTACCTTAGATTTTAGGATCTGAGACCGTACTTATGTCGGCTTTCCTTTTGAAAATCCATCTTGTGATGGTAACCTCTAGTTATGAGACCGCCTTCGTGTCGGCTTACCTTAGAGTTTAGGATCTGAGACAACCCTCGTGTCGGGTTTACTTTTGAAAATCCATCTGGTGATGGTAACCTCTGGTTATAAGACCGCCTTCGTGTCGGCCTACCTTAGAATTTAGGATCTATGATCGCTCTCGTGTCGGCTTTCCTTCTAAAATTCATCATGTAATGGTAATCTCTGGTTATGAGACCGCCTTCGTGTCGGCCTACCTTAGAGTTTTGGATCTGAGACCACCCTCGTGTCGGCTTTCCTTCTAAAATCCATCTTGTGATGGTAACCTCTGGTTATGAGACCGCCTTCGTGTCGCCCTACCTTAGAGTTTAGGATCTGAGACCGCCCTCGTGTCGGCTTTCCTTCTAAAATCCATCTTGTTATGGTACCCTCTGGTTATGAGACCGCGTTTGTGTCGGCCTACCTTAGAGTTTAGGATCTGAAACCGCCCTCGTGTCGGCTTTCCTTCAAAAAACCATCTTGTGATGGTACCCTCTGGTCATGAGACCGCCTTCGTGTCTTCCTACCTTAGAGTTTAGGATATGAGACCGCCTTCGTGTTGGCTTTCCTTCAAAAATCCATCTTGTGATGGTAACCTCTGGTTATTAGACCGCCTTCGTGTCGGCCTACCTTAGAGTTTAGGATCTGAGACCACCCTCGTGTCGGCATTCCTTCTAAAATCCATCTTGTGATGGTAACCTCTGGTTATGAGACCGACTTCATGTCGGCCTACCTTAGAGTTTAGGATCTGAGACCTCCCTCGTGTCGGCTTTCCTTTTGAAAATCCATCTTGTGATGGTAACCTCTGGTTATGAGACCGCCTTCGTATCGGCCTACCTTAGAGTTTAGGATCTGATACCGCTCTCGTGTCGGCTTTCCTTCTAAAATTCATCATGTAATGGTATTCTCTGGTTATGAGCCCGCCTTCGTGTCGGCCTACCTTAGAGTTTTGGATCTGAAACCACATTCGTGTCGGCTTTCCTTCTAAAATCCATCTTGTGATGGTAACCTCTGGTTATGAGACCGCCTTCGTGTCGTCCTACCTTAGAGTTTAGGATCTGAGACCACCCTCGTGTCGGCTTTCCTTCTAATATCCATCTTGTTATGGTACCCTCTGGTTATGAGACCGCGTTTGTGTCGGCCTACCTTAGAGTTTAGGATCTGAAACTGCCCTCATGTCGGCTTTCCTTCAAAAAACCATCTTGTGATGGTACCCTCTGGTTATGAGACCGCCTTCGTGTCGGCCTACCTTAGAGTTTAGGATCTGAGACCGCCCTTGTGTCGGCTATCCTTCTAAAATCCATCATGTGATGGTAACCTATGTTTATGAGACCGCCTTCGTGTCGGTTTACCTTAGATTTTAGGATCTGAGACCGTACTTATGTCGGCTTTCCTTTTGAAAATCCATCTTGTCATGGTAACCTCTAGTTATGAGACCGCCTTCGTGTCGGCTTACCTTAGAGTTTAGGATCTGAGACAACCCTCGTGTCGGGTTTACTTTTGAAAATCCATCTGGTGATGGTAACCTCTGGTTATAAGACCGCCTTCGTGTCGGCCTACCTTAGAATTTAGGATCTATGATCGCTCTCGTGTCGGCTTTCCTTCTAAAATTCATCATGTAATGGTAATCTCTGGTTATGAGACCGCCTTCGTGTCGGCCTACCTTAGAGTTTTGGATCTGAGACCACCCTCGTGTCGGCTTTCCTTCTAAAATCCATCTTGTGATGGTAACCTCTGGTTATGAGACCGCCTTCGTGTCGCCCTACCTTAGAGTTTAGGATCTGAGACCGCCCTCGTGTCGGCTTTCCTTCTAAAATCCATCTTGTTATGGTACCCTCTGGTTATGAGACCGCGTTTGTGTCGGCCTACCTTAGAGTTTAGGATCTGAAACCGCCCTCGTGTCGGCTTTCCTTCAAAAAACCATCTTGTGATTGTACCCTCTGGTCATGAGACCGCCTTCGTGTCTTCCTACCTTAGAGTTTAGGATATGAGACCGCCTTCGTGTTGGCTTTCCTTCAAAAATCCATCTTGTGATGGTAACCTCTGGTTATTAGACCGCCTTCGTGTCGGCCTACCTTAGAGTTTAGGATCTGAGACCACCCTCGTGTCGGCATTCCTTCTAAAATCCATCTTGTGATGGTAACCTCTGGTTATGAGACCGACTTCGTGTCGGCCTACCTTAGAGTTTAGGATCTGAGACCTCCCTCGTGTCGGCTTTCCTTTTGAAAATCCATCTTGTGATGGTAACCTCTGGTTATGAGACCGCCTTCGTATCGCCCTACCTTAGAGTTTAGGATCTGATACCGCTCTCGTGTCGGCTTTCCTTCTAAAATTCATCATGTAATGGTAATCTCTGGTTATGAGCCCGCCTTCGTGTCGGCCTACCTTAGAGTTTTGGATCTGAAACCACATTCGTGTCGGCTTTCCTTCTAAAATCCATCTTGTGATGGTAACCTCTGGTTATGAGACCGCCTTCGTGTCGTCCTACCTTAGAGTTTAGGATCTGAGACCACCCTCGTGTCGGCTTTCCTTCTAAAATCCATCTTGTTATGGTACCCTCTGGTTATGAGACCGCGTTTGTGTCGGCCTACCTTAGAGTTTAGGATCTGAAACCGCCCTCATGTCGGCTTTCCTTCAAAAAACCATCTT
Source organism: Lathyrus tuberosus (assembly GCA_022829125.1). Lineage (NCBI taxonomy): Eukaryota > Viridiplantae > Streptophyta > Magnoliopsida > Fabales > Fabaceae > Lathyrus > Lathyrus tuberosus. The sequence continues at coordinate 11,263,248 of JALAZF010000038.1, forward strand.
GTGATGGTACCCTCTGGTTATGAGACCGCCTTCGTGTCGGCCTACCTTAGAGTTTAGGATCTGAGACCGCCCTCGTGTCGGCTATCCTTCTAAAATCCATCATGTGATGGTAACCTATGTTTATGAGACCGCCTTCGTGTCGGTTTACCTTAGATTTTAGGATCTGAGACCGTACTTATGTCGGCTTTCCTTTTGAAAATCCATCTTGTCATGGTAACCTCTAGTTATGAGACCGCCTTCGTGTCGGCTTACCTTAGAGTTTAGGATCTGAGACAACCCTCGTGTCGGGTTTACTTTTGAAAATCCATCTGGTGATGGTAACCTCTGGTTATAAGACCGCCTTCGTGTCAGCCTACCTTAGAATTTAGGATCTATGATCGCTCTCGTGTCGGCTTTCCTTCTAAAATTCATCATGTAATGGTAATCTCTGGTTATGAGACCGCCTTCGTGTCGGCCTACCTTAGAGTTTTGGATCTGAGACCACCCTCGTGTCGGCTTTCCTTCTAAAATCCATCTTGTGATGGTAACCTCTGGTTATGAGACCGCCTTCGTGTCGCCCTACCTTAGAGTTTAGGATCTGAGACCGCCCTCGTGTCGGCTTTCCTTCTAAAATCCATCTTGTTATGGTACCCTCTGGTTATGAGACCGCGTTTGTGTCGGCCTACCTTAGAGTTTAGGATCTGAAACCGCCCTCGTGTCGGCTTTCCTTCAAAAAACCATCTTGTGATTGTACCCTCTGGTCATGAGACCGCCTTCGTGTCTTCCTACCTTAGAGTTTAGGATATGAGACCGCCTTCGTGTTGGCTTTCCTTCAAAAATCCATCTTGTGATGGTAACCTCTGGTTATTAGACCGCCTTCGTGTCGGCCTACCTTAGAGTTTAGGATCTGAGACCACCCTCGTGTCGGCATTCCTTCTAAAATCCATCTTGTGATGGTAACCTCTGGTTATGAGACCGACTTCGTGTCGGCCTACCTTAGAGTTTAGGATCTGAGACCTCCCTCGTGTCGGCTTTCCTTTTGAAAATCCATCTTGTGATGGTAACCTCTGGTTATGAGACCGCCTTCGTATCGCCCTACCTTAGAGTTTAGGATCTGATACCGCTCTCGTGTCGGCTTTCCTTCTAAAATTCATCATGTAATGGTAATCTCTGGTTATGAGCCCGCCTTCGTGTCGGCCTACCTTAGAGTTTTGGATCTGAAACCACATTCGTGTCGGCTTTCCTTCTAAAATCCATCTTGTGATGGTAACCTCTGGTTATGAGACCGCCTTCGTGTCGTCCTACCTTAGAGTTTAGGATCTGAGACCACCCTCGTGTCGGCTTTCCTTCTAAAATCCATCTTGTTATGGTACCCTCTGGTTATGAGACCGCGTTTGTGTCGGCCTACCTTAGAGTTTAGGATCTGAAACCGCCCTCATGTCGGCTTTCCTTCAAAAAACCATCTTGTGATGGTACCCTCTGGTTATGAGACCGCCTTCGTGTCGGCCTACCTTAGAGTTTAGGATCTGAGACCGCCCTCGTGTCGGCTATCCTTCTAAAATCCATCATGTGATGGTAACCTATGTTTATGAGACCGCCTTCGTGTCAGTTTACCTTAGATTTTAGGATCTGAGACCGTACTTATGTCGGCTTTCCTTTTGAAAATCCATCTTGTGATGGTAACCTCTAGTTATGAGACCGCCTTCGTGTCGGCTTACCTTAGAGTTTAGGATCCGAGACAACCCTCGTGTCGGGTTTACTTTTGAAAATCCATCTGGTGATGGTAACCTCTGGTTATAAGACCGCCTTCGTGTCGGCCTACCTTAGAATTTAGGATCTATGATCGCTCTCGTGTCGGCTTTCCTTCTAAAATTCATCATGTAATGGTAATCTCTGGTTATGAGACCGCCTTCGTGTCGGCCTACCTTAGAGTTTTGGATCTGAGACCACCCTCGTGTCGGCTTTCCTTCTAAAATCCATCTTGTGATGGTAACCTCTGGTTATGAGACCGCCTTCGTGTCGCCCTACCTTAGAGTTTAGGATCTGAGACCGCCCTCGTGTCGGCTTTCCTTCTAAAATCCATCTTGTTATGGTACCCTCTGGTTATGAGACCGCGTTTGTGTCGGCCTACCTTAAAGTTTAGGATCTGAAACCGCCCTCGTGTCGGCTTTCCTTCAAAAAACCATCTTGTGATGGTACCCTCTGGTCATGAGACCGCCTTCGTGTCTTCCTACCTTAGAGTTTAGGATATGAGACCGCCTTCGTGTTGGCTTTCCTTCAAAAATCCATCTTGTGATGGTAACCTCTGGTTATTAGACCGCCTTCGTGTCGGCCTACCATAGAGTTTAGGATCTGAGACCACCCTCGTGTCTGCATTCCTTCTAAAATCCATCTTGTGATGGTAACCTCTGGTTATGAGACCGACTTCGTGTCGGCCTACCTTAGAGTTTAGGATCTGAGACCTCCCTCGTGTCGGCTTTCCTTTTGAAAATCCATCTTGTGATGGTAACCTCTGGTTATGAGACCGCCTTCGTATCGGCCTACCTTAGAGTTTAGGATCTGATACCGCTCTCGTGTCGGCTTTCCTTCTAAAATTCATCATGTAATGGTAATCTCTGGTTATGAGCCCGCCTTCGTGTCGGCCTACCTTAGAGTTTTGGATCTGAAACCACATTCGTGTCGGCTTTCCTTCTAAAATCCATCTTGTGATGGTAACCTCTGGTTATGAGACCGCCTTCGTGTCGTCCTACCTTAGAGTTTAGGATCTGAGACCACCCTCGTGTCGGCTTTCCTTCTAAAATCCATCTTGTTATGGTACCCTCTGGTTATGAGACCGCGTTTGTGTCGGCCTACCTTAGAGTTTAGGATCTGAAACCGCCCTCATGTCGGCTTTCCTTCAAAAAACCATCTTGTGATGGTACCCTCTGGTTATGAGACCGCCTTCGTGTCGGCCTACCTTAGAGTTTAGGATCTGAGACCGCCCTCGTGTCGGCTATCCTTCTAAAATCCATCATGTGATGGTAACCTATGTTTATGAGACCGCCTTCGTGTCGGTTTACCTTAGATTTTAGGATCTGAGACCGTACTTATGTCGGCTTTCCTTTTGAAAATCCATCTTGTGATGGTAACCTCTAGTTATGAGACCGCCTTCGTGTCGGCTTACCTTAGAGTTTAGGATCTGAGACAACCCTCGTGTCGGGTTTACTTTTGAAAATCCATCTGGTGATGGTAACCTCTGGTTATAAGACCGCCTTCGTGTCGGCCTACCTTAGAATTTAGGATCTATGATCGCTCTCGTGTCGGCTTTCCTTCTAAAATTCATCATGTAATGGTAATCTCTGGTTATGAGACTGCCTTCGTGTCGGCCTACCTTAGAGTTTTGGATCTGAGACCACCCTCGTGTCGGCTTTCCTTCTAAAATCCATCTTGTGATGGTAACCTCTGGTTATGAGACCGCCTTCGTATCGGCCTACCTTAGAGTTTAGGATCTGAGACCGCTCTCGTGTCGGCTTTCCTTCTAAAATTCATCATGTAATGGTAATCTCTGGTCATGAGCCCGCCTTCGTGTCGGCCTACCTTAGAGTTTTGGATCTGAGACCACATTCGTGTCGGCTTTCCTTCTAAAATCCATCTTGTGATGGTAACCTCTGGTTATGAGACCGCCTTCGTGTCGCCCTACCTTAGAGTTTAGGATCTGAGACCACCCTCGTGTCGGCTTTCCTTCTAAAATCCATCTTGTTATGGTACCCTCTGGTTATGAGACCGCGTTTGTGTCGGCCTACCTTAGAGTTTAGGATCTGAGACCGCCCTCATGTCGGCTTTCCTTCAAAAAACCATCTTGTGATGGTACCCTCTGGTCATGAGACCGCCTTCGTGTCTTCCTACCTTAGAGTTTAGGATATGAGACCGCCTTCGTGTTGGCTTTCCTTCAAAAATCCATCTTGTGATGGTAACCTCTGGTTATTAGACCGCCTTCGTGTCGGCCTACCTTAGAGTTTAGGATCTGAGACCACCCTCGTGTCGGCATTCCTTCTAAAATCCATCTTGTGATGGTAACCTCTGGTTATGAGACCGACTTCGTGTCGGCCTACCTTAGAGTTTAGGATCTGAGACCTCCCTCGTGTCGGCTTTCCTTTTGAAAATCCATCTTGTGATGGTAACCTCTGGTTATGAGACCGCGTTCGTATCGGCCTACCTTAGAGTTTAGGATCTGATACCGCTCTCGTGTCGGCTTTCCATCTAAAATTCATCATGTAATGGTAATCTCTGGTTATGAGCCCGCCTTCGTGTCGGCCTACCTTAGAGTTTTGGATCTGAAACCACATTCGTGTCGGCTTTCCTTCTAAAATCCATCTTGTGATGGTAACCTCTGGTTATGAGACCGCCTTCGTGTCGTCTTACCTTAGAGTTTAGGATCTGAGACCACCCTCGTGTCGGCTTTCCTTCTAATATCCATCTTGTTATGGTACCCTCTGGTTATGAGACCGCGTTTGTGTCGGCCTACCTTAGAGTTTAGGATCTGAAACTGCCCTCATGTCGGCTTTCCTTCAAAAAACCATCTTGTGATGGTACCCTCTGGTTATGAGACCGCCTTCGTGTCGGCCTACCTTAGAGTTTAGGATCTGAGACCGCCTTCGTGTCGGCTATCCTTCTAAAATCCATCATGTGATGGTAACCTATGTTTATGAGACCGCCTTCGTGTCAGTTTACCTTAGATTTTAGGATCTGAGACCGTACTTATGTCGGCTTTCCTTTTGAAAATCCATCTTGTGATGGTAACCTCTAGTTATGAGACCGCCTTCGTGTCGGCTTACCTTAGAGTTTAGGATCTGAAACCGCCCTCGTGTCGGGTTTACTTTTGAAAATCCATCTGGTGATGGTAACCTCTGGTTATAAGACCGCCTTCGTGTCGGCCTACCTTAGAATTTAGGATCTATGATCGCTCTCGTGTCGGCTTTCCTTCTAAAATTCATCATGTAATGGTAATCTCTGGTTATGAGACTGCCTTCGTGTCGGCCTACCTTAGAGTTTAGGATCTGAGACCACCCTCGTGTCGGCTTTCCTTCTAAAATCCATCTTGTGATGGTAACCTCTGGTTATGAGACCGACTTCGTGTCGGCCTACCTTAGAGTTTAGGATCTGAGACCTCCCTCGTGTCGGCTTTCCTTTTGAAAATCCATCTTGTGATGGTAACCTCTGGTTATGAGACCGCCTTCGTATCGGCCTACCTTAGAGTTTAGGATCTGATACCGCTCTCGTGTCGGCTTTCCTTCTAAAATTCATCATGTAATGGTAATCTCTGGTTATGAGCCCGCCTTCGTGTCGGCCTACCTTAGAGTTTTGGATCTGAAACCACATTCGTGTCGGCTTTCCTTCTAAAATCCATCTTGTGATGGTAACCTCTGGTTATGAGACCGCCTTCGTGTCGTCCTACCTTAGAGTTTAGGATCTGAGACCAATCTCGTGTCGGCTTTCCTTCTAAAATCCATCTTGTTATGGTACCCTCTGGTTATGAGACCGCGTTTGTGTCGGCCTACCTTAGAGTTTAGGATCTGAAACCGCCCTCATGTCGGCTTTCCTTCAAAAAACCATCTTGTGATGGTACCCTCTGGTTATGAGACCGCCTTCGTGTCGGCCTACCTTAGAGTTTAGGATCTGAGACCGCCCTCGTGTCGGCTATCCTTCTAAAATCCATCATGTGATGGTAACCTATGTTTATGAGACCGCCTTCGTGTCGGTTTACCTTAGATTTTAGGATCTGAGACCGTACTTATGTCGGCTTTCCTTTTGAAAATCCATCTTGTGATGGTAACCTCTAGTTATGAGACCGCCTTCGTGTCGGCTTACCTTAGAGTTTAGGATCTGAGACAACCCTCGTGTCGGGTTTACTTTTGAAAATCCATCTGGTGATGGTAACCTCTGGTTATAAGACCGCCTTCGTGTCGGCCTACCTTAGAATTTAGGATCTATGATCGCTCTCGTGTCGGCTTTCCTTCTAAAATTCATCATGTAATGGTAATCTCTGGTTATGAGACTGCCTTCGTGTCGGCCTACCTTAGAGTTTTGGATCTGAGACCACCCTCGTGTCGGCTTTCCTTCTAAAATCCATCTTGTGATGGTAACCTCTGGTTATGAGACCGCCTTCGTATCGGCCTACCTTAGAGTTTAGGATCTGAGACCGCTCTCGTGTCGGCTTTCCTTCTAAAATTCATCATGTAATGGTAATCTCTGGTCATGAGCCCGCCTTCGTGTCGGCCTACCTTAGAGTTTTGGATCTGAGACCACATTCGTGTCGGCTTTCCTTCTAAAATCCATCTTGTGATGGTAACCTCTGGTTATGAGACCGCCTTCGTGTCGCCCTACCTTAGAGTTTAGGATCTGAGACCACCCTCGTGTCGGCTTTCCTTCTAAAATCCATCTTGTTATGGTACCCTCTGGTTATGAGACCGCGTTTGTGTCGGCCTACCTTAGAGTTTAGGATCTGAGACCGCCCTCATGTCGGCTTTCCTTCAAAAAACCATCTTGTGATGGTACCCTCTGGTCATGAGACCGCCTTCGTGTCTTCCTACCTTAGAGTTTAGGATATGAGACCGCCTTCGTGTTGGCTTTCCTTCAAAAATCCATCTTGTGATGGTAACCTCTGGTTATTAGACCGCCTTCGTGTCGGCCTACCTTAGAGTTTAGGATCTGAGACCACCCTCGTGTCGGCATTCCTTCTAAAATCCATCTTGTGATGGTAACCTCTGGTTATGAGACCGACTTCGTGTCGGCCTACCTTAGAGTTTAGGATCTGAGACCTCCCTCGTGTCGGCTTTCCTTTTGAAAATCCATCTTGTGATGGTAACCTCTGGTTATGAGACCGCCTTCGTATCCCCCTACCTTAGAGTTTAGGATCTGATACCGCTCTCGTGTCGGCTTTCCTTCTAAAATTCATCATGTAATGGTAATCTCTGGTTATGAGCCCGCCTTCGTGTCGGCCTACCTTAGAGTTTTGGATCTGAAACCACATTCGTGTCGGCTTTCCTTCTAAAATCCATCTTGTGATGGTAACCTCTGGTTATGAGACCGCCTTCGTGTCGTCCTACCTTAGAGTTTAGGATCTGAGACCACCCTCGTGTCGGCTTTCCTTCTAATATCCATCTTGTTATGGTACCCTCTGGTTATGAGACCGCGTTTGTGTCGGCCTACCTTAGAGTTTAGGATCTGAAACCGCCCTCATGTCGGCTTTCCTTCAAAAAACCATCTTGTGATGGTACCCTCTGGTTATGAGACCGCCTTCGTGTCGGCCTACCTTAGAGTTTAGGATCTGAGATCGCCCTCGTGTCGGCTATCCTTCTAAAATCCATCATGTGATGGTAACCTATGTTTATGAGACCGCCTTCGTGTCGGTTTACCTTAGATTTTAGGATCTGAGACCGTACTTATGTCGGCTTCCCTTTTGAAAATCCATCTTGTGATGGTAACCTCTAGTTATGAGACCGCCTTCGTGTCGGCTTACCTTAGAGTTTAGGATCTGAGACAACCCTCGTGTCGGGTTTACTTTTGAAAATCCATCTGGTGATGGTAACCTCTGGTTATAAGACCGCCTTCGTGTCGGCCTACCTTAGAATTTAGGATCTATGATCGCTCTCGTGTCGGCTTTCCTTCTAAAATTCATCATGTAGTGGTAATCTCTGGTTATGAGACTGCCTTCGTGTCGGCCTACCTTAGAGTTTTGGATCTGAGACCACCCTCGTGTCGGCTTTCCTTCTAAAATCCATCTTGTGATGGTAACCTCTGGTTATGAGACCGCCTTCGTGTCGCCCTACCTTAGAGTTTAGGATCTGAGACCGCCCTCGTGTCGGCTTTCCTTCTAAAATCCATCTTGTTATGGTACCCTCTGGTTATGAGACCGCGTTTGTGTCGGCCTACCTTAGAGTTTAGGATCTGAAACCGCCCTCGTGTCGGCTTTCCTTCAAAAAACCATCTTGTGATGGTACCCTCTGGTCATGAGACCGCCTTCGTGTCTTCCTACCTTAGAGTTTAGGATATGAGACCGCCTTCGTGTTGGCTTTCCTTCAAAAATCCATCTTGTGATGGTAACCTCTGGTTATTAGACCGCCTTCGTGTCGGCCTACCTTAGAGTTTAGGATCTGAGACCACCCTCGTGTCGGCATTCCTTCTAAAATCCATCTTGTGATGGTAACCTCTGGTTATGAGACCGACTTCGTGTCGGCCTACCTTAGAGTTTAGGATCTGAGACCTCCCTCGTGTCGGCTTTCCTTTTGAAAATCCATCTTGTGATGGTAACCTCTGGTTATGAGACCGCCTTCGTATCCCCCTACCTTAGAGTTTAGGATCTGATACCGCTCTCGTGTCGGCTTTCCTTCTAAAATTCATCATGTAATGGTAATCTCTGGTTATGAGCCCGCCTTCGTGTCGGCCTACCTTAGAGTTTTGGATCTGAAACCACATTCGTGTCGGCTTTCCTTCTAAAATCCATCTTGTGATGGTAACCTCTGGTTATGAGACCGCCTTCGTGTCGTCCTACCTTAGAGTTTAGGATCTGAGACCACCCTCGTGTCGGCTTTCCTTCTAAAATCCATCTTGTTATGGTACCCTCTGGTTATGAGACCGCGTTTGTGTCGGCCTACCTTAGAGTTTAGGATCTGAAACCGCCCTCATGTCGGCTTTCCTTCAAAAAACCATCTTGTGATGGTACCCTCTGGTTATGAGACCGCCTTCGTGTCGGCCTACCTTAGAGTTTAGGATCTGAGACCGCCCTCGTGTCGGCTATCCTTCTAAAATCCATCATGTGATGGTAACCTATGTTTATGAGACCGCCTTCGTGTCGGTTTACCTTAGATTTTAGGATCTGAGACCGTACTTATGTCGGCTTCCCTTTTGAAAATCCATCTTGTGATGGTAACCTCTAGTTATGAGACCGCCTTCGTGTCGGCTTACCTTAGAGTTTAGGATCTGAGACAACCCTCGTGTCGGGTTTACTTTTGAAAATCCATCTGGTGATGGTAACCTGTGGTTATAAGACCGCCTTCGTGTCGGCCTACCTTAGAATTTAGGATCTATGATCGCTCTCGTGTCGGCTTTCCTTCTAAAATTCATCATGTAGTGGTAATCTCTGGTTATGAGACCGCGTTTGTGTTGGCCTACCTTAGAGTTTAGGATCTGAAACCGCCCTAGTGTCGGCTTTCCTTCAGAAAACCATCTTGTGATGGTACCCTTTGGTCATGAGACCGCCTTCGTGTCTTCCTACCTTAGAGTTTAGGATATGAGACCGCCTTCGTGTTGGCTTTCCTTCAAAAATCCATCTTGTGATGGTAACCTCTGGTTATGAGACCGCCTTCGTGTCGGCCTACCTTAGAGTTTAGGATCTGAGACCACCCTCGTGTCGGCATTCCTTCTAAAGTCCATCTTGTGATGGTAACCTCTGGTTATGAGACCGACTTCGTGTCGGCCTACCTTAGAGTTTAGGATCTGAGACCTCCCTCGTGTCGGCTTTCCTTTTGAAAATCCATCTTGTGATGGTAACCTCTGGTTATGAGACCGCCTTCGTATCGGCCTACCTTAGAGTTTAGGATCTGAGACCGCTCTCGTGTCGGCTTTCCTTCTAAAATTCATCATGTAATGGTAATCTCTGGTTATGAGCCGGCCTTCGTGTCGGCCTACCTTAGAGTTTTGGATCTGAGACCGCCCTCGTGTCGGCTTTCCTTCTAAAATCCATCTTGTGATGGTAACCTCTGGTTATGAGACCGCCTTCATGTCGGCCTACCTTAGAGTTTAGGATCTGAGACCGCCCTCGTGTCGGCTTTCCTTTCTAAAATCCATCTTGTGATGGTAACCTCTGGTTATGAGACCGACTTCGTGTCGGCCTACCTTAGAGTTTAGGATCTGAGACCTCCCTCGTGTCGGCTTTCCTTTTGAAAATCCATCTTGTGATGGTAACCTCTGGTTATGAGACCGCCTTCGTATCGGCCTACCTTAGAGTTTAGGATCTGATACCGCTCTCGTGTCGGCTTTCCTTCTAAAATTCATCATGTAATGGTAATCTCTGGTTATGAGCCCGCCTTCGTGTCGGCCTACCTTAGAGTTTTGGATCTGAAACCACATTCGTGTTGGCTTTCCTTCTAAAATCCAACTTGTGATGGTAACCTCTGGTTATGAGACCGCCTTCGTGTCGTCCTACCTTAGAGTTTAGGATCTGAGACCACCCTCGTGTCGGCTTTCCTTCTAAAATCCATCTTGTTATGGTACCCTCTGGTTATGAGACCGCGTTTGTGTCGGCCTACCTTAGAGTTTAGGATCTGAAACCGCCCTCATGTCGGCTTTCCTTCAAAAAACCATCTTGTGATGGTACCCTCTGGTTATGAGACCGCCTTCGTGTCGGCCTACCTTAGAGTTTAGGATCTGAGACCGCCCTCGTGTCGGCTATCCTTCTAAAATCCATCATGTGATGGTAACCTATGTTTATGAGACCGCCTTCGTGTCGGTTTACCTTAGATTTTAGGATCTTAGACCGTACTTATGTCGGCTTTCCTTTTGAAAATCCATCTTGTGATGGTAACCTCTAGTTATGAGACCGCCTTCGTGTCGGCTTACCTTAGAGTTTAGGATCTGAGACAACCCTCGTGTCGGGTTTACTTTTGAAAATCCATCTGGTGATGGTAACCTCTGGTTATAAGACCGCCTTCGTGTCGGCCTACCTTAGAATTTAGGATCTATGATCGCTCTCGTGTCGGCTTTCCTTCTAAAATTCATCATGTAATGGTAATCTCTGGTTATGAGACCGCCTTCGTGTCAGCCTACCTTAGAGTTTTGGATCTGAGACCACCCTCGTGTCGGCTTTCCTTCTAAAATCCATCTTGTGATGGTAACCTCTGGTTATGAGACCGCCTTCGTGTCGCCCTACCTTAGAGTTTAGGATCTGAGACCGCCCTCGTGTCGGCTTTCCTTCTAAAATCCATCTTGTTATGGTACCCTCTGGTTATGAGACCGCGTTTGTGTTGGCCTACCTTAGAGTTTAGGATCTGAAACCGCCCTCGTGTCGGCTTTCCTTCCGAAAACCATCTTGTGATGGTACCCTTTGGTCATGAGACCGCCTTCGTGTCTTCCTACCTTAGAGTTTAGGATATGAGACCGCCTTCGTGTTGGCTTTCCTTCAAAAATCCATCTTGTGATGGTAACCTCTGGTTATGAGACCGCCTTCGTGTCGGCCTACCTTAGAGTTTAGGATCTGAGACCACCCTCGTGTCGGCATTCCTTCTAAAATCCATCTTGTGATGGTAACCTCTGGTTATGAGACCGACTTCGTGTCGGCCTACCTTAGAGTTTAGGATCTGAGACCTTCCTCGTGTCGGCTTTCCTTTTGAAAATCCATCTTGTGATGGTAACCTCTGGTTATGAGACCGCCTTCGTATCGGCCTACCTTAGAGTTTAGGATCTGAGACCGCTCTCGTGTCGGCTTTCCTTCTAAAATTCATCATGTAATGGTAATCTCTGGTTATGAGCCGGCCTTCGTGTCGGCCTACCTTAGAGTTTTGGATCTGAGACCGACCTCGTGTCGGCTTTCCTTCTAAAATCCATCTTGTGATGGTAACCTCTGGTTATGAGACCGCCTTCATGTCGGCCTACCTTAGAGTTTAGGATCTGAGACCGCCCTCGTGTCGGCTTTCCTTTCTAAAATCCATCTTGTGATGGTAACCTCTGGTTATGAGACCGTCTTCGTGTCGGCCTACCTTAGAGTTTAGGATCTGAGACCTCCCTCGTGTCGGCTTTCCTTTTGAAAATCCATCTTGTGATGGTAACCTCTGGTTATGAGACCGCCTTCGTATCGGCCTACCTTAGAGTTTAGGATCTGAGACCGCTCTCGTGTCGGCTTTCCTTCTAAAAATCATCATGTAATGGTAATCTCTGGTTATGAGCCCGCCTTCGTGTCGGCCTACCTTAGAGTCTTGGATCTGAGACCGCCCTCGTGTCGACTTTCCTTCTAAAATCCATCTTGTGATGGTAACCTCTGGTTATGAGACCGCCTTCGTGTCGGCCTACCTTAGAGTTTAGGATCTGAGACCGCCCTCGTGTCGGCTTTCCTTTCTAAAATCCATCTTGTGATGGTAACCTCTGGTTATGAGACCGCCTTCGTGTCGGCCTACCTTAGAGTTTAGGATCTGAGACCTCCCTCGTTTCGCCTTTCCTTTCGAAAATCCATCTTGTGATGGTAACCTCTGGTTATGAGACCGCCTTCGTATCGGCCTACCTTAGAGTTTAGGATCTGAGACCGCTCTCGTGTAGGTTTTCCTTCTAAAATTCATCATGTAATGGTAATCTCTGGTTATGAGCCCGCCTTCGTGTCGGCCTACTTTAGAGTTTTGGATCTGCAACCGCCCTCGTGTCGGCTTTCCTTCTAAAATCCATCTTGTGATGGTAACCTCTGGTTATGAGACCGCCTTCGTGTTGGCCTACCTTAGAGTTTAGGATCTGAGACCGCCCTCGTGTCGGCTTTCATTCTAAAATCCATCTTGTGATGGTAACCTCTTGTTAAGAGACCGCCTTCGTCTCGGCCTACCTTAGAGTTTAGGATCTGAGACCGCCCTCGTGTCGGCTTTCCTTCAAAAATCCATCTTGTGCTGGAAACCTCTGGTTATGAGACCGCCTTCGTGTCGGCCTACCTTAGAGTTTAGAATCTGAGACCGCCCTCGTGTTGGCTTTCCTTCTAAAATCCATCTTGTAATGGTACCCTCTGGGTATGAGACCGCCTTCGTGTCGGCCTACCTTAGAGTTTAGGATCTGAGACACCCTCGTGTCGGCTTTCCTTTTGAAAATCCATCATATGATGGTAACCTCTGGTTATGAGACCGTCTTCGTGTCGGCCTACTTTAGAGTTTAGGATCTGAGAGCGCCCAGGTGTTGGCTTTCCTTATAAAATCCATCTTGTTATGGTACCCTCTAGTTATGAGACCGCCTTTGTCTCGGCCTACCTTAGAGATTAGGATCTGAAACCGCCCTCGTGTCGGCTTTTCTTCAAAAAACCATCTTGTGATGGTACCCTCTGGTTATAAGACCGCCTTCGTGTCGGCCTACCTTAGAGTTTTGGATCTGAGACCACATTCGTGTCGGCTTTCCTTCTAAAATCAATCTTGTGATGGTAACCTCTGGTTATGAGACCGCCTTCGTGTCGGCCTGCCTTAGAGTTTAGGATCTGAGACCGCCCTCGTGTCGGCTATCCTTCTAAAATCCATCATGTGATGGTAACCTATGTTTATGAGACCGCCTTCGTGTCGGTTTACCTTAGAGTTTAGGATCTGAGACCGTACTTATGTCGGCCTTCCTTTTGAAAATCCATCTTGTGATGGTAACCTCTAGTTATGAGACCGCCTTCGTGTCGGCTTACCTTAGAGTTTAGGATCTGAGACAACCGTCGTGTCGGGTTTCCTTTTGAAAATCCATCTGGTGATGGTAACCTCTGGTTATGAGACCGCCTTCGTGTCGGCCTACTTTAGAATTTAGGATCTGTGACCGCTCTCGTGTCGGCTTTCCTTCTAAAATTCATCATGTAATGGTAATCTCTGGTTATGAGCCCGCCTTCGTGTCGGCCTACCTTAGAGTTTTGGATATGAGACCACCTCGTGTCGGCTTTCCTTCTAAAATCCATCTTTTGATGGTAACCTCTGGTTACGAGACCGCCTTCGTGTCGCCCTACCTTAGAGTTTAGGATCTGAGACCACCCTCGTGTCGGCTTTCCTTCTAAAATCCATCTTGTTACGGTACCCTCTGGTTATGAGACCGCGTTTGTGTCGGCCTACCATAGAGTTTAGGATCTGAAACCGCCCTCGTGTCGGCTTTCCTTCAAAAAACCATCTTGTGATGGTACCCTCTGGTTATGAGACCGCCTTCGTGTCTGCCTACCTTAGAGTTTAGGATATGAGACAGCCTTCGTGTTGGCTTTACTTCAAAAATCCATCTTGTGATGGTAACCTCTGGTTATGAGACCGCCTTCGTGTCGGCCTACCTTAGAGTTTAGGATCTGAGACCACCCTCGTGTCGGCTTTCCATCTAAAATGCATCTTGTGATGGTAACCTCTGGTTATGTGACCGCCTTCGTTTCGGCCTACCTTATAGTTTAGGATCTGAGACCGCCCTCGTGTCGGCTTTCCTTCTAAAATCCATCTTGTGATGGTAACCTCTAGTTATGAGACCGCCTTCGTGTCGGCCTACCTTAGAGTTTAGGATCTGATACCGCCCTCGTGTCGGCTTTCCTTTCTAAAATCCATCTTGTGATGGTATCCTCTGGTTATGAGACCGCCTTCGTGTCGGCCTACCTTAGAGTTTAGGATCTGAGACCACCCCCGTGTCGGCTTTCCTTCTAAAATCCATCTTGTGATGGTAATCTCTGGTTAAGAGACCGCCTTCGTGTCGGCCTACCTTAGAGTTTAGGATCTGACACCGCCCTCGTGTCGGCTTTCCTTCAAAAATCCATCTTGTGATGGAAACCTCGGGTTATGAGACCGCCTTCGTGTCGGCCTACCTTAGAGTTTAGGATCTGAGACCGCCGTCGTGTTGGCTTTCCTTCTAAAATCCATCTTGTAATGGTACCCTCTGGGTATGAGACCGCCTTCGTGTCTGCCTACCTTAGAGTTTAGGATCTGAGACGCCCTCGTGTCGGCTTTCCTTTTGAAAATCCATCATGTGATGGTAACCTCTGGTTATGAGACCGTCTTCATGTCGGGCTACTTTAGAGTTTAGGATCTGAGAGCGCCCACGTGTCGGCTTTCCTTCTAAAATCCATCTTGTGATGGTAACCTCTGGTTATGAGACCGCCTTCGTGTCGCCCTACCTTAGAGTTTAGGATCTGAGACCGCCCTCGTGTCGGCTTTCCTTCTAAAATCCATCTTGTTATGGTAACCTCTGGTTATGAGACCGCCTTCGTGTCGGCCTACCTTAGAGTTTAGGATCTGAGACCGCCCTCGTGTCGGCTTTCCTTCTAAAATCCATCTTGTTATGGTAACCTCTGGTTATGAGACCGCCTTCGTGTCGGCCTACCTTAGAATTTAGGATCTGTGACCGCTCTCGTGTCGGCTTTCCTTCTAAAATTCATCATGTAATGGTAATCTCTGGTTATGAGCCCGCCTTCGTGTCGGCCTACCTTAGAGTTTTGGATCTGAGACCACCCTCGTGTCGGCTTTCCTTCTAAAATCCATCTTGTGATGGTAACCTCTGGTTATGAGACCGCCTTCGTGTCGCCCTACCTTAGAGTTTAGGATCTGAGACCGCCCTCGTGTCGCCTTTCCTTCTAAAATCCATCTTGTTATGGTACCCTCTGGTTATGAGACCGCGTTTGTGTCGGCCTACCTTAGAGCTTAGGATCTGAAACCGCCCTCGTGTCGGCTTTCCTTCAAAAAACCATCTTGTGATGGTACCCCCTGGTTATGAGACCGCCTTCGTGTCTGCCTACCTTAGAGTTTAGGATATGAGACCACCTTCGTGTTGGCTTTCCTTCAAAAATCCATCTTGTGATGGTAACCTCTGGTTAAGAGACCGCCTTCGTGTCGGCCTACGTTAGAGTTTAGGATCTGAGACCACCCTCGTGTCGGCTTTCCTTCTAAAATCCATCTTGTGATGGTAACCTCTGGTTATGAGACCGCCTTCGTATCAGCCTACCTTAGAGTTTAGGATCTGATACCGCTCTCGTGTCGGCTTTCCTTCTAAAATTCATCATGTAATGGTAGTCTCTGGTTATGAGCCCGCCTTCGTGACGGCCTACCTTAGAGTTTTGGATCTGAGACCGCCCTCGTGTCGGCTTTCCTTCTAAAATCCATCTTGTTATGGTAACCTCTGGTTATGAGACCGCCTTCGTGTCGGCCTACCTTAGAATTTAGGATCTGTGACCGCTCTCGTGTCGGCTTTCCTTCTAAAATTCATCATGTAATGGTAATCTCTGGTTATGAGCCCGCCTTCGTGTCGGCCTACCTTAGAATTTAGGATCTGTGACCGCTCTCGTGTCGGCTTTCCTTCTAAAATTCATCATGTAATGGTAATCTCTGGTTATGAGCCCGCCTTCGTGTCGGCCTACCTTAGAGTTTTGGATCTGAGACCACCCTCGTGTCGGCTTTCCTTCTAAAATCCATCTTGTGATGGTAACCTCTGGTTATGAGACCGCCTTCGTGTCGCCCTACCTTAGAGTTTAGGATCTGAGACCGCCCTCGTGTCGGCTTTCCTTCTAAAATCCATCTTGTTATGGTAACCTCTGGTTAAGAGACCGCCTTCGTGTCGGCCTACCTTAGAGTTTAGGATCTGACACCGCCCTCGTGTTGGCTTTCCTTCAAAAATCCATCTTGTGATGGAAACCTCGGGTTATGAGACCGCCTTCGTGTCGGCCTACCTTAGAGTTTAGGATCTGAGACCGCCGTCGTGTTGGCTTTCCTTCTAAAATCCATCTTGTAATGGTACCCTCTGGGTATGAGACCGCCTTCGTGTCGGCCTACCTTAGAGTTTAGGATCTGAGACACCCTCGTGTCGGCTTTCCTTTTGAAAATCCATCATATGATGGTAACCTCTGGTTATGAGACCGTCTTCGTGTCGGCCTACTTTAGAGTTTAGGATCTGAGAGCGCCCAGGTGTTGGCTTTCCTTATAAAATCCATCTTGTTATGGTACCCTCTAGTTATGAGACCGCCTTTGTCTCGGCCTACCTTAGAGATTAGGATCTGAAACCGCCCTCGTGTCGGCTTTTCTTCAAAAAACCATCTTGTGATGGTACCCTCTGGTTATGAGACCGCCTTCGTGTCGGCCTACCTTAGAGTTTTGGATCTGAGACCACATTCGTGTCGGCTTTCCTTCTAAAATCCATCTTGTGATGGTAACCTCTGGTTATGAGACCGCCTTCGTGTCGGCCTGCCTTAGAGTTTAGGATCTGAGACCGCCCTCGTGTCGGCTATCCTTCTAAAATCCATCATGTGATGGTAACCTATGTTTATGAGACCGCCTTCGTGTCGGTTTACCTTAGAGTTTAGGATCTCAGACCGTACTTATGTCGGCCTTCCTTTTGAAAATCCATCTTGTGATGGTAACCTCTAGTTATGAGACCGCCTTCGTGTCGACTTACCTTAGAGTTTAGGATCTGAGACAACCGTCGTGTCGGGTTTCCTTTTGAAAATCCATCTGGTGATGGTAACCTCTGGTTATGAGACCGCCTTCGTGTCGGCCTACCTTAGAATTTAGGATCTGTGACCGCTCTCGTGTCGGCTTTCCTTCTAAAATTCATCATGTAATGGTAATCTCTGGTTATGAGCCCGCCTTCGTGTCGGCCTACCTTAGAATTTTGGATATGAGACCACCTCGTGTCGGCTTTCCTTCTAAAATCCATCTTTTGATGGTAACCTCTGGTTACGAGACCGCCTTCGTGTCGCCCTACCTTAGAGTTTAGGATCTGAGACCACCCTCGTGTCGGCTTTCCTTCTAAAATCCATCTTGTTACGGTACCCTCTGGTTATGAGACCGCGTTTGTGTCGGCCTACCATAGAGTTTAGGATCTGAAACCGCCCTCGTGTCGGCTTTCCTTCAAAAAACCATCTTGTGATGGTACCCTCTGGTTATGAGACCGCCTTCGTGTCTGCCTACCTTAGAGTTTAGGATATGAGACAGCCTTCGTGTTGGCTTTCCTTCAAAAATCCATCTTGTGATGGTAACCTCTGGTTATGAGACCGCCTTCGTGTCGGCCTACCTTAGAGTTTAGGATCTGAGACCACCCTCGTGTCGGCTTTCCATCTAAAATCCATCTTGTGATGGTAACCTCTGGTTATGTGACCGCCTTCGTTTCGGCCTACCTTATAGTTTAGGATCTGAGACCGCCCTCGTGTCGGCTTTCCTTCTAAAATCCATCTTGTGATGGTAACCTCTAGTTATGAGACCGCCTTCGTGTCGGCCTACCTTAGAGTTTAGGATCTGATACCGCCCTCGTGTCGGCTTTCCTTTCTAAAATCCATCTTGTGATGGTATCCTCTGGTTATGAGACCGCCTTCGTGTCGGCCTACCTTAGAGTTTAGGATCTGAGACCACCCCCGTGTCGGCTTTCCTTCTAAAATCCATCTTGTGATGGTAACCTCTGGTTAAGAGACCGCCTTCGTGTCGGCCTACCTTAGAGTTTAGGATCTGACACCGCCCTCGTGTCGGCTTTCCTTCAAAAATCCATCTTGTGATGGAAACCTCGGGTTATGAGACCGCCTTCGTGTCGGCCTACCTTAGAGTTTAGGATCTGAGACCGCCGTCGTGTTGGCTTTCCTTCTAAAATCCATCTTGTAATGGTACCCTCTGGGTATGAGACCGCCTTCGTGTCTGCCTACCTTAGAGTTTAGGATCTGAGACGCCCTCGTGTCGGCTTTCCTTTTGAAAATCCATCATGTGATGGTAACCTCTGGTTATGAGACCGTCTTCATGTCGGGCTACTTTAGAGTTTAGGATCTGAGAGCGCCCACGTGTCGGCTTTCCTTCTAAAATCCATCTTGTGATGGTAACCTCTGGTTATGAGACCGCCTTCGTGTCGCCCTACCTTAGAGTTTAGGATCTGAGACCGCCCTCGTGTCGGCTTTCCTTCTAAAATCCATCTTGTTATGGTAACCTCTGGTTATGAGACCGCCTTCGTGTCGGCCTACCTTAGAGTTTAGGATCTGAGACGGCCCTCGTGTCGGCTTTCCTTCTAAAATCCATCTTGTTATGGTAACCTCTGGTTATGAGACCGCCTTCGTGTCGGCCTACCTTAGAATTTAGGATCTGTGACCGCTCTCGTGTCGGCTTTCCTTCTAAAATTCATCATGTAATGGTAATCCCTGGTTATGAGCCCGCCTTCGTGTCGGCCTACCTTAGAGTTTTGGATCTGAGACCACCCTCGTGTCGGCTTTCCTTCTAAAATCCATCTTGTGATGGTAACCTCTGGTTATGAGACCGCCTTCGTGTCGCCCTACCTTAGAGTTTAGGATCTGAGACCGCCCTCGTGTCGGCTTTCCTTCTAAAATCCATCTTGTTATGGTACCCTCTGGTTATGAGACCGCGTTTATGTCGGCCTACCTTAGAGTTTAGGATCTGAAACCGCCCTCGTGTCGGCTTTCCTTCAAAAAACCATCTTGTGATGGTACCCCCTGGTTATGAGACCGCCTTCGTGTCTGCCTACCTTAGAGTTTAGGATATGAGACCACCTTCGTGTTGGCTTTCCTTCAAAAATCCATCTTGTGATGGTAACCTCTGGTTAAGAGACCGCCTTCGTGTCGGCCTACCTTAGAGTTTAGGATCTGAGACCACCCTCGT
Organism: Lathyrus tuberosus; assembly: GCA_022829125.1. Classification (NCBI taxonomy): domain Eukaryota; kingdom Viridiplantae; phylum Streptophyta; class Magnoliopsida; order Fabales; family Fabaceae; genus Lathyrus; species Lathyrus tuberosus. The sequence continues at coordinate 11,282,516 of JALAZF010000038.1, forward strand.
GTCGGCTTTCCTTCTAAAATCCATCTTGTGATGGTAACCTCTGGTTATGAGACCGCCTTCGTGTCGGCCTACCTTAGAGTTTAGGATCTGAGACCGCCCTCGTGTCGGCTTTCCTTCTAAAATCCATCTTGTGATGGTAACCTCTAGATATGAGACCGCCTTCGTGTCGGCCTACCTTAGAGTTTAGGATATGAGACCGCCCTCGTGTCGGCTTTCCTTTCTAAAATCCATCTTGTGATGGTAACCTCTGGTTATGAGACCGCCTTCGTATCGGCCTACCTTAGAGTTTAGGATCTGATACCGCTCTCGTGTCGGCTTTCCTTCTAAAATTCATCATGTAATGGTAGTCTCTGGTTATGAGCCCGCCTTCGTGACGGCCTACCTTAGAGTTTTGGATCTGAGACCGCCCTCGTGTCGGCTTTCCTTCTAAAATCCATCTTGTTATGGTAACCTCTGGTTATGAGACCGCCTTCGTGTCGGCCTACCTTAGAATTTAGGATCTGTGACCGCTCTCGTGTCGGCTTTCCTTCTAAAATTCATCATGTAATGGTAATCTCTGGTTATGAGCCCGCCTTCGTGTCGGCCTACCTTAGAGTTTTGGATCTGAGACCACCCTCGTGTCGGCTTTCCTTCTAAAATCCATCTTGTGATGGTAACCTCTGGTTATGAGACCGCCTTCGTGTCGCCCTACCTTAGAGTTTAGGATCTGAGACCGCCCTCGTGTCGGCTTTCCTTCTAAAATCCATCTTGTTATGGTAACCTCTGGTTAAGAGACCGCCTTCGTGTCGGCCTACCTTAGAGTTTAGGATCTGACACCGCCCTCGTGTCGGCTTTCCTTCAAAAATCCATCTTGTGATGGAAACCTCGGGTTATGAGACCGCCTTCGTGTCGGCCTACCTTAGAGTTTAGGATCTGAGACCGCCGTCGTGTTGGCTTTCCTTCTAAAATCCATCTTGTAATGGTACCCTCTGGGTATGAGACCGCCTTCGTGTCTGCCTACCTTAGAGTTTAGGATCTGAGACGCCCTCGTGTCGGCTTTCCTTTTGAAAATCCATCATGTGATGGTAACCTCTGGTTATGAGACCGTCTTCATGTCGGGCTACTTTAGAGTTTAGGATCTGAGAGCGCCCACGTGTCGGCTTTCCTTCTAAAATCCATCTTGTGATGGTAACCTCTGGTTATGAGACCGCCTTCGTGTCGCCCTACCTTAGAGTTTAGGATCTGAGACCGCCCTCGTGTCGGCTTTCCTTCTAAAATCCATCTTGTTATGGTAACCTCTGGTTATGAGACCACCTTCGTGTCGGCCTACCTTAGAGTTTAGGATCTGAGACCGCCCTCGTGTCGGCTTTCCTTCTAAAATCCATCTTGTGATGGTAACCTCTGGTTATGAGACCGCCTTCGTGTCGGCCTACCTTAGAGTTTAGGATCTGAGACCGCCCTCGTGTCGGCTTTCCTTCTAAAATCCATCTTGTGATGGTAACCTCTAGATATGAGACCGCCTTCGTGTCGGCCTACCTTAGAGTTTAGGATCTGAGACCGCCCTCGTGTCGGCTTTCCTTTCTAAAAACCATCTTGTGATGGTAACCTCTGGTTATGAGACCGCCTTCGTATCGGCCTACCTTAGAGTTTAGGATCTGATACCGCTCTCGTGTCGGCTTTCCTTCTAAAATTCATCATGTAATGGTAGTCTCTGGTTATGAGCCCGCCTTCGTGACGGCCTACCTTAGAGTTTTGGATCTGAGACCGCCCTCGTGTCGGCTTTCCTTCTAAAATCCATCTTGTTATGGTAACCTCTGGTTATGAGACCGCCTTCGTGTCGGCCTACCTTAGAATTTAGGATCTGTGACCGCTCTCGTGTCGGCTTTCCTTCTAAAATTCATCATGTAATGGTAATCTCTGGTTATGAGCCCGCCTTCGTGTCGGCCTACCTTAGAGTTTTGGATCTGAGACCACCCTCGTGTCGGCTTTCCTTCTAAAATCCATCTTGTGATGGTAACCTCTGGTTATGAGACCGCCTTCGTGTCGCCCTACCTTAGAGTTTAGGATCTGAGACCGCCCTCGTGTCGGCTTTCCTTCTAAAATCCATCTTGTTATGGTAACCTCTGGTTAAGAGACCGCCTTCGTGTCGGCCTACCTTAGAGTTTAGGATCTGACACCGCCCTCGTGTCGGCTTTCCTTCAAAAATCCATCTTGTGATGGAAACCTCGGGTTATGAGACCGCCTTCGTGTCGGCCTACCTTAGAGTTTAGGATCTGAGACCGCCGTCGTGTTGGCTTTCCTTCTAAAATCCATCTTGTAATGGTACCCTCTGGGTATGAGACCGCCTTCGTGTCTGCCTACCTTAGAGTTTAGGATCTGAGACGCCCTTGTGTCGGCTTTCCTTTTGAAAATCCATCATGTGATGGTAACCTCTGGTTATGAGACCGTCTTCATGTCGGGCTACTTTAGAGTTTAGGATCTGAGAGCGCCCACGTGTCGGCTTTCCTTCTAAAATCCATCTTGTGATGGTAACCTCTGGTTATGAGACCGCCTTCGTGTCGCCCTACCTTAGAGTTTAGGATCTGAGACCGCCCTCGTGTCGGCTTTCCTTCTAAAATCCATCTTGTTATGGTAACCTCTGGTTATGAGACCGCCTTCATGTCGGCCTACCTTAGAGTTTAGGATCTGAGACCGCCCTCGTGTCGGCTTTCCTTCTAAAATCCATCTTGTTATGGTAACCTCTGGTTATGAGACCGCCTTCGTGTCGGCCTACCTTAGAATTTAGGATCTGTGACCGCTCTCGTGTCGGCTTTCCTTCTAAAATTCATCATGTAATGGTAATCTCTGGTTATGAGCCCGCCTTCGACTCGGCCTACCTTAGAGTTTTGGATCTGAGACCACCCTCGTGTCGGCTTTCCTTCTAAAATCCATCTTGTGATGGTAACCTCTGGTTATGAGACCGCCTTCGTGTCGCCCTACCTTAGAGTTTAGGATCTGAGACCGCCCTCGTGTCGGCTTTCCTTCTAAAATCCATCTTGTTATGGTACCCTCTGGTTATGAGACCGCGTTTGTGTCGGCCTACCTTAGAGTTTAGGATCTGAAACCGCCCTCGTGTCGGCTTTCCTTCAAAAAACCATCTTGTGATGGTACCCCCTGGTTATGAGACCGCCTTCGTGTCTGCCTACCTTAGAGTTTAGGATATGAGACCACCTTCGTGTTGGCTTTCCTTCAAAAATCCATCTTGTGATGGTAACCTCTGGTTAAGAGACCGCCTTCGTGTCGGCCTACCTTAGAGTTTAGGATCTGAGACCACCCTCGTGTCGGCTTTCCTTCTAAAATCCATCTTGTGATGGTAACCTCTGGTTATGAGACCGCCTTCGTGTCGGCCTACCTTAGAGTTTAGGATCTGAGACCGCCCTCGTGTCGGCTTTCCTTCTAAAATCCATCTTGTGATGGTAACCTCTAGATATGAGACCGCCTTCGTGTCGGCCTACCTTAGAGTTTAGGATCTGAGACCGCCCTCGTGTCGGCTTTCCTTTCTAAAATCCATCTTGTGATGGTAACCTCTGGTTATGAGACCGCCTTCGTATCGGCCTACCTTAGAGTTTAGGATCTGATACCGCTCTCGTGTCGGCTTTCCTTCTAAAATTCATCATGTAATGGTCGTCTCTGGTTATGAGCCCGCCTTCGTGACGGCCTACCTTAGAGTTTTGGATCTGAGACCGCCCTCGTGTCGGCTTTCCTTCTAAAATCCATCTTGTTATGGTAACCTCTGGTTATGTGACCGCCTTCGTTTCGGCCTACCTTACAGTTTAGGATCTGAGACCGCCCTCGTGTCGGCTTTCCTTCTAAAATCCATCTTGTGATGGTAACCTCTAGTTATGAGACCGCCTTCGTGTCGGCCTACCTTAGAGTTTAGGATCTGATACCGCCCTCGTGTCGGCTTTCCTTTCTAAAATCCATCTTGTGATGGTATCCTCTGGTTATGAGACCGACTTCGTGTCGGTCTACCTTAGAGTTTAGGATCTGAGACCACCCCCGTGTCGGCTTTCCTTCTAAAATCCATCTTGTGATGGTAACCTCTGGTTAAGAGACCGCCTTCGTGTCGGCCTACCTTAGAGTTTAGGATCTGACACCGCCCTCATGTCGGCTTTCCTTCAAAAATCCATCTTGTGATGGAAACCTCGGGTTATGAGACCGCCTTCGTGTCGGCCTACCTTAGAGTTTAGGATCTGAGACCGCCGTCGTGTTGGCTTTCCTTCTAAAATCCATCTTGTAATGGTACCCTCTGGGTATGAGACCGCCTTCGAGTCGGCCTACCTTAGAGTTTAGGATCTGAGACGCCCTCGTGTCGGCTTTCCTTTTGAAAATCCATCATGTGATGGTAACCTCTGGTTATGAGACCGTCTTCATGTCGGGCTACTTTAGAGTTTAGGATCTGAGAGCGCCCACGTGTCGGCTTTCCTTCTAAAATCCATCTTGTGATAGTAACCTCTGGTTATGAGACCGCCTTCGTGTCGCCCTACCTTAGAGTTTAGGATCTGAGACCGCCCTCGTGTCGGCTTTCCTTCTAAAATCCATCTTGTTATGGTAACCTCTGGTTATGAGACCGCCTTCGTGTCGGCCTACCTTAGAGTTTAGGATCTGAGACCGCCCTCGTGTCGGCTTTCCTTCTAAAATCCATCTTGTTATGGTAACCTCTGGTTATGAGACCGCCTTCGTGTCGGCCTACCTTAGAATTTAGGATCTGTGACCGCTCTCGTGTCGGCTTTCCTTCTAAAATTCATCTTGTAATGGTAATCCCTGGTTATGAGCCCGCCTTCGTGTCGGCCTACCTTAGAGTTTTGGATCTGAGACCACCCTCGTGTCGGCTTTCCTTCTAAAATCCATCTTGTGATGGTAACCTCTGGTTATGAGACCGCCTTCGTGTCGCCCTACCTTAGAGTTTAGGATCTGAGACCGCCCTCGTGTCGGCTTTCCTTCTAAAATCCATCTTGTTATGGTAACCTCTGGTTATGAGACCGCCTTCGTGTCGGCCTACCTTAGAGTTTAGGATCTGAGACCGCCCTCGTGTCGGCTTTCCTTCTAAAATCCATCTTGTTATGGTAACCTCTGGTTATGAGACCGCCTTCGTGTCGGCCTACCTTAGAATTTAGGATCTGTGACCGCTCTCGTGTCGGCTTTCCTTCTAAAATTCATCATGTAATGGTAATCTCTGGTTATGAGCCCGCCTTCGTGTCGGCCTACCTTAGAGTTTTGGATCTGAGACCACCCTCGTGTCGGCTTTCCTTCTAAAATCCATCTTGTGATGGTAACCTCTGGTTATGAGACCGCCTTCGTGTCGCCCTACCTTAGAGTTTAGGATCTGAGACCGCCCTCGTGTCGGCTTTCCTTCTAAAATCCATCTTGTTATGGTAACCTCTGGTTATGAGACCGCCTTCGTGTCGGCCTACCTTAGAGTTTAGGATCTGAGACCGCCCTCGTGTCGGCTTTCCTTCTAAAATCCATCTTGTTATGGTAACCTCTGGTTATGAGACCGCCTTCGTGTCGGCCTACCTTAGAATTTAGGATCTGTGACCGCTCTCGTGTCGGCTTTCCTTCTAAAATTCATCTTGTAATGGTAATCCCTGGTTATGAGCCCGCCTTCGTGTCGGCCTACCTTAGAGTTTTGGATCTGAGACCACCCTCGTGTCGGCTTTCCTTCTAAAATCCATCTTGTGATGGTAACCTCTGGTTATGAGACCGCCTTCGTGTCGCCCTACCTTAGAGTTTAGGATCTGAGACCGCCCTCGTGTCGGCTTTCCTTCTAAAATCCATCTTGTTATGGTAACCTCTGGTTATGAGACCGCCTTCGTGTCGGCCTACCTTAGAGTTTAGGATCTGAGACCGCCCTCGTGTCGGCTTTCCTTCTAAAATCCATCTTGTTATGGTAACCTCTGGTTATGAGACCGCCTTCGTGTCGGCCTACCTTAGAATTTAGGATCTGTGACCGCTCTCGTGTCGGCTTTCCTTCTAAAATTCATCATGTAATGGTAATCTCTGGTTATGAGCCCGCCTTCGTGTCGGCCTACCTTAGAGTTTTGGATCTGAGACCACCCTCGTGTCGGCTTTCCTTCTAAAATCCATCTTGTGATGGTAACCTCTGGTTATGAGACCGCCTTCGTGTCGGCCTACCTTAGATTTAGGATCTGAGACCGCCCTCGTGTCGGCTTTCCTTCTAAAATCCATCTTGTGATGGTAACCTCTAGTTATGAGACCGCCTTCGTGTCGGCCTACCTTAGAGTTTAGGATCTGAGACCGCCCTCGTGTCGGCTTTCCTTTCTAAAATCCATCTTGTGATGGTAACCTCTGGTTATGAGACCGCCTTCGTATCGGCCTACCTTAGAGTTTAGGATCTGATACCGCTCTCGTGTCGGCTTTCCTTCTAAAATTCATCATGTAATGGTAATCTCTGGTTATGGGCCCGCCTTCGTGTCGGCCTACCTTAGAGTTTTGGATATGAGACCACCTCGTGTCGGCTTTCCTTCTAAAATCCATCTTTTGATGGTAACCTCTGGTTACGAGACCGCCTTCGTGTCGCCCTACCTTAGAGTTTAGGATCTGAGACCACCCTCGTGTCGGCTTTCCTTCTAAAATCCATCTTGTTATGGTACCCTCTGGTTATGAGACCGCGTTTGTGTCGGCCTACCATAGAGTTTAGGATCTGAAACCGCCCTCGTGTCGGCTTTCCTTCAAAAAACCATCATGTGATGGTACCCTCTGGTTATGAGACCGCCTTCGTGTCTGCCTACCTTAGAGTTTAGGATATGAGACCGCCTTCGTGTTGGCTTTCCTTCAAAAATCCATCTTGTGATGGTAACCTCTGGTTATGAGACCGCCTTCGTGTCGGCCTACCTTAGAGTTTAGGATCTGAGACCACCCTCGTGTCGGCTTTCCATCTAAAATCCATCTTGTGATGGTAACCTCTGGTTATGTGACTGCCTTCGTTTCGGCCTACCTTATAGTTTAGGATCTGAGACCGCCCTCGTGTCGGCTTTCCTTCTAAAATCCATCTTGTGATGGTAACCTCTAGTTATGAGACCGCCTTCGTGTCGGCCTACCTTAGAGTTTAGGATCTGATACCGCCCTCGTGTCGGCTTTCCTTTCTAAAATCCATCTTGTGATGGTATCCTCTGGTTATGAGACCGCCTTCGTGTCGGCCTACCTTAGAGTTTAGGATCTGAGACCACCCCCGTGTCGGCTTTCCTTCTAAAATCCATCTTGTGATGGTAACCTCTGGTTAAGAGACCGCCTTCGTGTCGGCCTACCTTAGAGTTTAGGATCTGACACCGCCCTCGTGTCGGCTTTCCTTCAAAAATCCATCTTGTGATGGAAACCTCGGGTTATGAGACCGCCTTCGTGTCGGCCAACCTTAGAGTTTAGGATCTGAGACCGCCGTCGTGTTGGCTTTCCTTCTAAAATCCATCTTGTAATGGTACCCTCTGGGTATGAGACCGCCTTCGAGTCGGCCTACCTTAGAGTTTAGGATCTGAGACGCCCTCGTGTCGGCTTTCCTTTTGAAAATCCATCATGTGATGGTAACCTCTGGTTATGAGACCGTCTTCATGTCGGGCTACTTTAGAGTTTAGGATCTGAGAGCGCCCACGTGTCGGCTTTCCTTCTAAAATCCATCTTGTGATGGTAACCTCTGGTTATGAGACCGCCTTCGTGTCGCCCTACCTTAGAGTTTAGGATCTGAGACCGCCCTCGTGTCGGCTTTCCTTCTAAAATCCATCTTGTTATGGTAACCTCTGGTTATGAGACCGCCTTCGTGTCGGCCTACCTTAGAGTTTAGGATCTGAGACCGCCCTCGTGTCGGCTTTCCTTCTAAAATACATCTTGTTATGGTAACCTCTGGTTATGAGACCGCCTTCGTGTCGGCCTACCTTAGAATTTAGGATCTGTGACCGCTCTCGTGTCGGCTTTCCTTCTAAAATTCATCATGTAATGGTAATCTCTGGTTATGAGCCCGCCTTCGTGTCGGCCTACCTTAGAGTTTTGGATCTGAGACCACCCTCGTGTCGGCTTTCCTTCTAAAATCCATCTTGTGATGGTAACCTCTGGTTATGAGACCGCCTTCGTGTCGCCCTACCTTAGAGTTTAGGATCTGAGACCGCCCTCGTGTCGGCTTTCCTTCTAAAATCCATCTTGTTATGGTACCCTCTGGTTATGAGACCGCGTTTGTGTCGGCCTACCTTAGAGTTTAGGATCTGAAACCGCCCTCGTGTCGGCTTTCCTTCAAAAAACCATCTTGTGATGGTACCCCCCTGGTTATGAGACCGCCTTCGTGTCTGCCTACCTTAGAGTTTAGGATATGAGACCACCTTCGTGTTGGCTTTCCTTCAAAAATCCATCTTGTGATGGTAACCTCTGGTTAAGAGACCGCCTTCGTGTCGGCCTACCTTAGAGTTTAGGATCTGAGACCACCCTCGTGTCGGCTTTCCTTCTAAAATTCATCTTGTGATGGTAACCTCTGGTTATGAGACCGCCTTCGTGTCGGCCTACCTTAGAGTTTAGGATCTGAGACCGCCCTCGTGTCGGCTTTCCTTCTAAAATCCATCTTGTGATGGTAACCTCTAGATATGAGACCGCCTTCGTGTCGGCCTACCTTTGAGTTTAGGATCTGAGACCGCCCTCGTGTCGGCTTTCCTTTCTAAAATCCATCTTGTGATGGTAACCTCTGGTTATGAGACCGCCTTCGTATCGGCCTACCTTAGAGTTTAGGATCTGATACCGCTCTCGTGTCGGCTTTCCTTCTAAAATTCATCATGTAATGGTAGTCTCTGGTTATGAGCCCGCCTTCGTGACGGCCTACCTTAGAGTTTTGGATCTGAGACCGCCCTCGTGTCGGCTTTCCTTCTAAAATCCATCTTGTTATGGTAACCTCTGGTTATGAGACCGCCTTCGTGTCGGCCTACCTTAGAATTTAGGATCTGTGACCGCTCTCATGTCGGCTTTCCTTCTAAAATTCATCATGTAATGGTAATCTCTGGTTATGAGCCCGCCTTCGTGTCGGCCTACCTTAGAGTTTTGGATCTGAGACCACCCTCGTGTCGGCTTTCCTTCTAAAATCCATCTTGTGATGGTAACCTCTGGTTATGAGACCGCCTTCGTGTCACCCTACCTTAGAGTTTAGGATCTGAGACCGCCCTCGTGTCGGCTTTCCTTCTAAAATCCATCTTGTTATGGTACCCTCTAGTTATGAGACCGCGTTTGTGTCGGCCTACCTTAGAGTTTAGGATCTGAAACCGCCCTCGTGTCGGCTTTCCTTCAAAAAACCATCTTGTGATGGTACCCCCTGGTTATGAGACCGCCTTCGTGTCTGCCTACCTTAGAGTTTAGGATATGAGACCACCTTCGTGTTGGCTTTCCTTCAAAAATCCATCTTGTGATGGTAACCTCTGGTTAAGAGACCGCCTTCGTGTCGGCCTACCTTAGAGTTTAGGATCTGAGACCACCCTCGTGTCGGCTTTCCTTCTAAAATCCATCTTAGGATGGTAACCTCTGGTTATGAGACCGCCTTCGTGTCGGCCTACCTTAGAGTTTAGGATCTGAGACCGCCCTCGTGTCGGCTTTCCTTCTAAAATCCATCTTGTGATGGTAACCTCTAGTTATGAGACCGCCTTCGTGTCGGCCTACCTTAGAGTTTAGGATCTGAGACCGCCCTCATGTCGGCTTTCCTTTCTAAAATCCATCTTGTGATGGTAACCTCTGGTTATGAGACCGCCTTCGTATCGGCCTACGTTAGAGTTTAGGATCTGATACCTCTCTCGTCTCGGCTTTCCTTCTAAAATTCATCATGTAATGGTAGTCTCTGGTTATGAGCCCGCCTTCGTGACGGCCTACCTTAGAGTTTTGGATCTGAGACCGCCCTCGTATCGGCTTTCCTTCTAAAATCCATCTTGTGATGGTAACCTCTAGTTATGAGACCGCCTTCGTGTCGGCCTACCATAGAGTTTAGGATCTAAGATCGCCCTCGTGTCGGCTTTCCTTTGAAAATCCATCTTGTAATGGTACCCTCTGGTTATGAGACCGTCTTTGTGTCGGCCTACCTTAGAGTTTAGGATCTGAGACGCCCTCATGTCGGCTTTCCTTTTGAAAATCCATCTTGTGATGGTAACCTCTAGTTATGAGACCGTCTTCGTGTCGGCCTACTTTAGAGTTTAGGATCTGAGAGCGCCCTCGGGTTGGCTTTCCTACTAAAATCCATCTTGTTATGGAACCCTCTAGTTATGAGGCCGCCTTTGTGTCGACCTACCTTAGAGTTTAGGATCTGAAACCGCCCTCGTGTCGTCTATCCTTCAAAATACCATCTTGTGATGGTACCCTCTGGTTATGAGACCGCCTTCGTGTCTGCCTACCTTAGAGTTTAGGAAATTAGACCGCCTTCGTGTTGGCTTTCCTTCAAAAATCCATCTTGTGATGGTAACCTCTGGTTATGAGACCGCCTTCGTGTCGGCCTACCTTAGAGTTTAGGATCTGAGACCGCCCTCGTGTCGGCTTTCCTTCTAAAATCCATCATGTGATGGTAACCTATGTTTATGAGACCGCCTTCGTGTTGGTTTACCTTAGAGTTTAGGATCTGCGACCGTACTTATGTCGGTTTTCCTTTTGAAAATCCATCTTGTGATGGTAACCTCTAGTTATGAGACCGCCTTCATGTCGTCTTACCTCAGAGTTTAGGATCTGAGACAACCCTCGTGTCGGCTTTCCTTTTGAAAATCCATCTTGTGATGGTAACCTCTGGTTATGAGACCGCCTTCGTGTCGGCCTACCTTAGAGTTTAGGATCTGAGACAACCCTCGTGTCGGGTTTCCTTTTGAAAATCCATCTGGTGATGGTAACCTCTGGTTATGAGACCGCCTTCGTGTCGGCCTACCTTAGAATTTAGGATCTGTGACCGCTCTCGTGTCGGCTTTCCTTCTAAAATTCATCATGTGATGGTAATCTCGGGTTATGAGCCAGTCTTCGTGTCGGCCTACTTTAGATTTTAGGATCTGAGACCGCCCTCATGTTGGCTTTCCTTCTAAAATCCATCTTGTTATGGTAACATCTGGTTATGAGACCACCTTTGTGTCGGTCTACCTTAGAGTTTAGGATCTGAAACCGCCCTCGTGTCGGCTTTCCTTCAAAAAACCATCTTGTGATGGTACCCTCTGGTTATGAGACCGCCTTCGTGTCTGCCTACCTTAGAGTTTAGGATATGAGACCGTCTTCGTGTCGGCTTTCCTTTAAAAATCCATCTTGTGATGGTAACCTCTGGTTATGAGACCGCCTTCGTGTCGGCCTACCTTAGAGTTTAGGAACTGAGACCGCCCTCGTGTCGGCTTTCCTTCTAAATTCCATCATGTGATGGTAACCTCTGTTTATGAGACCGTCTTCGTGTCGGTTTACCTTAGAGTTTAGGATCTGAGACCGTACTTATGTCGGCTTTCCTTTTGAAAATCCATCTTGTGATTGTAACCTCTAGTTATGAGACCGCTTTCGTGTCGGCTTACCTTAGAGTTTAGGATCTGAGACAACCCTCATGTCGGCTTTCCTTTTGAAAATCCATCTTGTGATGGTAACCTCTGGTTATGAGACCGCCTTCGTGTCGGCCTACGTTAGAGTTTAGGATCTGAGACCGCCCTCGTGTCGGCTTTCCCTCTAAAACGCATCTTGTGATGGTAACCTCTAGTTATGAGACCGCCTTCATGTTGGCCTACCTTAGAGTTTAGGATCTGAGACCACCCTCGTGTCGGCTGTCGCTCCTAAAATTTTCATCCAGGTACAAATGCGAGAGTGGCGCGGAAAAAATAGAGTCGCCAGCCGTGTAAATTTACCCCAAGAGAGGGAAAGGGAACACCGCATAAACCTGAGGAAGAGGGAAAGGAATGGTCATCGCAACCATAACCTGGGTTCGGGAGTCGGTTACGCGAGGGGAAGGTGCTATCACCCCACACGTCCATCGTACTCGATGGGATCCACGCTTGTTGTCTATTCTAAGGGTGAGTTATACTATCATCTATGCTGTACTAAAACAGGAAAGGGGAAGACAAAGATAGACTCGGTAGGACGTCGACGTGCTAGGCCTACGTCCCCCTTTGTGCAATGGAGAATTCAGAGTCAACGTAGTTTGGACCAAGTTCTTTTTATGTTTTTTATGAGCGACGCTAAGTTCGCGTCCGACAGTTTGGGGCGATGCCTGTTTGCGACTCAGACGGAAAGTAACGTGCCCTTTTTGAAAATAGCCTTTAGTTTGACAATCCCGAAGGATAAAAAGATTTGAAGTTTGTTTGAATTTTTTAGGACAGAAGTGACTTAAGTTAGTTCATAACTTGCATTGCACCAAAGTCTAGGGCACAGGGGTGAATACTTAACGCATCGTCCCAAGACAGCACGCTCGCTAAGCACTCTAGAAAGATGAGATAAAGCCGCTCATTTCTCATTCCCCACGCTTAAGGCTCGTGCGCAATACACTTTATCCTTATTAAGTGTTTTCAAGGAGTTTTGAGATGAGAAGAGAGAAGACACAAAGGAAACTCTAAAGGGAAACTAAAAGTTCTAGTGTTATCATGCATGGGTGACCTAAGGTTAGTGAGGTTTAACGAGAACCTAAGCCTAAAGAAAAGAAAAGATGAGAGAAAGAAGAATGAGAGTGGACATGGATACTTATCCATACCCCCAAATAACTTACCTCAGCTCCTTCATAAAAGGTTAGTGCAAACGGACATAAGTGACAATAAACCAAATGAAACCCAAACAATGCCATATAATAATGATTAAGTGACCTATAACAGTTCAAACATAAATTAAGAAATCAAAGGGACAATCCCAAAACAATGGCACAAGTGCCTTTTCAAACAGGTAATCAGACATGATCCAGATTGTGCATACAAGAAGATCTCAAATGAAGGCAATCAAACAATTAGAGAAACACCTTCTAAAATCACCAAATTAATTATCAACATGTCTCAACCATAAGCAAACATCATGTCCAAAATTCATGCCAAAATTCAAAATAAAAGTCACTCAAACAATCATGCAAAGTTCATATGAGAAGTATGGTTCAATGTGCAAAAAAGGAGGACCAAAATGCAATATGAAATGATTTTAAAAAATGAGAGAAAAATATTTTAATGCACTTCAATGTATTGGTGACAAAATGCAAAAAGAATGAGTTCTAAATAATTTATGGATGATGAGAAATAAAATAAATAAGTTTAGGTATGCATGATATGACTAATTCAAAAAGAAAATAAACCAATATTTATTTCAGATGCTAAAAATAATAAAATAAAATTTGTGAAAATTTTATAAAATTATAAAAATGATGCATGAATTTTCTTGGAAATTTATTTTTATGCAAAAACTATTTTTAATAATTAAAAATGAAAATGTAATAATTTAATAAAAATAAAAATGTGAAATAAGCATGGAGGGTGCAATGAGTAAGAAAAATGCGTTGGAATTGTTAATGGGCTAAAGGGTGGGGGTACGAATAACAAGGCCCAGGCATTGAGTCCAACAGAAAGAAAATAAAATAAAAAAAAGGGGTACACATGGTCCTCAGTCAACCCAGTTGACTCATCCTCACCTTCATATCAATCTGACGCGCCCTATTAAGTCAATACAATCTCAAAGTAATGATGATCAACAGTCATGATTAAGGAATACACCATAGTTAATATACGCTCACGCACACGCAATCATTCAGAGTACCATACACACACCACGTGACTGGCACATGGCTTTTTTAATTTGTTGGCAGCTTACCAACCGTCTGATTCATCCAACGCACATGATTAAGTCAACTAAATAAAAAGTAAATAAAAAGAGAGAACATGACTGGGTGGTACATGGTAACTACTGTGGGGTGATAAACACGCAAACAATAAATAAAAAACAAAAAAAAAACAAAAAGTGGCGAAGCAAGGGCCACACAATCAGGCAGATTAACGGCTGGGATTATGTCTTCTACCTTCAGCCTCTCCCTTCGCCGGAACTCTCACCAGCCGCCGGAGCTAGGGTTCCGGCCACCGTCCACGGCCACCTGCAACCTAAAAGAACCCAGAAAATGCAAAGGGGTACACCATTCTGACCAGAATTTCGTCAGGATCTCAAATATCACATCCAAATTCACAAATAACCAATGCATAATGAAAAACGAATGAGAAAAGGTTAGGGTTCAAAACTTTAAACACACGTAGCAATCAAACCACACGTCCAATTTCAAAAATAAACATATCAGAACGATCAGTGGGCATCACACGTCAATATACATGTCAAAAAGAAGCGTTTTAGGATCATGAAAAAACCCACCAACCTGAGATCATGCCTACTGGATCCTTGCTATTAGCTGCGAATGGTGATTGCTTCGTGCTCTAGGGATCTCAAGGGTTCTGATGGTGAAAGAATTTCTTGAAAAGACCTAATGGATTGAGAGATATGGAAGATTCAATTTTTAGGGTTCAAACTTTTCTCTTCTCCAAATTCACGTGTTCTCCCCTAACCAGTGCATGAATTGGCTTAAATAGATTAGGTTAACCCACTGATGATCAATTGGGCCTTGGGACATTTTGGTTCATGAGTTTTCAATGACTTGGCAATTTTGAATGATGGAGAATAAGTGATAAATACACCATGGATTCACTTGATTCAAAGGCCTAAAATGATCCTTGAGGAGTGTCCTTTGATGTTAAAAAGTGACTTGAAGCAATGGAATTAATTATAGGTCACCATGTCCCAAAATGCAAAAGTTGTGAAAATGGAACGCTAAAAACCACTTTGCCTTCTTTTGGTCATAACTTGAGTTTCACAAATGATATGGAGACCCACTAGTACTTGTTGGAAAGAGGAGAAAAAGATCTTCAACTTTCATGTTGGAGAAAAATTCATTTGAAGCTTCTTTGATGATGAAAAATTCATTTGGGGGTATGGATAAGTATCCATGTCCACTCTCATTCTTCTTTCTCTCATCTTTTCTTTTCTTTAGGCTTAGGTTATCGTCAAACCTCACTAACCGTAGGTCACCCATGCATGATAACACTAGGACTCTTAGTTTCCCTTTAGAGTTTCCTTTGTGTCTTCTCTCTTCTCATCTCAAAACTTCTTGAAAACACTTAATAAGGATAAAGTATATTGCGCACGAGCCTTAAGCGTGGGGAATGAGAAATGAGGGGCTTCCTCTCATCTTTCTAGAGTGCTTAGCGAGCGTCCTGTCTTGGGACGATGCGTTAAGTATTCGCCCCTGTGCCCTAGACTTTGGTGCAATGCAAGTTATGAACTAACTTAAGTCACTTCTGTCCTAAAAATAACAAACAAACTTCAAACCTTTTTATCCTTCGGGATTGTCAAACCAAAGGCTATTTTCAAAAAGGGCACGTTACTTTCCGTCTGAGTCGCAAACAGGCATCGCCCCTAAGTGCCGGACGCGAACTTAGCGTCGCTCATAAAAAAGACAAAAAGAACTTGGTCCGAACTACGTTGACTCTGAATTCCCCATTGCGCAAAGGGGGTACGTAGGCCTAGGACATCGACGTCCTACCGAGTCTGTCTTTTTCTTCCCCTTTCCCATTTTAGTACAGCATAGATGATAGTATAACTCACCCTTAGAATAGACAACAAGCGTGGATCCCATCGAGTACGATGGATGCGTAGGGTGCTAGCACCTTCCCCTCGCGTAACCGACTCCCGAACCCAGGTTATGGTTGCGATGACCATTCCTTTCCCTCTTCCTCAGGTTTATGCGGTGTTCCCTTTCCCTCTCTTGGGATAAATTTACACAGCTGGGGACTTTGTTTTTTCCTCGCCACTCTTGCATTTGTACCTGGATGAAAATCCTGGGAGCGACAGCTGGCGACTCTGCTGGGGAAAGGAGAAGTCTAAATAAAAGACTCTGCCGGGGAGCACAAGTGTGAGGAACGCATCCCTCCAAAATCTCCTGAGTTATGCCATCTCTGCTGAGAAAGAGAACTGGCAAGGAAGGTATCAAAACTGGCTTATGCTTCGAATGTAAATGTTTGAATTTTGCCGTAATGCTCCACACGAAGTGGAAATGCTACGCGTTTTGAGGATGCAATGCAAATGCTTATGATATGCAAAAGGGGTCCCTCCAGCAAAATAAATGCCGGAGAGAGAAGACCAATTCCGCTGGGGATGAAAAAAATAAATTGTCCTCTGAATCCAGGAACTCTACTGAGAAGGGTCATACTGATCGACTCTTCGGATCAACAACTTCTACTGGGGATGAAATCCCAAAAGAACATCCATACCACCGGGGGTTACACATGTCCTCTACTGAAGGTGACATAGAACCTGAGAGTCCTCCTCTGCTGGGGGAGTTGAGAAAGAATGCCAATAACGGAACCGGAAGTCCGTTGCTGAGGATTGCTAATAACCAATGGGCTCAGAACCTGCTGGAGGGAACAGTCCATAATACCATCCTGCTTGGGGATACTGCTGAACTTAGCCTGCTGATGGGGATAATGACTTTGCTAGGGATTAGAATATGATATTGTCGGCGAAAGCACGCTTCTTGACTGGATGGGGAAGGTGAACACCCTAATTCTGCGGGGAAATAACGTCTTGATCCGGAGAAAATACTTCCCAAGTCTCCTGCTGGGGAAGGTCTGCTCTGCTGAGGAAAGTGCAATCTCAATGCTGGGGAGAGCAAGCTGCTGAGGGAATACAATCTTGTTGCCCTGCAAGTCAAATAAAAACAAAAAGAATATGCCACAACATGACTATCACTGTTAACGCCTAAGTAATTTCTACTACTTTTCGTTATGCTCCGCAAAGCTCGAAATTTTATATGCAATGTTTATCAAAAATATCGGACGTTTTTTGCAAACAAAACAGTAAAAGTAAAACAAACAATGGAAAGCTCTTTGAGTGAAATGAATATTTTATTGAGAAAAGTGGCCTGTAAATAGGCATTTACAATAGGAAGCAATTCCTAAAAAGAGGTAATTGCGCAAAAGCAAAAAGAAAATACACATGTCGGCAATGTGGGAACAGATATCCACCATGATTCGACTCAGCTATGACCCATATGTCTTGCTTATCCACAAATGTCTTGACCTTTGAAGAGACTAACTGTACTGATTCCTTTCTTTCAGAACTTCCAGGTATTGATAGTGCTCACAGATCGAACGCAGACCGTAGCCTTTCGCTTATAAATCCATAACTTTTGCCTGGATCGCCCTTTTCGGGTTTTCAATCCATTGGGATACCCATTTTTGCCAAAGTTGCCTTTTCGGGTTTTCAACTTTGCGGGTTTACACATTTCTTCTTACATTTTATCCCTAATTTT
Source organism: Lathyrus tuberosus (assembly GCA_022829125.1). NCBI lineage: Eukaryota > Viridiplantae > Streptophyta > Magnoliopsida > Fabales > Fabaceae > Lathyrus > Lathyrus tuberosus. The sequence goes on from JALAZF010000038.1 coordinate 11,299,827, forward strand.
TGCCCGAACCTTTTCCTTTTTGTGGTTCGCCGGGATGCCCTTTTTTGCCTGGACTTTCTTTTTATGTCCAGCGGGTCTCTTTTATGCGAAGTATTTTTTTACTACGTCTGCGTTCACAGGGTATGTAAAATCTTCACCATCCATAGTTGAAAGTAGCAAGGCTCCACCAGAGAAGACCTTTCTTACCACATATGGCCCTTCGTAGTTTGGAGTCCATTTGCCCCTGTGATCTGTCTGAGGAGGAAGGATCCTTTTCAATACTAATTCACCTGTCTGAAAACTCCGAGGACACACTTTCTGGTCAAAGGCGTGCTTCATCCTGCTCTGATACGAACGACCGTGTGCGATGGCTGCCAATCTCTTTTCTTCAATAAGGTTCAACTGATCCAACCTGGAACGCACCCATTCAGCTTCATCAAGCTTCACATCTGCCAGAACTCTCAAAGATGGAATCTCGACCTCTAAGGGTAAAACTACTTCCATACCATACACCAATGAGAAAGGGGTTGCCCCAGTTGACGTACACACCGAAGTACGGTAACCATGTAGGGCGTAAGTGTAGCGAGCGATTTTGGACGCGGTTCTTAAGCGCTGGTCGCTCTCTGCGGTTGAGCTTTAACTACAGGTCGATTCATTTTTTATCCTATTGTGGGCTGAATAAGGAAGGGAAATAGATGTCTCCAATTAACCCTGCTTTGCATACTGAGTTTAAACAGCGGTCTGTTAGGTTACGGATGCTATCAATGTGGGGGGGCCTTTGTACTGGTTATTTGTATTTTTGCCAATACTGTTTTCTTTCCTTTCTAGGACTTCATAGCGGGGAACAAGGATTAGGATGTTAGGACTGATGCTTTTGATAGATACATGAGAGTATGGGATTTTGGGTTTTTGTTTAGTGTGCTCGCTAAGATCTTTTCTTTCGATCTTATGCCTACGTATTCCCATTTACCGAAACAGGGAAATCAGAGCATTCGTAGTTCCTCCTATTCTATGGGAGGAAATGGGTGTTTTTGGTGTCTTGTTCAAAGCCCAAGACGTGAAGCGAAAGGTGTTTTGTATCTTGTTCAAAGCCCAAGATATGAAGCTGAAGGTGATTTGTATCTTGTTCAAAGCCCAAGATATGAAGCTGAAGGTCTCAACTTTAGAGAGAATTTGTCATCTCTAAAGAAGGGTTTGTCTGTCACAACTGTTGGGTGACTGGTTATAAAGGAGAATTACTTTAACAGGGTTATGTGAATCCGGCAATGCCATAATTTCCTTTATAGGGGATTTCAACCTGAAGGAGAAGACTTTAACTCAGTGTAGAGTAATGCCATCTTTTCTTAGGAATTTCTCATACTAAAAGAGGGACAGTGGCATCGATGTAGATGATCCAGAGGCTTGCCGCTTACAGCTATTAGACGGAGGGGAAGGAGTTGTTGATGTTTGTGTACTGTGAGCGAGGCACATCTTTGATGCTAAAAGGTTAATTGGATTAACCGGTGGTTTTCTTATACAAAGCCTAAGAGGAGGCTATTATGTGTCTCGTACAAAGCCCGAGAGAGAGGCTAAATGGTTTTGACTCAACGAGGGAATCTTTTGGTATCTCGTATAAAGCCCGAGATGGAGGCTAATTGACTCAATTAGAGAGTTTTTTGTATCTCGTATAAAGCCCGAGATGGAGGTTGTTGTTTATTTGGCTCAATAAGAACCTTTTTGTATCTCGTATAAAGCCCGAGATGGAGGCTAAAAGGGTGATTGACTCAACGAGGGAGTCTCTTATGTGTCTCGTACAAAGCCCGAGAGAGGGGCTAAACGTTGTTTGACTCCGCTGGGGAGAATCATTGTACAAAGCCCAAGAGGAGGCTAACTTCACTGGAGAAGGATCATTATACAAAGCCTAAGAGGAGGCTATGGTGACTGTTCAGTTAAGCGATAGGTCCAGTATACTGATTTTAAAGAGAAAATCAGTTCTTATATGAGCAACACTGTACTCAGGGATTTGATTCAAGGATCCGGGTTATTCTTGTTCTTTAAGGAAACGGGAAATCCAAAGGGTATTGAGACTGTCCGAGTCTGCGGGTTTCCTTCCTATTTAACGAAGGGGTCACTTGAGAATGTCTTTGAGACTCAAGGAAGTTAGACTGTCCAAGTCTAAGGTTTTATCTTTTGGACTATGCTTTGAGAAACAGTAGTAGACTCTTTGACAGGACTGTTCTATGAAGATGATTAAGTTATGTTCCTATACCTCTAGGAGGTCGTCGGGACAATTTGTACGAAGCCCAAGAGGAGGCGGGAAACTTTTAAGAAGCCGACGGGTCCTTGTACTAAGCCCAAGAGGAGGCTATCATTCCCAGAGGAAGAGATCATTATACGAAGCCTAAGAGGAGGCTGGGAATACTTCTAAGAAGCCGTGGGGTCCTTGTACTAAGCCCAAGAGGAGGCGGGGTTGCTTTTAGGAAGCCTGTGGGTCCATGTACGATGCCCAAGAGGAGGCCGATTGCTTTTAGGAAGCCGATGGGTCCCCAAACCCCGAGAAATTCAAGGCAATGCTATTCACCGAGAATAGATCAAAGTCAGGAAAGTCCGAGAATTTGGAAGAAACTCAAGAGATGCCATTCACGGAGAAAAGATTATCTCTGGGGAGTAGAGTCTCTTGACAACTTCTATGAGTGACAGTCTATGAAAGGGTTCACAGAGAATGCTGCCTTTCATATCTCCATATTGTTTAACCCCAAGAGGAGGGAATACTGTGTCTGGTAATCCTATGGGGATCTAGGGTAGACTATTTCTAAGAGTAATCAACGGGCTTAATGCTAGACGTAGTTGCTGGGGAAACTCTAAATATCTATACTATTATTACACAATTGATATGAGTTTATGAAAGAAGACTTACAGTGAAACAGTGCCACAATACAGTTATATGTATATGAAAGCGGTAAATGAAAGCGATAACCACTTACTCGGTTGTAGAGCTTCCATGCTATTTGGTTAGTTGTTCAACAAAGAAAGATTGAAAACAACAGTATATTCAAAATCAAAGGAGAAAGTGCTTTGAAAATGAAAGATTTGGGGCTTACAGCTCAAGCAGAGGCCCAGGGTTTTATCAGTGAGCGCACTGTTTGAATTTGTACAGAGGGACTTATACAAGTGACTGTGGCCCAAAAATTGTTTTCTGTACAAAGGGATGGGTCTTACACTCTTTCAAGAGGCCCAAATGAGTTTTAAGAAAAAGAGTGGGGCTTATAACACGAGGGTAGGCCTAGATGATTTTCCCGTTTGAAATGGCGATCGCGCCGAGGTTTTCTTTTAACGCGGAGGGACTTATACAATAAGTGAGGCCCAAAATGGTTTGGTTAAAAGGGGATTTGTTCTTACACTCTATTAGAGGCCCAAAGTGTTTTTGAATGGGTCTTATAGCTCAAGGAGAGGCCCAGGGTTATTTTTCTAAAGGCGATGATCGTGTCGTTTATTTGAAAATATACAGAGGGACTTATACAACGAATGATGCCCAAAATATTTCTGTACAAGTGGGTTGGGTCTTACACTCTCTTAAGAGGCCCAAAGGGTTTAAAGAAAAAGAGTGGGGCTTATAACACGAGGGTAGGCCCAGATGATTTTTCCGTTAAAAATAGCGATCGCGCCGAAGTTTTCTTTTAACGCGAAGGGACTTATACAATAAATGAGGCCCAAAATGTTTTGGTTAAAAGGGGATTGGGTCTTACACTCTATTAGAGGCCCAAAGTGTTTTTGAATGGGTCTTATAGCTCAAGGAGAGGCCCAGGGTTATTTTTCAAAAGGCGAGGATCGTGCCGTTTATTTGAAAATGTACAGAGGGACTTATACAACAAATAAGGCCCAAAATATTTCTGTACAAGTGGGTTGGGTCTTACACTCTCTCAAGAGGCCCGAAAGGTTTTGAAAATGATTTATGAGGGTTGAATTAATCCAAAAACCCTAATTTGTTTTCAAAAATGTATTTAAGTGAATAAAAATTCAATTAAAAATGATCAAAATTGTTTAACGTATGAAAAACAAATTGTGATTTTGGATTAATGCTTCAAAAATTAAGTATTGACCTACAAAATAATTAGAAAGCATTAAAAGTTGCAAAATCAATGTAGAAAAAATATTTAAAATGTCAAAAACAATTAAAATATTAATTCTTTGCAAAAATATCCATTATATGAAATAAATAATATTTTTGGGATTTTTTGATAAAATAAAATATTTTAACATTTTTGTGAATTATTAAAAAAAGAATCAACTCAAATTCATTAAAACTCAGAGAGAAATTAATTTTTGAATCAATTAAACAAAATCACAAAATTCAAATATTTGAATTTGTGAAAAAGGCGCCAAGAACACAAGCAAGAACACGCGCGTTTTTCTGGGTTTGGCTGATTTGCGTTTTCCATCCAATCTCACTGAATACGTAATCATATCATGCAATTCACATATCATTATGCTCGTCTCAACCTTACGGTCATGTCTATAACACTTAATTTCATTTAAATTAAACATAAAACATGAAATCACGAAGAAACCTCAAGAACCCTAATTTCTGCATGAAGGCTTGGATTTTTGATACACGATTTAAACAATGCAATTAATTGAGGGGAAACATTCCATGCATGATTATGAACATATGGCCAAATTATTGTGCGAGGAAATATGCATAGATTGAGAGATGACCAAGTATGTGCTTACCTCTAGGCTGTGACAGCAAGTGCAATGTGATTTTTGATTTGGAGGTGTTACAGATGAGTGGTGATGATCTGAACAGCTTCCCTACACCCTATGGAGTGTGTTTGAATGGTTGGACTTAATTGAAATTGGCTGGATCAATTTGTGGTACCTCAGCTGCAACTTGATTGAAAATTAGAGCAACCAGCTGGTGATTTTGTGAAATTGGTGTTTCAGAAGTGATCTAAGTGTTTGATCAGCTCATATGTGATGTAAGTGAGGTGTGTGAGTGATTGGTTTGATTGGAAAAGCTCTCAAACTCAAAACCCGATAGCTACCTTACAAGTGGGTTGGGTCTTACACTCTCTCAAGAGGCCCGAAAGGTTTTGAAAATGATTTATGAGGGTTGAATTAATCTAAAAACCCTAATTTGTTTTCAAAAATGTATTTAAGTGAATAAAAATTCAATTAAAAATGATCAAAATTGTTTAACATATGAAAAACAAATTGTGATTTTGGATTAATGCTTCAAAAATTAAGTATTGACCTACAAAATAATTAGAAAGCATTAAAAGTTGCAAAATCAATGTAGAAAAAATATTTAAAATGTCAAAAACAATTAAAATATTAATTCTTTGCAAAAATATCAATTATATGAAATAAATAATATTTTTGGGATTTTTTGATAAAATAAAATATTTTAACATTTTTGTGAATTATTAAAAAAAGAATCAACTCAAAATCATTAAAACTCATAGAGAAATTAATTTTTGAATCAATTAAACAAAATCACAAAATTCAAATATTTGAATTTGTGAAAAAGGCGCCAAGAACACAAGCAAGAACACGCGCGTTTTTCTGGGTTTGGCTGATTTGCGTTTTCCATCCAATCTCACTGAATACGTAATCATATCATGCAATTCACATATCATTATGCTCGTCTCAACCTTACGATCATGTCTATAACACTTAATTTCATTTAAATTAAACATAAAACATGAAATCACGAAGAAACCTCAAGAACCCTAATTTCTGCATGAAGGCTTGGATTTTTGATACACGATTCAAACAATGCAATTAATTGAGGGGAAACATTCCATGCATGATTATGAACATATGGCCAAATTATTGTGCGAGGAAATATGCATAGATTGAGAGATGACCAAGTATGTGCTTACCTCTAGGCCGTGACAGCAAGTGCAATGTGATTTTTGATTTGGAGGTGTTACATATGAGTGGTGATATCTGAACAGCTTCCCTACACCCTATGGAGTGTGTTTGAATGGTTGGACTTGATTGAAATTGGCTGGATCAATTTGTGGTACCTCAGCTGCAACTTGATTGAAAATTAGAGCAACCAGCTGGTGATTTTGTGAAATTGGTGTTTCAGAAGTGATCTAAGTGTTTGATCAGCTCATATGTGATGTATGTGAGGTGTGTGAGTGATTGGTTTGATTGGAAAAGCTCTCAAACTCAAAACCCGATAGCTACCTTACAAGTGGGTTGGGTCTTACACTTTCTCAAGAGGCCCGAAAGGTTTTGAAAATGATTTATGAGGGTTGAATTAATCCAAAAACCCTAATTTGTTTTCAAAAATGTATTTAAGTGAATAAAAATTCAATTAAAAATGATCAAAATTGTTTAACATATGAAAAACAAATTGTGATTTTGGATTAATGCTTCAAAAATTAAGTATTGACCTACAAAATAATTAGAAAGCATTAAAAGTTGCAAAATCAATGTAGAAAAAATATTTAAAATGTCAAAAACAATTAAAATATTAATTCTTTGAAAAAATATCAATTATATGAAATAAATAATATTTTTGGGATTTTTTGATAAAATAAAATATTTTAACATTTTTGTGAATTATTAAAAAAAGAATCAACTCAAAATCATTAAAACTCAGAGAGAAATTAATTTTTGAATCAATTAAACAAAATCACAAAATTCAAATATTTGAATTTTTGAAAAAGGCGCCAAGAACACAAGCAAGAACACGCGCGTTTTTCTGGGTTTGGCTGATTTGCGATTTCCATCCAATCTCACTGAATACGTAATCATATCATGCAATTCACATATCATTATGCTCGTCTCAACCTTACGATCATGTCTATAACATTTAATTTCATTTAAATTAAACATAAAACATGAAATCACGAAGAAACCTCAAGAACCCTAATTTCTGCATGAAGGCTTGGATTTTTGATACACGATTCAAACAATGCAATTAATTGAGGGGAAACATTCCATGCATGATTATGAACATATGGCCAAATTATTGTGCGAGGAAATATGCATAGATTAAGAGATGACCAAGTATGTGCTTACCTCTAGGCCGTGACAGCAAGTGCAATGTGATTTTTGATTTGGAGGTGTTACAGATGAGTGGTGATGATCTGAACAGCTTCCCTACACCCTATGGAGTGTGTTTGAATGGTTGGACTTGATTGAAATTGGCTGGATCAATTTGTGGTACCTCAGCTGCAACTTGATTGAAAATTAGAGCAACCAGCTGGTGATTTTGTGAAATTGGTGTTTCAGAAGTGATCTAAGTGTTTGATCAGCTCATATGTGATGTATGTGAGGTGTGTGAGTGATTGGTTTGATTGGAAAAGCTCTCAAACTCAAAACCCGATAGCTACCTTACAAGTGGGTTGGGTCTTACACTCTCTCAAGAGGCCCGAAAGGTTTTGAAAATGATTTATGAGGGTTGAATTAATCCAAAAACCCTAATTTGTTTTCAAAAATGTATTTAAGTGAATAAAAATTCAATTAAAAATGATCAAAATTGTTTAACATATGAAAAACAAATTGTGATTTTGGATTAATGCTTCAAAAATTAAGTATTGACCTACAAAATAATTAGAAAGCATTAAAAGTTGCAAAATCAATGTAGAAAAAATATTTAAAATGTCAAAAACAATTAAAATATTAATTCTTTTTAAAAATATCAATTATATGAAATAAATAATATTTTTGGGATTTTTTGATAAAATAAAATATTTTAACATTTTTGTGAATTATTAAAAAAAGAATCAACTCAAAATCATTAAAACTCATAGAGAAATTAATTTTTGAATCAATTAAACAAAATCACAAAATTCAAATATTTGAATTTGTGAAAAAGGCGCCAAGAACACAAGCAAGAACACGCGCGTTTTTCTGGGTTTGATTGATTTGCGTTTTCCATCCAATCTCACTGAATACGTAATCATATCATGCAATTCACATATCATTATGCTCGTCTCAACCTTACGATCATGTCTATAACACTTAATTTCATTTAAATTAAACATAAAACATGAAATCACGAAGAAACCTCAAGAACCCTAATTTCTGCATGAAGGCTTGGATTTTTTATACACGATTCAAACAATGCAATTAATTGAGGGGAAACATTCCATGCATGATTATGAACATATGGCCAAATTATTGTGCGAGGAAATATGCATAGATTGAGAGATGACCAAGTATGTGCTTACCTCTAGGCCGTGACAGCAAGTGCAATGTGATTTTTGATTTGGAGGTGTTACAGATGAGTGGTGATATCTGAACAGCTTCCCTACACCCTATGGAGTGTGTTTGAATGGTTGGACTTGATTGAAATTGGCTGGATCAATTTGTGGTACCTCAGCTGCAACTTGATTGAAAATTAGAGCAACCAGCTGGTGATTTTGTGAAATTGGTGTTTCAGAAGTGATCCAAGTGTTTGATCAGCTCATATGTGATGTATGTGAGGTGTGTGAGTGATTGGTTTGATTGGAAAAGCTCTCAAACTTAAAACCCGATAGCTACCTTACAAGTGGGTTGGGTCTTACACTTTCTCAAGAGGACCGAAAGGTTTTGAAAATGATTTATGAGGGTTGAATCAATCCAAAAACCCTAATTTGTTTTCAAAAATGTATTTAAGTGAATAAAAATTCAATTAAAAATGATCAAAATTGTTTAACATATGAAAAACAAATTGTGATTTTGGATTAATGCTTCAAAAATTAAGTATTGACCTACAAAATAATTAGAAAGCATTAAAAGTTGCAAAATCAATGTAGAAAAAATATTTAAAATGTCAAAAACAATTAAAATATTAATTCTTTGAAAAAATATCAATTATATGAAATAAATAATATTTTTGGGATTTTTTGATAAAATAAAATATTTTATCATTTTTGTGAATTATTAAAAAAAGAATCAACTCAAAATCATTAAAACTCAGAGAGAAATTAATTTTTGAATCAATTAAACAAAATCACAAAATTCAAATATTTGAATTTGTGAAAAAGGCGCCAAGAACACAAGCAAGAACACGCGCGTTTTTCTGGGTTTGGCTGATTTGCGTTTTCCATCCAATCTCACTGAATACGTAATCATATCATGCAATTCACATATCATTATGCTCGTCTCAACCTTACGATCATGTCTATAACATTTAATTTCATTTAAATTAAACATAAAACATGAAATCACGAAGAAACCTCAAGAACCCTAATTTCTGCATGAAGGCTTGGATTTTTGATACACGATTCAAACAATGCAATTAATTGAGGGGAAACATTCCATGCATGATTATGAACATATGGCCAAATTATTGTGCGAGGAAATATGCATAGATTAAGAGATGACCAAGTATGTGCTTACCTCTAGGCCGTGACAGCAAGTGCAATGTGATTTTTGATTTGGAGGTGTTACAGATGAGTGGTGATGATCTGAACAGCTTCCCTACACCCTATGGAGTGTGTTTGAATGGTTGGACTTGATTGAAATTGGCTGGATCAATTTGTGGTACCCCAGCTGCAACTTGATTGAAAATTAGAGCAACCAGCTGGTGATTTTGTGAAATTGGTGTTTCAGAAGTGATCTAAGTGTTTGATCAGCTCATATGTGATGTATGTGAGGTGTGTGAGTGATTGGTTTGATTGGAAAAGCTCTCAAACTCAAAACCCGATAGCTACCTTACAAGTGGGTTGGGTCTTACACTCTCTCAAGAGGCCCGAAAGGTTTTGAAAATGATTTATGAGGGTTGAATTAATCCAAAAACCCTAATTTGTTTTCAAAAATGTATTTAAGTGAATAAAAATTCAATTAAAAATGATCAAAATTGTTTAACATATGAAAAACAAATTGTGATTTTGGATTAATGCTTCAAAAATTAAGTATTGACCTACAAAATAATTAGAAAGCATTAAAAGTTGCAAAATCAATGTAGAAAAAATATTTAAAATGTCAAAAACAATTAAAATATTAATTCTTTTTAAAAATATCAATTATATGAAATAAATAATATTTTTGGGATTTTTTGATAAAATAAAATATTTTAACATTTTTGTGAATTATTAAAAAAAGAATCAACTCAAAATCATTAAAACTCATAGAGAAATTAATTTTTGAATCAATTAAACAAAATCACAAAATTCAAATATTTGAATTTGTGAAAAAGGCGCCAAGAACACAAGCAAGAACACGCGCGTTTTTCTGGGTTTGATTGATTTGCGTTTTCCATCCAATCTCACTGAATACGTAATCATATCATGCAATTCACATATCATTATGCTCGTCTCAACCTTACGATCATGTCTATAACACTTAATTTCATTTAAATTAAACATAAAACATGAAATCACGAAGAAACCTCAAGAACCGTAATTTCTGCATGAAGGCTTGGATTTTTTATACACGATTCAAACAATGCAATTAATTGAGGGGAAACATTCCATGCATGATTATGAACATATGGCCAAATTATTGTGCGAGGAAATATGCATAGATTGAGAGATGACCAAGTATGTGCTTACCTCTAGGCCGTGACAGCAAGTGCAATGTGATTTTTGATTTGGAGGTGTTACAGATGAGTGGTGATATCTGAACAGCTTCCCTACACCCTATGGAGTGTGTTTGAATGGTTGGACTTGATTGAAATTGGCTGGATCAATTTGTGGTACCTCAGCTGCAACTTGATTGAAAATTAGAGCAACCAGCTGGTGATTTTGTGAAATTGGTGTTTCAGAAGTGATCTAAGTGTTTGATCAGCTCATATGTGATGTATGTGAGGTGTGTGAGTGATTGGTTTGATTGGAAAAGCTCTCAAACTTAAAACCCGATAGCTACCTTACAAGTGGGTTGGGTCTTACACTTTCTCAAGAGGACCGAAAGGTTTTGAAAATGATTTATGAGGGTTGAATCAATCCAAAAACCCTAATTTGTTTTCAAAAATGTATTTAAGTGAATAAAAATTCAATTAAAAATGATCAAAATTGTTTAACATATGAAAAACAAATTGTGATTTTGGATTAATGCTTCAAAAATTAAGTATTGACCTACAAAATAATTAGAAAGCATTAAAAGTTGCAAAATCAATGTAGAAAAAATATTTAAAATGTCAAAAACAATTAAAATATTAATTCTTTGAAAAAATATCAATTATATGAAATAAATAATATTTTTGGGATTTTTTGATAAAATAAAATATTTTAACATTTTTGTGAATTATTAAAAAAAGAATCAACTCAAAATCATTAAAACTCAGAGAGAAATTAATTTTTGAATCAATTAAACAAAATCACAAAATTTAAATATTTGAATTTGTGAAAAAGGCGCCAAGAACACAAGCAAGAACACGCGCGTTTTTCTGGGTTTGGCTGATTTGCGTTTTCCATCCAATCTCACTGAATACGTAATCATATCATGCAATTCACATATCATTATGCTCGTCTCAACCTTACGATCATGTCTATAACATTTAATTTCATTTAAATTAAACATAAAACATGAAATCACGAAGAAACCTCAAGAACCCTAATTTCTGCATGAAGGCTTGGATTTTTGATACACGATTCAAACAATGCAATTAATTGAGGGGAAACATTCCATGCATGATTATGAACATATGGCCAAATTATTGTGCGAGGAAATATGCATAGATTAAGAGATGACCAAGTATGTGCTTACCTCTAGGCCGTGACAGCAAGTGCAATGTGATTTTTGATTTGGAGGTGTTACAGATGAGTGGTGATGATCTGAACAGCTTCCCTACACCCTATGGAGTGTGTTTGAATGGTTGGACTTGATTGAAATTGGCTGGATCAATTTGTGGTACCCCAGCTGCAACTTGATTGAAAATTAGAGCAACCAGCTGGTGATTTTGTGAAATTGGTGTTTCAGAAGTGATCTAAGTGTTTGATCAGCTCATATGTGATGTATGTAAGGTGTGTGAGTGATTGGTTTGATTGGAAAAGCTCTCAAACTCAAAACCCGATAGCTACCTTACAAGTGGGTTGGGTCTTACACTCTCTCAAGAGGCCCGAAAGGTTTTGAAAATGATTTATGAGGGTTGAATTAATCCAAAAACCCTAATTTGTTTTCAAAAATGTATTTAAGTGAATAAAAATTCAATTAAAAATGATCAAAATTGTTTAACATATGAAAAACAATTTGTGATTTTGGATTAATGCTTCAAAAATTAAGTATTGACCTACAAAATAATTAGAAAGCATTAAAAGTTGCAAAATCAATGTAGAAAAAATATTTAAAATGTCAAAAACAATTAAAATATTAATTCTTTTTAAAAATATCAATTATATGAAATAAATAATATTTTTGGGATTTTTTGATAAAATAAAATATTTTAACATTTTTGTGAATTATTAAAAAAAGAATCAACTCAAAATCATTAAAACTCATAGAGAAATTAATTTTTGAATCAATTAAACAAAATCACAAAATTCAAATATTTGAATTTGTGAAAAAGGCGCCAAGAACACAAGCAAGAACACGCGCGTTTTTCTGGGTTTGATTGATTTGCGTTTTCCATCCAATCTCACTGAATACGTAATCATATCATGCAATTCACATATCATTATGCTCGTCTCAACCTTACGATCATGTCTATAACACTTAATTTCATTTAAATTAAACATAAAACATGAAATCACGAAGAAACCTCAAGAACCCTAATTTCTGCATGAAGGCTTGGATTTTTGATACACGATTCAAACAATGCAATTAATTGAGGGGAAACATTCCATGCATGATTATGAACATATGGCCAAATTATTGTGCGAGGAAATATGCATAGATTGAGAGATGACCAAGTATGTGCTTACCTCTAGGCCGTGACAGCAAGTGCAATGTGATTTTTGATTTGGAGGTGTTACAGATGAGTGGTGATATCTGAACAGCTTCCCTACACCCTATGGAGTGTGTTTGAATGGTTGGACTTGATTGAAATTGGCTGGATCAATTTGTGGTACCTCAGCTGCAACTTGATTGAGAATTAGAGCAACCAGCTGGTGATTTTGTGAAATTGGTGTTTCAGAAGTGATCTAAGTGTTTGATCAGCTCATATGTGATGTATGTGAGGTGTGTGAGTGATTGGTTTGATTGGAAAAGCTCTCAAACTTAAAACCCGATAGCTACCTTACAAGTGGGTTGGGTCTTACACTTTCTCAAGAGGCCCGAAAGGTTTTGAAAATGATTTATGAGGGTTGAATTAATCCAAAAACCCTAATTTGTTTTCAAAAATGTATTTAACTGAATAAAAATTCAATTAAAAATGATCAAAATTGTTTAACATATGAAAAACAAATTGTGATTTTGGATTAATGCTTCAAAAATTAAGTATTGACCTACAAAATAATTAGAAAGCATTAAAAGGTGCAAAATCAATGTAGAAAAAATATTTAAAATGTCAAAAACAATTAAAATATTAATTCTTTGAAAAAATATCAATTATATGAAATAAATAATATTTTTGGGATTTTTTGATAAAATAAAATATTTTAACATTTTTGTGAATTATTAAAAAAAGAATCAACTCAAAATCATTAAAACTCAGAGAGAAATTAATTTTTGAATCAATTAAACAAAATCACAAAATTCAAATATTTGAATTTGTGAAAAAGGCGCCAAGAACACAAGCAAGAACACGCGCGTTTTTCTGGGTTTGGCTGATTTGCGTTTTCCATCCAATCTCACTGAATACGTAATCATATCATGCAATTCACATATCATTATGCTCGTCTCAACCTTACGATCATGTCTATAACATTTAATTTCATTTAAATTAAACATAAAACATGAAATCACGAAGAAACCTCAAGAACCCTAATTTCTGCATGAAGGCTTGGATTTTTGATACACGATTCAAACAATGCAATTAATTGAGGGGAAACATTCCATGCATGATTATGAACATATGGCCAAATTATTGTGCGAGGAAATATGCATAGATTAAGAGATGACCAAGTATGTGCTTACCTCTAGGCCGTGACAGCAAGTGCAATGTGATTTTTGATTTGGAGGTGTTACAGATGAGTGGTGATGATCTGAACAGCTTCCCTACACCCTATGGAGTGTGTTTGAATGGTTGGACTTGATTGAAATTGGCTGGATCAATTTGTGGTACCCCAGCTGCAACTTGATTGAAAATTAGAGCAACCAGCTGGTGATTTTGTGAAATTGGTGTTTCAGAAGTGATCTAAGTGTTTGATCAGCTCATATGTGATGTATGTAAGGTGTGTGAGTGATTGGTTTGATTGGAAAAGCTCTCAAACTCAAAACCCGATAGCTACCTTACAAGTGGGTTGGGTCTTACACTCTCTCAAGAGGCCCGAAAGGTTTTGAAAATGATTTATGAGGGTTGAATTAATCCAAAAACCCTAATTTGTTTTCAAAAATGTATTTAAGTGAATAAAAATTCAATTAAAAATGATCAAAATTGTTTAACATATGAAAAACAAATTGTGATTTTGGATTAATGCTTCAAAAATTAAGTATTGACCTACAAAATAATTAGAAAGCATTAAAAGTTGCAAAATCAATGTAGAAAAAATATTTAAAATGTCAAAAACAATTAAAATATTAATTATTTTTAAAAATATCAATTATATGAAATAAATAATATTTTTGGGTTTTTTGATAAAATAAAATATTTTAACATTTTTGTGAATTATTAAAAAAAGAATCAACTCAAAATCATTAAAACTCATAGAGAAATTAATTTTTGAATCAATTAAACAAAATCACAAAATTCAAATATTTGAATTTCTGAAAAAGGCGCCAAGAACACAAGCAAGAACACGCGCGTTTTTCTGGGTTTGATTGATTTGCGTTTTCCATCCAATCTCACTGAATACGTAATCATATCATGCAATTCACATATCATTATGCTCGTCTCAACCTTACGATCATGTCTATAACACTTAATTTCATTTAAATTAAACATAAAACATGAAATCACGAAGAAACCTCAAGAACCCTAATTTCTGCATGAAGGCTTGGATTTTTTATACACGATTCAAACAATGCAATTAATTGAGGGGAAACATTCCATGCATGATTATGAACATATGGCCAAATTATTGTGCGAGGAAATATGCATAGATTGAGAGATGACCAAGTATGTGCTTACCTCTAGGCCGTGACAGCAAGTGCAATGTGATTTTTGATTTGGAGGTGTTACAGATGAGTGGTGATGATCTGAACAGCTTCCCTACACCCTATGGAGTGTGTTTGGATGGTTGGACTTGATTGAAATTGGCTGGATCAATTTGTGGTACCTCAGCTGCAACTTGATTGAAAATTAGAGCAACCAACTGGTGATTTTGTGAAATTGGTGTTTCAGAAGTGATCTAAGTGTTTGATAAGCTCATATGTGATGTAAGTGAGGTGTGTGAGTGATTGGTTTGATTGGAAAAGCTCTCAAACTCAAAACCCGATAGCTACCTTACAAGTGGGTTGGGTCTTACACTCTCTCAAGAGGCCCGAAAGGTTTTGAAAATGATTTATGAGGGTTGAATTAATCCAAAAACCCTAATTTGTTTTCAAAAATGTATTTAAGTGAATAAAAATTCAATTAAAAATGATCAAAATTGTTTAACATATGAAAAACAAATTGTGATTTTGGATTAATGCTTCAAAAATTAAGTATTGACCTACAAAATAATTAGAAAGCATTAAAAGTTGCAAAATCAATGTAGAAAAAATATTTAAAATGTCAAAAACAATTAAAATATTAATTCTTTTTAAAAATATCAATTATATGAAATAAATAATATTTTTGGGATTTTTTGATAAAATAAAATATTTTAACATTTTTGTGAATTATTAAAAAAAGAATCAACTCAAAATCATTAAAACTCATAGAGAAATTAATTTTTGAATCAATTAAACAAAATCACAAAATTCAAATATTTGAATTTGTGAAAAAGGCGCCAAGAACACAAGCAAGAACACGCGCGTTTTTCTGGGTTTGATTGATTTGCGTTTTCCATCCAATCTCACTGAATACGTAATCATATCATGCAATTCACATATCATTATGCTCGTCTCAACCTTACGATCATGTCTATAACACTTAATTTCATTTAAATTAAACATAAAACATGAAATCACGAAGAAACCTCAAGAACCCTAATTTCTGCATGAAGGCTTGGATTTTTGATACACGATTCAAACAATGCAATTAATTGAGGGGAAACATTCCATGCATGATTATGAACATATGGCCAAATTATTGTGCGAGGAAATATGCATAGATTGAGAGATGACCAAGTATGTGCTTACCTCTAGGCCGTGACAGCAAGTGCAATGTGATTTTTGATTTGGAGGTGTTACAGATGAGTGGTGATATCTGAACAGCTTCCCTACACCCTATGGAGTGTGTTTGAATGGTTGGACTTGATTGAAATTGGCTGGATCAATTTGTGGTACCTCAGCTGCAACTTGATTGAGAATTAGAGCAACCAGCTGGTGATTTTGTGAAATTGGTGTTTCAGAAGTGATCTAAGTGTTTGATCAGCTCATATGTGATGTATGTGAGGTGTGTGAGTGATTGGTTTGATTGGAAAAGCTCTCAAACTTAAAACCCGATAGCTACCTTACAAGTGGGTTGGGTCTTACACTTTCTCAAGAGGCCCGAAAGGTTTTGAAAATGATTTATGAGGGTTGAATTAATCCAAAAACCCTAATTTGTTTTCAAAAATGTATTTAAGTGAATAAAAATTCAATTAAAAATGATCAAAATTGTTTAACATATGAAAAACAAATTGTGATTTTGGATTAATGCTTCAAAAATTAAGTATTGACCTACAAAATAATTAGAAAGCATTAAAAGTTGCAAAATCAATGTAGAAAAAATATTTAAAATGTCAAAAACAATTAAAATATTAATTCTTTGAAAAAATATCAATTATATGAAATAAATAATATTTTTGGGATTTTTTGATAAAATAAAATATTTTAACATTTTTGTGAATTATTAAAAAAAGAATCAACTCAAAATCATTAAAACTCAGAGAGAAATTAATTTTTGAATCAATTAAACAAAATCACAAAATTCAAATATTTGAATTTGTGAAAAAGGCGCCAAGAACACAAGCAAGAACACGCGCGTTTTTCTGGGTTTGGCTGATTTGCGTTTTCCATCCAATCTCACTGAATACGTAATCATATCACGCAATTCACATATCATTATGCTCGTCTCAACCTTACGATCATGTCTATAACATTTAATTTCATTTAAATTAAACATAAAACATGAAATCACAAAGAAACCTCAAGAACCCTAATTTCTGCATGAAGGCTTGGATTTTTGATACACGATTCAAACAATGCAATTAATTGAGGGGAAACATTCCATGCATGATTATGAACATATGGCCAAATTATTGTGCGAGGAAATATGCATAGATTAAGAGATGACCAAGTATGTGCTTACCTCTAGGCCGTGACAGCAAGTGCAATGTGATTTTTGATTTGGAGGTGTTACAGATGAGTGGTGATGATCTGAACAGCTTCCCTACACCCTATGGAGTGTGTTTGAATGGTTGGACTTGATTGAAATTGGCTGGATCAATTTGTGGTACCCCAGCTGCAACTTGATTGAAAATTAGAGCAACCAGCTGGTGATTTTGTGAAATTGGTGTTTCAGAAGTGATCTAAGTGTTTGATCAGCTCATATGTGATGTATGTGAGGTGTGTGAGTGATTGGTTTGATTGGAAAAGCTCTCAAACTCAAAACCCGATAGCTACCTTACAAGTGGGTTGGGTCTTACACTCTCTCAAGAGGCCCGAAAGGTTTTGAAAATGATTTATGAGGGTTGAATTAATCCAAAAACCCTAATTTGTTTTCAATAATGTATTTAAGTGAATAAAAATTCAATTAAAAATGATCAAAATTGTTTAACATATTAAAAACAAATTGTGATTTTGGATTAATGCTTCAAAAATTAAGTATTGACCTACAAAATAATTAGAAAGCATTAAAAGTTGCAAAATCAATGTAGAAAAAATATTTAAAATGTCAAAAACATTTAAAATATTAATTCTTTTTAAAAATATCAATTATATGAAATAAATAATATTTTTGGGATTTTTTGATAAAATAAAATATTTTAACATTTTTGTGAATTATTAAAAAAAGAATCAACTCAAAATCATTAAAACTCAGAGAGAAATTAATTTTTGAATCAATTAAACAAAATCACAAAATTCAAATATTTGAATTTGTGAAAAAGGCGCCAAGAACACAAGCAAGAACACGTGCGTTTTTCTGGGTTTGGCTGATTTGCGTTTTCCATCCAATCTCACTGAATACGTAATCATATCATGCAATTCACATATCATTATGCTCGTCTCAACCTTACGATCATGTCTATAACACTTAATTTCATTTAAATTAAACATAAAACATGAAATCACGAAGAAACCTCAAGAACCCTAATTTCTGCATGAAGGCTTGGATTTTTGATACACGATTCAAACAATACAATTAACTGAGGGGAAACATTCCATGCATGATTATGAACATATGGCCAAATTATTGTGCGAGGAAATATGCATAGATTGAGAGATGACCAAGTATGTGCTTACCTCTAGGCCGTGACAGCAAGTGCAATGTGATTTTTGATTTGGAGGTGTTACAGATGCGTGGTGATGATCTGAACAGCTTCCCTACACCCTATGGAGTGTGTTTGAATGGTTGGACTTGATTAAAATTGGCTGGATCAATTTGTGGTACCTCAGCTGCAACTTGATTGAAAATTAGAGCAACCAGCTGATGATTTTGTGAAATTGGTGTTTCAGAAGTGATCTAAGTGTTTGATCAGCTCATATGTGATGTATGTGAGGTGTGTGAGTGATTGGTTTGATTGGAAAAGCTCTCAAACTCAAAACCCGATAGCTACCTTACAAGTGGGTTGGGTTTTACACTTTCTCAAGAGGCCCGAAAGGTTTTGAAAATGATTTATGAGGGTTGAATTAATCCAAAAACCCTAATTTGTTTTCAAAAATGTATTTAAGTGAATAAAAATTCAATTAAAAATTATCAAAATTGTTTAACATATGAAAAACAAATTGTGATTTTGGATTAATGCTTCAAAAATTAAGTATTGACCTACAAAATAATTAGAAAGCATTAAAAGTTGCAAAATCAATGTAGAAAAAATATTTAAAATGTCAAAAAAAATTAAAATATTAATTCTTTTTAAAAATATCAATTATATGAAATAAATAATATTTTTGGGATTTTTTGATAAAATAAAATATTTTAACATTTTTGTGAATTATTAAAAAAAGAATCAACTCAAAATCATTAAAACTCAGAGAGAAATTAATTTTTGAATCAATTAAACAAAATCACAAAATTCAAATATTTGAATTTGTGAAAAAGGCGCCAAGAACACAAGCAAGATCACGCGCGTTTTTCTGGGTTTGGCTGATTTGCGTTTTCCATCCAATCTCACTGAATACGTAATCATATCATGCAATTCACATATCATTATGCTCGTCTCAACCTTACGATCATGTCTATAACACTTAATTTCATTTAAATTAAACATAAAACATGAAATCACGAAGAAACCTCAAGAACCCTAATTTCTGCACGAAGGCTTGGATTTTTGATACACGATTCAAACAATGCAATTAATTGAGGGGAAACATTCCATGCATGATTATGAACATATGGCCAAATTATTGTGCGAGGAAATATGCATAGATTGAGAGATGACCAAGTATGTGCTTACCTCTAGGCCGTGACAGCAAGTGCAATGTGATTTTTGATTTGGAGGTGTTACAGATGCGTGGTGATGATCTGAACAGCTTCCCTACACCCTATGGAGTGTGTTTGAATGGTTGGACTTGATTGAAATTGGCTGGATCAATTTGTGGTACCTCAGCTGCAACTTGATTGAAAATTAGAGCAACCAGCTGGTGATTTTGTGAAATTGGTGTTTCATAAGTGATCTAAGTGTTTGATCAGCTCATATTTGATGTATGTGAGGTGTGTGAGTGATTGGTTTGATTGGAAAAGCTCTCAAACTCAAAACCTGATAGCTACCTTACAAGTGGGTTGGGTCTTACACTTTCTCAAGAGGCCCGAAAGGTTTTGAAAATGATTTATGAGGGTTGAATTAATCCAAAAACCCTAATTTGTTTTCAAAAATGTATTTAAGTGAATAAAAATTCAATTAAAAATGATCAAAATTGTTTAACATATGAAAAACAAATTGTGATTTTGGATTAATGCTTCAAAAATTAAGTATTGACCTACAAAATAATTAGAAAGCATTAAAAGTTGCAAAATCAATGTAGAAAAAATATTTAAAATGTCAAAAATAATTAAAATATTAATTCTTTGCAAAAATATCAATTATATGAAATAAATAATATTTTTGGGATTTTTTGATAAAATAAAATATTTTAACATTTTTGTGAATTATTAAAAAAAGAATCAACTCAAAATCATTAAAACTCAGAGAGAAATTAATTTTTGAATCAATTAAACAAAATCACAAAATTCAAATATTTGAATTTGTGAAAAAGGCGCCAAGAACACAAGCAAGAACACGCGCGTTTTTCTGGGTTTGGCTGATTTGCGTTTTCCATCCAATCTCACTGAATACGTAATCATATCATGCAATTCACATATCATTATGCTCGTCTCAACCTTACGATCATGTCTATAACATTTAATTTCATTTAAATTAAACATAAAACATGAAATCACGAAGAAACCTCAAGAACCCTAATTTCTGCATGAAGGCTTGGATTTTTGATACACGATTCAAACAATGCAATTAATTGAGGGGAAACATTCCATGCATGATTATGAACATATGGCCAAATTATTGTGCGAGGAAATATGCATAGATTAAGAGATGACCAAGTATGTGCTTACCTCTAGGCCGTGACAGCAAGTGCAATGTGATTTTTGATTTGGAGGTGTTACAGATGAGTGGTGATGATCTGAACAGCTTCCCTACACCCTATGGAGTGTGTTTGAATGGTTGGACTTGATTGAAATTGGCTGGATCAATTTGTGGTACCCCAGCTGCAACTTGATTGAAAATTAGAGCAACCAGCTGGTGATTTTGTGAAATTGGTGTTTCAGAAGTGATCTAAGTGTTTGATCAGCTCATATGTGATGTATGTAAGGTGTGTGAGTGATTGGTTTGATTGGAAAAGCTCTCAAACTCAAAACCCGATAGCTACCTTACAAGTGGGTTGGGTCTTACACTCTCTCAAGAGGCCCGAAAGGTTTTGAAAATGATTTATGAGGGTTGAATTAATCCAAAAACCCTAATTTGTTTTCAAAAATGTATTTAAGTGAATAAAAATTCAATTAAAAATGATCAAAATTGTTTAACATATGAAAAACAAATTGTGATTTTGGATTAATGCTTCAAAAATTAAGTATTGACCTACAAAATAATTAGAAAGCATTAAAAGTTGCAAAATCAATGTAGAAAAAATATTTAAAATGTCAAAAACAATTAAAATATTAATTCTTTTTAAAAATATCAATTATATGAAATAAATAATATTTTTGGGATTTTTTGATAAAATAAAATATTTTAACATTTTTGTGAATTATTAAAAAAAGAATCAACTCAAAATCATTAAAACTCATAGAGAAATTAATTTTTGAATCAATTAAACAAAATCACAAAATTCAAATATTTGAATTTGTGAAAAAGGCGCCAAGAACACAAGCAAGAACACGCGCGTTTTTCTGGGTTTGATTGATTTGCGTTTTCCATCCAATCTCACTGAATACGTAATCATATCATGCAATTCACATATCATTATGCTCGTCTCAACCTTACGATCATGTCTATAACACTTAATTTCATTTAAATTAAACATAAAACATGAAATCACGAAGAAACCTCAAGAACCCTAATTTCTGCATGAAGGCTTGGATTTTTGATACACGATTCAAACAATGCAATTAATTGAGGGGAAACATTCCATGCATGATTATGAACATATGGCCAAATTATTGTGCGAGGAAATATGCATAGATTGAGAGATGACCAAGTATGTGCTTACCTCTAGGCCGTGACAGCAAGTGCAATGTGATTTTTGATTTGGAGGTGTTACAGATGAGTGGTGATATCTGAACAGCTTCCCTACACCCTATGGAGTGTGTTTGAATGGTTGGACTTGATTGAAATTGGCTGGATCAATTTGTGGTACCTCAGCTGCAACTTGATTGAGAATTAGAGCAACCAGCTGGTGATTTTGTGAAATTGGTGTTTCAGAAGTGATCTAAGTGTTTGATCAGCTCATATGTGATGTATGTGAGGTGTGTGAGTGATTGGTTTGATTGGAAAAGCTCTCAAACTTAAAACCCGATAGCTACCTTACAAGTGGGTTGGGTCTTACACTTTCTCAAGAGGCCCGAAAGGTTTTGAAAATGATTTATGAGGGTTGAATTAATCCAAAAACCCTAATTTGTTTTCAAAAATGTATTTAAGTGAATAAAAATTCAATTAAAAATGATCAAAATTGTTTAACATATGAAAAACAAATTGTGATTTTGGATTAATGCTTCAAAAATTAAGTATTGACCTACAAAATAATTAGAAAGCATTAAAAGTTGCAAAATCAATGTAGAAAAAATATTTAAAATGTCAAAAACAATTAAAATATTAATTCTTTGAAAAAATATCAATTATATGAAATAAATAATATTTTTGGGATTTTTTGATAAAATAAAATATTTTAACATTTTTGTGAATTATTAAAAAAAGAATCAACTCAAAATCATTAAAACTCAGAGAGAAATTAATTTTTGAATCAATTAAACAAAATCACAAAATTCAAATATTTGAATTTGTGAAAAAGGCGCCAAGAACACAAGCAAGAACACGCGCGTTTTTCTGGGTTTGGCTGATTTGCGTTTTCCATCCAATCTCACTGAATACGTAATCATATCACGCAATTCACATATCATTATGCTCGTCTCAACCTTACGATCATGTCTATAACATTTAATTTCATTTAAATTAAACATAAAACATGAAATCACAAAGAAACCTCAAGAACCCTAATTTCTGCATGAAGGCTTGGATTTTTGATACACGATTCAAACAATGCAATTAATTGAGGGGAAACATTCCATGCATGATTATGAACATATGGCCAAATTATTGTGCGAGGAAATATGCATAGATTAAGAGATGACCAAGTATGTGCTTACCTCTAGGCCGTGACAGCAAGTGCAATGTGATTTTTGATTTGGAGGTGTTACAGATGAGTGGTGATGATCTGAACAGCTTCCCTACACCCTATGGAGTGTGTTTGAATGGTTGGACTTGATTGAAATTGGCTGGATCAATTTGTGGTACCCCAGCTGCAACTTGATTGAAAATTAGCGCAACCAGCTGGTGATTTTGTGAAATTGGTGTTTCAGAAGTGATCTAAGTGTTTGATCAGCTCATATGTGATGTATGTAAGGTGTGTGAGTGATTGGTTTGATTGGAAAAGCTCTCAAACTCAAAACCCGATAGCTACCTTACAAGTGGGTTGGGTCTTACACTCTCTCAAGAGGCCCGAAAGGTTTTGAAAATGATTTATGAGGGTTGAATTAATCCAAAAACCCTAATTTGTTTTCAAAAATGTATTTAAGTGAATAAAAATTCAATTAAAAATGATCAAAATTGTTTAACATATGAAAAACAAATTGTGATTTTGGATTAATGCTTCAAAAATTAAGTATTGACCTACAAAATAATTAGAAAGCATTAAAAGTTGCAAAATCAATGTAGAAAAAATATTTAAAATGTCAAAAACAATTAAAATATTAATTCTTTTTAAAAATATCAATTATATGAAATAAATAATATTTTTGGGATTTTTTGATAAAATAAAATATTTTAACATTTTTGTGAATTATTAAAAAAAGAATCAACTCAAAATCATTAAAACTCATAGAGAAATTAATTTTTGAATCAATTAAACAAAATCACAAAATTCAAATATTTGAATTTGTGAAAAAGGCGCCAAGAACACAAGCAAGAACACGCGCGTTTTTCTGGGTTTGATTGATTTGCGTTTTCCATCCAATCTCACTGAATACGTAATCATATCATGCAATTCACATATCATTATGCTCGTCTCAACCTTACGATCATGTCTATAACACTTAATTTCATTTAAATTAAACATAAAACATGAAATCACGAAGAAACCTCAAGAACCCTAATTTCTGCATGAAGGCTTGGATTTTTGATACACGATTCAAACAATGCAATTAATTGAGGGGAAACATTCCATGCATGATTATGAACATATGGCCAAATTATTGTGCGAGGAAATATGCATAGATTGAGAGATGACCAAGTATGTGCTTACCTCTAGGCCGTGACAGCAAGTGCAATGTGATTTTTGATTTGGAGGTGTTACAGATGAGTGGTGATATCTGAACAGCTTCCCTACACCCTATGGAGTGTGTTTGAATGGTTGGACTTGATTGAAATTGGCTGGATCAATTTGTGGTACCTCAGCTGCAACTTGATTGAGAATTAGAGCAACCAGCTGGTGATTTTGTGAAATTGGTGTTTCAGAAGTGATCTAAGTGTTTGATCAGCTCATATGTGATGTATGTGAGGTGTGTGAGTGATTGGTTTGATTGGAAAAGCTCTCAAACTTAAAACCCGATAGCTACCTTACAAGTGGGTTGGGTCTTACACTTTCTCAAGAGGCCCGAAAGGTTTTGAAAATGATTTATGAGGGTTGAATTAATCCAAAAACCCTAATTTGTTTTCAAAAATGTATTTAAGTGAATAAAAATTCAATTAAAAATGATCAAAATTGTTTAACATATGAAAAACAAATTGTGATTTTGGATTAATGCTTCAAAAATTAAGTATTGACCTACAAAATAATTAGAAAGCATTAAAAGTTGCAAAATCAATGTAGAAAAAATATTTAAAATGTCAAAAACAATTAAAATATTAATTCTTTGAAAAAATATCAATTATATGAAATAAATAATATTTTTGGGATTTTTTGATAAAATAAAATATTTTAACATTTTTGTGAATTATTAAAAAAAGAATCAACTCAAAATCATTAAAACTCAGAGAGAAATTAATTTTTGAATCAATTAAACAAAATCACAAAATTCAAATATTTGAATTTGTGAAAAAGGCGCCAAGAACACAAGCAAGAACACGCGCGTTTTTCTGGGTTTGGCTGATTTGCGTTTTCCATCCAATCTCACTGAATACGTAATCATATCACGCAATTCACATATCATTATGCTCGTCTCAACCTTACGATCATGTCTATAACATTTAATTTCATTTAAATTAAACATAAAACATGAAATCACAAAGAAACCTCAAGAACCCTAATTTCTGCATGAAGGCTTGGATTTTTGATACACGATTCAAACAATGCAATTAATTGAGGGGAAACATTCCATGCATGATTATGAACATATGGCCAAATTATTGTGCGAGGAAATATGCATAGATTAAGAGATGACCAAGTATGTGCTTACCTCTAGGCCGTGACAGCAAGTGCAATGTGATTTTTGATTTGGAGGTGTTACAGATGAGTGGTGATGATCTGAACAGCTTCCCTACACCCTATGGAGTGTGTTTGAATGGTTGGACTTGATTGAAATTGGCTGGATCAATTTGTGGTACCCCAGCTGCAACTTGATTGAAAATTAGAGCAACCAGCTGGTGATTTTGTGAAATTGGTGTTTCAGAAGTGATCTAAGTGTTTGATCAGCTCATATGTGATGTATGTGAGGTGTGTGAGTGATTGGTTTGATTGGAAAAGCTCTCAAACTCAAAACCCGATAGCTACCTTACAAGTGGGTTGGGTCTTACACTCTCTCAAGAGGCCCGAAAGGTTTTGAAAATGATTTATGAGGGTTGAATTAATCCAAAAACCCTAATTTGTTTTCAAAAATGTATTTAAGTGAATAAAAATTCAATTAAAAATGATCAAAATTGTTTAACATATGAAAAACAAATTGTGATTTTGGATTAATGCTTCAAAAATTAAGTATTGACCTACAAAATAATTAGAAAGCATTAAAAGTTGCAAAATCAATGTAGAAAAAATATTTAAAATGTCAAAAACATTTAAAATATTAATTCTTTTTAAAAATATCAATTATATGAAATAAATAATATTTTTGGGATTTTTTGATAAAATAAAATATTTTAACATTTTTGTGAATTATTAAAAAAAGAATCAACTCAAAATCATTAAAACTCAGAGAGAAATTAATTTTTGAATCAATTAAACAAAATCACAAAATTCAAATATTTGAATTTGTGAAAAAGGCGCCAAGAACACAAGCAAGAACACGTGCGTTTTTCTGGGTTTGGCTGATTTGCGTTTTCCATCCAATCTCACTGAATACGTAATCATATCATGCAATTCACATATCATTATGCTCGTCTCAACCTTACGATCATGTCTATAACACTTAATTTCATTTAAATTAAACATAAAACATGAAATCACGAAGAAACCTCAAGAACCCTAATTTCTGCATGAAGGCTTGGATTTTTGATACACGATTCAAACAATACAATTAACTGAGGGGAAACATTCCATGCATGATTATGAACATATGGCCAAATTATTGTGCGAGGAAATATGCATAGATTGAGAGATGACCAAGTATGTGCTTACCTCTAGGCCGTGACAGCAAGTGCAATGTGATTTTTGATTTGGAGGTGTTACAGATGCGTGGTGATGATCTGAACAGCTTCCCTACACCCTATGGAGTGTGTTTGAATGGTTGGACTTGATTAAAATTGGCTGGATCAATTTGTGGTACCTCAGCTGCAACTTGATTGAAAATTAGAGCAACCAGCTGATGATTTTGTGAAATTGGTGTTTCAGAAGTGATCTAAGTGTTTGATCAGCTCATATGTGATGTATGTGAGGTGTGTGAGTGATTGGTTTGATTGGAAAAGCTCTCAAACTCAAAACCCGATAGCTACCTTACAAGTGGGTTGGGTTTTACACTTTCTCAAGAGGCCCGAAAGGTTTTGAAAATGATTTATGAGGGTTGAATTAATCCAAAAACCCTAATTTGTTTTCAAAAATGTATTTAAGTGAATAAAAATTCAATTAAAAATTATCAAAATTGTTTAACATATGAAAAACAAATTGTGATTTTGGATTAATGCTTCAAAAATTAAGTATTGACCTACAAAATAATTAGAAAGCATTAAAAGTTGCAAAATCAATGTAGAAAAAATATTTAAAATGTCAAAAAAAATTAAAATATTAATTCTTTTTAAAAATATCAATTATATGAAATAAATAATATTTTTGGGATTTTTTGATAAAATAAAATATTTTAACATTTTTGTAAATTATTAAAAAAAGAATCAACTCAAAATCATTAAAACTCAGAGAGAAATTAATTTTTGAATCAATTAAACAAAATCACAAAATTCAAATATTTGAATTTGTGAAAAAGGCGCCAAGAACACAAGCAAGATCACGCGCGTTTTTCTGGGTTTGGCTGATTTGCGTTTTCCATCCAATCTCACTGAATACGTAATCATATCATGCAATTCACATATCATTATGCTCGTCTCAACCTTACGATCATGTCTATAACACTTAATTTCATTTAAATTAAACATAAAACATGAAATCACGAAGAAACCTCAAGAACCCTAATTTCTGCATGAAGGCTTGGATTTTTGATACACGATTCAAACAATACAATTAACTGAGGGGAAACATTCCATGCATGATTATGAACATATGGCCAAATTATTGTGCGAGGAAATATGCATAGATTGAGAGATGACCAAGTATGTGCTTACCTCTAGGCCGTGACAGCAAGTGCAATGTGATTTTTGATTTGGAGGTGTTACAGATGCGTGGTGATGATCTGAACAGCTTCCCTACACCCTATGGAGTGTGTTTGAATGGTTGGACTTGATTAAAATTGGCTGGATCAATTTGTGGTACCTCAGCTGCAACTTGATTGAAAATTAGAGCAACCAGCTGATGATTTTGTGAAATTGGTGTTTCAGAAGTGATCTAAGTGTTTGATCAGCTCATATGTGATGTATGTGAGGTGTGTGAGTGATTGGTTTGATTGGAAAAGCTCTCAAACTCAAAACCCGATAGCTACCTTACAAGTGGGTTGGGTTTTACACTTTCTCAAGAGGCCCGAAAGGTTTTGAAAATGATTTATGAGGGTTGAATTAATCCAAAAACCCTAATTTGTTTTCAAAAATGTATTTAAGTGAATAAAAATTCAATTAAAAATTATCAAAATTGTTTAACATATGAAAAACAAATTGTGATTTTGGATTAATGCTTCAAAAATTAAGTATTGACCTACAAAATAATTAGAAAGCATTAAAAGTTGCAAAATCAATGTAGAAAAAATATTTAAAATGTCAAAAAAAATTAAAATATTAATTCTTTTTAAAAATATCAATTATATGAAATAAATAATATTTTTGGGATTTTTTGATAAAATAAAATATTTTAACATTTTTGTAAATTATTAAAAAAAGAATCAACTCAAAATCATTAAAACTCAGAGAGAAATTAATTTTTGAATCAATTAAACAAAATCACAAAATTCAAATATTTGAATTTGTGAAAAAGGCGCCAAGAACACAAGCAAGATCACGCGCGTTTTTCTGGGTTTGGCTGATTTGCGTTTTCCATCCAATCTCACTGAATACGTAATCATATCATGCAATTCACATATCATTATGCTCGTCTCAACCTTACGATCATGTCTATAACACTTAATTTCATTTAAATTAAACATAAAACATGAAATCACGAAGAAACCTCAAGAACCCTAATTTCTGCACGAAGGCTTGGATTTTTGATACACGATTCAAACAATGCAATTAATTGAGGGGAAACATTCCATGCATGATTATGAACATATGGCCAAATTATTGTGCGAGGAAATATGCATAGATTGAGAGATGACCAAGTATGTGCTTACCTCTAGGCCGTGACAGCAAGTGCAATGTGATTTTTGATTTGGAGGTGTTACAGATGCGTGGTGATGATCTGAACAGCTTCCCTACACCCTATGGAGTGTGTTTGAATGGTTGGACTTGATTGAAATTGGCTGGATCAATTTGTGGTACCTCAGCTGCAACTTGATTGAAAATTAGAGCAACCAGCTGGTGATTTTGTGAAATTGGTGTTTCAGAAGTGATCTAAGTGTTTGATCAGCTCATATTTGATGTATGTGAGGTGTGTGAGTGATTGGTTTGATTGGAAAAGCTCTCAAACTCAAAACCTGATAGCTACCTTACAAGTGGGTTGGGTCTTACACTTTCTCAAGAGGCCCGAAAGGTTTTGAAAATGATTTATGAGGGTTGAATTAATCCAAAAACCCTAATTTGTTTTCAAAAATGTATTTAAGTGAATAAAAATTCAATTAAAAATGATCAAAATTGTTTAACATATGAAAAACAAATTGTGATTTTGGATTAATGCTTCAAAAATTAAGTATTGACCTACAAAATAATTAGAAAGCATTAAAAGTTGCAAAATCAATGTAGAAAAAATATTTAAAATGTCAAAAATAATTAAAATATTAATTCTTTGCAAAAATATCAATTATATGAAATAAATAATATTTTTGGGATTTTTTGATAAAATAAAATATTTTAACATTTTTGTGAATTATTAAAAAAAGAATCAACTCAAAATCATTAAAACTCAGAGAGAAATTAATTTTTGAATCAATTAAACAAAATCACAAAATTCAAATATTTGAATTTGTGAAAAAGGCGCCAAGAACACAAGCAAGATCACGCGCGTTTTTCTGGGTTTGGCTGATTTGCGTTTTCCATCCAATCTCACTGAATACGTAATCATATGATGCAATTCACATATCATTATGCTCGTCTCAACCTTACGATCATGTCTATAACACTTAATTTCATTTAAATTAAACATAAAACATGAAATCACGAAGAAACCTCAAGAACCCTAATTTCTGCATGAAGGCTTGGATTTTTGATACACGATTCAAACAATGCAATTAATTGAGGGGAAACATTCCATGCATGATTATGAACATATGGCCAAATTATTGTGCGAGGAAATATGCATAGATTGAGAGATGACCAAGTATGTGCTTACCTCTAGGTCGTGACAGCAAGTGCAATGTGATTTTTGATTTGGAGGTGTTACAGATGCGTGGTGATGATCTGAACAGCTTCCCTACACCCTATGGAGTGTGTTTGAATGGTTGGACTTGATTGAAATTGGTTGGATCAATTTGTGGTACCTCAGCTGCAACTTGATTGAAAATTAGAGCAACCAGCTGGTGATTTTGTGAAATTGGTGTTTCAGAAGTGATCTAAGTGTTTGATCAGCTCATATGTGATGTATGTGAGGTGTGTGAGTGATTGGTTTGATTGGAAAAGCTCTCAAACTCAAAACCCAATAGCTGCCTTACAAGTGGGTTGGGTCTTACACTTTCTCAAGAGGCCCGAAAGGTTTTGAAAATGATTTATGAGGGTTGAATTAATCCAAAAACCCTAATTTGTTTTCAAAAATGTATTTAAGTGAATAAAAATTCAATTAAAAATGATCAAAATTGTTTAACATATGAAAAACAAATTGTGATTTTGGATTAATGCTTCAAAAATTAAGTATTGACCTACAAAATAATTAGAAAGCATTAAAAGTTGCAAAATCAATGTAGAAAAAATATTTAAAATGTCAAAAACAATTAAAATATTAATTCTTTGCAAAAATATCAATTATATGAAATAAATAATATTTTTGGGATTTTTTGATAAAATAAAATATTTTAACATTTTTGTGAATTATTAAAAAAAGAATCAACTCAAAATCATTAAAACTCAGAGAGAAATTAATTTTTGAATCAATTAAACAAAATCACAAAATTCTAATATTTGAATTTGTGAAAAAGTCGCCAAGAACACAAGCAAGATCACACGCGTTTTTCTGGGTTTGGCTGATTTGCGTTTTCCATCCAATCTCACTGAATACGTAATCATATCATGCAATTCACATATCATTATGCTCGTCTCAACCTTACGATCATGTCTATAACACTTAATTTCATTTAAATTAAACATAAAACATGAAATCACGAAGAAACCTCAAGAACCCTAATTTCTGCATGAAGGCTTGGATTTTTGATACACGATTCAAACAATACAATTAACTGAGGGGAAACATTCCATGCATGATTATGAACATATGGCCAAATTATTGTGCGAGGAAATATGCATAGATTGAGAGATGACCAAGTATGTGCTTACCTCTAGGCCGTGACAGCAAGTGCAATGTGATTTTTGATTTGGAGGTGTTACAGATGCGTGGTGATGATCTGAACAGCTTCCCTACACCCTATGGAGTGTGTTTGAATGGTTGGACTTGATTAAAATTGGCTGGATCAATTTGTGGTACCTCAGCTGCAACTTGATTGAAAATTAGAGCAACCAGCTGGTGATTTTGTGAAATTGGTGTTTCAGAAGTGATCTAAGTGTTTGATCAGCTCATATGTGATGTATGTGAGGTGTGTGAGTGATTGGTTTGATTGGAAAAGCTCTCAAACTCAAAACCCGATAGCTACCTTACAAGTGGGTTGGGTTTTACACTTTCTCAAGAGGCCCGAAAGGTTTTGAAAATGATTTATGAGGGTTGAATTAATCCAAAAACCCTAATTTGTTTTCAAAAATGTATTTAAGTGAATAAAAATTCAATTAAAAATTATCAAAATTGTTTAACATATGAAAAACAAATTTTGATTTTGGATTAATGCTTCAAAAATTAAGTATTGACCTACAAAATAATTAGAAAGCATTAAAAGTTGCAAAATCAATGTAGAAAAAATATTTAAAATGTCAAAAACAATTAAAATATTAATTCTTTTTAAAAATATCAATTATATGAAATAAATAATATTTTTGGGATTTTTTGATAAAATAAAATATTTTAACATTTTTGTGAATTATTAAAAAAAGAATCAACTCAAAATCATTAAAACTCAGAGAGAAATTAATTTTTGAATCAATTAAACAAAATCACAAAATTCAAATATTTGAATTTGTGAAAAAGGCGCCAAGAACACAAGCAAGATCACGCGCGTTTTTCTGGGTTTGGCTGATTTGCGTTTTCCATCCAATCTCACTGAATACGTAATCATATCATGCAATTCACATATCATTATGCTCGTCTCAACCTTACGATCATGTCTATAACACTTAATTTCATTTAAATTAAACATAAAACATGAAATCACGAAGAAACCTCAAGAACCCTAATTTCTGCATGAAGGCTTGGATTTTTGATACACGATTCAAACAATACAATTAACTGAGGGGAAACATTCCATGCATGATTATGAACATATGGCCAAATTATTGTGCGAGGAAATATGCATAGATTGAGAGATGACCAAGTATGTGCTTACCTCTAGGCCGTGACAGCAAGTGCAATGTGATTTTTGATTTGGAGGTGTTACAGATGCGTGGTGATGATCTGAACAGCTTCCCTACACCCTATGGAGTGTGTTTGAATGGTTGGACTTGATTGAAATTGGCTGGATCAATTTGTGGTACCTCAGCTGCAACT
The DNA here is from genome assembly GCA_022829125.1 of Lathyrus tuberosus. Lineage (NCBI taxonomy): Eukaryota > Viridiplantae > Streptophyta > Magnoliopsida > Fabales > Fabaceae > Lathyrus > Lathyrus tuberosus. The sequence goes on from JALAZF010000038.1 coordinate 11,332,365, forward strand.
TGATTGAAAATTAGAGCAACCAGCTGGTGATTTTGTGAAATTGGTGTTTCAGAAGTGATCTAAGTGTTTGATCAGCTCATATTTGATGTATGTGAGGTGTGTGAGTGATTGGTTTGATTGGAAAAGCTCTCAAACTCAAAACCTGATAGCTACCTTACAAGTGGGTTGGGTCTTACACTTTCTCAAGAGGCCCGAAAGGTTTTGAAAATGATTTATGAGGGTTGAATTAATCCAAAAACCCTAATTTGTTTTCAAAAATGTATTTAAGTGAATAAAAATTCAATTAAAAATGATCAAAATTGTTTAACATATGAAAAACAAATTGTGTTTTTGGATTAATGCTTCAAAAATTAAGTATTGACCTACAAAATAATTAGAAAGCATTAAAAGTTGCAAAATCAATGTAGAAAAAATATTTAAAATGTCAAAAACAATTAAAATATTAATTCTTTGCAAAAATATCAATTATATGAAATAAATAATATTTTTGGGATTTTTTGATAAAATAAAATATTTTAACATTTTTGTGAATTATTAAAAAAAGAATCAACTCAAAATCATTAAAACTCAGAGAGAAATTAATTTTTGAATCAATTAAACAAAATCACAAAATTCAAATATTTGAATTTGTGAAAAAGGCGCCAAGAACACAAGCAAGATCACGCGCGTTTTTCTGGGTTTGGCTGATTTGCGTTTTCCATCCAATCTCACTGAATACGTAATCATATCATGCAATTCACATATCATTATGCTCGTCTCAACCTTACGATCATGTCTATAACACTTAATTTCATTTAAATTAAACATAAAACATGAAATCACGAAGAAACCTCAAGAACCCTAATTTCTGCATGAAGGCTTGGATTTTTGATACACGATTCAAACAATGCAATTAATTGAGGGGAAACATTCCATGCATGATTATGAACATATGGCCAAATTATTGTGCGAGGAAATATGCATAGATTGAGAGATGACCAAGTATGTGCTTACCTCTAGGCCGTGACAGCAAGTGCAATTTTATTTTTGATTTGGAGGTGTTACAGATGAGTGGTGATGATCTGAACAGCTTCCCTACACCCAATGGAGTGTGTTTGAATGGTTGGACTTGATTGAAATTGGCTGGATCAATTTGTGGTACCTCAGCTGCAACTTGATTGAAAATTAGAGCAACCAGCTGGTGATTTTGTGAAATTGGTGTTTCAGAAGTGATCTAAGTGTTTGATCAGCACATATGTGATGTATGTGAGGTGTGTGAGTGATTGGTTTGATTGGAAAAGCTCTCAAATTCAAAACCCGATAGCTACCTTACAAGTGGGTTGGGTCTTACACTTTCTCAAGAGGCCCGAAAGGTTTTGAAAATGATTTATGAGGGTTGAATTAATCCAAAAACCCTAATTTGTTTTCAAAAATGTATTTAAGTGAATAAAAATTCAATTAAAAATTATCAAAATTGTTTAACATATGAAAAACAAATTGTGATTTTGGATTAATGCTTCAAAAATTAAGTATTGACCTACAAAATAATTAGAAAGCATTAAAAGTTGCAAAATCAATGTAGAAAAAATATTTAAAATGTCAAAAATAATTAAAATATTAATTCTTTGCAAAAATATCAATTATATGAAATAAATAATATTTTTGGGATTTTTTGATAAAATAAAATATTTTAACATTTTTGTGAATTATTAAAAAAAGAATCAACCTAAAATCATTAAAACTCAGAGAGAAATTAATTTTTGAATCAATTAAACAAAATCACAAAATTCAAATATTTGAATTTGTGAAAAAGGCGCCAAGAACACAAGCAAGATCACGCGCGTTTTTCTGGGTTTGGATGATTTGCGTTTTCCATCCAATCTCACTGAATACGTAATCATATGATGCAATTCACATATCATTATGCTCGTCTCAACCTTACGATCATGTCTATAACACTTAATTTCATTTAAATTAAACATAAAACATGAAATCACGAAGAAACCTCAAGAACCCTAATTTCTGCATGAAGGCTTGGATTTTTTATACACGATTCAAACAATGCAATTAATTGAGGGGAAACATTCCATGCATGATTATGAACATATGGCCAAATTATTGTGCGAGGAAATATGCATAGATTGAGAGATGACCAAGTATGTGCTTACCTCTAGGTCGTGACAGCAAGTGCAATGTGATTTTTGATTTGGAGGTGTTACAGATGCGTGGTGATGATCTGAACAGCTTCCCTACACCCTATGGAGTGTGTTTGAATGGTTGGACTTGATTGAAATTGGCTGGATCAATTTGTGGTACCTCAGCTGCAACTTGATTGAAAATTAGAGCAACCAGCTGGTGATTTTGTGAAATTGGTGTTTCAGAAGTGATCTAAGTGTTTGATCAGCTCATATGTGATGTATGTGAGGTGTGTGAGTGATTGGTTTGATTGGAAAAGCTCTCAAACTCAAAACCCAATAGCTACCTTACAAGTGGGTTGGGTCTTACACTTTCTCAAGAGGGCCGAAAGGTTTTGAAAATGATTTATGAGGGTTGAATTAATCCAAAAACCCTAATTTGTTTTCAAAAATGTATTTAAGTGAATAAAAATTCAATTAAAAATGATCAAAATTGTTTAACATATGAAAAACAAATTGTGATTTTGGATTAATGCTTCAAAAATTAAGTATTGACCTACAAAATAATTAGAAAGCATTAAAAGTTGCAAAATCAATGTAGAAAAAATATTTAAAATGTCAAAAACAATTAAAATATTAATTCTTTGCAAAAATATCAATTATATGAAATAAATAATATTTTTGGGATTTTTTGATAAAATAAAATATTTTAACATTTTTGTGAATTATTAAAAAAAGAATCAACTCAAAATCATTAAAACTCAGAGAGAAATTAATTTTTGAATCAATTAAACAAAATCACAAAATTCAAATATTTGAATTTGTGAAAAAGTCGCCAAGAACACAAGCAAGATCACCCGCGTTTTTCTGGGTTTGGCTGATTTGCGTTTTCCATCCAATCTCACTGAATACGTAATCATATCATGCAATTCACATATCATTATGCTCGTCTCAACCTTACGATCATGTCTATAACACTTAATTTCATTTAAATTAAACATAAAACATGAAATCACGAAGAAACCTCAAGAACCCTAATTTCTGCATGAAGGCTTGGATTTTTGATACACGATTCAAACAATGCAATTAATTGAGGGGAAACATTCCATGCATGATTATGAACATATGGCCAAATTATTGTGCGAGGAAATATGCATAGATTGAGAGATGACCAAGTATGTGCTTACCTCTAGGCCGTGACAGCAAGTGCAATGTGATTTTTGATTTGGAGGTGTTACAGATGAGTGGTGATGATCTGAACAGCTTCCCTACACCCAATGGAGTGTGTTTGAATGGTTGGACTTGATTGAAATTGGCTGGATCAATTTGTGGTACCTCAGCTGCAACTTGATTGAAAATTAGAGCAACCAGCTGGTGATTTTGTGAAATTGGTGTTTCAGAAGTGATCTAAGTGTTTGATCAGCACATATGTGATGTATGTGAGGTGTGTGAGTGATTGGTTTGATTGGAAAAGCTCTCAAATTCAAAACCCGATAGCTACCTTACAAGTGGGTTGGGTCTTACACTTTCTCAAGAGGCCCGAAAGGTTTTGAAAATGATTTATGAGGGTTGAATTAATCCAAAAACCCTAATTTGTTTTCAAAAATGTATTTAAGTGAATAAAAATTCAATTAAAAATTATCAAAATTGTTTAACATATGAAAAACAAATTGTGATTTTGGATTAATGCTTCAAAAATTAAGTATTGACCTACAAAATAATTAGAAAGCATTAAAAGTTGCAAAATCAATGTAGAAAAAATATTTAAAATGTCAAAAATAATTAAAATATTAATTCTTTGCAAAAATATCAATTATATGAAATAAATAATATTTTTGGGATTTTTTGATAAAATAAAATATTTTAACATTTTTGTGAATTATTAAAAAAAGAATCAACTCAAAATCATTAAAACTCAGAGAGAAATTAATTTTTGAATCAATTAAACAAAATCACAAAATTCAAATATTTGAATTTGTGAAAAAGGCGCCAAGAACACAAGCAAGATCACGCGCGTTTTTCTGGGTTTGGATGATTTGCGTTTTCCATCCAATCTCACTGAATACGTAATCATATGATGCAATTCACATATCATTATGCTCGTCTCAACCTTACGATCATGTCTATAACACTTAATTTCATTTAAATTAAACATAAAACATGAAATCACGAAGAAACCTCAAGAACCCTAATTTCTGCATGAAGGCTTGGATTTTTTATACACGATTCAAACAATGCAATTAATTGAGGGGAAACATTCCATGCATGATTATGAACATATGGCCAAATTATTGTGCGAGGAAATATGCATAGATTGAGAGATGACCAAGTATGTGCTTACCTCTAGGTCGTGACAGCAAGTGCAATGTGATTTTTGATTTGGAGGTGTTACAGATGCGTGGTGATGATCTGAACAGCTTCCCTACACCCTATGGAGTGTGTTTGAATGGTTGGACTTGATTGAAATTGGCTGGATCAATTTGTGGTACCTCAGCTGCAACTTGATTGAAAATTAGAGCAACCAACTGGTGATTTTGTGAAATTGGTGTTTCAGAAGTGATCTAAGTGTTTGATCAGCTCATATGTGATGTATGTGAGGTGTGTGAGTGATTGGTTTGATTGGAAAAGCTCTCAAACTCAAAACCCAATAGCTACCTTACAAGTGGGTTGGGTCTTACACTTTCTCAAGAGGCCCGAAAGGTTTTGAAAATGATTTATGAGGGTTGAATTAATCCAAAAACCCTAATTTGTTTTCAAAAATGTATTTAAGTGAATAAAAATTCAATTAAAAATGATCAAAATTGTTTAACATATGAAAAACAAATTGTGATTTTGGATTAATGCTTCAAAAATTAAGTATTGACCTACAAAATAATTAGAAAGCATTAAAAGTTGCAAAATCAATGTAGAAAAAATATTTAAAATGTCAAAAACAATTAAAATATTAATTCTTTGCAAAAATATCAATTATATGAAATAAATAATATTTTTGGGATTTTTTGATAAAATAAAATATTTTAACATTTTTGTGAATTATTAAAAAAAGAATCAACTCAAAATCATTAAAACTCAGAGAGAAATTAATTTTTGAATCAATTAAACAAAATCACAAAATTCAAATATTTGAATTTGTGAAAAAGTCGCCAAGAACACAAGCAAGATCACCCGCGTTTTTCTGGGTTTGGCTGATTTGCGTTTTCCATCCAATCTCACTGAATACGTAATCATATCATGCAATTCACATATCATTATGCTCGTCTCAACCTTACGATCATGTCTATAACACTTAATTTCATTTAAATTAAACATAAAACATGAAATCACGAAGAAACCTCAAGAACCCTAATTTCTGCATGAAGGCTTGGATTTTTGATACACGATTCAAACAATGCAATTAATTGAGGGGAAACATTCCATGCATGATTATGAACATATGGCCAAATTATTGTGCGAGGAAATATGCATAGATTGAGAGATGACCAAGTATGTGCTTACCTCTAGGCCGTGACAGCAAGTGCAATGTGATTTTTGATTTGGAGGTGTTACAGATGAGTGGTGATGATCTGAACAGCTTCCCTACACCCTATGGAGTGTGTTTGAATGGTTGGACTTGATTGAAATTGGTTGGATCAATTTGTGGTACCTCAGCTGCAACTTGATTGAAAATTAGAGCAACCAGCTGGTATTTTGTGAAATTGGTGTTTCAGAAGTGATCTAAGTGTTTGATCAGCTCATATGTGATGTATGTGAGGTGTGTGAGTGATTGGTTTGATTGGAAAAGCACTCAAACTCAAAACCCGATAGCTACCTTACAAGTGGGTTGGGTCTTACACTTTCTCAAGAGGCCCGAAAGGTTTTGAAAATGATTTATGAGGGTTGAATTAATCCAAAAACCCTAATTTGTGTTCAAAAATGTATTTAAGTGAATAAAAATTCAATTAAAAATGATCAAAATTGTTTAACATATGAAAAACAAATTGTGATTTTGGATTAATGCTTCAAAAATTAAGTATTGACCTACAAAATAATTAGAAAGCATTAAAAGTTGCAAAATCAATGTAGAAAAAATATTTAAAATGTCAAAAACAATTAAAATATTAATTCTTTGCAAAAATATCAATTATATGAAATAAATAATATTTTTGGGATTTTTTGATAAAATAAAATATTTTAACATTTTTGTGAATTATTAAAAAAAGAATCAACTCAAAATCATTAAAACTCAGAGAGAAATTAATTTTTGAATCAATTAAAGAAAATCACAAAATTCAAATATTTGAATTTGTGAAAAAGGCGCCAAGAACACAAGCAAGATCACGCGCGTTTTTCTGGGTTTGGCTGATTTGCGTTTTCCATCCAATCTCACTGAATACGTAATCATATCATGCAATTCACATATCATTATGCTCGTCTCAACCTTACGATCATGTCTATAACACTTAATTTCATTTAAATTAAACATAAAACATGAAATCACGAAGAAACCTCAAGAACCCTAATTTCTGCATGAAGGCTTGGATTTTTGATACACGATTCAAACAATGCAATTAATTGAGGGGAAACATTCCATGCATGATTATGAACATATGGCCAAATTATTGTGCGAGGAAATATGCATAGATTGAGAGATGACCAAGTATGTGCTTACCTCTAGGTCGTGACAGCAAGTGCAATGTGATTTTTGATTTGGAGGTGTTACAGATGCGTGGTGATGATCTGAACAGCTTCCCTACATCCTATGGAGTGTGTTTGAATGGTTGGACTTGATTGAAATTGGCTGGATCAATTTGTGGTACCTCAGCTGCAACTTGATTGAAAATTAGAGCAACCAGCTGGTGATTTTGTGAAATTGGTGTTTCAGAAGTGATCTAAGTGTTTGATCAGCTCATATGTGATGTATGTGAGGTGTGTGAGTGATTGGTTTGATTGGAAAAGCTCTCAAACTCAAAACCCGATAGCTACCTTACAAGTGGGTTGGGTCTTACACTTTCTCAAGAGGCCCGAAAGGTTTTGAAAATGATTTATGAGGGTTGAATTAATCCAAAAACCCTAATTTGTTTTCAAAAATGTATTTAAGTGAATAAAAATTCAATTAAAAATGATCAAAATTGTTTAACATATGAAAAACAAATAATGATTTTGGATTAATGCTTCAAAAATTAAGTATTGACCTACAAAATAATTAGAAAGCATTAAAAGTTGCAAAATCAATGTAGAAAAAATATTTAAAATGTCAAAAACAATTAAAATATTAATTCTTTGCAAAAATATCAATTATATGAAATAAATAATATTTTTGGGATTTTTTGATAAAATAAAATATTTTAACATTTTTGTGAATTATTAAAATAAGAATCAACTCAAAATCATTAAAACTCAGAGAGAAATTAATTTTTGAATCAATTAAACAAAATCACAAAATTCAAATATTTGAATTTGTGAAAAATGCGCCAAGAACACAAGCAAGATCACGCGCGTTTTTCTGGGTTTGGCTGATTTGCGTTTTCCATCCAATCTCACTAAATACGTAATCATATCATGTAATTCACATATCATTATGCTCGTCTCAACCTTACGATCATGTCTATAACACTTAATTTCATTTAAATTAAACATAAAACATGAAATCACGAAGAAACCTCAAGAACCCTAATTTCTGCATGAAGGCTTGGATTTTTGATACACGATTCAAACAATGCAATTAATTGAGGGGAAACATTCCATGCATGATTATGAACATATGGCCAAATTATTGTGCGAGGAAATATGCATAGATTGAGAGATGACCAAGTATGTGCTTACCTCTAGGCCGTGACAGCAAGTGCAATGTGATTTTTGATTTGGAGGTGTTACAGATGAGTGGTGATGATCTGAACAGCTTCCCTACACCCTATGGAGTGTGTTTGAATGGTTGGACTTGATTGAAATTGGCTGGATCAATTTGTGGTACCTCAGCTGCAACTTGATTGAAAATTAGAGCAACCAGCTGGTGATTTTGTGAAATTGGTGTTTCAGAAGTGATCTAAGTGTTTGATCTGCTCATATGTGATGTATGTGAGGTGTGTGAGTGATTGGTTTGATTGGAAAAGCTCTCAAACTCAAAACCCGATAGCTACCTTACAAGTGGGTTGGGTCTTACACTTTCTCAAGAGGCCCGAAAGGTTTTGAAAATGATTTATGAGGGTTGAATTAATCCAAAAACCCTAATTTGTTTTCAAAAATGTATTTAAGTGAATAAAAATTCAATTAAAAATTATCAAAATTGTTTAACATATGAAAAACAAATTGTGATTTTGGATTAATGCTTCAAAAATTAAGTATTGACCTACAAAATAATTAGAAAGCATTAAAAGTTGCAAAATCAATGTAGAAAAAATATTTAAAATGTCAAAAATAATTAAAATATTAATTCTTTGCAAAAATATCAATTATATGAAATAAATAATATTTTTGGGATTTTTTGATAAAATAAAATATTTTAACATTTTTGTGAATTATTAAAAAAAGAATCAACTCAAAATCATTAAAACTCAGAGAGAAATTAATTTTTGAATCAATTAAACAAAATCACAAAATTCAAATATTTGAATTTGTGAAAAAGGCGCCAAGAACACAAGCAAGATCACGCGCGTTTTTCTGGGTTTGGATGATTTGCGTTTTCCATCCAATCTCACTGAATACGTAATCATATGATGCAATTCACATATCATTATGCTCGTCTCAACCTTACGATCATGTCTATAACACTTAATTTCATTTAAATTAAACATAAAACATGAAATCACGAAGAAACCTCAAGAACCCTAATTTCTGCATGAAGGCTTGGATTTTTTATACACGATTCAAACAATGCAATTAATTGAGGGGAAACATTCCATGCATGATTATGAACATATGGCCAAATTATTGTGCGAGGAAATATGCATAGATTGAGAGATGACCAAGTATGTGCTTACCTCTAGGTCGTGACAGCAAGTGCAATGTGATTTTTGATTTGGAGGTGTTACAGATGCGTGGTGATGATCTGAACAGCTTACCTACACCCTATGGAGTGTGTTTGAATGGTTGGACTTGATTGAAATTGGCTGGATCAATTTGTGGTACCTCAGCTGCAACTTGATTGAAAATTAGAGCAACCAGCTGGTGATTTTGTGAAATTGGTGTTTCAGAAGTGATCTAAGTGTTTGATCAGCTCATATGTGATGTATGTGAGGTGTGTGAGTGATTGGTTTGATTGGAAAAGCTCTCAAACTCAAAACCCAATAGCTACCTTACAAGTGGGTTGGGTCTTACACTTTCTCAAGAGGCCCGAAAGGTTTTGAAAATGATTTATGAGGGTTAAATTAATCCAAAAACCCTAATTTGTTTTCAAAAATGTATTTAAGTGAATAAAAATTCAATTAAAAATGATCAAAATTGTTTAACATATGAAAAACAAATTGTGATTTTGGATTAATGCTTCAAAAATTAAGTATTGACCTACAAAATAATTAGAAAGCATTAAAAGTTGCAAAATCAATGTAGAAAAAATATTTAAAATGTCAAAAACAATTAAAATATTAATTCTTTGCAAAAATATCAATTATATGAAATAAATAATATTTTTGGGATTTTTTGATAAAATAAAATATTTTAACATTTTTGTGAATTATTAAAAAAAGAATCAACTCAAAATCATTAAAACTCAGAGAGAAATTAATTTTTGAATCAATTAAACAAAATCACAAAATTCAAATATTTGAATTTGTGAAAAAGTCGCCAAGAACACAAGCAAGATCACCCGCGTTTTTCTGGGTTTGGCTGATTTGCGTTTTCCATCCAATCTCACTGAATACGTAATCATATCATGCAATTCACATATCATTATGCTCGTCTCAACCTTACGATCATGTCTATAACACTTAATTTCATTTAAATTAAACATAAAACATGAAATCACGAAGAAACCTCAAGAACCCTAATTTCTGCATGAAGGCTTGGATTTTTGATACACGATTCAAACAATGCAATTAATTGAGGGGAAACATTCCATGCATGATTATGAACATATGGCCAAATTATTGTGCGAGGAAATATGCATAGATTGAGAGATGACCAAGTATGTGCTTACCTCTAGGCCGTGACAGCAAGTGCAATGTGATTTTTGATTTGGAGGTGTTACAGATGAGTGGTGATGATCTGAACAGCTTCCCTACACCCTATGGAGTGTGTTTGAATGGTTGGACTTGATTGAAATTGGCTGGATCAATTTGTGGTACCTCAGCTGCAACTTGATTGAAAATTAGAGCAACCAGCTGGTATTTTGTGAAATTGGTGTTTCAGAAGTGATCTAAGTGTTTGATCAGCTCATATGTGATGTATGTGAGGTGTGTGAGTGATTGGTTTGATTGGAAAAGCACTGAAACTCAAAACCCGATAGCTACCTTACAAGTGGGTTGGGTCTTACACTTTCTCAAGAGGCCCGAAAGGTTTTGAAAATGATTTATGAGGGTTGAATTAATCCAAAAACCCTAATTTGTGTTCAAAAATGTATTTAAGTGAATAAAAATTCAATTAAAAATGATCAAAATTGTTTAACATATGAAAAACAAATTGTGATTTTGGATTAATGCTTCAAAAATTAAGTATTGACCTACAAAATAATTAGAAAGCATTAAAAGTTGCAAAATCAATGTAGAAAAAATATTTAAAATGTCAAAAACAATTAAAATATTAATTCTTTGCAAAAATATCAATTATATGAAATAAATAATATTTTTGGGATTTTTTGATAAAATAAAATATTTTAACATTTTTGTGAATTATTAAAAAAAGAATCAACTCAAAATCATTAAAACTCAGAGAGAAATTAATTTTTGAATCAATTAAACAAAATCACAAAATTCAAATATTTGAATTTGTGAAAAAGGCGCCAAGAACACAAGCAAGATCACGCGCGTTTTTCTGGGTTTGGCTGATTTGCGTTTTCCATCCAATCTCACTGAATACGTAATCATATCATGCAATTCACATATCATTATGCTCGTCTCAACCTTACGATCATGTCTATAACACTTAATTTCATTTAAATTAAACATAAAACATGAAATCACGAAGAAACCTCAAGAACCCTAATTTCTGCATGAAGGCTTGGATTTTTGATACACGATTCAAACAATGCAATTAATTGAGGGGAAACATTCCATGCATGATTATGAACATATGGCCAAATTATTGTGCGAGGAAATATGCATAGATTGAGAGATGACCAAGTATGTGCTTACCTCTAGGTCGTGACAGCAAGTGCAATGTGATTTTTGATTTGGAGGTGTTACAGATGCGTGGTGATGATCTGAACAGCTTCCCTACACCCTATGGAGTGTGTTTGAATGGTTGGACTTGATTGAAATTGGCTGGATCAATTTGTGGTACCTCAGCTGCAACTTGATTGAAAATTAGAGCAACCAGCTGGTGATTTTGTGAAATTGGTGTTTCAGAAGTGATCTAAGTGTTTGATCAGCTCATATGTGATGTATGTGAGGTGTGTGAGTGATTGGTTTGATTGGAAAAGCTCTCAAACTCAAAACCCGATAGCTACCTTACAAGTGGGTTGGGTCTTACACTTTCTCAAGAGGCCCGAAAGGTTTTGAAAATGATTTATGAGGGTTGAATTAATCCAAAAACCCTAATTTGTTTTCAAAAATGTATTTAAGTGAATAAAAATTCAATTAAAAATGATCAAAATTGTTTAACATATGAAAAACAAATAATGATTTTGGATTAATGCTTCAAAAATTAAGTATTGACCTACAAAATAATTATAAAGCATTAAAAGTTGCAAAATCAATGTAGAAAAAATATTTAAAATGTCAAAAACAATTAAAATATTAATTCTTTGCAAAAATATCAATTATATGAAATAAATAATATTTTTGGGATTTTTTGATAAAATAAAATATTTTAACATTTTTGTGAATTATTAAAAAAAGAATCAACTCAAAATCATTAAAACTCAGAGAGAAATTAATTTTTGAATCAATTAAACAAAATCACAAAATTCAAATATTTGAATTTGTGAAAAAGGCGCCAAGAACACAAGCAAGATCACGCGCGTTTTTCTGGGTTTGGCTGATTTGCGTTTTCCATCCAATCTCACTGAATACGTAATCATATCATGCAATTCACATATCATTATGCTCGTCTCAACCTTACGATCATGTCTATAACACTTAATTTCATTTAAATTAAACATAAAACATGAAATCACGAAGAAACCTCAAGAACCCTAATTTCTGCATGAAGGCTTGGATTTTTGATACACGATTCAAACAATGCAATTAATTGAGGGGAAACATTCCATGCATGATTATGAACATATGGCCAAATTATTGTGCGAGGAAATATGCATAGATTGAGAGATGACCAAGTATGTGCTTACCTCTAGGTCGTGACAGCAAGTGCAATGTGATTTTTGATTTGGAGGTGTTACAGATGCGTGGTGATGATCTGAACAGCTTCCCTACACCCTATGGAGTGTGTTTGAATGGTTGGACTTGATTGAAATTGGCTGGATCAATTTGTGGTACCTCAGCTGCAACTTGATTGAAAATTAGAGCAACCAGCTGGTGATTTTGTGAAATTGGTGTTTCAGAAGTGATCTAAGTGTTGTATCAGCTCATATGTGATGTATGTGAGGTGTGTGAGTGATTGGTTTGATTGGAAAATCACTCAAACTCAAAACCCGATAGCTACCTTACAAGTGGGTTGGGTCTTACACTTTTTCAAGAGGCCCGAAAGGTTTTGAAAATGATTTATGAGGGTTGAATTAATCCAAAAACCCTAATTTGTGTTCAAAAATGTATTTAAGTGAATAAAAATTCAATTAAAAATGATCAAAATTGTTTAACATATGAAAAACAAATTGTGATTTTGGATTAATGCTTCAAAAATTAAGTATTGACCTACAAAATAATTAGAAAGCATTAAAAGTTGCAAAATCAATGTAGAAAAAATATTTAAAATGTCAAAAACAATTAAAATATTAATTCTTTGCAAAAATATCAATTATATGAAATAAATAATATTTTTGGGATTTTTTGATAAAATAAAATATTTTAACATTTTTGTGAATTATTAAAAAAAGAATCAACTCAAAATCATTAAAACTCAGAGAGAAATTAATTTTTGAATCAATTAAAGAAAATCACAAAATTCAAATATTTGAATTTGTGAAAAAGGCGCCAAGAACACAAGCAAGATCACGCGCGTTTTTCTGGGTTTGGCTGATTTGCGTTTTCCATCCAATCTCACTGAATACGTAATCATATCATGCAATTCACATATCATTATGCTCGTCTCAACCTTACGATCATGTCTATAACACTTAATTTCATTTAAATTAAACATAAAACATGAAATCACGAAGAAACCTCAAGAACCCTAATTTCTGCATGAAGGCTTGGATTTTTGATACACGATTCAAACAATGCAATTAATTGAGGGGAAACATTCCATGCATGATTATGAACATATGGCCAAATTATTGTGCGAGGAAATATGCATAGATTGAGAGATGACCAAGTATGTGCTTACCTCTAGGTCGTGACAGCAAGTGCAATGTGATTTTTGATTTGGAGGTGTTACAGATGCGTGGTGATGATCTGAACAGCTTCCCTACACCCTATGGAGTGTGTTTGAATGGTTGGACTTGATTGAAATTGGCTGGATCAATTTGTGGTACCTCAGCTGCAACTTGATTGAAAATTAGAGCAACCAGCTGGTGATTTTGTGAAATTGGTGTTTCAGAAGTGATCTAAGTGTTTGATCAGCTCATATGTGATGTATGTGAGGTGTGTGAGTGATTGGTTTGATTGGAAAAGCTCTCAAACTCAAAACCCGATAGCTACCTTACAAGTGGGTTGGGTCTTACACTTTCTCAAGAGGCCCGAAAGGTTTTGAAAATGATTTATGAGGGTTGAATTAATCCAAAAACCCTAATTTGTTTTCAAAAATGTATTTAAGTGAATAAAAATTCAATTAAAAATGATCAAAATTGTTTAACATATGAAAAACAAATAATGATTTTGGATTAATGCTTCAAAAATTAAGTATTGACCTACAAAATAATTATAAAGCATTAAAAGTTGCAAAATCAATGTAGAAAAAATATTTAAAATGTCAAAAACAATTAAAATATTAATTCTTTGCAAAAATATCAATTATATGAAATAAATAATATTTTTGGGATTTTTTGATAAAATAAAATATTTTAACATTTTTGTGAATTATTAAAAAAAGAATCAACTCAAAATCATTAAAACTCAGAGAGAAATTAATTTTTGAATCAATTAAACAAAATCACAAAATTCAAATATTTGAATTTGTGAAAAATGCGCCAAGAACACAAGCAAGATCACGCGCGTTTTTCTGGGTTTGGCTGATTTGCGTTTTCCATCCAATCTCACTAAATACGTAATCATATCATGTAATTCACATATCATTATGCTCGTCTCAACCTTACGATCATGTCTATAACACTTAATTTCATTTAAATTAAACATAAAACATGAAATCACGAAGAAACCTCAAGAACCCTAATTTCTGCATGAAGGCTTGGATTTTTGATACATGATTCAAACAATGCAATTAATTGAGGGGAAACATTCCATGCATGATAATGAACATATGGCCAAATTATTGTGCGAGGAAATATGCATAGATTGAGAGATGACCAAGTATATGCTTACCTCTAGGCCGTGACAGCAAGTGCAATGTGATTTTTGATTTGGAGGTGTTACAGATGAGTGGTGATGATCTGAACAGCTTCCCTACACCCTATGGAGTGTGTTTGAATGGTTGGACTTGATTGAAATTGGCTGGATCAATTTGTGGTACCTCAGCTGCAACTTGATTCAAAATTAGAGCAACCAGCTGGTGATTTTGTGAAATTGGTGTTTCAGAAGTGATCTAAGTGTTTGATCAGCTCATATGTGATGTATGTGAGGTGTGTGAGTGATTGGTTTGATTGGAAAAGCACTCAAACTCAAAACCCGATAGCTACCTTACAAGTGGGTTGGGTCTTACACTTTCTCAAGAGGCCCGAAAGGTTTTGAAAATGATTTATGAGGGTTGAATTAATCCAAAAACCCTAATTTGTGTTCAAAAATGTATTTAAGTGAATAAAAATTCAATTAAAAATGATCAAAATTGTTTAACATATGAAAAACAAATTGTGATTTTGGATTAATGCTTCAAAAATTAAGTATTGACCTACAAAATAATTAGAAAGCATTAAAAGTTGCAAAATCAATGTAGAAAAAATATTTAAAATGTCAAAAACAATTAAAATATTAATTCTTTGCAAAAATATCAATTATATGAAATAAATAATATTTTTGGGATTTTTTGATAAAATAAAATATTTTAACATTTTTGTGAATTATTAAAAAAAGAATCAACTCAAAATCATTAAAACTAAGAGAGAAATTAATTTTTGAATCAATTAAACAAAATCACAAAATTCAAATATTTGAATTTGTGAAAAAGGCGCCAAGAACACAAGCAAGATCACGCGCGTTTTTCTGGGTTTGGCTGATTTGCGTTTTCCATCCAATCTCACTGAATACGTAATCATATCATGCAATTCACATATCATTATGCTCGTCTCAACCTTACGATCATGTCTATAACACTTAATTTCATTTAAATTAAACATAAAACATGAAATCACGAAGAAACCTCAAGAACCCTAATTTCTGCATGAAGGCTTGGATTTTTGATACACGATTCAAACAATGCAATTAATTGAGGGGAAAAATTCCATGCATGATTATGAACATATGGCCAAATTATTGTGCGAGGAAATATGCATAGATTGAGAGATGACCAAGTATGTGCTTACCTCTAGGTCGTGACAGCAAGTGCAATGTGATTTTTGATTTGGAGGTGTTACAGATGCGTGGTGATGATCTGAACAGCTTCCCTACACCATATGGAGTGTGTTTGAATGGTTGGACTTGATTGAAATTGGCTGGATCAATTTGTGGTACCTCAGCTGCAACTTGATTGAAAATTAGAGCAACCAGCTGGTGATTTTGTGAAATTGGTGTTTCAGAAGTGATCTAAGTGTTTGATCAGCTCATATGTGATGTATGTGAGGTGTGTGAGTGATTGGTTTGATTGGAAAAGCTCTCAAACTCAAAACCCGATAGCTACCTTACAAGTGGGTTGGGTCTTACACTTTCTCAAGAGGCCCGAAAGGTTTTGAAAATGATTTATGAGGGTTGAATTAATCCAAAAACCCTAATTTGTTTTCAAAAATGTATTTAAGTGAATAAAAATTCAATTAAAAATGATCAAAATTGTTTAACATATGAAAAACAAATTGTGATTTTGGATTAATGCTTCAAAAATTAAGTATTGACCTACAAAATAATTAGAAAGCATTAAAAGTTGCAAAATCAATGTAGAAAAAATATTTAAAATGTCAAAAATAATTAAAATATTAATTCTTTACAAAAATATCAATTATATGAAATAAATAATATTTTTGGGATTTTTTGATAAAATAAAATATTTTAACATTTTTGTGAATTATTAAAAAAAGAATCAACTCAAAATCATTAAAACTCAGAGAGAAATTAATTTTTGAATCAATTAAACAAAATCACAAAATTCAAATATTTGAATTTGTGAAAAAGGCGCCAAGAACACAAGCAAGATCACGCGCGTTTTTCTGGGTTTGGCTGATTTGCGTTTTCCATCCAATCTCACTGAATACGTAATCATATCATGCAATTCACATATCATTATGCTCGTCTCAACCTTACGATCATGTCTATAACACTTAATTTCATTTAAATTAAACATAAAACATGAAATCACGAAGAAACCTCAAGAACCCTAATTTCTGCATGAAGGCTTGGATTTTTGATACACGATTCAAACAATGCAATTAATTGAGGGGAAACATTCCATGCATGATTATGAACATATGGCCAAATTATTGTGCGAGGAAATATGCATAGATTGAGAGATGACCAAGTATGTGCTTACCTCTAGGTCGTGACAGCAAGTGCAATGTGATTTTTGATTTGGAGGTGTTACAGATGCGTGGTGATGATCTGAACAGCTTCCCTACACCCTATGGAGTGTGTTTGAATGGTTGGACTTGATTGAAATTGGCTGGATCAATTTGTGGTACCTCAGCTGCAACTTGATTGAAAATTAGAGCAACCAGCTGGTGATTTTGTGAAATTGGTGTTTCAGAAGTGATCTAAGTGTTTGATCAGCTCATATGTGATGTATGTGAGGTGTGTGAGTGATTGGTTTGATTGGAAAAGCTCTCAAACTCAAAACCCGATAGCTACCTTACAAGTGGGTTGGGTCTTACACTTTCTCAAGAGGCCCGAAAGGTTTTGAAAATGATTTATGAGGGTTGAATTAATCCAAAAACCCTAATTTGTTTTCAAAAATGTATTTAAGTGAATAAAAATTCAATTAAAAATGATCAAAATTGTTTAACATATGAAAAACAAATAATGATTTTGGATTAATGCTTCAAAAATTAAGTATTGACCTACAAAATAATTATAAAGCATTAAAAGTTGCAAAATCAATGTAGAAAAAATATTTAAAATGTCAAAAACAATTAAAATATTAATTCTTTGCAAAAATATCAATTATATGAAATAAATAATATTTTTGGGATTTTTTGATAAAATAAAATATTTTAACATTTTTGTGAATTATTAAAAAAAGAATCAACTCAAAATCATTAAAACTCAGAGAGAAATTAATTTTTGAATCAATTAAACAAAATCACAAAATTCAAATATTTGAATTTGTGAAAAATGCGCCAAGAACACAAGCAAGATCACGCGCGTTTTTCTGGGTTTGGCTGATTTGCGTTTTCCATCCAATCTCACTAAATACGTAATCATATCATGTAATTCACATATCATTATGCTCGTCTCAACCTTACGATCATGTCTATAACACTTAATTTCATTTAAATTAAACATAAAACATGAAATCACGAAGAAACCTCAAGAACCCTAATTTCTGCATGAAGGCTTGGATTTTTGATACATGATTCAAACAATGCAATTAATTGAGGGGAAACATTCCATGCATGATAATGAACATATGGCCAAATTATTGTGCGAGGAAATATGCATAGATTGAGAGATGACCAAGTATATGCTTACCTCTAGGCCGTGACAGCAAGTGCAATGTGATTTTTGATTTGGAGGTGTTACAGATGAGTGGTGATGATCTGAACAGCTTCCCTACACCCTATGGAGTGTGTTTGAATGGTTGGACTTGATTGAAATTGGCTGGATCAATTTGTGGTACCTCAGCTGCAACTTGATTCAAAATTAGAGCAACCAGCTGGTGATTTTGTGAAATTGGTGTTTCAGAAGTGATCTAAGTGTTTGATCAGCTCATATGTGATGTATGTGAGGTGTGTGAGTGATTGGTTTGATTGGAAAAGCACTCAAACTCAAAACCCGATAGCTACCTTACAAGTGGGTTGGGTCTTACACTTTCTCAAGAGGCCCGAAAGGTTTTGAAAATGATTTATGAGGGTTGAATTAATCCAAAAACCCTAATTTGTGTTCAAAAATGTATTTAAGTGAATAAAAATTCAATTAAAAATGATCAAAATTGTTTAACATATGAAAAACAAATTGTGATTTTGGATTAATGCTTCAAAAATTAAGTATTGACCTACAAAATAATTAGAAAGCATTAAAAGTTGCAAAATCAATGTAGAAAAAATATTTAAAATGTCAAAAACAATTAAAATATTAATTCTTTGCAAAAATATCAATTATATGAAATAAATAATATTTTTGGGATTTTTTGATAAAATAAAATATTTTAACATTTTTGTGAATTATTAAAAAAAGAATCAACTCAAAATCATTAAAACTAAGAGAGAAATTAATTTTTGAATCAATTAAACAAAATCACAAAATTCAAATATTTGAATTTGTGAAAAAGGCGCCAAGAACACAAGCAAGATCACGCGCGTTTTTCTGGGTTTGGCTGATTTGCGTTTTCCATCCAATCTCACTGAATACGTAATCATATCATGCAATTCACATATCATTATGCTCGTCTCAACCTTACGATCATGTCTATAACACTTAATTTCATTTAAATTAAACATAAAACATGAAATCACGAAGAAACCTCAAGAACCCTAATTTCTGCATGAAGGCTTGGATTTTTGATACACGATTCAAACAATGCAATTAATTGAGGGGAAAAATTCCATGCATGATTATGAACATATGGCCAAATTATTGTGCGAGGAAATATGCATAGATTGAGAGATGACCAAGTATGTGCTTACCTCTAGGTCGTGACAGCAAGTGCAATGTGATTTTTGATTTGGAGGTGTTACAGATGCGTGGTGATGATCTGAACAGCTTCCCTACACCATATGGAGTGTGTTTGAATGGTTGGACTTGATTGAAATTGGCTGGATCAATTTGTGGTACCTCAGCTGCAACTTGATTGAAAATTAGAGCAACCAGCTGGTGATTTTGTGAAATTGGTGTTTCAGAAGTGATCTAAGTGTTTGATCAGCTCATATGTGATGTATGTGAGGTGTGTGAGTGATTGGTTTGATTGGAAAAGCTCTCAAACTCAAAACCCGATAGCTACCTTACAAGTGGGTTGGGTCTTACACTTTCTCAAGAGGCCCGAAAGGTTTTGAAAATGATTTATGAGGGTTGAATTAATCCAAAAACCCTAATTTGTTTTCAAAAATGTATTTAAGTGAATAAAAATTCAATTAAAAATGATCAAAATTGTTTAACATATGAAAAACAAATAATGATTTTGGATTAATGCTTCAAAAATTAAGTATTGACCTACAAAATAATTATAAAGCATTAAAAGTTGCAAAATCAATGTAGAAAAAATATTTAAAATGTCAAAAACAATTAAAATATTAATTCTTTGCAAAAATATCAATTATATGAAATAAATAATATTTTTGGGATTTTTTGATAAAATAAAATATTTTAACATTTTTGTGAATTATTAAAAAAAGAATCAACTCAAAATCATTAAAACTCAGAGAGAAATTAATTTTTGAATCAATTAAACAAAATCACAAAATTCAAATATTTGAATTTGTGAAAAAGGCGCCAAGAACACAAGCAAGATCACGCGCGTTTTTCTGGGTTTGGCTGATTTGCGTTTTCCATCCAATCTCACTGAATACGTAATCATATCATGCAATTCACATATCATTATGCTCGTCTCAACCTTACGATCATGTCTATAACACTTAATTTCATTTAAATTAAACATAAAACATGAAATCACGAAGAAACCTCAAGAACCCTAATTTCTGCATGAAGGCTTGGATTTTTGATACACGATTCAAACAATGCAATTAATTGAGGGGAAACATTCCATGCATGATTATGAACATATGGCCAAATTATTGTGCGAGGAAATATGCATAGATTGAGAGATGACCAAGTATGTGCTTACCTCTAGGTCGTGACAGCAAGTGCAATGTGATTTTTGATTTGGAGGTGTTACAGATGCGTGGTGATGATCTGAACAGCTTCCCTACACCCTATGGAGTGTGTTTGAATGGTTGGACTTGATTGAAATTGGCTGGATCAATTTGTGGTACCTCAGCTGCAACTTGATTGAAAATTAGAGCAACCAGCTGGTGATTTTGTGAAATTGGTGTTTCAGAAGTGATCTAAGTGTTTGATCTGCTCATATGTGATGTATGTGAGGTGTGTGAGTGATTGGTTTGATTGGAAAAGCTCTCAAACTCAAAACCCGATAGCTACCTTACAAGTGGGTTGGGTCTTACACTCTCTCAAGAGGCCCGAAAGGTTTTGAAAATGATTTATGAGGGTTGAATTAATCCAAAAACCCTAATTTGTTTTCAAAAATGTATTTAAGTGAATAAAAATTCAATTAAAAATGATCAAAATTGTTTAACATATGAAAAACAAATTGTGATTTTGGATTAATGCTTCAAAAATTAAGTATTGACCTACAAAATAATTAGAAAGCATTAAAAGTTGCAAAATCAATGTAGAAAAAATATTTAAAATGTCAAAAACAATTAAAATATTAATTCTTTGCAAAAATATCAATTATATGAAATAAATAATATTTTTGGGATTTTTTGATAAAATAAAATATTTTAACATTTTTGTGAATTATTAAAAAAAGAATCAACTCAAAATCATTAAAACTCAGAGAGAAACTAATTTTTGAATCAATTAAACAAAATCACAAAATTCAAATATTTGAATTTGTGAAAAAGGCGCCAAGAACACAAGCAAGATCACGCGCGTTTTTCTGGGTTTGGCTGATTTGCGTTTTCCATCCAATCTCACTAAATACGTAATCATATCATGCAATTCACATATCATTATGCTCGTCTCAACCTTACGATCATGTCTATAACACTTAATTTCATTTAAATTAAACATAAAACATGAAATCACGAAGAAACCTCAAGAACCCTAATTTCTGCATGAAGGCTTGGATTTTTGATACACGATTCAAACAATGCAATTAATTGAGGGGAAACATTCCATGCATGATTATGAACATATGGCCAAATTATTGTGCGAGGAAATATGCATAGATTGAGAGATGACCAAGTATGTGCTTACCTCTAGGCCGTGACAGCAAGTGCAATGTGATTTTTGATTTGGAGGTGTTACAGATGAGTGGTGATGATCTGAACAGCTTCCCTACACCCTATGGAGTGTGTTTGAATGGTTGGACTTGATTGAAATTGGCTGGATCAATTTGTGGTACCTCAGCTGCAACTTGATTGAAAATTAGAGCAACCAGCTGGTGATTTTGTGAAATTGGTGTTTCAGAAGTGATCTAAGTGTTTGATCAGCTCATATGTGATGTATGTGAGGTGTGTGAGTGATTGGTTTGATTGGAAAAGCTCTCAAACTCAAAACCCGATAGCTACCTTACAAGTGGGTTGGGTCTTACACTCTCTCAAGAGGCCCGAAAGGTTTTGAAAATGATTTATGAGGGTTGAATTAATCCAAAAACCCTAATTTGTTTTCAAAAATGTATTTAAGTGAATAAAAATTCAATTAAAAATGATCAAAATTGTTTAACATATGAAAAACAAATTGTGATTTTGGATTAATGCTTCAAAAATTAAGTATTGACCTACAAAATAATTAGAAAGCATTAAAAGTTGCAAAATCAATGTAGAAAAAATATTTAAAATGTCAAAAACAATTAAAATATTAATTCTTTGCAAAAATATCAATTATATGAAATAAATAATATTTTTGGGATTTCTTGATAAAATAAAATATTTTAACATTTTTGTGAATTATTAAAAAAAGAATCAACTCAAAATCATTAAAACTCATAGAGAAATTAATTTTTGAATCAATTAAACAAAATCACAAAATTCAAATATTTGAATTTGTGAAAAAGGCGCCAAGAACACAAGCAAGAACACGCGCGTTTTCCATCCAATCTCACTGAATACGTAATCATATCATGCAATTCACATATCATTATGCTCGTCTCAACCTTACGATCATGTCTATAACACTTAATTTCATTTAAATTAAACATAAAACATGAAATCACGAAGAAACCTCAAGAACCCTAATTTCTGCATGAAGGCTTGGATTTGTGATACACGATTCAAACAATGCAATTAATTGAGGGGAAACATTCCATGCATGATTATGAACATATGGCCAAATTATTGTGCGAGGAAATATGCATAGATTGAGAGATGACCAAGTATGTGCTTACCTCTAGGCCGTGACAGCAAGTGCAATGTGATTTTTGATTTGGAGGTGTTACAGATGTGTGGTATTGATCTGAATAGCTTCCCTACACCCTATGGAGTGTGTTTGAATGGTTGGACTTGATTGAAATTGGATGGATCAATTTGTGGTACCTCAGCTGCAACTTGATTGAAAATTAGAGCAACCAGCTGGTGATTTTGTGAAATTGGTGTTTCAGAAGTGATCTAAGTGTTTGATCAGCTCATATGTGATGTATGTGAGGTGTGTGAGTGATTGGTTTGATTGGAAAAGCCCTCAAACTCAAAACCCGATAGCTACCTTACAAGTGGGTTGGGTCTTACACTCTCTCAAGAGGCCCGAAACGTTTTGAAAATGATTTATGAGGGTTGAATTAATCCAAAAACCCTAATTTGTTTTCAAAAATGTATTTAAGTGAATAAAAATTCAATTAAAAATGATCAAAATTGTTTAACATATAAAAACAAATTGTGATTTTGGATTAATGCTTCAAAAATTAAGTATTGACCTACAAAATAATTAGAAAGCATTAAAAGTTGCAAAATCAATGTAGAAAAAATATTTAAAATGTCAAAAACAATTAAAATATTAATTCTTTGCAAAAATATCAATTATATGAAATAAATAATATTTTTGGGATTTTTTGATAAAATAAAATATTTTAACATTTTTGTGAATTATTAAAAAAAGAATCAATTCAAAATCATTAAAACTCATAGAGAAATTAATTTTTGAATCAATTAAACAAAATCACAAAATTCAAATATTTGAATTTGTGAAAAAGGCGCCAAGAACACAAGCCAGAACACGCGCGTTTTTCTGGGTTTGGCTGATTTGCGTTTTCCATCCAATCTCACTGAATACGTAATCATATCATGCAATTCACATATCATTATGCTCGTCTCAACCTTACGATCATGTCTATAACACTTAATTTCATTTAAATTAAACATAAAACATGAAATCACGAAGAAACCTCAAGAACCCTAATTTCTGCATGAAGGCTTGGATTTGTGATACACGATTCAAACAATGCAATTAATTGAGGGGAAACATTCCATGCATGATTATGAACATATGGCCAAATTATTGTGCGAGGAAATATGCATAGATTGAGAGATGACCAAGTATGTGCTTACCTCTAGGCCGTGACAGCAAGTGCAATGTGATTTTTGATTTGGAGGTGTTACAGATGTGTGGTATTGATCTGAATAGCTTCCCTACACCCTATGGAGTGTGTTTGAATGGTTGGACTTGATTGAAATTGGATGGATCAATTTGTGGTACCTCAGCTGCAACTTGATTGAAAATTAGAGCAACCAGCTGGTGATTTTGTGAAATTGGTGTTTCAGAAGTGATCTAAGTGTTTGATCAGCTCATATGTGATGTATGTGAGGTGTGTGAGTGATTGGTTTGATTGGAAAAGCCCTCAAACTCAAAACCCGATAGCTACCTTACAAGTGGGTTGGGTCTTACACTCTCTCAAGAGGCCCGAAACGTTTTGAAAATGATTTATGAGGGTTGAATTAATCCAAAAACCCTAATTTGTTTTCAAAAATGTATTTAAGTGAATAAAAATTCAATTAAAAATGATCAAAATTGTTTAACATATAAAAACAAATTGTGATTTTGGATTAATGCTTCAAAAATTAAGTATTGACCTACAAAATAATTAGAAAGCATTAAAAGTTGCAAAATCAATGTAGAAAAAATATTTAAAATGTCAAAAACAATTAAAATATTAATTCTTTGCAAAAATATCAATTATATGAAATAAATAATATTTTTGGGATTTTTTGATAAAATAAAATATTTTAACATTTTTGTGAATTATTAAAAAAAGAATCAATTCAAAATCATTAAAACTCATAGAGAAATTAATTTTTGAATCAATTAAACAAAATCACAAAATTCAAATATTTGAATTTGTGAAAAAGGCGCCAAGAACACAAGCAAGAACACGCGCGTTTTTCTGGGTTTGGCTGATTTGCGTTTTCCATCCAATCTCACTGAATACGTAATCATATCATGCAATTCACATATCATTATGCTCGTCTCAACCTTACGATCATGTCTATAACACTTAATTTCATTTAAATTAAACATAAAACATGAAATCACGAAGAAACCTCAAGAACCCTAATTTCTGCATGAAGGCTTGGATTTGTGATACACGATTCAAACAATGCAATTAATTGAGGGGAAACATTCCATGCATGATTATGAACATATGGCCAAATTATTGTGCGAGGAAATATGCATAGATTGAGAGATGACCAAGTATGTGCTTACCTCTAGGCCGTGACAGCAAGTGCAATGTGATTTTTGATTTGGAGGTGTTACAGATGCGTGGTGATGATCTGAACAGCTTCCCTACACCCTATGGAGTGTGTTTGAATGGTTGGACTTGATTGAAATTGGCTGGATCAATTTGTGGTACCTCAGCTGCAACTTGATTGAAAATTAGAGCAACCAGCTGGTGATTTTGTGAAATTGGTGTTTCAGAAGTGATCTAAGTGTTTGATCAGCTCATATGTGATGTATGTGAGGTGTGTGGGTGATTGGTTTAATTGGAAAAGCTCTCAAACTCAAAACCCGATAGCTACCTTACAAGTGGGTTGGGTCTTACACTTTCTCAAGAGGCCCGAAAGGTTTTGAAAATGATTTATGAGGGTTGAATTAATCCAAAAACCCTAATTTGTTTTCAAAAATGTATTTAAGTGAATAAAAATTCAATTAAAAATGATCAAAATTGTTTAACATATGAAAAACAAATTGTGATTTTGGATTAATGCTTCAAAAATTAAGTATTGACCTACAAAATAATTAGAAAGCATTAAAAGTTGCAAAATCAATGTAGAAAAAATATTTAAAATGTCAAAAACAATTAAAATATTAATTCTTTGCAAAAATATCAATTATATGAAATAAATAATATTTTTGGGATTTTTTGATAAAATAAAATATTTTAACATTTTTGTGAATTATTAAAAAAAGAATCAACTCAAAATCATTAAAACTCAGAGAGAAATTAATTTTTGAATCAATTAAACAAAATCACAAAATTCAAATATTTGAATTTGTGAAAAAGGCGCCAAGAACACAAGCAAGATCACGCGCGTTTTTCTGGGTTTGGCTGATTTGCGTTTTCCATCCAATCTCACTGAATACGTAATCATATCATGCAATTCACATATCATTATGCTCGTCTCAACCTTACGATCATGTCTATAACACTTAATTTCATTTAAATTAAACATAAAACATGAAATCACGAAGAAACCTCAAGAACCCTAATTTCTGCATGAAGGCTTGGATTTTTGATACACGATTCAAACAATGCAATTAATTGAGGGGAAACATTCCATGCATGATTATGAACATATGGCCAAATTATTGTGCGAGGAAATATGCATAGATTGAGAGATGACCAATTATGTGCTTACCTCTAGGCCGTGACAGCAAGTGCAATGTGATTTTTGATTTGGAGGTGTTACAGATGAGTGGTGATGATCTGAACAGCTTCCCTACACCCTATGGAGTGTGTTTGAATGGTTGGACATGATTGAAATTGGCTGGATCAATTTGTGGTACCTCAGCTGCAACTTGATTGAAAATTAGAGCAACCAGCTGGTGATTTTGTGAAATTGGTGTTTCAGAAGTGATCTAAGTATTTGATCAGCTCATATGTGATGTATGTGAGGTGTGTGAGTGATTGGTTTGATTGGAAAAGCTCTCAAACTCAAAACCCGATAGCTACCTTACAAGTGGGTTGGGTCTTACACTCTCTCAAGAGGCCCGAATGGTTTTGAAAATGATTTATGAGGGTTGAATTAATCCAAAAACCCTAATTTGTTTTCAAAAATGTATTTAAGTGAATAAAAATTCAATTAAAAATGATCAAAATTGTTTAACATATGAAAAACAAATTGTGATTTTGGATTAATGCTTCAAAAATTAAGTATTGACCTACAAAATAATTAGAAAGCATTAAAAGTTGCAAAATCAATGTAGAAAAAATATTTAAAATGTCAAAAATAATTAAAATATTAATTCTTTACAAAAATATCAATTATATGAAATAAATAATATTTTTGGGATTTTTTGATAAAATAAAATATTTTAACATTTTTGTGAATTATTAAAAAAAGAATCAACTCAAAATCATTAAAACTCAGAGAGAAATTAATTTTTGAATCAATTAAACAAAATCACAAAATTCAAATATTTGAATTTGTGAAAAAGGCGCCAAGAACACAAGCAAGATCACGCGCGTTTTTCTGGGTTTGGCTGATTTGCGTTTTCCATCCAATCTCACTGAATACGTAATCATATCATGCAATTCACATATCATTATGCTCGTCTCAACCTTACGATCATGTCTATAACACTTAATTTCATTTAAATTAAACATAAAACATGAAATCACGAAGAAACCTCAAGAACCCTAATTTCTGCATGAAGGCTTGGATTTTTGATACACGATTCAAACAATGCAATTAATTGAGGGGAAACATTCCATGCATGATTATGAACATATGGCCAAATTATTGTGCGAGGAAATATGCATAGATTGAGAGATGACCAAGTATGTGCTTACCTCTAGGCCGTGACAGCAAGTGCAATGTGATTTTTGATTTAGAGGTGTTACATATGAGTGGTGATGATCTGAACAGCTTCCCTACACCCTATGGAGTGTGTTTGAATGGTTGGACTTGATTGAAATTGGCTGGATCAATTTGTGGTACCTCAGCTGTAACTTGATTGAAAATTAGAGCAACCAGCTGGTGATTTTGTGAAATTGGTGTTTCAGAAGTGATCTAAGTGTTTGATCAGCTCATATGTGATGTATGTGAGGTGTGTGAGTGATTGGTTTGATTGGAAAAACTCTCAAACTCAAAACCCGATAGCTACCTTACAAGTGGGTTGGGTCATACACTCTCTCAAGAGGCCCGAAAGGTTTTTAAAATGATTTATGAGGGTTGAATTAATCCAAAATCCCTAATTTGTTTTCAAAAATGTATTTAAGTGAATAAAAATTCAATTAAAAATGATCAAAATTGTTTAACATATGAAAAACAAATTGTGATTTTGGATTAATGCTTCAAAAATTAAGTATTGACCTACAAAATAATTAGAAAGCATTAAAAGTTGCAAAATCAATGTAGAAAAAATATTTAAAATGTCAAAAACAATTAAAATATTAATTCTTTGCAAAAATATCAATTATATGAAATAAATAATATTTTTGGGATTTTTTGATAAAATAAAATATTTTAACATTTTTGTGAATTATTAAAAAAAGAATCAACTCAAAATCATTAAAACTCAGAGAGAAATTAATTTTTGAATCAATTAAACAAAATCACAAAATTCAAATATATGAATTTGTGAAAAAGGCGCCAAGAACACAAGCAAGAACACGTGCGTTTTTCTGGGTTTGGCTGATTTGCGTTTTCCATCCAATCTCACTGAATACGTAATCATATCATGCAATTCACATATCATTATGCTCGTCTCAACCTTACGATCATGTCTATAACACTTAATTTCATTTAAATTAAACATAAAACATGAAATCACGAAGAAACCTCAAGAACCCTAATTTCTGCATGAAGGCTTGGATTTTTGATACACGATTCAAACAATGCAATTAATTGAGGGGAAACATTCCATGCATGATAATGAACATATGGCCAAATTATTGTGCGAGGAAATATGCATAGATTGAGAGATGACCAAGTATATGCTTACCTCTAGGTCGTGACAGCAAGTGCAATGTGATTTTTGATTTGGAGGTGTTACAGATGAGTGGTGATGATCTGAACAGCTTCCCTACACCCTATGGAGTGTGTTTGAATGGTTGAACTTGATTGAAATTGGCTGGATCAATTTGTGGTACCTCAGCTGCAACTTGATTGAAAATTAGAGCAACCAGCTGGTGATTTTGTGAAATTGGTGTTTCAGAAGTGATCTAAGTGTTTGATCAGCTCATATGTGATGTAAGTGAGGTGTGTGAGTGATTGGTTTGATTGGAAAAGCTCTCAAACTCAAAACCCGATAGCTACCTTACAAGTGGGTTGGGTCTTACACTCTCTCAAGAGGCCCGAAAGGTTTTGAAAATGATTTATGAGGGTTGAATTAATCCAAAAACCCTAATTTGTTTTCAAAAATGTATTTAAGTGAATAAAAATTCAATTAAAAATGATCAAAATTGTTTAACATATGAAAAACAAATTGTGATTTTGGATTAATGCTTCAAAAATTAAGTATTGACCTACAAAATAATTAGAAAGCATTAAAAGTTGCAAAATCAATGTAGAAAAAATATTTAAAATGTCAAATACAATTAAAATATTAATTCTTTGCAAAAATATCAATTATATGAAATAAATAATATTTTTGGGATTTTTTGATAAAATAAAATATTTTAACATTTTTGTGAATTATTAAAAAAAGAATCAACTCAAAATCTTTAAAACTCAGAGAGAAATTAATTTTTGAATCAATTAAACAAAATCACGAAATTCAAATATTTGAATTTGTGAAAAAGGCGCCAAGAACACAAGCAAGATCACGCGCGTTTTTCTGGGTTTGGCTGATTTGCGTTTTCCATCCAATCTCACTGAATACGTAATCATATCATGCAATTCACATATCATTATGCTCGTCTCAACCTTACGATCATGTCTATAACACTTAATTTCATTTAAATTAAACATAAAACATGAAATCACGAAGAAACCTCAAGAACCCTAATTTCTGCATGAAGGCTTGGATTTTTGATACACGATTCAAACAATGCAATTAATTGAGGGGAAACATTCCATGCATGATAATGAACATATGGCCAAATTATTGTGCGAGGAAATATGCATAGATTGAGAGATGACCAAGTATATGCTTACCTCTAGGCCGTGACAGCAAGTGCAATGTGATTTTTGATTTGGAGGTGTTACAGATGAGTGGTGATGATCTGAACAGCTTCCCTACACCCTATGGAGTGTGTTTGAATGGTTGGACTTGATTGAAATTGGCTGGATCAATTTGTGGTACCTCAGCTGCAACTTGATTGAAAATTAGAGCAACCAGCTGGTGATTTTGTGAAATTGGTGTTTCAGAAGTGATCTAAGTGTTTGATCAGCTCATATGTGATGTAAGTGAGGTGTGTGAGTGATTGGTTTGATTGGAAAAGCTCTCAAACTCAAAACCCGATAGCTACCTTACAAGTGGGTTGGGTCTTACACTCTCTCAAGAGGCCCGAAAGGTTTTGAAAATGATTTATGAGGGTTGAATTAATCCAAAAACCCTAATTTGTTTTCAAAAATGTATTTAAGTGAATAAAAATTCAATTAAAAATGATCAAAATTGTTTAACATATGAAAAACAAATTGTGATTTTGGATTAATGCTTCAAAAATTAAGTATTGACCTACAAAATAATTAGAAAGCATTAAAAGTTGCAAAATCAATGTAGAAAAAATATTTAAAATGTCAAATACAATTAAAATATTAATTCTTTGCAAAAATATCAATTATATGAAATAAATAATATTTTTGGGATTTTTTGATAAAATAAAATATTTTAACATTTTTGTGAATTATTAAAAAAAGAATCAACTCAAAATCATTAAAACTCAGAGAGAAATTAATTTTTGAATCAATTAAACAAAATCACGAAATTCAAATATTTGAATTTGTGAAAAAGACGCCAAGAACACAAGCAAGATCACGCGCGTTTTTCTGGGTTTGGCTGATTTGCGTTTTCCATCCAATCTCACTGAATACGTAATCATATCATGCAATTCACATATCATTATGCTCGTCTCAACCTTACGATCATGTCTATAACACTTAATTTCATTTAAATTAAACATAAAACATGAAATCACGAAGAAACCTCAAGAACCCTAATTTCTGCACGAAGGCTTGGTTTTTGATACACGATTCAAACAATGCAATTAATTGAGGGGAAACATTCCATGCATGATTATGAACATATGGCCAAATTATTGTGCGAGGAAATATGCATAGATTGAGAGATGACCAAGTATGTGCTTACCTCTAGGCCGTGACAGCAAGTGCAATGTGATTTTTGATTTGGAGGTGTTACAGATGAGTGGTGATGATCTGAACAGCTTCCCTACACCCTATGGAGTGTGTTTGAATGGTTGGACTTGATTGAAATTGGCTGGATCAATTTGTGGTACCTCAGCTGCAACTTGATTGAAAATTAGAGCAACCAGCTGGTGATTTTGTGAAATTGGTGTTTCAGAAGTGATCTAAGTGTTTGATCAGCTCATATGTGATGTAAGTGAGGTGTGTGAGTGATTGGTTTGATTGGAAAAGCTCTCAAACTCAAAACCCGATAGCTACCTTACAAGTGGGTTGGGTCTTACACTCTCTCAAGAGGCCCGAAAGGTTTTGAAAATGATTTATGAGGGTTGAATTAATCCAAAAACCCTAATTTGTTTTCAAAAATGTATTTAAGTGAATAAAAATTCAATTAAAAATGATCAAAATTGTTTAACATATGAAAAACAAATTGTGATTTTGGATTAATGCTTCAAAAATTAAGTATTGACCTACAAAATAATTAGAAAGCATTAAAAGTTGCAAAATCAATGTAGAAAAAATATTTAAAATGTCAAAAACAATTAAAATATTAATTCTTTGCAAAAATATCAATTATATGAAATAAATAATATTTTTGGGATTTTTTGATAAAATAAAATATTTTAACATTTTTGTGAATTATTAAAAAAAGAATCAACTCAAAATCATTAAAACTCAGAGAGAAATTAATTTTTGAATCAATTAAACAAAATCACAAAATTCAAATATTTGAATTTGTGAAAAAGGCGCCAAGAACCCAAGCAAGAACACGTGCGTTTTTCTGGGTTTGGCTGATTTGCGTTTTCCATCCAATCTCACTGAATACGTAATCATATCATGCAATTCACATATCATTATGCTCGTCTCAACCTTACGATCATGTCTATAACACTTAATTTCATTTAAATTAAACATAAAACATGAAATCACGAAGAAACCTCAAGAACCCTAATTTCTGCATGAAGGCTTGGATTTTTGATACACGATTCAAACAATGCAATTAATTGAGGGGAAACATTCCATGCATGATAATGAACATATGGCCAAATTATTGTGCGAGGAAATATGCATAGATTGAGAGATGACCAAGTATATGCTTACCTCTAGGCCGTGACAGCAAGTGCAATGTGATTTTTGATTTGGAGGTGTTACAGATGAGTGGTGATGATCTGAACAGCTTCCCTACACCCTATGGAGTGTGTTTGAATGGTTGGACTTGATTGAAATTGGCTGGATCAATTTGTGGTACCTCAGCTGCAACTTGATTGAAAATTAGAGCAACCAGCTGGTGATTTTGTGAAATTGGTGTTTCAGAAGTGATCTAAGTGTTTGATAAGCTCATATGTGATGTAAGTGAGGTGTGTGAGTGATTGGTTTGATTGGAAAAGCTCTCAAACTCAAAACCCGATAGCTACCTTACAAGTGGGTTGGGTCTTACACTCTCTCAAGAGGCCCGAAAGGTTTTGAAAATGATTTATGAGGGTTGAATTAATCCAAAAACCCTAATTTGTTTTCAAAAATGTATTTAAGTGAATAAAAATTCAATTAAAAATGATCAAAATTGTTTAACATATGAAAAACAAATTGTGATTTTGGATTAATGCTTCAAAAATTAAGTATTGACCTACAAAATAATTAGAAAGCATTAAAAGTTGCAAAATCAATGTAGAAAAAATATTTAAAATGTCAAAAACAATTAAAATATTAATTCTTTGCAAAAATATCAATTATATGAAATAAATAATATTTTTGGGATTTTTTGATAAAATAAAATATTTTAACATTTTTGTGAATTATTAAAAAAAGAATCAACTCAAAATCATTAAAACTCAGAGAGAAATTAATTTTTGAATCAATTAAACAAAATCACGAAATTCAAATATTTGAATTTGTGAAAAAGGCGCCAAGAACACAAGCAAGATCACGCGCGTTTTTCTGGGTTTGGCTGATTTGCGTTTTCCATCCAATCTCACTGAATACGTAATCATATCATGCAATTCACATATCATTATGCTCGTCTCAACCTTACGATCATGTCTATAACACTTAATTTCATTTAAATTAAACATAAAACATGAAATCACGAAGAAACCTCAAGAACCCTAATTTCTGCATGAAGGCTTGGATTTTTGATACACGATTCAAACAATGCAATTAATTGAGGGGAAACATTCCATGCATGATTATGAACATATGGCCAAATTATTGTGCGAGGAAATATGCATAGATTGAGAGATGACCAAGTATGTGCTTACCTCTAGGCCGTGACAGCAAGTGCAATGTGATTTTTGATTTGGAGGTGTTACAGATGAGTGGTGATGATCTGAACAGCTTCCCTACACCCTATGGAGTGTGTTTGGATGGTTGGACTTGATTGAAATTGGCTGGATCAATTTGTGGTACCTCAGCTGCAACTTGATTGAAAATTAGAGCAACCAGCTGGTGATTTTGTGAAATTGGTGTTTCAGAAGTGATCTAAGTGTTTGATCAGCTCATATATGATGTAAGTGAGGTGTGTGAGTGATTGGTTTGATTGGAAAAGCTCTCAAACTCAAAACCCGATAGCTACCTTACAAGTGGGTTGGGTCTTACACTCTCTCAAGAGGCCCGAAAGGTTTTGAAAATGATTTATGAGGGTTGAATTAATCCAAAAACCCTAATTTGTTTTCAAAAATGTATTTAAGTGAATAAAAATTCAATTAAAAATGATCAAAATTGTTTAACATATGAAAAACAAATTGTGATTTTGGATTAATGCTTCAAAAATTAAGTATTGACCTACAAAATAATTAGAAAGCATTAAAAGTTGCAAAATCAATGTAGAAAAAATATTTAAAATGTCAAAAACAATTAAAATATTAATTCTTTGCAAAAATATCAATTATATGAAATAAATAATATTTTTGCGATTTTTTGATAAAATAAAATATTTTAACATTTTTGTGAATTATTAAAAAAAGAATCAACTCAAAATCATTAAAACTCAGAGAGAAATTAATTTTTGAATCAATTAAACAAAATCACAAAATTCAAATATTTGAATTTGTGAAAAAGGCGCCAAGAACACAAGCAAGAACACGTGCGTTTTTCTGGGTTTGGCTGATTTGCGTTTTCCATCCAATCTCACTGAATACGTAATCATATCATGCAATTCACATATCATTATGCTCGTCTCAACCTTACGATCATGTCTATAACACTTAATTTCATTTAAATTAAACATAAAACATGAAATCACGAAGAAACCTCAAGAACCCTAATTTCTGCATGAAGGCTTGGATTTTTGATACACGATTCAAACAATGCAATTAATTGAGGGGAAACATTCCATGCATGATAATGAACATATGGCCAAATTATTGTGCGAGGAAATATGCATAGATTGAGAGATGACCAAGTATATGCTTACCTCTAGGCCGTGACAGCAAGTGCAATGTGATTTTTGATTTGGAGGTGTTACAGATGAGTGGTGATGATCTGAACAGCTTCCCTACACCCTATGGAGTGTGTTTGAATGGTTGGACTTGATTGAAATTGGCTGGATCAATTTGTGGTACCTCAGCTGCAACTTGATTGAAAATTAGAGCAACCAGCTGGTGATTTTGTGAAATTGGTGTTTCAGAAGTGATCTAAGTGTTTGATAAGCTCATATGTGATGTAAGTGAGGTGTGTGAGTGATTGGTTTGATTGGAAAAGCTCTCAAACTCAAAACCCGATAGCTACCTTACAAGTGGGTTGGGTCTTACACTCTCTCAAGAGGCCCGAAAGGTTTTGAAAATGATTTATGAGGGTTGAATTAATCCAAAAACCCTAATTTGTTTTCAAAAATGTATTTAAGTGAATAAAAATTCAATTAAAAATGATCAAAATTGTTTAACATATGAAAAACAAATTGTGATTTTGGATTAATGCTTCAAAAATTAAGTATTGACCTACAAAATAATTAGAAAGCATTAAAAGTTGCAAAATCAATGTAGAAAAAATATTTAAAATGTCAAAAACAATTAAAATATTAATTCTTTGCAAAAATATCAATTATATGAAATAAATAATATTTTTGGGATTTTTTGATAAAATAAAATATTTTAACATTTTTGTGAATTATTAAAAAAAGAATCAACTCAAAATCATTAAAACTCAGAGAGAAATTAATTTTTGAATCAATTAAACAAAATCACGAAATTCAAATATTTGAATTTGTGAAAAAGGCGCCAAGAACACAAGCAAGATCACGCGCGTTTTTCTGGGTTTGGCTGATTTGCGTTTTCCATCCAATCTCACTGAATACGTAATCATATCATGCAATTCACATATCATTATGCTCGTCTCAACCTTACGATCATGTCTATAACACTTAATTTCATTTAAATTAAACATAAAACATGAAATCACGAAGAAACCTCAAGAACCCTAATTTCTGCATGAAGGCTTGGATTTTTGATACACGATTCAAACAATGCAATTAATTGAGGGGAAACATTCCATGCATGATTATGAACATATGGCCAAATTATTGTGCGAGGAAATATGCATAGATTGAGAGATGACCAAGTATGTGCTTACCTCTAGGCCGTGACAGCAAGTGCAATGTGATTTTTGATTTGGAGGTGTTACAGATGAGTGGTGATGATCTGAACAGCTTCCCTACACCCTATGGAGTGTGTTTGGATGGTTGGACTTGATTGAAATTGGCTGGATCAGTTTGTGGTACCTCAGCTGCAACTTGATTGAAAATTAGAGCAACCAGCTGGTGATTTTGTGAAATTGGTGTTTCAGAAGTGATCTAAGTGTTTGATCAGCTCATATGTGATGTAAGTGAGGTGTGTGAGTGATTGGTTTGATTGGAAAAGCTCTCAAACTCAAAACCCGATAGCTACCTTACAAGTGGGTTGGGTCTTACACTCTCTCAAGAGGCCCGAAAGGTTTTGAAAATGATTTATGAGGGTTGAATTAATCCAAAAACCCTAATTTGTTTTCAAAAATGTATTTAAGTGAATAAAAATTCAATTAAAAATGATCAAAATTGTTTAACATATGAAAAACAAATTGTGATTTTGGATTAATGCTTCAAAAATTAAGTATTGACCTACAAAATAATTAGAAAGCATTAAAAGTTGCAAAATCAATGTAGAAAAAATATTTAAAATGTCAAAAACAATTAAAATATTAATTCTTTGCAAAAATATCAATTATATGAAATAAATAATATTTTTGGGATTTTTTGATAAAATAAAATATTTTAACATTTTTGTGAATTATTAAAAAAAGAATCAACTCAAAATCATTAAAACTCAGAGAGAAATTAATTTTTGAATCAATTAAACAAAATCACGAAATTCAAATATTTGAATTTGTGAAAAAGGCGCCAAGAACACAAGCAAGATCACGCGCGTTTTTCTGGGTTTGGCTGATTTGCGTTTTCCATCCAATCTCACTGAATACGTAATCATATCATGCAATTCACATATCATTATGCTCGTCTCAACCTTACGATCATGTCTATAACACTTAATTTCATTTAAATTAAACATAAAACATGAAATCACGAAGAAACCTCAAGAACCCTAATTTCTGCATGAAGGCTTGGATTTTTGATACACGATTCAAACAATGCAATTAATTGAGGGGAAACATTCCATGCATGATTATGAACATATGGCCAAATTATTGTGCGAGGAAATATGCATAGATTGAGAGATGACCAAGTATGTGCTTACCTCTAGGCCGTGACAGCAAGTGCAATGTGATTTTTGATTTGGAGGTGTTACAGATGAGTGGTGATGATCTGAACAGCTTCCCTACACCCTATGGAGTGTGTTTGGATGGTTGGACTTGATTGAAATTGGCTGGATCAATTTGTGGTACCTCAGCTGCAACTTGATTGAAAATTAGAGCAACCAGCTGGTGATTTTGTGAAATTGGTGTTTCAGAAGTGATCTAAGTGTTTGATCAGCTCATATGTGATGTAAGTGAGGTGTGTGAGTGATTGGTTTGATTGGAAAAGCTCTCAAACTCAAAACCCGATAGCTACCTTACAAGTGGGTTGGGTCTTACACTCTCTCAAGAGGCCCGAAAGGTTTTGAAAATGATTTATGAGGGTTGAATTAATCCAAAAACCCTAATTTGTTTTCAAAAATGTATTTAAGTGAATAAAAATTCAATTAAAAATGATCAAAATTGTTTAACATATGAAAAACAAATTGTGATTTTGGATTAATGCTTCAAAAATTAAGTATTGACCTACAAAATAATTAGAAAGCATTAAAAGTTGCAAAATCAATGTAGAAAAAATATTTAAAATGTCAAAAACAATTAAAATATTAATTCTTTGCAAAAATATCAATTATATGAAATAAATAATATTTTTGGGATTTTTTGATAAAATAAAATATTTTAACATTTTTGTGAATTATTAAAAAAAGAATCAACTCAAAATCATTAAAACTCAGAGAGAAATTAATTTTTGAATCAATTAAACAAAATCACGAAATTCAAATATTTGAATTTGTGAAAAAGGCGCCAAGAACACAAGCAAGATCACGCGCGTTTTTCTGGGTTTGGCTGATTTGCGTTTTCCATCCAATCTCACTGAATACGTAATCATATCATGCAATTCACATATCATTATGCTCGTCTCAACCTTACGATCATGTCTATAACACTTAATTTCATTTAAATTAAACATAAAACATGAAATCACGAAGAAACCTCAAGAACCCTAATTTCTGCATGAAGGCTTGGATTTTTGATACACGATTCAAACAATGCAATTAATTGAGGGGAAACATTCCATGCATGATTATGAACATATGGCCAAATTATTGTGCGAGGAAATATGCATAGATTGAGAGATGACCAAGTATGTGCTTACCTCTAGGCCGTGACAGCAAGTGCAATGTGATTTTTGATTTGGAGGTGTTACAGATGAGTGGTGATGATTTGAACAGCTTCCCTACACCCTATGGAGTGTGTTTGAATGGTTGGACTTGATTGAAATTGGCTGGATCAATTTGTGGTACCTCAGCTGCAACTTGATTGAAAATTAGAGCAACCAGCTGGTGATTTTGTGAAATTGGTGTTTCAGAAGTGATCTAAGTGTTTGATCAGCTCATATGTGATGTATGTGAGGTGTGTGAGTGATTGGTTTGATTGGAAAAGCTCTCAAACTCAAAACCCGATAGCTACCTTACAAGTGGGTTGGGTCTTACACTCTCTCAAGAGGCCCGAAAGGTTTTGAAAATGATTTATGAGGGTTGAATTAATCCAAAAACCCTAATTTGTTTTCAAAAATGTATTTAAGTGAATAAAAATTCAATTAAAAATGATCAAAATTGTTTAACATATGAAAAACAAATTGTGATTTTGGATTAATGCTTCAAAAATTAAGTATTGACCTACAAAATAATTAGAAAGCATTAAAAGTTGCAAAATCAATGTAGAAAAAATATTTAAAATGTCAAAAACAATTAAAATATTAATTCTTTGCAAAAATATCAATTATATGAAATAAATAATATTTTTGGGATTTTTTGATAAAATAAAATATTTTAACATTTTTGTGAATTATTAAAAAAAGAATCAACTCAAAATCATTAAAACTCAGAGAGAAATTAATTTTTGAATCAATTAAACAAAATCACAAAATTCAAATATTTGAATTTGTGAAAAAGGCGCCAAGAACACAAGCAAGAACACGCGCGTTTTTCTGGGTTTGGCTGATTTGCGTTTTCCATCCAATCTCACTGAATACGTAATCATATCATGCAATTCACATATCATTATGTTAGTCTCAACCTTACGATCATGTCTATAACACTTAATTTCATTTAAATAAAACATAAAACATGAAATCACGAAGAAACCTCAAGAACCCTAATTTCTGCATGAAGGCTTGGATTTTTGATACACGATTCAAACAATGCAATTAATTGAGGGGAAACATTCCATGCATGATTATGAACATGTGGCCAAATTATTGTGCGAGGAAATATGCATAGATTGAGAGATGACCAAGTATGTGCTTACCTCTAGGCCGTGACAGCAAGTGCAATGTGATTTTTGATTTGGAGGTGTTACAGATGAGTGGTGATATCTGAACAGCTTCCCTACACCCTATGGAGTGTGGTTGAATGGTTGGACTTGATTGAAATTGGCTGGATCAATTTGTGGTACCTCAGCTGCAACTTGATTGAAAATTAGAGCAACCAGCTGGTGATTTTGTGAAATTGGTGTTTCAGAAGTGATCTAAGTGTTTGATCAGCTCATATGTGATGTAAGTGAGGTGTGTGAGTGATTGGTTTGATTGGAAAAGCTCTCAAACTTAAAACCCGATAGCTACCTTACAAGTGGGTTGGGTCTTACACTCTCTCAAGAGGCCCGAAAGGTTTTGAAAATGATTTATGAGGGTTGAATTAATCCAAAAACCCTAATTTGTTTTCAAAAATGTATTTAAGTGAATACAAATTCAATTAAAAATGATCAAAATTGTTTAACATATGAAAAACAAATTGTGATTTTGGATTAATGCTTCAAAAATTAAGTATTGACCTACAAAATAATTAGAAAGCATTAAAAGTTGCAAAATCAATGTAGAAAAATATTTAAAATGTCAAAAACAATTAAAATATTAATTCTTTGCAAAAATATCAATTATATGAAATAAATAATATTTTTGGGATTTTTTGATAAAATAAAATATTTTAACATTTTTGTGAATTATTAAAAAAAGAATCAACTCAAAATCATTAAAACTCAGAGAGAAATTAATTTTTGAATCAATTAAACAAAATCACAAAATTCAAATATTTGAATTTTTGAAAAAGGCGCCAAGAACACAAGCAAGAACACGCGCGTTTTTCTGGGTTTGGCTGATTTGCGTTTTCCATCCAATCTCACTAAATACGTAATCATATCATGCAATTCACATATCATTATGCTCGTCTCAACCTTACGATCATGTCTATAACACTTAATTTCATTTAAATTAAACATAAAACATGAAATCACGAAGAAACCTCAAGAACCCTAATTTCTGCATGAAGGCTTGGATTTTTGATACACGATTCAAACAATGCAATTAATTGAGGGGAAACATTCCATGCATGATTATGAACATATGGCCAAATTATTGTGCGAGGAAATATGCATAGATTGAGAGATGACCAAGTATGTGCTTACCTCTAGGCCGTGACAGCAAGTGCAATGTGATTTTTGATTTGGAGGTGTTACAGATGAGTGGTGATGATCTGAACAGCTTCCCTACACCCTATGGAGTGTGTTTGGATGGTTGGACTTGATTGAAATTGGCTGGATCAATTTGTGGTACCTCAGCTGCAACTTGATTGAAAATTAGAGCAACCAGCTGGTGATTTTGTGAAATTGGTGTTTCAGAAGTGATCTAAGTGTTTGATCAGCTCATATGTGATGTAAGTGAGGTGTGTGAGTGATTGGTTTGATTGGAAAAGCTCTCAAACTCAAAACCCGATAGCTACCTTACAAGTGGGTTGGGTCTTACACTCTCTCAAGAGGCCCGAAAGGTTTTGAAAATGATTTATGAGGGTTGAATTAATCCAAAAACCCTAATTTGTTTTCAAAAATGTATTTAAGTGAATAAAAATTCAATTAAAAATGATCAAAATTGTTTAACATATGAAAAACAAATTGTGATTTTGGATTAATGCTTCAAAAATTAAGTATTGACCTACAAAATAATTAGAAAGCATTAAAAGTTGCAAAATCAATGTAGAAAAAATATTTAAAATGTCAAAAACAATTAAAATATTAATTCTTTGCAAAAATAATAATTATATGAAATAAATAATATTTTTGGGATTTTTTGATAAAATAAAATATTTTAACATTTTTGTGAATTATTAAAAAAAGAATCAACTCAAAATCATTAAAACTCAGAGAGAAATTAATTTTTGAATCAATTAAACAAAATCACGAAATTCAAATATTTGAATTTGTGAAAAAGGCGCCAAGAACACAAGCAAGATCACGCGCGTTTTTCTGGGTTTGGCTGATTTGCGTTTTCCATCCAATTTCACTGAATACGTAATCATATCATGCAATTCACATATCATTATGCTCGTCTCAACCTTACGATCATGTCTATAACACTTAATTTCATTTAAATTAAACATAAAACATGAAATCACGAAGAAACCTCAAGAACCCTAATTTCTGCATGAAGGCTTGGATTTTTGATACACGATTCAAACAATGCAATTAATTGAGGGGAAACATTCCATGCATGATTATGAACATATGGCCAAATTATTGTGCGAGGAAATATGCATAGATTGAGAGATGACCAAGTATGTGCTTACCTCTAGGCCGTGACAGCAAGTGCAATGTGATTTTTGATTTGGAGGTGTTACGGATGAGTGGTGATGATTTGAACAGCTTCCCTACACCCTATGGAGTGTGTTTGAATGGTTGGACTTGATTGAAATTGGCTGGATCAATTTGTGGTACCTCAGCTGCAACTTGATTGAAAATTAGAGCAACCAGCTGGTGATTTTGTGAAATTGGTGTTTCAGAAGTGATCTAAGTGTTTGATCAGCTCATATGTGATGTATGTGAGGTGTGTGAGTGATTGGTTTGATTGGAAAAGCTCTCAAACTCAAAACCCGAAAGCTACCTTACAAGTGGGTTGGGTCTTACACTCTCTCAAGAGGCCCGAAAGGTTTTGAAAATGATTTATGAGGGTTGAATTAATCCAAAAACCCTAATTTGTTTTCAAAAATGTATTTAAGTGAATAAAAATTCAATTAAAAATGATCAAAATTGTTTAACATATGAAAAACAAATTGTGATTTTGGATTAATGCTTCAAAAATTAAGTATTGACCTACAAAATAATTAGAAAGCATTAAAAGTTGCAAAATCAATGTAGAAAAAATATTTAAAATGTCAAAAACAATTAAAATATTAATTCTTTGCAAAAATATCAATTATATGAAATAAATAATATTTTTGGGATTTTTTGATAAAATAAAATATTTTAACATTTTTGTGAATTATTAAAAAAAGAATCAACTCAAAATCATTAAAACTCAGAGAGAAATTAATTTTTGAATCAATTAAACAAAATCACAAAATTCAAATATTTGAATTTGTGAAAAAGGCGCCAAGAACACAAGCAAGAACACGCGCGTTTTTCTGGGTTTGGCTGATTTGCGTTTTCCATCCAATCTCACTGAATACGTAATCATATCATGCAATTCACATATCATTATGCTCGTCTCAACCTTACGATCATGTCTATAACACTTAATTTCATTTAAATTAAACATAAAACATGAAATCACGAAGAAACCTCAAGAACCCTAATTTCTGCATGAAGGCTTGGATTTTTGATACACGATTCAAACAATGCAATTAATTGAGGGGAAACATTCCATGCATGATAATGAACATATGGCCAAATTATTGTGCGAGGAAATATGCATAGATTGAGAGATGACCAAGTATATGCTTACCTCTAGGCCGTGACAGCAAGTGC
Source organism: Lathyrus tuberosus (assembly GCA_022829125.1). Lineage (NCBI taxonomy): Eukaryota > Viridiplantae > Streptophyta > Magnoliopsida > Fabales > Fabaceae > Lathyrus > Lathyrus tuberosus. The sequence goes on from JALAZF010000038.1 coordinate 11,374,893, forward strand.
AATGTGATTTTTGATTTGGAGGTGTTACAGATGAGTGGTGATGATCTGAACAGCTTCCCTACACCCTATGGAGTGTGTTTGAATGGTTGGACTTGATTGAAATTGGCTGGATCAATTTGTGGTACCTCAGCTGCAACTTGATTGAAAATTAGAGCAACCAGCTGGTGATTTTGTGAAATTGGTGTTTCAGAAGTGATCTAAGTGTTTGATCAGCTCATATGTGATGTAAGTGAGGTGTGTGAGTGATTGGTTTGATTGGAAAAGCTCTCAAACTCAAAACCTGATAGCTACCTTACAAGTGGGTTGGGTCTTACACTCTCTCAAGAGGCCCGAAAGGTTTTGAAAATGATTTATGAGGGTTGAATTAATCCAAAAACCCTAATTTGTTTTCAAAAATGTATTTAAGTGAATACAAATTCAATTAAAAATGATCAAAATTGTTTAACATATGAAAAACAAATTGTGATTTTGGATTAATGCTTCAAAAATTAAGTATTGACCTACAAAATAATTAGAAAGCATTAAAAGTTGCAAAATCAATGTAGAAAAAATATTTAAAATGTCAAATACAATTAAAATATTAATTCTTTGCAAAAATATCAATTATATGAAATAAATAATATTTTTGGGATTTTTTGATAAAATAAAATATTTTAACATTTTTGTGAATTATTAAAAAAAGAATCAACTCAAAATCATTAAAACTCAGAGAGAAATTAATTTTTGAATCAATTAAACAAAATCACGAAATTCAAATATTTGAATTTGTGAAAAAGACGCCAAGAACACAAGCAAGATCACGCGCGTTTTTCTGGGTTTGGCTGATTTGCGTTTTCCATCCAATCTCACTGAATACGTAATCATATCATGCAATTCACATATCATTATGCTCGTCTCAACCTTACGATCATGTCTATAACACTTAATTTCATTTAAATTAAACATAAAACATGAAATCACGAAGAAACCTCAAGAACCCTAATTTCTGCATGAAGGCTTGGATTTTTGATACACGATTCAAACAATGCAATTAATTGAGGGGAAACATTCCATGCATGATTATGAACATATGGCCAAATTATTGTGCGAGGAAATATGCATAGATTGAGAGATGACCAAGTATGTGCTTACCTCTAGGCCGTGACAGCAAGTGCAATGTGATTTTTGATTTGGAGGTGTTACAGATGAGTGGTGATGATCTGAACAGCTTCCCTACACCCTATGGAGTGTGTTTGAATGGTTGGACTTGATTGAAATTGGCTGGATCAATTTGTGGTACCTCAGCTGCAACTTGATTGAAAATTAGAGCAACCAGCTGGTGATTTTGTGAAATTGGTGTTTCAGAAGTGATCTAAGTGTTTGATCAGCTCATATGTGATGTAAGTGAGGTGTGTGAGTGATTGGTTTGATTGGAAAAGCTCTCAAACTCAAAACCCGATAGCTACCTTACAAGTGGGTTGGGTCTTACACTCTCTCAAGAGGCCCGAAAGGTTTTGAAAATGATTTATGAGGGTTGAATTAATCCAAAAACCCTAATTTGTTTTCAAAAATGTATTTAAGTGAATAAAAATTCAATTAAAAATGATCAAAATTGTTTAACATATGAAAAACAAATTGTGATTTTGGATTAATGCTTCAAAAATTAAGTATTGACCTACAAAATAATTAGAAAGCATTAAAAGTTGCAAAATCAATGTAGAAAAAATATTTAAAATGTCAAAAACAATTAAAATATTAATTCTTTGCAAAAATATCAATTATATGAAATAAATAATATTTTTGGGATTTTTTGATAAAATAAAATATTTTAACATTTTTGTGAATTATTAAAAAAAGAATCAACTCAAAATCATTAAAACTCAGAGAGAAATTAATTTTTGAATCAATTAAACAAAATCACAAAATTCAAATATTTGAATTTGTGAAAAAGGCGCCAAGAACACAAGCAAGAACACGTGCGTTTTTCTGGGTTTGGCTGATTTGCGTTTTCCATCCAATCTCACTGAATACGTAATCATATCATGCAATTCACATATCATTATGCTCGTCTCAACCTTACGATCATGTCTATAACACTTAATTTCATTTAAATTAAACATAAAACATGAAATCACGAAGAAACCTCAAGAACCCTAATTTCTGCATGAAGGCTTGGATTTTTGATACACGATTCAAACAATGCAATTAATTGAGGGGAAACATTCCATGCATGATAATGAACATATGGCCAAATTATTGTGCGAGGAAATATGCATAGATTGAGAGATGACCAAGTATATGCTTACCTCTAGGCCGTGACAGCAAGTGCAATGTGATTTTTGATTTGGAGGTGTTACAGATGAGTGGTGATGATCTGAACAGCTTCCCTACACCCTATGGAGTGTGTTTGAATGGTTGGACTTGATTGAAATTGGCTGGATCAATTTGTGGTACCTCAGCTGCAACTTGATTGAAAATTAGAGCAACCAGCTGGTGATTTTGTGAAATTGGTGTTTCAGAAGTGATCTAAGTGTTTGATAAGCTCATATGTGATGTAAGTGAGGTGTGTGAGTGATTGGTTTGATTGGAAAAGCTCTCAAACTCAAAACCCGATAGCTACCTTACAAATGGGTTGGGTCTTACACTCTCTCAAGAGGCCCGAAAGGTTTTGAAAATGATTTATGAGGGTTGAATTAATCCAAAAACCCTAATTTGTTTTCAAAAATGTATTTAAGTGAATAAAAATTCAATTAAAAATGATCAAAATTGTTTAACATATGAAAAACAAATTGTGATTTTGGATTAATGCTTCAAAAATTAAGTATTGACCTACAAAATAATTAGAAAGCATTAAAAGTTGCAAAATCAATGTAGAAAAAATATTTAAAATGTCAAAAGCAATTAAAATATTAATTCTTTGCAAAAATATCAATTATATGAAATAAATAATATTTTTGGGATTTTTTGATAAAATAAAATATTTTAACATTTTTGTGAATTATTAAAAAAAGAATCAACTCAAAATCATTAAAACTCAGAGAGAAATTAATTTTTGAATCAATTAAACAAAATCACGAAATTCAAATATTTGAATTTGTGAAAAAGGCGCCAAGAACACAAGCAAGATCACGCGCGTTTTTCTGGGTTTGGCTGATTTGCGTTTTCCATCCAATCTCACTGAATACGTAATCATATCATGCAATTCACATATCATTATGCTCGTCTTAACCTTACGATCATGTCTATAACACTTAATTTCATTTAAATTAAACATAAAACATGAAATCACGAAGAAACCTCAAGAACCCTAATTTCTGCATGAAGGCTTGGATTTTTGATACACGATTCAAACAATGCAATTAATTGAGGGGAAACATTCCATGCATGATTATGAACATATGGCCAAATTATTGTGCGAGGAAATATGCATAGATTGAGAGATGACCAAGTATGTGCTTACCTCTAGGCCGTGACAGCAAGTGCAATGTGATTTTTGATTTGGAGGTGTTACAGATGAGTGGTGATGATCTGAACAGCTTCCCTACACCCTATGGAGTGTGTTTGGATGGTTGGACTTGATTGAAATTGGCTGGATCAATTTGTGGTACCTCAGCTGCAACTCGATTGAAAATTAGAGCAACCAGCTGGTGATTTTGTGAAATTGGTGTTTCAGAAGTGATCTAAGTGTTTGATCAGCTCATATGTGATGTAAGTGAGGTGTGTGAGTGATTGGTTTGATTGGAAAAGCTCTCAAACTCAAAACCCGATAGCTACCTTACAAGTGGGTTGGGTCTTACACTCTCTCAAGAGGCCCGAAAGGTTTTGAAAATGATTTATGAGGGTTGAATTAATCCAAAAACCCTAATTTGTTTTCAAAAATGTATTTAAGTGAATAAAAATTCAATTAAAAATGATCAAAATTGTTTAACATATGAAAAACAAATTGTGATTTTGGATTAATGCTTCAAAAATTAAGTATTGACCTACAAAATAATTAGAAAGCATTAAAAGTTGCAAAATCAATGTAGAAAAAATATTTAAAATGTCAAAAACAATTAAAATATTAATTCTTTGCAAAAATATCAATTATATGAAATAAATAATATTTTTGGGATTTTTTGATAAAATAAAATATTTTAACATTTTTGTGAATTATTAAAAAAAGAATCAACTCAAAATCATTAAAACTCAGAGAGAAATTAATTTTTGAATCAATTAAACAAAATCACGAAATTCAAATATTTGAATTTGTGAAAAAGGCGCCAAGAACACAAGCAAGATCACGCGCGTTTTTCTGGGTTTGGCTGATTTGCGTTTTCCATCCAATCTCACTGAATACGTAATCATATCATGCAATTCACATATCATTATGCTCGTCTCAACCTTACGATCATGTCTATAACACTTAATTTCATTTAAATTAAACATAAAACATGAAATCACGAAGAAACCTCAAGAACCCTAATTTCTGCATGAAGGCTTGGATTTTTGATACACGATTCAAACAATGCAATTAATTGAGGGGAAACATTCCATGCATGATTATGAACATATGGCCAAATTATTGTGCGAGGAAATATGCATAGATTGAGAGATGACCAAGTATGTGCTTACCTCTAGGCCGTGACAGCAAGTGCAATGTGATTTTTGATTTGGAGGTGTTACAGATGAGTGGTGATGATTTGAACAGCTTCCCTACACCCTATGGAGTGTGTTTGAATGGTTGGACTTGATTGAAATTGGCTGGATCAATTTGTGGTACCTCAGCTGCAACTTGATTGAAAATTAGAGCAACCAGCTGGTGATTTTGTGAAATTGGTGTTTCAGAAGTGATCTAAGTGTTTGATCAGCTCATATGTGATGTAAGTGAGGTGTGTGAGTGATTGGTTTGATTGGAAAAGCTCTCAAACTCAAAACCCGATAGCTACCTTACAAGTGGGTTGGGTCTTACACTCTCTCAAGAGGCCCGAAAGGTTTTGAAAATGATTTATGAGGGTTGAATTAATCCAAAAACCCTAATTTGTTTTCAAAAATGTATTTAAGTGAATAAAAATTCAATTAAAAATGATCAAAATTGTTTAACATATGAAAAACAAATTGTGATTTTGGATTAATGCTTCAAAAATTAAGTATTGACCTACAAAATAATTAGAAAGCATTAAAAGTTGCAAAATCAATGTAGAAAAAATATTTAAAATGTCAAAAACAATTAAAATATTAATTCTTTGCAAAAATATCAATTATATGAAATAAATAATATTTTTGGGATTTTTTGATAAAATAAAATATTTTAACATTTTTGTGAATTATTAAAAAAAGAATCAACTCAAAATCATTAAAACTCAGAGAGAAATTAATTTTTGAATCAATTAAACAAAATCACGAAATTCAAATATTTGAATTTGTGAAAAAGGCGCCAAGAACACAAGCAAGATCACGCGCGTTTTTCTGGGTTTGGCTGATTTGCGTTTTCCATCCAATCTCACTGAATACGTAATCATATCATGCAATTCACATATCATTATGCTCGTCTCAACCTTACGATCATGTCTATAACACTTAATTTCATTTAAATTAAACATAAAACATGAAATCACGAAGAAACCTCAAGAACCCTAATTTCTGCATGAAGGCTTGGATTTTTGATACACGATTCAAACAATGCAATTAATTGAGGGGAAACATTCCATGCATGATTATGAACATATGGCCAAATTATTGTGCGAGGAAATATGCATAGATTGAGAGATGACCAAGTATGTGCTTACCTCTAGGCCGTGACAGCAAGTGCAATGTGATTTTTGATTTGGAGGTGTTACAGATGAGTGGTGATGATTTGAACAGCTTCCCTACACCCTATGGAGTGTGTTTGAATGGTTGGACTTGATTGAAATTGGCTGGATCAATTTGTGGTACCTCAGCTGCAACTTGATTGAAAATTAGAGCAACCAGCTGGTGATTTTGTGAAATTGGTGTTTCAGAAGTGATCTAAGTGTTTGATCAGCTCATATGTGATGTAAGTGAGGTGTGTGAGTGATTGGTTTGATTGGAAAAGCTCTCAAACTCAAAACCCGATAGCTACCTTACAAGTGGGTTGGGTCTTACACTCTCTCAAGAGGCCCGAAAGGTTTTGAAAATGATTTATGAGGGTTGAATTAATCCAAAAACCCAAATTTGTTTTCAAAAATGTATTTAAGTGAATAAAAATTCAATTAAAAATGATCAAAATTGTTTAACATATGAAAAACAAATTGTGATTTTGGATTAATGCTTCAAAAATTAAGTATTGACCTACAAAATAATTAGAAAGCATTAAAAGTTGCAAAATCAATGTAGAAAAAATATTTAAAATGTCAAAAACAATTAAAATATTAATTCTTTGCAAAAATATCAATTATATGAAATAAATAATATTTTTGGGATTTTTTGATAAAATAAAATATTTTAACATTTTTGTGAATTATTAAAAAAAGAATCAACTCAAAATCATTAAAACTCAGAGAGAAATTAATTTTTGAATCAATTAAACAAAATCACAAAATTCAAATATTTGAATTTGTGAAAAAGGCGCCAAGAACACAAGCAAGAACACGTGCGTTTTTCTGGGTTTGGCTGATTTGCGTTTTCCATCCAATCTCACTGAATACGTAATCATATCATGCAATTCACATATCATTATGCTCGTCTCAACCTTACGATCATGTCTATAACACTTAATTTCATTTAAATTAAACATAAAACATGAAATCACGAAGAAACCTCAAGAACCCTAATTTCTGCATGAAGGCTTGGATTTTTGATACACGATTCAAACAATGCAATTAATTGATGGGAAACATTCCATGCATGATAATGAACATATGGCCAAATTATTGTGCGAGGAAATATGCATAGATTGAGAGATGACCAAGTATCTGCTTACCTCTAGGCCGTGACAGCAAGTGCAATGTGATTTTTGATTTGGAGGTGTTACAGATGAGTGGTGATGATCTGAACAGCTTCCCTACACCCTATGGAGTGTGTTTGAATGGTTGGACTTGATTGAAATTGGCTGGATCAATTTGTGGTACCTCAGCTGCAACTTGATTGAAAATTAGAGCAACCAGCTGGTGATTTTGTGAAATTGGTGTTTCAGAAGTGATCTAAGTGTTTGATCAGCTCATATGTGATGTAAGTGAGGTGTGTGAGTGATTGGTTTGATTGGAAAAGCTCTCAAACTCAAAACCCGATAGCTACCTTACAAGTGGGTTGGGTCTTACACTCTCTCAAGAGGCCCGAAAGGTTTTGAAAATGATTTATGAGGGTTGAATTAATCCAAAAACCCTAATTTGTTTTCAAAAATGTATTTAAGTGAATAAAAATTCAATTAAAAATGATCAAAATTGTTTAACATATGAAAAACAAATTGTGATTTTGGATTAATGCTTCAAAAATTAAGTATTGACCTACAAAATAATTAGAAAGCATTAAAAGTTGCAAAATCAATGTAGAAAAAATATTTAAAATGTCAAAAACAATTAAAATATTAATTCTTTGCAAAAATATCAATTATATGAAATAAATAATATTTTTGGGATTTTTTGATAAAATAAAATATTTTAACATTTTTGTGAATTATTAAAAAAAGAATCAACTCAAAATCATTAAAACTCAGAGAGAAATTAATTTTTGAATCAATTAAACAAAATCACGAAATTCAAATATTTGAATTTGTGAAAAAGGCGCCAAGAACACAAGCAAGATCACGCGCGTTTTTCTGGGTTTGGCTGATTTGCGTTTTCCATCCAATCTCACTGAATACGTAATCATATCATGCAATTCACATATCATTATGCTCGTCTCAACCTTACGATCATGTCTATAACACTTAATTTCATTTAAATTAAACATAAAACATGAAATCACGAAGAAACCTCAAGAACCCTAATTTCTGCATGAAGGCTTGGATTTTTGATACACGATTCAAACAATGCAATTAATTGAGGGGAAACATTCCATGCATGATTATGAACATATGGCCAAATTATTGTGCGAGGAAATATGCATAGATTGAGAGATGACCAAGTATGTGCTTACCTCTAGGCCGTGACAGCAAGTGCAATGTGATTTTTGATTTGGAGGTGTTACAGATGAGTGGTGATGATTTGAACAGCTTCCCTACACCCTATGGAGTGTGTTTGAATGGTTGGACTTGATTGAAATTGGCTGGATCAATTTGTGGTACCTCAGCTGCAACTTGATTGAAAATTAGAGCAACCAGCTGGTGATTTTGTGAAATTGGTGTTTCAGAAGTGATCTAAGTGTTTGATCAGCTCATATGTGATGTAAGTGAGGTGTGTGAGTGATTGGTTTGATTGGAAAAGCTCTCAAACTCAAAACCTGATAGCTACCTTACAAGTGGGTTGGGTCTTACACTCTCTCAAGAGGCCCGAAAGGTTTTGAAAATGATTTATGAGGGTTGAATTAATCCAAAAACCCTAATTTGTTTTCAAAAATGTATTTAAGTGAATAAAAATTCAATTAAAAATGATCAAAATTGTTTAACATATGAAAAACAAATTGTGATTTTGGATTAATGCTTCAAAAATTAAGTATTGACCTACAAAATAATTAGAAAGCATTAAAAGTTGCAAAATCAATGTAGAAAAAATATTTAAAATGTCAAAAACAATTAAAATATTAATTCTTTGCAAAAATATCAATTATATGAAATAAATAATATTTTTGGGATTTTTTGATAAAATAAAATATTTTAACATTTTTGTGAATTATTAAAAAAAGAATCAACTCAAAATCATTAAAACTCAGAGAGAAATTAATTTTTGAATCAATTAAACAAAATCACAAAATTCAAATATTTGAATTTGTGAAAAAGGCGCCAAGAACACAAGCAAGAACACGTGCGTTTTTCTGGGTTTGGCTGATTTGCGTTTTCCATCCAATCTCACTGAATACGTAATCATATCATGCAATTCACATATCATTATGCTCGTCTCAACCTTACGATCATGTCTATAACACTTAATTTCATTTAAATTAAACATAAAACATGAAATCACGAAGAAACCTCAAGAACCCTAATTTCTGCATGAAGGCTTGGATTTTTGATACACGATTCAAACAATGCAATTAATTGAGGGGAAACATTCCATGCATGATTATGAACATATGGCCAAATTATTGTGCGAGGAAATATGCATAGATTGAGAGATGACCAAGTATGTGCTTACCTCTAGGCCGTGACAGCAAGTGCAATGTGATTTTTGATTTGGAGGTGTTACAGATGAGTGGTGATGATTTGAACAGCTTCCCTACACCCTATGGAGTGTGTTTGAATGGTTGGACTTGATTGAAATTGGCTGGATCAATTTGTGGTACCTCAGCTGCAACTTGATTGAAAATTAGAGCAACCAGCTGGTGATTTTGTGAAATTGGTGTTTCAGAAGTGATCTAAGTGTTTGATCAGCTCATATGTGATGTAAGTGAGGTGTGTGAGTGATTGGTTTGATTGGAAAAGCTCTCAAACTCAAAACCTGATAGCTACCTTACAAGTGGGTTGGGTCTTACACTCTCTCAAGAGGCCCGAAAGGTTTTGAAAATGATTTATGAGGGTTGAATTAATCCAAAAACCCTAATTTGTTTTCAAAAATGTATTTAAGTGAATAAAAATTCAATTAAAAATGATCAAAATTGTTTAACATATGAAAAACAAATTGTGATTTTGGATTAATGCTTCAAAAATTAAGTATTGACCTACAAAATAATTAGAAAGCATTAAAAGTTGCAAAATCAATGTAGAAAAAATATTTAAAATGTCAAAAACAATTAAAATATTAATTCTTTGCAAAAATATCAATTATATGAAATAAATAATATTTTTGGGATTTTTTGATAAAATAAAATATTTTAACATTTTTGTGAATTATTAAAAAAAGAATCAACTCAAAATCATTAAAACTCAGAGAGAAATTAATTTTTGAATCAATTAAACAAAATCACAAAATTCAAATATTTGAATTTGTGAAAAAGGCGCCAAGAACACAAGCAAGAACACGTGCGTTTTTCTGGGTTTGGCTGATTTGCGTTTTCCATCCAATCTCACTGAATACGTAATCATATCATGCAATTCACATATCATTATGCTCGTCTCAACCTTACGATCATGTCTATAACACTTAATTTCATTTAAATTAAACATAAAACATGAAATCACGAAGAAACCTCAAGAACCCTAATTTCTGCATGAAGGCTTGGATTTTTGATACACGATTCAAACAATGCAATTAATTGATGGGAAACATTCCATGCATGATAATGAACATATGGCCAAATTATTGTGCGAGGAAATATGCATAGATTGAGAGATGACCAAGTATATGCTTACCTCTAGGCCGTGACAGCAAGTGCAATGTGATTTTTGATTTGGAGGTGTTACAGATGAGTGGTGATGATCTGAACAGCTTCCCTACACCCTATGGAGTGTGTTTGAATGGTTGGACTTGATTGAAATTGGCTGGATCAATTTGTGGTACCTCAGCTGCAACTTGATTGAAAATTAGAGCAACCAGCTGGTGATTTTGTGAAATTGGTGTTTCAGAAGTGATCTAAGTGTTTGATAAGCTCATATGTGATGTAAGTGAGGTGTGTGAGTGATTGGTTTGATTGGAAAAGCTCTCAAACTCAAAACCCGATAGCTACCTTACAAATGGGTTGGGTCTTACACTCTCTCAAGAGGCCCGAAAGGTTTTGAAAATGATTTATGAGGGTTGAATTAATCCAAAAACCCTAATTTGTTTTCAAAAATGTATTTAAGTGAATAAAAATTCAATTAAAAATGATCAAAATTGTTTAACATATGAAAAACAAATTGTGATTTTGGATTAATGCTTCAAAAATTAAGTATTGACCTACAAAATAATTAGAAAGCATTAAAAGTTGCAAAATCAATGTAGAAAAAATATTTAAAATGTCAAAAACAATTAAAATATTAATTCTTTGCAAAAATATCAATTATATGAAATAAATAATATTTTTGGGATTTTTTGATAAAATAAAATATTTTAACATTTTTGTGAATTATTAAAAAAAGAATCAACTCAAAATCATTAAAACTCAGAGAGAAATTAATTTTTGAATCAATTAAACAAAATCACGAAATTCAAATATTTGAATTTGTGAAAAAGGCGCCAAGAACACAAGCAAGATCACGCGCGTTTTTCTGGGTTTGGCTGATTTGCGTTTTCCATCCAATCTCACTGAATACGTAATCATATCATGCAATTCACATATCATTATGCTCGTCTCAACCTTACGATCATGTCTATAACACTTAATTTCATTTAAATTAAACATAAAACATGAAATCACGAAGAAACCTCAAGAACCCTAATTTCTGCATGAAGGCTTGGATTTTTGATACACGATTCAAACAATGCAATTAATTGAGGGGAAACATTCCATGCATGATTATGAACATATGGCCAAATTATTGTGCGAGGAAATATGCATAGATTGAGAGATGACCAAGTATGTGCTTACCTCTAGGCCGTGACAGCAAGTGCAATGTGATTTTTGATTTGGAGGTGTTACAGATGAGTGTGATGATTTGAACAGCTTCCCTACACCCTATGGAGTGTGTTTGAATGGTTGGACTTGATTGAAATTGGCTGGATCAATTTGTGGTACCTCAGCTGCAACTTGATTGAAAATTAGAGCAACCAGCTGGTGATTTTGTGAAATTGGTGTTTCAGAAGTGATCTAAGTGTTTGATCAGCTCATATGTGATGTAAGTGAGGTGTGTGAGTGATTGGTTTGATTGGAAAAGCTCTCAAACTCAAAACCCGATAGCTACCTTACAAGTGGGTTGGGTCTTACACTCTCTCAAGAGGCCCGAAAGGTTTTGAAAATGATTTATGAGGGTTGAATTAATCCAAAAACCCTAATTTGTTTTCAAAAATGTATTTAAGTGAATAAAAATTCAATTAAAAATGATCAAAATTGTTTAACATATGAAAAACAAATTGTGATTTTGGATTAATGCTTCAAAAATTAAGTATTGACCTACAAAATAATTAGAAAGCATTAAAAGTTGCAAAATCAATGTAGAAAAAATATTTAAAATGTCAAAAACAATTAAAATATTAATTCTTTGCAAAAATATCAATTATATGAAATAAATAATATTTTTGGGATTTTTTGATAAAATAAAATATTTTAACATTTTTGTGAATTATTAAAAAAAGAATCAACTCAAAATCATTAAAACTCAGAGAGAAATTAATTTTTGAATCAATTAAACAAAATCACGAAATTCAAATATTTGAATTTGTGAAAAAGGCGCCAAGAACACAAGCAAGATCACGCGCGTTTTTCTGGGTTTGGCTGATTTGCGTTTTCCATCCAATCTCACTGAATACGTAATCATATCATGCAATTCACATATCATTATGCTCGTCTCAACCTTACGATCATGTCTATAACACTTAATTTCATTTAAATTAAACATAAAACATGAAATCACGAAGAAACCTCAAGAACCCTAATTTCTGCATGAAGGCTTGGATTTTTGATACACGATTCAAACAATGCAATTAATTGAGGGGAAACATTCCATGCATGATTATGAACATATGGCCAAATTATTGTGCGAGGAAATATGCATAGATTGAGAGATGACCAAGTATGTGCTTACCTCTAGGCCGTGACAGCAAGTGCAATGTGATTTTTGATTTGGAGGTGTTACAGATGAGTGGTGATGATTTGAACAGCTTCCCTACACCCTATGGAGTGTGTTTGAATGGTTGGACTTGATTGAAATTGGCTGGATCAATTTTTGGTACCTCAGCTGCAACTTGATTGAAAATTAGAGCAACCAGCTGGTGATTTTGTGAAATTGGTGTTTCAGAAGTGATCTAAGTGTTTGATCAGCTCATATGTGATGTAAGTGAGGTGTGTGAGTGATTGGTTTGATTGGAAAAGCTCTCAAACTCAAAACCCGATAGCTACCTTACAAGTGGGTTGGGTCTTACACTCTCTCAAGAGGCCCGAAAGGTTTTGAAAATGATTTATGAGGGTTGAATTAATCCAAAAACCCTAATTTGTTTTCAAAAATGTATTTAAGTGAATAAAAATTCAATTAAAAATGATCAAAATTGTTTAACATATGAAAAACAAATTGTGATTTTGGATTAATGCTTCAAAAATTAAGTATTGACCTACAAAATAATTAGAAAGCATTAAAAGTTGCAAAATCAATGTAGAAAAAATATTTAAAATGTCAAAAACAATTAAAATATTAATTCTTTGCAAAAATATCAATTATATGAAATAAATAATATTTTTGGGATTTTTTGATAAAATAAAATATTTTAACATTTTTGTGAATTATTAAAAAAAGAATCAACTCAAAATCATTAAAACTCAGAGAGAAATTAATTTTTGAATCAATTAAACAAAATCACAAAATTCAAATATTTGAATTTGTGAAAAAGGCGCCAAGAACACAAGCAAGAACACGTGCGTTTTTCTGGGTTTGGCTGATTTGCGTTTTCCATCCAATCTCACTGAATACGTAATCATATCATGCAATTCACATATCATTATGCTCGTCTCAACCTTACGATCATGTCTATAACACTTAATTTCATTTAAATTAAACATAAAACATGAAATCACGAAGAAACCTCAAGAACCCTAATTTCAGCATGAAGGCTTGGATTTTTGATACACGATTCAAACAATGCAATTAATTGAGGGGAAACATTCCATGCATGATTATGAACATATGGCCAAATTATTGTGCGAGGAAATATGCATAGATTGAGAGATGACCAAGTATGTGCTTACCTCTAGGCCGTGACAGCAAGTGCAATGTGATTTTTGATTTGGAGGTGTTACAGATGAGTGGTGATGATCTGAACAGCTTCCCTACACCCTATGGAGTGTGTTTGGATGGTTGGACTTGATTGAAATTGGCTGGATCAATTTGTGGTACCTCAGCTGCAACTTGATTGAAAATTAGAGCAACCAACTGGTGATTTTGTGAAATTGGTGTTTCAGAAGTGATCTAAGTGTTTGATAAGCTCATATGTGATGTAAGTGAGGTGTGTGAGTGATTGGTTTGATTGGAAAAGCTCTCAAACTCAAAACCCGATAGCTACCTTACAAGTGGGTTGGGTCTTACACTCTCTCAAGAGGCCCGAAAGGTTTTGAAAATGATTTATGAGGGTTGAATTAATCCAAAAACCCTAATTTGTTTTCAAAAATGTATTTAAGTGAATAAAAATTCAATTAAAAATGATCAAAATTGTTTAACATATGAAAAACAAATTGTGATTTTGGATTAATGCTTCAAAAATTAAGTATTGACCTACAAAATAATTAGAAAGCATTAAAAGTTGCAAAATCAATGTAGAAAAAATATTTAAAATGTCAAAAACAATTAAAATATTAATTCTTTGCAAAAATATCAATTATATGAAATAAATAATATTTTTGGGATTTTTTGATAAAATAAAATATTTTAACATTTTTGTGAATTATTAAAAAAAGAATCAACTCAAAATCATTAAAACTCAGAGAGAAATTAATTTTTGAATCAATTAAACAAAATCACGAAATTCAAATATTTGAATTTGTGAAAAAGGCGCCAAGAACACAAGCAAGATCACGCGCGTTTTTCTGGGTTTGGCTGATTTGCGTTTTCCATCCAATCTCACTGAATACGTAATCATATCATGCAATTCACATATCATTATGCTCGTCTCAACCTTACGATCATGTCTATAACACTTAATTTCATTTAAATTAAACATAAAACATGAAATCACGAAGAAACCTCAAGAACCCTAATTTCTGCATGAAGGCTTGGATTTTTGATACACGATTCAAACAATGCAATTAATTGAGGGGAAACATTCCATGCATGATTATGAACATATGGCCAAATTATTGTGCGAGGAAATATGCATAGATTGAGAGATGACCAAGTATGTGCTTACCTCTAGGCCGTGACAGCAAGTGCAATGTGATTTTTGATTTGGAGGTGTTACAGATGAGTGGTGATGATCTGAACAGCTTCCCTACACCCTATGGAGTGTGTTTGGATGGTTGGACTTGATTGAAATTGGCTGGATCAATTTGTGGTACCTCAGCTGCAACTTGATTGAAAATTAGAGCAACCAGCTGGTGATTTTGTGAAATTGGTGTTTCAGAAGTGATCTAAGTGTTTGATCAGCTCATATGTGATGTAAGTGAGGTGTGTGAGTGATTGGTTTGATTGGAAAAGCTCTCAAACTCAAAACCCGATAGCTACCTTACAAGTGGGTTGGGTCTTACACTCTCTCAAGAGGCCCGAAAGGTTTTGAAAATGATTTATGAGGGTTGAATTAATCCAAAAACCCTAATTTGTTTTCAAAAATGTATTTAAGTGAATAAAAATTCAATTAAAAATGATCAAAATTGTTTAACATATGAAAAACAAATTGTGATTTTGGATTAATGCTTCAAAAATTAAGTATTGACCTACAAAATAATTAGAAAGCATTAAAAGTTGCAAAATCAATGTAGAAAAAATATTTAAAATGTCAAAAACAATTAAAATATTAATTCTTTGCAAAAATATCAATTATATGAAATAAATAATATTTTTGGGATTTTTTGATAAAATAAAATATTTTAACATTTTTGTGAATTATTAAAAAAAGAATCAACTCAAAATCATTAAAACTCAGAGAGAAATTAATTTTTGAATCAATTAAACAAAATCACGAAATTCAAATATTTGAATTTGTGAAAAAGGCGCCAAGAACACAAGCAAGATCACGCGCGTTTTTCTGGGTTTGGCTGATTTGCGTTTTCCATCCAATCTCACTGAATACGTAATCATATCATGCAATTCACATATCATTATGCTCGTCTCAACCTTACGATCATGTCTATAACACTTAATTTCATTTAAATTAAACATAAAACATGAAATCACGAAGAAACCTCAAGAACCCTAATTTCTGCATGAAGGCTTGGATTTTTGATACACGATTCAAACAATGCAATTAATTGAGGGGAAACATTCCATGCATGATTATGAACATATGGCCAAATTATTGTGCGAGGAAATATGCATAGATTGAGAGATGACCAAGTATGTGCTTACCTCTAGGCCGTGACAGCAAGTGCAATGTGATTTTTGATTTGGAGGTGTTACAGATGAGTGGTGATGATTTGAACAGCTTCCCTACACCCTATGGAGTGTGTTTGAATGGTTGGACTTGATTGAAATTGGCTGGATCAATTTGTGGTACCTCAGCTGCAACTTGATTGAAAATTAGAGCAACCAGCTGGTGATTTTGTGAAATTGGTGTTTCAGAAGTGATCTAAGTGTTTGATCAGCTCATATGTGATGTATGTGAGGTGTGTGAGTGATTGGTTTGATTGGAAAAGCTCTCAAACTCAAAACCCGATAGCTACCTTACAAGTGGGTTGGGTCTTACACTCTCTCAAGAGGCCCGAAAGGTTTTGAAAATGATTTATGAGGGTTGAATTAATCCAAAAACCCTAATTTGTTTTCAAAAATGTATTTAAGTGAATAAAAATTCAATTAAAAATGATCAAAATTGTTTAACATATGAAAAACAAATTGTGATTTTGGATTAATGCTTCAAAAATTAAGTATTGACCTACAAAATAATTAGAAAGCATTAAAAGTTGCAAAATCAATGTAGAAAAAATATTTAAAATGTCAAAAACAATTAAAATATTAATTCTTTGCAAAAATATCAATTATATGAAATAAATAATATTTTTGGGATTTTTTGATAAAATAAAATATTTTAACATTTTTGTGAATTATTAAAAAAAGAATCAACTCAAAATCATTAAAACTCAGAGAGAAATTAATTTTTGAATCAATTAAACAAAATCACAAAATTCAAATATTTGAATTTGTGAAAAAGGCGCCAAGAACACAAGCAAGAACACGCGCGTTTTTCTGGGTTTGGCTGATTTGCGTTTTCCATCCAATCTCACTGAATACGTAATCATATCATGCAATTCACATATCATTATGCTAGTCTCAACCTTACGATCATGTCTATAACACTTAATTTCATTTAAATTAAACATAAAACATGAAATCACGAAGAAACCTCAAGAACCCTAATTTCTGCATGAAGGCTTGGATTTTTGATACACGATTCAAACAATGCAATTAATTGAGGGGAAACATTCCATGCATGATTATGAACATGTGGCCAAATTATTGTGCGAGGAAATATGCATAGATTGAGAGATGACCAAGTATGTGCTTACCTCTAGGCCGTGACAGCAAGTGCAATGTGATTTTTGATTTGGAGGTGTTACAGATGAGTGGTGATATCTGAACAGCTTCCCTACACCCTATGGAGTGTGTTTGAATGGTTGGACTTGATTGAAATTGGCTGGATCAATTTGTGGTACCTCAGCTGCAACTTGATTGAAAATTAGAGCAACCAGCTGGTGATTTTGTGAAATTGGTGTTTCAGAAGTGATCTAAGTGTTTGATCAGCTCATATGTGATGTAAGTGAGGTGTGTGAGTGATTGGTTTGATTGGAAAAGCTCTCAAACTCAAAACCCGATAGCTACCTTACAAGTGGGTTGGGTCTTACACTCTCTCAAGAGGCCCGAAAGGTTTTGAAAATGATTTATGAGGGTTGAATTAATCCAAAAACCCTAATTTGTTTTCAAAAATGTATTTAAGTGAATAAAAATTCAATTAAAAATGATCAAAATTGTTTAACATATGAAAAACAAATTGTGATTTTGGATTAATGCTTCAAAAATTAAGTATTGACCTACAAAATAATTAGAAAGCATTAAAAGTTGCAAAATCAATGTAGAAAAAATATTTAAAATGTCAAAAACAATTAAAATATTAATTCTTTGCAAAAATATCAATTATATGAAATAAATAATATTTTTGGGATTTTTTGATAAAATAAAATATTTTAACATTTTTGTGAATTATTAAAAAAAGAATCAACTCAAAATCATTAAAACTCAGAGAGAAATTAATTTTTGAATCAATTAAAAAAAATCACGAAATTCAAATATTTGAATTTGTGAAAAAGGCGCCAAGAACACAAGCAAGATCACGCGCGTTTTTCTGGGTTTGGCTGATTTGCGTTTTCCATCCAATCTCACTGAATACGTAATCATATCATGCAATTCACATATCATTATGCTCGTCTCAACCTTACGATCATGTCTATAACACTTAATTTCATTTAAATTAAACATAAAACATGAAATCACGAAGAAACCTCAAGAACCCTAATTTCTGCATGAAGGCTTGGATTTTTGATACACGATTCAAACAATGCAATTAATTGAGGGGAAACATTCCATGCATGATTATGAACATGTGGCCAAATTATTGTGCGAGGAAATATGCATAGATTGAGAGATGACCAAGTATGTGCTTACCTCTAGGCCGTGACAGCAAGTGCAATGTGATTTTTGATTTGGAGGTGTTACAGATGAGTGGTGATATCTGAACAGCTTCCCTACACCCTATGGAGTGTGTTTGAATGGTTGGACTTGATTGAAATTGGCTGGATCAATTTGTGGTACCTCAGCTGCAACTTGATTGAAAATTAGAGCAACCAGCTGGTGATTTTGTGAAATTGGTGTTTCAGAAGTGATCTAAGTGTTTGATCAGCTCATATGTGATGTAAGTGAGGTGTGTGAGTGATTGGTTTGATTGGAAAAGCTCTCAAACTCAAAACCCGATAGCTACCTTACAAGTGGGTTGGGTCTTACACTCTCTCAAGAGGCCCGAAAGGTTTTGAAAATGATTTATGAGGGTTGAATTAATCCAAAAACCCTAATTTGTTTTCAAAAATGTATTTAAGTGAATAAAAATTCAATTAAAAATGATCAAAATTGTTTAACATATGAAAAACAAATTGTGATTTTGGATTAATGCTTCAAAAATTAAGTATTGACCTACAAAATAATTAGAAAGCATTAAAAGTTGCAAAATCAATGTAGAAAAAATATTTAAAATGTCAAAAACAATTAAAATATTAATTCTTTGCAAAAATATCAATTATATGAAATAAATAATATTTTTGGGATTTTTTGATAAAATAAAATATTTTAACATTTTTGTGAATTATTAAAAAAAGAATCAACTCAAAATCATTAAAACTCAGAGAGAAATTAATTTTTGAATCAATTAAAAAAAATCACGAAATTCAAATATTTGAATTTGTGAAAAAGGCGCCAAGAACACAAGCAAGATCACGCGCGTTTTTCTGGGTTTGGCTGATTTGCGTTTTCCATCCAATCTCACTGAATACGTAATCATATCATGCAATTCACATATCATTATGCTCGTCTCAACCTTACGATCATGTCTATAACACTTAATTTCATTTAAATTAAACATAAAACATGAAATCACGAAGAAACCTCAAGAACCCTAATTTCTGCATGAAGGCTTGGATTTTTGATACACGATTCAAACAATGCAATTAATTGAGGGGAAACATTCCATGCATGATTATGAACATATGGCCAAATTATTGTGCGAGGAAATATGCATAGATTGAGAGATGACCAAGTATGTGCTTACCTCTAGGCCGTGACAGCAAGTGCAATGTGATTTTTGATTTGGAGGTGTTACAGATGAGTGGTGATGATTTGAACAGCTTCCCTACACCCTATGGAGTGTGTTTGAATGGTTGGACTTGATTGAAATTGGCTGGATCAATTTGTGGTACCTCAGCTGCAACTTGATTGAAAATTAGAGCAACCAGCTGGTGATTTTGTGAAATTGGTGTTTCAGAAGTGATCTAAGTGTTTGATCAGCTCATATGTGATGTATGTGAGGTGTGTGAGTGATTGGTTTGATTGGAAAAGCTCTCAAACTCAAAACCCGATAGCTACCTTACAAGTGGGTTGGGTCTTACACTCTCTCAAGAGGCCCGAAAGGTTTTGAAAATGATTTATGAGGGTTGAATTAATCCAAAAACCCTAATTTGTTTTCAAAAATGTATTTAAGTGAATAAAAATTCAATTAAAAATGATCAAAATTGTTTAACATATGAAAAACAAATTGTGATTTTGGATTAATGCTTCAAAAATTAAGTATTGACCTACAAAATAATTAGAAAGCATTAAAAGTTGCAAAATCAATGTAGAAAAAATATTTAAAATGTCAAAAACAATTAAAATATTAATTCTTTGCAAAAATATCAATTATATGAAATAAATAATATTTTTGGGATTTTTTGATAAAATAAAATATTTTAACATTTTTGTGAATTATTAAAAAAAGAATCAACTCAAAATCATTAAAACTCAGAGAGAAATTAATTTTTGAATCAATTAAACAAAATCACAAAATTCAAATATTTGAATTTGTGAAAAAGGCGCCAAGAACACAAGCAAGAACACGCGCGTTTTTCTGGGTTTGGCTGATTTGCGTTTTCCATCCAATCTCACTGAATACGTAATCATATCATGCAATTCACATATCATTATGCTAGTCTCAACCTTACGATCATGTCTATAACACTTAATTTCATTTAAATTAAACATAAAACATGAAATCACGAAGAAACCTCAAGAACCCTAATTTCTGCATGAAGGCTTGGATTTTTGATACACGATTCAAACAATGCAATTAATTGAGGGGAAACATTCCATGCATGATTATGAACATGTGGCCAAATTATTGTGCGAGGAAATATGCATAGATTGAGAGATGACCAAGTATGTGCTTACCTCTAGGCCGTGACAGCAAGTGCAATGTGATTTTTGATTTGGAGGTGTTACAGATGAGTGGTGATATCTGAACAGCTTCCCTACACCCTATGGAGTGTGTTTGAATGGTTGGACTTGATTGAAATTGGCTGGATCAATTTGTGGTACCTCAGCTGCAACTTGATTGAAAATTAGAGCAACCAGCTGGTGATTTTGTGAAATTGGTGTTTCAGAAGTGATCTAAGTGTTTGATCAGCTCATATGTGATGTAAGTGAGGTGTGTGAGTGATTGGTTTGATTGGAAAAGCTCTCAAACTCAAAACCCGATAGCTACCTTACAAGTGGGTTGGATCTTACACTCTCTCAAGAGGCCCGAAAGGTTTTGAAAATGATTTATGAGGGTTGAATTAATCCAAAAACCCTAATTTGTTTTCAAAAATGTATTTAAGTGAATACAAATTCAATTAAAAATGATCAAAATTGTTTAACATATGAAAAACAAATTGTGATTTTGGATTAATGCTTCAAAAATTAAGTATTGACCTACAAAATAATTAGAAAGCATTAAAAGTTGCAAAATCAATGTAGAAAAATATTTAAAATGTCAAAAACAATTAAAATATTAATTCTTTGCAAAAATATCAATTATATGAAATAAATAATATTTTTGGGATTTTTTGATAAAATAAAATATTTTAACATTTTTGTGAATTATTAAAAAAAGAATCAACTCAAAATCATTAAAACTCAGAGAGAAATTAATTTTTGAATCAATTAAACAAAATCACAAAATTCAAATATTTGAATTTTTGAAAAAGGCGCCAAGAACACAAGCAAGAACACGCGCGTTTTTCTGGGTTTGGCTGATTTGCGTTTTCCATCCAATCTCACTGAATACGTAATCATATCATGCAATTCACATATCATTATGCTCGTCTCAACCTTACGATCATGTCTATAACACTTAATTTCATTTAAATTAAACATAAAACATGAAATCACGAAGAAACCTCAAGAACCCTAATTTCTGCATGAAGGCTTGGATTTTTGATACACGATTCAAACAATGCAATTAATTGAGGGGAAACATTCCATGCATGATTATGAACATATGGCCAAATTATTGTGCGAGGAAATATGCATAGATTGAGAGATGACCAAGTATGTGCTTACCTCTAGGCCGTGACAGCAAGTGCAATGTGATTTTTGATTTGGAGGTGTTACAGATGAGTGGTGATGATTTGAACAGCTTCCCTACACCCTATGGAGTGTGTTTGAATGGTTGGACTTGATTGAAATTGGCTGGATCAATTTGTGGTACCTCAGCTGCAACTTGATTGAAAATTAGAGCAACCAGCTGGTGATTTTGTGAAATTGGTGTTTCAGAAGTGATCTAAGTGTTTGATCAGCTCATATGTGATGTATGTGAGGTGTGTGAGTGATTGGTTTGATTGGAAAAGCTCTCAAACTCAAAACCCGATAGCTACCTTACAAGTGGGTTGGGTCTTACACTCTCTCAAGAGGCCCGAAAGGTTTTGAAAATGATTTATGAGGGTTGAATTAATCCAAAAACCCTAATTTGTTTTCAAAAATGTATTTAAGTGAATAAAAATTCAATTAAAAATGATCAAAATTGTTTAACATATGAAAAACAAATTGTGATTTTGGATTAATGCTTCAAAAATTAAGTATTGACCTACAAAATAATTAGAAAGCATTAAAAGTTGCAAAATCAATGTAGAAAAAATATTTAAAATGTCAAAAACAATTAAAATATTAATTCTTTGCAAAAATATCAATTATATGAAATAAATAATATTTTTGGGATTTTTTGATAAAATAAAATATTTTAACATTTTTGTGAATTATTAAAAAAAGAATCAACTCAAAATCATTAAAACTCAGAGAGAAATTAATTTTTGAATCAATTAAACAAAATCACGAAATTCAAATATTTGAATTTGTGAAAAAGGCGCCAAGAACACAAGCAAGATCACGCGCGTTTTTCTGGGTTTGGCTGATTTGCGTTTTCCATCCAATCTCACTGAATACGTAATCATATCATGCAATTCACATATCATTATGCTCGTCTCAACCTTACGATCATGTCTATAACACTTAATTTCATTTAAATTAAACATAAAACATGAAATCACGAAGAAACCTCAAGAACCCTAATTTCTGCATGAAGGCTTGGATTTTTGATACACGATTCAAACAATGCAATTAATTGAGGGGAAACATTCCATGCATGATTATGAACATGTGGCCAAATTATTGTGCGAGGAAATATGCATAGATTGAGAGATGACCAAGTATGTGCTTACCTCTAGGCCGTGACAGCAAGTGCAATGTGATTTTTGATTTGGAGGTGTTACAGATGAGTGGTGATGATTTGAACAGCTTCCCTACACCCTATGGAGTGTGTTTGAATGGTTGGACTTGATTGAAATTGGCTGGATCAATTTGTGGTACCTCAGCTGCAACTTGATTGAAAATTAGAGCAACCAGCTGGTGATTTTGTGAAATTGGTGTTTCAGAAGTGATCTAAGTGTTTGATCAGCTCATATGTGATGTATGTGAGGTGTGTGAGTGATTGGTTTGATTGGAAAAGCTCTCAAACTCAAAACCCGATAGCTACCTTACAAGTGGGTTGGGTCTTACACTCTCTCAAGAGGCCCGAAAGGTTTTGAAAATTATTTATGAGGGTTGAATTAATCCAAAAACCCTAATTTGTTTTCAAAAATGTATTTAAGTGAATACAAATTCAATTAAAAATGATCAAAATTGTTTAACATATGAAAAACAAATTGTGATTTTGGATTAATGCTTCAAAAATTAAGTATTGACCTACAAAATAATTAGAAAGCATTAAAAGTTGCAAAATCAATGTAGAAAAAATATTTAAAATGTCAAAAACAATTAAAATATTAATTCTTTGCAAAAATATCAATTATATGAAATAAATAATATTTTTGGGATTGTTTGATAAAATAAAATATTTTAACATTTTTGTGAATTATTAAAAAAAGAATCAACTCAAAATCATTAAAACTCAGAGAGAAATTAATTTTTGAATCAATTAAACAAAATCACAAAATTCAAATATTTGAATTTGTGAAAAAGGCGCCAAGAACACAAGCAAGAACACGCGCGTTTTTCTGGGTTTGGCTGATTTGCGTTTTCCATCCAATCTCACTGAATACGTAATCATATCATGCAATTCACATATCATTATGCTAGTCTCAACCTTACGATCATGTCTATAACACTTAATTTCATTTAAATTAAACATAAAACATGAAATCACGAAGAAACCTCAAGAACCCTAATTTCTGCATGAAGGCTTGGATTTTTGATACACGATTCAAACAATGCAATTAATTGAGGGGAAACATTCCATGCATGATTATGAACATATGGCCAAATTATTGTGCGAGGAAATATGCATAGATTGAGAGATGACCAAGTATGTGCTTACCTCTAGGCCGTGACAGCAAGTGCAATGTGATTTTTGATTTGGAGGTGTTACAGATGAGTGGTGATGATTTGAACAGCTTCCCTACACCCTATGGAGTGTGTTTGAATGGTTGGACTTGATTGAAATTGGCTGGATCAATTTGTGGTACCTCAGCTGCAACTTGATTGAAAATTAGAGCAACCAGCTGGTGATTTTGTGAAATTGGTGTTTCAGAAGTGATCTAAGTGTTTGATCAGCTCATATGTGATGTATGTGAGGTGTGTGAGTGATTGGTTTGATTGGAAAAGCTCTCAAACTCAAAACCCGATAGCTACCTTACAAGTGGGTTGGGTCTTACACTCTCTCAAGAGGCCCGAAAGGTTTTGAAAATGATTTATGAGGGTTGAATTAATCCAAAAACCCTAATTTGTTTTCAAAAATGTATTTAAGTGAATAAAAATTCAATTAAAAATGATCAAAATTGTTTAACATATGAAAAACAAATTGTGATTTTGGATTAATGCTTCAAAAATTAAGTATTGACCTACAAAATAATTAGAAAGCATTAAAAGTTGCAAAATCAATGTAGAAAAAATATTTAAAATGTCAAAAACAATTAAAATATTAATTCTTTGCAAAAATATCAATTATATGAAATAAATAATATTTTTGGGATTTTTTGATAAAATAAAATATTTTAACATTTTTGTGAATTATTAAAAAAAGAATCAACTCAAAATCATTAAAACTCAGAGAGAAATTAATTTTTGAATCAATTAAACAAAATCACGAAATTCAAATATTTGAATTTGTGAAAAAGGCGCCAAGAACACAAGCAAGATCACGCGCGTTTTTCTGGGTTTGGCTGATTTGCGTTTTCCATCCAATCTCACTGAATACGTAATCATATCATGCAATTCACATATCATTATGCTCGTCTCAACCTTACGATCATGTCTATAACACTTAATTTCATTTAAATTAAACATAAAACATGAAATCACGAAGAAACCTCAAGAACCCTAATTTCTGCATGAAGGCTTGGATTTTTGATACACGATTCAAACAATGCAATTAATTGAGGGGAAACATTCCATGCATGATTATGAACATGTGGCCAAATTATTGTGCGAGGAAATATGCATAGATTGAGAGATGACCAAGTATGTGCTTACCTCTAGGCCGTGACAGCAAGTGCAATGTGATTTTTGATTTGGAGGTGTTACAGATGAGTGGTGATGATTTGAACAGCTTCCCTACACCCTATGGAGTGTGTTTGAATGGTTGGACTTGATTGAAATTGGCTGGATCAATTTGTGGTACCTCAGCTGCAACTTGATTGAAAATTAGAGCAACCAGCTGGTGATTTTGTGAAATTGGTGTTTCAGAAGTGATCTAAGTGTTTGATCAGCTCATATGTGATGTATGTGAGGTGTGTGAGTGATTGGTTTGATTGGAAAAGCTCTCAAACTCAAAACCCGATAGCTACCTTACAAGTGGGTTGGGTCTTACACTCTCTCAAGAGGCCCGAAAGGTTTTGAAAATTATTTATGAGGGTTGAATTAATCCAAAAACCCTAATTTGTTTTCAAAAATGTATTTAAGTGAATACAAATTCAATTAAAAATGATCAAAATTGTTTAACATATGAAAAACAAATTGTGATTTTGGATTAATGCTTCAAAAATTAAGTATTGACCTACAAAATAATTAGAAAGCATTAAAAGTTGCAAAATCAATGTAGAAAAAATATTTAAAATGTCAAAAACAATTAAAATATTAATTCTTTGCAAAAATATCAATTATATGAAATAAATAATATTTTTGGGATTGTTTGATAAAATAAAATATTTTAACATTTTTGTGAATTATTAAAAAAAGAATCAACTCAAAATCATTAAAACTCAGAGAGAAATTAATTTTTGAATCAATTAAACAAAATCACAAAATTCAAATATTTGAATTTGTGAAAAAGGCGCCAAGAACACAAGCAAGAACACGCGCGTTTTTCTGGGTTTGGCTGATTTGCGTTTTCCATCCAATCTCACTGAATACGTAATCATATCATGCAATTCACATATCATTATGCTAGTCTCAACCTTACGATCATGTCTATAACACTTAATTTCATTTAAATTAAACATAAAACATGAAATCACGAAGAAACCTCAAGAACCCTAATTTCTGCATGAAGGCTTGGATTTTTGATACACGATTCAAACAATGCAATTAATTGAGGGGAAACATTCCATGCATGATTATGAACATGTGGCCAAATTATTGTGCGAGGAAATATGCATAGATTGAGAGATGACCAAGTATGTGCTTACCTCTAGGCCGTGACAGCAAGTGCAATGTGATTTTTGATTTGGAGGTGTTACAGATGAGTGGTGATATCTGAACAGCTTCCCTACACCCTATGGAGTGTGTTTGAATGGTTGGACTTGATTGAAATTGGCTGGATCAATTTGTGGTACCTCAGCTGCAACTTGATTGAAAATTAGAGCAACCAGCTGGTGATTTTGTGAAATTGGTGTTTCAGAAGTGATCTAAGTGTTTGATCAGCTCATATGTGATGTAAGTGAGGTGTGTGAGTGATTGGTTTGATTGGAAAAGCTCTCAAACTCAAAACCCGATAGCTACCTTACAAGTGGGTTGGGTCTTACACTCTCTCAAGAGGCCCGAAAGGTTTTGAAAATGATTTATGAGGGTTGAATTAATCCAAAAACCCTAATTTGTTTTCAAAAATGTATTTAAGTGAATACAAATTCAATTAAAAATGATCAAAATTGTTTAACATATGAAAAACAAATTGTGATTTTGGATTAATGCTTCAAAAATTAAGTATTGACCTACAAAATAATTAGAAAGCATTAAAAGTTGCAAAATCAATGTAGAAAAATATTTAAAATGTCAAAAACAATTAAAATATTAATTCTTTGCAAAAATATCAATTATATGAAATAAATAATATTTTTGGGATTTTTTGATAAAATAAAATATTTTAACATTTTTGTGAATTATTAAAAAAAGAATCAACTCAAAATCATTAAAACTCAGAGAGAAATTAATTTTTGAATCAATTAAACAAAATCACAAAATTCAAATATTTGAATTTTTGAAAAAGGCGCCAAGAACACAAGCAAGAACACGCGCGTTTTTCTGGGTTTGGCTGATTTGCGTTTTCCATCCAATCTCACTAAATACGTAATCATATCATGCAATTCACATATCATTATGCTCGTCTCAACCTTACGATCATGTCTATAACACTTAATTTCATTTAAATTAAACATAAAACATGAAATCACGAAGAAACCTCAAGAACCCTAATTTCTGCATGAAGGCTTGGATTTTTGATACACGATTCAAACAATGCAATTAATTGAGGGGAAACATTCCATGCATGATTATGAACATATGGCCAAATTATTGTGCGAGGAAATATGCATAGATTGAGAGATGACCAAGTATGTGCTTACCTCTAGGCCGTGACAGCAAGTGCAATGTGATTTTTGATTTGGAGGTGTTACAGATGAGTGGTGATGATTTGAACAGCTTCCCTACACCCTATGGAGTGTGTTTGAATGGTTGGACTTGATTGAAATTGGCTGGATCAATTTGTGGTACCTCAGCTGCAACTTGATTGAAAATTAGAGCAACCAGCTGGTGATTTTGTGAAATTGGTGTTTCAGAAGTGATCTAAGTGTTTGATCGGCTCATATGTGATGTATGTGAGGTGTGTGAGTGATTGGTTTGATTGGAAAAGCTCTCAAACTCAAAACCCGATAGCTACCTTACAAGTGGGTTGGGTCTTACACTCTCTCAAGAGGCCCGAAAGGTTTTGAAAATGATTTATGAGGGTTGAATTAATCCAAAAACCCTAATTTGTTTTCAAAAATGTATTTAAGTGAATACAAATTCAATTAAAAATGATCAAAATTGTTTAACATATGAAAAACAAATTGTGATTTTGGATTAATGCTTCAAAAATTAAGTATTGACCTACAAAATAATTAGAAAGCATTAAAATTTGCAAAATCAATGTAGAAAAAATATTTAAAATGTCAAAAACAATTAAAATATTAATTCTTTGCAAAAATATCAATTATATGAAATAAATAATATTTTTGGGATTGTTTGATAAAATAAAATATTTTAACATTTTTGTGAATTATTAAAAAAAGAATCAACTCAAAATCATTAAAACTCAGAGAGAAATTAATTTTTGAATCAATTAAACAAAATCACAAAATTCAAATATTTGAATTTGTGAAAAAGGCGCCAAGAACACAAGCAAGAACACGCGCGTTTTTCTGGGTTTGGCTGATTTGCGTTTTCCATCCAATCTCACTGAATACGTAATCATATCATGCAATTCACATATCATTATGCTAGTCTCAACCTTACGATCATGTCTATAACACTTAATTTCATTTAAATTAAACATAAAACATGAAATCACGAAGAAACCTCAAGAACCCTAATTTCTGCATGAAGGCTTGGATTTTTGATACACGATTCAAACAATGCAATTAATTGAGGGGAAACATTCCATGCATGATTATGAACATGTGGCCAAATTATTGTGCGAGGAAATATGCATAGATTGAGAGATGACCAAGTATGTGCTTACCTCTAGGCCGTGACAGCAAGTGCAATGTGATTTTTGATTTGGAGGTGTTACAAATGAGTGGTGATATCTGAACAGCTTCCCTACACCCTATGGAGTGTGTTTGAATGGTTGGACTTGATTGAAATTGGCTGGATCAATTTGTGGTACCTCAGCTGCAACTTGATTGAAAATTAGAGCAACCAGCTGGTGATTTTGTGAAATTGGTGTTTCAGAAGTGATCTAAGTGTTTGATCAGCTCATATGTGATGTAAGTGAGGTGTGTGAGTGATTGGTTTGATTGGAAAAGCTCTCAAACTCAAAACCCGATAGCTACCTTACAAGTGGGTTGGGTCTTACACTCTCTCAAGAGGCCCGAAAGGTTTTGAAAATGATTTATGAGGGTTGAATTAATCCAAAAACCCTAATTTGTTTTCAAAAATGTATTTAAGTGAATACAAATTCAATTAAAAATGATCAAAATTGTTTAACATATGAAAAACAAATTGTGATTTTGGATTAATGCTTCAAAAATTAAGTATTGACCTACAAAATAATTAGAAAGCATTAAAAGTTGCAAAATCAATGTAGAAAAATATTTAAAATGTCAAAAACAATTAAAATATTAATTCTTTGCAAAAATATCAATTATATGAAATAAATAATATTTTTGGGATTTTTTGATAAAATAAAATATTTTAACATTTTTGTGAATTATTAAAAAAAGAATCAACTCAAAATCATTAAAACTCAGAGAGAAATTAATTTTTGAATCAATTAAACAAAATCACAAAATTCAAATATTTGAATTTTTGAAAAAGGCGCCAAGAACACAAGCAAGAACACGCGCGTTTTTCTGGGTTTGGCTGATTTGCGTTTTCCATCCAATCTCACTAAATACGTAATCATATCATGCAATTCACATATCATTATGCTCGTCTCAACCTTACGATCATGTCTATAACACTTAATTTCATTTAAATTAAACATAAAACATGAAATCACGAAGAAACCTCAAGAACCCTAATTTCTGCATGAAGGCTTGGATTTTTGATACACGATTCAAACAATGCAATTAATTGAGGGGAAACATTCCATGCATGATTATGAACATATGGCCAAATTATTGTGCGAGGAAATATGCATAGATTGAGAGATGACCAAGTATGTGCTTACCTCTAGGCCATGACAGCAAGTGCAATGTGATTTTTGATTTGGAGGTGTTACAGATGAGTGGTGATGATTTGAACAGCTTCCCTACACCCTATGGAGTGTGTTTGAATGGTTGGACTTGATTGAAATTGGCTGGATCAATTTGTGGTACCTCAGCTGCAACTTGATTGAAAATTAGAGCAACCAGCTGGTGATTTTGTGAAATTGGTGTTTCAGAAGTGATCTAAGTGTTTGATCAGCTCATATGTGATGTATGTGAGGTGTGTGAGTGATTGGTTTGATTGGAAAAGCTCTCAAACTCAAAACCCGATAGCTACCTTACAAGTGGGTTGGGTCTTACACTCTCTCAAGAGGCCCGAAAGGTTTTGAAAATGATTTATGAGGGTTGAATTAATCCAAAAACCCTAATTTGTTTTCAAAAATGTATTTAAGTGAATAAAAATTCAATTAAAAATGATCAAAATTGTTTAACATATGAAAAACAAATTGTGATTTTGGATTAATGCTTCAAAAATTAAGTATTGACCTACAAAATAATTAGAAAGCATTAAAAGTTGCAAAATCAATGTAGAAAAAATATTTAAAATGTCAAAAACAATTAAAATATTAATTCTTTGCAAAAATATCAATTATATGAAATAAATAATATTTTTGGGATTGTTTGATAAAATAAAATATTTTAACATTTTTGTGAATTATTAAAAAAAGAATCAACTCAAAATCATTAAAACTCAGAGAGAAATTAATTTTTGAATCAATTAAACAAAATCACAAAATTCAAATATTTGAATTTGTGAAAAAGGCGCCAAGAACACAAGCAAGAACACGCGCGTTTTTCTGGGTTTGGCTGATTTGCGTTTTCCATCCAATCTCACTGAATACGTAATCATATCATGCAATTCACATATCATTATGCTAGTCTCAACCTTACGATCATGTCTATAACACTTAATTTCATTTAAATTAAACATAAAACATGAAATTACGAAGAAACCTCAAGAACCCTAATTTCTGCATGAAGGCTTGGATTTTTGATACACGATTCAAACAATGCAATTAATTGAGGGGAAACATTCCATGCATGATTATGAACATGTGGCCAAATTATTGTGCGAGGAAATATGCATAGATTGAGAGATGACCAAGTATGTGCTTACCTCTAGGCCGTGACAGCAAGTGCAATGTGATTTTTGATTTGGAGGTGTTACAGATGAGTGGTGATATCTGAACAGCTTCCCTACACCCTATGGAGTGTGTTTGAATGGTTGGACTTGATTGAAATTGGCTGGATCAATTTGTGGTACCTCAGCTGCAACTTGATTGAAAATTAGAGCAACCAGCTGGTGATTTTGTGAAATTGGTGTTTCAGAAGTGATCTAAATGTTTGATCAGCTCATATGTGATGTAAGTGAGGTGTGTGAGTGATTGGTTTGATTGGAAAAGCTCTCAAACTCAAAACCCGATAGCTACCTTACAAGTGGGTTGGGTCTTACACTCTCTCAAGAGGCCCGAAAGGTTTTGAAAATGATTTATGAGGGTTGAATTAATCCAAAAACCCTAATTTGTTTTCAAAAATGTATTTAAGTGAATACAAATTCAATTAAAAATGATCAAAATTGTTTAACATATGAAAAACAAATTGTGATTTTGGATTAATGCTTCAAAAATTAAGTATTGACCTACAAAATAATTAGAAAGCATTAAAAGTTGCAAAATCAATGTAGAAAAATATTTAAAATGTCAAAAACAATTAAAATATTAATTCTTTGCAAAAATATCAATTATATGAAATAAATAATATTTTTGGGATTTTTTGATAAAATAAAATATTTTAACATTTTTGTGAATTATTAAAAAAAGAATCAACTCAAAATCATTAAAACTCAGAGAGAAATTAATTTTTGAATCAATTAAACAAAATCACAAAATTCAAATATTTGAATTTTTGAAAAAGGCGCCAAGAACACAAGCAAGAACACGCGCGTTTTTCTGGGTTTGGCTGATTTGCGTTTTCCATCCAATCTCACTAAATACGTAATCATATCATGCAATTCACATATCATTATGCTCGTCTCAACCTTACGATCATGTCTATAACACTTAATTTCATTTAAATTAAACATAAAACATGAAATCACGAAGAAACCTCAAGAACCCTAATTTCTGCATGAAGGCTTGGATTTTTGATACACGATTCAAACAATGCAATTAATTGAGGGGAAACATTCCATGCATGATTATGAACATATGGCCAAATTATTGTGCGAGGAAATATGCATAGATTGAGAGATGACCAAGTATGTGCTTACCTCTAGGCCGTGACAGCAAGTGCAATGTGATTTTTGATTTGGAGGTGTTACAGATGAGTGGTGATGATCTGAACAGCTTCCCTACACCCTATGGAGTGTGTTTGAATGGTTGGACTTGATTGAAATTGGCTGGATCAATTTGTGGTACCTCAGCTGCAACTTGATTGAAAATTAGAGCAACCAGCTGGTGATTTTGTGAAATTGGTGTTTCAGAAGTGATCTAAGTGTTTGATCAGCTCATATGTGATGTATGTGAGGTGTGTGAGTGATTGGTTTGATTGGAAAAGCTCTCAAACTCAAAACCCGATAGCTACCTTACAAGTGGGTTGGGTCTTACACTCTCTCAAGAGGCCCGAAAGGTTTTGAAAATGATTTATGAGGGTTGAATTAATCCAAAAACCCTAATTTGTTTTCAAAAATGTATTTAAGTGAATAAAAATTCAATTAAAAATGATCAAAATTGTTTAACATATGAAAAACAAATTGTGATTTTGGATTAATGCTTCAAAAATTAAGTATTGACCTACAAAATAATTAGAAAGCATTAAAAGTTGCAAAATCAATGTAGAAAAAATATTTAAAATGTCAAAAACAATTAAAATATTAATTCTTTGCAAAAATATCAATTATATGAAATAAATAATATTTTTGGGATTTTTTGATAAAATAAAATATTTTAACATTTTTGTGAATTATTAAAAAAAGAATCAACTCAAAATCATTAAAACTCAGAGAGAAATTAATTTTTGAATCAATTAAACAAAATCACAAAATTCAAATATTTGAATTTGTGAAAAAGGCGCCAAGAACACAAGCAAGATCACGCGCGTTTTTCTGGGTTTGGCTGATTTGCGTTTTCCATCCAATCTCACTAAATACGTAATCATATCATGCAATTCACATATCATTATGCTCGTCTCAACCTTACGATCATGTCTATAACACTTAATTTCATTTAAATTAAACATAAAACATGAAATCACGAAGAAACCTCAAGAACCCTAATTTCTGCATGAAGGCTTGGATTTTTGATACACGATTCAAACAATGCAATTAATTGAGGGGAAACATTCCATGCATGATTATGAACATATGGCCAAATTATTGTGCGAGGAAATATGCATAGATTGAGAGATGACCAAGTATGTGCTTACCTCTAGGCCGTGACAGCAAGTGCAATGTGATTTTTCATTTGGAGGTGTTACAGATGAGTGGTGATGATCTGAACAGCTTCCCTACACCCTATGGAGTGTGTTTGAATGGTTGGACTTGATTGAAATTGGCTGGATCAATTTGTGGTACCTCAGCTGCAACTTGATTGAAAATTAGAGCAACCAGCTGGTGATTTTGTGAAATTGGTGTTTCAGAAGTGATCTAAGTGTTTGATCAGCTCATATGTGATGTAAGTGAGGTGTGTGAGTGATTGGTTTGATTGGAAAAGCTCTCAAACTCAAAACCCGATAGCTACCGTACAAGTGGGTTGGGTCTTACACTCTCTCAAGAGGCCCGAAAGGTTTTGAAAATGATTTATGAGGGTTGAATTAATCCAAAAACCCTAATTTGTTTTCAAAAATGTATTTAAGTGAATACAAATTCAATTAAAAATGATCAAAATTGTTTAACATATGAAAAACAAATTGTGATTTTGGATTAATGCTTCAAAAATTAAGTATTGACCTACAAAATAATTAGAAAGCATTAAAAGTTGCAAAATCAATGTAGAAAAATATTTAAAATGTCAAAAACAATTAAAATATTAATTCTTTGCAAAAATATCAATTATATGAAATAAATAATATTTTTGGGATTTTTTGATAAAATAAAATATTTTAACATTTTTGTGAATTATTAAAAAAAGAATCAACTCAAAATCATTAAAACTCAGAGAGAAATTAATTTTTGAATCAATTAAACAAAATCACAAAATTCAAATATTTGAATTTGTGAAAAAGGCGCCAAGAACACAAGCAAGAACACGCGCGTTTTTCTGGGTTTGGCTGATTTGCGTTTTCCATCCAATCTCACTGAATACGTAATCATATCATGCAATTCACATATCATTATGCTCGTCTCAACCTTACGATCATGTCTATAACACTTAATTTCATTTAAATTAAACATAAAACATGAAATCACGAAGAAACCTCAAGAACCCTAATTTCTGCATGAAGGCTTGGATTTTTGATACACGATTCAAACAATGCAATTAATTGAGGGGAAACATTCCATGCATGATTATGAACATGTGGCCAAATTATTGGGCGAGAAAATATGCATAGATTGAGAGATGACCAAGTATGTGCTTACCTCTAGGCCGTGACAGCAAGTGCAATGTGATTTTTAATTTGGAGGTATTACAGATGAGTGGTGATGATCTGAACAGCTTCCCTACACCCTATGGAGTGTGTTTGAATGGTTGGACTTGATTGAAATTGGTTGGATCAATTTGTGGTACCTCAGCTGCAACTTGATTGAAAATTAGAGCAACCAGCTGGTGATTTTGTGAAATTGGTGTTTCAGAAGTGATCTAAGTGTTTGATCAGCTCATATGTGATGTATGTGAGGTGTGTGAGTGATTGGTTTGATTGGAAAAGCTCTCAAACTCAAAACCCGATAGCTACCTTACAAGTGGTTGGGTCTTACACTCTCTCAAGAGGCCCGAAAGGTTTTGAAAATGATTTATGAGGGTTGAATTAATCCAAAAACCCTAATTTGTTTTCAAAAATGTATTTAAGTGAATAAAAATTCAATTAAAAATGATCAAAATTGTTTAACATATGAAAAACAAATTGTGATTTTGGATTAATGCTTCAAAAATTAAGTATTGACCTACAAAATAATTAGAAAGCATTAAAAGTTGCAAAATCAATGTAGGAAAAATATTTAAAATGTCAAAAACAATTAAAATATTAATTCTTTGCAAAAATATCAATTATATGAAATAAATAATATTTTTGGGATTTTTTGATAAAATAAAATATTTTAACATTTTTGTGAATTATTAAAAAAAGAATCAACTCAAAATCATTAAAACTCAGAGAGAAAATAATTTTTGAATCAATTAAACAAAATCACAAAATTCAAATATTTGAATTTGTGAAAAAGGCGCCAAGAACACAAGCAAGATCACGCGCGTTTTTCTGGGTTTGGCTGATTTGCGTTTTCCATCCAATCTCACTGAATACGTAATCATATCATGCAATTCACATATCATTATGCTCGTCTCAACCTTACGATCATGTCTATAACACTTAATTTCATTTAAATTAAACATAAAACATGAAATCACGAAGAAACCTCAAGAACCCTAATTTCTGCATGAAGGCTTGGATTTTTGATACACGATTCAAACAATGCAATTAATTGAGGGGAAACATTCCATGCATGATTATGAACATGTGGCCAAATTATTGTGCGAGGAAATATGCATAGATTGAGAGATGACCAAGTATGTGCTTACCTTTAGGCCGTGACAGCAAGTGCAATGTGATTTTTCATTTGGAGGTGTTACAGATGAGTGGTGATGATCTGAACAGCTTCCCTACACCCTATGGAGTGTGTTTGAATGGTTGGACTTGATTGAAATTGGCTGGATCAATTTGTGGTACCTCAGCTGCAACTTGATTGAAAATTAGAGCAACCAGCTGGTGATTTTGTGAAATTGGTGTTTCAGAAGTGATCTAAGTGTTTGATCAGCTCATATGTGATGTAAGTGAGGTGTGTGAGTGATTGGTTTGATTGGAAAAGCTCTCAAACTCAAAACCCGATAGCTACCTTACAAGTGGGTTGGGTCTTACACTCTCTCAAGAGGCCCGAAAGGTTTTGAAAATGATTTATGAGGGTTGAATTAATCCAAAAACCCTAATTTGTTTTCAAAAATGTATTTAAGTGAATACAAATTCAATTAAAAATGATCAAAATTGTTTAACATATGAAAAACAAATTGTGATTTTGGATTAATGCTTCAAAAATTAAGTATTGACCTACAAAATAATTAGAAAGCATTAAAAGTTGCAAAATCAATGTAGAAAAATATTTAAAATGTCAAAAACAATTAAAATATTAATTCTTTGCAAAAATATCAATTATATGAAATAAATAATATTTTTGGGATTTTTTGATAAAATAAAATATTTTAACATTTTTGTGAATTATTAAAAAAAGAATCAACTCAAAATCATTAAAACTCAGAGAGAAATTAATTTTTGAATCAATTAAACAAAATCACAAAATTCAAATATTTGAATTTTTGAAAAAGGCGCCAAGAACACAAGCAAGAACACGCGCGTTTTTCTGGGTTTGGCTGATTTGCGTTTTCCATCCAATCTCACTAAATACGTAATCATATCATGCAATTCACATATCATTATGCTCGTCTCAACCTTACGATCATGTCTATAACACTTAATTTCATTTAAATTAAACATAAAACATGAAATCACGAAGAAACCTCAAGAACCCTAATTTCTGCATGAAGGCTTGGATTTTTGATACACGATTCAAACAATGCAATTAATTGAGGGGAAACATTCCATGCATGATTATGAACATATGGCCAAATTATTGTGCGAGGAAATATGCATAGATTGAGAGATGACCAAGTATGTGCTTACCTCTAGGCCGTGACAGCAAGTGCAATGTGATTTTTGATTTGGAGGTGTTACAGATGAGTGGTGATGATCTGAACAGCTTCCCTACACCCTATGGAGTGTGTTTGAATGGTTGGACTTGATTGAAATTGGCTGGATCAATTTGTGGTACCTCAGCTGCAACTTGATTGAAAATTAGAGCAACCAGCTGGTGATTTTGTGAAATTGGTGTTTCAGAAGTGATCTAAGTGTTTGATCAGCTCATATGTGATGTATGTGAGGTGTGTGAGTGATTGGTTTGATTGGAAAAGCTCTCAAACTCAAAACCCGATAGCTACCTTACAAGTGGGTTGGGTCTTACACTCTCTCAAGAGGCCCGAAAGGTTTTGAAAATGATTTATGAGGGTTGAATTAATCCAAAAACCCTAATTTGTTTTCAAAAATGTATTTAAGTGAATAAAAATTCAATTAAAAATGATCAAAATTGTTTAACATATGAAAAACAAATTGTGATTTTGGATTAATGCTTCAAAAATTAAGTATTGACCTACAAAATAATTAGAAAGCATTAAAAGTTGCAAAATCAATGTAGAAAAAATATTTAAAATGTCAAAAACAATTAAAATATTAATTCTTTGCAAAAATATCAATTATATGAAATAAATAATATTTTTGGGATTTTTTGATAAAATAAAATATTTTAACATTTTTGTGAATTATTAAAAAAAGAATCAACTCAAAATCATTAAAACTCAGAGAGAAATTAATTTTTGAATCAATTAAACAAAATCACAAAATTCAAATATTTGAATTTGTGAAAAAGGCGCCAAGAACACAAGCAAGATCACGCGCGTTTTTCTGGGTTTGGCTGATTTGCGTTTTCCATCCAATCTCACTAAATACGTAATCATATCATGCAATTCACATATCATTATGCTCGTCTCAACCTTACGATCATGTCTATAACACTTAATTTCATTTAAATTAAACATAAAACATGAAATCACGAAGAAACCTCAAGAACCCTAATTTCTGCATGAAGGCTTGGATTTTTGATACACGATTCAAACAATGCAATTAATTGAGGGGAAACATTCCATGCATGATTATGAACATATGGCCAAATTATTGTGCGAGGAAATATGCATAGATTGAGAGATGACCAAGTATGTGCTTACCTCTAGGCCGTGACAGCAAGTGCAATGTGATTTTTCATTTGGAGGTGTTACAGATGAGTGGTGATGATCTGAACAGCTTCCCTACACCCTATGGAGTGTGTTTGAATGGTTGGACTTGATTGAAATTGGCTGGATCAATTTGTGGTACCTCAGCTGCAACTTGATTGAAAATTAGAGCAACCAGCTGGTGATTTTGTGAAATTGGTGTTTCAGAAGTGATCTAAGTGTTTGATCAGCTCATATGTGATGTAAGTGAGGTGTGTGAGTGATTGGTTTGATTGGAAAAGCTCTCAAACTCAAAACCCGATAGCTACCGTACAAGTGGGTTGGGTCTTACACTCTCTCAAGAGGCCCGAAAGGTTTTGAAAATGATTTATGAGGGTTGAATTAATCCAAAAACCCTAATTTGTTTTCAAAAATGTATTTAAGTGAATACAAATTCAATTAAAAATGATCAAAATTGTTTAACATATGAAAAACAAATTGTGATTTTGGATTAATGCTTCAAAAATTAAGTATTGACCTACAAAATAATTAGAAAGCATTAAAAGTTGCAAAATCAATGTAGAAAAATATTTAAAATGTCAAAAACAATTAAAATATTAATTCTTTGCAAAAATATCAATTATATGAAATAAATAATATTTTTGGGATTTTTTGATAAAATAAAATATTTTAACATTTTTGTGAATTATTAAAAAAAGAATCAACTCAAAATCATTAAAACTCAGAGAGAAATTAATTTTTGAATCAATTAAACAAAATCACAAAATTCAAATATTTGAATTTGTGAAAAAGGCGCCAAGAACACAAGCAAGAACACGCGCGTTTTTCTGGGTTTGGCTGATTTGCGTTTTCCATCCAATCTCACTGAATACGTAATCATATCATGCAATTCACATATCATTATGCTCGTCTCAACCTTACGATCATGTCTATAACACTTAATTTCATTTAAATTAAACATAAAACATGAAATCACGAAGAAACCTCAAGAACCCTAATTTCTGCATGAAGGCTTGGATTTTTGATACACGATTCAAACAATGCAATTAATTGAGGGGAAACATTCCATGCATGATTATGAACATGTGGCCAAATTATTGGGCGAGAAAATATGCATAGATTGAGAGATGACCAAGTATGTGCTTACCTCTAGGCCGTGACAGCAAGTGCAATGTGATTTTTAATTTGGAGGTATTACAGATGAGTGGTGATGATCTGAACAGCTTCCCTACACCCTATGGAGTGTGTTTGAATGGTTGGACTTGATTGAAATTGGTTGGATCAATTTGTGGTACCTCAGCTGCAACTTGATTGAAAATTAGAGCAACCAGCTGGTGATTTTGTGAAATTGGTGTTTCAGAAGTGATCTAAGTGTTTGATCAGCTCATATGTGATGTATGTGAGGTGTGTGAGTGATTGGTTTGATTGGAAAAGCTCTCAAACTCAAAACCCGATAGCTACCTTACAAGTGGTTGGGTCTTACACTCTCTCAAGAGGCCCGAAAGGTTTTGAAAATGATTTATGAGGGTTGAATTAATCCAAAAACCCTAATTTGTTTTCAAAAATGTATTTAAGTGAATAAAAATTCAATTAAAAATGATCAAAATTGTTTAACATATGAAAAACAAATTGTGATTTTGGATTAATGCTTCAAAAATTAAGTATTGACCTACAAAATAATTAGAAAGCATTAAAAGTTGCAAAATCAATGTAGGAAAAATATTTAAAATGTCAAAAACAATTAAAATATTAATTCTTTGCAAAAATATCAATTATATGAAATAAATAATATTTTTGGGATTTTTTGATAAAATAAAA
This sequence comes from Lathyrus tuberosus, assembly GCA_022829125.1. NCBI lineage: Eukaryota > Viridiplantae > Streptophyta > Magnoliopsida > Fabales > Fabaceae > Lathyrus > Lathyrus tuberosus. The sequence goes on from JALAZF010000038.1 coordinate 11,414,762, forward strand.
TATTTTAACATTTTTGTGAATTATTAAAAAAAGAATCAACTCAAAATCATTAAAACTCAGAGAGAAAATAATTTTTGAATCAATTAAACAAAATCACAAAATTCAAATATTTGAATTTGTGAAAAAGGCGCCAAGAACACAAGCAAGATCACGCGCGTTTTTCTGGGTTTGGCTGATTTGCGTTTTCCATCCAATCTCACTGAATACGTAATCATATCATGCAATTCACATATCATTATGCTCGTCTCAACCTTACGATCATGTCTATAACACTTAATTTCATTTAAATTAAACATAAAACATGAAATCACGAAGAAACCTCAAGAACCCTAATTTCTGCATGAAGGCTTGGATTTTTGATACACGATTCAAACAATGCAATTAATTGAGGGGAAACATTCCATGCATGATTATGAACATGTGGCCAAATTATTGTGCGAGGAAATATGCATAGATTGAGAGATGACCAAGTATGTGCTTACCTTTAGGCCGTGACAGCAAGTGCAATGTGATTTTTCATTTGGAGGTGTTACAGATGAGTGGTGATGATCTGAACAGCTTCCCTACACCCTATGGAGTGTGTTTGAATGGTTGGACTTGATTGAAATTGGCTGGATCAATTTGTGGTACCTCAGCTGCAACTTGATTGAAAATTAGAGCAACCAGCTGGTGATTTTGTGAAATTGGTGTTTCAGAAGTGATCTAAGTGTTTGATCAGCTCATATGTGATGTAAGTGAGGTGTGTGAGTGATTGGTTTGATTGGAAAAGCTCTCAAACTCAAAACCCGATAGCTACCTTACAAGTGGGTTGGGTCTTACACTCTCTCAAGAGGCCCGAAAGGTTTTGAAAATGATTTATGAGGGTTGAATTAATCCAAAAACCCTAATTTGTTTTCAAAAATGTATTTAAGTGAATACAAATTCAATTAAAAATGATCAAAATTGTTTAACATATGAAAAACAAATTGTGATTTTGGATTAATGCTTCAAAAATTAAGTATTGACCTACAAAATAATTAGAAAGCATTAAAAGTTGCAAAATCAATGTAGAAAAATATTTAAAATCTCAAAAACAATTAAAATATTAATTCTTTGCAAAAATATCAATTATATGAAATAAATAATATTTTTGGGATTTTTTGATAAAATAAAATATTTTAACATTTTTGTGAATTATTAAAAAAAGAATCAACTCAAAATCATTAAAACTCAGAGAGAAAATAATTTTTGAATCAATTAAACAAAATCACAAAATTCAAATATTTGAATTTGTGAAAAAGGCGCCAAGAACACAAGCAAGAACACGCGCGTTTTTCTGGGTTTGGCTGATTTGCGTTTTCTATCCAATCTCACTGAATACGTAATCATATCATGCAATTCACATATCATTATGCTCGTCTCAACCTTACGATCATGTCTATAACACTTAATTTCATTTAAATTAAACATAAAACATGAAATCACGAAGAAACCTCAAGAACCCTAATTTCTGCATGAAGGCTTGGATTTTTGATACACGATTCAAACAATGCAATTAATTGAGGGGAAACATTCCATGCATGATTATGAACATGTGGCCAAATTATTGTGCGAGGAAATATGCATAGATTGAGAGATGACCAAGTATGTGCTTACCTCTAGGCCGTGACAGCAAGTGCAATGTGATTTTTGATTTGGAGGTGTTACAGATGAGTGGTGATATCTGAACAGCTTCCCTACACCCTATGGAGTGTGTTTGAATGGTTGGACTTGATTGAAATTCGCTGGATCAATTTGTGGTACCTCAGCTGCAACTTGATTGAAAATTAGAGCAACCAGCTGGTGATTTTGTGAAATTGGTGTTTCAGAAGTGATCTAAGTGTTTGATCAGCTCATATGTGATGTAAGTGAGGTGTGTGAGTGATTGGTTTGATTGGAAAAGCTCTCAAACTCAAAACCCGATAGCTACCTTACAAGTGGGTTGGGTCTTACACTCTCTCAAGAGGCCCGAAAGGTTTTGAAAATGATTTATGAGGGTTGAATTAATCCAAAAACCCTAATTTGTTTTCAAAAATGTATTTAAGTGAATACAAATTCAATTAAAAATGATCAAAATTGTTTAACATATGAAAAACAAATTGTGATTTTGGATTAATGCTTCAAAAATTAAGTATTGACCTACAAAATAATTAGAAAGCATTAAAAGTTGCAAAATCAATGTAGAAAAATATTTAAAATGTCAAAAACAATTAAAATATTAATTCTTTGCAAAAATATCAATTATATGAAATAAATAATATTTTTGGGATTTTTTGATAAAATAAAATATTTTAACATTTTTGTGAATTATTAAAAAAAGAATCAACTCAAAATCATTAAAACTCAGAGAGAAAATAATTTTTGAATCAATTAAACAAAATCAAAAAATTCAAATATTTGAATTTGTGAAAAAGGCGCCAAGAACACAAGCAAGAACACGCGCGTTTTTCTGGGTTTGGCTGATTTGCGTTTTCCATCCAATCTCACTGAATACGTAATCATATCATGCAATTCACATATCATTATGCTCGTCTCAACCTTACGATCATGTCTATAACACTTAATTTCATTTAAATTAAACATAAAACATGAAATCACGAAGAAACCTCAAGAACCCTAATTTCTGCATGAAGGCTTGGATTTTTGATACACGATTCAAACAATGCAATTAATTGAGGGGAAACATTCCATGCATGATTATGAACATGTGGCCAAATTATTGTGCGAGGAAATATGCATAGATTGAGAGATGACCAAGTATGTGCTTACCTCTAGGCCGTGACAGCAAGTGCAATGTGATTTTTGATTTGGAGGTGTTACAGATGAGTGGTGATATCTGAACAGCTTCCCTACACCCTATGGAGTGTGTTTGAATGGTTGGACTTGATTGAAATTGGCTGGATCAATTTGTGGTACCTCAGCTGCAACTTGATTGAAAATTAGAGCAACCAGCTGGTGATTTTGTGAAATTGGTGTTTCAGAAGTGATCTAAGTGTTTGATCAGCTCATATGTGATGTAAGTGAGGTGTGTGAGTGATTGGTTTGATTGGAAAAGCTCTCAAACTCAAAACCCGATAGCTACCTTACAAGTGGGTTGGGTCTTACACTCTCTCAAGAGGCCCGAAAGGTTTTGAAAATGATTTATGAGGGTTGAATTAATCCAAAAACCCTAATTTGTTTTCAAAAATGTATTTAAGTGAATACAAATTCAATTAAAAATGATCAAAATTGTTTAACATATGAAAAACAAATTGTGATTTTGGATTAATGCTTCAAAAATTAAGTATTGACCTACAAAATAATTAGAAAGCATTAAAAGTTGCAAAATCAATGTAGAAAAATATTTAAAATGTCAAAAACAATTAAAATATTAATTCTTTGCAAAAATATCAATTATATGAAATAAATAATATTTTTTGGGAATTTTTGATAAAATAAAATATTTTAACATTTTTGTGAATTATTAAAAAAAGAATCAACTCGAAATCATTAAAACTCAGAGAGAAATTAATTTTTGAATCAATTAAACAAAATCACAAAATTCAAATATTTGAATTTGTGAAAAAGGCGCCAAGAACACAAGCAAGAACACGCGCGTTTTTCTGGGTTTGGCAGATTTGCGTTTTCCATCCAATCTCACTGAATACGTAATCATATCATACAATTCACATATCATTATGCTCGTCTCAACCTTACGATCATGTCTATAACACTTAATTTCATTTAAATTAAACATAAAACATGAAATCACGAAGAAACCTCAAGAACCCTAATTTCTGCATGAAGGCTTGGATTTTTGATACACGATTCAAACAATGCAATTAATTGAGGGGAAACATTCCATGCATGATTATGAACATGTGGCCAAATTATTGTGCGAGGAAATATGCATAGATTGAGAGATGACCAAGTATGTGCTTACCTCTAGGCCGTGACAGCAAGTGCAATGTGATTTTTGATTTGGAGGTGTTACAGATGAGTGGTGATATCTGAACAGCTTCCCTACACCCTATGGAGTGTGTTTGAATGGTTGGACTTGATTGAAATTGGCTGGATCAATTTGTGGTACCTCAGCTGCAACTTGATTGAAAATTAGAGCAACCAGCTGGTGATTTTGTGAAATTGGTGTTTCAGAAGTGATCTAAGTGTTTGATCAGCTCATATGTGATGTAAGTGAGGTGTGTGAGTGATTGGTTTGATTGGAAAAGCTCTCAAACTCAAAACCCGATAGCTACCTTACAAGTGGGTTGGGTCTTACACTCTCTCAAGAGGCCCGAAAGGTTTTGAAAATGATTTATGAGGGTTGGATTAATCCAAAAACCCTAATTTGTTTTCAAAAATGTATTTAAGTGAATACAAATTCAATTAAAAATGATCAAAATTGTTTAACATATGAAAAACAAATTGTGATTTTGGATTAATGCTTCAAAAATTAAGTATTGACCTACAAAATAATTAGAAAGCATTAAAAGTTGCAAAATCAATGTAGAAAAATATTTAAAATGTCAAAAACAATTAAAATATTAATTCTTTGCAAAAATATCAATTATATGAAATAAATAATATTTTTGGGATTTTTTGATAAAATAAAATATTTTAACATTTTTGTGAATTATTAAAAAAAGAATCAACTCGAAATCATTAAAACTCAGAGAGAAATTAATTTTTTAATCAATTAAACAAAATCACAAAATTCAAATATTTGAATTTGTGAAAAAGGCGCCAAGAACACGCGCGTTTTTCTGGGTTTGGCAGATTTGCGTTTTCCATCCAATCTCACTGAATACGTAATCATATCATACAATTCACATATCATTATGCTCGTCTCAACCTTACGATCATGTCTATAACACTTAATTTCATTTAAATTAAACATAAAACATGAAATCACGAAGAAACCTCAAGAACCCTAATTTCTGCATGAAGGCTTGGATTTTTGATACACGATTCAAACAATGCAATTAATTGAGGGGAAACATTCCATGCATGATTATGAACATGTGGCCAAATTATTGTGCGAGGAAATATGCATAGATTGAGAGATGACCAAGTATGTGCTTACCTCTAGGCCGTGACAGCAAGTGCAATGTGATTTTTGATTTGGAGGTGTTACAGATGAGTGGTGATATCTGAACAGCTTCCCTACACCCTATGGAGTGTGTTTGAATGGTTGGACTTGATTGAAATTGGCTGGATCAATTTGTGGTACCTCAGCTGCAACTTGATTGAAAATTAGAGCAACCAGCTGGTGATTTTGTGAAATTGGTGTTTCAGAAGTGATCTAAGTGTTTGATCAGCTCATATGTGATGTAAGTGAGGTGTGTGAGTGATTGGTTTGATTGGAAAAGCTCTCAAACTCAAAACCCGATAGCTACCTTACAAGTGGGTTGGGTCTTACACTCTCTCAAGAGGCCCGAAAGGTTTTGAAAATGATTTATGAGGGTTGGATTAATCCAAAAACCCTAATTTGTTTTCAAAAATGTATTTAAGTGAATACAAATTCAATTAAAAATGATCAAAATTGTTTAACATATGAAAAACAAATTGTGATTTTGGATTAATGCTTCAAAAATTAAGTATTGACCTACAAAATAATTAGAAAGCATTAAAAGTTGCAAAATCAATGTAGAAAAAATATTTAAAATGTCAAAAACAATTAAAATATTAATTCTTTGCAAAAATATCAATTATATGAAATAAATAATATTTTTGGGATTTTTTGATAAAATAAAATATTTTAACATTTTTGTGAATTATTAAAAAAAGAATCAACTCAAAATCATTAAAACTCAGAGAGAAATTAATTTTTGAATCAATTAAACAAAATCACAAAATTCAAATATTTGAATTTGTGAAAAAGGCGCCAAGAACACAAGCAAGAACACGCGCGTTTTTCTGGGTTTGGCTGATTTGCATTTTCCATCCAATCTCACTGAATACGTAATCATATCATGCAATTCACATATCATTATGCTCGTCTCAACCTTACGATCATGTCTATAACACTTAATTTCATTTAAATTAAACATAAAACATGAAATCACGAAGAAACCTCAAGAACCCTAATTTCTGCATGAAGGCTTGGATTTTTGATACACGATTCAAACAATGCAATTAATTGAGGGGAAACATTCCATGCATGATTATGAACATGTGGCCAAATTATTGTGCGAGGAAATATGCATAGATTGAGAGATGACCAAGTATGTGCTTACCTCTAGGCCGTGACAGCAAGTGCAATGTGATTTTTCATTTGGAGGTGTTACAGATGAGTGGTGATGATCTGAACAGCTTCCCTACACCCTATGGAGTGTGTTTGAATGGTTGGACTTGATTGAAATTGGCTGGATCAATTTGTGGTACCTCAGCTGCAACTTGATTGAAAATTAGAGCAACCAGCTGGTGATTTTGTGAAATTGGTGTTTCAGAAGTGATCTAAGTGTTTGATCAGCTCATATATGATGTATGTGAGGTGTGTGAGTGATTGGTTTGATTGGAAAAGCTCTCAAACTCAAAACCTGATAGCTACCTTACAAGTGGGTTGGGTCTTACACTCTCTCAAGAGGCCCGAAAGGTTTTGAAAATGATTTATGAGGGTTGAATTAATCCAAAAACCCTAATTTGTTTTCAAAAATGTATTTAAGTGAATACAAATTCAATTAAAAATGATCAAAATTGTTTAACATATGAAAAACAAATTGTGATTTTGGATTAATGCTTCAAAAATTAAGTATTGACCTACAAAATAATTAGAAAGCATTAAAAGTTGCAAAATCAATGTAGAAAAAATATTTAAAATGTCAAAAACAATTAAAATATTAATTCTTTGCAAAAATATCAATTATATGAAATAAATAATATTTTTGGGATTTTTTGATAAAATAAAATATTTTAACATTTTTGTGAATTATTAAAAAAAGAATCAACTCAAAATCATTAAAACTCAGAGAGAAATTAATTTTTGAATCAATTAAACAAAATCACAAAATTCAAATATTTGAATTTGTGAAAAAGGCGCCAAGAACACAAGCAAGAACACGCGCGTTTTTCTGGGTTTGGCTGATTTGCGTTTTCCATCCAATCTCACTGAATACGTAATCATATCATGCAATTCACATATCATTATGCTAGTCTCAACCTTACGATCATGTCTATAACACTTAATTTCATTTAAATTAAACATAAAACATGAAATCACGAAGAAACCTCAAGAACCCTAATTTCTGCATGAAGGCTTGGATTTTTGATACACGATTCAAACAATGCAATTAATTGAGGGGAAACATTCCATGCATGATTATGAACATATGGCCAAATTATTGTGCGAGGAAATATGCATAGATTGAGAGATGACCAAGTATGTGCTTACCTCTAGGCCGTGACAGCAAGTGCAATGTGATTTTTCATTTGGAGGTGTTACAGATGAGTGGTGATGATCTGAACAGCTTCCCTACACCCTATGGAGTGTGTTTGAATGGTTGGACTTGATTGAAATTGGCTGGATCAATTTGTGGTACCTCAGCTGCAACTTGATTGAAAATTAGAGCAACCAGCTGGTGATTTTGTGAAATTGGTGTTTCAGAAGTGATCTAAGTGTTTGATCAGCTCATATATGATGTATGTGAGGTGTGTGAGTGATTGGTTTGATTGGAAAAGCTCTCAAACTCAAAACCTGATAGCTACCTTACAAGTGGGTTGGGTCTTACACTCTCTCAAGAGGCCCGAAAGGTTTTGAAAATGATTTATGAGGGTTGAATTAATCCAAAAACCCTAATTTGTTTTCAAAAATGTATTTAAGTGAATACAAATTCAATTAAAAATGATCAAAATTGTTTAACATATGAAAAACAAATTGTGATTTTGGATTAATGCTTCAAAAATTAAGTATTGACCTACAAAATAATTAGAAAGCATTAAAAGTTGCAAAATCAATGTAGAAAAAATATTTAAAATGTCAAAAACAATTAAAATATTAATTCTTTGCAAAAATATCAATTATATGAAATAAATAATATTTTTGGGATTTTTTGATAAAATAAAATATTTTAACATTTTTGTGAATTATTAAAAAAAGAATCAACTCAAAATCATTAAAACTCAGAGAGAAATTAATTTTTGAATCAATTAAACAAAATCACAAAATTCAAATATTTGAATTTGTGAAAAAGGCGCCAAGAACACAAGCAAGAACACGCGCGTTTTTCTGGGTTTGGCTGATTTGCGTTTTCCATCCAATCTCACTGAATACGTAATCATATCATGCAATTCACATATCATTATGCTAGTCTCAACCTTACGATCATGTCTATAACACTTAATTTCATTTAAATTAAACATAAAACATGAAATCACGAAGAAACCTCAAGAACCCTAATTTCTGCATGAAGGCTTGGATTTTTGATACACGATTCAAACAATGCAATTAATTGAGGGGAAACATTCCATGCATGATTATGAACATATGGCCAAATTATTGTGCGAGGAAATATGCATAGATTGAGAGATGACCAAGTATGTGCTTACCTCTAGGCCGTGACAGCAAGTGCAATGTGATTTTTCATTTGGAGGTGTTACAGATGAGTGGTGATGATCTGAACAGCTTCCCTACACCCTATGGAGTGTGTTTGAATGGTTGGACTTGATTGAAATTGGCTGGATCAATTTGTGGTACCTCAGCTGCAACTTGATTAAAAATTAGAGCAACCAGCTGGTGATTTTGTGAAATTGGTGTTTCAGAAGTGATCTAAGTGTTTGATCAGCTCATATGTGATGTAAGTGAGGTGTGTGAGTGATTGGTTTGATTGGAAAAGCTCTCAAACTCAAAACCCGATAGCTACCTTACAAGTGGGTTGGGTCTTACACTCTCTCAAGAGGCCCGAAAGGTTTTGAAAATGATTTATGAGGGTTGAATTAATCCAAAAACCCTAATTTGTTTTCAAAAATGTATTTAAGTGAATACAAATTCAATTAAAAATGATCAAAATTGTTTAACATATGAAAAACAAATTGTGATTTTGGATTAATGCTTCAAAAATTAAGTATTGACCTACAAAATAATTAGAAAGCATTAAAAGTTGCAAAATCAATGTAGAAAAATATTTAAAATGTCAAAAACAATTAAAATATTAATTCTTTGCAAAAATATCAATTATATGAAATAAATAATATTTTTGGGATTTTTTGATAAAATAAAATATTTTAACATTTTTGTGAATTATTAAAAAAAGAATCAACTCAAAATCATTAAAACTCAGAGAGAAATTAATTTTTGAATCAATTAAACAAAATCACAAAATTCAAATATTTGAATTTGTGAAAAAGGCGCCAAGAACACAAGCAAGAACACGCGCGTTTTTCTGGGTTTGGCTGATTTGCGTTTTCCATCCAATCTCACTGAATACGTAATCATATCATGCAATTCACATATCATTATGCTCGTCTCAACCTTACGATCATGTCTATAACACTTAATTTCATTTAAATTAAACATAAAACATGAAATCACGAAGAAACCTCAAGAACCCTAATTTCTGCATGAAGGCTTGGATTTTTGATACACGATTCAAACAATGCAATTAATTGAGGGGAAACATTCCATGCATGATTATGAACATGTGGCCAAATTATTGTGCGAGGAAATATTCATAGATTGAGAGATGACCAAGTATGTGCTTACCTCTAGGCCGTGACAGCAAGTGCAATGTGATTTTTGATTTGGAGGTGTTACAGATGAGTGGTGATATCTGAACAGCTTCCCTACACCCTATGGAGTGTGTTTGAATGGTTGGACTTGATTGAAATTGGCTGGATCAATTTGTGGTACCTCAGCTGCAACTTGATTGAAAATTAGAGCAACGAGCTGGTGATTTTGTGAAATTGGTGTTTCAGAAGTGATCTAAGTGTTTGATCAGCTCATATGTGATGTAAGTGAGGTGTGTGAGTGATTGGTTTGATTGGAAAAGCTCTCAAACTCAAAACCCGATAGCTACCTTACAAGTGGGTTGGGTCTTACACTCTCTCAAGAGGCCCGAAAGGTTTTGAAAATGATTTATGAGGGTTGAATTAATCCAAAAACCCTAATTTGTTTTCAAAAATGTATTTAAGTGAATACAAATTCAATTAAAAATGATCAAAATTGTTTAACATATGAAAAACAAATTGTGATTTTGGATTAATGCTTCAAAAATTAAGTATTGACCTACAAAATAATTAGAAAGCATTAAAAGTTGCAAAATCAATGTAGAAAAAATATTTAAAATGTCAAAAACAATTAAAATATTAATTCTTTGCAAAAATATCAATTATATGAAATAAATAATATTTTTGGGATTTTTTGATAAAATAAAATATTTTAACATTTTTGTGAATTATTAAAAAAAGAATCAACTCAAAATCATTAAAACTCAGAGAGAAATTAATTTTTGAATCAATTAAACAAAATCACAAAATTCAAATATTTGAATTTGTGAAAAAGGCGCCAAGAACACAAGCAAGAACACGCGCGTTTTTCTGGGTTTGGCTGATTTGCGTTTTCCATCCAATCTCACTGAATACGTAATCATATCATGCAATTCACATATCATTATGCTCGTCTCAACCTTACGATCATGTCTATAACACTTAATTTCATTTAAATTAAACATAAAACATGAAATCACGAAGAAACCTCAAGAACCCTAATTTCTGCATGAAGGCTTGGATTTTTGATACACGATTCAAACAATGCAATTAATTGAGGGGAAACATTCCATGCATGATTATGAACATGTGGCCAAATTATTGTGCGAGGAAATATGCATAGATTGAGAGATGACCAAGTATGTGCTTACCTCTAGGCCGTGACAGCAAGTGCAATGTGATTTTTGATTTGGAGGTGTTACAGATGAGTGGTGATATCTGAACAGCTTCCCTACACCCTATGGAGTGTGTTTGAATGGTTGGACTTGATTGAAATTGGCTGGATCAATTTGTGGTACCTCAGCTGCAACTTGATTGAAAATTAGAGCAGCCAGCTGGTGATTTTGTGAAATTGGTGTTTCAGAAGTGATCTAAGTGTTTGATCAGCTCATATGTGATGTAAGTGAGGTGTGTGAGTGATTGGTTTGATTGGAAAAGCTCTCAAACTCAAAACCCGATAGCTACCTTACAAGTGGGTTGGGTCTTACACTCTCTCAAGAGGCCCGAAAGGTTTTGAAAATGATTTATGAGGGTTGAATTAATCCAAAAACCCTAATTTGTTTTCAAAATGTATTTAAGTGAATACAAATTCAATTAAAAATGATCAAAATTGTTTAACATATGAAAAACAAATTGTGATTTTGGATTAATGCTTCAAAAATTAAGTATTGACCTACAAAATAATTAGAAAGCATTAAAAGTTGCAAAATCAATGTAGAAAAATATTTAAAATGTCAAAAACAATTAAAATATTAATTCTTTGCAAAAATATCAATTATATGAAATAAATAATATTTTTGGGATTTTTTGATAAAATAAAATATTTTAACATTTTTGTGAATTATTAAAAAAAGAATCAACTCAAAATCATTAAAACTCAGAGAGAAATTAATTTTTGAATCAATTAAACAAAATCACAAAATTCAAATATTTGAATTTGTGAAAAAGGCGCCAAGAACACAAGCAAGAACACGCGCGTTTTTCTGGGTTTGGCTGATTTGCGTTTTCCATCCAATCTCACTGAATACGTAATCATATCATGCAATTCACATATCATTATGCTCGTCTCAACCTTACGATCATGTCTATAACACTTAATTTCATTTAAATTAAACATAAAACATGAAATCACGAAGAAACCTCAAGAACCCTAATTTCTGCATGAAGGCTTGGATTTTTGATACACGATTCAAACAATGCAATTAATTGAGGGGAAACATTCCATGCATGATTATGAACATGTGGCCAAATTAATGTGCGAGGAAATATTCATAGATTGAGAGATGACCAAGTATGTGCTTACCTCTAGGCCGTGACAGCAAGTGCAATGTGATTTTTGATTTGGAGGTGTTACAGATGAGTGGTGATATCTGAACAGCTTCCCTACACCCTATGGAGTGTGTTTGAATGGTTGGACTTGATTGAAATTGGCTGGATCAATTTGTGGTACCTCAGCTGCAACTTGATTGAAAATTAGAGCAACGAGCTGGTGATTTTGTGAAATTGGTGTTTCAGAAGTGATCTAAGTGTTTGATCAGCTCATATGTGATGTAAGTGAGGTGTGTGAGTGATTGGTTTGATTGGAAAAGCTCTCAAACTCAAAACCCGATAGCTACCTTACAAGTGGGTTGGGTCTTACACTCTCTCAAGAGGCCCGAAAGGTTTTGAAAATGATTTATGAGGGTTGAATTAATCCAAAAACCCTAATTTGTTTTCAAAAATGTATTTAAGTGAATACAAATTCAATTAAAAATGATCAAAATTGTTTAACATATGAAAAACAAATTGTGATTTTGGATTAATGCTTCAAAAATTAAGTATTGACCTACAAAATAATTAGAAAGCATTAAAAGTTGCAAAATCAATGTAGAAAAAATATTTAAAATGTCAAAAACAATTAAAATATTAATTATTTGCAAAAATATCAATTATATGAAATAAATAATATTTTTGGGATTTTTTGATAAAATAAAATATTTTAACATTTTTGTGAATTATTAAAAAAAGAATCAACTCAAAATCATTAAAACTCAGAGAGAAATTAATTTTTGAATCAATTAAACAAAATCACAAAATTCAAATATTTGAATTTGTGAAAAAGGCGCCAAGAACACAAGCAAGAACACGCGCGTTTTTCTGGGTTTGGCTGATTTGCGTTTTCCATCCAATCTCACTGAATACGTAATCATATCATGCAATTCACATATCATTATGCTCGTCTCAACCTTACGATCATGTCTATAACACTTAATTTCATTTAAATTAAACATAAAACATGAAATCACGAAGAAACCTCAAGAACCCTAATTTCTGCATGAAGGCTTGGATTTTTGATACACGATTCAAACAATGCAATTAATTGAGGGGAAACATTCCATGCATGATTATGAACATGTGGCCAAATTATTGTGCGAGGAAATATGCATAGATTGAGAGATGACCAAGTATGTGCTTACCTCTGGGCCGTGACAGCAAGTGCAATGTGATTTTTGATTTGGAGGTGTTACAGATGAGTGGTGATATCTGAACAGCTTCCCTACACCCTATGGAGTGTGTTTGAATGGTTGGACTTGATTGAAATTGGCTGGATCAATTTGTGGTACCTCAGCTGCAACTTGATTGAAAATTAGAGAAACCAGCTGGTGATTTTGTGAAATTGGTGTTTCAGAAGTGATCTAAGTGTTTGATCAGCTCATATGTGATGTAAGTGAGGTGTGTGAGTGATTGGTTTGATTGGAAAAGCTCTCAAACTCAAAACCCGATAGCTACCTTACAAGTGGGTTGGGTCTTACACTCTCTCAAGAGGCCCGAAAGGTTTTGAAAATGATTTATGAGGGTTGAATTAATCCAAAAACCCTAATTTGTTTTCAAAAATGTATTTAAGTGAATACAAATTCAATTAAAAATGATCAAAATTGTTTAACGTATGAAAAACAAATTGTGATTTTGGATTAATGCTTCAAAAATTAAGTATTGACCTACAAAATAATTAGAAAGCATTAAAAGTTGCAAAATCAATGTAGAAAAATATTTAAAATGTCAAAAACAATTAAAATATTAATTCTTTGCAAAAATATCAATTATATGAAATAAATAATATTTTTGGGATTTTTTGATAAAATAAAATATTTTAACATTTTTGTGAATTATTAAAAAAAGAATCAACTCAAAATCATTAAAACTCAGAGAGAAATTAATTTTTGAATCAATTAAACAAAATCACAAAATTCAAATATTTTAATTTGTGAAAAAGGCGCCAAGAACACAAGCAAGAACACGCGCGTTTTTCTGGGTTTGGCTGATTTGCGTTTTCAATCCAATCTCACTGAATACGTAATCATATCATGCAATTCACATATCATTATGCTCGTCTCAACCTTACGATCATGTCTATAACACTTAATTTCATTTAAATTAAACATAAAACATGAAATCACGAAGAAACCTCAAGAACCCTAATTTCTGCATGAAGGCTTGGATTTTTGATACACGATTCAAACAATGCAATTAATTGAGGGGAAACATTCCATGCATGATTATGAACATGTGGCCAAATTATTGTGCGAGGAAATATGCATAGATTGAGAGATGACCAAGTATGTGCTTACCTCTGGGCCGTGACAGCAAGTGCAATGTGATTTTTGATTTGGAGGTGTTACAGATGAGTGGTGATATCTGAACAGCTTCCCTACACCCTATGGAGTGTGTTTGAATGGTTGGACTTGATTGAAATTGGCTGGATCAATTTGTGGTACCTCAGCTGCAACTTGATTGAAAATTAGAGCAACCAGCTGGTGATTTTGTGAAATTGGTGTTTCAGAAGTGATCTAAGTGTTTGATCAGCTCATATGTGATGTAAGTGAGGTGTGTGAGTGATTGGTTTGATTGGAAAAGCTCTCAAACTCAAAACCCGATAGCTACCTTACAAGTGGGTTAGGTCTTACACTCTCTCAAGAGGCCCGAAAGGTTTTGAAAATGATTTATGAGGGTTGAATTAATCCAAAAACCCTAATTTGTTTTCAAAAATGTATTTAAGTGAATACAAATTCAATTAAAAATGATCAAAATTGTTTAACATATGAAAAACAAATTGTGATTTTGGATTAATGCTTCAAAAATTAAGTATTGACCTACAAAATAATTAGAAAGCATTAAAAGTTGCAAAATCAATGTAGAAAAATATTTAAAATGTCAAAAACAATTAAAATATTAATTCTTTGCAAAAATATCAATTATATGAAATAAATAATATTTTTGGGATTTTTTGATAAAATAAAATATTTTAACATTTTTGTGAATTATTAAAAAAAGAATCAACTCAAAATCATTAAAACTCAGAGAGAAATTAATTTTTGAATCAATTAAACAAAATCACAAAATTCAAATATTTGAATTTGTGAAAAAGGCGCCAAGAACACAAGCAAGAACACGCGCGTTTTTCTGGGTTTGGCTGATTTGCGTTTTCCATCCAATCTCACTGAATACGTAATCATATCATGCAATTCACATATCATTATGCTCGTCTCAACCTTACGATCATGTCTATAACACTTAATTTCATTTAAATTAAACATAAAACATGAAATCACGAAAAAACCTCAAGAACCCTAATTTCTGCATGAAGGCTTGGATTTTTGATACACGATTCAAACAATGCAATTAATTGAGGGGAAACATTCCATGCATGATTATGAACATGTGGCCAAATTATTGTGCGAGGAAATATGCATAGATTGAGAGATGACCAAGTATGTGCTTACCTCTAGGCCGTGACAGCAAGTGCAATGTGATTTTTGATTTGGAGGTGTTACAGATGAGTGGTGATATCTGAACAGCTTACCTACACCCTATGGAGTGTGTTTGAATGGTTGGACTTGATTGAAATTGGCTGGATCAATTTGTGGTACCTCAACTGCAACTTGATTGAAAATTAGAGAAACCAGCTGGTGATTTTGTGAAATTGGTGTTTCAGAAGTGATCTAAGTGTTTGATCAGCTCATATGTGATGTAAGTGAGGTGTGTGAGTGATTGGTTTGATTGGAAAAGCTCTCAAACTCAAAACCCGATAGCTACCTTACAAGTGGGTTGGGTCTTACACTCTCTCAAGAGGCCCGAAAGGTTTTGAAAATGATTTATGAGGGTTGAATTAATCCAAAAACCCTAATTTGTTTTCAAAAATGTATTTAAGTGAATACAAATTCAATTAAAAATGATCAAAATTGTTTAACATATGAAAAACAAATTGTGATTTTGGATTAATGCTTCAAAAATTAAGTATTGACCTACAAAATAATTAGAAAGCATTAAAAGTTGCAAAATCAATGTAGAAAAAATATTTAAAATGTCAAAAACAATTAAAATATTAATTATTTGCAAAAATATCAATTATATGAAATAAATAATATTTTTGGGATTTTTTGATAAAATAAAATATTTTAACATTTTTGTGAATTATTAAAAAAAGAATCAACTCAAAATCATTAAAACTCAGAGAGAAATTAATTTTTGAATCAATTAAACAAAATCACAAAATTCAAATATTTGAATTTGTGAAAAAGGCGCCAAGAACACAAGCAAGAACACGCGCGTTTTTCTGGGTTTGGCTGATTTGCGTTTTCCATCCAATCTCACTGAATACGTAATCATATCATGCAATTCACATATCATTATGCTCGTCTCAACCTTACGATCATGTCTATAACACTTAATTTCATTTAAATTAAACATAAAACATGAAATCACGAAGAAACCTCAAGAACCCTAATTTCTGCATGAAGGCTTGGATTTTTGATACACGATTCAAACAATGCAATTAATTGAGGGGAAACATTCCATGCATGATAATGAACATATGGCCAAATTATTGTGCGAGGAAATATGCATAGATTGAGAGATGACCAAGTATATGCTTACCTCTAGGCCGTGACAGCAAGTGCAATGTGATTTTTGATTTGGAGGTGTTACAGATGAGTGGTGATGATCTGAACAGCTTCCCTACACCCTATGGAGTGTGTTTGAATGGTTGGACTTGATTGAAATTGGCTGGATCAATTTGTGGTACCTCAGCTGCAACTTGATTGAAAATTAGAGCAACCAGCTGGTGATTTTGTGAAATTGGTGTTTCAGAAGTGATCTAAGTGTTTGATCAGCTCATATGTGATGTAAGTGAGGTGTGTGAGTGATTGGTTTGATTGGAAAAGCTCTCAAACTCAAAACCCGATAGCTACCTTACAAGTGGGTTGGGTCTTACACTCTCTCAAGAGGCCCGAAAGGTTTTGAAAATGATTTATGAGGGTTGAATTAATCCAAAAACCCTAATTTGTTTTCAAAAATGTATTTAAGTGAATACAAATTCAATTAAAAATGATCAAAATTGTTTAACATATGAAAAACAAATTGTGATTTTGGATTAATGCTTCAAAAATTAAGTATTGACCTACAAAATAATTAGAAAGCATTAAAAGTTGCAAAATCAATGTAGAAAAATATTTAAAATGTCAAAAACAATTAAAATATTAATTCTTTGCAAAAATATCAATTATATGAAATAAATAATATTTTTGGGATTTTTTGATAAAATAAAATATTTTAACATTTTTGTGAATTATTAAAAAAAGAATCAACTCAAAATCATTAAAACTCAGAGAGAAATTAATTTTTGAAACAATTAAACAAAATCACAAAATTCAAATATTTGAATTTGTGAAAAAGGCGCCAAGAACACAAGCAAGAACACGCGCGTTTTTCTGGGTTTGGCTGATTTGCGTTTTCCATCCAATCTCACTGAATACGTAATCATATCATGCAATTCACATATCATTATGCTCGTCTCAACCTTACGATCATGTCTATAACACTTAATTTCATTTAAATTAAACATAAAACATGAAATCACGAAGAAACCTCAAGAACCCTAATTTCTGCATGAAGGCTTGGATTTTTGATACACGATTCAAACAATGCAATTAATTGAGGGGAAACATTCCATGCATGATTATGAACATGTGGCCAAATTATTGTGCGAGGAAATATGCATAGATTGAGAGATGACCAAGTATGTGCTTACCTCTAGGCCGTGACAGCAAGTGCAATGTGATTTTTGATTTGGAGGTGTTACAGATGAGTGGTGATATCTGAACAGCTTACCTACACCCTATGGAGTGTGTTTGAATGGTTGGACTTGATTGAAATTGGCTGGATCAATTTGTGGTACCTCAACTGCAACTTGATTGAAAATTAGAGAAACCAGCTGGTGATTTTGTGAAATTGGTGTTTCAGAAGTGATCTAAGTGTTTGATCAGCTCATATGTGATGTAAGTGAGGTGTGTGAGTGATTGGTTTGATTGGAAAAGCTCTCAAACTCAAAACCCGATAGCTACCTTACAAGTGGGTTGGGTCTTACACTCTCTCAAGAGGCCCGAAAGGTTTTGAAAATGATTTATGAGGGTTGAATTAATCCAAAAACCCTAATTTGTTTTCAAAAATGTATTTAAGTGAATACAAATTCAATTAAAAATGATCAAAATTGTTTAACATATGAAAAACAAATTGTGATTTTGGATTAATGCTTCAAAAATTAAGTATTGACCTACAAAATAATTAGAAAGCATTAAAAGTTGCAAAATCAATGTAGAAAAAATATTTAAAATGACAAAAACAATTAAAATATTAATTCTTTGCAAAAATATCAATTATATGAAATAAATAATATTTTTGGGATTTTTTGATAAAATAAAATATTTTAACATTTTTGTGAATTATTAAAAAAAGAATCAACTCAAAATCATTAAAACTCAGAGAGAAATTAATTTTTGAATCAATTAAACAAAATCACAAAATTCAAATATTTGAATTTGTGAAAAAGGCGCCAAGAACACAAGCAAGAACACGCGCGTTTTTCTGGGTTTGGCTGATTTGCGTTTTCCATCCAATCTCACTGAATACGTAATCATATCATGCAATTCACATATCATTATGCTCGTCTCAACCTTACGATCATGTCTATAACACTTAATTTCATTTAAATTAAACATAAAACATGAAATCACGAAGAAACCTCAAGAACCCTAATTTCTGCATGAAGGCTTGGATTTTTGATACACGATTCAAACAATGCAATTAATTGAGGGGAAACATTCCATGCATGATTATGAACATGTGGCCAAATTATTGTGCGAGGAAATATGCATAGATTGAGAGATGACCAAGTATGTGCTTACCTCTAGGCCGTGACAGCAAGTGCAATGTGATTTTTGATTTGGAGGTGTTATAGATGAGTGGTGATATCTGAACAGCTTCCCTACACCCTATGGAGTGTGTTTGAATGGCTGGACTTGATTGAAATTGGCTGGATCAATTTGTGGTACCTCAACTGCAACTTGATTGAAAATTAGAGAAACCAGCTGGTGATTTTGTGAAATTGGTGTTTCAGAAGTGATCTAAGTGTTTGATCAGCTCATATGTGATGTAAGTGAGGTGTGTGAGTGATTGGTTTGATTGGAAAAGCTCTCAAACTCAAAACCCGATAGCTACCTTACAAGTGGGTTGGGTCTTACACTCTCTCAAGAGGCCCGAAAGGTTTTGAAAATGATTTATGAGGGTTGAATTAATCAAAAAACCCTAATTTGTTTTCAAAAATGTATTTAAGTGAATACAAATTCAATTAAAAATGATCAAAATTGTTTAACATATGAAAAACAAATTGTGATTTTGGATTAATGCTTCAAAAATTAAGTATTGACCTACAAAATAATTAGAAAGCATTAAAAGTTGCAAAATCAATGTAGAAAAAATATTTAAAATGTCAAAAACAATTAAAATATTAATTCTTTGCAAAAATATCAATTATATGAAATAAATAATATTTTTGGGATTTTTTGATAAAATAAAATATTTTAACATTTTTGTGAATTATTAAAAAAAGAATCAACTCAAAATCATTAAAACTCAGAGAGAAATTAATTTTTGAATCAATTAAACAAAATCACAAAATTCAAATATTTGAATTTGTGAAAAAGGCGCCAAGAACACAAGCAAGAACACGCGCGTTTTTCTGGGTTTGGCTGATTTGCGTTTTCCATCCAATCTCACTGAATACGTAATCATATCATGCAATTCACATATCATTATGCTCGTCTCAACCTTACGATCATGTCTATAACACTTAATTTCATTTAAATTAAACATAAAACATGAAATCACGAAGAAACCTCAAGAACCCTAATTTCTGCATGAAGGCTTGGATTTTTGATACACGATTCAAACAATGCAATTAATTGAGGGGAAACATTCCATGCATGATTATGAACATGTGGCCAAATTATTGTGCGAGGAAATATGCATAGATTGAGAGATGACCAAGTATGTGCTTACCTCTAGGCCGTGACAGCAAGTGCAATGTGATTTTTGATTTGGAGGTGTTACAGATGAGTGGTGATATCTGAACAGCTTCCCTACACCCTATGGAGTGTGTTTGAATGGTTGGACTTGATTGAAATTGGCTGGATCAATTTGTGGTACCTCAGCTGCAACTTGATTGAAAATTAGAGCAACCAGCTGGTGATTTTGTGAAATTGGTGTTTCAGAAGTGATCTAAGTGTTTGATCAGCTCATATGTGATGTAAGTGAGGTGTGTGAGTGATTGGTTTGATTGGAAAAGCTCTCAAACTCAAAACCCGATAGCTACCTTACAAGTGGGTTGGGTCTTACACTCTCTCAAGAGGCCCGAAAGGTTTTGAAAATGATTTATGAGGGTTGAATTAATCCAAAAACCCTAATTTGTTTTCAAAAATGTATTTAAGTGAATACAAATTCAATTAAAAATGATCAAAATTGTTTAACATATGAAAAACAAATTGTGATTTTGGATTAATGCTTCAAAAATTAAGTATTGACCTACAAAATAATTAGAAAGCATTAAAAGTTGCAAAATCAATGTAGAAAAATATTTAAAATGTCAAAAACAATTAAAATATTAATTCTTTGCAAAAATATCAATTATATGAAATAAATAATATTTTTGGGATTTTTTGATAAAATAAAATATTTTAACATTTTTGTGAATTATTAAAAAAAGAATCAACTCAAAATCATTAAAACTCAGAGAGAAATTAATTTTTGAATCAATTAAACAAAATCACAAAATTCAAATATTTGAATTTGTGAAAAAGGCGCCAAGAACACAAGCAAGAACACGCGCGTTTTTCTGGGTTTGGCTGATTTGCGTTTTCCATCCAATCTCACTGAATACGTAATCATATCATGCAATTCACATATCATTATGCTCGTCTCAACCTTACGATCATGTCTATAACACTTAATTTCATTTAAATTAAACATAAAACATGAAATCACGAAGAAACCTCAAGAACCCTAATTTCTGCATGAAGGCTTGGATTTTTGATACACGATTCAAACAATGCAATTAATTGAGGGGAAACATTCCATGCATGATTATGAACATGTGGCCAAATTATTGTGCGAGGAAATATGCATAGATTGAGAGATGACCAAGTATGTGCTTACCTCTAGGCCGTGACAGCAAGTGCAATGTGATTTTTGATTTGGAGGTGTTACAGATGAGTGGTGATATCTGAACAGCTTCCCTACACCCTATGGAGTGTGTTTGAATGGTTGGACTTGATTGAAATTGGCTGGATCAATTTGTGGTACCTCAGCTGCAACTTGATTGAAAATTAGAGCAACCAGCTGGTGATTTTGTGAAATTGGTGTTTCAGAAGTGATCTAAGTGTTTGATCAGCTCATATGTGATGTAAGTGAGGTGTGTGAGTGATTGGTTTGATTGGAAAAGCTCTCAAACTCAAAACCCGATAGCTACCTTACAAGTGGGTTGGGTCTTACACTCTCTCAAGAGGCCCGAAAGGTTTTGAAAATGATTTATGAGGGTTGAATTAATCCAAAAACCCTAATTTGTTTTCAAAAATGTATTTAAGTGAATACAAATTCAATTAAAAATGATCAAAATTGTTTAACATATGAAAAACAAATTGTGATTTTTGATTAATGCTTCAAAAATTAAGTATTGACCTACAAAATAATTAGAAAGCATTAAAAGTTGCAAAATCAATGTAGAAAAATATTTAAAATGTCAAAAACAATTAAAATATTAATTCTTTGCAAAAATATCAATTATATGAAATAAATAATATTTTTGGGATTTTTTGATAAAATAAAATATTTTAACATTTTTGTGAATTATTAAAAAAAGAATCAACTCAAAATCATTAAAACTCAGAGAGAAATTAATTTTTGAATCAATTAAACAAAATCACAAAATTCAAATATTTGAATTTGTGAAAAAGGCGCCAAGAACACAAGCAAGAACACGCGCGTTTTTCTGGGTTTGGCTGATTTGCGTTTTCCATCCAATCTCACTGAATACGTAATCATATCATGCAATTCACATATCATTATGCTCGTCTCAACCTTACGATCATGTCTATAACACTTAATTTCATTTAAATTAAACATAAAACATGAAATCACGAAGAAACCTCAAGAACCCTAATTTCTGCATGAAGGCTTGGATTTTTGATACACGATTCAAACAATGCAATTACTTGAGGGGAAACATTCCATGCATGATTATGAACATGTGGCCAAATTATTGTGCGAGGAAATATGCATAGATTGAGAGATGACCAAGTATGTGCTTACCTCTAGGCCGTGACAGCAAGTGCAATGTGATTTTTGATTTGGAGGTGTTACAGATGAGTGGTGATATCTGAACAGCTTCCCTACACCCTATGGAGTGTGTTTGAATGGTTGGACTTGATTGAAATTGGCTGAATCAATTTGTGGTACCTCAGCTGCTACTTGATTGAAAATTAGAGCAACCAGCTGGTGATTTTGTGAAATTGGTGTTTCAGAAGTGATCTAAGTGTTTGATCAGCTCATATGTGATGTAAGTGAGGTGTGTGAGTGATTGGTTTGATTGGAAAAGCTCTCAAACTCAAAACCCGATAGCTACCTTACAAGTGGGTTGGGTCTTACACTCTCTCAAGAGGCCCGAAAGGTTTTGAAAATGATTTATGAGGGTTGAATTAATCCAAAAACCCTAATTTGTTTTCAAAAATGTATTTAAGTGAATACAAATTCAATTAAAAATGATCAAAATTGTTTAACATATGAAAAACAAATTGTGATTTTGGATTAATGCTTCAAAAATTAAGTATTGACCTACAAAATAATTAGAAAGCATTAAAAGTTGCAAAATCAATGTAGAAAAAATATTTAAAATGTCAAAAACAATTAAAATATTAATTCTTTGCAAAAATATCAATTATATGAAATAAATAATATTTTTGGGATTTTTTGATAAAATAAAATATTTTAACATTTTTGTGAATTATTAAAAAAAGAATCATCTCAAAATCATTAAAACTCAGAGAGAAATTAATTTTTGAATCAATTAAACAAAATCACAAAATTCAAATATTTGAATTTGTGAAAAAGGCGCCAAGAACACAAGCAAGAACACGCGCGTTTTTCTGGGTTTGGCTGATTTGCGTTTTCCATCCAATCTCACTGAATACGTAATCATATCATGCAATTCACATATCATTATGCTCGTCTCAACCTTACGATCATGTCTATAACACTTAATTTCATTTAAATTAAACATAAAACATGAAATCACGAAGAAACCTCAAGAACCCTAATTTCTGCATGAAGGCTTGGATTTTTGATACACGATTCAAACAATGCAATTAATTGAGGGGAAACATTCCATGCATGATTATGAACATGTGGCCAAATTATTGTGCGAGGAAATATGCATAGATTGAGAGATGACCAAGTATGTGCTTACCTCTAGGCCGTGACAGCAAGTGCAATGTGATTTTTGATTTGGAGGTGTTACAGATGAGTGGTGATATCTGAACAGCTTCCCTACACCCTATGGAGTGTGTTTGAATGGTTGGACTTGATTGAAATTGGCTGGATCAATTTGTGGTACCTCAGCTGCAACTTGATTGAAAATTAGAGCAACCAGCTGGTGATTTTGTGAAATTGGTGTTTCAGAAGTGATCTAAGTGTTTGATCAGCTCATATGTGATGTAAGTGAGGTGTGTGAGTGATTGGTTTGATTGGAAAAGCTCTCAAACTCAAAACCCGATAGCTACCTTACAAGTGGGTTGGGTCTTACACTCTCTCAAGAGGCCCGAAAGGTTTTGAAAATGATTTATGAGGGTTGAATTAATCCAAAAACCCTAATTTGTTTTCAAAAATGTATTTAAGTGAATACAAATTCAATTAAAAATGATCAAAATTGTTTAACATATGAAAAACAAATTGTGATTTTGGATTAATGCTTCAAAAATTAAGTATTGACCTACAAAATAATTAGAAAGCATTAAAAGTTGCAAAATCAATGTAGAAAAAATATTTAAAATGTCAAAAACAATTAAAATATTAATTCTTTGCAAAAATATCAATTATATGAAATAAATAATATTTTTGGGATTTTTTGATAAAATAAAATATTTTAACATTTTTGTGAATTATTAAAAAAAGAATCATCTCAAAATCATTAAAACTCAGAGAGAAATTAATTTTTGAATCAATTAAACAAAATCACAAAATTCAAATATTTGAATTTGTGAAAAAGGCGCCAAGAACACAAGCAAGAACACGCGCGTTTTTCTGGGTTTGGCTGATTTGCGTTTTCCATCCAATCTCACTGAATACGTAATCATATCATGCAATTCACATATCATTATGCTCGTCTCAACCTTACGATCATGTCTATAACACTTAATTTCATTTAAATTAAACATAAAACATGAAATCACGAAGAAACCTCAAGAACCCTAATTTCTGCATGAAGGCTTGGATTTTTGATACACGATTCAAACAATGCAATTAATTGAGGGGAAACATTCCATGCATGATTATGAACATGTGGCCAAATTATTGTGCGAGGAAATATGCATAGATTGAGAGATGACCAAGTATGTGCTTACCTCTAGGCCGTGACAGCAAGTGCAATGTGATTTTTGATTTGGAGGTGTTACAGATGAGTGGTGATATCTGAACAGCTTCCCTACACCCTATGGAGTGTGTTTGAATGGTTGGACTTGATTGAAATTGGCTGGATCAATTTGTGGTACCTCAGCTGCAACTTGATTGAAAATTAGAGCAACCAGCTGGTGATTTTGTGAAATTGGTGTTTCAGAAGTGATCTAAGTGTTTGATCAGCTCATATGTGATGTAAGTGAGGTGTGTGAGTGATTGGTTTGATTGGAAAAGCTCTCAAACTCAAAACCCGATAGCTACCTTACAAGTGGGTTGGGTCTTACACTCTCTCAAGAGGCCCGAAAGGTTTTGAAAATGATTTATGAGGGTTGAATTAATCCAAAAACCCTAATTTGTTTTCAAAAATGTATTTAAGTGAATACAAATTCAATTAAAAATGATCAAAATTGTTTAACATATGAAAAACAAATTGTGATTTTGGATTAATGCTTCAAAAATTAAGTATTGACCTACAAAATAATTAGAAAGCATTAAAAGTTGCAAAATCAATGTAGAAAAATATTTAAAATGTCAAAAACAATTAAAATATTAATTCTTTGCAAAAATATCAATTATATGAAATAAATAATATTTTTGGGATTTTTTGATAAAATAAAATATTTTAACATTTTTGTGAATTATTAAAAAAAGAATCAACTCAAAATCATTAAAACTCAGAGAGAAATTAATTTTTGAATCAATTAAACAAAATCACAAAATTCAAATATTTGAATTTGTGAAAAAGGCGCCAAGAACACAAGCAAGAACACGCGCGTTTTTCTGGGTTTGGCTGATTTGCGTTTTCCATCCAATCTCACTGAATACGTAATCATATCATGCAATTCACATATCATTATGCTCGTCTCAACCTTACGATCATGCCTATAACACTTAATTTCTTTTAAATTAAACATAAAACATGAAATCACGAAGAAACCTCAAGAACCCTAATATCTGCATGAAGGCTTGGATTTTTGATACACGATTCAAACAATGCAATTAATTGAGGGGAAACATTCCATGCATGATTATGAACATGTGGCCAAATTATTGTGCGAGGAAATATGCATAGATTGAGAGATGACCAAGTATGTGCTTACCTCTAGGCCGTGACAGCAAGTGCAATGTGATTTTTGATTTGGAGGTGTTACAGATGAGTGGTGATATCTGAACAGCTTCCCTACACCCTATGGAGTGTGTTTGAATGGTTGGACTTGATTGAAATTGGCTGGATCAATTTGTGGTACCTCAGCTGCAACTTGATTGAAAATTAGAGCAACCAGCTGGTGATTTTGTGAAATTGGTGTTTCAGAAGTGATCTAAGTGTTTGATCAGCTCATATGTGATGTAAGTGAGGTGTGTGAGTGATTGGTTTGATTGGAAAAGCTCTCAAACTCAAAACCCGATAGCTACCTTACAAGTGGGTTGGGTCTTACACTCTCTCAAGAGGCCCGAAAGGTTTTGAAAATGATTTATGAGGGTTGAATTAATCCAAAAACCCTAATTTGTTTTCAAAAATGTATTTAAGTGAATACAAATTCAATTAAAAATGATCAAAATTGTTTAACATATGAAAAACAAATTGTGATTTTGGATTAATGCTTCAAAAATTAAGTATTGACCTACAAAATAATTAGAAAGCATTAAAAGTTGCAAAATCAATGTAGAAAAATATTTAAAATGTCAAAAACAATTAAAATATTAATTCTTTGCAAAAATATCAATTATATGAAATAAATAATATTTTTGGGATTTTTTGATAAAATAAAATATTTTAACATTTTTGTGAATTATTAAAAAAAGAATCAACTCAAAATCATTAAAACTCAGAGAGAAACTAATTTTTGAATCAATTAAACAAAATCACAAAATTCAAATATTTGAATTTGTGAAAAAGGCGCCAAGAACACAAGCAAGAACACGCGCGTTTTTCTGGGTTTGGCTGATTTGCGTTTTCCATCCAATCTCACTGAATACGTAATCATATCATGCAATTCACATATCATTATGCTCGTCTCAACCTTACGATCATGTCTATAACACTTAATTTCATTTAAATTAAACATAAAACATGAAATCACGAAGAAACCTCAAGAACCCTAATTTCTGCATGAAGGCTTGGATTTTTGATACACGATTCAAACAATGCAATTACTTGAGGGGAAACATTCCATGCATGATTATGAACATGTGGCCAAATTATTGTGCGAGGAAATATGCATAGATTGAGAGATGACCAAGTATGTGCTTACCTCTAGGCCGTGACAGCAAGTGCAATGTGATTTTTGATTTGGAGGTGTTACAGATGAGTGGTGATATCTGAACAGCTTCCCTACACCCTATGGAGTGTGTTTGAATGGTTGGACTTGATTGAAATTGGCTGAATCAATTTGTGGTACCTCAGCTGCTACTTGATTGAAAATTAGAGCAACCAGCTGGTGATTTTGTGAAATTGGTGTTTCAGAAGTGATCTAAGTGTTTGATCAGCTCATATGTGATGTAAGTGAGGTGTGTGAGTGATTGGTTTGATTGGAAAAGCTCTCAAACTCAAAACCCGATAGCTACCTTACAAGTGGGTTGGGTCTTACACTCTCTCAAGAGGCCCGAAAGGTTTTGAAAATGATTTATGAGGGTTGAATTAATCCAAAAACCCTAATTTGTTTTCAAAAATGTATTTAAGTGAATACAAATTCAATTAAAAATGATCAAAATTGTTTAACATATGAAAAACAAATTGTGATTTTGGATTAATGCTTCAAAAATTAAGTATTGACCTACAAAATAATTAGAAAGCATTAAAAGTTGCAAAATCAATGTAGAAAAAATATTTAAAATGTCAAAAACAATTAAAATATTAATTCTTTGCAAAAATATCAATTATATGAAATAAATAATATTTTTGGGATTTTTTGATAAAATAAAATATTTTAACATTTTTGTGAATTATTAAAAAAAGAATCATCTCAAAATCATTAAAACTCAGAGAGAAATTAATTTTTGAATCAATTAAACAAAATCACAAAATTCAAATATTTGAATTTGTGAAAAAGGCGCCAAGAACACAAGCAAGAACACGCGCGTTTTTCTGGGTTTGGCTGATTTGCGTTTTCCATCCAATCTCACTGAATACGTAATCATATCATGCAATTCACATATCATTATGCTCGTCTCAACCTTACGATCATGTCTATAACACTTAATTTCATTTAAATTAAACATAAAACATGAAATCACGAAGAAACCTCAAGAACCCTAATTTCTGCATGAAGGCTTGGATTTTTGATACACGATTCAAACAATGCAATTAATTGAGGGGAAACATTCCATGCATGATTATGAACATGTGGCCAAATTATTGTGCGAGGAAATATGCATAGATTGAGAGATGACCAAGTATGTGCTTACCTCTAGGCCGTGACAGCAAGTGCAATGTGATTTTTGATTTGGAGGTGTTACAGATGAGTGGTGATATCTGAACAGCTTCCCTACACCCTATGGAGTGTGTTTGAATGGTTGGACTTGATTGAAATTGGCTGGATCAATTTGTGGTACCTCAGCTGCAACTTGATTGAAAATTAGAGCAACCAGCTGGTGATTTTGTGAAATTGGTGTTTCAGAAGTGATCTAAGTGTTTGATCAGCTCATATGTGATGTAAGTGAGGTGTGTGAGTGATTGGTTTGATTGGAAAAGCTCTCAAACTCAAAACCCGATAGCTACCTTACAAGTGGGTTGGGTCTTACACTCTCTCAAGAGGCCCGAAAGGTTTTGAAAATGATTTATGAGGGTTGAATTAATCCAAAAACCCTAATTTGTTTTCAAAAATGTATTTAAGTGAATACAAATTCAATTAAAAATGATCAAAATTGTTTAACATATGAAAAACAAATTGTGATTTTGGATTAATGCTTCAAAAATTAAGTATTGACCTACAAAATAATTAGAAAGCATTAAAAGTTGCAAAATCAATGTAGAAAAAATATTTAAAATGTCAAAAACAATTAAAATATTAATTCTTTGCAAAAATATCAATTATATGAAATAAATAATATTTTTGGGATTTTTTGATAAAATAAAATATTTTAACATTTTTGTGAATTATTAAAAAAAGAATCATCTCAAAATCATTAAAACTCAGAGAGAAATTAATTTTTGAATCAATTAAACAAAATCACAAAATTCAAATATTTGAATTTGTGAAAAAGGCGCCAAGAACACAAGCAAGAACACGCGCGTTTTTCTGGGTTTGGCTGATTTGCGTTTTCCATCCAATCTCACTGAATACGTAATCATATCATGCAATTCACATATCATTATGCTCGTCTCAACCTTACGATCATGTCTATAACACTTAATTTCATTTAAATTAAACATAAAACATGAAATCACGAAGAAACCTCAAGAACCCTAATTTCTGCATGAAGGCTTGGATTTTTGATACACGATTCAAACAATGCAATTAATTGAGGGGAAACATTCCATGCATGATTATGAACATGTGGCCAAATTATTGTGCGAGGAAATATGCATAGATTGAGAGATGACCAAGTATGTGCTTACCTCTAGGCCGTGACAGCAAGTGCAATGTGATTTTTGATTTGGAGGTGTTACAGATGAGTGGTGATATCTGAACAGCTTCCCTACACCCTATGGAGTGTGTTTGAATGGTTGGACTTGATTGAAATTGGCTGGATCAATTTGTGGTACCTCAGCTGCAACTTGATTGAAAATTAGAGCAACCAGCTGGTGATTTTGTGAAATTGGTGTTTCAGAAGTGATCTAAGTGTTTGATCAGCTCATATGTGATGTAAGTGAGGTGTGTGAGTGATTGGTTTGATTGGAAAAGCTCTCAAACTCAAAACCCGATAGCTACCTTACAAGTGGGTTGGGTCTTACACTCTCTCAAGAGGCCCGAAAGGTTTTGAAAATGATTTATGAGGGTTGAATTAATCCAAAAACCCTAATTTGTTTTCAAAAATGTATTTAAGTGAATACAAATTCAATTAAAAATGATCAAAATTGTTTAACATATGAAAAACAAATTGTGATTTTGGATTAATGCTTCAAAAATTAAGTATTGACCTACAAAATAATTAGAAAGCATTAAAAGTTGCAAAATCAATGTAGAAAAAATATTTAAAATGTCAAAAACAATTAAAATATTAATTCTTTGCAAAAATATCAATTATATGAAATAAATAATATTTTTGGGATTTTTTGATAAAATAAAATATTTTAACATTTTTGTGAATTATTAAAAAAAGAATCAACTCAAAATCATTAAAACTCAGAGAGAAATTAATTTTTGAATCAATTAAACAAAATCACAAAATTCAAATATTTGAATTTGTGAAAAAGGCGCCAAGAACACAAGCAAGAACACGCGCGTTTTTCTGGGTTTGGCTGATTTGCGTTTTCCATCCAATCTCACTGAATACGTAATCATATCATGCAATTCACATATCATTATGCTCGTCTCAACCTTACGATCATGCCTATAACACTTAATTTCTTTTAAATTAAACATAAAACATGAAATCACGAAGAAACCTCAAGAACCCTAATTTCTGCATGAAGGCTTGGATTTTTGATACACGATTCAAACAATGCAATTAATTGAGGGGAAACATTCCATGCATGATTATGAACATGTGGCCAAATTATTGTGCGAGGAAATATGCATAGATTGAGAGATGACCAAGTATGTGCTTACCTCTAGGCCGTGACAGCAAGTGCAATGTGATTTTTGATTTGGAGGTGTTACAGATGAGTGGTGATATCTGAACAGCTTCCCTACACCCTATGGAGTGTGTTTGAATGGTTGGACTTGATTGAAATTGGCTGGATCAATTTGTGGTACCTCAGCTGCAACTTGATTGAAAATTAGAGCAACCAGCTGGTGATTTTGTGAAATTGGTGTTTCAGAAGTGATCTAAGTGTTTGATCAGCTCATATGTGATGTAAGTGAGGTGTGTGAGTGATTGGTTTGATTGGAAAAGCTCTCAAACTCAAAACCCGATAGCTACCTTACAAGTGGGTTGGGTCTTACACTCTCTCAAGAGGCCCGAAAGGTTTTGAAAATGATTTATGAGGGTTGAATTAATCCAAAAACCCTAATTTGTTTTCAAAAATGTATTTAAGTGAATACAAATTCAATTAAAAATGATCAAAATTGTTTAACATATGAAAAACAAATTGTGATTTTGGATTAATGCTTCAAAAATTAAGTATTGACCTACAAAATAATTAGAAAGCATTAAAAGTTGCAAAATCAATGTAGAAAAAATATTTAAAATGTCAAAAACAATTAAAATATTAATTCTTTGCAAAAATATCAATTATATGAAATAAATAATATTTTTGGGATTTTTTGATAAAATAAAATATTTTAACATTTTTGTGAATTATTAAAAAAAGAATCATCTCAAAATCATTAAAACTCAGAGAGAAATTAATTTTTGAATCAATTAAACAAAATCACAAAATTCAAATATTTGAATTTGTGAAAAAGGCGCCAAGAACACAAGCAAGAACACGCGCGTTTTTCTGGGTTTGGCTGATTTGCGTTTTCCATCCAATCTCACTGAATACGTAATCATATCATGCAATTCACATATCATTATGCTCGTCTCAACCTTACGATCATGTCTATAACACTTAATTTCATTTAAATTAAACATAAAACATGAAATCACGAAGAAACCTCAAGAACCCTAATTTCTGCATGAAGGCTTGGATTTTTGATACACGATTCAAACAATGCAATTAATTGAGGGGAAACATTCCATGCATGATTATGAACATGTGGCCAAATTATTGTGCGAGGAAATATGCATAGATTGAGAGATGACCAAGTATGTGCTTACCTCTAGGCCGTGACAGCAAGTGCAATGTGATTTTTGATTTGGAGGTGTTACAGATGAGTGGTGATATCTGAACAGCTTCCCTACACCCTATGGAGTGTGTTTGAATGGTTGGACTTGATTGAAATTGGCTGGATCAATTTGTGGTACCTCAGCTGCAACTTGATTGAAAATTAGAGCAACCAGCTGGTGATTTTGTGAAATTGGTGTTTCAGAAGTGATCTAAGTGTTTGATCAGCTCATATGTGATGTAAGTGAGGTGTGTGAGTGATTGGTTTGATTGGAAAAGCTCTCAAACTCAAAACCCGATAGCTACCTTACAAGTGGGTTGGGTCTTACACTCTCTCAAGAGGCCCGAAAGGTTTTGAAAATGATTTATGAGGGTTGAATTAATCCAAAAACCCTAATTTGTTTTCAAAAATGTATTTAAGTGAATACAAATTCAATTAAAAATGATCAAAATTGTTTAACATATGAAAAACAAATTGTGATTTTGGATTAATGCTTCAAAAATTAAGTATTGACCTACAAAATAATTAGAAAGCATTAAAAGTTGCAAAATCAATGTAGAAAAAATATTTAAAATGTCAAAAACAATTAAAATATTAATTCTTTGCAAAAATATCAATTATATGAAATAAATAATATTTTTGGGATTTTTTGATAAAATAAAATATTTTAACATTTTTGTGAATTATTAAAAAAAGAATCATCTCAAAATCATTAAAACTCAGAGAGAAATTAATTTTTGAATCAATTAAACAAAATCACAAAATTCAAATATTTGAATTTGTGAAAAAGGCGCCAAGAACACAAGCAAGAACACGCGCGTTTTTCTGGGTTTGGCTGATTTGCGTTTTCCATCCAATCTCACTGAATACGTAATCATATCATGCAATTCACATATCATTATGCTCGTCTCAACCTTACGATCATGTCTATAACACTTAATTTCATTTAAATTAAACATAAAACATGAAATCACGAAGAAACCTCAAGAACCCTAATTTCTGCATGAAGGCTTGGATTTTTGATACACGATTCAAACAATGCAATTAATTGAGGGGAAACATTCCATGCATGATTATGAACATGTGGCCAAATTATTGTGCGAGGAAATATGCATAGATTGAGAGATGACCAAGTATGTGCTTACCTCTAGGCCGTGACAGCAAGTGCAATGTGATTTTTGATTTGGAGGTGTTACAGATGAGTGGTGATATCTGAACAGCTTCCCTACACCCTATGGAGTGTGTTTGAATGGTTGGACTTGATTGAAATTGGCTGGATCAATTTGTGGTACCTCAGCTGCAACTTGATTGAAAATTAGAGCAACCAGCTGGTGATTTTGTGAAATTGGTGTTTCAGAAGTGATCTAAGTGTTTGATCAGCTCATATGTGATGTAAGTGAGGTGTGTGAGTGATTGGTTTGATTGGAAAAGCTCTCAAACTCAAAACCCGATAGCTACCTTACAAGTGGGTTGGGTCTTACACTCTCTCAAGAGGCCCGAAAGGTTTTGAAAATGATTTATGAGGGTTGAATTAATCCAAAAACCCTAATTTGTTTTCAAAAATGTATTTAAGTGAATACAAATTCAATTAAAAATGATCAAAATTGTTTAACATATGAAAAACAAATTGTGATTTTGGATTAATGCTTCAAAAATTAAGTATTGACCTACAAAATAATTAGAAAGCATTAAAAGTTGCAAAATCAATGTAGAAAAATATTTAAAATGTCAAAAACAATTAAAATATTAATTCTTTGCAAAAATATCAATTATATGAAATAAATAATATTTTTGGGATTTTTTGATAAAATAAAATATTTTAACATTTTTGTGAATTATTAAAAAAAGAATCAACTCAAAATCATTAAAACTCAGAGAGAAATTAATTTTTGAATCAATTAAACAAAATCACAAAATTCAAATATTTGAATTTGTGAAAAAGGCGCCAAGAACACAAGCAAGAACACGCGCGTTTTTCTGGGTTTGGCTGATTTGCGTTTTCCATCCAATCTCACTGAATACGTAATCATATCATGCAATTCACATATCATTATGCTCGTCTCAACCTTACGATCATGTCTATAACACTTAATTTCATTTAAATTAAACATAAAACATGAAATCACGAAGAAACCTCAAGAACCCTAATTTCTGCATGAAGGCTTGGATTTTTGATACACGATTCAAACAATGCAATTACTTGAGGGGAAACATTCCATGCATGATTATGAACATGTGGCCAAATTATTGTGCGAGGAAATATGCATAGATTGAGAGATGACCAAGTATGTGCTTACCTCTAGGCCGTGACAGCAAGTGCAATGTGATTTTTGATTTGGAGGTGTTACAGATGAGTGGTGATATCTGAACAGCTTCCCTACACCCTATGGAGTGTGTTTGAATGGTTGGACTTGATTGAAATTGGCTGGATCAATTTGTGGTACCTCAGCTGCAACTTGATTGAAAATTAGAGCAACCAGCTGGTGATTTTGTGAAATTGGTGTTTCAGAAGTGATCTAAGTGTTTGATCAGCTCATATGTGATGTAAGTGAGGTGTGTGAGTGATTGGTTTGATTGGAAAAGCTCTCAAACTCAAAACCCGATAGCTACCTTACAAGTGGGTTGGGTCTTACACTCTCTCAAGAGGCCCGAAAGGTTTTGAAAATGATTTATGAGGGTTGAATTAATCCAAAAACCCTAATTTGTTTTCAAAAATGTATTTAAGTGAATACAAATTCAATTAAAAATGATCAAAATTGTTTAACATATGAAAAACAAATTGTGATTTTGGATTAATGCTTCAAAAATTAAGTATTGACCTACAAAATAATTAGAAAGCATTAAAAGTTGCAAAATCAATGTAGAAAAAATATTTAAAATTTTAAAAACAATTAAAATATTAATTCTTTGCAAAAATATCAATTATATGAAATAAATAATATTTTTGGGATTTTTTGATAAAATAAAATATTTTAACATTTTTGTGAATTATTAAAAAAAGAATCATCTCAAAATCATTAAAACTCAGAGAGAAATTAATTTTTGAATCAATTAAACAAAATCACAAAATTCAAATATTTGAATTTGTGAAAAAGGCGCCAAGAACACAAGCAAGAACACGCGCGTTTTTCTGGGTTTGGCTGATTTGCGTTTTCCATCCAATCTCACTGAATACGTAATCATATCATGCAATTCACATATCATTATGCTTGTCTCAACCTTACGATCATGTCTATAACACTTAATTTCATTTAAATTAAACATAAAACATGAAATCACGAAGAAACCTCAAGAACCCTAATTTCTGCATGAAGGCTTGGATTTTTGATACACGATTCAAACAATGCAATTAATTGAGGGGAAACATTCCATGCATGATTATGAACATGTGGCCAAATTAATGTGCGAGGAAATATGCATAGATTGAGAGATGACCAAGTATGTGCTTACCTCTAGGCCGTGACAGCAAGTGCAATGTGATTTTTGATTTGGAGGTGTTACAGATGAGTGGTGATATCTGAACAGCTTCCCTACACCCTATGGAGTGTGTTTGAATGGTTGGACTTGATTGAAATTGGCTGGATCAATTTGTGGTACCTCAGCTGCAACTTGATTGAAAATTAGAGCAACCAGCTGGTGATTTTGTGAAATTGGTGTTTCAGAAGTGATCTAAGTGTTTGATCAGCTCATATGTGATGTAAGTGAGGTGTGTGAGTGATTGGTTTGATTGGAAAAGCTCTCAAACTTAAAACCCGATAGCTACCTTACAAGTGGGTTGGGTCTTACACTCTCTCAAGAGGCCCGAAAGGTTTTGAAAATGATTTATGAGGGTTGAATTAATCCAAAAACCCTAATTTGTTTTCAAAAATGTATTTAAGTGAATACAAATTCAATTAAAAATGATCAAAATTGTTTAACATATGAAAAACAAATTGTGATTTTGGATTAATGCTTCAAAAATTAAGTATTGACCTACAAAATAATTAGAAAGCATTAAAAGTTGCAAAATCAATGTAGAAAAATATTTAAAATGTCAAAAACAATTAAAATATTAATTCTTTGCAAAAATATCAATTATATGAAATAAATAATATTTTTGGGATTTTTTGATAAAATAAAATATTTTAACATTTTTGTGAATTATTAAAAAAAGAATCAACTCAAAATCATTAAAACTCAGAGAGAAATTAATTTTTGAATCAATTAAACAAAATCACAAAATTCAAATATTTGAATTTGTGAAAAAGGCGCCAAGAACACAAGCAAGAACACGCGCATTTTTCTGGGTTTGGCTGATTTGCGTTTTCCATCCAATCTCACTGAATACGTAATCATATCATGCAATTCACATATCATTATGCTCGTCTCAACCTTACGATCATGTCTATAACACTTAATTTCATTTAAATTAAACATAAAACATGAAATCACGAAGAAACCTCAAGAACCCTAATTTCTGCATGAAGGCTTGGATTTTTGATACACGATTCAAACAATGCAATTACTTGAGGGGAAACATTCCATGCATGATTATGAACATGTGGCCAAATTATTGTGCGAGGAAATATGCATAGATTGAGAGATGACCAAGTACGTGCTTACCTCTAGGCCGTGACAGCAAGTGCAATGTGATTTTTGATTTGGAGGTGTTACAGATGAGTGGTGATATCTGAACAGCTTCCCTACACCCTATGGAGTGTGTTTGAATGGTTGGACTTGATTGAAATTGGCTGGATCAATTTGTGGTACCTCAGCTGCAACTTGATTGAAAATTAGAGCAACCAGCTGGTGATTTTGTGAAATTGGTGTTTCAGAAGTGATCTAAGTGTTTGATCAGCTCATATGTGATGTAAGTGAGGTGTGTGAGTGATTGGTTTGATTGGAAAAGCTCTCAAACTCAAAACCCGATAGCTACCTTACAAGTGGGTTGGGTCTTACACTCTCTCAAGAGGCCCGAAAGGTTTTGAAAATGATTTATGAGGGTTGAATTAATCCAAAAACCCTAATTTGTTTTCAAAAATGTATTTAAGTGAATACAAATTCAATTAAAAATGATCAAAATTGTTTAACATATGAAAAACAAATTATGATTTTGGATTAATGCTTCAAAAATTAAGTATTGACCTACAAAATAATTAGAAAGCATTAAAAGTTGCAAAATCAATGTAGAAAAAATATTTAAAATGTCAAAAACAATTAAAATATTAATTCTTTGCAAAAATATCAATTATATGAAATAAATAATATTTTTGGGATTTTTTGATAAAATAAAATATTTTAACATTTTTGTGAATTATTAAAAAAAGAATCATCTCAAAATCATTAAAACTCAGAGAGAAATTAATTTTTGAATCAATTAAACAAAATCACAAAATTCAAATATTTGAATTTGTGAAAAAGGCGCCAAGAACACAAGCAAGAACACGCGCGTTTTTCTGGGTTTGGCTGATTTGCGTTTTCCATCCAATCTCACTGAATACGTAATCATATCATGCAATTCACATATCATTATGCTCGTCTCAACCTTACGATCATGTCTATAACACTTAATTTCATTTAAATTAAACATAAAACATGAAATCACGAAGAAACCTCAAGAACCCTAATTTCTGCATGAAGGCTTGGATTTTTGATACACGATTCAAACAATGCAATTAATTGAGGGGAAACATTCCATGCATGACTATGAACATGTGGCCAAATTATTGTGCGAGGAAATATGCATAGATTGAGAGATGACCAAGTATGTGCTTACCTCTAGGCCGTGACAGCAAGTGCAATGTGATTTTTGATTTGGAGGTGTTACAGATGAGTGGTGATATCTGAACAGCTTCCCTACACCCTATGGAGTGTGTTTGAATGGTTGGACTTGATTGAAATTGGCTGGATCAATTTGTGGTACCTCAGCTGCAACTTGATTGAAAATTAGAGCAACCAGCTGGTGATTTTGTGAAATTGGTGTTTCAGAAGTGATCTAAGTGTTTGATCAGCTCATATGTGATGTAAGTGAGGTGTGTGAGTGATTGGTTTGATTGGAAAAGCTCTCAAACTTAAAACCCGATAGCTACCTTACAAGTGGGTTGGGTCTTACACTCTCTCAAGAGGCCCGAAAGGTTTTGAAAATGATTTATGAGGGTTGAATTAATCCAAAAACCCTAATTTGTTTTCAAAAATGTATTTAAGTGAATACAAATTCAATTAAAAATGATCAAAATTGTTTAACATATGAAAAACAAATTGTGATTTTGGATTAATGCTTCAAAAATTAAGTATTGACCTACAAAATAATTAGAAAGCATTAAAAGTTGCAAAATCAATGTAGAAAAATATTTAAAATGTCAAAAACAATTAAAATATTAATTCTTTGCAAAAATATCAATTATATGAAATAAATAATATTTTTGGGATTTTTTGATAAAATAAAATATTTTAACATTTTTGTGAATTATTAAAAAAAGAATCAACTCAAAATCATTAAAACTCAGAGAGAAATTAATTTTTGAATCAATTAAACAAAATCACAAAATTCAAATATTTGAATTTGTGAAAAAGGCGCCAAGAACACAAGCAAGAACACGCGCATTTTTCTGGGTTTGGCTGATTTGCGTTTTCCATCCAATCTCACTGAATACGTAATCATATCATGCAATTCACATATCATTATGCTCGTCTCAACCTTACGATCATGTCTATAACACTTAATTTCATTTAAATTAAACATAAAACATGAAATCACGAAGAAACCTCAAGAACCCTAATTTCTGCATGAAGGCTTGGATTTTTGATACACGATTCAAACAATGCAATTACTTGAGGGGAAACATTCCATGCATGATTATGAACATGTGGCCAAATTATTGTGCGAGGAAATATGCATAGATTGAGAGATGACCAAGTACGTGCTTACCTCTAGGCCGTGACAGCAAGTGCAATGTGATTTTTGATTTGGAGGTGTTACAGATGAGTGGTGATATCTGAACAGCTTCCCTACACCCTATGGAGTGTGTTTGAATGGTTGGACTTGATTGAAATTGGCTGGATCAATTTGTGGTACCTCAGCTGCAACTTGATTGAAAATTAGAGCAACCAGCTGGTGATTTTGTGAAATTGGTGTTTCAGAAGTGATCTAAGTGTTTGATCAGCTCATATGTGATGTAAGTGAGGTGTGTGAGTGATTGGTTTGATTGGAAAAGCTCTCAAACTCAAAACCCGATAGCTACCTTACAAGTGGGTTGGGTCTTACACTCTCTCAAGAGGCCCGAAAGGTTTTGAAAATGATTTATGAGGGTTGAATTAATCCAAAAACCCTAATTTGTTTTCAAAAATGTATTTAAGTGAATACAAATTCAATTAAAAATGATCAAAATTGTTTAACATATGAAAAACAAATTATGATTTTGGATTAATGCTTCAAAAATTAAGTATTGACCTACAAAATAATTAGAAAGCATTAAAAGTTGCAAAATTAATGTAGAAAAAATATTTAAAATGTCAAAAACAATTAAAATATTAATTCTTTGCAAAAATATCAATTATATGAAATAAATAATATTTTTGGGATTTTTTGATAAAATAAAATATTTTAACATTTTTGTGAATTATTAAAAAAAGAATCATCTCAAAATCATTAAAACTCAGAGAGAAATTAATTTTTGAATCAATTAAACAAAATCACAAAATTCAAATATTTGAATTTGTGAAAAAGGCGCCAAGAACACAAGCAAGAACACGCGCGTTTTTCTGGGTTTGGCTGATTTGCGTTTTCCATCCAATCTCACTGAATACGTAATCATATCATGCAATTCACATATCATTATGCTCGTCTCAACCTTACGATCATGTCTATAACACTTAATTTCATTTAAATTAAACATAAAACATGAAATCACGAAGAAACCTCAAGAACCCTAATTTCTGCATGAAGGCTTGGATTTTTGATACACGATTCAAACAATGCAATTAATTGAGGGGAAACATTCCATGCATGATTACGAACATGTGGCCAAATTATTGTGCGAGGAAATATGCATAGATTGAGAGATGACCAAGTATGTGCTTACCTCTAGGCCGTGACAGCAAGTGCAATGTGATTTTTGATTTGGAGGTGTTACAGATGAGTGGTGATATCTGAACAGCTTCCCTACACCCTATGGAGTGTGTTTGAATGGTTGGACTTGATTGAAATTGGCTGGATCAATTTGTGGTACCTCAGCTGCAACTTGATTGAAAATTAGAGCAACCAGCTGGTGATTTTGTGAAATTGGTGTTTCAGAAGTGATCTAAGTGTTTGATCAGCTCATATGTGATGTAAGTGAGGTGTGTGAGTGATTGGTTTGATTGGAAAAGCTCTCAAACTCAAAACCCGATAGCTACCTTACAAGTGGGTTGGGTCTTACACTCTCTCAAGAGGCCCGAAAGGTTTTGAAAATGATTTATGAGGGTTGAATTAATCCAAAAACCCTAATTTGTTTTCAAAAATGTATTTAAGTGAATACAAATTCAATTAAAAATGATCAAAATTGTTTAACATATGAAAAACAAATTGTGATTTTGGATTAATGCTTCAAAAATTAAGTATTGACCTACAAAATAATTAGAAAGCATTAAAAGTTGCAAAATCAATGTAGAAAAATATTTAAAATGTCAAAAACAATTAAAATATTAATTCTTTGCAAAAATATCAATTATATGAAATAAATAATATTTTTGGGATTTTTTGATAAAATAAAATATTTTAACATTTTTGTGAATTATTAAAAAAAGAATCATCTCAAAATCATTAAAACTCAGAGAGAAATTAATTTTTGAATCAATTAAACAAAATCACAAAATTCAAATATTTGAATTTGTGAAAAAGGCGCCAAGAACACAAGCAAGAACACGCGCGTTTTTCTGGGTTTGGCTGATTTGCGTTTTCCATCCAATCTCACTGAATACGTAATCATATCATGCAATTCACATATCATTATGCTCGTCTCAACCTTACGATCATGTCTATAACACTTAATTTCATTTAAATTAAACATAAAACATGAAATCACGAAGAAACCTCAAGAACCCTAATTTCTGCATGAAGGCTTGGATTTTTGATACACGATTCAAACAATGCAATTAATTGAGGGGAAACATTCCATGCATGATTATGAACATGTGGCCAAATTATTGTGCGAGGAAATATGCATAGATTGAGAGATGACCAAGTATGTGCTTACCTCTAGGCCGTGACAGCAAGTGCAATGTGATTTTTGATTTGGAGGTGTTACAGATGAGTGGTGATATCTGAACAGCTTCCCTACACCCTATGGAGTGTGTTTGAATGGTTGGACTTGATTGAAATTGGCTGGATCAATTTGTGGTACCTCAGCTGCAACTTGATTGAAAATTAGAGCAACCAGCTGGTGATTTTGTGAAATTGGTGTTTCAGAAGTGATCTAAGTGTTTGATCAGCTCATATGTGATGTAAGTGAGGTGTGTGAGTGATTGGTTTGATTGGAAAAGCTCTCAAACTCAAAACCCGATAGCTACCTTACAAGTGGGTTGGGTCTTACACTCTCTCAAGAGGCCCGAAAGGTTTTGAAAATGATTTATGAGGGTTGAATTAATCCAAAAACCCTAATTTGTTTTCAAAAATGTATTTAAGTGAATACAAATTCAATTAAAAATGATCAAAATTGTTTAACATATGAAAAACAAATTGTGATTTTGGATTAATGCTTCAAAAATTAAGTATTGACCTACAAAATAATTAGAAAGCATTAAAAGTTGCAAAATCAATGTAGAAAAAATATTTAAAATGTCAAAAACAATTAAAATATTAATTCTTTGCAAAAATATCAATTATATGAAATAAATAATATTTTTGGGATTTTTTGATAAAATAAAATATTTTAACATTTTTGTGAATTATTAAAAAAAGAATCATCTCAAAATCATTAAAACTCAGAGAGAAATTAATTTTTGAATCAATTAAACAAAATCACAAAATTCAAATATTTGAATTTGTGAAAAAGGCGCCAAGAACACAAGCAAGAACACGCGCGTTTTTCTGGGTTTGGCTGATTTGCGTTTTCCATCCAATCTCACTGAATACGTAATCATATCATGCAATTCACATATCATTATGCTCGTCTCAACCTTACGATCATGTCTATAACACTTAATTTCATTTAAATTAAACATAAAACATGAAATCACGAAGAAACCTCAAGAACCCTAATTTCTGCATGAAGGCTTGGATTTTTGATACACGATTCAAACAATGCAATTAATTGAGGGGAAACATTCCATGCATGATTATGAACATGTGGCCAAATTATTGTGCGAGGAAATATGCATAGATTGAGAGATGACCAAGTATGTGCTTACCTCTAGGCCGTGACAGCAAGTGCAATGTGATTTTTGATTTGGAGGTGTTACAGATGAGTGGTGATATCTGAACAGCTTCCCTACACCCTATGGAGTGTGTTTGAATGGTTGGACTTGATTGAAATTGGCTGGATCAATTTGTGGTACCTCAGCTGCAACTTGATTGAAAATTAGAGCAACCAGCTGGTGATTTTGTGAAATTGGTGTTTCAGAAGTGATCTAAGTGTTTGATCAGCTCATATGTGATGTAAGTGAGGTGTGTGAGTGATTGGTTTGATTGGAAAAGCTCTCAAACTCAAAACCCGATAGCTACCTTACAAGTGGGTTGGGTCTTACACTCTCTCAAGAGGCCCGAAAGGTTTTGAAAATGATTTATGAGGGTTGAATTAATCCAAAAACCCTAATTTGTTTTCAAAAATGTATTTAAGTGAATACAAATTCAATTAAAAATGATCAAAATTGTTTAACATATGAAAAACAAATTGTGATTTTGGATTAATGCTTCAAAAATTAAGTATTGACCTACAAAATAATTAGAAAGCATTAAAAGTTGCAAAATCAATGTAGAAAAAATATTTAAAATGTCAAAAACAATTAAAATATTAATTCTTTGCAAAAATATCAATTATATGAAATAAATAATATTTTTGGGATTTTTTGATAAAATAAAATATTTTAACATTTTTGTGAATTATTAAAAAAAGAATCATCTCAAAATCATTAAAACTCAGAGAGAAATTAATTTTTGAATCAATTAAACAAAATCACAAAATTCAAATATTTGAATTTGTGAAAAAGGCGCCAAGAACACAAGCAAGAACACGCGCGTTTTTCTGGGTTTGGCTGATTTGCGTTTTCCATCCAATCTCACTGAATACGTAATCATATCATGCAATTCACATATCATTATGCTCGTCTCAACCTTACGATCATGTCTATAACACTTAATTTCATTTAAATTAAACATAAAACATGAAATCACGAAGAAACCTCAAGAACCCTAATTTCTGCATGAAGGCTTGGATTTTTGATACACGATTCAAACAATGCAATTAATTGAGGGGAAACATTCCATGCATGATTATGAACATGTGGCCAAATTATTGTGCGAGGAAATATGCATAGATTGAGAGATGACCAAGTATGTGCTTACCTCTAGGCCGTGACAGCAAGTGCAATG
This sequence comes from Lathyrus tuberosus, assembly GCA_022829125.1. Classification (NCBI taxonomy): domain Eukaryota; kingdom Viridiplantae; phylum Streptophyta; class Magnoliopsida; order Fabales; family Fabaceae; genus Lathyrus; species Lathyrus tuberosus. Next base: position 11,457,908 of record JALAZF010000038.1, read on the forward strand.
TGATTTTTGATTTGGAGGTGTTACAGATGAGTGGTGATATCTGAACAGCTTCCCTACACCCTATGGAGTGTGTTTGAATGGTTGGACTTGATTGAAATTGGCTGGATCAATTTGTGGTACCTCAGCTGCAACTTGATTGAAAATTAGAGCAACCAGCTGGTGATTTTGTGAAATTGGTGTTTCAGAAGTGATCTAAGTGTTTGATCAGCTCATATGTGATGTAAGTGAGGTGTGTGAGTGATTGGTTTGATTGGAAAAGCTCTCAAACTCAAAACCCGATAGCTACCTTACAAGTGGGTTGGGTCTTACACTCTCTCAAGAGGCCCGAAAGGTTTTGAAAATGATTTATGAGGGTTGAATTAATCCAAAAACCCTAATTTGTTTTCAAAAATGTATTTAAGTGAATACAAATTCAATTAAAAATGATCAAAATTGTTTAACATATGAAAAACAAATTGTGATTTTGGATTAATGCTTCAAAAATTAAGTATTGACCTACAAAATAATTAGAAAGCATTAAAAGTTGCAAAATCAATGTAGAAAAAATATTTAAAATGTCAAAAACAATTAAAATATTAATTCTTTGCAAAAATATCAATTATATGAAATAAATAATATTTTTGGGATTTTTTGATAAAATAAAATATTTTAACATTTTTGTGAATTATTAAAAAAAGAATCATCTCAAAATCATTAAAACTCAGAGAGAAATTAATTTTTGAATCAATTAAACAAAATCACAAAATTCAAATATTTGAATTTGTGAAAAAGGCGCCAAGAACACAAGCAAGAACACGCGCGTTTTTCTGGGTTTGGCTGATTTGCGTTTTCCATCCAATCTCACTGAATACGTAATCATATCATGCAATTCACATATCATTATGCTCGTCTCAACCTTACGATCATGTCTATAACACTTAATTTCATTTAAATTAAACATAAAACATGAAATCACGAAGAAACCTCAAGAACCCTAATTTCTGCATGAAGGCTTGGATTTTTGATACACGATTCAAACAATGCAATTAATTGAGGGGAAACATTCCATGCATGATTACGAACATGTGGCCAAATTATTGTGCGAGGAAATATGCATAGATTGAGAGATGACCAAGTATGTGCTTACCTCTAGGCCGTGACAGCAAGTGCAATGTGATTTTTGATTTGGAGGTGTTACAGATGAGTGGTGATATCTGAACAGCTTCCCTACACCCTATGGAGTGTGTTTGAATGGTTGGACTTGATTGAAATTGGCTGGATCAATTTGTGGTACCTCAGCTGCAACTTGATTGAAAATTAGAGCAACCAGCTGGTGATTTTGTGAAATTGGTGTTTCAGAAGTGATCTAAGTGTTTGATCAGCTCATATGTGATGTAAGTGAGGTGTGTGAGTGATTGGTTTGATTGGAAAAGCTCTCAAACTCAAAACCCGATAGCTACCTTACAAGTGGGTTGGGTCTTACACTCTCTCAAGAGGCCCGAAAGGTTTTGAAAATGATTTATGAGGGTTGAATTAATCCAAAAACCCTAATTTGTTTTCAAAAATGTATTTAAGTGAATACAAATTCAATTAAAAATGATCAAAATTGTTTAACATATGAAAAACAAATTGTGATTTTGGATTAATGCTTCAAAAATTAAGTATTGACCTACAAAATAATTAGAAAGCATTAAAAGTTGCAAAATCAATGTAGAAAAATATTTAAAATGTCAAAAACAATTAAAATATTAATTCTTTGCAAAAATATCAATTATATGAAATAAATAATATTTTTGGGATTTTTTGATAAAATAAAATATTTTAACATTTTTGTGAATTATTAAAAAAAGAATCATCTCAAAATCATTAAAACTCAGAGAGAAATTAATTTTTGAATCAATTAAACAAAATCACAAAATTCAAATATTTGAATTTGTGAAAAAGGCGCCAAGAACACAAGCAAGAACACGCGCGTTTTTCTGGGTTTGGCTGATTTGCGTTTTCCATCCAATCTCACTGAATACGTAATCATATCATGCAATTCACATATCATTATGCTCGTCTCAACCTTACGATCATGTCTATAACACTTAATTTCATTTAAATTAAACATAAAACATGAAATCACGAAGAAACCTCAAGAACCCTAATTTCTGCATGAAGGCTTGGATTTTTGATACACGATTCAAACAATGCAATTAATTGAGGGGAAACATTCCATGCATGATTATGAACATGTGGCCAAATTATTGTGCGAGGAAATATGCATAGATTGAGAGATGACCAAGTATGTGCTTACCTCTAGGCCGTGACAGCAAGTGCAATGTGATTTTTGATTTGGAGGTGTTACAGATGAGTGGTGATATCTGAACAGCTTCCCTACACCCTATGGAGTGTGTTTGAATGGTTGGACTTGATTGAAATTGGCTGGATCAATTTGTGGTACCTCAGCTGCAACTTGATTGAAAATTAGAGCAACCAGCTGGTGATTTTGTGAAATTGGTGTTTCAGAAGTGATCTAAGTGTTTGATCAGCTCATATGTGATGTAAGTGAGGTGTGTGAGTGATTGGTTTGATTGGAAAAGCTCTCAAACTCAAAACCCGATAGCTACCTTACAAGTGGGTTGGGTCTTACACTCTCTCAAGAGGCCCGAAAGGTTTTGAAAATGATTTATGAGGGTTGAATTAATCCAAAAACCCTAATTTGTTTTCAAAAATGTATTTAAGTGAATACAAATTCAATTAAAAATGATCAAAATTGTTTAACATATGAAAAACAAATTGTGATTTTGGATTAATGCTTCAAAAATTAAGTATTGACCTACAAAATAATTAGAAAGCATTAAAAGTTGCAAAATCAATGTAGAAAAAATATTTAAAATGTCAAAAACAATTAAAATATTAATTCTTTGCAAAAATATCAATTATATGAAATAAATAATATTTTTGGGATTTTTTGATAAAATAAAATATTTTAACATTTTTGTGAATTATTAAAAAAAGAATCATCTCAAAATCATTAAAACTCAGAGAGAAATTAATTTTTGAATCAATTAAACAAAATCACAAAATTCAAATATTTGAATTTGTGAAAAAGGCGCCAAGAACACAAGCAAGAACACGCGCGTTTTTCTGGGTTTGGCTGATTTGCGTTTTCCATCCAATCTCACTGAATACGTAATCATATCATGCAATTCACATATCATTATGCTCGTCTCAACCTTACGATCATGTCTATAACACTTAATTTCATTTAAATTAAACATAAAACATGAAATCACGAAGAAACCTCAAGAACCCTAATTTCTGCATGAAGGCTTGGATTTTTGATACACGATTCAAACAATGCAATTAATTGAGGGGAAACATTCCATGCATGATTATGAACATGTGGCCAAATTATTGTGCGAGGAAATATGCATAGATTGAGAGATGACCAAGTATGTGCTTACCTCTAGGCCGTGACAGCAAGTGCAATGTGATTTTTGATTTGGAGGTGTTACAGATGAGTGGTGATATCTGAACAGCTTCCCTACACCCTATGGAGTGTGTTTGAATGGTTGGACTTGATTGAAATTGGCTGGATCAATTTGTGGTACCTCAGCTGCAACTTGATTGAAAATTAGAGCAACCAGCTGGTGATTTTGTGAAATTGGTGTTTCAGAAGTGATCTAAGTGTTTGATCAGCTCATATGTGATGTAAGTGAGGTGTGTGAGTGATTGGTTTGATTGGAAAAGCTCTCAAACTCAAAACCCGATAGCTACCTTACAAGTGGGTTGGGTCTTACACTCTCTCAAGAGGCCCGAAAGGTTTTGAAAATGATTTATGAGGGTTGAATTAATCCAAAAACCCTAATTTGTTTTCAAAAATGTATTTAAGTGAATACAAATTCAATTAAAAATGATCAAAATTGTTTAACATATGAAAAACAAATTGTGATTTTGGATTAATGCTTCAAAAATTAAGTATTGACCTACAAAATAATTAGAAAGCATTAAAAGTTGCAAAATCAATGTAGAAAAAATATTTAAAATGTCAAAAACAATTAAAATATTAATTCTTTGCAAAAATATCAATTATATGAAATAAATAATATTTTTGGGATTTTTTGATAAAATAAAATATTTTAACATTTTTGTGAATTATTAAAAAAAGAATCATCTCAAAATCATTAAAACTCAGAGAGAAATTAATTTTTGAATCAATTAAACAAAATCACAAAATTCAAATATTTGAATTTGTGAAAAAGGCGCCAAGAACACAAGCAAGAACACGCGCGTTTTTCTGGGTTTGGCTGATTTGCGTTTTCCATCCAATCTCACTGAATACGTAATCATATCATGCAATTCACATATCATTATGCTCGTCTCAACCTTACGATCATGTCTATAACACTTAATTTCATTTAAATTAAACATAAAACATGAAATCACGAAGAAACCTCAAGAACCCTAATTTCTGCATGAAGGCTTGGATTTTTGATACACGATTCAAACAATGCAATTAATTGAGGGGAAACATTCCATGCATGATTATGAACATGTGGCCAAATTATTGTGCGAGGAAATATGCATAGATTGAGAGATGACCAAGTATGTGCTTACCTCTAGGCCGTGACAGCAAGTGCAATGTGATTTTTGATTTGGAGGTGTTACAGATGAGTGGTGATATCTGAACAGCTTCCCTACACCTTATGGAGTGTGTTTGAATGGTTGGACTTGATTGAAATTGGCTGGATCAATTTGTGGTACCTCAGCCGCAACTTGATTGAAAATTAGAGCAACCAGCTGGTGATTTTGTGAAATTGGTGTTTCAGAAGTGATCTAAGTGTTTGATCAGCTCATATGTGATGTAAGTGAGGTGTGTGAGTGATTGGTTTGATTGGAAAAGCTCTCAAACTCAAAACCTGATAGCTACCTTACAAGTGGGTTGGGTCTTACACTCTCTCAAGAGGCCCGAAAGGTTTTGAAAATGATTTATGAGGGTTGAATTAATCCAAAAACCCTAATTTGTTTTCAAAAATGTATTTAAGTGAATACAAATTCAATTAAAAATGATCAAAATTGTTTAACATATGAAAAACAAATTGTGATTTTGGATTAATGCTTCAAAAATTAAGTATTGACCTACAAAATAATTAGAAAGCATTAAAAGTTGCAAAATCAATGTAGAAAAATATTTAAAATGTCAAAAACAAATAAAATATTAATTCTTTGCAAAAATATCAATTATATGAAATAAATAATATTTTTGGGATTTTTTGATAAAATAAAATATTTTAACATTTTTGTGAATTATTAAAAAAAGAATCAACTCAAAATCATTAAAACTCAGAGAGAAATTAATTTTTGAATCAATTAAACAAAATCACAAAATTCAAATATTTGAATTTGTGAAAAAGGCGCCAAGAACACAAGCAAGAACACGCGCGTTTTTCTGGGTTTGGCTGATTTGCGTTTTCCATCCAATCTCACTGAATACGTAATCATATCATGCAATTCACATATCATTATGCTCGTCTCAACCTTACGATCATGTCTATAACACTTAATTTCATTTAAATTAAACATAAAACATGAAATCACGAAGAAACCTCAAGAACCCTAATTTCTGCACGAAGGCTTGGATTTTTGATATACGATTCAAACAATGCAATTAATTGAGGGGAAACATTCCATGCATGATTATGAACATGTGGCCAAATTATTGTGCGAGGAAATATGCATAGATTGAGAGATGACCAAGTATGTGCTTACCTCTAGGCCGTGACAGCAAGTGCAATGTGATTTTTGATTTGGAGGTGTTACAGATGAGTGGTGATATCTGAACAGCTTCCCTACACCCTATGGAGTGTGTTTGAATGGTTGGACTTGATTGAAATTGGCTGGATCAATTTGTGGTACCTCAGCTGCAACTTGATTGAAAATTAGAGCAACCAGCTGGTGATTTTGTGAAATTGGTGTTTCAGAAGTGATCTAAGTGTTTGATCAGCTCATATGTGATGTAAGTGAGGTGTGTGAGTGATTGGTTTGATTGGAAAAGCTCTCAAACTCAAAACCCGATAGCTACCTTACAAGTGGGTTGGGTCTTACACTCTCTCAAGAGGCCCGAAAGGTTTTGAAAATGATTTATGAGGGTTGAATTAATCCAAAAACCCTAATTTGTTTTCAAAAATGTATTTAAGTGAATACAAATTCAATTAAAAATGATCAAAATTGTTTAACATATGAAAAACAAATTGTGATTTTGGATTAATGCTTCAAAAATTAAGTATTGACCTACAAAATAATTAGAAAGCATTAAAAGTTGCAAAATCAATGTAGAAAAAATATTTAAAATGTCAAAAACAATTAAAATATTAATTCTTTGCAAAAATATCAATTATATGAAATAAATAATATTTTTGGGATTTTTTGATAAAATAAAATATTTTAACATTTTTGTGAATTATTAAAAAAAGAATCATCTCAAAATCATTAAAACTCAGAGAGAAATTAATTTTTGAATCAATTAAACAAAATCACAAAATTCAAATATTTGAATTTGTGAAAAAGGCGCCAAGAACACAAGCAAGAACACGCGCGTTTTTCTGGGTTTGGCTGATTTGCGTTTTCCATCCAATCTCACTGAATACGTAATCATATCATGCAATTCACATATCATTATGCTCGTCTCAACCTTACGATCATGTCTATAACACTTAATTTCATTTAAATTAAACATAAAACATGAAATCACGAAGAAACCTCAAGAACCCTAATTTCTGCATGAAGGCTTGGATTTTTGATACACGATTCAAACAATGCAATTAATTGAGGGGAAACATTCCATGCATGATTATGAACATGTGGCCAAATTATTGTGCGAGGAAATATGCATAGATTGAGAGATGACCAAGTATGTGCTTACCTCTAGGCCGTGACAGCAAGTGCAATGTGATTTTTGATTTGGAGGTGTTACAGATGAGTGGTGATATCTGAACAGCTTCCCTACACCCTATGGAGTGTGTTTGAATGGTTGGACTTGATTGAAATTGGCTGGATCAATTTGTGGTACCTCAGCTGCAACTTGATTGAAAATTAGAGCAACCAGCTGGTGATTTTGTGAAATTGGTGTTTCAGAAGTGATCTAAGTGTTTGATCAGCTCATATGTGATGTAAGTGAGGTGTGTGAGTGATTGGTTTGATTGGAAAAGCTCTCAAACTCAAAACCCGATAGCTACCTTACAAGTGGGTTGGGTCTTACACTCTCTCAAGAGGCCCGAAAGGTTTTGAAAATGATTTATGAGGGTTGAATTAATCCAAAAACCCTAATTTGTTTTCAAAAATGTATTTAAGTGAATACAAATTCAATTAAAAATGATCAAAATTGTTTAACATATGAAAAACAAATTGTGATTTTGGATTAATGCTTCAAAAATTAAGTAGTGACCTACAAAATAATTAGAAAGCATTAAAAGTTGCAAAATCAATGTAGAAAAAATATTTAAAATGTCAAAAACAATTAAAATATTAATTCTTTGCAAAAATATCAATTATATGAAATAAATAATATTTTTGGGATTTTTTGATAAAATAAAATATTTTAACATTTTTGTGAATTATTAAAAAAAGAATCATCTCAAAATCATTAAAACTCAGAGAGAAATTAATTTTTGAATCAATTAAACAAAATCACAAAATTCAAATATTTGAATTTGTGAAAAAGGCGCCAAGAACACAAGCAAGAACACGCGCGTTTTTCTGGGTTTGGCTGATTTGCGTTTTCCATCCAATCTCACTGAATACGTAATCATATCATGCAATTCACATATCATTATGCTCGTCTCAACCTTACGATCATGTCTATAACACTTAATTTCATTTAAATTAAACATAAAACATGAAATCACGAAGAAACCTCAAGAACCCTAATTTCTGCATGAAGGCTTGGATTTTTGATACACGATTCAAACAATGCAATTAATTGAGGGGAAACATTCCATGCATGATTATGAACATGTGGCCAAATTATTGTGCGAGGAAATATGCATAGATTGAGAGATGACCAAGTATGTGCTTACCTCTAGGCCGTGACAGCAAGTGCAATGTGATTTTTGATTTGGAGGTGTTACAGATGAGTGGTGATATCTGAACAGCTTCCCTACACCTTATGGAGTGTGTTTGAATGGTTGGACTTGATTGAAATTGGCTGGATCAATTTGTGGTACCTCAGCCGCAACTTGATTGAAAATTAGAGCAACCAGCTGGTGATTTTGTGAAATTGGTGTTTCAGAAGTGATCTAAGTGTTTGATCAGCTCATATGTGATGTAAGTGAGGTGTGTGAGTGATTGGTTTGATTGGAAAAGCTCTCAAACTCAAAACCTGATAGCTACCTTACAAGTGGGTTGGGTCTTACACTCTCTCAAGAGGCCCGAAAGGTTTTGAAAATGATTTATGAGGGTTGAATTAATCCAAAAACCCTAATTTGTTTTCAAAAATGTATTTAAGTGAATACAAATTCAATTAAAAATGATCAAAATTGTTTAACATATGAAAAACAAATTGTGATTTTGGATTAATGCTTCAAAAATTAAGTATTGACCTACAAAATAATTAGAAAGCATTAAAAGTTGCAAAATCAATGTAGAAAAATATTTAAAATGTCAAAAACAAATAAAATATTAATTCTTTGCAAAAATATCAATTATATGAAATAAATAATATTTTTGGGATTTTTTGATAAAATAAAATATTTTAACATTTTTGTGAATTATTAAAAAAAGAATCAACTCAAAATCATTAAAACTCAGAGAGAAATTAATTTTTGAATCAATTAAACAAAATCACAAAATTCAAATATTTGAATTTGTGAAAAAGGCGCCAAGAACACAAGCAAGAACACGCGCGTTTTTCTGGGTTTGGCTGATTTGCGTTTTCCATCCAATCTCACTGAATACGTAATCATATCATGCAATTCACATATCATTATGCTCGTCTCAACCTTACGATCATGTCTATAACACTTAATTTCATTTAAATTAAACATAAAACATGAAATCACGAAGAAACCTCAAGAACCCTAATTTCTGCACGAAGGCTTGGATTTTTGATATACGATTCAAACAATGCAATTAATTGAGGGGAAACATTCCATGCATGATTATGAACATGTGGCCAAATTATTGTGCGAGGAAATATGCATAGATTGAGAGATGACCAAGTATGTGCTTACCTCTAGGCCGTGACAGCAAGTGCAATGTGATTTTTGATTTGGAGGTGTTACAGATGAGTGGTGATATCTGAACAGCTTCCCTACACCCTATGGAGTGTGTTTGAATGGTTGGACTTGATTGAAATTGGCTGGATCAATTTGTGGTACCTCAGCTGCAACTTGATTGAAAATTAGAGCAACCAGCTGGTGATTTTGTGAAATTGGTGTTTCAGAAGTGATCTAAGTGTTTGATCAGCTCATATGTGATGTAAGTGAGGTGTGTGAGTGATTGGTTTGATTGGAAAAGCTCTCAAACTCAAAACCCGATAGCTACCTTACAAGTGGGTTGGGTCTTACACTCTCTCAAGAGGCCCGAAAGGTTTTGAAAATGATTTATGAGGGTTGAATTAATCCAAAAACCCTAATTTGTTTTCAAAAATGTATTTAAGTGAATACAAATTCAATTAAAAATGATCAAAATTGTTTAACATATGAAAAACAAATTGTGATTTTGGATTAATGCTTCAAAAATTAAGTATTGACCTACAAAATAATTAGAAAGCATTAAAAGTTGCAAAATCAATGTAGAAAAAATATTTAAAATGTCAAAAACAATTAAAATATTAATTCTTTGCAAAAATATCAATTATATGAAATAAATAATATTTTTGGGATTTTTTGATAAAATAAAATATTTTAACATTTTTGTGAATTATTAAAAAAAGAATCATCTCAAAATCATTAAAACTCAGAGAGAAATTAATTTTTGAATCAATTAAACAAAATCACAAAATTCAAATATTTGAATTTGTGAAAAAGGCGCCAAGAACACAAGCAAGAACACGCGCGTTTTTCTGGGTTTGGCTGATTTGCGTTTTCCATCCAATCTCACTGAATACGTAATCATATCATGCAATTCACATATCATTATGCTCGTCTCAACCTTACGATCATGTCTATAACACTTAATTTCATTTAAATTAAACATAAAACATGAAATCACGAAGAAACCTCAAGAACCCTAATTTCTGCATGAAGGCTTGGATTTTTGATACACGATTCAAACAATGCAATTAATTGAGGGGAAACATTCCATGCATGATTATGAACATGTGGCCAAATTATTGTGCGAGGAAATATGCATAGATTGAGAGATGACCAAGTATGTGCTTACCTCTAGGCCGTGACAGCAAGTGCAATGTGATTTTTGATTTGGAGGTGTTACAGATGAGTGGTGATATCTGAACAGCTTCCCTACACCCTATGGAGTGTGTTTGAATGGTTGGACTTGATTGAAATTGGCTGGATCAATTTGTGGTACCTCAGCTGCAACTTGATTGAAAATTAGAGCAACCAGCTGGTGATTTTGTGAAATTGGTGTTTCAGAAGTGATCTAAGTGTTTGATCAGCTCATATGTGATGTAAGTGAGGTGTGTGAGTGATTGGTTTGATTGGAAAAGCTCTCAAACTCAAAACCCGATAGCTACCTTACAAGTGGGTTGGGTCTTACACTCTCTCAAGAGGCCCGAAAGGTTTTGAAAATGATTTATGAGGGTTGAATTAATCCAAAAACCCTAATTTGTTTTCAAAAATGTATTTAAGTGAATACAAATTCAATTAAAAATGATCAAAATTGTTTAACATATGAAAAACAAATTGTGATTTTGGATTAATGCTTCAAAAATTAAGTATTGACCTACAAAATAATTAGAAAGCATTAAAAGTTGCAAAATCAATGTAGAAAAAATATTTAAAATGTCAAAAACAATTAAAATATTAATTCTTTGCAAAAATATCAATTATATGAAATAAATAATATTTTTGGGATTTTTTGATAAAATAAAATATTTTAACATTTTTGTGAATTATTAAAAAAAGAATCATCTCAAAATCATTAAAACTCAGAGAGAAATTAATTTTTGAATCAATTAAACAAAATCACAAAATTCAAATATTTGAATTTGTGAAAAAGGCGCCAAGAACACAAGCAAGAACACGCGCGTTTTTCTGGGTTTGGCTGATTTGCGTTTTCCATCCAATCTCACTGAATACGTAATCATATCATGCAATTCACATATCATTATGCTCGTCTCAACCTTACGATCATGTCTATAACACTTAATTTCATTTAAATTAAACATAAAACATGAAATCACGAAGAAACCTCAAGAACCCTAATTTCTGCATGAAGGCTTGGATTTTTGATACACGATTCAAACAATGCAATTAATTGAGGGGAAACATTCCATGCATGATTATGAACATGTGGCCAAATTATTGTGCGAGGAAATATGCATAGATTGAGAGATGACCAAGTATGTGCTTACCTCTAGGCCGTGACAGCAAGTGCAATGTGATTTTTGATTTGGAGGTGTTACAGATGAGTGGTGATATCTGAACAGCTTCCCTACACCCTATGGAGTGTGTTTGAATGGTTGGACTTGATTGAAATTGGCTGGATCAATTTGTGGTACCTCAGCTGCAACATGATTGAAAATTAGAGCAACCAGCTGGTGATTTTGTGAAATTGGTGTTTCAGAAGTGATCTAAGTGTTTGATCAGCTCATATGTGATGTAAGTGAGGTGTGTGAGTGATTGGTTTGATTGGAAAAGCTCTCAAACTCAAAACCCGATAGCTACCTTACAAGTGGGTTGGGTCTTACACTCTCTCAAGAGGCCCGAAAGGTTTTGAAAATGATTTATGAGGGTTGAATTAATCCAAAAACCCTAATTTGTTTTCAAAAATGTATTTAAGTGAATACAAATTCAATTAAAAATGATCAAAATTGTTTAACATATGAAAAACAAATTGTGATTTTGGATTAATGCTTCAAAAATTAAGTATTGACCTACAAAATAATTAGAAAGCATTAAAAGTTGCAAAATCAATGTAGAAAAAATATTTAAAATGTCAAAAACAATTAAAATATTAATTCTTTGCAAAAATATCAATTATATGAAATAAATAATATTTTTGGGATTTTTTGATAAAATAAAATATTTAACATTTTTGTGAATTATTAAAAAAAGAATCAACTCAAAATCATTAAAACTCAGAGAGAAATTAATTTTTGAATCAATTAAACAAAATCACAAAATTCAAATATTTGAATTTGTGAAAAAGGCGCCAAGAACACAAGCAAGAACACGCGCGTTTTTCTGGGTTTGGCTGATTTGCGTTTTCCATCCAATCTCACTGAATACGTAATCATATCATGCAATTCACATATCATTATGCTCGTCTAAACCTTACGATCATGTCTATAACACTTAATTTCATTTAAATTAAACATAAAACATGAAATCACGAAGAAACCTCAAGAACCCTAATTTCTGCATGAAGGCTTGGATTTTTGATACACGATTCAAACAATGCAATTACTTGAGGGGAAACATTCCATGCATGATTATGAACATGTGGCCAAATTATTGTGCGAGGAAATATGCATAGATTGAGAGATGACCAAGTATGTGCTTACCTCTAGGCCGTGACAGCAAGTGCAATGTGATTTTTGATTTGGAGGTGTTACAGATGAGTGGTGATATCTGAACAGCTTCCCTACACCCTATGGAGTGTGTTTGAATGGTTGGACTTGATTGAAATTGGCTGGATCAATTTGTGGTACCTCAGCTGCAACTTGATTGAAAATTAGAGCAACCAGCTGGTGATTTTGTGAAATTGGTGTTTCAGAAGTGATCTAAGTGTTTGATCAGCTCATATGTGATGTAAGTGAGGTGTGTGAGTGATTGGTTTGATTGGAAAAGCTCTCAAACTCAAAACCCGATAGCTACCTTACAAGTGGGTTGGGTCTTACACTCTCTCAAGAGGCCCGAAAGGTTTTGAAAATGATTTATGAGGGTTGAATTAATCCAAAAACCCAAATTTGTTTTCAAAAATGTATTTAAGTGAATACAAATTCAATTAAAAATGATCAAAATTGTTTAACATATGAAAAACAAATTGTGATTTTGGATTAATGCTTCAAAAATTAAGTATTGACCTACAAAATAATTAGAAAGCATTAAAAGTTGCAAAATCAATGTAGAAAAAATATTTAAAATGTCAAAAACAATTAAAATATTAATTCTTTGCAAAAATATCAATTATATGAAATAAATAATATTTTTGGGATTTTTTGATAAAATAAAATATTTTAACATTTTTGTGAATTATTAAAAAAAGAATCAACTCAAAATCATTAAAACTCAGAGAGAAATTAATTTTTGAATCAATTAAACAAAATCACAAAATTCAAATATTTGAATTTGTGAAAAAGGCGCCAAGAACACAAGCAAGAACACGCGCGTTTTTCTGGGTTTGGCTGATTTGCGTTTTCCATCCAATCTCACTGAATACGTAATCATATCATGCAATTCACATATCATTATGCTCGTCTCAACCTTACGATCATGCCTATAACACTTAATTTCATTTAAATTAAACATAAAACATGAAATCACGAAGAAACCTCAAGAACCCTAATTTCTGCATGAAGGCTTGGATTTTTGATACACGATTCAAACAATGCAATTAATTGAGGGGAAACATTCCATGCATGATTATGAACATGTGGCCAAATTATTGTGCGAGGAAATATGCATAGATTGAGAGATGACCAAGTATGTGCTTACCTCTAGGCCGTGACAGCAAGTGCAATGTGATTTTTGATTTGGAGGTGTTACAGATGAGTGGTGATATCTGAACAGCTTCCCTACACCCTATGGAGTGTGTTTGAATGGTTGGACTTGATTGAAATTGGCTGGATCAATTTGTGGTACCTCAGCTGCAACTTGATTGAAAATTAGAGCAATCAGCTGGTGATTTTGTGAAATTGGTGTTTCAGAAGTGATCTAAGTGTTTGATCAGCTCATATGAGATGTAAGTGAGGTGTGTGAGTGATTGGTTTGATTGGAAAAGCTCTCAAACTCAAAACCCGATAGCTACCTTACAAGTGGGTTGGGTCTTACACTCTCTCAAGAGGCCCGAAAGGTTTTGAAAATGATTTATGAGGGTTGAATTAATCCAAAAACCCTAATTTGTTTTCAAAAATGTATTTAAGTGAATACAAATTCAATTAAAAATGATCAAAATTGTTTAACATATGAAAAACAAATTGTGATTTTGGATTAATGCTTCAAAAATTAAGTATTGACCTACAAAATAATTAGAAAGCATTAAAAGTTGCAAAATCAATGTAGAAAAATATTTAAAATGTCAAAAACAATTAAAATATTAATTCTTTGCAAAAATATCAATTATATGAAATAAATAATATTTTTGGGATTTTTTGATAAAATAAAATATTTTAACATTTTTGTGAATTATTAAAAAAAGAATCAACTCAAAATCATTAAAACTCAGAGAGAAATTAATTTTTGAATCAATTAAACAAAATCACAAAATTCAAATATTTGAATTTGTGAAAAAGGCGCCAAGAACACAAGCAAGAACACGCGCGTTTTTCTGGGTTTGGCTGATTTGCGTTTTCCATCCAATCTCACTGAATACGTAATCATATCATGCAATTCACATATCATTATGCTCGTCTCAACCTTACGATCATGTCTATAACACTTAATTTCATTTAAATTAAACATAAAACATGAAATCACGAAGAAACCTCAAGAACCCTAATTTCTGCACGAAGGCTTGGATTTTTGATACACGATTCAAACAATGCAATTAATTGAGGGGAAACATTCCATGCATGATTATGAACATGTGGCCAAATTATTGTGCGAGGAAATATGCATAGATTGAGAGATGACCAAGTATGTGCTTACCTCTAGGCCGTGACAGCAAGTGCAATGTGATTTTTGATTTGGAGGTGTTACAGATGAGTGGTGATATCTGAACAGCTTCCCTACACCCTATGGAGTGTGTTTGAATGGTTGGACTTGATTGAAATTGGCTGGATCAATTTGTGGTACCTCAGCTGCAACTTGATTGAAAATTAGAGCAACCAGCTGGTGATTTTGTGAAATTGGTGTTTCAGAAGTGATCTAAGTGTTTGATCAGCTCATATGTGATGTAAGTGAGGTGTGTGAGTGATTGGTTTGATTGGAAAAGCTCTCAAACTCAAAACCCGATAGCTACCTTACAAGTGGGTTGGGTCTTACACTCTCTCAAGAGGCCCGAAAGGTTTTGAAAATGATTTATGAGGGTTGAATTAATCCAAAAACCCTAATTTGTTTTCAAAAATGTATTTAAGTGAATACAAATTCAATTAAAAATGATCAAAATTGTTTAACATATGAAAAACAAATTGTGATTTTGGATTAATGCTTCAAAAATTAAGTATTGACCTACAAAATAATTAGAAAGCATTAAAAGTTGCAAAATCAATGTAGAAAAAATATTTAAAATGTCAAAAACAACTAAAATATTAATTCTTTGCAAAAATATCAATTATATGAAATAAATAATATTTTTGGGATTTTTTGATAAAATAAAATATTTTAACATTTTTGTGAATTATTAAAAAAAGAATCAACTCAAAATCATTAAAACTCAGAGAGAAATTAATTTTTGAATCAATTAAACAAAATCACAAAATTCAAATATTTGAATTTGTGAAAAAGGCGCCAAGAACACAAGCAAGAACACGCGCGTTTTTCTGGGTTTGGCTGATTTGCGTTTTCCATCCAATCTCACTGAATACGTAATCATATCATGCAATTCACATATCATTATGCTCGTCTCAACCTTACGATCATGCCTATAACACTTAATTTCTTTTAAATTAAACATAAAACATGAAATCACGAAGAAACCTCAAGAACCCTAATTTCTGCATGAAGGCTTGGATTTTTGATACACGATTCAAACAATGCAATTAATTGAGGGGAAACATTCCATGCATGATTATGAACATGTGGCCAAATTATTGTGCGAGGAAATATGCATAGATTGAGAGATGACCAAGTATGTGCTTACCTCTAGGCCGTGACAGCAAGTGCAATGTGATTTTTGATTTGGAGGTGTTACAGATGAGTGGTGATATCTGAACAGCTTCCCTACACCCTATGGAGTGTGTTTGAATGGTTGGACTTGATTGAAATTGGCTGGATCAATTTGTGGTACCTCAGCTGCAACTTGATTGAAAATTAGAGCAACCAGCTGGTGATTTTGTGAAATTGGTGTTTCAGAAGTGATCTAAGTGTTTGATCAGCTCATATGTGATGTAAGTGAGGTGTGTGAGTGATTGGTTTGATTGGAAAAGCTCTCAAACTCAAAACCCGATAGCTACCTTACAAGTGGGTTGGGTCTTACACTCTCTCAAGAGGCCCGAAAGGTTTTGAAAATGATTTATGAGGGTTGAATTAATCCAAAAACCCTAATTTGTTTTCAAAAATGTATTTAAGTGAATACAAATTCAATTAAAAATGATCAAAATTGTTTAACATATGAAAAACAAATTGTGATTTTGGATTAATGCTTCAAAAATTAAGTATTGACCTACAAAATAATTAGAAAGCATTAAAAGTTGCAAAATCAATGTAGAAAAAATATTTAAAATGTCAAAAACAATTAAAATATTAATTCTTTGCAAAAATATCAATTATATGAAATAAATAATATTTTTGGGATTTTTTGATAAAATAAAATATTTAACATTTTTGTGAATTATTAAAAAAAGAATCAACTCAAAATCATTAAAACTCAGAGAGAAATTAATTTTTGAATCAATTAAACAAAATCACAAAATTCAAATATTTGAATTTGTGAAAAAGGCGCCAAGAACACAAGCAAGAACACGCGCGTTTTTCTGGGTTTGGCTGATTTGCGTTTTCCATCCAATCTCACTGAATACGTAATCATATCATGCAATTCACATATCATTATGCTCGTCTCAACCTTACGATCATGTCTATAACACTTAATTTCATTTAAATTAAACATAAAACATGAAATCACGAAGAAACCTCAAGAACCCTAATTTCTGCATGAAGGCTTGGATTTTTGATACACGATTCAAACAATGCAATTACTTGAGGGGAAACATTCCATGCATGATTATGAACATGTGGCCAAATTATTGTGCGAGGAAATATGCATAGATTGAGAGATGACCAAGTATGTGCTTACCTCTAGGCCGTGACAGCAAGTGCAATGTGATTTTTGATTTGGAGGTGTTACAGATGAGTGGTGATATCTGAACAGCTTCCCTACACCCTATGGAGTGTGTTTGAATGGTTGGTCTTGATTGAAATTGGCTGGATCAATTTGTGGTACCTCAGCTGCAACTTGATTGAAAATTAGAGCAACCAGCTGGTGATTTTGTGAAATTGGTGTTTCAGAAGTGATCTAAGTGTTTGATCAGCTCATATGTGATGTAAGTGAGGTGTGTGAGTGATTGGTTTGATTGGAAAAGCTCTCAAACTCAAAACCCGATAGCTACCTTACAAGTGGGTTGGGTCTTACACTCTCTCAAGAGGCCCGAAAGGTTTTGAAAATGATTTATGAGGGTTGAATTAATCCAAAAACCCTAATTTGTTTTCAAAAATGTATTTAAGTGAATACAAATTCAATTAAAAATGATCAAAATTGTTTAACATATGAAAAACAAATTGTGATTTTGGATTAATGCTTCAAAAATTAAGTATTGACCTACAAAATAATTAGAAAGCATTAAAAGTTGCAAAATCAATGTAGAAAAATATTTAAAATGTCAAAAACAATTAAAATATTAATTCTTTGCAAAAATATCAATTATATGAAATAAATAATATTTTTGGGATTTTTTGATAAAATAAAATATTTTAACATTTTTGTGAATTATTAAAAAAAGAATCAACTCAAAATCATTAAAACTCAGAGAGAAATTAATTTTTGAATCAATTAAACAAAATCACAAAATTCAAATATTTGAATTTGTGAAAAAGGCGCCAAGAACACAAGCAAGAACACGCGCGTTTTTCTGGGTTTGGCTGATTTGCGTTTTCCATCCAATCTCACTGAATACGTAATCATATCATGCAATTCACATATCATTATGCTCGTCTCAACCTTACGATCATGTCTATAACACTTAATTTCATTTAAATTAAACATAAAACATGAAATCACGAAGAAACCTCAAGAACCCTAATTTCTGCACGAAGGCTTGGATTTTTGATACACGATTCAAACAATGCAATTAATTGAGGGGAAACATTCCATGCATGATTATGAACATGTGGCCAAATTATTGTGCGAGGAAATATGCATAGATTGAGAGATGACCAAGTATGTGCTTACCTCTAGGCCGTGACAGCAAGTGCAATGTGATTTTTGATTTGGAGGTGTTACAGATGAGTGGTGATATCTGAACAGCTTCCCTACACCCTATGGAGTGTGTTTGAATGGTTGGACTTGATTGAAATTGGCTGGATCAATTTGTGGTACCTCAGCTGCAACTTGATTGAAAATTAGAGCAACCAGCTGGTGATTTTGTGAAATTGGTGTTTCAGAAGTGATCTAAGTGTTTGATCAGCTCATATGTGATGTAAGTGAGGTGTGTGAGTGATTGGTTTGATTGGAAAAGCTCTCAAACTCAAAACCCGATAGCTACCTTACAAGTGGGTTGGGTCTTACACTCTCTCAAGAGGCCCGAAAGGTTTTGAAAATGATTTATGAGGGTTGAATTAATCCAAAAACCCTAATTTGTTTTCAAAAATGTATTTAAGTGAATACAAATTCAATTAAAAATGATCAAAATTGTTTAACATATGAAAAACAAATTGTGATTTTGGATTAATGCTTCAAAAATTAAGTATTGACCTACAAAATAATTAGAAAGCATTAAAAGTTGCAAAATCAATGTAGAAAAAATATTTAAAATGTCAAAAACAACTAAAATATTAATTCTTTGCAAAAATATCAATTATATGAAATAAATAATATTTTTGGGATTTTTTGATAAAATAAAATATTTTAACATTTTTGTGAATTATTAAAAAAAGAATCAACTCAAAATCATTAAAACTCAGAGAGAAATTAATTTTTGAATCAATTAAACAAAATCACAAAATTCAAATATTTGAATTTGTGAAAAAGGCGCCAAGAACACAAGCAAGAACACGCGCGTTTTTCTGGGTTTGGCTGATTTGCGTTTTCCATCCAATCTCACTGAATACGTAATCATATCATGCAATTCACATATCATTATGCTCGTCTCAACCTTACGATCATGCCTATAACACTTAATTTCTTTTAAATTAAACATAAAACATGAAATCACGAAGAAACCTCAAGAACCCTAATTTCTGCATGAAGGCTTGGATTTTTGATACACGATTCAAACAATGCAATTAATTGAGGGGAAACATTCCATGCATGATTATGAACATGTGGCCAAATTATTGTGCGAGGAAATATGCATAGATTGAGAGATGACCAAGTATGTGCTTACCTCTAGGCCGTGACAGCAAGTGCAATGTGATTTTTGATTTGGAGGTGTTACAGATGAGTGGTGATATCTGAACAGCTTCCCTACACCCTATGGAGTGTGTTTGAATGGTTGGACTTGATTGAAATTGGCTGGATCAATTTGTGGTACCTCAGCTGCAACTTGATTGAAAATTAGAGCAACCAGCTGGTGATTTTGTGAAATTGGTGTTTCAGAAGTGATCTAAGTGTTTGATCAGCTCATATGTGATGTAAGTGAGGTGTGTGAGTGATTGGTTTGATTGGAAAAGCTCTCAAACTCAAAACCCGATAGCTACCTTACAAGTGGGTTGGGTCTTACACTCTCTCAAGAGGCCCGAAAGGTTTTGAAAATGATTTATGAGGGTTGAATTAATCCAAAAACCCTAATTTGTTTTCAAAAATGTATTTAAGTGAATACAAATTCAATTAAAAATGATCAAAATTGTTTAACATATGAAAAACAAATTGTGATTTTGGATTAATGCTTCAAAAATTAAGTATTGACCTACAAAATAATTAGAAAGCATTAAAAGTTGCAAAATCAATGTAGAAAAATATTTAAAATGTCAAAAACAATTAAAATATTAATTCTTTGCAAAAATATCAATTATATGAAATAAATAATATTTTTGGGATTTTTTGATAAAATAAAATATTTTAACATTTTTGTGAATTATTAAAAAAAGAATCAACTCAAAATCATTAAAACTCAGAGAGAAATTAATTTTTGAATCAATTAAACAAAATCACAAAATTCAAATATTTGAATTTGTGAAAAAGGCGCCAAGAACACAAGCAAGAACACGCGCGTTTTTCTGGGTTTGGCTGATTTGCGTTTTCCATCCAATCTCACTGAATACGTAATCATATCATGCAATTCACATATCATTATGCTCGTCTCAACCTTACGATCATGTCTATAACACTTAATTTCATTTAAATTAAACATAAAACATGAAATCACGAAGAAACCTCAAGAACCCTAATTTCTGCATGAATGCTTGGATTTTTGATACACGATTCAAACAATGCAATTAATTGAGGGGAAACATTCCATGCATGATTATGAACATGTGGCCAAATTATTGTGCGAGGAAATATGCATAGATTGAGAGATGACCAAGTATGTGCTTACCTCTAGGCCGTGACAGCAAGTGCAATGTGATTTTTGATTTGGAGGTGTTACAGATGAGTGGTGATATCTGAACAGCTTCCCTACACCCTATGGAGTGTGTTTGAATGGTTGGACTTGATTGAAATTGGCTGGATCAATTTGTGGTACCTCAGCTGCAACTTGATTGAAAATTAGAGAAACCAGCTGGTGATTTTGTGAAATTGGTGTTTCAGAAGTGATCTAAGTGTTTGATCAGCTCATATGTGATGTAAGTGAGGTGTGTGAGTGATTGGTTTGATTGGAAAAGCTCTCAAACTCAAAACCCGATAGCTACCTTACAAGTGGGTTGGGTCTTACACTCTCTCAAGAGGCCCGAAAGGTTTTGAAAATGATTTATGAGGGTTGAATTAATCCAAAAACCCTAATTTGTTTTCAAAAATGTATTTAAGTGAATACAAATTCAATTAAAAATGATCAAAATTGTTTAACATATGAAAAACAAATTGTGATTTTGGATTAATGCTTCAAAAATTAAGTATTGACCTACAAAATAATTAGAAAGCATTAAAAGTTGCAAAATCAATGTAGAAAAAATATTTAAAATGTCAAAAACAATTAAAATATTAATTCTTTGCAAAAATATCAATTATATGAAATAAATAATATTTTTGGGATTTTTTGATAAAATAAAATATTTTAACATTTTTGTGAATTATTAAAAAAAGAATCAACTCAAAATCATTAAAACTCAGAGAGAAATTAATTTTTGAATCAATTAAACAAAATCACAAAATTCAAATATTTGAATTTGTGAAAAAGGCGCCAAGAACACAAGCAAGAACACGCGCGTTTTTCTGGGTTTGGCTGATTTGCGTTTTCCATCCAATCTCACTGAATACGTAATCATATCATGCAATTCACATATCATTATGCTCGTCTCAACCTTACGATCATGTCTATAACACTTAATTTCATTTAAATTAAACATAAAACATGAAATCACGAAGAAACCTCAAGAACCCTAATTTCTGCATGAAGGCTTGGATTTTTGATACACGATTCAAACAATGCAATTAATTGAGGGGAAACATTCCATGCATGATTATGAACATGTGGCCAAATTATTGTGCGAGGAAATATGCATAGATTGAGAGATGACCAAGTATGTGCTTACCTCTAGGCCGTGACAGCAAGTGCAATGTGATTTTTGATTTGGAGGTGTTACAGATGAGTGGTGATATCTGAACAGCTTCCCTACACCCTATGGAGTGTGTTTGAATGGTTGGACTTGATTGAAATTGGCTGGATCAATTTGTGGTACCTCAGCTGCAACTTGATTGAAAATTAGAGCAACCAGCTGGTGATTTTGTGAAATTGGTGTTTCAGAAGTGATCTAAGTGTTTGATCAGCTCATATGTGATGTAAGTGAGGTGTGTGAGTGATTGGTTTGATTGGAAAAGCTCTCAAACTCAAAACCCGATAGCTACCTTACAAGTGGGTTGGGTCTTACACTCTCTCAAGAGGCCCGAAAGGTTTTGAAAATGATTTATGAGGGTTGAATTAATCCAAAAACCCTAATTTGTTTTCAAAAATGTATTTAAGTGAATACAAATTCAATTAAAAATGATCAAAATTGTTTAACATATGAAAAACAAATTGTGATTTTGGATTAATGCTTCAAAAATTAAGTATTGACCTACAAAATAATTAGAAAGCATTAAAAGTTGCAAAATCAATGTAGAAAAAATATTTAAAATGTCAAAAACAATTAAAATATTAATTCTTTGCAAAAATATCAATTATATGAAATAAATAATATTTTTGGGATTTTTTGATAAAATAAAATATTTTAACATTTTTGTGAATTATTAAAAAAAGAATCAACTCAAAATCATTAAAACTCAGAGAGAAATTAATTTTTGAATCAATTAAACAAAATCACAAAATTCAAATATTTGAATTTGTGAAAAAGGCGCCAAGAACACAAGCAAGAACACGCGCGTTTTTCTGGGTTTGGCTGATTTGCGTTTTCCATCCAATCTCACTGAATACGTAATCATATCATGCAATTCACCTATCATTATGCTCGTCTCAACCTTACGATCATGTCTATAACACTTAATTTCATTTAAATTAAACATAAAACATGAAATCACGAAGAAACCTCAAGAACCCTAATTTCTGCATGAAGGCTTGGATTTTTGATACACGATTCAAACAATGCAATTAATTGAGGGGAAACATTCCATGCATGATTATGAACATGTGGCCAAATTATTGTGCGAGGAAATATGCATAGATTGAGAGATGACCAAGTATGTGCTTACCTCTAGGCCGTGACAGCAAGTGCAATGTGATTTTTGATTTGGAGGTGTTACAGATGAGTGGTGATATCTGAACAGCTTCCCTACACCCTATGGAGTGTGTTTGAATGGTTGGACTTGATTGAAATTGGCTGGATCAATTTGTGGTACCTCAGTTGCAACTTGATTGAAAATTAGAGCAACCAGCTGGTGATTTTGTGAAATTGGTGTTTCAGAAGTGATCTAAGTGTTTGATCAGCTCATATGTGATGTAAGTGAGGTGTGTGAGTGATTGGTTTGATTGGAAAAGCTCTCAAACTCAAAACCCGATAGCTACCTTACAAGTGGGTTGGGTCTTACACTCTCTCAGGAGGCCCGAAAGGTTTTGAAAATGATTTATGAGGGTTGAATTAATCCAAAAACCCTAATTTGTTTTCAAAAATGTATTTAAGTGAATACAAATTCAATTAAAAATGATCAAAATTGTTTAACATATGAAAAACAAATTGTGATTTTGGATTAATGCTTCAAAAATTAAGTATTGACCTACAAAATAATTAGAAAGCATTAAAAGTTGCAAAATCAATGTAGAAAAAATATTTAAAATGTCAAAAACAATTAAAATATTAATTCTTTGCAAAAATATCAATTATATGAAATAAATAATATTTTTGGGATTTTTTGATAAAATAAAATATTTTAACATTTTTGTGAATTATTAAAAAAAGAATCAACTCAAAATCATTAAAACTCAGAGAGAAATTAATTTTTGAATCAATTAAACAAAATCACAAAATTCAAATATTTGAATTTGTGAAAAAGGCGCCAAGAACACAAGCAAGAACACGCGCGTTTTTCTGGGTTTGGCTGATTTGCGTTTTCCATCCAATCTCACTGAATACGTAATCATATCATGCAATTCACATATCATTATGCTCGTCTCAACCTTACGATCATGTCTATAACACTTAATTTCATTTAAATTAAACATAAAACATGAAATCACGAAGAAACCTCAAGAACCCTAATTTCTGCATGAAGGCTTGGATTTTTGATACACGATTCAAACAATGCAATTAATTGAGGGGAAACATTCCATGCATGATTATGAACATGTGGCCAAATTATTGTGCGAGGAAATATGCATAGATTGAGAGATGACCAAGTATGTGCTTACCTCTAGGCCGTGACAGCAAGTGCAATGTGATTTTTGATTTGGAGGTGTTACAGATGAGTGGTGATATCTGAACAGCTTCCCTACACCCTATGGAGTGTGTTTGAATGGTTGGACTTGATTGAAATTGGCTGGATCAATTTGTGGTACCTCAGCTGCAACTTGATTGAAAATTAGAGCAACCAGCTGGTGATTTTGTGAAATTGGTGTTTCAGAAGTGATCTAAGTGTTTGATCAGCTCATATGTGATGTAAGTGAGGTGTGTGAGTGATTGGTTTGATTGGAAAAGCTCTCAAACTCAAAACCCGATAGCTACCTTACAAGTGGGTTGGGTCTTACACTCTCTCAGGAGGCCCGAAAGGTTTTGAAAATGATTTATGAGGGTTGAATTAATCCAAAAACCCTAATTTGTTTTCAAAAATGTATTTAAGTGAATACAAATTCAATTAAAAATGATCAAAATTGTTTAACATATGAAAAACAAATTGTGATTTTGGATTAATGCTTCAAAAATTAAGTATTGACCTACAAAATAATTAGAAAGCATTAAAAGTTGCAAAATCAATGTAGAAAAAATATTTAAAATGTCAAAAACAATTAAAATATTAATTCTTTGCAAAAATATCAATTATATGAAATAAATAATATTTTTGGGATTTTTTGATAAAATAAAATATTTAACATTTTTGTGAATTATTAAAAAAAGAATCAACTCAAAATCATTAAAACTCAGAGAGAAATTAATTTTTGAATCAATTAAACAAAATCACAAAATTCAAATATTTTAATTTGTGAAAAGGGCGCCAAGAACACAAGCAAGAACACGCGCGTTTTTCTGGGTTTGGCTGATTTGCGTTTTCCATCCAATCTCACTGAATACGTAATCATATCATGCAATTCACATATCATTATGCTCGTCTCAACCTTACGATCATGTCTATAACACTTAATTTCATTTAAATTAAACATAAAACATGAAATCACGAAGAAACCTCAAGAACCCTAATTTCTGCATGAAGGCTTGGATTTTTGATACACGATTCAAACAATGCAATTAATTGAGGGGAAACATTCCATGCATGATTATGAACATGTGACCAAATTATTGTGCGAGGAAATATGCATAGATTGAGAGATGACCAAGTATGTGCTTACCTCTAGGCCGTGACAGCAAGTGCAATGTGATTTTTGATTTGGAGGTGTTACAGATGAGTGGTGATATCTGAACAGCTTCCCTACACCCTATGGAGTGTGTTTGAATGGTTGGACTTGATTGAAATTGGCTGGATCAATTTGTGGTACCTCAGTTGCAACTTGATTGAAAATTAGAGCAACCAGCTGGTGATTTTGTGAAATTGGTGTTTCAGAAGTGATCTAAGTGTTTGATCAGCTCATATGTGATGTAAGTGAGGTGTGTGAGTGATTGGTTTGATTGGAAAAGCTCTCAAACTCAAAACCCGATAGCTACCTTACAAGTGGGTTGGGTCTTACACTCTCTCAGGAGGCCCGAAAGGTTTTGAAAATGATTTATGAGGGTTGAATTAATCCAAAAACCCTAATTTGTTTTCAAAAATGTATTTAAGTGAATACAAATTCAATTAAAAATGATCAAAATTGTTTAACATATGAAAAACAAATTGTGATTTTGGATTAATGCTTCAAAAATTAAGTATTGACCTACAAAATAATTAGAAAGCATTAAAAGTTGCAAAATCAATGTAGAAAAAATATTTAAAATGTCAAAAACAATTAAAATATTAATTCTTTGCAAAAATATCAATTATATGAAATAAATAATATTTTTGGGATTTTTTGATAAAATAAAATATTTTAACATTTTTGTGAATTATTAAAAAAAGAATCAACTCAAAATCATTAAAACTCAGAGAGAAATTAATTTTTGAATCAATTAAACAAAATCACAAAATTCAAATATTTGAATTTGTGAAAAAGGCGCCAAGAACACAAGCAAGAACACGCGCGTTTTTCTGGGTTTGGCTGATTTGCGTTTTCCATCCAATCTCACTGAATACGTAATCATATCATGCAATTCACATATCATTATGCTCGTCTCAACCTTACGATCATGTCTATAACACTGAATTTCATTTAAATTAAACATAAAACATGAAATCACGAAGAAACCTCAAGAACCCTAATTTCTGCATGAAGGCTTGGATTTTTGATACACGATTCAAACAATGCAATTAATTGAGGGGAAACATTCCATGCATGATTATGAACATGTGGCCAAATTATTGTGCGAGGAAATATGCATAGATTGAGAGATGACCAAGTATGTGCTTACCTCTAGGCCGTGACAGCAAGTGCAATGTGATTTTTTATTTGGAGGTGTTACAGATGAGTGGTGATATCTGAACAGCTTCCCTACACCCTATGGAGTGTGTTTGAATGGTTGGACTTGATTGAAATTGGCTGGATCAATTTGTGGTACCTCAGCTGCAACTTGATTGAAAATTAGAGCAACCAGCTGGTGATTTTGTGAAATTGGTGTTTCAGAAGTGATCTAAGTGTTTGATCAGCTCATATGTGATGTAAGTGAGGTGTGTGAGTGATTGGTTTGATTGGAAAAGCTCTCAAACTCAAAACCCGATAGCTACCTTACAAGTGGGTTGGGTCTTACACTCTCTCAGGAGGCCCGAAAGGTTTTGAAAATGATTTATGAGGGTTGAATTAATCCAAAAACCCTAATTTGTTTTCAAAAATGTATTTAAGTGAATACAAATTCAATTAAAAATGATCAAAATTGTTTAACATATGAAAAACAAATTGTGATTTTGGATTAATGCTTCAAAAATTAAGTATTGACCTACAAAATAATTAGAAAGCATTAAAAGTTGCAAAATCAATGTAGAAAAAATATTTAAAATGTCAAAAACAATTAAAATATTAATTCTTTGCAAAAATATCAATTATATGAAATAAATAATATTTTTGGGATTTTTTGATAAAATAAAATATTTAACATTTTTGTGAATTATTAAAAAAAGAATCAACTCAAAATCATTAAAACTCAGAGAGAAATTAATTTTTGAATCAATTAAACAAAATCACAAAATTCAAATATTTTAATTTGTGAAAAGGGCGCCAAGAACACAAGCAAGAACACGCGCGTTTTTCTGGGTTTGGCTGATTTGCGTTTTCCATCCAATCTCACTGAATACGTAATCATATCATGCAATTCACATATCATTATGCTCGTCTCAACCTTACGATCATGTCTATAACACTTAATTTCATTTAAATTAAACATAAAACATGAAATCACGAAGAAACCTCAAGAACCCTAATTTCTGCATGAAGGCTTGGATTTTTGATACACGATTCAAACAATGCAATTAATTGAGGGGAAACATTCCATGCATGATTATGAACATGTGACCAAATTATTGTGCGAGGAAATATGCATAGATTGAGAGATGACCAAGTATGTGCTTACCTCTAGGCCGTGACAGCAAGTGCAATGTGATTTTTGATTTGGAGGTGTTACAGATGAGTGGTGATATCTGAACAGCTTCCCTACACCCTATGGAGTGTGTTTGAATGGTTGGACTTGATTGAAATTGGCTGGATCAATTTGTGGTACCTCAGCTGCAACTTGATTGAAAATTAGAGCAACCAGCTGGTGATTTTGTGAAATTGGTGTTTCAGAAGTGATCTAAGTGTTTGATCAGCTCATATGTGATGTAAGTGAGGTGTGTGAGTGATTGGTTTGATTGGAAAAGCTCTCAAACTCAAAACCCGATAGCTACCTTACAAGTGGGTTGGGTCTTACACTCTCTCAGGAGGCCCGAAAGGTTTTGAAAATGATTTATGAGGGTTGAATTAATCCAAAAACCCTAATTTGTTTTCAAAAATGTATTTAAGTGAATACAAATTCAATTAAAAATGATCAAAATTGTTTAACATATGAAAAACAAATTGTGATTTTGGATTAATGCTTCAAAAATTAAGTATTGACCTACAAAATAATTAGAAAGCATTAAAAGTTGCAAAATCAATGTAGAAAAAATATTTAAAATGTCAAAAACAATTAAAATATTAATTCTTTGCAAAAATATCAATTATATGAAATAAATAATATTTTTGGGATTTTTTGATAAAATAAAATATTTTAACATTTTTGTGAATTATTAAAAAAAGAATCAACTCAAAATCATTAAAACTCAGAGAGAAATTAATTTTTGAATCAATTAAACAAAATCACAAAATTCAAATATTTGAATTTGTGAAAAAGGCGCCAAGAACACAAGCAAGAACACGCGCGTTTTTCTGGGTTTGGCTGATTTGCGTTTTCCATCCAATCTCACTGAATACGTAATCATATCATGCAATTCACATATCATTATGCTCGTCTCAACCTTACGATCATGTCTATAACACTGAATTTCATTTAAATTAAACATAAAACATGAAATCACGAAGAAACCTCAAGAACCCTAATTTCTGCATGAAGGCTTGGATTTTTGATACACGATTCAAACAATGCAATTAATTGAGGGGAAACATTCCATGCATGATTATGAACATGTGGCCAAATTATTGTGCGAGGAAATATGCATAGATTGAGAGATGACCAAGTATGTGCTTACCTCTAGGCCGTGACAGCAAGTGCAATGTGATTTTTGATTTGGAGGTGTTACAGATGAGTGGTGATATCTGAACAGCTTCCCTACACCCTATGGAGTGTGTTTGAATGGTTGGACTTGATTGAAATTGGCTGGATCAATTTGTGGTACCTCAGCTGCAACTTGATTGAAAATTAGAGCAACCAGCTGGTGATTTTGTGAAATTGGTGTTTCAGAAGTGATCTAAGTGTTTGATCAGCTCATATGTGATGTAAGTGAGGTGTGTGAGTGATTGGTTTGATTGGAAAAGCTCTCAAACTCAAAACCCGATAGCTACCTTACAAGTGGGTTGGGTCTTACACTCTCTCAGGAGGCCCGAAAGGTTTTGAAAATGATTTATGAGGGTTGAATTAATCCAAAAACCCTAATTTGTTTTCAAAAATGTATTTAAGTGAATACAAATTCAATTAAAAATGATCAAAATTGTTTAACATATGAAAAACAAATTGTGATTTTGGATTAATGCTTCAAAAATTAAGTATTAACCTACAAAATAATTAGAAAGCATTAAAAGTTGCAAAATCAATGTAGAAAAAATATTTAAAATGTCAAAAACAATTAAAATATTAATTCTTTGCAAAAATATCAATTATATGAAATAAATAATATTTTTGGGATTTTTTGATAAAATAAAATATTTTAACATTTTTGTGAATTATTAAAAAAAGAATCAACTCAAAATCATTAAAACTCAGAGAGAAATTAATTTTTGAATCAATTAAACAAAATCACAAAATTCAAATATTTGAATTTGTGAAAAGGGCGCCAAGAACACAAGCAAGAACACGCGCGTTTTTCTGGGTTTGGCTGATTTGCGTTTTCCATCCAATCTCACTGAATACGTAATCATATCATGCAATTCACATATCATTATGCTCGTCTCAACCTTACGATCATGTCTATAACACTTAATTTCATTTAAATTAAACATAAAACATGAAATCACGAAGAAACCTCAAGAACCCTAATTTCTGCATGAAGGCTTGGATTTTTGATACACGATTCAAACAATGCAATTAATTGAGGGGAAACATTCCATGCATGATTATGAACATGTGACCAAATTATTGTGCGAGGAAATATGCATAGATTGAGAGATGACCAAGTATGTGCTTACCTCTAGGCCGTGACAGCAAGTGCAATGTGATTTTTGATTTGGAGGTGTTACAGATGAGTGGTGATATCTGAACAGCTTCCCTACACCCTATGGAGTGTGTTTGAATGGTTGGACTTGATTGAAATTGGCTGGATCAATTTGTGGTACCTCAGCTGCAACTTGATTGAAAATTAGAGCAACCAGCTGGTGATTTTGTGAAATTGGTGTTTCAGAAGTGATCTAAGTGTTTGATCAGCTCATATGTGATGTAAGTGAGGTGTGTGAGTGATTGGTTTGATTGGAAAAGCTCTCAAACTCAAAACCCGATAGCTACCTTACAAGTGGGTTGGGTCTTACACTCTCTCAGGAGGCCCGAAAGGTTTTGAAAATGATTTATGAGGGTTGAATTAATCCAAAAACCCTAATTTGTTTTCAAAAATGTATTTAAGTGAATACAAATTCAATTAAAAATGATCAAAATTGTTTAACATATGAAAAACAAATTGTGATTTTGGATTAATGCTTCAAAAATTAAGTATTGACCTACAAAATAATTAGAAAGCATTAAAAGTTGCAAAATCAATGTAGAAAAAATATTTAAAATGTCAAAAACAATTAAAATATTAATTCTTTGCAAAAATATCAATTATATGAAATAAATAATATTTTTGGGATTTTTTGATAAAATAAAATATTTTAACATTTTTGTGAATTATTAAAAAAAGAATCAACTCAAAATCATTAAAACTCAGAGAGAAATTAATTTTTGAATCAATTAAACAAAATCACAAAATTCAAATATTTGAATTTGTGAAAAAGGCGCCAAGAACACAAGCAAGAACACGCGCGTTTTTCTGGGTTTGGCTGATTTGCGTTTTCCATCCAATCTCACTGAATACGTAATCATATCATGCAATTCACATATCATTATGCTCGTCTCAACCTTACGATCATGTCTATAACACTGAATTTCATTTAAATTAAACATAAAACATGAAATCACGAAGAAACCTCAAGAACCCTAATTTCTGCATGAAGGCTTGGATTTTTGATACACGATTCAAACAATGCAATTAATTGAGGGGAAACATTCCATGCATGATTATGAACATGTGGCCAAATTATTGTGCGAGGAAATATGCATAGATTGAGAGATGACCAAGTATGTGCTTACCTCTAGGCCGTGACAGCAAGTGCAATGTGATTTTTGATTTGGAGGTGTTACAGATGAGTGGTGATATCTGAACAGCTTCCCTACACCCTATGGAGTGTGTTTGAATGGTTGGACTTGATTGAAATTGGCTGGATCAATTTGTGGTACCTCAGCTGCAACTTGATTGAAAATTAGAGCAACCAGCTGGTGATTTTGTGAAATTGGTGTTTCAGAAGTGATCTAAGTGTTTGATCAGCTCATATGTGATGTAAGTGAGGTGTGTGAGTGATTGGTTTGATTGGAAAAGCTCTCAAACTCAAAACCCGATAGCTACCTTACAAGTGGGTTGGGTCTTACACTCTCTCAAGAGGCCCGAAAGGTTTTGAAAATGATTTATGAGGGTTGAATTAATCCAAAAACCCTAATTTGTTTTCAAAAATGTATTTAAGTGAATACAAATTCAATTAAAAATGATCAAAATTGTTTAACATATGAAAAACAAATTGTGATTTTGGATTAATGCTTCAAAAATTAAGTATTGACCTACAAAATAATTAGAAAGCATTAAAAGTTGCAAAATCAATGTAGAAAAAATATTTAAAATGTCAAAAACAATTAAAATATTAATTCTTTGCAAAAATATCAATTATATGAAATAAATAATATTTTTGGGATTTTTTGATAAAATAAAATATTTAACATTTTTGTGAATTATTAAAAAAAGAATCAACTCAAAATCATTAAAACTCAGAGAGAAATTAATTTTTGAATCAATTAAACAAAATCACAAAATTCAAATATTTGAATTTGTGAAAAGGGCGCCAAGAACACAAGCAAGAACACGCGCGTTTTTCTGGGTTTGGCTGATTTGCGTTTTCCATCCAATCTCACTGAATACGTAATCATATCATGCAATTCACATATCATTATGCTCGTCTCAACCTTACGATCATGTCTATAACACTTAATTTCATTTAAATTAAACATAAAACATGAAATCACGAAGAAACCTCAAGAACCCTAATTTCTGCATGAAGGCTTGGATTTTTGATACACGATTCAAACAATGCAATTAATTGAGGGGAAACATTCCATGCATGATTATGAACATGTGGCCAAATTATTGTGCGAGGAAATATGCATAGATTGAGAGATGACCAAGTATGTGCTTACCTCTAGGCCGTGACAGCAAGTGCAATGTGATTTTTGATTTGGAGGTGTTACAGATGAGTGGTGATATCTGAACAGCTTCCCTACACCCTATGGAGTGTGTTTGAATGGTTGGACTTGATTGAAATTGGCTGGATCAATTTGTGGTACCTCAGCTGCAACTTGATTGAAAATTAGAGCAACCAGCTGGTGATTTTGTGAAATTGGTGTTTCAGAAGTGATCTAAGTGTTTGATCAGCTCATATGTGATGTAAGTGAGGTGTGTGAGTGATTGGTTTGATTGGAAAAGCTCTCAAACTCAAAACCCGATAGCTACCTTACAAGTGGGTTGGGTCTTACACTCTCTCAGGAGGCCCGAAAGGTTTTGAAAATGATTTATGAGGGTTGAATTAATCCAAAAACCCTAATTTGTTTTCAAAAATGTATTTAAGTGAATACAAATTCAATTAAAAATGATCAAAATTGTTTAACATATGAAAAACAAATTGTGATTTTGGATTAATGCTTCAAAAATTAAGTATTGACCTACAAAATAATTAGAAAGCATTAAAAGTTGCAAAATCAATGTAGAAAAAATATTTAAAATGTCAAAAACAATTAAAATATTAATTCTTTGCAAAAATATCAATTATATGAAATAAATAATATTTTTGGGATTTTTTGATAAAATAAAATATTTTAACATTTTTGTGAATTATTAAAAAAAGAATCAACTCAAAATCATTAAAACTCAGAGAGAAATTAATTTTTGAATCAATTAAACAAAATCACAAAATTCAAATATTTGAATTTGTGAAAAAGGCGCCAAGAACACAAGCAAGAACACGCGCGTTTTTCTGGGTTTGGCTGATTTGCGTTTTCCATCCAATCTCACTGAATACGTAATCATATCATACAATTCACATATCATTATGCTCGTCTCAACCTTACGATCATGTCTATAACACTGAATTTCATTTAAATTAAACATAAAACATGAAATCACGAAGAAACCTCAAGAACCCTAATTTCTGCATGAAGGCTTGGATTTTTGATACACGATTCAAACAATGCAATTAATTGAGGGGAAACATTCCATGCATGATTATGAACATATGGCCAAATTATTGTGCGAGGAAATATGCATAGATTGAGAGATGACCAAGTATGTGCTTACCTCTAGGCCGTGACAGCAAGTGCAATGTGATTTTTGATTTGGAGGTGTTACAGATGAGTGGTGATGATCTGAACAGCTTCCCTACACCCTATGGAGTGTGTTTGAATGGTTGGACTTGATTGAAATTGGCTGGATCAATTTGTGGTACCTCAGCTGCAACTTGATTGAAAATTAGAGCAACCAGCTGGTGATTTTGTGAAATTGGTGTTTCATAAGTGATCTAAGTGTTTGATCAGCTCATATGTGATGTATGTGAGGTGTGTGAGTGATTGGTTTGATTGGAAAAGCTCTCAAACTCAAAACCCGATAGCTACCTTGCTAAGAAAGGCATTTTTGCCAAGAGAAAGAGATTTTTAGGAAAGCATCTGTTAGATGGCTTTGGTGTACTCAAACTGATCATAATTGAGCTCTATTTATAGTAGAGCAAGTTTGTTTTGCAAGGAATAGTGAATGGCAGCTGGTAAGTAGGTTTGGCCAATGTTGTCAAATGAAAATCCAAGTCTCCTCTAGCCATTGACTAGAGGTTAGGGCACAGAGCTTTGGTTCCCTTGGTCTTGGATAAGTCTTAACTGATTTCAGATGAGAATGGCTCAGTCCATGCCACCTTGATGCTTCCATTGAATGCTCCAATCCAAAATTGGAGTCTTGTCCCTATTTTGGCCATTCTAGGTTCAACATGCTATTTCTTGTTCCATGGACTTTGGAGGCTTGGCTCAGTGCTTGTCCCCTTTAGATTCAATCCTCAGATCTATCCAAGTGGATAGGAGCATTTGAATTTGGCTGATTTTGGCAAATCGAGCAAAGTTGCAAATTCTGCCCTGCCTTTGACAGATTTCAGCAAGGCAACTTGACAATGTCATATCTCATGGTGTAAGTTGAATTTGGCAATGTTCTTGGCCATTTTGGAAAGCCCTTACATGATACAAAAACTGTTTGAACAAGTTTGGTTTTGATATCTTTTGATTCCAAGTGAAAAATCCCTCTACATTTGGCAAAAAGTGAAGCAAAATCTGACTTAGTGAAATTTTCACTAAGTGTTGGAACAAAGTGTGATTTCTTGATTTTGATCACTCCATAACTCAAAATCCTTAATGAATTAGCCTTAGGTCTAGTTGAAGTTTTTGTAGAGGGTAATGAGGGCTACAAATCCATCTTTGGATGAGAAAAAATGGCCATGTGGTTTAGGAGTTATGATCCTCCAAAGTTAGTGCATTAGTGGTACTTTTTACATAACTTAGAAAAATTTCTAAGTTTTATGGTTACCCCTTTTACAAGTTATCCCACTTTCTTTGATTTTTCTTGATGAATGATGATTAAAATCATACATTAACATCATTTTAGGGTTAAAAATCCATTTTGGTGAAAAATCTCAAAAAGTCAAAGTTGACTTTTGTGCACAGTTGACTTTTTATCAGATGAATTCTAAACTGTGCAATTCTTCAGGAAATCATGTCCTTGACCTAAATCAAACTTGATGGACATGTTCCATGGGTGTCATAGGGTATATTGGGGCATGTCCTAGGGTTTGGGAGCATGTCCTGGTCAAAAGTCAAAGTTACAGTTGACTTTCCTCGCCAAACCCTAATTGTTGTGTAGATGAAAATGAGACTTGTTGCTCAAGCTGCTTGGATTAATCCATTGTTCCAAATGGATCAATATAGTTCATTAGAGACCCTCAAATAGTGTCTTGAGGTCTTGGCTCTTGATTTTCCCTAAAAGTCAACTTAGGGGTGAATTAGGTCAAGAAACCCTAATTCCTGATTTTTGATGCATGCATCCCCTGAGGCAAAATTGACTTGATGAATGGGTCCATGAGGTTCCATGGAGTATATTAGGTTGTGTTTTGGATCTTTGGCTTGTGTCCAGATGAAAAATTTCCATCTGGAGGCCCTGGTCGACCAAAACCCTAATTTGGTGATACTGGCGATCTCGAGACTTGATCCACCTAGAAGGGAGCAGCCTTGTGCTTAATCCTTGAAGTGGGAGTCCTTTTGATCCATTGTGGATGTTTGAGAGGTTAGAAAAGTTGAAGATCAAGTCATTCCTTGATTGATCCTTTGTCTAAGGCTCTGAGAGGGCTTAAAACCCTAATTTTGATTGTAGTGAATGCTCAATACTCCTTGAGGCATTTGATGAGGCATGATGATTCATCCACATTGTGATGGTGATTTGCACAATGATGGGAAATCTTAGTGGTCAAAATTTGGGGTATGAAAGATGCCCCTATTTAATCTTCTTGGACCCGAAGGTGTGAATGACGAAGGTATTCGGGCATTCGGGGTGCAAGAGGATTAAATATCAGAATACCCGAAATTTTGATGTGTCGCTCCCGGGATTTTCATCCAAGTACAAACGCGAAAGTGGCACCGAAACAGAGTCTCCAGCAATGTGTATTCATCCCAAGAGAGGGAAAGGAAACACCGCATAAACCTGAAGGAAGGGAAAGAGCATGGTCTTGCGACCAAGAGAACTGGATTCGGGAGTCGGTTACGCGAGAGGAAGGTATTAGCACCCCCTCGCGTCCATCGTACCCGATGGGATCCACGCTTGCTTGTCTCGATCAAAGGGTGTAAGAAAAGAATGCTGGAAAAAAGGAACTGAGAGAAAGAAAGAGAAAGAGAAACAAATGTAGGGAAAATAAAAGAAGTGCTCGCATGGGCCCTACCCCACTGCCTACGTATCTCATCGGGAGCATGAGAATCAGAGCGACGTAGTTCCCCTCACTAGGGATGGATTGTCTGTGTTTTTTAGAGAACGGCTTACGTCCTAGCTCAGGTGTTGCAGGCTCGCTGGTCCGAGTGCGTTACCATCTTGCAAGAGAACGAGTAGAAGCGCGTTCGTGCGTTGAGAATGAATGAGATGAGAAAAGAATTCCCGAAGGAAAGGCGTTATTGTTTGTTTTTGTCTTTTAGAAGGAAGTGTTTTGGATTTGTTTGCATACGACAGTGTATCTGGATCTTAGTCATTGGAATGTGTACCTTCTCACATTCCAAGATGGAATGGGTAAGAAAGCACACTAAGGGTGAAGAAGACCCTCACACTTAGTTCCAATTATCAAGGTTCAAACACACTAGCATACTTGTGTTTATTAAGTGTTTTGTTGATTATGAAGTGAAGAAGTGTTTTTTATTATTTGCACCTTCAACAAGTATTGCATTTAAGTCCCTCATACAAAATCAAATATGTAACACATTGACCTAAGATGGGCCATATGCTACACATCTTAAGATTATAAGAGAAGACCCCTTATAATCTTTTCTTCATATGAAAGGCCTAAATGCAATAAATGCCTACCTTTATTAGATATTTTGAATTTTCTTTGAGATGAGCAAAGAGACTCAAGGGAGGATAAAGGTAAAAATCTATATGGACTAAGACTCAATCCTAATTGATTAGTTAAGGGAGTGATCCTAAGGTTTGTGAGGTTTCAACCTAAAGTCTAAAGAAAGAAAGAATTAAACAATTCACTTCCAAAGTAGAAGTTGAATTGTAATTCAAAAAGGGAAAGTAATGAGTTATTAAAAGAAAGCACATAAGTGCTTAACAAAACACAAAATGGAATTGTAAAAGAGAAAGGATAGAAGTTGAATGTGGATTCCTTATCCACACTCAATTGAAACTTACCAAAGCCCCTACATGGTTAGTAAACATGTATAAGAAGTATAAGAAGTAAAAGAACATGTAATGCATCATAAAACTCAAAAGAATTAAATGAGAAACCAAATCCTAGAGCCACAATCAGAATGTACATCATATGGAAACCAATGGTTATTATCATACAAGTGCAAGTGAATAAGCAACAATCATCACCCATTAGCATTTAAACATGTTACAAGAAGAAGGGGTAGATGAAAGATGGAAAGAAATGAAGAGGACATGCATAAATGGAACATGTAAATCAACAACCAGAATTGAAACTAAATGGAAAATGGTTTATAAACATCTCAAAAGTATTTATGAATCAACTTCAAGACATTCAAGAAGTAATATAAGAAGAATTGAAATGAAAGTTCAAAAAGAAAGTGCAAACAATACATGTTAATGATGCACAAAGTTCAAATTGAAATGAACATGTAAAGATGACCTATAATGTGTATCAAAGACCTATAATATCATATGAATGGCTCATAACATATGCAAATGCTCATACAAATGTGCACAAAAGAATTCATGTAAACATGCACTAAAGTTGTAATGACATGCCATGGATTTTACATCCAATGTGATGCATCAAACAAAGACCAAATGGATTCATGAAAATTATGCCAACATATCATTGGAATGCCTAGGTCAGAAAT
Organism: Lathyrus tuberosus; assembly: GCA_022829125.1. Classification (NCBI taxonomy): domain Eukaryota; kingdom Viridiplantae; phylum Streptophyta; class Magnoliopsida; order Fabales; family Fabaceae; genus Lathyrus; species Lathyrus tuberosus. The sequence goes on from JALAZF010000038.1 coordinate 11,495,605, forward strand.
GCATCATACATCAAGATGGTATGTAAAAATTCAGAGCAAAATGACTTCAAACAAAGCAATTAGGTCAAATTGAAACATCATGCAAAGTGGAGCAAATATAGGCATCAAGACATATGATAAAGTGACCTAAAAAATCAAACAAAAATCATCTAACATGCTTCAATGTATTAGTGAATCAATGCAAAAAGAATCATGTCAAAATAGTTGGTAATGAGCAAGAACAAAATTAAACAAATTCATGTATCATGCTTTGAACGCATCTAAGTGGAAATTCAAAGAAAATTATGGAACAGGGGCAAAAAGGTCATAAAATCAGAAAATAAAATCATGAAAAATTTCCTAAATGTTTTAAGAATACACATGAATTTTTGTAGAATTTTCCAATATGTTTTGGTATTTTTAAAAATTAGAAATGAAACATGTATGAAAGAAATAAAAATAAAAAATGAATGCAAAATGAAGGGGGGTATGAACATAGCAAAGTCACAGTTCAAAATCATTGGGCTTCAATACATGGGGGTGTAATTATCAATCTGAATAGGTCCAAGTCTGCGCAAAACACCATAACAATCATGCACTTCAGTCAACAGAAATTGACTCATTCTTAGCCAATGGATCAAGTCAAAGTCAATTCATGGTCAAAGTAGTTGGAATCAACACACACACGCGCATGAGCACCCTTACTATCATGTACCACATCACACATAGTTTAAATGAAATCAGAAAAGAAACACGTGAGGTGCACATGATTTTTTTATGTGCTGGCAAGTTTTGGATCGTTAGATCAACAACATCAAACGGTTAACAAACAATCTGGCTATAAACCCTAACATGAAGACCACCGGCCGGAGAGAGACCTCCGGTCACCTTCTCCGGTCAATCACCACCGTCTGCAACCTTCGTACCTCACCAAAATACACAAACATGATACCAAAATGAAGCTGAGCTTACGTAGAGCACGAATTCAGTGATAAAACGCACAAAAAGTTCATGAAACGAGAGAATCGAACAGAAACACATTTGCCCTAACATTGGATCTATACCTCTAAGAGGTCTATCAACTAGCCAGAAATGTCACATTGCTTCTAGTAAGCTATTATCAACACCAAACAAGCTATAATCAGTGACTAAAATGCAAAATAATTGGAGAAATAAGAACCTGAAACGTGGAGATTCTTGGATCTTCAGAAAACCAGAGGGGAGAACTTGAACTCTTGAACTTGCTTGAGCAAAATAAATGCTCGTATATGCTTGAGAGTGGAGAAGAAATCAAATCTGAAATGAGATATCTCTTGAGGAATTCACCTTGTTTCAGCTTGTTCTTGAACAATAATGAATACTTGCTAGTGAAGATGATTAGATGAAGAAGGAATCGTGCAATAAGAGAGAACTCAGAGAGAAAGTTCAGAGAGAAAAAGTGAGGATGATTGGTGAAAATCGTGAAAATGAATCCCCCTCTCAAATGTGTGTGAGATTTCTATTTATGTGGCTGGTTAAGAATTAACTCATATGGTTGACAGTTAGAACTCAAGTTAACTGAGCTAGTTAACTGAGTTCTGAGTTAACAGAATGAGTGAGGAGGTTAGTGGCACGAGTTGGTGAGATTAACTATGGTGATGGTGAGCTCATAGCAGCTATGGTGAGGAAGAAGTGAATCAGTGGTGATGAGATGATGTTATGACATTGCAGCATGACATTACTTAGTGCACAAGCTATTTGTTCAAACACTTTCCCCTTTGATGTATGGCTGCTATGATGTACATGCATGGTAAGAGCAAGGTTTGTCCAAATGAAGAAACAAAAGTACACAAGTGTTTGTTGTAAGCTTGAGCAAAAATCGTGCACCAAGCTGTTAATGCATCAGTGTCAAGCATTGTGATTTGCGGGTGAAAATCTCTCAATTTAGTGAATGGTTTGATGATGTTTTGGGATCATTGGAAAGAAGAAGTGTAATACTACAAGTTTGGTGTGAAACAAGATTAGAAATTAGAACTCTATCTTGCTCAAAAATGACCTGAAATATTGGAAATCGCAACTGCTGTGTGGCGAGCAACTTGGCTTGCAGACAAGGTGTGCATGGCATGGATTTTCAGTTGTGTTGACCAATCTTTGAGCTATCATAATTCCTTATCCTTTGATCATATGAAAAAATCATGAACATCAATCTTGAAGATCTCACATAGGGGAACAACTTTGATGTTGCAAGATTTTTCATTTGAAGCCTCTAACTATGAGTAATTGATCCATACATCTTGTCCACCAACTGTTTGAGAAAATGACTGCGCGCAGACCTGGCCAAACTTGGTCATGACATGGTTTTGGGCCTACTTTCCTCCAACTTTGATCCATCATATCTCATTCAATTTTTATCCAATGGAGATGTTCCACATATGGATGTGAAGCTTAAAACAAGATCTTTCATTGAGGCAGAGTGGATTTTTCATTTGGTGCTCCAAATTTGAATGGCCTTGGTTCAAACTCTGATGCAAAATGGCCAAAACTTGCTATTTTTAGTAACCCTTCTTCATCCAAAAATGGCAACTTTCCACATCTTGATTTTTTTCATGATTCCTTTGGAGTTTCTTGATCAAATTTTGTACATTGGACATATGTAACATGAATTTCATGATTTTGGGCTCAAAAAGTCAAGAGTTGACTTTTCCTCTGATTATTTGACTTTGCCCCAATTTCTCTGATTCTTGATCTTTCTTCCAATTGAACCACTTCTAAAACCAATTGAGATGCAATTTTCCACATACATACACTTAGGGACATATGGAATACCATGACATCAAGTTTTGTTCAAAAAAACAGAAATACCCTGATTTAATTGGAAACCCTAATCTTGACCTCCTCTGGTTAGGAGGAAATTGCACATCTTCCAAATCCAAATTCCTCAGAGTATGTTGTGTATCCTCTTAAAGGATGATGAGAAATGCCACTTGAGAATGATTTTGAATCAATGAGCTATCTCTTTTGAGGATTTTCCTTCAATTTTTGGACTTCTTGCATAGTGTAGGATGTAATGCTTCACTCTCCTATTGAATCTCACCTTCTTGAGGTTGTGGAAGATCCATTGAGATGGTATGAGACATGAGGGACCTCTTGGCTTGCCTAGAGCCAACTTGATTAACCTTTTGTGCTTTGAATGGTCTCTTGATTGTCCACCTCCCACCTGACCACATGCCCTGATGGTAAGAAGGATGCCATGCTTCATTTTTCTATGTTAAATGCGATGTAATGTTAATGAGGTGGATATGATATGATAAATGATAATGCCATGCTATGATGACAAAGGGGAGAGCAAATTTTGGGGTATTACAGCTGCCCCTATTCAAGCGCTGTAGACCTGAATGCCTGAAAGCAATTGCTTTCGGACTTTCAAGGTATATAGTGATTGAATACCAAATATAACCAAAAATTTGCTCTGGGTGAAGAAGAAGAAAAGGGATATAAACCCAACGAGACTGCTGGATTGAATCTTCGATGAAACGTCGGAGAGATCTGTCTTTTGAACGATGCCAGACGACTACTGGCTTGCCACGCTGATGGTGGACTTTAATACTGTCTTTTATGCAATTCCAGACGACTACTGGCCTGCCACACCAATGGTGGACTTTGATAATGTCTTTTATGCAACTCCAGACGACTACTGGCCTGCCACACTACTGGTGGACTTTGCAGCTTCGTGCCACCCGAAGATGGACTTCTGCCAATCCACTGTTGGACTTTTGCCACCCGAAGACGGACTTTTGCCAATCCACTGTTGGACTTTTGCCACCCGAAGACGGACTTTTGCCAATCCACTGTTGGACTTTCGCCACCCGAAGACGGACTTTTGCCAATCCACTGTTGGACTTTCGCCACCCGAAGACGGACTTTTGCCAATCCACTGTTGGACTTTTAGCTGCTTTGCCACCCGAAGATGGACTTTTGCCAATCCACTGTTGGACTTTTGCCAAATCCACTGTTGGACTTTTGCCACCCGAAGACGGACTTTTGCCAATCCACTGTTGGACTTTTAGCTGCTTTGCCACCCGAAGATGGACTTTTGCCAATCCACTGTTGGACTTTTGCCACCCGAAGACGGACTTTTGCCAATCCACTGTTGGACTTTTAGAATATGCCACCCTTAGATGGACCTTTCGCCAATCCACTGTTGGACTTTTGCCACCCGAAGACGGACTTTTGCCAATCCACTGTTGGACTTTCGCCACCCGAAGACGGACTTTTGCCAATCCACTGTTGGACTTTCGCCACCCGAAGACGGACTTTTGCCAATCCACTGTTGGACTTTTAGCTGCTTTGCCACCCGAAGATGGACTTTTGCCAATCCACTGTTGGACTTTTAGAATTTTAAAATCGAATTACTCTCTGCCTCTGCGCCAGACATCTCTGCCGACTCTGCTGAGGAACCACAATCAATGATTTAATCTTGGAGACTCCTAAAAGGATAATATCTCTGCTGGCGAATGGATGAACAATCCGTCTGCTTCGAATTGTCAAGCTTGCCAAAAATAAATTGGACTTTAAGATATGAGGGAATGACGACTCTGCCAGGAATTATTCCATCTGTTTGGGGGGAATGAATTCTGGTCACAGCGATTCCGCTGGGGATGAGAATTTTTAAATGACGTCCTGCTGGGGAAATGAGCCATTAAAACTCTGCTTGGGGATTTATTCAACCCAAGATCCTTTATAGGGATTATCAACCTTCTGACCCGGCTGGGGAAAGGCTGTACCATCCTTGTTGAGGAATAGATTCTGTCGATCTGATAAACCTCTGCGGAGAGAACAACAACTCAGCTGGAAGTTGCTGACAAGATTCGATGCTGACCTCTGTGGGGATACCATGACCAGAGATACGATCTTGCTGGGTATCAGGGCTACTCTGCCAGGGATATGCAAATCCTGGTTAGAACATTCCACTGCAACTTGCTAGAAAGAGTCCTTAGAGATCTGTTGGGGAAACCCAAAGCAAATCCACAGTAGTCTGCTGAAGAATATGACTGTCGAGCTTAGGATAAATACCACAATGCACCATGTTAGGCGAGCTTCCCTTTAGACAATTCCGTTAGGGATGACGAGTTTATAACAAACTCTGCTGGCAGAAACTGCTTTAAAACGTCTCATGTTGGGGAATGCCTTTCGAGAGGATTTTACAGAAGACCAACTGTCCTCAAACTCTACTGGGGGTGACCAACACTTCATGTTGGGGAAACAATCATGCCCCATGCTTGGACAACACAACAATTCGTCCCCGCAGAGGATGTCATAAGAGGATTTTACAGAAGATCTAGCCTCTTCAAACTCTTGTGACTTCGCTGGGGATAATGACCATCAGTTTTGGTGTCGACGAGACCACTCTTTTGGGGAACCTGTGACCGTTATCGACATAGAAAAGCTTGTAGCTGTTGGAAATACTGTATGAGAGAATCGACTTAATAAGATGCAACGACACCCAGTTGAACTTAATTCACTGATATCGACCCGTTATGAACAATCGTCGACCGAACGATGAACGCCGATCTCCTTACCCATAATTGCCCCAGTCTTTTGCGTGGGGTGATTTATTGCTGGTCTTGTGCTTAAAATCATCTGCACCTGCTACCTGCAACAAAAGAATATGCCCACATGCCCCGAATATTGCGTGGCTAGAATCCACCATCCGGGAGTATTCAACATTCGAAGTAATTTCAAATATTTTTTCTGCACATGTTATTGCAAGGCTGCCATGTTTTCAAATGCAATGTTTTATCAACAATTAGGACGTTTTTGCAAACAAAGCAATAAAACAAAAATAGAAAGCTTTTTATTGAAATTCAATTTATTGACTGAGAGCCCAGAATAGGCAATTACATATGGAAGCAATCCCTGGAAAGAGGTGATCGCTGAAAATTGAGAAAAGAAACTATCCTAATGGCAATGTGAAAACGGAATTCCACTGAGTTTCCATTCTGTTATGACCAGTATGTCTTCAAAACTCCCCGACCTTGCCTTCTGAGGAATGATCAGACCGATTCCTATTCTTCAGAACGTCAGTTGTTCAAACGGTAATGGGTACAGATAACTCAGACTGTAATCATTCGCTTAAATCCCTCTTTTGTGTGGACCGCCCTTTCAGGTTTTCGATCCACCAGGATACCCTTTTTTGCCTAAGTTGCCCTTTCGGGTTTTCAACTTACCGGGTGTACAATTTTTTTTCAATTATATCCCTAATTTTTGCCCGAACCTTATTCTGTTTTTGGTTCGCCGGGATGCCCTTTTTTGCCTGGATTTTTTTATTTTTATTATCCAGCGGGTCTATTCATGCGAAGTATTTTTTGACTACGTCCGAGTTGACAGGGGATGAAAAGTCTTCGCCATCCATGGTTGTAAGCAATAAAGCTCCGCCCGAAAAGACCTTTTTAACCACGAATGGACCTTCATAATTAGGAGTCCATTTGCCCCTGTGGTCTGTATTGGGAGGAAGGATCCTTTTGAGTACCACATCTCCGACTTTGTAAACCCGAGGACGCACCTTTTGGTCAAATGCCTGCTTCATTCTGCGCTGATATAGTTGCCCATGACATACAGCCGCCAATCGCTTTTCCTCAATAAGGCTTAGCTGATCAAATCTGGCTCGTACCCATTCAGCTTCATCTAGCTTAACATCCATCATGACTCTGAGGGACGGAATCTCTACTTCAACCGGTAGCACTGCCTCCATACCATATACAAGTGAGAATGGGGTTGCCCCAGTAGACGTGCGTACCGACGTTCGATACCCATGCAAAGCAAATGGTAACATCTCATGCCAATCTTTGTACGTGACAACCATCTTCTGTACAATCTTCTTGATATTTTTGTTGGCCGCTTCGACCGCGCCATTCATCTTTGGGCGGTACGGAGAAGAATTGTGGTGTTCGATTTTGAAGTCCCGGCATAACTCAGCCATCATCTTATTGTTCAAATTAGAACCATTATCAGTAATGATTCTTTCGGGAACTCCATATCGGCAAATGATATCCCGTTTTAAGAAACGAGCGACCACTTGTTTTGTAACATTGGCATAGGATGAGGCTTCAACCCATTTGGTGAAGTAATCAATTGCCACCAAGATGAAACGATGACCATTGGAAGCTGTAGGCTCAATCTTTCCGATCATATCAATGCCCCACATGGCAAACGGCCAAGGCGACGACATGATACTCAACGGATTTGGAGGCACATGCACCTTGTCTGCATAGATCTGGCATTTATGGCATTTGCGGGCATATTTGCAACAATATGACTCCATAGTCAACCAATAATATCCCGACCTTAACAACTTTTTAGCCATTGCCTGCCCTCCGGCATGAGTACCGAAAGAGCCTTCGTGCACTTCAATCATCAACAAGTCTGCTTCATGTCTATCCACACATCTAAGCAGGACCGTGTCAAAATTTCTTTTATACAGCACGCCATCTTTGTTCAGGAAGAAACTACCAGCTAACCTTCTCAACGTCTTCCTGTCTTTGGACGATGCCCCGGACGGGTACTCTTGACTTTTCAAGAAACACTTAATGTCATGAAACCATGGCTTGTCATCAGACGTTGCATCGACCGCAAACACAAATGCTGGTCTGTCAAGGCGGGATACCTCAATCTTAGGTACATGGTTCCATCCTTGCACTTTGATCATGGAAGACAAAGTGGCCAAGGCATCAGCGAACCTATTCTCATCTCGAGGAATGTGGTACAGTTTCACTGTTGTGAAAAACGTCAGCAATCTCCTCGTATAATCTCTATACGGCACTAGATTTGCTTGGTGCGTGTACCAACTCCCTTTCACTTGATTGATTACCAAAGCTGAATCACCGAATATATCAAGGGTTTTAATCCGTAGATTAATCGCCTCCTCGATCCCCATTATACAAGCTTCGTACTCTGCTTCATTGTTGGTGCACCCGAAAGTTATTCGTGCAGTGAAAGGCATATGAACACCTTCCGGCGTGATAAGAACTGCTCCAACTCCGCACCCATTCATATTGACAGCCCCATCAAACATCAGACTCCATTTGGATTCAGGGTCTGGCCCCTCCTCCGGGAGTGGTTCCTCACAGTCTTTAGCTTTGAGAAACATGATGTCCTCATCAGGGAAGTCAAACTTCATGGGTTGGTAATCATCCATTGGCTGTTGCGCAAGATAATCGGACAAGATACTTCCTTTGATGGCCTTTTGTGAAGTGTACTGAATGTCATACTCTGTCAAGACCATTTGCCACCGTGCAACTCTGCCTGTCAATGCTGGTTTCTCGAAAATATACTTGATAAGATCCATCTTTGAAATCAACAAGGTCGTGTGCCTAACCATATATTGCCTCAATCGCTTAGCGGCCCATGCAAGCGCACAGCATGTGTTTTCAAGCATTGAGTATCGGGACTCACAATCATTGAACTTTTTGCTCAGGTAGTAAATAGCATGCTCCTTCCTACCTGTCTCGTCATGTTGACCGAGAACACAACCCATGGCACCTTCAAGCACTGTCAGATACATTATCAGCGGTCTCCCTTCAACTGGAGGTATTAGAATCGGAGGTTCCTGCAAGTATTCTTTTATCTTATCGAATGCCAATTGGCAATCGTCATTCCACCTGACCGTTTGATCTTTCCTTAACAATTTAAATATTGGCTCACACGTGGCTGTTAGGTGAGATATGAACCTTGCAATGTAGTTCAATCTACCCAAGAAACCACGAACCTCTTTTTCTGTTCTCGGTTCAGGCATTTCTTGTATTGCTTTCACCTTGGCAGGATCAACCTCGATTCCTCTTTCGCTCACAATGAAACCCAGTAACTTTCCAGAACGCACCCCAAACGTGCACTTGTTTGGATTTAATCTCAGACGGAACTTTCTCAACCTTTCAAACAGCTTTTTCAGGTTAACCAGATGTTCCTCTTCTGTTCTCGACTTGGCAATCATATCATCTACATAACATTCGATCTCCTTATGAATCAAGTCATGAAACAATGTCACCATCGCCCGCTGGTACGTTGCCCCTGCGTTTTTCAACCCAAAAGGCATTACTTTATAACAATATGTACCCCACGGAGTAATGAACGTGGTCTTCTCCATGTCTTCAGGTGCCATCTTGATCTGGTTGTACCCGGAGAAACCGTCCATAAATGAGAACACTGAAAACTGAGCTGTATTATCGACCAGCACATCAATATGAGGTAGTGGAAAATCATCTTTCGGGCTAGCTTTATTAAGATCTCGATAATCCACACACATTCTCACTTTTCCATCTTTCTTCGGTACTGGCACGATGTTGGCTACCCATGGAGGATACTTTGTCACAGCAAGAAAACCAGCGTCCCACTGCTTCTGGACTTCCTCCTTAATCTTTAAGGCCATGTCGGGGTGAGTCCGACGAAGTTTCTGCTTGACTGGCGGACATTCTTCTCTCAATGGTAGCCTGTGCACGACAATATCCGTATCCAACCCCGGCATGTCTTGATACGACCAGGCGAAGATGTTAACATACTCGCGCAACATTTCCGTCAAAGTTTGCTTCACATCTGCTTGCAAGCTGGCACCAATCCTGATCTCTTTCTTGGCGTCCTTGGTACCAATATTGATGATTTCTACAGTCTCCTGATGAGGCTGGATGACCCTTTCCTCTTGTTTCAACAATCTGGCCAGTTCTTCAGAAAGTTCACAATCTTTCCCATCCCCTTCTTCGGCTTGATAAATCGGATTGTCAAAGTCATACATGGCCATATCAAAATCGTTATCAGTGGTATCCGGAGGATCAAGTCTGCATGAACGGGTTCATGCCTTATTTTAGAATTTATTTTTAAGCAAAACAAAAGAAAATGAAACATTGCCATTTTATATTTTTTGTGCAAAAATAAAAACTGAAAGACAGAGAACAAAATTTGATTGCAAAACGTCCTTTATTAATGATTAAACATTGCAAATGCAACCATGGTGGCCCTACAAATGAATCTATACGCCTTGGGCAGAGCGCAAGATTTTGACATGCATTATGGTTAGAAAAAACAAAGAAAAATTACTCTGTCTGAAGAGTAACCCGGATGACTTCTTCAACGAACCAGTTTTGCACTTGTTGTCCCGGAACATGAGGGCGTACCCAGTTGTCCAGGTCACAATCACTGTCAACACTATCCTCCGTGGCTGCACAAGACTGGTCCATGTAGATAATTCCCCCACTATTGAAAGTAATGGGTCCCCTGCTCCCCGCATCTGAAGTTGTAGAGGGATGATAACCAATACCAAATTTGTCTTCCTTCATTGGGGTCTCTATCAACCTGCCCCAACCTTGGGCGTTGCCTGCCCTGACGACTTCGACAGCTTGTTTGTAAGATGAAATGGAGGTACCAGCCCCAACTGGTACAGAAGAAGACTCAGGTGCATCGTCAATATTGACTGCTTCAAATGATTGGCACAGCATCTCATGAATTTCCCCATCCATTTCAATGTACTTGAATGTGGACAAGTGACTCACAAAGATGTCTTCCTCCCCACACACTGTCACAACCTGCCCTTCAAACTCATACTTCAGCTTTTGATGTAGAGTAGAAGTAACAGCCCCGGCTCCGTGAATCCAAGGGCGTCCCAATAGGCAGCTATATGCAGGTTGTATGTCCATTACATGGAACGTGGATTTGAATACCTGTGGTCCAATTTGTACGGGCAATTCCACCTCACCAAACACAGATCGTCTGGTCCCATCGAATGCTCTGACCACCAATTCACTAGGCCTTAAGATCAAACCATCAACTTCCAGCTTCATCAATGCCTTCTTGGGCAAGACATTAAGTGATGAACCAGTGTCTACCAGTACATGAGATAACACTGCGCCCTTACACTCCATCGTGATATGCAAAGCCTTATTATGGTTTCTTCCTTCAACAGTCAAATCTCTACTTGTAAAGCCCAAGCCATGGCTGACATTAACATTGGAGATTACGCCCTCGAGCTGATTAACAGTAATTTCTTGTGGCACGTATGCACTCTTCAACACTTTCAACAACGCCTGCCGGTGCGCATCAGAGCACATCAATAGTGACAAGATTGAAATCTTTGAAGGGGTCTGATTCAGTTGGTCCACAATCTTATAATCGCTTTTCTTGATTATCTTCATAAATTCTTCCATTTCCTTATCAAAAATAATCTTTGTCTCTGCTTCAGGTGTAGGCGCACTTTCAACCACCTGTTTACCCTTAGCCTTTGCTGCAGCTTCTACCTCCTTATCACTTCTCAAGGTTTGGGGAGCGAACAACCTTCCACTCCTTGTAAAGCCCCCTACACCCCCTACATTATCAATATTTGGGCTGACTGACGGCTCAACTTCCTGCTTTTTACCTTCGTAATATACATCTGCCCCATAGTGCCATGGGATAGCTTTCGTAGATGTGAACGGAATTGGTCCTGGCACTGTGATAGTGACAGGACTGGGCCCTTCTGGCGCAACACTCGCCACGGGAACTGCATTGACCGGCATTTGAATCTCAGCGGGAGTGTAATAGATGGTCATGATTGATATCTCATCAGTGTCTTTCACGACTCTGTCGAACTGTAGACATCCTTCATCGATCAGATTCTGTAAACCCATCTTCAACTTATCACAGCCGTTCTCCTGATTCATACACTCAGAGCAATCTTGATTACAGCCCGGGAACACCTGTCCCTTCAATAAACGATCTTTTACAACCAACAAAGAAGTTTTCACTTGATGAACGTCTAACACCAAATTCAATCTCCTCCCATCTTCAATAGCGTACACATTTGCTGCGCTATGATCAGGCATGGGATGCTGAGTAATATTAGGAGCGGGAGAGAAATTGATGGCTTTAGCATCAATCAAATCTTGTACTTTATGATGGAAAGCCCAGCATTTTTCAATGGAGTGCCCCTGAGCACCTGAGTGGAACTCACAACGAGCATTAGCATCGAAGTTAGGTGGCAGGTTTCCAGCAACCGGAGCTTTCATAGTACGGAGTTCTACCAACTTTAACTCGAGTAGCCGGGGCAACAGCGCGGCATAAGTCATAGGGAGAGGATCCATCTTACGATCCCTCTGTCTAGACCTTTGCTGGAAAAAAGGTTGTTGCTGTTGAACTTGTTGTTGGGGTTGTTGTTTCTGAACAGACGGTGTGGGGATTGTCACAGCATCTACCTGATAATAAGCTCGAGAACTCCCTCTGCCTCGTCCTCTAAACACAGCATTCGTATCACCTTCTCTTCTTTTCTGGTTACTAGCGAACGGTTTCTTCGTCCCCGAAGAGCCAGCCCCACTCACATCCTGGATCTTTCCAAGCTTTAACAGACTTTCTATTCTTTCTCCCGCAATCACAATATCAGCAAATCCAGTTGACGGACAAGCAGCTAATCTATCCAGATAGGCCCCTTGCAAGGTGCCCATGAACATATCTGCCATTTCTCTGTCTGACAAGGGAGGTTGAACCTGGCCAGCCATTTCCCTCCACCTCTGTGCATATTCTTTGAAACTCTCCTTGGCATTTTGGGACAATCCCTGCAATTGGGTGCGGTTGGGCGCCATGTCAATATTATATTGGTATTGCTTCAGGAACGCTTCTGCCAGATCTTTCCAATTCTTCACAGCAGCTCTACTCAACTTCATGTACCAGGTCAAAGACGCCCCCGCCAGACTGTCCTGAAAATAGTGCATCCATAGCTTCTCGTCATCCGTATGGGCTGAAATCTTCCCAAAGTTAGCTTGAAGATGCGTTTGGGGACACGCATTGCCGTGATACTTATCAAAAGTGGGAGGTTTGAATTTAGGGGGAATTCTGACTCCTGGGACCAGCCCCCAGCTAGTAACATCAATACCCATAGAGTTCTTGCATTCCATGGCCCTGATCTTTTCTGCTAACTCATCATACCTTCGATCACCTTGATTACCCACATCAGCATCCAGCAGAGTAAATTGGTCCTCCAGGGTATCTTCAAGAGTAACACCAACATGCCTACCATTTCCATTACCCCGATTGTTACCACCAGGAGGAGGGTTGCCACCGGGAGGAGGAATGCCATGTCCCTGTGAATTGTCATGATGATCACCTTCGGGCCCGTTGTCGGGACGCTCTACCAGAAGCCTCAGTCTCTCCTGATTTTGCGCCATGCCAGTCATGAGGGTCATGAACTGGTCCATACGCGCCCTCATTTCCGCCAAATCACTTTGCACTTGATCCATGATTCTTACTTGATTCCTTCGCGTCGAATATCGGTGAATATGACTCTCCGCTATACTGCCTGAAACCAAATAAAGGTTAGAGTCCCTGCAACGAGTACCTGAAAAGCAAGTAACAAAAATGCAAAATGATATGCAATTCCATGCAATGCCATGTTTGTCATTTCCGAGGTGCTTTATACCCTGATTCCAATCCAATCGCAGAAATCTGAAGACCAGAAATTGTGATATAAAGAGACGTGTCGTGGTCATGTGCTTGTGTGCAGCTATCTGATAAGGAATAATTCTGAATAAAACTGCTCATACTCATTCAACAAAGTATTCAAGTACATTTAAGAAAGGCTCATCCGCAAATGCAATACAAGGAAAAATGGATCCATCAACAAGCCTGATGGTAACCATTAATAACAAAATATAAGGAAAAGAACATCAGTCTGACAATTCCACACCCTTCAGCTTATCACTTGAGTATTTGATCTCCTCAAAAAGTATACGGGTACGCTGGTGATTCGGCTTTTCAATCATTTCTTTGATCAAGACATCCCTTTTCTCAAGAGCTTCAGTTAAAGAACCCATGTGCAGCATCAGAGCCTCGTCATCACACACTCCTTTGTGTCTCTTTATGCCGGCTTGCGTCTTGAGTATCTCCCTTTCTATCATGACTTCTTCAAGCTCTTTCTTGGTATTCCTCAGCTCACCTCTAGCTTCTTCTAGCTGTTCTTGACTCTTACCGAGGCTTTCCCGATACTTTCTCCTCTGCTCATGCGCCTTTTCAAGCTCTTCGTCCTTAATCTGCAACTGTTCCTGTAATTCAGCATTCTCTATCCTAACTTCGTCCCAAGCGTGCTGAAACTTTGTTAACTTTTCTTTGGTCTGTGCTAACGCCTGTTTGGTTTGCTTGTGGGCTTGAGTAGCATCATCAGCACCTTTACTAATCTTCCGGAAATGTTGGGCTCTTCCAGCAAAGTCTTTTTCTTTTGCAGTTAGGATTTGTTCAGCATCTTGGGCTTTCCGCTCCAGCTCTTTGTTGGCATGTAGAGCATTCTGAAGACGGCTACTCAACTCGGAATTCTCTCCTTGGAGCTTTTTCACCAAGGCTTGCAACTTGTCAACTTCTTCCACAGTAGCAGTGCTTCTTGCTTTCTCATTCTCCGGATACAAAAGGGGTGCCTTACCAAAAGGCAAGAGAAAATCTTCAACTCTTTTCTTCACCCACTCTTCATATGCTGGATAAACCCGGTTGTTAGGCTTTCCTAGAGCAACTTTCCCCTTTTTCAGTATGCTACCCCAGCTTTCAGAAGCTTTCTGTGCTGCTTCCCAACCATCTGATGTATGAAAATAGAGGGACTCCTCCACATCTCTCTTAATAGGCGGACCCGTCAGGGCATACCCAAATTGTCGAATGGCCAAAGAAGGATTGTAGTTAATCCCACCCAGCCTTCCTATCAGTGGAACGTTAGGGAACTTACCACAGCTGTGGATAATATTCTTGCCAATCAGCCCGTGATCTACCCATACGATGTCCTTGGCCACCAATCCCATTAAACGCTGTTTCCACTCTAGAGAATCTTTGGAATCCACAAAAGCCCCTGATTGTGGTAAACGGCCCGCAAACCACTTATAGAACAAGGGTGCACAACAACGAATTATCCCTCCTCTTTTCTTTTCATTTCGGTTGTACAATGAGTAGTGAAGATCTCCCAGTAGCGTTGGCACCGGGTTCTTCATCATGAATATTCGTATAGCGTCCGTATCAATAAAATCCGGCTCGTTGGGAAACAACACTATGCCGTATATACAAAGGGCTAGCAAAGCATTAAAAACAAGCCAATTCTCGCCTTTAGCTGCTTCCTGGGCCTTCTTAATCAGATATTCCAGCTTGTAACCACGAATCTTTCCTTTGTTGGAGACCTTGTCACTTAGCTCTGATTTGCTCAAATATAGAGCACCAGCCAACTTCCCAAAGTCAAGATCCCCCACTGATCCAAAGAAAGGGGGCTCCTCCTTGATAGCAATCCCCAACATGTTGGAATACTCCTCCAGGGTAGGAACCAACACATAGTCTGGAAATACAAAACATCTCAGAGGCGGATCATAGAACTGCATCAACGTATGGAGACCTCTGGCTTCATAATCACTGACATTACGGACCATAGATAAAATCCACCCATATTTCTCTTCAAAAGCTTCTCGTGCTGCCGGGCTCGCCATTCCCTTCAGCACAACAATAGGGCCCAAAGTAGGCGTAAGGAACTTATAGCTGATGATATTCTTCCTCTCTTTAGTGTTCATCTTTGCAGGGACCTGATGACTGGAATCAAGGGTAATATATGCACCTGGAAATG
Organism: Lathyrus tuberosus; assembly: GCA_022829125.1. Taxonomy (NCBI): domain Eukaryota; kingdom Viridiplantae; phylum Streptophyta; class Magnoliopsida; order Fabales; family Fabaceae; genus Lathyrus; species Lathyrus tuberosus. Next base: position 11,511,152 of record JALAZF010000038.1, read on the forward strand.
AATAAACATGTATGTTAGGATATGATAATGCAATGCAAAGGGCAATGTGATCAGGTAATCAGGTGTCTGTGCTGAACTGTGAACGGTGTCAGTGTAGCTCTGAGACTAATATAGAACCATAGATAAGAACCATCTGAATACAATAGGATGAAACTTCCTTTTTGTGCAATGATGATAGAAAACTGGGTATGTAGGAGGTCATGGTTACCTGCAAACCTGTAAACAACCCGCCCTTCTCACATGTGGGTACTAGGATGTTCAGTATCCCGGGCTCTCAGGTCGAGAAATGATGATACGTTCACCATTTCTGGTTTGGCATCATCATTAATCGAGGAGGCCTCAACTGATTCTCCAAAACAAAAAGGTCCTCAGCTTCTGGCACTGAGGTCGAGAAGCAATAGTACATTCATCCCTCAGGGTACAGTACTATCGCCAATCGAGGAGTGCCTCCGCTGATTCTCTTTCAAAAAGGGATGTCCTATAGCAAGTTCCCAGCATTGGGTCCTCGGATCGAGGATGTGCAATGGGTTTGCCACGGAATGTGGTCTGCCACTGTCACATCTCGGGAGGAGTGCCGCAACTGAGTCCTCGGGAATGGTCACCAGAGTCGACAGTTCCTCAAGAGAATAACCACTGGCCTGCATAACATGCAGTAGCAGAAAGCTCCTGATAGAACCTCGTCTGGTTGTGGGTCTCATGAACAACAATACGTGGTCACCACCACGCAAGCGTCATGACTATCCACTCTAATTCCTATGTGTGTACTCAAGCCTGTGTAGTGAGCTTATCTCTCAGAACACCCCGCCCGCCAAACAGAAAATAACAGCACAGTCCAGCACAATAATGATATATAATGCAGTAAATGCGATAAATACAGCAATGTACAGTAAAGCAGTAAGTAACTATACAATAAAACAGTAAATATAGCACAACAGTAAACACCCAATGAAAGAAAAACAGACAAGCGCTAGGATTGACTCGCTAAGGAAACCAGAGATTCTGGGTTCGGTCCCCAGCAGAGTCGCCAGCTGTCGCTCCCGGGATTTTCATCCAAGTACAAACGCGAAAGTGGCACCGAAACAGAGTCGCCAGCAATGTGTATTCATCCCAAGAGAGGGAAAGGAAACACCGCATAAACCTGAAGGAAGGGAAAGAGCATGGTCTTGCGACCAAGAGAACTGGATTCGGGAGTCGGTTACGCGAGAGGAAGGTATTAGCACCCCCTCGCGTCCATCGTACCCGATGGGATCCACGCTTGCTTGTCTCGATCAAAGGGTGTAAGAAAAGAATGCTGGAAAAAAGGAACTGAGAGAAAGAAAGAGAAAGAGAAACAAATGTAGGGAAAATAAAAGAAGTGCTCGCATGGGCCCTACCCCACTGCCTACGTATCTCATCGGGAGCATGAGAATCAGAGCGACGTAGTTCCCCTCACTAGGGATGGATTGTCTGTGTTTTTTAGAGAACGACTTACGTCCTAGCTCAGGTGTTGCAGGCTCGCTGGTCCGAGTGCGTTACCATCTTGCAAGAGAACGAGTAGAAGCGCGTTCGTGCGTTGAGAATGAATGAGATGAGAAAAGAATTCCCGAAGGAAAGGCGTTATTGTTTGTTTTTGTCTTTTAGAAGGAAGTGTTTTGGATTTGTTTGCATACGACAGTGTATCTGGATCTTAGTCATTGGAATGTGTACCTTCTCACATTCCAAGATGGAATGGGTAAGAAAGCACACTAAGGGTGAAGAAGACCCTCACACTTAGTTCCAATTATCAAGGTTCAAACACACTAGCATACTTGTGTTTATTAAGTGTTTTGTTGATTATGAAGTGAAGAAGTGTTTTTTATTATTTGCACCTTCAACAAGTATTGCATTTAAGTCCCTCATACAAAATCAAATATGTAACACATTGACCTAAGATGGGCCATATGCTACACATCTTAAGATTATAAGAGAAGACCCCTTATAATCTTTTCTTCATATGAAAGGCCTAAATGCAATAAATGCCTACCTTTATTAGATATTTTGAATTTTCTTTGAGATGAGCAAAGAGACTCAAGGGAGGATAAAGGTAAAAATCTATATGGACTAAGACTCAATCCTAATTGATTAGTTAAGGGAGTGATCCTAAGGTTTGTGAGGTTTCAACCTAAAGTCTAAAGAAAGAAAGAATTAAACAATTCACTTCCAAAGTAGAAGTTGAATTGTAATTCAAAAAGGGAAAGTAATGAGTTATTAAAAGAAAGCACATAAGTGCTTAACAAAACACAAAATGGAATTGTAAAAGAGAAAGGATAGAAGTTGAATGTGGATTCCTTATCCACACTCAATTGAAACTTACCAAAGCCCCTACATGGTTAGTAAACATGTATAAGAAGTATAAGAAGTAAAAGAACATGTAATGCATCATAAAACTCAAAAGAATTAAATGAGAAACCAAATCCTAGAGCCACAATCAGAATGTACATCATATGGAAACCAATGGTTATTATCATACAAGTGCAAGTGAATAAGCAACAATCATCACCCATTAGCATTTAAACATGTTACAAGAAGAAGGGGTAGATGAAAGATGGAAAGAAATGAAGAGGACATGCATAAATGGAACATGTAAATCAACAACCAGAATTGAAACTAAATGGAAAATGGTTTATAAACATCTCAAAAGTATTTATGAATCAACTTCAAGACATTCAAGAAGTAATATAAGAAGAATTGAAATGAAAGTTCAAAAAGAAAGTGCAAACAATACATGTTAATGATGCACAAAGTTCAAATTGAAATGAACATGTAAAGATGACCTATAATGTGTATCAAAGACCTATAATATCATATGAATGGCTCATAACATATGCAAATGCTCATACAAATGTGCACAAAAGAATTCATGTAAACATGCACTAAAGTTGTAATGACATGCCATGGATTTTACATCCAATGTGATGCATCAAACAAAGACCAAATGGATTCATGAAAATTATGCCAACATATCATTGGAATGCCTAGGTCAGAAATGCATCATACATCAAGATGGTATGTAAAAATTCAGAGCAAAATGACTTCAAACAAAGCAATTAGGTCAAATTGAAACATCATGCAAAGTGGAGCAAATATAGGCATCAAGACATATGATAAAGTGACCTAAAAAATCAAACAAAAATCATCTAACATGCTTAAATGTATTAGTGAATCAATGCAAAAAGAATCATGTCAAAATAGTTGGTAATGAGCAAGAACAAAATTAAACAAATTCATGTATCATGCTTTGAACGCATCTAAGTGGAAATTCAAAGAAAATTATGGAACAGGGGCAAAAAGGTCATAAAATCAGAAAATAAAATCATGAAAAATTTCCTAAATGTTTTAAAAATACACATGAATTTTTGTAGAATTTTCCAATATGTTTTGGTATTTTTAAAAATTAGAAATGAAACATGTATGAAAGAAATAAAAATAAAAAATGAATGCAAAATGAAGGGGGGTATGAACATAGCAAAGTCACAGTTCAAAATCATTGGGCTTCAATACATGGGGGTGTAATTATCAATCTGAATAGGTCCAAGTCTGCGCAAAACACCATAACAATCATGCACTTCAGTCAACAGAAATTGACTCATTCTTAGCCAATGGATCAAGTCAAAGTCAATTCATGGTCAAAGTAGTTGGAATCAACACACACACGCGCATGAGCACCCTTACTATCATGTACCACATCACACATAGTTTAAATGAAATCAGAAAAGAAACACGTGAGGTGCACATGATTTTTTTATGTGCTGGCAAGTTTTGGATCGTTAGATCAACAACATCAAACGGTTAACAAACAATCTGGCTATAAACCCTAACATGAAGACCACCGGCCGGAGAGAGACCTCCGGTCACCTTCTCCGGTCAATCACCACCGTCTGCAACCTTCGTACCTCACCAAAATACACAAACATGATACCAAAATGAAGCTGAGCTTACGTAGAGCACGAATTCAGTGATAAAACGCACAAAAAGTTCATGAAACGAGAGAATCGAACAGAAACACATTTGCCCTAACATTGGATCTATACCTCTAAGAGGTCTATCAACTAGCCAGAAATGTCACATTGCTTCTAGTAAGCTATTATCAACACCAAACAAGCTATAATCAGTGACTAAAATGCAAAATAATTGGAGAAATAAGAACCTGAAACGTGGAGATTCTTGGATCTTCAGAAAACCAGAGGGGAGAACTTGAACTCTTGAACTTGCTTGAGCAAAATAAATGCTCGTATATGCTTGAGAGTGGAGAAGAAATCAAATCTGAAATGAGATATCTCTTGAGGAATTCACCTTGTTTCAGCTTGTTCTTGAACAATAATGAATACTTGCTAGTGAAGATGATTAGATGAAGAAGGAATCGTGCAATAAGAGAGAACTCAGAGAGAAAGTTCAGAGAGAAAAAGTGAGGATGATTGGTGAAAATCGTGAAAATGAATCCCCCTCTCAAATGTGTGTGAGATTTCTATTTATGTGGCTGGTTAAGAATTAACTCATATGGTTGACAGTTAGAACTCAAGTTAACTGAGCTAGTTAACTGAGTTCTGAGTTAACAGAATGAGTGAGGAGGTTAGTGGCACGAGTTGGTGAGATTAACTATGGTGATGGTGAGCTCATAGCAGCTATGGTGAGGAAGAAGTGAATCAGTGGTGATGAGATGATGTTATGACATTGCAGCATGACATTACTTAGTGCACAAGCTATTTGTTCAAACACTTTCCCCTTTGATGTATGGCTGCTATGATGTACATGCATGGTAAGAGCAAGGTTTGTCCAAATGAAGAAACAAAAGTACACAAGTGTTTGTTGTAAGCTTGAGCAAAAATCGTGCACCAAGCTGTTAATGCATCAGTGTCAAGCATTGTGATTTGCGGGTGAAAATCTCTCAATTTAGTGAATGGTTTGATGATGTTTTGGGATCATTGGAAAGAAGAAGTGTAATACTACAAGTTTGGTGTGAAACAAGATTAGAAATTAGAACTCTATCTTGCTCAAAAATGACCTGAAATGTTGGAAATCGCAATTGCTGTGTGGCGAGCAACTTGGCTTGCAGACAAGGTGTGCATGGCATGGATTTTCAGTTGTGTTGACCAATCTTTGAGCTATCATAATTCCTTATCCTTTGATCATATGAAAAAATCATGAACATCAATCTTGAAGATCTCACATAGGGGAACAACTTTGATGTTGCAAGATTTTTCATTTGAAGCCTCTAACTATGAGTAATTGATCCATACATCTTGTCCACCAACTGTTTGAGAAAATGACTGCGCGCAGACCTGGCCAAACTTGGTCATGACATGGTTTTGGGCCTACTTTCCTCCAACTTTGATCCATCATATCTCATTCAATTTTTATCCAATGGAGATGTTCCACATATGGATGTGAAGCTTAAAACAAGATCTTTCATTGAGGCAGAGTGGATTTTTCATTTGGTGCTCCAAATTTGAATGGCCTTGGTTCAAACTCTGATGCAAAATGGCCAAAACTTGCTATTTTTAGTAACCCTTCTTCATCCAAAAATGGCAACTTTCCACATCTTGATTTTTTTCATGATTCCTTTGGAGTTTCTTGATCAAATTTTGTACATTGGACATATGTAACATGAATTTCATGATTTTGGGCTCAAAAAGTCAAGAGTTGACTTTTCCTCTGATTATTTGACTTTGCCCCAATTTCTCTGATTCTTGATCTTTCTTCCAATTGAACCACTTCTAAAACCAATTGAGATGCAATTTTCCACATACATACACTTAGGGACATATGGAATACCATGACATCAAGTTTTGTTCAAAAAAACAGAAATACCCTGATTTAATTGGAAACCCTAATCTTGACCTCCTCTGGTTAGGAGGAAATTGCACATCTTCCAAATCCAAATTCCTCAGAGTATGTTGTGTATCCTCTTAAAGGATGATGAGAAATGCCACTTGAGAATGATTTTGAATCAATGAGCTATCTCTTTTGAGGATTTTCCTTCAATTTTTGGACTTCTTGCATAGTGTAGGATGTAATGCTTCACTCTCCTATTGAATCTCACCTTCTTGAGGTTGTGGAAGATCCATTGAGATGGTATGAGACATGAGGGACCTCTTGGCTTGCCTAGAGCCAACTTGATTAACCTTTTGTGCTTTGAATGGTCTCTTGATTGTCCACCTCCCACCTGACCACATGCCCTGATGGTAAGAAGGATGCCATGCTTCATTTTTCTATGTTAAATGCGATGTAATGTTAATGAGGTGGATATGATATGATAAATGATAATGCCATGCTATGATGACAAAGGGGAGAGCAAATTTTGGGGTATTACATGATGGCGGTTATGAATGGCAGATCGCATTCATCTTCTTTTGCTAAGTAATGATGCTTAGAAAAGGTAAACTTCCCCTCGATCCTGGTCTTCAGCCAAGGAACTGGTCTTAGTTTCTGATTTAAACTTCCCCTCGATCCTGGTTTCCTACCAAGGAACTTGTCTTAGTTTCTTATGTAAACTTCCCCTCGATCCTGGTTTCCTACCAAGGAACTGGTCTTAGTTTCTGATTGTAAACTTCCCCTCGATCCTGGTTTCCTACCAAGGAACTGGTCTTAGTTTCTTATGTAAACTTCCCCTCGATCCTGGTTTCCTACCAAGGAACTAGTCTTAGTTTCTTTTGTCAATAAACTTTATCGACAAGGGACACTATGCGTAGCAGCTTTCCTTCAAACTTCTCGCCGAATTTTCCTGGGGAGATGCCATTTGACGGAAAAAGGTCTGAGGTTAGACTTGCTGGGGGAACCCAGTCGTCTGAGTTGTAGAGGTGCACAAACTTCTCTGTTGGAGACGCCATTTGTCGATTCTACTAGGGGAAAGAGAGTCTCTTGAGAGACTATTTCCACTTGGGATCTTACATCATACTTTTCTCGGGATCTTCCCGGAGAAACGCCATATGATGGGGTCCAATTCTGAGGTGCCGATGACCTTTTCATCGGTGGGTTTTTCGGAGAAAAAACTGCCGTACTTCCGAATCTCCGATTTAGGAGGCTTTCTCTCGGGATTTTCTTTAATCCGAGAAAACAAGGATATCATCTTCAATGGAGAAGAGTGACATCGGTTGAAGGTTCTCTGGTCTTTCAGAGGTTCAAGTTATCAAAGTGGTCGAGGAGCCAACTTCAATCCAGAAATAAACTGGAGGAGAGATTGTTCAAACGCAGCGTTTCCTGACGAGGCAAGAACTGACAACTCGATTGAGAGGACTCCTATCACTAAGGGACAAGACCGGCTAGAGTGATAGCGATGCAATATGAAATGTGAATGCAAATTAATAATGCATGATGTATGTATATTTATGCTGACAAAACTGACGCGACATACAAACTGACGGGTGAACACGACTGGATACTCGGCCAACGCGGGGCGAAGAAGTACCGTCAGTTCAGAATAGCAATTCCACCTTGCTTAGGAGAGATAGTCACTGTTGGGAGCTATGTTGGTCGGGCTTAGGAGATAAGAACTCGGTCGTTGGTATCAAATGGGAAAGCCACATCTGATACAGTTGATCCTTCATTCAGGCGCACTGGCTTAGAAGGAGTACTTTGATTCTGCACTTTGAAGTTCGATTACTTCTGGAGAAGCGATTGATGTTCTTTTGAGGTTTAACAGTCAAAATAAATTGTCGTCTTTATTTTAAAAGCAGAAAAAATTTTAACAAGTAAATTCATTTTTGTTTTATTTCAAGAATCGTTAGTCATGTTAACAACGTCGTTCTGTAAAGCTAAAACAAATAAGAATTACAAACAAAAGCACAAGGGCTCAAATTTTATTGATGAGATGGAAATCAGCCAACCGCGTGATTCCAAAGAGTATATACAATGTTTGAAAATGGTAATTTACAGGGAAAAGGGCTACGTTGAAACATAACGACCATTATCCTTCTACCAACTTTGAATTCGGGGCATCCTGAGCTTTTGTCGAAGATGACCTTGACTGGAGTTTTCTGACAGATGATGTAACTACTGTTGCTGAGGGACTTGCCTCCGTTGAACATAGTTACTTGCCATTATCCCTAACTTTTGCCTGGATTGTACTATGATGTTTCCAATCCATCGGGATGATTTTTTTTCTTGTCTCTAACTTTTGCTTGGACCGCCCTTTCGGGTTTTCAATCCACCGGGATGTTTTTTTTTTTAGTTTAGGCGAAGTATTTCTTGACTACATCAACATTCTTGGGGTAGGCAAATTCCTCTCCATCCATGGTTGCAAGTCTCAAGGCGCCGCCTGAGAAAGCTTTCGTGACCACATAGGGGCCATCATAATTCGGAGTCCACTTGCCCCGGGAGTCAGTGAGAAATGATTGTATCTTCTTGAGCACGAGGTCTCCTTTTCTGAAGACACGAGGTCGAACCTTTTTGTCGAACGCCCTCTTTATTCTTTGCTGATACAACTGACCGTGGCATAGTGCCGTGATTCGTTTCTCTTCGATCAGGTTTAATTCGTCGTGTCGGCTTTGACACCATTCAGCTTCGGTGAGCTTAGCTTCCATCAGTACTCGGATTGATGGGATCTCTACTTCTATGGGGAGCACTGCCTCCATGCCATACACTAGAGAGAAAGGGGTAGCCCCTATTGAAGTGCGGACAGATGTGCGATAACCTTGAAGAGCAAAGGGTAGCATCTCGTGCCAGTCTTTGTAAGTTATAACCATCTTTTGAACGATCTTTTTGATGTTCTTGTTAGCCGCTTCTACCGCTCCGTTCATCTTGGGTCGGTAGGGAGATGAGTTATGGTGTTCAATCTTGAACTCTGCGCACAACTCCTTCATCATCTTATTGTACAAGTTAGATCCATTATCAGTAATGATCTCGCTTGGAACCCCATAACGGTAGATGATATTGTTTTTGATAAATCGGACCACCACTTGGTGGGTTACATTAGCGTATGATGCTGCTTCGACCCATTTGGTGAAATAGTTAATGGCTACATGGATGAACCGATGTCCGTTTGAAGCCTTAGGTTCGATCAAGCCAATCATGTCGATTCCTCATATGGAAAAAGGCCACGGGGAAGAAAGCACTTTGAGATGTGATGGCGGTACATGAATTTTGTCGGAGTATATCTGACACTTGTGACACCTCCTCATGTACTTGTAGCAGTCGGATTCCATGGTCAACCAATAATACCCTGCTCTTAAGATTTTTCTCGCCATTGTATGTCCGTTGGCATGAGTGCCAAAGGATCCTTCATGAATTTCTTTCATAAGCATGTCTGCTTCTGGTTTGTCGACGCATCGGAGCAAAACCATGTCAAAATTTCTTTTATAAAGAGTGTCACCGCTCAGGAAGAAGTTTCCAGCCAATCTTCTGAGGGTTTTCCTGTCTTTTCCGAGTGCCCCAGATGGGTATTCTTGTTTCTGAAGGAAGCATTTGATATCGTGATACCAAGGTTTGTCGTCTATGACTGCTTCAATCGTGAAGACGTAAGCGGGCCGTTCAAGGCGCATTATGTCTATCTTAGGTATGTCATTCCATTGACCTACACTAATCATGGAAGAGAGAGTGGCTAATGCATCAGCCATGTGATTCTCATCACGAGGGATGTGATGAAACTCAACTCTGTTGAAGAAGGGTAACAACCTTCTTGCATAGTCTTTTTAAGGAATCAATCCTGATTGGTATGTGTTCCAATCTCCTTTTATCTGATTGATGACCAAGGCTGAGTCGCCATATACGTCCAAGTTTTTGATCCATAAATCAATCGCTTCCTCGAGACCCATAATACAAGCTTCGTATTTGGCCTCGTTGTTCGTACACTTGAATGTGAGTCTAGCAGTGAAAGGAATGTGGGTACCCTGAGGGGTAACAGTGATTGCCCCAATTCCGTTTCCATAATGATTAACTGCTCCGTCAAAGATAAGTCCCCATTGGGAACCTGGTTCTGGCCCTTCGCTGGGTAACGGTTCATCGCAATCTTTCATTTTTAGATACATGACATCTTCGTCTGGGAAGTCAAACCCGATTGATTCTTGATCGACAATCGGTTGATGAGCCAAATGATCGGCTAAAATACTTCCCTTAACGACTTTCTGAGCGTGGTACTCTATGTCATATTCCGATAACAACATCTGCCAACTGGCAATCCTTCCCGTAAGAGTAGGTTTTTCGAAGATATACTTGATTGGATCCATTTCTGAAACCAACCAAGTAGTGTGACGAATCATGTATTGGCGAAGACATTTGGCTGCCCAAACCAAAGCACAACAAGTTTTCTCAAGCATTGTGTACCGAGTTTCACAGTCGGTGAATTTCTTGCTTAGATAGTAAATGGCAGACTCTTTCCGTTTAGTTTCATCTTGTTGGCCAAGTACACATCCCATTGAGTCCTCTAGGACTGTGAGGCAAATGATCAGTGGTCTTCCTTCCACTGGAGGTGATAGAATCGGAGGATTCAATAGAGATTCCTTGATACTGTCGAAGGCGGTTTGGCAGTCTTCTGACCAAACACAGTCCTGGTTCATTTTGAGTAATTTGAAAATCGGCGCACATGTGGCGGTCATAAGGAATATGACTCTGGAGATGTAGTTCAAACGTCCCAGGAATCCTCTGACTTGTTTCTCAGTTTTTGGAGAAGGCATTTCTTGAATGGCCTTGACCTTGTCAGGATCAACTTCAATCCCTTTCTGGCTGACGATGAACCCTAAGAGTTTCCCTGAACGGACACCGAAGGTGAACTTGTTGGGATTCAAGTGGAGCTTGAATTTTCTTAGACGTTCGAACAATTTTGACAGATGTTCAACGTGCTCACTCTCTGTTTTTGATTTTGCAATCATGTCATCGACATAAACTTCGATTTCTTTGTGTATGAAACAGAGTAGTCATGGCCCTTTGATAGGTTGCCCCGGCGTTCTTCAAACTGAACGGAATTACCTTGTAACAAAAGATGCCCCATGGGTTAATGAACGAAGTTTTCTCCATGTCTTTCGGCACCATTTTGATCTGGTTATAGCCCGAGAATCCATCCATAAAGGAGAAGACTTTGAATTTTGTTGTACTGTCTACCAGTATGTCAATGTGTGGTAAAGGAAAATCGTCCTTTGGACTAGCCTTGTTTAGATCCCTGTAATCTACACACATTCTGACCTTTCCGTCCTTTTTGGGAACGGGTACGATGTTGGCTAACCATTGAGGATATTCAGACGTAGCGAGGAAACCCGCGTCAATCTGTTTCTGCACCTCCTCTTTGATTTTGATGGCCATGTCCGGGTGAGTGCGTCTCAACCTTTGCTTTACTGGCGGACATTTCGATCTTAACGGTAAGTGATGTTCCACGATACTGGTATCCAACCCTGGCATATCCTGATAGGACCAAGCGAATACATCGGGAAATTCTTTGAGAAGCTTTATCAAACCCTCTCTGGCAGTTGGACTGAGCAGTGCCCCAATCCTGACTTCTTTTCTCTCTTTTTCTGAACCCAAGTTTACCGTTTCCAACGGCTCTTTGTGAGGTTCAATGGACCTTTCCTCTTGTCGGAGTAGTCGGGAGATCTCTTCTGGAATTTTGTTGTCATCTTCTTCTTCAGCCTCGGATCGTATGTTTCAACTGGGTTTAAAACAAGCAATCTGCATGACGTGATGATTCGTGTTTAGAAGAGATAGAGAAAATGCAAGTGTATGCAGTGTTTTATTTTTTTTACTGCTTGTTTTTATTTTTAATTGTTTTTTAGGATTACCATTTTCTGAAAAAGCAAAAAAGAGAAAACAACAATTAATGCGAAAATTACAGAACGACGTTGTTTTATTAATGAACAACTCGAATCTTGAAACTACAGCCCTATAAAACAAAACTCTGTCGCTTTGGGCAAAGCGAAGAGGAAAATTTACAAAAAGCGAGCCCTATCAAAACATCCGTTTCACCTGGGCAGGGTGAAAGGTTAAAGATGGTAATTACTTTGACTGATGAACGATCTTCGGAACCTCGACGACAACCCATTGGCGGCGAACTCCTCGGTGAATCACAAAGTCTAGTACTTTCCTTGATTTGTCTTCAGAAATGACGCTGATTTCTGGTGGAGCAGGATCATTGGAATCTGTCTCCCAGGCAGAATTGTTGTAGGAGAATTCCTCAGTTGTATTTTGCATAGTATTTGTGCTCTCAGCTGTATCTCCCCATCCAGTTGGTTGGATATCTTCGAGCCTGATACGAGAGCTTTCGGGAGCGGTGTACTTGACCATATAGTTGAATTTTCCACTCGGTTGTCCCAGAGTGTCCCATACTTCTCTGGAACTGGAGGAGTCATCTCTCTCGATGACGTTGACCTCGGGAAAAGCATAGTTGATGAATTCAAGTCCTGCAAATATTGTGAATTCATCTTCATGTTGAGTAGCTTCCGAATGACCTGAGTGTTGATCCCAGGACATGGTGGGGACACAGGTATTATGTTCAATGATGGTCAGCTGATTTTCATTGTTCGGCTGACTCTCTTGCCCCAAGTTTCCTAGGTAAGGTTGCCACATTGGCAGACCATCCATCGGGCCATAGTAATTGTGGTCAAAGTTGTCTTTCATCAGAGTGTCTTTCTCTAATGAATTTGGCAGAGCACGGCATCCTTCCGGATCACAATCTCCGTATATCTTTTCGACATCTGACCGTGGTATAAATCTCGGACTCTGTACAGGAAAGCAAAAGGGAGTCTGTGTTTCCTCCATATAGATTGGAAGCCACCAATGATTCAACAAATGCTAAAGTGCTTCCTGGACAAGGGTACAACCTCGATCATTTTCGCAACCCGCTTTACAGCTTTGATAGTCATGTGATATTAAGAATCCGAGTCGGACCTGTTCAGCATGTAACTCTACCAGGTTGGTATTCATCACACAAATATCGAAGATCTGAACCATGTTAATCTGATAAGGGTTCCTATCATGGTAGTCTTGGATCCATCCAAGATCCATCTGACGCTGGAGGTCCTCCTGTATGAAAGAGCATCCCTGTTTGTTTACCGAGCAAGTCAGACAAGAACGGTAATCATGGCGCGGCAGATTATGATATTGGCTTTGCCTTGAGTGCATCGCCACCAAGTTGACATTCATTGTATGGATGTCGTGGTTCTGAATGACGTTAGAATTCGTGTAGACCATGTTAACTCCACGAACTCGGTGCTCTTGGATCCATCTGAGATCCATCTGTTCCTGCAGAGCTGCCTGCACTACAGAACATCCTTGATTGTCTTTAGAGCAGATATCACACTGGTGATAATTATGAGGTGGCACATGGCCATATCCACTCTGTCTACAATGCATCTTGACCAAATTGGTTTTCAATAAGAGTACATCGTGAATTTGATAGACATTGTTAGTCTCTCCTTCTATCAAATTGACTGCAGCCTTCTCATGTTGAGGCAGCGGGTTCGTGAGAACATTAGGGTTCGTATCCTTGAAGGATAAGACCCCGCTCCTAACAAGTTTTTGCACGTCGGACTTGAAATTGAGGCAAGTATCGATGTTATGCCCTGAACCTCCTTGATGATAAGGGCATGTTTGATCCACCTTAAACCAAAAAGGCGGATTTTCCGGTACTGTAAGAGGAGATTTAGTCTGAATGTGCCCCTTAGCCAGTAGTAACAGAAACAGTTCTGCGTACGTTACGGGTATAGGATCAAATCCTGGTGGCCGCATTGTACGGTTGTTGTTGTATGGAGGACGAGCCTGCTGAAGAGGCTGTTGTGTCCTTTGTTGATCAGGCTGGCTCTGCGCAACCTGAGGTTGATACGTAGGAATAGACGCAGGGTTGATAGCAGGAGTCACAGCTGCTACCGGTTGATAACGTCGTCTTTGCTTTCTGAGGGAGATATTCCCAATATCTTGCTCTTTTTTCTTAGGGAGAGCACTACCGTATTTTTTAGTTCTGCTCGTCGATCCAGTGTCTTTTACCAAACGTTCTTCTCGGACGGCTTCCTCAAAACGTACGCCCATGCCGACCATTTCGGTGAAGTCACTGGGCGCACTGGCAACCATTCGGTCATAGTAACATGAGCTTAAGGTCTTTAATAAGATCTTGGTCATCTCTTTTTCCTCAAGAGGTGGGCAAATTTGAGCGGCAATTTCACACCACCTTTGAGCATACTCCTTAAAGGTTTCCTTGTCCTTTTGTGACATTGATCTGAGTTGATCTCTGTCGGGTGCCATGTCCAAATTGTATTTGTATTATTGGACGAAGGCAGTACCAAGATCTCTGAATGTGTTGATCGTAGTACGGTTTAAACCCATGTACTATTTGAGTGCGGCACCGGTTAAACTATCCTGGAAATAGTGAATCAGTAGGTCCTGATTCTCTGTCTGAGCTGACATTCGCCGAGCGTACATCACCAGATGGCTCTGAGGGCAAGAGTTACCCTTGTACTTTTCAAAGTCGGGCACTTGAAATTTATGCAGAACTTTCACATTGGGGACCAAGCAGAGGTCTGCGGCGTCTTTTCCAAATAGATCCTGACCGCGAATGGCTTGCAGTTCTTTCTGCATTTCTAAGAACTGTTCCTAGAATTCATCCATTCTGTCAAACATAGTTTCCTTTTTACCAGAAGGTGTCTGTGGAATCTGTCCTTCCGGGACAATGTACACCACAGGGGGTGGTACCGTGACTACGGCAGTGAGTCTTGGCGTTTCCCGAAGTTTGTAACCTTCAGGAGTCTTCAGTATGCCCCTGGCATCTTCGCTTTCCCAAAGTTTGTAACCTTCAGGCCCAGCGGCTTCTGTTGTGATTCCCTTATCCTCAGTGATCGGCAGAACATATCCTTCCGGGATATAGTTAACATGCATGGCCCAAGGACGATCTTTCGGTATCTGATACATAGGATCATACCTCTCCACTACGGGCGTTGAGGTGATCTCTGAGATCACAGTTCTTTGTAGCTGAGCTTCTGCCATGGCTTGCAAGTCGTTACGAAGCTTTCTCATATCTTCTCTCAGAGCGTCGATCTCTTCCTTCAACTCTCTGTTTTCTTCCTCAAGATCATCCATCCTTTTCTGACGATTGGCCCGAGTATTATACGGATGAGACAGTTTGACTCTAGAATCGAGACACAAACGTGAGATTCGTAGGGAAGAAGAATACGCGATGTGAGAATGATGAATACAATAATTATATTAATTGTTTAAGGTTTAATCAAAATAAACTTCAACAATTAGATTGCAAATATCAAACAGTGGGGAAACCCCTTTTTATTGAATTCAAAGGGTTACATAAATGGAAATACAGTAGATTACAAAGTGCAGAAACAGAAATCTAAGCTAATGGGTCCCGAGTCCTCTCTGAAGAGAAATCAGGTGTTGATTCTGGTATCTTCCTTCTCTTTGACCGGGGCTCTTGGGCCGTTGTCGGGTTGTCATTCCTTTGCCAAGTGAAAGGAGCGAGCAAATTCCTTTGGTCATCCTGATTATCCACAGCATGTTGCTCCAAAATCTCAATCAGAGCATCCTTTTCTTTCAGTAATTCCTGTATTCTGATGCACTCTACGTCAAGGATCCGGTACTTGTTCTTCCAAGACATTCTCTCCTTTTGAACTTTGTTGAGAGTAACCTGAAGCTTTTCAGTTTCCGTCATGAAGTACATGATAGATTCCCTCGGCGGAAGAATTCCGTAACGAGGGTAAGGCATCTTTAGCTTGAGAGCTCTAGTTTGTACCCAATGGAGATAAGGTTCCACCGAGACACAGTCTGGTTTTCCCAGAGACTCTCATCCTTTCTTATGAACATGCTTCCAAGGTTGCACTATTTCCATCTTTAGTGCTCTGTCGTTTTCTCCTTCTTTGAAGAAAAGACCTTCCAGATGAACACCCAGTGGGATGTGTCTCATCGGGTATCCAAATTGACGGCGAACCAATACCAGATGGTAGTTGATTCCTCCTTTAGTTCCTATAAGGAGTACGTTGAGGAAGTTTCCACAACGGTCAATGATCCTGATTCCCTCATAAATCCTATTACACCAATCTATATCAGAGTTGGTAAGAGACATGATCTTCTGCGACCAACGTAAGGCACTCTTGCAATCCCAAAAAGCAGCAGACTTGGGCAAGTGAGAGATAAACCATTTGTAAAGCAGAGGTACACAACATGTGATCTCCCCTCCGCTGTACAAATTTCCCAAGTGTACAGAATGATACGCATCTGCGAGCAAAGTCGGCACAGGGTTTCTAATGAGAAAAACCTTAATGGAGTTGATATCGACGAAGTTATTGATGTTGGGAAACAAAAATAACCCGTAGGTGAGCAAGACAAAGATGCTTTCAAAAGCAGTTACATTTCCTATACTGGCAAAATACAGGGCCTTCTTTTTCAAGAACTGGGCTGGCAAACCTTGGGTGAGTCCTGACCTCAGACTCGTCCAAATAAATTGCTCTTGCAATAGTCTGATTCTTTGGAATTTCTTCCAGTCCAGAAAATGGAGATTGATCTGTAATGTGTAGATCAGTCAAATGAGAATACTCCTCCAGCGTTGGTGCGAGCTGGTAATCCGGGAATGTGAAACAGTGATAAACTGGATCGTAGAACTGAACGAGCGCGTCCATGATTCCCTCAATCACATGGACTCTTAACAGTGGTAGCAAACCTCCATGCTTGGCTCTGAAATCCTCAGGGTTAGTGATCATCCTAGCTAACCTTCTCAAATCCTCTAGTTTTGGAACCTTGAAGGTGTAAGTATGAGTTCTCCTTCTACCGAAATCCATTAGTACAATCCTTTTCTCTGATATTTGCAATCACAGTCTTAGTTTAATTTGAAAAACAGAGAGACTAGAAGAGAAGAATTTTTTGAATGTTTTAATGTTTTATTAAATGAATGCATGAATGCAGCACACAAAAACATAGAAAAAACATGGGGTCAAAGGGTCGTTGTCATGAAGTCAAGGCTCTACCTATCCCCAAAGGTTTATACTAAGGTGATTTTTGTACCTGTACTCATTATCATCTACTCCTCCCAGGAAAGCAAAACAACAAGCAGATCGCCGGCGAGTTGTAGAGCAATCTTGGAGTAAGTGCCATTCACCGAGAATAGATCACCACCCTCAAATGAGGGTAGTATCGTGTAACAACTATTTCCGATAGTTTCCGCACTACAAAAGGGTTTGGCTCCTCAGCTTCTCAGACTTAACAACCGGTCCATTGTCTAGGTGAGAGAATGGGTTGCGTTGGTCAGCCTCCACTGAGGTTGATGGTGGACCCCGTTGCCATCACTTATCTTAAGTGTATACTCAATCTTTCCACATACGGCATCACCCGCATTCCCATTCGCAGAAAAATAAACATGTATAGCAATTAGGAAAAGCAGTATATATATTTGTCCTAAACATCCTAGACCTTTAAAGCTCCTAAGTTCCTGACAGAAAATGGGTTCCCCGGCGGAAGCCCAAATTTGTGGTATTCACACAAGAGGTGAAAAGGAAGTCAGAATTAGGCCCCATGGTGGGCGCCATTTTTCTGTAGCGGGCGATTTTGGACGCGGTTCTTAAGTGCTGGTCGCTCTCTGCGGTTGAGCTTTAACTACAGGTCGATTCATTTTTTATCCTATTGTGAGCAGAATAAGGAAGGAAAATAGATGTCTCCAATAACCCTGCTTTGCATACTGAGTTTAAACAGCGGTCTGTTAGGTTACGGATGCTATCAATATGGGGGGGCCTTTGTACTGGTTATTTGTATTTTCGCTAATACTGTTTTCTTTCCTTTCTAGGACTTCATAGCGAGGAACAAGGAATAGGATGTTAGGACTGATGCTTTTGATAGATACATGAGAGTATGGGATTTTGGGTTTTTGTTTAGTGTGCTCGCTAAGATCTTTTCTTTTGATCTTATGCCTACGTATTCCCATTTACCGAAACAGGGAAATCAGAGCGTTCGTAGTTCCTCCTATTCTATGGGAGGAAATGGGTGTTTTTGGTGTCTTGTTCAAAGCCTAAGACGTGAAGCGAAAGGTGTTTTGTATCTTGTTCAAAGCCCAAGATATGAAGCTGAAGGTGATTTGTATCTTGTTCAAAACCCAAGATATGAAGCTGAAGGTCTCAACTTTAGAGAGAATTTGTCATCTCTAAAGAAGGGTTTGTCTGTCACAACTGTTGGGTGACTGGTTATAAAGGAGAATTACTTTAATCGGGATATGTGAATCCGGCAATGCCATAATTTCCTTTATAGGGGATTTCAACCTGAAGGAGAAGACTTTAACTCAGTGTAGAGTAATACCATCTTTCCTTAGGAATTTCTCATACTAAAAGAGGGATAGTGGCATGGATGTAGATGATTCAGAGGCTTGCCGCTTACAGCTATTAGACGGAGGGGAAGGAGTTGTTGATGTTTGTGTACTGTGAGCGAGGCACAACTTTGATGCTAAAAGGTTAATTGGATTAACCGGTGGTTTTCTTATACAAAGCCTAAGAGGAGGCTATTATGTGTCTCGTACAAAGCCCGAGAGAGAGGCTAAAAGGTTTTGACTCAACGAGGGAATCTTTTGGTATCTCGTATAAAGCCCGAGATGGAGGCTAATTGACTCAATTAGAGAGTTTTTTGTATCTCGTATAAAGCCCGAGATGGAGGCTGTTGTTTATTTGGCTCAATAAGAACCTTTTTGTATCTCGTATAAAGCCCGAGATGGAGGGTAAAAGGGTGATTGACTCAACAAGGGAGTCTCTTATGTGTCTCGTACAAAGCCCGAGAGAGAGGCTAAACGTTGTTTGACTCCGCTGGGGAGAATCATTGTACAAAGTCCAAGAGGAGGCTAACTTCACTGGAGAAGGATCATTATACAAATCCTAAGAGGAGGCTATGGTGACTGTTCAGTTAAGCGATAGGTCCAGTATACTGATTTTAAAGAGAAAATCAGTTCTTATATGAGCAACACTGTACTCAGGGATTTGATTCAAGGATCCGGGTTATTCCTGTTCTTTAAGGAAACGGGAAATCCAAAGGGTATTGAGACTATCCGAGTCTGCGGGTTTCCTTCCTATTTAACGAAGGGGTCACTTGAGAATGTCTTTGAGACTCAAAGAAGTTAGACTGTCCAAGTCTAAGGTTTTATCTTTTGGACTATGCTTTTAGAAACAGTAGTAGACTCTTTGATAGGATTGTTCTATGAAGATGATTAAGTTCTGTTCCTATACCTCTAGGAGGTCGTCGGGACAATTTGTACAAAGCCCAAGAGGAGGCGGGAAACTTTTAAGAAGCCGACGGGTCCTTATACTAAGCCTAAGAGGAGGCTATCATTCCCAGAGGAAGAGATCATTATACGAAGCCTAAGAGGAGGCTAGGAATACTTCTAAGAAGCCGTAGGGTCCTTGTACTAAGCCCAAGAGGAGGCGGGGTTGCTTTTAGGAAGCCTGTGGGTCCTTGTACGATGCCCAAGAGGAGGCCGATTGCTTTTAGGAAGCCGATGGGTCCCCAAACCCCGAGAAATTCAAGGCAATGCTATTCACCGAGAATAGATCAAAGTCAGTAAAGTCCAAGAATTTGGAAGAAACTCAAGAGATGCCATTCACGGAGAAAAGATCATCTCTGGGGAGTAGAGTCTCTTGACAACTTCTATGAGTGACAGTCTATGAAAGGGTTCACAGAGAATGCTGCCTTTCATATCTCCATATTATTTAACCCCAAGAGGAGGGAAGACTGTGTCTGGTAATCCTATGGGGATCTAGTGTAGACTATTTCTAAGAGTAATCAACGGGCTTAATGCTAGACGTAGTTGTCGGGGAAACTCTAAATATCTATACTATTATTACACAGTTGATATGAGTTTATGAAAGAAGACTTACAGTGAAACAGCCCCACAATACAGTTATATGTATATGAAAGCGGTAAATGAAAGCGATAACCACTTACTCGGTTGTAGAGCTTCCATGCTGTTTGGTTAGTTGTTCAACAAAGAAAGATTGAAAACAACAGTATATTCAAAATCAAAGGAGAAAGTGCTTTGAAAAAGAAAGATTTGGGGCTTACAGCTCAAGGAGAGGCCCAGGGTTTTATCAGTGAGAGCACTGTTTGAATTTGTACAGAGGGACTTATACAAGTGACTGTGGCCCAAAAATTGTTTTCTGTACAAAGGGATGGGTCTTACACTTTTTCAAGAGGCCCAAATGAGTTTTAAGAAAAAGAGTGGGGCTTATAACACGAGGGTAGGCCCAGATGATTTTCCCGTTTGAAATGGCGATCGCGCCGAGGTTTTCTTTTAACGCGGAGGGACTTATACAATAAGTGAGGCCCAAAATGGTTTGGTTAAAAGGGGATTGGGTCTTACACTCTATTAGAGGCCCAAAGCGTTTTTGAATGGGTCTTATAGCTCAAGGAGAGGCCCAGGGTTATTTTTCAAAAGGCGATGATCGTGCCGTTTATTTGAAAATGTACAGAGGGACTTATACAACGAATGAGGCCCAAAATATTTCTGTACAAGTGGGTTGGGTCTTACACTCTCTCAAGAGGCCCAAAGGGTTTAAAGAAAAAGAGTGGGGCTTATAACACGAGGGTAGGCCCAGATGATTTTTCCGTTAAAAATGGCGATCGCGCCGAAGTTTTCTTTTAACGCGAAGGGACTTATACAATAAATGAGGCCCAAAATGTTTTGGTTAAAAGGGGATTTGGTCTTACACTCTATTAGAGGCCCAAAGTGTTTTTGAATGGGTCTTATAGCTTAAGGAGAGGCCCAGGGTTATTTTTCAAAAGGCGATGATCGTGCCGTTTATTTGAAAATGTACAGAGGGACTTATACAACGAATGAGGCCCAAAATATTTCTATACAAGTGGGTTGGGTCTTACACTCTCTCAAGAGGCCCAAAAGGTTTTGAAAATGATTTATGAGGGTTGAATTAATCCAAAAACCCTAATTTGTTTTCAAAAATGTATTTAAGTGAATAAAAATTCAATTAAAAATGATCAAAATTGTTTAACATATGAAAAACAAATTGTGATTTTGGATTAATGCTTCAAAAATTAAGTATTGACCTACAAAATAATTAGAAACCATTAAAAGTTGCAAAATCAATGTAGAAAAAATATTTAAAATGTCAAAAACAATTAAAATATTAATTCTTTGCAAAAATATCAATTATATGAAATAAAAAATATTTTTGGGATTTTTTGATAAAATAAAATATTTTAACATTTTTGTGAATTATTAAAAAAAGAATCAACTCAAAATCATTAAAACTCAGAGAGAAATTAATTTTTGAATCAATTAAACAAAATCACAAAATTCAAATATTTGAATTTGTGAAAAAGGCGCCAAGAACACAAGCAAGAACACGCGCGTTTTTCTGGGTTTGGCTGATTTGCGTTTTCCATCCAATCTCACTGAATACGTAATCATATCATGCAATCCACATATCATTATGCTCGTCTCAACCTTACGATCATGTCTATAACACTTAATTTCATTTAAATTAAACATAAAACATGAAATCACGAAGAAACCTCAAGAACCCTAATTTCTGCATGAAGGCTTGGATTTTTGATACACGATTCAAACAATGCAATTAATTAAGGGGAAACATTCCATGCATGATTATGAACATATGGCCAAATTATTGTGCGAGGAAATATGCATAGATTGAGAGATGACCAAGTATGTGCTTACCTCTAGGCCGTGACAGCAAGTGCAATGTGATTTTTGATTTGGAGGTGTTACAAATGAGTGGTGATGATCTGAACAACTTCCCTACACCCTATGGAGTGTGTTTGAATGGTTGGACTTGATTGAAATTGGCTGGATCAATTTGTGGTACCTCAGCTGCAACTTGATTGAAAATTTGAGCAACCAGCTGGTGATTTTGTGAAATTGGTGTTTCAGAAGTGATCTAAGTGTTTGATCAGCTCATATGTGATGTATGTGAGGTGTGTGAGTGATTGGTTTGATTGGAAAAGCTCTCAAACTCAAAACCTGATAGCTACCTTGCTAAGAAAGGCATTTTTGCCAAGAGAAAGAGATTTTGAGGAAAGCATCTGTTAGATGGCTTTGGTGTACTCAAACTGATCACAATTGAGCTCTATTTATAGTAGAGCAAGTTTGTTTTGCAAGGAATAGTGAATGGCAGCTGGTAAGTAGGTTTGGCCAATGTTGTCCAATGAAAATCCAAGTCTCCTCTAGCCATTGACTAGAGGTTAGGGCACAGAGCTTTGGTTCCCTTGGTCTTGGATAAGTCTTGACTGATTTCAGATGAGAATGGCTCAGTCCAAGCCACCTTGATGCTTCCATTGAATGCTCCAATCCAAAATTGGAGTCTTGTCCCTATTTTGGCCATTCTAGGTTCAACATGCTATTTCTTGTTCCATGGCCTTTGGAGGCTTGGCTCAGTGCTTGTCCCCTTTAGATTCAATCCTCAGATGTGTCCAAATGGATAGGATCATTTGAATTTGGCTGATTTTGGCAAATCGAGCAAAGTTGCAAATCCTGCCTTGCCTTTGACAGATTTCAGCAAGGCAACTTGACAATGTCATATCTCATGGTGTAAGTTGAATTTGGCAATGTTCTTGGCCATTTTGGAAAGCCCTTACATGATACAATAACTGTTTGAACAAGTTTGGTTTTGATCTCTTTTGATTCCAAGTGAAAAATCCCTCTACATTTGGCAAAAAGTGAAGCAAAATTTGACTTAGTGAAGTTTTCACTAAGTGTTGGAACAAAGTGTGATTTCTTGATTTTGATCACTCCATAACTCAAAATCCTTAATGAATTGGCCTTAGGTCTAGTTGAAGTTTTTGTAGAGGGTAATGAGGGCTACAAATCCATATGTGGATGAGAAAAAATGGCCATGTGGTTTAGGAGTTATGATCCTCCAAAGTTAGTGCATTAGTGGTACTTTTTCCATAACTTAGAAAAATTTCTAAGTTTTATGGTTACCCCTTTTACAAGTTATCCCACTTTCTTTGATTTTTCTTGATGAATGATGATTCAAATCATACATTAACATCATTTTAGGGTTAAAAATCCATTTTGGTGAAAAATCTCAAAAAGTCAAAGTTGACTTTTGTGCACAGTTGACTTTTTATCAGATGAATTCCAAACTGTGCAATTCTTTAGGAAATTATGTCCTTGACCTAAATAAAACTTGATGGACATGTTCCATGGGTGTCATAGGGTATATTGGGGCATGTCCTAGGGTTTGGGAGCATGTCCTGGTCAAAAGTCAAAGTTACAGTTGACTTTCCTCGTGAAACCCTAATTGTGGTGCAGATGAAAATGAGACTTGTTGCTCAAGCTTCTTGGATTAATCCATTGTTCCAAATGGATCAATATAGTTCATTAGAGACCCTCAAATCATGTCTTGAGGTCTTGGCTCTTGATTTGCCCTAAAAGTCAACTTAGGGGTGAATTAGGTCAAGAAACCCTAATTCCTGATTTTTGATGTATGCATCCCCTGAGGCAAAATTGACTTGATGAATGGGTCCATGAGGTTCAATGGAGTATATTAGGTTGTGTTTTGGATCTTTGGCTTGTGTCCAGATGAAAAATTTCCATCTGGAGGCCCTGGTCGACCAAAACCCTAATTTGGTGATACTTGCGATCTCGAGACTTGATCCACCTAGAAGGGAGCAGCCTTGTGCTTAATCCTTGAAGTGGGAGTCCTTTTGATCCATTGTGGATGTTTGAGAGGTTAGACAAGTTAAAGATCATGTCATTCCTTGATAGATCCTTTGTCTAAGGCTCTGAGAGGGCTTAAAACCCTAATTTTGATTGTAGTGAATGCTCAATACTCCTTGAGGCATTTGATGAGGCATGATGGTTCATCCACATTGTGATGGTGATTTTTACAATGATGGGAAATCTTAGTGGTCAAAATTTGGGGTATGACAGTAAGGTAGCATCTCATGCCAGTCTTTGTACGTTACCACCATCTTCTGTACAATCTTCTTGATATTCTTATTCGCCGCCTCAACAGCACCATTCATCTTCGGATGATATGGAGAAGAATTGTGATGCTCGATCCTGAAACTCTGACATAGTTCCTTCATCATCTCATTATTCAAATTCGAGCCATTATCAGTAATGATTCTCTCCGGGACCCCATAACGACAGATGATATCCTTCTTTATAAACCGGGCTACCACTTGCTTGGTGACGTTGGTGTACGAGGCTGCTTCCACCCACTTTGTAAAATAGCCAATGGAAACTAAAATGAAACGATGCCCATTGGAAGCAATGGGCTCAATCTTTCCAATCATATCTATGCCCCACATTGCAAAAGGCCAAGGAGATGACAACACATTTAGAGGCGTAGGCGGTACATGCATCTTATCTGCATAAATCTGGCAATTATGGCACTTTCGGGCGTACTTGAAACAATCAGACTCCATAGTCATCCAGTAATATCCTGCCCTCAACAACTTTCTAGCCATGGTGTGTCCACTGGAATGAGTACCAAAAGAACCCTCGTGAATTTCCTCCATCACCAAACCTGCCTCATGTTCATCAACACAATGTAGCAAGACCATATCGAAGTTCCTCTTATATAACACATCATCCTTGTTCAGAAAGAAATTTCCTGCCAACCTTCTCAGAGTCTTCTTATCCTTGGTGGATGCACCCTCTAGATACTCTTGTCTCTTCAGAAAAACCTTAATATCATGATACCACGGTTTGCCATCAGACACATCTTCAATTGAAAACACAAAAGCTGGTCTATCCAGGCGCATGATTCTAATCGAAGGAGTTTCATTCCAACGGTTCACCTTATACATGGATGCCAACATTGCCAACGCATCAGCCATCTGATTCTTAGCTCGGGGCACATGATGAAAATCCACCCTATCAAAGAAAGGTAACAACCTTCTAGCATAGTTGTTATAAGGTACCAAATTTGCCTGACGAGTCTCCTACTCTCCTATAATCTGATTAACTACCAACGCGGAATCACCATAGACATCGAGGTTCTTAATTCTCAAATCAATTGCTTCTTCTAACCCCATGATGCATGCTTCATACTCCGCCTCATTGTTGGTACACAAGAATGCTAACCGGGCAGTGAAAGGTATATGAGAACCCTTCGGGGTCGTAATGATTGCCCTAATTCCATTACCATATGCGTTGACAGCCCCATCAAAAATCATCTTCCATTGTGACCCAATCTCCGGTCCTTCGTCAGGCAGAGGCTCTTCACAATCTTTCATTTTCAGAAACATAACATGCTCGTCTGGAAACTCAAACTTCATAGGCTGATAGTCCTCGACCGGCTGTTCAGCAAGATATTCTGACAGAACAATTCCCTTAATGGCCTTCTGAGAAACATACTGAATATCGTACTCTGTCAAAACCATCTGCCAACGGGCTATCCTTCCAGAAAGTGTTTGCTTCTCAAACACGTACTTAATCGGATCCATCTTCGAAATCAACAAGGTTGTGTGATTTAACATATACTGTCTTAGGCGCTTGGTTGCCCAAGCGAGTGCATAACATGTCTTTTCCAACATAGAGTATCTTGATTCGCAATCAGTGAACTTCTTACTCAGGTAGTAAATGGCGTGCTCTTTCCTACCTGTCTCGTCGTGTTGACCGAGCACACAAACCATCGAATTCTCAAGAACCGTAAGATACATAATCAACGGTCTCCCAGACACCGGTGGCATAAGCACTGGAGGTTCCTGCAAATACGTCTTTATCCTTTCAAACGCCTCTCGACAATTTTCTTTCCACCTGACCTCTTGATCCTTTCTCAACAACTTGAAAATTGGCTCACACGTGGCTGTCAGATGAGAGATGAACCTAGCAATGTAATTCAACCTCCCCAAGAAACCACAAACCTCTTTCTCTGTCCTTGGCTCAGGCATCTCTTGTATGGCTCTTATCTTTGCAGGATCAACCTCGATACCTCTTTCGCAAACAATGAATCCCAGCAATTTACCAGATCTCACGCCGAAAGTGCACTTGTTCGGATTCAATCTCAATCTGAACTTCCTCAACCTTTCAAACAGCTTCTAGAGGTTTACTAAGTGTTCTTCCTCTGTTTGTGACTTCGCAATCATGTCATCAACATAGTCTTCAATCTCCTTGTTAATCATATCATGAAAGAGAGTCACCATCGCCCGCTGATAGGTTGCCCCAGCATTCTTCAATCCAAAGGGCATTACCTTGTAGCAAAATGTTCCCCACGGTCTTATGAACGTAGTTTTCTCCATGTCCTCTGGGGCCATTTTGATTTGGTTATACCCAGAGAAGCCATACATGAAGGAAAAAACAGAATATTGAGCAGTATTGTCTACTAACACGTCAATGTGGGGGAGCGGGAAATCATCCTTCGGGCTCGCCCTATTCAAATCTCGGTAATCAACACACATCCTGACCTTCCCATCCTTCTTAGGTACAGGTACAATATTAGCAACCCACAGAGGATAATTTGTCACAGCAAGAAATCCGGTGTCCAACTGTTTCTGAACCTTTTCCTTGATCTTGACAGCCATATCTGGTTTCGTCCTTCTTAGTTTCTGCTTGACTGGAGTACAACCCTCTTTAAGCGGCAACCGGTGCGAAACAATGTCAGTGTCAAGCCCGAGCATGTTTTGGTAAGACCAGGCGAAGATATCCCCATACTCTCGAAGCAACTCAATCAATCTTCCCTTAACGGTGTCTTCCAGGGCAGCCCCAACCTTTACTTCTCGTTTAACATCTTCGGTTCTGTAGACATATATTTTCGACACCATATCTTGGTAGGTAAAATGATGTTCTTTAAAATAACTACAGATGAAGAAGAAAGAAAATGAAGGTATTCAGAAGAAGTTTTCGACATTTCGACAAGAACAGAGTTTCGACATTTCGACAGAAACATAAGGAAGTTTTCATCAGACAAGGTTTGAAGGACATTTATTACTTTTCGACAATTCGACAAGGTGAAGAGGCGCAACGTTTCGACACAAAAGGGAAAATTCAAATTCAAGGGTTATAACGTTTGGCAGAAGACGCGTGGAAGCTTTATAAGAAAAGAAGACATGCAGAAGACCAAGTGTCAAAGATTTAGAATTTTTCCGTTGTTAGGCAGTTATTGTATTTGTATATAAATAGGATAGTTGTTGTAGAATTTGAGTGTGTGAAAACTTGTACTAAATTCCTGTAAATACTCAAAGTACCCATGCGAGAGAAAAGAGTTTATTATCTGGAAATGTACGTGAGAAACACCATCTTTTTAAGTTTATAGAAATTCAATGTCTTTTATAATTGCCTTTACTTTTCCCAGTCATTTATCCTTTGTCATTTACTTTATGCAAGTTTTAATTTCATTCAATTTATCTTTTCACCAGAAGTTGTTATTTAGTTCTTTAACCAAACCATTCATACATAAAAGATATAACAAAACAAACCATCAAAACACCATTATCCTAAGAGTTAGATAAATTTGCACATGTATCCCAGGATTTGTGTGGTTGGTCCTGCAAGTAACCCAGTTTTATAAGAGATTGGTAAACCAGAGGTTGTTCGCCAAAATCAACAGCGAACAAATTGGCACACCCGGTGGGACCAGTGCAAAATTTTAGAATTTTTTACAGAATAACTCTTAGCCAAATAGTTTCTACTTCGTTGTATGATTTTGAGAAGCGGTAAATTAGCCGTAACCGACGTAGAAAGACCTAAAAGAACAAGAGTAAGAAGAATGGCAAATCAGCCAAATAATCCAAATCCAAATGAAACCATTCCAGTTTCCAACCCTATCCCTTCAACAGGGGGAAATGTGGATTCAAACCCTGTTCTAGAAGAGGCTATGCCTTCATCAATAGGATCTATACCAGCGGTTTCGCTCTCCCAAAATATGCCTAGTTCTTCCACAATGGGACATTCAATGCCCATTGGGACGCCTCCTCCTGGAGGGCATAATTATAGGCCATTTCAGAAAATTTTTCCATGCCTATGTTTGGTAGAGAACAACCATATGGAATGCCAACTTCAGTAATGGCAAACTTGCAAAATGCACCATCCTTGTATTCTGATGCCACGGTCCACGTGTCTTCACCACTACAAGGGTCGGGATATGGTGGAAATATGAGTAGATTGAACCAACCCCTACCAAATTTCCAAATGCCAGCAATTACAAATAATTCTGCGCAAGTAATTCGACAACAAATGGACGAAAGTAATCATGATATGGTCCAAATGTTGACACAACAAATGGGAGCAGTGTTTAATCCTTTAATACAAAACACTACCCAAACCAACCAATTATTTACTGCGCAAATGACACGTATTACTGACTTTTTTGGTGTTCCTCAAACGCGACAAAGAGAACAAGTAATTCAAAACCCAGTAGTGAATGTCGAAGAGGAACCCACAATAAATCAAAGGCCTTTAGAGAATCCTCAGGCAAACCCTAGAAACCAAGAGGCAGTGGTCGAACAGCCTCGTGTCGAAATCCCCGTTCAACAAGAACCTAGGAGGGTAGTAGTCCAGAGAGGCCAAGATGCTGATGATGTGTTGCAACAGCGAATACGATATAATAACCTGCCTGCCGAAAAAAATTTAGCAGCCATGGTCGAAAGGATAATGGCGCAAAATGGGGTAAATGTAGGATTACAAAGGCCTAGTTATGCATCCCCATTATCTGAATATGTTCTACAACAGGAATTACCCCCAAGGTGGAAAGTCCCCATGTTTACCAAATTTTCAGGGGACACTAGCGAATCCACCATAGAGCATATAGCGCGTTATTTGATCGAAACGGGAGAAATAGCCCATAATGAAAATTTGAAAATGAAATACTTCCCAAGTTCTTTGACAAAAAATGCGTTTACCTGGTTTACATCCTTGCCTGCGAACTCGATATTCACATGGACCCAATTAGAAAGATTGTTCCATGAACAATTTTATATGGGTCAGACTAAGATAAGTTTGAAGGAATTAGCTAGTGTTAAGAGGAAATTTTCAGAGCCTATAGATGATTACCTAAATAGGTTCAGGTTGCTTAAGGCAAGATGTTTCACACAAGTGCCAGAACAAGGGTTAGTCGAAATGGCTGCAGGGGGTCTAGATTATTCTATAAGAAAGAAATTAGACACTCAATATTTGAGAGATATGGCACAACTAGCAGATAGGGTAAGACAAATTGAAAGGCTAAAAGCTGAAAAATTTAGATCAAATAAAAATAAAAAGGAAAGAGTGGCCTATGTAGGAGTATGCCAGGATGATGATAGTGACGAAAATGAACTAATTTTGTTCGACGAACAAGAAATTGATCTGGAAGAACTAAAGTCAGGCCCACCATACGCCCGTAAAGTACTAGCTCTGTCGAATGGGAAAAATCCAGTCGAACCTGAAAAGAATGATAGGTTTCCTAAAAGAACTTATACGTTCGACATCACCAAGTGTGACGAAATTTTCGACTTGTTAGTCAAAGATGGTCAATTAATAAAACCAGCAGGCACTAAAGAGCCTCCTGTGGACCAACAGAAAAAGAGAGGTTTTTGCAAATACCATAACTTTTTGGGTCATAAAACTTCTCAATGTTTCCTTTTCAGGGATCTTGTTCAGAATGCAATCCGTGATGGACGACTGA
The DNA here is from genome assembly GCA_022829125.1 of Lathyrus tuberosus. NCBI lineage: Eukaryota > Viridiplantae > Streptophyta > Magnoliopsida > Fabales > Fabaceae > Lathyrus > Lathyrus tuberosus. The sequence continues at coordinate 11,540,638 of JALAZF010000038.1, forward strand.
AGTTTGGAGACAAATCAAAACAACAGATGAGGATTGACTCAAACCCCATGCAGGTGGTCGAAGCCAATTATGCTGAACCTTCCACTGTGAATATGGTGGAAGTCGAAGTAGCCTCTGATTGTAGTTTTGAAATGGTGGAAGCTGCTGAGGGCTTCGACAATAATATCAACATGGTGGAGGTTGCTGATGATCTCCTAGACAAGCCTGAGGTGGAAAAAGTATCCAAGGACTTTGTAGACCAGCCAGTGTTGATCAAGATTACTGAAAATCTTGATGTAGGAAATTTGAATGACTATATCAGCAAAGTTGAGACTACTGAAGGTTTCGAAAGTAAGAACAAAGTTGGAGATACTGAAGTCTTCGACAGTCAGAAGACAGAGGAAATTACTGAAGGTTTCAACAACCAGAACGCAGTTGGAATTACCGAAGGTTTCGACGAAGAGAATAACAACAAAATTGCTGAAGATGGAGTAATTTGGGATACTTTAGGGGAGCCCAGTGGAAAATTCGACTATCTCGTGAAATACTCTGTACCCCCAAGTTCTCGTATTGACATCAACAAGATCCAGCCAACTGGATGGGGAGATTTCTTTGAAGATACTGATGAAGGAGCAAATGATAATGCCCCTATCATCAAAGAGGAGGCTACTGAAGGCCTTAATCATGACAAAATGGAGACAATAAGAGTTGCTGACAAGATCAACACTATGGAACCAGTCAATAAGAACGTTACCAGAATCAAGGCAGAGGCTGCTGAAGGCCTTGTGAAGCCCGCTCCTTATGGGATTTTACGTAGAACAATGGAAGACCCTAAAGGAAGCTCATTTGAGCAATGCTGCAAACTCATCTCCAGGGACCTACCCTCAGAGGGAAGCTTCGACCAGGCGAAAGGGAATGCTGAAGAAGAGGCAAGACTTATTGAAAGAATGAATAAATTAAGTATCACTGATGACCAGAATGTGGATATCAACATGGTGGAAATTTCTCAGAAGAAACAAACAGAAACTAACGAAGAACGCCGTCGAGAAGAGTATCATAAGTTGGCTTACCCTAAGAAGGAGGAGAACTTAGTCGAATTCATCCAAAGGTGCCAGAGTAAGAAGGCTGAAGTCATGTTGTGCCCACGTTGTAGTGCGGTGTTCGACAAGAAAGCAGCAAGCAATCTAGAGGGGGTGGAGAAACCCAAAAGAAGAGGAAACTGGGGGGCAATCCCAGCAGCCAGAAATGGAAGGCTCGATACAAGGAGGAGTGAGCATCACAACCAAAGGTTTGCGAAGGACGTCATAGAACTTACAAGCCATCTGTCAAAGCTGAGGATGATAAGTGGGTCCAACCAATCAGAGATGCTCAAGGGCAGAAAAGATGGAAGAATTTTGAAATACAGAGAGGTTCCTCCATGGAAGGAAAAAGGGAGGTCGAAAAACAGAAACCAAGACCATACCCATCAGAGAACTATAAAGGAAAGAATCCCATGTCAAGGTCTTAGTGGAGAAGGTTCCAAAGACAGAAAAGAGCAGAAAATGAGGCTGCAGAAAAGAACAAAATCAAAGAAAACACTGTTGATGAAAATAAATGAGAGTCAAGCAAGAACATGCAGATAATGAACAAAGAAGAGTTTGTTCCCAAAAACGAGCCCTCTCAAAAGGACAAACCAAGCAACATGGTGGAGATGTCGAAGCCTAACAACAAGGTGCCAGAAGACGATGAAGTGACTGATGATTTTAGGTCAGACTCAGAAGCATCTTTCGATGTCACATGCAATGTGGTTTCAGTGCTGCCTAGAGACTATAATAAAGTGATGGAGATCAAAGACGAAGAAGATGATATTGAAGACAACAACATGGGGCTCAGGCCTGTGTGTTATTATATATTGAACAATGGCTGTGTCGAAGAGCAGAACGCTTTCTTTGAGAGACCAGATGATACAATGAAGGCACACTTGAAGCCTTTGTTCATAAAAGGAAAAGTGGAGAGCGTTGGTGTCAACAAGATATTAGTAGATGGTGGAGCTGCTGTGAATTTAATGCCCCATTTCATGATAAAAAAGATTGGAAAGGATGACTCAGACACAAAGCCCCACAACATGGTGTTGTCAAATTATGAGGGAAAAGTAGGAAGTACCATGGGAGTGATCCAGGTGAACCTAACTGTTGGAACCATAACAAGACCAACAATGTTTATAGTGATAGCTTCAAGGGCGAATTATAACTTGCTGCTTGGAAGAGAGTGGATTCATGGGATAGGAGCTGTACTATCATCCATGCACCAACGAATAGCCATCTGGAGGCCATATGGGATTGTTGAGAATATTGAAGCAGATCAAAGCTATTTTATGACTGAAGTAAACAATGTTAATAGTCGAAGTTTCGACAAGAATTTGGCTCACATACCCCCCTACAACCCAGCAGAATTCGACTTGAAGGCAACTGACAATGCCTATTGTTCCATGTACCTTCACCCAACACATGGTTTTCAATGGGACAAAGAAGTAATTGGCGAACCAAGTCACGTATGGGGAACTTCTCATACTGAGCCAACCGGTTGGGGAAGTGAATTTGATGATTATGATGAGTGAAGCCTCAGCGATCAAAAGAATTATGGCTTATATAGCCAAAAATAAACTCAAAGCGGCCCTAGAGGCCGAAGTAAAATACATGGCTATCGAAGCCAACAAAGAAGATTTTGAAGAGCAATGTCCCCAAAGGGATATTGAAAAAGGTTATGACAACAATCAGACTGGCGAATGGCAGAATCAGAAGCTTGACGCCATCTATGATGACGAACCCTTGGGGTTCGAAAAGGATCCAGCATCGACTAACATGAAGATGGTGGCACGGGATCCATTAGAAGAAATCAATTTAGGACTGGGGGAAGAAAGAAGGCCAACTTACATCAGTGCCAAGATGGATCCTCAGTTCAAAGTCGAAATAGTCCAATTGCTAAATGAGTACAAATACTGTTTTGTATGGGATTACGACGATATGCCAGGATTAGACAGGAGTTTGGTCGAATCGAAGCTGCCAATAATGGAGGGAAAAAAGCCAGTAAAGCAGACTCCCAGACGCTTCGCACCAGAAATCTTGTCGAAAATAAAAGAAGAGGTCGAAAGACTTCTAAAATGCAGATTCATCCGCACCACCAGGTATGTCGAATGGATTGCAAACATAGTTCCTGTAATTAAGAAAAATGGCAAGCTGAGGGTATGCATTGATTTTAGAGATTTAAATTCAGCTACCCGTAAGGATGAATTTCCTATGCCAGTGGCAGAAATGCTCATAGATTCTGCAGCAGGCCATGAGTATTTGAGTATGCTGTTGGATACTCTGGCTATAATCAAATTTTTATTGCTGAAGAAGACGTTCCTAAAACAGCTTTTCGTTGCCCTGGAGCAATAGGAACCTATGAATGGGTAGTAATGCCCTTTGGTTTAAAAAATGTTGGAGCAACTTATCAAAGAGCCATGAATTCAATTTTTCACGACTTTATTGACACTTTTATGCAAATATACATTGATGATATTGTGGTTAAGTCCGTTTCAGGAACAAGTCATATAGACCATCTTCGACAGTCCTTTGAAAGGATGAGAAAGTTTGGTTTAAAAATGAATCCCCTTAAATGTGCTTTTGGTGTGCAGGCGGGTGATTTCTTAGGTTTTGTGGTCCACAAGAAAGGGATCGAAATAAATGAAAACAAAGCCAAAGCCATAATGGAAGCGAAAGCGCCATCGATAAAGAAGGGATTGCAGTCTCTACTAGGGAAAATCAACTTTCTCAGAAGGTTAATTTCCAACCTTAGTGGGAAGACACAAGCCTTTTCACCTCTACTTCGACTAAAGAAGGAAGATTTCACATGGGGGCAAGAACAACAAGATGCCTTCGACAAGATCAAAGAGTATCTGGCTAGTCCTCCAGTTTTGATGTCTCCTTATAGAAAAAGAAGTATGAGGTTATACATTTCAGCATCAGGCAAAACTTTGGGAAGCATGCTGTGTCAAGAAGATGAAAATGGCGTCGAAAGGGCCATCTATTATCTCAGTAGAGTCCTAAATGATGCTGAAACTAGATATAGTGTGATAGAAAAATTATGTTTGTGTGTATATTTCTCTTGTACAAAGTTAAAGCACTATATAAAACCTGTTGATGTATATGTTTCTTCTCATTTCGACGTAATAAAGTATATGTTATCTAAATCCATTTTACATAGTCGAATTGGGAAATGGGCTTTGGCATTGACAGAATATTCCTTAAAATATTTGCCTTTAAAGGCTGTTAAGGGACAAGTGGTTGCTGATTTCATAGCTTACCACTCAATAAATGAAAATGAAGTAGAATATGTCGAATTAGAGCCATGGAAGTTATATTTCGACGGTTCCAGTCATAAGAATGGAACTGGTGTTGGAATACTAATTATTTCTCCTGACAAAATTCCAACAAAATTCAAGTACAAAGTCGAAAGCTTATGTTCAAATAATGAAGCAGAATATGAAGCTTTGATTGCCGGACTTGAAATATTGTTGGAATTGGGGGCAACAAGAGTCGAAATAATGGGTGACTCTGAGTGGGTGATAAAACAATTGACAAGAGAATATAAATGTGTCAAAGAGAATCTGATTATGTACTTCGTAATAGCTAACAAACTTCTCAAAAAATTCGACAATGTGGCCATTAGACATATTCCTAGATTGGAGAATCAAGAAGCAAATGATCTGGCTCAACTTGCGTCAGGCTACAAAGTGTCGAAAGAAAACTTGGAGAAAGCTATTGAAGTAAGGGGAAGAGTCATATCCACCAAATTAGCTCCTTCAGATTTGGAGACAATAAAATTAGGTTATGGGGATGAGGAAAATTTTGAAATTTTCAATGTAGATGATTCAGAAATTGAAGATTGGAGAAAACCTATCAAGGATTATCTACAAGCCCCAAATCAGAAAGTCGAAAGAAAAGTAAAGTACAGAGCTTTAAGTTATGTACTTTTTGGAAATGAATTATTTAAAAAGACTGTAGAAGGAGTCTTGCTGAAATGTTTGGGCGAAGATGAAGCTTACATAGCTTTGTCGAACGTGCACAGTGGTGCATGTGGCACACACCAAGCAGGCCACAAAATGAAATGGTTATTATTTCGACAAGGAATGTACTGGCCAACAATGTTGAAAGATTGTGTCGAATTTGCAAAAGGTTGTCAGGAATGCCAAGTGCATGCAGGTATACCACATGTCCCTGCAAGTGAGTTGCATTCAATTATAAAACCTTGGCCATTCAGAGGTTGGGCTTTGGATTTAATTGGTGAAATTCGACCAGTTTCTTCAAAAGGGAAGAAGTACATTTTAGTTGGAATAGATTATTTCACTAAGTGGATTGAAGCTATACCACTGGTAAATGTGGATCAAGAGACAGTTATAGAGTTTATCCAGAAACATATAATTTACAGATTTGGGATACCAGAAACAATAACTACTGATCAGGGATCTGTGTTTACTGGGAAAAACATGCAAATGTTTGCAAAAGACACAGGTTTTAAACTCTTAACTTCGACACCTTATTATGCCAAGGCAAATGGACAAGTCGAAGCAGCAAATAAGGTTGTGATAAATTTGATCAAAAAGCACGTGGGTAGAAAACCTTGAAACTGGCATAAGACTTTGGATCAAATTTTATGGGCTTGTCGAACGTCTCCTAAAGAAGCGACAAATTCTACTCCATTCAAATTGACTTATGGACATGATGCAGTGCTACCAGTCGAAATTTATTTACAGTTAATATGAGTTCAAAGGCATCATGAAATTCCATCAGAAACGTATTGGAGCATGATGATGGATGAACTAGTTGATTTGGATGAAGAGATATTGCGTGCGTTAGATCTGATAAAGAGACAAAAAGAAAGAGTCGAAAAGTTTTACAATAAGAAAGTGAAATTTAAGACCCTTTCAGTGGGGGATCTTGTTTGGAAAGTAATTCTTCCTATGGATCGAAAAGATAGATTAATGGGAAAATGGTCTCCTAAGTGGGAAGGACCTTTCCAAATTTTAAAAGTTTTTTCAAATGGCGCATATGAGGTCGAAGAGATAGATAAAGATAAAAGAATACTGAAGATAAATGGCAAGTATTTGAAAAAATATAAGCCAACATTGCAAGAAGTTAAAATAGAAATAGAATGATTTTGTAGAATAAAATGATACGTTTCGCCAAACAAATGGCGTCAATGTCATTACAAAAGAAAAGCCTTAAAGGCTGCCAGCAATACAAAAAAATAAACCTATTTCTATTACAAGTTAATCTTTGAGAAAAGATTCCTTAAGTTCTTCAAATTTCCTCTTCTGGACTTGGAGTCAACATTCACAAAGGTTTTTGTTATGAGAAAGGCTGTCGATCTCCTGAATCAACTGCTGAGCTCTAGCTGCATGATGCAATCCCACTTTAAGCTCTTCGTTAATCTCATTTTGCTTGGGTTGCTGAAGGCTTGCTTTGCGTTGTTTTTCTTGGGAGATTTTTTCTTAAAGATCTGCTATCTGCTTCTCCCAATTTTTGATGTTAATGTCACAGTCAGCAACACCTTTCGAATAAACCTCAGAAAGTTTCTCTAGCTCAGAAACTTTGTCAGCTGAAGCAGCCACAGCAACCCACTCTGCAATTTGAGTTTCAGACTTGTTAGAGATTTGTTGGGAAAACTCTTTTTGGCGGTGCAGGTCCGCGCTCACCAGGTCAATTATCTGGGCTAGATCCATCACTAGACGGCTGTCCTCAGCAGAGGCTTCCAAAACATTTACTTGTTTAAGGATTTTCTTCAGGTCGAACTGGGCAGTAGGATTTTCGCCCAAAACCTTGAATAAATCCACAGCAAGTATTTTGGTTTTGATTTCAGTCATGGTGGCTTCAAGTGATTTAACCTCAGAAGTGGCCCCAGAAGTAGTCGAACTACTAAAGGATGAGTCTTGGAAGTTGTGTCGAGCGCTGAGCATAGCCCTTAGATACTCCAAAGGTTTCTTGACTTTGAGGCTCTCAAGTTCCTCGCGAGAGAAACTAGTCGAACCAGTTGATGGATATTTTTCTTTGGTTTGGGAAGGATTTGATTGAATATTTTGCCCAGAATTTGGCTCAGCATCTGGCTGCTTCGACATGTTCTTCTCTTCCTCAGCAGTTTCTTTTTCATTGTCATCTCCGACCCCAGCATCCATGTCAACATCACCATCCTTTTCAGTATTTAATGCTGGACGAACAGGAGAAGTATTATCAGAATGCTCTTCCAGGTCAGTGTCGAATTTATCATTGGTTTGCCTTTCATAGCAACCAGCATCAGGGTTGATTACCTCTTGGAGTCTCTCAGCCAAAGTCTTTTCAGAGTCCAGATCAATTGTGTCCTACTCTTTTTCCTTTGTTGATTTCTTTGTCGAAGCTTTGGAAGAGGTAGGCATTGAACTAGCTGCTTTGAAGGTAGGACCACCTATAAATGTTGGCATTTCTTTTGCTATGGGTTGTTCTTCGACATCAACTTGGATCTGAGAACAAGCAAAAAAGTCAAGGAAAAGAAAATGCAAGTAAAAGTGAATATCATCAGTCAAAATAAAGGTTTACCTGAGGGATCTCAGTATTGAAGCTAGAATTCCCACTCTCTGCATCTTTGATAAGAACTTTTGTAGTTGGACTGGTGGGGGGAGTTTTCTTGGTCGATTTGACAATGGACCTTTGGGAGGCAACTGTCTTGATCTTCAGGACCTTCTTTTTCTTAAGAGGTTGTTGGTCTGGAGATTCATCCCCAGATTCTTCATCGATTACCTTTACCTCCTCCTCTTGTTTTCTTTTCTTGGGGGTGGTGGGTTTTGACTCACCTAAAAACACAGGAGAAAATTGTTTTAGTTCGAGTTAAACAGAATTTATTACATGGAAGAAAGTTGATATTTTCTGATGAAACCTTTTCGACTGTAGAGGTTGGTTGTTCGACCACCTTTCCAGAACTACTTCCGACAGAAGCCTTTTTAGCAGTAATCTTGACAGCTGAAAGAAAGAAAGAAAAATAAAGAAATGAATACAAAAGAAGAAAAACATAAGAAGGAAGTTAGAATAAAGGAAAGAAAAATTGTGTTTTCTTTAAACACCTTCAAGAATGGGAGGGCTTAATGCCACACCAATATGAAGGTGCCCTGGGAAATTGTCCAAATGATACTTAGTCGGAACCACACGCTCAGCAGGTTTTTTATAAGATTCACGAAGCAGTTTTATGTGAGATCCACAAATAAACCAATCTGGGAATGGAGGGCTTAATGCCACACCAAATTCAGCAGAAGGTAGAGGGGGAAACTTTGGTGGATAATAGCTGAATGCCAAATCATAACGTATTTCTGGACGAACATATGAAGGCAACTCCAGCTTCTCCAATTTTTCTGTAAATTTGTGTTTCAAAGTCACTGCTGTTTCGCTTATGGTTCGACTAAGATCATTTGGCTTGTAAATAGTTTCAAAATACTTCTGAAACTTTTGGATTTCTTTAATATGTCTTTCAGTACCTTTCTTTGTTCGATCCTGCACAAAAGTGAAAGCATTCGTCAGATGAGTCGTAAAGGCCATCACGTCGAAGAATCTAGTGAGGTAGTAGTCTTTCCACCAAACATCGAATTCTTGAGTACAGAGGAAAGATGGTCGAAAGACCACCGGTTGAATCTCCAGAGTCTCATCAAAGTATTTTTCTGATAACTCTATGCTTTTCTCTAGATTATGAAAAGAATTGTAAAAAATAATAAAACCTTTCTTTGGATAGATGGGTTTTGTTTTTATTTGGATTAACCTAAATTGTCGAGCCACTAGGTTGGGTTGATAAACAATAAGGGAAATTTTTGTGTTATTCGTGTTATGATGGGAGAAAAAGTGTCTTGGTGTTAGGAACGATTCCCAGATAACCAAAAATGTATCTTCTTCTTTCTGCATCTCTAAAGGAAGTTGTTTGGTAAACCATTTGGGACCAATAGTTCTGTTGGCAAAGGGTGCCATGGACGGAGTGAAGTTGTAGCGTTTGGCAAACATCATTACATAACTGGTGAAGGCTTGTCGAAGGCTGATTCCTTCGTCAGATGGAGTTAGTTTTACCAACCTATGCCATTCGACGTTTCTGTCCTTCACTTCTTCCTCAGTTACTTTATTCTTGATAGGGAGAGAAGCCTCGAAGGTGGCATTTAGCCATAACTGTAGAAGCCAAAAAGGCCCTGCCAAGCTTAGTTTTCCCTTCTCTTTGCCAGTCTTCAGAAACTCTACACTCTCGCTGATGGATTCATAAAGGTTCGCCAAAACCATTTCGCTTAAACAAAGTTTTTTCCCAGCATGGAGTTGGTTGGCTATGGTAAGGTATTTTTTGGCAACCTGAAGAGAACGAGAGCAAAAGACAAATTTCGACAACCAGATGGTCAAAAAAGCTATGTGCTCTACATTAGAGACTTCTGTAGTTGTTTTGTCATGATAACGAGCAATAAACAAAGAATAGGAGTCATGTTTGGTGTTGAAACCTATAGTATCTTCATCCAAATTAGTAGGGTCGAAGTCTATTCCTATAGGGCTAAGGCCAACTATGGCAGCTATGTCGAAGAAGGTTGGAGTGACCATTCCACAAGGAAGATGGAAGTTGTTGTAGGTGCTATCCCAAAAGTAAAGGGAATCCAGGAGCATGTTTGGGCAATAACTAGGGCCCACCTTCGACAGTTGGATCAAGTCAAAGATGCCAGTTTGCTTCCAGAAATCCCCTTTAGTTTTTTCGGCCTTAGTCAGCCAGGCCAAATAGTCTGAAGGATCTTTTGTCAAAGGGCAACTTCTAAAGATCCTAGCTTGGTTCAAATATGCTAAATCTATTTCTTCAGACGCTGAGGGGCTCTCAGGATTTTTTGAGGATGTTTCACTAGGTTTGGGTTTTATTCCAGCACCTATGGGTTTTGAATAAGAATACGTAGGGAAAAAATCCTTTAAACGATCAGCATCAACATTGGGGTCAGGGAGTGGACCCAACATTGCATGGAAAGTGCCAGAAATAAGGACCGGAATGAGTACCTGGGATTGATAAATGCTTGCTTTCTCTCTTTCATTTGGAGGCTCTAGAATGTACTGTTGATTGCTCACAATCACTGGTCCAGGCAACTCGTGCGCATAAGGGAGAGCAGTAGTGTTCTTGGTCTTCTTGGTTTTCTTGTCAGTAGGAGCTTTGCGGGGAGCCATTGATGAGGGAAGCAAAGAAATTTCAGAAGAAAGTATGAAGGTTTGAAATGGGTTTGTGAAGAAGAAGAAGGTCAGGAACGTAAAAGTGTTAAAAGATTTGGAAAATAAGTATTTATAGAGGGAAAGATGAGAAAACGTTCCAGTTTTAATATTGATCATGGGACATGTGTCAAGATTTCAACGGTGATGATCAAAAGTATGGGAAGTTGAAAAAAAAAAAGCATGGCTAGCTAGTTTTTAGGGTTATGGAGATCATGTCTAAACGTGGGATTAGATGGGACGTTTTAAGAAAAGTGTAATGATAGACTTTCTTGGGACTTAACAAAAGGTCACGTCTTGAAAACCAGCATCATTAATGCAGGTAACATGGCGTCGAAATATTTTCAACAGCAAATAATGGTTTCTCCAGAAATAAGTCGAAACATCTTTGCTGGGGGGCGATTTGTAGACATATATTTTCGACACCATGTCTTGGTAGGTAAAATGATGTTCTTTAAAATGACTATAGATGAAGAAGAAAGAAAATGAAGGTATTCAGAAGAAGTTATCGACATTTCGACAAGAACAGAGTTTTGACATTTCGACAGAAACATAAGGAAGTTTTCATCAGACAAGGTTTGAAGGACATTTATTACTTTTCGACAATTCGACAAGGTGAAGAGGCGCAACGTTTCGACACAAAAGGGAAAATTCAAATTCAAGGGTTATAACGTTTGGCAGAAGACGCGTGGAAGCTTTAGAAGAAAAGAAGACATGCAGAAGGCCAAGTGTCAAAGATTTAGAATTTTTCAGTTATTAGGCAGTTATTGTATTTGTATATAAATATGATAGTTGTTGTAGAATTTGAGTGTGTGAAAACTTGTACTAAATTCCTGTAAATACTCAAAGTACCCATGCGAGAGAAAAGAGTTTATTATCTGGAAATGTACGTGTGAAACACCATCTTTTTAAGTTTATAGAAATTCAAAGTCTTTTATAATTGCCTTTACTTTTCCCAGTCATTTATCCTTTGTCATTTACTTTATGCAAGTTTTAATTTCATTCAATTTATCTTTTCGCCAGAAGTTGTTATTTAGTTCTTTAACCAAACCATTCATACATAAAAGATATAACAAAACAAACCATCAAAACACTATTATCCTAAGAGTTAGATAAATTTGTACATGTATCCCAGGATTTGTGTGGTTGGTCCTGCAAGTAACCCAGTTTTATAAGAGATTGGTAAACCAGAGGTTGTTCGCCAAAATCAACAGCGAACAGGTTCCCAGATTAACAGTCTCAACTTCCTCCAGATGAGGTAGAATAACCCTTTCCTCTTGTTTCAGTAACCTGGCTAATTCTTCTGGTAAGTCACAATCTTCGTTCGTCTCTTCTTCGGCCTAATAGATGGGGTTGTCGAAGTCATATCGAGCCATAGCTAAGTCATGGGTGGAATCTGAACAAAGGAACCTGCATGATGGATGTTTTATGTTTATTATGAGTGCAACAAACAAGAAAACACATTGCCATTTTGATGTGGGTTAATGCAAAAAGTAAAAAATAGAAAGACAGGGATCAAAATATTTGAATGAAAAAACATCCTTTATTGATGATAAAAATAGCAAATAAACATCCAAGCCCTACAAATAAATATCACTACGTCTTGGGCAGAACGTAGGACTCAACATAACAGAAAACAAAAGTAAATTACTCCGGGCGTGTCACTTGGATGACTTTCTCGGAGGACCAATTGCCTAAACTCTGACCAGGGGTGCAGGGACGGATCCACTCATCCATGTCACAGTCACTATCTCCTTCATCCTCAATAGCATTGACTCTGTCGAAGAAAACACCAGCACTGGTGAAACGGACTGGACCATAGAAATTGGGAGGCTCTTCAGAACGCCTAGGTGGCTTGTAACCCAGTCCATGAGTATCCTACTTTCGTTGAACATCAATGATACTGCCCCACTTCTGAGAACCACCAGCTTCAACTATAGCGCGTGCCTCTTTGAAAGAGGACATTGGAACCTCTGGTTGTCTGACAACTTTAGGTTGGGCAACCACCTCAGGCTGATTGACTGCCTTTGGGGGTCCCTCGGGAATCTTCACAGCTTCAAAGGCCTGGCACAAAGTTTCCTGTACTTCACCATCTACCTCTACATACTTGAAGGTCGATAGGTGATTCACCATGATATCTGCTTCACCACAAACAGTCACAACGTGGCCATCCACCATATACTTCAACTTCTGGTGCAGCGTAGAAGTTACTGCCCCAGCACCATGGATCCAAGGGCGACCCAACAAACAACTATAGGCAGGCTGAATATCCATTATGTAAAAGGTGGTGTTGAAAATCTCTGGACCCACCTTGATCGGCAGAACTAACTCTCCGAAAACCGACCTCTTGGAACCATCAAAAGCATGTACCACCAAGTCACTGGCTGTACAAATCAATCCACGAGTATCCAGTTTCATCAAAGCCTTCTTCGGTAACACATTCAAAGATGACCCAGTATCAACTAACACATGCGACATTAAGGAACCACGACACTCCACTGAAATATGCAGAGCATTGTTGTGATTCCTCCCAGCCGGAGTCAGATCTAAATCAGTGAAGCCCAAACCATTACCAGCATTCACATGAGCCACAACCCCTTCTAGCTGATTGACAGATATTTCCTGCGGTACATAAGCCATATTCAAAACCTTCAGCAATGCATTTCAGTGTGCTTCAGAGCACAACAGTAAGGATAGAATGGAAATCTTCGATGAAGTTTGGTGAAGTTGGTCAACAATCTTGTAATCATTTTTCCTAATCAACCTCATAAACTCTTCCACGTCTTCTGAGAAAGCATCCCCAACTGGCTTTGTCATAGAATTATTTGCTTCCTATCTCTGTACAGACTCATCCATCATCTGTTTACCTTTGTCTTATCTTGAGCTGCCAGCTTGATTCTCGGGCGGAATAAAGACTCTACCACTCTTAGTGATAGCCCCTGCTTCAACAAGATTTTCAACCCCTGTATTCACAGCTGACGTCTCTTCCAATTCCTGCTTCTTACCATTAACAAACACCTCGACCCCATAGTTCCATGGGATGGCCTTGGTATTCTCATACGGGACTGGTCCAAGAACAGTGATAGTGACCGGCGCTGGTCTCGCCGGCGCTGATATAGTTATTGTCTTGAATGGAATTGTTATTGTGGCAACATCAATCTCTCTGTCAGTAACTTTACTCTGCCTACAACCCCTATCAAACTGTAATATCCCTTCACTGATCATTCTCTGAATACCTGCTTTCAATGAATCACAACCGCCTGGCTGCGACACACATTCTACACAACCTTCATCATAGCCTGGAAATACCCCTCCCTTCAACAGTCTTTCCTTCACCACACCCAAGGGAGTTTGGACTTCGTTCACATCTGAAATCAAATTCAAGTCTCCACAGTCTTTAATAATAGCATTGACCCCCGGCCCACCGTGATTCGGCATCGGGTTCTGATTTACATTTGGAGTATCATTAGAGAAATTAATGGCTTTGGAATCCACCAAATCTTTAACCTTATGCTTAAAAGCTTTACAGTTCTCAATATAATGTCCGGGTGCCCCATAATGAAACTCGCAGTGGGCGTTGGCGTCATAGCCGGGAGGTGGATTACCAGTAGGTGGAGCCAATGTTCTCGTCTGAAATAACTGTAGCTTTAACAAGTGCTGAAATAATTGAGAATAGGGCATAGGTGGAGTGTCAAAATGCCTATCCCACCTAGTCGCATTTTGTGGTTTGCGAGGAACCTGATTTTGTTGAGACATTGCTGGCTGCTGAGGTGCTGCTGGGATGGTTATAGAAGCCACTTGCTGATTGTAGTTCTGACGAGGTCCATCTCTACCATGATATGATGACACAGAGTTTGTATCTCCCTTCTTCTTCTTGTAACCACTAGCATAAGGCTTCTTACTTCCTTCAGATGAGGACCCATCACCGCCTGATATTTTTCCCGCCTTAATTCCGCTTTCCACCATCTCTCCTACTAAGATCAAATCAGCAAACTTTCCAGTCATACACGGTACCAGCTTTTCATAGTAATGACCCTGGAAGGTGGCCATAAACATAGTTATCATTTCACGTTCCAACATGGGAGGCTGAACCCTCGCTGCCAGTTCACGCCACCTCTGGGCGTACTCCTTGAAACTCTCATTGTTCTTATGTGACAAATTCTGCAGTTGTGTTCTGTTAGGAGCCATGTCAGTATTATATTGGTAGCGTCTAATAAATGCTCCTGCCAGATCTCTCAAACTACTCACACCCTTCCTCTCTAGTTATATGTACCACTCCAGGGATGCCCCAAATAGGATATCCTGGAAGCAATGCATCATCAGTTTCTCGTTCTTCGCATGCGCAACCATTTTGCTCGCGTACGCCCTGACGTGAGTCCTTGGGCAAGACATACCATTATACTTCTCGAAAGTGGGAGTCTGAAATTTGTGCGGGATAACAACGCCCGGAACTAGCCCCAAATCCTCTAGATATATTCCCACAGAATCCTGATTTACAACACCCCTCAGTTGTTCCTCAATCAACCTGAACCTCTGATCATTGTCAATCTGGGGACCAGCATCCCCACCTGGCACAGAAAATGCATCATCTTGAACATCATCATACTGACAGCCATGAACTGCGCCAGAACCAATACCAACTCCCCCAGCATTTTCAGCTCCTCCCGGAGGGATCACAACACCAGAAACAGGAATACCTCCGCCCGTAGGGCCATTCTGAACATTATTACTGTCTTCATCATTCCTTGCAATCAGTGGTTGAACGAGAGTCCTCAACTGCTCTTGGCCTTGAGCAACACCTTGCATTAATTCCATGAATTGGTTCATGCGAGTCCGCATCTCAATGATCTCATTCTGTAGCTGATCCATGAGTCTCTTCTGATTTTATCTGGTAGGATACCGGTGAATGTTTTGATCTGCAATCCTGAGATGAGAACAAGATAAGAACACCGGAGATAAACACCTGTCATGCAAAATGATTATGCAAAATGATTATGAATATGCAAATTCAAATGAACATGTTTGAACATTCGCAGGGCGATCCACCCCTTGATTCCAGTTTAACAATAAGATAGAACGGAACTTCTGCTCATATATTAAGAAAACCAGAGGAAAACCAAATGTCAACAATCACAAATCCAAGATAATAAGTCTGAACACAATAATCATAGATCCCAACCAACAAGTCTGGCGGTGGTCCAAATAATGAAAGAAAATAGAAAACTACGGCATATCATCAAAGTCCACAAGTGTCAATCCCCCCATCCACTATGCTCTCTGCTCCAGTCTTGAATTTCCTTGAACAACTTTTTGGTGTCGGGATGCTTTGGCCCCTGAATTAGCTCTTGAATGAGAACGTCTCTCCTATGTATGATCCCCTCCAAGTATCGGCAATGCAACTCCCAAGCGTCTTCTCCAGAAACCCCATCCATGCTAGGACCCTCACTTCTAGGTCTCTTCACTTCAGCTTGGATCTTCAGTTCCTCTATGGAGGCTATAGCTTCATTGAGTCGACCCTCGACTGCTTGTCTCTTGAATACCACTGACAGGATCTCAGTGTCTTTTTTCTTGAGCGTCGACTTCAACTAATCAATCTGAGCTAGATAATCGTCTTCCTTTCTCTTATTCTCAGCCATTGCAGTTTCTCGGTGATCATCGAACCTGTGAATTTTCAACAAAGCCTTGTCTATTTCCTCCTTCTTAGACTCGAGAACCTTACTGATACCATCCAAAGCTTGTTTCATCCTTTTTCTAGATGTGACCATGTCAGCTAGCTCTTTTTCTGCCTTAGCAATAAGCTCTGTCTTCAACTTGGCGGTATGAACAGCTTCACCCCACTCATGTTTCAGCTGATAAATCTCTCTTTTTAGCTCACTGTTTTCTTCTCGCAGCTTTTCCTTTTCAGCCCACAACTTGTTAAACTTCTCTATCTCAACTGTGGTAGGAGGCTCAATCAGCAAGGGATAAGATGGTGGTTCTACCGGGAAGGGAAGAAGCTCCTCTTCTGCTCTCTTCTTAATCCATTCATTATAGGAAGGGAAAGCCCGGTTGTTACATTTCCCGAATGAAGTTTTTCCCTTCTTGGTCACCTGTTTCCAAGCATTCACAATCTTCCTTATCATCTCTTGATCCTCAGTACCATTGAAGAATAAGGACTCTCTGACATCTCGCTCTTCAGGTGGACCTTTCAAAGGATAACTGAACTTCCTGATAACAAGGGAAGGATTATAGTTAATTCCACCTCTTCTCCCTATCAAGGGTACATTAGGGAATCCTCCGCACTTGCAAATAATCTCTATTCCTAGCAAGTCATGGTTGAACCAAACGATGTTGTCAGCAGTCAAGCCCATTAACCTCTTTGACCACTTCAGAGAATCTCTCGTATCAATGAAAGCGCCAGCTTCGGGGAGATGGCTCAGAAACCAAGTAGATAAGAGTGGTGCACAGCAACTCACCGTTTTTCCACGCCTATTTTCATTCTTGTAGTGAACTGAGTGATACACATCACCTAGCAAGGTAGGTATAGGATTCTTTGAAATAAAGATTCTGACATCATGCATATCGACCAGATCAGGAACATTGGGAAACAGGACAATCCCATAGATGCACATAGCCAGAATAGCTTGGAAAGCAGTCCAATTCTTCTCTTTAACATGTATGCAAGCTTGATCAAACAAGAACTTCAATAAGAAACCCTTTGCTCCTTGTTTTTCCTCAATATTATTGCTCAGAACGGATTCACCAATATGAAGAGCAACAACCATTTCTTTTATCCCGGGGTGTTCTTCAGAAAAGAATACTGTGTCATGCTTGATGGGGATTCCCAAAATAAATGAGAACTCCTCCAATGTCGGGGCCAAGATGTAGTCTGGGAAAGTGAAGCAACACAAAGACAGATCGTAAAACTGAAGAAGTGTATGAATGGTATCCTTCTCATACTTGGAGATATTGTAGACAAATTTCAGAAGTCTCCCATACCCTCCACTGAACTCTGTACGAACTCCGGGGCCAACCATATTAATCAGCTTGTGAATCAACGTCAAGGTTGGATCTGGGAACGAATAGGCAACAGTCTTCTTTCTCTGGACATCCATGCCAAGGTAACCTCAGAAAACCGGAATCAAGAGTAAGATGCAAGCCCTGAAAAATGTCAAACATGTCAGAATACAAGAAAAATGATATGCTCATGCAAACATGGGATAAAGGCAACACTGCTGGATGTGCTGTACTATTAACTGAACGAGAACCACAACCCAGAAAACCAGAATTCTAAAATACCAAACCACTGAGATAACTAGGAACCCAGATAATCAAACATTGATGAGAAACCCAGAAAAAAAACTGGGTAGGTTGAAGGTTTCGGTTACCTGCAAACCTGCAAACACCCATCCCCTCTCACGTGTGGGTACTAGGATGTTCAGTATCCCGGGCTCTCAGGTCGAGAAATGATGATACATTCACCATTTCGGGTTTGGCATCATCATCAATCGAGGATGCCTCAACCAATTCTCCAAAACAGAAGGTCCTCTACTTCTGGCACTGAGGTCGAGAAACAATAGTACATTCATCCCTCGGGGTACAGTACTATCGTCAATCGAGGAGTGCCTCCACTGATTCTCTTCAAAAGGTAGGGGCCATCCTATGTGAGTTCCAAAGTGGGCCCTCGGGTGCGAATGGGTTTGCCACAGGATGTGGTCTGCCACTGTGACCACTAAAGAGGGATGTTTCCACTAAGGTCCTCGATGATTGGTCTCCAGAGTCGACAGCTCTCTAGATCAACACTCTAACATGTGCAAGACACACACGTTAGAATGCGTCCCAAGATAGCCTCGTCTGGTTGTGAATTTCGTGAATACACAAACGTACCAAGCGGGCACGTAGGTCCCACTACTTTCCACTCTAGTCCTAGGGTGTACTCAAGCCTGGATATTGGGCTTATCTCTCAGAACGAACCAACCTGCAAAACAGAAACAGCCAGCACAACACAACAATATCCAGCATGACAGTAATAAAAATGAAATGCAATGCAGTAAAAGCTGTAAAAATAAAATACAACAAATAAAGCAAAACAAAAAACAAAAACACCCAAAGAGAACAAAGACAAGCAAGCGCTAGGATTGACTCGCTTAGGGATGGACCAGCATAGGTCAACCAGAGTCCCCAGCAGAGTCGCCAGCTGTCGCTCCTAGGATTTTCATCCAGGTACAAACGCGAGAGTGGCGCGGAAAAAACAGAGTCGCCAGCCGTGTAAATTTATCCCAAGAGAGGGAAAGGGAACACCACATAAACCTGAGGAAGAGGGAAAGGAATGGTCATCGCAACCATAACCTGGGTTCGGGAGTCGGTTACACGAGGGGAAGGTGCTAGTACCCCACGCGTCCATCGTACTCGATGGGATCCACGCTTGTTGTCTATTCTAAGGGTGAGTTATACTATCATTTATGCTGTACTAAAACGGGAAAGGGGAAGACAAAGATAGACTCGGCAGGACGTCGACGTCCTAGGCCTACGTACCCCCTTTGTGCAATGGGGAATTCAGAGTCAACGTAGTTCGGACCAAGTTCTTTTTGTGTTTTTTATGAGCGACGCTAAGTTCGCGTCCGACAGTTAGGGGCGTTGCCTGTTTGTGACTCAGACGGAAAGTAACGTGCCCTTTTTAAAAATAGCCTTTAGTTTGACAATCCCGAAGGATAAAAAGGTTTGAAGTTTGTTTGTATTTTTTAGGACAGAAGTGACTTAAGTTAGTTCATAACTTGCATTGCACCAAAGTCTAGGGCACAAGGGCGAATACTTAACGCATCGTCCCAAGACAGGACGCTCGCTAAGCACTCTAGAAAGATGAGAGGAAGCCCCTCATTTCTCATTCCCCACGCTTAAGGCTCGTGCGCAATACACTTTATCCTTATTAAGTGTTTTCAAGGAGTTTTGGGATGAGAAGAGAGAAGACACAAAGGAAACTCTAAAGGGAAACTAAGAGTCCTAGTGTTATCATGCATGGGTGACCTACAGTTAGTGAGGTTTGACGACAACCTAAGCCTAAAGAAAAGAAAAGATGAGAGAAAGAAGAATGAGAGTGGACATGGATACTTATCCATACCCCCAAATAACTTACCTCAGCTCCTGCATAAAAGGTTAGTGCAAACGGACATAATTGACAATAAACCAAATGAAACCCATACAATGCCATATAATAATGATTAAGTGACCTATAACAGTTCAAACATGAATTAAGAAATCAAAGGAACAATCCCAAAACAATGGCACAAGTGCCTTTTCAAACAGGTAATCAGACATGATCCAGATTGTGCATACAAGAAGATCTCAAATGAAAGCAATCAAACAATTAGAGAAACACCTTCTAAAATCACCAAATTAATTATCAACATGTCTTAACCATAAGCAAACATCATGTCCAAAATTCATGCCAAAATTCAAAATAAAAGTCACTCAAACAATCATGCAAAGTTCAGATGAGAAGTATGGTTCAATGTGCAAGAAAGGAGGACCAAAATGCAATATAAAATGATTTTCAAAAATGAGAGAAAAACATTTTAATGAACTTCAATGTATTGGTGAAAAAATGCAAAAAGAATGAGTTCTAAATAATTTATGGATGATGAGAAATAAAATAAACAAGTTTAGGTATGCATGATATGACTAATTCAAAAAGAAAATAAACCAATATTTATCTCAGATGCTAAAAATAATAAAATAAAATTTGTGAAAATTTTATAAAATTATAAAAATGATGCATGAATTTTCTTGGAAATTTTTTTTTATGCAAAAACTATTTTTAATAATTAAAAATGAAAATGTAATAATTTAATAAAAATAAAAATGTGAAATAAGCATGGGGGGTGCAATGAGTAAGAAAAATGCGTTGGAATTGTTAATGGGCTAAAGGGTGGGGGTGCGAATATCAAGGCCCAGGCATTGAGTCCAACAGAAAGAAAATAAAATAAAAAAAGGGGTACGCATAGTCCTCAGTCAACCCAGTTGACTCATCCTTAGAATAGATAACAAGCGTGGATCCCATCGAGTACGATGGATGTGTGGGGTACTAGCACCTTCCCCTCGCGTAACCGACTCCCGAACCCAGGTTATGGTTGCGATGACCATTCCTTTCCCTCTTCCTCAGGTTTATGCGGTGTTCCCTTTCCCTCTCTTGGGATAAATTTACACGGCTGGCGACTCTGTTTTTTCCGTGCCACTCTCGCGTTTGTACCTGGATGAAAATCAGGGTGTTCACCTTCCCCATCCAGTCAGGAAGCGTGCTTTCACCGACAATGTCATATTCTAATCCCCAGCAAGGTGGGAGTAAGGTCATTCTCCCCATCAGCAGGCTAAGATCAGCAGTATCCCCAAGCAGGATGGTATTATGGACAGTTTTCCCCAAGCAGGATGGTATTATGGGCTGGTATCCCCCAGCAGGTTCTGAGCCCAATTAGTTATTGGCAATCCTCAGTAACAGACTTCCAGTTCCGTTATTGGCATTCATTCTCAACTTCCCCAGCAGAGGAGGAATCTCAGGTTCTATGTCACCTTCAGTAGAAGACATGTGTAATTCCCAGTGGTATGGATGTTCTTTTGGGATTTCATCCCCAGTAGAAGTTGTTGATCTAAAGGGTCAGCCAGCGTGACCCTTCTCAGCATAATTCCTGGATTCAGAGGACAATTTATTTTTGTCATCCCCAGCTGAATTTGTCTTTTCTCTCCGGCATTTATTTAGCTGGAGAGACCCCTTTTGCATGCCATAAGCATTCGCATTGCATCCTCAAACGCGTAGCATTTCCATTTCGTATGGAGCATTACGCCAAAATTCAAACATTTGCATTTGAAGCATAAGCCAGGTTTAATACTTTCTTTGCCAGTTCTCTTTCTTAGCAGAGATGGCATAACTCGGGAGATTTTGGAGGGATGCGTTCCTCATACTTGTGCTCCCCGGCAGAGTCTTTTATTTAGACTTCTCCTTTCCCCAGCGAAGTCATCTTGCCTGTGGATTTTGAGTCGGTTGAGAGTTTACCTTTGTTTGGCCCTTCTCTTTTGTGAAATCCCGTTCTCACCTGATAGTCAGTTCTTGCTTGATATATTTTGCTGGCCAGTTTCCCTTTATTAGCAGGGATGGCATTTATTTTGCTAGTTCTCTTTATCAGCAGAGATAGAAATCTTTCAGATATTTTCTTCGTCAGTTCCCTTTATCAGCAGGGATGGCATTTATTTTGCTAGTTCTCTATATCAGCAGAGATAGAAATCTTTCGGATATTTTCTTCGTCAGTTCCCTTTATCAGCAGGGATGGCAATCTTTTGGATATTTTCTTTCGTCAGTTCCCTTTATCAGCAGGGATGGCATTTGTTTTGCTAGTTCTCTTTATCAGCAAAGATAGCAATCTTTTGAAGACTTTCTTTCGTCAGTTCCCTTTACCAGCAGGGATGACATTTATTTTGCTAGTTCTCTTTATCAGCAGAGATAGCAATCCTTTGAAATTTCTTTCGTCAGTTCCCTTTACCTGCAGGGATGACATTTATTTTGCTAGTTCTCTTTATCAGCAGAGATAGCAATCCTTTGAAGATTTCTTCGTCAGTTCCCTTTATCAGCATGGATGGCATTTGTTTTGCTAGTTCTCTTTATCAGCAGAGATAGCAAGCCTTTGAAGATTTTCCTCGTCAGTTCCCTTTATCAGTAGGGACGGAATTTTGTTTTGCTAGTTCTCTTTATCAGCAAAGATAGCAATCTTTTGGATATTTTCTTTCGTCAGCTCCCTTTATCAGCAGGGACGGCATTTATGTCGCTAGTTCTCTTTATCAGTAGAGATAGCAATCTTTTGGTTATTTTCTTTCGTCAGCTCCCTTTATCAGCAGGGATGGCATTTATGTTGCTAGTTCTCTTTATCAGCAGAGATAGCAATCTTTTGAAGATTTATTTTGTCAGTTCTCTTTATCAGCAGAGATGACATAACCTGGGAGAGTTTGTTTCACTTTATACCCAGCATAGCTAGCACTCGTCCGTGTTGTGACAGTACAGCATTTATGGCTGATTCTCTAGTGGAATTGTCCCTCCTTTGAGGATTGCAAATTTTTGGGTTCTTTGGTATTCAATCTCCGTGCATCCCGAATGTCTGAGAGCCGTCGCTATCATACCTTCAGGACCAAGTTGATTGAATAGAGGCAGCTGTTGCACCCCAAAATTTGCCTTCCTTACTTTATTACTAACTGGCTTATGTTTCATCTCATTTTGCATTATCATATGTGCATATCATTGGTTCTTAGCATGGGGTCAAGGTGCCTGAGGCAAGTTCAAGAGGAGAAGATGTTCTTCATAGGGTCAAGCAAGAGAGTTCAAGTGGATCACTCTCTCCTAACCAGTGCAGAAACTAGGGTTTTGAGAATCTTGGGTTTATTGCTCCAATGGGCAAGCTTCTTGGGTTTTCATCATCACCAAATGGCATATCTTATCTTTGTTGGAAAGGATACACATCATATTCAGATGAATTTGGATTTGGAGATAGTGTTATTTCCTCCTAGACTGAGGGTACCAAGATTAGGGTTTGCTATAAAGTCAGTTTATTTCTGATTTCCTGGGCAAGACTTGATTCCATGGTATTCCTTTGGTCCCTAAGTATCTAGGAATGGAAGATTGTCCATCATTTTGGTTCAGGAGAAGTTCAATTGGCCAATGGATTAGGAATCAGGAGAATTAAGGGAAAAGTCAACAGTGAGAGGGGAAGTCAACTGTGAAATTCTGAGGTTCTCTTCAAGGTTTTCAAGGTCTCACATCCTCATATGGTCTTCAAGAGTCAAGTTTCATGCCATTTATCAAGAATCAAGGGTTGGTGCAAAAGTTACTAAATATGGAAATGACCTATAATTTGAAAGTTTCCTTTTTGGGCAAGTTCCTACACTACATTCAACTTGAATTTTCATCATTAAAGAAGCTTCAAATGAATTTTTCTCCTACATTAAATTTGAAGATCTTTTTCTCCTCTTTCCAACAAGTACTAGTGGGTCTCCATATCATTTGTGAAACTCAAGTTATGACCAAAAGAAGGCAAAGTGGTTTTTAGGGTTCCATTTTCACAACTTTTGCATTTTGGGACATGGTGACCTATAATTAATTCCATTGCTTCACGACACTTTTTAACATCAAAGGACACTCCTTAAGGATCATTTTAGGCCTTTGAATCAAGTGAATCCATGGTATATTTATCACTTATTCTCCATCATTCAAAATTACCAAGTCATTGAAAACTCATGAACCAAAATGTCCCAAGGCCCAATTGATCATCAGTGGGTTAACCTAATCTATTTAAGCCAATTCATGCACTGGTTAGGGGAGAACACGTGAATTTGGAGAAGAGAAAAGTTTGAACCCTAAAACTTGAATCTTCCATATCTCTCAATCCATTAGGTCTTTTCAAGAAATTCTTTCACCATCAGAACCCTTGGGATCCCTAGAGCACGAAGCAATCACCATTCGCAGCTAATAGCAAGGATCCAGTAGGCGTGATCTCAGGTTGGCGGGTTTTTTCATGATCCTAAAACGCTTCTTTTTGACATGTATATTGATGTGTGATGCCCACTGATCGTTCTGATATGTTTATTTTTGAAATTGGACGTGTGGTTTGATTGCTACGTGTGTTTAAAGTTTTGAACCCTAACCTTTTCTCATTCGTTTTTCATTATGCATTGGTTATTTGTGAATTTGGATGTGATATTTGAGATCCTGACGAAATTCTGGTCAGAATGGTGTACCCCTTTGCATTTTCTGGGTTCTTTTAGGTTGCAGGTGGCCGTGGACGGTGGCCGGAACCCTAGCTCTGGCGGCTGGTGAGGGTTCCGGCGAAGGGAGAGGCTGGAGGTAGAAGACATAATCCCAGCCGTTAATCTACCTGATCGTGTGGCCCTTGCTTCGCCACGTTTTGTTTTTTTTTTGTTTTTTATTTATTGTTTGCGTGTTTATCACCCCACAGTAGTTACGATGTACCACCCAGTCATGTTCTCCCTTTTTATTTACTTTTTATTTAGTTTATTTAATCATGTGCGTTGGATGAATCAGACGGTTGATAAGCTGCCAACAAATTAAAAAAGCCATGTGCCAGTCACGTGGTGTATGTATGGTACTCTGAATGATTGCGTGTGCGTGAGCGTATATTAACTATGGTGAATTCCTTAATCATGACTGTTGATCATCATTACTTTGAGATTGTATTGACTTAATAGGGCGCGACAGATTGATCTGAAGGTGAGGATGAGTCAACTGGGTAGACTGAGGACCATGCGTACCCCTTTTTTTATTTTATTTTCTTTCTGTTGGACTCAATGCCTGGGCCTTGTAATTCGCACCCCCACCCTTTAGCCCATTAACAATTCCAACGCATTTTTCTTACTCATTCACATCTGAGACCGAACTCATGTCGGCTTTCCTTTTGAAAATCCATCTTGTGATGGTAACCTCTGGTTTTGAGACCGCATTCGTGTCGGCTTACCTTAGAGTTTAGGATCTGAGACCGCCCTCGTGTCGGCTTTCCTTTTGAAAATCCATCTTGTGATGGTATTCTCTGGTTATGAGACCGCCTTCGTGTTGGCCTACCTTAGAGTTTAGGATCTGAGTCGCCCTCGTGTCGGCTTTCCTTCTAAAATCCATCTTGTAATGGTAACCTCTGGTTATAAGACCGCCTTTGTGTCGGCCTACCTTAGAGTTTAGGATCTGATATCGCCCTCATGTCCTCTTTCCCTATAAAATCTGTCTTGTGATGGTAACCTCTGGTTATGAGACCGCCTTCGTGTCGGCCTACCTTAGAGTTTAGGATCTAAGACCGCCCTCGTGTCGGCTTTCCTTTTGAAAATTCATCTTGTGATAGTAACCTCTAGTTATGAGACTGCCTTCGTGTCGGCCTACCTTAGAGTTTAGGATCTGAGACCGCCCTCATGTCGGCTTTCCTTCTAAAATGCATCTTGTGATGATAACCTCTGGTTATGAGACCGCCTTCGTTTCGGCCTACCTTAGAGTTTAGGATCTGAGACCGCCCTCGTGTCGGCTTTCCCTCTAAAATCCATCTTTTGATGGTAACCTCTGGTTATTAGACCGCCTTGGTGTCGGCCTACCTTAGAGTTTAGGATCTGAGGCCTCCCTTGTGTCGACTTTCCTTTTGAAAATCCATCTTATGATGGTAACCTTTGGTTATGAGACTGCCTTCGTGTCAGCTTACCTTAGAGTTTAGGATCTGAGACTGCCCTCGTGTCAGCTTTCCTTTTGACAATCCATCTGGTGATGGTAATCTCTGGTTATGAGACCGCCTTCGTGTCGGCCTACCTTAGAGTTTAGGATCTGAGACCGCCCTCGTGTCGGCTTTCCCTCTAAAATCCATCTTGTGATGGTAACCTTTGGTTATGAGACCGCCTTCGTGTCGGCCTACCTTATAGTTTAGGATGTGAGACCGCCCTCGTGTCAACTTTCCTTTTAAAATGGATCTTGTGATGGTACCCTTTGGTTATGAGACTGCCTTCGTGACGGCCTACCTTAGAGTTTAGGATCTGAGACGCCCTTGTGTCTGCTTTCCTTTTGAAAATCCATCTTGTGATGCTAACCTCTGGTTATAAGACCATCTTCGTGTCGGCATACCTTAGAGTTTAGGATCTAAGACCGCCCTCGTGTCGGCTTTCCCTCTAAAATCTATCTTTTGATGCTAACCTCTGGTTATGAGACCGCCTTGGTGTCGGCCTACCTTAGAGTTTAGGATCTGAGACCGCCCTCGTGTCGACTTTCCTTTTGAAAGTCCATCTTATGATGGTAACCTTTGGTTATGAGACTGCCTTCGTGTCAGCTTACCTTAGAGTTTAGGATCTGAGACTGCCCTCGTGTCGGCTTTCCTTTTGAAAATCCATCTGGTGATGGTAACCTCTGGTTATGAGACCGCCTTCGTGTCGGCCTACCTTAGAGTTTAGGATCTGAGACCATCCTCGTGTCGGCTTTCCCTCTAAAATCCATCTTGTGCTGGTACCCTTTGGTTATGAGACTGCCTTCGTGACGGCCTACCTTAGAGTTTAGGATCTGAGACGCCCTTGTGTCTGCTTTCCTTTTGAAAATCCATCTTGTGATGCTAACCTCTGGTTATGAGACCATCTTCGTGTCGGCCTACCTTAGAGTTTAGGATCTGAGACCGCCCTCGGGTTGGCTTTCCTTCTAAAATCCATCTTGTGATGGTACCTTCTGGTTATGAGAACGCCTTCGTGTCGGCCTACCTTAGAATTTAGGATCTGAGACAGCCCTCATGTCGGCTTTCCTTCTAAAATCCATCATGTGATGGTAACCTCTGGTTATGAGACCGCCTTCGTGTCGGCTTACCTTAGAGTTTAGGATCTGAGACCGAACTCATGTCGGCTTTCCGTTTGAAAATCCATCTTGTGATGGTAACCTCTGGTTTTGAGACCGCCTTCGTGTCGGCTTACCTTAGAGTTTAGGATCTGAGACCGCCCTCATGTCGGCTTTCCTTTTAAAAATCCATCTTGTGATGGTAACCTCTGGTTATGAGACCGCCTTCGTGTTGGCCTACGTTAGAGTTTAGGATCTGAGTCGCCCTCATGTCGGCTTTCCTTCTAAAATCCATCTTGTAATGGTAACCTCTGGTTATAAGACCGCCTTCGTGTAGGCCTACCTTAGAGTTTAGGATCTGATACCGCCCTCGTGTCGGCTTTCCCTCTAAAATCCGTCTTGTGATGGTAACCTCTGGTTATGAGACCACCTTCGTGTTAGCCTATCTTAGAGTTTAGGATCTGAGTCGCCCTTGTGTCGGCTTTCCTTCTAAAATCCATCTTATAATGGTAAACTCTGGTTATAAGACCGCCATCGTGTCGGCCTACCTTAGGGTTTAGGATCTGATATCGCCCTCGTGTCGGCTTTCCCTCTAAAATCCGTCTTATGATGGTAACCTCTGGTTATGAGACCGCCTTCTTGTCGGCCTACATTAGAGTTTAGGATCTGAGACCGCCCTCGGGTTGGCTTTCCTTCTAAAATCCATCTTGTGATGGTACCTTCTGGTTATGAGAACGCCTTCGTGTCGGCCTACCTTAGAATTTAGGATCTGAGACAGCCCTCATGTCGGCTTTCCTTCTAAAATCCATCATGTGATGGTAACCTCTGGTTATGAGACCGCCTTCGTGTCGGCTTACCTTAGAGTTTAGGATCTGAGACCGAACTCATGTCGGCTTTCCGTTTGAAAATCCATCTTGTGATGGTAACCTCTGGTTTTGAGACCGCCTTCGTGTCGGCTTACCTTAGAGTTTAGGATCTGAGACCGCCCTCATGTCGGCTTTCCTTTTAAAAATCCATCTTGTGATGGTAACCTCTGGTTATGAGACCGCCTTCGTGTTGGCCTACGTTAGAGTTTAGGATCTGAGTCGCCCTCATGTCGGCTTTCCTTCTAAAATCCATCTTGTAATGGTAACCTCTGGTTATAAGACCGCCTTCGTGTAGGCCTACCTTAGAGTTTAGGATCTGATACCGCCCTCGTGTCGGCTTTCCCTCTAAAATCCGTCTTGTGATGGTAACCTCTGGTTATGAGACCACCTTCGTGTTAGCCTATCTTAGAGTTTAGGATCTGAGTCGCCCTTGTGTCGGCTTTCCTTCTAAAATCCATCTTATAATGGTAAACTCTGGTTATAAGACCGCCTTCGTGTCGGCCTACCTTAGGGTTTAGGATCTGATATCGCCCTCGTGTTGGCTTTCCCTCTAAAATCCGTCTTATGATGGTAACCTCTGGTTATGAGACCGCCTTCTTGTCGGCCTACATTAGAGTTTAGGATCTGAGACCGCCCTCGGGTTGGCTTTCCTTCTAAAATCCATCTTGTGATGGTACCTTCTGGTTATGAGAACGCCTTCGTGTCGGCCTACCTTAGAATTTAGGATCTGAGACAGCCCTCATGTCGGCTTTCCTTCTAAAATCCATCATGTGATGGTAACCTCTGGTTATGAGACCGCCTTCGTGTCGGCTTACCTTAGAGTTTAGGATCTGAGACCGAACTCATGTCGGCTTTCCATTTGAAAATCCATCTTGTGATGGTAACCTCTGGTTTTGAGACCGCCTTCGTGTCGGCTTACCTTAGAGTTTAGGATTTGAGACCGCCCTCATGTCGGCTTTCCTTTTAAAAATCCATCTTGTGATGGTAACCTCTGGTTATGAGACCGCCTTCGTGTTGGCCTACGTTAGAGTTTAGGATCTGAGTCGCCCTCATGTCGGCTTTCCTTCTAAAATCCATCTTGTAATGGTAACCTCTGGTTATAAGACCGCCTTCGTGTAGGCCTACCTTAGAGTTTAGGATCTGATACCGCCCTCGTGTCGGCTTTCCCTCTAAAATCCGTCTTGTGATGGTAACCTCTGGTTATGAGACCACCTTCGTGTTAGCCTATCTTAGAGTTTAGGATCTGAGTCGCCCTTGTGTCGGCTTTCCTTCTAAAATCCATCTTATAATGGTAAACTCTGGTTATAAGACCGCCTTCGTGTCGGCCTACCTTAGAGTTTAGGATCTGATATCGCCCTCGTGTCGGCTTTCCCTCTAAAATCCGTCTTATGATGGTAACCTCTGGTTATGAGACCGCCTTCTTGTCGGCCTACATTAGAGTTTAGGATCTGAGACTGCCCTCGTGTCGGCTTTCCTTTTGAAAATCCTTCTTGTGATGGTAACCTCTAGTTATGAGACCGCCTTCGTGTCGGCCTACCTTAGAGTTTAGGATCTGAGACCGCCCTCGTGTCGGCTTTTCTTCTAAAATGCATTTTGTGATGGTAACCTCTGGTTATGAGCCCGCCTTCGTTTCGGCCTACCTTAGAGTTTAGGATCTGAGACCGCCCTCATGTCGGCTTTTCCTCTAATATCCATCTTTTGATGGTAACCTCTGGTTATGAGACCGCCTTGGTGTCGGCCTACCTTAGAGTTTAGGATCTGAGACCGCCCTCGTGTCGACTTTCCTTTTGAAAATCCATCTTATGATGGTAACCTTTGGTTATGAGACTGCCTTCGTGTCAGCTTACCTTAGAGTTTAGGATCTGAGAATGCCCTCGTGTCGGCTTTCCTTTTGAAAATCCATCTGGTGATGGTAACCTCTGGTTATGAGACCTACTTCGTGTCGGCCTACCTTAGAGTTTAGGACCTGAGACCGCCCTCGTGTCGGCTTTCCCTCTAAAATCCAACTTTTGATGGTAACCTCTAGTTATGAGACCGCCTTGGTGTCGGCCTACCTTAGAGTTTAGGATCTGAGACAGCCCTCGTGTCGACTTTCCTTTTGAAAATCCATCTTATGATGGTAACCTTTGGTTATGAGACTGCCTTCGTGTCAGCTTCCCTTAGAGTTTAGGATCTGAGATTGCCCTCGTGTCGGCTTTCCTTTTGAAAATCCATCTGGTGATGGTAACCTCTGGTTATGAGACCGCCTTCGTGTCGGCCTACCTTAGAGTTTAGGATCTGAGACCGCCCTCGTGTCGGCTTTCCCTCTAAAATCCATCTTGTGATGGTAACCTTTGGTTATGAGACCGCCTTCGTGTCGACATACCTTATAGTTTAGGATGTGAGACCGCCCTCGTGTCAGCTGTCCTTCTAAAATGGATCTTGTGATGGTACCCTCTGGTTATGAGACTGCCTTCGTGTCGGCCTACCTTAGAGTTTAGGATCTGAGACGCCCTTGTGTCTGCTTTCCTTTTGAAAATCCATCTTGTGATGGTAACCTCTGGTTATGAGACCATCTTCGTGTCGGCCTACCTTAGAGTTTAGGATCTGAGACCGCCCTCATGTTGGCTTTCCTTCTAAAATCCATCTTGTGATGGTACCTTCTGGTTATGAGACCGCCTTCATGTCGGCCTACCTTAGAGTTTAGGATCTTAGACAGCCCTCATGTCAGCTTTCCTTCTAAAATCCATCATGTGATGGTAACCTCTGGTTATGAGACCGCCTTCGTGTCGGCTTACCTTAGAGTTTAGGATCTCAGACCGAACTCATGTCGGCTTTCCTTTTGAAAATCCATCTTGTGATGGTAACCTCTGGTTTTGAGACCGTCTTCGTGTCGGCCTACCTTAGAGTTTAGGATCTGAGACCGCCCTCGTGTCGGCTTTCCCTCTAAAATCCATCTTGTGATGGTAACCTTTGGTTATGAGACCGCCTTCGTGTCGGCCTACCTTATAGTTTAGGATGTGAGACCGCCCTCGTGTCAACTTTCCTTTTAAAATGGATCTTGTGATGGTACCCTTTGGTTATGAGACTGCCTTCGTGACGGCCTACCTTAGAGTTTAGGATCTGAGACGCCCTTGTGTCTGCTTTCCTTTTGAAAATCCATCTTGTGATGCTAACCTCTGGTTATAAGACCATCTTCGTGTCGGCATACCTTAGAGTTTAGGATCTGAGACCGCCCTCGTGTCGGCTTTGCCTCTAAAATCTATCTTTTGATGCTAACCTCTGGTTATGAGACCGCCTTGGTGTCGGCCTACCTTAGAGTTTAGGATCTGAGACCGCCCTCGTGTCGACTTTCCTTTTGAAAGTCCATCTTATGATGGTAACCTTTGGTTATGAGACTGCCTTCGTGTCAGCTTACCTTAGAGTTTAGGATCTGAGACTGCCCTCGTGTCGGCTTTCCTTTTGAAAATCCATCTGGTGATGGTAACCTCTGGTTATGAGACCGCCTTCGTGTCGGCCTACCTTAGAGTTTAGGATCTGAGACCATCCTCGTGTCGGCTTTCCCTCTAAAATCCATCTTGTGCTGGTACCCTTTGGTTATGAGACTGCCTTCGTGACGGCCTACCTTAGAGTTTAGGATCTGAGACGCCCTTGTGTCTGCTTTCCTTTTGAAAATCCATCTTGTGATGCTAACCTCTGGTTATGAGACCATCTTCGTGTCGGCCTACCTTAGAGTTTAGGATCTGAGACCGCCCTCGGGTTGGCTTTCCTTCTAAAATCCATCTTGTGATGGTACCTTCTGGTTATGAGAACGCCTTCGTGTCGGCCTACCTTAGAATTTAGGATCTGAGACAGCCCTCATGTCGGCTTTCCTTCTAAAATCCATCATGTGATGGTAACCTCTGGTTATGAGACCGCCTTCGTGTCGGCTTACCTTAGAGTTTAGGATCTGAGACCAAACTCGTGTCGGCTTTCCGTTTGAAAATCCATCTTGTGATGGTAACCTCTGGTTTTGAGACCGCCTTCGTGTCGGCTTACCTTAGAGTTTAGGATCTGAGACCGCCCTCATGTCGGCTTTCCTTTTAAAAATCCATCTTGTGATGGTAACCTCTGGTTATGAGACCGCGTTCGTGTTGGCCTACGTTAGAGTTTAGGATCTGAGTCGCCCTCATGTCGGCTTTCCTTCTAAAATCCATCTTGTAATGGTAACCTCTGGTTATAAGACCGCCTTCGTGTAGGCCTACCTTAGAGTTTAGGATCTGATACCGCCCTCGTGTCGGCTTTCCCTCTAAAATCCGTCTTGTGATGGTAACCTCTGGTTATGAGACCACCTTCGTGTTAGCCTATCTTAGAGTTTAGGATCTGAGTCGCCCTTGTGTCGGCTTTCCTTCTAAAATCCATCTTATAATGGTAAACTCTGGTTATAAGACCGCCTTCGTGTCGGCCTACCTTAGGGTTTAGGATCTGATATCGCCCTCGTGTCGGCTTTCCCTCTAAAATCCGTCTTATGATGGTAACCTCTGGTTATGAGACCGCCTTCTTGTCGGCCTACATTAGAGTTTAGGATCTGAGACCGCCCTCGGGTTGGCTTTCCTTCTAAAATCCATCTTGTGATGGTACCTTCTGGTTATGAGAACGCCTTCGTGTCGGCCTACCTTAGAATTTAGGATCTGAGACAGCCCTCATGTCGGCTTTCCTTCTAAAATCCATCATGTGATGGTAACCTCTGGTTATGAGACCGCCTTCGTGTCGGCTTACCTTAGAGTTTAGGATCTGAGACCGAACTCATGTCGGCTTTCCATTTGAAAATCCATCTTGTGATGGTAACCTCTGGTTTTGAGACCGCCTTCGTGTCGGCTTACCTTAGAGTTTAGGATTTGAGACCGCCCTCATGTCGGCTTTCCTTTTAAAAATCCATCTTGTGATGGTAACCTCTGGTTATGAGACCGCCTTCGTGTTGGCCTACGTTAGAGTTTAGGATCTGAGTCGCCCTCATGTCGGCTTTCCTTCTAAAATCCATCTTGTAATGGTAACCTCTGGTTATAAGACCGCCTTCGTGTAGGCCTACCTTAGAGTTTAGGATCTGATACCGCCCTCGTGTCGGCTTTCCCTCTAAAATCCGTCTTGTGATGGTAACCTCTGGTTATGAGACCACCTTCGTGTTAGCCTATCTTAGAGTTTAGGATCTGAGTCGCCCTTGTGTCGGCTTTCCTTCTAAAATCCATCTTATAATGGTAAACTCTGGTTATAAGACCGCCTTCGTGTCGGCCTACCTTAGAGTTTAGGATCTGATATCGCCCTCGTGTCGGCTTTCCCTCTAAAATCCATCTTATGATGGTAACCTCTGGTTATGAGACCGCCTTCTTGTCGGCCTACATTAGAGTTTAGGATCTGAGACTGCCCTCGTGTCGGCTTTCCTTTTGAAAATCCTTCTTGTGATGGTAACCTCTAGTTATGAGACCGCCTTCGTGTCGGCCTACCTTAGAGTTTAGGATCTGAGACCGCCCTCGTGTCGGCTTTTCTTCTAAAATGCATTTTGTGATGGTAACCTCTGGTTATGAGCCCGCCTTCGTTTCGGCCTACCTTAGAGTTTAGGATCTGAGACCGCCCTCATGTCGGCTTTTCCTCTAATATCCATCTTTTGATGGTAACCTCTGGTTATGAGACCGCCTTGGTGTCGGCCTACCTTAGAGTTTAGGATCTGAGACCGCCCTCGTGTCGACTTTCCTTTTGAAAATCCATCTTATGATGGTAACCTTTGGTTATGAGACTGCCTTCGTGTCAGCTTACCTTAGAGTTTAGGATCTGAGAATGCCCTCGTGTCGGCTTTCCTTTTGAAAATCCATCTGGTGATGGTAACCTCTGGTTATGAGACCTACTTCGTGTCGGCCTACCTTAGAGTTTAGGATCTGAGACCGCCCTCGTGTCGGCTTTCCCTCTAAAATCCAACTTTTGATGGTAACCTCTAGTTATGAGACCGCCTTGGTGTCGGCCTACCTTAGAGTTTAGGATCTGAGACAGCCCTCGTGTCGACTTTCCTTTTGAAAATCCATCTTATGATGGTAACCTTTGGTTATGAGACTGCCTTCGTGTCAGCTTACCTTAGAGTTTAGGATCTGAGATTGCCCTCGTGTCGGCTTTCCTTTTGAAAATCCATCTGGTGATGGTAACCTCTGGTTATGAGACCGCCTTCGTGTCGGCCTACCTTAGAGTTTAGGATCTGAGACCGCCCTCGTGTCGGCTTTCCCTCTAAAATCCATCTTGTGATGGTAACCTTTGGTTATGAGACCGCCTTCGTGTCGACATACCTTATAGTTTAGGATGTGAGACCGCCCTCGTGTCAGCTTTCCTTCTAAAATGGATCTTGTGATGGTACCCTCTGGTTATGAGACTACCTTCGTGTCGGCCTACCTTAGAGTTTAGGATCTGAGACGCCCTTGTGTCTGCTTTCCTTTTGAAAATCCATCTTGTGATGGTAACCTCTGGTTATGAGACCATCTTCGTGTCGGCCTACCTTAGAGTTTAGGATCTGAGACCGCCCTCATGTTGGCTTTCCTTCTAAAATCCATCTTGTGATGGTACCTTCTGGTTATGAGACCGCCTTTATGTCGGCCTACCTTAGAGTTTAGGATCTTAGACAGCCCTCATGTCAGCTTTCCTTCTAAAATCCATCATGTGATGGTAACCTCTGGTTATGAGACCGCCTTCGTGTCGGCTTACCTTAGAGTTTAGGATCTCAGACCGAACTCATGTCGGCTTTCCTTTTGAAAATCCATCTTGTGACGGTAACCTCTGGTTTTGAGACCGTCTTCGTGTCGGCTTACCTTAGAGTTTAGGATCTGAGACGCCCTCGTGTCGGCTTTCCTTTTGAAAATCCATCTTGTGATGGTAAACTCTGGTTATGAGACCGCCTTCGTGTTGGCCTACGTTAGAGTTTAGGATCAGAGTCGCCCTCGTGTCGGCTTTCCTTCTAAAATCCATCTCGTAATGGTAACCTCTGGATATAAGACCGCCTTCGTGTCGGCCTACCTCAGAGTTTAGGATCTGATACCGCTCTCGTGTCGGCTTTCCCTCTAAAATCCGTCTTGTGATGGTAACCTCTGGTTATGAGACCGCCTTCGTGTCCGCCTACCTTAGAGTTTAGGATCTGAGACCGCCCTCGTGTCAGATTTCCCTCTAAAATCCATCTTTTGATGGTAACCTCTGGTTATGAGACCGCCTTGGTGTCGGCCTACCTTAGAGTTTAGGATCTAAGACTGCCCTCGTGTCGACTTTCCTTTTGAAAATCCATCTTATGATGGTAACCTTTGGCTATGAGACCGCCTTCGTGTCGGCCTGCCTTAGAGTTTAGGATCTGAGACCGCCCTCGTGTCGGCTTTCCTTTTGAAAATCCTTCTTGTAATGGTAACCTCTAGTTATGAGACCTCCTTCGTGTCGGCCTACCTTAGAGTTTAGGATCTGAGACCGCCCTCGTGTCGACTTTCCTTCTAAAATGCATCTTGTGATGGTAACCTCTGGTTATGAGACCGCCTTCGTTTCGGCCTACCTTAGAGTTTAGGATCTGAGACCGCCCTCGTGTCGGCTTTCCCTCTAAAATCCATATTTTGATGGTAACCTCTGGTTATGAGACCGCCTTGGTGTTGGCCTACCTTAGAGTTTAGGATCGGAGACCGCCCTCGTGTCGACTTTCCTTTTGAAAATCCATCTTATGATGGTAACCTTTGGTTATGAGACTGCCTTCCTGTTGGCCTACGTTAGAGTTTAGGTGTCGCTCCCGGGATTTTCATCCTAGTACAAACGCGAAAGTGGCATCGAACAGAGTCGCCAGCAATGTGTATTTATCCCAAGAGAGGGAAAGGAAACACCGCGTAAACCTGAGAGAAAGGAAAAGCATGGTCTTGCGACCAAGAGAAGTGGGTAAGGGAGTCGGTTACGCGAGAGGAAGGTATTAGCACCCCCACGCGTCCATCGTACCCGATGGGATCCACGCTTGCTTGTCTCGATCAAAGGGTGTAAGAAAGGATACTAGAAAAAAGGAAATGGAAAATGAAAGGAGAGAGAAGGAATGGACATAGAAAGAGAAACAAATGTAGGGAAAATAAAAGGAGTGCTCGCATGGGCCCTACCCCACTGCCTACGTATCTCATCGGGAGCATGAGAATCAGAGCGACGTAGTTCCCCTCATTAGGGAAAGATTGTTTGTGTCTTTTAGAGAACGGCTTACGTTCTAGCTCAGGTGTTGCAGGCTCGCTGGTCCGAGTGCGTTACCATCTTGCAAGAGAACGAGTAGAAGCGCGTTCGTACGCTAAGAGTGAATGAGGTGAGAAAAGAATTCCCGAAGGAAAGACGTTATTGTTTGTTTCTTGTCTTTTAGAAGGAAGTGTTTTGGATTTGTTTGCATACAACAGTGTATCCAAATCTTAGTCATCGGAATGTGTACATTCTCACATTCCAAGATGGAATGGGTAAGAAAGCACACTAAGAGTGAAGAAGACCTCCACACTTAGCTCCAATTGTCAAGGTTCAAACACACTAGCATACTTGTGTTTATTAAGTGTTTTTGTTGATTAAGAAATGAAGAAGTGCTTTTTATTATTTGCACCTTCAACAAATATTGCATTTAAGTCCCTCATACAAGATCAAATGTTTAACACATTGACCCAAGATGGGCTATATGCTATACATTCTAAGATTACAAGAGAAGACCCCTTATAATCTTTTCTTTATATGAAAGGCCTAAATGCAATAAATGCCTACCTTTATTATGTATTTTGAATTTTCTTTGAGATGAGAAGATGAAAGACTCAAGAGAGGAGAAAAGGTAAAACCTATATGGACTAAGACTCAATCCTAATGGAAGATTAAAGAGAGTGATCCTAAAGGTTTGTGAGGTTTCAACCTAAAGTCTAAAGAAAGAAAGAATTAAACAATTCACTTCTAAAGTAGAAGATGAATTGTAATTCACAAAGGGAAAGTGATGAGTTATTAAAAGAAAGCACATAAGTGCTTAACAAAACACAAAGTGGAATTGTAAAAGAGAAGGGATAGAAGTTGAATGTGGATTCCTTATCCACACTCCATTGAAACTTACCAAAGCCCCTACATGGTTAGCACAATCACTTACAAGTAAAGTAAGAAAATATAATGAACAAATCAAATTCAAACAAGTTGACAAACAAAGTAAAATGAGATTAAATGCTATACATGCTTCCAAGTCAGAATGTAACTCATATTTACACAACCTAATGTTATCCTAAATGAGCATACCAAAATCATGCAAATCTCAATCCAACAAGAAGCAAAGAAGAAAAGGTGAAGTGATGTGAATGTGGTTCATACTTGTGAAACAAGTGACTTAAGGTGCAAGATAAACATCAAACATGCAAAGATGAAACCCAAATGTCACAATCAGAAGTCAATTAACATGCTATACATCCTCAAACAAAACCACAACTCATGGCACAAGTGCCTTCATGATCAAGCAAACCAAACATGAGGCATGCATTCACAAAATGAACAAGTTAAACTTCATGCTTCAAACAAATAGCAAACATGCTTCAAAAATTATGACTTTCACCAATCAAACACCTTAGACACATGCCATTAACATATCAAGTCCACAAGCAATGAATCAGAACCAAAGTCACTCAACAATTAGGTCAAAGTCTCATGGAAGTTTCATGCACTCATGCTCAAAGCAACACATCAAAAGTCATCCAAAAAAAGACTTAAAATCATCTCATAAATCTCAAACCTAACTCAACATATTGTGACCACAATGCAAAAAGAAAGGCATCAAAATCATTTTTTATGATCAAGAACAAAAATGCACAAAATCATATGTCACATTAAGTATGCATACAAATGGAAATTCAAAAGAAATAATGGAACAGGGGCAAAATGGTCATAAAATCAGAAAATAAAATCATAGAAAATTTCCTAAATGTTTTAAGAATACACATGAATTTTTGTAGAATTTTCCAATATGTTTTGGTATTTTTAAAAATTAGAAATCAAACGTGTGGAAAGAAATAAAAATGAAAATTAAATGCAAAATGCAGGGGGGTATGAACATAGCAATTGGACAGTTCAAAATCACATGGGCCTCAAAACATGGGGGTGTAATTAGTATTCTGATTAAGGTCCAATTCAGCGCATAACACAATAGCAAGCATGCACTTCAGTCAACCGAAATTGACTCATTCTCAGCCAATGGATCAAGTCAAGGTCAATGCGTGGTCAAAGTAATTAAATCCAAGGCACACACGTGAAGGACCACACTCCATACCATGCACCACACCACACGCATGTCACTCTGATTAAAAAAAAAACACGTGCAAGGCATGCTCATTTTAATGCGCTGGCACCACTGTGGCCACACGATGATGAAAAATCAACGGACACGATTAAAACACACCAAAACCCTGGCATCCAAGATCACCGGCCGGAGATGACCTCCGGTCACCTTCTCCGGTCACACCTCCACCGTCTGCAACCTCCAATCTTCCAGAATTCCACAAATGATATACCAAAATGAAGCTGAGCTCACATACATCATAAATGTGCAATCAACTTTCATAGATCACGCATGTACAACACAAACCGAACCAAAACATTTTGCCCTAAAATCTCATCTAAACTCCTAAAGAGCCTATCAACTAGTCAGGACTCACGCATAGCCTCTAATAAGCTCTAAACATCATAAAGCAAGCTAAAACAACAAGAACTTATGCAATCAAGTTGGAGTAATTGGAACCTGAAATTTGCAGAACTTTGAAACAAAAGAAAACCAGAAATCCACTCTTGATCTTTGAGCTTGATTCGTGCAAAATAAATGCAGTTGAGCCTTGAGATATTGAGAACAGAGAGAGATTCAAGGCTGAGCAATACTTGAAATCTTGAGGACTGTGTGGAAAACTTCTTCAATCCAATGCCATTGATGATGATGATGATGAAGTAAGATGGAGGATGATGAGGTTCGTGTACAGAGAGAGAGAAAAATGGAGAGAAACTGAGAGAGAGAAAAGAGAAGTTTTTGGAGTGAATGTGAAAAAATGAGAACTGAAAATGAATTGTGAAGTGTGATTTTGTTTTATAATTTGAGTTAACCACGGTTTGGTGAGTGAGTTAAATGAGTCCAAGTTGGGTTAACTGAGTCCACCCTAACTAACTGAGCCAAGTTAGTTAGGGGACGAGTTGGTCATGGCTGGGTTATGGTGATGAAGGTTCATGGAGTTATGGTGAGGAGCAATTGCAAGGAATGGTGATGATGAGTTGTTCTGGTGTGGCAGCTTGATAAACTTGTTTCACAAGTTTTGTTCTTCCTCTTTAGTGTATGGAAACAACATGGATAGCACGTGCTGCTCAAGTTTGTAAGGGGATGTTGGCTTAAATGAGGAAAGGAATAAAGAGTGTACATGTGAATTCTGAAACAATCAACCACAACCATGTTTATTTTCTGGTTTTATGACAGCTTGAAACCAATGCAATCATGGTGATTTGATGATGGAATTCTCTCAAATCCATGGATGATTTGATGTGTTTTTGAGGTCATTGGAAAGAAGAATCATAATAGAACAACTTTGGTATGAGAAATGAATTGAATTGAGGCTTGGAATAGGTTGAAAAAAGGATTGGAACACACAAATTTGGAACTGATATAAGGGCGTGGCATATGGTCGGCTGGCAAGGCATCTTGGCACCTGGGTTTTCAGCATAATCATAGTAAATTGGACCCATCAT
Organism: Lathyrus tuberosus; assembly: GCA_022829125.1. Taxonomy (NCBI): domain Eukaryota; kingdom Viridiplantae; phylum Streptophyta; class Magnoliopsida; order Fabales; family Fabaceae; genus Lathyrus; species Lathyrus tuberosus. Next base: position 11,579,760 of record JALAZF010000038.1, read on the forward strand.
AACTTCTCAACCTTTGATCAAATGAAAAAATCATAAACACCACTTTTGAAGATCTCACATAGAGGAACAACTTTCATGTTGAAAGATTTTTCATTTGAGGCCTCTAACCATGAGTAATTGATCAATACATTTGGCCCACCATGTGTTTGTGAAAATGACTGCGCGCGTGCCTTGAAAATCTTGGTCATGACCTAGTTTTGAACCTACTTTCCTCCAACTTTGATCAATCATATCTCTCTCAATTTTTATCCAATGGAGATGTTCTACACATGGATTTGAAGCTTAAAACAAGATCTTTCATTGAGGCAGAGTGGATTTTTCATTTGGTGCTCCAAATTTAAATGGCCTTGGTTCAAATTCTGATGCAAAATGGCCAAAACTTGCTATTTTTAGCAACCCTACTTCATCCAAAAATGGCAACTTTTTACATCTTGATTTTTTCATGATTCCTTTGGAATTTCTTGACCAAATTTTGTACATTGGACATATGTAACATGAATTTCATGATTTTGGCCTCAAAAAGTCAAGAGTTGACTTTTTCCTCTGATTATTTGACTTTGCCCCAATTTCTCTAATTTTTGATCTTTCTTCCAATTGAATCACTTCTAAAACCAATTGAGATGCAATCTTCCACATCCCTATACCTAGGGACATATAGGGAACCATGACATCAAGTCTTGTCCAAAAAAACAAAGATTCCCTAATTTAAATGGAAACCCTAATTTTGGCCCCCTCTGGTTAGGAGGTAAAAGTGCAGTCTCCAATTTCAAATTCCTCAGAGTATGTTGTGTATCTTCTTAAAGGATGATGAGATATACCATTTGAGGATGATTTTGGGTCAATGAGCTATCTCTTTTGAGGGTTTTCCTTCAATTTTTGGACTTCTTGCCTAGTGTAGGATGTAGTGCTTCAATCTCCCATTGATTCTCTCATTCTTGAGGTTGTGGATGATCAATTGAGATAGTATGAGACATGAGAGGCTCTTGGCTTGCCTTGAGGCAACTTGATTGACCTTTTTGTGCTTTGGATGATCTCTTGATTGTCCACCTCCCACCTGACCACATGCCCTGATGGTAAGAAGGATGCCATGCTTCATTTTTCTATGTTAAATGCAATGTAATGTTAATGAGGTGGATATGATAATGCCATGCTATGATGACAAAAGGGGAGAGCAAATTTTGGGGTATTACAGCTGCCCCTATTCAAGCGCTGTAGACCTGAATGCCTGAAAGCAAATGCTTTCGGACTTTCAAGGTATATAGTGATTGAATACCAAATATAACCAAAAATTTGCTCTGGGTGAAGAAGAAAAAGGGATATAAACCCAACGAGACTGCTGGATTGAATCTTCTATAAAACGTCGGAGAGATCTGTCTTTTGAACGACGCCAGACGACTACTGGCTTGCCACACTGCTGGTGGACTTTAATACTGTCTTTTATGCAATTCCAGACGACTACTGGCCTGCCACACTACTGGTGGACTTTGGAAATGTCTTTTTGAACGACGCCAGACGACTACTGGCTTGCCACACTGCTGGTGGACTTTAATAATGTCTTTTATGCAACTCCAGACGACTACTGGCCTGCCACACTGCTGGTGGACTTTGATAACGTCTTTTGAACGACGCCAGACGACTACTGGCTTGCCACACTACTGGTGGACTTTGCAGCTTCGTGCCACCCGAAGATGGACTTTTGCCAATCCACTGTTGGACTTTTGCCACCCGAAGACGGACTTTTGCCAATCCACTGTTGGACTTTTAGCTGCTTTGCCACCCGAAGATGGACTTTTGCCAATCCACTGTTGGACTTTTGCCACCCGAAGACGGACTTTTGCCAATCCACTGTTGGACTTTTGCCACCCGAAGACGGACTTTTGCCAATCCACTGTTGGACTTTTGCCACCCGAAGACGGACTTTTGCCAATCCACTGTTGGACTTTTGGCTGCTTTGCCACCCGAAGATGGACTTTTGCCAATCCACTGTTGGACTTTTGCCACCCGAAGACGGACTTTTGCCAATCCACTGTTGGACTTTTGCCACCCGAAGACGGACTTTTGCCAATCCACTGTTGGACTTTTGCCACCCGAAGACGGACTTTTGCCAATCCACTGTTGGACTTTTGCCACCCGAAGACGGACTTTTGCCAATCCACTGTTGGACTTTTGGAATATGCAAAATTGCATTACTCTCTGCATCTGTGTCAGACATCTATGCTGACTCTGCTGAAGAATAATGATCAATGACTTTATTTTAGAGGTTCCTGAGAGGATAGCATCTCTGCTGGATAATGAATGAACAATCCGTCTGCTCCGAATTGTCAAGTTTGCCAAAAATAAATTGGACTTGAAGAATAATAGATCTGCCAGTAATCACTTCATCTGCTGGGGGAATGAATTCTGGTCACAACGACTCCGTTGGGGATGAGGATTTTTAAATGACGTCCTGCTGGGGAAATGAGCCATTAAAACTCTGCTTGGGGATTTATTCAACCCAAGATCCTTTATAGGGATTATCAACCTTCTGACCCGGCTGGGGAAAGGCTGTACCATCCTTGTTGAGGAATAGATTCTGTCGATCTGATAAACCTCTGCGGAGAGAACAACAACTCAGCTGGAAGTTGCTGACAAGATTCGATGCTGACCTCTGTGAGGATACCATGACCAGAGATACGATCTTGCTGGGTATCAGGGCTACTCTGCCAGGGATATGCAAATCCTGGTTAGAACATTCTACTGCAATTTGCTAGAAAGAGTCCTTAGAGATCTGTTGGGGAAACCCAAAGCAAATCCACAGTAATCTGCTGAAGAATATGACTGTCAAGCTTAGGATGAGTACCACAATGCCCCATGTTAGGCGAGCTTTCCCTTTGGACAATTCCGTTGGGGATGACGAGTTTATAACAAACTCTGCTGGAGAAAACTGCTTTAAAGCGTCTCATGTTGGGGAATGCCTTTCGAGAGGATTTTACAGAAGACCAACTGTCCTCAAACTCTACTGGGGGTGACCAACACTTCATGCTGGGGAAACAATCATGCCCCATGCTTGGACAAAACAACCATTCGTCCCCGCAGAGGATGTCATAAGAGGATTTTACAGAAGATCTAGCCTCTTCAAACTCTTGTGACTTCGCTGGGGATAATGACCATCAGTTTCGGTGTCGACGAGACCACTCTTTTGGGGAACCTGTGACCGTTATCGACATAGAAAAGCTTGTAGCTGTTGGAAATACTGTATGAGAGAATCGACTTAATAAGATGCAACGGTACCCAGTTGAACTTAATTCACTGATATCGACCCGTTATGAACAATCGTCGACCGAACGATGAACGCCGATCTCCTTACCCATAATTGCCCCAGTCTTTTGCGTGGGGTGATTTATTGCTGGTCTTGTGCTTAAAATCATCTGCACCTGCTACCTGCAACAAAAGAATATGCCCACATGCCCCGAATATTGCGTGGCTAGAATCCACCATCCGGGAGTATTCAACATTCGAAGTAATTTCAAATATTTTTTCTGCGCATGTTATTGCGAGGCTGCCATGTTTTCAAATGCAATGTTTTATCAACAATTAGGACATTTTTGCAAACAAAGCAATAAAACAAAAATAGAAAGCTTTTTATTGCAATTCAATTTATTGACTGAGAGCCCAGAATAGGCAATTACATCTGGAAGCAATCCCTGGAAAGAGGTGATCGCTGAAAAATTGAGAAAAGAAACTATCCTAATGGCAATGTGAAAACGGAATTCCACTGAGTTTCCATTCTGTTATGACCAGTATGTTTTCAAAACTCCCCGACCTTGCCTTCTGAGGAATGATCAGACCGATTCCTACTCTTCAGAACGTCAGTTGTTCAAACGGTAATGGGTACAGATAACTCAGACTGTAGTCATTCGCTTAAATCCCTCTTTTGTGTGGACCGCCCTTTCAGGTTTTCGATCCACCAGGATACCCTTTTTTGCCTAAGTTGCCCTTTCGGGTTTTCAACTTACCGGGTGTACGATTTTTTTCAATTATATCCCTAATTTTTGCCCGAACCTTATTCTGTTTTTGGTTCGCCGGGATGCCCTTTTTTGCCTGGATTTTTTTATTTTTATTATCCAGCGGGTCTATTCATGCAAAGTATTTTTTGACTACGTCCGAGTTGACAGGGGATGAAAAGTCTTCGCCATCCATGGTTGTAAGCAATAAAGCTCCGCCCGAAAAAACCTTTTTAACCACGAATGGACCTTCATAATTAGGAGTCCATTTGCCCCTGTGATCTGTATTGGGAGGAAGGATCCTTTTGAGTACCACATCTCCGACTTTATAAACCCGAGGACGCACCTTCTGGTCAAATGCCTGCTTCATTCTGCGCTGGTATAGTTGCCCATGACATACAGCCGCCAATCGCTTTTCCTCAATAAGGCTCAACTGATCAAATCTGACTCGTACCCATTCAGCTTCATCTAGCTTAACATCCATCATGACTCTGAGGGACGGAATCTCTACTTCAACCGGTAGCACTGCCTCCATACCATATACAAGTGAGAATGGGGTTGCCCCAGTGGACGTGCGTACCGACGTTCGATACCCATGCAAAGCAAATGGTAACATCTCATGCCAATCTTTGTACGTGACAACCATCTTCTGCACAATCTTCTTGATATTTTTGTTGGCCGCTTCGACCGTGCCATTCATCTTTGGGCGGTACGGAGAAGAATTATGGTGCTCGATTTTGAAATCCCGGCATAACTCAGCCATCATCTTATTGTTCAAATTAGAACCATTATCAGTAATGATTCTTTCGGGAACTCCATATCGGCAAATGATATCCCGTTTTAAGAAACGAGCAACCACTTGCTTAGTAACATTGGCATAGGATGCGGCTTCAACCCATTTGGTGAAGTAATCAATTGCCACCAAGATGAAACGATGACCATTGGAAGCTGTGGGCTCAATCTTTCCGATCATATCAATGCCCCACATGGCAAACGGCCAAGGCGACGACATGATACTCAACGGATTTGGAGGCACATGCACCTTGTCTGCATAGATCTGGCATTTATGGCATTTGCGGGCATATTTGCAACAATCTGACTCCATCGTCAACCAATAATATCCCGACCTTAACAACTTTTTAGCCATTGCCTGCCCTCCGGCATGAGTACCGAAAGAGCCTTCGTGCACTTCAATCATCAACAAGTCTGCTTCATGTCTATCCACACATCTAAGCAGGACCGTGTCAAAATTTCTTTTATACAGCACACCATCTTTGTTCAAGAAGAAACTACCAGCTAACCTTCTCAATGTCTTCCTGTCTTTGGACGATGCCCCGGGCGGGTACTCTTGACTTTTTAAGAAACACTTAATGTCATGAAACCATGGCTTGTCATCAGACGTTGCATCTACCGCAAACACAAATGCTGGTCTGTCAAGGCGGGATACCTCAATCTTAGGTACATGGTTCCATCCTTGCACTTTGATCATGGAAGACAAAGTGGCCAAGGCATCAGCGAACCTATTCTCATCTCGAGGAATGTGGTACAGTTTCACTGTTGTGAAAAATGTCAGCAATCTCCTCGTATAATCTCTATACGGCACTAGATTTGCTTGGTGCGTGTACCAACTCCCTTTCACTTGATTGATTACCAAAGCTGAATCACCGAATATATCAAGGGTTTTAATCCGTAGATTAATCGCCTCCTCGATCCCCATTATACAAGCTTCGTACTCTGCTTCATTGTTGGTGCATCCGAAAGTTATTCGGGCAGTGAAAGGCATATGAACACCTTCCGGCGTGATAAGAACTGCTCCAACTCCGCACCCATTCATATTGACAGCCCCATCAAACATCAGACTCCATTTGGATTCAGGGTCTGGCCCCTCCTCCGGAAGTGGTTCCTCACAGTCCTTAGCTTTGAGAAACATGATGTCCTCATCAGGGAAGTCAAACTTCATGGGTTGGTAATCATCAATCGGCTGTTGCGCAAGATAGTCGGACAAGATACTTCCTTTGATGGCCTTTTGTGAAGTGTACTGAATGTCATACTCTGTCAAGACCATTTGCCACCGTGCAACTCTGCCTGTCAATGCTGGTTTCTCGAAAATATACTTGATAGGATCCATTTTTGAAATCAACAAGGTCGTGTGCCTAACCATATATTGCCTCAATCGCTTAGCGGCCCATGCAAGCGCACAGCATGTCTTTTCAAGCATTGAGTATCGGGACTCACAATCATTGAACTTTTTGCTCAGGTAGTAAATAGCATGCTCCTTCCTACCTGTCTCGTCATGTTGACCGAGAACACAACCCATGGAACCTTCAAGCACTGTCAGATACATTATCAGCGGTCTCCCTTCAACTGGAGGCATTAGAATCGGAGGTTCCTGCAAGTATTCTTTTATCTTATCGAATGCCAATTGGCAATCGTCATTCCACCTGACCGTTTGATCTTTCCTTAACAATTTAAATATTGGTTCGCACGTGGCTGTTAGGTGAGATATGAACCTCGCAATGTAGTTCAATCTACCCAAGAAACCACGAACCTCTTTTTCTGTTCTCGGTTCAGGCATTTCTTGTATTGCTTTCACCTTAGCAGGATCAACCTCGATTCCTCTTTCGCTCACAATGAAACCCAGCAACTTTCCAGAACGCACCCCAAACGTGCACTTGTTTGGGTTTAATCTCAGACGGAACTTTCTCAACCTTTCAAACAGCTTTTTCAGATTAACCAGATGTTCCTCTTCTGTTCTCGACTTGGCAATCATATCATCTACATAACATTCGATCTCCTTATGAATCAAGTCGTGAAACAATGTCACCATCGCCCGCTGGTACGTTGCCCCTGCGTTTTTCAACCCAAAAGGCATTACTTTATAACAATATGTACCCCACGGAGTAATGAACGTGGTCTTCTCCATGTCTTCAGGTGCCATCTTGATCTGGTTGTACCCGGAGAACCCGTCCATAAATGAGAACACTGAAAATTGAGCTGTATTATCGACCAGCACATCAATATGAGGTAGTGGAAAATCATCTTTCGGGCTAGCTTTATTAAGATCTCGATAATCCACACACATTCTCACTTTTCCATCTTTCTTCGGTACTGGCACGATGTTGGCTACCCATGGAGGATACTTTGTCACAGCAAGAAAACCAGCATCCCACTGCTTCTGGACTTCCTCCTTAATCTTTAAAGCCATGTCGGGGTGAGTCCGACGAAGTTTCTGCTTGACTGGCGGACATTCTTCTCTCAATGGCAGCCTGTGCACAACAATATCTGTATCCAACCCCGGCATGTCTTGATACGACCAGGCGAAGATGTCAACATACTCGCGCAACATTTCCATCAAAGTTTGCTTCACATCTGCTTGCAAGCTGGCACCAATCCTGATCTCTTTCTTGGCGTCCTTGGTACCAATATTGATGATTTCTACAGTCTCCTGATGAGGCTGGATGACCCTTTCCTCCTGTTTCAACAATCTGGCCAGTTCTTCAGGGAGTTCACAATCTTTCTCATCCCCTTCTTCGGCTTGATAAATCGGATTGTCAAAGTCATACATGGCCATATCAAAATCGTTATCAGTGGTATCCGGAGGATCAAGTCTGCATGAACGGGTTCATGCCTTATTTTAGAATTTATTTTTAAGCAAAACAAAAGAAAATGAAACATTGCCATTTTATATTTTTTGTGCAAAAATAAAAACTGAAAGACAGAGAACAAAATTTGATTGCAAAACGTCCTTTATTAATGATTAAACATTGCAAATGCAACCATGGTGGCCCTACAAATGAATCTATACGCCTTGGGCAGAGCGCAAGATTTTGTCATGCATTATGGTTAGAAAAAACAAAGAAAAATTACTCTGTCTGAAGAGTAACCCGGATGACTTCTTCAACGAACCCGTTTTGCACTTGTTGTCCCGGAACATGAGGGCGTACCCAATTGTCCAGGTCACAATCACTGTCAACACTATCCTCTGTGGCTGCACAAGACTGGTCCATGTAGATAATTCCCCCACTATTGAAAGTAATGGGTCCCCTGCTCCCCGCATCTGAAGTTGTAGAGGGATGATAACCAATACCAAATTTGTCTTCCTTCATTGGGGTCTCTATCAACCTGCCCCAACCTTGGGCGTTGCCTGCCCTGACGACCTCGACAGCTTGTTTGTAAGATGAAATAGAGGTACCAGCCCCAACTGGTACAGAAGAAGACTCAGGTGCATCGTCAATGTTGACTGCTTCAAATGATTGGCACAGCATCTCATGAATTTCCCCATCCATTTCAATGTACTTGAATGTGGACAAGTGACTCACAAAGATGTCTTCCTCCCCACACACTGTCACAACCTGCCCTTCAAACTCATACTTCAGCTTTTGATGTAGAGTAGAAGTAACAGCCCCGGCTCCGTGAATCCAAGGGCGTCCCAATAGGCAGCTATATGCAGGTTGTATGTCCATTACATGGAACGTGGATTTGAATACCTGTGGTCCAATTTGTACGGGCAATTCCACCTCACCAAACACAGATCGTCTGGTCCCATCGAATGCTCTGACCACCAATTCACTAGGCCTTAAGATCAAACCATCAGCTTCCAGCTTCATTAATGCCTTCTTGGGCAAGACATTGAGTGATGAACCAGTGTCTACCAGTACATGAGATAACACTGCGCCCTTACACTCCATCGTGATATGCAAAGCCTTATTATGGTTTCTTCCTTCAACAGTCAAATCTCTACTTGTAAAGCCCAAGCCATGGCTGACATTAACATTGGAGATTACGCCCTCGAGCTGATTAACAGTAATTTCTTGCGGCACGTACGCACTCTTCAACACTTTCAACAACGCCTGCCGGTGCGCATCAGAGCACATCAATAGTGACAGGATTGAAATCTTTGAAGGGGTCTGATTCAGTTGGTCCACGATCTTATAATCGCTTTTCTTGATTATCTTCATAAATTCTTCCATTTCCTTATCAAAAGTAATCTTTGTCTCTGCTTCAGGTGAAGGCTCACTTTCAACCACCTGTTTACCCTTAGCCTTTGCTGCAGCTTCTACCTCCTTATCACTTCTCAAGGTTTGGGGAGCGAACAACCTTCCACTCCTTGTAAAGCCCCCTACACCCCCTACATTATCAACATTTGGGCTGACTGATGACTCAACTTCCTGTTTTTTACCTTCGTAATATACATCTGCCCCATAGTGCCATGGGATAGCCTTCGTAGACGTGAACGGAATTGGTCCTGGCACCGTGATAGTGACAGGACTGGGCCTTTCCGGCGCAACACTCGCCACGGGAACTGCATTGACCGGCATTTGAATCTCAGCGGGAGTGTAATAGATGGTCACGGTTGATATCTCATCAGTGTCTTTCACGACTCTGTCGAACTGTAGACATCCTTCATCGATCAGATTCTGTAAACCCATCTTCAACTTATCACAGCCGTTCTCCTGATTCATACACTCAAAGCAATCTTGATTACAGTCCGGGAACACCTGTCCCTTCAATAAGCGATCTTTTACAACCAACAAAGAAGTTTTCACTTGATGAACGTCTAACACCAAATTCACTCTCCTCCCATCTTCAATAGCGTACACATTTGCTGCACTATGATCAGGCATGGGATGCTGGGTAATATTAGGAGCGGGAGAGAAATTGATGACTTTAGCATCAATCAAATCTTGTACTTTATGATGGAAAGCCCAGCATTTTTCAATGGAGTGCCCCTGAGCACCTGAGTGGAACTCACAACGAGCATTAGCATCGAAGTTAGGTGGCAGGTTTCCAGCAACCGGAGCTTTCATAGTACGGAGTTCTACCAACTTTAACTCGAGTAGCCGGGGCAACAGCGCGGCATAAGTCATAGGGAGAGGATCCATCTTACGATCCCTCTGTCTAGACCTTTGCTGGAAAAAAGGTTGTTGCTGTTGAACTGGTTGTTGGGGTTGTTGTTTCTGAACAGACGGTGTGGGGATTGTCACAGCATCTACCTGATAATAAGCTCGAGAACGCCCTCTGCCTCGTCCTCTAAACACAGCATTCGTATCACCTTCTCTTCTTTTCTGGTTATTAGCGAACGGTTTCTTTGTCCCCGAAGAGCCAGCCCCGCTCACATCCTGGATCTTTCCAAGCTTTAACAGACTTTCTATTCTTTCTCCCGCAATCACAATATCAGCAAATCCAGTCGACGGACAAGCAGCTAATCTATCCAGATAGGCCCCTTGCAAGGTGCCCATGAACATATCTGCCATTTCTCTGTCTGACAAGGGAGGTTGAACCTGGGCAGCCATTTCCCTCCACCTCTGTGCATATTCTTTGAAACTCTCCTTGGCATTTTGTGACAATCCCTGCAATTGGGTGCGGTTGGGCGCCATGTCAATATTATACTGGTATTGCTTCAGGAACGCTTCTGCCAGATCTTTCCAATTCTTCACAGCAGCTCTACTCAACTTCATGTACCAGGTCAAGGACGCCCCCGCCAGACTGTCCTGAAAATAGTGCATCCATAGCTTCTCGTCATCCGTATGGGCTGAAATCTTCCCAAAGTAAGCTTGAAGATGCGTTTGGGGACACGCATTGCCGTGATACTTATCGAAAATGGGAGGTTTGAATTTAGGGGGAATTCTGACTCCTGAGACCAGCCCCAAGCTGGTAACATCAATACCCATAGAGTTCTTGCATTCTATGGCCCTGATCTTCTCTGCTAACTCATCATACCTTCGATCACCTTGATTACCCACATCAGCATCCAGCAGAGTAAATTGGTCTTCCAGAGTATCCTCAAGAGTAACACCAGCATGCCTACCATTTCCATTACCCCGATTGTTACCACCAGGAGGAGGGTTGCCACCGGGAGGAGGAATGCCATGTCCCTGTGAATTGTCATGATGATCACCTTCGGGCCCATTGTCGGGACGCTCTACCAGAAGCCTCAGTCTCTCCTGATTTTGCGCCATGCCAGTCATGAGGGTCATGAACTGGTCCATACGCGCCCTCATTTCCGCCAAATCACTTTGCACTTGATCCATGATTCTTACTTGATTCCTTCGCGTCGAATATCGGTGAATATGACTCTCCGCTATACTGCCTGAAACCAAATAAAGGTTAGAGACCCTGCAACGAGTACCTGAAAAGCAAGTAACAAAAATGCAAAATGATATGCAATGCCATGCAATGCCATGTTTGTCATTTCCGAGGTGCTTTATACCCTGATTCCAATCCAACCACAGAAATCTGAAGACCAGAAATTGTGATATAAAGAGACGTGTCATGGTCATGTGCTTGTGTGCAGCTATCTGATAAGGAATAATCCTGAATAAAACTGCTCATACTCATTCAACAACGTATCCAAGTACATTTAAGAAAGGTTCAACCGCAAATGCAATACAAGGAAAAAAATGGATCCATCAACAAGCCTGATGGTAGCCATTAACAACAAAATACAGGGAAAAGAACATCAATCTGACAATTCCACATCCTTCAGCTTATCACTTGAGTATTTGATCTCCTCAAAAAGTATACGGGTACGCTGGTGATTCGGCTTTTCAATCATCTCTTTGATCAAGACATCCCTTTTCTCAAGAGCTTCAGTTAAAGAACCCACATGCAGCATCAGAGCTTCGTCATCACACACTCCTTTGTGTCTCTTTATGCCGGCTTGCGTCTTGAGTATCTCCCTTTCTATCATGACTTCTTCAAGCTCTTTCTTGGTATTCTTCAACTGGCTTCTAGCTTCTTCTAACTGCTCTTGACTCTTACCGAGGCTTTCCCGATACTTTCTCCTCTGCTCATGTGCCTTTTTAAGCTCCTCGTCTTTAGTCTTCGACTGATCCTTTAACTCGGCATTTTCAATTCTGACTTCATCCCAAGCTTGACGAAGTTGAGCTAATGAATCCTTGCTTCGGGCTAAAGCCTGTTTTGTAATCTTGTGAGCCTGACTAGTGTCATCTGCTCCCAAAGTAAGTTTCCGAAAGTACCGAGCTCGGTCATCAAAATCTTCCTCTTTGTCGGCCAAGGTTTTTTCCGCTTTCAAGGCTCTCTTTTCCCACTCTTTGTTGTCAGCTAGAGCTTTCTGAAGACATCTGCTCATTCCAGAATTTTCTATCTGCAGCTCTCTGACCATTTTCTTCCACTTCTCACATTCTTCAATAGCCACCATGGTGGGTTGTTCTGGCTGTACTGAATATAAAAGAGGTCCCCTTGAAAAGGGTAAAAGCAATTCCTTTACTTTCGTCTCCATCCACCTGTCATATTCAGGATAAGATCTACAATCTCCTTTTCCAAAAACTGCTTTTCCAATTTTGTGCTTATCTTTCCAAGCATTCACTACTTCTACCACCTTCACATCTTTAGTTCCTGTAAAGAATAAAGATTCTTCCACATCTTGCTCTGTAGGAGGATATCTGGAAGCATACCCAAACTGTCGGATGGCCAAAACTGGATTATAATTAATCCCTCCTTTTCTGCCAATCAAAGGCACATTTGGAAAATTTCCGCATTTTGTGACAAGCTCTATTCTCAACAACCGGTGATCAAACCATACAATGTTATCAGCAGTTAAACTCATCAATCGTTTAGACCATTTCGCCACATCTTTGGTTTCCACAAAGGCACCTGTCTGAGGCAAATGTTTGAAAAACCAATGACTCAGCAGTGGCGTGCAACAACTAACAGATCCTCCCCTCCTTTTCTCATTCTTGTAATGCACGGAATGATAAAAATCTCCTAACAAAGTAGGGACTGGATTTTTAAGGACAAAAACTCTCGTTGCTTGCATATCCACAAAGTCTTGCTGATTGGGAAAGAAAACTAGGCCATATATGCAGAGAGCCAGAATGGAATTGTAAACCGTCCAATTTTTAGCACTTGCAGCCTCTTGGGCCTGTCCAGCCAGAAATTCTAAATGAAATCCGCTAACTCCATTTTTACTGCTCACACCACTCTTTATCAATGTCTGATCCATTTGTAAAGCAGCAGCAATTTCTTTTACGCTGGGAGAACTACCAGAGAAGAATGGTATTGCCGACGTGATCGGAATTCCCAAAATAAATGAGAATTCTTCCAGTGTTGGCATCAAAATGTAATCTGAAAAAAGAAAGCACCTCAACGAAGGCTCGTAGAACTGCAGCAGAGTGTGTAAAGCATCATGCTCATACTTGGTGATTGTACGGACCATCCCAACCAAATTCCCGTAGCTCTTCTGAAACCTATCAAGAATACCCGGACCAGCCATATCTATAACTTTGAGCAATGAGTCCAAGACAGGATCTGGAAATTTGTAAGACACATTGTTCTTTCTCTCGGCGACGATCTCTGTTGAACCCATGGATTGGAATCAGAAATGTATTATGCACCTGAAAATGACAAACATAACTGTTACGATATGATAATGCAATGCAAAAGGGCATGTGATCAGGTAATCAAGTGTCGGTGTCTGTATTGAACTGTGTGCACTGTGTCTCTGTACTGAATCTGGCAATATCTGAGATGAACACTTAAATCACTGTCATAGGATACAATGTCTGAAATCATCATAGAATCACAAGTAAGGTAGGTAGGAGGCTGGGTTTCCTGCAAACCTGTAAACATCCCGTCCATACTCACATGTGGTTCTTAGAAAATAAGGCTTGTCAGCTTCGGAGGTTTGAGAAACAATAGCACATTCAGCCCGTAGGATACAATGCTATGCCAATCAAAGAGGTCGTCCACTGACTCCCCTTAGAAAATAAAAGTCATCCTATGCAAGTTCCAAAGTGGGCCCTCGGGTGCGAATGGGTTTGCCACAGAATGTGGTCTGCCATTGTCACCACTAAAAAGGGATATCTCCACTAAGGTCCTCATGATCGGTCACTAGAGTCGACAGCTCTCTAGATCTACATCCTGGAATACGCAAGATGCGCATGCCACGACGTGTCCCAAGATAGCCTCGTCTAGCTGTGAATTTCGTGAACACCCAACGCACTCCAAACGGCACGTAGGTCCCACTACTCTCCACTCTAATTCTAAGTGTATACTCAAGCCTGTGTAATGGGCTTATCTCTCAGAAATCCCATCCCGCCAAACAGAAAATAGCACAGTCCAGTATAGCATAATATATCATATGAAATGAAAATGCTAAAATACGGTAAATACAGTAATGTACAGTAAAGCAGTAAATAACCATACAATAAAACAGTAAATACAACACAACAGTAAACACCCAGTGAAAGAAAAACAGACAAGCGCTAGGATTGACTCGCTTAGGGATGGACCAGCAATAGGTCAACCTCATCCCCAGCAGAGTCGCCAGCTGTCGCTCCCGGGATTTTCATCCTAGTACAAACGCGAAAGTGGCATCGAACAGAGTCGCCAGCAATGTGTATTTATCCCAAGAGAGGGAAAGGAAACACCGCGTAAACCTGAGAGAAAGGAAAAGCATGGTCTTGCGACCAAGAGAAGTGGGTAAGGGAGTCGGTTACGCGAGAGGAAGGTATTAGCACCCCCACGCGTCCATCGTACCCGATGGGATCCACGCTTGCTTGTCTCGATCAAAGGGTGTAAGAAAGGATACTAGAAAAAAGGAAATGGAAAATGAAAGGAGAGAGAAGGAATGGACATAGAAAGAGAAACAAATGTAGGGAAAATAAAAGGAGTGCTCGCATGGGCCCTACCCCACTGCCTACGTATCTCATCGGGAGCATGAGAATCAGAGCGACGTAGTTCCCCTCATTAGGGAAAGATTGTTTGTGTCTTTTAGAGAACGGCTTACGTTCTAGCTCAGGTGTTGCAGGCTCGCTGGTCCGAGTGCGTTACCATCTTGCAAGAGAACGAGTAGAAGCGCGTTCGTACGCTAAGAGTGAATGAGGTGAGAAAAGAATTCCCGAAGGAAAGACGTTATTGTTTGTTTCTTGTCTTTTAGAAGGAAGTGTTTTGGATTTGTTTGCATACAACAGTGTATCCAAATCTTAGTCATCGGAATGTGTACATTCTCACATTCCAAGATGGAATGGGTAAGAAAGCACACTAAGAGTGAAGAAGACCTCCACACTTAGCTCCAATTGTCAAGGTTCAAACACACTAGCATACTTGTGTTTATTAAGTGTTTTTGTTGATTAAGAAATGAAGAAGTGCTTTTTATTATTTGCACCTTCAACAAATATTGCATTTAAGTCCCTCATACAAGATCAAATGTTTAACACATTGACCCAAGATGGGCTATATGCTATACATTCTAAGATTACAAGAGAAGACCCCTTATAATCTTTTCTTTATATGAAAGGCCTAAATGCAATAAATGCCTACCTTTATTATGTATTTTGAATTTTCTTTGAGATGAGAAGATGAAAGACTCAAGAGAGGAGAAAAGGTAAAACCTATATGGACTAAGACTCAATCCTAATGGAAGATTAAAGAGAGTGATCCTAAAGGTTTGTGAGGTTTCAACCTAAAGTCTAAAGAAAGAAAGAATTAAACAATTCACTTCTAAAGTAGAAGATGAATTGTAATTCACAAAGGGAAAGTGATGAGTTATTAAAAGAAAGCACATAAGTGCTTAACAAAACACAAAGTGGAATTGTAAAAGAGAAGGGATAGAAGTTGAATGTGGATTCCTTATCCACACTCCATTGAAACTTACCAAAGCCCCTACATGGTTAGCACAATCACTTACAAGTAAAGTAAGAAAATATAATGAACAAATCAAATTCAAACAAGTTGACAAACAAAGTAAAATGAGATTAAATGCTATACATGCTTCCAAGTCAGAATGTAACTCATATTTACACAACCTAATGTTATCCTAAATGAGCATACCAAAATCATGCAAATCTCAATCCAACAAGAAGCAAAGAAGAAAAGGTGAAGTGATGTGAATGTGGTTCATACTTGTGAAACAAGTGACTTAAGGTGCAAGATAAACATCAAACATGCAAAGATGAAACCCAAATGTCACAATCAGAAGTCAATTAACATGCTATACATCCTCAAACAAAACCACAACTCATGGCACAAGTGCCTTCATGATCAAGCAAACCAAACATGAGGCATGCATTCACAAAATGAACAAGTTAAACTTCATGCTTCAAACAAATAGCAAACATGCTTCAAAAATTATGACTTTCACCAATCAAACACCTTAGACACATGCCATTAACATATCAAGTCCACAAGCAATGAATCAGAACCAAAGTCACTCAACAATTAGGTCAAAGTCTCATGGAAGTTTCATGCACTCATGCTCAAAGCAACACATCAAAAGTCATCCAAAAAAAGACTTAAAATCATCTCATAAATCTCAAACCTAACTCAACATATTGTGACCACAATGCAAAAAGAAAGGCATCAAAATCATTTTTTATGATCAAGAACAAAAATGCACAAAATCATATGTCACATTAAGTATGCATACAAATGGAAATTCAAAAGAAATAATGGAACAGGGGCAAAATGGTCATAAAATCAGAAAATAAAATCATAGAAAATTTCCTAAATGTTTTAAGAATACACATGAATTTTTGTAGAATTTTCCAATATGTTTTGGTATTTTTAAAAATTAGAAATCAAACGTGTGGAAAGAAATAAAAATGAAAATTAAATGCAAAATGCAGGGGGGTATGAACATAGCAATTGGACAGTTCAAAATCACATGGGCCTCAAAACATGGGGGTGTAATTAGTATTCTGATTAAGGTCCAATTCAGCGCATAACACAATAGCAAGCATGCACTTCAGTCAACCGAAATTGACTCATTCTCAGCCAATGGATCAAGTCAAGGTCAATGCGTGGTCAAAGTAATTAAATCCAAGGCACACACGTGAAGGACCACACTCCATACCATGCACCACACCACACGCATGTCACTCTGATTAAAAAAAAAACACGTGCAAGGCATGCTCATTTTAATGCGCTGGCACCACTGTGGCCACACGATGATGAAAAATCAACGAACACGATTAAAACACACCAAAACCCTGGCATCCAAGATCACCGGCCGGAGATGACCTCCGGTCACCTTCTCCGGTCACACCTCCACCGTCTGCAACCTCCAATCTTCCAGAATTCCACAAATGATATACCAAAATGAAGCTGAGCTCACATACATCATAAATGTGCAATCAACTTTCATAGATCACGCATGTACAACACAAACCGAACCAAAACATTTTGCCCTAAAATCTCATCTAAACTCCTAAAGAGCCTATCAACTAGTCAGGACTCACGCATAGCCTCTAATAAGCTCTAAACATCATAAAGCAAGCTAAAACAACAAGAACTTATGCAATCAAGTTGGAGTAATTGGAACCTGAAATTTGCAGAACTTTGAAACAAAAGAAAACCAGAAATCCACTCTTGATCTTTGAGCTTGATTCGTGCAAAATAAATGCAGTTGAGCCTTGAGATATTGAGAACAGAGAGAGATTCAAGGCTGAGCAATACTTGAAATCTTGAGGACTGTGTGGAAAACTTCTTCAATCCAATGCCATTGATGATGATGATGATGAAGTAAGATGGAGGATGATGAGGTTCGTGTACAGAGAGAGAGAAAAATGGAGAGAAACTGAGAGAGAGAAAAGAGAAGTTTTTGGAGTGAATGTGAAAAAATGAGAACTGAAAATGAATTGTGAAGTGTGATTTTGTTTTATAATTTGAGTTAACCACGGTTTGGTGAGTGAGTTAAATGAGTCCAAGTTGGGTTAACTGAGTCCACCCTAACTAACTGAGCCAAGTTAGTTAGGGGACGAGTTGGTCATGGCTGGGTTATGGTGATGAAGGTTCATGGAGTTATGGTGAGGAGCAATTGCAAGGAATGGTGATGATGAGTTGTTCTGGTGTGGCAGCTTGATAAACTTGTTTCACAAGTTTTGTTCTTCCTCTTTAGTGTATGGAAACAACATGGATAGCACGTGCTGCTCAAGTTTGTAAGGGGATGTTGGCTTAAATGAGGAAAGGAATAAAGAGTGTACATGTGAATTCTGAAACAATCAACCACAACCATGTTTATTTTCTGGTTTTATGACAGCTTGAAACCAATGCAATCATGGTGATTTGATGATGGAATTCTCTCAAATCCATGGATGATTTGATGTGTTTTTGAGGTCATTGGAAAGAAGAATCATAATAGAACAACTTTGGTATGAGAAATGAATTGAATTGAGGCTTGGAATAGGTTGAAAAAAGGATTGGAACACACAAATTTGGAACTGATATAAGGGCGTGGCATATGGTCGGCTGGCAAGGCATCTTGGCACCTGGGTTTTCAGCATAATCATAGTAAATTGGACCCATCATAACTTCTCAACCTTTGATCAAATGAAAAAATCATAAACACCACTTTTGAAGATCTCACATAGAGGAACAACTTTCATGTTGAAAGATTTTTCATTTGAGGCCTCTAACCATGAGTAATTGATCAATACATTTGGCCCACCATGTGTTTGTGAAAATGACTGCGCGCGTGCCTTGAAAATCTTGGTCATGACCTAGTTTTGAACCTACTTTCCTCCAACTTTGATCAATCATATCTCTCTCAATTTTTATCCAATGGAGATGTTCTACACATGGATTTGAAGCTTAAAACAAGATCTTTCATTGAGGCAGGGTGGATTTTTCATTTGGTGCTCCAAATTTAAATGGCCTTGGTTCAAATTCTGATGCAAAATGGCCAAAACTTGCTATTTTTAGCAACCCTACTTCATCCAAAAATGGCAACTTTTTACATCTTGATTTTTTCATGATTCCTTTGGAATTTCTTGACCAAATTTTGTACATTGGACATATGTAACATGAATTTCATGATTTTGGCCTCAAAAAGTCAAGAGTTGACTTTTTCCTCTGATTATTTGACTTTGCCCCAATTTCTCTAATTTTTGATCTTTCTTCCAATTGAATCACTTCTAAAACCAATTGAGATGCAATCTTCCACATCCCTATACCTAGGGACATATAGGGAACCATGACATCAAGTCTTGTCCAAAAAAACAAAGATTCCCTAATTTAAATGGAAACCCTAATTTTGGCCCCCTCTGGTTAGGAGGTAAAAGTGCAGTCTCCAATTTCAAATTCCTCAGAGTATGTTGTGTATCTTCTTAAAGGATGATGAGATATACCATTTGAGGATGATTTTGGGTCAATGAGCTATCTCTTTTGAGGGTTTTCCTTCAATTTTTGGACTTCTTGCCTAGTGTAGGATGTAGTGCTTCAATCTCCCATTGATTCTCTCATTCTTGAGGTTGTGGATGATCAATTGAGATAGTATGAGACATGAGAGGCTCTTGGCTTGCCTTGAGGCAACTTGATTGACCTTTTTGTGCTTTGGATGATCTCTTGATTGTCCACCTCCCACCTGACCACATGCCCTGATGGTAAGAAGGATGCCATGCTTCATTTTTCTATGTTAAATGCAATGTAATGTTAATGAGGTGGATATGATAATGCCATGCTATGATGACAAAAGGGGAGAGCAAATTTTGGGGTATTACATTAGGATCTGAGTCGCCCTCGTGTCGGCTTTCCTTCTAAAATCAATCTTGTAATGGTAACCTCTGGTTATAAGACCGCCTTCGTGTCGGCCTACCTTAGAGTTTAGGATCTGATACCGCTCTCGTGTCGGCTTTCCCTCTAAAATCCGTCTTGTGATGGTAACCTCTGGTTATGAGACCGCTTTCGTGTCCGCCTACCTTAGAGTTTAGGATCTGAGACCGCCCTCGTGTCGGATTTCCCTCTAAAATCCATCTTGTGATGGTAACCTTTGGTTTTGAGACCGCCTTCGTGTCGACATACCTAATGGTTTAGGATGTGAGACCGCCCTCGTGTCAGCTTTCCTTCTAAAATGGATCTTGTGATGGTACCCTCTAGTTATGAGACTGCCTTCGTGTCGGCCTACCTTAGAGTTTAGGATCTGAGACGCCCTTGTGTCTGCTTTCCTTTTGAAAATCCATCTTGTGATGGTAACCTCTGGTTATGAGACCATCTTCGTGTCGGCCTACCTTAGAGTTTAGGATCTGAGACCGCCCTCGTGTTGGCTTTCCTTCTAAAATCCATCTTGTGATGGTACCTTCTGGTTATGAGACCGCCTTCGTGTCGGCCTACCTTAGAGTTTAGGATCTGAGACAACCCTCATGTCGACTTTCCTTCTAAAATCCATCATGTGATGGTAACCTCTGGTTATGAGACCGCCTTCGTGTCGGCTTACCTTAGAGTTTAGGATCTTAGACCGAACTCATGTCGGCTTTCCTTTTGAAAATCCATCTTGTGATGGTAACCTCTGGTTTTGAGACCACCTTCGTGTCGGCTTACCTTAGAGTTTAGGATCTGAGACGCCCTCGTGTCGGCTTTCCTTTTGAAAATCCATCTTGTGATGGTAACCTCTGGTTATGAGACTGCCTTCGTGTTGGCCTACGTTAGAGTTTAGGATCTGAGTCGCCCTCGTGTCGGCTTTCCTTCTAAAATCTATCTTGTAATGGTAACCTCTGGTTATAAGACCGCCTTCGTGTCGGCCTACCTTAGAGTTTAGGATCTGATACCGCTCTCGTGTCGGCTTTCCCTCTAAAATCCGTCTTGTGATGGTAACCTCTGGTTGTGAGACCGCCTTCGTGTCCGCCTACCTTAGAGTTTAGGATCTGAGACCGCCCTCGTGTCGGATTTCCCTCTAAAATCCATCTTTTGATGGTAACCTCTGGTTATGAGACCGCCTTGGTGTCGGCCTACCTTAGAGTTTAGGATCTAAGACTGCCCTCGTGTCAACTTTCCTTTTGAAAATCCATCTTATGATGGTAACCTTTGGCTATGAGACCGCTTTCGTGTCGGCCTGCCTTAGAGTTTAGGATCTGAGACCGCCCTCGTGTCAGCTTTCCTTTTGAAAATCCTTCTTGTGATGGTAACCTCTAGTTATGAGACCGCCTTCGTGTCGGCCTACCTTAGAGTTTAGGATCTGAGACCGCCCTCGTGTCGGCTTTCCTTCTAAAATGCATCTTGTGATGGTAACCTCTGGTTATGAGACCGCCTTCGTTTCGGCCTACCTTAGAGTTTAGGATCTGAGACCGCCCTCGTGTCGGCTTTCCCTCTAAAATCCATATTTTGATGGTAACCTCTGGTTATGAGACCGCCTTGGTGTTGGCCTACCTTAGAGTTTAGGATCTGAGACCGCCCTCGTGTCGACTTTCCTTTAGAAAATCCATCTTATGATGGTAACCTTTGGTTATGAGACTGCCTTCGTGTCAGCTTACCTTACAGTTTAGGATCTGAGACTACCCTCGTGTCGGCTTTCCTTTTGAAAATGCATCTGGTTATGGTAACCTCTGGTTATGAGACCGCCTTCGTGTCGGCCTACCTTAGAGTTTAGGATCTGAGACCGCCCTCGTGTCGGCTTTCCCTCTAAAATCCATCTTGTGATGGTAACCTTTGGTTTTGAGACCGCCTTCGTGTCGACATACCTAATGGTTTAGGATGTGAGACCGCCCTCGTGTCAGCTTTCCTTCTAAAATGGATCTTGTGATGGTACCCTCTGGTTATGAGACTGCCTTCGTGTCGGCCTACCTTAGAGTTTAGGATCTGAGACGCCCTTGTGTCTGCTTTCCTTTTGAAAATCCATCTTGTGATGGTAACCTCTGGTTATGAGACCATCTTCGTGTCGGCCTACCTTAGAGTTTAGGATCTGAGACCGCCCTCGTGTTGGCTTTCCTTCTAAAATCCATCTTGTGATGGTAACCTCTGGTTATGAGACCGCCTTTGTGTCGGCTTACCTTCTAAAATCCATCATGTGATGGTAACCTCTGGTTATGAGACCGCCTTCGTGTCGGCATACCTTAGAGTTTAGGATCTCAGACCGAACTCATGTCGGCTTTCCTTTTGAAAATCCATCTTGTGATGGTAACCTCTGGTTTTGAGACCGCCTTCGTGTCGGCTTACCTTAGAGTTTAGGATCTGAGACGCCCTCGTGTCGGCTTTCCTTTTGAAAATCCATCTTGTGATGGTAACCTCTGGTTATGAGACTGCCTTCGTGTTGGCCTACGTTAGAGTTTAGGACCTGAGTCGCCCTCGTGTCGGCTTTCCTTCTAAAATCTATCTTGTAATGGTAACCTCTGGTTATAAGACCGCCTTCGTGTCGGCCTACCTTAGAGTTTAGGATCTGATACTGCTCTCGTGTCGGCTTTCCCTCTAAAATCCGTCTTGTGATGGTAACCTCTGGTTGTGAGACCGCCTTCGTGTCCGCCTACCTTAGAGTTTAGGATCTGAGACCGCCCTCGTGTCGGATTTCCCTCTAAAATCCATCTTTTGATGGTAACCTCTGGTTATGAGACCGCCTTGGTGTCGGCCTACCTTAGAGTTTAGGATCTAAGACTGCCCTCGTGTCGACTTTCCTTTTGAAAATCCATCTTATGATGGTAACCTTTGGCTATGAGACCGCTTTCGTGTCGGCCTGCCTTAGAGTTTAGGATCGGAGACCGCCCTCGTGTCAGCTTTCCTTTTGAAAATCCTTCTTGTGATGGTAACCTCTAGTTATGAGACCGCCTTCGTGTCGGCCTACCTTAGAGTTTAGGATCTGAGACCGCCCTCGTGTCGGCTTTCCTTCTAAAATGCATCTTGTGATGGTAACCTCTGGTTATGAGACCGCCTTCGTTTCGGCCTACCTTAGAGTTTAGGATCTGAGACCGCCCTCGTGTCGGCTTTCCCTCTAAAATCCATATTTTGATGGTAACCTCTGGTTATGAGACCGCCTTGGTGTTGGCCTACCTTAGAGTTTAGGATCTGAGACCGCCCTCGTGTCGACTTTCCTTTTGAAAATCCATCTTATGATGGTAACCTTTGGTTATGAGACTGCCTTCGTGTCAGCTTACCTTAGAGTTTAGGATCTGAGACTACCCTCGTGTCGGCTTTCCTTTTGAAAATGCATCTGGTTATGGTAACCTCTGGTTATGAGACCGCCTTCGTGTCGGCCTACCTTAGAGTTTAGGATCTGAGACCGCCCTCGTGTCGGCTTTCCCTCTAAAATCCGTCTTGTGATGGTAACCTCTGGTTATGAGACCGCCTTCGTGTCCGCCTACCTTAGAGTTTAGGATCTGAGACCGCCCTCGTGTCAGATTTCCCTCTAAAATCCATCTTTTGATGGTAACCTCTGGTTATGAGACCGCCTTGGTGTCGGCCTACCTTAGAGTTTAGGATCTAAGACTGCCCTCGTGTCGACTTTCCTTTTGAAAATCCATCTTATGATGGTAACCTTTGGCTATGAGACCGCCTTCGTGTCGGCCTGCCTTAGAGTTTAGGATCTGAGACCGCCCTCGTGTCGGCTTTCCTTTTGAAAATCCTTCTTGTAATGGTAACCTCTAGTTATGAGACCTCCTTCGTGTCGGCCTACCTTAGAGTTTAGGATCTGAGACCGCCCTCGTGTCGGCTTTCCTTCTAAAATGCATCTTGTGATGGTAACCTCTGGTTATGAGACCGCCTTCGTTTCGGCCTACCTTAGAGTTTAGGATCTGAGACCGCCCTCGTGTCGGCTTTCCCTCTAAAATCCATATTTTGATGGTAACCTCTGGTTATGAGACAGCCTTGGTGTTGGCCTACCTTAGAGTTTAGGATCTGAGACCGCCCTCGTGTCGACTTTCCTTTTGAAAATCCATCTTATGATGGTAACCTTTGGTTATGAGACTGCCTTCGTGTTGGCCTACGTTAGAGTTTAGGATCTGAGTCGCCCTCGTGTCGGCTTTCCTTCTAAAATCAATCTTGTAATGGTAACCTCTGGTTATAAGACCGCCTTCGTGTCGGCCTACCTTAGAGTTTAGGATCTGATACCGCTCTCGTGTCGGCTTTCCCTCTAAAATCCGTCTTGTGATGGTAACCTCTGGTTATGAGACCGCTTTCGTGTCCGCCTACCTTAGAGTTTAGGATCTGAGACCGCCCTCGTGTCGGATTTCCCTCTAAAATCCATCTTGTGATGGTAACCTTTGGTTTTGAGACTGCCTTCGTGTCGACATACCTAATGGTTTAGGATGTGAGACCGCCCTCGTGTCAGCTTTCCTTCTAAAATGGATCTTGTGATGGTACCCTCTGGTTATGAGACTGCCTTCGTGTCGGCCTACCTTAGAGTTTAGGATCTGAGACGCCCTTGTGTCTGCTTTCCTTTTGAAAATCCATCTTGTGATGGTAACCTCTGGTTATGAGACCATCTTCGTGTCGGCCTACCTTAGAGTTTAGGATCTGAGACCGCCCTCGTGTTGGCTTTCCTTCTAAAATCCATCTTGTGATGGTACCTTCTGGTTATGAGACCGCCTTCGTGTCGGCCTACCTTAGAGTTTAGGATCTGAGACAGCCCTCATGTCGGCTTTCCTTCTAAAATCCATCATGTGATGGTAACCTCTGGTTATGAGACCGCCTTCGTGTCGGCTTACCTTAGAGTTTAGGATCTTAGACCGAACTCATGTCGGCTTTCCTTTTGAAAATCCATCTTGTGATGGTAACCTCTGGTTTTGAGACCGCCTTCGTGTCGGCTTACCTTAGAGTTTAGGATCTGAGACGCCCTCGTGTCGGCTTTCCTTTTGAAAATCCATCTTGTGATGGTAACCTCTGGTTATGAGGCTGCCTTCGTGTTGGCCTACGTTAGAGTTTAGGATCTGAGTCGCCCTCGTGTCGGCTTTCCTTCTAAAATCTATCTTGTAATGGTAACCTCTGGTTATAAGACCGCCTTCGTGTCGGCCTACCTTAGAGTTTAGGATCTGATACCGCTCTCGTGTCGGCTTTCCCTCTAAAATCCGTCTTGTGATGGTAACCTCTGGTTGTGAGACCGCCTTCGTGTCCGCCTACCTTAGAGTTTAGGATCTGAGACCGCCCTCGTGTCGGATTTCCCTCTAAAATCCATCTTTTGATGGTAACCTCTGGTTATGAGACCGCCTTGGTGTCGGCCTACCTTAGAGTTTAGGATCTAAGACTGCCCTCGTGTCGACTTTCCTTTTGAAAATCCATCTTATGATGGTAACCTTTGGCTATGAGACCGCTTTCGTGTCGGCCTGCCTTAGAGTTTAGGATCTGAGACCGCCCTCGTGTCAGCTTTCCTTTTGAAAATCCTTCTTGTGATGGTAACCTCTAGTTATGAGACCGCCTTCGTGTCGGCCTACCTTAGAGTTTAGGATCTGAGACCGCCCTCGTGTCGGCTTTCCTTCTAAAATGCATCTTGTGATGGTAACCTCTGGTTATGAGACCGCCTTCGTTTCGGCCTACCTTAGAGTTTAGGATCTGAGACCGCCCTCGTGTCGGCTTTCCTTTTGAAAATGCATCTGGTTATGCTAAACCTCTGGTTATAAGACCGCCTTCGTGTCGGCCTACCTTAGAGTTTAGGATCTGAGACCGCCCTCGTGTCGGCTTTCCCTCTAAAATCCATCTTGTGATGGTAACCTTTGGTTTTGAGACCGCCTTCGTGTCGACATACCTAATGGTTTAGGATGTGAGACCGCCCTCGTGTCAGCTTTCCTTCTAAAATGGATCTTGTGATGGTACCCTCTGGTTATGAGACTGCCTTCGTGTCGGCCTACCTTAGAGTTTAGGATCTGAGACGCCCTTGTGTCTGCTTTCCTTTTGAAAATCCATCTTGTGATGGTAACCTCTGGTTATGAGACCATCTTCGTGTCGGCCTACCTTAGAGTTTAGGATCTGAGACCGCCCTCGTGTTGGCTTTCCTTCTAAAATCCATCTTGTGATGGTAACCTCTGGTTATGAGACCGCCTTCGTGTCGGCTTACCTTCTAAAATCCATCATGTGATGGTAACCTCTGGTTATGAGACCGCCTTCGTGTCGGCTTACCTTAGAGTTTAGGATCTCAGACCGAACTCATGTCGGCTTTCCTTTTGAAAATCCATCTTGTGATGGTAACCTCTGGTTTTGAGACCGTCTTCGTGTCGGCTTACCTTAGAGTTTAGGATCTGAGACGCCCTCGTGTCGGCTTTCCTTTTGAAAATCCATCTTGTGATGGTAACCTCTGGTTATGAGACTGCCTTCGTGTTGGCCTACGTTAGAGTTTAGGACCTTAGTCGCCCTCGTGTCGGCTTTCCTTCTAAAATATATCTTGTGATGGTAACCTCTGGTTATGAGACCGCCTTCGTTTCGGCCTACCTTAGAGTTTAGGATCTGAGACCGCCCTCGTGTCGGCTTTCCCTCTAAAATCCATATTTTGATGGTAACCTCTGGTTATGAGACCGCCTTGGTGTTGGCCTACCTTAGAGTTTAGGATCTGAGACCGCCCTCGTGTCGACTTTCCTTTTGAAAATCCATCTTATGATGGTAACCTTTGGTTATGAGACTGCCTTCGTGTCAGCTTACCTTAGAGTTTAGGATCTGAGACTACCCTCGTGTCGGCTTTCCTTTTGAAAATGCATCTGGTTATGGTAACCTCTGGTTATGAGACCGCCTTCGTGTCGGCCTACCTTAGAGTTTAGGATCTGAGACCGCCCTCATGTCGGCTTTCCCTCTAAAATCCGTCTTGTGATGGTAACCTCTGGTTATGAGACCGCCTTCGTGTCCGCCTACCTTAGAGTTTAGGATCTGAGACCGCCCTCGTGTCAGATTTCCCTCTAAAATCCATCTTTTGATGGTAACCTCTGGTTATGAGACCGCCTTGGTGTCGGCCTACCTTAGAGTTTAGGATATAAGACTGCCCTCGTGTCGACTTTCCTTTTGAAAATCCATCTTATGATGGTAACCTTTGGCTATGAGACCGCCTTCGTGTCGGCCTGCCTTAGAGTTTAGGATCTGAGACCGCCCTCGTGTCGGCTTTCCTTTTGAAAATCCTTCTTGTAATGGTAACCTCTAGTTATGAGACCTCCTTCGTGTCGGCCTACCTTAGAGTTTAGGATCTGAGACCGCCCTCGTGTCGGCTTTCCTTCTAAAATGCATCTTGTGATGGTAACCTCTGGTTATGAGACCGCCTTCGTTTCGGCCTACCTTAGAGTTTAGGATCTGAGACCGCCCTCGTGTCGGCTTTCCCTCTAAAATCCATATTTTGATGGTAAGCTCTGGTTATGAGACCGCCTTGGTGTTGGCCTACCTTAGAGTTTAGGATCTGAGACCGCCCTCGTGTCGACTTTCCTTTTGAAAATCCATCTTATGATGGTAACCTTTGGTTATGAGACTGCCTTCGTGTTGGCCTACGTTAGAGTTTAGGATCTGAGTCGCCCTCGTGTCGGCTTTCCTTCTAAAATCAATCTTGTAATGGTAACCTCTGGTTATAAGACCGCCTTCGTGTCGGCCTACCTTAGAGTTTAGGATCTGATACCGCTCTCGTGTCGGCTTTCCCTCTAAAATCCGTCTTGTGATGGTAACCTCTGGTTATGAGACTGCTTTCGTGTCCGCCTACCTTAGAGTTTAGGATCTGAGACCGCCCTCGTGTCGGATTTCCCTCTAAAATCCATCTTGTGATGGTAACCTTTGGTTTTGAGACTGCCTTCGTGTCGACATACCTAATGGTTTAGGATGTGAGACCGCCCTCGTGTCAGCTTTCCTTCTAAAATGGATCTTGTGATGGTACCCTCTGGTTATGAGACTGCCTTCGTGTCGGCCTACCTTAGAGTTTAGGATCTGAGACGCCCTTGTGTCTGCTTTCCTTTTGAAAATCCATCTTGTGATGGTAACCTCTGGTTATGAGACCATCTTCGTGTCGGCCTACCTTAGAGTTTAGGATCTGAGACCGCCCTCGTGTTGGCTTTCCTTCTAAAATCCATCTTGTGATGGTACCTTCTGGTTATGAGACCGCCTTCGTGTCGGCCTACCTTAGAGTTTAGGATCTGAGACAGCCCTCATGTCGGCTTTCCTTCTAAAATCCATCATGTGATGGTAACCTCTGGTTATGAGACCGCCTTCGTGTCGGCTTACCTTAGAGTTTAGGATCTTAGACCGAACTCATGTCGGCTTTCCTTTTGAAAATCCATCTTGTGATGGTAACCTCTGGTTTTGAGACCGCCTTCGTGTCGGCTTACCTTAGAGTTTAGGATCTGAGACGCCCTCGTGTCGGCTTTCCTTTTGAAAATCCATCTTGTGATGGTAACCTCTGGTTATGAGGCTGCCTTCGTGTTGGCCTACGTTAGAGTTTAGGATCTGAGTCGCCCTCGTGTCGGCTTTCCTTCTAAAATCTATCTTGTAATGATAACCTCTGGTTATAAGACCGCCTTCGTGTCGGCCTACCTTAGAGTTTAGGATTTGATACCGCTCTCGTGTCGGCTTTCCCTCTAAAATCCGTCTTGTGATGGTAACCTCTGGTTGTGAGACCGCCTTCGTGTCCGCCTACCTTAGAGTTTAGGATCTGAGACCGCCCTCGTGTCGGATTTCCCTCTAAAATCCATCTTTTGATGGTAACCTCTGGTTATGAGACCGCCTTGGTGTCGGCCTACCTTAGAGTTTAGGATCTAAGACTGCCCTCGTGTCGACTTTCCTTTTGAAAATCCATCTTATGATGGTAACCTTTGGCTATGAGTCCGCTTTCGTGTCGGCCTGCCTTAGAGTTTAGGAACTGAGACCGCCCTCGTGTCAGCTTTCCTTTTGAAAATCCTTCTTGTGATGGTAACCTCTAGTTATGAGACCGCCTTCGTGTCGGCCTACCTTAGAGTTTAGGATCTGAGACCGCCCTCGTGTCGGCTTTCCTTCTAAAATGCATCTTGTGATGGTAACCTCTGGTTATGAGACCGCCTTCGTTTCGGCCTACCTTAGAGTTTAGGATCTGAGACCGCCCTCGTGTCGGCTTTCCCTCTAAAATCCATATTTTGATGGTAACCTCTGGTTATGAGACCGCCTTGGTGTTGGCCTACCTTAGAGTTTAGGATCTGAGACCGCCCTCGTGTCGACTTTCCTTTTGAAAATCCATCTTATGATGGTAACCTTTGGTTATGAGACTGCCTTCGTGTCAGCTTACCTTAGAGTTTAGGATCTGAGACTACCCTCGTGTCGGCTTTCCTTTTGAAAATGCATCTGGTTATACTAAACCTCTGGTTATGAGACCGCCTTCGTGTCGGCCTACCTTAGAGTTTAGGATCTGAGACCGCCCTCGTGTCGGCTTTCCCTCTAAAATCCATCTTGTGATGGTAACCTTTGGTTTTGAGACCGCCTTCGTGTCGACATACCTAATGGTTTAGGATGTGAGACCGCCCTCGTGTCAGCTTTCCTTCTAAAATGGATCTTGTGATGGTACCCTCTGGTTATGAGACTGCCTTCGTGTCGGCCTACCTTAGAGTTTAGGATCTGAGACGCCCTTGTGTCTGCTTTCCTTTTGAAAATCCATCTTGTGATGGTAACCTCTGGTTATGAGACCATCTTCGTGTCGGCCTACCTTAGAGTTTAGGATCTGAGACCGCCCTCGTGTTGGCTTTCCTTCTAAAATCCATCTTGTGATGGTAACCTCTGGTTATGAGACCGCCTTCGTGTCGGCTTACCTTCTAAAATCTATCATGTGATGGTAACCTCTGGTTATGAGACCGCCTTCGTGTCGGCTTACCTTAGAGTTTAGGATCTCAGACCGAACTCATGTCGGCTTTCCTTTTGAAAATCCATCTTGTGATGGTAACCTCTGGTTTTGAGACCGCCTTCGTGTCGGCTTACCTTAGAGTTTAGGATCTGAGACGCCCTCGTGTCGGCTTTCATTTTGAAAATCCATCTTGTGATGGTAACCTCTGGTTATGAGGCTGCCTTCGTGTTGGCCTACGTTAGAGTTTAGGATCTGAGTCGCCCTCGTGTCGGCTTTCCTTCTAAAATCTATCTTGTAATGGTAACCTCTGGTTATAAGACCGCCTTCGTGTCGGCCTACCTTAGAGTTTAGGATCTGATACCGCTCTCGTGTCGGCTTTCCCTCTAAAATCCGTCTTGTGATGGTAACCTCTGGTTGTGAGACCGTCTTCGTGTCCGCCTACCTTAGAGTTTAGGATCTGAGACCGCCCTCGTGTCGGATTTCCCTCTAAAATCCATCTTTTAATGGTAACCTCTGGTTATGAGACCGCCTTGGTGTCGGCCTACCTTAGAGTTTAGGATCTAAGACTGCCCTCGTGTCGACTTTCCTTTTGAAAATCCATCTTATGATGGTAACCTTTGGCTATGAGACCGCTTTCGTGTCGGCCTGCCTTAGAGTTTAGGATCTGAGACCGCCCTCGTGTCAGCTTTCCTTTTGAAAATCCTTCTTGTGATGGTAACCTCTAGTTATGAGACCGCCTTCGTGTCGGCCTACCTTAGAGTTTAGGATCTGAGACCGCCCTCGTGTCGGCTTTCCTTCTAAAATGCATCTTGTGATGGTAACCTCTGGTTATGAGACCGCCTTCGTTTCGGCCTACCTTAGAGTTTAGGATCTGAGACCGCCCTCGTGTCGGCTTTCCCTCTAAAATCCATATTTTGATGGTAACCTCTGGTTATGAGACCGCCTTGGTGTTGGCCTACCTTAGAGTTTAGGATCTGAGACCGCCCTCGTGTCGACTTTCCTTTTGAAAATCCATCTTATGATGGTAACCTTTGGTTATGAGACTACCTTCGTGTCAGCTTACCTTAGAGTTTAGGATCTGAGACTACCCTCATGTCGGCTTTCCTTTTGAAAATGCATCTGGTTATGCTAAACCTCTGGTTATGAGACCGCCTTCGTGTCGGCCTACCTTAGAGTTTAGGATCTGAGACCGCCCTCGTGTCGGCTTTCCCTCTAAAATCCATCTTGTGATGGTAACCTTTGGTTTTGAGACCGCCTTCGTGTCGACATACCTAATGGTTTAGGATGTGAGACCGACCTCGTGTCAGCTTTCCTTCTAAAATGGATCTTGTGATGGTACCCTCTGGTTATGAGACTGCCTTCGTGTCGGCCTACCTTAGAGTTTAGGATCTGAGACGCCCTTGTGTCTGCTTTCCTTTTGAAAATCCATCTTGTGATGGTAACCTCTGGTTATGAGACCATCTTCGTGTCGGCCTACCTTAGAGTTTAGGATCTGAGACCGCCCTCGTGTTGGCTTTCCTTCTAAAATCCATCTTGTGATGGTAACCTCTGGTTATGAGACCGCCTTCGTGTCGGCTTACCTTAGAGTTTAGGATCTCAGACCGAACTCATGTCGGCTTTCCTTTTGAAAATCCATCTTGTGATGGTAACCTCTGGTTTTGAGACCGCCTTCGTGTCGGCTTACCTTAGAGTTTAGGATCTGAGACGCCCTCGTGTCGGCTTTCCTTTTGAAAATCCATCTTGTGATGGTAACCTCTGGTTATGAGGCTGCCTTCGTGTTGGCCTACGTTAGAGTTTAGGATCTGAGTCGCCCTCGTGTCGGCTTTCCTTCTAAAATCTATCTTGTAATGGTAACCTCTGGTTATAAGACCGCCTTCGTGTCGGCCTACCTTAGAGTTTAGGATCTGATACCGCTCTCGTGTCGGCTTTCCCTCTAAAATCCGTCTTGTGATGGTAACCTCTGGTTGTGAGACCGCCTTCGTGTCCGCCTACCTTAGAGTTTAGGATCTGAGACCGCCCTCGTGTCGGATTTCCCTCTAAAATCCATCTTTTGATGGTAACCTCTGGTTATGAGACCGCCTTGGTGTCGGCCTACCTTAGAGTTTAGGATCTAAGACTGCCCTCGTGTCGACTTTCCTTTTGAAAATCCATCTTATGATGGTAACCTTTGGCTATGAGACCGCTTTCGTGTCGGCCTTCCTTAGAGTTTAGGATCTGAGACCGCCCTCGTGTCAGCTTTCCTTTTGAAAATCCTTCTTGTGATGGTAACCTCTAGTTATGAGACCGCCTTCGTGTCGGCCTACCTTAGAGTTTAGGATCTGAGACCGCCCTCGTGTCGGCTTTCCTTCTAAAATGCATCTTGTGATGGTAACCTCTGGTTATGAGATCGCCTTTGTTTCGGCCTACCTTAGAGTTTAGGATCTGATACCGCTCTCGTGTCGGCTTTCCCTCTAAAATCCGTCTTGTGATGGTAACCTCTGGTTGTGAGACCGCCTTCGTGTCCGCCTACCTTAGAGTTTAGGATCTGAGACCGCCCTCGTGTCGGATTTCCCTCTAAAATCCATCTTTTGATGGTAACCTCTGGTTATGAGACCGCCTTGGTGTCGGCCTACCTTAGAGTTTAGGATCTAAGACTGCCCTCGTGTCGACTTTCCTTTTGAAAATCCATCTTATGATGGTAACCTTTGGCTATGAGACCGCTTTCGTGTCGGCCTTCCTTAGAGTTTAGGATCTGAGACCGCCCTCGTGTCAGCTTTCCTTTTGAAAATCCTTCTTGTGATGGTAACCTCTAGTTATGAGACCGCCTTCGTGTCGGCCTACCTTAGAGTTTAGGATCTGAGACCGCCCTCGTGTCGGCTTTCCTTCTAAAATGCATCTTGTGATGGTAACCTCTGGTTATGAGATCGCCTTTGTTTCGGCCTACCTTAGAGTTTAGGATCTGAGACCGCCCTCGTGTCGGCTTTCCCTCTAAAATCCATATTTTGATGGTAACCTCTGGTTATGAGACCGCCTTGGTGTTGGCCTACCTTAGAGTTTAGGATCTGAGACCGCCCTCGTGTCGACTTTCCTTTTGAAAATCCATCTTATGATGGTAACCTTTGGTTATGAGACTGCCTTCGTGTCAGCTTACCTTAGAGTTTAGGATCTGAGACTACCCTCGTGTCGGCTTTCCTTTTGAAAATGCATCTGGTTATGGTAACCTCTGGTTATGAGACCGCCTTCGTGTCGGCCTACCTTAGAGTTTAGGATCTGAGACCGCCCTCGTGTCGGCTTTCCCTCTAAAATCCATCTTGTGATGGTAACCTTTGGTTTTGAGACCGCCTTCGTGTCGACATACCTAATGGTTTAGGATGTGAGACCGCCCTCGTGTCAGCTTTCCTTCTAAAATGGATTTTGTGATGGTACCCTCTGGTTATGAGACTGCCTTCGTGTCGGCCTACCTTAGAGTTTAGGATCTGAGACGCCCTTGTGTCTGCTTTCCTTTTGAAAATCCATCTTGTGATGGTAACCTCTGGTTATGAGACCATCTTCGTGTCGGCCTACCTTAGAGTTTAGGATCTGAGACCGCCCTCGTGTTGGCTTTCCTTCTAAAATCCTTCTTGTGATGGTAACCTCTGGTTATGAGACCGCCTTCGTGTCGGCTTACCTTCTAAAATCCATCATGTGATGGTAACCTCTGGTTATGAGACCGCCTTCGTGTCGGCTTACCTTAGAGTTTAGGATCTCAGACCGAACTCATGTCGGCTTTCCTTTTGAAAATCCATCTTGTGATGGTAACCTCTGGTTTTGAGACCGCCTTCGTGTCGGCTTACCTTAGAGTTTAGGATCTGAGACGCCCTCGTGTCGGCTTTCCTTTTGAAAATCCATCTTGTGATGGTAACCTCTGGTTATGAGACTGCCTTCGTGTTGGCCTACGTTAGAGTTTAGGACCTGAGTCGCCCTCGTGTCGGCTTTCCTTCTAAAATCTATCTTGTAATGGTAACCTCTGGTTATAAGACCGCCTTCGTGTCGGCCTACCTTAGAGTTTAGGATCTGATACCGCTCTCGTGTCGGCTTTCCCTCTAAAATCCGTCTTGTGATGGTAACCTCGGGTTATGAGACCGCCTTCGTGTCCGCCTACCTTAGAGTTTAGGATCTGAGACCGCCCTCGTGTCGGATTTCCCTCTAAAATCCATCTTTTGATGGTAACCTCTAGTTATGAGACCGCCTTGGTGTCGGCCTACCTTAGAGTTTAGGATCTAAGACTGCCCTCGTGTCGACTTTCCTTTTGAAAATCCATCTTATGATGGTAACCTTTGGTTATGAGACCGCCTTCGTGTCGGCCTGCCTTAGAGTTTAGGATCTGAGACCGCCCTCGTGTCGGCTTTCCTTTTGAAAATCCTTCTTGTGATGGTAACCTCTGGTTATGACACCATCTTCGTGTCGGCCTAACTTAGAGTTTAGGATCTGAGACCGCCCTCGTGTTGGCTTTCCTTCTAAAATCCATCTTGTGATGGTACCTTCTGGTTATGAGACTGCCTTCGTGTCAGCCTACCTTAGAGTTTAGGATCTGAGACAACCCTCATGTCGGCTTTCCATCTAAAATCCATCATGTGATGATAACCTCTGGTTATGAGACCGCCTTCGTGTCGGCTTACCTTAGAGTTTAGGATCTCAGACCGAACTCATGTCGGCTTTCCTTTTGAAAATCCATCTTGTCATGGTAACCTCTGGTTTTGAGACCGCCTTTGTGTCGGCTGACCTTAGAGTTTAGGATCTGAGACGCCCTCGTGTCGGCTTTCCTTTTGAAAATCCATCTTGTGATGGTAACCTCTGGTTATGAGACCGCCTTCGTGTTGGCCTACGTTAGAGTTTAGTTTCTGAGTCCCCCTCGTGTCGGCTTTCCTTCTAAAATCAATCTTGTAATGGTAACCTCTGGTTATAAGACCGCCTTCGTGTCGGCCTACCTTAGAGTTGTGGATCTGATACCGCTCTCGTGTCGGCTTTCCCTCTAAAATCCATCTTGTGATGGTAACCTCTGGTTGTGAGACCGCCTTCGTGTCCGCCTACCTTAGAGTTTAGGATCTGAGACCGCCCTCGTGTCGGATTTCCCTCTAAAATCCATCTTTTGATGGTAACCTCTGGTTATGAGACCGCCTTGGTGTCGGCCTACCTTAGAGTTTAGGATCTAAGACTGCCCTCGTGTCGACTTTCCTTTTGAAAATCCATCTTATGATGGTAACCTTTGGCTATGAGACCGCTTTCGTGTCGGCCTGCCTTAGAGTTTAGGATCTGAGACCGCCCTCGTGTCAGCTTTCCTTTTGAAAATCCTTCTTGTGATGGTAACCTCTAGTTATGAGACCGCCTTCGTGTCGGCCTACCTTAGAGTTTAGGATCTGAGACCGCCCTCGTGTCGGCTTTCCTTCTAAAATGCATCTTGTGATGGTAACCTCTGGTTATGAGACCGCCTTCGTTTCGGCCTACCTTAGAGTTTAGGATCTGAGACCGCCCTCGTGTCGGCTTTCCCTCTAAAATCCATATTTTGATGGTAACCTCTGGTTATGAGACCGCCTTGGTGTTGGCCTACCTTAGAGTTTAGGATCTGAGACCGCCCTCGTGTCGACTTTCCTTTTGAAAATCCATCTTATGATGGTAACCTTTGGTTATGAAACTGCCTTCGTGTCAGCTTACCTTAGAGTTTAGGATCTGAGACTACCCTCGTGTCGGCTTTCCTTTTGAAAATGCATCTGGTTATGGTAACCTCTGGTTATGAGACCGCCTTCGTGTCGGCCTACCTTAGAGTTTAGGATCTGAGACCGCCCTCGTGTCGGCTTTCCCTCTAAAATCCATCTTGTGATGGTAACCTTTGGTTTTGAGACCGCCTTCGTGTCGACATACCTAATGGTTTAGGATGTGAGACCGCCCTCGTGTCAGCTTTCCTTCTAAAATGGATCTTGTGATGGTACCCTCTGGTTATGAGACTGCCTTCGTGTCGGCCTACCTTAGAGTTTAGGATCTGAGACGCCCTTGTGTCTGCTTTCCTTTTGAAAATCCATCTTGTGATGGTAACCTCTGGTTATGAGACCATCTTCGTGTCGGCCTACCTTAGAGTTTAGGATCTGAGACCGCCCTCGTGTTGGCTTTCCTTCTAAAATCCATCTTGTGATGGTAACCTCTGGTTATGAGACCGCCTTCGTGTCGGCTTACCTTCTAAAATCCATCATGTGATGGTAACCTCTGGTTATGAGACCGCCTTCGTGTCGACTTAACTTAGAGTTTAGGATCTCAGACCGAACTCATGTCGGCTTTCCTTTTGAAAATCCATCTTGTGATGGTAACCTCTGGTTTTGAGACCGCCTTCGTGTCAGCTTACCTTAGAGTTTAGGATCTGAGACGCCCTCGTGTCGGCTTTCCTTTTGAAAATCCATCTTGTGATGGTAACCTCTGGTTATGAGACTGCCTTCGTGTTGGCCTACGTTAGAGTTTAGGACCTGAGTCGCCCTCGTGTCGGCTTTCCTTCTAAAATCTATCTTGTAATGGTAACCTCTGGTTATAAGACTGCCTTCGTGTCGGCCTACCTTAGAGTTTAGGATCTGATACCGCTCTCGTGTCGGCTTTCCCTCTAAAATCCGTCTTGTGATGGTAACCTCGGGTTATGAGACCGCCTTCGTGTCCGCCTACCTTAGAGTTTAGGATCTGAGACCGCCCTCGTGTCGGATTTCCCTCTAAAATCCATCTTTTGATGGTAACCTCTAGTTATGAGACCGCCTTGGTGTCGGCCTACCTTAGAGTTTAGGATCTAAGACTGCCCTCGTGTCGACTTTCCTTTTGAAAATCCATCTTATGATGGTAACCTTTGGTTATGAGACCGCCTTCGTGTCGGCCTGCCTTAGAGTTTAGGATCTGAGACCGCCCTCGTGTCGGCTTTCCTTTTGAAAATCCTTCTTGTGATGGTAACCTCTGGTTATGACACCATCTTCGTGTCGGCCTAACTTAGAGTTTAGGATCTGAGACCGCCCTCGTGTTGGCTTTCCTTCTAAAATCCATCTTGTGATGGTACCTTCTGGTTATGAGACTGCCTTCGTGTCGGCCTACCTTAGAGTTTAGGATCTGAGACAACCCTCATGTCGGCTTTCCATCTAAAATCCATCATGTGATGATAACCTCTGGTTATGAGACCGCCTTCGTGTCGACTTACCTTAGAGTTTAGGATCTCAGACCGAACTCATGTCGGCTTTCCTTTTGAAAATCCATCTTGTCATGGTAACCTCTGGTTTTGAGACCTCCTTTATGTCGGCTGACCTTAGAGTTTAGGATCTGAGACGCCCTCGTGTCGGCTTTCCTTTTGAAAATCCATCTTGTGATGGTAACCACTGGTTATGAGACCGCCTTCGTGTTGGCCTACGTTAGAGTTTAGTTTCTGAGTCCCCCTCGTGTCGGCTTTCCTTCTAAAATCAATCTTGTAATGGTAACCTCTGGTTATAAGACCGCCTTCGTGTCGGCCTACCTTAGAGTTGTGGATCTGATACCGCCCTTGTGTCGGCTTTCCCTCTAAAATCCGTCTTGTGATGGTAACCTCTGGTTATGAGACCGCCTTCGTGTCCGCCTACCTTAGAGTTTAGGATTTGAGACCGCCCTCGTGTGGGATTTCCCTCTAAAGTCCATCTTTTGATGGTAACCTCTGGTTATGAGACCGCCTTGGTGTCGGCCTACCTTAGAGTTTAGGATCTGAGACCGCACTCGTGTCGACTTTCGTTTTGAAAATCCATCTTATGATGGTAACCTTTGGTTATGAGACCGCCTTCGTGTCGGCCTGCCTTAGAGTTTAGGATCGGAGACCGCCCTCGTGTCGGCTTTCCTTTTGAAAATCCTTCTTGTGATGGTAACCTCAAGTTATGACACCGCCTTCGTGTCGGCCTACCTTAGAGTTTAGAATCTGAGACCGCCCTCGTGTCGGCTTTCCTTCTAAAATACATCTTGTGATGGTAACCTCTAGTTATGAGACCGCCTTCGTTTCGGCCTACCTTAGAGTTTAGGATTTGAGACCGCCCTCGTGTCGGCTTTCCCTCTAAAATCCATTTTTTGAAGGTAACCTCTGGTTATGAGACCGCCTTGGTGTCGGCCTACCTTAGAGTTTAGGATCTGAGACCGCCCTCGTGTCGACTTTCCTTTTGAAAATCCATCTTATGATGGTAACCTGTGGTTACGAGACTGCCTTCGTGTCAGCTTACCTTAGAGTTTAGGATCTGAGACTGCCCTCGTGTCAGCTTTCCTTTTGAAAATCCATCTGGTGATGGTAACCTCTGGTTATGAGACCGTCTTCGTGTCGGCCTACCTTAGAGTTTAGGATCTGAGACCGCCCTCGTGTCGGCTTTCCCTCTAAAATCCATCTTGTGATGGTAACCTTTGGTTATGAGACCGCCTTCGTGTCGACATACCTTATAGTTTAGGATGTGAGACCGCCCTCGTGTCAGCTTTCCTTCTAAAATGGATCTTGTGATGGTACCCTCTGGTTATGAGACTGCCTTCGTGTCGGCCTACCTTAGAGTTTTGGATCTGAGACGCCCTTGTGTCTGCTTTCCTTTTGAAAATCCATCTTGTGATGGTAACCTCTGGTTATGAGACCATCATCGTGTCGGCCTACCTTAGAGTTTAGGATCTGAGACCGCCCTCGTGTTGGCTTTCCTTCTAAAATCCATCTTGTGATGGTACCTTCTGGTTATGAGACCGCCTTCGTGTCGGGCTACCTTAGAGTTTAGGATCTTAGACAGCCCTCATGTCGGCTTTCCTTCTAAAATCCATCATGTGATGGTAACCTTTGGTTATGAGACCGCCTTCGTGTCGGCTTACCTTAGAGTTTAGGATCTTAGACCGAACTCATGTCGGCTTTCCTTTTGAAAATCCATCTTTTGATGGTAACCTCTGGTTTTGAGACCGCCTTCGTGTCGGCTTACCTTAGAGTTTAGGATCTGAGACGCCCTCGTGTCGGCTTTCCTTTTGAAAATCCATCTTGTGATGGTAACCTCTGGTTATGAGACCGCCTTCGTGTTGGCCTACGTTGGAGTTTAGGATCAGAGTCGCCCTCGTGTCGGCTTTCCTTCTAAAATCCATCTTGTAATGGTAACCTCTGGATATAAGACCGCCTTCGTGTCCTCCTACCTTAGAGTTTAGGATTTGAGACCGCCCTCGTGTCGGATTTCCCTCTAAAATCCATCTTTTGATGGTAACCTCTGGTTATGAGACCGCCTTGGTGTCGGCCTACCTTAGAGTTTAGGATCTGAGACCGCACTCGTGTCGACTTTCGTTTTGAAAATCCATCTTATGATGGTAACCTTTGGTTATGAGACCGCCTTCGTGTCGGCCTGCCTTAGAGTTTAGGATCGGAGACCGCCCTCGTGTCAGCTTTCCTTTTGAAAAGCCTTCTTGTGATGGTAACCTCAAGTTATGACACCGCCTTCGTGTCGGCGTACCTTAGAGTTTAGGATCTGAGACCGCCCTCGTGTCGGCTTTCCTTCTAAAATGCATCTTGTGATGGTAACCTCTGGTTATGAGACCGCCTTCGTTTTGGCCTACCTTAGAGTTTAGGATCTGAGACCGCCCTCGTGTCGACTTTCCCTCTAAAATCCATTTTTTGAAGGTAACCTCTAGTTATGAGACCGCCTTGGTGTCGGCCTACCTTAGAGTTTAGGATCTGAGACCGCCCTCGTGTCGACTTTCCTTTTGAAAATCCATCTTATGATGGTAACCTGTGGTTATGAGACTGCCTTCGTGTCAGCTTACCTTAGAGTTTAGGATCTGAGACTGCCCTCGTGTCGGCTTTCCTTTTGAAAATCCATCTGGTGATGGTAACCTCTGGTTATGAGACCGTCTTCGTGTCGGCCTACCTTAGAGTTTAGGATCTGAGACCGCCCTCGTGTCGACTTTCCCTCTAAAATCTATCTTGTGATGGTAACCTTTGGTTATGAGACCGCCTTCGTGTCGACATACCTTATAGTTTAGGATGTGAGACCGCCCTCGTGTCAGCTTTCCTTCTAAAATGGATCTTGTGATGGTACCCTCTGGTTATGAGACAACCTTCGTGTCGGTCTACCTTAGAGTTTTGGATCTGAGACGCCCTTGTGTCTGCTTTCCTTTTGAAAATCCATCTTGTGATGGTAACCTCTGGTTATGAGACCATCATCGTGTCGGCCTACCTTAGAGTTTAGGATTTGAGACCGCCCTCGTTTTGGCTTTCCTTCTAAAATCCATCTTGTGATGGTACCTTCTGGTTATGAGACCGCCTTCGTGTCGGCCTACCTTAGAGTTTAGGATCTTAGACAGCCCTCATGTCGGCTTTCCTTCTAAAATCCATCATGTGATGGTAACCTTTGGTTATGAGACCGCCTTCGTGTCGGCTTACCTTAGAGTTTAGGATCTTAGACCGAACTCATGTCGGCTTTCCTTTTGAAAATCCATCTTGTGATGGTAACCTCTGGTTTTGAGACCGCCTTCGTGTCGGCTTACCTTAGAGTTTAGGATTTGAGACGCCCTCGTGTCGGCTTTCCTTTTGAAAATCCATCTTGTGATGGTAACCCCTAGTTATAAGACCGCCTTCGTGTTGACCTACGTTAGAGTTTAGGATCAGAGTCGCCCTCGTGTCGGCTTTCCTTCTAAAATCCATCTTGTAATGGTAACCTCTGGATATAAGACCGCCTTCGTGTTGGCCTGCCTTAGAGTTTAGGATCTGATACCGCCCTCGTGTCGGCTTTCCCTCTAAAATCCATCTTGTGATGGTAACCTTTGGTTATGAGACCGCCTTCGTGTCGACATACCTTATAGTTTAGGATGTGAGACCACCCTCGTGTCAGCTTTCCTTCTAAAATGGATCTTGTGATGGTACCCTCTGGTTATGAGACTGCATTCGTGTCGGCCTACCTTAGAGTTTTGGATCTGAGACACCCTTGTGTCTGCTTTCCTTTTGAAAATCCATCTTGTGATGGTAACCTCTGGTTTTGAGACCGCCTTCGTGTCGGCTTACCTTAGAGTTTAGGATCTGAGACGCCCTCGTGTCGGCGTTCCTTTTCAAAATCCATCTTGTGATGGTAACCTCTGGTTATGAGACCGCCATCGTGTTGGCCTACGTTAGAGTTTTGGATCTGAGTCGCCCTCGTGTCGGCTTTCCTTCTAAAATCTATCTTGTAATGGTAACCTCTGGTTATAAGACCGCCTTCGTGTCGGCCTACCTTAGAGTTTAGGATCTGATACCGCCCTCGTGTCGGCTTTCCCTCTAAAATTCGTCTTGTGATGGTAACCTCTGGTTATGAGACCGCCTTCGTGTCCGCCTACCTTAGAGTTTAGGATCTGAGACCGCCCTCGTGTCAGATTTCCCTCTAAAATCCATCTTTTGATGGTAACCTCTGGTTATGAGACCACCTTGGTGTCGGCCTACCTTAGATTTTAGGATCTGAGACTGCCCTCGTGTCGACTTTCCTTTTGAAAATCCATCTTATGATGGTAACCTTTGGTTATGAGACCGCCTTCGTGTCGGCCTGCCTTAGAGTTTAGGATCTGAGACCGCCCTCGTGTCGGCTTTCCTTTTGAAAATCCTTCTTGTGATGGTAACCTCTAGTTATGAGACCGCCTTCGTGTCGGCCTACCTTAGAGTTTAGGATCTGAGACCGCCCTCGTGTCGGCTTTCCTACTAAAATGCATCTTCTGATGGTAACCTCTGGTTATGAGACCGCCTTCGTTTCGGCCTACCTTAGAGTTTAGGATCTGAGACCGCCCTCGTGTCGGCTTTCCCTCTAAAATCCATATTTTGATGGTAACCTCTAGTTATGAGACCGCCTTGGTGTTGGCCTACCTTAGAGTTTAGGATCTGAGACCTCCCTCGTGTCGACTTTCCTTTTGAAAATCCATCTTATGATGGTAACCTTTGGTTATGAGACTGCCTTCATGTCAGCTTACCTTAGAGTTTAGGATCTGAGACTACCCTCGTGTCGGCTTTCCTTTTGAAAATCCATCTGGTGATGGTAACCTCTGGTTATGGGACCGTCTTCGTGTCGGCCTACCTTAGAGTTTAGGATCTGAGACCGCCCTCGTGTCGGCTTTCCCTCTAAAATCCATCTTGTGATGGTAACCTTTGGTTATGAGACCGCCTTCGTGTCGACATACCTTATAGTTTAGGATGTGAGACCGCCCTCGTGTCAGCTTTCCTTCTAAAATGGATCTTGTGATGGTACCCTCTGGTTATTAGACTGCCTTCGTGTCGGTCTACCTTAGAGTTTAGGATCTGAGACCGCCCTTGTGTTGGCTTTCCTTCTAAAATCAATCTTGTGATGGTACCTTCTGGTTATGAGACCGCCTTCGTGTCGGCCTACCTTAGAGTTTAGGATCTTAGACAGCCCTCATGTCGGCTTTCCTTCTAAAATCCATCATGCGATGGTAACCTTTGGTTATGAGACCGCCTTCGTGTCAGCTTACCTTAGAGTTTAGGATCTCAGACCGAACTCATGTCGGCTTTCCTTTTGAAAATCCATCTTGTGATGGTAACCTCTGGTTTTGAGACCGCATTCGTGTCGGCTTACCTTGGAGTTTAGGATCTGAGACGCCCTCGTGTCGGCTTTCCTTTTGAAAATCCATCTTGTGATGGTAACCTCTGGTTATGAGACTGCCTTCGTGTTGGCCTACGTTAGAGTTTAGGATCAGAGTCGCCCTCGTGTCAGCTTTCCTTCTAAAATCCATCTTGTAATGGTAACCTCTGGATATAAGACCGCCTTCGTGTTGGCCTGCCTTAGAGTTTAGGATCTGATACCGCCCTCGTGTCGGCTTTCCCTCTAAAATCCGTCTTGTGATGGTAACCTCTGGTTATGAGACCGCCTTCGTGTCCGCCTACCTTAGAGTTTAGGATCTGAGACCGCACTCGTGTCAGATTTCCCTCTAAAATCCATCTTCTGATGGTAACCTCTGGTTATGAGACCGCCTTGGTGTCGGCCTACCATAGATTTTAGGATCTGAGACTGCCCTTGTGTCGACTTTCCTTTTGAAAATCCATCTTATGATGGTAACCTTTGGTTATGAGACCGCCTTCGTGTCGGCCTGCCTAAGAGTTTAGGATCTGAGACCGCCCTCGTGTCGGCTTTCCTTTTGAAAATCCTTCTTGTGATGGTAACCTCTAGTTATGAGACCGCCTTCGTGTCGGCCTACCTTAGAGTTTAGGATCTGAGACCGCCCTCGTGTCGGCTTTCCTACTAAAATGCATCTTCTGATGGTAACCTCTGGTTATGAGACCGCCTTCGTTTCGGCCTACCTTAGAGTTTAGGATCTGAGACCGCCCTCGTGTCGGCTTTCCCTCTAAAATCCATATTTTGATGGTAACCTCTAGTTATGAGACCGCCTTGGTGTTGGCCTACCTTAGAGTTTAGGATCTGAGACCTCCCTCGTGTCGACTTTCCTTTTGAAAATCCATCTTATGATGGTAACCTTTGGTTATGAGACTGCCTTCATGTCAGCTTACCTTAGAGTTTAGGATCTGAGACTACCCTCGTGTCAGCTTTCCTTTTGAAAATCCATCTGGTGATGGTAACCTCTGGTTATGAGACCGTCTTCGTGTCGGCCTACCTTAGAGTTTAGGATCTGAGACCGCCCTCGTGTCGGCTTTCCCTCTAAAATCCATCTTGTGATGGTAACCTTTGGTTATGAGACCGCCTTCGTGTCGACATACCTTATAGTTTAGGATGTGAGACCGCCCTCGTGTCAGCTTTCCTTCTAAAATGGATCTTGTGATGGTACCCTCTGGTTATTAGACTGCCTTCGTGTCGGTCTACCTTAGAGTTTAGGATCTGAGACCGCCCTCGTGTTGGCTTTCCTTCTAAAATCAATCTTGTGATGGTACCTTCTGGTTATGAGACCGCCTTCGTGTCGG
Organism: Lathyrus tuberosus; assembly: GCA_022829125.1. Taxonomy (NCBI): domain Eukaryota; kingdom Viridiplantae; phylum Streptophyta; class Magnoliopsida; order Fabales; family Fabaceae; genus Lathyrus; species Lathyrus tuberosus. Next base: position 11,623,039 of record JALAZF010000038.1, read on the forward strand.
CCTACCTTAGAGTTTAGGATCTTAGACAGTCCTCATGTCGGCTTTCCTTCTAAAATCCATCATGCGATGGTAACCTTTGGTTATGAGACCGCCTTCGTGTCAGCTTACCTTAGAGTTTAGGATCTCAGACCGAACTCATGTCGGCTTTCCTTTTGAAAATCCATCTTGTGATGGTAACCTCTGGTTTTGAGACCGCATTCGTGTCGGCTTACCTTGGAGTTTAGGATCTGAGACGCCCTCGTGTCGGCTTTCCTTTTGAAAATCCATCTTGTGATGGTAACCTCTGGTTATGAGACTGCCTTCGTGTTGGCCTACGTTAGAGTTTAGGATCAGAGTCGCCCTCGTGTCAGCTTTCCTTCTAAAATCCATCTTGTAATGGTAACCTCTGGATATAAGACCGCCTTCGTGTTGGCCTGCCTTAGAGTTTAGGATCTGATACCGCCCTCGTGTCGGCTTTCCCTCTAAAATCCGTCTTGTGATGGTAACCTCTGGTTATGAGACCGCCTTCGTGTCCGCCTACCTTAGAGTTTAGGATCTGAGACCGCACTCGTGTCAGATTTCCCTCTAAAATCAATCTTTTGATGGTAACCTCTGGTTATGAGACCGCCTTGGTGTCGGCCTACCTTAGATTTTAGGATCTGAGACTGCCCTTGTGTCGACTTTCCTTTTGAAAATCCATTTTATGATGGTAACCTTTGGTTATGAGACCGCCTTCGTGTCAGCCTGCCTTAGAGTTTAGGATCTGAGACCGCCCTCGTGTCGGCTTTCCTTTTGAAAATCCTTCTTGTGATGGTAACCTCTAGTTATGAGACCGCCTTCGAGTCGGCCTACCTTAGAGTTTAGGATCTGAGACCGCCCTCGTGTCGGCTTTCCTTCTAAAATGCATTTTGTGATGGTAACCTCTGGTTATGAGACCGCCTTCGTTTCGGCCTACCTTAGAGTTTAAGATCTGAGACCGCCCTCGTGTCGGCTTTCCCTCTAAAATCAATATTTTGATGGTAACCTCTGGTTATGAGACCGCCTTGGTGTTGGCCTACCTTAGAGTTTAGGATCTGAGACCGCCCTCGTGTCGACTTTCCTTTTGAAAATCCATCTTATGATGGTAACCTTTGGTTATGAGACTGCCTTCGTGTCAGCTTACCTTAGAGTTTAGGATCTGAGACTACCCTCGTGTCGGCTTTCCTTTTGAAAATCCATCTGGTGATGGTAACCTCTGGTTATGAGACCGCCTTCGTGTCGGCCTACCTTAGAGTTTAGGATCTGAGACCGCCCTCGTGTCGGCTTTCCCTCTAAAATCCATCTTGTGATGGTATACTTTGGTTTTGAGACCGCCTTCGTGTCGGCCTACCTTATGGTTTAGAATGTGAGACTGCCCTCGTGTCAGCTTTCCTTCTAAAATGGATCTTGTGATGGTACCCTCTGGTTATGAGACTGCATTCGTGTCGGCCTACCTTAGAGTTTAGGATCTGAGACGCCCTTGTGTCTGCTTTCCTTTTGAAAATCCATCTTGTGATGGTAACCTCTGGTTATGACACCATCTTCGTGTTGGCCTACCTTAGAGTTTAGGATCTGAGACCGCCCTCGTGTTGGCTTTCCTTCTAAAATCCATCTTGTGATGGTACCTTCTGGTTATGAGACCGCCTTCGTGTCGGCCTACCTTAGAGTTTAGGATCTGAGAGAGCCCTCATGTCGGCTTTCCTTCTAAAATCCATCATGTGATGGTAACCTCTGGTTATGAGACCGCCTTCGTGTCGGCTTACCTTAGAGTTTAGGATCTGAGTCGCCCTCGTGTCGGCTTTCCTTCTAAAATCTGTCTTGTAATGGTAACCTCTGGTTATAAGACCGCCTTCGTGTCGGCCTACCTTAGAGTTTAGGATCTGACACCGCCCTCGTGTCGGCTTTCCCTCTAAAATCCGTCTTGTGATGGTAACCTCTAGTTATGAGACCGCCTTCGTGTCCGCCTACCTTAGAGTTTAGGATCTGAGACCACCCTCGTGTCGGATTTCCCTCTAAAATCCATCTTTTGATGGTAACCTCTGGTTATGAGACCGCCTTGGTGTCGGCCTACCTTAGAGTTTAGGATCTGAGACCGCACTCGTGTCGACTTTCCTTTTGAAAATCCATCTTATGATGGTAACCTTTGGTTATGAGACCGCCTTCGTGTCGGCCTGCCTTAGAGTTTAGGATCGGAGACCGCCCTCGTGTCGGCTTTCCTTTTGAAAATCCTTCTTGTGATGGTAACCTCTAGTTATGACACCGCCTTCGTGTCGGCCTACCTTAGTGTTTAGGATCTGAGACCGCCCTCGTGTCGGCTTTCCTTCTAAGATGCATCTTGTGATGGTAACCTCTGGTTATGAGACCGCCTTCGTTTCGGTCTACCTTAGAGTTTAGGATCTGAGACCGCCCTCGTGTCGGCTTTCCCTCTAAAATCCATTTTTTGAAGGTAACCTCTGGTTATGAGACCACCTTGGTGTCGGCCTACCTTAGAGTTTAGGATCTGAGACCGCCCTCGTGTCGACTTTCCTTTTGAAAATCCATCTTATGATTGGTAACCTTTGATTATGAGACTTCCTTCGTGTCAGCTTACCTTAGAGTTTAGGATCTGAGACTGCCCTCGTGTCGGCTTTCCTTTTGAAAATCCATCTGGTGATGGTAAGCTCTGGTTATGAGACCGCCTTCGTGTCGGCCTACCTTAGAGTTTAGGATCTGAGACTGCCCTCGTGTCGGCTTTCCCTCTAAAATCCATCTTGTGATAGTAACCTTTGGTTATGAGACCGCCTTCGTGTCGACATACCTTATAGTTTAGGATGTGAGACCGCCCTCGTATCAGCTTTCCTTCTAAAATGGATCTTGTGATGGTACCCTCTGGTTATGAGACTGCCTTCGTGTCGGCCTACCTTAGAGTTTTGGATCTGAGACGCCCTTGTGTCTGCTTTCCTTTTGAAAATCCATCTTGTGAAGGTAACCTCTGGTTATGAGACCATCTTCGTGTCGGCCTACCTTAGAGTTTAGGATCTGAGACCGCCCTCGTGTTGGCTTTCCTTCTAAAATCCATCTTGTGATGGTACCTTCTGCTTATGAGACCGCCTTCGTGTCGGCCTACCTTAGAGTTTAGTATCTTAGACAACCCTCATGTCGGCTTTCCTTCTAAAATCCATCATGTGATGGTAACCTTTGGTTATGAGACCGCCTTCGTGTCGGCTTACCTTAGAGTTTAGGATCTCAGACCGAACTCATGTCGGCTTTCCTTTTGAAAATCCATCTTGTGATGGTAACCTCTGGTTTTGAGACCGCCTTCGTGTCGGCTTACCTTAGAGTTTAGGATCTGAGACGCCCTCGTGTCGGCTTTCCTTTTAAAAATCCATCATGTGATGGTAACCTCTGGTTATGAGACCTCCTTCGCGTCGGCTTACCTTAGAGTTTAGGATCTCAGACCGAACTCATGTCGGCTTTCCTTTTGAAAATCCATCTTGTGATGGTAACCTGTGGTTTTGAGACCGCCTTCGTGTCGGCTTACCTTAGAGTTTAGGATCTGAGACGCCCTCGTGTCGGTTTTCCTTTTAAAAATCCATCATGTGATGGTAACCTCTGGTTATGAGACCTCCTTCGCGTCGGCTTACCTTAGAGTTTAGGATCTCAGACCGAACTCATGTCGGCTTTCCTTTTGAAAATCCATCTTGTGATGGTAACCTCTGGTTTTGAGACCGCCTTCGTGTCGGCTTACCTTAGGGTTTAGGATCTGAGACGCCCTCGTGTCGGCTTTCCTTTTGAAAATCCATCTTGTGATGGTAACCTCTGGTTATGAGACCGCCTTCGTGTTGGCCTACGTTAGAGTTTAGGATCAGAGTCGCCCTCGTGTCGGCTTTCCCTCTAAAATCCGTCTTGTGATGGTAACCTCTGGTTATGAGACCGCCTTCGTGTCCGCCTACCTTAGAGTTTAGGATCTGAGACCGCCCTCGTGTCAGATTTCCCTCTAAAATCCATATTTTGATGGTAACCTCTGGTTATGAGACCGCCTTGGTGTCGGCCTACCTTAGATTTTAGGATCTGAGACTGCCCTCGTGTCGACTTTCCTTTTGAAAATCCATCTTATGATGGTAACCTTTGGTTATGAGACTGCCTTCGTGTCGGCCTGCCTTAGAGTTTAGGATCTGAGACCGCCCTCATGTCGGCTTTCCTTTTGAAAATCCTTCTTGTGATGGTAACCTCTAGTTAGGAGACCGCCTTCGTGTCGGCCTACCTTAGAGTTTAGGATCTGAGACCGCCCTCGTGTCGGCTTTCCTTCTAAAATGCATCTTGTGATGGTAACCTCTGGTTATGAGACCGCCTTCGTTTCGGCCTACCTTAGAATTTAGGATCTGAGACAGCCCTCGTGTCGACTTTCCTTTTGAAAATCCATCTTATGATGGTAACCTTTGGTTATGAGACTGCCTTCGTGTCAGCTTACCTTAGAGTTTAGGATCTGAGACTACCCTCGTGTCGGCTTTCCTTTTGAAAATCCATCTGGTGATGGTAACCTCTGGTTATGAGATCGCCTTCGTGTCGGCCTACCTTAGAGTTTAGGATCTGAGACCGCCCTCATGTCGGCTTTCCCTCTAAAATCCATCTTGTGATGGTAACCTTTGGTTTTGAGACCACCTTCGTGTCGGCCTACCTTATGGTTTAGGATGTGAGACCGCCCTCGTGTCAGCTTTCCTTCTAAAATGGATCTTGTGATGGTACCCTCGGGTTATGAGACTGCCTTCGTGTCGGCCTACCTTAGAGTTTAGGATCTGAGACGCCCTTGTGTCTGTTTTCCTTTTAAAAATCCATCTTGTTATGGCAACCTCTGGTTATGACACCATCTTCGTGTCGGCCTACCTTAGAGTTTAGGATCTGAGACTGCCCTCGTGTTGGCTTTGCTTCTAAAATCCATCTTGTGATGGTACCTTCTAGTTATTAGACCGCCTTCGTGTCGGCCTACCTTAGAGTTTAGGATCTGAGACAGCCCTCATGTCGGCTTTCCTTCTAAAATCCATCATGTGATGGTAACCTCTGGTTATGAGACCGCCTACGTGTCGCCTTACCTTAGAGTTTAGGATCTCAGACCGAACTCATGTCCGCTTTCCTTTTGAAAATCCATCTTGTGATGGTAACCTCTGGTTTTGAGACCGCCTTCGTGTCGGCTTACCTTAGAGTTTAGGATCTGAGACGCCCTCGTGTCGGCTTTCCTTTTGAAAATCCATCTTGTGATGGTAACCTCTGGTTATGAGACCGCCTCCGTGTTGGCCTACGTTAGAGTTTAGTATCTGAGTCGCCCTCGTGTCGGCTTTCCTTCTAAAATCCATCTTGTAATGGTAACCTCTGGTTATAAGACCGCCTTCGTGTCGGCCTACCTTAGAGTTTAGGATCTAATACCACCCTCGTGTCGGCTTTCCCTCTAAAATCCGTCTTGTGATGGTAACCTCTGGTTATCAGACCGCCTTCGTGTCCGCCTACCTTAGAGTTTAGGATCTGAGACCGCCCTCGTGTTGGATTTCCCTCTAAAATCCATCTTTTGATGGTACCCTCTGGTTATGAGACCGCCTTGGTGTCGGCCTACCTTAGAGTTTAGGATCTGAGACCGCACTCGTGTCGACTTTCCATTTTGAAAATCCATCTTATGATGGTAACCTTTGGTTATGAGACCGCCTTCGTGTCGGCCTGCCTTAGAGTTTAGGATCAGAGACCGCCCTCGTGTCGGAATTCCTTTTGAAAATCCTTCTTGTGATGGTAACCTCTAGTTATGAGACCGCCTTCGTGTCGGCCTACCTTAGAGTTTAGGATATGAGACCGCCCTCGTGTCGGCTTTCCTTCTAAAATGCATCTTGTGATGGTAACCTCTGGTTATGAGACCGCCTTCGTTTCGGCCTACCTTAGAGTTTAGGATCTGAGACCGCCCTCGTGTCGGCTTTCCCTCTAAAATCCATTTTTTGAAGGTAACCTCTGGTTATGAGACCGCCTTGGTGTCGGCCTACCTTAGAGTTTAGGATCTGACACCGCCCTCGTGTCGACTTTCCTTTTGAAAATCCATCTTATGATGGTAACCTTTGGTTATGAGACTGCCTTCGTGTCAGCTTACCTTAGAGTTTGGGATCTGAGACTGCCCTCGTGTCGGCTTTCCTTTTGAAAATCCATCTGGTGATGGTAACCTCTGGTTATGAGACCGCCTTCGTGTCGGCCTACCTTAGAGTTTAGGATCTGAGACCGCCCTCATGTCGGCTTTCCCTCTAAAATCCATCTTGTGATGGTAACCTTTGGTTATGAGACCGCCTTCCTGTCGGCCTACCTTATAGTTTAGGATTCGAGACCGCCCTCGTGTCAGCTTTCCTTCTAAAATGGATCTTGTGATGGTACCCTCTGGTTATGAGACTGCCTTCGTGTCGGCCTACCTTATGGTTTAGGATGTGAGACCGCCCTCGTGTCAGCTTTCCTTCTAAAATGGATCTTGTGATGGTACCCTCGGGTTATGAGACTGCCTTCGTGTCGGCCTACCTTAGAGTTTAGGATCTGAGACGCCCTTGTGTCTGTTTTCCTTTTAAAAATCCATCTTGTTATGGTAACCTCTGGTTATGACACCATCTTCGTGTCGGCCTACCTTAGAGTTTAGGATCTGAGACCGCCCTCGTGTTGGCTTTGCTTCTAAAGTCCATCTTGTGATGGTACCTTCTAGTTATTAGACCGCCTTCGTGTCGGCCTACCTTAGAGTTTAGGATCTGAGACAGCCCTCATGTCGGCTTTCCTTCTAAAATCCATCATGTGATGGTAACCTCTGGTTATGAGACCGCCTACGTGTCGCCTTACCTTAGAGTTTAGGATCTCAGACCGAACTCATGTCCGCTTTCCTTTTGAAAATCCATCTTGTGATGGTAACCTCTGGTTTTGAGACCGCCTTCGTGTCGGCTTACCTTAGTGTTTAGGATCTGAGACGCCCTCGTGTCGGCTTTCCTTTTGAAAATCCATCTTGTGATGGTAACCTCTGGTTATGAGACCGCCTTCGTGTTGGCCTACGTTAGAGTTTAGTATCTGAGTCGCCCTCGTGTCGGCTTTCCTTCTAAAATCCATCTTGTAATGGTAACCTCTGGTTATAAGACCGCCTTCATGTCGGCCTACCTTAGAGTTTAGGATCTGACACCGCCCTCGTGTCGGCTTTCCCTCTAAAATCCGTCTTGTGATGGTAACCTCTAGTTATGAGACCGCCTTCGTGTACGCCTACCTTAGAGTTTAGGATCTGAGACCACCCTCGTGTCGGATTTCCCTCTAAAATCCATCTTTTGATGGTAACCTCTGGTTATGAGACCGCCTTGGTGTCGGCCTACCTTAGAGTTTAGGATCTGAGACCGCACTCGTGTCGACTTTCCTTTTGAAAATCCATCTTATGATGGTAACCTTTGGTTATGAGACCGCCTTCGTGTCGGCCTGCCTTAGAGTTTAGGATCGGAGACCGCCCTCGTGTCGGCTTTCCTTTTGAAAATCCTTCTTGTGATGGTAACCTCTAGTTATGACACCGCCTTCGTGTCGGCCTACCTTAGTGTTTAGGATCTGAGACCGCCCTCGTGTCGGCTTTCCTTCTAAGATGCATCTTGTGATGGTAACCTCTGGTTATGAGACCGCCTTCGTTTCGGTCTACCTTAGAGTTTAGGATCTGAGACCGCCCTCGTGTCGGCTTTCCCTCTAAAATCCATTTTTTGAAGGTAACCTCTGGTTATGAGACCACCTTGGTGTCGGCCTACCTTAGAGTTTAGGATCTGAGACCGCCCTCGTGTCGACTTTCCTTTTGAAAATCCATCTTATGATTGGTAACCTTTGGTTATGAGACTTCCTTCGTGTCAGCTTACCTTAGAGTTTAGGATCTGAGACTGCCCTCGTGTCGGCTTTCCTTTTGAAAATCCATCTGGTGATGGTAAGCTCTGGTTATGAGACCGCCTTCGTGTCGGCCTACCTTAGAGTTTAGGATCAGAGACTGCCCTCGTGTCGGCTTTCCCTCTAAAATCCATCTTGTGATAGTAACCTTTGGTTATGAGACCGCCTTCGTGTCGACATACCTTATAGTTTAGGATGTGAGACCGCCCTCGTATCAGCTTTCCTTCTAAAATGGATCTTGTGATGGTACCCTCTGGTTATGAGACTGCCTTCGTGTCGGCCTACCTTAGAGTTTTGGATCTGAGACGCCCTTGTGTCTGCTTTCCTTTTGAAAATCCATCTTGTGAAGGTAACCTCTGGTTATGAGACCATCTTCGTGTCGGCCTACCTTAGAGTTTAGGATCTGAGACCGCCCTCGTGTTGGCTTTCCTTCTAAAATCCATCTTGTGATGGTACCTTCTGCTTATGAGACCGCCTTCGTGTCGGCCTACCTTAGAGTTTAGTATCTTAGACATCCCTCTGTCGCTCCCGGGATTTTCATCCAAGTACAAACGCGAAAGTGGCACCGAACAGAGTCGCCAGCAATGTGTATTTATCCCAAGAGAGGGAAAGGAAACACTGCGTAAACCTGAGAGAAAGGAAAAGCATGGTCTTGCGACCAAGAGAAGTGGGTAAGGGAGTCGGTTACGCGAGAGGAAGGTATTAGCACCCCCTCACGTCCATCGTACCCGATGGGATCCACGCTTGCTTGTCTCGCTCAAAGGGTGTAAAGAAAGGAATACTGAGAAAGCACTGAAAAAGGAAAGGAGAAAGAGAAACAAATGTAGGGAAAATAAAAGAAGTGCTCGCATGGGCCCTACCCCACTGCCTACGTATCTCATCGGGAGCATGAGAATCAGAGCGACGTAGTTCCCCTCACTAGGGATGAATTGTTTGTGTTTTTTAGAGAACGGCTTACGTTCTAGCTCAGGTGTTGCAGGCTCGCTGGTCCGAGTGCGTTACCGTCTTGCAAAAGAACGGGTAGAAGCGCGTTCGTACGCTAAGAGTGAATGAGGTGAGAAAAGAATTCCCGAAGGAAAGACGTTATTGTTTGGTTTTGTCTTTTAGAAGGAAGTGTTTTGGATTTGTTTGCATATGACAGTGTATCTGGATCTTAGTCACTGGAATGTGTACATTCTCACATTCCAAGATGGAATGGGTAAGAAAGCACACTAAGAGTGAAGAAGACCCCCACACTTAGCTCCAATTGTCAAGGTTCAAACACACTAGCATACTTGTGTTTATTAAGTGTTTTGTTGATTATGAAGTGAAGAAGTGTTTTTTATTATTTGCACCTTCAACAAGTATTGCATTTAAGTCCCTCATACAAGATCAAATATGTAACACATTGACCTAAGATGGGCCGTATGCTACACATTCTAAGATTACAAGAGAAGACCCCTTATAATCTTTTCTTTATATGAAAGGCCTAAATGCAATAAATGCCTACCTTTATTAGATATTTTGAATTTTCTTTGAGATGAGAAGATGAAAGACTCAAGAGAGGGTAAAGGTAAAAATCTATATAGACTAAGACTCAATCCTAATTGATTAGTTAAGGGAGTGATCCTAAAGTTTGTGAGGTTTCAACCTAAAGTCTAAAGAAAGAATGAATTAAACAATTCACTTCCAAAGTAGAAGATGAATTGTAATTCAAAAAGGGAAAGTAATGAGTTATTAAAGAAAGCACATAAATGCTTAACAAAACACAAAATGGAATTGTAAAAGAGAAAGGATAGAAGTTGAATGTGGATTCCTTATCCACACTCAATTGAAACTTACCAAAGCCCCTACATGGTTAGCACAATCACTTATAAGTAAAGTAAGAAAATATAATGAACAAATCAAATTCAAACAAGTTGACAAACAAAGTAAAATGAGATTGAATGCTATACATGCTTCCAAGTCAGAATGTAACTCATATTTACACAACCTAATGTTATCCTAAATGAGCATACCAAATCATGCAAACAAAATCTCAATCCAACAAGAAGCAAAGAAGAAAAGGTGAAGTGATGTGAATGTGGTTCATACTTGTGAAACAAGTGACTTAAGGTGCAAGATAAACATCAAACATGCAAAGATGAAACCCAAATGTCACAATCAGAAGTCAATTAACATGTTATACATCCTCAAACAAAACCACAACTCATGGCCCAAGTGCCTTCATGATCAAGCAAACCAAACATGAGGCATGCATTCACAAAATGAACAAGTTAAACTTCATGCTTCAAACAAATAGCAAACATGCTTCAAAAATTATGACTTTCACCAATCAAACACCTTAAACACATGCCATTAACATATCAAGTCCACAAGCAATGAATCAGAACCAAAGTCACTCAACAATTAGGTCAAAGTCTCATGGAAGTTTCATGCATTCATGCTCAAAGCAACACATCAAAAGTCATCCAAAAAAGACTTAAAAATCATCTCATAAATCTCAAACATACCTCAACATATTGTGACCACAATGCAAAAAGAAAGGCATCAAAATCATTTTTTATGATCAAGAACAAAAATGCACAAAATCATATGTCACATTAAGTATGCATACAAATGGAAATTCAAAAGAAATAATGGAACAGGGGCAAAATGGTCATAAAATCAGAAAATAAAATCATAGAAAATTTCCTAAATGTTTTAAGAATACACATGAATTTTTGTAGAATTTTCCAATATGTTTTGGTATTTTTAAAAATTAATTATGAAACGTGTAGCAAAATGGAAAAAATAAAATGGAATGTAAATGTGAATGGGGGTGCATGCCTAGTAACTATTCAGTTCAAAATCAATTGGGCCTTAAAACAGGGGGTGTAATTATCAATCTGGTTAAGTCCAATTAGCACGCAAAACACCATAACTAGCGTGTTCTTCAGTCAACATAGTCAAAGCAATCCAAGCCATCAGATTAAGTCATAGTCAAACAAAAGTCAAAGTAATTGCATCCAACGCGCATACATGAACGACCACACAACATACCATGCACCACACCACAAAATGCTTAATTGAATTCAGAAAAATGGCACATGCCTCGCACATGCGTTTTAATGCGTTGTCATGCTCTTAGCCACACGATGAGAAAAAAACAACGGACAGGATTAAAACATGGCAAAAACCCTAGCTCTAACAGTCACCGGCCGGAGAGGACCTCCGGTCACCTTCTCCGGCCAACAGCCACCACCTGCAAACTCCAATTCCTCCAGAAATTCACAATACGTACACCAATCGAAAGCTGAGCTCATGTACATCCTGAATCCAACACTATTTTTCACATAACATACACGTATAGCACAAACCGATCCAAAACAAATTGCCCTAAAATCACATCTAAACTCCTAAAGAGCCTATCAACTAGACAGAACTCACGCATAGCTCCTAATAAGCTCCAAACATCATAAAACAAGCTTAAATCACAAGAATACAATGCATTAAAATTGAGTGAAATAAACCTGAAATTGATGAGGCTTCGGAGTGCTCTTCAGAAAACCAGAGATCCTAGCTTCTCCTTCAACCTTGAAGCTTCACAAACTAAGCAAAATAAATGCTATAACTCGTTGTCTTGAAAGCAGGGAGATCCAATGTTGAACAATGCTTGCAGCAATCTTGAGGACTGTGCTGAAATCTCCTTCAATCCAATGCCATTGATGATGATGAGTTGAGGTGGATGAAGATGAATGATTCGTGCACAGAGAGAGAGAAAAAGCTTAGGGAAGATTGAGAGAGTGAGAGTGTTCTTGAGAGTGGAAATGAAAAGTGAAGTTGAAAATGAATTTGTGAAGAGAAGTTTCGTTTTATAGTGAGCTAGGAAGTGAGTTGGGTGACTGAGTTGGGTGAGTTCACTCTAACTAACTGAGTCAGTTAGTTAGAGGCGAGTTGATCTTGGGTTTTTTATGGTGTGGGTGATGCTTAGAGTGTTATGATGAGGATGAAGAGAATGAAGCTGCAGCAAGCAACTTGTTATACAAGTTTGTCTTCTTTCCACTTCTATGCATGAGCCACACACGTGACCTGGTGAATGCAAAGGTGTTTGGCTAAATGAAGCAAAGGTTGGTCAGTGTGATCAAGCATGCGCAAACTAATTCAATCAGCAATAAATTCCACTTGCTTTTTTTCTGGTTTTATGTGACAGTGAGAACAATAGAGATAGGGTGATTTGAGGATGAATTACTCCATGTAAGGTGAATGATTTGGTGAGCTCGTGGGTTCATTTGAAAGAGAGCACATTGGAGCACAATGCTGATGTGAAAATTGAAGTGAAATGAGGTTGGAATAAGTTGCAAAATGACTTAAAATACACAAGTTTGGGAGCTGGTTATGGGGCGCAGACTTGTGGCATGACCTGGTTGTGACCTGGTCAAATTTCAGTTGCAATGACCATTCTTTGAGCCATCATAACTCCTTAACCTTTGATCAGATGAAAAATTGATAAACACCAACTTTGAAGATCTCACATAGAGGAACAACTTTGATGTTGAAAGATTTTCCATTTGAAGCCTCTAATCATGAGTAATTGATCCATACATTTGGCCCACCATGTGTTTGTGAAAATGACTGCGCGCGTGCCTTGAAAATCTTGGTCATGACCTAGTTTTGAACCTACTTTGCTCAAACTTTGGTCAATCATATCTCACTCAATTTTTATCCAATGGAGATGTTCTACCCATGGATTTGAAGCTCAAAGCAAGGCCTTTCATTGAGGCAGAGTGGAATTTTCATTTGGTGCTTCAATTTTAAATGGCCTTGGTTCAAATTCTGATGCAAAATGGCCAAAACTTGCTATTTTTAGTAACCCCACTTCATCCAAAAATGGCAACTTTCCACATCTTGATTTTTTCATGATTCCTTTGGAGTTTCTTGATCAAATTTTGTACATTGGACATATGTAACATGAATTTCATGAATTTGGCCTCAAAAAGTCAAGAGTTGACTTTTTCCTCTGATTATTTGACTTTGCCCCAATTTCTCTGATTCTTGATCTTTCTTCCAATTGAACCACTTCTAAAACCAATTGAGATGCAATCTTCCACACACATACACTTAAGAACATGTAGAATACCATGACAACAAGCTTTGTCCAAAAAATCAAAGATTCCCTGATTTAATGGGAAACCCTAGTTTTGACCCCCTTTGGTTAGGAGGAAATTGCACATCTTCCAAATCCAAATTCCTCAGAGTATGTTGTGTATCCTCTTAAAGGATGATGAGAAATGCCACTTGAGAATGATTTTGAATCAATGAGCTATCTCTTTTGAGGGTTTTCCTTCAATTTTTGAATCTCTTGCATAGTGAAAGATGTAGTGCTTCAATCTTCCATTGAATCTCACTTCCTTGAGGTTTTGGAAGATCAATTGAGATAGTATGAGACATGAGAGACCTCTTGGCTTGCCTAGAGCCAACTTGATTGACCTTTTTGTGCTTTGAATGATCCCTTGATTGTCCACCTTCCACCTGATCACATGCCCTGATGGTAAGAAGGATGCCATGCTTCATTTTTCTATGTTAAATGCAATGCAATGCTAATGAAATGGATATGATATGATAAATGATAATGCCATGCTATGATGCCAAAAGGGGAGAGCAAATTTTGGGGTATTACAGCTGCCCCTATTCAAGCGCTGTAGACCTGAATGCCTGAAAGCGATTGCTTTCGGACTTTCAAGGTATATAGTGATTGAATACCAAATATAACCAAAAATTTGCTCTGGATGGTGAAGAAGAAAAGGGATATAAACCCAACGAGACTGCTGGATTGAATCTTCGATGAAACGTCGGAGAGATCTGTCTTTTGAACGATGCCAGACGACTACTGGCTTGCCACGCTACTGGTGGACTTTAATACTGTCTTTTATGCAATTCCAGACGACTACTGGCCTGCCACGCTACTGGTGGACTTTAATAATGTCTTTTTGAACGACGCCAGACGACTACTGGCTTGCCACACTACTGGTGGACTTTAATAATGTCTTTTATGCAATTCCAGACGACTACTGGCCTGCCACACTACTGGTGGACTTTGATAATGTCTTTTATGCAATTCCAGACGACTACTGGCTTGCCACGCTACTGGTGGACTTTGCAGCTTCGTGCCACCCGAAGATGGACTTCTGCCAATCCACTGTTGGACTTTTGCCACCCGAAGACGGACTTTTGCCAATCCACTGTTGGACTTTTGCCACCCGAAGACGGACTTTTGCCAATCCACTGTTGGACTTTTGCCACCCGAAGACGGACTTTTGCCAATCCACTGTTGGACTTTTGCCACCCGAAGACGGACTTTTGCCAATCCACTGTTGGACTTTTGCCACCCGAAGACGGACTTTTGCCAATCCACTGTTGGACTTTTGCCACCCGAAGACGGACTTTTGCCAATCCACTGTTGGACTTTTGCCACCCGAAGACGGACTTTTGCCAATCCACTGTTGGACTTTTAGCTGCTTTGCCACCCGAAGATGGACTTTTGCCAATCCACTGTTGGACTTTTAGAATATGCCACCCTTAGATGGACCTTTCGCCAATCCACTGTTGGACTTTAAGAATTTGCCACCCTTAGATGGACCTTTCGCCAATCCACTGTTGGACTTTAAGAATTTGCAAAATTGTATTACTCTCTGCATCCGTGTCAGACATCTCTGCTGATTCTGCTGAGGAACAATGATCAATGACTTGACTTTAGAGGTTCCTGAGAGGATAATATCTCTGCTGGCGAATGGATGAACAATCCGTCTGCTTCGAATTGTCAAGCTTGCCAACAATAAATTGGACTTTAAGATATGAGGGAATGATGACTCTGCCAGGAATTATTCCATCTGTTTGGGGCTGGATTCTAGTCACAGCAACTCCGCTGGGGATGAGAATTTTTGAATGACGTCCTGCTGGGGAAATGAGCCATTAAAACTCTGCTTGGGGATTTATTCAACCCAAAATCCTTTATAGGGATTATCAACCTTCTGACCCGGCTGGGGAAAGACTGTGCCATCCTTGTTGAGGAATAGATTCTGCCGATCTTATAAACTTCTGCGGGGAGAACGACAACTCAGCTGGGGAGTATTGCTGACAAGATTCGATGCTGACATTTGTGGGGATACCATGACCAGAGATACGATCTTGCTGGGTATCAGGGCTACTCTGCCAGGGATATGCAAATCCTGGTTAGAACATTCCCCTGCAACTTGCTACGAAGAGTCATTAGAGATCTGTTGGGGAAACCCAAAGCAAATCCACAGTAGTCTGCTGAAGAATGTGACTATCGAGCTTAGGATAAGTACTACAATGCCCCATGTTAGGCGAGCCTTCCCTTAGACAATTCCGTTGGGGATGGCGAGTTTATAACAAACTCTGTTGGAGGAAACTGCTTTAAAACGTCTCGTGCTGGGGAATGCCTTTTGAGAGGATTTTACAGAAGACCAACTGTCCTCAAACTCTACTGGGGGTGATCAACACTTCATGCTGGGGAAACAACATGCCCCATGCTTAAGAAAACCAACAATTTGTCCCCAAAGCGGATGTCATAAGAGGATTTTACAGAAGATTTAGCCTCTTCAAACTCCTGTGACTTCGCTGGGGATAATGACCATCAAACTCTACTGGGGGGTGATCAACACTTCATGCTGGGGAAACAACATGCCCCATGCTTAAGAAAACCAACAATTGGTCCCCGAAGAGGCTGTCATAAGAGAATTTTACAGAAGATTTAGCCTCTTCAAACTCCTAGTGATTTCAACGGGGATTGACCATCAACTTCGGTGTCTGCGAAGCAACTTTATTGGGGAATTCGCAACCATTATCGACACAGAAAAGCTTGTAGCTGTTGGAAGTACTGAATGAGAGAATCGACTTAATAAGATACAACGATACCCAGTTGAGCTCAATTCGTTGATATCGAATCGTCGTGACCGACCGTCGACCGAATGATGGACTTAATCAGTGAACATTGTGACAAAAGGGTGACTACCTTTCTCGAACATGATTGCCCCAGTCTTCTGCATGGAAGTAAGTGATTACTCGTCTAGAAGACATGATCCCGTGATCTCGCAAAGGCTTCAATTTTGCCTTTGAGCCTAGTATGAGGCTGCTACCTGCAAGCAAAGGATATGCACGTATACCCCGTGCGAGATATGACTTCTGCAACTAAGAAAATCTAACTCTGAACCACCACTTGTTGGGGAGAAAGGTTTGCATGCAATCTCTTGCTGGAGAACATTATTAATGAAGCCTACTGAAGACGGGGACCAAAAATGCCTTGGGTTGGAATGCCCCTTAGTTTCACTCCTTTTGGCTGATTGACTGCATATGCGTGACCAACTGTTTTTCTTCACTTGTCCCAAACCAACATGGTCCACCGGAAGAAATTGTCCCAAGAGGATTTTACAGAAGACTTGACATCCAAAACGCCTCAATGTCTTCAAACTCTCGTAGAGATTCGTTGGATCTCGCCGTAACTGCCCCAGACCGCATGGATTACTTAGGAAAAGTCATCGCATGAGGATTTTACAGAAGATTTGGCAAGCTCAATGCTTCAGTGTCTTCAAACTCTTGTAGAGATTCGTTGGATCTCGACGTAACTTCCCCAGACCGTATGGACTACAGAGGAATTCGCCTTGAAAAGATTCATGAACAATCTCATACCACCGTGGGATATTCTGTCCCAGTATTCTGAACTCTGGATGGGCTGATTAGTTGTCTGGATGGACTAACTTCTCGTGCTTTTGGGATGGCCTGCCTCAGTATGACCCTTGAAGTGGTTTTGCCCCAGTTTGGCTGAACTCTAAAAAGATTTCTCGACGTAATTGGCTCAGACTGGCTACACCTTAAAGAGATGATTCGACGTGACTGCCCCGGATCGACTACGTCTTAACACAACTTGTTGGGAAAGCTCCTGCTCAACAAAGTTTCCTGAGGAGGTACCACTGGACGTGACTGCCCTTCGGGAGTTTTAGGATTCTCAACTCGGCAAGATTAAACTTCTGGACTGGATTTCCATATGTAAACTTCTTTTGATGTCAAACAAATGTATGCAAGCAGAAAATGTTTTATTCTGAGAATGAAAATTCTAATGCAACACAACATGTTAATCTCGAAGTTTTACTAAAAAGATGTAGCAAACCCTTTTGTGAGCGAATCACGGGTTAGGATACGACATTAATTTTTGAAAGAAATAATGCAATGCACATGCAACACCAACAAAGATCTTTTAGCATAACTCATGGGAGTCAGGAACACTATCTCTTGGTAGTAGGCTTTTGAAATAACCCTGTTTCAATTAGGACTTTTGAGGGTTGTATTGTGGCCTGGTTCACGGTTTTTGAGAGAAAAAAAAAAAAAAAAAAAAAAAAAAAAAAAAAAAAAAAAAAAGATTTAAGGCTCAAAGTTTATTGGTGCCCACCCACTCTTCGTGATGTTCTCCAGTCCTACGTTCAACTAATTTGACACCAACGCTCATTTCTCAAAAAAGATTTTGTGATCTTTAAGGAATCCATGCATTTGATGGTTTGACACCTAATGAGGCTTTGGAGTAACAGTCACCCATTTTGTCTTTTGTTCGTAGTCATACGACTTTGTTCTTGCTCGAGGATTTTCTTTTGTTTTTTGCTTTTTCATTCTTTTGCTTTTTGATCCCTAATTTTTGCCTGGACTGATTCTTTTGAATCTTTAGATGTTGGAGTCCAGCGGGATGCCCTAACTTTTGCCTAAGTTGCTTGTTTTCAAGTTTCAACTTAGCGGGCTTTTTTCATATTTTTTTATTCATTTTTTTTCTTGAACACGTCGTGTGACACTGGCCTGTCTTGACTTTGTTGAAAGGGTTGTGTCTGCCTCACTCTTTGATTGTTGATGGATAACCATTGTGGTTTCACATCTCTTGACCTCTTGATGGTGGAATAGAAGGTAATGGATCCTCAGATGCACACTCCTTTTGAAATTTGAACGCTCGGTCAAATTAACTGACGTCTACCCTGCCCCTGGGTTAAATGTGAGGGTTTTTTCGTACGAAAGAAACTCCTACTTCAAGGCTCAAAGGGGTTAACGAGGGTCTATCTCCCTTATATCTCCAGTGTTTGGGGATTTGAATCAATGCATGTACATCCTCAACAGGGTTTTTATTCAAAAGCACACAATTAGAGATTTCTGCATTTTCAGATCATCATTCTCCCTCAGAGAGTTTAAGCAAGATAATTGGTATCGCAATGCACATATACAAACTTATGAGTGAATACGAATAGATTACTTCAAGAAAAACATGCGCGCTTTATTAGGATTAACATAAAAAGAAAAACAGATTTCATGCATGCATACAAATGTTTTTGACAAACATAAAAAGCTACACATGAGAATGCAGTAAAGAAGCTAAATGATTGTCCTTGTTGAGGAGGCTTGACTCCGTCTGGACTTATTGATTCTGAAGATGTTTTTGCAAACTGGGTGCTCAATCTGATGAAGAAAATTCAATTTATGTGCCACCCATCTGGTGTGATAACCTTTGAGTCGATCACGTCTTGCACCTTGTCTTTACCTTTACCTCTGAAAGACTTGCAATCTTCAATTAAATGGTCAGGTGCCCCAGGATGGTAGTCATACCTGGCATTTGGCATTGAAACCCGAAAGGAAGCTTTGTCGGAGATGATCCTGATGCAACTAGCTCAACCAGTTTGAATTTGAGCAAATGAGGAAACCCGTTGCACTTACGACATCGAAATAGGATCAAACTTCTTCTCAAGTTGTTCTGGCCTTTGCCCATATGCTCTGCCCCTAGGACTCTCTTGGGGAGATGGAGTTGGAAGCTGACAAGAGGTATCTTCAGGAAAGAAATTGATAATTAAGGTTGATAGATAAGGTTGCTCGGGAAGATCTCACACGATCTCCTGCCTACGTATCTCCATTGACTAATGAAGAATCAGAGCGACGTAGTTCCCCTCACCAGGGATGAGGATTGCTTTATTTCCTTAATACCGCCTTCTGGATTTCTGTAAGCAGACCCATCTGAGACTTCACCCGGTTGACTTCTTCTCTCAGCAGTTTCTGACCGCGGGACAACGCTTGAATGTCCACCATAAAGTGCCCCAGCCGGGCCTTCATCTCAATCACCTCCGCTCGGAGCTGTTCCATATCTGAACATTGATTGTGGTGAATCGAGTAGTTGGAAGAAGTCATGTTGGCCGTTTCAGCAGAGAATACCCAATCAGAATGAGAAATCCGCTCCGGAACACCTGTTATGCATATGAGTATGAGGATGCCATGCAAAATGCCATGTTCAAATATTTCCAAGAAATCATTATGCTTTGATTCAAAATTTTTTTAGAAAAAAATAAGAAATGGATGGAAATGCTCAGTGGCAAGTCTCAAAGTTAACATCCCTTGGAAATACAAGAACATGTATGCGAAAATGATGATGCAGATGCAACAGACATGGGATCAAAGCTTCCATATAATCTGGATAACTGCTGTGCTGCTGGCTGAATAAGCTCATAAGTCGGCTCTGAAGAGAATACCGGAATACCAAAATACCGGCTAATCAGAATACCAGGATGCCGGGATATCGGCATAATCAGAATACCAAAATAAATAGAACACCGACGTGATCAGAATACAGTGATGCCAGAATATCGGTATAATCGGAATACCAGAATAAACAGAACACCGGCGTGATCAGAATACAGTGATGCCAGAATATCGGCATAATCAGAGTGCCGGGATAATCGGAATATAATAATACCAGGCTGATGAGTCCACACTGATAAGAGAACCAAAATACCAGGTAGGATGAAAGTCAAGGTTACCTGCAAACCTGTAAACAACCCGCCCCTCTCACATGTGGGTGCTAGGATGTTCAGTATCCCGAGCTCTCAGGTCGAGAAATGATGATACGTTCACCATTTCTGGTTTGGCATCATCATCAATCGAGGAGGCCTCAACTGATTCTCCAAAACGAAAAGTCCTCAGCTTCTGGCACTGAGGTCGAGAAGCAATAGTACATTCATCCCTCGGGGTACAGTACTATCGCCAATCGAGGAGTGCCTCCACTGATTCTCTTTCAAAAAGGAAATCCTATGGCGAGTTCCTAGCATTGGGTCCTCGGATCGAGAATGCGCAATGGGTTTGCCACATAATGTGGTCTGCCACTGTCACATCTCGGGAGGAGTGCCGCAACTGAGTCCTCGGGAATGGCCACCAGAGTCGACAGCTCTCTAGATCAACATCCTGGAATACGCAAGATGCGCACGCCATGATGGGTCCCAAGATAGCCTCGTCTAGCTGTGAATTTCGTGAATACCCAACGCACTCCAAACGGCACGTAGGTCCCACTACTCTCCACTCTAATCCTAAGTGTATACTCAAGCCTGTGTAATGGGCTTATCTCTCAGAAATCCCATCCCGCCAAACAGAGAACAGCACAGTCCAGCATAGCATAATATATCATATGGAATAAAAATGCTAAAATGCAGTAAATGCAGTAATATACAATAATATACAGTAAATAACTATACAGTAAAATGGTAAATACAGCACAACAATAAACACCCAATGAAAGAAAAACAGACAAGCGTTAGGATTGACTCGCTTAGGATGGACCAGCAATAGGTCAACATATCCCCAGCAGAGTCGCCAGCTGTCGCTCCCGGGATTTTCATCCAAGTACAAACGCGAAAGTGGCACCGAACAGAGTCGCCAGCAATGTGTATTTATCCCAAGAGAGGGAAAGGAAACACTGCGTAAACCTGAGAGAAAGGAAAAGCATGGTCTTGCGACCAAGAGAAGTGGGTAAGGGAGTCGGTTACGCGAGAGGAAGGTATTAGCACCCCCTCACGTCCATCGTACCCGATGGGATCCACGCTTGCTTGTCTCGCTCAAAGGGTGTAAAGAAAGGAATACTGAGAAAGCACTGAAAAAGGAAAGGAGAAAGAGAAACAAATGTAGGGAAAATAAAAGAAGTGCTCGCATGGGCCCTACCCCACTGCCTACGTATCTCATCGGGAGCATGAGAATCAGAGCGACGTAGTTCCCCTCACTAGGGATGAATTGTTTGTGTTTTTTAGAGAACGGCTTACGTTCTAGCTCAGGTGTTGCAGGCTCGCTGGTCCGAGTGCGTTACCGTCTTGCAAAAGAACGGGTAGAAGCGCGTTCGTACGCTAAGAGTGAATGAGGTGAGAAAAGAATTCCCGAAGGAAAGACGTTATTGTTTGGTTTTGTCTTTTAGAAGGAAGTGTTTTGGATTTGTTTGCATATGACAGTGTATCTGGATCTTAGTCACTGGAATGTGTACATTCTCACATTCCAAGATGGAATGGGTAAGAAAGCACACTAAGAGTGAAGAAGACCCCCACACTTAGCTCCAATTGTCAAGGTTCAAACACACTAGCATACTTGTGTTTATTAAGTGTTTTGTTGATTATGAAGTGAAGAAGTGTTTTTTATTATTTGCACCTTCAACAAGTATTGCATTTAAGTCCCTCATACAAGATCAAATATGTAACACATTGACCTAAGATGGGCCGTATGCTACACATTCTAAGATTACAAGAGAAGACCCCTTATAATCTTTTCTTTATATGAAAGGCCTAAATGCAATAAATGCCTACCTTTATTAGATATTTTGAATTTTCTTTGAGATGAGAAGATGAAAGACTCAAGAGAGGGTAAAGGTAAAAATCTATATAGACTAAGACTCAATCCTAATTGATTAGTTAAGGGAGTGATCCTAAAGTTTGTGAGGTTTCAACCTAAAGTCTAAAGAAAGAATGAATTAAACAATTCACTTCCAAAGTAGAAGATGAATTGTAATTCAAAAAGGGAAAGTAATGAGTTATTAAAGAAAGCACATAAATGCTTAACAAAACACAAAATGGAATTGTAAAAGAGAAAGGATAGAAGTTGAATGTGGATTCCTTATCCACACTCAATTGAAACTTACCAAAGCCCCTACATGGTTAGCACAATCACTTATAAGTAAAGTAAGAAAATATAATGAACAAATCAAATTCAAACAAGTTGACAAACAAAGTAAAATGAGATTGAATGCTATACATGCTTCCAAGTCAGAATGTAACTCATATTTACACAACCTAATGTTATCCTAAATGAGCATACCAAATCATGCAAACAAAATCTCAATCCAACAAGAAGCAAAGAAGAAAAGGTGAAGTGATGTGAATGTGGTTCATACTTGTGAAACAAGTGACTTAAGGTGCAAGATAAACATCAAACATGCAAAGATGAAACCCAAATGTCACAATCAGAAGTCAATTAACATGTTATACATCCTCAAACAAAACCACAACTCATGGCCCAAGTGCCTTCATGATCAAGCAAACCAAACATGAGGCATGCATTCACAAAATGAACAAGTTAAACTTCATGCTTCAAACAAATAGCAAACATGCTTCAAAAATTATGACTTTCACCAATCAAACACCTTAAACACATGCCATTAACATATCAAGTCCACAAGCAATGAATCAGAACCAAAGTCACTCAACAATTAGGTCAAAGTCTCATGGAAGTTTCATGCATTCATGCTCAAAGCAACACATCAAAAGTCATCCAAAAAAGACTTAAAAATCATCTCATAAATCTCAAACATACCTCAACATATTGTGACCACAATGAAAAAAGAAAGGCATCAAAATCATTTTTTATGATCAAGAACAAAAATGCACAAAATCATATGTCACATTAAGTATGCATACAAATGGAAATTCAAAAGAAATAATGGAACAGGGGCAAAATGGTCATAAAATCAGAAAATAAAATCATAGAAAATTTCCTAAATGTTTTAAGAATACACATGAATTTTTGTAGAATTTTCCAATATGTTTTGGTATTTTTAAAAATTAATTATGAAACGTGTAGCAAAATGGAAAAAATAAAATGGAATGTAAATGTGAATGGGGGTGCATGCCTAGTAACTATTCAGTTCAAAATCAATTGGGCCTTAAAACAGGGGGTGTAATTATCAATCTGGTTAAGTCCAATTAGCACGCAAAACACCATAACTAGCGTGTTCTTCAGTCAACATAGTCAAAGCAATCCAAGCCATCAGATTAAGTCATAGTCAAACAAAAGTCAAAGTAATTGCATCCAACGCGCATACATGAACGACCACACAACATACCATGCACCACACCACAAAATGCTTAATTGAATTCAGAAAAATGGCACATGCCTCGCACATGCGTTTTAATGCGTTGTCATGCTCTTAGCCACACGATGAGAAAAAAACAACGGACAGGATTAAAACATGGCAAAAACCCTAGCTCTAACAGTCACCGGCCGGAGAGGACCTCCGGTCACCTTCTCCGGCCAACAGCCACCACCTGCAAACTCCAATTCCTCCAGAAATTCACAATACGTACACCAATCGAAAGCTGAGCTCATGTACATCCTGAATCCAACACTATTTTTCACATAACATACACGTATAGCACAAACCGATCCAAAACAAATTGCCCTAAAATCACATCTAAACTCCTAAAGAGCCTATCAACTAGACAGAACTCACGCATAGCTCCTAATAAGCTCCAAACATCATAAAACAAGCTTAAATCACAAGAATACAATGCATTAAAATTGAGTGAAATAAACCTGAAATTGATGAGGCTTCGGAGTGCTCTTCAGAAAACCAGAGATCCTAGCTTCTCCTTCAACCTTGAAGCTTCACAAACTAAGCAAAATAAATGCTATAACTCGTTGTCTTGAAAGCAGGGAGATCCAATGTTGAACAATGCTTGCAGCAATCTTGAGGACTGTGCTGAAATCTCCTTCAATCCAATGCCATTGATGATGATGAGTTGAGGTGGATGAAGATGAATGATTCGTGCACAGAGAGAGAGAAAAAGCTTAGGGAAGATTGAGAGAGTGAGAGTGTTCTTGAGAGTGGAAATGAAAAGTGAAGTTGAAAATGAATTTGTGAAGAGAAGTTTCGTTTTATAGTGAGCTAGGAAGTGAGTTGGGTGACTGAGTTGGGTGAGTTCACTCTAACTAACTGAGTCAGTTAGTTAGAGGCGAGTTGATCTTGGGTTTTTTATGGTGTGGGTGATGCTTAGAGTGTTATGATGAGGATGAAGAGAATGAAGCTGCAGCAAGCAACTTGTTATACAAGTTTGTCTTCTTTCCACTTCTATGCATGAGCCACACACGTGACCTGGTGAATGCAAAGGTGTTTGGCTAAATGAAGCAAAGGTTGGTCAGTGTGATCAAGCATGCGCAAACTAATTCAATCAGCAATAAATTCCACTTGCTTTTTTTCTGGTTTTATGTGACAGTGAGAACAATAGAGATAGGGTGATTTGAGGATGAATTACTCCATGTAAGGTGAATGATTTGGTGAGCTCGTGGGTTCATTTGAAAGAGAGCACATTGGAGCACAATGCTGATGTGAAAATTGAAGTGAAATGAGGTTGGAATAAGTTGCAAAATGACTTAAAATACACAAGTTTGGGAGCTGGTTATGGGGCGCAGACTTGTGGCATGACCTGGTTGTGACCTGGTCAAATTTCAGTTGCAATGACCATTCTTTGAGCCATCATAACTCCTTAACCTTTGATCAGATGAAAAATTGATAAACACCAACTTTGAAGATCTCACATAGAGGAACAACTTTGATGTTGAAAGATTTTCCATTTGAAGCCTCTAATCATGAGTAATTGATCCATACATTTGGCCCACCATGTGTTTGTGAAAATGACTGCGCGCGTGCCTTGAAAATCTTGGTCATGACCTAGTTTTGAACCTACTTTGCTCAAACTTTGGTCAATCATATCTCACTCAATTTTTATCCAATGGAGATGTTCTACCCATGGATTTGAAGCTCAAAGCAAGGCCTTTCATTGAGGCAGAGTGGAATTTTCATTTGGTGCTTCAATTTTAAATGGCCTTGGTTCAAATTCTGATGCAAAATGGCCAAAACTTGCTATTTTTAGTAACCCCACTTCATCCAAAAATGGCAACTTTCCACATCTTGATTTTTTCATGATTCCTTTGGAGTTTCTTGATCAAATTTTGTACATTGGACATATGTAACATGAATTTCATGAATTTGGCCTCAAAAAGTCAAGAGTTGACTTTTTCCTCTGATTATTTGACTTTGCCCCAATTTCTCTGATTCTTGATCTTTCTTCCAATTGAACCACTTCTAAAACCAATTGAGATGCAATCTTCCACACACATACACTTAAGAACATGTAGAATACCATGACAACAAGCTTTGTCCAAAAAATCAAAGATTCCCTGATTTAATGGGAAACCCTAGTTTTGACCCCCTTTGGTTAGGAGGAAATTGCACATCTTCCAAATCCAAATTCCTCAGAGTATGTTGTGTATCCTCTTAAAGGATGATGAGAAATGCCACTTGAGAATGATTTTGAATCAATGAGCTATCTCTTTTGAGGGTTTTCCTTCAATTTTTGAATCTCTTGCATAGTGAAAGATGTAGTGCTTCAATCTTCCATTGAATCTCACTTCCTTGAGGTTTTGGAAGATCAATTGAGATAGTATGAGACATGAGAGACCTCTTGGCTTGCCTAGAGCCAACTTGATTGACCTTTTTGTGCTTTGAATGATCCCTTGATTGTCCACCTTCCACCTGATCACATGCCCTGATGGTAAGAAGGATGCCATGCTTCATTTTTCTATGTTAAATGCAATGCAATGCTAATGAAATGGATATGATATGATAAATGATAATGCCATGCTATGATGCCAAAAGGGGAGAGCAAATTTTGGGGTATTACACCCTCATGTCGGCTTTCCTTCTAAAATCCATCATGTGATGGTAACCTTTGGTTATGAGACCGCCTTCGTGTCGGCTTACCTTAGAGTTTAGGATCTCAGACCGAACTCATGTCGGCTTTCCTTTTGAAAATCCATCTTGTGATGGTAACCTCTGGTTTTGAGACCGCCTTCGTGTCGGCTTACCTTAGAGTTTAGGATCTGAGACGCCCTCGTGTCGGCTTTCCTTTTAAAAATCCATCATGTGATGGTAACCTCTGGTTATGAGACCTCCTTCGCGTCGGCTTACCTTAGAGTTTAGGATCTCAGACCGAACTCATGTCGGCTTTCCTTTTGAAAATCCATCTTGTGATGGTAACCTCTGGTTTTGAGACCGCCTTCGTGTCGGCTTACCTTAGAGTTTAGGATCTGAGACGCCCTCGTGTCGGTTTTCCTTTTAAAAATCCATCATGTGATGGTAACCTCTGGTTATGAGACCTCCTTCGCGTCGGCTTACCTTAGAGTTTAGGATCTCAGACCGAACTCATGTCGGCTTTCCTTTTGAAAATCCATCTTGTGATGGTAACCTCTGGTTTTGAGACCGCCTTCGTGTCGGCTAACCTTAGGGTTTAGGATCTGAGACGCCCTCGTGTCGGCTTTGCTTTTGAAAATCCATCTTGTGATGGTAACCTCTGGTTATGAGACCGCCTTCGTGTTGGCCTACGTTAGAGTTTAGGATCAGAGTCACCCTCGTGTCGGCTTTCCCTCTAAAATCCGTCTTGTGATGGTAACCTCTGGTTATGAGACCGCCTTCGTGTCCGCCTACCTTAGAGTTTAGGATCTGAGACCGCCCTCGTGTCAGATTTCCCTCTAAAATCCATATTTTGATGGTAACCTCTGGTTATGAGACCGCCTTGGTGTCGGCCTACCTTAGATTTTAGGATCTGAGACTGCCCTCGTGTCGACTTTCCTGTTGAAAATCCATCTTATGATGGTAACCTTTGGTTATGAGACTGCCTTCGTGTCGGCCTGCCTTAGAGTTTAGGATCTGAGACCGCCCTCATGTCGGCTTTCCTTTTGAAAATCCTTCTTGTGATGGTAACCTCTAGTTAGGAGACCGCCTTCGTGTCGGCCTACCTTAGAGTTTAGGATCTGAGACCGCCCTCGTGTCGGCTTTCCTTCTAAAATGCATCTTGTGATGGTAACCTCTGGTTATGAGACCGCCTTCGTTTCGGCCTACCTTAGAGTTTAGGATCTGAGACAGCCCTCGTGTCGACTTTCCTTTTGAAAATCCATCTTATGATGGTAACCTTTGGTTATGAGACTGCCTTCGTGTCAGCTTACCTTAGAGTTTAGGATCTGAGACTACCCTCGTGTCGGCTTTCCTTTTGAAAATCCATCTGGTGATGGTAACCTCTGGTTATGAGACCGCCTTCGTGTCGGCCTACCTTAGAGTTTAGGATCTGAGACCGCCCTCATGTCGGCTTTCCCTCTAAAATCCATCTTGTGATGGTAACCTTTGGTTTTGAGACCACCTTCGTGTCGGCCTACCTTATGGTTTAGGATGTGAGACCGCCCTCGTGTCAGCTTTCCTTCTAAAATGGATCTTGTGATGGTACCCTCGGGTTATGAGACTGCCTTCGTGTCGGCCTACCTTAGAGTTTAGGATCTGAGACGCCCTTGTGTCTGTTTTCCTTTTAAAAATCCATCTTGTTATGGTAACCTCTGGTTATGACACCATCTTCGTGTCGGCCTACCTTAGAGTTTAGGATCTGAGACCGCCCTCGTGTTGGCTTTGCTTCTAAAATCCATCTTGTGATGGTACCTTCTAGTTATTAGACCGCCTTCGTGTCGGCCTACCTTAGAGTTTAGGATCTGAGACAGCCCTCATGTCGGCTTTCCTTCTAAAATCCATCATGTGATGGTAACCTCTGGTTATGAGACCGCCTACGTGTCGTCTTACCTTAGAGTTTAGGATCTCAGACCGAACTCATGTCCGCTTTCCTTTTGAAAATCCATCTTGTGATGGTAACCTCTGGTTTTGAGACCGCCTTCGTGTCGGCTTACCTTAGAGTTTAGGATCTGAGACGCCCTCGTGTCGGCTTTCCTTTTGAAAATCCATCTTGTGATGGTAACCTCTGGTTATGAGACCGCCTTCGTGTTGGCCTACGTTAGAGTTTAGTATCTGAGTCGCCCTCGTGTCGGCTTTCCTTCTAAAATCCATCTTGTAATGGTAACCTCTGGTTATAAGACCGCCTTCGTGTCGGCCTACCTTAGAGTTTAGGATCTAATACCACCCTCGTGTCGGCTTTCCCTCTAAAATCCGTCTTGTGATGGTAACCTCTGGTTATCAGACCGCCTTCGTGTCCGCCTACCTTAGAGTTTAGGATCTGAGACCGCCCTCGTGTTGGATTTCCCTCTAAAATCCATCTTTTGATGGTACCCTCTGGTTATGAGACCGCCTTGGTGTCGGCCTACCTTAGAGTTTAGGATCTGAGACCGCACTCGTGTCGACTTTCCATTTTGAAAATCCATCTTATGATGGTAACCTTTGGTTATGAGTCCGCCTTCGTGTCGGCCTGCCTTAGAGTTTAGGATCAGAGACCGCCCTCGTGTCGGCATTCCTTTTGAAAATCCTTCTTGTGATGGTAACCTCTAGTTATGAGACCGCCTTCGTGTCGGCCTACCTTAGAGTTTAGGATATGAGACCGCCCTCGTGTCGGTTTTCCTTCTAAAATGCATCTTGTGATGGTAACCTCTGGTTATGAGACCGCCTTCGTTTCGGCCTACCTTAGAGTTTAGGATCTGAGACCGCCCTCGTGTCGGCTTTCCCTCTAAAATCCATTTTTTGAAGGTAACCTCTGGTTATGAGACCGCCTTGGTGTCGGCCTACCTTAGAGTTTAGGATCTGACACCGCCCTCGTGTCGACTTTCCTTTTGAAAATCCATCTTATGATGGTAACCTTTGGTTATGAGACTGCCTTCGTGTCAGCTTACCTTAGAGTTTGGGATCTGAGACTGCCCTCGTGTCGGCTTTCCTTTTGAAAATCCATCTGGTGATGGTAACCTCTGGTTATGAGACCGCCTTCGTGTCGTCCTACCTTAGAGTTTAGGATCTGAGACCGCCCTCGTGTCGGCTTTCCTTCTAAAATCCATCTTGTGATGGTAACCTTTGGTTATGAGACCACCTTCCTGTCGGCCTACCTTATAGTTTAGGATTCGAGACCGCCCTCGTGTCAGCTTTCCTTCTAAAATGGATCTTGTGATGGTACCCTCTGGTTATGAGACTGCCTTCGTGTCGGCCTACCTTAGAGTTTAGGATCTGAGACGCCCTTGTGACTGCTTTCCTATTGAAAATCCATCTTGTGATGGTAACCTCTGGTTATGAGACCATCTTCGTGTCGACCTACCTTAGAGTTTAGGATCTGAGACTACCCTCGTGTTGGCTTTCCATCTAAAATCCATCTTGTGATGATACCTTCTGGTTATGAGACCGCCTTCATGTCGGCCTACCTTAGAGTTTAGGATCTGAGACAGCCCTCATGTCGGCATTACTTCTAAAATCCATCATGTGATGGCAACCTCTGGTTATGAGACCGGCTTCGTGTTGGCTTACCTTAGAGTTTAGGATCTGAGACCGAACTCATGTCGGCTTTCCTTTTGAAAATCCATCATGTGATGGTAACCTCTGGTTTTGAGACCGCCTTCATGTTGGCTTACCTTAGAGTTTAGGATCTCAGACCGAACTCATGTCGGCTTTCCTTTTGAAAATCCATCTTGTGATGGTAACCTCTGGTTTTGAGACCGCCTTCGTGTCCGCCTACCTTAGAGTTTAGGATCTGAGACCGCCCTCGTGTTGGATTTCCCTCTAAAATCCATCTTTTGATGGTAACCTCTGGTTATGAGACCGCCTTGGTGTCGGCCTACCTTAGAGTTTAGGATCTGAGACCGCCCTCGTGTCGACTTTCCTTTTGAAAATCCATCTTATGATGGTAACCTTTGGTTATGCGACTGCCTTCGTGTCAGCTTACCTTAGAGTTTAGGATCGGAGACCGCCCTCGTGTCGGCTTTCGTTTTGAAAATCCTTCTTGTGATGGTAACCTCTAGTTATGACACCGCCTTCGTGTCGGCTTTCCTTCTAAGATGCATCTTGTGATGGTAACCTCTGGTTATGAGACCGCCTTCGTTTCGGTCTACCTTAGAGTTTAGGATCTGAGACCGCCCTCGTGTCGGCTTTCCCTCTAAAATCCATTTTTTGAAGGTAACCTCTGGTTATGAGACCACCTTGGTGTCGGCCTACCTTAGAGTTTAGGATCTGAGACCGCCCTCGTGTCGACTTTCCTTTTGAAAATCCATCTTATGATTGGTAACCTTTGGTTATGAGACTTCCTTCGTGTCAGCTTACCTTAGAGTTTAGGATCTGAGACTGCCCTCGTGTCGGCTTTCCTTTTGAAAATCCATCTGGTGATGGTAAGCTCTGGTTATGAGACCGCCTTCGTGTCGGCCTACCTTAGAGTTTAGGATCTGAGACTGCCCTCGTGTCGGCTTTCCCTCTAAAATCCATCTTGTGATAGTAACCTTTGGTTATGAGACCGCCTTCGTGTCGACATACCTTATAGTTTAGGATGTGAGACCGCCCTCGTATCAGCTTTCCTTCTAAAATGGATCTTGTGATGGTACCCTCTGGTTATGAGACTGCCTTCGTGTCGGCCTACCTTAGAGTTTTGGATCTGAGACGCCCTTGTGTCTGCTTTCCTTTTGAAAATCCATCTTGTGAAGGTAACCTCTGGTTATGAGACCATCTTCGTGTCGGCCTACCTTAGAGTTTAGGATCTGAGACCGCCCTTGTGTTGGCTTTCCTTCTAAAATCCATCTTGTGATGGTACCTTCTGCTTATGAGACCGCCTTCGTGTCGGCCTACCTTAGAGTTTAGTATCTTAGACAACCCTCATGTCGGCTTTCCTTCTAAAATCCATCATGTGATGGTAACCTTTGGTTATGAGACCGCCTTCGTGTCGGCTTACCTTAGAGTTTAGGATCTCAGACCGAACTCATGTCGGCTTTCCTTTTGAAAATCCATCTTGTGATGGTAACCTCTGGTTTTGAGACCGCCTTCGTGTCGGCTTACCTTAGAGTTTAGGATCTGAGACACCCTCGTGTCGGCTTTCCTTTTAAAAATCCATCATGTGATGGTAACCTCTGGTTATGAGACCTCCTTCGCGTCGGCTTACCTTAGAGTTTAGGATCTCAGACCGAACTCATGTCGGCTTTCCTTTTGAAAATCCATCTTGTGATGGTAACCTCTGGTTTTGAGACCGCCTTCGTGTCGGCTTACCTTAGAGTTTAGGATCTGAGACGCCCTCGTGTCGGTTTTCCTTTTAAAAATCCATCATGTGATGGTAACCTCTGGTTATGAGACCTCCTTCGCGTCGGCTTACCTTAGAGTTTAGGATCTCAGACCGAACTCATGTCGGCTTTCCTTTTGAAAATCCATCTTGTGATGGTAACCTCTGGTTTTGAGACCGCCTTCGTGTCGGCTTACCTTAGGGTTTAGGATCTGAGACGCCCTCGTGTCGGCTTTCCTTTTGAATATCCATCTTGTGATGGTAACCTCTGGTTATGAGACCGCCTTCGTGTTGGCCTACGTTAGAGTTTAGGATCAGAGTCGCCCTCGTGTCGGCTTTCCCTCTAAAATCCGTCTTGTGATGGTAACCTCTGGTTATGAGACCGCCTTCGTGTCCGCCTACCTTAGAGTTTAGGATATGAGACCGCCCTCGTGTCAGATTTCCCTCTAAAATCCATATTTTGATGGTAACCTCTGGTTATGAGACCGCCTTGGTGTCGGCCTACCTTAGATTTTAGGATCTGAGACTGCCCTCGTGTCGACTTTCCTTTTGAAAATCCATCTTATGATGGTAACCTTTGGTTATGAGACTGCCTTCGAGTCGGCCTGCCTTAGAGTTTAGGATCTGAGACCGCCCTCATGTCGGCTTTCCCTCTAAAATCCATCTTGTGATGGTAACCTTTGGTTTTGAGACCACCTTCGTGTCGGCCTACCTTATGGTTTAGGATGTGAGACCGCCCTCGTGTCAGCTTTCCTTCTAAAATGGATCTTGTGATGGTACCCTCGGGTTATGAGACTGCCTTCGTGTCGGCCTACCTTAGAGTTTAGGATCTGAGACGCCCTTGTGTCTGTTTTCCTTTTAAAAATCCATCTTGTTATGGTAACCTCTGGTTATGACACCATCTTCGTGTCGGCCTACCTTAGAGTTTTGGATCTGAGACCGCCCTCGTGTTGGTTTTGCTTCTAAAATCCATCTTGTGATGGTACCTTCTAGTTATTAGACCGCCTTCGTGTCGGCCTACCTTAGAGTTTAGGATCTGAGACAGCCCTCATGTCGGCTTTCCTTCTGAAATCCATCATGTGATGGTAACCTCTGGTTATGAGACCGCCTTCATGTCGCCTTAGCTTAGAGTTTAGGATCTCAGACTGAACTCATGTCCGCTTTCCTTTTGAAAATCCATCTTGTGATGGTAACCTCTGGTTTTGAGACCGCCTTCGTGTCGGCTTACCTTAGAGTTTAGGATCTGAGACGCCCTCGTGTCGGCTTTCCTTTTGAAAATCCATCTTGTGATGGTAACCTCTGGTTATGAGACCGCCTTCGTGTTGGCCTACGTTAGAGTTTAGTATCTGAGTCGCCCTCGTGTCGGCTTTCCTTCTAAAATCCATCTTGTAATGGTAACCTCTGGTTATAAGACCGCCTTCGTGTCGGCCTACCTTAGAGTTTAGGATCTAATACCACCCTCGTGTCGGCTTTCCCTCTAAAATCCGTCTTGTGATGGTAACCTCTGGTTATCAGACCGCCTTCGTGTCCGCCTACCTTAGAGTTTAGGATCTGAGACCGCCCTCGTGTTGGATTTCCCTCTAAAATCCATCTTTTGATGGTACCCTCTGGTTATGAGACCGCCTTGGTGTCGGCCTACCTTAGAGTTTAGGATCTGAGACCGCACTCGTGTCGACTTTCCATTTTGAAAATCCATCTTATGATGGTAACCTTTGGTTATGAGACCGCCTTCGTGTCGGCCTGCCTTAGAGTTTAGGATCAGAGACCGCCCTCGTGTCGGCATTCCTTTTGAAAATCCTTCTTGTGATGGTAACCTCTAGTTATGAGACCGCCTTCGGATCGGCCTACCTTAGAGTTTAGGATCTGAGACCGCCCTCGTGTCGGCTTTCCTTCTAAAATGCATCTTGTGATGGTAACCTCTGGTTATGAGACCGCCTTCGTTTCGGCCTACCTTATGGTTTAGGATGTGAGACCGCCCTCGTGTCAGCTTTCCTTCTAAAATGGATCTTGTGATGGTACCCTCGGGTTATGAGACTGCCTTCGTGTCGGCCTACCTTAGAGTTTAGGATCTGAGACGCCCTTGTGTCTGTTTTCCTTTTAAAAATCCATCTTGTTATGGTAACCTCTGGTTATGACACCATCTTCGTGTCGGCCTACCTTAGAGTTTAGGATCTGAGACCGCCCTCGTGTTGGCTTTGCTTCTAAAATCCATCTTGTGATGGTACCTTCTAGTTATTAGACCGCCTTCGTGTCGGCCTACCTTAGAGTTTAGGATCTGAGACAGCCCTCATGTCGGCTTTCCTTCTGAAATCCATCATGTGATGGTAACCTCTGGTTATGAGACCGCCTTCGTGTCGCCTTAGCTTAGAGTTTAGGATCTCAGACTGAACTCATGTCCGCTTTCCTTTTGAAAATCCATCTTGTGATGGTAACCTCTGGTTTTGAGACCGCCTTCGTGTCGGCTTACCTTAGAGTTTAGGATCTGAGACGCCCTCGTGTCGGCTTTCCTTTTGAAAATCCATCTTGTGATGGTAACCTCTGGTTATGAGACCGCCTTCGTGTTGGCCTACGTTAGAGTTTAGTATCTGAGTCGCCCTCGTGTCGGCTTTCCTTCTAAAATCCATCTTGTAATGGTAACCTCTGGTTATAAGACCGCCTTCGTGTCGGCCTACCTTAGAGTTTAGGATCTAATACCACCCTCGTGTCGGCTTTCCCTCTAAAATCCGTCTTGTGATGGTAACCTCTGGTTATCAGACCGCCTTCGTGTCCGCCTACCTTAGAGTTTAGGATCTGAGACCGCCCTCGTGTTGGATTTCCCTCTAAAATCCATCTTTTGATGGTACCCTCTGGTTATGAGACCGCCTTGGTGTCGGCCTACCTTAGAGTTTAGGATCTGAGACCGCACTCGTGTCGACTTTCCATTTTGAAAATCCATCTTATGATGGTAACCTTTGGTTATGAGACCGCCTTCGTGTCGGCCTGCCTTAGAGTTTAGGATCAGAGACCGCCCTCGTGTCGGCATTCCTTTTGAAAATCCTTCTTGTGATGGTAACCTCTAGTTATGAGACCGCCTTCGGGTCGGCCTACCTTAGAGTTTAGGATCTGAGACCGCCCTCGTGTCGGCTTTCCTTCTAAAATGCATCTTGTGATGGTAACCTCTGGTTATGAGACCGCCTTCGTTTCGGCCTACCTTAGAGTTTAGGATCTGAGACCGCCCTCGTGTCGGCTTTCCCTCTAAAATCCATTTTTTGAAGGTAACCTCTGGTTATGAGACCGCCTTGGTGTCGGCCTACCTTAGAGTTTAGGATCTGACACCGCCCTCGTGTCGACTTTCCTTTTGAAAATCCATCTTATGATGGTAACCTTTGGTTATGAGACTGCCTTCGTGTCAGCTTACCTTAGAGTTTGGGATCTGAGACTGCCCTCGTGTCGGCTTTCCTTTTGAAAATCCCTCTGGTGATGGTAACCTCTGGTTATGAGACCGCCTTCGTGTCGTCCTACCTTAGAGTTTAGGATCTGAGACCGCCCTCGTGTCGGCTTTCCCTCTAAAATCCATCTTGTGATGGTAACCTTTGGTTATGAGACCGCCTTCCTGTCGGCCTACCTTATAGTTTAGGATTCGAGACCGCCCTCGTGTCAGCTTTCCTTCTAAAATGGATCTTGTGATGGTACCCTCTGGTTATGAGACTGCCTTCGTGTCGGCCTACCTTAGAGTTTAGGATCTGAGACGCCCTTGTGACTGCTTTCCTATTGAAAATCCATCTTGTGATGGTAACCTCTGGTTATGAGACCATCTTCGTGTCGACCTACCTTAGAGTTTAGGATCTGAGACTACCCTCGTGTTGGCTTTCGATCTAAAATCCATCTTGTGATGATACCTTTTGGTTATGAGACCGCCTTCATGTCGGCCTACCTTAGAGTTTAGGATCTGAGACAGCCCTCATGTCGGCATTACTTCTAAAATCCATCATGTGATGGCAACCTCTGGTTATGAGACCGGCTTCGTGTTGGCTTACCTTAGAGTTTAGGATCTGAGACCGAACTCATGTCGGCTTTCCTTTTGAAAATCCATCATGTGATGGTAACCTTTGGTTTTGACACCGCCTTCGTGTCGGCCTACCTTAGAGTTTAGGATCTGAGACGCCCTCGTGTCGGCTTTCCTTTTGAAAATCCATCTTGTGATGGTAACCTCTGGTTATGAGACCGCCTTCGTGTTGGCCTACGTTAGAGTTTAGGATCAGAGTCGCCCTCGTGTCGGCTTTCCTTCTAAAATCCATCTTGTAATGGTAACCTGTGGTTATAAGACCGCCTTCGTGTCGGCCTACCTTAGAGTTTAGGATCTAATACCGCCCTCGTGTCGGCTTTCCCTCTAAAATCCGTCTTGTGATGGTAACCTCTGGTTATGAGACCGCCTTCGTGTCCGCCTACCTTAGAGTTTAGGATCTGAGACCGCCCTCGTGTTGGATTTCCCTCTAAAATCCATCTTTTGATGGTAACCTCTGGTTATGAGACCGCCTTGGTGTCGGCCTACCTTAGAGTTTAGGATCTGAGACCGCACTCGTGTCGACTTTCCTTTTGAAAATCCATCTTATGATGGTAACCTTTGGTTATGAGACCGCCTTCTTGTCGGCCTGCCTTAGAGTTTACGATCGGAGACCGCCCTCGTGTCGGCTTTCCTTTTGAAAATCCTTCTTGTGATGGTAACCTCTAGTTATGAGACCGCCTTCGTGTCGGCCTACCTTAGAGTTTAGGATCTGAGACCGCCCTCGTGTCGGCTTTCCTTCTAAAATGTATCTTGTGATGGTAACCTCTGGTTATGAGACCGCCTTCGTTTCGGCCTACCTTAGAGTTTAGGATCTGAGACCGCCCTCGTGTCGGCTTTCCCTCTAAAATCCATTTTTTGAAGGTAACCTCTGGTTATGAGACCGCCTTGGTGTCGGCCTGCCTTAGAGTTTAGGATCTGAGACCGCCCTCGTGTCGACTTTCCTTTTGAAAATCCATCTTATGATGGTAACCTTTGGTTATGAGACTGCCTTCGTGTCAGCTTACCTTAGAGTTTGGGATCTGAGACTGCCCTCGTGTCGGCTTTCCTTTTGAAAATCCATCTTATGATGGTAACCTTTGGTTATGAGACCGCCTTCGTGTCGGCCTGCCTTAGAGTTTACGATCGGAG
The DNA here is from genome assembly GCA_022829125.1 of Lathyrus tuberosus. NCBI lineage: Eukaryota > Viridiplantae > Streptophyta > Magnoliopsida > Fabales > Fabaceae > Lathyrus > Lathyrus tuberosus. The sequence goes on from JALAZF010000038.1 coordinate 11,659,177, forward strand.
ACCGCCCTCGTGTCGGCTTTCCTTTTGAAAATCCTTCTTGTGATGGTAACCTCTAGTTATGAGACCGCCTTCGTGTCGGCCTACCTTAGAGTTTAGGATCTGAGACCGCCCTCGTGTCGGCTTTCCTTCTATAATGCATCTTGTGATGGTAACCTCTGGTTATGAGACCGCCTTCGTTTTGGCCTACCTTAGAGTTTAGGATCTGAGACCGCCCTCGTGTCGGCTTTCCGTCTAAAATCCATTTTTTGAAGGTAACCTCTGGTTATGAGACCGCCTTGGTGTCGGCCTGCCTTAGAGTTTAGGATCTGAGACCGCCCTCGTGTCAGCTTTCCTTCTAAAATGGATCTTGTGATGGTACCCTCTGGTTTTGAGACTGCCTTCGTGTCGGCCTACCTTAGAGTTTAGGATCTGAGACGCCCTTGTGACTGCTTTCCTATTGAAAATACATCTTGTGATGGTAACCTTTGGTTATGAGACCGGCTTCGTGTTGGCTTACCTTAGAGTTTAGGATCTGAGACCGAACTCATGTTGGCTTTCCTTTTGAAAATCCATCATGTGATGGTAACCTCTGGTTTTGAGACCGCCTTCGTTTCGGCCTACCTTAGAGTTTAGGATCTGAGACCGCCCTCGTGTCGGCTTTCCCTCTAAAATTCATCTTGTGATGGTAACCTTTGGTTTTGACACTGCCTTCGTGTCGGCCTACCTTATGGTTTAGGATGTGAGACCGCCCTCGTGTCAGCTTTCCTTCTAAAATGGATCTTGTGATGGTACCCTCTGGTTATGAGACTGCCTTCGTGTCGGCCTACCTTAGAGTTTAGGATCTGAGACTACCCTCGTGTTGGCTTTCCATCTAAAATCCATCTTGTGATGATACCTTCTGGTTATGAGACCGCCTTCATGTCGGCCTACCTTAGAGTTTAGGATCTGAGACAGCCCTCATGTCGGCATTACTTCTAAAATCCATCATGTGATGGCAACCTCTGGTTATGAGACCGGCTTCGTGTTGGCTTACCTTAGAGTTTAGGATCTGAGACCGAACTCATGTCGGCTTTCCTTTTGAAAATCCATCATGTGATGGTAACCTCTGGTTTTGAGACCGCCTTCATGTTGGCTTACCTTAGAGTTTAGGATCTGAGACGCCCTCGTGTCGGCTTTCCTTTTGAAAATCCATCTTGTGATGGTAACCTCTGGTTATGAGACCGCCTTCGTGTTGGCCTACGTTAGAGTTTAGGATCAGAGTCGCCCTCGTGTCGGCTTTCCTTCTAAAATCCATCTTGTAATGGTAACCTCTGGTTATAAGACCGCCTTCGTGTCGGCCTACCTTAGAGTTTAGGATCTAATACCGCCCTCGTGTCGGCTTTCCCTCTAAAATCCGTCTTGTGATGGTAACCTTTGGTTATGAGACCGCCTTCGTGTCCGCCTACCTTAGAGTTTAGGATCTGAGACCGCCCTCGTGTTGGATTTCCCTCTAAAATCCATCTTTTGATGGTAACCTCTGGTTATGAGACCGCCTTGGTGTCGGCCTACCTTAGAGTTTAGGATCTGAGACCGCACTCGTGTCAACTTTCCTTTTGAAAATCCATCTTATGATGGTAACCTTTGGTTATGAGACCGCCTTCTTGTCGGCCTGCCTTAGAGTTTACGATCGGAGACCGCCCTCGTGTCGGCTTTCCTTTTGAAAATCCTTCTTGTGATGGTAACCTCTAGTTATGAGACCGCCTTCGTGTCGGCCTACCTTAGAGTTTAGGATCTGAGACCGCCCTCGTGTCGGCTTTCCTTCTAAAATGTATCTTGTGATGGTAACCTCTGGTTATGAGACCGCCTTCGTTTCGGCCTACCTTAGAGTTTAGGATCTGAGACCGCCCTCATGTCGGCTTTCCCTCTAAAATCCATTTTTTGAAGGTAACCTCTGGTTATGAGACCGCCTTGGTGTCGGCCTGCCTTAGAGTTTAGGATCTGAGACCGCCCTCGTGTCGACTTTCCTTTTGAAAATCCATCTTATAATCGTAACCTCTGGTTATGAGACCGCCTTGGTGTCGGCCTGCCTTAGAGTTTAGGATCTGAGACCGCCCTCGTGTCGACTTTCCTTTTGAAAATCCATCTGGTAATGGTAACCTTTGGTTATGAGACTGCCTTCGTGTCAGCTTACCTTAGAATTTAGGATCTGAGACTGCCCTCGTGTCGCCTTTCCTTTTGAAAATCCATCTGGTGATGGTAACCTCTGGTTATGAGACCGCGTTCGTGTCGGCCTACCTTAGAGTTTAGGATCTGATACCGCCCTCGTGTCGGCTTTCCCTCTAAAATCCGTCTTGTGATGGTAACCTCTGGGTATGAGACCGCCATCGTGTCCGCCTACCTTAGAGTTTAGGATCTGAGACCGCCCTTGTGTCAGATTTCCCTCTAAAATCCATCTTTTGATGGTAACCTCTGGTTATGAGACCGCCTTGGTGTCGGCCTACCTTAGATTTTAGGATCTGAGACTGCCCTCGTGTCGGCTTTCCTTTTAAAAATCCTTCTTGAGATGGTAACCTCTAGTTATGAGACCGCCTTCGTGCCGGCCTGCCTTAGAGTTTAGGATCTGAGACCGCCCTCGTGTCGGCTATCCTTCTAAAATGCATCTTGTGATGGTAACCTCTGGTTATGAGACCGCCTTCGTTTCGGCCTACCTTAGAGTTTAGGATCTGAGACCGCCCTCATGTCGACTTTCCTTTTGAAAATACATCTTATGATAGTAACCTTTGGTTATGAGACTGCCTTCGTGTCAGCTTACCTTAGAGTTTAGGATCTGAGACTGCCCTCGTGTCGGCTTTCCTTTTGAAAATCCATCTGGAGATGGTAACCTCTGGTTATGAGACCGCCTTCGTGTCGGCCTACCTTAGAGTTTAGGATCTGAGACCGCCCTCGTGTCGACTTTCCTTCTAAAATCCATCTTGTGATGGTAACCTTTGGTTTTGACACCGCCTTCCTGTCGGCCTACCTTATGGTTTAGGATGTGAGACCGCCCTCGTGTCAGCTTTCCTTCTAAAATGGATCTTGTGATGGTACCCTCTGGTTATGAGACTGCCTTCGTGTCGGCCTACCATAGAGTTTAGGATCTGAGACGCCCTTGTGACTGCTTTCCTATTGAAAATCCATCTTGTGATGGTAACCTCTGGTTATGAGACCATCTTCGTGTCGGCCTACCTTAGAGTTTAGGATCTGAGACTACCCTCATGTTGGCTTTCCTTCTAAAATCCATCTTGTGATGATACCTTCTGGTTATGAGACCTCCTTCGTGTCGGCCTACCTTAGAGTTTAGGATCTGAGACAGCCCTCATGTCGGCATTACTTCTAAAATCCATCATGTGATGGTAACCTCTGGTTATGAGACCGGCTTCGTGTCGGCTTACCTTAGAGTTTAGGATCTCAGATCGAACTCATGTCGGCTTTCCTTTTGAAAATCCATCATGTAATGGTAACCTCTAGTTTTGAGACCGCCTTCATGTTGGCTTACCATAGAGTTTAGGATCTGAGACGCCCTCGTGTCGGCTTTCCTTTTGAAAATCCATCTTGTGATGGTAACCTCTGGTTATGAGACCGCCTTCGTGTTGGCCTACGTTAGAGTTTAGGATCAGAGTCGCCCTCGTGTCGGCTTTCCTTCTAAAATCCATCTTGTAATGGTAACCTCTGGTTACAAGACCGCCTTCGTGTCGGCCTACCTTAGAGTTTAGGATCTAATACCGCCCTCGTGTCGGCTTTCCCTCTAAAATCCGTCTTGTGATGGTAACCTCTGGTTATGAGACCGCCTTCGTGTCCGCCTACCTAAGAGTTTAGGATCTGAGACCGCCCTCGTGTTGGATTTCCCTCTAAAATCCATCTTTTAATGGTAACCTCTGGTTATGAGACCGCCTTGGTGTCGGCCTACCTTAGAGTTTAGGATCTGAGACCGCACTCGTGTCGACTTTCCTTTTGAAAATCCATTTTATGATGGTAACCTCTGGTTATGAGACCGCCTTGGTGTCGGCCTACCTTAGATTTTAGGATCTGAGACTGCCCTCGTGTCGACTTTCCTTTTGAAAATCCATCTTACGATGGTAACCTTTGGTTATGAGACCGCCTTCGTGCCGGCCTGCCTTAGAGTTTAGGATCTGAGACCGCCCTCGTGTCGGCTTTCCTTCTAAAATGCATCTTGTGATGGTAACCTCTGGTTATGAGACCGCCTTCGTTTCGGCCTACCTTAGAGTTTAGGATCTGAGACCGCCCTCGTGTCGGCTTTCCCTCTAAAATCCATTTTTTGAAGGTAACCTCTGGTTATGAGACCGCCTTGGTGTCGGCCTGCCTTAGAGTTTAGGATCTGAGACCGCCCTCGTGTCGACTTTCCTTTTGAAAATCCATCTTATGATGGTAACCTTTGGTTATGAGACTGTCTTCGTGTCAGCTTACCTTAGAGTTTAGGATCTGAGACTGCCCTCATGTCGGCTTTCCTTTTGAAAATCCATCTGGTGATGGTAACCTCTGGTTATGAGACCGCCTTCGTGTCGGCCTACCTTAGAGTTTAGGATCTGATACCGCCCTCGTGTCGGCTTTCCCTCTAAAATCCGTCTTGTGATGGTAACCTCTGGTTATGAGACCGCCTTCGTGTCTGCCTACCTTAGAGTTTAGGATTTGAGACCGCCCTCATGTCAGATTTCCCTCTAAAATCCATCTTTTGATGGTAACCTCTGGTTATGAGACCGCCTTGGTGTCGGCCTACCTTAGATTTTAGGATCTGAGACTGCCCTCGTGTCGACTTTCCTTTTGAAAATCCATCTTATGATGGTAACCTTTGGTTATGTGACCGCCTTCGTGCCGACCTGCCTTAGAGTTTAGGATCTGAGACCGCCCTCGTGTCGGCTTTCCTTTTGAAAATCCTTCTTGTGATGGTAACCTCTAGTTATGAGACCGCCTTCGTGTCGGCCTACCTTAGAGTTTAGGATCTGAGACCGCCCTCGTGTCGGATTTCCCTCTAAAATCCATCTTATGATGGTAACCTTTGGTTATGAGACTGCCTTTGTGTCAGCTTACCTTAGAGTTTAGGATCTGAGACTACCCTCGTGTCGGCTTTCCTTTTGAAAATCCATCTGGTGATGGTAACCTCTGGTTATGAGACCGCCTTCGTGTAGGCCTACCTTAGAGTTTAGGATCTGAGACCGCCCTCGTGTCGACTTTCCTTTTGAAAATCCATCTTATGATGGTAACCTTTGGTTATGAGACTGCCTTCGTGTCAGCTTACCTTAGAGTTTAGGATCTGAGACTGCCCTCGTGTCGGCTTTCCTTTTGAAAATCCATCTGGTGATGGTAACCTCTGGTTATGAGACCGCCTTCGTGTCGGCCTACCTTAGAGTTTAGGATCTGAGACCGCCCTCGTGTCGGCTTTCCCTCTAAAATCCATCTTGTGATGGTAACCTTTGGTTTTGACACCGCCTTCGTGTCGGCCTACCTTATGGTTTAGGATGTGAGACCGCCCTCGTGTCAGCTTTCCTTCTAAAATGGATCTTGTGATGGTACCCTCTGGTTATGAGACTGCCTTCGTGTCGGCCTACCTTAGAGTTTAGGATCTGAGACGCCCTTGTGTCTGCTTTCCTTTTGAAAATCCATCTTGTTATGGTAACCTCTGGTTATGACACCATCTTCGTGTCGGCCTACCTTAGAGTTTAGGATCTGAGACCGCCCTCGTCTTGGCTTTGCTTCTAAAATCGATCTTGTGATGGTACCTTCTGGTTATGAGACCGCCTTCGTGTCGGCCTAACTTAGAGTTTAGGCTCTGAGACAGCCCTCAAGTCGGCTTTCCTTCTAAAATCCATCATGTGATGGTAACCTCTGGTTATGAGACCGCCTTCGTGTCGCCTTACCTTAGAGTTTAGGATCTCAGACCGAACTCATGTCCGCTTTCCTTTTGAAAATCCATCTTGTGATGGTACCCTCTGGTTATGAGACTGCCTTCGTGTCGGCCTACCTTAGAGTTTAGGATCTGAGACGCCCTTGTGACTGCTTTCCTATTGAAAATCCATCTTGTGATGGTAACCTCTGGTTATGAGACCATCTTCGTGTCGGACTACCTTAGAGTTTAGGATCTGAGACTACCCTCGTGTTGGCTTTCCTTCTAAAATCCATCTTGTGATGATACCTTCTGGTTATGAGACCTCCTTCGTGTAGGCCTACCTTAGAGTTTAGGATCTGAGACAGCCCTCATGTCGGCATTACTTCTAAAATCCATCATGTGATGGTAACCTCTGGTTATGAGACCGGCTTCGTGTCGGCTTACCTTAGAGTTTAGGATCTCAGATCGAACTCATGTCGGCTTTCCTTTTGAAAATCCATCATGTGATGGTAACCTCTAGTTTTGAGACCGCCTTCATGTTGGCTTACCTTAGAGTTTAGGATCTGAGACGCCCTCGTGTCGGCTTTCCTTTTGAAAATCCATCTTGTGATGGTAACCTCTGGTTATGAGACCGCCTTCGTGTTGGCCTACGTTAGAGTTTAGGATCAGAGTCGCCCTCGTGTCGGCTTTCCTTCTAAAATCCATCTTGTAATGGTAACCTCTGGTTATAAGACCGCCTTCGTGTCGGCCTACCTTAGAGTTTAGGATCTAATACCGCCCTCGTGTCGGCTTTCCCTCTAAAATCCGTCTTGTGATGGTAACCTCTGGTTATGAGACCGCCTTCGTGTCCGCCTACCTTAGAGTTTAGGATCTGAGACCGCCCTCGTGTTGGATTTCCCTCTAAAATCCATCTTTTGATGGTAACCTCTGGTTATGAGACCGCCTTGGTGTCGGCCTACCTTAGAGTTTAGGATCTGAGACCGCACCAGTGTCGACTTTCCTTTTGAAAATCCATCTTATGATGGTAACCTCTGGTTATGAGACCGCCTTGGTGTCGGCCTACCTTAGATTTTAGGATCTGAGACTGCCCTCGTGTCGACTTTCCTTTTGAAAATCCATCTTACGATGGTAACCTTTGGTTATGAGACCGCCTTCGTGCCGGCCTGCCTTAGAGTTTAGGATCTGAGACCGCCCTCGTGTCGGCTTTCCTTCTAAAATGCATCTTGTGATGGTAACCTCTGGTTATGAGACCGCCTTCGTTTCGGCCTACCTTAGAGTTTAGGATCTGAGACCGCCCTCGTGTCGGCTTTCCCTCTAAAATCCATTTTTTGAAGGTAACCTCTGGTTATGAGACCGCCTTGGTGTCGGCCTGCCTTAGAGTTTAGGATCTGAGACCGCCCTCGTGTCGACTTTCCTTTTGAAAATCCATCTTATGATGGTAACCTTTGGTTATGAGACTGCCTTCGTGTCAGCTTACCTTAGAGTTAAGGATCTGAGACTGCCCTCGTGTCGGCTTTCCTTTTGAAAATCCATCTGGTGATGGTAACCTCTGGTTATGAGACCGCCTTCGTGTCGGCCTACCTTAGAGTTTAGGATCTGATACCGCCCTCGTGTCGGCTTTCCCTCTAAAATCCGTCTTGTGATGGTAACCTCTGGTTATGAGACCGCCTTCGTGTCCGCCTACCTTAGAGTTTAGGATTTCAGACCGCCCTCGTGTCAGATTTCCCTCTAAAATCCATCTTTTGATGGTAACCTCTGGTTATGAGACCGCCTTGGTGTCGGCCTACCTTAGATTTTAGGATCTGAGTCTGCCCTCGTGTCGACTTTCCTTTTGAAAATCCATCTTATGATGGTAACCTTTGGTTATGAGACCGCCTTCGTGCCGGCCTGCCTTAGAGTTTAGGATCTGAGACCGCCCTCGTGTCGGCTTTCCTTTTGAAAATCCTTCTTGTGATGGTAACCTCTAGTTATGAGACCGCCTTCGTGTCGGCCTACCTTAGAGTTTAGGATCTGAGACCGCCCTCGTGTCGGCTTTCCTTCTAAAATGCATCTTGTGATGGTAACCTCTGGTTATGAGACCGCCTTCGTTTCGGCCTACCTTAGAGTTTAGGATCTGAGACAGCCCTCGTGTCGAATTTCCTTTTGAAAATCCATCTTATGATGGTAACCTTTGGTTATGAGACTGCCTTCGTGTCAGCTTACCTTAGAGTTTAGGATCTGAGACTACCCTCGTGTCGGCTTTCCTTTTGAAAATCCATCTGGTGATGGTAACCTCTGGTTATGAGACCGCCTTCGTGTCGGCCTACCTTAGAGTTTAGTATCTAATACCGCCCTCGTTTCGGCTTACCTTAGAGTTTAGGATCTGAGACGCCCTCGTGTCGGCTTTCCTTTTGAAAATCCATCTTGTGATCGTAACCTCTGGTTATGAGACCACCTTCGTGTTGGCCTACGTTAGAGTTTAGGATCTGAGTCGCCCTCGTGTCGGCTTTCCTTCTAAAATCCATCTTGTAATGGTAACCTCTGGTTATAAGACCGCCTTCGTGTCGGCCTACCTTAGAGTTTAGTATCTAATACCGCCCTCGTTTCGGCTTTCCCTCTAAAATCCGTCTTGTGATGGTAACCTCTGGTTATGAGACCGCCTTCGTGTCCGCCTACCTTAGAGTTTAGGATCTGAGACCGCCCTCGTGTTGGATTTCCCTCTAAAATCCATCTTTTGATGGTAACCTCTGGTTATGAGACCGCCTTGGTGTCGGCCTACCTTAGAGTTTAGGATCTGAGACCGCACTCGTGTCGACATTCCTTTTGAAAATCCATCTTATAATGGTAACCTTTGGTTATGAGACCGCCTTCGTGCCGGCCTGCCTTAGAGTTTAGGATCTGAGACCGCCCTCGTGTCGGCTTTCCTTTTGAAAATCCTTCTTGTGATGGTAACCTCTAGTTATGAGACCGCCTTCGTGTCGGCCTACCTTAGAGTTTAGGATCTGAGACCGCCCTCGTGTCGGCTTTCCTTCTAAAATGCATCTTGTGATGGTAACCTCTGGTTATGAGACCGCCTTCGTTTCGGCCTACCTTAGAGTTTAGGATCTGAGACCGCCCTCGTGTCGAATTTCCTTTTGAAAATCCATCTTATGATGGTAACCTTTGGTTATGAGACTGCCTTCGTGTCAGCTTACCTTAGAGTTTAGGATCTGAGACTACCCTCGTGTCGGCTTTCCTTTTGAAAATCCATCTGGTGATGGTAACCTCTGGTTATGAGACCGCCTTCGTGTCGGCCTACCTTAGAGTTTAGGATCTGAGACCGCCCTCGTGTCGGCTTTCCCTCTAAAATCCATCTTGTGATGGTAACCTTTGGTTTTGACACCGCCTTCGTGTCGGCCTACCTAATGGTTTAGGATGTGAGACCGCCCTCGTGTCAGCTTTCCTTCTAAAATGGATCCTGTGATGGTACCCTCTGGTTATGAGACTGCCTTCGTGTCGGCCTACCTTAGAGTTTAGGATCTGAGACGCCCTTGTGTCTGCTTTCCTTTTGAAAATCCATCTTGTTATGGTAACCTCTGGTTATGACACCATCTTCGTGTCGGCCTACCTTAGAGTTTAGGATCTGAGACCGCCCTCGTCTTGGCTTTGCTTCTAAAATCGATCTTGTGATGGTACCTTCTGGTTATGAGACCGCCTTCGTGTCGGCCTAACTTAGAGTTTAGGCTCTGAGACAGCCCTCAGGTCGGCTTTCCTTCTAAAATCCATCATGTGATGGTAACCTCTGCTTATGAGACCGCCTTCGTGTCGCCTTACCTTAGAGTTTAGGATCTCAGACCGAACTCATGTCCGCTTTCCTTTTGAAAATCCATCTTGTGATGGTAACCTCTGGTTTTGAGACCGCCTTCGTGTCGGCTTACCTTAGAGTTTAGGATCTGAGACGCCCTCGTGTCGGCTTTCCTTTTGAAAATCCATCTTGTGATCGTAACCTCTGGTTATGAGACCACCTTCGTGTTGGCCTACGTTAGAGTTTAGGATCTGAGTCGCCCTCGTGTCGGCTTTCCTTCTAAAATCCATCTTGTAATGGTAACCTCTGGTTATAAGACCGCCTTCGTGTCGGCCTACCTTAGAGTTTAGTATCTAATACCGCCCTCGTTTCGGCTTTCCCTCTAAAATCCGTCTTGTGATGGTAACCTCTGGTTATGAGACCGCCTTCGTGTCCGCCTACCTTAGAGTTTAGGATCTGAGACCGCCCTCGTGTTGGATTTCCCTCTAAAATCCATCTTTTGATGGTAACCTCTGGTTATGAGACCGCCTTGGTGTCGGCCTACCTTAGAGTTTAGGATCTGAGACCGCACTCGTGTCGACTTTCCTTTTGAAAATCCATCTTATAATGGTAACCTTTGGTTATGAGACCGCCTTCGTGCCGGCCTGCCTTAGAGTTTAGGATCTGAGACCGCCCTCGTGTCGGCTTTCCTTTTGAAAATCCTTCTTGTGATGGTAACCTCTAGTTATGAGAGCGCCTTCGTGTCGGCCTACCTTAGAGTTTAGGATCTGAGACCGCCCTCGTGTCGGCTTTCCTTCTAAAATGCATCTTGTGATGGTAACCTCTGGTTATGAGACCGCCTTCGTTTCGGCCTACCTTAGAGTTTAGGATCTGAGACCGCCCTCGTGTCGAATTTCCTTTTGAAAATCCATCTTATGATGGTAACCTTTGGTTATGAGACTGCCTTCGTGTCAGCTTACCTTAGAGTTTAGGATCTGAGACTACCCTCGTGTCGGCTTTCCTTTTGAAAATCCATCTGGTGATGGTAACCTCTGGTTATGAGACCGCCTTCGTGTCGGCCTACCTTAGAGTTTAGGATCTGAGACCGCCCTCGTGTCGGCTTTCCCTCTAAAATCCATCTTGTGATGGTAACCTTTGGTTTTGACACCGCCTTCGTGTCGGCCTACCTAATGGTTTAGGATGTGAGACCGCCCTCGTGTCAGCTTTCCTTCTAAAATGGATCCTGTGATGGTACCCTCTGGTTATGAGACTGCCTTCGTGTCGGCCTACCTTAGAGTTTAGGATCTGAGACGCCCTTGTGTCTGCTTTCCTTTTGAAAATCCATCTTGTTATGGTAACCTCTGGTTATGACACCATCTTCGTGTCGGCCTACCTTAGAGTTTAGGATCTGAGACCGCCCTCGTCTTGGCTTTGCTTCTAAAATCGATCTTGTGATGGTACCTTCTGGTTATGAGACCGCCTTCGTGTCGGCCTAACTTAGAGTTTAGGCTCTGAGACAGCCCTCAGGTCGGCTTTCCTTCTAAAATCCATCATGTGATGGTAACCTCTGCTTATGAGACCGCCTTCGTGTCGCCTTACCTTAGAGTTTAGGATCTCAGACCGAACTCATGTCCGCTTTCCTTTTGAAAATCCATCTTGTGATGGTAACCTCTGGTTTTGAGACCGCCTTCGTGTCGGCTTACCTTAGAGTTTAGGATCTGAGACGCCCTCGTGTCGGCTTTCCTTTTGAAAATCCATCTTGTGATCGTAACCTCTGGTTATGAGACCACCTTCGTGTTGGCCTACGTTAGAGTTTAGGATCTGAGTCGCCCTCGTGTCGGCTTTCCTTCTAAAATCCATCTTGTAATGGTAACCTCTGGTTATAAGACCGCCTTCGTGTCGGCCTACCTTAGAGTTTAGTATCTAATACCGCCCTCGTTTCGGCTTTCCCTCTAAAATCCGTCTTGTGATGGTAACCTCTGGTTATGAGACCGCCTTCGTGTCCGCCTACCTTAGAGTTTAGGATCTGAGACCGCCCTCGTGTTGGATTTCCCTCTAAAATCCATCTTTTGATGGTAACCTCTGGTTATGAGACCGCCTTGGTGTCGGCCTACCTTAGAGTTTAGGATCTGAGACCGCACTCGTGTCGACTTTCCTTTTGAAAATCCATCTTATAATGGTAACCTTTGGTTATGAGACCGCCTTCGTGCCGGCCTGCCTTAGAGTTTAGGATCTGAGACCGCCCTCGTGTCGGCTTTCCTTTTGAAAATCCTTCTTGTGATGGTAACCTCTAGTTATGAGAGCGCCTTCGTGTCGGCCTACCTTAGAGTTTAGGATCTGAGACCGCCCTCGTGTCGGCTTTCCTTCTAAAATGCATCTTGTGATGGTAACCTCTGGTTATGAGACCGCCTTCGTTTCGGCCTACCTTAGAGTTTAGGATCTGAGACCGCCCTCGTGTCGAATTTCCTTTTGAAAATCCATCTTATGATGGTAACCTTTGGTTATGAGACTGCCTTCGTGTCAGCTTACCTTAGAGTTTAGGATCTGAGACTACCCTCGTGTCGGCTTTCCTTTTGAAAATCCATCTGGTGATGGTAACCTCTGGTTATGAGACCGCCTTCGTGTCGGCCTACCTTAGAGTTTAGGATCTGAGACCGCCCTCGTGTCGGCTTTCCCTCTAAAATCCATCTTGTGATGGTAACCTTTGGTTTTGACACCGCCTTCGTGTCGGCCTACCTAATGGTTTAGGATGTGAGACCGCCCTCGTGTCAGCTTTCCTTCTAAAATGGATCTTGTGATGGTACCCTCTGGTTATGAGACTGCCTTCGTGTCGGCCTACCTTAGAGTTTAGGATCTGAGACGCCCTTGTGTCTGCTTTCCTTTTGAAAATCCATCTTGTTATGGTAACCTCTGGTTATGACACCATCTTCGTGTCGGCCTACCTTAGAGTTTAGGATCTGAGACCGCCCTCGTCTTGGCTTTGCTTCTAAAATCGATCTTGTGATGGTACCTTCTGGTTATGAGACCGCCTTCGTGTCGGCCTAACTTAGAGTTTAGGCTCTGAGACAGCCCTCAGGTCGGCTTTCCTTCTAAAATCCATCATGTGATGGTAACCTCTGCTTATGAGACCGCCTTCGTGTCGCCTTACCTTAGAGTTTAGGATCTCAGACCGAACTCATGTCCGCTTTCCTTTTGAAAATCCATCTTGTGATGGTAACCTCTGGTTTTGAGACCGCCTTCGTGTCGGCTTACCTTAGAGTTTAGGATCTGAGACGCCCTCGTGTCGGCTTTCCTTTTGAAAATCCATCTTGTGATCGTAACCTCTGGTTATGAGACCACCTTCGTGTTGGCCTACGTTAGAGTTTAGGATCTGAGTCGCCCTCGTGTCGGCTTTCCTTCTAAAATCCATCTTGTAATGGTAACCTCTGGTTATAAGACCGCCTTCGTGTCGGCCTACCTTAGAGTTTAGTATCTAATACCGCCCTCATTTCGGCTTTCCCTCTAAAATCCGTCTTGTGATGGTAACCTCTGGTTATGAGACCGCCTTCGTGTCCGCCTACCTTAGAGTTTAGGATCTGAGACCGCCCTCGTGTTGGATTTCCCTCTAAAATCCATCTTTTGATGGTAACCTCTGGTTATGAGACCGCCTTGGTGTCGGCCTACCTTAGAGTTTAGGATCTGAGACCGCACTCGTGTCGACTTTCCTTTTGAAAATCCATCTTATAATGGTAACCTTTGGTTATGAGACCGCCTTCGTGTCGGCCTGCCTTAGAGTTTTGGATCAGAGACCGCCCTCATGTCGGCATTCCTTTTGAAAATCCTTCTTGTGATGGTAACCTCTAGTTATGAGACCGCCTTCGTGTCGGCCTACCTTAGAGTTTAGGATCTGAGACCGCCCTCGTGTCGGCTTTCCTTCTAAAATGCATCTTGTGATGGTAACCTCTGGTTATGAGACCGCCTTCGTTTCGGCCTACCTTAGAGTTTAGGATCTGAGACCGCCCTCGTGTCGGCTTTCCCTCTAAAATCTATTTTTTGAAGGTAACCTCTGGTTATGAGACCGCCTTGGTGTCGGCCTACCTTAGAGTTTAGGATCTGAGACCGCCCTCGTGTCGACTTTCCTTTTGAAAATCCATCTTATGATGGTAACCTTTGGTTATGAGACTGCCTTCGTGTCAGCCTACCTTAGAGTTTAGGATCTGAGACCGCCCTCGTGTCGGCTTTCCTTCTAAAATGCATCTTGTGATGGTAACCTCGGGTTATGAGACCGCCTTCGTTTCGGCCTACCTTAGAGTTTAGGCTCTAAGACCGCCCTCGTGTCGACTTTCCTTTTGAAAATCCATCTTATGATGGTAACCTTTGGTTATGAGACTGCCTTCGTGTCAGCTTACCTTAGAGTTTAGGATCTGAGACTACCCTCGTGTCGGCTTTCCTTTTGAAAATCCATCTGGTGATGGTAACCTCTGGTTATGAGACCGCCTTCGTGTCGGCCTACCTTAGAGTTTAGCATCTGAGACCGCCCTCATGTCGGCTTTCCCTCTAAAATCCATCTTGTGATGGTAACCTTTGGTTTCGACACCGCCTTCGTGTCGGCCTACTTTATGGTTTAGGATGTGAGACCGCCCTCGTGTCTGCTTTCCTTCTAAAATGGATCTTGTGATGGTACCCTCTGGTTATGAGACTGCCTTCGTGTCGGCCTACGTTAGAGTTTAGGATCTGAGACACCCTTGTGTCTGCTTTCCTTTTGAAAATCCATCTTGTTATGGTAACCTCTGGTTATGACACCATCTTCGTGTCGACCTACCTTAGAGTTTAGGATCTGAGACCGCCCTCGTGTTGGCTTTGCTTCTAAAATCCATCTTGTGATGGTACCTTCTGGTTATGAGACCGCCTTCGTGTCTGCCTACCTTAGAGTTTAGGCTCTGAGACAGCCCTCATGTCGGCTTTCCTTCTAAAATCCATCATGTGATGGTAACCTCTAGTTATGAGACCGCCTTCGTGTCGCCTTACCTTAGAGTTTAAGATCTCAGATCGAACTCATATCCGCTTTCCTTTTGAAAATCCATCTTGTGATGGTAACCTCTGGTTATGAGACCGCCTTCGTGTCGGCCTACCTTAGAGTTTAGGATCTGATACCGCCCTCGTGTCGGCTTTCCTTCTAAAATCCATCTTGTGATGGTAACCTTTGGTTATGAGACCGCCTTCCTGTCGGCCTACCTTAGAGTTTAGGATCTGAGACGCCCTTGTGTCTGCTTTCCTTTTGAAAATCCATCTTGTTATGGTAACCTCTGGTTATGACACCATCTTCGTGTCGGCCTACCTTAGAGTTTAGGATCTGAGACCGCCCTCGTCTTGGCTTTGCTTCTAAAATCGATCTTGTGATGGTACCTTCTGGTTATGAGACCGCCTTCGTGTCGGCCTAACTTAGAGTTTAGGCTCTGAGACAGCCCTCAGGTCGGCTTTCCTTCTAAAATCCATCATGTGATGGTAACCTCTGCTTATGAGACCGCCTTCGTGTCGCCTTACCTTAGAGTTTAGGATCTCAGACCGAACTCATGTCCGCTTTCCTTTTGAAAATCCATCTTGTGATGGTAACCTCTGGTTTTGAGACCGCCTTCGTGTCGGCTTACCTTAGAGTTTAGAATCTGAGACGCCCTCGTGTCGGCTTTCCTTTTGAAAATCCATCTTGTGATCGTAACCTCTGGTTATGAGACCACCTTCGTGTTGGCCTACGTTAGAGTTTAGGATCTGAGTCGCCCTCGTGTCGGCTTTCCTTCTAAAATCCATCTTGTAATGGTAACCTCTGGTTATAAGACCGCCTTCGTGTCGGCCTACCTTAGAGTTTAGTATCTAATACCGCCCTCGTGTTGGATTTCCCTCTAAAATCCATCTTTTGATGGTAACCTCTGGTTATGAGACCGCCTTGGTGTCGGCCTACCTTAGAGTTTAGGATCTGAGACCGCACTCGTGTCGACTTTCCTTTTGAAAATCCATCTTATAATGGTAACCTTTGGTTATGAGACCGCCTTCGTGTCGGCCTGCCTTAGAGTTTAGGATCAGAGACCGCCCTCATGTCGGCATTCCTTTTGAAAATCCTTCTTGTGATGGTAACCTCTAGTTATGAGACCGCCTTCGTGTCGGCCTACCTTAGAGTTTAGGATCTGAGACCGCCCTCGTGTCGGCTTTCCTTCTAAAATGCATCTTGTGATGGTAACCTCTGGTTATGAGACCGCCTTCGTTTCGGCCTACCTTAGAGTTTAGGATCTGAGACCGCCCTCGTGTCGGCTTTCCCTCTAAAATCCATTTTTTGAAGGTAACCTCTGGTTATGAGACCGCCTTGGTGTCGGCCTACCTTAGAGTTTAGGATCTGAGACCGCCCTCGTGTCGACTTTCCTTTTGAAAATCCATCTTATGATGGTAACCTTTGGTTATGAGACCGCCTTCGTGTCAGCCTACCTTAGAGTTTAGGATCTGAGACCGCCCTCGTGTCGGCTTTCCTTCTAAAATGCATCTTGTGATGGTAACCTCGGGTTATGAGACCGCCTTCGTTTCGGCCTACCTTAGAGTTTAGGCTCTAAGACCGCCCTCGTGTCGACTTTCCTTTTGAAAATCCATCTTATGATGGTAACCTTTGGTTATGAGACCGCCTTCGTGTCAGCCTACCTTAGAGTTTAGGATCTGAGACCGCCCTCGTGTCGGCTTTCCTTCTAAAATGCATCTTGTGATGGTAACCTCGGGTTATGAGACCGCCTTCGTTTCGGCCTACCTTAGAGTTTAGGCTCTAAGACCGCCCTCGTGTCGACTTTCCTTTTGAAAATCCATCTTATGATGGTAACCTTTGGTTATGAGACTGCCTTCGTGTCAGCTTACCTTAGAGTTTAGGATCTGAGACTACCCTCGTGTCGGCTTTCCTTTTGAAAATCCATCTGGTGATGGTAACCTCTGGTTATGAGACCGCCTTCGTGTCGGCCTACCTTAGAGTTTAGGATCTGAGACCGCCCTCATGTCGGCTTTCCCTCTAAAATCCATCTTGTGATGGTAACCTTTGGTTTCGACACCGCCTTCGTGTCGGCCTACTTTATGGTTTAGGATGTGAGACCGCCCTCGTGTCTGCTTTCCTTCTAAAATGGATCTTGTGATGGTACCCTCTGGTTATGAGACTGCCTTCGTGTCGGCCTACCTTAGAGTTTTGGATCTGAGACGCCCTTGTGTCTGCTTTCCTTTTGAAAATCCATCTTGTGAAGGTAACCTCTGGTTATGAGACCATCTTCGTGTCGGCCTACCTTAGAGTTTAGGATCTGAGACCGCCCTCGTGTTGGCTTTCCTTCTAAAATCCATCTTGTGATGGTACCTTCTGCTTATGAGACCGCCTTCGTGTCTGCCTACCTTAGAGTTTAGGCTCTGAGACAGCCCTCATGTCGGCTTTCCTTCTAAAATCCATCATGTGATGGTAACCTCTAGTTATGAGACCGCCTTCGTGTCGCCTTACCTTAGAGTTTAAGATCTCAGATCGAACTCATATCCGCTTTCCTTTTGAAAATCCATCTTGTGATGGTAACCTCTGGTTATGAGACCGCCTTCGTGTCGGCCTACCTTAGAGTTTAGGATCTGAGACCGCCCTCGTGTCGGCTTTCCTTCTAAAATCCATCTTGTGATGGTAACCTTTGGTTATGAGACCGCCTTCCTGTCGGCCTACCTTATAGTTTAGGATGTGAGACCGCCCTCGTGTCAGCTTTCCTTCTAAAATGGATCTTGTGATGGTACCCTCTGGTTATGAGACTGCCTTCGTGTCGGCCTACCTTAGAGTTTAGGTTCTGAGACGCCCTTGTGACTGCTTTCCAATTGAAAATCCATCTTGTGATGGTAACCTCTGGTTATGAGACCATCTTCGTGTCGGCCTACCTTAGAGTTTAGGATCTGAGACTGCCCTCGTGTTGGCTTTCCTTCTAAAATCCATCTTGTGATGATACCTTCTGGTTATGAGACCGCCTTCGTGTCGGCCTACCTTAGAGTTTAGGATCTGAGACAACCCTCATGTCGGCATTACTTCTAAAATCCATCATGTGATGGTAACCTCTGTTTATGAGACCGGCTTCGTGTCGGCTTACCTTAGAGATTAGGATCTCAGACCGAACTCATGTCGGCTTTCCTTTTGAAAATCCATCATGTGATGGTAAACTCTGGTTTTGAGACCGCCTTCATGTTGGCTTACCTTAGAGTTTAGGATTTGAGACGCCCTCGTGTCGGCTTTCCTTTTGAAAATCCATCTTGTGATGGTAACCTCTGGTTATGAGACAGCCTTCGTGTTGGCCTACGTTAGAGTTTAGGATCTGAGTCGCCCTCGTGTCGGCTTTCCTTCTAAAATCCATCTTGTAATGGTAACCTCTGGTTATAAGACCGCCTTCGTGTCGGCCTACCTTAGAGTTTAGGATCTAATACCGTCCTCGTGTCGGCTTTCCCTCTGAAATCCGTCTTGTGATGGTAACCTCTGGTTATGAGACCGCCTTCATGTCCGCCTACCTTAGAGTTTAGGATCTGAGACCGCCCTCGTGTTGGATTTCCCTATAAAATCCATCTTTTGATGGTAACCTCTAGTTATGAGACCGCCTTGGTGTCGGCCTACCTTAGAGTTTAGGATCTGAGACAGCACTCATGTCGACTTTCCTTTTGAAAATCCATCTTATGATGGTAACCTTTGGTTATGAGACCGCCTTCGTGTCGGCCTGCCTTAGAGTTTAGGATCAGAGACCGCCCTCATGTCGGCATTCCTTTTGAAAATCCTTCTTGTGATGGTAACCTCTAGTTATGAGACCGCCTTCGTGTCGGCCTACCTTAGAGTTTAGGATCTGAGACCGCCCTCGTGTCGGCTTTCCTTCTAAAATGCATCTTGTGATGGTAACCTCTGGTTATGAGACCGCCTTCGTTTCGGCCTACCTTAGAGTTTAGGATCTGAGACCGCCCTCGTGTCGGCTTTCCCTCTAAAATCCATTTTTTGAAGGTAACCTCTGGTTATGAGACCGCCTTGGTGTCGGCCTACCTTAGAGTTTAGGATCTGAGACCGCCCTCGTGTCGACTTTCCTTTTGAAAATCCATCTTATGATGGTAACCTTTGGTTATGAGACCGCCTTCGTGTCAGCCTACCTTAGAGTTTAGGATCTGAGACCGCCCTCGTGTCGGCTTTCCTTCTAAAATGCATCTTGTGATGGTAAGCTCTGGTTATGAGACCGCCTTCGTTTCGGCCTACCTTAGAGTTTAGGCTCTAAGACCGCCCTCGTGTCGACTTTCCTTTTGAAAATCCATCTTATGATGGTAACCTTTGGTTATGAGACTGCCTTCGTGTCAGCTTACCTTAGAGTTTAGGATCTGAGACTAACCTCGTGTCGGCTTTCCTTTTGAAAATCCATCTGGTGATGGTAACCTCTGGTTATGAGACCGCCTTCGTGTCGGCCTACCTTAGAGTTTAGGATCTGAGACCGCCCTCATGTCGGCTTTCCCTCTAAAATCCATCTTGTGATGGTAACCTTTGGTTTCGACACCGCCTTCGTGTCGGCCTACTTTATGGTTTAGGATGTGAGACCGCCCTCGTGTCTGCTTTCCTTCTAAAATGGATCTTGTGATGGTACCCTCTGGTTATGAGACTGCCTTCGTGTCGGCCTACGTTAGAGTTTAGGATCTGAGACACCCTTGTGTCTGCTTTCCTTTTGAAAATCCATCTTGTTATGGTAACCTCTGGTTATGACACCATCTTCGTGTCGGCCTACCTTAGAGTTTAGGATCTGAGACCGCCCTCGTGTTGGCTTTGCTTCTAAAATCCATCTTGTGATGGTACCTTCTGGTTATGAGACCGCCTTCGTGTCGGCCTACCTTAGAGTTTAGGCTCTGAGACAGCCCTCATGTCGGCTTTCCTTCTAAAATCCATCATGTGATGGTAACCTCTAGATATGAGACCGCCTTCGTGTCGCCTTACCTTAGAGTTTAAGGTCTCAGATCGAACTCATATCCGCTTTCCTTTTGAAAATCCATCTTGTGATGGTAACCTCTGGTTATGAGACCGCCTTCGTGTCGGCCTACCTTAGAGTTTAAGATCTGAGACCGCCCTCGTGTCGGCTTTCCTTCTAAAATCCATCTTGTGATGGTAACCTTTGGTTATGAGACCGCCTTCCTGTCGGCCTACCTTATAGTTTAGGATGTGAGACCGCCCTCGTGTCAGCTTTCCTTCTAAAATGGATCTTGTGATGGTACCCTCTGGTTATGAGACTGCCTTCGTGTCGGCCTACCTTAGAGTTTAGGATCTGAGACGCCCTTGTGACTGCTTTCCAATTGAAATCCATCTTGTGATGGTAACCTCTGGTTATGAGACCATCTTCGTGTCGGCCTACCTTAGAGTTTAGGATCTGAGACTGCCCTCGTGTTGGCTTTCCTTCTAAAATCCATCTTGTGATGATACCTTCTGGTTATGAGACCGCCTTCGTGTCGGCCTACCTTAGAGTTTAGGATCTGAGACAACCCTCATGTCGGCATTACTTCTAAAATCCATCATGTGATGGTAACCTCTGTTTATGAGACCGGCTTCGTGTCGGCTTACCTTAGAGTTTAGGATCTCAGACCGAACTCATGTCGGCTTTCCTTTTGAAAATCCATCATGTGATGGTAAACTCTGGTTTTGAGACCGCCTTCATGTTGGCTTACCTTAGAGTTTAGGATCTGAGACGCCCTCGTGTCGGCTTTCCTTTTGAAAATCCATCTTGTGATGGTAACCTCTGGTTATGAGACAGCCTTCGTGTTGGCCTACGTTAGAGTTTAGGATCTGAGTCGCCCTCGTGTCGGCTTTCCTTCTAAAATCCATCTTGTAATGGTAACCTCTGGTTATAAGACCGCCTTCGTGTCGGCCTACCTTAGAGTTTAGGATCTAATACCGTCCTCGTGTCGGCTTTCCCTCTGAAATCCGTCCAGTGATGGTAACCTCTGGTTATGAGACCGCCTTCGTGTCCGCCTACCTTAGAGTTTAGGATCTGAGACCGCCCTCGTGTTGGATTTCCCTCTAAAATCCATCTTTTGATGGTAACCTCTAGTTATGAGACCGCCTTGGTGTCGGCCTACCTTAGAGTTTAGGATCTGAGACAGCACTCATGTCGACTTTCCTTTTGAAAATCCATCTTAGGATGGTAACCTTTGGTTATGAGACCGCCTTCGTGTCGGCCTGCCTTAGAGTTTAGGATCAGAGACCGCCCTCATGTCGGCATTCCTTTTGAAAATCCTTCTTGTGATGGTAACCTCTAGTTATGAGACCGCCTTCGTGTCGGCCTACCTTAGAGTTTAGGATCTGAGACCGCCCTCGTGTCGGCTTTCCTTCTAAAATGCATCTTGTGATGGTAACCTCTGGTTATGAGACCGCCTTCGTTTCGGCCTACCTTAGAGTTTAGGATCTGAGACCGCCCTCGTGTCGGCTTTCCCTCTAAAATCCATTTTTTGAAGGTAACCTCTGGTTATGAGACCGCCTTGGTGTCGGCCTACCTTAGAGTTTAGGATCTGAGACCGCCCTCGTGTCGACTTTCCTTTTGAAAATCCATCTTATGATGGTAACCTTTGGTTATGAGACCGCCTTCGTGTCAGCCTACCTTAGAGTTTAGGATCTGAGACCGCCCTCGTGTCGGCTTTCCTTCTAAAATGCATCTTGTGATGGTAACCTCTGGTTATGAGACCGCCTTCGTTTCGGCCTACCTTAGAGTTTAGGCTCTAAGACCGCCCTCGTGTCGACTTTCCTTTTGAAAATCCATCTTATGATGGTAACCTTTGGTTATGAGACTGCCTTCGTCTCAGCTTACCTTAGAGTTTAGGATCTGAGACTACCCTCGTGTCGGCTTTCCTTTTGAAAATCCATCTGGTGATGGTAACCTCTGGTTATGAGACCGCCTTCGTGTCGGCCTCCCTTAGAGTTCAGGATCTGAGACCGCCCTCGTGTCGGATTTCCTTCTAAAATGCATCTTGTGATGGTAACCTCTGGTTATGAGACCGCCTTCGTTTCGGCCTACCTTAGAGTTTAGGATCTGAGACAGCCCTCATGTCGGCTTTCCTTCTAAAATCCATCATGTGATGGTAACCTCTAGTTATGAGACCGCCTTCGTGTCGCCTTACCTTAGAGTTTAAGATCTCAGATCGAACTCATATCCGCTTTCCTTTTGAAAATCCATCTTGTGATGGTAACCTCTGGTTATGAGACCGCCTTCGTGTCGGCCTACCTTAGAGTTTAGGATCTGAGACCGCCCTCGTGTCGGCTTTCCTTCTAAAATCCATCTTGTGATGGTAACCTTTGGTTATGAGACCGCCTTCCTGTCGGCCTACCTTATAGTTTAGGATGTGAGACCGCCCTCGTGTCAGCTTTCCTTCTAAAATGGATCTTGTGATGGTACCCTCTGGTTATGAGACTGCCTTCGTGTCGGCCTACCTTAGAGTTTAGGATCTGAGACGCCCTTGTGACTGCTTTCCAATTGAAAATCCATCTTGTGATGGTAACCTCTGGTTATGAGACCATCTTCGTGTCGGCCTACCTTAGAGTTTAGGATCAGAGACTGCCCTCGTGTTGGCTTTCCTTCTAAAATCCATCTTGTGATGATACCTTCTGGTTATGAGACCGCCTTCGTGTCGGCCTACCTTAGAGTTTAGGATCTGAGACAACCCTCATGTCGGCATTACTTCTAAAATCCATCATGTGATGGTAACCTCTGTTTATGAGACCGGCTTCGTGTCGGGTTACCTTAGAGTTTAGGATCTCAGACCGAACTCATGTCGGCTTTCCTTTTGAAAATCCATCATGTGATGGTAAACTCTGGTTTTGAGACCGCCATCATGTTGGCTTACCTTAGAGTTTAGGATCTGAGACGCCCTCGTGTCGGCTTTCCTTTTGAAAATCCATCTTGTGATGGTAACCTCTGGTTATGAGACAGCCTTCGTGTTGGCCTACGTTAGAGTTTAGGATCTGAGACAGCCCTCATGTCGGCTTTCCTTCTAAAATCCATCATGTGATGGTAACCTCTAGTTATGAGACCGCCTTCGTGTCGCCTTACCTTAGAGTTTAAGATCTCAGATCGAACTCATATCCGCTTTCCTTTTGAAAATCCATCTTGTGATGGTAACCTCTGGTTATGAGACCGCCTTCGTGTCGGCCTACCTTAGAGTTTAGGATCTGAGACCGCCCTCGTGTCGGCTTTCCTTCTAAAATCCATCTTGTGATGGTAACCTTTGGTTATGAGACCGCCTTCCTGTCGGCCTACCTTATAGTTTAGGATGTGAGACCGCCCTCGTGTCAGCTTTCCTTCTAAAATGGATCTTGTGATGGTACCCTCTGGTTATGAGACTGCCTTCGGGTCGGCCTACCTTAGAGTTTAGGATCTGAGACGCCCTTGTGACTGCTTTCCAATTGAAAATCCATCTTGTGATGGTAACCTCTGGTTATGAGACCATCTTCGTGTCGGCCTACCTTAGAGTTTAGGATCTGAGACTGCCCTCGTGTTGGCTTTCCTTCTAAAATCCATCTTGTGATGATACCTTCTGGTTATGAGACCGCCTTCGTGTCGGCCTACCTTAGAGTTTAGGATCTGAGAAAACCCTCATGTCGGCATTACTTCTAAAATCCATCATGTGATGGTAACCTCTGTTTATGAGACCGGCTTCGTGTCGGCTTACCTTAGAGTTTAGGATCTCAGACCGAACTCATGTCGGCTTTCCTTTTGAAAATCCATCATGTGATGGTAAACTCTGGTTTTGAGACCGCCTTCATGTTGGCTTACCTTAGAGTTTAGGATCTGAGACGCCCTCGTGTCGGCTTTCCTTTTGAAAATCCATCTTGTGATGGTAACCTCTGGTTATGAGACAGCCTTCGTGTTGGCCTACGTTAGAGTTTAGGATCTGAGTCGCCCTCGTGTCAGCTTTCCTTCTAAAATCCATCTTGTAATGGTAACCTCTGGTTATAAGACCGCCTTCGTGTCGGCCTACCTTAGAGTTTAGGATCTAATACCGTCCTCGTGTCGGCTTTCCCTCTGAAATCCGTCTTGTGATGGTAACCTCTGGTTATGAGACCGCCTTCGTGTCCGCCTACCTTAGAGTTTAGGATCTGAGACCGCCCTCGTGTTGGATTTCCCTCTAAAATCCATCTTTTGATGGTAACCTCTAGTTATGAGACCGCCTTGGTGTCGGCCTACCTTAGAGTTTAGGATCTGAGACAGCACTCATGTCGACTTTCCTTTTGAAAATCCATCTTATGATGGTAACCTTTGGTTATGAGACCGCCTTCGTGTCGGCCTGCCTTAGAGTTTAGGATCGGAGACCGCCCTCGTGTCGGCTTTCCTTTTGAAAATCCTTCTTGTGATGGTAACCTCTAGTTATGAGACCGCCTTCGTGTCGGCCTACCTTAGAGTTTAGGATCTGAGACCGCACTCGTGTTGGCTTTCCTTCTAAAATGCATCTTGTGATGGTAACCTCTGGTTATGAGACCGCCTTCGTTTCGGCCTACCTTAGAGTTTTGGATCTGAGACCGCCCTCGTGTCGGCTTTCCCTCTAAAATCCATTTTTTGAAGGTAACCTCTGGTTATGAGACCGCCTTGGTGTCGGCCTGCCTTAGAGTTTAGGATCTGAGACCGCCCTCGTGTCGACTTTCCTTTTGAAAATCCATCTTATAATGGTAACCTTTGGTTATGAGACTGCCTTCGTGTCAGCTTACCTTAGAGTTTAGGATCTGAGACTGCCCTCGTGTCGGCTTTCCTTTTGAAAATCCATCTGGTGATGGTAACCTCTGGTTATGAGACCGCCTTCGTGTCGGCCTACCTTAGAGTTTAGGATCTGAGACCGCCCTCGTGTCGGCTTTCCTTCTAAAATCCATCTTGTGATGGTAACCTTTGGTTATGAGACCGCCTTCCTGTCGGCCTACCTTATAGTTTAGGATGTGAGACCGCCCTCGTGTCAGCTTTCCTTCTAAAATGGATCTTGTGATGGTACCCTCTGGTTATGAGACTGCCTTCGTGTCGGCCTACCTTAGAGTTTAGGATCTGAGACGCCCTTGTGACTGCTTTCCTATTGAAAATCAATCTTGTGATGGTAACCTCTGGTTATGAGACCATCTTCGTGTCGGCCTACCTTAGAGTTTAGGATCTGAGACTGCCCTCGTGTTGGCTTTCCTTCTAAAATCCATCTTGTGATGATACCTTCTGGTTATGAGACCGCCTTCGTGTCGGCCTACCTTAGAGTTTAGGATCTGAGACAGCCCTCATGTCGGCATTCCTTCTAAAATCCATCATGTGATGGTAACCTCTGGTTATGAGACCGGCTTCGTGTCGGCTTACCTTAGAGTTTAGGATCTCAGACCGAACTCATGTCAGCTTTCCTTTTGAAAATCCATCATGTGATGGTAAACTCTGGTTTTGAGACCGCCTTCATGTTGGCTTACCTTAGAGTTTAGAATCTGAGACGCCCTCGTGTCGGCTTTCCTTTTGAAAATCCATCTTGTGATGGTAACCTCTGGTTATGAGACAGCCTTCGTGTTGGCCTACGTTAGAGTTTAGGATCTGAGTCGCCCTCGTGTCAGCTTTCCTTCTAAAATCCATCTTGTAATGGTAACCTCTGGTTATAAGACCGCCTTCGTGTCGGCCTACCTTAGAGTTTAGGATCTAATACCGTCCTCGTGTCGGCTTTCCCTCTGAAATCCGTCTTGTGATGGTAACCTCTGGTTATGAGACCGCCTTCGTGTCCGCCTACCTTAGAGTTTAGGATCTGAGACCGCCCACGTGTTGGATTTCCCTCTAAAATCCATCTTTTGATGGTAACCTCTAGTTATGAGACCGCCTTGGTGTCGGCCTACCTTAGAGTTTAGGATCTGAGACAGCACTCATGTCGACTTTCCTTTTGAAAATCCATCTTATGATGGTAACCTTTGGTTATGAGACCGCCTTCGTGTCGGCCTGCCTTAGAGTTTAGGATCGGAGACCGCCCTCGTGTCGGCTTTCCTTTTGAAAATCCTTCTTGTGATGGTAACCTCTAGTTATGAGACCGCCTTCGTGTCGGCCTACCTTAGAGTTTAGGATCTGAGACCGCACTCGTGTTGGCTTTCCTTCTAAAATGCATCTTGTGATGGTAACCTCTGGTTATGAGACCGCCTTCGTTTCGGCCTACCTTAGAGTTTTGGATCTGAGACCGCCCTCGTGTCGGCTTTCCCTCTAAAATCCATTTTTTGAAGGTAACCTCTGGTTATGAGACCGCCTTGGTGTCGGCCTGCCTTAGAGTTTAGGATCTGAGACCGCCCTCGTGTCGACTTTCCTTTTGAAAATCCATCTTATAATGGTAACCTTTGGTTATGAGACTGCCTTCGTGTCAGCTTACCTTAGAGTTTAGGATCTGAGACTGCCCTCGTGTCGGCTTTCCTTTTGAAAATCCATCTGGTGATGGTAACCTCTGGTTATGAGACCGCCTTCGTGTCGGCCTACCTTAGAGTTTAGGATCTGAGACCGCCCTCGTGTCGGCTTTCCTTCTAAAATCCATCTTGTGATGGTAACCTTTGGTTATGAGACCGCCTTCCTGTCGGCCTACCTTATAGTTTAGGATGTGAGACCGCCCTCGTGTCAGCTTTCCTTCTAAAATGGATCTTGTGATGGTACCCTCTGGTTATGAGACTGCCTTCGTGTCGGCCTACCTTAGAGTTTAGGATCTGAGACGCCCTTGTGACTGCTTTCCTATTGAAAATCAATCTTGTGATGGTAACCTCTGGTTATGATACCATCTTCGTGTCGGCCTACCTTAGAGTTTAGGATCTGAGACTGCCCTCGTGTTGGCTTTCCTTCTAAAATCCATCTTGTGATGATACCTTCTGGTTATGAGACCGCCTTCGTGTCGGCCTACCTTAGAGTTTAGGATCTGAGACAGCCCTCATGTCGGCATTCCTTCTAAAATCCATCATGTGATGGTAACCTCTGGTTATGAGACCGGCTTCGTGTCGGCTTACCTTAGAGTTTAGGATCTCAGACCGAACTCATGTCGGCTTTCCTTTTGAAAATCCATCTTGTGATGGTAACCTCTGGTTTTGAGACCGCCTTCATGTTGGCTTACCTTAGAGTTTAGGATCTGAGACGCCCTCGTGTCGGCTTTCCTTTTGAAAATCCATCTTGTGATGGTGACCTCTGGTTATGAGACCGCCTTCGTGTTGGCCTACGTTAGAGTTTAGGATTTGAGTTGCCCTCATGTCGGCTTTCCTTCTAAAATCCATCTTGTAATGGTAACCTCTGGTTATAAGACCGCCTTCGTGTCGGCCTACCTTAGAGTTTAGGATCTGATACTGCCCTCGTGTCAGCTTTCCGTCTAAAATCCGTCTTGTGATGGTAACCTCTGGTTGTGAGACCGCCTTCGTGTCCGCCAACCTTAGAGTTTAGGATCTGAGACCGCCCTCGTGTTGGATTTCCCTCTAAAATCCAACTTTTGATGGTAACCTCTGGTTATGTGACCGCCTTGGTGTCGGCCTACCTTAGAGTTTAGGATCTGAGACCGCACTCGTGTCGACTTTCCTTTTGAAAATCCATCTTATGATGGTAACCTTTGGTTATGAGACCGCCTTCGTGTCGGCCTGCCTAAGAGTTTAGGATCGAAGACCGCCCTCGTGTCGGCTTTCCTTTTGAAAATCCTTCTTGTGATGGTAACCTCTAGTTATCAGACCGCCTTCGTGTCGGCCTACCTTAGAGTTTAGGATCTGAGACTGCCCTCGTGTCGGCTTTCCTTCTAAAATGCATCTTGTGATGGTAACCTCTGGTTATGAGACCGCCTTCGTTTCGGCCTACCTTAGAGTTTAGGATCTGAGACCGCCCTCGTGTCAGCTTTCCCTCTAAAATCCATTTTTTGAAGGTAACCTCTGGTTATGAGACCGCCTTGGTGTCGGCCTGCCTTAGAGTTTAGGATCTGATACCGCCCTCGTGTCAACTTTCCTTTTGAAAATCCATCTTATAATGGTAACCTTTGGTTATGAGACTGCCTTCGTGTCGGCCTACCTTAGAGTTTAGGATCTGAGACCGCCCTCGTGTCGGCTTTCCTTCTAAAATGCATCTTGTGATGGTAACCTCTGGTTATGAGACCGCCTTCGTTTCGGCCTACCTTAGAGTTTAGGATCTGAGACCGCCCTCGTGTCGGCTTTCCCTCTAAAATCCATTTTTTGAAGGTAACCTCTGGTTATGAGACCGCCTTCGTGTCCGCCTACCTTAGAGTTTAAGATCTGAGACCGCCCTCGTGTTGGATTTCCCTCTAAAATCCAACTTTTGATGGTAACCTCTGGTTATGAGACCGCCTTGGTGTCGGCCTACCTTAGAGTTTAGGATCTGAGACCGCACTCGTGTCGACTTTCCTTTTGAAAATCCATCTTATGATGGTAACCTTTGGTTATGAGACCGCCTTCGTGTCGGCCTGCCTTAGAGTTTAGGATCGGAGACCGCCCTCGTGTCGGCTTTCCTTTTGAAAATCCTTCTTGTGATGGTAACCTCTAGTTATGAGACCGCCTTCGTGTCGGCCTACCTTAGAGTTTAGGATCTGAGACCGCCCTCGTGTCGGCTTTCCTTCTAAAATGCATCTTGTGATGGTAACCTCTGGTTATGAGACCGCCTTCGTTTCGGCCTACCTTAGAGTTTAGGATCTGAGACCGCCCTCGTGTCGGCTTTCCCTCTAAAATCCATTTTTTGAAGGTAACCTCTGGTTATGAGACCGCCTTGGTGTCGGCCTGCCTTAGAGTTTAGGATCTGATACCACCCTCGTGTCGACTTTCCTTTTGAAAATCCATCTTATGATGGTAACCTTTGGTTATGAGACCGCCTTCGTGTCGGCCTGCCTTAGAGTTTAGGATCTGAGACCGCCCTCGTGTTGGCTTTCCTTCTAAAATCCATCTTGTGATGGTAACCTTTGGTTATGAGACCGCCTTCCTGTCGGCCTACCTTATAGTTTACGATGTGAGACGCCCTTGTGACTGCTTTCCTATTGAAAATCCATCTTGTGATGGTAACCTCTGGTTATGAGACCATCTTCGTGTCGGCCTACCTTAGAGTTTAGGATCTGAGACTGCCCTCGTGTTGGCTTTCCTTCTAAAATCCATCTTGTGATGATACCTTCTGGTTATGAGACCGCCTTCGTGTCGGCCTACCTTAGAGTTTAGGATCTGAGACAGCCCTCATGTCGGCATTCCTTCTAGAATCCATCATGTGATGGTAACCTCTGGTTATGAGACCGGCTTCGTGTCGGCTTACCTTAGAGTTTAGGATCTCAGACCGAACTCATGTCGGCTTTCCTTTTGAAAATCCATCTTGTGATGGTAACCTCTGGTTTTGAGACCGCCTTCATGTTGGCTTACCTTAGAGTTTAGGATCTGAGACGCCCTCGTGTCGGCTTTCCTTTTGAAAATCCATCTTGTGATGGTGACCTCTGGTTATGAGACCGCCTTCGTGTTGGCCTACATTAGAGTTTAGGATTTGAGTTGCCCTCATGTCGGCTTTCCTTCTAAAATCCATCTTGTAATGGTAACCTCTGGTTATAAGACCGCCTTCGTGTCGGCCTACCTTAGAGTTTAGGATCTGATACTGCCCTCGTGTCAGCTTTCCGTCTAAAATCCGTCTTGTGATGGTAACCTCTGGTTGTGAGACCGCCTTCGTGTCCGCCAACCTTAGAGTTTAGGATCTGAGACCGCCCTCGTGTCGGCTTTCCTTCTAAAATGCATCTTGTGATGGTAACCTCTGGTTATGAGACAGCCTTCGTTTCGGCCTACCTTAGAGTTTAGGATCTGAGACCGCCCTCGTGTCGGCTTTCCCTCTAAAATCCATTTTTTGAAGTTAACCTCTGGTTATGAGACCGCCTTGGTGTCGGCCTGCCTTAGAGTTTAGGATCTGATACCACCCTCGTGTCGACTTTCCTTTTGAAAATCCATCTTATGATGGTAACCTTTGGTTATGAGACCGCCTTCGTGTCGGCCTGCCTTAGAGTTTAGGATCTGAGACCGCCCTCGTGTCGGCTTTCCTTCTAAAATCTATCTTGTGATGGTAACCTTTGGTTATGAGACCGCCTTCCTGTCGGCCTACCTTATAGTTTAGGATGTGAGACCGCCCTCGTGTCAGCTTTCCTTCTAAAATGGATCTTGTGATGGTACCCTCTGGTTATGAGACTGCCTTCGTGTCGGCCTACCTTAGAGTTTAGGATCTGAGACGCCCTTGTGACTGCTTTCCTATTGAAAATCCATCTTGTGATGGTAACCTCTGGTTATGAGACCATCTTCGTGTCGGCCTACCTTAGAGTTTAGGATCTGAGACTGCCCTCGTGTTGGCTTTCCTTCTAAAATCCATCTTGTGATGATACCTTCTGGTTATGAGACCGCCTTCGTGTCGGCCTACCTTAGAGTTTAGGATCTGAGACAGCCCTCATGTCGGCATTCCTTCTAAATTCCATCATGTGATGGTAACCTCTGGTTATGAGACCGGCTTCGTGTCGGCTTACCTTAGAGTTTAGGATCTCAGACCTAACTCATGTCGGCTTTCCTTTTGAAAATCCATCTTGTGATGGTAACCTCTGGTTTTGAGACCGCCTTCATGTTGGCTTACCTTAGAGTTTAGGATCTGAGACGCCCTCGTGTCGGCTTTCCTTTTGAAAATCCATCTTGTGATGGTAACCTTTGGTTATGAGACCGCCTTCGTGTCGGCCTGCCTTAGAGTTTAGGATCTGAGACCGCCCTCGTGTTGGCTTTCCTTCTAAAATCCATCTTGTGATGGTAACCTTTGGTTATGAGACCGCCTTCCTGTCGGCCTACCTTAGAGTTTAGGATCTGAGACGCCCTTGTGACTGCTTTCCTATTGAAAATCCATCTTGTGATGGTAACCTCTGGTTATGAGACCATCTTCGTGTCGGCCTACCTTAGAGTTTAGGATCTGAGACTGCCCTCGTGTTGGCTTTCCTTCTAAAATCCATCTTGTGATGATACCTTCTGGTTATGAGACCGCCTTCGTGTCGGCCTACCTTAGAGTTTAGGATCTGAGACAGCCCTCATGTCGGCATTCCTTCTAAAATGCATCTTGTGATGGTAACCTCTGGTTATGAGACCGCCTTCGTTTCGGCCTACCTTAGAGTTTAGGATCTGAGACCGCCCTCGTGTCGGCTTTCCCTCTAAAATCCATTTTTTGAAGGTAACCTCTGGTTATGAGACCGCCTTCGTGTCCGCCTACCTTAGAGTTTAAGATCTGAGACCGCCCTCGTGTTGGATTTCCCTCTAAAATCCAACTTTTGATGGTAACCTCTGGTTATGAGACCGCCTTGGTGTCGGCCTACCTTAGAGTTTAGGATCTGAGACCGCACTCGTGTCGACTTTCCTTTTGAAAATCCATCTTATGATGGTAACCTTTGGTTATGAGACCGCCTTCGTGTCGGCCTGCCTTAGAGTTTAGGATCGGAGACCGCCCTCGTGTCGGCTTTCCTTTTGAAAATCCTTCTTGTGATGGTAACCTCTAGTTATGAGACCGCCTTCGTGTCGGCCTACCTTAGAGTTTAGGATCTGAGACCGCCCTCGTGTCGGCTTTCCTTCTAAAATGCATCTTGTGATGGTAACCTCTGGTTATGAGACCGCCTTCGTTTCGGCCTACCTTAGAGTTTAGGATCTGAGACCGCCCTCGTGTCGGCTTTCCCTCTAAAATCCATTTTTTGAAGGTAACCTCTGGTTATGAGACCGCCTTGGTGTCGGCCTGCCTTAGAGTTTAGGATCTGATACCACCCTCGTGTCGACTTTCCTTTTGAAAATCCATCTTATGATGGTAACCTTTGGTTATGAGACCGCCTTCGTGTCGGCCTGCCTTAGAGTTTAGGATCTGAGACCGCCCTCGTGTTGGCTTTCCTTCTAAAATCCATCTTGTGATGGTAACCTTTGGTTATGAGACCGCCTTCCTGTCGGCCTACCTTATAGTTTACGATGTGAGACGCCCTTGTGACTGCTTTCCTATTGAAAATCCATCTTGTGATGGTAACCTCTGGTTATGAGACCATCTTCGTGTCGGCCTACCTTAGAGTTTAGGATCTGAGACTGCCCTCGTGTTGGCTTTCCTTCTAAAATCCATCTTGTGATGATACCTTCTGGTTATGAGACCGCCTTCGTGTCGGCCTACCTTAGAGTTTAGGATCTGAGACAGCCCTCATGTCGGCATTCCTTCTAGAATCCATCATGTGATGGTAACCTCTGGTTATGAGACCGGCTTCGTGTCGGCTTACCTTAGAGTTTAGGATCTCAGACCG
This sequence comes from Lathyrus tuberosus, assembly GCA_022829125.1. NCBI lineage: Eukaryota > Viridiplantae > Streptophyta > Magnoliopsida > Fabales > Fabaceae > Lathyrus > Lathyrus tuberosus. Next base: position 11,691,030 of record JALAZF010000038.1, read on the forward strand.
AACTCATGTCGGCTTTCCTTTTGAAAATCCATCTTGTGATGGTAACCTCTGGTTTTGAGACCGCCTTCATGTTGGCTTACCTTAGAGTTTAGGATCTGAGACGCCCTCGTGTCGGCTTTCCTTTTGAAAATCCATCTTGTGATGGTGACCTCTGGTTATGAGACCGCCTTCGTGTTGGCCTACATTAGAGTTTAGGATTTGAGTTGCCCTCATGTCGGCTTTCCTTCTAAAATCCATCTTGTAATGGTAACCTCTGGTTATAAGACCGCCTTCGTGTCGGCCTACCTTAGAGTTTAGGATCTGATACTGCCCTCGTGTCAGCTTTCCGTCTAAAATCCGTCTTGTGATGGTAACCTCTGGTTGTGAGACCGCCTTCGTGTCCGCCAACCTTAGAGTTTAGGATCTGAGACCGCCCTCGTGTCGGCTTTCCTTCTAAAATGCATCTTGTGATGGTAACCTCTGGTTATGAGACAGCCTTCGTTTCGGCCTACCTTAGAGTTTAGGATCTGAGACCGCCCTCGTGTCGGCTTTCCCTCTAAAATCCATTTTTTGAAGTTAACCTCTGGTTATGAGACCGCCTTGGTGTCGGCCTGCCTTAGAGTTTAGGATCTGATACCACCCTCGTGTCGACTTTCCTTTTGAAAATCCATCTTATGATGGTAACCTTTGGTTATGAGACCGCCTTCGTGTCGGCCTGCCTTAGAGTTTAGGATCTGAGACCGCCCTCGTGTCGGCTTTCCTTCTAAAATCTATCTTGTGATGGTAACCTTTGGTTATGAGACCGCCTTCCTGTCGGCCTACCTTATAGTTTAGGATGTGAGACCGCCCTCGTGTCAGCTTTCCTTCTAAAATGGATCTTGTGATGGTACCCTCTGGTTATGAGACTGCCTTCGTGTCGGCCTACCTTAGAGTTTAGGATCTGAGACGCCCTTGTGACTGCTTTCCTATTGAAAATCCATCTTGTGATGGTAACCTCTGGTTATGAGACCATCTTCGTGTCGGCCTACCTTAGAGTTTAGGATCTGAGACTGCCCTCGTGTTGGCTTTCCTTCTAAAATCCATCTTGTGATGATACCTTCTGGTTATGAGACCGCCTTCGTGTCGGCCTACCTTAGAGTTTAGGATCTGAGACAGCCCTCATGTCGGCATTCCTTCTAAATTCCATCATGTGATGGTAACCTCTGGTTATGAGACCGGCTTCGTGTCGGCTTACCTTAGAGTTTAGGATCTCAGACCTAACTCATGTCGGCTTTCCTTTTGAAAATCCATCTTGTGATGGTAACCTCTGGTTTTGAGACCGCCTTCATGTTGGCTTACCTTAGAGTTTAGGATCTGAGACGCCCTCGTGTCGGCTTTCCTTTTGAAAATCCATCTTGTGATGGTGACCTCTGGTTATGAGACCGCCTTCGTGTTGGCCTACGTTAGAGTTTAGGATTTGAGTTGCCCTCATGTCGGCTTTCCTTCTAAAATCCATCTTGTAATGGTAACCTCTGGTTATAAGACCGCCTTCGTGTCGGCCTACCTTAGAGTTTAGGATCTGATACTGCCCTCGTGTCAGCTTTCCGTCTAAAATCCGTCTTGTGATGGTAACCTCTGGTTGTGAGACCGCCTTCGTGTCCGCCAACCTTAGAGTTTAGGATCTGAGACCGCCCTCGTGTTGGATTTCCCTCTAAAATCCAACTTTTGATGGTAACCTCTGGTTATGTGACCGCCTTGGTGTCGGCCTACCTTAGAGTTTAGGATCTGAGACCGCACTCGTGTCGACTTTCCTTTTGAAAATCCATCTTATGATGGTAAACTTTGGTTATGAGACCGCCTTCGTGTCGGCCTGCCTAAGAGTTTAGGATCGAAGACCGCCCTCGTGTCGGCTTTCCTTTTGAAAATCCTTCTTGTGATGGTAACCTCTAGTTATCAGACTGCCTTCGTGTCGGCCTACCTTAGAGTTTAGGATCTGAGACCGCCCTCGTGTCGGCTTTCCTTCTAAAATGCATCTTGTGATGGTAACCTCTGGTTATGAGACCGCCTTCGTTTCGGCCTACCTTAGAGTTTAGGATCTGAGACCGCCCTCGTGTCGGCTTTCCCTCTAAAATCCATTTTTTGAAGGTAACCTCTGGTTATGAGACCGCCTTCGTGTCCGCCTACCTTAGAGTTTAAGATCTGAGACCGCCCTCGTGTTGGATTTCCCTCTAAAATCCAACTTTTGATGGTAACCTCTGGTTACGAGACCGCCTTGGTGTCGGCCTACCTTAGAGTTTAGGATCTGAGACCGCACTCGTGTCGACTTTCCTTTTGAAAATCCATCTTATGATGGTAACCTTTGGTTATGAGACCGCCTTCGTGTCGTCCTGCCTAAGAGTTTAGGATCGAAGACCGCCCTCGTGTCGGCTTTCCTTTTGAAAATCCTTCTTGTGATGGTAACCTCTAGTTATCAGACCGCCTTCGTGTCGGCCTACCTTAGAGTTTAGGATCTGAGACTGCCCTCGTGTCGGCTTTCCTTCTAAAATGCATCTTGTGATGGTAACCTCTGGTTATGAGACCGCCTTCATTTCGGCCTACCTTAGAGTTTAGGATCTGAGACCGCCCTCGTGTCAGCTTTCCCTCTAAAATCCATATTTTGAAGGTAACCTCTAGTTATGAGACCGCCTTGGTGTCGGCCTGCCTTAGAGTTTAGGATCTGATACCGCCCTCGTGTCAACTTTCCTTTTGAAAATCCATCATATAATGGTAACCTTTGGTTATGAGACTGCCTTCGTGTCGGCCTACCTTAGAGTTTAGGATCTGAGACCGCCCTCGTGTCGGCTTTCCTTCTAAAATCCATCTTGTGATGGTAACCTTTGGTTATGAGACCGCCTTCCTGTCGGCCTACCTTATAGTTTAGGATGTGAGACCGCCCTCGTGTCAGCTTTCCTTCTAAAATGGATCTTGTGATGGTACCCTCTGGTTATGAGATTGCCTTCGTGTCGGCCTACCTTAGAGTTTAGGATCTGAGACCGCCCTCGTGTCGACTTTCCTTTTGAAAATCCATCTTATGATGGTAACCTTTGGTTATGAGACCGCCTTCGTGTCGTCCTGCCTAAGAGTTTAGGATCGAAGACCGCCCTCGTGTCGGCTTTCCTTTTGAAAATCCTTCTTGTGATGGTAACCTCTAGTTATCAGACCGCCTTCGTGTCGGCCTACCTTAGAGTTTAGGATCTGAGACTGCCCTCGTGTCGGCTTTCCTTCTAAAATGCATCTTGTGATGGTAACCTCTGGTTATGAGACCGCCTTCGTTTCGGCCTACCTTAGAGTTTAGGATCTGAGACCGCCCTCGTGTCGGCTTTCCCTCAAAAATCCATTTTTTGAAGGTAACCTCTGGTTATGAGACCGCCTTGGTGTCGGCCTGCCTTAGAGTTTAGGATCTGATACCACCCTCGTGTCGACTTTCCTTTTGAAAATCCATCTTATGATGGTAACCTTTGGTTATGAGACCGCCTTCGTGTCGGCCTACCTTAGAGTTTAGGATCTGAGACCGCCCTCGTGTCGGCTTTCCTTCTAAAATGCATCTTGTGATGGTAACCTCTTGTTATGAGACCGCCTTCGTTTCGGCCTACCTTAGAGTTTAGGATCTGAGACCGCCCTCGTGTCGGCTTTCCCTCTAAAATCCATTTTTTGAAGGTAACCTCTGGTTATGAGACCGCCTTCGTGTCCGCCTACCTTAGAGTTTAAGATCTGAGACCGCCCTCGTGTTGGATTTCCCTCTAAAATCCAACTTTTGATGGTAACCTCTGGTTATGAGACCGCCTTGGTGTCGGCCTACCTTAGAGTTTAGGATCTGAGACCGCACTCGTGTCGACTTTCCTTTTGAAAATCCATCTTATGATGGTAACCTTTGGTTATGAGACCGCCTTCGTGTCGTCCTGCCTAAGAGTTTAGGATCGAAGACCGCCCTCGTGTCGGCTTTCCTTTTGAAAATCCTTCTTGTGATGGTAACCTCTAGTTATCAGACCGCCTTCGTGTCGGCCTACCTTAGAGTTTAGGATCTGAGACTGCCCTCGTGTCGGCTTTCCTTCTAAAATGCATCTTGTGATGGTAACCTCTGGTTATGAGACCGCCTTCGTTTTGGCCTACCTTAGAGTTTAGGATCTGAGACCGCCCTCGTGTCGGCTTTCCCTCTAAAATCCATTTTTTGAAGGTAACCTCTGGTTATGAGACCGCCTTGGTGTCGGCCTGCCTTAGAGTTTAGGATCTGATACCACCCTCGTGTCGACTTTCCTTTTGAAAATCCATCTTATGATGGTAACCTTTGGTTATGAGACCGCCTTCGTGTCGGCCTGCCTTAGAGTTTAGGATCTGAGACCGCCCTCGTGTCGGCTTTCCTTCTAAAATCCATCTTGTGAGGGTAACCTTTGGTTATGAGACCGCCTTCCTGTCGGCCTACCTTATAGTTTAGGATGTGAGACCGCCCTCGTGTCAGCTTTCCTTCTAAAATGGATCTTGTGATGGTACCCTCTGGTTATGAGATTGCCTTCGTGTCGGCCTACCTTAGAGTTTAGGATCTGAGACGCCCTTGTGACTGCTTTCCTATTGAAAATCCATCTTGTGATGGTAACCTCTGGTTATGAGACCATCTTCGTGTCGGCCCACCTTAGAGTTTAGGATCTGAGACTGCCCTCGTGTTGGCTTTCCTTCTAATATCCATCTTGTGATGATACCTTCTGGTTATGAGACCGCCTTCGTGTCGGCCTACCTTAGAGTTTAGGATCTGAGACAGCCCTCATGTCGGCATTACTTCTAAAATCCATCATGTGATGGTAACCTCTGGTTATGAGACCGCCTTCATGTTGGCTTACCTTAGAGTTTAGGATCTGAGACGCCCTCGTGTCGGCTTTCCTTTTGAAAATCCATCTTGTGATGGTAACCTCTGGTTATGAGACCGCCTTCGTGTTGGCCTACATTAGAGTTTAGGATCTTAGTCGCCCTCGTGTCGGCTTTCCTTCTAAAATCCATCTTGTAATGGTAACCTCTGGTTATAAGACCGCCTTCGTGTCGGCCTACCTTAGAGTTTAGGATCTAATACCGCCCTCGTGTCGGCTTTCCCTCTAAAATCCAACTTTTGATGGTAACCTCTGGTTATGAGACCGCCTTGGTGTCGGCCTACCTTAGAGTTTAGGATCGGAGACCGCCCTCGTGTCGGCTTTCCTTTTGAAAATCCTTCTTGTGATGGTAACCTCTAGTTATCAGACCGCCTTCGTGTCGGCCTACCTTAGAGTTTAGGATCTGAGACTGCCCTCGTGTCGGCTTTCCTTCTAAAATGCATCTTGTGATGGTAACCTCTGGTTATGAGACCGCCTTCGTTTCGGCCTACCTTAGAGTTTAGGATCTGAGACCGCCCTCGTGTCGGCTTTCCCTCTAAAATCCATTTTTTGAAGGTAACCTCTGGTTATGAGACCGCCTTGGTGTCGGCCTGCCTTAGAGTTTAGGATCTGATACCGCCCTCGTGTCGACTTTCCTTTTGAAAATCCATCTTATAATGGTAACCTTTGGTTATGAGACTGCCTTCGTGTCGGCCTACCTTAGAGTTTAGGATCTGAGACCGCCCTCGTGTCGGCTTTCCCTCTAAAATCCATTTTTTGAAGGTAACCTCTGCTTATGAGACCGCCTTGGTGTCGGCCTGCCTTAGAGTTTAGGATCTGATACCGCCCTCGTGTCAACTTTCGTTTTGAAAATCCATCTTATGATGGTAACCTCTGGTTATGAGACCGCCTTCGTGTCGGCCTGCCTTAGAGTTTAGGATCTGAGACCGCCCTCGTGTCGGCTTTCCTTCTAAAATCCATCTTGTGATGGTAACCTTTGGTTATGAGACCGCCTTCGTGTCGGCCTGCCTAAGAGTTTAGGATCGAAGACCGCCCTCGTGTCGGCTTTCCTTTTGAAAATCCTTCTTGTTATGGTAACCTCTAGTTATCAGACCGCCTTCGTGTCGGCCTACCTTAGAGTTTAGGATCTGAGACTGCCCTCGTGTCGGCTTTCCTTCTAAAATGCATCTTGTGATGGTAACCTCTGGTTATGAGACCGCCTTCGTTTCGGCCTACCTTAGAGTTTAGGATCTGAGACCGCCCTCGTGTCGGCTTTCCCTCTAAAATCCATTTTTTGAAGGTAACCTCTGGTTATGAGACCGCCTTCGTGTCCGCCTACCTTAGAGTTTAAGATCTGAGACCGCCCTCGTGTTGGATTTCCCTCTAAAATCCAACTTTTGATGGTAACCTCTGGTTATGAGACCGCCTTGGTGTCGGCCTACCTTAGAGTTTAGGATCTGAGACCGCACTCGTGTCGACTTTCCTTTTGAAAATCCATCTTATGATGGTAACCTTTGGTTATGAGACCGCCTTCGTGTCGTCCTGCCTAAGAGTTTAGGATCGAAGACCGCCCTCGTGTCGGCTTTCCTTTTGAAAATCCTTCTTGTGATGGTAACCTCTAGTTATCAGACCGCCTTCGTGTCGGCCTACCTTAGAGTTTAGGATCTGAGACTGCCCTCGTGTCGGCTTTCCTTCTAAAATGCATCTTGTGATGGTAACCTCTGGTTATGAGACCGCCTTCGTTTCGGCCTACCTTAGAGTTTAGGATCTGAGACCGCCCTCGTGTCGGCTTTCCCTCTAAAATCCATTTTTTGAAGGTAACCTCTGGTTATGAGACCGCCTTGGTGTCGGCCTGCCTTAGAGTTTAGGATCTGATACCACCCTCGTGTCGACTTTCCTTTTGAAAATCCATCTTATGATGGTAACCTTTGGTTATGAGACCGCCTTCGTGTCGGCCTGCCTTAGAGTTTAGGATCTGAGACCGCCCTCGTGTCGGCTTTCCTTCTAAAATCCATCTTGTGAGGGTAACCTTTGGTTATGAGACCGCCTTCCTGTCGGCCTACCTTATAGTTTAGGATGTGAGACCGCCCTCGTGTCAGCTTTCCTTCTAAAATGGATCTTGTGATGGTACCCTCTGGTTATGAGATTGCCTTCGTGTCGGCCTACCTTAGAGTTTAGGATCTGAGACGCCCTTGTGACTGCTTTCCTATTGAAAATCCATCTTGTGATGGTAACCTCTGGTTATGAGACCATCTTCGTGTCGGCCCACCTTAGAGTTTAGGATCTGAGACTGCCCTCGTGTTGGCTTTCCTTCTAATATCCATCTTGTGATGATACCTTCTGGTTATGAGACCGCCTTCGTGTCGGCCTACCTTAGAGTTTAGGATCTGAGACAGCCCTCATGTCGGCATTACTTCTAAAATCCATCATGTGATGGTAACCTCTGGTTATGAGACCGCCTTCATGTTGGCTTACCTTAGAGTTTAGGATCTGAGACGCCCTCGTGTCGGCTTTCCTTTTGAAAATCCATCTTGTGATGGTAACCTCTGGTTATGAGACCGCCTTCGTGTTGGCCTACATTAGAGTTTAGGATCTTAGTCGCCCTCGTGTCGGCTTTCCTTCTAAAATCCATCTTGTAATGGTAACCTCTGGTTATAAGACCGCCTTCGTGTCGGCCTACCTTAGAGTTTAGGATCTAATACCGCCCTCGTGTCGGCTTTCCCTCTAAAATCCGTCTTGTGATGGTAACCTCTGGTTGTGAGACCGCCTTCGTGTCTGCCAACCTTAGAGTTTAGGATCTGAGACCGCCCTCGTGTTGGATTTCCCTCTAAAATCCAACTTTTGATGGTAACCTCTGGTTATGAGACCGCCTTGGTGTCGGCCTACCTTAGAGTTTAGGATCGGAGACCGCCCTCGTGTCGGCTTTCCTTTTGAAAATCCTTCTTGTGATGGTAACCTCTAGTTATCAGACCGCCTTCGTGTCGGCCTACCTTAGAGTTTAGGATCTGAGACTGCCCTCGTGTCGGCTTTCCTTCTAAAATGCATCTTGTGATGGTAACCTCTGGTTATGAGACCGCCTTCGTTTCGGCCTACCTTAGAGTTTAGGATCTGAGACCGCCCTCGTGTCGGCTTTCCCTCTAAAATCCATTTTTTGAAGGTAACCTCTGGTTATGAGACCGCCTTGGTGTCGGCCTGCCTTAGAGTTTAGGATCTGATACCGCCCTCGTGTCGACTTTCCTTTTGAAAATCCATCTTATAATGGTAACCTTTGGTTATGAGACTGCCTTCGTGTCGGCCTACCTTAGAGTTTAGGATCTGAGACCGCCCTCGTGTCGGCTTTCCCTCTAAAATCCATTTTTTGAAGGTAACCTCTGCTTATGAGACCGCCTTGGTGTCGGCCTGCCTTAGAGTTTAGGATCTGATACCGCCCTCGTGTCAACTTTCGTTTTGAAAATCCATCTTATGATGGTAACCTCTGGTTATGAGACCGCCTTCGTGTCGGCCTGCCTTAGAGTTTAGGATCTGAGACCGCCCTCGTGTCGGCTTTCCTTCTAAAATCCATCTTGTGATGGTAACCTTTGGTTATGAGACCGCCTTCGTGTCGGCCTGCCTAAGAGTTTAGGATCGAAGACCGCCCTCGTGTCGGCTTTCCTTTTGAAAATCCTTCTTGTTATGGTAACCTCTAGTTATCAGACCGCCTTCGTGTCGGCCTACCTTAGAGTTTAGGATCTGAGACTGCCCTCGTGTCGGCTTTCCTTCTAAAATGCATCTTGTGATGGTAACCTCTGGTTATGAGACCGCCTTCGTTTCGGCCTACCTTAGAGTTTAGGATCTGAGACCGCCCTCGTGTCAGCTTTCCCTCTAAAATCCATTTTTTGAAGGTAACCTCTGGTTATGAGACCGCCTTGGTGTCGGCCTGCCTTAGAGTTTAGGATCTGATACCGCCCTCGTGTCAACTTTCCTTTTGAAAATCCATCTTATAATGGTAACCTTTGGTTATGAGACTGCCTTCGTGTCGGCCTACCTTAGAGTTTAGGATCTGAGACCGCCCTCGTGTCGGCTTTCCTTCTAAAATGCATCTTGTGATGGTAACCTCTGGTTATGAGACCGCCTTCGTTTCCGCCTACCTTACAGTTTAGGATCTGAGACCGCCCTCGTGTCGGTTTTCCCTCTAAAATCCATTTTTTGAAGGTAACCTCTGGTTATGAGACCGCCTTCGTGTCCGCCTACCATAGAGTTTAAGATCTGAGACCGCCCTCGTGTTGGATTTCCCTCTAAAATCCAACTTTTGATGGTAACCTCTGGTTATGAGACCGCCTTGGTGTCGGCCTACCTTAGAGTTTAGGATCTGAGACCGCACTCGTGTCGACTTTCCTTTTGAAAATCCATCTTATGATGGTAACCTTTGGTTATGAGACCGCCTTCGTGTCGGCCTGCCTTAGAGTTTAGGATCTGAGACCGCCCTCGTGTCGGCTTTCCTTCTAAAATCCATCTTGTGAGGGTAACCTTTGGTTATGAGACCGCCTTCCTGTCGGCCTACCTTATAGTTTAGGATGTGAGACCGCCCTCGTGTCAGCTTTCCTTCTAAAATGGATCTTGTGATGGTACCCTCTGGTTATGAGATTGCCTTCGTGTCGGCCTACCTTAGAGTTTAGGATCTGAGACGCCCTTGTGACTGCTTTCCTATTGAAAATCCATCTTGTGATGGTAACCTCTGGTTATGAGACCATCTTCGTGTCGGCCCACCTTAGAGTTTAGGATCTGAGACTGCCCTCGTGTTGGCTTTCCTTCTAATATCCATCTTGTGATGATACCTTCTGGTTATGAGACCGCCTTCGTGTCGGCCTACCTTAGAGTTTAGGATCTGAGACAGCCCTCATGTCGGCATTACTTCTAAAATCCATCATGTGATGGTAACCTCTGGTTATGAGACCGCCTTCATGTTGGCTTACCTTAGAGTTTAGGATCTGAGACGCCCTCGTGTCGGCTTTCCTTTTGAAAATCCATCTTGTGATGGTAACCTCTGGTTATGAGACCGCCTTCGTGTTGGCCTACATTAGAGTTTAGGATCTTAGTCGCCCTCGTGTCGGCTTTCCTTCTAAAATCCATCTTGTAATGGTAACCTCTGGTTATAAGACCGCCTTCGTGTCGGCCTACCTTAGAGTTTAGGATCTAATACCGCCCTCGTGTCGGCTTTCCCTCTAAAATCCGTCTTGTGATGGTAACCTCTGGTTGTGAGACCGCCTTCGTGTCTGCCAACCTTAGAGTTTAGGATCTGAGACCGCCCTCGTGTTGGATTTCCCTCTAAAATCCAACTTTTGATGGTAACCTCTGGTTATGAGACCGCCTTGGTGTCGGCCTACCTTAGAGTTTAGGATCGGAGACCGCCCTCGTGTCGGCTTTCCTTTTGAAAATCCTTCTTGTGATGGTAACCTCTAGTTATCAGACCGCCTTCGTGTCGGCCTACCTTAGAGTTTAGGATCTGAGACTGCCCTCGTGTCGGCTTTCCTTCTAAAATGCATCTTGTGATGGTAACCTCTGGTTATGAGACCGCCTTCGTTTCGGCCTACCTTAGAGTTTAGGATCTGAGACCGCCCTCGTGTCGGCTTTCCCTCTAAAATCCATTTTTTGAAGGTAACCTCTGGTTATGAGACCGCCTTGGTGTCGGCCTGCCTTAGAGTTTAGGATCTGATACCGCCCTCGTGTCGACTTTCCTTTTGAAAATCTATCTTATAATGGTAACCTTTGGTTATGAGACTGCCTTCGTGTCGGCCTACCTTAGAGTTTAGGATCTGAGACCGCCCTCGTGTCGGCTTTCCCTCTAAAATCCATTTTTTGAAGGTAACCTCTGCTTATGAGACCGCCTTGGTGTCGGCCTGCCTTAGAGTTTAGGATCTGATACCGCCCTCGTGTCAACTTTCGTTTTGAAAATCCATCTTATGATGGTAACCTCTGGTTATGAGACCGCCTTCGTGTCGGCCTGCCTTAGAGTTTAGGATCTGAGACCGCCCTCGTGTCGGCTTTCCTTCTAAAATCCATCTTGTGATGGTAACCTTTGGTTATGAGACCGCCTTCGTGTCGGCCTGCCTAAGAGTTTAGGATCGAAGACCGCCCTCGTGTCGGCTTTCCTTTTGAAAATCCTTCTTGTTATGGTAACCTCTAGTTATCAGACCGCCTTCGTGTCGGCCTACCTTAGAGTTTAGGATCTGAGACTGCCCTCGTGTCGGCTTTCCTTCTAAAATGCATCTTGTGATGGTAACCTCTGGTTATGAGACCGCCTTCGTTTCGGCCTACCTTAGAGTTTAGGATCTGAGACCGCCCTCGTGTCAGCTTTCCCTCTAAAATCCATTTTTTGAAGGTAACCTCTGGTTATGAGACCGCCTTGGTGTCGGCCTGCCTTAGAGTTTAGGATCTGATACCGCCCTCGTGTCAACTTTCCTTTTGAAAATCCATCTTATAATGGTAACCTTTGGTTATGAGACTGCCTTCGTGTCGGCCTACCTTAGAGTTTAGGATCTGAGACCGCCCTCGTGTCGGCTTTCCTTCTAAAATGCATCTTGTGATGGTAACCTCTGGTTATGAGACCGCCTTCGTTTCCGCCTACCTTACAGTTTAGGATCTGAGACCGCCCTCGTGTCGGTTTTCCCTCTAAAATCCATTTTTTGAAGGTAACCTCTGGTTATGAGACCGCCTTCGTGTCCGCCTACCATAGAGTTTAAGATCTGAGACCGCCCTCGTGTTGGATTTCCCTCTAAAATCCAACTTTTGATGGTAACCTCTGGTTATGAGACCGCCTTGGTGTCGGCCTACCTTAGAGTTTAGGATCTGAGACCGCACTCGTGTCGACTTTCCTTTTGAAAATCCATCTTATGATGGTAACCTTTGGTTATGAGACCGCCTTCGTGTCGGCCTGCCTTAGAGTTTAGGATCGGAGACCGCCCTCGTGTCGGCTTTCCTTTTGAAAATCCTTCTTGTTATGGTAACCTCTAGTTATCAGACCGCCTTCGTGTCGGCCTACCTTAGAGTTTAGGATCTGAGACTGCCCTCGTGTCGGCTTTCCTTCTAAAATGCATCTTGTGATGGTAACCTCTGGTTATGAGACCGCCTTCGTTTCGGCCTACCTTAGAGTTTAGGATCTGAGACCGCCCTCGTGTCAGCTTTCCCTCTAAAATCCATTTTTTGAAGGTAACCTCTGGTTATGAGACCGCCTTGGTGTCGGCTTGCCTTAGAGTTTAGGATCTGATACCGCCCTCGTGTCAACTTTCCTTTTGAAAATCCATCTTATAATGGTAACCTTTGGTTATGAGACTGCCTTCGTGTCGGCCTACCTTAGAGTTTAGGATCTGAGACCGCCCTCGTGTCGGCTTTCCTTCTAAAATGCATCTTGTGATGGTAACCTCTGGTTATGAGACCGCCTTCGTTTCCGCCTACCTTACAGTTTAGGATCTGAGACCGCCCTCGTGTCGGCTTTCCCTCTAAAATCCATTTTTTGAAGGTAACCTCTGGTTATGAGACCGCCTTCGTGTCCGCCTACCATAGAGTTTAAGATCTGAGACCGCCCTCGTGTTGGATTTCCCTCTAAAATCCAACTTTTGATGGTAACCTCTGGTTATGAGACCGCCTTGGTGTCGGCCTACCTTAGAGTTTAGGATCTGAGACCGTACTCGTGTCGACTTTCCTTTTGAAAATCCATCTTATGATGGTAACCTTTGGTTATGAGACCGCCTTCGTGTCGGCCTGCCTTAGAGTTTAGGATCGGAGACCGCCCTCGTGTCGGCTTTCCTTTTGAAAATCCTTCTTGTGATGGTAACCTCTAGTTATGAGACCGCCTTCGTGTCGGCCTACCTTAGAGTTTAGGATCTGAGACCGCCCTCGTGTCGGCTTTCCTTCTAAAATGCATCTTGTGATGGTAACCTCTGGTTATGAGACCGCCTTCGTTTCCGCCTACCTTACAGTTTAGGATCTGAGACCGCCCTCGTGTCGGTTTTCCCTCTAAAATCCATTTTTTGAAGGTAACCTCTGGTTATGAGACCGCCTTCGTGTCCGCCTGCCATAGAGTTTAAGATCTGAGACCGCCCTCGTGTTGGATTTCCCTCTAAAAATCCATCTTATGATGGTAACCTCTGGTTATGAGACCGCCTTCGTGTCGGCCTGCCTTAGAGTTTAGGATCTGAGACCGCACTCGTGTCGACTTTCCTTTTGAAAATCCATCTTATGATGGTAACCTTTGGTTATGAGACCGCCTTCGTGTCGGCCTGCCTTAGAGTTTAGGATCGGAGACCGCCCTCGTGTCAGCTTTCCTTCTAAAATGGATCTTGTGATGGTACCCTCTGGTTATGAGATTGCCTTCGTGTCGGCCTACCTTAGAGTTTAGGATCTGAGACGCCCTTGTGACTGCTTTCCTATTGAAAATCCATCTTGTGATGGTAACCTCTGGTTATGAGACCATCTTCGTGTCGGCCCACCTTAGAGTTTAGGATCTGAGACTGCCCTCGTGTTGGCTTTCCTTCTAATATCCATCTTGTGATGATACCTTCTGGTTATGAGACCGCCTTCGTGTCGGCCTACCTTAGAGTTTAGGATCTGAGACAGCCCTCATGTCAGCATTACTTCTAAAATCCATCATGTGATGGTAACCTCTGGTTATGAGACCGGCTTCGTGTCGGCTTACCTTAGAGTTTAGGATCTCAGACCGAACTCATCTCGGCTTTCCTTTTGAAAATCCATCATGTGATGGTAAACTCTGGTTTTGAGACCGCCTTCATGTTGGCTTACCTTAGAGTTTAGGATCTGAGACGCCCTCGTGTCGGCTTTCCTTTTGAAAATCCATCTTGTGATGGTAACCTCTGGTTATGAGACCGCCTTCGTGTTGGCCTACATTAGAGTTTAGGATCTTAGTCGCCCTCGTGTCGGCTTTCCTTCTAAAATCCATCTTGTAATGGTAACCTCTGGTTATAAGACCGCCTTCGTGTCGGCCTACCTTAGAGTTTAGGATCTAATACCGCCCTCGTGTCGGCTTTCCCTCTAAAATCCGTCTTGTGATGGTAACCTCTGGTTGTGAGACCGCCTTCGTGTCTGCCAACCTTAGAGTTTAGGATCTGAGACCGCCCTCGTGTTGGATTTCCCTCTAAAATCCAACTTTTGATGGTAACCTCTGGTTATTTGACCGCCTTGGTGTCGGCCTACCTTAGAGTTTAGGATCGGAGACCGCCCTCGTGTCGGCTTTCCTTTTGAAAATCCTTCTTGTGATGGTAACCTCTAGTTATCAGACCGCCTTCGTGTCGGCCTACCTTAGAGTTTAGGATCTGAGACTGCCCTCGTGTCGGCTTTCCTTCTAAAATGCATCTTGTGATGGTAACCTCTGGTTATGAGACCGCCTTCGTTTCGGCCTACCTTAGAGTTTAGGATCTGAGACCGCCCTCGTGTCGGCTTTCCCTCTAAAATCCATTTTTTGAAGGTAACCTCTGGTTATGAGACCGCCTTGGTGTCGGCCTGCCTTAGAGTTTAGGATCTGATACCGCCCTCGTGTCGACTTTCCTTTTGAAAATCCATCTTATAATGGTAACCTTTGGTTATGAGACTGCCTTCGTGTCGGCCTACCTTAGAGTTTAGGATCTGAGACCGCCCTCGTGTCGGCTTTCCCTCTAAAATCCATTTTTTGAAGGTAACCTCTGCTTTTGAGACCGCCTTGGTGTCGCCCTGCCTTAGAGTTTAGGATCTGATACCGCCCTCGTGTCAACTTTCCTTTTGAAAATCCATCTTATGATGGTAACCTCTGGTTATGAGACCGCCTTCGTGTCGGCCTGCCTTAGAGTTTAGGATCTGAGACCGCCCTCGTGTCGGCTTTCCTTCTAAAATCCATCTTGTGATGGTAACCTTTGGTTATGAGACCGCCTTCCTGTCGGCCTACCTTATAGTTTAGGATGTGACACCGCCCTCGTGTCAGCTTTCCTTCTAAAATCCATCTTGTGATGGTAACCTTTGGTTATGAGACCGCCTTCCTGTCGGCCTACCTTATAGTTTAGGATGTGAGACCGCCCTCGTGTCAGCTTTCCTTCTAAAATGGATCTTGTGATGGTACCCTCTGGTTATGAGATTGCCTTCGTGTCGGCCTACCTTAGAGTTTAGGATCTGAGACGCCCTCGTGTCGGCTTTCCTTTTGAAAATCCATCTTGTGATGGTAACCTCTGGTTATGAGACCGCCTTCGTGTTGGCCTACGTTAGAGTTTAGGATCTTAGTCGCCCTCGTGTCGGCTTTCCTTCTAAAATCCATCTTGTAATGGTAACCTCTGGTTATAAGACCGCCTTCGTGTCGGCCTACCTTAGAGTTTAGGATCTAATACCGCCCTCGTGTCGGCTTTCCCTCTAAAATCCGTCTTGTGATGGTAACCTCTGGTTGTGAGACCGCCTTCGTGTCTGCCAACCTTAGAGTTTAGGATCTGAGACCGCCCTCGTGTTGGATTTCCCTCTAAAATCCAACTTTTGATGGTAACCTCTGGTTATGAGACCGCCTTGGTGTCGGCCTACCTTAGAGTTTAGGATCTGAGACCGCACTCGTGTCGACATTCCTTTTGAAAATCCATCTTATGATGGTAACCTTTGGTTATGAGACCGCCTTCGTGTCGGCCTGCCTAAGAGTTTAGGATCGGAGACCGCCCTAGTGTCGGCTTTCCTTTTGAAAATCCTTCTTGTGATGGTAACCTCTAGTTATCAGACCGCCTTCGTGTCGGCCTACCTTAGAGTTTAGGATCTGAGACTGCCCTCGTGTCGGCTTTCCTTCTAAAATGCATCTTGTGATGGTAACCTCTGGTTATGAGACCGCCTTCGTTTCGGCCTACCTTAGAGTTTAGGATCTGAGACCGCCCTCGTGTCGGCTTTCCCTCTAAAATCCATTTTTTGAAGGTAACCTCTGGTTATGAGACCGCCTTGGTGTCGGCCTGCCTTAGAGTTTAGGATCTGATACCACCCTCGTGTCGACTTTCCTTTTGAAAATCCATCTTATGATGGTAACCTTTGGTTATGAGACCGCCTTCGTGTCGGCCTGCCTTAGAGTTTAGGATCTGAAACCGCCCTCGTGTCGGCTTTCCTTCTAAAATCCATCTTGTGATGGTAACCTTTGGTTATGAGACCGCCTTCCTGTCGGCCTACCTTATAGTTTAGGATGTGAGACCGCCCTCGTGTCAGCTTTCCTTCTAAAATGGATCTTGTGATGGTACCCTCTGGTTATGAGATTGCCTTCGTGTCGGCCTACCTTAGAGTTTAGGATCTGAGACGCCCTTGTGACTGCTTTCCTATTGAAAATCCATCTTGTGATGGTAACCTCTGGTTATGAGACCATCTTCGTGTCGGCCCACCATAGAGTTTAGGATCTGAGACTGCCCTCGTGTTGGCTTTCCTTCTAATATCCATCTTGTGATGATACCTTCTGGTTATGAGACCGCCTTCGTGTCGGCCTACCTTAGAGTTTAGGATCTGAGACAACCCTCATGTCGGCATTACTTCTAAAATCCATCATGTGATGGTAACCTCTGGTTATGAGACCGGCTTCGTGTCGGCTTACCTTAGAGTTTAGGATCTCAGACCGAACTCATCTCGGCTTTCCTTTTGAAAATCCATCATGTGGTGGTAAACTCTGGTTTTGAGACCGCCTTCATGTTGGCTTACCTTAGAGTTTAGGATCTGAGACGCCCTCGTGTCGGCTTTCCTTTTGAAAATCCTTCTTGTGATGGTAACCTCTGGTTATGAGACCGCCTTCGTGTTGGCCTACATTAGAGTTTAGGATCTTAGTCGCCCTCGTGTCGGCTTTCCTTCTAAAATCCATCTTGTAATGGTAACCTCTGGTTATAAGACCGCCTTCGTGTCGGCCTACCTTAGAGTTTAGGATCTAATACCGCCCTCGTGTCGGCTTTCCCTCTAAAATCCGTCTTGTGATGGTAACCTCTGGTTGTGAGACCGCCTTCGTGTCTGCCAACCTTAGAGTTTAGGATCTGAGACCGCCCTCGTGTTGGATTTCCCTCTAAAATCCAACTTTTGATGGTAACCTCTGGTTATGAGACCGCCTTGGTGTCGGCCTACCTTAGAGTTTAGGATCGGAGACCGCCCTCGTGTCGGCTTTCCTTTTGAAAATCCTTCTTGTGATGGTAACCTCTAGTTATCAGACCGCCTTCGTGTCGGCCTACCTTAGAGTTTAGGATCTGAGACTGCCCTCGTGTCGGCTTTCCTTCTAAAATGCATCTTGTGATGGTAACCTCTGGTTATGAGACCGCCTTCGTTTCGGCCTACCTTAGAGTTTAGGATCTGAGACCGCCCTCGTGTCGGCTTTCCCTCTAAAATCCATTATTTGAAGGTAACCTCTGGTTATGAGACCGCCTTGGTGTCGGCCTGCCTTAGAGTTTAGGATCTGATACCGCCCTCGTGTCGACTTTCCTTTTGAAAATCCATCTTATAATGGTAACCTTTGGTTATGAGACTGCCTTCGTGTCGGCCTACCTTAGAGTTTAGGATCTGAGACCGCCCTCGTGTCGGCTTTCCCTCTAAAATCCATTTTTTGAAGGTAACCTCTGCTTATGAGACCGCCTTGGTGTCGGCCTGCCTTAGAGTTTAGGATCTGATACCGCCCTCGTGTCAACTTTCCTTTTGAAAATCAATCTTATGATGGTAACCTCTGGTTATGAGACCGCCTTCGTGTCGGCCTGCCTTAGAGTTTAGGATCTGAGACCGCCCTCGTGTCGGCTTTCCTTCTAAAATCCATCTTGTGATGGTAACCTTTGGTTATGAGACCGCCTTCCTGTCGGCCTACCTTATAGTTTAGGATGTGAGACCGCCCTCGTGTCAGCTTTCCTTCTAAAATCCATCTTGTGATGGTAACCTTTGGTTATGAGACCGCCTTCCTGTCGGCCTACCTTATAGTTTAGGATGTGAGACCGCCCTCGTGTCAGCTTTCCTTCTAAAATGGATCTTGTGATGGTACCCTCTGGTTATGAGATTGCCTTCGTGTCGGCCTACCTTAGAGTTTAGGATCTGAGACGCCCTCGTGTCGGCTTTCCTTTTGAAAATCCATCTTGTGATGGTAACCTCTGGTTATGAGACCGCCTTCGTGTT
Source organism: Lathyrus tuberosus (assembly GCA_022829125.1). NCBI lineage: Eukaryota > Viridiplantae > Streptophyta > Magnoliopsida > Fabales > Fabaceae > Lathyrus > Lathyrus tuberosus. The sequence goes on from JALAZF010000038.1 coordinate 11,708,963, forward strand.
GGCCTACGTTAGAGTTTAGGATCTTAGTCGCCCTCGTGTCGGCTTTCCTTCTAAAATCCATCTTGTAATGGTAACCTCTGGTTATAAGACCGCCTTCGTGTCGGCCTACCTTAGAGTTTAGGATCTAATACCGCCCTCGTGTCGGCTTTCCCTCTAAAATCCGTCTTGTGATGGTAACCTCTAGTTGTGAGACCGCCTTCGTGTCTGCCAACCTTAGAGTTTAGGATCTGAGACCGCCCTCGTGTCGGCTTTCCTTCTAAAATGCATCTTGTGATGGTAACCTCTGGTTATGAGACCGCCTTCGTTTCGGCCTACCTTAGAGTTTAGGATCTGAGACCGCCCTCGTGTCGGCTTTCCCTCTAAAATCCATTTTTTGAAGGTAACCTCTGGTTATGAGACCGCCTTGGTGTCGGTCTGCCTTAGAGTTTAGGGTCTGACACCGCCCTCGTGTCGACTTTCCTTTTGAAAATCCATCTTATAATGGTAACCTTTGGTTATGAGACTGCCTTCGTGTCGGCCTACCTTAGAGTTTAGGATCTGAGATCGCCCTCGTGTCGGCTTTCCTTCTAAAATGCATCTTGTGATGGTAACCTCTGGTTATGAGACCGCCTTCGTTTCGGCCTACTTTAGAGTTTAGGATCTGAGACCGCCCTCGTGTCGGCTTTCCCTCTAAAATCCATTTTTTGAAGGTAACCTCTGGTTATGAGACCACCTTGGTGTCGGCCTGCCTTAGAGTTTAGGATCTGATACCGCCCTTGTGTCGACTTTCCTTTTGAAAATCCATCTTATGATGGTAACCTTTGGTTATGAGACCGCCTTCGTGTCGGCCTGCCTTAGAGTTTAGGATCTGAGACCGCCCTCGTGTCGGCTTTCCTTCTAAAATCCATCTTGTGATGGTAACCTTTGGTTATGAGACCGCCTTCCTGTCGGCCTACCTTATAGTTTAGGATGTGAGACCGCCCTCGTGTCAGCTTTCCTTCTAAAATGGATCTTGTGATGGTACCCTCTGGTTATGAGACTGCCTTCGTGTCGGCCTACCTTAGAGTTTAGGATCTGAGACTGCCCTCGTGTTGGCTTTCCTTCTAATATCCATCTTGTGATGATACCTTCTGGTTATGAGACCGCCTTCGTGTCGGCCTACCTTAGAGTTTAGGATCTGAGACAGCCCTCATGTCGGCATTACTTCTAAAATCCATCATGTGATGGTAACCTCTGGTTATGAGACCGGCTTCGTGTCGGCTTACCTTAGAGTTTAGGATCTCAGACCGAACTCATGTCGGCTTTCCTTTTGAAAATCCATCATGTGATGGTAAACTCTGGTTTTGAGACCGCCTTCATGTTGGCTTACCTTAAAGTTTAGGATCTGAGACTCCCTCGTGTCGCCTTTCCTTTTCAAAATCCATCTTGTGATGGTAACCTCTAGTTATGTGACCGCCTTCGTGTTGGCCTACGTTAGAGTTTAGGATCCGAGTCACCCTCGTGTCGGCTTTCCTTCTAAAATTCATCTTGTAATGGTAACCTTTGGTTATAAGACCGCCTTCGTGTCGGCCTACCTTAGAGTTTAGGATCTAATACCGCCCTCCTGTCGGCTTTCCCTCTAAAATCCGTCTTGTGATGGTAACCTCTGGTTGTGAGACCGCCTTCGTGTCCGCCAACCTTAGAGTTTAGGATCTGAGACCGCCCTCGTGTTGGATTTCCCTCTAAAATCCAACTTTTGATGGTAACCTCTGGTTATGAGACCGCCTTGGTGTCGGCCTACCTTAGAGTTTAGGATCTGAGACCGCACTCGTGTCGACTCGCCTTTTGAAAATCCATCTTATGATGGTAACCTTTGGTTATGAGACCGCCTTCGTGTCGGCCTGCCTTAGAGTTTAGGATCGGAGACCGCCCTCGTGTCGGCTTTCCTTTTGAAAATCCTTCTTGTGATGGTAACCTCTAGTTATGAGACCGCCTTCGTGTCGGCCTACCTTAGAGTTTAGGATCTGAGACTGCCCTCGTGTCGGCTTTCCTTCTAAAATGCATCTTGTGATGGTAACCTCTGGTTATGAGACCGCCTTCGCTTCGGCCTACCTTAGAGTTTAGGATCTGAGACCGCCCTCGTGTCGGCTTTCCATCTAAAATCCATTTTTTGAAGGTAACCTCTGGTTATGAGACCGCCTTGGTGTCGGCCTGCCTTAGAGTTTAGGATCTGATACCGCCCTCGTGTCGACTTTCCTTTTGAAAATCCATCTTATAATGGTAACCTTTGGTTATGAGACTGCCTTCGTGTCAGCTTACCTTAGAGTTTAGGATCTGAGACTGCCCTCGTGTCGGCTTTCCTTTTGAAAATCCATCTGGTGATGGTAACCTCTGGTTATGAGACCGCCTTCTTGTCGGCCTACCTTAGAGTTTAGGATCTGAGACCGCCCTCGTGTCGGCTTTCCTTCTAAAATGCATCTTGTGATGGTAACCTCTGGTTATGAGACCGCCTTCGTTTCGGCCTACCTTAGAGTTTAGGATCTGAGACCGCCCTCGTGTCGGCTTTCCCTCTAAAATCCATTTTTTGAAGGTAACCTCTGGTTATGAGACAGCCTTGGTGTTGGCCTACCTTAGAGTTTAGGATCTGAGACCGCCCTCGTGTCGACTTTCCTTTTGAAAATCCATCTTATAATGGTAACCTTTGGTTATGAGACTGCCTTCGTGTCAGCTTACCTTTGAATTTAGGATCTGAGACTGCCCTCGTGTCGGCTTTCCTTTTGAAAATCCATCTGGTGATGGTAACCTCTGGTTATGAGACCGCCTTCGTGTCGGCCTACCTTAGAGTTTAGGATCTGATACCACCCTCGTGTCGGCTTTCCCTCTAAAATCCGTCTTGTGATGGTAACCTCTGGTTATGAGACCGGCTTCGTGTCGGCTTACCTTAGAGTTTAGGATCTCAGACCGAACTCATGTCGGCTTTCCTTTTGAAAATCCATCATGTGATGGTAAACTCTGGTTTTGAGACCGCCTTCATGTTGGCTTACCTTAGAGTTTAGGATCTGAGACGCCCTCGTGTCGGCTTTCCTTTTGAAAATCCATCTTGTGATGGTAACCTCTGGTTATGAGACCGCCTTCGTGTTGGCCTACGTTAGAGTTTAGGATCTAATACCGCCCTCGTGTCGGCTTTCCCTCTAAAATCCGTCTTGTGATGGTAACCTCTGGTTGTGTGACCGCCTTCGTGTCTTCCAACCTTAGAGTTTAGGATCTGAGACCGCCCTCGTGTTGGATTTCCCTCTAAAATCCAACTTTTGATGGTAACCTCTGGTTATGAGACCGCCTTGGTGTCGGCCTACCTTAGAGTTTAGGATCTGAGACCGCACTCGTGTCGACTTTCCTTTTGAAAATCCATCTTATGATGGTAACCTTTGGTTATGAGACCGCCTTCGTGTCGGCCTGCCTAAGAGTTTAGGATCGGAGACCGCCCTCGTGTCGGCTTTCCTTTTGAAAATCCTTCTTGTGATGGTAACCTCTAGTTATCAGACCGCCTTCGTGTCGGCCTACCTTAGAGTTTATGATCTGAGACTGCCCTCGTGTCGGCTTTCCATCTAAAATGCATCTTGTGATGGTAACCTCTGGTTATGAGACCGCATTCGTTTCGGCCTACCTTAGAGTTTAGGATCTGAGACCGCCCTCGTGTCGGCTTTCCCTCTAAAATCCATTTTTTGAAGGTAACCTCTGGTTATGAGACCGCCTTCGTGTCGGCCTGCCTTAGAGTTTAGGATCTGAGACCGCCCTCGTGTCGGTTTTCCTTCTAAAATCCATCTTGTGATGGTAACCTTTGGTTATGAGACCGCCTTCCTGTCGGCCTACCTTATAATTTAGGATGTGAGACCGCCCTCGTGTCAGCTTTCCTTCTAAAATCCATCTTGTGATGGTAACCTTTGGTTATGAGACCGCCTTCCTGTCGGCCTACCTTATAGTTTAGGATGTGAGACCGCCCTCGTGTCAGCTTTCCTTCTAAAATGGATCTTGTGATGGTACCCTCTGGTTATGAGATTGCCTTCGTGTCGGCCTACCTTAGAGTTTAGGATCTGAGACGCACTCGTGTCGGCTTTCCTTTTGAAAATCCATCTTGTGATGGTAACCTCTGGTTATGAGACCGCCTTCGTGTTGGCCTACGTTAGAGTTTAGGATCTTAGTCGCCCTCGTGTCGGCTTTCCTTCTAAAATCCATCTTGTAATGGTAACCTCTGGTTATAAGACCGCCTTCGTGTCGGCCTACCTTAGAGTTTAGGATCTAATACCGCCCTCGTGTCGGCTTTCCCTCTAAAATCCGTCTTGTGATGGTAACCTCTGGTTGTGAGACCGCCTTCGTGTCTGCCAACCTTAGAGTTGAGGATCTGAGACCGCCCTCGTGTTGGATTTCCCTCTAAAATCCAACTTTTGATGGTAACCTCTGGTTATGAGACCGCCTTGGTGTCGGCCTACCTTAGAGTTTAGGATCTGAGACCGCACTCGTGTCGACATTCCTTTTGAAAATCCATCTTATGATGGTAACCTTTGGTTATGAGACCGCCTTCGTGTCGGCCTGCCTAAGAGTTTAGGATCGGAGACCGCCCTCGTGTCGGCTTTCCTTTTGAAAATCCTTCTTGTGATGGTAACCTCTAGTTATCAGACCGCCTTCGTGTCGGCCTACCTTAGAGTTTAGGATCTGAGACTGCCCTCGTGTCGGCTTTCCTTCTAAAATGCATCTTGTGATGGTAACCTCTGGTTATGAGACCGCCTTCATTTCGGCCTACCTTAGAGTTTAGGATCTGAGACCGCCCTCGTGTCGGCTTTCCCTCTAAAATCCATTTTTTGAAGGTAACCTCTGGTTATGAGACCGCCTTGGTGTCGGTCTGCCTTAGAGTTTAGGATCTGATACCGCCCTCGTGTCGACTTTCCTTTTGAAAATCCATCTTATAATGGTAACCTTTGGTTATGAGACTGCCTTCGTGTCGGCCTACCTTAGAGTTTAGGATCTGAGACCGCCCTCGTGTCGGCTTTCCTTCTAAAATGCATCTTGTGATGGTAACCTCTGGTTATGAGACCGCCTTCGTTTGGCCTACCTTAGAGTTTAGGATCTGAGACCGCCCTCGTGTCGGCTTTCCCTCTAAAATCCATTTTTTGAAGGTAACCTCTGGTTATGAGACCGCCTTGGTGTCGGCCTGCCTTAGAGTTTAGGATATGATACCGTCCTCGTGTCTACTTTCCTTTTGAAAATCCATCTTATGATGGTAACCTTTGGTTATGAGACCGCCTTCGTGTCGGCCTGCCTTAGAGTTTAGGATCTGAGACCGCCCTCGTGTCGGCTTTCCTTCTAAAATCCATCTTGTGATGGTAACCTTTGGTTATGAGACCGCCTTCCTGTCGGCCTACCTTATAGTTTAGGATGTGAGACCGCCCTCGTGTCAGCTTTCCTTCTAAAATGGATCTTGTGATGGTACCCTCTGGTTATGAGACTGCCTTCGTGTCGGCCTACCTTAGAGTTTAGGATCTGAGACGCCCTTGTGACTGCTTTCCTATTGAAAATCCATCTTGTGATGGTAACCTCTGGTTATGAGACCATCTTCGTGTCGGCCTACCTTAGAGTTTAGGATCTGAGACTGCCCTCGTGTTGGCTTTCCTTCTAATATCCATCTTGTGATGATACCTTCTGGTTATGAGACCGCCTTCGTGTCGGCCTACCTTAGAGTTTAGGATCTGAGACAGCCCTCATGTCGGCATTACTTCTAAAATCCATCATGTGATGGTAACCTCTGGTTATGAGATCGGCTTCGTGTCGGCTTACCTTAGAGTTTAGGATCTCAGACCGAATTCATGTCGGCTTTCCTTTTGAAAATCCATCATGTGATGGTAAACTCTGGTTTTGAGACCGCCTTCATGTTGGCTTACCTTAAAGTTTAGGATCTAAGACTCCCTCGTATCGCCTTTCCTTTTCAAAATCCATCTTGTGATGGTAACCTCTAGTTATGAGACCGCCTTCGTGTTGACCTACGTTAGAGTTTAGGATCTGAGTCACCCTCGTGTCGGCTTTCCTTCTAAAATTCATCTTGTAATGGTAACCTCTGGTTATAAGACCGCCTTCGTGTCGGCCTACCTTAGAGTTTAGGATCTAATACCGCCCTCCTGTCGGCTTTCCCTCTAAAATCCGTCTTGTGATGGTAACCTCTGGTTGTGAGACCGCCTTCGTATCCGCCAACCTTAGAGTTTAGGATCTGAGACCGCCCTCATGTTGGATTTCCCTCTAAAATCCAACTTTTGATGGTAACCTCTGGTTATGAGACCGCCTTGTTGTCGGCCTACCTTAGAGTTTAGGATCTGAGACCGCACTCGTGTCGACTTTCCTTTTGAAAATCCATCTTATGATGGTAACCTTTGGTTATGAGACCGCCTTCGTGTCGGCCTGCCTTAGAGTTTAGGATCGGAGACCGCCCTCGTGTCGGCTTTCCTTTTGAAAATCCTTCTTGTGATTGTAACCTCTAGTTATGAGACCTCCTTCGTGTCGGCCTACCTTAGAGTTTAGGATCTGAGACTGCCCTCGTGTCGGCTTTCCTTCTAAAATGCGTCTTGTGATGGTAACCTCTGGTTATGAGACCGCATTCGCTTCGGCCTACCTTAGAGTTTAGGATCTGAGACCGCCCTCGTGTCGGCTTTCCCTCTAAAATCCATTTTTTGAAGGTAACCTCTGGTTATGAGACCGCCTTGGTGTCGGCCTGCCTTAGAGTTTAGGATCTGATACCGCCCTCGTGTCGACTTTCCTTTTGAAAATCCATCTTATAATGGTAACCTTTGGTTATGAGACTGCCTTCGTGTCAGCTTACCTTAGAGTTTAGGATCTGAGACTGCCCTCGTGTCGGCTTTCCTTTTGAAAATCCATCTGGTGATGGTAACCTCTGGTTATGAGACCGCCTTCTTGTCGGCCTACCTTAGAGTTTAGGATCTGAGACCGCCCTCGTGTCGGCTTTCCTTCTAAAATGCATCTTGTGATGGTAACCTCTGGTTATGAGACCGCCTTCGTTTCGGCCTACCTTAGAGTTTAGGATCTGAGACCGCCCTCGTGTCGGCTTTCCCTCTAAAATCCATTTTTTTAAGGTAACCTCTGGTTATGTGACCGCCTTGGTGTCGGCCTGCCTTAGAGTTTAGGATCTGAGACCGCCCTCGTGTCGACTTTCCTTTTGAAAATCCATCTTATAATGGTAACCATTGGTTATGAGACTGCCTTCGTGTCAGCTTACCTTAGAGTTTAGGATCTGAGACTGCCCTCGTGTCGGCTTTCCTTTTGAAAATCCATCTGGTGATGGTAACCTCTGGTTATGAGACCGCCTTCGTGTCAGCCTGCCTTAGAGTTTAGGATCTGAGACCTCCCTCGTGTCGGCTTTCCTTCTAAAATCCATCTTGTGATGGTAGCCTTTGGTTATGAGACCGCCTTCCTGTCGGCCTACCTTATAGTTTAGGATGTGAGACCGCCCTCGTGTCAGCTTTCCTTCTAAAATGGATCTTGTGATGGTACCCTCTGGTTATGAGACTGCCTTCGTGTCGGCCTACCTTAGAGTTTAGGATCTGAGACTGCCCTCGTGTTGGCTTTCCTTCTAAAATCCATCTTGTGATGATACCTTCTGGTTATGAGACCGCCTTCGTGTCGGCCTACCTTAGAGTTTAGGATCTGAGACAGCCCTCATGTCGGCATTCCTTCTAAAATCCGTCATGTGATGGTAACCTCTGGTTATGAGACCGGCTTCGTGTCGGCTTACCTTAGAGTTTAGGATCTCAGACCGAACTCATGTCGGCTTTCCTTTTGAAAATCCATTTTGTGATGGTAACCTCTGGTTTTGAGACTGCCTTCATGTTGGCTTACCTTAGAGTTTAGGATCTGAGACGCCCTCGTGTCGGCTTTCCTTTTGAAAATCCATCTTGTGATGGTGACCTCTGGTTATGAGACCGCCTTCGTGTTGGCCTACGTTAGAGTTTAGGATTTGAGTTGCCCTCGTGTCGGCTTTCCTTCTAAAATCCATCTTGTAATGGTAACCTCTGGTTATAAGACCGCCTTCGTGTCGGCCTACCTTAGAGTTTAGGACCTGATACTGCCCTCGTGTCAGCTTTCCCTCTAAAATCCGTCTTGTGATGGTAACCTCTGGTTATGAGACCGCCTTCGTGTCCGCCTACCTTAGAGTTTAGGATCTGAGACCGCCCTCGTGTCGGATTTCCCTCTAAAATCCATCTTTTGATGGTAACCTCTGGTTATGAGACCGCCTTGGTGTCGGCCTACCTTAGAGTTTAGGATCTGAGACCGCCCTCGTGTCGACTTTCCTTTTGAAAATCCATCTTATGATGGTAAACTTTGGTTATGAGACCGCCTTCGTGTCGGCCTGCCTTAGAGTTTAGGATCTGAGACCGCCCTCGTGTCGGCTTTCCTTCTAAAATCCATCTTGTGATGGTAACCTCTGGTTATGAGACCTCCTTCGTGTCAGCCTACCTTAGAGTTTAGGATCTGAGACCTCCCTCGTGTCGGCTTTCCTTCTAAAATCCATCTTGTGATGGTAGCCTTTGGTTATGAGACCGCCTTCCTGTCGGCCTACCTTATAGTTTAGGATGTGAGACCGCCCTCGTGTCAGCTTTCCTTCTAAAATGGATCTTGTGATGGTACCCTCTGGTTATGAGACTGCCTTCGTGTCGGCCTACCTTAGTGTTTAGGATCTGAGACGCCCTTGTGACTGCTTTCCTATTGAAAATCCATCTTGTGATGGTAACCTCTGGTTATGAGACCATCTTCGTGTCGGCCTACCTTAGAGTTTAGGATCTGAGACTGCCCTCGTGTTGGCTTTCCTTCTAAAATCCATCTTGTGATGATACCTTCTGGTTATGAGACCGCCTTCGTGTCGGCCTACCTTAGAGTTTAGGATCTGAGACAGCCCTCATGTCGGCATTCCTTCTAAAATCCATCATGTGATGGTAACCTCTGGTTATGAGACCGGCTTCGTGTCGGCTTACCTTAGAGTTTAGGATCTCAGACCGAACTCATGTCGGCTTTCCTTTTGAAAATCCATCTTGTGATGGTAACCTCTGGTTTTGAGACCGCCTTCATGTTGGCTTACCTTAGAGTTTAGGATCTGAGACGCCCTCGTGTCTGCTTTCCTTTTGAAAATCCATCTTGTGATGGTAACCTCTGGTTAAGAGACCGCCTTCGTGTTGGCCTACGTTAGAGTTTAGGATCTGAGTCGCCCTCGTGTCGGCTTTCCTTCTAAAATCCATCTTGTAATGGTAACCTCTGGTTATAAGACCGCCTTCGTGTCGGCCTACCTTAGAGTTTAGGATCTAATACCGCCCTCGTGTCGGCTTTCCCTCTAAAATCCGTCTTGTGATGGTAACCTCTGGTTGTGAGACCGCCTTCGTGTCCGCCTACCTTAGAGTTTAGGATCTGAGACCGCCCTCGTGTTGGATTTCCCTCTAAAATCCAACTTTCGATGGTAACCTCTGGTTATGAGACCCCCTTGGTGTCGGCCTACCTTAGAGTTTAGGATCTGAGACCGCACTCGTGTCGACTTTCCTTTTGAAAATCCATCTTATGATGGTAACCTCTAGTTATGAGACCGCCTTCGTGTCGGCCTACCTTAGAGTTTAGGATCTGAGACCGCCCTCGTGTCGGCTTTCCTTCTAAAATGCATCTTGTGATGGTAACCTCTGGTTATGAGACCGCCTTCGTTTCGGCCTACCTTAGAGTTTAGGATCTGAGACCGCGCTCGTGTCGGCTTTCCCTCTAAAATCCATTTTTTGAAGGTAACCTCTGGTTATGAGACCGCCTTGGTGTCGGCCTGTCTTAGAGTTTAGGATCTGATACCGCCCTCGTGTCGACTTTCCTTTTGAAAATCCATCTTATAATGGTAACCTTTGGTTATGAGACTGCCTTCGTGTCAGCTTACCTTAGAGTTTAGGATCTGAGACTGCCCTCGTGTCGGCTTTCCTTTTGAAAATCCATCTGGTGATGGTAACCTCTGGTTATGAGACCGCCTTCGTGTCAGCCTACCTTAGAGTTTAGGATCTGAGACCGCCCTCGTGTCGGCTTTCCTTCTAAAATCCATCTTGTGATGGTAACCTTTGGTTATGAGACCGCCTTCCTGTCGGCCTACCTTATAGTTTAGGATGTGAGACCGCCCTCGTGTCAGCTTTCCTTCTAAAATGGATCTTGTGATGGTACCCTCTGGTTATGAGACTGCCTTCGTGTCGGCCTACCTTAGAGTTTAGGATCTGAGACGCCCTTGTGACTGCTTTCCTATTGAAAATCCATCTTGTGATGGTAACCTCTGGTTATGAGACCATCTTCGTGTCGGCCTACCTTAGAGTTTAGGATCTGAGACTGCCCTCGTGTTGGCTTTCCTTCTAAAATCCATCTTGTGATGATACCTTCTGGTTATGAGACCGCCTTCGTGTCGGCCTACCTTAGAGTTTAGGATCTGAGACAGCCCTCATGTCGGCATTCCTTCTAAATTCCATCATGTGATGGTAACCTCTGGTTATGAGACCGGCTTCGTGTCGGCTTACCTTAGAGTTTAGGATCTCAGACCGAACTCATGTCGGCTTTCCTTTTGAAAATCCATCTTGTGATGGTAACCTCTGGTTTTGAGACCGCCTTCATGTTGGCTTACCTTAGAGTTTAGGATCTGAGACGCCCTCGTGTCGCATTTCCTTTTGAAAATCCATCTTGTGATGGTAACCTCTGGTTATGAGACCGCCTTCGTGTTGGCCTACGTTAGAGTTTAGGATTTGAGTTTCTCTCGTGTCGGCTTTCCTTCTAAAATCCATCTTGTAATGGTAACCTCTGGTTATAAGACCGCCTTCGTGTCGGCCTACCTTAGAGTTTAGGATCTGATACTGCCCTCGTGTCAGCTTTCCCTCTAAAATCCGTCTTGTGATGGTAACCTCTGGTTATGAGACCGCCTTCGTGTCCGCCTACCTTAGAGTTTAGGATCTGAGACCGCCCTCGTGTCGGCTTTCCCTCTAAAATCCATTTTTTGAAGGTAACCTCTGGTTATGAGACCGCCTTGGTGTCGACCTACCTTAGAGTTTAGGATCTGAGACCGCCCTCGTGTCGACTTTCCATTTGAAAATCCATCTTATGATGGTAACCTTTGGTTATGAGACTGCCTTCGTGTCAGCTTACCTTAGAGTTTAGGATCTGAGACTGCCCTCGTGTCGGCTTTCCTTTTGAAAATCCATCTGGTGATGGTAACCTCTGGTTATGAGACCGCCTTCGTGTCGGCCTACCTTAGAGTTTAGGATCTGAGACCGCCCTCGTGTCGGCTTTCCCTCTAAAATCCATCTTGTGATGGTAACCTTTGGTTATGAGACCGCCTTCGTGTCGGCCTACCTTATAGTTTAGGATGTGAGACCGCCCTCGCGTCAGCTTTCCTTCTAAAATGGATCTTCTGATGGTACCCTCTGGTTATGAGATTGCCTTTGTGTCGGCCTACCTTAGAGTTTAGGATCTGAGACGCCCTTGTGTCTGCTTTCCTTTTTAAAATCCATCTTGTGACGGTAACCTCTGGTTATGAGACCATCTTCGTGTCTGCCTACCTTAGAGTTTAGGATCTGAGACCGCCCTCGTGTTGGCTTTCCTTCTAAAATCCATCTTGTGATGGTACCTTCTGGTTATGAGACCGCCTTCGTGTCGGCGTACTTTAGAGTTTAGGATCTGAGACAGCCCTCATGTCGTCTTTCCTTCTAAAATCCATCATGTGATGGTAACCTCTGGTTATGACACCGCCTTCGAGTCGGCTTACCTTAAAGTTTAGGATCTCAGACCGAACTCATGTCGGCTTTCCTTTTGAAAATCCATCTTGTGATGGTAACCTCTGGTTTTGAGACCGCCTTCGTGTCGGCTTACCTTAGAGTTTAGGATCTGAGACGCCCTCGTGTCGGCTTTCCTTTTGAAAATCCATCTTGTGATGGTAACCTCTAGTTATGAGACCGCCTTCGTGTTGGCCTACCTTAGAGTTTAGGATCTGAGTCGCCCTCGTGTCGGCTTTCCTTCTAAAATCCATCTTGTAATGGTAACCTCTGGTTATAAGACCGCCTTCGTGTCGGCCTACCTTAGAGTTTAGGATCTGATACCGCCCTCGTGTCAGCTTTCCCTCTAAAATCCGTCTTGTGATGGTAACCTATGGTTATGAGACCGCCTTCGTGTCCGTCTACCTTAGAGTTTAGGATCTGAAACCGCCCTCGTGTCGGATCTCCCTCTAAAATCCATCTTTTGATGGTAACCTCTGGTTATGAGACCGCCTTGGTGTCGGCCTACCTTAGAGTTTAGGATCTGAGACCGCCCTCGTGTCGACTTTCCTTTTGAAAATCCATCTTATGATGGTAACCTTTGGTTATGAGACCGCCTTCGTGTCGGCCTGCCTTAGAGTTTAGGATCTGAGACCGCCCTCGTGTCGGCTTTCCTTCTAAAATCCATCATGTGTTGGTAACCTCTGGTTATGAGACCTCCTTCGCGTCGGCTTACCTTAGTGTTTAGGATCTCAGACCGAACTCACGTCGGCTTTCCTTTTGAAAATCCATCTTGTGATGGTAACCTCTGGTTTTGAGACCGCCTTCGTGTCGGCTTACCTTAGAGTTTAGGATCTGAGACGCCCTCGTGTCGGCTTTCCTTTTGAAAATCCATCTTGTGATGGTAACCTCTGGTTTTGAGACCGCCTTCGTGTTGGCCTACGTTAGAGTTTAGGATCTGAGTCTCCCTCGTGTCGGGTTTCCTTCTAAAATCCATCTTGTAATGGTAACCTCTGGTTATAAGACCGCCGTCGTGTCGGCCTGCCTTAGAGTTTAGGATCTGATACCGCCCTCGTGTCAGCTCTCCCTCTAAAATCCGTCTTGTGATGGTAACCTTTGGTTATGAGACCGCCTTCGTGTCGGCCTACCTTATAGTTTAGGATGTGAGACCGCCCTCGTGTCAGCTTTCCTTCTAAAATGGATCTTGTGATGGTACCCTCTGGTTATGAGACTGCCTTTGTGTCGGCCTACCTTAGAGTTTAGGATCTCAGACCGAACTCATGTCGGCTTTCCTTTTGAAAATCCATCTTGTGATGGTAACCTCTGGTTTTGAGACCGCCTTCGTGTCGGCTTACCTTAGAGTTTAGGATCTGAGACGCCCTCGTGTCGGCTTTCCTTTTGAAAATCCATCTTGTGATGGTAACCTCTAGTTATGAGACCGCCTTCGTGTTGGCCTACCTTAGAGTTTAGGATCTGAGTCGCCCTCGTGTAGGCTTTCCTTCTAAAATCCATCTTGTAATGGTAACCTCTGGTTATAAGACCGCCTTCGTGTCGGCCTACCTTAGAGTTTAGGATCTGATACCGCCCTCGTGTCAGCTTTCCCTCTAAAATCCGTCTTGTGATGGTAACCTTTGGTTATGAGACCGCCTTCGTGTCCGCCTACCTTAGAGTTTAGGATCTGAGACCGCCCTCGTGTCGGATTTCCCTCTAAATCCATCTTTTGATGGTAACCTCTGGTTATGAGACCGCCTTGGTGTCGGCCTACCTTAGAGTTTAGGATCTGAGACCGCCCTCGTGTCGGCTTTCCTTTTGAAAATCCATCTTATGATGGTAACCTTTGGTTATGAGACCGCCTTCGTGTCGGCCTGCCTTAGAGTTTAGGATCTGAGACCACCCTCGTGTCGGCTTTCCTTTTGAAAATCCATCTTGTGATGGTAACCTTTGGTTATGAGACCGCCTTCGTGTCGGCCTACCTTATAGTTTAGGATGTGAGACCGCCCTCGTGTCAGCTTTCCTTCAAAAATGGATCTTGTGATGGTACCCTCTGGTTATGAGATTGCCTTTGTGTCGGCCTACCTTAGAGTTTAGGATATGAGACGCCCTTGTGTCTGCTTTCCTTTTGAAAATCCATCTTGTGATGGTAACCTCTGGTTATGAGACCATCTTCGTGTCGGCCTACCTTAGAGTTTAGGATCTGAGGCCGCCCTCGTGTTGGCTTTCCTTCTAAAATCCTTCTTGTGATGGTACCTTCTGGTTATGAGACCGCCTTCGTGTCGGCCTACCTTAGAGTTTAGGATCAGAGACAACCCTCATGTCGGCTTTCCTTCTAAAATCCATCATGTGATGGTAACCTCTGGTTATGAGACCGCCTTCGCGTCGGCTTACCTTAGAGTTTAGGATCTCAGACCGAACTCATGTCGGCTTTCCTTTTGAAAATCCATCTTGTGATGGTAACCTCTGGTTTTTAGACCGCCTTCGTGTCAGCTTACCTTAGAGTTTAGGATCTGAGACGCCCTCGTGTCGGCTTTCCTTTTGAAAATCCATCTTGTGATGGTAACCTCTAGTTATGAGACCGCCTTCGTGTTGGCCTACCTTAGAGTTTAGGATCTGAGTCGCCCTCGTGTCGGCTTTCCTTCTAAAATCCATCTTGTAATGGTAACCTCTGGTTATAAGACCGCCTTCGTGTTGGCCTGCCATAGAGTTTAGGATCTGATACCGCCCTCGTGTCAGCTCTCCCTCTAAAATCCGTCTTGTGATGGTAACCTTTGGTTATGAGACCGCCTTCGTGTCGGCCTACCTTATAGTTTAGGATGTGAGAGCGCTCTCGTGTCAGCTTTCCTTCTAAAATGGATCTTGTGATGGTACCCTCTGGTTATGAGACTGCCTTTGTGTCGGCCTACCTTAGAGTTTAGGATCTCAGACCGAACTCATGTCGGCTTTCCTTTTGAAAATCCATGTTGTGATGGTAACCTCTGGTTTTGAGACCGCCTTCGTGTCGGCTTACCTTAGATTTTAGGATCTGAGACGCCCTCGTGTCGGCTTTCCTTTTGAAAATCCATCTTGTGATGGTAACCTCTGGTTTTGAGACCGCCTTCGTGTTGGCCTACGTTAGAGTTTAGGATCTGAATCTCCCTCGTGTCGGGTTTCCTTCTTAAATCCATCTTGTAATGGTAACCTCTGGTTATAAGACCGCCTTCGTGTCGGCCTGCCTTAGAGTTTAGGATCTGATACCGCCCTCGTGTTAGCTCTCCCTCTAAAATCCTTCTTGTGATGGTAACCTTTGGTTATGAGACCGCCTTCGTGTCGGCCTACCTTATAGTCTAGGATGTGAGACCGCCCTTGTGTCAGCTTTCCTTCTAAAATGGATCTTTTGATGGTACCCTCTGGTTATGAGACTGCCTTTGTGTCGGCCTACCTTAGAGTTTAGGATCTCAGACCGAACTCATGTCGGCTTTCCTTTTGAAAATCCATCTTGTGATGGTAACCTCTGGTTTTGAGACCGCCTTCGTGTCGGCTTACCTTAGAGTTTAGGATTTGAGACGCCCTCGTGTCGGCTTTCCTTTTGAAAATCCATCTTGTGATGGTAACCTCTGGTTTTGAGACCGCCTTCGTGTTGGCCTACGTTAGAGTTTAGGATCTGAGTCTCCCTCGTGTCGGGTTTCCTTCTAAAATCCATCTTGTAATGGTAACCTCTGGTTATAAGACCGCCTTCGTGTCGGCCTGCCTTAGAGTTTAGGATCTGATACCGCCCTCGTGTCAGCTCTCCCTCTAAAATCCGTCTTGTGATGGTAACCTTTGGTTATGAGACCGCCTTCGTGTCGGCCTACCTTATAGTTTAGGATGTGAGACCGCCCTCGTGTCAGCTTTCCTTCTAAAATGGATCTTGTGATGGTACCCTCTGGTTATGAGACTGCCTTTGTGTCGGCCTACCTTAGAGTTTAGGATCTCAGACCGAACTCATGTCGGCTTTCCTTTTGAAAATCCATCTTGTGATGGTAACCTCTGGTTTTTAGACCGCCTTCGTGTCGGCTTACCTTAGAGTTTAGGATCTGAGACGCCCTCGTGTCGGCTTTCCTTTTGAAAATCCATCTTGTGATGGTAACCTCTAGTTATGAGACCGCCTTCGTGTTGGCCTACCTTAGAGTTTAGGATCTGAGTCGCCCTCGTGTAGGCATTCCTTCTAAAATCCATCTTGTAATGGTAACCTCTGGTTATAAGACCGCCTTCGTGTCGGCCTACCTTAGAGTTTAGGATCTGATACCGCCCTCGTGTCAGCTTTCCCTCTAAAATCCGTCTTGTGATGGTAACCTTTGGTTATGAGACCGCCTTCGTGTCCGCCTACCTTAGAGTTTAGGATCTGAGACCGCCCTCGTGTCGGATTTCCCTCTAAATCCATCTTTTGATGGTAACCTCTGGTTATGAGACCGCCTTGGTGTCGGCCTACCTTAGAGTTTAGGATCTGAGACCGCCCTCGTGTCGGCTTTCCTTTTGAAAATCCATCTTATGATGGTAACCTTTGGTTATGAGACCGCCTTCGTGTCGGCCTGCCTTAGAGTTTAGGATCTGAGACCACCCTCGTGTCGGCTTTCCTTTTGAAAATCCATCTTGTGATGGTAACCTTTGGTTATGAGACCGCCTTCGTGTCGGCCTACCTTATAGTTTAGGATGTGAGACCGCCCTCGTGTCAGCTTTCCTTCAAAAATGGATCTTGTGATGGTACCCTCTGGTTATGAGATTGCCTTTGTGTCGGCCTACCTTAGAGTTTAGGATATGAGACGCCCTTGTGTCTGCTTTCCTTTTGAAAATCCATCTTGTGATGGTAACCTCTGGTTATGAGACCATCTTCGTGTCGGCCTACCTTAGAGTTTAGGATCTGAGGCCGCCCTCGTGTTGGCTTTCCTTCTAAAATCCTTCTTGTGATGGTACCTTCTGGTTATGAGACCGCCTTCGTGTCGGCCTACCTTAGAGTTTAGGATCAGAGACAACCCTCATGTCGGCTTTCCTTCTAAAATCCATCATGTGATGGTAACCTCTGGTTATGAGACCGCCTTCGCGTCGGCTTACCTTAGAGTTTAGGATCTCAGACCGAACTCATGTCGGCTTTCCTTTTGAAAATCCATCTTGTGATGGTAACCTCTGGTTTTTAGACCGCCTTCGTGTCAGCTTACCTTAGAGTTTAGGATCTGAGACGCCCTCGTGTCGGCTTTCCTTTTGAAAATCCATCTTGTGATGGTAACCTCTAGTTATGAGACCGCCTTCGTGTTGGCCTACCTTAGAGTTTAGGATCTGAGTCGCCCTCGTGTCGGCTTTCCTTCTAAAATCCATCTTGTAATGGTAACCTCTGGTTATAAGACCGCCTTCGTGTCGGCCTGCCATAGAGTTTAGGATCTGATACCGCCCTCGTGTCAGCTCTCCCTCTAAAATCCGTCTTGTGATGGTAACCTTTGGTTATGAGACCGCCTTCGTGTCGGCCTACCTTATAGTTTAGGATGTGAGAGCGCTCTCGTGTCAGCTTTCCTTCTAAAATGGATCTTGTGATGGTACCCTCTGGTTATGAGACTGCCTTTGTGTCGGCCTACCTTAGAGTTTAGGATCTCAGACCGAACTCATGTCGGCTTTCCTTTTGAATATCCATGTTGTGATGGTAACCTCTGGTTTTGAGACCGCCTTCGTGTCGGCTTACCTTAGATTTTAGGATCTGAGACGCCCTCGTGTCGGCTTTCCTTTTGAAAATCCATCTTGTGATGGTAACCTCTGGTTTTGAGACCGCCTTCGTGTTGGCCTACGTTAGAGTTTAGGATCTGAGTCTCCCTCGTGTCGGGTTTCCTTCTTAAATCCATCTTGTAATGGTAACCTCTGGTTATAAGACCGCCTTCGTGTCGGCCTGCCTTAGAGTTTAGGATCTGATACCGCCCTCGTGTTAGCTCTCCCTCTAAAATCCTTCTTGTGATGGTAACCTTTGGTTATGAGACCGCCTTCGTGTCGGCCTACCTTATAGTCTAGGATGTGAGACCGCCCTCCTGTCAGCATTCCTTCTAAAATGGATCTTTTGATGGTACCCTCTGGTTATGAGACTGCCTTTGTGTCGGCCTACCTTAGAGTTTAGGATCTCAGACCGAACTCATGTCGGCTTTCCTTTTGAAAATCCATCTTGTGATGGTAACCTCTGGTTTTGAGACCGCCTTCGTGTCGGCTTACCTTAGAGTTTAGGATTTGAGACGCCCTCGTGTCGGCTTTCCTTTTGAAAATCCATCTTGTGATGGTAACCTCTAGTTATGAGACCGCCTTCGTGTTGGCCTACCTTAGAGTTTAGGATCTGAGTCGCCCTCGTGTCGGCTTTCCTTCTAAAATCCGTCTTGTAATGGTGACCTCTGGTTATAAGACCGCCTTCGTGTCGGCCTACCTTAGAGTTTAGGATCTGATACCGCCCTCGTGTCAGCTTTCCCTCTAAAATCCGTCTTGTGATGGTAACCTTTGTTATGAGACCGCCTTCGTGTCCGCCTACCTTAGAGTTTAGGATCTGAGACCGCCCTCGTGTCGGAATTCCCTCTAAAATCCATCTTTTGATGGTAACCTCTGGTTATGAGACCGCCTTGGTGTCGGCCTACCTTAGAGTTTAGGATCTGAGACCGCCCTCGTGTCGACTTTCCTTTTGAAAATCCATCTTATGATGGTAACCTTTGGTTATGAGACCGCCTTCGTGTCGGCCTGCCTTAGAGTTTAGCATCTGAGACCACCCTCGTGTCGGCTTTCCTTTTGAAAATCCATCTTGTGATGGTAACCTTTGGTTATGAGACCGCCTTCGTGTCGGCCTACCTTATAGTTTAGGATGTGAGACTGCCCTCGTGTCAGCTTTCCTTCTAAAATGGATCTTGTGATGGTACGCTCTGGTTATGAGATTGCCTTTGTGTCGGCCTACCTTAGAGTTTAGGATCTGAGACGCCCTTGTGTCTGCTTTCCTTTTGAAAATCCATCTTGTGATGGTAACCTCTGGTTATGAGACCATCTTCGTGTCGGCCTACCTTAGAGTTTAGGATCTGAGGCCGCCCTCGTGTTGGCTTTCCTTCTAAAATCCTTCTTGTGATGGTACCTTCCGGTTATGAGACCGCCTTCATGTCGGCCTACCTTAGAGTTTAGGATCTGAGACAACCCTCATGTCGGCTTTCCTTCAAAAATCCATCATGTGATGGTAACCTCTGGTTATGAGACCGCCTTCGCGTCGGCTTACCTTAGAGTTTAGGATCTCAGACCGAACTCATGTCGGCTTTCCTTTTGAAAATCCATCTTGTGATGGTAACCTCTAGTTTTTAGACCGCCTTCGTGTTGGCTTACCTTAGAGTTTAGGATCTGAGACGCCCTCGTGTCGGCTTTCCTTTTGAAAATCCATCTTGTGATGGTAACCTCTAGTTATGAGACCGCCGTCGTGTTGGCCTACCTTAGAGTTTAGGATCTGAGTCGCCCTCGTGTCGGCTTTCCTTCTAAAATCCGTCTTGTAATGGTGACCTCTGGTTATAAGACCGCCTTCGTGTCGGCCTACCTTAGAGTTTAGGATCTGATACCGCCCTCGTGTCAGCTTTCCCTCTAAAATCCGTCTTGTGATGGTAACCTTTGTTATGAGACCGCCTTCGTGTCCGCCTACCTTAGAGTTTAGGATCTGAGACCGCCCTCGTGTCGGAATTCCCTCTAAAATCCATCTTTTGATGGTAACCTCTGGTTATGAGACCGCCTTGGTGTCGGCCTACCTTAGAGTTTAGGATCTGAGACCGCCCTCGTGTCGACTTTCCTTTTGAAAATCCATCTTATGATGGTAACCTTTGGTTATGAGACCGCCTTCGTGTCGGCCTGCCTTAGAGTTTAGCATCTGAGACCACCCTCGTGTCGGCTTTCCTTTTGAAAATCCATCTTGTGATGGTAACCTTTGGTTATGAGACCGCCTTCGTGTCGGCCTACCTTATAGTTTAGGATGTGAGACCGCCCTCGTGTCAGCTTTCCTTCTAAAATGGATCTTGTGATGGTACGCTCTGGTTATGAGATTGCCTTTGTGTCGGCCTACCTTAGAGTTTAGGATCTGAGACGCCCTTGTGTCTGCTTTCCTTTTGAAAATCCATCTTGTGATGGTAACCTCTGGTTATGAGACCATCTTCGTGTCGGCCTACCTTAGAGTTTAGGATCTGAGGCCGCCCTCGTGTTGGCTTTCCTTCTAAAATCCTTCTTGTGATGGTACCTTCCGGTTATGAGACCGCCTTCATGTCGGCCTACCTTAGAGTTTAGGATCTGAGACAACCCTCATGTCGGCTTTCCTTCTAAAATCCATCATGTGATGGTAACCTCTGGTTATGAGACCGCCTTCGCGTCGGCTTACCTTAGAGTTTAGGATCTCAGACCGAACTCATGTCGGCTTTCCTTTTGAAAATCCATCTTGTGATGGTAACCTCTAGTTTTTAGACCGCCTTCGTGTTGGCTTACCTTAGAGTTTAGGATCTGAGACGCCCTCGTGTCGGCTTTCCTTTTGAAAATCCATCTTGTGATGGTAACCTCTAGTTATGAGACCGCCTTCGTGTTAGCCTACCTTAGAGTTTAGGATCTGAGTCGCCCTCGTGTCGGCTTTCCTTCTAAAATCCATCTTGTAATGGTAACCTCTGGTTATAAGACCGCCTTCGTGTCGGCCTGCCATAGAGTTTAGGATCTGATACCGCCCTCGTGTCAGCTCTCCCTCTAAAATCCGTCTTGTGATGGTAACCTTTGGTTATGAGACCGCCTTCGTGTCGGCCTACCTTATAGTTTAGGATGTGAGACCGCCCTCGTGTCAGCTTTCCTTCTAAAATGGATCTTGTGATGGTACCCTCTGGTTATGAGACTGCCTTTGTGTCGGCCTACCTTCGAGTTTAGGATCTTAGACCGAACTCATGTCGGGTTTCCTTTTGAAAATCCATCTTGTGATGGTAACCTCTGGTTTTGAGACCGCCTTCGTGTCGGCTTACCTTAGATTTTAGGATCTGAGACGCCCTCGTGTCGGCTTTCCTTTTGAAAATCCATCTTGTGATGGTAACCTCTGGTTTTGAGACCGCCTTCGTGTTGGCCTACGTTAGAGTTTAGGATCTGAGTCTCCCTCGTGTCGGGTTTCCTTCTAAAATCCATCTTGTAATGGTAACCTCTGGTTATAAGACCGCCTTCGTGTCGGCTTGCCTTAGAGTTTAGGATCTGATACCGCCCTCGTGTCAGCTCTCCCTCTAAAATCCGTCTTGTGATGGTAACCTTTGGTTATGAGACCGCCTTCGTGTCGGCCTACCTTATAGTTTAGGATGTGAGACCGCCCTCGTGTCAGCTTTCCTTCTAAAATGGATCTTGTGATGGTACCCTCTGGTTATGAGACTGCCTTTGTGTCGGCCTACCTTAGAGTTTAGGATCTCAGACCGAACTCATGTCGGCTTTCCTTTTGAAAATCCATCTTGTGATGGTAACCTCTGGTTTTGAGACCGCCTTCGTGTCGGCTTACCTTAGAGTTTAGGATTTGAGACGCCCTCGTGTCGGCTTTCCTTTTGAAAATCCATCTTGTGATGGTAACCTCTAGTTATGAGACCGCCTTCGTGTTGGCCTACCTTAGAGTTTAGGATCTGAGTCGCCCTCGTGTCGGCTTTCCTTCTAAAATCCATCTTGTGATGGTAACCTCTGGTTATAAGACCGCCTTCGTGTCGGCCTACCTTAGAGTTTAGGATCTGATACCGCCCTCGTGTCAGCTTTCCCTCTAAAATCCGTCTTGTGATGGTAACCTTTGGTTATGAGACCGCCTTCGTGTCCACCTACCTTAGAGTTTAGGATCTGAGACCGCCCTCGTGTCGGATTTCCCTCTAAAATCCATCTTTTGATGGTAACCTCTGGTTATGAGACCGCCTTGGTGTCGGCCTACCTTAGAGTTTAGGATCTGAGACCGCCCTCGTGTCGACTTTCCTTTTGAAAATCCATCTTATGATGGTAACCTTTGGTTGTGAGACCGCCTTCGTGTCGGCCTGCCTTAGAGTTTAGCATCTGAGACCACCCTCGTGTCGGCTTTCCTTTTTAAAATCCATCTTGTGATGGTAACCTTTGGTTATGAGACCGCCTTCGTGTCGGCCTACCTTATAGTTTAGGATGTGAGACCGCCCTCGTGTCAGCTTTCCTTCTAAAATGGATCTTGTGATGGTACCCTCTGGTTATGAGACTGCCTTCGTGTCGGCCTACCTTAGAGTTTAGGATTTGAGACGCCCTTGTGTCTGCTTTCCTTTTGAAAATCCATCTTGTGATGGTAACCTCTGGTTATGAGACCATCTTCGTGTCGGCCTACCTTAGAGTTTAGGATCTGAGGCCGCCCCCGTGTTGGCTTTCCTTCTAAAATCCTTCTTGTGATGGTACCTTCTGGTTATGAGACCGCCTTCGTGTCGGCCTACCTTAGAGTTTAGGATCTGAGACAACCCTCATGTCGGCTTTCCTTCTAAAATCCATCATGTGATGGGAACCTCTGGTTATGAGACCGCCTTCGCGTCGGCTTACCTTAGAGTTTAGGATCTCAGACCGGACTCATGTCGACTTTCCTTTTGAAAATCCATCTTGTGATGGTAACCTCTGGTTTTTAGAACGCCTTCGTGTCGGCTTTCCTTAGATTTTAGGATCTGAGACGCCCTCGTGTCGGCTTTCCTTTTGAAAATCCATCTTGTGATGGTAACCTCTGGTTTTGAGACCGCCTTCGTGTTGGCCTACGTTAGAGTTTAGGATCTGAGTCTCCCTCGTGTCGGGTTTCCTTCTAAAATCCATCTTGTAATGGTAACCTCTGGTTATAAGACCGCCTTCGTGTCGGCCTGCCATAGAGTTTAGGATCTGATACTGCCCTCGTGTCAGCTCTCCCTCTAAAATCCGTCTTGTGATGGTAACCTTTGGTTATGAGACCGCCTTCGTGTCGGCCTACCTTATAGTTTAGGATGTGAGACCGCCCTCGTGTCAGCTTTCCTTCTAAAATGGATCTTGTGATGGTACCCTCTGGTTATGAGACTGCCTTTGTGTCGGCCTACCTTAGAGTTTAGGATCTCAGACCGAACTCATGTCGGCTTTCCTTTTGAAAATCCATCTTGTGATGGTAACCTCTGGTTTTGAGACCGCCTTCGTGTCGGCTTACTTTAGAGTTTAGGATTTGAGACGCCCTCGTGTCGGCTTTCCTTTTGAAAATCCATCTTGTGATGGTAACCTCTAGTTATGAGACCGCCTTCGTGTTGGCCTACCTTAGAGTTTAGGATCTGAGTCACCCTCGTGTCGGCTTTCCTTCTAAAATCCATCTTGTAATGGTAACCTCTGGTTATAAGACCGCCTTCGTGTTGGTCTACCTTAGAGTTTAGGATCTGATACCGCCCTCGTGTCAGCTTTCCCTCTAAAATCAGTCTTGTGATGGTAACCTTTGGTTATGAGACCGCCTTCGTGTCCGCCTACCTTAGAGTTTAGGATCTGAGACCGCCCTCGTGTCGGATTTCCCTCTAAAATCCATCTTTTGATGGTAACCTCTGGTTATGAGACCGCCTTGGTGTCGGCCTACCTTAGAGTTTAGGATCTGAGACCGCCCTCGTGTCGACTTTCCTTTTGAAAATCCATCTTATGATGCTAACCTCTGGTTATGAGACCGCCTTGGTGTCGGCCTACCTTAGAGTTTAGGATCTGAGACCGCACTCGTGTCGACATTCCTTTTGAAAATCCATCTTATGATGGTAACCTTTGGTTATGAGACCGCCTTCGTGTCGGCCTACCTTATAGTTTAGGATGTGAGACCGCCCTTGTGTCTGCTTTCCTTTTGAAAATCCATCTTGTGATGGTAACCTCTAGTTATGAGACCATCTTCGTGTCGGCCTACCTTAGAGTTTAGGATCTGAGGCCGCCCCCGTGTTGGCTTTCCTTCTAAAATCCTTCTTGTGATGGTACCTTCTGGTTATGAGACCGCCTTCGTGTCGGCCTACCTTAGAGTTTAGGATCTGAGACAACCCTCATGTCGGCTTTCCTTCTAAAATCCATCATGTGATGGTAACCTCTGGTTATGAGACCGCCTTCGCGTCGGCTTACCTTAGAGTTTAGGATCTCAGACCGAACTCATGTCGGCTTTCCTTTTGAAAATCCATCTTGTGATGGTAACCTCTAGTTATGAGACCGCCTTCGTGTTGGCCTACCTTAGAGTTTAGGATCTGAGTCGCCCTCGTGTCGGCTTTCCTTCTAAAATCCATCTTGTAATGGTAACCTCTGGTTATAAGACCGCCTTCGTGTCGGCCTGCCATAGAGTTTAGGATCTGATACCGCCCTCGTGTCAGCTCTCCCTCTAAAATCCGTCTTGTGATGGTAACCTTTGGTTATGAGACCGCCTTCGTGTCGGCCTACCTTATAGTTTAGGATGTGAGACCGCCCTCGTGTCAGCTTTCCTTCTAAAATGGATCTTGTGATGGTACCCTCTGGTTATGAGACTGCCTTTGTGTCGGCCTACCTTAGAGTTTAGGATCTCAGACCGAACTCATGTCGGCTTTCCTTTTGAAAATCCATCTTGTGATGGTAACCTCTGGTTTTGAGACCGCCTTCGTGTCGGCTTACCTTAGATTTTAGGATCTGAGACACCCTCGTGTCGGCTTTCCTTTTGAAAATCCATCTTGTGATGGTAACCTCTGGTTTTGAGACCGCCTTCGTGTTGGCCTACGTTAGAGTTTAGGATCTGAGTCTCCCTCGTGTCGGGTTTCCTTCTAAAATCCATCTTGTAATGGTAACCTCTGGTTATAAGACCGCCTTCGTGTCGGCTTGCCTTAGAGTTTAGGATCTGATGCCGCCCTCGTGTCAGCTCTCCCTCTAAAATCCGTCTTGTGATGGTAACCTTTGGTTATGAGACCGCCTTCGTGTCGGCCTACCTTATAGTTTAGGATGTGAGACCGCCCTCGTGTCAGTTTTCCTTCTAAAATGGATCTTGTGATGGTACCCTCTGGTTATGAGACTGCCTTTGTGTCGGCCTACCTTAGAGTTTAGGATCTCAGACCGAACTCATGTCGGCTTTCCTTTTGAAAATCCATTTTGTGATGGTAACCTCTGGTTTTGAGACCGCCTTCGTGTCGGCTTACTTTAGAGTTTAGGATTTGAGACGCCCTCGTGTCGGCTTTCCTTTTGAAAATCCATCTTGTGATGGTAACCTCTAGTTATGAGACCGCCTTCGTGTTGGCCTACCTTAGAGTTTAGGATCTGAGTCGCCCTCGTGTCGGCTTTCCTTCTAAAATCCATCTTGTAATGGTAACCTCTGGTTATAAGACCGCCTTCGTGTTGGTCTACCTTAGAGTTTAGGATCTGATACCGCCCTCGTGTCAGCTTTCCCTCTAAAATCCGTCTTGTGATGGTAACCTTTGGTTATGAGACCGCCTTCGTGTCCGCCTACCTTAGAGTTTAGGATCTGAGACCGCCCTCGTGTCGGATTTCCCTCTAAAATCCATCTTTTGATGGTAACCTCTGGTTATGAGACCGCCTTGGTGTCGGCCTACCTTAGAGTTTAGGATCTGAGACCGCCCTCGTGTCGACTTTCCTTTTGAAAATCCATCTTATGATGGTAACCTTTGGTTATGAGACCGCCTTCGTGTCGGCCTGCCTTAGAGATTAGCATCTGAGACCACCCTCGTGTCGGCTTTCCTTTTGAAAATCCATCTTGTGATGGTAACCTTTGGTTATGAGACCGCCTTCGTGTCGGCCTACCTTATAGTTTAGGATGTGAGACCGCCCTTGTGTCTGCTTTCCTTTTGAAAATCCATCTTGTGATGGTAACCTCTGGTTATGAGACCATCTTCGTGTCGGCCTACCTTAGAGTTTAGGATCTGAGGCCGCCCCCGTGTTGGCTTTCCTTCTAAAATCCTTCTTGTGATGGTACCTTCTGGTTATGAGACCGCCTTCGTGTCGGCCTACCTTAGAGTTTAGGATCTGAGACAACCCTCATGTCGGCTTTCCTTCTAAAATCCATCATGTGATGGTAACCTCTGGTTATGAGACCGCCTTCGCGTCGGCTTACCTTAGAGTTTAGGATCTCAGACCGAACTCATGTCGGCTTTCCTTTTGAAAATCCATCTTGTGATGGTAACCTCTAGTTATGAGACCGCCTTCGTGTTGGCCTACCTTAGAGTTTAGGATCTGAGTCGCCCTCGTGTCGGCTTTCCTTCTAAAATCCATCTTGTAATGGTAACCTCTGGTTATAAGACCGCCTTCGTGTCGGCCTGCCATAGAGTTTAGGATCTGATACCGCCCTCGTGTCAGCTCTCCCTCTAAAATCCGTCTTGTGATGGTAACCTTTGGTTATGAGACCGCCTTCGTGTCGGCCTACCTTATAGTTTAGGATGTGAGACCGCCCTCGTGTCAGCTTTCCTTCTAAAATGGATCTTGTGATGGTACCCTCTGGTTATGAGACTGCCTTTGTGTCGGCCTACCTTAGAGTTTAGGATCTCAGACCGAACTCATGTCGGCTTTCCTTTTGGAAATCCATCTTGTGATGGTAACCTCTGGTTTTGAGACCGCCTTCGTGTCGGCTTACCTTAGATTTTAGGATCTGAGACACCCTCGTGTCGGCTTTCCTTTTGAAAATCCATCTTGTGATGGTAACCTCTAGTTTTGAGACCGCCTTCGTGTTGGCCTACGTTAGAGTTTAGGATCTGAGTCTCCCTCGTGTCGGGTTTCCTTCTAAAATCCATCTTGTAATGGTAACCTCTGGTTATAAGACCGCCTTCGTGTCGGCTTGCCTTAGAGTTTAGGATCTGATACCGCCCTCATGTCAGCTCTCCCTCTAAAATCCGTCTTGTGATGGTAACCTTTGGTTATGAGACCGCCTTCGTGTCGGCCTACCTTATAGTTTAGGATGTGAGACCGCCCTCGTGTCAGCTTTCCTTCTAAAATGGATCTTGTGATGGTACCCTCTGGTTATGAGACTGCCTTTGTGTCGGCCTACCTTAGAGTTTAGGATCTCAGACCGAACTCATGTCGGCTTTGCTTTTGAAAATCCATCTTGTGATGGTAACCTCTGGTTTTGAGACCGCCTTCGTGTCGGCTTACTTTAGAGTTTAGGATTTGAGACGCCCTCGTGTCGGCTTTCCTTTTGAAAATCCATCTTGTGATGGTAACCTCTAGTTATGAGACCGCCTTCGTGTTGGCCTACCTTAGAGTTTAGGATCTGAGTCGCCCTCGTGTCGGCTTTCCTTCTAAAATCCATCTTGTAATGGTAACCTCTGGTTATAAGACCGCCTTCGTGTTGGTCTACCTTAGAGTTTAGGATCTGATACCGCCCTCGTGTCAGCTTTCCCTCTAAAATCCATCTTGTGATGGTAACCTTTGGTTATGAGACCGCCTTCGTGTCCTCCTACCTTAGAGTTTAGGATCTGAGACCGCCCTCGTGTCGGATTTCCCTCTAAAATCCATCTTTTGATGGTAACCTCTGGTTATGAGACCGCCTTGGTGTCGGCCTACCTTAGAGTTTAGGATCTGAGACCGCCCTCGTGTCGACTTTCCTTTTGAAAATCCATCTTATGATGGTAACCTTTGGTTATGAGACCGCCTTCGTGTCGGCCTACCTTAGAGTTTAGGATCTGAGGCCGCCCCCGTGTTGGCTTTCCTTCTAAAATCCTTCTTGTGATGGTACCTTCTGGTTATGAGACCGCCTTCGTGTCGGCCTACCTTAGAGTTTAGGATCTGAGACAACCCTCATGTCGGCTTTCCTTCTAAAATCCATCATGTGATGGTAACCTCTGGTTATGAGACCGCCTTCGCGTCGGCTTACCTTAGAGTTTAGGATCTCAGACCGAACTCATGTCGGCTTTCCTTTTGAAAATCCATCTTGTGATGGTAACCTCTAGTTATGAGACCGCCATCGTGTTGGCCTACCTTAGAGTTTAGGATCTGAGTCGCCCTCGTGTCAGCTTTCCTTTTAAAATGGATCTTGTGATGGTACCCTCTGGTTATGAGACTGCCTTTGTGTCGGCCTACCTTAGAGTTTAGGATCTCAGACCGAACTCATGTCGGCTTTCCTTTTGAAAATCCATCTTGTGATGGTAACCTCTGGTTTTGAGACCGCCTTCGTGTCGGCTTACTTTAGAGTTTAGGATTTGAGACGCCCTCGTGTCGGCTTTCCTTTTGAAAATCCATCTTGTGATGGTAACCTCTAGTTATGAGACCATCTTCGTGTCGGCCTACCTTAGAGTTTAGGATCTGAGGCCGCCCCCGTGTTGGCTTTCCTTCTAAAATCCTTCTTGTGATGGTACCTTCTGGTTATGAGACCGCCTTCGTGTCGGCCTACCTTAGAGTTTAGGATCTGAGACAACCCTCATGTCGGCTTTCCTTCTAAAATCCATCATGTGATGGTAACCTCTGGTTATGAGACCGCCTTCGCGTCGGCTTACCTTAGAGTTTAGGATCTCAGACCGAACTCATGTCGGCTTTCCTTTTGAAAATCGATCTTGTGATGGCAACCTCTAGTTATGAGACCGCCTTCGTGTTGGCCTACCTTAGAGTTTAGGATCTGAGTCGCCCTCGTGTCAGCTTTCCTTCTAAAATGGATCTTGTGATGGTACCCTCTGGTTATGAGACTGCCTTTGTGTCGGCCTACCTTAGAGTTTAGGATCTCAGACCGAACTCATGTCAGCTTTCCTTTTGAAAATCCATCTTGTGATGGTAACCTCTGGTTTTGAGACCGCCTTCGTGTCGGCTTACCTTAGATTTTAGGATCTGAGACACCCTCGTGTCGGCTTTCCTTTTGAAAATCCATCTTGTGATGGTAACCTCTGGTTTTGAGACCGCCTTCGTGTTGGCCTACGTTAGAGTTTAGGATCTGAGTCTCCCTCGTGTCGGGTTTCCTTCTAAAATCCATCTTGTAATGGTAACCTCTGGTTATAAGACCGCCTTCGTGTCGGCTTGCCTTAGAGTTTAGGATCTGATACCGCCCTCGTGTCAGCTCTCCCTCTAAAATCCGTCTTGTGATGGTAACCTTTGGTTATGAGACCGCCTTCGTGTCGGCCTACCTTATAGTTTAGGATGTGAGACCGCCCTCGTGTCAGCTTTCCTTCTAAAATGGATCTTGTGATGGTACCCTCTGGTTATGAGATTGCCTTTGTGTCGGCCTACCTTAGAGTTTAGGATCTCAGACCGAACTCATGTTGGCTTTCCTTTTGAAAATCCATCTTGTGATGGTAACCTCTGGTTTTGAGACCGCCTTCGTGTCGGCTTACCTTAGAGTTTAAGATTTGAGACGCCCTCGTGTCGGCTTTCCTTTTGAAAATCCATCTTGTGATGGTAACTTCTAGTTATGAGACCGCCTTCGTGTTGGCCTACCTTAGAGTTTAGGATCTGAGTCGCCCTCGTGTCGGCTTTCCTTCTAAAATCCATCTTGTAATGGTAACCTCTGGTTATAAGACCGCCTTCGTGTCGGCCTACCTTAGAGTTTAGGATCTGATACCGCCCTCGTGTCAGCTTTCCCTCTAAAATCCGTCTTGTGATGGTAACCTTTGGTTATGAGACCGCCTTCGTGTCAACCTACCTTAGAGTTTAGGATCTGAGACCGCCCTCGTGTCGGATTTCCCTCTAAAATCCATCTTTTGATGGTAAGTTCTGGTTATGAGACCGCCTTGGTGTCGGCCTACCTTAGAGTTTAGGATCTGAGACCGCCCTCGTGTCGACTTTCCTTTTGAAAATCCATCTTATGATGGTAACCTTTGGTTGTGAGACCGCCTTCGTGTCGGCCTGCCTTAGAGTTTAGCATCTGAGACCACCCTCGTGTCGGCTTTCCTTTTGAAAATCCATCTTGTGATGGTAACCTTTGGTTATGAGACCGCCTTCGTGTCGGCCTACCTTATAGTTTAGAATGTGAGACCGCCCTCGTGTCAGCTTTCCTTCTAAAATGGATCTTGTGATGGTACCCTCTAGTTATGAGACTGCCTTCATGTCGGCCTACCTTAGAGTTTAGGATCTGAGACGCCCTCGTGTCTGCTTTCCTTCTAAAATAGATCTTGTGATGGTAACCTCTGGTTATGAGACCATCTTCGTGTCGGCCTACCTTAGAGTTTAGGATCTGTGGCCGCCCCCGTGTTGGCTTTCCTTCTAAAATCCTTCTTGTGATGGTACCTTCTGGTTATGAGACCGCCTTCGTGTCGGCCTACCTTAGAGTTTAGGATCTGAGACAACCCTCATGTCGGCTTTCCTTCTAAAATCCATCATGTGATGGTAACCTCTGGTTATGAGACCGCCTTCGCGTCGTTTACCTTAGAGTTTAGGATCTCAGACCGAACTCATGTCGGCTTTCCTTTTGAAAATCCATCTTGTGATGGTAACCTCTAGTTATGAGACCGCCTTCGTGTTGGCCTACCTTAGAGTTTAGGATCTAAGTCGCCCTCGTGTCGGCTTTCCTTCTAAAATCCATCTTGTAATGGTAACCTCTGGTTATAAGACCGCCTTCGTGTCGGCCTGCCATAGAGTTTAGGATCTGATACCGCCCTCGTGTCAGCTCTCCCTCTAAAATCCGTCTTGTGATGGTAACCTTTGGTTATGAGACCGCCTTCGTGTCGGCCTACCTTATAGTTTAGGATGTGAGACCGCCCTCGTGTCAGCTTTCCTTCTAAAATGGATCTTGTGATGGTACCCTCTGGTTATGAGACTGCCTTTGTGTCGGCCTACCTTAGAGTTTAGGATCTCAGACCGAACTCATGTCGGCTTTCCTTTTGAAAATCCATCTTGTGATGGTAACCTCTGGTTTTGAGACCGCCTTCGTGTCGGCTTACCTTAGATTTTAGGATCTGAGACACCCTCGTGTCGGCTTTCCTTTTGAAAATCCATCTTGTGATGGTAACCTCTGGTTTTGAGACCGCCTTCGTGTTGGCCTACGTTAGAGTTTAGGATCTGAGTCTCCCTCGTGTCGGGTTTCCTTCTAAAATCCATCTTGTAATGGTAACCTCTGGTTATAAGACCGCCTTCGTGTCGGCTTGCCTTAGAGTTTAGGATCTGATACCGCCCTCGTGTCAGCTCTCCCTCTAAAATCCGTCTTGTGATGGTAACCTTTGGTTATGAGACCGCCTTCGTGTCGGCGTACCTTATAGTTTAGGATGTGAGACCGCCCTCGTGTCAGCTTTCCTTCTAAAATGGATCTTGTGATGGTACCCTCTGGTTATGAGATTGCCTTTGTGTCGGCCTACCTTAGAGTTTAGGATCTCAGACCGAACTCATGTTGGCTTTCCTTTTGAAAATCCATCTTGTGATGGTAACCTCTGGTTTTGAGACCGCCTTCGTGTCGGCTTACCTTAGAGTTTAAGATTTGAGACGCCCTCGTGTCGGCTTTCCTTTTGAAAATCCATCTTGTGATGGTAACTTCTAGTTATGAGACCGCCTTCGTGTTGGCCTACCTTAGAGTTTAGGATCTGAGTCGCCCTCGTGTCGGCTTTCCTTCTAAAATCCATCTTGTAATGGTAACCTCTGGTTATAAGACCGCCTTCGTGTCGGCCTACCTTAGAGTTTAGGATCTGATACCGCCCTCGTGTCAGCTTTCCCTCTAAAATCCGTCTTGTGATGGTAACCTTTGGTTATGAGACCGCCTTCGTGTCAACCTACCTTAGAGTTTAGGATCTGAGACCGCCCTCGTGTCGGATTTCCCTCTAAAATCCATCTTTTGATGGTAAGTTCTGGTTATGAGACCGCCTTGGTGTCGGCCTACCTTAGAGTTTAGGATCTGAGACCGCCCTCGTGTCGACTTTCCTTTTGAAAATCCATCTTATGATGGTAACCTTTGGTTGTGAGACCGCCTTCGTGTCGGCCTGCCTTAGAGTTTAGCATCTGAGACCACCCTCGTGTCGGCTTTCCTTTTGAAAATCCATCTTGTGATGGTAACCTTTGGTTATGAGACCGCCTTCGTGTCGGCCTACCTTATAGTTTAGAATGTGAGACCGCCCTCGTGTCAGCTTTCCTTCTAAAATGGATCTTGTGATGGTACCCTCTGGTTATGAGACTGCCTTCATGTCGGCCTACCTTAGAGTTTAGGATCTGAGACGCCCTCGTGTCTGCTTTCCTTCTAAAATGGATCTTGTGATGGTAACCTCTGGTTATGAGACCATCTTCGTGTCGGCCTACCTTAGAGTTTAGGATCTGAGGCCGCCCCCGTGTTGGCTTTCCTTCTAAAATCCTTCTTGTGATGGTACCTTCTGGTTATGAGACCGCCTTCGTGTCGGCCTACCTTAGAGTTTAGGATCTGAGACAACCCTCATGTCGGCTTTCCTTCTAAAATCCATCATGTGATGGTAACCTCTGGTTATGAGACCGCCTTCGCGTCGGCTTACCTTAGAGTTTAGGATCTCAGACCGAACTCATGTCGGCTTTCCTTTTGAAAATCCATCTTGTGATGGTAACCTCTAGTTCTGAGACCGCCTTCGTGTTGGCCTACCTTAGAGTTTAGGATCTAAGTCGCCCTCGTGTCGGCTTTCCTTCTAAAATCCATCTTGTAATGGTAACCTCTGGTTATAAGACCGCCTTCGTGTCGGCCTGCCATAGAGTTTAGGATCTGATACCGCCCTCGTGTCAGCTCTCCCTCTAAAATCCGTCTTGTGATGGTAACCTTTGGTTATGAGACCGCCTTCGTGTCGGCCTACCTTATAGTTTAGTATGTGAGACCGCCCTCGTGTTAGCTTTCCTTCTAAAATGGATCTTGTGATGGTACCCTCTGGTTATGAGACTGCCTTTGTGTCGGCCTACCTTAGAGTTTAGGATCTCAGACCGAACTCATGTTGGCTTTCCTTTTGAAAATCCATCTTGTGATGGTAACCTCTGGTTTTGAGACCGCCTTCGTGTCGGCTTACCTTAGATTTTAGGATCTGAGACACCCTCGTGTCGGCTTTCCTTTTGAAAATCCATCTTGTGATGGTAACCTCTGGTTTTGAGACCGCCTTCGTGTTGGCCTACGTTAGAGTTTAGGATCTGAGTCTCCCTCGTGTCGGGTTTCCTTCTAAAATCCATCTTGTAATGGTAACCTCTGGTTATAAGACCGCCTTCGTGTCGGCTTGCCTTAGAGTTTAGGATCTGATACCGCCCTCGTGTCAGCTCTCCCTCTAAAATCCGTCTTGTGATGGTAACCTTTGGTTATGAGACCGCCTTCGTGTCGGCCTACCTTATAGTTTAGGATGTGAGACCGCCCTCGTGTCAGCTTTCCTTCTAAAATGGATCTTGTGATGGTACCCTCTGGTTATGAGATTGCCTTTGTGTCGGCCTACCTTAGAGTTTAGGATCTCAGACCGAACTCATGTTGGCTTTCCTTTTGAAAATCCATCTTGTGATGGTAACCTCTGGTTTTGAGTCCGCCTTCGTGTCGGCTTACCTTAGAGTTTAAGATTTGAGACGCCCTCGTGTCGGCTTTCCTTTTGAAAATCCATCTTGTGATGGTAACTTCTAGTTATGAGACCGCCTTCGTGTTGGCCTACCTTAGAGTTTAGGATCTGAGTCGCCCTCGTGTCGGCTTTCCTTCTAAAATCCATCTTGTAATGGTAACCTCTGGTTATAAGACCGCCTTCGTGTCGGCCTACCTTAGAGTTTAGGATTTGATACCGCCCTCGTGTCAGCTTTCCCTCTAAAATCCGTCTTGTGATGGTAACCTTTGGTGATGAGACCGCCTTCGTGTCAACCTACCTTAGAGTTTAGGATCTGAGACCGCCCTCGTGTCGGATTTCCCTCTAAAATCCATCTTTTGATGGTAAGTTCTGGTTATGAGACCGCCTTGGTGTCGGCCTACCTTAGAGTTTAGGATCTGAGACCGCCCTCGTGTCGACTTTCCTTTTGAAAATCCATCTTATGATGGTAACCTTTGGTTGTGAGACCGCCTTCGTGTCGGCCTGCCTTAGAGTTTAGCATCTGAGACCACCCTCGTGTCGGCTTTCCTTTTGAAAATCCATCTTGTGATGGTAACCTTTGGTTATGAGACCGCCTTCGTGTCGGCCTACCTTATAGTTTAGAATGTGAGACCGCCCTCGTGTCAGCTTTCCTTCTAAAATGGATCTTGTGATGGTACCCTCTGGTTATGAGACTGCCTTCATGTCGGCCTACCTTAGAGTTTAGGATCTGAGACGCCCTCGTGTCTGCTTTCCTTCTAAAATGGATCTTGTGATGGTAACCTCTGGTTATGAGACCATCTTCGTGTCGGCCTACCTTAGAGTTTAGGATCTGAGGCCGCCCCCGTGTTGGCTTTCCTTCTAAAATCCTTCTTGTGATGGTACCTTCTGGTTATGAGACCGCCTTCGTGTCGGCCTACCTTAGAGTTTAGGATCTGAGACAACCCTCATGTCGGCTTTCCTTCTAAAATCCATCATGTGATGGTAACCTCTGGTTATGAGACCGCCTTCGCGTCGGCTTACCTTAGAGTTTAGGATCTCAGACCGAACTCATGTCGGCTTTCCTTTTGAAAATCCATCTTGTGATGGTAACCTCTAGTTCTGAGACCGCCTTCGTGTTGGCCTACCTTAGAGTTTAGGATCTAAGTCGCCCTCGTGTCGGCTTTCCTTCTAAAATCCATCTTGTAATGGTAACCTCTGGTTATAAGACCGCCTTCGTGTCGGCCTGCCATAGAGTTTAGGATCTGATACCGCCCTCGTGTCAGCTCTCCCTCTAAAATCCGTCTTGTGATGGTAACCTTTGGTTATGAGACCGCCTTCGTGTCGGCCTACCTTATAGTTTAGGATGTGAGACCGCCCTCGTGTCAGCTTTCCTTCTAAAATGGATCTTGTGATGGTACCCTCTGGTTATGAGACTGCCTTTGTGTCGGCCTACCTTAGAGTTTAGGATCTCAGACCGAACTCATGTTGGCTTTCCTTTTGAAAATCCATCTTGTGATGGTAACCTCTGGTTTTGAGACCGCCTTCGTGTCGTCTTACCTTAGATTTTAGGATCTGAGACACCATCGTGTCGGCTTTCCTTTTGAAAATCCATCTTGTGATGGTAACCTCTGGTTTTGAGACCGCCTTCGTGTTGGCCTACGTTAGAGTTTAGGATCTGAGTCTCCCTCGTGTCGGGTTTCCTTCTAAAATCCATCTTGTAATGGTAACCTCTGGTTATAAGACCGCCTTCGTGTCGGCTTGCCTTAGAGTTTAGGATCTGATACCGCCCTCGTGTCAGCTCTCCCTCTAAAATCCGTCTTGTGATGGTAACCTTTGGTTATGAGACCGCCTTCGTGTCGGCCTACCTTATAGTTTAGGATGTGAGACCGCCCTCGTGTCAGCTTTCCTTCTAAAATGGATCTTGTGATGGTACCCTCTGGTTATGAGACTGCCTTTGTGTCGGCCTACCTTAGAGTTTAGGATCTCAGAACGAACTCATGTCGGCTTTCCTTTTGAAAATCCATCTTGTGATGGTAACCTCTGGTTTTGAGACCGCCTTCGTGTCGGCTTACCTTAGAGTTTAAGATTTGAGACGCCCTCGTGTCGGCTTTCCTTTTGAAAATCCATCTTGTGATGGTAACTTCTAGTTATGAGACCGCCTTCGTGTTGGCCTACCTTAGAGTTTAGGATCTGAGTCGCCCTCGTGTCGGCTTTCCTTCTAAAATCCATCTTGTAATGGTAACCTCTGGTTATAAGACCGCCTTCGTGTCGGCCTACCTTAGAGTTTAGGATCTGATACCGCCCTCGTGTCAGCTTTCCCTCTAAAATCCGTCTTGTGATGATAACCTTTGGTTAAGAGACCGCCTTCGTATCAACCTACCTTAGAGTTTAGGATCTGAGACCGCCCTCGTGTCGGATTTCCCTCTAAAATCCATCTTTTGATGGTAAGTTCTGGTTATGAGACCGCCTTGGTGTCGGCCTACCTTAGAGTTTAGGATCTGAGACCGCCCTCGTGTCGACTTTCCTTTTGAAAATCCATCTTATGATGGTAACCTTTGGTTGTGAGACCGCCTTCGTGTCGGCCTGCCTTAGAGTTTAGCATCTAAGACCACCCTCGTGTCGGCTTTCCTTTTGAAAATCCATCTTGTGATGGTAACCTTTGGTTATGAGACCGCCTTCGTGTCGGCCTACCTTATAGTTTAGAATGTGAGACCGCCCTCGTGTCAGCTTTCCTTCTAAAATGGATCTTGTGATGGTACCCTCTGGTTATGAGACTGCCTTCGTGTCGGCCTACCTTAGAGTTTAGGATCTGAGACGCCCTCGTGTCTGCTTTCCTTCTAAAATGGATTTTGTGATGGTAACCTCTGGTTATGAGACCATCTTCGTGTCGGCCTACCTTAGAGTTTAGGATCTGAGGCCGCCCCCGTGTTGGTTTTCCTTCTAAAATCCTTCTTGTGATGGTACCTTCTGGTTATGAGACCGCCTTCGTGTCGGCCTACCTTAGAGTTTAGGATCTGAGACAACCCTCATGTCGGCTTTCCTTCTAAAATCCATCATGTGATGGTAACCTCTGGTTATGAGACCGCCTTCGCGTCGGCTTACCTTAGAGTTTAGGATCTCAGACCGAACTCATGTCGGATTTCCTTTTGAAAATACATCTTGTGATGGTAACCTCTGGTTTTTAGACCGCCTTCGTGTCGGCTTACCTTAGAGTTTAGGATCTAAGACGCCCTCGTGTTGGCTTTCCTTTTGAAAATCCATCTTGTGATGGTAACCTCTAGTTATGAGACCGCCTTCGTGTTGGCCTACCTTAGAGTTTAGGATCTGAGTCGCCCTCGTGTCGGCTTTCCTTCTAAAATCCATCTTGTAATGGTAACCTCTAGTTATAAGACCGCCTTCGTGTCGGCCTGCCTTAGAGTTTAGGATCTGATACCGCCCTCGTGTCAGCTCTCCCTCTAAAATCCGTCTTGTGATGGTAACCTTTGGTTATGAGACCGCCTTCGTGTCGGCCTACCTTATAGTTTAGGATGTGAGACCGCCCTCGTGTCAGCTTTCCTTCTAAAATGGATCTTGTGATGGTACCCTCTGGTTATGAGACTGCCTTTGTGTCGGCCTACCTTAGAGTTTAGGATCTCAGACCGAACTCATGTCGGCTTTCCTTTTGAAAATCCATCTTGTGATGGTAACCTCTGGTTTTGAGACCGCCTTCGTGTCGGCTTTTCTTAGATTTTAGGATCTGAGACGCCCTCGTGTCGGCTTTCCTTTTGAAAATCCATCTTGTGATGGTAACCTCTGGTTTTGAGACCGCCTTCGTGTTGGCCTACGTTAGAGTTTAGGATCTGAGTCTCCCTCGTGTCGGGTTTCCTTCTAAAATCCATCTTGTAATGGTAACCTCTGGTTATAAGACCGCCTTCGTGTCGGCCTGCCTTAGAGTTTAGGATCTGATACCGCCCTCGTGTCAGCTCTCCCTCTAAAATCCGTCTTGTGATGGTAACCTTTGGTTATGAGACCGCCTTCGTGTCGGCCTACCTTATAGTTTAGGATGTGAGACCGCCCTCGTGTCAGCTTTCCTTCTAAAATGGATCTTGTGATGGTACCCTCTGGTTATGAGACTGCCTTTGTGTCGGCCTACCTTAGAGTTTAGGATCTCAGACCGAACTCATGTCGGCTTTCCTTTTGAAAATCCATCTTGTGATGGTAACCTCTGGTTTTGAGACCGCCTTCGTGTCGGCTTTTCTTAGATTTTAGGATCTGAGACGCCCTCGTGTCGGCTTTCCTTTTGAAAATCCATCTTGTGATGGTAACCTCTGGTTTTGAGACCGCCTTCGTGTTGGCCTACGTTAGAGTTTAGGATCTGAGTCTCCCTCGTGTCGGGTTTCCTTCTAAAATCCATCTTGTAATGGTAACCTCTGGTTATAAGACCGCCTTCGTGTCGGCCTGCCTTAGAGTTTAGGATCTGATACCGCCCTCGTGTCAGCTCTCCCTCTAAAATCCGTCTTGTGATGGTAACCTTTGGTTATGAGACCGCCTTCGTGTCGGCCTACCTTATAGTTTAGGATGTGAGACCGCCCTCGTGTCAGCTTTCCTTCTAAAATGGATCTTGGTACCCTCTGGTTATGAGACTGCCTTTGTGTCGGCCTACCTTAGAGTTTAGGATCTCAGACCGAACTCATGTCGGCTTTCCTTTTGAAAATCCATCTTGTGATGGTAACCTCTGGTTTTGAGACCGCCTTCGTGTCGGCTTACCTTAGAGTTTAGGATTTGAGACGCCCTCGTGTCGGCTTTCCTTTTGAAAATCCATCTTGTGATGGTAACCTCTAGTTATGAGACCGCCTTCGTGTTGGCCTACCTTAGAGTTTAGGATCTGAGTCGCCCTCGTGTCGGCTTTCCTTCTAAAATCCATCTTGTAATGGTAACCTCTGGTTATAAGACCGCCTTCGTGTCGGCCTACCTTAGAGTTTAGGATCTGATACCGCCCTCGTGTCAGCTTTCCCTCTAAAATCCGTCTTGTGATGGTAACCTTTGGTTATGAGACCGCCTTCGTGTCCGCCTACCTTAGAGTTTAGGATCTGAGACCGCCCTCGTGTCGGATTTCCCTCTAAAATCCATCTTTTGATGGTAACCTCTGGTTATGAGACCGCCTTGGTGTCGGCCTACCTTAGAGTTTAGGATCTGAGACCGCCCTCGTGTCGACTTTCCTTTTGAAAATCCATCTTATGATGGTAACCTTTGGTTATCAGACCGCCTTCGTGTCGGCCTGCCTTAGAGATTAGCATCTGAGACCACCCTCGTGTCGGCTTTCCTTTTGAAAATCCATCTTGTGATGGTAACCTTTGGTTATGAGACCGCCTTCGTGTCGGCCTACCTTATAGTTTAGAATGTGAGACCGCCCTCGTGTCAGCTTTCCTTCTAAAATGGATCTTGTGATGGTACCCTCTGGTTATGAGACTGCCTTCGTGTCGGCCTACCTTAGAGTTTAGGATCTGAGACGCCCTCGTGTCTGCTTTCCTTCTAAAATGGATTTTGTGATGGTAACCTCTGGTTATGAGACCATCTTCGTGTCGGCCTACCTTAGAGTTTAGGATCTGAGGCCGCCCCCGTGTTGGTTTTCCTTCTAAAATCCTTCTTGTGATGGTACCTTCTGGTTATGAGACCGCCTTCGTGTCGGCCTACCTTAGAGTTTAGGATCTGAGACAACCCTCATGTCGGCTTTCCTTCTAAAATCCATCATGTGATGGTAACCTCTGGTTATGAGACCGCCTTCGCGTCGGCTTACCTTAGAGTTTAGGATCTCAGACCGAACTCATGTCGGATTTCCTTTTGAAAATACATCTTGTGATGGTAACCTCTGGTTTTTAGACCGCCTTCGTGTCGGCTTACCTTAGAGTTTAGGATCTAAGACGCCCTCGTGTTGGCTTTCCTTTTGAAAATCCATCTTGTGATGGTAACCTCTAGTTATGAGACCGCCTTCGTGTTGGCCTACCTTAGAGTTTAGGATCTGAGTCGCCCTCGTGTCGGCTTTCCTTCTAAAATCCATCTTGTAATGGTAACCTCTAGTTATAAGACCGCCTTCGTGTCGGCCTGCCTTAGAGTTTAGGATCTGATACCGCCCTCGTGTCAGCTCTCCCTCTAAAATCCGTCTTGTGATGGTAACCTTTGGTTATGAGACCGCCTTCGTGTCGGCCTACCTTATAGTTTAGGATGTGAGACCGCCCTCGTGTCAGCTTTCCTTCTAAAATGGATCTTGTGATGGTACCCTCTGGTTATGAGACTGCCTTTGTGTCGGCCTACCTTAGAGTTTAGGATCTCAGACCGAACTCATGTCGGCTTTCCTTTTGAAAATCCATCTTGTGATGGTAACCTCTGGTTTTGAGACCGCCTTCGTGTCGGCTTTCCTTAGATTTTAGGATCTGAGACGCCCTCGTGTCGGCTTTCCTTTTGAAAATCCATCTTGTGATGGTAACCTCTGGTTTTGAGACCGCCTTCGTGTTGGCCTACGTTAGAGTTTAGGATCTGAGTCTCCCTCGTGTCGGGTTTCCTTCTAAAATCCATCTTGTAATGGTAACCTCTGGTTATAAGACCGCCTTCGTGTCGGCCTGCCTTAGAGTTTAGGATCTGATACCGCCCTCGTGTCAGCTCTCCCTCTAAAATCCGTCTTGTGATGGTAACCTTTGGTTATGAGACCGCCTTCGTGTCGGCCTACCTTATAGTTTAGGATGTGAGACCGCCCTCGTGTCAGCTTTCCTTCTAAAATGGATCTTGGTACCCTCTGGTTATGAGACTGCCTTTGTGTCGGCCTACCTTAGAGTTTAGGATCTCAGACCGAACTCATGTCGGCTTTCCTTTTGAAAATCCATCTTGTGATGGTAACCTCTGGTTTTGAGACCGCCTTCGTGTCGGCTTACCTTAGAGTTTAGGATTTGAGACGCCCTCGTGTCGGCTTTCCTTTTGAAAATCCATCTTGTGATGGTAACCTCTAGTTATGAGACCGCCTTCGTGTTGGCCTACCTTAGAGTTTAGGATCTGAGTCGCCCTCGTGTCGGCTTTCCTTCTAAAATCCATCTTGTAATGGTAACCTCTGGTTATAAGACCGCCTTCGTGTCGGCCTACCTTAGAGTTTAGGATCTGATACCGCCCTCGTGTCAGCTTTCCCTCTAAAATCCGTCTTGTGATGGTAACCTTTGGTTATGAGACCGCCTTCGTGTCCGCCTACCTTAGAGTTTAGGATCTGAGACCGCCCTCGTGTCGGATTTCCCTCTAAAATCCATCTTTTGATGGTAACCTCTGGTTATGAGACCGCCTTGGTGTCGGCCTACCTTAGAGTTTAGGATCTGAGACCGCCCTCGTGTCGACTTTCCTTTTGAAAATCCATCTTATGATGGTAACCTTTGGTTATCAGACCGCCTTCGTGTCGGCCTGCCTTAGAGATTAGCATCTGAGACCACCCTCGTGTCGGCTTTCCTTTTGAAAATCCATCTTGTGATGGTAACCTTTGGTTATGAGACCGCCTTCGTGTCGGCCTACCTTATAGTTTAGGATCTGAGACCGCCCTCGTGTCGGATTTCCCTCTAAAATCCATCTTTTGATGGTAAGTTCTGGTTATGAGACCGCCTTGGTGTCGGCCTACCTTAGAGTTTAGGATCTGAGACCGCCCTCGTGTCGACTTTCCTTTTGAAAATCCATCTTATGATGGTAACCTTTGGTTGTGAGACCGCCTTCGTGTCGGCCTGCCTTAGAGTTTAGCATCTGAGACCACCCTCGTGTCGGCTTTCCTTTTGAAAATCCATCTTGTGATGGTAACCTTTGGTTATGAGACCGCCTTCGTGTCGGCCTACCTTATAGTTTAGAATGTGAGACCGCCCTCGTGTCAGCTTTCCTTCTAAAATGGATCTTGTGATGGTACCCTCTGGTTATGAGACTGCCTTCGTGTCGGCCTACCTTAGAGTTTAGGATCTGAGACGCCCTCGTGTCTGCTTTCCTTCTAAAATGGATCTTGTGATGGTAACCTCTGGTTATGAGACCATCTTCGTGTCGGCCTACCTTAGAGTTTAGGATCTGAGGCCGCCCCCGTGTTGGTTTTCCTTCTAAAATCCTTCTTGTGATGGTACCTTCTGGTTATGAGACCGCCTTCGTGTCGGCCTACCTTAGAGTTTAGGATCTGAGACAACCCTCATGTCGGCTTTCCTTCTAAAATCCATCATGTGATGGTAACCTCTGGTTATGAGACCGCCTTCGCGTCGGCTTACCTTAGAGTTTAGGATCTCAGACCGAACTCATGTCGGATTTCCTTTTGAAAATCCATCTTGGGATGGTAACCTCTGGTTTTTAGACCGCCTTCGTGTCGGCTTACCTTAGAGTTTAGGATCTGAGACGCCCTCGTGTTGGCTTTCCTTTTGAAAATCCATCTTGTGATGGTAACCTCTAGTTATGAGACCGCCTTCGTGTTGGCCTACCTTAGAGTTTAGGATCTGAGTCGCCCTCGTGTCGGCTTTCCTTCTAAAATCCATCTTGTAATGGTAACCTCTAGTTATAAGACCGCCTTCGTGTCGGCCTGCCATAGAGTTTAGGATCTGATACCGCCCTCGTGTCAGTTCTCCCTCTAAAATCCGTCTTGTGATGGTAACCTTTGGTTATGAGACTGCCTTCGTGTCGGCCTACCTTATAGTTTAGGATGTGAGACCGCCCTCGTGTCAGCTTTCCTTCTAAAATGGATCTTGTGATGGTACCCTCTGGTTATGAGACTGCCTTTGTGTCGGCCTACCTTAGAGTTTAGGATCTCAGACCGAACTCATGTCGGCTTTCCTTTTGAAAATCCATCTTGTGATGGTAACCTCTGGTTTTGAGACCGCCTTCGTGTCGGCTTTCCTTAGATTTTAGGATCTGAGACGCCCTCGTGTCGGCTTTCCTTTTGAAAATCCATCTTGTGATGGTAACCTCTGGTTTTGAGACCGCCTTCGTGTTGGTCTACGTTAGAGTTTAGGATCTGAGTCTCCCTCGTGTCGGGTTTCCTTCTAAAA
The DNA here is from genome assembly GCA_022829125.1 of Lathyrus tuberosus. NCBI lineage: Eukaryota > Viridiplantae > Streptophyta > Magnoliopsida > Fabales > Fabaceae > Lathyrus > Lathyrus tuberosus. Next base: position 11,751,080 of record JALAZF010000038.1, read on the forward strand.
TCCATCTTGTAATGGTAACCTCTGGTTATAAGACCGCCTTCGTGTCGGCCTGCCTTAGAGTTTAGGATCTGATACCGCCCTCGTGTCAGCTCTCCCTCTAAAATCCGTCTTGTGATGGTAACCTTTGGTTATGAGACCGCCTTCGTGTCGGCCTACCTTATAGTTTAGGATGTGAGACCGCCCTCGTGTCAGCTTTCCTTCTAAAATGGATCTTGTGGTGGTACCCTCTGGTTATGAGACTGCCTTTGTGTCGGCCTACCTTAGAGTTTAGGATCTCAGACCGAACTCATGTCGGCTTTCCTTTTGAAAATCCATCTTGTGATGGTAACCTCTGGTTTTGAGACCGCCTTCGTGTCGGCTTACCTTAGAGTTTAGGATTTGAGACGCCCTCGTGTCGGCTTTCCTTTTGAAAATCCATCTTGTGATGGTAACCTCTAGTTATGAGACCGCCTTCGTGTTGGCCTACCTTAGAGTTTAGGATCTGAGTCGCCCTCGTGTCGGCTTTCCTTCTAAAATCCATCTTGTAATGGTAACCTCTGGTTATAAGACCGCCTTCGTGTCGGCCTACCTTAGAGTTTAGGATCTGATACCGCCCTCGTGTCAGCTTTCCCTCTAAAATCCGTCTTGTGATGGTAACCTTTGGTTATGAGACCGCCTTCGTGTCCGCCTACCTTAGAGTTTAGGATCTAAGACCGCCCTCGTGTCGGATTTCCCTCTAAAATCCATCTTTTGATGATAACCTCTGGTTATGAGACCGCCTTGGTGTCGGCCTACCTTAGAGTTTAGGATCTGAGACCGCCCTCGTGTCGACTTTCCTTTTGAAAATCCATCTTATGATGGTAACCTTTGGTTATGAGACCGCCTTCGTGTCGGCCTGCCTTAGAGATTAGCATCTGAGACCACCCTTGTGTCGGCTTTCCTTTTGAAAATCCATTTTGTGATGGTAACCTCTGGTTATGAGACCATCTTCGTGTCGGCCTACCTTAGAGTTTTGGATCTGAGGCCGCCCTCGTGTTGGCTTTCCTTCTAAAATCCTTCTTGTGATGGTACCTTCTGGTTATGAGACCGCCTTCGTGTCGGCCTACCTTAGAGTTTAGGACCTGAGACAACCCTCATGTCGGCTTTCCTTCTAAAATCCATCATGTGATGGTAACCTCTGGTTATGAGACCGCCTTCGCGTCGGCTTACCTTAGAGTTTAGGATCTCAGACCGAACTCATGTCGGCTTTCCTTTTGAAAATCCATCTTGTGATGGTAACCTCTGGTTTTTAGACCGCCTTCGTGTCGGCTTACCTTAGAGTTTAGGATCTGAGACGCCATCGTGTCGGCTTTCCTTTTGAAAATCCATCTTGTGATGGTAACCTCTAGTTATGAGACCGCCTTCGTGTTGGCCTACCTTAGAGTTTAGGATCTGAGTCGCCCTCGTGTCGGCTTTCCTTCTAAAATCCGTCTTGTAATGGTAACCTCTGGTTATAAGACCGCCTTCGTGTCGGCCTACCTTAGAGTTTAGGATCTGATACCGCCCTCGTGTCAGGTTTCCCTCTATAATCCGTCTTGTGATGGTAACCTCTGGTTATGAGACCGCCTTCGTGTCCGCCTACCTTAGAGTTTAGGATCTGAGACCGTCCTCGTGTCGGATTTCCCTCTAAAATCCGTCTTTTGATGGTAACCTCTGGTTATGAGACCGCCTTGGGGTCGGCATACCTTAGAGTTTAGGATCTGAGACCGCCCTCGTGTCGACTTTCCTTTTGAAAATCCATCTTATGATGGTAACCTTTGGTTATGAGACCGCCTTCGTGTCGGCCTGCCTTAGAGTTTAGGATCTGAGACCGCCCTCGTGTCGGTTCTCCTTTTGAAAATCATTCTTGTGATGGTAACCTCTGGTTATGAGACCATTGTCGTGTCGGCCTACCTTAGAGTTTAGGATCTGAGACCACCCTCGTGTTGGCTTTCCTTCTAAAATCCATCTTGTGATGGTACCTTCTGGTTATGAGACCGCCTTCGTGTCGGCCTACCTTAGAGTTTAGGATCTGAGACAGCCCTCATGTCGGCTTTCCTTCTAAAATCCATCATGTGATGGTAACCTCTGGTTATGAGACCTCCTTCGCGTCGGCTTACCTTAGACTTTAGGATCTCAGACCGAACTCATGTCGGCTTTCCTTTTGAAAATCCATCTTGTGATGGTAACCTCTGGTTTTGAGACCGTCTTCGTGTCGGCTTACCTTAGAGTTTAGGATCTGAGACGCCCTCGTGTCGGCTTTCCTTTTGAAAATCCATCTTGTGATGGTAACCTCTGGTTTTGAGACCGCCTTCGTGTTGGCCTACGTTAGAGTTTAGGATCTGAGTCGCCCTCGTGTCGGCTTTCCTTCTAAAATCCATCTTGTTATGGTAACCTCTGGTTATAAGACCGCCTTCGTGTCGGCCTGCTTTAGAGTTTAGGATCTGATACCGCCCTCGTGTCAGCTTTCCCTCTAAAATCTGCCTTGTGATGGTAACCTCTGGTTATGAGACCGCCTTCGTGTCCGCCTACCTTAGAGTTTAGGATCTGAGACCGCCCTCGTGTCGGATTTCCCTCTAAAATCCATCTTTTGATGGTAACCTCTGGTTATGAGACCGCCTTGGTGTCGGCATACCTTAGAGTTTAGGATCTGAGACCGCCCTCGTGTCGACTTTCCTTTTGAAAATCCATCTTATGATGGTAACCTTTGGTTATGAGACCGCCTTCGTGTCGGCCTGCCTTAGAGTTTAGGATCGGAGACCGCCCTCGTGTCGGTTCTCCTTTTGAAAATCCTTCTTGTGATGGTAACCTCTGGTTATGAGACCATCGTCGTGTCGGCCTACCTTAGAGTTTAGGATCTGAGACCACCCTCGTGTTGGCTTTCCTTCTAAAATCCATCTTGTGATGGTACCTTTTGGTTATGAGACCGCCTTCGTGTCGGCCTACCTTAGAGTTTAGGATCTGAGACAGCCCTCATGTCGGCTTTCCTTCTAAAATCCATCATGTGATGGTAACCTCTGGTTATGAGACCTCCTTCGCGTCGGCTTACCTTAGACTTTAGGATCTCAGACCGAACTCATGTCGGCTTTCCTTTTCAAAATCCATCTTGTGATGGTAACCTCTGGTTTTGAGACCGCCTTCGTGTCGGCTTACCTTAGAGTTTAGGATCTGAGACGCCCTCGTGTTGGCTTTCCTTTTGAAAATCCATCTTGTGATGGTAACCTCTAGTTATGAGACCGCCTTCGTGTTGGCCTACCTTAGAGTTTAGGATCTGAGTCGCCCTCGTGTCGGCCTTCCTTCTAAAATTCATCTTGTAATGGTAACCTCTGGTTATAAGACCGCCTTCGTGTCGGCCTACCTTAGAGTTTAGGATCTGATACCGCCCTCGTGTCAGCTTTCCCTCTAAAATCCGTCTTGTGATGGTAACCTCTGGTTATGAGACCGCCTTCGTGTCTGCCTACCTTAGAGTTTAGGATCTGAGACCGCCCTCGTGTCGGATTTCCCTCTAAAATCCATCTTTTGATGGTAACCTCTGGTTATGAGACCGCCTTGGTGTCGGCCTACCTTAGAGTTTATGATCTGAGACCACCCTCGTGTCGACTTTCCTTTTGAAAATCCATCTTATGATGGTAACCTTTGGTTATGAGACCGCCTTCGTGTCGGCCTGCCTTAGAGTTTAGGATCTGAGACCGCCCTCGTGTCGGTTCTCCTTTTGAAAATCCTTCTTGTGATGGCAACCTCTGGTTATGAGACCATCGTCGTGTCGGCCTACCTTAGAGTTTAGGATCTGAGACCACCCTCGTGTTGGCTTTCCTTCTAAAATCCATCTTGTGATGGTACCTTCTGGTTATGAGACCGCCTTCGTGTCGGCCTACCTTAGAGTTTAGGATCTGAGACAGCCCTCGTGTCGGTTCTCCTTTTGAAAATCCTTCTTGTGATGGCAACCTCTGGTTATGAGACCATCGTCGTGTCGGCCTACCTTAGAGTTTAGGATCTGAGACCACCCTCGTGTTGGCTTTCCTTCTAAAATCCATCTTGTGATGGTACCTTCTGGTTATGAGACCGCCTTCGTGTCGGCCTGCCTTAGAGTTTAGGATCTGAGACCGCCCTCGTGTCGGTTCTCCTTTTGAAAATCCTTCTTGTGATGGTAACCTCTGGTTATGAGACCATCGTCGTGTCGGCCTACCTTAGAGTTTAGGATCTGAGACCACCCTCGTGTTGGCTTTCCTTCTAAAATCCATCTTGTGATGGTACCTTCTGGTTATGAGACCGCCTTCGTGTCGGCCTACCTTAGAGTTTAGGATCTGAGACAGCCCTCATGTCGGCTTTCCTTCTAAAATCCATCATGTGATGGTAACCTCTGGTTATGAGACCTCCTTCGCGTCGGCTTACCTTAGACTTTAGGATCTCAGACCGAACTCATGTCGGCTTTCCTTTTGAAAATCCATCTTGTGATGGTAACCTCTGGTTTTGAGACCGTCTTCGTGTCGGCTTACCTTAGAGTTTAGGATCTGAGATGCCCTCGTGTCGGCTTTCCTTTTGAAAATCCATCTTGTGATGGTAACCTCTGGTTTTGAGACCGCCTTCGTGTTGGCCTACGTTAGAGTTTAGGATCTGAGTCGCCCTCGTGTCGGCTTTCCTTCTAAAATCCATCTTGTTATGGTAACCTCTGGTTATAAGACCGCCTTCGTGTCGGCCTGCTTTAGAGTTTAGGATCTGATACCGCCCTCGTGTCAGCTTTCCCTCTAAAATCCGCCTTGTGATGGTAACCTCTGGTTATGAGACCGCCTTCGTGTCCGCCTACCTTAGAGTTTAGGATCTGAGACCGCCCTCGTGTCGGATTTCCCTCTAAAATCCATCTTTTGATGGTAACCTCTGGTTATGAGACCGCCTTGGTGTCGGCATACCTTAGAGTTTAGGATCTGAGACCGCCCTCGTGTCGACTTTCCTTTTGAAAATCCATCTTATGATGGTAACCTTTGGTTATGAGACCGCCTTCGTGTCGGCCTGCCTTAGAGTTTAGGATCGGAGACCGCCCTCGTGTAGGTTCTCCTTTTGAAAATCCTTCTTGTGATGGTAACCTCTGGTTATGAGACCATCGTCGTGTCGGCCTACCTTAGAGTTTAGGATCTGAGACCACCCTCGTGTTGGCTTTCCTTCTAAAATCCATCTTGTGATGGTACCTTTTGGTTATGAGACCGCCTTCGTGTCGGCCTACCTTAGAGTTTAGGATCTGAGACAGCCCTCATGTCGGCTTTCCTTCTAAAATCCATCATGTGATGGTAACCTCTGGTTATGAGACCTCCTTCGCGTCGGCTTACCTTAGACTTTAGGATCTCAGACCGAACTCATGTCGGCTTTCCTTTTCAAAACCCATCTTGTGATGGTAACCTCTGGTTTTGAGACCGCCTTCGTGTCGGCTTACCTTAGAGTTTAGGATCTGAGACGCCCTCGTGTCGGCTTTCCTTTTGAAAATCCATCTTGTGATGGTAACCTCTAGTTATGAGACCGCCTTCGTGTTGGCCTACCTTAGAGTTTAGGATCTGAGTCGCCCTCGTGTCGGCCTTCCTTCTAAAATTCATCTTGTAATGGTAACCTCTGGTTATAAGACCGCCTTCGTGTCGGCCTACCTTAGAGTTTAGGATCTGATACCGCCCTCGTGTCAGCTTTCCCTCTAAAATCCGTCTTGTGATGGTAACCTCTGGTTATGAGACCGCCTTCGTGTCTGCCTACCTTAGAGTTTAGGATCTGAGACCGCCCTCGTGTCGGATTTCCCTCTAAAATCCATCTTTTGATGGTAACCTCTGGTTATGAGACCGCCTTGGTGTCGGCCTACCTTAGAGTTTATGATCTGAGACCACCCTCGTGTCGACTTTCCTTTTGAAAATCCATCTTATGATGGTAACCTTTGGTTATGAGACCGCCTTCGTGTCGGCCTGCCTTAGAGTTTAGGATCTGAGACCGCCCTCGTGTCGGTTCTCCTTTTGAAAATCCTTCTTGTGATGGTAACCTCTGGTTATGAGACCATCGTCGTGTCGGCCTACCTTAGAGTTTAGGATCTGAGACCACCCTCGTGTTGGCTTTCCTTCTAAAATCCATCTTGTGATGGTACCTTCTGGTTATGAGACCGCCTTCGTGTCGGCCTACCTTAGAGTTTAGGATCTGAGACAGCCCTCATGTCGGCTTTCCTTCTAAAATCCATCATGTGATGGTAACCTCTGGTTATGAGACCTCCTTCGCGTCGGCTTACCTTAGACTTTAGGATCTCAGACCGAACTCATGTCGGCTTTCCTTTTGAAAATCCATCTTATGATGGTAACCTCTGGTTTTGAGACCGTCTTCGTGTCGGCTTACCTTAGAGTTTAGGATCTGAGATGCCCTCGTGTCGGCTTTCCTTTTGAAAATCCATCTTGTGATGGTAACCTCTGGTTTTGAGACCGCCTTCGTGTTGGCCTACGTTAGAGTTTAGGATCTGAGTCGCCCTCGTGTCGGCTTTCCTTCTAAAATCCATCTTGTAATGGTAACCTCTGGTTATAAGACCGCCTTCGTGTCGGCCTGCCTTAGAGTTTAGGATCTGATACCGCCCTCGTGTCAGCTTTCCCTCTAAAATCCGTCTTGTGATGGTAACCTTTGGTTATGAGACCGCCTTCGTGTCGGCCTACCTTATAGTTTAGGATGTGAGACCGCCCTCGTGTCGGCTTTCCTTCTAAAATCCATCATGTGATGGTAACCTCTGGTTATGAGACCGCCTTCGCGTCGGCTTACCTTAGAGTTTAGGATCTCATACCGAACTCATGTCGGCTTTCCTTTTGAAAATCCATCTTGTGATGGTAACCTCTGGTTTTTAGACCGCCTTCGTGTCGGCTTACCTTAGAGTTTAGGATCTGAGACGCCCTCGTGTCGGCTTTCCTTTTGAAAATCCATCTTGTGATGGTAACCTCTAGTTATGAGACCGCCTTCGTGTTGGCCTACCTTAGAGTTTAGGATCTGAGTCGCCCTCGTGTCGGCCTTCCTTCTAAAATTCATCTTGTAATGGTAACCTCTGGTTATAAGACCGCCTTCGTGTCGGCCTACCTTAGAGTTTAGGATCTGATACCGCCCTCGTGTCAGCTTTCCCTCTAAAATCCGTCTTGTGATGGTAACCTCTGGTTATGACACCGCCTTCGTGTCTGCCTACCTTAGAGTTTAGGATCTGAGACCGCCCTCGTGTCGGATTTCCCTCTAAAATCCATCTTTTGATGGTAACCTCTGGTTATGAGACCGCCTTGGTGTCGGCCTACCTTAGAGTTTATGATCTGAGACCACCCTCGTGTCGACTTTCCTTTTGAAAATCCATCTTATGATGGTAACCTTTGGTTATGAGACCGCCTTCGTGTCGGCCTGCCTTAGAGTTTAGGATCTGAGACCGCCCTCGTGTCGGTTCTCCTTTTGAAAATCCTTCTTGTGATGGCAACCTCTGGTTATGAGACCATCGTCGTGTCGGCCTACCTTAGAGTTTAGGATCTGAGACCACCCTCGTGTTGGCTTTCCTTCTAAAATCCATCTTGTGATGGTACCTTCTGGTTATGAGACCGCCTTCGTGTCGGCCTACCTTAGAGTTTAGGATCTGAGACAGCCCTCATGTCGGCTTTCCTTCTAAAATCCATCATGTGATGGTAACCTCTGGTTATGAGACCTCCTTCGCGTCGGCTTACCTTAGACTTTAGGATCTCAGACCGAACTCATGTCGGCTTTCCTTTTGAAAATCCATCTTGTGATGGTAACCTCTGGTTTTGAGACCGTCTTCGTGTCGGCTTACCTTAGAGTTTAGGATCTGAGACGCCCTCGTGTCGGCTTTCCTTTTGAAAATCCATCTTGTGATGGTAACCTCTGGTTTTGAGACCGCCTTCGTGTTGGCCTACGTTAGAGTTTAGGATCTGAGTCACCCTCGTGTCGGCTTTCCTTCTAAAATCCATCTTGTTATGGTAACCTCTGGTTATAAGACCGCCTTCGTGTCGGCCTGCTTTAGAGTTTAGGATCTGATACCGCCCTCGTGTCAGCTTTCCCTCTAAAATCCGCCTTGTGATGGTAACCTCTGGTTATGAGACCGCCTTCGTGTCTGCCTACCTTAGAGTTTAGGATCTGAGACCGCCCTCGTGTCGGATTTCCCTCTAAAATCCATCTTTTGATGGTAACCTCTGGTTATGAGACCGCCTTGGTGTCGGCATACCTTAGAGTTTAGGATCTGAGACCGCCCTCGTGTCGACTTTCCTTTTGAAAATCCATCTTATGATGGTAACCTTTGGTTATGAGACCGCCTTCGTGTCGGCCTGCCTTAGAGTTTAGGATCTGAGACCGCCCTCGTGTCGGTTCTCCTTTTGAAAATCCTTCTTGTGATGGTAACCTCTGGTTATGAGACCATCGTCGTGTCGGCCTACCTTAGAGTTTAGGATCTGAGACCACCCTCGTGTTGGTTTTCCTTCTAAAATCCATCTTGTGATGGTACCTTCTGGTTATGAGACCGCCTTCGTGTCGGCCTACCTTAGAGTTTAGGATCTGAGACAGCCCTCATGTCGGCTTTCCTTCTAAAATCCATCATGTGATGGTAACCTCTGGTTATGAGACCTCCTTCGCGTCGGCTTACCTTAGACTTTAGGATCTCAGACCGAACTCATGTCGGCTTTCCTTTTCAAAATCCATCTTGTGATGGTAACCTCTGGTTTTGAGAGCGCCTTCGTGTCGGCTTACCTTAGAGTTTAGGATCTGAGACGCCCTCGTGTCGGCTTTCCTTTTGAAAATCCATCTTGTGATGGTAACCTCTGGTTTTGAGACCGCCTTCGTGTTGGCCTACGTTAGAGTTTAGGATCTGAGTCGCCCTCGTGTCGGCTTTCCTTCTAAAATCCATCTTGTAATGGTAACCTCTGGTTATAAGACCGCCTTCGTGTCGGCCTGCCTTAGAGTTTAGGATCTGATACCGCCCTCGTGTCAGCTTTCCCTCTAAAATCCGTCTTGTGATGGTAACCTTTGGTTATGAGACCGCCTTCGTGTCGGCCTACCTTATAGTTTAGGATGTGAGACCGCCCTCGTGTCGGCTTTCCTTCTAAAATCCATCATGTGATGGTAACCTCTGGTTATGAGACCGCCTTCGCGTCGGCTTACCTTAGAGTTTAGGATCTCAGACCGAACTCATGTCGGCTTTCCTTTTGAAAATCCATCTTGTGATGGTAACCTCTGGTTTTTAGACTGCCTTCGTGTCGGCTTACCTTAGAGTTTAGGATCTGAGATGCCCTCGTGTCGGCTTTCCTTTTGAAAATCCATCTTGTGATGGTAACCTCTAGTTATGAGACCGCCTTCGTGTTGGCCTACCTTAGAGTTTAGGATCTGAGTCGCCCACGTGTCGGCCTTCCTTCTAAAATTCATCTTGTAATGGTAACCTCTGGTTATAAGACCGCCTTCGTGTCGGCCTACCTTAGAGTTTAGGATCTGATACCGCCCTCGTGTCAGCTTTCCCTCTAAAATCTGTCTTGTGATGGTAACCTCTGGTTATGAGACCGCCTTCGTGTCTGCCTACCTTAGAGTTTAGGATCTGAGACCGCCCTGGTGTCGGATTTCCCTCTAAAATCCATCTTTTGATGGTAACCTCTGGTTATGAGACCGCCTTGGTGTCGGCCTACCTTAGAGTTTATGATCTGAGACCACCCTCGTGTCGACTTTCCTTTTGAAAATCCATCTTATGATGGTAACCTTTGGTTATGAGACCGCCTTCGTGTCGGCCTGCCTTAGAGTTTAGGATCTGAGACCGCCCTCGTGTCGGTTCTCCTTTTGAAAATCCTTCTTGTGATAGCAACCTCTGGTTATGAGACCATCGTCGTGTCGGCCTACCTTAGAGTTTAGGATCTGAGACCACCCTCGTGTTGGCTTTCCTTCTAAAATCCATCTTGTGATGGTACCTTCTGGTTATGAGACCGCCTTCGTGTCGGCCTACCTTAGAGTTTAGGATCTGAGACAGCCCTCATGTCGGCTTTCCTTCTAAAATCCATCATGTGATGGTAACCTCTGGTTATGAGACCTCCTTCGCGTCGGCTTACCTTAGACTTTAGTATCTCAGACCGAACTCATGTCGGCTTTCCTTTTGAAAATCCATCTTGTGATGGTAACCTCTGGTTTTGAGACCGTCTTCGTGTCGGCTTACCTTAGAGTTTAGGATCTGAGACGCCCTCGTGTCGGCTTTCCTTTTGAAAATCCATCTTGTGATGGTAACCTCTGGTTTTGAGACCGCCTTCGTGTTGGCCTACGTTAGAGTTTAGGATCTGAGTCGCCCTCGTGTCGGCTTTCCTTCTAAAATCCATCTTGTTATGGTAACCTCTGGTTATAAGACCGCCTTCGTGTCGGCCTGCTTTAGAGTTTAGGATCTGATACCGCCCTCGTGTCAGCTTTCCCTCTAAAATCCGCCTTGTGATGGTAACCTCTGGTTATGAGACCGCCTTCGTGTCCGCCTACCTTAGAGTTTAGGATCTGAGACCGCCCTCGTGTCGGATTTCCCTCTAAAATCCATCTTTTGATGGTAACCTCTGGTTATGAGACCGCCTTGGTGTCGGCATACCTTAGAGTTTAGGATCTGAGACCGCCCTCGTGTCGACTTTCCTTTTGAAAATCCATCTTATGATGGTAACCTTTGGTTATGAGACCGCCTTCGTGTCGGCCTGCCTTAGAGTTTAGGATCTGAGACCGCCCTCGTGTCGGTTCTCCTTTTGAAAATCCTTCTTGTGATGGTAACCTCTGGTTATGAGACCATCGTCGTGTCGGCCTACCTTAGAGTTTAGGATCTGAGACCACCCTCGTGTTGGCTTTCCTTCTAAAATCCATCTTGTGATGGTACCTTCTGGTTATGAGACCGCCTTCGTGTCGGCCTACCTTAGAGTTTAGGATCTGAGACAGCCCTCATGTCGGCTTTCCTTCTAAAATCCATCATGTGATGGTAACCTCTGGTTATGAGACCTCCTTCGCGTCGGCTTACCTTAGACTTTAGGATCTCAGACCGAACTCATGTCGGCTTTCCTTTTCAAAATCCATCTTGTGATGGTAACCTCTGGTTTTGAGAGCGCCTTCGTGTCGGCTTACCTTAGAGTTTAGGATCTGAGACGCCCTCGTGTCGGCTTTCCTTTTGAAAATCCATCTTGTGATGGTAACCTCTGGTTTTGAGACCGCCTTCGTGTTGGCCTACGTTAGAGTTTAGGATCTGAGTCGCCCTCGTGTCGGCTTTCCTTCTAAAATCCATCTTGTAATGGTAACCTCTGGTTATAAGACCGCCTTCGTGTCAGCCTGCCTTAGAGTTTAGGATCTAATACCGCCCTCGTGTCAGCTTTCCCTCTAAAATCCGTCTTGTGATGGTAACCTTTGGTTATGAGACCGCCTTCGTGTCGGCCTACCTTATAGTTTAGGATGTGAGACCGCCCTCGTGTCGGCTTTCCTTCTAAAATCCATCATGTGATGGTAACCTCTGGTTATGAGACCGCCTTCGCGTCGGCTTACCTTAGAGTTTAGGATCTCAGACCGAACTCATGTCGGCTTTCCTTTTGAAAATCCATCTTGTGGTGGTAACCTCTGGTTTTGAGACCGCCTTCGTGTTGGCCTACGTTAGAGTTTAGGATCTGAGTCGCCCTCGTGTCGGCTTTCCTTCTAAAATCCATCTTGTAATGGTAACCTCTGGTTATAAGACCGCCTTCGTGTCAGCCTGCCTTAGAGTTTAGGATCTGATACCGCCCTCGTGTCAGCTTTCCCTCTAAAATCCGTCTTGCGATGGTAACCTTTGGTTATGAGACCGCCTTCGTGTCGGCCTACCTTATAGTTTAGGATGTGAGACCGCCCTCGTGTCGGCTTTCCTTCTAAAATCCATCATGTGATGGTAACCTCTGGTTATGAGACCGCCTTCGCGTCGGCTTACCTTAGAGTTTAGGATCTCAGACCGAACTCATGTCGGCTTTCCTTTTGAAAATCCATCTTGTGGTGGTAACCTCTGGTTTTTAGACCGCCTTCGTGTCGGCTTACCTTAGAGTTTAGGATCTACGACGCCCTCGTGTCGGCTTTCCTTTTGAAAATCCATCTTGTGATGGTAACCTCTAGTTATGAGACCGCCTTCGTGTTGGCCTACCTTAGAGTTTAGGATCTGAGTCGCCCTCGTGTCGGCCTTCCTTCTAAAATTCATCTTGTAATGGTAACCTCTGGTTATAAGACCGCCTTCGTGTCGGCCTACCTTAGAGTTTAGGATCTGATACCGCCCTCGTGTCAGCTTTCCCTCTAAAATCCGTCTTGTGATGGTAACCTCTGGTTATGAGACCGCCTTCGTGTCTGCCTACCTTAGAGTTTAGGATCTGAGACCGCCCTCGTGTCGGATTTCCCTCTAAAATCCATCTTTTGATGGTAACCTCTGGTTATGAGACCGCCTTGGTGTCGGCCTACCTTAGAGTTTATGATCTGAGACCACCCTCGTGTCGACTTTCCTTTTGAAAATCCATCTTATGATGGTAACCTTTGGTTATGAGACCGCCTTCGTGTCGGCCTGCCTTAGAGTTTAGGATCTGAGACCGCCCTCGTGTCAGCTCTCCTTTTGAAAATCCTTCTTGTGATGGTAACCTCTGGTTATGAGACCATCGTCGCGTCGGCCTACCTTAGAGTTTAGGATCTAAGACCACCCTCGTGTTGGCTTTCCTTCTAAAATCCATCTTGTGATGGTACCTTCTGGTTATGAGACCGCCTTCGTGTCGGCCTACCTTAGAGTTTAGGATCTGAGACAGCCCTCATGTCGACTTTCCTTCTAAAATCCATCATGTGATGGTAACCTCTGGTTATGAGACCTCCTTCGCGTCGGCTTACCTTAGAGTTTAGGATCTCAGACCGAACTCATGTCGGCTTTCCTTTTGAAAATCCATCTTGTGATGGTAACCTCTGGTTTTGAGACCGCCTTCGTGTCGGCTTACCTTAGAGTTTAGGATCTGAGATGCCCTCGTGTCGGCTTTCCTTTTGAAAATCCATCTTGTGATGGTAACCTCTAGTTTTGAAACCGCCTTCGTGTTGGCCTACGTTAGAGTTTAGGATCTGAGTCGCCCTCGTGTCGGCTTTCCTTCTAAAATCCATCTTGTAATGGTAACCTCTGGTTATAAGACCGCCTTCGTGTCGCCCTGCCTTAGAGTTTAGGATCTGTTACCGCCCTCGTGTCATCTTTCCCTCTAAAATCCGTCTTGTGATGGTAACCTTTGGTTATGAGACCGCCTTCGTGTCAGCCTACCTTATAGTTTAGGATGTGAGACCGCCATCGTGCCAGCTTTCCTTCTAAAATGGATCTTGTGATGGTACCCTCTGGTAATGAGACTGCCTTTGTGTCGGCCTACCTTAGAGTTTATGATCTGAGACCACCCTCGTGTCGACTTTCCTTTTGAAAATCCATCTTATGATGGTAACCTTTGGTTATGAGACCGCCTTCGTGTCGGCCTGCCTTAGAGTTTAGGATCTGAGACCGCCCTTGTGTCGGCTCTCCTTTTGAAAATCCTTCTTGTGATGGTAACCTCTGGTTTTGAGACCGCCTTCGTGTTGGCCTACGTTAGAGTTTAGGATCTGAGTCGCCCTCGTGTCGGCTTTCCTTCTAAAATCCATCTTGTTATGGTAACCTCTGGTTATAAGACCGCCTTCGTGTCGGCCTGCTTTAGAGTTTAGGATCTGATACCGCCCTCGTGTCAGCTTTCCCTCTAAAATCCGTCTTGTGATGGTAACCTCTGGTTATGAGACCGCCTTCGTGTCCGCCTACCTTAGAGTTTAGGATCTGAGACTGCCCTCGTGCCGGATTTCCCTCTAAAATCCATCTTTTGATGGTAACCTCTGGTTATGAGACCGCCTTGGTGTCGGCATACCTTAGAGTTTAGGATCTGAGACCGCCCTCGTGTCGACTTTCCTTTTGAAAATCCATCTTATGATGGTAACCTTTGGTTATGAGACCGCCTTCGTGTCGGCCTGCCTTAGAGTTTAGGATCTGAGACCGCCCTCGTGTCGGTTCTCCTTTTGAAAATCCTTCTTGTGATGGTAACCTCTGGTTATGAGACCATCGTCGTGTCGGCCTACCTTAGAGTTTAGGATCTGAGACCACCCTCATGTTGGCTTTCCTTCTAAAATCCATCTTGTGATGGTACCTTCTGGTTATGAGACCGCCTTCGTGTCGGCCTACCTTAGAGTTTAGGATCTGAGACAGCCCTCATGTCGGCTTTCCTTCTAAAATCCATCATGTGATGGTAACCTCTGGTTATGAGACCTCCTTCGCGTCGGCTTACCTTAGACTTTAGGATCTCAGACCGAACTCATATCGGCTTTCCTTTTGAAAATCCATCTTGTGATGATAACCTCTGGTTTTGAGACCGCCTTCGTGTCGGCTTACCTTAGAGTTTAGGATCTGAGACGCCCTCGTGTCGGCTTTCCTTTTGAAAATCCATCTTGTGATGGTAACCTCTGGTTTTGAGACCGCCTTCGTGTTGGCCTACGTTAGAGTTTAGGATCTGAGTCGCCCTCGTGTCGGCTTTCCTTCTAAAATCCATCTTGTAATGGTAACCTCTGGTTATAAGACCGCCTTCGTGTCGGCCTGCCTTAGAGTTTAGGATCTGATACCGCCCTCGTGTCAGCTTTCCCTCTAAAATCCGTCTTGTGATGGTAACCTTTGGTTATGAGACCGCCTTCGTGTCGGCCTACCTTATAGTTTAGGATGTGAGACCGCCCTCGTGTCGGCTTTCCTTCTAAAATCCATCATGTGATGGTAACCTCTGGTTATGAGACCGCCTTCGCGTCGTCTTACCTTAGAGTTTAGGATCTCAGACCGAACTCATGTCGGCTTTCCTTTTGAAAATCCATCTTGTGATGGTAACCTCTGGTTTTTAGACCGCCTTCGTGTCGGCTTACCTTAGAGTTTAGGATCTGAGACGCCCTCGTGTCGGATTTCCTTTTGAAAATCCATCTTGTGATGGTAACCTCTAGTTTTGAGACCGCCTTCGTGTTGGCCTACCTTAGAGTTTAGGATCTGAGTCGCCCTCGTGTCGGCCTTCCTTCTAAAATCCATCTTGTAATGGTAACCTCTGGTTATAAGACCGCCTTCGTGTCGGCCTGCCTTAGAGTTTATGATCTGTTACCGCCCTCGTGTCAGCTTTCCCTCTAAAATCCGTCTTGTGATGGTAACCTTTGGTTATGAGACTGCCTTCGTGTCGGCCTACCTTATAGTTTAGGATGTGAGACCGCCATCGTGCCAGCTTTCCTTCTAAAATGGATCTTGTGATGGTACCCTCTGGTTATGAGACTGCCTTTGTGTCGGCCTACCTTAGAGTTTAGGATCTCAGACCGAACTCATGTCGGCTTTCCTTTTGAAAATCCATCTTGTGATGGTAACCTCTGGTTTTTAGACCGCCTTCGTGTCGGCTTACCTTAGAGTTTAGGATCTGAGACGCCCTCGTGTCGGCTTTCCTTTTGAAAATCCATCTTGTGATGGTAACCTCTAGTTATGAGACCGCCTTCGTGTTGGCCTACCTTAGAGTTTAGGATCTGAGTCGCCCTCGTGTCGGCCTTCCTTCTAAAATCCATCTTGTAATGGTAACCTCTGGTTATAAGACCGCCTTCGTGTCGGCCTACCTTAGAGTTTAGGATCTGATACCGCCCTCGTGTCAGCTTTCCCTCTAAAATCCGTCTTGTGATGGTAACCTCTGGTTATGAGACCGCCTTCGTGTCTGCCTACCTTAGAGTTTAGGATCTGAGACCACCCTCGTGTCGGATTTCCCTCTAAAATCCATCTTTTGATGGTAACCTCTGGTTATGAGACCGCCTTGGTGTCGGCCTACCTTAGAGTTTATGATCTGAGACCACCCTCGTGTCGACTTTCCTTTTGAAAATCCATCTTATGATGGTAACCTTTGGTTATGAGACCGCCTTCGTGTCGGCCTGCCATAGAGTTTAGGATCTGAGACCGCCCTCGTGTCGGCTCTCCTTTTGAAAATCCTTCTTGTGATGGTAACCTCTGGTTATGAGACCGCCTTCGCGTCGGCCTACCTTAGAGTTTAGGATCTGAGACAGCCCTCATGTCGACTTTCCTTCTAAAATCCATCATGTGATGGTAACCTCTGGTTATGAGACCTCCTTCGCGTCGGCTTACCTTAGAGTTTAGGATCTCAGACAGAACTCATGTCGGCTTTCCTTTTGAAAATCCATCTTGTGATGGTAACCTCTGGTTTTGAGACCGCCTTCGTGTCGGCTTACCTTAGAGTTTAGGATCTGAGACGCCCTCGTGTCAGCTTTCCTTTTGAAAATCCATCTTGTGATGGTAACCTCTGGTTTTGAAACCGCCTTCGTGTTGGCCTACGTTAGAGTTTAGGATCTGAGTCGCCCTCGTGTCGTCTTTCCTTCTAAAATCCATCTTGTAATGGTAACCTCTGGTTATAAGACCGCCTTCGTGTCGGCCTGCCTTAGAGTTTAGGATCTGATACCGCCCTCGTGTCAGCTTTCCCTCTAAAATCCGTCTTGTGATGGTAACCTTTGGTTATGAGACCGCCTTCGTGTCGGCCTACCTTATAGTTTAGGATGTGAGACCGCCATTGTGCCAGCTTTCCTTCTAAAATGGATCTTGTGATGGTACCCTCTGGTTATGAGACTGCCTTTGTGTCGGCCTACCTTAGAGTTTAGGATCTCAGACCGAACGCATGTCGGCTTTCCTTTTGAAAATCCATCTTGTGATGGTAACCTCTGGTTTTGAGACCACCTTCGTGTCGGCTTACCTTAGAGTTTAGGATCTGAGACGCCCCCGTGTCGGCTTTCCTTTTGAAAATCCATCTTGTGATGGTAACCTCTGGTTTTGAGACCGCCTTCGTGTTGGCCTACGTTAGAGTTTAGGATCTGAGTCGCCCTCGTGTCGGCTTTCCTTCTAAAATCCATCTTGTTATGGTAACCTCTTGTTATAAGACCGCCTTCGTGTCGGCCTGCTTTAGAGTTTAGGATCTGATACCGCCCTCGTGTCAGCTTTCCCTCTAAAATCCGCCTTGTGATGGTAACCTCTGGTTATGAGACCGCCTTCGTGTCCGCCTACCTTAGAGTTTAGGATCTGAGACCGCCCTCGTGTCGGATTTCCCTCTAAAATCCATCTTTTGATGGTAACCTCTGGTTATGAGACCGCCTTGGTGTCGGCATACCTTAGAGTTTAGGATCTGAGACCGCCCTCGTGTCGACTTTCCTTTTGAAAATCCATCTTATGATGGTAACCTTTGGTTATGAGACCGCCTTCGTGTCGGCCTGCCTTAGAGTTTAGGATCTGAGACCGCCCTCGTGTCGGTTCTCCTTTTGAAAATCCTTCTTGTGATGGTAACCTCTGGTTATGAGACCATCGTCGTGTCGGCCTACCTTAGAGTTTAGGATCTGAGACCACCCTCGTGTTGGCTTTCCTTCTAAAATCCATCTTGTGATGGTACCTTCTGGTTATGAGACCGCCTTCGTGTCGGCCTACCTTAGAGTTTAGGATCTGAGACAGCCCTCATGTCGGCTTTCCTTCTAAAATCCATCATGTGATGGTAACCTCTGGTTATGAGACCTCCTTCGCGTCGGCTTACCTTAGACTTTAGGATCTCAGACCGAACTCATGTCGGCTTTCCTTTTCAAAATCCATCTTGTGATGGTAACCTCTGGTTTTGAGACCGCCTTCGTGTCGGCTTACCTTAGAGTTTAGGATCTGAGACGCCCTTGTGTCGGCTTTCCTTTTGAAAATCCATCTTGTGATGGTAACCTCTGGTTTTGAGACCGCCTTCGTGTTGGCCTACGTTAGAGTTTAGGATCTGAGTCGCCCTCGTGTCGGCTTTCCTTCTAAAATCCATCTTGTAATGGTAACCTCTGGTTATAAGACCGCCTTCGTGTCGGCCTGCCTTAGAGTTTAGGATCTGATACCGCCCTCGTGTCAGCTTTCCCTCTAAAATCCGTCTTGTGATGGTAACCTTTGGTTATGAGACCGCCTTCGTGTCGGCCTACCTTATAGTTTAGGATGTGAGACCGCCCTCGTGTCGGCTTTCCTTCTAAAATCCATCATGTGATGGTAACCTCTGGTTATGAGACCGCCTTCGCGTCGGCTTACCTTAGAGTTTAGGATCTCAGACCGAACTCATGTCGGCTTTCCTTTTGAAAATCCATCTTGTGATGGTAACCTCTGGTTTTTAGACCGCCTTCGTGTCGGCTTACCTTAGAGTTTAGGATCTGAGATGCCCTCGTGTCGGCTTTCCTTTTGAAAATCCATCTTGTGATGGTAACCTCTGGTTTTGAGACCGCCTTCGTGTTGGCCTACCTTAGAGTTTAGGATCTGAGATGCCCTCGTGTCGGCTTTCCTTTTGAAAATCCATCTTGTGATGGTAACCTCTGGTTATAAGACCGCCTTCGTGTCGGCCTGCCTTAGAGTTTAGGATCTGAGTCGCCCTCGTGTCGGCCTTCCTTCTAAAATTCATCTTGTAATGGTAACCTCTGGTTATAAGACCGCCTTCGTGTCGGCCTACCTTAGAGTTTAGGATCTGATACCGCCCTCGTGTCAGCTTTCCCTCTAAAATCCGTCTTGTGATGGTAACCTCTGGTTATGAGACCGCCTTCGTGTCTGCCTACCTTAGAGTTTAGGATCTGAGACCGCCCTCGTGTCGGATTTCCCTCTAAAATCCATCTTTTGATGGTAACCTCTGGTTATGAGACCGCCTTGGTGTCGGCCTACCTTAGAGTTTATGATCTGAGACCACCCTCGTGTCGACTTTCCTTTTGAAAATCCATCTTATGATGGTAACCTTTGGTTATGAGACCGCCTTCGTGTCGGCCTGCCTTAGAGTTTAGGATCTGAGACCGCCCTCGTGTCAGCTCTCCTTTTGAAAATCCTTCTTGTGATGGTAACCTCTGGTTATGAGACCATCGTCGCGTCGGCCTACCTTAGAGTTTAGGATCTAAGACCACCCTCGTGTTGGCTTTCCTTCTAAAATCCATCTTGTGATGGTACCTTCTGTTATGAGACCGCCTTCGTGTCGGCCTACCTTAGAGTTTAGGATCTGAGACAGCCCTCATGTCGACTTTCCTTCTAAAATCCATCATGTGATGGTAACCTCTGGTTATGAGACCTCCTTCGCGTCGGCTTACCTTAGACTTTAGGATCTCAGACCGAACTCATGTCGGCTTTCCTTTTGAAAATCCATCTTGTGATGGTAACCTCTGGTTTTGAGACCGCCTTCGTGTCGGCTTACCTTAGAGTTTAGGATCTGAGATGCCCTCGTGTCGGCTTTCCTTTTGAAAATCCATCTTGTGATGGTAACCTCTGGTTTTGAAACCGCCTTCGTGTTGGCCTACGTTAGAGTTTAGGATCTGAGTCGCCCTCGTGTCGGCTTTCCTTCTAAAATCCATCTTGTAATGGTAACCTCTGGTTATAAGACCGCCTTCGTGTCGGCCTGCCTTAGAGTTTAGGATCTGTTACCGCCCTCGTGTCATCTTTCCCTCTAAAATCCGTCTTGTGATGGTAACCTTTGGTTATGAGACCGCCTTCGTGTCGGCCTACCTTGTAGTTTAGGATGTGAGACCGCCATCGTGCCAGCTTTCCTTCTAAAATGGATCTTGTGATGGTACCCTCTGGTTATGAGACTGCCTTTGTGTCGGCCTACCTTAGAGTTTAGGATCTCAGACCGAACTCATGTCGGCTTTCCTTTTGAAAATCCATCTTGTGATGGTAACCTCTGGTTTTTAGACCGCCTTCGTGTCGGCTTACCTTAGAGTTTAGGATCTGAGACGCCCTCGTGTCGGCTTTCCTTTTGAAAATCCATCTTGTGATGGTAACCTCTAGTTATGAGACCGCCTTCGTGTTGGCCTACCTTAGAGTTTAAGATCTGAGTCGCCCTCGTGTCGGCCTTCCTTCTAAAATCCATCTTGTAATGGTAACCTCTGGTTATAAGACCGCCTTCGTGTCGGCCTACCTTAGAGTTTAGGATCTGATACCGCCCTCGTGCAGCTTTCCCTCTAAAATCCGTCTTGTGATGGTAACCTCTGGTTATGAGACCGCCTTCGTGTCCGCCTACCTTAGAGTTTAGGATCTGAGACCACCCTCGTGTCGGATTTCCCTCTAATATCCATCTTTTGATGGTAACCTCTGGTTATGAGACCGCCTTGGTGTCGGCCTACCTTAGAGTTTATGATCTGAGACCACCCTCGTGTCGACTTTCCTTTTGAAAATCCATCTTATGATGGTAACCTTTGGTTATGAGACCGCCTTCGTGTCGGCCTGCCTTAGAGTTTAGGATCTGAGACCGCCCTTGTGTCGGCTCTCCTTTTGAAAATCCTTCTTGTGATGGTAACCTCTGGTTTTGAGACCGCCTTCGTGTTGGCCTACGTTAGAGTTTAGGATCTGAGTCGCCCTCGTGTCGGCTTTCCTTCTAAAATCCATCTTGTTATGGTAACCTCTGGTTATAAGACCGCCTTCGTGTCGGCCTGCTTTAGAGTTTAGGATCTGAAACCGCCCTCGTGTCAGCTTTCCCTCTAAAATCCGTCTTGTGATGGTAACCTCTGGTTATGAGACCTCCTTCGTGTCCGCCTACCTTAGAGTTTAGGATCTGAGACCGCCCTCGTGTCGGATTTCCCTCTAAAATCCATCTTTTGATGGTAACCTCTGGTTATGAGACCGCCTTGGTGTCGGCATACCTTAGAGTTTAGGATCTGAGACCGCCCTCGTGTCGACTTTCCTTTTGAAAATCCATCTTATGATGGTAACCTTTGGTTATGAGACCGCCTTCGTGTCGGCCTGCCTTAGAGTTTAGGATCTGAGACCGCCCTCGTGTCGGTTCTCCTTTTGAAAATCCTTCTTGTGATGGTAACCTCTGGTTATGAGACCATCGTCGTGTCGGCCTACCTTAGAGTTTAGGATCTGAGACCACCCTCGTGTTGGCTTTCCTTCTAAAATCCATCTTGTGATGGTACCTTCTGGTTATGAGACCGCCTTCGTGTCGGCCTACCTTAGAGTTTAGGATCTGAGACAGCCCTCATGTCGGCTTTCCTTCTAAAATCCATCATGTAATGGTAACCTCTGGTTATGAGACCTCCTTCGCGTCGGCTTACCTTAGACTTTAGGATCTCAGACCGAACTCATATCGGCTTTCCTTTTGAAAATCCATCTTGTGATGATAACCTCTGGTTTTGAGACCGCCTTCGTGTCGGCTTACCTTAGAGTTTAGGATCTGAGACGCCCTCGTGTCGGCTTTCCTTTTGAAAATCCATCTTGTGATGGTAACCTCTGGTTTTGAGACCGCCTTCGTGTTGGCCTACGTTAGAGTTTAGGATCTGAGTCGCCCTCGTGTCGGCTTTCCTTCTAAAATCCATCTTGTAATGGTAACCTCTGGTTATAAGACCGCCTTCGTGTCGGCCTACCTTAGAGTTTAGGATCTGATACCGCCCTCGTGTCAGCTTTCCCTCTAAAATCCGTCTTGTGATGGTAACCTCTGGTTATGAGACCGCCTTCGTGTCCGCCTACCTTAGAGTTTAGGATCTGAGACCGCCCTCGTGTCGGATTTCCCTCTAATATCCATCTTTTGATGGTAACCTCTGGTTATGAGACCGCCTTGGTGTCGGCCTACCTTAGAGTTTATGATCTGAGACCACCCTCGTGTCGACTTTCCTTTTGAAAATCCATCTTATGATGGTAACCTTTGGTTATGAGACCGCCTTCGTGTCGGCCTGCCTTAGAGTTTAGGATCTGAGACCGCCCTTGTGTCGGCTCTCCTTTTGAAAATCCTTCTTGTGATGGTAACCTCTGGTTTTGAGACCGCCTTCGTGTTGGCCTACGTTAGAGTTTAGGATCTGAGTCGCCCTCGTGTCGGCTTTCCTTCTAAAATCCATCTTGTTATGGTAACCTCTGGTTATAAGACCGCCTTCGTGTCGGCCTGCTTTAGAGTTTAGGATCTGAAACCGCCCTCGTGTCAGCTTTCCCTCTAAAATCCGTCTTGTGATGGTAACCTCTGGTTATGAGACCGCCTTCGTGTCCGCCTACCTTAGAGTTTAGGATCTGAGACCGCCCTCGTGTCGGATTTCCCTCTAAAATCCATCTTTTGATGGTAACCTCTGGTTATGAGACCGCCTTGGTGTCGGCATACCTTAGAGTTTAGGATCTGAGACCGCCCTCGTGTCGACTTTCCTTTTGAAAATCCATCTTATGATGGTAACCTTTGGTTATGAGACCGCCTTCGTGTCGGCCTGCCTTAGAGTTTAGGATCTGAGACCGCCCTCGTGTCGGTTCTCCTTTTGAAAATCCTTCTTGTGATGGTAACCTCTGGTTATGAGACCATCGTCGTGTCGGCCTACCTTAGAGTTTAGGATCTGAGACCACCCTCGTGTTGGCTTTCCTTCTAAAATCCATCTTGTGATGGTACCTTCTGGTTATGAGACCGCCTTCGTGTCGGCCTACCTTAGAGTTTAGGATCTGAGACAGCCCTCATGTCGGCTTTCCTTCTAAAATCCATCATGTGATGGTAACCTCTGGTTATGAGACCTCCTTCGCGTCGGCTTACCTTAGACTTTAGGATCTCAGACCGAACTCATATCGGCTTTCCTTTTGAAAATCCATCTTGTGATGATAACCTCTGGTTTTGAGACCGCCTTCGTGTCGGCTTACCTTAGAGTTTAGGATCTGAGACGCCCTCGTGTCGGCTTTCCTTTTGAAAATCCATCTTGTGATGGTAACCTCTGGTTTTGAGACCGCCTTCGTGTTGGCCTACGTTAGAGTTTAGGATCTGAGTCGCCCTCGTGTCGGCTTTCCTTCTAAAATCCATCTTGTAATGGTAACCTCTGGTTATAAGACCGCCTTCGTGTCGGCCTACCTTAGAGTTTAGGATCTGATACCGCCCTCGTGTCAGCTTTCCCTCTAAAATCCGTCTTGTGATGGTAACCTCTGGTTATGAGACCGCCTTCGTGTCCGCCTACCTTAGAGTTTAGGATCTGAGACCGCCCTCGTGTCGGATTTCCCTCTAATATCCATCTTTTGATGGTAACCTCTGGTTATGAGACCGCCTTGGTGTCGGCCTACCTTAGAGTTTATGATCTGAGACCACCCTCGTGTCGACTTTCCTTTTGAAAATCCATCTTATGATGGTAACCTTTGGTTATGAGACCGCCTTCGTGTCGGCCTGCCTTAGAGTTTAGGATCTGAGACCGCCCTTGTGTCGGCTCTCCTTTTGAAAATCCTTCTTGTGATGGTAACCTCTGGTTTTGAGACCGCCTTCGTGTTGGCCTACGTTAGAGTTTAGGATCTGAGTCGCCCTCGTGTCGGCTTTCCTTCTAAAATCCATCTTGTTATGGTAACCTCTGGTTATAAGACCGCCTTCGTGTCGGCCTGCTTTAGAGTTTAGGATCTGAAACCGCCCTCGTGTCAGCTTTCCCTCTAAAATCCGTCTTGTGATGGTAACCTCTGGTTATGAGACCGCCTTCGTGTCCGCCTACCTTAGAGTTTAGGATCTGAGACCGCCCTCGTGTCAGATTTCCCTCTAAAATCCATCTTTTGATGGTAACCTCTGGTTATGAGACCGCCTTGGTGTCGGCATACCTTAGAGTTTAGGATCTGAGACCGCCCTCGTGTCGACTTTCCTTTTGAAAATCCATCTTATGATGGTAACCTTTGGTTATGAGACCGCCTTCGTGTCGGCCTGCCTTAGAGTTTAGGATCTGAGACCGCCCTCGTGTCGGTTCTCCTTTTGAAAATCCTTCTTGTGATGGTAACCTCTGGTTATGAGACCATCGTCGTGTCGGCCTACCTTAGAGTTTAGGATCTGAGACCACCCTCGTGTTGGCTTTCCTTCTAAAATCCATCTTGTGATGGTACCTTCTGGTTATGAGACCGCCTTCGTGTCGGCCTACCTTAGAGTTTAGGATCTGAGACAGCCCTCATGTCGGCTTTCCTTCTAAAATCCATCATGTGATGGTAACCTCTGGTTATGAGACCTCCTTCGCGTCGGCTTACCTTAGACTTTAGGATCTCAGACCGAACTCATATCGGCTTTCCTTTTGAAAATCCATCTTGTGATGATAACCTCTGGTTTTGAGACCGCCTTCGCGTCGGCTTACCTTAGAGTTTAGGATCTGAGACGCCCTCGTGTCGGCTTTCCTTTTGAAAATCCATCTTGTGATGGTAACCTCTGGTTTTGAGACCGCCTTCGTGTTGGCCTACGTTAGAGTTTAGGATCTGAGTCGCCCTCGTGTCGGCTTTCCTTCTAAAATCCATCTTGTAATGGTAACCTCTGGTTATAAGACCGCCTTCGTGTCGGCCTGCCTTAGAGTTTAGGATCTGATACCGCCCTCGTGTCAGCTTTCCCTCTAAAATCCGTCTTGTGATGGTAACCTTTGGTTATGAGACCGCCTTCGTGTCGGCCTACCTTATAGTTTAGGATGTGATGCCGCCCTCGTGTCGGCTTTCCTTCTAAATTCCATCATGTGATGGTAACCTCTGGTTATGAGACCGCCTTCGCGTCGTCTTACCATAGAGTTTAGGATCTCGGACCGAACTCATGTCGGCTTTCCTTTTGAAAATCCATCTTGTGATGGTAACCTCTGGTTTTTAGACCGCCTTCGTGTCGGCTTACCTTAGAGTTTAGGATCTGAGACGCCCTCGTGTCGGCTTTCCTTTTGAAAATCCATCTTGTGATGGTAACCTCTAGTTTTGAGACCGCCTTCGTGTTGGCCTACCTTAGAGTTTAGGATCTGAGTCGCCCTCGTGTCGGCCTTCCTTCTAAAATCCATCTTGTAATGGTAACCTCTGGTTATAAGACCGCCTTCGTGTCGGCCTGCCTTAGAGTTTAGGATCTGTTACCGCCCTCGTGTCAGCTTTCCCTCTAAAATCCGTCTTGTGATGGTAACCTTTGGTTATGAGACCGCCTTCGTGTCGGCCTACCTTATAGTTTAGGATGTGAGACCGCCATCGTGCCAGCTTTCCTTCTAAAATGGATCTTGTGATGGTACCCTCTGGTTATGAGACTGCCTTTGTGTTGGCCTACCTTAGAGTTTAGGATCTCAGACCGAACTCATGTCGGCTTTCCTTTTGAAAATCCATCTTGTGATGGTAACCTCTGGTTTTTAGACCGCCTTCGTGTCGGCTTACCTTAGAGTTTAGGATCTGAGACGCCCTCGTGTCGGCTTTCCTTTTGAAAATCCATCTTGTGATGGTAACCTCTAGTTATGAGACCGCCTTCGTGTTGGCCTACCTTAGAGTTTAGGATCTGAGTCGCCCTCGTGTCGGCCTTCCTTCTAAAATCCATCTTGTAATGGTAACCTCTGGTTATAAGACCGCCTTCGTGTCGGCCTACCTTAGAGTTTAGGATCTGATACCGCCCTCGTGTCAGCTTTCCCTCTAAAATCCGTCTTGTGATGGTAACCTCTGGTTATGAGACCGCCTTCGTGTCCGCCTACCTTAGAGTTTAGGATCTGAGACCGCCCTCGTGTCGGATTTCCCTCTAAAATGGATCTTGTGATGGTACCCTCTGGTTATGAGACCGCCTTCGTGTCCGCCTACCTTAGAGTTTAGGATCTGAGACCGCCCTCGTGTCGGATTTCCCTCTAAAATCCGTCTTGTGATGGTAACCTTTGGTTATGAGACCGCCTTCGTGTCGGCCTACCTTATAGTTTAGGATGTGAGACCGCCATCGTGCCAGCTTTCCTTCTAAAATGGATCTTGTGATGGTACCCTCTGGTTATGAGACCACCTTCGTGTCCGCCTACCTTAGAGTTTAGGATCTGAGACCGCCCTCGTGTCGGATTTCCCTCTAAAATCCATCTTTTGATGGTAACCTCTGGTTATGAGACCGCCTTGGTGTCGGCCTACCTTAGAGTTTATGATCTGAGACCACCCTCGTGTCGACTTTCCTTTTGAAAATCCATCTTATGATGGTAACCTTTGGTTATGAGACCGCCTTCGTGTCGGCCTGCCTTAGAGTTTAGGATCTGAGACCGCCCTCGTGTCGGCTCTCCTTTTGAAAATCCTTCTTGTGATGGTAACCTCTGGTTATGAGACCGCCTTCGCGTCGGCCTACCTTAGAGTTTAGGATCTGAGACACCCCTCATGTCGACTTTCCTTCTAAAATCCTTCATGTGATGGTAACCTCTGGTTATGAGACCTCCTTCGCGTCGGCTTACCTTATAGTTTAGGATCTCAGACAGAACTCATGTCGGCTTTCCTTTTGAAAATCCATCTTGTGATGGTAACCTCTGGTTTTGAGACCGCCTTCGTGTCGGCTTACCTTAGAGTTTAGGATCTGAGACGCCCTCGTGTCGGCTTTCCTTTTGAAAATCCATCTTGTGATGGTAACCTCTGGTTTTGAAACCGCCTTCGTGTTGGTCTACGTTAGAGTTTAGGATCTGAGTCGCCCTCGTGTCGGCTTTCCTTCTAAAATCCATCTTGTAATGGTAACCTCTGGTTATAAGACCGCCTTCGTGTCGGCCTACCTTAGAGTTTAGGATCTGAAACCGCCCTCGTGTCAGCTTTCCCTCTAAAATCCGTCTTGTGATGGTAACCTCTGGTTATGAGACCGCCTTCGTGTCCGCCTACCATAGAGTTTAGGATCTGAGACCGCCCTCGTGTCAGATTTCCCTCTAAAATCCATCTTTTGATGGTAACCTCTGGTTATGAGACCGCCTTGGTGTCGGCCTACCTTAGAGTTTAGGATCTGAGACCGCCCTCGTGTCGACTTTCCTTTTGAAAATCCATCTTATGATGGTAACCTTTGGTTATGAGACCGCCTTCGTGTCGGCCTGCCTTAGAGTTTAGGATCTGAGACCACCCTCGTGTCGGCTTTCCTTTTGAAAATCCATCTTGTGATGGTAACCTTTCGTTATGAGACCGCCTTCGTGTCGGCCTACCTTAGAGTTTAGGATCTGAGACCGCCCTCGTGTCGGCTCTCCTTTTGAAAATCCTTCTTGTGATGGTAACCTCTGGTTATGAGACCGCCTTGGTGTCGGCCTACCTTAGAGTTTAGGATCTGAGACCGCCCTCGTGTCGACTTTCCTTTTGAAAATCCATCTTATGATGGTAACCTTTGGTTATGAGACCGCCTTCGTGTCGGCCTGCCTTAGAGTTTAGGATCTGAGACCACCCTCGTGTCGACTTTCCTTTTGAAAATCCATCTTATGATGGTAACCTTTGGTTATGAGACCGCCTTCGTGTCGGCCTGCCTTAGAGTTTAGGATCTGAGACCGCCCTCGTGTCGGCTCTCCTTTTGAAAATCCTTCTTGTGATGGTAACCTCTGGTTATGAGACCGCCTTCGCGTCGGCCTACCTTAGAGTTTAGGATCTGAGACAGCCCTCATGTCGACTTTCCTTCTAAAATCCATCATGTGATGGTAACCTCTGGTTATGAGACCTCCTTCGCGTCGGCTTACCTTATAGTTTAGGATCTCAGACAGAACTCATGTCGGCTTTCCTTTTGAAAATCCATCTTGTGATGGTAACCTCTGGTTTTGAGACCGCCTTCGTGTCGGCTTACCTTAGAGTTTAGGATCTGAGACGCCCTCGTGTCGGCTTTCCTTTTGAAAATCCATCTTGTGATGGTAACCTCTGGTTTTGAAACCGCCTTCGTGTTGGTCTACGTTAGAGTTTAGGATCTGAGTCGCCCTCGTGTCGGCTTTCCTTCTAAAATCCATCTTGTAATGGTAACCTCTGGTTATAAGACCGCCTTCGTGTCGGCCTACCTTAGAGTTTAGGATCTGATACCGCCCTCGTGTTAGCTTTCCCTCTAAAATCCGTCTTGTGATGGTAACCTCTGGTTATGAGACCGCCTTCGTGTCCGCCTACCATAGAGTTTAGGATCTGAGACCGCCCTCGTGTCAGATTTCCCTCTAAAATCCATCTTTTGATGGTAACCTCTGGTTATGAGACCGCCTTGGTGTCGGCCTACCTTAGAGTTTAGGATCTGAGACCGCCCTCGTGTCGACTTTCCTTTTGAAAATCCATCTTATGATGGTAACCTTTGGTTATGAGACCGCCTTCGCGTCGGCTTACCTTAGAGTTTAGGATCTGAGACGCCCTCGTGTCGGCTTTCCTTTTGAAAATCCATCTTGTGATGGTAACCTCTGGTTTTGAGACCGCCTTCGTGTTGGCCTACGTTAGAGTTTAGGATCTGAGTCGCCCTCGTGTCGGCTTTCCTTCTAAAATCCATCTTGTAATGGTAACCTCTGGTTATAAGACCGCCTTCGTGTCGGCCTGCCTTAGAGTTTAGGATCTGATACCGCCCTCGTGTCAGCTTTCCCTCTAAAATCCGTCTTGTGATGGTAACTTTTGGTTATGAGACCGCCTTCGTGTCGGCCTACCTTATAGTTTAGGATGTGATGCCGCCCTCGTGTCGGCTTTCCTTCTAAATTCCATCATGTGATGGTAACCTCTGGTTATGAGACCGCCTTCGCGTCGTCTTACCTTAGAGTTTAGGATCTCGGACCGAACTCATGTCGGCTTTCCTTTTGAAAATCCATCTTGTGATGGTAACCTCTGGTTTTTAGACCGCCTTCGTGTCGGCTTACCTTAGAGTTTAGGATCTGAGACGCCCTCGTGTCGGCTTTCCTTTTGAAAATCCATCTTGTGATGGTAACCTCTAGTTTTGAGACCGCCTTCGTGTTGGCCTACCTTAGAGTTTAGGATCTGAGTCGCCCTCGTGTCGGCCTTCCTTCTAAAATCCATCTTGTAATGGTAACCTCTGGTTATAAGACCGCCTTCGTGTCGGCCTGCCTTAGAGTTTAGGATCTGTTACCGCCCTCGTGTCAGCTTTCCCTCTAAAATCCGTCTTGTGATGGTAACCTTTGGTTATGAGACCGCCTTCGTGTCGGCCTACCTTATAGTTTAGGATGTGAGACCGCCATCGTGCCAGCTTTCCTTCTAAAATGGATCTTGTGATGGTACCCTCTGGTTATGAGACTGCCTTTGTGTTGGCCTACCTTAGAGTTTAGGATCTCAGACCGAACTCATGTCGGCTTTCCTTTTGAAAATCCATCTTGTGATGGTAACCTCTGGTTTTTAGACCGCCTTCGTGTCGGCTTACCTTAGAGTTTAGGATCTGAGACGCCCTCGTGTCGGCTTTCCTTTTGAAAATCCATCTTGTGATGGTAACCTCTAGTTATGAGACCGCCTTCGTGTTGGCCTACCTTAGAGTTTAGGATCTGAGTCGCCCTCGTGTCGGCCTTCCTTCTAAAATCCATCTTGTAATGGTAACCTCTGGTTATAAGACCGCCTTCGTGTCGGCCTACCTTAGAGTTTAGGATCTGATACCGCCCTCGTGTCAGCTTTCCCTCTAAAATCCGTCTTGTGATGGTAACCTCTGGTTATGAGACCGCCTTCGTGTCCGCCTACCTTAGAGTTTAGGATCTGAGACCGCCCTCGTGTCGGATTTCCCTCTAAAATGGATCTTGTGATGGTACCCTCTGGTTATGAGACCGCCTTCGTGTCCGCCTACCTTAGAGTTTAGGATCTGAGACCGCCCTCGTGTCGGATTTCCCTCTAAAATCCGTCTTGTGATGGTAACCTTTGGTTATGAGACCGCCTTCGTGTCGGCCTACCTTATAGTTTAGGATGTGAGACCGCCATCGTGCCAGCTTTCCTTCTAAAATGGATCTTGTGATGGTACCCTCTGGTTATGAGACCACCTTCGTGTCCGCCTACCTTAGAGTTTAGGATCTGAGACCGCCCTCGTGTCGGATTTCCCTCTAAAATCCATCTTTTGATGGTAACCTCTGGTTATGAGACCGCCTTGGTGTCGGCCTACCTTAGAGTTTATGATCTGAGACCACCCTCGTGTCGACTTTCCTTTTGAAAATCCATCTTATGATGGTAACCTTTGGTTATGAGACCGCCTTCGTGTCGGCCTGCCTTAGAGTTTAGGATCTGAGACCGCCCTCGTGTCGGCTCTCCTTTTGAAAATCCTTCTTGTGATGGTAACCTCTGGTTATGAGACCGCCTTCGCGTCGGCCTACCTTAGAGTTTAGGATCTCAGACAGAACTCATGTCGGCTTTCCTTTTGAAAATCCATCTTGTGATGGTAACCTCTGGTTTTGAGACCGCCTTCGTGTCGGCTTACCTTAGAGTTTAGGATCTGAGACGCCCTCGTGTCGGCTTTCCTTTTGAAAATCCATCTTGTGATGGTAACCTCTGGTTTTGAAACCGCCTTCGTGTTGGTCGACGTTAGAGTTTAGGATCTGAGTCGCCCTCGTGTCGGCTTTCCTTCTAAAATCCATCTTGTAATGGTAACCTCTGGTTATAAGACCGCCTTCGTGTCGGCCTACCTTAGAGTTTAGGATCTGATACCGCCCTCGCGTTAGCTTTCCCTCTAAAATCCGTCTTGTGATGGTAACCTCTGGTTATGAGACCGCCTTCGTGTCCGCCTACCATAGAGTTTAGGATCTGAGACCGCCCTCGTGTCAGATTTCCCTCTAAAATCCATCTTTTGATGGTAACCTCTGGTTATGAGACCGCCTTGGTGTCGGCCTACCTTAGAGTTTAGGATCTGAGACCGCCCTCGTGTCGACTTTCCTTTTGAAAATCCATCTTATGATGGTAACCTTTGGTTATGAGACCGCCTTCGTGTCGGCCTGCCTTAGAGTTTAGGATCTGAGACCACCCTCGTGTCGGCTTTCCTTTTGAAAATCCATCTTGTGATGGTAACCTTTCGTTATGAGACCGCCTTCGTGTCGGCCTACCTTATAGTTTAGGATGTGAGACCGCCCTCGTGTCAGCTTTCCTTCTAAAATGGATCTTGTGATGGTACCCTCTGGTTATGAGATTGCCTTTGTGTCGGCCTACCTTAGAGTTTAGGATCTGAGACGCCCTTGTGTCTGCTTTCCTTTTGAAAATCCATCTTGTGATGGTAACCTCTGGTTATGAGATCATCTTCGTGTCGGCCTACCTTAGAGTTTAGGATCTGAGGCCGCCCTCGTGTTGGCTTTCCTTCTAAAATCCTTCTTGTGATGGTACCTTCTGGTTATGAGACATCCTTCGTGTCGGCCTACCTTAGAGTTTAGGATCTGAGATAGCCCTCATGTCGACTTTCCTTCTAAAATCCATCATGTGATGGTAACCTCTGGTTATGAGACCTCATTTGCGTCGGCTTACCTTAGAGTTTAGGATCTCAGACCGAACTCATGTCGGCTTTCCTTTTGAAAATCCATCTTGTGATGGTAACCTCTGGTTTTGAGACATCCTTCGTGTCGGCTTACCTTAGAGTTTAGGATCTGAGCCGCCCTCGTGTCGGCTTTCCTTTTGAAAATCCATCTTGTGATGGTAACCTCTGGTTTTGAAACCGCCTTCGTGTTGGCCTACGTTAGAGTTTAGGATCTGAGTCGCCCTCGTGTCGGTTTTCCTTCAAAAATCCATCTTGTAATGGTAACCTCTGGTTATAAGACCTCCTTCGTGTCGGCCTGCATTAGAGTTTAGGATCTGATACCGCCCTCGTGTCAGCTTTCCCTCTAAAATCCGTCTTGTGATGGCAACCTTTGGTTATGAGACCGCCTTCGTGTCGGCCTACCTTATAGTTTAGGATGTGAGACCGCCATCGTGCCAGCTTTCCTTCTAAAATGGATCTTGTGATGGTACCCTCTGGTTATGAGACTGCCTTTGTGTCGGCCTACCTTAGAGTTTAGGATCTCAGACCGAACTCATGTCGGCTTTCCTTTTGAAAATCCATGTTGTGATGGTAACCTCTGGTTTTGAGACCGCCTTCGTGTCGGCTTACCTTAGGGTTTAGGATCTGAGACGCCCTCGTGTCGGCTTTCCTTTTGAAAATCCATCTTGTGATGGTAACCTCTAGTTATGAGACCGCCTTCGTGTTGGCCTACCTTAGAGTTTAGGATCTGAGTCGCCCTCGTGTCGGCTTTCCTTCTAAAATCCATCTTGTAATGGTAACCTCTGGTTATAAAACCGCCTTCGTGTCGGCCTACCTTAGAGTTTAGGATCTGATACCGCCCTCGTGTCAGCTTTCCCTTTAAAATCCTTCTTGTGATGGTAACCTCTGGTTATGAGACCGCCTTCGTGTCCGCCTACCTTAGAGTTTAGGATCTGAGACCGCCCTCGTGTCAGATTTCCCTCTAAAATCCATCTTTTGATGGTAACCTCTGGTTATGAGACCGCCTTGGTGTCGGCCTACCTTAGAGTTTAGGATCTGAGACCGCCCTCGTGTCGACTTTCCTTTTGAAAATCCATCTTATGATGGTAACCTTTGGTTATGAGACCGCCTTCGTGTCGGCCTGCCTTAGAGTTTAGGATCTGAGACCACCCTCGTGTCGGCTTTCCTTTTGAAAATCCATCTTGTGATGGTAACCTTTCGTTATGAGACCGCCTTCGTGTCGGCCTACCTTATAGTTTAGGATGTGAGACCGCCCTCGTGTCAGCTTTCCTTCTAAAATGGATCTTGTGATGGTACCCTCTGGTTATGAGATTGCCTTTGTGTCGGCCTACCTTAGAGTTTAGGATCTGAGACGCCCTTGTGTCTGCTTTCCTTTTGAAAATCCATCTTGTGATGGTAACCTCGGGTTATGAGATCATCTTCGTGTCGGCCTACCTTAGAGTTTAGGATCTGAGGCCGCCCTCGTGTTGGCTTTCCTTCTAAAATCCTTCTTGTGATGGTACCTTCTGGTTATGAGACATCCTTCGTGTCGGCCTACCTTAGAGTTTAGGATCTGAGATAGCCCTCATGTCGACTTTCCTTCTAAAATCCATCATGTGATGGTAACCTCTGGTTATGAGACCTCATTTGCGTCGGCTTACCTTAGAGTTTAGGATCTCAGACCGAACTCATGTCGGCTTTCCTTTTGAAAATCCATCTTGTGATGGTAACCTCTGGTTTTGAGACATCCTTCATGTCGGCTTACCTTAGAGTTTAGGATCTGAGACGCCCTCGTGTCGGCTTTCCTTTTGAAAATCCATCTTGTGATGGTAACCTCTGGTTTTGAAACCGCCTTCGTCTTGGCCTACGTTAGAGTTTAGGATCTGAGTCGCCCTCGTGTCGGTTTTCCTTCAAAAATCCATCTTGTAATGGTAACCTCTGGTTATAAGACCTCCTTCGTGTCGGCCTGCATTAGAGTTTAGGATCTGATACCGCCCTCGTGTCAGCTTTCCCTCTAAAATCCGTCTTGTGATGGCAACCTTTGGTTATGAGACCGCCTTCGTGTCGGCCTACCTTATAGTTTAGGATGTGAGACCGCCATCGTGCCAGCTTTCCTTCTAAAATGGATCTTGTGATGGTACCCTCTGGTTATGAGACTGCCTTTGTGTCGGCCTACCTTAGAGTTTAGGATCTCAGACCGAACTCATGTCGGCTTTCCTTTTGAAAATCCATGTTGTGATGGTAACCTCTGGTTTTGAGACCGCCTTCGTGTCGGCTTACCTTAGGGTTTAGGATCTGAGACGCCCTCGTGTCGGCTTTCCTTTTGAAAATCCATCTTGTGATGGTAACCTCTAGTTATGAGACCGCCTTCGTGTTGGCCTACCTTAGAGTTTAGGATCTGAGTCGCCCTCGTGTCGGCTTTCCTTCTAAAATCCATCTTGTAATGGTAACCTCTGGTTATAAAACCGCCTTCGTGTCGGCCTACCTTAGAGTTTAGGATCTGATACCGCCCTCGTGTCAGCTTTCCCTCTAAAATCCTTCTTGTGATGGTAACCTCTGGTTATGAGACCGCCTTCGTGTTCGCCTACCTTAGAGTTTAGGATCTAAGACCGCCCTCGTGTCAGATTTCCCTCTAAAATCCATCTTTTGATGGTAACCTCTGGTTATGAGACCGCCTTGGTGTCGGCCTACCTTAGAGTTTAGGATCTGAGACCGCCCTCGTGTCGACTTTCCTTTTGAAAATCCATCTTATGATGGTAACCTTTGGTTATGAGACCGCCTTCGTGTCGGCCTGCCTTAGAGTTTAGGATCTGAGACCACCCTCGTGTCGGCTTTCCTTTTGAAAATCCATCTTGTGATGGTAACCTTTGGTTATGAGACCACCTTCGTGTCGGCCTACCTTATAGTTTAGGATGTGAGACCGCCCTCGTGTCAGCTTTCCTTCTAAAATGGATCTTGTGATGGTACCCTCTGGTTATGAGATTGCCTTTGTGTCGGCCTACCTTAGAGTTTAGGATCTGAGACCCCCTTGTGTCTGCTTTCCTTTTGAAAATCCATCTTGTGATGGTAACCTCTGGTTATGAGACTATCTTCGTGTCGGCCTACCTTAGAGTTTAGGATCTGAGGCCGCCCTCGTGTTGGCTTTCCTTCTAAAATCCTTCTTGTGATGGTACCTTCTGGTTATGAGACCGCCTTCGTGTCGGGCTACCTTAGAGTTTAGGATCTGAGACAACCCTCATGTCGGCTTTCCTTCTAAAATCCATCATGTGATGGTAACCTCTAGTTATGAGACCGCCTTCGCGTCGGCTTACCTTAGAGTTTAGGATCTCAGACCGAACTCATGTCGGCTTTCCTTTTGAAAATCCATCTTGTGATGGTAACCTCTGGTTTTGAGACCGCCTTCGTGTCGGCTTACCTTAGAGTTTAGGATCTGAGACGCCCTCGTGTCGGCTTTCCTTTTGAAAATCCATCTTGTGATGGTAACCTCGGGTTTTGAGACCGCCTTCGTGTTGGCCTATGTTAGAGTTTAGGATCTGAGTCGCCCTCGTGTCGGCTTTCCTTCTAAAATCCATCTTGTAATGGTAACCTCTGGTTATAAAACCGCCTTCGTGTCGTCCTACCTTAGAGTTTAGGATCTGATACCGCCCTCGTGTCAGCTTTCCCTCTAAAATCCATCTTGTGATGGTAACCTCTGGTTATGAGACCGACTTCGTGTCGGCCTGCCTTAGAGTTTAGAATCTAAGACCGCCCTCGTGTCGGCTTTCCTTTTGAAAATCCTTCTTGTGATGGTAACCTCTTGTTATGAGACCGCCTTCGTGTCGGCCTACCTTAGAGTTTAGGATCTGAGACCGCCCTCGTGTCGGCTTTCCCTCTAAAATCCATATTTTGATGGTAACCTCTAGTTATGAGACCGCCTTGGTGTCGGCCTACCTTAGAGTTTAGGATCTGAGACTGCCCTCGTGTCGACTTTCCTTTTGAAAATCCATCTTATAATGGTAACCTTTGGTTATGAGACTGCCTTCGTGTCAGCTTACCTTAGAGTTTAGGATCTGAGACTGCCCTCGTGTCGGCTTTCCTTTTGAAAATCCATCTTGTGATGGTAACCTCTGGTTATGAGACCGCCTTCGTGTCGGCCTACCTTAGAGTTTAGGATCTGAGACCACCCTCGTGTCGGATTTCCCTCTGAAATCCATCTTGTGATGGTAACCTTTGGATATGAGACCGCCTTCGTGTCGGCCTACCTTATAGTTTAGGATGTGAGACCGCCCTCGCGTTAGCTTTCCTTCTAAAATGGATCTTGTGATGGTACCCTCTGGTTATGAGACCGCCTTCGTGTCGGCTTACCATAGAGTTTAGGATCTCAGACCGAACTCATGTCGACTTTCCTTTTGAAAATCCATCTTGTGATGGTAACCTCTGGTTTTGAGACCGCCTTCGTGTCGGTTTACCTTAGAGTTTAGGATCTAAGACGCCCTCGTGTCGGATTTCCTTTTGAAAATCCATCTTGTGATGGTAACCTCTGGGTTTGAGACCCCCTTCGTGTTGGCCTACGTTAGAGTTTAGGATCTGAGTCGCCCTCGTGTCGGCTTTCCTTCTAAAATCCATCTTGTAATGGTAACCTCTGATTATAAGACCGCCTTCGTGTCGTCCTACCTTAGAGTTTAGGATCTGATACCGCCCTCGTGTCAGCTTTCCCTCTAAAATCCGGCTTGTGATGGTAACCTCTAGTTATGAGACCGCCTTCGTGTCGGCCTACCTTAGAGTTTAGGATCTGAGACCACCCTCGTGTCGGATTTCCCTCTGAAATCCATCTTGTGATGGTAACCTTTGGATATGAGACCGCCTTCGTGTCGGCCTACCTTATAGTTTAGGATGTGAGACCGCCCTCGTGTTAGCTTTCCTTCTAAAATGGATCTTGTGATGGTGCCCTCTGGTTATGAGACCGCCTTCGTGTCGGCTTACCATAGAGTTTAGGATCTCAGACCGAACTCATGTCGACTTTCCTTTTGAAAATCCATCTTGTGATGGTAACCTCTGGTTTTGAGACCGCCTTCGTGTCGGTTTACCTTAGAGTTTAGGATCTGAGACGCCCTCGTGTCGGCTTTCCTTTTGAAAATCCATCTTGTGATGGTAACCTCTGGGTTTGAGACCCCCTTCGTGTTGGCCTACGTTAGAGTTTAGGATCTGAGTCGCCCTCGTGTCGGCTTTCCTTCTAAAATCCATCTTGTAATGGTAACCTCTGATTATAAGACCGCCTTCGTGTCGTCCTACCTTAGAGTTTAGGATCTGATACCGCCCTCGTGTCAGCTTTCCCTCTAAAATCCGGCTTGTGATGGTAACCTCTAGTTATGAGACCGCCTTCGTGTCCGCCTACCTTAGAGTTTAGGATCTGAGACCGCCCTCGTGTCGGATTTCCCTCTAAAATCCATCTTTTGATGGTAACCTCTGGTTATGAGACCGCCTTCGTGTCGGCCTGCCTTAGAGTTTAGAATCTGAGACCGCCCTCGTGTCGGTTTTCCTTTTGAAAATCCTTCTTGTGATGGTAACCTCTTGTTATGAGACTGCCTTCGTGTCGGCCTACCTTAGAGTTTAGGATTTGAGACCCCCCTCGTGTCGGCTTTACTTCTAAAATGCATCTTGTGATGGTAACCTCTGGTTATGAGACCGCCTTCGTTTCGGCCTACCTTAGAGTTTAGGATCTGAGACCGCCCTCGTGTCGGCTTTCCCTCTAAAATCCATATTTTGATGGTAACCTCTGGTTATGAGACCGCCTTGGTGTCGGCCTACCTTAGAGTTTAGGATCTGAGACCACCCTCGTGTCGACTTTCCTTTTGAAAATCCATCTTATAATGGTAACCTTTGGTTATGAGACTACCTTCGTGTCAGCTTACCTTAGAGTTTAGGATCTGAGACTGCCCTCGTGTCGGCTTTCCTTTTGAAAATCCATCTTGTGATGGTAACCTCTGGTTATGAGACCGCCTTCGTGTCGGCCTACCTTAGAGTTTAGGATCTGAGACCACCCTCGTGTCGGCTTTCCCTCTAAAATCCATCTTGTGATGGTAACCTTTGGATATGAGACCGCCTTCGTGTCGGCCTACCTTATAGTTTAGGATGTGAGACCGCCCTCGTGTTAGCTTTCCTTCTAAAATGGATCTTGTGATGGTACCCTCTGGTTATGAGACCGCCTTCGTGTCGGCTTACCATAGAGTTTAGGATCTCAGACCGAACTCATGTCGACTTTCCTTTTGAAAATCCATCTTGTGATGGTAACCTCTGGTTTTGAGACCGCCTTCGTGTCGGTTTACCTTAGAGTTTAGGATCTGAGACGCCCTCGTGTCGGCTTTCCTTTTGAAAATCCATCTTGTGATGGTAACCTCTGGGTTTGAGACCCCCTTCGTGTTGGCCTACGTTAGAGTTTAGGATCTGAGTCGCCCTCGTGTCGGCTTTCCTTCTAAAATCTATCTTGTAATGGTAACCTCTGATTATAAGACCGCCTTCGTGTCGTCCTACCTTAGAGTTTAGGATCTGAGGCCGCCCTCGTGTTGGCTTTCCTTCTAAAATCCTTCTTGTGATGGTACCTTCTGGTTATGAGACCGCCTTCGTGTCGGGCTACCTTAGAGTTTAGGATCTGAGACAACCCTCATGTCGGCTTTCCTTCTAAAATCCATCATGTGATGGTAACCTCTGGTTATGAGACCGCCTTCGCGTCGGCTTACCTTAGAGTTTAGGATCTCAGACCGAACTCATGTCGGTTTCCTTTTGAAAATCCATCTTGTGATGGTAACCTCTGGTTTTGAGACCGCCTTCGTGTCGGCTTACCTTAGAGTTTAGGATCTGAGACGCCCTCGTGTCGGCTTTCCTTTTGAAAATCCATCTTGTGATGGTAACCTCGGGTTTTGAGACCGCCTTCGTGTTGGCCTATGTTAGAGTTTAGGATCTGAGTCGCCCTCGTGTCGGCTTTCCTTCTAAAATCCATCTTGTAATGGTAACCTCTGGTTATAAAACCGCCTTCGTGTCGTCCTACCTTAGAGTTTAGGATCTGATACCGCCCTCGTGTCAGCTTTCCCTCTAAAATCCATCTTGTGATGGTAACCTCTGGTTATGAGACCGACTTCGTGTCGGCCTGCCTTAGAGTTTAGAATCTAAGACCGCCCTCGTGTCGGCTTTCCTTTTGAAAATCCTTCTTGTGATGGTAACCTCTTGTTATGAGACCGCCTTCGTGTCGGCCTACCTTAGAGTTTAGGATCTGAGACCGCCCTCGTGTCGGCTTTCCCTCTAAAATCCATATTTTGATGGTAACCTCTAGTTATGAGACCGCCTTGGTGTCGGCCTACCTTAGAGTTTAGGATCTGAGACTGCCCTCGTGTCGACTTTCCTTTTGAAAATCCATCTTATAATGGTAACCTTTGGTTATGAGACTGCCTTCGTGTCAGCTTACCTTAGAGTTTAGGATCTGAGACTGCCCTCGTGTCGGCTTTCCTTTTGAAAATCCATCTTGTGATGGTAACCTCTGGTTATGAGACCGCCTTCGTGTCGGCCTACCTTAGAGTTTAGGATCTGAGACCACCCTCGTGTCGGCTTTCCCTCTAAAATCCATCTTGTGATGGTAACCTTTGGATATGAGACTGCCTTCGTGTCGGCCTACCTTATAGTTTAGGATGTGAGACCGCCCTCGTGTTAGCTTTCCTTCTAAAATGGATCTTGTGATGGTACCCTCTGGTTATGAGACCGCCTTCGTGTCGGCTTACCATAGAGTTTAGGATCTCAGACCGAACTCATGTCGACTTTCCTTTTGAAAATCCATCTTGTGATGGTAACCTCTGGTTTTGAGACCGCCTTCGTGTCGGTTTACCTTAGAGTTTAGGATCTGAGACGCCCTCGTGTCGGCTTTCCTTTTGAAAATCCATCTTGTGATGGTAACCTCTGGGTTTGAGACCCCCTTCGTGTTGGCCTACGTTAGAGTTTAGGATCTGAGTCGCCCTCGTGTCGGCTTTCCTTCTAAAATCCATCTTGTAATGGTAACCTCTGATTATAAGACCGCCTTCGTGTCGTCCTACCTTAGAGTTTAGGATCTGATACCGCCCTCGTGTCAGCTTTCCCTCTAAAATCCGGCTTGTGATGGTAACCTCTAGTTATGAGACCGCCTTCGTGTCGGCCTACCTTAGAGTTTAGGATCTGAGACCACCCTCGTGTCGGATTTCCCTCTGAAATCCATCTTGTGATGGTAACCTTTGGATATGAGACCGCCTTCGTGTCGGCCTACCTTATAGTTTAGGATGTGAGACCGCCCTCGTGTTAGCTTTCCTTCTAAAATGGATCTTGTGATGGTGCCCTCTGGTTATGAGACCGCCTTCGTGTCGGCTTACCATAGAGTTTAGGATCTCAGACCGAACTCATGTCGACTTTCCTTTTGAAAATCCATCTTGTGATGGTAACCTCTGGTTTTGAGACCGCCTTCGTGTCGGTTTACCTTAGAGTTTAGGATCTGAGACGCCCTCGTGTCGGCTTTCCTTTTGAAAATCCATCTTGTGATTCTAACCTCTGGGTTTGAGACCCCCTTCGTGTTGGCCTACGTTAGAGTTTAGGATCTGAGTCGCCCTCGTGTCGGCTTTCCTTCTAAAATCCATCTTGTAATGGTAACCTCTGATTATAAGACCGCCTTCGTGTCGTCCTACCTTAGAGTTTAGGATCTGATACCGCCCTCGTGTCAGCTTTCCCTCTAAAATCCGGCTTGTGATGGTAACCTCTAGTTATGAGACCGCCTTCGTGTCCGCCTACCTTAGAGTTTAGGATCTGAGACCGCCCTCGTGTCGGATTTCCCTCTAAAATCCATCTTTTGATGGTAACCTCTGGTTATGAGACCGCCTTCGTGTCGGCCTGCCTTAGAGTTTAGAATCTGAGACCGCCCTCGTGTCGGTTTTCCTTTTGAAAATCCTTCTTGTGATGGTAACCTCTTGTTATGAGACTGCCTTCGTGTCGGCCTACCTTAGAGTTTAGGATTTGAGACCCCCCTCGTGTCGGCTTTACTTCTAAAATGCATCTTGTGATGGTAACCTCTGGTTATGAGACCGCCTTCGTTTCGGCCTACCTTAGAGTTTAGGATCTGAGACCGCCCTCGTGTCGGCTTTCCCTCTAAAATCCATATTTTGATGGTAACCTCTGGTTATGAGACCGCCTTGGTGTCGGCCTACCTTAGAGTTTAGGATCTGAGACCACCCTCGTGTCGACTTTCCTTTTGAAAATCCATCTTATAATGGTAACCTTTGGTTATGAGACTACCTTCGTGTCAGCTTACCTTAGAGTTTAGGATCTGAGACTGCCCTCGTGTCGGCTTTCCTTTTGAAAATCCATCTTGTGATGGTAACCTCTGGTTATGAGACCGCCTTCGTGTCGGCCTACCTTAGAGTTTAGGATCTGAGACCACCCTCGTGTCGGCTTTCCCTCTAAAATCCATCTTGTGATGGTAACCTTTGGATATGAGACCGCCTTCGTGTCGGCCTACCTTATAGTTTAGGATGTGAGACCGCCCTCGTGTTAGCTTTCCTTCTAAAATGGATCTTGTGATGGTACCCTCTGGTTATGAGACCGCCTTCGTGTCGGCTTACCATAGAGTTTAGGATCTCAGACCGAACTCATGTCGACTTTCCTTTTGAAAATCCATCTTGTGATGGTAACCTCTGGTTTTGAGACCGCCTTCGTGTCGGTTTACCTTAGAGTTTAGGATCTGAGACGCCCTCGTGTCGGCTTTCCTTTTGAAAATCCATCTTGTGATGGTAACCTCTGGGTTTGAGACCCCCTTCGTGTTGGCCTACGTTAGAGTTTAGGATCTGAGTCGCCCTCGTGTCGGCTTTCCTTCTAAAATCCATCTTGTAATGGTAACCTCTGATTATAAGACCGCCTTCGTGTCGTCCTACCTTAGAGTTTAGGATCTGATACCGCCCTCGTGTCAGCTTACCCTCTAAAATCCGTCTTGTGATGGTAACCTCTAGTTATGAGACCGCCTTCGTGTCCGCCTACCTTAGAGTTTAGGATCTGAGACCGCCCTCGTGTCGGATTTCCCTCTAAAATCCATCTTTTGATGGTAACCTCTGGTTATGAGACCGCCTTCGTGTCGGCCTGCCTTAGAGTTTAGAATCTGAGACCGCCCTCGTGTCGGTTTTCCTTTTGAAAATCCTTCTTGTGATGGTAACCTCTTGTTATGAGACTGCCTTCGTGTCGGCCTACCTTAGAGTTTAGGATTTGAGACCCCCCTCGTGTCGGCTTTACTTCTAAAATGCATCTTGTGATGGTAACCTCTGGTTATGAGACCGCCTTCGTTTCGGCCTACCTTAGAGTTTAGGATCTGAGACCGCCCTCGTGTCGGCTTTCCCTCTAAAATCCATATTTTGATGGTAACCTCTGGTTATGAGACCGCCTTGGTGTCGGCCTACCTTAGAGTTTAGGATCTGAGACCACCCTCGTGTCGACTTTCCTTTTGAAAATCCATCTTATAATGGTAACCTTTGGTTATGAGACTACCTTCGTGTCAGCTTACCTTAGAGTTTAGGATCTGAGACTGCCCTCGTGTCGGCTTTCCTTTTGAAAATCCATCTTGTGATGGTAACCTCTGGTTATGAGACCGCCTTCGTGTCGGCCTACCTTAGAGTTTAGGATCTGAGACCACCCTCGTGTCGGCTTTCCCTCTAAAATCCATCTTGTGATGGTAACCTTTGGATATGAGACCGCCTTCGTGTCGGCCTACCTTATAGTTTAGGATGTGAGACCGCCCTCGTGTTAGCTTTCCTTCTAAAATGGATCTTGTGATGGTACCCTCTGGTTATGAGACCGCCTTCGTGTCGGCTTACCATAGAGTTTAGGATCTCAGACCGAACTCATGTCGACTTTCCTTTTGAAAATCCATCTTGTGATGGTAACCTCTGGTTTTGAGACCGCCTTCGTGTCGGTTTACCTTAGAGTTTAGGATCTGAGACGCCCTCGTGTCGGCTTTCCTTTTGAAAATCCATCTTGTGATGGTAACCTCTGGGTTTGAGACCCCCTTCGTGTTGGCCTACGTTAGAGTTTAGGATCTGAGTCGCCCTCGTGTCGGCTTTCCTTCTAAAATCCATCTTGTAATGGTAACCTCTGATTATAAGACCGCCTTCGTGTCGTCCTACCTTAGAGTTTAGGATCTGATACCGCCCTCGTGTCAGCTTACCCTCTAAAATCCGTCTTGTGATGGTAACCTCTAGTTATGAGACCGCCTTCGTGTCCGCCTACCTTAGAGTTTAGGATCAGAGACCGCCCTCGTGTCGGATTTCCCTCTAAAATCCATCTTTTGATGGTAACCTCTGGTTATGAGACCGCCTTCGTGTCGGCCTGCCTTAGAGTTTAGAATCTGAGACCGCCCTCGTGTCGGTTTTCCTTTTGAAAATCCTTCTTGTGATGGTAACCTCTTGTTATGAGACTGCCTTCGTGTCGGCCTACCTTAGAGTTTAGGATTTGAGACCCCCCTCGTGTCGGCTTTACTTCTAAAATGCATCTTGTGATGGTAACCTCTGGTTATGAGACCGCCTTCGTTTCGGCCTACCTTAGAGTTTAGGATCTGAGACCGCCCTCGTGTCGGCTTTCCCTCTAAAATCCATATTTTGATGGTAACCTCTGGTTATGAGACCGCCTTGGTGTCGGCCTACCTTAGAGTTTAGGATCTGAGACCACCCTCGTGTCGACTTTCCTTTTGAAAATCCATCTTATAATGGTAACCTTTGGTTATGAGACTACCTTCGTGTCAGCTTACCTTAGAGTTTAGGATCTGAGACTGCCCTCGTGTCGGCTTTCCTTTTGAAAATCCATCTTGTGATGGTAACCTCTGGTTATGAGACCGCCTTTGTGTCGGCCTACCTTAGAGTTTAGGATCTGAGACCACCCTCGTGTCGGCTTTCCCTCTAAAATCCATCTTGTGATGGTAACCTTTGGATATGAGACCGCCTTCGTGTCGGCCTACCTTATAGTTTAGGATGTGAGACCGCCCTCGTGTTAGCTTTCCTTCTAAAATGGATCTTGTGATGGTACCCTCTGGTTATGAGACCGCCTTCGTGTCGGCTTACCATAGAGTTTAGGATCTCAGACCGAACTCATGTCGACTTTCCTTTTGAAAATCCATCTTGTGATGGTAACCTCTGGTTTTGAGACCGCCTTCGTGTCGGTTTACCTTAGAGTTTAGGATCTGAGACGCCCTCGTGTCGGCTTTCCTTTTGAAAATCCATCTTGTGATGGTAACCTCTGGGTTTGAGACCCCCTTCGTGTTGGCCTACGTTAGAGTTTAGGATCTGAGTCGCCCTCGTGTCGGCTTTCCTTCTAAAATCCATCTTGTAATGGTAACCTCTGATTATAAGACCGCCTTCGTGTCGTCCTACCTTAGAGTTTAGGATCTGATACCGCCCTCGTGTCAGCTTACCCTCTAAAATCCGTCTTGTGATGGTAACCTCTAGTTATGAGACCGCCTTCGTGTCCGCCTACCTTAGAGTTTAGGATCTGAGACCGCCCTCGTGTCGGATTTCCCTCTAAAATCCATCTTTTGATGGTAACCTCTGGTTATGAGACCGCCTTCGTGTCGGCCTGCCTTAGAGTTTAGAATCTGAGACCGCCCTCGTGTCGGTTTTCCTTTTGAAAATCCTTCTTGTGATGGTAACCTCTTGTTATGAGACTGCCTTCGTGTCGGCCTACCTTAGAGTTTAGGATTTGAGACCCCCCTCGTGTCGGCTTTACTTCTAAAATGCATCTTGTGATGGTAACCTCTGGTTATGAGACCGCCTTCGTTTCGGCCTACCTTAGAGTTTAGGATCTGAGACCGCCCTCGTGTCGGCTTTCCCTCTAAAATCCATATTTTGATGGTAACCTCTGGTTATGAGACCGCCTTGGTGTCGGCCTACCTTAGAGTTTAGGATCTGAGACCACCCTCGTGTCGACTTTCCTTTTGAAAATCCATCTTATAATGGTAACCTTTGGTTATGAGACTACCTTCGTGTCAGCTTACCTTAGAGTTTAGGATCTGAGACTGCCCTCGTGTCGGCTTTCCTTTTGAAAATCCATCTTGTGATGGTAACCTCTGGTTATGAGACCGCCTTCGTGTCGGCCTACCTTAGAGTTTAGGATCTGAGACCACCCTCGTGTCGGCTTTCCCTCTAAAATCCATCTTGTGATGGTAACCTTTGGATATGAGACCGCCTTCGTGTCGGCCTACCTTATAGTTTAGGATGTGAGACCGCCCTCGTGTTAGCTTTCCTTCTAAAATGGATCTTGTGATGGTACCCTCTGGTTATGAGACCGCCTTCGTGTCAGCTTACCATAGAGTTTAGGATCTCAGACCGAACTCATGTCGACTTTCCTTTTGAAAATCCATCTTGTGATGGTAACCTCTGGTTTTGAGACCGCCTTCG
This sequence comes from Lathyrus tuberosus, assembly GCA_022829125.1. NCBI lineage: Eukaryota > Viridiplantae > Streptophyta > Magnoliopsida > Fabales > Fabaceae > Lathyrus > Lathyrus tuberosus. The sequence goes on from JALAZF010000038.1 coordinate 11,795,592, forward strand.
TGTCGGTTTACCTTAGAGTTTAGGATCTGAGACGCCCTCGTGTCGGCTTTCCTTTTGAAAATCCATCTTGTGATGGTAACCTCTGGGTTTGAGACCCCCTTCGTGTTGGCCTACGTTAGAGTTTAGGATCTGAGTCGCCCTCGTGTCGGCTTTCCTTCTAAAATCCATCTTGTAATGGTAACCTCTGATTATAAGACCGCCTTCGTGTCGTCCTACCTTAGAGTTTAGGATCTGATACCGCCCTCGTGTCAGCTTACCCTCTAAAATCCGTCTTGTGATGGTAACCTCTAGTTATGAGACCGCCTTCGTGTCCGCCTACCTTAGAGTTTAGGATCAGAGACCGCCCTCGTGTCGGATTTCCCTCTAAAATCCATCTTTTGATGGTAACCTCTGGTTATGAGACCGCCTTCGTGTCGGCCTGCCTTAGAGTTTAGAATCTGAGACCGCCCTCGTGTCGGTTTTCCTTTTGAAAATCCTTCTTGTGATGGTAACCTCTTGTTATGAGACTGCCTTCGTGTCGGCCTACCTTAGAGTTTAGGATTTGAGACCCCCCTCGTGTCGGCTTTACTTCTAAAATGCATCTTGTGATGGTAACCTCTGGTTATGAGACCGCCTTCGTTTCGGCCTACCTTAGAGTTTAGGATCTGAGACCGCCCTCGTGTCGGCTTTCCTTCTAAAATCCATCTTGTGATGGTAACCACTGGTTATGAGACCGCCTTCGTGTCGGCCTACCTTAGAGTTTAGAATCTGAGACCGCCCTCGTGTCGGCTTTCCTTCTAAAACCCATCTTGTGATGGTACCCTCTGGTTTTGAGACCGCCTTCGTGTCGGCTTACCTTAGAGTTTAGGATTTGAGACCCCCCTCGTGTCGGCTTTACTTCTAAAATGCATCTTGTGATGGTAACCTCTGGTTATGAGACCGCCTTCGTTTCGGCCTACCTTAGAGTTTAGGATCTGAGACCGCCCTCGTGTCGGCTTTCCCTCGAAAATCCATATTTTGATGGTAACCTCTGGTTATGAGACCGCCTTGGTGTCGGCCTACCTTAGAGTTTAGGATCTGAGACTGCCCTCGTGTCGACTTTCCTTTTGAAAATCCATCTTATAATGGTAAACTTTGGTTATGAGACTGCCTTCGTGTCAGCTTACCTTAGAGTTTAGGATCTGAGACTGCCCTCGTGTCGGCTTTCCTTTTGAAAATCCATCTTGTGATGGTAACCTCTGGTTATGAGACCGCCTTCGTGTCGGCCTACCTTAGGGTTTAGGATCTGAGACCACCCTCGTGTCGGCTTTCCCTCTAAAATCCATCTTGTGATGGTAACCTTTGGATATGAGACCGCCTTCGTGTCGGCCTACCTTATAGTTTAGGATGTGAGACCGCCCTCGTGTTAGCTTTCCTTCTAAAATGGATCTTGTGATGGTACCCTCTGGTTATGAGACCGCCTTCGTGTCGGCTTACCATAGAGTTTAGGATCTCAGACCGAACTCATGTCGACTTTCCTTTTGAAAATCCATCTTGTGATGGTAACCTCTGGTTTTGAGACCGCCTTCGTGTCGGTTTACCTTAGAGTTTAGGATCTGAGACGCCCTCGTGTCGGCTTTCCTTTTGAAAATCCATCTTGTGATGGTAACCTCTGGGTTTGAGACCCCCTTCGTGTTGGCCTACGTTAGAGTTTAGGATCTGAGTCGCCCTCGTGTCGGCTTTCCTTCTAAAATCCATCTTGTAATGGTAACCTCTGATTATAACACCGCCTTCGTGTCGTCCTACCTTAGAGTTTAGGATCTGATACCGCCCTCGTGTCAGCTTTCCCTCTAAAATCCGTCTTGTGATGGTAACCTCTAGTTATGAGACCGCCTTCATGTCCGCCTACCTTAGAGTTTAGGATCTGAGACCGCCCTCGTGTCGGATTTCCCTCTAAAATCCATCTTTTGATGGTAACCTCTGGTTATGAGACCGCCTTCGTGTCGGCCTGCCTTAGAGTTTAGAATCTGAGACCGCCCTCATGTCGGTTTTCCTTTTGAAAATCCTTCTTGTGATGGTAACCTCTTGTTATGAGACTGCCTTCGTGTCGGCCTACCTTAGAGTTTAGGATTTGAGACCCCCCTCGTGTCGGCTTTACTTCTAAAATGCATCTTGTGATGGTAACCTCTGGTTATGAGACCGCCTTCGTTTCGGCCTACCTTAGAGTTTAGGATCTGAGACCGCCCTCGTGTCGGCTTTCCTTCTAAAATCCATCTTGTGATGGTAACCACTGGTTATGAGACCGCCTTCGTGTCGGCCTACCTTAGAGTTTAGAATCTGAGACCGCCCTCGTGTCGGCTTTCCTTCTAAAACCCATCTTGTGATGGTACCCTCTGGTTTTGAGACCGCCTTCGTGTCGGCTTACCTTAGAGTTTAGGATTTGAGACCCCCCTCGTGTCGGCTTTACTTCTAAAATGCATCTTGTGATGGTAACCTCTGGTTATGAGACCGCCTTCGTTTCGGCCTACCTTAGAGTTTAGGATCTGAGACCGCCCTCGTGTTGGCTTTCCCTCTAAAATCCATATTTTGATGGTAACCTCTGGTTATGAGACCGCCTTGGTGTCGGCCTACCTTAGAGTTTAGGATCTGAGACTGCCCTCGTGTCGACTTTCCTTTTGAAAATCCATCTTATAATGGTAACCTTTGGTTATGAGACTGCCTTCGTGTCAGCTTACCTTAGAGTTTAGGATCTGAGACTGCCCTCGTGTCGGCTTTCCTTTTGAAAATCCATCTTGTGATGGTAACCTCTGGTTATGAGACCGCCTTCGTGTCGGCCTACCTTAGGGTTTAGGATCTGAGACCACCCTCGTGTCGGCTTTCCCTCTAAAATCCATCTTGTGATGGTAACCTTTGGATATGAGACCGCCTTCGTGTCGGCCTACCTTATAGATTAGGATGTGAGACCGCCCTCGTGTTAGCTTTCCTTCTAAAATGGATCTTGTGATGGTACCCTCTGGTTATGAGACCGCCTTCGTGTCGGCTTACCATAGAGTTTAGGATCTCAGACCGAACTCATGTCGACTTTCCTTTTGAAAATCCATCTTGTGATGGTAACCTCTGGTTTTGAGACCGCCTTCGTGTCGGTTTACCTTAGAGTTTAGGATCTGAGACGCCCTCGTGTCGGCTTTCCTTTTGAAAATCCATCTTGTGATGGTAACCTCTGGGTTTGAGACCCCCTTCGTGTTGGCCTACGTTAGAGTTTAGGATCTGAGTCGCCCTCGTGTCGGCTTTCCTTCTAAAATCCATCTTGTAATGGTAACCTCTGATTATAACACCGCCTTCGTGTCGTCCTACCTTAGAGTTTAGGATCTGATACCGCCCTCGTGTCAGCTTTCCCTCTAAAATCCGGCTTGTGATGGTAACCTCTAGTTATGAGACCGCCTTCGTGTCCGCCTACCTTAGAGTTTAGGATCTGAGACCGCCCTCGTGTCGGATTTCCCTCTAAAATCCATCTTTTGATGGTAACCTCTGGTTATGAGACCGCCTTCGTGTCGGCCTGCCTTAGAGTTTAGAATCTGAGACCGCCCTCGTGTCGGTTTTCCTTTTGAAAATCCTTCTTGTGATGGTAACCTCTTGTTATGAGACTGCCTTCGTGTCGGCCTACCTTAGAGTTTAGGATTTGAGACCCCCCTCATGTCGGCTTTACTTCTAAAATGCATCTTGTGATGGTAACCTCTGGTTATGAGACCGCCTTCGTTTCGGCCTACCTTAGAGTTTAGGATCTGAGACCGCCCTCGTGTCGGCTTTCCCTCTAAAATCCATATTTTGATGGTAACCTCTGGTTATGAGACCGCCTTGGTGTCGGCCTACCTTAGAGTTTAGGATCTGAGACTGCCCTCGTGTCGACTTTCCTTTTGAAAATCCATCTTATAATGGTAACCTTTGGTTATGAGACTGCCTTCGTGTAAGCTTACCTTAGAGTTTAGGATCTGAGACTGCCCTCGTGTCGGCTTTCCTTTTGAAAATCCATCTTGTGATGGTAACCTCTGGTTATGAGACCGCCTTCGTGTCGGCCTACCTTAGAGTTTAGGATCTGAGACCACCCTCGTGTCGGCTTTCCCTCTAAAATCCATCTTGTGATGGTAACCTTTGGATATGAGACTGCCTTCGTGTCGGCCTACCTTATAGTTTAGGATGTGAGACCGCCCTCGTGTTAGCTTTCCTTCTAAAATGGATCTTGTGATGGTACCCTCTGGTTATGAGACCGCCTTCGTGTCGGCTTACCATAGAGTTTAGGATCTCAGACCGAACTCATGTCGACTTTCCTTTTGAAAATCCATCTTGTGATGGTAACCTCTGGTTTTGAGACCGCCTTCGTGTCGGTTTACCTTAGAGTTTAGGATCTGAGACGCCCTCGTGTCGGCTTTCCTTTTGAAAATCCATCTTGTGATGGTAACCTCTGGGTTTGAGACCCCCTTCGTGTTGGCCTACGTTAGAGTTTAGGATCTGAGTCGCCCTCGTGTCGGCTTTCCTTCTAAAATCCATCTTGTAATGGTAACCTCTGATTATAACACCGCCTTCGTGTCGTCCTACCTTAGAGTTTAGGATCTGATACCGCCCTCGTGTCAGCTTTCCCTCTAAAATCCGGCTTGTGATGGTAACCTCTAGTTATGAGACCGCCTTCGTGTCCGCCTACCTTAGAGTTTAGGATCTGAGACCGCCCTCGTGTCGGATTTCCCTCTAAAATCCATCTTTTGATGGTAACCTCTGGTTATGAGACCGCCTTCGTGTCGGCCTGCCTTAGAGTTTAGAATCTGAGACCGCCCTCGTGTCGGTTTTCCTTTTGAAAATCCTTCTTGTGATGGTAACCTCTTGTTATGAGACTGCCTTCGTGTCGGCCTACCTTAGAGTTTAGGATTTGAGACCCCCCTCGTGTCGGCTTTACTTCTAAAATGCATCTTGTGATGGTAACCTCTGGTTATGAGACCGCCTTCGTTTCGGCCTACCTTAGAGTTTAGGATCTGAGACCGCCCTCGTGTCGGCTTTCCCTCTAAAATCCATATTTTGATGGTAACCTCTGGTTATGAGACCGCCTTGGTGTCGGCCTACCTTAGAGTTTAGGATCTGAGACCGCCCTCGTGTCGACTTTCCTTTTGAAAATCCATCTTATAATGGTAACCTTTGGTTATGAGACTACCTTCGTGTCAGCTTACCTTAGAGTTTAGGATCTGAGACTGCCCTCGTGTCGGCTTTCCTTTTGAAAATCCATCTGGTGATGGTAACCTCTGGTTATGAAAACGCCTTCGTGTCGGCCTACCTTAGAGTTTAGGATCTGAGACCGCCCTCGTGTCGGCTTTCTCTCTAAAATCCATCTTGTGATGGTAACCTTTGGTTATGAGACCGCCTTCGTGTCGGCCTACCTTATAGTTTAGGATGTGAGAACGCCCTCGTGTTGGCTTTCCTTCTAAAATCCATTTTGTGATGGTACCTTCTGGTTATGAGACCGCCTTCGTGTCGGCCTACCTTAGAGTTTAGGATCTGAGACGGCCCTCATGTCAGCTTTCCATCTAAAATCCATCATGTGATGGTAACCTTTGGTTATGAGACCACCTTCGTGTCGGCTTACCTTAGAGTTTAGGATCTGAGACCGAACTAATGTCGGCTTTCCTTTTGAAAATCCATCTTGTGATGGTAACCTCTGGTTATGAGACCGCCTTCGTGTTGGCCTACGTAAGAGTTTAGGATCTGAGTCGCCCTCGTGTCGGTTTTCCTTCTAAAATCCATCTTGTAATGGTAACCTCTGGTTATAAGACAGCCTTCGTGTCAGCCTACCTTAGAGTTTAGGATCTGATACCGCCCTCGTGTCGGCTTTCCCTCTAAAATCCATCTTTTGATGGTAACCTCTGGTTATGAGACCGCCTTCGTGTCGGCCTGCCTTAGAGTTTAGGATCTGAGACCGCCCTCGTGTCGACTTTCCTTTTGAAAATCCATCTTATAATGGTAACCTTTGGTTATGAGACTGCCTTCGTGTCGGCTTACCTTAGAGTTTAGGATCTGAGACCGAACTAATGTCGGCTTTCCTTTGGAAAATCCATCTTGTGATGGTAACCTCTGGTTATGAGACCGCCTTCGTGTTGGCCTACGTAAGAGTTTAGGATCTGAGTCGCCCTCGTGTCGGCTTTCCTTCCAAAATCCATCTTGTAATGGTAACCTCTGGTTATAAGACAGCCTTCGTGTCAGCCTACCTTAGAGTTTAGGATCTGATACCGCCCTCGTGTCGGCTTTCCCTCTAAAATCCGTCTTGTGATGGTAACCTCTGGTTATGAGACCGCCTTCTTGTCCGCCTACCTTAGAGTTTAGGATCTGAGACCGCCCTCGTGTCGGATTTCCCTCTAAAATCCATCTTTTGATGGTAACCTCTGGTTATGAGACCGCCTTTGTGTCGGCCTACCTTAGAGTTTAGGATCTGAGACCGCCCTCCTGTCGACTTTCCTTTTGAAAATCCATCTTATGATGGTAACCTTTGGTTGTGAGACTGCCTTCGTGTCAGCTTACCTTAGAGTTTAGGATCTGAGACTGCCCTCGTGTCGGCTTTCCTTTTGAAAATCCATCTGCTGATGGTAACCTCTGGTTATGAGACCGCCTTCGTGTCGGCCTACCTTAGAGTTTAGGATCTGAAACCGCCCTCGGGTCGGCTTTCCTCTAAAATCCATCTTGTGATGGTAACCTTTGATTATGAGACTGCCTTCGTGTCGGCTTACCTTATAGTTTAGGATGTGAGACCGCCCTCAGGTAAGCTTTCCTTCTAAAATGGATCTTGTGATGGTACCCTCTGGTTATGGGACTGCCTTCGTGTCGGCCTACCTTAGAGTTTAGGATCTGAGACGCCCTTGTGTCGGCTTTCCTTTTGAAAATCCACCTTGTGATGGTAACATCTGGTTATGAGACCATCTTCGTGTCGGCCTACCTTAGAGTTTAGGATCTGAAACCGCCCTCGTGTCGGCTTTCCCTCTAAAATCCATCTTTTGATGGTAACCTCTGGTTATGAGACCGCCTTGGTGTCGGCCTACCTTAGAGTTTAGGATCTGAGACCGCCCTCGTGTCGACTTTCCTTTTGAAAATCCATCTTATGATGGTAACCTTTGGTTATGAGACTGCCTTCGTGTCAGCTTACCTTAGACCTTAGGATCTGAGACGGCCCTCGTGTCGGCTTTCCTTTTGAAAATCCATCTGCTGATGGTAACCTCTGGTTATGAGACCGCCTTCGTGTCGGCCTACCTTAGAGTTTAGGATCTGAAACCTCCCTCGTGTCGGCTTTCCTCTAAAATCCATCTTGTGATGGTAATCTTTGATTATGAGACTGCCTTCGTGTCGGCTTACCTTATAGTTTAGGATGTGAGACCGCGCTCGGGTCAGCTTTCCTTCTAAAATGGATCTTGTGATGGTACCCTCTTGTAATGGGACTGCCTTCGTGTCGACCTACCTTAGACTTTAGGATCTGAGACGCCCTTCTGTCGGCTTTCCTTTTGAAAATCCACCTTATCATGGTAACATCTGGTTATGAGACCATCTTCGTGTCGGCCTACCTTAGAGTTTAGGATCTGAGACCGCCCTCGTGTTGGCTTTCCTTCTAAAATCCATCTTGTGATGGTACCTTCTGGTTATGAGACCGCCTTCGTGTCGGCCTACCTTAGAGTTTAGGATCGGAGACAACCCTCATGTCGGCTTTCCTTCTAAAATCCATCATGTGATGGTAACCTCTGGTTATGAGACCGCCTTTGTGTTGGCCTACGTAAGACTTTTGGATCCGAGTCGCCATCGTGTCGGCTTTCCTTCTAAAATCCATCTTGTAATGGTAACCTCTGGTTATGAGACCGCCTTCGTGTCGACCTACCTTAGAGTTTAGGATCTGATACCGTCCTCGTGTCGGCTTTCCCTCTAAAATCCGTCTTGTGATGGTAACCTCTGGTTATGAGACCGCCTTCGTGTCCGCCTACCGTAGAGTTTTGGATCTGATACCGCCCTCGTGTCGGATTTCCCTCTAAAATCCATCTTTTGATGGTAACCTCTGGTTATGAGACCACCTTCATGTCGGCCTACCTTAGAGTTTAGGATCTGAGACCGCCCTCGTGTCGACTTTCCTTTTGAAAATCCATCTTATGATGGTAACCTTTGGTTATGAGACTGCCTTCGTGTCAGCTTACCTTAGAGTTTAGGATCTGAGACTGCCCTCGTGTCGGCTTTCCTTTTGAAAATCCATCTGGTGATGGTAACCTCTGGTTATGAGACCGCCTTCGTGTCGGCCTACCTTAGAGTTTAGGATCTGAGACCACCCTCGTGTCGACTTTCCCTCTAAAATCCATCTTGTGATGGTAACCTTTGGTTATGAGACCGCCTTCGTGTCGGCCTACCTGATAGTTTAGGATGTGAGACCGCCCTAGTGTCTGCTTTCCTTCTAAAATGGATCTTGTGATGGTACCCTCTGGTTATGAGACTGCCTTTGTGTCGGCCTACCTTAGAGTTTAGGATCTGAGACACCCTTGTGTCGGCTTTCATTTTGAAAATCCATCTTGTGACGGTAACCTCTGGTTATGAGACCATCTTCGTGTCGGCCTACCTTAGAGTTTAGGATCTGAGACCGCCCTCGTGTCGGCTTTCCCTCTAAAATCCATCTTTTGATGGTAACCTCTGGTTATGAGACCGCCTTGGTGTCGGCCTACCTTAGAGTTTAGGATCTGAGACCGCCCTCGTGTCGACTTTCCTTTTGAAAATCCATCTTATGATGGTAACCATTGGTTATGAGACTGCCTTCGTGTCAGCTTACCTTAGAGTTTAGGATCTGAGACTGCCCTCGTGTCGGCTTTCCTTTTGAAAATTAATGTGGTGATGGTAACCTCTGGTTATGAGACCGCCTTCGTGTCGGCCTACCTTAGAGTTTAGGATCCGAAACCGCCCTCGTGTCGGCTTTCCTCTAAAATCCATCTTGTGATGGTAACCTTTGATTATGAGACTGCCTTTGTGTCGGCTTACCTTATAGTTTAGGATGTGAGACCGCCCTCGTGTCAGCTTTCCTTCTAAAATGGATCTTGTGATGGTACCCTCTGGTTATGAGACTGCCTTCGTGTCGGCCTACCTTTGAGTTTAGGATCTGAGATGCCCTTGTGTCTGCTTTCCTTTTGAAAATCCATCTTGTGATGGTAACCTCTGGTTATGAGACCATCTTCGTGTCGGCCTACCTTAGAGTTTAGGATCTGAGACCGCCCCCGTGTTGGCTTTCCTTCTAAAATCCATTTTGTGATGGTACCTTCTGGTTATGAGACCGCCTTCGTGTCGGCCTACCTTAGAGTTTAGGATCTGAGACGGCCCTCATGTCAGCTTTCCTTCTAAAATCCATCATGTGATGGTAACCTTTGGTTATGAGACCACCTTCGTGTCGGCTTACCTTAGAGTTTAGGATCTGAGACCGAACTAATGTCGGCTTTCCTTTTGAAAATCCATCTTGTGATGGTAACCTCTGGTTATGAGACCGCCTTCGTGTTGGCCTACGTAAGAGTTTAGGATCTGAGTCGCCCTCGTGTCGGTTTTCCTTCGTAAATCCATCTTGTAATGGTAACCTCTGGTTATAAGACAGCCTTCGTGTCAGCCTACCTTAGAGTTTAGGATCTGATACCGCCCTCGTGTCGGCTTTCCCTCTAAAATCCATCTTTTGATGGTAACCTCTGGTTATGAGACCGCCTTCGTGTCGGCCTGCCTTAGAGTTTAGGATCTGAGACCGCCCTCGTGTCGACTTTCCTTTTGAAAATCCATCTTATAATGGTAACCTTTGGTTATGAGACTGCCTTCGTGTCGGCTTACCTTAGAGTTTAGGATCTGAGACCGAACTAATGTCGGCTTTCCTTTTGAAAATCCATCTTGTGATGGTAACCTCTGGTTATGAGACCGCCTTCGTGTTGGCCTACGTAAGAGTTTAGGATCTGAGTCGCCCTCGTGTCGGCTTTCCTTCCAAAATCCATCTTGTAATGGTAACCTCTGGTTATAAGACAGCCTTCGTGTCAGCCTACCTTAGAGTTTAGGATCTGATACCGCCCTCGTGTCGGCTTTCCCTCTAAAATCCGTCTTGTGATGGTAACCTCTGGTTATGAGACCGCCTTCTTGTCCGCCTACCTTAGAGTTTAGGATCTGAGACCGCCCTCGTGTCGGATTTCCCTCTAAAATCCATCTTTTGATGGTAACCTCTGGTTATGAGACCGCCTTTGTGTCGGCCTACCTTAGAGTTTAGGATCTGAGACCGCCCTCCTGTCGACTTTCCTTTTGAAAATCCATCTTATGATGGTAACCTTTGGTTGTGAGACTGCCTTCGTGTCAGCTTACCTTAGAGTTTAGGATCTGAGACTGCCCTCGTGTCGGCTTTCCTTTTGAAAATCCATCTGCTGATGGTAACCTCTGGTTATGAGACCGCCTTCGTGTCGGCCTACCTTAGACTTTAGGATCTGAAACCGCCCTCGGGTCGGCTTTCCTCTAAAATCCATCTTGTGATGGTAACCTTTGATTATGAGACTGCCTTCGTGTCGGTTTACCTTATAGTTTAGGATGTGAGACCGCCCTCAGGTCAGCTTTCCTTCTAAAATGGATCTTGTGATGGTACCCTCTGGTTATGGGACTGCCTTCGTGTCGGCCTACCTTAGAGTTTAGGATCTGAGACGCCCTTGTGTCGGCTTTCCTTTTGAAAATCCACCTTGTGATGGTAACATCTGGTTATGAGACCATCTTCGTGTCGGCCTACCTTAGAGTTTAGGATCTGAAACCGCCCTCGTGTCGGCTTTCCCTCTAAAATCCATCTTTTGATGGTAACCTCTGGTTATGAGACCGCCTTGGTGTCGGCCTACCTTAGAGTTTAGGATCTGAGACCGCCCTCGTGTCGACTTTCCTTTTGAAAATCCATCTTATGATGGTAACCTTTGGTTATGAGACTGCCTTCGTGTCAGCTTACCTTAGACCTTAGGATCTGAGACTGCCCTCGTGTCGGCATTCCTTTTGAAAATCCATCTGCTGATGGTAACCTCTGGTTATGAGACCGCCTTCGTGTCGGCCTACCTTAGAGTTTAGGATCTGAAACCGCCCTCGTGTCGGCTTTCCTCTAAAATCCATCTTGTGATGGTAATCTTTGATTATGAGACTGCCTTCGTGTCGGCTTACCTTATAGTTTAGGATGTGAGACCGCCCTCGGGTCAGCTTTCCTTCTAAAATGGATCTTGTGATGGTACCCTCTTGTAATGGGACTGCCTTCGTGTCGACCTACCTTAGACTTTAGGATCTGAGACGCCCTTGTGTCGGCTTTCCTTTTGAAAATCCACCTTATCATGGTAACATCTGGTTATGAGACCATCTTCGTGTCGGCCTACCTTAGAGTTTAGGATCTGAGACCGCCCTCGTGTTGGCTTTCCTTCTAAAATCCATCTTGTGATGGTACCTTCTGGTTATGAGACCGCCTTCGTGTCGGCCTACCTTAGAGTTTAGGATCGGAGACAACCCTCATGTCGGCTTTCCTTCTAAAATCCATCATGTGATGGTAACCTCTGGTTATGAGACCGCCTTTGTGTTGGCCTACGTAAGACTTTTGGATCCGAGTCGCCATCGTGTCGGCTTTCCTTCTAAAATCCATCTTGTAATGGTAACCTCTGGTTATGAGACCGCCTTCGTGTCGACCTACCTTAGAGTTTAGGATCTGATACCGTCCTCGTGTCGGCTTTCCCTCTAAAATCCGTCTTGTGATGGTAACCTCTGGTTATGAGACCGCCTTCGTGTCCGCCTACCGTAGAGTTTTGGATCTGATACCGCCCTCGTGTCGGATTTCCCTCTAAAATCCATCTTTTGATGGTAACCTCTGGTTATGAGACCACCTTCATGTCGGCCTACCTTAGAGTTTAGGATCTGAGACCGCCCTCGTGTCGACTTTCCTTTTGAAAATCCATCTTATGATGGTAACCTTTGGTTATGAGACTGCCTTCGTGTCAGCTTACCTTAGAGTTTAGGATCTAAGACTGCCCTCGTGTCGGCTTTCCTTTTGAAAATCCATCTGGTGATGGTAACCTCTGGTTATGAGACCGCCTTCGTGTCGGCCTACCTTAGAGTTTAGGATCTGAGACCACCCTCGTGTCGACTTTCCCTCTAAAATCCATCTTGTGATGGTAACCTTTGGTTATGAGACCGCCTTCGTGTCGGCCTACCTGATAGTTTAGGATGTGAGACCGCCCTAGTGTCTGCTTTCCTTCTAAAATGGATCTTGTGATGGTACCCTCTGGTTATGAGACTGCCTTTGTGTCGGCCTACCTTAGAGTTTAGGATCTGAGACACCCTTGTGTCGGCTTTCCTTTTGAAAATCCATCTTGTGACGGTAACCTCTGGTTATGAGACCATCTTCGTGTCGGCCTACCTTAGAGTTTAGGATCTGAGACCGCCCTCGTGTCGGCTTTCCCTCTAAAATCCATCTTTTGATGGTAACCTCTGGTTATGAGACCGCCTTGGTGTCGGCCTACCTTAGAGTTTAGGATCTGAGACCGCCCTCGTGTCGACTTTCCTTTTGAAAATCCATCTTATGATGGTAACCATTGGTTATGAGACTGCCTTCGTGTCAGCTTACCTTAGAGTTTAGGATCTGAGACTGCCCTCGTGTCTGCTTTCCTTTTGAAAATTAATGTGGTGATGGTAACCTCTGGTTATGAGACCGCCTTCGTGTCGGCCTACCTTAGAGTTTAGGATCCGAAACCGCCCTCGTGTCGGCTTTCCTCTAAAATCCATCTTGTGATGGTAACCTTTGATTATGAGACTGCCTTTGTGTCGGCTTACCTTATAGTTTAGGATGTGAGACCGCCCTCGTGTCAGCTTTCCTTCTAAAATAGATCTTGTGATGGTACCCTCTGGTTATGGGACTGCCTTCGTGTCGGCCTACCTTTGAGTTTAGGATCTGAGATGCCCTTGTGTCTTCTTTCCTTTTGAAAATCCATCTTGTGATGGTAACCTCTGGTTATGAGACCATCTTCGTGTCGGCCTACCTTAGAGTTTAGGATCTGAGACCGCCCTCGTGTTGGCTTTCCTTCTAAAATCCATCTTGTGATGGTACCTTCTGGTTATGAGACCGCCTTCGTGTCGGCCTACCTTAGAGTTTAGGATCTGAGATAGCCCTCATGTCGGCTTTCCTTCTAAAATCCATCATGTGATGGTAACCTTTGGTTATGAGACCACCTTCGTGTCGGCTTACCTTAGAGTTTAGGATCTGAGACCGAACTAATGTCGGCTTTCCTTTTGAAAATCCATCTTGTGATGGTAACCTCTGGTTATGAGACCGCCTTCGTGTTGGCCTACGTAAGAGTGTAGGATCTGAGTCGCCCTCGTGTCGGCCTTCCTTCTAAAATCCATCTTGTAATGGTAACCTCTGGTTATAAGACAGCCTTCGTGTCAGCCTACCTTAGAGTTTAGGATCTGATACCGCCCTCGTGTCGGCTTTCCCTTTAAAATCCATCTTTTGATGGTAACCTCTGGTTATGAGACCGCCTTCGTGTCGGCCTGCCTTAGAGTTTAGGATCTGAGACCGCCCTCGTGTCGACTTTCCTTTTGAAAATCCATCTTATAATGGTAACCTTTGGTTATGAGACTGCCTTCGTGTCGGCTTACCTTAGAGTTTAGGATCTGAGACCGAACTAATGTCGGCTTTCCTTTTGAAAATCCATCTTGTGATGGTAACCTCTGGTTATGAGACCGCCTTCGTGTTGGCCTACGTACGAGTTTAGGATCTGAGTCGCCCTCGTGTCGGCTTTCCTTCCAAAATCCATCTTGTAATGGTAACCTCTGGTTATAAGACAGCCTTCGTGTCAGCCTACCTTAGAGTTTAGGATCTGATACCGCCCTCGTGTCGGCTTTCCCTCTAAAATCCGTCTTGTGATGGTAACCTCTGGTTATGAGACCGCCTTCTTGTCCGCCTACCTTAGAGTTTAGGATCTGAGACCGCCCTCGTGTCGGATTTCCCTCTAAAATCCATCTTTTGATGGTAACCTCTGGTTATGAGACCGCCTTTGTGTCGCCCTACCTTAGAGTTTAGGATCTGAGACCGCCCTCCTGTCGACTTTCCTTTTGAAAATCCATCTTATGATGGTAACCTTTGGTTGTGAGACTGCCTTCGTGTCAGCTTACCTTAGAGTTTAGGATCTGAGACTGCCCTCGTGTCGGCTTTCCTTTTGAAAATCCATCTGCTGATGGTAACCTCTGGTTATGAGACCGCCTTCGTGTCGGCCTACCTTAGAGTTTAGGATCTGAAACCGCCCTCGGGTCGGCTTTCCTCTAAAATCCATCTTGTGATGGTAACCTTTGATTATGAGACTGCCTTCGTGTCGGCTTACCTTATAGTTTAGGATGTGAGACCGCCCTCAGGTCAGCTTTCCTTCTAAAATGGATCTTGTGATGGTACCCTCTGGTTATGGGACTGCCTTCGTGTCGGCCTACCTTAGAGTTTAGGATCTGAGACGCCCTTGTGTCGGCTTTCCTTTTGAAAATCCACCTTGTGATGGTAACATCTGGTTATGAGACCATCTTCGTGTCGGCCTACCTTAGAGTTTAGGATCTGAGACCGCCCTCGTGTCGGCTTTCCCTCTAAAATCCATCTTTTGATGGTAACCTCTGGTTATGAGACCGCCTTGGTGTCGGCCTACCTTGGAGTTTAGGATCTGAGACCGCCCTCGTGTCGACTTTCCTTTTGAAAATCCATCTTATGATGGTAACCTTTGGTTATGAGACTGCCTTCGTGTCAGCTTACCTTAGACCTTAGGATCTGAGACTGCCCTCGTGTCGGCTTTCCTTTTGAAAATCCATCTGCTGATGGTAACCTCTGGTTATGAGACCGCCTTCGTGTCGGCCTACCTTAGAGTTTAGGATCTGAAACCGCCCTCGTGTCGGCTTTCCTCTAAAATCCATCTTGTGATGGTAATCTTTGATTATGAGACTGCCTTCGTGTCGGCTCACCTTATAGTTTAGGATGTGAGACCGCCCTCGTGTCAGCTTTCCTTCTAAAATGGATCTTGTGATGGTACCCTCTGGTAATGGGACTGCCTTCGTGTCGGCCTACCTTAGAGTTTAGGATCTGAGACGCCCTTGTGTCGGCTTTCCTTTTGAAAATACCTTGTGATGGTAACATCTGGTTATGAGACCATCTTCGTGTCGACCTACCTTAGAGTTTAGGATCTGAGACCGCCCTCGTGTTGGCTTTCCTTCTAAAATCCATCTTGTGATGGTACCTTCTGGTTATGAGACCGCCTTCGTGTCGGCCTACCTTAGAGTTTAGGATCGGAGACAACCCTCATGTCGGCTTTCCTTCTAAAATCCATCATGCGATGGTAACCTCTGGTTATGAGACCGCCTTCGTGTTGGCCTACGTAAGACTTTAGGATCCGAGTCGCCATCGTGTCGGCTTTCCTTCTAAAATCCATCTTGTAATGGTAACCTCTGGTTATGAGACCGCCTTCGTGTCGACCTACCTTAGAGTTTAGGATCTGATACCGTCCTCGTGTCGGCTTTCCCTCTAAAATCCGTCTTGTGATGGTAACCTCTGGTTATGAGACCGCCTTCGTGTCCGCCTACCGTAGAGTTTTGGATCTGATACCGCCCTCGTGTCGGATTTCCCTCTAAAATCCATCTTTTGATGGTAACCTCTGGTTATGAGACCACCTTCATGTCGGCCTACCTTAGAGTTTAGGATCTGAGACCGCCCTCGTGTCGACTTTCCTTTTGAAAATCCATCTTATGATGGTAACCTTTGGTTATGAGACTGCCTTCGTGTCAGCTTACCTTAGAGTTTAGGATCTGAGACTGCCCTCGTGTCGGCTTTCCTTTTGAAAATCCATCTGGTGATGGTAACCTCTGGTTATGAGACCGCCTTCGTGTCGGCCTACCTTAGAGTTTAGGATCTGAGACCACCCTCGTGTCGACTTTCCCTCTAAAATCCATCTTGTGATGGTAACCTTTGGTTATGAGACCGCCTTCGTGTCGGCCTACCTGATAGTTTAGGATGTGAGACCGCCCTCGTGTCTGCTTTCCTTCTAAAATGGATCTTGTGATGGTACCCTCTGGTTATGAGACGGCCTTTGTGTCGGCCTACCTTAGAGTTTAGGATCTGAAACACCCTTGTGTCGGCTTTCCTTTTGAAAATCCATCTTGTGACGGTAACCTCTGGTTATGAGACCATCTTCGTGTCGGCCTACCTTAGAGTTTAGGATCTGAGACCGCCCTCGTGTTGGCTTTCCTTCTAAAATCCATCTTGTGATGGTACCTTCTGGTTATGAGACCGCCTTCGTGTCGGCCTACCTTAGAGTTTAGGATCTGAGACAGCCCTCATGTCGGCTTTCCTTCTAAAATCCATCATGTGATGGTAACCTTTGGTTATGAGACCACCTTCGTGTCGGCTTACCTTAGAGTTTAGGATCTGAGACCGAACTAATGTCGGCTTTCCTTTTGAAAATCCATCTTGTGATGGTAACCTCTGGTTATGAGACCGCCTTCGTGTTGGCCTACGTAAGAGTTTAGGATCTGAGTCGCCCTCGTGTCGGCTTTCCTTCTAAAATCCATCTTGTAATGGTAACTTCTGGTTATAAGACAGCCTTCGTGTCAGCCTACCTTAGAGTTTAGGATCTGATACCGCCCTAGTGTCGGCTTTCCCTCTAAAATCCATCTTTTGATGGTAACCTCTGGTTATGAGACCGCCTTGGTGTCGGCCTACCTTAGAGTTTAGGATCTGAGACTGCCCTCGTGTCGACTTTCCTTTTGAAAATCCATCTTATGATGGTAACCATTGGTTATGAGACTGCCTTCGTGTCAGCTTACCTTAGAGTTTAGGATCTGAGACTGCCCTCGTGTCGGCTTTCCTTTTGAAAATTAATGTGGTGATGGTAACCTCTGGTTATGAGACCGCCTTCGTGTCGGCCTACCTTAGAGTTTAGGATCCGAAACCGCCCTCGTGTCGGCTTTCCTCTAAAATCCATCTTGTGATGGTAACCTTTGATTATGAGACTGCCTTTGTGTCGGCTTACCTTATAGTTTAGGATGTGAGACCGCCCTCGTGTCAGCTTTCCTTCTAAAATAGATCTTGTGATGGTACCCTCTGGTTATGGGACTGCCTTCGTGTCGGCCTACCTTTGAGTTTAGGATCTGAGATGCCCTTGTGTCTGCTTTCCTTTTGAAAATCCATCTTGTGATGGTAACCTCTGGTTATGAGACCATCTTCGTGTCGGCCTACCTTAGAGTTTAGGATCTGAGACGCCCTTGTGTCGGCTTTCCTTTTGAAAATACCTTGTGATGGTAACATCTGGTTATGAGACCATCTTCGTGTCGACCTACCTTAGAGTTTAGGATCTGAGACCGCCCTCGTGTTGGCTTTCCTTCTAAAATCCATCTTGTGATGGTACCTTCTGGTTATGAGACCGCCTTCGTGTCGGCCTACCTTAGAGTTTAGGATCGGAGACAACCCTCATGTCGGCTTTCCTTCTAAAATCCATCATGCGATGGTAACCTCTGGTTATGAGACCGCCTTCGTGTTGGCCTACGTAAGACTTTAGGATCCGAGTCGCCATCGTGTCGGCTTTCCTTCTAAAATCCATCTTGTAATGGTAACCTCTGGTTATGAGACCGCCTTCGTGTCGACCTACCTTAGAGTTTAGGATCTGATACCGTCCTCGTGTCGGCTTTCCCTCTAAAATCCGTCTTGTGATGGTAACCTCTGGTTATGAGACCGCCTTCGTGTCCGCCTACCGTAGAGTTTTGGATCTGATACCGCCCTCGTGTCGGATTTCCCTCTAAAATCCATCTTTTGATGGTAACCTCTGGTTATGAGACCACCTTCATGTCGGCCTACCTTAGAGTTTAGGATCTGAGACCGCCCTCGTGTCGACTTTCCTTTTGAAAATCCATCTTATGATGGTAACCTTTGGTTATGAGACTGCCTTCGTGTCAGCTTACCTTAGAGTTTAGGATCTGAGACTGCCCTCGTGTCGGCTTTCCTTTTGAAAATCCATCTGGTGATGGTAACCTCTGGTTATGAGACCGCCTTCGTGTCGGCCTACCTTAGAGTTTAGGATCTGAGACCACCCTCGTGTCGACTTTCCCTCTAAAATCCATCTTGTGATGGTAACCTTTGGTTATGAGACCGCCTTCGTGTCGGCCTACCTGATAGTTTAGGATGTGAGACCGCCCTCGTGTCTGCTTTCCTTCTAAAATGGATCTTGTGATGGTACCCTCTGGTTATGAGACGGCCTTTGTGTCGGCCTACCTTAGAGTTTAGGATCTGAAACACCCTTGTGTCGGCTTTCCTTTTGAAAATCCATCTTGTGACGGTAACCTCTGGTTATGAGACCATCTTCGTGTCGGCCTACCTTAGAGTTTAGGATCTGAGACCGCCCTCGTGTTGGCTTTCCTTCTAAAATCCATCTTGTGATGGTACCTTCTGGTTATGAGACCGCCTTCGTGTCGGCCTACCTTAGAGTTTAGGATCTGAGACAGCCCTCATGTCGGCTTTCCTTCTAAAATCCATCATGTGATGGTAACCTTTGGTTATGAGACCACCTTCGTGTCGGCTTACCTTAGAGTTTAGGATCTGAGACCGAACTAATGTCGGCTTTCCTTTTGAAAATCCATCTTGTGATGGTAACCTCTGGTTATGAGACCGCCTTCGTGTTGGCCTACGTAAGAGTTTAGGATCTGAGTCGCCCTCGTGTCGGCTTTCCTTCTAAAATCCATCTTGTAATGGTAACTTCTGGTTATAAGACAGCCTTCGTGTCAGCCTACCTTAGAGTTTAGGATCTGATACCGCCCTAGTGTCGGCTTTCCCTCTAAAATCCATCTTTTGATGGTAACCTCTGGTTATGAGACCGCCTTGGTGTCGGCCTACCTTAGAGTTTAGGATCTGAGACTGCCCTCGTGTCGACTTTCCTTTTGAAAATCCATCTTATGATGGTAACCATTGGTTATGAGACTGCCTTCGTGTCAGCTTACCTTAGAGTTTAGGATCTGAGACTGCCCTCGTGTCGGCTTTCCTTTTGAAAATTAATGTGGTGATGGTAACCTCTGGTTATGAGACCGCCTTCGTGTCGGCCTACCTTAGAGTTTAGGATCCGAAACCGCCCTCGTGTCGGCTTTCCTCTAAAATCCATCTTGTGATGGTAACCTTTGATTATGAGACTGCCTTTGTGTCGGCTTACCTTATAGTTTAGGATGTGAGACCGCCCTCGTGTCAGCTTTCCTTCTAAAATAGATCTTGTGATGGTACCCTCTGGTTATGGGACTGCCTTCGTGTCGGCCTACCTTTGAGTTTAGGATCTGAGATGCCCTTGTGTCTGCTTTCCTTTTGAAAATCCATCTTGTGATGGTAACCTCTGGTTATGAGACCATCTTCGTGTCGGCCTACCTTAGAGTTTAGGATCTGAGACCGCCCTCGTGTTGGCTTTCCTTCTAAAATCCATCTTGTGATGGTACCTTCTGGTTATGAGACCGCCTTCGTGTCGGCCTACCTTAGAGTTTAGGATCTGAGACAGCCCTCATGTCGGCTTTCCTTCTAAAATCCATCATGTGATGGTAACCTTTGGTTATGAGACCACCTTCGTGTCGGCTTACCTTAGAGTTTAGGATCTGAGACCGAACTAATGTCGGCTTTCCTTTTGAAAATCCATCTTGTGATGGTAACCTCTGGTTATGAGACCGCCTTCGTGTTGGCCTACGTAAGAGTTTAGGATCTGAGTCGCCCTCGTGTCGGCTTTCCTTCTAAAATCCATCTTGTAATGGTAACTTCTGGTTATAAGACAGCCTTCGTGTCAGCCTACCTTAGAGTTTAGGATCTGATACCGCCCTAGTGTCGGCTTTCCCTCTAAAATCCATCTTTTGATGGTAACCTCTGGTTATGAGACCGCCTTCGTGTCGGCCTGCCTTAGAGTTTAGGATCTGAGACCGCCCTCGTGTCGACTTTCCTTTTGAAAATCCATCTTATAATGGTAACCTTTGGTTATGAGACTGCCTTCGTGTCGGCTTACCTTAGAGTTTAGGATCTGAGACCGAACTAATGTCGGATTTCCTTTTGAAAATCCATCTTGTGATGGTAACCTCTGGTTATGAGACCGCCTTCGTGTTGGCCTACGTACGAGTTTAGGATCTGAGTCGCCCTCGTGTCGGCTTTCCTTCCAAAATCCATCTTGTAATGGTAACCTCTGGTTATAAGACAGCCTTCGTGTCAGCCTACCTTAGAGTTTAGGATCTGATACCGCCCTCGTGTCGGCTTTCCCTCTAAAATCCGTCTTGTGATGGTAACCTCTGGTTATGAGACCGCCTTCTTGTCCGCCTACCTTAGAGTTTAGGATCTGAGACCGCCCTCGTGTCGGATTTCCCTCTAAAATCCATCTTTTGATGGTAACCTCTGGTTATGAGACCGCCTTTGTGTCGGCCTACCTTAGAGTTTAGGATCTGAGACCGCCCTCCTGTCGACATTCCTTTTGAAAATCCATCTTATGATGGTAACCTTTGGTTGTGAGACTGCCTTCGTGTCAGCTTACCTTAGAGTTTAGGATCTGAGACTGCCCTCGTGTCGGCTTTCCTTTTGAAAATCCATCTGCTGATGTAACCTCTGGTTATGAGACCGCCTTCGTGTCGGCCTACCTTAGAGTTTAGGATCTGAAACTGCCCTCGGGTCGACTTTCCTCTAAAATCCATCTTGTGATGGTAACCTTTGATTATGAGACTGCCTTCGTGTCGGCTTACCTTATAGTTTAGGATGTGAGACCGCCCTCAGGTCAGGTTTCCTTCTAAAATGGATCTTGTGATGGTACCCTCTGGTTATGGGACTGCCTTCGTGTCGGCCTACCTTAGAGTTTAGGATCTGAGACGTCCTTGTGTCGGCTTTCCTTTTGAAAATCCACCTTGTGATGGTAACATCTGGTTATGAGACTGCCTTCGTGTCGGCCTACCTTAGAGTTTAGGATCTGAGACCGCCCTCGTGTCGGCTTTCCCTCTAAAATCCATCTTTTGATGGTAACCTCTGGTTATGAGACCTCCTTGGTGTCGGCCTACCTTAGAGTTTAGGATCTGAGACCGCCCTCGTGTCGACTTTCCTTTTGAAAATCCATCTTATGATGGTAACCTTTGGTTATGAGACTGCCTTCGTGTCAGCTTACCTTAGACCTTAGGATCTGAGACTGCCCTCGTGTCGGCTTTCCTTTTGAAAATCCATCTGCTGATGGTAACCTCTGGTTATGAGACCGCCTTCGTGTTGGCCTACGTAAGACATTAGGATCTGAGTCGCCATCGTGTCGGCTTTCCTTCTAAAATCCATCTTGTAATGGTAACCTCTGGTTATGAGACCGCCTTCGTGTCGACCTACCTTAGAGTTTAGGATCTGATACCGCCCTCGTGTCGGCTTTCCCTCTAAAATCCGTCTTGTGATGGTAACCTCTGGTTATGAGACCGCCTTCGTGTCCGCCTACCATAGAGTTTTGGATCTGATACCGCCCTCGTGTCGGATTTCCCTCTAAAATCCATCTTTTGATGGTAACCTCTGGTTATGAGACCACCTTCATGTCGGCCTACCTTAGAGTTTAGGATCTGAGACCGCCCTCGTGTCGACTTTCCTTTTGAAAATCCATCTTATGATGGTAACCTTTGGTTATGAAACTGCCTTCGTGTCAGCTTACCTTAGAGTTTAGGATCTGAGACTGCCCTCGTGTCGGCTTTCCTTTTGAAAATCCATCTGGTGATGGTAACCTCTGGTTATGAGACCGCCTTCGTGTCGGCCTACCTTAGAGTTTAGGATCTGAGACCACCCTCGTGTCGACTTTCCCTCTAAAATCCATCTTGTGATGGTAACCTTTGGTTATGAGACCGCCTTCGTGTCGGCCTACCTGATAGTTTAGGATGTGAGACCGCCCTCGTGTCTGCTTTCCTTCTAAAATGGATCTTGTGATGGTACCCTCTGGTTATGAGACTGCCTTTGTGTCGGCCAACCTTAGAGTTTAGGATCTGAGACACCCGTGTGTCGGCTTTCCTTTTGAAAATCCATCTTGTGACGGTAACCTCTGGTTATGAGACCATCTTCGTGTCGGCCTACCTTAGAGTTTAGGATCTGAGACCGCCCTCGTGTCGGCTTTCCCTCTAAAATCCATCTTTTGATGGTAACCTCTGGTTATGAGACCGCCTTGGTGTCGGCCTACCTTAGAGTTTAGGATCTGAGACCGCCCTCGTGTCGACTTTCCTTTTGAAAATCCATCTTATGATGGTAACCATTGGTTATGAGACTGCCTTCGTGTCAGCTTACCTTAGAGTTTAGGATCTGAGACTGCCCTCGTGTTAGCTTTCCTTTTGAAAATTAATGTGGTGATGGTAACCTCTGGTTATGAGACCGCCTTCGTGTCGGCCTACCTTAGAGTTTAGGATCCGAAACCGCCCTCGTGTCGGCTTTCCTCTAAAATCCATCTTGTGATGGTAACCTTTGATTATGAGACTGCCTTTGTGTCGGCTTACCTTATAGTTTAGGATGTGAGACCGCCCTCTTGTCAGCTTTCCTTCTAAAATAGATCTTGTGATGGTACCCTCTGGTTAGGGGACTGCCTTCGTGTCGGCCTACCTTAGAGTTTAGGATCTGAGACGCCCTTGTGTCGGCTTTCCTTTTGAAAATCCACCTTGTAATGGTAACATCTGGTTATGAGACCATCTTCGTGTCGGCCTACCTTAGAGTTTAGGATTTGAGACCGCCCTCGTGTTGGCTTTCCTTCTAAAATCCATCTTGTGATGGTACCTTCTGGTTATGAGACCGCCTTCGTGTCGGCCTACCTTAGAGTTTGGGATCGGAGACAACCCTCATGTCGGCTTTCCTTCTAAAATCCATCATGTGATGGTAACCTCTGGTTATGAGACCGCCTTCGTGTTTGCCTACGTAAGACTTTAGGATCTGAGTCGCCATCGTGTCGGCTTTCCTTCTAAAATCCATCTTGTAATGGTAACCTCTGGTTATGAGACCGCCTTCGTGTCGACCTACCTTAGAGTTTAGGATCTGATACCGCCCTCGTGTCGGCTTTCCCTCTAAAATCCGTCTTGTGATGGTAACCTCTGGTTATGAGACCGCCTTCGTGTCCGCCTACCGTAGAGTTTTGGATCTGATACCGCCCTCGTGTCGGATTTCCCTCTAAAATCCATCTTTTGATGGTAACCTCTGGTTATGAGACCACCTTCATGTCGGCCTACCTTAGAGTTTAGGATCTGAGACCGCCCTCGTGTCGACTTTCCTTTTGAAAATCCATCTTATGATGGTAACCTTTGGTTATGAGACTGCCTTCGTGTCAGCTTACCTTAGAGTTTAGGATCTGAGACTGCCCTCGTGTCGGCTTTCCTTTTGAAAATCCATCTGGTGATGGTAACCTCTGGTTATGAGACCGCCTTCGTGTCGGCCTACCTTAGAGTTTAGGATCTGAGACCACCCTCGTGTCGACTTTCCCTCTAAAATCCATCTTGTGATGGTAACCTTTGGTTATGAGACCGCCTTCGTGTCGGCCTACCTGATAGTTTAGGATGTGAGACCGCCCTCGTGTCTGCTTTCCTTCTAAAATGGATCTTGTGATGGTACCCTCTGGTTATGAGACTACCTTTGTGTCGACCTACCTTAGAGTTTAGGATCTGAGACACCCTTGTGTCGGCTTTCCTTTTGAAAATCCATCTTGTGACGGTAACCTCTGGTTATGAGACCATCTTCGTGTCGGCCTACCTTAGAGTTTAGGATCTGAGCCGCCCTCGTGTCGGCTTTCCCTCTAAAATCCATCTTTTGATGGTAACCTCTGGTTATGAGGCCACCTTGGTGTCGGCCTACCTTAGAGTTTAGGATCTGAGACCGCCCTCGTGTCGACTTTCCTTTTGAAAATCCATCTTATGATGATAACCATTGGTTATGAGACTGCCTTCGTGTCAGCTTACCTTAGAGTGTAGGATCTGAGACTGCCCTCGTGTCGGCTTTCCTTTTGAAAATCCATCTGGTGATGGTAACCTCTGGTTATGAGACCGCCTTCGTGTCGGCCTACCTTAGAGTTTAGGATCCGAAACCGCCCTCGTGTCGGCTTTCCTCTAAAATCCATCTTGTGATGGTAACCTTTGATTATGAGACTGCCTTTGTGTCGGCTTACCTTATAGTTTAGGATGTGAGACAGCCCTCGTGTCAGCTTTCCTTCTAAAATGGATCTTGTGATGGTACCCTCTGGTTATGAGACTGCCTTTGTGTCGACCTACCTTAGAGTTTAGGATCTGAGACGCCCTTGTGTCGGCTTTCCTTTTGAAAATCCACCTTGTAATGGTAACATCTGGTTATGAGACCATCTTCGTGTCGGCCTACCTTAGAGTTTAGGATCTGTGACCGCCCTCCTGTTGGCTTTCCTTCTAAAATCCATCTTGTGATGGTACCTTCTGGTTATGAGACCGCCTTCGTGTCGGCCTACCTTAGAGTTTAGGATCTGAGACAGCCCTCATGTCGGCTTTCCTTCTAAAATCCATCATGTGATGGTAACCTCAGGTTATGAGACCGCCTTCGTGTCGGCTTACCTTAGAGTTTAGGATCTGAGACCGAACTCATGTCGGCTTTCCATTTGAAAATCCATTTTGTGATGGTAACCTCTGGTTTTGAGACCACCTTCGTGTCGGCTTACCTTAAAGTTTAGGATCTGAGACCGCCATCGTGTCGACTTTCCTTTTGAAAATCCATCTTGTGATGGTAACCTCTGGTTATGAGACCGCCTTCGTGTTGGCCTACCTTAGAGTTTAGGATATGAGTCGCCCTCGTGTCGGCTTTCCTTCTAAAATCCATGTTGTAATGGTAACCTCTGGTTATAAGACCGCCTTCGTGTTGGCCTACCTTAGAGTTTAGGATCTGATACCGCCCTCGTGTCGGCTTTCCCTCTAAAATCCGTCTTGTGATGGTAACCTCTGGTTATGAGACCGCCTTCGTGTCGGCCTACCTTAGAGTTTAGGATCTGAGACCGCCCTCGTGTCGGTTTTCCTTCTAAAATCGATCTTGTGATGGTACCCTTTGGCTATGAGATTGCCTTCGTGTTGGACTACCTTAGAGTTTAGGATCTGAGACGCACTCGTGTCGGCTTTCCTTTTGAAAATCCATCTTGTGATGGTAACCTCTGGTTATGAGATCGTCCTTGTGTCGGCCTACCTTAGACTTTAGGATCTGAGACCGCCCTCGTGTCGGCTTTCCCTCTAAAATCCATCTTTTGATGGTAACCTCTGGTTATGAGACCGCCTTGGTGTTGGCCTACCTTAGAGTTTAGGATCTGAGACCGCCCTCATGTCGACTTTCCTTTTGAAAATCCATCTTATGATGGTAACTTTTGGTTATGAGACTGCCTTCGTGTCAGCTTACCTTAGAGTTTAGGATCTTAGACTGCCCTCGTGTCGGCTTTCCTTTTGAAAATCCATCTGCTGATGGTAACCTCTGGTTATGAGACCGCCTTCGTGTCGGCCTACCTTAGAGTTTAGGATCTGAAACTGCCCTCGTGTCGGCTTTCCTCTAAAATCCATCTTGTGATGGTAACCTTTGATTGTGAGACTGCCTTCGTGTCGGCTTACCTTATAGTTTAGGATGTGAGACCGCCCTCGGGTCAGCTTTCCTTCTAAAATGGATCTTGTGATGGTACCCTCTGGTAATGGGACTGCCTTCGTGTCGGCCTACCTTAGAGTTTAGGATCTGAGACGCCCTTGTGTCGGCTTTCCTTTTGAAAATACCTTGTGATGGTAACATCTGGTTATGAGACCATCTTCGTGTCGACCTACCTTAGAGTTTAGGATCTGAGACCGCCCTCGTGTTGGCTTTCCTTCTAAAATCCATCTTGTGATGGTACCTTCTGGTTATGAGACCGCCTTCGTGTCGGCCTAACTTAGAGTTTAGGATCTGAGACAACCTTCATGTCGGCTTTCCTTCTAAAATCCATCATGTGATGGAAACCTCTAGTTATGAGACCGCCTTCGTGTCGGCTTACCTTAGAGTTTAGGATCTGAGACCGAACTAATGTCGGCTTTCCTTTTGAAAATCCATCTTGTGATGGTAACCTCTGGTTATGAGACCGCCTTCGTGTTGGCCTACGTAAGAGTTTAGGATCTGAGTCGCCATCGTGTCGGCTTTCCTTCTAAATTCCATCTTGTAATGGTAACCTCTGGTTATGAGACCGCCTTCGTGTCGGCCTACCTTAGAGTTTAGGATCTGATACTGCCCTCGTGTCGGCTTTCCCTCTAAAATCCGTCTTGTGATGGTAACCTCTGGTTATGAGACCGCCTTCGTGTCCGCCTACCGTAGAGTTTTGGATCTGATACCGCCCTCGTGTTGGATTTCCCTCTAAAATCCATCTTTTGATGGTAACCTCTGGTTATGAGACCACCTTCGTGTCGGCCTACCTTCGAGTTTAGGATCTGAGACCGCCCTCGTGTCGACTTTCCTTTTGAAAATCCATCTTATGATGGTAACCTTTGGTTAAGAGACTGCCTTTGTGTCAGCTTACCTTAGAGTTTAGGATCTGAGACTGCCCTCGTGTCGGTTTCCTTTTGAAAATCCATCTGGTGATGGTAACCTCTGGTTGTGAGACCGCCTTCGTGTCGGCCTACCTTAGAGTTTAGGATCTGAGACCACCCTCGTGTCGACTTTCCCTCTAAAATCCATCTTGTGATGGTAACCTTTGGTTATGAGACCGCCTTCGTGTCGGCCTACCTGATAGTTTAGGATGTGAGACCGCCCTCGTGTCTGCTTTCCTTCTTAAATGGATCTTGTGATGGTACCCTCTGGTTATGAGAATGCCTTTGTGTCGGCCTACCTTAGAGTTTAGGATCTGAGACACCCTTGTGTCGGCTTTCCTTTTGAAAATCCATCTTGTGACGGTAACCTCTGGTTATGAGACCATCTTCGTGTCGGCCTACCTTAGAGTTTAGGATCTGAGACCGCCCTCGTGTCGGCTTTCCCTCTAAAATCAATCTTTTGATGGTAACCTCTGGTTATGAGACCGCCTTGGTGTCGGCCTACCTTAGAGTTTAGGATCTGAGACCGCCCTCGTGTCGACTTTCCTTTTGAAAATCCATCTTATGATGGTAACCATTGGTTATGAGACTGCCTTCGTGTCAGCTTACCTTAGAGTTTAGGATCTGAGACTGCCCTCGTGTCGGCTTTCCTTTTGAAAATCCATCTGGTGATGGTAACCTCTGGTTATGAGACCGCCTTCGTGTCGGCCTACCTTAGAGTTTAGGATCCGAAACCGCCCTCGTGTCGGCTTTCCTCTAAAATCCATCTTGTGATGGTAACCTTTCATTATGAGACTGCCTTTGTGTCGGCTTACCTTATAGTTTAGGATGTGAGACCGCCCTCGTGTCAGCTTTCCTTCTAAAATGGATCTTGTGATGGTACCCTCTGGTAATGGGACTGCCTTCGTGTCGGCCTACCTTAGAGTTTAGGATCTGAGACGCCCTTGTGTCGGTTTCCTTTTGAAAATACCTTGTGATGGTAACATCTGGTTATGAGACCATCTTCGTGTCGACCTACCTTAGAGTTTAGGATCTGAGACCGCCCTCGTGTTGGCTTTCCTTCTAAAATCCATCTTGTGATGGTACCTTCTGGTTATGAGACCGCCTTCGTGTCGGCCTACCTTAGAGTTTACGATCTGAGACAACCCTCATGTCGGCTTTCCTTCTAAAATCCATCATGTGATGGTAACCTCTAGTTATGAGACCGCCTTCGTGTCGGCTTACCTTAGAGTTTAGGATCTGAGACCGAACTAATGTCGGCTTTCCTTTTGAAAATCCATCTTGTGATGGTAACCTCTGGTTATGAGACCGCCTTCGTGTTGGCCTACGTAAGAGTTTAGGATCTGAGTCGCCATCGTGTCGGCTTTCCTTCTAAATTCCATCTTGTAATGGTAACCTCTGGTTATGAGACCGCCTTCGTGTCGGCCTACCTTAGAGTTTAGGATCTGATACTGCCCTCGTGTCGGCTTTCCCTCTAAAATCCGTCTTGTGATGGTAACCTCTGGTTATGAGACCGCCTTCGTGTCCGCCTACCGTAGAGTTTTGGATCTGATATCGCCCTCGTGTCGGATTTCCCTCTAAAATCCATCTTTTGATGGTAACCTCTGGTTATGAGACCACCTTCGTGTCGGCCTACCTTAGAGTTTAGGATCTGAGACCGCCCTCGTGTCGACTTTCCTTTTGAAAATCCATCTTATGATGGTAGCCTTTGGTTAAGAGACTGCCTTCGTGTCAGCTTACCTTAGAGTTTAGGATCTGAGACTGCCCTCGTGTCGGTTTCCTTTTGAAAATCCATCTGGTGATGGTAACCTCTGGTTGTGAGACCGCCTTCGTGTCGGCCTACCTTAGAGTTTAGGATCTGAGACCACCCTCGTGTCGACTTTCCCTCTAAAATCCATCTTGTGATGGTAACCTTTGGTTATGAGACCGCCTTCGTGTCGGCCTACCTGATAGTTTAGGATGTGAGACCGCCCTCGTGTCTGCTTTCCTTCTTAAATGGATCTTGTGATGGTACCCTCTGGTTATGAGACTGCCTTTGTGTCGGCCTACCTTAGAGTTTAGGATCTGAGACACCCTTGTGTCGGCTTTCCTTTTGAAAATCCATCTTGTGACGGTAACCTCTGGTTATGAGACCATCTTCGTGTCGGCCTACCTTAGAGTTTAGGATCTGAGACCGCCCTCGTGTCGGCTTTCCCTCTAAAATCCATCTTTTGATGGTAACCTCTGGTTATGAGACCTCCTTGGTGTCGGCCTACCTTAGAGTTTAGGATCTGAGACCGCCCTCGTGTCGACTTTCCTTTTGAAAATCCATCTTATGATGGTAACCATTGGTTATGAGACTGCCTTCGTGTCAGCTTACCTTAGAGTTTAGGATCTGAGACTGCCCTCGTGTCGGCTTTCCTTTTGAAAATCCATCTGGTGATGGTAACCTCTGGTTATGAGACCGCCTTCGTGTCGGCCTACCTTAGAGTTTAGGATCCGAAACCGCCCTCGTGTCGGCTTTCCTCTAAAATCCATCTTGTGATGGTAACCTTTCATTATGAGACTGCCTTTGTGTCGGCTTACCTTATAGTTTAGGATGTGAGACCGCCCTCGTGTCAGCTTTCCTTCTAAAATGGATCTTGTGATGGTACCTTCTGGTTATGGGACTGCCTTCGTGTCGGCCTACCTTAGAGTTTAGGATCTGAGACGCCCTTGTGTCGGCTTTCCTTTTGAAAATCCACCTTGTAATGGTAACATCTGGTTATGAGACCATCTTCGTGTCGGCCTACCTTAGAGTTTAGGATCTGTGACCGCCCTCCTGTTAGCTTTCCTTCTAAAATCCATCTTGTGATGGTACCTTCTGGTTATGAGACCGCCTTCGTGTCGGCATACCTTAGAGTTTAAGATCTGAGACAGCCCTCATGTCGGCTTTCCTTCTAAAATCCATCATGTGATGGTAACCTCAGGTTATGAGACCGCCTTCGTGTCGGCTTACCTTAGAGTTTAGGATCTGAGACCGAACTCATGTCGGCTTTCCTTTTGAAAATCCATTTTGTGATGGTAACCTCTGGTTTTGAGACCGCCTTCGTGTCAGCTTACCTTAAAGTTTAGGATCTGAGACCACCATCGTGTCGACTTTCCTTTTGAAAATCCATCTTGTGATGGTAACCTCTGGTTATGAGACCGCCTTCGTGTTGGCCTACCTTAGAGTTTAGGATATGAGTCGCCCTCGTGTCGGCTTTCCTTCTAAAATCCATCTTGTAATGGTAACCTCTGGTTATAAGACCGCCTTCGTGTTGGCCTACCTTAGAGTTTAGGATCTGATACCGCCCTCGTGTCGGCTTTCCCTCTAAAATCCGTCTTGTGATGGTAACCTCAGGTTATGAGACCGCCTTCGTGTCGGCCTACCTTAGAGTTTAGGATCTGAGACCGCCCTCGTGTCGGTTTTCCTTCTAAAATCGATCTTGTGATGGTACCCTTTGGCTATGAGATTGCCTTCGTGTTGGCCTACCTTAGAGTTTAGGATCTGAGACGCACTCGTGTTGGCTTTCCTTTTGAAAATCCATCTTGTGATGGTAACCTCTGGTTATGAGATCGTCTTTGTGTCGGCCTACCTTAGACTTTAGGATCTGAGACCAACCTCGTGTCGGCTTTCCCTCTAAAATCCATCTTTTGATGGTAACCTCTGGTTATGAGACCGCCTTGGTGTTGGCCTACCTTAGAGTTTAGGATCTGAGACCGCCCTCATGTCGACTTTCCTTTTGAAAATCCATCTTATGATGGTAACTTTTGGTTATGAGACTGCCTTCGTGTCAGCTTACCTTAGAGTTTAGGATCTTAGACTGCCCTCGTGTCGGCTTTCCTTTTGAAAATCCATCTGCTGATGGTAACCTCTGGTTATGAGACCGCCTTCGTGTCGGCCTACCTTAGAGTTTAGGATCTGAAACTGCCCTCGTGTCGGCTTTCCTCTAAAATCCATCTTGTGATGGTAACCTTTGATTGTGAGACTGCCTTCGTGTCGGCTTACCTTATAGTTTAGGATGTGAGACCGCCCTCGGGTCAGCTTTCCTTCTAAAATGGATCTTGTGATGGTACCCTCTGGTAATGGGACTGCCTTCGTGTCGGCCTACCTTAGAGTTTAGGATCTGAGACGCCCTTGTGTCGGCTTTCCTTTTGAAAATACCTTGTGATGGTAACATCTGGTTATGAGACCATCTTCGTGTCGACCTACCTTAGAGTTTAGGATCTGAGACCGCCC
The DNA here is from genome assembly GCA_022829125.1 of Lathyrus tuberosus. Taxonomy (NCBI): domain Eukaryota; kingdom Viridiplantae; phylum Streptophyta; class Magnoliopsida; order Fabales; family Fabaceae; genus Lathyrus; species Lathyrus tuberosus. Next base: position 11,826,355 of record JALAZF010000038.1, read on the forward strand.
TCGTGTTGCCTTTCCTTCTAAAATCCATCTTGTGATGGTACCTTCTGGTTATGAGACCGCCTTCGTGTCGGCCTAACTTAGAGTTTAGGATCTGAGACAACCTTCATGTCGGCTTTCCTTCTAAAATCCATCATGTGATGGAAACCTCTAGTTATGAGACCGCCTTCGTGTCGGCTTACCTTAGAGTTTAGGATCTGAGACCGAACTAATGTCGGCTTTCCTTTTGAAAATCCATCTTGTGATGGTAACCTCTGGTTATGAGACCGCCTTCGTGTTGGCCTACGTAAGAGTTTAGGATCTGAGTCGCCATCGTGTCGGCTTTCCTTCTAAATTCCATCTTGTAATGGTAACCTCTGGTTATGAGACCGCCTTCGTGTCGGCCTACCTTAGAGTTTAGGATCTGATACTGCCCTCGTGTCGGCTTTCCCTCTAAAATCCGTCTTGTGATGGTAACCTCTGGTTATGAGACCGCCTTCGTGTCCGCCTACCGTAGAGTTTTGGATCTGATACCGCCCTCGTGTTGGATTTCCCTCTAAAATCCATCTTTTGATGGTAACCTCTGGTTATGAGACCACCTTCGTGTCGGCCTACCTTAGAGTTTAGGATCTGAGACCGCCCTCGTGTCGACTTTCCTTTTGAAAATCCATCTTATGATGGTAACCTTTGGTTAAGAGACTGCCTTCGTGTCAGCTTACCTTAGAGTTTAGGATCTGAGACTGCCCTCGTGTCGGTTTCCTTTTGAAAATCCATCTGGTGATGGTAACCTCTGGTTGTGAGACCGCCTTCGTGTCGGCCTACCTTAGAGTTTAGGATCTGAGACCACCCTCGTGTCGACTTTCCCTCTAAAATCCATCTTGTGATGGTAACCTTTGGTTATGAGACCGCCTTCGTGTCGGCCTACCTGATAGTTTAGGATGTGAGACCGCCCTCGTGTCTGCTTTCCTTCTTAAATGGATCTTGTGATGGTACCCTCTGGTTATGAGAATGCCTTTGTGTCGGCCTACCTTAGAGTTTAGGATCTGAGACACCCTTGTGTCGGCTTTCCTTTTGAAAATCCATCTTGTGACGGTAACCTCTGGTTATGAGACCATCTTCGTGTCGGCCTACCTTAGAGTTTAGGATCTGAGACCGCCCTCGTGTCGGCTTTCCCTCTAAAATCAATCTTTTGATGGTAACCTCTGGTTATGAGACCGCCTTGGTGTCGGCCTACCTTAGAGTTTAGGATCTGAGACCGCCCTCGTGTCGACTTTCCTTTTGAAAATCCATCTTATGATGGTAACCATTGGTTATGAGACTGCCTTCGTGTCAGCTTACCTTAGAGTTTAGGATCTGAGACTGCCCTCGTGTCGGCTTTCCTTTTGAAAATCCATCTGGTGATGGTAACCTCTGGTTATGAGACCGCCTTCGTGTCGGCCTACCTTAGAGTTTAGGATCCGAAACCGCCCTCGTGTCGGCTTTCCTCTAAAATCCATCTTGTGATGGTAACCTTTCATTATGAGACTGCCTTTGTGTCGGCTTACCTTATAGTTTAGGATGTGAGACCGCCCTCGTGTCAGCTTTCCTTCTAAAATGGATCTTGTGATGGTACCCTCTGGTAATGGGACTGCCTTCGTGTCGGCCTACCTTAGAGTTTAGGATCTGAGACGCCCTTGTGTCGGTTTCCTTTTGAAAATACCTTGTGATGGTAACATCTGGTTATGAGACCATCTTCGTGTCGACCTACCTTAGAGTTTAGGATCTGAGACCGCCCTCGTGTTGGCTTTCCTTCTAAAATCCATCTTGTGATGGTACCTTCTGGTTATGAGACCGCCTTCGTGTCGGCCTACCTTAGAGTTTACGATCTGAGACAACCCTCATGTCGGCTTTCCTTCTAAAATCCATCATGTGATGGTAACCTCTAGTTATGAGACCGCCTTCGTGTCGGCTTACCTTAGAGTTTAGGATCTGAGACCGAACTAATGTCGGCTTTCCTTTTGAAAATCCATCTTGTGATGGTAACCTCTGGTTATGAGACCGCCTTCGTGTTGGCCTACGTAAGAGTTTAGGATCTGAGTCGCCATCGTGTCGGCTTTCCTTCTAAATTCCATCTTGTAATGGTAACCTCTGGTTATGAGACCGCCTTCGTGTCGGCCTACCTTAGAGTTTAGGATCTGATACTGCCCTCGTGTCGGCTTTCCCTCTAAAATCCGTCTTGTGATGGTAACCTCTGGTTATGAGACCGCCTTCGTGTCCGCCTACCGTAGAGTTTTGGATCTGATACCGCCCTCGTGTCGGATTTCCCTCTAAAATCCATCTTTTGATGGTAACCTCTGGTTATGAGACCACCTTCGTGTCGGCCTACCTTAGAGTTTAGGATCTGAGACCGCCCTCGTGTCGACTTTCCTTTTGAAAATCCATCTTATGATGGTAGCCTTTGGTTAAGAGACTGCCTTCGTGTCAGCTTACCTTAGAGTTTAGGATCTGAGACTGCCCTCGTGTCGGTTTCCTTTTGAAAATCCATCTGGTGATGGTAACCTCTGGTTGTGAGACCGCCTTCGTGTCGGCCTACCTTAGAGTTTAGGATCTGAGACCACCCTCGTGTCGACTTTCCCTCTAAAATCCATCTTGTGATGGTAACCTTTGGTTATGAGACCGCCTTCGTGTCGGCCTACCTGATAGTTTAGGATGTGAGACCGCCCTCGTGTCTGCTTTCCTTCTTAAATGGATCTTGTGATGGTACCCTCTGGTTATGAGACTGCCTTTGTGTCGGCCTACCTTAGAGTTTAGGATCTGAGACACCCTTGTGTCGGCTTTCCTTTTGAAAATCCATCTTGTGACGGTAACCTCTGGTTATGAGACCATCTTCGTGTCGGCCTACCTTAGAGTTTAGGATCTGAGACCGCCCTCGTGTCGGCTTTCCCTCTAAAATCCATCTTTTGATGGTAACCTCTGGTTATGAGACCTCCTTGGTGTCGGCCTACCTTAGAGTTTAGGATCTGAGACCGCCCTCGTGTCGACTTTCCTTTTGAAAATCCATCTTATGATGGTAACCATTGGTTATGAGACTGCCTTCGTGTCAGCTTACCTTAGAGTTTAGGATCTGAGACTGCCCTCGTGTCGGCTTTCCTTTTGAAAATCCATCTGGTGATGGTAACCTCTGGTTATGAGACCGCCTTCGTGTCGGCCTACCTTAGAGTTTAGGATCCGAAACCGCCCTCGTGTCGGCTTTCCTCTAAAATCCATCTTGTGATGGTAACCTTTCATTATGAGACTGCCTTTGTGTCGGCTTACCTTATAGTTTAGGATGTGAGACCGCCCTCGTGTCAGCTTTCCTTCTAAAATGGATCTTGTGATGGTACCTTCTGGTTATGGGACTGCCTTCGTGTCGGCCTACCTTAGAGTTTAGGATCTGAGACGCCCTTGTGTCGGCTTTCCTTTTGAAAATCCACCTTGTAATGGTAACATCTGGTTATGAGACCATCTTCGTGTCGGCCTACCTTAGAGTTTAGGATCTGTGACCGCCCTCCTGTTAGCTTTCCTTCTAAAATCCATCTTGTGATGGTACCTTCTGGTTATGAGACCGCCTTCGTGTCGGCATACCTTAGAGTTTAAGATCTGAGACAGCCCTCATGTCGGCTTTCCTTCTAAAATCCATCATGTGATGGTAACCTCAGGTTATGAGACCGCCTTCGTGTCGGCTTACCTTAGAGTTTAGGATCTGAGACCGAACTCATGTCGGCTTTCCTTTTGAAAATCCATTTTGTGATGGTAACCTCTGGTTTTGAGACCGCCTTCGTGTCAGCTTACCTTAAAGTTTAGGATCTGAGACCACCATCGTGTCGACTTTCCTTTTGAAAATCCATCTTGTGATGGTAACCTCTGGTTATGAGACCGCCTTCGTGTTGGCCTACCTTAGAGTTTAGGATATGAGTCGCCCTCGTGTCGGCTTTCCTTCTAAAATCCATCTTGTAATGGTAACCTCTGGTTATAAGACCGCCTTCGTGTTGGCCTACCTTAGAGTTTAGGATCTGATACCGCCCTCGTGTCGGCTTTCCCTCTAAAATCCGTCTTGTGATGGTAACCTCAGGTTATGAGACCGCCTTCGTCTCGGCCTACCTTAGAGTTTAGGATCTGAGACCGCCCTCGTGTCGGTTTTCCTTCTAAAATCGATCTTGTGATGGTACCCTTTGGCTATGAGATTGCCTTCGTGTTGGCCTACCTTAGAGTTTAGGATCTGAGACGCACTCGTGTTGGCTTTCCTTTTGAAAATCCATCTTGTGATGGTAACCTCTGGTTATGAGATCGTCTTTGTGTCGGCCTACCTTAGACTTTAGGATCTGAGACCACCCTCGTGTCGGCTTTCCCTCTAAAATCCATCTTTTGATGGTAACCTCTGGTTATGAGACCGCCTTGGTGTTGGCCTACCTTAGAGTTTAGGATCTGAGACCGCCCTCATGTCGACTTTCCTTTTGAAAATCCATCTTATGATGGTAACTTTTGGTTATGAGACTGCCTTCGTGTCAACTTACCTTAGAGTTTAGGATCTTAGACTGCCCTCGTGTCGGCTTTCCTTTTGAAAATCCATCTGCTGATGGTAACCTCTGGTTATGAGACCGCCTTCGTGTCGGCCTACCTTAGAGTTTAGGATCTGAAACTGCCCTCGTGTCGGCTTTCCTCTAAAATCCATCTTGTGATGGTAACCTTTGATTATGAGACTGCCTTCGTGTCGGCTTACCTTAGAGTTTAGGATCTGAGACCGAACTAATGTCGGCTTTCCTTTTGAAAATCCATCTTGTGATGGTAACCTCTGGTTATGAGACCGCCTTCGTGTTGGCCTACGTAAGAGTTTAGGATCTGAGTCGCCATCGTGTCGGCTTTCCTTCTAAATTCCATCTTGTAATGGTAACCTCTGGTTATGAGACCGCCTTCGTGTCGGCCTACCTTAGAGTTTAGGATCTGATACTGCCCTCGTGTCGGCTTTCCCTCTAAAATCCGTCTTGTGATGGTAACCTCTGGTTATGAGACCGCCTTCGTGTCCGCCTACCGTAGAGTTTTGGATCTGATACCGCCCTCGTGTTGGATTTCCCTCTAAAATCCATCTTTTGATGGTAACCTCTGGTTATGAGACCACCTTCGTGTCGGCCTACCTTAGAGTTTAGGATCTGAGACCGCCCTCGTGTCGACTTTCCTTTTGAAAATCCATCTTATGATGGTAACCTTTGGTTAAGAGACTGCCTTCGTGTCAGCTTACCTTAGAGTTTAGGATCTGAGACTGCCCTCGTGTCGGTTTCCTTTTGAAAATCCATCTGGTGATGGTAACCTCTGGTTGTGAGACCGCCTTCGTGTCGGCCTACCTTAGAGTTTAGGATCTGAGACCACCCTCGTGTCGACTTTCCCTCTAAAATCCATCTTGTGATGGTAACCTTTGGTTATGAGACCGCCTTCGTGTCGGCCTACCTGATAGTTTAGGATGTGAGACCGCCCTCGTGTCTGCTTTCCTTCTTAAATGGATCTTGTGATGGTACCCTCTGGTTATGAGAATGCCTTTGTGTCGGCCTACCTTAGAGTTTAGGATCTGAGACACCCTTGTGTCGGCTTTCCTTTTGAAAATCCATCTTGTGACGGTAACCTCTGGTTATGAGACCATCTTCGTGTCGGCCTACCTTAGAGTTTAGGATCTGAGACCGCCCTCGTGTCGGCTTTCCCTCTAAAATCAATCTTTTGATGGTAACCTCTGGTTATGAGACCGCCTTGGTGTCGGCCTACCTTAGAGTTTAGGATCTGAGACCGCCCTCGTGTCGACTTTCCTTTTGAAAATCCATCTTATGATGGTAACCATTGGTTATGAGACTGCCTTCGTGTCAGCTTACCTTAGAGTTTAGGATCTGAGACTGCCCTCGTGTCGGCTTTCCTTTTGAAAATCCATCTGGTGATGGTAACCTCTGGTTATGAGACCGCCTTCGTGTCGGCCTACCTTAGAGTTTAGGATCCGAAACCGCCCTCGTGTCGGCTTTCCTCTAAAATCCATCTTGTGATGGTAACCTTTCATTATGAGACTGCCTTTGTGTCGGCTTACCTTATAGTTTAGGATGTGAGACCGCCCTCGTGTCAGCTTTCCTTCTAAAATGGATCTTGTGATGGTACCCTCTGGTAATGGGACTGCCTTCGTGTCGGCCTACCTTAGAGTTTAGGATCTGAGACGCCCTTGTGTCGGTTTCCTTTTGAAAATACCTTGTGATGGTAACATCTGGTTATGAGACCATCTTCGTGTCGACCTACCTTAGAGTTTAGGATCTGAGACCGCCCTCGTGTTGGCTTTCCTTCTAAAATCCATCTTGTGATGGTACCTTCTGGTTATGAGACCGCCTTCGTGTCGGCCTACCTTAGAGTTTACGATCTGAGACAACCCTCATGTCGGCTTTCCTTCTAAAATCCATCATGTGATGGTAACCTCTAGTTATGAGACCGCCTTCGTGTCGGCTTACCTTAGAGTTTAGGATCTGAGACCGAACTAATGTCGGCTTTCCTTTTGAAAATCCATCTTGTGATGGTAACCTCTGGTTATGAGACCGCCTTCGTGTTGGCCTACGTAAGAGTTTAGGATCTGAGTCGCCATCGTGTCGGCTTTCCTTCTAAATTCCATCTTGTAATGGTAACCTCTGGTTATGAGACCGCCTTCGTGTCGGCCTACCTTAGAGTTTAGGATCTGATACTGCCCTCGTGTCGGCTTTCCCTCTAAAATCCGTCTTGTGATGGTAACCTCTGGTTATGAGACCGCCTTCGTGTCCGCCTACCGTAGAGTTTTGGATCTGATACCGCCCTCGTGTCGGATTTCCCTCTAAAATCCATCTTTTGATGGTAACCTCTGGTTATGAGACCACCTTCGTGTCGGCCTACCTTAGAGTTTAGGATCTGAGACCGCCCTCGTGTCGACTTTCCTTTTGAAAATCCATCTTATGATGGTAGCCTTTGGTTAAGAGACTGCCTTCGTGTCAGCTTACCTTAGAGTTTAGGATCTGAGACTGCCCTCGTGTCGGTTTCCTTTTGAAAATCCATCTGGTGATGGTAACCTCTGGTTGTGAGACCGCCTTCGTGTCGGCCTACCTTAGAGTTTAGGATCTGAGACCACCCTCGTGTCGACTTTCCCTCTAAAATCCATCTTGTGATGGTAACCTTTGGTTATGAGACCGCCTTCGTGTCGGCCTACCTGATAGTTTAGGATGTGAGACCGCCCTCGTGTCTGCTTTCCTTCTTAAATGGATCTTGTGATGGTACCCTCTGGTTATGAGACTGCCTTTGTGTCGGCCTACCTTAGAGTTTAGGATCTGAGACACCCTTGTGTCGGCTTTCCTTTTGAAAATCCATCTTGTGACGGTAACCTCTGGTTATGAGACCATCTTCGTGTCGGCCTACCTTAGAGTTTAGGATCTGAGACCGCCCTCGTGTCGGCTTTCCCTCTAAAATCCATCTTTTGATGGTAACCTCTGGTTATGAGACCTCCTTGGTGTCGGCCTACCTTAGAGTTTAGGATCTGAGACCGCCCTCGTGTCGACTTTCCTTTTGAAAATCCATCTTATGATGGTAACCATTGGTTATGAGACTGCCTTCGTGTCAGCTTACCTTAGAGTTTAGGATCTGAGACTGCCCTCGTGTCGGCTTTCCTTTTGAAAATCCATCTGGTGATGGTAACCTCTGGTTATGAGACCGCCTTCGTGTCGGCCTACCTTAGAGTTTAGGATCCGAAACCGCCCTCGTGTCGGCTTTCCTCTAAAATCCATCTTGTGATGGTAACCTTTCATTATGAGACTGCCTTTGTGTCGGCTTACCTTATAGTTTAGGATGTGAGACCGCCCTCGTGTCAGCTTTCCTTCTAAAATGGATCTTGTGATGGTACCTTCTGGTTATGGGACTGCCTTCGTGTCGGCCTACCTTAGAGTTTAGGATCTGAGACGCCCTTGTGTCGGCTTTCCTTTTGAAAATCCACCTTGTAATGGTAACATCTGGTTATGAGACCATCTTCGTGTCGGCCTACCTTAGAGTTTAGGATCTGTGACCGCCCTCCTGTTAGCTTTCCTTCTAAAATCCATCTTGTGATGGTACCTTCTGGTTATGAGACCGCCTTCGTGTCGGCATACCTTAGAGTTTAAGATCTGAGACAGCCCTCATGTCGGCTTTCCTTCTAAAATCCATCATGTGATGGTAACCTCAGGTTATGAGACCGCCTTCGTGTCGGCTTACCTTAGAGTTTAGGATCTGAGACCGAACTCATGTCGGCTTTCCTTTTGAAAATCCATTTTGTGATGGTAACCTCTGGTTTTGAGACCGCCTTCGTGTCAGCTTACCTTAAAGTTTAGGATCTGAGACCACCATCGTGTCGACTTTCCTTTTGAAAATCCATCTTGTGATGGTAACCTCTGGTTATGAGACCGCCTTCGTGTTGGCCTACCTTAGAGTTTAGGATATGAGTCGCCCTCGTGTCGGCTTTCCTTCTAAAATCCATCTTGTAATGGTAACCTCTGGTTATAAGACCGCCTTCGTGTTGGCCTACCTTAGAGTTTAGGATCTGATACCGCCCTCGTGTCGGCTTTCCCTCTAAAATCCGTCTTGTGATGGTAACCTCAGGTTATGAGACCGCCTTCGTGTCGGCCTACCTTAGAGTTTAGGATCTGAGACCGCCCTCGTGTCGGTTTTCCTTCTAAAATCGATCTTGTGATGGTACCCTTTGGCTATGAGATTGCCTTCGTGTTGGCCTACCTTAGAGTTTAGGATCTGAGACGCACTCGTGTTGGCTTTCCTTTTGAAAATCCATCTTGTGATGGTAACCTCTGGTTATGAGATCGTCTTTGTGTCGGCCTACCTTAGACTTTAGGATCTGAGACCACCCTCGTGTCGGCTTTCCCTCTAAAATCCATCTTTTGATGGTAACCTCTGGTTATGAGACCGCCTTGGTGTTGGCCTACCTTAGAGTTTAGGATCTGAGACCGCCCTCATGTCGACTTTCCTTTTGAAAATCCATCTTATGATGGTAACTTTTGGTTATGAGACTGCCTTCGTGTCAACTTACCTTAGAGTTTAGGATCTTAGACTGCCCTCGTGTCGGCTTTCCTTTTGAAAATCCATCTGCTGATGGTAACCTCTGGTTATGAGACCGCCTTCGTGTCGGCCTACCTTAGAGTTTAGGATCTGAAACTGCCCTCGTGTCGGCTTTCCTCTAAAATCCATCTTGTGATGGTAACCTTTGATTATGAGACTGCCTTCGTGTCGGCTTACCTTATAGTTTAGGATGTGAGACTGCCCTCGGGTCAGCTTTCCTTCTAAAATGGATCTTGTGATGGTACCCTCTGGTAATGGGACTGCCTTCGTGTCGGCCTACCTTAGAGTTTAGGATCTGAGACGCCCTTGTGTCGGCTTTCCTTTTGAAAATCCACCTTGTGATGGTAACATCTGGTTATGAGACCATCTTCGTGTCGGCCTACCTTAGAGTTTAGGATCTGAGACCGCCCTCGTGTTGGCTTTCCTTCTAAAATCCATCTTGTGATGGTACCTTTTGGTTATGAGACCGCCTTCGTGTCGGCCTACCTTAGAGTTTAGGATCTGAGACAACCCTCATGTCGGCTTTCCTTCTAAAATCCATCATGTGATGGTAACCTCTGGTTATGAGACCGCCTTCGTGTCGGCTTACCTTAGAGTTTAGGATCTGAGACCGAACTAATGTCGGCTTTCCTTTTGAAAATCCATCTTGTGATGGTAACCTCTGGTTATGAGACCGCCTTCGTGTTGGTCTACGTAAGAGTTTAGGATCTGAGTCGCCATCGTGTCGGCTTTCCTTCTAAATTCCATCTTGTAATGGTAACCTCTGGTTATGAGACCGCCTTCGTGTCGGCCTACCTTAGAGTTTAGGATCTGATACCGCCCTCGTGTCGGCTTTCCCTCTAAAATCCGTCTTGTGATGGTAACCTCTGGTTATGAGAACGCCTTCGTGTCCGCCTACCATAGAGTTTTGGATCTGATACCGCCCTCGTGTCGGATTTCCCTCTAAAATCCATCTTTTGATGGTAACCTCTGGTTATGAGACCACCTTCGTGTCGGCCTACCTTAGAGTTTAGGATCTGAGACCGCCCTCGTGTCGACTTTCCTTTTGAAAATCCATCTTATGATGGTAACTTTTGGTTATGAGACTGCCTTCGTGTCAGCTTACCTTAGAGTTTAGGATCTGAGACTGCCCTCGTGTCGGCTTTCCTTTTGAAAATCCATCTGGTGATGGTAACCTCTGGTTATGAGACCGCCTTCGTGTCGGCCTACCTTAGAGTTTAGGATCTGAGACCACCCTCGTGTCGACTTTCCCTCTAAAATCCATCTTGTGATGGTAACCTTTGGTTATGAGACCGCCTTCGTGTCGGCCTACCTGATAGTTTAGGATGTGAGACCGCCCTCGTGTCTGCTTTCCTTCTAAAATGGATCTTGTGATGGTGCCCTCTGGTTATGAGACTGCCTTTGTGTCGGCCTACCTTAGAGTTTAGGATCTGAGACACCCTTGTGTCGGCTTTCCTTTTGAAAATCCATCTTGTGACGGTAACCTCTGGTTATGAGACCATCTTCGTGTCGGCCTACCTTAGAGTTTAGGATCTGAGACCGCCCTCGTGTCGGCTTTCCCTCTAAAATCCATCTTTTGATGGTAACCTCTGGTTATGAGACCGCCTTGGTGTCGGCCTACCTTAGAGTTTAGGATCTGAGACCGCCCTCGTGTCGGCTTTCCTTTTGAAAATCCATCTTATGATGGTAACCATTGGTTATGAGACTGCCTTCGTGTCAGCTTACCTTAGAGTTTAGGATCTGAGACTGCCCTCGTGTCGGCTTTCCTTTTGAAAATCCATCTGGTGATGGTAACCTCTGGTTATGAGACCGCCTTCGTGTCGGCCTACCTTAGAGTTTAGGATCCGAAACCGCCCTCGTGTCGGCTTTCCTCTAAAATCCATCTTGTGATGGTAACCTTTGATTATGAGACTGCCTTTGTGTCGGCTTACCTTATAGTTTAGGATGTGAGACCGCCCTCGTGTCAGCTTTCCTTCTAAAATGGATCTTGTGATGGTACCTTCTGGTTATGGGACTGCCTTCGTGTCGGCCTACCTTAGAGTTTAGGATCTGAGACGCCCTTGTGTCAGCTTTCCTTTTGAAAATCCACCTTGTAATGGTAACATCTGGTTATGAGACCATCTTCGTGTCGGCCTACCTTAGAGTTTAGGATCTGTGACCGCCCTCCTGTTGGCTTTCCTTCTAAAATCCATCTTGTGATGGTATCTTCTGGTTATGAGACCGCCTTCGTGTCGGCCTACCTTAGAGTTTAGGATCTGAGACAGCCCTCATGTCGGCTTTCCTTCTAAAATCCATCATGTGATGGTAACCTCAGGTTATGAGACCGCCTTCGTGTCGGCTTACCTTAGAGTTAAGGATCTGAGACCGAAGTCATGTCGGCTTTCCTTTTGAAAATCCATTTTGTGATGGTAACCTCTGGTTTTGAGACCGCCTTCGTGTCGGCTTACCTTAAAGTTTAGGATCTGAGACCGCCATTGTGTCGACTTTCCTTTTGAAAATCCATCTTGTGATGGTAACCTCTGGTTATGAGACCGCCTTCGTGTTGGCCTACCTTAGAGTTTAGGATATGAGTCGCCCTCGTGTCGGCTTTCCTTCTAAAATCCATCTTGTAATGGTAACCTCTGGTTATAAGACCGCCTTCGTGTTGGCCTACCTTAGAGTTTAGGATCTGATACCGCCCTCGTGTCGGCTTTCCCTCTAAAATCCGTCTTGTGATGGTAACCTCTGGTTATGGGACCGCCTTCGTGTCCGCCTACCGTAGAGTTTTGGATCTGATACCGCCCTCGTGTCGGATTTCCCTCTAAAATCCATCTTTCGATGGTAACCTCTGGTTATGAGACCACCTTCGTGTCGGCCTACCTTAGAGTTTAGGATCTGAGACCGCCCTCGTGTCGACTTTCCTTTTGAAAATCCATCTTATGATGGTAACCTTTGGTTATGAGACTGCCTTCGTGTCAGCTTACCTTAGAGTTTAGGATCTGAGACTGCCCTCGTGTCGGCTTTCCTTTTGAAAATCCATCTGGTGATGGTAACCTCTGGTTATGAGACCGCCTTCGTGTCGGCCTACCTTAGAGTTAAGGATCTGAGACCACCCTCGTGTCGACTTTCCCTCTAAAATCCATCTTGTGATGGTAACCTTTGGTTATGAGACCGCCTTCGTGTCGGCCTACCTGATAGTTTAGGATGTGAGACCGCCCTCGTGTCTGCTTTCCTTCTAAAATGGATCTTGTGATGGTACCCTCGGGTTATGAGACTGCCTTTGTGTCGGCCTACCTTAGAGTTTAGGATCTGAGACACCCTTGTGTCGGCTTTCCTTTTGAAAATCCATCTTGTGACGGTAACCTCTGGTTATGAGACTATCTTCGTGTCGGCCTACCTTAGAGTTTAGGATCTGAGACCGCCCTCGTGTCGGCTTTCCCTCTAAAATCCATCTTTTGATGGTAACCTCTGGTTATGAGACCGCCTTGGTGTCGGCCTACCTTAGAGTTTAGGATCTGAGACCGCCCTCGTGTCGGCTTTCCTTTTGAAAATCCATCTTATGATGGTAACCATTGGTTATGAGACTGCCTTCGTGTCAGCTTACCTTAGAGTTTAGGATCTGAGACTGCCCTCGTGTCGGCTTTCCTTTTGAAAATCCATCTGGTGATGGTAACCTCTGGTTATGAGACCGCCTTCGTGTCGGCCTACCTTAGAGTTTAGGATCCGAAACCGCCCTCGTGTCGGCTTTCCTCTAAAATCCATCTTGTGATGGTAACCTTTGATTATGAGACTGCCTTTGTGTCGGCTTACCTTATTGTTTAGGATGTGAGACCGCCCTCGTGTCAGCTTTCCTTCTAAAATGGATCTTGTGATGGTACCTTCTGGTTATGGGACTGCCTTCGTGTCGGCCTACCTTAGAGTTTAGGATCTGAGACACCCTTGTGTCGGCTTTCCTTTTGAAAATCCACCTTGTAATGGTAACATCTAGTTATGAGACCATCTTCGTGTCGGCCTACCTTAGAGTTTAGGATCTGTGACCGCCCTCCTGTTGGCTTTCCTTCTAAAATCCATCTTGTGATGGTACCTTCTGGTTATGAGACCGCCTTCGTGTCGGCCTACCTTAGAGTTTAGGATCTGAGACATCCCTCATGTCGGCTTTCCTTCTAAAATCCATCATGTGATGGTAACCTCAGGTTATGAGACCGCCTTCGTGTCGGCTTACCTTAGAGTTTAGGATCTGAGACCGAAGTCATGTCGGCTTTCCTTTTGACAATCCATTTTGTGATGGTAACCTCTGGTTTTGAGTCCGCCTTCGTGTCGGCTTACCTTAAAGTTTAGGATCTGAGAGCGCCATTGTGTCGACTTTCCTTTTGAAAATCCATCTTGTGATGGTAACCTCTGGTTATGAGACCGCCTTCGTGTTGGCCTACCTTAGAGTTTAGGATATGAGTCGCCCTCGTGTCGGCTTTCCTTCTAAAATCCATCTTGTAATGGTAACCTCTGGTTATAAGACCGCCTTCGTGTTGGCCTACCTTAGAGTTTAGGATCTGATACCGCCCTCGTGTCGGCTTTCCCTCTAAAATCCGTCTTGTGATGGTAACCTCTGGTTATGAGACCGCCTTCGTGTCCGCCTACCGTAGAGTTTTGGATCTGATACCGCCCTCGTGTCGGATTTCCCTCTAAAATCCATCTTTCGATGGTAACCTCTGGTTATGAGACCACCTTCGTGTCGGCCTACCTTAGAGTTTAGGATCTGAGACCGCCCTCGTGTCGACTTTCCTTTTGAAAATCCATCTTATGATGGTAACCTTTGGTTATGAGACTGCCTTCGTGTCAGCTTACCTTAGAGTTTAGGATCTGAGACTGCCCTCGTGTCGGCTTTCCTTTTGAAAATCCATCTGGTGATGGTAACCTCTGGTTATGAGACCGCCTTCATGTCGGCCTACCTTAGAGTTTAGGATCTGAGACCACCCTCGTGTCGACTTTCCCTCTAAAATCCATCTTGTGATGGTAACCTTTGGTTATGAGACCGCCTTCGTGTCGGCCTACCTGATAGTTTAGGATGTGAGACCGCCCTCGTGTCTGCTTTCCTTCTAAAATGGATCTTGTGATGGTACCCTCTGGTTATGAGACTGCCTTTGTGTCGGCCTACCTTAGAGTTTAGGATCTGAGACACCCTTGTGTCGGCTTTCCTTTTGAAAATCCATCTTGTGACGGTAACCTCTGGTTATGAGACCATCTTCGTGTCGGCCTACCTTAGAGTTTAGAATCTGAGACCGCCCTCGTGTTGGCTTTCCCTCTAAAATCCATCTTTTGATGGTAACCTCTGGTTATGAGACCGCCTTGGTGTCGGCCTACCTTAGAGTTTAGGATCTGAGACCGCCCTCGTGTCGACTTTCCTTTTGAAAATCCATCTTATGATGGTAACCATTGGTTATGAGACTGCCTTCGTGTCAGCTTACCTTAGAGTTTAGGATCTGAGACTGCCCTCGTGTCGGCTTTCCTTTTGAAAATCCATCTGGTGATGGTAACCTCTGGTTATGAGACCGCCTTCGTGTCGGCCTACCTTAGAGTTTAGGATCCGAAACCGCCCTCGTGTCGGCTTTCCTCTAAAATCCATCTTGTGATGGTAACCTTTGATTATGAGACTGCCTTTGTGTCGGCTTACCTTATAGTTTAGGATGTGAGACCGCCCTCGTGTCAGCTTTCCTTCTAAAATGGATCTTGTGATGGTACCTTCTGGTTATGGGACTGCCTTCGTGTCGGCCTACCTTAGAGTTTAGGATCTGAGACGCCCTTGTGTCGGCTTTCCTTTTGAAAATCCACCTTGTAATGGTAACATCTGGTTATGAGACCATCTTCGTGTCGGCCTACCTTAGAGTTTAGGATCTGTGACCGCCCTCCTGTTGGCTTTCCTTCTAAAATCCATCTTGTGATGGTACCTTCTGGTTATGAGACCGCCTTCGTGTCGGCCTACCTAAGAGTTTAGGATCTGAGACAGCCCTCATGTCGGCTTTCCTTCTAAAATCCATCATGTGATGGTAACCTCAGGTTATGAGACCGCCTTCGTGTCGGCTTACCTTAGAGTTTAGGATCTGAGACCGAAGTAATGTCGGCTTTCCTTTTGAAAATCCATTTTGTGATGGTAACCTCTGGTTTTGAGTCGGCCTTCGTGTCGGCTTACCTTAAAGTTTAGGATCTGAGACCGCCATTGTGTCGACTTTCCTTTTGAAAATCCATCTTGTGATGGTAACCTTTGGTTATGAGACCGCCTTCGTGTTGGCCTACCTTAGAGTTTAGGATATGAGTCGCCCTCGTGTCGGCTTTCCTTCTAAAATCCATCTTGTAATGGTAACCTCTGGTTATAAGACCGCCTTCGTGTTGGCCTACCTTAGAGTTTAGGATCTGATACCGCCCTCGTGTCGGCTTTCCCTCTAAAATCCGTCTTGTGATGGTAACCTCTGGTTATGAGACCGCCTTCGTGTCCGCCTACCGTAGAGTTTTGGATCTGATACCGCCCTCGTGTCGGATTTCCCTCTAAAATCCATCTTTCGATGGTAACCTCTGGTTATGAGACCACCTTCGTGTCGGCCTACCTTAGAGTTTAGGATCTGAGACCGCCCTCGTGTCGACTTTCCTTTGGAAAATCCATCTTATGATGGTAACCTTTGGTTATGAGACTGCCTTCGTGTCAGCTTACCTTGGAGTTTAGGATCTGAGACTGCCCTCGTGTCGGCTTTCCTTTTGAAAATCCATCTGGTGATGGTAACCTCTGGTTATGAGACCGCCTTCGTGTCGGCCTACCTTAGAGTTTAGGATCTGAGACCACCCTCGTGTCGACTTTCCCTCTAAAATCCATCTTGTGATGGTAACCTTTGGTTATGAGACCGCCTTCGTGTCGGCCTACCTGATAGTTTAGGATGTCAGACCGCCCTCGTGTCTGCTTTCCTTCTAAAATGGATCTTGTGATGGTACCCTCTGGTTATGAGACTGCCTTTGTGTCGGCCTACCTTAGAGTTTAGGATCTGAGACACCCTTGTGTCGGCTTTCCTTTTGAAAATCCATCTTGTGACGGTAACCTCTGGTTATGAGACCATCTTCGTGTCGGCCTACCTTAGAGTTTAGGATCTGAGACCGCCCTCGTGTTGGCTTTCCCTCTAAATTCCATCTTTTGATGGTAACCTCTGGTTATGAGACCGCCTTGGTGTCGGCCTACCTTAGAGTTTAGGATCTGAGACCGCCCTCGTGCGACTTTCCTTTTGAAAATCCATCTTATGATGGTAACCATTGGTTATGAGACTGCCTTCGTGTCAGCTTACCTTAGAGTTTAGGATCTGAGGCTGCCCTCGTGTCGGCTTTCCTTTTGAAAATCCATCTGGTGATGGTAACCTCTGGTTATGAGACCGCCTTCGTGTCGCCTACCTTAGAGTTTAGGATCCGAAACCGCCCTCGTGTCGGCTTTCCTCTAAAATCCATCTTGTGATGGTAACCTTTGATTATGAGACTGCCTTTGTGTCGGCTTACCTTATAGTTTAGGATGTGAGACCGCCCTCGTGTCAGCTTTCCTTCTAAAATGGATCTTGTGATGGTACCTTCTGGTTATGGGACTGCCTTCGTGTCGGCCTACCTTAGAGTTTAGGATCTGAGACGCCCTTGTGTCGGCTTTCCTTTTGAAAATCCACCTTGTAATGGTAACATCTGGTTATGAGACCATCTTCGTGTCGGCCTACCTTAGAGTTTAGGATCTGTGACCGCCCTCCTGTTGGCTTTCCTTCTAAAATCCATCTTGTGATGGTACCTTCTGGTTATGAGACCGCCTTCGTGTCGGCCTACCTAAGAGTTTAGGATCTGAGACAGCCCTCATGTCGGCTTTCCTTCTAAAATCCATCATGTGATGGTAACCTCAGGTTATGAGACCGCCTTCGTGTCGGCTTACCTTAGAGTTTAGGATCTGAGACCGAAGTAATGTCGGCTTTCCTTTTGAAAATCCATTTTGTGATGGTAACCTCTGGTTTTGAGTCTGCCTTCGTGTCGGCTTACCTTAAAGTTTAGGATCTGAGACCGCCATTGTGTCGACTTTCCTTTTGAAAATCCATCTTGTGATGGTAACCTTTGGTTATGAGACCGCCTTCGTGTTGGCCTACCTTAGAGTTTAGGATCTGAGACCGCCCTCGTGTCGACTTTCCTTTTGAAAATCCGTCTTATGATGGTAACCTTTAGTTATGAGACTGCCTTCGTGTCAGCTTACCTTAGAGTTTAGGATCTTAGACTTCCCTCGTGTCGGCTTTCCTTTTGAAAATCCATCTGCTGATGGTAACCTCTGGTTATGAGACCGCCTTCGTGTCGGCCTACCTTAGAGTTTAGGATCTGAAACTGCCCTCGTGTCGGCTTTCCTCTAAAATCCATCTTGTGATGGTAACCTTTGATTATGAGACTGCCTTCGTGTCGGCCTACCTTAGAGTTTAGGATCTGAGACCGCCCTCGTGTCGACTTTCCTTTTGAAAATCCATCTTATGATGGTAACCTTTGGTTATGAGACTGCCTTCGTGTCAGCTTACCTTGGAGTTTAGGATCTGAGACTGCCCTCGTGTCGGCTTTCCTTTTGAAAATCCATCTGGTGATGGTAACCTCTGGTTATGAGACCGCCTTCGTGTCGGCCTACCTTAGAGTTTAGGATCTGAGACCACCCTCGTGTCGACTTTCCCTCTAAAATCCATCTTGTGATGGTAACCTTTGGTTATGAGACCGCCTTCGTGTCGGCCTACCTGATAGTTTAGGATGTCAGACCGCCCTCGTGTCTGCTTTCCTTCTAAAATGGATCTTGTGATGGTACCCTCTGGTTATGAGACTGCCTTTGTGTCGGCCTACCTTAGAGTTTAGGATCTGAGACACCCTTGTGTCGGCTTTCCTTTTGAAAATCCATCTTGTGACGGTAACCTCTGGTTATGAGACCATCTTCGTGTCGGCCTACCTTAGAGTTTAGGATCTGAGACCGCCCTCGTGTTGGCTTTCCCTCTAAATTCCATCTTTTGATGGTAACCTCTGGTTATGAGACCGCCTTGGTGTCGGCCTACCTTAGAGTTTAGGATCTGAGACCGCCCTCGTGCGACTTTCCTTTTGAAAATCCATCTTATGATGGTAACCATTGGTTATGAGACTGCCTTCGTGTCAGCTTACCTTAGAGTTTAGGATCTGAGGCTGCCCTCGTGTCGGCTTTCCTTTTGAAAATCCATCTGGTGATGGTAACCTCTGGTTATGAGACCGCCTTCGTGTCGGCCTACCTTAGAGTTTAGGATCCGAAACCGCCCTCGTGTCGGCTTTCCTCTAAAATCCATCTTGTGATGGTAACCTTTGGTTATGAGACCGCCTTCGTGTCGGCCTACCTGATAGTTTAGGATGTGAGACCGCCCTCGTGTCAGCTTTCCTTCTAAAATGGATCTTGTGATGGTACCTTCTGGTTATGGGACTGCCTTCGTGTCGGCCTACCTTAGAGTTTAGGATCTGAGACGCCCTTGTGTCGGCTTTCCTTTTGAAAATCCACCTTGTAATGGTAACATCTGGTTATGAGACCATCTTCGTGTCGGCTTACCTTAGAGTTTAGGATCTGTGACCGCCCTCCTGTTGGCTTTCCTTCTAAAATCCATCATGTGATGGTACCTTCTGGTTATGAGACCGCCTTCGTGTCGGCCTACCTTAGAGTTTAGGATCTGAGACAGCCCTCATGTCGGCTTTCCTTCTAAAATCCATCATGTGATGGTAACCTCAGGTTATGAGACCGCCTTCGTGTCGGCTTACCTTAGAGTTTAGGATCTGAGACCGAACTAATGTCGGCTTTCCTTTTGAAAATCCATCTTGTGATGGTAACCTCTGGTTTTGAGACCGCCTTCGTGTCGGCTTACCTTAGAGTTTAGGATCTGAGACCGCCATCGTGTCGATTTTCCTTTTGAAAACCCATCTTGTGATGGTAACCTCTGGTTATGAGACCGCCTTCGTGTTGGCCTATCTTAGAGTTTAGGATCTGAGTCGCCCTAGTGTCTGCTTTCCTTCTAAAATCCATCTCGTAATGGTAACCTCTAGTTATAAGACCGCCTTCGTGTCGGCCTACCTTGGAGTTTAAGATCAGATACCGCCCTCGTGTCGGCTTTCCCTCTAAAATCTGTCTTGTGATGGTAACCTCTGGTTATGAGACCGCCTTCGTGTCGGCCTACCTTAGAGTTTAGGATCTGAGACCGCCCTCGTGTCGGTTTTGCTTCTAAAATCGATCTTGTGATGGTACCCTTTGGCTATGAGATTGCCTTCGTGTTGGCCTTCCTTAGAGTTTAGGATCTGAGACGCACTCGTGTCGGCTTTCCTTTTGATAATCCATCTTGTGATGGTAACCTCTGGTTATGAGATCGTCTTTGTGTCGGCCTACCTTAGACTTTAGGATCTGAGACCGCCCTCGTGGCGGCTTTCCCTCTAAAATCCATCTTTTGATGGTAACCTCTGGTTATGAGACCGCCTTGGTGTCGGCCTACCTTAGAGTTTAGGATCTGAGACCGCCCTCGTGTCGACTTTCCTTTTGAAAATCCGTCTTATGATGGTAACCTTTAGTTAGGAGACTGCCTTCGTGTCAGCTTACCTTAGAGTTTAGGATCTTAGACTTCCCTCGTGTCGGCTTTCCTTTTGAAAATCCATCTGCTGATGGTAACCTCTGGTTATGAGACCGCCTTCGTGTCGGCCTACCTTAGAGTTTAGGATCTGAAACTGCCCTCGTGTCGGCTTTCCTCTAAAATCCATCTTGTGATGGTAACCTTTGATTATGAGACTGCCTTCGTGTCGGCTTACCTTATAGTTTAGGATGTGAGACCGCCCTCGGGTCAGCTTTCCTTCTAAAATGGATCTTGTGATGGTACCCTCTGGTAATGGGACTGCCTTCGTGTCGGCCTACCTTAGAGTTTAGGATCTGAGACGCCCTTGTGTCGGCTTTCCTTTTGAAAATCCACCTTGTGACGGTAACATCTGGTTATGAGACCATCTTCGTGTCGGCCTACCTTAGAGTTTAGGATCTGAGAACGCCCTCTTGTTGGCTTTCCTTCTAAAATCCATCTTGTGATGGTACCTTCTGGTTATGAGACCGCTTTCGTGTCGGCCTACCTTAGAGTTTAGGATCTGAGACAACCCTCATGTCAGCTTTCCTTCTAAAATCCATCATGTGATGGTAACCTCTGGTTATGAGACCGCCTTCGTGTCGGCTTACCTTAGAGTTTAGGATCTGAGACCGAACTAATGTCGGCTTTCCTTTTGAAAATCCATCTTGTGATGGTAACCTCTGGTTATGAGACCGCCTTCGTGTTGGCCTACGTAAGAGTTTAGGATCTGAGTCTCGATCGTGTCGGCTTTCCTTCTAAATTCCATCTTGTAATGGTAACCTCTGGTTATGAGACCGCCTTCGTGTCGGCCTACCTTAGAGTTTAGGATCTGATACCGCCCTCGTGTCGGCTTTCCCTCTAAAATCCGTCTTGTGATGGTAACCTCTGGTTATGAGACCGCCTTCGTGTCCGCCTACCGTAGAGTTTTGGATCTGATACCGCCCTCGTCTCGGATTTCCCTCTAAAATCCATCTTTTGATGGTAACCTCTGGTTAAGAGACCACCTTCGTGTCGGCCTACCTTAGAGTTTAGGATCTGAGACCGCCCTCGTGTCGACTTTCCTTTTGAAAATCCATCTTATGATGGTAACTTTTGGTTATGAGACTGCCTTCGTGTCAGCTTACCTTAGAGTTTAGGATCTGAGACTGCCCTCGTGTCGGCTTGCCTTTTGAAAATCCATCTGGTGATGGTAACCTTTGGTTATGAGACTGCCTTCGTGTCGGCCTACCTTAGAGTTTAGGATCTGAGACCACCCTCGTGTCGGCTTTCCTTAGAGTTTAGGATCTGAGACCGCCCTCGTGTTGGCTTTCCTTCTAAAATCCATCTTGTGATGGTAACCTTTGGTTATGAGACTGCCTTCGTGTCGGCTTACCTTATAGTTTAGGATGTGAGACCGCCCTCGTGTCAGCTTTCCTTCTAAAATGGATCTTGTGATGGTACCCTCTGGTTATGGGACTACCTTCGTGTCGGCCTACCTTAGAGTTTAGGATCTGAGACGCACTCGTGTCGGCTTTCCTTTTGAAAATCCATCTTGTGATGGTAACCTCTGGTTATGAGATCGTCTTTGTGTCGGCCTACCTTAGACTTTAGGATCTGAGACCGCCCTCGTGGCGACTTTCCCTCTAAAATCCATCTTTTGATGGTAACCTCTGGTTATGAGACCGCCTTGGTGTCGGCCTACCTTAGAGTTTAGGATCTGAGACCGCCCTCGTGTCGACTTTCCTTTTGAAAATCCGTCTTATGATGGTAACCTTTAGTTATGAGACTGCCTTCGTGTCAGCTTACCTTAGAGTTTAGGATCTTAGACTTCCCTCGTGTCGGCTTTCCTTTTGAAAATCCATCTGATGATGGTAACCTCTGGTTATGAGACCGCCTTCGTGTCGGCCTACCTTAGAGTTTAGGATCTGAAACTGCCCTCGTGTCGGCTTTCCTCTAAAATCCATCTTGTGATGGTAACCTTTGATTATGAGACTGCCTTCGTGTCGGCTTACCTTATAGTTTAGGATGTGAGACCGCCCTCGGGTCAGCTTTCCTTCTAAAATGGATCTTGTGATGGTACCCTTTGGTAATGGGACTGCCTTCGTGTCGGCCTACCTTAGAGTTTAGGATCTGAGACGCCCTTGTGTCGGCTTTCCTTTTGAAAATCCACCTTGTGACGGTAACATCTGGTTATGAGACCATCTTCGTGTCGGCCTACCTTAGAGTTTAGGATCTGAGACCGCCCTCTTGTTGGCTTTCCTTCTAAAATCCATCTTGTGATGGTACCTTTTGGTTATGAGACCGCCTTCGTGTCGGCCTACCTTAGAGTTTAGGATCTGAGACAACCCTCATGTCGGCTTTCCTTCTAAAATCCATCATGTGATGGTAACCTCTGGTTATGAGACCGCCTTCGTGTCGGCTTACCTTAGAGTTTAGGATCTGAGACCGAACTAATGTCGGCTTTCCTTTTGAAAATCCATCTTGTGATGGTAACCTCTGGTTATGAGACCGCCTTCGTGTTGGCCTACGTAAGAGTTTAGGATCTGAGTCGCCATCGTGTCGGCTTTCCTTCTAAATTCCATCTTGTAATGGTAACCTCTGGTTATGAGACCGCCTTCGTGTCGGCCTACCTTAGAGTTTAGGATCTGATACCTCCCTCGTGTCGGCTTTCCCTCTAAAATCCGTCTTGTGATGGTAACCTCTGGTTATGAGACCGCCTTCGTGTCCGCCTACCGTAGAGTTTTGGATCTGATACCGCCCTCGTCTCGGATTTCCCTCTAAAATCCATCTTTTGATGGTAACCTCTGGTTAAGAGACCACCTTCGTGTCGGCCTACCTTAGAGTTTAGGATCTGAGACCGCCCTCGTGTCGACTTTCCTTTTTAAAATCCATCTTATGATGGTAACTTTTGGTTATGAGACTGCCTTCGTGTCAGCTTACCTTAGAGTTTAGGATCTGAGACTGCCCTCGTGTCGGCTTGCCTTTTGAAAATCCATCTGGTGATGGTAACCTTTGGTTATGAGACTGCCTTCGTGTCGGCCTACCTTAGAGTTTAGGATCTGAGACCACCCTCGTGTCGGCTTTCCTTAGAGTTTAGGATCTGAGACCGCCCTCGTGTTGGCTTTCCTTCTAAAATCCATCTTGTGATGGTAACCTTTGGTTATGAGACTGCCTTCGTGTCGGCTTACCTTA
Organism: Lathyrus tuberosus; assembly: GCA_022829125.1. Lineage (NCBI taxonomy): Eukaryota > Viridiplantae > Streptophyta > Magnoliopsida > Fabales > Fabaceae > Lathyrus > Lathyrus tuberosus. Next base: position 11,849,208 of record JALAZF010000038.1, read on the forward strand.
TAGTTTAGGATGTGAGACCGCCCTCGTGTCAGCTTTCCTTCTAAAATGGATCTTGTGATGGTACCCTCTGGTTATGGGACTACCTTCGTGTCGGCCTACCTTAGAGTTTAGGATCTGAGACGCCCTTGTGTCGGATTTCCTTTTGAAAATCCACCTTGTGATGGTAACATCTGGTTATGAGACCGCCTTCGTGTCGGCCTACCTTAGAGTTTAGGATCTGAGATAGCCCTCATGTCGGCTTTCCTTCTAAAATCCATCATGTGATGGTATCCTCTGGTTATGAGACCGCCTTCGTGTCGGCTTACCTTAGAGTTTAGGATCTGAGACCGAACTCATGTCGGCTTTCCTTTTGAAAATCCATCTTGTGATGGTAACCTCTGGTTTTGAGACCGCCTTCGTGTCGGCTTACCTTAAAGTTTAGGATCTGAGACCACCATCGTGTCGGCTTTCCTTTTGAAAATCCATCTTGTGATGGTAACCTCTGGTTATGAGACCGCCTTCGTGTTGGCCTACCTTAGAGTTTAGGATATGAGTCGCCCTCGTGTCGGCTTTCCTTCTAAAATCCATCTTGTAATGGTAACCTCTGGTTATAAGACTGCCTTCATGTTGGCCTACCTTAGAGTTTAGGATCTGATACCGCCCTCGTGTCGGCTTTCCCTCTAAAATCCGTCTTGTGATGGTAACCTCTGGTTATGAGACCGCCTTCGTGTCGGCCTACCTTAGAGTTTAGGATCTGAGACCGCCCTCGTGTATGTTTTCCTTCTAAAATCGATCTTGTGATGGTACCCTTTGGCTATGAGATTGCCTTCGTGTTGGCCTACCTTAGAGTTTAGGATCTGAGACGCACTCGTGTCGGCTTTCCTTTTGAAAATCCATCTTGTGATGGTAACCTCTGGTTATGAGATCGTCTTTGTGTCGGCCTACCTTAGACTTTAGGATCTGAGACCGCCCTCGTGTTGGCTTTGCTTCTAAAATCTATCTTTCGATGGTACCCTCTGGTTATGAGATCGCCTTTGTGTCGGCCTACCTTAGAGTTTAGGTTCTGAGACCGTCCTCGTGTCGGCTTTCCTTCGAAAAAACATCTTGTGATGGTACCCTCTAGTTATGTGACCGCCTTTGTGTTTGCCTACTTTAGAGTTTAGGATCTGAGATCGCCCACGTGTTGGCTTTCCTTCTAAAATCCATCTTGTGATGGTAATCTCTGTTTATGAGACCCCCTTCATGGCGGCCTACCTTAGAGTCTAGGATTTGAGACAACCCTCATGTCGGCTTTCCTTCTAAAATCCATCATGTGATGGTAACCTCTGGTTATGAGACCGCCTTCGTGTCGGCTTACCTTAGAGTTTAGGATCTGAGACCGAACTCATGTCCGCTTTCCTTTTGAAAATCCATCTTGTGATGGTAACCTCTGGTTTTGAGACCGCCTTCGTGTCGGCTTACCTTGGAGTTTAGGATCTGAGACCGCCATCGTGTCGATTTTCCTTTTGAAAACCCATCTTGTGATGGTAACCTCTGGTTATGAGACCGCCTTCGTGTTGGCCTACCTTAGAGTTTAGGATCTGGGTCGCCCTAGTGTCGGCTTTCCTTCTAAAATCCATCTTGTAATGGTAACCTCTGGTTATAAGACCGCCTTCGTGTCGGCCTACCTTAGAGTTTAAGATCAGATACCGCCCTCGTGTCGGCTTTCCCTCTAAAATCCGTCTTGTGATGGTAACCTCTGGTTATGAGACCGCCTTCGTGTCGGCCTACCTTAGGGTTTAGGATCTGAGACCGCCCTCGTGTCGGTTTTGCTTCTAAAATCGATCTTGTGATGGTACCCTTTGGCTATGAGATTGCCTTCGTGTTGGCCTACCTTAGAGTTTAGGATCTGAGACGCACTCGTGTCGGCTTTCCTTTTGAAAATCCATCTTGTGATGGTAACCTCTGGTTATGAGATCGTCTTTGTGTCGGCCTACCTTAGACTTTAGGATCTGAGACCGCCCTCGTGGCGGCTTTCCCTCTAAAATCCATCTTTTGATGGTAACCTCTGGTTATGAGACCGCCTTGGTGTCGGCCTACCTTAGAGTTTAGGATTTGAGACCGCCCTCGTGTCGGCTTTCCTTTTGAAAATCCATCTTATGATGGTAACCTTTGGTTATGAGACTGCCTTCGTGTCAGCTTACCTTAGAGTTTAGGATCTTAGACTGCCCTCGTGTCGGCTTTCCTTTTGAAAATCCATCTGCTGATGGTAACCTCTGGTTATGAGACCGCCTTCGTGTCGGCCTACCTTAGAGTTTAGGATCTGAAACTGCCCTCGTGTCGGCTTTCCTCTAAAATCCATCTTGTGATGGTAACCTTTGATTATGACACTGCCTTCGTATCGGCTTACCTTATAGTTTAGGATGTGAGACCGCCCTCGTGTCAGCTTTCCTTCTAAAATGGATCTTGTGATGGTACCCTCTGGTTATGGGACTACCTTCGTGTCGGCCTACCTTAGAGTTTAGGATCTGAGACGCCCTTGTGTCGGATTTCCTTTTGAAAATCCACCTTGTGATGGTAACATCTGGTTATGAGACCGCCTTCGTGTCGGCCTACATTAGAGTTTAGGATCTGAGACAGCCCTCATGTCGGCTTTCCTTCTAAAATCCATCATGTGATGGTAACCTCTGGTTATGAGACCGCCTTCGTGTCGGCTTACCTTAGAGTTTAGGATCTGAGACCGAACTCATGTCGGCTTTCCTTTTGAAAATCCATCTTGTGAAGGTAACCTCTGGTTTTGAGACCGCCTTCGTGTCGGCTTACCTTAAAGTTTAGGATCTGAGACCGCCATCGTGTCGGGTTTCCTTTTGAAAATCCATCTTGTGATGGTAACCTCTGGTTATGAGACCGCCTTCGTGTTGGCCTACCTTAGAGTTTAGGATATGAGTCGCCCTCGTGTCGGCTTTCCTTCTAAAATCCATCTTTTAATGGTAACCTCTGGTTATAAGACCGCCTTCGTGTTGGCCTACCTTAGAGTTTAGGATCTGATACCGCCCTCGTGTCGGCTTTCCCTCTAAAATCTGTCTTGTGATGGTAACCTCTGGTTATGAGACCGCCTTCGTGTCGGCCTACCTTAGAGTTTAGGATCTGAGACCGCCCTCGTGTATGTTTTCCTTCTAAAATCGATCTTGTGATGGTACCCTTTGGCTATGAGATTGCCTTCGTGTTGGCCTACCTTAGAGTTTAGGATCTGAGACGTACTCGTGTCGGCTTTCCTTTTGAAAATCCATCTTGTGATGGTAACCTCTGGTTATGAGATCATCTTTGTGTCGGCCTACCTTAGACTTTAGGATCTGAGACCGCCCTCGTGTTGGCTTTGCTTCTAAAATCTATCTTTCGATGATACCCTCTGGTTATGAGATCGCCTTTGTGTCGGCCTACCTTAGAGTTTAGGTTCTGAGACCGTCCTCGTGTCGGCTTTCCTTCGAAAAAACATCTTGTGATGGTACCCTCTAGTTATGTGACCGGCTTTGTGTTTGCCTACTTTAGAGTTTAGGATCTGAGATCGCCCACGTGTTGGCTTTCCTTCTAAAATCCATCTTGTGATGGTAACCTCTGTTTATGAGACCCCCTTCATGGCGGCCTACCTTAGAGTCTAGGATTTGAGACAACCCTCATGTCGGCTTTCCTTCTAAAATCCATCATGTGATGGTAACCTCTGGTTATGAGACCGCCTTTGTGTCGGCTTACCTTAGAGTTTAGGATCTGAGACCGAACTCATGTCGGCTTTCCTTTTGAAAATCCATCTTGTGATGGTAACCTCTGGTTTTGAGACCGCCTTCGTGTCGGCTTACCTTGGAGTTTAGGATCTGAGACCGCCATCGTGTCGATTTTCCTTTTGAAAACCCATCTTGTGATGGTAAACTCTGGTTATGAGACCGCCTTCGTGTTGGCCTACCTTAGAGTTTAGGATCTGGGTCGCCCTAGTGTCGGCTTTCCTTCTAAAATCCATCTTGTAATGGTAACCTCTGGTTATAAGACCGCCTTCGTGTCGGCCTACCTTAGAGTTTAAGATCAGATACCGCCCTCGTGTCGGCTTTCCCTCTAAAATCCGTCTTGTGATGGTAACCTCTGGTTATGAGACCGCCTTCGTGTCGGCCTACCTTAGAGTTTAGGATCTGAGACCGCCCTCGTGTCGGTTTTGCTTCTAAAATCGATCTTGTGATGGTACCCTTTGGCTATGAGATTGCCTTCGTGTTGGCCTACCTTAGAGTTTAGGATCTGAGACGCACTCGTGTCGGCTTTCCTGTTGAAAATCCATCTTGTGATGGTAACCTCTGGTTATGAGATCGTCTTTGTGTCGGCCTACCTTAGACTTTAGGATCTGAGACCGCCCTCGTGGCGGCTTTCCCTCTAAAATCCATCTTTTGATGGTAACCTCTGGTTATGAGACCGCCTTGGTGTCGGCCTACCTTAAAGTTTAGGATTTGAGACCGCCCTCGTGTCGGCTTTCCTTTTGAAAATCCATCTTATGATGGTAACCTTTGGTTATGAGACTGCCTTCGTGTCAGCTTACCTTAGAGTTTAGGATCTTAGACTGCCCTCGTGTCGGCTTTCCTTTTGAAAATCCATCTGCTGATGGTAACCTCTGGTTATGAGACCGCCTTCGTGTCGGCCTACCTTAGAGTTTAGGATCTGAAACTGCCCTCGTGTCGGCTTTCCTCTAAAATCCATCTTGTGATGGTAACCTTTGATTATGACACTGCCTTCGTGTCGGCTTACCTTATAGTTTAGGTTGTGAGACCGCCCTCGGGTCAGCTTTCCTTCTAAAATGGATCTTGTGATTGTACCCTCTGGTAATGGAACTGCCTTCGTGTCGGCCTACCTTTGAGTTTAGGATCTGAGACGCCCTTGAGTCGGCTTTCCTTTTGAAAATCCACCTTGTGATGGTAACATCTGGTTATGAGACCATCTTCGTGTCCGCCTACCTTAGAGTTTAGGATCTTAGACCGCCCTCGTGTTGGCTTTCCTTCTAAAATCCATGATGTGATGGTAACCTCTTGTTATGAGACCGCCTTCGTGTCGGCTTACCTTAGAGTTTAGGATCTGAGACCGAACTAATGTCGGCTTTCCTTTTGAAAATCCATCTTGTGATGGTAACCTCTGGTTATGAGACCGCCTTCGTGTTGGCCTACGTAAGAGTTTAGGATCTGAGTCGCTATCGTGTCGACTTTCCTTCTAAAATCCATCTTGTAAACGTAACCTCTGGTTATGAGACCGCCTTCGTGTCGGCCTACCTTAGGGTTTAGGATCTGATACCGCCCTCGTGTCGGCTTTCCCTCTAAAATCCGTCTTCTGATGGTAACCTCTGGTTATGAGACCGCCTTCGTGTCCGCCTACCGTAGAGTTTTGGATCTGATACCGCCCTCGTGTCGGATTTCCCTCTAAAATCCATCTTTTGATGGTAACCTCTGGTTATGAGACCACCTTCGTGTCGGCCTACCTTAGAGTTTAGGATCTGAGACCGCCCTCGTGTCGACTTTCCTTTTGAAAATCCATCTTATGATGGTAACCTTTGGTTATGAGACTTCCTTCGTGTCAGCTTACCTTAGAGTTTAGGATCTGAGACTGCCCTCGTGTCGGCTTTCCTTTTGAAAATCCATCTGGTGATGGTAACCTTTGGTTATGAGACCGCCTTTGTATCGGCCTACCTTAGAGTTTAGGATCTGAGACCACCCTCGTGTCGGCTTTCCCTCTAAAATCCATCTTGTGATGGTAACCTTTGGTTATGAGACCGCCTTCGTGTCGGCCTACCTGATAGTTTAGGATGTGAGACCGCCCTCGTGTCTGCTTTCCTTCTAAAATGCATCTTGTGATGGTACCCTCTGGTTATGAGACTGCCTTTGTGTCGGCCTACCTTAGAGTTTAGGATCTGAGACACCCTTGTGTCGGCTTTCCTTTTGAAAATCCATCTTGTGACGGTAACCTCTGGTTATGAGACCATCTTCGTGTCGGCCTACCTTAGAGTTTAGGATCTGAGACCGCCCTCGTGTCGGCTTTCCTTCTAAAATCCATCTTTTGATGGTAACCTCTGGTTATGAGACCGCCTTGGTGTCGGCCTACCTTAGAGTTTAGGATCTGAGACCGCCCTCGTGTCGACTTTCCTTTTGATAATCCATCTTATGATGGTAACCTTTGGTTATGAGACTGCCTTCGTGTCAGCTTACCTTAGAGTTTAGGATCTGAGACTGTCCTCGTGTAGGCTTTCCTTTTGAAAATCCATCTGGTGATGGTAACCTCTGGTTATGAGACCGCCTTCGTGTCGGCCTACGTTAGAGTTTAGGATCTGAAACCGCCCTCGTGTCGGCTTTCCTCTAAAATCCATCTTGTGATTGTAACCTTTGATTATGAGACTGCCTTCGTGTCGGCTTACCTTATAGTTTAGGATGTGAGACTGCCCTCGTGTCAGCTTTCCTTCTAAAATGGATCTTGTGATGGTACCCTCTGGTTATGGGACTGCCTTCGTGTCGACCTACCTTAGTGTTTAGGATCTGAGACGCCCTTGTGTCGGCTTTCCTTTTGAAAATCCACCTTGTGATGGTACCTTCTGGTTATGAGACCGCCTTCGTGTCGGCCTACCTTAGAGTTTAGGATCTGAGACAACCCTCATGTCGGCTTTCCTTCTAAAATCCATCATGTGATGGTAACCTCTGGTTATGAGACCGCCTTCGTGTCGGCTTACCTTAAAGTTTAGGATCTGAGACCGCCATCGTGTCGGCTTTCCTTTTGAAAATCCATCTTGTGATGGTAACCTCTGGTTATGAGACCGCCTTCGTGTTGGCCTACCTTAGAGTTTAGGATATGAGTCGCCCTCGTGTCGGCTTTCCTTCTAAAATCCATCTTGTAATGGTAACCTCTGGTTATAAGACCGCCTTCGTGTTGGCCTACCTTAGAGTTTAGGATCTGATACCGCCCTCGTGTCGGCTTTCCCTCTAAAATCCGTCTTGTGATGGTAACCTCTGGTTATGAGACCGCCTTCGTGTCGGCCTACCTTAGAGTTTAGGATCTGAGACCGCCCTCGTGTCGGTTTTCCTTCTAAAATCGATCTTGTGATGGTACCCTTTGGCTATGAGATTGCCTTCGTGTTGGCCTACCTTAGAGTTTAGGATCTGAGACGCACTCGTGTCGGCTTTCCTTTTGAAAATCCATCTTGTAATGGTAACCTCTGGTTATGAGATCGTCTTTGTGTCGGACTACCTTAGACTTTAGGATCTGAGACCGCCCTCGTGTTGGCTTTATTTCTAAAATCTATCTTTCGATGGTACCCTCTAGTTATGAGATCGCCTTTGTGTCGGCCTACCTTAGAGTTTAGGTTCTGAGACCGCCCTCGTGTCGGCTTTCCTTCGAAAAAACATCTTGTGATGGTACCCTCTGGTTATGTGACCGCCTTTGTGTTTGCCTACTTTAGAGTTTAGGATCTGAGATCGCCCACGTGTTGGCTTTCCTTCTAAAATCCATCTTGTGATGGTAACCTCTGTTTATGAGACCGCCTTCATGTCGGCCTACCTTAGAGTCTAGGATTTGAGACAACCCTCACGTCGGCTTTCCTTCTAAAATCCATCATGTGATGGTAACCTCTGGTTATGAGACCGCCTTCGTGTCGGCTTACCTTAGAGTTTAGGATCTGAGACCGAACTCATGTCGGCTTTCCTTTTGAAAATCCATCTTGTGATGGTAACCTCTGGTTTTGAGACCGCCTTCGTGTCAGCTTACCTTAGAGTTTAGGATCTGAGACCGCCATCGTGTCGATTTTCCTTTTGAAAATCCATCTTGTGATGGTAACCTCTGGTTATGAGACCGCCTTCGTGTTGGCCTACCTTAGAGTTTAGGATCTGAGTCGCCCTAGTGTCGGCTTTCCTTCTAAAATCCATCTTGTAATGCTAACCTCTGGTTATAAGACCGCCTTCGTGTCGGCCTACCTTAGAGTTTACGATCAGATACCGCCCTCGTGTCGGCTTTCCCTCTAAAATCCGTCTTGTGATGGTAACCTCTGGTTATGAGACCGCCTTCGTGTCGGCCTACCTTAGAGTTTAGGATCTGAGACCGCCCTCGTGTCGGTTTTCCTTCTAAAATCGATCTTGTGATGGTACCCTTTGGCTATGAGATTGCTTTCGTGTTGGCCGACCTTAGAGTTTACAATCTGAGACGCCCTCGTGTCGGCTTTCCTTTTGAAAATCCATTTTGTGATGGTAACCTCTGGTTATGAGATCGTCTTTGTGTCGGCCTACCTTAGAGTTTAGGATCTGAGACCGCCCTCGTGTTGGCTTTCCTTCTAAAATCTATCTTGTGATGGTACCCTCTGGTTATGAGATCGCCTTTGTGTCGGCCTACCTTAGAGTTTAGGTTCTGAGACCGCCCTCGTGTCGGCTTTCCTTCGAAAAAACATCTTGTGATGGTACCCTCTGGTTATGTGACCGCCTTTGTGTTTGCCTACTTTAGAGTTTAGGATCTGAGATCGCCCACGTGTTGGCTTTCCTTCTAAAATCCATCTTGTGATGGTAACCTCTGTTTATGAGACCGCCTTCATGTCGGCCTACCTTAGAGTCTAGGATTTGAGACAACCCTCACGTCGGCTTTCCTTCTAAAATCCATCATGTGATGGTAACCTCTGGTTATGAGACCGCCTTCGTGTCGGCTTACCTTAGAGTTTAGGATCTGAGACCGAACTCATGTCGGCTTTCGTTTTGAAAATCCATCTTGTGATGGTAACCTCTGGTTTTGAGACCGCCTTCGTGTCAGCTTACCTTAGAGTTTAGGATCTGAGACCGCCATCGTGTCAATTTTCCTTTTGAAAATCCATCTTGTGATGGTAACCTCTGGTTATGAGACCGCCTTCGTGTTGGCCTACCTTAGAGTTTAGGATCTGAGTCGCCCTAGTGTCGGCTTTCCTTCTAAAACCCATCTTGTAATGGTAACCTCTGGTTATAAGACCGCCTTCGTGTCGGCCTACCTTAGAGTTTACGATCAGATACCGCCCTCGTGTCGGCTTTCCCTCTAAAATCCGTCTTGTGATGGTAACCTCTGGTTATGAGACCGCCTTCGTGTCGGCCTACCTTAGAGTTTAGGATCTGAGACCGCCCTCGTTTCGGTTTTCCTTCTAAAATCGATCTTGTGATGGTACCCTTTGGCTATGAGATTGCTTTCGTGTTGGCCTACCTTAGAGTTTACAATCTGAGACGCCCTCGGGTCGGCTTTCCTTTTGAAAATCCATTTTGTGATGGTAACCTCTGGTTATGAGATCGTCTTTGTGTCGGCCTACCTTAGAGTTTAGGATCTGAGACCGCCCTCGTGTTGGCTTTCCTTCTAAAATCTATCTTGTGATGGTACCCTCTGGTTATGAGATCGCCTTTGTGTCGGCCTACCTTAGAGTTTAGGTTCTGAGACCGCCCTCGTGTCGGCTTTCCTACGAAAAAACATCTTGTGATGGTACCCTCTAGTTATGTGACCGCCTTCGTGTTTGCCTACCTTAGTGTTTAGGATCTGAGATCGCCCACGTGTTGGCTTTTTTTCTAAAATCCATCATGTGATGGTAACCTCTGGTTATGAGACCGCCTTCGTGTCGGCTTACCTTAGAGTTTAGGATCTGAGACCGAACTCATGTCGGCTTTCCTTTTGAAAATCCATCTTGTGATGGTAACCTCTGGTTTTGAGACTGCCTTCGGGTCGGCTTACCTTAGAGTTTAGGATCTGAGACCGCCATCGTGTCGGCTTTCCTTTTGAAAATCCATCTTGTGATGGTAACCTCTGGTTATGAGACCGCCTTCGTGTTGGCCTACCTTAGAGTTTAGGATCTGAGACTGCCCTCGTGTCGGATTTCCTTTTGAAAATCCATCTGGTGATGGTAACCTCTGGTTATGAGACCTCCTTCGTGTCGGCCTACCTTAGAGTTTAGGATCTGAAACCGCCCTCGTGTCGGCTTTCCTCTAAAATCCATCTTGTGATGGTAACCTTTGATTATGAGACTGCCTTCGTGTCGGCTTACCTTATAGTTTAGGATGTGAGACCGCCCTCGTGTCAGCTTTCCTTCTAAAATGGATCTTGTGATGGTACCCTCTGGTTATGGGACTGCCTTCGTGTCGGCCTACCATAGAGTTTAGGATCTGAGACGCCCTTGTGTCGGCTTTCCTTTTGAAAATCCACCTTGTGATGGTAACATCTAGTTATGAGACCATCTTCGTGTCGGCCTACCTTAGAGTTTAGGATCTGAGACCGCCCTCGTGTTGGCTTTCCTTCTAAAATCCATCTTGTGATGGTACCTTCTGGTTATGAGACCGCCTTCGTGTCGGCTTACCTTAGAGTTTAGGATCTGAGACCGAACTCATGTCGGCTTTCCTTTTGAAAATCCATCTTGTGATGGTAACCTCTGGTTTTGAGACCGCCTTCGTGTCGGCTTACCTTAAAGTTTAGGATCTGAGACCGCCATCGTGTCGGCCTTCCTTTTGAAAATCCATCTTGTGTTGGTAACCTCTGGTTATGAGACCGCCTTCGTGTTGGCCTACCTTAGAGTTTAGGATATGAGTCGCCCTCGTGTCGGCTTTCCTTCTAAAATCCATCTTGTAATGGTAACCTCTGGTTATAAGACCGCCTTCGTGTTGGCCTACCTTAGAGTTTAGGATCTGATACCGCCCTCGTGTCGGCTTTCCCTCTAAAATCCGTCTTGTGATGGTAACCTCTGGTTATGAGACCGCCTTCGTGTCGGCCTACCTTAGAGTTTAGGATCTGAGACGCACTCGTGTCGGCTTTCCTTTTGAAAATCCATCTTGTGATGGTAACCTCTGGTTTTGAGACCGCCTTCGTGTCGGTTTACCTTAAAGTTTAGGACCTGAGACCGCCATCGTGTCGGCTTTCCTTTTGAAAATCCATCTTGTGATGGTAACCTCTGGTTATGAGACCGCCTTCGTGTTGGCCTACCTTAGAGTTTAGCATATGAGTCACCCTCGTGTCGGCTTTCCTTCTAAAATCCATCTTGTAATGGTAACCTCTGGTTATAAGACCGCCTTCGTGTTTGCCTACCTTAGAGTTTAGGATCAGATACCGCCCTCGTGTCAGCTTTCCCTCTAAAATCCGTCTTGTGATGGTAACCTCTGGTTATGAGACCACCTTCGTGTCGGCCTACCTTAGAGTTTAGGATCTGAGACCGCCCTCGTGTCGGTTTTCCTTCTAAAATCGATCTTGTGATGGTACCCTTTGGCTATGAGATTGCCTTCGTGTTGGCCTACCTTAGAGTTTAGGATCTGAGACGCACTCATGTCGGCTTTCCTTTTGAAAATCCATCTTGTGATGGTAACCTCTGGTTATGAGATCGTCTTTGTGTCGGCCTACCTTAGACTTTAGGATCTGAGACCGCCCTCGTGTTGGCTTTGCTTCTAAAATCTATCTTTCGATGGTACCCTCTGGTTATTAGATCGCCATTGTGTCGGCCTACCTTCAAGTTTAGGTTCTGAGACCGCCCTCGTGTCGGCTTTCCTTCGAAAAAATATCTTGTGATGGTACCCCCTGGTTATGTGACCGCCTTTGTGTTTGCCTACTTTAGAGTTTAGGATCTGAGATCGCCCACGTGTTGGCTTTCCTTCTAAAATCCATCTTCTGATGGTAACCTCTGTTTATGAGACCGCCTTCATGTCAGCCTACCTTAGAGTTTAGGATTTGAGACAGCCCTCATGTCGGCTTTCCTTCTAAAATCCATCATGTGATGGTAACCTCGGGTTATGAGACCGCCTTCGTGTCGGCTTACCTTAAAGTTTAGGATCTGAGACCCGACTCATGTCGGCTTTCTTTTGAAAATCTATCTTGTGATGGTAACCTCTGGTTTTGAGACCGCCTTTGTGTCGGCTTACCTTAGAATTTAGGATCTGAGACCGCCATCGTGTCGATTTTCCTTTTGAAAATCCATCTTGTGATGGTAACCTCTAGTTATGAGACCGCCTTCGTGTTGGCCTACCTTAGAGTTTAGGATCTGAGTCGCCCTAGTGTCGGCTTTCCTTCTAAAATCCATCTTGTAATGGTAACCTCTGGTTATAAGACCGCCTTCGTGTCGGCCTACCTTAGCGTTTAGGATCAGATACCGCCCTCGTGTCGGCCTTCCCTCTAAAATCCGTCTTGTGATGGTAACCTCTGGTTATGAGACCGCCTTCGTGTCGGCCTACCTTAGAGTTTAGGATCTGAGACCGCCCTCGTGTCGGTTTTCCTTCTAAAATCGATCTTGTGATGGTACCCTTTGGCTATGAGATTGCCTTCGTGTTGGCCTACCTTAGAGTTTACGATCTGAGACGCCCTCGTGTCGGGTTTCCTTTTGAAAATCCATTTTGTGATGGTAACCTCTGGTTATGAGATCGTCTTTGTGTCGGCCTACCTTAGACTTTAGGATCTGAGACCGCCCTCGTGTTGGCTTTCCTTCTAAAATCTATCTTGTGATGGTACCCTCTGGTTATGAGATCGCCTTTGTGTCGGCCTACCTTAGAGTTTAGGTTCTGAGACCGCCCTCGTGTCGGCTTTCCTACGAAAAAACATCTTGTGATGGTACCCTCTAGTTATGTGACCGCCTTCGTGTTTGCCTACCTTAGTGTTTAGGATCTGAGATCGCCCACGTGTTGGCTTTCCTTCTAAAATCCATCTTCTGATGGTAACCTCTGTTTACGAGACCGCCTTCGTGTCGGCCTACCTTAGAGTTTAGGATTTGAGACAGCCCTCATGTCGGCTTTCCTTCTAAAATCCATCATGTGATGGTAACCTCTGGTTATGAGACCGCCTTCGTGTCGGCTTACCTTAGAGTTTAGGATCTGAGACCCGACTCATGTCGGCTTTCTTTTGAAAATCTATCTTGTGATGGTAACCTCTGGTTTTGAGACCGCCTTTGTGTCGGCTTACCTTAGAATTTAGGATCTGAGACCGCCATCGTGTCGATTTTCCTTTTGAAAATCCAACTTGTGATGGTAACCTCTAGTTATGAGACCGCCTTCGTGTTGGCCTACCTTAGAGTTTAGGATCTGAGTCGCCCTAGTGTCGGCTTTCCTTCTAAAATCCATCTTGTAATGGTAACCTCTGGTTATAAGACCGCCTTCGTGTCGACCTACCTTAGCGTTTAGGATCAGATACCGCCCTCGTGTCGGCTTTCCCTCTAAAATCCGTCTTGTGATGGTAACCTCTGGTTATGAGACCGCCTTCGTGTCGGCCTACCTTAGAGTTTAGGATCTGAGACCGCCCTCGTGTCGGTTTTCCTTCTAAAATCGATCTTGTGATGGTACCCTTTGGCTATGAGATTGCCTTCGTGTTGGCCTACCTTAGAGTTTACGATCTGAGACGCCCTCGTGTCGGGTTTCCTTTTGAAAATCCATTTTGTGATGGTAACCTCTGGTTATGAGATCGTCTTTGTGTCGGCCTACCTTAGACTTTAGGATCTGAGACCGCCCTCGTGTTGGCTTTCCTTCTAAAATCTATCTTGTGATGGTACCCTCTGGTTATGAGATCGCCTTTGTGTCGGCCTACCTTAGAGGTTAGGTTCTGAGACCGCCCTCGTGTCGGCTTTCCTACGAAAAAACATCTTGTGATGGTACCCTCTAGTTATGTGACCGCCTTCGTGTTTGCCTACCTTAGTGTTTAGGATCTGAGATCGCCCACGTGTTGGCTTTCCTTCTAAAATCCATCTTCTGATGGTAACCTCTGTTTATGAGACCGCCTTCGTGTCGGCCTACCTTAGAGTTTAGGATTTGAGACAGCCCTCATGTCGGCTTTCCTTCTAAAATCCATCATGTGATGGTAACCTCTGGTTATGAGACCGCCTTCGTGTCGGCTTACCTTAGAGTTTAGGATCTGAGACCGAACTCATGTCGGCTTTCCTTTTGAAAATCTATCATGTGATGGTAACCTCTGGTTTTGAGACCGCCTTCGTGTCGGCTTACCTTAGAGTTTAGGATCTGAGACCGCCATCGTGTCGATTTTCCTATTGAAAATCCATCTTGTGATGGTAACCTCTAGTTATGAGACCGCCTTCGTGTTGGCCTACCTTAGAGTTTAGGATCTGAGTCGCCCTAGTGTCGGCTTTCCTTCTAAAATCCATCTTGTAATGGTAACCTCTGGTTATAAGACCGCCTTCGTGTCGACCTACCTTAGCGTTTAGGATCAGATACCGCCCTCGTGTCGGCTTTCCCTCTAAAATCCGTCTTGTGATGGTAACCTCTGGTTATGAGACCGCCTTCGTGTCGGCCTACCTTAGAGTTTAGGATCTGAGACCGCCCTCGTGTCGGTTTTCCTTCTAAAATCGATCTTGTGATGGTACCCTTTGGCTATGAGATTGCCTTCGTGTTGGCCTACCTTAGAGTTTACGATCTGAGACGCCCTCGTGTCGGGTTTCCTTTTGAAAATCCATTTTGTGATGGTAACCTCTGGTTATGAGATCGTCTTTGTGTCGGCCTACCTTAGACTTTAGGATCTGAGACCGCCCTCGTGTTGGCTTTCCTTCTAAAATCTATCTTGTGATGGTACCCTCTGGTTATGAGATCGCCTTTGTGTCGGCCTACCTTAGAGTTTAGGTTCTGAGACCGCCCTCGTGTCGGCTTTCCTACGAAAAAACATCTTGTGATGGTACCCTCTAGTTATGTGACCGCCTTCGTGTTTGCCTACCTTAGTGTTTAGGATCTGAGATCGCCCACGTGTTGGCTTTCCTTCTAAAATCCATCTTCTGATGGTAACCTCTGTTTATGAGACCGCCTTCGTGTCGGCCTACCTTAGAGTTTAGGATTTGAGACAGCCCTCATGTCGGCTTTCCTTCTAAAATCCATCATGTGATGGTAACCTCTGGTTATGAGACCGCCTTCGTGTCGGCTTACCTTAGAGTTTAGGATCTGAGACCGAACTCATGTCGGCTTTCCTTTTGAAAATCTATCATGTGATGGTAACCTCTGGTTTTGAGACCGCCTTCGTGTCGGCTTACCTTAGAGTTTAGGATCTGAGACCGCCATCGTGTCGATTTTCCTATTGAAAATCCATCTTGTGATGGTAACCTCTAGTTATGAGACCGCCTTCGTGTTGGCCTACCTTAGAGTTTAGGATCTGAGTCGCCCTAGTGTCGGCTTTCCTTCTAAAATCCATCTTGTAATGGTAACCTCTGGTTATAAGACCGCCTTCGTGTCGGCCTACCTTAGAGTTTAGGATCGGATACCGCCCTCGTGTCGGCTTTCCCTCTAAAATCCGTCTTGTGATGGTAACCTCTGGTTATGAAACCGCCTTCGTGTCGGCCTACCTTAGAGTTTAGGATCTGAGACAGCCCTCGTGTCGGTTTTCCTTCTAAAATCGATCTTGTGATGGTACCCTTTGGCTATGAGATTGCCTTCGTGTTGGCCTACCTTAGAGTTTACGATCTGAGACGCCCTCGTGTCGGGTTTCCTTTTGAAAATCCATTTTGTGATGGTAACCTCTGGTTATGAGATCGTCTTTGTGTCGGCCTACCTTAGAGTTTAGGATCTGAGACCGCCCTCGTGTTGGCTTTCCTTCTAAAATCTATCTTGTGATGGTACCCTCTGGTTATGAGATCGCCTTTGTGTCGGCCTACCTTAGAGTTTAGGTTCTGAGACCGCCCTCGTGTCGGCTTTCCTACGAAAAAACATCTTGTGATGGTACCCTCTAGTTATGTGACCGCCTTCGTGTTTGCCTACCTTAGTGTTTAGCATCTGAGATCGCCCACGTGTTGGCTTTCCTTCTAAAATCCATCTTGTGATGGTAACCTCTGTTTATGAAACCGCCTTCGTGTCGGCCTACCTTAGAGTTTAGGATTTGAGACAGCCCTCATGTCGGGTTTCCTTCTAAAATCCATCATGTGATGGTAACCTCTGGTTTTGAGACCGCCTTCGTGTCGACTTACCTTAGAGTTTAGGATCTGAGACCGAACTCATGTTGGCTTTCCTTTTGAAAATCCATCTTGTGATGGTAACCTCTGGTTTTGAGACCGCCTTCGTGTGGGCTTACCTTAGAGTTTAGGATCTGAGACCGCCATCGTGTCGGCTTTCCTTTTGAAAATCCATCTTGTGATGGTAACCTCTAGTTATGAGACAGCCTTCGTGTTGGCCTACCTTAGAGTTTAGGATCTGAGACTGCCCTCGTGTCGGCTTTCCTTTTGAAAATCCATCTGGTGATGGTAACCTCTGGTTATGAGACCGCCTTCGTGTCGGCCTACCTTAGAGTTTAGGATCTGAAACCGCCCTCGTGTCGGCTTTCCTCTAAAATCCATCTTGTGATGGTAACCTTTGATTATGAGACTGCCTTCGTGTCGGTTTACCTTATAGTTTAGTATGTGAGACCGCCCTCGTGTCAGCTTTCCTTCTAAAATGGATCTTGTGATGGTACCCTCTGGTTATGGGACTGCCTTCGTGTCGGCCTACCTTAGAGTTAAGGATCTGAGACGCCCTTGTGTCGGCTTTCCTTTTGAAAATCCACCTTGTGATCGTAACATCTGGTTATGAGACCATCTTCGTGTCGGCCTATCTTAGAGTTTAGGATCTGAGACCGCCCTCGTGTTGGCTTTCCTTCTAAAATCCATCTTGTGATGGTACCTTCTGGTTATGAGACCGCCTTCGTGTCGGCCTACCTTAGAGTTTAGGATCTGAGACAGCCCTCATGTCGGCTTTCCTTCTAAAATCCATCATGTGATGGTAACCTCTGGTTATGAGACCGCCTTCGTGTCGGCTTACCTTAGAGTTTAGGATCTGAGACCGAACTCATGTCGGCTTTCCTACGAAAAAACATCTTGTGATGGTACCCTCTAGTTATGTGACCGCCTTCGTGTTTGCCTACCTTAGTGTTTAGGATTTGAGATCGCCCACGTGTTGGCTTTCCTTCTAAAATCCATCTTCTGATGGTAACCTCTGTTTATGAGACCGCCTTCGTGTCGGCCTACCTTAGAGTTTAGGATCTGAGACCGCCCTCGTGTTGGCTTTCCTTCTAAAATCTATCTTGTGATGGTACCCTCTGGTTATGAGATCGCCTTCGTGTCGGCCTACCTTAGAGTTTAGGATTTGAGACAGCCCTCATGTCGGTTTTCCTTCTAAAATCCATCATGTGATGGTAACCTCTGGTTCTGAGACCGCCTTCGTGTCGGCTTACCTTAGAGTCTAGGATCTGAGACCGAACTCATGTCGGCTTTCCTTTTGAAAATCCATCTTGTGATGGTAACCTCTGGTTTTGAGACCGCCTTCGTGTCGGCTTACCTTAGAGTTTAGGATCTGAGACCGCCATTGTGTCGGCTTTCCTTTTGAAAATCCATCTTGTGATGGTACCCTCTAGTTATGTGACCGCCTTCGTGTTTGCCTACCTTAGTGTTTAGGATCTGAGATCGCCCACGTGTTGGCTTTCCTTCTAAAATCCATCTTCTGATGGTAACCTCTATTTATGAGACCGCCTTCGTGTCGGCCTACCTTAGAGTTTAGGATTTGAGACAGCCCTCATGTCGGCTTTCCTTCTAAAATCCATCATGTGATGGTAACCTCTGGTTATGAGACCGCCTTCGTGTCGGCTTACCTTAGAGTTTAGGATCTGAGACCGAACTCATGTCGGCTTTCCTTTTGAAAATCTATCATGTGATGGTAACCTCTGGTTTTGAGACCGCCTTCGTGTCGGCTTACCTTAGAGTTTAGGATCTGAGACCGCCATCGTGTCGATTTTCCTATTGAAAATCCATCTTGTGATGGTAACCTCTAGTTATGAGACCGCCTTCGTGTTGGCCTACCTTAGAGTTTAGGATCTGAGTCGCCCTAGTGTCGGCTTTCCTTCTAAAATCCATCTTGTAATGGTAACCTCTGGTTATAAGACCGCCTTCGTGTCGGCCTACCTTAGAGTTTAGGATCGGATACCGCCCTCGTGTCGGCTTTCCCTCTAAAATCCGTCTTGTGATGGTAACCTCTGGTTATGAGACCGCCTTCGTGTCGGCCTACCTTAGAGTTTAGGATCTGAGACCGCCCTCGTGTCGGTTTTCCTTCTAAAATCGATCTTGTGATGGTACCCTTTGGCTATGAGATTGCCTTCGTGTTGGCCTACCTTAGAGTTTACGATCTGAGACGCCCTCGTGTCGGGTTTCCTTTTGAAAATCCATTTTGTGATGGTAACCTCTGGTTATGAGATCGTCTTTGTGTCGGCCTACCTTAGAGTTTAGGATCTGAGACCGCCCTCGTGTTGGCTTTCCTTCTAAAATCTATCTTGTGATGGTACCCTCTGGTTATGAGATCGCCTTTGTGTCGGCCTACCTTAGAGTTTAGGTTCTTAGACCGCCCTCGTGTCGGCTTTCCTACGAAAAAACATCTTGTGATGGTACCCTCTAGTTATGTGACCGCCTTCGTGTTTGCCTACCTTAGTGTTTAGCATCTGAGATCGCCCACGTGTTGGCTTTCCTTCTAAAATCCATCTTGTGATGGTAACCTCTGTTTATGAAACCGCCTTCGTGTCGGCCTACCTTAGAGTTTAGGATTTGAGACAGCCCTCATGTCGGCTTTCCTTCTAAAATCCATCATGTGATGGTAACCTCTGGTTTTGAGACCGCCTTCGTGTCGACTTACCTTAGAGTTTAGGATCTGAGACCGAACTCATGTCGGCTTTCCTTTTGAAAATCCATCTTGTGATGGTAACCTCTGGTTTTGAGACTGCCTTCGTGTGGGCTTACCTTAGAGTTTAGGATCTGAGACCGCCATCGTGTCGGCTTTCCTTTTGAAAATCCATCTTGTGATGGTAACCTCTAGTTATGAGACAGCCTTCGTGTTGGCCTACCTTAGAGTTTAGGATCTGAGACTGCCCTCGTGTCGGCTTTCCTTTTGAAAATCCATCTGGTGATGGTAACCTCTGGTTATGAGACCGCCTTCGTGTCGGCCTACCTTAGAGTTTAGGATCTGAAACCGCCCTCGTGTCGGCTTTCCTCTAAAATCCATCTTGTGATGGTAACCTTTGATTATGAGACTGCCTTCGTGTCGGTTTACCTTATAGTTTAGGATGTGAGACCGCCCTCGTGTCAGTTTTCCTTCTAAAATGGATCTTGTGATGGTACCCTCTGGTTATGGGACTGCCTTCGTGTCGGCCTACCTTAGAGTTAAGGATCTGAGACGCCCTTGTGTCGGCTTTCCTTTTGAAAATCCACCTTGTGATCGTAACATCTGGTTATGAGACCATCTTCGTGTCGGCCTATCTTAGAGTTTAGGATCTGAGACCGCCCTCGTGTTGGCTTTCCTTCTAAAATCCATCTTGTGATGGTACCTTCTGGTTATGAGACCGCCTTCGTGTCGGCCTACCTTAGAGTTTAGGATCTGAGACAGCCCTCATGTCGGCTTTCCTTCTAAAATCCATCATGTGATGGTAACCTCTGGTTATGAGACCGCCTTCGTGTCGGCTTACCTTAGAGTTTAGGATCTGAGACCGAACTCATGTCGGCTTTCCTACGAAAAAACATCTTGTGATG
The DNA here is from genome assembly GCA_022829125.1 of Lathyrus tuberosus. Lineage (NCBI taxonomy): Eukaryota > Viridiplantae > Streptophyta > Magnoliopsida > Fabales > Fabaceae > Lathyrus > Lathyrus tuberosus. Next base: position 11,868,655 of record JALAZF010000038.1, read on the forward strand.
GTACCCTCTAGTTATGTGACCGCCTTCGTGTTTGCCTACCTTAGTGTTTAGGATTTGAGATCGCCCACGTGTTGGCTTTCCTTCTAAAATCCATCTTCTGATGGTAACCTCTGTTTATGAGACCGCCTTCGTGTCGGCCTACCTTAGAGTTTAGGATCTGAGACCGCCCTCGTGTTGGCTTTCCTTCTAAAATCTATCTTGTGATGGTACCCTCTGGTTATGAGATCGCCTTCGTGTCGGCCTACCTTAGAGTTTAGGATTTGAGACAGCCCTCATGTCGGTTTTCCTTCTAAAATCCATCATGTGATGGTAACCTCTGGTTCTGAGACCGCCTTCGTGTCGGCTTACCTTAGAGTCTAGGATCTGAGACCGAACTCATGTCGGCTTTCCTTTTGAAAATCCATCTTGTGATGGTAACCTCTGGTTTTGAGACCGCCTTCGTGTCGGCTTACCTTAGAGTTTAGGATCTGAGACCGCCATTGTGTCGGCTTTCCTTTTGAAAATCCATCTTGTGATGGTACCCTCTAGTTATGTGACCGCCTTCGTGTTTGCCTACCTTAGTGTTTAGGATCTGAGATCGCCCACGTGTTGGCTTTCCTTCTAAAATCCATCTTCTGATGGTAACCTCTGTTTATGAGACCGCCTTCGTGTCGGCCTACCTTAGAGTTTAGGATTTGAGACAGCCCTCATGTCGGCTTTCCTTCTAAAATCCATCATGTGATGGTAACCTCTGGTTATGAGACCGCCTTCGTGTCGGCTTACCTTAGAGTTTAGGATCTGAGACCGAACTCATGTCGGCTTTCCTTTTGAAAATCTATCATGTGATGGTAACCTCTGGTTTTGAGACTGCCTTCGTGTGGGCTTACCTTAGAGTTTAGGATCTGAGACCGCCATCGTGTCGGCTTTCCTTTTGAAAATCCATCTTGTGATGGTAACCTCTAGTTATGAGACAGCCTTCGTGTTGGCCTACCTTAGAGTTTAGGTTCTGAGACTGCCCTCGTGTCGGCTTTCCTTTTGAAAATCCATCTGGTGATGGTAACCTCTGGTTATGAGACCGCCTTCGTGTCGGCCTACCTTAGAGTTTAGGATCTGAAACCGCCCTCGTGTCGGCTTTCCTCTAAAATCCATCTTGTGATGGTAACCTTTGATTATGAGACTGCCTTCGTGTCGGTTTACCTTATAGTTTAGGATGTGAGACCGCCCTCGTGTCAGTTTTCCTTCTAAAATGGATCTTGTGATGGTACCCTCTGGTTATGGGACTGCCTTCGTGTCGGCCTACCTTAGAGTTAAGGATCTGAGACGCCCTTGTGTCGGCTTTCCTTTTGAAAATCCACCTTGTGATCGTAACATCTGGTTATGAGACCATCTTCGTGTCGGCCTATCTTAGAGTTTAGGATCTGAGACCGCCCTCGTGTTGGCTTTCCTTCTAAAATCCATCTTGTGATGGTACCTTCTGGTTATGAGACCGCCTTCGTGTCGGCCTACCTTAGAGTTTAGGATCTGAGACAGCCCTCATGTCGGCTTTCCTTCTAAAATCCATCATGTGATGGTAACCTCTGGTTATGAGACCGCCTTCGTGTCGGCTTACCTTAGAGTTTAGGATCTGAGACCGAACTCATGTCGGCTTTCCTACGAAAAAACATCTTGTGATGGTACCCTCTAGTTATGTGACCGCCTTCGTGTTTGCCTACCTTAGTGTTTAGGATTTGAGATCGCCCACGTGTTGGCTTTCCTTCTAAAATCCATCTTCTGATGGTAACCTCTGTTTATGAGACCGCCTTCGTGTCGGCCTACCTTAGAGTTTAGGATCTGAGACCGCCCTCGTGTTGGCTTTTCTTCTAAAATCTATCTTGTGATGGTACCCTCTGGTTATGAGATCGCCTTCGTGTCGGCCTACCTTAGAGTTTAGGATTTGAGACAGCCCTCATGTCGGTTTTCCTTCTAAAATCCATCATGTGATGGTAACCTCTGGTTCTGAGACCGCCTTCGTGTCGGCTTACCTTAGAGTCTAGGATCTGAGACCGAACTCATGTCGGCTTTCCTTTTGAAAATCCATCTTGTGATGGTAACCTCTGGTTTTGAGACCGCCTTCGTGTCGGCTTACCTTAGAGTTTAGGATCTGAGACCGCCATTGTGTCGGCTTTCCTTTTGAAAATCCATCTTGTGATGGTACCCTCTAGTTATGTGACCGCCTTCGTGTTTGCCTACCTTAGTGTTTAGGATCTGAGATCGCCCACGTGTTGGCTTTCCTTCTAAAATCCATCTTCTGATGGTAACCTCTGTTTATGAGACCGCCTTCGTGTCGGCCTACCTTAGAGTTTAGGATTTGAGACAGCCCTCATGTCGGCTTTCCTTCTAAAATCCATCATGTGATGGTAACCTCTGGTTATGAGACCGCCTTCGTGTCGGCTTACCTTAGAGTTTAGGATCTGAGACCGAACTCATGTCGGCTTTCCTTTTGAAAATCTATCATGTGATGGTAACCTCTGGTTTTGAGACTGCCTTCGTGTGGGCTTACCTTAGAGTTTAGGATCTGAGACCGCCATCGTGTCGGCTTTCCTTTTGAAAATCCATCTTGTGATGGTAACCTCTAGTTATGAGACAGCCTTCGTGTTGGCCTACCTTAGAGTTTAGGTTCTGAGACTGCCCTCGTGTCGGCTTTCCTTTTGAAAATCCATCTGGTGATGGTAACCTCTGGTTATGAGACCGCCTTCGTGTCGGCCTACCTTAGAGTTTAGGATCTGAAACCGCCCTCGTGTCGGCTTTCCTCTAAAATCCATCTTGTGATGGTAACCTTTGATTATGAGACTGCCTTCGTGTCGGTTTACCTTATAGTTTAGGATGTGAGACCGCCCTCGTGTCAGTTTTCCTTCTAAAATGGATCTTGTGATGGTACCCTCTGGTTATGGGACTGCCTTCGTGTCGGCCTACCTTAGAGTTAAGGATCTGAGACGCCCTTGTGTCGGCTTTCCTTTTGAAAATCCACCTTGTGATCGTAACATCTGGTTATGAGACCATCTTCGTGTCGGCCTATCTTAGAGTTTAGGATCTGAGACCGCCCTCGTGTTGGCTTTCCTTCTAAAATCCATCTTGTGATGGTACCTTCTGGTTATGAGACCGCCTTCGTGTCGGCCTACCTTAGAGTTTAGGATCTGAGACAGCCCTCATGTCGGCTTTCCTTCTAAAATCCATCATGTGATGGTAACCTCTGGTTATGAGACCGCCTTCGTGTCGGCTTACCTTAGAGTTTAGGATCTGAGACCGAACTCATGTCGGCTTTCCTACGAAAAAACATCTTGTGATGGTACCCTCTAGTTATGTGACCGCCTTCGTGTTTGCCTACCTTAGTGTTTAGGATTTGAGATCGCCCACGTGTTGGCTTTCCTTCTAAAATCCATCTTCTGATGGTAACCTCTGTTTATGAGACCGCCTTCGTGTCGGCCTACCTTAGAGTTTAGGATCTGAGACCGCCCTCGTGTTGGCTTTCCTTCTAAAATCTATCTTGTGATGGTACCCTCTGGTTATGAGATCGCCTTCGTGTCGGCCTACCTTAGAGTTTAGGATTTGAGACAGCCCTCATGTCGGTTTTCCTTCTAAAATCCATCATGTGATGGTAACCTCTGGTTCTGAGACCGCCTTCGTGTCGGCTTACCTTAGAGTCTAGGATCTGAGACCGAACTCATGTCGGCTTTCCTTTTGAAAATCCATCTTGTGATGGTAACCTCTGGTTTTGAGACCGCCTTCGTGTCGGCTTACCTTAGAGTTTAGGATCTGAGACCGCCATTGTGTCGGCTTTCCTTTTGAAAATCCATCTTGTGATGGTACCCTCTAGTTATGTGACCGCCTTCGTGTTTGCCTACCTTAGTGTTTAGGATCTGAGATCGCCCACGTGTTGGCTTTCCTTCTAAAATCCATCTTCTGATGGTAACCTCTGTTTATGAGACCGCCTTCGTGTCGGCCTACCTTAGAGTTTAGGATTTGAGACAGCCCTCATGTCGGCTTTCCTTCTAAAATCCATCATGTGATGGTAACCTCTGGTTATGAGACCGCCTTCGTGTCGGCTTACCTTAGAGTTTAGGATCTGAGACCGAACTCATGTCGGCTTTCCTTTTGAAAATCTATCATGTGATGGTAACCTCTGGTTTTGAGACCGCCTTCGTGTCGGCTTACCTTAGAGTTTAGGATCTGAGACCGCCATCGTGTCGATTTTCCTATTGAAAATCCATCTTGTGATGGTAACCTCTAGTTATGAGACCGCCTTCGTGTTGGCCTACCTTAGAGTTTAGGATCTGAGTCGCCCTAGTGTCGGCTTTCCTTCTAAAATCCATCTTGTAATGGTAACCTCTGGTTATAAGACCGCCTTCGTGTCGGCCTACCTTAGAGTTTAGGATCGGATACCGCCCTCGTGTCGGCTTTCCCTCTAAAATCCGTCTTGTGATGGTAACCTTTGGTTATGAGACCGCCTTCGTGTCGGCCTACCTTAGAGTTTAGGATCTGAGACCGCCCTCGTGTCGGTTTTCCTTCTAAAATCGATCTTGTGATGGTACCCTTTGGCTATGAGATTGCCTTCGTGTTGGCCTACCTTAGAGTTTACGATCTGAGACGCCCTCGTGTCGGGTTTCCTTTTGAAAATCCATTTTGTGATGGTAACCTCTGGTTATGAGATCGTCTTTGTGTCGGCCTACCTTAGAGTTTAGGATCTGAGACCGCCCTCGTGTTGGCTTTCCTTCTAAAATCTATCTTGTGATGGTACCCTCTGGTTATGAGATCGCCTTTGTGTCGGCCTACCTTAGAGTTTAGGTTCTGAGACCGCCCTCGTGTCGGCTTTCCTACGAAAAAACATCTTGTGATGGTACCCTCTAGTTATGTGACCGCCTTCGTGTTTGCCTACCTTAGTGTTTAGCATCTGAGATCGCCCACGTGTTGGCTTTCCTTCTAAAATCCATCTTGTGATGGTAACCTCTGTTTATGAAACCGCCTTCGTGTCGGCCTACCTTAGAGTTTAGGATTTGAGACAGCCCTCATGTCGGCTTTCCTTCTAAAATCCATCATGTGATGGTAACCTCTGGTTTTGAGACCGCCTTGGTGTCGACTTACCTTAGAGTTTAGGATCTGAGACCGAACTCATGTCAGCTTTCCTTTTGAAAATCCATCTTGTGATGGTAACCTCTGGTTTTGAGACCGCCTTCGTGTGGGCTTACCTTAGAGTTTAGGATCTGAGACCGCCATCGTGTCGGCTTTCCTTTTGAAAATCCATCTTGTGATGGTAACATCTAGTTATGAGACAGCCTTCGTGTTGGCCTACCTTAGAGTTTAGGATCTGAGACTGCCCTCGTGTCGGCTTTCCTTTTGAAAATCCATCTGGTGATGGTAACCTCTGGTTATGAGACCGCCTTCGTGTCGGCCTACCTTAGAGTTTAGGATCTGAAACCGCCCTCGTGTCGGCTTTCCTCTAAAATCCATCTTGTGATGGTAACCTTTGATTATGAGACTGCCTTCGTGTCGGTTTACCTTATAGTTTAGGATGTGAGACCGCCCTCGTGTCAGCTTTCCTTCTAAAATGGATCTTGTGATGGTACCCTCTGGTTATGGGACTGCCTTCGTGTCGGCCTACCTTAGAGTTAAGGATCTGAGACGCCCTTGTGTCTGCTTTCCTTTTGAAAATCCACCTTGTGATCGTAACATCTGGTTATGAGACCATCTTCGTGTCGGCCTATCTTAGAGTTTAGGATCTGAGACCGCCCTCGTGTTGGCTTTCCTTCTAAAATCCATCTTGTGATGGTACCTTCTGGTTATGAGACCGCCTTCGTGTCGGCCTACCTTAGAGTTTAGGATCTGAGACAGCCCTCATGTCGGCTTTCCTTCTAAAATCCATCATGTGATGGTAACCTCTGGTTATGAGACCGCCTTCGTGTCGGATTACCTTAGAGTTTAGGATCTGAGACCGAACTCATGTCGGCTTTCCTACGAAAAAACATCTTGTGATGGTACCCTCTAGTTATGTGACCTCCTTCGTGTTTGCCTACCTTAGTGTTTAGGATCTGAGATCGCCCACGTGTTGGCTTTCCTTCTAAAATCCATCTTCTGATGGTAACCTCTGTTTATGAGACCGCCTTCGTGTCGGCCTACCTTAGAGTTTAGGATCTGAGACCGCCCTCGTGTTGGCTTTCCTTCTAAAATCTATCTTGTGATGGTACCCTCTGGTTATGAGATCGCCTTCGTGTCGGCCTACCTTAGAGTTTAGGATTTGAGACAGCCCTCATGTCGGTTTTCCTTCTAAAATCCATCATGTGATGGTAACCTCTGGTTCTGAGACCGCCTTCGTGTCGGCTTACCTTAGAGTCTAGGATCTGAGACCGAACTCATGTCGGCTTTCCTTTTGAAAATCCATCTTGTGATGGTAACCTCTGGTTTTGAGACCGCCTTCGTGTCGGCTTACCTTAGAGTTTAGGATCTGAGACCGCCATTGTGTCGGCTTTCCTTTTGAAAATCCATCTTGTGATGGTACCCTCTAGTTATGTGACCGCCTTTGTGTTTGCCTACCTTAGTGTTTAGGATCTGAGATCGCCCACGTGTTGGCTTTCCTTCTAAAATCCATCTTCTGATGGTAACCTCTGTTTATGAGACCGCCTTCGTGTCGGCCTACCTTAGAGTTTAGGATTTGAGACAGCCCTCATGTCGGCTTTCCTTCTAAAATCCATCATGTGATGGTAACCTCTGGTTATGAGACCGCCTTCGTGTCGGCTTACCTTAGAGTTTAGGATCTGAGACCGAACTCATGTCGGCTTTCCTTTTGAAAATCTATCATGTGATGGTAACCTCTGGTTTTGAGACCGCCTTCGTGTCGGCTTACCTTAGAGTTTAGGATCTGAGACCGCCATCGTGTCGATTTTCCTATTGAAAATCCATCTTGTGATGGTAACCTCTAGTTATGAGACCGCCTTCGTGTTGGCCTACCTTAGAGTTTAGGATCTGAGTCGCCCTAGTGTCGGCTTTCCTTCTAAAATCCATCTTGTAATGGTAACCTCTGGTTATAAGACCGCCTTCGTGTCGGCCTACCTTAGAGTTTAGGATCGGATACCGCCCTCGTGTCGGCTTTCCCTCTAAAATCCGTCTTGTGATGGTAACCTCTGGTTATGAGATCGTCTTTGTGTCGGCCTACCTTAGAGTTTAGGATCTGAGACCGCCCTCGTGTTGGCTTTCCTTCTAAAATCTATCTTGTGATGGTACCCTCTGGTTATGAGATCGCCTTTGTGTCGGCCTACCTTAGAGTTTAGGTTCTGAGACCGCCCTCGTGTCGGCTTTCCTACGAAAAAACATCTTGTGATGGTACCCTCTAGTTATGTGACCGCCTTCGTGTTTGCCTACCTTAGTGTTTAGCATCTGAGATCGCCCACGTGTTGGCTTTCCTTCTAAAATCCATCTTGTGATGGTAACCTCTGTTTATGAAACCGCCTTCGTGTCGGCCTACCTTAGAGTTTAGGATTTGAGACAGCCCTCATGTCGGCTTTCCTTCTAAAATCCATCATGTGATGGTAACCTCTGGTTTTGAGACCGCCTTCGTGTCGACTTACCTTAGAGTTTAGGATCTGAGACCGAACTCATGTCGGCTTTCCTTTTGAAAATCCATCTTGTGATGGTAACCTCTGGTTTTGAGACCGCCTTCGTGTGGGCTTACCTTAGAGTTTAGGATCTGAGACCGCCATCGTGTCGGCTTTCCTTTTGAAAATCCATCTTGTGATGGTAACCTCTAGTTATGAGACAGCCTTCGTGTTGGCCTACCTTAGAGTTTAGGATCTGAGACTGCCCTCGTGTCGGCTTTCCTTTTGAAAATCCATCTGGTGATGGTAACCTCTGGTTATGAGACCGCCTTCGTGTCGGCCTACCTTAGAGTTTAGGATCTGAAACCGCCCTCGTGTCGGCTTTCCTCTAAAATCCATCTTGTGATGGTAACCTTTGATTATGAGACTGCCTTCGTGTCGGTTTACCTTATAGTTTAGGATGTGAGACCGCCCTCGTGTCAGCTTTCCTTCTAAAATGGATCTTGTGATGGTACCCTCTGGTTATGGGACTGCCTTCGTGTCGGCCTACCTTAGAGTTAAGGATCTGAGACGCCCTTGTGTCGGCTTTCCTTTTGAAAATCCACCTTGTGATCGTAACATCTGGTTATGAGACCATCTTCGTGTCGGCCTATCTTAGAGTTTAGGATCTGAGACCGCCCTCGTGTTGGCTTTCCTTCTAAAATCCATCTTGTGATGGTACCTTCTGGTTATGAGACCGCCTTCGTGTCGGCCTACCTTAGAGTTTAGGATCTGAGACAGCCCTCATGTCGGCTTTCCTTCTAAAATCCATCATGTGATGGTAACCTCTGGTTATGAGACCGCCTTCGTGTCGGCTTACCTTAGAGTTTAGGATCTGAGACCGAACTCATGTCGGCTTTCCTACGAAAAAACATCTTGTGATGGTACCCTCTAGTTATGTGACCGCCTTCGTGTTTGCCTACCTTAGTGTTTAGGACCTGAGATCGCCCACGTGTTGGCTTTCCTTCTAAAATCCATCTTCTGATGGTAACCTCTGTTTATGAGACCGCCTTCGTGTCGGCCTACCTTAGAGTTTAGGATCTGAGACCGCCCTCGTGTTGGCTTTCCTTCTAAAATCTATCTTGTGATGGTACCCTCTGGTTATGAGATCGCCTTCGTGTCGGCCTACCTTAGAGTTTAGGATTTGAGACAGCCCTCATGTCGGTTTTCCTTCTAAAATCCATCATGTGATGGTAACCTCTGGTTCTGAGACCGCCTTCGTGTCGGCTTACCTTAGAGTCTAGGATCTGAGACCGAACTCATGTCGGCTTTCCTTTTGAAAATCCATCTTGTGATGGTAACCTCTGGTTTTGAGACCGCCTTCGTGTCGGGTTACCTTAGAGTTTAGGATCTGAGACCGCCATTGTGTCGGCTTTCCTTTTGAAAATCCATCTTGTGATGGTACCCTCTAGTTATGTGACCGCCTTCGTGTTTGCCTACCTTAGTGTTTAGGATCTGAGATCGCCCACGTGTTGGCTTTCCTTCTAAAATCCATCTTCTGATGGTAACCTCTGTTTATGAGACCGCCTTCGTGTCGGCCTACCTTAGAGTTTAGGATTTGAGACAGCCCTCATGTCGGCTTTCCTTCTAAAATCCATCATGTGATGGTAACCTCTGGTTATGAGACCGCCTTCGTGTCGGCTTACCTTAGAGTTTAGGATCTGAGACCGAACTCATGTCGGCTTTCCTTTTGAAAATCTATCATGTGATGGTAACCTCTGGTTTTGAGACCGCCTTCGTGTCGGCTTACCTTAGAGTTTAGGATCTGAGACTGCCATCGTGTCGATTTTCCTATTGAAAATCCATCTTGTGATGGTAACCTCTAGTTATGAGACCGCCTTCGTGTTGGCCTACCTTAGAGTTTAGGATCTGAGTCGCCCTAGTGTCGGCTTTCCTTCTAAAATCCATCTTGTAATGGTAACATCTGGTTATAAGACCGCCTTCGTGTCGGCCTACCTTAGAGTTTAGTATCGGATACCGCCCTCGTGTCGGCTTTCCCTCTAAAATCCGTCTTGTGATGGTAACCTCTGGTTATGAGACCGCCTCCGTGTCGGCCTACCTTAGAGTTTAGGATCTGAGACCGCCCTCGTGTCGGTTTTCCTTCTAAAATCGATCTTGTGATGGTACCCTTTGGCTATGAGATTGCCTTCGTGTTGGCCTACCTTAGAGTTTACGATCTGAGACGCCCTCGTGTCGGGTTTCCTTTTGAAAATCCATTTTGTGATGGTAACCTCTGGTTATGAGATCGTCTTTGTGTCGGGCTACCTTAGAGTTTAGGATCTGAGACCGCCCTCGTGTTGGCTTTCCTTCTAAAATCTATCTTGTGATGGTACCCTCTGGTTATGAGATCGCCTTTGTGTCGGCCTACCTTAGAGTTTAGGTTCTGAGACCGCCCTCGTGTCGGCTTTCCTACGAAAAAACATCTTGTGATGGTACCCTCTAGTTATGTGACCGCCTTCGTGTTTGCCTACCTTAGTGTTTAGCATCTGAGATCGCCCACGTGTTGGCTTTCCTTCTAAAATCCATCTTGTGATGGTAACCTCTGTTTATGAAACCGCCTTCGTGTCGGCCTACCTTAGAGTTTAGGATTTGAGACAGCCCTCATGTCGGCTTTCCTTCTAAAATCCATCATGTGATGGTAACCTCTGGTTTTGAGACCGCCTTCGTGTCGACTTACCTTAGAGTTTAGGATCTGAGACCGAACTCATGTCGGCTTTCCTTTTGAAAATCCATCTTGTGATGGTAACCTCTGGTTTTGAGACCGCCTTCGTGTGGGCTTACCTTAGAGTTTAGGATCTGAGACCGCCATCGTGTCGGCTTTCCTTTTGAAAATCCATCTTGTGATGGTAACCTCTAGTTATGAGATAGCCTTCGTGTTGGCCTACCTTAGAGTTTAGGATCTGAGACTGCCCTCGTGTCGGCTTTCCTTTTGAAAATCCATCTGGTGATGGTAACCTCTGGTTATGAGACCGCCTTCGTGTCGGCCTACCTTAGAGTTTAGGATCTGAAACCGCCCTCGTGTCGGCTTTCCTCTAAAATCCATCTTGTGATGGTAACCTTTGATTATGAGACTGCCTTCGTGTCGGTTTACCTTATAGTTTAGGATGTGAGACCGCCCTCGTGTCATCTTTCCTTCTAAAATGGATCTTGTGATGGTACCCTCTGGTTATGGGACTGCCTTCGTGTCGGCCTACCTTAGAGTTAAGGATCTGAGACGCCCTTGTGTCGGCTTTCCTTTTGAAAATCCACCTTGTGATCGTAACATCTGGTTATGAGACCATCTTCGTGTCGGCCTATCTTAGAGTTTAGGATCTGAGACCGCCCTCGTGTTGGCTTTCCTTCTAAAATCCATCTTGTGATGGTACCTTCTGGTTATGAGACCGCCTTCGTGTCGGCCTACCTTAGAGTTTAGGATCTGAGACAGCCCTCATGTCGGCTTTCCTTCTAAAATCCATCATGTGATGGTAACCTCTGGTTATGAGACCGCCTTCGTGTCGGCTTACCTTAGAGTTTAGGATCTGAGACCGAACTCATGTCGGCTTTCCTACGAAAAAACATCTTGTGATGGTACCCTCTAGTTATGTGACCGCCTTCGTGTTTGCCTACCTTAGTGTTTAGGATCTGAGATCGCCCACGTGTTGGCTTTCCTTCTAAAACCATCTTCTGATGGTAACCTCTGTTTATGAGACCGCCTTCGTGTCGGCCTACCTTAGAGTTTAGGATCTGAGACCGCCCTCGTGTTGGCTTTCCTTCTAAAATCTATCTTGTGATGGTACCCTCTGGTTATGAGATCGCCTTCGTGTCGGCCTACCTTAGAGTTTAGGATTTGAGACAGCCCTCATGTCGGTTTTCCTTCTAAAATCCATCATGTGATGGTAACCTCTGGTTCTGAGACCGCCTTCGTGTCGGCTTACCTTAGAGTCTAGGATCTGAGACCGAACTCATGTCGGCTTTCCTTTTGAAAATCCATCTTGTGATGGTAACCTCTGGTTTTGAGACCGCCTTCGTGTCGGCTTACCTTAGAGTTTAGGATCTGAGACCGCCATTGTGTCGGCTTTCCTTTTGAAAATCCATCTTGTGATGGTAACCTCTAGTTATGAGACAACCTTCGTGTTGGCCTACCTTAGAGTTTAGGATCTGAGACTGCCCTCGTGTCGGCTTTCCTTTTGAAAATCCATCTGGTGATGGTAACCTCGGGTTATGAGACCGCCTTCGTGTCGGCATACCTTAGAGTTTAGGATCTGAAACTGCCCTCGTGTCGGCTTTCCTCTAAAATCCATCTTGTGATGGTAACCTTTGATTATGAGACTGCCTTCGAGTCGGCTTACCTTATAGTTTAGGATGTGAGACCGCCCTCGTGTCTGCTTTCCTTCTAAAATGGATCTTGTGATGGTACCCTCTGGTTATGGGACTGCCTTCGTGTCGGCCTACCTTAGAGTTTAGGATCTGAGACGCCCTTGTGTCGGCTTTCCTTTTGAAAATCCACCTTGTGATGGTAACATCTGGTTATGAGACCATCTTCGTGTCGGCCTACCTTAGAGTTTAGGATCTGAGACCGCCCTCGTGTTGGCTTTCCTTTTAAAATCCATCTTGTGATGGTACCTTCTGGTTATGAGACCGCCTTCGTGTCGGCCTACCTTAGAGTTTAGGATCTGAGACAGCCCTCATGTCGGCTTTCCTTCTAAAATCCATCTTGTAATGGTAACCTTTGGTTATAAGACAACTTCGTGTTGGCCTGCCTTAGAATTTAGGATCTGATACCGCCCTCGTGTCGGCTTTCCCTCTAAAATCCGTCTTGTGATGGAAACCTCTGGTTATGAGACCGCCTTCGTGTCGGCCTACCTTAGAGTTTAGGATCTGATACCGCCCTCGTGTCGGTTTTCCTTCTAAAATCGATCTTGTGATGGTACCCTTTGGCTATGAGATTGCTTTCGTGTTGGCCTACCTTAGAGTTTACGATCTGAGACGCCCTCGTGTCGGCTTTCCTTTTGAAAATCCATTTTGTGATGGTAACCTCTGGTTATGAGATCGTCTTCGTGTCGGCCTACCTTAGAGTTTAGGATCTGAGACCGCCCTCGTGTTGGCTTTCCTTCTAAAATCTATCTTGTGATGGTACCCTCTGGTTATGAGATCGCCTTTGTGTCGGCCTACCTTAGAGTTTAGATTCTGAGACCGCCCTCGTGTCGGCTTTCCTACGAAAAAACATCTTGTGATGGTACCCTCTAGTTATGTGACCGCCTTCGTGTTTTCCTACATTAGTGTTTAGGATCTGAGATCGCCCACGTGTTGGCTTTCCTTCTAAAATCCATCTTGTGATGGTAACCTCTGTTTATGAGACCACCTTCGTGTCGGCCTACCTTAGAGTTTAGGATTTGAGACAGCCCTCATGTCGGCTTTCCTTCTAAAATCCATCATGTGATGGTAACCTCTGGTTATGAGACCGCCTTCGTGTCGGCTTACCTTAGAGTTTAGGATCTGAGACCGAACTCATGTCGGCTTTCCTTTTGAAAATCCATCTTGTGATGGTAACCTCTGGTTTTGAGACCGCCTTCGTGTCGGCTTACCTTAGAGTTTAGGATCTGAGACCGCCATTGTGTCGGCTTTCCTTTTGAAAATCCATCTTGTGATGGTAACCTCTAGTTATGAGACAGCCTTCGTGTTGGCCTACCTTAGAGTTTAGGATCTGAGACTGCCCTCGTGTCGGCTTTCCTTTTGAAAATCCATCTGGTGATGGTAACCTCTGGTTATGAGACCGCCTTCGTTTCGGCATACCTTAGAGTTTAGGATCTGAAACTGCCCTCGTGTCGGCTTTCCTCTAAAATCCATCTTGTGATGGTAACCTTTGATTATGAGATTGCCTTCGTGTCGGCTTACCTTATAGTTTAGGATGTGAGACCGCCCTCGTGTCTGCTTTCCTTCTAAAATGGATCTTGTGATGGTACCCTCTGGTTATGGGACTGCCTTCGTGTCGGCCTACCTTAGAGTTTAGGATCTTAGACGCCCTTGTGTCGGCTTTCCTTTTGAAAATCCACCTTGTGATGGTAACATCTGGTTATGAGACCATCTTCGTGTCGGCCTACCTTAGAGTTTAGGATCTGAGACCGCCCTCGTGTTGGCTTTCCTTCCAAAATCCATCTTGTGATGGTACCTTCTGGTTATGAGACCGCCTTCGTGTCGGCCTACCTTAGAGTTTAGGATCTGAGACAGCCCTCATGTCAGCTTTCCTTCTAAAATCCATCATGTGATGGTAACCTCTGGTTATGAGACCGCCTTCGTGTCGGCTTACCTTAGAGTTTAGGATCTGAGACCGAACTCATGTCGGCTTTCCTTTTGAAAATCCATCTTGTGATGGTAACCTCGGGTTTTGAGACCGCCTTCGTGTCGGCTTACCTTAAAGTTTAGGATCTGAGACCGCCATCGTGTCGGCTTTCCTTTTGAAAATCCATCTTGTGATGGTAACCTCTGGTTATGAGACTGCCTTCGTGTTGGCCTACCTTAGAGTTTAGGATATGAGTCGCCCTCGTGTCGGCTTTCCTTCTAAAATCCATCTTGTAATGGTAACCTTTGGTTATAAGACAGCTTCGTGTTGGCCTGCCTTAGAGTTTAGGATCTGATACCGCCCTCGTGTCGGCTTTCCCTCTAAAATCCGTCTTGTGATGGAAACCTCTGGTTATGAGACCGCCTTCGTGTCGGCCTACCTTAGAGTTTAGGATCTGATACCGCCCTCGTGTCGGTTTTCCTTCTAAAATCGATCTTGTGATGGTACCCTTTGGCTATGAGATTGCTTTCGTGTTGGCCTACCTTAGAGTTTACGATCTGAGACGCCCTCGTGTCGGCTTTCCTTTTGAAAATCCATTTTGTGATGGTAACCTCTGGTTATGAGATCGTCTTCGTGTCGGCCTACCTTAGAGTTTAGGATCTGAGACCGCCCTCGTGTTGGCTTTCCTTCTAAAATCTATCTTGTGATGGTACCCTCTGGTTATGAGATCGCCTTTGTGTCGGCCTACCTTAGAGTTTAGATTCTGAGACCGCCCTCGTGTCGGCTTTCCTACGAAAAAACATCTTGTGATGGTACCCTCTAGTTATGTGACCGCCTTCGTGTTTTCCTACATTAGTGTTTAGGATCGGAGATCGCCCACGTGTTGGCTTTCCTTCTAAAATCCATCTTCTGATGGTAACCTCTGTTTATGAGACCACCTTCGTGTCGGCCTACCTTAGAGTTTAGGATTTGAGACAGCCCTCATGTCGGCTTTCCTTCTAAAATCCATCATGTGATGGTAACCTCTGGTTATGAGACCGCCTTCGTGTCGGCTTACCTTAGAGTTTAGGATCTGAGACCGAACTCATGTCGGCTTTCCTTTTGAAAATCCATCTTGTGATGGTAACCTCTGGTTTTGAGACCGCCTTCGTGTCGGCTTACCTTAGAGTTTAGTATCTGAGACCGCCATTGTGTCGGCTTTCCTTTTGAAAATCCATCTTGTGATGGTAACCTCTAGTTATGAGACAGCCTTCGTGTTGGCCTACCTTAGAGTTTAGGATCTGAGACTGCCCTCGTGTCGGCTTTCCTTTTGAAAATCCATCTGGTGATGGTAACCTCTGGTTATGAGACCGCCTTCGTGTCGGCCTACCTTAGAGTTTAGGATCTGAGACCGCCCTCGTGTTGGCTTTCCTTCTAAAATCTATCTTGTGATGGTACCCTCTGGTTATGAGATCGCCTTTGTGTCGGCCTACCTTAGAGTTTAGATTCTGAGACCGCCCTCGTGTCGGCTTTCCTACGAAAAAACATCTTGTGATGGTACCCTCTAGTTATGTGACCGCCTTCGTGTTTTCCTACATTAGTGTTTAGGATCTGAGATCGCCCACGTGTTGGCTTTCCTTCTAAAATC
Source organism: Lathyrus tuberosus (assembly GCA_022829125.1). NCBI lineage: Eukaryota > Viridiplantae > Streptophyta > Magnoliopsida > Fabales > Fabaceae > Lathyrus > Lathyrus tuberosus. Next base: position 11,884,121 of record JALAZF010000038.1, read on the forward strand.
CATCTTGTGATGGTATCCTCTGTTTATGAGACCACCTTCGTGTCGGCCTACCTTAGAGTTTAGGATTTGAGACAGCCCTCATGTCGGCTTTCCTTCTAAAATCCATCATGTGATGGTAACCTCTGGTTATGAGACTGCCTTCGTGTCGGCTTACCTTAGAGTTTAGGATCTGAGACCGAACTCATGTCGGCTTTCCTTTTGAAAATCCATCTTGTGATGGTAACCTCTGGTTATGAGACTGCCTTCGTGTTGGCCTACCTTAGAGTTTAGGATATGAGTCGCCCTCGTGTCGGCTTTCCTTCTAAAATCCATCTTGTAATGGTAACCTTTGGTTATAAGACAGCTTCGTGTTGGCCTGCCTTAGAGTTTAGGATCTGATACCGCCCTCGTGTCGGCTTTCCCTCTAAAATCCGTCTTGTGATGGAAACCTCTGGTTATGAGACCGCCTTCGTGTCGGCCTACCTTAGAGTTTAGGATCTGATACCGCCCTCGTGTCGGTTTTCCTTCTAAAATCGATCTTGTGATGGTACCCTTTGGCTATGAGATTGCTTTCGTGTTGGCCTACCTTAGAGTTTACGATCTGAGACGCCCTCGTGTCGGCTTTCCTTTTGAAAATCCATTTTGTGATGGTAACCTCTGGTTATGAGATCGTCTTCGTGTCGGCCTACCTTAGAGTTTAGGATCTGAGACCGCCCTCGTGTTGGCTTTCCTTCTAAAATCTATCTTGTGATGGTACCCTCTGGTTATGAGATCGCCTTTGTGTCGGCCTACCTTAGAGTTTAGATTCTGAGACCGCCCTCGTGTCGGCTTTCCTACGAAAAAACATCTTGTGATGGTACCCTCTAGTTATGTGACCGCCTTCGTGTTTTCCTACATTAGTGTTTAGGATCGGAGATCGCCCACGTGTTGGCTTTCCTTCTAAAATCCATCTTCTGATGGTAACCTCTGTTTATGAGACCACCTTCGTGTCGGCCTACCTTAGAGTTTAGGATTTGAGACAGCCCTCATGTCGGCTTTCCTTCTAAAATCCATCATGTGATGGTAACCTCTGGTTATGAGACCGCCTTCGTGTCGGCTTACCTTAGAGTTTAGGATCTGAGACCGAACTCATGTCGGCTTTCCTTTTGAAAATCCATCTTGTGATGGTAACCTCTGGTTTTGAGACCGCCTTCGTGTCGGCTTACCTTAGAGTTTAGTATCTGAGACCGCCATTGTGTCGGCTTTCCTTTTGAAAATCCATCTTGTGATGGTAACCTCTAGTTATGAGACAGCCTTCGTGTTGGCCTACCTTAGAGTTTAGGATCTGAGACTGCCCTCGTGTCGGCTTTCCTTTTGAAAATCCATCTGGTGATGGTAACCTCTGGTTATGAGACCGCCTTCGTGTCGGCCTACCTTAGAGTTTAGGATCTGAGACCGCCCTCGTGTTGGCTTTCCTTCTAAAATCTATCTTGTGATGGTACCCTCTGGTTATGAGATCGCCTTTGTGTCGGCCTACCTTAGAGTTTAGATTCTGAGACCGCCCTCGTGTCGGCTTTCCTACGAAAAAACATCTTGTGATGGTACCCTCTAGTTATGTGACCGCCTTCGTGTTTTCCTACATTAGTGTTTAGGATCTGAGATCGCCCACGTGTTGGCTTTCCTTCTAAAATCCATCTTGTGATGGTATCCTCTGTTTATGAGACCACCTTCGTGTCGGCCTACCTTAGAGTTTAGGATTTGAGACAGCCCTCATGTCGGCTTTCCTTCTAAAATCCATCATGTGATGGTAACCTCTGGTTATGAGACTGCCTTCGTGTCGGCTTACCTTAGAGTTTAGGATCTGAGACCGAACTCATGTCGGCTTTCCTTTTGAAAATCCATCTTGTGATGGTAACCTCTGGTTTTGAGACCGCCTTCGTGTCGGCTTACCTTAGAGTTTAGGATCTGAGACCGCCATTGTGTCGGCTTTCCTTTTGAAAATCCATCTTGTGATGGTAACCTCTAGTTATGAGATAGCCTTCGTGTTGGCCTACCTTAGAGTTTAGGATCTGAGACTGCCCTCGTGTCGGCTTTCCTTTTGAAAATCCATCTGGTGATGGTAACCTCTGGTTATGAGACCACCTTCGTGTCGGCATACCTTAGAGTTTAGGATCTGAAACTGCCCTCGTGTCGGCTTTCCTCTAAAATCCATCTTGTGATGGTAACCTTTGATTATGAGACAGCCTTCGTGTCGGCTTACCTTATCGTTTAGGATGTGAGACCGCCCTCGTGTCTGCTTTCCTTCTAAAATGGATCTTGTGATGGTACCCCCTGGTTATGGGACTGCCTTCGTGTCGGCCTACCTTAGAGTTTAGGATCTGAGACGCCCTTGTGTCGGCTTTCCTTTTGAAAATCCACCTTGTGATGGTAACATCTGGTTATGAGACCATCTTCGTGTCGGCCTACCTTAGAGTTTAGGATCTGAGACAGCCCTCGTGTTGGCTTTCCTTCTAAAATCCATCTTGTGATGGTACCTTCTGGTTATGAGACCGCCTTCGTGTCGGCCTACCTTAGAGTTTAGGATCTGAGACAGCCCTCATGTCGGCTTTCCTTCTAAAATCCATCATGTGATGGTAACCTCTGGTTATGAGACCGCCTTCGTGTCGGCTTACCTTAGAGTTTAGGATCTGAGACCGAACTCATGTCGGCTTTCCTTTTGAAAATCCATCTTGTGATGGTAACCTCGGGTTTTGAGACCGCCTTCGTGTCGGCTTACCTTAAAGTTTAGGATCTGAGACCGCCATCGTGTCGGCTTTCCTTTTGAAAATCCATCTTGTGATGGTAACCTCTGGTTATGAGACCGCCTTCGTGTTGGCCTACCTTAGAGTTTAGGATATGAGTCGCCCTCGTGTCGGCTTTCCTTCTAAAATCCATCTTGTAATGGTAACCTTTGGTTATAAGACAGCTTCGTGTTGGCCTGCCTTAGAGTTTAGGATCTGATACCGCCCTCGTGTCGGCTTTCCCTCTAAAATCCGTCTTGTGATGGAAACCTCTGGTTATGAGACCGCCTTCGTGTCGGCCTACCTTAGAGTTTAGGATCTTATACCGCCCTCGTGTCGGTTTTCCTTCTAAAATCGATCTTGTGATGGTACCCTTTAGCATTGAGATTGCTTTCGTGTTGGCCTACCTTAGAGTTTACGATCTGAGACGCCCTCGTGTCGGCTTTCCTTTTGAAAATCCATTTTGTGATGGTAACCTCTGGTTATGAGATCGTCTTCGTGTCGGCCTACCTTAGAGTTTAGGATCTGAGACCGCCCTCGTGTTGGCTTTCCTTCTAAAATCTATCTTGTGATGGTACCCTCTGGTTATGAGATCTCCTTTGTGTCGGCCTACCTTAGAGTTTAGATTCTGAGACCGCCCTCGTGTCGGCTTTCCTACGAAAAAACATCTTGTGATGGTACCCTCTAGTTATGTGACCGCCTTCGTGTTTTCCTACATTAGTGTTTAGGATTTGAGATCACCCACGTGTTGGCTTTCCTTCTAAAATCCATCTTGTGATGGTAACCTCTGTTTATGAGACCACCTTCGTGTCGGCCTACCTTAGAGTTTAGGATTTGAGACAGCCCTCATGTCGGCTTTCCTTCTAAAATCCATCATGTGATGGTAACCTCTGGTTATGAGACCGCCTTCGCGTCGGCTTACCTTAGAGTTTAGGATCTGAGACCGAACTCATGTCGGCTTTCCTTTTGAAAATCCATCTTGTGATGGTAACCTCTGGTTTTGAGACCGCCTTCGTGTCGGCTTACCTTAGAGTTTAGGATCTGAGACCGCCATTGTGTCGGCTTTCCTTTTGAAAATCCATCTTGTGATGGTAACCTCTAGTTATGAGACAGCCTTCGTGTTGGCCTACCTTAGAGTTTAGGATCTGAGACTGCCCTCGTGTCGGCTTTCCTTTTGAAAATCCATCTGGTGATGGTAACCTCTGGTTATGAGACCGCCTTCGTGTCGGCCTACCTTAGAGTTTAGGATCTGAGACCGCCCTCGTGTTGGCTTTCCTTCTAAAATCTATCTTGTGATGGTACCCTCTGGTTATGAGATCGCCTTCGTGTCGGCCTACCTTAGAGTTTAGGATTTGAGACAGCCCTCAAGTCGGTTTTCCTTCTAAAATCCATCATGTGATGGTAACCTCTGGTTATGAGACCGCCTTCGTGTCGGCTTACCTTAGAGTCTAGGATCTGAGACCGAACTCATGTCGGATTTCCTTTTGAAAATCCATCTTGTGATGGTAACCTCTGGTTTTGAGACCGCCTTCGTGTCGGCTTACCTTAGAGTTTAGGATCTGAGACCGCCATTGTGTCGGCTTTCCTTTTGAAAATCCATCTTGTGATGGTAACCTCTAGTTATGAGACAGCCTTCGTGTTGGCCTACCTTAGAGTTTAGGATCTGAGACTGCCCTCGTGTCGGCTTTCCTTTTGAAAATCCATCTGGTGATGGTAACCTCTGGTTATGAGACCGCCTTCGTGTCGGCATACCTTAGAGTTTAGGATCTGAAACTGCCCTCGTGTCGGCTTTCCTCTAAAATCCATCTTGTGATGGTAACCTTTGATTATGAGACTGCCTTCGTGTCGGCTTACCTTATAGTTTAGGATGTGAGACCGCCCTCGTGTCTGCTTTCCTTCTAAAATGGATCTTGTGATGGTACCCTCTGGTTATGGGACTGCCTTCGTGTCGGCCTACCTTAGAGTTTAGGATCTGAGACGCCCTTGTGTCAGCTTTCCTTTTGAAAATCCACCTTGTGATGGTAACATCTGGTTATGAGACCATCTTCGTGTCGGCCTACCTTAGAGTTTAGGATCTGAGACCGCCCTCGTGTTGGCTTTCCTTCTAAAATCCATCTTGTGATGGTACCTTCTGGTTCTGAGACCGCCTTCGTGTCGGCCTACCTTAGAGTTTAGGATCTGAGACAGCCCTCATGTCGGCTTTCCTTCTAAAATCCATCATGTGATGGTAACCTCTGGTTATGAGACCGCCTTCGTGTCGGCTTACCTTAGAGTTTAGGATCTGAGACCGAACTCATGTCGGCTTTCCTTTTGAAAATCCATATTGTGATGGTAACCTCGGGTTTTGAGACCGCCTTCGTGTCGGCTTACCTTAAACTTTAGGATTTGAGACCGCCATCGTGTCGGCTTTCCTTTTGAAAATCCATCTTGTGATGGTAACCTCTGGTTATGAGACCACCTTCGTGTTGGCCTACCTTAGAGTTTAGGATATGAGTCGCCCTCGTGTCGGCTTTCCTTCTAAAATCCATCTTGTAATGGTAACCTTTGGTTATAAGACAGCTTCGTGTTGGCCTGCCTTAGAGTTTAGGATCTGATACCGCCCTCGTGTCGGCTTTCCCTCTAAAATCCGTCTTGTGATGGAAACCTCTGGTTATGAGACCGCCTTCGTGTCGGCCTACCTTAGAGTTTAGGATCTGATACCGCCCTCGTGTCGGTTTTCCTTCTAAAATCGATCTTGTGATGGTACCCTTTGGCTATGAGATTGCTTTCGTGTTGGCCTACCTTAGAGTTTACGATCTGAGACGCCCTCGTGTCGGCTTTCCTTTTGAAAATCCATTTTGTGATGGTAACCTCTGGTTATGAGATCGTTTTCGTGTCGGCCTACCTTAGAGTTTAGGATCTGAGACCGCCCTCGTGTTGGCTTTCCTTCTAAAATCTATCTTGTGATGGTACCCTCTGGTTATGAGATCGCCTTTGTGTCGGCCTACCTTAGAGTTTAGATTCTGAGACCGCCCTCGTGTCGGCTTTCCTACGAAAAAACATCTTGTGATGGTACCCTCTAGTTATGTGACCGCCTTCGTGTTTTCCTACATTAGTGTTTAGGATCTGAGATCGCCCACGTGTTGGCTTTCCTTCTAAAATCCATCTTGTGATGGTAACCTCTGTTTATGAGACCACCTTCGTGTCGGCCTACCTTAGAGTTTAGGATTTGAGACAGCCCTCATGTCGGCTTTCCTTCTAAAATCCATCATGTGATGGTAACCTCTGGTTATGAGACCGCCTTCGTGTCGGCTTACTTTAGAGTTTAGGATCTGAGACCGAACTCATGTCGGCTTTCCTTTTAAAAATCCATCTTGTGATGGTAACCTCTGGTTTTGAGACCGCCTTCGTGTCGGCTTACCTTATAGTTTAGGATCTGAGACCGCCATTGTGTCGGCTTTCCTTTTGAAAATCCATCTTGTGATGGTAACCTCTAGTTATGAGACAGCCTTCGTGTTGGCCTACCTTAGAGTTTAGGATCTGAGACTGCCCTCGTGTCGGCTTTCCTTTTGAAAATCCATCTGGTGATGGTAACCTCTGGTTATGAGACCGCCTTCGTGTCGGCCTACCTTAGAGTTTAGGATCTGAAACCTCCCTCGTTTCGGCTTTCCTCTAAAATCCATCTTGTGATGGTAACCTTTAATTATGAGACTGCCTTCGTGTCGGCTTACCATAGAGTTTAGGATGTGAGACCGCCCTCGTGTCAGCTTTCCTACTAAAATGGATCTTGTGATGGTACCCTCTGGTTATGGGACTGCCTTCGTGTCGGCCTACCTTAGAGTTTAGGATCTGAGACGCCCTTGTGTCGGCTTTCCTTTTGAAAATCCACCTTGTGATGGTAACATCTGGTTATGAGACCATCTTCGTATCGGCCTACCTTAGAGTTTAGGATCTGAGACCGCCCTCGTGTTGGCTTTCCTTCTAAAATCCATCTTGTGATGGTACCTTCTGGTTATGAGACCACCTTCGTGTCGGCCTACCTTAGAGTTTAGGATCTGAGACAGCCCTCATGTCGGCTTTCCTTCTAAAATCCATCGTGTGATGGTAACCTCTGGTTATGAGACCGCCTTCGTGTCGGCTTACCTTAGAGTTTAGGATCTGAGACCGAACTCATGTCGGCTTTCCTTTTAAAAATCCATCTTGTGATGGTAACCTCGGGTTTTGAGACCGCCTTCGTGTCGGCTTACCTTAAAGTTTAGGATCTGAGACCGCCATCGTGTCGGCTTTCCTTTTGAAAATCCATCTTGTGATGGTAACCTCTGGTTATGAGACCGCCTTCGTGTTGGCCTACCTTAGAGTTTAGGATATGAGTCGCCCTCGTGTCGGCTTTCCTTCTAAAATCCATCTTGTAATGGTAACCTTTGGTTATAAGACCGCCTTCGTGTTGGCCTGCCTTAGAGTTTAGGATCTGATACCGCCCTCGTGTCGGCTTTCCCTCTAAAATCCGTCTTGTGATGGAAACCTATGGTTAGGAGACCGCCTTCATGTCGGCCTACCTTAGAGTTTAGGATCTGAGACCGCCCTCGTGTCGGTTTTCCTTCTAAAATCGATCTTGTGATGGTACCCTTTGGCTATGAGATTGCTTTCGTGTTGGCCTACCTTAGAGTTTACGATCTGAGACGCCCTCGTGTCGGCTTTCCTTTTGAAAATCCATTTTGTGATGGTAACCTCTGGTTATGAGATCGTCTTCGTGTCGGCCTACCTTAGAGTTTAGGATCTGAGACCGCCCTCGTGTTGGCTTTCCTTCTAAAATCTATCTTGTGATGGTACCCTCTGGTTATGAGATCGCCTTTGTGTCGGCCTACCTTAGAGTTTAGGTTCTGAGACCGCCCTCGTGTCGGCTTTCCTACGAAAAAACATCTTGTGATGGTACCCTCTAGTTATGTGACCGCCTTCGTGTTTTCCTACCTTAGTGTTTAGGATCTGAGATCGCCCACGTGTTGGCTTTCCTTCTAAAATCCATCTTGTGATGGTAACCTCTGTTTATGAGACCACCTTCGTGTCGGCCTACCTTAGAGTTTAGGATTTGAGACAGCCCTCATGTCGGCTTTCCTTCTAAAATCCATCATGTGATTGTAACCTCTGGTTATGAGACCGCCTTCGTGTCGGCTTACCTTAGAGTTTAGGATCTGAGACCGAACTCATGTCGGCTTTCCTTTTGAAAATCCATCTTGTGATGGTAACCTCTGGTTTTGAGACCGCCTTCGTGTCGACTTACCTTAGAGTTTAGGATCTGAGACCGCCATTGTGTCGGCTTTCCTTTTGAAAATCCATCTTGTGATGGTAACCTCTAGTTATGAGACAGCCTTCGTGTTGGCCTACCTTAGAGTTTAGGATCTGAGACTGCCCTCGTGTCGGCTTTCCTTTTGAAAATCCATCTGGTGATGGTAACCTCTGGTTATGAGACCACCTTCGTGTCGGCCTACCTTAGAGTTTAGGATCTGAAACCGCCCTCGTGTCGGCTTTCCTCTAAAATCCATCTTATGATGGTAACCTTTGATTATGAGACTGCCTTCGTGTCGGCTTACCTTATAGTTTAGGATGTGAGACCGCCCTCGTGTCAGCTTTCCTTCTAAAATGGATCTTGTGATGGTACCCTCTGGTTATGGGACTGCCTTCGTGTCGGCCTACCTTAGAGTTTAGGATCTGAGACGCCCTTGTGTCGGCTTTGCTTTTGAAAATCCACCTTGTGATGGTAACATCTGGTTATGAGACCATCTTCGTGTCGGCCTACCTTAGAGTTTAGGATCTGAGACCGCCCTCGTGTTGGCTTTCCTTCTAAAATCCATCTTGTGATGGTACCTTCTGGTTATGAGACCGCCTTCGTGTTGGCCTACCTTAGAGTTTAGGATCTGAGACAGCCCTCATGTCGGCTTTCCTTCTAAAATCCATCATGTGATGGTAACCTCTGGTTATGAGACCGCCTTCGTGTCGGCTTACCTTAGAGTTTAGGATCTGAGACCGAACTCATGTCGGCTTTCCTTTTGAAAATCCATCTTGTGATGGTAACCTCGGGTTTTGAGACCGCCTTCGTGTCGGCTTACCTTAAAGTTTAGGATCTGAGACCGCCATCGTGTCGGCTTTCCGTTTGAAAATCCATCTTGTGATGGTAACCTCTGGTTATGAAACCGCCTTCGTGTTGGCCTACCTTAGAGTTTAGGATATGAGTCGCCCTCGTGTCGGTTTTCCTTCTAAAATCCATCTTGTAATGGTAACCTTTGGTTATAAGACCGCCTTCGTGTTGGTCTGCCTTAGAGTTTAGGATCTGATACCGCCCTCGTGTCGGCTTTCCCTCTAAAATCCGTCTTGTGATGGAAACATCTGGTTATGAGACCGCCTTCGTGTCGGCCTACCTTAGAGTTTAGGATCTGAGACCGCCCTCGTGTCGGTTTTCCTTCTAAAATCGATCTTGTGATGGTACCCTTTGGCTATGAGATTGCTTTCGTGTTGGCCTACCTTAGAGTTTACGATCTGAGACGCCCTCGTGTCGGCTTTCCTTTTGAAAATCCATTTTGTGATGGTAACCTCTGGTTATGAGATCGTCTTCGTGTCGGCCTACCTTAGAGTTTAGGATCTGAGACCGCCCTCGTGTTGGCTTTCCTTCTAAAATCTATCTTGTGATAGTACCCTCTGGTTATGAGATCGCCTTTGTGTCGGCCTACCTTAGAGTTTAGGTTCTGAGACCGCCCTCGTGTCGGCTTTCCTACGAAAAAACATCTTGTGATGGTACCCTCTAGTTATGTGACCGCCTTCGTGTTTTCCTACCTTAGTGTTTAGGATCTGAGATCGCCCACGTGTTGGCTTTCCTTCTAAAATCCATCTTGTGATGGTAACCTCTGTTTATGAGACCACCTTCGTGTCGGCCTACCTTAGAGTTTAGGATTTGAGACAGCCCTCATGTCGGCTTTCCTTCTAAAATCCATCATGTGATGGTAACCTCTGGTTATGAGACCGCCTTCGTGTCGGCTTACCTTAGAGTTTAGGATCTGAGACCGAACTCATGTCGGCTTTCCTTTTGAAAATCCATCTTGTGATGGTAACCTCTGGTTTTGAGACCGCCTTCGTGTCGGCTTACCTTAGAGTTTAGGATCTGAGACCGCCATTGTGTCGGCTTTCCTTTTGAAAATCCATCTTGTGATGGTAACCTCTAGTTATGAGACAGCCTTCGTGTTGGCCTACTTTAGAGTTTAGGATCTGAGACTGCCCTCGTGTCGGCTTTCCTTTTGAAAATCCATCTGGTGATGGTAACCTCTGGTTATGAGACCGCCTTCGTGTCGGCCTACCTTAGAGTTTAGGATCTGAAACCGCCCTCGTGTCGGCTTTCCTCTAAAATCCATCTTGTGATGGTAACCTTTGATTATGAGACTGCCTTCGTGTCGGCTTACCTTATAGTTTAGGATGTGAGACCGCCCTCGTGTCAGCTTTCCTTCTAAAATGGATCTTGTGATGGTACCCTCTGGTTATGGGACTGCCTTCGTGTCGGCCTACCTTAGAGTTTAGGATCTGAGACGCCCTTGTGTCGGCTTTGCTTTTGAAAATCCACCTTGTGATGGTAACATCTGGTTATGAGACCATCTTCGTGTCGGCCTACCTTAGAGTTTAGGATCTGAGACCGCCCTCGTATTGGCTTTCCTTCTAAAATCCATCTTGTGATGGTACCTTCTGGTTATGAGACCGCCTTCGTGTTGGCCTACCTTAGAGTTTAGGATCTGAGACAGCCCTCATGTCGGCTTTCCTTCTAAAATCCATCATGTGATGGTAACCTCTGGTTATGAGACCGCCTTCGTGTCGGCTTACCTTAGAGTTTAGGATCTGAGACCGAACTCATGTCGGCTTTCCTTTTGAAAATCCATCTTGTGATGGTAACCTCGGGTTTTGAGACCGCCATCGTGTCGGCTTACCTTAAAGTTTAGGATCTGAGACCGCCATCGTGTCGGCTTTCCGTTTGAAAATCCATCTTGTGATGGTAACCTCTGGTTATGAAACCGCCTTCGTGTTGGCCTACCTTAGAGTTTAGGATATTAGTCGCCCTCGTGTCGGCTTTCCTTCTAAAATCCATCTTGTAATGGTAACCTTTGGTTATAAGACCGCCTTCGTGTTGGCCTGCCTTAGACTTTAGGATCTGATACCGCCCTCGTGTCGGCTTTCCCTCTAAAATCCGTCTTGTGATGGAAACCTCTGGTTATGAGACCGCCTTCGTGTCGGCCTACCTTAGAGTTTAGGATCTGAGACCGCCCTCGTGTCGGTTTTCCTTCTCAAATCGATCTTGTGATGGTACCCTTTGGCTATGAGATTGCTTTCGTGTTGGCCTACCTTAGAGTTTACGATCTGAGACGCCCTCGTGTCGGCTTTCCTTTTGAAAATCCATTTTGTGATGGTAACCTCTGGTTATGAGATCGTCTTGGTGTCGGCCTACCTTAGAGTTTAGGATCTGAGACCGCCCTCGTGTTGGCTTTCCTTCTAAAATCTATCTTGTGATGGTACCCTCTGGTTATGAGATCGCCTTTGTGTTGGCCTACCTTAGAGTTTAGGTTCTGAGACCGCCCTCGTGTCGGCTTTCCTACGAAAAAACATCTTGTGATGGTACCCTCTAGTTATGTGACCGCCTTCGTGTTTTCCTACCTTAGTGTTTAGGATCTGAGATCGCCCACGTGTTGGCTTTCCTTCTAAAATCCATCTTGTGATGGTAACCTCTGTTTATGAGACCACCTTCGTGTCGGCCTACCTTAGAGTTTAGGATTTGAGACAGCCCTCATGTCGGCTTTCCTTCTAAAATCCATCATGTGATGGTAACCTCTGGTTATGAGACCGCCTTCGTGTCGGCTTACCTTAGAGTTTAGGATCTGAGACCGAACTCATGTCGGCTTTCCTTTTGAAAATCCATCTTGTGATGGTAACCTCTGGTTTTGAGACCGCCTTCGTGTCGGCTTACCTTAGAGTTTAGGATCTGAGACCGCCATTGTGTCGGCTTTCCTTTTGAAAATCCATCTTGTGATGGTAACCTCTAGTTATGAGACAGCCTTCGTGTTGGCCTACTTTAGAGTTTAGGATCTGAGACTGCCCTCGTGTCGGCTTTCCTTTTGAAAATCCATCTGGTGATGGTAACCTCTGGTTATGAGACCGCCTTCGTGTCGGCCTACCTTAGAGTTTAGGATCTGAAACCGCCCTCGTGTCGGCTTTCCTCTAAAATCCATCTTGTGATGGTAACCTTTGATTATGAGACTGCCTTCGTGTCGGCTTACCTTATAGTTTAGGATGTGAGACCGCCCTCGTGTCAGCTTTCCTTCTAAAATGGATCTTGTGATGGTACCCTTTGGTTATGGGACTGCCTTCGTGTCGGCCTACCTTAGAGTTCAGGATCTGAGACGCCCTTGTGTCGGCTTTGCTTTTGAAAATCCACCTTGTGATGGTAACATCTGGTTATGAGACCATCTTCGTGTCGGCCTACCTTAGAGTTTAGGATCTGAGACCGCCCTCGTATTGGCTTTCCTTCTAAAATCCATCTTGTGATGGTACCTTCTGGTTATGAGACCGCCTTCGTGTTGGCCTACCTTAGAGTTTAGGATCTGAGACAGCCCTCATGTCGGCTTTCCTTCTAAAATCCATCATGTGATGGTAACCTCTGGTTATGAGACCGCCTTCGTGTCGGCTTACCTTAGAGTTTAGGATCTGAGACCGAACTCATGTCGGCTTTCCTTTTGAAAATCCATCTTGTGATGGTAACCTCGGGTTTTGAGACCGCCTTCGTGTCGGCTTACCTTAAAGTTTAGGATCTGAGACCGCCATCGTGTCGGCTTTCCTTTTGAAAATCCATCTTGTGATGGTAACCTCTGGTTATGAGACCGCCTTCGTGTTGGCCTACCTTAGAGTTTAGGATATGAGTCGCCCTCGTGTCGTCTTTCCTTCTAAAATCCATCTTGTAATGGTAACCTTTGGTTATAAGACCGCCTTCGTGTTGGCCTGCCTTAGAGTTTAGGATCTGATACCGCCCTCATGTCGGCTTTCCCTCTAAAATCCGTCTTGTGATGGTAACCTCTGGTTATGAGACCGCCTTCGTGTCGGCCTACCTTAGAGTTTAGGATCTGAGACCGCCCTCGTGTCGGGTTTCCTTCTAAAATCGATCTTGTGGTGGTACCCTTTGGCTATGAGATTGCCTTCGTGTTGGCCTACCTTAGAGTTTACGATCTGAGACGCCCTCGTGTCGGCTTTCCTTTTGAAAATCCATTTTGTGATGGTAACCTCTGGTTATGAGATCGTCTTCGTGTCGGCCTACCTTAGAGTTTAGGATCTGAGACCGCCCTCGTGTTGGCTTTCCTTCTAAAATTTATCTTGTGATGGTACCCTCTGGTTATGAGATCGCCTTTGTGTCGGCCTACCTTAGAGTTTAGGTTCTGAGACCGCCCTCGTGTCGGCTTTCCTACGAAAAAACATCTTGTGATGGTACCCTCTAGTTATGTGACCGCCTTCGTGTTTTCCTACCTTAGTGTTTAGGATCTGAGATCGCCCACGTGTTGGCTTTCCTTCTAAAATCCATCTTGTGATGGTAACCTCTGTTTATGAGACCACCTTCGTGTCGGCCTACCTTAGAGTTTAGGATTTGAGACAGCCCTCATGTCGGCTTTCCTTCTAAAATCCATCATGTGATGGTAACCTCTGGTTATGAGACCGCCTTCGTGTCGGCTTACCTTAGAGTTTAGGATCTGAGACCGAACTCATGTCGGCTTTCCTTTTGAAAATCCATCTTGTGATGGTAACCTCTGGTTTTGAGACCGCCTTCGTGTCGGCTTACCTTAGAGTTTAGGATCTGAGACCGCCATTGTGTCGGCTTTCCTTTTGAAAATCCATCTTGTGATGGTAACCTCTAGTTATGAGACAGCCTTCGTGTTAGCCTACTTTAGAGTTTAGGATCTGAGACTGCCCTCGTGTCGGCTTTCCTTTTGAAAATCCATCTGGTGATGGTAACCTCTGGTTATGAGACCGCCTTCGTGTCGGCCTACCTTAGAGTTTAGGATCTGAAACCGCCCTCGTGTCGGCTTTCCTCTAAAATCCATCTTGTGATGGTAACCTTTGATTATGAGACTGCCTTCGTGTCGGCTTACCTTATAGTTTAGGATGTGAGACCGCCCTCGTGTCAGCTTTCCTTCTAAAATGGATCTTGTGATGGTACCCTCTGGTTATGGGACTGCCTTCGTGTCGGCCTACCTTAGAGTTTAGGATCTGAGACGCCCTTGTGTCGGCTTTGCTTTTGAAAATCCACCTTGTGATGGTAACATCTGGTTATGAGACCATCTTCGTGTCGGCCTACCTTAGAGTTTAGGATCTGAGACCGCCCTCGTGTTGGCTTTCCTTCTAAAATCCATCTTGTGATGGTACCTTCTGGTTATGAGACCGCCTTCGTGTTGGCCTACCTTAGAGTTTAGGATCTGAGACAGCCCTCATGTCGGCTTTCCTTCTAAAATCCATCATGTGATGGTAACCTCTGGTTATGAGACCGCCTTCGTGTCGGCTTACCTTAGAGTTTAGGATCTGAGACCGAACTCATGTCGGCTTTCCTTTTGAAAATCCATCTTGTGATGGTAACCTCGGGTTTTGAGACCGCCTTCATGTCGGCTTACCTTAAAGTTTAGGATCTGAGACCGCCATCGTGTCGGCTTTCCGTTTGAAAATCCATCTTGTGATGGTAACCTCTCGTTATGAAACCGCCTTCGTGTTGGCCTACCTTAGAGTTTAGGATATGAGTCGCCCTCGTGTCGGCTTTCCTTCTAAAATCCATCTTGTAATGGTAACCTTTGGTTATAAGACCGCCTTCGTGTTGGCCTGCCTTAGAGTTTAGGATCTGATACCGCCCTCGTATCGGCTTTCCCTCTAAAATCTGTCTTGTGATGGAAACCTCTGGTTATGAGACCGCCTTCGTGTCGGCCTACCTTAGAGTTTAGGATCTGAGACCGCCCTCGTGTCGGTTTTCCTTCTAAAATCGATCTTGTGATGGTACCCTTTGGCTATGAGATTGCTTTCGTGTTGGCCTACCTTAGAGTTTACGATCTGAGACGCCCTCGTGTCGGCTTTCCTTTTGAAAATCCATTTTGTGATGGTAACCTCTGGTTATGAGATCGTCTTCGTGTCGGCCTACCTTAGAGTTTAGGATCTGAGACCGCCCTCGTGTTGGCTTTCCTTCTAAAATCTATCTTGTGATGGTACCCTCTGGTTATGAGATCGCCTTTGTGTCGGCCTACCTTAGAGTTTAGGTTCTGAGACCGCCCTCGTGTCGGCTTTCCTACGAAAAAACATCTTGTGATGGTACCCTCTAGTTATGTGACCGCCTTCGTGTTTTCCTACCTTAGTGTTTAGGATCTGAGATCGCCCACGTGTTGGCTTTCCTTCTAAAATCCATCTTGTGATGGTAACCTCTGTTTATGAGACCACCTTCGTGTCGGCCTACCTTAGAGTTTAGGATTTGAGACAGCCCTCATGTCGGCTTTCCTTCTAAAATCCATCATGTGATGGTAACCTCTGGTTATGAGACCGCCTTCGTGTCGGCTTACCTTAGAGTTTAGGATCTGAGACCGAACTCATGTCGGCTTTCCTTTTGAAAATCCATCTTGTGATGGTAACCTCTGGTTTTGAGACCGCCTTCGTGTCGGCTTACCTTAGAGTTTAGGATCTGAGACCGCCATTGTGTCGGCTTTCCTTTTGAAAATCCATCTTGTGATGGTAACCTCTAGTTATGAGACAGCCTTCGTGTTGGCCTACTTTAGAGTTTAGGATCTGAGACTGCCCTCGTGTCGGCTTTCCTTTTGAAAATCCATCTGGTGATGGTAACCTCTGGTTATGAGACCGCCTTCGTGTCGGCCTACCTTAGAGTTTAGGATCTGAAACCGCCCTCGTGTCGGCTTTCCTCTAAAATCCATCTTGTGATGGTAACCTTTGATTATGAGACTGCCTTCGTGTCGGCTTACCTTATAGTTTAGGATGTGAGACCGCCCTCGTGTCAGCTTTCCTTCTAAAATGGATCTTGTGATGGTACCCTCTGGTTATGGGACTGCCTTCGTGTCGGCCTACCTTAGAGTTTAGGATCTGAGACGCCCTTGTGTCGGCTTTGCTTTTGAAAATCCACCTTGTGATGGTAACATCTGGTTATGAGACCATCTTCGTGTCGGCCTACCTTAGAGTTTAGGATCTGAGACCGCCCTCGTGTTGGCTTTCCTTCTAAAATCCATCTTGTGATGGTACCTTCTGGTTATGAGACCGCCTTCGTGTCGGCCTACCTTAGAGTTTAGGATCTGAGACAGCCCTCATGTCGGCTTTCCTTCTAAAATCCATCATGTGATGGTAACCTCTGGTTATGAGACCGCCTTCGTGTCGGCTTACCTTAGAGTTTAGGATCTGAGACCGAACTCATGTTGGCTTTCCTTTTGAAAATCCATCTTGTGATGGTAACCTCGGGTTTTGAGACCGCCTTCGTGTCGGCTTACCTTAAAGTTTAGGATCTGAGACCGCCATCGTGTCGGCTTTCCTTTTGAAAATCCATCTTGTGATGGTAACCTCTGGTTATGAGACCGCCTTCGTGTTGGCCTACCTTAGAGTTTAGGATATGAGTCGCCCTCGTGTCGTCTTTCCTTCTAAAATCCAACTTGTAATGGTAACCTTTGGTTATAAGACCGCCTTCGTGTTGGCCTGCCTTAGAGTTTAGGATCTGATACCGCCCTCGTGTCGGCTTTCCCTCTAAAATCTGTCTTGTGATGGAAACCTCTGGTTATGAGACCGCCTTCGTGTCGGCCTACCTTAGAGTTTAGGATCTGAGACCGCCCTCGTGTCGGTTTTCCTTCTAAAATCGATCTTGTGATGGTACCCTTTGGCTATGAGATTGCTTTCGTGTTGGCCTACCTTAGAGTTTACGATCTGAGACGCCCTCGTGTCGGCTTTCCTTTTGAAAATCCATTTTGTGATGGTAACCTCTGGTTATGAGATCGTCTTCGTGTCGGCCTACCTTAGAGTTTAGGATCTGAGACCGCCCTCGTGTTGGCTTTCCTTCTAAAATCTATCTTGTGATGGTACCCTCTGGTTATGAGATCGCCTTTGTGTCGGCCTACCTTAGAGTTTAGGTTCTGAGACCGCCCTCGTGTCGGCTTTCCTACGAAAAAACATCTTGTGATGGTACCCTCTAGTTATGTGACCGCCTTCGTGTTTTCCTACCTTAGTGTTTAGGATCTGAGATCGCCCACGTGTTGGCTTTCCTTCTAAAATCCATCTTGTGATGGTAACCTCTGTTTATGAGACCACCTTCGTGTCGGCCTACCTTAGAGTTTAGGATTTGAGACAGCCCTCATGTCGGCTTTCCTTCTAAAATCCATCATGTGATGGTAACCTCTGGTTATGAGACCGCCTTCGTGTCGGCTTACCTTAGAGTTTAGGATCTGAGACCGAACTCATGTCGGCTTTCCTTTTGAAAATCCATCTTGTGATGGTAACCTCTGGTTTTGAGACCGCCTTCGTGTCGGCTTACCTTAGAGTTTAGGATCTGAGACCGCCATTGTGTCGGCTTTCCTTTTGAAAATCCATCTTGTGATGGTAACCTCTAGTTATGAGACAGCCTTCGTGTTGGCCTACTTTAGAGTTTAGGATCTGAGACTGCCCTCGTGTCGGCTTTCCTTTTGAAAATCCATCTGGTGATGGTAACCTCTGGTTATGAGACCGCCTTCGTGTCGGCCTACCTTAGAGTTTAGGATCTGAAACTGCCCTCGTGTCGGCTTTCCTCTAAAATCCATCTTGTGATGGTAACCTTTGATTATGAGACTGCCTTCGTGTCGGCTTACCTTATAGTTTAGGATGTGAGACCGCCCTCGTGTCAGCTTTCCTTCTAAAATGGATCTTGTGATGGTACCCTCTGGTTATGGGACTGCCTTCGTGTCAGCCTACCTTAGAGTTTAGGATCTGAGACGCCCTTGTGTCGGCTTTGCTTTTGAAAATCCACCTTGTGATGGTAACATCTGGTTATGAGACCATCTTCGTGTCGGCCTACCTTAGAGTTTAGGATCTGAGACCGCCCTCGTGTTGGCTTTCCTTCTAAAATCCATCTTGTGATGGTACCTTCTGGTTATGAGACCGCCTTCGTGTCGGCCTACCTTAGAGTTTAGGATCTGAGACAGCCCTCATGTCGGCTTTCCTTCTAAAATCCATCATGTGATGGTAACCTCTGGTTATGAGACCGCCTTCGTGTCGGCTTACCTTAGAGTTTAGGATCTGAGACCGAACTCATGTTGGCTTTCCTTTTGAAAATCCATCTTGTGATGGTAACCTCGGGTTTTGAGACCGCCTTCGTGTCGGCTTACCTTAAAGTTTAGGATCTGAGACCGCCATCGTGTCGGCTTTCCTTTTGAAAATCCATCTTGTGATGGTAACCTCTGGTTATGAGACCGCCTTCGTGTTGGCCTACCTTAGAGTTTAGGATATGAGTCGCCCTCGTGTCGTCTTTCCTTCTAAAATCCAACTTGTAATGGTAACCTTTGGTTATAAGACCGCCTTCGTGTTGGCCTGCCTTAGAGTTTAGGATCTGATACCGCCCTCATGTCGGCTTTCCCTCTAAAATCCGTCTTGTGATGGTAACCTCTGGTTATGAGACCGCCTTCGTGTCGGCCTACCTTAGAGTTTAGGATCTGAGACCGCCCTCGTGTCGGTTTTCCTTCTAAAATCGATCTTGTGATGGTACCCTTTGGCTATGAGATTGCCTTCGTGTTGGCCTACCTTAGAGTTTACGATCTGAGACGCCCTCGTGTCGGCTTTCCTTTTGAAAATCCATTTTGTGATGGTAACCTCTGGTTATGAGACCGTCTTCGTGTCGGCCTACCTTAGAGTTTAGGATCTGAGACCGCCCTCGTGTTGGCTTTCCTTCTAAAATTTATCCTGTGATGGTACCCTCTGGTTATGAGATCGCCTTTGTGTCGGCCTACCTTAGAGTTTAGGTTCTGAGACCGCCCTCGTGTCGGCTTTCCTACGAAAAAACATCTTGTGATGGTACCCTCTAGTTATGTGACCGCCTTCGTGTTTTCCTACCTTAGTGTTTAGGATCTGAGATCGCCCACGTGTTGGCTTTCCTTCTAAAATCCATCTTGTGATGGTAACCTCTGTTTATGAGACCACCTTCGTGTCGGCCTACCTTAGAGTTTAGGATTTGAGACAGCCCTCATGTCGGCTTTCCTTCTAAAATCCATCATGTGATGTTAACCTCTGGTTATGAGACCGCCTTCGTGTCGGCTTACCTTAGAGTTTGGGATCTGAGACCGAATTCATGTCGGCTTTCCTTTTGAAAATCCATCTTGTGATGGTAACCTCTGGTTTTGAGACCGCCTTCGTGTCGGCTTACCTTAGAGTTTAGGATCTGAGACCGCCATTGTGTCGGCTTTCCTTTTGAAAATCCATCTTGTGATGGTAACCTCTAGTTATGAGACAGCCTTCGTGTTGGCCTACCTTAGAGTTTAGGATCTGAGACTGCCCTCGTGTCGGCTTTCCTTTTGAAAATCCATCTGGTGATGGTAACCTCTGGTTATGAGACCGCCTTCGTGTCGGCCTACCTTAGAGTTTAGGATCTGAAACCACCCTCATGTCGGCTTTCCTCTAAAATCCATCTTGTGATGGTACCCTCTAGTTATGAGACCGCCTTCGTGTTGGCCTACCTTAGAGTTTAGGATCTGAGACCGCCATTGTGTCGGCTTTCCTTTTGAAAATCCATCTTGTGATGGTAACCTCTGGTTATGAGACCGCCTTCGTGTTGGCCTACCTTAGAGTTTAGGATATGAGTCGCCCTCGTGTCGGCTTTCCTTCTAAAATCCATCTTGTAATGGTAACCTTTGGTTATAAGACCGCCTTCGTGTTGGCCTGCCTTAGAGTTTAGGATCTGATACCGCCCTCGTGTCGGCTTTCCCTCTAAAATCCTTCTTGTGATGGAAACCTCTGGTTATGAGACCGCCTTCGTGTCGGCCTACCTTAGAGTTTAGGATCTGAGACCGCCCTCGTGTCGGTTTTCCTTCTAAAATCGATCTTGTGATGGTACCCTTTGGCTATGAGATTGCCTTCGTGTTGGCCTACCTTAGAGTTTAGGATCTGAGACGCACTCGTGTCGGCTTTGCTTTTGAAAATCCATCTTGTGATGGTAACCTCTGGTTATGAGATCGTCTTTGTGTCGGCCTACCTTAGACTTTAGGATCTGAGACCGCCCTCGTGTTGGCTTTGCTTCTAAAATCTATCTTTCGATGGTACCCTCTGGTTATGAGATTGCCTTTGTGTCGGCCTACCTTAGAGTTTAGGTTCTGAGACCGCCCTCGTGTCGGCTTTCCTTTTGAAAATCCATCTTAGATGGTAACCTCTGGTTATGAGATCGTCTTTGTGTCGGCCTACCTTAGAGTTTAGGATCTGAGACCGCCCTCGTGTTGGCTTTCCTTCTAAAATCCATCTTGTGATGGTACCCTCTAGTTATGAGATCGCCTTTGTGTCGGCCTACCTTAGAGTTTAGGTTCTGAGACCGCCCTCGTGTCGGCTTTCCTTCGAAAAAACATCTTGTGATGGTACCCTCTGGTTATGTGACCTCCTTCTTGTTTGCCTACCTTAGAGTTTAGGATATGAGATCGCCCACGTGTTGGCTTTCCTTCTAAAATCCATCTTGTGATGGTAACCTCTGTTTATGCGACCGCCTTCGTGTCATCTTTCCTTCTAAAATCCATCTTCTGATGGTAACCTCTGGTTATGAGACAACCTTGGTGTCGGCCTACCTTAGAGTTTAGGATCTGAGACCGCCCTCATGTCGACTTTCCTTTTGAAAATCCATCTTATGATGCTAACCTTTGGTTATGAGACTGCCTTCGTGTTAGCTTACCTTAGAGTTTAGGATCTGAGACAGCCCTCGTGTCGGCTCTCCTTTTGAAAATAAATCTGGTGATGGTAACCTCTGGTTATGAGACCGCCTTCGTGTCGGTCTACCTTAGAGTTTAGGATCTGAGACCGCCCTCGTGTCGGCTTTCCTCTAAAATCCATCTTGTGATGGTAACCTTTGGTTATGAGACCGCCTTCGTGTCGGCTTACCTTATAGTTTAGGATGTGAGACCGCCCTCGTGTCAGCTTTCCTTCTAAAATGGATCTTGTGATGGTACCCTCTGGTTATGAGACTGCCTTCGTGTCGGCCTACCTTAGAGTTTAGGATCTGAGACGCCCATGTACCGGCTTTCCTTTTGAAAATCCATCTTGTGATGGTAACATCTGGTTATGAGACCATCTTCGTGTCGGCCTACCTTAGAGTTTAGGATCTGAGACGACCCTCGTGTTGGCTTTCCTTCTAAAATCCATCTTGTGATGGTACCTTCTGGTTATGAGACCGCCATCGTGTCGGCCTACCTTAGAGTTTAGGATCTGAGACAGCCCTCATGTCGACTTTCCTTCTAAAATCCATCATGTGATGGTAACCTCTGGTTATGAGACCGCCTTCGTGTCGGCTTACCTTAGAGTTTAGGATCTGAGACCGAACTCATGTCAGCTTTCCTTTTGAAAATTCATCTTGTGATGGTAACCTCTGGTTTTGAGACCGCCTTCGTGTCGGCTTACCTTAGAGTTTAGGATCTGAGACCGCCCTCGTGTCGGCTTTCCTTTTGAAAATCCATCTTGTGATGGTAACCTCTGGTTATGAGACCGCCTTCGTGTTGGCCTACCTTAGAATTTAGGATCTGAGTCGCCCTCGTGTCGGCTTTCCTTCTAAAATCCATCTTGTAATGGTAACCTCTGGTTATAAGACCGCCTTCATGTCGGCCTACCTTAGAGTTTAGGATCTGATACCGCCCTCGTGTCGGCTTTCCCTCTAAAATCCGTCTTGTGATGGTAACCTCTGGTTATAAGACCACCTTCGTGTCGGCCTACCTTAGAGTTTAGGATCTGAGACCGCCCTCGTGTTGGTTTCCTTCTAAAATCGATCTTGTGATGGTACCTTTTGGCTATGAGATTGCCTTCGTGTCGTCCTACCTTAGAGTTTAGGATCTGAGATACCCTCATGTCGGCTTTCCTTTTGAAAATCCATCTTGGATGGTACCCTCTGGTTATGTGACCGCCTTCGTGTTTGCCTACCTTAGAGCTTAGGATATGAGATCGCCCACGTGTTGGCTTTCCTTCTAAAATCCATCTTGTGATGGTAACCTCTGTTTATGAGACCGCCTTCGTGTCAGCCTACCTTAGACTTTAGGATTTGAGACCGCCCTCGTGTCATCTTTCCTTCTAAAATCCATCTTCTGATGGTAACTTCTGGTTATGAGACCGCCCTTGTGTCGGCCTACTTTAGATTTTAGGATCTGAGACAGCCCTCGTGTCGGCTTTCCTTCTAAAATCCATCATGTGATGGTAATCTCTGGGTATGAGACCGCCTTCGTGTCGGCCTACCTTAGAGTTTAGGATTAGAGACCGCCCTCGTGTCGGCTTTCCTTCTAAAATCCATCTTGTGATGGTAACCAATTTTTATGAGACCCCCTTCGTGTCGGCCTACCTTAGAGTTTAGAATCTAAGACCGCCCTTGTGTCGGCTTTCCTTCTAAAATCCATCTTGTGATGGTAACCTCTTGTTATGAGACCTTCTTCGTGTCGGCTTACCTTAGAGTTTAGGATCTGAGACCGCCCTCGTGTCGGTTTTCCTTCTAAAATCGATCTTGTGATGGTACCCTTTGGCTATGAGATTGCCTTCGTGTCGGCCTACCTTAGTGTTTAGGATCTGAGACGCCCTCGTGTCGGCTTTCCTTTTGAAAATCCATCTTAGATGGTAACTTCTGGTTATGAGATCGTCTTCGTGTCGGCCTACCTTAGAGTTTAGGATCTGAGACCGCCCTCGTGTTGGCTTTCCTTCTAAAATCCATCTTGTGATGGTACCCTCTGGTTATGAGATCGCCTTTGTGTCGGCCTACCTTAGAGTTTAGGTTCTGAGACCGCCCTCGTGTTGGCTTTCCTTCGAAAAAACATCTTGTGATGGTACCCTCTGGTTATGTGACCGCCTTCGTGTTTGCCTACCTTAGAGTTTAGGATATGAGATCTCCCACGTGTTGGCTTTCCTTCTAAAATCCATCTTGTGATGGTAACCTCTGTTTATGAGACCGCCTTCGTGTCGGCCTACCTTAGAGTTTAGGATTTGAGACCGCCCTCGTGTCATCTCTCCTTCTAAAATCCATTTTCTGATGGTAACCTCTGGTTATGAGACAACCTTGGTGTCGGCCTACCTTAGAGTTTAGGATCTGAGACCTCCCTCGTGTCGACATTCCTTTTGAAAATCCATCTTATGATGGTAAACTTTGGTTATGAGACTGCCTTCGTGTTAGCTTACCTTAGAGTTTAGGATCTGAGACTGCCCTCGTGTCGGCTTTCCTTTTGAAAATAAATCTGGTGATGGTAACCTCTGGTTATGAGACCGCCTTCGTGTCGGTTTACCTTAGAGTTTAGGATCTGAGACCGCCCTCGTGTCGGCTTTCCTCTAAAATCCATCTTGTGATGGTAACCTTTGGTTATGAGACCGCCTTCGTGTCGGCTTACCTTATAGTTTAGGATGTGAGACCGCCCTCGTGTCAGCTTTCCTTCTAAAATGGATCTTGTGATGGTACCCTCTGGTTATGAGACTGCCTTCGTGTCGGCCTACCTTAGAGTTTAGGATCTGAGACGCCCTTGTACTGGCTTTCCTTTTGAAAATCCATCTTGTGATGGTAACATCTGGTTATGAGACCATCTTCGTGTCGGCCTACCTTAGAGTTTAGGATCTGAGACGACCCTCGTGTTGGCTTTCCTTCTAAAATCCATCTTGTGATGGTACCTTCTGGTTATGAGACTGCCTTCGTGTCGGCCTACCTTAGAGTTTAGGATCTGAGACAGCCCTCATGTCGGCTTTCCTTCTAAAATCCATCATGTGATGGTAACCTCTGGTTATGAGACCGCCTTCGTGTCGGTTTACCTTAGAGTTTAGGATCTGAGACCGCCATCGTGTCGGCTTTCCTCTAAAATCCATCTTGTGATGGTAACCTTTGGTTATGAGACCGCCTTCGTGTCGGCTTACCTTATAGTTTAGGATGTGAGACCGCCCTCGTGTCAGCTTTCCTTCTAAAATGGATCTTGTGATGGTACCCTCTGGTTATGAGACTGCCTTCGTGTCGGCCTACCTTAGAGTTTAGGATCTGAGACGCCCTTGTACCGGCTTTCCTTTTGAAAATCCATCTTGTGATGGTAACATCTGGTTATGAGACCATCTTCGTGTCGGCCTACCTTAGAGTTTAGGATCTGAGATGACCCTCGTGTTGGCTTTCCTTCTAAAATCCATCTTGTGATGGTACCTTCTGGTTATGAGACCGCCTTCGTGTCGGCCTACCTTAGAGTTTAGGATCTGAGACAGCCCTCATGTCGGCTTTCCTTCTAAAATCCATCATGTGATGGTAACCTCTGGTTATGAGACCGCCTTCGTGTCGGCTTACCTTAGAGTTTAGGATCTGAGACCGAACTCATGTCAGCTTTCCTTTTGAAAATCCATCTTGTCATGGTAACCTCAGGTTTTGAGACCGCCTTCGTGTCGGCTTACGTTAGAGTGTAGGATCTGAGACCGCCCTCGTGTCGGCTTTCCTTTTGAAAATCCATCTTGTGATGGTAACCTCTGGTTATGAGACCGCCTTCGTGTTGGCCAACCGTAGAATTTAGGATCTGAGTCGCCCTCGTGACGGCTTTCCTTCTAAAATCCATCTTGTAATGGTAACCTCTGGTTATAAGACCGCCTTCGTGTCGGCCTACCTTAGAGTTTAGGATCTGATACCGCCCTCGTGTCGGCTTTCCCTCTAAAATCCGTCTTGTGATGGTAACCTCTGGTTATAAGACCGCCTTCGTGTCGGCCTACCTTAGAGTTTAGGATCTGAGACCGCCCTCGTGTTGGTTTCCTTCTAAAATCGATCTTGTGATGGTACCCTTTGGCTATGAGATTGCCTTCGTGTCGGCCTACCTTAGAGTTTAGGATCTGAGATACCCTCATGTCGGCTTTCCTTTTGAAAATCCATCTTGGATGGTACCCTCTGGTTATGTGACCGCCTTCGTGTTTGCCTACCTTAGAGCTTAGGATATGAGATCGCCCACGTGTTGGCTTTCCTTCTAAAATCCATCTTGTGATGGTAACCTCTGTTTATGAGACCGCCTTCGTGTCAGCCTACCTTAGACTTTAGGATTTGAGACCGCCCTCGTGTCATCTTTCCTTCTAAAATCCATCTTCTGATGGTAACCTCTGGTTATGAGACCGCCTTTGTGTCGGCCTACTTTAGATTTTAGGATCTGAGACAGCCCTCGTGTCGGCTTTCCTTCTAAAATCCATCATGTGATGGTAATCTCTGGTTATGAGACCGCCTTCGTGTCGGCCTACCTTAGAGTTTAGGATTAGAGACCGCCCTCGTGTCGGCTTTCCTTCTAAAATCCATCTTGTGATGGTAACCAATTTTTATGAGACCCCCTTCGTGTCGGCCTACCTTAGAGTTTAGAATCTAAGACCGCCCTCGTGTCGGCTTTCCTTCTAAAATCCATCTTGTGATGGTAACCTCTTGTTATGAGACCTTCTTCGTGTCGGCTTACCTTAGAGTTTAAGATCTGAGACCGGCCTCGTGTCGGTTTTCCTTCTAAAATCGATCTTGTGATGGTACCCTTTGGCTATGAGATTGCCTTCGTGTCGGCCTACCTTAGTGTTTAGGATCTGAGACGCCCTCGTGTCGGCTTTCCGTTTGAAAATCCATCTTAGATGGTAACTTCTGGTTATGAGATCGTCTTCGTGTCGGCCTACCTTAGAGTTTAGGATCTGAGACCGCCCTCGTGTTGGCTTTCCTTCTAAAATCCATCTTGTGATGGTACCCTCTGGTTATGAGATCGCCTTTGTGTCGGCCTACCTTAGAGTTTAGGTTCTAAGACCGCCCTCGTGTTGGCTTTCCTTCGAAAAAACATCTTGTGATGGTACCCTCTGGTTATGTGACCGCCTTCGTGTTTGCCTACCTTAGAGTTTAGGATATGAGATCGCCCACGTGTTGGCTTTCCTTCTAAAATCCATCTTGTGATGGTAACCTCTGTTTATGAGACCGCCTTCGTGTCGGCCTACCTTAGAGTTTAGGATTTGAGACCGCCCTCGTGTCATCTTTCCTTCTAAAATCCATTTTCTGATGGTAACCTCTGGTTATGAGACAACCTTGGTGTCGGCCTACCTTAGAGTTTAGGATCTGAGACCGCCCTCGTGTCGACATTCCTTTTGAAAATCCATCTTATGATGGTAAACTTTGGTTATGAGACTGCCTTCGTGTTAGCTTACCTTAGAGTTTAGGATCTGAGACTGGCCTCGTGTCGGCTTTCCTTTTGAAAATAAATCTGGTGATGGTAACCTCTGGTTATGAGACCGCCTTCGTGTCGGTTTACCTTAGAGTTTAGGATCTGAGACCGCCCTCGTGTCGGCTTTCCGCTAAAATCCATCTTGTGATGGTAACCTTTGGTTATGAGACCGCCTTCGTGTCGGCTTACCTTATAGTTTAGGATGTGAGACCGCCCTCGTGTCAGCTTTCCTTCTAAAATGGATCTTGTGATGGTACCCTCTGGTTATGAGACTGCCTTCGTGTCGGCCTACCTTAGAGTTTAGGATCTGAGACGCCCTTGTACCGGCTTTCCTTTTGAAAATCCATCTTGTGATGGTAACATCTGGTTATGAGACCATCTTCGTGTCGGCCTACCTTAGAGTTTAGGATCTGAGATGACCCTCGTGTTGGCTTTCCTTCTAAAATCCATCTTGTGATGGTACCTTCTGGTTATGAGACCGCCTTCGTGTCGGCCTACCTTAGAGTTTAGGATCTGAGACAGCCCTCATGTCGGCTTTCCTTCTAAAATCCATCATGTGATGGTAACCTCTGGTTATGAGACCGCCTTCGTGTCGGCTTACCTTAGAGTTTAGGATCTGAGACCGAACTCATGTCAGCTTTCCTTTTGAAAATCCATCTTGTCATGGTAACCTCAGGTTTTGAGACCGCCTTCGTGTCGGCTTACCTTAGAGTTTAGGATCTGAGACCGCCCTCGTGTCGGCTTTCCTTTTGAAAATCCATCTTGTGATGGTAACCTCTGGTTATGAGACCGCCTTCGTGTTGGCCAACCGTAGAATTTAGGATCTGAGTCGCCCTCGTGACGGCTTTCCTTCTAAATTCCATCTTGTAATGGTAACCTCTGGTTATAAGACCGCCTTCGTGTCGGCCTACCTTAGAGTTTAGGATCTGATACCGCCCTCGTGTCGGCTTTCCCTCTAAAATCCGTCTTGTGATGGTAACCTCTGGTTATAAGACCGCCTTCATGTCGGCCTACCTTAGAGTTTAGGATCTGAGACCGCCCTCGTGTTGGTTTCCTTCTAAAATCGATCTTGTGATGGTACCCTTTGGCTATGAGATTGCCTTCGTGTCGGCCTACCTTAGAGTTTAGGATCTGAGATACCCTCATGTCGGCTTTCCTTTTGAAAATCCATCTTGGATGGTACCCTCTGGTTATGTGACCGCCTTCGTGTTTGCCTACCTTAGAGCTTAGGATATGAGATCGCCCACGTGTTGGCTTTCCTTCTAAAATCCATCTTGTGATGGTAACCTCTGTTTATGAGACCGCCTTCGTGTCAGCCTACCTTAGACTTTAGGATTTGAGACCGCCCTCGTGTCATCTTTCCTTCTAAAATCCATCTTCTGATGGTAACCTCTGGTTATGAGACCGCCTTTGTGTCGGCCTACTTTAGATTTTAGGATCTGAGACAGCCCTCGTGTCGGCTTTCCTTTTAAAATCCATCATGTGATGGTAATCTCTGGTTATGAGACCGCCTTCGTGTCGGCCTACCTTAGAGTTTAGGATTAGAGACCGCCCTCGTGTCGGCTTTCCTTCTAAAATCCATCTTGTGATGGTAACCAATTTTTATGAGACCCCCTTCGTGTCGGCCTACCTTAGAGTTTAGAATCTAAGACCGCCCTCGTGTCGGCTTTCCTTCTAAAATCCATCTTGTGATGGTAACCTCTTGTTATGAGACCTTCTTCCTGTCGGCTTACCTTAGAGTTTAGGATCTGAGACCGCCCTCGTGTCGGTTTTCCTTCTAAAATCGATCTTGTGATGGTACCCTTTGGCTATGAGATTGCCTTCGTGTCGGCCTACCTTAGTGTTTAGGATCTGAGACGCCCTCGTGTCGGCTTTCCGTTTGAAAATCCATCTTAGATGGTAACTTCTGGTTATGAGATCGTCTTCGTGTCGGCCTACCTTAGAGTTTAGGATCTGAGACCGCCCTCGTGTTGGCTTTCCTTCTAAAATCCATCTTGTGATGGTACCCTCTGGTTTTGAGATCGCCTTTGTGTCGGCCTACCTTAGAGTTTAGGTTCTAAGACCGCCCTCGTGTTGGCTTTCCTTCGAAAAAACATCTTGTGATGGTACCCTCTGGTTATGTGACCGCCTTCGTGTTTGCCTACCTTAGAGTTTAGGATATGAGATCGCCCACGTGTTGGCTTTCCTTCTAAAATCCATCTTGTGATGGTAACCTCTGTTTATGAGACCGCCTTCGTGTCGGCCTACCTTAGAGTTTAGGATTTGAGACCGCCCTCGTGTCATCTTTCCTTCTAAAATCCATTTTCTGATGGTAACCTCTGGTTATGAGACAACCTTGGTGTCGGCCTACCTTAGAGTTTAGGATCTGAGACCGCCCTCGTGTCGACATTCCTTTTGAAAATCCATCTTATGATGGTAAACTTTGGTTATGAGACTGCCTTCGTGTTAGCTTACCTTAGAGTTTAGGATCTGAGACTGCCCTCGTGTCGGCTTTCCTTTTGAAAATAAATCTGGTGATGGTAACCTCTGGTTATGAGACCGCCTTCGTGTCGGTTTACCTTAGAGTTTAGGATCTGAGACCGCCCTCGTGTCGGCTTTCCTCTAAAATCCATCTTGTGATGGTAACCTTTGGTTATGAGACCGCCTTCGTGTCGGCTTACCTTATAGTTTAGGATGTGAGACCGCCCTCGTGTCAGCTTTCCTTCTAAAATGGATCTTGTGATGGTACCCTCTGGTTATGAGACTGCCTTCGTGTCGGCCTACCTTAGAGTTTAGGATCTGAGACGCCCTTGTACCGGCTTTCCTTTTCAAAATCCATCTTGTGATGGTAACATCTGGTTATGAGACCATCTTCGTGTCGGCCTACCTTAGAGTTTAGGATCTGAGATGACCCTCGTGCTGGCTTTCCTTCTAAAAGCCGTCTTGTGATGGTACCTTCTGGTTATGAGACCGCCTTCGTGTCGGCCTACCTTAGAGTTTAGGATCTGAGACAGCCCTCATGTCGGCTTTCCTTCTAAAATCCATCATGTGATGGTAACCTCTGGTTATGAGACCGCCTTCGTGTCGGCTTACCTTAGAGTTTAGGATCTGAGACCGAACTCATGTCAGCTTTCCTTTTGAAAATCCATCTTGTCATGGTAACCTCAGGTTTTGAGACCGCCTTCGTGTCGGCTTACCTTAGAGTTTAGGATCTGAGACCGCCCTCGTGTCGGCTTTCCTTTTGAAAATCCATCTTGTGATGGTAACCTCTGGTTATGAGACCGCCTTCGTGTTGGCCAACCGTAGAATTTAGGATCTGAGTCGCCCTCGTGACGGCTTTCCTTCTAAAATCCATCTTGTAATGGTAACCTCTGGTTATAAGACCGCCTTCGTGTCGGCCTACCTTAGAGTTTAGGATCTGATACCGCCCTCGTGTCGGCTTTCCCTCTAAAATCCGTCTTGTGATGGTAACCTCTGGTTATAAGACCGCCTTCGTGTCGGCCTACCTTAGAGTTTAGGATCTGAGACCGCCCTCGTGTTGGTTTCCTTCTAAAATCGATCTTGTGATGGTACCCTTTGGCTATGAGATTGCCTTCGTGTCGGCCTACCTTAGAGTTTAGGATCTGAGATACCCTCATGTCGGCTTTCCTTTTGAAAATCCATCTTGGATGGTACCCTCTGGTTATGTGACCGCCTTCGTGTTTGCCTACCTTAGAGCTTAGGATATGAGATCGCCCACGTGTTGGCTTTCCTTCTAAAATCCATCTTGTGATGGTAACCTCTGTTTATGAGACCGCCTTCGTGTCAGCCTACCTTAGACTTTAGGATTTGAGACCGCCCTCGTGTCATCTTTCCTTCTAAAATCCATCTTCTGATGGTAACCTCTGGTTATGAGACCGCCTTTGTGTCGGCCTACTTTAGATTTTAGGATCTGAGACAGCCCTCGTGTCGGCTTTCCTTCTAAAATCCATCATGTGATGGTAATCTCTGGTTATGAGACCGCCTTCGTGTCGTCCTACCTTAGAGTTTAGGATTAGAGACCGCCCTCGTGTCGGCTTTCCTTCTAAAATCCATCTTGTGATGGTAACCAATTTTTATGAGACCCCCTTCGTGTCGGCCTACCTTAGAGTTTAGAATCTAAGACCGCCCTCGTGTCGGCTTTCCTTCTAAAATCCATCTTGTGATGGTAACCTCTTGTTATGAGACCTTCTTCCTGTCGGCTTACCTTAGAGTTTAGGATCTGAGACCGCCCTCGTGTCGGTTTTCCTTCTAAAATCGATCTTGTGATGGTACCCTTTGGCTATGAGATTGCCTTCGTGTCGGCCTACCTTAGTGTTTAGGATCTGAGACGCCCTCGTGTCGGCTTTCCGTTTGAAAATCCATCTTAGATGGTAACTTCTGGTTATGAGATCGTCTTCGTGTCGGCCTACCTTAGAGTTTAGGATCTGAGACCGCCCTCGTGTTGGCTTTCCTTCTAAAATCCATCTTGTGATGGTACCCTCTGGTTATGAGATCGCCTTTGTGTCGGCCTACCTTAGAGTTTAGGTTCTAAGACCGCCCTCGTGTTGGCTTTCCTTCGAAAAAACATCTTGTGATGGTACCCTCTGGTTATGTGACCGCCTTCGTGTTTGCCTACCTTAGAGTTTAGGATATGAGATCGCCCACGTGTTGGCTTTCCTTCTAAAATCCATCTTGTGATGGTAACCTCTGTTTATGAGACCGCCTTCGTGTCGGCCTACCTTAGAGTTTAGGATTTGAGACCGCCCTCGTGTCATCTTTCCTTCTAAAATCCATTTTCTGATGGTAACCTCTGGTTATGAGACAACCTTGGTGTCGGCCTACCTTAGAGTTTAGGATCTGAGACCGCCCTCGTGTCGACATTCCTTCTGAAAATCCATCTTATGATGGTAAACTTTGGTTATGAGACTGCCTTCGTGTTAGCTTACCTTAGAGTTTAGGATCTGAGACTGCCCTCGTGTCGGCTTTCCTTTTGAAAATAAATCTGGTGATGGTAATCTCTGGTTATGAGACCGCCTTCGTGTCGGTTTACCTTAGAGTTTAGGATCTGAGACCGCCCTCGTGTCGGCTTTCCTCTAAAATCCATCTTGTGATGGTAACCTTTGGTTATGAGACCGCCTTCGTGTCGGCTTACCTTATAGTTTAGGATGTGAGACCGCCCTCGTGTCAGTTTTCCTTCTAAAATGGATCTTGTGATGGTACCCTCTGGTTATGAGACTGCCTTCGTGTCGGCCTACCTTAGAGTTTAGGATCTGAGACGCCCTTGTACTGGCTTTCCTTTTGAAAATCCATCTTGTGATGGTAACATCTGGTTATGAGACCATCTTCGTGTCGGCCTACCTTAGAATTTAGGATCTGAGACGACCCTCGTGTTGGCTTTCCTTCTAAAATCCATCTTGTGATGGTACCTTCTGGTTATGAGACTGCCTTCGTGTCGGCCTACCTTAGAGTTTAGGATCTGAGACAGCCCTCATGTCGGCTTTCCTTCTAAAATCCATCATGTGATGGTAACCTCTGGTTATGAGACCGCCTTCGTGTCGGTTTACCTTAGAGTTTAGGATCTGAGACCGCCATCGTGTCGGCTTTCCTCTAAAATCCATCTTGTGATGGTAACCTTAGGTTATGAGACCGCCTTCGTGTCGGCTTACCTTATAGTTTAGGATGTGAGACCGCCCTCGTGTCAGCTTTCCTTCTAAAATGGATCTTGTGATGGTACCCTCTGGTTATGAGACTGCCTTCGTGTCGGCCTACCTTAGAGTTTAGGATCTGAGACGCCCTTGTACCGGCTTTCCTTTTGAAAATCCATCTTGTGATGGTAACATCTGGTTATGAGACCATCTTCGTGTCGGCCTACCTTAGAGTTTAGGATCTGAGACAGCCCTCATGTCATCTTTCCTTCTAAAATCCATTTTCTGATGGTAACCTCTGGTTATGAGACAACCTTGGTGTCGGCCTACCTTAGAGTTTAGGATCTGAGACCGCCCTCGTGTCGACTTTCCTTTTGAAAATCCATCTTATGATGGTAAACTTTGGTTATGAGACTGCCTTCGTGTTAGCTTACCTTAGAGTTTAGGATCTGAGACTGCCCTCGTGTCGGCTTTCCTTTTGAAAATAAATCTGGTGATGGTAACCTCTGGTTATGAGACCGCCTTCGTGTCGGTTTACCTTAGAGTTTAGGATCTGAGACCGCCCTCGTGTCGGCTTTCCTCTAAAATCCATCTTGTGATGGTAACCTTTGGTTATGAGACCGCCTTCGTGTCGGCTTACCTTATAGTTTAGGATGTGAGACCGCCCTCGTGTCAGCTTTCCTTCTAAAATGGATCTTGTGATGGTACCCTCTGGTTATGAGACTGCCTTCGTGTTGGCCTACCTTAGAGTTTAGGATCTGAGACGCCCTTGTACCGGATTTCCTTTTGAAAATCCATCTTGTGATGGTAACATCTGGTTATGAGACCATCTTCGTGTCGGCCTACCTTAGAGTTTAGGATCTGAGACGACCCTCGTGTTGGCTTTCCTTCTAAAATCCATCTTGTGATGGTACCTTCTGGTTATGAGACCGCCTTCGTGTCGGCCTACCTTAGAGTTTAGGATCTGAGACAGCCCTCATGTCGGCTTTCCTTCTAAAATCCATCATGTGATGGTAACCTCTGGTTATGAGACCGCCTTCGTGTCGGCTTACCTTAGAGTTTAGGATCTGAGACCGAACTCATGTCAGCTTTCCTTTTGAAAATCCATCTTGTGATGGTAACATCTGGTTATGAGACCATCTTCGTGTCGGCCTACCTTAGAGTTTAGGATCTGAGACGACCCTCGTGTTGGCTTTCCTTCTAAAATCCATCTTGTGATGGTACCTTCTGGTTATGAGACCGCCTTCGTGTCGGCCTACCTTAGAGTTTAGGATCTGAGACAGCCCTCATGTCGGCTTTCCTTCTAAAATCCATCATGTGATGGTAACCTCTGGTTATGAGACCGCCTTCGTGTCGGTTTACCTTAGAGTTTAGGATCTGAGACCGCCATCGTGTCGGCTTTCCTCTAAAATCCATCTTGTGATGGTAACCTTTGGTTATGAGACCGCCTTCATGTCGGCTTACCTTATAGTTTAGGATGTGAGACCGCCCTCGTGTCAGCTTTCCTTCTAAAATGGATCTTGTGATGGTACCCTCTGGTTATGAGACTGCCTTCGTGTCGGCCTACCTTAGAGTTTAGGATCTGAGACGCCCTTGTACCGGCTTTCCTTTTGAAAATCCATCTTGTGATGGTAACATCTGGTTATGAGACCATCTTCGTGTCGGCCTACCTTAGAGTTTAGGATCTGAGACGACCCTCGTGTTGGCTTTCCTTCTAAAATCCATCTTGTGATGGTACCTTCTGGTTATGAGACCGCCTTCGTGTCGGCCTACCTTAGAGTTTAGGATCTGAGACAGCCCTCATGTCGGCTTTCCTTCTAAAATCCATCATGTGATGGTAACCTCTGGTTATGAGACCGCCTTCGTGTCGGCTTACCTTAGAGTTTAGGATCTGAGACCGAACTCATGTCAGCTTTCCTTTGGAAAATCCATCTTGTGATGGTAACCTCTGGTTTTGAGACCGCCTTCGTGTCGGCTTACCTAGAGTTTAGGATCTGAGACCGCCCTCGTGTCGGCTTTCCTTTTGAAAATCCATCTTGTGATGGTAACCTCTGGTTATGAGACCGCCTTCGTGTTGGCCTACCGTAGAATTTAGGATCTGAGTCGCCCTCGTGTCGGCTTTCCTTCTAAAATCCATCTTGTAATGGTAACCTCTGGTTATAAGACCGCCTTCGTGTCGGCCTACCTTAGAGTTTAGGATCTGATACCGCCCTCGTGTCGGCTTTCCCTCTAAAATCCGTCTTGTGATGGTAACCTCTGGTTATAAGACCGCCTTCGTGTCGGCCTACCTTAGAGTTTAGGATCTGAGACCGCCCTCGTGTTGGTTTCCTTCTAAAATCGATCTTGTGATGGTACCCTTTGGCTATGAGATTGCCTTCGTGTCGGCCTACCTTAGAGTTTAGGATCTGAGATACCCTCATGTCGGCTTTCCTTTTGAAAATCCATCTTGGATGGTACCCTCTGGTTATGTGACCGCCTTCGTGTTTGCCTACCTTAGAGCTTAGGATATGAGATCGCCCACGTGTTGGCTTTCCTTCTAAAATCCATCTTGTGATGGTAACTTCTGTTTATGAGACCGCCTTCGTGTCAGCCTACCTTAGACTTTAGGATTTGAGACCGCCCTCGTGTCATCTTTCCTTCTAAAATCCATCTTCTGATGGTAACCTCTGGTTATGAGACCGCCTTTGTGTCGGCCTACTTTAGATTTTAGGATCTGAGACAGCCCTCGTGTCGGCTTTCCTTCTAAAATCCATCATGTGATGGTAATCTCTGGTTATGAGACCGCCATCGTGTCGGCCTACCTTAGAGTTTAGGATTAGAGACCGCCCTCGTGTCGGCTTTCCTTCTAAAATCCATCTTGTGATGGTAACCAATTTTTATGAGACCCCCTTCGTGTCGGCCTACCTTAGAGTTTAGAATCTAAGACCGCCCTTGTGTCGGCTTTCCTTCTAAAATCCATCTTGTGATGGTAACCTCTTGTTATGAGACCTTCTTCGTGTCGGCTTACCTTAGAGTTTAGGATCTGAGACCGCCCTCGTGTCGGATTTCCTTCTAAAATCGATCTTGTGATGGTACCCTTTGGCTATGAGATTGCCTTCGTGTCGGCCTACCTTAGTGTTTAGGATCTGAGACGCCCTCGTGTCGGCTTTCCTTTTGAAAATCCATCTTAGATGGTAACTTCTGGTTATGAGATCGTCTTCGTGTCGGCCTACCTTAGAGTTTAGGATCTGAGACCGCCCTCGTGTTGGCTTTCCTTCTAAAATCCATCTTGTGATGGTACCCTCTGGTTATGAGATCGCATTTGTGTCGGCCTACCTTAGAGTTTAGGTTCTGAGACCGCCCTAGTGTTGGCTTTCCTTCGAAAAAACATCTGGTGATGGTACCCTCTGGTTATGTGACCGCCTTCGTGTTTGCCTACCTTAGAGTTTAGGATATGAGATCGCCCACGTGTTGGCTTTCCTTCTAAAATCCATCTTGTGATGGTAACCTCTGTTTATGAGACCGCCTTCGTGTCGGCCTACCTTAGAGTTTAGGATTTGAGACCGCCCTCGTGTCATCTTTCCTTCTAAAATCCATTTTCTGATGGTAACCTCTGGTTATGAGACAACCTTGGTGTCGGCCTACCTTAGAGTTTAGGATCTGAGACCGCCCTCGTGTCGACTTTCCTTTTGAAAATCCATCTTATGATGGTAAACTTTGGTTATGAGACTGCCTTCGTGTTAGCTTACCTTAGAGTTTAGGATCTGAGACTGCCCTCGTGTCGGCTTTCCTTTTGAAAATAAATCTGGTGATGGTAACCTCGGGTTATGAGACCGCCTTCGTGTCGGTTTACCTTAGAGTTTAGGATCTGAGACCGCCCTCGTGTCGGCTTTCCTCTAAAATCCATCTTGTGATGGTAACCTTTGGTTATGAGACCGCCTTCGTGTCGGCTTACCTTATAGTTTAGGATGTGAGACCGCCCTCATGTCAGCTTTCCTTCTAAAATGGATCTTGTGATGGTACCCTCTGGTTATGAGACTGGCTTCGTATTGGGCTACCTTAGAGTTTAGGATCTGAGACGCCCTTGTACCGGCTTTCCTTTTGAAAATCCATCTTGTGATGGTAACATCTGGTTATGAGACCATCTTCGTGTCGGCCTACCTTAGAGTTTAGGATCTGAGACGACCCTCGTGTTGGCTTTCCTTCTAAAATCCATCTTGTGATGGTACCTTCTGGTTATGAGACCGCCTTCGTGTCGGCCTACCTTAGAGTTTAGGATCTGAGACAGCCCTCATGTCGGCTTTCCTTCTAAAATCCATCATGTGATGGTAACCTCTGGTTATGAGACCGCCTTTGTGTCGGCTTACCTTAGAGTTTAGGATCTGAGACCGAACTCATGTCAGCTTTCCTTTTGAAAATCCATCTTGTGATGGTAACCTCTGGTTTTGAGACCGCCTTCGTGTCGGCTTACCTTAGAGTTTAGGATCTGAGACCGCCCTCGTGTCGGCTTTCATTTTTAAAATCCATCTTGTGATGGTAACCTCTGGTTATGAGACCGCCTTCGTGTTGGCCTACCTTAGAATTTAGGATCTGAGTCGCCCTCGTGTCGGCTTTCCTTCTAAAATCCATCTTGTAATGGTAACCTCTGGTTATAAGACCACCTTCGTGTCGGCCTACCTTAGAGTTTAGGATCTGAGACCGCCCTCGTGTTGGTTTTCCTTCTAAAATCGATCTTGTGATGGTACCCTCTGGCTATGAGATTGCCTTCGTGTCGGCCTACCTTAGAGTTTAGGATCTGAGACGCCCTCGTGTCGGCTTTCCTTTTGAAAATCCATCTTGTGATGGTAACCTCTGGTTATGAGATCGTCTTCGTGTCGGCCTACCTTAGAGTTTAGGATCTGAGACCGCCCTCGTGTTGGCTTTCCTTCTAAAATCCATCTTGTGATGGTACCCTCTGGTTATGAGATCGCATTTGTGTCGGCCTACCTTAGAGTTTAGGTTCTGAGACCGCCCTAGTGTTGGCTTTCCTTCGAAAAAACATCTGGTGATGGTACCCTCTGGTTATGTGACCGCCTTCGTGTTTGCCTACCTTAGAGTTTAGGATATGAGATCGCCCACGTGTTGGCTTTCCTTCTAAAATCCATCTTGTGATGGTAACCTCTGTTTATGAGACCGCCTTCGTGTCGGCCTACCTTAGAGTTTAGGATTTGAGACCGCCCTCGTGTCATCTTTCCTTCTAAAATCCATTTTCTGATGGTAACCTCTGGTTATGAGACAACCTTGGTGTCGGCCTACCTTAGAGTTTAGGATCTGAGACCGCCCTCGTGTCGACTTTCCTTTTGAAAATCCATCTTATGATGGTAAACTTTGGTTATGAGACTGCCTTCGTGTTAGCTTACCTTAGAGTTTAGGATCTGAGACTGCCCTCGTGTCGGCTTTCCTTTTGAAAATAAATCTGGTGATGGTAACCTCGGGTTATGAGACCGCCTTCGTGTCGGTTTACCTTAGAGTTTAGGATCTGAGACCGCCCTCATGTCGGCTTTCCTCTAAAATCCATCTTGTGATGGTAACCTTTGGTTATGAGACCGCCTTCGTGTCGGCTTACCTTATAGTTTAGGATGTGAGACCGCCCTCATGTCAGCTTTCCTTCTAAAATGGATCTTGTGATGGTACCCTCTGGTTATGAGACTGGCTTCGTATTGGGCTACCTTAGAGTTTAGGATCTGAGACGCCCTTGTACCGGCTTTCCTTTTGAAAATCCATCTTGTGATGGTAACATCTGGTTATGAGACCATCTTCGTGTCGGCCTACCTTAGAGTTTAGGATCTGAGACGACCCTCGTGTTGGCTTTCCTTCTAAAATCCATCTTGTGATGGTACCTTCTGGTTATGAGACCGCCTTCGTGTCGGCCTACCTTAGAGTTTAGGATCTGAGACAGCCCTCATGTCGGCTTTCCTTCTAAAATCCATCATGTGATGGTAACCTCTGGTTATGAGACCGCCTTTGTGTCGGCTTACCTTAGAGTTTAGGATCTGAGACCGAACTCATGTCAGCTTTCCTTTTGAAAATCCATCTTGTGATGGTAACCTCTGGTTTTGAGACCGCCTTCGTGTCGGCTTACCTTAGAGTTTAGGATCTGAGACCGCCCTCGTGTCGGCTTTCATTTTTAAAATCCATCTTGTGATGGTAACCTCTGGTTATGAGACCGCCTTCGTGTTGGCCTACCTTAGAATTTAGGATCTGAGTCGCCCTCGTGTCGGCTTTCCTTCTAAAATCCATCTTGTAATGGTAACCTCTGGTTATAAGACCACCTTCGTGTCGGCCTACCTTAGAGTTTAGGATCTGAGACCGCCCTCGTGTTGGTTTTCCTTCTAAAATCGATCTTGTGATGGTACCCTCTGGCTATGAGATTGCCTTCGTGTCGGCCTACCTTAGAGTTTAGGATCTGAGACGCCCTCGTGTCGGCTTTCCTTTTGAAAATCCATCTTGTGATGGTAACCTCTGGTTATGAGATCGTCTTCGTGTCGGCCTACCTTAGAGTTTAGGATCTGAGACCGCCCTCGTGTCGACTTTCCTTTTGAAAATCCATCTTATGATGGTAAACTTTGGTTATGAGACTGCCTTCGTGTTAGCTTACCTTAGAGTTTAGGATCTGAGACTGCCCTCGTGTCGGCTTTCCTTTTGAAAATAAATCTGGTGATGGTAACCTCTGGTTATGAGACCGCCTTCGTGTCGGTTTACCTTAGAGTTTAGGATCTGAGACCGCCCTCGTGTCGGCTTTCCTCTAAAATCCATCTTGTGATGGTAACCTTTGGTTATGAGACCGCCTTCGTGTTGGCTTACCTTATAGTTTAGGATGTGAGACCGCCCTCGTGTCAGCTTTCCTTCTAAAATGGATCTTGTGATGGTACCCTCTGGTTATGAGACTGCCTTCGTGTTGGCCTACCTTAGAGTTTAGGATCTGAGACGCCCTTGTACCGGCTTTCCTTTTGAAAATCCATCTTGTGATGGTAACATCTGGTTATGAGACCATCTTCGTGTCGGCCTACCTTAGAGTTTAGGATCTGAGACGACCCTCGTGTTGGCTTTCCTTCTAAAATCCATCTTGTGATGGTACCTTCTGGTTATGAGACCGCCTTCGTGTCGGCCTACCTTAGAGTTTAGGATCTGAGACAGCCCTCATGTCGGCTTTCCTTCTAAAATCCATCATGTGATGGTAACCTC
The DNA here is from genome assembly GCA_022829125.1 of Lathyrus tuberosus. NCBI lineage: Eukaryota > Viridiplantae > Streptophyta > Magnoliopsida > Fabales > Fabaceae > Lathyrus > Lathyrus tuberosus. The sequence continues at coordinate 11,923,064 of JALAZF010000038.1, forward strand.
TGGTTATGAGACCGCCTTTGTGTCGGCTTACCTTAGAGTTTAGGATCTGAGACCGAACTCATGTCAGCTTTCCTTTTGAAAATCCATCTTGTGATGGTAACCTCTGGTTTTGAGACCGCCTTCGTGTCGGCTTACCTTAGAGTTTAGGATCTGAGACCGCCCTCGTGTCGGCTTTCATTTTTAAAATCCATCTTGTGATGGTAACCTCTGGTTATGAGACCGCCTTCGTGTTGGCCTACCTTAGAATTTAGGATCTGAGTCGCCCTCGTGTCGGCTTTCCTTCTAAAATCCATCTTGTAATGGTAACCTCTGGTTATAAGACCACCTTCGTGTCGGCCTACCTTAGAGTTTAGGATCTGAGACCGCCCTCGTGTTGGTTTTCCTTCTAAAATCGATTTTGTGATGGTACCCTCTGGCTATGAGATTGCCTTCGTGTCGGCCTACCTTAGAGTTTAGGATCTGAGACGCCCTCGTGTCGGCTTTCCTTTTGAAAATCCATCTTGTGATGGTAACCTCTGGTTATGAGATCGTCTTCGTGTCGGCCTACCTTAGAGTTTAGGATCTGAGACCGCCCTCGTGTTGGCTTTCCTTCTAAAATCCATCTTGTGATGGTACCCTCTGGTTATGAGATCGCATTTGTGTCGGCCTACCTTAGAGTTTAGGTTCTGAGACCGCCCTAGTGTTGGCTTTCCTTCGAAAAAACATCTGGTGATGGTACCCTCTGGTTATGTGACCGCCTTCGTGTTTGCCTACCTTAGAGTTTAGGATATGAGATCGCCCACGTGTTGGCTTTCCATCTAAAATCCATCTTGTGATGGTAACCTCTGTTTATGAGACCGCCTTCGTGTCGGCCTACCTTAGAGTTTAGGATTTGAGACCGCCCTCGTGTCATCTTTCCTTCTAAAATCCATTTTCTGATGGTAACCTCTGGTTATGAGACAACCTTGGTGTCGGCCTACCTTAGAGTTTAGGATCTGAGACCGCCCTCGTGTCGACTTTCCTTTTGAAAATCCATCTTATGATGGTAAACTTTGGTTATGAGACTGCCTTCGTGTTAGCTTACCTTAGAGTTTAGGATCTGAGACTGCCCTCGTGTCGGCTTTCCTTTTGAAAATAAATCTGGTGATGGTAACCTCGGGTTATGAGACCGCCTTCGTGTCGGTTTACCTTAGAGTTTAGGATCTGAGACCGCCCTCGTGTCGGCTTTCCTCTAAAATCCATCTTGTGATGGTAACCTTTGGTTATGAGACCGCCTTCGTGTCGGCTTACCTTATAGTTTAGGATGTGAGACCGCCCTCATGTCAGCTTTCCTTCTAAAATGGATCTTGTGATGGTACCCTCTGGTTATGAGACTGGCTTCGTATTGGGCTACCTTAGAGTTTAGGATCTGAGACGCCCTTGTACCGGCTTTCCTTTTGAAAATCCATCTTGTGATGGTAACATCTGGTTATGAGACCATCTTCGTGTCGGCCTACCTTAGAGTTTAGGATCTGAGACGACCCTCGTGTTGGCTTTCCTTCTAAAATCCATCTTGTGATGGTACCTTCTGGTTATGAGACCGCCTTCGTGTCGGCCTACCTTAGAGTTTAGGATCTGAGACAGCCCTCATGTCGGCTTTCCTTCTAAAATCCATCATGTGATGGTAACCTCTGGTTATGAGACCGCCTTTGTGTCGGCTTACCTTAGAGTTTAGGATCTGAGACCGAACTCATGTCAGCTTTCCTTTTGAAAATCCATCTTGTGATGGTAACCTCTGGTTTTGAGACCGCCTTCGTGTCGGCTTACCTTAGAGTTTAGGATCTGAGACCGCCCTCGTGTCGGCTTTCATTTTTAAAATCCATCTTGTGATGGTAACCTCTGGTTATGAGACCGCCTTCGTGTTGGCCTACCTTAGAATTTAGGATCTGAGTCGCCCTCGTGTCGGCTTTCCTTCTAAAATCCATCTTGTAATGGTAACCTCTGGTTATAAGACCACCTTCGTGTCGGCCTACCTTAGAGTTTAGGATCTGAGACCGCCCTCGTGTTGGTTTTCCTTCTAAAATCGATCTTGTGATGGTACCCTCTGGCTATGAGATTGCCTTCGTGTCGGCCTACCTTAGAGTTTAGGATCTGAGACGCCCTCGTGTCGGCTTTCCTTTTGAAAATCCATCTTGTGATGGTAACCTCTGGTTATGAGATCGTCTTCGTGTCGGCCTACCTTAGAGTTTAGGATCTGAGACCGCCCTCGTGTCGACTTTCCTTTTGAAAATCCATCTTATGATGGTAAACTTTGGTTATGAGACTGCCTTCGTGTTAGCTTACCTTAGAGTTTAGGATCTGAGACTGCCCTCGTGTCGGCTTTCCTTTTGAAAATAAATCTGGTGATGGTAACCTCTGGTTATGAGACCGCCTTCGTGTCGGTTTACCTTAGAGTTTAGGATCTGAGACCGCCCTCGTGTCGTCTTTCCTCTAAAATCCATCTTGTGATGGTAACCTTTGGTTATGAGACCGCCTTCGTGTTGGCTTACCTTATAGTTTAGGATGTGAGACCGCCCTCGTGTCAGCTTTCCTTCTAAAATGGATCTTGTGATGGTACCCTCTGGTTATGAGACTGCCTTCGTGTTGGCCTACCTTAGAGTTTAGGATCTGAGACGCCCTTGTACCGGCTTTCCTTTTGAAAATCCATCTTGTGATGGTAACATCTGGTTATGAGACCATCTTCGTGTCGGCCTACCTTAGAGTTTAGGATCTGAGACGACCCTCGTGTTGGCTTTCCTTCTAAAATCCATCTTGTGATGGTACCTTCTGGTTATGAGACCGCCTTCGTGTCGGCCTACCTTAGAGTTTAGGATCTGAGACAGCCCTCATGTCGGCTTTCCTTCTAAAATCCATCATGTGATGGTAACCTCTGGTTATGAGACCGCCTTCGTGTCGGCTTACCTTAGAGTTTAGGATCTGAGACCGAACTCATGTCAGCTTTCCTTTTGAAAATCCATCTTGTGATGGTAACCTATGGTTTTGAGACCGCCTTCGTGTCGGCTTACCTTAGAGTTTAGGATCTGAGACCGCCCTCGTGTCGGCTTTCATTTTGAAAATCCATCTTGTGATGGTAACCTCTGGTTATGAGACCGAGTTCGTGTTGGCCTACCTTAGAATTTAGGATCTGAGTCGCCCTCGTGTCGGCTTTCCTTCTAAAATCCATCTTGTAATGGTAACCACTGGTTATAAGACCGCCTTCGTGTCGGCCTACCTTAGAGTTTAGGATCTGAGACCGCCCTCGTGTCGGTTTTCCTTCTAAAATCGATCTTGTGATGGTACCCTCTGGCTATGAGATTGCCTTCATGTCAGCCTACCTTAGAGTTTAGGATCTGAGACGCCCTCGTGTCGGCTTTCCTTTTGAAAATCCATCTTGTGATGGTAACCTCTGGTTATGAGATCGTCTTCGTGTCGGCCTACCTTAGAGTTTAGGATCTGAAACCGCCCTCGTGTTGGCTTTCCTTCTAAAATCCATCTTGTGATGGTACCCTCTGGTTATGAGATCGCCTTCGTGTCGGCCTACCTTAGAGTTTAGGATTTGAGACCGCCCTCGTGTCATCTTTCCTTCTAAAATCCATTTTCTGATGGTAACCTCTGGTTATGAGACAACCTTGGTGTCGGCCTACCTTAGAGTTTAGGATCTGAGACCGCCCTCGTGTCGACTTTCCTTTTGAAAATCCATCTTATGATGGTAAACTTTGGTTATGAGACTGCCTTCGTGTTAGCTTACCTTAGAGTTTAGGATCTGAGACTGCCCTCGTGTCGGCTTTCCTTTTGAAAATAAATCTGGTGATGGTAACCTCTGGTTATGAGACCGCCTTCGTGTCGGTTTACCTTAGAGTTTAGGATCTGAGACCGCCCTCGTGTCGGCTTTCCTCTAAAATCCATCTTATGATGGTAACCTTTGGTTATGAGACCGCCTTCGTGTCGGCTTACCTTATAGTTTAGGATGTGAGACCGCCCTCGTGTCAGCTTTCCTTCTAAAATGGATCTTGTGATGGTACCCTCTGGTTATAAGACTGCCTTCGTGTTGGCCTACCTTAGAGTTTAGGATCTGAGACGCCCTTGTACCGGCTTTCCTTTTGAAAATCCATCTTGTGATGGTAACATCTGGTTATGAGACCATCTTCGTGTCGGCCTACCTTAGAGTTTAGGATCTGAGACGACCCTCGTGTTGGCTTTCCTTCTAAAATCCATCTTGTGATGGTACCTTCTGGTTATGAGACCGCCTTCGTGTCGGCCTACCTTAGAGTTTAGGATCTGAGACAGCCCTCATGTCGGCTTTCCTTCTAAAATCCATCATGTGATGGTAACCTCTGGTTATGAGACCGCCTTCGTGTCGGCTTACCTTAGAGTTTAGGATCTGAGACCGAACTCATGTCAGCTTTCCTTTTGAAAATCCATCTTGTGATGGTAACCTCTGGTTTTGAGACCGCCTTCGTGTCGGCTTACCTTAGAGTTTAGGATCTGAGACCGCCCTCGTGTCGGCTTTCATTTTGAAAATCCATCTTGTGATGGTAACCTCTGGTTATGAGACCGCCTTCGTGTTGGCCTACCTTAGAATTTTGGATCTGAGTCGCCCTCGTGTCGGCTTTCCTTCTAAAATCCATCTTGTAATGGTAACCTCTGGTTATAAGACCGCCTTCGTGTCGGCCAACCTTAGAGTTTAGGATCTGAGACCGCCCTCGTGTCGGTTTTCCTTCTAAAATCGATCTTGTGATGGTACCCTCTGGCTATGAGATTGCCTTCGTGTCGGCCTACCTTAGAGTTTAGGATCTGAGACGCCCTCGTGTCGGCTTTCCTTTTGAAAATCCATCTTGTGATGGTAACCTCTGGTTATGAGATCGTCTTCGTGTCGGCCTACCTTAGAGTTTAGGATCTTAGACCGCCCTCGTGTTGGCTTTCCTTCTAAAATCCATCTTGTGATGGTACCCTCTGGTTATGAGATCGCCTTCGTGTCGGCCTACCTTAGAGTTTAGGATTTGAGACCGCCCTCGTGTCATCTTTCCTTCTAAAATCCATTTTCTGATGGTAACCTCTGGTTATGAGACAACCTTGGTGTCGGCCTACCTTAGAGTTTAGGATCTGAGACTGCCCTCGTGTCGACTTTCCTTTTGAAAATCCATCTTATGATGGTAAACTTTGGTTATGAGACTGCCTTCGTGTTAGCTTACCTTAGAGTTTAGGATCTGAGACTGCCCTCGTGTCGGCTTTCCTTTTGAAAATAAATCTGGTGATGGTAACCTCTGGTTATGAGACCGCCTTCGTGTCGGTTTACCTTAGAGTTTAGGATCTGAGACCGCCCTCGTGTCGGCTTTCCTCTAAAATCCATCTTGAGATGGTAACCTTTGGTTATGAGACCGCCTTCGTGTCGGCTTACCTTATAGTTTAGGATGTGAGACCGCCCTCGTGTCAGCTTTCCTTCTAAAATGGATCTTGTGATGGTACCCTCTGGTTATGAGACTGCCTTCGTGTTGGCCTACCTTAGAGTTTAGGATCTGAGACGCCCTTGTACCGGCTTTCCTTTTGAAAATCCATCTTGTGATGGTAACATCTGGTTATGAGACCATCTTCGTGTCGGCCTACCTTAGAGTTTAGGATCTGAGACGACCCTCGTGTTGGCTTTCCTTCTAAAATCCATCTTGTGATGGTACCTTCTGGTTATGAGACCGCCTTCGTGTCGGCCTACCTTAGAGTTTAGGATCTGAGACAGCCCTCATGTCGGCTTTCCTTCTAAAATCCATCATGTGATGGTAACCTCTGGTTATGAGACCGCCTTCGTGTCGGCTTACCTTAGAGTTTAGGATCTGAGACCGAACTCATGTCAGCTTTCCTTTTGAAAATCCATCTTGTGATGGTAACCTCTGGTTTTGAGACCGCCTTCGTGTCGGCTTACCTTAGAGTTTAGGATCTGAGACCGCCCTCGTGTCGGCTTTCATTTTGAAAATCCATCTTGTGATGGTAACCTCTGGTTATGAGACCGCCTTCGTGTTGGCCTACCTTAGAATTTAGGATCTGAGTCGCCCTCGTGTCGGCTTTCCTTCTAAAATCCATCTTGTAATGGTAACCTCTGGTTATAAGACCGCCTTCGTGTCGGCCTACCTTAGAGTTTAGGATCTGAGACCGCCCTCGTGTCGGTTTTCCTTCTAAAATCGATCTTGTGATGGTAACCTCTGGTTATGCGATCGTCTTCGTGTCGGCCTACCTTAGAGTTTAGGATCTGAGACCGCCCTTGTGTTGGCTTTCCTTCTAAAATCCATCTTGTGATGGTACCCTCTGGTTATGAGATCGCCTTTGTGTCGGCCTACCTTAGAGTTTAGGATCTGAGACCGCCCTCGTGTCGGCTTTCCTTCGAAAAAACATCTTGTGATGGTAACCTCTGGTTATGAGACCGCCCTCGTGTCGGTCTACCTTAGATTTTAGGATCTGAGACAGCCCTCGCGTCGGCTTTCCTTCTAAAATCCATCATGTGATGGTAATCTCTGGTTATGAGACCGCCTTCGTGTCGGCCCGCCTTAGAGTTTAGGATCAGAGACCGCCCTCGTGTCGGCTTTCCTTCTAAAATCCATCTTGTGATGGTAACCACTGGTTATGAGACCGCCTTCGTGTCGGCCTACCTTAGAGTTTAGAATCTAAGACCGCCCTCGTGTCGGCTTTCCTTCTAAAATCCATCTTGTGATGGTATCCTCTTGTTATGAGACCGTCTTCGTGTCGGCTTACCTTAGAGTTCAGGATCTGAGACCGCCCTTGTGTCGGCTTTCCTTTTGTAAATCCATCTTGTGATGGTAACCTCTGGTTATGAGACCGCCTTCGTGTTGGCCTACCTTAGAGTTTAGGATCTGAGACCGCCCTCGTGTCGGCTTTCCTTCTAAAATGCATCTTGTGATGGTAACCTCTAGTTATGAGACCGCCTTCGTTTCCGACTACCTTAGAGTTTAGGATCTGAGACCACCCTCGTGTCGGCTTTCCCTCTAAAATCCATCTTTTGATGGTAACCTCTGGTTATGAGACCGCCTTGGTGTCGGCATACCATAGAGTTTAGGATCTGAGACCGCCCTCGTGTCGACTTTCCTTTTGAAAATCCATCTTATGATGGTAACCTCTGGTTATGAGACCGCCTTCGTGTTGGCCTACCTTAGAGTTTAGGATCTGAGACCGCCCTCGTGTCGACTTTCCTTTTGAAAATCCATCTTATGATGGTAACCTTTGTTTATGAGACTGCATTCGTGTCAGCTTACCTTAGAGTTTAGGATCTGAGACTGCCCTCGTGTCGGCTTTCCTTTGGAAAATCCATCTGATGATGGTAACCTCTGGTTATGAGCTCGCCTTCGTGTTGGCCTACCTTAGAGTTTAGGATCTGAGACCGCCCTCGTGTCGGCTTTCCCTCTTAAATCCATCTTGTGATGGTAACCTTTGGTTATGAGACCGCCTTCGTGTCGGCCTACCTTATAGTTTAGGATGTGAGACCGCCCTCGTGTCAGCTTTCCTTCTAAAATGGATCTTGTGATGGTACCCTCTGGTTATGATACTATATACGTGTCAGCCTACCTTAGAGTTTAGGATCTGAGACTCCCTTGTGTCATCTTTCCTTTTGAAAATCCATCTTGTGATGGTAACCTCTGGTTATGAGACCGTCTTCGTGTCGTCCTACCTTAGAGTTTAGGATCTGAGACCGCCCTCGTGTTGGCTTTCCTTCTAAAATCCATCTTGTGATGGTACCTTCTGGTTATGATACCGCCTTTGTGTCGGCTGCCTTAGAGTTTAGTATCTGAGACTGTCCTCGTGTTGGCTTTCCTTCAAAAAACCATCTTGTGATGGTACACTCTAGTTATGAGACCGCCTTCGTGTCTGCCTACCTTAGATTTTAGGATATGAGATTGCCCTCGTGTTAGCTTCCTTTTAAAATCCATATTGTGATGGTAACCTCTGGTTATGAGACCGCCTTCGTGTCGGCCTACCTTAGAGTTTAGGATCTGAGACCGCCCTCATGTCGGCTTTCCTTCTAAAATCCATCTTGTGAATGTAACCTCTGGTTATGAGACCGCCTTCGTGTCGGCCTACCTTAGAGTTTAGGATCTGAGACAGCCCTCATGTCGGCTTTCCTTCTAAAATCCATCATGTGATGGTAACCTCTGGTTATGAGCTCGCCTTCGTGTTGGCCTACCTTAGAGTTTAGGATCTGAGACGCCCTCGTGTCGGCTTTCCTTTTGAAAATCCATCTTGTGATGGTAACCTCTGGTTATGAGATCGTCTTCGTGTCGGCCTACCTTAGAGTTTTGGATCTGAGACCGCCCTCGTGTTGGCTTTCCTTCTAAAATCCATCTTGTGATGGTACCCTCTGGTTATGAGATCGCCTTTGTGTCGGCCTACCTTAGAGTTTACGATCTGAGACCGCCCTCGTGTCGGCTTTCCTTCGAAAAAACATCTTGTGATGGTAACCTCTGGTTATGAGACCGCCCTCGTGTCGGTCTACCTTAGATTTTAGGATCTGAGACAGCCCTCGCGTCGGCTTTCCTTCTAAAATCCATCATGTGATGGTAATCTCTGGTTATGAGACCGCCTTCGTGTCGGCCCGCCTTAGAGTTTAGGATCAGAGACCGCCCTCGTGTCGGCTTTCCTTCTAAATTCCATCTTGTGATGGTAACCACTGGTTATGAGACCGCCTTCGTGTCGGCCTACCTTAGAGTTTAGAATCTAAGACCGCCCTCGTGTCGGCTTTCCTTCTAAAATCCATCTTGTGATGGTATCCTCTTGTTATGAGACCGTCTTCGTGTCGGCTTACCTTAGAGTTCAGGACCTGAGACCGCCCTCGTGTCGGCTTTCCTTTTGTAAATCCATCTTGTGATGGTAACCTCTGGTTATGAGACCGCCTTCGTGTTGGCCTACCTTAGAGTTTAGGATCTGAGACCGCCCTCGTGTCGACTTTCCTTTTGAAAATCCATCTTATGATGGTAACCTTTGTTTATGAGACTGCATTCGTGTCAGCTTACCTTAGAGTTTAGGATCTGAGACTGCCCTCGTGTCGGCTTTCCTTTTGAAAATCCATCTGATGATGGTAACCTCTGGTTATGAGCTCGCCTTCGTATTGGCCTACCTTAGAGTTTAGGATCTGAGACCGCCCTCGTGTCGGCTTTCCCTCTTAAATCCATCTTGTGATGGTAACCTTTGGTTATGAGACCGCCTTCGTGTCGGCCTACCTTATAGTTTAGGATGTGAGACCGCCCTCGTGTCAGCTTTCCTTCTAAAATGGATCTTGTGATGGTACCCTCTGGTTATGATACTATATACGTGTCGGCCTACCTTAGAGTTTAGGATCTGAGACTCCCTTGTGTCATCTTTCCTTTTGAAAATCCATCTTGTGATGGTAACCTCTGGTTATGAGACCGTCTTCGTGTCGTCCTACCTTAGAGTTTAGGATCTGAGACCGCCCTCGTGTTGGCTTTCCTTCTAAAATCCATCTTGTGATGGTACCTTCTGGTTATGATACCGCCTTTGTGTCGGCTGCCTTAGAGTTTAGTATCTGAGACTGTCCTCGTGTTGGCTTTCCTTCAAAAAACCATCTTGTGATGGTACACTCTAGTTATGAGACCGCCTTCGTGTCTGCCTACCTTAGATTTTAGGATATGAGATTGCCCTCGTGTTAGCTTCCTTTTAAAATCCATATTGTGATGGTAACCTCTGGTTATGAGACCGCCTTCGTGTCGGCCTACCTTAGAATTTAGGATCTGAGACCGCCCTCGTGTCGGCTTTCCTTCTAAAATCCATCTTGTGAAGGTAACCTCTGGTTATGATACCACCTTCGTGTCGCCTACCTTAGAGTTTAGGATCTGTGACAGCCCTCATGTCGGCTTTCCTTCTAAAATCCATCATGTGATGGTAACCTCTGGTTATGAGACCGCCTTCGTGTCGGCTTAAATTAGAGTTTAGGATCTGAGACAGAACTCGTGTCGGCTTTCCTTTTGAAAACCCATCTTGTGATGGTAACCTCTGGTTTTGAGACCGCCTTCGTGTCGGCTTACCTTAGTGTTTAGGATCTGAGACCGCCCTCGTGTCGGCTTTCCTTTTGAAAATCCATCTTGTGATGGTAACCTCTGGTGATCAGACAGCCTTCGTGTTGCCCTACCTTAGAGTTTAGGATCTGAGTCGCCCTCGTGTCGGCTTTCCTTCTAAAATCCATCTTGTAATGGTAACCTCTGGTTATGAGACCGCCTTCGTGTCGGCCTACCTTAGAGTTTAGGATCTGAGACAGCCCTCATGTCGGCTTTCCTTCTAAAATCCATCATGTGATGGTAACCTCTGGTTATGAGACCGCCTTCGTGTCGACTTACCTTAGAGTTTAGGATCTGAGGCCGAACTCGTGTCGGCTTTCCTTTTGAAAATCCATCTTGTGATGGTAACCTCTGGTTTTGAGACCGCCTTCGTGTCGGCTTACCTTAGAGTTTAGGATCTGAGACCGCCCTCGTGTCGGCTTTCCTTTTGAAAATCCATCTTGTTATGGTAACCTCTGGTTATGAGACTGCCTTCGTGTTGCCCTACCTTAGAGTTTAGGATCTGAGTCGCCCTCGTGTCGACTTTCCTTCTAAAATCCATCTTGTAATGGTAACCTCTGGTTATAAGACCGGCTTCATGTCGGCCTACCTTAGAGTTTAGGATCTGATACCGCCCTCGTGTCGGCTTTCCCTCTAAAATCCGTCTTTTGATGGTAACCTCTGGTTATGAGACCGCCTTCGTGTCGGCCTACCTTAGAGTTTAGGATCTGAGACCGCCCTCGTGTCGGTTTTCCTTCTAAAATCGATCTTGTTATGGTACCCTCTGGTTATTAGATTGCCTTCGTGTCGGCCTACCTTAGAGTTTAGGATCTGAGACGCCCTCGTGTCGGTTTTCCTTTTGAAAATCCATCTTGTGATGGTAACCTCTGGTTATGAGATCGTCTTCGTGTCGGCCTACCTTAGAGTTTAGGATCTGAGACCGCCCTCGTGTTGGCTTTCCTTCTAAAATCCATCTTGTGATGGTACCCTCTGGTTATGAGATCGCCTTTGTGTCAGCCTACCTTAGAGTTTAGAATCTGAGACCGCCCTCGTGTCGGCTTTCCTTCGAAAAAACATCTTATGATGGTACCTTCTGGTTATGAGACCGCCTTCGTGTCTGCCCACCTTAGAGTTTAGGATATGAGATCGCCCACGTGTTGGCTTTCCTTCTAAAATCCATTTTGTGATGGTAACCTCTGGTTATGAGACCTCCTTCGTGTCGGCCTACCTTAGAGTTTAGGATTTGAGACCGCCCTCGTGTCAGCTTTCCTTCTAAAATACATCTTGTGATGGTAACCTCTGGTTATGAGACCGCCCTCGTGTCGGCCTACCTTAGATTTTAGGATCTGAGACAACCCTCGTGTCGGCTTTCCTTCTAAAATCCATCATGTGATGGTAATCTCTGGTTATGAGACCGCCTTCGTGTCGGCCTACCTTAGAGTTAAGGATCAGAGACCGCCCTCGTGTCGGCTTTCCATTTAAAATCCATCTTGTGATGGTAACCACTGGTTATGAGACCGCCTTCGTGTCGGCCTACCTTAGAGTTTAGAATCTAAGACCGCCCTCGTGTCGGCTTTCCTTCTAAAATCCATCTTGTGATGGTAACCTCTTGTTATGATACCGTCTTCGTGTAGGCTTTCCTTTTGAAAATCCATCTTGTGATGGTAACCTCTGGTTATGAGACTGCCTTCGTGTTGGCCTACCTTAGAGTTTAGGATCTGAGACCGCCCTCATGTCGGCTTTCCTTCTAAAATGCATCTTGTGATGGTAACCTCTGGTTATGAGACCGCCTTCGTTTCGGCCTACCTTAGAGTTTAGGATCTGAGACCGCCCTCGTGTCGGCTTTCCCTCTAAAATCCATCTTTTGATGGTAACCTCTGGTTATGAGATAGCCTTGATGTCGGCCTACCTTAGAGTTCAGGATCTGAGACCGCCCTCGTGTCGACTTTCCTTTTGAAAATCCATCTTATGATGGTAACCTTTGGTTATGAGACTGCCTTCATGTCAGCTTACCTTAAAGTTTAGGATCTGAGACTGCCCTCGTGTCGGCTTTCCTTTTGAAAATCCATCTGATGATGGTAACCTCTGGTTATGAGACCGCCTTCGTGTCGGCCTACCTTAGAGTTTATTATCTGAGACCGCCCTCATGTCGGCTTTCCCTCTAAAATACATCTTGTGATGGTAACCATTGGTTATGAGACCGCCTTCGTGTCGGCCTACCTTATAGTCTAGGATGTGAGACCGCCCTCGTGTCAGCTTTCCTTCTAAAATGGATCTTGTGATGGTACCCTCTGGTTATGAGAATATCTTCGTGTCGGCCTACCTTAGAGTTTAGGATCTGAGACGCCCTTGTGTCGTGTTTCCTTTTGAAAATCCATCTTGTGATGGTAACCTCTGGTTATGAGACCGTCTTCGTGTTGGCCTACCTTAGAGTTTAGGATCTGAGACCGCCCTCGTGTTGGCTTTCCTTCTAAAATCCATCTTGTGATGGTACCTTCTGGTTATGAGACCGCCTTTGTGTCGGCCTACCTTAGAGTTTAGTATCTGAGACCGCCCTCGTGTTGGCTTTCCTTCAAAAAACCATCTTGTGATGGTACCCTCTAGTTATGAGACGGCCTTCGTGTCTGCCTACCTTAGATTTTAGGATATGGGATTGCCCTCGTGTTAGCTTCCTTTTAAAATCCATATTGTGATGGTAACCTCTGGTTATGAGACCACCTTCGTGTCGGCCTACCTTAGAGTTTAGGATCTGAGACCGCCCTCGTGTCGGCTTTCCTTCAAAAATCCATCTTGTGATGGTAACCTCTGGTTATGAGATCGCCTTCGTGTCGGCCTACCTCAGAGTTTAGGATCTGAGACAACCCTCATGTCGGCTTTCCTTCTAAAATCCATCATGTGATGGTAACCTCTGGTTATGAGACCGCCTTCCTGTCGGCTTACCTTAGAGTTTAGGATCTGAGACAGAACTCGTGTCGGCTTTCCTTTTGAAAATCCATCTTGTGATGGTAACCTCTTCTTTTGAGACCGCCTTCGTGTCGGCTTACCTTAGAGTTTAGGATCTGAGACCGCCCTCGTGTCGGCTTTCCTTTTGAAAATCTATCTTGTGATGGTAACCTCTGGTGATGAGACCGCCTTCGTGTTGCCCTACCTTAGAGTTTAGGATCTGATCGCCCTCGTGTCGGCTTTCCTTCTAAAATCTATCTTGTAATGGTAACCTCTGGTTATGAGACCGCCTTCGTGTCAGCCTACCTTAGAGTTTAGGATCTGAGACAGCCCTCATGTCGGCTTTCCTTCTAAAATCCATCATGTGATGGTAACCTCTGGTTATGAGACCGCCTTCGTGTCGGCTTACCTTAGAGTTTAGGATCTGAGACCGAACTCGTGTCGGCTTTCCTTTTGAAAATCCATCTTGTGATGGTAACCTCTGTGTAGCGAGCGATTTTGGACGCGGTTCTTAAGCGCTGGTCGCTCTCTGCGGTTTGAGCTTTAAACTACAGGTCGATTCATTTTTTATCCTATTGTGAGCTGAATAAGGGAGGGAAATAGATGTCTCCAATTAACCCTGCTTGCATACTGAGTTTAAACAGCGGTCTGTTAGGTTACGGATGCTATCAATGTGGGGGGGCCTTTGTACTGGTTATTTGTATTTTCGCCAATACTGCTCTCTTTCTTTTTTACCTGGGCAGAAGGTTTCTAGCGGGGAATAAGGATTAGGATGTTAGGACTGGTGCTTTTGAAATACTGCTTTTGATTGATGGAGATATGGGATTTGGGTTTTTTGTTGATTGCGCTCGCTTAGATCTTTTCTTTCGATCTTATGCCTACGTATTCCCGTTTACCGAAACAGGGAAATCAGAGCGTTCGTAGTTCCTCCTATTCTATGGGAAGAAATGGTTGTTTTGATGTCTTGTTCAAAGCCCAAGACATGAAGCGAAAGGTAGTTTGTATCTTGTTCAAAGCCCAAGATGTGAAGCTGAAAAGTCTATTTGTGTCTTGTTCAAAGCCCAAGACGTGAAGCTGAAAGACCTCGACTTTAGAGAGAATTTGTCATCTCTAAAGAGGGGAGAAGGAGAATTACTTTAACTGGGATACGCGGATCCGAGCAATGCCATAATTTCCGAAGAAAGGGTTTTAACCTGAAGGAGAAGACTTTAACTTAGTGTAGAGCAATGCCATCTTTCCTTAGGAATTTCTCATGCTAAAAGAGGGACAGTGGCATGGATGTAGATGATCCAGAGGCTTGCCGCTTACAGCGATTAGATGAAGGGAAAGGAATTGTTGATGTTTGTATACTGCGACCGAGGCACAACTTTGATGCTAAAAGGACGATTGGATCCACCAGTGGTTTTCTTATACAAAGCCTAAGAGGAGGCTAATTTGTGTCTCGTACAAAGCCCGAGAGAGAGGCTAAAAGTTTTTGACCCAGTGGGGCATATCGTTATACAAAGCCTAAGAGGAGGCTAGCAAAGAGTTGACTCAGTTGGAGAATCTTTTATACTCAGTAAGAGAGTGTTTTTGTATCTCGTACAAAGCCCGAGAGAGAGGCGAAAAGGTTATTTTGACTCCACTGGGGAAATTTTGGTATCTCGTACGAAGCCCGAGATGGAGGCTATTGTAACTGTTTCAGTTGAGTGACAGATCCAATATACTGATTTAAAAGAGAAAATAAGTTCTTATATGAGCAACACTGTACTCAGGGATTTGATTTGAGGATCAGGGATATTTCCTTCTCTTTGAGGAAACGGGAAATCCAAAGGGTATCGAGACTATCCGAGTCTGCGGGTTTCCTTCCTATTTAACGAAGGGTGCTTGAGAATGTCTTTGAGACTCAAGGAAGTTAGACTGTCCGTGTCTAGAGTTTTATCTTTTGTACTATGCTTCGAGAAACAGTAGTAGACTCTATGAAAGGACTGTTCTATGAGGATGACTAAGTTCTGTTCCTATACCTCTAGGAGGTCGTCGGGACAATTTGTACGAAGCCCAGGAGGAGGCTGGAAACTTTTAAGAAGCCGACGGGTCCTTGTACGAAGCCCAAGAGGAGGCTATCATTCATAAGGAAGAGATCATTATACGAAGCCTAAGAGGAGGCTGTGAATACTTCTAAGAAGCCGTAGTGTCCTTGAATAATGCCCAAGAGGAGGCCGATGCTTTTAAGAAGCCCGTGGGTCTATCATCTCCTTTCCATTAGGAGAGATAACTCTTTTAAAGATGAAAACCACTGGTAAACGTGCGAGGTTTACTATCCAGCGAC
Source organism: Lathyrus tuberosus (assembly GCA_022829125.1). Classification (NCBI taxonomy): domain Eukaryota; kingdom Viridiplantae; phylum Streptophyta; class Magnoliopsida; order Fabales; family Fabaceae; genus Lathyrus; species Lathyrus tuberosus. The sequence goes on from JALAZF010000038.1 coordinate 11,938,358, forward strand.
TTTTAACTTTTAAAGAGGGTTCCTTAGTTAAGGTCCAAGATTATGACCGTAGTGGGTACCCAAACCCCGAGACATTCAAGGCAAGCTATCCACAAGGAATAGATCAAGTCAGGAAAGTTCGAGAATTGGGAAGAAACTCAAAGATGTCATTCACAGAGAATACATTCATCTTGGGGAGTAGAGCTTCTTGACGATTCCTAAGGAGGACAGCCAAAGAGAAGACTATATCTGGTGCTCCTATTGGGGATCTAGGCGTCTATTTCTACGAATAAGTGAAACGGCGTCACCTAGTTCTAGACGTAGTTGCCGGGGAAACTCGAAATATCTATACTATTATTACACAGTAGATATGAGTTTATGAAAGGAGACTTACAGTGAGCAGTCCCACAATACAGTTTATAATATGAAAGCAGTAAATGAAAGCGGGTAAACACTTACTCGGTTGTAGAGCTTCCATGCTGTTTGGTTAGTTGTTCAACAAAGAAAGATTAAAAACAACAGTATATTCAAAATCAAAGGAGAAAGTGCTTTGAAAAAGAAAGATCTGGGGCTTACAGGTCAAGGAGAGGCCCAGGGTTTTATCAGTGAGCACACTGTTTGAATTTGTACAGAGGGACTTATACAAGTGACTGGGGCCCAAAAAGGTTTTCTGTATAAAGGGATGGGTCTTACACTCTCTCAAGAGGCCCAAAAAGGTTTAAAGAAAAGAGAGTGGGGCTTATAACACGAGGGTAGGCCCAATTGATTTTTCGTTTAAAAATGGCGATCGCGCCGAGGTTTTCTTTTAACGCGGTGGGACTTATATAATAAGTGAGGCCCAAAATGATTTTGGTTAAAAGGGGGATTGGGTCTTACACTCTATTAGAGGACCAAAGTGTTTTGAATGGGTCTTATAGCTCAAGGAGAGGCCCAGATGATTTTTGAAAAGGCGACGATCGCACCGTTTGTTTTTTGACGGTATCGGGACTTATACAATAAGTGAGGCCCAAAGATGATTTGGTCAAAAAAAGGATTGGGTCTTACACTCTAATAGAGGCCCAAAGTGTTTTGAAAATGATTTATAAGGGTTGAATTAATCCAAAACCCTAATTTGTTTTCAAAAGTGTATTTAATTGAATAAAAATTCAATTAAAATGATCAAAAATTGTTTAACACATGGAAAACAAATTGTGATATTGGATTAATGCTTCAAAAATTAAGTATTGACCTACAAAATAATTAGAAAGCATTAAAAGTTGCAAAATCAATGTAGAAAAAATATTTAAAATGCCAAAAACAATCAAAATATTAATTCTTTACAAAAATATCAATTATATGAAATAAATAATATTTTTGGGATTTTTTGGGAAAATAAAATATTTTATCATTTTTGTGAATTATTAAAAAAAGAATCAACTCAAAATCATTAAAACTCAGAGAGAAATAAATTTTTGAATCAATTAAACAAAATCACAAAATTCAAATATTTGAATTTGAAAAAAAGGCGCCAAGAACAAGCTGAAGAACACGCGCGTGTTCTTGGTTTCTCAGATTTGCGTTTTCTATCCAATCTCCATGAATACGTAATCATATCATGCAATCAACATATCATTATGCCCGTCTCAACCTCACGATCATGTCTATGTACTTTAATTTCATTTAAATTAAACATACAACAAGAAATCACGAAGAGACCTCAAGAACCCTAATTTCTGCATGAAGGCTAGGATTTTTGATACACGATTCAAACAATGCAATTAATTGAGGGAAAACATTCCATGCATGATTATGAACATATGGCCAAATTATTGTGCGAGGAAATATGCATAGATTGAGAGATGACCAAGTATGTGCTTACCTCCAAGTCGTGACAGCAAGAGCAGATGTGATTTTGAGTTGGAGGTGTTACAGACAAGTTGTGATGATCTGGACAGCTTCCCTACACCATATGGAGTGTGTTTGAACACTTGGATTGAATTGAAATGGACTGGATCAGTTTATGGCATCTCAGCTGCAACTTCACTTCAAACTTGTGTGGATGGCAAGTGATTTTGAGATTTTGATGTTTCAGAAGTAATCTAAGTGTTTGATCAGCTCATATGTGATGTATGTGAGGTGTGTGAGTGATTGGTTTGTGCAGAATTGCTCTCAAACTCAAAACCTGATAGCTACCTTGCTAAGAAAGGCATTTTTTCCAAGAGAAAGAGATTTTGAGGAAAGCATCTGTTAGATGGCTTTGGTGTACTCAAACTGACCACAATTGAGCTCTATTTATAGTAGAGCAAGTTTGTTTTGCAAGGAATAGTGCATGGCAGCTGGTAAGTAGGTTTCCTCAATGTTGGCCAATGGAAATGAAAGTCTCCTCTAGCCATTGACTAGAGGTTAGGGCACAGAGCTTTGGTCCCCTTGGTCTTGGATAAGTCTTGACTGATTTCAGATGAGAATGGCTCAATCCATGCCACCTTGATGGTTCCATTGAATGCCTCATTCCAAATTTGAAGTCTTGTCCCTATTTTGGCCATTCTAGGTTCAACATGCTATTCTTTGTTCCTTGGACCTTGGAGGCTTGGCTCAGTGATTATCCCCTTTGGATTCAATCCTCTGAGGTGTCCATGTGGATTGGAGCAATTGAAATTGGCTGATTTTGGCAAATCGAGCCAAAATGCAAATTCTGCCTTGCTTTGACAGATTTCAACAAGGCAACTTGCCAATGTTGTATCTCATGATGTAGGTTGAATTTGGCAATGTTCTTGGCCATTTTGGAAAGCTCTTACATGATACAACAACTGTTTGAACAAGTTTGGTTTTGATCTCTTTTGATTCCAAGTGAAAAATCCCCCTACATTTGGCAAAAAGTGAAGGCAAATTCTGACTTAGTGAAAACTTCACTAAGTGTTGGAAAAAGTGACATTTTCACTTTTCAGCCACTTTGATCACTCCATAACTCAAAATCATTAATGAATTGGAATGACTTGTAGTTGAAGTTTTTGTAGGTGATAATGAGGGCTACAAATCCATCTTTGGATGAGAAAAAATAGCCTTGTGGTTTAGGAGTTATGGTCCTCCAAAGTTGGTACCTTTGCCACTTTATTTTTAACTTAGAAAATTTTCTAAGTTTTATGGTTACCCCTTTTACAAGTTATCTCACTTTTCTTGATTTTTCTTGATGAATGATGATTCAAATCATACATTAACATCATTTTAGGGTTAAAAATCCATTTTGGTAAAAAATCTCAAAAAGTCAAAGTTGACTTTTGTGCACAGTTGACTTTTTATCAGATGAATTCGAAACTGTGCAATTCTTCAGGAAATCATGTCCTTGACCTAAATCAAACTTGATGGACATGTTCCATGGGTGTCATAGGGTATATTCAATCATGTATTAGGGTTTGGGAGCATGTCCAGGTCAAAAGTCAAAGTTACAGTTGACTTTTCCATTAAAACCCTAATTGTGGTGCAGATGAAATTGAGACTTGTTGCTCAAACTTCTTGGATCAATCCATTGTTCCAAATGGATCAATATGGTATATTAGAGACCCTTAAATCATCTCTTGAGGTCTTGGCTCATGGTTTGTCCCAAAAGTCAACTTAGGGGTGAATTAGGTCAAGAAACCCTAATTCCTGATTTTTGATGAATGCATCCCCTGAGGCAAAATTGACTTGATGCATGGGTTCATGAGGTTCCATGAAGCATATTAGGTCATGTTTTGGATCATTACCTTGTGCCCAGATGAAAATTTCCATCTGGAGGCCCTGGTCGACCAAAACCCTAATTTGGTGACATTGTCGATCTTGAGACTTGATCCCCCTAGAAGGGAGCAGCCTTGTGCTTAATCCTTGAATTGGGAGTCCTTTTTTATCCATTGTGGATATTTAAGAGATTAGACAAGTTGAAGATCATGTCATTTCTTGATTGATCCTTTGTCTAAGCACTCAGAGAGGGCTTGAAACCCTAATTTTGATTGTATTGGATGCTCACCCATCTTTGGGGAGACTGATGAAGCATGATGGTTCATCCATATTGTGATGATGATTTTCACAATGATGGGAAGTCTAAGTGGTCAAAATTTGGGGTATTACAGATGCCCCTATTTAATCTTCTTGGACCCGAAGGTGTGAATGACGAAGGGATTCAGGCATTCGGGGTGCAAGAGGATTAAATATCGGAATATCTGAAATTTTGATGGTGGTTATGAATGGTAGCTTACGCATTCATCTTCTTTAGCTAAGCGATGATGCTTAGAAAAGGTAAACTTCCCCTCGATCCTGGTTTCCTACCAAGGAACTGGTCTTAGTTTCTGATTTAAACTTCCCCTCGATCCTGGTTTCCTACCAAGAACTGGTCTCAGTCTCTTTTGAAATAAACTTCCCCTCGATCCTGGTTTCCTACCAAGGAACTGGTCTTAGTTTCTGATTTAAACTTCCCCTCGATCCTGGTTTCCTACCAAGGAACTGGTCTTAGTTTCTGATTTAAACTTCCCCTCGATCCTGGTTTCCTACCAAGGAACTGGTCTTAGTTTCTGATTTAAACTTCCCCTCGATCTTGGTTTCCTACCAAGGAACTGGTCTTAGTTTCTGATTTAAACTTTCGCTTGATCCTGGTTTCCTACCAAGAACTGGTCTTAGTTTCTTTTGTCAATAAACTTTACTGACAAGGGACGCTATTCGTAGGGGCTTTCCTTCAAACTTCTCGCCGAATTTTCCTGGGGAGATGCCATTTGAGTGGAAAAAGTTTTGATGTCAGACTTGCTGGGGAACCCAGTCGTCTGATTTGTAGAGTTGTACAAACTTCTCTGTTGGAGACGCTGTTTGTCGATTCTACTGGGGAAAGCGAGTCTCTTGAGAGACTGTTTTCGTTTGGGATCTTTCATCATACTTTTCTCGGGATCTTCCCGGAGAAACGCCATATGATGGGGTCCAATTTTGAGGTGCCAATGACCTTTTCATCAGCGGTCCTTTCGGAGCAAAACTGGCATGCTTCCGAATCTCTGATCACGAGGCTTTCTCTGTGGATTTTCCTTAATCCGGGAAAGCAAGGATATCATCTTCAATGGCGAAGAGTGATGTTTATTGAGAGTTTTCTCTGGCTTTTCAGAGGTTCAAGTTATCAAAGTGGTCAAGGACCGACTCTGATCTAAAGATACACTGGTGGCGAGATTGTGCAGACGCAACACTTCCTGACGAGGAAAGAACTGACAAACTCGATTGGGAAAACTGTTTATCACTAGGGGACAAGACCGACTCAAGTGATAGTGATGCAATATGAAATGTGAATGCAAATAAAAAAATGCATGATGTATGTATGTATATGCTGACAAAACAGACGCGACATACAGACTAATGGATGAACACAATTGGATACTCGGCCATCGCGGGGCGTATAGAGATATCGCTGGTTCAAGATAGCAATTCCACCTTGCTTAGGAGAGATAGTCTCGTTGGGAGCTATGTTGATCGGGCTTAGGAGATGAGAACTCAGCCGAGGATGTCAGACGAAACAAGGTCTCTGACACAGTTGATCCCTTCATTCAGGCATACTGGCTTAGAAGGAGTACTTTGATTCTGCACTTTGAAGTTCGCTTACTTCGGGAGAAGCAATAAATGTTCTTTTGATGTTCAACAGTCAAAAGAAATTGCCATCTTTATTTTAAAAGCAGAAAAAGTTTTAACAAGTAAATTCATTTTCGTTTTATTTCAAGAATCGCTGATTAAGTTTAAACAACATCGTTCTGTAAAGCTAAAACAAGTAAAGAATTACAAACAAAAGCACAAGGGCTCAAATTTTATTGATAAGATGGAGATCAGCCAAACGCGTGATTCCAAAGAGTATATACAAAGTTAGAAAATGGTAATTTACAGGGAAAAGGGCTACGTTGAAACATAACGACCACTATCCTTCTACCAACTTTGAGTTCGGGACATCCTGAGCTTCCATCGAAGATGACCTTTGACTGGAGATTTCCTCCGATAGATGATGCTGCAACTGCTACTGAGGGACTTGCCTCCGTTGAACATAGTTACTTGCCATTATCCCTAATTTTTGCCTGGATTGTACTATGATGTTTCCAATCCATCGGGATGATTCTTTTTTTTTCATGTCTCTAACTTTTGGCTGGACCGCCCTTTCGGGTTTTCAATCCACCGAGACGTTTTTTTGTTTTTTTTGTTTTAGGTGAAGTATTTCTTGACTACATCAACATTCGTGGGGTAGGCAAATTCCTCTCCGTCCATGGTTACAAGTCTCAAGGCGCCGCCTGAGAAAGCTTTCGTGACCACATAGGGGCCATCATAATTTGGGGTCCATTTTCCCCGAGAGTCAGTGAGAAATGATTGTCTCTTCTTGAGCACAAGGTCTCCTTTCCTGAAGACACGAGGTTGGACCTTTTTGTCGAACGCCCTCTTCATTCTCTGTTGATACAACTGACCGTGGCATAGTGCCGTGATTCGCTTCTCTTCGATCAGGTTCAGTTCGTCGTGTCGACTTTGACACCATTCAGCTTCGGTGAGCTTAGCTTCCATCAATACCCTGATTGACGGGATCTCTACTTCTATGGGAAGCACTGCCTCTATGCCATATACTAGAGAGAAAGGGGTAGCCCCTGTTGAAGTACGAACAAATGTGCGATAACCATGAAGAGCAAAGGGTAGCATCTCGTGCCAATCTTTATAGGTTACAACCATTTTTTGAACGATCTTCTTGATGTTCTTGTTAGCCGCTTCTACCGCTCCGTTCATCTTGGGTCGGTAGGGAGATGAGTTGTGGTGTTCGATCTTGAACTCTGCGCATAACTCTTTCATCATCTTATTGTTCAAGTTAGATCCATTATCAGTAATGATCTCGCTTGGAACACCATAACGGCAGATGATATTATTTTTGATAAATCGGACCACCACTTGTCGGGTTACATTGGCGAATGACGCTGCTTCGACCCACTTGGTGAAATAGTCAATGGCTACCAGGATGAAACGATGTCCGTTTGAAGCCTTAGGTTCGATCAAGCCAATCATGTCGATTCCCCATATGGAAAATGGCCATGGGGAAGAAAGAACTTTGAGATGTGATGGCGGTACATGAATTTTGTCGGAGTATATCTGACACTTGTGACACCTCCTCATGTACTTGTAGCAGTCGGATTCCATTGTCAACCAATAATACCCGGCCCTGAAAATTTTTCTCGCCTTTGTGTGTCCGTTGGCATGAGTGCCAAAGGATCCTTCATGAATTTCTTTCATGAGCACGTTTGCTTCTGGTCTGTCGACGCATCGGAGCAAGACCATGTCAAAATTTCTCTTATAGAGAGTGTCACCGCTCAGGAAGAAGTTTCCAGCCAATCTTCTGAGGGTCTTTCTATCTTTTCTGAGTGCCCCAGATGGGTACTCTTGTTTCTGAAGGAAGCATTTGATATCGTGATACCAAGGTCTGTCGTCTATGACTGCTTCAATCGCGAAGATGTAAGCGGGCCGTTCAAGGCGCATTATGTCGATCTTAGGTATGTCATTCCATCGACCTACACTAATCATGGAAGAGAGAGTGGCTAATGCATCAGCCATGTGATTCTCTTCACGAGGGATATGATGAAAGTCGACTCTGTTGAAGAAGGGTAACAACCTCCTTGCATAGTCTTTGTAAGGAATCAATCCTGATTGGTATGTGTCCCAATCTCCTTTTATCTGGTTAATAACCAGGGCTGAATCGCCGTATACGTCCAGGTTTTTGATCCTTAAATCAATCGCTTCTTCGAGACCCATGATACATGCTTCGTATTCGGCCTCGTTGTTCGTACATTTGAACGTAAGTCTAGCAGTGAAAGGAATGTGGATACCCTGAGGGGTAACAATGATTGCCCCAATTCCGTTTCCATAATGATTGACTACTCCGTCAAAGATAAGTCCCCACTGGGAACCTGGTTCTGGCCCTTCACTGGGTAGCGGTTCATCGCAATCTTTCATCTTTAGATACATGACATCTTCGTCTGGGAAGTCAAACCCGATTGATTCTTGATCGTCAATCGGTTGATGAGCCAAATGATCGGCTAAAATACTTCCTTTAACGGCTTTCTGAGCATGGTACTCTATGTCATATTCTGATAGTAACATCTGCCAACGGGCAATCCTTCCCGTGAGAGCAGGTTTTTCGAAAACGTACTTGATTAGATCCATTTCGGAGACCAACCAAGTAGTATGACGAATCATGTACTGGCGAAGACATTTGGCTGCCCAAGCCAAAGCGCAACAAGTTTTCTCAAGCATTGTGTACCGAGTCTCGCAGCCGGTGAACTTCTTGCTTAGATAGTAAATGGCAGACTCTTTCCTTTTAGTTTCGTCTTGTTGGCCAAGTACACATCCCATTGAGTCCTCTAGGACTGTGAGGTAAATGATCAGTGGTCTTCCTTCCACTGGAGGTGATAGGATCGGAGGATTCAATAGATATTCCTTGATACTGTCGAAGGCGGTTTGGCAATCTTCTGACCAAACGCAATCCTGGTTCTTTTTGAGTAATTTGAAAATCGGCGCACAAGTGGCGGTCATAAGGAATATGAATATGGAGATGTAGTTCAAACGTCCCTGGAATCCTCGGACTTGTTTTTCAGTTTTCGGAGAAGGCATTTCTTGAATGGCCTTGACCTTGTCAGGATCAACTTCAATTCCTTTCTGGCTGACGATGAACCCTAGTAATTTCCCTGAACGGACACCGAAGGTGCACTTGTTAGGATTCAAGCGGAGCTTGAATTTTCTTAGACGTTCGAACAATTTTGACAGATGTTCAACATGCTCATCCTCTGTTCTTGATTTTGCAATCAAATCATCGACATATACCTCGATTTCTTTGTGTATCATGTCATGAAACAGAGTAGTCATGGCCCTTTGATAGGTTGCCCCGACATTCTTCAAACCGAACGACATTACCTTGTAACAAAAGGTACCCCATGGGGTAATGAACGAAGTTTTCTCCATGTCCCTCGGCGCCATTTTGATCTGGTTATAGCCCGAGAATCCATCCATGAAGGAGAATACTTTGAACCTTGTTGTGTTGTCAACCAGCATGTCAATGTGTGGTAAAGGAAAGTCGTCCTTTGTACTTGCTTTGTTCAAATCTCTGTAATCAACACACATTCTGACCCTTCCGTCCTTTTTGGGAACGGGTACGATGTTGGCTAGCCATTGAGGATATTCAGATGTAGCGAGGAAACCCGCGTCGATCTGTTTCTGTACCTCCTCCTTGATTTTGATGGCCATGTCCGGGTGAGTGCGTCTCAACCTTTGCTTTACTGGCGGACATTCCGATCTCAACGGTAAGTGATGTTCCACGATGCTGGTATCCAACCCTGGCATATCCTGATAGGACCAAGCGAACACATCGGGGAATTCTTTGAGAAGCTTTATCAAACCCTCTCTGGCAGTTGGACTGAGCAATGCTCCGATCCTGATTTCTTTTCTCTCTTTTTTTGAACAGAAGTTTACCGTTTCCAACGGCTCTTTGTGAGGTTCAATGGACCTTTCCTCTTGTCTGAATAGTCGGGAGATCTCTTCTGGAATTTCGTTGTCATTTTCTTCTTCAGCCTCGAATACCGGGAACTCAATGTTGGAAGAAGGCATCGGATCGTATGTTTCAACGGGGTATAAAACAAGCAATCTGCATGACGTGATGATTCGTGTTTAGAAGAGATAGAGAAAATGCAAGTGTGTGCAGTGTTTTGATTTTATTGCTTGTTTTTATTATTGAATGTTTTTTTTTTTTAGGATTACCATTTTCTGAAAAAGTAAAAAGAGAAAACAGCAATTAATGCGGAAATTACAGAACGACGTTATTTTATTAATGAACAAGTCGAATCTTGAAACTACAGCCCTATAAAACAAAATTCTGTCGCTTTGGGCAAAGCGAAGAGGGAAATTTACAGAAAACGAGCCCTATCAAAACATCCGTTTCACCTGGGCAGGGTGAAAGGTTAAAGATGGCAATTACTTTGACTGACAAACGACCTTCGGAACCTCGACGGCAACCCATTGGCGGCGAACTCCTCGGTGAATCACAAAGTCTGGCACCTTCCTTGATTTGTCTTCAGAAATGACGCTGATTTCTGGTGGAGTAGGATCATTGGAATCTGTCTCCCAGGCAGAATTGTCGTAGGAGGATTCCTCTGTTGCATTTTGCATATCATTGGTGCTCTCAGCTGTATCTCCCCATCCAGTTGACTGGATATCTTCGAGCCTGATACGAGAGCTTTCGGGAGCAGTGTACTTGACCATAAAGTCGTATTTTCCACTTGGTTGTCCCAAAGTGTCCCAAACTTCTTTGGAACTGGAGAAGTCATCCCTCTCGATGACGTTGACCTCAGGAAAAGCATAGTTGATGAATTCTAGTCCTGCAAACATTGCGAATTCATCTTCATGTTGAGTAGTTTCCGAATGACCTGAGTATTGATCCCATGACATGGCGGGGACACAGGTATTCTGTTCAATGATGCTCGGCTGAGTTTCATTACTCGACTGACTTTCTTGCCCCAAGTTTCCTGGGTAAGGCTGCCACATTGGCAGGCCATCCATCGGGCCATAGTAATTGTGATCAAAGTTTTCTTTCATCAGAGTGTCTTCCTCTAATGAATTTGGCGGAGCACGGCATCCTTCCGGATCACAATCTCCATAGATCATTTCGACTCTGATCTTGGTATAAATCTCGGACTTTCTGTAGGAAAGAAAAAAGGCATAGGCACCTCTTCCTGAGACATATAGCCGTCCTTGTTAAGGTAGGACTTCCATTCTTCATCTGTGTCAGAGGGATCTTCCTCATTGGTAGCATGAACTGTCTGAGACACTGGGTGAAGAAAACCTCCACTGTGGAAGAAGTTTTGAAGGGGATGAAGACTTTCATCGTTGGCGGCTGTCTGGGTACAGATTGCAGAAAAACCAAGACCCTTCTTTGTTTTATTGTCAATAGGAATGACAAGCCATCCCCATCCTGTCGTATCGGTACTCTCGACCGCTTTGATATCATCTTTGTATGAAGAAATTGAAGTTCCTTCTTCGGATTGATCGTTCTTGCTCACCGATAGTGCTTGGAACTGAGTTCCAATAACCTCCTCGGGTTCCACACAAGTAGATGATGATAATTTGTTTACAAGCAAGGCTTGTTCCCCACAAACCGTGACAAGTTGATCGTTCTTGACGAACTTTAGCTTTTGGTGGAGGGTCGAAGTAACCGCTCCAGCCTAATGTATCCAAGGTCTTCCTAATAAACAACTGTATGTTGCCCGGATGTCCATGACCTGGAAAGTGATTTGGAAAGTGTGAGGACCAATAGTTATGGGAAGATCAACTTCGCCGATAACTATTTTTTTGGATCCGTCGAATGCTTTGACGACGACCTCGCTGACTCTCATCGGAGGGCCCTTAAATGATAATTGCATCAAAGTGGACTTCGGCATAACATTCAGGGCTGACCCTGTGTCTATCAGTACGTTGGCTAAAGCATCGCCCTGGCAGTTAACTGTAATGTTGAGCGCCATGTTATGACGACGACCCTCTTCAGGTAATTCCTCATCACTAAATCCCAAATTATTGCAGGAAGTGATGTTAGAGACAATGCTATCGAATTGTCTGATTGTTACATCCTGTTCCACAAAGGCTTGCTCCAAGACTTTCTGTAGAGCCTCTCTGTGTGCTTCTGAACTGAGTAACAGTGATAAAACTGAGATCTTTGAAGGAGTCTGTAACAGTTGATCAACGATGTTATATTCACTCCTTTGGATGAGCTTTAGCATCTCATCTTTGTCTTTTGAAAAGTCGGGATTACCAGATTGACTGACTGGCGGATCAGGAATTTCTGCTTGAAGTTCCTTTTCTTTGTTGGATTCTCCAACCCCTCGGTTGAAGATTCGACCGCTCCGTGTTACACGACTGATGTCTGCAATATTCATGACGGAGGGTAATGGAATTTCCTTTCCATTTTCAATTATTGTTGCACCGTATTTGTAAGGGATAGCCTTAGTTGATTCATACGGTAATGGCCCCGGTAGATAGATGACTATGGGAACCTTCTAATTTTTCTGACCGTCATAAGTAACCTGATCCGTTCCCAGTTGGGAACTCTAGATTCGTCAAGTAGAGGGACGATGGCAAAAACATCCCTAATCTGGTGATGACCAGAGATCGTGACAACATCCTCAACTTGCTCGGCAAGGTAGTTCGGCGACCAAATGATGGGTTCTGAACCTGGATATGGACGAATTTCTCCATGTTCGACCTGACCCTGAAGAGCTGCTCTCACAAGGTAACACCCTTGGTTACTTTCCGAACAGACGCTACAACTGTCATAGTTGTGTGGTGGCACCTGGCCATGCCCACTTTGAATACAATGTAACCTCACTAGGTTAGCTTCCATAGATCAGACATCCTGACTCTGACGCCGAGTAGGATTCCTGTTACTGATACTAATTTGCTGAGTATCTTCATCCATATAAATTGGCATCCACCAGTGATTTCACAAGTGCTGAAGTGCCTCCTGGACAAGGGTACAACCTCGATCGTTTTTGCAACCTGCTTTACAGTTTTGATAGTCATGTGATATTAAGAATCCAAGTCGGACCTGCTCAGCATGTAACTCTACCAGATTGGTATTCATCACGCGAATGTCAAAGATCTGAACCATGTTGATTTGATAGGAGTTCCTACCATGGTAGTCTTGGATCCATCCAAGATCCATCTGACGTTGGAGGGCCTCTTGTATGAAAGAGCATCCCTATTTGTTTACCGAGCAAATCAGACAGGAACTGTAATCATGCCGCGGCAGATTATGATACTGGCTTTGCCTTGAGTGCATCGCCACCAAGTTGACATTCATCACACGGATGTCGTGGTTTTGAATGACGTTAGAATTCGTAGAGACCATGTTAACTCCACGAACTCGGTGCTCTTGGATCCATCCGAGATCCATTTGTTCCTGTTGAGCTGATTGCACCACAGAACATCCTTGGTTATCTTTAGAGCAGATATCACACTGGTGATAGTTATGAGGTGGCACATGGCCATATCCACTCTGTCTACAATGCATCTTGACCAGATTGGTCCCCAATAAGAGTACATCGTGAATTTGATAGACATTGTTAGTCTCTTTCTCAATCAGATTGACTGCAGCTTTCTCGTGTTGAGGCAGCGGGTTCGTAAGAACATTAGGATTCGTATCTTTGAAAGATAAGAGCCCGCTCCTAACAAGCTTTTGCACGTAGGACTTAAAATTGAGACAAGTCTCTATGTTATGCCCTGAACCTCCTTGATGATAAGGGCATGTTTGATCCACTTTAAACCAAAAAGGCGGATTTTCCGGAACTGAAAGGGGAGACTTAGTCTGGATGTGCCCCTTAGCCAGCAGTAACCGAAACAGTTCTGCGTACGTTACAGGTATAGGATTAAATCCTGGTGGCCGTGTTGTACGGTTGTTGTTATATGGAGGACGAGCCTGCTGAAGAGGCTGTTGTGTCCTTTGTTGGTCAGGTTGGCTCTGGGCAACCTGAGGTTGATACATAGGAACGGGCGTGGGGCTGATAGCAGGAGTCACAACTGCTACCGGCTGATAACGACGCCTTTGCTTTTCGAGAGAGATATTCCCAATATCTTGCTCTTTTTTCTTAGGGAGAGCACTACCGTATTTTTTAGTACCGCTCGTTGATCCAGTGTCTTTTACCAAACGTCCTTCTCGGACGGCTTCCTCAAGACGTACACCCATGCCGACCATTTCGGTGAAATCACTGCGCGCACTGGCGACCATTCGGCCGTAGTAAAATGAGCTTAAGGTCTTTAAGAAGATCTTTGTCATCTCTTTTTCCTCAAGAGGTGGACAAATTTGAGCGGCAATTTCACGCCACCTTTGAGCATACTCCTTAAAGGTTTCCTTTTCCTTTTGCGATATTGATCTGAGTTGATCTCTGTCGGGTGCCATGTCCAAATTGTACTTGTATTGTTGGACGAAGGCAGTACCAAGATCTCTGAATGTACTGATCGTAGTACGGTTTAAACCCATGTACCATTTGAGTGCGGCACCGGTTAAACTATCCTGAAAGTAGTGAATCAGTAGGTCCTGATTCTCCGTCTAGGCTGACATCCGCCGAGCGTACATCACCAGATGGCTCTGAGGGCAAGAGTTACCCTTGTATTTTTCAAAGTCGGGCACTTGGAACTTGTGCGGGGCTTTCACATTTGGGACCAAGCAGAGGTCTGCGGCGTCCTTTCCAAATGGATCCTGACCGCGAATGGCTTGCAGCTCTTTCTACATTTCCAAGAACTGCTCCTGGAATTCATCCATTCTGTCAAACATAGTTTCCTTCTTACCAGAAGGTGTTGGTGGAATCTGTCCTTCCGGGACAGTGTGCACCACAGGGGGTGGTACCGTGACTACGGCAGTAAGTCTTGACGCCTCCCGAAGTTTGTAACCTTCAGGAGTCTTCAGTATGCCCCTTGCATCTTCGCTTTCCCGAAGTTTGTAACCTTCAGGCCCATCGGCTTCTGTTGCGATTCCCTGATCTTCAGTGATCGGCGGAACATATCCTTCCGGGATATAGTTAACAGGCATGCCCCAAGGACGATCTTTCGGCATCTGATACCTAGGATCATACTTTTCTATGATGGGCGTTGGGGTGATCTCTGAGATCACAGTTCTTTGTAGCTGAGCTTCTGCCATGGCTTGCATGTCGTTACGAAGCTTTCTCATATCCTCTCTCAGAGCGTCGATCTCTTCTTTCAACTCCCTGTTTTCTTCCTCAAGATCATCCATCCTTTTCTGACGATTGGCCCGAGTATTATGCGAATGAGACAGTTTGACTCTAGAATCGAGACACAAACGTGAGATTCGTATGTAAGGACAATACGCGATGTGAGAATGATGAATGCAATTATTATATTAATTGTTTTTAGGTTTAATTAAAATAAACTTTGAAAATTAGATTGCAAATATCAAACAGTGGGGAAACCCCTTTTTATTGAATTCCAAAGGATTACAGAAATGGAAATACAGTAGATTACAAAGTGCAGAAACAGAAACCTAAACTAATGGGTCCCGAGTCCTCTTCTTTGACCGGGGCGCTTGGGCCGTTGTCGGGTTGTCATTCCTTTGCCAGGTGAAAGGAGCGAGCAAATTACTTTGTTCATCTTGATTCTCTACAGCATGCTGCTCCAAAATTTCAATCAGAGCATCTTTCTCTTTCAGTAATTGTTGTATTTGGATACACTCTACGTCGAGGGTGCGGTACTTGTTCTTCCAAGATCTTCTTTCCTTTTGAACTTTGTTGAGAGTAACCTGAAGCCTTTCAGTTTCTGTCATGAAGTACATGACAATTTCCCTCGGCGGAAGAATTCTGTAACGAGGATAAGGCATCTTTAGCTTGAGAGCTCTAGTTTGTACCCAATGGAGATAAGGCTCCACCGAGACACAGTCCGGTTTTCCCAGAGACTCTCGTCCTTTCTTATGAACATGTTTCCAAGCTTTCACTATTTCCATCTTTAGTGCTCTGTCACTTTCTCCTTCTTTGAAGAAAAGACCTTCCAGATGAACACCCAGTGGGATGTGTCTCATCGGGTATCCAAATTAAAGAAGAACCAATATCGGATGATAGTTGATTCCTCCTTTAGTTCCTATGAGGGGTATGCTGGGGAAGTTTCCACAACGTTCAATGATTCTGATTCCCTCATAAATCCTATTACACCAATCTATATCAGAGTTGGTAAGAGACATGATCTTCTGCGACCAACGTAAGACACTCTTGCAATCCCAAAAAGCAGCAGACTTGGGCAAGTGAGAGATAAACCATTTATAGAGCAAAGGTACACAGCATGTGATCTCCCCTCCGCTGTACAAATTTCCTAAGTGTATAGAATGACACGCATCTGCGAGCAAAGTCGGCACAGGGTTTCCAATGAGAAAAACCTTAATAGCGTTGATATCGACGAAGTTATTGATGTTGGGAAACAAAAATAATCCGTAGGTGAGCAAGACAAAGATGCTTTCAAAAGCAGTCATGTTCCCTATACTAGCAAAGTACAGAGCTTTCTTGGTCAGGAACTGGGCTGGCAAACCTTGCATGCCACCCTTAGTAATCATGTGAGTCTTGACCTCAGACTCGTCCAAATGAATTGCTCTTGCAATAGTTTGATTCTTTGGAATTTCTTCCAGTCCAGAAAATGGAGCTCGATCAGTGATATGTAAATCAGTCAGATGAGAATACTCCTCCAGCGTTGGTGATAGCTGGTAATCCGGGAATGTGAAACAATGATAAACCGGATCGTAGAATTGAATGAGTGCATCCATGATCCCCTTAATCACATTGACTCTTAACAGTGGTAGCAAACCACCGTGCTTGGCTCTGAAAGCCTCTGGGTTAACGATCATCCTCGCTAACTTTCTCAAATCCCCTAGTTTTGGAACCTTGAAGGTATACTGGTGAGTTCTCCTTCTACCGAAATCCATTAATGCAATCTTTTTCTCTGATATTTGCAATCACAGTCTTAGTTTAATTTGAAAAACAGAGAGACTAGAAGAGAAAGTTTTTTGAATGTTTTAATGTTTTATTAAATGAATGCATGAATGCAGCACACAAAAACATAGAAAAAACATGGGGTCAAAGGGTCGTTGTCATGATGTCAAGGCTCTACCCATCCCCAAAGGTTTATACTAGGGTGATTTTTGTACCTGTACTCATTATCATCAGCTCCTCCCAGGAAGGCAGACAACAAGCGGATCGCCAGCGAGTTGTGTGCAATCTTAGAGTAAGTACCATTCACCGAGAATAGATCACCAGCCTCAAATGAGGGTAGTATCGCGTAACAACTATTTCCGATAGTTTTCGTACGAAAAAGGTTGGCTTTTCTTAAGTGTATACTCAATCTCACCACATGCGGCATCACACGCATTCCCAGTAGCAGAAAAATAAACACGTATAGCATTTAGGAAAAGCAGTATATATATTTGTCCTAATCATCCTAGACTTATAAAGCTATGAATCTTAAGTTCCTGACAGAAATGGGTTCCCCGGCGGAAGCCCCAATCTGTGGTTCCCTGCCTAAGAGATGGACCAGCATAGGTCAATCTTTCTCTTCAGCAGAGTTCCCATTTTCCGTGGAAAACGGGGATGATGCCCTAAGGCAGAAAAGGAGACTCCCCAGTAGAGTCGTCATTTTACAAGGAAAACAGACAGAAAGAAAAACAAGGGCCCCACGGTGGGCGCCACTTTTCTGTAGCGAGCGATTTTGGACGCGGTTCTTAAGCGCTGGTCGCTCTCTGCGGTTTGAGCTTTAAACTACAGGTCGATTCATTTTTTATCCTATGGTGAGCTGAATAAGGAAGGGAAATAGATGTCTCCAATTAACCCTGCTTGCATACTGAGTTTAAACAGCGGTCTGTTAGGTTACGGATGCTATCAATGTGGGGGGGCCTTTGTACTGGTTATTTGTATTTTCGCCAATACTGCTCTCTTTCTTTTTTACCTAGGCAGAAGGTTTCTGGCGGGGAATAAGGATTAGGATGTTAGGACTGGTGCTTTTGAAATACTGCTTTTGATTGATGGAGATATGGGATTTGGGTTTTTTGTTGATTGCGCTCGCTAAGATCTTTTCTTTTGATCTTATGCCTACGTATTTCCATTTACCGAAACAGGGAAATCAGAGCGTTCGTAGTTCCTCCTATTCTATGGGAGGGAATGGTTGTTTTGATGTCTTGTTCAAAGCCCAAGACATGAAGCGAAAGGTAGTTTGTATCTTGTTCAAAGCCCAAGATGTGAAGCTGAAAAGTCTATTTGTGTCTTGTTCAAAGCCCAAGACGTGAAGCTGAAAGACCTCGACTTTAGGGAGAATTTGTCATCTCTAAAGAGGGGAGAAGGAGAATTACTTTAACTGGGATACGCGGATCCGAGCAATGCCATAATTTCCGAAGAAAGGGTTTTAACCTGAAGGAGAAGACTTTAACTCAGTGTAGAGCAATGCCATCTTTCCTTAGGAATTTCTCATGCTAAAAGAGGGACAATGGCATGGATGTAGATGATCCAGAGGCTTGCCGCTTACAGCGATTAGATGAAGGGAAAGGAGTTGTTGATGTTTGTATACTGCGAACGAGGCACAGCTTTGATGCTAAAAGGTCGATTGGATCAACCAGTGGTTTTCTTATACAAAGCCTAAGAGGAGGCTAATTTGTGTCTCGTACAAAGCCCGAGAGAGAGGCTAAAAGTTTTTGACCCAGTGGGGAATATCGTTATACAAAGCCTTAGAGGAGGCTAGCAAAGAGTTGACTCAGTTGGAGAATCTTTTATACTCAGTAAGAGAGTGTTTTTGTATCTCGTACAAAGCCCGAGAGAGAGGCGAAAAGGTTATTTTGACTCCACTGGGGAGAATTTTGGTATCTCGTACGAAGCCCGAGATGGAGGCTATTGTAACTGTTTCAGTTGAGTGACAGATCCAATATACTGATTTAAAAGAGAAAATCAGTTCTTATATGAGCAACACTGTACTCAGGGATTTGATTTGAGGACCAGGGATATTTCCTTCTCTTTGAGGAAACGGGAAATCCAAAGGGTATCGAGATTATCCGAGTCTGCGGGTTTCCTTCCTATTTAACGAAGGGTGCTTGAGAATGTCTTTGAGACTCAAGGAAGTTAGACTGTCCGTGTCTAGAGTTTTATCTTTTGTACTATGCTTCGAGAAACAGTAGTAGACTCTATGAAAGGACTGTTCTATGAGGATGACTAAGTTCTGTTCCTATACCTCTAGGAGGTCGTCGGGACAATTTGTACGAAGCCCAAGAGGAGGCTGGAAACTTTTAAGAAGCCGACGGGTCCTTGTACGAAGCCCAAGAGGAGGCTATCATTCATAAGGAAGAGATCATTATACGAAGCCTAAGAGGAGGTTGTGAATACTTCTAAGAAGCCGTAGTGTCCTTGAATAATGCCCAAGAGGAGGCCGATGCTTTTAAGAAGCCCGTGGGTCTATCATCTCTTTTCCATTAGGAGAGATAACTCTTTTAAAGATGAAAACCACTGGTAAACGTGCGAGGTTTACTATCCAGCGACTTTTAACTTTTAAAGAGGGTTCCTTAGTTAAGGTCCAAGATTATGACCGTAGTGGGTACCCAAACCCCGAGACATTCAAGGCAAGCTATCCACAAGGAATAGATCAAGTCAGGAAAGTTCGAGAATTGGGAAGAAACTCAAAGATGCCATTCACAGAGAATACATTCATCTTGGGGAGTAGAGCTTCTTGACGATTCCTAAGGAGGACAGCCGAAGAGAAGACTGTATCTGGTGCTCCTATTGGGGATCTAGGCGTCTATTTCTACGAATAAGTGAAACGGCGTCACCTAGTTCTAGACGTAGTTGCCGGGGAAACTCGAAATATCTATACTATTATTACACAGTAGATATGAGTTTATGAAAGGAGACTTACAGTGAGCAGCCCCACAATACAGTTTATAATATGAAAGCAGTAAATGAAAGCAGGTAAACACTTACTCGGTTGTAGAGCTTCCATTCTGTTTGGTTAGTTATTCAACAAAGAAAGATTAAAAACAACAGTATATTCAAAATCAAAGGAGAAAGTGCTTTGAAAAAGAAAGATATGGGGCTTACAGCTCAAGGAGAGGCCCAGGGTTTTATCAGTGAGCACACTGTTTGAATTTGTACAGAGGGACTTATACAAGTGACTGGGGCCCAAAAAGGTTTTCTGTACAAAGGGATGGGTCTTACACTCTCTCAAGAGGCCCAAAAAGGTTTAAAGAAACGAGAGTGGGGCTTATAACACGAGGGTAGGCCCAATTGATTTTTCGTTTAAAAATGGCGATCGCGCCGAGGTTTTCTTTTAACGCGGAGGGACTTATACAATAAGTGAGGCTCAAAATGAGTTTGGTTAAAAGGGGGATTGGGTCTTACACTCTATTAGAGGCCCAAAGTGTTTTGAATGGGTCTTATAGCTCAATGAGAGGCCCATATGATTTTTGAAAAGGCGACGATCGCACCGTTTGTTTTTTGACGGTATCGGGACTTATACAATAAGTGAGGCCCAAAGATGATTTGGTCAAAAAAAGGATTGGGTCTTACACTCTAATAGAGGCGCAAAGTGTTTTGAAAATGATTTATAAGGGTTGAATTAATCCAAAACCCTAATTTGTTTTCAAAAATGTATTTAATTGAATAAAAATTCAATTAAAATGATCAAAAATTGTTTAACACATGGAAAACAAATTGTGATCTTGGATTAATGCTTCAAAAATTAAGTATTGACCTACAAAATAATTAGAAAGCATTAAAAGTTGCAAAATCAATGTAGAAAAAATATTTAAAATGCTAAAAACAATCAAAATATTAATTCTTTACAAAAATATCAATTATATGAAATAAATAATATTTTTGGGATTTTTTGGGAAAATAAAGTATTTTAACATTTTTGTGAATTATTAAAAAAAGAATCAACTCAAAATCATTAAAACTCAGAGAGAAATTAATTTTTGAATCAATTAAACAAAATCGCAAAATTCAAATATTTGAATTTGAAAAAAAGGCGCCAAGAACAAGCTGAAGAACACGCGCGTGTTCTTGGTTTCTCAGATTTGCGTTTTCTATCCAATCTCCATGAATACGTAATCATATCATGCAATCAACATATCATTATGCTCGTCTCAACCTCACGATCATGTCTATGTACTTTAATTTCATTTAAATTAAACATACAACAAGAAATCACGAAGAGACCTCAAGAACCCTAATTTCTGCATGAAGGCTAGGATTTTTGATACACGATTCAAACAATGCAATTAATTAAGGGAAAACATTCCATGCATGATTATGAACATATGGCCAAATTATTGTGCGAGGAAATATGCATAGATTGAGAGATGACCAAGTATGTGCTTACCTCCAAGTCGTGACAGCAAGAGCAGATGTGATTTTGAGTTGGAGGTGTTACAGATAAGTTGTGATGATCTGGACAGCTTCCCTACACCATATGGAGTGTGTTTGAACACTTGGATTGAATTGAAATGGACTGGATCAGTTTATGGCATCTCAGCTGCAACTTCACTTCAAACTTGTGTGGATGGCAAGTGATTTTGAGAGTTTGATGTTTCAGAAGTAATCTAAGTGTTTGATCAGCTCATATGTGATGTATGTGAGGTGTGTGAGTGATTGGTTTGTGCAGAATTGCTCTCAAACTGAAAACCCGATAGCTACCTTGCTAAGAAAGGCATTTTTGCCAAGAGAAAGAGATTTTGAGGAAAGCATCTGTTAGATGGCTTTGGTGTACTCAAACTGACCACAATTGAGTTCTATTTATAGTAGAGCAATTTTGTTTTGCAAGGAATAGTGCATGGCAGCTGGTAAGTAGGTTTCCTCAATGTTGGCCAATGGAAATGAAAATCTCCTCTAGCCATTGACTAGAGGTTATGGCACAGAGCTTTGGTCCCCTTGGTCTTGGATAAGTCTTGACTGATTTCAGATGAGAATGGCTCAGTCCATGCCACCTTGATGGTTCCATTGAATGCCTCATTCCAAATTTGAAGTCTTGTCCCTATTTTGGCCATTCTAGGTTCAACATGCTATTCTTTGTTCCTTTGACCTTGGAGGCTTGGCTCAGTGATTGTCCCCTTTGGATTCAATCCTCTGAGGTGTCCAAGTGGATTGCCAATGTTGTATCTCATGATGTAGGTTGAATTTGGCAAAGTTCTTGGCCATTTTGGAAAGCTCTTACATGATACAACAACTATTTGAACAAGTTTGGTTTTGATCATCTCTTGAGGTCTTGGCTCATGGTTTGTCCCAAAAGTCAACTTAGGGGTGAATTAGGTCAAGAAACCCTAATTCCTAATTTTTGATGAATGCATCCCATTAGGCAAAATTGACTTGATGCATGGGTTCATGAGGTTCCATGAAGCATATTAGGTCATGTTTTGAATCATTGCCTAGTGCTCAGATGAAAATTTCCATCTGGAGGCCCTGGTCGACCAAAACCCTAATTTGGTGACACTGTCGATCTTGAGACTTGATCCACCTAGAAGGGAGCAGCCTTGTGCTTAATCCTTGAAGTGGGAGTCCTTTTTTATCCATTGTGGATATTTAAGAGATTAGACAAGTTGAAGATCATGTCATTTCTTGATTGATCCTTGGTCTAAGCACTCAGAGAGGGCTTGAAACCCTAATTTTGATTGTATTGGATGCTCACCCATCTTTGGGGAGACTGATGAAGCATGATGGTTCATCCATATTGTGATGATGATTTTCACAATGATGGGAAGTCTAAGTGGTCAAAATTTGGGGTATTACACTCTGGTTTTGAGACCGCCTTCGTGTCGGCTTACCTTAGAGTTTAGGATCTGAGACCGCCCTCGTGTCGGCTTTCCTTTTGAAAATCCATCTTGTTATGGTAACCTCTGGTTATGAGACCGCCTTCGTGTTTCCCTACCTTAGAGTTTAGGATCTAAGTCACCCTCGTGTCGACTTTCCTTCTAAAATCCATCTTGTAATGGTAACCTCTGGTTATAAGACCGCCTTCATGTCGGCCTACCTTAGAGTTTAGGATCTGATACCGCCCTCGTGTTGGCTTTCCCTCTAAAATCCGTCTTTTGATGGTAACCTCTGGTTATGAGACCGCCTTCGTGTCAGCCTACCTTAGAGTTTAGGATCTGAGACCGCCCTCGTGTCTGTTTTCCTTCTAAAATCGATCTTGTGATGGTACCCTCTGGTTATGAGATTGCCTTCGTGTCGGCCTACCTTAGAGTTTAGGATCTGAGACGCCCTTGTGTCGGTTTTCCTTTTGAAAATCCATCTTGTGATGGTAACCTCTGGTTATGAGATCGTCTTCGTGTCGGCCTACCTTAGAGTTTAGGATCTGAGACCGCCCTCGTGTTGGCTTTCCTTCTAAAATCCTTCTTGTGATGGTACCCTCTGGTTATGAGATCGCCTTTGTGTCGGCCTACCTTAGAGTTTAGGATCTGAGACCGCCCTCGTGTCGGCTTTCCTTCGAAAAAACATCTTATGATGGTACCCTCTGGTTATGAGACCGCCTTCGTGTCTGCCCACCTTAGAGTTTAGGATATGAGATCGCCCACGTGTTGGCTTTCCTTCTAAAATCCATTTTGTGATGGTAACCTCTGGTTATGAGACCGCCTTCGTGTCGGCCTACCTTAGAGTTTAGGATTTGAGACTGCCCTCGTGTCAGCTTTCCTTCTAAAATACATCTTGTGATGGTAACCTCTGGTTATGAGACCGCCCTCGTGTCGGCCTACCTTAGATTTTAGGATCTGAGACAACCCTCGTGTCGACTTTCCTTCTAAAATCCATCATGTGATGGTAATCCCTGGTTATGAGACCGCCTTCGTGTCGGCCTACCTTAGAGTTAAGGATCAGAGACCGCCCTCGTGTCGGCTTTCCTTCTAAAATCCATCTTGTGATGGTAACCATTGGTTATGAGACCGCCTTCGTGTCGGCCTACCTTAGAGTTTAGAATCTAATACCGCCCTCGTGTCGGCTTTCCTTCTAAAATCCATCTTGTGATGGTAACCTCTTGTTATGAGACCGTATTCGTGTCGGCTTACCTTAGAGTTTAGGATTTGAGACCGGCCTCGTGTCGGCTTTCCTTTTGAAAATCCATCTTGTGATGGTAACCTCTGGTTATGAGAACGCCTTCGTGTTGGCCTACCTTAGAGTTTAGGATCTGAGACCGCCCTCGTGTCGGCTTTCCTTCTAATATGCATCTTGTGATGGTAGCCTCTGGTTATGAGACCGCTTTCGTTTCGGCCTACCTTAGAGTTTAGGATCTGAGACTGCCCTCGTGTCGGCTTTCCCTCTAAAATCCATCTTGTGATGGTAACCTCTGGTTATGAGACCGCCTTGGTGTCGGCCTACCTTAGAGTTCAGGATCTGAGACCGCCCTCGTGTCGACTTTCCTTTTGAAAATCCATCTTATGATGGTAACCTTTGGTTATGAGACTACCTTCATGTCAGCTTACCTTAGAGTTTAGGATCTGAGACTGCCCTCGTGTCGGCTTTCCTTTTGAAAATCCATCTGATGATGGTAACCTCTAGTTATGAGACCGCCTTCGTGTCGGCCTACCTTAGAGTTTAGGATCTGAGACCGCCCTCGTGTCGGCTTTCCCTCTAAAATCCATCTTGTGATGGTAACCTTTGGTTATGAGACCACCTTCGTGTCGGCCTACCTTATAGTTTAGGATGTGAGACCGCCCTAGTGTCAGCTTTCCTTCTAAAATGGATCTGGTGATGGTACCCTCTGGTTATGATACCGTCTTCGTGTCGGCCTACCTCAGAGTTTAGGATCTGAGACCGCCCTCGTGTTGGCTTTCCTTCTAAAATCCATCTTGTGATGGTACCTTCTGGTTATGAGACCGCCTTTGTGTCGGCCTACCTTAGAGTATAGTATCTGAGACCGCCCTCGTGTTGGCTTTCCTTCAAAAAACCAACTTGTGACGGTACCCTGTTGTTATGAGACCGCCTCGTGTCTGCCTACCTTAGATTTTAGTATATGAGATCGCCCTCATGTTAGCTACCTTTCAAAATCCATATTGTGATGGTAACCTCTGGTTATGAGACCGCCTTCGTGTCGGCCTACCTTAGAGTTTAGGATCTGAGACCGCCCTCGTGTTGGCTTTCCTTTTGAAAATCCATCTTGTGATGGTAACCTCTGGTTATGAGACCGCCTTTGTGTCGGCCTACCTTAGAGTATAGTATCTGAGACCGCCCTCGTGTTGGCTTTCCTTCAAAAAACCATCTTGTGATGGTACCCTGTTGTTATGAGACCGCCTTCGTGTCTGCCTACCTTAGATTTTAGTATATGAGATCGCCCTCATGTTAGCTACCTTTCAAAATCCATATTGTGATGGTAACCTCTGGTTATGAGACCGCCTTCGTGTCGGCCTACCTTAGAGTTTAGGATCTGAGACCGCCCTCGTGTCGGATTTCCTTTTGAAAATCCATCTTGTGATGGTAACCTCTGGTTATGAGACCGCCTTCGTGTTGCCCTACCTTAGAGTTTAGGATCTGAGTCGCCCTCGTGTCGGCTTTCCCTCTAAAATCCATCTTGTGATGGTAACCTCTGGTTATGAGACCGCCTTGGTGTCGGCCTACCTTAGAGTTCAGGATCTGAGACCGCCCTCGTGTCGACTTTCCTTTTGAAAATCCATCTTATGATGGTAACCTTTGGTTATGAGACTACCTTCATGTCAGCTTACCTTAGAGTTTAGGATCTGAGACTGCCCTCGTGTCGGCTTTCCTTTTGAAAATCCATCTGATGATGGTAACCTCTGGTTATGAGACCGCCTTCGTGTCGGCCTACCTTAGAGTTTAGGATCTGAGACCGCCCTCGTGTTGGCTTTCCTTCTAAAATCCATCTTGTGATGGTACCTTCTGGTTATGAGACCGCCTTTGTGTCGGCCTACCTTAGAGTATAGTATCTGAGACCGCCCTCGTGTTGGCTTTCCTTCAAAAAACCATCTTGTGATGGTACCCTGTTGTTATGAGACCGCCTTCGTGTCTGCCTACCTTAGATTTTAGTATATGAGATCGCCCTCATGTTAGCTACCTTTCAAAATCCATATTGTGATGGTAACCTCTGGTTATGAGACCGCCTTCGTGTCGGCCTACCGTAGAGTTTAGGATCTGAGACCGCCCTCGTGTCGGATTTCCTTTTGAAAATCCATCTTGTGATGGTAACCTCTGGTTATGAGACCGCCTTCGTGTTGCCCTACCTTAGAGTTTAGGATCTGAGTCGCCCTCGTGTCGGCTTTCCTTCTAAAATCCATCTTGTAATGGTAACCTCTGGTTATGAGACCTCCTTCGTGTCGGCCTACCTTAGAGTTTACGATCTGAGACAGCCCTCATGTCGGCTTTCCTTCTAAAATCCATCATGTGATGGTAACCTCCGGTTATGAGACCGCCTTCGTGTCGACTTACCTTAGAGTTTAGGATCTGAGACCGAACTCGTGTCGGCTTTCCTTTTGAAAATCCATCTTGTGATGGTAACCTCTGGTTTTGAGACCAACTTCGTCTCAGCTTACCTTAGAGTTTAGGATCTGAGACCGCCCTCGTGTCGGCTTTCCTTTTGA
The DNA here is from genome assembly GCA_022829125.1 of Lathyrus tuberosus. Lineage (NCBI taxonomy): Eukaryota > Viridiplantae > Streptophyta > Magnoliopsida > Fabales > Fabaceae > Lathyrus > Lathyrus tuberosus. The sequence continues at coordinate 11,964,414 of JALAZF010000038.1, forward strand.
AAATCCATCTTGTTATGGTAACCTCTGGTTATGAGACCGCCTTCGTGTTGCCCTACCTTAGAGTTTAGGATCTGAGTCGCCCTCGTGTTGACTTTCCTTCTAAAATCCATCTTGTAATGGTAACCTCTGGTTATAAGACCGGCTTCATGTCGGCCTACCTTAGAGTTTAGGATCTGATACCTCCCTCGTGTTGGCTTTCCCTCTAAAATCCGTCTTTTGATGGTAACCTCTGGTTATAAGACCGCCTTCGTGTCGGCCTACCTTAGAGTTTAGGATCTGAGACCGCCCTCGTGTCGGTTTTCCTTCTAAAATCGATCTTGTGATGGTACCCTCTGGTTATGAGATTGCCTTCGTGTCGGCCTACCTTAGAGTTTAGGACCTGAGATGCCCTCGTGTCGGCTTTCCTTTTGAAAATCCATCTTGTGATGGTAACCTCTGGTTATGAGATCGTCTTCGTGTCGGCCTACCTTAGAGTTTAGGATCTGAGACAGAACTCGTGTCGGCTTTCCTTTTGAAAATCCATCTTGTGATGGTAACCTCTAGTTATGAGACCGCCTATGTGTCGGCCTACCTTAGAGTATAGTATCTGAGACCGCCCTCGTGTTGGCTTTCCTTCAAAAAACCTTTTTGTGATGGTACCCTATTGTTATGAGACTGCCTTCGTGTCTGCCTACCTTAAATTTTAGTATATGAGATCGCCCTCGTGTAAGCCTCCTTTTAAAATCCATATTGTGATGGTAACCTCTGGTTATGAGACCGCCTTCGTGTCGGCCTACCTTAGAGTTTAGGATCTGAGACCGCCCTCGTGTCGGCTTTCCTTCTAAAATCCATCTTGTGATGGTAACCTCTGGTTATGAGACCGCCTTCGTGTCAACCTACCTTAGAGTTTAGGATCTGAGACAGCCCTCATGTCGGCTTTCCTTCTAAAATCCATCATGTGATGGTAACCTCTGGTTATGAGACCGCCTTCGTGTCGGCTTACCTTAGAGTTTAGGATCTGAGACAGAACTCGTGTCGGCTTTCCTTTTGAAAATCCATCTTGTGATGGTAACCTCTGGTTTTGAGACCGCCTTCGTGTCGGCTTACCTTAGAGTTTAGGATCTGAGACCGCCCTCGTGTCGGCTTTCCTTTTGAAAATCCATCTTGTGATGGTAACCTCTGGTTATGAGACCGCCTTCGTGTTACCCTACCTTAGAGTTTAGGATCTGAGTCGCCCTCGTTTCGGCTTTCCTTCTAAAATCCATCTTGTAATGGTAACTTCTGGTTATGAGACCTCCTTCGTGTTGGCCTACCTTAGAGTTTAGGATCTGAGACAGCCCTCATGTCGGCTTTCCTTCTAAAATCCATCATGTGATGGTGACCTCCGGTTATGAGACCGTCTTCCTGTCGGCTTACCTTAGAGTTTAGAATCTGAGACCGAACTCGTGTCAGCTTTCCTTTTGAAAATCCATCTTGTGATTTTAACCTCTGGTTTTGACACCGCCTTCGTCTCGGCTTACCTTAGAGTTTACGATCTGAGACCGCCCTCGTGTCGGATTTCCTTTTGAAAATCCATCTTGTTATAGTAACCTCTGGTTATGAGACCGCCTTCGTGTTGCCCTACCTTAGAGTTTAGGATCTGAGTCGCCCTCGTGTCGACTTTCCTTCTAAAATCCATCTTGTAATGGTAACCTCTGGTTATAAGACCGCCTTCATGTCGGCCTACCTTAGAGTTTAGGATCTGATACCTCCCTCGTGTCGGCTTTCCCTCTAAAATCCGTCTTTTGATGGTAACCTCTGGCTATAACACCGCCTTCGTGTCGGCCTACCTTAGAGTTTAGGATCTGAGATCGCCCCCGTGTCGGTTTTCCTTCTAAAATCGATCTTGTGATGGTACCCTCTGGTTATGAGATTGCCTTCGTGTCGGCCTACCTTAGAGTTTAGGACCTGAGACGCCCTCGTGTCGGCTTTCCTTTTGAAAATCCATCTTGTGATGGTAACCTCTGGTTGTGAGATCGTCTTCGTGTCGGCCTACCTTAGAGTTTAGGATCTGAGACAGAACTCGTGTCGGCTTTCCTTTTGAAAATCCATCTTGTGATGGTAATCTATGGTTATGAGACCGCCTTCGTGTCGGCCTACCTTAGAGTTTAGGATCTGAGACAACCGTCATGTCGGCTTTCCTTCTAAAATCCATCATGTCATGGTAACCTCTGGTTATGAGACCGCCTTCGTGTCGGCTTACCTTAGATTTTAGGATCTGAAACCGAACTCGTGTCGACTTTCCTTTTGAAAATCCATCTTGTGATGGTAACCTCTGGTTTTGAGACCGCCTTCGTGTCGGCTTACCTTAGAGTTTAGGATTTGAGACTGCCCTCGTGTTGGCTTTCCTTTTGAAAATCCATCTTGTGATGGTAACCTCTGGTTATGAGACCGCCTTTGTGTCGGCCTACCTTAGAGTATAGTATCTGAGACCGCCCTCGTGTTGGCTTTCCTTCTAAAATCCATCTTGTGATGGTACCTTCTGGTTATGAGACCGCCTTTGTGTCGGCCTACCTTAGAGTATAGTATCTGAGACCGCCCTCGTGTTGGTTTTCCTTCAAAAAACCATCTTGTGACGGTACCCTGTTGTTATGAGACCGCCTTCGTGTCTGCCTACCTTAGATTTTAGTATATGAGATCGCCCTCATGTTAGCTACCTTTCAAAATCCATATTGTGATGGTAACCTCTGGTTATGAGACCGCCTTCGTGTCGGCCTACCTTAGAGTTTAGGATCTGAGACCGCCCTCGTGTCGGCTTTCCCTCTAAAATCCATCTTGTGATGGTAACCTTTGGTTATGAGACCACCTTCGTGTCGGCCTACCTTATAGTTTAGGATGTGAGACCGCCCTAGTGTCAGCTTTCCTTCTAAAATGGATCTGGTGATGGTACCCTCTGGTTATGATACCGTCTTTGTGTCGGCCTACCTCAGAGTTTAGGATCTGAGACCGCCCTCGTGTTGGCTTTCCTTCTAAAATCCATCTTGTGATGGTACCTTCTGGTTATGAGACCGCCTTTGTGTCGGCCTACCTTAGAGTATAGTATCTGAGACCGCCCTCGTGTTGGTTTTCCTTCAAAAAACCATCTTGTGACGGTACCCTGTTGTTATGAGACCGCCTTCGTGTCTGCCTACCTTAGATTTTAGTATATGAGATCGCCCTCATGTTAGCTACCTTTCAAAATCCATATTGTGATGGTAACCTCGGGTTATGAGACGGCCTTCGTGTCGGCCTACCTTAGAGTTTAGGATCTGAGACCGCCCTCGTGTTGGCTTTCCTTTTGAAAATCCATCTTGTGATGGTAACCTCTGGTTATGAGACCGCCTTTGTGTCGGCCTACCTTAGAGTATAGTATCTGAGACCGCCCTCGTGTTGGCTTTCCTTCAAAAAACCATCTTGTGATGGTACCCTGTTGTTATGAGACCGCCTTCGTGTCTGCCTACCTTAGATTTTAGTATATGAGATCGCCCTCATGTTAGCTACCTTTCAAAATCCATATTGTGATGGTAACCTCTGGTTATGAGACCGCCTTCGTGTCGGCCTACCTCAGAGTTTAGGATCTGAGACCGCCCTCGTGTTGGCTTTCCTTCTAAAATCCATCTTGTGATGGTACCTTCTGGTTATGAGACCGCCTTTGTGTCGGCCTACCTTAGAGTATAGTATCTGAGACCGCCCTCGTGTTGGTTTTCCTTCAAAAAACCATCTTGTGACGGTACCCTGTTGTTATGAGACCGCCTTCGTGTCTGCCTACCTTAGATTTTAGTATATGAGATCGCCCTCATGTTAGCTACCTTTCAAAATCCATATTGTGATGGTAACCTCTGGTTATGAGACCGCCTTCGTGTCGGCCTACCTTAGATTTTAGTATATGAGATCGCCCTCATGTTAGCTACCTTTCAAAATCCATATTGTGATGGTAACCTCGGGTTATGAGACCGCCTTCGTGTCGGCCTACCTTAGAGTTTAGGATCTGAGACCGCCCTCGTGTTGGCTTTCCTTTTGAAAATCCATCTTGTGATGGTAACCTCTGGTTATGAGACCGCCTTTGTGTCGGCCTACCTTAGAGTATAGTATCTGAGACCGCCCTCGTGTTGGCTTTCCTTCAAAAAACCATCTTGTGATGGTACCCTGTTGTTATGAGACCGCCTTCGTGTCTGCCTACCTTAGATTTTAGTATATGAGATCGCCCTCATGTTAGCTACCTTTCAAAATCCATATTGTGATGGTAACCTCTGGTTATGAGACCGCCTTCGTGTCGGCCTACCTTAGAGTTTAGGATCTGAGACCGCCCTCGTGTCGGATTTCCTTTTGAAAATCCATCTTGTGATGGTAACCTATGGTTATGAGACCGCCTTCGTGTTGCCCTACCTTAGAGTTTAGGATCTGAGTCGCCCTCGTGTCGGCTTTCCTTCTAAAATCCATCTTGTAATGGTAACCTCTGGTTATGAGACCTCCTTCGTGTCGGCCTACCTTAGAGTTTACGATCTGAGACAGCCCTCATGTCGGCTTTCCTTCTAAAATCCATCATGTGATGGTAACCTCCGGTTATGAGACCGCCTTCGTGTCGGCTTACCTTAGAGTTTAGGATCTGAGACCGAACTCGTGTCGGCTTTCCTTTTGAAAATCCATCTTGTGATGGTAACCTCTGGTTTTGAGACCAACTTCGTCTCAGCTTACCTTAGAGTTTAGGATCTGAGACCGCCCTCGTGTCGGCTTTCCTTTTGAAAATCCATCTTGTTATGGTAACCTCTGGTTATGAGACCGCCTTCGTGTTGCCCTACCTTAGAGTTTAGGATCTGAGTCGCCCTCGTGTTGACTTTCCTTCTAAAATCCATCTTGTAATGGTAACCTCTGGTTATAAGACCGGCTTCATGTCGGCCTACCTTAGAGTTTAGGATCTGATACCTCCCTCGTGTTGGCTTTCCCTCTAAAATCCGTCTTTTGATGGTAACCTCTGGTTATAAGACCGCCTTCGTGTCGGCCTACCTTAGAGTTTAGGATCTGAGACCGCCCTCGTGTCGGTTTTCCTTCTAAAATCGATCTTGTGATGGTACCCTCTGGTTATGAGATTGCCTTCGTGTCGGCCTACCTTAGAGTTTAGGACCTGAGATGCCCTCGTGTCGGCTTTCCTTTTGAAAATCCATCTTGTGATGGTAACCTCTGGTTATGAGATCGTCTTCGTGTCGGCCTACCTTAGAGTTTAGGATCTGAGACAGAACTCGTGTCGGCTTTCCTTTTGAAAATCCATCTTGTGATGGTAACCTCTAGTTATGAGACCGCCTATGTGTCGGCCTACCTTAGAGTATAGTATCTGAGACCGCCCTCGTGTTGGCTTTCCTTCAAAAAACCTTTTTGTGATGGTACCCTATTGTTATGAGACTGCCTTCGTGTCTGCCTACCTTAAATTTTAGTATATGAGATCGCCCTCGTGTTAGCCTCCTTTTAAAATCCATATTGTGATGGTAACCTCTGGTTATGAGACCGCCTTCGTGTCGGCCTACCTTAGAGTTTAGGATCTGAGACCGCCCTCGTGTCGGCTTTCCTTCTAAAATCCATCTTGTGATGGTAACCTCTGGTTATGAGTCCGCCTTCGTGTCAACCTACCTTAGAGTTTAGGATCTGAGACAGCCCTCATGTCGGCTTTCCTTCTAAAATCCATCATGTGATGGTAACCTCTGGTTATGAGACCGCCTTCGTGTCGGCTTACCTTAGAGTTTAGGATCTGAGACAGAACTCGTGTCGGCTTTCCTTTTGAAAATCCATCTTGTGATGGTAACCTCTGGTTTTGAGACCGCCTTCGTGTCGGCTTACCTTAGAGTTTAGGATCTGAGACCGCCCTCGTGTCGGCTTTCCTTTTGAAAATCCATCTTGTGATGGTAACCTCTGGTTATGAGACCGCCTTCGTGTTACCCTACCTTAGAGTTTAGGATCTGAGTCGCCCTCGTGTCGGCTTTCCTTCTAAAATCCATCTTGTAATGGTAACCTCTGGTTATGAGACCTCCTTCGTGTTGGCCTACCTTAGAGTTTAGGATCTGAGACAGCCCTCATGTCGGCTTTCCTTCTAAAATCCATCATGTGATGGTGACCTCCGGTTATGAGACCGTCTTCCTGTCGGCTTACCTTAGAGTTTAGGATTTGAGACCGAACTCGTGTCAGCTTTCCTTTTGAAAATCCATCTTGTGATTTTAACCTCTGGTTTTGACACCGCCTTCGTCTCAGCTTACCTTAGAGTTTAGGATCTGAGACCGCCCTCGTGTCGGATTTCCTTTTGAAAATCCATCTTGTTATAGTAACCTCTGGTTATGAGACCGCCTTCGTGTTGCCCTACCTTAGAGTTTAGGATCTGAGTCGCCCTCGTGTCGACTTTCCTTCTAAAATCCATCTTGTAATGGTAACCTCTGGTTATAACACCGCCTTCGTGTCGGCCTACCTTAGAGTTTAGGATCTGAGACCGCCCCCGTGTCGGTTTTCCTTCTAAAATCGATCTTGTGATGGTACCCTCTGGTTATGAGATTGCCTTCGTGTCGGCCTACCTTAGAGTTTAGGACCTGAGACGCCCTCGTGTCGGCTTTCCTTTTGAAAATCCATCTTGTGATGGTAACCTCTGGTTGTGAGATCGTCTTCGTGTCGGCCTACCTTAGAGTTTAGGATCTGAGACAGAACTCGTGTCGGCTTTCCTTTTGAAAATCCATCTTGTGATGGTAATCTCTGGTTATGAGACCGCCTTCGTGTCGGCCTACCTTAGAGTTTAGGATCTGAGACAACCGTCATGTCGGCTTTCCTTCTAAAATCCATCATGTCATGGTAACCTCTGGTTATGAGACCGCCTTCGTGTCGGCTTACCTTAGATTTTAGGATCTGAAACCGAACTCGTGTCGACTTTCCTTTTGAAAATCCATCTTGTGATGGTAACCTCTGGTTTTGAGACCGCCTTCGTGTCGGCTTACCTTAGAGTTTAGGATTTGAGACTGCCCTCGTGTTGGCTTTCCTTTTGAAAATCCATCTTGTGATGGTAACCTCTGGTTATGAGACCGCCTTTGTGTCGGCCTACCTTAGAGTATAGTATCTGAGACCGCCCTCGTGTTGGCTTTCCTTCAAAAAACCATCTTGTGATGGTACCCTGTTGTTATGAGACCGCCTTCGTGTCTGCCTACCTTAGATTTTAGTATATGAGATCGCCCTCATGTTAGCTACCTTTCAAAATCCATATTGTGATGGTAACCTCTGGTTATGAGACCGCCTTCGTGTCGGCCTACCTTAGAGTTTAGGATCTGAGACCGCCCTCGTGTCGGATTTCCTTTTGAAAATCCATCTTGTGATGATAACCTCTGGTTATGAGACCGCCTTCGTGTTGCCCTACCTTAGAGTTTAGGATCTGAGTCGCCCTCGTGTCGGCTTTCCTTCTAAAATCCATCTTGTAATGGTAACCTCTGGTTATGAGACCTACTTCGTGTCGGCCTACCTTAGAGTTTACGATCTGAGACAGCCCTCATGTCGGCTTTCCTTCTAAAATCCATCATGTGATGGTAACCTCCGGTTATGAGACCGCCTTCGTGTCGGCTTACCTTAGAGTTTAGGATCTGAGACCGAACTCGTGTCGGCTTTCCTTTTGAAAATCCATCTTGTGATGGTAACCTCTGGTTTTGAGACCAACTTCGTCTCAGCTTACCTTAGAGTTTAGGATCTGAGACCGCCCTCGTGTCGGCTTTCCTTTTGAAAATCCATCTTGTTATGGTAACCTCTGGTTATGAGACCGCCTTCGTGTTGCCCTACCTTAGAGTTTAGGATCTGAGTATCCCTCGTGTTGACTTTCCTTCTAAAATCCATCTTGTAATGGTAACCTCTGGTTATAAGACCGGCTTCATGTCGGCCTACCTTAGAGTTTAGGATCTGATACCTCCCTCGTGTTGGCTTTCCCTCTAAAATCCGTCTTTTGATGGTAACCTCTGGTTATAAGACCGCCTTCGTGTCGGCCTACCTTAGAGTTTAGGATCTGAGACCGCCCTCGTGTCGGTTTTCCTTCTAAAATCGATCTTGTGATGGTACCCTCTGGTTATGAGATTGCCTTCGTGTCGGCCTACCTTAGAGTTTAGGACCTGAGATGCCCTCGTGTCGGCTTTCCTTTTGAAAATCCATCTTGTGATGGTAACCTCTGGTTATGAGATCGTCTTCGTGTCGGCCTACCTTAGAGTTTAGGATCTGAGACAGAACTCGTGTCGGCTTTCCTTTTGAAAATCCATCTTGTGATGGTAACCTCTAGTTATGAGACCGCCTTTGTGTCGGCCTACCTTAGAGTATAGTATCTGAGACCGCCCTCGTGTTGGCTTTCCTTCAAAAAACCTTTTTGTGATGGTACCCTGTTGTTATGAGACTGCCTTCGTGTCTGCCTACCTTAAATTTTAGTATATGAGATCGCCCTCGTGTTAGCCTCCTTTTAAAATCCATATTGTGATGGTAACCTCTGGTTATGAGACCGCCTTCGTGTCGGCCTACCTTAGAGTTTAGGATATGAGACCGCCCTCGTGTCGGCTTTCCTTCTAAAATCCATCTTGTGATGGTAACCTCTGGTTATGAGACCGCCTTCGTGTCAACCTACCTTAGAGTTTAGGATCTGAGACAGCCCTCATGTCGGCTATCCTTCTAAAATCCATCATGTGATGGTAACCTCTGGTTATGAGACCGGCTTCGTGTCGGCTTACCTTAGAGTTTAGGATCTGAGACAGAACTCGTGTCGGCTTTCCTTTTGAAAATCCATCTTGTGATGGTAACCTCTGGTTTTGAGACCGCCTTCGTGTCGGCTTACCTTAGAGTTTAGGATCTGAGACCGCCCTCGTGTCGGCTTTCCTTTTGAAAATCCATCTTGTGATGGTAACCTCTGGTTATGAGACCGCCTTCGTGTTACCCTACCTTAGAGTTTAGGATCTGAGTCGCCCTCGTGTCGGCTTTCCTTCTAAAATCCATCTTGTAATGGTAACCTCTGGTTATGAGACCTCCTTCGTGTTGGCCTACCTTAGAGTTTAGGATCTGAGACAGCCCTCATGTCGGCTTTCCTTCTAAAATCCATCATGTGATGGTGACCTCCGGTTATGAGACCGTCTTCCTGTCGGCTTACCTTAGAGTTTAGGATCTGACACCGAACTCGTGTCAGCTTTCCTTTTGAAAATCCATCTTGTGATTTTAACCTCTGGTTTTGACACCGCCTTCGTCTCGGCTTACCTTAGAGTTTAGGATCTGAGACCGTCCTCGTGTCGGATTTCCTTTTGAAAATCCATCTTGTTATAGTAACCTCTGGTTATGAGACCGCCTTCGTGTTGCCCTACCTTAGAGTTTAGGATCTGAGTCGCCCTCGTGTCGACTTTCCTTCTAAAATCCATCTTGTAATGGTAACCTCTGATTATAAGACCGCCTTCATGTCGGCCTACCTTAGAGTTTAGGATCTGATACCTCCCTCGTGTCGGCTTTCCCTCTAAAATCCGTCTTTTCATGGTAACCTCTGGCTATAACACCGCCTTCGTGTCGGCCTACCTTAGAGTTTAGGATCTGAGACCGCCCCCGTGTCGGTTTTCCTTCTAAAATCGATCTTGTGATGGTACCCTCTGGTTATGAGATTGCCTTCGTGTCGGCCTACCTTAGAGTTTAGGACCTGAGACGCCCTCGTGTCGGCTTTCCTTTTGAAAATCCATCTTGTGATGGTAACCTCTGGTTGTGAGATCGTCTTCGTGTTGTCCTACCTTAGAGTTTAGGATCTGAGTCGCCCTCGTGTCGACTTTCCTTCTAAAATCCATCTTGTAATGGTAACCTCTTGTTATAAGACCGCCTTCATGTCGGCCTACCTTAGAGTTTAGGATCTGAGACAGAACTCGTGTCGGCTTTCCTTTTGAAAATCCATCTTGTGATGGTAATCTCTGGTTATGAGACCGCCTTCGTGTCGGCCTACCTTAGAGTTTAGGATCTGAGACAACCGTCATGTCGGCTTTCCTTCTAAAATCCATCATGTCATGGTAACCTCTGGTTATGAGACCGCCTTCGTGTCGGCTTACCTTAGATTTTAGGATCTGAAACCGAACTCGTGTCGGCTTTCCTTTTGAAAATCCATCTTGTGATGGTAACCTCTGGTTTTGAGACCGCCTTCGTGTCGGCTTACCTTAGAGTTTAGGATTTGAGACTGCCCTCGTGTCGGCTTTCCTTTTGAAAATCCATCTTGTGATGGTAACCTCTGGTTATGAGACCGCCTTCGTGTTGTCCTACCTTAGAGTTTAGGATCTGAGTCGCCCTCGTGTCGACTTTCCTTCTAAAATCCATCTTGTAATGGTAACCTCTTGTTATAAGACCACCTTCATGTCGGCCTACCTTAGAGTTTAGGATCTGATACCGCCCTCGTGTCGGCTTTCCCTCTAAAATCCGTCATGTGGTGGTAACCTCTGGTTATGAGACCGCCTTCGTGTCGACCTACCTTAGAGTTTAGGATCTGATACCGCCCTCGTGTCGGCTTTCACTCTAAAATCCGTCTTGTGATGGTAACCTCTGGTTATGAGACCGCCTTCATGTCGGCCTACCTTAGAGTTTAGGATCTGAGACCGCCCTCGTGTCGGTTTTCCTTCTAAAATCGATCTTGTGATGGTACCCTCTGGCTATGAGATTACCTTCGTGTCGGCCTACCTTAGAGTTTAGGATCTGAGACGCCCTCGTGTCGGCTTTCCTTTTGAAAATCCATCTTGTAATGGTAACCTCTGAATATGAGATCGTCTTCGTGTCGGCCTACCTTAGAGTTGAGGATCTGAGACCGCCCTCGTGTTGGCTTTCCTTCAAAAATCCATCTTGTGATGGTACCCTCTGGTTATGAGATCGCCTTTGTGTCGGCCTACCTTAGAGTTTAGGATCTGAGACCGCCATCGTGTCGGCTTTTCTTCAAAAAAACATCTTGTGATGGTAACCTCTAGTTATGAGACCGCCTTCGTTTCGGCCTACCTTAGGATCTGAGACCGCCCTCGTGTCGACTTTCCCTCTAAAATCCATCTTTTGATGGTAACCTCTGGTTATGAGACCGCCTTGGTGTCGGCCTACCTTAGAGTTTATGATTTGAGACCGCCCTCGTGTCAACTTTCCTTCTAAAATCCATCTTGTGATGGTAACCTCTGGTTATGAGACCGCCTTCGTGTCGGCCTACCATAGATTTTAGGATCTGAGACAGCCCTCGTGTCGGCTTTCCTTCTAAAATCCCTCATGTGATGGTAATCTCTGGTTATGAGACCGCCTTCGTGTCGGCCTACCTTAGAGTTTAGGATCAAAGACCGCCCTCGTGTCGGCTTTCCTTCTAAAATCCATCTTGTGATGGTAACCACTGGTTATGAGACCGCCTTCGTGCCGGCCTACCTTAGAGTTTAGAATCTGAGACCACCCTCGTGTCGGCTTTCCTTCTAAAACCCATCTTGTGATGGTACCCTCTGGTTATGAGACCGCCTTCGTGTCGGCCTACCTTAGAGTATAAAATCTGAGACCGCCCTCGTGTCGGCTTTCCTTCTAAAATACATCTTGTGATGGTAACCTCTTGTTATGAGACCGTTTTCGTGTCGGCTTACCTTAGAGTTTAGGATCTGAGACCGCCCTCGTGTCGGTTTTCCTTCTAAAATCGATCTTGTGATGGTACACTCTGGTTATGAGATTGCCTTCGTGTCGGCATACCTTAGAGTTTAGGATCTGAGACGCCCTCGTGTAGGTTTTCCTTTTGAAAATCCATCTTGTGATGGTAACCTCTGGTTATGAGATCGTCTTCGTGTCGGCCTACCTTAGTGTTTAGGATCTGAGACCGCCCTCGTGTTGACTTTCCTTCTAAAATCCATCTTGTGATGGTAACCTCTGGTTATGAGACCGCCTTCGTGTCGGCTTACCTTAGATTTTAGGATCTGAGACAGAACTCGTGTCGGCTTTCCTTTTGAAAATCCATCTTGTGATGGTAACCTCTGGTTATGAGATCGTCTTCGTGTCGGCCTACCTTAGTGTTTAGGATCTGAGACCGCCCTCGTGTTGACTTTCCTTCTAAAATCCATCTTGTGATGGTAACCTCTGGTTATGAGACCGCCTTCGTGTCGGCTTACCTTAGATTTTAGGATCTGAGACAGAACTCGTGTCGGCTTTCCTTTTGAAAATCCATCTTGTGATGGTAACCTCTGGTTTTGAGACCGCCTTCGTGTCGGCTTACCTTAGAGTTTAGGATCTGAGACCGCCCTCGTGTCGGCTTTCCTTTTGAAAATCCATCTTGTTATGGTAACCTCTGGTTATGAGACCGCCTTCGTGTTACCCTACCTTAGAGTTTAGGATCTGAGTCGCCCTCGTGTCGGCTTTCCTTCTAAAATCCATCTTGTAATGGTAACCTCTGGTTATGAGACCTCCTTCGTGTTGGCCTACCTTAGAGTTTAGGATCTGAGACAGCCCTCATGTCGGCTTTCCTCCTAAAATCCATCATGTGATGGTGACCTCCGGTTATGAGACCGTCTTCCTGTCGGCTTACCTTAGAGTTTAGGATCTGAAACCGAACTCGTGTCGGCTTTCCTTTTGAAAATCCATCTTGTGATTTTAACCTCTAGTTTTGAGACCGCCTTCGTCTCGGCTTACCTTAGAGTTTAGGATCTGAGACCGCCCTCCTGTCGGCTTTCCTTTTGAAAATCCATCTTGTTATGGTGACCTCTGGTTATGAGACCGCCTTCGTGTTGCCCTACCTTAGAGGTTAGGATCTGAGTCGCCCTCGTGTCGACTTTCCTTCTAAAATCCATCTTGTAATGGTAACCTCTGGTTATAAGACCGCCTTCATGTCGGCCTACCTTAGAGTTTAGGATCTGATACCTCCCTCGTGTCGGCTTTCCCTCTAAAATCCGTCTTTTGATGGTAACCTCTGGTTATAAGACCGCCTTCGTGTCGGCCTACCTTAGAGTTTAGGATCTGAGACCGCCCCCGTGTCGGTTTTCCTTCTAAAATCGATCTTGTGATGGTACCCTCTGGTTATGAGATTGCCTTCGTGTCGGCCTACCTTAGAGTTTAGGACCTGAGTCGCCCTCGTGTCGGCTTTCCTTTTGAAAATCCATCTTGTGATGGTAACCTCTGGTTGTGAGATCGTCTTCGTGTCGGCCTACCTTAGAGTTTAGGATCTGAGACAGAACTCGTGTCGGCTTTCCTTTTGAAAATCCATCTTGTGATGGTAACCTCTGGTTATGAGACCGCCTTCGTGTCGGCCTACCTTAGAGTTTAGGATCTGAGACAACCCTCATGTCGGCTTTCCTTCTAAAATCCATCATGTCATGGTAACCTCTGGTTATGAGACCGCCTTCGTGTCGCCTTACCTTAGATTTTAGGATCTGAAACTGAACTCGTGTCGGCTTTCCTTTTGAAAATCCATCTTGTGATGGTAACCTCTAGTTTTGAGACCGCCTTCGTGTCGGCTTACCTTAGAGTTTAGGATCTGAGACCGCCCTCGTGTCGGGTTTCCTTTTGAAAATCCATCTTGTGATGGTAACCTCTGGTTATGAGACAGCCTTCGTGTTGCCCTACATTAGAGTTTAGGATCTGAGTCGCCCTCGTGTCGACTTTCCTTCTAAAATCCATCTTGTAATGGTAACCTCTTGTTATAAGACCGCCTTCATGTCGGCCTACCTTAGAGTTTAGGATCTGATACCGCCCTCGTGTCGGCTTTCCCTCTAAAATCCGTCATGTGGTGGTAACCTCTGGTTATGAGACCGCCTTCGTGTCGACCTACCTTAGAGTTTAGGATCTGAGTCGCCCTCGTGTCGGCTTTCCTTCTAAAATCCATCTTGTAATGGTAACCTCTGGTTATGAGACCTCCTTCGTGTTGGCCTACCTTAGAGTTTAGGATCTGAGACAGCCCTCATGTCGGCTTTCCTCCTAAAATCCATCATGTGATGGTGACCTCCGGTTATGAGACCGTCTTCCTGTCGGCTTACCTTAGAGTTTAGGATCTGAGACCGAACTCGTGTCGGCTTTCCTTTTGAAAATCCATCTTGTGATTTTAACCTCTAGTTTTGAGACCGCCTTCGTCTCGGCTTACCTTAGAGTTTAGGATCTGAGACCGCCCTCGTGTCGGCTTTCCTTTTGAAAATCCATCTTGTTATGGTGACCTCTGGTTATGAGACCGCCTTCGTGTTGCCCTACCTTAGAGGTTAGGATCTGAGTCGCCCTCGTGTCGACTATCCTTCTAAAATCCATCTTGTAATGGTAACCTCTGGTTATGAGACCGCCTTCATGTCGGCCTACCTTAGAATTTATGATTTGAGACCGCCCTCGTGTCAGCTTTCCTTCTAAAATCCATCTTGTGATGGTAACCTCTGGTTATGAGACCGCCTTGGTGTCGGCCTACCTTAGAGTTTATGATTTGAGACCGCCCTCGTGTCAACTTTCCTTCTAAAATCCATCTTGTGATGGTAACCTCTGGTTATGAGACCGCCTTCGTGTCGGCCTACCATAGATTTTAGGATCTGAGACAGCCCTCGTGTCGGCTTTCCTTCTAAAATCCCTCATGTGATGGTAATCTCTGGTTATGAGACCGCCTTCGTGTCGGCCTACCTTAGAGTTTAGGATCAGAGACCGCCCTCGTGTCGGCTTTCCTTCTAAAATCCATCTTGTGATGGTAACCACTGGTTATGAGACCGCCTTCTTGTCGGCCTACCTTAGAGTTTAGAATCTGAGACCACCCTCGTGTCGGCTTTCCTTCTAAACCCCACCTTGTGATGGTACCCTCTGGTTATGAGACCGCCTTCGTGTCGGCCTACCTTAGAGTATAAAATCTGAGACCGCCCTCGTGTCGGCTTTCCTTCTAAAATACATCTTGTGATGGTAACCTCTTGTTATGAGACCGTCTTCGTGTCGACTTACCTTAGAGTTTAGGATCTGAGACCGCCGTCGTGTCGGTTTTCCTTCTAAAATCGATCTTGTGATGGTACACTCTGGTTATGAGATTGCCTTCGTGTCGGCATACCTTAGAGTTTAGGATCTGAGACGCCCTCGTGTCGGTTTTCCTTTTGAAAATTCATCTTGTGATGGTAACCTCTGGTTATGAGATCGTCTTCGTGTCGGCCTACCTTAGTGTTTAGGATCTGAGACCGCCCTCGTGTTGGCTTTCCTTCTAAAATCCATCTTGTGATGGTAACCTCTGGTTATGAGACCGCCTTCGTGTCGGCTTACCTTAGATTTTAGGATCTGAGACAGAACTCGTGTCGGCTTTCCTTTTGAAAATCCATCTTGTGATGGTAACCTCTGGTTTTGAGACCGCCTTCGTGTCGGCTTACCTTAGAGTTTAGGATCTGAGACCGCCCTCGTGTCGGCTTTCCTTTTGAAAATCCATCTTGTGATGGTAACCTCTAGTTATGAGGCCGCCTTCGTGTTACCCTACCTTAGAGTTTAGGATCTGAGTCGCCCTCGTGTCGGCTTTCCTTCTAAAATCCATCTTGTAATGGTAACCTCTGGTTATGAGACCTCCTTCGTGTTGGCCTACCTTAGAGTTTAGGATCTGAGACAGCCCTCATGTCGGCTTTCCTTCTAAAATCCATCATGTGATGGTGACCTCCGGTTATGAGACCGTCTTCCTGTCGGCTTACCTTAGAGTTTAGGATCTGAGACCGAACTCGTGTCGGCTTTCCTTTTGAAAATCCATCTTGTGATTTTAACCTCTGGTTTTGAGACCGCCTTCGTCTCGGCTTACCTTAGAGTTTAGGATCTGAGACCGCCCTCGTGTCGGCTTTCCTTTTGAAAATCCATCTTGTTATGGTGACCTCTGGTTATGAGACCGCCTTCGTGTTGCCCTACCTTAGAGGTTAGGATCTGAGTCGCCCTCGTGTCGACTTTCCTTCTAAAATCCATCTTGTAATGGTAACCTCTGGTTATAAGACCGCCTTCATGTCGGCCTACATTAGAGTTTAGGATCTGATACCTCCCTCGTGTCGGCTTTCCCTCTAAAATGCGTCTTTTGATGGTAACCTCTGGTTATAAGACCGCCATCGTGTCGGCCTACCTTAGAGTTTAGGATCTGAGACCGCCCCCGTGTCAGTTTTCCTTCTAAAATCGATCTTGTGATGGTACCCTCTGGTTATGAGATTGCCTTCGTGTCGGCCTACCTTAGAGTTTAGGACCTGAGTCGCCCTCGTGTCGGCTTTCCTTTTGAAAATCCATCTTGTGATGGTAACCTCTGGTTGTGAGATCGTCTTCGTGTCGGCCTACCTTAGAGTTTAGGATCTGAGACAGAACTTGTGTCGGCTTTCCTTTTGAAAATCCATCTTGTGATGGTAACCTCTGGTTATGAGACCGCCTTCGTGTCGGCCTACCTTAGAGTTTAGGATCTGAGACAACCCTCATGTCGGCTTTCCTTCTAAAATCCATCATGTCATGGTAACCTCTGGTTATGAGACCGCCTTCGTGTCGCCTTACCTTAGATTTTAGGATCTGAAACCGAACTCGTGTCGGCTTTCCTTTTGAAAATCCATCTTGTGATGGTAACCTCTGGTTTTGAGACCGCCTTCGTGTCGGCTTACCTTAGAGTTTAGGATCTGAGACCGCCCTCGTGTCGGGTTTCCTTTTGAAAATCCATCTTGTGATGGTAACCTCTGGTTATGAGACCGCCTTCGTGTTGCCCTACATTAGAGTTTAGGATCTGAGTCGCCCTCGTGTCGACTTTCCTTCTAAAATCCATCTTGTAATGGTAACCTCTTGTTATAAGACCGCCTTCATGTCGGCCTACCTTAGAGTTTAGGATCTGATACCGCCCTCGTGTCGGCTTTCCCTCTAAAATCCGTCATGTGGTGGTAACCTCTGGTTATGAGAACGCCTTTGTGTCGACCTACCTTAGAGTTTAGGATCTGATACCGCCCTCGTGTCGGCTTTCACTCTAAAATCCGTCTTGTGATGGTAACCTCTGGTTATGAGACCGCCTTCATGTCGGCCTACCTTAGAGTTTAGGATCTGAGACCGCCCTCGTGTCGGTTTTCCTTCTAAAATCGATCTTGTGATGGTACCCTCTAGCTATGAGATTACCTTCGTGTCGGCCTACCTTAGAGTTTAGGATCTGAGACGCCCTCGTGTCGGCTTTCCTTTTGAAAATCCATCTTGTAATGGTAACCTCTGAATATGAGATCGTCTTCGTGTCGGCCTACCTTAGAGTTGAGGATCTGAGACCGCCCTCGTGTTGGCTTTCCTTCAAAAATCCATCTTGTGATGGTACCCTCTGGTTATGAGATCGCCTTTGTGTCGGCCTACCTTAGAGTTTAGGATCTGAGACCGCCCTCGTGTCGGCTTTTCTTCAAAAAAACATCTTGTGATGGTAACCTCTAGTTATGAGACCGCCTTCGTTTCGGCCTACCTTAGGATCTGAGACCGCCCTCGTGTCGACTTTCCCTCTAAAATCCATCTTTTGATGGTAACCTCTGGTTATGAGACCGCCTTGGTGTCGGCCTACCTTAGAGTTTATGATTTGAGACCGCCCTCGT
This sequence comes from Lathyrus tuberosus, assembly GCA_022829125.1. Taxonomy (NCBI): domain Eukaryota; kingdom Viridiplantae; phylum Streptophyta; class Magnoliopsida; order Fabales; family Fabaceae; genus Lathyrus; species Lathyrus tuberosus. Next base: position 11,981,912 of record JALAZF010000038.1, read on the forward strand.
GTCAGCTTTCCTTCTAAAATCCATCTTGTGATGGTAACCTCTGGTTATGAGACCGCCTTCGTGTCGGCCTACCTTAGATTTTAGGATCTGAGACAGCCCTCGTGTCGGCTTTCCTTCTAAAATCCCTCATGTGATGGTAATCTCTGGTTATGAGACCGCCTTCGTGTCGGCCTACCTTAGAGTTTAGGATCAGAGACCGCCCTCGTGTCGGCTTTCCTTCTAAAATCCATCTTGTGATGGTAACCACTGGTTATGAGACCGCCTTCGTGTCGGCCTACCTTAGAGTTTAGAATCTGAGACCACCCTCGTGTCGGCTTTCCTTCTAAAATCCATCTTGTGATGGTACCCTCTGGTTGTGAGACCGCCTTCGTGTCGGCCTACCTTAGAGTATAAAATCTGAGACCGCCCTCGTGTCGGCTTTCCTTCTAAAATACATCTTTGATGGTAACCTCTTGTTATGAGACCGTCTTCGTGTCGGCTTACCTTAGAGTTTAGGATCTGAGACAGCCCTCATGTCGGTTTTCCTTCTAAAATCGATCTTGTGATGGTACCCTCTGGTTATGAGATTGCCTTCGTGTCGGCCTACCTTAGAGTTTAGGATCTGAGACGCCCTCGTGTCGGTTTTCCTTTTGAAAATCCAACTTGTGATGGTAACCTCTGGTTATGAGATCGTCTTCGTGTCGGCCTACCTTAGAGTTTAGGATCTGAGATCGCCCTCTTGTTGGCTTTCCTTCTAAAATCCATCTTGTGATGGTAACCTCTGGTTATGAGATCGCCTACGTGTCGGCCTACCTTAGAGTTTAGGATCTGAGACAGAACTCGTGTCGGCTTTCCTTTTAAAAATCCATCTTGTGATGGTAACCTCTGGTTTTGAGACCGCCTTCGTGTCGGCTTACCTTAGAGTTTAGGATATGGGATCGCCCACGTGTTGGCTTTCCTTTTGAAAATCCATCTTGTGATGGTAACCTCTGGTTATGAGACCGCCTTCGTGTCGGCCTACCTTAGAGTTTAGGATTCGAGACCGCCCTCGTGTCAGCTTTCCTTCTAAAATACATCTTGTGATGGTAACCTCTGGTTATGAGACCGCCCCCGTGTCGGCCTACCTTAGATTTTAGGATCTGAGACAACCCTCGTGTCGGCTTTCCTTCTAAAATCCATCATGTGATGGTAATCCCTGGTTATGAGACCGCCTTCGTGTCGGCCTACCTTAGAGTTAAGGATCAGAGACCGCCGTCGTGTCGGCTTTCCTTCTAAAATCCATCTTGTGATGGTAACCATTGGTTATGAGACCGCCTTCGTGTCGGCCTACCTTAGAGTTTAGAATCTAATACCGCCCTCGTGTCGGCTTTCCTTCTAAAATCCATCTTGTGATGGTAACCTCTTGTTATGAGACCGTCTTCGTGTCGGCTTACCTTAGAGTTTAGGATCTGAGACCGGCCTCGTGTCGGCTTTCCTTTTGAAAATCCATCTTGTGATGGTAACCTCTGGTTATGAGACCGCCTTCGTGTTGGCCTACCTTAGAGTTTAGGATCTGAGACCGCCCTCGTGTCGGCTTTCCTTCTAAAATGCATCTTGTGATGGTAACCTCTGGTTATGAGACCGCCTTCGTTTTGGCCTACGTTAGAGTTTAGGATCTGAGACTGCCCTCGTGTCGGCTTTCCCTCTAAAATCCTTCTTTTGATGGTAACCTCTGGTTATGAGACCGCCTTGGTGTCGGCCTACCTTAGAGTTCAAGATCTGAGACCGCCCTCGTGTCGACTTTCCGTTTGAAAATCCATCTTATGATGGTAACCTTTGGTTATGAGACTGCCTTCATGTCAGCTTACCTTAGAGTTTAGGATCTGAGACTGCCCTCGTGTCGGCTTTCCTTTTGAAAATCCATCTGATGATGGTAACCTCTGGTTATGAGACCGCCTTCGTGTCGGCCTACCTTAGAGTTTAGGATCTGAGACCGCCCTCGTGTCGGCTTTCCTTCTAAAACCGATCTTGTGATGGTACCCTCTGGTTATGAGACCGCCTTCGTGTCGGCCTACCTTAGAGTATAAAATCTGAGACCGCCCTCGTGTCGGCTTTCCTTCTAAAATACATCTTGTGATGGTAACCTCTTGTTATGAGACCGTCTTCGTGTCGGCTTACCTTAGAGTTTAGGATCTGAGACCGCCCTCGTGTCGGTTTTCCTTCTAAAATCGATCTTGTGATGGTACCCTCTGGTTATGAGATCGTCTTCGTGTCGGCCTACCTTAGAGTTTAGGATCTGAGACCGCCCTCGTGTTGGCTTTCCTTCTAAAATCCATCTTGTGATTGTACCCTCTGGTTATGAGATCGCCTTTGTGTCGGCCTACCTTAGAGTTTAGGATCGGAGACCGCCCTTGTGTCGGCTTTCCTTCGAAAAAACATCTTATGATGGTACCCTCTGGTTATGAGTCCGCCTTCGTGTCTGCCCACCTTAGAGTTTAGGATATGAGGTCGCCCACGTGTTGGCTTTCCTTCTAAAATCCATTTTGTGATGGTAACCTCTTATTATGAGACCGCCTTCGGGTCGGCCTACCTTAGAGTTTAGGATTTGAGACCGCTGTCGTGTCAGCTTTCCTTCTAAAATACATCTTGTGATGGTAACCTCTGGTTATGAGACCGCCCTCGTGTCGGCCTACCTTAGATTTTAGGATCTGAGACAACCCTCGTGTCGGCTTTCCTTCTAAAATCCATCATGTGATGGTAATCCCTGGTTATGAGACCGTCTTCGTGTCGACCTACCTTAGAGTTAAGGATCAGAGACCGCCTTCGTCTCGGCTTTCCATCTAAAATCCATCTTGTGATGGTAACCATTGGTTATGAGACCGCCTTCGTGTCGGCCTACCTTAGAGTTTAGAATCTAATACCGCCCTCGTGTCGGCTTTCCTTCTAAAATCCATCTTGTGATGGTAACCTCTTGTTATGAGACCGTCTTCGTGTCGGCTTACCTTAGAGTTTAGGATCTGAGACCGGCCTCGTGTCGGCTTTCCTTTTGAAAATCCATCTTGTGATGGTAACCTCTGGTTATGAGACCGCCTTCATGTTGGCCTACCTTAGAGTTTAGGATCTGAGACCGCCCTCGTGTCGGCTTTCCTTCTAAAATGCATCTTGTGATGGTAACCTCTGGTTATGAGACCGCCTTCGTTTCGGCCTACCTTAGAGTTTAGGATCTGAGACCGCCCTCGTGTCGACTTTCCTTTTGAAAATCCATCTTATGATGGTAACCTTTGGTTATGAGACTGCCTTCATGTCAGCTTACCTTAGAGTTTAGGATCTGAGACTGCCCTCGTGTCGGCTTTCCTTTTGAAAATCCATCTGATGATGGTAACCTCTGGTTATGAGACCGCCTACGTGTCGGCCTACCTTAGAGTTTAGGATCTGAGACCGCCCTAGTGTCGGCTTTCCCTCTAAAATCCATCTTGTGATGGTAACCTTTGGTTATGAGACCGCCTTCGTGTCGGTCTACCTTATAGTTTAGGATGTGAGACCGCCCTCGTGTCAGCTTTCCTTCTAAAATGGATCTTGTGATGGTAACCTCTGGTTATGCTACCGTCTTCGTGTCGGCCTACCTTAGAGTATAGTATCTGAGACCGCCCTCGTGTTGGCTTTCCTTCAAAAAACCATCTTGTGATGGTACCCTGTTGTTATGAGACCGCCTTCGTGTCTGCCTACCTTAGATTTTAGTATATCAGATCGCCCTCGTGTTAGCTTCCTTTTAAAATCCATATTGTGATGGTACCCTCTGGTTATGAGACCGCCTTCGTGTCTGCCCACCTTAGAGTTTAGGATATGAGATCGCCCACGTGTTGGCTTTCCTTCTAAAATCCAATTTGTGATGGTAACCTCTGGTTATGAGACCGCCTTCGTGTCGGCCTACCTAAGAGTTTAGGATCTGAGACTGCCCTCGTGTCGGCTTTCCTTTTGAAAATCCATCTGATGATGGTAACCTCTGGTTATGAGACCGCCTTCGTGTCGGCCTACCTTAGAGTTTAGGATCTGAGACCGCCCTCGTGTCGGCTTTCCTTCTAAAACCGATCTTGTGATGGTACCCTCTGGTTATGAGACCGCCTTCGTGTCGGCCTACCTTAGAGTATAAAATCTGAGACCGCCCTCGTGTCGGCTTTCATTCTAAAATACATCTTGTGATGGTAACCTCTTGTTATGAGACCGTCTTCGTGTCGGCTTACCTTAGAGTTTAGGATCTGAGACCGCCCTCGTGTCGGTTTTCCTTCTAAAATCGATCTTGTGATGGTACCCTCTGGTTATGAGATCGTCTTCGTGTCGGCCTACCTTAGAGTTTAGGATCTGAGACCACCCTCGTGTTCGCTTTCCTTCTAAAATCCATCTTGTGATTGTACCCTCTGGTTATGAGATCGCCTTTGTGTCGGCCTACCTTAGAGTTTAGGATCGGAGACCGCCCTTGTGTCGGCTTTCCTTCGAAAAAACATCTTATGATGGTACCCTCTGGTTATGAGACCGCCTTCGTGTCTGCCCACCTTAGAGTTTAGGATATGAGGTCGCCCACGTGTTGGCTTTCCTTCTAAAATCCATTTTGTGATGGTAACCTCTTGTTATGAGACCGCCTTCGGGTCGGCCTACCTTAGAGTTTAGGATTTGAGACCGCCCTCGTGTCAGCTTTCCTTCTAAAATACATCTTGTGATGGTAACCTCTGGTTAAGAGACCGCCCTCGTGTCGGCCTACCTTAGATTTTAGGATCTGAGACAACCCTCGTGTCGGCTTTCCTTCTAAAATCCATCATGTGATGGTAATCCCTGGTTATGAGACCGTCTTCGTGTCGACCTACCTTAGAGTTAAGGATCAGAGACCGCCCTCGTGTCGGCTTTCCATCTAAAATCCATCTTGTGATGGTAACCATTGGTTATGAGACCGCCTTCGTGTCGGCCTACCTTAGAGTTTAGAATCTAATACCTCCCTCGTGTCGGCTTTCCTTCTAGAATCCATCTTGTGATGGTAACCTCTTGTTATGAGACCGTCTTCGTGTCGGCTTACCTTAGAGTTTAGGATCTGAGACCGGCCTCGTGTCGGCTTTCCTTTTGAAAATCCATCTTGTGATGGTAACTTCTGGTTATGAGACCGCCTTCGTGTTGGCCTACCTTAGAGTTTAGGATCTGAGACCTCCCTCGTGTCGGCTTTCCTTCTAAAATGCATCTTGTGATGGTAACCTCTGGTTATGAGACCGCCTTCGTTTCGGCCTACCTTAGAGTTTAGGATCTGAGACCGCCCTCGTGTCGACTTTCCTTTTGAAAATCCATCTTATGATGGTAACCTTTGGTTATGAGACTGCCTTCATGTCAGCTTACCTTAGAGTTTAGGATCTGAGACTGCCCTCGTGTCGGCTTTCCTTTTGAAAATCCATCTGATGATGGTAACCTCTGGTTATGAGACCGCCTACGTGTCGGCCTACCTTAGAGTTTAGGATCTGAGACTGCCCTAGTGTCGGCTTTCCCTCTAAAATCCATCTTGTGATGGTAACCTTTGGTTATGAGACCGCCTTCGTGTCGGTCTACCTTATAGTTTAGGATGTGAGACCGCCCTCGTGTCAGCTTTCCTTCTAAAATGGATCTTGTGATGGTAACCTCTGGTTATGCTACCGTCTTCGTGTCGGCCTACCTTAGAGTATAGTATCTGAGACCGCCCTCGTGTTGGCTTTCCTTCAAAAAACCATCTTGTGATGGTACCCTGTTGTTATGAGACCGCCTTCGTGTCTGCCTACCTTAGATTTTAGTATATCAGATCGCCCTCGTGTTAGCTTCCTTTTAAAATCCATATTGTGATGGTACCCTCTGGTTATGAGACCGCCTTCGTGTCTGCCCACCTTAGAGTTTAGGATATGAGATCGCCCACGTGTTGGCTTTCCTTCTAAAATCCAATTTGTGATGGTAACCTCTGGTTATGAGACCGCCTTCGTGTCGGCCTACCTAAGAGTTTAGGATCTGAGACTGCCCTCGTGTCGGCTTTCCTTTTGAAAATCCATCTGATGATGGTAACCTCTGGTTATGAGACCGCCTTCGTGTCGGCCTACCTTAGAGTTTAGGATCTGAGACCGCCCTCGTGTCGGCTTTCCTTCTAAAACCGATCTTGTGATGGTACCCTCTGGTTATGAGACCGCCTTCGTGTCGGCCTACCTTAGAGTATAAAATCTGAGACCGCCCTCGTGTCGGCTTTCATTCTAAAATACATCTTGTGATGGTAACCTCTTGTTATGAGACCGTCTTCGTGTCGGCTTACCTTAGAGTTTAGGATCTGAGACCGCCCTCGTGTCGGTTTTCCTTCTAAAATCGATCTTGTGATGGTACCCTCTGGTTATGAGATCGTCTTCGTGTCGGCCTACCTTAGAGTTTAGGATCTGAGACCACCCTCGTGTTCGCTTTCCTTCTAAAATCCATCTTGTGATTGTACCCTCTGGTTATGAGATCGCCTTTGTGTCGGCCTACCTTAGAGTTTAGGATCGGAGACCGCCCTTGTGTCGGCTTTCCTTCGAAAAAACATCTTATGATGGTACCCTCTGGTTATGAGACCGCCTTCGTGTCTGCCCACCTTAGAGTTTAGGATATGAGGTCGCCCACGTGTTGGCTTTCCTTCTAAAATCCATTTTGTGATGGTAACCTCTTGTTATGAGACCGCCTTCGGGTCGGCCTACCTTAGAGTTTAGGATTTGAGACCGCCCTCGTGTCAGCTTTCCTTCTAAAATACATCTTGTGATGGTAACCTCTGGTTAAGAGACCGCCCTCGTGTCGGCCTACCTTAGATTTTAGGATCTGAGACAACCCTCGTGTCGGCTTTCCTTCTAAAATCCATCATGTGATGGTAATCCCTGGTTATGAGACCGTCTTCGTGTCGACCTACCTTAGAGTTAAGGATCAGAGACCGCCCTCGTGTCGGCTTTCCATCTAAAATCCATCTTGTGATGGTAACCATTGGTTATGAGACCGCCTTCGTGTCGGCCTACCTTAGAGTTTAGAATCTAATACCTCCCTCGTGTCGGCTTTCCTTCTAGAATCCATCTTGTGATGGTAACCTCTTGTTATGAGACCGTCTTCGTGTCGGCTTACCTTAGAGTTTAGGATCTGAGACCGGCCTCGTGTCGGCTTTCCTTTTGAAAATCCATCTTGTGATGGTAACTTCTGGTTATGAGACCGCCTTCGTGTTGGCCTACCTTAGAGTTTAGGATCTGAGACCTCCCTCGTGTCGGCTTTCCTTCTAAAATGCATCTTGTGATGGTAACCTCTGGTTATGAGACCGCCTTCGTTTCGGCCTACCTTAGAGTTTAGGATCTGAGACCGCCCTCGTGTCGACTTTCCTTTTGAAAATCCATCTTATGATGGTAACCTTTGGTTATGAGACTGCCTTCATGTCAGCTTACCTTAGAGTTTAGGATCTGAGACTGCCCTCGTGTCGGCTTTCCTTTTGAAAATCCATCTGATGATGGTAACCTCTGGTTATGAGACCGCCTACGTGTCGGCCTACCTTAGAGTTTAGGATCTGAGACTGCCCTAGTGTCGGCTTTCCCTCTAAAATCCATCTTGTGATGGTAACCTTTGGTTATGAGACCGCCTTCGTGTCGGTCTACCTTATAGTTTAGGATGTGAGACCGCCCTCGTGTCAGCTTTCCTTCTAAAATGGATCTTGTGATGGTAACCTCTGGTTATGCTACCGTCTTCGTGTCGGCCTACCTTAGAGTATAGTATCTGAGACCGCCCTCGTGTTGGCTTTCCTTCAAAAAACCATCTTGTGATGGTACCCTGTTGTTATGAGACCGCCTTCGTGTCTGCCTACCTTAGATTTTAGTATATCAGATCGCCCTCGTGTTAGCTTCCTTTTAAAATCCATATTGTGATGGTACCCTCTGGTTATGAGACCGCCTTCGTGTCTGCCCACCTTAGAGTTTAGGATATGAGATCGCCCACGTGTTGGCTTTCCTTCTAAAATCCAATTTGTGATGGTAACCTCTGGTTATGAGACCGCCTTCGTGTCGGCCTACCTAAGAGTTTAGGATCTGAGACTGCCCTCGTGTCGGCTTTCCTTTTGAAAATCCATCTGATGATGGTAACCTCTGGTTATGAGACCGCCTTCGTGTCGGCCTACCTTAGAGTTTAGGATCTGAGACCGCCCTCGTGTCGGCTTTCCTTCTAAAACCGATCTTGTGATGGTACCCTCTGGTTATGAGACCGCCTTCGTGTCGGCCTACCTTAGAGTATAAAATCTGAGACCGCCCTCGTGTCGGCTTTCATTCTAAAATACATCTTGTGATGGTAACCTCTTGTTATGAGACCGTCTTCGTGTCGGCTTACCTTAGAGTTTAGGATCTGAGACCGCCCTCGTGTCGGTTTTCCTTCTAAAATCGATCTTGTGATGGTACCCTCTGGTTATGAGATCGTCTTCGTGTCGGCCTACCTTAGAGTTTAGGATCTGAGACCACCCTCGTGTTCGCTTTCCTTCTAAAATCCATCTTGTGATTGTACCCTCTGGTTATGAGATCGCCTTTGTGTCGGCCTACCTTAGAGTTTAGGATCGGAGACCGCCCTTGTGTCGGCTTTCCTTCGAAAAAACATCTTATGATGGTACCCTCTGGTTATGAGACCGCCTTCGTGTCTGCCCACCTTAGAGTTTAGGATATGAGGTCGCCCACGTGTTGGCTTTCCTTCTAAAATCCATTTTGTGATGGTAACCTCTTGTTATGAGACCGCCTTCGGGTCGGCCTACCTTAGAGTTTAGGATTTGAGACCGCCCTCGTGTCAGCTTTCCTTCTAAAATACATCTTGTGATGGTAACCTCTGGTTAAGAGACCGCCCTCGTGTCGGCCTACCTTAGATTTTAGGATCTGAGACAACCCTCGTGTCGGCTTTCCTTCTAAAATCCATCATGTGATGGTAATCCCTGGTTATGAGACCGTCTTCGTGTCGACCTACCTTAGAGTTAAGGATCAGAGACCGCCCTCGTGTCGGCTTTCCATCTAAAATCCATCTTGTGATGGTAACCATTGGTTATGAGACCGCCTTCGTGTCGGCCTACCTTAGAGTTTAGAATCTAATACCTCCCTCGTGTCGGCTTTCCTTCTAAAATCCATCTTGTGATGGTAACCTCTTGTTATGAGACCGTCTTCGTGTCGGCTTACCTTAGAGTTTAGGATCTGAGACCGGCCTCGTGTCGGCTTTCCTTTTGAAAATCCATCTTGTGATGGTAACCTCTGGTTATGAGACCGCCTTCGTGTTGGCCTACCTTAGAGTTTAGGATCTGAGACCTCCCTCGTGTCGGCTTTCCTTCTAAAATGCATCTTGTGATGGTAACCTCTGGTTATGAGACCGCCTTCGTTTCGGCCTACCTTAGAGTTTAGGATCTGAGACCGCCCTCGTGTCGACTTTCCTTTTGAAAATCCATCTTATGATGGTAACCTTTGGTTATGAGACTGCCTTCATGTCAGCTTACCTTAGAGTTTAGGATCTGAGACTGCCCTCGTGTCAGCTTTCCTTTTGAAAATCCATCTGATGATGGTAACCTCTGGTTATGAGACCGCCTACGTGTCGGCCTACCTTAGAGTTTAGGATCTGAGACCGCCCTAGTGTCGGCTTTCCCTCTAAAATCTATCTTGTGATGGTAACCTTTGGTTATGAGACCGCCTTCGTGTCGGTCTACCTTATAGTATAGGATGTGAGACCGCCCTCGTGTCAGCTTTCCTTCTAAAATGGATCTTGTGATGGTAACCTCTGGTTATGATATCGTCTTCGTGTCGGCCTACCCTAGAGTATAGTATCTGACACCGCCTTCGTGTCTGCCTACCTTAGATTTTAGTATATCAGATCGCCCTCGTGTTAGCTTCCTTTTAAAATCCATATTGTGATGGTACCCTCTGGTTATGAGACCGCCTTCGTGTCTGCCCACCTTAGAGTTTAGGATATGAGATCGCCCACGTGTTGGCTTTCCTTCTAAAATCCAATTTGTGATGGTAACCTCTGGTTATGAGACCGCCTTCGTGTCAGCCTACCTTGGAGTTTAGGATCTGAGACAACCCTCGTGTCGGCTTTCCTTCTAAAATCCATCATGTGATGGTAACCTCTGGTTATGAGACCGCCTTCGTGTCGGCTTACCTTAGAGTTTAGGATCTGAGACAGAACTCGTGTCAGCTTTCCTTTTGAAAATCCATCTTGTGATGGTAACCTCTGGTTTTGAGACCGCCTTCGTGTCGGCTTACCTTAGAGTTTAGGATCTGAGACCGCCCTCGTGTCGGCTTTCCTTTTGAAAATCCATCTTGTGATGGTAACCTCTGGTTATGAGACCGCCTTCGTGTTGCTCTACCTTAGAGTTTAGGATCTGAGTCGCCCTCGTGTCGGCTTTCCTTCTAAAATCCATCTTGTAATGGTAACCTCTGGTTATGAGACCTCCTTCGTGTCGGCCGACCTTAGAGTTTAGGATCTGAGACAGCCCTCATGTCGGCTTTCCTTCTAAAATCCATCATGTGATGGTAACCTCCGGTTATGAGACCGCCTTCGTTTCGGCTTACCTTAGAGTTTAGGATCTGAGACCGAACTCGTGTCGGCTTTCCTTTTGAAAATCCATCTTGTGATGGTAACCTCTGGTTTTGAGACCGCCTTCGTCTCGGCTTACCTTAGAGTTTAGGATCTGAGACCGCCCTCGTGTCGGTTTTCCTTCTAAAATCGATCTTGTGATGGTACCCTCTGGTTATGAGATCGTCTTCGTGTCGGCCTACCTTAGAGTTTAGGATCTGAGACCGCCCTCGTGTTGGCTTTCCTTCTAAAATCCATCTTGTGATTGTACCCTCTGGTTATGAGATCGCCTTCGTGTCAGCCTACCTTGGAGTTTAGGATCTGAGACAACCCTCGTGTCGGCTTTCCTTCTAAAATCCATCATGTGATGGTAACCTCTGGTTATGAGACCGCCTTCGTGTCGGCTTACCTTAGAGTTTAGGATCTGAGACAGAACTCGTGTCAGCTTTCCTTTTGAAAATCCATCTTGTGATGGTAACCTCTGGTTTTGAGACCGCCTTCGTCTCGGCTTACCTTAGAGTTTAGGATCTGAGACCGCCCTCGTGTCGGCTTTCCTTTTGAAAATCCATCTTGTGATGGTAACCTCTGGTTATGAGACCGCCTTCGTGTTGCTCTACCTTAGAGTTTAGGATCTGAGTCGCCCTCGTGTCGGCTTTCCTTCTAAAATCCATCTTGTAATGGTAACCTCTGGTTATGAGACCTCCTTCGTGTCGGCCGACCTTAGAGTTTAGGATCTGAGACAGCCCTCATGTCGGCTTTCCTTCTAAAATCCATCATGTGATGGTAACCTCCGGTTATGAGACCGCCTTCGTTTCGGCTTACCTTAGAGTTTAGGATCTGAGACCGAACTCGTGTCGGCTTTCCTTTTGAAAATCCATCTTGTGATGGTAACCTCTGGTTTTGAGACCGCCTTCGTCTCGGCTTACCTTAGAGTTTAGGATCTGAGACCGCCCTCGTGTCGGTTTTCCTTCTAAAATCGATCTTGTGATGGTACCCTCTGGTTATGAGATCGTCTTCGTGTCGGCCTACCTTAGAGTTTAGGATCTGAGACCGCCCTCGTGTTGGCTTTCCTTCTAAAATCCATCTTGTGATTGTACCCTCTGGTTATGAGATCGCCTTTGTGTCGGCCTACCTTAGAGTTTAGGATCGGAGACCGCCCTTGTGTCGGCTTTCCTTCGAAAAAACATCTTATGATGGTACCCTCTGGTTATGAGACCGCCTTCGTGTCTGCCCACCTTAGAGTTTAGGATATGAGGTCGCCCACGTGTTGGCTTTCCTTCTAAAATCCATTTTGTGATGGTAACCTCTTGTTATGAGACCGCCTTCGGGTCGGCCTACCTTAGAGTTTAGGATTTGAGACCGCCCTCGTGTCGGCTTTCCTTCTAAAATACATCTTGTGATGGTAACCTCTGGTTATGAGACCGCCCTCGTGTCGGCCTACCTTAGATTTTAGGATCTGAGACAACCCTCGTGTCGGCTTTCCTTCTAAAATCCATCATGTGATGGTAATCCCTGGTTATGAGACCGTCTTCGTGTCGACCTACCTTAGAGTTAAGGATCAGAGACCGCCCTCGTGTCGGCTTTCCATCTAAAATCCATCTTGTGATGGTAACCATTGGTTATGAGACCGCCTTCGTGTCGGCCTACCTTAGAGTTTAGAATCTAATACCTCCCTCGTGTCGGCTTTCCTTCTAAAATCCATCTTGTGATGGTAACCTCTTGTTATGAGACCGTCTTCGTGTCGGCTTACCTTAGAGTTTAGGATCTGAGACCGGCCTCGTGTCGGCTTTCCTTTTGAAAATCCATCTTGTGATGGTAACCTCTGGTTATGAGACCGCCTTCGTGTTGGCCTACCTTAGAGTTTAGGATCTGAGACCTCCCTCGTGTCGGCTTTCCTTCTAAAATGCATCTTGTGATGGTAACCTCTGGTTATGAGACCGCCTTCGTTTCGGCCTACCTTAGAGTTTAGGATCTGAGACCGCCCTCGTGTCGACTTTCCTTTTGAAAATCCATCTTATGATGGTAACCTTTGGTTATGAGACTGCCTTCATGTCAGCTTAACTTAGAGTTTAGGATCTGAGACTGCCCTCGTGTCGGCTTTCCTTTTGAAAATCCATCTGATGATGGTAACCTCTGGTTATGAGACCGCCTACGTGTCGGCCTACCTTAGAGTTTAGGATCTGAGACCGCCCTAGTGTCGGCTTTCCCTCTAAAATCCATCTTGTGATGGTAACCTTTGGTTATGAGACCGCCTTCGTGTCGGTCTACCTTATAGTTTAGGATGTGAGACCGCCCTCGTGTCAGCTTTCCTTCTAAAATGGATCTTGTGATGGTAACCTCTGGTTATGATATCGTCTTCGTGTCGGCCTACCCTAGAGTATAGTATCTGAGACCGCCCTCGTGTTGGCTTTCCTTCAAAAAACCATCTTGTGATGGTACCCTGTTGTTATGAGACCGCCTTCGTGTCTGCCTACCTTAGATTTTAGTATATCAGATCGCCCTCGTGTTAGCTTCCTTTTAAAATCCATATTGTGATGGTACCCTCTGGTTATGAGACCGCCTTCGTGTCTGCCCACCTTAGAGTTTAGGATATGAGATCGCCCACGTGTTGGCTTTCCTTCTAAAATCCAATTTGTGATAGTAACCTCTGGTTATGAGACCGCCTTCGTGTCGGCCTACCTTAGAGTTTAGGATCTGAGACAACCCTCGTGTCGGCTTTCCTTCTAAAATCCATCATGTGATGGTAACCTCTGGTTATGAGACCGCCTTCGTGTCGGCTTACCTTAGAGTTTAGGATCTGAGACAGAACTCGTGTCAGCTTTCCTTTTGAAAATCCATCTTGTGATGGTAACCTCTGGTTTTGAGACCGCCTTCGTGTCGGCTTACCTTAGAGTTTAGGATCTGAGACCGCCCTCGTGTCGGCTTTCCTTTTGAAAATCCATCTTGTGATGGTAACCTCTGGTTATGAGACCGCCTTCGTGTTGCTCTACCTTAGAGTTTAGGATCTGAGTCGCCCTCGTGTCGGCTTTCCTTCTAAAATCCATCTTGTAATGGTAACCTCTGGTTATGAGACCTCCTTCGTGTCGACCGACCTTAGAGTTTAGGATCTGAGACAGCCCTCATGTCGGCTTTCCTTCTAAAATCCATCATGTGATGGTAACCTCCGGTTATGAGACCGCCTTCGTTTCGGCTTACCTTAGAGTTTAGGATCTGAGACCGAACTCGTGTCGGCTTTCCTTTTGAAAATCCATCTTGTGATGGTAACCTCTGGTTTTGAGACCGCCTTCGTCTCGGCTTACCTTAGAGTTTAGGATCTGAGACCGCCCTCGTGTCGGCTTTCCTTTTGAAAATCCATCTTGTTATGGTAACCTCTGGTTATGAGACCGCCTTCGTGTTGCCCTACCTTAGAGTTTAGGATCTGAGTCGCCCTCGTGTCGACTTTCCTTCTAAAATCCATCTTGTAATGGTAACCTCTGGTTATAAGACCGCCTTCATGTCGGCCTACCTTAGAGTTTAGGATCTGATACCTCCCTCGTGTCGGCTTTCCCTCTAAAATCCGTCTTTTGATGGTAACCTCTGGTTATAAGACCGCCTTCGTGTCGGCCTACCTTAGAGTTTAGGATCTGAGACCGGCCTCGTGTCGGTTTTCCTTCTAAAATCGATCTTGTGATGGTACCCTCTGGTTATGAGGTTGCCTTCGTGTCGGCCTACCTTAGAGTTTAGGATCTGAGACGCCCTCGTGTCGTCTTTCCTTTTGAAAATCCATCTTGTGATGGTAACCTCTGGTTATGAGATCGTCTTCGTGTTGGCCTACCGTAGAGTTTAGGATCTGAGACTGAACTCGTGTCGTCTTTCCTTTTGAAAATCCATCTTGTGATGGTAACCTCTGGTTATGAGACCGCCTTCGTGTCGGCCTACCTTAGAGTTTAGGATCTGAGACAGCCCTCATGTCGGCTTTCCTTCTAAAATCCATCATGTCATGGTAACCTCTGGTTATGAGACCGCCTTCGTGTCGGTTTACCTTAGATTTTAGGATCTGAAACCGAACTCGTGTCGGCTTTCCTTTTGAAAATCCATCTTGTGATGGTAACCTCTGGTTTTGAGACCGCCTTCGTCTCGGCTTACCTTAGAGTTTAGGATCTGAGACCGCCCTCGTGTCGGCTTTCCTTTTGAAAATCCATCTTGTTATGGTAACCTCTGGTTATGAGACCGCCTTCGTGTTGCCCTACCTTAGAGTTTAGGATCTGAGTCGCCCTCGTGTCGGCTTTCCTTCTAAAATCCATCTTGTAATGGTAACCTCTGGTTTTGAGACCTCCTTCGTGTCGGCCGACCTTAGAGTTTAGGATCTGAGACAGCCCTCATGTCGGCTTTCCTTCTAAAATCCATCATGTGATGGTAACCTCCGGTTATGAGACCGCCTTTGTGTCGACTTACCTTAGAGTTTAGGATCTGAGACCGAACTCGTGTCGGCTTTCCTTTTGAAAATCCATCTTGTGATGGTAACCTCTGGTTTTGAGACCGCCTTCGTCTCGGCTTACCTTAGAGTTTAGGATCTGAGACCGCCCTCGTGTCGGCTTTCCTTTTGAAAATCCATCTTGTTATGGTAACCTCTGGTTATGAGACCGCCTTCGTGTTGCCCTATCTTAGAGTTTAGGATCTGAGTCGCCCTCGTGTCGACTTTCCTTCTAAAATCCATCTTGTAATGGTAACCTCTGGTTATAAGACAGCCTTCATGTCGGCCTACCTTAGAGTTTAGGATCTGATACCTCCCTCGTGTCGGCTTTCCCTCTAAAATCCGTCTTTTGATGGTAACCTTTGGTTTTAGGACCGCCTTCGTGTCGGCCTACCTTAGAGTTTAGGATCTGAGACCGCCCCCGTGTCGGTTTTCCTTCTAAAATCGATCTTGTGATGGTACCCTCTGGTTATGAGGTTGCCTTCGTGTCGGCCTACCTTAGAGTTTAGGATCTGAGACGCCCTCGTGTCGTCTTTCCTTTTGAAAATCCATCTTGTGATGTTAACCTCTGGTTATGAGATCGTCTTCGTGTCGGCCTACCGTAGAGTTTAGGATCTGAGACAGAACTTGTGTCGGCTTTCCTTTTGAAAATCCATCTTGTGATGGTAACCTCTGGTTATGAGACCGCCTTCGTGTCGGCCTACCTTAGAGTTTAGGATCTGAGACAGCCCTCATGTCGGCTTTCCTTCTAAAATCCATCATGTCATGGTAACCTCTGGTTATGAGACCGCCTTCGTGTCGGCTTACCTTAGATTTTAGGATCTGAAACCGAACTCGTGTCGGCTTTCCTTTTGAAAATCCATCTTGTGATGGTAACCTCTGGTTTTGAGACCGCCTTCGTGTCGGCTTACCTTAGAGTTTAGGATTTAAGACCGCCCTCGTGTCGGCTTTCCTTTTGAAAATCCATCTTGTCATGGTAACCTCTGGTTATGAGACCGCCTTCGTGTTGCCCTACCTTAGAGTTTAGGATCTGTGTCACCTTCGTGTCGACTTTCCTTCTAAAATCCATCTTGTAATGGTAACCTCTTGTTATAAGACTGCCTTCATGTCGGCCTACCTTAGAGTTTAGGATCTGATACCGCCCTCGTGTCGGCTTTCCCTCTAAAATCCGTCTTGTGGTGGTAACCTCTGGTTATGAGACCGCCTTCGTGTCGGCCTACCTTAGAGTTTAGGATCTGATACCGCCCTCGTGTCGGCTTTCCCTCTAAAATCCGTCTTGTGATGGTAACCTCTGGTTATGAGACCGCCTTAGTGTCGGCCTACCTTAGAGTTTAGGATCTGAGACCGCCCTCGTGTCGGTTTTCCTTCTAAAATCGATCTTGTGATGGTACCCTCTAGCTATGAGATTGCCTTCGTGTCGGCCTACCTTAGAGTTTAGGATCTGAGACGCCCTCGTGTCGGCTTTCCTTTTGAAAATCCATCTTGTAATGGTAACCTCTGAATATGAGATCGTCTTCGTGTCGGCCTACCTTAGAGTTGAGGATCTGAGACCGCCCTCGTGTTGGCTTTCTTTCAAAAATCCATCTTGTGATGGTACCCTCTGGTTATGAGATCGCCTTTGTGTCGGCCTACCTTAGAGTTTAGGATCTGAGACCGCCCTCGTGTCGGCTTTTCTTCAAAAAAACATCTTGTGATGGTAACCTCTGGTTATGAGACCGCCTTCGTTTCGGCCTACCTTAGAGTTTAGGATCTGAGACCGCCCTCGTGTCGACTTTCCCTCTAAAATCCATCTTTTGATGGTAACCTCTGGTTATGAGACCGCCTTCGTTTCGGCCTACCTTAGAGTTTAGGATCTGAGACAGCCCTCATGTCGGCTTTCCTTCTAAAATCCATCATGTGATGGTAACCTCCGGTTATGAGACCGCCTTTGTGTCGACTTACCTTAGAGTTTAGGATCTGAGACCGAACTCGTGTCGGCTTTCCTTTTGAAAATCCATCTTGTGATGGTAACCTCTGGTTTTGAGACCGCCTTCGTCTCGGCTTACCTTAGAGTTTAGGTTCTGAGACCGCCCTCGTGTCGGCTTTCCTTTTGAAAATCCATCTTGTTATGGTAACCTCTGGTTATGAGACCGCCTTCGTGTTGCCCTATCTTAGAGTTTAGGATCTGAGTCGCCCTCGTGTCGACTTTCCTTCTAAAATCCATCTTGTAATGGTAACCTCTGGTTATAAGACAGCCTTCATGTCGGCCTACCTTAGAGTTTAGGATCTGATACCTCCCTCGTGTCGGCTTTCCCTCTAAAATCCGTCTTTTGATGGTAACCTTTGGTTTTAGGACCGCCTTCGTGTCGGCCTACCTTAGAGTTTAGGATCTGAGACCGCCCCCGTGTCGGTTTTCCTTCTAAAATCGATCTTGTGATGGTACCCTCTGGTTATGAGGTTGCCTTCGTGTCGGCCTACCTTAGAGTTTAGGATCTGAGACGCCCTCGTGTCGTCTTTCCTTTTGAAAATCCATCTTGTGATGTTAACCTCTGGTTATGAGATCGTCTTCGTGTCGGCCTACCGTAGAGTTTAGGATCTGAGACAGAACTTGTGTCGGCTTTCCTTTTGAAAATCCATCTTGTGATGGTAACCTCTGGTTATGAGACCGCCTTCGTGTCGGCCTACCTTAGAGTTTAGGATCTGAGACAGCCCTCATGTCGGCTTTCCTTCTAAAATCCATCATGTCATGGTAACCTCTGGTTATGAGACCGCCTTCGTGTCGGCTTACCTTAGATTTTAGGATCTGAAACCGAACTCGTGTCGGCTTTCCTTTTGAAAATCCATCTTGTGATGGTAACCTCTGGTTTTGAGACCGCCTTCGTGTCGGCTTACCTTAGAGTTTAGGATTTAAGACCGCCCTCGTGTCGGCTTTCCTTTTGAAAATCCATCTTGTCATGGTAACCTCTGGTTATGAGACCGCCTTCGTGTTGCCCTACCTTAGAGTTTAGGATCTGTGTCACCTTCGTGTCGACTTTCCTTCTAAAATCCATCTTGTAATGGTAACCTCTTGTTATAAGACTGCCTTCATGTCGGCCTACCTTAGAGTTTAGGATCTGATACCGCCCTCGTGTCGGCTTTCCCTCTAAAATCCGTCTTGTGGTGGTAACCTCTGGTTATGAGACCGCCTTCGTGTCGGCCTACCTTAGAGTTTAGGATCTGATACCGCCCTCGTGTCGGCTTTCCCTCTAAAATCCGTCTTGTGATGGTAACCTCTGGTTATGAGACCGCCTTCGTGTCGGCCTACCTTAGAGTTTAGGATCTGAGACCGCCCTCGTGTCGGTTTTCCTTCTAAAATCGATCTTGTGATGGTACCCTCTAGCTATGAGATTGCCTTCGTCTCGGCCTACCTTAGAGTTTAGGATCTGAGACGCCCTCGTGTCGGCTTTCCTTTTGAAAATCCATCTTGTAATGGTAACCTCTGAATATGAGATCGTCTTCGTGTCGGCCTACCTTAGAGTTGAGGATCTGAGACCGCCCTCGTGTTGGCTTTCTTTCAAAAATCCATCTTGTGATGGTACCCTCTGGTTATGAGATCGCCTTTGTGTCGGCCTACCTTAGAGTTTAGGATCTGAGACCGCCCTCGTGTCGGCTTTTCTTCAAAAAAACATCTTGTGATGGTAACCTCTGGTTATGAGACCGCCTTCGTTTCGGCCTACCTTAGAGTTTAGGATCTGAGACCGCCCTCGTGTCGACTTTCCCTCTAAAATCCATCTTTTGATGGTAACCTCTGGTTATGAGACCGCCTTCGTTTCGGCCTACCTTAGAGTTTAGGATCTCAGACCGCCCTCGTGTCGACTTTCCCTCTAAAATCCATCTTTTGATGGTAACCTCTGGTTATGAGACCGCCTTGGTGTCGGCCTACCTTAGAGTTTATGATCTGAGACAGCCCTTGTGTCGGCTTTCCTTCTAAAATCCATCTTGTGATGGTAACCTCTGGTTATGAGACCGCCTTCGTGTCGGCCTACCTTAGATTTTAGGATCTGAGACAGCCCTCGTGTCGGCTTTCCTTCTAAAATCCCTCATGTGATGGTAATCTCTGGTTATGAGACCGACTTCGTGTCGGCCTACCTTAGAGTTTAGAATCAGAGACCGCCCTCGTGTCGGCTTTCCTTCTAAAATCCATCTTGTGATGGTAACCACTGGTTATGAGACCGCCTTCGTGTCGGCCTACCTTAGAGTTTAGAATCTGAGACCAATCTCGTGTCGGCTTTCCTTCTAAAATACATCTTGTGATGGTAACCTCTTGTTATGAGACCGTCTTTGTGTCGGCTTACCTTAGAGTTTAGGATCTGAGACCGCCCTCGTGTCGGTTTTCCTTCTAAAATCGATCTTGTGATGGTACCCTCTGGTTCTGAGATTTCCTTCGTGTCGGCCTACCTTAGAGTTTAGGATCTGAGACGCCCTCGTGTCGGTTTTCCTTTTGAAAATCCATCTTGTGATGGTAACCTTTGGTTATAAGATCGTCTTCGTGTCGGCCTACCTTAGAGTTTAGGATCTGAGACCGCCCTCGTGTTGGCTTTCCTTCTAAAATCCATCAAGTGATGGTACCCTCTTGTTATGAGATCGCCTTTGTGTCGGCCTACCTTAGAGTTTAGGATCGGAGACCGCCCTTGTGTCGTCTTTCCTTCGAAAAAACATCTTATGATGGTACCCTCTGGTTATGAGACCGCCTTCGTGTCTGCCCACCTTAGAGTTTAGGATATGAGATCGCCCACGTGTTGGCTTTCCTTCTAAAATCCATTTTGTGATGGTAACCTCTTGTTATGAGACCGCCTTCGGGTCGGCCTACCTTAGAGTTTAGGATTTGAGACCGCCCTCGTGTCGGCTTTCCTTCTAAAATACATCTTGTGATGGTAACCTCTGGTTATGAGACCGCCCTCCTGTCGGCCTACCTTAGATTTTAGGATCTGAGATAACCCTCGTGTCGGCTTTCCTTCTAAAATCCATCATGTGATGGTAATCCCTGGTTATGAGACCGTATTCGTGTCGACCTACCTTAGAGTTAAGGATCAGAGACCGCCCTCGTGTCGGCTTTCCATCTAAAATCCATCTTGTGATGGTAACCATTGGTTATGAGACCGCCTTCGTGTCGGCCTACCTTAGAGTTTAGAATCTAATACCTCCCTCGTGTCGGCTTTCCTTCTAAAATCCATCTTGTGATGGTAACCTCTTGTTATGAGACCGTCTTCGTGTCGGCTTACCTTAGAGTTTAGGATCTGAGACCGGCCTCGTGTCGGCTTTCCTTTTGAAAATCCATCTTGTGATGGTAACCTCTGGTTATGAGACCGCCTTCGTGTTGGCCTACCTTAGAGTTTAGGATCTGAGACCTCCCTCGTGTCGGCTTTCCTTCTAAAATGCATCTTGTGATGGTAACCTCTGGTTATGAGACCGCCTTCGTTTCGGCCTACCTTAGAGTTTAGGATCTGAGACCGCCCTCGTGTCGACTTTCCTTTTGAAAATCCATCTTATGATGGTAACCTTTGGTTATGAGACTGCCTTCATGTCAGCTTACCTTAGAGTTCAGGATCTGAGACTGCCCTCGTGTCGGCTTTCCTTTTGAAAATCCATCTTGTGATGGTAACCTCTGGTTATGAGACCGCCTTCGTGTTGCCCTACCTTAGAGTTTAGGATCTGTGTCACCTTCGTGTCGACTTTCCTTCTAAAATCCATCTTGTAATGGTAACCTCTTGTTATAAGACTGCCTTCATGTCGGCCTACCTTAGAGTTTAGGATCTGATACCGCCCTCGTGTCGGCTTTCCCTCTAAAATCCGTCTTGTGGTGGTAACCTCTGGTTATGAGACCGCCTTCGTGTCGGCCTACCTTAGAGTTTAGGATCTGATACCGCCCTCGTGTCGGCTTTCCCTCTAAAATCCGTCTTGTGATGGTAACCTCTGGTTATGAGACCGCCTTCGTGTCGGCCTACCTTAGAGTTTAGGATCTGAGACCGCCCTCGTGTCGGTTTTCCTTCTAAAATCGATCTTGTGATGGTACCCTCTAGCTATGAGATTGCCTTCGTGTCGGCCTACCTTAGAGTTTAGGATCTGAGACGCCCTCGTGTCGGCTTTCCTTTTGAAAATCCATCTTGTAATGGTAACCTCTGAATATGAGATCGTCTTCGTGTCGGCCTACCTTAGAGTTGAGGATCTGAGACCGCCCTCGTGTTGGCTTTCTTTCAAAAATCCATCTTGTGATGGTACCCTCTGGTTATGAGATCGCCTTTGTGTCGGCCTACCTTAGAGTTTAGGATCTGAGACCGCCCTCGTGTCGGCTTTTCTTCAAAAAAACATCTTGTGATGGTAACCTCTGGTTATGAGACCGCCTTCGTTTCGGCCTACCTTAGAGTTTAGGATCTGAGACCGCCCTCGTGTCGACTTTCCCTCTAAAATCCATCTTTTGATGGTAACCTCTGGTTATGAGACCGCCTTCGTTTCGGCCTACCTTAGAGTTTAGGATCTCAGACCGCCCTCGTGTCGACTTTCCCTCTAAAATCCATCTTTTGATGGTAACCTCTGGTTATGAGACCGCCTTGGTGTCGGCCTACCTTAGAGTTTATGATCTGAGACAGCCCTTGTGTCGGCTTTCCTTCTAAAATCCATCTTGTGATGGTAACCTCTGGTTATGAGACCGCCTTCGTGTCGGCCTACCTTAGATTTTAGGATCTGAGACAGCCCTCGTGTCGGCTTTCCTTCTAAAATCCCTCATGTGATGGTAATCTCTGGTTATGAGACCGACTTCGTGTCGGCCTACCTTAGAGTTTAGAATCAGAGACCGCCCTCGTGTCGGCTTTCCTTCTAAAATCCATCTTGTGATGGTAACCACTGGTTATGAGACCGCCTTCGTGTCGGCCTACCTTAGAGTTTAGAATCTGAGACCACCCTCGTGTCGGCTTTCCTTCTAAAATACATCTTGTGATGGTAACCTCTTGTTATGAGACCGTCTTTGTGTCGGCTTACCTTAGAGTTTAGGATCTGAGACCGCCCTCGTGTCGGTTTTCCTTCTAAAATCGATCTTGTGATGGTACCCTCTGGTTCTGAGATTTCCTTCGTGTCGGCCTACCTTAGAGTTTAGGATCTGAGACGCCCTCGTGTCGGTTTTCCTTTTGAAAATCCATCTTGTGATGGTAACCTCTGGTTATAAGATCGTCTTCGTGTCGGCCTACCTTAGAGTTTAGGATCTGAGACCGCCCTCGTGTTGGCTTTCCTTCTAAAATCCATCAAGTGATGGTACCCTCTTGTTATGAGATCGCCTTTGTGTCGGCCTACCTTAGAGTTTAGGATCGGAGACCGCCCTTGTGTCGTCTTTCCTTCGAAAAAACATCTTATGATGGTACCCTCTGGTTATGAGACCGCCTTCGTGTCTGCCCACCTTAGAGTTTAGGATATGAGATCGCCCACGTGTTGGCTTTCCTTCTAAAATCCATTTTGTGATGGTAACCTCTTGTTATGAGACCGCCTTCGGGTCGGCCTACCTTAGAGTTTAGGATTTGAGACCGCCCTCGTGTCGGCTTTCCTTCTAAAATACATCTTGTGATGGTAACCTCTGGTTATGAGACCGCCCTCGTGTCGGCCTACCTTAGATTTTAGGATCTGAGACAACCCTCGTGTCGGCTTTCCTTCTAAAATCCATCATGTGATGGTAATCCCTGGTTATGAGACCGTATTCGTGTCGACCTACCTTAGAGTTAAGGATCAGAGACCGCCCTCGTGTCGGCTTTCCATCTAAAATCCATCTTGTGATGGTAACCATTGGTTATGAGACCGCCTTCGTGTCGGCCTACCTTAGAGTTTAGAATCTAATACCTCCCTCGTGTCGGCTTTCCTTCTAAAATCCATCTTGTGATGGTAACCTCTTGTTATGAGACCGTCTTCGTGTCGGCTTACCTTAGAGTTTAGGATCTGAGACCGGCCTCGTGTCGGCTTTCCTTTTGAAAATCCATCTTGTGATGGTAACCTCTGGTTATGAGACCGCCTTCGTGTTGGCCTACCTTAGAGTTTAGGATCTGAGACCTCCCTCGTGTCGGCTTTCCTTCTAAAATGCATCTTGTGATGGTAACCTCTGGTTATGAGACCGCCTTCGTTTCGGCCTACCTTAGAGTTTAGGATCTGAGACCGCCCTCGTGTCGACTTTCCTTTTGAAAATCCATCTTATGATGGTAACCTTTGGTTATGAGACTGCCTTCATGTCAGCTTACCTTAGAGTTCAGGATCTGAGACTGCCCTGGTGTCGGCTTTCCTTTTGAAAATCCATCTGATGATGGTAACCTCTGGTTATGAGACCGCCTACGTGTCGGCCTACCTTAGAGTTTAGGATCTGAGACCGCCCTAGTGTCGGCTTTCCCTCTAAAATCCATCTTGTGATGGTAACCTTTGGTTATGAGACCGCCTTCGTGTCGGTCTACCTTATAGTTTAGGATGTGAGACCGCCCTCGTGTCAGCTTTCCTTCTAAAATGGATCTTGTGATGGTAACCTCTGGTTATGATACCGTCTTCGTGTCGGCCTACCCTAGAGTATAGTATCTGAGACCGCCCTCGTGTTGGCTTTCCTTCAAAAAACCATCTTGTGATGGTACCCTGTTGTTATGAGACCGCCTTCGTGTCTGCCTACCTTAGATTTTAGTATATCAGATCGCCCTCGTGTTAGCTTCCTTTTAAAATCCATATTGTGATGGTACCCTCTGGTTATGAGACCGCCTTCGTGTCTGCCCACCTTAGAGTTTAGGATATGAGATCGCCCACGTGTTGGCTTTCCTTCTAAAATCCAATTTGTGATGGTAACCTCTGGTTATGAGACCGCCTTCGTGTCGGCCTACCTTAGAGTTTAGGATCTGAGACAACCCTCGTGTCGGCTTTCCTTCTAAAATCCATCATGTGATGGTAACCTCTGGTTATGAGACCGCCTTCGTGTCGGCTTACCTTAGAGTTTAGGATCTGAGACAGAACTCGTGTCAGCTTTTCTTTTGAAAATCCATCTTGTGATGGTAACCTCTGGTTTTGAGACCGCCTTCGTGTCGGCTTACCTTAGAGTTTAGGATCTGAGACCGCCCTCGTGTCGGCTTTCCTTTTGAAAATCCATCTTGTGATGGTAACCTCTGGTTATGAGACCGCTTTCGTGTTGCTCTACCTTAGAGTTTAGGATCTGAGTCGCCCTCGTGTCGGCTTTCCTTCTAAAATCCATCTTGTAATGGTAACCTCTGGTTATGAGACCTCCTTCGTGTCGGCCGACCTTAGAGTTTAGGATCTGAGACAGCCCTCATGTCGGCTTTCCTTCTAAAATCCATCATGTGATGGTAACCTCCGGTTATGAGACCGCCTTCGTTTCGGCTTACCTTAGAGTTTAGGATCTGAGACCGAACTCGTGTCGGCTTTCCTTTTGAAAATCCATCTTGTGATGGTAACCTCTGGTTATGAGACCGCCTTCGTTTCGGCCTACCTTAGAGTTTAGGATCTGAGACCGCCCTCGTGTCGACTTTCCTTTTGAAAATCCATCTTATGATGGTAACCTTTGGTTATGAGACTGCCTTCATGTCAGCTTACCTTAGAGTTCAGGATCTGAGACTGCCCTGGTGTCGGCTTTCCTTTTGAAAATCCATCTGATGATGGTAACCTCTGGTTATGAGACCGCCTACGTGTCGGCCTACCTTAGAGTTTAGGATCTGAGACCGCCCTAGTGTCGGCTTTCCCTCTAAAATCCATCTTGTGATGGTAACCTTTGGTTATGAGACCGCCTTCGTGTCGGTCTACCTTATAGTTTAGGATGTGAGACCGCCCTCGTGTCAGCTTTCCTTCTAAAATGGATCTTGTGATGGTAACCTCTGGTTATGATACCGTCTTCGTGTCGGCCTACCCTAGAGTATAGTATCTGAGACCGCCCTCGTGTTGGCTTTCCTTCAAAAAACCATCTTGTGATGGTACCCTGTTGTTATGAGACCGCCTT
Organism: Lathyrus tuberosus; assembly: GCA_022829125.1. Lineage (NCBI taxonomy): Eukaryota > Viridiplantae > Streptophyta > Magnoliopsida > Fabales > Fabaceae > Lathyrus > Lathyrus tuberosus. The sequence continues at coordinate 12,006,874 of JALAZF010000038.1, forward strand.
CGTGTCTGCCTACCTTAGATTTTAGTATATCAGATCGCCCTCGTGTTAGCTTCCTTTTAAAATCCATATTGTGATGGTACCCTCGGGTTATGAGACCGCCTTCGTGTCTGCCCACCTTAGAGTTTAGGATATGAGATCGCCCACGTGTTGGCTTTCCTTCTAAAATCCAATTTGTGATGGTAACCTCTGGTTATGAGACCGCCTTTGTGTCGGCCTACCTTAGAGTTTAGGATCTGAGACAACCCTCGTGTCGGCTTTCCTTCTAAAATCCATCATGTGATGGTAACCTCTGGTTATGAGACCGCCTTCGTGTCGGCTTACCTTAGAGTTTAGGATCTGAGACAGAACTCGTGTCAGCTTTTCTTTTGAAAATCCATCTTGTGATGGTAACCTCTGGTTTTGAGACCGCCTTCGTGTCGGCTTACCTTAGAGTTTAGGATCTGAGACCGCCCTCGTGTCGGCTTTCCTTTTGAAAATCCATCTTGTGATGGTAACCTCTGGTTATGAGACCGCTTTCGTGTTGCTCTACCTTAGAGTTTAGGATCTGAGTCGCCCTCGTGTCGGCTTTCCTTCTAAAATCCATCTTGTAATGGTAACCTCTGGTTATGAGACCTCCTTCGTGTCGGCCGACCTTAGAGTTTAGGATCTGAGACAGCCCTCATGTCGGCTTTCCTTCTAAAATCCATCATGTGATGGTAACCTCCGGTTATGAGACCGCCTTCGTTTCGGCTTACCTTAGAGTTTAGGATCTGAGACCGAACTCGTGTCGGCTTTCCTTTTGAAAATCCATCTTGTGATGGTAACCTCTGGTTTTGAGACCGCCTTCGTCTCGGCTTACCTTAGAGTTTAGGATCTGAGACCGCCCTCGTGTCGGCTTTCCTTTTGAAAATCCATCTTGTTATGGTAACCTCTGGTTATGAGACCGCCTTCGTGTTGCCCTACCTTAGAGTTTAGGATCTGAGTCGCCCTCGTGTCGACTTTCCTTCTAAAATCCATCTTGTAATGGTAACCTCTGGTTATAAGACCGCCTTCATGTCGGCCTACCTTAGAGTTTAGGATCTGATACCTCCCTCGTGTCGGCTTTCCCTCTAAAATCCGTCTTTTGATGGTAACCTCTGGTTATAAGACAGCCTTCGTGTCGGCCTACCTTAGAGTTTAGGATCTGAGACCGGCCCCGTGTCGGTTTTCCTTCTAAAATCGATCTTGTGATGGTACCCTCTGGTTATGAGGTTGCCTTCGTGTCGGCCTACCTTAGAGTTTAGGATCTGAGACGCCCTCGTGTCGTCTTTCCTTTTGAAAATCCATCTTGTGATGGTAACCTCTGGTTATGAGATCGTCTTCGTGTTGGCCTACCGTAGAGTTTAGGATCTGAGACAGAACTCGTGTCGTCTTTCCTTTTGAAAATCCATCTTGTGATGGTAACCTCTGGTTATGAGACCGCCTTCGTGTCGGCCTACCTTAGAGTTTAGGATCTGAGACAGCCCTCATGTCGGCTTTCCTTCTAAAATCCATCATGTCATGGTAACCTCTGGTTATGAGACCGCCTTCGTGTCGGTTTACCTTAGATTTTAGGATCTGAAACCGAACTCGTGTCGGCTTTCCTTTTGAAAATCCATCTTGTGATGGTAACCTCTGGTTTTGAGACCGCCTTCGTCTCGGCTTACCTTAGAGTTTAGGATCTGAGACCGCCCTCGTGTCGGCTTTCCTTTTGAAAATCCATCTTGTTATGGTAACCTCTGGTTATGAGACCGCCTTCGTGTTGCCCTACCTTAGAGTTTAGGATCTGAGTCGCCCTCGTGTCGGCTTTCCTTCTAAAATCCATCTTGTAATGGTAACCTCTGGTTTTGAGACCTCCTTCGTGTCGGCCGACCTTAGAGTTTAGGATCTGAGACAGCCCTCATGTCGGCTTTCCTTCTAAAATCCATCATGTGATGGTAACCTCCGGTTATGAGACCGCCTTTGTGTCGACTTACCTTAGAGTTTAGGATCTGAGACCGAACTCGTGTCGGCTTTCCTTTTGAAAATCCATCTTGTGATGGTAACCTCTGGTTTTGAGACCGCCTTCGTCTCGGCTTACCTTAGAGTTTAGGATCTGAGACCGCCCTCGTGTCGGCTTTCCTTTTGAAAATCCATCTTGTTATGGTAACCTCTGGTTATGAGACCGCCTTCGTGTTGCCCTATCTTAGAGTTTAGGATCTGAGTCGCCCTCGTGTCGACTTTCCTTCTAAAATCCATCATGTAATGGTAACCTCTGGTTATAAGACAACCTTCATGTCGGCCTACCTTAGAGTTTAGGCTCTGATACCTCCCTCGTGTCGGCTTTCCCTCTAAAATCCGTCTTTTGATGGTAACCTTTGGTTTTAGGACCGCCTTCGTGTCGGCCTACCTTAGAGTTTAGGATCTGAGACCGCCCCCGTGTCGGTTTTCCTTCTAAAATCGATCTTGTGATGGTACCCTCTGGTTATGAGGTTGCCTTCGTGTCGGCCTACCTTAGAGTTTAGGATCTGAGACGCCCTCGTGTCGTCTTTCCTTTTGAAAATCCATCTTGTGATGTTAACCTCTGGTTATGAGATCGTCTTTGTGTCGGCCTACCGTAGAGTTTAGGATCTGAGACAGAACTTGTGTCGGCTTTCCTTTTGAAAATCCATCTTGTGATGGTAACCTCTGGTTATGAGACCGCCTTCGTGTCGGCCTACCTTAGAGTTTAGGATCTGAGACAGCCCTCATGTCGGCTTTCCTTCTAAAATCCATCATGTCATGGTAACCTCTGGTTATGAGACCGCCTTCGTGTCGGCTTACCTTAGATTTTAGGATCTGAAACCGAACTCGTGTCGGCTTTCCTTTTGAAAATCCATCTTGTGATGGTAACCTCTGGTTTTGAGACCGCCTTCGTGTCGGCTTACCTTAGAGTTTAGGATTTAAGACCGCCCTCGTGTCGGCTTTCCTTTTGAAAATCCATCTTGTGATGGTAACCTCTGGTTATGAGACCGCCTTCGTGTTGCCCTACCTTAGAGTTTAGGATCTGTGTCACCTTCGTGTCGACTTTCCTTCTAAAATCCATCTTGTAATGGTAACCTCTTGTTATAAGACTGCCTTCATGTCGGCCTACCTTAGAGTTTAGGATCTGATACCGCCCTCGTGTCGGCTTTCCCTCTAAAATCCGTCTTGTGGTGGTAACCTCTGGTTATGAGACCGCCTTCGTGTCGGCCTACCTTAGAGTTTAGGATCTGATACCGCCCTCGTGTCGGCTTTCCCTCTAAAATCCGTCTGTGATGGTAACCTCTGGTTATGAGACCGCCTTCGTGTCGGCCTACCTTAGAGTTTAGGATCTGAGACCGCCCTCGTGTCGGTTTTCCTTCTAAAATCGATCTTGTGATGGTACCCTCTAGCTATGAGATTGCCTTCGTGTCGGCCTACCTTAGAGTTTAGGATCTGAGACGCCCTCGTGTCGGCTTTCCTTTTGAAAATCCATCTTGTAATGGTAACCTCTGAATATGAGATCGTCTTCGTGTCGGCCTACCTTAGAGTTGAGGATCTGAGACCGCCCTCGTGTTGGCTTTCTTTCAAAAATCCATCTTGTGATGGTACCCTCTGGTTATGAGATCGCCTTTGTGTCGGCCTACCTTAGAGTTTAGGATCTGAGACCGCCCTCGTGTCGGCTTTTCTTCAAAAAAACATCTTGTGATGGTAACCTCTGGTTATGAGACCGCCTTCGTTTCGGCCTACCTTAGAGTTTAGGATCTGAGACCGCCCTCGTGTCGACTTTCCCTCTAAAATCCATCTTTGGATGGTAACCTCTGGTTATGAGACCGCCTTCGTGTCGGCCTACCTTAGATTTTAGGATCTGAGACAGCCCTCGTGTCGGCTTTCCTTCTAAAATCCCTCATGTGATGGTAATCTCTGGTTATGTGACCGACTTCGTGTCGGCCTACCTTAGAGTTTAGAATCAGAGACCGCCCTCGTGTCGGCTTTCCTTCTAAAATCCATCTTGTGATGGTAACCACTGGTTATGAGACCGCCTTCGTGTCGGCCTACCTTAGAGTTTAGAATCTGAGACCACCCTCGTGTCGGCTTTCCTTCTAAAATACATCTTGTGATGGTAACCTCTTATTATGAGACCGTCTTTGTGTCGGCTTACCTTAGAGTTTAGGATCTGAGACCGCCCTCGTGTCGGTTTTCCTTCTAAAATCGATCTTGTGATGGTACCCTCTGGTTATGAGATTTCCTTCGTGTCGGCCTACCTTAGAGTTTAGGATCTGAGACGCCCTCGTGTCGGTTTTCCTTTTGAAAATCCATCTTGTGATGGTAACCTCTGGTTATAAGATCGTCTTCGTGTCGGCCTACCTTAGAGTTTAGGATCTGAGATCGCCCTCGTGTTGGCTTTCCTTCTAAAATCCATCTTGTGATGGTACCCTCTTGTTATGAGATCGCCTTTGTGTCGGCCTACCTTAGAGTTTAGGATCGGAGACCGCCCTTGTGTCGTCTTTCCTTCGAAAAAACATTTTATGATGGTACCCTCTGGTTATGAGACCGCCTTCGTGTCTGCCCACCTTAGAGTTTAGGATATGAGATCGCCCACGTGTTGGCTTTCCTTCTAAAATCCATTTTGTGATGGTAACCTCTGGTTATGAGACCGCCTTCGTGTCGGCCTACCTTAGAGTTTAGGATTTGAGACCGCCCTCGTGTCAGCTTTCCTTCTAAAATACATCTTGTGATGGTAACCTCTGGTTATGAGACCGCCCTCGTGTCGGCCTACCTTAGATTTTAGGATCTGAGACAACCCTCGTGTCGGCTTTCTTTCTAAAATCCATCATGTGATGGTAATCCCTGGTTATGAGACCGCCTTCGTGTCGGCCTACCTTAGAGTTAAGGATCAGAGACCGCCCTCGTGTCGGCTTTCCTTCTAAAATCCATCTTGTGATGGTAACCATTGGTTATGAGACCGCCTTCGTGTCGGCCTACCTTAGAGTTTAGAATCTAATACAGCCCTCGTGTCGGCTTTCCTTCTAAAATCCATCTTGTGATGGTAACCTCTTATTATGAGACCGTCTTCGTGTCGGCTTACCTTAGAGTTTAGGATCTGAGACCGGCCTCGTGTCGGCTTTCCTTTTGAAAATCCATCTTGTGATGGTAACCTCTGGTTATGAGACCGCCTTCGTGTTGGCCTACCTTAGAGTTTAGGATCTGAGACCGCCCTCGTGTGGGCTTTCCTTCTAAAATGCATCTTGTGATGGTAACCTCTGGTTATGAGACCGCCTTCGTTTCGGCCTACCTTAGAGTTTAGGATCTGAGACTGCCCTCGTGTCGGCTTTCCCTCTAAAATCCTTCTTTTGATGGTAACCTCTGGTTATCAGACCGCCTTGGTGTCGGCCTACCTTAGAGTTCAGGATCTGAGACCGCCCTCGTGTCGACTTTCCTTTTGAAAATCCATCTTATGATGGTAACCTTTGGTTATGAGACTGCCTTCATGTCAGCTTACCTTAGAGTTTAGGATCTGAGACTGCCCTCGTGTCGGCTTTCCTTTTGAAAATCCATCTGATGATGGTAACGTCTAGTTATGAGATCGCCTTCGTGTCGGCCTACCTTAGAGTTTAGGATTTGAGACCGCCCTCGTGTCGGCTTTCCCTCTAAAATCCATCTTGTGATGGTAACCTTTGGTTATGAGACCGCCTTCGTGTCGGTCTACCTTATAGTTTAGGATGTGAGACCGCCCTCGTGTCAGCTTTCCTTCTAAAATGGATCTTGTGATGGTACCCTCTGGTTATGATACCGTCTTCGTGTCGGCCTACCTTAGAGTATAGTATCTGAGACCGCCCTCGTGTTGGCTTTCCTTCAAAAAACCATCTTGTGATGGTACCCTGTTGTTATGAGACCGCCTTCGTGTCTGCCTACCTTAGAGTTTAGGATCTGAGACAACCCTCATGTCGGCTTTCCTTCTAAAATCCATCATGTGATGGTAACCTCTGGTCATGAGACCGCCTTCGTGCCGGCTTACCTTAGAGTTTAGGATCTGAGACAGAACTCGTGTCAGCTTTCCGTTTGAAAATCCATCTTGTGATGGTAACCTCTGGTTATGAGACCGCCTTCGTGTCGGCCTACCTTTGAGTTTAGGATCTGAGACCGCCCTCGTGTCGGCTTTCCTTCTAAAATCCATCTTGTGATGGTAACCTCTGGTTATGAGACCGCCTTCGTGTCGGCTTACCTTAGAATTTAGGATCTGAGACAGAACTCGTGTCAGCTTTCCTTTTGAAAATAAATCTTGTGATGGTAACCTCTGGTTTTGAGACCGCCTTCGTGTCGGCTTACCTTAGAGTTTAGGATCTGAGACCGCCCTCGTGTCGGCTTTCCTTTTGAAAATCCATCTTGTGATGGTAACCTCTGGTTATGAGACCGCCTTCGTGTTGCCCTGCCTTAGAGTTTAGGATCTGAGTCGCCCTCGTGTCGGCTTTCCTTCTAAAATCCATCTTGTAATGGTAACCTCTGGTTATGAGACCTCCTTCGTGTCGGCCGACCTTAGAGTTTAGGATCTGAGACAGCCCTCATGTCGGCTTTCCTTTTAAAATCCATCATGTGATGGTAACCTCCAGTTATGAGACCGCCTTCGTGTCGGCTTACCTTAGAGTTTAGGATCTGAGACCGAACTCGTGTCGGCTTTCCTTTTGAAAATCCATCATGTGATGGTAACCTCTGGTTTTGAGACCGCCTTCGTCTCGGCTTACCTTAGAGTTTAGGATCTGATACCTCCCTCGTGTCGGCTTTCCTTTTGAAAATCCATCTTGTTATGGTAACCTCTGGTTATGAGACCGCCTTCGTGTTGCCCTACCTTAGAGTTTAGGATCTGAGTCGCCCTCGTGTCGACTTTCTTTCTAAAATCCATCTTGTAATGGTAACCTCTGGTTATAAGACCGCCTTCATGTCGGCCTACCTTAGAGTTTAGGATCTGATACCTCCCTCGTGTCGGCTTTCCCTCTAAAATCCGTCTTTTGATGGTAACCTCTGGTTATAGGACCGCCTTCGTGTCGGCCTACCTTAGAGTTTAGGATATGAGACCGCCCTCGTGTCGGTTTTCCTTCTAAAATCGATCTTGTGATGGTACCCTCTGGTTATGAGATTGCCTTCGTGTCGGCCTACCTTAGATTTTAGGAACTGAGACGCCCTCGTGTCGTCTTTCCTTTTGAAAATCCATCTTCTGATGGTAACCTCTGGTTATGAGATCGTCTTCGTGTCGGCCTACCTTAGAGTTTAGGATCTGAGACAGAACTCGTGTCGGCTTTCCTTTTAAAAATCCATCTTGTGATGGTAACCTCTGGTTATGAGACCGCCTTCGTGTCGGCCTACCTTAGAGTTTAGGATCTGAGACAGCCCTCATGTCGGCTTTCCTTCAAAAATCCATCATGTCATGGTAACCTCTGGTTATGAAATCGCCTTCGTGTCGGCTTACCTTAGATTTTAGGACCTGAAACCGAACTCATGTCGGCTTTCCTTTTGGAAATCCATCTTGTGATGGTAACCTCTGGTTTTGAGACCGCCTTCGTGTCGGCTTACCTTAGAGTTTAGGATTTGAGACCGCCATCGTGTCGGCTTTCCTTCTGAAAATCCATCTTGTGATGGTAACCTCTGGTTATGAGACCGCCTTCGTGTTGGCTTACCTTAGAGTACAGGATCTGAGACCGCCCTCGTGTCGACTTTCCCTCTAAAATCCATCTTGTGATGGTAACCTTTGGTTATGAGACCGCCTTTGTGTCGGTCTACCTTATAGTTTAGGATGTGAGACCGCCCTCGTGTCAGCTTTCCTTCTAAAATGGATCTAGTGATGGTACCCTCTGGTTATGATACCGTCTTCGTGTCGGCCTACCTAAGAGTATAGTATCTGAGACCGCCCTCGTGTTGGCTTTCCTTCAAAAAACCATCTTGTGATGGTACCCTGTTGTTATGAGACCGCATTCGTGTCTGCCTACCTTAGATTTTAGTATATCCGATCGCCCTCGTGTTAGCTTCCTTTTAAAATCCATATTGTGATGGTAACCTCTGGTTATGAGACCGCCTTCGTGTCGGCCTACCTTAGAGTTTAGGATCTGAGACCGCCCTCGTGTTGGCTTTCCTTCTAAAATCCATCTTGTGATGGTAACCTCTGGTTATGAGACCGCCTTCGTGTCGGCCTACCTTAGAGTTTAGGATCTGAGACAACCCTCATGTCGGCTTTCCTTCTAAAATCCATCATGTGATGGTAACCTCTGGTCATGAGACCGCCTTCGTGTCGGCTTACCTTAGAGTTTAGGATCTGAGACAGAACTCGTGTCAGCTTTCCGTTTGAAAATCCATCTTGTGATGGTAACCTCTGGTTATGAGACCGCCTTCGTGTCGGCCTACCTTTGAGTTTAGGATCTGAGACCGCCCTCGTGTCGGCTTTCCTTCTAAAATCCATCTTGTGATGGTAACCTCTGGTTATGAGACCGCCTTCGTGTCGGCTTACCTTAGAATTTAGGATCTGAGACAAAACTCGTGTCAGCTTTCCTTTTGAAAATAAATCTTGTGATGGTAACCTCTGGTTTTGAGACCGCCTTCGTGTCGGCTTACCTTAGAGTTTAGGATCTGAGACCGCCCTCGTGTCGGCTTTCCTTTTGAAAATCCATCTTGTGATGGTAACCTCTGGTTATGAGACCGCCTTCGTGTTGCCCTGCCTTAGAGTTTAGGATCTGAGTCGCCCTCGTGTCGGCTTTCCTTCTAAAATCCATCTTGTAATGGTAACCTCTGGTTATGAGACCTCCTTCGTGTCGGCCGACCTTAGAGTTTAGGATCTGAGACAGCCCTCATGTCGGCTTTCCTTTTAAAATCCATCATGTGATGGTAACCTCCAGTTATGAGACCGCCTTCGTGTCGGCTTACCTTAGAGTTTAGGATCTGAGACCGAACTCGTGTCGGCTTTCCTTTTGAAAATCCATCATGTGATGGTAACCTCTGGTTTTGAGACTGCCTTCGTCTCGGCTTACCTTAGAGTTTAGGATCTGATACCTCCCTCGTGTCGGCTTTCCTTTTGAAAATCCATCTTGTTATGGTAACCTCTGGTTATGAGACCGCCTTCGTGTTGCCCTACCTTAGAGTTTAGGATCTGAGTCGCCCTCGTGTCGACTTTCTTTCTAAAATCCATCTTGTAATGGTAACCTCTGGTTATAAGACCGCCTTCATGTCGGCCTACCTTAGAGTTTAGGATCTGATACCTCCCTCGTGTCGGCTTTCCTTTTGAAAATCCGTCTTTTGATGGTAACCTCTGGTTATAGGACCGCCTTCGTGTCGGCCTACCTTAGAGTTTAGGATATGAGACCGCCCTCGTGTCGGTTTTCCTTCTAAAATCGATCTTGTGATGGTACCCTCTGGTTATGAGATTGCCTTCGTGTCGGCCTACCTTAGAGTTTAGGATCTGAGACGCCCTCGTGTCGGCTTTCCCTCTAAAATCCGTCTTTTGATGGTAACCTCTGGTTATAGGACCGCCTTCGTGTCGGCCTACCTTAGAGTTTAGGATATGAGACCGCCCTCGTGTCGGTTTTCCTTCTAAAATCGATCTTGTGATGGTACCCTCTGGTTATGAGATTGCCTTCGTGTCGGCCTACCTTAGAGTTTAGGAACTGAGACGCCCTCGTGTCGTCTTTCCTTTTGAAAATCCATCTTGTGATGGTAACCTCTGGTTATGAGATCGTCTTCGTGTCGGCCTACCTTAGAGTTTAGGATCTGAGACAGAACTCGTGTCGGCTTTCCTTTTAAAAATCCATCTTGTGATGGTAACCTCTGGTTATGAGACCGCCTTCGTGTCGGCCTACCTTAGAGTTTAGGATCTGAGACAGCCCTCATGTCGGCTTTCCTTCAAAAATCCATCATGTCATGGTAACCTCTGGTTATGAAACCGCCTTCGTGTCGGCTTACCTTAGATTTTAGGACCTGAAACCGAACTCATGTCGGCTTTCCTTTTGGAAATCCATCTTGTGATGGTAACCTCTGGTTTTGAGACCGCCTTCGTGTCGGCTTACCTTAGAGTTTAGGATTTGAGACCGCCATCGTGTCGGCTTTCCTTCTGAAAATCCATCTTGTGATGGTAACCTCTGGTTATGAGACCGCCTTCGTGTTGGCTTACCTTAGAGTACAGGATCTGAGACCGCCCTCGTGTCGACTTTCCCTCTAAAATCCATCTTGTGATGGTAACCTTTGGTTATGAGACCGCCTTTGTGTCGGTCTACCTTATAGTTTAGGATGTGAGACCGCCCTCGTGTCAGCTTTCCTTCTAAAATGGATCTAGTGATGGTACCCTCTGGTTATGATACCGTCTTCGTGTCGGCCTACCTAAGAGTATAGTATCTGAGACCGCCCTCGTGTTGGCTTTCCTTCAAAAAACCATCTTGTGATGGTACCCTGTTGTTATGAGACCGCATTCGTGTCTGCCTACCTTAGATTTTAGTATATCCGATCGCCCTCGTGTTAGCTTCCTTTTAAAATCCATATTGTGATGGTAACCTCTGGTTATGAGACCGCCTTCGTGTCGGCCTACCTTAGAGTTTAGGATCTGAGACCGCCCTCGTGTTGGCTTTCCTTCTAAAATCCATCTTGTGATGGTAACCTCTGGTTATGAGACCGCCTTCGTGTCGGCTTACCTTAGAATTTAGGATCTGAGACAAAACTCGTGTCAGCTTTCCTTTTGAAAATAAATCTTGTGATGGTAACCTCTGGTTTTGAGACCGCCTTCGTGTCGGCTTACCTTAGAGTTTAGGATCTGAGACCGCCCTCGTGTCGGCTTTCCTTTTGAAAATCCATCTTGTGATGGTAACCTCTGGTTATGAGACCGCCTTCGTGTTGCCCTGCCTTAGAGTTTAGGATCTGAGTCGCCCTCGTGTCGGCTTTCCTTCTAAAATCCATCTTGTAATGGTAACCTCTGGTTATGAGACCTCCTTCGTGTCGGTCGACCTTAGAGTTTAGGATATGAGACAGCCCTCATGTTGGCTTTCCTTTTAAAATCCATCATGTGATGGTAACCTCCAGTTATGAGACCGCCTTCGTGTCGGCTTACCTTAGAGTTTAGGATCTGAGACCGAACTCGTGTCGGCTTTCCTTTTGAAAATCCATCATGTGATGGTAACCTCTGGTTTTGAGACCGCTTCGTCTCGGCTTACCTTAGAGGTTAGGATCTGAGACCGCCCTCGTGTCGGCTTTCCTTTTGAAAATCCATCTGGTGATGGTAACCTCTGGTTATGAGACCGCCTTAGTGTCGGCCTACCTTAGAGTTTAGGATCTGAGACCGCCCTCGTGTTGGCTTTCCTTCTAAAATGCATCTTGTGATGGTAACCTCTGGTTATGAGACCGCCTTAGTTTCGGCCTACCTTAGAGTTTAGGATCTGAGACCTCCCTCGTGTCGACTTTCCCTCTAAAATCCATCTTGTGATGGTAACCTCTGGTTATGAGACCGCCTTCGTGTCGGCCTACCTTTGAGTTTAGGATCTGAGACCGCCCTCGTGTCGGCTTTCCTTCTAAAATCCATCTTGTGATGGTAACCTCTGGTTATGAGACCGCCTTCGTGTCGGCTTACCTTAGAATTTAGGATCTGAGACAAAACTCGTGTCAGCTTTCCTTTTGAAAATAAATCTTGTGATGGTAACCTCTGGTTATGAGACCGCCTTCGTGTCGGCCTACATTAGAGTTTAGGATCTAAGACCGCCCTCGTGTCGGCTTTCCCTCTAAAATCCATCTTGTGATGGTAACCTCTGGTTATGAGACCGCTTTCGTGTCGGCCTACCTTAGAGTTTAGGATCTGAGACCGCCCTCGTGTCGGCTTTCCTTCTAAAATCCATCTTGTGATGTACCCTCTGGCTATGAGATTGCCTTCGTGTCGGCCGACCTTAGAGTTTAGGATCTGAGACGCCCTCATGTCGGCTTTCCTTTTGAAAATCCATCATGTGATGGTAACCTCTGGTTATGAGACCGCTTTCGTGTCGGCCTACCTTAGAGTTTAGGATCTGAGACCGCCCTCGTGTCGGTTTTCTTTCTAAAATCGATCTTGTGATGTACCCTCTGGCTATGAGATTGCCTTCGTGTCGGCCTACCTTAGAGTTTATGATCTGAGACGCCCTCGTGTCGGCTTTCCTTTTGAAAATCCATCTTGTGATGGTAACCTCTGGTTATGAGACCGCCTTCGTGTCGGCCTACCTTAGAGTTTAGAATCTGAGACCGCCCTCCTGTCGGCTTTCCTTCTAAAACCCATCTTGTGATGGTACCCTCTGGTTATGAGACCGCCTTCGTGCCGGCCTACCTTAGAGTTTAGAATCTGAGATCGCCCTCGTGTCGGCTTTCCTTCTAAAATACATCTTGTGATGGTAACCTCTTGTTATGAGACCGTCTTCGTGTCGGCTTACCTTAGAGTTTAGGATCTGAGACCGCCCTCGTGTCGGCTTTCCTTTCGAAAATCCATCTGGTGATGGTAACCTCTGGTTATGAGACCGCCTTTGTGTTGGCCTACCTTAGAGTTTAGGACCTGAGACCGCCCTCGTGTTGGCTTTCCTTCTGAAATGCATCTTGTGATGGTAACCTCTGGTTATGAGACCGCCTTCGTGTCGGCCTACCTTAGAGTTTAGGATCTGAGACCGCCCTCGTGTCGGCTTTCCTTCTAAAATGCATCTTGTGATGGTAACCTCTGGTTATGAGACCGCCTTAGTTTCGGCCTACCTTAGAGTTTAGGATCTGAGACCGCCCTCGTGTCGACTTTCCCTCTAAAATCCATCTTTTGATGGTAACCTCTGGTTATGAGACCGCCTTGGTGTCGACCTACTTTAGAGTTTAGGATCTGAGACCGCCCTCGTGTCGAGTTTCCTTTTGAAAATCCATCTTATGATGGTAACCTTTGGTTATGAGACTGCCTTCGTGTCAGCTTACCTTAGATTTTAGGATCTGAGACTGCCCTCGTGTCGGCTTTCCTTTTGAAAATCCATTTGATGATTGTAACCTCTGGTTATGAGACCGCCTTCGTGTCGGCCTACATTAGAGTTTAGGATCTAAGACCGCCCTCGTGTCGGCTTTCCCTCTAAAATCCGTCTTGTTATGGTAACCTCTGGTTATGAGACCGCTTTCGTGTCGGCCTACCTTAGAGTTTAGGATCTGAGACCGCCCTCGTGTCGGTTTTCTTTCTAAAATCGATCTTGTGATGTACCCTCTGGCTATGAGATTGCCTTCGTGTCGGCCTACCTTAGAGTTTAGGATCTGAGACGCCCTCGTGTCGGCTTTCCTTTTAAAAATCCATCTTGTGATGGTAACCTCTGGTTATGAGACCGCTTTCGTGTCGGCCTACCTTAGAGTTTAGGATCTGAGACCGCCCTCGTGTCGGTTTTCTTTCTAAAATCGATCTTGTGATGTACCCTCTGGCTATGAGATTGCCTTCGTGTCGGCCTACCTTAGAGTTTAGGATCTGAGACGCCCTCGTGTCGGCTTTCCTTTTGAAAATCCATCTTGTGATGGTAACCTCTGGTTATGAGACCGCCTTCGTGTCGGCCTACCTTAGAGTTTAGGATCAGAGACCGCCCTCGTGTCGGCTTTCCTTCTAAAATCCATCTTGTGATGGTAACCACTGGTTATGAGACCGCCTTCGTGTCGGCCTACCTTAGAGTTTAGAATCTGAGACCGCCCTCGTGTCGGCTTTCCTTCTAAAACCCATCTTGTGATGGTACCCTCTGGTTATGAGACCGCCTTCGTGCCGGCCTACCTTAGAGTTTAGAATCTGAGACCGCCCTCGTGTCGGCTTTCCTTCTAAAATACATCTTGTGATGGTAACCTCTTGTTATGAGACCGTCTTTGTGTCGGCTTACCTTAGAGTTTAGGATCTGAGACCGCCCTCGTGTCGGCTTTCCTTTTGAAAATCCATCTGGTGATGGTAACCTCTGGTTATGAGACCGCCTTAGTGTCGGCCTACCTTAGAGTTTAGGATCTGAGACCGCCCTCGTGTTGGCTTTCCTTCTAAAATGCATCTTGTGATGGTAACCTCTGGTTATGAGACCGCCTTAGTTTCGGCCTACCTTAGAGTTTAGGATCTGAGACCGCCCTCGTGTCGACTTTCCCTCTAAAATCCATCTTTTGATGGTAACCTCTGGTTATGAGACCGCCTTGGTGTCGACCTACTTTAGAGTTTAGGATCTGAGACCGCCCTCGTGTCGAGTTTCCTTTTGAAAATCCATCTTATGATGGTAACCTTTGGTTATGAGACTGCCTTCGTGTCAACTTACCTTAGAGTTTAGGATCTGAGACTGCCCTCGTGTCGGCTTTCCTTTTGAAAATCCATCTGATGATTGTAACCTCTGGTTATGAGACCGCCTTCGTGTCGGCCTACATTAGAGTTTAGGATCTAAGACCGCCCTCGTGTCGGCTTTCCCTCTAAAATCCGTCTTGTTATGGTAACCTCTGGTTATGAGACCGCTTTCGTGTCGGCCTTCCTTAGAGTTTAGGATCTGAGACCGCCCTCGTGTCGGTTTTCTTTCTAAAATCGATCTTGTGATGTACCCTCTGGCTATGAGATTGCCTTCGTGTCGGCCTACCTTAGAGTTTAGGATCTGAGACGCCCTCGTGTCGGCTTTCCTTTTGAAAATCCATCTTGTGATGGTAACCTCTGGTTATGAGACCGCTTTCCTGTCGGCCTACCTTAGAGTTTAGGATCTGAGACCGCCCTCGTGTCGGTTTTCTTTCTAAAATCGATCTTGTGATGTACCCTCTGGCTATGAGATTGCCTTCGTGTCGGCCTACCTTAGAGTTTAGGATCTGAGACGCCCTCGTGTCGGCTTTCCTTTTGAAAATCCATCTTGTGATGGTAACCTCTGGTTATGAGACCGCCTTCGTGTCGGCCTACCTTAGAGTTTAGAATCTGAGACCGCCCTCCTGTCGGCTTTCCTTCTAAAACCCATCTTGTGATGGTACCCTCTGGTTATGAGACCGCCTTCATGCCGGCCTACCTTAGAGTTTAGAATCTGAGATCGCCCTCGTGTCGGCTTTCCTTCTAAAATACATCTTGTGATGGTAACCTCTTGTTATGAGACCGTCTTCGTGTCGGCTTACCTTAGAGTTTAGGATCCGAGACCGCCCTCGTGTCGGCTTTCCTTTCGAAAATCCATCTGGTGATGGTAACCTCTGGTTATGAGACCGCCTTTGTGTCGGCCTACCTTAGAGTTTAGGACCTGAGACCGCCCTCGTGTTGGCTTTCCCTCTGAAATGCATCTTGTGATGGTAACCTCTGGTTATGAGACCGCCTTCGTGTCGGCCTACCTTAGAGTTTAGGATCTGAGACCGCCCTCGTGTCGAGTTTCCTTTTGAAAATCCATCTTGTGATGTTAACCTTTGGTTATGAGACTGCCTTCGTGTCAGCTTACATTAGAGTTTAGGATCTGAGACTGCCCTCGTGTCGGCTTTCCTTTTGAAAATCCATTTGATGATTGTAACTTCTGGTTATGAGACCGCCTTCGTGTCGGCCTACATTAGAGTTTAGGATCTAAGACCGCCCTCGTGTCGGCTTTCCCTCTAAAATCTGTCTTGTGATGGTAACCTCTGTTTATGAGACCGCCTTCGTGTCGGCCTACCTTAGAGTTTAGGATCTGAGACCGCCCTCGTGTCGGTTTTCTTTCTAAAATCGATCTTGTGATGTACCCTCTAGCTATGAGATTGCCTTCGTGTCGGCCTACCTTAGAGTTTAGGATCTGAGACGCCCTCGTGTCGGCTTTCCTTTTGAAAATCCATCTTGTGATGGTAACCTCTGGTTATGAGACCGCCTTCGTGTCGGCCTACCTTAGAGTTTAGGATTTGAGACCGCCCTCGTGTCGGCTTTCCCTCTAAAATCCGTCTTGTGATGGTACCCTATGGTTATGAGATCGCCTTTGTGTCGGCCTACCTTAGAGTTTAGGATCTGAGACCGCCCTCGTGTCGGCTTTTCTTCAAAAAAACATCTTGTGATGGTACCCTCTGGTTATGAGACCGCCTTCGTGTTTGCCTACCTTAGAGTTTAGGATATGAGATCGCCCATGTGTTGGCTTTCCTTCTAAAATCCATATTGTGATGGTAACCTCTGGTTATGAGACCGCCTTCGTGTCGGCCTACCTTAGAGTTTAGGATATGAGACAGCCCTCGTGTCAGCTTTCCTTCTAAAATCCATCTTGTGATGGTAACCTCTGGTTATGAGACCGCCTTCGTGTCGGCCTACCTTAGGTTTTAGGATCTGAGACAGCCCTCGTGTTGGCTTTCCTTCTAAAATCCCTCATGTGATGTTAATCTCTGGTTATGAGACCGCCTTCGTGTCGGCCTACCTTAGAGTTTAGGATCAGAGACCGCCCTCGTGTCGGCTTTCCTTCTAAAATCCATCTTGTGATGGTATCCACTGGTTATGAGACCGCCTTCGTGTCGGCCTACCTTAGAGTTTAGAATCTGAGACCGCCCTCGTGTCGGCTTTCCTTCTAAAACCCATCTTGTGATGGTACCCTCTGGTTATGAGACCGCCTTCGTGTCGGCCTACCTTAGAGTTTAGAATCTGAGACCGCCCTCATTTCGTCTTTCCTTCTAAAATACATCTTGTGATGGTAACCTCTTGTTATGAGACCGTCTTCGTGTCGGCTTACCTTAGAGTTTAGGATCTGAGACCGCCCTCGTGTAGGCTTTCCTTTTGAAAATCCATCTGGTGATGGTAACCTCTGGTTATGAGACCGCCTTTGTGTCGGCCTACCTTAGAGTTTAGGATCTGAGACCGCCCTCGTGTCGGCTTTCCTTCTAAAATGCATCTTGTGATGGTAACCTCTGGTTATGAGACCGCCTTCGTTTCGGGCTACCTTAGAGTTTAGGATCTGAGACCGCCCTCGTGTCGACTTTCCTTCTAAAATCCATCATGTCATGGTAACCTCTGGTTATGAAACCGCCTTCGTGTCGGCTTACCTTAGATTTTAGGATCTGAAACCGAACTCGTGTCGGCTTTCCTTTTGGAAATCCATCTTGTGATGGTAACCTCTGGTTTTGAGACCGCCTTCGTGTCGGCTTACCTTAGAGTTTAGGATTTGAGACCGCCCTCGTGTCGGCTTTCCTTTTGAAAATCCATCTTGTGATGGTAACCTCTGGTTATGAGACCGCATTCGTGTTGCCCTACCTTAGAGTTTAGGATCTGAGTCGCCCTCGTGTCGACTTTCCTTCTAAAATCCATCTTGTAATGGTAACCTCTTGTTATAAGACCGCCTTCATGTCGGCCTACCTTAGAGTTTAGGATCTGATACCGCCCTCGTGTCGGCTTTCCCTCTAAAATCCGTCTTGTGATGGCAACCTCTGGTTATGAGACCGCCTTCGTGTCGGCCTACCTTAGAGTTTAGGATCTGATACCGCCCTCGTGTCGGCTTTCCCTCTAAAATCCGTCTTGTGATGGTAACCTCTGGTTATGAGACCGCCTTCGTGTCGCCTCCCTTAGAGTTTAGGATCTGATACCGCCCTCGTGTCGGCTTTCCCTCTAAAATCCGTCTTGTGATGGTAACCTCTGGTTATGAGACCGCCTTCGTGTTGGCCTACCTTAGAGTTTAGGATCTGAGACCGCCCTCGTGTCGAGTTTCCTTTTGAAAATCCATCTTATGATGGTAACCTTTGGTTATGAGACTGCCTTCGTGTCAGCTTACCTTAGAGTTTAGGATCTGAGACTGCCCTCGAGTCAGCTTTCTTTTTGAAAATCCATCTGATGATTGTAACCTCTGGTTATGAGACCGCCTTCGTGTCGGCCTACCTTAGAGTTGAGGATCTGAGACCGCCCTCGTGTCGGCTTTCCTTTTGAAAATCCATCTTGTGATGGTAACCTCTGAATATGAGATCGTCTTCGTGTCGGCCTACCTTAGAGTTGAGGATCTGAGACCGCCCTCATGTTGGCTTTCCTTCAAAAATCCATCTTGTGATGGTACCCTCTGGTTATGAGATCGCCTTTGTGTCGGCTACCTTAGAGTTTAGGATCTGAGACCACCCTCGTGTCGACTTTCCCTCTAAAATCCATCTTTTGATGGTAACCTCTGGTTATGAGACCGCCTTGGTGTCGGCCTACCTTAGAGTTTAGGATTTGAGACCGCCCTCGTGTCAGCTTTCCTTCTAAAATCCATCTTGTGATGGTAACCTCTGGTTATGAGACCGCCTTCGTGTTGGCCTACCTTAGATTTTAGGATCTGAGACAGCCCTGGAGTCGGCTTTCCTTCTAAAATCCCTCATGTGATGGTAATCTCTGGTTATGAGACCGTCTTCGTGTCGGCCTACCTTAGAGTTTAGGATCAGAGACCGCCTTCGTGTCGGCTTTCCTTCTAAAATCTATCTTGTGATGGTAACCACTGGTTATGAGACCGCCTTCGTGTCGGCCTACCTTAGAGTTTAGAATCTGAGACCGCCCTCGTGTCGGCTTTCCTTCTAAAACCCATCTTGTGATGGTACCCTCTGGTTATGAGACCGCCTTTGTGTCGGCCTACCTTAGAGTTTAGAATCTAATACCGCCCTCGTGTCGGCTTTCCTTCTAAAATACATCTTGTGATGGTAACCTCTTGTTATGATATCGTCTTCGTGTCGGCTTACCTTAAAGTTTAGGATCTGAGACCGCCCTCGTGTCGGCTTTCCTTTTGAAAATCCATCTGGTGATGGTAACCTCTGGTTATGAGACCGCCTATGTGTCGGCCTACCTTAGAGTTTAGGATCTGAGACCGCCCTCGTGTCGGCTTTCCTTCGAAAATGCATCTTGTGATGGTAACCTCTGGTTATGAGACCGCCTTCGTTTCGGCCTACCTTAGAGTTTATGATCTGAAACCGCCCTCGTGTCGACTTTCCCTCTAAAATCCATCTTTTGATGGTAACCTCTGGTTATGAGACCGCCTTGGTGTCGACCTACCTTAGAGTTTAGGATCTGAGACCGCCCTCGTGTCGAGTTTCCTTTTGAAAATCCATCTTATGATGGTAACCTTTGGTCATGAGACTGCCTTCGTGTCAGCTTACCTTAGAGATTAGGATCTGAGACTGCCCTCGTGTCGGCTTTCCTTTTGAAAATCCATCTGATGAATGTAACCTCTGGTTATAAGACCGCCTTCGTGTCGGCCTACATTAGAGTTTAGGATCTAAGACCGCCCTCGTGTCGGCTTTCCCTCTAAAATCCGTCTTGTGATGGTAACCTCTGGTTATGAGACCGCCTTCGTGTCGGCCTACCTTAGAGTTTAGGATCTGATACCACCCTCGTGTCGGTTTTCTTTCTAAAATCGATCTTGTGATGTACCCTCTGGCTATGAGATTGCCTTTGTTCCGGCCTACCTTAGAGTTTAGGATCTGAGACGCCCTCGTGTCGGCTTTCCTTTTGAAAATCCATCTTGTGATGGTAACCTCTGGTTATGAGACCGCCTTCGTGTCGGCCTACCTTAGAGTTTAGGATCTGAGACCGCCCTCGTGTCGGCTTTCCTTCTAAAATCCATCTTGTGATGGTAACCTCTGGTTATGAGACCGCATTCGTGTCGGCCTACCATAGGTTTTAGGATCTGAGACAGCCCTCGTGTTGGCTTTCCTTCTAAAATCCCTCATGTGATGGTAATCTCTGGTTATGAGACCGCCTTCGTGTCGGCCTACCTTAGAGTTTAGGATCAGAGACCGCCCTCGTGTCGGCTTTCCTTCTAAAATCCATCTTGTGATGGTAACCACTGGTTATGAGACCGCCTTCGTGTCGGCCTACCTTAGAGTTTAGAATCTAAGACCGCCCTCGTGTCGGCTTTC
Organism: Lathyrus tuberosus; assembly: GCA_022829125.1. Taxonomy (NCBI): domain Eukaryota; kingdom Viridiplantae; phylum Streptophyta; class Magnoliopsida; order Fabales; family Fabaceae; genus Lathyrus; species Lathyrus tuberosus. Next base: position 12,026,629 of record JALAZF010000038.1, read on the forward strand.
CTTCTAAAACCCATCTTGTGATGGTACCCTCTGGTTATGAGACCGCCTTCGTGCCGGCCTACCTTAGAGTTTAGAATCTGAGACCGCCCTCGTGTCGGCTTTCCTTCTAAAATACATCTTGTGATGGTAACCTCTTGTTATGAGACCGTCTTTGTGTCGGCTTACCTTAGAGTTTAGGATCTGAGACCGCCCTCGTGTCGGCTTTCCTTTTGAAAATCCATCTGGTGATGGTAACCTCTGGTTATGAGACCGCCTTTGTGTTGGCCTACCTTAGAGTTTAGGATCTGAGACCGCCCTCGTGTTGGCTTTCCTTCTAAAATGCATCTTGTGATGGTAACCTCTGGTTATGAGACCGCCTTAGTTTCGGCCTACCTTAGAGTTTAGGATCTAAGACCGCCCTCGTGTCGACTTTCCCTCTAAAATCCATCTTTTGATGGTAACCTCTGGTTATGAGACCGCCTTGGTGTCGACCTACTTTAGCGTTTAGGATCTGAGACCGCCCTCGTGTCGAGTTTCCTTTTGAAAATCCATCTTATGATGGTAACCTTTGGTTATGAGACTGCCTTCGTGTCAGCTTACCTTAGAGTTTAGGATCTGAGACTGCCCTCGTGTCGGCTTTCCTTTTGAAAATCCATCTGATGATTGTAACCTCTGGTTATGAGACCGCCTTCGTGTCGGCCTACATTAGAGTTTAGGATCTAAAACCGCCCTCGTGTCGGATTTCCCTCTAAAATCCGTCTTGTGATGGTAACCTCTGGTTATGAGACCGCTTCCGTGTCGGCCTACCTTAGAGTTTAGGATCTGAGACCGCCCTCGTGTCAGTTTTCTTTCTAAAATCGATCTTGTGATGTAGCCTCTGGCTATGAGATTGCCTTCGTGTCGGCCTAACTTAGAGTTTAGGATCTGAGACGCCCTCGTGTCGGCTTTCCTTTTGAAAATCCATCTTGTGATGGTAACCTCTGGTTATGAGACCGCTTTCGTGTCGGCCTACCTTAGAGTTTAGGATCTGAGACCGCCCTCGTGTTGGTTTTCTTTCTAAAATCGATCTTGTGATGTACCCTCTGGCTATGAGATTGCCTTCGTGTCGGCCTACCTTAGAGTTTAGGATCTGAGACGCCCTCGTGTCGGCTTTCCTTTTGAAAATCCATCTTGTGATGGTAACCTCTGGTTATGAGACCGCCTTCGTGTCGGCCTACCTTAGAGTTTAGAATCTGAGACCGCCCTCGTGTCGGCTTTCCTTCTAAAACCCATCTTGTGATGGTACCCTCTGGTTATGAGACCGCCTTAGTGCCGGCCTACCTTAGAGTTTAGAATCTGAGACAGCCCTCGTGTCGGCTTTCCTTCTAAAATACATCTTGTGATGGTAACCTCTTGTTGTGAGACCGTCTTCGTGTCGGCTTACCTTAGAGTTTAGGATCTGAGACCGCCCTCGTGTCGGCTTTTCTTCAAAAAAACATCTTGTGATGGTACCCTCTGGTTATGAGACCGCCTTCGTGTTTGCCTACCTTAGAGTTTAGGATATGAGATCACCCACGTGTTGGCTTTCCTTCTAAAATCCATATTGTGATGGTAACCTCTGGTTATGAGACCGCCTTCGTGTCGGCCTACCTTAGAGTTTAGGATATGAGACCGCCCACGTGTCAGCTTTCCTTCTAAAATCCATCTTGTGATGGTAACCTCTGGTTATGAGACCGCCTTGGTATCGGCCTACCTTAGAGTTTAGGATTTGAGACCGCCCTCGTGTCGGCTTTCCTTCTAAAATCCATCTTGTGATGTTAACCTCTGGTTATGAGACCGCATTCGTGTCGGCCTACCATAGGTTTTAGGATCTGAGACAGCCCTCGTGTTGGCTTTCCTTCTAAAATCCCTCATGTGATGGTAATCTCTGGTTATGAGACCGCCTTCGTGTCGGCCTACCTTAGAGTTTAGGATCAGAGACCGCCCTCGTGTCGGCTTTCCTTCTAAAATCCATCTTGTGATGGTAACCACTGGTTATGAGACCGCCTTCGTGTCGGCCTACCTTAGAGTTTAGAATCTGAGACCGCCCTCGTGTCGGCTTTCCTTCTAAAACCCATCTTGTGATGGTACCCTCTGGTTATGAGACCGCCTTCGTGCCGGCCTACCTTAGAGTTTAGAATCTGAGACCGCCCTCGTGTCGGCTTTCCTTCTAAAATCGATCTTGTGATGGTACCCTCTGGCTATGAGATTGCCTTCGTGTCGGCCTACCTTAGAGTTTAGGATCTGAGACGCCCTCGTGTCGGCTTTCCTTTTAAAAATCCATCTTGTGATGGTAACCTCGGAATATGAGATCGTTTTCGTGTCGGCCTACGTTAGAGTTTAGGATCTGAGACCGCCCTCGTGTTGGCTTTCCTTCAAAAATCCATCTTGTGATGGAACCCTCTGGTTATGAGATTGCCTTTGTGTCGGCCTACCTTAGAGTTTAGGATCTGAGACCGCCCTCATGTCGGCTTTTCTTCAAAAAAACATCTTGTGATGGTACCCTCTGGTTATGAGACCGCCTTCGTGTTTGCCTACCTTAGAGTTTAGGATATGAGATCACCCACGTGTTGGCTTTCCTTCTAAAATCCATATTGTGATGGTAACCTCTAGTTATGAGACCGCCTTCGTGTCGGCCTACCTTAGAGTTTAGGATATGAGACCGCCCTCGTGTCAGCTTTCCTTCTAAAATCCATCTTGTGATGGTAACCTCTGGTTATGAGACCGCCTTGGTATCGGCCTACCTTAGAGTTTAGGATTTGAGACCGCCCTCGTGTCGGCTTTCCTTCTAAAATCCATCTTGTGATGGTAACCTCTGGTTATGAGACCGCATTCGTGTCGGCCTACCATAGGTTTTAGGATCTGAGACAGCCCTCGTGTTGGCTTTCCTTCTAAAATCCCTCATGTGATGGTAATCTCTGGTTATGAGACCGCCTTCGTGTCGGCCTACCTTAGAGTTTAGGATCAGAGACCGCCCTCGTGTCGGCTTTCCTTCTAAAATCCATCTTGTGATGGTAACCACTGGTTATGAGACCGCCTTCGTGTCGGCCTACCTTAGAGTTTAGAATCTGAGACCGCCCTCGTGTCAGCTTTCCTTCTAAAACCCATCTTGTGATGGTACCCTCTGGTTATGAGACCGCCTTCGTGCCGGCCTACCTTAGAGTTTAGAATCTGACACCGCCCTCGTGTCGGCTTTCCTTCTAAAATACATCTTGTGATGGTAACCTCTTGTTATGAGACCGTCTTTGTGTCGGCTTACCTTAGAGTTTAGGATCTGAGACCGCCCTCGTGTCGGCTTTCCTTTTGAAAATCCATCTGGTGATGGTAACCTCTGGTTATGAGACCGCCTTTGTGTTGGCCTACCTTAGAGTTTAGGATCTGAGACCGCCCTCGTGTTGGCTTTCCTTCTAAAATGCATCTTGTGATGGTAACCTCTGGTTATGAGACCGCCTTAGTTTCGGCCTACCTTAGAGTTTAGGATCTAAGACCGCCCTCGTGTCGACTTTCCCTCTAAAATCCATCTTTTGATGGTAACCTCTGGTTATGAGACCGCCTTGGTGTCGACCTACTTTAGCGTTTAGGATCTGAGACCGCCCTCGTGTCGAGTTTCCTTTTGAAAATCCATCTTATGATGGTAACCTTTGGTTATGAGACTGCCTTCGTGTCAGCTTACCTTAGAGTTTAGGATCTGAGACTGCCCTCGTGTCGGCTTTCCTTTTGAAAATCCATCTGATGATTGTAACCTCTGGTTATGAGACCGCCTTCGTGTCGGCCTACATTAGAGTTTAGGATCTAAAACCGCCCTCGTGTCGGATTTCCCTCTAAAATCCGTCTTGTGATGGTAACCTCTGGTTATGAGACCGCTTTCGTGTCGGCCTACCTTAGAGTTTAGGATCTGAGACCGCCCTCGTGTCAGTTTTCTTTCTAAAATCGATCTTGTGATGTAGCCTCTGGCTATGAGATTGCCTTCGTGTCGGCCTAACTTAGAGTTTAGGATCTGAGACGCCCTCGTGTCGGCTTTCCTTTTGAAAATCCATCTTGTGATGGTAACCTCTGGTTATGAGACCGCTTTCGTGTCGGCCTACCTTAGAGTTTAGGATCTGAGACCGCCCTCGTGTCGGTTTTCTTTCTAAAATCGATCTTGTGATGTACCCTCTGGCTATGAGATTGCCTTCGTGTCGGCCTACCTTAGAGTTTAGGATCTGAGACGCCCTCGTGTCGGCTTTCCTTTTGAAAATCCATCTTGTGATGGTAACCTCTGGTTATGAGACCGCCTTCGTGTCGGCCTACCTTAGAGTTTAGAATCTGAGACCGCCCTCGTGTCGGCTTTCCTTCTAAAACCCATCTTGTGATGGTACCCTCTGGTTATGAGACCGCATTCGTGCCGGCCTACCTTAGAGTTTAGAATCTGAGACAACCCTCGTGTCGGCTTTCCTTCTAAAATACATCTTGTGATGGTAACCTCTTGTTGTGAGACCGTCTTCGTGTCGGCTTACCTTAGAGTTTAGGATCTGAGACCGCCCTCGTGTCGGCTTTTCTTCAAAAAAACATCTTGTGATGGTACCCTCTGGTTATGAGACAGCCTTCGTGTTTGCCTACCTTAGAGTTTAGGATATGAGATCACCCACGTGTTGGCTTTCCTTCTAAAATCCATATTGTGATGGTAACCTCTGGTTATGAGACCGCCTTCGTGTCGGCCTACCTTAGAGTTTAGGATATGAGACCGCCCACGTGTCAGCTTTCCTTCTAAAATCCATCTTGTGATGGTAACCTCTGGTTATGAGACCGCCTTGGTATCGGCCTACCTTAGAGTTTAGGATTTGAGACCGCCCTCGTGTCGGCTTTCCTTCTAAAATCCATCTTGTGATGTTAACCTCTGGTTATGAGACCGCATTCGTGTCGGCCTACCATAGGTTTTAGGATCTGAGACAGCCCTCGTGTTGGCTTTCCTTCTAAAATCCCTCATGTGATGGTAATCTCTGGTTATGAGACCGCCTTCGTGTCAGCCTACCTTAGAGTTTAGGATCAGAGACCGCCCTCGTGTCGGCTTTCCTTCTAAAATCCATCTTGTGATGGTAACCACTGGTTATGAGACCGCCTTCGTGTCGGCCTACCTTAGAGTTTAGAATCTGAGACCGCCCTCGTGTCGGCTTTCCTTCTAAAACCCATCTTGTGATGGTACCCTCTGGTTATGAGACCGCCTTCGTGCCGGCCTACCTTAGAGTTTAGAATCTGAGACCGCCCTCGTGTCGGCTTTCCTTCTAAAATCGATCTTGTGATGGTACCCTCTGGCTATGAGATTGCCTTCGTGTCGGCCTACCTTAGAGTTTAGGATCTGAGACGCCCTCGTGTCGGCTTTCCTTTTAAAAATCCATCTTGTGATGGTAACCTCGGAATATGAGATCGTTTTCGTGTCGGCCTACGTTAGAGTTTAGGATCTGAGACCGCCCTCGTGTTGGCTTTCCTTCAAAAATCCATCTTGTGATGGAACCCTCTGGTTATGAGATTGCCTTTGTGTCGGCCTACCTTAGAGTTTAGGATCTGAGACCGCCCTCATGTCGGCTTTTCTTCAAAAAAACATCTTGTGATGGTACCCTCTGGTTATGAGACCGCCTTCGTGTTTGCCTACCTTAGAGTTTAGGATATGAGATCACCCACGTGTTGGCTTTCCTTCTAAAATCCATATTGTGATGGTAACCTCTAGTTATGAGACCGCCTTCGTGTCGGCCTACCTTAGAGTTTAGGATCTGAGACCGAACTCGTGTCGGCTTTCCTTTTGAAAATCCATCATGTGATGGTAACCTCTGGTTATGAGACCGCCTTGGTATCGGCCTACCTTAGAGTTTAGGATTTGAGACCGCCCTCGTGTCGGCTTTCCTTCTAAAATCCATCTTGTGATGGTAACCTCTGGTTATGAGACCGCATTCGTGTCGGCCTACCATAGGTTTTAGGATCTGAGACAGCCCTCGTGTTGGCTTTCCTTCTAAAATCCCTCATGTGATGGTAATCTCTGGTTATGAGACCGCCTTCGTGTCGGCCTACCTTAGAGTTTAGGATCAGAGACCGCCCTCGTGTCGGCTTTCCTTCTAAAATCCATCTTGTGATGGTAACCACTGGTTATGAGACCGCCTTCGTGTCGGCCTACCTTAGAGTTTAGAATCTGAGACCGCCCTCGTGTCGGCTTTCCTTCTAAAACCCATCTTGTGATGGTACCCTCTGGTTATGAGACCGCCTTCGTGCCGGCCTACCTTAGAGTTTAGAATCTGAGACCGCCCTCGTGTCGGCTTTCCTTCTAAAATACATCTTGTGATGGTAACCTCTTGTTATGAGACCGTCTTTGTGTCGGCTTACCTTAGAGTTTAGGATCTGAGACCGCCCTCGTGTCGGCTTTCCTTTTGAAAATCCATCTGGTGATGGTAACCTCTGGTTATGAGACCGCCTTTGTGTTGGCCTACCTTAGAGTTTAGGATCTGAGACCGCCCTCGTGTTGGCTTTCCTTCTAAAATGCATCTTGTGATGGTAACCTCTGGTTATGAGACCGCCTTAGTTTCGGCCTACCTTAGAGTTTAGGATCTAAGACCGCCCTCGTGTCGACTTTCCCTCTAAAATCCATCTTTTGATGGTAACCTCTGGTTATGAGACCGCCTTGGTGTCGACCTACTTTAGCGTTTAGGATCTGAGACCGCCCTCGTGTCGAGTTTCCTTTTGAAAATCCATCTTATGATGGTAACCTTTGGTTATGAGACTGCCTTCGTGTCAGCTTACCTTAGAGTTTAGGATCTGAGACTGCCCTCGTGTCGGCTTTCCTTTTGAAAATCCATCTGATGATTGTAACCTCTGGTTATGAGACCGCCTTCGTGTCGGCCTACATTAGAGTTTAGGATCTAAAACCGCCCTCGTGTCGAATTTCCCTCTAAAATCCGTCTTGTGATGGTAACCTCTGGTTATGAGACCGCTTTCGTGTCGGCCTACCTTAGAGTTTAGGATCTGAGACCGCCCTCGTGTCAGTTTTCTTTCTAAAATCGATCTTGTGATGTAGCCTCTGGCTATGAGATTGCCTTCGTGTCGGCCTAACTTAGAGTTTAGGATCTGAGACGCCCTCGTGTCGGCTTTCCTTTTGAAAATCCATCTTGTGATGGTAACCTCTGGTTATGAGACCGCTTTCGTGTCGGCCTACCTTAGAGTTTAGGATCTGAGACCGCCCTCGTGTCGGTTTTCTTTCTAAAATCGATCTTGTGATGTACCCTCTGGCTATGAGATTGCCTTCGTGTCGGCCTACCTTAGAGTTTAGGATCTGAGACGCCCTCGTGTCGGCTTTCCTTTTGAAAATCCATCTTGTGATGGTAACCTCTGGTTATGAGACCGCCTTCGTGTCGGCCTACCTTAGAGTTTAGAATCTGAGACCGCCCTCGTGTCGGCTTTCCTTCTAAAACCCATCTTGTGATGGTACCCTCTGGTTATGAGACCGCATTCGTGCCGGCCTACCTTAGAGTTTAGAATCTGAGACAGCCCTCGTGTCGGCTTTCCTTCTAAAATACATCTTGTGATGGTAACCTCTTGTTGTGAGACCGTCTTCGTGTCGGCTTACCTTAGAGTTTAGGATCTGAGACCGCCCTCGTGTCGGCTTTTCTTCAAAAAAACATCTTGTGATGGTACCCTCTGGTTATGAGACAGCCTTCGTGTTTGCCTACCTTAGAGTTTAGGATATGAGATCACCCACGTGTTGGCTTTCCTTCTAAAATCCATATTGTGATGGTAACCTCTGGTTATGAGACCGCCTTCGTGTCGGCCTACCTTAGAGTTTAGGATATGAGACCGCCCACGTGTCAGCTTTCCTTCTAAAATCCATCTTGTGATGGTAACCTCTGGTTATGAGACCGCCTTGGTATCGGCCTACCTTAGAGTTTAGGATTTGAGACCGCCCTCGTGTCGGCTTTCCTTCTAAAATCCATCTTGTGATGGTAACCACTGGTTATGAGACCGCCTTCGTGTCGGCCTACCTTAGAGTTTAGAATCTGAGACCGCCCTCGTGTCGGCTTTCCTTCTAAAACCCATCTTGTGATGGTACCCTCTGGTTATGAGACCGCCTTCGTGCCGGCCTACCTTAGAGTTTAGAATCTGAGACCGCCCTCGTGTCGGCTTTCCTTCTAAAATACATCTTGTGATGGTAACCTCTTGTTATGAGACCGTCTTTGTGTCGGCTTACCTTAGAGTTTAGGATCTGAGACCGCCCTCGTGTCGGCTTTCCTTTTGAAAATCCATCTGGTGATGGTAACCTCTGGTTATGAGACCGCCTTTGTGTTGGCCTACCTTAGAGTTTAGGATCTGAGACCGCCCTCGTGTTGGCTTTCCTTCTAAAATGCATCTTGTGATGGTAACCTCTGGTTATGAGACCGCCTTAGTTTCGGCCTACCTTAGAGTTTAGGATCTAAGACCGCCCTCGTGTCGACTTTCCCTCTAAAATCCATCTTTTGATGGTAACCTCTGGTTATGAGACCGCCTTGGTGTCGACCTACTTTAGCGTTTAGGAACTGAGACCGCCCTCGTGTCGAGTTTCCTTTTGAAAATCCATCTTATGATGGTAACCTTTGGTTATGAGACTGCCTTCGTGTCAGCTTACCTTAGAGTTTAGGATCTGAGACTGCCCTCGTGTCGGCTTTCCTTTTGAAAATCCATCTGATGATTGTAACCTCTGGTTATGAGACCGCCTTCGTGTCGGCCTACATTAGAGTTTAGGATCTAAAACCGCCCTCGTGTCGGATTTCCCTCTAAAATCCGTCTTGTGATGGTAACCTCTGGTTATGAGACCGCTTTCGTGTCGGCCTACCTTAGAGTTTAGGATCTGAGACCGCCCTCGTGTCAGTTTTCTTTCTAAAATCGATCTTGTGATGTAGCCTCTGGCTATGAGATTGCCTTCGTGTCGGCCTAACTTAGAGTTTAGGATCTGAGACGCCCTCGTGTCGGCTTTCCTTTTGAAAATCCATCTTGTGATGGTAACCTCTGGTTATGAGACCGCTTTCGTGTCGGCCTACCTTAGAGTTTAGGATCTGAGACCGCCCTCGTGTCGGTTTTCTTTCTAAAATCGATCTTGTGATGTACCCTCTGGCTATGAGATTGCCTTCGTGTCGGCCTACCTTAGAGTTTAGGATCTGAGACGCCCTCGTGTCGGCTTTCCTTTTGAAAATCCATCTTGTGATGGTAACCTCTGGTTATGAGACCGCCTTCGTGTCGGCCTACCTTAGAGTTTAGAATCTGAGACCGCCCTCGTGTCGGCTTTCCTTCTAAAACCCATCTTGTGATGGTACCCTCTGGTTATGAGACCGCATTCGTGCCGGCCTACCTTAGAGTTTAGAATCTGAGACAGCCCTCGTGTCGGCTTTCCTTCTAAAATACATCTTGTGATGGTAACCTCTTGTTGTGAGACCGTCTTCGTGTCGGCTTACCTTAGAGTTTAGGATCTGAGACCGCCCTCGTGTCGGCTTTTCTTCAAAAAAACATCTTGTGATGGTACCCTCTGGTTATGAGACAGCCTTCGTGTTTGCCTACCTTAGAGTTTAGGATATGAGATCACCCACGTGTTGGCTTTCCTTCTAAAATCCATATTGTGATGGTAACCTCTGGTTATGAGACCGCCTTCGTGTCGGCCTACCTTAGAGTTTAGGATATGAGACCGCCCACGTGTCAGCTTTCCTTCTAAAATCCATCTTGTGATGGTAACCTCTGGTTATGAGACCGCCTTGGTATCGGCCTACCTTAGAGTTTAGGATTTGAGACCGCCCTCGTGTCGGCTTTCCTTCTAAAATCCATCTTGTGATGTTAACCTCTGGTTATGAGACCGCATTCGTGTCGGCCTACCATAGGTTTTAGGATCTGAGACAGCCCTCGTGTTGGCTTTCCTTCTAAAATCCCTCATGTGATGGTAATCTCTGGTTATGAGACCGCCTTCGTGTCAGCCTACCTTAGAGTTTAGGATCAGAGACCGCCCTCGTGTCGGCTTTCCTTCTAAAATCCATCTTGTGATGGTAACCACTGGTTATGAGACCGCCTTCGTGTCGGCCTACCTTAGAGTTTAGAATCTGAGACCGCCCTCGTGTCGGCTTTCCTTCTAAAACCCATCTTGTGATGGTACCCTCTGGTTATGAGACCGCCTTCGTGCCGGCCTACCTTAGAGTTTAGAATCTGAGACCGCCCTCGTGTCGGCTTTCCTTCTAAAATCGATCTTGTGATGGTACCCTCTGGCTATGAGATTGCCTTCGTGTCGGCCTACCTTAGAGTTTAGGATCTGAGACGCCCTCGTGTCGGCTTTCCTTTTAAAAATCCATCTTGTGATGGTAACCTCGGAATATGAGATCGTTTTCGTGTCGGCCTACGTTAGAGTTTAGGATCTGAGACCGCCCTCGTGTTGGCTTTCCTTCAAAAATCCATCTTGTGATGGAACCCTCTGGTTATGAGATTGCCTTTGTGTCGGCCTACCTTAGAGTTTAGGATCTGAGACCGCCCTCATGTCGGCTTTTCTTCAAAAAAACATCTTGTGATGGTACCCTCTGGTTATGAGACCGCCTTCGTGTTTGCCTACCTTAGAGTTTAGGATATGAGATCACCCACGTGTTGGCTTTCCTTCTAAAATCCATATTGTGATGGTAACCTCTAGTTATGAGACCGCCTTCGTGTCGGCCTACCTTAGAGTTTAGGATCTGAGACCGAACTCGTGTCGGCTTTCCTTTTGAAAATCCATCATGTGATGGTAACCTCTGGTTATGAGACCGCCTTGGTATCGGCCTACCTTAGAGTTTAGGATTTGAGACCGCCCTCGTGTCGGCTTTCCTTCTAAAATCCATCTTGTGATGGTAACCTCTGGTTATGAGACCGCATTCGTGTCGGCCTACCATAGGTTTTAGGATCTGAGACAGCCCTCGTGTTGGCTTTCCTTCTAAAATCCCTCATGTGATGGTAATCTCTGGTTATGAGACCGCCTTCGTGTCGGCCTACCTTAGAGTTTAGGATCAGAGACCGCCCTCGTGTCGGCTTTCCTTCTAAAATCCATCTTGTGATGGTAACCACTGGTTATGAGACCGCCTTCGTGTCGGCCTACCTTAGAGTTTAGAATCTGAGACCGCCCTCGTGTCGGCTTTCCTTCTAAAACCCATCTTGTGATGGTACCCTCTGGTTATGAGACCGCCTTCGTGCCGGCCTACCTTAGAGTTTAGAATCTGAGACCGCCCTCGTGTCGGCTTTCCTTCTAAAATACATCTTGTGATGGTAACCTCTTGTTATGAGACCGTCTTTGTGTCGGCTTACCTTAGAGTTTAGGATCTGAGACCGCCCTCGTGTCGGCTTTCCTTTTGAAAATCCATCTGGTGATGGTAACCTCTGGTTATGAGACCGCCTTTGTGTTGGCCTACCTTAGAGTTTAGGATCTGAGACCGCCCTCGTGTTGGCTTTCCTTCTAAAATGCATCTTGTGATGGTAACCTCTGGTTATGAGACCGCCTTAGTTTCGGCCTACCTTAGAGTTTAGGATCTAAGACCGCCCTCGTGTCGACTTTCCCTCTAAAATCCATCTTTTGATGGTAACCTCTGGTTATGAGACCGCCTTGGTGTCGACCTACTTTAGCGTTTAGGATCTGAGACCGCCCTCGTGTCGAGTTTCCTTTTGAAAATCCATCTTATGATGGTAACCTTTGGTTATGAGACTGCCTTCGTGTCAGCTTACCTTAGAGTTTAGGATCTGAGACTGCCCTCGTGTCGGCTTTCCTTTTGAAAATCCATCTGATGATTGTAACCTCTGGTTATGAGACCGCCTTCGTGTCGGCCTACATTAGAGTTTAGGATCTAAAACCGCCCTCGTGTCGGCTTTCCCTCTAAAATCCGTCTTGTGATGGTAACCTCTGGTTATGAGACCGCTTTCGTGTCAGCCTACCTTAGAGTTTAGGATCTGAGACTGCCCTCGTGTCAGTTTTCTTTCTAAAATCGATCTTGTGATGTAGCGTCTGGCTATGAGATTGCCTTCGTGTCGGCCTAACTTAGAGTTTAGGATATGAGACCGCCCACGTGTCAGCTTTCCTTCTAAAATCCATCTTGTGATGGTAACCTCTGGTTATGAGACCGCCTTGGTATCGGCCTACCTTAGAGTTTAGGATTTGAGACCGCCCTCGTGTCGGCTTTCCTTCTAAAATCCATCTTGTGATGTTAACCTCTGGTTATGAGACCGCATTCGTGTCGGCCTACCATAGGTTTTAGGATCTGAGACAGCCCTCGTGTTGGCTTTCCTTCTAAAATCCCTCATGTGATGGTAATCTCTGGTTATGAGACCGCCTTCGTGTCAGCCTACCTTAGAGTTTAGGATCAGAGACCGCCCTCGTGTCGGCTTTCCTTCTAAAATCCATCTTGTGATGGTAACCACTGGTTATGAGACCGCCTTCGTGTCGGCCTACCTTAGAGTTTAGAATCTGAGACCGCCCTCGTGTCGGCTTTCCTTCTAAAACCCATCTTGTGATGGTACCCTCTGGTTATGAGACCGCCTTCGTGCCGGCCTACCTTAGAGTTTAGAATCTGAGACCGCCCTCGTGTCGGCTTTCCTTCTAAAATCGATCTTGTGATGGTACCCTCTGGCTATGAGATTGCCTTCGTGTCGGCCTACCTTAGAGTTTAGGATCTGAGACGCCCTCGTGTCGGCTTTCCTTTTAAAAATCCATCTTGTGATGGTAACCTCGGAATATGAGATCGTTTTCGTGTCGGCCTACGTTAGAGTTTAGGATCTGAGACCGCCCTCGTGTTGGCTTTCCTTCAAAAATCCATCTTGTGATGGAACCCTCTGGTTATGAGATTGCCTTTGTGTCGGCCTACCTTAGAGTTTAGGATCTGAGACCGCCCTCATGTCGGCTTTTCTTCAAAAAAACATCTTGTGATGGTACCCTCTGGTTATGAGACCGCCTTCGTGTTTGCCTACCTTAGAGTTTAGGATATGAGATCACCCACGTGTTGGCTTTCCTTCTAAAATCCATATTGTGATGGTAACCTCTAGTTATGAGACCGCCTTCGTGTCGGCCTACCTTAGAGTTTAGGATCTGAGACCGAACTCGTGTCGGCTTTCCTTTTGAAAATCCATCATGTGATGGTAACCTCTGGTTATGAGACCGCCTTGGTATCGGCCTACCTTAGAGTTTAGGATTTGAGACCGCCCTCGTGTCGGCTTTCCTTCTAAAATCCATCTTGTGATGGTAACCTCTGGTTATGAGACCGCATTCGTGTCGGCCTACCATAGGTTTTAGGATCTGAGACAGCCCTCGTGTTGGCTTTCCTTCTAAAATCCCTCATGTGATGGTAATCTCTGGTTATGAGACCGCCTTCGTGTCGGCCTACCTTAGAGTTTAGGATCAGAGACCGCCCTCGTGTCGGCTTTCCTTCTAAAATCCATCTTGTGATGGTAACCACTGGTTATGAGACCGCCTTCGTGTCGGCCTACCTTAGAGTTTAGAATCTGAGACCGCCCTCGTGTCGGCTTTCCTTCTAAAACCCATCTTGTGATGGTACCCTCTGGTTATGAGACCGCCTTCGTGCCGGCCTACCTTAGAGTTTAGAATCTGAGACCGCCCTCGTGTCGGCTTTCCTTCTAAAATACATCTTGTGATGGTAACCTCTTGTTATGAGACCGTCTTTGTGTCGGCTTACCTTAGAGTTTAGGATCTGAGACCGCCCTCGTGTCGGCTTTCCTTTTGAAAATCCATCTGGTGATGGTAACCTCTGGTTATGAGACCGCCTTTGTGTTGGCCTACCTTAGAGTTTAGGATCTGAGACCGCCCTCGTGTTGGCTTTCCTTCTAAAATGCATCTTGTGATGGTAACCTCTGGTTATGAGACCGCCTTAGTTTCGGCCTACCTTAGAGTTTAGGATCTAAGACCGCCCTCGTGTCGACTTTCCCTCTAAAATCCATCTTTTGATGGTAACCTCTGGTTATGAGACCGCCTTGGTGTCGACCTACTTTAGCGTTTAGGATCTGAGACCGCCCTCGTGTCGAGTTTCCTTTTGAAAATCCATCTTATGATGGTAACCTTTGGTTATGAGACTGCCTTCGTGTCAGCTTACCTTAGAGTTTAGGATCTGAGACTGCCCTCGTGTCGGCTTTCCTTTTGAAAATCCATCTGATGATTGTAACCTCTGGTTATGAGACCGCCTTCGTGTCGGCCTACATTAGAGTTTAGGATCTAAAACCGCCCTCGTGTCGGCTTTCCCTCTAAAATCCGTCTTGTGATGGTAACCTCTGGTTATGAGACCGCTTTCGTGTCAGCCTACCTTAGAGTTTAGGATCTGAGACTGCCCTCGTGTCAGTTTTCTTTCTAAAATCGATCTTGTGATGTAGCGTCTGGCTATGAGATTGCCTTCGTGTCGGCCTAACTTAGAGTTTAGGATCTGAGACGCCCTCGTGTTGGCTTTCCTTCTAAAATCCCTCATGTGATGGTAATCTCTGGTTATGAGACCGCTTTCGTGTCGGCCTACCTTAGAGTTTAGGATCTGAGACCGCCCTCGTGTCGGTTTTGTTTCTAAAATCGATCTTGTGATGTACCCTCTGGCTATGAGATTGCCTTCGTGTCGGCCTACCTTAGAGTTTAGGATCTGAGACGCCCTCGTGTCGGCTTTCCTTTTGAAAATCCATCTTGTGATGGTAACCTCTGGTTATGAGACCGCCTTCGTGTCGGCCTACCTTAGAGTTTAGAATCTGATACCGCCCTCGTGTCGGCTTTCCTTCTAAAACCCATCTTGTGATGGTACCCTCTGGTTATGAGACCGCCTTCGTGCCGGCCTACCTTAGAGTTTAGAATCTGAGACCGCCCTCGTGTCGGCTTTCCTTCTAAAATACATCTTGTGATGGTAACCTCTTGTTATGAGACCGTCTTCGTGTCGGCTTACCTTAGAGTTTAGGATCTGAGACCGCCCTCGTGTCGGCTTTTCTTCAAAAAAACATCTTGTGATGGTACCCTCTGGTTATGAGACCGCCTTCGTGTTTGCCTACCTTAGAGTTTAGGATATGAGATCACCCACGTGTTGGCTTTCCTTCTAAAATTAATATTGTGATGGTAACCTCTGGTTATGAGACCGCCTTCGTGTCGGCCTACCTTAGAGTTTAGGATATGAGACCGCCCACGTGTCAGCTTTCCTTCTAAAATCCCTCTTGTGATGGTAACCTCTGGTTATGAGACCGCCTTGGTATCGGCCTACCTTAGAGTTTAGGATTTGAGACCGCCCTCGTGTCGGCTTTCCTTCTAAAATCCATCTTGTGATGTTAACCTCTGGTTATGAGACCGCATTCGTGTCGGCCTACCATAGGTTTTAGGATCTGAGACAGCCCTCGTGTTGGCTTTCCTTCTAAAATCCCTCATGTGATGGTAATCTCTGGTTATGAGACCGCCTTCGTGTCGGCCTACCTTAGAGTTTAGGATCAGAGACCGCCCTCGTGTCGGCTTTCCTTCTAAAATCCATCTTGTGATGGTAAACACTGGTTATGAGACCGCCTTCGTGTCGGCCTACCTTAGAGTTTAGAATCTGAGACCGCCCTCGTGTCGGCTTTCCTTCTAAAACCCATCTTGTGATGGTACCCTCTGGTTATGAGACCGCCTTCGTGCCGGCCTACCTTAGAGTTTAGAATCTGAGACCGCCCTCGTGTCGGCTTTCCTTCTAAAATACATCTTGTGATGGTAACCTCTTGTTATGAGACCGTCTTTGTGTCGGCTTACCTTAGAGTTTAGGATCTGAGACCGCTCTCGTGTCGGCTTTCCTTTTGAAAATCCATCTGGTGATGGTAACCTCTGGTTATGAGACCGCCTTAGTGTCGGCCTACCTTAGAGTTTAGGATCTGAGACCGCCCTCGTGTTGGCTTTCCTTCTAAAATGCATCTTGTGATGGTAACCTCTGGTTATGAGACCGCCTTAGTTTCGGCCTACCTTAGAGTTTAGGATCTGAGACCGCCCTCGTGTCGACTTTCCCTCTAAAATACATCTTTTGATGGTAACCTCTGGTTATGAGACCGCCTTGGTGTCGACCTACTTTAGAGTTTAGGATCTGAGACCGCCCTCGTGTCAAGTTTCCTTTTGAAAATCCATCTTATGATGGTAACCTTTGGTTATGAGACTGCCTTCGTGTCAGCTTACCTTAGAGTTTAGGATCTGAGACTGCCCTCGTGTCGGCTTTCCTTTTGAAAATCCATCTGATGATTGTAACCTCTGGTTATGAGACCGCCTTCGTGTCGGCCTACATTAGAGTTTAGGATCTAAGACCGCCCTCGTGTCGGCTTTCCCTCTAAAATCCGTCTTGTTAGGGTAACCTCTGGTTATGAGACCGCTTTCGTGTCGGCCTACCTTAGAGTTTAGGATCTGAGACCGCCCTCGTGTCGGTTTTCTTTCTAAAATCGATCTTGTGATGTACCCTCTGGCTATGAGATTGCCTTCGTGTCGGCCTACCTTAGAGTTTAGGATCTGAGACGCCCTCGTGTAGGCTTTCCTTTTGAAAATCCATCTTGTGATGGTAACCTCTGGTTATGAGACCGCTTTCGTGTCGGCCTACCTTAGAGTTTAGGATCTGAGACCGCCCTCGTGTCGGTTTTCTTTCTAAAATCGATCTTGTGATGTACCCTCTGGCTATGAGATTGCCTTCGTGTCGGCCTACCTTAGAGTTTAGGATCTGAGATGCCCTCGTGTCGGCTTTCCTTTTGAAAATCCATCTTGTGATGGTAACCTCTGGTTATGAGACCGCCTTCGTGTCGGCCTACCTTAGAGTTTAGAATCTGAGACCGCCCTCGTGTCGGCTTTCCTTCTAAAACCAATCTTGTGATGGTACCCTCTGGTTATGAGACCGCCTTCGTGCCGGCCTACCTTAGAGTTTAGAATCTGAGACCGCCCTCGTGTCGGCTTTCCTTCTAAAATACATCTTGTGATGGTAACCTCTTGTTATGAGACCGTCTTCGTGTCGGCTTACCTTAGAGTTTAGGATCTGAGACCGCCCTCGTGTCGGCTTTCCTTTTGAAAATCCATCTGGTGATGGTAACCTCTGGTTATGAGACCGCCTTTGTGTCGGCCTACCTTAGAGTTTAGGACCTGAGACCGCCCTCGTGTTGGCTTTCCTTCTAAAATGCATCTTGTGATGGTAACCTCTGGTTATGAGACCGCCTTCGTGTCGGCCTACCTTAGAGTTTAGGATCTGAGACCGCCCTCGTGTCGGCTTTCCTTCTATAATGCATCTTGTGATGGTAACCTCTGGTTATGAGACCGCCTTCGTTTCGGCCTACCTTAGAGTTTAGGATCTAAGACCGCCCTCGTGTCGGTTTTCTTTCTAAAATCGATCTTGTGATGTACCCTCTAGCTATGAGATTGCCTTCGTGTCGGCCTACCTTAGAGTTTAGGATCTGAGACCGCCCTCGTGTCGAGTTTCCTTTTGAAAATCCATCTTGTGATGTTAACCTTTGGTTATGAGACTGCCTTCGTGTCAGCTTACATTAGAGTTTAGGATCTGAGACTGCCCTCGTGTCGGCTTTCCTTTTGAAAATCCATCTGATGATTGTAACTTCTGGTTATGAGACCGCCTTCGTGCCAGCCTACCTTAGAGTTTAGGATCTAAGACCGCCCTCGTGTCGGTTTTCTTTCTAAAATCGATCTTGTGATGTACCCTTTAGCTATGAGATTGCCTTCGTGTCGGCCTACCTTAGAGTTTAGGATCTGAGACGCCCTCGTGTCGGCTTTCCTTTTGAAAATCCATCTTGTGATGGTAACCTCTGGTTATGAGACCGCCTTCGTGTCGGCCTACCTTAGAGTTTAGGATTTGAGACCGCCCTCGTGTCGGCTTTCCCTCTAAAATCCGTCTTGTGATGGTACCCTCTGGTTATGAGATCGCCTTTGTGTCGGCCTACCTTAGAGTTTAGGATCTGAGACCGCCCTCGTGTCGGCTTTTCTTCAAAAAAACATCTTGTGATGGTACCCTCTGGTTATGAGACCGCCTTCGTGTTTGCCTACCTTAGAGTTTAGGATATGAGATCGCCCACGTGTTGGCTTTCCTTCTAAAATCCATATTGTGATGGTAACCTCTGGTTATGAGACCGCCTTCGTGTCGGCCTACCTTAGAGTTTAGGATATGAGACCGCCCTCGTGTCAGCTTTCCTTTTAAAATCCATCTTGTGATGGTAACCTCTGGTTATGAGACCGCCTTCGTGTCGGCCTACCTTAGGTTTTAGGATCTGAGACAGCCCTCGTGTTGGCTTTCCATCTAAAATCCCTCATGTGATGGTAATCTCTGGTTATGAGACCGCCTTCGTGTCGGCCTACCTTAGAGTTTAGGATCTGAGACCGCCCTCGTGTCGGCTTTCCTTCTAAAATACATCTTGTGATGGTAACCTCTTGTTATGAGACCGTCTTTGTGTCGGCTTACCTTAGAGTTTAGGATCTGAGACCGCCCTCGTGTCGGCTTTCCTTTTGAAAATCCATCTGGTGATGGTAACCTCTGGTTATGAGACCGCCTTTGTGTTGGCCTACCTTAGAGTTTAGGATATGAGACCGCCCTCGTGTTGGCTTTCCTTCTAAAATGCATCTTGTGATGGTAACCTCTGGTTATGAGACCGCCTTAGTTTCGGCCTACCTTAGAGTTTAGGATCTGAGACCGCCCTCGTGTCGACTTTCCCTCTAAAATCGATCTTTTGATGGTAACCTCTGGTTATGAGACCGCCTTGGTGTCGACCTACTTTAGCTTTTAGGATCTGAGACCGCCCTCGTGTCGAGTTTCCTTTTGAAAATCCATCTTATGATGGTAACCTTTGGTTATGAGACTGCCTTCGTGTCAGCTTACCTTAGAGTTTAGGATCTGAGACTGCCCTCGTGTCGGCTTTCCTTTTGAAAATCCATCTGATGATTGTAACCTCTGGTTATGAGACCGCCTTCGTGGCGGCCTACATTAGAGTTTAGGATCTAAAACCGCCCTCGTGTCGGCTTTCCCTCTAAAATCCGTCTTGTGATGGTAACCTCTGGTTATGAGACCGCTTTCGTGTCGGCCTACCTTAGAGTTTAGGATCTGAGACCGCCCTCGTGTCAGTTTTCTTTCTAAAATCGATCTTGTGATGTAGCCTCTGGCTATGAGATTGCCTTCGTGTCGGCCTAACTTAGAGTTTAGGATCTGAGACGCCCTCGTGTCGGCTTTCCTTTTGAAAATCCATCTTGTGATGGTAACCTCTGGTTATGAGACCGCTTTCGTGTCGGCCTACCTTAGAGTTTAGGATCTGAGACCGCCCTCGTGTCGGTTTTCTTTCTAAAATCGATCTTGTGATGTACCCTCTGGCTATGAGATTGCCTTCGTGTCGGCCTACCTTAGAGTTTAGGATCTGAGATGCCCTCGTGTCGGCTTTCCTTTTGAAAATCCATCTTGTGATGGTAACCTCTGGTTATGAGACCGCCTTCGTGTCGGCCTACCTTAGAGTTTAGAATCTGAGACCGCCCTCGTGTCGGCTTTCCTTCTAAAACCAATCTTGTGATGGTACCCTCTGGTTATGAGACCGCCTTCGTGCCGGCCTACCTTAGAGTTTAGAATCTGAGACCGCCCTCGTGTCGGCTTTCCTTCTAAAATACATCTTGTGATGGTAACCTCTTGTTATGAGACCGTCTTCGTGTCGGCTTACCTTAGAGTTTAGGATCTGAGACCGCCCTCGTGTCGGCTTTCCTTTTGAAAATCCATCTGGTGATGGTAACCTCTGGTTATGAGACCGCCTTTGTGTCGGCCTACCTTAGAGTTTAGGACCTGAGACCGCCCTCGTGTTGGCTTTCCTTCTAAAATGCATCTTGTGATGGTAACCTCTGGTTATGAGACCGCCTTCGTGTCGGCCTACCTTAGAGTTTAGGATCTGAGACCGCCCTCGTGTCGGCTTTCCTTCTATAATGCATCTTGTGATGGTAACCTCTGGTTATGAGACCGCCTTCGTTTCGGCCTACCTTAGAGTTTAGGATCTAAGACCGCCCTCGTGTCGGTTTTCTTTCTAAAATCGATCTTGTGATGTACCCTCTAGCTATGAGATTGCCTTCGTGTCGGCCTACCTTAGAGTTTAGGATCTGAGACCGCCCTCGTGTCGAGTTTCCTTTTGAAAATCCATCTTGTGATGTTAACCTTTGGTTATGAGACTGCCTTCGTGTCAGCTTACATTAGAGTTTAGGATCTGAGACTGCCCTCGTGTCGGCTTTCCTTTTGAAAATCCATCTGATGATTGTAACTTCTGGTTATGAGACCGCCTTCGTGCCAGCCTACCTTAGAGTTTAGGATCTAAGACCGCCCTCGTGTCGGTTTTCTTTCTAAAATCGATCTTGTGATGTACCCTTTAGCTATGAGATTGCCTTCGTGTCGGCCTACCTTAGAGTTTAGGATCTGAGACGCCCTCGTGTCGGCTTTCCTTTTGAAAATCCATCTTGTGATGGTAACCTCTGGTTATGAGACCGCCTTCGTGTCGGCCTACCTTAGAGTTTAGGATTTGAGACCGCCCTCGTGTCGGCTTTCCCTCTAAAATCCGTCTTGTGATGGTACCCTCTGGTTATGAGATCGCCTTTGTGTCGGCCTACCTTAGAGTTTAGGATCTGAGACCGCCCTCGTGTCGGCTTTTCTTCAAAAAAACATCTTGTGATGGTACCCTCTGGTTATGAGACCGCCTTCGTGTTTGCCTACCTTAGAGTTTAGGATATGAGATCGCCCACGTGTTGGCTTTCCTTCTAAAATCCATATTGTGATGGTAACCTCTGGTTATGAGACCGCCTTCGTGTCGGCCTACCTTAGAGTTTAGGATATGAGACCGCCCTCGTGTCAGCTTTCCTTTTAAAATCCATCTTGTGATGGTAACCTCTGGTTATGAGACCGCCTTCGTGTCGGCCTACCTTAGGTTTTAGGATCTGAGACAGCCCTCGTGTTGGCTTTCCATCTAAAATCCCTCATGTGATGGTAATCTCTGGTTATGAGACCGCCTTCGTGTCGGCCTACCTTAGAGTTTAGGATCTGAGACCGCCCTCGTGTCGGCTTTCCTTCTAAAATACATCTTGTGATGGTAACCTCTTGTTATGAGACCGTCTTTGTGTCGGCTTACCTTAGAGTTTAGGATCTGAGACCGCCCTCGTGTCGGCTTTCCTTTTGAAAATCCATCTGGTGATGGTAACCTCTGGTTATGAGACCGCCTTTGTGTTGGCCTACCTTAGAGTTTAGGATATGAGACCGCCCTCGTGTTGGCTTTCCTTCTAAAATGCATCTTGTGATGGTAACCTCTGGTTATGAGACCGCCTTAGTTTCGGCCTACCTTAGAGTTTAGGATCTGAGACCGCCCTCGTGTCGACTTTCCCTCTAAAATCGATCTTTTGATGGTAACCTCTGGTTATGAGACCGCCTTGGTGTCGACCTACTTTAGCTTTTAGGATCTGAGACCGCCCTCGTGTCGAGTTTCCTTTTGAAAATCCATCTTATGATGGTAACCTTTGGTTATGAGACTGCCTTCGTGTCAGCTTACCTTAGAGTTTAGGATCTGAGACTGCCCTCGTGTCGGCTTTCCTTTTGAAAATCCATCTGATGATTGTAACCTCTGGTTATGAGACCGCCTTCGTGGCGGCCTACATTAGAGTTTAGGATCTAAAACCGCCCTCGTGTCGGCTTTCCCTCTAAAATCCGTCTTGTGATGGTAACCTCTGGTTATGAGACCGCTTTCGTGTCGGCCTACCTTAGAGTTTAGGATCTGAGACCGCCCTCGTGTCAGTTTTCTTTCTAAAATCGATCTTGTGATGTAGCCTCTGGCTATGAGATTGCCTTCGTGTCGGCCTAACTTAGAGTTTAGGATCTGAGACGCCCTCGTGTCGGCTTTCCTTTTGAAAATCCATCTTGTGATGGTAACCTCTGGTTATGAGACCGCTTTCGTGTCGGCCTACCTTAGAGTTTAGGATCTGAGACCGCCCTCGTGTCGGTTTTCTTTCTAAAATCGATCTTGTGATGTACCCTCTGGCTATGAGATTGCCTTCGTGTCGGCCTACCTTAGAGTTTAGGATCTGAGACGCCCTCGTGTCGGCTTTCCTTTTGAAAATCCATCTTGTGATGGTAACCTCTGGTTATGAGACCGCCTTCGTGTCGGCCTACCTTAGAGTTTAGAATCTGATACCGCCCTCGTGTCGGCTTTCCTTCTAAAACCCATCTTGTGATGGTACCCTCTGGTTATGAGACCGCCTTCGTGCCGGCCTACCTTAGAGTTTAGAATCTGAGACCGCCCTCGTGTCGGCTTTCCTTCTAAAATACATCCTGTCATGGTAACCTCTTGTTATGAGACCGTCTTCGTGTCGGCTTACCTTAGAGTTTAGGATCTGAGACCGCCCTCGTGTCGGCTTTTCTTCAAAAAAACATCTTGTGATGGTACCCTTTAGTTATGAGACCGCCTTCGTGTTTGCCTACCTTAGAGTTTAGGATATGAGATCACCCACGTGTTGGCTTTCCTTCTAAAATCCATATTGTGATGGTAACCTCTGGTTATGAGACCGCTTTCGTGTCGGCCTACCTTAGAGTTTAGGATCTGAGACCGCCCTCGTGTCAGTTTTCTTTCTAAAATCGATCTTGTGATGTAGCCTCTGGCTATGAGATTGCCTTCGTGTCGGCCTAACTTAGAGTTTAGGATCTGAGACGCCCTCGTGTCGACTTTCCTTTTGAAAATCCATCTTGTGATGGTAACCTCTGGTTATGAGACCGCTTTCGTGTCGGCCTACCTTAGAGTTTAGGATCTGAGACCGCCCTCGTGTCGGTTTTCTTTCTAAAATCGATCTTGTGATGTACCCTCTGGCTATGAGATTGCCTTCGTGTCGGCCTACCTTAGAGTTTAGGATCTGAGACGCCCTCGTGTCGGCTTTCCTTTTGAAAATCCATCTTGTGATGGTAACCTCTGGTTATGAGACCGCCTTCGTGTCGGCCTACCTTAGAGTTTAGAATCTGATACCGCCCTCGTGTCGGCTTTCCTTCTAAAACCCATCTTGTGATGGTACCCTCTGGTTATGACACCGCCTTCGTGCCGGCCTACCATAGAGTTTAGAATCTGAGACCGCCCTCGTGTCGGCTTTCCTTCTAAAATACATCTTGTCATGGTAACCTCTTGTTATGAGACCGTCTTCGTGTCGGCTTACCTTAGAGTTTAGGATCTGAGACCGCCCTCGTGTCGGCTTTTCTTCAAAAAAACATCTTGTGATGGTACGCTCTGGTTATGAGACCGCCTTCGTGTTTGCCTACCTTAGAGTTTAGGATATGAGATCACCCACGTATTGGCTTTCCTTCTAAAATCCATATTGTGATGGTAACCTCTGGTTATGAGACCGCCTTCGTGTCGGCCTACCTTAGAGTTTAGGATATGAGACCGCCCACGTGTCAGCTTTCCTTCTAAAATCCCTCTTGTGATGGTAACCTCTGGTTATGAGACCGCCTTGGTATCGGCCTACCTTAGAGTTTAGGATTTGAGACCGCCCTCGTGTCGGCTTTCCTTCTAAAATCCATCTTGTGATGTTAACCTCTGGTTATGAGACCGCATTCGTGTCGGCCTACCATAGGTTTTAGGATCTGAGACAGCCCTCGTGTTGGCTTTCCTTCTAAAATCCCTCATGTGATGGTAATCTCTGGTTATGAGACCGCCTTCGTGTCGGCCTACCTTAGAGTTTAGGATCAGAGACCGCCCTCGTGTCGGCTTTCCTTCTAAAATCCATCTTGTGATGGTAAACACTGGTTATGAGACCGCCTTCGTGTCGGCCTACCTTAGAGTTTAGAATCTGAGACCGCCCTCGTGTCGGCTTTCCTTCTAAAACCCATCTTGTGATGGTACCCTCTGGTTATGAGACCGCCTTCGTGCCGGCCTACCTTAGAGTTTAGAATCTGAGACCGCCCTCGTGTCGGCTTTCCTTCTAAAATACATCTTGTGATGGTAACCTCTTGTTATGAGACCGTCTTTGTGTCGGCTTACCTTAGAGTTTAGGATCTGAGACCGCTCTCGTGTCGGCTTTCCTTTTGAAAATCCATCTGGTGATGGTAACCTCTGGTTATGAGACCGCCTTAGTGTCGGCCTACCTTAGAGTTTAGGATCTGAGACCGCCCTCGTGTTGGCTTTCCTTCTAAAATGCATCTTGTGATGGTAACCTCTGGTTATGAGACTGCCTTAGTTTCGGCCTACCTTAGAGTTTAGGATCTGAGACCGCCCTCGTGTCGACTTTCCCTCTAAAATACATCTTTTGATGGTAACCTCTGGTTATGAGACCGCCTTGGTGTCGACCTACTTTAGAGTTTAGGATCTGAGACCGCCCTCGTGTCGAGTTTCCTTTTGAAAATCCATCTTATGATGGTAACCTTTGGTTATGAGACTGCCTTCGTGTCAGCTTACCTTAGAGTTTAGGATCTGAGACTGCCCTCGTGTCGGCTTTCCTTTTGAAAATCCATCTGATGATTGTAACCTCTGGTTATGAGACCGCCTTCGGGTCGGCCTACATTAGAGTTTAGGATCTAAGACCGCCCTCGTGTCGGCTTTCCCTCTAAAATCCGTCTTGTTATGGTAACCTCTGGTTATGAGACCGCTTTCGTGTCGGCCTACCTTAGAGTTTAGGATCTGAGACCGCCCTCGTGTCGGTTTTCTTTCTAAAATCGATCTTGTGATGTACCCTCTGGCTATGAGATTGCCTTCGTGTCGGCCTACCTTAGAGTTTAGGATCTGAGACGCCCTCGTGTAGGCTTTCCTTTTGAAAATCCATCTTGTGATGGTAACCTCTGGTTATGAGACCGCTTTCGTGTCGGCCTACCTTAGAGTTTAGGATCTGAGACCGCCCTCGTGTCGGTTTTCTTTCTAAAATCGATCTTGTGATGTACCCTCTGGCTATGAGATTGCCTTCGTGTCGGCCTACCTTAGAGTTTAGGATCTGAGATGCCCTCGTGTCGGCTTTCCTTTTGAAAATCCATCTTGTGATGGTAACCTCTGGTTATGAGACCGCCTTCGTGTCGGCCTACCTTAGAGTTTAGAATCTGAGACCGCCCTCGTGCCGGCTTTCCTTCTAAAACCCATCTTGTGATGGTACCCTCTGGTTATGAGACCGCCTTCGTGCCGGCCTACCTTAGAGTTTAGAATCTGAGACCGCCCTCGTGTCGGCTTTCCTTCTAAAATACATCTTGTCATGGTAACCTCTTTTTATGAGACCGTCTTCGTGTCGGCTTACCTTAGAGTTTAGGATCTGAGACCGCCCTCGTGTCGGCTTTCCTTTTGAAAATCCATCTGGTGATGGTAACCTCTGGTTATGAGACCGCCTTTGTGTCGGCCTACCTTAGAGTTTAGGACCTGAGACCGCCCTCGTGTTGGCTTTCCTTCTAAAATGCATCTTGTGATGGTAACCTCTGGTTATGAGACCGCCTTCGTGTCGGCCTACCTTAGAGTTTAGGATCTGAGACCGCCCTCGTGTCGGCTTTCCTTCTAAAATGCATCTTGTGATGGTAACCTCTGGTTATGAGACCGCCTTCGTTTCGGCCTACCTTAGAGTTTAGGATCTGAGACCGCCCTCGTGTCGAGTTTCCCTCTAAAATCCATCATTTGAAGGTAACCTCTGGTTATGAGACCGCCTTCGTGTCGGCCTACCTTAGAGTTTAGGATCTGAGACCGCCCTCGTGTCGAGTTTCCTTTTGAAAATCCATCTTGTGATGTTAACCTTTGGTTATGAGACTGCCTTCGTGTCAGCTTACATTAGAGTTTAGGATCTGAGACTGCCCTCGTGTCGGCTTTCCTTTTGAAAATCCATCTGATGATTGTAACTTCTGGTTATGAGACCGCCTTCGTGCCGGCCTACCTTAGAGTTTAGGATCTAAGACCGCCCTCGTGTCGGTTTTCTTTCTAAAATCGATCTTGTGATGTACCCTCTAGCTATGAGATTGCCTTCGTGTCGGCCTACCTTAGAGTTTAGGATCTGAGACGCCCTCGTGTCGGCTTTCCTTTTGAAAATCCATCTTGTGATGGTAACCTCTGGTTATGAGACCGCCTTCGTGTCGGCCTACCTTAGAGTTTAGGATTTGAGACCGCCCTCGTGTCGGCTTTCCCTCTAAAATCCGTCTTGTGATGGTACCCTCTGGTTATGAGATCGCCTTTGTGTCGGCCTACCTTAGAGTTTAGGATCTGAGACCGCCCTCGTGTCGGCTTTTCTTCAAAAAAACATCTTGTGATGGTACCCTCTGGTTATGAGACCGCCTTCGTGTTTGCCTACCTTAGAGTTTAGGATATGAGATCGCCCACGTGTTGGCTTTCCTTCTAAAATCCATATTGTGATGGTAACCTCTGGTTATGAGACCGCCTTCGTGTCGGCCTACCTTAGAGTTTAGGATATGAGACCGCCCTCGTGTCAGCTTTCCTTCTAAAATCCATCTTGTGATGGTAACCTCTGGTTATGAGACCGCCTTCGTGTCGGCCTACCTTAGGTTTTAGGATCTGAGACAACCCTCGTGTTGGCTTTCCTTCTAAAATCCCTCATGTGATGGTAATCTCTGGTTATGAGACCGCCTTCGTGTCGGCCTACCTTATAGTTTAGGATCAGAGACCGCCCTCGTGTCGGCTTTCCTTCTAAAATCCATCTTGTGATGGTAACCACTGGTTATGAGACCGCCTTCGTGTCGGCCTACCTTAGAGTTTAGAATCTGAGACCGCCCTCATGTCGGCTTTCCTTCTAAAACCCATCTTGTGATGGTACCCTCTGGTTATGAGACCGCCTTCGTGTCGGCCTACCTTAGAGTTTAGAATCTGAGACCGCCCTCGTTTCGGCTTTCCTTCTAAAATACATCTTGTGATGGTAACCTCTTGTTATGAGACCGTCTTCGTGTCGGCTTACCTTAGAGTTTAGGATCTGAGACCGCCCTCGTGTAGGCTTTCCTTTTGAAAATCCATCTGGTGATGGTAACCTCTGGTTATGAGACCGCCTTTGTGTCGGCCTATCTTAGAGTTTAGGATCTGAGACCGCCCTCGTGTCGGCTTTCCTTCTAAAATGCATCTTGTGATGGTAACCTCTGGTTATGAGACCGCCTTCGTTTCGGCCTACCTTAGAGTTTAGGATCTGAGACCGTCCTCGTGTCGACTTTCCCTCTAAAATCCATCTTTTGATGGTAACCTCTGGTTATGAGACCGCCTTGGTGTCGACCTACCTTAGAGTTTAGGATCTGAGACCGCCCTCGTGTCGAGTTTCCTTTTGAAAATCCATCTTATGATGTTAACCTTTGGTTATGAGACTGCCTTCGTGTCAGCTTACATTAGAGTTTAGGATCTGAGACTGCCCTCGTGTCGGCTTTCCTTTTGAAAATCCATCTGATGATTGTAACTTCTGGTTATGAGACCGCCTTCGTGTCGGCCTACATTAGAGTTTAGGATCTAAGACCGCCCTCGTGTCGGCTTTCCCTCTAAAATCTGTCTTGTGATGGTAACCTCTGGTTATGAGACCGCCTTCGTGTCGGCCTACCTTAGAGTTTAGGATCTGAGACCGCCCTCGTGTCGGTTTTCTTTCTAAAATCGATCTTGTGATGTACCCTCTGGCTATGAGATTGCCTTCGTGTCGGCCTACCTTAGAGTTTAGGATCTGAGACGCCCTCGTGTCGGCTTTCCTTTTGAAAATCCATCATGTGATGGTAACCTCTGGTTATGAGACCGCCTTCGTGTCGGCCTACCTTAGAGTTTAGGATTTGAGACCGCCCTCGTGTCGGCTTTCCCTCTAAAATCCGTCTTGTGATGGTACCCTCTGGTTATGTGATCGCCTTTGTGTCGGCCTACCTTAGAGTTTAGGATCTGAGACCGCCCTCGTGTCGGCTTTTCTTCAAAAAAACATCTTGTGATGGTACCCTCTGGTTATGAGACCGCCTTCGTGTCGGCCTACCTTAGAGTTTAGGATATGAGACCGCCCTCGTGTCAGCTTTCCTTCTAAAATCCATCTTGTGATGGTAACCTCTGGTTATGAGACCGCCTTCGTGTCGGCCTACCTTAGGTTTTAGGATCTGAGACAGCTCTCGTGTTGGCTTTCCTTCTAAAATCCCTCATGTGATGGTAATCTCTGGTTATGAGACCGCCTTCGTGTCGGCCTACCTTAGAGTTTAGAATCTGAGACCGCCCTCGTGTCGGCTTTCCTTCTAAAACCCATCTTGTGATGGTACCCTCTGGTTATGAGACCGCCTTCGTGTCGGCCTACCTTAGAGTTTAGAATCTGAGACCGCCCTCGTTTCGGCTTTCCTTCTAAAATACATCTTGTGATGGTAACCTCTTGTTATGAGACCGTCTTCGTGTCGGCTTACCTTAGAGTTTAGGATCTGAGACCGCCCCCGTGTAGGCTTTCCTTTTGAAAATCCATCTGGTGATGGTAACCTCTGGTTATGAGACCGCCTTTGTGTCGGCCTACCTTAGAGTTTAGGATCTGAGACCGCCCTCGTGTCGGCTTTCCTTCTAAAATGCATCTTGTGATGGTAACCTCTGGTTATGAGACCGCCTTCGTTTCGACCTACCTTAGAGTTTAGGATCTGAGACCGCCCTCGTGTCGACTTTCCCTCTAAAATCCATCTTTTGATGGTAACCTCTGGTTATGAGACCGCCTTGGTGTCGACCTACCTTAGAGTTTAGGATCTGAGACCGCCCTCGTGTCGAGTTTCCTTTTGAAAATCTATCTTATGATGTTAACCTTTGGTTATGAGACTGCCTTCGTGTCAGCTTACATTAGAGTTTAGGATCTGAGACTGCCCTCGTGTCGGCTTTCCTTTTGAAAATCCATCTGATGATTGTAACTTCTGGTTATGAGACCGCCTTCGTGTCGGCCTACATTAGAGTTTAGGATCTAAGACCGCCCTCGTGTCGGCTTTCCCTCTAAAATCTGTCTTGTGATGGTAACCTCTGGTTATGAGACCGCCTTCGTGTCGGCCTACCTTAGAGTTTAGGATCTGAGACCGCCCTCGTGTCGGTTTTCTTTCTAAAATCGATCTTGTGATGTACCCTCTGGCTATGAGATTGCCTTCGTGTCGGCCTACCTTAGAGTTTAGGATCTGAGACGCCCTCGTGTCGGCTTTCCTTTTGAAAATCCATCTTGTGATGGTAACCTCTGGTTATGAGACCGCCTTCGTGTCGGCCTACCTTAGAGTTTAGGATTTGAGACCGCCCTCATGTCGGCTTTCCCTCTAAAATCCGTCTTGTGATGGTACCCTCTGGTTATGAGATCGCCTTTGTGTCGGCCTACCTTAGAGTTTAGGATCTGAGACCGCCTTCGTGTCGGCTTTTCTTCAAAAAAACATCTTGTGATGGTACCCTCTGGTTATGAGACCTCCTTCGTGTTTGCCTACCTTAGAGTTTAGGATATGAGATCGCCCACGTGTGGGCTTTCCTTCTAAAATCCATATTGTGATGGTAACCTCTGGTTATGAGACCGCCTTCGTGTCGGCCTACCTTAGAGTTTAGGATATGAGACCGCCCTCGTGTCAGCTTTCCTTCTAAAATCCATCTTGTGATGGTAACCTCTGGTTATGAGACCGCCTTCGTGTCGGCCTACCTTAGGTTTTAGGATCTGAGACAACCCTCGTGTTGGCTTTCCTTCTAAAATCCCTCATGTGATGGTAATCTCTGGTTATGAGACCGCCTTCGTGTCGGCCTACCTTAGAGTTTAGAATCTGAGACCGCCCTCGTGTCGGCTTTCCTTCTAAAACCCATCTTGTGATGGTACCCTCTGGTTATGAGACCGCCTTCGTGTCGGCCTACCTTAGAGTTTAGAATCTGAGACCGCCCTCGTGTCGGCTTTCCTTCTAAAATACATCTTGTGATGGTAACCTCTTGTTATGAGACCGTCTTCGTGTCGGCTTACCTTAGAGTTTAGGATCTGAGACCGCCCTCGTGTCGGCTTTCCTTTTGAAAATCCATCTGGTGATGGTAACCTCTGGTTATGAGACCGCCTTTGTGTCGGCCTACCTTAGAGTTTAGGATCTGAGACCGCCCTCGTGTCGGCTTTCCTTCTAAAATGCATCCTGTGATGGTAACCTCTGGTTATGAGACCGCCTTCATTTCGGCCTACCTTAGAGTTTAGGATCTGAGACCGCCCTCGTGTCAACTTTCCCTCTAAAATCCATCTTTTGATGGTAACCTCTGGTTATGAGACCTCCTTGGTGTCGACCTACCTTAGAGTTTAGGATCTGAGACCTCCCTCGTGTCGAGTTTCCTTTTGAAAATCCATCTTATGATGTTAACCTTTGGTTATGAGACTGCCTTCGTGTCAGCTTACCTTAGAGTTTAGGATCTGAGACTGCCCTCGTGTCGGCTTTCCTTTTGAAAATCCATCTGATGATTGTAACTTCTGGTTATGAGACCGCCTTCGTGTCGGCCTACATTAGAGTTTAGGATCTAAGATCGCCCTCGTGTCGGCTTTCCCACTAAAATCCGTCTTGTGATGGTAACCTCTGGTTATGAGACCGCTTTCGTGTCGGCCTACCTTTGAGTTTAGGATCTGAGACCGCCCTCGTGTCGGTTTTCTTTCTAAAATCGATCTTGTGATGTACCCTCTGGCTATGAGATTGCCTTCGTGTCGGCCTACCTTAGAGTTTAGGATCTGAGACGCCCTCGTGTCGGCTTTCCTTTTGAAAATCCATCTTGTGATGGTAACCTCTGGTTATGAGACCGCCTTCGTGTCGGCCTACCTTAGAGTTTAGGATTTGAGACCGCCCTCGTGTCGGCTTTTCTTCAAAAAAACATCTTGTGATGGTAACCTCTGAATATGAGATCGTCTTCGTGTCGGCCTACCTTAGAGTTGAGGATCTGAGACCGCCCTCGTGTTGGCTTTCCTTCAAAAATCCATCTTGTGATGGTACCCTCTAGTTATGAGATCGCCTTTGTGTCGGCCTACCTTAGAGTTTAGGATCTGAGACCACCCTCGTGTCGGCTTTTCTTCAAAAAAACATCTTGTGATGGTAACCTCTGGTTACGGGACCGCCTTCGTTTTGGCCTACCTTAGAGTTTAGGATCTGAGACCGCCCTCGTGTCGACTTTCTCTCTAAAATCTATCTTTTGATGGTAACCTCTGGTTATGAGACCGCCTTGGTGTCGGCCTACCTTAGAGTTTAGGATTTGAGACCGCCCTCGTGTCAGCTTTCCTTCTAAAATCCATCTTGTGATGGTAACCTCTGGTTATGAGACCGCCTTCGTGTCGGCCTACCTTAGGTTTTAGGATCTGAGACAGCACTCGTGTTGGCTTTCCTTCTAAAATCCCTCATGTGATGGTAATCTCTGGTTATGAGACCGCCTTCGTGTCGGCCTACCTTAGAGTTTAGGATCAGAGACCGCCCTCGTGTCGGCTTTCCTTCTAAAATCCATCTTGTGATGGTAACCACGGGTTATGAGACCGCCTTCGTGTCGGCCTACCTTAGAGTTTAGAATCTGAGACCGCCCTCGTGTCGGCTTTCCTTCTAAATCCCATCTTGTGATGGTACCCTCTGGTTATGAAACCGCCTTCGTGTCGGCCTACCTTAGAGTTTAGAATCTGAGACCGCCCTCGTTTCGGCTTTCCTTCTAAAATACATCTTGTGATGGTAACCTCTTGTTATGAGACCGTCTTCGTGTCGGCTTACCTTAGAGTTTAGGATCTGAGACCGCCCTCGTGTAGGCTTTCCTTTTGAAAATCCATCTGGTGATGGTAACCTCTGGTTTTGAGACCGCCTTTGTGTCGGCCTACCTTAGAGTTTAGGATCTGAGACCGCCCACGTGTCGGCTTTCCTTCTAAAATGCATCTTGTGATGGTAACCTCTGGTTATGAGACAGCCTTCGTTTCGGGCTACCTTAGATTTTAGGATCTGAGACCGCCCTCGTGTCGACTTTCCCTCTAAAATCCATCTTTTGATGGTAACCTCTGGTTATGAGACCGCTTTGGTGTCGACCTACCTTAGAGTTTAGGATCTGAGACCGCCCTCGTGTCGAGTTTCCTTTTGAAAATCCATCTTATGATGTTAACCTTTGGTTATGAGACTGCCTTCGTGTCAGCTTACATTAGAGTTTAGGATCTGAGACTGCCCTCGTGTCGGCTTTCCTTTTGAAAATCCATCTGATGATTGTAACTTCTGGTTATGAGACCGCCTTCGTGTCGGCCTACATTAGAGTTTAGGATCTAAGACCGCCCTCGTGTCGGCTTTCCCTCTAAAATCTGTCTTGTGATGGTAACCTCTGGTTATGAGACCGCCTTCGTGTCGGCCTACCTTAGAGTTTAGGATCTGAGACCGCCCTCGTGTCGGTTTTCTTTCTAAAATCGATCTTGTGATGTACCCTCTGGCTATTAGATTGCCTTCGTGTCGGCCTACCTTAGAGTTTAGGATCTGAGACGCCCTCGTGCCGGCTTTCCTTTTGAAAATCCATCTTGTGATGGTAACCTCTGGTTATGAGACCGCCTTCGTGTCGGCCTACCTTAGAGTTTAGGATTTGAGACCGCCCTCGTGTCGGCTTTTCTTCAAAAAAACATCTTGTGATGGTAACCTCTGAATATGAGATCGTCTTCGTGTCGGCCTACCTTAGAGTTGAGGATCTGAGACCGCCCTCGTGTTGGCTTTCCTTCAAAAATCCATCTTGTGATGGTACCCTCTAGTTATGAGATCGCCTTTGTGTCGGCCTACCTTAGAGTTTAGGATCTGAGACCACCCTCGTGTCGGCTTTTCTTCAAAAAAACATCTTGTGATGGTAACCTCTGGTTACGGGACCGCCTTCGTTTTGGCCTACCTTAGAGTTTAGGATCTGAGACCGCCCTCGTGTCGACTTTCCCTCTAAAATCTATCTTTTGATGGTAACCTCTGGTTATGAGACCGCCTTGGTGTCGGCCTACCTTAGAGTTTAGGATTTGAGACCGCCCTCGTGTCAGCTTTCCTTCTAAAATCCATCTTGTGATGGTAACCTCTGGTTATGAGACCGCCTTCGTGTCGGCCTACCTTAGGTTTTAGGATCTGAGACAGCACTCGTGTTGGCTTTCCTTCTAAAATCCCTCATGTGATGGTAATCTCTGGTTATGAGACCGCCTTCGTGTCGGCCTACCTTAGAGTTTAGGATCAGAGACCGCCCTCGTGTCGGCTTTCCTTCTAAAATCCATCTTGTGATGGTAACCACGGGTTATGAGACCGCCTTCGTGTCGGCCTACCTTAGAGTTTAGAATCTGAGACCGCCCTCGTGTCGGCTTTCCTTCTAAATCCCATCTTGTGATGGTACCCTCTGGTTATGAAACCGCCTTCGTGTCGGCCTACCTTAGAGTTTAGAATCTGAGACCGCCCTCGTTTCGGCTTTCCTTCTAAAATACATCTTGTGATGGTAACCTCTTGTTATGAGACCGTCTTCGTGTCGGCTTACCTTAGAGTTTAGGATCTGAGACCGCCCTCGTGTAGGCTTTCCTTTTGAAAATCCATCTGGTGATGGTAACCTCTGGTTTTGAGACCGCCTTTGTGTCGGCCTACCTTAGAGTTTAGGATCTGAGACCGCCCACGTGTCGGCTTTCCTTCTAAAATGCATCTTGTGATGGTAACCTCTGGTTATGAGACAGCCTTCGTTTCGGGCTACCTTAGATTTTAGGATCTGAGACCGCCCTCGTGTCGACTTTCCCTCTAAAATCCATCTTTTGATGGTAACCTCTGGTTATGAGACCGCTTTGGTGTCGACCTACCTTAGAGTTTAGGATCTGAGACCGCCCTCGTGTCGAGTTTCCTTTTGAAAATCCATCTTATGATGTTAACCTTTGGTTATGAGACTGCCTTCGTGTCAGCTTACATTAGAGTTTAGGATCTGAGACTGCCCTCGTGTCGGCTTTCCTTTTGAAAATCCATCTGATGATTGTAACTTCTGGTTATGAGACCGCCTTCGTGTCGGCCTACATTAGAGTTTAGGATCTAAGACCGCCCTCGTGTCGGCTTTCCCTCTAAAATCTGTCTTGTGATGGTAACCTCTGGTTATGAGACCGCCTTCGTGTCGGCCTACCTTAGAGTTTAGGATCTGAGACCGCCCTCGTGTCGGTTTTCTTTCTAAAATCGATCTTGTGATGTACCCTCTGGCTATTAGATTGCCTTCGTGTCGGCCTACCTTAGAGTTTAGGATCTGAGACGCCCTCGTGCCGGCTTTCCTTTTGAAAATCCATCTTGTGATGGTAACCTCTGGTTATGAGACCGCCTTCGTGTCGGCCTACCTTAGAGTTTAGGATTTGAGACCGCCCTCGTGTCGGCTTTCCCTCTAAAATCCGTCTTGTGATGGTACCCTCTGGTTATGAGATCGCCTTTGTGTCGGCCTACCTTAGAGTTTAGGATCTGAGACCGCCCTCGTGTCGGCTTTTCTTCAAAAAAACATCTTGTGATGGTACCCTCTGGTTATGAGACCGCCTTCGTGTTTGCCTACCTTAGAGTTTAGGATATGAGATCGCCCACGTGTTGGCTTTCCTTCTAAAATCCATATTGTGATGGTAACCTCTGGTTATGAGACCGCCTTCGTGTCGGCCTACCTTAGAGTTTAGGATATGAGACCGCCCTCGTGTCAGCTTTCCTTCTAAAATCCATCTTGTGATGGTAACCTCTGGTTATGAGACCGCCTTCGTGTCTGCCTACCTTAGGTTTTAGGATCTGAGACAGCCCTCATGTTGGCTTTCCTTCTAAAATCCCTCATGTGATGGTAATCTCTGGTTATGAGACCGCCTTCGTGTCGGGCTACCTTAGAGTTTAGGATCAGAGACCTCCCTCGTGTCGGCTTTCCTTCTAAAATCCATCTTGTGATGGTAACCACTGGTTATGAGACCGCCTTCGTGTCGGCCTACCTTAGAGTTTAGAATCTGAGACCGCCCTCGTGTCGGCTTTCCTTCTAAAATACATCTTGTGATGGTAACCTCTTGTTATGAGACCGCCTTGGTGTCGGCCTACCTTAGAGTTTAGGATTTGAGACCGCCCTCGTGTCAGCTTTCCTTCTAAAATCCATCTTGTGATGGTAATCTCTGGTTATGAGACCGCCTTCGTGTCGGCCTACCTTAGGTTTTAGGATCTGAGACAGCACTCGTGTTGGCTTTCCTTCTAAAATCCCTCATGTGATGGTAATCTCTGGTTATGAGACCGCCTTCGTGTCGGCCTACCTTAGAGTTTAGGATCAGAGACCGCCCTCGTGTCGGCTTTCCTTCTAAAATCCATCTTGTGATGGTAACCACTGGTTATGAGACCGCCTTCGTGTCGGCCTACCTTAGAGTTTAGAATCTTAGACCGCCCTCGTGTCGGCTTTCCTTCTAAAACCCATCTTGTGATGGTACCCTCTGGTTATGAGACCGCCTTCGTGTCGGCCTACCTTAGAGTTTAGAATCTGAGACCGCCCTCGTTTCGGCTTTCCTTCTAAAATACATCTTGTGATGGTAACCTCTTGTTATGAGACCGTCTTCGTGTCGGCTTACCTTAGAGTTTAGGATCTGAGACCGCCCTCGTGTAGGCTTTCCTTTTGAAAATCCATCTGGTGATGGTAACCTCTGGTTATGAGACCGCCTTTGTGTCGGCCTACCTTAGAGTTTAGGATCTGAGACCACCCTCGTGTCGGCTTTCCTTCTAAAATGCATCTTGTGATGGTAACCTCTGGTTATGAGACCGCCTTCGTTTCGGCCTACGTTAGAGTTTAGGATCTGAGACCGCCCTCGTGTCGACTTTCCCTCTAAAATCCATCTTTTGATGGTAACCTCTGGTTATGAGACCGCCTTGGTGTCGACCTACCTTAGAGTTTAGGATCTAAGACCGCCCTCGTGTCGAGTTTCCTTTTGAAAATCCATCTTATGATGTTAACCTTTGGTTATGAGACTGCCTTCGTGTCAGCTTACATTAGAGTTTAGGATCTGAGACTGCCCTCGTGTCGGCTTTCCTTTTGAAAATCCATCTGATGATTGTAACTTCTGGTTATGAGACCGCCTTCGTGTCGGCCTACATTAGAGTTTAGGATCTAAGACCGCCCTCGTGTCGGCTTTCCCTCTAAAATCTGTCTTGTGATGGTAACCTCTGGTTATGAGACCGCCTTCGTGTCGGCCTACCTTAGAGTTTAGGATCTGAGACCGCCCTCGTGTCGGTTTTCTTTCTAAAATCGATCTTGTGATGTACCCTCTGGCTATGAGATTGCCTTCGTGTCGGCCTACCTTAGAGTTTAGGATCTGAGACCCCCTCGTGTCGGCTTTCCTTTTGAAAATCCATCTTGTGATGGTAACCTCTGGTTATGAGACCGCCTTCGTGTCGGCCTACCTTAGAGTTTAGGATTTGAGACCGCCCTCGTGTCGGCTTTCCCTCTAAAATCCGTCTTGTGATGGTACCCTCTGGTTATGAGATCGCCTTTGTGTCGGCCTACCTTAGAGTTTAGGATCTGAGACCGCCCTCGTGTCGGCTTTTCTTCAAAAAAACATCTTGTGATGGTACCCTCTGGTTATGAGACCGCCTTCGTGTTTGCCTACCTTAGAGTTTAGGATATGAGATCGCCCACGTGTTGGCTTTCCTTCTAAAATCCATATTGTGATGGTAACCTCTGGTTATGAGACCGCCTTCGTGTCGGCCTACCTTAGAGTTTAGGATATGAGACCGCCCTCGTGTCAGCTTTCCTTCTAAAATCCATCTTGTGATGGTAACCTCTGGTTATGAGACCGCCTTCGTGTCTGCCTACCTTAGGTTTTAGGATCTGAGACAGCCCTCGTGTTGGCTTTCCTTCTAAAATCCCTCATGTGATGGTAATCTCTGGTTATGAGACCGCCTTCGTGTCGGCCTACCTTAGAGTTTAGGATCAGAGACCTCCCTCGTGTCGGCTTTCCTTCTAAAATCCATCTTGTGATGGTAACCACTGGTTATGAGACCGCCTTCGTGTCGGCCTACCTTAGAGTTTAGAATCTGAGACCTCCCTCGTGTCGGCTTTCCTTCTAAAACCCATCTTGTGATGGTACCCTCTGGTTATGAGACCGCCTTCGTGTCGGCCTAACTTAGAGTTTAGAATCTGAGACCGCCCTCGTGTCGGCTTTCCTTCTAAAATACATCTTGTGATGGTAACCTCTTGTTATGAGACCGCCTTGGTGTCGGCCTACCTTAGAGTTTAGGATTTGAGACCTCCCTCGTGTCAGCTTTCCTTCTAAAATCCATCTTGTGATGGTAATCTCTGGTTATGAGACCGCCTTCGTGTCGGCCTACCTTAGGTTTTAGGATCTGAGACAGCACTCGTGTTGGCTTTCCTTCTAAAATCCCTCATGTGATGGTAATCTCTGGTTATGAGACCGCCTTCGTGTCGGCCTACCTTAGAGTTTAGGATCAGAGACCGCCCTCGTGTAGGCTTTCCTTCTAAAATCCATCTTGTGATGGTAACCACTGGTTATGAGACCGCCTTCGTGTCGGCCTACCTTAGAGTTTAGAATCTGAGACCGCCCTCGTGTCGGCTTTCCTTCTAAAACCCATCTTGTGATGGTACCCTCTGGTTATGAGACCGCCTTCGTGTCGGCCTACCTTAGAGTTTAGAATCTGAGACCGCCCTCGTTTCGGCTTTCCTTCTAAAATACATCTTGTGATGGTAACCTCTTGTTATGAGACCGTCTTCGTGTCGGCTTACCTTAGAGTTTAGGATCTGAGACCGCCCTCGTGTAGGCTTTCCTTTTGAAAATCCATCTGGTGATGGTAACCTCTGGTTATGAGACCGCCTTTGTGACGGCCTACCTTAGAGTTTAGGATCTGAGACCACCCTCGTGTCGGCTTTCCTTCTAAAATGCATCTTGTGATGGTAACCTCTGGTTATGAGACCGCCTTCGTTTCGGCCTACGTTAGAGTTTAGGATCTGAGACCGCCCTCGTGTCGACTTTCCCTCTAAAATCCATCTTTTGATGGTAACCTCTGGTTATGAGACCGCCTTGGTGTCGACCTACCTTAGAGTTTAGGATCTAAGACCGCCCTCGTGTCGAGTTTCCTTTTGAAAATCCATCTTATGATGTTAACCTTTGGTTATGAGACTGCCTTCGTGTCAGCTTACATTAGAGTTTAGGATCTGAGACTGCCCTCGTGTCGGCTTTCCTTTTGAAAATCCATCTGATGATTGTAACTTCTGGTTATGAGACCGCCTTCGTGTCGGCCTACATTAGAGTTTAGGATCTAAGACCGCCCTCGTGTCGGCTTTCCCTCTAAAATCTGTCTTGTGATGGTAACCTCTGGTTATGAGACCGCCTTCGTGTCGGCCTACCTTAGAGTTTAGGATCTGAGACCGCCCTCGTGTCGGTTTTCTTTCTAAAATCGATCTTGTGATGTACCCTCTGGCTATGAGATTGCCTTCGTGTCGGCCTACCTTAGAGTTTAGGATCTGAGACCCCCTCGTGTCGGCTTTCCTTTTGAAAATCCATCTTGTGATGGTAACCTCTGGTTATGAGACCGCCTTCGTGTCGGCCTACCTTAGAGTTTAGGATTTGAGACCTCCCTCGTGTCAGCTTTCCTTCTAAAATCCATCTTGTGATGGTAATCTCTGGTTATGAGACCGCCTTCGTGTCGGCCTACCTTAGGTTTTAGGATCTGAGACAGCACTCGTGTTGGCTTTCCTTCTAAAATCCCTCATGTGATGGTAATCTCTGGTTATGAGACCGCCTTCGTGTCGGCCTACCTTAGAGTTTAGGATCAGAGACCGCCCTCGTGTCGGATTTCCTTCTAAAATCCATCTTGTGATGGTAACCACTGGTTATGAGACCGCCTTCGTGTCGGCCTACCTTAGAGTTTAGAATCTGAGACCGCCCTCGTGTCGGCTTTCCTTCTAAAACCCATCTTGTGATGGTACCCTCTGGTTATGAGACCGCCTTCGTGTCGGCCTACCTTAGAGTTTAGAATCTGAGACCGCCCTCGTTTCGGCTTTCCTTCTAAAATACATCTTGTGATGGTAACCTCTTGTTATGAGACCGTCTTCGTGTCGGCTTACCTTAGAGTTTAGGATCTGAGACCGCCCTCGTGTAGGCTTTCCTTTTGAAAATCCATCTGGTGATGGTAACCTCTGGTTATGAGACCGCCTTTGTGACGGCCTACCTTAGAGTTTAGGATCTGAGACCACCCTCGTGTCGGCTTTCCTTCTAAAATGCATCTTGTGATGGTAACCTCTGGTTATGAGACCGCCTTCGTTTCGGCCTACGTTAGAGTTTAGGATCTGAGACCGCCCTCGTGTCGACTTTCCCTCTAAAATCCATCTTTTGATGGTAACCTCTGGTTATGAGACCGCCTTGGTGTCGACCTACCTTAGAGTTTAGGATCTAAGACCGCCCTCGTGTCGAGTTTCCTTTTGAAAATCCATCTTATGATGTTAACCTTTGGTTATGAGACTGCCTTCGTGTCAGCTTACATTAGAGTTTAGGATCTGAGACTGCCCTCGTGTCGGCTTTCCTTTTGAAAATCCATCTGATGATTGTAACTTCTGGTTATGAGACCGCCTTCGTGTCGGCCTACATTAGAGTTTAGGATCTAAGACCGCCCTCGTGTCGGCTTTCCCTCTAAAATCTGTCTTGTGATGGTAACCTCTGGTTATGAGACCGCCTTCGTGTCGGCCTACCTTAGAGTTTAGGATCTGAGACCGCCCTCGTGTCGGTTTTCTTTCTAAAATCGATCTTGTGATGTACCCTCTGGCTATGAGATTGCCTTCGTGTCGGCCTACCTTAGAGTTTAGGATCTGAGACCCCCTCGTGTCGGCTTTCCTTTTGAAAATCCATCTTGTGATGGTAACCTCTGGTTATGAGACCGCCTTCGTGTCGGCCTACCTTAGAGTTTAGGATTTGAGACCGCCCTCGTGTCGGCTTTCCCTCTAAAATCCGTCTTGTGATGGTACCCTCTGGTTATGAGATCGCCTTTGTGTCGGCCTACCTTAGAGTTTAGGATCTGAGACCGCCCTCGTGTCGGCTTTTCTTCAAAAAAACATCTTGTGATGGTACCCTCTGGTTATGAGACCGCCTTCGTGTTTGCCTACCTTAGAGTTTAGGATATGAGATCGCCCACGTGTTGGCTTTCCTTCTAAAATCCATATTGTGATGGTAACCTCTGGTTATGAGACCGCCTTCGTGTCGGCCTACCTTAGAGTTTAGGATATGAGACCGCCCTCGTGTCAGCTTTCCTTCTAAAATCCATCTTGTGATGGTAACCTCTGGTTATGAGACCGCCTTCGTGTCTGCCTACCTTAGGTTTTAGGATTTGAGACAGCCCTCGTGTTGGCTTTCCTTCTAAAATCCCTCATGTGATGGTAATCTCTGGTTATGAGACCGCCTTCGTGTCGGCCTACCTTAGAGTTTAGGATCAGAGACCTCCCTCGTGTCGGCTTTCCTTCTAAAATCCATCTTGTGATGGTAACCACTGGTTATGAGACCGCCTTCGTGTCGGCCTACCTTAGAGTTTAGAATCTGAGACCTCCCTCGTGTCGGCTTTCCTTCTAAAACCCATCTTGTGATGGTACCCTCTGGTTATGAGACCGCCTTCGTGTCGGCCTAACTTAGAGTTTAGAATCTGAGACCGCCCTCGTGTCGGCTTTCCTTCTAAAATACATCTTGTGATGGTAACCTCTTGTTATGAGACCGCCTTGGTGTCGGCCTACCTTAGAGTTTAGGATTTGAGACCTCCCTCGTGTCAGCTTTCCTTCTAAAATCCATCTTGTGATGGTAATCTCTGGTTATGAGACCGCCTTCGTGTCGGCCTACCTTAGGTTTTAGGATCTGAGACAGCACTCGTGTTGGCTTTCCTTCTAAAATCCCTCATGTGATGGTAATCTCTGGTTATGAGACCGCCTTCGTGTCGGCCTACCTTAGAGTTTAGGATCAGAGACCGCCCTCGTGTAGGCTTTCCTTCTAAAATCCATCTTGTGATGGTAACCACTGGTTATGAGACCGCCTTCGTGTCGGCCTACCTTAGAGTTTAGAATCTGAGACCGCCCTCGTGTCGGCTTTCCTTCTAAAACCCATCTTGTGATGGTACCCTCTGGTTATGAGACCGCCTTCGTGTCGGCCTACCTTAGAGTTTAGAATCTGAGACCGCCCTCGTTTCGGCTTTCCTTCTAAAATACATCTTGTGATGGTAACCTCTTGTTATGAGACCGTCTTCGTGTCGGCTTACCTTAGAGTTTAGGATCTGAGACCGCCCTCGTGTAGGCTTTCCTTTTGAAAATCCATCTGGTGATGGTAACCTCTGGTTATGAGACCGCCTTTGTGACGGCCTACCTTAGAGTTTAGGATCTGAGACCACCCTCGTGTCGGCTTTCCTTCTAAAATGCATCTTGTGATGGTAACCTCTGGTTATGAGACCGCCTTCGTTTCGGCCTACGTTAGAGTTTAGGATCTGAGACCGCCCTCGTGTCGACTTTCCCTCTAAAATCCATCTTTTGATGGTAACCTCTGGTTATGAGACCGCCTTGGTGTCGACCTACCTTAGAGTTTAGGATCTAAGACCGCCCTCGTGTCGAGTTTCCTTTTGAAAATCCATCTTATGATGTTAACCTTTGGTTATGAGACTGCCTTCGTGTCAGCTTACATTAGAGTTTAGGATCTGAGACTGCCCTCGTGTCGGCTTTCCTTTTGAAAATCCATCTGATGATTGTAACTTCTGGTTATGAGACCGCCTTCGTGTCGGCCTACATTAGAGTTTAGGATCTAAGACCGCCCTCGTGTCGGCTTTCCCTCTAAAATCTGTCTTGTGATGGTAACCTCTGGTTATGAGACCGCCTTCGTGTCGGCCTACCTTAGAGTTTAGGATCTGAGACCGCCCTCGTGTCGGGTTTCTTTCTAAAATCGATCTTGTGATGTACCCTCTGGCTATGAGATTGCCTTCGTGTCGGCCTACCTTAGAGTTTAGGATCTGAGACCCCCTCGTGTCGGCTTTCCTTTTGAAAATCCATCTTGTGATGGTAACCTCTGGTTATGAGACCGCCTTCGTGTCGGCCTACCTTAGAGTTTAGGATTTGAGACCGCCCTCGTGTCGGCTTTCCCTCTAAAATCCGTCTTGTGATGGTACCCTCTGGTTATGAGATCGC
Organism: Lathyrus tuberosus; assembly: GCA_022829125.1. Taxonomy (NCBI): domain Eukaryota; kingdom Viridiplantae; phylum Streptophyta; class Magnoliopsida; order Fabales; family Fabaceae; genus Lathyrus; species Lathyrus tuberosus. The sequence goes on from JALAZF010000038.1 coordinate 12,068,629, forward strand.
CTTTGTGTCGGCCTACCTTAGAGTTTAGGATCTGAGACCGCCCTCGTGTCGGCTTTTCTTCAAAAAAACATCTTGTGATGGTACCCTCTGGTTATGAGACCGCCTTCGTGTTTGCCTACCTTAGAGTTTAGGATATGAGATCGCCCACGTGTTGGCTTTCCTTCTAAAATCCATATTGTGATGGTAACCTCTGGTTATGAGACCGCCTTCGTGTCGGCCTACCTTAGAGTTTAGGATATGAGACCGCCCTCGTGTCAGCTTTCCTTCTAAAATCCATCTTGTGATGGTAACCTCTGGTTATGAGACCGCCTTCGTGTCTGCCTACCTTAGGTTTTAGGATCTGAGACAGCCCTCGTGTTGGCTTTCCTTCTAAAATCCCTCATGTGATGGTAATCTCTGGTTATGAGACCGCCTTCGTGTCGGCCTACCTTAGAGTTTAGGATCAGAGACCTCCCTCGTGTCGGCTTTCCTTCTAAAATCCATCTTGTGATGGTAACCACTGGTTATGAGACCGCCTTCGTGTCGGCCTACCTTAGAGTTTAGAATCTGAGACCTCCCTCGTGTCGGCTTTCCTTCTAAAACCCATCTTGTGATGGTACCCTCTGGTTATGAGACCGCCTTCGTGTCGGCCTAACTTAGAGTTTAGAATCTGAGACCGCCCTCGTGTCGGCTTTCCTTCTAAAATACATCTTGTGATGGTAACCTCTTGTTATGAGACCGCCTTGGTGTCGGCCTACCTTAGAGTTTAGGATTTGAGACCTCCCTCGTGTCAGCTTTCCTTCTAAAATCCATCTTGTGATGGTAATCTCTGGTTATGAGACCGCCTTCGTGTCGGCCTACCTTAGGTTTTAGGATCTGAGACAGCACTCGTGTTGGCTTTCCTTCTAAAATCCCTCATGTGATGGTAATCTCTGGTTATGAGACCGCCTTCGTGTCGGCCTACCTTAGAGTTTAGGATCAGAGACCGCCCTCGTGTAGGCTTTCCTTCTAAAATCCATCTTGTGATGGTAACCACTGGTTATGAGACCGCCTTCGTGTCGGCCTACCTTAGAGTTTAGAATCTGAGACCGCCCTCGTGTCGGCTTTCCTTCTAAAACCCATCTTGTGATGGTACCCTCTGGTTATGAGACCGCCTTCGTGTCGGCCTACCTTAGAGTTTAGAATCTGAGACCGCCCTCGTTTCGGCTTTCCTTCTAAAATACATCTTGTGATGGTAACCTCTTGTTATGAGACCGTCTTCGTGTCGGCTTACCTTAGAGTTTAGGATCTGAGACCGCCCTCGTGTAGGCTTTCCTTTTGAAAATCCATCTGGTGATGGTAACCTCTGGTTATGAGACCGCCTTTGTGACGGCCTACCTTAGAGTTTAGGATCTGAGACCACCCTCGTGTCGGCTTTCCTTCTAAAATGCATCTTGTGATGGTAACCTCTGGTTATGAGACCGCCTTCGTTTCGGCCTACGTTAGAGTTTAGGATCTGAGACCGCCTTCGTGTCGACTTTCCCTCTAAAATCCATCTTTTGATGGTAACCTCTGGTTATGAGACCGCCTTGGTGTCGACCTACCTTAGAGTTTAGGATCTAAGACCGCCCTCGTGTCGAGTTTCCTTTTGAAAATCCATCTTATGATGTTAACCTTTGGTTATGAGACTGCCTTCGTGTCAGCTTACATTAGAGTTTAGGATCTGAGACTGCCCTCGTGTCGGCTTTCCTTTTGAAAATCCATCTGATGATTGTAACTTCTGGTTATGAGACCGCCTTCGTGTCGGCCTACATTAGAGTTTAGGATCTAAGACCGCCCTCGTGTCGGCTTTCCCTCTAAAATCTGTCTTGTGATGGTAACCTCTGGTTATGAGACCGCCTTCGTGTCGGCCTACCTTAGAGTTTAGGATCTGAGACCGCCCTCGTGTCGGTTTTCTTTCTAAAATCGATCTTGTGATGTACCCTCTGGCTATGAGATTGCCTTCGTGTCGGCCTACCTTAGAGTTTAGGATCTGAGACCCCCTCGTGTCGGCTTTCCTTTTGAAAATCCATCTTGTGATGGTAACCTCTGGTTATGAGACCGCCTTCGTGCCGGCCTACCTTAGAGTTTAGGATTTGAGACCGCCCTCGTGTCGGCTTTCCCTCTAAAATCCGTCTTGTGATGGTACCCTCTGGTTATGAGATCGCCTTTGTGTCGGCCTACCTTAGAGTTTAGGATCTGAGACCGCCCTCGTGTCGGCTTTTCTTCAAAAAAACATCTTGTGATGGTACCCTCTGGTTATGAGACCGCCTTCGTGTTTGCCTACCTTAGAGTTTAGGATATGAGATCGCCCACGTGTTGGCTTTCCTTCTAAAATCCATATTGTGATGGTAACCTCTGGTTATGAGACCGCCTTCGTGTCGGCCTACCTTAGAGTTTAGGATATGAGACCGCCCTCGTGTCAGCTTTCCTTCTAAAATCCATCTTGTGATGGTAACCTCTGGTTATGAGACCGCCTTCGTGTCTGCCTACCTTAGGTTTTAGGATCTGAGACAGCCCTCGTGTTGGCTTTCCTTCTAAAATCCCTCATGTGATGGTAATCTCTGGTTATGAGACCGCCTTCGTGTCGGCCTACCTTAGAGTTTAGGATCAGAGACCTCCCTCGTGTCGGCTTTCCTTCTAAAATCCATCTTGTGATGGTAACCACTGGTTATGAGACCGCCTTCGTGTCGGCCTACCTTAGAGTTTAGAATCTGAGACCTCCCTCGTGTCGGCTTTCCTTCTAAAACCCATCTTGTGATGGTACCCTCTGGTTATGAGACCGCCTTCGTGTCGGCCTAACTTAGAGTTTAGAACTGAGACCGCCCTCGTGTCGGCTTTCCTTCTAAAATACATCTTGTGATGGTAACCTCTTGTTATGAGACCGCCTTGGTGTCGGCCTACCTTAGAGTTTAGGATTTGAGACCACCCTCGTGTCAGCTTTCCTTCTAAAATCCATCTTGTGATGGTAACCTCTGGTTATGAGACCGCCTTCGTGTCGGCCTACCTTAGGTTTTAGGATCTGAGACAGCACTCGTGTTGGCTTTCCTTCTAAAATCCCTCATGTGATGGTAATCTCTGGTTATGAGACCGCCTTCGTGTCGGCCTACCTTAGAGTTTAGGATCAGAGACCGCCCTCGTGTCGGCTTTCCTTCTAAAATCCATCTTGTGATGGTAACCACTGGTTATGAGACCGCCTTCGTGTCGGCCTACCTTAGAGTTTAGAATCTGAGACCGCCCTCGTGTCGGCTTTCCTTCTAAAACCCATCTTGTGATGGTACCCTCTGGTTATGAGACCGCCTTCGTGTCGGCCTACCTTAGAGTTTAGAATCTGAGACCGCCCTCGTTTCGGCTTTCCTTCTAAAATACATCTTGTGATGGTAACCTCTTGTTATGAGACCGTCTTCGTGTCGGCTTACCTTAGAGTTTAGGATCTGAGACCGCCCTCGTGTAGGCTTTCCTTTTGAAAATCCATCTGGTGATGGTAACCTCTGGTTATGAGACCGCCTTTGTGTCGGCCTACCTTAGAGTTTAGGATCTGAGACCGCCCTCGTGTCGGCTTTCCTTCTAAAATGCATCTTGTGATGGTAACCTCTGGTTATGAGACCGCCTTCGTTTCGGCCTACCTTAGAGTTTAGGATCTGAGACCGCCCTCGTGTCGACTTTCCCTCTAAAATCCATCTTTTGATGGTAAGCTCGGGTTATGAGACCGCCTTGGTGTCGACCTACCTTAGAGTTTAGGATCTAAGACCGCCCTCGTGTCGAGTTTCCTTTTGAAAATCCATCTTATGATGTTAACCTTTGGTTATGAGACTGCCTTCGTGTCAGCTTACATTAGAGTTTAGGATCTGAGACTGCCCTCGTGTCGGCTTTCCTTTTGAAAATCCATCTGATGATTGTAACTTCTGGTTATGAGACCGCCTTCGTGTCGGCCTACATTAGAGTTTAGGATCTAAGACCGCCCTCGTGTCGGCTTTCCCTCTAAAATCTGTCTTGTGATGGTAACCTCTGGTTATGAGACCGCCTTCGTGTCGGCCTACCTTAGAGTTTAGGATCTGAGACCGCCCTCGTGTCGGTTTTCTTTCTAAAATCGATCTTGTGATGTACCCTCTGGCTATGAGATTGCCTTCGTGTCGGCCTACCTTAGAGTTTAGGATCTGAGACGCCCTCGTGTCGGCTTTCCTTTTGAAAATCCATCTTGTGATGGTAACCTCTGGTTATGAGACCGCCTTCGTGTCGGCCTACCTTAGAGTTTAGGATTTGAGACCGCCCTCGTGTCGGCTTTCCCTCTAAAATCCGTCTTGTGATGGTACCCTCTGGTTATGAGATCGCCTTTGTGTCGGCCTACCTTAGAGTTTAGGATCTGAGACCGCCCTCGTGTCGGCTTTTCTTCAAAAAAACATCTTGTGATGGTACCCTCTGGTTATGAGACCGCCTTCGTGTTTGCCTACCTTAGAGTTTAGGATATGAGATCGCCCACGTGTTGGCTTTCCTTCTAAAATCCATATTGTGATGGTAACCTCTGGTTATGAGACCGCCTTCGTGTCGGCCTACCTTAGAGTTTAGGATATGAGACCGCCCTCGTGTCAGCTTTCCTTCTAAAATCCATCTTGCGATGGTAACCTCTGGTTATGAGACCGCCTTCGTGTCTGCCTACCTTAGGTTTTAGGATCTGAGACAGCCCTCGTGTTGGCTTTCCTTCTAAAATCCCTCATGTGATGGTAATCTCTGGTTATGAGACCGCCTTCGTGTCGGCCTACCTTAGAGTTTAGGATCAGAGACCTCCCTCGTGTCGGCTTTCCTTCTAAAATCCATCTTGTGATGGTAACCACTGGTTATGAGACCGCCTACGTGTCGGCCTACCTTAGAGTTTAGAATCTGAGACCGCCCTCGTGTCGGCTTTCCTTCTAAAACCCATCTTGTGATGGTACCCTCTGGTTATGAGACCGCCTTCGTGTCGGCCTACCTTAGAGTTTAGAATCTGAGACCGCCCTCGTGTCGGCTTTCCTTCTAAAATACATCTTGTGATGGTAACCTCTTGTTATGAGACCGTCTTCGTGTCGGCTTACCTTAGAGTTTAGGATCTGAGACCGCCCTCGTGTCGGCTTTCCTTTTGAAAATCCATCTGGTGATGGTAACCTCTGGTTATGAGACCGCCTTTGTGTCGGCCTACCTTAGAGTTTAGGATCTGAGACCGCCCTCGTGTCGGCTTTCCTTCTAAAATGCATCTTGTGATGGTAACCTCTGGTTATGAGACCGCCTTCGTTTCGGCCTACCTTAGAGTTTAGGATCTGAGACCGCCCTCGTGTCGACTTTCCCTCTAAAATCCATCTTTTGATGGTAAGCTCTGGTTATGAGACCGCCTTGGTGTCGACCTAGCTTAGAGTTTAGGATCTAAGACCGCCCTCGTGTCGAGTTTCCTTTTGAAAATCCATCTTATGATGTTAACCTTTGGTTATGAGACTACCTTCGTGTCAGCTTACATTAGAGTTTAGGATCTGAGACTGCCCTCGTGTCGGCTTTCCTTTTGAAAATCCATCTGATGATTGTAACTTCTGGTTATGAGACCGCCTTCGTGTCGGCCTACATTAGAGTTTAGGATCTAAGACCGCCCTCGTGTCGGCTTTCCCTCTAAAATCTGTCTTGTGATGGTAACCTCTGGTTATGAGACCGCCTTCGTGTCGGCCTACCTTAGAGTTTAGGATCTGAGACCGCCCTCGTGTCAGTTTTCTTTCTAAAATCGATCTTGTGATGTACCCTCTGGCTATGAGATTGCCTTCGTGTCGGCCTACCTTAGAGTTTAGGATCTGAGACGCCCTCGTGTCGGCTTTCCTTTTGAAAATCCATCTTGTGATGGTAACCTCTGGTTATGAGACCGCCTTCGTGTCGGCCTACCTTAGAGTTTAGGATTTGAGACCGCCCTCGTGTCGGCTTTCCCTCTAAAATCCGTCTTGTGATGGTACCCTCTGGTTATGAGATCGCCTTTGTGTCGGCCTACCTTAGAGTTTAGGATCTGAGACCGCCCTCGTGTCGGCTTTTCTTCAAAAAAACATCTTGTGATGGTACCCTCCGGTTATGAGACCGCCTTCGTGTTTGCCTACCTTAGAGTTTAGGATATGAGATCGCCCACGTGTTGGCTTTCCTTCTAAAATCCATATTGTGATGGTAACCTCTGGTTATGAGACCGCCTTCGTGTCGGCCTACCTTAGAGTTTAGGATATGAGACCGCCCTCGTGTCAGCTTTCCTTCTAAAATCCATCTTGCGATGGTAACCTCTGGTTATGAGACCGCCTTCGTGTCTGCCTACCTTAGGTTTTAGGATCTGAGACAGCCCTCGTGTTGGCTTTCCTTCTAAAATCCCTCATGTGATGGTAATCTCTGGTTATGATACCGCCTTCGTGTCGGCCTACCTTAGAGTTTAGGATCAGAGACCTCCCTCGTGTCGGCTTTCCTTCTAAAATCCATCTTGTGATGGTAACCACTGGTTATGAGACCGCCTACGTGTCGGCCTACCTTAGAGTTTAGAATCTGAGACCGCCCTCGTGTCGGCTTTCCTTCTAAAACCCATCTTGTGATGGTACCCTCTGGTTATGAGACCGCCTTCGTGTCGGCCTACCTTAGAGTTTAGAATCTGAGACCGCCCTCGTGTCGGCTTTCCTTCTAAAATACATCTTGTGATGGTAACCTCTTGTTATGAGACCGTCTTCGTGTCGGCTTACCTTAGAGTTTAGGATCTGAGACCGCCCTCGTGTCGGCTTTCCTTTTGAAAATCCATCTGGTGATGGTAACCTCTGGTTATGATACCGCCTTTGTGTCGGCCTACCTTAGAGTTTAGGATCTGAGACCGCCCTCGTGTCGGCTTTCCTTCTAAAATGCATCCTGTGATGGTAACCTCTGGTTATGAGACCGCCTTCGTTTCGGCCTACCTTAGAGTTTAGGATCTGAGACCGCCCTCGTCTCAACTTTCCCTCTAAAATCCATCTTTTGATGGTAACCTCTGGTTATGAGACCGCCTTGGTGTCGACCTACCTTAGAGTTTAGGATCTGAGACCTCCCTCGTGTCGAGTTTCCTTTTGAAAATCCATCTTATGATGTTAACCTTTGGTTATGAGACTGCCTTCGTGTCAGCTTACCTTAGAGTTTAGGATCTGAGACTGCCCTCGTGTCGGCTTTCCTTTTGAAAATCCATCTGATGATTGTAACTTCTGGTTATGAGACCGCCTTCGTGTCGGCCTACATTAGAGTTTAGGATCTAAGACCGCCCTTGTGTCGGCTTTCCCTCTAAAATCTGTCTTGTGATGGTAACCTCTGGTTATGAGACCGCCTTCGTGTCGGCCTACCTTAGAGTTTAGGATCTGAGACCGCCCTCATGTCGGTTTTCTTTCTAAAATCGATCTTGTGATGTACCCTCTGGCTATGAGATTGCCTTCGTGTCGGCCTACCTTAGAGTTTAAGATCTGAGACGCCCTCGTGTCGGCTTTCCTTTTGAAAATCCATCTTGTCATGGTAACCTCTGGTTATGAGACCGCCTTCGTGTCGCCCTACCTTAGAGTTTAGGATTTGAGACCGCCCTCGTGTCGGCTTTCCCTCTAAAATCCGTCTTGTGATGGTACCCTCTGGTTATGAGATCGCCTTTGTTTCGGCCTACCTTAGAGTTTAGGATCTGAGACCGCCCTCGTGTCGGCTTTCCTTCTAAAATACATCTTGTGATGGTAACCTCTTGTTATGAGACCGTCTTCGTGTCGGCTTACCTTAGAGTTTAGGATCTGAGACCGCCCTCGTGTCGGCTTTCCTTTTGAAAATCCATCTGGTGATGGTAACCTCTGGTTATGAGACCGCCTTTGTGTCGGCCTACCTTAGAGTTTAGGATCTGAGACCGCCCTCGTGTCGGCTTTCCTTCTAAAATGCATCTTGTGATGGTAACCTCTGGTTATGAGACCGCCTTCGTTTCGGCCTACCTTAGAGTTTAGGATCTGAGACCGCCCTCGTGTCGACTTTCCCTCTAAAATCCATCTTTTGATGGTAAGCTCTGGTTATGAGACCGCCTTGGTGTCGACCTACCTTAGAGTTTAGGATCTAAGACCGCCCTCGTGTCGAGTTTCCTTTTGAAAATCCATCTTATGATGTTAACCTTTGGTTATGAGACTGCCTTCGTGTCAGCTTACATTAGAGTTTAGGATCTGAGACTGCCCTCGTGTCGGCTTTCCTTTTGAAAATCCATCTGATGATTGTAACTTCTGGTTATGAGACCGCCTTCGTGTCGGCCTACATTAGAGTTTAGGATCTAAGACCGCCCTCGTGTCGGCTTTCCCTCTAAAATCTGTCTTGTGATGGTAACCTCTGGTTATGAGACCGCCTTCGTGTCGGCCTACCTTAGAGTTTAGGATCTGAGACCGCCCTCGTGTCAGTTTTCTTTCTAAAATCGATCTTGTGATGTACCCTCTGGCTATGAGATTGCCTTCGTGTCGGCCTACCTTAGAGTTTAGGATCTGAGACCGCCCTCGTGTCGGCTTTTCTTCAAAAAAACATCTTGTGATGGTACCCTCCGGTTATGAGACCGCCTTCGTGTTTGCCTACCTTAGAGTTTAGGATATGAGATCGCCCACGTGTTGGCTTTCCTTCTAAAATCCATATTGTGATGGTAACCTCTGGTTATGAGACCGCCTTCGTGTCGGCCTACCTTAGAGTTTAGGATTTGAGACCGCCCTCGTGTCGGCTTTCCCTCTAAAATCCGTCTTGTGATGGTACCCTCTGGTTATGAGATCGCCTTTGTGTCGGCCTACCTTAGAGTTTAGGATCTGAGACCGCCCTCGTGTCGGCTTTTCTTCAAAAAAACATCTTGTGATGGTACCCTCCGGTTATGAGACCGCCTTCGTGTTTGCCTACCTTAGAGTTTAGGATATGAGATCGCCCACGTGTTGGCTTTCCTTCTAAAATCCATATTGTGATGGTAACCTCTGGTTATGAGACCGCCTTCGTGTCGGCCTACCTTAGAGTTTAGGATATGAGACCGCCCTCGTGTCAGCTTTCCTTCTAAAATCCATCTTGCGATGGTAACCTCTGGTTATGAGACCGCCTTCGTGTCTGCCTACCTTAGGTTTTAGGATCTGAGACAGCCCTCGTGTTGGCTTTCCTTCTAAAATCCCTCATGTGATGGTAATCTCTGGTTATGATACCGCCTTCGTGTCGGCCTACCTTAGAGTTTAGGATCAGAGACCTCCCTCGTGTCGGCTTTCCTTCTAAAATCCATCTTGTGATGGTAACCACTGGTTATGAGACCGCCTACGTGTCGCCCTACCTTAGAGTTTAGAATTTGAGACCGCCCTCGTGTCGGCTTTCCCTCTAAAATCCGTCTTGTGATGGTACCCTCTGGTTATGAGATCGCCTTTGTTTCGGCCTACCTTAGAGTTTAGGATCTGAGACCGCCCTCGTGTCGGCTTTCCTTCTAAAATACATCTTGTGATGGTAACCTCTTGTTATGAGACCGTCTTCGTGTCGGCTTACCTTAGAGTTTAGGATCTGAGACCGCCCTCGTGTCGGCTTTCCTTTTGAAAATCCATCTGGTGATGGTAACCTCTGGTTATGAGACCGCCTTTGTGTCGGCCTACCTTAGAGTTTAGGATCTGAGACCGCCCTCGTGTCGGCTTTCCTTCTAAAATGCATCTTGTGATGGTAACCTCTGGTTATGAGACCGCCTTCGTTTCGGCCTACCTTAGAGTTTAGGATCTGAGACCGCCCTCGTGTCGACTTTCCCTCTAAAATCCATCTTTTGATGGTAAGCTCTGGTTATGAGACCGCCTTGGTGTCGACCTACCTTAGAGTTTAGGATCTAAGACCGCCCTCGTGTCGAGTTTCCTTTTGAAAATCCATCTTATGATGTTAACCTTTGGTTATGAGACTGCCTTCGTGTCAGCTTACATTAGAGTTTAGGATCTGAGACTGCCCTCGTGTCGGCTTTCCTTTTGAAAATCCATCTGATGATTGTAACTTCTGGTTATGAGACCGCCTTCGTGTCGGCCTACATTAGAGTTTAGGATCTAAGACCGCCCTCGTGTCGGCTTTCCCTCTAAAATCTGTCTTGTGATGGTAACCTCTGGTTATGAGACCGCCTTCGTGTCGGCCTACCTTAGAGTTTAGGATCTGAGACCGCCCTCGTGTCAGTTTTCTTTCTAAAATCGATCTTGTGATGTACCCTCTGGCTATGAGATTGCCTTCGTGTCGGCCTACCTTAGAGTTTAGGATCTGAGACCGCCCTCGTGTCGGCTTTTCTTCAAAAAAACATCTTGTGATGGTACCCTCCGGTTATGAGACCGCCTTCGTGTTTGCCTACCTTAGAGTTTAGGATATGAGATCGCCCACGTGTTGGCTTTCCTTCTAAAATCCATATTGTGATGGTAACCTCTGGTTATGAGACCGCCTTCGTGTCGGCCTACCTTAGAGTTTAGGATTTGAGACCGCCCTCGTGTCGGCTTTCCCTCTAAAATCCGTCTTGTGATGGTACCCTCTGGTTATGAGATCGCCTTTGTGTCGGCCTACCTTAGAGTTTAGGATCTGAGACCGCCCTCGTGTCGGCTTTTCTTCAAAAAAACATCTTGTGATGGTACCCTCCGGTTATGAGACCGCCTTCGTGTTTGCCTACCTTAGAGTTTAGGATATGAGATCGCCCACGTGTTGGCTTTCCTTCTAAAATCCATATTGTGATGGTAACCTCTGGTTATGAGACCGCCTTCGTGTCGGCCTACCTTAGAGTTTAGGATATGAGACCGCCCTCGTGTCAGCTTTCCTTCTAAAATCCATCTTGCGATGGTAACCTCTGGTTATGAGACCGCCTTCGTGTCTGCCTACCTTAGGTTTTAGGATCTGAGACAGCCCTCGTGTTGGCTTTCCTTCTAAAATCCCTCATGTGATGGTAATCTCTGGTTATGATACCGCCTTCGTGTCGGCCTACCTTAGAGTTTAGGATCAGAGACCTCCCTCGTGTCGGCTTTCCTTCTAAAATCCATCTTGTGATGGTAACCACTGGTTATGAGACCGCCTACGTGTCGGCCTACCTTAGAGTTTAGAATCTGAGACCGCCCTCGTGTCGGCTTTCCTTCTAAAACCCATCTTGTGATGGTACCCTCTGGTTATGAGACCGCCTTCGTGTCGGCCTACCTTAGAGTTTAGAATCTGATACCGCCCTCGTGTCGGCTTTCCTTCTAAAATACATCTTGTGATGGTAACCTCTTGTTATGAGACCGTCTTCGTGTCGGCTTACCTTAGAGTTTAGGATCTGAGACCGCCCTCGTGTCGGCTTTCCTTTTGAAAATCCATCTGGTGATGGTAACCTCTGGTTATGAGACCGCCTTTGTGTCGGCCTACCTTAGAGTTTAGGATCTGAGACCGCCCTCGTGTCGGCTTTCCTTCTAAAATGCATCCTGTGATGGTAACCTCTGGTTATGAGACCGCCTTCGTTTCGGCCTACCTTAGAGTTTAGGATCTGAGACCGCCCTCGTGTCAACTTTCCCTCTAAAATCCATCTTTTGATGGTAACCTCTGGTTATGAGACCGCCTTGGTGTCGACCTACCTTAGAGTTTAGGATCTGAGACCTCCCTCGTGTCGAGTTTCCTTTTGAAAATCCATCTTATGATGTTAACCTTTGGTTATGAGACTGCCTTCGTGTCAGCTTACCTTAGAGTTTAGGATCTGAGACTGCCCTCGTGTCGGCTTTCCTTTTGAAAATCCATCTGATGATTGTAACTTCTGGTTATGAGACCGCCTTCGTGTCGGCCTACATTAGAGTTTAGGATCTAAGACCGCCCTTGTGTCGGCTTTCCCTCTAAAATCTGTCTTGTGATGGTAACCTCTGGTTATGAGACCGCCTTCGTGTCGGCCTACCTTAGAGTTTAGGATCTGAGACCGCCCTCGTGTCGGTTTTCTTTCTAAAATCGATCTTGTGATGTACCCTCTGGCTATGAGATTGCCTTCGTGTCGGCCTACCTTAGAGTTTAAGATCTGAGACGCCCTCGTGTCGGCTTTCCTTTTGAAAATCCATCTTGTCATGGTAACCTCTGGTTATGAGACCGCCTTCGTGTCGCCCTACCTTAGAGTTTAGGATTTGAGACCGCCCTCGTGTCGGCTTTCCCTCTAAAATCCGTCTTGTGATGGTACCCTCTGGTTATGAGATCGCCTTTGTTTCGGCCTACCTTAGAGTTTAGGATCTGAGACCGCCCTCGTGTCGGCTTTTCTTCAAAAAAACATCTTGTGATGGTACCCTCTGGTTATGAGACCGCCTTCGTGTTTGCCTACCTTAGAGTTTAGGATATGAGATCGCCCACGTGTTGGCTTTCCTTCTAAAATCCATATTGTGATGGTAACCTCTGGTTATGAGACCGCCTTCGTGTCGGCCTACCTTAGAGTTTAGGATATGAGACCGCCCTCGTGTCAGCTTTCCTTCTAAAATCCATCTTGTGATGGTAACCTCTGGTTATGAGACCGCCTTCGTGTCGGCCTACCTTAGGTTTTAGGATCTGAGACAGCCCTCGTGTCGGCTTTCCTTCTAAAATCCATCTTGTGATGGTAACCACTGGTTATGAGACCGCCTTCGTGTCGGCCTACCTTAGAGTTTAGAATCTGAGACCGCCCTCATGTCGGCTTTCCTTCTAAAACCCATCTTGTGATGGTACCCTCTGGTTATGAGACCGCCTTCGTGTCGGCCTACCTTAGAGTTTAGAATCTGAGACCGCCCTCGTGTCGGCTTTCCTTCTAAAATACATCTTGTGATGGTAACCTCTTGTTATGAGACCGTCTTCGTGTCGGCTTACCTTAGAGTTTAGGATCTGAGACCGCCCTCGTGTCGGCTTTCCTTTTGAAAATCCATCTGGTGATGGTAACCTCTGGTTATGAGACCGCCTTTGTGTCGGCCTACCTTAGAGTTTAGGATCTGAGACCGCCCTCGTGTCGGCTTTCCTTCTAAAATGCATCCTGTGATGGTATCCTCTGGTTATGAGACCGCCTTCGTTTCGGCCTACCTTAGAGTTTAGGATCTGAGACCGCCCTCGTGTCAACTTTCCCTCTAAAATCCATCTTTTGATGGTAACCTCTGGTTATGAGACCGCCTTGGTGTCGACCTACCTTAGAGTTTAGGATCTGAGACCTCCCTCGTGTCGAGTTTCCTTTTGAAAATCCATCTTATGATGTTAACCTTTGGTTATGAGACTGCCTTCGTGTCAGCTTACCTTAGAGTTTAGGATCTGAGACTGCCCTCGTGTCGGCTTTCCTTTTGAAAATCCATCTGATGATTGTAACTTCTGGTTATGAGACCGCCTTCGTGTCGGCCTACATTAGAGTTTAGGATCTAAGACCGCCCTTGTGTCGGCTTTCCCTCTAAAATCTGTCTTGTGATGGTAACCTCTGGTTATGAGACCGCCTTCGTGTCGCCCTACCTTAGAGTTTAGGATCTGAGACCGCCCTCGTGTCGGTTTTCTTTCTAAAATCGATCTTGTGATGTACCCTCTGGCTATGAGATTGCCTTCGTGTCGGCCTACCTTAGAGTTTAAGATCTGAGACGCCCTCGTGTCGGCTTTCCTTTTGAAAATCCATCTTGTCATGGTAACCTCTGGTTATGAGACCGCCTTCGTGTCGCCCTACCTTAGAGTTTAGGATTTGAGACCGCCCTCGTGTCGGCTTTCCCTCTAAAATCCGTCTTGTGATGGTACCCTCTGGTTATGAGATCGCCTTTGTTTCGGCCTACCTTAGAGTTTAGGATCTGAGACCGCCCTCGTGTCGGCTTTTCTTCAAAAAAACATCTTGTGATGGTACCCTCTGGTTATGAGACCGCCTTCGTGTTTGCCTACCTTAGAGTTTAGGATATGAGATCGCCCACGTGTTGGCTTTCCTTCTAAAATCCATATTGTGATGGTAACCTCTGGTTATGAGACCGCCTTCGTGTCGGCCTACCTTAGAGTTTAGGATATGAGACCGCCCTCGTGTCAGCTTTCCTTCTAAAATCCATCTTGTGATGGTAACCTCTGGTTATGAGACCGCCTTCGTGTCGGCCTACCTTAGGTTTTAGGATCTGAGACAGCCCTCGTGTCGGCTTTCCTTCTAAAATCCATCTTGTGATGGTAACCACTGGTTATGAGACCGCCTTCGTGTCGGCCTACCTTAGAGTTTAGAATCTGAGACCGCCCTCATGTCGGCTTTCCTTCTAAAACCCATCTTGTGATGGTACCCTCTGGTTATGAGACCGCCTTCGTGTCGGCCTACCTTAGAGTTTAGAATCTGAGACCGCCCTCGTGTCGGCTTTCCTTCTAAAATACATCTTGTGATGGTAACCTCTTGTTATGAGACCGTCTTCGTGTCGGCTTACCTTAGAGTTTAGGATCTGAGACCGCCCTCGTGTCGGCTTTCCTTTTGAAAATCCATCTGGTGATGGTAACCTCTGGTTATGAGACCGCCTTTGTGTCGGCCTACCTTAGAGTTTAGGATCTGAGACCGCCCTCGTGTCGGCTTTCCTTCTAAAATGCATCCTGTGATGGTAACCTCTGGTTATGAGACCGCCTTCGTTTCGGCCTACCTTAGAGTTTAGGATCTGAGACCGCCCTCGTGTCAACTTTCCCTCTAAAATCCATCTTTTGATGGTAACCTCTGGTTATGAGACCGCCTTGGTGTCGACCTACCTTAGAGTTTAGGATCTGAGACCTCCCTCGTGTCGAGTTTCCTTTTGAAAATCCATCTTATGATGTTAACCTTTGGTTATGAGACTGCCTTCGTGTCAGCTTACCTTAGAGTTTAGGATCTGAGACTGCCCTCGTGTCGGCTTTCCTTTTGAAAATCCATCTGATGATTGTAACTTCTGGTTATGAGACCGCCTTCGTGTCGGCCTACATTAGAGTTTAGGATCTAAGACCGCCCTTGTGTCGGCTTTCCCTCTAAAATCTGTCTTGTGATGGTAACCTCTGGTTATGAGACCGCCTTCGTGTCGGCCTACCTTAGAGTTTAGGATCTGAGACCGCCCTCGTGTCGGTTTTCTTTCTAAAATCGATCTTGTGATGTACCCTCTGGCTATGAGATTGCCTTCGTGTCGGCCTACCTTAGAGTTTAAGATCTGAGACGCCCTCGTGTCGGCTTTCCTTTTGAAAATCCATCTTGTCATGGTAACCTCTGGTTATGAGACCGCCTTCGTGTCGCCCTACCTTAGAGTTTAGGATTTGAGACCGCCCTCGTGTCGGCTTTCCCTCTAAAATCCGTCTTGTGATGGTACCCTCTGGTTATGAGATCGCCTTTGTTTCGGCCTACCTTAGAGTTTAGGATCTGAGACCGCCCTCGTGTCGGCTTTTCTTCAAAAAAACATCTTGTGATGGTACCCTCTGGTTATGAGACCGCCTTCGTGTTTGCCTACCTTAGAGTTTAGGATATGAGATCGCCCACGTGTTGGCTTTCCTTCTAAAATCCATATTGTGATGGTAACCTCTGGTTATGAGACCGCCTTCGTGTCGGCCTACCTTAGAGTTTAGGATATGAGACCGCCCTCGTGTCAGCTTTCCTTCTAAAATCCATCTTGTGATGGTAACCTCTGGTTATGAGACCGCCTTCGTGTCGGCCTACCTTAGGTTTTAGGATCTGAGACAGCCCTCGTGTCGGCTTTCCTTCTAAAATCCATCTTGTGATGGTAACCACTGGTTATGAGACCGCCTTCGTGTCGGCCTACCTTAGAGTTTAGAATCTGAGACCGCCCTCATGTCGGCTTTCCTTCTAAAACCCATCTTGTGATGGTACCCTCTGGTTATGAGACCGCCTTCGTGTCGGCCTACCTTAGAGTTTAGAATCTGAGACCGCCCTCGTGTCGGCTTTCCTTCTAAAATACATCTTGTGATGGTAACCTCTTGTTATGAGACCGTCTTCGTGTCGGCTTACCTTAGAGTTTAGGATCTGAGACCGCCCTCGTGTCGGCTTTCCTTTTGAAAATCCATCTGGTGATGGTAACCTCTGGTTATGAGACCGCCTTTGTGTCGGCCTACCTTAGAGTTTAGGATCTGAGACCGCCCTCGTGTCGGCTTTCCTTCTAAAATGCATCCTGTGATGGTATCCTCTGGTTATGAGACCGCCTTCGTTTCGGCCTACCTTAGAGTTTAGGATCTGAGACCGCCCTCGTGTCAACTTTCCCTCTAAAATCCATCTTTTGATGGTAACCTCTGGTTATGAGACCGCCTTGGTGTCGACCTACCTTAGAGTTTAGGATCTGAGACCTCCCTCGTGTCGAGTTTCCTTTTGAAAATCCATCTTATGATGTTAACCTTTGGTTATGAGACTGCCTTCGTGTCAGCTTACCTTAGAGTTTAGGATCTGAGACTGCCCTCGTGTCGGCTTTCCTTTTGAAAATCCATCTGATGATTGTAACTTCTGGTTATGAGACCGCCTTCGTGTCGGCCTACATTAGAGTTTAGGATCTAAGACCGCCCTTGTGTCGGCTTTCCCTCTAAAATCTGTCTTGTGATGGTAACCTCTGGTTATGAGACCGCCTTCGTGTCGCCCTACCTTAGAGTTTAGGATCTGAGACCGCCCTCGTGTCGGTTTTCTTTCTAAAATCGATCTTGTGATGTACCCTCTGGCTATGAGATTGCCTTCGTGTCGGCCTACCTTAGAGTTTAAGATCTGAGACGCCCTCGTGTCGGCTTTCCTTTTGAAAATCCATCTTGTCATGGTAACCTCTGGTTATGAGACCGCCTTCGTGTCGCCCTACCTTAGAGTTTAGGATTTGAGACCGCCCTCGTGTCGGCTTTCCCTCTAAAATCCGTCTTGTGATGGTACCCTCTGGTTATGAGATCGCCTTTGTTTCGGCCTACCTTAGAGTTTAGGATCTGAGACCGCCCTCGTGTCGGCTTTTCTTCAAAAAAACATCTTGTGATGGTACCCTCTGGTTATGAGACCGCCTTCGTGTTTGCCTACCTTAGAGTTTAGGATATGAGATCGCCCACGTGTTGGCTTTCCTTCTAAAATCCATATTGTGATGGTAACCTCTGGTTATGAGACCGCCTTCGTGTCGGCCTACCTTAGAGTTTAGGATATGAGACCGCCCTCGTGTCAGCTTTCCTTCTAAAATCCATCTTGTGATGGTAACCTCTGGTTATGAGACCGCCTTCGTGTCGGCCTACCTTAGGTTTTAGGATCTGAGACAGCCCTCGTGTCGGCTTTCCTTCTAAAATCCATCTTGTGATGGTAACCACTGGTTATGAGACCGCCTTCGTGTCGGCCTACCTTAGAGTTTAGAATCTGAGACCGCCCTCATGTCGGCTTTCCTTCTAAAACCCATCTTGTGATGGTACCCTCTGGTTATGAGACCGCCTTCGTGTCGGCCTACCTTAGAGTTTAGAATCTGAGACCGCCCTCGTGTCGGCTTTCCTTCTAAAATACATCTTGTGATGGTAACCTCTTGTTATGAGACCGTCTTCGTGTCGGCTTACCTTAGAGTTTAGGATCTGAGACCGCCCTCGTGTCGGCTTTCCTTTTGAAAATCCATCTGGTGATGGTAACCTCTGGTTATGAGACCGCCTTTGTGTCGGCCTACCTTAGAGTTTAGGATCTGAGACCGCCCTCGTGTCGGCTTTCCTTCTAAAATGCATCCTGTGATGGTAACCTCTGGTTATGAGACCGCCTTCGTTTCGGCCTACCTTAGAGTTTAGGATCTGAGACCGCCCTCGTGTCAACTTTCCCTCTAAAATCCATCTTTTGATGGTAACCTCTGGTTATGAGACCGCCTTGGTGTCGACCTACCTTAGAGTTTAGGATCTGAGACCTCCCTCGTGTCGAGTTTCCTTTTGAAAATCCATCTTATGATGTTAACCTTTGGTTATGAGACTGCCTTCGTGTCAGCTTACCTTAGAGTTTAGGATCTGAGACTGCCCTCGTGTCGGCTTTCCTTTTGAAAATCCATCTGATGATTGTAACTTCTGGTTATGAGACCGCCTTCGTGTCGGCCTACATTAGAGTTTAGGATCTAAGACCGCCCTCGTGTCGGCTTTCCCTCTAAAATCTGTCTTGTGATGGTAACCTCTGGTTATGAGACCGCCTTCGTGTCGGCCTACCTTAGAGTTTAGGATCTGAGACCGCCCTCGTGTCGGTTTTCTTTCTAAAATCGATCTTGTGATGTACCCTCTGGCTATGAGATTGCCTTCGTGTCGGCCTACCTTAGAGTTTAGGATCTGAGACGCCCTCGTGTCGGCTTTCCTTTTGAAAATCCATCTTGTGATGGTAACCTCTGGTTATGAGACCGCCTTCGTGTCAGCCTACCTTAGAGTTTAGGATTTGAGACCGCCCTCGTGTCGGCTTTCCCTCTAAAATCCGTCTTGTGATGGTACCCTCTGGTTATGAGATCGCCTTTGTGTCGGCCTACCTTAGAGTTTAGGACCTGAGACCGCCCTCGTGTCGGCTTTTCTTCAAAAAAACATCTTGTGATGGTACCCTCTGGTTATGAGACCGCCTTCGTGTTTGCCTACCTTAGAGTTTAGGATATGAGATCGCCCACGTGTTGGCTTTCCTTCTAAAATCCATATTGTGATGGTAACCTCTGGTTATGAGACCGCCTTCGTGTCGGCCTACCTTAGAGTTTAGGATATGAGACCGCCCTCGTGTCAGCTTTCCTTCTAAAATTCATCTTGTGATGGTAACCTCTGGTTATGAGACCGCCTTCGTGTCGGCCTACCTTAGATTTTAGGATCTGAGACAACCCTCGTGTCGGCCTTCCTTCTAAAATCCCTCATGTGATGGTAATCTCTGGTTATGAGACCGCCTTCGTGTCGGCCTACCTTAGAGTTTAGCATCAGAGACCGCCCTCGTGTCGAGTTTCCTTTTGAAAATCCATCTTATGATGTTAACCTTTGGTTATGAGACTGCCTTCGTGTCAGCTTACCTTAGAGTTTAGGATCTGAGACTGCCCTCATGTCCGCTTTCCTTTTGAAAATCCATCTGATGATTGTAACCTCTGGTTATGAGACCGCCTTCGTGTCGGCCTACATTAGAGTTTAGGATCTAAGACCGCCCTCGTGTCGGCTTTCCCTCTAAAATCCGTCTTGTGATGGTACCCTCTGGTTATGAGATCGCCTTTGTGTCGGCCTACCTTTGAGTTTAGGACCTGAGACCGCCCTCGTGTCGGCTTTTCTTCAAAAAAACATCTTGTGATGGTACCCTCTGGTTATGAGACCGCCTTCGTGTTTGCCTACCTTAGAGTTTAGGATATGAGATCGCCCACGTGTTGGCTTTCCTTCTAAAATCCATATTGTGATGGTAACCTCTGGTTATGAGACCGCCTTCGTGTCGGCCTACCTTAGAGTTTAGCATCAGAGACCGCCCTCGTGTCGGCTTTCCTTCTAAAATCCATCTTGTGATGGTAACCACTGGTTATGAGACCGCCTTCCTGTCGGCCTACCTTAGAGTTTAGAATCTGAGACCGCCCTCGTGTCGGCTTTCCTTCTAAAACCCATCTTGTGATGGTACCCTCCGGTTATGAGACCGCCTTCGTGTCGGCCTACCTTAGAGTTTAGAATCTGAAACTGCCCTCGTGTCGGATTTCCTTCTAAAATACATCTTGTGATGGTAACCTCTTGTTATGAGACCGTCTTCGTGTCGGCTTACCTTAGAGTTTAGGATCTGAGACCGCCCTCGTGTCGGCTTTCCTTTTGAAAATCCATCTGGTGATGGTAACCTCTGGTTATGAGACCGCCTTTGTGTCGGCCTACCTTAGAGTTTAGGATCTGAGACCGCCCTCGTGTCGGCTTTCCTTCTAAAATGCATCTTGTGATGGTAACCTCTGGTTATGAGACCGCCTTCGTTTCGGCCTACCTTACAGTTTAGGATCTGAGACCGCCGTCGTGTCGACTTTCCCTCTAAAATCCATCTTTTGATGGTAACCTCTGGTTATGAGACCGCCTTGGTGTCGACCTACCTTAGAGTTTAGGATCTGAGACCGCCCTCGTGTCGAGTTTCCTTTTGAAAATCCATCTTATGATGGTAACGTTTGTTTATGAGACTGCCTTCGTGTCAGCTTACCTTAGAGTTTAGGATCTGAGACTGCCCTCGTGTCAGCTTTCCTTTTGAAAATCCATCTGATGATTGTAACCTCTGGTTATGAGACCGCCTTCGTGTCGGCCTACATTAGAGTTTAGGATCTAAGACCGCCCTCGTGTCGGCTTTCCCTCTAAAATCCGTCTTGTGATGGTAACCTCTGGTTATGAGACCGCCTTCGTGTCGGCCTACCTTAGAGTTTAAGATCTGAGACCGCCCTCGTGTCGGTTTTCTTTCGAAAATCGATCTTGTGATGTACCCTCTGGCTATGAGATTGCCTTCGTGCCAGCCTACCTTAGAGTTTAGGATCTGAGACGCCCTCGTGTCGGCTTTCCTTTTGAAAATCCATCATGTGATGGTAACCTCTGGTTATGAGACCGCCTTCGTGTCGGCCTACCTTAGAGTTTAGGATTTGAGACCGCCCTCGTGTCGGCTTTCCCTCTAAAATCCGTCTTGTGATGGTACCCTCTGGTTATGAGATCGCCTTTGTGTCGGCCTACCTTAGAGTTTAGGACCTGAGACCGCCCTCGTGTCGGCTTTTCTTCAAAAAAACATCTTGTGATGGTACCCTCTGGTTATGAGACCGCCTTCGTGTTTGCCTACCTTAGAGTTTAGGATATGAGATCGCCCACGTGTTGGCTTTCCTTCTAAAATCCATA
The DNA here is from genome assembly GCA_022829125.1 of Lathyrus tuberosus. Lineage (NCBI taxonomy): Eukaryota > Viridiplantae > Streptophyta > Magnoliopsida > Fabales > Fabaceae > Lathyrus > Lathyrus tuberosus. The sequence continues at coordinate 12,089,326 of JALAZF010000038.1, forward strand.
TTGTGATGGTAACCTCTGGTTATGAGACCGCCTTCGTGTCGGCCTACCTTAGAGTTTAGGATATGAGACCGCCCTCGTGTCAGCTTTCCTTCTAAAATTCATCTTGTGATGGTAACCTCTGGTTATGAGACCGCCTTCGTGTCGGCCTACCTTAGATTTTAGGATCTGAGACAACCCTCGTGTCGGCCTTCCTTCTAAAATCCCTCATGTGATGGTAATCTCTGGTTATGAGACCGCCTTCGTGTCGGCCTACCTTAGAGTTTAGCATCAGAGACCGCCCTCGTGTCGAGTTTCCTTTTGAAAATCCATCTTATGATGTTAACCTTTGGTTATGAGACTGCCTTCGTGTCAGCTTACCTTAGAGTTTAGGATCTGAGACTGCCCTCATGTCCGCTTTCCTTTTGAAAATCCATCTGATGATTGTAACCTCTGGTTATGAGACCGCCTTCGTGTCGGCCTACATTAGAGTTTAGGATCTAAGACCGCCCTCGTGTCGGCTTTCCCTCTAAAATCCGTCTTGTGATGGTACCCTCTGGTTATGAGATCGCCTTTGTGTCGGCCTACCTTTGAGTTTAGGACCTGAGACCGCCCTCGTGTCGGCTTTTCTTCAAAAAAACATCTTGTGATGGTACCCTCTGGTTATGAGACCGCCTTCGTGTTTGCCTACCTTAGAGTTTAGGATATGAGATCGCCCACGTGTTGGCTTTCCTTCTAAAATCCATATTGTGATGGTAACCTCTGGTTATGAGACCGCCTTCGTGTCGGCCTACCTTAGAGTTTAGCATCAGAGACCGCCCTCGTGTCGGCTTTCCTTCTAAAATCCATCTTGTGATGGTAACCACTGGTTATGAGACCGCCTTCCTGTCGGCCTACCTTAGAGTTTAGAATCTGAGACCGCCCTCGTGTCGGCTTTCCTTCTAAAACCCATCTTGTGATGGTACCCTCCGGTTATGAGACCGCCTTCGTGTCGGCCTACCTTAGAGTTTAGAATCTGAAACTGCCCTCGTGTCGGATTTCCTTCTAAAATACATCTTGTGATGGTAACCTCTTGTTATGAGACCGTCTTCGTGTCGGCTTACCTTAGAGTTTAGGATCTGAGACCGCCCTCGTGTCGGCTTTCCTTTTGAAAATCCATCTGGTGATGGTAACCTCTGGTTATGAGACCGCCTTTGTGTCGGCCTACCTTAGAGTTTAGGATCTGAGACCGCCCTCGTGTCGGCTTTCCTTCTAAAATGCATCTTGTGATGGTAACCTCTGGTTATGAGACCGCCTTCGTTTCGGCCTACCTTACAGTTTAGGATCTGAGACCGCCGTCGTGTCGACTTTCCCTCTAAAATCCATCTTTTGATGGTAACCTCTGGTTATGAGACCGCCTTGGTGTCGACCTACCTTAGAGTTTAGGATCTGAGACCGCCCTCGTGTCGAGTTTCCTTTTGAAAATCCATCTTATGATGGTAACGTTTGTTTATGAGACTGCCTTCGTGTCAGCTTACCTTAGAGTTTAGGATCTGAGACTGCCCTCGTGTCAGCTTTCCTTTTGAAAATCCATCTGATGATTGTAACCTCTGGTTATGAGACCGCCTTCGTGTCGGCCTACATTAGAGTTTAGGATCTAAGACCGCCCTCGTGTCGGCTTTCCCTCTAAAATCCGTCTTGTGATGGTAACCTCTGGTTATGAGACCGCCTTCGTGTCGGCCTACCTTAGAGTTTAAGATCTGAGACCGCCCTCGTGTCGGTTTTCTTTCGAAAATCGATCTTGTGATGTACCCTCTGGCTATGAGATTGCCTTCGTGCCAGCCTACCTTAGAGTTTAGGATCTGAGACGCCCTCGTGTCGGCTTTCCTTTTGAAAATCCATCTTGTGATGGTAACCTCTGGTTATGAGACCGCCTTCGTGTCGGCCTACCTTAGAGTTTAGGATTTGAGACCGCCCTCGTGTCGGCTTTCCCTCTAAAATCCGTCTTGTGATGGTACCCTCTGGTTATGAGATCGCCTTTGTGTCGGCCTACCTTAGAGTTTAGGACCTGAGACCGCCCTCGTGTCGGCTTTTCTTCAAAAAAACATCTTGTGATGGTACCCTCTGGTTATGAGACCGCCTTCGTGTTTGCCTACCTTAGAGTTTAGGATATGAGATCGCCCACGTGTTGGCTTTCCTTCTAAAATCCATATTGTGATGGTAACCTCTGGTTATGAGACCGCCTTCGTGTCGGCCTACCTTAGAGTTTAGGATATGAGACCGCCCTCGTGTCAGCTTTCCTTCTAAAATTCATCTTGTGATGGTAACCTCTGGTTATGAGACCGCCTTCGTGTCGGCCTACCTTAGATTTTAGGATCTGAGACAACCCTCGTGTCGGCCTTCCTTCTAAAATCCCTCATGTGATGGTAATCTCTGGTTATGAGACCGCCTTCGTGTCGGCCTACCTTAGAGTTTAGCATCAGAGACCGCCCTCGTGTCGAGTTTCCTTTTGAAAATCCATCTTATGATGTTAACCTTTGGTTATGAGACTGCCTTCGTGTCAGCTTACCTTAGAGTTTAGGATCTGAGACTGCCCTCATGTCCGCTTTCCTTTTGAAAATCCATCTGATGATTGTAACCTCTGGTTATGAGACCGCCTTCGTGTCGGCCTACATTAGAGTTTAGGATCTAAGACCGCCCTCGTGTCGGCTTTCCCTCTAAAATCCGTCTTGTGATGGTACCCTCTGGTTATGAGATCGCCTTTGTGTCGGCCTACCTTTGAGTTTAGGACCTGAGACCGCCCTCGTGTCGGCTTTTCTTCAAAAAAACATCTTGTGATGGTACCCTCTGGTTATGAGACCGCCTTCGTGTTTGCCTACCTTAGAGTTTAGGATATGAGATCGCCCACGTGTTGGCTTTCCTTCTAAAATCCATATTGTGATGGTAACCTCTGGTTATGAGACCGCCTTCGTGTCGGCCTACCTTAGAGTTTAGCATCAGAGACCGCCCTCGTGTCGGCTTTCCTTCTAAAATCCATCTTGTGATGGTAACCACTGGTTATGAGACCGCCTTCCTGTCGGCCTACCTTAGAGTTTAGAATCTGAGACCGCCCTCGTGTCGGCTTTCCTTCTAAAACCCATCTTGTGATGGTACCCTCCGGTTATGAGACCGCCTTCGTGTCGGCCTACCTTAGAGTTTAGAATCTGAAACTGCCCTCGTGTCGGATTTCCTTCTAAAATACATCTTGTGATGGTAACCTCTTGTTATGAGACCGTCTTCGTGTCGGCTTACCTTAGAGTTTAGGATCTGAGACCGCCCTCGTGTCGGCTTTCCTTTTGAAAATCCATCTGGTGATGGTAACCTCTGGTTATGAGACCGCCTTTGTGTCGGCCTACCTTAGAGTTTAGGATCTGAGACCGCCCTCGTGTCGGCTTTCCTTCTAAAATGCATCTTGTGATGGTAACCTCTGGTTATGAGACCGCCTTCGTTTCGGCCTACCTTACAGTTTAGGATCTGAGACCGCCGTCGTGTCGACTTTCCCTCTAAAATCCATCTTTTGATGGTAACCTCTGGTTATGAGACCGCCTTGGTGTCGACCTACCTTAGAGTTTAGGATCTGAGACCGCCCTCGTGTCGAGTTTCCTTTTGAAAATCCATCTTATGATGGTAACGTTTGTTTATGAGACTGCCTTCGTGTCAGCTTACCTTAGAGTTTAGGATCTGAGACTGCCCTCGTGTCAGCTTTCCTTTTGAAAATCCATCTGATGATTGTAACCTCTGGTTATGAGACCGCCTTCGTGTCGGCCTACATTAGAGTTTAGGATCTAAGACCGCCCTCGTGTCGGCTTTCCCTCTAAAATCCGTCTTGTGATGGTAACCTCTGGTTATGAGACCGCCTTCGTGTCGGCCTACCTTAGAGTTTAAGATCTGAGACCGCCCTCGTGTCGGTTTTCTTTCGAAAATCGATCTTGTGATGTACCCTCTGGCTATGAGATTGCCTTCGTGCCAGCCTACCTTAGAGTTTAGGATCTGAGACGCCCTCGTGTCGGCTTTCCTTTTGAAAATCCATCTTGTGATGGTAACCTCTGGTTATGAGACCGCCTTCGTGTCGGCCTACCTTAGAGTTTAGGATTTGAGACCGCCCTCGTGTCGGCTTTCCCTCTAAAATCCGTCTTGTGATGGTACCCTCTGGTTATGAGATCGCCTTTGTGTCGGCCTACCTTAGAGTTTAGGACCTGAGACCGCCCTCGTGTCGGCTTTTCTTCAAAAAAACATCTTGTGATGGTACCCTCTGGTTATGAGACCGCCTTCGTGTTTGCCTACCTTAGAGTTTAGGATATGAGATCGCCCACGTGTTGGCTTTCCTTCTAAAATCCATATTGTGATGGTAACCTCTGGTTATGAGACCGCCTTCGTGTCGGCCTACCTTAGAGTTTAGGATATGAGACCGCCCTCGTGTCAGCTTTCCTTCTAAAATTCATCTTGTGATGGTAACCTCTGGTTATGAGACCGCCTTCGTGTCGGCCTACCTTAGATTTTAGGATCTGAGACAACCCTCGTGTCGGCCTTCCTTCTAAAATCCCTCATGTGATGGTAATCTCTGGTTATGAGACCGCCTTCGTGTCGGCCTACCTTAGAGTTTAGCATCAGAGACCGCCCTCGTGTCGAGTTTCCTTTTGAAAATCCATCTTATGATGTTAACCTTTGGTTATGAGACTGCCTTCGTGTCAGCTTACCTTAGAGTTTAGGATCTGAGACTGCCCTCATGTCCGCTTTCCTTTTGAAAATCCATCTGATGATTGTAACCTCTGGTTATGAGACCGCCTTCGTGTCGGCCTACATTAGAGTTTAGGATCTAAGACCGCCCTCGTGTCGGCTTTCCCTCTAAAATCCGTCTTGTGATGGTACCCTCTGGTTATGAGATCGCCTTTGTGTCGGCCTACCTTTGAGTTTAGGACCTGAGACCGCCCTCGTGTCGGCTTTTCTTCAAAAAAACATCTTGTGATGGTACCCTCTGGTTATGAGACCGCCTTCGTGTTTGCCTACCTTAGAGTTTAGGATATGAGATCGCCCACGTGTTGGCTTTCCTTCTAAAATCCATATTGTGATGGTAACCTCTGGTTATGAGACCGCCTTCGTGTCGGCCTACCTTAGAGTTTAGGATATGAGACCGCCCTCGTGTCAGCTTTCCTTCTAAAATCCATCTTGTGATGGTAACCTCTGGTTATGAGACCGCCTTCGTGTCGGCCTACCTTAGATTTTAGGATCTGAGACAACCCTCGTGTCGGCCTTCCTTCTAAAATCCCTCATGCGATGGTAATCTCTGGTTATGAGACCGCCTTCGTGTCGGCCTACCTTAGAGTTTAGCATCAGAGACCGCCCTCGTGTCGGCTTTCCTTCTAAAATCCATCTTGTGATGGTAACCACTGGTTATGAGACCGCCTTCCTGTCGGCCTACCTTAGAGTTTAGAATCTGAGACCGCCCTCGTGTCGGCTTTCCTTCTAAAACCCATCTTGTGATGGTACCCTCCGGTTATGAGACCGCCTTCGTGTCGGCCTACCTTAGAGTTTAGAATCTGAAACTGCCCTCGTGTCGGATTTCCTTCTAAAATACATCTTGTGATGGTAACCTCTTGTTATGAGACCGTCTTCGTGTCGGCTTACCTTAGAGTTTAGGATCTGAGACCGCCCTCGTGTCGGCTTTCCTTTTGAAAATCCATCTGGTGATGGTAACCTCTGGTTATGAGACCGCCTTTGTGTCGGCCTACCTTAGAGTTTAGGATCTGAGACCGCCCTCGTGTCGGCTTTCCTTCTAAAATGCATCTTGTGATGGTAACCTCTGGTTATGAGACCGCCTTCGTTTCGGCCTACCTTACAGTTTAGGATCTGAGACCGCCGTCGTGTCGACTTTCCCTCTAAAATCCATCTTTTGATGGTAACCTCTGGTTATGAGACCGCCTTGGTGTCGACCTACCTTAGAGTTTAGGATCTGAGACCGCCCTTGTGTCGAGTTTCCTTTTGAAAATCCATCTTATGATGGTAACGTTTGTTTATGAGACTGCCTTCGTGTCAGCTTACCTTAGAGTTTAGGATCTGAGACTGCCCTCGTGTCAGCTTTCCTTTTGAAAATCCATCTGATGATTGTAACCTCTGGTTATGAGACCGCCTTCGTGTCGGCCTACATTAGAGTTTAGGATCTAAGACCGCCCTCGTGTCGGCTTTCCCTCTAAAATCCGTCTTGTGATGGTAACCTCTGGTTATGAGACCACCTTCGTGTCGGCCTACCTTAGAGTTTAAGATCTGAGACCGCCCTCGTGTCAGTTTTCTTTCGAAAATCGATCTTGTGATGTACCCTCTGGCTATGAGATTTCCTTCGTGCCAGCCTACCTTAGAGTTTAGGATCTGAGACGCCCTCGTGTCGGCTTTCCTTTTGAAAATCCATCTTGTGATGGTAACCTCTGGTTATGAGACCGCCTTCGTGTCGGCCTACCTTAGAGTTTAGGATTTGAGACCGCCCTCGTGTCGGCTTTCCCTCTAAAATCCGTCTTGTGATGGTACCCTCTGGTTATGAGATCGCCTTTGTGTCGGCCTACCTTAGAGTTTAGGACCTGAGACCGCCCTCGTGTCGGCTTTTCTTCAAAAAAACATCTTGTGATGGTACCCTCTGGTTATGAGACCGCCTTCGTGTTTGCCTACCTTAGAGTTTAGGATATGAGATCGCCCACGTGTTGGCTTTCCTTCTAAAATCCATATTGTGATGGTAACCTCTGGTTATGAGACCGCCTTCGTGTCGGCCTACCTTAGAGTTTAGGATATGAGACCGCCCTCGTGTCAGCTTTCCTTCTAAAATTCATCTTGTGATGGTAACCTCTGGTTATGAGACCGCCTTCGTGTCGGCCTACCTTAGATTTTAGGATCTGAGACAACCCTCGTGTCGGCCTTCCTTCTAAAATCCCTCATGTGATGGTAATCTCTGGTTATGAGACCGCCTTCGTGTCGGCCTACCTTAGAGTTTAGCATCAGAGACCGCCCTCGTGTCGAGTTTCCTTTTGAAAATCCATCTTATGATGTTAACCTTTGGTTATGAGACTGCCTTCGTGTCAGCTTACCTTAGAGTTTAGGATCTGAGACTGCCCTCATGTCCGCTTTCCTTTTGAAAATCCATCTGATGATTGTAACCTCTGGTTATGAGACCGCCTTCGTGTCGGCCTACATTAGAGTTTAGGATCTAAGACCGCCCTCGTGTCGGCTTTCCCTCTAAAATCCGTCTTGTGATGGTACCCTCTGGTTATGAGATCGCCTTTGTGTCGGCCTACCTTTGAGTTTAGGACCTGAGACCGCCCTCGTGTCGGCTTTTCTTCAAAAAAACATCTTGTGATGGTACCCTCTGGTTATGAGACCGCCTTCGTGTTTGCCTACCTTAGAGTTTAGGATATGAGATCGCCCACGTGTTGGCTTTCCTTCTAAAATCAATATTGTGATGGTAACCTCTGGTTATGAGACCGCCTTCGTGTCGGCCTACCTTAGAGTTTAGGATATGAGACCGCCCTCGTGTCAGCTTTCCTTCTAAAATCCATCTTGTGATGGTAACCTCTGGTTATGAGACCGCCTTCGTGTCGGCCTACCTTAGATTTTAGGATCTGAGACAACCCTCGTGTCGGCCTTCCTTCTAAAATCCCTCATGCGATGGTAATCTCTGGTTATGAGACCGCCTTCGTGTCGGCCTACCTTAGAGTTTAGCATCAGAGACCGCCCTCGTGTCGGCTTTCCTTCTAAAATCCATCTTGTGATGGTAACCACTGGTTATGAGACCGCCTTCCTGTCGGCCTACCTTAGAGTTTAGAATCTGAGACCGCCCTCGTGTCGGCTTTCCTTCTAAAACCCATCTTGTGATGGTACCCTCCGGTTATGAGACCGCCTTCGTGTCGGCCTACCTTAGAGTTTAGAATCTGAAACTGCCCTCGTGTCGGATTTCCTTCTAAAATACATCTTGTGATGGTAACCTCTTGTTATGAGACCGTCTTCGTGTCGGCTTACCTTAGAGTTTAGGATCTGAGACCGCCCTCGTGTCGGCTTTCCTTTTGAAAATCCATCTGGTGATGGTAACCTCTGGTTATGAGACCGCCTTTGTGTCGGCCTACCTTAGAGTTTAGGATCTGAGACCGCCCTCGTGTCGGCTTTCCTTCTAAAATGCATCTTGTGATGGTAACCTCTGGTTATGAGACCGCCTTCGTTTCGGCCTACCTTACAGTTTAGGATCTGAGACCGCCGTCGTGTCGACTTTCCCTCTAAAATCCATCTTTTGATGGTAACCTCTGGTTATGAGACCGCCTTGGTGTCGACCTACCTTAGAGTTTAGGATCTGAGACCGCCCTCGTGTCGAGTTTCCTTTTGAAAATCCATCTTATGATGGTAACGTTTGTTTATGAGACTGCCTTCGTGTCAGCTTACCTTAGAGTTTAGGATCTGAGACTGCCCTCGTGTCAGCTTTCCTTTTGAAAATCCATCTGATGATTGTAACCTCTGGTTATGAGACCGCCTTCGTGTCGGCCTACATTAGAGTTTAGGATCTAAGACCGCCCTCGTGTCGGCTTTCCCTCTAAAATCCGTCTTGTGATGGTAACCTCTGGTTATGAGACCGCCTTCGTGTCGGCCTACCTTAGAGTTTAAGATCTGAGACCGCCCTCGTGTCGGTTTTCTTTCGAAAATCGATCTTGTGATGTACCCTCTGGCTATGAGATTGCCTTCGTGCCAGCCTACCTTAGAGTTTAGGATCTGAGACGCCCTCGTGTCGGCTTTCCTTTTGAAAATCCATCTTGTGATGGTAACCTCTGGTTATGAGACCGCCTTCGTGTCGGCCTACCTTAGAGTTTAGGATTTGAGACCGCCCTCGTGTCGGCTTTCCCTCTAAAATCCGTCTTGTGATGGTACCCTCTGGTTATGAGATCGCCTTTGTGTCGGCCTACCTTAGAGTTTAGGACCTGAGACCGCCCTCGTGTCGGCTTTTCTTCAAAAAAACATCTTGTGATGGTACCCTCTGGTTATGAGACCGCCTTCGTGTTTGCCTACCTTAGAGTTTAGGATATGAGATCGCCCACGTGTTGGCTTTCCTTCTAAAATCCATATTGTGATGGTAACCTCTGGTTATGAGACCGCCTTCGTGTCGGCCTACCTTAGAGTTTAGGATATGAGACCGCCCTCGTGTCAGCTTTCCTTCTAAAATTCATCTTGTGATGGTAACCTCTGGTTATGAGACCGCCTTCGTGTCGGCCTACCTTAGATTTTAGGATCTGAGACAACCCTCGTGTCGGCCTTCCTTCTAAAATCCCTCATGTGATGGTAATCTCTGGTTATGAGACCGCCTTCGTGTCGGCCTACCTTAGAGTTTAGCATCAGAGACCGCCCTCGTGTCGAGTTTCCTTTTGAAAATCCATCTTATGATGTTAACCTTTGGTTATGAGACTGCCTTCGTGTCAGCTTACCTTAGAGTTTAGGATCTGAGACTGCCCTCATGTCCGCTTTCCTTTTGAAAATCCATCTGATGATTGTAACCTCTGGTTATGAGACCGCCTTCGTGTCGGCCTACATTAGAGTTTAGGATCTAAGACCGCCCTCGTGTCGGCTTTCCCTCTAAAATCCGTCTTGTGATGGTACCCTCTGGTTATGAGATCGCCTTTGTGTCGGCCTACCTTTGAGTTTAGGACCTGAGACCGCCCTCGTGTCGGCTTTTCTTCAAAAAAACATCTTGTGATGGTACCCTCTGGTTATGAGACCGCCTTCGTGTTTGCCTACCTTAGAGTTTAGGATATGAGATCGCCCACGTGTTGGCTTTCCTTCTAAAATCAATATTGTGATGGTAACCTCTGGTTATGAGACCGCCTTCGTGTCGGCCTACCTTAGAGTTTAGGATATGAGACCGCCCTCGTGTCAGCTTTCCTTCTAAAATCCATCTTGTGATGGTAACCTCTGGTTATGAGACCGCCTTCGTGTCGGCCTACCTTAGATTTTAGGATCTGAGACAACCCTCGTGTCGGCCTTCCTTCTAAAATCCCTCATGCGATGGTAATCTCTGGTTATGAGACCGCCTTCGTGTCGGCCTACCTTAGAGTTTAGCATCAGAGACCGCCCTCGTGTCGGCTTTCCTTCTAAAATCCATCTTGTGATGGTAACCACTGGTTATGAGACCGCCTTCCTGTCGGCCTACCTTAGAGTTTAGAATCTGAGACCGCCCTCGTGTCGGCTTTCCTTCTAAAACCCATCTTGTGATGGTACCCTCCGGTTATGAGACCGCCTTCGTGTCGGCCTACCTTAGAGTTTAGAATCTGAAACTGCCCTCGTGTCGGATTTCCTTCTAAAATACATCTTGTGATGGTAACCTCTTGTTATGAGACCGTCTTCGTGTCGGCTTACCTTAGAGTTTAGGATCTGAGACCGCCCTCGTGTCGGCTTTCCTTTTGAAAATCCATCTGGTGATGGTAACCTCTGGTTATGAGACCGCCTTTGTGTCGGCCTACCTTAGAGTTTAGGATCTGAGACCGCCCTCGTGTCGGCTTTCCTTCTAAAATGCATCTTGTGATGGTAACCTCTGGTTATGAGACCGCCTTCGTTTCGGCCTACCTTACAGTTTAGGATCTGAGACCGCCGTCGTGTCGACTTTCCCTCTAAAATCCATCTTTTGATGGTAACCTCTGGTTATGAGACCGCCTTGGTGTCGACCTACCTTAGAGTTTAGGATCTGAGACCGCCCTCGTGTCGAGTTTCCTTTTGAAAATCCATCTTATGATGGTAACGTTTGTTTATGAGACTGCCTTCGTGTCAGCTTACCTTAGAGTTTAGGATCTGAGACTGCCCTCGTGTCAGCTTTCCTTTTGAAAATCCATCTGATGATTGTAACCTCTGGTTATGAGACCGCCTTCGTGTCGGCCTACATTAGAGTTTAGGATCTAAGACCGCCCTCGTGTCGGCTTTCCCTCTAAAATCCGTCTTGTGATGGTAACCTCTGGTTATGAGACCGCCTTCGTGTCGGCCTACCTTAGAGTTTAAGATCTGAGACCGCCCTCGTGTCGGTTTTCTTTCTAAAATCGATCTTGTGATGTACCCTCTGGCTATGAGATTGCCTTCGTGCCAGCCTACCTTAGAGTTTAGGATCTGAGACGCCCTCGTGTCGGCTTTCCTTTTGAAAATCCATCTTGTGATGGTAACCTCTGGTTATGAGACCGCCTTCGTGTCGGCCTACCTTAGAGTTTAGGATTTGAGACCGCCCTCGTGTCGGCTTTCCCTCTAAAATCCGTCTTGTGATGGTACCCTCTGGTTATGAGATCGCCTTTGTGTCGGCCTACCTTAGAGTTTAGGATTTGAGACCGCCCTCGTGTCGGCTTTTCTTCAACAAAACATCTTGTGATGGTACCCTCTGGTTATGAGACCGCCTTCGTGTTTGCCTACCTTAGAGTTTAGGATATGAGATCGCCCACGTGTTGGCTTTCCTTCTAAAATCCATATTGTGATGGTAACCTCTGGTTATGAGACCGCCTTCGTGTCGGCCTACCTTAGAGTTTAGGATATGAGACCGCCCTCGTGTCAGCTTTCCTTCTAAAATCCATCTTCTGATGGTAACCTCTGGTTATGAGACCGCCTTCGTGTCGGCCTATCTTAGATTTTAGGATCTGAGACAGCCCTCGTGTCGGCCTTCCTTCTAAAATCCCTCATGTGATGGTAATCTCTGGTTATGAGACCGCCTTCGTGTCGGCCTACCTTAGAGTTTAGCATCAGAGACCGCCCTCGTGTCGGCTTTCCTTCTAAAATCCATCTTGTGATGGTAACCACTGGTTATGAGACCGCCTTCGTGTCGGCCTACCTTAGAGTTTAGAATCTGAGACCGCCCTCGTGTCGGCTTTCCTTCTAAAACCCATCTTGTGATGGTACCCTCTGGTTATGAGACCGCCTTCGTGTCGGCCTACCTTAGAGTTTAGAATCTGAAACTGCCCTCGTGTCGGATTTCCTTCTAAAATACATCTTGTGATGGTAACCTCTTATTATGAGATCGTCTTCGTGTCGGCTTACCTTAGAGTTTAGGATCTGAGACCGCCCTCGTGTCGGCTTTCCTTTTGAAAATCTATCTGGTGATGGTAACCTCTGGTTATGAGACCGCCTTTGTGTCGGCCTACCTTAGAGTTTAGGATCTGAGACCGCCCTCGTGTCGGCTTTCCTTCTAAAATGCATCTTGTGATGGTAACCTCTGGTTATGAGACCGCCTTCGTTTCGGCCTACCTTAGAGTTTAGGATCTGAGACCGCCGTCGTGTCGACTTTCCCTCTAAAATCCATCTTTTGATGGTAACCTCTGGTTATGAGACCGCCTTGGTGTCGACCTACCTTAGAGTTTAGGATCTGAGACCGCCCTCGTGTCGAGTTTCCTTTTGAAAATCCATCTTATGATGGTAACGTTTGTTTATGAGACTGCCTTCGTGTCAGCTTACCTTAGAGTTTAGGATCTGAGACTGCCCTCGTGTCAGCTTTCCTTTTGAAAATCCATCTGATGATTGTAACCTCTGGTTATGAGACCGCCTTCGTGTCGGCCTACATTAGAGTTTAGGATCTAAGACCGCCCTCGTGTCGGCTTTCCCTCTAAAATCCGTCTTGTGATGGTAACCTCTGGTTATGAGACCGCCTTCGTGTCGGCCTACCTTAGAGTTTAAGATCTGAGACCGCCCTCGTGTCGGTTTTCTTTCTAAAATCGATCTTGTGATGTACCCTCTGGCTATGAGATTGCCTTCGTGCCGGCCTACCTTAGAGTTTAGGATCTGAGACGCCCTCGTGTCGGCTTTCCTTTTGAAAATCCATCTTGTGATGGTAACCTCTGGTTATGAGACCGCCTTCGTGTCGGCCTACCTTAGAGTTTAGGATTTGAGACAGCCCTCGTGTCGGCTTTCCCTCTAAAATCTGTCTTGTGATGGTACCCTCTGGTTATGAGATCGCCTTTGTGTCGGCCTACATTAGAGTTTAGGATTTGAGACCGCCCTCGTGTCGGCTTTTCTTCAACAAAACATCTTGTGATGGTACCCTCTGGTTATGAGACCGCCTTCGTGTTTGCCTACCTTAGAGTTTAGGATATGAGATCGCCCACGTGTTGGCTTTCCTTCTCAAATCCATATTGTGATGGTAACCTCTGGTTATGAGACCGCCTTCGTGTCGGCCTACCTTAGAGTTTAGGATATGAGACCGCCCTCGTGTCAGCTTTCCTTCTAAAATCCATCTTGTGATGGTAACCTCTAGTTATGAGACCGCCTTCGTGTCGGCCTATCTTAGATTTTAGGATCTGAGACAGCCCTCGTGTCGGCCTTCCTTCTAAAATCCCTCATGTGATGGTAATCTCTGGTTATGAGACCGCCTTCGTGTCGGCCTACCTTAGAGTTTAGCATCAGACACCGCCCTCGTGTCGGCTTTCCTTCTAAAATCCATCTTGTGATGGTAACCACTGGTTATGAGACCGCCTTCGTGTCGGCCTACCTTAGAGTCTAGAATCTGAGACCACCCTCGTGTCGGCTTTCCTTCTAAAACCCATCTTGTGATGGTACCCTCTGGTTATGAGACCGCCTTCGTGTCGGCCTACCTTAGAGTTTAGAATCTGAAACTGCCCTCGTGTCAGATTTCCTTCTAAAATACATCTTGTGATGGTAACCTCTTGTTATGAGATCGTCTTCGTGTCGGCTTACCTTAGAGTTTAGGATCTGAGACCGCCCTCGTGTCGGCTTTCCTTTTGAAAATCCATCTGGTGATGGTAACCTCTGGTTATGAGACCGCCTTTGTGTCGGCCTACCTTAGAGTTTAGGATCTGAGACCGCCCTCGTGTCGGCTTTCCTTCAAAAATGCATCTTGTGATGGTAACCTCTGGTTATGAGACCGCCTTCGTTTCGGCCTACCTTAGAGTTTAGGATCTGAGACCGCCGTCGTGTCGACTTTCCCTCTAAAATCCATCTTTTGATGGTAACCTCTGGTTATGAGACCGCCTTGGTGTCGACCTACCTTAGAGTTTAGGATCTGAGACTGCCTTCGTGTCGAGTTTCCTTTTGAAAATCCATCTTATGATGGTAACCTTTGTTTATGAGACTGCCTTCGTGTTAGCTTACCTTAGAGTTTAGGATCTGAGACTGCCCTCGTGTCAGCTTTCCTTTTGAAAATCCATCTGATAATTGTAACCTCTGGTTATGAGACCGCCTTCGTGTCGGCCTACATTAGAGTTTAGGATCTAAGACCGCCCTCGTGTCGGCTTTCCCTCTAAAATCCGTCTTGTGATGGTAACCTCTGGTTATGAGACCGCCTTCGTGTCGGCCTACCTTAGAGTTTAAGATCCGAGACCGCCCTCGTGTCGGTTTTTTTTCTAAAATTGATCTTGTGATGTACCCTCTGGCTATGAGATTGCCTTCGTGCCGGCCTACCTTAGAGTTTAGGATCTGAGACGCCCTCGTGTCGGCTTTCCTTTTGAAAATCCATCTTGCGATGGTAACCTCTGGTTATGAGACCGCCTTCGTGTCGGCCTACCTTAGAGTTTAGGATTTGAGACCGCCCTCGTGTCGGCTTTCCCTCTAAAATCCGTCTTGTGATGGTAACCTCTGGTTATGAGACTGCCTTCATGTCGGCCTACCTTAGAGTTTAGGATCTGAGATCGCCCTCGTGTCGGCTTTCCTTCTAAAATCGATCTTGTGATGGTACCCTCTGGCTATGAGATTGCCTTCGTGTCGGCCTAACTTAGAGTTTAGGATCTAAGACGCCCTCGTGTCGGCTTTCCTTTTGAAAATTCATCTTGTGATGGTAACCTCTGAATATGAGATCATTTTTGTGTCGGCCTACCATAGAGTTTAGGATCTGAGACCGCCCTCGTGTTGGCTTTCCTTCAAAAATCCATCTTGTGATGGTACCCTCTGGTTATGAGATCGCCTTTGTGTCGGTCTACCTTAGAGTTTAGGATCGGAGACCGCCCTCGTGTCGGCTTTTCTTCAAAAAACATCTTGTGATGGTACCCTCTGGTTATGAGACCGCCTTCGTGTTTGCCTACCTTAGAGTTTAGGATATGAGATCGCCCACGTGTTGGCTTTCCTTCTAAAATCCATATTGTGATGGTAACCTCTGGTTATGAGACCGCCTTCGTGTCGGCCTACCTTAGAGTTTAGGATTTGAGACCGCCCTCGTGTCAGCTTTCTTTCTAAAATCCATCTTGTGATGGTAACCTCTGGTTATGAGACCGCCTTCGTGTCGGCCTACCTTAGATTTTAGGATCTGAGACAGCCCTCGTGTCGGCTTTCCTTCTAAAATCCCTCATGTGATGGTAATCTCTGGTTATGAGACCGCCTTCGTGTCGGCCTGCCTTAGAGTTTAGGATCAGAGACCGCCCTTGTGTCGGCTTTCCTTCTAAAATCCATCTTGTGATGGTAACCACTGGTTATGAGACCGCCTTCGTGTCGGCCTACGTTAGGGTTTAGATTCTGAGACCACCCTCGTGTCGGCTTTCCTTCTAAAACCCATCTTGTGATGGTACCCTCTGGTTATGAGACCGCCTTCGTGTCGGCCTACCTTAGAGTTTAGAATCTGAGACCGCCCTCGTGTCGGCTTTCCTTCTAAAATACATCTTGTGATGATAACCTCTTCTTATGAGACCGTCTTCGTGTCGGCTTACGTTAGAGTTTAGGATCTGTGACCGCCCTCGTGTCAGCTTTCCTTTTGAAAATCCATCTGGTGATGGTAACCTCTGGTTATGAGACCGCCTTTGTTTCGGCCTACCTTAGAGTTTAGGATCTGAGACCGCCCTCGTGTCGGCTTTCCTTCTAAAATACATCTTGTGATGGTAACCTCTTGTTATGAGACCGTCTTCGTGTCGGCTTACCTTAGAGTTTAGGATCTGAGACCGCCCTCGTGTCGGCTTTCCTTCTAAAATGCATCTTGTGACGGTAACCTCTGGTTATGAGACCGCCTTCGTTTCGGCCTACCTTAGAGTTTAGGATCTGAGACCGCCCTCGTGTCTACTTTCCCTCTAAAATCCATCTTTTGATGGTAACCTCTGCTTATGAGACCGCCTTGGTGTCGACCTACCTTAGAATTTAGGATCTGAGACCGCCCTCGTGTCGAGTTTCCTTTTGAAAATCCATCTTATGATGGTAACCTTTGGTTATGAGACTGCCTTCATGTCAGCTTACCTTAGAGTTTAGGATCTGAGACTGCCCTCGTGTCGGCTTTCCTTTTGAAAATCCATCTGATGATGGTAACCTCTGGTTATGAGACCGCCTTCGTGTCGGCCTACATTAGAGTTTAGGATCTAAGACCGCCCTCGTGTCGGCTTTCCTTCTAAAATACATCTTGTGATGGTAACCTCTTGTTATGAGACCGTCTTCGTGTCGGCTTACCTTAGAGTTTAGGATCTGAGACTGCCCTCGTGTCGGCTTTCCTTCTAAAATGCATCTTGTGATGGTAACCTCTGGTTATGAGACAGTCTTCGTGTCGGCCTACCTTAGAGTTTAGGATCTGATACCGCCCTCGTGTCGGCTTTCCTTTTGAAAATCCACCTGATGATTGTAACCTCTGGTTATGAGACCGCCTTCGTGTCGGCCTACATTAGAGTTTAGGATCTGAGACCGCCCTCGTGTCAGTTTTCTTTCTAAAATCGATCTTGTGATGTACCCTCTGGCTATGAGATTGCCTTCGTGCCGGCCTACCTTAGAGTTTAGGATCTGAGACGCCCTCGTGTCGGCTTTCCTTTTGAAAATCCATCTTGTGATGGTAACCTCTGGTTATGAGACCGCCTTCGTGTCGGCCTACCTTAGAGTTTAGGATATGAGACCGCCCTCGTGTCGGCTTTCCCTCTAAAATCCGTCTTGTGATGGTAACCTCTGGTTATGAGACCGCCTTCATGTCGGCCTACCTTAGAGTTTAGGATCTGAGACCGCCCTCGTGTCGAGTTTCCTTTTGAAAATCCATCTTATGATGGTAACCTTTGGTTATGAGACCGCCTTCGTGTCAACCTACCTTAGAGTTTCTGATCTGTGACCGCCCTCGTGTCGGCTTTCCTTTTGAAAATCGATCTTGTGATGCTAATCTCTGGTTATGAGACTGCCTTCGTGTCGGCCTACCTTAGAGTTTAGGTTCTGAGACCGCCCTCCTGTCGGCTTTCCTTCTAAAATCAATCTTGTGATGGTAACCTCTGGTTATGAGATCGCCTTCGTGTCACCCTACCTTAGAGTTTAGGATCTGAGACCGTCCTCGTGTCGGCTTTCCTTCTAAAATCCATCATGTGATGGTACCTTCTGGTTATGAGACCGCCTTCGTGTCAGCCTACCTTAGAGTTTAGGATCTGAGACCGCCCTCGTGTCGGCTTTCCTTTGAAAATACATCTTGTAATGGTAACCTCTGGTTATGAGACCGCCTTCATGCCGGCCTACTTAGAGTTTAGGATCTGAGACCGCCCTCGGGTCGGCTTTCCTTCTAAAATCCATCATGTGATGGTACCTTCTGGTTATTAGACCGCCTTCGTGTCGGCCTACCTTAGAGTTTAGGATCGGAGACCACCCTCGTGTCGGCTTTCCTTTTGAAAATCAATCTTGTGATGGTACCCCCTGGTTATGAGACCGCTTTCGTGTCGGCCTACCTTAGAGTTTAGGATCTGAGACCGCCCTCGTGTCGGCTTTCCTTCTAAAATCCATCTTGTGATGGTGCCGTCTGATTATGAGACCGCCTTCGTGTCGGCCTACCTTAGAGATTAGGATCTGAGACCGCCCTAGTGTCGGCTTTCCTTCTAAAATCCATCTTGTGATGTTACCCTATGGTTATGAGGCCGCCTTCGTGTCGCCCTACCTTAGAGTTTAGGATCTGATACAGGCCTCGTGTCGGCTTTCCTTCTAAAATCCATCTTGTGATGGTAACCTCTGGTTATAAGACCGCCTTCGTGTCGGCCTTCCTTAGAGTTTAGGATCTGAGACCGGCCTCGTGTTGGCTTTCCTTCTAAAATCCGTCTTGTTATGGTAACCTCTGGTTAAGAGACCGCATTCGTGTCGGCCTACCTTAGAGTTTAGGATCTGAGACCGCCCTCGGGTCAGATTTCCTTCTAAAATCCGTCTTGTGATGGTACCCTCTGGTTATGTGACCGCCTTCGTGTCGGCCTACCTTAGAGTTTAGGATCGGAGACCACCCTCGTGTCGGCTTTCCTTTTGAAAATCAATCTTGAGATGGTACCATCTGGGTATGAGACCGCTTTCGTGTCGGCCTACCTTAGAGCTTAGGATCTGAGACCGCCCACGTGTCGGCTTTCTTTCTAAAATCCATTTTGTGATGGTACCGTCTGGTTATGAGACCGCCTTCGTGTTGGCCTACCTTAAAGTTTAGGATCTGAGACAGGCCTCGTGTCGGCTTTCCTTCTAAAATCAATCTTGTAATGGTAACCTCTGGTTATGAGACCGCCTTCGTGTCGGCCTTCCTTAGAGTTTAGGATCTGAGACCGGCCTCGTGTCGGCTTTCCTTCTAAAATCCATCTTGTGATGGTAACCTCTGGTTATGAGACCGCCTTCGTGTCGGCCTACCTTATAGTTTAGGATCTGAGAGCACCCTCGTGTCAGCTTTTCTTCTAAAATCTATCTGATGATAACCTCTGGTTATGAGACCGCCTTCGTGTCGACCTACCTTAGAGTTTCTGATCTGTGACCGCCCTCGTGTCGGCTTTCCTTTTGAAAATCGATCTTGTGATGCTAACCTCTGGTTATGAGACTACCTTCGTGTCGCCCTACCTTAGAGTTTAGGTTCTGAGACCGCCCTCCTGTCGGCTTTCCTTCTAAAATCAATCTTGTGATGGTAACCTCTGGTTATGAGATCGCCTTCGTGTCGGCCTACCTTAGAGTTTAGGATCTGAGACCGTCCTCGTGTCGGCTTTCCTCCTAAAATCCATCATGTGATGGTACCTTCTGGTTATGAGACCGTCTTCGTGTCAGCCTACCTTAGAGTTTAGGATCTGAGACAGCCCTCGTGTCGGCTTTCCTTTGAATATGCATCTTGTGATGGTAACCTCTGGTTATGAGACCGCCTTCATGTCGGCCTACCTTAGAGTTTAGGATCTGAGACCGCCCTCGGGTCGACTTTCCTTCTAAAATCCATCATGTGATGGTACCTTCTGGTTATTAGACAGCCTTCGTGTCGGCCTACCTTAGAGTTTAGGATCGGAGACCACCCTCGTGTCGGCTTTCCTTTTGAAAATCAATCTTGTGATTGTACCCCCTGGTTATGAGACCGCTTTCGTGTCGGCCTACCTTAGAGTTTAGGATCTGAGACCGCCCTCGTGTCGGCTTTCCTTCTAAAATCCATCTTGTGATGGTACCGTCTGATTATGAGACCGCCTTCGTGTCGGCCTACCTTTGAGATTAGGATCTGAGACCGCCCTAGTATCGGCTTTCCTTCTAAAATCCATCTTGTGATGTTACCCTCTGGTTATGAGGCCGCCTTCGTGTCGCCCTACCTTAGAGTTTAGGATCTGATACAGGCCTCGTGTCGGCTTTCCTTCTAAAATCCATCTTGTGATGGTAACCTCTGGTTATGAGACCGCCTTCGTGTCGGCCTTCCTTAGAGTTTAGGATCTGAGACCGGCCTCGTGTTGGCTTTCCTTCTAAAATCCGTCTTGTTATGGTAACCTCTGGTTAAGAGACCGCATTCGTGTCGGCCTACCTTAGAGTTTAGGATCTGAGACCGCCCTCGGGTCAGATTTCCTTCTAAAATCCGTCTTGTGATGGTACCCTCTGGTTATGAGACCGCCTTCGTGTCGGCCTACCTTAGAGTTTAGGATCGGAGACCACCCTCGTGTCGGCTTTCCTTTTGAAAATCAATCTTGATATGGTACCATCTGGGTATGAGACCGCTTTTGTGTCGGCCTACCTTAGAGTTTAGGATCTGAGACCGCCCTCGTGTCGGCTTTCTTTCTAAAATCCATTTTGTGATGGTACCGTCTGGTTATAAGACCGCCTTCGTGTCGGCCTACCTTAGAGATTAGGATCTGAGACCGCCCTCGTGTCGGCTTTCCTTCTAAAATCCATCTTGTGATGGTACCCTCTGGTTATGAGACCGCCTTCGTGTTGGCCTACCTTAAAGTTTAGGATCTGAGACAGGCCTCGTGTCGGCTTTCCTTCTAAAATCAATCTTGTAATGGTAACCTCTGGTTATGAGACCGCCGTCGTGTCGGCCTTCCTTAGAGTTTAGGATCTGAGACCGGCCTCGTGTCGGCTTTCCTTCTAAAATCCATCTTGTGATGGTAACCTCTGGTTATGAGACCGCCTTCGTGTCGGCCTACCTTATAGTTTAGGATCTGAGAGCACCCTCGCGTCAACTTTTCTTCTAAAATCTATCTGATGATAACCTCTGGTTATGAGACCGCCTTTGTGTCGACCTACCTTAGAGTTTCTGATCTGTGACCGCCCTCGTGTCGGCTTTCCTTTTGAAAATCGATCTTGTGATGCTAACCTCTGGTTATGAGACTACCTTCGTGTCGGCCTACCTTAGAGTTTAGGTTCTGAGACCGCCCTCCTGTCGGCTTTCCTTCTAAAATCAATCTTGTGATGGTAACCTCTGGTTATGAGATCGCCTTCGTGTCGGCCTACCTTAGATTTTGGATCTGAAACCGTCCTCGTGTCGGCTTTCCTTCTAAAATCCATCATGTGATGGGACCTTCTGGTTATGAGACCGCCTTCGTGTCAGCCTACCTTAGAGTTTAGGATCTGAGACAGCCCTCGTGTCGGCTTTCCTTTGAAAATGCATCTTGTGATAGTAACCTCTTGTTATGAGACCGCCTTCATGTCGCCTAACTTTAGAGTTTAGGATCTGAGACCGCCCTCGTGTGGGCATTCCTTCTAAAATCCATCTTGTGATGGTACCCTCTGGTTATGAGACCGCCTTCGTGTCGGCGTACTTAGAGTTTAGGATCTGAGACCGTCCTCGTGTCGGCTTTCCTTTTGAAAATCCATCTTGTGATGGTAACCTCTGGTTATAAGACCGCCATCGTGTCGGCCTACCTTAGAGTTTAGGATCTGAGACCGTCCTCGTGTCGGCTTTCGTTCTAAAATCCATCATGTGATGGTACCTTCTGGTTATGAGACCGCCTTCGTGTCAGCCTACCTTAGAGTTTAGGATCTGAGACCGCCCTCGTGTCGGCTTTCCTTTGAAAATACATCTTGTAATGGTAACCTCTGGTTATGAGACCGCCTTCATGTCGGCCAACCTTAGAGTTTTGGATCTGAGACCGCCCTCGGGTCGGCTTTCCTTCTAAAATCCATCATGTGATGGTACCTTCTGGCTATGAGACCGCCTTCGTGTCAGCCTACCTTAGAGTTTAGGATCTGATACCGCCCTCGTGTCGGCTTTCCTTCTAAACTCAATCTTGTGATGGTACCCTCTAGTTATGAGACCGCCTTCGTGTTGGCCTACCTTAAAGTTTAGGATCCGAGACAGGCCTCGTGTCGGCTTTCCTTCTAAAATCAATCTTGTAATGGTAACCTCTGGTTATGAGACCGCCTTCGTGTCGGCCTTCCTTAGAGTTTAGGATCTGAGACCGGCCTCGTGTCGGCTTTCCTTCTAAAATCCATCTTGTGATGGTAACCTCTGGTTATGAGACCGCCTTCATGTCGGCCTACCTTAGAGTTTAGGATCTGAGACCGCCCTCGTGTGGGCTTTCCTTCTAAACTCAATCTTGTGATGGTACCCTCTAGTTATGAGACCGCCTTCGTGTTGGCCTACCTTAAAGTTTAGGATCCGAGACAGGCCTCGTGTCGGCTTTCCTTCTAAAATCAATCTTGTAATGGTAACCTCTGGTTATGAGACCGCCTTCGTGTCGGCCTTCCTTAGAGTTTAGGATCTGAGACCGGCCTCGTGTCGGCTTTCCTTCTAAAATCCATCATGTGATGGTAACCTCTGGTTATGAGACCGCCTTCGTGTCGGCCTACCTTATAGGTTAGGATCTGAGAGCACCCTCGTGTCAGCTTTTCTTCTAAAATCTATCTGATGATAACCTCTGGTTATGAGACCGCCTTCGTGTCAACCTACCTTAGAGTTTCTGATCTGTGACCGCCCTCGTGTCGGCTTTCCTTTTGAAAATCAATCTTGTGATGCTAATATCTGGTTATGAGACTGCCTTCGTGTCGGCCTACCTTAGAGTTTAGGTTCTGAGACCGCCCTCCTGTCGGCTTTCCTTCTAAAATCAATCTTGTGATGGTAACCTCTGGTTATGAGATCGCCTTCATGTCACCCTACCTTAGATTTTAGGATCTGAGACCGTCCTCGTGTCGGCTTTCCTTCTAAAATCCATCATGTGATGGTACCTTCTGGTTATGAGACCGCCTTCGTGTCAGCCTACCTTAGAGTTTAGGATCTGAGACCGGCCTCGTGTTGGCTTTCCTTCTAAAATCCGTCTTGTTATGGTAACCTCTGGTTAAGAGACCGCATTCATGTCGGCCTACCTTAGAGTTTAGGATCTGAGACCGCCCTCGGGTCAGATTTCCTTCTAAAATCCGTCTTGTGATGGTACCCTCTGGTTATGTGACCGCCTTCGTGTCGGCCTACCTTAGAGTTTAGGATCGGAGACCACCCTCGTGTCGGCTTTCCTTTTGAAAATCAATCTTGAGATGGTACCATCTGGGTATGAGACCGCTTTCGTGTCGGCCTACCTTAGAGCTTAGGATCTGAGACCGCCCACGTGTAGGCTTTTTTTTTGAAAATCCATTTTGTGATGGTACCGTCTGATTATTAGACCGCCTTCGTGTCGTCCTACCTTAGAGATTAGGATCTGAGACCGCCCTCGTGTCGGCTTTCCTTCTAAAATCCATCTTGTGATGTTACCCTCTGGTTATGAGGCCGCCTTCGTGTCGCCCTACCTTAGAGTTTAGGATCTGATACAGGCCTCGTGTCGGCTTTCCTTCTAAAATCCATCTTGTGATGGTAACCTCTGGTTATGAGACCGCCTTCGTGTCGGCCTTCCTTAGAGTTTAGGATCTGAGACCGGCCTCGTGTTGGATTTCCTTCTAAAATCCGTCTTGTTATGGTAACCTCTGGTTAAGAGACCGCATTCGTGTCGGCCTACCTTAGAGTTTAGGATCTGAGACCGCCCTCGGGTCAGATTTCCTTCTAAAATCCGTCTTGTGATGGTACCCTCTGGTTATGAGACCGCCTTCGTGTCGGCCTACCTTAGAGTTTAGGATCGGAGACCACCCTCGTGTCGGCTTTCCTTTTGAAAATCAATCTTGAGATGGTACCATCTGGGTATGAGACCGCTTTCGTGTCGGCCTACCTTAGAGTTTAGGATCTGAGACCGCCCTCGTGTCGGCTTTCTTTCTAAAATCCATTTTGTGATGGTACCGTCTGGTTATAAGACCGCCTTCGTGTCGGCCTACCTTAGAGATTAGGATCTGAGACCGCCCTCGTGTCGGCTTTCCTTCTAAAATCCATCTTGTGATGGTACCCTCTGGTTATGAGACCGCCTTCGTGTTGGCCTACCTTAAAGTTTAGGATCTGAGACAGGCCTCGTGTCGGCTTTCCTTCTAAAATCAATCTTGTAATGGTAACCTCTGGTTATGAGACCGCCTTCGTGTCGGCCTTCCTTAGAGTTTAGGATCTGAGACCGGCCTCGTGTCGGATTTCCTTCTAAAATCCATCTTGTGATGGTAACCTCTGGTTATGAGACCGCCTTCGTGTCGGCCTACCGTAGAGTTTAGGAACTGAGACCGTCCTCGTGTCGGCTTTCCTTCTAAAATCCATCATGTGATGGTACCTTCTGGTTATGAGACCGCCTTCGTGTCAGCCTACCTTAGAGTTTAGGATCTGAGACCGCCCTCGTGTCGGCTTTCCTTTGAAAATACATCTTGTAATGGTAACCTCTGGTTATGAGACCGCCTTCATGTCGGCCTACCTTAGAGTTTAGGATCTGAGACCGCCCTCGGGTCGGCTTTCCTTCTAAAATCCATCATGTGATGGTACCTTCTGGTTATTAGACCGCCTTCGTGTCGGCCTACCTTACAGTTTAGGATCGGAGACCACCCTCGTGTCGGCTTTCCTTTTGAAAATCAATCTTGTGATGGTACCCCCCTGGTTATGAGACCGCTTTCGTGTCGGCCTACCTTAGAGTTTAGGATCTGAGACCGCCCTCGTGTCGGCTTTCCTTCTAAAATCCATCTTGTGATGGTACCGTCTGATTATGAGACCGCCTTCGTGTCGGCCTACCTTAGAGATTAGGATCTGAGACCGCCCTAGTGTCGGCTTTCCTTCTAAAATCCATCTTGTGATGTTACCCTCTGGTTATGAGGCCGCCTTCGTGTCGCCCTACCTTAGAGTTTAGGATCTGATACAGGCCTCGTGTCGGCTTTCCTTCTAAAATCCATCTTGTGATGGTAACCTCTGGTTATGAGACCGCCTTCGTGTCGGCCTTCCTTAGAGTTTAGGATCTGAGACCGGCCTCGTGTTGGCTTTCCTTCTAAATCCGTCTTGTTATGGTAACCTCTGGTTAAGAGACCGCATTCGTGTCGGCCTACCTTAGAGTTTAGGATCTGAGACCGCCCTCGGGTCAGATTTCCTTCTAAAATCCGTCTTGTGATGGTACCCTCTGGTTATGAGACCGCCTTCGTGTCGGCCTACCTTAGAGTTTAGGATCGGAGACCACCCTCGTGTCGGCTTTCCTTTTGAAAATCAATCTTGAGATGGTACCATCTGGGTATGAGACCGCTTTCGTGTCGGCCTACCTTAGAGCTTAGGATCTGAGACCGCCCACGTGTCGGCTTTCTTTCTAAAATCCATTTTGTGATGGTACCGTCTGGTTATAAGACCGCCTTCGTGTCGGCCTACCTTAGAGATTAGGATCTGAGACAGGCCTCGTGTCGGCTTTCCTTCTAAAATCAATCTTGTAATGGTAACCTCTGGTTATGAGACCGCCTTCGTGTCGGCCTTCCTTAGAGTTTAGGATCTGAGACCGGCCTCGTGTCGGCTTTCCTTCTAAAATCCATCTTGTGATGGTAACCTCTGGTTATGAGACCGCCTTCGTGTCGGCCTACCTTATAGTTTAGGATCTGAGAGCACCCTCGTGTCAGCTTTTCTTCTAAAATCTATCTGATGATAACCTCTGGTTATGAGACCGCCTTCGTGTCGACCTACCTTAGAGTTTCTGATCTATGACCGCCCTCGTGTCGGCTTTCCTTTTGAAAATCGATCTGGTGATGCTAACCTCTGGTTATGAGACTGCCTTCATGTCGGCCTACCTTAGAGTTTAGGTTCTGAGACCGCCCTCCTGTCGGCTTTCCTTCTAAAATCAATCTTGTGATGGTAACCTCTGGTTATGAGATCGCCTTCGTGTCGGCCTACCTTAGAGTTTAGGAACTGAGGCCGTCCTCGTGTCGGCTTTCCTTCTAAAATCCATCATGTGATGGTACCTTCTGGTTATGAGACCGCCTTCGTGTCAGCCTACCTTAGAGTTTAGGATCTGAGACCGCCCTCGTGTCGGCTTTCCTTTGAAAATACATCTTGTAATGGTAACCTCTGGTTATGAGACCGCCTTCATGTCGGCCTACCTTAGAGATTAGGATCTGAGACCGCCCTCGGGTCGGCTTTCCTTCTAAAATCCATCATGTGATGGTACCTTCTGGTTATTAGACCGCCTTCGTGTCGGCCTACCTTAGAGTTTAGGATCGGAGACCACCCTCGTGTCGGCTTTCCTTTTGAAAATCAATCTTGTGATGGTACCCCCTGGTTATGAGACCGCTTTCGTGTCGGCCTACCTTAGAGTTTAGGATCTGAGACCGCCCTCGTGTCGGCTTTCCTTCTAAAATCCATCTTGTGATGGTACCGTCTGATTATGAGACCGCCTTCGTGTCGGCCTACCTTAGAGATTAGGATCTGAGACCGCCCTAGTGTCGGCTTTACTTCTAAAATCCATCTTGTGATGTTACCCTCTGGTTATGAGGCCGCCTTCGTGTCGCCCTACCTTAGAGTTTAGGATCTGATACAGGCCTCGTGTCGGCTTTCCTTCTAAAATCCATCTTGTGATGGTAACCTCTGGTTATGAGACCGCCTTCGTGTCGGCCTTCCTTAGAGTTTAGGATCTGAGACCGGCCTCGTGTTGGCTTTCCTTCTAAATCCGTCTTGTTATGGTAACCTCTGGTTAAGAGACCGCATTCGTGTCGGCCTACCTTAGAGTTTAGGATCTGAGACCGCCCTCGGGTCAGATTTCCTTCTAAAATCCGTCTTGTGATGGTACCCTCTGGTTATGAGACCGCCTTCGTGTCGGCCTACCTTAGAGTTTAGGATCGGAGACCACCCTCGTGTCGGCTTTCCTTTTGAAAATCAATCTTGAGATGGTACCATCTGGGTATGAGACCGCTTTCGTGTCGGCCTACCTTAGAGCTTAGGATCTGAGACCGCCCACGTGTCGGCTTTCTTTCTAAAATCCATTTTGTGATGGTACCGTCTGGTTATAAGACCGCCTTCGTGTCGGCCTACCTTAGAGATTAGGATCTGAGACAGGCCTCGTGTCGGCTTTCCTTCTAAAATCAATCTTGTAATGGTAACCTCTGGTTATGAGACCGCCTTCGTGTCGGCCTTCCTTAGAGTTTAGGATCTGAGACCGGCCTCGTGTCGGCTTTCCTTCTAAAATCCATCTTGTGATGGTAACCTCTGGTTATGAGACCGCCTTCGTGTCGGCCTACCTTATAGTTTAGGATCTGAGAGCACCCTCGTGTCAGCTTTTCTTCTAAAATCTATCTGATGATAACCTCTGGTTATGAGACCGCCTTCGTGTCGACCTACCTTAGAGTTTCTGATCTATGACCGCCCTCGTGTCGGCTTTCCTTTTGAAAATCGATCTGGTGATGCTAACCTCTGGTTATGAGACTGCCTTCATGTCGGCCTACCTTAGAGTTTAGGTTCTGAGACCGCCCTCCTGTCGGCTTTCCTTCTAAAATCAATCTTGTGATGGTAACCTCTGGTTATGAGATCGCCTTCGTGTCGGCCTACCTTAGAGTTTAGGAACTGAGGCCGTCCTCGTGTCGGCTTTCCTTCTAAAATCCATCATGTGATGGTACCTTCTGGTTATGAGACCGCCTTCGTGTCAGCCTACCTTAGAGTTTAGGATCTGAGACCGCCCTCGTGTCGGCTTTCCTTTGAAAATACATCTTGTAATGGTAACCTCTGGTTATGAGACCGCCTTCATGTCGGCCTACCTTAGAGATTAGGATCTGAGACCGCCCTCGGGTCGGCTTTCCTTCTAAAATCCATCATGTGATGGTACCTTCTGGTTATTAGACCGCCTTCGTGTCGGCCTACCTTAGAGTTTAGGATCGGAGACCACCCTCGTGTCGGCTTTCCTTTTGAAAATCAATCTTGTGATGGTACCCCCTGGTTATGAGACCGCTTTCGTGTCGGCCTACCTTAGAGTTTAGGATCTGAGACCGCCCTCGTGTCGGCTTTCCTTCTAAAATCCATCTTGTGATGGTACCGTCTGATTATGAGACCGCCTTCGTGTCGGCCTACCTTAGAGATTAGGATCTGAGACCGCCCTAGTGTCGGCTTTACTTCTAAAATCCATCTTGTGATGTTACCCTCTGGTTATGAGGCCGCCTTCGTGTCGCCCTACCTTAGAGTTTAGGATCTGATACAGGCCTCGTGTCGGCTTTCCTTCTAAAATCCATCTTGTGATGGTAACCTCTGGTTATGAGACCGCCTTCGTGTCGGCCTTCCTTAGAGTTTAGGATCTGAGACCGGCCTCGTGTTGGCTTTCCTTCTAAATCCGTCTTGTTATGGTAACCTCTGGTTAAGAGACCGCATTCGTGTCGGCCTACCTTAGAGTTTAGGATCTGAGACCGCCCTCGGGTCAGATTTCCTTCTAAAATCCGTCTTGTGATGGTACCCTCTGGTTATGAGACCGCCTTCGTGTCGGCCTACCTTAGAGTTTAGGATCGGAGACCACCCTCGTGTCGGCTTTCCTTTTGAAAATCAATCTTGAGATGGTACCATCTGGGTATGAGACCGCTTTCGTGTCGGCCTACCTTAGAGCTTAGGATCTGAGACCGCCCACGTGTCGGCTTTCTTTCTAAAATCCATTTTGTGATGGTACCGTCTGGTTATAAGACCGCCTTCGTGTCGGCCTACCTTAGAGATTAGGATCTGAGACAGGCCTCGTGTCGGCTTTCCTTCTAAAATCAATCTTGTAATGGTAACCTCTGGTTATGAGACCGCCTTCGTGTCGGCCTTCCTTAGAGTTTAGGATCTGAGACCGGCCTCGTGTCGGCTTTCCTTCTAAAATCCATCTTGTGATGGTAACCTCTGGTTATGAGACCGCCTTCGTGTCGGCCTACCTTATAGTTTAGGATCTGAGAGCACCCTCGTGTCAGCTTTTCTTCTAAAATCTATCTGATGATAACCTCTGGTTATGAGACCGCCTTCGTGTCGACCTACCTTAGAGTTTCTGATCTATGACCGCCCTCGTGTCGGCTTTCCTTTTGAAAATCGATCTGGTGATGCTAACCTCTGGTTATGAGACTGCCTTCATGTCGGCCTACCTTAGAGTTTAGGTTCTGAGACCGCCCTCCTGTCGGCTTTCCTTCTAAAATCAATCTTGTGATGGTAACCTCTGGTTATGAGATCGCCTTCGTGTCGGCCTACCTTAGAGTTTAGGAACTGAGGCCGTCCTCGTGTCGGCTTTCCTTCTAAAATCCATCATGTGATGGTACCTTCTGGTTATGAGACCGCCTTCGTGTCAGCCTACCTTAGAGTTTAGGATCTGAGACCGCCCTCGTGTCGGCTTTCCTTTGAAAATACATCTTGTAATGGTAACCTCTGGTTATGAGACCGCCTTCATGTCGGCCTACCTTAGAGATTAGGATCTGAGACCGCCCTCGGGTCGGCTTTCCTTCTAAAATCCATCATGTGATGGTACCTTCTGGTTATTAGACCGCCTTCGTGTCGGCCTACCTTAGAGTTTAGGATCGGAGACCACCCTCGTGTCGGCTTTCCTTTTGAAAATCAATCTTGTGATGGTACCCCCTGGTTATGAGACCGCTTTCGTGTCGGCCTACCTTAGAGTTTAGGATCTGAGACCGCCCTCGTGTCGGCTTTCCTTCTAAAATCCATCTTGTGATGGTACCGTCTGATTATGAGACCGCCTTCGTGTCGGCCTACCTTAGAGATTAGGATCTGAGACCGCCCTAGTGTCGGCTTTACTTCTAAAATCCATCTTGTGATGTTACCCTCTGGTTATGAGGCCGCCTTCGTGTCGCCCTACCTTAGAGTTTAGGATCTGATACAGGCCTCGTGTCGGCTTTCCTTCTAAAATCCATCTTGTGATGGTAACCTCTGGTTATGAGACCGCCTTCGTGTCGGCCTTCCTTAGAGTTTAGGATCTGAGACCGGCCTCGTGTTGGCTTTCCTTCTAAATCCGTCTTGTTATGGTAACCTCTGGTTAAGAGACCGCATTCGTGTCGGCCTACCTTAGAGTTTAGGATCTGAGACCGCCCTCGGGTCAGATTTCCTTCTAAAATCCGTCTTGTGATGGTACCCTCTGGTTATGAGACCGCCTTCGTGTCGGCCTACCTTAGAGTTTAGGATCGGAGACCACCCTCGTGTCGGCTTTCCTTTTGAAAATCAATCTTGAGATGGTACCATCTGGGTATGAGACCGCTTTCGTGTCGGCCTACCTTAGAGCTTAGGATCTGAGACCGCCCACGTGTCGGCTTTCTTTCTAAAATCCATTTTGTGATGGTACCGTCTGGTTATAAGACCGCCTTCGTGTCGGCCTACCTTAGAGATTAGGATCTGAGACAGGCCTCGTGTCGGCTTTCCTTCTAAAATCAATCTTGTAATGGTAACCTCTGGTTATGAGACCGCCTTCGTGTCGGCCTTCCTTAGAGTTTAGGATCTGAGACCGGCCTCGTGTCGGCTTTCCTTCTAAAATCCATCTTGTGATGGTAACCTCTGGTTATGAGACCGCCTTCGTGTCGGCCTACCTTATAGTTTAGGATCTGAGAGCACCCTCGTGTCAGCTTTTCTTCTAAAATCTATCTGATGATAACCTCTGGTTATGAGACCGCCTTCGTGTCGACCTACCTTAGAGTTTCTGATCTATGACCGCCCTCGTGTCGGCTTTCCTTTTGAAAATCGATCTGGTGATGCTAACCTCTGGTTATGAGACTGCCTTCATGTCGGCCTACCTTAGAGTTTAGGTTCTGAGACCGCCCTCCTGTCGGCTTTCCTTCTAATATCAATCTTGTGATGGTAACCTCTGGTTATGAGATCGCCTTCGTGTCGGCCTACCTTAGAGTTTAGGAACTGAGACCGTCCTCGTGTCGGCTTTCCTTCTAAAATCCATCATGTGATGGTACCTTCTGGTTATGAGACCGCCTTCGTGTCAGCCTACCTTAGAGTTTAGGATCTGAGACCGCCCTCGTGTCGGCTTTCCTTTGAAAATACATCTTGTAATGGTAACCTCTGGTTATGAGGCCGCCTTCATGTCGGCCTACCTTAGAGTTTAGGATCTGAGACCGCCCTCGGGTCGGCTTTCCTTCTAAAATCCATCATGTGATGGTACCTTCTGGTTATTAGACCGCCTTCGTGTCGGCCTACCTTAGAGTTTAGGATCGGAGACCACCCTCGTGTCGGCTTTCCTTTTGAAAATCAATCTTGTGATGGTACCCCCTGGTTATGAGACCGCTTTCGTGTCGGCCTACCTTAGAGTTTAGGATCTGAGACCGCCCTCGTGTCGGCTTTCCTTCTAAAATCCATCTTGTGATGGTACCGTCTGATTATGAGACCGCCTTCGTGTCGGCCTACCTTAGAGATTAGGATCTGAGACCGCCCTAGTGTCGGTTTTCCTTCTAAAATCCATCTTGTGATGTTACCCTCTGGTTATGAGGCCGCCTTCGTGTCTCCCTACCTTAGAGTTTAGGATCTGATACAGGCCTCGTGTCGGCTTTCCTTCTAAAATCCATCTTGTGATGGTAACCTCTAGTTATGAGACTGCCTTCGTGTCGGCCTTCCTTAGAGTTTAGGATCTGAGACCGGCCTCGTGTCGGCTTTCCTTCTAAAATCCGTCTTGTTATGGTAACCTCTGGTTAAGAGACCGCATTCGTGTCGGCCTACCTTAGAGTTTAGGATCTGAGACCGCCCTCGGGTCGGCTTTCCTTCTAAAATCCATCATGTGATGGTACCTTCTGGTTATTAGACCGCCTTCGTGTCGGCCTACCTTACAGTTTAGGATCGGAGACCACCCTCGTGTCGGCTTTCCTTCTGAAAATCAATCTTGTGATGGTACCCCCTGGTTAGGAGACCGCTTTCGTGTTGGCCTACCTTAGAGTTTAGGATCTGAGACCGCCCTCGTGTCGGCTTTCCTTCTAAAATCCATCTTGTGATGGTACCATCTGGGTATGAGACCGCCTTCGTGTCGGCCTACCTTAGAGATTAGGATCTGAGACCGCCCTAGTGTCGACTTTCCTTCTAAAATCCATCTTGTGATGTTACCCTCTGGTTATGAGGCCGCCTTCGTGTCGCCCTACCTTAGAGTTTAGGATCTGATACAGGCCTCGTGTCGGCTTTCCTTCTAAAATCCATCTTGTGATGGTAACCTCTGGTTATGAGACCGCCTTCGTGTCGGCCTTCCTTAGAGTTTAGGATCTGAGACCGGCCTCGTGTTGGCTTTCCTTCTAAAATCCGTCTTGTTATGGTAACCTCTGGTTAAGAGACCGCATTCGTGTCGGCCTACCTTAGAGTTTAGGATCTGAGACCGCCCTCGGGTCAGATTTCCTTCTAAAATCCGTCTTGTGATGGTACCCTCTGGTTATGAGACCGCCTTCGTGTCGGCCTACCTTAGAGTTTAGGATCGGAGACCACCCTCGTGTCGGCTTTCCTTTTGAAAATCAATCTTGAGATGGTACCATCTGGGTATGAGACCGCTTTCGTGTCGGCCTACCTTAGAGCTTAGGATCTGAGACCGCCCACGTGTCGGCTTTCTTTCTAAAATCCATTTTGTGATGGTACCGTCTGGTTATAAGATCGCCTTCGTGTCGGCCTACCTTAGAGATTAGGATCTGAGACAGGCCTCGTGTCGGCTTTCCTTCTAAAATCAATCTTGTAATGGTAACCTCTGGTTATGAGACCGCCTTCGTGTCGGCCTTCATTAGAGTTTAGGATCTGAGACCGGCCTCGTGTCGGCTTTCCTTCTAAAATCCATCTTGTGATGGTAACCTCTGGTTATGAGACCGCCTTCGTGTCGGCCTACCTTATAGTTTAGGATCTGAGAGCACCCTCGTGTTAGCTTTTCTTCTAAAATCTATCTGATGATAACCTCTGGTTATGAGACCGCCTTCGTGTCGACCTACCTTAGAGTTTCTGATCTATGACCGCCCTCGTGTCGGCTTTCCTTTTGAAAATCGATCTGGTGATGCTAACCTCTGGTTATGAGACTGCCTTCATGTCGGCCTACCTTAGAGTTTAGGTTCTGAGACCGCCCTCCTGTCGGCTTTCCTTCTAAAATCAATCTTGTGATGGTAACCTCTGGTTATGAGATCGCCTTCGTGTCGGCCTACCTTAGAGTTTAGGAACTGAGACCGTCCTCGTGTCGGCTTTCCTTCTAAAATCCATCATGTGATGGTACCTTCTGGTTATGAGACCGCCTTCGTATCAGCCTACCTTAGAGTTTAGGATCTGAGACCGCCCTCGTGTCGGCTTTCCTTTGAAAATACATCTTGTAATGGTAACCTCTGGTTATGAGACCGCCTTCATGTCGGCCTACCTTAGAGTTTAGGATCTGAGACCGCCCTCGGGTCGGCTTTCCTTCTAAAATCCATCATGTGATGGTACCTTCTGGTTATTAGACCGCCTTCGTGTCGGCCTACCTTAGAGTTTAGGATCGGAGACCACCCTCGTGTCGGCTTTCCTTTTGAAAATCAATCTTGTGATGGTACCCCCTGGTTATGAGACCGCTTTCGTGTCGGCCTACCTTAGAGTTTAGGATCTGAGACCGCCCTCGTGTCGGCTTTCCTTCTAAAATCCATCTTGTGATGGTACCGTCTGATTATGAGACCGCCTTCGTGTCGGCCTACCTTAGAGATTAGGATCTGAGACCGCCCTAGTGTCGGTTTTCCTTCTAAAATCCATCTTGTGATGTTACCCTCTGGTTATGAGGCCGCCTTCGTGTCGCCCTACCTTAGAGTTTAGGATCTGATACAGGCCTCGTGTCGGCTTTCCTTCTAAAATCCATCTTGTGATGGTAACCTCTAGTTATGAGACCGCCTTCGTGTCGGCCTTCCTTAGAGTTTAGGATCTGAGACCGGCCTCGTGTCGGCTTTCCTTCTAAAATCCGTCTTGTTATGGTAACCTCTGGTTAAGAGACCGCATTCGTGTCGGCCTACCTTAGAGTTTAGGATCTGAGACCGCCCTCGGGTCGGCTTTCCTTCTAAAATCCATCATGTGATGGTACCTTCTGGTTATTAGACCGCCTTCGTGTCGGCCTACCTTACAGTTTAGGATCGGAGACCACCCTCGTGTCGGCTTTCCTTCTGAAAATCAATCTTGTGATGGTACCCCCTGGTTATGAGACCGCTTTCGTGTCGGCCTACCTTAGAGTTTAGGATCTGAGACCGCCCTCGTGTCGGCTTTCCTTCTAAAATCCATCTTGTGATGGTACCATCTGGGTATGAGACCGCCTTCGTGTCGGCCTACCTTAGAGTTTAGGATCTGAGACCGCCCTCGTGTCGGCTTTCTTTCTAAAATCCATTTTGTGATGGTACCGTCTAGTTATAAGACCGCCTTCGTGTCGGCCTACCTTAGAGATTAGGATCTGAGACTGCCCTCGTGTCGGCTTTCCTTCTAAAATGCGTCTTGTGATGGTACCCTCTGGTTATGAGACCGCCTTCGTGTCGGCCTACCTTAGGTTTTAGGATCTGAGACAGCCCTCGTGTTGGCTTTCCTTCTAAAATCAATCTTGTAATGGTAACCTCTGGTTATGAGACCGCCTTCGTGTCGGCCTTCCTTAGAGTTTAGGATCTGAGACCGGCCTCGTGTCGGCTTTCCTTCTAAAATCAATCTTGTAATGGTAACCTCTGGTTATGAGACCGCCTTCGTGTCGGCCTACCTTATTGTTTAGGATCTGAGAGCACCCTCGTGTCAGCGTTTCTTCTAAAATCTATCTGATGATAACCTCTGGTTATGAGACCGCCTTCGTGTCGACCTACCTTAGAGTTTCTGATCTGTGACCGCCCTCGTGTCGGCTTTCCTTTTGAAAATCGATCTTGTGATGCTAACCTCTGGTTATGAGACTGCCTTCGTGTCGGCCTACCTTAGAGTTTATGTTCTGAGACCGCCCTCCTGTCGGCTTTCCATCTAAAATCAATCTTGTGATGGTAACCTCTGGTTATGAGATCGCCTTCGTGTCGGCCTACCTTAGAGTTTAGGAACTGAGACCGTCCTCGTGTCGGCTTTTCTTCTAAAATCCATCATGTGATGGTACCTTCTGGTTATGAGACCGCCTTCGTGTCAGCCTACCTTAGAGTTTAGGATCTGAGACCGCCCTCGTGTCGGCTTTCCTTTGAAAATACAACTTGTAATGGTAACCTCTGGTTATGAGACCGCCTTCATGTCGGCTAACCTTAGAGTTTAGGATCTGAGACCGCCCTTGGGTCGGCTTTCCTTCAAAAATCCATCATGTGATGGTACCTTCTGGTTATGAGACCGCCTTCGTGTCAGCCTACCTTAGAGATTAGGATCTGATACCGCCCTCGTGTCGGCTTTCCTTTGAAAATGCATCTTGTGATGGTAACCTCTGGTTATGAGACCGCCTTCATGTCGGCCTACCTTAGAGTTTAGGATCTGAGACCGCCCTCGTGTGGGCTTTCCTTCTAAAATCCATCTTGTGATGGTACCCTCTAGTTATGAGACCGCCTTCGTGTTGGCCTACCTTAAAGTTTAGGATCTGAGACAGGCCTCGTGTCGGCTTTCCTTCTAAAATCAATCTTGTAATGGTAACCTCTAGTTATGAGACCGCCTTCGTGTCGGCCTTCCTTAAAGTTTAGGATCTGAGACTGGACTCGTGTCGGCTTTCCTTCTTAAATCCATCATGTGATGGTAACCTCTGGTTATGAGACCGCCTTCGTGTCGGCCTACCTTATAGTTTAGGATCTGAGAGCACCCTCGTGTCAGCTTTTCTTCTAAAATCTATCTGATGATAACCTCTGGTTATGAGACCGCCTTCGTGTCGACCTACCTTAGAGTTTCTGATCTGTGACCGCCCTCGTGTCGGCTTTCCTTTTGAAAATCGATCTTGTGATGCTAACCTCTGGTTATGAGACTGCCTTCGTGTCGGCCTACCTTAGAGTTTAGGTTCTGAGACCGCCCTCCTGTCGGCTTTCCATCTAAAATCAATCTTGTGATGGTAACCTCTGGTTATGAGATCGCCTTCGTGTCGGCCTACCTTAGAGTTTAGGAACTGAGACCGTCCTCGTGTCGGTTTTTCTTCTAAAATCCATCATGTGATGGTACCTTCTGGTTATGAGACCGCCTTCGTGTCAGCCTACCTTAGAGTTTAGGATCTGAGACCGCCCTCGTGTCGGCTTTCCTTTGAAAATACAACTTGTAATGGTAACCTCTGGTTATGAGACCGCCTTCATGTCGGCCAACCTTAGAGTTTAGGATCTGAGACCGCCCTTGGGTCGGCTTTCCTTCAAAAATCCATCATGTGATGGTACCTTCTGGTTATGAGACCGCCTTCGTGTCAGCCTACCTTAGAGATTAGGATCTGATACCGCCCTCGTGTCGGCTTTCCTTTGAAAATGCATCTTGTGATGGTAACCTCTGGTTATGAGACCGCCTTCATGTCGGCCTACCTTAGAGTTTAGGATCTGAGACCGCCCTCGTGTGGGCTTTCCTTCTAAAATCCATCTTGTGATGGTACCCTCTAGTTATGAGACCGCCTTCGTGTTGGCCTACCTTAAAGTTTAGGATCTGAGACAGGCCTCGTGTCGGTTTTCCTTCTAAAATCAATCTTGTAATGGTAACCTCTGGTTATGAGACCGCCTTCGTGTCGGCCTTCCTTAAAGTTTAGGATCTGAGACTGGACTCGTGTCGGCTTTCCTTCTAAAATCCATCATGTGATGGTAACCTCTGGTTATGAGCCGCCTTCGTGTCGGCCTACCTTATAGTTTAGGATCTGAGAGCACCCTCGTGTCAGCTTTTCTTCTAAAATCTATCTGATGATAACCTCTGGTTATGAGACCGCCTTCGTGTCGACCTACCTTAGAGTTTCTGATCTGTGACCGCCCTCGTGTCGGCTTTCCTTTTGAAAATCGATCTTGTGATGCTAACCTCTGGTTATGAGACTGCCTTCGTGTCGGCCTACCTTAGAGTTTAGGTTCTGAGACCGCCCTCCTGTCGGCTTTCCTTCTAAAATCAATCTTGTGATGGTAACCTCTGGTTATGAGATCGCCTTCGTGTCGGCCTACCTTAGAGTTTAGGATCTGAGACAGTCCTCGTGTCGGCTTTCCTTCTAAAATCCATCATGTGATAGTACCTTCTGGTTATGAGACCGCCTTCGTGTCAGCCTACCTTAGAGTTTAGGATCTGAGACAGCCCTCGTGTCGGCTTTCCTTTGAAAATGCATCTTGTGATGGTAACCTCTGGTTATGAGACCGCCTTCATGTCGGCCAACTTTAGAGTTTAGGATCTGAGACCGCCCTCGTGTTGGCATTCCTTCTAAAATCCATCTTGTGATGGTACCCTCTGGTTATGAGACCGCCTTCGTGTCGGCGTACTTAGAGTTTAGGATCTGAGACCGTCCTCGTGTCGGCTTTCCTTTTGAAAATCCATCTTGTGATGGTAACCTCTGGTTATAAGACCGTCATCGTGTCGGCCTACCTTAGAGTTTAGGATCTGAGACCGTCCTCGTGTCGGCTTTCGTTCTAAAATCCATCATGTGATGGTACCTTCTGGTTATGTGACCGCCTTCGTGTCAGCCTACCTTAGAGTTTAGGATCTGAGACCGCCCTCGTGTCGGCTTTCCTTTGAAAATACATCTTGTAATGGTAACCTCTGGTTATGAGACCGCCTTCATGTCGGCCAACCTTAGAGTTTAGGATCTGAGACCGCCCTCGGGTCGGCTTTCCTTCTAAAATCCATCATGTGATGGTACCTTCTGGTTATGAGACCGCCTTCGTGTCAGCCTACCTTAGAGTTTAGGATCTGATACCGCCCTCGTGTCGGCTTTCCTTTGAAAATGTATCTTGTGATGGTAACCTCTGGTTATGAGACCGCCTACATGTCGGCCTACCTTAGAGTTTAGGATCTGAGACCGCCCTCTTGTGGGCTTTCCTTCTAAAATCCATCTTGTGATGGTACCCTCTAGTTATGAGACCGCCTTCGTGTTGGCCTACCTTAAAGTTTAGGATCTGAGACAGGCCTCGTGTCGGCTTTCCTTCTAAAATCAATCTTGTAATGGTAACCTCTGGTTATGAGACCGCCTTCGTGGCGGCCTTCCTTAGAGTTTAGGATCTGAGACCGGCCTCGTGTCGGCATTCCTTCTAAAATCCATCTTGTGATGGTAACCTCTGGTTATGAGACCGCCTTCGTGTCGGCCTTCCTTAGAGTTTAGGATCTAAGACCGGCCTCGTGTCGGCTTTCCTTCTAAAATCCATCTTGTGATGGTAACCTCTGGTTATGAGACCGCATTCGTGTCGGCCTACCTTATAGTTTAGGATCTGAGACTGGACTCGTGTCGGCTTTCCTTCTAAAATCCATCATGTGATGGTAACCTCTGGTTATGAGCCGCCTTCGTGTCGGCCTACCTTATAGTTTAGGATCTGAGAGCACCCTCGTGTCAGCTTTTCTTCTAAAATCTATCTGATGATAACCTCTGGTTATGAGACCGCCTTCGTGTCGACCTACCTTAGAGTTTCTGATCTGTGACCGCCCTCGTGTCGGCTTTCCTTTTGAAAATCGATCTTGTGATGCTAACCTCTGGTTATGAGACTGCCTTCGTGTCGGCCTACCTTAGAGTTTAGGTTCTGAGACCGCCCTCCTGTCGGCTTTCCTTCTAAAATCAATCTTGTGATGGTAACCTCTGGTTATGAGATCGCCTTCGTGTCGGCCTACCTTAGAGTTTAGGATCTGAGACAGTCCTCGTGTCGGCTTTCCTTCTAAAATCCATCATGTGATAGTACCTTCTGGTTATGAGACCGCCTTCGTGTCAGCCTACCTTAGAGTTTAGGATCTGAGACAGCCCTCGTGTCGGCTTTCCTTTGAAAATGCATCTTGTGATGGTAACCTCTGGTTATGAGACCGCCTTCATGTCGGCCAACTTTAGAGTTTAGGATCTGAGACCGCCCTCGTGTTGGCATTCCTTCTAAAATCCATCTTGTGATGGTACCCTCTGGTTATGAGACCGCCTTCGTGTCGGCGTACTTAGAGTTTAGGATCTGAGACCGTCCTCGTGTCGGCTTTCCTTTTGAAAATCCATCTTGTGATGGTAACCTCTGGTTATAAGACCGTCATCGTGTCGGCCTACCTTAGAGTTTAGGATCTGAGACCGTCCTCGTGTCGGCTTTCGTTCTAAAATCCATCATGTGATGGTACCTTCTGGTTATGTGACCGCCTTCGTGTCAGCCTACCTTAGAGTTTAGGATCTGAGACCGCCCTCGTGTCGGCTTTCCTTTGAAAATACATCTTGTAATGGTAACCTCTGGTTATGAGACCGCCTTCATGTCGGCCAACCTTAGAGTTTAGGATCTGAGACCGCCCTCGGGTCGGCTTTCCTTCTAAAATCCATCATGTGATGGTACCTTCTGGTTATGAGACCGCCTTCGTGTCAGCCTACCTTAGCGTTTAGGATCTGATACCGCCCTCGTGTCGGCTTTCCTTTGAAAATGTATCTTGTGATGGTAACCTCTGGTTATGAGACCGCCTACATGTCGGCCTACCTTAGAGTTTAGGATCTGAGACCGCCCTCTTGTGGGCTTTCCTTCTAAAATCCATCTTGTGATGGTACCCTCTAGTTATGAGACCGCCTTCGTGTTGGCCTACCTTAAAGTTTAGGATCTGAGACAGGCCTCGTGTCGGCTTTCCTTCTAAAATCAATCTTGTAATGGTAACCTCTGGTTATGAGACCGCCTTCGTGGCGGCCTTCCTTAGAGTTTAGGATCTGAGACCGGCCTCGTGTCGGCATTCCTTCTAAAATCCATCTTGTGATGGTAACCTCTGGTTATGAGACCGCCTTCGTGTCGGCCTTCCTTAGAGTTTAGGATCTAAGACCGGCCTCGTGTCGGCTTTCCTTCTAAAATCCATCTTGTGATGGTAACCTTTGGTTATGAGACCGCATTCGTGTCGGCCTACCTTATAGTTTAGGATCTGAGAGCACCCTCGTGTCAGCTTTTCTTCTAAAATCTATCTGATGATAACCTCTGGTTATGAGACCGGCTTCGTGTCGACCTACCTTAGAGTTTCTGATCTGTGACCGCCCTCGTGTCGGCTTTCCTTTTGAAAATCGATCTTGTGATGCTAACCTCTGGTTATGAGACTGCCATCGTATCGGCCTACCTTAGAGTTTAGGTTCTGAGACCGCCCTCTTGTCGGCTTTCCTTCTAAAATCAATCTTGTGATGGTAACCTCTGGTTATGAGATCGCCTTCGTGTCGGCCTACCTTAGAGTTTAGGATCCGAGACCGTCCTCGTGTCGGCTTTCCTTTTAAAATCCATCATGTGATGGTACCTTCTGGTTATGAGACCGCCTTCGTGTCAGCCTACCTTAGAGTTTAGGATCTGAGACCGTCCTCGTGTCGGCTTTCCTTTTGAAAATCCATCTTGTGATGGTAACCTCTGGTTATAAGACCACCATCGTGTCGGCCTACATTAGAGTTTAGGATCTGAGACCGTCCTCGTGTCGGCTTTTGTTCTAAAATCCATCATGTGATGGTACCTTCTGGTTATGTGACCGCCTTCGTGTCAGCCTACCTTAGAGTTTAGGATCTGAGACCGCCCTCGTGTCGGCTTTCCTTTGAAAATACATCTTGTAATGGTAACCTCTGGTTATGCGACCGCCTTCATGTCGGCCAACCTTAGAGTTTAGGATCTGAGACCGCCCTCGGGTCGGCTTTCCTTCTAAAATCCATCATGTGATGGTACCTTCTGGTTATGAGACCGCCTTCGTGTCAGCCTACCTTAGAGTTTAGGATCTGATACCGCCCTCGTGTCGGCTTTCCTTTGAAAATGCATCTTGTGATGGTAACCTTTGGTTATGAGACCGCCTTCATTTCGGCCTACCTTAGAGTTTAGGATCTGAGACCGCCCTCGTGTGGGCTTTCCTTCGAAAAATCCATCTTGTGATGGTACCCTCTAGTTATGAGACCGCCTTCGTGTTGGCCTACCTTAAAGTTTAGGATCTGAGACAGGCCACGTGTCGGCTTTCCTTCTAAAATCAATCTTGTAATGGTAACCTCAGGTTATGAGACCGCCTTCGTGTCGGCCTTCCTTAGAGTTTAGGATCTGGGACCGGCCTCGTGTCGGCTTTCCTTCTAAAATCCATCTTGTGATGGTAACCTCTGGTTATGAGACCGCCTTCGTGTCGGCCTACCTTATAGTTTAGGATCTGAGAGCACCCTCGTGTCAGCTTTTCTTCTAAAATCTATCTGATGATAACCTCTAGTTATGAGACCGCCTTCGTGTCGACCTACCTTAGAGTTTCTGATCTGTGACCGCCCTCGTGTCGGCTTTCCTTTTGAAAATCGATCTTGTGATGCTAACCTCTGGTTATGAGACTGCCTTCGTGTCGGCCTACCTTAGAGTTTAGGATCTGAGACCGTCCTCGTGTCGGCTTTCCTTCTAAAATCCATCATGTGATAGTACCTTCTGGTTATGAGACCGCCTTCGTGTCAGCCTACCTTAGAGTTTAGGATCTGAGACAGCCCTCGTGTCGGCTTTCCTTTGAAAATGCATCTTGTGATGGTAACCTCTGGTTATGAGACCGCCTTCATGTCGGCCTACTTTAGAGTTTAGGATCTGAGACCGCCCTCGTGTTGGCATTCCTTCTAAAATCCATCTTGTGATGGTACCCTCTGGTTATGAGACCGCCTTCGTGTCGGCGTACTTAGAGTTTAGGATCTGAGACCGTCCTCGTGTCGGCTTTCCTTTTGAAAATCCATCTTGTGATGGTAACCTCTGGTTATAAGACCGTCATCGTGTCGGCCTACCTTAGAGTTTAGGATCTGAGACCGTCCTCGTGTCGGCTTTCGTTCTAAAATCCATCATGTGATGGTACCTTCTGGTTATGTGACCGCCTTCGTGTCAGCCTAACTTAGAGTTTAGGATCTGAGACCGCCCTCGTGTCGGCTTTCCTTTGAAAATACATCTTGTAATGGTAACCTCTGGTTATGAGACCGCCTTCATGTCGGCCAACCTTAGAGTTTAGGATCTGAGACCGCCCTCGGGTCGGCTTTCCTTCTAAAATCCATCATGTGATGGTACCTTCTGGTTATGAGACCGCCTTCGTGTCAGCCTACCTTAGAGTTTAGGATCTGATACCGCCCTCGTGTCGGCTTTCCTTTGAAAATGCATCTTGTGATGGTAACCTCTGGTTATGAGACCGCCTTCATGTCGGCCTACCTTAGAGTTTAGGATCTGAGACCGCCCTCTTGTGGGCTTTCCTTCTAAAATCCATCTTGTGATGGTACCCTCTAGTTATGAGACCGCCTTCGTGTTGGCCTACCTTAAAGTTTAGGATCTGAGACAGGTCTCGTGTCGGCTTTCCTTCTAAAATCAATCTTGTAATGGTAACCTCTGGTTATGAGACCGCATTCGTGTCGGCCTACCTTATAGTTTAGGATCTGAGAGCACCCTCGTGTCAGCTTTTCTTCTAAAATCTATCTGATGATAACCTCTGGTTATGAGACCGGCTTCGTGTCGACCTACCTTAGAGTTTCTGATCTGTGACCGCCCTCGTGTCGGCTTTCCTTTTGAAAATCGATCTTGTGATGCTAACCTCTGGTTATGAGACTGCCATCGTATCGGCCTACCTTAGAGTTTAGGTTCTGAGACCGCCCTCTTGTCGGCTTTCCTTCTAAAATCAATCTTGTGATGGTAACCTCTGGTTATGAGATCGCCTTCGTGTCGGCCTACCTTAGAGTTTAGGATCCGAGACCGTCCTCGTGTCGGCTTTCCTTTTAAAATCCATCATGTGATGGTACCTTCTGGTTATGAGACCGCCTTCGTGTCAGCCTACCTTAGAGTTTAGGATCTGAGACCGTCCTCGTGTCGGCTTTCCTTTTGAAAATCCATCTTGTGATGGTAACCTCTGGTTATAAGACCACCATCGTGTCGGCCTACATTAGAGTTTAGGATCTGAGACCGTCCTCGTGTCGGCTTTTGTTCTAAAATCCATCATGTGATGGTACCTTCTGGTTATGTGACCGCCTTCGTGTCAGCCTACCTTAGAGTTTAGGATCTGAGACCGCCCTCGTGTCGGCTTTCCTTTGAAAATACATCTTGTAATGGTAACCTCTGGTTATGCGACCGCCTTCATGTCGGCCAACCTTAGAGTTTAGGATCTGAGACCGCCCTCGGGTCGGCTTTCCTTCTAAAATCCATCATGTGATGGTACCTTCTGGTTATGAGACCGCCTTCGTGTCAGCCTACCTTAGAGTTTAGGATCTGATACCGCCCTCGTGTCGGCTTTCCTTTGAAAATGCATCTTGTGATGGTAACCTTTGGTTATGAGACCGCCTTCATTTCGGCCTACCTTAGAGTTTAGGATCTGAGACCGCCCTCGTGTGGGCTTTCCTTCGAAAAATCCATCTTGTGATGGTACCCTCTAGTTATGAGACCGCCTTCGTGTTGGCCTACCTTAAAGTTTAGGATCTCAGACAGGCCACGTGTCGGCTTTCCTTCTAAAATCAATCTTGTAATGGTAACCTCAGGTTATGAGACCGCCTTCGTGTCGGCCTTCCTTAGAGTTTAGGATCTGGGACCGGCCTCGTGTCGGCTTTCCTTCTAAAATCCATCTTGTGATGGTAACCTCTGGTTATGAGACCGCCTTCGTGTCGGCCTACCTTATAGTTTAGGATCTGAGAGCACCCTCGTGTCAGCTTTTCTTCTAAAATCTATCTGATGATAACCTCTAGTTATGAGACCGCCTTCGTGTCGACCTACCTTAGAGTTTCTGATCTGTGACCGCCCTCGTGTCGGCTTTCCTTTTGAAAATCGATCTTGTGATGCTAACCTCTGGTTATGAGACTGCCTTCGTGTCGGCCTACCTTAGAGTTTAGGATCTGAGACCGTCCTCGTGTCGGCTTTCCTTCTAAAATCCATCATGTGATAGTACCTTCTGGTTATGAGACCGCCTTCGTGTCAGCCTACCTTAGAGTTTAGGATCTGAGACAGCCCTCGTGTCGGCTTTCCTTTGAAAATGCATCTTGTGATGGTAACCTCTGGTTATGAGACCGCCTTCATGTCGGCCTACTTTAGAGTTTAGGATCTGAGACCGCCCTCGTGTTGGCATTCCTTCTAAAATCCATCTTGTGATGGTACCCTCTGGTTATGAGACCGCCTTCGTGTCGGCGTACTTAGAGTTTAGGATCTGAGACCGTCCTCGTGTCGGCTTTCCTTTTGAAAATCCATCTTGTGATGGTAACCTCTGGTTATAAGACCGTCATCGTGTCGGCCTACCTTAGAGTATAGGATCTGAGACCGTCCTCGTGTCGGCTTTCGTTCTAAAATCCATCATGTGATGGTACCTTCTGGTTATGTGACCGCCTTCGTGTCAGCCTAACTTAGAGTTTAGGATCTGAGACCGCCCTCGTGTCGGCTTTCCTTTGAAAATACATCTTGTAATGGTAACCTCTGGTTATGAGACCGCCTTCATGTCGGCCAACCTTAGAGTTTAGGATCTGAGACCGCCCTCGGGTCGGCTTTCCTTCTAAAATCCATAATGTGATGGTACCTTCTGGTTATGAGACCGCCTTCGTGTCAGCCTACCTTAGAGTTTAGGATCTGATACCGCCCTCGTGTCGGCTTTCCTTTGAAAATGCATCTTGTGATGGTAACCTCTGGTTATGAGACCGCCTTCATGTCGGCCTACCTTAGAGTTTAGGATCTGAGACCGCCCTCTTGTGGGCTTTCCTTCTAAAATCCATCTTGTGATGGTACCCTCTAGTTATGAGACCGCCTTCGTGTTGGCCTACCTTAAAGTTTAATATCTGAGACAGGTCTCGTGTCGCCTTTCCTTCTAAAATCAATCTTGTAATGGTAACCTCTGGTTATGAGACCGCCTTCGTGGTGGCCTTCCTTAGAGTTTAGGATCTGAGACCGGCCTCGTGTCGGCTTTCCTTCTAAAATCCATCTTGTGATGGTAACCTCTGGTTATGAGACCGCCTTCGTGTCGGCCTTCCTTAGAGTTTAGGATCTAAGACCGGCCTCGTGTCGGCTTTCCTTCTAAAATCCATCTTGTGATGGTAACCTCTGGTTATGAGACCGCATTCGTGTCGGCCTACCTTATAGTTTAGGATCTGAGAGCACCCTCGTGTCAGCTTTTCTTCTAAAATCTATCTGATGATAACCTCTGGTTATGAGACCGGCTTCGTGTCGACCTACCTTAGAGTTTCTGATCTGTGACCGCCCTCGTGTCGGCTTTCCTTTTGAAAATCGATCTTGTGATGCTAACCTCTGGTTATGAGACTGCCTTCATGTCGGCCTACCTTAGAGTTTAGGTTCTGAGACCGCCCTCCTGTCGGCTTTCCTTCTAAAATCAATCTTGTGATGGTAACCTCTGGTTATGAGATCGCCTTCGTGTCGGCCTACCTTAGAGTTTAGGAT
Source organism: Lathyrus tuberosus (assembly GCA_022829125.1). Classification (NCBI taxonomy): domain Eukaryota; kingdom Viridiplantae; phylum Streptophyta; class Magnoliopsida; order Fabales; family Fabaceae; genus Lathyrus; species Lathyrus tuberosus. The sequence continues at coordinate 12,134,101 of JALAZF010000038.1, forward strand.
CTGAGACCGTCCTCGTGTCGGCTTTCCTTTTAAAATCCCTCATGTGATGGTACCTTCTGGTTGTGAGACCGCCTTCGTGTCAGCCTACCTTAGAGTTTAGGATCTGAGACAGCCCTCGTGTCGGCTTTCCTTTGAAAATGCATCTTGTGATGGTAACCTCTGGTTATGAGACCGCCTTCATGTCGGCCTACTTAAGAGTTTAGGATCTGAGACCGCCCTCGTGTTGGCATTCCTTCTAAAATCCATCTTGTGATGGTACCCTCTGGTTATGAGACCGCCTTCGTGTCAGCGTACTTAGAGTTTAGGATCTGAGACCGTCCTCGTGTCGGTTTTCCTTTTGAAAATCCATCTTGTGATGGTAACCTCTGGTTATAAGACCGCCATCGTGTCGGCCTACCTTAGAGTTTAGGATCTGAGACCGTCCTCGTGTCGGCTTTCGTTCTAAAATCCATCATGTGATGGTACCTTCTGGTTATGTGACCGCCTTCGTGTCAGCCTACCTTAGAGTTTAGGATCTGAGACCGCCCTCGTGTCGGCTTTCCTTTGAAAATACATCTTGTAATGGTAACCTCTGGTTATGAGACCGCCTTCATGTCGGCCAACCTTAGAGTTTAAGATTTGAGACCGCCTTCGGGTCGGCTTTCCTTCTAAAATCCATCATGTGATGGTACCTTCTGGTTATGAGACCGCCTTCGTGTCAGCCTACCATAGAGTTTAGGATCTGATACCGCCCTCGTGTCGGCTTTCCTTTGAAAATGCATCTTGTGATGGTAACCTTTGGTTATGAGACCGCCTTCATGTCGGCCTACCTTAGAGTTTAGGATCTGAGACCGCCCTCGTGTGGGCTTTCCTTCTAAAATCCATCTTGTGATGGTACCCTCTAGTTATGAGACCGCCTTCGTGTTGGCCTACCTTAAAATTTAGGATCTGAGACAGGCCTCGTGTCGGCTTTCCTTCTAAAATCAATCTTGTAATGGAAACCTCTGGTTATGAGACCGCCTTCGTCTCGGCCTTCCTTAGAGTTTAGGATCTGAGACCGGCCTCGTGTCGGCTTTCCTTCTAAAATCCATCTTGTGATGGTAACCTCTGGTTATGAGACCGCCTTCGTGTCGGCCTTCCTTAGAGTTTAGGATCTGAGACCGGCCTCGTGTCGGCTTTCCTTCTAAAATCCATCTTGTGATGGTAACCTCTGGTTATGAGACCGCCTTCGTTTCGGCCTACCTTAGAGTTTAGGATCTGAGACCGTCCTCGTGTCGGCTTTCCTTTTAAAATCCATTATGTGATGGTACCTTCTGGTTGTGAGACCGCCTTCGTGTCAGCCTACCTTAGAGTTTAGGATCTGAGACAGCCCTCGTGTCGGCTTTCCTTTGAAAATGCATCTTGTGATGGTAACCTCTGGTTATGAGACCGCCTTCATGTCGGCCTACTTAAGAGTTTAGGATCTGAGACCGCCCTCGTGTTGGCATTCCTTCTAAAATTCATCTTGTGATGGTACCCTCTGGTTATGAGACCGCCTTCGTGTCAGCGTACTTAGAGTTTAGGATCTGAGACCGTCCTCGTGTCGGTTTTCCTTTTGAAAATCCATCTTGTGATGGTAACCTCTGGTTATAAGACCGCCATCGTGTCGGCCTACCTTAGAGTTTAGGATCTGAGACCGTCCTCGTGTCGGCTTTCGTTCTAAAATCCATCATGTGATGGTACCTTCTGGTTATGTGGCCGCCTTCGTGTCAGCCTACCTTAGAGTTATGGATCTAAGACCGCCCTCGTGTCGGCTTTCCTTTGAAAATACATCTTGTAATGGTAACCTCTGGTTATGAGACCGCCTTCATGTCGGCCAACATTAGAGTTTAGGATTTGAGACCGCCTTCGGGTCGGCTTTCCTTCTAAAATCCATCATGTGATGGTACCTTCTGGTTATGAGACCGCCTTCGTGTCAGGCTACCATAGAGTTTAGGATCTGATACCGCCCTCGTGTCGGCTTTCCTTTGAAAATGCATCTTGTGATGGTAACCTTTGGTTATGAGACCGCCTTCATGTCGGCCTACCTTAGAGTTTAGGATCTGAGACCGCCCTCGTGTGGGCTTTCCTTCTAAAATCCATCTTGTGATGGTACCCTCTAGTTATGAGACCGCCTTCGTGTTGGCCTACCTTAAACTTTAGGATCTGAGACAGGCCTCGTGTCGGCTTTCCTTCTAAAATCAATCTTGTAATGGAAACCTCTGGTTATGAGACCGCCTTCGTCTCGGCCTTCCTTAGAGTTTAGGATCTGAGACCGGCCTCGTGTCGGCTTTCCTTCTAAAATCCATCTTGTGATGGTAACCTCTAGTTATGAGACCGCCTTCGTGTCGGCCTTCCTTAGAGTTTAGGATCTGAGACCGGCCTCGTGTCGGCTTTCCTTCTAAAATCCATCTTGTGATGGTAACCTCTGGTTATGAGACCGCCTTCGTGTCGGCCTTCCTTAGAGTTTAGGATCTGAGACCGGCCTCGTGTCGGCTTTCCTTCTAAAATCCATCTTGTGATGGTAACCTCTGGTTATGAGACCGCCTTCGTGTCGGCCTACCTTAGAGTTTAGGATCTGAGACCGTCCTCGTGTCGGCTTTCCTTTTAAAATCCATCATGTGATGGTACCTTCTGGTTGTGAGACCGCCTTCGTGTCAGCCTACCTTAGAGTTTAGGATCTGAGACAGCCCTCGTGTCGGCTTTCCTTTGAAAATGCATCTTGTGATGGTAACCTCTGGTTATGAGACCGCCTTCATGTCGGCCTTCTTAAGAGTTTAGGATCTGAGACCGCCCTCGTGTTGGCATTCCTTCTAAAATTCATCTTGTGATGGTACCCTCTGGTTATGAGACCGCCTTCGTGTCAGCGTACTTAGAGTTTAGGATCTGAGACCGTCCTCGTGTCGGTTTTCCTTTTGAAAATCCATCTTGTGATGGTAACCTCTGGTTATAAGACCGCCATCGTGTCGGCCTACCTTAGAGTTTAGGATCTGAGACCGTCCTCGTGTTGGCTTTCGTTCTAAAATCCATCATGTGATGGTACCTTCTGGTTATGTGACCGCCTTCGTGTCAGCCTACCTTAGAGTTTAGGATCTGAGACCGCCCTCGTGTCGGCTTTCCTTTGAAAATACATCTTGTAATGGTAACCTCTGGTTATGAGACCGCCTTCATGTCGGCCAACCTTAGAGTTTAGGATTTGAGACCGCCTTCGGGTCGGCTTTCCTTCTAAAATCCATCATGTGATGGTACCTTCTGGTTATGAGACCGCCTTCGTGTCAGGCTACCATAGAGTTTAGGATCTGATACCGCCCTCGTGTCGGCTTTCCTTTGAAAATGCATCTTGTGATGGTAACCTTTGGTTATGAGACCGCCTTCATGTCGGCCTACCTTAGAGTTTAGGATCTGAGACCGCCCTCGTGTGGGCTTTCCTTCTAAAATCCATCTTGTGATGGTACCCTCTAGTTATGAGACCGCCTTCGTGTTGGCCTACCTTAAACTTTAGGATCTGAGACAGGCCTCGTGTCGGCTTTCCTTCTAAAATCAATCTTGTAATGGAAACCTCTGGTTATGAGACCGCCTTCGTCTCGGCCTTCCTTAGAGTTTAGGATCTGAGACCGGCCTCGTGTCGGCTTTCCTTCTAAAATCCATCTTGTGATGGTAACCTCTGGTTATGAGACCGCCTTCGTGTCGGCCTTCCTTAGAGTTTAGGATCTGAGACCGGCCTCGTGTCGGCTTTCCTTCTAAAATCCATCTTGTGATGGTAACCTCTGGTTATGAGACCGCCTTCGTTTCGGCCTACCTTAGAGTTTAGGATCTGAGACCGTCCTCGTGTCGGCTTTCCTTTTAAAATCCATTATGTGATGGTACCTTCTGGTTGTGAGACCGCCTTCGTGTCAGCCTACCTTAGAGTTTAGGATCTGAGACAGCCCTCGTGTCGGCTTTCCTTTGAAAATGCATCTTGTGATGGTAACCTCTGGTTATGAGACCGCCTTCATGTCGGCCTACTTAAGAGTTTAGGATCTGAGACCGCCCTCGTGTTGGCATTCCTTCTAAAATTCATCTTGTGATGGTACCCTCTGGTTATGAGACCGCCTTCGTGTCAGCGTACTTAGAGTTTAGGATCTGAGACCGTCCTCGTGTCGGTTTTCCTTTTGAAAATCCATCTTGTGATGGTAACCTCTGGTTATAAGACCGCCATCGTGTCGGCCTACCTTAGAGTTTAGGATCTGAGACCGTCCTCGTGTCGGCTTTCGTTCTAAAATCCATCATGTGATGGTACCTTCTGGTTATGTGACCGCCTTCGTGTCAGCCTACCTTAGAGTTATGGATCTAAGACCGCCCTCGTGTCGGCTTTCCTTTGAAAATACATCTTGTAATGGTAACCTCTGGTTATGAGACCGCCTTCATGTCGGCCAACATTAGAGTTTAGGATTTGAGACCGCCTTCGGGTCGGCTTTCCTTCTAAAATCCATCATGTGATGGTACCTTCTGGTTATGAGACCGCCTTCGTGTCAGGCTACCATAGAGTTTAGGATCTGATACCGCCCTCGTGTCGGCTTTCCTTTGAAAATGCATCTTGTGATGGTAACCTTTGGTTATGAGACCGCCTTCATGTCGGCCTACCTTAGAGTTTAGGATCTGAGACCGCCCTCGTGTGGGCTTTCCTTCTAAAATCCATCTTGTGATGGTACCCTCTAGTTATGAGACCGCCTTCGTGTTGGCCTACCTTAAACTTTAGGATCTGAGACAGGCCTCGTGTCGGCTTTCCTTCTAAAATCAATCTTGTAATGGAAACCTCTGGTTATGAGACCGCCTTCGTCTCGGCCTTCCTTAGAGTTTAGGATCTGAGACCGGCCTCGTGTCGGCTTTCCTTCTAAAATCCATCTTGTGATGGTAACCTCTAGTTATGAGACCGCCTTCGTGTCGGCCTTCCTTAGAGTTTAGGATCTGAGACCGGCCTCGTGTCGGCTTTCCTTCTAAAATCCATCTTGTGATGGTAACCTCTGGTTATGAGACCGCCTTCGTGTCGGCCTTCCTTAGAGTTTAGGATCTGAGACCGGCCTCGTGTCGGCTTTCCTTCTAAAATCCATCTTGTGATGGTAACCTCTGGTTATGAGACCGCCTTCGTGTCGGCCTACCTTAGAGTTTAGGATCTGAGACCGTCCTCGTGTCGGCTTTCCTTTTAAAATCCATCATGTGATGGTACCTTCTGGTTGTGAGACCGCCTTCGTGTCAGCCTACCTTAGAGTTTAGGATCTGAGACAGCCCTCGTGTCGGCTTTCCTTTGAAAATGCATCTTGTGATGGTAACCTCTGGTTATGAGACCGCCTTCATGTCGGCCTACTTAAGAGTTTAGGATCTGAGACCGCCCTCGTGTTGGCATTCCTTCTAAAATTCATCTTGTGATGGTACCCTCTGGTTATGAGACCGCCTTCGTGTCAGCGTACTTAGAGTTTAGGATCTGAGACCGTCCTCGTGTCGGTTTTCCTTTTGAAAATCCATCTTGTGATGGTAACCTCTGGTTATAAGACCGCCATCGTGTCGGCCTACCTTAGAGTTTAGGATCTGAGACCGTCCTCGTGTCGGCTTTCGTTCTAAAATCCATCATGTGATGGTACCTTCTGGTTATGTGACCGCCTTCGTGTCAGCCTACCTTAGAGTTTAGGATCTGAGACCGCCCTCGTGTCGGCTTTCCTTTGAAAATACATCTTGTAATGGTAACCTCTGGTTATGAGACCGCCTTCATGTCGGCCAACCTTAGAGTTTAGGATTTGAGACCGCCTTCGGGTCGGCTTTCCTTCTAAAATCCATCATGTGATGGTACCTTCTGGTTATGAGACCGCCTTCGTGTCAGGCTACCATAGAGTTTAGGATCTGATACCGCCCTCGTGTCGGCTTTCCTTTGAAAATGCATCTTGTGATGGTAACCTTTGGTTATGAGACCGCCTTCATGTCGGCCTACCTTAGAGTTTAGGATCTGAGACCGCCCTCGTGTGGGCTTTCCTTCTAAAATCCATCTTGTGATGGTACCCTCTAGTTATGAGACCGCCTTCGTGTTGGCCTACCTTAAACTTTAGGATCTGAGACAGGCCTCGTGTCGGCTTTCCTTCTAAAATCAATCTTGTAATGGAAACCTCTGGTTATGAGACCGCCTTCGTCTCGGCCTTCCTTAGAGTTTAGGATCTGAGACCGGCCTCGTGTCGGCTTTCCTTCTAAAATCCATCTTGTGATGGTAACCTCTGGTTATGAGACCGCCTTCGTGTCGGCCTTCCTTAGAGTTTAGGATCTGAGACCGGCCTCGTGACGGCTTTCCTTCTAAAATCCATCTTGTGATGGTAACCTCTGGTTATGAGACCGCCTTCGTGTCGGCCTACCTTATAGTTTAGGATCTGAGAGCACCCTCGTGTTAGCTTTTCTTCTAAAATCTATCTGATGATAACCTCTGGTTTTGAGACCGCCTTCGTGTCGACCTACCTTAGAGTTTCTGATCTGTGACCGCCCTCGTGTCGGCTTTCCTTTTGAAAATCGATCTTGTGATGCTAACCTCTGGTTATAAGACTGCCTTCGTGTCGGCCTACCTTAGAGTTTAGGTTCTGAGACCGCCCTCTTGTCGGCTTTCCTTCTAAAATCAATCTTGTAATGGTAACCTCTGGTTATGAGATCGCCTTCGTGTCGGCCTACCTTAGAGTTTAGGATCTGAGACCGTCCTCTTGTCGGCTTTCCTTTTAAAATCCATCATGTGATGGTACCTTCTGGTTATGAGATCGCCTTCGTGTCAGCCTACCTTAGAGTTTAGGATCTGAGACCGTCCTCGTGTCGGCTTTCCTTTTGAAAATCCATCTTGTGATGGTAACCTCTAGTTATAAGACCGCCATCGTGTCGGCCTACCTTAGAGTTTAGGATCTGAGACCGTCCTCGTGTCGGCTTTTGTTCTGAAATCCATCATGTGATGGTACCTTCTGGTTATGTGACCGCCTTCGTGTCAGCCTACCTTAGAGTTTAGGATCTGAGACCGCCCTCGTGTCGGCTTTCCTTTGAAAATACATCTTGTAATGGTAACCTCTGGTTATGCGACCGCCTTCATGTCGGCCAACCATAGAGTTTAGGATCTGAGACCGCCCTCGGGTCGGCTTTCCTTCTAAAATCCATCATGTGATGGTACCTTCTGGTTATGAGACCGCCTTCGTGTCAGCCTACCTTAGAGTTTAGGATCTGATACCGCCCTCGTGTCGGCTTTCCTTTGAAAATGCATCTTGTGATGGTAACCTTTGGTTATGAGACCGCCTTCATTTCGGCCTACCTTAGAGTTTAGGATCTGAGACCGCCCTCGTGTGGGCTTTCCTTCGAAAAATCCATCTTTTGATGGTACCCTCTAGTTATGACACCGCCTTCGTGTTGGCCTACCTTAAAGTTTAGGATCTGAGACAGGCCTCGTGTCGGATTTCCTTCTAAAATCAATCTTGTAATGGTAACCTCAGGTTATGAGACCGCCTTCGTGTCGGCCTTCCTTAGAGTTTAGGATCTGGGACCGGCCTCGTGTCGGCTTTCCTTCTAAAATCCATCTTGTGATGGTAACCTCTGGTTATGAGACCGCCTTCGTGTCGGCCTACCTTATAGTTTAGGATCTGAGAGCACCCTCGTGTCAGCTTTTCTTCTAAAATCTATCTGATGATAACCTCTGGTTATGAGACCGCCTTCGTGTCGACCTACCTTAGAGTTTCTGATCTGTGACCGCCCTCGTGTCGGCTTTCCTTTTGAAAATAGATCTTGTGATGCTAACCTCTGGTTATGAGACTGCCTTCGTGTCGGCCTACCTTAGAGTTTAGGTTCTGAGACCGCCCTCTTGTCGGCTTTCCTTCTAAAATCAATCTTGTGATGGTAACCTCTGGTTATGAGATCGCCTTCGTGTCGGCCTACCTTAGAGTTTAGGATCTGAGACCGTCCTCGTGTCGGCTTTCCTTTTAAAATCCATCATGTGATGGTACCTTCTGGTTATGAGATCGCCTTCGTGTCAGCCTACCTTAGAGTTTAGGATCTGAGACCGTCCTCGTGTCGGCTTTCCTTTTGAAAATCCATCTTGTGATGGTAACCTCTGGTTATAAGACCGCCATCGTGTCGGCCTACCTTAGAGTTTAGGATCTGAGACCGTCCTCGTGTCGGCTTTTGTTCTAAAATCCATCATGTGATGGTACCTTCTAGTTATGTGACCGCCTTCGTGTCAGCCTACCTTAGAGTTTAGGATCTGAGACCGCCCTCGTGTCGGCTTTCCTTTGAAAATACATCTTGTAATGGTAACCTCTGGTTATGCGACCGCCTTCATGTCGGCCAACCTTAGAGTTTAGGATCTGAGACCGCCCTCGGGTCGGCTTTCCTTCTAAAATCCATCATGTGATGGTACCTTCTGGTTATGAGACCGCCTTCGTGTCAGCCTACCTTAGAGTTTAGGATCTGATACCGCCCTCGTGTCGGCTTTCCTTTGAAAATGCATCTTGTGATGGTAACCTTTGGTTATGAGACCGCCTTCATTTCGGCCTACCTTAGAGTTTAGGATCTGAGACCGCCCTCGTGTGGGCTTTCCTTCGAAAAATCCATCTTTTGATGGTACCCTCTAGTTATGACACCGCCTTCGTGTTGGCCTACCTTAAAGTTTAGGATCTGAGACAGGCCTCGTGTCGGATTTCCTTCTAAAATCAATCTTGTAATGGTAACCTCAGGTTATGAGACCGCCTTCGTGTCGGCCTTCCTTAGAGTTTAGGATCTGGGACCGGCCTCGTGTCGGCTTTCCTTCTAAAATCAATCTTGTAATGGTAACCTCAGGTTATGAGACCGCCTTCGTGTCGGCCTTCCTTAGAGTTTAGGATCTGGGACCGGCCTCGTGTCGGCTTTCCTTCTAAAATCCATCTTGTGATGGTAACCTCTGGTTATGAGACCGCCTTCGTGTCGGCCTACCTTATAGTTTAGGATCTGAGAGCACCCTCGTGTCAGCTTTTCTTCTAAAATCTATCTGATGATAACCTCTAGTTATGAGACCGCCTTCGTGTCGACCTACCTTAGAGTTTCTGATCTGTGACCGCCCTCGTGTCGGCTTTCCTTTTGAAAATCGATCTTGTGATGCTAACCTCTGGTTATGAGACTGCCTTCGTGTCGGCCTACCTTAGAGTTTAGGATCTGACACCGTCCTCGTGTCGGCTTTCCTTCTAAAATCCATCATGTGATGGTACCTTCTGGTTATGAGACCGCCTTCGTGTCAGCCTACCTTAGAGTTTAGGATCTGAGACAGCCCTCGTGTCGGCTTTCCTTTGAAAATGCATCTTGTGATGGTAACCTCTGGTTATGAGACCGCCTTCATGTCGGCCTACTTTAGAGTTTAGGATCTGAGACCGCCCTCGTGTTGGCATTCCTTCTAAAATCCATCTTGTGATGGTACCCTCTGGTTATGAAACCGCCTTCGTGTCGGCGTACTTAGAGTTTAGGATCTGAGACCGTCCTCGTGTCGGCTTTCCTTTTGAAAATCCATCTTGTGATGGTAACCTCTGGTTATGAGACTGCCATCGTGTCGGCCTACCTTAGAGTTTAGGATCTGAGACCGTCCTCATGTCGGCTTTCATTTTAAAATCCATCATGTGATGGTACCTTCTGGTTATGAGACCGCCTTCGTGTCAGCCTACCTTAGAGTTTAGGATCTGAGACCGCCCTCGTGTCGGCTTTCCTTTGAAAATACATCTTGTAATGGTAACCTCTGGTTATGAGACCGCCTACATGTCGGCCAACCTTAGAGTTTAGGATCTGAGACCGCCCTCGGGTCGGCTTTCCTTCTAAAATCCATCATGTGATGGTACCTTCTGGTTATGAGACCGCCTTCGTGTCAGCCTACCTTAGAGTTTAGGATCTGATACCGCCCTCGTGTCGGCTTTCTTTTGAAAATGCATCTTGTGATGGTAACCTCTGGTTATGAGACCGCCTTCATGTCGGCCTACCTTAGAGTTTAGGATCTGAGACCGCCCTCGTGTGGGCTTTCCTTCTAAAATCCATCTTGTGATGGTACCCTCTGGTTATGAGACCGCCTTCGTGTCGGCGTACCTTAGAGTTTAGGATCTGAGACCGTCCTCGTGTCGGCTTTCCTTTTGAAAATCCATCCTGTGTTGGTAACCTCTGGTTATGAGACCGCCATCGTGTCGGCCTACCTTAGAGTTTAGGATCTGAGACCGCCCTCGTGTAGACTTTCCTTCTAAAATCCATCTTGTGATGGTAACATCTGGTTATGAGACCGCCTTCGTGTCGTCCTACCTTAGAATTTAGGATCTGAGAATGCCCTCATGTCAGCTTTCCTTCTAAAATCCATCTTGTGATGGTAACCTCTGGTTATGAGACAGCCTTAGTGTCGGCCTAGCTTATAGTTAAGGATCTGAGACCGCCCTCGTGTCGGCTTTCTTTTTGAAAATCCATCTTGTGATGGTAACCTCTAGTTATAAGACCGCCTTCGTGTCGGCCCACCAGAGAGTTTAGGATCTGAGGTCGCCCTCGTATCGGCTTTCCTTTTGAAAATCCATCTTGTGATGGTAACGTCAGGTTATGAGACTGCCTTTGTGTCGGCCTACCTTAGAGTTTAGGATCTGAGACTGCCCCTTTGTCGGCTTTCCTTCTAAAATTCATCTTATGATTGTAATCTCTGGTTATGATACCGCCGTCATGTCTGCCTACCTTAGAGATTAGGATCTGAGACCGCCCTCGTGTCGGCTTTCCTTCTAAAATCCATCTTGTGATGGTACCCTCCGGTTATGAGGCCTCCTTCGTGTTGGCCTACCTTAGAGTTTAGGATCTGAGACCGGCCTCGTGTCGGCTTTCCTTCTAAAATCCATCTTGTGATGGTAACCTCTGGTTATGAGACCGCCTTCGTGTCGGCCTTCCTTAGAGTTTAGGTTCTGAGACCGGCCTCGTGTTGGCTTTCCTTCTAAAATCCATCTTGTGATGGTAACCTCTGGTTATGAGACTGCCTTCATGTCGGCCTACCTTAAAGTTTAGGATCTGAGACCGCCCTCGTGTCGGATTTCCTTCTAAAATCCATCTTGTGATGGTACCCTCTGGTTATGAGACCGCCTTCGTGTCGGCCTACCTTAGAGTTTAGGATTGGAGACCACCCTCGTGTCGGCTTTCCTTTTGAAAATCAATCTTGTGATGGTACCCTCTGGGTATGAGACCGCTTTCGTGTCAGCCTACCTTAGAGTTTAGGATCTGAGACCGCCCTCGTGTTGGCTTTCCTTCTAAAATCCATCTTGTGATGGTACCCTCTGGTTATGAGACCGCCTTCATGTCGGCGTACTTAGAGTTTAGGATCTGAGACCGTCCTCGTGTCGGCTTTCCTTTTGAAAATCCATCTTGTGATGGTAACCTCTGGTTATGAGACTGCCATCGTGTCGGCCTACCTTAGAGTTTAGGATCTGAGACCGTCCTCATGTCGGCTTTCCTTCTAAAATCCATCATGTGATGGTACCTTCTGGTTATGAGACCGCCTTCGTGTCGGCCTACCTTAGAGTTTAGGATCTGAGACCTCCCTCGTGTCGGCTTTCCTTTTGAGAATCCATCTTGTGATGGTAACCTATGGTTATGAGACCGCCTTCATGTCGGCCTACCTTAGAGTTTAGGATCTGAGACCGCCCTCGTGTGGGCTTTCCTTCTAAAATCCATCTTGTGATGGTACCCTCTGGTTATGAGACCGCCTTCGTGTCGGCGTACCTTAGAGTTTAGGATCTGAGAATGCCCTCATGTCAGCTTTCCTTCTAAAATCCATCTTGTGATGGTAACCTCTGGTTATGAGACAGCCTTAGTGTCGGCCTACCTTATAGTTAAGGATCTGAGACCGCCCTCGTGTCGGCTTTCTTTTTGAAAATCCATCTTGTGATGGTAACCTCTAGTTATAAGACCGCCTTCGTGTCGGCCCACCAGAGAGTTTAGGATCTGAGGTCGCCCTCGTGTCGGCTTTCCTTTTGAAAATCCATCTTGTGATGGTAACGTCAGGTTATGAGACTGCCTTTGTGTCGGCCTACCTTAGAGTTTAGGATCTGAGACCGCCCCTTTGTCGGCTTTCCTTCTAAAATTCATCTTATGATTGTAATCTCTGGTTATGATACCGCCGTCGTGTCTGCCTACCTTAGAGATTAGGATCTCAGACCGCCCTCGTGTCGGTTTTCCTTCTAAAATCCATCTTGTGATGGTACCCTCCAGTTATGAGGCCTCCTTCGTGTTGGCCTACCTTAGAGTTTAGGATCTGAGAACGGCCTCGTGTCGGCTTTCCTTCTAAAATCCATCTTGTGATGGTAACCTCTGGTTATGAGACCGCCTTCGTGTCGGCCTTCCTTAGAGTTTAGGTTCTGAGACCGGCCTCGTGTTGGCTTTCCTTCTAAAATCCATCTTGTGATGGTAAACTCTGGTTATGAGACTGCCTACGTGTCGGCCTACCTTACAGTTTAGGATCTGAGACCGCCCTCGTGTCGGATTTCCTTCTAAAATCAATCTTGTGATGGTACCCTCTGGTTATGAGACCGCCTTCGTGTCAGCCTACCTTAGAGTTTAGGATCTGATACCGCCCTCGTGTCGGCTTTCTTTTGAAAATGCATCTTGTGATGGTAACCTCTGGTTATGAGACCGCCTTCATGTCGGCCTACCTTAGAGTTTAGGATCTGAGACCGCCCTCGTGTGGGCTTTCCTTCTAAAATCCATCTTGTGATGGTACCCTCTGGTTATGAGACCGCCTTCGTGTCGGCGTACCTTAGAGTTTAGGATCTGAGACCGTCCTCGTGTCGGCTTTCCTTTTGAAAATCCATCCTGTGATGGTAACTTCTGGTTATGAGACCGCCATCGTGTCGGCCTACCTTAGAGTTTAGGATCTGAGACCGCCCTCGTGTCGACTTTCCTTCTAAAATCCATCTTGTGATGGTAACATCTGGTTATGAGACCGCCTTCGTGTCGTCCTACCTTAGAATTTAGGATCTGAGAATGCCCTCATGTCAGCTTTCCTTCTAAAATCCTTCTTGTGATGGTAACCTCTGGTTATGAGACAGCCTTAGTGTCGGCCTACCTTATAGTTAAGGATCTGAGACCGCCCTCGTGTCGGCTTTCTTTTTGAAAATCCATCTTGTGATGGTAACCTCTAGTTATAAGACCGCCTTCGTGTCGGCCCACCAGAGAGTTTAGGATCTGAGGTCGCCCTCGTGTCGGCTTTCCTTTTGAAAATCCATCTTGTGATGGTAACGTCAGGTTATGAGACTGCCTTTGTGTCGGCCTACCTTAGAGTTTAGGATCTGAGACTGCCCCTTTGTCGGCTTTCCTTCTAAAATTCATCTTATGATTGTAATCTCTGGTTATGATACCGCCGTCGTGTCTGCCTACCTTAGAGATTAGGATCTGAGACCGCCCTCGTGTCGGCTTTCCTTCTAAAATCCATCTTGTGATGGTACCCTCCGGTTATGAGGCCTCCTTCGTGTTGGCCTACCTTAGAGTTTAGGATCTGAGACCGGCCTCGTGTCGGCTTTCCTTCTAAAATCCATCTTGTGATGGTAACCTCTGGTTATGAGACCGCCTTCGTGTCGGCCTTCCTTAGAGTTTAGGTTCTGAGACCGGCCTCGTGTTGGCTTTCCTTCTAAAATCGATCTTGTGATGGTAACCTCTGGTTATGAGACTGCCTTCATGTCGGCCTACCTTAAAGTTTAGGATCTGAGACCGCCCTCGTGTCGGATTTCCTTCTAAAATCCATCTTGTGATGGTACCCTCTGGTTATGAGACCGCCTTCGTGTCGGCCTACCTTAGAGTTTAGGATCGGAGACCACCCTCGTGTCGGCTTTCCTTTTGAAAATCAATCTTGTGATGGTACCCTCTGGTTATGAGACTGCCATCGTGTCGGCCTACCTTAGAGTTTAGGATCTGAGACCGTCCTCATGTCGGCTTTCCTTCTAAAATCCATCATGTGATGGTACCTTCTGGTTATGAGACCGCCTTCGTGTCAGCCTACCTTAGAGTTTAGGATCTGATACCGCCCTCGTGTTGGCTTTCCTTCTAAAATCCATCTTGTGATGGTACCCTCTGGTTATGAGACCGCCTTCATGTCGGCGTACTTAGAGTTTAGGATCTGAGACCGTCCTCGTGTCGGCTTTCCTTTTGAAAATCCATCTTGTGATGGTAACCTCTGGTTATGAGACTGCCATCGTGTCGGCCTACCTTAGAGTTTAGGATCTGAGACCGTCCTCATGTCGGCTTTCCTTCTAAAATCCATCATGTGATGGTACCTTCTGGTTATGAGACCGCCTTCGTGTCAGCCTACCTTAGAGTTTAGGATCTGATACCGCCCTCGTGTCGGCTTTCCTTTGAAAATGCATCTTGTGATGGTAACCTATGGTTATGAGACCGCCTTCATGTCGGCCTACCTTAGAGTTTAGGATCTGAGACCGCCCTCGTGTGTGCTTTCCTTCTAAAATCCATCTTGTGATGGTACCCTCTGGTTATGAGACCGCCTTCGTGCCGGCGTACCTTAGAGTTTAGGATCTGAGAATGCCCTCATGTCAGCTTTCCTTCTAAAATCCATCTTGTGATGGTAACCTCTGGTTATGAGACAGCCTTAGTGTCGGCCTACCTTATAGTTAAGGATCTGAGACCGCCCTCGTGTCGGCTTTCTTTTTGAAAATCCATCTTGTGATGGTAACCTCTAGTTATAAGACCGCCTTCGTGTCGGCCCACCTGAGAGTTTAGGATCTGAGGTCGCCCTCGTGTCGGCTTTCCTTTTGAAAATCCATCTTGTGATGGTAACGTCAGGATATGAGACTGCCTTTGTGTCGGCCTACCTTAGAGTTTAGGATCTGAGACCGCCCCTTTGTCGGCTTTCCTTCTAAAATTCATCTTATGATTGTAATCTCTGGTTATGATACCGCCGTCGTGTCTGCCTACCTTAGAGATTAGGATCTCAGACCGCCCTCGTGTCGGTTTTCCTTCTAAAATCCATCTTGTGATGGTACCCTCCAGTTATGAGGCCTCCTTCGCGTTGGCCTACCTTAGAGTTTAGGATCTGAGATCGCCCTCCTGTCGGCTTTCCTTCTAAAATCCATCTTGTGATGGTAACCTCTGGTTATGAGACCGCCTTCGTGTCGGCCTTCCTTAGAGTTTAGGTTCTGAGACCGGCCTCGTGTTGGCTTTCCTTCTAAAATCCATCTTGTGATGGTAAACTCTGGTTATGAGACTGCCTACGTGTCGGCCTACCTTACAGTTTAGGATCTGAGACCGCCCTCGTGTCAGATTTCCTTCTAAAATCAATCTTGTGATGGTACCCTCTGGTTATGAGACCGCCTTCGTGTCAGCCTACCTTAGAGTTTAGGATCTGATACAGCCCTCGTGTCGGCTTTCTTTTGAAAATGCATCTTGTGATGGTAACCTCTGGTTATGAGACCGCCTTCATGTCGGCCTACCTTAGAGTTTAGGATCTGAGACCGCCCTCGTGTGGGCTTTCCTTCTAAAATCCATCTTGTGATGGTACCTTCTGGTTATGAGACCGCCTTCGTGTCGGCGTACCTTAGAGTTTAGGATCTGAGACCGTCCTCGTGTCGGCTTTCCTTTCGAAAATCCATCCTGTGATGGTAACCTATGGTTATGAGACCGCCATCGTGTCGGCCTACCTTAGAGTTTAGGATCTGAGACCGCCCTCGTGTCGACTTTCCTTCTAAAATCCATCTTGTGATGGTAACATCTGGTTATGAGACTGCCTTCGTGTCGTCCTACCTTAGAATTTAGGATCTGAGAATGCCCTCATGTCAGCTTTCCTTCTAAAATCCATCTTGTGATGGTAACCTCTGGTTATGAGACAGCCTTAGTGTCGGCCTACCTTATAGTTAAGGATCTGAGACCGCCCTCGTGTCGGCTTTCTTTTTGAAAATCCATCTTGTGATGGTAACCTCTAGTTATAAGACCGCCTTCGTGTCGGTCCACCAGAGAGTTTAGGATCTGAGGTCGCCCTCGTGTCGGCTTTCCTTTTGAAAATCCATCTTGTGATGGTAACGTCAGGTTATGAGACTGCCTTTGTGTCGGCCTACCTTAGAGTTTAGGATCTGAGACTGCCCCTTTGTCGGCTTTCCTTCTAAAATTCATCTTATGATTGTAATCTCTGGTTATGATACCGCCGTCGTGTCTGCCTACCTTAGAGATTAGGATCTGAGACCGCCCTCGTGTCGGCTTTCCTTCTAAAATCCATCTTGTGATGGTACCCTCCGGTTATGAGGCCTCCTTCGTGTTGGCCTACCTTAGAGTTTAGGATCTGAGACCGGCCTCGTGTCGGCTTTCCTTCTAAAATCCATCTTGTGATGGTAACCTCTGGTTATGAGACCGCCTTCGTGTCGGCCTTCCTTAGAGTTTAGGTTCTGAGACCGGCCTCGTGTTGGCTTTCCTTCTAAAATCCATCTTGTGATGGTAACCTCTGGTTATGAGACTGCCTTCATGTCGGCCTACCTTAAAGTTTAGGATCTGAGACCGCCCTCGTGTCGGATTTCCTTCTAAAATCCATCTTGTGATGGTACCCTCTGGTTATGAGACCGCCTTCGTGTCGGCCTACCTTAGAGTTTAGGATCGGAGACCACCCTCGTGTCGGCTTTCCTTTTGAAAATCAATCTTGTGATGGTACCCTCTGGTTATGAGACTGCCATCGTGTCGGCCTACCTTAGAGTTTAGGATCTGAGACCGTCCTCATGTCGGCTTTCCTTCTAAAATCCATCATGTGATGGTACCTTCTGGTTATGAGACCGCCTTCGTGTCAGCCTACCTTAGAGTTTAGGATCTGATACCGCCCTCGTGTTGGCTTTCCTTCTAAAATCCATCTTGTGATGGTACCCTCTGGTTATGAGACCGCCTTCATGTCGGCGTACTTAGAGTTTAGGATCTGAGACCGTCCTCGTGTCGGCTTTCCTTTTGAAAATCCATCTTGTGATGGTAACCTCTGGTTATGAGACTGCCATCGTGTCGGCCTACCTTAGAGTTTAGGATCTGAGACCGTCCTCATGTCGGCTTTCCTTCTAAAATCCATCATGTGATGGTACCTTCTGGTTATGAGACCGCCTTCGTGTCAGCCTACCTTAGAGTTTAGGATCTGATACCGCCCTCGTGTCGGCTTTCCTTTGAAAATGCATCTTGTGATGGTAACCTATGGTTATGAGACCGCCTTCATGTCGGCCTACCTTAGAGTTTAGGATCTGAGACCGCCCTCGTGTGTGCTTTCCTTCTAAAATCCATCTTGTGATGGTACCCTCTGGTTATGAGACCGCCTTCGTGCCGGCGTACCTTAGAGTTTAGGATCTGAGAATGCCCTCATGTCAGCTTTCCTTCTAAAATCCATCTTGTGATGGTAACCTCTGGTTATGAGACAGCCTTAGTGTCGGCCTACCTTATAGTTAAGGATCTGAGACCGCCCTCGTGTCGGCTTTCTTTTTGAAAATCCATCTTGTGATGGTAACCTCTAGTTATAAGACCGCCTTCGTGTCGGCCCACCTGAGAGTTTAGGATCTGAGGTCGCCCTCGTGTCGGCTTTCCTTTTGAAAATCCATCTTGTGATGGTAACGTCAGGATATGAGACTGCCTTTGTGTCGGCCTACCTTAGAGTTTAGGATCTGAGACCGCCCCTTTGTCGGCTTTCCTTCTAAAATTCATCTTATGATTGTAATCTCTGGTTATGATACCGCCGTCGTGTCTGCCTACCTTAGAGATTAGGATCTCAGACCGCCCTCGTGTCGGTTTTCCTTCTAAAATCCATCTTGTGATGGTACCCTCCAGTTATGAGGCCTCCTTCGCGTTGGCCTACCTTAGAGTTTAGGATCTGAGATCGCCCTCCTGTCGGCTTTCCTTCTAAAATCCATCTTGTGATGGTAACCTCTGGTTATGAGACCGCCTTCGTGTCGGCCTTCCTTAGAGTTTAGGTTCTGAGACCGGCCTCGTGTTGGCTTTCCTTCTAAAATCCATCTTGTGATGGTAAACTCTGGTTATGAGACTGCCTACGTGTCGGCCTACCTTACAGTTTAGGATCTGAGACCGCCCTCGTGTCAGATTTCCTTCTAAAATCAATCTTGTGATGGTACCCTCTGGTTATGAGACCGCCTTCGTGTCAGCCTACCTTAGAGTCTAGGATCTGATACCGCCCTCGTGTCGGCTTTCTTTTGAAAATGCATCTTGTGATGGTAACCTCTGGTTATGAGACCGCCTTCATGTCGGCCTACCTTAGAGTTTAGGATCTGAGACCGCCCTCGTGTGGGCTTTCCTTCTAAAATCCATCTTGTGATGGTACCCTCTGGTTATGAGACCGCCTTCGTGTCGGCGTACCTTAGAGTTTAGGATCTGAGACCGTCCTCGTGTCGGCTTTCCTTTTGAAAATCCATCCTGTGATGGTAACCTATGGTTATGAGACCGCCATCGTGTCGGCCTACCTTAGAGTTTAGGATCTGAGACCGCCCTCGTGTCGACTTTCCTTCTAAAATCCATCTTGTGATGGTAACATCTGGTTATGAGACTGCCTTCGTGTCGTCCTACCTTAGAATTTAGGATCTGAGAATGCCCTCATGTCAGCTTTCCTTCTAAAATCCATCTTGTGATGGTAACCTCTGGTTATGAGACAGCCTTAGTGTCGGCCTACCTTATAGTTAAGGATCTGAGACCGCCCTCGTGTCGGCTTTCTTTTTGAAAATCCATCTTGTGATGGTAACCTCTAGTTATAAGACCGCCTTCGTGTCGGTCCACCAGAGAGTTTAGGATCTGAGGTCGCCCTCGTGTCGGCTTTCCTTTTGAAAATCCATCTTGTGATGGTAACGTCAGGTTATGAGACTGCCTTTGTGTCGGCCTACCTTAGAGTTTAGGATCTGAGACTGCCCCTTTGTCGGCTTTCCTTCTAAAATTCATCTTATGATTGTAATCTCTGGTTATGATACCGCCGTCGTGTCTGCCTACCTTAGAGATTAGGATCTGAGACCGCCCTCGTGTCGGCTTTCCTTCTAAATTCCATCTTGTGATGGTACCCTCCGGTTATGAGGCCTCCTTCGTGTTGGCCTACCTTAGAGTTTAGGATCTGAGACCGGCCTCGTGTCGGCTTTCCTTCTAAAATCCATCTTGTGATGGTAACCTCTGGTTATGAGACCGCCTTCGTGTCGGCCTTCCTTAGAGTTTAGGTTCTGAGACCGGCCTCGTGTTGGCTTTCCTTCTAAAATCCATCTTGTGATGGTAACCTCTGGTTATGAGACTGCCTTCATGTCGGCCTACCTTAAAGTTTAGGATCTGAGACCGCCCTCGTGTCGGATTTCCTTCTAAAATCCATCTTATGATGGTACCCTCTGGTTATGAGACCGCCTTCGTGTCGGCCTACCTTAGAGTTTAGGATCGGAGACCACCCTCGTGTCGGCTTTCCTTTTGAAAATCAATCTTGTGATGGTACCCTCTGGGTATGAGACCGCTTTCGTGTCAGCCTACCTTAGAGTTTAGGATCTGAGACCGCCCTCGTGTTGGCTTTCCTTCTAAAATCCATCTTGTGATGGTACCCTCTGGTTATGAGACCGCCTTCATGTCGGCGTACTTAGAGTTTAGGATCTGAGACCGTCCTCGTGTCGGCTTTCCTTTTGAAAATCCATCTTGTGATGGTAACCTCTGGTTATGAGACTGCCATCGTGTCGGCCTACCTTAGAGTTTAGGATCTGAGACCGTCCTCATGTCGGCTTTCCTTCTAAAATCCATCATGTGATGGTACCTTCTGGTTATGAGACCGCCTTCGTGTCAGCCTACCTTAGAGTTTAGGATCTGATACCGCCCTCGTGTCGGCTTTCCTTTGAAAATGCATCTTGTGATGGTAACCTATGGTTATGAGACCGCCTTCATGTCGGCCTACCTTATAGTTTAGGATCTGAGACCGCCCTCGTGTGGGCTTTCCTTCTAAAATCCATCTTGTGATGGTACCCTCTGGTTATGAGACCGCCTTCGTGTCGGCGTACCTTAGAGTTTAGGATCTGAGAATGCCCTCATGTCAGCTTTCCTTCTAAAATCCATCTTGTGATGGTAACCTCTGGTTATGAGACAGCCTTAGTGTCGGCCTACCTTATAGTTAAGGATCTGAGACCGCCCTCGTGTCGGCTTTCTTTTTGAAAATCCATCTTGTGATGGTAACCTCTAGTTATAAGACCGCCTTCGTGTCGGCCCACCTGAGAGTTTAGGATCTGAGGTCGCCCTCGTGTCGGCTTTCCTTTTGAAAATCCATCTTGTGATGGTAACGTCAGGATATGAGACTGCCTTTGTGTCGGCCTACCTTAGAGTTTAGGATCTGAGACCGCCCCTTTGTCGGCTTTCCTTCTAAAATTCATCTTATGATTGTAATCTCTGGTTATGATACCGCCGTCGTGTCTGCCTACCTTAGAGATTAGGATCTCAGACCGCCCTCGTGTCGGTTTTCCTTCTAAAATCCATCTTGTGATGGTACCCTCCAGTTATGAGGCCTCCTTCGTGTTGGCCTACCTTAGAGTTTAGGATCTGAGATCGCCCTCCTGTCGGCTTTCCTTCTAAAATCCATCTTGTGATGGTAACCTCTGGTTATGAGACCGCCTTCGTGTCGGCCTTCCTTAGAGTTTAGGTTCTGAGACCGGCCTCGTGTTGGCTTTCCTTCTAAAATCCATCTTGTGATGGTAAACTCTGGTTATGAGACTGCCTACGTGTCGGCCTACCTTACAGTTTAGGATCTGAGACCGCCCTCGTGTCGGATTTCCTTCTAAAATCAATCTTGTGATGGTACCCTCTGGTTATGAGACCGCCTTCGTGTCAGCCTACCTTAGAGTTTAGGATCTGATACTGCCCTCGTGTCGGCTTTCTTTTGAAAATGCATCTTGTGATGGTAACCTCTGGTTATGAGACCGCCTTCATGTCGGCCTACCTTAGAGTTTAGGATCTGAGACCGCCCTCGTGTGGGCTTTCCTTCTAAAATCCATCTTGTGATGGTACCCTCTGGTTATGAGACCGCCTTCGTGTCGGCGTACCTTAGAGTTTAGGATCTGAGACCGTCCTCGTGTCGGCTTTCCTTTTGAAAATCCATCCTGTGATGGTAACCTATGGTTATGAGACCGCCATCGTGTCGGCCTACCTTAGAGTTTAGGATCTGAGACCGCCCTCGTGTCGACTTTCCTTCTAAAATCCATCTTGTGATGGTAACATCTGGTTATGAGACTGCCTTCGTGTCGTCCTACCTTAGAATTTAGGATCTGATAATGCCCTCATGTCAGCTTTCCTTCTAAAATCCATCTTGTGATGGTAACCTCTGGTTATGAGACAGCCTTAGTGTCGGCCTACCTTATAGTTAAGGATCTGAGACCGCCCTCGTGTCGGCTTTCTTTTTGAAAATCCATCTTGTGATGGTAACCTCTAGTTATAAGACCGCCTTCGTGTCGGCCCACCAGAGAGTTTAGGATCTGAGGTCGCCCTCGTGTCGGCTTTCCTTTTGAAATTCCATCTTGTGATGGTAACGTCAGGTTATGAGACTGCCTTTGTGTCGGCCTACCTTAGAGTTTAGGATCTGAGACTGCCCCTTTGTCGGCTTTCCTTCTAAAATTCATCTTATGATTGTAATCTCTGGTTATGATACCGCCGTCGTGTCTGCCTACCTTAGAGATTAGGATCTGAGACCGCCCTCGTGTCGGCTTTCCTTCTAAAATCCATCTTGTGATGGTACCCTCCGGTTATGAGGCCTCCTTCGTGTTGGCCTACCTTAGAGTTTAGGATCTGAGACCGGCTTCGTGTCGGCTTTCCTTCTAAAATCCAACTTGTGATGGTAACCTCTGGTTATGAGACCGCCATCGTGTCGGCCTTCCTTAGAGTTTAGTTTCTGAGACCGGCCTCGTGTTGGCTTTCCTTCTAAAATCCATCTTGTGATGGTAACCTCTGGTTATGAGACTGCCTTCATGTCGGCCTACCTTAAAGTTTAGGATCTGAGACCGCCCTCGTGTCGGATTTCCTTCTAAAATCCATCTTATGATGGTACCCTCTGGTTATGAGACCGCCTTCGTGTCGGCCTACCTTAGAGTTTAGGATCGGAGACCACCCTCGTGTCGGCTTTCCTTTTGAAAATCAATCTTGTGATGGTACCCTCTGGGTATGAGACCGCTTTCGTGTCAGCCTACCTTAGAGTTTAGGATCTGAGACCGCCCTCGTGTTGGCTTTCCTTCTAAAATCCATCTTGTGATGGTACCCTCTGGTTATGAGACCGCCTTCATGTCGGCGTACTTAGAGTTTAGGATCTGAGACCGTCCTCGTGTCGGCTTTCCTTTTGAAAATCCATCTTGTGATGGTAACCTCTGGTTATGAGACTGCCATCGTGTCGGCCTACCTTAGAGTTTAGGATCTGAGACCGTCCTCATGTCGGCTTTCCTTCTAAAATCCATCATGTGATGGTACCTTCTGGTTATGAGACCGCCTTCGTGTCAGCCTACCTTAGAGTTTAGGATCTGATACCGCCCTCGTGTCGGCTTTCCTTTGAAAATGCATCTTGTGATGGTAACCTATGGTTATGAGACCGCCTTCATGTCGGCCTACCTTAGTGTTTAGGATCTGAGACCGCCCTCGTGTGGGCTTTCCTTCTAAAATCCATCTTGTGATGGTACCCTCTGGTTATGAGACCGCCTTCGTGTCGGCGTACCTTAGAGTTTAGGATCTGAGAATGCCCTCATGTCAGCTTTCCTTCTAAAATCCATTTTGTGATGGTAACCTCTGGTTATGAGACAGCCTTAGTGTCGGCCTACCTTATAGTTAAGGATCTGAGACCGCCCTCGTGTCGGCTTTCTTTTTGAAAATCCATCTTGTGATGGTAACCTCTAGTTATAAGACCGCCTTCGTGTCGGCCCACCTGAGAGTTTAGGATCTGAGGTCGCCCTCGTGTCGGCATTCCTTTTGAAAATCCATCTTGTGATGGTAACGTCAGGATATGAGACTGCCTTTGTGTCGGCCTACCTTAGAGTTTAGGATCTGAGACCGCCCCTTTGTCGGCTTTCCTTCTAAAATTCATCTTATGATTGTAATCTCTGGTTATGATACCGCCGTCGTGTCTGCCTACCTTAGAGATTAGGATCTCAGACCGCCCTCGTGTCGGTTTTCCTTCTAAAATCCATCTTGTGATGGTACCCTCCAGTTATGAGGCCTCCTTCGTGTTGGCCTACCTTAGAGTTTAGGATCTGAGATCGCCCTCCTGTCGGCTTTCCTTCTAAAATCCATCTTGTGATGGTAACCTCTGGTTATGAGACCGCCTTCGTGTCGGCCTTCCTTAGAGTTTAGGTTCTGAGACCGGCCTCGTGTTGGCTTTCCTTCTAAAATCCATCTTGTGATGGTAAACTCTGGTTATGAGACTGCCTACGTGTCGGCCTACCTTACAGTTTAGGATCTGAGACCGCCCTCGTGTCGGATTTCCTTCTAAAATCAATCTTGTGATGGTACCCTCTGGTTATGAGACCGCCTTCGTGTCAGCCTACCTTAGAGTTTAGGATCTGATACCGCCCTCGTGTCGGCTTTCTTTTGAAAATGCATCTTGTGATGGTAACCTCTGGTTAAGAGACCGCCTTCATGTCGGCCTACCTTAGAGTTTAGGATCTGAGACCGCCCTCGTGTGGGCTTTCCTTCTAAAATCCATCTTGTGATGGTACCCTCTGGTTATGAGACCGCCTTCGTGTCGGCGTACCTTAGAGTTTAGGATCTGAGACCGTCCTCGTGTCGGCTTTCCTTTTGAAAATCCATCCTGTGATGGTAACCTATGGTTATGAGACCGCCATCGTGTCGGCCTACCTTAGAGTTTAGGATCTGAGACCGCCCTCGTGTCGACTTTCCTTCTAAAATCCATCTTGTGATGGTAACATCTGGTTATGAGACTGCCTTCGTGTCGTCCTACCTTAGAATTTAGGATCTGAGAATGCCCTCATGTCAGCTTTCCTTCTAAAATCCATCTTGTGATGGTAACCTCTGGTTATGAGACAGCCTTAGTGTCGGCCTACCTTATAGTTAAGGATCTGAGACCGCCCTCGTGTCGGCTTTCTTTTTGAAAATCCATCTTGTGATGGTAACCTCTAGTTATAAGACCGCCTTCGTGTCGGCCCACCAGAGAGTTTAGGATCTGAGGTCGCCCTCGTGTCGGCTTTCCTTTTGAAAATCCATCTTGTGATGGTAACGTCAGGTTATGAGACTGCCTTTGTGTCGGCCTACCTTAGAGTTTAGGATCTGAGACTGCCCCTTTGTCGGCTTTCCTTCTAAAATTCATCTTATGATTGTAATCTCTGGTTATGATACCGCCGTCATGTCTGCCTACCTTAGAGATTAGGATCTGAGACCGCCCTCGTGTCGGCTTTCCTTCTAAAATCCATCTTGTGATGGTACCCTCCGGTTATGAGGCCTCCTTCGTGTTGGCCTACCTTAGAGTTTAGGATCTGAGACCGGCCTCGTGTCGGCTTTCCTTCTAAAATCCATCTTGTGATGGTAACCTCTGGTTATGAGACCGCCTTCGTGTCGGCCTTCCTTAGAGTTTTGGTTCTGAGACCGGCCTCGTGTTTGCTTTCCTTCTAAAATCCATCTTGTGATGGTAACCTCTGGTTATGAGACTGCCTTCATGTCGGCCTACCTTAAAGTTTAGGATCTGAGACCGCCCTCGTGTCGGATTTCCTTCTAAAATCCATCTTATGATGGTACCCTCTGGTTATGAGACCGCCTTCATGTCGGCCTACCTTAGAGTTTAGGATCGGAGACCACCCTCGTGTCGGCTTTCCTTTTGAAAATCAATCTTGTGATGGTACCCTCTGGGTATGAGACCGCTTTCGTGTCAGCCTACCTTAGAGTTTAGGATCTGAGACCGCCCTCGTGTTGGCTTTCCTTCTAAAATCCATCTTGTGATGGTACCCTCTGGTTATGAGACCGCCTTCATGTCGGCGTACTTAGAGTTTAGGATCTGAGACCGTCCTCGTGTCGGCTTTCCTTTTGAAAATCCATCTTGTGATGGTAACCTCTGGTTATGAGACTGCCATCGTGTCGGCCTACCTTAGAGTTTAGGATCTGAGACCGTCCTCATGTCGGCTTTCCTTCTAAAATCCATCATGTGATGGTACCTTCTGGTTATGAGACCGCCTTCGTGTCAGCCTACCTTAGAGTTTAGGATCTGATACCGCCCTCGTGTCGGCTTTCCTTTGAAAATGCATCTTGTGATGGTAACCTATGGTTATGAGACCGCCTTCATGTCGGCCTACCTTAGAGTTTAGGATCTGAGACCGCCCTCGTGTGGGCTTTCCTTCTAAAATCCATCTTGTGATGGTACCCTCTGGTTATGAGACCGCCTTCGTGTCGGCGTACCTTAGAGTTTAGGATCTGAGAATGCCCTCATGTCAGCTTTCCTTCTAAAATCCATCTTGTGATGGTAACCTCTGGTTATGAGACAGCCTTAGTGTCGGCCTACCTTATAGTTAAGGATCTGAGACCGCCCTCGTGTCGGCTTTCTTTTTGAAAATCCATCTTGTGATGGTAACCTCTAGTTATAAGACCGCCTTCGTGTCAGCCCACCAGAGAGTTTAGGATCTGAGGTCGCCCTCGTGTCGGCTTTCCTTTTGAAAATCCATCTTGTGATGGTAACGTCAGGTTATGAGACTGCCTTTGTGTCGGCCTACCTTAGAGTTTAGGATCTGAGACCGCCCCTTTGTCGGCTTTCCTTCTAAAATTCATCTTATGATTGTAATCTCTGGTTATGATACCGCCGTCGTGTCTGCCTACCTTAGAGATTAGGATCTCAGACCGCCCTCGTGTCGGTTTTCCTTCTAAAATCCATCTTGTAATGGAAACCTCTGGTTATGAGACCGCCTTCGTGTCGGCCTTCCTTAGAGTTTAGGTTCTGAGACCGGCCTCGTGTTGGCTTTCCTTCTAAAATCCATCTTGTGATGGTAAACTCTGGTTATGAGACTGCCTACGTGTCGGCCTACCTTACAGTTTAGGATCTGAGACCGCCCTCGTGTCGGATTTCCTTCTAAAATAAATCTTGTGATGGTACCCTCTGGTTATGAGACCGCCTTCGTGTCGGCCTACCTTAGAGTTCAGGATCTGAGACCACCCTCTTGTCGGCTTTCCTTCTAAAATCCATCTTGTGATGGTAACCTCTGGTTATGATACCGCCGTCGTGTCTGCCTACCTTAGAGATTAGGATCTGAGACCGCCCTCGTGTCGGCTTTCCTTCTAAAATCCATCTTGTGATGGTACCCTCCGGTTATGAGGCCTCCTTCGTGTCGGCCTACCTTAGAGTTTAGGATCTGAGACCGCCCTGGTGTTGGCTTTCCATCTAAAATCCATCTTGTGATGGTAACCTCTGGTTACGAGACCGCCTTCGTGTCGGCCTACCTTAGAGTTCAGGATCTGAGACCGCCCTCTTGTCGACTTTCCTTCTAAAATCCATCTTGTGATGGTAACCTCTGGTTATGATACCGCCGTCATGTCTGCCTACCTTAGAGATTAGGATCTGAGACCGCCCTCGTGTCGGCTTTCCTTCTAAAATCCATCTTGTGATGGTACACTCCGGTTATGACGCCTCTTTCGTGTTGGCCTACCTTAGAGTTTAGGATCTGAGACCGGCCTCGTGTCGGCTTTCCTTCTAAAATACATCTTGTGATGGTAACCTCTGGTTATGAGACCGCCTTCGTGTCGGCCTTCCTTAGAGTTTAGGTTCTGAGAACGGCCTCATGTTGGCTTTCCTTCTAAAATCCATCTTGTGATGGTAAACTCTGGTTATGAGACTGCCTACGTGTCGGCCTACCTTACAGTTTAGGATCTGAGACCGCCCTCGTGTCGGATTTCCTTCTAAAATCCATCTTGTGATGGTACCCTCTGGTTATGAGACCGCCTTCGTGTCGGCCTACCTTAGAGTTCAGGATCTGAGACCGCCCTCTTGTCGGCTTTCCTTCTAAAATCCATCTTGTGATGGTAACCTCTGGTTATGATACCGCCGTCGTGTCTGCCTACCTTAGAGATTAGGATCTGAGACCGCCCTCGTGTCGGCTTTCCTTCTAAAATCCATCTTGTGATGGTACACTCCGGTTATGAGGCCTCTTTCGTGTTGGCCTACCTTAGAGTTTAGGATCTGAGACCGGCCTCGTGTCGGCTTTCCTTCTAAAATACATCTTGTGATGGTAACCTCTGGTTATGAGACCGCCTTCGTGTCGGCCTTCCTTAGAGTTTAGGTTCTGAGAACGGCCTCATGTTGGCTTTCCTTCTAAAATCCATCTTGTGATGGTAAACTCTGGTTATGAGACTGCCTACGTGTCGGCCTACCTTACAGTTTAGGATCTGAGACCGCCCTCGTGTCGGATTTCCTTCTAAAATCAATCTTGTGATGGTACCCTCTGGTTATGAGACCGCCTTCGTGTCGGCCTACCTTAGAGTTCAGGATCTGAGACCACCCTCTTGTCGGCTTTCCTTCTAAAATCCATCTTGTGATGGTAACCTCTGGTTATGATACCGCCGTCGTGTCTGCCTACCTTAGAGATTAGGATCTGAGACCGCCCTCGTGTCGGCTTTCCTTCTAAAATCCATCTTGTGATGGTACCCTCCGGTTATGAGGCCTCCTTCGTGTCGGCCTACCTTAGAGTTTAGGATCTGAGACCGCCCTGGTGTTGGCTTTCCATCTAAAATCCATCTTGTGATGGTAACCTCTGGTTACGAGACCGCCTTCGTGTCGGCCTACCTTAGAGTTCAGGATCTGAGACCGCCCTCTTGTCGACTTTCCTTCTAAAATCCATCTTGTGATGGTAACCTCTGGTTATGATACCGCCGTCATGTCTGCCTACCTTAGAGATTTGGATCTGAGACCGCCCTCGTGTCGGCTTTCCTTCTAAAATCCATCTTGTGATGGTACACTCCGGTTATGACGCCTCTTTCGTGTTGGCCTACCTTAGAGTTTAGGATCTGAGACCGGCCTCGTGTCGGCTTTCCTTCTAAAATACATCTTGTGATGGTAACCTCTGGTTATGAGACCGCCTTCGTGTCGGCCTTCCTTAGAGTTTAGGTTCTGAGAACGGCCTCATGTTGGCTTTCCTTCTAAAATCCATCTTGTGATGGTAACCTCTGGTTATGATACCGCCGTCGTGTCTGCCTACCTTAGAGATTAGGATCTGAGACCGCCCTCGTGTCGGCTTTCCTTCTAAAATCCATCTTGTGATGGTACCCTCTGGTTATGAGACCGCCTACGTGTCGGCCTACCTTAGAGTTCAGGATCTGAGACCGCCCTCTTGTCGGCTTTCCTTCTAAAATCCATCTTGTGATGGTAACCTCTGGTTATGATACCGCCGTCGTGTCTGCCTACCTTAGAGATTAGGATCTGAGACCGCCCTCGTGTCGGCTTTCCTTCTAAAATCCATCTTGTGATGGTACACTCCGGTTATGAGGCCTCTTTCGTGTTGGCCTACCTTAGAGTTTAGGATCTGAGACTGGCCTCGTGTCGGCTTTCCTTCTAAAATACATCTTGTGATGGTAACCTCTGGTTATGAGACCGCCTTCGTGTCGGCCTTCCTTAGAGTTTAGGTTCTGAGAACGGCCTCATGTTGGCTTTCCTTCTAAAATCCATCTTGTGATGGTAAACTCTGGTTATGAGACTGCCTACGTGTCGGCCTACCTTACAGTTTAGGATCTGAGACCGCCCTCGTGTCGGATTTCCTTCTAAAATCCATCTTGTGATGGTACCCTCTGGTTATGAGACCGCCTTCGTGTCGGCCTACCTTAGAGTTCAGGATCTGAGACCGCCCTCTTGTCGGCTTTCCTTCTAAAATCCATCTTGTGATGGTAACCTCTGGTTATGATACCGCCGTCGTGTCTGCCTACCTTAGAGATTAGGATCTGAGACCGCCCTCGTGTCGGCTTTCCTTCTAAAATCCATCTTGTGATGGTACACTCCGGTTATGAGGCCTCTTTCGTGTTGGCCTACCTTAGAGTTTAGGATCTGAGACTGGCCTCGTGTCGGCTTTCCTTCTAAAATACATCTTGTGATGGTAACCTCTGGTTATGAGACCGCCTTCGTGTCGGCCTTCCTTAGAGTTTAGGTTCTGAGAACGGCCTCATGTTGGCTTTCCTTCTAAAATCCATCTTGTGATGGTAAACTCTGGTTATGAGACTGCCTACGTGTCGGCCTACCTTACAGTTTAGGATCTGAGACCGCCCTCGTGTCGGATTTCCTTCTAAAATCCATCTTGTGATGGTACCCTCTGGTTATGAGACCGCCTTCGTGTCGGCCTACCTTAGAGTTCAGGATCTGAGACCGCGCTCTTGTCGGATTTCCTTCTAAAATCCATCTTGTGATGGTAACCTCTGGTTATGATACCGCCGTCGTGTCTGCCTACCTTAGAGTTTAGGATCTGAGACCGGCCTCGTGTCGGCTTTCCTTCTAAAATCCATCTTGTGATGGTAACCTCTGGTTATGAGACCGCCTTCGTGTCCGCCTTCCTTAGAGTTTAGGTTCTGAGACCGACCTCGTGTTGGCTTTCCTTCAAAAATCCATCTTGTGATGGTAACCTCTGTTTATGAGACTGCCTTCAGGTCGGCCTACCTTAAAGTTTAGGATCTGAGACCGCCCTCGTGTCGGATTTCCTTCTAAAATCCATCTTGTGATGGTACCCTTTGGTTATGAGACCGCCTTCGTGTCGACCTACCTTAGAGTTTAGGATTGGAGACCACCCTCGTGTCGGCTTTCCTTTTGAAAATCAATCTTGTGATGGTACCCTCTGGGTATGAGACCGCTTTCGTGTCGGCCTACCTTAGAGTTTAGGATCTGAGACCGCCCTCGTGTCGGCTTTCCTTCTAAAATCAATCTTGTGATGGTACCCTCCGGTTATGAGGCCTCCTTCATGTTGGCCTACCTTAGAGTTTAGGATCTGAGACCGGCCTCGTGTCGGCTTTCCTTCTAAAATACATCTTGTGATGGTAACCTCTGGTTATGAGACCGCCTTCGTGTCGGCCTTCCTTAGAGTTTAGGTTCTGAGACCGGCCTCGTGTTGGCTTTCCTTCTAAAATCCATCTTGTGATGGTAAACTCTGGTTATGAGACTGCCTACGTGTCGGCCTACGTTACAGTTTAGGATCTGAGACCGCCCTCCTGTCGGATTTCCTTCTAAA
Source organism: Lathyrus tuberosus (assembly GCA_022829125.1). Classification (NCBI taxonomy): domain Eukaryota; kingdom Viridiplantae; phylum Streptophyta; class Magnoliopsida; order Fabales; family Fabaceae; genus Lathyrus; species Lathyrus tuberosus. Next base: position 12,164,247 of record JALAZF010000038.1, read on the forward strand.
ATCAATCTTGTCATGGTACCCTCTGGTTATGAGACCGCCTTCGTGTCGGCCTACCTTAGAGTTCAGGATCTGAGACCACCCTCTTGTCGGCTTTCCTTCTAAAATCCATCTTGTGATGGTAACCTCTGGTTATGATACCGCCGTCGTGTCTGCCTACCTTAGAGATTAGGATCTGAGACCGCCCTCGTGTCGGCTTTCCTTCTAAAATCCATCTTGTGATGGTACCCTCCGGTTATGAGGCCTCCTTCGTGTCGGCCTACCTTAGAGTTTAGGATCTGAGACCGCCCTGGTGTTGGCTTTCCATCTAAAATCCATCTTGTGATGGTAACCTCTGGTTACGAGACCGCCTTCGTGTCGGCCTACCTTAGAGTTCAGGATCTGAGACCGCCCTCTTGTCGACTTTCCTTCTAAAATCCATCTTGTGATGGTAACCTCTGGTTATGATACCACCGTCATGTCTGCCTACCTTAGAGATTAGGATCTGAGACCGCCCTCGTGTCGGCTTTCCTTCTAAAATCCATCTTGTGATGGTACACTCCGGTTATGACGCCTCTTTCGTGTTGGCCTACCTTAGAGTTTAGGATCTGAGACCGGCCTCGTGTCGGCTTTCCTTCTAAAATACATCTTTTGATGGTAACCTCTGGTTATGAGACCGCCTTCGTGTCGGCCTTCCTTAGAGTTTAGGTTCTGAGAACGGCCTCATGTTGGCTTTCCTTCTAAAATCCATCTTGTGATGGTAAACTCTGGTTATGAGACTGCCTACGTGTCGGCCTACCTTACAGTTTAGGATCTGAGACCGCCCTCGTGTCGGATTTCCTTCTAAAATCCATCTTGTGATGGTACCCTCTGGTTATGAGACCGCCTTCGTGTCGGCCTACCTTAGAGTTCAGGATCTGAGACCGCGCTCTTGTCGGATTTCCTTCTAAAATCCATCTTGTGATGGTAACCTCTGGTTATGATACCGCCGTCGTGTCTGCCTACCTTAGAGTTTAGGATCTGAGACCGGCCTCGTGTCGGCTTTCCTTCTAAAATCCATCTTGTGATGGTAACCTCTGGTTATGAGACCGCCTTCGTGTCCGCCTTCCTTAGAGTTTAGGTTCTGAGACCGACCTCGTGTTGGCTTTCCTTCAAAAATCCATCTTGTGATGGTAACCTCTGTTTATGAGACTGCCTTCAGGTCGGCCTACCTTAAAGTTTAGGATCTGAGACCGCCCTCGTGTCGGATTTCCTTCTAAAATCCATCTTGTGATGGTACCCTTTGGTTATGAGACCGCCTTCGTGTCGACCTACCTTAGAGTTTAGGATTGGAGACCACCCTCGTGTCGGCTTTCCTTTTGAAAATCAATCTTGTGATGGTACCCTCTGGGTATGAGACCGCTTTCGTGTCGGCCTACCTTAGAGTTTAGGATCTGAGACCGCCCTCGTGTCGGCTTTCCTTCTAAAATCAATCTTGTGATGGTACCCTCCGGTTATGAGGCCTCCTTCATGTTGGCCTACCTTAGAGTTTAGGATCTGAGACCGGCCTCGTGTCGGCTTTCCTTCTAAAATACATCTTGTGATGGTAACCTCTGGTTATGAGACCGCCTTCGTGTCGGCCTTCCTTAGAGTTTAGGTTCTGAGACCGGCCTCGTGTTGGCTTTCCTTCTAAAATCCATCTTGTGATGGTAAACTCTGGTTATGAGACTGCCTACGTGTCGGCCTACGTTACAGTTTAGGATCTGAGACCGCCCTCCTGTCGGATTTCCTTCTAAAATCAATCTTGTCATGGTACCCTCTGGTTATGAGACCGCCTTCGTGTCGGCCTACCTTAGAGTTCAGGATCTGAGACCACCCTCTTGTCGGCTTTCCTTCTAAAATCCATCTTGTGATGGTAACCTCTGGTTATGATACCGCCGTCGTGTCTGCCTACCTTAGAGATTAGGATCTGAGACCGCCCTCGTGTCGGCTTTCCTTCTAAAATCCATCTTGTGATGGTACCCTCCGGTTATGAGGCCTCCTTCGTGTCGGCCTACCTTAGAGTTTAGGATCTGAGACCGCCCTGGTGTTGGCTTTCCATCTAAAATCCATCTTGTGATGGTAACCTCTGGTTACGAGACCGCCTTCGTGTCGGCCTACCTTAGAGTTCAGGATCTGAGACCGCCCTCTTGTCGACTTTCCTTCTAAAATCCATCTTGTGATGGTAACCTCTGGTTATGATACCACCGTCATGTCTGCCTACCTTAGAGATTAGGATCTGAGACCGCCCTCGTGTCGGCTTTCCTTCTAAAATCCATCTTGTGATGGTACACTCCGGTTATGACGCCTCTTTCGTGTTGGCCTACCTTAGAGTTTAGGATCTGAGACCGGCCTCGTGTCGGCTTTCCTTCTAAAATACATCTTTTGATGGTAACCTCTGGTTATGAGACCGCCTTCGTGTCGGCCTTCCTTAGAGTTTAGGTTCTGAGAACGGCCTCATGTTGGCTTTCCTTCTAAAATCCATCTTGTGATGGTAAACTCTGGTTATGAGACTGCCTACGTGTCGGCCTACCTTACAGTTTAGGATCTGAGACCGCCCTCGTGTCGGATTTCCTTCTAAAATCCATCTTGTGATGGTACCCTCTGGTTATGAGACCGCCTTCGTGTCGGCCTACCTTAGAGTTCAGGATCTGAGACCGCCCTCTTGTCGGCTTTCCTTCTAAAATCCATCTTGTGATGGTAACCTCTGGTTATGCTACCGCCGTCGTGTCTGCCTACCTTAGAGATTAGGATCTGAGACCGCCCTCGTGTCGGCTTTCCTTCTAAAATCCATCTTGTGATGGTACACTCCGGTTATGAGGCCTCTTTCGTGTTGGCCTACCTTAGAGTTTAGGATCTGAGACTGGCCACGTGTCGGCTTTCCTTCTAAAATACAACTTGTGATGGTAACCTCTGGTTATGAGACCGCCTTCGTGTCGGCCTTCCTTAGAGTTTAGGTTCTGAGAACGGCCTCATGTTGGCTTTCCTTCTAAAATCCATCTTGTGATGGTAAACTCTGGTTATGAGACTGCCTACGTGTCGGCCTACCTTACAGTTTAGGATCTGAGACCGCCCTCGTGTCGGATTTCCTTCTAAAATCCATCTTGTGATGGTACCCTCTGGTTATGAGACCGCCTTCGTGTCGGCCTACCTTAGAGTTCAGGATCTGAGACCGCGCTCTTGTCGGATTTCCTTCTAAAATCCATCTTGTGATGGTAACCTCTGGTTATGATACCGCCGTCGTGTCTGCCTACCTTAGAGTTTAGGATCTGAGACCGGCCTCGTGTCGGCTTTCCTTCTAAAATCCATCTTGTGATGGTAACCTCTGGTTATGAGACCGCCTTCGTGTCCGCCTTCCTTAGAGTTTAGGTTCTGAGACCGACCTCGTGTTGGCTTTCCTTCAAAAATCCATCTTGTGATGGTAACCTCTGTTTATGAGACTGCCTTCAGGTCGGCCTACCTTAAAGTTTAGGATCTGAGACCGCCCTCGTGTCGGATTTCCTTCTAAAATCCATCTTGTGATGGTACCCTTTGGTTATGAGACCGCCTTCGTGTCGACCTACCTTAGAGTTTAGGATTGGAGACCACCCTCGTGTCGGCTTTCCTTTTGAAAATCAATCTTGTGATGGTACCCTCTGGGTATGAGACCGCTTTCGTGTCGGCCTACCTTAGAGTTTAGGATCTGAGACCGCCCTCGTGTCGGCTTTCCTTCTAAAATCAATCTTGTGATGGTACCCTCCGGTTATGAGGCCTCCTTCATGTTGGCCTACCTTAGAGTTTAGGATCTGAGACCGGCCTCGTGTCGGCTTTCCTTCTAAAATACATCTTGTGATGGTAACCTCTGGTTATGAGACCGCCTTCGTGTCGGCCTTCCTTAGAGTTTAGGTTCTGAGACCGGCCTCGTGTTGGCTTTCCTTCTAAAATCCATCTTGTGATGGTAAACTCTGGTTATGAGACTGCCTACGTGTCGGCCTACCTTACAGTTTAGGATCTGAGACCGCCCTCCTGTCGGATTTCCTTCTAAAATCAATCTTGTGATGGTACCCTCTGGTTATGAGACCGCCTTCGTGTCGGCCTACCTTAGAGTTCAGGATCTGAGACCACCCTCTTGTCGGCTTTCCTTCTAAAATCCATCTTGTGATGGTAACCTCTGGTTATGATACCGCCGTCGTGTCTGCCTACCTTAGAGATTAGGATCTGAGACCGCCCTCGTGTCGGCTTTCCTTCTAAAATCCATCTTGTGATGGTACCCTCCGGTTATGAGGCCTCCTTCGTGTCGGCCTACCTTAGAGTTTAGGATCTGAGACCGCCCTGGTGTTGGCTTTCCATCTAAAATCCATCTTGTGATGGTAACCTCTGGTTACGAGACCGCCTTCGTGTCGGCCTACCTTAGAGTTCAGGATCTGAGACCGCCCTCTTGTCGACTTTCCTTCTAAAATCCATCTTGTGATGGTAACCTCTGGTTATGATACCACCGTCATGTCTGCCTACCTTAGAGATTAGGATCTGAGACCGCCCTCGTGTCGGCTTTCCTTCTAAAATCCATCTTGTGATGGTACACTCCGGTTATGACGCCTCTTTCGTGTTGGCCTGCCTTAGAGTTTAGGATCTGAGACCGGCCTCGTGTCGGCTTTCCTTCTAAAATACATCTTTTGATGGTAACCTCTGGTTATGAGACCGCCTTCGTGTCGGCCTTCCTTAGAGTTTAGGTTCTGAGAACGGCCTCATGTTGGCTTTCCTTCTAAAATCCATCTTGTGATGGTAAACTCTGGTTATGAGACTGCCTACGTGTCGGCCTACCTTACAGTTTAGGATCTGAGACCGCCCTCGTGTCGGATTTCCTTCTAAAATCCATCTTGTGATGGTACCCTCTGGTTATGAGACCGCCTTCGTGTCGGCCTACCTTAGAGTTCAGGATCTGAGACCGCCCTCTTGTCGGCTTTCCTTCTAAAATCCATCTTGTGATGGTAACCTCTGGTTATGATACCGCCGTCGTGTCTGCCTACCTTAGAGATTAGGATCTGAGACCGCCCTCGTGTCGGCTATCCTTCTAAAATCCATCTTGTGATGGTACACTCCGGTTATGAGGCCTCTTTCGTGTTGGCCTACCTTAGAGTTTAGGATCTGAGACCGGCCTCATGTCGGCTTTCCTTCTAAAATACATCTTGTGATGGTAACCTCTGGTTATGAGACCGCCTTCGTGTCGGCCTTCCTTAGAGTTTAGGTTCTGAGAACGGCCTCATGTTGGCTTTCCTTCTAAAATCCATCTTGTGATGGTAAACTCTGGTTATGAGACTGCCTACGTGTCGGCCTACCTTACAGTTTAGGATCTGAGACCGCCCTCGTGTCGGATTTCCTTCTAAAATCCATCTTGTGATGGTACCCTCTGGTTATGAGACCGCCTTCGTGTCGGCCTACCTTAGAGTTCAGGATCTGAGACCGCCCTCTTGTCGGATTTCCTTCTAAAATCCATCTTGTGATGGTAACCTCTGGTTATGATACCGCCGTCGTGTCTGCCTACCTTAGAGTTTAGGATCTGAGACCGGCCTCGTGTCGGCTTTCCTTCTAAAATCCATCTTGTGATGGTAACCTCTGGTTATGAGACCGCCTTCGTGTCGGCCTTCCTTAGAGTTTAGGTTCTGAGACCGACCTCGTGTTGGCTTTCCTTCTAAAATCCATCTTGTGATGGTAACCTCTGGTTATGAGACTGCCTTCAGGTCGGCCTACCTTAAAGTTTAGGATCTGAGACCGCCCTCGTGTCGGATTTCCTTCTAAAATCCATCTTGTGATGGTACCCTTTGGTTATGAGACCGCCTTCGTGTCGACCTACCTTAGAGTTTAGGATTGGAGACCACCCTCGTGTCGGCTTTCCTTTTGAAAATCAATCTTGTGATGGTACCCTCTGGGTATGAGACCGCTTTCGTGTCGGCCTACCTTAGAGTTTAGGATCTGAGACCGCCCTCGTGTCGGCTTTCCTTCTAAAATCAATCTTGTGATGGTACCCTCCGGTTATGAGGCCTCCTTCATGTTGGCCTACCTTAGAGTTTAGGATCTGAGACCGGCCTCGTGTCGGCTTTCCTTCTAAAATACATCTTGTGATGGTAACCTCTGGTTATGAGACCGCCTTCGTGTCGGCCTTCCTTAGAGTTTAGGTTCTGAGAACGGCCTCATGTTGGCTTTCCTTTTAAAATCCATCTTGTGATGGTAAACTCTGGTTATGAGACTGCCTACGTGTCGGCCTACCTTACAGTTTAGGATCTGAGACCGCCCTCGTGTCGGATTTCCTTCTAAAATCCATCTTGTGATGGTACCCTCTAGTTATGAGACCGCCTTTGTGTCGGCCTACCTTAGAGTTCAGGATCTGAGACCGCCCTCTTGTCGGTTTTCCTTCTAAAATCCATCTTGTGATGGTAACCTCTGGTTATGAGACCGCCTTCGTGTCGGCCTTCCTTAGAGTTTAGGTTCTGAGAACGGCCTCATGTTGGCTTTCCTTCTAAAATCCATCTTGTGATGGTAAACTCTGGTTACGAGACTGCCTACGTGTCGGCCTACCTTACAGTTTAGGATCTGAGACCGCCCTCGTGTCGGATTTCCTTCTAAAATCCATCTTGTGATGGTACCCTCTGGTTATGAGACCGCCTTCGTGTCGGCCTACCTTAGAGTTCAGGATTTGAGACCGCCCTCTTGTCGGCTTTCCTTCTAAAATCCATCTTGTGATGGTAACCTCTGGTTATGATACCGCCGTCGTGTCTGCCTACCTTAGAGATTAGGATCTGAGACCGCCCTCGTGTCGGCTTTCCTTCTAAAATCCATCTTGTGATGGTACACTCCGGTTATGAGGCCTCTTTCGTGTTGGCCTACCTTAGAGTTTAGGATCTGAGACCGGCCTCGTGTCGGCTTTCCTTCTAAAATACATCTTGTGATGGTAACCTCTGGTTATGAGACCGCCTTCGTGTCGGCCTTCCTTAGAGTTTAGGTTCTGAGAACGGCCTCATGTTGGCTTTCCTTCTAAAATCCATCTTGTGATGGTAAACTCTGGTTATGAGACTGCCTACGTGTCGGCCTACCTTACAGTTTAGGATCTGAGACCGCCCTCGTGTCGGATTTCCTTCTAAAATCCATCTTGTGATGGTACCCTCTGGTTATGAGACCGCCTTCGTGTCGGCCTACCTTAGAGTTCAGGATCTGAGACCGCCCTCTTGTCGGCTTTCCTTCTAAAATCCATCTTGTGATGGTAACCTCTGGTTATGAGACCGCCTTCGTGTCGGCCTTCCTTAGAGTTTAGGTTCTGAGAACGGCCTTATGTTGGCTTTCCTTCTAAAATCCATCTTGTGATGGTAAACTCTGGTTACGAGACTGCCTACGTGTCGGCCTACCTTACAGTTTAGGATCTGAGACCGCCCTCGTGTCGGATTTCCTTCTAAAATCCATCTTGTGATGGTACCCTCTGGTTATGAGACCGCCTTCGTGTCGGCCTACCTTAGAGTTCAGGATTTGAGACCGCCCTCTTGTCGGCTTTCCTTCTAAAATCCATCTTGTGATGGTAACCTCTGGTTATGATACCGCCGTCGTGTCTGCCTACCTTAGAGATTAGGATCTGAGACCGCCCTCGTGTCGGCTTTCCTTCTAAAATCCATCTTGTGATGGTACACTCCGGTTATGAGGCCTCTTTCGTGTTGGCCTACCTTAGAGTTTAGGATCTGAGACCGGCCTCGTGTCGGCTTTCCTTCTAAAATACATCTTGTGATGGTAACCTCTGGTTATGAGACCGCCTTCGTGTCGGCCTTCCTTAGAGTTTAGGTTCTGAGAACGGCCTCATGTTGGCTTTCCTTCTAAAATCCATCTTGTGATGGTAAACTCTGGTTATGAGACTGCCTACGTGTCGGCCTACCTTACAGTTTAGGATCTGAGACCGCCCTCGTGTCGGATTTCCTTCTAAAATCCATCTTGTGATGGTACCCTCTGGTTATGAGACCGCCTTCGTGTCGGCCTACCTTAGAGTTCAGGATCTGAGACCGCCCTCTTGTCGGCTTTCCTTCTAAAATCCATCTTGTGATGGTAACCTCTGGTTATGATACCGCCGTCGTGTCTGCCTACCTTAGAGATTAGGATCTGAGACCGCCCTCGTGTCGGCTATCCTTCTAAAATCCATCTTGTGATGGTACACTCCGGTTATGAGGCCTCTTTCGTGTTGGCCTACCTTAGAGTTTAGGATCTGAGACCGGCCTCATGTCGGCTTTCCTTCTAAAATACATCTTGTGATGGTAACCTCTGGTTATGAGACCGCCTTCGTGTCGGCCTTCCTTAGAGTTTAGGTTCTGAGAACGGCCTCATGTTGGCTTTCCTTCTAAAATCCATCTTGTGATGGTAAACTCTGGTTATGAGACTGCCTACGTGTCGGCCTACCTTACAGTTTAGGATCTGAGACCGCCCTCGTGTCGGATTTCCTTCTAAAATCCATCTTGTGATGGTACCCTCTGGTTATGAGACCGCCTTCGTGTCGGCCTACCTTAGAGTTCAGGATCTGAGACCGCCCTCTTGTCGGATTTCCTTCTAAAATCCATCTTGTGATGGTAACCTCTGGTTATGATACCGCCGTCGTGTCTGCCTACCTTAGAGTTTAGGATCTGAGACCGGCCTCGTGTCGGCTTTCCTTCTAAAATCCATCTTGTGATGGTAACCTCTGGTTATGAGACCGCCTTCGTGTCGGCCTTCCTTAGAGTTTAGGTTCTGAGACCGACCTCGTGTTGGCTTTCCTTCTAAAATCCATCTTGTGATGGTAACCTCTGGTTATGAGACTGCCTTCAGGTCGGCCTACCTTAAAGTTTAGGATCTGAGACCGCCCTCGTGTCGGATTTCCTTCTAAAATCCATCTTGTGATGGTACCCTTTGGTTATGAGACCGCCTTCGTGTCGACCTACCTTAGAGTTTAGGATTGGAGACCACCCTCGTGTCGGCTTTCCTTTTGAAAATCAATCTTGTGATGGTACCCTCTGGGTATGAGACCGCTTTCGTGTCGGCCTACCTTAGAGTTTAGGATCTGAGACCGCCCTCGTGTCGGCTTTCCTTCTAAAATCAATCTTGTGATGGTACCCTCCGGTTATGAGGCCTCCTTCATGTTGGCCTACCTTAGAGTTTAGGATCTGAGACCGGCCTCGTGTCGGCTTTCCTTCTAAAATACATCTTGTGATGGTAACCTCTGGTTATGAGACCGCCTTCGTGTCGGCCTTCCTTAGAGTTTAGGTTCTGAGAACGGCCTCATGTTGGCTTTCCTTTTAAAATCCATCTTGTGATGGTAAACTCTGGTTATGAGACTGCCTACGTGTCGGCCTACCTTACAGTTTAGGATCTGAGACCGCCCTCGTGTCGGATTTCCTTCTAAAATCCATCTTGTGATGGTACCCTCTAGTTATGAGACCGCCTTTGTGTCGGCCTACCTTAGAGTTCAGGATCTGAGACCGCCCTCTTGTCGGTTTTCCTTCTAAAATCCATCTTGTGATGGTAACCTCTGGTTATGAGACCGCCTTCGTGTCGGCCTTCCTTAGAGTTTAGGTTCTGAGAACGGCCTCATGTTGGCTTTCCTTCTAAAATCCATCTTGTGATGGTAAACTCTGGTTACGAGACTGCCTACGTGTCGGCCTACCTTACAGTTTAGGATCTGAGACCGCCCTCGTGTCGGATTTCCTTCTAAAATCCATCTTGTGATGGTACCCTCTGGTTATGAGACCGCCTTCGTGTCGGCCTACTTTAGAGTTCAGGATTTGAGACCGCCCTCTTGTCGGCTTTCCTTCTAAAATCCATCTTGTGATGGTAACCTCTGGTTATGATACCGCCGTCGTGTCTGGCTACCTTAGAGATTAGGATCTGAGACCGCCCTCGTGTCGGCTTTCCTTCTAAAATCCATCTTGTGATGGTACACTCCGGTTATGAGGCCTCTTTCGTGTTGGCCTACCTTAGAGTTTAGGATCTGAGACCGGCCTCGTGTCGGCTTTCCTTCTAAAATCCATCTTGTGATGGTAACCTCTGGTTATGAGACCGCCTTCGTGTCGGCCTTCCTTAGAGTTTAGGTTCTGAGACCGACCTCGTGTTGGCTTTCCTTCTAAAATCCATCTTGTGATGGTAACCTCTGGTTATGAGACTGCCTTCAGGTCGGCCTACCTTAAAGTTTAGGATCTGAGACCGCCCTCGTGTCGGATTTCCTTCTAAAATCCATCTTGTGATGGTACCCTTTGGTTATGAGACCGCCTTCGTGTCGACCTACCTTAGAGTTTAGGATTGGAGACCACCCTCGTGTCGGCTTTCCTTTTGAAAATCAATCTTGTGATGGTACCCTCTGGGTATGAGACCGCTTTCGTGTCGGCCTACCTTAGAGTTTAGGATCTGAGACCGCCCTCGTGTCGGCTTTCCTTCTAAAATCAATCTTGTGATGGTACCCTCCGGTTATGAGGCCTCCTTCATGTTGGCCTACCTTAGAGTTTAGGATCTGAGACCGGCCTCGTGTCGGCTTTCCTTCTAAAATACATCTTGTGATGGTAACCTCTGGTTATGAGACCGCCTTCGTGTCGGCCTTCCTTAGAGTTTAGGTTCTGAGAACGGCCTCATGTTGGCTTTCCTTTTAAAATCCATCTTGTGATGGTAAACTCTGGTTATGAGACTGCCTACGTGTCGGCCTACCTTACAGTTTAGGATCTGAGACCGCCCTCGTGTCGGATTTCCTTCTAAAATCCATCTTGTGATGGTACCCTCTAGTTATGAGACCGCCTTTGTGTCGGCCTACCTTAGAGTTCAGGATCTGAGACCGCCCTCTTGTCGGTTTTCCTTCTAAAATCCATCTTGTGATGGTAACCTCTGGTTATGAGACCGCCTTCGTGTCGGCCTTCCTTAGAGTTTAGGTTCTGAGAACGGCCTCATGTTGGCTTTCCTTCTAAAATCCATCTTGTGATGGTAAACTCTGGTTACGAGACTGCCTACGTGTCGGCCTACCTTACAGTTTAGGATCTGAGACCGCCCTCGTGTCGGATTTCCTTCTAAAATCCATCTTGTGATGGTACCCTCTGGTTATGAGACCGCCTTCGTGTCGGCCTACTTTAGAGTTCAGGATTTGAGACCGCCCTCTTGTCGGCTTTCCTTCTAAAATCCATCTTGTGATGGTAACCTCTGGTTATGATACCGCCGTCGTGTCTGCCTACCTTAGAGATTAGGATCTGAGACCGCCCTCGTGTCGGCTTTCCTTCTAAAATCCATCTTGTGATGGTACACTCCGGTTATGAGGCCTCTTTCGTGTTGGCCTACCTTAGAGTTTAGGATCTGAGACCGGCCTCGTGTCGGCTTTCCTTCTAAAATCCATCTTGTGATGGTAACCTCTGGTTATGAGACCGCCTTCGTGTCGGCCTTCCTTAGAGTTTAGGTTCTGAGACCGACCTCGTGTTGGCTTTCCTTCTAAAATCCATCTTGTGATGGTAACCTCTGGTTATGAGACTGCCTTCAGGTCGGCCTACCTTAAAGTTTAGGATCTGAGACCGCCCTCGTGTCGGATTTCCTTCTAAAATCCATCTTGTGATGGTACCCTTTGGTTATGAGACCGCCTTCGTGTCGACCTACCTTAGAGTTTAGGATTGGAGACCACCCTCGTGTCGGCTTTCCTTTTGAAAATCAATCTTGTGATGGTACCCTCTGGGTATGAGACCGCTTTCGTGTCGGCCTACCTTAGAGTTTAGGATCTGAGACCGCCCTCGTGTCGGCTTTCCTTCTAAAATCAATCTTGTGATGGTACCCTCCGGTTATGAGGCCTCCTTCATGTTGGCCTACCTTAGAGTTTAGGATCTGAGACCGGCCTCGTGTCGGCTTTCCTTCTAAAATACATCTTGTGATGGTAACCTCTGGTTATGAGACCGCCTTCGTGTCGGCCTTCCTTAGAGTTTAGGTTCTGAGAACGGCCTCATGTTGGCTTTCCTTTTAAAATCCATCTTGTGATGGTAAACTCTGGTTATGAGACTGCCTACGTGTCGGCCTACCTTACAGTTTAGGATCTGAGACCGCCCTCGTGTCGGATTTCCTTCTAAAATCCATCTTGTGATGGTACCCTCTAGTTATGAGACCGCCTTTGTGTCGGCCTACCTTAGAGTTCAGGATCTGAGACCGCCCTCTTGTCGGTTTTCCTTCTAAAATCCATCTTGTGATGGTAACCTCTGGTTATGAGACCGCCTTCGTGTCGGCCTTCCTTAGAGTTTAGGTTCTGAGAACGGCCTCATGTTGGCTTTCCTTCTAAAATCCATCTTGTGATGGTAAACTCTGGTTACGAGACTGCCTACGTGTCGGCCTACCTTACAGTTTAGGATCTGAGACCGCCCTCGTGTCGGATTTCCTTCTAAAATCCATCTTGTGATGGTACCCTCTGGTTATGAGACCGCCTTCGTGTCGGCCTACTTTAGAGTTCAGGATTTGAGATCGCCCTCTTGTCGGCTTTCCTTCTAAAATCCATCTTGTGATGGTAACCTCTGGTTATGATACCGCCGTCGTGTCTGCCTACCTTAGAGATTAGGATCTGAGACCGCCCTCGTGTCGGCTTTCCTTCTAAAATCCATCTTGTGATGGTACACTCCGGTTATGAGGCCTCTTTCGTGTTGGCCTACCTTAGAGTTTAGGATCTGAGACCGGCCTCGTGTCGGCTTTCCTTCTAAAATACATCTTGTGATGGTAACCTCTGGTTATGAGACCGCCTTCGTGTCGGCCTTCCTTAGAGTTTAGGTTCTGAGAACGGCCTCATGTTGGCTTTCCTTCTAAAATCCATCTTGTGATGGTAAACTCTGGTTATGAGACTGCCTACGTGTCGGCCTACCTTACAGTTTAGGATCTGAGACCGCCCTCGTGTCGGATTTCCTTCTAAAATCCATCTTGTGATGGTACCCTCTGGTTATGAGACCGCCTTCGTGTCGGCCTACCTTAGAGTTCAGGATCTGAGACCGCCCTCTTGTCGGCTTTCCTTCTAAAATCCATCTTGTGATGGTAACCTCTGGTTATGAGACCGCCTTCGTGTCGGCCTTCCTTAGAGTTTAGGTTCTGAGAACGGCCTTATGTTGGCTTTCCTTCTAAAATCCATCTTGTGATGGTAAACTCTGGTTACGAGACTGCCTACGTGTCGGCCTACCTTACAGTTTAGGATCTGAGACCGCCCTCGTGTCGGATTTCCTTCTAAAATCCATCTTGTGATGGTACCCTCTGGTTATGAGACCGCCTTCGTGTCGGCCTACCTTAGAGTTCAGGATTTGAGACCGCCCTCTTGTCGGCTTTCCTTCTAAAATCCATCTTGTGATGGTAACCTCTGGTTATGATACCGCCGTCGTGTCTGCCTACCTTAGAGATTAGGATCTGAGACCGCCCTCGTGTCGGCTTTCCTTCTAAAATCCATCTTGTGATGGTACACTCCGGTTATGAGGCCTCTTTCGTGTTGGCCTACCTTAGAGTTTAGGATCTGAGACCGGCCTCGTGTCGGCTTTCCTTCTAAAATACATCTTGTGATGGTAACCTCTGGTTATGAGACCGCCTTCGTGTCGGCCTTCCTTAGAGTTTAGGTTCTGAGAACGGCCTCATGTTGGCTTTCCTTCTAAAATCCATCTTGTGATGGTAAACTCTGGTTATGAGACTGCCTACGTGTCGGCCTACCTTACAGTTTAGGATCTGAGACCGCCCTCGTGTCGGATTTCCTTCTAAAATCCATCTTGTGATGGTACCCTCTGGTTATGAGACCGCCTTCGTGTCGGCCTACCTTAGAGTTCAGGATCTGAGACCGCCCTCTTGTCGGCTTTCCTTCTAAAATCCATCTTGTGATGGTACCCTCCGGTTATGAGGCCTCTTTCATGTTGGCCTACCTTAGAGTTTAGGATCTGAGACCGGCCTCGTGTCGGCTTTCCTTCTAAAATCCATCTTGTGATGGTAACCTCTGGTTATGAGACCGCCTTCGTGTCGGCCTTCCTTAGAGTTTAGGTTCTGAGACCGACCTCGTGTTGGCTTTCCTTCTAAAATCCATCTTGTGATGGTAACCTCTGGTTATGAGACTGCCTTCAGGTCGGCCTACCTTAAAGTTTAGGATCTGAGACCGCCCTCGTGTCGGATTTCCTTCTAAAATCCATCTTGTGATGGTACCCTTTGGTTATGAGACCGCCTTCGTGTCGACCTACCTTAGAGTTTAGGATCGGAGACCACCCTCGTGTCGGCTTTCCTTTTGAAAATCAATCTTGTGATGGTACCCTCTGGGTATGAGACCGCTTTCGTGTCGGCCTACCTTAGAGTTTAGGATCTGAGACCGCCCTCGTGTTGGCTTTCCTTCTAAAATCCATCTTGTGATGGTACCCTCTGGTTATGAGACCGCCTTCGTGTCGGCATACTTAGAGTTTAGGATCTGAGACCGTCCTCGTGTCGGCTTTCCTTTTGAAAATCCATCTTGTGATGGTAACCTCTGGTTATGAGACTGCCATCGTGTCGGCCTACCTTAGAGTTTAGGATCTGAGACCGTCCTCATGTCGGCTTTCGTTCTAAAATCCATCATGTGATGGTACCTTCTGGTTATGAGACCGCCTTCGTGTCAGCCTACCTTAGAGTTTAGGATCTGAGACCGCCCTCGTGTCGGCTTTCCTTTGAAAATACATCTTGTAATGGTAACCTCTGGTTATGAGACCGCCTTCATGTCGGCCAACCTTAGAGTTTAGGATCTGAGACTGCCCTCGGGTCGGCTTTCCTTCTAAAATCCATCATGTGATGGTACCTTCTGGTTATGAGACCGCCTTCGTGTCAGCCTACCTTAGAGTTTAGGATCTGAGACCGCCCTCGTGTCGGCTTTCCTTCTAAAATACATCTTGTGATGGTAACCTCTGGTTATGAGACCGCCTTCGTGTCGGCCTTAGAGTTTAGGTTCTGAGAACGGCCTCATGTTGGCTTTCCTTCTAAAATCCATCTTGTGATGGTAAACTCTGGTTATGAGACTGCCTACGTGTCGGCCTACCTTACAGTTTAGGATCTGAGACCGCCCTCGTGTCGGATTTCCTTCTAAAATCCATCTTGTGATGGTACCCTCTGGTTATGAGACCGCCTTCGTGTCGGCCTACCTTAGAGTTCAGGATCTGAGACCGCCCTCTTGTCGGCTTTCCTTCTAAAATCCATCTTGTGATGGTAACCTCTGGTTATGAGACCGCCTTCGTGTCGGCCTTCCTTAGAGTTTAGGTTCTGAGAACGGCCTTATGTTGGCTTTCCTTCTAAAATCCATCTTGTGATGGTAAACTCTGGTTACGAGACTGCCTACGTGTCGGCCTACCTTACAGTTTAGGATCTGAGACCGCCCTCGTGTCGGATTTCCTTCTAAAATCCATCTTGTGATGGTACCCTCTGGTTATGAGACCGCCTTCGTGTCGGCCTACCTTAGAGTTCAGGATTTGAGACCGCCCTCTTGTCGGCTTTCCTTCTAAAATCCATCTTGTGATGGTAACCTCTGGTTATGATACCGCCGTCGTGTCTGCCTACCTTAGAGATTAGGATCTGAGACCGCCCTCGTGTCGGCTTTCCTTCTAAAATCCATCTTGTGATGGTACACTCCGGTTATGAGGCCTCTTTCGTGTTGGCCTACCTTAGAGTTTAGGATCTGAGACCGGCCTCGTGTCGGCTTTCCTTCTAAAATACATCTTGTGATGGTAACCTCTGGTTATGAGACCGCCTTCGTGTCGGCCTTCCTTAGAGTTTAGGTTCTGAGAACGGCCTCATGTTGGCTTTCCTTCTAAAATCCATCTTGTGATGGTAAACTCTGGTTATGAGACTGCCTACGTGTCGGCCTACCTTACAGTTTAGGATCTGAGACCGCCCTCGTGTCGGATTTCCTTCTAAAATCCATCTTGTGATGGTACCCTCTGGTTATGAGACCGCCTTCGTGTCGGCCTACCTTAGAGTTCAGGATCTGAGACCGCCCTCTTGTCGGCTTTCCTTCTAAAATCCATCTTGTGATGGTACCCTCCGGTTATGAGGCCTCTTTCATGTTGGCCTACCTTAGAGTTTAGGATCTGAGACCGGCCTCGTGTCGGCTTTCCTTCTAAAATCCATCTTGTGATGGTAACCTCTGGTTATGAGACCGCCTTCGTGTCGGCCTTCCTTAGAGTTTAGGTTCTGAGACCGACCTCGTGTTGGCTTTCCTTCTAAAATCCATCTTGTGATGGTAACCTCTGGTTATGAGACTGCCTTCAGGTCGGCCTACCTTAAAGTTTAGGATCTGAGACCGCCCTCGTGTCGGATTTCCTTCTAAAATCCATCTTGTGATGGTACCCTTTGGTTATGAGACCGCCTTCGTGTCGACCTACCTTAGAGTTTAGGATCGGAGACCACCCTCGTGTCGGCTTTCCTTTTGAAAATCAATCTTGTGATGGTACCCTCTGGGTATGAGACCGCTTTCGTGTCGGCCTACCTTAGAGTTTAGGATCTGAGACCGCCCTCGTGTTGGCTTTCCTTCTAAAATCCATCTTGTGATGGTACCCTCTGGTTATGAGACCGCCTTCGTGTCGGCATACTTAGAGTTTAGGATCTGAGACCGTCCTCGTGTCGGCTTTCCTTTTGAAAATCCATCTTGTGATGGTAACCTCTGGTTATGAGACTGCCATCGTGTCGGCCTACCTTAGAGTTTAGGATCTGAGACCGTCCTCATGTCGGCTTTCGTTCTAAAATCCATCATGTGATGGTACCTTCTGGTTATGAGACCGCCTTCGTGTCAGCCTACCTTAGAGTTTAGGATCTGAGACCGCCCTCGTGTCGGCTTTCCTTTGAAAATACATCTTGTAATGGTAACCTCTGGTTATGAGACCGCCTTCATGTCGGCCAACCTTAGAGTTTAGGATCTGAGACTGCCCTCGGGTCGGCTTTCCTTCTAAAATCCATCATGTGATGGTACCTTCTGGTTATGAGACCGCCTTCGTGTCAGCCTACCTTAGAGTTTAGGATCTGAGACCGCCCTCGTGTCGGCTTTCCTTCTAAAATACATCTTGTGATGGTAACCTCTGGTTATGAGACCGCCTTCGTGTCGGCCTTAGAGTTTAGGTTCTGAGAACGGCCTCATGTTGGCTTTCCTTCTAAAATCCATCTTGTGATGGTAAACTCTGGTTATGAGACTGCCTACGTGTCGGCCTACCTTACAGTTTAGGATCTGAGACCGCCCTCGTGTCGGATTTCCTTCTAAAATCCATCTTGTGATGGTACCCTCTGGTTATGAGACCGCCTTCGTGTCGGCCTACCTTAGAGTTCAGGATCTGAGACCGCCCTCTTGTCGGCTTTCCTTCTAAAATCCATCTTGTGATGGTAACCTCTGGTTATGAGACCGCCTTCGTGTCGGCCTTCCTTAGAGTTTAGGTTCTGAGAACGGCCTCATGTTGGCTTTCCTTCTAAAATCCATCTTGTGATGGTAAACTCTGGTTATGAGACTGCCTACGTGTCGGCCTACCTTACAGTTTAGGATCTGAGACCGCCCTCGTGTCGGATTTCCTTCTAAAATCCATCTTGTGATGGTACCCTCTGGTTATGAGACCGCCTTCGTGTCGGCCTACCTTAGAGTTCAGGATCTGAGACCACCCTCTTGTCGGCTTTCCTTCTAAAATCCATCTTGTGATGGTAACCTCTGGTTATGATACCGCCGTCGTGTCTGCCTACCTTAGAGATTAGGATCTGAGACCGCCCTCGTGTCGGCTTTCCTTCTAAAATCCATCTTGTGATGGTACACTCCGGTTATGAGGCCTCTTTCGTGTTGGCCTACCTTAGAGTTTAGGAACTGAGACCGGCCTCGTGTCGGCTTTCCTTCTAAAATACATCTTGTGATGGTAACCTCTGGTTATGAGACCGCCTTCGTGCCGGCCTTCCTTAGAGTTTAGGTTCTGAGAACGGCCTCATGTTGGCTTTCCTTCTAAAATCCATCTTGTGATGGTAAACTCTGGTTATGAGACTGCCTACGTGTCGGCCTACCTTACAGTTTAGGATCTGAGACCGCCCTCGTGTCGGATTTCCTTCTAAAATCCATCTTGTGATGGTACCCTCTGGTTATGAGACCACCTTCGTGTCGGCCTACCTTAGAGTTCAGGATCTGAGACCGCCCTCTTGTCGGCTTTCCTTCTAAAATCCATCTTGTGATGGTAACCTCTGGTTATGATACCGCCGTCGTGTCTGCCTACCTTAGAGTTTAGGATCTGAGACCGGCCTCGTGTCGGCTTTCCTTCTAAAATCCATCTTGTGATGGTAACCTCTGGTTATGAGACCGCCTTCGTGTCGGCCTTCCTTAGAGTTTAGGTTCTGAGACCGACCTCGTGTTGGCTTTCCTTCTAAAATCCATCTTGTGATGGTAACCTCTGGTTATGAGACTGCCTTCAGGTCGGCCTACCTTAAAGTTTAGGATCTGAGACCGCCCTCGTGTCGGATTTCCTTCTAAAATCCATCTTGTGATGGTACCCTTTGGTTATGAGACCGCCTTCGTGTCGACCTACCTTAGAGTTTACGATCGGAGACCACCCTCGTGTCGGCTTTCCTTTTGAAAATCAATCTTGTGATGGTACCCTCTGGGTATGAGACCGCTTTCATGTCGGCCTACCTTAGAGTTTAGGATCTGAGACCGCCCTCGTGTCGGCTTTCCTTCTAAAATCCATCTTGTGTTGGTACCCTCCGGTTATGAGGCCTCCTTCATGTTGGCCTACCTTAGAGTTTAGGATCTGAGACCGGCCTCGTGTCGGCTTTCCTTCTAAAATCCATCTTGTGATGGTAACCTCTGGTTATGAGACCGCCTTCGTGTCGGCCTTCCTTAGAGTTTAGGTTCTGAGACCGACCTCGTGTTGGCTTTCCTTCTAAAATCCATCTTGTGATGGTAACCTTTGGTTATGAGACTGCCTTCAGGTCGGCCTCCCTTAAAGTTTAGGATCTGAGACCGCCCTCGTGTCAGATTTCCTTCTAAAATCCATCTTGTGATGGTACCCTTTGGTTATGAGACCGCCTTCGTGTCGACCTACCTTAGAGTTTAGGATCGGAGACCACCCTCGTGTCGGCTTTCCTTTTGAAAATCAATCTTGTGATGGTACCCTCTGGGTATGAGATCGCTTTCGTGTCGGCCTACCTTAGAGTTTGGGATCTGAGACCGCCCTCGTGTTGGCTTTCCTTCTAAAATCCATCTTGTGATGGTACCCTCTGGTTATGAGACTGCCCTCGTGTCGGCTTTCCTTTTGAAAATCCATCTTGTGATGGTAACCTCTGGTTATGAGACTGCCATCGTGTCGGCCTACCTTAGAGTTTAGGATCTGAGACCGTCCTCATGTCGGCTTTCGTTCTAAAATCCATCATGTGATGGTACCTTCTGGTTATGAGACCGCCTTCGTGTCAGCCTACCTTAGAGTTTAGGATCTGAGACCGCCCTCGTGTCGGCTTTCCTTTGAAAATACATCTTGTAATGGTAACCTCTGGTTATGAGACCGCCTTCATGTCGGCCAACCTTAGAGTTTAGGATCTGAGACCGCCCTCGGGTCGGCTTTCCTTCTAAAATCC
Organism: Lathyrus tuberosus; assembly: GCA_022829125.1. Taxonomy (NCBI): domain Eukaryota; kingdom Viridiplantae; phylum Streptophyta; class Magnoliopsida; order Fabales; family Fabaceae; genus Lathyrus; species Lathyrus tuberosus. Next base: position 12,183,783 of record JALAZF010000038.1, read on the forward strand.
ATCATGTGATGGTACCTTCTGGTTATGAGACCGCCTTCGTGTCAGCCTACCTTAGAGTTTAGGATCTGATACCGCCCTCGTGTCGGCTTTCCTTTGAAAATGCATCTTGTGATGGTAACCTCTGGTTATGAGACCGCCTTCATGTCGGCCTACCTTAGAGTTTAGGATCTGAGACCGCCCTCGTGTGGGCTTTCCTTCTAAAATCCATCTTGTGATGGTACCCTCTGGTTATGAGACCGCCTTCGTGTCGGCGTACCTTAGAGTTTAGGATCTGAGACTGTCCTCGTGTCGGCTTTCCTTTTGAAAATCCATCTTGTGATGGTAACCTCTGGTTATGAGACCGCCTTCGTGTCGGCCTACCTTAGAATTTAGGATCTGAGAATGCCCTCATGTCAGCTTTCCTTCTAAAATCCATCTTGTGATGGTAACCTCTGGTTATGAGACAACCTTAGTGTCGGCCTACCATATAGTTAAGGATCTGAGACCGCCCTCGTGTCGGCTTTCTTTTTGAAAATCCATCTTGTGATGGTAACGTCTAGTTATAAGACCGCCTTCGTGTCGGCCCACCAGAGAGTTTAGGATCTGAGGTCGCCCTCGTGTTGGCTTTCCTTTTGAAAATCCATCTTGTGATGGCAACGTCAGGTTATGAGACTGCCTTTGTGTCGGCCTACCTTAGAGTTTAGGATCTGAGACCGCCCCTTTGTCGGCTTTCCTTCTAAAATTCATCTTATGATTGTAATCTCTGGTTATGATACCGCCGTCGTGTCTGCCTACCTTAGAGATTAGGATCTGAGACCGCCCTCGTGTCGGCTTTCCTTCTAAAATCCATCTTGTGATGGTACCCTCCGGTTACGAGGCCTCCTTCGTGTTGGCCTACCTTAGAGTTTAGGATCTGAGACCGGCCTCGTGTCGGCTTTCCTTCTAAAATCCATCTTGTGATGGTAACCTCTGGTTATGAGACCGCCTTCGTGTCGGCCTTCCTTAGAGTTTAGGTTCTGAGACCGGCCTCGTGTTGGCTTTCCTTCTAAAATCCATCTTGTGATGGTAAACTCTGGTTGTGAGACTGCCTACGTGTCGGCCTACCTTACAGTTTAGGATCTGAGACCGCCCTCGTGTCGGATTTCCTTCTAAAATCAATCTTGTGATGGTACCCTCTGGTTATGAGACCGCCTTCGTGTCGGCCTACCTTAGAGTTCAGGATCTGAGACCACCCTCTTGTCGGCTTTCCTTCTAAAATCCATCTTGTGATGGTAACCTCTGGTTATGATACCGCCGTCGTGTCTGCCTACCTTAGAGATTAGGATCTGAGACCGCCCTCGTGTCGGCTTTCCTTCTAAAATCCATCTTGTGATGGTACCCTCCGGTTATGAGGCCTCCTTCGTGTCGGCCTACCTTAGAGTTTAGGATCTGAGACCGCCCTGGTGTTGGCTTTCCATCTAAAATCCATCTTGTGATGGTAACCTCTGGTTATGAGACCGCCTTCGTGTCGGCCTACCTTAGAGTTCAGGATCTGAGACCGCCCTCTTGTCGACTTTCCTTCTAAAATCCATCTTCTGATGGTAACCTCTGGTTATGATACCGCCGTCGTGTCTGCCTACCTTAGAGATTAGGATCTGAGACCGCCCTCGTGTCGGCTTTCCTTCTAAAATCCATCTTGTGATGGTACCCTCCGGTTATGAGGCCTCTTTCGTGTTGGCCTACCTTAGAGTTTAGGATCTGAGACCGGCCTCGTGTCGGCTTTCCTTCTAAAATACATCTTGTGATGGTAACCTCTGGTTATGAGACCGCCTTCGTGTCGGCCTACCTTAGAGTTTAGGATCTGAGACCGGCCTCGTGTCGGCTTTCCTTCTAAAATCCATCTTGTGATGGTAACCTCTGGTTATGAGACCGCCTTCGTGTCGGCCTACCTTATAGTTTAGGATCTGAGACCGCCCTTTTGTCGGCTTTCCTTCTAAAATCCATCTTGTGATGGTAACCTCTGGTTATGATACCGCCGTCGTGTCTGCCTACCTTAGAGATTAGGATCTGAGACCGCCCTCGTGTCGGCTTTCCTTCTAAAATCCATCTTGTGATGGTACCCTCCGGTTATGAGGCCTCCTTCGTGTTGGCCTACCTTAGAGTTTTGGATCTGAGACCGGCCTCGTGTCGGCTTTCCTTCTAAAATCCATCTTGTGATGGTAACCTCTGGTTATGAGACCGCCTTCGTGTCGGCCTTCCTTAGAGTTTAGGTTCTGAGACCGGCCTCGTGTTGGCTTTCCTTCTAAAATCCATCTTGTGATGGTAACCTCTGGTTATGAGACCGCCTTCGTGTCGGCCTACCTTAGAGTTTAGGATCGGAGACCACCCTCGTGTCGGCTTTCCTTTTGAAAATCAATCTTGTGATGGTACCCTCTGGGTATGAGACCGCTTTCGTGTCGGCCTACCTTAGAGTTTAGGATCTGAGACCGCCCTCGTGTTGGCTTTCCTTCTAAAATCCATCTTTTGATGGTACCGTCTGGTTATGAGACCGCCTTCGTGTCGGCCTACCTTAGAGATTAGGATCTGAGACCGCCCTCGTGTCGACTTTCTTTCTAAAATCCACCTTGTGATGGTACCCTCTGGTTATGAGACCGCCTTCGTGTTGGCCTACCTTAGAGTTTAGGATCTGAGATCGGCCTCGGGCAGCTTTTCTTCTAAAATCAATCTTGTGATGGTAACCTCTGGTTATGAGACCGCCTTCGTGTCAGCCTTCCTTAGAGTTTAGGATCTGAGACCGGCCTCGTGTCGGCTTTCCTTCTAAAATCCATCTTGTGATGGTAACCTCTGGTTATGAGACCGCCTTCGTGTCGGCCTACCTTATAGTTTAGGATCTGAGAGCGCCCTCGTGTCAGCTTTCCTTCATAAATATATCTGATGGTAACCTCTGGTTATGAGACCGCCTTCGTGTCAACCTACCTTAGAGTTTTGGATCTGTGACCGCCCTCGTGTTGGCTTTCCTTTTGAAAATCCATCTTGTGATGCTAACCTCTGGTTATGAGACTGCCTTCGTGTCGGCCTACCTTAGAGTTTAGGATCTGAGACCGCCCTCCTGTCGACTTTCCTTCTAAAATCCATCTTGTGATGGTAACCTCTGGTTATGAGACCGCCTTCGTGTAGGCCTACCTTAGAGATTAGGATCTGAGACCGCCCTCGTGTCGGCTTTCCTTCTAACATCCATCTTGTGATGGTACTCTCGGGTTATGAGGCCGCCTTCGTGTTGGCCTACCTTAGAGTTTAAGATCTGAGACCGGCCTCGTGTCGGCTTTCCTTCTAAAATCCATCTTGTGATGGTAACCTCTGGTTATCAGACCGCCTTCGTGTCGGCCTACCTTATAGCTTAGGATCTGAGAGCGCCCTCGTGTCAGCTTTTCTTTTAAAATCTATCTGATGGTAGCCTCTGGTTATGAGACCGCCTTCGTGTCGGCCTACCTTAGAGTTTAGGATCTGAGACCGGCCTCGTGTCGGCTTTCCTTCTAAAATCCATCTTGTGATGGTAACCTCTGGTTATGAGACCGCCTTCGTGTCCGCCTACCTTATAGTTTAGGATCTGAGAGCGCCCTCGTGTCAGCTTTCCTTCTAAAATATATCTTATGGTAACCTCTGGTTATGTGACCGCCTTCGTGTCTACCTACCTTAGAGTTTTGGATCTGTGACCGCCCTCGTGTCGGCATTCATTTTGAAAATCCATCTTGTGATGCTAACCTCTGGTTATGAGACCGCCTTCGTGTCGGCCTACCTTAGAGTTTAGGATCTGAGATCGCCCTCCTGTCGGCTTTCCTTCTAAAATCCATCTTGTGATGGTAACCTCTGGTTATGAGATCGCCTTCGTATCGGCCTACCTTAGAGTTTAGGATCTGAGACCGTCCTTGTGTCGGCTTTCCTTCTAAAATCCATCATGTGATGGTACCTTCTGGTTATGAGACCGCCTTCGTGTCAGCCTACCTTAGAGTTTAGGATCTGTGACCGGCCTCATGTCGGCTTTCCTTCTAAAATCCATCTTGTGATGGTAACCTCTGGTTATGAGTCCGCCTTCGTGTCGGCCTACCTTATAGTTTAGGATCTGAGAGCGCCCTCGTGTCAGCTTTCCTTCATAAATATATCTGATGGTATCCTCTGGTTATGAGACCGCCTTCGTGTCAACCGACCTTAGAGTTTTGGATCTGTGACCGCCCTCGTGTTGGCTTTCCTTTTGAAAATCCATCTTGTGATGCTAACCTCTGGTTATGAGACTGCCTTCGTGTCGGCCTACCTTAGAGTTTAGGATCTGAGACCGCCCTCCTGTCGACTTTCCTTCTAAAATCCATCTTGTGATGGTAACCTCTGGTTATGAGACCGCCTTCGTGTAGGCCTACCTTAGAGATTAGGATCTGAGACCGCCCTGGTGTCGGCTTTCCTTCTAACATCCATCTTGTGATGGTACTCTCGGGTTATGAGGTCGCCTTCGTGTTGGCCTACCTTAGAGTTTAAGATCTGAGACCGGCCTCGTGTCGGCTTTCCTTCTAAAATCCATCTTGTGATGGTAACCTCTGGTTATGAGACCGCCTTTGTGTCGGCCTACCTTATAGCTTAGGATCTGAGAGCGCCCTCGTGTCAGCTTTTCTTTTAAAATCTATCTGATGGTAGCCTCTGGTTATGAGACCGCCTTCGTGTCGGCCTACCTTAGAGTTTAGGATCTGAGACCGGCCTCGTGTCGGCTTTCCTTCTAAAATCCATCTTGTGATGGTAACCTCTGGTTATGAGACCGCCTTCGTGTCGGCCTACCTTATAGTTTAGGATCTGAGAGCGCCCTCGTGTCAGTTTTCCTTCTAAAATATATCTTATGGTAACCTCTGGTTATGTGACCGCCTTCGTGTCTACCTACCTTAGAGTTTTGGATCTGTGACCGCCCTCGTGTCGGCATTCATTTTGAAAATCCATCTTGTGATGCTAACCTCTGGTTATGAGACCGCCTTCGTGTCGGCCTACCTTAGAGTTTAGGATCTGAGATCGCCCTCCTGTCGGCTTTCCTTCTAAAATCCATCTTGTGATGGTAACCTCTGGTTATGAGATCGCCTTCGTATCGGCCTACCTTAGAGTTTAGGATCTGAGACCGTCCTTGTGTCGGCTTTCCTTCTAAAATCCATCATGTGATGGTACCTTCTGGTTATGAGACCGCCTTCGTGTCAGCCTACCTTAGAGTTTAGGATCTGAGACCGGCCTCATGTCGGCTTTCCTTCTAAAATCCATCTTGTGATGGTAACCTCTGGTTATGAGACCGCCTTCGTGTCGGCCTACCTTATAGTTTAGGATCTGAGAGCGCCCTCGTGTCAGCTTTCCTTCATAAATATATCTGATGGTAACCTCTGGTTATGAGACCGCCTTCGTGTCAACCGACCTTAGAGTTTTGGATCTGTGACCGCCCTCGTGTTGGCTTTCCTTTTGAAAATCCATCTTGTGATGCTAACCTCTGGTTATGAGACTGCCTTCATGTCGGCCTACCTTAGAGTTTAGGATCTGAGACCGCCCTCCTGTCGACTTTCCTTCTAAAATCCATCTTGTGATGGTAACCTCTGGTTATGAGACCGCCTTCGTGTCGGCCTACCTTAGAGATTAGGATCTGAGACCGCCCTCGTGTCGGCTTTCCTTCTAACATCCATCTTGTGATGGTACTCTTGGGTTATGAGGCCGCCTTCGTGTTGGCCTACCTTAGAGTTTAGGATCTGAGACCGGCCTCGTGTCGGCTTTCCTTCTAAAATCCATCTTGTGATGGTAACCTCTGGTTATGAGACCGCCTTCGTGTCGGCCTACCTTATAGTTTAGGATCTGAGAGCGCCCTCGTGTCAGCTTTTCTTTTAAAATCTATCTGATGGTAACCTCTGGTTATGAGACCGCCTTCGTGTCGGCCTACCTTAGAGTTTAGGATCTGAGACCGTCCTTGTGTCGGCTTTCCTTCTAAAATCCATCATGTGATGGTACCTTCTGGTTATGAGACCGCCTTCGTGTCAGCCTACCTTAGAGTTTAGGATCTGAGACCGCCCTCCTGTCGACTTTCCTTCTAAAATCCATCTTGTGATGGTAACCTCTGGTTATGAGACCGCCTTCGTGTCGGCCTACCTTAGAGATTAGGATCTGAGACCGCCCTCGTGTCGGCTTTCCTTCTAACATCCATCTTGTGATGGTACTCTCGGGTTATGAGGCCGCCTTCGTGTTGGCCTACCTTAGAGTTTAGGATCTGAGACCGGCCTCGTGTCGGCTTTCCTTCTAAAATCCATCTTGTGATGGTAACCTCTGGTTATGAGACCGCCTTCGTGTCGGCCTACCTTATAGTTTAGGATCTGAGAGCGCCCTCGTGTCAGCTTTCCTTCTAAAATATATCTTATGGTAACCTCTGGTTATGTGACCGCCTTCGTGTCTACCTACCTTAGAGTTTTGGATCTGTGACCGCCCTTGTGTCGGCATTCATTTTGAAAATCCATCTTGTGATGCTAACCTCTGGTTATGAGACCGCCTTCGTGTCGGCCTACCTTAGAGTTTAGGATCTGAGATCGCCTTCCTGTCGGCTTTCCTTCTAAAATCCATCTTGTGATGGTAACCTCTGGTTATAAGATCGCCTTCGTATCGGCCTACCTTAGAGTTTAGGATCTGAGACCGTCCTTGTGTCAGCTTTCCTTCTAAAATCCATCATGTGATGGTACCTTCTGGTTATGAGACCGCCTTCGTGTCAGCCTACCTTAGAGTTTAGGATCTGAGACCGGCCTCGTGTCGGCTTTCCTTCTAAAATCCATCTTGTGATGGTAACCTCTAGTTATGAGACCGCCTTCGTGTCGGCCTACCTTATAGTTTAGGATCTTAGAGCGCCCTCGTGTCAGCTTTCCTTCATAAATATATCTGATGGTAACCTCTGGTTATGAGACCGCCTTCGTGTCAACCTACCTTAGAGTTTTGGATCTATGACCGCCCTCGTGTTGGCTTTCCTTTTGAAAATCCATCTTGTGATGCTAACCTCTGGTTATGAGACTGCCTTCGTGTCGGCCTACCCTAGAGTTTAGGATCTGAGACCGCCCTCCTGTCGACTTTCCTTCTAAAATCCATCTTGTGATGGTAACCTCTGGTTATGAGACCGCCTTCGTGTCGGCCTACCTTAGAGATTAGGATCTGAGACCGCCCTCGTGTCGGCTTTCCTTCTAACATCCAATTTGTGATGGTACTCTCGGGTTATGAGGCCGCCTTCGTGTTGGCCTACCTTAGAGTTTAGGATCTGAAACCGGCCTCGTGTCGGCTTTCCTTCTAAAATCCATCTTGTGATGGTAATCTCTGGTTATGAGACCGCCTTCGTGTCGGCCTACCTTATAGTTTAGGATCTGAGAGCGCCCTCGTGTCAGCTTTTCTTCTAAAATCTATCTGATGGTAACCTCTGGTTATGAGACCGCCTTCGTGTCGGCCTACCTTAGAGTTTAGGATCTGAGACCGGCCTCGTGTCGGCTTTTATTCTAAAATCCATCTTGTGATGGTAACCTCTGGTTATGAGACCGCCTTCGTGTCGGCCTACCTTAGAGATTAGGATCTGAGACCGCCCTCGTGTCGGCTTTCCTTCTAACATCCATCTTGTGATGGTACTCTCGGGTTATGAGGCCGCCTTCGTGTTGGCCTACCTTAGAGTTTAGGATCTGAGACCGGCCTCGTGTCGGCTTTCCTTCTAAAATCCATCTTGTGATGGTAACCTCTGGTTATGTGACTGCCTTCGTGTCTACCTACCTTAGAGTTTTGGATCTGTGACCGCCCTCGTGTCGGCATTCATTTTGAAAATCCATCTTGTGATGCTAACCTCTGGTTATGAGACCGCCTTCGTGTCGGCCTACCTTAGAGTTTAGGATCTGAGATCGCCCTCCTGTCGGCTTTCCTTCTAAAATCCATCTTGTGATGGTAACCTCTGGTTATGAGATCGCCTTCGTATCGGCCTACCTTAGAGTTTAGGATCTGAGACCGTCCTTGTGTCAGCTTTCCTTCTAAAATCCATCATGTGATGGTACCTTCTGGTTATGAGACCGCCTTCGTGTCAGCCTACCTTAGAGTTTAGGATCTGAGACCGGCCTCGTGTCGGCTTTCCTTCTAAAATCCATCTTGCGATGGTAACCTCTGGTTATGAGACCGCCTTCGTGTCGGCCTACCTTATAGTTTAGGATCTGAGAGCGCCCTCGTGTCAGCTTTCCTTCATAAATATATCTGATGGTAACCTCTGGTTATGAGACCGCCTTCGTGTCAACCTACCTTAGAGTTTTGGATCTATGACCGCCCTCGTGTTGGCTTTCCTTTTGAAAATCCATCTTGTGATGCTAACCTCTGGTTATGAGACTGCCTTCGTGTCGGCCTACCTTAGAGTTTAGGATCTGAGACCGCCCTCCTGTCGACTTTCCTTCTAAAATCCATCTTGTGATGGTAACCTCTGGTTATGAGACCGCCTTCGTGTCGGCCTACCTTATAGTTTAGGATCTGAGAGCGCCCTCGTGTCAGCTTTCCTTCTAAAATATATCTTATGGTAACCTCTGGTTATGTGACCGCCTTCGTGTCTACCTACCTTAGAGTTTTGGATCTGTGACCGCCCTCGTGTCGGCATTCATTTTGAAAATCCATCTTGTGATGCTAACCTCTGGTTATGAGACCGCCTTCGTGTCGGCCTACCTTAGAGTTTAGGATCTGAGATCGCCCTCCTGTCGGCTTTCCTTCTAAAATCCATCTTGTGATGGTAACCTCTGGTTATGAGATCGCCTTCGTATCGGCCTACCTTAGAGTTTAGGATCTGAGACCGTCCTTGTGTCAGCTTTCCTTCTAAAATCCATCATGTGATGGTACCTTCTGGTTATGAGACCGCCTTCGTGTCAGCCTACCTTAGAGTTTAGGATCTGAGACCGGCCTCGTGTCGGCTTTCCTTCTAAAATCCATCTTGTGATGGTAACCTCTGGTTATGAGACCGCCTTCGTGTCGGCCTACCTTATAGTTTAGGATCTGAGAGCGCCCTCGTGTCAGCTTTCCTTCATAAATATATCTGATGGTAACCTCTGGTTATGAGACCGCCTTCGTGTCAACCTACCTTAGAGTTTTGGATCTATGACCGCCCTCGTGTTGGCTTTCCTTTTGAAAATCCATCTTGTGATGCTAACCTCTGGTTATGAGACTGCCTTCGTGTCGGCCTACCTTAGAGTTTAGGATCTGAGACCGCCCTCCTGTCGACTTTCCTTCTAAAATCCATCTTGTGATGGTAACCTCTGGTTATGAGACCGCCTTCGTGTCGGCCTACCTTAGAGATTAGGATCTGAGACCGCCCTCGTGTCGGCTTTCCTTCTAACATCCATCTTGTGATGGTACTCTCGGGTTATGAGGCCGCCTTCGTGTTGGCCTACCTTAGAGTTTAGGATCTGAAACCGGCCTCGTGTCGGCTTTCCTTCTAAAATCCATCTTGTGATGGTAATCTCTGGTTATGAGACCGCCTTCGTGTCGGCCTACCTTATAGTTTAGGATCTGAGAGCGCCCTCGTGTCAGCTTTTCTTCTAAAATCTATCTGATGGTAACCTCTGGTTATGAGACCGCCTTCGTGTCGGCCTACCTTAGAGTTTAGGATCTGAGACCGGCCTCGTGTCGGCTTTTATTCTAAAATCCATCTTGTGATGGTAACCTCTGGTTATGAGACCGCCTTCGTGTCGGCCTACCTTAGAGATTAGGATCTGAGACCGCCCTCGTGTCGGCTTTCCTTCTAACATCCATCTTGTGATGGTACTCTCGGGTTATGAGGCCGCCTTCGTGTTGGCCTACCTTAGAGTTTAGGATCTGAGACCGGCCTCGTGTCGACTTTCCTTCTAAAATCCATCTTGTGATGGTAACCTCTGGTTATGTGACTGCCTTCGTGTCTACCTACCTTAGAGTTTTGGATCTGTGACCGCCCTCGTGTCGGCATCATTTTGAAAATCCATCTTGTGATGCTAACCTCTGGTTATGAGACCGCCTTCGTGTCGGCCTACCTTAGAGTTTAGGATCTGAGATCGCCCTCCTGTCGGCTTTCCTTCTAAAATCCATCTTGTGATGGTAACCTCTGGTTATGAGACCGCCTTCGTGTCGGCCTACCTTATAGTTTAGGATCTGAGAGCGCCCTCGTGTCAGCTTTCCTTCTAAAATATATCTTATGGTAACCTCTGGTTATGTGACCGCCTTCGTGTCTACCTACCTTAGAGTTTTGGATCTGTGACCGCCCTCGTGTCGGCATTCATTTTGAAAATCCATCTTGTAATGCTAACCTCTGGTTATGAGACCGCCTTCGTGTCGGCCTACCTTAGAGTTTAGGATCTGAGATCGCCCTCCTGTCGGCTTTCCTTCTAAAATCCATCTTGTGATGGTAACCTCTGGTTATGAGATCGCCTTCGTATCGGCCTACCTTAGAGTTTAGGATCTGAGACCGTCCTTGTGTCAGCTTTCCTTCTAAAATCCATCATGTGATGGTACCTTCTGGTTATGAGACCGCCTTCGTGTCAGCCTACCTTAGAGTTTAGGATCTGAGACCGGCCTCGTGTCGGCTTTCCTTCTAAAATCCATCTTGTGATGGTAACCTCTGGTTATGAGACCGCCTTCGTGTCGGCCTACTTTATAGTTTAGGATCTGAGAGCGCCCTCGTGTCAGCTTTCCTTCATAAATATATCTGATGGTAACCTCTGGTTATGAGACCGCCTTCGTGTCAACCTACCTTAGAGTTTTGGATCTATGACCGCCCTCGTGTTGGCTTTCCTTTTGAAAATCCATCTTGTGATGCTAACCTCTGGTTATGAGACTGCCTTCGTGTCGGCCTACCTTAGAGTTTAGGATCTGAGACCGCCCTCCTGTCGACTTTCCTTCTAAAATCCATCTTGTGATGGTAACCTCTGGTTATGAGACCGCCTTCGTGTCGGCCTACCTTAGAGATTAGGATCTGAGACCGCCCTCGTGTCGGCTTTCCTTCTAACATCCATCTTGTGATGGTACTCTCGGGTTATGAGGCCACCTTCTTGTTGGCCTACCTTAGAGTTTAGGATCTGAGACCGGCCTCGTGTCGGCTTTCCTTCTAAAATCCATCTTGTGATGGTAACCTCTGGTTATGAGACCGCCTTCGTGTCGGCCTACCTTATAGTTTAGGATCTGAGAGCGCCCTCGTGTCAGCTTTTCTTCTAAAATCTATCTGATGGTAACCTCTGGTTATGAGACCGCCTTCGTGTCGGCCTACCTTAGAGTTTAGGATCTGAGACCGGCCTCGTGTCGGCTTTTATTCTAAAATCCATCTTGTGATGGTAACCTCTGGTTATGAGACCGCCTTCGTGTCGGCCTACCTTAGAGATTAGGATCTGAGACCGCCCTCGTGTCGGCTTTCCTTCTAACATCCATCTTGTGATGGTACTCTCGGGTTATGAGGCCGCCTTCGTGTTGGCCTACCTTAGAGTTTAGGATCTGAGACCGGCCTCGTGTCGGCTTTCCTTCTAAAATCCATCTTGTGATGGTAACCTCTGGTTATGAGACCGCCTTCGTGTCGGCCTACCTTATAGTTTAGGGTCTGAGAGCGCCCTCGTGTCAGCTTTCCTTCTAAAATATATCTTATGGTAACCTCTGGTTATGTGACCGCCTTCGTGTCTACCTACCTTAGAGTTTTGGATCTGTGACCGCCCCCGTGTCGGCATTCATTTTGAAAATCCATCTTGTGATGCTAACCTCTGGTTATGAGACTGCCTTCGTGTCGGCCTACCTTAGAGTTTAGGATCTGAGACCGCCCTCCTGTCGACTTTCCTTCTAAAATCCATCTTGTGATGGTAACCTCTGGTTATGAGACCGCCTTCGTGTCGGCCTACCTTAGAGATTAGGATCTGAGACCGCCCTCGTGTCGGCTTTCCTTCTAACATCCATCTTGTGATGGTACTCTCGGGTTATGAGGTCGGCTTCGTGTTGGCCTACCTTAGAGTTTAGGATCTGAGACCGGCCTCGTGTCGGCTTTCCTTCTAAAATCCATCTTGTGATGGTAACCTCTGGTTATGAGACCGCCTTCGTGTCGGCCTACTTTATAGTTTAGGATCTGAGAGCGCCCTCGTGTCAGCTTTCCTTCATAAATATATCTGATGGTAACCTCTGGTTATGAGACCGCCTTCGTGTCAACCTACCTTAGAGTTTTGGATCTATGACCGCCGTCGTGTTGGCTTTCCTTTTGAAAATCCATCTTGTGATGCTAACCTCTGGTTATGAGACTGCCTTCGTGTCGGCCTACCTTAGAGTTTAGGATCTGAGACCGCCCTCCTGTCGACTTTCCTTCTAAAATCCATCTTGTGATGGTAACCTCTGGTTATGAGACCGCCTTCGTGTCGGCCTACCTTAGAGATTAGGATCTGAGACCGCCCTCGTGTCGGCTTTCCTTCTAACATCCATCTTGTGATGGTACTCTCGGGTTATGAGGCCGCCTTCGTGTTGGCCTACCTTAGAGTTTAGGATCTGAGACCGGCCTCGTGTCGGCTTTCCTTCTAAAATCCATCTTGTGATGGTAACCTCTGGTTATGAGACCGCCTTCGTGTCGGCCTACCTTATAGTTTAGGATCTGAGAGCGCCCTCGTGTCAGCTTTTCTTCTAAAATCTATCTGATGGTAACCTCTGGTTATGAGACCGCCTTCGTGTCGGCCTACCTTAGAGTTTAGGATCTGAGACCGGCCTCGTATCGGCTTTTATTCTAAAATCCATCTTGTGATGGTAACCTCTGGTTATGAGACCGCCTTCGTGTCGGCCTACCTTAGAGATTAGGATCTGAGACCGCCCTCGTGTCGGCTTTCCTTCTAACATCCATCTTGTGATGGTACTCTCGGGTTATGAGGCCGCCTTCGTGTTGGCCTACCTTAGAGTTTAGGATCTGAGACCGGCCTCGTGTCGGCTTTCCTTCTAAAATCCATCTTGTGATGGTAACCTCTGGTTATGAGACCGCCTTCGTGTCGGCCTACCTTATAGTTTAGGATCTGAGAGCGCCCTCGTGTCAGCTTTCCTTCTAAAATATATCTTATGGTAACCTCTGGTTATGTGACCGCCTTCGTGTCTACCTACCTTAGAGTTTTGGATCTGTGACCGCCCTCGTGTCGGCATTCATTTTGAAAATCCATCTTGTGATGCTAACCTCTGGTTATGAGACCGCCTTCGTGTCGGCCTACCTTAGAGTTTAGGATCTGAGATCGCCCTCCTGTCGGCTTTCCTTCTAAAATCCATCTTGTGATGGTAACCTCTGGTTATGAGATCGCCTTCGTATCGGCCTACCTTAGAGTTTAGGATCTGAGACCGTCCTTGTGTCGGCTTTCCTTCTAAAATCCATCATGTGATGGTACCTTCTGGTTATGAGACCGCCTTCGTGTCAGCCTACCTTAGAGTTTAGGATCTGAGACCGGCCTCGTGTCGGCTTTCCTTCTAAAATCCATCTTGTGATGGTAACCTCTGGTTATGAGACCGCCTTCGTGTCGGCCTACCTTATAGTTTAGGATCTGAGAGCGCCCTCGTGTCAGCTTTCCTTCATAAATATATCTGATGGTAACCTCTGGTTATGAGACCGCCTTCGTGTCAACCGACCTTAGAGTTTTGGATCTGTGACCGCCCTCGTGTTGGCTTTCCTTTTGAAAATCCATCTTGTGATGCTAACCTCTGGTTATGAGACTGCCTTCGTGTCGGCCTACCTTAGAGTTTAGGATCTGAGACCGCCCTCCTGTCGACTTTCCTTCTAAAATCCATCTTGTGATGGTAACCTCTGGTTATGAGACCGCCTTCGTGTCGGCCTACCTTAGAGATTAGGATCTGAGACCGCGCTCGTGTCGGCTTTCCTTCTAACATCCATCTTGTGATGGTACTCTCGGGTTATGAGGCCGCCTTCGTGTTGGCCTAGCTTAGAGTTTAGGATCTGAGACCGGCCTCGTGTCGGCTTTCCTTCTAAAATCCATCTTGTGATGGTAACCTCTGGTTATGAGACCGCCTTCGTGTCGGCCTACCTTATAGTTTAGGATCTGAGAGCGCCCTCGTGTCAGCTTTTCTTTTAAAATCTATCTGATGGTAACCTCTGGTTATGAGACCGCCTTCGTGTCGGCCTACCTTAGAGTTTAGGATCTGAGACCGTCCTTGTGTCGGCATTCCTTCTAAAATCCATCATGTGATGGTACCTTCTGGTTATGAGACCGCCTTCGTGTCGGCCTACCTTAGAGTTTAGGATCTGATACCGGCCTCGTGTCGGCTTTTATTCTAAAATCCATCTTGTGATGGTAACCTCTGGTTATGAGACCGCCATCGTGTCGGCCTACCTTAGAGATTAGGATCTGAGACCGCCCTCGTGTCGGCTTTCCTTCTAACATCCATCTTGTGATGGTACTCTCGGGTTATGAGGCCGCCTTCGTGTTGGCCTACCTTAGAGTTTAGGATCTGAGACCGGCCTCGTGTCGGCTTTCCTTCTAAAATCCATCTTGTGATGGTAACCTCTGGTTATGAGACCGCCTTCGTGTCGGCCTACCTTATAGTTTAGGATCTGAGAGCGCCCTCGTGTCAGCTTTCCTTCTAAAATATATCTTATGGTAACCTCTGGTTATGTGACCGCCTTCGTGTCTACCTACCTTAGAGTTTTGGATCTGTGACCGCCCTCGTGTCGGCATTCATTTTGAAAATCCATCTTGTGATGCTAACCTCTGGTTATGAGACCGCCTTCGTGTCGGCCTACCTTAGAGTTTAGGATCTGAGATCGCCCTCCTGTCGGCTTTCCTTCTAAAATCCATCTTGTGATGGTAACCTCTGGTTATGAGATCGCCTTCGTATCGGCCTACCTTAGAGTTTAGGATCTGAGACCGTCCTTGTGTCGGCTTTCCTTCTAAAATCCATCATGTGATGGTACCTTCTGGTTATGAGACCGCCTTCGTGTCGGCCTACCTTAGAGTTTAGGATCTGAGACCGGCCTCGTGTCGGCTTTTATTCTAAAATCCATCTTGTGATGGTAACCTCTGGTTATGAGACCGCCATCGTGTCGGCCTACCTTAGAGATTAGGATCTGAGACCGCCCTCGTGTCGGCTTTCCTTCTAACATCCATCTTGTGATGGTACTCTCGGGTTATGAGGCCGCCTTCGTGTTGGCCTACCTTAGAGTTTAGGATCTGAGACCGGCCTCGTGTCGGCTTTCCTTCAAAAATCCATCTTGTGATGGTAACCTCTGGTTATGAGACCGCCTTCGTGTCGGCCTACCTTATAGTTTAGGATCTGAGAGCGCCCTCGTGTCAGCTTTCCTTCTAAAATATATCTTATGGTAACCTCTGGTTATGTGACCGCCTTCGTGTCTACCTACCTTAGAGTTTTGGATCTGTGACCGCCCTCGTGTCGGCATTCATTTTGAAAATCCATCTTGTGATGCTAACCTCTGGTTATGAGACCGCCTTCGTGTCGGCCTACCTTAGAGTTTAGGATCTGAGATCGCCCTCCTGTCGGCTTTCCTTCTAAAATCCATCTTGTGATGGTAACCTCTGGTTATGAGATCGCCTTCGTATCGGCCTACCTTAGAGTTTAGGATCTGAGACCGTCCTTGTGTCGGCTTTCCTTCTAAAATCCATCATGTGATGGTACCTTCTGGTTATGAGACCGCCATCGTGTCGGCCTACCTTAGAGTTTAGGATCTGAGACCGGCCTCGTGTCGGCTTTTATTCTAAAATCCATCTTGTGATGGTAACCTCTGGTTATGAGACCGCCATCGTGTCGGCCTACCTTAGAGATTAGGATCTGAGACCGCCCTCGTGTCGGCTTTCCTTCTAACATCCATCTTGTGATGGTACTCTCGGGTTATGAGGCCGCCTTCGTGTTGGCCTACCTTAGAGTTTAGGATCTGAGACCGGCCTCGTGTCGGCTTTCCTTCTAAAATCCATCTTGTGATGGTAACCTCTGGTTATGAGACCGCCTTCGTGTCGGCCTACCTTATAGTTTAGGATCTGAGAGCGCCCTCGTGTCAGCTTTCCTTCTAAAATATATCTTATGGTAACCTCTGGTTATGTGACCGCCTTCGTGTCTACCTACCTTAGAGTTTTGGATCTGTGACCGCCCTCGTGTCGGCATTCATTTTGAAAATCCATCTTGTGATGCTAACCTCTGGTTATGAGACCGCCTTCGTGTCGGCCTACCTTAGAGTTTAGGATCTGAGATCGCCCTCCTGTCGGCTTTCCTTCTAAAATCCATCTTGTGATGGTAACCTCTGGTTATGAGATCGCCTTCGTATCGGCCTACCTTAGAGTTTAGGATCTGAGACCGTCCTTGTGTCGGCTTTCCTTCTAAAATCCATCATGTGATGGTACCTTCTGGTTATGAGACCGCCTTCGTGTCAGCCTACCTTAGAGTTTAGGATCTGAGACCGGCCTCGTGTCGGCTTTCCTTCTAAAATCCATCTTGTGATGGTAACCTCTGGTTATGAGACCACCTTCGTGTCGGCCTACCTTATAGTTTAGGATCTGAGAGCGCCCTCGTGTCAGCTTTCCTTCATAAATATATCTGATGGTAACCTCTGGTTATGAGACCGCCTTCGTGTCAACCGACCTTAGAGTTTTGGATCTGTGACCGCCCTCGTGTTGGCTTTCCTTTTGAAAATCCATCTTGTGATGCTAACCTCTGGTTATGAGACTGCCTTCGTGTCGGCCTACCTTAGAGTTTAGGATCTGAGACCGCCCTCCTGTCGACTTTCCTTCTAAAATCCATCTTGTGATGGTAACCTCTGGTTATGAGACCGCCTTCGTGTCGGCCTACCTTAGAGATTAGGATCTGAGACCGCGCTCGTGTCGGCTTTCCTTCTAACATCCATCTTGTGATGGTACTCTCGGGTTATGAGGCCGCCTTCGTGTTGGCCTACCTTAGAGTTTAGGATCTGAGACCGGCCTCGTGTCGGCTTTCCTTCTAAAATCCATCTTGTGATGGTAACCTCTGGTTATGAGACCGCCTTCGTGTCGGCCTACCTTATAGTTTAGGATCTGAGAGCACCCTCGTGTCAGCTTTTCTTCTAAAATCTATCTGATGGTAACCTCTGGTTATGAGACCGCCTTCGTGTCGGCCTACCTTAGAGTTTAGGATCTGAGACCGGCCTCGTGTCGGCTTTTATTCTAAATCCATCTTGTGATGGTAACCTCTGGTAATGAGACCGCCTTCGTGTCGGTCTACCTTATAGTTTAGGATCTGAGAGCGCCCTCGTGTCAGCTTTCCTTCTAAAATATATCTTATGGTAACCTCTGGTTATGTGACCGCCTTCGTGTCTACCTACCTTAGAGTTTTGGATCAGTGACCGCCCTCGTGTCGGCATTCCTTTTGAAAATCCATCTTGTGATGCTAACCTCTGGTAAAGAGACCGCCTTCGTGTCGGCCTACCTTAGAGTTTAGGATCTGAGATCGCCCTCCTGTCGACTTTCCTTCTAAAATCCATCTTGTGATGGTAACCTCTGGTTATGAGACCGCCTTCGTGTCGGCCGACCTTAGAGATTAGGATCTGAGACCGCCCTCGTGTCGGCTTTCCTTCTAACATCCATCTTGTGATGGTACTCTCGGGTTATGAGGCCGCCTTCGTGTTGGCCTACCTTAGAGTTTAGGATCTGAGACCGGCCTCGTGTCGGCTTTCCTTCTAAAATCCATCTTGTGATGGTAACCTCTGGTTATGAGACCGCCTTCGTGTCGGCCTACCTTATAGTTTAGGATCTGAGAGCGCCCTCGTGTCAGCTTTTCTTTTAAAATCTATCTGATGGTAACCTCTGGTTATGAGACCGCCTTCGTGTCGGCCTACCTTAGTGTTTAGGATCTGAGACCGTCCTTGTGTCGGCATTCCTTCTAAAATCCATCATGTGATGGTACCTTCTGGTTATGAGACCGCCTTCGTGTCAGCCTACCTTAGAGTTTAGGATCTGAGACCGCCCTCCTGTCGACTTTCCTTCTAAAATCCATCTTGTGATGGTAACCTCTGGTTATGAGACCGCCATCGTGTCGGCCTACCTTAGAGATTAGGATCTGAGACCGCCCTCGTGTCGGCTTTCCTTCTAACATCCATCTTGTGATGGTACTCTCGGGTTATGAGGCCGCCTTCGTGTTGGCCTACCTTAGAGTTTAGGATCTGAGACCGGCCTCGTGTCGGCTTTCCTTCTAAAATCCATCTTGTGATGGTAACCTCTGGTTATGAGACCGCCTTCGTGTCGGCCTACCTTATAGTTTAGGATCTGAGAGCGCCCTCGGGTCAGCTTTCCTTCTAAAATATATCTTATGGTAACCTCTGGTTATGTGACCGCCTTCGTGTCTACCTACCTTAGAGTTTTGGATCTGTGACCGCCCTCGTGTCGGCATTCATTTTGAAAATCCATCTTGTGATGCTAACCTCTGTTTATGAGACCGCCTTCGTGTCGGCCTACCTTAGAGTTTAGGATCTGAGATCGCCCTCCTGTCGGTTTTCCTTCTAAAATCCATCTTGTGATGGTAACCTCTGGTTATGAGATCGCCTTCGTATCGGCCTACCTTAGAGTTTAGGATCTGAGACCGTCCTTGTGTCAGCTTTCCTTCTAAAATCCATCATGTGATGGTACCTTCTGGTTATCAGACCGCCTTCGTGTCAACCTACCTTAGAGTTTAGGATCTGAGACCGGCCTCGTGTCGGCTTTCCTTCTAAAATCCATCTTGTGATGGTAACCTCTGGTTATGAGACCGCCTTCGTGTCGGCGTACCTTATAGTTTAGGATCTGAGAGCGCCCTCGTGTCAGCTTTCCTTCATAAATATATCTGATGGTAACCTCTGGTTATGAGACCGCCTTCGTGTCAACCTACCTTAGAGTTTTGGATCTATGACCGCCCTCGTGTTGGCTTTCCTTTTTAAAATCCATCTTGTGATGCTAACCTCTGGTTATGAGACTGCCTTCGTGTCGGCCTACCTTAGAGTTTAGGATCTGAGACCGCCCTCCTGTCGACTTTCCTTCTAAAATCCATCTTGTGATGGTAACCTCTGGTTATGAGACCGCCTTCGTGTCGGCCGACCTTAGAGATTAGGATCTGAGACCTCCCTCGTGTCGGCTTTCCTTCTAACATCCATCTTGTGATGGTACTCTCGGGTTATGAGGCCGCCTTCGTGTTGGCCTACCTTAGAGTTTAGGATCTGAGACCGGCCTCGTGTCGGCTTTCCTTCTAAAATCCATCTTGTGATGGTAACCTCTGGTTATGAGACCGCCTTCGTGTCGGCCTACCTTATAGTTTAGGATCTGAGAGCACCCTCGTGTCAGCCTTTCTTCTAAAATCTATCTGATGGTAACCTCTGGTTATGAGACCGCCTTCGTGTCGGCCTACCTTAGAGTTTAGGATCTGAGACCGGCCTCGTGTCGGCTTTTATTCTAAATCCATCTTGTGATGGTAACCTCTGGTAATGAGACCGCCTTCGTGTCGGTCTACCTTATAGTTTAGGATCTGAGAGCGCCCTCGTGTCAGCTTTCCTTCTAAAATATATCTTATGGTAACCTCTGGTTATGTGACCGCCTTCGTGTCTACCTACCTTAGAGTTTTGGATCAGTGACCGCCCTCGTGTCGGCATTCCTTTTGAAAATCCATCTTGTGATGCTAACCTCTGGTAAAGAGACCGCCTTCGTGTCGGCCTACCTTAGAGTTTAGGATCTGAGATCGCCCTCCTGTCGGCTTTCCTTCTAAAATCCATCTTGTGATGGTAACCTCTGGTTATGAGATCGCCTTCGTATTGGCCAACCTTAGAGTTTAGGATCTGAGACCGTCCTTGTGTCGGCTTTCCTTCTAAAATCCATCATGTGATGGTACCTTCTGGTTATGAGACCGCCTTCGTGTCAGCCTACCTTAGAGTTTAGGATCTGAGACCGCCCTCGTGTCGGCTTTCCTTTGAAAATGCATCTTATGATGGTAACCTTCTTTTATGAGACCGCCTTCATTTCGGCCTACCTTAGAGTTTAGGATCTGAGTCCGACCTCGTGTTGGCTTTCCTTCAAAAATCCATCTTGTGATGGTACCCTCTGGTTATGAGACCGCCTTCATATCGGCGTTCCTTAGAGTTTAGGATCTGAGACTGTCCTCGTGTCGGCTTTCCTTTTGAAAATCCATCTTGTGATGGTAACCTCTAGTTATAAGTCCGCCATCGTGTCGGCCTACCTTAGAGTTTAGGATCTGAGACCGTCCTCGTGTCGGCTTTCCTTCTAAAATCCATCTTGTGATGGTAACCTCTGGTTATGAGACCGCCTTCGTGTCGGCCTACCTTATAGTTTAGGATCTGAGAGCGCCCTCGTGTCAGCTTTCCTTCTAAAATATATCTTATGGTAACCTCTGGTTATGTGACCGCCTTCGTGTCTACCCACCTTAGAGTTTTGGATCTGTGACCGCCCTCGTGTTGGCTTTCCTTTTGAAAATCCATCTTGTGATGCTAACCTCTGGTTATGAGACCGCCTTCGTTTCGGCCTACCTTATAGTTTAGGATCTGAGAGCGCCCTCGTGTCAGCTTTCCTTCTAAAATATATCTTATGGTAACCTCTGGTTATGTGACCGCCTTCGTGTCTACCTACCTTAGAGTTTTGGATCAGTGACCGCCCTCGTGTCGGCATTCCTTTTGAAAATCCATCTTGTGATGCTAACCTCTGGTTATGAGACCGCCTTCGTGTCGGCCTACCTTAGAGTTTAGGATCTGAGATCGCCCTCCTGTCGGCTTTCCTTCTAAAATCCATCTTGTGATGGTAACCTCTGGTTATGAGATCGCCTTCGTATTGGCCAACCTTAGAGTTTAGGATCTGAGACCGTCCTTGTGTCGGCTTTCCTTCTAAAATCCATCATGTGATGGTACCTTCTGGTTATGAGACCGCCTTCGTGTCAGCCTACCTTAGAGTTTAGGATCTGAGACCGCCCTCGTGTCGGCTTTCCTTTGAAAATGCATCTTATGATGGTAACCTTCTTTTATGAGACCGCCTTCATTTCGGCCTACCTTAGAGTTTAGGATCTGAGTCCGACCTCGTGTTGGCTTTCCTTCAAAAATCCATCTTGTGATGGTACCCTCTGGTTATGAGACCGCCTTCATATCGGCGTACCTTAGAGTTTAGGATCTGAGACTGTCCTCGTGTCGGCTTTCCTTTTGAAAATCCATCTTGTGATGGTAACCTCTAGTTATAAGTCCGCCATCGTGTCGGCCTACCTTAGAGTTTAGGATCTGAGACCGTCCTCATGTCGGCTTTCCTTCTAAAATCCATCTTGTGATGGTAACCTCTGGTTATGAGACCGCCTTCGTGTCGGTCTACCTTATAGTTTAGGATCTGAGAGCGCCCTCGTGTCAGCTTTCCTTCTAAAATATATCTTATGGTAACCTCTGGTTATGTGACCGCCTTCGTGTCTACCTACCTTAGAGTTTTGGATCAGTGACCGCCCTCGTGTCGGCATTCCTTTTGAAAATCCATCTTGTGATGCTAACCTCTGGTAAAGAGACCGCCTTCGTGTCGGCCTACCTTAGAGTTTAGGATCTGAGATCGCCCTCCTGTCGGCTTTCCTTCTAAAATCCATCTTGTGATGGTAACCTCTAGTTATGAGATCGCCTTCGTATTGGCCAACCTTAGAGTTTAGGATCTGAGACCGTCCTTGTGTCGGCTTTCCTTCTAAAATCCATCATGTGATGGTACCTTCTGGTTATGAGACCGCCTTCGTGTCAGCCTACCTTAGAGTTTAGGATCTGAGACCGCCCTCGTGTCGGCTTTCCTTTGAAAATGCATCTTATGATGGTAACCTTCTTTTATGAGACCGCCTTCATTTCGGCCTACCTTAGAGTTTAGGATCTGAGTCCGACCTCGTGTTGGCTTTCCTTCAAAAATCCATCTTGTGATGGTACCCTCTGGTTATGAGACCGCCTTCATATCGGCGTACCTTAGAGTTTAGGATCTGAGACTGTCCTCGTGTCGGCTTTCCTTTTGAAAATCCATCTTGTGATGGTAACCTCTAGTTATAAGTCCGCCATCGTGTCGGCCTACCTTAGAGTTTAGGATCTGAGACCGTCCTCGTGTCGGCTTTCCTTCTAAAATCCATCTTGTGATGGTAACCTCTGGTTATGAGACCGCCTTCGTGTCGGCCTACCTTATAGTTTAGGATCTGAGAGCGCCCTCGTGTCAGCTTTCCTTCTAAAATATATCTTATGGTAACCTCTGGTTATGTGACCGCCTTCGTGTCTACCCACCTTAGAGTTTTGGATCTGTGACCGCCCTCGTGTTGGCTTTCCTTTTGAAAATCCATCTTATGATGCTAACCTCTGGTTATGAGACCGCCTTCGTTTCGGCCTACCTTATAGTTTAGGATCTGAGAGCGCCCTCGTGTCAGCTTTCCTTCTAAAATATATCTTATGGTAACCTCTGGTTATGTGACCGCCTTCGTGTCTACCTACCTTAGAGTTTTGGATCAGTGACCGCCCTCGTGTCGGCATTCCTTTTGAAAATCCATCTTGTGATGCTAACCTCTGGTTATGAGACCGCCTTCGTGTCGGCCTACCTTAGAGTTAAGGATCTGAGATCGCCCTCCTGTCGGCTTTCCTTCTAAAATCCATCTTGTGATGGTAACCTCTGGTTATGAGATCGCCTTCGTATTGGCCAACCTTAGAGTTTAGGATCTGAGACCGTCCTTGTGTCGACTTTCCTTCTAAAATCCATCATGTGATGGTACCTTCTGGTTATGAGACCGCCTTCGTGTCAGCCTACCTTAGAGTTTAGGATCTGAGACCGCCCTCGTGTCGGCTTTCCTTTGAAAATGCATCTTATGATGGTAACCTTCTTTTATGAGACCGCCTTCATTTCGGCCTACCTTAGAGTTTAGGATCTGAGTCCGACCTCGTGTTGGCTTTCCTTCAAAAATCCATCTTGTGATGGTACCCTCTGGTTATGAGACCGCTTTCATATCGGCGTACCTTAGAGTTTAGGATCTGAGACTGTCCTCGTGTCGGCTTTCCTTTTGAAAATCCATCTTGTGATGGTAACCTCTAGTTATAAGTCCGCCATCGTGTCGGCCTACCTTAGAGTTTAGGATCTGAGACCGTCCTCATGTCGGCTTTCCTTCTAAAATCCATCTTGTGATGGTAACCTCTGGTTATGAGACCGCCTTCGTGTCGGCCTACCTTATAGTTTAGGATCTGAGAGCGCCTTCGTGTCAGCTTTCCTTCTAAAATATATCTTATGGTAACCTCTGGTTATGTGACCGCCTTCGTGTCTACCCACCTTAGAGTTTTGGATCTGTGACCGCCCTCGTGTTGGCTTTCCTTTTGAAAATCCATCTTGTGATGCTAACCTCTGGTTATGAGACCGCCTTCGTGTCGGCCTACCTTAGAGTTTAGGATCTGAGATCGCCCTCCTGTCGACTTTCCTTCTAAAATCCATCTTGTGATGGTAACCTCTGGTTATGAGATCGCCTTCGTATCGGCCTACCTTAGAGTTTAGGATCTGAGACCGTCCTTGTGTCAGCTTTCCTTCTAAAATCCATCATGTGATGGTACCTTCTGGGTATGAGACCGCCTTCGTGTCAGCCTACCTTAGAGTTCAGGATCTGAGACCGGCCTCGTGTCGGCTTTCCTTCTAAAATCCATCTTGTGATGGTAACCTCTGGTTATGAAACCACCTTCGTGTCGGCCTACCTTATAGTTTAGGATCTGAGAGCGCCCTCGTGTCAGCTTTCCTTCATAAATATATCTGATGGTAACCTCTGGTTATGAGACCGCCTTCGTGTCAACCTACCTTAGAGTTTTGGATCTATGACCGCCCTCGTGTTGGCTTTCCTTTTGAAAATCCATCTTGTGATGCTAACCTCTGGTTAAGAGACTGCCTTCGTGTCGGCCTACCTTAGAGTTTAGGATCTGAGACCGCCCTCCTGTCGACTTTCCTTCTAAAATCCATCTTGTGACGGTAACCTCTGGTTATGAGACCGCCTTCGTGTCGGCCTACCTTAGAGATTAGGATCTGAGACCGCCCTCGTGTCGGCTTTCCTTCTAACATCCATCTTGTGATGGTACTCTCGGGTTATGAGGCCGCCTTCGTGTTGGCCTACCTTAGAGTTTAGGATCTGAGACCAGCCTCGTGTCGGCTTTCCTTCTAAAATCCATCTTGTGATGGTAACCTCGGGTTATGAGACCGCCTTCGTGTCGGCCTACCTTATAGTTTAGGATCTGAGAGCGCCCTCGTGTCAGCTTTTCTTCTAAAATCTATCTGATGGTAACCTCTGGTTATGAGACCGCCTTCGTGTCGGCCTACCTTAGAGTTTAGGATCTGAGACCGGCCTCGTGTCGGCTTTTATTCTAAATCCATCTTGTGATGGTAACCTCTGGTTATGAGACCGCCTTCGTGTCGGCCTTCCTTATAGTTTAGGATCTGAGAGCGCCCTCGTGTCAGCTTTCCTTCTAAAATATATCTTATGGTAACCTCTGGTTATGTGACCGCCTTCGTGTCTACCTACCTTAGAGTTTTGGATCTGTGACCGCCCTCGTGTCGGCATTCATTTTGAAAATCCATCTTGTGATGCTAACCTCTGGTTATGAGACCGCCTTCGTGTCGGCCTACCTTAGAGTTTAGGATCTGAGATCGCCCTCCTGTCGGCTTTCCTTCTAAAATCCATCTTGTGATGGTAACCTCTGGTTATGAGACCGCCTTCGTGTCGGCCTACCTTATAGTTTAGGATCTGAGAGCGCCCTCGTGTCAGCTTTCCTTCTAAAATATATCTTATGGTAACCTCTGGTTATGTGACCGCCTTCGTGTCTACCCACCTTAGAGTTTTGGATCTGTGACCGCCCTCGTGTTGGCTTTCCTTTTGAAAATCCATCTTGTGATGCTAACCTCTGGTTATGAGACCGCCTTCGTGTCGGCCTACCTTAGAGTTTAGGATCTGAGATCGCCCTCCTGTCGACTTTCCTTCTAAAATCCATCTTGTGATGGTAACCTCTGGTTATGAGATCGCCTTCGTATCGGCCTACCTTAGAGTTTAGGATCTGAGACCGTCCTTGTGTCAGCTTTCCTTCTAAAATCCATCATGTGATGGTACCTTCTGGGTATGAGACCGCCTTCGTGTCAGCCTACCTTAGAGTTTAGGATCTGAGACCGGCCTCGTGTCGGCTTTCCTTCTAAAATCCATCTTGTGATGGTAACCTCTGGTTATGAAACCACCTTCGTGTCGGCCTACCTTATAGTTTAGGATCTGAGACTGTCCTCGTGTCGGCTTTCCTTTTGAAAATCCATCTTGTGATGGTAACCTCTAGTTATAAGTCCGCCATCGTGTCGGCCTACCTTAGAGTTTAGGATCTGAGACCGTCCTCGTGTCGGCTTTCCTTCTAAAATCCATCTTGTGATGGTAACCTCTGGTTATGAGACCGCCTTCGTGTCGGCCTACCTTATAGTTTAGGATCTGAGAGCGCCCTCGTGTCAGCTTTCCTTCTAAAATATATCTTATGGTAACCTCTGGTTATGTGACCGCCTTCGTGTCTACCCACCTTAGAGTTTTGGATCTGTGACCGCCCTCGTGTTGGCTTTCCTTTTGAAAATCCATCTTGTGATGCTAACCTCTGGTTATGAGACCGCCTTCGTGTCGGCCTACCTTAGAGTTTAGGATCTGAGATCGCCCTCCTGTCGGCTTTCCTTCTAAAATCCATCTTGTGATGGTAACCTCTGGTTATGAGATCGCCTTCGTATCGGCCTACCTTAGAGTTTAGGATCTGAGACCGTCCTTGTGTCAGCTTTCCTTCTAAAATCCATCATGTGATGGTACCTTCTGGGTATGAGACCGCCTTCGTGTCAGCCTACCTTAGAGTTTAGGATCTGAGACCGACCTCGTGTCGGCTTTCCTTCTAAAATCCATCTTGTGATGGTAACCTCTGGTTATGAGACCGCCTTCGTGTCGGCCTACCTTATAGTTTAGGATCTGAGAGCGCCCTCGTGTCAGCTTTCCTTCATAAATATATCAGATGGTAACCTCTGGTTATGAGACCGCCTTCGTGTCAACCTACCTTAGAGTTTTGGATCTATGACCGCCCTCGTGTTGGCTTTCCTTTTGAAAATCCATCTTGTGATGCTAACCTCTGGTTAAGAGACTGCCTTCGTGTCGGCCTACCTTAGAGTTTAGGATCTGAGACCGCCCTCCTGTCGACTTTCCTTCTAAAATCCATCTTGTGATGGTACTCTCGGGTTATGAGGCCGCCTTCGTGTTGGCCTACCTTAGAGTTTATGATCTGAGACCGGCCTCGTGTCGGCTTTCCGTCTAAAATCCTTCTTGTGATGGTAACCTCTGGTTATGAGACCGCCTTCGTGTCGGCCTACCTTATAGTTTAGGATCTGAGAGCGCCCTCGTGTCAGCTTTTCTTCTAAAATCTATCTGATGGTAACCTCTGGTTATGAGACCGCCTTCGTGTCGGCCTACCTTAGAGTTTAGGATCTGAGATCGCCCTCCTGTCGGCTTTCCTTCTAAAATCCATCTTGTGATGGTAACCTCTGGTTATGAGATCGCCTTCGTATCGGCCTACCTTAGAGTTTAGGATCTGAGACCGTCCTTGTGTCGGCTTTCCTTCTAAAATCCATCATGTGATGGTACCTTCTGGTTATGAGACCGCCTTCGTGTCAGCCTACCTTAGAGTTTAGGATCTGAGACCGGCCTCGTGTCGGCTTTCCTTCTAAAATCCATCTTGTGATGGTAACCTCTGGTTATGAGACCGCCTTCGTGTCGGCCTACCTTATAGTTTAGGATCTGAGAGCGCCCTCGTGTCAGCTTTCCTTCATAAATATATCTGATGGTAACCTCTGGTTATGAGACCGCCTTCGTGTCAACCGACCTTAGAGTTTTGGATCTGTGACCGCCCTCGTGTTGGCTTTCCTTTTGAAAATCCATCTTGTGATGCTAACCTCTGGTTATGAGACTGCCTTCGTGTCGGCCTACCTTAGAGTTTAGGATCTGAGACCGCCCTCCTGTCGACTTTCCTTCTAAAATCCATCTTGTGATGGTAACCTCTGGTTATAAGACCGCCTTCGTGTCAGCCTACCTTAGAGATTAGGATCTGAGACCGCGCTCGTGTCGGCTTTCTTTCTAACATCCATCTTGTGATGGTACTCTCGGGTTATGAGGCCGCCTTCGTGTTGGCCTAGCTTAGAGTTTAGGATCTGAGACCGGCCTCGTGTCGGCTTTCCTTCTAAAATCCATCTTGTGATGGTAACCTCTGGTTATGAGACCGCCTTCGTGTCGGCCTACCTTATAGTTTAGGATCTGAGAGCGCCCTCGTGTCAGCTTTTCTTTTAAAATCTATCTGATGGTAACCTCTGGTTATGAGACCGCCTTCGTGTCGGCCTACCTTAGAGTTTAGGATCTGAGACCGTCCTTGTGTCGGCTTTCCTTCTAAAATCCATCATGTGATGGTACCTTCTGGTTATGAGACCGCCTTCGTGTCAGTCTACCTTAGAGTTTAGGATCTGAGACCGCCCTCCTGTCGACTTTCCTTCTAAAATCCATCTTGTGATGGTAACCTCTGGTTATGAGACCGCCTTCGTGTCGGCCTACCTTAGAGATTAGGATCTGAGACCGCCCTCGTGTCGGCTTTCCTTCTAACATCCATCTTGTGATGGTACTCTCGGGTTATGAGGCCGCCTTCGTGTTGGCCTACCTTAGAGTTTAGGATCTGAGACCGGCCTCGTGTCGGCTTTCCTTCTAAAATCCATCTTGTAATGGTAACCTCTGGTTATGAGACCGCCTTCGTGTCGGCCTACCTTATAGTTTAGGATCTGAGAGCGCCCTCGTGTCAGCTTTCCTTCTAAAATATATCTTATGGTAACCTCTGGTTATGTGACCGCCTTCGTGTCTACCTACCTTAGAGTTTTGGATCTGTGACCGCCCTCGTGTTGGCTTTCCTTTTGAAAATCCATCTTGTGATGCTAACCTCTGGTTAGGAGACTGCCTTCGTGTCGGCCTACCTTAGAGTTTAGGATCTGAGACCGCCCTCCTGTCGGCTTTCCTTCTAAAATCCATCTTGTGACGGTAACCTCTGGTTATGAGACCGCCTTCGTGTCGGCCTACCTTAGAGATTAGGATCTGAGACCGCCCTCGTGTCGGCTTTCCTTCTAACATCCATCTTGTGATGGTACTCTCGGGTTATGAGGCCGCCTTCGTGTTGGCCTACCTTAGAGTTTAGGATCTGAGACCGGCCTCGTGTCGGCTTTCCTTCTAAAATCCATCTTGTGATGGTAACCTCTGGTTATGAGACCGCCTTCGTGTCGGCTTACCTTATTGTTTAGGATCTGAGAGCGCCCTCGTGTCAGCTTTTCTTCTAAAATCTATCTGATGGTAACCTCTGGTTATGAGACCGCCTTCGTGTCAACCTACCTTAGAGTTTTGGATCTATGACCGCCCTCGTGTTGGCTTTCCTTTTGAAAATCCATCTTGTGATGCTAACCTCTGGTTATGAGACTGCCTTCGTGTCGGCCTACCTTAGAGTTTAGGATCTGAGACCGCCCTCCTGTCGACTTTCCTTCTAAAATCCATCTTGTGATGGTAACCTCTGGTTATGAGACCGCCTTCGTGTCGGCCTACCTTAGAGATTAGGATCTGAGACCGCCCTCGTGTCGGCGTTCCTTCTAACATCCATCTTGTGATGGTACTCTCGGGTTATGAGGCCGCCTTCGTGTTGGCCTACCTTAGAGTTTAGGATCTGAGACCGGCCTCGTGTCGGCTTTCCTTCTAAAATCCATCTTGTGATGGTAACCTCTGGTTATGAGACCGCCTTCGTGTCGGCCTACCTTATAGTTTAGGATCTGAGAGCGCCCTCGTGTCAGCTTTTCTTCTAAAATCTATCAGATGGTAACCTCTGGTTATGAGACCGCCTTCGTGTCGGCCTACCTTAGAGTTTAGGATCTGAGACCGGCCTCGTGTCGGCTTTTATTCTAAATCCATCTTGTGATGGTAACCTCTGGTTATGAGACCGCCTTCGTGTCGGCCTACCTTATAGTTTAGGATCTGAGAGCGCCCTCGTGTCAGCTTTCCTTCTAAAATATATCTTATGGTAACCTCTGGTTATGAGACCGCCTTCGTGTCGACCTACCTTAGAGTTTTGGATCTATGACCGTCCTCGTGTCGGCTTTCCTTCTAAAATCCTTCATGTGATGGTACCTTCTGGTTATGAGACCGCCTTCGTGTCAGCCTACCTTAGAGTTTAGGATCTGAGACCGTCCTCGTGTCGGCTTTCCTTTGAAAATGCATCTTGTGATGGTAATCTCTGGTTATGAGACCGCCTTCATGTCTGCCTACCTTAGAGTTTAGGATCTGAGAGCGCCCTCGTGTCAGCTTTCCTTCATAAATATATCTGATGGTAACCTCTGGTTATGAGACCGCCTTCGTGTCAACCTACCTTAGAGTTTTGGATCTATGACCGCCCTCGTGTTGGCTTTCCTTTTGAAAATCCATCTTGTGATGCTAACCTCTGGTTAGGAGACTTCCTTCGTGTCGGCCTACCTTAGAGTTTAGGATCTGAGACCGCCCTCCTGTCGACTTTCCTTCTAAAATCCATCTTGTGACGGTAACCTCTGGTTATGAGACCGCCTTCGTGTCGGCCTACCTTAGAGATTAGGATCTGAGACCGCCCTCGTGTCGGCTTTCCTTCTAACATCCATCTTGTGATGGTACTCTCGGGTTATGAGGCCGCCTTCGTGTTGGCCTACCTTAGAGTTTAGGATCTGAGACCGGCCTCGTGTCGGCTTTCCTTCTAAAATCCATCTTGTGATGGTAACCTCTGGTTATGAGACCGCCTTCGTGTCGGCCTACCTTATAGTTTAGGATCTGAGAGCGCCCTCGTGTCAGCTTTCCTTCTAAAATATATCTTATGGTAACCTCTGGTTATGTGACCGCCTTCGTGTCTACCTACCTTAGAGTTTTGGATCTGTGACCGCCCTCGTGTTGGCTTTCCTTTTGAAAATCCATCTTGTGATGCTAACCTCTGGTTAGGAGACTGCCTTCGTGTCGGCCTACCTTAGAGTTTAGGATCTGAGACCGCCCTCCTGTCGGCTTTCCTTCTAAAATCCATCTTGTGACGGTAACCTCTGGTTATGAGACCGCCTTCGTGTCGGCCTACCTTAGAGATTAGGATCTGAGACCGCCCTCGTGTCGGCGTTCCTTCTAACATCCATCTTGTGATGGTACTCTCGGGTTATGAGGCCGCCTTCGTGTTGGCCTACCTTAGAGTTTAGGATCTGAGACCGGCCTCGTGTCGGCTTTCCTTCTAAAATCCATCTTGTGATGGTAACCTCTGGTTATGAGACCGCCTTCGTGTCGGCCTACCTTATAGTTTAGGATCTGAGAGCGCCCTCGTGTCAGCTTTTCTTCTAAAATCTATCTGATGGTAACCTCTGGTTATGAGACCGCCTTCGTGTCGGCCTACCTTAGAGTTTAGGATCTGAGACCGGCCTCGTGTCGGCTTTTATTCTAAATCCATCTTGTGATGGTAACCTCTGGTTATGAGACCGCCTTCGTGTCGGCCTACCTTATAGTTTAGGATCTGAGAGCGCCCTCGTGTCAGCTTTCCTTCTAAAATATATCTTATGGTAACCTCTGGTTATGAGACCGCCTTCGTGTCGACCTACCTTAGAGTTTTGGATCTATGACCGTCCTCGTGTCGGCTTTCCTTCTAAAATCCTTCATGTGATGGTACCTTCTGGTTATGAGACCGCCTTCGTGTCAGCCTACCTTAGAGTTTAGGATCTGAGACCGTCCTCGTGTCGGCTTTCCTTTGAAAATGCATCTTGTGATGGTAATCTCTGGTTATGAGACCGCCTTCATGTCTGCCTACCTTAGAGTTTAGGATCTGAGAGCGCCCTCGTGTCAGCTTTCCTTCATAAATATATCTGATGGTAACCTCTGGTTATGAGACCGCCTTCGTGTCAACCTACCTTAGAGTTTTGGATCTATGACCGCCCTCGTGTTGGCTTTCCTTTTGAAAATCCATCTTGTGATGCTAACCTCTGGTTAGGAGACTGCCTTCGTGTCGGCCTACCTTAGAGTTTAGGATCTGAGACCGCCCTCCTGTCGACTTTCCTTCTAAAATCCATCTTGTGACGGTAACCTCTGGTTATGAGACCGCCTTCGTGTCGGCCTACCTTAGAGATTAGGATCTGAGACCGCCCTCGTGTCGGCTTTCCTTCTAACATCCATCTTGTGATGGTACTCTCGGGTTATGAGGCCGCCTTCGTGTTGGCCTACCTTAGAGTTTAGGATCTGAGACCGGCCTCGTGTCGGCTTTCCTTCTAAAATCCATCTTGTGATGGTAACCTCTGGTTATGAGACCGCCTTCGTGTCGGCCTACCTTATAGTTTAGGATCTGAGAGCGCCCTCGTGTCAGCTTTCCTTCTAAAATATATCTTATGGTAACCTCTGGTTATGTGACCGCCTTCGTGTCTACCTACCTTAGAGTTTTGGATCTGTGACCGCCCTCGTGTTGGCTTTCCTTTTGAAAATCCATCTTGTGATGCTAACCTCTGGTTAGGAGACTGCCTTCGTGTCGGCCTGCCTTAGAGTTTAGGATCTGAGACCGCCCTCCTGTCGGCTTTCCTTCTAAAATCCATCTTGTGACGGTAACCTCTGGTTATGAGACCGCCTTCGTGTCGGCCTACCTTAGAGATTAGGATCTGAGACCGCCCTCGTGTCGGCTTTCCTTCTAACATCCATCTTGTGATGGTACTCTCGGGTTATGAGGCCGCCTTCGTGTTGGCCTACCTTAGAGTTTAGGATCTGAGACCGGCCTCGTGTCGGCTTTCCTTCTAAAATCCATCTTGTGATGGTAACCTCTGGTTATGAGACCGCCTTCGTGTCGGCTTACCTTATTGTTTAGGATCTGAGAGCGCCCTCGTGTCAGCTTTTCTTCTAAAATCTATCTGATGGTAACCTCTGGTTATGAGACCGCCTTCGTGTCAACCTACCTTAGAGTTTTGGATCTATGACCGCCCTCGTGTTGGCTTTCCTTTTGAAAATCCATCTTGTGATGCTAACCTCTGGTTATGAGACTGCCTTCGTGTCGGCCTACCTTAGAGTTTAGGATCTGAGACCACCCTCCTGTCGACTTTCCTTCTAAAATCCATCTTGTGATGGTAACCTCTGGTTATGAGACCGCCTTCGTGTCGGCCTACCTTAGAGATTAGGATCTGAGACCGCCCTCGTGTCGGCGTTCCTTCTAACATCCATCTTGTGATGGTACTCTCGGGTTATGAGGCCGCCTTCGTGTTGGCCTACCCTAGAGTTTAGGATCTGAGACCGGCCTCGTGTCGGCTTTCCTTCTAAAATCCATCTTGTGATGGTAACCTCTGGTTATGAGACCGCCTTCGTGTCGGCCTACCTTATAGTTTAGGATCTGAGAGCGCCCTCGTGTCAGCTTTTCTTCTAAAATCTATCTGATGGTAACCTCTGGTTATGAGACCGCCTTCGTGTCGGCCTACCTTAGAGTTTAGGATCTGAGACCGGCCTCGTGTCGGCTTTTATTCTAAATCCATCGTGTGATGGTAACCTCTGGTTATGAGACCGCCTTCGTGTCGGCCTACCTTATAGTTTAGGATCTGAGAGCGCCCTCGTGTCAGCTTTCCTTCTAAAATATATCTTATGGTAACCTCTGGTTATGAGACCACCTTCGTGTCGACCTACCTTAGAGTTTTGGATCTATGACCGTCCTCGTGTCGGCTTTCCTTCTAAAATCCTTCATGTGATGGTACCTTCTGGTTATGAGACCGCCTTCGTGTCAGCCTACCTTAGAGTTTAGGATCTGAGACCGTCCTCGTGTCGGCTTTCCTTTGAAAATGCATCTTGTGATGGTAATCTCTGGTTATGAGACCGCCTTCATGTCTGCCTACCTTAGAGTTTAGGATCTGAGAGCGCCCTCGTGTCAGCTTTCCTTCATAAATATATCTGATGGTAACCTCTGGTTATGAGACCGCCTTCGTGTCAACCTACCTTAGAGTTTTGGATCTATGACCGCCCTCGTGTTGGCTTTCCTTTTGAAAATCCATCTTGTGATGCTAACCTCTGGTTATGAGACTGCCTTCGTGTCGGCCTACCTTAGAGTTTTGGATCTGAGACCGCCCTCCTGTCGACTTTCCTTCTAAAATCCATCTTGTGACGGTAACCTCTGGTTATGAGACCGCCTTCGTGTCGGCCTACCTTAGAGATTAGGATCTGAGACCGCCCTCGTGTCGGCGTTCCTTCTAACATCCATCTTGTGATGGTACTCTCGGGTTATGAGGCCGCCTTCGTGTTGGCCTACCTTAGAGTTTAGGATCTGAGACCGGCCTCGTGTCGGCTTTCCTTCTAAAATCCATCTTGTGATGGTAACCTCTGGTTATGAGACCGCCTTCGTGTCGGCCTACCTTATAGTTTAGGATCTGAGAGCGCCCTCGTGTCAGCTTTTCTTCTAAAATCTATCTGATGGTAACCTCTGGTTATGAGACCGCCTTCGTGTCGGCCTACCTTAGAGTTTAGGATCTGAGACCGGCCTCGTGTCGGCTTTTATTCTAAATCCATCGTGTGATGGTAACCTCTGGTTATGAGACCGCCTTCGTGTCGGCCTACCTTATAGTTTAGGATCTGAGAGCGCCCTCGTGTCAGCTTTCCTTCTAAAATATATCTTATGGTAACCTCTGGTTATGAGACCGCCTTCGTGTCGACCTACCTTAGAGTTTTGGATCTATGACCGTCCTCGTGTCGGCTTTCCTTCTAAAATCCTTCATGTGATGGTACCTTCTGGTTATGAGACCGCCTTCGTGTCAGCCTACCTTAGAGTTTAGGATCTGAGACCGTCCTCGTGTCGGCTTTCCTTTGAAAATGCATCTTGTGATGGTAATCTCTGGTTATGAGACCGCCTTCATGTCTGCCTACCTTAGAGTTTAGGATCTGAGAGCGCCCTCGTGTCAGCTTTCCTTCATAAATATATCTGATGGTAACCTCTGGTTATGAGACCGCCTTCGTGTCAACCTACCTTAGAGTTTTGGACCTATGACCGCCCTCGTGTTGGCTTTCCTTTTGAAAATCCATCTTGTGATGCTAACCTCTAGTTAGGAGACTGCCTTCGTGTCGGCCTACCTTAGAGTTTAGGATCTGAGACCGCCCTCCTGTCGACTTTCCTTCTAAAATCCATCTTGTGACGGTAACCTCTGGTTATGAGACCGCCTTCGTGTCGGCCTACCTTAGAGATTAGGATCTGAGACCGCCCTCGTGTCGGCTTTCCTTCTAACATCCATCTTGTGATGGTACTCTCGGGTTATGAGGCCGCCTTCGTGTTGGCCTACCTTAGAGTTTAGGATCTGAGACCGGCCTCGTGTCGGCTTTCCTTCTAAAATCCATCTTGTGATGGTAACCTCTGGTTATGAGACCGCCTTCGTGTCGGCTTACCTTATTGTTTAGGATCTGAGAGCGCCCTCGTGTCAGCTTTTCTTCATAAATATATCTGATGGTAACCTCTGGTTATGAGACCGCCTTCGTGTCAACCTACCTTAGAGTTTTGGATCTATGACCGCCCTCGTGTTGGCTTTCCTTTTGAAAATCCATCTTGTGATGCTAACCTCTGGTTATGAGACTGCCTTCGTGTCGGCCTACCTTAGAGTTTAGGATCTGAGACCGCCCTCCTGTCGACTTTCCTTCTAAAATCCATCTTGTGATGGTAACCTCTGGTTATGAGACCGCCTTCGTGTCGGCCTACCTTAGAGATTAGGATCTGAGACCGCCCTGGTGTCGGCTTTCCTTCTAACATCCATCTTGTGATGGTACTCTCGGGTTATGAGGCCGCCTTCGTGTTGGCCTACCTTAGAGTTTAGGATCTGAGACCGGCCTCGTGTCGGCTTTCCTTCTAAAATCCATCTTGTGATGGTAACCTCTGGTTATGAGACCTCCTTCGTGTCGGCCTAGCTTATAGTTTAGGATCTGAGAGCGCCCTCGTGTCAGCTTTTCTTCTAAAATCTATCTGATGGTAACCTCTGGTTATGAGACCGCCTTCGTGTCGGCCTACCTTAGAGTTTAGGATCTGAGACCGGCCTCGTGTCGGCTTTTATTCTAAATCCATCTTGTGATGGTAACCTCTGGTTATGAGACCGCCTTCGTGTCGGCCTACCTTATAGTTTAGGATCTGAGAGCGCCCTCGTGTCAGCTTTCCTTCTAAAATATATCTTATGGTAACCTCTGGTTATGTGACCGCCTTCGTGTCTACCTACCTTAGAGTTTTGGATCAGTGACCGCCCTCGTGTCGGCATTCCTTTTGAAAATCCATCTTGTGATGCTAACCTCTGGTTATGAGACCGCCTTCGTGTCGGCCTACCTTAGAGTTTAGGATCTGAGATCGCCCTCCTGTCGGCTTTCCTTCTAAAATCCATCTTGTGATGGTATCCTCTAGTTATGAGATCGCCTTCGTATCGGCCAACCTTAGAGTTTAGGATTTGAGACCGTCCTTGTGTCGGCTTTCCTTCTAAAATCCATCATGTGATGGTACCTTCTGGTTATGAGACCGCCTTTGTGTCAGCCTACCTTAGAGTTTAGGATCTGAGACCGCCCTCGTGTCGGCTTTCCTTTGAAAATGCATCTTATGATGGTAACCTTCTTTTATGAGACCGCCTTCATTTCGGCCTACCTTAGAGTTTAGGATCTGAGTCCGCCCTCGTGTTGGCTTTCCTTCAAAAATCCATCTTGTGATGGTACCCTCTGGTTATGAGACCGCCTTCATATCGGCGTACCATAGAGTTTAGGATCTGAGACTGTCCTCGTGTCGGCTTTCCTTTTGAAAATCCATCTTGTGATGGTAACCTCTAGTTATAAGTCCGCCATCGTTTCGGCCTACCTTAGAGTTTAGGATCTGAGACCGTCCTCGTGTCGGCTTTCCTTCTAAAATCCATCTTGTGATGGTAACCTCTGGTTATGAGACCGCCTTCGTGTTGGCCTACCTTATAGTTTAGGATCTGAGAGCGCCCTCGTGTCAGCTTTCCTTCTAAAATATATCTTATGGTAACCTCTGGTTATGTGACCGCCTTCGTGTCTACCCACCTTAGAGTTTTGGATCTGTGACCGCCCTCGTGTTGGCTTTCCTTTTGAAAATCCATCTTGTGATGCTAACCTCTGGTTATGAGACCGCCTTCGTGTCGGCCTACCTTAGAGTTTAGGATCTGAGATCGCCCTCCTGTCGGCTTTCCTTCTAAAGTCCATCTTGTGATGGTAACCTCTGGTTATGAGATCGCCTTCGTATCGGCCTACCTTAGAGTTTAGGATCTGAGACCGTCCTTGTGTCAGCTTTCCTTCTAAAATCCATCATGTGATGGTACCTTCTGGGTATGAGACCGCCTTCGTGTCGGCCTACCTTAGAGTTTAGGATCTGAGACCGTCCTCGTGTCGGCTTTCCTTCTAAAATCCATCGTGTGATGGTAACCTCTGGTTATGAGACCGCCTTCGTGTCGGCCTACCTTATAGTTTAGGATCTGAGAGCGCCCTCGTGTCAGCTTTCCTTCTAAAATATATCTTATGGTAACCTCTGGTTATGAGACCTCCTTCGTGTCGACCTACCTTAGAGTTTTGGATCTATGACCGTCCTCGTGTCGGCTTTCCTTCTAAAATCCTTCATGTGATGGTACCTTCTGGTTATGAGACCGCCTTCGTGTCAGCCTACCTTAGAGTTTAGGATCTGAGACCGTCCTCGTGTCGGCTTTCCTTTGAAAATGCATCTTGTGATGGTAATCTCTGGTTATGAGACCGCCTTCATGTCTGCCTACCTTAGAGTTTAGGATCTGAGAGCGCCCTCGTGTCAGCTTTCCTTCATAAATATATCTGATGGTAACCTCTGATTATGAGACCGCCTTCGTGTCAACCTACCTTAGAGTTTTGGATCTATGACCGCCCTCGTGTTGGCTTTCCGTTTGAAAATCCATCTTGTGATGCTAACCTCTGGTTAGGAGACTGCCTTCGTGTCGGCCTACCTTAGAGTTTAGGATCTGAGACCGCCCTCCTGTCGACTTTCCTTCTAAAATCCATCTTGTGACGGTAACCTCTGGTTATGAGACCGCCTTCGTGTCGGCCTACCTTAGAGATTAGGATCTGAGACCGCCCTCGTGTCGGCTTTCCTTCTAACATCCATCTTGTGATGGTACTCTCGGGTTATGAGGCCGCCTTCGTGTTGGCCTACCTTAGAGTTTAGGATCTGAGACCGGCCTCGTGTCGGCTTTCCTTCTAAAATCCATCTTGTGATGGTAACCTCTGGTTATGAGACCGCCTTCGTGTCGGCTTACCTTATTGTTTAGGATCTGAGAGCGCCCTCGTGTCAGCTTTTCTTCATAAATATATCTGATGGTAACCTCTGGTTATGAGACCGCCTTCGTGTCAACCTACCTTAGAGTTTTGGATCTATGACCGCCCTCGTGTTGGCTTTCCTTTTGAAAATCCATCTTGTGATGCTAACCTCTGGTTATGAGACTGCCTTCGTGTCGGCCTACCTTAGAGTTTAGGATCTGAGACCGCCCTCCTGTCGACTTTCCTTCTAAAATCCATCTTGTGATGGTAACCTCTGGTTATGAGACCGCCTTCGTGTCGGCCTACCTTAGAGATTAGGATCTGAGACCGCCCTGGTGTCGGCTTTCCTTCTAACATCCATCTTGTGATGGTACTCTCGGGTTATGAGGCCGCCTTCGTGTTGGCCTACCTTAGAGTTTAGGATCTGAGACCGGCCTCGTGTCGGCTTTCCTTCTAAAATCCATCTTGTGATGGTAACCTCTGGTTATGAGACCGCCTTCGTGTCGGCCTAGCTTATAGTTTAGGATCTGAGAGCGCCCTCGTGTCAGCTTTTCTTCTAAAATCTATCTGATGGTAACCTCTGGTTATGAGACCGCCTTCGTGTCGGCCTACCTTAGAGTTTAGGATCTGAGACCGGCCTCGTGTCGGCTTTTATTCTAAATCCATCTTGTGATGGTAACCTCTGGTTATGAGACCGCCTTCGTGTCGGCCTACCTTATAGTTTAGGATCTGAGAGCGCCCTCGTGTCAGCTTTCCTTCTAAAATATATCTTATGGTAACCTCTGGTTATGTGACCGCCTTCGTGTCTACCTACCTTAGAGTTTTGGATCAGTGACCGCCCTCGTGTCGGCATTCCTTTTGAAAATCCATCTTGTGATGCTAACCTCTGGTTATGAGACCGCCTTCGTGTCGGCCTACCTTAGAGTTTAGGATCTGAGATCGCCCTCCTGTCGGCTTTCCTTCTAAAATCCATCTTGTGATGGTAACCTCTAGTTATGAGATCGCCTTCGTATCGGCCAACCTTAGAGTTTAGGATTTGAGACCGTCCTTGTGTCGGCTTTCCTTCTAAAATCCATCATGTGATGGTACCTTCTGGTTATGAGACCGCCTTTGTGTCAGCCTACCTTAGAGTTTAGGATCTGAGACCGCCCTCGTGTCGGCTTTCCTTTGAAAATGCATCTTATGATGGTAACCTTCTTTTATGAGACCGCCTTCATTTCGGCCTACCTTAGAGTTTAGGATCTGAGTCCGCCCTCGTGTTGGCTTTCCTTCAAAAATCCATCTTGTGATGGTACCCTCTGGTTATGAGACCGCCTTCATATCGGCGTACCATAGAGTTTAGGATCTGAGACTGTCCTCGTGTCGGCTTTCCTTTTGAAAATCCATCTTGTGATGGTAACCTCTAGTTATAAGTCCGCCATCGTTTCGGCCTACCTTAGAGTTTAGGATCTGAGACCGTCCTCGTGTCGGCTTTCCTTCTAAAATCCATCTTGTGATGGTAACCTCTGGTTATGAGACCGCCTTCGTGTTGGCCTACCTTATAGTTTAGGATCTGAGAGCGCCCTCGTGTCAGCTTTCCTTCTAAAATATATCTTATGGTAACCTCTGGTTATGTGACCGCCTTCGTGTCTACCCACCTTAGAGTTTTGGATCTGTGACCGCCCTCGTGTTGGCTTTCCTTTTGAAAATCCATCTTGTGATGCTAACCTCTGGTTATGAGACCGCCTTCGTGTCGGCCTACCTTAGAGTTTAGGATCTGAGATCGCCCTCCTGTCGGCTTTCCTTCTAAAATCCATCTTGTGATGGTAACCTCTAGTTATGAGATCGCCTTCGTATCGGCCTACCTTAGAGTTTAGGATCTGAGACCGTCCTTGTGTCAGCTTTCCTTCTAAAATCCATCATGTGATGGTACCTTCTGGGTATGAGACCGCCTTCGTGTCGGCCTACCTTAGAGTTTAGGATCTGAGACCGTCCTCGTGTCGGCTTTCCTTCTAAAATCCATCTTGTGATGGTAACCTCTGGTTATGAGACCGCCTTCGTGTTGGCCTACCTTATAGTTTAGGATCTGAGAGCGCCCTCGTGTCAGCTTTCCTTCTAAAATATATCTTATGGTAACCTCTGGTTATGTGACCGCCTTCGTGTCTACCCACCTTAGAGTTTTGGATCTGTGACCGCCCTCGTGTTGGCTTTCCTTTTGAAAATCCATCTTGTGATGCTAACCTCTGGTTATGAGACCGCCTTCGTGTCGGCCTACCTTAGAGTTTAGGATCTGAGATCGCCCTCCTGTCGGCTTTCCTTCAAAAATCCATCTTGTGATGGTAACCTCTGGTTATGAGATCGCCTTCGTATCGGCCTACCTTAGAGTTTAGGATCTGAGACCGTCCTTGTGTCAGCTTTCCTTCTAAAATCCATCATGTGATGGTACCTTCTGGGTATGAGACCGCCTTCGTGTCAGCCTACCTTAGAGTTTAGGATCTGAGACCGGCCTCGTGTCGGCTTTCCTTCTAAAATACATCTTGTGATGGTAACCTCTGGTTATGAGACCGCCTTCGTGTCGGCCTACCTTATAGTTTAGGATCTGAGAGCGCCCTCGTGTCAGCTTTCCTTCATAAATATATCTGATGGTAACCTCTGGGTATGAGACCGCCTTCGTGTGAACCTACCTTAGAGTTTTGGATCTATGACCGCCCTCGTGTTGGCTTTCCTTTTGAAAATCCATCTTGTGATGCTAACCTCTGGTTAGGAGACTGCCTTCGTGTCGGCCTACCTTAGAGTTTAGGATCTGAGACCGCCCTCCTGTCGACTTTCCTTCTAAAATCCATCTTGTGATGGTAACCTCTGGTTATGAGACCGCCTTCGTGTCGGCCTACCTTAGAGATTAGGATCTGAGACCGCCCTCGTGTCGGCGTTCCTTCTAACATCCATCTTGTGATGGTACTCTCGGGTTATGAGGCCGCCTTCGTGTTGGCTTACCTTAGAGTTTAGGATCTGAGACCGGCCTCGTGTCGGCTTTCCTTCTAAAATCCATCTTGTGATGGTAACCTCTGGTTATGAGACCGCCTTCGTGTCGGCCTACCTTATAGTTTAGGATCTGAGAGCGCCCTCGTGTCAGCTTTTCTTCTAAAATCTATCTGATGGTAACCTCTGGTTATGAGACCGCCTTCGTGTCGGCCTACCTTAGAGTTTAGGATCTGAGACCGGCCTCGTGTCGGCTTTTATTCTAAATCCATCTTGTGATGGTAACCTCTGGTTATGAGACCGCCTTCGTGTCGGCCTACCTTATAGTTTAGGATCTGAGAGCGCCCTCGTGTCAGCTTTCCTTCTAAGATATATCTTATGGTAACCTCTGGTTATGTGACCGCCTTCGTGTCTACCTACCTTAGAGTTTTGGATCAGTGACCGCCCTCGTGTCGGCATTCCTTTTGAAAATCCATCTTGTGATGCTAACCTCTGGTTATGAGACCGCCTTCGTGTCGGCCTACCTTAGAGTTTAGGATCTGAGATCGCCCTCCTGTCGGCTTTCCTTCTAAAATCCATCTTGTGATGGTAACCTCTAGTTATGAGATCGCCTTCGTATCGGCCAACCTTAGAGTTTAGGATCTGAGACCGTCCTTGTGTCGGCTTTCCTTCTAAAATCCATCATGTGATGGTACCTTCTGGTTATGAGACCGCCTTTGTGTCAGCCTACCTTAGAGTTTAGGATCTGAGACCGTCCTCGTGTCGGCTTTCCTTTGAAAATGCATCTTATGATGGTAACCTTCTTTTATGAGACCGCCTTCATTTCGGCCTACCTTAGAGTTTAGGATCTGAGTCCGCCTTCGTGTTGGCTTTCCTTCAAAAATCCATCTTGTGATGGTACCCTCTGGTTATGAGACCGCCTTCATATCGGCGTACCTTAGAGTTTAGGATCTGAGACTGTCCTCGTGTCGGCTTTCCTTTTGAAAATCCATCTTGTGATGGTAACCTCTAGTTATAAGTCCGCCATCGTGTCGGCCTACCTTAGAGTTTAGGATCTAAGACCGTCCTCGTGTCGGCTTTCCTTCTAAAATCCATCTTGTGATGCTAACCTCTGGTTATGAGACCGCCTTCGTGTTGGCCTACCTTATAGTTTAGGATCTGAGAGCGCCCTCGTGTCAGCTTTCCTTCTAAAATATATCTTATGGTAACCTCTGGTTATGTGACCGCCTTCGTGTCTACCCACCTTAGAGTTTTGGATCTGTGACCGCCCTCGTGTTGGCTTTCCTTTTGAAAATCCATCTTGTGATGCTAACCTCTGGTTATGAGACCGCCTTCGTGTCGGCCTACCTTAGAGTTTAGGATCTGAGATCGCCCTCCTGTCGGCTTTCCTTCTAAAATCCATCTTGTGATGGTAACCTCTAGTTATGAGATCGCCTTCGTATCGGCCAACCTTAGAGTTTAGGATTTGAGACCGTCCTTGTGTCGGCTTTCCTTCTAAAATCCATCATGTGATGGTACCTTCTGGTTATGAGACCGCCTTTGTGTCAGCCTACCTTAGAGTTTAGGATCTGAGACCGCCCTCGTGTCGGCTTTCCTTTGAAAATGCATCTTATGATGGTAACCTTCTTTTATGAGACCGCCTTCATTTCGGCCTACCTTAGAGTTTAGGATCTGAGTCCGCCCTCGTGTTGGCTTTCCTTCAAAAATCCATCTTGTGATGGTACCCTCTGGTTATGAGACCGCCTTCATATCGGCGTACCATAGAGTTTAGGATCTGAGACTGTCCTCGTGTCGGCTTTCCTTTTGAAAATCCATCTTGTGATGGTAACCTCTAGTTATAAGTCCGCCATCGTTTCGGCCTACCTTAGAGTTTAGGATCTGAGACCGTCCTCGTGTCGGCTTTCCTTCTAAAATCCATCTTGTGATGGTAACCTCTGGTTATGAGACCGCCTTCGTGTTGGCCTACCTTATAGTTTAGGATCTGAGAGCGCCCTCGTGTCAGCTTTCCTTCTAAAATATATCTTATGGTAACCTCTGGTTATGTGACCGCCTTCGTGTCTACCCACCTTAGAGTTTTGGATCTGTGACCGCCCTCGTGTTGGCTTTCCTTTTGAAAATCCATCTTGTGATGCTAACCTCTGGTTATGAGACCGCCTTCGTGTCGGCCTACCTTAGAGTTTAGGATCTGAGATCGCCCTCCTGTCGGCTTTCCTTCTAAAATCCATCTTGTGATGGTAACCTCTAGTTATGAGATCGCCTTC
This sequence comes from Lathyrus tuberosus, assembly GCA_022829125.1. Taxonomy (NCBI): domain Eukaryota; kingdom Viridiplantae; phylum Streptophyta; class Magnoliopsida; order Fabales; family Fabaceae; genus Lathyrus; species Lathyrus tuberosus. Next base: position 12,226,274 of record JALAZF010000038.1, read on the forward strand.
GTATCGGCCTACCTTAGAGTTTAGGATCTGAGACCGTCCTTGTGTCAGCTTTCCTTCTAAAATCCATCATGTGATGGTACCTTCTGGGTATGAGACCGCCTTCGTGTCGGCCTACCTTAGAGTTTAGGATCTGAGACCGTCCTCGTGTCGGCTTTCCTTCTAAAATCCATCTTGTGATGGTAACCTCTGGTTATGAGACCGCCTTCGTGTTGGCCTACCTTATAGTTTAGGATCTGAGAGCGCCCTCGTGTCAGCTTTCCTTCTAAAACATATCTTATGGTAACCTCTGGTTATGTGACCGCCTTCGTGTCTACCCACCTTAGAGTTTTGGATCTGTGACCGCCCTCGTGTTGGCTTTCCTTTTGAAAATCCATCTTGTGATGCTAACCTCTGGTTATGAGACCGCCTTCGTGTCGGCCTACCTTAGAGTTTAGGATCTGAGATCGCCCTCCTGTCGGCTTTCCTTCAAAAATCCATCTTGTGATGGTAACCTCTGGTTATGAGATCGCCTTCGTATCGGCCTACCTTAGAGTTTAGGATCTGAGACCGTCCTTGTGTCAGCTTTCCTTCAAAAATCCATCATGTGATGGTACCTTCTGGGTATGAGACCGCCTTCGTGTCAGCCTACCTTAGAGTTTAGGATCTGAGACCGGCCTCGTGTCGGCTTTCCTTCTAAAATACATCTTGTGATGGTAACCTCTGGTTATGAGACCGCCTTCGTGTCGGCCTACCTTATAGTTTAGGATCTGAGAGCGCCCTCGTGTCAGCTTTCCTTCATAAATATATCTGATGGTAACCTCTGGGTATGAGACCGCCTTCGTGTGAACCTACCTTAGAGTTTTGGATCTATGACCGCCCTCGTGTTGGCTTTCCTTTTGAAAATCCATCTTGTGATGCTAACCTCTGGTTAGGAGACTGCCTTCGTGTCGGCCTACCTTAGAGTTTAGGATCTGAGACCGCCCTCCTGTCGACTTTCCTTCTAAAATCTATCTTGTGATGGTAACCTCTGGTTATGAGACCGCCTTCGTGTCGGCCTACCTTAGAGATTAGGATCTGAGACCGCCCTCGTGTCGGCGTTCCTTCTAACATCCATCTTGTGATGGTACTCTCGGGTTATGAGGCCGCCTTCGTGTTGGCTTACCTTAGAGTTTAGGATCTGAGACCGGCCTCGTGTCGGCTTTCCTTCTAAAATCCATCTTGTGATGGTAACCTCTGGTTATGAGACCGCCTTCGTGTCGGCCTACCTTATAGTTTAGGATCTGAGAGCGCCCTCGTGTCAGCTTTTCTTCTAAAATCTATCTGATGGTAACCTCTGGTTATGAGACCGCCTTCGTGTCGGCCTACCTTAGAGTTTAGGATCTGAGACCGGCCTCGTGTCGGCTTTTATTCTAAATCCATCTTGTGATGGTAACCTCTGGTTATGAGACCGCCTTCGTGTCGGCCTACCTTATAGTTTAGGATCTGAGAGCGCCCTCGTGTCAGCTTTCCTTCTAAAATATATCTTATGGTAACCTCTGGTTATGTGACCGCCTTCGTGTCTACCTACCTTAGAGTTTTGGATCAGTGACCGCCCTCGTGTCGGCATTCCTTTTGAAAATCCATCTTGTGATGCTAACCTCTGGTTATGAGACCGCCTTCGTGTCGGCCTACCTTAGAGTTTAGGATCTGAGATCGCCCTCCTGTCGGCTTTCCTTCTAAAATCCATCTTGTGATGGTAACCTCTAGTTATGAGATCGCCTTCGTATCGGCCAACCTTAGAGTTTAGGATCTGAGACCGTCCTTGTGTCGGCTTTCCTTCTAAAATCCATCATGTGATGGTACCTTCTGGTTATGAGACCGCCTTTGTGTCAGCCTACCTTAGAGTTTAGGATCTGAGACCGTCCTCGTGTCGGCTTTCCTTTGAAAATGCATCTTATGATGGTAACCTTCTTTTATGAGACCGCCTTCATTTCGGCCTACCTTAGAGTTTAGGATCTGAGTCCGCCCTCGTGTTGGCTTTCCTTCAAAAATCCATCTTGTGATGGTACCCTCTGGTTATGAGACCGCCTTCATATCGGCGTACCTTAGAGTTTAGGATCTGAGACTGTCCTCGTGTCGGCTTTCCTTTTGAAAATCCATCTTGTGATGGTAACCTCTAGTTATAAGTCCGCCATCGTGTCGGCCTACCTTAGAGTTTAGGATCTGAGACCGTCCTCGTGTCGGCTTTCCTTCAAAAATCCATCTTGTGATGCTAACCTCTGGTTATGAGACCGCCTTCGTGTTGGCCTACCTTATAGTTTAGGATCTGAGAGCGCCCTCGTGTCAGCTTTCCTTCTAAAATATATCTTATGGTAACCTCTGGTTATGTGACCGCCTTCGTGTCTACCCACCTTAGAGTTTTGGATCTGTGACCGCCCTCGTGTTGGCTTTCCTTTTGAAAATCCATCTTGTGATGCTAACCTCTGGTTATGAGACCGCCTTCGTGTCGGCCTACCTTAGAGTTTAGGATCTGAGATCGCCCTCCTGTCGGCTTTCCTTCTAAAATCCATCTTGTGATGGTAACCTCTGGTTATGAGATCGCCTTCGTATCGGCCTACCTTAGAGTTTAGGATCTGAGACCGTCCTTGTGTCAGCTTTCCTTCTAAAATCCATCATGTGATGGTACCTTCTGGGTATGAGACCGCCTTCGTGTCAGCCTACCTTAGAGTTTAGGATCTGAGACCGGCCTCGTGTCGGCTTTCCTTCTAAAATCCATCTTGTGATGGTAACCTCTGGTTATGAGACCGCCTTCGTGTCGGCCTACCTTATAGTTTAGGATCTGAGAGCGCCCTCGTGTCAGCTTTCCTTCATAAATATATCTGATGGTAACCTCTGGGTATGAGACCGCCTTCGTGTCAACCTACCTTAGAGTTTTGGATCTATGACCGCCCTCGTGTTGGCTTTCCTTTTGAAAATCCATCTTGTGATGCTAACCTCTGGTTAGGAGACTGCCTTCGTGTCGGCCTACCTTAGAGTTTAGGATCTGAGACCGCCCTCCTGTCGACTTTCCTTCTAAAATCCATCTTGTGATGGTAACCTCTGGTTATGAGACCGCCTTCGTGTCGGCCTACCTTAGAGATTAGGATCTGAGACCGCCCTCGTGTCGGCGTTCCTTCTAACATCCATCTTGTGATGGTACTCTCGGGTTATGAGGCCGCCTTCGTGTTGGCCTACCTTAGAGTTTAGGATCTGAGACCGGCCTCGTGTCGGCTTTCCTTCTAAAATCCATCTTGTGATGGTAACCTCTAGTTATGAGACCGCCTTCGTGTCGGCCTACCTTATAGTTTAGGATCTGAGAGCGCCCTCGTGTCAGCTTTTCTTCTAAAATCTATCTGATGGTAACCTCTGGTTATGAGACCGCCTTCGTGTCGGCCTACCTTAGAGTTTAGGATCTGAGACCGGCCTCGTGTCGGCTTTTATTCTAAATCCATCTTGTGATGGTAACCTCTGGTTATGAGACCGCCTTCGTGTCGGCCTACCTTATAGTTTAGGATCTGAGAGCGCCCTCGTGTCAGCTTTCCTTCTAAAATATATCTTATGGTAACCTCTGGTTATGAGACCGCCTTCGTGTCGACCTACCTTAGAGTTTTGGATCTGTGACCGTCCTCGTGTCGGCTTTCCTTCTAAAATCCTTCATGTGATGGTACCTTCTGGTTATGAGACCGCCTTCGTGTCAGCCTACCTTAGAGTTTAGGATCTGAGACCGTCCTCGTGTCGGCTTTCCTTTGAAAATGCATCTTGTGATGGTAATCTCTGGTTATGAGACCGCCTTCATGTCTGCCTACCTTAGAGTTTAGGATCTGAGAGCGCCCTCGTGTCAGCTTTCCTTCATAAATATATCTGATGGTAACCTCTGGTTATGAGACCGCCTTCGTGTCAACCTACCTTAGAGTTTTGGATCTATGACCGCCCTCGTGTTGGCTTTCCTTTTGAAAATCCATCTTGTGATGCTAACCTCTGGTTAGGAGACTGCCTTCGTGTCGGCCTACCTTAGAGTTTAGGATCTGAGACCGCCCTCCTGTCGACTTTCCTTCTAAAATCCATCTTGTGACGGTAACCTCTGGTTATGAGACCGCCTTCGTGTCGGCCTACCTTAGAGATTAGGATCTGAGACCGCCCTCGTGTCGGCTTTCCTTCTAACATCCATCTTGTGATGGTACTCTCGGGTTATGAGGCCGCCTTCGTGTTGGCCTACCTTAGAGTTTAGGATCTGAGACCGGCCTCGTGTCGGCTTTCCTTCTAAAATCCATCTTGTGATGGTAACCTCTGGTTATGAGACCGCCTTCGTGTCGGCTTACCTTATTGTTTAGGATCTGAGAGCGCCCTCGTGTCAGCTTTTCTTCATAAATATATCTGATGGTAACCTCTGGTTATGAGACCGCCTTCGTGTCAACCTACCTTAGAGTTTTGGATCTATGACCGCCCTCGTGTTGGCTTTCCTTTTGAAAATCCATCTTGTGATGCTAACCTCTGGTTATGAGACTGCCTTCGTGTCGGCCTACCTTAGAGTTTAGGATCTGAGACCGCCCTCCTGTCGACTTTCCTTCTAAAATCCATCTTGTGATGGTAACCTCTGGTTATGAGATCGCCTTCGTATCGGCCTACCTTAGAGTTTAGGATCTGAGACCGTCCTTGTGTCAGCTTTCCTTCTAAAATCCATCATGTGATGGTACCTTCTGGGTATGAGACCGCCTTCGTGTCAGCCTACCTTAGAGTTTAGGATCTGAGACCGGCCTCGTGTCGGCTTTCCTTCTAAAATCCATCTTGTGATGGTAACCTCTGGTTATGAGACCGCCTTCGTGTCGGCCTACCTTATAGTTTAGGATCTGAGAGCGCCCTCGTGTCATCTTTCCTTCATAAATATATCTGATGGTAACCTCTGGGTATGAGACCGCCTTCGTGTCAACCTACCTTAGAGTTTTGGATCTATGACCGCCCTCGTGTTGGCTTTCCTTTTGAAAATCCATCTTGTGATGCTAACCTCTGGTTAGGAGACTGCCTTCGTGTCGGCCTACCTTAGAGTTTAGGATCTGAGACCGCCCTCCTGTCGACTTTCCTTCTAAAATCCATCTTGTGATGGTAACCTCTGGTTATGAGACCGCCTTCATGTCGGCCTACCTTAGAGATTAGGATCTGAGACCGCCCTCGTGTCGGCGTTCCTTCTAACATCCATCTTGTGATGGTACTCTCGGGTTATGAGGCCGCCTTCGTGTTGGCCTACCTTAGAGTTTAGGATCTGAGACCGGCCTCGTGTCGGCTTTCCTTCTAAAATCCATCTTGTGATGGTAACCTCTGGTTATGAGACCGCCTTCGTGTCGGCCTACCTTATAGTTTAGGATCTGAGAGCGCCCTCGTGTCAGCTTTTCTTCTAAAATCTATCTGATGGTAACCTCTGGTTATGAGACCGCCTTCGTGTCGGCCTACCTTAGAGTTTAGGATCTGAGACCGGCCTCGTGTCGGCTTTTATTCTAAATCCATCTTGTGATGGTAACCTCTGGTTATGAGACCGCCTTCGTGTCGGCCTACCTTATAGTTTAGGATCTGAGAGCGCCCTCGTGTCAGCTTTCCTTCTAAAATATATCTTATGGTAACCTCTGGTTATGAGACCGCCTTCGTGTCGACCTACCTTAGAGTTTTGGATCTGTGACCGTCCTCGTGTCGGCTTTCCTTCTAAAATCCTTCATGTGATGGTACCTTCTGGTTATGAGACCGCCTTCGTGTTAGCCTACCTTAGAGTTTAGGATCTGAGACCGTCCTCGTGTCGGCTTTCCTTTGAAAATGCATCTTGTGATGGTAATCTCTGGTTATGGGACCGCCTTCATGTCTGCCTACCTTAGAGTTTAGGATCTGAGAGCGCCCTCGTGTCAGCTTTCCTTCATAAATATATCTGATGGTAACCTCTGGTTATGAGACCGCCTTCGTGTCAACCTACCTTAGAGTTTTGGATCTATGACCGCCCTCGTGTTGGCTTTCCTTTTGAAAATCCATCTTGTGATGCTAACCTCTGGTTAGGAGACTGCCTTCGTGTTGGCCTACCTTAGAGTTTAGGATCTGAGACCGCCCTCCTGTCGACTTTCCTTCTAAAATCCATCTTGTGATGGTAACCTCTGGTTATGAGACCGCCTTCGTGTCGGCCTACCTTAGAGATTAGGATCTGAGACCGCCCTCGTGTCGGCTTTCCTTCTAACATCCATCTTGTGATGGTACTCTCGGGTTATGAGGCCGCCTTCGTGTTGGCCTACCTTAGAGTTTAGGATCTGAGACCGGCCTCGTGTCGGCTTTCCTTCTAAAATCCATCTTGTGATGGTAACCTCTGGTTATGAGACCGCCTTCGTGTCGGCTTACCTTATTGTTTAGGATCTGAGAGCGCCCTCGTGTCAGCTTTTCTTCATAAATATATCTGATGGTAACCTCTGGTTATGAGACCGCCTTCGTGTCAACCTACCTTAGAGTTTTGGATCTATGACCGCCCTCGTGTTGGCTTTCCTTTTGAAAATCCATCTTGTGATGCTAACCTCTGGTTATGAGACTGCCTTCGTGTCGGCCTACCTTAGAGTTTAGGATCTGAGACCGCCCTCCTGTCGACTTTCCTTCTAAAATCCATCTTGTGATGGTAACCTCTGGTTATGAGACCGCCTTCGTGTCGGCCTACCTTAGAGATTAGGATCTGAGACCGCCCTCGTGTCGGCTTTCCTTCTAACATCCATCTTGTGATGGTACTCTCGGGTTATGAGGCCGCCTTCGTGTTGGCCTACCTTAGAGTTTAGGATCTGAGACCGGCCTCGTGTCGGCTTTCCTTCTAAAATCCATCTTGTGATGGTAACCTCTGGTTATGAGACCGCCTTCGTGTCGGCCTACCTTATAGTTTAGGATCTGAGAGCGCCCTCGTGTCAGCTTTTCTTCTAAAATCTATCTAATGGTAACCTCTGGTTATGAGAACGCCTTCGTGTCGGCCTACCTTAGAGTTTAGGATCTGAGACCGGCCTCGTGTCGGCTTTTATTCTAAATCCATCTTGTGATGGTAACCTCTGGTTATGAGACCGCCTTCGTGTCGGCCTACCTTATAGTTTAGGATCTGAGAGCGCCCTCGTGTCAGCTTTCCTTCTAAAATATATCTTATGGTAACCTCTGGTTATGTGACCGCCTTCGTGTCTACCTACCTTAGAGTTTTGGATCAGTGACCGCCCTCGTGTCGGCATTCCTTTTGAAAATCCATCTTGTGATGGTAACCTCTGGTTATGAGACCGCCTTCGTGTCGGCCTACCTTATAGTTTAGGATCTGAGAGCGCCCTCGTGTCAGCTTTCCTTCTAAAATATATCTTATGGTAACCTCTGGTTATGAGACCGCCTTCGTGTCGACCTACCTTAGAGTTTTGGATCTGTGACCGTCCTCGTGTCGGCTTTCCTTCTAAAATCCTTCATGTGATGGTACCTTCTGGTTATGAGACCGCCTTCGTGTCAGCCTACCTTAGAGTTTAGGATCTGAGACCGTCCTCGTGTCGGCTTTCCTTTGAAAATGCATCTTGTGATGGTAATCTCTGGTTATGAGACCGCCTTCATGTCTGCCTACCTTAGAGTTTAGGATCTGAGAGCGCCCTCGTGTCAGCTTTCCTTCATAAATATATCTGATGGTAACCTCTGGTTATGAGACCGCCTTCGTGTCAACCTACCTTAGAGTTTTGGATCTATGACCGCCCTCGTGTTGGCTTTCCTTTTGAAAATCCATCTTGTGATGCTAACCTCTGGTTAGGAGACTGCCTTCGTGTCGGCCTACCTTAGAGTTTAGGATCTGAGACCGCCCTCCTGTCGACTTTCCTTCTAAAATCCATCTTGTGACGGTAACCTCTGGTTATGAGACCGCCTTCGTGTCGGCCTACCTTAGAGATTAGGATCTGAGACCGCCCTCGTGTCGGCTTTCCTTCTAACATCCATCTTGTGATGGTACTCTCGGGTTATGAGGCCGCCTTCGTGTTGGCCTACCTTAGAGTTTAGGATCTGAGACCGGCCTCGTGTCGGCTTTCCTTCTAAAATCCATCTTGTGATGGTAACCTCTGGTTATGAGACCGCCTTCGGGTCGGCTTACCTTATTGTTTAGGATCTGAGAGCGCCCTCGTGTCAGCTTTTCTTCATAAATATATCTGATGGTAACCTCTGGTTATGAGACCGCCTTCGTGTCAACCTACCTTAGAGTTTTGGATCTATGACCGCCCTCGTGTTGGCTTTCCTTTTGAAAATCCATCTTGTGATGCTAACCTCTGGTTATGAGACTGCCTTCGTGTCGGCCTACCTTAGAGTTTAGGATCTGAGACCGCCCTCCTGTCGACTTTCCTTCTAAAATCCATCTTGTGATGGTAACCTCTGGTTATGAGACCGCCTTCGTGTCGGCCTACCTTAGAGATTAGGATATGAGACCGCCCTCGTGTCGGCTTTCCTTCTAACATCCATCTTGTGTTGGTACTCTCGGGTTATGAGGCCGCCTTCGTGTTGGCCTACCTTAGAGTTTAGGATCTGAGACCGGCCTCATGTCGGCTTTCCTTCTAAAATCCATCTTGTGATGGTAACCTCTGGTTATGAGACCGCCTTCGTGTCGGCCTACCTTATAGTTTAGGATCTGAGAGCGCCCTCGTGTCAGCTTTTCTTCTAAAATCTATATGATGGTAACCTCTGGTTATGAGAACGCCTTCGTGTCGGCCTACCTTAGAATTTAGGATCTGAGACCGGCCTCGTGTCGGCTTTTATTCTAAATCCATCTTGTGATGGTAACCTCTGGTTATGAGACCGCCTTCGTGTCGGCCTACCTTATAGTTTAGGATCTGAGAGCGCCCTCGTGTCAGCTTTCCTTCTAAAATATATCTTATGGTAACCTCTGGTTATGTGACCGCCTTCGTGTCTACCTACCTTAGAGTTTTGGATCAGTGACCGCCCTCGTGTCGGCATTCCTTTTGAAAATCCATCTTGTGATGCTAACCTCTGGTTATGAGACCGCCTTCGTGTCGGCCTACCTTAGAGTTTAGGATCTGAGATCGCCCTCCTGTCGGCTTTCCTTCTAAAATCCATCTTGTGATGGTAACCTCTAGTTATGAGATCGCCTTCGTATCGGCCAACCTTAGAGTTTAGGATCTGAGACCGTCCTTGTGTCGGCTTTCCTTCTAAAATCCAGCATGTGATGGTACCTTCTGGTTATGAGACCGCCTTCGTGTCAGCCTACCTTAGAGTTTAGGATCTGAGACTGCCCTCGTGTCGGCTTTCCTTTGAAAATGCATCTTATGAGGGTAACCTTCTTTTATGAGACCGCCTTCATTTCGGCCTACCTTAGAGTTTAGGATCTGAGTCCGCCCTCGTGTTGGCTTTCCTTCAAAAATCCATCTTGTGATGGTACCCTCTGGTTATGAGACCGCCTTCATATCGGCGTACCTTAGAGTTTAGGATCTGAGACTGTCCTCGTGTCGGCTTTCCTTTTGAAAATCCATCTTGTGATGGTAACCTCTAGTTATAAGTCCGCCATCGTGTCGGCCTACCTTAGAGTTTAGGATCTGAGACCGTCCTCGTGTCGGCTTTCCTTCTAAAATCCATCTTGTGATGGTAACCTCTGGTTATGAGACCGCCTTCGTGTTGGCCTACCTTATAGTTTAGGATCTGAGAGCGCCCTCGTGTCAGCTTTCCTTCTAAAATATATCTTATGGTAACCTCTGGTTATGTGACCGCCTTCGTGTCTACCCACCTTAGAGTTTTGGATCTGTGACCGCCCTCGTGTTGGCTTTCCTTTTGAAAATCCATCTTGTGATGCTAACCTCTGGTTAGGAGACTGCCTTCGTGTCGGCCTACCTTAGAGTTTAGGATCTGAGACCGCCCTCCTGTCGGCTTTCCTTCTAAAATCCATCTTGTGACGGTAACCTCTGGTTATGAGACCGCCTTCGTGTCGGCCTACCTTAGAGATTAGGATCTGAGACCGCCCTCGTGTCGGCTTTCCTTCTAACATCCATCTTGTGATGGTACTCTCGGGTTATGAGGCCGCCTTCGTGTTGGCCTACCTTAGAGTTTAGGATCTGAGACCGGCCTCGTGTCGGCTTTCCTTCTAAAATCCATCTTGTGATGGTAACCTCTGGTTATGAGACCGCCTTCGTGTCGGCTTACCTTATTGTTTAGGATCTGAGAGCGCCCTCGTGTCAGCTTTTCTTCTAAAATCTATCTGATGGTACCCTCTGGTTATGAGACCGCCTTCGTGTCGGCGTACCTTAGAGTTTAGGATCTGAGACTGTCCTTGTGTCGGCTTTCCTTTTGAAAATCCATCTTGTGATGGTAACCTCTAGTTATAAGTCCGCCATCGTGTCGGCCTACCTTAGAGTTTAGGATCTGAGACCGTCCTCGTGCCGGCTTTCCTTCTAAAATCCATCATGTGATGGTACCTTCTGGTTATGAGACCGCCTTCGTGTCAGCCTACCTTAGAGTTTTGGATCTGTGACCGCCCTCGTGTCGGCTTTCCTTTTGAAAATCCATCTTGTGATGCTAACCTCTGGTTATGAGACCGCCTTCGTGTCGGCCTACCTTAGAGTTTAGGATCTGAGACCGGCCTCGTGTCAGCTTTCCTTCATAAATCCATCTTGTGATGGTAACCTCTGGTTATGAGACCGCCTTCGTGTCGGCCTACCTTAGAGTTTAGGATCTGAGACCGCCCTCGTGTTGGCTTTCCATCTAAAATCCATCTTGTGATGGTAACCTCGGGTTATGAGACCGCCTTCGTGTCGGCCTACCTTAGAGTTCAGGATCTGAGACCGCCCTCTTGTCGGCTTTCCTTCTAAAATCCATCTTGTGATGGTAACCTCTGGTTATGATAGCGCCGTCGTGTCTGCCTACCTTAGAGATTAGGATCTGAGACCGCCCTCGTGTCGGCTTTCCTTCTAAAATCCATCTTGTGATGGTAACCTCGGGTTATGAGACCACCTTCGTGTCGGCCTACCTTATAGTTTAGGATCTGAGAGCGCCCTCGTGTCAGCTTTCCTTCATAAATCCATCTTGTGATGGTAACCTCTGGTTATGAGACTGCCTTCGTGTCGGCCTACCTTAGAGTTTAGGATCTGAGACCGCCCTCGTGTTGGCTTTCCATCTAAAATCCATCTTGTGATGGTAACCTCGGGTTATGAGACCGCCTTCGTGTCGGCCTACCTTAGAGTTCAGGATCTGAGACCGCCCTCTTGTCGGCTTTCCTTCTAAAATCCATCTTGTGATGGTAACCTCTGGTTATGATAGCGCCGTCGTGTCTGCCTACCTTAGAGATTAGGATCTGAGACCGCCCTCGTGTCGGCTTTCCTTCTAAAATCCATCTTGTGATGGTACCCTCCGGTTATGAGGCCTCCTTCGTGTTGGCCTACCTTAGAGTTTAGGATCTGAGACCGGCCTCGTGTCGACTTTCCTTCTAAAATCCATCTTGTGATGGTAACCTCTGGTTATGAGACCGCCTTCGTGTCGGCCTTCCTTAGAGTTTAGGTTCCGAGACCGGCCTCGTGTTGGCTTTCTTTCTAAAATCCATCTTGTGATGGTAACCTCTGGTTATGAGACTGCCTTCATGTCAGCCTACCTTAGAGTTTAGGATCTGAGACCGCCCTCGTGTCGGATTTCCTTCTAAAATCTATCTTGTGATGGTACCCTCTGGTTATGAGACCGCCTTCGTGTCGGCCTACCTTAGAGTTTAGGATCGGAGACCACCCTCGTGTCGGCTTTCATTTTGAAAATCAATCTTGTGGTGGTACCCTCTGGGTATGAGACCGCTTTCGTGTCGGCCTACCTTAGAGTTTAGGATCTGAGACCGTCCTCGTGTTGGTTTTCCTTCTAAAATCCATCTTTTGATGGTACCATCTGGTTATGAGACCGCCTTCGTGTCGGCCTACCTTAGAGATTAGGATCTGAGACCGCCCTCGTGTCGACTTTCCTTCTAAAATCCACCTTGTGATGGTACCCTCTGGTTATGAGACCGCCTTCGTGTCGGCCTACCTTATAGTTTAGGATCTGAGAGCGCCCTCGTGTCGGCTTTCCTTCATAAATATATCTGATGGTAACCTCTGGTTATGAGACCGCCTTCGTGTCAACCTACCTTAGAGTTTTGGATCTGTGACCGCCCTCGTGTTGGCTTTCCTTTTGAAAATCCATCTTGTGATGCTAACTTCTGGTTATGAGACTGCCTTCGTGTCGGCCTACCTTAGAGTTTAGGATCTGAGACCGCCCTCCTGTCGAATTTCCTTCTAAAATCCATCTTGTGATGGTAACCTCTGGTCATGAGACCGCCTTCGTGTCGGCCTACCTTAGAGATTAGGATCGGAGACCGCCCTCGTGTCGGCTTTCCTTCTAACATCCATCTTGTGATGGTACTCTCGGGTTATGAGGCTGCCTTCGTGTTGGCCTACCTTAGAGTTTAGGATCTGAGACCGGCCTTGTTTCGGCTTTCCTTCTAAAATCCATCTTGTGATGGTAACCTCTGGTTATGAGACCGCCTTCGAGTCGGCCTACCTTATAGTTTAGGATCTGAGAGCGCCCTCGTGTCAGCTTTTCTTCTAAAATCTATCCGATGGTAACCTCTGGTTATGAGACCACCTTTGTGTCGGCCTACCTTAGAGTTTAGGATCTGAGACCGGCCTCGTGTCGGCTTTCCTTCTAAAATCCATCTTGTGATGGTAACCTCTGGTTATGAGACTGCCTTCGTGTCGGCCTACCTTATAGTTTAGGATCTGAGAGCGCCCTCGTGTCAGCTTTCCTTCTAAAATATATCTTATGGTAACCTCTGGTTATGTGACCGCCTTCGTGTCTACCTACCTTATAGTTTAGGATCTGAGAGCGCCCTCATGTCAGCTTTTCTTCTAAAATCTATCTTATGGTAACCTCTGGTTATGAGACCGCCTTCGTGTCGACCTACCTTAGAGTTTTGGATCTGTGACCGTCCTCGTGTCAGCTTTCCTTCTAAAATCCATCATGTGATGGTACCTTCTGGTTATGAGACCGCCTTCGTGTCAGCCTACCTTAGAGTTTAGGATCTGAGACCGCCCTCCTGTCGACTTTCCTTTGAAAATGCATCTTGTGATGGTAATCTCTGGTTATGAGACCGCCTTCATGTCGGCCTACCTTAGAGTTTAGGATCTGAGACCGGCCTCGTGTCGGCTTTCCTTCTAAAATCCATCTTGTGATGGTAACCTCTGGTTATGAGACCGCCTTCGTGTCGGCCTACCTTAGAGTTCAGGATCTGAGACCGCCCTCTTGTCGGCTTTCCTTCTAAAATCCATCTTGTGATGGAAACCTCTGGTTATGATAGCGCCGTCGTGTCTGCCTACCTTATAGTTTAGGATCTGAGAGCGCCCTCATGTCAGCTTTTCTTCTAAAATCTATCTTATGGTAACCTCTGGTTATGAGACCGCCTTCGTGTCGACCTACCTTAGAGTTTTGGATCTGTGACCGTCCTCGTGTCAGCTTTCCTTCTAAAATCCATCATGTGATGGTACCTTCTGGTTATGAGACCGCCTTCGTGTCAGCCTACCTTAGAGTTTAGGTTCTGAGACCGGCCTCGTGTTGGCTTTCTTTCTAAAATCCATCTTGTGATGGTAACCTCTGGTTATGAGACTGCCTTCGTGTCGGCCTACCTTAGAGTTTAGGATCTGAGACCGCCCTCGTGTCGGATTTCCTTCTAAAATCCATCTTGTGATGGTACCCTCTGGTTATGAGACCGCCTTCGTGTTGACCTACCTTAGAGTTTAGGATCTGAGACCGGCCTCGGGCAGCTTTTCTTCTAAAATCAATCTTGTGATGGTAACCTCTGGTTATGAGACCGCCTTCGTGTCAGCCTTCCTTAGAGTTTAGGATCTGAGACCGGCCTCGTGTCGGCTTTCCTTCTAAATTCCATCTTGTGATGGTAACCTCTGGTTATGAGACCGCCTTCGTGTCGGCCTACCTTATAGTTTAGGATCTGAGAGCGCCCTCGTGTCGGCTTTCCTTCATAAATATATCTGATGGTAACCTCTGGTTATGAGACCGCCTTCGTGTCAACCTAACTTAGAGTTTTGGATCTGTGACCGCCCTCGTGTTGGCTTTCCTTTTGAAAATCCATCTTGTGATGCTAACTTATGGTTATGAGACTGTCTTCGTGTCGGCCTACCTTAGAGTTTAGGATCTGAGACCGCCCTCCTGTCGAATTTCCTTCTAAAATCCATCTTGTGATGGTAACCTCTGGTTATGAGACCGCCTTCGTGTCGGCCTACCTTAGAGTTTAGGATCTGAGACCGGCCTCGTGTTGGCTTTCTTTCTAAAATCCATCTTGTGATGGTAACCTCTGGTTATGAGACTGCCTTCGTGTTGGCCTACCTTAGAGTTTAGGATCTGAGACCGCCCTCGTGTCGGATTTCCTTCTAAAATCCATCTTGTGATGGTACCCTCTGGTTATGAGACCGCCTTCGTGTTGACCTACCTTAGAGTTTAGGATCTGAGACCGGCCTCGGGCAGCTTTTCTTCTAAAATCAATCTTGTGATGGTAACCTCTGGTTATGAGACCGCCTTCGTGTCAGCCTTCCTTAGAGTTTAGGATCTGAGACCGGCCTCGTGTCGGCTTTCCTTCTAAATTCCATCTTGTGATGGTAACCTCTGGTTATGAGACCGCCTTCGTGTCGGCCTACCTTATAGTTTAGGATCTGAGAGCGCCCTCGTGTCGGCTTTCCTTCATAAATATATCTGATGGTAACCTTTGGTTATGAGACCGCCTTCGTGTCAACCTACCTTAGAGTTTTGGATCTGTGACCGCCCTCGTGTTGGCTTTCCTTTTGAAAATCCATCTTGTGATGCTAACTTATGGTTATGAGACTGCCTTCGTGTCGGCCTACCTTAGAGTTTAGGATCTGAGACCGCCCTCCTGTCGAATTTCCTTCTAAAATCCATCTTGTGATGGTAACCTCTGGTTATGAGACCGCCTTCGTGTCGGCCTACCTTAGAGATTAGGATCTGAGACCGCCCTCGTGTCGGCTTTCCTTCTAACATCCATCTTGTGATGGTACTCTCGGGTTATGAGGCTGCCTTCGTGTTGGCCTACCTTAGAGTTTAGGATCTGAGACCGGCCTCGTTTCGGCTTTCCTTCTAAAATCCATCTTGTGATGGTAACCTCTGGTTATGAGACCGCCTTCGAGTCGGCCTACCTTATAGTTTAGGATCTGAGAGCGCCCTCGTGTCAGCTTTTCTTCTAAAATCTATCTGATGGTAACCTCTGTTTATGAGACCGCCTTCGTGTCGGCCTACCTTAGAGTTTAGGATCTGAGACCGGCCTCGTGTCGGCTTTCCTTCTAAAATCCATCTTGTGATGGTAACCTCTGGTTATGAGACCGCCTTCGTGTCGGCCTACCTTATAGTTTAGGATCTGAGAGCGCCCTCGTGTCAGCTTTCCTTCTAAAATATATCTTATGGTAACCTCTGGTTATGTGACCGCCTTCGTGTCTACCTACCTTATAGTTTAGGATCTGAGAGCGCCCTCATGTCAGCTTTTCTTCTAAAATCTATCTTATGGTAACCTCTGGTTATGAGACCGCCTTCGTGTCGACCTACCTTAGAGTTTTGGATCTGTGACCGTCCTCGTGTCAGCTTTCCTTCTAAAATCCATCATGTGATGGTACCTTCTGGTTATGAGACCGCCTTCGTGTCAGCCTACCTTAGAGTTTAGGATCTGAGACCGCCCTCCTGTTGACTTTCCTTTGAAAATGCATCTTGTGATGGTAATCTCTGGTTATGAGACCGCCTTCATGTCGGCCTACCTTAGAGTTTAGGATCTGAGACCGGCCTCGTGTCGGCTTTCCTTCTAAAATCCATCTTGTGATGGTAACCTCTGGTTATGAGACCGCCTTCGTGTCGGCCTACCTTAGAGTTCAGGATCTGAGACCGCCCTCTTGTCGGCTTTCCTTCTAAAATCCATCTTGTGATGGAAACCTCTGGTTATGATAGCGCCGTCGTGTCTGCCTACCTTATAGTTTAGGATCTGAGAGCGCCCTCATGTCAGCTTTTCTTCTAAAATCTATCTTATGGTAACCTCTGGTTATGAGACCGCCTTCGTGTCGACCTACCTTAGAGTTTTGGATCTGTGACCGTCCTCGTGTCAGCTTTCCTTCTAAAATCCATCATGTGATGGTACCTTCTGGTTATGAGACCGCCTTCGTGTCAGCCTACCTTAGAGTTTAGGTTCTGAGACCGGCCTCGTGTTGGCTTTCTTTCTAAAATCCATCTTGTGATGGTAACCTCTGGTTATGAGACTGCCTTCGTGTCGGCCTACCTTAGAGTTTAGGATCTGAGACCGCCCTCGTGTCGGATTTCCTTCTAAAATCCATCTTGTGATGGTACCCTCTGGTTATGAGACCGCCTTCGTGTTGACCTACCTTAGAGTTTAGGATCTGAGACCGGCCTCGGGCAGCTTTTCTTCTAAAATCAATCTTGTGATGGTAACCTCTGGTTATGAGACCGCCTTCGTGTCAGCCTTCCTTAGAGTTTAGGATCTGAGACCGGCCTCGTGTCGGCTTTCCTTCTAAATTCCATCTTGTGATGGTAACCTCTGGTTATGAGACCGCCTTCGTGTCGGCCTACCTTATAGTTTAGGATCTGAGAGCGCCCTCGTGTCGGCTTTCCTTCATAAATATATCTGATGGTAACCTCTGGTTATGAGACCGCCTTCGTGTCAACCTACCTTAGAGTTTTGGATCTGTGACCGCCCTCGTGTTGGCTTTCCTTTTGAAAATCCATCTTGTGATGCTAACCTCTGGTTATGAGACTGCCTTCGTGTCGGCCTACCTTAGAGTTTAGGATCTGAGACCGCCCTCCTGTCGAATTTCCTTCTAAAATCCATCTTGTGATGGTAACCTCTGGTTATGAGACCGCCTTCGTGTCGGCCTACCTTAGAGATTAGGATCTGAGACCGCCCTAGTGTCGGCTTTCCTTCTAACATCCATCTTGTGATGGTACTCTCGGGTTATGAGGCTGCCTTCGTGTTGGCCTACCTTAGAGTTTAGGATCTGAGACCGGCCTCGTTTCGGCTTTCCTTCTAAAATCCATCTTGTGATGGTAACCTCTGGTTATGAGACCGCCTTCGAGTCGGCCTACCTTATAGTTTAGGATCTGAGAGCGCCCTCGTGTCAGCTTTTCTTCTAAAATCTATCTGATGGTAACCTCTGGTTATGAGACCGCCTTCGTGTTGACCTACCTTAGAGTTTAGGATCTGAGACCGGCCTCGGGCAGCTTTTCTTCTAAAATCAATCTTGTGATGGTAACCTCTGGTTATGAGACCGCCTTCGTGTCAGCCTTCCTTAGAGTTTAGGATCTGAGACCGGCCTCGTGTCGGCTTTCCTTCTAAATTCCATCTTGTGATGGTAACCTCTGGTTATGAGACCGCCTTCGTGTCGGCCTACCTTATAGTTTAGGATCTGAGAGCGCCCTCGTGTCGGCTTTCCTTCATAAATATATCTGATGGTAACCTCTGGTTATGAGACCGCCTTCGTGTCAACCTACCTTAGAGTTTTGGATCTGTGACCGCCCTCGTGTTGGCTTTCCTTTTGAAAATCCATCTTGTGATGCTAACTTATGGTTATGAGACTGCCTTCGTGTCGGCCTACCTTAGAGTTTAGGATCTGAGACCGCCCTCCTGTCGAATTTCCTTCTAAAATCCATCTTGTGATGGTAACCTCTGGTTATGAGACCGCCTTCGTGTCGGCCTACCGTTGAGATTAGGATCTGAGATCGCCCTCGTGTCGGCTTTCCTTCTAACATCCATCTTGTGATGGTACTCTCGGGTTATGAGGCTGCCTTCGTGTTGGCCTACCTTAGAGTTTAGGATCTGAGACCGGCCTCGTTTCAGCTTTCCTTCTAAAATCCATCTTGTGATGGTAACCTCTGGTTATGAGACCGCCTTCGAGTCGGCCTACCTTATAGTTTAGGATCTGAGAGCGCCCTCGTGTCAGCTTTTCTTCTAAAATCTATCTGATGGTAACCTCTGGTTATGAGACCGCCTTCGTGTCGGCCTACCTTAGAGTTTAGGATCTGAGACCGGCCTCGTGTCGGCTTTCCTTCTAAAATCCATCTTGTGATGGTAACCTCTGGTTATGAGACCGCCTTCGTGTCGGCCTACCTTATAGTTTAGGATCTGAGAGCGCCCTCGTGTCAGCTTTCCTTCTAAAATATATCTTATGGTAACCTCTGGTTATGTGACCGCCTTCGTGTCTACCTACCTTATAGTTTAGGATCTGAGAGCGCCCTCATGTCAGCTTTTCTTCTAAAATCTATCTTATGGTAACCTCTGGTTATGAGACCGCCTTCGTGTCGACCTACCTTAGAGTTTTGGATCTGTGACCGTCCTCGTGTCAGCTTTCCTTCTAAAATCCATCATGTGATGGTACCTTCTGGTTATGAGACCGCCTTCGTGTCAGCCTACCTTAGAGTTTAGGATCTGAGACCGCCCTCCTGTCGACTTTCCTTTGAAAATGCATCTTGTGATGGTAATCTCTGGTTATGAGACCGCCTTCATGTCGGCCTACCTTAGAGTTTAGGATCTGAGACCGGCCTCGTGTCGGCTTTCCTTCTAAAATCCATCTTGTGATGGTAACCTCTGGTTATGAGACCGCCTTCGTGTCGGCCTACCTTAGAGTTCAGGATCTGAGACCGCCCTCTTGTCGGCTTTCCCTCTAAAATCCATCTTGTGATGGAAACCTCTGGTTATGATAGCGCCGTCGTGTCTGCCTACCTTATAGTTTAGGATCTGAGAGCGCCCTCATGTCAGCTTTTCTTCTAAAATCTATCTTATGGTAACCTCTGGTTATGAGACCGCCTTCGTGTCGACCTACCTTAGAGTTTTGGATCTGTGACCGTCCTCGTGTCAGCTTTCCTTCTAAAATCAATCATGTGATGGTACCTTCTGGTTATGAGACCGCCTTCGTGTCAGCCTACCTTAGAGTTTAGGATCTGAGACCGCCCTCCTGTCGACTTTCCTTTGAAAATGCATCTTGTGATGGTAATCTCTGGTTATGAGACCGCCTTCATGTCGGCCTACCTTAGAGTTTAGGATCTGAGACCGGCCTCGTGTCGGCTTTCCTTCTAAAATCCATCTTGTGATGGTAACCTCTGGTTATGAGACCGCCTTCGTGTCGGCCTACCTTAGAGTTCAGGATCTGAGACCGCCCTCTTGTCGGCTTTCCCTCTAAAATCCATCTTGTGATGGAAACCTCTGGTTATGATAGCGCCGTCGTGTCTGCCTACCTTATAGTTTAGGATCTGAGAGCGCCCTCATGTCAGCTTTTCTTCTAAAATCTATCTTATGGTAACCTCTGGTTATGAGACCGCCTTCGTGTCGACCTACCTTAGAGTTTTGGATCTGTGACCGTCCTCGTGTCAGCTTTCCTTCTAAAATCCATCATGTGATGGTACCTTCTGGTTATGAGACCGCCTTCGTGTCAGCCTACCTTAGAGTTTAGGTTCTGAGACCGGCCTCGTGTTGGCTTTCTTTCTAAAATCCATCTTGTGATGGTAACCTCTGGTTATGAGACTGCCTTCGTGTCGGCCTACCTTAGAGTTTAGGATCTGAGACCGCCCTCGTGTCAGATTTCCTTCTAAAATCCATCTTGTGATGGTACCCTCTGGTTATGAGACCGCCTTCGTGTTGACCTACCTTAGAGTTTAGGATCTGAGACCGGCCTCGGGCAGCTTTTCTTCTAAAATCAATCTTGTGATGGTAACCTCTGGTTATGAGACCGCCTTCGTGTCAGCCTTCCTTAGAGTTTAGGATCTGAGACCGGCCTCGTGTCGGCTTTCCTTCTAAATTCCATCTTGTAATGGTAACCTCTGGTTATGAGACCGCCTTCGTGTCGGCCTACCTTATAGTTTAGGATCTGAGAGCGCCCTCGTGTCGGCTTTCCTTCATAAATATATCTGATGGTAACCTCTGGTTATGAGACCGCCTTCGTGTCAACCTACCTTAGAGTTTTGGATCTGTGACCGCCCTCGTGTTGGCTTTCCTTTTGAAAATCCATCTTGTGATGCTAACCTCTGGTTATGAGACTGCCTTCGTGTCGGCCTACCTTAGAGTTTAGGATCTGAGACCGCCCTCCTGTCGAATTTCCTTCTAAAATCCATCTTGTGATGGTAACCTCTGGTTATGAGACCGCCTTCGTGTCGGCCTACCTTAGAGATTAGGATCTGAGACCGCCCTAGTGTCGGCTTTCCTTCTAACATCCATCTAGTGATGGTACTCTCGGGTTATGAGGCTGCCTTCGTGTTGGCCTACCTTAGAGTTTAAGATCTGAGACCGGCCTCGTTTCGGCTTTCCTTCTAAAATCCATCTTGTGATGGTAACCTCTGGTTATGAGACCGCCTTCGAGTCGGCCTACCTTATAGTTTAGGATCTGAGAGCGCCCTCGTGTCAGCTTTTCTTCTAAAATCTATCTGATGGTAACCTCTGGTTATGAGACCGCCTTCGTGTCGGCCTACCTTAGAGTTTAGGATCTGAGACCGGCCTCGTGTCGGCTTTCCTTCTAAAATCCATCTTGTGATGGTAACCTCTGGTTATGAGACCGCCTTCGTGTCGGCCTACCTTAGAGTTCAGGATCTGAGACCGCCCTCTTGTCGGCTTTCCCTCTAAAATCCATCTTGTGATGGAAACCTATGGTTATGATAGCGCCGTCGTGTCTGCCTACCTTATAGTTTAGGATCTGAGAGCGCCCTCATGTCAGCTTTTCTTCTAAAATCTATCTTATGGTAACCTCTGGTTATGAGACCGCCTTCGTGTCGACCTACCTTAGAGTTTTGGATCTGTGACCGTCCTCGTGTCAGCTTTCCTTCTAAAATCCATCATGTGATGGTACCTTCTGGTTATGAGACCGCCTTCGTGTCAGCCTACCTTAGAGTTTAGGATCTGAGACCGCCCTCCTGTCGACTTTCCTTTGAAAATGCATCTTGTGATGGTAATCTCTGGTTATGAGACCGCCTTCATGTCGGCCTACCTTAGAGTTTAGGATCTGAGACCGGCCTCGTGTCGGCTTTCCTTCTAAAATCCATCTTGTGATGGTAACCTCTGGTTATGAGACCGCCTTCGTGTCGGCCTACCTTAGAGTTCAGGATCTGAGACCGCCCTCTTGTCGGCTTTCCCTCTAAAATCCATCTTGTGATGGAAACCTCTGGTTATGATAGCGCCGTCGTGTCTGCCTACCTTATAGTTTAGGATCTGAGAGCGCCCTCATGTCAGCTTTTCTTCTAAAATCTATCTTATGGTAACCTCTGGTTATGAGACCGCCTTCGTGTCGACCTACCTTAGAGTTTTGGATCTGTGACCGTCCTCGTGTCAGCTTTCCTTCTAAAATCCATCATGTGATGGTACCTTCTGGTTATGAGACCGCCTTCGTGTCAGCCTACCTTAGAGTTTAGGATCTGAGACCGCCCTCCTGTCGACTTTCCTTTGAAAATGCATCTTGTGATGGTAATCTCTGGTTATGAGACCGCCTTCATGTCGGCCTACCTTAGAGTTTAGGATCTGAGACCGGCCTCGTGTCGGCTTTCCTTCTAAAATCCATCTTGTGATGGTAACCTCTGGTTATGAGACCGCCTTCGTGTCGGCCTACCTTAGAGTTCAGGATCTGAGACCGCCCTCTTGTCGGCTTTCCCTCTAAAATCCATCTTGTGATGGAAACCTCTGGTTATGATAGCGCCGTCGTGTCTGCCTACCTTATAGTTTAGGATCTGAGAGCGCCCTCATGTCAGCTTTTCTTCTAAAATCTATCTTATGGTAACCTCTGGTTATGAGACCGCCTTCGTGTCGACCTACCTTAGAGTTTTGGATCTGTGACCGTCCTCGTGTCAGCTTTCCTTCTAAAATCCATCATGTGATGGTACCTTCTGGTTATGAGACCGCCTTCGTGTCAGCCTACCTTAGAGTTTAGGTTCTGAGACCGGCCTCGTGTTGGCTTTCTTTCTAAAATCCATCTTGTGATGGTAACCTCTGGTTATGAGACTGCCTTCGTGTCGGCCTACCTTAGAGTTTAGGATCTGAGACCGCCCTCGTGTCAGATTTCCTTCTAAAATCCATCTTGTGATGGTACCCTCTGATTATGAGACCGCCTTCGTGTTGACCTACCTTAGAGTTTAGGATCTGAGACCGGCCTCGGGCAGCTTTTCTTCTAAAATCAATCTTGTGATGGTAACCTCTGGTTATGAGACCGCCTTCGTGTCAGCCTTCCTTAGAGTTTAGGATCTGAGACCGGCCTCGTGTCGGCTTTCCTTCTAAATTCCATCTTGTAATGGTAACCTCTGGTTATGAGACCGCCTTCGTGTCGGCCTACCTTATAGTTTAGGATCTGAGAGCGCCCTCGTGTCGGCTTTCCTTCATAAATATATCTGATGGTAACCTCTGGTTATGAGACCGCCTTCGTGTCAACCTACCTTAGAGTTTTGGATCTGTGACCGCCCTCGTGTTGGCTTTCCTTTTGAAAATCCATCTTGTGATGCTAACCTCTGGTTATGAGACTGCCTTCGTGTCGGCCTACCTTAGAGTTTAGGATCTGAGACCGCCCTCCTGTCGAATTTCCTTCTAAAATCCATCTTGTGATGGTAACCTCTGGTTATGAGACCGCCTTCGTGTCGGCCTACCTTAGAGATTAGGATCTGAGACCGCCCTAGTGTCGGCTTTCCTTCTAACATCCATCTAGTGATGGTACTCTCGGGTTATGAGGCTGCCTTCGTGTTGGCCTACCTTAGAGTTTAAGATCTGAGACCGGCCTCGTTTCGGCTTTCCTTCTAAAATCCATCTTGTGATGGTAACCTCTGGTTATGAGACCGCCTTCGAGTCGGCCTACCTTATAGTTTAGGATCTGAGAGCGCCCTCGTGTCAGCTTTTCTTCTAAAATCTATCTGATGGTAACCTCTGGTTATGAGACCGCCTTCGTGTCGGCCTACCTTAGAGTTTAGGATCTGAGACCGGCCTCGTGTCGGCTTTCCTTCTAAAATCCATCTTGTGATGGTAACCTCTGGTTATGAGACCGCCTTCGTGTCGGCCTACCTTAGAGTTCAGGATCTGAGACCGCCCTCTTGTCGGCTTTCCCTCTAAAATCCATCTTGTGATGGAAACCTATGGTTATGATAGCGCCGTCGTGTCTGCCTACCTTATAGTTTAGGATCTGAGAGCGCCCTCATGTCAGCTTTTCTTCTAAAATCTATCTTATGGTAACCTCTGGTTATGAGACCGCCTTCGTGTCGACCTACCTTAGAGTTTTGGATCTGTGACCGTCCTCGTGTCAGCTTTCCTTCTAAAATCCATCATGTGATGGTACCTTCTGGTTATGAGACCGCCTTCGTGTCAGCCTACCTTAGAGTTTAGGATCTGAGACCGCCCTCCTGTCGACTTTCCTTTGAAAATGCATCTTGTGATGGTAATCTCTGGTTATGAGACCGCCTTCATGTCGGCCTACCTTAGAGTTTAGGATCTGAGACCGGCCTCGTGTCGGCTTTCCTTCTAAAATCCATCTTGTGATGGTAACCTCTGGTTATGAGACCGCCTTCGTGTCGGCCTACCTTAGAGTTTAGGATCTGAGACCGCCCTCTTGTCGGCTTTCCCTCTAAAATCCATCTTGTGATGGAAACCTCTGGTTATGATAGCGCCGTCGTGTCTGCCTACCTTATAGTTTAGGATCTGAGAGCGCCCTCATGTCAGCTTTTCTTCTAAAATCTATCTTATGGTAACCTCTGGTTATGAGACCGCCTTCGTGTCGACCTACCTTAGAGTTTTGGATCTGTGACCGTCCTCGTGTCAGCTTTCCTTCTAAAATCCATCATGTGATGGTACCTTCTGGTTATGAGACCGCCTTCGTGTCAGCCTACCTTAGAGTTTAGGTTCTGAGACCGGCCTCGTGTTGGCTTTCTTTCTAAAATCCATCTTGTGATGGTAACCTCTGGTTATGAGACTGCCTTCGTGTCGGCCTACCTTAGAGTTTAGGATCTGAGACCGCCCTCGTGTCAGATTTCCTTCTAAAATCCATCTTGTGATGGTACCCTCTGGTTATGAGACCGCCTTCGTGTTGACCTACCTTAGAGTTTAGGATCTGAGACCGGCCTCGGGCAGCTTTTCTTCTAAAATCAATCTTGTGATGGTAACCTCTGGTTATGAGACCGCCTTCGTGTCAGCCTTCCTTAGAGTTTAGGATCTGAGACCGGCCTCGTGTCGGCTTTCCTTCTAAATTCCATCTTGTAATGGTAACCTCTGGTTATGAGACCGCCTTCGTGTCGGCCTACCTTATAGTTTAGGATCTGAGAGCGCCCTCGTGTCGGCTTTCCTTCATAAATATATCTGATGGTAACCTCTGGTTATGAGACCGCCTTCGTGTCAACCTACCTTAGAGTTTTGGATCTGTGACCGCCCTCGTGTTGGCTTTCCTTTTGAAAATCCATCTTGTGATGCTAACCTCTGGTTATGAGACTGCCTTCGTGTCGGCCTACCTTAGAGTTTAGGATCTGAGACCGCCCTCCTGTCGAATTTCCTTCTAAAATCCATCTTGTGATGGTAACCTCTGGTTATGAGACCGCCTTCGTGTCGGCCTACCTTAGAGATTAGGATCTGAGACCACCCTAGTGTCGGCTTTCCTTCTAACATCCATCTAGTGATGGTACTCTCGGGTTATGAGGCTGCCTTCGTGTTGGCCTACCTTAGAGTTTAAGATCTGAGACCGGCCTCGTTTCGGCTTTCCTTCTAAAATCCATCTTGTGATGGTAACCTCTGGTTATGAGACCGCCTTCGAGTCGGCCTACCTTATAGTTTAGGATCTGAGAGCGCCCTCGTGTCAGCTTTTCTTCTAAAATCTATCTGATGGTAACCTCTGGTTATGAGACCGCCTTCGTGTCGGCCTACCTTAGAGTTTAGGATCTGAGACCGGCCTCGTGTCGGCTTTCCTTCTAAAATCCATCTTGTGATGGTAACCTCTGGTTATGAGACCGCCTTCGTGTCGGCCTACCTTATAGTTTAGGATCTGAGAGCGCCCTCGTGTCAGCTTTCCTTCTAAAATATATCTTATGGTAACCTCTGGTTATGTGACCACCTTCGTGTCTACCTACCTTATAGTTTAGGATCTGAGAGCGCCCTCATGTCAGCTTTTCTTCTAAAATCTATCTTATGGTAACCTCTGGTTATGAGACCGCCTTCGTGTCGACCTACCTTAGAGTTTTGGATCTGTGACCGTCCTCGTGTCAGCTTTCCTTCTAAAATCCATCATGTGATGGTACCTTCTGGTTATGAGACCGCCTTCGTGTCAGCCTACCTTAGAGTTTAGGATCTGAGACCGCCCTCCTGTCGACTTTCCTTTGAAAATGCATCTTGTGATGGTAATCTCTGGTTATGAGACCGCCTTCATGTCGGCCTACCTTAGAGTTTAGGATCTGAGAGCGCCCTCGTGTCGGCTTTCCTTCATAAATATATCTGATGGTAACCTCTGGTTATGAGACCGCCTTCGTATCAACCTACCTTAGAGTTTTGGAACTGTGACCGCCCTCGTGTTGGCTTTCCTTTTGAAAATCCATCTTGTGATGCTAACTTATGGTTATGAGACTGCCTTCGTGTCGGCCTACCTTAGAGTTTAGGATCTGAGACCGCCCTCCTGTCGAATTTCCTTCTAAAATCAATCTTGTGGTGGTACCCTCTGGGTATGAGACCGCTTTCGTGTCGGCCTACCTTAGAGTTTAGGATCTGAGACCGGCCTCGTGTTGGCTTTCTTTCTAAAATCCATCTTGTGATGGTAACCTCTGGTTATGAGACTGCCTTCGTGTCGGCCTACCTTAGAGTTTAGGATCTGAGACCGCCCTCGTGTCGGATTTCCTTCTAAAATCCATCTTGTGATGGTATCCTCTGGTTATGAGACCGCCTTCGTGTTGACCTACCTTAGAGTTTAGGATCTGAGACCGGCCTCGGGCAGCTTTTCTTCTAAAATCAATCTTGTGATGGTAACCTCTGGTTATGAGACCGCCTTCGTGTCAGCCTTCCTTAGAGTTTAGGATCTGAGACCGGCCTCGTGTCGGCTTTCCTTCTAAATTCCATCTTGTGATGGTAACCTCTGGTTATGAGACCGCCTTCGTGTCGGCCTACCTTATAGTTTAGGATCTGAGAGCGCCCTCGTGTCGGCTTTCCTTCATAAAGATACCTGATGGTAACCTCTGGTTATGAGACCGCCTTCGTGTCAACCTACCTTAGAGTTTTGGATCTGTGACCGCCCTCGTGTTGGCTTTCCTTTTGAAAATCCATCTTGTGATGCTAACTTATGGTTATGAGACTGCCTTCGTGTCGGCCTACCTTAGAGTTTAGGATCTGAGACCGCCCTCCTGTCGAATTTCCTTCTAAAATCCATCTTGTGATGGTAACCTCTGGTTATGAGACCGCCTTCGTGTCGGCCTACCTTAGAGATTAGGATCTGAGACCGCCCTCGTGTCGGCTTTCCTTCTAACATCCATCTTGTGATGGTACTCTCGGGTTATGAGGCTGCCTTCGTGTTGGCCTACCTTAGAGTTTAGGATCTGAGACCGGCCTCGTTTCGGCTTTCCTTCTAAAATCCATCTTGTGATGGTAACCTCTGGTTATGAGACCGTCTTCGAGTCGGCCTACCTTATAGTTTAGGATCTGAGAGCGCCCTCGTGTCAGCTTTTCTTCTAAAATCTATCTGATGGTAACCTCTGGTTATGAGACCGCCTTCGTGTCGGCCTACCTTAGAGTTTAGGATCTGAGACCGGCCTCGTGTCGGCTTTCCTTCTAAAATCCATCTTGTGATGGTAACCTCTGGTTATGAGACCGCCTTCGTGTCGGCCTACCTTATAGTTTAGGATCTGAGAGCGCCCTCGTGTCAGCTTTCCTTCTAAAATATATCTTATGGTAACCTCTGGTTATGTGACCGCCTTCGTGTCTACCTACCTTATAGTTTAGGATCTGAGAGCGCCCTCATGTCAGCTTTTCTTCTAAAATCTATCTTATGGTAACCTCTGGTTATGAGACCGCCTTCGTGTCGACCTACCTTAGAGTTTTGGATCTGTGACCGTCCTCGTGTCAGCTTTCCTTCTAAAATCCATCATGTGATGGTACCTTCTGGTTATGAGACCGCCTTCGTGTCAGCCTACCTTAGAGTTTAGGATCTGAGACCGCCCTCCTGTCGACTTTCCTTTGAAAATGCATCTTGTGATGGTAATCTCTGGTTATGAGACCGCCTTCATGTCGGCCTACCTTAGAGTTTAGGATCTGAGACCGGCCTCGTGTCGGCTTTCCTTCTAAAATCCATCTTGTGATGGTAACCTCTGGTTATGAGACCGCCTTCGTGTCGGCCTACCTTAGAGTTCAGGATCTGAGACCGCCCTCTTGTCGGCTTTCCTTCTAAAATCCATCTTGTGATGGAAACCTCTGGTTATGATAGCGCCGTCGTGTCTGCCTACCTTATAGTTTAGGATCTGAGAGCGCCCTCATGTCAGCTTTTCTTCTAAAATCTATCTTATGGTAACCTCTGGTTATGAGACCGCCTTCGTGTCGACCTACCTTAGAGTTTTGGATCTGTGACCGTCCTCGTGTCAGCTTTCCTTCTAAAATCCATCATGTGATGGTACCTTCTGGTTATGAGACCGCCTTCGTGTCAGCCTACCTTAGAGTTTAGGTTCTGAGACCGGCCTCGTGTTGGCTTTCTTTCTAAAATCCATCTTGTGATGGTAACCTCTGGTTATGAGACTGCCTTCGTGTCGGCCTACCTTAGAGTTTAGGATCTGAGACCGCCCTCGTGTCGGATTTCCTTCTAAAATCCATCTTGTGATGGTACCCTCTGGTTATGAGACCGCCTTCGTGTTGACCTACCTTAGAGTTTAGGATCTGAGACCGGCCTCGGGCAGCTTTTCTTCTAAAATCAATCTTGTGATGGTAACCTCTGGTTATGAGACCGCCTTCGTGTCAGCCTTCCTTAGAGTTTAGGATCTGAGACCGGCCTCGTGTCGGCTTTCCTTCTAAATTCCATCTTGTGATGGTAACCTCTGGTTATGAGACCGCCTTCGTGTCGGCCTACCTTATAGTTTAGGATCTGATAGCGCCCTCGTGTCGGCTTTCCTTCATAAATATATCTGATGGTAACCTCTGGTTATGAGACCGCCTTCGTGTCAACCTACCTTAGAGTTTTGGATCTGTGACCGCCCTCGTGTTGGCTTTCCTTTTGAAAATCTATCTTGTGATGCTAACCTCTGGTTATGAGACTGCCTTCGTGTCGGCCTACCTTAGAGTTTAGGATCTGAGACCGCCCTCCTGTCGAATTTCCTTCTAAAATCCATCTTGTGATGGTAACCTCTGGTTATGAGACCGCCTTCGTGTCGGCCTACCTTAGAGATTAGGATCTGAGACCGCCCTAGTGTCGGCTTTCCTTCTAACATCCATCTTGTGATGGTACTCTCGGGTTATGAGGCTGCCTTCGTGTTGGCCTACCTTAGAGTTTAGGATCTGAGACCGGCCTCGTTTCGGCTTTCCTTCTAAAATCCATCTTGTGATGGTAACCTCTGGTTATGAGACCGCCTTCGAGTCGGCCTACCTTATAGTTTAGGATCTGAGAGCGCCCTCGTGTCAGCTTTTCTTCTAAAATCTATCTGATGGTAACCTCTGGTTATGAGACCGCCTTCGTGTCGGCCTACCTTAGAGTTTTGGATCTGAGACCGGCCTCGTGTCGGCTTTCCTTCTAAAATCCATCTTGTGATGGTAACCTCTGGTTATGAGACCGCCTTCGTGTCGGCCTACCTTATAGTTTAGGATCTGAGAGCGCCCTCGTGTCAGCTTTCCTTCTAAAATATATCTTATGGTAACCTCTGGTTATGTGACCGCCTTTGTGTCTACCTACCTTATAGTTTAGGATCTGAGAGCGCCCTCATGTCAGCTTTTCTTCTAAAATCTATCTTATGGTAACCTCTGGTTATGAGACCGCCTTCGTGTCGACCTACCTTAGAGTTTAGGATCTGAGACCGGCCTCGGGCAGCTTTTCTTCTAAAATCAATCTTGTGATGGTAACCTCTGGTTATGAGACCGCCTTCGTGTCAGCCTTCCTTAGAGTTTAGGATCTGAGACCGGCCTCGTGTCGGCTTTCCTTCTAAATTCCATCTTGTGATGGTAACCTCTGGTTATGAGACCGCCTTCGTGTCGGCCTACCTTATAGTTTAGGATCTGAGAGCGCCCTCGTGTCGACTTTCCTTCATAAATATATCTGATGGTAACCTCTGGTTATGAGACCGCCTTCGTGTCAACCTACCTTAGAGTTTTGGATCTGTGACCGCCCTCGTGTTGGCTTTCCTTTTGAAAATCCATCTTGTGATGCTAACCTCTGGTTATGAGACTGCCTTCGTGTCGGCCTACCTTAGAGTTTAGGATCTGAGACCGCCCTCCTGTCGAATTTCCTTCTAAAATCCATCTTGTGATGGTAACCTCTGGTTATGAGACCGCCTTCGTGTCGGCCTACCTTAGAGATTAGGATCTGAGACCGCCCTAGTGTCGGCTTTCCTTCTAACATCCATCTTGTGATGGTACTCTCGGGTTATGAGGCTGCCTTCGTGTTGGCCTACCTTAGAGTTTAGGATCTGAGACCGGCCTCGTTTCGGCTTTCCTTCTAAAATCCATCTTGTGATGGTAACCTCTGGTTATGAGACCGCCTTCGAGTCGGCCTACCTTATAGTTTAGGATCTGAGAGCGCCCTCGTGTCAGCTTTTCTTCTAAAATCTATCTGATGGTAACCTCTGGTTATGAGACCGCCTTCGTGTCGGCCTACCTTAGAGTTTAGGATCTGAGACCGGCCTCGTGTCGGCTTTCCTTCTAAAATCCATCTTGTGATGGTAACCTCTGGTTATGAGACCGCCTTCGTGTCGGCCTACCTTAGAGATTAGGATCTGAGACCGCCCTCGTGTCGGCTTTCCTTCTAACATCCATCTTGTGATGGTACTCTCGGGTTATGAGGCTGCCTTCGTGTTGGCCTACCTTAGAGTTTAGGATCTGAGACCGGCCTCGTTTCGGCTTTCCTTCTAAAATCCATCTTGTGATGGTAAACTCTGGTTATGAGACCGCCTTCGAGTCGGCCTACCTTATAGTTTAGGATCTGAGAGCGCCCTCGTGTCAGCTTTTCTTCTAAAATCTATCTGATGGTAACCTCTGGTTATGAGACCGCCTTCGTGTCGGCCTACCTTAGAGTTTAGGATCTGAGACCGGCCTCGTGTCGGCTTTCCTTCTAAAATCCATCTTGTGATGGTAACCTCTGGTTATGAGACCGCCTTCGTGTCGGCCTACCTTATAGTTTAGGATCTGAGAGCGCCCTCGTGTCAGCTTTCCTTCTAAAATATATCTTATGGTAACCTCTGGTTATGTGACCGCCTTCGTGTCTACCTACCTTATAGTTTAGGATCTGAGAGCGCCCTCATGTCAGCTTTTCTTCTAAAATCTATCTTATGGTAACCTCTGGTTATGAGACCGCCTTCGTGTCGACCTACCTTAGAGTTTTGGATCTGTGACCGTCCTCATGTCAGCTTTCCTTCTAAAATCCATCATGTGATGGTACCTTCTGGTTATGAGACCGCCTTCGTGTCAGCCTACCTTAGAGTTTAGGATCTGAGACCGCCCTCCTGTCGACTTTCCTTTGAAAATGCATCTTGTGATGGTAATCTCTGGTTATGAGACCGCCTTCATGTCGGCCTACCTTAGAGTTTAGGATCTGAGACCGGCCTCGTGTCGGCTTTCCTTCTAAAATCCATCTTGTGATGGTAACCTCTGGTTATGAGACCGCCTTCGTGTCGGCCTACCTTAGAGTTCAGGATCTGAGACCGCCCTCTTGTCGGCTTTCCTTCTAAAATCCATCTTGTGATGGAAACCTCTGGTTATGATAGCGCCGTCGTGTCTGCCTACCTTATAGTTTAGGATCTGAGAGCGCCCTCATGTCAGCTTTTCTTCTAAAATCTATCTTATGGTAACCTCTGGTTATGAGACCGCCTTCGTGTCGACCTACCTTAGAGTTTTGGATCTGTGACCGTCCTCGTGTCAGCTTTCCTTCTAAAATCCATCATGTGATGGTACCTTCTGGTTATGAGACCGCCTTCGTGTCAGCCTACCTTAGAGTTTAGGTTCTGAGACCGGCCTCGTGTTGGCTTTCTTTCTAAAATCCATCTTGTGATGGTAACCTCTGGTTATGAGACTGCCTTCG
This sequence comes from Lathyrus tuberosus, assembly GCA_022829125.1. Lineage (NCBI taxonomy): Eukaryota > Viridiplantae > Streptophyta > Magnoliopsida > Fabales > Fabaceae > Lathyrus > Lathyrus tuberosus. Next base: position 12,257,491 of record JALAZF010000038.1, read on the forward strand.
TGTCGGCCTACCTTAGAGTTTAGGATCTGAGACCGCCCTCGTGTCGGATTTCCTTCTAAAATCCATCTTGTGATGGTACCCTCTGGTTATGAGACCGCCTTCGTGTTGACCTACCTTAGAGTTTAGGATCTGAGACCGGCCACGGGCAGCTTTTCTTCTAAAATCAATCTTGTGATGGTAACCTCTGGTTATGAGACCGCCTTCGTGTCAGCCTTCCTTAGAGTTTAGGATCTGAGACCGGCCTCGTGTCGGCTTTCCTTCTAAATTCCATCTTGTGATGGTAACCTCTGGTTATGAGACCGCCTTCGAGTCGGCCTACCTTATAGTTTAGGATCTGAGAGCGCCCTCGTGTCAGCTTTTCTTCTAAAATCTATCTGATGGTAACCTCTGGTTATGAGACCGCCTTCGTGTCGGCCTACCTTAGAGTTTTGGATCTGAGACCGGCCTCGTGTCGGCTTTCCTTCTAAAATCCATCTTGTGATGGTAACCTCTGGTTATGAGACCGCCTTCGTGTCGGCCTACCTTATAGTTTAGGATCTGAGAGCGCCCTCGTGTCAGCTTTCCTTCTAAAATATATCTTATGGTAACCTCTGGTTATGTGACCGCCTTTGTGTCTACCTACCTTATAGTTTAGGATCTGAGAGCGCCCTCATGTCAGCTTTTCTTCTAAAATCTATCTTATGGTAACCTCTGGTTATGAGACCGCCTTCGTGTCGACCTACCTTAGAGTTTAGGATCTGAGACCGGCCTCGGGCAGCTTTTCTTCTAAAATCAATCTTGTGATGGTAACCTCTGGTTATGAGACCGCCTTCGTGTCAGCCTTCCTTAGAGTTTAGGATCTGAGACCGGCCTCGTGTCGGCTTTCCTTCTAAATTCCATCTTGTGATGGTAACCTCTGGTTATGAGACCGCCTTCGTGTCGGCCTACCTTATAGTTTAGGATCTGAGAGCGCCCTCGTGTCGACTTTCCTTCATAAATATATCTGATGGTAACCTCTGGTTATGAGACCGCCTTCGTGTCAACCTACCTTAGAGTTTTGGATCTGTGACCGCCCTCGTGTTGGCTTTCCTTTTGAAAATCCATCTTGTGATGCTAACCTCTGGTTATGAGACTGCCTTCGTGTCGGCCTACCTTAGAGTTTAGGATCTGAGACCGCCCTCCTGTCGAATTTCCTTCTAAAATCCATCTTGTGAGGGTAACCTCTGGTTATGAGACCGCCTTCGTGTCGGCCTACCTTAGAGATTAGGATCTGAGACCGCCCTAGTGTCGGCTTTCCTTCTAACATCCATCTTGTGATGGTACTCTCGGGTTATGAGGCTGCCTTCGTGTTGGCCTACCTTAGAGTTTAGGATCTGAGACCGGCCTCGTTTCGGCTTTCCTTCTAAAATCCATCTTGTGATGGTAACCTCTGGTTATGAGACCGCCTTCGAGTCAGCCTACCTTATAGTTTAGGATCTGAGAGCGCCCTCGTGTCAGCTTTTCTTCTAAAATCTATCTGATGGTAACCTCTGGTTATGAGACCGCCTTCGTGTCGGCCTACCTTAGAGTTTAGGATCTGAGACCGGCCTCGTGTCGGCTTTCCTTCTAAAATCCATCTTGTGATGGTAACCTCTGGTTATGAGACCGCCTTCGTGTCGGCCTACCTTAGAGATTAGGATCTGAGACCGCCCTCGTGTCGGCTTTCCTTCTAACATCCATCTTGTGATGGTACTCTCGGGTTATGAGGCTGCCTTCGTGTTGGCCTACCTTAGAGTTTAGGATCTGAGACCGGCCTCGTTTCGGCTTTCCTTCTAAAATCCATCTTGTGATGGTAACCTCTGGTTATGAGACCGCCTTCGAGTCGGCCTACCTTATAGTTTAGGATCTGAGAGCGCCCTCGTGTCAGCTTTTCTTCTAAAATCTATCTGATGGTAACCTCTGGTTATGAGACCGCCTTCGTGTCGGCCTACCTTAGAGTTTAGGATCTGAGACCGGCCTCGTGTCGGCTTTCCTTCTAAAATCCATCTTGTGATGGTAACCTCTGGTTATGAGACCGCCTTCGTGTCGGCCTACCTTATAGTTTAGGATCTGAGAGCGCCCTCGTGTCAGCTTTCCTTCTAAAATATATCTTATGGTAACCTCTGGTTATGTGACCGCCTTCGTGTCTACCTACCTTATAGTTTAGGATCTGAGAGCGCCCTCATGTCAGCTTTTCTTCTAAAATCTATCTTATGGTAACCTCTGGTTATGAGACCGCCTTCGTGTCGACCTACCTTAGAGTTTTGGATCTGTGACCGTCCTCGTGTCAGCTTTCCTTCTAAAATCCATCATGTGATGGTACCTTCTGGTTATGAGACCGCCTTCGTGTCAGCCTACCTTAGAGTTTAGGATCTGAGACCGCCCTCCTGTCGACTTTCCTTTGAAAATGCATCTTGTGATGGTAATCTCTGGTTATGAGACCGCCTTCATGTCGGCCTACCTTAGAGTTTAGGATCTGAGACCGGCCTCGTGTCGGCTTTCCTTCTAAAATCCATCTTGTGATGGTAACCTCTGGTTATGAGACCGCCTTCGTGTCGGCCTACCTTAGAGTTCAGGATCTGAGACCGCCCTCTTGTCGGCTTTCCTTCTAAAATCCATCTTGTGATGGAAACCTCTGGTTATGATAGCGCCGTCGTGTCTGCCTACCTTATAGTTTAGGATCTGAGAGCGCCCTCATGTCAGCTTTTCTTCTAAAATCTATCTTATGGTAACCTCTGGTTATGAGACCGCCTTCGTGTCGACCTACCTTAGAGTTTTGGATCTGTGACCGTCCTCGTGTCAGCTTTCCTTCTAAAATCCATCATGTGATGGTACCTTCTGGTTATGAGACCGCCTTCGTGTCAGCCTACCTTAGAGTTTAGGTTCTGAGACCGGCCTCGTGTTGGCTTTCTTTCTAAAATCCATCTTGTGATGGTAACCTCTGGTTATGAGACTGCCTTCGTGTCGGCCTACCTTAGAGTTTAGGATCTGAGACCGCCCTCGTGTCGGATTTCCTTCTAAAATCCATCTTGTGATGGTACCCTCTGGTTATGAGACCGCCTTCGTGTTGACCTACCTTAGAGTTTAGGATCTGAGACCGGCCACGGGCAGCTTTTCTTCTAAAATCAATCTTGTGATGGTAACCTCTGGTTATGAGACCGCCTTCGTGTCAGCCTTCCTTAGAGTTTAGGATCTGAGACCGGCCTCGTGTCGGCTTTCCTTCTAAATTCCATCTTGTGATGGTAACCTCTGGTTATGAGACCGCCTTCGTGTCGGCCTACCTTATAGTTTAGGATCTGATAGCGCCCTCGTGTCGGCTTTCCTTCATAAATATATCTGATGGTAACCTCTGGTTATGAGACCGCCTTCGTGTCAACCTACCTTAGAGTTTTGGATCTGTGACCGCCCTCGTGTTGGCTTTCCTTTTGAAAATCCATCTTGTGATGCTAACCTCTGGTTATGAGACTGCCTTCGTGTCGGCCTACCTTAGAGTTTAGGATCTGAGACCGCCCTCCTGTCGAATTTCCTTCTAAAATCCATCTTGTGATGGTAACCTCTGGTTATGAGACCGCCTTCGTGTCGGCCTACCTTAGAGATTAGGATCTGAGACCGCCCTAGTGTCGGCTTTCCTTCTAACATCCATCTTGTGATGGTACTCTCGGGTTATGAGGCTGCCTTCGTGTTGGCCTACCTTAGAGTTTAGGATCTGAGACCGGCCTCGTTTCGGCTTTCCTTCTAAAATCCATCTTGTGATGGTAACCTCTGGTTATGAGACCGCCTTCGAGTCGGCCTACCTTATAGTTTAGGATCTGAGAGCGCCCTCGTGTCAGCTTTTCTTCTAAAATCTATCTGATGGTAACCTCTGGTTATGAGACCGCCTTCGTGTCGGCCTACCTTAGAGTTTTGGATCTGAGACCGGCCTCGTGTCGGCTTTCCTTCTAAAATCCATCTTGTGATGGTAACCTCTGGTTATGAGACCGCCTTCGTGTCGGCCTACCTTATAGTTTAGGATCTGAGAGCGCCCTCGTGTCAGCTTTCCTTCTAAAATATATCTTATGGTAACCTCTGGTTATGTGACCGCCTTCGTGTCTACCTACCTTATAGTTTAGGATCTGAGAGCGCCCTCATGTCAGCTTTTCTTCTAAAATCTATCTTATGGTAACCTCTGGTTATGAGACCGCCTTCGTGTCGACCTACCTTAGAGTTTAGGATCTGAGACCGGCCTCGGGCAGCTTTTCTTCTAAAATCAATCTTGTGATGGTAACCTCTGGTTATGAGACCGCCTTCGTGTCAGCCTTCCTTAGAGTTTAGGATCTGAGACCGGCCTCGTGTCGGCTTTCCTTCTAAATTCCATCTTGTGATGGTAACCTCTGGTTATGAGACCGCCTTCGTGTCGGCCTACCTTATAGTTTAGGATCTGAGAGCGCCCTCGTGTCGGCTTTTCTTCATAAATATATCTGATGGTAACCTCTGGTTATGAGACCGCCTTCGTGTCAACCTACCTTAGAGTTTTGGATCTGTGACCGCCCTCGTGTTGGCTTTCCTTTTGAAAATCCATCTTGTGATGCTAACCTCTGGTTATGAGACTGCCTTCGTGTCGGCCTACCTTAGAGTTTAGGATCTGAGACCGCCCTCCTGTCGAATTTCCTTCTAAAATCCATCTTGTGATGGTAACCTCTGGTTATGAGACCGCCTTCGTGTCGGCCTACCTTAGAGATTAGGATCTGAGACCGCCCTAGTGTCGGCTTTCCTTCTAACATCCATCTTGTGATGGTACTCTCGGGTTATGAGGCTGCCTTCGTGTTGGCCTACCTTAGAGTTTAGGATCTGAGACCGGCCTCGTTTCGGCTTTCCTTCTAAAATCCATCTTGTGATGGTAACCTCTGGTTATGAGACCACCTTCGAGTCGGCCTACCTTATAGTTTAGGATCTGAGAGCGCCCTCGTGTCAGCTTTTCTTCTAAAATCTATCTGATGGTAACCTCTGGTTATGAGACCGCCTTCGTGTCGGCCTACCTTAGAGTTTTGGATCTGAGACCGGCCTCGTGTCGGCTTTCCTTCTAAAATCCATCTTGTGATGGTAACTTCTGGTTATGAGACCGCCTTCGTGTCGGCCTACCTTATAGTTTAGGAACTGAGAGCGCCCTCGTGTCAGCTTTCCTTCTAAAATATATCTTATGGTAACCTCTGGTTATGTGACCGCCTTCGTGTCTACCTACCTTATAGTTTAGGATCTGAGAGCGCCCTCATGTCAGCTTTTCTTCTAAAATCTATCTTATGGTAACCTCTGGTTATGAGACCGCCTTCGTGTCGACCTACCTTAGAGTTTAGGATCTGAGACCGGCCTCGGGCAGCTTTTCTTCTAAAATCAATCTTGTGATGGTAACCTCTGGTTATGAGACCGCCTTCGTGTCAGCCTTCCTTAGAGTTTAGGATCTGAGACCGGCCTCGTGTCGGCTTTCCTTCTAAATTCCATCTTGTGATGGTAACCTCTGGTTATGAGACCGCCTTCGTGTCGGCCTACCTTATAGTTTAGGATCTGAGAGCGCCCTCGTGTCGGCTTTCCTTCATAAATATATCTGATGGTAACCTCTGGTTATGAGACCGCCTTCGTGTCAACCTACCTTAGAGTTTTGGATCTGTGACCGCCCTCGTGTTGGCTTTCCTTTTGAAAATCCATCTTGTGATGCTAACCTCTGGTTATGAGACTGCCTTCGTGTCGGCCTACCTTAGAGTTTAGGATCTGAGACCGCCCTCCTGTCGAATTTCCTTCTAAAATCCATCTTGTGATGGTAACCTCTGGTTATGAGACCGCCTTCGTGTCGGCCTACCTTAGAGATTAGGATCTGAGACCGCCCTAGTGTCGGCTTTCCTTCTAACATCCATCTTGTGATGGTACTCTCGGGTTATGAGGCTGCCTTCGTGTTGGCCTACCTTAGAGTTTAGGATCTGAGACCGGCCTCGTTTCGGCTTTCCTTCAAAAATCCATCTTGTGATGGTAACCTCTGGTTATGAGACCGCCTTCGAGTCGGCCTACCTTATAGTTTAGGATCTGAGAGCGCCCTCGTGTCAGCTTTTCTTCTAAAATCTATCTGATGGTAACCTCTGGTTATGAGACCGCCTTCGTGTCGGCCTACCTTAGAGTTTTGGATCTGAGACCGGCCTCGTGTCGGCTTTCCTTCTAAAATCCATCTTGTGATGGTAACCTCTGGTTATGAGACCGCCTTCGTGTCGGCCTACCTTATAGTTTAGGATCTGAGAGCGCCCTCGTGTCAGCTTTCCTTCTAAAATATATCTTATGGTAACCTCTGGTTTTGTGACCGCCTTCGTGTCTACCTACCTTATAGTTTAGGATCTGAGAGCGCCCTCATGTCAGCTTTTCTTCTAAAATCTATCTTATGGTAACCTCTGGTTATGAGACCGCCTTCGTGTCGACCTACCTTAGAGTTTAGGATCTGAGACCGGCCTCGGGCAGCTTTTCTTCTAAAATCAATCTTGTGATGGTAACCTCTGGTTATGAGACCGCCTTCGTGTCAGCCTTCCTTAGAGTTTAGGATCTGAGACCGGCCTCGTGTCGGCTTTCCTTCTAAATTCCATCTTGTGATGGTAACCTCTGGTTATGAGACCGCCTTCGTGTCGGCCTACCTTATAGTTTAGGATCTGAGAGCGCCCTCGTGTCGGCTTTCCTTCATAAATATATCTGATGGTAACCTCTGGTTATGAGACCGCCTTCGTGTCAACCTACCTTAGAGTTTTGGATCTGTGACCGCCCTCGTGTTGGCTTTCCTTTTGAAAATCCATCTTGTGATGCTAACCTCTGGTTATGAGACTGCCTTCGTGTCGGCCTACCTTAGAGTTTAGGATCTGAGAACGCCCTCCTGTCGAATTTCCTTCTAAAATCCATCTTGTGATGGTAACCTCTGGTTATGAGACCGCCTTCGTGTCGGCCTACCTTAGAGATTAGGATCTGAGACCGCCCTAGTGTCGGCTTTCCTTCTAACATCCATCTTGTGATGGTACTCTCGGGTTATGAGGCTGCCTTCGTGTTGGCCTACCTTAGAGTTTAGGATCTGAGACCGGCCTCGTTTCGGCTTTCCTTCTAAAATCCATCTTGTGATGGTAACCTCTGGTTATGAGACCGCCTTCGAGTCGGCCTACCTTATAGTTTAGGATCTGAGAGCGCCCTCGTGTCAGCTTTTCTTCTAAAATCTATCTGATGGTAACCTCTGGTTATGAGACCGCCTTCGTGTCGGCCTACCTTAGAGTTTAGGATCTGAGACCGGCCTCGTGTCGGCTTTCCTTCTAAAATCCATCTTGTGATGGTAACCTCTGGTTATGAGACCGCCTTCGTGTCGGCCTACCTTATAGTTTAGGATCTGAGAGCGCCCTCGTGTCGGCTTTCCTTCATAAATATATCTGATGGTAACCTCTGGTTATGAGACCGCCTTCGTGTCAACCTACCTTAGAGTTTTGGATCTGTGACCGCCCTCCTGTTGGCTTTCCTTTTGAAAATCCATCTTGTGATGCTAACCTCTGGTTATGAGACTGCCTTCGTGTCGGCCTACCTTAGAGTTTAGGATCTGAGACCGCCCTCCTGTCGAATTTCCTTCTAAAATCCATCTTGTGATGGTAACCTCTGGTTATGAGACCGCCTTCGTGTCGGCCTACCTTAGAGATTAGGATCTGAGACCGCCCTAGTGTCGGCTTTCCTTCTAACATCCATCTTGTGATGGTACTCTCGGGTTATGAGGCTGCCTTCGTGTTGGCCTACCTTAGAGTTTAGGATCTGAGACCGGCCTTGTTTCGGCTTTCCTTCTAAAATCCATCTTGTGATGGTAACCTCTGGTTATGAGACCGCCTTCGAGTCGGCCTACCTTATAGTTTAGGATCTGAGAGCGCCCTCGTGTCAGCTTTTCTTCTAAAATCTATCTGATGGTAACCTCTGGTTATGAGACCGCCTTCGTGTCGGCCTACCTTAGAGTTTAGGATCTGAGACCGGCCTCGTGTCGGCTTTCCTTCTAAAATCCATCTTGTGATGGTAACCTCTGGTTATGAGACCGCCTTCGTGTCGGCCTACCTTATAGTTTAGGATCTGAGAGCGCCCTCGTGTCAGCTTTCCTTCTAAAATATATCTTATGGTAACCTCTGGTTATGTGACCGCCTTCGTGTCTACCTACCTTATAGTTTAGGATCTGAGAGCGCCCTCATGTCAGCTTTTCTTCTAAAATCTATCTTATGGTAACCTCTGGTTATGAGACCGCCTTCGTTTCGACCTACCTTAGAGTTTTGGATCTGTGACCGTCCTCGTGTCAGCTTTCCTTCTAAAATCCATCATGTGATGGTACCTTCTGGTTATGAGACCGCCTTCGTGTCAGCCTACCTTAGAGTTTAGGATCTGAGACCGCCCTCCTGTCGACTTTCCTTTGAAAATGCATCTTGTGATGGTAATCTCTGGTTATGAGACCGCCTTCATGTCGGCCTACCTTAGAGTTTAGGATCTGAGACCGGCCTCGTGTCGGCTTTCCTTCTAAAATCCATCTTGTGATGGTAACCTCTGGTTATGAGACCGCCTTCGTGTCGGCCTACCTTAGAGTTCAGGATCTGAGACCGCCCTCTTGTCGGCTTTCCTTCTAAAATCCATCTTGTGATGGAAACCTCTGGTTATGATAGCGCCGTCGTGTCTGCCTACCTTAGAGATTAGGATCTGAGACCGCCATCGTGTCGGCTTTCCTTCTAAAATCCATCTTGTGATGGTACCCTCCGGTTATGAGGCCTCCTTCGTGTTGGCCTACCTTACAGTTTAGGATCTGAGACCGGCCTCGTGTCGACTTTCCTTCTAAAATCCATCTTGTGATGGTAACCTCTGGTTATGAGACCGCCTTCGTGTCGGCCTTCCTTAGAGTTTAGGTTCTGAGACCGGCCTCGTGTTGGCTTTCTTTCTAAAATCCATCTTGTGATGGTAACCTCTGGTTATGAGACTGCCTTCGTGTCGGCCTACCTTAGAGTTTAGGATCTGAGACAGCCCTCGTGTCGGATTTCCTTCTAAAATCCATCTTTTGATGGTACCCTCTGGTTATGAGACCGCCTTCGTGTCGGCCTACCTTAGAGTTTAGGATCGGAGACCACCCACGTGTCGGCTTTCATTTTGAAAATCAATCTTGTGATGGTACCCTCTGGGTATGAGACCGCTTTCGTGTCGGCCTACCTTAGAGTTTAGGATCTAAGACCGCCCTCGTGTTGGCTTTCCTTCTAAAATCCGTCTTTTGATGGTACCGTCTGGTTATGAGACCGCCTTCGTGTCGGCCTACCTTAGAGATTAGGATCTGAGACCGCCCTCGTGTCGACTTTCCTTCTAAAATCCACCTTGTGATGGTACCCTCTGGTTATGAGACCGCCTTCGTGTCGGCCTACCTTAGAGTTTCGGATCTGAGACCGGCCTCGGGCAGCTTTTCTTCTAAAATCAATCTTGTGATGGTAACCTCTGGTTATGAGACCGCCTTCGTGTCAGCCTTCATTAGAGTTTAGGATCTGAGACCGGCCTCGTTTCGGCTTTCCTTCTAAAATCCATCTTGTGATGGTAACCTCTGGTTATGAGACCGCCTTCGAGTCGGCCTACCTTATAGTTTAGGATCTGAGAGCGCCCTCGTGTCAGCTTTTCTTCTAAAATCTATCTGATGGTAACCTCTGGTTATGAGACCGCCTTCGTGTCGGCCTACCTTAGAGTTTAGGATCTGAGACCGGCCTCGTGTCGGCTTTCCTTCTAAAATCCATCTTGTGATGGTAACCTCTGGTTATGAGACCGCCTTCGTGTCGGCCTACCTTATAGTTTAGGATCTGAGAGCGCCCTCGTGTCAGCTTTCCTTCTAAAATATATCTTATGGTAACCTCTGGTTATGTGACCGCCTTCGTGTCTACCTACCTTATAGTTTAGGATCTGAGAGCGCCCTCATGTCAGCTTTTCTTCTAAAATCTATCTTATGGTAACCTCTGGTTATGAGACCGCCTTCTTGTCGACCTACCTTAGAGTTTTGGATCTGTGACCGTCCTCGTGTCAGCTTTCCTTCTAAAATCCATCATGTGATGGTACCTTCTGGTTATGAGACCGCCTTCGTGTCAGCCTACCTTAGAGTTTAGGATCTGAGACCGCCCTCCTGTCGACTTTCCTTTGAAAATGCATCTTGTGATGGTAATCTCTGGTTATGAGACCGCCTTCATGTCGGCCTACCTTAGAGTTTAGGATCTGAGACCGGCCTCGTGTCGGCTTTCCTTCTAAAATCCATCTTGTGATAGTAACCTCTGGTTATGAGACCGCCTTCGTGTCGGCCTACCTTAGAGTTCAGGATCTGAGACCGCCCTCTTGTCGGCTTTCCTTCTAAAATCCATCTTGTGATGGAAACCTCTGGTTATGATAGCGCCGTCGTGTCTGCCTACCTTAGAGATTAGGATCTGAGACCGCCATCGTGTCGGCTTTCCTTCTAAAATCCATCTTGTGATGGTACCCTCCGGTTATGAGGCCTCCTTCGTGTTGGCCTACCTTACAGTTTAGGATCTGAGACCGGCCTCGTGTCGACTTTCCTTCTAAAATCCATCTTGTGATGGTAACCTCTGGTTATGAGACCGCCTTCGTGTCGGCCTTCCTTAGAGTTTAGGTTCTGAGACCGGCCTCGTGTTTGCTTTCTTTCTAAAATCCATCTTGTGATGGTAACCTCTGGTTATGAGACTGCCTTCGTGTCGGCCTACCTTAGAGTTTAGGATCTGAGACCGCCCTCGTGTCGGATTTCCTTCTAAAATCCATCTTTTGATGGTACCCTCTGGTTATGAGACCGCCTTCGTGTCGGCCTACCTTAGAGTTTAGGATCGGAGACCACCCACGTGTCGGCTTTCATTTTGAAAATCAATCTTGTGATGGTACCCTCTGGGTATGAGACCGCTTTCGTGTCGGCCTACCTTAGAGTTTAGGATCTGAGACCGCCCTCGTGTTGGCTTTCCTTCTAAAATCCGTCTTTTGATGGTACCGTCTGGTTATGAGACCGCCTTCGTGTCGGCCTACCTTAGAGATTAGGATCTGAGACCGCCCTCGTGTCGACTTTCCTTCTAAAATCCACCTTGTGATGGTACCCTCTGGTTATGAGACCGCCTTCGTGTTGGCCTACCTTAGAGTTTAGGATCTGAGACCGGCCTCGGGCAGCTTTTCTTCTAAAATCAATCTTGTGATGGTAACCTCTGGTTATGAGACCGCCTTCGTGTCAGCCTTCATTAGAGTTTAGGATCTGAGACCGGCCTCGTTTCGGCTTTCCATCTAAAATCCATCTTGTGATGGTAACCTCTGGTTATGAGACCGCCTTCGAGTCGGCCTACCTTATAGTTTAGGATCTGAGAGCGCCCTCGTGTCAGCTTTTCTTCTAAAATCTATCTGATGGTAACCTCTGGTTATGAGACAGCCTTCGTGTCGGCCTACCTTAGAGTTTAGGATCTGAGACCGGCCTCGTGTCGGCTTTCCTTCTAAAATCCATCTTGTGATGGTAACCTCTGGTTATGAGACCGCCTTCGTGTCGGCCTACCTTATAGTTTAGGATCTGAGAGCGCCCTCGTGTCAGCATTCCTTCTAAAATATATCTTATGGTAACCTCTGGTTATGTGACCGCCTTCGTGTCTACCTACCTTATAGTTTAGGATCTGAGAGCGCCCTCATGTCAGCTTTTCTTCTAAAATCTATCTTATGGTAACCTCTGGTTATGAGACCGCCTTCGTGTCGACCTACCTTAGAGTTTTGGATCCGTGACCGTCCTCGTGTCAGCTTTCCTTCTAAAATCCATCATGTGATGGTACCTTCTGGTTATGAGACCGCCTTCGTGTCAGCCTACCTTAGAGTTTAGGATCTGAGACCGCCCTCCTGTCGACTTTCCTTTGAAAATGCATCTTGTGATGGTATTCTCTGGTTATGAGACCGCCTTCATGTCGGCCTACCTTAGAGTTTAGGATCTGAGACCGGCCTCGTGTCGGCTTTCCTTCTAAAATCTATCTTGTGATGGTAACCTCTGGTTATGAGACCGCCTTCGTGTCGGCCTACCTTAGAGTTCAGGATCTGAGACCGCCCTCTTGTCGGCTTTCCTTCTAAAATCCATCTTGTGATGGAAACCTCTGGTTATGATAGCGCCGTCGTGTCTGCCTACCTTAGAGATTAGGATCTGAGACCGCCATCGTGTCGGCTTTCCTTCTAAAATCCATCTTGTGATGGTACCCTCCGGTTATGAGGCCTCCTTCGTGTTGGCCTACCTTACAGTTTAGGATCTGAGACCGGCCTCGTGTCGACTTTCCTTCTAAAATCCATCTTGTGATGGTAACCTCTGGTTATGAGACCGCCTTCGTGTCGGCCTTCCTTAGAGTTTAGGTTCTGAGACCGGCCTCGTGTTGGCTTTCTTTCTAAAATCCATCTTGTGATGGTAACCTCTGGTTATGAGACTGCCTTCGTGTCGGCCTACCTTAGAGTTTAGGATCTGAGACCGCCCTCGTGTCGGATTTCCTTCTAAAATCCATCTTTTGATGGTACCCTCTGGTTATGAGACCGCCTTCGTGTCGGCCTACCTTAGAGTTTAGGATCGGAGACCACCCACGTGTCGGCTTTCATTTTGAAAATCAATCTTGTGATGGTACCCTCTGGGTATGAGACCGCTTTCGTGTCAGCCTACCTTAGAGTTTAGGATCTGAGACCGCCCTCATGTTGGCTTTCCTTCTAAAATCCATCTTTTGATGGTACCGTCTGGTTATGAGACCGCCTTCGTGTCGGCCTACCTTAGAGATTAGGATCTGAGACCGCCCTCGTGTCGACTTTCCTTCTAAAATCCACCTTGTGATGGTACCCTCTGGTTATGAGACCGCCTTCGTGTTGGCCTACCTTAGAGTTTAGGATCTGAGACCGGCCTCGGGCAGCTTTTCTTCTAAAATCAATCCTGTGATGGTAACCTCTGGTTATGAGACCGCCTTCGTGTCAGCCTTCATTAGAGTTTAGGATCTGAGACCGGCCTCGTTTCGGCTTTCCTTCTAAAATCCATCTTGTGATGGTAACCTCTGGTTATGAGACCGCCTTCGAGTCGGCCTACCTTATAGTTTAGGATCTGAGAGCGCCCTCGTGTCAGCTTTTCTTCTAAAATCTATCTGATGGTAACCTCTGGATATGAGACCGCCTTCGTGTCGGCCTACCTTAGAGTTTAGGATCTGAGACCGGCCTCGTGTCGGCTTTCCTTCTAAAATCCATCTTGTGATGGTAACCTCTGGTTATGAGACCGCCTTCGTGTCGGCCTACCTTATAGTTTAGGATCTGAGAGCGCCCTCGTGTCAGCTTTCCTTCTAAAATATATCTTATGGTAACCTCTGGTTATGTGACCGCCTTCGTGTCTACCTACCTTATAGTTTAGGATCTGAGAGCGCCCTCATGTCAGCTTTTCTTCTAAAATCTATCTTATGGTAACCTCTGGTTATGAGAACGCCTTCGTGTCGACCTACCTTAGAGTTTTGGATCTGTGACCGTCCTCGTGTCAGCTTTCCTTCTAAAATCCATCATGTGATGGTACCTTCTGGTTATGAGACCGCCTTCGTGTCAGCCTACCTTAGAGTTTAGGATCTGAGACCGCCCTCCTGTCGACTTTCCTTTGAAAATGCATCTTGTGATGGTAATCTCTGGTTATGAGACCGCCTTCATGTCGGCCTACCTTAGAGTTTAGGATCTGAGACCGGCCTCGTGTCGGCTTTCCTTCTAAAATCCATCTTGTGATGGTAACCTCTGGTTATGAGACCGCCTTCGTGTCGGCCTACCTTAGAGTTCAGGATCTGAGACCGCCCTCTTGTCGGCTTTCCTTCTAAAATCCATCTTGTGATGGAAACCTCTGGTTATGATAGCGCCGTCGTGTCTGCCTACCTTAGAGATTAGGATCTGAGACCGCCATCGTGTCGGCTTTCCTTCTAAAATCCATCTTGTGATGGTACCCTCCGGTTATGAGGCCTCCTTCGTGTTGGCCTACCTTACAGTTTAGGATCTGAGACCGGCCTCGTGTCGACTTTCCTTCTAAAATCCATCTTGTGATGGTAACCTCTGGTTATGAGACCGCCTTCGTGTCGGCCTTCCTTAGAGTTTAGGTTCTGAGACCGGCCTCGTGTTGGCTTTCTTTCTAAAATCCATCTTGTGATGGTAACCTCTGGTTATGAGACTGCCTTCGTGTCGGCCTACCTTAGAGTTTAGGATCTGAGACCGCCCTCGTGTCGGATTTCCTTCTAAAATCCATCTTTTGATGGTACCCTCTGGTTATGAGACCGCCTTCGAGTCGGCCTACCTTATAGTTTAGGATCTGAGAGCGCCCTCGTGTCAGCTTTTCTTCTAAAATCTATCTGATGGTAACCTCTGGTTATGAGACCGCCTTCGTGTCGGCCTACCTTAGAGTTTAGGATCTGAGACCGGCCTCGTGTCGGCTTTCCTTCTAAAATCCATCTTGTGATGGTAACCTCTGGTTATGAGACCGCCTTCTTGTCGGCCTACCTTATAGTTTAGGATCTGAGAGCGCCCTCGTGTCAGCTTTCCTTCTAAAATATATCTTATGGTAACCTCTGGTTATGTGACCGCCTTCGTGTCTACCTAACTTATAGTTTAGGATCTGAGAGCGCCCTCATGTCAGCTTTTCTTCTAAAATCTATCTTATGGTAACCTCTGGTTATGAGACCGCCTTCGTGTCGACCTACCTTAGAGTTTTGGATCTGTGACCGTCCTCGTGTCAGCTTTCCTTCTAAAATCCATCATGTGATGGTACCTTCTGGTTATGAGACCGCCTTCGTGTCAGCCTACCTTAGAGTTTAGGATCTGAGACCGCCCTCCTGTCGACTTTCCTTTGAAAATGCATCTTGTGATGGTAATCTCTGGTTATGAGACCGCCTTCATGTCGGCCTACCTTAGAGTTTAGGATCTGAGACCGGCCTCGTGTCGGCTTTCCTTCTAAAATCCATCTTGTGATGGTAACCTCTGGTTATGAGACCGCCTTCGTGTCGGCCTACCTTAGAGTTCAGGATCTGAGACCGCCCTCTTGTCGGCTTTCCTTCTAAAATCCATCTTGTGATGGAAACCTCTGGTTATGATAGCGCCGTCGTGTCTGCCTACCTTAGAGATTAGGATCTGAGACCGCCATCGTGTCGGCTTTCCTTCTAAAATCCATCTTGTGATGGTACCCTCCGGTTATGAGGCCTCCTTCGTGTTGGCCTACCTTACAGTTTAGGATCTGAGACCGGCCTCGTGTCGACTTTCCTTCTAAAATCCATCTTGTGATGGTAACCTCTGGTTATGAGACCGCCTTCGTGTCGGCCTTCCTTAGAGTTTAGGTTCTGAGACCGGCCTCGTGTTGGCTTTCTTTCTAAAATCCATCTTGTGATGGTAACCTCTGGTTATGAGACTACCTTCGTGTCGGCCTACCTTAGAGTTTAGGATCTGAGACCGCCCTCGTGTCGGATTTCCTTCTAAAATCCATCTTTTGATGGTACCCTCTGGTTATGAGACCGCCTTCGTGTCGGCCTACCTTAGAGTTTAGGATCGGAGACCACCCACGTGTCGGCTTTCATTTTGAAAATCAATCTTGTGATGGTACCCTCTGGGTATGAGACCGCTTTCGTGTCGGCCTACCTTAGAGTTTAGGATCTGAGACCGCCCTCGTGTTGGCTTTCCTTCTAAAATCCATCTTTTGATGGTACCGTCTGGTTATGAGACCGCCTTCGTGTCGGCCTACCTTAGAGATTAGGATCTGAGACCGCCCTCGTGTAGACTTTCCTTCTAAAATCCACCTTGTGATGGTACCCTCTGGTTATGAGACCGCCTTCGTGTTGGCCTACCTTAGAGTTTAGGATCTGAGACCGGCCTCGGGCAGCTTTTCTTCTAAAATCAATCTTGTGATGGTAACCTCTGGTTATGAGTCCGCCTTCGTGTCAGCCTTCATTAGAGTTTAGGATCTGAGACCGGCCTCGTTTCGGCTTTCCTTCTAAAATCCATCTTGTGATGGTAACCTCTGGTTATGAGACCGCCTTCGAGTCGGCCTACCTTATAGTTTAGGATCTGAGAGCGCCCTCGTGTCAGCTTTTCTTCTAAAATCTATCTGATGGTAACCTCTGGTTATCTGACCACCTTCGTGTCTACCTACCTTATAGTTTAGGATCTGAGAGCGCCCTCATGTCAGCTTTTCTTCTAAAATCTATCTTATGGTAACCTCTGGTTATGAGACCGCCTTCGTGTCGACCTACCTTAGAGTTTTGGATCTGTGACCGTCCTCGTGTCAGCTTTCCTTCTAAAATCCATCATGTGATGGTACCTTCTGGTTATGAGACCGCCTTCGTGTCAGCCTACCTTAGAGTTTAGGATCTGAGACCGCCCTCCTGTCGACTTTCCTTTGAAAATGCATCTTGTGATGGTAATCTCTGGTTATGAGACCGCCTCCATGTCGGCCTACCTTAGAGTTTAGGATCTGAGACCGGCCTCGTGTCGGCTTTCCTTCTAAAATCCATCTTGTGATGGTAACCTCTGGTTATGAGACCGCCTTCGTGTCGGCCTACCTTAGAGTTCAGGATCTGAGACCGCCCTCTTGTCGGCTTTCCTTCTAAAATCCATCTTGTGATGGAAACCTCTGGTTATGATAGCGCTGTCGTGTCTGCCTACCTTAGAGATTAGGATCTGAGACCGCCATCGTGTCGGCTTTCCTTCTAAAATCCATCTTGTGATGGTACCCTCCGGTTATGAGGCCTCCTTCGTGTTGGCCTACCTTACAGTTTAGGATCTGAGACCGGCCTCGTGTCGACTTTCCTTCTAAAATCCATCTTGTGATGGTAACCTCTGGTTATGAGACCGCCTTCGTGTCGGCCTTCCTTAGAGTTTAGGTTCTGAGACCGGCCTCGTGTTGGCTTTCTTTCTAAAATCCATCTTGTGATGGTAACCTCTGGTTATGAGACTGCCTTCGTGTCGGCCTACCTTAGAGTTTAGGATCTGAGACCGCCCTCGTGTCGGATTTCCTTCTAAAATCCATCTTTTGATGGTACCCTCTGGTTATGAGACCGCCTTCGTGTCGGCCTACCTTAGAGTTTAGGATCGGAGACCGCCCTCGTGTCGACTTTCATTTTGAAAATCAATCTTGTGATGGTACCCTCTGGGTATGAGACCGCTTTCGTGTCGGCCTACCTTAGAGTTTAGGATCTGAGACCGCCCTCGTGTTGGCTTTCCTTCTAAAATCCATCTTTTGATGGTACCGTCTGGTTATGAGACCGCCTTCGTGTCGGCCTACCTTAGAGATTAGGATCTGAGACCGCCCTCGTGTCGACTTTCCTTCTAAAATCCACCTTGTGATGGTACCCTCTGGTTATGAGACCGCCTTCGTGTTGGCCTACCTTAGAGTTTAGGATCTGAGACCGGCCTCGGGCAGCTTTTCTTCTAAAATCAATCTTGTGATGGTAACCTCTGGTTATGAGACCGCCTTCGTGTCAGCCTTCATTAGAGTTTAGGATCTGAGACCGGCCTCGTGTCGGCTTTCCTTCTAAATTCCATCTTGTGATGGTAACCTCTGGTTATGAGACCGCCTTCGTGTCAGCCTTCATTAGAGTTTAGGATCTGAGACCGGCCTCGTGTCGGCTTTCCTTCTAAATTCCATCTTGTGATGGTAACCTCTGGTTATGAGACCGCCTTCGTGTCGGCCTACCTTATAGTTTAGGATCTGAGAGCGCCCTCGTGTCAAATTTCCTTCATAAATATATCTGATGGTAACCTCTGGTTATGAGACCGCCTTCGTGTCAACCTACCTTAGAGTTTTAGATCTGTGACCGCCCTCGTGTTGGCTTTCCTTTTGAAAATCCATCTTGTGATGCTAACCTCTGGTTATGAGACTGCCTTCGTGTCGGCCTACCTTAGAGTTTAGGATCTGAGACCGCGCTCCTGTCGACTTTCCTTCTAAAATCCATCTTGTGATGGTAACCTCTGGTTATGAGACCGCCTTCGTGTCGGCCTACCTTAGAGATTAGGATCTGAGACCGCCCTCGTGTCGGCTTTCCTTCTAACATCCATCTTGTGATGGTACTCTCGGGTTATGAGGCCGCCTTCGTGTTGGCCTACCTTAGAGTTTAGGATCTGAGACCGGCCTCGTGTCGGCTTTCCATCTAAAATCCATCTTGTGATGGTAACCTCTGGTTATGAGACCGCCTTCGAGTCGGCCTACCTTATAGTTTAGGATCTGAGAGCGCCCTCGTGTCAGCTTTTCTTCTAAAATCTATCTGATTGTAACCTCTGGTTATGAGACCTCCTTCGTGTCGGCCTACCTTAGAGTTTAGGATCTGAGACCGGCCTCGTGTCGGCTTTCCTTCTCAAATCCATCTTATGATGGTAACCTCTGGTTATGAGACCGCCTTCGTGTCGGCCTACCCTATAGTTTAGGATCTGAGAGCGCCCTCGTGTCAGCTTTCCTTCATAAATATATCTGATCGTAACCTCTCATTATGAGACCGCCTTCGTGTCAACCTACCTTAGAGTTTTGGATCTGTGACCGCCCTCGTGTCGGCATTCCTTTTGAAAATCCATCTTGTGATGCTAACCTCTGGTTATGAGACCGCCTTCGTGTCGGCCTACCTTAGAGTTTAGGATCTGAGATCGCCCTCCTGTCGGCTTTCCTTCTAAAATCCATCTTGTGATGGTAACCTCTGGTTATGAGATCGCCTTCGTATCGGCCTACCTTAGAGTTTAGGATCTGAGACCGTCCTTGTGTCGGCTTTCCTTCTAAAATCCATCATGTGATGGTAACTTCTAGTTATGAGACCGCCTTCGTGTCAGCCTACCTTAGAGTTTAGGATCTGAGACCGGCCTCGTGTCGACTTTCCTTCTAAAATCCATCTTGTGATGGTAACCTCTGGTTATGAGACCGCCTTCGTGTCGGCCTTCCTTAGAGTTTAGGTTCTGAGACCGGCCTCGTGTTGGCTTTCTTTCTAAAATCCATCTTGTGATGGTAACCTCTGGTTATGAGACTGCCTTCGTGTCGGCCTACCTTAGAGTTTAGGATCTGAGACCGCCCTCGTGTCGGATTTCCTTCTAAAATCCATCTTATGATGGTACCCTCTGGTTATGAG
Source organism: Lathyrus tuberosus (assembly GCA_022829125.1). Taxonomy (NCBI): domain Eukaryota; kingdom Viridiplantae; phylum Streptophyta; class Magnoliopsida; order Fabales; family Fabaceae; genus Lathyrus; species Lathyrus tuberosus. The sequence goes on from JALAZF010000038.1 coordinate 12,276,612, forward strand.
ACCGCCTTCGTGTCGGCCTACCTTAGAGTTTAGGAGCGGAGACCACCCACGTGTCGGCTTTCATTTTGAAAATCAATCTTGTGATGGTACCCTCTGGGTATGAGACCGCTTTCGTGTCGGCCTACCTTAGAGTTTAGGATCTGAGACCGCCCTCGTGTTGGCTTTCCTTCTAAAATCCATCTTTTGATGGTACCGTCTGGTTATGAGACCGCCTTCGTGTCGGCCTACCTTAAGGATTAGGATCTGAGACCGCCCTCGTGTCGACTTTCCTTCTAAAATCCACCTTGTGATGGTACCCTCTGGTTATGAGACCGCCTTCGTGTTGGCCTACCTTAGAGTTTAGGATCTGAGACCGGCCTCGGGCAGCTTTTCTTCTAAAATCAATCTTGTGATGGTAACCTCTGGTTATGAGACCGCCTTCGTGTCAGCCTTCATTAGAGTTTAGGATCTGAGACCGGCCTCGTGTCGGCTTTCCTTCTAAATTCCATCTTGTGATGGTAACCTCTGGTTATGAGACCGCCTTCGTGTCGGCCTACCTTATAGTTTAGGATCTGAGAGCGCCCTCGTGTCAAATTTCCTTCATAAATATATCTGATGGTAACCTCTGGTTATGAGACCGCCTTCGTGTCAACCTACCTTAGAGTTTTAGATCTGTGACCGCCCTCGTGTTGGCTTTCCTTTTGAAAATCCATCTTGTGATGCTAACCTCTGGTTATGAGACTGCCTTCGTGTCGGCCTACCTTAGAGTTTAGGATCTGAGACCGCGCTCCTGTCGACTTTCCTTCTAAAATCCATCTTGTGATGGTAACCTCTGGTTATGAGACCGCCTTCGTGTCGGCCTACCTTAGAGATTAGGATCTGAGACCGCCCTCGTGTCGGCTTTCCTTCTAACATCCATCTTGTGATGGTACTCTCGGGTTATGAGGCCGCCTTCGTGTTGGCCTACCTTAGAGTTTAGGATCTGAGACCGGCCTCGTGTCGGCTTTCCATCTAAAATCCATCTTGTGATGGTAACCTCTGGTTATGAGACCGCCTTCGAGTCGGCCTACCTTATAGTTTAGGATCTGAGAGCGCCCTCGTGTCAGCTTTTCTTCTAAAATCTATCTGATTGTAACCTCTGGTTATGAGACCTCCTTCGTGTCGGCCTACCTTAGAGTTTAGGATCTGAGAGCGGCCTCGTGTCGGCTTTCCTTCTCAAATCCATCTTATGATGGTAACCTCTGGTTATGAGACCGCCTTCGTGTCGGCCTACCCTATAGTTTAGGATCTGAGAGCGCCCTCGTGTCAGCTTTCCTTCATAAATATATCTGATCGTAACCTCTCGTTATGAGACCGCCTTCGTGTCAACCTACCTTAGAGTTTTGGATCTGTGATCGCCCTCGTGTCGGCATTCCTTTTGAAAATCCATCTTGTGATGCTAACCTCTGGTTATGAGACCGCCTTCGTGTCGGCCTACCTTAGAGTTTAGGATCTGAGATCGCCCTCCTGTCGGCTTTCGTTCTAAAATCCATCTTGTGATGGTAACCTCTGGTTATGAGATCGCCTTCGTATCGGCCTACCTTAGAGTTTAGGATCTGAGACCGTCCTTGTGTCGGCTTTCCTTCTAAAATCCATCATGTGATGGTAACTTCTAGTTATGAGACCGCCTTCGTGTCAGCCTACCTTAGAGTTTAGGATCTGAGACCGGCCTCGTGTCGACTTTCCTTCTAAAATCCATCTTGTGATGGTAACCTCTGGTTATGAGACCGCCTTCGTGTCGGCCTTCCTTAGAGTTTAGGTTCTGAGACCGGCCTCGTGTTGGCTTTCTTTCTAAAATCCATCTTGTGATGGTAACCTCTGGTTATGAGACTGCCTTCGTGTCGGCCTACCTTAGAGTTTAGGATCTGAGACCGCCCTCGTGTCGGATTTCCTTCTAAAATCCATCTTTTGATGGTACCCTCTGGTTATGAGACCGCCTTCGTGTCGGCCTACCTTAGAGTTTAGGAGCGGAGACCACCCACGTGTCGGATTTCATTTTGAAAATCAATCTTGTGATGGTACCCTCTGGGTATGAGACCGCTTTCGTGTCGGCCTACCTTAGAGTTTAGGATCTGAGACCGCCCTCGTGTTGGCTTTCCTTCTAAAATCCATCTTTTGATGGTACCGTCTGGTTATGAGACCGCCTTCGTGTCGGCCTACCTTAAGGATTAGGATCTGAGACCGCCCTCGTGTCGACTTTCCTTCTAAAATCCACCTTGTGATGGTACCCTCTGGTTATGAGACCGCCTTCGTGTTGGCCTACCTTAGAGTTTAGGATCTGAGACCGGCCTCGGGCAGCTTTTCTTCTAAAATCAATCTTGTGATGGTAACCTCTGGTTATGAGACCGCCTTCGTGTCAGCCTTCATTAGAGTTTAGGATCTGAGACCGGCCTCGTGTCGGCTTTCCTTCTAAATTCCATCTTGTGATGGTAACCTCTGGTTATGAGACCGCCTTCGTGTCGGCCTACCTTATAGTTTAGGATCTGAGAGCGCCCTCGTGTCAAATTTCCTTCATAAATATATCTGATGGTAACCTCTGGTTATGAGACCGCCTTCGTGTCAACCTACCTTAGAGTTTTAGATCTGTGACCGCCCTCGTGTTGGCTTTCCTTTTGAAAATCCATCTTGTGATGCTAACCTCTGGTTATGAGACTGCCTTCGTGTCGGCCTACCTTAGAGTTTAGGATCTGAGACCGCGCTCCTGTCGACTTTCCTTCTAAAATCCATCTTGTGATGGTAACCTCTGGTTATGAGACCGCCTTCGTGTCGGCCTACCTTAGAGTTCAGGATCTGAGACCGCCCTCTTGTCGGCTTTCCTTCTAAAATCCATCTTGTGATGGAAACCTCTGGTTATGATAGCGCCGTCGTGTCTGCCTACCTTAGAGATTAGGATCTGAGACCGCCATCGTGTCGGCTTTCCTTCTAAAATCCATCTTGTGATGGTACCCTCCGGTTCTGAGGCCTCCTTCGTGTTGGCCTACCTTACAGTTTAGGATCTGAGACCGGCCTCGTGTCGACTTTCCTTCTAAAATCCATCTTGTGATGGTAACCTCTGGTTATGAGACCGCCTTCGTGTCGGCCTTCCTTAGAGTTTAGGTTCTGAGACCGGCCTCGTGTTGGCTTTCTTTCTAAAATCCATCTTGTGATGGTAACCTCTGGTTATGAGACTGCCTTCGTGTCGGCCTACCTTAGAGTTTAGGATCTGAGACCGCCCTCGTGTCGGATTTCCTTCTAAAATCCATCTTTTGATGGTACCCTCTGGTTATGAGACCGCCTTCGTGTCGGCCTACCTTAGAGTTTAGGATCGGAGACCACCCACGTGTCGGCTTTCATTTTGAAAATCAATCTTGTGATGGTACCCTCTGGGTATGAGACCGCTTTCGTGTCGGCCTACCTTAGAGTTTAGGATCTGAGACCGCCCTCGTGTTGGCTTTCCTTCTAAAATCCATCTTTTGATGGTACCGTCTGGTTATGAGACCGCCTTCGTGTCGGCCTACCTTAGAGATTAGGATCTGAGACCGCCCTCGTGTCGACTTTCCTTCTAAAATCCACCTTGTGATGGTTCCCTCTGGTTATGAGACCGCCTCGTGTTGGCCTACCTTAAAGTTTAGGATCTGAGACCGGCCTCGGGCAGCTTTTCTTCTAAAATCAATCTTGTGATGGTAACCTCTGGTTATGAGACCGCCTTCGTGTCAGCCTTCATTAGAGTTTAGGATCTGAGACCGGCCTCGTGTCGGCTTTCCTTCTAAATTCCATCTTGTGATGGTAACCTCTGGTTATGAGACCGCCTTCGTGTCAGCCTTCATTAGAGTTTAGGATCTGAGACCGGCCTCGTGTCGGCTTTCCTTCTAAATTCCATCTTGTGATGGTAACCTCTGGTTATGAGACCGCCTTCGTGTCGGCCTACCTTATAGTTTAGGATCTGAGAGCGCCCTCGTGTCAAATTTCCTTCATAAATATATCTGATGGTAACCTCTGGTTATGAGACCGCCTTCGTGTCAACCTACCTTAGAGTTTTAGATCTGTGACCGCCCTCGTGTTGGCTTTCCTTTTGAAAATCCATCTTGTGATGCTAACCTCTGGTTATGAGACTGCCTTCGTGTCGGCCTACCTTAGAGTTTAGGATCTGAGACCGCGCTCCTGTCGACTTTCCTTCTAAAATCCATCTTGTGATGGTAACCTCTGGTTATGAGACCGCCTTCGTGTCGGCCTACCTTAGAGTTCAGGATCTGAGACCGCCCTCTTGTCGGCTTTCCTTCTAAAATCCATCTTGTGATGGAAACCTCTGGTTATGATAGCGCCGTCGTGTCTGCCTACCTTAGAGATTAGGATCTGAGACCGCCATCGTGTCGGCTTTCCTTCTAAAATCCATCTTGTGATGGTACCCTCCGGTTATGAGGCCTCCTTCGTGTTGGCCTACCTTACAGTTTAGGATCTGAGACCGGCCTCGTGTCGACTTTCCTTCTAAAATCCATCTTGTGATGGTAACCTCTGGTTATGAGACCGCCTTCGTGTCGGCCTTCCTTAGAGTTTAGGTTCTGAGACCGGCCTCGTGTTGGCTTTCTTTCTAAAATCCATCTTGTGATGGTAACCTCTGGTTATGAGACTGCCTTCGTGTCGGCCTACCTTAGAGTTTAGGATCTGAGACCGCCCTCGTGTCGGATTTCCTTCTAAAATCCATCTTTTGATGGTACCCTCTGGTTATGAGACCGCCTTCGTGTCGGCCTACCTTAGAGTTTAGGATCGGAGACCACCCACGTGTCGGCTTTCATTTTGAAAATCAATCTTGTGATGGTACCCTCTGGGTATGAGACCGCTTTCGTGTCGGCCTACCTTAGAGTTTAGGATCTGAGACCGCCCTCGTGTTGGCTTTCCTTCTAAAATCCATCTTTTGATGGTACCGTCTGGTTATGAGACCGCCTTCGTGTCGGCCTACCTTAGAGATTAGGATCTGAGACCGCCCTCGTGTCGACTTTCCTTCTAAAATCCACCTTGTGATGGTACCCTCTGGTTATGAGACCGCCTTCGTGTTGGCCTACCTTAGAGTTTAGGATCTGAGACCGGCCTCGGGCAGCTTTTCTTCTAAAATCAATCTTGTGATGGTAACCTCTGGTTATGAGACCGCCTTCGTGTCAGCCTTCATTAGAGTTTAGGATCTGAGACCGGCCTCGTGTCGGCTTTCCTTCTAAATTCCATCTTGTGATGGTAACCTCTGGTTATGAGACCGCCTTCGTGTCAGCCTTCATTAGAGTTTAGGATCTGAGACCGGCCTCGTGTCGGCTTTCCTTCTAAATTCCATCTTGTGATGGTAACCTCTGGTTATGAGACCGCCTTCGTGTCGGCCTACCTTATAGTTTAGGATCTGAGAGCGCCCTCGTGTCAAATTTCCTTCATAAATATATCTGATGGTAACCTCTGGTTATGAGACCGCCTTCGTGTCAACCTACCTTAGAGTTTTAGATCTGTGACCGCCCTCGTGTTGGCTTTCCTTTTGAAAATCCATCTTGTGATGCTAACCTCTGGTTATGAGACTGCCTTCGTGTCGGCCTACCTTAGAGTTTAGGATCTGAGACCGCGCTCCTGTCGACTTTCCTTCTAAAATCCATCTTGTGATGGTAACCTCTGGTTATGAGACCGCCTTCGTGTCGGCCTACCTTAGAGATTAGGATCTGAGACCGCCCTCGTGTCGGCTTTCCTTCTAACATCCATCTTGTGATGGTACTCTCGGGTTATGAGGCCGCCTTCGTGTTGGCCTACCTTAGAGTTTAGGATCTGAGACCGGCCTCGTGTCGGCTTTCCATCTAAAATCCATCTTGTGATGGTAACCTCTGGTTATGAGACCGCCTTCGAGTCGGCCTACCTTATAGTTTAGGATCTGAGAGCGCCCTCGTGTCAGCTTTTCTTCTAAAATCTATCTGATGGTAACCTCTGGTTATGAGACCTCCTTCGTGTCGGCCTACCTTAGAGTTTAGGATCTGAGACCGGCCTCGTGTCGGCTTTCCTTCTCAAATCCATCTTATGATGGTAACCTCTGGTTATGAGACCGCCTTCGTGTCGGCCTACCCTATAGTTTAGGATCTGAGAGCGCCCTCGTGTCAGCTTTCCTTCATAAATATATCTGATGGTAACCTCTCGTTATGAGACCGCCTTCGTGTCAACCTACCTTAGAGTTTTGGATCTGTGACCGCCCTCGTGTCGGCATTCCTTTTGAAAATCCATCTTGTGATGCTAACCTCTGGTTATGAGACCGCCTTCGTGTCGGCCTACCTTAGAGTTTAGGATCTGAGATCGCCCTCCTGTCGGCTTTCCTTCTAAAATCCATCTTGTGATGGTAACCTCTGGTTATGAGATCGCCTTCGTATCGGCCTACCTTAGAGTTTAGGATCTGAGACCGTCCTTGTGTCGGCTTTCCTTCTAAAATCCATCATGTGATGGTAACTTCTAGTTATGAGACCGCCTTCGTGTCAGCCTACCTTAGAGTTTAGGATCTGAGACCGGCCTCGTGTCGACTTTCCTTCTAAAATCCATCTTGTGATGGTAACCTCTGGTTATGAGACCGCCTTCGTGTCGGCCTTCCTTAGAGTTTAGGTTCTGAGACCGGCCTCGTGTTGGCTTTCTTTCTAAAATCCATCTTGTGATGGTAACCTCTGGTTATGAGACTGCCTTCGTGTCGGCCTACCTTAGAGTTTAGGATCTGAGACCGCCCTCGTGTCGGATTTCCTTCTAAAATCCATCTTTTGATGGTACCCTCTGGTTATGAGACCGCCTTCGTGTCGGCCTACCTTAGAGTTTAGGAGCGGAGACCACCCACGTGTCGGCTTTCATTTTGAAAATCAATCTTGTGATGGTACCCTCTGGGTATGAGACCGCTTTCGTGTCGGCCTACCTTAGAGTTTAGGATCTGAGACCGCCCTCGTGTTGGCTTTCCTTCTAAAATCCATCTTTTGATGGTACCGTCTGGTTATGAGACCGCCTTCGTGTCGGCCTACCTTAAGGATTAGGATCTGAGACCGCCCTCGTGTCGACTTTCCTTCTAAAATCCACCTTGTGATGGTACCCTCTGGTTATGAGACCGCCTTCGTGTTGGCCTACCTTAGAGTTTAGGATCTGAGACCGGCCTCGGGCAGCTTTTCTTCTAAAATCAATCTTGTGATGGTAACCTCTGGTTATGAGACCGCCTTCGTGTCAGCCTTCATTAGAGTTTAGGATCTGAGACCGGCCTCGTGTCGGCTTTCCTTCTAAATTCCATCTTGTGATGGTAACCTCTGGTTATGAGACCGCCTTCATGTCGGCCTACCTTATAGTTTAGGATCTGAGAGCGCCCTCGTGTCAAATTTCCTTCATAAATATATCTGATGGTAACCTCTGGTTATGAGACCGCCTTCGTGTCAACCTACCTTAGAGTTTTAGATCTTTGACCGCCCTCGTGTTGGCTTTCCTTTTGAAAATCCATCTTGTGATGCTAACCTCTGGTTATGAGACTGCCTTCGTGTCGGCCTACCTTAGAGTTTAGGATCTGAGACCGCGCTCCTGTCGACTTTCCTTCTAAAATCCATCTTGTGATGGTAACCTCTGGTTATGAGACCGCCTTCGTGTCGGCCTACCTTAGAGATTAGGATCTGAGACCGCCCTCGTGTCGGCTTTCCTTCTAACATCCATCTTGTGATGGTACTCTCGGGTTATGAGGCCGCCTTCGTGTTGGCCTACCTTAGAGTTTAGGATCTGAGACCGGCCTCGTGTCGGCTTTCCATCTAAAATCCATCTTGTGATGGTAACCTCTGGTTATGAGACCGCCTTCGAGTCGGCCTACCTTATAGTTTAGGATCTGAGAGCGCCCTCGTGTCAGCTTTTCTTCTAAAATCTATCTGATGGTAACCTCTGGTTATGAGACCGCCTTCGTGTCGGCCTACCTTAGAGTTTAGGATCTGAGACCGCCCTCCTGTCGGCTTTCCTTCTAAAATCCATCTTGTGATGGTAACCTCTGGTTATGAGATCGCCTTCGTATCGGCCTACCTTAGAGTTTAGGATCTGAGACCGTCCTTGTGTCGGCTTTCCTTCTAAAATCCATCATGTGATGGTAACTTCTAGTTATGAGACCGCCTTCGTGTCAGCCTACCTTAGAGTTTAGGATCTGAGACCGGCCTCGTGTCGGCTTTCCTTCTAAAATCCATCTTGTGATGGTAACCTCTGGTTATGAGACCGCCTTCGTGTCGGCCTACCTTATAGTTTAGGATCTGAGAGCGCCCTCGTGTCAGCTTTCCTTCATAAATATATCTGATGGTAACCTCTGGTTATGAGACCGCCTTCGTGTCAACCTACCTTAGAGTTTTGGATCTGTGACCGCCCTCGTGTTGGCTTTCCTTTTGAAAATCCATCTTGTGATGCTAACCTCTGGTTATGAGACCGCCTTCGTGTCGGCCTACCTTAGAGTTTAGGATCTGAGACCGCCCTCCTGTCGACTTTCCTTCTAAAATCCATCTTGTGATGGTAACCTCTGGTTATGAGACCGCCTTCGTGTCGGCCTACCTTAGAGATTAGGATCTGAGACCGCCCTCGTGTCGGCTTTCCTTCTAACATCCATCTTGTGATGGTACTCTCTGGTTATGAGACCTCCTTCGTGTTGGCCTACCTTAGAGTTTTGGATCTGAGACCGGCCTCGTGTCGGCTTTCCTTTTGAAAATCCATCTTGTGATGGTAACCTCTGGTTATGAGACCGCCTTCGTGTCGGCCTACCTTATAGTTTAGGATCTGAGAGCGCCCTCGTGTCAGCTTTTCTTCTAAAATCTATCTGATGGTAGCCTCTGGTTATGAGGCCGCCTTCGTGTCGGCCTACCTTAGAGTTTAGGATCTGAGACCGGCCTCGTGTCGGCTTTCCTTCTAAAATCCATCTTGTGATGGTAACCTCTGGTTATGAAACCGCCTTCGTGTCGGCCTACCTTATAGTTTAGGATCTGAGAGCGCCCTCGTGTCAGCTTTCCTTCATAAATATATCTGATGGTAACCTATGGTTATGAGACCGCCTTCGTGTCAACCTACCTTAGAGTTTTGGATCTGTGACCGCCCTCGTGTTGGCTTTCCTTTTGAAAATCCATCTTGTGATGCTAACCTCTGGTTATGAGACCGCCTTCGTGTCGGCCTACCTTAGAGTTTAGGATCTGAGACCGCCCTCCTGTCGACTTTCCTTCTAAAATCCATCTTGTGATGGTAACCTCTGGTTATGAGACCGCCTTCGTGTCGGCCTACCTTATAGTTTAGGATCTGAGAGCGCCCTCGTGTCAGCTTTCCTTCATAAATATATCTGATGGTAACCTCTGGTTATGAGACCGCCTTCGTGTCAACCTACCTTAGAGTTTTGGATCTGTGACCGCCCTCGTGTTGGCTTTCCTTTTGAAAATGCATCTTGTGATGCTAACCTCTGGTTGTGAGACTGCCTTCGTGTCGGCCTACCTTAGAGTTTAGGATCTGAAACCGCCCTCCTGTCGACTTTCCTTCTAAACTCCATCTTGTGATGGTAACCTCTGGTTATGAGACCGCCTTCGTGTCGGCCTACCTTAGAGATTAGGATCTGAGACCGCCCTCGTGTCGGCTTTCCTTCTAACATCCATCTTGTGATGGTACTCTCGGGTTATGAGGCCGCCTTCGTGTTGGCCTACCTTAGAGTTTAGGATCTGAGACCGGCCTCGTGTCGGCTTTCCATCTAAAATCCATCTTGTGATGGTAACCTCTGGTTATGAGACCGCCTTCGTGTCGGCCTACCTTATAGTTTAGGATCTGAGAGCGCCCTCGTGTCAGCTTTTCTTCTAAAATCTATCTGATGGTAACCTCTGGTTATGAGACCGCCTTCGTGTCGGCCTACCTTAGAGTTTAGGATCTGAGACCGGCCTCGTGTCGGTTTTCCTTCTAAAATCCATCTTGTGATGGTAACCTCTGGTTATGAGACCGCCTTCGTGTCGGCCTACCTTATAGTTTAGGATCTGAGAGCGCCCTCGTGTCAGCTTTCCTTCTAAAATATATCTTATGCTAACCTCTGGTTATGTGACCGCCTTCGTGTCTACCTACCTTAGAGTTTTGGATCTGTGACCGCCCTCGTGTCGGCATTCCTTTTGAAAATCCATCTTGTGATACTAACCTCTGGTTATGAGACCGCCTTCGTGTCGGCCTACCTTAGAGATTAGGATTTGAGATCACCCTCCTGTCGACTTTCCTTCTAAAATCCATCTTGTGATGGTAACCTCTGGTTATGAGATCGCCTTCGTATCGGCCTAGCTTAGAGTTTAGGATCTGAGACCGTCCTTGTGTCGGCTTTCCTTCTAAAATCCATTATATGATGGTACCTTCTGGTTATGAGACCTCCTTCGTGTCAGCCTACCTTAGAGTTTAGGATCTGAGACCGCCCTCGTGTCGGCTTTCCTTTGAAAATGCATCTTCTGATGGTAACCTTCTTTTATGAGACCGTCTTCATTTCGGCCTACCTTAGAGTTTAGGATCTGAGTCCGCCCTCGTGTTGGCTTTCCTTCAAAAATCCGTCTTGTGATGGTACCCTCTGGTTATGAGACCGCCTTCATATCGGCGTACCTTAGAGTTTAGGATCTGAGACTGTCCTCGTGTCGGCTTTCCTTTTGAAAATACATCTTGTGATGGTAACCTCTAGTTATAAGTCCGTCATCGCGTCGGCCTACCTTAGAGTTTAGGATCTGAGACCGTCCCCGTGTCGGCTTTCCTTCTAAAATCCACCATGTGATGGTACCTTCTGGTTATGAGACCGCCTTCGTGTCAGCCTACCTTAGAGTTTAGGATCTGAGACCGGCCTTGTGTCGGCTTTCCTTCTAAAATCCATCTTGTGATGGTAACCTCTGGTTATGAGACCGCCTTCGTGTCGGCCTACCTTATAGTTTAGGATCTGAGAGCGCCCTCGTGTCAGCTTTCCTTCATAAATATATCTGATGGTAACCTCTGGTTATGAGACCGCCTTCGTGTCAACCTTCCTTAGAGTTTTGGATCTGTGAAGGCCGTCGTGTTGGCTTTCCTTTTGAAAATCCATCTTGTGATGCTAACCTCTGGTTATGAGACTGCCTTCGTGTCGGCCTACCTTAGAGTTTAGGATCTGAGACCGCCCTCCTGTCGACTTTCCTTCTAAAATCCATCTTGTGATGGTAACCTCTGGTTATGAGACCGCCTTCGTGTCGGCCTACCTTAGAGATTAGGATCTGAGACCGGCCTCGTGTCGGCTTTCCTTCTAAAATCAATCTTGTGATGGTAACCTCTGGTTATGAGACCGCCTTCGTGTCGGCCTACCTTATAGTTTAGGATCTGAGAGCGCCCTCGTGTCAGCTTTCCTTCATAAATATATCTGATGGTAACCTCTGGTTATGAGACCGCCTTCGTGTCAACCTACCTTAGAGTTTTGGATCTGTGACCGCCCTCGTGTTGGCTTTCCTTTTGAAAATCCATCTTGTGATGCTAACCTCTGGTTATGAGACTGCCTTCGTGTCGGCCTACCTTAGAGTTTAGGATCTGAGACCGCCCTCCTGTCGACTTTCCTTCTAAAATCCATCTTGTGATGGTAACCTCTGGTTATGAGACCGCCTTCGTGTCGGCCTACCTTAGAGATTAGGATCTGAGACCGCCCTCATGTCGGCTTTCCTTCTAACATCCATCTTGTGATGGTAACGTCTGGTTATGAGACCGCCTTCGTGTCGGCCTACCTTAGAGTTTAGGATCTAAGATCGGCCTCGTGTCGGCTTTCCTTCTAAAATCCATCTTGTGATGGTAACCTCCGGTTATGAGACCGCCTTCGTGTCGGCCTACCTTATAGTTTAGGATCTGAGAGCGCCCTCGTGTCAGCTTTCCTTCTAAAATATATCTTATGGTAACCTCTGGTTATGTGACCGCCTTCGTGTCTACCTACCTTAGAGTTTTGGATCTGTAACCGCCCTCGTGTCGGCATTCCTTTTGAAAATCCATCTTGTGATACTAACCTCTGGTTATGAGACCGCCTTCGTGTCGGCCTACCTTAGAGTTTAGGATCTGAGATCGCCCTCCTGTCGGCTTTCCTTCTAAAATCCATCTTGTGATGGTAACCTCTGGTTATGAGACCGCCTTCGTATCGGCCTACCTTAGAGTTTAGGATCTGAGACCGTCCTTGTGTCGGCTTTCCTTCTAAAATCCATCATGTGATGGTACCTTCTGGTTATGAGACCGCCTTCGTGTCAGCCTACCTTAGAGTTTAGGATCTGAGACCGCCCTCGTGTCGGCTTTCCTTTGAAAATGCATCTTCTGATGGTAACCTTCTTTTATGAGACCGCCTTCATTTCGGCCTACCTTAGAGTTTAGGATCTGAGTCCGCCCTCGTGTTGGCTTTCCTTCAAAAATCCATCTTGTGATGGTACCCTCTGGTTATGAGACCGCCTTCATATCGGCGTACCTTAGAGTTTATGATCTGAGACTGTCCTCGTGTCGGCTTTCCTTTTGAAAATCCATCTTGTGATGGTAACCTCTAGTTATAAGTCCGCCATCGTGTCGGCCTACCTTAGAGTTTAGGATCTGAGACCGTCCTCGTGTCGGCTTTCCTTCTAAAATCCATCATGTGATGGTACCTTCTGGTTATGAGACCGCCTTCGTGTCAGCCTACCTTAGAGTTTAGGATCTGAGACCGGCCTTGTGTCGGCTTTCCTTCTAAAATCCATCTTGTGATGGTAACCTCTGGTTATGAGACCGCCTTCGTGTCGGCCTACCTTATAGTTTAGTATCTGAGAGCGCCCTCGTGTCAGCTTTCCTTCATAAATATATCTGATGGTAACCTCTGGTTATGAGACCGCCTTCGTGTCAACCTTCCATAGAGTTTTGGATCTGTGAAGGCCGTCGTGTTGGCTTTCCTTTTGAAAATCCATCTTGTGATGCTAACCTCTGGTTATGAGACTGCCTTCGTGTCGGCCTACCTTAGAGTTTAGGATCTGAGACCGCCCTCCTGTCGACTTTCCTTCTAAAATCCATCTTGTGATGGTAACCTCTGGTTATGAGACCGCCTTCGTGTCGGCCTACCTTAGAGATTAGGATCTGAGACCGCCCTCATGTCGGCTTTCCTTCCAAAATCCATCCTGTGATGGTAACCTCGGGTTATGAGACCGCCTTCGTGTCGGCCTACCTTATAGTTTAGGATCTGAGAGCGCCCTCATGTCAGCTTTTCTTCTAAAATCTATCTGATGGTAACCTCTGGTTATGAGACCGCCTTCGTGTCGGCCTACCTTAGAGTTTAGGATCTAAGACCGGCCTCGTGTCGGCTTTCCTTCTAAAATCCATCTTGTGATGGTAACCTCTGGTTATGAGACCGCCTTCGTGTCGGCCTACCTTATAGTTTAGGATCTGAGACCGCCCTCGTGTCGGCTTTCCTTTGAAAATGCATCTTCTGATTGTAACCTTCTTTTATGAGACCGCCTTCATTTCGGCCTACCTTAGAGTTTAGGATCTGAGTCCGCCCTCGTGTTGGCTTTCCTTCAAAAATCCATCTTGTGATGGTACCCTCTGGTTATGAGACCGCCTTCATGTCGGCGTACCTTAGAGTTTAGGATCTGAGACTGTCCTCGTGTCGGCTTTCCTTTTGAAAATCCATCTTGTGATGGTAACCTCTAGTTATAAGTCCGCCATCGTGTCGGCCTACCTTAGAGTTTAGGATCTGAGACCGTCCTCGTGTCGGCTTTCCTTCTAAAATCCATCATGTGATGGTACCGTCTGGTTATGAGACCGCCTTCGTGTCAGCCTACCTTAGAGTTTAGGATCTGAGACCGTCCTCGTGTCGGCTTTCCTTTGAAAATGCATCTTGTGATGGTAATCTCTGGTTTTGAGACCGCCTTCATGTCGGCCTACCTTAGAGTTTAGGATCTGAGACCGCCCTCGTGTCGGCTTTCCTTCATATATATATCTGATGGTAACCTCTGGTTATGAGACCGCCTTCGTGTCGGCCTACCTTAGAGATTAGGATCTGAGACCGCCCTCGTGTCGGCTTTCCTTCTAACATCCATCTTGTGATGGTACTCTCGGGTTATGAGGCCGCCTTCGTGTTGTCCTACCTTAGAGTTTAGGATCTGAGACCGGCCTCGTGTCGGCTTTCCTTCTAAAATCCATCTTGTGATGGTAACCTCTGGTTATGAGACCGCCTTCGTGTCGGCCTACCTTATAGTTTAGGAACTGAGAGCGCCCTCGTGTCAGCTTTTCTTCTAAAATCTATCTGATGGTAACCTCTGGTTATGAGACCTCCTTCGTGTCGGCCTACATTAGAGTTTAGGATCTAAGACCGGCCTCGTGTCGGCTTTCCTTCTAAAATCCATCTTGTGATGGTAACCTCTGGTTATGAGACCGCCTTCGTGTTGGCCTACCTTATAGTTTAGGATCTGAGAGCGCCCTCGTGTCAGCTTTCCTTCTAAAATATATCTTATGGTAACCTCTGGTTATGTGACCGCCTTCGTGTCTACCTACCTTAGAGTTTTGGATCTGTGACCGCCCTCGTGACGGCATTCCTTTTGAAAATCCATCTTGTGATACTAACCTCTGGTTATGAGACCGCCTTCGTGTCGGCCTACCTTAGAGTTTAGGATCTGAGATCGCCCTCCTGTCGGCTTTCCTTCTAAAATCCATCTTGTGATGGTAACCTCTGGTTATGAGATCGCCTTCGTATCGGCCTACCTTAGAGTTTAGGATCTGAGACCGTCCATGTGTCGACTTTCCTTCTAAAATCCATCATGTGATGGTACCTTCTGGTTATGAGACCGCCTTCGTGTCAGCCTACCTTAGAGTTTAGGATCTGAGACCGCCCTCGTGTCGGTTTTCCTTTGAAAATGCATCTTGTGATGGTAATCTCTGGTTTTGAGACCGCCTTCATGTCGGCCTACCTTAGAGTTTAGGATCTGAGACCGCCCTCGTGTCGGCTTTCCTTCTAAAATCCATCATGTGATGCTACCTTATGGTTATGAGACCGCCTTCGTGTCAGCCTACCTTAGAGTTTTGGATCTGTGACCGCCCTCGTGTCGGCTTTCCTTTTGAAAATCCATCTTGTGATGCTAACCTCCGGTTATGAGACCTCCTTCGTGTCGGCCTACCTTAGAGTTTAGGATCTGAGACCGGCCTCGTGTCGGCTTTCCTTCTAAAATCCATCTTGTGATGGTAACCTCTGGTTATGAGATCGCCTTCGTATCGGCCTACCTTAGAGTTTAGGATCTGAGACCGTCCATGTGTCGACTTTCCTTCTAAAATCCATCATGTGATGGTACCTTCTGGTTATGAGACCGCCTTCGTGTCAGCCTACCTTAGAGTTTAGGATCTGTGACCGCCCTCGTGTCGGCTTTCCTTTTGAAAATCCATCTTGTGATGCTAACCTCTGGTTATGAGACAACCTTCGTGTCGGCCTACCTTAGAGTTTAGGATCTGAGACCGCCGTCCTGTCGGCTTTCCTTCTAAAATCCATCTTGTGATGGTAACCTCTGGTTATGAGACCGCCTTCGGGTCGGCCTACCTTAGAGATTAGGATCTGAGACCGCCCTCGTGTCGGATTTCCTTCTAAAATCCATCTTGTGATGGTACCCTCTGGTTATGAGGCCGCCTTCGTGTTGGCATACCTTAGAGTTTAGGATCTGAGACCGGCCTCATGTCGGCTTTCCTTCTAAAATCCATCTTGTGATGGTAACCTCTGGTTATGAGACCGTCTTTGTGTCGGCCTACCTTATAGTTTAGGATCTGAGAGCACCCTCGTGTCAGCTTTTCTTCTAAAATCTATCTGATGGTAACCTCTGGTTATGAGACCGCCTTCGTGTCGACCTACCTTAGAGTTTTGGATCTGTGACCACCCTCGTGTCGGCTTTCCTTTTGAAAATCCATCTTGTGATGCTAACCTCTGGTGATGAGACCGCCTTCGTGTCCGCCTACCTTAGAGTTTAGGATCTGAGACCGGCCTCGTGTCGGCTTTCCTTCTAAAATCCATCTTGTTATGGTAACCTCTGGTTATGAGACCGCCTTCGTGTCGGCCTACCTTATAGTTTAGGATCTGAGAGCGCCCTCGTGTCAGCTTTCCTTCTAAAATATATCTGATGGTAACCTCTGGTTATGAGACCGCCTTCGTGTCGACCTACCTTAGAGTTTTGGATCTGTGACCGCCCTCGTGTCGGCTTTCCTTTTGAAAATCCATCTTGTGATGCTAACCTCTAGTTATGAGACCGCCTTCGTGCCGGCCTACCTTAGAGTTTAGGATCTGAGACCGCCCTCCTGTCTGCTTTCCTTCTAAAATCCATCTTGTGATGGTAACCTCTGGTTATGAGACCGCCTTCGTGTCGGCCTACCTTAGAGATTAGGATCTGAGACCGCCCTCGTGTCGGCTTTCCTTCTAAAATCCATCTTGTGATGGTACCCTCTGGTTTTGAGGCCGCCTTCGTGTTGGCCTACCTTAGAGTTTAGGATCTGAGACCGGCCTCGTGTCGGCTTTCCTTCTAAAATCCATCTTGTGATGGTAACCTCTGGTTATGAGACCGTCTTTGTGTCAGCCTACCTTATAGTTTAGGATCTGAGAGCGCCCTCGTGTCAGCTTTTCTTCTATAATCTATCTGATGGTAACCTCTGATTATGAGACCGCCTTCATGTCGACCTACCTTAGAGTTTTGGATCTGTGACCGCCCTCGTGTCGGCTTTCCTTTTGAAAATCCATCTTGTGATGCTAACCTCTGGTTATGAGACCGCCTTCGTGTCGGCCTACCTTAGAGTTTAGGATCTGAGACCGCCCTCCTGTCGGCTTTCCTTCTAAAATCGATCTTGTGATGGTAACCTCTGGTTATGAGATCGCCTTCGTATCGGCATACCTTAGAGTTTAGGATCTGAGACCGTCCTTGTGTCGGCTTTCCTTCTAAAATCATCATGTGATGGTACCTTCTGGTTATGAGACCGCCTTCGTGTCAGCCTACCTTAGAGTTTAGGATCTGAGACCGCCCTCGTGTATGCTTTCCTTTGAAAATGCATCTTCTGATGGTAACCTTCTTTTATGAGACCGCCTTCATTTCGGCCTACCTTAGAGTTTAGGATCTGAGTCCGCCCTCGTGTTGGCTTTCCTTCTAAAATCCATCTTGTGATGGTAGCCTATGGTTATGAGACCGCCTTCATGTCGGCGTACCTTAGAGTTTAGGATCTGAGACTGTCCTCGTGTCGGCTTTCCTTTTGAAAATCCATCTTGTGATGGTAACCTCTAGTTATAAGTCTGCCATCGTGTCGCCCTACCTTAGAGTTTAGGATCTGAGACCGTCCTCGTGCCGGCTTTCCTTCTAAAATCCATCATGTGATGGTACCTTCTGCTTATGAGACCGCCTTCGTGTCAGCCTACCTTAGAGTTTAGTATCTGAGATCGCCCTCGTGTCGGCTTTCCTTTGAAAATGCATCTTTTGATGGTAATCTATGGTTATGAGACCGCCTTCATGTCGGCCTACCTTAGAGTTTAGGATCTGAGACCGCCCTCGTGTCGGCTTTCCTTCTAAAATCAATCATGTGATGGTACCTTCTGGTTATGAGACCGCCTTCGTGTCAGCCTACCTTAGAGTTTTGGATCTGTGACCGCCCTTGTGTCGGCTTTTCTTTTGAAAATCCATCTTGTGATGCTAACCTCTGGTTATGAGACCGCCTTCGTGTCGGCCTACCTTAGAGTTTAGGATCTGAGACCGGCCTCGTGTCGGCTTTCCTTCTAAAATCCATCTTGTGATGGTAATCTCTGGTTATGAGACCGCCTTCGTATCGGCCTACCTTATAGTTTAGGATCTGAGAGCGCCCTCGTGTCAGCTTTTCTTCTAAAATCTATCAGATGATAACCTCTGGTTATGAGACCGCCTTCGTGTCGACCTACCTTAGAGTTTTGGATCTGTGACCGCCCTCGTTTCGGCTTTCCTTTTGAAAATCCATCTTGTGATGCTAACCTCTGGTTATGAGACCGCCTTCGTGTCGGCCTACCTTATAGTTTAGGATCTGAGAGCGCCCTCGTGTCGGCTTTCCTTCTAAAATATATCTGATGGTAACCTCTGGTTATGAGACCGCCTTCGTGTCGACCTCCCTTAGAGTTTTGGATCTGTGACCGCCCTCGTGTCGGCTTTCCTTTTGAAAATCCATCTTGTGATGCTAACCTCTGGTTATGAGACCGCCTTCGTACCGGCCTACCTTAGAGTTTAGGATCTGAGACCGCCCTCCTGTCTGCTTTCCTTCTAAAATCCATCTTGTGATGGTAACCTCTGTTTATGAGACCGCCTTCGTGTCGGCCTACCTTAGAGATTAGGATCTGAGACCGCCCTCGTGTCGGCTTTCCTTCTAAAATCCATCTTGTGATGGTACCCTCTGGTTATGAGGCTGCCTTCGTGTTGGCCTACCTTAGAGTTTAGGATCTGAGACCGGCCTCGTGTCGGCTTTCCTTCTAAAATCCATCTTGTGATGGTAACCTCTGGTTATGAGACCGTCTTTGTGTCGGCCTACCTTATAGTTTAGGATCTGAGAGCGCCCTCGTGTCAGCTTTTCTTCTATAATCTATCTGATGGTAACCTCTGATCATGAGACCGCCTTCGTGTCGACCTACCTTAGAGTTTTGGATCTGTGACCGCCCTCGTGTCGGCTTTCCTTTTGAAAATCCATCTTGTGATGGTAACCTCTGGTTATGAGACCGCCTTCGTGTCGGGCTACCTTAGAGTTTAGGATCTGAGACCGCCCTCCTGTCGGCTTTCCTTCTAAAATCCATCTTGTGATGGTAACCTCTGGTTATGAGATGGCCTTCGTATCGGCATACCTTAGAGTTTAGGATCTGAGACCGTCCTTGTGTCGGCTTTCCTTCTAAAATCATCATGTGATGGTACCTTCTGGTTATGAGACCGCCTTCGTGTCAGCCTACCTTAGAGTTTAGGATCTGAGACCGCCCTCGTGTCGGCTTTCCTTTGAAAATGCATCTTCTGATGGTAACCTTCTTTTATGAGACCGCCTTCATTTCGGCCTACCTTAGAGTTTAGGATCTGAGTCCGCCCTCGTGTTGGTTTTCCTTCTAAAATCCATCTTGTGATGGTACCCTCTGGTTATGAGACTGCCTTCATGTCGGCGTACCTTAGAGGTTAGGATCTGAGACTGTCCTCGTGTCGACTTTCCTTTTGAAAATCCATCTTGTGATGATAACCTCTAGTTATAAGTCTGCCATCGTGTCGCCCTACCTTAGAGTTTAGGATCTGAGACCGTCCTCGTGTCGGCTTTCCTTCTAAAGTCCATCATGTGATGGTACCTTCTGGTTATGAGACCGCCTTCATGTCAGCCTACCTTAGAGTCTAGTATCTGAGACCCCCCTCGTTTCGGCTTTCCTTTGAAAATGCATCTTGTGATGGTAATCTCTGGTTATGAGACCGCCTTCATGTCGGCCTACCTTAGAGTTTAGGATCTGAGACCGCCCTCGTGTCGGCTTTCCTTCTAAAATCCATCATGTGATGGTACCTTCTGGTTATGAGACCGCCTTCGTGTCAGCCTACCTTAGAGTTTTGGATCTATGACCGCCCTTGTGTCGGCTTTCCTTTTGAAAATCCATCTTGTGATGGTAACCTCTAGTTATAAGTCTGCCATCGTGTCGCCCTACCTTAGAGTTTAGGATCTGAGACCGTCCTCGTGCCGGCTTTCCTTCTAAAATCCATCATGTGATGGTACCTTCTGCTTATGAGACCGCCTTCGTGTCAGCCTACCTTAGAGTTTAGTATCTGAGATCGCCCTCGTGTCGGCTTTCCTTTGAAAATGCATCTTTTGATGGTAATCTATGGTTATGAGACCGCCTTCATGTCGGCCTACCTTAGAGTTTAGGATCTGAGACCGCCCTCGTGTCGGCTTTCCTTCTAAAATCAATCATGTGATGGTACCATCTGGTTATGAGACCGCCTTCGTGTCAGCCTACCTTAGAGTTTTGGATCTGTGACCGCCCTTGTGTCGGCTTTTCTTTTGAAAATCCATCTTGTGATGCTAACCTCTGGTTATGAGACCGCCTTCGTGTCGGCCTACCTTAGAGTTTAGGATCTGAGACCGGCCTCGTGTCGGCTTTCCTTCTAAAATCCATCTTGTGATGGTAATCTCTGGTTATGAGACCGCCTTCGTATCGGCCTACCTTATAGTTTAGGATCTGAGAGCGCCCTCGTGTCAGCTTTTCTTCTAAAATCTATCAGATGATAACCTCTGGTTATGAGACCGCCTTCGTGTCGACCTACCTTAGAGTTTTGGATCTGTGACCGCCCTCGTTTCGGCTTTCCTTTTGAAAATCCATCTTGTGATGCTAACCTCTGGTTATGAGACCGCCTTCGTGTCGGCCTACCTTATAGTTTAGGATCTGAGAGCGCCCTCGTGTCGGCTTTCCTTCTAAAATATATCTGATGGTAACCTCTGGTTATGAGACCGCCTTCGTGTCGACCTCCCTTAGAGTTTTGGATCTGTGACCGCCCTCGTGTCGGCTTTCCTTTTGAAAATCCATCTTGTGATGCTAACCTCTGGTTATGAGACCGCCTTCGTACCGGCCTACCTTAGAGTTTAGGATCTGAGACCGCCCTCCTGTCTGCTTTCCTTCTAAAATCCATCTTGTGATGGTAACCTCTGTTTATGAGACCGCCTTCGTGTCGGCCTACCTTAGAGATTAGGATCTGAGACCGCCCTCGTGTCGGCTTTCCTTCTAAAATCCATCTTGTGATGGTACCCTCTGGTTATGAGGCTGCCTTCGTGTTGGCCTACCTTAGAGTTTAGGATCTGAGACCGGCCTCGTGTCGGCTTTCCTTCTAAAATCCATCTTGTGATGGTAACCTCTGGTTATGAGACCGTCTTTGTGTCGGCCTACCTTATAGTTTAGGATCTGAGAGCGCCCTCGTGTCAGCTTTTCTTCTATAATCTATCTGATGGTAACCTCTGATTATGAGACCGCCTTCGTGTCGACCTACCTTAGAGTTTTGGATCTGTGACCGCCCTCGTGTCGGCTTTCCTTTTGAAAATCCATCTTGTGATGGTAACCTCTGGTTATGAGACCGCCTTCGTGTCGGGCTACCTTAGAGTTTAGGATCTGAGACCGCCCTCCTGTCGGCTTTCCTTCTAAAATCCATCTTGTGATGGTAACCTCTGGTTATGAGATGGCCTTCGTATCGGCATACCTTAGAGTTTAGGATCTGAGACCGTCCTTGTGTCGGCTTTCCTTCTAAAATCATCATGTGATGGTACCTTCTGGTTATGAGACCGCCTTCGTGTCAGCCTACCTTAGAGTTTAGGATCTGAGACCGCCCTCGTGTCGGCTTTCCTTTGAAAATGCATCTTCTGATGGTAACCTTCTTTTATGAGACCGCCTTCATTTCGGCCTACCTTAGAGTTTAGGATCTGAGTCCGCCCTCGTGTTGGTTTTCCTTCTAAAATCCATCTTGTGATGGTACCCTCTGGTTATGAGACTGCCTTCATGTCGGCGTACCTTAGAGGTTAGGATCTGAGACTGTCCTCGTGTCGACTTTCCTTTTGAAAATCCATCTTGTGATGATAACCTCTAGTTATAAGTCTGCCATCGTGTCGCCCTACCTTAGAGTTTAGGATCTGAGACCGTCCTCGTGTCGGCTTTCCTTCTAAAGTCCATCATGTGATGGTACCTTCTGGTTATGAGACCGCCTTCATGTCAGCCTACCTTAGAGTCTAGTATCTGAGACCCCCCTCGTTTCGGCTTTCCTTTGAAAATGCATCTTGTGATGGTAATCTCTGGTTATGAGACCGCCTTCATGTCGGCCTACCTTAGAGTTTAGGATCTGAGACCGCCCTCGTGTCGGCTTTCCTTCTAAAATCCATCATGTGATGGTACCTTCTGGTTATGAGACCGCCTTCGTGTCAGCCTACCTTAGAGTTTTGGATCTATGACCGCCCTTGTGTCGGCTTTCCTTTTGAAAATCCATCTTGTGATACTAACCTCTGGTTATGAGACCGCCTTCGTGTCGGCCTACCTTAGAGTTTAGGATCTGAGACCGGCCTCGTGTCGGCTTTCCTTCTAAAATCCATCTTGTGATGGTAATCTCTGGTTATGAGACCGCCTTCGTGTCGGCCTACCTTATAGTTTAGGATCTGAGAGCGCCCTCGTGTCAGCTTTTCTTCTAAAATCTATCAGATGATAACCTCTGGTTATGAGACCGCCTTCGTGTCGACCTACCTTAGAGTTTTGGATCTGTGACCGCCCTCGTGTCGGGTTTCCTTTTGAAAATCCATCTTGTGATGCTAACCTCTGGTTATGAGACCGCCTTCGTGTAGGCCTACCTTAGAGTTTAGGATCTGAGACCGGCCTCGTGTCGGCTTTCCTTCTAAAATCCATCTTGTGATGGTAACCTCTGGTTATGAGACCGCCTTCGTGTCGGCCTACCTTATAGTTTAGGATCTGAGAGCGCCCTCGTGTCAGCTTTCCTTCTAAAATATATCTGATGGTAACCTCTGCTTATGAGACCGTCTTCGTGTCGACCTACCTTAGAGTTTTGGATTTGTGACCGCCCTCGTGTCGGCTTTCCTTTTGAAAATCCATCTTGTGATGCTAACCTCTGGTTATGAGACAGCCTTCGTGTCGGCCTACCGTAGAGTTTGGGATCTGAGACCGCCGTCCTGTCGGCTTTCCTTCTAAAATCCATCTTGTGATGGTAACCTCTGGTTATGAGACCGCCTTCGTGTCGGCCTACCTTAGAGATTAGGATCTGAGACCGCCCTCGTGTCGGATTTCATTCTAAAATCCATCTTGTGATGGTAACCTCTGGTTATGAGACCGTCTTTGTGTCGGCCTACCTTATAGTTTAGGATCTGAGAGCGCCCTCGTGTCAGCTTTTCTTCTAAAATCTATCTGATGGTAACCTCTGGTTATGAGACCGCCTTCGTGTCGACCTACCTTAGAGTATTGGATCTGTGACCGCCCTCGTGTCGGCTTTCCTTTTGAAAATCCATCTTGTGATGCTAACCTCTGGTTATGAGACCGCCTTCGTGTCGGCCTACCTTAGAGTTTAGGATCTGAGACCGGCCTCGTGTCGGCTTTCCTTCTAAAATCCATCTTGTTATGGTAACCTCAGGTTATGAGACCGCCTTCGTGTCGGCCTACCTTATAGTTTAGGATCTGAGAGCGCCCTCGTGTCAGCTTTCCTTCTAAAATATATCTGATGGTAACCTCTGGTTATGAGACCGCCTTCGTGTCGACCTACCTTAGAGTTTTGGATCTGTGACCGCCCTCGTGTCGGCTTTCCTTTTGAAAATCCATCTTGTGATGCTAACCTCTGGTTATGAGACCGCCTTCGTGTCGGCCTACCTTAGAGTTTAGGATCTGAGACCGGCCTCGTGTCGGCTTTCCTTCTAAAATCCATCTTGTGATGGTAACTCTGGTTATGAGACCGCCTTCGTGTCGGCCTACCTTATAGTTTAGGATCTGAGACCGTCCTTGTGTCGGCTTTCCTTCTAAAATCATCATGTGATGGTACCTTCTGGTTATGAGACCGCCTTCGTGTCAGCCTACCTTAGAGTTTAGGATCTGAGACCGCCCTCGTGTCGGCTTTCCTTTGAAAATGCATCTTCTGATGGTAACCTTCTTTTATGAGACCGCCTTCATTTCGGCATACCTTAGAGTTTAGGATTTGAGTCCGCCCTCGTGTTGGCTTTCCTTCTAAAATCCATCTTGTGATGGTACCCTCTGGTTATGAGACCGCCTTCATGTCGGCGTACCTTAGAGTTTAGGATCTGAGACTGTCCTCGTGTCGGCTTTCCTTTTGAAAATCCATCTTGTGATGGTAACCTCTAGTTATAAGTCTGCCATCGTGTCGCCCTACCTTAGAGTTTAGGATCTGAGACCGTCCTCGTGTCGGCTTTCCTTCTAAAATCCATCATGTGATGGTACCTTCTGGTTATGAGACCGCCTTCGTGTCAGCCTACCTTAGAGTTTAGTATCTGAGACCGCCCTAGTGTCGGCTTTCCTTTGAAAATGCATCTTGTGATGGTAATCTCTGGTTATGAGACCGCCTTCATGTCGGCCTACCTTAGAGTTTAGGATCTGAGACCGCCCTCGTGTCGGCTTTCCTTCTAAAATCCATCATGTGATGGTACCTTCTGGTTATGAGACCGCCTTCGTGTCAGCCTACCTTAGAGTTTTGGATCTGTGACCGCCCTCGTGTCGGCTTTCCTTTTGAAAATCCATCTTGTGATGCTAACCTCTGGTTATGAGACCGCCATCGTGTCGGCCTACCTTAGAGTTTAGGATCTGAGACCGGCCTCGTGTCGGCTTTCCTTCTAAAATCCATCTTGTGATGGTAATCTCTGGTTATGAGACCGCCTTCGTGTCGGCCTACCTTATAGTTTAGGATCTGAGAGCCCCCTCGTGTCAGCTTTTCTTCTAAAATCTATCAGATGATAACCTCTGGTTATGAGACCGCCTTCGTGTCGACCTACCTTAGAGTTTTGGATCTGTGACCGCCCTCGTGTCGGCTTTCCTTTTGAAAATCCATCTTGTGATGCTAACCTCTGGTTATGAGACCGCCTTCGTGTAGGCCTACCTTAGAGTTTAGGATCTGAGACCGGCCTCGTGTCGGCTTTCCTTCTAAAATCCATCTTGTGATGGTAACCTCTGGTTATGAGACCGCCTTCGTGTCGGCCTACCTTAGAGTTTAGGATCTGAGACCGGCCTCGTGTCGGCTTTCCTTCTAATATCCATCTTGTTATGGTAATCTCAGGTTATGAGACCGCCTTCGTGTCGGCCTACCTTATAGTTTAGGATCTGAGACCGCCCTCGTGTCAGCTTTCCTTCTAAAATCCATCTTGTGATGGTAACTCTGGTTATGGGACCGCCTTCGTGTCGGCCTACCTTATAGTTTAGGATCTGAGACCGTCCTTGTGTCGGCTTTCCTTCTAAAATCATCATGTGATGGTACCTTCTGGTTATGAGACCGCCTTCGTGTCAGCCTACCTTAGAGTTTAGGATCTGAGACCGCCCTCGTGTCGGCTTTCCTTTTGAAAATCCATCTTGTGATGCTAACCTCTGGTTATGAGACCGCCTTCATGTAGGCCTACCTTAGAGTTTAGGATCTGAGACCGGCCTCGTGTCGGCTTTCCTTCTAAAATCCATCTTGTGATGGTAACCTCTGGTTATGAGACCGCCTTCGTGTCGACCTACCTTAGAGTTTTGGATCTGTGACCGCCCTCGTGTCGGCTTTCCTTTTGAAAATCTATCTTGTGATGCTAACCTCTGGTTATGAGACCGCCTTCGTGTCGGCCTACCTTAGAGTTTAGGATCTGAGACCGGCCTCGTGTCGGCTTTCCTTCTAAAATCCATCTTGTGATGGTAACTCTGGTTATGGGACCGCCTTCGTGTCGGCCTACCTTATAGTTTAGGATCTGAGACCGTCCTTGTGTCGGCTTTCCTTCTAAAATCATCATGTGATGGTACCTTCTGGTTATGAGACCGCCTTCGTGTCAGCCTACCTTAGAGTTTAGGATCTGAGACCGCCCTCGTGTCGGCTTTCCTTTGAAAATGCATCTTCTGATGGTAACCTTCTTTTATGAGACCGCCTTCATTTCGGCCTACCTTAGAGTTTAGGATCTGAGTCCGCCCTCGTGTTGGCTTTCCTTCTAAAATCCATCTTGTCATGGTACCCTCTGGTTATGAGACCGCCTTCATGTCGGCGTACCTTAGAGTTTAGGATCTGAGACTGTCCTCGTGTCGGCTTTCCTTTTGAAAATCCATCTTGTGATGGTAACCTCTAGTTATAAGTCTGCCATCGTGTCGCCCTACCTTATAGTTTAGGATCTGAGACCGTCCTCGTGTCGGCTTTCCTTCTAAAATCCATCATGTGATGGTACCTTCTGGTTATGAGACCGCCTTCGTGTCAGCCTACCTTAGAGTTTAGTATCTGAGACCGCCCTCGTGTCGGCTTTCCTTTGAAAATGCATCTTGTGATGGTAATCTCTGGTTATGAGACCGCCTTCATGTCGGCCTACCTTAGAGTTTAGGATCTGAGACCGCCCTCGTGTCGGCTTTCCTTCTAAAATCCATCATGTGATGGTACCTTCTGGTTATGAGACCGCCTTCGTGTCAGCCTACCTTAGAGTTTTGGATCTGTGACCGCCCTCGTGTCGGCTTTCCTTTTGAAAATCCATCTTGTGATGCTAACCTCTGGTTATGAGACCGCCTTCGTGTAGGCCTACCTTAGAGTTTAGGATCTGAGACCGGCCTCGTGTCGGCTTTCCTTCTAAAATCCATCTTGTGATGGTAACCTCTGGTTATGAGACCGCCTTCGTGTCGGCCTACCTTATAGTTTAGAATCTGAGTCCGCCCTCGTGTTGGCTTTCCTTCTAAAATCCATCTTGTGATGGTACCCTCTGGTTATGAGACCGCCTTCATGTCGGCGTACCTTAGAGTTTAGGATCAGAGACTGTCCTCGTGTCGGCTTTCCTTTTGAAAATCCATCTTGTGATGGTAACCTCTAGTTATAATTCTGTCATCGTGTCGGCCTACCTTAGAGTTTAGGATCTGAGACCGTCCTCGTGTCGGCTTTCCTTCTAAAATCCATCATGTGATGGTACCTTCTTGTTATGAGACCGCCTTCGTGTCAGCCTACCTTAGAGTTTAGGATCTGAGACTGCCCTCGTGTCGGCTTTCCTTCTAGAATTTATCATGTGATGGTACCTTCTGGTTATGAGACCGCCTTTGTGTCAGCCTACCTTAGAGTTTAGGATCTGAGACCGCCCTCCTGTCGGCTTTCCTTCTAAAATCCATCTTGTGATGGTAACCTATGGTTATGAGACCGCCTTCGTGTCGGCCTACCTTAGAGATTAGGATCTGAGTCCGCCCTCTTGTCGGCTTTCCTTCTAAAATCCATCTTGTGATGGTACCCTCTGGTTATGAGGCCGCCTTCGTGTTGGCCTACCTTAGAGTTTAGGATCTGAGACCGGCCTCGTCTTGGCTTTCCTTCTAAAATCCATCTTGTGATGGTTACCTCTGGTTTTGAGACCGCCTTTATGTCGGCCTACCTTATAGTTTAGGATCTGAGAGCGCCCTCGTGTCAGCTTATCTTCTAAAATCTATCTGATGGTAACCTCTGGTATTGAGACCGCCTTCGTGTCGACCTACCTTAGAGTTTTGGATCTGTGACCGCCCTCGTGTCGGCTTTCCTTTGAAAATCCATCTTGTGATGCTAACCTCTAGTTATGAGACCGCCTTTATGTCGGCCTACCTTAGAGTTTAGGATCTGAGACCGCCCTCCTGTCGGCTTTCCTTCTAAAATCCGTCTTGTGATGGTAACCTCTGGTTATGAGACCGCCTTCGTGTCAGCCTACCTTAGAGTTTAGGATCTGAGACCGCCCTTGTGTCGGCTTTCCTTTGAAAATGCATCTTGTGATGGTAATCTCTGGCTATGAGACCGCCTTCATGTCGGCCTACCTTAGAGTTTAGGATCTGAGACCGCCCTCGTGTCGGCTTTCCTTCTAAAATCCATCATGTGATGGTACCTTCTGGTTATGAGACCGCCTTCGTGTCAGCCTACCTTAGAGTTTTGGATCTGTGACCGCCCTCGTGTCAGTTTTCCTTTTGAAAATCCAACTTGTGATGCTAACCTCTGGTTATGAGACCGCCTTCATGTCGGCCTACCTTAGAGTTTAGGATCTGAGACCGCCCTCGTGTCGGCTTTCCTTCTAAAATCCATCATGTGATGGTACCTTCTGGTTATGAGACCGCCTTCGTGTCAGCCTACCTTAGAGTTTTGGATCTGTGACCGCCCTCGTGTCGGCTTTCCTTTTGAAAATCCATCTTGTGATGCTAACCTCTGGTTATGAGACCGCCTTCGTGTAGGCCTACCTTAGAGTTTAGGATCTGAGACCGGCCTCGTGTCGGCTTTCCTTCTAAAATCCATCTTGTGATGGTAACCTCTGGTTATGAGACCGCCTTCGTGTCGGCCTACCTTATAGTTTAGAATCTGAGTCCGCCCTCGTGTTGGCTTTCCTTCTAAAATCCATCTTGTGATGGTACCCTCTGGTTATGAGACCGCCTTCATGTCGGCGTACCTTAGAGTTTAGGATCAGAGACTGTCCTCGTGTCGGCTTTCCTTTTGAAAATCCATCTTGTGATGGTAACCTCTAGTTATAATTCTGTCATCGTGTCGGCCTACCTTAGAGTTTAGGATCTGAGACCGTCCTCGTGTCGGCTTTCCTTCTAAAATCCATCATGTGATGGTACCTTCTTGTTATGAGACCGCCTTCGTGTCAGCCTACCTTAGAGTTTAGGATCTGAGACTGCCCTCGTGTCGGCTTTCCTTCTAGAATTTATCATGTGATGGTACCTTCTGGTTATGAGACCGCCTTTGTGTCAGCCTACCTTAGAGTTTAGGATCTGAGACCGCCCTCCTGTCGGCTTTCCTTCTAAAATCCATCTTGTGATGGTAACCTATGGTTATGAGACCGCCTTCGTGTCGGCCTACCTTAGAGATTAGGATCTGAGTCCGCCCTCTTGTCGGCTTTCCTTCTAAAATCCATCTTGTGATGGTACCCTCTGGTTATGAGGCCGCCTTCGTGTTGGCCTACCTTAGAGTTTAGGATCTGAGACCGGCCTCGTCTTGGCTTTCCTTCTAAAATCCATCTTGTGATGGTTACCTCTGGTTTTGAGACCGCCTTTATGTCGGCCTACCTTATAGTTTAGGATCTGAGAGCGCCCTCGTGTCAGCTTATCTTCTAAAATCTATCTGATGGTAACCTCTGGTATTGAGACCGCCTTCGTGTCGACCTACCTTAGAGTTTTGGATCTGTGACCGCCCTCGTGTCGGCTTTCCTTTGAAAATCCATCTTGTGATGCTAACCTCTAGTTATGAGACCGCCTTTATGTCGGCCTACCTTAGAGTTTAGGATCTGAGACCGCCCTCCTGTCGGCTTTCCTTCTAAAATCCGTCTTGTGATGGTAACCTCTGGTTATGAGACCGCCTTCGTGTCAGCCTACCTTAGAGTTTAGGATCTGAGACCGCCCTTGTGTCGGCTTTCCTTTGAAAATGCATCTTGTGATGGTAATCTCTGGCTATGAGACCGCCTTCATGTCGGCCTACCTTAGAGTTTAGGATCTGAGACCGCCCTCGTGTCGGCTTTCCTTCTAAAATCCATCATGTGATGGTACCTTCTGGTTATGAGACCGCCTTCGTGTCAGCCTACCTTAGAGTTTTGGATCTGTGACCGCCCTCGTGTCAGTTTTCCTTTTGAAAATCCAACTTGTGATGCTAACCTCTGGTTATGAGACCGCCTTCATGTCGGCCTACCTTAGAGTTTAGGATCTGAGACCGCCCTCGTGTCGGCTTTCCTTCTAAAATCCATCATGTGATGGTACCTTCTGGTTATGAGACCGCCTTCGTGTCAGCCTACCTTAGAGTTTTGGATCTGTGACCGCCCTCGTGTCGGCTTTCCTTTTGAAAATCCATCTTGTGATGCTAACCTCTGGTTATGAGACCGCCTTCGTGTAGGCCTACCTTAGAGTTTAGGATCTGAGACCGGCCTCGTGTCGGCTTTCCTTCTAAAATCCATCTTGTGATGGTAACCTCTGGTTATGAGACCGCCTTCGTGTCGGCCTACCTTATAGTTTAGAATCTGAGTCCGCCCTCGTGTTGGCTTTCCTTCTAAAATCCATCTTGTGATGGTACCCTCTGGTTATGAGACCGCCTTCATGTCGGCGTACCTTAGAGTTTAGGATCAGAGACTGTCCTCGTGTCGGCTTTCCTTTTGAAAATCCATCTTGTGATGGTAACCTCTAGTTATAATTCTGTCATCGTGTCGGCCTACCTTAGAGTTTAGGATCTGAGACCGTCCTCGTGTCGGCTTTCCTTCTAAAATCCATCATGTGATGGTACCTTCTTGTTATGAGACCGCCTTCGTGTCAGCCTACCTTAGAGTTTAGGATCTGAGACTGCCCTCGTGTCGGCTTTCCTTCTAGAATTTATCATGTGATGGTACCTTCTGGTTATGAGACCGCCTTTGTGTCAGCCTACCTTAGAGTTTAGGATCTGAGACCGCCCTCCTGTCGGCTTTCCTTCTAAAATCCATCTTGTGATGGTAACCTATGGTTATGAGACCGCCTTCGTGTCGGCCTACCTTAGAGATTAGGATCTGAGTCCGCCCTCTTGTCGGCTTTCCTTCTAAAATCCATCTTGTGATGGTACCCTCTGGTTATGAGGCCGCCTTCGTGTTGGCCTACCTTAGAGTTTAGGATCTGAGACCGGCCTCGTCTTGGCTTTCCTTCTAAAATCCATCTTGTGATGGTTACCTCTGGTTTTGAGACCGCCTTTATGTCGGCCTACCTTATAGTTTAGGATCTGAGAGCGCCCTCGTGTCAGCTTATCTTCTAAAATCTATCTGATGGTAACCTCTGGTATTGAGACCGCCTTCGTGTCGACCTACCTTAGAGTTTTGGATCTGTGACCGCCCTCGTGTCGGCTTTCCTTTGAAAATCCATCTTGTGATGCTAACCTCTAGTTATGAGACCGCCTTTATGTCGGCCTACCTTAGAGTTTAGGATCTGAGACCGCCCTCCTGTCGGCTTTCCTTCTAAAATCCGTCTTGTGATGGTAACCTCTGGTTATGAGACCGCCTTCGTGTCAGCCTACCTTAGAGTTTAGGATCTGAGACCGCCCTTGTGTCGGCTTTCCTTTGAAAATGCATCTTGTGATGGTAATCTCTGGCTATGAGACCGCCTTCATGTCGGCCTACCTTAGAGTTTAGGATCTGAGACCGCCCTCGTGTCGGCTTTCCTTCTAAAATCCATCATGTGATGGTACCTTCTGGTTATGAGACCGCCTTCGTGTCAGCCTACCTTAGAGTTTTGGATCTGTGACCGCCCTCGTGTCAGTTTTCCTTTTGAAAATCCAACTTGTGATGCTAACCTCTGGTTATGAGACCGCCTTCGTGTCGGCCTACCTTAGAGTTTAGGATCTGAGACCGGCCTCGTGTCGGCTTTCCTTCTAAAATCCACCTTGTGATGGTAACCTCTGGTTATGAGATCGCCTTCGTGTCGCCCTACCTTATAGTTTAGGATCTGAGAGCGCCCTCGTGTCAGCTTTTCTTCTAAAATCTATCTGATGGTAACCTCTGGTTATGAGACCCGCCTTCGTGTCGACCTACCTTAGAGTTTTGGATCTGTGACCGCCCTCGTGTCGGCTTTCCTTTTGAAAATCCATCTTGTGATGCTAACCTCTGGTTATGAGACCGCCTTCGTGTCGGCCTACCTTAGAGTTTAGGATCTGAGACCGGCCTCGTGTCGGCTTTCCTTCTAAAATCCATCTTGTGATAGTAACCTCTGGTTGTGAGACCGCCTTCGTGTCGGCCTACCTTATAGTTTAGGTTCTGAGAGCGCCCTCGTGTCAGCTTTCCTTCTAAAATATATCTGATGGTAACCTCTGGTTATGAGACCGCCTTCATGTCGGCCTACCTTAGAGTTTAGGATCTGAGTCCGCCCTCGTGTTGGCTTTCCTTCTAAAATCCATCTTGTGATGGTACCCTCTGGTTATGAGACCGCCTTCATGTCGGCGTACCTTAGAGTTTAGGATCAGAGACTGTCCTCGTGTCGGCTTTCCTTTTGAAAATCCATCTTGTGATGGTAACCTCTAGTTATAATTCTGCCATCGTGTCGGCCTACCTTAGAGTTTAGGATCTGAGACCGTCCTCGTGTCGGCTTTCCTTCTAAAATCCATCATGTGATGGTACCTTCTTGTTATAAGACCGCCTTCGTGTCAGCCTACCTTAGAGTTTAGGATCTGAGACCGCCCTCGTGTCGGCTTTCCTTTGAAAATGCATCTTGTGATGGTAATTTTTGGTTATGAGACCGCCTTCATGTCGGCCTACCTTAGATTTTAGGATCTGAGACCGCCCTCGTGTCGGCTTTCCTTCTAAAATTTATCATGTGATGGTACCTTCTGGTTATGAGACCGCCTTCGTGTCAGCCTACCTTAGAGTTTAGGATCTGAGACCGCCCTCCTGTCGGCTTTCCTTCTAAAATCCATCTTGTGATGGTAACCTCTGGTTATGAGACCGCCTTCGTGTCGGCCTACCTTAGAGATTAGGATCTGAGACCGCCCTCTTGTCGGCTTTCCTTCTAAAATCCATCTTGTGATGGTACCCTCTGGTTATGAGGCCGCCTTCGTGTTGGCCTACCTTAGAGTTTAGGATCTGAGACCGGCCTCGTGTCGGCTTTCCTTCTAAAATCCATCTTGTGATGGTAACCTCTGGTTATGAGACCGCCTTTATGTCGGCCTACCGTATAGTTTAGGATCTGAGAGCGCCCTCGTGTCAGCTTTTCTTCAAAAATCTATCTGATGGTAATCTCTGGTATTGAGACCGCTTTCGTGTCGACCTACCTTAGAGTTTTGGATCTGTGACCGCCCTCGTGTCGGCTTTCCTTTTGAAAATCCATCTTGTGATGCTAACCTCTAGTTATGAGACCGCCTTTGTGTCGGCCTACCTTAGAGTTTAGGATCTGAGACCGCCCTCCTGTCGGCTTTCCTTCTAAAATCCGTCTTGTGATGGTAACCTCTGGTTATGAGACCGCCTTCGTGTCAGCCTACCTTAGAGTTTAGGATCTGAGACCGCCCTCGTGTCGGCTTTCCTTTGAAAATGCATCTTGTGATGGTAATCTCTGGCTATGAGACCGCCTTCATGTCGGCCTACCTTAGAGTTTAGGATCTGAGACCGCCCTCGTGTCGGCTTTCCTTCTAAAATCCATCATGTGATGGTACCTTCTGGTTATGAGACCGCCTTCGTGTCAGCCTACCTTAGAGTTTTGGATCTGTGACCGCTCTCGTGTCGGTTTTCCTTTTGAAAATCCAACTTGTGATGCTAACCTCTGGTTATGAGACCGCCTTCGTGTCGGCCTACCTTAGAGTTTAGGATCTGAGACCGGCCTCGTGTCGGCTTTCCTTCTAAAATCCACCTTGTGATGGTAACCTCTGGTTATGAGATCGCCTTCGTGTCGGCCTACCTTATAGTTTAGGATCTGAGAGCGCCCTCGTGTCAGCTTTTCTTCTAAAATCTATCTGATGGTAACCTCTGGTTATGAGACCGCCTTCGTGTCGACCTACCTTAGAGTTTTGGATCTGTGACCGCCCTCGTGTCGGCTTTCCTTTTGAAAATCCATCTTGTGATGCTAACCTCTGGTTATGAGACCGCCTTCGTGTTGGCCTACCTTAGAGTTTAGGATCTGAGACCGGCCTCGTGTCGGCTTTCCTTCTAAAATCCATCTTGTGATAGTAACCTCTGGTTGTGAGACCGCCTTCGTGTCGGCCTACCTTATAGTTTAGGTTCTGAGAGCGCCCTCGTGTCAGCTTTCCTTCTAAAATATATCTGATGGTAACCTCTGGTTATGAGACCGCCTTCATGTCGGCCTACCTTAGAGTTTAGGATCTGAGTCCGCCCTCGTGTTGGCTTTCCTTCTAAAATCCATCTTGTGATGGTACCCTCTAGTTATGAGACCGCCTTCATGTCGGCGTACCTTAGAGTTTAGGATCAGAGACTGTCCTCGTGTCGGCTTTCCTTTTGAAAATCCATCTTGTGATGGTAACCTCTAGTTATAATTCTGCCATCGTGTCGGCCTACCTTAGAGTTTAGGATCTGAGACCGTCCTCGTGTCGGCTTTCCTTCTAAAATCCATCATGTGATGGTACCTTCTTGTTATGAGACCGCCTTCGTGTCAGCCTACCTTAGAGTTTAGGATCTGAGACCGCCCTCGTGTCGGCTTTCCTTTGAAAATGCATCTTGTGATGGTAATTTTTGGTTATGAGACCGCCTTCATGTCGGCCTACCTTAGATTTTAGGATCTGAGACCGCCCTCGTGTCGGCTTTCCTTCTAAAATTTATCATGTGATGGTACCTTCTGGTTATGAGACCGCCTTCGTGTCAGCCTACCTTAGAGTTTAGGATCTGAGACCGCCCTCCTGTCGGCTTTCCTTCTAAAATCCATCTTGTGATGGTAACCTCTGGTTATGAGACCGCCTTCGTGTCGGCCTACCTTAGAGATTAGGATCTGAGACCGCCCTCTTGTCGACTTTCCTTCTAAAATCCATCTTGTGATGGTACCCTCTGGTTATGAGGCCGCCTTCGTGTTGGCCTACCTTAGAGTTTAGGATCTGAGACCGGCCTCGTGTCGGCTTTCCTTCTAAAATCCATCTTGTGATGGTAACCTCTGGTTATGAGACCGCCTTTATGTCGGCCTACCTTATAGTTTAGGATCTGAGAGCGCCCTCGTGTCAGCTTTTCTTCTAAAATCTATCTGATGGTAACCTCTGGTTATGAGACCGCCTTCGTGTCGACCTACCTTAGAGTTTTGGATCTGTGACCGCCCTCGTGTCGGCTTTCCTTTTGAAAATCCATCTTGTGATGCTAACCTCTGGTTATGAGACCGCCTTCGTGTCGGCCTACCTTAGAGTTTAGGATCTGAGACCGGCCTCGTGTCGGCTTTCCTTCTAAAATCCATCTTGTGATAGTAACCTCTGGTTGTGAGACCGCCTTCGTGTCGGCCTACCTTATAGTTTAGGTTCTGAGAGCGCCCTCGTGTCAGCTTTCCTTCTAAAATATATCTGATGGTAACCTCTGGTTATGAGACCGCCTTCATGTCGGCCTACCTTAGAGTTTAGGATCTGAGTCCGCCCTCGTGTTGGCTTTCCTTCTAAAATCCATCTTGTGATGGTACCCTCTGGTTATGAGACCGCCTTCATGTCGGCGTACCTTAGAGTTTAGGATCAGAGACTGTCCTCGTGTCGGCTTTCCTTTTGAAAATCCATCTTGTGATGGTAACCTCTAGTTATAATTCTGCCATCGTGTCGGCCTACCTTAGAGTTTAGGATCTGAGACCGTCCTCGTGTCGGCTTTCCTTCTAAAATCCATCATGTGATGGTACCTTCTTATTATAAGACCGCCTTCGTGTCAGCCTACCTTAGAGTTTAGGATCTGAGACCGCCCTCGTGTCGGCTTTCCTTTGAAAATGCATCTTGTGATGGTAATTTTTGGTTATGAGACCGCCTTCATGTCGGCCTACCTTAGATTTTAGGATCTGAGACCGCCCTCGTGTCGGCTTTCCTTCTAAAATTTATCATGTGATGGTACCTTCTGGTTATGAGACCGCCTTCGTGTCAGCCTACCTTAGAGTTTAGGATCTGAGACCGCCCTCCTGTCGGCTTTCCTTCTAAAATCCATCTTGTGATGGTAACCTCTGGTTATGAGACCGCCTTCGTGTCGGCCTACCTTAGAGATTAGGATCTGAGACCGCCCTCTTGTCGGCTTTCCTTCTAAAATCCATCTTGTGATGGTACCCTCTGGTTATGAGGCCGCCTTCGTGTTGGCCTACCTTAGAGTTTAGGATCTGAGACCGGCCTCGTGTCGGCTTTCCTTCTAAAATCCATCTTGTGATGGTAACCTCTGGTTATGAGACCGCCTTTATGTCGGCCTACCTTATAGTTTAGGATCTGAGAGCGCCCTCGTGTCAGCTTTTCTTCAAAAATCTATCTGATGGTAATCTCTGGTATTGAGACCGCTTTCGTGTCGACCTACCTTAGAGTTTTGGATCTGTGACCGCCCTCGTGTCGGCTTTCCTTTTGAAAATCCATCTTGTGATGCTAACCTCTAGTTATGAGACCGCCTTTGTGTCGGCCTACCTTAGAGTTTAGGATCTGAGACCGCCCTCCTGTCGGCTTTCCTTCTAAAATCCGTCTTGTGATGGTAACCTCTGGTTATGAGACCGCCTTCGTGTCAGCCTACCTTAGAGTTTAGGATCTGAGACCGCCCTCGTGTCGGCTTTCCTTTGAAAATGCATCTTGTGATGGTAATCTCTGGCTATGAGACCGCCTTCATGTCGGCCTACCTTAGAGTTTAGGATCTGAGACCGCCCTCGTGTCGGCTTTCCTTCTAAAATCCATCATGTGATGGTACCTTCTGGTTATGAGACCGCCTTCGTGTCAGCCTACCTTAGAGTTTTGGATCTGTGACCGCTCTCGTGTCGGTTTTCCTTTTGAAAATCCAACTTGTGATGCTAACCTCTGGTTATGAGACCGCCTTCGTGTCGGCCTACCTTAGAGTTTAGGATCTGAGACCGGCCTCGTGTCGGCTTTCCTTCTAAAATCCACCTTGTGATGGTAATCTCTGGTTATGAGATCGCCTTCGTGTCGGCCTACCTTATAGTTTAGGATCTGAGAGCGCCCTCGTGTCAGCTTTTCTTCTAAAATCTATCTGATGGTAACCTCTGGTTATGAGACCGCCTTCGGTTCGACCTACCTTAGAGTTTTGGATCTGTGACCGCCCTCGTGTCGGCTTTCCTTTTGAAAATCCATCTTGTGATGCTAACCTCTGGTTATGAGACCGCCTTCGTGTTGGCCTACCTTAGAGTTTAGGATCTGAGACCGGCCTCGTGTCGGCTTTCCTTCTAAAATCCATCTTGTGATAGTAACCTCTGGTTGTGAGACCGCCTTCGTGTCGGCCTACCTTATAGTTTAGGTTCTGAGAGCGCCCTCGTGTCAGTTTTCCTTCTAAAATATATCTGATGGTAACCTCTGGTTATGAGACCGCCTTCATGTCGGCCTACCTTAGAGTTTAGGATCTGAGTCCGCCCTCGTGTTGGCTTTCCTTCTAAAATCCATCTTGTGATGGTACCCTCTAGTTATGAGACCGCCTTCATGTCGGCGTACCTTAGAGTTTAGGATCAGAGACTGTCCTCGTGTCGGCTTTCCTTTTGAAAATCCATCTTGTGATGGTAACCTCTAGTTATAATTCTGCCATCGTGTCGGCCTACCTTAGAGTTTAGGATCTGAGACCGTCCTCGTGTCGGCTTTCCTTCTAAAATCCATCATGTGATGGTACCTTCTTGTTATGAGACCGCCTTCGTGTCAGCCTACCTTAGAGTTTAGGATCTGAGACCGCCCTCGTGTCGGCTTTCCTTTGAAAATGCATCTTGTGATGGTAATTTTTGGTTATGAGACCGCCTTCATGTCGGCCTACCTTAGATTTTAGGATCTGAGACCGCCCTCGTGTCGGCTTTCCTTCTAAAATTTATCATGTGATGGTACCTTCTGGTTATGAGACCGCCTTCGTGTCAGCCTACCTTAGAGTTTAGGATTTGAGACCGCCCTCCTGTCGGCTTTCCTTCTAAAATCCATCTTGTGATGGTAACCTCTGGTTATGAGACCGCCTTCGTGTCGGCCTACCTTAGAGATTAGGATCTGAGACCGCCCTCTTGTCGACTTTCCTTCTAAAATCCATCTTGTGATGGTACCCTCTGGTTATGAGGCCGCCTTCGTGTTGGCCTACCTTAGAGTTTAGGATCTGAGACCGGCCTCGTGTCGGCTTTCCTTCTAAAATCCATCTTGTGATGGTAACCTCTGGTTATGAGACCGCCTTTATGTCGGCCTACCTTATAGTTTAGGATCTGAGAGCGCCCTCGTGTCAGCTTTTCTTCTAAAATCTATCTGATGGTAATCTCTGGTATTGAGACCGCTTTCGTGTTGACCTACCTTAGAGTTTTGGATCTGTGACCGCCCTCGTGTCGGCTTTCCTTTTGAAAATCCATCTTGTGATGCTAACCTCTAGTTATGAGACCGCCTTTGTGTCGGCCTACCTTAGAGTTTAGGATCTGAGACCGCCCTCCTGTCGGCTTTCCTTCTAAAATCCGTCTTGTGATGGTAACCTCTGGTTATGAGACCGCCTTCGTGTCAGCCTACCTTAGAGTTTAGGATCTGAGACCGCCCTCGTGTCGGCTTTCCTTTGAAAATGCATCTTGTGATGGTAATCTCTGGCTATGAGACCGCCTTCATGTCGGCCTACCTTAGAGTTTAGGATCTGAGACCGGCCTCGTGTCGGCTTTCCTTCTAAAATCCATCATGTGATGGTACCTTCTGGTTATGAGACCGCCTTCGTGTCAGCCTACCTTAGAGTTTTGGATCTGTGACCGCCCTCGTGTCGGCTTTCCTTTTGAAAATCCAACTTGTGATGCTAACCTCTGGTTATGAGACCGCCTTCGTGTCGGCCTACCTTAGAGTTTAGGATCTGAGACCGTCCTCGTGTCGGCTTTCCTTCTAAAATCCACCTTGTGATGGTAACCTGTGGTTATGAGATCGCCTTCGTGTTGGCCTACCTTATAGTTTAGGATCTGAGAGCGCCCTCGTGTCAGCTTTTCTTCTAAAATCTATCTGATGGTAACCTCTGGTTATGAGACCGCCTTCGTGTCGACCTACCTTAGATTTTGGATCTGTGACCGCCCTCGTGTCGGCTTTCCTTTTGAAAATCCATCTTGTGATGCTAACCTCTGGTTATAAGACCGCCTTCGTGTCGGCCTACCTTAGAGTTTAGGATCTGAGAGCGCCCTCGTGTCAGCTTTCCTTCTAAAATATATCTGAGGGTAACCTCTGGTTATGAGACCGCCTTCATGTCGGCCTACCTTAGAGTTTAGGATCTGAGTCCGCCCTCGTGTTGGCTTTCCTTCTAAAATCCATCTTGTGATGGTACCCTCTGGTTATGAGACCGCCTTCATGTCGGCGTACCTTAGAGTTTAGGATCAGAGACTGTCCTCGTGTCGGCTTTGCTTTTGAAAATCCATCTTGTGATGGTAACCTCTAGTTATAATTCTGCCATCGTGTCGGCCGACCTTAGAGTTTAGGATCTGAGACCGTCCTCGTGTCGGCTTTCCTTCTAAAATCCATCATGTGATGGTACCTTCTTGTTATGAGACCGCCTTCGTGTCAGCCTACCTTAGAGTTTAGGATCTGAGACCGCCCTCGTGTCGGCTTTCCTTCTAAAATTTATCATGTGATGGTACCTTCTGGTTATGAGACCGCCTTCGTGTCAGCCTACCTTAGAGTTTAGGATCTGAGACCGCCCTCCTGTCGGCTTTCCTTCTAAAATCCATCTTGTGATGGTAACCTCTGGTTATGAGACCGCCTTCGTGTCAGCCTACCTTAGAGTTTTGGATCTGTGACCGCCCTCGTGTCGGCTTTACTTTTGAAAATCCAACTTGTGATGCTAACCTCTGGTTATGAGACCACCTTCGTGTCGGCCTACCTTAGAGTTTAGGATCTGAGACCGCCCTCGTGTCGGCTTTGCTTTGAAAATGCATCTTGTGATGGTAATCTCTGGCTATGAGACCGCCTTCATGTCGGCCTACCTTAGAGTTTAGGATCTGAGACCGCCCTCGTGTCGGCTTTCCTTCTAAAATCCATCATGTGATGGTACCTTCTGGTTATGAGACCGCCTTCGTGTCAGCCTACCTTAGAGTTTTGGATCTGTGACCGCTCTCGTGTCGGTTTTCCTTTTGAAAATCCAACTTGTGATGCTAACCTCTGGTTATGAGACCGCCTTCGTGTCGGCCTACCTTAGAGTTTAGGATCTGAGACCGGCCTCGTGTCGGCTTTCCTTCTAAAATCCACCTTGTGATGGTAATCTCTGGTTATGAGATCGCCTTCGTGTCGGCCTACCTTATAGTTTAGGATCTGAGAGCGCCCTCGTGTCAGCTTTTCTTCTAAAATCTATCTGATGGTAACCTCTGGTTATGAGACCGCCTTCGGTTCGACCTACCTTAGAGTTTTGGATCTGTGACCGCCCTCGTGTCGGCTTTCCTTTTGAAAATCCATCTTGTGATGCTAACCTCTGGTTATGAGACCGCCTTCGTGTTGGCCTACCTTAGAGTTTAGGATCTGAGACCGGCCTCGTGTCGGCTTTCCTTCTAAAATCCATCTTGTGATAGTAACCTCTGGTTGTGAGACCGCCTTCGTGTCGGCCTACCTTATAGTTTAGGTTCTGAGAGCGCCCTCGTGTCAGTTTTCCTTCTAAAATATATCTGATGGTAACCTCTGGTTATGAGACCGCCTTCATGTCGGCCTACCTTAGAGTTTAGGATCTGAGTCCGCCCTCGTGTTGGCTTTCCTTCTAAAATCCATCTTGTGATGGTACCCTCTGGTTATGAGACCGCCTTCATGTCGGCGTACCTTAGAGTTTAGGATCAGAGACTGTCCTCGTGTCGGCTTTCCTTTTGAAAATCCATCTTGTGATGGTAACCTCTAGTTATAATTCTGCCATCGTGTCGGCCTACCTTAGAGTTTAGGATCTGAGACCGTCCTCGTGTCGGCTTTCCTTCTAAAATCCATCATGTGATGGTACCTTCTTGTTATGAGACCGCCTTCGTGTCAGCCTACCTTAGAGTTTAGGATCTGAGACCGCCCTCGTGTCGGCTTTCCTTTGAAAATGCATCTTGTGATGGTAATTTTTGGTTATGAGACCGCCTTCATGTCGGCCTACCTTAGATTTTAGGATCTGAGACCGCCCTCGTGTCGGCTTTCCTTCTAAAATTTATCATGTGATGGTACCTTCTGGTTATGAGACCGCCTTCGTGTCAGCCTACCTTAGAGTTTAGGATCTGAGACCGCCCTCCTGTCGGCTTTCCTTCTAAAATCCATCTTGTGATGGTAACCTCTGGTTATGAGACCGCCTTCGTGTCGGCCTACCTTAGAGATTAGGATCTGAGACCGCCCTCTTGTCGACTTTCCTTCTAAAATCCATCTTGTGATGGTACCCTCTGGTTATGAGGCCGCCTTCGTGTTGGCCTACCTTAGAGTTTAGGATCTGAGACCGGCCTCGTGTCGGCTTTCCTTCTAAAATCCATCTTGTGATGGTAACCTCTGGTTATGAGACCGCCTTTATGTCGGCCTACCTTATAGTTTAGGATCTGAGAGCGCCCTCGTGTCAGCTTTTCTTCTAAAATCTATCTGATGGTAATCTCTGGTATTGAGACCGCTTTCGTGTTGACCTACCTTAGAGTTTTGGATCTGTGACCGCCCTCGTGTCGGCTTTCCTTTTGAAAATCCATCTTGTGATGCTAACCTCTAGTTATGAGACCGCCTTTGTGTCGGCCTACCTTAGAGTTTAGGATCTGAGACCGCCCTCCTGTCGGCTTTCCTTCTAAAATCCGTCTTGTGATGGTAACCTCTGGTTATGAGACCGCCTTCGTGTCAGCCTACCTTAGAGTTTAGGATCTGAGACCGCCCTCGTGTCGGCTTTCCTTTGAAAATGCATCTTGTGATGGTAATCTCTGGCTATGAGACCGCCTTCATGTCGGCCTACCTTAGAGTTTAGGATCTGAGACCGCCCTCGTGTCGGCTTTCCTTCTAAAATCCATCATGTGATGGTACCTTCTGGTTATGAGACCGCCTTCGTGTCAGCCTACCTTAGAGTTTTGGATCTGTGACCGCCCTCGTGTCGGCTTTCCTTTTGAAAATCCAACTTGTGATGCTAACCTCTGGTTATGAGACCGCCTTCGTGTCGGCCTACCTTAGAGTTTAGGATCTGAGACCGTCCTCGTGTCGGCTTTCCTTCTAAAATCCACCTTGTGATGGTAACCTGTGGTTATGAGATCGCCTTCGTGTTGGCCTACCTTATAGTTTAGGATCTGAGAGCGCCCTCGTGTCAGCTTTTCTTCTAAAATCTATCTGATGGTAACCTCTGGTTATGAGACCGCCTTCGTGTCGACCTACCTTAGATTTTGGATCTGTGACCGCCCTCGTGTCGGCTTTCCTTTTGAAAATCCATCTTGTGATGCTAACCTCTGGTTATAAGACCGCCTTCGTGTCGGCCTACCTTAGAGTTTAGGATCTGAGAGCGCCCTCGTGTCAGCTTTCCTTCTAAAATATATCTGATGGTAACCTCTGGTTATGAGACCGCCTTCATGTCGGCCTACCTTAGAGTTTAGGATCTGAGTCCGCCCTCGTGTTGGCTTTCCTTCTAAAATCCATCTTGTGATGGTACCCTCTGGTTATGAGACCGCCTTCATGTCGGCGTACCTTAGAGTTTAGGATCAGAGACTGTCCTCGTGTCGGCTTTGCTTTTGAAAATCCATCTTGTGATGGTAACCTCTAGTTATAATTCTGCCATCGTGTCGGCCGACCTTAGAGTTTAGGATCTGAGACCGTCCTCGTGTCGGCTTTCCTTCTAAAATCCATCATGTGATGGTACCTTCTTGTTATGAGACCGCCTTCGTGTCAGCCTACCTTAGAGTTTAGGATCTGAGACCGCCCTCGTGTCGGCTTTCCTTCTAAAATTTATCATGTGATGGTACCTTCTGGTTATGAGACCGCCTTCGTGTCAGCCTACCTTAGAGTTTAGGATCTGAGACCGCCCTCCTGTCGGCTTTCCTTCTAAAATCCATCTTGTGATGGTAACCTCTGGTTATGAGACCGCCTTCGTGTCAGCCTACCTTAGAGTTTTGGATCTGTGACCGCCCTCGTGTCGGCTTTACTTTTGAAAATCCAACTTGTGATGCTAACCTCTGGTTATGAGACCACCTTCGTGTCGTCCTACCTTAGAGTTTAGGATCTGAGACCGCCCTCGTGTCGGCTTTGCTTTGAAAATGCATCTTGTGATGGTAATCTCTGGCTATGAGACCGCCTTCATGTCGGCCTACCTTAGAGTTTAGGATCTGAGACCGCCCTCGTGTCGGCTTTCCTTCTAAAATCCATCATGTGATGGTACCTTCTGGTTATGAGACCGCCTTCGTGTCAGCCTACCTTAGACTTTTGGATCTGTGACCGCCCTCGTGTCGGCTTTCCTTTTGAAAATCCAACTTGTGATGCTAACCTCTGGTTATGAGACCGCCTTCGTGTCGGCCTACCTTAGAGTTTAGGATCTGAGACCGGCCTCGTGTCGGCTTTCCTTCTAAAATCCACCTTGTGATGGTAACCTCTGGTTATGAGATCGCCTTCGTGTCGGCCTACCTTATAGTTTAGGATCTGAGAGCGCCCTCGTGTCAGCTTTTCTTCTAAAATCTATCTGATGGTAACCTCTGGTTATGAGACCGCCTTCGTGTCGACCTACCTTAGAGTTTTGGATCTGTGACCGCCCTCGTGTCGGCTTTCCTTTTGAAAATCCATCTTGTGATGCTAACCTCTGGTTATAAGACCGCCTTCGTGTCGGCCTACCTTAGAGTTTAGGATCTGAGACCGGCCTCGTGTCGGCTTTCCTTCTAAAATCCATCTTGTGATAGTAACCTCTGGTTGTGAGACCGCCTTCGTGTCGGCCTACCTTATAGTTTAGGTTCTGAGAGCGCCCTCGTGTCAGCTTTCCTTCTAAAATATATCTGATGGTAACCTCTGGTTATGAGACCGCCTTCATGTCGGCCTACCTTAGAGTTTTGGATCTGAGTCCGCCCTCGTGTTGGCTTTCCTTCTAAAATCCATCTTGTGATGGTACCCTCTGGTTATGAGACCGCCTTCATGTCGGCGTACCTTAGAGTTTAGGATCAGAGACTGTCCTCGTGTCGGCTTTCCTTTTGAAAATCCATCTTGTGATGGTAACCTCTAGTTATAATTCTGCCATCGTGTCGGCCTACCTTAGAGTTTAGGATCTGAGACCGTCCTCGTGTCGGCTTTCCTTCTAAAATCCATCATGTGATGGTACCTTCTTGTTATGAGACCGCCTTCGTGTCAGCCTACCTTAGAGTTTAGGATCTGAGACCGCCCTCCTGTCGGCTTTCCTTCTAAAATCCATCTTGTGATGGTAACCTCTGGTTATGAGACCGCCTTCGTGTCGGCCTACCTTAGAGATTAGGATCTGAGACCGCCCTCTTGTCGGCTTTCCTTCTAAAATCCATCTTGTGATGGTACCCTCTGGTTATGAGGCCGCCTTCGTGTTGGCCTACCTTAGAGTTTAGGATCTGAGACCGGCCTCGTGTCTGATTTCCTTCTAAAATCCATCTTGTGATGGTAACCTCTGGTTATGAGACCGCCTTTATGTCGGCCTACCTTATAGTTTAGGATCTGAGAGCGCCCTCGTGTCAGCTTTTCTTCTAAAATCTATCTGATGGTAATCTCTGGTATTGAGACCGCTTTCGTGTCGACCTACCTTAGAGTTTTGGATCTGTGACCGCCCTCGTGTCGGCTTTCCTTTTGAAAATCCATCTTGTGATGCTAACCTCTAGTTATGAGACCGCCTTTGTGTCGGCCTACCTTAGAGTTTAGGATCTGAGACCGCCCTCGTGTTGGCTTTCCTTCTAAAATCCACCTTGTGATGGTAACCTCTGGTTATGAGATCGCCTTCATGTCGGCCTACCTTATAGTTTAGGATCTGAGAGCGCCCTCGTGTCAGCTTTTCTTCTAAAATCTATCTGATGGTAACCTCTGGTTATGAGACCGCCTTCGTGTCGACCTACCTTAGGGTTTTGGATCTGTGACCGCCCTCGTGTCGGCTTTCCTTTTGAAAATCCAACTTGTGATGCTAACCTCTGGTTATGAGACCGCCTTCGTGTCGGCCTACCTTATAGTTTAGGATCTGAGACCGGCCTCGTGTCGGCTTTCCTTCTAAAATCCACCTTGTGATGGTAACCTCTGGTTATGAGATCGCCTTCGTGTCGGCCTACCTTATAGTTTAGGATCTGAGAGCGCCCTCGTGTCAGCTTTTCTTCTAAAATCTATCTGATGGTAACCTCTGGTTATGAGACCGCCTTCGTGTCGACCTACCTTAGAGTTTTGGATCTGTGACCGCCCTCGTGTCGGCTTTCCTTTTGAAAATCCATCTTGTGATGCTAACCTCTGGTTATGAGACCGCCTTCGTGTCGGCCTACCTTAGAGTTTAGGATCTGAGACCGGCCTCGTGTCGGCTTTCCTTCTAAAATCCATCTTGTGATAGTAACCTCTGGTTGTGAGACCGCCTTCGTGTCGGCCTACCTTATAGTTTAGGTTCTGAGAGCGCCCTCGTGTCAGCTTTCCTTCTAAAATCCATCTTGTGATGGTAACCTCTGGTTATGAGACCGCCTTAGTGTCGGCCTACCTTAGAGTTTTGGATCTGAGTCCGCCCTCGTGTTGGCTTTCCTTCTAAAATCCATCTTGTGATGGTACCCTCTGGTTATGAGACCGCCTTCATGTCGGCGTACCTTA
This sequence comes from Lathyrus tuberosus, assembly GCA_022829125.1. Lineage (NCBI taxonomy): Eukaryota > Viridiplantae > Streptophyta > Magnoliopsida > Fabales > Fabaceae > Lathyrus > Lathyrus tuberosus. The sequence goes on from JALAZF010000038.1 coordinate 12,321,533, forward strand.
GAGTTTAGGATCAGAGACTGTCCTCGTGTCGGCTTTCCTTTTGAAAATCCATCTTGTGATGGTAACCTCTAGTTATAATTCTGCCATCGTGTCGGCCTACCTTAGAGTTTAGGATCTGAGACCGTCCTCGTGTCGGCTTTCCTTCTAAAATCCATCATGTGATGGTACCTTCTTGTTATGAGACCGCCTTCGTGTCAGCCTACCTTAGAGTTTAGGATCTGAGACCGCCTTCGTGTCGGCTTTCCTTCTAAAATTTATCATGTGATGGTACCTTCTGGTTATGAGACCGCCTTCGTGTCAGCCTACCTTAGAGTTTAGGATCTGAGACCGCCCTCCTGTCGGCTTTCCTTCTAAAATCCATCTTGTGATGGTAACCTCTGGTTATGAGACCGCCTTCGTGTCGGCCTACCTTAGAGATTAGGATCTGAGACCGCCCTCTTGTCGGCTTTCCTTCTAAAATCCATCTTGTGATGGTACCCTCTGGTTATGAGGCCGCCTTCGTGTTGGCCTACCTTAGAGTTTAGGATCTGAGACCGGCCTCGTGTCTGATTTCCTTCTAAAATCCATCTTGTGATGGTAACCTCTGGTTATGAGACCGCCTTTATGTCCGCCTACCTTATAGTTTAGGATCTGAGAGCGCCCTCGTGTCAGCTTTTCTTCTAAAATCTATCTGATGGTAATCTCTGGTATTGAGACCGCTTTCGTGTCGACCTACCTTAGAGTTTTGGATCTGTGACCGCCCTCGTGTCGGCTTTCCTTTTGAAAATCCATCTTGTGATGCTAACCTCTAGTTATGAGACCGCCTTTGTGTCGGCCTACCTTAGAGTTTAGGATCTGAGACCGCCCTCGTGTCGGCTTTCCTTCTAAAATCCACCTTGTGATGGTAACCTCTGGTTATGAGATCGCCTTCATGTCGGCCTACCTTATAGTTTAGGATCTGAGAGCGCCCTCGTGTCAGCTTTTCTTCTAAAATCTATCTGATGGTAACCTCTGGTTATGAGACCGCCTTCGTGTCGACCTACCTTAGGGTTTTGGATCTGTGACCGCCCTCGTGTCGGCTTTCCTTTTGAAAATCCAACTTGTGATGCTAACCTCTGGTTATGAGACCGCCTTCGTGTCGGCCTACCTTAGAGTTTAGGATCTGAGACCGGCCTCGTGTCGGCTTTCCTTCTAAAATCCACCTTGTGATGGTAACCTTTGGTTATGAGATCGCCTTCGTGTCGGCCTACCTTATAGTTTAGGATCTGAGAGCGCCCTCGTGTCAGCTTTTCTTCTAAAATCTATCTGATGGTAACCTCTGGTTATGAGACCGTCTTCGTGTCGACCTACCTTAGAGTTTTGGATCTGTGACCGCCCTCGTGTCGGCTTTCCTTTTGAAAATCCATCTTGTGATGCTAACCTCTGGTTATGAGACCGCCTTCGTGTCGGCCTACCTTAGAGTTTAGGATCTGAGACCGGCCTCGTGTCGGCTTTCCTTCTAAAATCCATCTTGTGATAGTAACCTCTGGTTGTGAGACCGCCTTCGTGTCGGCCTACCTTATAGTTTAGGTTCTGAGAGCGCCCTCGTGTCAGCTTTCCTTCTAAAATATATCTGATGGTAACCTCTGGTTATGAGACCGCCTTCATGTCGGCCTACCTTAGAGTTTAGGATCTGAGTCCGCCCTCGTGTTGGCTTTCCTTCTAAAATCCATCTTGTGATAGTACCCTCTGGTTATGAGACCGCCTTCATGTCGGCGTACCTTAGAGTTTAGGATAAGAGACTGTCCTCGTGTCGGCTTTCCTTTTGAAAATCCATCTTGTGATGGTAACCTCTAGTTATAATTCTGCCATCGTGTCGGCCTACCTTAGAGTTTAGGATCTGAGACCGTCCTCGTGTCGGCTTTCCTTCTAAAATCCATCATGTGATGGTACCTTCTTGTTATGAGACCGCCTTCGTGTCAGCCTACCTTAGAGTTTAGGATCTGAGACCGCCCTCGTGTCGGCTTTCCTTTGAAAATGCATCTTGTGATGGTAATTTTTGGTTATGAGACTGTCTTCATGTCGGCCTACCTTAGAGTTTAGGATCTGAGACCGCCCTCGTGTCGGCTTTCCTTCTAAAATTGATCATGTGATGGTACCTTCTAGTTATGAGACCGCCTTCGTGTCAGCCTACCTTAGAGTTTAGGATCTGAGACCGCCCTCCAGTCGGCTTTCCTTCTAAAATCCATCTTGTGATGGTAACCTCTGGTTATGAGACCGCCTTCGTGTCGGCCTACCTTAGAGATTAGGATCTGAGACCGCCCTCTTGTCGGCTTTCCTTCTAAAATCCATCTTGTGATGGTACCCTCTGGTTATGAGGCCGCCTTCGTGTTGTCCTACCTTAGAGTTTAGGATCTGAGACCGGCCTCGTGTCGGCTTTCCTTCTAAAATCCATCTTGTGATGGTAACCTCTGGTTATGAGACCGCCTTTATGTCGGCCTACCTTATAGTTTAGGATCTGAGAGCGCCCTCGTGTCAGCTTTTCTTCTACAATCTATCTGATGGTAACCTCTGGTATTGAGACCGCTTTCGTGTCGACCTACCTTAGAGTTTTGGATCTGTGACCGCCCTCGTGTCGACTTTCCTTTTGAAAATCCATCTTGTGATGCTAACCTCTAGTTATGAGACCGCCTTTGTGTCGGCCTACCTTAGAGTTTAGGATCTGAGACCGGCCTCGTGTCGGCTTTCCTTCTAAAATCCATCTTGTGATGGTAACCTCTGGTTGTGAGACCGCCTTCGTGTCGGCCTACCTTATAGTTTAGGATCTGAGAGCGCCCTCGTGTCAGCTTTCCTTCCAAAATATATCTGATGGTAACCTCTGGTTATGAGACCGCCTTCATGTCGGCCTACCTTAGAGTTTAGGATCTGAGTCCGCCCTCGTGTTGGCTTTCCTTCTAAAATCCATCTTGTGATGGTACCCTCTGGTTGTGAGACCGCCTTCATGTCGGCGTACCTTAGAGTTTAGGATCTGAGACCGTCCTCGTGTCGGCTTTCCTTCTAAAATCCATCATGTGATGGTACCTTCTTGTTATGAGACCGCCTTCGTGTCAGCCTACCTTAGAGTTTAGTATCTGAGACCGCCCTCGTGTCGGCTTTCCTTTGAAAATGCATCTTGTGATGGTAATTTTTGGTTATGAGACCGCCTTCATGTCGGCCTACCTTAGAGTTTAGGATCTGAGACCGCCCTCGTGTCGGCTTTCCTTCTAAAATTTATCATGTGATGGTACCTTCTGGTTATGAGACCGCCTTCGTGTCAGCCTACCTTAGAGTTTAGGATTTGAGACCGCCCTCCTGTCGGCTTTCCTTCTAAAATCCATCTTGTGATGGTAACCTCTGGTTATGAGACCGCCTTCGTGTCGGCCTACCTTAGAGATTAGGATCTGAGACCGCCCTCTTGTCGGCTTTCCTTCTAAAATCCATCTTGTGATGGTACCCTCTGGTTATGAGGCCGCCTTCGTGTTGGCCTACCTTAGAGTTTAGGATCTGAGACCGGCCTCGTGTCGGCTTTCCTTCTAAAATCCATCTTGTGATGGTAACCTCTGGTTATGAGACCGCCTTTATGTCGGCCTACCTTATAGTTTAGGATCTGAGAGCGCCCTCGTGTCAGCTTTTCTTCTAAAATCTATCTGATGGTAACCTCTGGTATTGAGACCGCCTTCGTGTCGACGTACCTTAGAGTTTTGGATCTGTGACCGCCCTCGTGTCGGCTTTCCTTTTGAAAACCCATCTTGTGATGCTAACCTCTAGTTATGAGACCGCCTTCGTGTCGGGCTACCTTAGAGTTTAGGATCTGAGACCGCCCTCCTGTCGGCTTTCCTCTAAAATCCGTCTTGTGATGGTAACCTCTGGTTATGAGATCGCCTTCGTATCGCCCTACCTTAGAGTTTAGGATCTGAGATCGTCCTCGTGTCGGCTTTCCTTCTAAAATCCATCATGTTATGGTACGTTCTGGTTATGAGACCGCCTTCGTGTCAGCCTACGTTAGAGTTTAGGATCTCAGACCGCCCTCGTGTCGGCTTTCCTTTGAAAATGCATCTTCTGATGATAACCTCCGGTTATGAGACCGCCTTCATTTCGGCCTACCTTAGAGTTTAGGATCTGAGTCCGCCCTCGTGTTGGCTTTCCTTCTAAAATCCATCTTGTGATGGTAACCTCTGGTTATGAGACCGCCTTTATGTCGGCCTACCTTATAGTTTAAGATCTGAGAGCGCCCTCGTGTCAGCTTTTCTTCTAAAATCTATCTGATGGTAACCTCTGGTTATGAGACCGCCTTCGTGTCGACCTACCTTAGAGTTTTGGATCTGTGACCGCCCTCGTGTCGGCTTTCCTTTTGAAAATCCATCTTGTGATGCTAACCTCTGGTTATGAGACCGCCTTCGTGTCGGTCTACCTTAGAGTTTAGGATCTGAGACCGGCCTCGTGTCGGCTTTCCTTCTAAAATCCATCTTGTGATGGTAACCTCTGGTTGTGAGACCGCCTTCGTGTCGGCCTACCTTATAGTTTAGGATCTGAGAGCGCCCTCGTGTCAGCTTTCCTTCCAAAATATATCTGATGGTAACCTCTGGTTATGAGACCGCCTTCATGTCGGCCTACCTTAGAGTTTAGGATCTGAGTCCGCCCTCGTGTTGGATTTCCTTCTAAAATCCATCTTGTGATGGTACCCTCTGGTTATGAGACCGCCTTCATGTCGGCGTACCTTAGAGTTTAGGATCAGAGACTGTCCTCGTGTCGGCTTACCTTTTGAAAATCCATCTTGTGATGGTAACCTCTAGTTTTAAGTCTGCCATCGTGTCGGCCTACCTTAGAGTTTAGGTTCTGAGACCGTCCTCGTGTCGGCTTTCCTTCTAAAATCCATCATGTGATGGTACCTTCTTGTTATGAGACCGCCTTCGTGTCAGCCTACCTTAGAGTTTAGTATCTGAGACCGCCCTCGTGTCGGCTTTCCTTTTAAAATTCATCTTGTGATGGTAATTTTTGGTTATGAGACCGCCTTCATGTCGGCCTACCTTAGAGTTTAGGATCTGAGACCGCCCTCGTGTCGGCTTTCCTTCTAAAATTTATCATGTGATGGTACCTTCTGGTTATGAGACCGCCTTAGTGTCAGCCTACCTTAGAGTTTAGGATTTGAGACCGCCCTCCTGTCGGCTTTCCTTCTAAAATCCATCTTGTGATGGTAACCTCTGGTTATGAGACCGTCTTTGTGTCAGCCTACCTTATAGTTTAGGATCTGAGAGCGCCCTCGTGTCGGCTTTCCTTCTAAAATCCATCTTGTGATGGTAACCTCTGGTTATGAGACCGCCTTTATGTCGGCCTACCTTATAGTTTAGGATCTGAGAGCGCCCTCGTGTCAGCTTTTCTTCTAAAATCTATCTGATGGTAACCTCTAGTATTGAGACCGCCTTCGTGTCGACCTACCTTAGAGTTTTGGATCTGTGACCGCCCTCGTGTCGGCTTTCCTTTTGAAAATCCATCTTGTGATGCTAACCTCTAGTTATGAGACCGCCTTCGTGTCGGCCTACCTTAGAGTTTAGGATCTGAGACCGCCCTCCTGTCGGCTTTCCTCTAAAATCCGTCTTGTGATGGTAACCTCTGGTTATGAGATCGCCTTCGTATCGCCCTACCTTAGAGTTTAGGATCTGAGATCGTCCTCGTGTCGGCTTTCCTTCTAAAATCCATCATGTTATGGTACGTTCTGGTTATGAGACCGCCTTCGTGTCAGCCTACGTTAGAGTTTAGGATCTCAGACCGCCCTCGTGTCGGCTTTCCTTTGAAAATGCATCTTCTGATGGTAACCTCCGGTTATGAGACCGCCTTCATTTCGGCCTACCTTAGAGTTTAGGATCTGAGTCCGCCCTCGTGTTGGCTTTCCTTCTAAAATCCATCTTGTGATGGTAACCTCTGGTTATGAGACCGCCTTTATGTCGGCCTACCTTATAGTTTAGGATCTGAGAGCGCCCTCGTGTCAGCTTTTCTTCTAAAATCTATCTGATGGTAACCTCTGGTTATGAGACCGCCTTCGTGTCGACCTACCTTAGAGTTTTGGATCTGTGACCGCCCTCGTGTCGGCTTTCCTTTTGAAAATCCATCTTGTGATGCTAACCTTTGGTTATGAGACCGCCTTCGTGTCGGTCTACCTTAGAGTTTAGGATCTGAGACCGGCCTCGTGTCGGCTTTCCTTCTAAAATCCATCTTGTGATGGTAACCTCTGGTTGTGAGACCGCCTTCGTGTCGGCCTACCTTATAGTTTAGGATCTGAGAGCGCCCTCGTGTCAGCTTTCCTTCAAAAATATATCTGATGGTAACCTCTGGTTATGAGACCGCCTTCATGTCGGCCTACCTTAGAGTTTAGGATCTGAGTCCGCCCTCGTGTTGGCTTTCCTTCTAAAATCCATCTTGTGATGGTACCCTCTGGTTGTGAGACCGCCTTCATGTCGGCGTACCTTAGAGTTTAGGATCAGAGACTGTCCTCGTGTCGGCTTACCTTTTGAAAATCCATCTTGTGATGGTAACCTCTAGTTATAAGTCTGCCATCGTGTCGGCCTACCTTAGAGTTTAGGATCTGAGACCGTCCTCGTGTCGGCTTTCCTTCTAAAATCCATCATGTGATGGTACCTTCTTGGTATGAGACCGCCTTCGTGTCAGCCTACCTTAGAGTTTAGTATCTGAGACCGCCCTCGTGTCGGCTTTCCTTTGAAAATGCATCTTGTGATGGTAATTTTTGGTTATGAGACCGCCTTCATGTCGGCCTACCTTAGAGTTTAGGATCTGAGACCGCCCTCGTGTCGGCTTTCCTTCTAAAATTTATCATGTGATGGTACCTTCTGGATATGAGACCGCCTTCGTGTCAGCCTACCTTAGAGTTTAGGATTTGAGACCGCCCTCCTGTCGGCTTTCCTTCTAAAATCCATCTTGTGATGGTAACCTCTGGTTATGAGACCGCCTTCGTGTCGGCCTACCTTAGAGATTAGGATCTGAGACCGCCCTCTTGTCGGCTTTCCTTCTAAAATCCATCTTGTGATGGTACCCTCTGGTTATGAGGCCGCCTTCGTGTTGGCCTACCTTAGAGTTTAGGATCTGAGACCGGCCTCGTGTCGGCTTTCCTTCTAAAATCCATCTTGTGATGGTAACCTCTGGTTATGAGACCGCCTTTATGTCGGCCTACCTTATAGTTTAGGATCTGAGAGCGCCCTCGTGTCAGCTTTTCTTCTAAAATCTATCTGATGGTAACCTCTGGTATTGAGACCGCCTTCGTGTCGACGTACCTTAGAGTTTTGGATCTGTGACCGCCCTCGTGTCGGCTTTCCTTTTGAAAATCCATCTTGTGATGCTAACCTCTAGTTATGAGACCGCCTTCGTGTCGGCCTACCTTAGAGTTTAGGATCTGAGAACGCCCTCCTGTCGGCTTTCCTCTAAAATCTGTCTTGTGATGGTAACCTCTGGTTATGAGATCGCCTTCGTATCGCCCTACCTTAGAGTTTAGGATCTGAGATCGTCCTCGTGTCGGCTTTCCTTCTAAAATCCATCATGTTATGGTACGTTCTGGTTATGAGACCGCCTTCGTGTCAGCCTACGTTAGAGTTTAGGATCTCAGACCGCCCTCGTGTCGGCTTTCCTTTGAAAATGCATCTTCTGATGGTAACCTCCGGTTATGAGACCGGCTTCATTTCGGCCTACCTTAGAGTTTAGGATCTGAGTCCGCCCTCGTGTTGGCTTTCCTTCTAAAATCCATCTTGTGATGGTAACCTCTGGTTATGAGACCGCCTTTATGTCGGCCTACCTTATAGTTTAGGATCTGAGAGCGCCCTCGTGTCAGCTTTTCTTCTAAAATCTATCTGATGGTAACCTCTGGTTATGAGACCGCCTTCGTGTCGACCTACCTTAGAGTTTTGGATCTGTGACCGCCCTCGTGTCGGCTTTCCTTTTGAAAATCCATCTTGTGATGCTAACCTCTGGTTATGAGACCGCCTTCGTGTCGGTCTACCTTAGAGTTTAGGATCTGAGACCGGCCTCGTGTCGGCTTTCCTTCTAAAATCCATCTTGTGATGGTAACCTCTGGTTGTGAGACCGCCTTCGTGTCGGCCTACCTTATAGTTTAGGATCTGAGAGCGCCCTCGTGTCAGCTTTCCTTCCAAAATATATCTGATGGTAACCTCTGGTTATGATACCGCCTTCATGTCGGCCTACCTTAGAGTTTAGGATCTGAGTCTGCCCTCGTGTTGGATTTCCTTCTAAAATCCATCTTGTGATGGTACCCTCTGGTTGTGAGACCGCCTTCATGTCGGCGTACCTTAGAGTTTAGGATCAGAGACTGTCCTCGTGTCGGCTTACCTTTTGAAAATCCATCTTGTGATGGTAACCTCTAGTTATAAGTCTGCCATCGTGTCGGCCTACCTTAGAGTTTAGGATCTGAGACCGTCCTCGTGTCGGCTTTCCTTCTAAAATCCATCATGTGATGGTACCTTCTTGTTATGAGACCGCCTTCGTGTCAGCCTACCTTAGAGTTTAGTATCTGAGACCGCCCTCGTGTCGGCTTTCCTTTGAAAATGCATCTTGTGATGGTAATTTTTGGTTATGAGACCGCCTTCATGTCGGCCTACCTTAGAGTTTAGGATCTGAGACCGCCCTCGTGTCGGCTTTCCTTCTAAAATTTATCATGTGATGGTACCTTCTGGTTATGAGACCGCCTTCGTGTCGGCCTACCTTAGAGATTAGGATCTGAGACCGCCCTCTTGTCGGCTTTCCTTCTAAAATCCATCTTGTGATGGTACCCTCTGGTTATGAGGCCGCCTTCGTGTTGGCCTACCTTAGAGTTTAGGATCTGAGACCGGCCTCGTGTCGGCTTTCCTTCTAAAATCCATCTTGTGATGGTAACCTCTGGTTATGAGACCGCCTTTATGTCGGCCTACCTTATAGTTTAGGATCTGAGAGCGCCCTCGTGTCAGCTTTTCTTCTAAAATCTATCTGATGGTAACCTCTGGTATTGAGACCGCCTTCGTGTCGACCTACCTTAGAGTTTTGGATCTGTGACCGCCCTCGTGTCGGCTTTCCTTTTGAAAATCCATCTTGTGATGCTAACCTCTAGTTATGAGACCGCCTTCGTGTCGGCCTACCTTAGAGTTTAGGATCTGAGACCGCCCTCCTGTCGGCTTTCCTCTAAAATCCGTCTTGTGATGGTAACCTCTGGTTATGAGATCGCCTTCGTATCGCCCTACCTTAGAGTTTAGGATCTGAGATCGTCCTCGTGTCGGCTTTCCTTCTAAAATCCATCATGTTATGGTACGTTCTGGTTATGAGACCGCCTTCGTGTCAGCCTACGTTAGAGTTTAGGATCTCAGACCGCCCTCGTGTCGGCTTTCCTTTGAAAATGCATCTTCTGATGGTAACCTCCGGTTATGAGACCGCCTTCATTTCGGCCTACCTTAGAGTTTAGGATCTGAGTCCGCCCTCGTGTTGGCTTTCCTTCTAAAATCCATCTTGTGATGGTAACCTCTGGTTATGAGACCGCCATTATGTCGGCCTACCTTATAGTTTAGGATCTGAGAGCGCCCTCGTGTCAGCTTTTCTTCTAAAATCTATCTGATGGTAACCTCTGGTTATGAGACCGCCTTCGTGTCGACCTACCTTAGAGTTTTGGATATGTGACCACCCTCGTGTCGGCTTTCCTTTTGAAAATCCATCTTGTGATGCTAACCTCTGGTTATGAGACCGCCTTCGTGTCGGTCTACCTTAGAGTTTAGGATCTGAGACCGGCCTCGTGTCGGCTTTCCTTCTAAAATCCATCTTGTGATGGTAACCTCTGGTTGTGAGACCGCCTTCGTGTCGGCCTACCTTATAGTTTAGGATCTGAGAGCGCCCTCGTGTCAGCTTTCCTTCCAAAATATATCTGATGGTAACCTCTGGTTATGAGACCGCCTTCATGTCGGCCTACCTTAGAGTTTAGGATCTGAGTCCGCCCTCGTGTTGGATTTCCTTCTAAAATCCATCTTCTGATGGTACCCTCTGGTTGTGAGACCGCCTTCATGTCGGCGTACCTTAGAGTTTAGGATCAGAGACTGTCCTCGTGTCGGCTTACCTTTTGAAAATCCATCTTGTGATGGTAACCTCTAGTTATAAGTCTGCCATCGTGTCGGCCTACCTTAGAGTTTAGGATCTGAGACCGTCCTCGTGTCGGCTTTCCTTCTAAAATCCATCATGTGATGGTACCTTCTTGTTATGAGACCGCCTTCGTGTCAGCCTACCTTAGAGTTTAGTATCTGAGACCGCCCTCGTGTCGGCTTTCCTTTGAAAATGCATCTTGTGATGGTAATTTTTGGTTATGAGACCGCCTTCATGTCGGCCTACCTTAGAGTTTAGGATCTGAGACCGCCCTCGTGTCGGCTTTCCTTCTAAAATTTATCAAGTGATGGTACCTTCTGGTTATGAGACAGCCTTCGTGTCGGCCTACCTTAGAGATTAGGATCTGAGACCGCCCTCTTGTCGGCTTTCCTTCTAAAATCCATCTTGTGATGGTACCCTCTGGTTATGAGGCCGCCTTCGTGTTGGCCTACCTTAGAGTTTAGGATCTGAGACCGGCCTCGTGTCGGCTTTCCTTCTAAAATCCATCTTGTGATGGTAACCTCTGGTTATGAGACCGCCTTTATGTCGGCTTACCTTATAGTTTAGGATCTGAGAGCGCCCTCGTGTCAGCTTTTCTTCTAAAATCTATCTGATGGTAACCTCTGGTATTGAGACCGCCTTCGTGTCGACCTACCTTAGAGTTTTGGATCTATGACCGCCCTCGTGTCGGCTTTCCTTTTGAAAATCCATCTTGTGATGCTAACCTCTAGTTATGAGACCGCCTTCGTGTCGGCCTACCTTAGAGTTTAGGATCTGAGACCGCCCTCCTGTCGGCTTTCCTCTAAAATCCGTCTTGTGATGGTAACCTCTGGTTATGAGATCGCCTTCGTATCGCCCTACCTTAGAGTTTAGGATCTGAGATCGTCCTCGTGTCTGCTTTCTTTCTAAAATCCATCATGTTATGGTACGTTCTGGTTATGAGACCGCCTTCGTGTCAGCCTACGTTAGAGTTTAGGATCTCAGACCGCCCTCGTGTCGGCTTTCCTTTGAAAATGCATCTTCTGATGGTAACCTCCGGTTATGAGACCGCCTTCATTTCGGCCTACCTTAGAGTTTAGGATCTGAGTCCGCCCTCGTGTTGGCTTTCCTTCTAAAATCCATCTTGTGATGGTAACCTCTGGTTATGAGACCGCCTTTATGTCGGCCTACCTTATAGTTTAGGATCTGAGAGCGCCCTCGTGTCAGCTTTTCTTCTAAAATCTATCTGATGGTAACCTCTGGTTATGAGACCGCCTTCGTGTCGACCTACCTTAGAGTTTTGGATCTGTGACCGCCCTCGTGTCGGCTTTCCTTTTGAAAATCCATCTTGTGATGCTAACCTTTGGTTATGAGACCGCCTTCGTGTCGGTCTACCTTAGAGTTTAGGATCTGAGACCGGCCTCGTGTCGGCTTTCCTTCTAAAATCCATCTTGTGATGGTAACCTCTGGTTGTGAGACCGCCTTCGTGTCGGCCTACCTTATAGTTTAGGATCTGAGAGCGCCCTCGTGTCAACTTTCCTTCCAAAATATATCTGATGGTAACCTCTGGTTATGAGACCGCCTTCATGTCGGCCTACCTTAGAGTTTAGGATCTGAGTCCGCCCTCGTGTTGGCTTTCCTTCTAAAATCCATCTTGTGATGGTACCCTCTGGTTGTGAGACCGCCTTCATGTCGGCGTACCTTAGAGTTTAGGATCAGAGACTGTCCTCGTGTCGGCTTACCTTTTGAAAATCCATCTTGTGATGGTAACCTCTAGTTATAAGTCTGCCATCGTGTCGGCCTACCTTAGAGTTTAGGATCTGAGACCGTCCTCGTGTCGGCTTTCCTTCTAAAATCCATCATGTGATGGTACCTTCTTGTTATGAGACCGCCTTCGTGTCAGCCTACCTTAGAGTTTAGTATCTGAGACCGCCCTCGTCTCGGCTTTCCTTTGAAAATGCATCTTGTGATGGTAATTTTTGGTTATGAGACCGCCTTCATGTCGGCCTACCTTAGAGTTTAGGATCTGAGACCGCCCTCGTGTCGGCTTTCCTTCTAAAATTTATCATGTGATGGTACCTTCTGGTTATGAGACCGCCTTCGTGTCAGCCTACCTTAGAGTTTAGGATTTGAGACCGCCCTCCTGTCGGCTTTCCTTCTAAAATCCATCTTGTGATGGTAACCTCTGGTTATGAGACCGCCTTCGTGTCGGCCTACCTTAGAGATTAGGATCTGAGACCGCCCTCTTGTCGGCTTTCCTTCTAAAATCCATCTTGTGATGGTACCCTCTGGTTATGAGGCCGCCTTCGTGTTGGCCTACCTTAGAGTTTAGGATCTGAGACCGGCCTCGTGTCGGCTTTCCTTCTAAAATCCATCTTGTGATGGTAACCTCTGGTTATGAGACCGCCTTTATGTCGGCCTACCTTATAGTTTAGGATCTGAGAGCGCCCTCGTGTCAGCTTTTCTTCTAAAATCTATCTGATGGTAACCTCTGGTATTGAGACCGCCTTCGTGTCGACCTACCTTAGAGTTTTGGATCTGTGACCGCCCTCGTGTCGGCTTTCCTTTTGAAAATCCATCTTGTGATGCTAACCTCTAGTTATGAGACCGCCTTCGTGTCGGCCTACCTTAGAGTTTAGGATCTGAGACCGCCCTCCTGTCGGCTTTCCTCTAAAATCCGTCTTGTGATGGTAACCTCTGGTTATGAGATCGCCTTCGTATCGCCCTACCTTAGAGTTTAGGATCTGAGATCGTCCTCGTGTCGGCTTTCCTTCTAAAATCCATCATGTTAGGGTACGTTCTGGTTATGAGACCGCCTTCGTGTCAGCCTACGTTAGAATTTAGGATCTCAGACCGCCCTCGTGTCGGCTTTCCTTTGAAAATGCATCTTCTGATGGTAACCTCCGGTTATGAGACCGCCTTCATTTCGGCCTACCTTAGAGTTTAGGATCTGAGTCCGCCCTCGTGTTGGCTTTCCTTCTAAAATCCATCTTGTGATGGTAACCTCTGGTTATGAGACCTCCTTTATGTCGGCCTACCTTATAGTTTAGGATCTGAGAGCGCCCTCGTGTCAGCTTTTCTTCTAAAATCTATCTGATGGTAACCTCTGGTTATGAGACCGCCTTCGTGTCGACCTACCTTAGAGTTTTGGATCTGTGACCGCCCTCGTGTCGGCTTTCCTTTTGAAAATCCATCTTGTGATGCTAACCTCTGGTTATGAGACCGCCTTCGTGTCGGTCTACCTTAGAGTTTAGGATCTGAGTCCGCCCTCATGTTGGCTTTCCTTCTAAAATCCATCTTGTGATGGTACCCTCTGGTTGTGAGACCGCCTTCATGTCGGCGTACCTTAGAGTTTAGGATCAGAGACTGTCCTCGTGTCGGCTTACCTTTTGAAAATCCATCTTGTGATGGTAACCTCTAGTTATAAGTCTGCCATCGTGTCGGCCTACCTTAGAGTTTAGGATCTGAGACCGTCCTCGTGTCGGCTTTCCTTCTAAAATCCATCATGTGATGGTACCTTCTTGTTATGAGACCGCCTTCGTGTCAGCCTACCTTAGAGTTTAGTATCTGAGACCGCCCTCGTGTCGGCTTTCCTTTGAAAATGCATCTTGTGATGGTAATTTTTGGTTATGAGACCACCTTCATGTCGGCCTACCTTAGAGTTTAGGATCTGAGACCGCCCTCGTGTCGGCTTTCCTTCTAAAATTTATCATGTGATGGTAACCTCTGGTTATGAGACCGCCTTTATGTCGGCCTACCTTATAGTTTAGGATCTGAGAGCGCCCTCGTGTCAGCTTTTCTTCTAAAATCTATCTGATGGTAACCTCTGGTATTGAGACCGCCTTCGTGTCGACCTACCTTAGAGTTTTGGATCTGTGACCGCCCTCGTGTCGGCTTTCCTTTTGAAAATCCATCTTGTGATGCTAACCTCTAGTTATGAGACCGCCTTCGTGTCGGCCTACCTTAGAGTTTAGGATCTGAGACCGCCCTCCTGTCGGCTTTCCTCTAAAATCCGTCTTGTGATGGTAACCTCTGGTTATGAGATCGCCTTCGTATCGCCCTACCTTAGAGTTTAGGATCTGAGATCGTCCTCGTGTCGGCTTTCTTTCTAAAATCCATCATGTTATGGTACGTTCTGGTTATGAGACCGCCTTCGTGTCAGCCTACGTTAGAGTTTAGGATCTCAGACCGCCCTCGTGTCGGCTTTCCTTTGAAAATGCATCTTCTGATGGTAACCTCCGGTTATGAGACCGCCTTCATTTCGGCCTACCTTAGAGTTTAGGATCTGAGTCCGCCCTCGTGTTGGCTTTCCTTCTAAAATCCATCTTGTGATGGTAACCTCTGGTTATGAGACCGCCTTTATGTCGGCCTACCTTATAGTTTAGGATCTGAGAGCGCCCTCGTGTCAGCTTTTCTTCTAAAATCTATCTGATGGTAACCTTTGGTTATGAGACCGCCTTCGTGTCGACCAACCTTAGAGTTTTGGATCTGTGACCGCCCTCGTGTCGGCTTTCCTTTTGAAAATCCATCTTGTGATGCTAACCTTTGGTTATGAGACCGCCTTCGTGTCGGTCTACCTTAGAGTTTAGGATCTGAGACCGGCCTCGTGTCGGCTTTCCTTCTAAAATCCATCTTGTGATGGTAACCTCTGGTTGTGAGACCGCCTTCGTGTCGGCCTACCTTATAGTTTAGGATCTGAGAGCGCCCTCGTGTCAGCTTTCCTTCCAAAATATATCTGATGGTAACCTCTGGTTATGAGACCGCCTTCATGTCGGCCTACCTTAGAGTTTAGGATCTGAGTCCGCCCTCGTGTTGGCTTTCCTTCTAAAATCCATCTTGTGATGGTACCCTCTGGTTGTGAGACCGCCTTCATGTCGGCGTACCTTAGAGTTTAGGATCAGAGACTGTCCTCGTGTCGGCTTACCTTTTGAAAATCCATCTTGTGATGGTAACCTCTAGTTATAAGTCTGCCATCGTGTCGGCCTACCTTAGAGTTTAGGATCTGAGACCGTCCTCGTGTCGGCTTTCCTTTGAAAATGCATCTTGTGATGGTAATTTTTGGTTATGAGACCACCTTCATGTCGGCCTACCTTAGAGTTTAGGATCTGAGACCGCCCTCGTGTCGGCTTTCCTTCTAAAATTTATCATGTGATGGTACCTTCTGGTTATGAGACCGCCTTCGTGTCAGCCTACCTTAGAGTTTAGGATTTGAGACCGCCCTCCTGTCGGCTTTCCTTCTAAAATCCATCTTGTGATGGTAACCTCTGGTTATGAGACCGCCTTCGTGTCGGCCTACCTTAGAGATTAGGATCTGAGACCGCCCTCTTGTCGGCTTTCCTTCTAAAATCCATCTTGTGATGGTACCCTCTGGTTATGAGGCCGCCTTCGTGTTGGCCTACCTTAGAGTTTAGGATCTGAGACCGGCCTCTTGTCGGCTTTCCTTCTAAAATCCATCTTGTGATGGTAACCTCTGGTTATGAGACCGCCTTTATGTCGGCCTACCTTATAGTTTAGGATCTGAGAGCGCCCTCGTGTCAGCTTTTCTTCTAAAATCTATCTGATGGTAACCTCTGGTATTGAGACCGCCTTCGTGTCGACCTACCTTAGAGTTTTGGATCTGTGACCGCCCTCGTGTCGGCTTTCCTTTTGAAAATGCATCTTGTGATGCTAACCTCTAGTTATGAGACCGCCTTCGTGTCGGCATACCTTAGAGTTTAGGATCTGAGACCGCCCTCCTGTCGGCTTTCCTCTAAAATCCGTCTTGTGATGGTAACCTCTGGTTATGAGATCGCCTTCGTATCGCCCTACCTTAGAGTTTAGGATCTGAGATCGTCCTCGTGTCGGCTTTCCTTCTAAAATCCATCATGTTATGGTACGTTCTGGTTATGAGACCGCCTTCGTGTCAGCCTACGTTAGAGTTTAGGATCTCAGACCGCCCTCGTGTCGGCTTTCCTTTGAAAATGCATCTTCTGATGGTAACCTCCGGTTATGAGACCGCCTTCATTTCGGCCTACCTTAGAGTTTAGGATCTGAGTCCGCCCTCGTGTTGGCTTTCCTTCTAAAATCCATCTTGTGATGGTACCCTCTGGTTATGAGAACGCCTTCATGTCGGCGTACCTTAGAGTTTAGGATCTGAGACTGTCCTCGTGTCGGCTTTCCTTTTGAAAATCCATCTTGTGATGTTAACCTCTAGTTATAAGTCCGCCATCGGGTCGGCCTACCATAGAGTTTAGGATCTGAGACCTTCCCGTGTCGGCTTTCCTTCTAAAATCCATCATGTGATGGTACCTTCTGGTTATGAGACCGCCTTCGTGTCAGCCTAACTTAGAGTTTAGGATCTGAGACCGCCCTCGTGTCGGCTTTCCTTTGAAAATGCATCTTGTGATGGTAATCTCTGGTTATGAGACCGCCTTCATGTCGGCCTACCTTTGAGTTTAGGATCTGAGACCGACCTCGTGTCGGCTTTCCTTCTAAAATCCATCATGTGATGGTACCTTCTGGTTATGAGACCGCCTTCGTGTCAGCCTACCTTAGAGTTTTGGATCTGTGACCGCCCTCGTGTCGGCTTTCCTTTTAAAAATCCATCTTGTGATGCTAACCTCTGGTTATGAGACCGCCTTCGTGTTGGCCTACCTTAGAGTTTAGGATCTGAGACCGGCCTCGTGTCGGCTTTCCTTCTAAAATCCATCTTGTGATGGTAACCTCTGGTTATGAGATCGCCTTTGTGTCGGCCTACCTTATAGTTTAGGATCTGAGACCGTCCTCGTGTCGGCTTTCCTTCTAAAATCCATCATGTGATGGTACCTTCTGGTTATGAGACCGCCTTCGTGTCAACCTACCTTAGAGTTTTGGATCTGTGACCGCCCTCGTGTCGGCTTTCCTTTTAAAAATCCATCTTGTGATGCTAACCTCTGGTTATGAGACCGCCTTCGTGTCGGCCTACCTTAGAGTTTAGGATCTGAGACCGGCCTCGTGTCGGCTTTCCTTCTAAAATCCACCTTGTGATGGTAACCTCTGGTTATGAGATTGCCTTCGTGTCGGCCTACCTTATAGTTTAGGATCTGAGAGCGCCCTCGTGTCAGCTTTTCTTCTAAAATCTATCTGATGGTAACCTCTGGTTATGAGACCGCCTTCGTGTCGACCTACCTTAGAGTTTTGGATCTGTGACCGCCCTCGTGTCGGCTTTCCTTTTGAAAATCCATCTTGTGATGCTAACCTCTGGTTATGAGACCGCCTTCGTGTCGGCCTACCTTAGAGTTTAGGATCTGAGACCGCCCTCGTGTCGGCTTTCCTTCTAAAATCCATCTTGTGATGGTAACCTCTGGTTGTGAGACCGCCTTCGTGTCGGCCTACCTTATAGTTTAGGATCTGAGAGCGCCCTCGTGTCAGCTTTCCTTCTAAAATATATCTGATGGTAACCTCTGGTTATGAGACCGCCTTCGTGTCGACCTACCTTAGAATTTTGGATCTGTGACCGCCCTCGTGTCGGCTTTCCTTTTGAAAATCCATCTTGTGATGCTAACCTCTGGTTATGAGACCGCCTTCGTGTCGGCCTACTTTAGAGTTTAGGATCTGAGACCGCCATCCTGTCGGCTTTCCTTCTAAAATCCATCTTGTGATGGTAACCTCTGCTTATGAGACCGCCTTCGTGTCGGCCTACCTTAGAGATTAGGATCTGAGACCGCCCTCGTGTCGGCTTTCCTTCTAAAATCCATCTTGTTATGGTACCCTCTGGTTATGAGGCCGCCTTCGTGTTGGCCTACCTTAGAGTTCAGGATCTGAGACCGGCCTCGCGTCGGCTTTCCTTCTAAAATCCATCTTGTGATGGTAACCTCTGGTTATGAGACCGTCTTTGTGTCGGCCTACCTTATAGTTTAGGATCTGAGAGCGCCCTCGTGTCAGCTTTTCTTCTAAAATCTATCTGATGGTAACCTCTGGTTATGAGACCGCCTTCGTGTCGACCTACCTTAGAGTTTTGGATCTCTGACCGCCCTCGTGTCGGCTTTGCTTTTGAAAATCCATCTTGTGATGCTAACCTCTGGTTATGAGACCGCCTTCGTGTCGGCCTACCTTAGAGTTTAGGATCTGAGACCGCCCTCCTGTCGGCTTTCCTTCTAAAATCCATCTTGTGATGGTAACCTCTGGTTATGAGATCGCCTTCGTATCGGCCTACCTTAGAGTTTAGGATCTGAGACCGTCCTCGTGTCGGCTTTCCTTCTAAAATCCATCATGTGATGGTACCTTCTGGTTATGAGACTGCCTTCGTGTCAGCCTACCTTAGAGTTTTGGATCTGTGACCGCCCTCGTGTCGGCTTTCCTTTTAAAAATCCATCTTGTGATGCTAACCTCTGGTTATGAGACCGCCTTCGTGTCGGCCTACCTTAGAGTTTAGGATCTGAGACCGGCCTCGTGTCGGAATTCCTTCTAAAATCCACCTTGTGATGGTAACCTCTGGTTATGAGATTGCCTTCGTGTCGGCCTACCTTATAGTTTAGGATCTGAGAGCGCCCTCGTGTCAGCTTTTCTTCTAAAATCTATCTGATGGTAACCTCTGGTTATGAGACCGCCTTCGTGTCGACCTACCTTAGAGTTTTGGATCTGTGACCGCCCTCGTGTCGGCTTTCCTTTTGAAAATCCATCTTGTGATGCTAACCTCTGGTTATGAGACCGCCTTCGTGTCGGCCTACCTTAGAGTTTAGGATCTGAGACCGGCCTCGTGTCGGCTTTCCTTCTAAAATCCATCTTGTGATGGTAACCTCTGGTTGTGAGACCGCCTTCGTGTCGGCCTACCTTATAGTTTAGGATCTGAGAGCGCCCTCGTGTCAGCTTTCCTTCTAAAATATATCTGATGGTAACCTCTGGTTATGAGACCGCCTTCGTGTCGACCTACCTTAGAGTTTTGGATCTCTGACCGCCCTCGTCTCGGCTTTCCTTTTGAAAATCCATCTTGTGATGCTAACCTCTGGTTATGAGACCGCCTTCGTGTCGGCCTACTTTAGAGTTTAGGATCTGAGACCGCCATCCTGTCGGATTTCCTTCTAAAATCCATCTTGTGATGGTAACCTCTGCTTATGAGACCGCCTTCGTGTCGGCCTACCTTAGAGATTAGGATCTGAGACCGCCCTCGTGTCGGCTTTCCTTCTAAAATCCATCTTGTGATGGTACCCTCTGGTTACGAGGCCGCCTTCGTGTTGGCCTACCTTAGAGTTTAGGATCTGAGAGCGCCCTCGTGTCAGCTTTTCTTCTAAAATCTATCTGATGGTAACCTCTGGTTATGAGACCGCCTTCGTGTCGACCTACCTTAGAGTTTTGGATCTCTGACCGCCCTCGTGTCGGCTTTGCTTTTGAAAATCCATCTTGTGATGCTAACCTCTGGTTATGAGACCGCCTTCGTGTCGGCCTACCTTAGAGTTTAGGATCTGAGACCGCCCTCCTGTCGGCTTTCCTTCTAAAATCCATCTTGTGATGGTAACCTCTGGTTATGAGATCGCCTTCGTATCGGCCTACCTTAGAGTTTAGGATCTGAGACCGTCCTCGTGTCGGCTTTCCTTCTAAAATCCATCATGTGATGGTACCTTCTGGTTATGAGACCGCCTTCGTGTCAGCCTACCTTAGAGTTTTGGATCTGTGACCGCCCTCGTGTCGGCTTTCCTTTTAAAAATCCATCTTGTGATGCTAACCTCTGGTTATGAGACCGCCTTCGTGTCGGCCTACCTTAGAGTTTAGGATCTGAGACCGGCCTCGTGTCGGCTTTCCTTTTAAAAATCCATCTTGTGATGCTAACCTCTGGTTATGAGACCGCCTTCGTGTCGGCCTACCTTAGAGTTTAGGATCTGAGACCGGCCTCGTGTCGGCTTTCCTTCTAAAATCCATCTTGTGATGGTAACCTCTGGTTGTGAGACCGCCTTCGTGTCAGCCTACCTTATAGTTTAGGATCTGAGAGCGCCCTCGTGTCAGCTTTCCTTCTAAAATATATCTGATGGTAACCTCTGGTTATGAGACCGCCTTCGTGTCGACCTACCTTAGAGTTTTGGATCTCTGACCGCCCTCGTCTCGGCTTTCCTTTTGAAAATCCATCTTGTGATGCTAACCTCTGGTTATGAGACCGCCTTCGTGTCGGCCTACCTTAGAGTTTAGGATCTGAGACCGCCCTCCTGTCGGATTTCCTTCTAAAATCCATCTTGTGATGGTAACCTCTGGTTATGAGACCGCCTTCGTGTCGGCCTACCTTAGAGATTAGGATCTGAGACCGGCCTCGTGTCGGCTTTCCTTCTAAAATCCATCTTGTGATGGTAACCTCTGGTTATGAGACCGTCTTTGTGTCGGCCTACCTTATAGTTTAGGATCTGAGAGCGCCCTCGTGTCAGCTTTTCTTCTAAAATCTATCTGATGGTAACCTCTGGTTATGAGACCGCCTTCGTGTCGACCTACCTTAGAGTTTTGGATCTCTGACCGCCCTCGTGTCGGCTTTGCTTTTGAAAATCCATCTTGTGATGCTAACCTCTGGTTATGAGACCGCCTTCGTGTCGGCCTACCTTAGAGTTTAGGATCTGAGACCGCCCTCCTGTCGGCTTTCCTTCTAAAATCCATCTTGTGATGGTAACCTCTGGTTATGAGATCGCCTTCGTATCGGCCTACCTTAGAGTTTAGGATCTGAGACCGTCCTCGTGTCGGCTTTCCTTCTAAAATCCATCATGTGATGGTACCTTCTGGTTATGAGACCGCCTTCGTGTCAGCCTACCTTAGAGTTTTGGATCTGTGACCGCCCTCGTGTCGGCTTTCCTTTTAAAAATCCATCTTGTGATGCTAACCTCTGGTTATGAGACCGCCTTCGTGTCGGCCTACCTTAGAGTTTAGGATCTGAGACCGGCCTCGTGTCGGCTTTCCTTTTAAAAATCCATCTTGTGATGCTAACCTCTGGTTATGAGACCGCCTTCGTGTCGGCCTACCTTAGAGTTTAGGATCTGAGACCGGCCTCGTGTCGGCTTTCCTTCTAAAATCCATCTTGTGATGGTAACCTCTGGTTGTGAGACCGCCTTCGTGTCAGCCTACCTTATTGTTTAGGATCTGAGAGCGCCCTCGTGTCAGCTTTCCTTCTAAAATATATCTGATGGTAACCTCTGGTTATGAGACCGCCTTCGTGTCGACCTACCTTAGAGTTTTGTATCTCTGACCGCCCTCGTCTCGGCTTTCCTTTTGAAAATCCATCTTGTGATGCTAACCTCTGGTTATGAGACCGCCTTCGTGTCGGCCTACCTTAGAGTTTAGGATCTGAGACCGCCCTCCTGTCGGATTTCCTTCTAAAATCCATCTTGTGATGGTAACCTCTGGTTATGAGACCGCCTTCGTGTCGGCCTACCTTAGAGATTAGGATCTGAGACCGGCCTCGTGTCGGCTTTCCTTCTAAAATCCATCTTGTGATGGTAACCTCTGGTTATGAGACCGTCTTTGTGTCGGCCTACCTTATAGTTTAGGATCTGAGAGCGCCCTCGTGTCAGCTTTTCTTCTAAAATCTATCTGATGGTAACCTCTGGTTATGAGACCGCCTTCGTGTCGACCTACCTTAGAGTTTTGGATCTCTGACCGCCCTCGTGTCGGCTTTGCTTTTGAAAATCCATCTTGTGATGCTAACCTCTGGTTATGAGACCGCCTTCGTGTCGGCCTACCTTAGAGTTTAGGATCTGAGACCGCCCTCCTGTCGGCTTTCCTTCTAAAATCCATCTTGTGATGGTAACCTCTGGTTATGAGATCGCCTTCGTATCGGCCTACCTTAGAGTTTAGGATCTGAGACCGTCCTCGTGTCGGCTTTCCTTCTAAAATCCATCATGTGATGGTACCTTCTGGTTATGAGACCGCCTTCGTGTCAGCCTACCTTAGAGTTTTGGATCTGTGACCGCCCTCGTGTCGGCTTTCCTTTTAAAAATCCATCTTGTGATGCTAACCTCTGGTTATGAGACCGCCTTCGTGTCGGCCTACCTTAGAGTTTAGGATCTGAGACCGGCCTCGTGTCGGCTTTCCTTCTAAAATCCACCTTGTGATGGTAACCTCTGGTTATGAGATTGCCTTCGTGTCGGCCTACCTTATAGTTTAGGATCTGAGAGCGCCCTCGTGTCAGCTTTTCTTCTAAAATCTATCTGATGGTAACCTCTGGTTATGAGACCGCCTTCGTGTCGACCTACCTTAGAGTTTTGGATCTGTGACCGCCCTCGTGTCGGCTTTCCTTTTGAAAATCCATCTTGTGATGCTAACCTCTGATTATGAGACCGCCTTCGTGTCGGCCTACCTTAGAGTTTAGGATCTGAGACCGGCCTCGTGTCGGCTTTCCTTCTAAAATCCATCTTGTGATGGTAACCTCTGGTTGTGAGACCGCCTTCGTGTCGGCCTACCTTATAGTTTAGGATCTGAGAGCGCCCTCGTGTCAGCTTTCCTTCTAAAATATATCTGATGGTAACCTCTGGTTATGAGACCGCCTTCGTGTCGACCTACCTTAGAGTTTTGGATCTCTTACCGCCCTCGTCTCGGCTTTCCTTTTGAAAATCCATCTTGTGATGCTAACCTCTGGTTATGAGACCGCCTTCGTGTCGGCCTACCTTAGAGTTTAGGATCTGAGACCGCCCTCCTGTCGGATTTCCTTCTAAAATCCATCTTGTGATGGTAACCTCTGGTTATGAGACCGCCTTCGTGTCGGCCTACCTTAGAGATTAGGATCTGAGACCGCCCTCGTGTCGGCTTTCCTTCTAAAATCCATCTTGTTATGGTACCCTCTGGTTATGAGGCCGCCTTCGTGTTGGCCTACCTTAGAGTTTAGGATCTGAGACCGGCCTCGTGTCGGCTTTCCTTCTAAAATCCATCTTGTGATGGTAACCTCTGGTTATGAGACCGTCTTTGTGTCGGCCTACCTTATAGTTTAGGATCTGAGAGCGCCCTCGTGTCAGCTTTTCTTCTAAAATCTATCTGATGGTAACCTCTGGTTATGAGACCGCCTTCGTGTCGACCTACCTTAGAGTTTTGGATCTGTGACCGCCCTCGTGTCGGCTTTGCTTTTGAAAATCCATCTTGTGATGCTAACCTCTGGTTATGAGACCGCCTTCGTGTCGGCCTACCTTAGAGTTTAGGATCTGAGACCGCCCTCCTGTCGGCTTTCCTTCTAAAATCCATCTTGTGATGGTAACCTCTGGTTATGAGATCGCCTTCGTATCGGCCTACCTTAGAGTTTAGGATCTGAGACCGTCCTCGTGTCGGCTTTCCTTCTAAAATCCATCATGTGATGGTACCTTCTGGTTATGAGACCGCCTTCGTGTCAGCCTACCTTAGAGTTTAGGATCTGAGACCACCCTCGTGTCGGCTTTCCTTTGAAAATGCATCTTCTGATGGTAACCTCCGGTTATGAGACCGCCTTCATTTCGGCCTACCTTAGAGTTTAGGATCTGAGTCCGCCCTCGTGTTGGCTTTCCTTCTAAAATCCATCTTGTGATGGTACCCTCTGGTTATGAGAACGCCTTCATGTCGGCGTACCTTAGAGTTTAGGATCTGAGACTGTCCTCGTGTCGGCTTTCCTTTTGAAAATCCATCTTATGATGTTAACCTCTAGTTATAAGTCCGCCATCGGGTCGGCCTACCATAGAGTTTAGGATCTGAGTCCTTCCCGTGTCGGCTTTCCTTCTAAAATCCATCATGTGATGGTACCTTCTGGTTATGAGACCGCCTTCGTGTCGGCCTACCTTAGAGTTTAGGATCTGAGACCGCCCTCCTGTCGGCTTTCCTTCTAAAATCCATCTTGTGATGGTAACCTCTGGTTATGAGATCGCCTTCGTATCGGCCTACCTTAGAGTTTAGGATCTGAGACCGTCCTCGTGTCGGCTTTCCTTCTAAAATCCATCATGTGATGGCACCTTCTGGTTATGAGACCGCCTTCGTGTCAGCCTACCTTAGAGTTTTGGATCTGTGACCGCCCTCGTGTCGGCTTTCCTTTTAAAAATCCATCTTGTGATGCTAACCTCTGGTTATGAGACCGCCTTCGTGTCGGCCTACCTTAGAGTTTAGGATCTGAGACCGGCCTCGTGTCGGTTTTCCTTCTAAAATCCACCTTGTGATGGTAACCTCTGGTTATGAGATCGCCTTCGTGTCGGCCTACCTTATAGTTTAGGATCTGAGAGCGCCCTCGTGTCAGCTTTTCTTCTAAAATCTATCTGATGGTAACCTCTGGTTATGAGACCGCCTTCGTGTCGACCTACCTTAGAGTTTTTGATCTGTGACCGCCCTCGTGTCGGCTTTCCTTTTGAAAATCCATCTTGTGATGCTAACCTCTGGTTATGAGACCGCCTTCGTGTCGGCCTACCTTAGAGTTTAGGATCTGAGACCGGCCTCGTGTCGGCTTTCCTTCTAAAATCCATCTTGTGATGGTAACCTCTGGTTGTGAGACCGCCTTCGTGTCGGCCTACCTTATAGTTTAGGATCTGAGAGCGCCCTCGTGTCAGCTTTCCTTCTAAAATATATCTGATGGTAACCTCTGGTTATGAGACCGCCTTTGTGTCGACCTACCTTAGAGTTTTGGATCTCTGACCGCCCTCGTCTCGGCTTTCCTTTTGAAAATCCATCTTGTGATGCTAACCTCTGGTTATGAGACCGCCTCCGTGTCGGCCTACCTTAGAGTTTAGGATCTGAGACCGCCCTCGTGTCGGCTTTCCTTCTAAAATCCATCTTGTTATGGTACCCTCTGGTTATGAGGCCGCCTTCGTGTTGGCCTACCTTAGAGTTTAGGATCTGAGACCGGCCTCGTGTCGGCTTTCCTTCTAAAATCCATCTTGTGATGGTAACCTCTGGTTATGAGACCGTCTTTGTGTCGGCCTACCTTATAGTTTAGGATCTGAGAGCGCCCTCGTGTCAGCTTTTCTTCTAAAATCTATCTGATGGTAACCTCTGGTTATGAGACCGCCTTCGTGTCGACCTACCATAGAGTTTTGGATCTGTGACCCCCCTCGTGTCGGCTTTGCTTTTGAAAATCCATCTTGTGATGCTAACCTCTGGTTATGAGACCGCCTTCGTGTCGGCCTACCTTAGAGTTTAGGATCTGAGACCGCCCTCCTGTCGGCTTTCCTTCTAAAATCCATCTTGTGATGGTAACCTCTGGTTATGAGATCGCCTTCGTATCGGCCTACCTTAGAGTTTAGGATCTGAGACCGTCCTCGTGTCGGCTTTCCTTCTAAAATCCATCATGTGATGGTACCTTCTGGTTATGAGACCGCCTTCGTGTCAGCCTACCTTAGAGTTTTGGATCTGTGACCGCCCTCGTGTCGGCTTTCCTTTTAAAAATCCATCTTGTGATGCTAACCTCTGGTTATGAGACCGCCTTCGTGTCGGCCTACCTTAGAGTTTAGGATCTGAGACCGGCCTCGTGTCGGCTTTCCTTTTAAAAATCCATCTTGTGATGCTAACCTCTGGTTATGAGACCGCCTTCGTGTCGGCCTACCTTAGAGTTTAGGATCTGAGACCGGCCTCGTGTCGGCTTTCCTTCTAAAATCCATCTTGTGATGGTAACCTCTGGTTGTGAGACCGCCTTCGTGTCAGCCTACCTTATTGTTTAGGATCTGAGAGCGCCCTCGTGTCAGCTTTCCTTCTAAAATATATCTGATGGTAACCTCTGGTTATGAGACCGCCTTCGTGTCGACCTACCTTAGAGTTTTGTATCTCTGACCGCCCTCGTCTCGGCTTTCCTTTTGAAAATCCATCTTGTGATGCTAACCTCTGGTTATGAGACCGCCTTCGTGTCGGCCTACCTTAGAGTTTAGGATCTGAGACCGCCCTCCTGTCGGATTTCCTTCTAAAATCCATCTTGTGATGGTAACCTCTGGTTATGAGACCGCCTTCGTGTCGGCCTACCTTAGAGATTAGGATCTGAGACCGGCCTCGTGTCGGCTTTCCTTCTAAAATCCATCTTGTGATGGTAACCTCTGGTTATGAGACCGTCTTTGTGTCGGCCTACCTTATAGTTTAGGATCTGAGAGCGCCCTCGTGTCAGCTTTTCTTCTAAAATCTATCTGATGGTAACCTCTGGTTATGAGACCGCCTTCGTGTCGACCTACCTTAGAGTTTTGGATCTCTGACCGCCCTCGTGTCGGCTTTGCTTTTGAAAATCCATCTTGTGATGCTAACCTCTGGTTATGAGACCGCCTTCGTGTCGGCCTACCTTAGAGTTTAGGATCTGAGACCGCCCTCCTGTCGGCTTTCCTTCTAAAATCCATCTTGTGATGGTAACCTCTGGTTATGAGATCGCCTTCGTATCGGCCTACCTTAGAGTTTAGGATCTGAGACCGTCCTCGTGTCGGCTTTCCTTCTAAAATCCATCATGTGATGCTAACCTCTGGTTATGAGATTGCCTTCGTGTCGGCCTACCTTATAGTTTAGGATCTGAGAGCGCCCTCGTGTCAGCTTTTCTTCTAAAATCTATCTGATGGTAACCTCTGGTTATGAGACCGCCTTCGTGTCGACCTACCTTAGAGTTTTGGATCTGTGACCGCCCTCGTGTCGGCTTTCCTTTTGAAAATCCATCTTGTGATGCTAACCTCTGGTTATGAGACCGCCTTCGTGTCGGCCTACCTTAGAGTTTAGGATCTGAGACCGGCCTCGTGTCGGCTTTCCTTCTAAAATCCATCTTGTGATGGTAACCTCTGGTTGTGAGACCGCCTTCGTGTCGGCCTACCTTATAGTTTAGGATCTGAGAGCGCCCTCGTGTCAGCTTTCCTTCTAAAATATATCTGATGGTAACCTCTGGTTATGAGACCGCCTTCGTGTCGACCTACCTTAGAGTTTTGGATCTCTTACCGCCCTCGTCTCGGCTTTCCTTTTGAAAATCCATCTTGTGATGCTAACCTCTGGTTATGAGACCGCCTTCGTGTCGGCCTACCTTAGAGTTTTGGATCTGTGACCGCCCTCGTGTCGGCTTTCCTTCTAAAATCCACCTTGTGATGGTAACCTCTGGTTATGAGATTGCCTTCGTGTCGGCCTACCTTATAGTTTAGGATCTGAGAGCGCCCTCGTGTCAGCTTTTCTTCTAAAATCTATCTGATGGTAACCTCTGGTTATGAGACCGCCTTCGTGTCGACCTACCTTAGAGTTTTGGATCTGTGACCGCCCTCGTGTCGGCTTTCCTTTTGAAAATCCATCTTGTGATGCTAACCTCTGGTTATGAGACCGCCTTCGTGTCGGCCTACCTTAGAGTTTAGGATCTGAGACCGGCCTCGTGTCGGCTTTCCTTCTAAAATCCATCTTGTGATGGTAACCTCTGGTTGTGAGACCGCCTTCGTGTCGGCCTACCTTATAGTTTAGGATCTGAGAGCGCCCTCGTGTCAGCTTTCCTTCTAAAATATATCTGATGGTAACCTCTGGTTATGAGACCGCCTTCGTGTCGACCTACCTTAGAGTTTTGGATCTCTTACCGCCCTCGTCTCGGCTTTCCTTTTGAAAATCCATCTTGTGATGCTAACCTCTGGTTATGAGACCGCCTTCGTGTCGGCCTACCTTAGAGTTTAGGATCTGAGACCGCCCTCCTGTCGGATTTCCTTCTAAAATCCATCTTGTGATGGTAACCTCTGGTTATGAGACCGCCTTCGTGTCGGCCTACCTTAGAGATTAGGATCTGAGACCGCCCTCGTGTCGGCTTTCCTTCTAAAATCCATCTTGTTATGGTACCCTCTGGTTATGAGGCCGCCTTCGTGTTGGCCTACCTTAGAGTTTAGGATCTGAGACCGGCCTCGTGTCGGCTTTCCTTCTAAAATCCATCTTGTGATGGTAACCTCTGGTTATGAGACCGTCTTTGTGTCGGCCTACCTTATAGTTTAGGATCTGAGAGCGCCCTCGTGTCAGCTTTTCTTCTAAAATCTATCTGATGGTAACCTCTGGTTATGAGACCGCCTTCGTGTCGACCTACCTTAGAGTTTTGGATCTGTGACCGCCCTCGTGTCGGCTTTGCTTTTGAAAATCCATCTTGTGATGCTAACCTCTGGTTATGAGACCGCCTTCGTGTCGGCCTACCTTAGAGTTTAGGATCTGAGACCGCCCTCCTGTCGGTTTTCCTTCTAAAATCCATCTTGTGATGGTAACCTCTGGTTATGAGATCGCCTTCGTATCGGCCTACCTTAGAGTTTAGGATCTGAGACCGTCCTCGTGTCGGCTTTCCTTCTAAAATCCATCATGTGATGGTACCTTCTGGTTATGAGACCGCCTTCGTGTCAGCCTACCTTAGAGTTTAGGATCTGAGACCACCCTCGTGTCGGCTTTCCTTTGAAAATGCATCTTCTGATGGTAACCTCCGGTTATGAGACCGCCTTCATTTCGGCCTACCTTAGAGTTTAGGATCTGAGTCCGCCCTCGTGTTGGCTTTCCTTCTAAAATCCATCTTGTGATGGTACCCTCTGGTTATGAGAACGCCTTCATGTCGGCGTACCTTAGAGTTTAGGATCTGAGACTGTCCTCGTGTCGGCTTTCCTTTTGAAAATCCATCTTATGATGTTAACCTCTAGTTATAAGTCCGCCATCGGGTCGGCCTACCATAGAGTTTAGGATCTGAGTCCTTCCCGTGTCGGCTTTCCTTCTAAAATCCATCATGTGATGGTACCTTCTGGTTATGAGACCGCCTTCGTGTCGGCCTACCTTAGAGTTTAGGATCTGAGACCGCCCTCCTGTCGGCTTTCCTTCTAAAATCCATCTTGTGATGGTAACCTCTGGTTATGAGATCGCCTTCGTATCGGCCTACCTTAGAGTTTAGGATCTGAGACCGTCCTCGTGTCGGCTTTCCTTCTAAAATCCATCATGTGATGGCACCTTCTGGTTATGAGACCGCCTTCGTGTCAGCCTACCTTAGAGTTTTGGATCTGTGACCGCCCTCGTGTCGGCTTTCCTTTTAAAAATCCATCTTGTGATGCTAACCTCTGGTTATGAGACCGCCTTCGTGTCGGCCTACCTTAGAGTTTAGGATCTGAGACCGGCCTCGTGTCGGTTTTCCTTCTAAAATCCACCTTGTGATGGTAACCTCTGGTTATGAGATCGCCTTCGTGTCGGCCTACCTTATAGTTTAGGATCTGAGAGCGCCCTCGTGTCAGCTTTTCTTCTAAAATCTATCTGATGGTAACCTCTGGTTATGAGACCGCCTTCGTGTCGACCTACCTTAGAGTTTTTGATCTGTGACCGCCCTCGTGTCGGCTTTCCTTTTGAAAATCCATCTTGTGATGCTAACCTCTGGTTATGAGACCGCCTTCGTGTCGGCCTACCTTAGAGTTTAGGATCTGAGACCGGCCTCGTGTCGGCTTTCCTTCTAAAATCCATCTTGTGATGGTAACCTCTGGTTGTGAGACCGCCTTCGTGTCGGCCTACCTTATAGTTTAGGATCTGAGAGCGCCCTCGTGTCAGCTTTCCTTCTAAAATATATCTGATGGTAACCTCTGGTTATGAGACCGCCTTTGTGTCGACCTACCTTAGAGTTTTGGATCTCTGACCGCCCTCGTCTCGGCTTTCCTTTTGAAAATCCATCTTGTGATGCTAACCTCTGGTTATGAGACCGCCTCCGTGTCGGCCTACCTTAGAGTTTAGGATCTGAGACCGCCCTCGTGTCGGCTTTCCTTCTAAAATCCATCTTGTTATGGTACCCTCTGGTTATGAGGCCGCCTTCGTGTTGGCCTACCTTAGAGTTTAGGATCTGAGACCGGCCTCGTGTCGGCTTTCCTTCTAAAATCCATCTTGTGATGGTAACCTCTGGTTATGAGACCGTCTTTGTGTCGGCCTACCTTATAGTTTAGGATCTGAGAGCGCCCTCGTGTCAGCTTTTCTTCTAAAATCTATCTGATGGTAACCTCTGGTTATGAGACCGCCTTCGTGTCGACCTACCATAGAGTTTTGGATCTGTGACCCCCCTCGTGTCGGCTTTGCTTTTGAAAATCCATCTTGTGATGCTAACCTCTGGTTATGAGACCGCCTTCGTGTCGGCCTACCTTAGAGTTTAGGATCTGAGACCGCCCTCCTGTCGGCTTTCCTTCTAAAATCCATCTTGTGATGGTAACCTCTGGTTATGAGATCGCCTTCGTATCGGCCTACCTTAGAGTTTAGGATCTGAGACCGTCCTCGTGTCGGCTTTCCTTCTAAAATCCATCATGTGATGGCACCTTCTGGTTATGAGACCGCCTTCGTGTCAGCCTACCTTAGAGTTTTGGATCTGTGACCGCCCTCGTGTCGGCTTTCCTTTTAAAAATCCATCTTGTGATGCTAACCTCTGGTTATGAGACCGCCTTCGTGTCGGCCTACCTTAGAGTTTAGGATCTGAGACCGGCCTCGTGTCGGCTTTCCTTCTAAAATCCACCTTGTGATGGTAACCTCTGGTTATGAGATCGCCTTCGTGTCAGCCTACCTTATAGTTTAGGATCTGAGAGCGCCCTCGTGTCAGCTTTTCTTCTAAAATCTATCTGATGGTAACCTCTGGTTATGAGACCGCCTTCGTGTCGACCTACCTTAGAGTTTTGGATCTGTGACCGCCCTCGTGTCGGCTTTCCTTTTGAAAATCCATCTTGTGATGCTAACCTCTGGTTATGAGACCGCCTTCGTGTCGGCCTACCTTAGAGTTTAGGATCTGAGACCGGCCTCGTGTCGGCTTTCCTTCTAAAATCCATCTTGTGATGGTAACCTCTGGTTGTGAGACCGCCTTCGTGTCGGCCTACCTTATAGTTTAGGATCTGAGAGCGCCCTCGTGTCAGCTTTCCTTCTAAAATATATCTGATGGTAACCTCTGGTTATGAGACCGCCTTCGTGTCGACCTACCTTAGAGTTTTGGATCTCTGACCGCCCTCGTCTCGGCTTTCCTTTTGAAAATCCATCTTGTGATGCTAACCTCTGGTTATGAGACCGCCTCCGTGTCGGCCTACCTTAGAGTTTAGGATCTGAGACCGCCCTCGTGTCGGCTTTCCTTCTAAAATCCATCTTGTGATGGTAACCTCTGGTTATGAGACCGCCTTCGTGTCGGCCTACCTTACAGATTAGGATCTGAGACCGCCCTCGTGTCGGCTTTCCTTCTAAAATCCATCTTGTTATGGTACCCTCTGGTTATGAGATCGCCTTCGTATCGGCCTACCTTAGAGTTTAGGATCTGAGACCGTCCTCGTGTCGGCTTTCCTTCTAAAATCCATCATGTGATGGTACCTTCTGGTTATGAGACCGCCTTCGTGTCAGCCTACCTTAGAGTTTTGGATCTGTGACCGCCCTCGTGTCGGCTTTCCTTTTAAAAATCCATCTTGTGATGCTAACCTCTGGTTATGAGACCGCCTTCGTGACGGCCTACCTTAGAGTTTAGGATCTGAGACCGCGCTCCTGTCGGCTTTCCTTCTAAAATCCATCTTGTGATGGTAACCTCTGGTTATGAGATCGCCTTCGTATCGGCCTACCTTAGAGTTTAGGATCTGAGACCGTCCTCGTGTCGGCTTTCCTTCTAAAATCCATCATGTGATGGTACCTTCTGGTTATGAGACCGCCTTCGTGTCAGCCTACCTTAGAGTTTTGGATCTGTGACCGCCCTCGTGTCGGCTTTCCTTTTAAAAATCCATCTTGTGATGCTAACCTCTGGT
This sequence comes from Lathyrus tuberosus, assembly GCA_022829125.1. Taxonomy (NCBI): domain Eukaryota; kingdom Viridiplantae; phylum Streptophyta; class Magnoliopsida; order Fabales; family Fabaceae; genus Lathyrus; species Lathyrus tuberosus. The sequence continues at coordinate 12,353,227 of JALAZF010000038.1, forward strand.
TATGAGACCGCCTTCGTGCCGGCCTACCTTAGAGTTTAGGATCTGAGACTGGCCTCGTGTCGGCTTTCCTTCTAAAATCCACCTTGTGATGGTAACCTCTGGTTATGAGATCGCCTTCGTGTCGGCCTACCTTATAGTTTAGGATCTGAGAGCGCCCTCGTGTCAGCTTTTCTTCTAAAATCTATCTGATGGTAACCTCTGGTTATGAGACCGCCTTCGTGTCGACCTACCTTAGAGTTTTGGATCTGTGACCGCCCTCGTCTCGGCTTTCCTTTTGAAAATCCATCTTGTGATGCTAACCTCTGGTTATGAGACCGCCTTCGTGTCGGCCTACCTTAGAGTTTAGGATCTGAGACCGCCCTCGTGTCGGCTTTCCTTCTAAAATCCATCTTGTGATGGTAACCTCTGGTTATGAGACCGCCTTCGTGTCGGCCTACCTTAGAGATTAGGATCTGAGACCGCCCTCGTGTCGGCTTTCCTTCTAAAATCCATCTTGTTATGGTACCCTCTGGTTATGAGATCGCCTTCGTATCGGCCTACCTTAGAGTTTAGGATCTGAGACCGTCCTCGTGTCGGCTTTCCTTCTAAAATCCATCATGTGATGGTACCTTCTGGTTATGAGACCGCCTTCGTGTCAGCCTACCTTAGAGTTTTGGATCTGTGACCGCCCTCGTGTCGGCTTTCCTTTTAAAAATCCATCTTGTGATGCTAACCTCTGGTTATGAGACCGCCTTCGTGTCGGCCTACCTTAGAGTTTAGGATCTGAGACCGCCCTCCTGTCGGCTTTCCTTCTAAAATCCATCTTGTGATGGTAACCTCTGGTTATGAGATCGCCTTCGTATCGGCCTACCTTAGAGTTTAGGATCTGAGACCGTCCTCGTGTCGGCTTTCCTTCTAAAATCCATCATGTGATGGCACCTTCTGGTTATGAGACCGCCTTCGTGTCAGCCTACCTTAGAGTTTTGGATCTGTGACCGCCCTCGTGTCGGCTTTCCTTTTAAAAATCCATCTTGTGATGCTAACCTCTGGTTATGAGACCGCCTTCGTGTCGGCCTACCTTAGAGTTTAGGATCTGAGACCGGCCTCGTGTCGGCTTTCCTTCTAAAATCCACCTTGTGATGGTAACCTCTGGTTATGAGATCGCCTTCGTGTCAGCCTACCTTATAGTTTAGGATCTGAGAGCGCCCTCGTGTCAGCTTTTCTTCTAAAATCTATCTGATGGTAACCTCTGGTTATGAGACCGCCTTCGTGTCGACCTACCTTAGAGTTTTGGATCTGTGACCGCCCTCGTGTCGGCTTTCCTTTTGAAAATCCATCTTGTGATGCTAACCTCTGGTTATGAGACCGCCTTCGTGTCGGCCTACCTTAGAGTTTAGGATCTGAGACCGGCCTCGTGTCGGCTTTCCTTCTAAAATCCATCTTGTGATGGTAACCTCTGGTTGTGAGACCGCCTTCGTGTCGGCCTACCTTATAGTTTAGGATCTGAGAGCGCCCTCGTGTCAGCTTTCCTTCTAAAATATATCTGATGGTAACCTCTGGTTATGAGACCGCCTTCGTGTCGACCTACCTTAGAGTTTTGGATCTCTGACCGCCCTCGTCTCGGCTTTCCTTTTGAAAATCCATCTTGTGATGCTAACCTCTGGTTATGAGACCGCCTCCGTGTCGGCCTACCTTAGAGTTTAGGATCTGAGACCGCCCTCGTGTCGGCTTTCCTTCTAAAATCCATCTTGTGATGGTAACCTCTGGTTATGAGACCGCCTTCGTGTCGGCCTACCTTAGAGATTAGGATCTGAGACCTCCCTCGTGTCGGCTTTCCTTCTAAAATCCATCTTGTTATGGTACCCTCTGGTTATGAGATCGCCTTCGTATCGGCCTACCTTAGAGTTTAGGATCTGAGACCGTCCTCGTGTCGGCTTTCCTTCTAAAATCCATCATGTGATGGTACCTTCTGGTTATGAGACCGCCTTCGTGTCAGCCTACCTTAGAGTTTTGGATCTGTGACCGCCCTCGTGTCGGCTTTCCTTTTAAAAATCCATCTTGTGATGCTAACCTCTGGTTATGAGACCGCCTTCGTGTCGGCCTACCTTAGAGTTTAGGATCTGAGACCGCGCTCCTGTCGGCTTTCCTTCTAAAATCCATCTTGTGATGGTAACCTCTGGTTATGAGATCGCCTTCGTATCGGCCTACCTTAGAGTTTAGGATCTGAGACCGTCCTCGTGTCGGCTTTCCTTCTAAAATCCATCATGTGATGGTACCTTCTGGTTATGAGACCGCCTTCGTGTCAGCCTACCTTAGAGTTTTGGATCTGTGACCGCCCTCGTGTCGGCTTTCCTTTTAAAAATCCATCTTGTGATGCTAACCTCTGGTTATGAGACCGCCTTCGTGTCGGCCTACCTTAGAGTTTAGGATCTGAGACTGGCCTCGTGTCGGCTTTCCTTCTAAAATCCACCTTGTGATGGTAACCTCTGGTTATGAGATCGCCTTCGTGTCGGCCTACCTTATAGTTTAGGATCTGAGAGCGCCCTCGTGTCAGCTTTTCTTCTAAAATCTATCTGATGGTAACCTCTGGTTATGAGACCGCCTTCGTGTCGACCTACCTTAGAGTTTTGGATCTGTGACCGCCCTCGTGTCGGCTTTCCTTTTGAAAATCCATCTTGTGATGCTAACCTCTGGTTATGAGACCGCCTTCGTGTCGGCCTACCTTAGAGTTTAGGATCTGAGACCGCCCTCGTGTCGGCTTTCCTTCTAAAATCCATCTTGTGATGGTAACCTCTGGTTATGAGACCGCCTTCGTGTCGGCCTACCTTAGAGATTAGGATCTGAGACCGCCCTCGTGTCGGCTTTCCTTCTAAAATCCATCTTGTTATGGTACCCTCTGGTTATGAGATCGCCTTCGTATCGGCCTACCTTAGAGTTTAGGATCTGAGACCGTCCTCGTGTCGGCTTTCCTTCTAAAATCCATCATGTGATGGTACCTTCTGGTTATGAGACCGCCTTCGTGTCAGCCTACCTTAGAGTTTTGGATCTGTGACCGCCCTCGTGTCGGCTTTCCTTTTAAAAATCCATCTTGTGATGCTAACCTCTGGTTATGAGACCGCCTTCGTGCCGGCCTACCTTAGAGTTTAGGATCTGAGACCGGCCTCGTGTCGGCTTTCCTTCTAAAATCCACCTTGTGATGGTAACCTCTGGTTATGAGATCGCCTTCGTGTCGGCCTACCTTATAGTTTAGGATCTGAGAGCGCCCTCGTGTCAGCTTTTCATCTAAAATCTATCTGATGGTAACCTCTGGTTATGAGACCGCCTTCGTGTCGACCTACCTTAGAGTTTTGGATCTGTGACCGCCCTCGTGTCGGCTTTCCTTTTGAAAATCCATCTTGTGATGCTAACCTCTGGTTATGAGACCGCCTTCGTGTCGGCCTACCTTAGAGTTTAGGATCTGAGACCGGCCTCGTGTCGGCTTTCCTTCTAAAATCCATCTTGTGATGGTAACCTCTGGTTGTGTCACCGCCTTCGTGTCGGCCTACCTTATAGTTTAGGATCTGAGAGCGCCCTCGTGTCAGCTTTCCTTCTAAAATATATCTGATGGTAACCTCTGGTTATGAGACCGCCTTCGTGTCGACCTACCTTAGAGTTTTGGATCTCTGACCGCCCTCGTCTCGACTTTCCTTTTGAAAATCCATCTTGTGATGCTAACCTCTGGTTATGAGACCGCCTTCGTGTCGGCCTACCTTAGAGTTTAGGATCTGAGACCGCCCTCGTGTCGGCTTTCCTTCTAAAATCCATCTTGTGATGGTAACCTCTGGTTATGAGACCGCCTTCGTGCGGCCTACCTTAGAGATTAGGATCTGAGACCGCCCTCGTGTCGGCTTTCCTTCTAAAATCCATCTTGTTATGGTACCCTCTGGTTATGAGATCGCCTTCGTATCGGCCTACCTTAGAGTTTAGGATCTGAGACCGTCCTCGTGTCGGCTTTCCTTCTAAAATCCATCATGTGATGGTACCTTCTGGTTATGAGACCGCCTTCGTGTCAGCCTACCTTAGAGTTTTGGATCTGTGACCGCCCTCGTGTCGGCTTTCCTTTTAAAAATCCATCTTGTGATGCTAACCTCTGGTTATGAGACCGCCTTCGTGTCGGCCTACCTTAGAGTTTAGGATCTGAGACCGCCCTCCTGTCGGCTTTCCTTCTAAAATCCACCTTGTGATGGTAACCTCTGGTTATGAGATCGCCTTCGTGTCGGCCTACCTTATAGTTTAGGATCTGAGAGCGCCCTCGTGTCAGCTTTTCTTCTAAAATCTATCTGATGGTAACCTCTGGTTATGAGACCGCCTTCGTGTCGACCTACCTTAGAGTTTTGGATCTGTGACCGCCCTCGTGTCGGCTTTCCTTTTGAAAATCCATCTTGTGATGCTAACCTCTGGTTATGAGACCGCCTTCGTGTCGGCCTACCTTAGAGTTTAGGATCTGAGACCGGCCTCGTGTCGGCTTTCCTTCTAAAATCCATCTTGTGATGGTAACCTCTGGTTGTGAGACCGCCTTCGTGTCGGCCTACCTTATAGTTTAGGATCTGAGAGCGCCCTCGTGTCAGCTTTCCTTCTAAAATATATCTGATGGTAACCTCTGGTTATGAGACCGCCTTCGTGTCGACCTACCTTAGAGTTTTGGATCTGTGACCGCCCTCGTGTCGGCTTTCCTTTTGAAAATCCATCTTGTGATGCTAACCTCTGGTTATGAGACCGCCTTCGTGTCGGCCTACCTTAGAGTTTAGGATCTGAGACCGGCCTCGTGTCGGCTTTCCTTCTAAAATCCACCTTGTGATGGTAACCTCTGGTTATGAGATCGCCTTCGTGTCGGCCTACCTTATAGTTTAGGATCTGAGAGCGCCCTCGTGTCAGCTTTTCATCTAAAATCTATCTGATGGTAACCTCTGGTTATGAGACCGCCTTCGTGTCGACCTACCTTAGAGTTTTGGATCTGTGACCGCCCTCGTGTCGGCTTTCCTTTTGAAAATCCATCTTGTGATGCTAACCTCTGGTTATGAGACCGCCTTCGTGTCGGCCTACCTTAGAGTTTAGGATCTGAGACCGGCCTCGTGTCGGCTTTCCTTCTAAAATCCATCTTGTGATGGTAACCTCTGGTTGTGTCACCACCTTCGTGTCGGCCTACCTTATAGTTTAGGATCTGAGAGCGCCCTCGTGTCAGCTTTCCTTCTAAAATATATCTGATGGTAACCTCTGGTTATGAGACCGCCTTCGTGTCGACCTACCTTAGAGTTTTGGATCTCTAACCGCCCTCGTCTCGACTTTCCTTTTGAAAATCCATCTTGTGATGCTAACCTCTGGTTATGAGACCGCCTTCGTGTCGGCCTACCTTAGAGTTTAGGATCTGAGACCGCCCTCGTGTCGGCTTTCCTTCTAAAATCCATCTTGTGATGGTAACCTCTGGTTATGAGACCGCCTTCGTGCGGCCTACCTTAGAGATTAGGATCTGAGACCGCCCTCGTGTCGGCTTTCCTTCTAAAATCCATCTTGTTATGGTACCCTCTGGTTATGAGATCGCCTTCGTATCGGCCTACCTTAGAGTTTAGGATCTGAGACCGTCCTCGTGTCGGCTTTCCTTCTAAAATCCATCATGTGATGGTACCTTCTGGTTATGAGACCGCCTTCGTGTCAGCCTACCTTAGAGTTTTGGATCTGTGACCGCCCTCGTGTCGGCTTTCCTTTTAAAAATCCATCTTGTGATGCTAACCTCTGGTTATGAGACCGCCTTCGTGTCGGCCTACCTTAGAGTTTAGGATCTGAGACCGGCCTAGTGTCGGCTTTCCTTCTAAAATCCACCTTGTGATGGTAACCTCTGGTTATGAGATCGCCTTCGTGTCGGCCTACCTTATAGTTTAGGATCTGAGAGCGCCCTCGTGTCAGCTTTTCTTCTAAAATCTATCTGATGGTAACCTCTGGTTATGAGACCGCCTTCGTGTCGACCTACCTTAGAGTTTTGGATCTGTGACCGCCCTCGTGTCGGCTTTCCTTTTGAAAATCCATCTTGTGATGCTAACCTCTGGTTATGAGACCGCCTTCGTGTCGGCCTACCTTAGAGTTTAGGATCTGAGACCGGCCTCGTGTCGGCTTTCCTTCTAAAATCCATCTTGTGATGGTAACCTCTGGTTGTGAGACCGCCTTCGTGTCGGCCTACCTTATAGTTTAGGATCTGAGAGCGCCCTCGTGTCAGCTTTCCTTCTAAAATATATCTGATGGTAACCTCTGGTTATGAGACCGCCTTCGTGTCGACCTACCTTAGAGTTTTGGATCTCTGACCGCCCTCGTCTCGGCTTTCCTTTTGAAAATCCATCTTGTGATGCTAACCTCTGGTTATGAGACCGCCTTCGTGTCGGCCTACCTTAGAGTTTAGGATCTGAGACCGCCCTCGTGTCGGCTTTCCTTCTAAAATCCATCTTGTGATGGTAACCTCTGGTTATGAGACCGCCTTCGTGTCGGCCTACCTTAGAGATTAGGATCTGAGACCGCCCTCGTGTCGGCTTTCCTTCTAAAATCCATCTTGTTATGGTACCCTCTGGTTCTGAGATCGCCTTCGTATCGGCCTACCTTAGAGTTTAGGATCTGAGACCGTCCTCGTGTCGGCTTTCCTTCTAAAATCCATCATGTGATGGTACCTTTTGGTTATGAGACCGCCTTCGTGTCAGCCTACCTTAGAGTTTTGGATCAGTGACCGCCCTCGTGTCGGCTTTCCTTTTGAAAATCCATCTTGTGATGCTAACCTCTGGTTATGAGACCGCCTTCGTGTCGGCCTACCTTAAAGTTTAGGATCTGAGACCGGCCTCGTGTCGGCTTTCCTTCTAAAATCCATCTTGTGATGGTAACCTCTGGTTGTGAGACCGCCTTCGTGTCGGCCTACCTTATAGTTTAGGATCTGAGAGCGCCCTCGTGTCAGCTTTCCTTCTAAAATATATCTGATGGTAACCTCTGGTTATGAGACCGCCTTCGTGTCGACCTACCTTAGAGTTTTGGATCTCTGACCGCCCTCGTCTCGGCTTTCCTTTTGAAAATCCATCTTGTGATGCTAACCTCTGGTTATGAGACCGCCTTCGTGTCGGCCTACCTTAGAGTTTAGGATCTGAGACCGCCCTCCTGTCGGATTTCCTTCTAAAATCCATCTTGTGATGGTAACCTCTGGTTATGAGACCGCCTTCGTGTCGGCCTACCTTAGAGATTAGGATCTGAGACCGCCCTCGTGTCGGCTTTCCTTCTAAAATCCATCTTGTTATGGTACCCTCTGGTTATGAGGCCGCCTTCGTGTTGGCCTACCTTAGAGTTTAGGATCTGAGACCGGCCTCGTGTCGGCTTTCCTTCTAAAATCCATCTTGTGATGGTAACCTCTGGTTATGAGACCGTCTTTGTGTCGGCCTGCCTTATAGTTTAGGATCTGAGAGCGCCCTCGTGTCAGCTTTTCTTCTAAAATCTATCTGATGATAACCTCTGGTTATGAGACCGCCTTCGTGTCGACCTACCTTAGAGTTTTGGATCTGTGACCGCCCTCGTGTCGGCTTTGCTTTTGAAAATCCATCTTGTGATGCTAACCTCTGGTTATGAGACCGCCTTCGTGTCGGCCTACCTTAGAGTTTAGGATCTGAGACCGCCCTCCTGTCGGCTTTCCTTCTAAAATCCATCTTGTGATGGTAACCTCTGGTTATGAGATCGCCTTCGTATCGGCCTACCTTAGAGTTTAGGATCTGAGACCGTCCTCGTGTCGGCTTTCCTTCTAAAATCCATCATGTGATGGTACCTTCTGGTTATGAGACCGCCTTCGTGTCAGCCTACCTTAGAGTTTAGGATCTGAGACCACCCTCGTGTCGGCTTTCCTTTGAAAATGCATCTTCTGATGGTAACCTCCGGTTATGAGACCGCCTTCATTTCGGCCTACCTTAGAGTTTAGGATCTGAGTCCGCCCTCGTGTTGGCTTTCCTTCTAAAATCCATCTTGTGATGGTACCCTCTGGTTATGAGAACGCCTTCATGTCGGCGTACCTTAGAGTTTAGGATCTGAGACTGTCCTCGTGTCGGCTTTCCTTTTGAAAATCCATCTTGTGATGTTAACCTCTAGTTATAAGTCCGCCATCGGGTCGGCCTACCATAGAGTTTAGGATCTGAGTCCTTCCCGTGTCGGCTTTCCTTCTAAAATCCATCATGTGATGGTACCTTCTGGTTATGAGACTGCCTTCATGTCAGCCTACCTTAGAGTTTAGGATCTGAGACCGTCCTCGTGTCGGCTTTCCTTCTAAAATCCATCATGTGATGGTACCTTCTGGTTATGAGACCGCCTTCGTGTCAGCCTACCTTAGAGTTTTGGTTCAGTGACCGCCATCGTGTCGGCTTTCCTTTTGAAAATCCATCTTGTGATGCTAACCTCTGGTTATGAGACCGCCTTCGTGTCGGCCTACCTTAAAGTTTAGGATCTGAGACAGGCCTCGTGTCGGCTTTCCTTCTAAAATCCATCTTGTGATGGTAACCTCTGGTTGTGAGACCGCCTTCGTGTCGGCCTACCTTATAGTTTAGGATCTGAGAGCGCCCTCCTGTCAGCTTTCCTTCTAAAATATATCTGATGGTAACCTCTGGTTATGAGACCGCCTTCGTGTCGACCTACCTTAGAGTTTTGGATCTCTGACCGCCCTCGTCTCGGCTTTCCTTTTGAAAATCCATCTTGTGATGCTAACCTCTGGTTATGAGACCGCCTTCGTGTCGGCCTACCTTAGAGTTTAGGATCTGAGACCGCCCTCCTGTCGGATTTCCTTCTAAAATCCATCTTGTGATGGTAACCTCTGGTTATGAGACCGCCTTCGTGTCGGCCTACCTTAGAGATTAGGATCTGAGACTGCCCTCGTGTCGGCTTTCCTTCTAAAATCCATCTTGTTATGGTACCCTCTGGTTATGAGGCCGCCTTCGTGTTGGCCTACCTTAGAGTTTAGGATCTGAGACCGGCCTCGTGTCGGCTTTCCTTCTAAAATCCATCTTGTGATGGTAACCTCTGGTTATGAGACCGTCTTTGTGTCGGCCTGCCTTATAGTTTAGGATCTGAGAGCGCCCTCGTGTCAGCTTTTCTTCTAAAATCTATCTGATGGTAACCTCTGGTTATGAGACCGCCTTCGTGTCGACCTACCTTAGAGTTTTGGATCTGTGACCGCCCTCGTGTCGGCTTTGCTTTTGAAAATCCATCTTGTGATGCTAACATCTGGTTATGAGACCGCCTTCGTGTCGGCCTACCTTAGAGTTTAGGATCTGAGACCGCCCTCCTGTCGGCTTTCCTTCTAAAATCCATCTTGTGATGGTAACCTCTGGTTATGAGATCGCCTTCGTATCGGCCTACCTTAGAGTTTAGGATCTGAGACCGTCCTCGTGTCGGCTTTCCTTCTAAAATCCATCATGTGATGGTACCTTCTGGTTATGAGACCGCCTTCGTGTCAGCCTACCTTAGAGTTTAGGATCTGAGACCACCCTCGTGTCGGCTTTCCTTTGAAAATGCATCTTCTGATGGTAACCTCCGGTTATGAGACCGCCTTCATTTCGGCATACCTTAGAGTTTAGGATCTGAGTCCGCCCTCGTGTTGGCTTTCCTTCTAAAATCCATCTTGTGATGGTACCCTCTGGTTATGAGAACGCCTTCATGTCGGCGTACCTTAGAGTTTAGGATCTGAGACTGTCCTCGTGTCGGCTTTCCTTTTGAAAATCCATCTTGTGATGTTAACCTCTAGTTATAAGTCCGCCATCGGGTCGGCCTACCATAGAGTTTAGGATCTGAGTCCTTCCCGTGTCGGCTTTCCTTCTAAAATCCATCATGTGATGGTACCTTCTGGTTATGAGACTGCCTTCATGTCAGCCTACCTTAGAGTTTAGGATCTGAGACCGCCCTCGTGTCGGCTTTCCTTTGAAAATGCATCTTGTGATGGTAATCTCTGGTTATGAGACCGCCTTCATGTCGGCCTACCTTAGAGTTTAGGATCTGAGACCGCCCTCGTGTCGGCTTTCCTTCTTAAATCCATCATGTGATGGTACCTTCTGGTTATGAGACCGCCTTCGTGTCAGCCTACCTTAGAGTTTTGGATCTGTGACCGCCCTCGTGTCGGCTTTCCTTTTAAAAATCCATCTTGTGATGCTAACCTCTGGTTATGAGACCGCCTTCGTGTCGGCCTACCTTAGAGTTTAGGATCTGAGACCGGCCTCGTGTCGGCTTTCCTTCTAAAATCCACCTTGTGATGGTAACCTCTGGTTATGAGATCGCCTTCGTGTCGGCCTACCTTATAGTTTAGGATCTGAGAGCGCCCTCGTGTCAGCTTTTCTTCTAAAATCTATCTGATGGTAACCTCTGGTTATGAGACTGCCTTCGTGTCGACCTACCTTAGAGTTTTGGATCTGTGACCGCCCTCGTGTCGGCTTTCCTTTTGAAAATCCATCTTGTGATGCTAACCTCTCGTTATGAGACCGCCTTCGTGTCGGCCTACCTTAGAGTTTAGGATCTGAGACCGGCCTCGTGTCGGCTTTCCTTCTAAAATCCATCTTGTGATGGTAACCTCTGGTTGTGAGACCGCCTTCGTGTCGGCCTACCTTATAGTTTAGGATCTGAGAGCGCCCTCGTGTCAACTTTCCTTCTAAAATATATCTGATGGTAACCTCTGGTTATGAGACCGCCTTCGTGTCGACCTACCTTAGTGTTTTGGATCTGTGACCGCCCTCGTCTCGGCTTTCCTTTTGAAAATCCATCTTGTGATGCTAACCTCTGGTTATGAGACCGCCTTCGTGTCGGCCTACCTTAGAGTTTAGGATCTGAGACCGCCCTCCTGTCGGATTTCCTTCTAAAATCCATCTTGTGATGGTAACCTCTGGGTATGAGACCGCCTTCGTGTCGGCCTACCTTAGAGATTAGGATCTGAGACCGCCCTCGTGTCGGCTTTCCTTCTAAAATCCATCTTGTTATGGTACCCTCTGGTTATGAGGCCGCCTTCGTGTTGGCCTACCTTAGAGTTTAGGATCTGAGACCGGCCTCGTGTCGGCTTTCCTTCTAAAATCCATCTTGTGATGGTAACCTCTGGTTATGAGACCGTCTTTGTGTCGGCCTACCTTATAGTTTAGGATCTGAGAGCGCCCTCGTGTCAGCTTTTCTTCTAAAATCTATCTGATGGTAACCTCTGGTTATGAGACCGCCTTCGTGTCGACCTACCTTAGAGTTTGGATCTGTGACCGCCCTCGTGTCGGCTTTCCTTTTGAAAATCCATCTTGTGATGGTAACCTCTGGTTATGAGACCGCCTTCGTGTCGGCCTACCTTAGAGTTTAGGATCTGAGACCGGCCTCGTGTCGGCTTTCCTTCTAAAATCCATCTTGTGATGGTAACCTCTGGTTGTGAGACCGCCTTCGTGTCGGCCTACCTTATAGTTTAGGATCTGAGAGCGCCCTCGTGTCAGCTTTCCTTCTAAAATATATCAGATGGTAACCTTTGGTTATGAGACCGCCTTCGTGTCGACCTACCTTAGAGTTTTGGATCTGTGACCGCCCTCGTGTCGGCTTTCATTTTGAAAATCCATCTTGTGATGCTAACCTCTGGTTATGAGACCGCCTTCGTGTCGGCCTACCTTAGAGTTTAGGATCTGAGACCGCCCTCCTGTCGGCTTTCCTTCTAAAATCCATCTTGTGATGGTAACCTCTGGTTATGAGACCGCCTTCGTGTCGGCCTACCTTAGAGATTAGGATCTGACACCGCCCTCGTGTCGGCTTTCCTTCTAAAATCCATCTTGTTATGGTACCCTTTGGTTATGAGGCCGCCTTGGTGTTGGTCTACCTTAGAGTTTAGGATCTGAGACCGGCCTCGTGTCGGCTTTCCTTCTAAAATCCATCTTGTGATGGTAACCTCTGGTTATGAGACCGTCTTTGTGTCGGCCTACCTTATAGTTTAGGATCTGAGAGCGCCCTCGTGTCAGCTTTTCTTCTAAAATCTATCTGATGGTAACCTCTGGTTATGAGACCGCCTTCGTGTCGACCTACCTTAGAGTGTTGGATCTGTGACCGCCCTCGTGTCGGCTTTCCTTTTGAAAATCCATCTTGTGTTGCTAACCTCTGGTTATGAGACCGCCTTCGTGTCGGCCTACCTTAGAGTTTAGTATCTGAGACCGGCCTCGTGTCGGCTTTCCTTCTAAAATCCATCTTGTGATGGTAACCTCTGGTTATGAGATCGCCTTCGTATCGGCCTACCTTAGAGTTTAGGATCTGAGACCGTCCTCGTGTCGGCTTTCCTTCTAAAATCCATCATGTGATGGTACCTTCTGGTTATGAGACCGCCTTCGTGTCAGCCTACCTTAGAGTTTAGGATCTGAGACCACCCTCGTGTCGGCTTTCCTTTGAAAATGCATCTTCTGATGGTAACCTCCGGTTATGAGACCGCCTTCATTTCGGCCTACCTTAGAGTTTAGGATCTGAGTCCGCCCTCGTGTTGGCTTTCCTTCTAAAATCCATCTTGTGATGGTACCCTCTGGTTATGAGAACGCCTTCATGTCGGCGTACCTTAGAGTTTAGGATCTGAGACTGTCCTCGTGTCGGCTTTCCTTTTGAAAATCCATCTTGTGATGTTAACCTCTAGTTATAAGTCCGCCATCGGGTCGGCCTACCATAGAGTTTAGGATCTGAGTCCTTCCCGTGTCGGCTTTCCTTCTAAAATCCATCATGTGATGGTACCTTCTGGTTATGAGACTGCCTTCATGTCAGCCTACCTTAGAGTTTAGGATCTGAGACCGTCCTCGTGTCGGCTTTCCTTCTAAAATCCATCATGTGATGGTACCTTCTGGTTATGAGACCGCCTTCGTGTCAGCCTACCTTAGAGTTTTGGTTCAGTGACCGCCATCGTGTCGGCTTTCCTTTTGAAAATCCATCTTGTGATGCTAACCTCTGGTTATGAGACCGCCTTCGTGTCGGCCTACCTTAAAGTTTAGGATCTGAGACAGGCCTCGTGTCGGCTTTCCTTCTAAAATCCATCTTGTGATGGTAACCTCTGGTTGTGAGACCGCCTTCGTGTCGGCCTACCTTATAGTTTAGGATCTGAGAGCGCCCTCCTGTCAGCTTTCCTTCTAAAATATATCTGATGGTAACCTCTGGTTATGAGACCGCCTTCGTGTCGACCTACCTTAGAGTTTTGGATCTCTGACCGCCCTCGTCTCGGCTTTCCTTTTGAAAATCCATCTTGTGATGCTAACCTCTGGTTATGAGACCGCCTTCGTGTCGGCCTACCTTAGAGTTTAGGATCTGAGACCGCCCTCCTGTCGGATTTCCTTCTAAAATCCATCTTGTGATGGTAACCTCTGGTTATGAGACCGCCTTCGTGTCGGCCTACCTTAGAGATTAGGATCTGAGACTGCCCTCGTGTCGGCTTTCCTTCTAAAATCCATCTTGTTATGGTACCCTCTGGTTATGAGGCCGCCTTCGTGTTGGCCTACCTTAGAGTTTAGGATCTGAGACCAGCCTCGTGTCGGCTTTCCTTCTAAAATCCATCTTGTGATGGTAACCTCTGGTTATGAGACCGTCTTTGTGTCGGCCTGCCTTATAGTTTAGGATCTGAGAGCGCCCTCGTGTCAGCTTTTCTTCTAAAATCTATCTGATGGTAACCTCTGGTTATGAGACCGCCTTCGTGTCGACCTACCTTAGAGTTTTGGATCTGTGACCGCCCTCGTGTCGGCTTTGCTTTTGAAAATCCATCTTGTGATGCTAACATCTGGTTATGAGACCGCCTTCGTGTCGGCCTACCTTAGAGTTTAGGATCTGAGACCGCCCTCCTGTCGGCTTTCCTTCTAAAATCCATCTTGTGATGGTAACCTCTGGTTATGAGATCGCCTTCGTATCGGCCTACCTTAGAGTTTAGGATCTGAGACCGTCCTCGTGTCGGCTTTCCTTCTAAAATCCATCATGTGATGGTACCTTCTGGTTATGAGACCGCCTTCGTGTCAGCCTACCTTAGAGTTTAGGATCTGAGACCACCCTCGTGTCGGCTTTCCTTTGAAAATGCATCTTCTGATGGTAACCTCCGGTTATGAGACCGCCTTCATTTCGGCATACCTTAGAGTTTAGGATCTGAGTCCGCCCTCGTGTTGGCTTTCCTTCTAAAATCCATCTTGTGATGGTACCCTCTGGTTATGAGAACGCCTTCATGTCGGCGTACCTTAGAGTTTAGGATCTGAGACTGTCCTCGTGTCGGCTTTCCTTTTGAAAATCCATCTTGTGATGTTAACCTCTAGTTATAAGTCCGCCATCGGGTCGGCCTACCATAGAGTTTAGGATCTGAGTCCTTCCCGTGTCGGCTTTCCTTCTAAAATCCATCATGTGATGGTACCTTCTGGTTATGAGACTGCCTTCATGTCAGCCTACCTTAGAGTTTAGGATCTGAGACCGCCCTCGTGTCGGCTTTCCTTTGAAAATGCATCTTGTGATGGTAATCTCTGGTTATGAGACCGCCTTCATGTCGGCCTACCTTAGAGTTTAGGATCTGAGACCGCCCTCGTGTCGGCTTTCCTTCTTAAATCCATCATGTGATGGTACCTTCTGGTTATGAGACCGCCTTCGTGTCAGCCTACCTTAGAGTTTTGGATCTGTGACCGCCCTCGTGTCGGCTTTCCTTTTAAAAATCCATCTTGTGATGCTAACCTCTGGTTATGAGACCGCCTTCGTGTCGGCCTACCTTAGAGTTTAGGATCTGAGACCGGCCTCGTGTCGGCTTTCCTTCTAAAATCCACCTTGTGATGGTAACCTCTGGTTATGAGATCGCCTTCGTGTCGGCCTACCTTATAGTTTAGGATCTGAGAGCGCCCTCGTGTCAGCTTTTCTTCTAAAATCTATCTGATGGTAACCTCTGGTTATGAGACTGCCTTCGTGTCGACCTACCTTAGAGTTTTGGATCTGTGACCGCCCTCGTGTCGGCTTTCCTTTTGAAAATCCATCTTGTGATGCTAACCTCTCGTTATGAGACCGCCTTCGTGTCGGCCTACCTTAGAGTTTAGGATCTGAGACCGGCCTCGTGTCGGCTTTCCTTCTAAAATCCATCTTGTGATGGTAACCTCTGGTTGTGAGACCGCCTTCGTGTCGGCCTACCTTATAGTTTAGGATCTGAGAGCGCCCTCGTGTCAACTTTCCTTCTAAAATATATCTGATGGTAACCTCTGGTTATGAGACCGCCTTCGTGTCGACCTACCTTAGTGTTTTGGATCTGTGACCGCCCTCGTCTCGGCTTTCCTTTTGAAAATCCATCTTGTGATGCTAACCTCTGGTTATGAGACCGCCTTCGTGTCGGCCTACCTTAGAGTTTAGGATCTGAGACCGCCCTCCTGTCGGATTTCCTTCTAAAATCCATCTTGTGATGGTAACCTCTGGGTATGAGACCGCCTTCGTGTCGGCCTACCTTAGAGATTAGGATCTGAGACCGCCCTCGTGTCGGCTTTCCTTCTAAAATCCATCTTGTTATGGTACCCTCTGGTTATGAGGCCGCCTTCGTGTTGGCCTACCTTAGAGTTTAGGATCTGAGACCGGCCTCGTGTCGGCTTTCCTTCTAAAATCCATCTTGTGATGGTAACCTCTGGTTATGAGACCGTCTTTGTGTCGGCCTACCTTATAGTTTAGGATCTGAGAGCGCCCTCGTGTCAGCTTTTCTTCTAAAATCTATCTGATGGTAACCTCTGGTTATGAGACCGCCTTCGTGTCGACCTACCTTAGAGTTTGGATCTGTGACCGCCCTCGTGTCGGCTTTCCTTTTGAAAATCCATCTTGTGATGGTAACCTCTGGTTATGAGACCGCCTTCGTGTCGGCCTACCTTAGAGTTTAGGATCTGAGACCGGCCTCGTGTCGGCTTTCCTTCTAAAATCCATCTTGTGATGGTAACCTCTGGTTGTGAGACCGCCTTCGTGTCGGCCTACCTTATAGTTTAGGATCTGAGAGCGCCCTCGTGTCAGCTTTCCTTCTAAAATATATCAGATGGTAACCTTTGGTTATGAGACCGCCTTCGTGTCGACCTACCTTAGAGTTTTGGATCTGTGACCGCCCTCGTGTCGGCTTTCATTTTGAAAATCCATCTTGTGATGCTAACCTCTGGTTATGAGACCGCCTTCGTGTCGGCCTACCTTAGAGTTTAGGATCTGAGACCGCCCTCCTGTCGGCTTTCCTTCTAAAATCCATCTTGTGATGGTAACCTCTGGTTATGAGACCGCCTTCGTGTCGGCCTACCTTAGAGATTAGGATCTGACACCGCCCTCGTGTCGGCTTTCCTTCTAAAATCCATCTTGTTATGGTACCCTTTGGTTATGAGGCCGCCTTGGTGTTGGTCTACCTTAGAGTTTAGGATCTGAGACCGGCCTCGTGTCGGCTTTCCTTCTAAAATCCATCTTGTGATGGTAACCTCTGGTTATGAGACCGTCTTTGTGTCGGCCTACCTTATAGTTTAGGATCTGAGAGCGCCCTCGTGTCAGCTTTTCTTCTAAAATCTATCTGATGGTAACCTCTGGTTATGAGACCGCCTTCGTGTCGACCTACCTTAGAGTGTTGGATCTGTGACCGCCCTCGTGTCGGCTTTCCTTTTGAAAATCCATCTTGTGTTGCTAACCTCTGGTTATGAGACCGCCTTCGTGTCGGCCTACCTTAGAGTTTAGTATCTGAGACCGGCCTCGTGTCGGCTTTCCTTCTAAAATCTATCTTGTGATGGTAACCTCTGGTTGTGAGACCGCCTTCGTGTCGGCCTTCCTTATAGTTTAGGATCTGAGAGCGCCCTCGTGTCAGCTTTCCTTCTAAAATATATCAGATGGTAACCTTTGGTTATGAGACCGCCTTCGTGTCGACCTACCTTAGAGTTTTGGATCTGTGACCGCCCTCGTGTCGGCTTTCCTTTTGAAAATCCATCTTGTGATGCTAACCTCTGGTTATGAGACCGCCTTCGTGTCGGCCTACCTTAGAGTTTAGGATCTGAGACCGGCCTCGTGTCGGCTTTCCTTCTAAAATCCATCTTGTGATGGTAACCTCTGGTTGTGAGACCGCCTTCGTGTCGGCCTACCTTATAGTTTAGGATCTGAGAGCGCCCTCGTGTCAGCTTTCCTTCTAAAATATATCTGATGGTAACCTTTGGTTATGAGACCGCCTTCGTGTCGACCTACCTTAGAGTTTTGGATCTGTGACCGCCCTCGTGTCGGCTTTCCTTTTGAAAATCCATCTTGTGATGCTAACCTCTGGTTATGAGACCGCCTTCGGGTCGGCCTACCTTAGAGTTTAGGATCTGAGACCGGCCTCGTGTCGGCTTTCCTTCTAAAATCCATCTTGTGATGGTAACCTCTGGTTGTGAGACCGCCTTCGTGTCGGCCTACCTTATAGTTTAGGATCTGAGAGCGCCCTCGTGTCAGCTTTCCTTCTAAAATATATCAGATGGTAACCTTTGGTTATGAAACCGCCTTCGTGTCGACCTACCTTAGAGTTTTGGATCTGTGACCGCCCTCGTGTCGGCTTTCCTTTTGAAAATCCATCTTGTGATGCTAACCTCGGGTTATGAGACCGCCTTCGTGTCGGCCTACCTTAGAGTTTTGGATCTGAGACCGGCCTCGTGTCGGCTTTCCTTCTAAAATCCACCTTGTGATGGTAACCTCTGGTTATGAGATCGCCTTCGTGTCGGCCTACCTTATAGTTTAGGATCTGAGAGCGCCCTCGTGTCAGCTTTTCTTCTAAAATCTATCTGATGGTAACCTCTGGTTATGAGACCGCCTTCGTGTCGACCTACCTTAGAGTTTTGGATCTGTGACCGCCCTCGTGTCGGCTTTCCTTTTGAAAATCCATTTTGTGATGATAACCTCTGGTTATGAGACCGCCTTCGTGTCGGCCTACCTTAGAGTTTAGGATCTGAGACCGGCCTCGTGTCGGCTTTCCTTCTAAAATCCATCTTGTGATGGTAACCTCTGGTTGTGAGACCGCCTTCGTGTCGGCCTACCTTATAGTTTAGGATCTGAGAGCGCCCTCGTGTCAGCTTTCCTTCTAAAATATATCTGATGGTAACCTTTGGTTATGAGACCGCCTTCGTGTCGACCTACCTTAGAGTTTTGGATCTGTGACCGCCCTCGTGTCGGCTTTCCTTTTGAAAATCCATCTTGTGATGCTAACCTCTGGTTATGAGACCGCCTTCGTGTCGGCCTACCTTAGAGTTTAGGATCTGAGACCGCCCTCCTATCGGCTTTCCTTCTAAAATCCATCTTGTGATGGTAACCTCTGGTTATGAGACCGCCTTCGTGTCGGCCTACCTTAGAGATTAGGATCTGAGACCGCCCTCGTGTCGGCTTTCCTTCTAAAATCCATCTTGTTATGGTACCCTCTGGTTATGAGGCCGCCTTGGTGTTGGTCTACCTTAGAGTTTAGGATCTGAGACCGGCCTCTTGTCGATCTGAGACCGGCCTCGTGTCGGCTTTCCTTCTAAAATCCATCTTGTGATGGTAACCTCTGGTTATGAGACCATCTTTGTGTCGGCCTACCTTATAGTTTAGGATCTGAGAGCACCCTCGTGTCAGCTTTTCTTCTAAAATCTATCTGATGGTAACCTCTGGTTATGAGACCGCCTTCGTGTCGACCTACCTTAGAGTTTTGGATCTGTGACCGCCCTTGTGTCGGCTTTGCTTTTGAAAATCCATCTTGTGATGCTAACCTCTGGTTATGAGACCGCCTTCTTGTCGGCCTACCTTAGAGTTTAGGATCTGAGACCGCCCTCCTGTCGGCTTTCCTTCTAAAATCCATCTTGTGATGGTAACCTCTGGTTGTGAGACCGCCTTCGTGTCGGCCTACCTTATAGTTTAGGATCTGAGAGCGCCCTCGTGTCAGCTTTCCTTCTAAAATATATCTGATGGTAACCTTTGGTTATGAGACCGCCTTCGTGTCGACCTACCTTAGAGTTTTGGATCTGTGACCGCCCTCGTGTCGGCTTTCCTTTTGAAAATCCATCTTGTGATGCTAACCTCTGGTTATGAGACCGCCTTCGTGTCGGCCTACCTTAGAGTTTAGGATCTGAGACCGCCCTCCTATCGGCTTTCCTTCTAAAATCCATCTTGTGATGGTAACCTCTGGTTATGAGACCGCCTTCGTGTCGGCCTACCTTAGAGATTAGGATCTGAGACCGCCCTCCTGTCGGCTTTCCTTCTAAAATCCATCTTGTGATGGTAACCTCTGGTTACGAGATCGCCTTCGTATCGGCCTACCTTAGAGTTTAGGATCTGAGACCGTCCTCGTGTCGGCTTTCCTTCTAAAATCCATCATGTGATGGTACCTTCTGGTTATGAGACCGCCTTCGTGTCAGCCTACCTTAGAGTTTTGGATCTGTGACCGCCCTCGTGTCAGCTTTCCTTTTAAAAATCCATCTTGTGATGGTAACCTCTGGTTATGAGATCGCCTTCGTATCGGCCTACCTTAGAGTTTAGGATCTGAGACCGTCCTCGTGTCGGCTTTCCTTCTAAAATCCATCATGTGATGGTACCTTCTGGTTATGAGACCGCCTTCGTGTTAGCCTACCTTAGAGTTTTGGATCTGTGACCGCCCTCGTGTCGACTTTCCTTTTAAAAATCCATCTTGTGATGCTAACCTCTGGTTATGAGACCGCCTTCGTGTCGGCCTACCTTAGAGTTTAGGATCTGAGACCGGCCTCGTGTCGGCTTTCCTTCTAAAATCCACCTTGTGATGGTAACCTTTGGTTATGAGATCGCCTTCGTGTCGGCCTACCTTATAGTTTAGGATCTGAGAGAGCCCTCGTGTCAGCTTTTCTTCTAAAATCTATCTGATGGTAACCTCTGGTTATGAGACCGCCTTCGTGTCGACCTACCTTAGAGTTTTGGATCTGTGACCGCCCTCGTGTCGGCTTTCCTTTTGAAAATCCATCTTGTGATGCTAACCTCTGGTTATGAGACCGTCTTTGTGTCGGCCTACCTTAGAGTTTAGGATCTGAGACCGGCCTCGTGTCGGCTTTCCTTCTAAAATCCATCTTGTGATGGTAACCTCTGGTTGTGAGACCGCCTTCGTGTCGGCCTACCTTATAGTTTAGGATCTGAGAGCGCCCTCGTGTCAGCTTTCCTTCAAAAATATATCTGATGGTAATCTCTGGTTATGAGACCGCCTTCGTGTCGACCTACCTTAGAGTTTTGGATCTGTGACCGCCCTCGTGTCGGCTTTCCTTTTGAAAATCCATCTTGTGATGCTAACCTCTGGTTATGAGACCGCCTTCGTGTCGGCCTACCTTAGAGTTTAGGATCTGAAACCGCCCTCCTGTCGGCTTTCCTTCTAAAATCCATCTTGTGATGGTAACCTCTGGTTATGAGACCGCCTTCGTGTCGGCCTACCTTAGAGATTAGGATCTGAGACAGCCCTCGTGTCGGATTTCCTTCTAAAAACCATCTTGTTATGGTACCCTCTGGTTATGAGGCCGCCTTCGTGTTGGCCTAGCTTAGAGTTTAGGATCTGAGACCGGCCTCGTGTCGATCTGAGACCGGCCTCGTGTCGGCTTTCCTTCTAAAATCCATCTTGTGATGGTAACCTCTGGTTATGAGACCATCTTTGTGTCGGCCTACCTTATAGTTTAGGATCTGAGAGCACCCTCGTGTCAGCTTTTCTTCTAAAATCTATCTGATGGTAACCTCTGGTTATGAGACCGCCTTCGTGTCGACCTACCTTAGAGTTTTGGATCTGTGACCGCCCTTGTGTCGGCTTTGCTTTTGAAAATCCATCTTGTGATGCTAACCTCTGGTTATGAGACCGCCTTCTTGTCGGCCTACCTTAGAGTTTAGGATCTGAGACCGGCCTCGTGTCGGCTTTCCTTCTAAAATCCATCTTGTGATGGTAACCTCTGGTTATGAGACCGTCTTTGTGTCGGCCTACCTTATAGTTTAGGATCTAAGAGCGCCCTCGTGTCAGCTTTTCTTCTAAAATCTATCTGATGGTAACCTCTGGTTATGAGACCGCCTTCGTGTCGACCTACCTTTGAGTGTTGGATCTGTGACCGCCCTCGTGTCGGCTTTCCTTTTGAAAATCCATCTTGTGTTGCTAACCTCTGGTTATGAGACCGCCTTCGTGTCGGCCTACCTTAGAGTTTAGTATCTGAGACCGGCCTCGTGTCGGCTTTCCTTCTAAAATCTATCTTGTGATGGTAACCTCTGGTTGTGAGACCGCCTTCGTGTCGGCCTACCTTATAGTTTAGGATCTGAGAGCGCCCTCGTGTCAGCTTTCCTTCTAAAATATATCAGATGGTAACCTTTGGTTATGAGACCGCCTTCGTGTCGACCTACCTTAGAGTTTTGGATCTGTGACCGCCCTCGTGTCGGCTTTCCTTTTGAAAATCCATCTTGTGATGCTAACCTCTGGTTATGAGACCGCCTTCGTGTCGGGCTACCTTAGAGTTTAGGATCTGAGACCGGCCTCGTGTCGGCTTTCCTTCTAAAATCCATCTTGTGATGGTAACCTCTGGTTGTGAGACCGCCTTCGTGTCGGCCTACCTTATAGTTTAGGATCTGAGAGCGCCCTCGTGTCAGCTTTCCTTCTAAAATATATCTGATGGTAACCTTTGGTTATGAGACCGCCTTCGTGTCGACCTACCTTAGAGTTTTGGATCTGTGACCGCCCTCGTGTCGGCTTTCCTTTTGAAAATCCATCTTGTGATGCTAACCTCTGGTTATGAGACCGCCTTCGTGTCGGCCTACCTTAGAGTTTAGGATCTGAGACCGGCCTCGTGTCGGCTTTCCTTCTAAAATCCATCTTGTGATGGTAACCTCTGGTTGTGAGACCGCCTTCGTGTCGGCCTACCTTAGAGATTAGGATCTGAGACCGCCCTCGTGTCGGCTTTCCTTCTAAAATCCATCTTGTTATGGTACCCTCTGGTTATGAGGCCGCCTTGGTGTTGGTCTACCTTAGAGTTTAGGATCTGAGACCGGCCTCGTGTCGATCTGAGACCGGCCTCGTGTCGGCTTTCCTTCTAAAATCCATCTTGTGATGGTAACCTCTGGTTATGAGACCATCTTTGTGTCGGCCTACCTTATAGTTTAGGATCTGAGAGCACCCTCGTGTCAGCTTTTCTTCTAAAATCTATCTGATGGTAACCTCTGGTTATGAGACCGCCTTCGTGTCGACCTACCTTAGAGTTTTGGATCTGTGACCGCCCTTGTGTCGGCTTTGCTTTTGAAAATCCATCTTGTGATGCTAACCTCTGGTTATGAGACCGCCTTCTTGTCGGCCTACCTTAGAGTTTAGGATCTGAGACCGCCCTCCTGTCGGCTTTCCTTCTAAAATCCATCTTGTGATGGTAACCTCTGGTTGTGAGACCGCCTTCGTGTCGGCCTACCTTATAGTTTAGGATCTGAGAGCGCCCTCGTGTCAGCTTTCCTTCTAAAATATATCTGATGGTAACCTTTGGTTATGAGACCGCCTTCGTGTCGACCTACCTTAGAGTTTTGGATCTGTGACCGCCCTCGTGTCGGCTTTCCTTTTGAAAATCCATCTTGTGATGCTAACCTCTGGTTATGAGACCGCCTTCGTGTCGGCCTACCTTAGAGTTTAGGATCTGAGACCGCCCTCCTATCGGCTTTCCTTCTAAAATCCATCTTGTGATGGTAACCTCTGGTTATGAGACCGCCTTCGTGTCGGCCTACCTTAGAGATTAGGATCTGAGACCGCCCTCCTGTCGGCTTTCCTTCTAAAATCCATCTTGTGATTGTAACCTCTGGTTACGAGATCGCCTTCGTATCGGCCTACCTTAGAGTTTAGGATCTGAGACCGTCCTCGTGTCGGCTTTCCTTCTAAAATCCATCATGTGATGGTACCTTCTGGTTATGAGACCGCCTTCGTGTCAGCCTACCTTAGAGTTTTGGATCTGTGACCGCCCTCGTGTCAGCTTTCCTTTTAAAAATCCATCTTGTGATGGTAACCTCTGGTTATGAGATCGCCTTCGTATCGGCCTACCTTAGAGTTTAGGATCTGAGACCGTCCTCGTGTCGGCTTTCCTTCTAAAATCCATCATGTGATGGTACCTTCTGGTTATGAGACCGCCTTCGTGTCAGCCTACCTTAGAGTTTTGGATCTGTGACCGCCCTCGTGTCGGCTTTCCTTTTAAAAATCCATCTTGTGATGCTAACCTCTGGTTATGAGACCGCCTTCGTGTCGGCCTACCTTAGAGTTTAGGATCTGAGACCGGCCTCGTGTCGGCTTTCCTTCTAAAATCCACCTTGTGATGGTAACCTTTGGTTATGAGATCGCCTTCGTGTCGGCCTACCTTATAGTTTAGGATCTGAGAGAGCCCTCGTGTCAGCTTTTCTTCTAAAATCTATCTGATGGTAACCTCTGGTTATGAGACCGCCTTCGTGTCGACCTACCTTAGAGTTTTGGATCTGTGACCGCCCTCGTGTCGGCTTTCCTTTTGAAAATCCATCTTGTGATGCTAACCTCTGGTTATGAGACCGCCTTTGTGTCGGCCTACCTTAGAGTTTAGGATCTGAGACCGGCCTCGTGTCGGCTTTCCTTCTAAAATCCATCTTGTGATGGTAACCTCTGGTTGTGAGACCGCCTTCGTGTCGGCCTACCTTATAGTTTAGGATCTGAGAGCGCCCTCGTGTCAGCTTTCCTTCAAAAATATATCTGATGGTAATCTCTGGTTATGAGACCGCCTTCGTGTCGACCTACCTTAGAGTTTTGGATCTGTGACCGCCCTCGTGTCGGCTTTCCTTTTGAAAATCCATCTTGTGATGCTAACCTCTGGTTATGAGACCGCCTTCGTGTCGGCCTACCTTAGAGTTTAGGATCTGAAACCGCCCTCCTGTCGGCTTTCCTTCTAAAATCCATCTTGTGATGGTAACCTCTGGTTATGAGACCGCCTTCGTGTCGGCCTACCTTAGAGATTAGGATCTGAGACAGCCCTCGTGTCGGATTTCCTTCTAAAAACCATCTTGTTATGGTACCCTCTGGTTATGAGGCCGCCTTCGTGTTGGCCTACCTTAGAGTTTAGGATCTGAGACCGGCCTCGTGTCGATCTGAGACCGGCCTCGTGTCGGCTTTCCTTCTAAAATCCATCTTGTGATGGTAACCTCTGGTTATGAGACCATCTTTGTGTCGGCCTACCTTATAGTTTAGGATCTGAGAGCACCCTCGTGTCAGCTTTTCTTCTAAAATCTATCTGATGGTAACCTCTGGTTATGAGACCGCCTTCGTGTCGACCTACCTTAGAGTTTTGGATCTGTGACCGCCCTTGTGTCGGCTTTGCTTTTGAAAATCCATCTTGTGATGCTAACCTCTGGTTATGAGACCGCCTTCTTGTCGGCCTACCTTAGAGTTTAGGATCTGAGACCGGCCTCGTGTCGGCTTTCCTTCTAAAATCCATCTTGTGATGGTAACCTCTGGTTATGAGACCGTCTTTGTGTCGGCCTACCTTATAGTTTAGGATCTAAGAGCGCCCTCGTGTCAGCTTTTCTTCTAAAATCTATCTGATGGTAACCTCTGGTTATGAGACCGCCTTCGTGTCGACCTACCTTTGAGTGTTGGATCTGTGACCGCCCTCGTGTCGGCTTTCCTTTTGAAAATCCATCTTGTGTTGCTAACCTCTGGTTATGAGACCGCCTTCGTGTCGGCCTACCTTAGAGTTTAGTATCTGAGACCGGCCTCGTGTCGGCTTTCCTTCTAAAATCTATCTTGTGATGGTAACCTCTGGTTGTGAGACCGCCTTCGTGTCGGCCTACCTTATAGTTTAGGATCTGAGAGCGCCCTCGTGTCAGCTTTCCTTCTAAAATATATCAGATGGTAACCTTTGGTTATGAGACCGCCTTCGTGTCGACCTACCTTAGAGTTTTGGATCTGTGACCGCCCTCGTGTCGGCTTTCCTTTTGAAAATCCATCTTGTGATGCTAACCTCTGGTTATGAGACCGCCTTCGTGTCGGGCTACCTTAGAGTTTAGGATCTGAGACCGGCCTCGTGTCGGCTTTCCTTCTAAAATCCATCTTGTGATGGTAACCTCTGGTTGTGAGACCGCCTTCGTGTCGGCCTACCTTATAGTTTAGGATCTGAGAGCGCCCTCGTGTCAGCTTTCCTTCTAAAATATATCTGATGGTAACCTTTGGTTATGAGACCGCCTTCGTGTCGACCTACCTTAGAGTTTTGGATCTGTGACCGCCCTCGTGTCGGCTTTCCTTTTGAAAATCCATCTTGTGATGCTAACCTCTGGTTATGAGACCGCCTTCGTGTCGGCCTACCTTAGAGTTTAGGATCTGAGACCGGCCTCGTGTCGGCTTTCCTTCTAAAATCCATCTTGTGATGGTAACCTCTGGTTGTGAGACCGCCTTCGTGTCGGCCTACCTTATAGTTTAGGATCTGAGAGCGCCCTCGTGTCAGCTTTCCTTCTAAAATATATCAGATGGTAACCTTTGGTTATGAAACCGCCTTCGTGTCGACCTACCTTAGAGTTTTGGATCTGTGACCGCCCTCGTGTCGGCTTTCCTTTTGAAAATCCATCTTGTGATGCTAACCTCGGGTTATGAGACCGCCTTCGTGTCGGCCTACCTTAGAGTTTAGGATCTGAGACCGGCCTCGTGTCGGCTTTCCTTCTAAAATCCACCTTGTGATGGTAACCTCTGGTTATGAGATCGCCTTCGTGTCGGCCTACCTTATAGTTTAGGATCTGAGAGCGCCCTCGTGTCAGCTTTTCTTCTAAAATCTATCTGATGGTAACCTCTGGTTATGAGACCGCCTTCGTGTCGACCTACCTTAGAGTTTTGGATCTGTGACCGCCCTCGTGTCGGCTTTCCTTTTGAAAATCCATCTTGTGATGCTAACCTCTGGTTATGAGACCGCCTTCGTGTCGGCCTACCTTAGAGTTTAGGATCTGAGACCGGCCTCGTGTCGGCTTTCCTTCTAAAATCCATCTTGTGATGGTAACCTCTGGTTGTGAGACCGCCTTCGTGTCGGCCTACCTTATAGTTTAGGATCTGAGAGCGCCCTCGTGTCAGCTTTCCTTCTAAAATATATCTGATGGTAACATTTGGTTATGAGACCGCCTTCGTGTCGACCTACCTTAGAGTTTTGGATCTGTGACCGCCCTCGTGTCGGCTTTCCTTTTGAAAATCCATCTTGTGATGCTAACCTCTGGTTATGAGACCGCCTTCGTGTCGGCCTACCTTAGAGTTTAGGATCTGAGACCGCCCTCCTATCGGCTTTCCTTCTAAAATCCATCTTGTGATGGTAACCTCTGGTTATGAGACCGCCTTCGTGTCGGCCTACCTTAGAGATTAGGATCTGAGACCGCCCTCGTGTCGGCTTTCCTTCTAAAATCCATCTTGTTATGGTACCCTCTGGTTATGAGGCCGCCTTGGTGTTGGTCTACCTTAGAGTTTAGGATCTGAGACCGGCCTCGTGTCGATCTGAGACCGGCCTCGTGTCGGCTTTCCTTCTAAAATCCATCTTGTGATGGTAACCTCTGGTTATGAGACCATCTTTGTGTCGGCCTACCTTATAGTTTAGGATCTGAGAGCACCCTCGTGTCAGCTTTTCTTCTAAAATCTATCTGATGGTAACCTCTGGTTATGAGACCGCCTTCGTGTCGACCTACCTTAGAGTTTTGGATCTGTGACCGCCCTTGTGTCGGCTTTGCTTTTGAAAATCCATCTTGTGATGCTAACCTCTGGTTATGAGACCGCCTTCTTGTCGGCCTACCTTAGAGTTTAGGATCTGAGACCGCCCTCCTGTCGGCTTTCCTTCTAAAATCCATCTTGTGATGGTAACCTCTGGTTGTGAGACCTCCTT
Source organism: Lathyrus tuberosus (assembly GCA_022829125.1). NCBI lineage: Eukaryota > Viridiplantae > Streptophyta > Magnoliopsida > Fabales > Fabaceae > Lathyrus > Lathyrus tuberosus. Next base: position 12,380,037 of record JALAZF010000038.1, read on the forward strand.
CGTGTCGGCCTACCTTATAGTTTAGGATCTGAGAGCGCCCTCGTGTCAGCTTTCCTTCTAAAATATATCTGATGGTAACCTTTGGTTATGAGACCGCCTTCGTGTCGACCTACCTTAGAGTTTTGGATCTGTGACCGCCCTCGTGTCGGCTTTCCTTTTGAAAATCCATCTTGTGATGCTAACCTCTGGTTATGAGACCGCCTTCGTGTCGGCCTACCTTAGAGTTTAGGATCTGAGACCGCCCTCCTATCGGCTTTCCTTCTAAAATCCATCTTGTGATGGTAACCTCTGGTTATGAGACCGCCTTCGTGTCGGCCTACCTTAGAGATTAGGATCTGAGACCGCCCTCCTGTCGGCTTTCCTTCTAAAATCCATCTTGTGATGGTAACCTCTGGTTACGAGATCGCCTTCGTATCGGCCTACCTTAGAGTTTAGGATCTGAGACCGTCCTCGTGTCGGCTTTCCTTCTAAAATCCATCATGTGATGGTACCTTCTGGTTATGAGACCGCCTTCGTGTCAGCCTACCTTAGAGTTTTGGATCTGTGACCGCCCTCGTGTCAGCTTTCCTTTTAAAAATCCATCTTGTGATGGTAACCTCTGGTTATGAGATCGCCTTCGTATCGGCCTACCTTAGAGTTTAGGATCTGAGACCGTCCTCGTGTCGGCTTTCCTTCTAAAATCCATCATGTATTGGTACCTTCTGGTTATGAGACCGCCTTCGTGTCAGCCTACCTTAGAGTTTTGGATCTGTGACCGCCCTCGTGTCGGCTTTCCTTTTAAAAATCCATCTTGTGATGCTAACCTCTGGTTATGAGACCGCCTTCTTGTCGGCCTACCTTAGAGTTTAGGATCTGAGACCGGCCTCGTGTCGGCTTTCCTTCTAAAATCCACCTTGTGATGGTAACCTTTGGTTATGAGATCGCCTTCGTGTCGGCCTACCTTATAGTTTAGGATCTGAGAGAGCCCTCGTGTCAGCTTTTCTTCTAAAATCTATCTGATGGTAACCTCTGGTTATGAGACCGCCTTCGTGTCGACCTACCTTAGAGTTTTGGATCTGTGACCGCCCTCGTGTCGGCTTTCCTTTTGAAAATCCATCTTGTGATGCTAACCTCTGGTTATGAGACCGCCTTTGTGTCGGCCTACCTTAGAGTTTAGGATCTGAGACCGGCCTCGTGTCGGCTTTCCTTCTAAAATCCATCTTGTGATGGTAACCTCTGGTTGTGAGACCGCCTTCGTGTCGGCCTACCTTATAGTTTAGTATCTGAGAGCGCCCTCGTGTCAGCTTTCCTTCAAAAATATATCTGATGGTAATCTCTGGTTATGAGACCGCCTTCGTGTCGACCTACCTTAGAGTTTTGGATCTGTGACCGCCCTCGTGTCGGCTTTCCTTTTGAAAATCCATCTTGTGATGCTAACCTCTGGTTATGAGACCGCCTTCGTGTCGGCCTACCTTAGAGTTTAGGATCTGAAACCGCCCTCCTGTCGGCTTTCCTTCTAAAATCCATCTTGTGATGGTAACCTCTGGTTATGAGACCGCCTTCGTGTCGGCCTACCTTAGAGATTAGGATCTGAGACAGCCCTCGTGTCGGATTTCCTTCTAAAAACCATCTTGTTATGGTACCCTCTGGTTATGAGGCCGCCTTCGTGTTGGCCTACCTTAGAGTTTAGGATCTGAGACCGGCCTCGTGTCGATCTGAGACCGGCCTCGTGTCGGCTTTCCTTCTAAAATCCATCTTGTGATGGTAACCTCTGGTTATGAGACCATCTTTGTGTCGGCCTACCTTATAGTTTAGGATCTGAGAGCACCCTCGTGTCAGCTTTTCTTCTAAAATCTATCTGATGGTAACCTCTGGTTATGAGACCGCCTTCGTGTCGACCTACCTTAGAGTTTTGGATCTGAGACCGCCCTCCTGTCGGCTTTCCTTCTAAAATCCATCTTGTGATGGTAACCTCTGGTTACGAGATCGCCTTCGTATCGGCCTACCTTAGAGTTTAGGATCTGAGACCGTCCTCGTGTCGGCTTTCCTTCTAAAATCCATCATGTGATGGTACCTTCTGGTTATGAGACCGCCTTCGTGTCAGCCTACCTTAGAGTTTTGGATCTGTGACCGCCCTCGTGTCAGCTTTCCTTTTAAAAATCCATCTTGTGATGGTAACCTCTGGTTATGAGATCGCCTTCGTATCGGCCTACCTTAGAGTTTAGGATCTGAGACCGTCCTCGTGTCGGCTTTCCTTCTAAAATCCATCATGTATTGGTACCTTCTGGTTATGAGACCGCCTTCGTGTCAGCCTACCTTAGAGTTTTGGATCTGTGACCGCCCTCGTGTCGGCTTTCCTTTTAAAAATCCATCTTGTGATGCTAACCTCTGGTTATGAGACCGCCTTCTTGTCGGCCTACCTTAGAGTTTAGGATCTGAGACCGGCCTCGTGTCGGCTTTCCTTCTAAAATCCACCTTGTGATGGTAACCTTTGGTTATGAGATCGCCTTCGTGTCGGCCTACCTTATAGTTTAGGATCTGAGAGAGCCCTCGTGTCAGCTTTTCTTCTAAAATCTATCTGATGGTAACCTCTGGTTATGAGACCGCCTTCGTGTCGACCTACCTTAGAGTTTTGGATCTGTGACCGCCCTCGTGTCGGCTTTCCTTTTGAAAATCCATCTTGTGATGCTAACCTCTGGTTATGAGACCGCCTTTGTGTCGGCCTACCTTAGAGTTTAGGATCTGAGACCGGCCTCGTGTCGGCTTTCCTTCTAAAATCCATCTTGTGATGGTAACCTCTGGTTGTGAGACCGCCTTCGTGTCGGCCTACCTTATAGTTTAGTATCTGAGAGCGCCCTCGTGTCAGCTTTCCTTCAAAAATATATCTGATGGTAATCTCTGGTTATGAGACCGCCTTCGTGTCGACCTACCTTAGAGTTTTGGATCTGTGACCGCCCTCGTGTCGGCTTTCCTTTTGAAAATCCATCTTGTGATGCTAACCTCTGGTTATGAGACCGCCTTCGTGTCGGCCTACCTTAGAGTTTAGGATCTGAAACCGCCCTCCTGTCGGCTTTCCTTCTAAAATCCATCTTGTGATGGTAACCTCTGGTTATGAGACCGCCTTCGTGTCGGCCTACCTTAGAGATTAGGATCTGAGACAGCCCTCGTGTCGGATTTCCTTCTAAAAACCATCTTGTTATGGTACCCTCTGGTTATGAGGCCGCCTTCGTGTTGGCCTACCTTAGAGTTTAGGATCTGAGACCGGCCTCGTGTCGATCTGAGACCGGCCTCGTGTCGGCTTTCCTTCTAAAATCCATCTTGTGATGGTAACCTCTGGTTATGAGACCATCTTTGTGTCGGCCTACCTTATAGTTTAGGATCTGAGAGCACCCTCGTGTCAGCTTTTCTTCTAAAATCTATCTGATGGTAACCTCTGGTTATGAGACCGCCTTCGTGTCGACCTACCTTAGAGTTTTGGATCTGTGACCGCCCTTGTGTCGGCTTTGCTTTTGAAAATCCATCTTGTGATGCTAACCTCTGGTTATGAGACCGCCTTCTTGTCGGCCTACCTTAGAGTTTAGGATCTGAGACCGCCCTCCTGTCGGCTTTCCTTCTAAAATCCATCTTGTGATGGTAACCTCTGGTTATGAGATCGCCTTCATATCGGCCTACCTTAGAGTTTAGGATCTGAGACCGTCCTCGTGTCGGTTTTCCTTCTAAAATCCATCATGTGATGGTACCTTCTGGTTATGAGACCGCCTTCGTGTCAGCCTACCTTAGAGTTTAGGATCTGAGACCACCCTCGTGTCGGGTTTCCTTTGAAAATGCATCTTTTGATGGTAACCTCCGGTTATGAGACCGCCTTCATTTCGGCCTACCTTAGAGTTTAGGATCTGAGTCCGCCCTCGTGTTGGCTTTCCTTCTAAAATCCATCTTATGATGGTACCCTCTGGTTATGAGAACGCCTTCATGTCGGCGTACCTTAGAGTTTAGGATCTGAGACTGTCCTCGTGTCGGCTTTCCTTTTGAAAATCCATCTTGTGATGTTAACCTCTAGTTATAAGTCCGCCATCGGGTCGGCCTACCATAGAGTTTAGGATATGAGACCTTCCCGTGTCGGCTTTCCTTCTAAAATCCATCATGTGATGGTACCTTCTGGTTATGAGACCGCCTTCGTGTCAGCCTACCTTAGAGTTTAGGATCTGAGACCGCCCTCGTGTCGTCTTTCCTTTGAAAATGCATCTTGTGATGGTAATCCCTGGTTATGAGACCGCCTTCATGTCGGACTACCTTAGAGTTTAGGATCTGAGACCGCCCTCGTGTCGGCTTTCCTTCTAAAATCCATCATGTGATGGTACCTTCTGGTTATGAGACCGCCTTCGTGTCAGCCTACCTTAGAGTTTTGGATCTGTGACCGCCCTCGTGTCGGCTTTCCTTTTAAAAATCCATCTTGTGATGCTAACCTCTGGTTATGAGACCGCCTTCGTGTCGGCCTACCTTAGAGTTTAGGATCTGAGACCGGCCTCGTGTCGGCTTTCCTTCTAAAATCCATCTTGTGATGGTAACCTCTGGTTGTGAGACCGCCTTCGTGTCGGCCTACCTTATAGTTTAGGATCTGAGACCGGCCTCGTGTTGGCTTTCCTTCTAAAATCCACCTTGTGATGGTAACCTCTGGTTATGAGATCGCCTTCGTGTCGGCCTACCTTATAGTTTAGGATCTGAGAGCGCCCTCGTGTCAGCTTTTCTTCTAAAATCTATCTGATGGTAACCTCTGGTTATGAGACCGCCTTCGTGTCGACCTACCTTAGAGTTTTGGATCTGTGACCGCCGTCGTGTCCGCTTTCCTTTTGAAAATCCATCTTGTGATGCTAACCTCTGGTTATGAGACCACCTTCGTGTCGGCCTACCTTAGAGTTTAGGATCTGAGACCGGCCTCGTGTCGGCTTTCCTTCTAAAATCCATCTTGTGATGGTAACCTCTGGTTGTGAGACCGCCTTCGTGTCGGCCTACCTTATAGTTTAGGATCTGAGACCGGCCTCGTGTTGGCTTTCCTTCTAAAATCCATCATGTGATGGTACCTTCTGGTTATGAGACCGCCTTCGTGTCAGCCTACCTTAGAGTTTAGGATCTGAGACCGCCCTCGTGTCGGCTTTCCTTTGAAAATGCATCTTCTGATGGTAACCTCCGGTTATGAGACCGCCTTCATGTCGGCCTACCTTAGGGTTTAGGATATGAGTCCGCCCTCATGTTGGCTTTCCTTCTAAAATCCATCTTGTGATGGTACCCTCTGGTTATGAGACCGCCTTCATGTCGGCGTACCTTAGAGTTTAGGATCTGAGACAGTCCTCGTGTCGGCTTTCCTTTTGAAAATCCATCTTGTGATGGTAACCTCTAGTTATAAGTCTGCCATCGTGTCGGCCTACCTTAGAGTTTAGGATCTGAGACCGTCCTCGTGTCGGCTTTCCTTCTAAAATCCATCATGTGATGGTCCCTTCTGGTTATGAGACCGCTTTCGTGTCAGCCTACCTTAGTGTTTAGGATCTGAGACCGCCCTCGTGTCGGCTTTCCTTTGAAAATGCATCTTGTGATGGTAATCTCTCGTTATGAGACCGCCTTCATGTCGGCCTACCTTAGAGTTTAAGATCTGAGACCGCCCTCGTGTCGGCTTTCCTTCTAAAATTCATCATGTGATGGTACCTTCTGGTTATGAGACCGCCTTCGTGTCAGCCTACCTTAGAGTTTAGGATCTGAGACCGCCCTCGTGTCAGCTTTCCTTTGAAAATGCATCTTGTGATGGTAACCCCTGGTTATGAGACCGGATTCATGTCGGCCTACCTTAGAGTTTAGGATCTGAGACCGCCCTTGTGTCGTCTTTTCTTCTAAAATCCATCTTGTGATGGTACCTTCTGGTAATGAGACTCCCTTCGTGTCGGCGTACCTTAGAGTTTAGGATCTGAGACCGTCCTCGTGTTGGCTTTCCTTTTGAAAATCCATCTTGTGATGGTAACCTCTAGTTATGAGACCGCCATCGTGTCGGCCTACCTTAGAGTTTAGGATCTGAGACCGCCCTCGTGTCGGCTTTCCTTCTAAAATCCATCTTGTGATGGTAACATCTGGTTATGAGACCGCCTTCGTGTCGGCCTACCTTAGAATTTAGGATCTGAGACCGCCCTCGTGTCAGCTTTCCTTCTAAAATCCATCTTGTGATGGTAACCTCTGGTTATGAGACCGCCTTAGTGTCGGCCTACCTTATAGTTTAGGATCTGAGACCGCCCTCGTGTCGGCTTTCCTTTTGAAAATCCATCTTGTGATGGTAACCTCTAGTTATAAGACCGCCTTCATGTCGGCCCACCTGAGAGTTTAGGATCTGAGACCGCCCTCGTGTCGGCTTTCCTTTTGAAAATCCATCTTGTGATGGTAACCTCAGGTTATGAGACCGCCTTCGTGTCGGCCCACCTTAGAGTTTAGGATCTGAGACCGCCCCCTTGTCGGCTTTCCTTCTAAAATCCATCTTGTGATGGTAACCTCTGGTTATGAGACCGCCTTCGTGTCGGCCTACCTTAGAGATTAGGATCTGAGACCGCCCTCGTGTCGGCTTTCCTTCAAAAATCCATCTTGTGATGGTACCCTCTGGTTATGAGGCCGCCTTCGTGTTGGCCTACCTTAGAGTTTAGGATATGAGACCGGCCTCGTGTCGGCTTTCCTTCTAAAATCCATCTTGTGATGGTACCCTCTGGTTATGAGACCGCCTTCATGTCGGCGTACCTTAGAGTTTAGGATCTGAGACAGTCCTCGTGTCGGCTTTCCTTTTGAAAATCCATCTTGTGATGGTAACCTCTAGTTATTAGTCTGCCATCGTGTCGGCCTACCTTAGAGTTTAGGATCTGAGACCGTCCTCGTGTCGGCTTTCCTTCTAAAATCCATCATGTGATGGTACCTTCTGGTTATGAGACCGCTTTCGTGTCAGCCTACGTTAGTGTTTAGGATCTGAGACCGCCCTCGTGTCAGCTTTCCTTTGAAAATGCATCTTGTGATGGTAACCCCTGGTTATGAGACCGGATTCATGTCGGCCTACCTTAGAGTTTAGGATCTGAGACCGCCCTCGTGTCGTCTTTTCTTCTAAAATCCATCTTGTGATGGTACCTTCTGGTAATGAGACTCCCTTCGTGTCGGCGTACCTTAGAGTTTAGGATCTGAGACCGTCCTCGTGTCGGCTTTCCTTTTGAAAATCCATCTTGTGATGGTAACCTCTAGTTATGAGACCGCCATCGTGTCGGCCTACCTTAGAGTTTAGGATCAGAGACCGCCCTCGTGTCGGCTTTCCTTCTAAAATCCATCTTGTGATGGTAACATCTGGTTATGAGACCGCCTTCGTGTCGGCCTACCTTAGAATTTAGGATATGAGACCGCCCTCGTGTCAGCTTTTCTTCTAAAATCCATCTTTTGATGGTATCCTCTGGTTATGAGACAGCCTTAGTGTCGGCCTACCTTATAGTTTAGGATCTGAGACCGCCCTCGTGTCGGCTTTCCTTTTGAAAATCCATCTTTTGATGGTAACCTCTAGTTATAAGACCTCCTTCGTGTCGGCCCACCTGAGAGTTTAGGATCTGAGACCGCCCTCGTGTCGGCTTTCCTTTTGAAAATCCATCTTGTGATGGTAACCTCAGGTTATGAGACCGCCTTCGTGTCAGCCTACCTTAGAGTTTAGGATCTGAGACCGCCCCCTTGTCGGCTTTCCTTCTAAAATTCATCTTGTGATTGTAATCTCTGTTTATGAGACCGCCTTCGTGTCGGCCTACCTTAGAGTTTAGGATCTGAGACCTCCCTCGTGTTGGCTTTCCATCTAAAATCCATCTTGTGATTGTAACCTCTGGTTATGAGACCGCCTTCGTGTCGGGCTACCTTAGAGTTTAGGATCTGAGACCGCCCTCGTGTCGGCTTTCCTTCTAAAATCCATCTTGTGATGGTAACCTCTGGTTATGAGACCGCCTTCGTGTCGGCCTACCTTAGAGATTAGGATCTGAGACCGCCCTCGTGTCGACTTTCCTTCGAAAATCCATCTTGTGATGGTAACCTCTGGTTATGAGACCGCCTTCATGTCGGCCTTCCTTAGAGTTTAGGTTCTGAGACCGGCCTCGTGTTGGCTTTCCTTCTAAAATCCATCTTGTGATGGTAACCTCGGGTTATGAGACCGCCTTCGTGTCGGCCTACCTTAGAGTTTAGGATATGAGACCGCCCTCGTGTCGGATTTCCTTCTAAAATCCATATTGTGATGGTACCCTCTGGTTATGAGACCGCCTTCGTGTCGGCCTACCTTAGAGTTTAGGATCGGAGACCACCCTCGTGTCGGCTTTCCTTTTGAAAATCAATCTTGTGATGGTACCATATGGGTATGAGACCGCTTTCGTGTCGGCATACCTTAGAGTTTAGGCTCTGAGACCACCCTCGTGTCGGCTTTCCTTCTAAAATCCATCTTGTGATGGTACCCTCTGGTTATGAGGTAGCCTTCGTGTTGGCCTACCTTAGAGTTTAGGATCTGAGACCGCCCTCGTGTCGGATTTCCTTCTAAAATCCATATTGTGATGGTACCCTCTGGTTATGAGACCGCCTTCGTGTCGGCCTACCTTAGAGTTTAGGATCGGAGACCACCCTCGTGTCGGCTTTCCTTTTGAAAATCAATCTTGTGATGGTACCATCTAGGTATGAGACAGCTTTCGTGTCGGCTTACCTTAGAGTTTAAGATCTGAGACCGCCCTCGTGTCGGGTTTCCTTCTAAAATCCATCTTGTGATGGTACCCTCTGGTTATGAGGTAGCCTTCGTGTTGGCCTACCTTAGAGTTTAGGATCTGAGACCGCCCTCGTGTCGGATTTCCTTCTAAAATCCATCTTTTGATGGTAACCTCTGGTTATGAGACAGCCTCAGTGTCGGCCTACCTTATAGTTTAGGATCTGAGACCGCCCTCGTGTCGGCTTTCCTTTTGAAAATCCATCTTTTGATGGTAACCTCTAGTTATAAGACCGCCTTCGTGTCGGCCCACCTGAGAGTTTAGGCTCTGAGACCGCCCTCGTGTCGGCTTTCCTTTTGAAAATCCATCTTGTGATGGTAACCTCAGGTTATGAGACCGCCTTCGTGTCAGCCTACCTTAGAGTTTAGGATCTGAGACCGCCCCCTTGTCGGCTTTCCTTCTAAAATTCATCTTGTGATTGTAATCTCTGTTTATGAGACCGCCTTCGTGTCGGCCTACCTTAGAGTTTAGGATCTGAGACCTCCCTCGTGTTGGCTTTCCATCTAAAATCCATCTTGTGATTGTAACCTCTGGTTATGAGACCGCCTTCGTGTCGGGCTACCTTAGAGTTTAGGATCTGAGACCGCCCTCGTGTCGGCTTTCCTTCTAAAATCCATCTTGTGATGGTAACCTCTGGTTATGAGACCGCCTTCGTGTCGGCCTACCTTAGAGATTAGGATCTGAGACCGCCCTCGTGTCGGCTTTCCTTCTAAAATCCATCTTGTGATGGTACCCTCTGGTTATGAGGCCGCCTTCGTGTTGGCCTACCTTAGAGTTTAGGATATGAGACCGGCCTCGTGTCGGCTTTCCTTCAAAAATCCATCTTGTGATGGTAACCTCTGGTTATGAGACCGCCTTCATGTCGGCCTTCCTTAGAGTTTAGGTTCTGAGACCGGCCTCGTGTTGGCTTTCCTTCTAAAATCCATCTTGTGATGGTAACCTCGGGTTATGAGACCGCCTTCGTGTCGGCCTACCTTAGAGTTTAGGATATGAGACCGCCCTCGTGTCGGATTTCCTTCTAAAATCCATATTGTGATGGTACCCTCTGGTTATGAGACCGCCTTCGTGTCGGCCTACCTTAGAGTTTAGGATCGGAGACCACCCCCGTGTCGGCTTTCCTTTTGAAAATCAATCTTGTGATGCTACCATATGGGTATGAGACCGCTTTCGTGTCGGCCTACCTTAGAGTTTAGGCTCTGAGACCGCCCTCGTGTCGGCTTTCCTTCTAAAATCCATCTTGTGATGGTACCCTCTGGTTATGAGGTAGCCTTCGTGTTGGCCTACCTTAGAGTTTAGGATCTGAGACCGCCCTCGTGTCGGATTTCCTTCTAAAATCCATCTTGTGATGGTACCCTCTGGTTATGAGGTAGCCTTCGTGTTGGCCTACCTTAGAGTTTAGGATCTGAGACCGCCCTCGTGTCGGATTTCCTTCTAAAATCCATCTTTTGATGGTAACTTCTGGTTATGAGACAGCCTTAGTGTCGGCCTACCTTATAGTTTAGGATCTGAGACCGCCCTCGTGTCGGCTTTCCTTTTGAAAATCCATCTTTTGATGGTAACCTCTAGTTATAAGACCGCCTTCGTGTCGGCCCACCTGAGAGTTTAGGATCTGAGACCGCCCTCGTGTCGGCTTTCCTTTTGAAAATCCATCTTGTGATGGTAACCTCAGGTTATGAGACCGCCTTCGTGTCAGCCTACCTTAGAGTTTAGGATCTGAGACCGCCCCCTTGTCGGCTTTCCTTCTAAAATTCATCTTGTGATTGTAATCTCTGTTTATGAGACCGCCTTCGTGTCGGCCTACCTTAGAGTTTAGGATCTGAGACCTCCCTCGTGTTGGCTTTCCATCTAAAATCCATCTTGTGATTGTAACCTCTGGTTATGAGACCGCCTTCGTGTCGGGCTACCTTAGAGTTTAGGATCTGAGACCGCCCTCGTGTCGGCTTTCCTTCTAAAATCCATCTTGTGATGGTAACCTCTGGTTATGAGACCGCCTTCGTGTCGGCCTACCTTAGAGATTAGGATCTGAGACCGCCCTCGTGTCGGCTTTCCTTCTAAAATCCATCTTGTGATGGTACCCTCTGGTTATGAGGCCGCCTTCGTGTTGGCCTACCTTAGAGTTTAGGATATGAGACCGGCCTCGTGTCGGCTTTCCTTCGAAAATCCATCTTGTGATGGTAACCTCTGGTTATGAGACCGCCTTCATGTCGGCCTTCCTTAGAGTTTAGGTTCTGAGACCGGCCTCGTGTTGGCTTTCCTTCTAAAATCCATCTTGTGATGGTAACCTCGGGTTATGAGACCGCCTTCGTGTTGGCCTACCTTAGAGTTTAGGATATGAGACCGCCCTCGTGTCGGATTTCCTTCTAAAATCCATATTGTGATGGTACCCTCTGGTTATGAGACCGCCTTCGTGTCGGCCTACCTTAGAGTTTAGGATCGGAGACCACCCTCGTGTCGGCTTTCCTTTTGAAAATCAATCTTGTGATGGTACCATCTAGGTATGAGACAGCCTTCGTGTCGGCCTACCTTAGAGTTTAAGATCTGAGACCGCCCTCGTGTCGGGTTTCCTTCTAAAATCCATCTTGTGATGGTACCCTCTGGTTATGAGGTAGCCTTCGTGTTGGCCTACCTTAGAGTTTAGGATCTGAGACCGCCCTCTTGTCGGATTTCCTTCTAAAATCCATCTTTTGATGGTAACCTCTGGTTATGAGACAGCCTTAGTGTCGGCCTACCTTATAGTTTAGGATCTGAGACCGCCCTCGTGTCGGCTTTCCTTTTGAAAATCCATCTTTTGATGGTAACCTCTAGTTATAAGACCGCCTTCGTGTCGGCCCACCTGAGAGTTTAGGATCTGAGACCGCCCTCGTGTCGGCTTTCCTTTTGAAAATCCATCTTGTGATGGTAACCTCAGGTTATGAGACCGCCTTCGTGTCAGCCTACCTTAGAGTTTAGGATCTGAGACCGCCCCCTTTTCGGCTTTCCTTCTAAAATTCATCTTGTGATTGTAATCTCTGTTTATGAGACCGCCTTCGTGTCGGCCTACCTTAGAGTTTAGGATCTGAGACCTCCCTCGTGTTGGCTTTCCATCTAAAATCCATCTTGTGATTGTAACCTCTGGTTATGAGACCGCCTTCGTGTCGGGCTACCTTAGAGTTTAGGATCTGAGACCGCCCTCGTGTCGGCTTTCCTTCTAAAATCCATCTTGTGATTGTAACCTCTGGTTATGAGACCGCCTTCGTGTCGGCCTACCTTAGAGATTAGGATCTGAGACCGCCCTCGTGTCGGCTTTCCTTCTAAAATCCATCTTGTGATGGTACCCTCTGGTTATGAGGCCGCCTTCGTGTTGGCCTACCTTAGAGATTAGGATCTGAGACCGCCCTCGTGTCGGCTTTCCTTCTAAAATCCATCTTGTGATGGTACCCTCTTGTTATGAGGCCGCCTTCGTGTTGGCCTACCTTAGAGTTTAGGATATGAGACCGGCCTCGTGTCGGCTTTCCTTCGAAAATCCATCTTGTGATGGTAACCTCTGGTTATGAGACCGCCTTCATGTCGGCCTTCCTTAGAGTTTAGGTTCTGAGACCGGCCTCGTGTTGGCTTTCCTTCTAAAATCCATCTTGTGATGGTAACCTCGGGTTATGAGACCGCCTTCGTGTCGGCCTACCTTAGAGTTTAGGATATGAGACCGCCCTCGTGTCGGATTTCCTTCTAAAATCCATATTGTGATGGTACCCTCTGGTTATGAGACCGCCTTCGTGTCGGCCTACCTTAGAGTTTAGGATCGGAGACCACCCTCGTGTCGACTTTCCTTTTGAAAATCAATCTTGTGATGGTACCATGTGGGTATGAGACCGCTTTCGTGTCGGCCTACCTTAGAGTTTAGGCTCTGAGACCGCCCTCGTGTCGGCTTTCCTTCTAAAATCCATCTTGTGATGGTACCCTCTGGTTATGAGGTAGCCTTCGTGTTGGCCTACCTTAGAGTTTAGGATCTGAGACCGCCCTCGTTTCGGATTTCCTTCTAAAATCCATTTTGTGATGGTACCCTCTGGTTATGAGACCGCCTTCGTGTCGGCCTACCTTAGAGTTTAGGATCGGAGACCACCGTCGTGTCGGCTTTCCTTTTGAAAATCAATCTTGTGATGGTACCATCTAGGTATGAGACAGCTTTCGTGTCGGCCTACCTTAGAGTTTAAGATCTGAGACCGCCCTCGTGTCGGGTTTCCTTCTAAAATCCATCTTGTGATGGTACCCTCTGGTTATGAGGTAGCCTTCGTGTTGGCCTACCTTAGAGTTTAGGATATGAGACCGGCCTCGTGTCGGCTTTCCTTCTAAAATCCATCTTGTGATGGTAACCTCTGGTTATGAGACCGCCTTCATGTCGGCCTTCCTTAGAGTTTAGGTTCTGAGACCGGCCTCGTGTCGGCTTTGCTTTTGAAAATCAATCTTGTGATGGTAACCTCTGGTTATGAAACCGCCTTCGTGTCGGCCTACCTTAGAGTTTAGTATATGAGACCGCCCTCGTGTCGGATTTCCTTCTAAAATCCATATTGTGATGGTACCCTCTGGTTATGAGACCGCCTTCGTGTCGGCCTACCTTAGAGTTTAGGATCGGAGACCACCCTCGTGTCGGCTTTCCTTTTGAAAATCAATCTTGTGATGGTACCATATGGGTATGAGACTGCTTTCGTGTCGGCCTACCTTAGAGTTTAGGATCTGAGACCGCCCTCGTGTCGGCATTCCTTCTAAAACCCATCTTGTGATGGTACCCTCTGGTTATGAGGTAGCCTTCGTGTTGGCCTACCTTAGAGTTTAGGATCTGAGACCGTCGTCGTGTCGGCTTTCCTTCTAAAATCCATCTTGTGATGGAAACCTCTGGTTATGAGACCGCCTTCGTGTCGGCCTACCTTATAGTTTAGGATTTGAGAGCGCCCTCGTGTTAGCTTTCCTTCTAAAATATATCTGATGGTAACCTCTGGTTATGAGACCGCATTCGTGTCGACCTACCTTAGAGTTATGGATCTGTGACCGCCCTCGTGTCGGCTTTCCTTTTGAAAATCTATCTTGTGATGCTAACCTTTGGTTATGAGACCGCCTTCGTGTCGGCCTACCTTAGAGTTTGGATATGAGACCGCCCTCCTGTCGGCTTTCCTTCTAAAATCCATCTTGTGATGGTAACCTCTGGTTATGAGACCGTCTTTGTGTCGGCCTACTTTAGAGATTAGGATCTGAGACCGCCCTCGTGTCAGCTTTTCTTCTAAAATATATCTGATGGTAACCTCTGGTTATGAGACCGCCTTAGTGTCGGCCTACCTTATAGTTTAGGATCTGAGACCGCCCTCGTGTCGGCTTTCCTTTTGAAAATCCATCTTGTGAGGGTAACCTCTAGTTATAAGACCGCTTTCGTGTCGGCCCACCTGAGAGTTTAGGATCTGAGACCGCCCTCGTGTCGGCTATCCTTTTGAAAATCCATCTTGTGATGGTAACCTTAGGTTATGAGACCGCCTTCGTGTCGGCCTACATTAGAGTTTAGGATTTGAGACCGCCCTCGTGTTGGCTTTCCATCTAAAATCCATCTTGTGATTGTAACCTCTGGTTATGAGACCGCCTTCGTGTCAGCCTACCTTAGAGATTAGGATCTGAGACCGCCCTCGTGTCGGCTTTCCTTCTAAAATCCATCTTGTGATGGTACCCTCTAGTTATGAGGTAGCCTTCGTGTTGGCCTACCTTAGAGTTTAGGATCTGAGACCGTCCTCGTGTCGGCTTTCCTTCTAAAATCCATCTTGTGATGGAAACCTCTGGTTATGAGACCGCCTTCGTGTCGGCCTACCTTATAGTTTAGGATTTGAGAGCGCCCTCGTGTTAGCTTTCCTTCTAAAATATATCTGATGGTAACCTCTGGTTATGAGACCGCATTCGTGTCGACCTACCTTAGAGTTATGGATCTGTGACCGCCCTCGTGTCGGCTTTCCTTTTGAAAATCTATCTTGTGATGCTAACCTTTGGTTATGAGACCGCCTTCGTGTCGGCCTACCTTAGAGTTTGGATATGAGACCGCCCTCCTGTCGGCTTTCCTTCTAAAATCCATCTTGTGATGGTAACCTCTGGTTATGAGACCGTCTTTGTGTCGGCCTACTTTAGAGATTAGGATCTGAGACCGCCCTCGTGTCAGCTTTTCTTCTAAAATCTATCTGATGGTAACCTCTGGTTATGAGACCGCCTTAGTGTCGGCCTACCTTATAGTTTAGGATCTGAGACCGCCCTCGTGTCGGCTTTCCTTTTGAAAATCCATCTTGTGAGGGTAACCTCTAGTTATAAGACCGCTTTCGTGTCGGCCCACCTGAGAGTTTAGGATCTGAGACCGCCCTCGTGTCGGCTATCCTTTTGAAAATCCATCTTGTGATGGTAACCTTAGGTTATGAGACCGCCTTCGTGTCGGCCTACATTAGAGTTTAGGACTTGAGACCGCCCTCGTGTTGGCTTTCCATCTAAAATCCATCTTGTGATTGTAACCTCTGGTTATGAGACCGCCTTCGTGTCGGCCTACCTTAGAGATTAGGATCTGAGACCGCCCTCGTGTCGGCTTTCCTTCTAAAATCCATCTTGTGATGGTACCCTCTGGTTATGAGGTAGCCTTCGTGTTGGCCTACCTTAGAGTTTAGGATCTGAGACCGTCCTCGTGTCGGCTTTCCTTCTAAAATCCATCTTGTGATGGAAACCTCTGGTTATGAGACCGCCTTCGTGTCGGCCTACCTTATAGTTTAGGATTTGAGAGCGCCCTCGTGTTAGCTTTCCTTCTAAAATATATCTGATGGTAACCTCTGGTTATGAGACCGCATTCGTGTCGACCTACCTTAGAGTTATGGATCTGTGACCGCCCTCGTGTCGGCTTTCCTTTTGAAAATCTATCTTGTGATGCTAACCTTTGGTTATGAGACCGCCTTCGTGTCGGCCTACCTTAGAGTTTGGATATGAGACCGCCCTCCTGTCGGCTTTCCTTCTAAAATCCATCTTGTGATGGTAACCTCTGGTTATGAGACCGTCTTTGTGTCGGCCTACTTTAGAGATTAGGATCTGAGACCGCCCTCGTGTCAGCTTTTCTTCTAAAATCTATCTGATGGTAACCTCTGGTTATGAGACCGCCTTAGTGTCGGCCTACCTTATAGTTTAGGATCTGAGACCGCCCTCGTGTCGGCTTTCCTTTTGAAAATCCATCTTGTGAGGGTAACCTCTAGTTATAAGACCGCTTTCGTGTCGGCCCACCTGAGAGTTTAGGATCTGAGACCGCCCTCGTGTCGGCTTTCCTTTTGAAAATCCATCTTGTGATGGTAACCTTAGGTTATGAGACCGCCTTCGTGTCGGCCTACATTAGAGTTTAGGATTTGAGACCGCCCTCGTGTTGGCTTTCCATCTAAAATCCATCTTGTGATTGTAACCTCTGGTTATGAGACCGCCTTCGTGTCGGCCTACCTTAGAGATTAGGATCTGAGACCGCCCTCGTGTCGGCTTTCATTCTAAAATCCATCTTGTGATGGTACCCTCTGGTTATGAGGCCGCCTTCGTGTTGGCCTACCTTAGAGTTTAGGATATGCGACCGGCCTCGTGTCGGCTTTCCTTCTAAAATCCATCTTGTGATGGTAACCTCTGGTTATGAGACCGCCTTCGGGTCGGCCCACCTGAGAGTTTAGGATCTGAGACCGGCCTCGTGTTGGCTTTCCTTCTACAATCCATATTGTGATGGTAACCTCTGGTTATGAGACCGCCTTCGTGTCGGCCTACCTTAGAGTTTAAGACATGTGACCGCCCTCGTGTCGGATTTCCTTCTAAAATCCATATTGTGATGGTACCCTCTGGTTATGAGAACGCCTTCGTGTCGACCTACCTTAGAGTTTAGGATCGGAGACCACCCTCGTGTCGGCTTTCATTTTGAAAATCAATCTTGTGATGGTACCATATGGGTATGAGACCGCTTTCGTGTCGGCCTACCATAGAGTTTAGGATCTGAGATCGCCCTCGTGTCGGCTTTCCTTCTAAAATCCATCTTGTGATGGTACCCTTTGGTTATGAGGTAGCCTTCGTGTTGGCCTACCTTAGAGTTTAGGATCTGAGACCGGCCTCGTGTCGGCTTTCCTTCTAAAATCCATCTTGTGATGGAAACCTCTGGTTATGAGACCGCCTTCGTGTCGGCCTACCTTATAGTTTAGGATCTGAGAGCGCCCTCGTGTTAGCTTTCCTTCTAAAATATATCTGATGGTAACCTCTGGTTATGAGACCGCATTCGTGTCGACCTACCTTAGAGTTATGGATCTGTGACCGCCCTCGTGTCGGCTTTCCTTTTGAAAATCTATCTTGTGATGCTAACCTCTGGTTATGAGACCGCCTTCGTGTCGGCCTACCTTAGAGTTTAGGATCTGAGACCGCCCTCCTGTCGGCTTTCCTTCTAAAATCCATCTTGTGATGGTAACCTCTGGTTATAAGACTGTCTTTGTGTCGGCCTACCTTATAGTTTAGGATCTGAGAGCGCCCTCGTGTCAGCTTTTCTTCTAAAATCTATCTGATGGTAACCTCTGGTTATGAGACCGCCTTCGTGTCGACCTACCTTTGAGTTTTGGATCTGTGACCGCCCTCGTGTCGGCTTTGCTTTTGAAAATCAATCTTGTGATGCTAACCTCTGGTTATGAGACCACCTTCGTGTCGGCCTACCTTAGAGTTTAGGAACTGAGACCGCCCTTCTGTCGGCTTTCTTTCTAAAATCCATCTTGTGACGGTAACCTCTGGTTATGAGATCGCCTTCGTGTCGGCCTACCTTTGAGTTTAGGATCTGAGACCGCCCTCGTGTCGGATTTCCTTCTAAAATCCATATTGTGATGGTACCCTCTGGTTATGAGACCGCCTTCGTGTCGACCTACCTTAGAGTTTTGGATCTGTGACCACCCTCGTGTCGGCTTTTCTTTTGAAAATCAATCTTGTGATGGTACCATCTGGGTATGAGACCGCCTTCGTGTCGGCCTACCCTAGAGTTTAGGATCTGAGACCGTCCTCGTGTCGGCTTTCCTTCCAAAATCCATCTTGTGATGGTACCCTCTGGTTATGAGGTAGCCTTCGTGTTGGCCTACCTTAGAGTTTAGGATATGAGACCGGCCTTGTGTCGGCTTTCCTTCTAAAATCCATCTTTTGATGGTAACCTCTGGTTATGAGACCGCCTTCGTGTCGGCCTACCATATAGTTTAGGATCTGAGACCGCCCTCGTGTCGGCTTTCCTTCTAAAATCCATCTTGTGATGGTAACCTCTGGTTATGAGACCGCCTTCGTGTCAACCTACCTTAGAGATTAGGATCTGAGACCGCCCTCGTGTCGGCTATCCTTCTAAAATCCATCTTGTGATGGTACCCTCTGGTTATGAGGTAGCCTTCGTGTTGGCCTACCTTAGAGTTTAGGATATGAGACCGGCCTCGTGTCGGCTTTCCTTCTAAAATCCATCTTGTGATGGTAACCTTTGGTTATGAGACCGTCTTCATGTCGGCCTACCTTATAGTTTAGGATCTGAGAGCGCCCTCGTGTTAGCTTTCCTTCTAAAATATATCTGATGGTAACCTCTGGTTATGAGACCGCCTTCATGTCGACCTACCTTAGAGTTTTGGATCTGTGACCGCCCTCGTGTCGGCTTTCCTTTTGAAAATCCATCTTGTGATGCTAACCTCTAGTTATGAGACCACCTTCGTGTCGGCCTACCCTAGAGTTTAGGATCTGAGACCGTCCTCCTGTCAGCTTTCCTTCTAAAATCCATCTTGTGATGGTACCTTCTGGTTATGAGACCGCCTTCGTGTCAGCCTACCTTAGAGTTTAGGATCTGAGACCGCCCTCGTGTCGGCTTTCCTTCTAAAATCCATCTTGTGATGGTAACCTTTGGTTATGAGACCGTCTTCGTCTCGGCCTACCTTAGAGATTAGGATCTGAGACCGCCCTCGTGTCGGCTTTCCTTCAAAAATCCATCTTGTGATGGTACCCTCTGGTTATGAGGTAGCCTTCGTGTCGACCTACCTTAGAGTTTTGGATCTGTGACCGCCCTCGTGTCGGCTTTGCTTTTGAAAATCAATCTTGTGATGCTAACCTCTGGTTATGAGACCGCCTTCGTGTCGGCCTACCTTAGAGTTTAGGATCTGAGACCGCCCTTCTGTCGGCTTTCTTTCTAAAATCCATCTTGTGACGGTAACCTCTGGTTATGAGATCGCCTTCGTGTCGGCCTACCTTAGAGTTTAGGATCTGAGACCGCCCTCGTGTCGGATTTCCTTCTAAAATCCATATTGTGATGGTACCCTCTGGTTATGAGACCGCCTTCGTGTCGACCTACCTTAGAGTTTTGGATCTGTGACCACCCTCGTGTCGGCTTTTCTTTTGAAAATCAATCTTGTGATGGTACCATCTGGGTATGAGACCGCCTTCGTGTCGGCCTACCCTAGAGTTTAGGATCTGAGACCGTCCTCGTGTCGGCTTTCCTTCCAAAATCCATCTTGTGATGGTACCCTCTGGTTATGAGGTAGCCTTCGTGTTGGCCTACCTTAGAGTTTAGGATCTGAGACCGGCCTTGTGTCGGCTTTCCTTCTAAAATCCATCTTGTGATGGTAACCTCTGGTTATGAGACCGCCTTCGTGTCGGCCTACCATATAGTTTAGGATCTGAGACCGCCCTCGTGTCGGCTTTCCTTCTAAAATCCATCTTGTGATGGTACCCTCTGGTTATGAGGTAGCCTTCGTGTTGGCCTACCTTAGAGTTTAGGAACTGAGACCGGCCTCGTGTCGGCTTTCCTTCTAAAATCCATCTTGTGATGGTAACCTCTGGTTATGAGACCGTCTTCATGTCGGCCTACCTTATAGTTTAGGATCTGAGAGCGCCCTCATGTTAGCTTTCCTTCTAAAATATATCTGATGGTAACCTCTGGTTATGAGACCGCCTTCATGTCGACCTACCTTAGAGTTTTGGATCTGTGACCGCCCTCGTGTCGGCTTTCCTTTTGAAAATCCATCTTGTGATGCTAACCTCTAGTTATGAGACCACCTTCGTGTCGGCCTACCCTAGAGTTTAGGATCTGAGACCGTCCTCCTGTCAGCTTTCCTTCTAAAATCCATCTTGTGATGGTACCTTCTGGTTATGAGACCGCCTTCGTGTCAGCCTACCTTAGAGTTTAGGATCTGAGACCGCCCTCGTGTCGGCTTTCCTTCTAAAATCCATCATGTGATGGTACCTTCTGGTTATGAAACCGCCTTCGTGTCAGCCTACCTTAGAGTTTAGGATCTGAGACCTCCCTCGTGTCGGCTTTCCTTCTAAAATCCATCTTGTGATGGTAACCTTTGGTTATGAGACCGTCTTCGTCTCGGCCTACCTTAGAGATTAGGATCTGAGACCGCCCTCGTGTCGGCTTTCCTTCAAAAATCCATCTTGTGATGGTACCCTCTGGTTATGAGGTAGCCTTCGTGTCGACCTACCTTAGAGTTTTGGATCTGTGACCGCCCTCGTGTCGGCTTTGCTTTTGAAAATCAATCTTGTGATGCTAACCTCTGGTTATGAGACCGCCTTCGTGTCGGCCTACCTTAGAGTTTAGGATCTGAGACCGCCCTTCTGTCGGCTTTCTTTCTAAAATCCATCTTGTGACGGTAACCTCTGGTTATGAGATCGCCTTCGTGTCGGCCTACCTTAGAGTTTAGGATCTGAGACCGCCCTCGTGTCGGATTTCCTTCTAAAATCCATATTGTGATGGTACCCTCTGGTTATGAGACCGCCTTCGTGTCGACCTACCTTAGAGTTTTGGATCTGTGACCACCCTCGTGTCGGCTTTTCTTTTGAAAATCAATCTTGTGATGGTACCATCTGGGTATGAGACCGCCTTCGTGTCGGCCTACCCTAGAGTTTAGGATCTGAGACCGTCCTCGTGTCGGCTTTCCTTCCAAAATCCATCTTGTGATGGTACCCTCTGGTTATGAGGTAGCCTTCGTGTTGGCCTACCTTAGAGTTTAGGATCTGAGACCGGCCTTGTGTCGGCTTTCCTTCTAAAATCCATCTTGTGATGGTAACCTCTGGTTATGAGACCGCCTTCGTGTCGGCCTACCATATAGTTTAGGATCTGAGACCGCCCTCGTGTCGGCTTTCCTTCTAAAATCCATCTTGTGATGGTAACCTCTGGTTATGAGACCGCCTTCGTGTCAACCTACCTTAGAGATTAGGATCTGAGACCGCCCTCGTGTCGGCTATCCTTCTAAAATCCATCTTGTGATGGTACCCTCTGGTTATGAGGTAGCCTTCGTGTTGGCCTACCTTAGAGTTTAGGAACTGAGACCGGCCTCGTGTCGGCTTTCCTTCTAAAATCCATCTTGTGATGGTAACCTCTGGTTATGAGACCGTCTTCATGTCGGCCTACCTTATAGTTTAGGATCTGAGAGCGCCCTCATGTTAGCTTTCCTTCTAAAATATATCTGATGGTAACCTCTGGTTATGAGACCGCCTTCATGTCGACCTACCTTAGAGTTTTGGATCTGTGACCGCCCTCGTGTCGGCTTTCCTTTTGAAAATCCATCTTGTGATGCTAACCTCTAGTTATGAGACCGCCTTCGTGTCGGCCTACCCTAGAGTTTAGGATCTGAGACCGTCCTCCTGTCAGCTTTCCTTCTAAAATCCATCTTGTGATGGTACCTTCTGGTTATGAGACCGCCTTCGTGTCAGCCTACCTTAGAGTTTAGGATCTGAGACCGCCCTCGTGTCGGCTTTCCTTCTAAAATCCATCATGTGATGGTACCTTCTGGTTATGAAACCGCCTTCGTGTCAGCCTACCTTAGAGTTTAGGATCTGAGACCGCCCTCGTGTCGGCTTTCCTTCTAAAATCCATCTTGTGATGGTAACCTCTGGTTATGAGACCGCCTTCGTCTCGGCCTACCTTAGAGATTAGGATCTGAGACCGCCCTCGTGTCGGCTTTCCTTCTAAAATCCATCTTGTGATGGTACCATCTGGTTATGAGGTAGGCTTCGTGTCGACCTACCTTAGAGTTTTGGATCTGTGACCGCCCTCGTGTCGGCTTTGCTTTTGAAAATCAATCTTGTGATGCTAACCTCTGGTTATGAGACTGCCTTCGTGTCGGCCTACCTTAGAGTTTAGGATCTGAGACCGCCCTTCTGTCGACTTTCTTTCTAAAATCCATCTTGTGACGGTAACCTTTGGTTATGAGATCGCCATCGTGTCGGCCTACCTTAGAGTTTAGGATCTGAGACCGCCCTCGTGTCGGATTTCCTTCTAAAATCCATATTGTGATGGTACCCTCTGGTTATTAGACCGCCTTCGTGTCGACCTACCTTAGAGTTTTGGATCTGTGACCACCCTCGTGTCGGCTTTTCTTTTTAAAATCAATCTTGTGATGGTACCATCTGGGTATGAGACCGCCTTCGTGTCGGCCTACCCTAGAGTTTAGGATCTGAGACCGTCCTCGTGTCGGCTTTCCTTCCAAAATCCATCTTGTGATGGTACCCTCTGGTTATGAGGTAGCCTTCGTGTTGGCCTACCTTAGAGTTTAGGATCTGAGACCGGCCTCGTGTCGGCTTTCCTTCTAAAATCCATCTTGTGATGGTAACCTCTGGTTATGAGACCGTCTTCATGTCGGCCTACCTTATAGTTTAGGATCTGAGAGAGCCCTCGTGTTAGCTTTCCTTCTAAAATATATCTGATGGTACCTTCTGGTTATGAGACCGCCTTCGTGTCAGCCTACCTTAGAGTTTAGGATCTGAGACCGCCCTCGTGTCGGCTTTCCTTCTAAAATCCATCATGTGATGGTACCTTCTGGTTATGAAACCGCCTTCGTGTCAGCCTACCTTAGAGTTTAGGATCTGAGACCGCCCTCGTGTCGGCTTTCCTTCTAAAATCCATCTTGTGATGGTAACCTCTGGTTATGAGACCGCCTTCGTCTCGGCCTACCTTAGAGATTAGGATCTGAGACCGCCCTCGTGTCGGCTTTCCTTCTAAAATCCATCTTGTGATGGTACCATCTGGTTATGAGGTAGGCTTCGTGTCGACCTACCTTAGAGTTTTGGATCTGTGACCGCCCTCGTGTCGGCTTTGCTTTTGAAAATCAATCTTGTGATGCTAACCTCTGGTTATGAGACTGCCTTCGTGTCGGCCTACCTTAGAGTTTAGGATCTGAGACCGCCCTTCTGTCGACTTTCTTTCTAAAATCCATCTTGTGACGGTAACCTTTGGTTATGAGATCGCCATCGTGTCGGCCTACCTTAGAGTTTAGGATCTGAGACCGCCCTCGTGTCGGATTTCCTTCTAAAATCCATATTGTGATGGTACCCTCTGGTTATGAGACCGCCTTCGTGTCGACCTACCTTAGAGTTTTGGATCTGTGACCACCCTCGTGTCGGCTTTTCTTTTTAAAATCAATCTTGTGATGGTACCATCTGGGTATGAGACCGCCTTCGTGTCGGCCTACCCTAGAGTTTAGGATCTGAGACCGTCCTCGTGTCGGCTTTCCTTCCAAAATCCATCTTGTGATGGTACCCTCTGGTTATGAGGTAGCCTTCGTGTTGGCCTACCTTAGAGTTTAGGATCTGAGACCGGCCTCGTGTCGGCTTTCCTTCTAAAATCCATCTTGTGATGGTAACCTCTGGTTATGAGACCGTCTTCATGTCGGCCTACCTTATAGTTTAGGATCTGAGAGAGCCCTCGTGTTAGCTTTCCTTCTAAAATATATCTGATGGTAACCTCTGGTTATGAGATCGCCTTCATGTCGACCTACCTTAGAGTTTTGGATCTGTGACCGCCCTCGTGTCGGCTTTCCTTTTGAAAATCCATCTTGTGATGCTAACCTCTAGTTATGAGACCGCCTTCGTGTCGGCCTACCCTAGAGTTTAGGATCTGAGACCGTCCTCCTGTCAGCTTTCCTTCTAAAATCCATCTTGTGATGGTACCTTCTGGTTATGAGACCGCCTTCGTGTCAGCCTACCTTAGAGTTTAGGATCTGAGACCGCCCTCGTGTCGGCTTTCCTTCTAAAATCCATCATGTGATGGTACCTTCTGGTTATGAAACCGCCTTCGTGTCAGCCTACCTTAGAGTTTAGGATCTGAGACCGCCCTCGTGTCGGCTTTCCTTCTAAAATCCATCTTGTGATGGTAACCTCTGGTTATGAGACCGCCTTCGTCTCGGCCTACCTTAGAGATTAGGATCTGAGACCGCCCTCGTGTCGGCTTTCCTTCTAAAATCCATCTTGTGATGGTACCCTCTGGTTATGAGGTAGCTTTCGTGTTGGCCTACCTTAGAGTTTAGGATCTGAGACCGGCCTCGTGTCGGATTTCCTTCTAAAATCCATCTTGTGTTGGTAACCTCTGGTTATGAGACCACCTTAGTGTCGGCCTACCTTATAGTTTAGGATCTGAGAGCGCCCTCGTGTTAGCTTTCCTTCTAAAATATATCTGATGGTTACCTCTGGTTATGAGACCGCATTCGTGTCGACCTACCTTAGAGTTTTGGATCTGTGACCGCCCTCGTGTCGGCTTTCCTTTTGAAAATCTATCTTGTGATGCTAACCTCTGGTTATGAGACAGCCTTCGTGTCGGCCTACCTTAGAGTTTAGGATCTGAGACCGCCCTCCTGTCGGCTTTCCTTCTAAAATCCATCTTGTGATGGTAACCTCTGGTTATGAGACCGCCTTCGTGTCAGCCTACCTTAGAGATTAGGATCTGAGACCGCCCTCGTGTCGGCTATCCTTCTAAAATCCATCTTGTGATGGTACCCTCTGGTTATGAGGCCGCCTTCGTGTCGGCCTACCTTAGAGTTTAGGATCTGAGACCGGCCTCGTGTCGGCTTTCCTTCTAAAATCCATCTTGTGATGGTAACCTCTGGTTATGAGACCGTCTTCGTGTCGGCCTACCTTATAGTTTAGGATCCGAGAGCGCCCTCGTGTCAGCTTTTCTTCTTAAATCTATCTGATGGTAACCTCTGGTTATGAGACCACCTTCGTGTCAACCTACCTTAGAGTTTTGGATCTGTGACCGCCCTCGTGTCGGCTTTCCTTTTGAAAATCTATCTTGTGATGCTAACCTCTGGTTATGAGACAGCCTTCGTGTCGGCCTACCTTAGAGTTTAGGATCTGAGACCGCCCTCCTGTCGGCTTTCCTTCTAAAATCCATCTTGTGATGGTAACCTCTGGTTATGAGACCGCCTTCGTGTCAGCCTACCTTAGAGATTAGGATCTGAGACCGCCCTCGTGTCGGCTATCCTTCTAAAATCCATCTTGTGATGGTACCCTCTGGTTATGAGGCCGCCTTCGTGTCGGCCTACCTTAGAGATTAGGATCTGAGACCGGCCTCGTGTCGGCTTTCCTTCTAAAATCCATCTTGTGATGGTACCCTCTGGTTATGAGGCCGCCTTCGTGTTGGCCTACCTTAGAGTTTAGGATATGAGACTGGCCTCGTGTCGGCTTTCCTTCTAAAATCCATCTTGTGATGGTACCTTATGGTTATGAGACCGCCTTCGTGTCAGCCTACCTTAGAGTTTAGGATCTGACAGCGCCCTCTGTCGACTTTCCTTCTAAAATCCATCATGTGATGGTACCTTCTGGTTATGAAACCGCCTTCGTGTCAGCCTACCTTAGAGTTTAGGATCTGAGACCGCCCTCGTGTCGGCTTTCCTTCTAAAATCCATCTTGTGATGGTAACCTCTGGTTATGAGACCGCCTTCGTGTCGGCCTACCTTAGAGATTAGGATCTGAGATCGCCCTCGTGTCGGCTTTCCTTCTAAAATCCATCTTGTGATGGTACCCTCTGGTTATGAGGTCGCCTTCATGTTGGCCTACCTTAGAGTTTAGGATATGAGACCGGTGTCGTGTCGGCTTTCCTTCTAAAATCCATCTTGTGATGGTAACCTCTGGTTATGAGACCGCCTTCATGTCGGCCTTCCTCAGAGTTTAGGTTCTGAGACCGGCCTCGTGTTGGCTTTCCTTCTAAAATCCATCTTGTGATGGTAACCTCTGGTTATGAGACCGCCTTCGTGTCGGCCTACCTTAGAGTTTAGGATCTGAGACCGCCCTCGTGTCGGATTTCCTTCTCAAATCCTTATTGTGATGGTACCCTCTGGTTATGAGACCGCCTTCTTGTTGGCCTACCTTAGAGTTTAGGATCGGAGACCACCCTCGTGTCGGCTTTCCTTTTGAAAATCAATCTTGTGATGGTACCATCTGGGTATGAGACAGCTTTCGTGTCGGCCTACCTTAGAGTTTAGGATCTGAGACCGCCCTCGTGTCGGCTTTCCTTCTAAAATCCATCTTGTGATGGTACCCTCTGGTTATGAGGTGGCCTTCGTGTTGGCCTACCTTAGAGTTTAGGATCTGAGACCGGCCTCGTGTCAGCTTTCCTTCTAAAATCCATCTTGTGTTGGTAACCTCTGGTTATGAGACCGCCTTCATGTCGGCATACCTTATAGTTTAGGATCCGAGAGCGCCCTCGTGTCAGCTTTTCTTCTAAAATCTATCTGATGGTAACCTCTGGTTATGAGACAACCTTCGTGTCGACCTACCTTAGAGTTTTGGATCTGTGACCGCCCTCGTGTCGGCTTTTCTTTTGAAAATCCATCTTGTGATGCTAACCTCTAGTTATGAGACCGCCTTCGTGTCGGCCTACCTTAGAGTTTAGGATCTGAGACCGCCCTCCTGTCGGCTTTCCTTCTAAAATCCATCTTGTGATGGTACCTTCTGGTTATGAGACCGCCTTCGTTTCAGCCTACCTTGGAGTTTAGGATCTGAGACCGCCCTCGTGTCGGCTTTCCTTCTAAAATCCATCTTGTGATGGTACCTTCTAGTTATGAGACCGCCTTCGTGTCGGCCTACCTTAGAGTTTAGGATCTGAGACCGCCCTCGTGTCGGCTTTCCTTCTAAAATCCATCTTGTGATGGTAACCTCTGGTTATGAGACCGCCTTCGTGTCGGCCTACCTTAGGGATTAGGATCTGAGACCGCCCTCGTGTCGGCTTTCCTTCTAAAATCCATCTTGTGATGGTACCCTCTGGTTATGAGGCCGCCTTCATGTTGGCCTACCTTAGAGTTTAGGATATGAGACCGGCCTCGTGTCGGCTTTCCTTCTAAAATATATCTGATGGTAACCTCTGGTTATGAGACCGCATTCGTGTCGACCTACCTTAGAGTTTTGGATCTGTGACCGCCCTCGTGTCGCCTTTCCTTTTGAAAATCTATCTTGTGATGCTAACCTCTGGTTATGAGACAGCCTTCGTGTCGGCCTACCTTAGAGTTTAGGATCTGAGACCGCCCTCCTGTCGGCTTTCCTTCTAAAATCCATCTTGTGATGGTAACCTCTGGTTATGAGACCGCCTTCGTGTCAGCCTACCTTAGAGATTAGGATCTGAGACCGCCCTCGTGTCGGCTATCCTTCTAAAATCCATCTTGTGATGGTACCCTCTGGTTATGAGGCCGCCTTCGTGTCGGCCTACCTTAGAGTTTAGGATCTGAGACCGGCCTCGTGTCGGCTTTCCTTCTAAAATCCATCTTGTGATGGTAACCTCTGGTTATGAGACCGTCTTCGTGTCGGCCTACCTTATAGTTTAGGATCCGAGAGCGCCCTCGTGTCAGCTTTTCTTCTAAAATCTATCTGATGGTAACCTCTGGTTATGAGACCACCTTCGTGTCGACCTACCTTAGAGTTTTGGATCTGTGACCGCCCTCGTGTCGGCTTTTCTTTTGAAAATCCATCTTGTGATGCTAACCTCTAGTTATGAGACCGCCTTCGTGTCGGCCTACCTTAGAGTTTAGGATCTGAGACCGCCCTCCTGTCGGCTTTCCTTCTAAAATCCATCTTGTGATGGTACCTTCTGGTTATGAGACCGCCTTCGTGTCAGCCTACCTTGGAGTTTAGGATCTGAGATCGCCCTCGTGTCGGCTTTCCTTCTAAAATCCATCATGTGATGGTACCTTCTAGTTATGAGACCGCCTTCGTGTCGGCCTACCTTAGAGTTTAGGATCTGAGACCGCCCTCGTGTCGGCTTTCCTTCTAAAATCCATCTTGTGATGGTAACCTCTGGTTATGAGACCGTCTTCGTGTCGGCCTACCTTAGAGATTAGGATCTGAGACCGCCCTCGTGTCGGCTTTCCTTCTAAAATCCATCTTGTGATGGTACCCTCTGGTTATGAGGCCGCCTTCGTGTTGGCCTACCTTAGTGTTTAGGATATGAGACCGGCCTCGTGTCGGCTTTCCTTCTAAAATCCATCTTGTGATGGTACCTTATGGTTATGAGACCGCCTTCGTGTCAGCCTACCTTAGAGTTTAGGATCTGACAGCGCCCTCTGTCGACTTTCCTTCTAAAATCCATCATGTGATGGTACCTTATGGTTATGAAACCGCCTTCGTGTCAGCCTACCTTAGAGTTTAGGATCTGAGACCGCCCTCGTGTCGGCTTTCCTTCTAAAATCCATCTTGTGATGGTAACCTCTGGTTATGAGACCGCCTTCGTGTCGGCCTACCTTAGAGATTAGGATCTGAGACCGCCCTTGTGTCGGCTTTCCTTCTAAAATCCATCTTGTGATGGTACCCTCTGGTTATGAGGTCTCCTTCATGTTGGCCTACCTTAGAGTTTAGGATATGAGACCGGTCTCGTGTCGGCTTTCCTTCTAAAATCCATCTTGTGATGGTAACCTCTGGTTATGAGACCGCCTTCATGTCGGCCTTCCTCAGAGTTTAGGTTCTGAGACCGGCCTCGTGTTGGCTTTCCTTCTAAAATCCATCTTGTGATGGTAACCTCTGGTTATGAGACCGCCTTCGTGTCGGCCTACCTTAGAGTTTAGGATCTGAGACCGCCCTCGTGTCGGATTTCCTTCTAAAATCCTTATTGTGATGGTACCCTCTGGTTATGAGACCGCCTTCGTGTCGGCCTACCTTAGAGTTTAGGATCGGAGACCACCCTCATGTCGGCTTTCCTTTTGAAAATCAATCTTGTGATGGTACCATCTGGGTATGAGACAGCTTTCGTGTCGGCCTACCTTAGAGTTTAGGATCTGAGACCGCCCTCGTGTCGGCTTTCCTTCTAAAATCCATCTTGTGATGGTACCCTCTGGTTATGAGGTAGCCTTCGTGTTGGCCTACCTTAGAGTTTAGGATCTGAGACCGGCCTCGTGTCAGCTTTCCTTCTAAAATCCATCTTGTGTTGGTAACCTCTGGTTATGAGACCGCCTTCATGTCGACATACCTTATAGTTTAGGATCCGAGAGCGCCCTCGTGTCAGCTTTTCTTCTAAAATCTATCTGATGGTAACCTCTGGTTATGAGACAACCTTCGTGTCGACCTACCTTAGAGTTTTGGATCTGTGACCGCCCTGGTGTCGGCTTTTCTTTTGAAATACCATCTTGTGATGCTAACCTCTAGTTATGAGACCGCCTTTGTGTCGGCCTACCTTAGAGTTTAGGATCTGAGACCGCCCTCGTGTCGGCTTTCCTTCTAAAATCCATCTTGTGATGGTAACCTCTGGTTATGAGACCGCCTTCGTGTCGGCCTACCTTAGAGATTAGGATCTGAGACCGCCCTCGTGTCGGCTTTCCTTCTAAAATCCATCTTGTGATGGTACCCTCTGGTTATGAGGCCGCCTTCATGTTGGCCTACCTTAGAGTTTAGGATATGAGACCGGCCTCGTGTCGGCTTTCCTTCTAAAATCCATCTTGTGATGGTAACCTCTAGTTATGAGACCGCCTTCATGTCGGCCTTCCTTAGAGTTTAGGTTCTGAGACCGGCCTCGTGTTGGCTTTCCTTCTAAAATCCATCTTGTGATGGTAACCTCTGGTAATGAGACCGCCTTCGTGCCGGCCTACCTTAGAGTTTAGGATCTGAGACCGCCCTCGTGTCGGATTTCCTTCTAAAATCCATATTGTGATGGTACCCTCTGGTTATGAGACCGCCTTCGTGTCGGCCTACCTTAGAGTTTAGGATCGGAGACACCCTCGTGTCGGCTTTCCTTTTGAAAATCAATCTTGTGATGGTACCATCTGGGTATGAGACCGCTTTCGTGTCGGCCTACCTTAGAGTTTAGGATCTGAGACCGCCCTCGTGTCGGCTTTCCTTCTAAAATCCATCTTGTGATGGTACCCTCTGGTTATGAGGTAGCCTTCGTGTTGGCCTACCTTAGAGTTTAGGATCTGAGACCGGCCTCGTGTCGGCTTTCCTTCCAAAATCCATCTTGTGATGGTAACCTCTGGTTATGAGACCGCCTTCGTGTCGGCCTACCTTATAGTTTAGGATCTGAGAGCGCCCTCGTGTTAGCTTTCCTTCTAAACTATATCTGATGGTAACCTCTGGTTATGAGACCGCATTCGTGTCGACCTACCTTAGAGTTTTGGATCTATGACCGCCCTCGTGTCGGCTTTCCTTTTGAAAATCTATCTTGTGATGCTAACCTCTGGTTATGAGACCGCCTTCGTGTCGGCCTACCTTAGAGTTTAGGATCTGAGACCGCCCTCCTGTCGGCTTTCCTTCTAAAATCCATTTTTTGATGGTAACCTCTGGTTATGAGAACGCCTTCGTGTCAGCCTACCTTAGAGATTAGGATCTGAGACCGCCCTCGTGTCGGCTATCCTTCTAAAATCCATCTTGTGATGGTACCCTCTGGTTATGAGGTCGCCTTCGTGTTGGCCATCCTTAGAGTTTAGGATCTGAGACCGGCCTCGTGTCGGCTTTCCTTCTAAAATCCATCTTGTGATGGTAACCTCTGGTTATGAGACCGCCTTCATGTCGGCATACCTTATAGTTTAGGATCCGAGAGCGCCCTCGTGTCAGCTTTTCTTCTAAAATCTATCTGATGGTAACCTCTGGTCATGAGACCGCCTTCGTGTCGACCTACCTTAGAGTTTTGGATCTGTGACCGCCCTCGTGTCAGCTTTCCTTTTGAAAATCCATCTTGTGATGCTAACCTCTAGTTATGAGACCGCCTTCGTGTCGGCCTACCTTAGAGTTTAGGATCTGAGACCGTCCTCCTGTCAGCTTTCCTTCTAAAATCCATCTTGTGATGGTACCTTCTGGTTATGAGACCGCCTTCGTGTCAGCCTACCTTAGAGTTTAGGATCTGAGACCGCCCTCGTGTCAGCTTTCCTTCTAAAATCCATCATGTGATGGTACCTTCTGGTTATGAGACCGCCTTCGTGTCAGCCTACCTTAGAGTTTAGGATCTGAGACCGCCCTCGTGTCGGCTTTCCTTCTAAAATCCATCTTGTGATGGTAACCTCTGGTTATGAGACCGCCTTCGTGTCAGCCTACCTTAGAGTTTAGGATCTGAGACCGCCCTCGTGTCGGCTTTCCTTCTAAAATCCATCATGTGATGGTACCTTCTGGTTATGAGACCGCCTTCGTGTCAGCCTACCTTAGAGATTAGGATCTGAGACCGCCCTCGTGTCGGCTTTCCTTCTAAAATCCATCTTGTGATGGTACCCTCTGGTTATGAGGCCGCCTTCGTGTTGGCCTACCTTAGAGTTTAGGATATGAGACCGGTCTCGTGTCGGCTTTCCTTCTAAAATCCATCTTGTGATGGTAACCTCTGGTTATGAGACCGCCTTCATGTCGGCCTTCCTTAGAGTTTAGGTTCTGAGACCGGCCTCGTTTGGCTTTCCTTCTAAAATCCATCTTGTGATGGTAACCTCTGGTTATGAGACCGCCTTCGTGTCGGCCTACCTTAGAGTTTAGGATCTGAGACCGCCCTCGTGTCGGATTTCCTTCTAAAATCCATATTGTGATGGTACCCTCTGGTTATAAGACCGCCTTCGTGTCGCCCTACCTTAGAGTTTTGGATCGGAGACCACCCTCGTGTCCGCTTTCCTTTTGAAAATCAATCTTGTGATGGTACCATCTGGGTATGAGACAGCTTTCTTGTCGGCCTACCTTAGAGTTTAGGATCTGAGACCGCCCTCGTGTCGGCTTTCCTTCTAAAATCCATCTTGATATGGTACCCTCATGTTATGAGGTAGCCTTCGTGTTGGCCTACCTTAGAGTTTAGGATCTGAGACCGGCCTCGTGTCGGCTTTCCTTCTAAAATCCATCTTGTGATGGTAACCTCTAGTTATGAGACCGCCTTCGTGTCGGCCTACCTTATAGTTTAGGATCTGAGAGCGCCCTTGTGTTAGCTTTCCTTCTAAAATATATCTGATGGTAACCTCTGGTTATGAGACCGCATTCGTGTCAACCTACCTTAGAGGTTTGGATCTGTGACCGCCCTCGTGTCGGCTTTCCTTTTGAAAATCTATCTTGTGATGCTAACCTCTGGTTATGAGACAGCCTTCGTGTCGGCCTACCTTAGAGTTTAGGATTTGAGACCGCCCTCCTGTCGGCTTTCCTTCTAAAATCCATCTTGCGATGGTAACCTCTGGTTATGAGACCGCCTTCGTGTCAGCCTACCTTAGAGATTAGGATCTGAGACCGCCCTCGTGTCGGCTATCCTTCTAAAATCCATCTTGTGATGGTACCCTCCGGTTATGAGGCCGCCTTCGTGTTGGCCTACCTTAGAGTTTAGGATCTGAGACCGGCCTCGTGTCGGCTTTCCTTCTAAAATCCATCTTGTGATGGTAACCTCTGGTTATGAGACCGCCTTCATGTCGGCATACCTTATAGTTTAGGATCCGAGAGCGCCCTCGTGTCAGCTTTTCTTCTAAAATTTATCTGATGGTAACCTCCGGTTATGAGACCACCTTCGTGTCGACCTACCTTAGAGTTTTGGATCTGTGACCGCCCTCGTGTCGGCTTTTCTTTTGAAAATCCAACTTGTGAAGCTAACCTCTAGTTATGAGACCGCCTTCGTGTCGGCCTACCTTAGAGTTTAGGATCTGAGACCGCCCTCCTGTCGGCTTTCCTTCTAAAATCCATCTTGTGATGGTACCTTCTGGTTAGGAGACCGCCTTCGTGTCAACCTACCTTAGAGTTTAGGATCTGAGACCGCCCTCGTGTCGGCTTTCCTTTTAAAATACATCTTGTGATGGTAACCTCTGGTTATGAGACCGCCTTCGTGTCGGCCTACCTTAGAGATTAGGATCTGAGACCGCCCTCGTGTCGGCTTTCCTTCTAAAATCCATCTTGTGATGGTACCCTCTGGTTATGAGACCGCCTTCGTGTCGGCCTACCTTATAGTTTAGGATCTGAGAGCGCCCTTGTGTTAGCTTTCCTTCTAAAATATATCTGATGGTAACCTCTGGTTATGAGACCGCATTCGTGTCAACCTACCTTAGAGTTTTGGATCTGTGACCGCCCTCGTGTCGGCTTTCCTTTTGAAAATCTATCTTGTGATGCTAACCTCTGGTTATGAGACAGCCTTCGTGTCGGCCTACCTTAGAGTTTAGGATTTGAGACCGCCCTCCTGTCGGCTTTCCTTCTAAAATCCATCTTGCGATGGTAACCTCTGGTTATGAGACCGCCTTCGTGTCAGCCTACCTTAGAGATTAGGATCTGAGACCACCCTCGTGTCGGCTATCCTTCTAAAATCCATCTTGTGATGGTACCCTCTGGTTATGAGGCCGCCTTCGTGTTGGCCTACCTTAGAGTTTAGGATCTGAGACCGGCCTCGTGTCGGCTTTCCTTCTAAAATCCATCTTGTGATGGTAACCTCTGGTTATGAGACCGCCTTCATGACGGCATACCTTATAGTTTAGGATCCGAGAGCGCCCTCGTGTCAGCTTTTCTTCTAAAATTTATCTGATGGTAACCTCCGGTTATGAGACCACCTTCGTGTCGACCTACCTTAGAGTTTTGGATCTGTGACCGCCCTCGTGTCGGCTTTTCTTTTGAAAATCCAACTTGTGAAGCTAACCTCTAGTTATGAGACCGCCTTCGTGTCGGCCTACCTTAGAGTTTAGGATCTGAGACCGCCCTCCTGTCGGCTTTCCTTCTAAAATCCATCTTGTGATGGTACCTTCTGGTTAGGAGACCGCCTTCGTGTCAACCTACCTTAGAGTTTAGGATCTGAGACCGCCCTCGTGTCGGCTTTCCTTTTAAAATCCATCTTGTGATGGTAACCTCTGGTTATGAGACCGCCTTCGTGTCGGCCTACCTTAGAGATTAGGATCTGAGACCGCCCTCGTGTCGGCTTTCCTTCTAAAATCCATCTTGTGATGGTACCCTCTGGTTATGAGACCGCCTTCGTGTCGGCCTACCTTATAGTTTAGGATCTGAGAGCGCCCTTGTGTTAGCTTTCCTTCTAAAATATATCTGATGGTAACCTCTGGTTATGAGACCGCATTCGTGTCAACCTACCTTAGAGTTTTGGATCTGTGACCGCCCTCGTGTCGGCTTTCCTTTTGAAAATCTATCTTGTGATGCTAACCTCTGGTTATGAGACAGCCTTCGTGTCGGCCTACCTTAGAGTTTAGGATTTGAGACCGCCCTCCTGTCGGCTTTCCTTCTAAAATCCATCTTGCGATGGTAACCTCTGGTTATGAGACCGCCTTCGTGTCAGCCTACCTTAGAGATTAGGATCTGAGACCGCCCTCGTGTCGGCTATCCTTCTAAAATCCATCTTGTGATGGTACCCTCTGGTTATGAGGCCGCCTTCGTGTTGGCCTACCTTAGAGTTTAGGATCTGAGACCGGCCTCGTGTCGGCTTTCCTTCTAAAATCCATCTTGTGATGGTAACCTCTGGTTATGAGACCGCCTTCATGTCGGCATACCTTATAGTTTAGGATCCGAGAGCGCCCTCGTGTCAGCTTTTCTTCTAAAATTTATCTGATGGTAACCTCTGGTTATGAGACCACCTTCGTGTCAACCTACCTTAGAGTTTTGGATCTGTGACCGCCCTCGTGTCGGCTTTTCTTTTGAAAATCCAACTTGTGATGCTAACCTCTAGTTATGAGACCGCCTTCGTGTCGGCCTACCTTAGAGTTTAGGATCTGAGACCGCCCTCCTGTCGGCTTTCCTTCTAAAATCCATCTTGTGATGGTACCTTCTGGTTAGGAGACCGCCTTCGTGTCAACCTACCTTAGAGTTTAGGATCTGAGACCGCCCTCGTGTCGGCTTTCCTTTTAAAATCCATCTTGTGATGGTAACCTCTGGTTATGAGACCGCCTTCGTGTCGGCCTACCTTAGAGATTAGGATCTGAGACCGCCCTCGTGTCGGCTTTCCTTCTAAAATCCATCTTGTGATGGTACCCTCTGGTTATGAGGCCGCCTTCGTGTTGGCCTACCTTAGAGTTTAGGATATGAGACCGGCCTCGTGTCGGCTTTCCTTCTAAAATCCATCTTGTGATGGTAACCTCTGGTTATGAGACCGCCTTCATGTCGGCCTTCCTTGGAGTTTAGGTTCTGAGACCGGGCTCGTGTTGGCTTTCCTTCTAAAATCCATCTTGTGATGGTAACCTCTGGTTATGAGACCGCCTTCGTGTCGGCCTACCTTAGAGTTTAGGATCTGAGACCGCCCTCGTGTCGGATTTCCTTCTAAAATCCATATTGCGATGGTACCCTCTGGTTATGAGACACCCCATCGTGTCGGCCTACCTTAGAGTTTAGGATCGGAGACACCCTCGTGTCGGCTTTCCTTTTGGAAATCAATCTTGTGATGGTACCATCTGGGTATGAGACCGCTTTCGTGTCGGCCTACCTTAGAGTTTAGGATCTGAGACCGCCCTCGTGTCGGCTTTCCTTCTAAAATCCATCTTTTGATGGTAACCTCTAGTTATGAGACCGCCTTCGTGTCGGCCTACCTTATAGTTTAGGATCTGAGAGCGCCCTCGTGTTAGCTTTCCTTCTAAAATATATCTGATGGTAACCTCTGGTTAGGAGACCGCATTCGTGTCGACCTACCTTAGAGTTTTGGATCTGTGACCGCCCTCGTGTCGGCTTTCCTTTTGAAAATCTATCTTGTGATGCTAACCTCTGGTTATGAGACAGCCTTCGTGTCGGCCTACCTTAGAGTTTAGGATTTGAGACCGCCCTCCTGTCGGCTTTCCTTCTAAAATCCATCTTGCGATGGTAACCTCTGGTTATGAGACCGCCTTCGTGTCAGCCTACCTTAGAGATTAGGATCTGAGACCGCCCTCGTGTCGGCTATCCTTCTAACATCCATCTTGTGATGGTACCCTCTGGTTATGAGGCCGCCTTCGTGTTGGCCTACCTTAGAGTTTAGGATCTGAGACCGGCCTCGTGTCGGCTTTCCTTCTAAAATCCATCTTGTGATGGTAACCTCTGGTTATGAGACCGCCTTCATGTCGGCATACCTTATAGTTTAGGATCCGAGAGCGCCCTCGTGTCAGCTTTTCTTCTAAAATTTATCTGATGGTAACCTCTGGTTATGAGACCACCTTCGTGTCGACCTACCTTAGAGTTTTGGATCTGTGACCGCCCTCGTGTCGGCTTTTCTTTTGAAAATCCAACTTGTGATGCTAACCTCTAGTTATGAGACCGCCTTCGTGTCGGCCTACCTTAGATTTTGGATCTGAGACCGCCCTCCTGTCGGCTTTCCGTCTAAAATCCATCTTGTGATGGTACCTTCTGGTTAAGAGACCGCCTTCGTGTCACCCTACCTTAGAGTTTAGGATCTGAGACCGCCCTCGTGTCGGCTTTCCTTCTAAAATCCATCTTGTGATGGTAACCTCTGGTTATGAGACCGCCTTCGTGTCGGCCTACCTTAGAGATTAGGATCTGAGACCGCCCTCGTGTCGGCTTTCCTTCTAAAATCCATCTTGTGATGGTACCCTCTGGTTATGAGGCCGCCTTCGTGTTGGCCTACCTTAGAGTTTAGGATATGAGACCGGCCTCGTGTCGGCTTTCCTTCTAAAATCCATCTTGTGATGGTAACCTCTGGTTATGAGACCGCCTTCATGTCGGCCTTCCTTAGAGTTTAGGTTCTGAGACCGGCCTCGTGTTGGCTTTCCTTCTAAAATCCATCTTGTGATGGTAACCTCTGGTTATGAGACCGCCTTCGTGTCGGCCTACCTTAGAGCTTAGGATCTGAGACCTCCCTCGTGTCGGATTTCCTTCTAAAATCCAAATTGTGATGGTACCCTCTGGTTATGAGACACCCCATCGTGTCGGCCTACCTTAGAGTTTAGGATCGGAGACACCCTCGTGTCGGCTTTCCTTTTGAAAATCAATCTTGTGATGGTACCATCTGGGTATGAGACCGCTTTCGTGTCGGCCTACCTTAGAGTTTAGGATCTGAGACCGCCCTCGTGTCGGCTTTACTTCTAAAATCCATCTTTTGATGGTAACCTCTGGTTATGAGACCGCCTTCGTGTCGGCCTACCTTATAGTTTAGGATCTGAGAGCGCCCTCGTGTTAGCTTTCCTTCTAAAATATATCTGATGGTAACCTCTGGTTATGAGACAGCCTTCGTGTCGGCCTACCTTAGAGTTTAGGATTTGAGACCGCCCTCCTGTCGGCTTTCCTTCTAAAATCCATCTTGCGATGGTAACCTCTGGTTATGAGACCGCCTTCGTGTCAGCCTACCTTAGAGATTAGGATCTGAGACCGCCCTCGTGTCGACTATCCTTCTAAAATCCATCTTGTGATGGTACCCTCTGGTTATGAGGCCGCCTTCGTGTTGGCCTACCTTAGAGCTTAGGATCTGAGACAGGCCTCGTGTCGGCTTTCCTTCTAAAATCCATCTTGTGATGGTAACCTCTGGTTATGAGACCGCCTTCATGTCGGCATACCTTATAGTTTAGGATCCGAGAGCCCCCTCGTGTCAGTTTTTCTTCTAAAATTTATCTGATGGTAACCTCTGGTTATGAGACCACCTTCGTGACGACCTACCTTAGAGTTTTGGATCTGTGACCGCCCTCGTGTCAGCTTTCCTTTTGAAAATCCATCTTGTGATGCTAACCTCTAGTTATGAGACCGCCTTCGTGTCGGCCTACCTTAGAGTTTAGGATCTGAGACCGCCCTCCTGTCGGCTTTCCTTCTAAAATCCATCTTGTGATGGTAACCTCTGGTTATGAGACCGCCTTCGTGTCAGCCAACCTTAGAGTTTAGGATCTGAGACCGCCCTCGTGTCGGCTTTCCTTCTAAAATCCATCATGTGATGGTACCTTCTGGTTATGAGACCGCCTTCGTGTCGGCCTACCTTAGAGTTTAGGATCTGAGACCGCCCTCGTGTCGGCTTTCCTTCTAAAATCCATCTTGTGATGGTAACCTCTGGTTATGAGACCGCCTTCGTGTCGGCCTACCTTAGAGATTAGTATCTGAGACCGCCCTCGTGTCGGCTTTCCTTCTAAAATCCATCTTGTGATGGTACCCTCTGGTTATGAGGCCGCCTTCGTGTTGGCCTACCTT
The DNA here is from genome assembly GCA_022829125.1 of Lathyrus tuberosus. Taxonomy (NCBI): domain Eukaryota; kingdom Viridiplantae; phylum Streptophyta; class Magnoliopsida; order Fabales; family Fabaceae; genus Lathyrus; species Lathyrus tuberosus. The sequence continues at coordinate 12,418,061 of JALAZF010000038.1, forward strand.
AGAGTTTAGGATATGAGACCGGCCTCGTGTCGGCTTTCCTTCTAAAATCCATCTTGTGATGGTAACCTCTGGTTATGAGACCGCCTTCATGTCGGCCTTCCTTAGAGTTTAGGTTCTGAGACCGGCCTCGTGTTGGCTTTCCTTCTAAAATCCATCTTGTGATGGTAACCTCTGGTTATGAGACCGCCTTCGTGTCGGCCTACCTTAGAGTTTAGGATCTGAGACCGCCCTCGTGTCGGATTTCCTTCTAAAATCCATATTGTGATGGTACCCTCTGGTTATGAGACCGCCTTCGTGTCGGCCTACCTTAGAGTTTAGGATCGGAGACACCCTCGTGTCGGCTTTCCTTTTGAAAATCAATCTTGTGATGGTACCATCTGGGTATGAGACCGCTTTCGTGTCGGCCTACCTTAGAGTTTAGGATCTGAGACCGCCCTCGTGTCGGCTTTCCTTCTAAAATCCATCTTGTGATGGTAACCTTTGGTTATGAGACCGCCTTCGTGTCGGCCTACCTTATAGTTTAGAATCTGAGAGCGCCCTCGTGTTAGCTTTCCTTCTAAAATATATCTGATGGTAACCTCTGGTTATGAGACCGCATTCGTATCGACCTACCTTAGAGTTTAGGATCTGAGACCGCCCTCCTGTCGGCTTTCCTTCTAAAATCCATCATGTGATGGGAACCTCTGGTTATGAGACCGCCTTCGTGTCAGCCTACCTTAGAGATTAGGATCTGAGACCGCCCTCGTGTCAGCTATCCTTCCAAAATCCATCTTGTGATGGTACCCTCTGGTTATGAGGCCGCCTTCGTGTTGGCCTACCTTAGAGTTTAGGATCTGAGACCGGCCTCGTGTCGGCTTTCCTTCTAAAATCCATCTTGTGATGGTAACCTCTGGTTATGAGACCGCCTTCATGTCGGTATACCTTATAGTTTAGGATCCGAGAGCGCCCTCGTGTCAGCTTTTCTTCTAAAATCTATCTGATGGTAACCTCTGGTTATGAGACCGCCTTCGTGTCGACCTACCTTAGAGTTTTGGATCTGTGACCGCCCTCGTGTCAGCTTTCCTTTTGAAAATCCATCTTGTGATGCTAACCTCTAGTTATGAGACCGCCTTCGTGTCGGCCTACCTTAGAGTTTAGGATCTGAGACCGCCCTCCTGTCGGCTTTCCTTCTAAAATCCATCTTGTGATGGTAACCTCTGGTTATGAGATCGCCTTCGTATCGGCCTACCTTAGAGTTTAGGATCTGAGACCGTCCTCGTGTCGGCTTTCCTTCTAAAATCCATCATGTGATGGTACCTTCTGGTTATGAGACCGCCTTCGTGTCGGCCTACCTTAGAGTTTAGGATCTGAGACCGCCTTCGTGTCGGCTTTCCTTCTAAAATCCATCTTGTGATGGTAACCTCTGGTTATGAGACCGCCTTCGTGTCGGCCTACCTTAGAGACTAGGATCTGAGACCGCCCTCGTGTCGGCTTTCCTTCTAAAATCCATCTTGTGATAGTACCCTATGGTTATGAGGCCTCCTTCGTGTTGGCCTACCTTAGAGTTTAGGATATGAGACCGGCCTCGTGTCGGCTTTCCTTCTAAAATCCATCTTGTGATGGTAACCTCTGGTTATGAGATCGCCTTCGTATCGGCCTACCTTAGAGTTTAGGATCTGAGACCGTCCTCGTGTCGGCTTTCCTTCTAAAATCCATCATGTGAAGGTACCTTCTGGTTATGAGACCGCCTTCGTGTCGGCCTACCTTAGAGTTTAGGATCTAAGACCGCCCTCGTGTCGGCTTTCCTTCTAACATCCATATTGTGATGGTACCCTCTGGTTATGAGACTGCCTTCGTGTCGGCCTACCTTAGAGTTTAGGATCGGAGACCACCCTCGTGTCGGCTTTCATTTTGAAAATCAATCTTGTGATGGTACCATCTGGGTATGAGACCGCTTTCGTTTCGGCCTACCTTAGAGTTTAGGATCTGAGACCGCCCTCGTGTTGGCTTTCCTTCTAAAATCCATCTTGTGATGGTACCCTCTGGTTATGAGGTAGCCTTCGTGTTGGCCTACCTTAGAGTTTAGGATCTGAGACCGGCCTCGTGTCGGCTTCCTTCTAAAATCCATCTTGTGATGGTACCCTCTGGTTATGAGGCTGCCTTCGTGTTGGCCTACCTTAGAGTTTAGGATCTGAGACCGGCCTCGTGTCGGCTTTCCTTCTAAAATCCATCTTGTGATGGTACCCTCTGGTTATGAGGCTGCCTTCGTGTTGGCCTACCTTAGAGTTTAGGATCTGAGACCGGCCTCGTGTCGGCTTTCCTTCTAAAATCCATCATGTGATGGTAACCTCCGGTTATGAGACCGCCTTCATGTCGGCATACCTTATAGTTTAGGATCCGAGAGCGCCCTCGTGTCCGCTTTTCTTCTAAAATCTATCTGATGGTAACCTCTGGTTATGAGACCGCCTTCGTGTTGACCTACCTTAGAGTTTTGGATCTGTGACCGCCCTCGTGTCAGCTTTCCTTTTGAAAATCCATCTTGTGATGCTAACCTCTAGTTATGAGACCGCCTTCGTGTCGGCCTACCTTAGAGTTTAGGATCTGAGACCGTCCTCCTGTCAGCTTTCCTTCTAAAATCCATCTTGTGATGGTACCTTCTGGTTATGAGACCGCCTTCGTGTCAGCCTACCTTAGAGTTTAGGATCTGAGACCGCCCTCGTGTCGGCTTTCCTTCTAAAATCCATATTGTGATGGTACCCTCTGGTTATAAGACCGCCTTCGTGTCGCCCTACCTTAGAGTTTTGGATCGGAGACCACCCTCGTGTCCGCTTTCCTTTTGAAAATCAATCTTGTGATGGTACCATCTGGGTATGAGACAGCTTTCGTGTCGGCCTACCTTAGAGTTTAGGATCTGAGACCGCCCTCGTGTCGGCTTTCCTTCTAAAATCCATCTTGTGATGGTACCTTCTGGTTATGAGACCGCCTTCGTGTCGGCCTACCTTAGAGTTTAGGATCTGAGACCGGCCTCGTGTCGGCTTTCCTTCTAAAATCCATCTTGTGATGGTAACCTCTGGTTATGAGACCGCCTTCGTGTCGGCCTACCTTAGAGTTTAGAATCTGAGAGCGCCCTCGTGTTAGCTTTCCTTCTAAAATATATCTGATGGTAACCTCTGGTTATGAGACCGCATTCGTATCGACCTACCTTAGAGTTTAGGATCTGAGACCGTCCTCCTGTCAGCTTTCCTTCTAAAATCCATCTTGTGATGGTACCTTCTGGTTATGAGACCGCCTTCGTGTCAGCCTACCTTAGAGTTTAGGATCTGAGACCGCCCTCGTGTCGGCTTTCCTTCTAAAATCCATCATGTGATGGTACCTTCTGGTTATGAGACCGCCTTCGTGTCAGCCTACCTTAGAGTTTAGGATCTGAGACCGCCCTCGTGTCGGCTTTCCTTCTAAAATCCATCTTATGATGGTACCCTCTGGTTATGAGGTCGCCTTCGTGTTGGCCTACCTTAGAGTTTAGGATATAAGACCGGTCTCGTGTCGGCTTTCCTTCTAAAATCCATCTTGTGATGGTAACCTCTGGTTATGAGACCGCCTTCATGTCGGCCTTCCTTAGAGTTTAGGTTCTGAGACCGGCCTCGTTTGGCTTTCCTTCTAAAATCCATCTTGTGATGGTAACATCTGGTTATGAGACCGCCTTCGTGTCGGCCTACCTTAGAGTTTAGGATCTAAGACCGCCCTCGTGTCGGCTTTCCATCTAACATCCATATTGTGATGGTACCCTCTGGTTATGAGACAGCCTTCGTGTCGCCCTACCTTAGAGTTTAGGATCGGAGACCACCCTCGTGTCGGCTTTCATTTTGAAAATCAATCTTGTGATGGTACCATCTGGGTATGAGACCGCTTTCGTTTCGGCCTACCTTAGAGTTTAGGATCTGAGACCGCCCTCGTGTTGGCTTTCCTTCTAAAATCCATCTTGTGATGGTACCCTCTGGTTATGAGGTAGCCTTCGTGTTGGCCTACCTTAGAGTTTAGGATCTGAGACCGGCCTCGTGTCGGCTTCCTTCTAAAATCCATCTTTTGATGGTAACCTCTGGTTATGAGACCGCCTTCGTGTCGGCCTACCTTATAGTTTAGAATCTGAGAGCTCCCTCGTGTTAGCTTTCCTTCTAAAATATATCTGATGGTAACCTCTGGTTATGAGACCGCATTCTTATCGACCTACCTTAGAGTTTAGGATCTGAGACCGCCCTCCTGTCGGCTTTCCTTCTAAAATCCATCATGTGATGGTAACCTCTGGTTATGAGACCGCCTTCGTGTCAGCCTACCTTAGAGATTAGGATCTGAGACCGCCCTCGTGTCAGCTATCCTTCTAAAATCCATCTTGTGATGGTACCCTCTGGTTATGAGGCTGCCTTCGTGTTGGCCTACCTTAGAGTTTAGGATCTGAGACCGGCCTCGTGTCGGCTTTCCTTCTAAAATCCATCATGTGATGGTAACCTCCGGTTATGAGACCGCCTTCATGTCAGCATACCTTATAGTTTAGGATCCGAGAGCGCCCTCGTGTCAGCTTTCCTTCTAAAATCCATCTTGTGATGGTACCTTCTGGTTATGAGACCGCCTTCGTGTCAGCCTACCTTAGAGTTTAGGATCTGAGACCGCCCTCGTGTCGGCTTTCCTTCTAAAATCCATATTGTGATGGTACCCTCTGGTTATAAGACCGCCTTCGTGTCGCCCTACCTAAGAGTTTTGGATCGGAGACCACCCTCGTGTCCGCTTTCCTTTTGAAAATCAATCTTGTGATGGTACCATCTGGGTATGAGACAGCTTTCGTGTCGGCCTACCTTAGAGTTTAGGATCTGAGACCGCCCTCGTGTCGGCTTTCCTTCTAAAATCCATCTTGTGATGGTAACCTCTGGTTATGAGACCGCCTTCGTGTCGGCCTACCTTAGAGTTTAGAATCTGAGAGCGCCCTCGTGTTAGCTTTCCTTCTAAAATATATCTGATGGTAACCTCTGGTTATGAGACCGCATTCGTATCGACCTACCTTAAAGTTTAGGATCTGAGACCGTCCTCCTGTCAGCTTTCCTTCTAAAATCCATCTTGTGATGGTACCTTCTGGTTATGCGACCGCCTTCGTGTCAGCCTACCTTAGAGTTTAGGATCTGAGACCGCCCTCGTGTCGGCTTTCCTTCTAAAATCCATCTTATGATGGTACCCTCTGGTTATGAGGCCGCCTTCGTGTTGGCCTACCTTAGAGTTTAGGATATAAGACCGGTCTCGTGTCGGCTTTCCTTCTAAAATCCATCTTGTGATGGTAACCTCTGGTTATGAGACCGCCTTCATGTCGGCCTTCCTTAGAGTTTAGGTTCTGAGACCGGCCTCGTTTGGCTTTCCTTCTAAAATCCATCTTGTGATGGTAACCTCTGGTTATGAGACCGCCTTCGTGTCGGCCTACCTTAGAGTTTAGGATCTGAGACCGCCCTCGTGTCGGATTTCCTTCTAAAATCCATATTGTGATGGTACCCTCTGGTTATAAGACCGCCTTCGTGTCGCCCTACCTTAGAGTTTTGGATCGGAGACCACCCTCGTGTCCGCTTTCCTTTTGAAAATCAATCTTGTGATGGTACCATCTGGGTATGAGACAGCTTTCGTGTCGGCCTACCTTAGAGTTTAGGATCTGAGACCGCCCTCGTGTCGACTTTCCTTCTAAAATCCATCTTGTGATGGTACCCTCTGGTTATGAGGTAGCCTTCGTGTTGGCCTACCTTAGAGTTTAGGATCTGAGACCGGCCTCGTGTCGGCTTTCCTTCTAAAATCCATCTTGTGATGGTAACCTCTGGTTATGAGACCGCCTTCGTGTCGGCCTACCTTATAGTTTAGAATCTGAGAGCGCCCTCGTGTTAGCTTTCCTTCTAAAATATATCTGATGGTAACCTCTGGTTATGAGACCGCATTCGTATCGACCTACCTTAGAGTTTAGGATCTGAGACCGCCCTCCTGTCGGCTTTCCTTCTAAAATCAATCATGTGATGGTAACCTCTGGTTATGAGACCGCCTTCGTGTCAGCCTACCTTAGAGATTAGGATCTGAGACCGCCCTCGTGTCAGCTATCCTTCTAAAATCCATCTTGTGATGGTACCCTCTGGTTATGAGGCCGCCTTCGTGTTGGCCTACCTTAGAGTTTAGGATCTGAGACCGGCCTCGTGTCGGCTTTCCTTCTAAAATCCATCTTGTGATGGTAACCTCTGGTTATGAGACCGCCTTCATGTCGGCATACCTTATAGTTTAGGATCCGAGAGCGCCCTCGTGTCAGCTTTTCTTCTAAAATCTATCTGATGGTAACCTCTGGTTATGAGACCGCCTTCGTGTCGACCTACCTTAGAGTTTTGGATCTTTGACCGCCCTCGTGTCAGCTTTCCTTTTGAAAATCTATCTTGTGATGCTAACCTCTAGTTATGAGACCGCCTTCGTGTCGGCCTACCTTAGAGTTTAGGATCTGAGACCGCCCTCCTGTCGGCTTTCCTTCTAAAATCCATCTTGTGATGGTAACCTCTGGTTATGAGATCGCCTTCGTATCGGCCTACCTTAGAGTTTAGGATCTGAGACCGTCCTCGTGTCGGCTTTCCTTCTAAAATCCATCATGTGATGGTACCTTCTGGTTATGAGACCGCCTTCGTGTCGGCCTACCTTAGAGTTTAGGATCTGAGACCGCCTTCGTGTCGGCTTTCCTTCTAAAATCCATCTTGTGATGGTAACCTCTGGTTATGAGACCGCCTTCGTGTCGGCCTACCTTAGAGACTAGGATCTGAGACCGCCCTCGTGTCGGCTTTCCTTCTAAAATCCATCTTGTGATAGTACCCTCTGGTTATGAGGCCTCCTTCGTGTTGGCCTACCTTAGAGTTTAGGATATGAGACCGGCCTCGTGTCGGCTTTCCTTCTAAAATCCATCTTGTGATGGTAACCTCTGGTTATGAGATCGCCTTCGTATCGGCCTACCTTAGAGTTTAGGATCTGAGACCGTCCTCGTGTCGGCTTTCCTTCTAAAATCCATCATGTGAAGGTACCTTCTGGTTATGAGACCGCCTTCGTGTCGGGCTACCTTAGAGTTTAGGATCTGAGACCGCCCTCGTGTCGGCTTTCCTTCTAACATCCATATTGTGATGGTACCCTCTGGTTATGAGACAGCCTTCGTGTCGGCCTACCTTAGAGTTTAGGATCGGAGACCACCCTCGTGTCGGCTTTCATTTTGAAAATCAATCTTGTGATGGTACCATCTGGGTATGAGACCGCTTTCGTGTCGGCCTACCTTAGAGTTTAGGATCTGAGACCGCCCTCGTGTCGGCTTTCCTTCTAAAATCCATCTTGTGATGGTACCCTCTGGTTATGAGGTAGCCTTCGTGTTGGCCTACCTTAGAGTTTAGGATCTGAGACCGGCCTCGTGTCGGCTTTCCTTCTAAAATCCATCTTGTGATGGTAACCTCTGGTTATGAGACCGCCTTCGTGTCGGCCTACCTTATAGTTTAGAATCTGAGAGCGCCCTCGTGTTAGATTTCCTTCTAAAATATATCTGATGGTAACCTCTGGTTATGAGACCGCATTCGTATCGACCTACCTTAGAGTTTAGGATCTGAGACCGCCCTCCTGTCGGCTTTCCTTCTAAAATCCATCATGTGATGGTAACCTCTGGTTATGAGACCGCCTTCGTGTCAGCCTACCTTAGAGATTAGGATCTGAGACCGCCCTCGTGTCGGCTTTCCTTCTAAAATCCATCTTGTGATGGTACCCTCTGGTTATGAGGTAGCCTTCGTGTTGGCCTACCTTAGAGTTTAGGATCTGAGACCGGCCTCGTGTCGGCTTTCCTTCAAAAATCCATCATGTGATGGTACCTTCTGGTTATGAGACCGCCTTCGTGTCGGCCTACCTTATAGTTTAGAATCTGAGAGCGCCCTCGTGTTAGCTTTCCTTCTAAAATATATCTGATGGTAACCTCTGGTTATGAGACCGCATTCGTATCGACCTACCTTAGAGTTTAGGATCTGAGACCGCCCTCCTGTCGGCTTTCCTTCTAAAATCCATCTTGTGATGGTAACCTCTGGTTATGAGATCGCCTTCGTATCGGCCTACCTTAGAGTTTAGGATCTGAGACCGTCCTCGTGTCGGCTCTCCTTCTAAAATCCATCATGTGATGGTACCTTCTGGTTATGAGACCGCCTTCGTGTCGGCCTACCTTAGAGTTTAGGATCTGAGACCGCCTTCGTGTAGGCTTTCCTTCTAAAATCCATCTTGTGATGGTAACCTTAGGTTATGAGACCGCCTTCGTGTCGGCCTACCTTAGAGAATAGGATCTGAGACCGCCCTCGTGTCGGCTTTCCTTCCAAAATCCATCTTGTGATAGTACCCTCTGGTTATGAGGCCTCCTTCGTGTCGGCCTACCTTAGAGACTAGGATCTGAGACCGCCCTCGTGTCGGCTTTCCTTCTAAAATCCATCTTGTGATAGTACCCTCTGGTTATGAGGCCTCCTTCGTGTTGGCCTACCTTAGAGTTTAGGATATGAGACCGGCCTCGTGTCGGCTTTCCTTCTAAAATCCATCTTGTGATGGTAACCTCTGGTTATGAGATCGCCTTCGTATCGGCCTACCTTAGAGTTTAGGATCTGAGACCGTCCTCGTGTCGGCTTTCCTTCTAAAATCCATCTTGTGATGGTAACCTCTGGTTATGAGATCGCCTTCGTATCGGCCTACCTTAGAGTTTAGGATCTGAGACCGTCCTCGTGTCGGCTTTCCTTCTAAAATCCATCATGTGATGGTACCTTCTGGTTATGAGACCGCCTTCGTGTCGGCCTACCTTAGAGTTTAGGATCTGAGACCGCCTTCGTGTCGGCTTTCCTTCTAAAATCCATCTTGTGATGGTAACCTCTGGTTATGAGACCGCCTTCGTGTCGGCCTACCTTAGAGACTAGGATCTGAGACCGCCCTCCTGTCGGCTTTCCTTCTAAAATCCATCTTGTGATAGTACCCTCTGGTTATGAGGCCTCCTTCGTGTTGGCCTACCTTAGAGTTTAGGATATGAGACCGGCCTCGTGTCGGCTTTCCTTCTAAAATCCATCTTGTGATGGTAACCTCTGGTTATGAGATCGCCTTCGTATCGGCCTACCTTAGAGTTTAGGATCTGAGACCGTCCTCGTGTCGGCTTTCCTTCTAAAATCCATCATGTGAAGGTACCTTCTGGTTATGAGACCGCCTTCGTGTCGGGCTACCTTAGAGTTTAGGATCTGAGACCGCCCTCGTGTCGGCTTTCCTTCTAACATCCATATTGTGATGGTACCCTCTGGTTATGAGACAGCCTTCGTGTCGGCCTACCTTAGAGTTTAGGATCGGAGACCACCCTCGTGTCGGCTTTCATTTTGAAAATCAATCTTGTGATGGTACCATCTGGGTATGAGACCGCTTTCGTGTCGGCCTACCTTAGAGTTTAGGATCTGAGACCGCCCTCGTGTCGGCTTTCCTTCTAAAATCCATCTTGTGATGGTACCCTCTGGTTATGAGGTAGCCTTCGTGTTGGCCTACCTTAGAGTTTAGGATCTGAGACCGGCCTCGTGTCGGCTTTCCTTCTAAAATCCATCTTGTGATGGTAACCTCTGGTTATGAGACCGCCTTCGTGTCGGCCTACCTTATAGTTTAGAATCTGAGAGCGCCCTCGTGTTAGCTTTCCTTCTAAAATATATCTGATGGTAACCTCTGGTTATGAGACCGCATTCGTATCGACCTACCTTAGAGTTTAGGATCTGAGACCGCCCTCCTGTAGGCTTTCCTTCTAAAATCCATCATGTGATGGTAACCTCTGGTTATGAGACCGCCTTCGTGTCAGCCTACCTTAGAGATTAGGATCTGAGACCGCCCTCGTGTCAGCTATCCTTCTAAAATCCATCTTGTGATGGTACCCTCTGGTTATGAGGCCACCTTCGTGTTGGCCTACCTTAGAGTTTAGGATCTGAGACCGGCCTCGTGTCGGCTTTCCTTCAAAAATCCATCATGTGATGGTACCTTCTGGTTATGAGACCGCCTTCGTGTCGGCCTACCTTATAGTTTAGAATCTGAGAGCGCCCTCGTGTTAGCTTTCCTTCTAAAATATATCTGATGGTAACCTCTGGTTATGAGACCGCATTCGTATCGACCTACCTTAGAGTTAAGGATCTGAGACCGCCCTCCTGTCGGCTTTCCTTCTAAAATCCATCTTGTGATGGTAACCACTGGTTATGAGATCGCCTTCGTATCGGCCTACCTTAGAGTTTAGGATCTGAGACCGTCCTCGTGTCGGCTTTCCTTCTAAAATCCATCATGTGATGGTACCTTCTGGTTATGAGACCTCCTTCGTGTCGGCCTACCTTAGAGTTTAGGATCTGAGACCGCCTTCGTGTCGGCTTTCCTTCTAAAATCCATCTTTTGATGGTAACCTCTGGTTATGAGACCGCCTTCGTGTCGGCCTACCTTAGAGACTAGGATCTGAGACCGCCCTCGTGTCGGCTTTCCTTCTAAAATCCATCTTGTGATAGTACCCTCTAGTTATGAGGCCTCCTTCGTGTCGGCCTACCTTAGAGACTAGGATCTGAGACCGCCCTCGTGTCGGCTTTCCTTCTAAAATCCATCTTGTGATTGTACCCTCTGGTTATGAGGCCTCCTTCGTGTTGGCCTACCTTAGAGTTTAGGATATGAGACCGGCCTCGTGTCGGCTTTCCTTCTAAAATCCATCTTGTGATGGTAACCTCTGGTTATGAGATCGCCTTCGTATCGGCCTACCTTAGAGTTTAGGATCTGAGACCGTCCTCGTGTCGGCTTTCCTTCTAAAATCCATCATGTGAAGGTACCTTCTGGTGATGAGACCGCCTTCGTGTCGGGCTACCTTAGAGTTTAGGATCTGAGACCGCCCTCGTGTCGGCTTTCCTTCTAACATCCATATTGTGATGGTACCCTCTGGTTATGAGACAGCCTTCGTGTCGGCCTACCTTAGAGTTTAGGATCGGAGACCACCCTCGTGTCGGCTTTCATTTTGAAAATCAATCTTGTGATGGTACCATCTGGGTATGAGACCGCTTTCGTGTCGGCCTACCTTAGAGTTTAGGATCTGAGACCGCCCTCGTGTCGGCTTTCCTTCTAAAATCCATCTTGTGATGGTACCTTCTGGTTATGAGACCGCCTTCGTGTCGGCCTACCTTAGAGTTTAGGATCTGAGACCGCCTTCGTGTCGGCTTTCCTTCTAAAATCCATCTTGTGATGGTAACCTCTGGTTATGAGACCGCCTTCGTGTCGGCCTACCTTAGAGACTAGGATCTGAGACCGCCCTCGTGTCGTCTTTCCTTCTAAAATCCATCTTGTGATAGTACCCTCTGGTTATGAGGCCTCCTTCGTGTCGGCCTACCTTAGAGACTAGGATCTGAGACCGCCCTCGTGTCGGCTTTCCTTCTAAAATCCATCTTGTGATAGTACCCTCTGGTTATGAGGCCTCCTTCGTGTTGGCCTACCTTAGAGTTTAGGATATGAGACCGGCCTCGTGTCGGCTTTCCTTCTAAAATCCATCTTGTGATGGTAACCTCTGGTTATGAGATCGCCTTCGTATCGGCCTACCTTAGAGTTTAGGATCTGAGACCGTCCTCGTGTCGGCTTTCCTTCTAAAATCCATCATGTGAAGGTACCTTCTGGTTATGAGACCGCCTTCGTGTCGGGCTACCTTAGAGTTTAGGATCTGAGACCGCCCTCGTGTCGGCTTTCCTTCTAACATCCATATTGTGATGGTACCCTCTGGTTATGAGACAGCCTTCGTGTCGGCCTACGTTAGAGTTTAGGATCGGAGACCACCCTCGTGTCGGCTTTCATTTTGAAAATCAATCTTGTGATGGTACCATCTGGGTATGAGACCGCTTTCGTGTCGGCCTACCTTAGAGTTTAGGATCTGAGACCGCCCTCGTGTCGGCTTTCCTTCTAAAATCCATCTTGTGATGGTACCCTCTGGTTATGAGGTAGCCTTCGTGTTGGCCTACCTTAGAGTTTAGGATCTGAGACCGGCCTCGTGTCGGCTTTCCTTCTAAAATCCATCTTGTGATGGTAACCTCTGGTTATGAGACCGCCTTCGTGTCGGCCTACCTTATAGTTTAGAATCTGAGAGCGCCCTCGTGTTAGCTTTCCTTCTAAAATATATCTGATGGTAACCTCTGGTTATGAGACCGCATTCGTATCGACCTACCTTAGAGTTTAGGATCTGAGACCGCCCTCCTGTCGGCTTTCCTTCTAAAATCCATCATGTGATGGTAACCTCTGGTTATGAGACCGCCTTCGTGTCAGCCTACCTTAGAGATTAGGATCTGAGACCGCCCTCGTGTCAGCTATCCTTCTAAAATCCATCTTGTGATGGTACCCTCTGGTTATGAGGCCACCTTCGTGTTGGCCTACCTTAGAGTTTAGGATCTGAGACCGGCCTCGTGTCGGCTTTCCTTCAAAAATCCATCATGTGATGGTACCTTCTGGTTATGAGACCGCCTTCGTGTCGGCCTACCTTATAGTTTAGAATCTGAGAGCGCCCTCGTGTTAGCTTTCCTTCTAAAATATATCTGATGGTAACCTCTGGTTATGAGACCGCATTCGTATCGACCTACCTTAGAGTTTAGGATCTGAGACCGCCCTCCTGTCGGCTTTCCTTCTAAAATCCATCTTGTGATGGTAACCTCTGGTTATGAGATCGCCTTCGTATCGGCCTACCTTAGAGTTTAGGATCTGAGACCGTCCTCGTGTCGGCTTTCCTTCTAAAATCCATCATGTGATGGTACCTTCTGGTTATGAGACCGCCTTCGTGTCGGCCTACCTTAGAGTTTAGGATCTGAGACCGCCTTCGTGTCGGCTTTCCTTCTAAAATCCATCTTGTGATGGTAACCTCTGGTTATGAGACCGCCTTCGTGTCGGCCTACCTTAGAGACTAGGATCTGAGACCGCCCTCGTGTCGGCTTTCCTTCTAAAATCCATCTTGTGATAGTACCCTCTGGTTATGAGGCCTCCTTCGTGTTGGCCTACCTTAGAGTTTAGGATATGAGACCGGCCTCGTGTCGGCTTTCCTTCTAAAATCCATCTTGTGATGGTAACCTCTGGTTATGAGACCGCCTTCATGTCGGCCTTCCTTAGAGTTTAGGTTCTGAGACCGGCCTCGTTTGGCTTTCCTTCTAAAATCCATCTTGTGATGGTAACCTCTGGTTATGAGACCGCCTTCGTGTCGGCCTACCTTAGAGTTTAGGATCTGAGACCGCCCTCGTGTCGGATTTCCTTCTAAAATCCATATTGTGATGGTACCCTCTGGTTATAAGACCGCCTTCGTGTCGCCCTACCTTAGAGTTTTGGATCGGAGACCACCCTCGTGTCCGCTTTCCTTTTGAAAATCAATCTTGTGATGGTACCATCTGGGTATGATACCGCTTTCGTGTCGGCCTACCTTAGAGTTTAGGATCTGAGACCGCCCTCGTGTCGGCTTTCCTTCTAAAATCCATCTTGTGATGGTACCCTCTGGTTATGAGGTAGCCTTCGTGTTGGCCTACCTTAGAGTTTACGATCTGAGACCGGCCTCGTGTCGGCTTTCCTTCTAAAATCCATCTTGTGATGGTAACCTCTGGTTATGAGACCGCCTTCGTGTCGGCCTACCTTATAGTTTAGAATCTGAGAGCTCCCTCGTGTTAGCTTTCATTCTAAAATATATCTGATGGTAACCTCTGGTTATGAGACCGCATTCTTATCGACCTACCTTAGAGTTTAGGATCTGAGACCGCCCTCCTGTAGGCTTTCCTTCTAAAATCCATCATGTGATGGTAACCTCTGGTTATGAGACCGCCTTCGTGTCAGCCTACCTTAGAGATTAGGATCTGAGACCGCCCTCGTGTCAGCTATCCTTCTAAAATCCATCTTGTGATGGTACCCTCTGGTTATGAGGCCGCCTTCGTGTTGGCCTACCTTAGAGTTTAGGATTTGAGACCGGCCTCGTGTCGGCTTTCCTTCAAAAATCCATCATGTGATGGTAACCTCCGGTTATGAGACCGCCTTCATGTCGGCATACCTTATAGTTTAGGATCCGAGAGCGCCCTCGTGTCAGCTTTTCTTCTAAAATCTATCTGATGGTAACCTCTGGTTATGAGACCGCCTTCGTGTCGACCTACCTTAGAGTTTTGGATCTGTGACCGCCCTCGTGTCAGCTTTCCTTTTGAAAATCCATCTTGTGATGCTAACCTCTAGTTATGAGACCGCCTTCGTGTCGGCCTACCTTAGAGTTTAGGATCTGAGACCGTCCTCCTGTCAGCTTTCCTTCTAAAATCCATCTTGTGATGGTACCTTCTGGTTATGAGACCGCCTTCGTGTCAGCCTACCTTACAGTTTAGGATCTGAGACCGCCCTCGTGTCGGCTTTCCTTCTAAAATCCATCATGTGATGGTACCTTCTGGTTATGAGACCGCCTTCGTGTCAGCCTACCTTAGAGTTTAGGATCTGAGACCGCCCTCGTGTCGGCTTTCCTTCTAAAATCCATCTTATGATGGTACCCTCTGGTTATGAGGCCGCCTTCGTGTTGGCCTACCTTAGAGTTTAGGATATGAGACCGGTCTCGTGTCGGCTTTCCTTCTAAAATCCATCTTGTGATGGTAACCTCTGGTTATGAGACCGCCTTCATGTCGGCCTTCCTTAGAGTTTAGGTTCTGAGACCGGCCTCGTTTGGCTTTCCTTCTAAAATCCATCTTGTGATGGTAACCTCTGGTTATGAGACCGCCTTCGTGTCGGCCTACCTTAGAGTTTAGGATCTGAGACCGCCCTCGTGTCGGATTTCCTTCTAAAATCCATATTGTGTTGGTACCCTCTGGTTATAAGACCGCCTTCGTGTCGCCCTACCTTAGAGTTTTGGATCGGAGACCACCCTCGTGTCCGCTTTCCTTTTGAAAATCAATCTTGTGATGGTACCATCTGGGTATGAGACAGCTTTCGTGTCGGCCTACCTTAGAGTTTAGGATCTGAGACCGCCCTCGTGTCGACTTTCCTTCTAAAATCCATCTTGTGATGGTACCCTCTGGTTATGAGGTAGCCTTCGTGTTGGCCTACCTTAGAGTTTAGGACCTGAGACCGGCCTCGTGTCGGCTTTCCTTCTAAAATCCATCTTGTGATGGTAACCTCTGGTTATGAGACCGCCTTCGTGTCGGCCTACCTTATAGTTTAGGATCTGAGAGCGCCCTCGTGTTAGCTTTCCTTCTAAAATATATCTGATGGTAACCTCTGGTTATGAGACCGCATTCGTGTCGACCTACCTTAGAGTTTTGGATCTGTGACCGCCCTCGTGTCGGCTTTCCTTTTGAAAATCTATCTTGTGATGCTAACCTCTGGTTATGAGACAGCCTTCGTGTCGGCCTGCCTTAGAGTTTAGGATTTGAGACCGCCCTCCTGTCGGATTTCCTTCTAAAATCCATCTTGCGATGGTAACCTCTGGTTATAAGACCGCCTTCGTGTCAGCCTACCTTAGAGATTAGGATCTGAGACCGCCCTCGTGTCGGCTATCCTTCTAAAATCCATCTTGTGATGGTACCCTCTTGTTATGAGGCCGCCTTCGTGTTGGCCTACCTTAGAGTTTAGGATCAGAGACCGGCCTCGTGTCGGCTTTCCTTCTAAAATCCATCTTGTGATGGTAACCTCTGGTTATGAGACCGCCTTCATGTCGGCATACCTTATAGTTTAGGATCCGAGAGCGCCCTCGTGTCAGCTTTTCTTCTAAAATTTATCTGATGGTAACCTCTGGTTATGAGACCACCTTCGTGTCGACCTACCTTGGAGTTTTGGATCTGTGACCGCCCTCGTGTCGGCTTTTCTTTTGAAAACCCAACTTGTGATGCTAACCTCTAGTTATGAGACAGCCTTCGTGCCGGCCTACCTTAGAGGTTAGGATCTGAGACCGCCCTCCTGTCGGCTTTCCTTCTAAAATCCATCTTGTGATGGTACCTTCTGGTTAGGAGACCGCCTTCGTGTCAACCTACCTTAGAGTTTAGGATCTGAGACCGCCCTCGTGTCGGCTTTCCTTCTAAAATCCATCATGTTATGGTACCTTCTGGTTATGAGACCGCCTTCGTGTCGGCCTACCTTAGAGTTTAGGATCTGAGACCGCCCTCATGTCGGCTTTCCTTCTAAAATCCATCTTGTGATGGTAACCTCTGGTTATGAGACCGCCTTCGTGTCGGCCTACCTTAGAGATTAGGATCTGAGACCGCCCTCTTGTCGGCTTTCCTTCTAAAATCCATCTTGTGATGGTACCCTCTGGTTATGAGGCTGCTTTCGTGTTGGCCTACCTTAGAGTTTAGGATATGAGACCGGCCTCGTGTCGGCTTTCCTTCTAAAATCCATCTTGTGATGGTAACCTCTGGTTATGAGACCGCCTTCATGTCGGCCTTCCTTAGAGTTTAGGTTCTGAGACCGGCCTCGTGTTGGCTTTCCTTCTAAAATCCATCTTGTGATGGTAACCTCTGGTTATGAGACCGCCTTCGTGTCGGCCTACCTTAGAGTTTAGGATCTGAGACCGCCCTCGTGTCGGATTTCCTTCTAAAATCCATATTGTAATGGTACCCTCTGGTTATGAGACACCCCATCGTGTCGGCCTACCTTAGAGTTTAGGATCGGAGTCACCCTCGTGTCGGCTTTTCTTTTGAAAATCAATCTTGTGATGGTACCATCTGGGTATGAGACCGCTTTCGTGTCGGCCTACCTTAGAGTTTAGGATCTGAGACCGCCCTCGTGTCGGCTTTCCTTCTAAAATCCATCTTTTAATGGTAACCTCTGGTTATGAGACTGCCTTCGTGTCGGCCTACCTTATAGTTATGGATCTGAGAGCGTCCTCGTGTTAGCTTTCCTTCTAAAATATATCTGATGGTAACCTCTGGTTATGAGACCGCATTCGTGTCGACCTACCTTAGAGTTTTGGATCTGTGACCGCCCTCGTGTCGGCTTTCCTTTTGAAAATCTATCTTGTGATGCTAACCTCTGGTTATGAGACAGCCTTCGTGTCGGCCTGCCTTAGAGTTTAGGATTTGAGACCGCCCTCCTGTCGGATTTCCTTCTAAAATCCATCTTGCGATGGTAACCTCTGGTTATAAGACCGCCTTCGTGTCAGCCTACCTTAGAGATTAGGATCTGAGACCGCCCTCGTGTCGGCTATCCTTCTAAAATCCATCTTGTGATGGTACCCTCTTGTTATGAGGCCGCCTTCGTGTTGGCCTACCTTAGAGTTTAGGATCAGAGACCGGCCTCGTGTCGGCTTTCCTTCTAAAATCCATCTTGTGATGGTAACCTCTGGTTATGAGACCGCCTTCATGTCGGCATACCTTATAGTTTAGGATCCGAGAGCGCCCTCGTGTCAGCTTTTCTTCTAAAATTTATCTGATGGTAACCTCTGGTTATGAGACCACCTTCGTGTCGACCTACCTTGGAGTTTTGGATCTGTGACCGCCCTCGTGTCGGCTTTTCTTTTGAAAACCCAACTTGTGATGCTAACCTCTAGTTATGAGACAGCCTTCGTGCCGGCCTACCTTAGAGGTTAGGATCTGAGACCGCCCTCCTGTCGGCTTTCCTTCTAAAATCCATCTTGTGATGGTACCTTCTGGTTAGGAGACCGCCTTCGTGTCAACCTACCTTAGAGTTTAGGATCTGAGACCGCCCTCGTGTCGGCTTTCCTTCTAAAATCCATCATGTTATGGTACCTTCTGGTTATGAGACCGCCTTCGTGTCGGCCTACCTTAGAGTTTAGGATCTGAGACCGCCCTCATGTCGGCTTTCCTTCTAAAATCCATCTTGTGATGGTAACCTCTGGTTATGAGACCGCCTTCGTGTCGGCCTACCTTAGAGATTAGGATCTGAGACCGCCCTCTTGTCGGCTTTCCTTCTAAAATCCATCTTGTGATGGTACCCTCTGGTTATGAGGCCGCTTTCGTGTTGGCCTACCTTAGAGTTTAGGATATGAGACCGGCCTCGTGTCGGCTTTCCTTCTAAAATCCATCTTGTGATGGTAACCTCTGGTTATGAGACCGCCTTCATGTCGGCCTTCCTTAGAGTTTAGGTTCTGAGACCGGCCTCGTGTTGGCTTTCCTTCTAAAATCCATCTTGTGATGGTAACCTCTGGTTATGAGACCGCCTTCGTGTCGGCCTACCTTAGAGTTTAGGATCTGAGACCGCCCTCGTGTCGGATTTCCTTCTAAAATCCATATTGTAATGGTACCCTCTGGTTATGAGACACCCCATCGTGTCGGCCTACCTTAGAGTTTAGGATCGGAGTCACCCTCGTGTCGGCTTTCCTTTTGAAAATCAATCTTGTGATGGTACCATCTGGGTATGAGACCGCTTTCGTGTCGGCCTACCTTAGAGTTTAGGATCTGAGACCGCCCTCGTGTCGGCTTTCCTTCTAAAATCCATCTTTTAATGGTAACCTCTGGTTATGAGACTGCCTTCGTGTCGGCCTACCTTATAGTTATGGATCTGAGAGCGTCCTCGTGTTAGCTTTCCTTCTAAAATATATCTGATGGTAACCTCTGGTTATGAGACCGCATTCGTGTCGACCTACCTTAGAGTTTTGGATCTGTGACCGCCCTCGTGTCGGCTTTCCTTTTGAAAATCTATCTTGTGATGCTAACCTCTGGTTATGAGACATCCTTCGTGTCGGCCTACCTTAGAGTTTAGGATTTGAGACCGCCCTCCTGTCGGCTTTCCTTCTAAAATCCATCTTGCGATGGTAACCTCTGGTTATGAGACCGCCTTCGTGTCAGCCTACCTTAGAGATTAGGATCTGAGACCGCCCTCGTGTCGGCTATCCTTCTAAAATCCATCTTGTGATGGTACCCTCTGGTTATGAGGCCGCCTTCGTGTTGGCCTACCTTAGAGTTTAGGATCTGAGACTGGCCTCGTGTCGGCTTTCCTTCTAAAATCCATCTTGTGATGGTAACCTCTGGTTATGAGACCGCCTTCATGTCGGCATACCTTATAGTTTAGGATCCGAGAGCGCCCTCGTGTCAGCTTTTCTTCTAAAATTTATCTGATGGGAACCTCTGGTTATGAGACCACCTTCGTGTCGACCTACCTTAGAGTTTTGGATCTGTGACCGCCCTCGTGTCGGCTTTTCTTTTGAAAATCCAACTTGTGATGCTAACCTCTAGTTATGAGACCGCCTTCGTGTCGGCCTACCTTAGAGTTTAGGATCTGAGACCGCCCTCCTGTCGGCTTTCCTTCTAAAATCCATCTTGTGATGGTACCTTCTGGTTATGAGACCACCTTCGTGTCAGCCTACCTTAGAGTTTAGGATCTGAGACCGCCCTCGTGTCGGCTTTCCTTCTAAAATCCATCATGTGATGGTACCTTCTGGTTATGAGACCGCCTTCGTGTCGGCCTACCTTAGAGTTTAGGATCTGAGACCGCCCTCGTGTCGGCTTTCCTTCTAAAATCCATCTTGTGATGGTAACCTCTGGTTATGAGACCGCCTTCGTGTCCGCCTACCTTAGAGATTAGGATCTGAGACCGCCCTCGTGTCGGCTTTCCTTCTAAAATCCATCTTGTGATGGTACCCTCTGGTTATGAGGCCGCCTTCGTGTTGGCCTACCTTAGAGTTTAGGATATGAGACCGGCCTCGTGTCGGCTTTCCTTGTAAAATCCATCTTGTGATGGTAACCTCTGGTTATGAGACCGCCTTCATGTCGGCCTTCCTTAGAGTTTAGGTTCTGAGACCGGCCTCGTGTCGGATTTCCTTCTAAAATCCATATTGTGATGGTACCCTCTGGTTATGAGACCGCCTTCGTGTCGGCCTACCTTAGAGTTTAGGATCGGAGACACCCTCGTGTCGGCTTTCCTTTTGAAAATCAATCTTGTGATGGTACCATCTGGGTATGAGACCGCTTTCGTGTCGGCCTACCTTAGAGTTTAGGATCTGAGACCGCCCTCGTGTCGGCTTTCCTTCTAAAATCCATCTTGTGATGGTACCCTCTGGTTATGAGGTAGCCTTCGTGTTGGCCTACCTTAGAGTTTAGGATCTGAGACCGGCCTCGTGTCGGCTTTCCTTCTAAAATCCATCTTGTGATGGTAACCTCTGGTTATGAGACCGCCTTCATGTCGGCATACCTTATAGTTTAGGATCCGAGAGCGCCCTCGTGTCAGCTTTTCTTCTAAAATCTATCTGATGGTAACCTCTGGTTATGAGACCGCCTTCGTGTCGACCTACCTTAGAGTTTTGGATCTGTGACCGCCCTCGTGTCAGCTTTCCTTTTGAAAATCCATCTTGTGATGCTAACCTCTAGTTATGAGACCGCCTTCGTGTCGGCCTACCTTAGAGTTTAGGATCTGAGACCGCCCTCCTGTCGGCTTTCCTTCTAAAATCCATCTTGTGATGGTAACCTCTAGTTATGAGATCGCCTTCGTATCGGCCTACCTTAGAGTTTAGGATCTGAGACCGTCCTCGTGTCGGCTTTCCTTCTAAAATCCATATTGTGATGGTACCCTCTGGTTATGAGACCGCCTTCGTGTCGGCCTACCTTAGAGTTTAGGATCGGAGACACCCTCGTGTCGGCTTTCCTTTTGAAAATCAATCTTGTGATGGTACCATCTGGGTATGAGACCGCTTTCGTGCCGGCCTACCTTAGAGTTTAGGATCTGAGACCGCCCTCGTGTCGGCTTTCCTTCTAAAATCCATCTTGTGATGGTACCCTCTGGTTATGAGGTAGCCTTCGTGTTGGCCTACCTTAGAGTTTAGGATCTGAGACCGGCCTCGTGTCGGCTTTCCTTCTAAAATCCATCTTGTGATGGTAACCTCTGGTTATGAGACCGCCTTCATGTCTGCCTACCTTAGAGTTTAGGATATGAGACCGCCTTCGTGTTGGCTTTCCTTCAAAAATCCATATTGTGATGGTACCCTCTGGTTATGAGACCGCCTTCGTGTCGGCCTACCTTAGAGTTTAGGATCGGAGACACCCTCGTGTCGGCTTTCCTTTTGAAAATCAATCTTGTGATGGTACCATCTGGGTATGAGACCGCTTTCGTGTCGGCCTACCTTAGAGTTTAGGATCTGAGACCGCCCTCGTGTCGGCTTTCCTTCTAAAATCCATCTTGTGATGGTACCCTCTGGTTATGAGGTAGCCTTCGTGTTGGCCTACCTTAGAGTTTAGGATCTGAGACCGGCCTCGTGTCGGCTTTCCTTCTAAAATCCATCTTGTGATGGTAACCTCTGGTTATGAGACCGCCTTCATGTCGGCATACCTTATAGTTTAGGATCCGAGAGCGCCCTCGTGTCAGCTTTTCTTCTAAAATCTATCTGATGGTAACCTCTGGTTATGAGATCGCCTTCGTGTCGACCTACCTTAGAGTTTTGGATCTGTGACCGCCCTCGTGTCAGCTTTCCTTTTGAAAATCCATCTTGTGATGCTAACCTCTAGTTATGAGACCGCCTTCGTGTCGGCCTACCTTAGAGTTTAGGATCTGAGACCGCCCTCCTCTCGGCTTTCCTTCTAAAATCCATCTTGTGATGGTAACCTCTAGTTATGAGATCGCCTTCGTATCGGTCTACCTTAGAGTTTAGGATCTGAGACCGTCCTCGTGTCGGCTTTCCTTCTAAAATCCATCATGTGATGGTACCTTCTGGTTATGAGACCGCCTTCGTGTCGGCCTACCTTAGAGTTTAGGATCAGAGACCGCCTTCGTGTCGGCCTACCTTAGAGTTTAGGATCAGAGACCGCCTTCGTGTCGGCTTTCCTTCTAAAATCCATCTTGTGATGGTAACCTCTGGTTATGAGACCGCCTTCGTGTCGGCCTACCTTAGAGACTAGGATCTGAGACCGCCCTCGTGTCGGCTTTCCTTCTAAAATCCATCTTGTGATAGTACCCTCTGGTTATGAGGCCTCCTTCGTGTTGGCCTACCTTAGAGTTTAGGATATGAGACCGGCCTCGTGTCGGCTTTCCTTCTAAAATCCATCATGTGAAGGTACCTTCTGGTTATGAGACCGCCTTCGTGTCGGCCTACCTTAGAGTTTAGGATCTAAGAGCGCCCTCGTGTCGGCTTTCCTTCTAACATCCATATTGTGATGGTACCCTCTGGTTATGAGACAGCCTTCGTGTCGGCCTACCTTAGAGTTTAGGATCGGAGACCACCCTCGTGTCGGCTTTCCTTTTGAAAATCAATCTTGTGATGGTACCATCTGGGTATGAGACCGCTTTCGTGTCGGCCTACCTTAGAGTTTAGGATCTGAGACCGCCCTCGTGTCGGCTTTCCTTCTAAAATCCATCTTGTGATGGTACCCTTTGGTTATGAGGTAGCCTTCGTGTTGGCCTTCCTTAGAGTTTAGGTTCTGAGGCCGGCCTCGTGTTGGCTTTCCTTCTAAAATCCATCTTGTGATGGTAACCTCTGGTTATGAGACCGCCTTCGTGTCGGCCTACCTTAGAGTTTAGGATCTGAGACCGCCCTCGTGTCGGATTTCCTTCTAAAATCCATCTTGTGATGGTACCCTTTGGTTATTAGGTAGCCTTCGTGTCGGCCTACCTTAGAGATTAGGATCTGAGACCGCCCTCGTGTCGGCTTTCCTTCTAAAATCCATCTTGTGATGGTACCCTCTGGTTATGAGGCCGCCTTCGTGTTGGCCTACCTTAGAGTTTAGGATATGAGACCGGCCTCGTGTCGGCTTTCCTTCTAAAATCCATCTTGTGATGGTAACCTCTGGTTATGAGACCGCCTTCATGTCGGCCTTCCTTAGAGTTTAGGTTCTGAGACCGGCCTCGTGTCGGCTTTCCTTCTAAAATCCATCTTGTGATGGTAACCTCTGGTTATGAGACCACCTTCGTGTCGGCCTACCTTAGAGACTAGGATCTGAGACCGCCCTCCTGTCGGATTTCCTTCTAAAATCCATCTTGTGATGGTACCCTTTGGTTATTAGGTAGCCTTCGTGTCGGCCTACCTTAGAGATTAGGATCTGAGACCGCCCTCGTGTCGGCTTTCCTTCTAAAATCCATCTTGTGATGGTACCCTCTGGTTTTGAGGCCGCCTTCGTGTTGGCCTACCTTAGAGTTTAGGATATGAGACCGGCCTCGTGTCGGCTTTTCTTTTGAAAACCCAACTTGTGATGCTAACCTCTAGTTATGAGACAGCCTTCGTGCCGGCCTACCTTAGAGGTTAGGATCTGAGACCGCCCTCCTGTCGGCTTTCCTTCTAAAATCCATCTTGTGATGGTACCTTCTGGTTAGGAGACCGCCTTCGTGTCAACCTACCTTAGAGTTTAGGATCTGAGACCGCCCTCGTGTCGGCTTTCCTTCTAAAATCCATCATGTTATGGTACCTTCTGGTTATGAGACCGCCTTCGTGTCGGCCTACCTTAGAGTTTAGGATCTGAGACCGCCCTCATGTCGGCTTTCCTTCTAAAATCCATCTTGTGATGGTAACCTCTGGTTATGAGACCGCCTTCGTGTCGGCCTACCTTAGAGATTAGGATCTGAGACCGCCCTCTTGTCGGCTTTCCTTCTAAAATCCATCTTGTGATGGTACCCTCTGGTTATGAGGCCGCTTTCGTGTTGGCCTACCTTAGAGTTTAGGATATGAGACTGGCCTCGTGTCGGCTTTCCTTCTAAAATCCATCTTGTGATGGTAACCTCTGGTTATGAGACCGCCTTCATGTCGGCCTTCCTTAGAGTTTAGGTTCTGAGACCGGCCTCGTGTTGGCTTTCCTTCTAAAATCCATCTTGTGATGGTAACCTCTGGTTATGAGACCGCCTTCGTGTCGGCCTACCTTAGAGTTTAGGATCTGAGACCGCCCTCGTGTCGGATTTCCTTCTAAAATCCATATTGTAATGGTACCCTCTGGTTATGAGACACCCCATCGTGTCGGCCTACCTTAGAGTTTAGGATCGGAGTCACCCTCGTGTCGGCTTTCCTTTTGAAAATCAATCTTGTGATGGTACCATCTGGGTATGAGACCGCTTTCGTGTCCGCCTACCTTAGAGTTTAGGATCTGAGACCGCCCTCGTGTCGGCTTTCCTTCTAAAATCCATCTTTTAATGGTAACCTCTGGTTATGAGACTGCCTTCGTGTCGGCCTACCTTATAGTTATGGATCTGAGAGCGTCCTCGTGTTAGCTTTCCTTCTAAAATATATCTGATGGTAACCTCTGGTTATGAGACCGCATTCTTGTCGACCTACCTTAGAGTTTTGGATCTGTGACCGCCCTCGTGTCGGCTTTCCTTTTGAAAATCTATCTTGTGATGCTAACTGTCGCTCCCGGGATTTTCATCCAAGTACAAACGCGAAAGTGGCACCGAACAGAGTCGCCAGCAATGTGTATTTATCCCAAGAGAGGGAAAGGAAACACCGCGTAAACCTGAGAGAAAGGAAAAGCATGGTCTTACGACCAAGAGAAGTGGGTAAGGGAGTCGGTTACGCGGGAGGAAGGTATTAGCACCCCCTCACGTCCATCGTACCCGATGGGATCCACGCTTGCTTGTCTCGATCAAAGGGTGTAAGAAAGGATACTGGAAAAAAGGAACTGGAAAATGAAAGGAGAGAGAAGGAATGGACATAGAAAGAGAAACAAATGTAGGGAAAATAAAAGGAGTGCTCGCATGGGCCCTACCCCACTGCCTACGTATCTCATCGGGAGCATGAGAATCAGAGCGACGTAGTTCCCCTCACTAGGGAAAGATTGTTTGTGTCTTTTAGAGAACGGCTTACGTTCTAGCTCAGGTGTTGCAGGCTCGCTGGTCCGAGTGCGTTACCATCTTGCAAGAGAACGAGTAGAAGCGCGTTCGTACGCTAAGAGTGAATGAGGTGAGAAAAGAATTCCCGAAGGAAAGACGTTATTGTTTGTTTCTTGTCTTTTAGAAGGAAGTGTTTTGGATTTGTTTGCATACGACAGTGTATCCAAATCTTAGTCATCGGAATGTGTACATTCTCACATTCCAAGATGGAATGGGTAAGAAAGCACACTAAGAGTGAAGAAGACCTCCACACTTAGCTCCAATTGTCAAGGTTCAAACACACTAGCATACTTGTGTTTATTAAGTGTTTTTGTTGATTAAGAAATGAAGAAGTGCTTTTTATTATTTGCACCTTCAGCAAATATTGCATTTAAGTCCCTCATACAAGATCAAATGTTTAACACATTGACCCAAGATGGGCTATATGCTATACATTCTAAGATTACAAGAGAAGACCCCTTATAATCTTTTCTTTATATGAAAGGCCTAAATGCAATAAATGCCTACCTTTATTATGTATTTTGAATTTTCTTTGAGATGAGAAGATGAAAGACTCAAGAGAGGAGAAAAGGTAAAACCTATATGGACTAAGACTCAATCCTAATGGAAGATTAAAGAGAGTGATCCTAAAGGTTTGTGAGGTTTCAACCTAAAGTCTAAAGAAAGAAAGAATTAAACAATTCACTTCTAAAGTAGAAGATGAATTGTAATTCACAAAGGGAAAGTGATGAGTTATTAAAAGAAAGCACATAAGTGCTTAACAAAACACAAAGTGGAATTGTAAAAGAGAAGGGATAGAAGTTGAATGTGGATTCCTTATCCACACTCAATTGAAACTTACCAAAGCCCCTACATGGTTAGCACAATCACTTACAAGTAAAGTAAGAAGATACAATGAACAAATCAAATTCAAACAAGTTGACAAACAAAGTAAAATGAGATTAAATGCTATCCATGCTTCCAAGTCAGAATGTAACTCATATTTACACAACCTAATGTTATCCTAAATGAGCATACCAAATCATGCAAATCTCAATCCAACAAGAAGCAAAGAAGAAAAGGTGAAGTGATGTGAATGTGGTTCATACTTGTGAAACAAGTGACTTAAGGTGCAAGATAAACATCAAACATGCAAAGATGAAACCCAAATGTCACAATCAGAAGTCAATTAACATGCTATACATCCTCAAACAAAACCACAACTCATGGCACAAGTGCCTTCATGATCAAGCAAACCAAACATGAGGCATGCATTCACAAAATGAACAAGTTAAACTTCATGCTTCAAACAAATAGCAAACATGCTTCAAAAATTATGACTTTCACCAATCAAACACCTTAAACACATGCCATTAACATATCAAGTCCACAAGCAATGAATCAGAACCAAAGTCACTCAACAATTAGGTCAAAGTCTCATGGAAGTTTCATGCATTCATGCTCAAAGCAACACATCAAAAGTCATCCAAAAAAGACTTAAAAATCATCTCATAAATCTCAAACATACCTCAACATATTGTGACCACAATGCAAAAAGAAAGGCATCAAAATCATTTTTTATGATCAAGAACAAAAATGCACAAAATCATATGTCACATTAAGTATGCATACAAATGGAAATGCAAAAGAAATAATGGAACAGGGGCAAAATGGTCATAAAATCAGAAAATAAAATCATAGAAAATTTCCTAAATGTTTTAAGAATACACATGAATTTTTGTAGAATTTTCCAATATGTTTTGGTATTTTTAAAAATTAGAAATCAAACGTGTAGAAAGAAATAAAAATGAAAATTAAATGCAAAATGCAGGGGGGTATGAACATAGCAATTGGACAGTTCAAAATCACATGGGCCTCAAAACATGGGGGTGTAATTAGTATTCTGATTAAGGTCCAATTCAGCGCATAACACAATAGCAAGCATGCACTTCAGTCAACAGAAATTGACTCATTCTCAGCCAATGGATCAAGTCAAGGTCAATGCGTGGTCAAAGTAATTAAATCCAAGGCACACACGTGAAGGACCACACTCCATACCATGCACTACACCACACGCATGTCAATCTGATAAAAAAAAAAAAAACACGTGCAAGGCATGCTTATTTTAATGCGTTGGCACCACTGTGGCCACACGATGATGAAAAATCAATGGACACGATTAAAACACACCAAAACCCTAGCATCCAAGATCACCGGCCGGAGATGACCTCCGGTCACCTTCTCCGGTCACACCTCCACCGTCTGCAACCTCCAATCTTCCAGAATTCCACAAATGATATACCAAAATGAAGCTGAGCTCACATACATCATAAATGTGCAATCAACTTTCATAGATCACGCATGTACAACACAAACCGAACCAAAACATTTTGCCCTAAAATCTCATCTAAACTCCTAAAGAGCCTATCAACTAGTCAGGACTCACGCATAGCCTCTAATAAGCTCTAAACATCATAAAGCAAGCTAAAACAACAAGAACTTATGCAATCAAGTTGGAGTAATTGGAACCTGAAATTTGCAGAACTTCGAAACAAAAGAAAACCAGAGATCCACTCTTGATCTTTGAGCTTGATTCGTGCAAAATAAATGCAGTTGAGCCTTGAGATATTGAGAACAGAGAGAGATTCAAGGCTGAGCAATACTTGAAATCTTGAGGACTGTGTGGAAAACTTCTTCAATCCAATGCCATTGATGATGATGATGATGAAGTAAGATGGAGGATGATGAGGTTCGTGTACAGAGAGAGAGAAAAATGGAGAGAAACTGAGAGAGAGAAAAGAGAAGTTTTTGGAGTGAATGTGAAAAAATGAGAACTCAAAAATGAATTGTGAAGTGTGATTTTGTTTTATAATTTGAGTTAACCACGGTTTGGTGAGTGAGTTAAATGAGTCCAAGTTGGGTTAATTGAGTCCACCCTAACTAACTGAGCCAAGTTAGTTAGGGGACGAGTTGGTCATGGCTGGGTTATGGTGATGAAGGTTCATGGAGTTATGGTGAGGAGCAATTGCAAGGAATGGTGATGATGAGTTGTTCTGGTGTGGCAGCCTGATAAACTTGTTTCACAAGTTTTGTTCTTCCTCTTTAGTGTATGGAAACAACATGGATAGCACGTGCTGCTCAAGTTTGTAAGGGGATGTTGGCTTAAATGAGGAAAGGAATAAAGAGTGTACATGTGAATTCTGAAACAATCAACCACAACCATGTTTATTTTCTGGTTTTATGACAGCTTGAAACCAATGCAATCATGGTGATTTGATGATGGAATTCTCTCAAATCCATGGATGATTTGATGTGTTTTTGGAGTCATTGGAAACAGGAGATGTAATGCTACATGTTTGGTGTGAAAATTGAATGGAAATGATGCTTGGAACATGCCTAAAAATGACCATAAACAGATGTAAAACAAACTGATGCGTGGGCGAGCAATTTGGGGCATGGCATGGCAAGTTGGCCTAGTGATTTTCAGCATAATCATACCAACTTTAGACCCATCTTTCCATTTCATAACTTGGTCAAATCAAAATTTGTCCAACATGAACATTGAAGATAAGACTACATAGAACAACTTTGATGTTGAAAATTTTCTCATTAGAGGCCTTTAACCATGAGAAAAATGAATGGACATTTGGCCCACCACACGTTTGTAAAAATGACTGCGCGCAGACCTGGCCAAGCTTGGTCAAGACATGGTTTTTGGCCTACTTTCCTCCAACTTTGATTAATCATATCTCCCTCAATTTTTGTTCAATGGAGATGTTATACCCATGGATTTGAAGCTTAAAGCAAGATCTTTCATTGAGGCAGAGTGGAATTTTCATTTGATGCTTCAATTTTGAATGGCCTTGGTTCCAATTCTGATGCAAAATGGCCAAAACTTGCTATTTTTAGTAACCCTACTTCATCCAAAAGTGGCAACTTTCCAAATCTTGATTTTTTCATGATTCCTTTGGAGTTTCTTGATCAAATTTTGTACATTGGTCACATATAACATGAATTTCATGAATTTGGCTTTAAAAAGTCAGGAGTTGACTTTTTCCTCTGATTATTTGACTTGGCCCCAAATCCCCTGATTTTTGATCTTTCTTCCAATTGAACCACCTCCCAAAACCAATTGAGGGGCAATTCTCCATACACATACACTTAAGAACATGTAGAATACCATGACATCAAGTTTTGTCCAAAAAATCAAAGATTCCCTGATTTAATGGGAAACCCTAGTTTTGGTGCCCACCTCCTAGGAGAAAAATGTGCAGTCTTCAATTTCAAATTCCTCAGAGTATGCTGTGTATCCTCTTAAAGGATGATGAGAAATGCCACTTGAGAATGATTTTGAATCAATGAGCTATCTCTTTTGAGGGTTTTCCTTCAATTTTTGAACCTCTTGCATAGTGAAAGATGTAGTGCTTCAATCTCCCATTGAATCTCACTTCCTTGAGGTTTTGGAAGATCAATTGAGATAGTATGAGACATGAGAGGCTCTTGGCTTGCCTTGAGGCAACTTGATTGACCTTTTTGTGCTCTGAATGATTCCTTGATTGTCCACCTTTCACCTGATCACATGCCCTGATGGTAAGAAGGATGCCATGCTTCATTTTTCTATGTTAAATGCAATGTAATGTTAATGAGGTGGATATGATATGATAAATGATAATGCCATGCTATGATGACAAAAGGGGAGAGCAAATTTTGGGGTATTACAGCTGCCCCTATTCAAGCGCTGTAGACCTGAATGCCTGAAAGCAATTGCTTTCAGACTTTCAAGGTATATAGTGATTGAATACCAAATATAACCAAAAATTTGCTCTGGATGATGAAGAAGAAAAGGGATATAAACCCAACGAGACTGCTGGATTGAATCTTCGATGAAACGTCGGAGAGATCTGTCTTTTGAACGACGCCAGACGACTACTGGCTTGCCACACTGCTGGTGGACTTTAATACTGTCTTTTATGCAATTCCAGACGACTACTGGCCTGCCACACTACTGGTGGACTTTAATACTGTCTTTTATGCAATTCCAGACGACTACTGGCCTGCCACACTACTGGTGGACTTTGGAAATGTTTTTTTGAACGACGCCAGACGACTACTGGCTTGCCACACTGCTGGTGGACTTTAATAATGTCTTTTATGCAACTCCAGACGACTACTGGCCTGCCACACTACTGGTGGACTTTAATACTGTCTTTTATGCAATTCCAGACGACTACTGGCCTGCCACACTACTGGTGGACTTTGGAAATGTCTTTTTGAACGACGCCAGACGACTACTGGCTTGCCACACTACTGGTGGACTTTAATAATGTCTTTTATGCAACTCCAGACGACTACTGGCCTGCCACACTGCTGGTGGACTTTGATAACGTCTTTTGAACGACGCCAGACGACTACTGGCTTGCCACACTACTGGTGGACTTTGCAGCTTCGTGCCACCCGAAGATGGACTTTTGCCAATCCACTGTTGGACTTTTGCCACCCGAAGACGGACTTTTGCCAATCCACTGTTGGACTTTTGCCACCCGAAGACGGACTTTTGCCAATCCACTGTTGGACTTTTAGCTGCTTTGCCACCCGAAGATGGACTTTTGCCAATCCACTGTTGGACTTTTGCCACCCGAAGACGGACTTTTGCCAATCCACTGTTGGACTTTTGCCACCCGAAGACGGACTTTTGCCAATCCACTGTTGGACTTTTGCCACCCGAAGACGGACTTTTGCCAATCCACTGTTGGACTTTTGGAATATGCAAAATTGCATTACTCTCTGCATCTGTGTCAGACATCTATGCTGACTCTGCTGAAGAACAATGATCAATGACTTTATTTTAGAGGTTCCTGAGAGGATAGCATCTCTGCTGGATAATGAATGAACAATCCGTCTGCTCTGAATTGTCAAGTTTGCCAAAAATAAATTGGACTTGAAGAATAATAGATCTGCCAGTAATCACTTCATCTGCTGGGGGAATGAATTCTGGTCACAACGACTCCGTTGGGGATGAGGATTTTTAAATGACGTCCTGCTGGGGAAATGAGCCATTAAAACTCTGCTTGGGGATTTATTCAACCCAAGATCCTTTATAGGGATTATCAACCTTCTGACCCGGCTGGGGAAAGGCTGTACCATCCTTGTTGAGGAATAGATTCTGTCGATCTGATAAACCTCTGCGGAGAGAACAACAACTCAGCTGGAAGTTGCTGACAAGATTCGATGCTGACCTCTGTGAGGATACCATGACCAGAGATACGATCTTGCTGGGTATCAGGGCTACTCTGCCAGGGATATGCAAATCCTGGTTAGAACATTCTACTACAATTTGCTAGAAAGAGTCCTTAGAGATCTGTTGGGGAAACCCAAAGCAAATCCACAGTAGTCTGCTGAAGAATATGACTGTCAAGCTTAGGATGAGTACCACAATTCCCCATGTTAGGCGAGCTTTCCCTTTGGACAATTCCGTTGGGGATGACGAGTTTATAACAAACTCTGCTGGAGAAAACTGCTTTAAAGCGTCTCATGTTGGGGAATGCCTTTCGAGAGGATTTTACAGAAGACCAACTGTCCTCAAACTCTACTGGGGGTGACCAACACTTCATGCTGGGGAAACAATCATGCCCCATGCTTGGACAAAACAACCATTCGTCCCCGCAGAGGATGTCATAAGAGGATTTTACAGAAGATCTAGCCTCTTCAAACTCTTGTGACTTCGCTGGGGATAATGACCATCAGTTTCGGTGTCGACGAGACCACTCTTTTGGGGAACCTGTGACCGTTATCGACATAGAAAAGCTTGTAGCTGTTGGAAATACTGTATGAGAGAATCGACTTAATAAGATGCAACGGTACCCAGTTGAACTTAATTCACTGATATCGACCCGTTATGAACAATCGTCGACCGAACGATGAACGCCGATCTCCTTACCCATAATTGCCCCAGTCTTTTGCGTGGGGTGATTTATTGCTGGTCTTGTGCTTAAAATCATCTGCACCTGCTACCTGCAACAAAAGAATATGCCCACATGCCCCGAATATTGCGTGGCTAGAATCCACCATCCGGGAGTATTCAACATTCGAAGTAATTTCAAATATTTTTTCTGCGCATGTTATTGCGAGGCTGCCATGTTTTCAAATGCAATGTTTTATCAACAATTAGGACGTTTTTGCAAACAAAGCAATAAAACAAAAATAGAAAGCTTTTTATTGAAATTCAATTTATTGACTGAGAGCCCAGAATAGGCAATTACATCTGGAAGCAATCCCTGGAAAGAGGTGATCGCTGAAAAATTGAGAAAAGAAACTATCCTAATGGCAATGTGAAAACGGAATTCCACTGAGTTTCCATTCTGTTATGACCAGTATGTTTTCAAAACTCCCCGACCTTGCCTTCTGAGGAATGATCAGACCGATTCCTATTCTTCAGAACGTCAGTTGTTCAAACGGTAATGGGTACAGATAACTCAGACTGTAGTCATTCGCTTAAATCCCTCTTTTGTGTGGACCGCCCTTTCAGGTTTTCGATCCACCAGGATACCCTTTTTTGCCTAAGTTGCCCTTTCGGGTTTTCAACTTACCGGGTGTACGATTTTTTTCAATTATATCCCTAATTTTTGCCCGAACCTTATTCTGTTTTTGGTTCGCCGGGATGCCCTTTTTTGCCTGGATTTTTTTTATTTTTATTATCCAGCGGGTCTATTCATGCGAAGTATTTTTTGACTACGTCCGAGTTGACAGGGGATGAAAAGTCTTCGCCATCCATGGTTGTAAGCAATAAAGCTCCGCCCGAAAAAACCTTTTTAACCACGAATGGACCTTCATAATTAGGAGTCCATTTGCCCCTGTGATCTGTATTGGGAGGAAGGATCCTTTTGAGTACCACATCTCCGACTTTATAAACCCGAGGACGCACCTTCTGGTCAAATGCCTGTTTCATTCTGCGCTGATATAGTTGCCCATGACATACAGCCGCCAATCGCTTTTCCTCAATAAGGCTCAACTGATCAAATCTGGCTCGTACCCATTCAGCTTCATCTAGCTTAACATCCATCATGACTCTGAGGGACGGAATCTCTACTTCAACCGGTAGCACTGCCTCCATACCATATACAAGTGAGAATGGGGTTGCCCCAGTGGACGTGCGTACCGACGTTCGATACCCATGCAAAGCAAATGGTAACATCTCATGCCAATCTTTGTACGTGACAACCATCTTCTGCACAATCTTCTTGATATTTTTGTTGGCCGCTTCGACCGCGCCATTCATCTTTGGGCGGTACGGAGAAGAATTATGGTGCTCGATTTTGAAGTCCCGGCATAACTCAGCCATCATCTTATTGTTCAAATTAGAACCATTATCAGTAATGATTCTTTCGGGAACTCCATATCGGCAAATGATATCCCGTTTTAAGAAACGAGCAACCACTTGCTTAGTAACATTGGCATAGGATGCGGCTTCAACCCATTTGGTGAAGTAATCAATTGCCACCAAGATGAAACGATGACCATTGGAAGCTGTGGGCTCAATCTTTCCGATCATATCAATGCCCCACATGGCAAACGGCCAAGGCGACGACATGATGCTCAACGGATTTGGAGGCACATGCACCTTGTCTGCATAGATCTGGCATTTATGGCATTTGCGGGCATATTTGCAACAATCTGACTCCATAGTCAACCAATAATATCCCGACCTTAACAACTTTTTAGCCATTGCCTGCCCTCCGGCATGAGTACCGAAAGAGCCTTCGTGCACTTCAATCATCAACAAGTCTGCTTCATGTCTATCCACACATCTAAGCAGGACCGTGTCAAAATTTCTTTTATACAGCACGCTATCTTTGTTCAAGAAGAAACTACCAGCTAACCTTCTCAACGTCTTCCTGTCTTTGGACGATGCCCCTGACGGGTACTCTTGACTTTTCAAGAAACACTTAATGTCATGAAACCATGGCTTGTCATCAGACGTTGCATCGACCGCAAACACAAATGCTGGTCTGTCAAGGCGGGATACCTCAATCTTAGGTACATGGTTCCATCCTTGCACTTTGATCATGGAAGACAAAGTGGCCAAGGCATCAGCGAACCTATTCTCATCTCGAGGAATATGGTACAGTTTCACCGTTGTGAAAAATGTCAGCAATCTCCTCGTATAATCTCTATACGGCATTAGATTTGCTTGGTGCGTGTACCAACTCCCTTTCACTTGATTGATTACCAAAGCTGAATCACCGAATATATCAAGGGTCTTAATCCGTAGATTAATCGCCTCCTCGATCCCCATTATACAAGCTTCGTACTCTGCTTCATTGTTGGTGCATCCGAAAGTTATTCGGGCAGTGAACGGCATATGAACACCTTCCGGCGTGATAAGAACTGCTCCAACTCCGCACCCATTCATATTGACAGCCCCATCAAACATCAGACTCCATTTGGATTCAGGGTCTGGCCCCTCCTCCGGAAATGGTTCCTCACAGTCTTTAGCTTTGAGAAACATGATGTCTTCATCAGGGAAGTCAAACTTCATGGGTTGGTAATCATCAATCGGCTGTTGCGCAAGATAGTCGGACAAGATACTTCCTTTGATGGCCTTTTGTGAAGTGTACTGAATGTCATACTCTGTCAAGACCATTTGCCACCGTGCAACTCTGCCTGTCAATGCTGGTTTCTCGAAAATATACTTGATAGGATCCATTTTTGAAATCAACAAGGTCGTGTGCCTAACCATATATTGCCTCAATCGCTTAGCGGCCCATGCAAGCGCACAGCATGTCTTTTCAAGCATTGAGTATCGGGACTCACAATCATTGAACTTTTTGCTCAGGTAGTAAATAGCATGCTCCTTCCTACCTGTCTCGTCATGTTGACCGAGAACACAACCCATGGAACCTTCAAGCACTGTCAGATACATTATCAGCGGTCTCCCTTCAACTGGAGGCATTAGAATCGGAGGTTCCTGCAAGTATTCTTTTATCTTATCGAATGCCAATTGGCAATCGTCATTCCACCTGACCGTTTGATCTTTCCTTAACAATTTAAATATTGGTTCGCACGTGGCTGTTAGGTGAGATATGAACCTCGCAATGTAGTTCAATCTACCCAAGAAACCACGAACCTCTTTTTCTGTTCTCGGTTCAGGCATTTCTTGTATTGCTTTCACCTTAGCAGGATCAACCTCGATTCCTCTTTCGCTCACAATGAAACCCAACAACTTTCCAGAACGCACCCCAAACGTGCACTTGTTTGGGTTTAATCTCAGACGGAACTTTCTCAACCTTTCAAACAGCTTTTTCAGATTAACCAGATGTTCCTCTTCTGTTCTCGACTTGGCAATCATAACATTCGATCTCCTTATGAATCAAGTCGTGAAACAATGTCACCATCGCCCGCTGGTACGTTGCCCCTGCGTTTTTCAACCCAAAAGGCATTACTTTATAACAATATGTACCCCACGGAGTAATGAACGTGGTCTTCTCCATGTCTTCAGGTGCCATCTTGATCTGGTTGTACCCGGAGAACCCGTCCATAAATGAGAACACTGAAAATTGAGCTGTATTATCGACCAGCACATCAATATGAGGTAGTGGAAAATCATCTTTCGGGCTAGCTTTATTAAGATCTCGATAATCCACACACATTCTCACTTTTCCATCTTTCTTCGGTACTGGCACGATGTTGGCTACCCATGGAGGATACTTTGTCACAGCAAGAAAACCAGCATCCCACTGCTTCTGGACTTCCTCCTTAATCTTTAAAGCCATGTCGGGGTGAGTCCGACGAAGTTTCTGCTTGACTGGCGGACATTCTTCTCTCAATGGCAGCCTGTGCACAACAATATCTGTATCCAACCCCGGCATGTCTTGATATGACCAGGCGAAGATGTCAACATACTCGCGCAACATTTCCATCAAAGTTTGCTTCACATCTGCTTGCAAGCTGGCACCAATCCTGATCTCTTTCTTGGCGTCCTTGGTACCAATATTGATGATTTCTACAGTCTCCTGATGAGGCTGGATGACCCTTTCCTCCTGTTTCAACAATCTGGCCAGTTCTTCAGGGAGTTCACAATCTTTCTCATCCCCTTCTTCGGCTTGATAAATCGGATTGTCAAAGTCATACATGGCCATATCAAAATCGTTATCAGTGGTATCCGGAGGATCAAGTCTGCATGAACGGGTTCATGCCTTATTTTAGAATTTATTTTTAAGCAAAACAAAAGAAAATGAAACATTGCCATTTTATATTTTTTGTGCAAAAATAAAAACTGAAAGACAGAGAACAAAATTTGATTGCAAAACGTCCTTTATTAATGATTAAACATTGCAAATGCAACCATGGTGGCCCTACAAATGAATCTATACGCCTTGGGCAGAGCGCAAGATTTTGTCATGCATTATGGTTAGAAAAAACAAAGAAAAATTACTCTGTCTGAAGAGTAACCCGGATGACTTCTTCAACGAACCAGTTTTGCACTTGTTGTCCCGGAACATGAGGGCGTACCCAATTGTCCAGGTCACAATCACTGTCAACACTATCCTCTGTGGCTGCACAAGACTGGTCCATGTAGATAATTCCCCCACTATTGAAAGTAATGGGTCCCCTGCTCCCCGCATCTGAAGTTGTAGAGGGATGATAACCAATACCAAATTTGTCTTCCTTCATTGGGGTCTCTATCAACCTGCCCCAACCTTGGGCGTTGCCTGCCCTGACGACCTCGACAGCTTGTTTGTAAGATGAAATAGAGGTACCAGCCCCAACTGGTACAGAAGAAGACTCAGGTGCATCGTCAATGTTGACTGCTTCAAATGATTGGCACAGCATCTCATGAATTTCCCCATCCATTTCAATGTACTTGAATGTGGACAAGTGACTCACAAAGATGTCTTCCTCCCCACACACTGTCACAACCTGCCCTTCAAACTCATACTTCAGCTTTTGATGTAGAGTAGAAGTAACAGCCCCGGCTCCGTGAATCCAAGGGCGTCCCAATAGGCAGCTATATGCAGGTTGTATGTCCATTACATGGAACGTGGATTTGAATACCTGTGGTCCAATTTGTACGGGCAATTCCACCTCACCAAACACAGATCGTCTGGTCCCATCGAATGCTCTGACCACCAATTCACTAGGCCTTAAGATCAAACCATCAACTTCCAGCTTCATTAATGCCTTCTTGGGCAAGACATTGAGTGATGAACCAGTGTCTACCAGTACATGAGATAACACTGCGCCCTTACACTCCATCGTGATATGCAAAGCCTTATTATGGTTTCTTCCTTCAACAGTCAAATCTCTACTTGTAAAGCCCAAGCCATGGCTGACATTAACATTGGAGATTACGCCCTCGAGCTGATTAACAGTAATTTCTTGCGGCACGTACGCACTCTTCAACACTTTCAACAACGCCTGCCGGTGCGCATCAGAGCACATCAATAGTGACAGGATTGAAATCTTTGAAGGGGTCTGATTCAGTTGGTCCACGATCTTATAATCGCTTTTCTTGATTATCTTCATAAATTCTTCCATTTCCTTATCAAAAGTAATCTTTGTCTCTGCTTCAGGTGAAGGCTCACTTTCAACCACCTGTTTACCCTTAGCCTTTGCTGCAGCTTCTACCTCCTTATCACTTCTCAAGGTTTGGGGAGCGAACAACCTTCCACTCCTTGTAAAGCCCCCTACACCCCCTACATTATCAACATTTGGGCTGACTGATGACTCAACTTCCTGTTTTTTACCTTCGTAATATACATCTGCCCCATAGTGCCATGGGATAGCCTTCGTAGACGTGAACGGAATTGGTCCTGGCACCGTGATAGTGACAGGACTGGGCCTTTCTGGCGCAACACTCGCCACGGGAACTGCATTGACCGGCATTTGAATCTCAGCGGGAGTGTAATAGATGGTCACGGTTGATATCTCATCAGTGTCTTTCACGACTCTGTCGAACTGTAGACATCCTTCATCGATCAGATTCTGTAAACCCATCTTCAACTTATCACAGCCGTTCTCCTGATTCATACACTCAAAGCAATCTTGATTACAGCCCGGGAACACCTGTCCCTTCAATAAGCGATCTTTTACAACCAACAAAGAAGTTTTCACTTGATGAACGTCTAACACCAAATTCAATCTCCTCCCATCTTCAATAGCGTACACATTTGCTGCACTATGATCAGGCATGGGATGCTGGGTAATATTAGGAGCGGGAGAGAAATTGATGACTTTAGCATCAATCAAATCTTGTACTTTATGATGGAAAGCCCAGCATTTTTCAATGGAGTGCCCCTGAGCACCTGAGTGGAACTCACAACGAGCATTAGCATCGAAGTTAGGTGGCAGGTTTCCAGCAACCGGAGCTTTCATAGTACGGAGTTCTACCAACTTTAACTCGAGTAGCCGGGGCAACAGCGCGGCATAAGTCATAGGGAGAGGATCCATCTTACGATCCCTCTGCCTAGATCTTTGCTGAAAAAAAGGTTGTTGCTGTTGAACTTGTTGTTGGGGTTGTTGTTTCTGACCAGACGGTGTGGGGATTGTCACAGCATCTACCTGATAATAAGCTCGAGAACGCCCTCTGCCTCGTCCTCTAAACACAGCATTCGTA
Source organism: Lathyrus tuberosus (assembly GCA_022829125.1). Lineage (NCBI taxonomy): Eukaryota > Viridiplantae > Streptophyta > Magnoliopsida > Fabales > Fabaceae > Lathyrus > Lathyrus tuberosus. Next base: position 12,456,396 of record JALAZF010000038.1, read on the forward strand.
TCACCTTCTCTTCTTTTCTGGTTATTAGCGAACGGTTTCTTCGTCCCCGAAGAGCCAGCCCCGCTCACATCCTGGATCTTTCCAAGCTTTAACAGACTTTCTATTCTTTCTCCCGCAATTACAATATCAGCAAATCCAGTCGACGGACAAGCAGCTAATCTATCCAGATAGGCCCCTTGCAAGGTGCCCATGAACATATCTGCCATTTCTCTGTCTGACAAGGGAGGTTGGACCTGGGCAGCCATTTCCCTCCACCTCTGTGCATATTCTTTGAAACTCTCCTTGGCATTCTGTGACAACCCCTGCAATTGAGTGCGGTTGGGCGCCATGTCAATATTATACTGGTATTGCTTCAGGAACGCTTCTGCCAGATCTTTCCAATTCTTCACAGCAGCTCTATTCAACTTCATGTACCAGGTCAAGGACGCCCCCCGCCAGACTGTCCTGAAAATAGTGCATCCATAGCTTCTCGTCATCCGTATGGGCTGAAATCTTCCCAAAGTAAGCTTGAAGATGCGTTTGGGGACACGCATTGCCGTGATACTTATCGAAAGTGGGAGGTTTGAATTTAGGGGGAATTCTGACTCCTGAGACCAGCCCCAAGCTGGTAACATCAATACCCATAGAGTTCTTGCATTCTATGGCCCTGATCTTCTCTGCTAACTCATCATACCTTCGATCACCTTGATTACCCACATCAGCATCCAGCAGAGTAAATTGGTCTTCCAGAGTATCCTCAAGAGTAACACCAGCATGCCTACCATTTCCATTACCCCGATTGTTACCACCAGGAGGAGGGTTGCCACCGGGAGGAGGAATGCCATGTCCCTGTGAATTGTCATGATGATCACCTTCGGGCCCATTGTCGGGACGCTCTACCAGAAGCCTCAGCCTCTCCTGATTTTGCGCCATGCCAGTCATGAGGGTCATGAACTGGTCCATACGCGCCCTCATTTCCGCCAAATCACTTTGCACTTGATCCATGATTCTTACTTGATTCCTTCGCGTCGAATATCGGTGAATATGACTCTCCGCTATACTGCCTGAAACCAAATAAAGGTTAGAGACCCCGCAACGAGTACCTGAAAAGCAAGTAACAAAAATGCAAAATGATATGCAATGCCATGCAATGCCATGTTTGTCATTTCCGAGGTGCTTTATACCCTGATTCCAATCCAACCACAGAAATCTGAAGACCAGAAATTGTGATATAAAGAGACGTGTCATGGTCATGTGCTTGTGTGCAGCTATCTGATAAGGAATAATCCTGAATAAAACTGCTCATACTCATTCAACAAAGTATCCAAGTACATTTAAGAAAGGTTCAACCGCAAATGCAATACGAGGAAAAAAAAATGGATCCATCAACAAGCCTGATGGTAGCCATTAACAACAAAATACAGGGAAAAGAACATCAATCTGACAATTCCACATCCTTCAGCTTATCACTTGAGTATTTGATCTCCTCAAAAAGTATACGGGTACGCTGGTGATTCGGCTTTTCAATCATCTCTTTGATCAAGACATCCCTTTTCTCAAGAGCTTCAGTTAAAGAACCCACATGCAGCATCAGAGCTTCGTCATCACACACTCCTTTGTGTCTCTTTATGCCGGCTTGCGTCTTGAGTATCTCCCTTTCTATCATGACTTCTTCAAGCTCTTTCTTGGTATTCTTCAACTGGCTTCTAACTTCTTCTAACTGTTCTTGACTTTTACCGAGGCTTTCCCGATACTTTCTCCTCTGCTCATGTGCCTTTTTAAGCTCCTCGTCTTTAGTCTTCGACTGATCCTTTAACTCGGCATTTTCAATTCTGACTTCATCCCAAGCTTGACGAAGTTGAGCTAATGAATCCTTGCTTCGGGCTAAAGCCTGTTTTGTAATCTTGTGAGCCTGACTAGTGTCATTTGCTCCCAGAGTAAGTTTCCGAAAGTACCGAGCTCGGTCATCAAAATCTTCCTCTTTGTCAGCCAAGGTTTTTTCCGCTTTCAAGGCTCTCTTTTCCAACTCTTTGTTGTCAGCTAGAGCTTTCTGAAGACATCTGCTCATTCCAGAATTCTCTATCTGCAACTCTCTGACCATTTTCTTCCACTTCTCACATTCTTCAATAGCCACCATAGTGGGTTGTTCTGGCTGTGCTGAACATAAAAGAGGTCCCCTTGAAAAGGGTAAAAGCAATTCCTTTACTTTCGTCTCAATCCACCTGTCATATTCAGGATAAGATCTACAATCTCCTTTTCCAAAAACTGCTTTTCCAATTTTGTGCTTATCTTTCCAAGCATTCACTACTTCTACCACCTTCGCATCTTTAGTTCCTGTAAAGAATAAAGATTCTTCCACATCTTGCTCTGTAGGAGGATATCTGGAAGCATACCCAAACTGTCGGATGGCCAAAACTGGATTATAATTGATCCCTCCTTTTCTGCCAATCAAAGGCACATTTGGAAAATTTCCGCATCTTGTGACAAGCTCTGTTCTCAATAACCGGTGGTCAAACCATACAATGTTATCAGCAGTTAAACTCATCAATCGTTTAGACCATTTCGCCACATCTTTGGTTTCCACAAAGGCACCTGTCTGAGGCAAATGTTTGAAAAACCAATGACTCAGCAGTGGAGTGCAACAACTAACAGATCCTCCCCTCCTTTTCTCATTCTTGTAATGCACGGAATGATAAAAATCTCCTAACAAAGTAGGGACTGGATTTTTAAGGACAAAAACTCTCGTTGCTTGCATATCCACAAAGTCTTGCTGATTGGGAAAGAAAACTAGGCCATATATGCAGAGAGCCAGAATGGAATTGTAAACCGTCCAATTTTTAGCACTTGCAGCCTCTTGGGCCTGTCCAGCCAGAAATTCTAAATGAAATCCGCTAACTCCATTTTTACTGCTCACACCACTCTTTATCAATGTCTGATCCATTTGTAAAGCAGCAACAATTTCTTTTACGCTGGGAGAACTACCAGAGAAGAATGGTATTGCCGACGTGATCGGAATTCCCAAAATAAATGAGAATTCTTCCAGTGTTGGCATCAAAATGTAATCTGAAAAAAGAAAGCACCTCAACGAAGGCTCGTAGAACTGCAGCAGAGTGTGTAAAGCATCATGCTCATACTTGGTGATTGTACGGACCATCCCAACCAAATTCCCGTAGCTCTTCTGAAACCTATCAAGAATACCCGGACCAGCCATATCTATAACTTTGAGCAATGAGTCCAAGACAGGATCTGGAAACTTGTAAGACACATTGTTCTTTCTCTCGGCGACGATCTCTGTTGAACCCATGGATTGGAATCAGAAATGTATTATGCACCTGAAAATGACAAACATAACTGTTATGATATGATAATGCAATGCAAAAGGGCATGTGATCAGGTAATCAAGTGTCGGTGTCTGTATTGAACTGTGTGCACTGTGTCTCTGTACTGAATCTGGCAATATCTGAGATGAACACTTAAATCACTGTCATAGGATACAATGTCTGAAATCATCATAGAATCACAAGTAAGGTAGGTAGGAGGCTGGGTTTCCTGCAAACCTGTAAACATCCCGTCCATACTCACATGTGGTTCTTAGAAAATAAGGCTTGTCAGCTTCGGAGGTTTGAGAAACAATAGCACATTCAGCCCGTAGGATACAATGCTATGCCAATCAAAGAGGTCGTCCACTGACTCCCCTTAGAAAATAAAAGTCATCCTATGCAAGTTCCAAAGTGGGCCCTCGGGTGCGAATGGGTTTGCCACAGAATGTGGTCTGCCATTGTCACCACTAAAAAGGGATATCTCCACTAAGGTCCTCATGATCGGTCACTAGAGTCGACAGCTCTCTAGATCTACATCCTGGAATACGCAAGATGCGCATGCCACGACGTGTCCCAAGATAGCCTCGTCTAGCTGTGAATTTCGTGAACACCCAACGCACTCCAAACGGCACGTAGGTCCCACTACTCTCCACTCTAATTCTAAGTGTATACTCAAGCCTGTGTAATGGGCTTATCTCTCAGAAATCCCATCCCGCCAAACAGAAAATAGCACAGTCCAGTATAGCATAATATATCATATGAAATGAAAATGCTAAAATACGGTAAATACAGTAATGTACAGTAAAGCAGTAAATAACCATACAATAAAACAGTAAATACAACACAACAGTAAACACCCAATGAAAGAAAAACAGACAAGCGCTAGGATTGACTCGCTTAGGGATGGACCAGCAATAGGTCAACCTCATGTCCCCAGCAGAGTCGCCAGCTGTCGCTCCCGGTATTTTCATCCAAGTACAAACGCGAAAGTGGCACCGAACAGAGTCGCCAGCAATGTGTATTTATCCCAAGAGAGGGAAAGGAAACACCGCGTAAACCTGAGAGAAAGGAAAAGCATGGTCTTACGACCAAGAGAAGTGGGTAAGGGAGTCGGTTACGCGGGAGGAAGGTATTAGCACCCCCTCACGTCCATCGTACCCGATGGGATCCACGCTTGCTTGTCTCGATCAAAGGGTGTAAGAAAGGATACTGGAAAAAAGGAACTGGAAAATGAAAGGAGAGAGAAGGAATGGACATAGAAAGAGAAACAAATGTAGGGAAAATAAAAGGAGTGCTCGCATGGGCCCTACCCCACTGCCTACGTATCTCATCGGGAGCATGAGAATCAGAGCGACGTAGTTCCCCTCACTAGGGAAAGATTGTTTGTGTCTTTTAGAGAACGGCTTACGTTCTAGCTCAGGTGTTGCAGGCTCGCTGGTCCGAGTGCGTTACCATCTTGCAAGAGAACGAGTAGAAGCGCGTTCGTACGCTAAGAGTGAATGAGGTGAGAAAAGAATTCCCGAAGGAAAGACGTTATTGTTTGTTTCTTGTCTTTTAGAAGGAAGTGTTTTGGATTTGTTTGCATACGACAGTGTATCCAAATCTTAGTCATCGGAATGTGTACATTCTCACATTCCAAGATGGAATGGGTAAGAAAGCACACTAAGAGTGAAGAAGACCTCCACACTTAGCTCCAATTGTCAAGGTTCAAACACACTAGCATACTTGTGTTTATTAAGTGTTTTTGTTGATTAAGAAATGAAGAAGTGCTTTTTATTATTTGCACCTTCAGCAAATATTGCATTTAAGTCCCTCATACAAGATCAAATGTTTAACACATTGACCCAAGATGGGCTATATGCTATACATTCTAAGATTACAAGAGAAGACCCCTTATAATCTTTTCTTTATATGAAAGGCCTAAATGCAATAAATGCCTACCTTTATTATGTATTTTGAATTTTCTTTGAGATGAGAAGATGAAAGACTCAAGAGAGGAGAAAAGGTAAAACCTATATGGACTAAGACTCAATCCTAATGGAAGATTAAAGAGAGTGATCCTAAAGGTTTGTGAGGTTTCAACCTAAAGTCTAAAGAAAGAAAGAATTAAACAATTCACTTCTAAAGTAGAAGATGAATTGTAATTCACAAAGGGAAAGTGATGAGTTATTAAAAGAAAGCACATAAGTGCTTAACAAAACACAAAGTGGAATTGTAAAAGAGAAGGGATAGAAGTTGAATGTGGATTCCTTATCCACACTCAATTGAAACTTACCAAAGCCCCTACATGGTTAGCACAATCACTTACAAGTAAAGTAAGAAGATACAATGAACAAATCAAATTCAAACAAGTTGACAAACAAAGTAAAATGAGATTAAATGCTATACATGCTTCCAAGTCAGAATGTAACTCATATTTACACAACCTAATGTTATCCTAAATGAGCATACCAAATCATGCAAATCTCAATCCAACAAGAAGCAAAGAAGAAAAGGTGAAGTGATGTGAATGTGGTTCATACTTGTGAAACAAGTGACTTAAGGTGCAAGATAAACATCAAACATGCAAAGATGAAACCCAAATGTCACAATCAGAAGTCAATTAACATGCTATACATCCTCAAACAAAACCACAACTCATGGCACAAGTGCCTTCATGATCAAGCAAACCAAACATGAGGCATGCATTCACAAAATGAACAAGTTAAACTTCATGCTTCAAACAAATAGCAAACATGCTTCAAAAATTATGACTTTCACCAATCAAACACCTTAAACACATGCCATTAACATATCAAGTCCACAAGCAATGAATCAGAACCAAAGTCACTCAACAATTAGGTCAAAGTCTCATGGAAGTTTCATGCATTCATGCTCAAAGCAACACATCAAAAGTCATCCAAAAAAGACTTAAAAATCATCTCATAAATCTCAAACATACCTCAACATATTGTGACCACAATGCAAAAAGAAAGGCATCAAAATCATTTTTTATGATCAAGAACAAAAATGCACAAAATCATATGTCACATTAAGTATGCATACAAATGGAAATGCAAAAGAAATAATGGAACAGGGGCAAAATGGTCATAAAATCAGAAAATAAAATCATAGAAAATTTCCTAAATGTTTTAAGAATACACATGAATTTTTGTAGAATTTTCCAATATGTTTTGGTATTTTTAAAAATTAGAAATCAAACGTGTAGAAAGAAATAAAAATGAAAATTAAATGCAAAATGCAGGGGGGTATGAACATAGCAATTGGACAGTTCAAAATCACATGGGCCTCAAAACATGGGGGTGTAATTAGTATTCTGATTAAGGTCCAATTCAGCGCATAACACAATAGCAAGCATGCACTTCAGTCAACAGAAATTGACTCATTCTCAGCCAATGGATCAAGTCAAGGTCAATGCGTGGTCAAAGTAATTAAATCCAAGGCACACACGTGAAGGACCACACTCCATACCATGCACTACACCACACGCATGTCAATCTGATAAAAAAAAAAAAAAACACGTGCAAGGCATGCTTATTTTAATGCGTTGGCACCACTGTGGCCACACGATGATGAAAAATCAATGGACACGATTAAAACACACCAAAACCCTAGCATCCAAGATCACCGGCCAGAGATGACCTCCGGTCACCTTCTCCGGTCACACCTCCACCGTCTGCAACCTCCAATCTTCCAGAATTCCACAAATGATATACCAAAATGAAGCTGAGCTCACATACATCATAAATGTGCAATCAACTTTCATAGATCACGCATGTACAACACAAACCGAACCAAAACATTTTGCCCTAAAATCTCATCTAAACTCCTAAAGAGCCTATCAACTAGTCAGGACTCACGCATAGCCTCTAATAAGCTCTAAACATCATAAAGCAAGCTAAAACAACAAGAACTTATGCAATCAAGTTGGAGTAATTGGAACCTGAAATTTGCAGAACTTCGAAACAAAAGAAAACCAGAGATCCACTCTTGATCTTTGAGCTTGATTCGTGCAAAATAAATGCAGTTGAGCCTTGAGATATTGAGAACAGAGAGAGATTCAAGGCTGAGCAATACTTGAAATCTTGAGGACTGTGTGGAAAACTTCTTCAATCCAATGCCATTGATGATGATGATGATGAAGTAAGATGGAGGATGATGAGGTTCGTGTACAGAGAGAGAGAAAAATGGAGAGAAACTGAGAGAGAGAAAAGAGAAGTTTTTGGAGTGAATGTGAAAAAATGAGAACTCAAAAATGAATTGTGAAGTGTGATTTTGTTTTATAATTTGAGTTAACCACGGTTTGGTGAGTGAGTTAAATGAGTCCAAGTTGGGTTAATTGAGTCCACCCTAACTAACTGAGCCAAGTTAGTTAGGGGACGAGTTGGTCATGGCTGGGTTATGGTGATGAAGGTTCATGGAGTTATGGTGAGGAGCAATTGCAAGGAATGGTGATGATGAGTTGTTCTGGTGTGGCAGCCTGATAAACTTGTTTCACAAGTTTTGTTCTTCCTCTTTAGTGTATGGAAACAACATGGATAGCACGTGCTGCTCAAGTTTGTAAGGGGATGTTGGCTTAAATGAGGAAAGGAATAAAGAGTGTACATGTGAATTCTGAAACAATCAACCACAACCATGTTTATTTTCTGGTTTTATGACAGCTTGAAACCAATGCAATCATGGTGATTTGATGATGGAATTCTCTCAAATCCATGGATGATTTGATGTGTTTTTGGAGTCATTGGAAACAGGAGATGTAATGCTACATGTTTGGTGTGAAAATTGAATGGAAATGATGCTTGGAACATGCCTAAAAATGACCATAAACAGATGTAAAACAAACTGATGCGTGGGCGAGCAATTTGGGGCATGGCATGGCAAGTTGGCCTAGTGATTTTCAGCATAATCATACCAACTTTAGACCCATCTTTCCATTTCATAACTTGGTCAAATCAAAATTTGTCCAACATGAACATTGAAGATAAGACTACATAGAACAACTTTGATGTTGAAAATTTTCTCATTAGAGGCCTTTAACCATGAGAAAAATGAATGGACATTTGGCCCACCACACGTTTGTAAAAATGACTGCGCGCAGACCTGGCCAAGCTTGGTCAAGACATGGTTTTTGGCCTACTTTCCTCCAACTTTGATTAATCATATCTCCCTCAATTTTTGTTCAATGGAGATGTTATACCCATGGATTTGAAGCTTAAAGCAAGATCTTTCATTGAGGCAGAGTGGAATTTTCATTTGATGCTTCAATTTTGAATGGCCTTGGTTCCAATTCTGATGCAAAATGGCCAAAACTTGCTATTTTTAGTAACCCTACTTCATCCAAAAGTGGCAACTTTCCAAATCTTGATTTTTTCATGATTCCTTTGGAGTTTCTTGATCAAATTTTGTACATTGGTCACATATAACATGAATTTCATGAATTTGGCTTTAAAAAGTCAGGAGTTGACTTTTTCCTCTGATTATTTGACTTGGCCCCAAATCCCCTGATTTTTGATCTTTCTTCCAATTGAACCACCTCCCAAAACCAATTGAGGGGCAATTCTCCATACACATACACTTAAGAACATGTAGAATACCATGACATCAAGTTTTGTCCAAAAAATCAAAGATTCCCTGATTTAATGGGAAACCCTAGTTTTGGTGCCCACCTCCTAGGAGAAAAATGTGCAGTCTTCAATTTCAAATTCCTCAGAGTATGCTGTGTATCCTCTTAAAGGATGATGAGAAATGTCACTTGAGAATGATTTTGAATCAATGAGCTATCTCTTTTGAGGGTTTTCCTTCAATTTTTGAACCTCTTGCATAGTGAAAGATGTAGTGCTTCAATCTCCCATTGAATCTCACTTCCTTGAGGTTTTGGAAGATCAATTGAGATAGTATGAGACATGAGAGGCTCTTGGCTTGCCTTGAGGCAACTTGATTGACCTTTTTGTGCTCTGAATGATTCCTTGATTGTCCACCTTTCACCTGATCACATGCCCTGATGGTAAGAAGGATGCCATGCTTCATTTTTCTATGTTAAATGCAATGTAATGTTAATGAGGTGGATATGATATGATAAATGATAATGCCATGCTATGATGACAAAAGGGGAGAGCAAATTTTGGGGTATTACACTAACCTCTGGTTATGAGACAGCCTTCGTGTCGGCCTACCTTAGAGTTTAGGATTTGAGACCGCCCTCCTGTCGGCTTTCCTTCTAAAATCCATCTTGCGATGGTAACCTCTGGTTATGAGACCGCCTTCGTGTCAGCCTACCTTAGAGATTAGGATCTGAGACCGCCCTCGTGTCGGCTATCCTTCTAAAATCCATCTTGTGATGGTACCCTCTGGTTATGAGGCCGCCTTCGTGTTGGCCTACCTTAGAGTTTAGGATCTGAGACTGGCCTCGTGTCGGCTTTCCTTCTAAAATCCATCTTGTGATGGTAACCTCTGGTTATGAGACCGCCTTCATGTCGGCATACCTTATAGTTTAGGATCCGAGAGCGCCCTCGTGTCAGCTTTTCTTCTAAAATTTATCTGATGGGAACCTCTGGTTATGAGACCACCTTCGTGTCGACCTACCTTAGAGTTTTGGATCTGTGACCGCCCTCGTGTCGGCTTTTCTTTTGAAAATCCAACTTGTGATGCTAACCTCTAGTTATGAGACCGCCTTCGTGTCGGCCTACCTTAGAGTTTAGGATCTGAGACCGCCCTCCTGTCGGCTTTCCTTCTAAAATCCATCTTGTGATGGTACCTTCTGGTTATGAGACCACCTTCGTGTCAGCCTACCTTAGAGTTTAGGATCTGAGACCGCCCTCGTGTCGGCTTTCCTTCTAAAATCCATCATGTGATGGTACCTTCTGGTTATGAGACCGCCTTCGTGTCGGCCTACCTTAGAGTTTAGGATCTGAGACCGCCCTCGTGTCGGCTTTCCTTCTAAAATCCATCTTGTGATGGTAACCTCTGGTTATGAGACCGCCTTCGTGTCCGCCTACCTTAGAGATTAGGATCTGAGACCGCCCTCGTGTCGGCTTTCCTTCTAAAATCCATCTTGTGATGGTACCCTCTGGTTATGAGGCCGCCTTCGTGTTGGCCTACCTTAGAGTTTAGGATATGAGACCGGCCTCGTGTCGGATTTCCTTGTAAAATCCATCTTGTGATGGTAACCTCTGGTTATGAGACCGCCTTCATGTCGGCCTTCCTTAGAGTTTAGGTTCTGAGACCGGCCTCGTGTCGGATTTCCTTCTAAAATCCATATTGTGATGGTACCCTCTGGTTATGAGACCGCCTTCGTGTCGGCCTACCTTAGAGTTTAGGATCGGAGACACCCTCGTGTCGGCTTTCCTTTTGAAAATCAATCTTGTGATGGTACCATCTGGGTATGAGACCGCTTTCGTGTCGGCCTACCTTAGAGTTTAGGATCTGAGACCGCCCTCGTGTCGGCTTTCCTTCTAAAATCCATCTTGTGATGGTACCCTCTGGTTATGAGGTAGCCTTCGTGTTGGCCTACCTTAGAGTTTAGGATCTGAGACCGGCCTCGTGTCGGCTTTCCTTCTAAAATCCATCTTGTGATGGTAACCTCTGGTTATGAGACCGCCTTCATGTCGGCATACCTTATAGTTTAGGATCCGAGAGCGCCCTCGTGTCAGCTTTTCTTCTAAAATCTATCTGACGGTAACCTCTGGTTATGAGACCGCCTTCGTGTCGACCTACCTTAGAGTTTTGGATCTGTGACCGCCCTCGTGTCAGCTTTCCTTTTGAAAATCCATCTTGTGATGCTAACCTCTAGTTATGAGACCGCCTTCGTATCGGCCTACCTTAGAGTTTAGGATCTGAGACCGTCCTCGTGTCGGCTTTCCTTCTAAAATCCATATTGTGATGGTACCCTCTGGTTATGAGACCGCCTTCGTGTCGGCCTACCTTAGAGTTTAGGATCGGAGACACCCTCGTGTCGGCTTTCCTTTTGAAAATCAATCTTGTGATGGTACCATCTGGGTATGAGACCGCTTTCGTGTCGGCCTACCATAGAGTTTAGGATCTGAGACCGCCCTCGTGTCGGCTTTCCTTCTAAAATCCATCTTGTGATGGTACCCTCTGGTTATGAGGTAGCCTTCGTGTTGGCCTACCTTAGAGTTTAGGATCTGAGACCGGCCTCGTGTCGGCTTTCCTTCTAAAATCCATCTTGTGATGGTAACCTCTGGTTATGAGACCGCCTTCATGTCGGCATACCTTATAGTTTAGGATCCGAGAGCGCCCTCGTGTCGGATTTCCTTCTAAAATCCATATTGTGATGGTACCCTCTGGTTATGAGACCGCCTTCGTGTCGGCCTACCTTAGAGTTTAGGATCGGAGACACCCTCGTGTCGGCTTTCCTTTTGAAAATCAATCTTGTGATGGTACCATCTGGGTATGAGACCGCTTTCGTGTCGGCCTACCTTAGAGTTTAGGATCTGAGACCGCCCTCGTGTCGGCTTTCCTTCTAAAATCCATCTTGTGATGGTACCCTCTGGTTATGAGGTAGCCTTCGTGTTGGCCTACCTTAGAGTTTAGGATCTGAGACCGGCCTCGTGTCGGCTTTCCTTCTAAAATCCATCTTGTGATGGTAACCTCTGGTTATGAGACCGCCTTCATGTCGGCATACCTTATAGTTTAGGATCCGAGAGCGCCCTCGTGTCAGCTTTTCTTCTAAAATCTATCTGATGGTAACCTCTGGTTATGAGACCGCCTTCGTGTCGACCTACCTTAGAGTTTTGGATCTGTGACCGCCCTCGTGTCCGCTTTCCTTTTGAAAATCCATCTTGTGATGCTAACCTCTAGTTATGAGACCGCCTTCGTGTCGGCCTACCTTAGAGTTTAGGATCTGAGACCGCCCTCCTCTCGGCTTTCCTTCTAAAATCCATCTTGTGATGGTAACCTCTAGTTATGAGATCGCCTTCGTATCGGTCTACCTTAGAGTTTAGGATCTGAGACCGTCCTCGTGTCGGCTTTCCTTCTAAAATCCATCATGTGATGGTACCTTCTGGTTATGAGACCGCCTTCGTGTCGGCCTACCTTAGAGTTTAGGATCAGAGACCGCCTTCGTGTCGGCCTACCTTAGAGTTTAGGATCAGAGACCGCCTTCGTGTCGGCTTTCCTTCTAAAATCCATCTTGTGATGGTAACCTCTGGTTATGAGACCGCCTTCGTGTCGGCCTACCTTAGAGACTAGGATCTGAGACCGCCCTCGTGTCGGCTTTCCTTCTAAAATCCATCTTGTGATAGTACCCTCTGGTTATGAGGCCTCCTTCGTGTTGGCCTACCTTAGAGTTTAGGATATGAGACCGGCCTCGTGTCGGCTTTCCTTCTAAAATCCATCATGTGAAGGTACCTTCTGGTTATGAGACCGCCTTCGTGTCGGCCTACCTTAGAGTTTAGGATCTAAGAGCGCCCTCGTGTCGGCTTTCCTTCTAACATCCATATTGTGATGGTACCCTCTGGTTATGAGACAGCCTTCGTGTCGGCCTACCTTAGAGTTTAGGATCGGAGACCACCCTCGTGTCGGCTTTCCTTTTGAAAATCAATCTTGTGATGGTACCATCTGGGTATGAGACCGCTTTCGTGTCGGCCTACCTTAGAGTTTAGGATCTGAGACCGCCCTCGTGTCGGCTTTCCTTCTAAAATCCATCTTGTGATGGTACCCTTTGGTTATGAGGTAGCCTTCGTGTTGGCCTTCCTTAGAGTTTAGGTTCTGAGGCCGGCCTCGTGTTGGCTTTCCTTCTAAAATCCATCTTGTGATGGTAACCTCTGGTTATGAGACCGCCTTCGTGTCGGCCTACCTTAGAGTTTAGGATCTGAGACCGCCCTCGTGTCGGATTTCCTTCTAAAATCCATCTTGTGATGGTACCCTTTGGTTATTAGGTAGCCTTCGTGTCGGCCTACCTTAGAGATTAGGATCTGAGACCGCCCTCGTGTCGGCTTTCCTTCTAAAATCCATCTTGTGATGGTACCCTCTGGTTATGAGGCCGCCTTCGTGTTGGCCTACCTTAGAGTTTAGGATATGAGACCGGCCTCGTGTCGGCTTTCCTTCTAAAATCCATCTTGTGATGGTAACCTCTGGTTATGAGACCGCCTTCATGTCGGCCTTCCTTAGAGTTTAGGTTCTAAGACCGGCCTCGTGTCGGCTTTCCTTCTAAAATCCATCTTGTGATGGTAACCTCTGGTTATGAGACCACCTTCGTGTCGGCCTACCTTAGAGACTAGGATCTGAGACCGCCCTCCTGTCGGATTTCCTTCTAAAATCCATCTTGTGATGGTACCCTTTGGTTATTAGGTAGCCTTCGTGTCGGCCTACCTTAGAGATTAGGATCTGAGACCGCCCTCGTGTCGGCTTTCCTTCTAAAATCCATCTTGTGATGGTACCCTCTGGTTATGAGGCCGCCTTCGTGTTGGCCTACCTTAGAGTTTAGGATATGAGACCGGCCTCGTGTCGGCTTTCCTTCTAAAATCCATCTTGTGATGGTAACCTCTGGTTATGAGACCGCCTTCATGTCGGCCTTCCTTAGAGTTTAGGTTCTGAGACCGGCCTCGTGTCGGCTTTCCTTCTAAAATCCATCTTGTGATGGTAACCTCTGGTTATGAGACCACCTTCGTGTCGGCCTACCTTAGAGACTAGGATCTGAGACCGCCCTCCTGTCGGATTTCCTTCTAAAATCCATCTTGTGATGGTACCCTTTGGTTATTAGGTAGCCTTCGTGTCGGCCTACCTTAGAGATTAGGATCTGAGACCGCCCTCGTGTCGGCTTTCCTTCTAAAATCCATCTTGTGATGGTACCCTCTGGTTATGAGACAGCCTTCGTGTCGGCCTACCTTAGAGTTTAGGATCGGAGACCACCCTCGTGTCGGCTTTCCTTTTGAAAATCAATCTTGTGATGGTACCATCTGGGTATGAGACCGCTTTCGTGTCGGCCTACCTTAGAGTTTAGGATCTGAGACCGCCCTCGTGTCGGCTTTCCTTCTAAAATCCATCTTGTGATGGTACCCTTTGGTTATGAGGTAGCCTTCGTGTTGGCCTTCCTTAGAGTTTAGGTTCTGAGGCCGGCCTCGTGTTGGCTTTCCTTCTAAAATCCATCTTGTGATGGTAACCTCTGGTTATGAGACCGCCTTCGTGTCGGCCTACCTTAGAGTTTAGGATCTGAGACCGCCCTCGTGTCGGATTTCCTTCTAAAATCCATCTTGTGATGGTACCCTTTGGTTATTAGGTAGCCTTCGTGTCGGCCTACCTTAGAGATTAGGATCTGAGACCGCCCTCGTGTCGGCTTTCCTTCTAAAATCCATCTTGTGATGGTACCCTCTGGTTATGAGGCCGCCTTCGTGTTGGCCTACCTTAGAGTTTAGGATATGAGACCGGCCTCGTGTCGGCTTTCCTTCTAAAATCCATCTTGTGATGGTAACCTCTGGTTATGAGACCGCCTTCATGTCGGCCTTCCTTAGAGTTTAGGTTCTAAGACCGGCCTCGTGTCGGCTTTCCTTCTAAAATCCATCTTGTGATGGTAACCTCTGGTTATGAGACCACCTTCGTGTCGGCCTACCTTAGAGACTAGGATCTGAGACCGCCCTCCTGTCGGATTTCCTTCTAAAATCCATCTTGTGATGGTACCCTTTGGTTATTAGGTAGCCTTCGTGTCGGCCTACCTTAGAGATTAGGATCTGAGACCGCCCTCGTGTCGGCTTTCCTTCTAAAATCCATCTTGTGATGGTACCCTCTGGTTATGAGGCCGCCTTCGTGTTGGCCTACCTTAGAGTTTAGGATATGAGACCGGCCTCGTGTCGGCTTTCCTTCTAAAATCCATCTTGTGATGGTAACCTCTGGTTATGAGACCGCCTTCATGTCGGCCTTCCTTAGAGTTTAGGTTCTGAGACCGGCCTCGTGTCGGCTTTCCTTCTAAAATCCATCTTGTGATGGTAACCTCTGGTTATGAGACCACCTTCGTGTCGGCCTACCTTAGAGACTAGGATCTGAGACCGCCCTCCTGTCGGATTTCCTTCTAAAATCCATCTTGTGATGGTACCCTTTGGTTATTAGGTAGCCTTCGTGTCGGCCTACCTTAGAGATTAGGATCTGAGACCGCCCTCGTGTCGGCTTTCCTTCTAAAATCCATCTTGTGATGGTACCCTCTGGTTATGAGGCCGCCTTCGTGTTGGCGTACCTTAGAGTTTAGGATATGAGACCGGCCTCGTGTCGGCTTTCCTTGTAAAATCCATCTTGTGATGGTAACCTCTGGTTATGAGACCGCCTTCATGTCGGCCTTCCTTAGAGTTTAGGTTCTGAGACCGGCCTCGTGTTGGCTTTCCTTCTAAAATCCATCTTGTGATGGTAACCTCTGGTTATGAGACCGCCTTCGTGTCGGCCTACCTTAGAGTTTAGGATCGGAGACCGCCCTCGTGTCGGATTTCCTTCTAAAATCCATATTGTGATGGTACCCTCTGGTTATGAGACCGCCTTCGTGTCGGCCTACCTTAGAGTTTAGGATCGGAGACACCCTCGTGTCGGCTTTCCTTTTGAAAATCAATCTTGTGATGGTACCATCTGGGTATGAGACCGCTTTCGTGTCGGCCTACCTTAGAGTTTAGGATCTGAGACCGCCCTCGTGTCGGCTTTCCTTCTAAAATCCATCTTGTGATGGTACCCTCTGGTTATGAGGTAGCCTTCGTGTTGGCCTACCTTAGAGTTTAGGATCTAAGACCGGCCTCGTGTCGGCTTTCCTTCTAAAATCCATCTTGTGATGGTAGCCTCTGGTTATGAGACCGCCTTCATGTCGGCATACCTTATAGTTTGGGATCCGAGAGCGCCCTCGTGTCAGCTTTTCTTCTAAAATCTATCTGATGGTAACCTCTGGTTATGAGACCGCCTTCGTGTCGACCTACCTTAGAGTTTTGGATCTGTGACCGCCCTCGTGTCAGCTTTCCTTTTGAAAATCCATCTTGTGATGCTAACCTCTAGTTATGAGACCGCCTTCGTGTCGGCCTACCTTAGAGTTTAGGATCTGAGACCGCCCTCCTGTCGGCTTTCCTTCTAAAATCCATCTTGTGATGGTAACCTCTGGTTATGAGATCGCCTTCGTATCGGCCTACCTTAGAGTTTAGGATCTGAGACCGTCCTCGTGTCGGCTTTCCTTCTAAAATCCATCATGTGATGGTACCTTCTGGTTATGAGACCGCCTTCGTGTCGGCCTACCTTAGAGTTTAGGATCAGAGACCGCCTTCGTGTCGGCTTTCCTTCTAAAATCCATCTTGTGATGGTAACCTCTGGTTATGAGACCGCCTTCGTGTCGGCCTACCTTAGAGACTAGGATCTGAGACCGCCCTCGTGTCGACTTTCCTTCTAAAATCCATCTTGTGATAGTACCCTCTGGTTATGAGGCCTCCTTCGTGTTGGCCTACCTTAGAGTTTAGGATATGAGACCGGCCTCGTGTCGGCTTTCCTTCTAAAATCCATCATGTGAAGGTACCTTCTGGTTATGAGACCGCCTTCGTGTCGGCCTACCTTAGAGTTTAGGATCTAAGAGCGCCCTCGTGTCGGCTTTCCTTCTAACATCCATATTGTGATGGTACCCTCTGGTTATGAGACAGCCTTCGTGTCGGCCTACCTTAGAGTTTAGGATCGGAGACCACCCTCGTGTCGGCTTTCCTTTTGAAAATCAATCTTGTGATGGTACCATCTGGGTATGAGACCGCTTTTGTGTCGGCCTACCTTAGAGTTTAGGATCTGAGACCGCCCTCGTGTCGGCTTTCCTTCTAAAATCCATCTTGTGATGGTACCCTTTGGTTATGAGGTAGCCTTCGTGTTGGCCTTCCTTAGAGTTTAGGTTCTGAGGCCGGCCTCGTGTTGGCTTTCCTTCTAAAATCCATCTTGTGATGGTAACCTCTGGTTATGAGACCGCCTTCGTGTCGGCCTACCTTAGAGTTTAGGATCTGAGACCGCCCTCGTGTCGGATTTCCTTCTAAAATCCATCTTGTGATGGTACCCTTTGGTTATTAGGTAGCCTTCGTGTCGGCCTACCTTAGAGATTAGGATCTGAGACCGCCCTCGTGTCGGCTTTCCTTCTAAAATCCATCTTGTGATGGTACCCTCTGGTTACGAGGCCGCCTTCGTGTTGGCCTACCTTAGAGTTTAGGATATGAGACCGGCCTCGTGTCGGCTTTCCTTCTAAAATCCATCTTGTGATGGTAACCTCTGGTTATGAGACCGCCTTCATGTCGGCCTTCCTTAGAGTTTAGGTTCTGAGACCGGCCTCGTGTTGGCTTTCCTTCTAAAATCCATCTTGTGATGGTAACCTCTGGTTATGAGACCGCCTTCGTGTCGGCCTACCTTAGAGTTTAGGATCTGAGACCGCCCTCGTGTCGGATTTCCTTCTAAAATCCATATTGTGATGGTACCCTCTGGTTATGAGACCGCCTTCGTGTCGGCCTACCTTAGAGTTTAGGATCGGAGACACCCTCGTGTCGGCTTTCCTTTTGAAAATCAATCTTGTGATGGTACCATCTGGGTATGAGACCGCTTTCGTGTCGGCCTACCTTAGAGTTTAGGATCTGAGACAGCCCTCGTGTCGGCTTTCCTTCTAAAATCCATCTTGTGATGGTACCCTCTGGTTATGAGGTAGCCTTCGTGTTGGCCTACCTTAGAGTTTAGGATCTTAGACCGGCCTCGTGTCGGCTTTCCTTCTAAAATCCATCTTGTGATGGTAACCTCTGGTTATGAGACCGCCTTCGTGTCGGCCTACCTTATAGTTTAGAATCTGAGAGCGCCCTCGTGTTAGCTTTCCTTCTAAAATATATCTGATGGTAACCTCTGGTTATGAGACCGCATTCGTATCGACCTACCTTAGAGTTTAGGATCTGAGACCGCCCTCCTGTCGGCTTTCCTTCTAAAATCCATCATGTGATGGTAACCTCTGGTTATGAGACCGCCTTCGTGTCAGCCTACCTTAGAGATTAGGATCTGAGACCGCCCTCGTGTCAGCTATCCTTCTAAAATCCATCTTGTGATGGTACCCTCTGGTTATGAGGCCGCCTTCGTGTTGGCCTACCTTAGAATTTAGGATCTGAGACCGGCCTCGTGTCGGCTTTCCTTCTAAAATCCATCTTGTGATGGTAACCTCTGGTTATGAGACCGCCTTCATGTCGGCATACCTTATAGTTTAGGATCCGAGAGCGCCCTCGTGTCAGCTTTTCTTCTAAAATATATCTGATGGTAAACTCTGGTTATGAGACCGCCTTCGTGTCGGCCTACCTTAGAGACTAGGATCTGAGACCGCCCTCGTGTCGACTTTCCTTCTAAAATCCATCTTGTGATAGTACCCTCTGGTTATGAGGCCTCCTTCGTGTTGGCCTACCTTAGAGTTTAGGATATGAGACCGGCCTCGTGTCGGCTTTCCTTCTAAAATCCATCATGTGAAGGTACCTTCTGGTTATGAGACCGCCTTCGTGTCGGCCTACCTTAGAGTTTAGGATCTAAGAGCGCCCTCGTGTCGGCTTTCCTTCTAACATCCATATTGTGATGGTACCCTCTGGTTATGAGACAGCCTTCGTGTCGGCCTACCTTAGAGTTTAGGATCGGAGACCACCCTCGTGTCGACTTTCCTTTTGAAAATCAATCTTGTGATGGTACCATCTGGGTATGAGACCGCTTTTGTGTCGGCCTACCTTAGAGTTTAGGATCTGAGACCGCCCTCGTGTCGGCTTTCCTTCTAAAATCTATCTTGTGATGGTACCCTTTGGTTATGAGGTAGCCTTCGTGTTGGCCTTCCTTAGAGTTTAGGTTCTGAGGCCGGCCTCGTGTTGGCTTTCCTTCTAAAATCCATCTTGTGATAGTAACCTCTGGTTATGAGACCGCCTTCGTGTCGGCCTACCTTAGAGTTTAGGATCTGAGACCGCCCTCGTGTCGGATTTCCTTCTAAAATCCATCTTGTGATGGTACCCTTTGGTTATTAGGTAGCCTTCGTGTCGGCCTACCTTAGAGATTAGGATCTGAGACCGCCCTCGTGTCGGCTTTCCTTCTAAAATCCATCTTGTGATGGTACCCTCTGGTTATGAGGTAGCCTTCGTGTTGGCCAACCTTAGAGTTTAGGATCTAAGACCGGCCTCGTGTTGGCTTTCCTTCTAAAATCCATCTTGTGATGGTAGCCTCTGGTTATGAGACCGCCTTCATGTCGGCATACCTTATAGTTTGGGATCCGAGAGCGCCCTCGTGTCAGCTTTTCTTCTAAAATCTATCTGATGGTAACCTCTGGTTATGAGACCGCCTTCGTGTCGACCTACCTTAGAGTTTTGGATCTGTGACCGCCCTCGTGTCAGCTTTCCTTTTGAAAATCCATCTTGTGATGCTAACCTCTAGTTATGAGACCGCCTTCGTGTCGGCCTACCTTAGAGTTTAGGATCTGAGACCGCCCTCCTGTCGGCTTTCCTTCTAAAATCCATCTTGTGATGGTAACCTCTGGTTATGAGATCGCCTTCGTATCGGCCTACCTTAGAGTTTAGGATCTGAGACCGTCCTCGTGTCGGCTTTCCTTCTAAAATCCATCATGTGATGGTACCTTCTGGTTATGAGACCGCCTTCGTGTCGGCCTACCTTAGAGTTTAGGATCAGAGACCGCCTTCGTGTCGGCTTTCCTTCTAAAATCCATCTTGTGATGGTAACCTCTGGTTATGAGACCGCCTTCGTGTCGGCCTACCTTAGAGACTAGGATCTGAGACCGCCCTCGTGTCGACTTTCCTTCTAAAATCCATCTTGTGATAGTACCCTCTGGTTATGAGGCCTCCTTCGTGTTGGCCTACCTTAGAGTTTAGGATATGAGACCGGCCTCGTGTCGGCTTTCCTTCTAAAATCCATCATGTGAAGGTACCTTCTGGTTATGAGACCGCCTTCGTGTCGGCCTACCTTAGAGTTTAGGATCTAAGAGCGCCCTCGTGTCGGCTTTCCTTCTAACATCCATATTGTGATGGTACCCTCTGGTTATGAGACAGCCTTCGTGTCGGCCTACCTTAGAGTTTAGGATCGGAGACCACCCTCGTGTCGGCTTTCCTTTTGAAAATCAATCTTGTGATGGTACCATCTGGGTATGAGACCGCTTTTGTGTCGGCCTACCTTAGAGTTTAGGATCTGAGACCGCCCTCATGTCGGCTTTCCTTCTAAAATCCATCTTGTGATGGTACCCTTTGGTTATGAGGTAGCCTTCGTGTTGGCCTTCCTTAGAGTTTAGGTTCTGAGGCCGGCCTCGTGTTGGCTTTCCTTCTAAAATCCATCTTGTGATGGTAACCTCTGGTTATGAGACCGCCTTCGTGTCGGCCTACCTTAGAGTTTAGGATCTGAGACCGCCCTCGTGTCGGATTTCCTTCTAAAATCCATCTTGTGATGGTACCCTTTGGTTATTAGGTAGCCTTCGTGTCGGCCTACCTTAGAGATTAGGATCTGAGACCGCCCTCGTGTCGGCTTTCCTTCTAAAATCCATCTTGTGATGGTACCCTCTGGTTACGAGGCCGCCTTCGTGTTGGCCTACCTTAGAGTTTAGGATATGAGACCGGCCTCGTGTCGGCTTTCCTTCTAAAATCCATCTTGTGATGGTAACCTCTGGTTATGAGACCGCCTTCATGTCGGCCTTCCTTAGAGTTTAGGTTCTGAGACCGGCCTCGTGTTGGCTTTCCTTCTAAAATCCATCTTGTGATGGTAACCTCTGGTTATGAGACCGCCTTCGTGTCGGCCTACCTTAGAGTTTAGGATCTGAGACCGCCCTCGTGTCGGATTTCCTTCTAAAATCCATATTGTGATGGTACCCTCTGGTTATGAGACCGCCTTCGTGTCGGCCTACCTTAGAGTTTAGGATCGGAGACACCCTCGTGTCGGCTTTCCTTTTGAAAATCAATCTTGTGATGGTACCATCTGGGTATGAGACCGCTTTCGTGTCGGCCTACCTTAGAGTTTAGGATCTGAGACAGCCCTCGTGTCGGCTTTCCTTCTAAAATCCATCTTGTGATGGTACCCTCTGGTTATGAGGTAGCCTTCGTGTTGGCCTACCTTAGAGTTTAGGATCTTAGACCGGCCTCGTGTCGGCTTTCCTTCTAAAATCCATCTTGTGATGGTAACCTCTGGTTATGAGACCGCCTTCGTGTCGGCCTACCTTATAGTTTAGAATCTGAGAGCGCCCTCGTGTTAGCTTTCCTTCTAAAATATATCTGATGGTAACCTCTGGTTATGAGACCGCATTCGTATCGACCTACCTTAGAGTTTAGGATCTGAGACCGCCCTCCTGTCGGCTTTCCTTCTAAAATCCATCATGTGATGGTAACCTCTGGTTATGAGACCGCCTTCGTGTCAGCCTACCTTAGAGATTAGGATCTGAGACCGCCCTCGTGTCAGCTATCCTTCTAAAATCCATCTTGTGATGGTACCCTCTGGTTATGAGGCCGCCTTCGTGTTGGCCTACCTTAGAGTTTAGGATCTGAGACCGGCCTCGTGTCGGCTTTCCTTCTAAAATCCATCTTGTGATGGTAACCTCTGGTTATGAGACCGCCTTCATGTCGGCATACCTTATAGTTTAGGATCCGAGAGCGCCCTCGTGTCAGCTTTTCTTCTAAAATATATCTGATGGTAACCTCTGGTTATGAGACCGCCTTCGTGTCGGCCTACCTTAGAGACTAGGATCTGAGACCGCCCTCGTGTCGACTTTCCTTCTAAAATCCATCTTGTGATAGTACCCTCTGGTTATGAGGCCTCCTTCGTGTTGGCCTACCTTAGAGTTTAGGATATGAGACCGGCCTCGTGTCGGCTTTCCTTCTAAAATCCATCATGTGAAGGTACCTTCTGGTTATGAGACCGCCTTCGTGTCGGCCTACCTAAGAGTTTAGGATCTAAGAGCGCCCTCGTGTCGGCTTTCCTTCTAACATCCATATTGTGATGGTACCCTCTGGTTATGAGACAGCCTTCGTGTCGGCCTACCTTAGAGTTTAGGATCGGAGACCACCCTCGTGTCGGCTTTCCTTTTGAAAATCAATCTTGTGATGGTACCATCTGGGTATGAGACCGCTTTTGTGTCGGCCTACCTTAGAGTTTAGGATCTGAGACCGCCCTCGTGTCGGCTTTCCTTCTAAAATCTATCTTGTGATGGTACCCTTTGGTTATGAGGTAGCCTTCGTGTTGGCCTTCCTTAGAGTTTAGGTTCTGAGGCCGGCCTCGTGCTGGCTTTCCTTCTAAAATCCATCTTGTGATGGTAACCTCTGGTTATGAGACCGCCTTCGTGTCGGCCTACCTTAGAGTTTAGGATCTGAGACCGCCCTCGTGTCGGATTTCCTTCTAAAATCCATCTTGTGATGGTACCCTTTGGTTATTAGGTAGCCTTCGTGTCGGCCTACCTTAGAGATTAGGATCTGAGACCGCCCTCGTGTCGGCTTTCCTTCTAAAATCCATCTTGTGATGGTACCCTCTGGTTACGAGGCCGCCTTCGTGTTGGCCTACCTTAGAGTTTAGGATATGAGACCGGCCTCGTGTCGGCTTTCCTTCTAAAATCCATCTTGTGATGGTAACCTCTGGTTATGAGACCGCCTTCATGTCGACCTTCCTTAGAGTTTAGGTTCTGAGACCGGCCTCGTGTTGGCTTTCCTTCTAAAATCCATCTTGTGATGGTAACCTCAGGTTATGAGACCGCCTTCGTGTCGGCCTACCTTAGAGTTTAGGATCTGAGACCGCCCTCGTGTCGGATTTCCTTCTAAAATCCATATTGTGATGGTACCCTCTGGTTATGAGACCGCCTTCGGGTCGGCCTACCTTAGAGTTTAGGATCGGAGACACCCTCGTGTCGGCTTTCCTTTTGAAAATCAATCTTGTGATGGTACCATCTGGGTATGAGACCGCTTTCGTGTCGGCCTACCTTAGAGTTTAGGATCTGAGACCGCCCTCGTGTCGGCTTTCCTTCTAAAATCCATCTTGTGATGGTACCCTCTGGTTATGAGGTAGCCTTCGTGTTGGCCTACCTTAGAGTTTAGGATCTTAGACCGGCCTCGTGTCGGCTTTCCTTCTAAAATCCATCTTGTGATGGTAACCTCTGGTTATGAGACCGCCTTCGTGTCGGCCTACCTTATAGTTTAGAATCTGAGAGCGCCCTCGTGTTAGCTTTCCTTCTAAAATATATCTGATGGTAACCTCTGGTTATGAGACCGCATTCGTATCGACCTACCTTAGAGTTTAGGATCTGAGACCGCCCTCCTGTCGGCTTTCCTTCTAAAATCCATCATGTGATGGTAACCTCTGGTTATGAGACCGCCTTCGTGTCAGCCTACCTTAGAGATTAGGATCTGAGACCGCCCTCGTGTCAGCTATCCTTCTAAAATCCATCTTGTGATGGTACCCTCTGGTTATGAGGCCGCCTTCGTGTTGGCCTACCTTAGAGTTTAGGATCTGAGACCGGCCTCGTGTCGGCTTTCCTTCTAAAATCCATCTTGTGATGGTAACCTCTGGTTTTGAGACCGCCTTCATGTCGGCATACCTTATAGTTTAGGATCCGAGAGCGCCCTCGTGTCAGCTTTTCTTCTAAAATCTATCTGATGGTAACCTCTGGTTATGAGACCGCCTTCGTGTCGGCCTACCTTAGAGTTTAGGATCTGAGACCGCCCTCGTGTCGGATTTCCTTCTAAAATCCATCTTGTGATGGTACCCTTTGGTTATTAGGTAGCCTTCGTGTCGGCCTACCTTAGAGATTAGGATCTGAGACCACCCTCGTGTCGGCTTTCCTTCTAAAATCCATCTTGTGATGGTACCCTCTGGTTACGAGGCCGCCTTCGTGTTGGCCTACCTTAGAGTTTAGGATATGAGACCGGCCTCGTGTCGGCTTTCCTTCTAAAATCCATCTTGTGATGGTAACCTCTGGTTATGAGACCGCCTTCATGTCGGCCTTCCTTAGAGTTTAGGTTCTGAGATCGGCCTCGTGTTGGCTTTCCTTCTAAAATCCATCTTGTGATGGTAACCTCAGGTTATGAGACCGCCTTCGTGTCGGCCTACCTTAGAGTTTAGGATCTGAGACCGCCCTCGTGTCGGATTTCCTTCTAAAATCCATATTGTGATGGTACCCTCTGGTTATGAGACCGCCTTCGTGTCGGCCTACCTTAGAGTTTAGGATCGGAGACACCCTCGTGTCGGCTTTCCTTTTGAAAATCAATCTTGTGATGGTACCATCTGGGTATGAGACCGCTTTCGTGTCGGCCTACCTTAGAGTTTAGGATCTGAGACCGCCCTCGTGTCGGCTTTCCTTCTAAAATCCATCTTGTGATGGTACCCTCTGGTTATGAGGTAGCCTTCGTGTTGGCCTACCTTAGAGTTTAGGATCTTAGACCGGCCTCGTGTCGGCTTTCCTTCTAAAATCCATCTTGTGATGGTAACCTCTGGTTATGAGACCGCCTTCGTGTCGGCCTACCTTATAGTTTAGAATCTGAGAGCGCCCTCGTGTTAGCTTTCCTTCTAAAATATATCTGATGGTAACCTCTGGTTATGAGACCGCATTCGTATCGACCTACCTTAGAGTTTAGGATCTGAGACCGCCCTCCTGTCGGCTTTCCTTCTAAAATCCATCATGTGATGGTAACCTCTGGTTATGAGACCGCCTTCGTGTCAGCCTACCTTAGAGATTAGGATCTGAGACCGCCCTCGTGTCAGCTATCCTTCTAAAATCCATCTTGTGATGGTACCCTCTGGTTATGAGGCCGCCTTCGTGTTGGCCTACCTTAGAGTTTAGGATCTGAGACCGCCCTCGTGTCGGCTTTCCTTCTAAAATCCATCTTGTGATGGTACCCTCTGGTTATGAGGTAGCCTTCGTGTTGGCCTACCTTAGAGTTTAGGATCTTAGACCGGCCTCGTGTCGGCTTTCCTTCTAAAATCCATCTTGTGATGGTAACCTCTGGTTATGAGACCGCCTTCGTGTCGGCCTACCTTATAGTTTAGAATCTGAGAGCGCCCTCGTGTTAGTTTTCCTTCTAAAATATATCTGATGGTAACCTCTGGTTATGAGACCGCATTCGTATCGACCTACCTTAGAGTTTAGGATCTGAGACCGCCCTCCTGTCGGCTTTCCTTCTAAAATCCATCATGTGATGGTAACCTCTGGTTATGAGACCGCCTTCGTGTCCGCCTACCTTAGAGATTAGGATCTGAGACCGCCCTCGTGTCAGCTATCCTTCTAAAATCCATCTTGTGATGGTACCCTCTGGTTATGAGGCCGCCTTCGTGTTGGCCTACCTTAGAGTTTAGGATCTGAGACCGGCCTCGTGTCGGCTTTCCTTCTAAAATCCATCTTGTGATGGTAACCTCTGGTTATGAGACCGCCTTCATGTCGGCATACCTTATAGTTTAGGATCCGAGAGCGCCCTCGTGTCAGCTTTTCTTCTAAAATCTATCTGATGGTAACCTCTGGTTATGAGACCGCCTTCGTGTCGGCCTACCTTAGAGTTTAGGATCTGAGACCGCCCTCGTGTCGGATTTCCTTCTAAAATCCATCTTGTGATGGTACCCTTTGGTTATTAGGTAGCCTTCGTGTCGGCCTACCTTAGAGATTAGGATCTGAGACCGCCCTCGTGTCGGCTTTCCTTCTAAAATCCATCTTGTGATGGTACCCTCTGGTTACGAGGCCGCCTTCGTGTTGGCCTACCTTAGAGTTTAGGATATGAGACCGGCCTCGTGTCGGCTTTCCTTCTAAAATCCATCTTGTGATGGTACCCTCTGGTTATGAGACCGCCTTCATGTCGGCCTTCCTTAGAGTTTAGGTTCTGAGACCGGCCTCGTGTTGGCTTTCCTTCTAAAATCCATCTTGTGATGGTAACCTCAGGTTATGAGACCGCCTTCGTGTCGGCCTACCTTAGAGTTTAGTATCTGAGACCGCCCTCGTGTCGGATTTCCTTCTAAAATCCATATTGTGATGGTACCCTCTGGTTATGAGACCGCCTTCGTGTCGGCCTACCTTAGAGTTTAGGATCGGAGACACCCTCGTGTCGGCTTTCCTTTTGAAAATCAATCTTGTGATGGTACCATCTGGGTATGAGACCGCTTTCGTGTCGGCCTACCTTAGAGTTTAGGATCTGAGACCGCCCTCGTGTCAGCTTTCCTTCTAAAATCCATCTTGTGATGGTACCCTCTGGTTATGAGGTAGCCTTCGTGTTGGCCTACCTTAGAGTTTAGGATCTTAGACCGGCCTCGTGTCGGCTTTCCTTCTAAAATCCATCTTGTGATGGTAACATCTGGTTATGAGACCGCCTTCGTGTCGGCCTACCTTATAGTTTAGAATCTGAGACCGCCCTCGTGTCAGCTATCCTTCTAAAATCCATCTTGTGATGGTACCCTCTGGTTATGAGGCCGCCTTCGTGTTGGCCTACCTTAGAGTTTAGGATCTGAGACCGGCCTCGTGTCGGCTTTCCTTCTAAAATCCATCTTGTGATGGTAACCTCTGGTTATGAGACCGCCTTCGTGTCAGCCTACCTTAGAGATTAGGATCTGAGACCGCCCTCGTGTCAGCTATCCTTCTAAAATCCATCTTGTGATGGTACCCTCTGGTTATGAGGCCGCCTTCGTGTTGGCCTACCTTAGAGTTTAGGATCTGAGACCGGCCTCGTGTCGGCTTTCCTTCTAAAATCCATCTTGTGATGGTAACCTCTGGTTATGAGACCGCCTTCATGTCGGCATACCTTATAGTTTAGGATCCGAGAGCGCCCTCGTGTCAGCTTTTCTTCTAAAATCTATCTGATGGTAACCTCTGGTTATGAGACCGCCTTCGTGTCGACCTACCTTAGAGTTTTGGATCTGTGACCGCCCTCGTGTCAGCTTTCCTTTTGAAAATCCATCTTGTTATGCTAACCTCTAGTTATGAGACCGCTTTCGTGTCGGCCTACCTTAGAGTTTAGGATCTGAGACCGCCCTCCTGTCGGCTTTCCTTCTAAAATCCATCTTGTTATGGTAACCTCTGGTTATGAGATCGCCGTCGTATCGGCCTACCTTAGAGTTTACGATCTGAGACCGTCCTCGTGTCGGCTTTCCTTCTAAAATCCATCATGTGATGGTACCTTCTGGTTATGAGACCGCCTTCGTGTCGGCCTACCTTAGAGTTTAGGATCTGAGACCGCCTTCGTGTCGGCTTTCCTTCTAAAATCCATCTTGTGATGGTAACCTCTGGTTATGAGACCACCTTCGTGTCGGCCTACCTTAGAGACTAGGATCTGAGACCGCCCTCGTGTCGGCTTTCCTTCTAAAATCCATCTTGTGATAGTACCCTCTGGTTATGAGGCCTCCTTCGTGTTGGCCTACCTTAGAGTTTAGGATATGAGACCGGCCTCATGTCGGCTTTCCTTCTAAAATCCATCTTGTGATGGTAACCTCTGGTTATGAGATCGCCTTCGTATCGGCCTACCTTAGAGTTTAGGATCTGAGACCGTCCTCGTGTCGGCTTTCCTTCTAAAATCCATCATGTGAAGGTACCTTCTGGTTATGAGACCGCCTTCGTGTCGGCCTACCTTAGAGATTAGGATCTAAGACCGCCCTCGTGTCGGCTTTCCTTCTAACATCCATATTGTGATGGTACCCTCTGGTTATGAGACAACCTTCGTGTCGGCCTACCTTAGAGTTTAGGATCGGAGACCACCCTCGTGTCGGCTTTCCTTTTGAAAATCAATCTTGTGATGGTACCATCTGGGTATGAGACCGCTTTCGTGTCGGCCTACCTTAGAGTTTAGGATCTGAGATCGCCCTCGTGTCGGCTTTCCTTCTAAAATCCATCTTGTGATGGTACCCTTTGGTTATGAGGTAGCCTTCGTGTTGGCCTACCTTAGAGTTTAGGATCTGAGACCGGCCTCGTGTCGGCTTTCCTTCTAAAATCCATCTTGTGATGGTAACCTCTGGTTATGAGACCGCATTTGTGTCGACCTACCTTAGAGTTTTGGATCTGTGACCGCCCTCGTGTCGGCTTTCCTTTTGAAAATCTATCTTGTGATGCTAACCTCTGGTTATGAGACCGCCTTCGTGTCGGCCTACCTTAGAGTTTAGGATCTGAGACCGCCCTCCTGTCAGCTTTCCTTCTAAAATCCATCTTGTGATGGTAACCCCTGGTTATGAGACCGCCTTCGTGTCAGCCTACCTTAGAGATTAGGATCTGAGACCGCCCTCGTGTCGGCTATCCTTCTAAAATCCATCTTGTGATGGTACCCTCTGGTTATGAGGCCGCCTTCGTGTTGGCCTACCTTAGAGTTTAGGATCTGAGACCGGCCTCGTGTCGGCTTTCCTCCTAAAATCCATCTTGTGATGGTAACCTCTGGTTATGAGACCACCTTCATGTCGGCATACCTTATAGTTTAGGATCCGAGAGCGCCCTCGTGTCAGCTTTTCTTCTAAAATCTATCTGATGGTAACCTCTGGTTATGAGACCGCTTTCGTGTCGACCTACCTTAGAGTTTTGGATCTGTGACCGCCATCGTGTCAGCTTTCCTTTTGAAAATCCATCTTGTGATGCTAACCTCTAGTTATGAGACCACCTTCGTGTCGGCCTACCTTAGAGTTTAGGATCTGAGACCGCCCTCCTGTCGGCTTTCCTTCTAAAATCCATCTTGTGATGGTACCTTCTGGTTATGAGACCGCCTTCGTGTCAGCCTACCTTAGAGATTAGGCTCTGAGACCACCCTCGTGTCGGCTTTCCTTCTAAAATCCATCATGTGATGGTACCTTCTGGTTATGAGACCGCCTTCGTGTCGGCCTACCTTAGAGTTTAGGATCTGAGACCGCCCTCGTGTCGGCTTTCCTTCTAAAATCCATCTTGTGATGGTAACCTCTGGTTATGAGACCGCCGTCGTGTCGGCCTACCTTAGAGATTAGGATCTGAGACCGCCCTCGTGTCGGCTTTCCTTCTAAAATCCATCTTGTGATGGTACCCTCTGGTTATGAGGCCGCCTTCGTGTTGGCCTACCTTAGAGTTTAGGATATAAGACCAGCCTCGTGTCGGCTTTCCTTCTAAAATCCATCTTGTGATGGTAACATCTGGTTATGAGACCGCCTTCATGTCGGCCTTCCTTAGAGTTTAGGTTCTGTGATCGGCCTCGTGTTGGCTTTCCTTCTAAAATCCATCTTGTGATGGTAACCTCTGGTTATGAGACCGCCTTCGTGTCGGCCTACCTTATAGTTTAGGATCTGAGAGCGCCCTCGTGTTAGCTTTCCTTCTAAAATATATCTGATTGTAACCTCTGGTTTTGAGACCGCATTCGTGTCGACCTACCTTAGAGTTTTGGATCTGTGACCGCCCTCGAGTCGGCTTTCCTTTTGAAAATCTATCTTGTGATGCTAACCTCTGGTTATGAGATCGTCTTCGTCTCAGCCTACCTTAGAGATTAGGATCTGAGACCGCCCTCGTGTCGGCTATCCTTCTAAAATCCATCTTGTGATGGTACCCTCTAGTTATGAGGCCGCCTTCGTGTTGGCCTACCTTAGAGTTTAGGATCTGAGACCGGCCTCGTGTCGGCTTTCCTTCTAAAATCCATCTTGTGATGGTAACCGCTGGTTATGAGACCGCCTTCATGTCGGCACACCTTATAGTTTAGGATCCGAGAGCGCCCTGGTGTCAGCTTTTCTTCTAAAATCTATCTGATGGTAACCTCTGGTTATGAGACCGCCTTCGTGTCGACCTACCTTAGAGTTTTGGATCTGTGACCGCCCTCGTGTCAGCTTTCCTTTTGAAAATCCATCTTGTGATGCTAACCTCTAGTTATGAGACAGCCTTCGTGTCGGCCTACCTTAGAGTTTAGGATCTGAGACCGCCCTCCTGTCGGCTTTCCTTCTAAAATCCATCTTGTGATGGTAACCTCTGGTTATGAGATCGCCTTCGTATCGGCCTACCTTAGAGTTTAGGATCTGAGACCGTCCTCGTGTCGGCTTTCCTTCTAAAATCCATCATGTGATGGTACCTTCTGGTTATGAGACCGCCTTCGTGTCGGCCTACCTTAGAGTTTAGGATCTGAGACCGCCCTCGTGTCGGCTTTCCTTCTAAAATCCATCTTGTGATGGTAACCTCTGGTTATGAGACCGCCTTCGTGTCGGCCTACCTTAGAGACTAGGATCTGAGACCGCCCTCGTGTCGGCTTTCCTTCTAAAGTCCATCTTGTGATGGTACCCTCTAGTTATGAGGCCTCCTTCGTGTTGGCCTACCTTGGAGTTTAGGATATGGGACCGGCCTCGTGTCGGCTTTCCTTCTAAAATCAATCTTGTGATGGTAACCTCTGGTTATGAGATCGCCTTCGTATCGGCCTACCTTAGAGTTTAGGATCTAAGACCGTCCTCGTGTCGGCTTTCCTTCTAAAATCCATCATGTGAAGGTACCTTCTGGTTATTAGACCGCCTTCGTGTCGGCCTACCTTAGAGTTTAGGATCTAAGACCGCCCTCGTGTCGGCTTTCCTTCTAAAATCCATATTGTGATGGTACCCTCTGGTTATGAGACCGCCTTCGTGTCGGCCTACCTTAGAGTTTAGGATCGGAGACCACCCTCGTGTCGGCTTTCCTTTTGAAAATCAATCTTGTGATGGTACCATCTGGGTATGAGACCGCTTTCGTGTCGGCCTACCTTAGAGTTTAGGATCTGAGACCGGCCTCGTGTCGGCTTTCCTTCTAAAATCCATCTTGTGATGGTACCCTATGGTTATGAGACCGCATTCGTGTCGACCTACCTTAGAGTTTTGGATCTGTGACCGCCCTCGTGTCGGCTTTCCTTTTGAAATTCTATCTTGTGATGCTAACCTCTGGTTATGAGACCGCCTTCGTGTCGGCCGACCTTAGAGTTTAGGATCTGAGACCGCCCTCCTGTCGGCTTTCCTTCTAAAATCCATCTTGTGATGGTACCCTATGGTTATGAGACCGCATTCGTGTCGACCTACCTTAGAGTTTTGGATCTGTGACCGCCCTCGTGTCAGCTTTCCTTTTGAAAATCCATCTTGTGATGCTAACCTCTAGTTATGAGACCGCCTTCGTGTCGGCCTACCTTAGAGTTTAGGATCTGAGACCGCCCTCCTGTCGGCTTTCCTTCTAAAATCCATCTTGTGATGGTACCCTATGGTTATGAGACCGCATTCGTGTCGACCTACCTTTGAGTTTTGGATCTGTGACCGCCCTCGTGTCGGCTTTCCTTTTGAAAATCTATCTTGTGATGCTAACCTCTGGTTATGAGACCGCCTTCGTGTCGGCCTACCTTAGAGTTTAGGATCTGAGACCGCCCTCGTGTCGGATTTCCTTCTAAAATCCATCTTGTGATGGTACCCTTTGGTTATTAGGTAGCCTTCGTGTCGGCCTACCTTAGAGATTAGGATCTGAGACCGCCCTCGTGTCGGCTTTCCTTCTAAAATCCATCTTGTGATGGTACCCTCTGGTTACGAGGCCGCCTTCGTGTTGGCCTACCTTAGAGTTTAGGATATGAGACCGGCCTCGTGTCGGCTTTCCTTCTAAAATCCATCTTGTGATGGTACCCTCTGGTTATGAGACCGCCTTCATGTCGGCCTTCCTTAGAGTTTAGGTTCTGAGACCGGCCTCGTGTTGGCTTTCCTTCTAAAATCCATCTTGTGATGGTAACCTCAGGTTATGAGACCGCCTTCGTGTCGGCCTACCTTAGAGTTTAGTATCTGAGACCGCCCTCGTGTCGGATTTCCTTCTAAAATCCATATTGTGATGGTACCCTCTGGTTATGAGACCGCCTTCGTGTCGGCCTACCTTAGAGTTTAGGATCGGAGACACCCTCGTGTCGGCTTTCCTTTTGAAAATCAATCTTGTGATGGTACCATCTGGGTATGAGACCGCTTTCGTGTCGGCCTACCTTAGAGTTTAGGATCTGAGACCGCCCTCGTGTCAGCTTTCCTTCTAAAATCCATCTTGTGATGGTACCCTCTGGTTATGAGGTAGCCTTCGTGTTGGCCTACCTTAGAGTTTAGGATCTTAGACCGGCCTCGTGTCGGCTTTCCTTCTAAAATCCATCTTGTGATGGTAACATCTGGTTATGAGACCGCCTTCGTGTCGGCCTACCTTATAGTTTAGAATCTGAGACCGCCCTCGTGTCAGCTATCCTTCTAAAATCCATCTTGTGATGGTACCCTCTGGTTATGAGGCCGCCTTCGTGTTGGCCTACCTTAGAGTTTAGGATCTGAGACCGGCCTCGTGTCGGCTTTCCTTCTAAAATCCATCTTGTGATGGTAACCTCTGGTTATGAGACCGCCTTCGTGTCAGCCTACCTTAGAGATTAGGATCTGAGACCGCCCTCGTGTCAGCTATCCTTCTAAAATCCATCTTGTGATGGTACCCTCTGGTTATGAGGCCGCCTTCGTGTTGGCCTACCTTAGAGTTTAGGATCTGAGACCGGCCTCGTGTCGGCTTTCCTTCTAAAATCCATCTTGTGATGGTAACCTCTGGTTATGAGACCGCCTTCATGTCGGCATACCTTATAGTTTAGGATCCGAGAGCGCCCTCGTGTCAGCTTTTCTTCTAAAATCTATCTGATGGTAACCTCTGGTTATGAGACCGCCTTCGTGTCGACCTACCTTAGAGTTTTGGATCTGTGACCGCCCTCGTGTCAGCTTTCCTTTTGAAAATCCATCTTGTTATGCTAACCTCTAGTTATGAGACCGCTTTCGTGTCGGCCTACCTTAGAGTTTAGGATCTGAGACCGCCCTCCTGTCGGCTTTCCTTCTAAAATCCATCTTGTTATGGTAACCTCTGGTTATGAGATCGCCGTCGTATCGGCCTACCTTAGAGTTTACGATCTGAGACCGTCCTCGTGTCGGCTTTCCTTCTAAAATCCATCATGTGATGGTACCTTCTGGTTATGAGACCGCCTTCGTGTCGGCCTACCTTAGAGTTTAGGATCTGAGACCGCCTTCGTGTCGGCTTTCCTTCTAAAATCCATCTTGTGATGGTAACCTCTGGTTATGAGACCACCTTCGTGTCGGCCTACCTTAGAGACTAGGATCTGAGACCGCCCTCGTGTCGGCTTTCCTTCTAAAATCCATCTTGTGATAGTACCCTCTGGTTATGAGGCCTCCTTCGTGTTGGCCTACCTTAGAGTTTAGGATATGAGACCGGCCTCATGTCGGCTTTCCTTCTAAAATCCATCTTGTGATGGTAACCTCTGGTTATGAGATCGCCTTCGTATCGGCCTACCTTAGAGTTTAGGATCTGAGACCGTCCTCGTGTCGGCTTTCCTTCTAAAATCCATCATGTGAAGGTACCTTCTGGTTATGAGACCGCCTTCGTGTCGGCCTACCTTAGAGATTAGGATCTAAGACCGCCCTCGTGTCGGCTTTCCTTCTAACATCCATATTGTGATGGTACCCTCTGGTTATGAGACAACCTTCGTGTCGGCCTACCTTAGAGTTTAGGATCGGAGACCACCCTCGTGTCGGCTTTCCTTTTGAAAATCAATCTTGTGATGGTACCATCTGGGTATGAGACCGCTTTCGTGTCGGCCTACCTTAGAGTTTAGGATCTGAGATCGCCCTCGTGTCGGCTTTCCTTCTAAAATCCATCTTGTGATGGTACCCTTTGGTTATGAGGTAGCCTTCGTGTTGGCCTACCTTAGAGTTTAGGATCTGAGACCGGCCTCGTGTCGGCTTTCCTTCTAAAATCCATCTTGTGATGGTAACCTCTGGTTATGAGACCGCATTTGTGTCGACCTACCTTAGAGTTTTGGATCTGTGACCGCCCTCGTGTCGGCTTTCCTTTTGAAAATCTATCTTGTGATGCTAACCTCTGGTTATGAGACCGCCTTCGTGTCGGCCTACCTTAGAGTTTAGGATCTGAGACCGCCCTCCTGTCAGCTTTCCTTCTAAAATCCATCTTGTGATGGTAACCCCTGGTTATGAGACCTCCTTCGTGTCAGCCTACCTTAGAGATTAGGATCTGAGACCGCCCTCGTGTCGGCTATCCTTCTAAAATCCATCTTGTGATGGTACCCTCTGGTTATGAGGCCGCCTTCGTGTTGGCCTACCTTAGAGTTTAGGATCTGAGACCGGCCTCGTGTCGGCTTTCCTTCTAAAATCCATCTTGTGATGGTAACCTCTGGTTATGAGACCACCTTCATGTCGGCATACCTTATAGTTTAGGATCCGAGAGCGCCCTCGTGTCAGCTTTTCTTCTAAAATCTATCTGATGGTAACCTCTGGTTATGAGACCGCTTTCGTGTCGACCTACCTTAGAGTTTTGGATCTGTGACCGCCATCGTGTCAGCTTTCCTTTTGAAAATCCATCTTGTGATGCTAACCTCTAGTTATGAGACCACCTTCGTGTCGGCCTACCTTAGAGTTTAGGATCTGAGACCGCCCTCCTGTCGGCTTTCCTTCTAAAATCCATCTTGTGATGGTACCTTCTGGTTATGAGACCGCCTTCGTGTCAGCCTACCTTAGAGATTAGGATCTGAGACCACCCTCGTGTCGGCTTTCCTTCTAAAATCCATCATGTGATGGTACCTTCTGGTTATGAGACCGCCTTCGTGTCGGCCTACCTTAGAGTTTAGGATCTGAGACCGCCCTCGTGTCGGCTTTCCTTCTAAAATCCATCTTGTGATGGTAACCTCTGGTTATGAGACCGCCGTCGTGTCGGCCTACCTTAGAGATTAGGATCTGAGACCGCCCTCGTGTCGGCTTTCCTTCTAAAATCCATCTTGTGATGGTACCCTCTGGTTATGAGGCCGCCTTCGTGTTGGCCTACCTTAGAGTTTAGGATATAAGACCAGCCTCGTGTCGGCTTTCCTTCTAAAATCCATCTTGTGATGGTAACATCTGGTTATGAGACCGCCTTCATGTCGGCCTTCCTTAGAGTTTAGGTTCTGTGATCGGCCTCGTGTTGGCTTTCCTTCTAAAATCCATCTTGTGATGGTAACCTCTGGTTATGAGACCGCCTTCGTGTCGGCCTACCTTATAGTTTAGGATCTGAGAGCGCCCTCGTGTTAGCTTTCCTTCTAAAATATATCTGATTGTAACCTCTGGTTTTGAGACCGCATTCGTGTCGACCTACCTTAGAGTTTTGGATCTGTGACCGCCCTCGAGTCGGCTTTCCTTTTGAAAATCTATCTTGTGATGCTAACCTCTGGTTATGAGATCGTCTTCGTCTCAGCCTACCTTAGAGATTAGGATCTGAGACCGCCCTCGTGTCGGCTATCCTTCTAAAATCCATCTTGTGATGGTACCCTCTAGTTATGAGGCCGCCTTCGTGTTGGCCTACCTTAGAGTTTAGGATCTGAGACCGGCCTCGTGTCGGCTTTCCTTCTAAAATCCATCTTGTGATGGTAACCGCTGGTTATGAGACTGCCTTCATGTCGGCACACCTTATAGTTTAGGATCCGAGAGCGCCCTGGTGTCAGCTTTTCTTCTAAAATCTATCTGATGGTAACCTCTGGTTATGAGACCGCCTTCGTGTCGACCTACCTTAGAGTTTTGGATCTGTGACCGCCCTCGTGTCAGCTTTCCTTTTGAAAATCCATCTTGTGATGCTAACCTCTAGTTATGAGACAGCCTTCGTGTCGGCCTACCTTAGAGTTTAGGATCTGAGACCGCCCTCCTGTCGGCTTTCCTTCTAAATTCCATCTTGTGATGGTAACCTCTGGTTATGAGATCGCCTTCGTATCGGCCTACCTTAGAGTTTAGGATCTGAGACCGTCCTCGTGTCGGCTTTCCTTCTAAAATCCATCATGTGATGGTACCTTCTGGTTATGAGACCGCCTTCGTGTCGGCCTACCTTAGAGTTTAGGATCTGAGACCGCCCTCGTGTCGGCTTTCCTTCTAAAATCCATCTTGTGATGGTAACCTCTGGTTATGAGACCGCCTTCGTGTCGGCCTACCTTAGAGACTAGGATCTGAGACCGCCCTCGTGTCGGCTTTCCTTCTAAAGTCCATCTTGTGATGGTACCCTCTAGTTATGAGGCCTCCTTCGTGTTGGCCTACCTTGGAGTTTAGGATATGGGACCGGCCTCGTGTCGGCTTTCCTTCTAAAATCAATCTTGTGATGGTAACCTCTGGTTATGAGATCGCCTTCGTATCGGCCTACCTTAGAGTTTAGGATCTAAGACCGTCCTCGTGTCGGCTTTCCTTCTAAAATCCATCATGTGAAGGTACCTTCTGGTTATGAGACCGCCTTCGTGTCGGCCTACCTTAGAGTTTAGGATCTAAGACCGCCCTCGTGTCGGCTTTCCTTCTAAAATCCATATTGTGATGGTACCCTCTGGTTATGAGACCGCCTTCGTGTCGGCCTACCTTAGAGTTTAGGATCGGAGACCACCCTCGTGTCGGCTTTCCTTTTGAAAATCAATCTTGTGATGGTACCATCTGGGTATGAGACCGCTTTCGTGTCGGCCTACCTTAGAGTTTAGGATCTGAGACCGGCCTCGTGTCGGCTTTCCTTCTAAAATCCATCTTGTGATGGTACCCTATGGTTATGAGACCGCATTCGTGTCGACCTACCTTAGAGTTTTGGATCTGTGACCGCCCTCGTGTCGGCTTTCCTTTTGAAATTCTATCTTGTGATGCTAACCTCTGGTTATGAGACCGCCTTCGTGTCGGCCGACCTTAGAGTTTAGGATCTGAGACCGCCCTCCTGTCGGCTTTCCTTCTAAAATCCATCTTGTGATGGTACCCTATGGTTATGAGACCGCATTCGTGTCGACCTACCTTAGAGTTTTGGATCTGTGACCGCCCTCGTGTCAGCTTTCCTTTTGAAAATCCATCTTGTGATGCTAACCTCTAGTTATGAGACCGCCTTCGTGTCGGCCTACCTTAGAGTTTAGGATCTGAGACCGCCCTCCTGTCGGCTTTCCTTCTAAAATCCATCTTGTGATGGTACCCTATGGTTATGAGACCGCATTCGTGTCGACCTACCTTAGAGTTTTGGATCTGTGACCGCCCTCGTGTCGGCTTTCCTTTTGAAAATCTATCTTGTGATGCTAACCTCTGGTTATGAGACCGCCTTCGTGTCGGCCTACCTTAGAGTTTAGGATCTGAGACCGCCCTCCTGTCGGCTTTCCTTCTAAAATCCATCTTGTGATGGTAACCTCTGGTTATGAGACCGCCTTCGTGTCAGCCTACCTTAGAGATTAGGATCTGAGACCGCCCTCCTGTCGGCTATCCTTCTAAAATCCATCTTGTGATGGTACCCTCTGGTTATGAGGCCGCCTTCGTGTTGGCCTACCTTAGAGTTTAGGATCTGAGACCGGCCTCGTGTCGGCTTTCCTTCTAAAATCCATCTTGTGATGGTAACCTCTGGTTATGAGACCGCCTTCATGTCGGCATACCTTATAGTTTAGGATCCGAGAGCGCCCTCGTGTCAGCTTTTCTTCTAAAATCTATCTGATGGTAACCTCTGGTTATGAGACCGCCTTCGTGTCGACCTACCTTAGAGTTTTGGATCCGTGACCGCCCTCGTGTCAGCTTTCCTTTTGAAAATCCATCATGTGATGCTAACCTCTAGTTATGAGACCGCCTTCGTGTTGTCCTACCTTAGAGTTTAGGATCTAAACCGCCCTCGTGTCGGCTTTCCTTCTAAAATCCATATTGTGATGGTACCCTCAGGTTATGAGACCGCCTTCGTGTCGGCCTACCTTAGAGTTTAGGATCGGAGACCACCCTCGTGTCGGCTTTCCTTTTGAAAATCAATCTTGTGATGGTACCATCTGGGTATGAGACCGCTTTTGTGTCGGCCTACCTTAGAGTTTAGGATCTGAGACTGCCCTCGTGTCGGCTTTCCTTCTAAAATCCATCTTGTGAGGGTACCCTCTGGTTATGAGGTAGCCTTCGTGTTGGCCTACCTTAGAGTTTAGGATCTGAGACCGGCCTCGTGTCGGCTTTCCTTCTAAAATCCATCTTGTGATGGTAACCTCTGGTTATGAAACCGCCTTCGTGTCGGCCTACCTTATAGTTTAGGATCTGAGAGCGCCCTCATGTTAGCTTTCCTTCTAAAATATATCTGATGGTAACCTCTGGTTATGAGACCGCCTTCGTGTCGACCTACCTTAGAGTTTTGGATCTGTGACCGCCCTCGTGTAAGCTTTCCTTTTGAAAATCCATCTTGTGATGCTAACCTCTAGTTATGAGACCGCCTTCGTGTCGGCCTACCCTAGAGTTTAGGATCTGAGACCGCCCTCCTGTCGGCTTTCCTTCTAAAATCATTCTTGTGATGGTAACCTCTGGTTATGAGACCGCCTTCGTGTCGGCCTACCTTAGAGACTAGGATCTGAGACCGCCCTCGTGTCGGCTTTCCTTCTAAAATCCATCTTGTGATGG
The DNA here is from genome assembly GCA_022829125.1 of Lathyrus tuberosus. NCBI lineage: Eukaryota > Viridiplantae > Streptophyta > Magnoliopsida > Fabales > Fabaceae > Lathyrus > Lathyrus tuberosus. Next base: position 12,494,981 of record JALAZF010000038.1, read on the forward strand.
TACCCTCTGGTTATGAGGCCTCCTTCGTGTTGGCCTACCTTTGAGTTTAGGATATGAGACCGGCCTCGTGTCGGCTTTCCTTCTAAAATCCATCTTGTGATGGTAACCTCTGGTTATGAGACCGCCTTCATGTCGGCCTTCCTTAGAGTTTAGGTTCTGAGACCGGCCTCGTGTTGGCTTTCCTTCTAAAATCCATCTTGTGATGGTAACCTCTGGTTATGAGACCGCCTTCGTGTCGGCCTACCTTAGAGTTTAGGATCTGAGACTGCCCTCGTGTCGGATTTCCTTCTAAAATCCATATTGTGATGGTACCCTCTGGTTATGAGACCTACTTCGTGTCGGCCTACCTTAGAGTTTAGGATGGGAGACCACCCTCGTGTCGGCTTTCCTTTTGAAAATCAATCTTGTGATGGTACCATCTGGGTATGAGACCGCTTTCGTGTCGGCCTACCTTAGAGTTTAGGATCTGAGACCGCCCTCGTGTCGGCTTTCCTTATAAAATCCATCTTGTGATGGTACCCTCTGGTTATGAGGTAGCCTTCGTGTTGGCCTACCTTAGAGTTTAGGATCTATGAACGGCCTCGTGTCGGCTTTCCTTCTAAAATCCATCTTGTGATGGTAACCTCTGGTTATGAGACCGCCTTCGTGTCGGCCTACCTTATAGTTTAGGATCTGAGAGTGCCCTCGTGTTAGCTTTTCTTCTAAAATCTATCTGATGGTAACCTCTGGTTATGAGACCGCCTTCGTGTTGACCTACCTTAGAGTTTTGGATCTGTGACCGCCCTCGTGTCGGCTTTCCTTTTGAAAATCCATCTTGTGATGCTAACCTCTAGTTATGAGACCGCCTTCGTGTCGGCCTACCTTAGAGTTTAGGATCTGAGACCGCCCTCCTATCGGCTTTCCTTCTAAAATCCATCATGTGATGGTACCTTCTGGTTATGAGACCGCCTTCGTGTCAGCCTACCTTAGAGTTTAGGATCTGAGACCGCCCTCGTGTCGGCTTTCCTTTGAAAATGCATCTTCTGATGGTAACCCCTGGTTATGAGACCGCCTTCATGTCGGCCTACCTTAGAGTTTAGGATCTGAGACCGCCCTCGTGTCGACATTCCTTCTAAAATCCATCTTGTGATGGTAACATCTGGTTATGAGACCGCCTTCGTGTCGGCCTACCTTAGAATTTAGGATCTGAGGCCGCCCTCGTGTCAGCTTTCCTTCTAAAATCCATCTTGTGATGGTAACCTCTGGTTATGAGACCGCCTTAGTGTCGGCCTACCTTATAGTTTAGGATCTGAGACCACCGTCGTGTCGACTTTCCTTTTGAAAATCCATCTTGTGATGGTAACCTCTAGTTATAAGACCGCCTTCGTGTCGGCCCACCAGAGAGTTTAGGATCTGAGACCGCCCTCGTGTCGGCTTTCCTTTTGAAAATCCATCTTGTGATGGTAACCTCAGGTTATGAGACCGCCTTCGTGTCGGCCTACCTTAGAGTTTTGGATCATAGACCGCCCCCTTGTCGGCATTCCTTCTAAAATTCATCTTGTGATTGTAATCTATGTTTATGAGACCGCCTTCGTGTCGGCCTACCTTAGAGTTTAGGATCAGAGACCGCCCTCGTGTTGGTTTTCCATCTAAAATCCATCTTGTGATGGTAACCTCTAGTTATGAGACCGCCTTCGTGTCGGCCTACCTTAGAGTTTAGGATCTGAGACCTCCCTCATGTCGGCTTTCCTTCTAAAATCCATCTTGAGATGGTAACCTCTGGTTATGAGACCGCCTTCGTGTCGGCCTACCTTAGAGTTTAGGATCTGAGACCGCCCTCGTGTCGGATTTCCTTCTAAAATCCATCTTGTGATGGTACCATCTGGGTATGAGACCGCTTTCGTGTCGGCCTACCTTAGAGTTTAGGATCTGAGACCGTCCTCGTGTCGGCTTTCCTTCTAAAATCCATCTTGTGATGGTACCCTCTGGTTATGAGGTAGCCTTCGTGTTGGCCTACCTTAGAGTTTAGGATCTGAGACCGGCCTCGTGTCGGCTTTCCTTCTAAAATCCATCTTGTGATGGTAACCTCTGGTTATGAGACCGCCTTCGTGTCGGCCTCCCTTATAGTTTAGGATCTGAGAGCGCCCTCGTGTTAGCTTTCCTTCTAAAATATATCTGATGGTAACCTCTGGTTATGAGACCGCATTCTTGTCGACCTACCTTAGAGTTTTGGATCTGTGACAGCCCTCGTGTCGGCTTTCCTTTGGAAAATCCATCTTGTGATGCTAACCTCTGGTTATGAGACCGCCTTAGTGTCAGCCTACCTTAGATATTAGGATCTGAGACCGCCCTCGTCTCGGCTATCCTTCTAAAATCCATCTTGTGATGGTACCCTCTGGTTATAAGGTCGCCTTCGTGTTGGCCTACCTTAGAGTTTAGGATCTGAGACCGGCCTCGTGTCGGCTTTCCTTCTAAAATCCATCTTGTGATGGTAACCTCTGGTTATGAGACCACCTTCTTGTCGGCATACCTTATAGTTTAGGATCTGAGAGCGCCCTCGTGTTAGCTTTTCATCTAAAATCTATCCGATGGTAACCTCTGGTTATGAGACCGCCTTCATGTCGACCTACCTTAGAGTTTTGGATCTGTGACCGCCCTCGTGTCGGCTTTCCTTTTGAAAATCCATCTTGTGATGCTAACCTCTAGTTATGAGACCGCCTTCGTGTCGGCCTACCTTAGAGTTTAGGATCTGAGACCGCCCTCCTATCGGCTTTCCTTCTAAAATCCATCATGTGATGGTACCTTCTGGTTATGAGACTGCCTTCGTGTCAGCCTACCTTAGAGTTTAGGATCGGAGACCACCCTCGTGTCGGCTTTCCTTTTGAAAATCAATCTTGTGATGGTACCATCTGGGTATGAGACCGCTTTCGTGTCGGCCTACCTTAGAGTTTAGGATCTGAGACTGCCCTCGTGTCGGCTTTCCTTCTAAAATCCATCTTGTGATGGTACCCTCTGGTTATGAGGTAGCCTTCGTGTTGGCCTACCTTAGAGTTTAGGATCTGAGACCGGCCTCGTGTCGGCTTTCCTTCTAAAATCCATCTTGTGATGGTAACCTCTGGTTATGAGACCGCCTTCGTGTCGGCCTACCTTATAGTTTAGGATCTGAGAGCGCCCTCGTGTTAGCTTTCCTTCTAAAATATATCTGATGGTAACCTCTGGTTATGAGACCGCATTCGTGTCGACCTACCTTAGTGTTTTGGATCTGTGACCGCCCTCGTGTCGGCTTTCCTTTTGAAAATCTATCTTGTGATGCTAACCTCTGGTTATGAGACCGCCTTCATGTCGGCCTACCTTAGAGTTTAGGATCTGAGACCGCTCTCCTGTCGGCTTTCCTTCTAAAATCCATCTTGTGATGGTAACCTCTGGTTATGAGACCGCCTTCGTGTCAGCCTACCTTAGAGATTAGGATCTGAGACCTCCCTCGTGCCGGCTATCCTTCTAAAATCCATCTTGTGATGGTACCCTCTGGTTATGAGGCCGCCTTCGTGTTGGCCTACCTTAGAGTTTAGGATCTGAGACCGGCCTCGTGTCGGCTTTCCTTTTGAAAATCCATCTTGTGATGCTAACCTCTAGTTATGAAACCGCCTTCGTGTCGGCCTACCTTAGAGTTTAGGATCTGAGACCGCCCTCCTATCGGCTTTCCTTCTAAAATCCATCATGTGATGGTACCTTCTGGTTATGAGACCGCCTTCGTGTCAGCCTACCTTAGAGTTTAGGATCTGAGACCGCCCTCGTGTCGGCTTTCCTTTGAAAATGCATCTTCTGATGGTAACCTCTGGTTATGAGACCGCCTTCATGTCGGCCTACCTTAGAGTTTAGGATCTGAGACCGCCCTCGTGTCGACATTCCTTCTAAAATCCATCTTGTGATGGTAACATCTGGTTATGAGACCGCCTTCGTGTCGGCCTACCTTAGAATTTAGGATCTGAGGCCGCCCTCGTGTCAGCTTTCCTTCTAAAATCCATCTTGTGATGGTAACCTCTGGTTATGAGACCGCCTTAGTGTCGGCCTACCATATAGTTTAGGATCTGAGACCACCCTCGTGTCGACTTTCCTTTTGAAAATCCATCTTGTGATGGTAACCTCTAGTTATAAGACCGCCTTCGTGTCGGCCCACCAGAGAGTTTAGGATCTGAGACCGCCCTCGTGTCGGCTTTCCTTTTGAAAATCCATCTTGTGATGGTAACCTCAGGTTATGAGACCGCCTTCGTGTCGGCCTACCTTAGAGTTTTGGATCTGAGACCGCCCTCCTATCGGCTTTCCTTCTAAAATCAATCTTGTGATGGTACCATCTGGGTATGAGACCGCTTTCGTGTCGGCCTACCTTAGAGTTTAGGATCTGAGACTGCCCTCGTGTCGGCTATCCTTCTAAAATCCATCTTGTGATGGTACCCTCTGGTTATGAGGTAGCCTTCGTGTTGGCCTACCTTAGAGTTTAGGATCTGAGACCGGCCTCGTGTCGGCTTTCCTTCTAAAATCCCTCGTGTCGGCATACCTTATAGTTTAGGATCCGAGAGCGCCCTCGTGTCAGATTTTCTCCTAAAATCAATCTGATGGTAACCTCTGGTTATGAGACCGCCTTCGTGTCGACCTACCTTAGAGTTTTGGATCTGTGACCGCCCTCGTGTAAGCTTTCCTTTTGAAAATCCATCTTGTGATGCTAACCTCTAGTTATGAGACCGCCTTCGTGTCGGCCTACCTTAGAGTTTAGGATCTGAGACCGCCCTCCTGTCGGCTTTCCTTCTAAAATCCATCTTGTGATGGTAACCTCTGGTTTTGAGATCGCCTTCGTATCGGCCTACCTTAGAGTTTAGGATCTGAGACCGTCCTCGTGTCGGCTTTCCTTCTAAAATCCATTATGTGATGGTACCTTCTGGTTATGAGACCGCCTTCGTGTCGGCCTACCTTAGAGTTTAGTATCTGAGACCGCCCTCGTGTCGGCTTTCCTTCTAAAATCCATCTTGTGATGGTAACCTCTAGTTATGAGACCGCCTTCGTGTCGGCCTACCTTAGAGACTAGGATCTGAGACCGCCCTCGTGTCGGCTTTCCTTCTAAAATCCATCTTGTGATGGTACCCTCTGGTTATGAGGCCTCCTTCGTGTTGGCCTACCTTTGAGTTTAGGATATTAGACCGGCCTCGTGTCGGCTTTCCTTCTAAAATCCATCTTGTGATGGTAACCTTTGGTTATGAGACCGCCTTCGTGTCGGCCTACCTTAGAGTTTAGGATCTGAGACCTCCCTCGTGCCGGCTATCCTTCTAAAATCCATCTTGTGATGGTACCCTCTGGTTATGAGGCCGCCTTCGTGTTGGCCTACCTTAGAGTTTAGGATCTGAGACCGGCCTCGTGTCGGCTTTCCTTTTGAAAATCAATCTTGTGATGGTACCATCTGGGTATGAGACCGCCTTCGTGTCGGCCTACCTTAGAGTTTAGGATCTGAGACCGCCCTCCTATCGGCTTTCCTTCTAAAATCCATCATGTGATGGTACCTTCTGGTTATGAGACCGCCTTCGTGTCAGCCTACCTTAGAGTTTAGGATCTGAGACCGCCCTCGTGTCGGCTTTCCTTTGAAAATGCATCTTCTGATGGTAACCTCTGGTTATGAGACCGCCTTCATGTCGGCCTACCTTAGAGTTTAGGATCTGAGACCGCCCTCGTGTCGACATTCCTTCTAAAATCCATCTTGTGATGGTAACATCTGGTTATGAGACCGCCTTCGTGTCGGCCTACCTTAGAATTTAGGATCTGAGGCCGCCCTCGTGTCAGCTTTCCTTCTAAAATCCATCTTGTGATGGTAACCTCTGGTTATGAGACCGCCTTAGTGTCGGCCTACCATATAGTTTAGGATCTGAGACCACCCTCGTGTCGACTTTCCTTTTGAAAATCCATCTTGTGATGGTAACCTCTAGTTATAAGACCGCCTTCGTGTCGGCCCACCAGAGAGTTTAGGATCTGAGACCGCCCTCGTGTCGGCTTTCCTTTTGAAAATCCATCTTGTGATGGTAACCTCAGGTTATGAGACCGCCTTCGTGTCGGCCTACCTTAGAGTTTTGGATCTGAGACCGCCCTCCTATCGGCTTTCCTTCTAAAATCAATCTTGTGATGGTACCATCTGGGTATGAGACCGCTTTCGTGTCGGCCTACCTTAGAGTTTAGGATCTGAGACTGCCCTCGTGTCGGCTATCCTTCTAAAATCCATCTTGTGATGGTACCCTCTGGTTATGAGGTAGCCTTCGTGTTGGCCTACCTTAGAGTTTAGGATCTGAGACCGGCCTCGTGTCGGCTTTCCTTCTAAAATCCCTCGTGTCGGCATACCTTATAGTTTAGGATCCGAGAGCGCCCTCGTGTCAGATTTTCTCCTAAAATCAATCTGATGGTAACCTCTGGTTATGAGACCGCCTTCGTGTCGACCTACCTTAGAGTTTTGGATCTGTGACCGCCCCCGTGTAAGCTTTCCTTTTGAAAATCCATCTTGTGATGCTAACCTCTAGTTATGAGACCGCCTTCGTGTCGGCCTACCTTAGAGTTTAGGATCTGAGACCGCCCTCCTGTCGGCTTTCCTTCTAAAATCCATCTTGTGATGGTAACCTCTGGTTTTGAGATCGCCTTCGTATCGGCCTACCTTAGAGTTTAGGATCTGAGACCGTCCTCGTGTCGGCTTTCCTTCTAAAATCCATTATGTGATGGTACCTTCTGGTTATGAGACCGCCTTCGTGTCGGCCTACCTTAGAGTTTAGTATCTGAGACCGCCCTCGTGTCGGCTTTCCTTCTAAAATCCATCTTGTGATGGTAACCTCTAGTTATGAGACCGCCTTCGTGTCGGCCTACCTTAGAGACTAGGATCTGAGACCGCCCTCGTGTCGGCTTTCCTTCTAAAATCCATCTTGTGATGGTACCCTCTGGTTATGAGGCCTCCTTCGTGTTGGCCTACCTTTGAGTTTAGGATATTAGACCGGCCTCGTGTCGGCTTTCCTTCTAAAATCCATCTTGTGATGGTAACCTCTGGTTATGAGACCGCCTTCGTGTCGGCCTACCTTAGAGTTTAGGATCTGAGACTGCCCTCGTGTCGGATTTCCTTCTAAAATCCATATTGTGATGGTACCCTCTGGTTATGAGACCGCCTTCGTGTCGGCCTACCTTAGAGTTTAGGATCGGAGACCACCCTCGTGGCGGCTTTCCTTTTGAAAATCAATCTTGTGATGGTACCATCTGGGTATGAGACCGCTTTCGTGTCGGCCTACCTTAGAGTTTAGGATCTGAGACCGCCCTCGTGTCGGCTTTCCTTATAAAATCCATCTTGTGATGGTACCCTCTGGTTATGAGGTAGCCTTCGTGTTGGCCTACCTTAGAGTTTAGGATCTATGACCGGCCTCGTGTCGGCTTTCCTTCTAAAATCCATCTTGTGATGGTAACCTCTGGTTATGAGACCGCCTTCGTGTCGGCCTACCTTATAGTTTAGGATCTGAGAGCGCCCTCGTGTTAGCTTTTCTTCTAAAATCTATCTGATGGTAACCTCTGGTTATGAGACCGCCTTCGTGTCGACCTACCTTAGAGTTTTGGATCTGTGACCGCCCTCGTGTCGGCTTTCCTTTTGAAAATCCATCTTGTATTGCTAACCTTTAGTTATGAGACCGCCTTCGTGTCGGACTACCTTAGAGTTTAGGATCTGAGACCGCCCTCCTATCGGCTTTCCTTCTAAAATCCATCATGTGATGGTACCTTCTGGTTATGAGACCGCCTTCGTGTCAGCCAACCTTAGAGTTTAGGATCTGAGACCGCCCTCGTGTCGGCTTTCCTTTGAAAATGCATCTTCTCATGGTAACCTCTGGTCATGAGACCGCCTTCATGTCGGCCTACCTTAGAGTTTAGGATCTGAGACTGCCCTCGTGTCGACATTCCTTCTAAAATCCATCTTGTGATGGTAACCTCTAGTTATAAGACCGCCTTCGTGTCGGCCCACCAGAGAGTTTAGGATCTGAGACCGCCCTCGTGTCGGCTTTCCTTTTGAAAATCCATCTTGTGATGGTAACCTCAGGTTATGAGACCGCCTTCGTGTCGGCCTACCTTAGAGTTTTGGATCATAGACCGCCCCCTTGTCGGCTTTCCTTCTAAAATTCATCTTGTGATTGTAATCAATGTTTATGAGACCGCCTTCGTGTCGGCCTACCTTAGAGTTTAGGATCAGAGACCGCCCTCGTGTTGGTTTTCCATCTAAAATCCATCTTGTGATGGTAACCTCTAGTTATGAGACCGCCTTCGTGTCGGCCTACCTTAGAGTTTAGGATCTGAGACCGCCCTCATGTCGGCTTTCCTTCTAAAATCCATCTTGAGATGGTAACCTCTGGTTATGAGACCGCCTTCGTGTCGGCCTACCTTAGAGTTTAGGATCTGAGACCGCCCTCGTGTCGGATTTCCTTCTAAAATCCATCTTGTGATGGTACCATCTGGGTATGAGACCGCTTTCGTGTCGGCCTACCTTAGAGTTTAGGATCTGAGACCGTCCTCGTGTCGGCTTTCCTTCTAAAATCCATCTTGTGATGGTACCCTCTGGTTATGAGGTAGCCTTCGTGTCGGCCTCCCTTATAGTTTAGGATCTGAGAGCGCCCTCGTGTTAGCTTTCCTTCTAAAATATATCTGATGGTAACCTCTGGTTATGAGACCGCATTCTTGTCGACCTACCTTAGAGTTTTGGATCTGTGACAGCCCTCGTGTCGGCTTTCCGTTTGAAAATCCATCTTGTGATGCTAACCTCTGGTTATGAGACCGCCTTAGTGTCAGCCTACCTTAGAGATTAGGATCTGAGACCGCCCTCGTCTCGGCTATCCTTCTAAAATCCATCTTGTGATGGTACCCTCTGGTTATAAGGTCGCCTTCGTGTTGGCCTACCTTAGAGTTTAGGATCTGAGACCGGCCTCGTGTCGGCTTTCCTTCTAAAATCCATCTTGTGATGGTAACCTCTGGTTATGAGACCGCCTTCTTGTCGGCATACCTTATAGTTTAGGATCTGAGAGCGCCCTCGTGTTAGCTTTTCTTCTAAAATCTATCCGATGGTAACCTCTGGTTATGAGACCGCCTTCGTGTCGACCTACCTTAGAGTTTTGGATCTGTGACCGCCCTCGTGTCGGCTTTCCTTTTGAAAATCCATCTTGTGATGCTAAACTCTAGTTATGAGACCGCCTTCGTGTCGGCCTACCTTAGAGTTTAGGATCTGAGACCGCCCTCCTATCGGCTTTCCTTCTAAAATCCATCATGTGATGGTACCTTCTGGTTATGAGACTGCCTTCGTGTCAGCCTACCTTAGAGTTTAGGATCTGAGACCGCCCTCGTGTCGGCTTTCCTTTGAAAATGCATCTTCTGATGGTAACCTCTGGTTATGAGACCGCCTTCATGTCGGCCTACCTTAGAGTTTAGGATCTGAGACTGCCCTCGTGTCGACTTTCCTTCTAAAATCCATCTTGTGATGGTAACATCTGGTTATGAGACCGCCTTCGTGTCGGCCTACCTTAGAATTTAGGATCTGAGGCCGCCCTCGTGTCAGCTTTCCTTCTAAATTCCATCTTGTGATGGTAACCTCTGGTTATGAGACCGCCTTAGTGTCGGCCTACCTTATAGTTTAGGATCTGAGACCACCCTCGTGTCGGCTTTCCTTTTGAAAATCCATCTTGTGATGGTAACCTCTAGTTATAAGACCGCCTTCGTGTCGGCCCACCAGAGAGTTTAGGATCTGAGACCGCCCTCGTGTCGGCTTTCCTTTTGAAAATCCATCTTGTGATGGTAACCTCAGGTTATGAGACCGCCTTCGTGTCGGCCTACCTTAGAGTTTTGGATCATAGACCGCCCCCTTGTCGGCTTTCCTTCTAAAATTCATCTTGTGATTGTAATCTATGTTTATGAGACCGCCTTCGTGTCGGCCTACCTTAGAGTTTAGGATCTGAGACCGCCCTCATGTCGGCTTTCCTTCTAAAATCCATCTTGAGATGGTAACCTCTGGTTATGAGACCGCCTTCGTGTCGGCCTACCTTAGAGTTTAGGATCTGAGACCGCCCTCGTGTCGGATTTCCTTCTAAAATCCATCTTGTGATGGTACCATCTGGGTATGAGACCGCTTTCGTGTCGGCCTACCTTAGAGTTTAGGATCTGAGACCGTCCTCGTGTCGGCTTTCCTTCTAAAATCCATCTTGTGATGGTACCCTCTGGTTATGAGGTAGCCTTCGTGTTGGCCTACCTTAGAGTTTAGGATCTGAGACCGGCCTCGTCTCGGCTTTCCTTCTAAAATCCATCTTGTGATGGTAACCTCTGGTTATGAGACCGCCTTCGTGTCGGCCTCCCTTATAGTTTAGGATCTGAGAGCGCCCTCGTGTTAGCTTTCCTTCTAAAATATATCTGATGGTAACCTCTGGTTATGAGACCGCATTCTTGTCGACCTACCTTAGAGTTTTGGATCTGTGACAGCCCTCGTGTCGGCTTTCCTTTTGAAAATCCATCTTGTGATGCTAACCTCTGGTTATGAGACCGCCTTAGTGTCAGCCTACCTTAGAGATTAGGATCTGAGACCGCCCTCGTCTCGGCTATCCTTCTAAAATCTATCTTGTGATGGTACCCTCTGGTTATAAGGTCGCCTTCGTGTTGGCCTACCTTAGAGTTTAGGATCTGAGACCGGCCTCGTGTCGGCTTTCCTTCTAAAATCCATCTTGTGATGGTAACCTCTGGTTATGAGACCGCCTTCTTGTCGGCATACCTTATAGTTTAGGATCTGAGAGCGCCCTCGTGTTAGCTTTTCTTCTAAAATCTATCCGATGGTAACCTCTGGTTATGAGACCGCCTTCGTGTCGACCTACCTTAGAGTTTTGGATCTGTGACCGCCCTCGTGTCGGCTTTCCTTTTGAAAATCCATCTTGTGATGCTAACCTCTAGTTATGAGACCGCCTTCGTGTCGGCGTACCTTAGAGTTTAGGATCTGAGACCGCCCTCCTATCGGGTTTCCTTCTAAAATCCATCATGTGATGGTACCTTCTGGTTATGAGACTGCCTTCGTTTCAGCCTACCTTAGAGTTTAGGATCTGAGACCGCCCTCGTGTCGGCTTTCCTTTGAAAATGCATCTTCTGATGGTAACCTCTGGTTATGAGACCGCCTTCATGTCGGCCTACCTTAGAGTTTAGGATATGAGACTGCCCTCGTGTCGACTTTCCTTCTAAAATCCATCTTGTGATGGTAACATCTGGTTATGAGACCGCCTTCGTGTCGGCCTACCTTAGAATTTAGGATCTGAGGCCGCCCTCGTGTCAGCTTTCCTTCTAAATTCCATCTTGTGATGGTAACCTCTGGTTATGAGACCGCCTTAGTGTCGGCCTACCTTATAGTTTAGGATCTGAGACCACCCTCGTGTCGGCTTTCCTTTTGAAAATCCATCTTGTGATGGTAACCTCTAGTTATAAGACCGCCTTCGTGTCGGCCCACCAGAGAGTTTAGGATCTGAGACCGCCCTCGTGTCGGCTTTCCTTTTGAAAATCCATCTTGTGATGGTAACCTCAGGTTATGAGACCGCCTTCGTGTCGGCCTACCTTAGAGTTTTGGATCATAGACCGCCCCCTTGTCGGCTTTCCTTCTAAAATTCATCTTGTGATTGTAATCTATGTTTATGAGACCGCCTTCGTGTCGGCCTACCTTAGAGTTTAGGATCTGAGACCGCCCTCATGTCGGCTTTCCTTCTAAAATCCATCTTGAGATGGTAACCTCTGGTTATGAGACCGCCTTCGTGTCGGCCTACCTTAGAGTTTAGGATCTGAGACCGCCCTCGTGTCGGATTTCCTTCTAAAATCCATCTTGTGATGGTACCATCTGGGTATGAGACCGCTTTCGTGTCGGCCTACCTTAGAGTTTAGGATCTGAGACCGTCCTCGTGTCGGCTTTCCTTCTAAAATCCATCTTGTGATGGTACCCTCTGGTTATGAGGTAGCCTTCGTGTTGGCCTACCTTAGAGTTTAGGATCTGAGACCGGCCTCGTCTCGGCTTTCCTTCTAAAATCCATCTTGTGATGGTAACCTCTGGTTATGAGACCGCCTTCGTGTCGGCCTCCCTTATAGTTTAGGATCTGAGAGCGCCCTCGTGTTAGCTTTCCTTCTAAAATATATCTGATGGTAACCTCTGGTTATGAGACCGCATTCTTGTCGACCTACCTTAGAGTTTTGGATCTGTGACAGCCCTCGTGTCGGCTTTCCTTTTGAAAATCCATCTTGTGATGCTAACCTCTGGTTATGAGACCGCCTTAGTGTCAGCCTACCTTAGAGATTAGGATCTGAGACCGCCCTCGTCTCGGCTATCCTTCTAAAATCTATCTTGTGATGGTACCCTCTGGTTATAAGGTCGCCTTCGTGTTGGCCTACCTTAGAGTTTAGGATCTGAGACCGGCCTCGTGTCGGCTTTCCTTCTAAAATCCATCTTGTGATGGTAACCTCTGGTTATGAGACCGCCTTCTTGTCGGCATACCTTATAGTTTAGGATCTGAGAGCGCCCTCGTGTTAGCTTTTCTTCTAAAATCTATCCGATGGTAACCTCTGGTTATGAGACCGCCTTCGTGTCGACCTACCTTAGAGTTTTGGATCTGTGACCGCCCTCGTGTCGGCTTTCCTTTTGAAAATCCATCTTGTGATGCTAACCTCTAGTTATGAGACCGCCTTCGTGTCGGCGTACCTTAGAGTTTAGGATCTGAGACCGCCCTCCTATCGGGTTTCCTTCTAAAATCCATCATGTGATGGTACCTTCTGGTTATGAGACTGCCTTCGTTTCAGCCTACCTTAGAGTTTAGGATCTGAGACCGCCCTCGTGTCGGCTTTCCTTTGAAAATGCATCTTCTGATGGTAACCTCTGGTTATGAGACCGCCTTCATGTCGGCCTACCTTAGAGTTTAGGATCTGAGACTGCCCTCGTGTCGACTTTCCTTCTAAAATCCATCTTGTGATGGTAACATCTGGTTATGAGACCGCCTTCGTGTCGGCCTACCTTAGAATTTAGGATCTGAGGCCGCCCTCGTGTCAGCTTTCCTTCTAAATTCCATCTTGTGATGGTAACCTCTGGTTATGAGACCGCCTTAGTGTCGGCCTACCTTATAGTTTAGGATCTGAGACCACCCTCGTGTCGGCTTTCCTTTTGAAAATCCATCTTGTGATGGTAACCTCTAGTTATAAGACCGCCTTCGTGTCGGCCCACCAGAGAGTTTAGGATCTGAGACCGCCCTCGTGTCGGCTTTCCTTTTGAAAGTCCATCTTGTGATGGTAACCTCAGGTTATGAGACCGCCTTCGTGTCGGCCTACCTTAGAGTTTTGGATCATAGACCGCCCCCTTGTCGACTTTCCTTCTAAAATTCATCTTGTGATTGTAATCTATGTTTATGAGACCGCCTTCGTGTCGGCCTACCTTAGAGTTTAGGATCAGAGACCGCCCTCGTGTTGGCTTTCCATCTAAAATCCATCTTGTGATGGTAACCTCTAGTTATGAGACCGCCTTCGTGTCGACCTACCTTAGAGTTTAGGATCTGAGACCGCCCTCATGTCGGCTTTCCTTCTAAAATACATCTTGAGATGGTAACCTCTTGTTATGAGACCGCCTTCGTGTCGGCCTACCTTAGAGTTTAGGATCTGAGACCGCCCTCGTGTCGGATTTCCTTATAAAATCCATCTTGTGATGGTACCATCTGGGTATGAGACCGCTTTCGTGTCGGCCTACCTTAGAGTTTAGGATCTGAGACCGTCCTCGTGTCGGCTTTCCTTCTAAAATCCATCTTGTGATGGTACCCTCTGGTTATGAGGTAGCCTTCGTGTTGGCCTACCTTAGAGTTTAGGATCTGAGACCGGCCTCGTGTCGGCTTTCCTTCTAAAATCCATCTTGTGATGGTAACCTCTGGTTATGAGACCGCCTTCGTGTCGGCCTACCTTAGAGTTTAGGATCTGAGACCGCCCTCGTGTCGGATTTCCTTATAAAATCCATCTTGTGATGGTAACATCTGGTTATGAGACCGCCTTCGGTTCGGCCTACCTTAGAATTTAGGATCTGAGGCCGCCCTCGTGTCAGCTTTCCTTCTAAATTCCATCTTGTGATGGTAACCTCTAGTTATAAGACCGCCTTCGTGTCGGCCCACCAGAGAGTTTAGGATCTGAGACCGCCCTCGTGTCGGCTTTCCTTTTGAAAATCCATCTTGTGATGGTAACCTCAGGTTATGAGACCGCCTTCGTGTCGGCCTACCTTAGAGTTTTGGATCATAGACCGCCCCCTTGTCGGCTTTCCTTCTAAAATTCATCTTGTGATTGTAATCTATGTTTATGAGACCGCCTTCGTGTCGGCCTACCTTAGAGTTTAGGATCAGAGACCGCCCTCGTGTTGGCTTTCCATCTAAAATCCATCTTGTGATGGTAACCTCTAGTTATGAGACCGCCTTCGTGTCGGCCTACCTTAGAGTTTAGGATCTGAGACCGCCCTCATGTCGGCTTTCCTTCTAAAATACATCTTGAGATGGTAACCTCTTGTTATGAGACCGCCTTCGTGTCGGCCTACCTTAGAGTTTAGGATCTGAGACCGCCCTCGTGTCGGATTTCCTTATAAAATCCATCTTGTGATGGTACCATCTGGGTATGAGACCGCTTTCGTGTCGGCCTACCTTAGAGTTTAGGATCTGAGACCGTCCTCGTGTCGGCTTTCCTTCTAAAATCCATCTTGTGATGGTACCCTCTGGTTATGAGGTAGCCTTCGTGTTGGCCTACCTTAGAGTTTAGGATCTGAGACCGGCCTCGTGTCGGCTTTCCTTCTAAAATCCATCTTGTGATGGTAACCTCTGGTTATGAGACCGCCTTCGTGTCGGCCTACCTTAGAGTTTAGGATCTGAGACCGCCCTCGTGTCGGATTTCCTTATAAAATCCATCTTGTGATGGTAACATCTGGTTATGAGACCGCCTTCGTGTCGGCCTACCTTAGAATTTAGGATCTGAGGCCGCCCTCGTGTCAGCTTTCCTTCTAAATTCCATCTTGTGATGGTAACCTCTAGTTATAAGACCGCCTTCGTGTCGGCCCACCAGAGAGTTTAGGATCTGAGACCGCCCTCGTGTCGGCTTTCCTTTTGAAAATCCATCTTGTGATGGTAACCTCAGGTTATGAGACCGCCTTCGTGTCGGCCTACCTTAGAGTTTTGGATCATAGACCGCCCCCTTGTCGGCTTTCCTTCTAAAATTCATCTTGTGATTGTAATCTATGTTTATGAGACCGCCTTCGTGTCGGCCTACTTTAGAGTTTAGGATCTGAGACCGCCCTCATGTCGGCTTTCCTTCTAAAATCCATCTTGAGATGGTAACCTCTGGTTATGAGACCGCCTTCGTGTCGGCCTACCTTAGAGTTTAGGATCTGAGACCGCCCTCGTGTCGGATTTCCTTCTAAAATCCATCTTGTGATGGTACCATCTGGGTATGAGACCGCTTTCGTGTCGGCCTACCTTAGAGTTTAGGATCTGAGACCGTCCTCGTGTCGGCTTTCCTTCTAAAATCCATCTTGTGATGGTACCCTCTGGTTATGAGGTAGCCTTCGTGTTGGCCTACCTTAGAGTTTAGGATCTGAGACCGGCCTCGTCTCGGCTTTCCTTCTAAAATCCATCTTGTGATGGTAACCTCTGGTTATGAGACCGCCTTCGTGTCGGCCTCCCTTATAGTTTAGGATCTGAGAGCGCCCTCGTGTTAGCTTTCCTTCTAAAATATATCTGATGGTAACCTCTGGTTATGAGACCGCATTCTTGTCGACCTACCTTAGAGTTTTGGATCTGTGACAGCCCTCGTGTCGGCTTTCCTTTTGAAAATCCATCTTGTGATGCTAACCTCTGGTTATGAGACCGCCTTAGTGTCAGCCTACCTTAGAGATTAGGATCTGAGACCGCCCTCGTCTCGGCTATCCTTCTAAAATCCATCTTGTGATGGTACCCTCTGGTTATAAGGTCGCCTTCGTGTTGGCCTACCTTAGAGTTTAGGATCTGAGACCGGCCTCGTGTCGGCTTTCCTTCTAAAATCCATCTTGTGATGGTAACCTCTGGTTATGAGACCGCCTTCTTGTCGGCATACCTTATAGTTTAGGATCTGAGAGCGCCCTCGTGTTAGCTTTTCTTCTAAAATCTATCCGATGGTAACCTCTGGTTATGAGACCGCCTTCGTGTCGACCTACCTTAGAGTTTTGGATCTGTGACCGCCCTCGTGTCGGCTTTCCTTTTGAAAATCCATCTTGTGATGCTAACCTCTAGTTATGAGACCGCCTTCGTGTCGGCCTACCTTAGAGTTTAGGATCTGAGACCGCCCTCCTATCGGGTTTCCTTCTAAAATCCATCATGTGATGGTACCTTCTGGTTATGAGACTGCCTTCGTGTCAGCCTACCTTAGAGTTTAGGATCTGAGACCGCCCTCGTGTCGACTTTCCTTCTAAAATCCATCTTGTGATGGTAACATCTGGTTATGAGACCGCCTTCGTGTCGGCCTACCTTAGAATTTAGGATCTGAGGCCGCCCTCGTGTCAGCTTTCCTTCTAAATTCCATCTTGTGATGGTAACCTCTGGTTATGAGACCGCCTTAGTGTCGGCCTACCTTATAGTTTAGGATCTGAGACCACCCTCGTGTCGGCTTTCCTTTTGAAAATCCATCTTGTGATGGTAACCTCTAGTTATAAGACCGCCTTCGTGTCGGCCCACCAGAGAGTTTAGGATCTGAGACTGCCCTCGTGTCGGCTTTCCTTTTGAAAGTCCATCTTGTGATGGTAACCTCAGGTTATGAGACCGCCTTCGTGTCGGCCTACCTTAGAGTTTTGGATCATAGACCGCCCCCTTGTCGACTTTCCTTCTAAAATTCATCTTGTGATTGTAATCTATGTTTATGAGACCGCCTTCGTGTCGGCCTACCTTAGAGTTTAGGATCAGAGACCGCCCTCGTGTTGGCTTTCCATCTAAAATCCATCTTGTGATGGTAACCTCTAGTTATGAGACCGCCTTCGTGTCGGCCTACCTTAGAGTTTAGGATCTGAGACCGCCCTCATGTCGGCTTTCCTTCTAAAATACATCTTGAGATGGTAACCTCTTGTTATGAGACCGCCTTCGTGTCGGCCTACCTTAGAGTTTAGGATCTGAGACCGCCCTCGTGTCGGATTTCCTTATAAAATCCATCTTGTGATGGTACCATCTGGGTATGAGACCGCTTTCGTGTCGGCCTACCTTAGAGTTTAGGATCTGAGACCGTCCTCGTGTCGGCTTTCCTTCTAAAATCCATCTTGTGATGGTACCCTCTGGTTATGAGGTAGCCTTCGTGTTGGCCTACCTTAGAGTTTAGGATCTGAGACCGGCCTCGTGTCGGCTTTCCTTCTAAAATCCATCTTGTGATGGTAACCTCTGGTTATGAGACCGCCTTCGTGTCGGCCTACCTTAGAGTTTAGGATCTGAGACCGCCCTCGTGTCGGATTTCCTTATAAAATCCATCTTGTGATGGTAACATCTGGTTATGAGACCGCCTTCGTGTCGGCCTACCTTAGAATTTAGGATCTGAGGCCGCCCTCGTGTCAGCTTTCCTTCTAAATTCCATCTTGTGATGGTAACCTCTAGTTATAAGACCGCCTTCGTGTCGGCCCACCAGAGAGTTTAGGATCTGAGACCGCCCTCGTGTCGGCTTTCCTTTTGAAAATCCATCTTGTGATGGTAACCTCAGGTTATGAGACCGCCTTCGTGTCGGCCTACCTTAGAGTTTTGGATCATAGACCGCCCCCTTGTCGGCTTTCCTTCTAAAATTCATCTTGTGATTGTAATCTATGTTTATGAGACCGCCTTCGTGTCGGCCTACCTTAGAGTTTAGGATCTGAGACCGCCCTCATGTCGGCTTTCCTTCTAAAATCCATCTTGAGATGGTAACCTCTGGTTATGAGACCGCCTTCGTGTCGGCCTACCTTAGAGTTTAGGATCTGAGACCGCCCTCGTGTCGGATTTCCTTCTAAAATCCATCTTGTGATGGTACCATCTGGGTATGAGACCGCTTTCGTGTCGGCCTACCTTAGAGTTTAGGATCTGAGACCGTCCTCGTGTCGGCTTTCCTTCTAAAATCCATCTTGTGATGGTACCCTCTGGTTATGAGGTAGCCTTCGTGTTGGCCTACCTTAGAGTTTAGGATCTGAGACCGGCCTCGTCTCGGCTTTCCTTCTAAAATCCATCTTGTGATGGTAACCTCTGGTTATGAGACCGCCTTCGTGTCGGCCTCCCTTATAGTTTAGGATCTGAGAGCGCCCTCGTGTTAGCTTTCCTTCTAAAATATATCTGATGGTAACCTCTGGTTATGAGACCGCATTGTTGTCGACCTACCTTAGAGTTTTGGATCTGTGACAGCCCTCGTGTCGGCTTTCCTTTTGAAAATCCATCTTGTGATGCTAACCTCTGGTTATGAGACCGCCTTAGTGTCAGCCTACGTTAGAGATTAGGATCTGAGACCGCCCTCGTCTCGGCTATCCTTCTAAAATCCATCTTGTGATGGTACCCTCTGGTTATAAGGTCGCCTTCGTGTTGGCCTACCTTAGAGTTTAGGATCTGAGACCGGCCTCGTGTCGGCTTTCCTTCTAAAATCCATCTTGTGATGGTAACCTCTGGTTATGAGACCGCCTTCTTGTCGGCATACCTTATAGTTTAGGATCTGAGAGCGCCCTCGTGTTAGCTTTTCTTCTAAAATCTATCCGATGGTAACCTCTGGTTATGAGACCGCCTTCGTGTCGACCTACCTTAGAGTTTTGGATCTGTGACCGCCCTCGTGTCGGCTTTCCTTTTGAAAATCCATCTTGTGATGCTAACCTCTAGTTATGAGACCGCCTTCGTGTCGGCCTACCTTAGAGTTTAGGATCTGAGACCGCCCTCCTATCGGGTTTCCTTCTAAAATCCATCATGTGATGGTACCTTCTGGTTATGAGACTGCCTTCGTGTCAGCCTACCTTAGAGTTTAGGATCTGAGACCGCCCTCGTGTCGACTTTCCTTCTAAAATCCATCTTGTGATGGTAACATCTGGTTATGAGACCGCCTTCGTGTCGGCCTACCTTAGAATTTAGGATCTGAGGCCGCCCTCGTGTCAGCTTTCCTTCTAAATTCCATCTTGTGATGGTAACCTCTGGTTATGAGACCGCCTTAGTGTCGGCCTACCTTATAGTTTAGGATCTGAGACCACCCTCGTGTCGGCTTTCCTTTTGAAAATCCATCTTGTGATGGTAACCTCTAGTTATAAGACCGCCTTCGTGTCGGCCCACCAGAGAGTTTAGGATCTGAGACTGCCCTCGTGTCGGCTTTCCTTTTGAAAGTCCATCTTGTGATGGTAACCTCAGGTTATGAGACCGCCTTCGTGTCGGCCTACCTTAGAGTTTTGGATCATAGACCGCCCCCTTGTCGACTTTCCTTCTAAAATTCATCTTGTGATTGTAATCTATGTTTATGAGACCGCCTTCGTGTCGGCCTACCTTAGAGTTTAGGATCAGAGACCGCCCTCGTGTTGGCTTTCCATCTAAAATCCATCTTGTGATGGTAACCTCTAGTTATGAGACCGCCTTCGTGTCGGCCTACCTTAGAGTTTAGGATCTGAGACCGCCCTCATGTCGGCTTTCCTTCTAAAATACATCTTGAGATGGTAACCTCTTGTTATGAGACCGCCTTCGTGTCGGCCTACCTTAGAGTTTAGGATCTGAGACCGCCCTCGTGTCGGATTTCCTTATAAAATCCATCTTGTGATGGTACCATCTGGGTATGAGACCGCTTTCGTGTCGGCCTACCTTAGAGTTTAGGATCTGAGACCGTCCTCGTGTCGGCTTTCCTTCTAAAATCCATCTTGTGATGGTACCCTCTGGTTATGAGGTAGCCTTCGTGTTGGCCTACCTTAGAGTTTAGGATCTGAGACCGGCCTCGTGTCGGCTTTCCTTCTAAAATCCATCTTGTGATGGTAACCTCTGGTTATGAGACCGCCTTCGTGTCGGCCTACCTTAGAGTTTAGGATCTGAGACCGCCCTCGTGTCGGATTTCCTTATAAAATCCATCTTGTGATGGTAACATCTGGTTATGAGACCGCCTTCGTGTCGGCCTACCTTAGAATTTAGGATCTGAGGCCGCCCTCGTGTCAGCTTTCCTTCTAAATTCCATCTTGTGATGGTAACCTCTAGTTATAAGACCGCCTTCGTGTCGGCCCACCAGAGAGTTTAGGATCTGAGACCGCCCTCGTGTCGGCTTTCCTTTTGAAAATCCATCTTGTGATGGTAACCTCAGGTTATGAGACCGCCTTCGTGTCGGCCTACCTTAGAGTTTTGGATCATAGACCGCCCCCTTGTCGGCTTTCCTTCTAAAATTCATCTTGTGAGTGTAATCTATGTTTATGAGACCGCCTTCGTGTCGGCCTACCTTAGAGTTTAGGATCTGAGACCGCCCTCATGTCGGCTTTCCTTCTAAAATCCATCTTGAGATGGTAACCTCTGGTTATGAGACCGCCTTCGTGTCGGCCTACCTTAGAGTTTAGGATCTGAGACCGCCCTCGTGTCGGATTTCCTTCTAAAATC
The DNA here is from genome assembly GCA_022829125.1 of Lathyrus tuberosus. Classification (NCBI taxonomy): domain Eukaryota; kingdom Viridiplantae; phylum Streptophyta; class Magnoliopsida; order Fabales; family Fabaceae; genus Lathyrus; species Lathyrus tuberosus. The sequence continues at coordinate 12,515,593 of JALAZF010000038.1, forward strand.
CATCTTGTGATGGTACCATCTGGGTATGAGACCGCTTTCGTGTCGGCCTACCTTAGAGTTTAGGATCTGAGACCGTCCTCGTGTCGGCTTTCCTTCTAAAATCCATCTTGTGATGGTACCCTCTGGTTATGAGGTAGCCTTCGTGTTGGCCTACCTTAGAGTTTAGGATCTGAGACCGGCCTCGTCTCGGCTTTCCTTCTAAAATCCATCTTGTGATGGTAACCTCTGGTTATGAGACCGCCTTCGTGTCGGCCTCCCTTATAGTTTAGGATCTGAGAGCGCCCTCGTGTTAGCTTTCCTTCTAAAATATATCTGATGGTAACCTCTGGTTATGAGACCGCATTCTTGTCGACCTACCTTAGAGTTTTGGATCTGTGACAGCCCTCGTGTCGGCTTTCCTTTTGAAAATCCATCTTGTGATGCTAACCTCTGGTTATGAGACCGCCTTAGTGTCAGCCTACCTTAGAGATTAGGATCTGAGACCGCCCTCGTCTCGGCTATCCTTCTAAAATCCATCTTGTGATGGTACCCTCTGGTTATAAGGTCGCCTTCGTGTTGGCCTACCTTAGAGTTTAGGATCTGAGACCGGCCTCGTGTCGGCTTTCCTTCTAAAATCCATCTTGTGATGGTAACCTCTGGTTATGAGACCGCCTTCTTGTCGGCATACCTTATAGTTTAGGATTTGAGAGCGCCCTCGTGTTAGCTTTTCTTCTAAAATCTATCCGATGGTAACCTCTGGTTATGAGACCGCCTTCGTGTCGACCTACCTTAGAGTTTTGGATCTGTGACCGCCCTCGTGTCGGCTTTCCTTTTGAAAATCGATCTTGTGATGCAAACCTCTAGTTATGAGACCGCCTTCGTGTCGGCCTACCTTAGAGTTTAGGATCTGAGACCGCCCTCCTATCGGGTTTCCTTCTAAAATCCATCATGTGATGGTACCTTCTGGTTATGAGACTGCCTTCGTGTCAGCCTACCTTAGAGTTTAGGATCTGAGACCGCCCTCGTGTCGGCTTTCCTTTGAAAATGCATCTTCTGATGGTAACCTCTGGTTATGAGACCGCCTTCATGTCGGCCTACCTTAGAGTTTAGGATCTGAGACTGCCCTCGTGTCGACTTTCCTTCTAAAATCCATCTTGTGATGGTAACATCTGGTTATGAGACCGCCTTCGTGTCGGCCAACCTTAGAATTTAGGATCTGAGGCCGCCCTCGTGTCAGCTTTCCTTCTAAATTCCATCTTGTGATGGTAACCTCTGGTTATGAGACCGCCTTAGTGTCGGCCTACCTTATAGTTTAGGATCTGAGACCACCCTCGTGTCGGCTTTCCTTTTGAAAATCCATCTTGTGATGGTAACCTCTAGTTATAAGACCGCCTTCGTGTCGGCCCACCAGAGAGTTTAGGATCTGAGACCGCCCTCGTGTCGGCTTTCCTTTTGAAAGTCCATCTTGTGATGGTAACCTCAGGTTATGAGACCGCCTTCGTGTCGGCCTACCTTAGAGTTTTGGATCATAGACCGCCCCCTTGTCGACTTTCCTTCTAAAATTCATCTTGTGATTGTAATCTATGTTTATGAGACCGCCTTCGTGTCGGCCTACCTTAGAGTTTAGGATCAGAGACCGCCCTCGTGTTGGCTTTCCATCTAAAATCCATCTTGCGATGGTAACCTCTAGTTATGAGACCGCCTTCGTGTCGGCCTACCTTAGAGTTTAGGATCTGAGACCGCCCTCATGTCGGCTTTCCTTCTAAAATACATCTTGAGATGGTAACCTCTTGTTATGAGACCGCCTTCGTGTCGGCCTACCTTAGAGTATAGGATCTGAGACCGCCCTCGTGTCGGATTTCCTTATAAAATCCATCTTGTGATGGTACCATCTGGGTATGAGACCGCTTTCGTGTCGGCCTACCTTAGAGTTTAGGATCTGAGACCGTCCTCGTGTCGGCTTTCCTTCTAAAATCCATCTTGTGATGGTACCCTCTGGTTATGAGGTAGCCTTCGTGTTGGCCTACCTTAGAGTTTAGGATCTGAGACCGGCCTCGTGTCGGATTTCCTTATAAAATCCATCTTGTGATGGTACCATCTGGGTATGAGACCGCTTTCGTGTCGGCCTACCTTAGAGTTTAGGATCTGAGACCGTCCTCGTGTCGGCTTTCCTTCTAAAATCCATCTTGTGATGGTACCCTCTGGTTATGAGGTAGCCTTCGTGTTGGCCTACCTTAGAGTTTAGGATCTGAGACCGCCCTCGTGTCGGCTTTCCTTCTAAAATCCATCTTGTGATGGTACCCTCTGGTTATGAGGTAGCCTTCGTGTTGGCCTACCTTAGAGTTTAGGATCTGAGACCGGCCTCGTGTCGGCTTTCCTTCTAAAATCCGCCTTGTGATGGTAACCTCTGGTTATGAGACCACCTTCGTGTCGGCCTCCCTTATAGTTTAGGATCTGAGAGCGCCCTCGTGTTAGCTTTCCTTCTAAAATATATCTGATGGTAACCTCTGGTTATGAGACCGCATTCTTGTCGACCTACCTTAGAGTTTTGGATCTGTGACAGCCCTCGTGTCGACTTTCCTTTTGAAAATCCATCTTGTGATGCTAACCTCTGGTTATGAGACCGCCTTAGTGTCAGCCTACCTTAGAGATTAGGATCTGAGACCGCCCTCATGTCGGCTTTCCTTCTAAAATCCATCTTGAGATGGTAACCTCTGGTTATGAGACCGCCTTCGTGTCGGCCTACCTTAGAGTTTAGGATCTGAGACCGCCCTCGTGTCGGATTTCCTTCTAAAATCCATCTTGTGATGGTACCATCTGGGTATGAGACCGCTTTCGTGTCGGCCTACCTTAGAGTTTAGGATCTGAGACCGTCCTCGTGTCGGCTTTCCTTCTAAAATCCATCTTGTGATGGTACCCTCTGGTTATGAGGTAGCCTTCGTGTTGGCCTACCTTAGAGTTTAGGATCTGAGACCGGCCTCGTCTCGGCTTTCCTTCTAAAATCCATCTTGTGATGGTAACCTCTGGTTATGAGACCGCCTTCGTGTCGGCCTCCCTTATAGTTTAGGATCTGAGAGCGCCCTCGTGTTAGCTTTCCTTCTAAAATATATCTGATGGTAACCTCTGGTTATGAGACCGCATTCTTGTCGACCTACCTTAGAGTTTTGGATCTGTGACAGCCCTCGTGTCGGCTTTCCTTTTGAAAATCCATCTTGTGATGCTAACCTCTGGTTATGAGACCGCCTTAGTGTCAGCCTACCTTAGAGATTAGGATCTGAGACCGCCCTCATGTCGGCTTTCCTTCTAAAATCCATCTTGAGATGGTAACCTCTGGTTATGAGACCGCCTTCGTGTCGGCCTACCTTAGAGTTTAGGATCTGAGACCGCCCTCGTGTCGGATTTCCTTCTAAAATCCATCTTGTGATGGTACCATCTGGGTATGAGACCGCTTTCGTGTCGGCCTACCTTAGAGTTTAGGATCTGAGACCGTCCTCGTGTCGGCTTTCCTTCTAAAATCCATCTTGTGATGGTACCCTCTGGTTATGAGGTAGCCTTCGTGTTGGCCTACCTTAGAGTTTAGGATCTGAGACCGGCCTCGTCTCGGCTTTCCTTCTAAAATCCATCTTGTGATGGTAACCTCTGGTTATGAGACCGCCTTCGTGTCGGCCTCCCTTATAGTTTAGGATCTGAGAGCGCCCTCGTGTTAGCTTTCCTTCTAAAATATATCTGATGGTAACCTCTGGTTATGAGACCGCATTCTTGTCGACCTACCTTAGAGTTTTGGATCTGTGACAGCCCTCGTGTCGGCTTTCCTTTTGAAAATCCATCTTGTGATGCTAACCTCTGGTTATGAGACCGCCTTAGTGTCAGCCTACCTTAGAGATTAGGATCTGAGACCGCCCTCGTCTCGGCTATCCTTCTAAAATCCATCTTGTGATGGTACCCTCTGGTTATAAGGTCGCCTTCGTGTTGGCCTACCTTAGAGTTTAGGATCTGAGACCGGCCTCGTGTCGGCTTTCCTTCTAAAATCCATCTTGTGATGGTAACCTCTGGTTATGAGACCGCCTTCTTGTCGGCATACCTTATAGTTTAGGATCTGAGAGCGCCCTCGTGTTAGCTTTTCTTCTAAAATCTATCCGATGGTAACCTCTGGTTATGAGACCGCCTTCGTGTCGACCTACCTTAGAGTTTTGGATCTGTGACCGCCCTCGTGTCGGCTTTCCTTTTGAAAATCGATCTTGTGATGCAAACCTCTAGTTATGAGACCGCCTTCGTGTCGGCCTACCTTAGAGTTTAGGATCTGAGACCGCCCTCCTATCGGGTTTCCTTCTAAAATCCATCATGTGATGGTACCTTCTGGTTATGAGACTGCCTTCGTGTCAGCCTACCTTAGAGTTTAGGATCTGAGACCGCCCTCGTGTTGGCTTTCCTTTGAAAATGCATCTTCTGATGGTAACCTCTGGTTATGAGACCGCCTTCATGTCGGCCTACCTTAGAGTTTAGGATCTGAGACTGCCCTCGTGTCGACTTTCCTTCTAAAATCCATCTTGTGATGGTAACATCTGGTTATGAGACCGCCTTCGTGTCGGCCAACCTTAGAATTTAGGATCTGAGGCCGCCCTCGTGTCAGCTTTCCTTCTAAATTCCATCTTGTGATGGTAACCTCTGGTTATGAGACCGCCTTAGTGTCGGCCTACCTTATAGTTTAGGATCTGAGACCACCCTCGTGTCGGCTTTCCTTTTGAAAATCCATCTTGTGATGGTAACCTCTAGTTATAAGACCGCCTTCGTGTCGGCCCACCAGAGAGTTTAGGATCTGAGACCGCCCTCGTGTCGGCTTTCCTTTTGAAAGTCCATCTTGTGATGGTAACCTCAGGTTATGAGACCGCCTTCGTGTCGGCCTACCTTAGAGTTTTGGATCATAGACCGCCCCCTTGTCGACTTTCCTTCTAAAATTCATCTTGTGATTGTAATCTATGTTTATGAGACCGCCTTCGTGTCGGCCTACCTTAGAGTTTAGGATCAGAGACCGCCCTCGTGTTGGCTTTCCATCTAAAATCCATCTTGCGATGGTAACCTCTAGTTATGAGACCGCCTTCGTGTCGGCCTACCTTAGAGTTTAGGATCTGAGACCGCCCTCATGTCGGCTTTCCTTCTAAAATACATCTTGAGATGGTAACCTCTTGTTATGAGACCGCCTTCGTGTCGGCCTACCTTAGAGTATAGGATCTGAGACCGCCCTCGTGTCGGATTTCCTTATAAAATCCATCTTGTGATGGTACCATCTGGGTATGAGACCGCTTTCGTGTCGGCCTACCTTAGAGTTTAGGATCTGAGACCGTCCTCGTGTCGGCTTTCCTTCTAAAATCCATCTTGTGATGGTACCCTCTGGTTATGAGGTAGCCTTCGTGTTGGCCTACCTTAGAGTTTAGGATCTGAGACCGGCCTCGTGTCGGATTTCCTTATAAAATCCATCTTGTGATGGTACCATCTGGGTATGAGACCGCTTTCGTGTCGGCCTACCTTAGAGTTTAGGATCTGAGACCGTCCTCGTGTCGGCTTTCCTTCTAAAATCCATCTTGTGATGGTACCCTCTGGTTATGAGGTAGCCTTCGTGTTGGCCTACCTTAGAGTTTAGGATCTGAGACCGCCCTCGTGTCGGCTTTCCTTCTAAAATCCATCTTGTGATGGTACCCTCTGGTTATGAGGTAGCCTTCGTGTTGGCCTACCTTAGAGTTTAGGATCTGAGACCGGCCTCGTGTCGGCTTTCCTTCTAAAATCCGCCTTGTGATGGTAACCTCTGGTTATGAGACCACCTTCGTGTCGGCCTCCCTTATAGTTTAGGATCTGAGAGCGCCCTCGTGTTAGCTTTCCTTCTAAAATATATCTGATGGTAACCTCTGGTTATGAGACCGCATTCTTGTCGACCTACCTTAGAGTTTTGGATCTGTGACAGCCCTCGTGTCGGCTTTCCTTTTGAAAATCCATCTTGTGATGCTAACCTCTGGTTATGAGACCGCCTTCGTGTCAGCCTACCTTAGAGATTAGGATCTGAGACCGCCCTCGTCTCTGCTATCCTTCTAAAATCCATCTTGTGATGGTACCCTCTGGTTATGAGGCCGCCTTCGTGTTGGCCTACCTTAGAGTTTAGGATCGGAGACCGGCCTCGTGTCGGCTTTCCTTCTAAAATCCATCTTGTGATGGTAACCTCTGGTTATGAGACCGCCTTCTTGTCGGCATACCTTATAGTTTAGGATCTGAGAGCGCCCTCGTGTTAGCTTTTCTTCTAAAATGTATCTGATGGTAACCTCTGGTTATGAGACCGCCTTCGTGTCGACCTACCTTAGAGTTTTGGATCTGTGACCGCCCTCGTGTCGGCTTTCCTTTTGAAAATCCATCTTGTGATGCTAACCTCTAGTTATGAGACCGCCTTCGTGTCGGCCTACCTTAGAGTTTAGGATCTGAGACTGCCCTCCTATCGGCTTTCCTTATAAAATCCATCATGTGATGGTACCTTCTGGTTATGAGACCGCCTACGTGTCAGCGTACCTTAGAGTTTAGGTTCTGAGACCGCCCTCGTGTCGGCTTTCCTTTGAAAATGCATCTTCTGATGGTAACCTCTGGTTATGAGACCGCCTTCATGTCGGCCTACCTTAGAGTTTAGGATCTGAGACTGCCCTCGTGTTGGCTTTCCTTCTAAAATCCATCTTGTGATGGTAACCTCTGGTCATGAGACCGCCTTCATGTCGGCATACCATATAGTTTTGGGATCTGAGATCGCCCTCGTGTCAGCTTTTCTTCTAAAATCTATCTGATGGTAACCTCTGGTTATGAGACCGCCTTCGTGTCGACCTACCATAGAGTTTTGGATCTGTGACCGCCCTCGTGTCAGCTTTCCTTTTGAAAATCCATCTTGTGCTGGTAACATCTAGTTATAAGACCGCCATCGTGTCCGCCTACCTTAGAGTTTAGAATCTGAGACCGTCCTCGTGTCGGCATTCCTTCTAAAATCCATCATGTGATGGTACCTTCTGGTTATGAGACCGCCTTCGTGTCAGCCTACCTTAGAGTTTAGGATCCGAGACCGCCCTCCTGTCGGCTTTCCTTTGAAAATGCATCTTTTGATGGTAACCTCTGGTTATGAGACCGCCTTCATGACGGCCTACCTTAGAGTTTAGGATCGGAGACCGCCCTCGTGTCGGCTTTCCTTCTAAAATCCATCATTTGATGGGACCTTCTGGTTATGAGACCGCCTTCGTGTCAGCCTACCTTAGAGTTTAGAATCTGAGACCGCCCTGGTGTCGGCTTTCCTTTGAAAATGCATCTTGTGATGGTAACCTCTAGTTATAAGACCGCCTTCGTGTCGGCCCACCAGAGAGTTTAGGATCTGAGACCACCCTCGTGTCGGCTTTCCTTTTGAAAATCCATCTTGTGATGGTAACCTCAGGTTATGAGACCGCCTTCGTGTCGTCCTACCTTAGAGTTTAGGATCATAGACCGCCCCCTTGTCGGCTTTTCTTCTAAAATTCATCTTGTGATTGTAATCTCTGTTTATGAGACCGCCTTCGTGTCGGCCTACCTTAGAGTTTAGGATCTGAGACCGCCCTCGTGTTGGCTTTCCATCTAAAATCCATCTTGTGATGGTAACCTCTAGTTATGAGACCGCCTTCGTGTCGGCCTACCTTAGAGTTTTGGATCATAGACCGCGCCCGTGTCGGCTTTCCTTCTAAAATTCATCTTGTGATTGTAATCTATGTTTATGAGACCGCCTTCGTGTCGACCTACCTTAGAGTTTAGGATCAGAGACCGCCCTCGTGTTGGCTTTCCATCTAAAATCCATCTTGTGATGGTAACCTCTAGTTATGAGACCGCCTTCGTGTCGGCCTACCATAGAGTTTAGGATCTGAGACCGCCCTCATGTTGGCTTTCCTTATAAAATCTATCTTGAGATGGTAACCTCTGGTTATGAGACCGCCTTCGTGTCGGCCTACCTTAGAGACTAGGATCTGAGACCGCCCTCGTGTCGGCTTTCCTTCTAAAATCCATCTTGTGATTGTACCCTCTGGTTATGAAACCGCCTTCGTGTCGGCCTTCCTTAGAGTTTAGGTTCTGAGACCGGCCTCGTGTTGGCTTTCCTCCTAAAATCCATCTTGTGATGGTAACCTCTGGTTATGAGACCGCCTTCATGTCGGCCTACCTTAGAGTTTAGGATCTGAGACCGCCCTCGTGTCGGATTTCCTTCTAAAATCCATCTTGTGATGGTACCCTCTGGTTATGAGACCGCCTTCGTGTCGGCCTACCTTAGAGTTTAGGATCGGAGACCACCCTCGTGTCGGCTTTCCTTTTGAAAATCAATCTTCTGATGGTACCATCTGGGTATGAGACCGCTTTCGTGTCGGCCTACCTTAGAGTTTAGGATCTGAGACCGTCCTCGTGTCGGCTTTCCTTCTAAAATCCATCTTGTGATGGTACCCTCTGGTTATGAGGTAGCCTTCGTGTTGGCCTACCTTAGAGTTTAGGATCTGAGACCGGCCTCGTGTCGGCTTTCCTTCTAAAATCCATCTTGTGATGGTAACCTCTGGTTATGAGACCGCCTTCATGTCGGCATACCTTATAGTTTTGGGATCTGAGAGCGCCCTCGTGTCAGCTTTTCTTCTAAAATCTATCTGATGGTAACCTCTGGTTATGAGACCGCCTTCGTGTCGACCTACCTTAGAGTTTTGGATCTGTGACCGCCCTCGTGTCAGCTTTCCTTTTGAAAATCCATCTTGTGCTGGTAACCTCTAGTTATAAGACCGCCATCGTGTCCGCCTACCTTAGAGTTTAGAATCTGAGACCGTCCTTGTGTCGGTATTCCTTCTAAAATCCATCATGTAATGGTACCTTCTGGTTATGAGACCGCCTTCGTGTCAGCCTACCTTAGAGTTTAGGATCTGAGACCGCCCTCGTGTCGGCTTTCCTTTGAAAATGCATCTTTTGATGGTAACCTCTGGTTATGAGACCGCCTTCATGACGGCCTACCTTAGAGTTTAGGATCTGAGACCGCCCTCGTGTCGGCTTTCCTTCTAAAATCCATCATGTGATGGTACCTTCTGGTTATGAGACCGCCTTCGTGTCAGCCTACCTTAGAGTTTAGAATCTGAGACCGCCCTGGTGTCGGCTTTCCTTTGAAAATGCATCTTGTGATGGTAACCTCTAGTTATAAGACCGCCTTCGTGTCGGCCCACCAGAGAGTTTAGGATCTGAGACCACCCTCGTGTCGGCTTTCCTTTTGAAAATCCATCTTGTGATGGTAACCTCAGGTTATGAGACCGCCTTCGTGTCGTCCTACCTTAGAGTTTAGGATCATAGACCGCCCCCTTGTCGGCTTTTCTTCTAAAATTCATCTTGTGATTGTAATCTCTGTTTATGAGACCGCCTTCGTGTCGGCCTACCTTAGAGTTTAGGATCTGAGACCGCCCTCGTGTTGGCTTTCCATCTAAAATCCATCTTGTGATGGTAACCTCTAGTTATGAGACCGCCTTCGTGTCGGCCTACCTTAGAGTTTTGGATCATAGACCGCGCCCGTGTCGGCTTTCCTTCTAAAATTCATCTTGTGATTGTAATCTATGTTTATGAGACCGCCTTCGTGTCGACCTACCTTAGAGTTTAGGATCAGAGACCGCCCTCGTGTTGGCTTTCCATCTAAAATCCATCTTGTGATGGTAACCTCTAGTTATGAGACCGCCTTCGTGTCGGCCTACCATAGAGTTTAGGATCTGAGACCGCCCTCATGTTGGCTTTCCTTATAAAATCTATCTTGAGATGGTAACCTCTGGTTATGAGACCGCCTTCGTGTCGGCCTACCTTAGAGACTAGGATCTGAGACCGCCCTCGTGTCGGCTTTCCTTCTAAAATCCATCTTGTGATTGTACCCTCTGGTTATGAGACCGCCTTCGTGTCGGCCTTCCTTAGAGTTTAGGTTCTGAGACCGGCCTCGTGTTGGCTTTCCTCCTAAAATCCATCTTGTGATGGTAACCTCTGGTTATGAGACCGCCTTCATGTCGGCCTACCTTAGAGTTTAGGATCTGAGACCGCCCTCGTGTCGGATTTCCTTCTAAAATCCATCTTGTGATGGTACCCTCTGGTTATGAGACCGCCTTCGTGTCGGCCTACCTTAGAGTTTAGGATCGGAGACCACCCTCGTGTCGGCTTTCCTTTTGAAAATCAATCTTCTGATGGTACCATCTGGGTATGAGACCGCTTTCGTGTCGGCCTACCTTAGAGTTTAGGATCTGAGACCGTCCTCGTGTCGGCTTTCCTTCTAAAATCCATCTTGTGATGGTACCCTCTGGTTATGAGGTAGCCTTCGTGTTGGCCTACCTTAGAGTTTAGGATCTGAGACCGGCCTCGTGTCGGCTTTCCTTCTAAAATCCATCTTGTGATGGTAACCTCTGGTTATGAGACCGCCTTCATGTCGGCATACCTTATAGTTTTGGGATCTGAGAGCGCCCTCGTGTCAGCTTTTCTTCTAAAATCTATCTGATGGTAACCTCTGGTTATGAGACCGCCTTCGTGTCGACCTACCTTAGAGTTTTGGATCTGTGACCGCCCTCGTGTCAGCTTTCCTTTTGAAAATCCATCTTGTGCTGGTAACCTCTAGTTATAAGACCGCCATCGTGTCCGCCTACCTTAGAGTTTAGAATCTGAGACCGTCCTTGTGTCGGTATTCCTTCTAAAATCCATCATGTAATGGTACCTTCTGGTTATGAGACCGCCTTCGTGTCAGCCTACCTTAGAGTTTAGGATCTGAGACCGCCCTCGTGTCGGCTTTCCTTTGAAAATGCATCTTTTGATGGTAACCTCTGGTTATGAGACCGCCTTCATGACGGCCTACCTTAGAGTTTAGGATCTGAGACCGCCCTCGTGTCGGCTTTCCTTCTAAAATCCATCATGTGATGGTACCTTCTGGTTATGAGACCGCCTTCGTGTCAGCCTACCTTAGAGTTTAGAATCTGAGACCGCCCTGGTGTCGGCTTTCCTTTGAAAATGCATCTTGTGATGGTAACCTCTAGTTATAAGACCGCCTTCGTGTCGGCCCACCAGAGAGTTTAGGATCTGAGACCACCCTCGTGTCGGCTTTCCTTTTGAAAATCCATCTTGTGATGGTAACCTCAGGTTATGAGACCGCCTTCGTGTCGTCCTACCTTAGAGTTTAGGATCATAGACCGCCCCCTTGTCGGCTTTTCTTCTAAAATTCATCTTGTGATTGTAATCTCTGTTTATGAGACCGCCTTCGTGTCGGCCTACCTTATAGTTTAGGATCTGAGACCGCCCTCGTGTTGGCTTTCCATCTAAAATCCATCTTGTGATGGTAACCTCTAGTTATGAGACCGCCTTCGTGTCGGCCTACCTTAGAGTTTTGGATCATAGGCCGCGCCCTTGTCGGCTTTCCTTCTAAAATTCATCTTGTGATTGTAATCTATGTTTATGAGACCGCCTTCGTGTCGACCTACCTTAGAGTTTAGGATCAGAGACCGCCCTCGTGTTGGCTTTCCATCTAAAATCCATCTTGTGATGGTAACCTCTAGTTATGAGACCGCCTTCGTGTCGGCCTACCATAGAGTTTAGGATCTGAGACCGCCCTCATGTTGGCTTTCCTTATAAAATCTATCTTGAGATGGTAACCTCTGGTTATGAGACCGCCTTCGTGTCGGCCTACCTTAGAGACTAGGATCTGAGACCGCCCTCGTGTCGGCTTTCCTTCTAAAATCCATCTTGTGATTGTACCCTCTGGTTATGAGACCGCCTTCGTGTCGGCCTTCCTTAGAGTTTAGGTTCTGAGACCGGCCTCGTGTTGGCTTTCCTCCTAAAATCCATCTTGTGATGGTAACCTCTGGTTATGAGACCGCCTTCATGTCGGCCTACCTTAGAGTTTAGGATCTGAGACCGCCCTCGTGTCGGATTTCCTTCTAAAATCCATCTTGTGATGGTACCCTCTGGTTATGAGACCGCCTTCGTGTCGGCCTACCTTAGAGTTTAGGATCGGAGACCACCCTCGTGTCGGCTTTCCTTTTGAAAATCAATCTTCTGATGGTACCATCTGGGTATGAGACCGCTTTCGTGTCGGCCTACCTTAGAGTGTAGGATCTGAGACCGTCCTCGTGTCGGCTTTCCTTCTAAAATCCATCTTGTGATGGTACCCTCTGGTTATGAGGTAGCCTTCGTGTTGGCCTACCTTAGAGTTTAGGATCTGAGACCGGCCTCGTGTCGGCTTTCCTTCTAAAATCCATCTTGTGATGGTAACCTCTGGTTATGAGACCGCCTTCATGTCGGCATACCTTATAGTTTTGGGATCTGAGAGCGCCCTCGTGTCAGCTTTTCTTCTAAAATCTATCTGATGGTAACCTCTGGTTATGAGACCGCCTTCGTGTCGACCTACCTTAGAGTTTTGGATCTGTGACCGCCCTCGTGTCAGCTTTCCTTTTGAAAATCCATCTTGTGCTGGTAACATCTAGTTATAAGACCGCCATCGTGTCCGCCTACCTTAGAGTTTAGAATCTGAGACCGTCCTCGTGTCGGCATTCCTTCTAAAATCCATCATGTGATGGTACCTTCTGGTTATGAGACCGCCTTCGTGTCAGCCTACCTTAGAGTTTAGGATCCGAGACCGCCCTCGTGTCGGCTTTCCTTTGAAAATGCATCTTTTGATGGTAACCTCTGGTTATGAGACCGCCTTCATGACGGCCTACCTTAGAGTTTAGGATCGGAGACCGCCCTCGTGTCGGCTTTCCTTCTAAAATCCATCATTTGATGGGACCTTCTGGTTATGAGACCGCCTTCGTGTCAGCCTACCTTAGAGTTTAGAATCTGAGACCGCCCTGGTGTCGGCTTTCCTTTGAAAATGCATCTTGTGATGGTAACCTCTAGTTATAAGGACGCCTTCGTGTCGGCCCACCAGAGAGTTTAGGATCTGAGACCACCCTCGTGTCGGCTTTCCTTTTGAAAATCCATCTTGTGATGGTAACCTCAGGTTATGAGACCGCCTTCGTGTCGTCCTACCTTAGAGTTTAGGATCATAGACCGCCCCCTTGTCGGCTTTTCTTCTAAAATTCATCTTGTGATTGTAATCTCTGTTTATGAGACCGCCTTCGTGTCGGCCTACCTTAGAGTTTAGGATCTGAGACCGCCCTCGTGTTGGCTTTCCATCTAAAATCCATCTTGTGATGGTAACCTCTAGTTATGAGACCGCCTTCGTGTCGGCCTACCTTAGAGTTTTGGATCATAGACCGCGCCCTTGTCGGCTTTCCTTCTAAAATTCATCTTGTGATTGTAATCTATGTTTATGAGACCGCCTTCGTGTCGACCTACCTTAGAGTTTAGGATCAGAGACCGCCCTCGTGTTGGCTTTCCATCTAAAATCCATCTTGTGATGGTAACCTCTAGTTATGAGACCGCCTTCGTGTCGGCCTACCATAGAGTTTCGGATCTGAGACCGCCCTCATGTTGGCTTTCCTTATAAAATCTATCTTGAGATGGTAACCTCTGGTTATGAGACCGCCTTCGTGTCGGCCTACCTTAGAGACTAGGATCTGAGACCGCCCTCGTGTCGGCTTTCCTTCTAAAATCCATCTTGTGATTGTACCCTCTGGTTATGAGACCGCCTTCGTGTCGGCCTTCCTTAGAGTTTAGGTTCTGAGACCGGCCTCGTGTTGGCTTTCCTCCTAAAATCCATCTTGTGATGGTAACCTCTGGTTATGAGACCGCCTTCATGTCGGCCTACCTTAGAGTTTAGGATCTGAGACCGCCCTCGTGTCGGATTTCCTTCTAAAGTCCATCTTGTGATGGTACCCTCTGGTTATGAGACCGCCTTCGTGTCGGCCTACCTTAGAGTTTAGGATCGGAGACCACCCTCGTGTCGGCTTTCCTTTTGAAAATCAATCTTCTGATGGTACCATCTGGGTATGAGACCGCTTTCGTGTCGGCCTACCTTAGAGTTTAGGATCTGAGACCGTCCTCGTGTCGGCTTTCCTTCTAAAATCCATCTTGTGATGGTACCCTCTGGTTATGAGGTAGCCTTCGTGTTGGCCTACCTTAGAGTTTAGGATCTGAGACCGGCCTCGTGTCGGCTTTCCTTCTAAAATCCATCTTGTGATGGTAACCTCTGGTTATGAGACCGCCTTCATGTCGGCATACCTTATAGTTTTGGGATCTGAGAGCGCCCTCGTGTCAGCTTTTCTTCTAAAATCTATCTGATGGTAACCTCTGGTTATGAGACCGCCTTCGTGTCGACCTACCTTAGAGTTTTGGATCTGTGACCGCCCTCGTGTCAGCTTTCCTTTTGAAAATCCATCTTGTGCTGGTAACCTCTAGTTATAAGACCGCCATCGTGTCCGCCTACCTTAGAGTTTAGAATCTGAGACCGTCCTTGTGTCGGTATTCCTTCTAAAATCCATCATGTAATGGTACCTTCTGGTTATGAGACCGCCTTCGTGTCAGCCTACCTTAGAGTTTAGGATCCGAGACCGCCCTCGTGTCGGCTTTCCTTTGAAAATGCATCTTTTGATGGTAACCTCTGGTTATGAGACCGCCTTCATGACGGCCTACCTTAGAGTTTAGGATCTGAGACCGCCCTCGTGTCGGCTTTCCTTCTAAAATCCATCATGTGATGGTACCTTCTGGTTATGAGACCGCCTTCGTGTCAGCCTACCTTAGAGTTTAGAATCTGAGACCGCCCTGGTGTCGGCTTTCCTTTGAAAATGCATCTTGTGATGGTAACCTCTAGTTATAAGACCGCCTTCGTGTCGGCCCACCAGAGAGTTTAGGATCTGAGACCACCCTCGTGTCGGCTTTCCTTTTGAAAATCAATCTTCTGATGGTACCATCTGGGTATGAGACCGCTTTCGTGTCGGCCTACCTTAGAGTTTAGGATCTGAGACCGTCCTCGTGTCGGCTTTCCTTCTAAAATCCATCTTGTGATGGTACCCTCTGGTTATGAGGTAGCCTTCGTGTTGGCCTACCTTAGAGTTTAGGATCTGAGACCGGCCTCGTGTCGGCTTTCCTTCTAAAATCCATCTTGTGATGGTAACCTCTGGTTATGAGACCGCCTTCATGTCGGCATACCTTATAGTTTTGGGATCTGAGAGCGCCCTCGTGTCAGCTTTTCTTCTAAAATCTATCTGATGGTAACCTCTGGTTATGAGACCGCCTTCGTGTCGACCTACCTTAGAGTTTTGGATCTGTGACCGCCCTCGTGTCAGCTTTCCTTTTGAAAATCCATCTTGTGCTGGTAACCTCTAGTTATAAGACCGCCATCGTGTCCGCCTACCTTAGAGTTTAGAATCTGAGACCGTCCTTGTGTCGGTATTCCTTCTAAAATCCATCATGTAATGGTACCTTCTGGTTATGAGACAGCCTTCGTGTCAGCCTACCTTAGAGTTTAGGATCCGAGACCGCCCTCGTGTCGGCTTTCCTTTGAAAATGCATCTTTTGATGGTAACCTCTGGTTATGAGACCGCCTTCATGACGGCCTACCTTAGAGTTTAGGATCTGAGACCGCCCTCGTGTCGGCTTTCCTTCTAAAATCCATCATGTGATGGTACCTTCTGGTTATGAGACCGCCTTCGTGTCAGCCTACCTTAGAGTTTAGAATCTGAGACCGCCCTGGTGTCGGCTTTCCTTTGAAAATGCATCTTGTGATGGTAACCTCTAGTTATAAGACCGCCTTCGTGTCGGCCCACCAGAGAGTTTAGGATCTGAGACCACCCTCGTGTCGGCTTTCCTTTTGAAAATCCATCTTGTGATGGTAACCTCAGGTTATGAGACCGCCTTCGTGTCGTCCTACCTTAGAGTTTAGGATCATAGACCGCCCCCTTGTCGGCTTTTCTTCTAAAATTCATCTTGTGATTGTAATCTCTGTTTATGAGACCGCCTTCGTGTCGGCCTACCTTATAGTTTAGGATCTGAGACCGCCCTCGTGTTGGCTTTCCATCTAAAATCCATCTTGTGATGGTAACCTCAAGTTATGAGACCGCCTTCGTGTCGGCCTACCTTAGAGTTTTGGATCATAGGCCGCGCCCTTGTCGGCTTTCCTTCTAAAATTCATCTTGTGATTGTAATCTATGTTTATGAGACCGCCTTCGTGTCGACCTACCTTAGAGTTTAGGATCAGAGACCGCCCTCGTGTTGGCTTTCCATCTAAAATCCATCTTGTGATGGTAACCTCTAGTTATGAGACCGCCTTCGTGTCGGCCTACCATAGAGTTTAGGATCTGAGACCGCCCTCATGTTGGCTTTCCTTATAAAATCTATCTTGAGATGGTAACCTCTGGTTATGAGACCGCCTTCGTGTCGGCCTACCTTAGAGACTAGGATCTGAGACCGCCCTCGTGTCGGCTTTCCTTCTAAAATCCATCTTGTGATTGTACCCTCTGGTTATGAGACCGCCTTCGTGTCGGCCTTCCTTAGAGTTTAGGTTCTGAGACCGGCCTCGTGTTGGCTTTCCTCCTAAAATCCATCTTGTGATGGTAACCTCTGGTTATGAGACCGCCTTCATGTCGGCCTACCTTAGAGTTTAGGATTTGAGACCGCCCTCGTGTCGGATTTCCTTCTAAAATCCATCTTGTGATGGTACCCTCTGGTTATGAGACCGCCTTCGTGTCGGCCTACCTTAGAGTTTAGGATCGGAGACCACCCTCGTGTCGGCTTTCCTTTTGAAAATCAATCTTCTGATGGTACCATCTGGGTATGAGACCGCTTTCGTGTCGGCCTACCTTAGAGTGTAGGATCTGAGACCGTCCTCGTGTCGGCTTTCCTTCTAAAATCCATCTTGTGATGGTACCCTCTGGTTATGAGGTAGCCTTCGTGTTGGCCTACCTTAGAGTTTAGGATCTGAGACCGGCCTCGTGTCGGCTTTCCTTCTAAAATCCATCTTGTGATGGTAACCTCTGGTTATGAGACCGCCTTCATGTCGGCATACCTTATAGTTTTGGGATCTGAGAGCGCCCTCGTGTCAGCTTTTCTTCTAAAATCTATCTGATGGTAACCTCTGGTTATGAGACCGCCTTCGTGTCGACCTACCTTAGAGTTTTGGATCTGTGACCGCCCTCGTGTCAGTTTTCCTTTTGAAAATCCATCTTGTGATGGTATCCTCTAGTTATAAGACCGCCATCGTGTCGACCTGCCTTAGAGTTTAGGATCTGAGACCGTCCTCGTGTCGGCATTCCTTCTAAAATCCATCATGTGATGGTACCTTCTGGTTATGAGACCGCCTTCGTGTCAGCCTACCTTAGAGTTAAGGATCAGAGACCGCCCTCGTGTCGGCTTTCCTTTGAAAATGCATCTTGTGATGGTAACCTCTAGTTATGAGACCGCCTTCATGACGGCCTACCTTAGAGTTTAGGATCTGAGACCGCCCTCGTGTCGGCTTTCCTTCTAAAATCCATCATGTGATGGTACCTTCTGGTTATGAGACCGCCTTCGTGTCAGCCTACCTTAGAGTTTAGGATCCGAGACCGCCCTCGTGTCGGCTTTCCTTTGAAAATGCATCTTGTGATGGTAACCTCTGGTTATGAGACCGCCTTCATGACGGCCTACCTTAGAGTTTAGGATCTGAGACCGCCCTCGTGTCGGCTTTCCTTTTGAAAATCAATCTTCTGATGGTACCATCTGGGTATGAGACCGCTTTCGTGTCGGCCTACCTTAGAGTTTAGGATCTGAGACCGTCCTCGTGTCGGCTTTCCTTCTAAAATCCATCTTGTGATGGTACCCTCTGGTTATGAGGTAGCCTTCGTGTTGGCCTACCTTAGAGTTTAGGATCTGAGACCGGCCTCGTGTCGGCTTTCCTTCTAAAATCCATCTTGTGATGGTAACCTCTGGTTATGAGACCGCCTTCATGTCGGCATACCTTATAGTTTTGGGATCTGAGAGCGCCCTCGTGTCAGCTTTTCTTCTAAAATCTATCTGATGGTAACCTCTGGTTATGAGACCGCCTTCGTGTCGACCTACCTTAGAGTTTTGGATCTGTGACCGCCCTCGTGTCAGCTTTCCTTTTGAAAATCCATCTTGTGCTGGTAACCTCTAGTTATAAGACCGCCATCGTGTCCGCCTACCTTAGAGTTTAGAATCTGAGACCGTCCTCGTGTCGGCATTCCTTCTAAAATCCATCATGTAATGGTACCTTCTGGTTATGAGACCGCCTTCGTGTCAGCCTACCTTAGAGTTTAGGATCCGAGACCGCCCTCGTGTCAGCTTTCCTTTGAAAATGCATCTTTTGATGGTAACCTCTGGTTATGAGACCGCCTTCATGACGGCCTACCTTAGAGTTTAGGATCTGAGACCGCCCTCGTGTCGGCTTTCCTTCTAAAATCCATCATGTGATGGTACCTTCTGGTTATGAGACCGCCTTCGTGTCAGCCTACCTTAGAGTTTAGAATCTGAGACCGCCCTGGTGTCGGCTTTCCTTTGAAAATGCATCTTGTGATGGTAACCTCTAGTTATAAGACCGCCTTCGTGTCGGCCCACCAGAGAGTTTAGGATCTGAGACCACCCTCGTGTCGGCTTTCCTTTTGAAAATCCATCTTGTGATGGTAACCTCAGGTTATGAGACCGCCTTCGTGTCGTCCTACCTTAGAGTTTAGGATCATAGACCGCCCCCTTGTCGGCTTTTCTTCTAAAATTCATCTTGTGATTGTAATCTCTGTTTATGAGACCGCCTTCGTGTCGGCCTACCTTATAGTTTAGGATCTGAGACCGCCCTCGTGTTGGCTTTCCATCTAAAATCCATCTTGTGATGGTAACCTCTAGTTATGAGACCGCCTTCGTGTCGGCCTACCTTAGAGTTTTGGATCATAGGCCGCGCCCTTGTCGGCTTTCCTTCTAAAATTCATCTTGTGATTGTAATCTATGTTTATGAGACCGCCTTCGTGTCGACCTACCTTAGAGTTTAGGATCAGAGACCGCCCTCGTGTTGGCTTTCCATCTAAAATCCATCTTGTGATGGTAACCTCTAGTTATGAGACCGCCTTCGTGTCGGCCTACCATAGAGTTTAGGATCTGAGACCGCCCTCATGTTGGCTTTCCTTATAAAATCTATCTTGAGATGGTAACCTCTGGTTATGAGACCGCCTTCGTGTCGGCCTACCTTAGAGACTAGGATCTGAGACCGCCCTCGTGTCGGCTTTCCTTCTAAAATCCATCTTGTGATTGTACCCTCTGGTTATGAGACCGCCTTCGTGTCGGCCTTCCTTAGAGTTTAGGTTCTGAGACCGGCCTCGTGTTGGCTTTCCTCCTAAAATCCATCTTGTGATGGTAACCTCTGGTTATGAGACCGCCTTCATGTCGGCCTACCTTAGAGTTTAGGATCTGAGACCGCCCTCGTGTCAGATTTCCTTCTAAAATCCATCTTGTGATGGTACCCTCTGGTTATGAGACCGCCTTCGTGTCGGCCTACCTTAGAGTTTAGGATCGGAGACCACCCTCGTGTCGGCTTTCCTTTTGAAAATCAATCTTCTGATGGTACCATCTGGGTATGAGACCGCTTTCGTGTCGGCCTACCTTAGAGTGTAGGATCTGAGACCGTCCTCGTGTCGGCTTTCCTTCTAAAATCCATCTTGTGATGGTACCCTCTGGTTATGAGGTAGCCTTCGTGTTGGCCTACCTTAGAGTTTAGGATCTGAGACCGGCCTCGTGTCGGCTTTCCTTCTAAAATCCATCTTGTGATGGTAACCTCTGGTTATGAGACCGCCTTCATGTCGGCATACCTTATAGTTTTGGGATCTGAGAGCGCCCTCGTGTCAGCTTTTCTTCTAAAATCTATCTGATGGTAACCTCTGGTTATGAGACCGCCTTCGTGTCGACCTACCTTAGAGTTTTGGATCTGTGACCGCCCTCGTGTCAGTTTTCCTTTTGAAAATCCATCTTGTGATGGTATCCTCTAGTTATAAGACCGCCATCGTGTCGACCTGCCTTAGAGTTTAGGATCTGAGACCGTCCTCGTGTCGGCATTCCTTCTAAAATCCATCATGTGATGGTACCTTCTGGTTATGAGACCGCCTTCGTGTCAGCCTACCTTAGAGTTTAGGATCAGAGACCGCCCTCGTGTCGGCTTTCCTTTGAAAATGCATCTTGTGATGGTAACCTCTAGTTATGAGACCGCCTTCATGACGGCCTACCTTAGAGTTTAGGATCTGAGACCGCCCTCGTGTCGGCTTTCCTTCTAAAATCCATCATGTGATGGTACCTTCTGGTTATGAGACCGCCTTCGTGTCAGCCTACCTTAGAGTTTAGGATCCGAGACCGCCCTCGTGTCGGCTTTCCTTTGAAAATGCATCTTGTGATGGTAACCTCTGGTTATGAGACCGCCTTCATGACGGCCTACCTTAGAGTTTAGGATCTGAGACCGCCCTCGTGTCGGCTTTCCTTCTAAAATCCATCATGTGATGGTACCTTCTGGTTATGAGACCGCCTTCGTGTCAGCCTACCTTAGAGTTTAGAATCTGAGACCCCCCTCGTGTCGGCTTTCCTTTGAAAATGCATCTTGTGATGGTAACCTCTAGTTATAAGACCGCCTTCGTGTCGGCCCACCAGAGAGTTTAGGATCTGAGACCACCCTCGTGTCGGCTTTCCTTTTTAAAATCCATCTTGTGATGGTAACCTCAGGTTATGAGACCGCCTTCGTGTCGGCCTACCTTAGAGTTTAGAATCTGAGACCCCCCTCGTGTCGGCTTTCCTTTGAAAATGCATCTTGTGATGGTAACCTCTGGTTATGAGACCGCCTTCATGACGGCCTACCTTAGAGTTTAGGATCTGAGACCGCCCTCGTGTCGGCTTTCCTTCTAAAATCCATCATGTGATGGTACCTTCTGGTTATGAGACCGCCTTCGTGTCAGCCTACCTTAGAGTTTAGAATCTGAGACCCCCCTCGTGTCGGCTTTCCTTTGAAAATGCATCTTGTGATGGTAACCTCTAGTTATAAGACCGCCTTCGTGTCGGCCCACCAGAGAGTTTAGGATCTGAGACCACCCTCGTGTCGGCTTTCCTTTTTAAAATCCATCTTGTGATGGTAACCTCAGGTTATGAGACCGCCTTCGTGTCGGCCTACCTTAGAGTTTAGAATCTGAGACCCCCCTCGTGTCGGCTTTCCTTTGAAAATGCATCTTGTGATGGTAACCTCTGGTTATGAGACCGCCTTCATGACGGCCTACCTTAGAGTTTAGGATCTGAGACCGCCCTCGTGTCGGCTTTCCTTCTAAAATCCATCATGTGATGGTACCTTCTGGTTATGAGACCGCCTTCGTGTCAGCCTACCTTAGAGTTTAGAATCTGAGACCCCCCTCGTGTCGGCTTTCCTTTGAAAATGCATCTTGTGATGGTAACCTCTAGTTATAAGACCGCCTTCGTGTCGGCCCACCAGAGAGTTTAGGATCTGAGACCACCCTCGTGTCGGCTTTCCTTTTGAAAATCCATCTTGTGATGGTAACCTCAGGTTATGAGACCGCCTTCGTGTCGGCCTACCTTAGAGTTTAGGATCATAGACAGCCCCCTTGTCGGCTTTTCTTCTAAAATTCATCTTGTGATTGTAATCTCTGTTTATGAGACCACCTTCGTGTCGGCCTACCTTAGAGTTTAGGATCTGAGACCGCCCTCGTGTTGGCTTTCCATCTAAAATCCATCTTGTGATGGTAACCTCTAGTTATGAGACCGCCTTCGTGTCGGCCTACCTTAGAGTTTTGGATCATAGACCGCGCGCTTGTCGGCTTTCCTTCTAAAATTCATCTTGTGATTGTAATCTATGTTTATGAGACCGCCTTCGTGTCGACCTACCTTAGAGTTTAGGATCAGAGACCGCCCTCGTGTTGGCTTTCCATCTAAAATCCATCTTGTGATGGTAACCTCTAGTTATGAGACCGCCTTCGTGTCGGCCTACCTTAGAGTTTAGGATCTGAGACCGCCCTCATGTTGGCTTTCCTTATAAAATCTATCTTGAGATGGTAACCTCTGGTTATGAGACCGCCTTCGCGTCGGCCTACCTTAGAGACTAGGATCTGAGACCGCCCTCGTGTCGGCTTTCCTTCTAAAATCCATCTTGTGATTGTACCCTCTGGTTATGAGACCGCCTTCGTGTCGGCCTTCCTTAGAGTTTAGGTTCTGAGACCGGCCTCGTGTTGGCTTTCCTCCTAAAATCCATCTTGTGATGGTAACCTCTGGTTATGAGACCGCCTTCGTGTCGGCCTACCTTAGAGTTTAGGATCTGAGACCGCCCTCGTGTCGGATTTCCTTCTAAAATCCATCTTGTGATGGTACCCTCTGGTTATGAGACCGCCTTCGTGTCGGCCTACCTTAGAGCTTAGGATCGGAGACCACCCTCGTGTCGGCTTTCCTTCTAAAATCCATCATGTGATGGTACCTTCTGGTTATGAGACCGCCTTCGTGACAGCCTACCTTAGAGTTTAGAATCTGAGACCGCCCTCGTGTCGGCTTTCCTTTGAAAATGCATCTTGTGATGGTAACCTCTAGTTATAAGACCGCATTCGTGTCGGCCCACCAGAGAGTTTAGGTTCTGAGACCGGCCTCGTGTTGGCTTTCCTCCTAAAATCCATCTTGTGATGGTAACCTCTGGTTATGAGACGGCCTTCGTGTCGGCCTACCTTAGAGTTTAGGATCTGAGACCGCCCTCGTGTCGGATTTCCTTCTAAAATCCATCTTGTGATGGTACCCTCTTGTTATGAGACCGCCTTCGTGTCGGCCTACCTTAGAGTTTAGGATCGGAGACCACCCTCGGGTCGGCTTTCCTTTTGAAAATCAATCTTCTGATGGTACCATCTGGGTATGAGACCGCCTTCGTGTCGGCCTACCTTAGAGTTTAGGATCTGAGACCGTCCTCGTGTCGGCTTTCCTTCTAAAATCCATCTTGTGATGGTAACCTCTGGTTATGAGACCGCCTTCGTGTCGGCCTCCCTTAAAGTTTAGGATCTGAGAGCCCCCTCGTGTTAGCTTTCCTTCTAAAATATATCTGATGGTAACCTCTGGTTATGAGACCGCATTCTTGTCGACCTACCTTACAGTTTTGGATCTGTGACCGCCCTCGTGTCGGCTTTCCTTTTGAAAATCCATCTTGTGATGCTAACCTCTGGTTATGAGACCGCCTTCGTGTCAGCCTACCTTAGAGATTAGGATCTGAGACCGCCCTCGTCTCGGCTATCCTTCTAAAATCCATCTTGTGATGGTACCCTCTAGTTATGAGGCCGCCTTCGTGTTGGCCTACCTTAGAGTTTAGGATCGGAGACCGGCCTCGTGTCGGCTTTCCTTCTAAAATCCATCTTGTGATGGTAACCTCTGGTTATGAGACCGCCTTCGTGTCGACCTACCTTAGAGTTTTGGATCTGTGACCGCCCTCGTGTCGGCTTTCCTTTTGAAAATCCATCTTGTGATGCTAACCTCTAGTTATGAGACCGCCTTCGTGTCGGCCTACCTTAGAGTTTAGGATCTGAGACCGCCCTCCTATCGGCTTTCCTTCTAAAATCCATCATGTGATGGTACCTTCTGGTTATGAGACCGCCTTCGTGTCAGCCTACCTTAGAGTTTAGGATCTGAGACCGTCCTCGTGTCGGCATTCCTTCTAAAATCCATCATGTGATGGTACCTTCTGGTTATGAGACCGCCTTCGTGTCAGCCTACCTTAGAGTTTAGGATCTGAGACCGCCCTCGTGTCGGCTTTCCTTTGAAAATGCATCTTGTGATGGTAACCTCTAGTTATGAGACCGCCTTCATGACGGCCTACCTTAGAGTTTAGGATCTGAGACCGCCCTCGTGTCGGCTTTCCTTCTAAAATCCATCATGTGATGGTACCTTCTGGTTATGAGACCGCCTTCGTGTTAGCCTACCTTAGAGTTTAGGATCTGAGACCGCCCTCGTGTCGGCTTTCCTGTGAAAATGCATCTTCTGATGGTAACCTCTGGTTATGAGACCGCCTTCATGTCGGCCTACCTTAGAGTTTAGGATCTGAGACAGCCCTCGTTTTGCCTTCCCTCTAAAATCCATTTTGTGATGGTAACCTCTGGTTATGAGACCGCCTTCATGTCGGCGTACCTTAGATTTTAGGATCTGAGACCGTCCTAGTGTCGGCTTTCCTTTTGAAAATCCATCTTGTGATGGTAACCTCTGGTTATGAGACCGCCATCGTGTCGGCCTACCTTAGAGTTTAGGATCTGAGACCGCCCTCGTGTCGACTTTCCTTCTAAAATCCATCTTGTGATGGTAACATCTGGTTATGAGACCGCCTTCGTGTCGGCCTACCTTAGAATTTAGGATCTGAGACCGCCCTCGTGTCAGCTTTCCTTCTAAAATCCATCTTGTGATGGTAACCTCTGGTTATGATACCGCCTTAGTGTCGGCCAACCTTATAGTTTAGGATCTGAGACCGTCCTCGTGTCCGCTTTCCTTTTGAAAATCCATCTTGTGATGGTAACCTCTGGTTATGAGACCGCCTTCGTGTCGGCCTACGTTAGAGTTTAGGATCTGAGACCGCCCCCTTGTCGGCTTTCCTTCTAAAATTCATCTTGTGATTGTAATCTCTGTTTATGAGACCGCCTTCGTGTCGCCCTACCTTAGAGATTAGGATCTGAGACCGCCCTCGTGTCGGATTTCCTTCTAAAATCCATCTTGTGATGGTAACCTCTGGTTATGAGACCGCCTTCGTGTCGGCCTTCCTTAGAGTTTAGGATCTGAGACCGGCCTCGTGTCGGCTTTCCTGTGAAAATGCATCTTCTGATGGTAACCTCTGGTTATGAGACCGCCTTCATGTCGGCCTACCTTAGAGTTTAGGATCTGAGACTGCCCTCGTGTTGCCTTCCCTCTAAAATCCATCTTGTGATGGTAACCTCTGGTTATGAGACCGCCTTCATGTCGGCGTACCTTAGATTTTAGGATCTGAGACCGTCCTCGTGTCGGCTTTCCTTTTGAAAATCCATCTTGTGATGGTAACCTCTGGTTATGAGACCGCCATCGTGTCGGCCTACCTTAGAGTTTAGGATCTGAGACCGCCCTCGTGTCGACTTTCCTTCTAAAATCCATCTTTTGATGGTAACATCTGGTTATGAGACCGCCTTCGTGTCGGCCTACCTTAGAATTTAGGATCTGAGACCGCCCTCGTGTCGGATTTCCTTCTAAAATCCATCTTGTGATGGTAACCTCTGGTTATGATACCGCCTTAGTGTCGGCCTACCTTATAGTTTAGGATCTGAGACCGCCCTCGTGTCGGCTTTCCTTTTGAAAATCCATCTTGTGATGGTAACCTCTGGTTATGAGACCGCCTTTGTGTCGGCCTACGTTAGAGTTTAGGATCTGAGACCGCCCCCTTGTCGGCTTTCCTTCTAAAATTCATCTTGTGATTGTAATCTCTGTTTATGAGACCGCCTTCGTGTCGGCCTACCTTAGAGATTAGGATCTGAGACCGCCCTCGTGTCGGATTTCCTTCTAAAATCCATCTTGTGATGGTAACCTCTGGTTATGAGACCGCCTTCGTGTCGGCCTTCCTTAGAGTTTAGGATCTGAGACAGGTACTCGTGTCGGCTTTCCTTCTAAAATCCATCTTGTGATGGTACCTTCTGGTTATGAGACCGCCTTCATGTCGGCATACCTTAGAGTTTAGGATCTGAGACCGCCCTCGTGTCGGCTTTCCTTTGAAAATGCATCTTGTGATGGTAACCTCTGGTTATGAGACCGCCTTCATGACGGCCTACCTTAGAGTTTAGGATCTGAGACCGCCCTCATGTCGGCTTTCCTTCTAAAATCCATCTTGTGATGGTACCCTCTGGTTATGAGGCCGCCTTCGTGTTGGCCTACCTTAGAGTTTAGGATCTGAGACCGATCTCGTGTCGGCTTTCCTTCTAAAATCCATCATGTGATGGTACCTTCTGGTTATGAGACCGCCTTCGTGTCAGCCTACCTTAGAGTTTAGGATCTGAGACCGTCCTCGTGTCGGCATTCCTTCTAAAATCCATCATGTGATGGTACCTTCTGGTTATGCGACCGCCTTCGTGTCAGCCTACCTTAGAGTTTAGGATCTGAGACCGCCCTCGTGTCGGCTTTCCTTTGAAAATGCATCTTGTGATGGTAACCTCTAGTTATGAGACCGCCTTCATGACGGCCTACCTTAGAGTTTAGGATCTGAGACCGCCCTCGTGTCGGCTTTCCTTCTAAAATCCATCATTTGATGGTACCTTCTGGTTATGAGACCGCCTTCGTGTTAGCCTACCTTAGAGTTTAGGATCTGAGACCGCCCTCGTGTCGGCTTTCCTGTGAAAATGCATCTTCTGATGGTAACCTCTGGTTATGAGACCGCCTTCATGTCGGCCTACCTTAGAGTTTAGGATCTGAGACTGCCCTCGTGTTGCCTTCCCTCTAAAATCCATCTTGTGATGGTAACCTCTGGTTATGAGACCGCCTTCATGTCGGCGTACCTTAGATTTTAGGATCTGAGACCGTCCTAGTGTCGGCTTTCCTTTTGAAAATCCATCTTGTGATGGTAACCTCTGGTTATGAGACAGCCATCGTGTCGGCCTACCTTAGAGTTTAGGATCTGAGACCGCCCTCGTGTCGACTTTCCTTCTAAAATCCATCTTGTGATGGTAACATCTGGTTATGAGACCGCCTTCGTGTCGGCCTACCTTAGAATTTAGGATCTGAGACCGCCCTCGTGTCAGCTTTCCTTCTAAAATCCATCTTGTGATGGTAACCTCTGGTTATGATACCGCCTTAGTGTCGGCCTGCCTTATAGTTTAGGATCTGAGACCGTCCTCGTGTCGGCTTTCCTTTTGAAAATCCATCTTGTGATGGTAACCTCTGGTTATGAGACCGCCTTCGTGTCGGCCTACGTTAGAGTTTAGGATCTGAGACCGCCCCCTTGTCGGCTTTCCTTCTAAAATTCATCTTGTGATTGTAATCTCTGTTTATGAGACCGCCTTCGTGTCGCCCTACCTTAGAGATTAGGATCTGAGACCGCCCTCGTGTCGGATTTCCTTCTAAAATCCATCTTGTGATGGTAACCTCTGGTTATGAGACCGCCTTCGTGTCGGCCTTCCTTAGAGTTTAGGATCTGAGACCGGCCTCGTGTCGGCTTTCCTGTGAAAATGCATCTTCTGATGGTAACCTCTGGTTATGAGACCGCCTTCATGTCGGCCTACCTTAGAGTTTAGGATCTGAGACTGCCCTCGTGTTGCCTTCCCTCTAAAATCCATCTTGTGATGGTAACCTCTGGTTATGAGACCGCCTTCATGTCGGCGTACCTTAGATTTTAGGATCTGAGACCGTCCTCGTGTCGGCTTTCCTTTTGAAAATCCATCTTGTGATGGTAACCTCTGGTTATGAGACCGCCATCGTGTCGGCCTACCTTAGAGTTTAGGATCTGAGACCGCCCTCGTGTCGACTTTCCTTCTAAAATCCATCTTTTGATGGTAACATCTGGTTATGAGACCGCCTTCGTGTCGGCCTACCTTAGAATTTAGGATCTGAGACCGCCCTCGTGTCGGATTTCCTTCTAAAATCCATCTTGTGATGGTAACCTCTGGTTATGATACCGCCTTAGTGTCGGCCTACCTTATAGTTTAGGATCTGAGACCGCCCTCGTGTCGGCTTTCCTTTTGAAAATCCATCTTGTGATGGTAACCTCTGGTTATGAGACCGCCTTTGTGTCGGCCTACGTTAGAGTTTAGGATCTGAGACCGCCCCCTTGTCGGCTTTCCTTCTAAAATTCATCTTGTGATTGTAATCTCTGTTTATGAGACCGCCTTCGTGTCGGCCTACCTTAGAGATTAGGATCTGAGACCGCCCTCGTGTCGGATTTCCTTCTAAAATCCATCTTGTGATGGTAACCTCTGGTTATGAGACCGCCTTCGTGTCGGCCTTCCTTAGAGTTTAGGATCTGAGACAGGTACTCGTGTCGGCTTTCCTTCTAAAATCCATCTTGTGATGGTACCTTCTGGTTATGAGACCGCCTTCATGTCGGCATACCTTAGAGTTTAGGATCTGAGACCGCCCTCGTGTCGGCTTTCCTTTGAAAATGCATCTTGTGATGGTAACCTCTGGTTATGAGACCGCCTTCATGACGGCCTACCTTAGAGTTTAGGATCTGAGACCGCCCTCATGTCGGCTTTCCTTCTAAAATCCATCTTGTGATGGTACCCTCTGGTTATGAGGCCGCCTTCGTGTTGGCCTACCTTAGAGTTTAGGATCTGAGACCGATCTCGTGTCGGCTTTCCTTCTAAAATCCATCATGTGATGGTACCTTCTGGTTATGAGACCGCCTTCGTGTCAGCCTACCTTAGAGTTTAGGATCTGAGACCGTCCTCGTGTCGGCATTCCTTCTAAAATCCATCATGTGATGGTACCTTCTGGTTATGCGACCGCCTTCGTGTCAGCCTACCTTAGAGTTTAGGATCTGAGACCGCCCTCGTGTCGGCTTTCCTTTGAAAATGCATCTTGTGATGGTAACCTCTAGTTATGAGACCGCCTTCATGACGGCCTACCTTAGAGTTTAGGATCTGAGACCGCCCTCGTGTCGGCTTTCCTTCTAAAATCCATCATTTGATGGTACCTTCTGGTTATGAGACCGCCTTCGTGTTAGCCTACCTTAGAGTTTAGGATCTGAGACCGCCCTCGTGTCGGCTTTCCTGTGAAAATGCATCTTCTGATGGTAACCTCTGGTTATGAGACCGCCTTCATGTCGGCCTACCTTAGAGTTTAGGATCTGAGACTGCCCTCGTGTTGCCTTCCCTCTAAAATCCATCTTGTGATGGTAACCTCTGGTTATGAGACCGCCTTCATGTCGGCGTACCTTAGATTTTAGGATCTGAGACCGTCCTAGTGTCGGCTTTCCTTTTGAAAATCCATCTTGTGATGGTAACCTCTGGTTATGAGACCGCCATCGTGTCGGCCTACCTTAGAGTTTAGGATCTGAGACCGCCCTCGTGTCGACTTTCCTTCTAAAATCCATCTTGTGATGGTAACATCTGGTTATGAGACCGCCTTCGTGTCGGCCTACCTTAGAATTTAGGATCTGAGACCGCCCTCGTGTCAGCTTTCCTTCTAAAATCCATCTTGTGATGGTAACCTCTGGTTATGATACCGCCTTAGTGTCGGCCTGCCTTATAGTTTAGGATCTGAGACCGTCCTCGTGTCGGCTTTCCTTTTGAAAATCCATCTTGTGATGGTAACCTCTGGTTATGAGACCGCCTTCGTGTCGGCCTACGTTAGAGTTTAGGATCTGAGACCGCCCCCTTGTCGGCTTTCCTTCTAAAATTCATCTTGTGATTGTAATCTCTGTTTATGAGACCGCCTTCGTGTCGGCCTACCTTAGAGATTAGGATCTGAGACCGCCCTCGTGTCGGATTTCCTTCTAAAATCCATCTTGTGATGGTAACCTCAGGTTATGAGACCGCCTTCGTGTCGGCCTTCCTTAGAGTTTAGGATCTGAGACCGGCCTCGTGTCGGCTTTCCTGTGAAAATGCATCTTCTGATGGTAACCTCTGGTTATGAGACCGCCTTCATGTCGGCCTACCTTAGAGTTTAGGATCTGAGACTGCCCTCGTGTTGCCTTCCCTCTAAAATCCATCTTGTGATGGTAACCTCTGGTTATGAGACCGCCTTCATGTCGGCGTACCTTAGATTTTAGGATCTGAGACCGTCCTCGTGTCGGCTTTCCTTTTGAAAATCCATCTTGTGATGGTAACCTCTGGTTATGAGACCGCCATCGTGTCGGCCTACCTTAGAGTTTAGGATCTGAGACCGCCCTCGTGTCGACTTTCCTTCTAAAATCCATCTTTTGATGGTAACATCTGGTTATGAGACCGCCTTCGTGTCGGCCTACCTTAGAATTTAGGATCTGAGACCGCCCTCGTGTCGGATTTCCTTCTAAAATCCATCTTGTGATGGTAACCTCTGGTTATGATACCGCCTTAGTGTCGGCCTACCTTATTGTTTAGGATCTGAGACCGCCCTCGTGTCGGCTTTCCTTTTGAAAATCCATCTTGTGATGGTAACCTCTGGTTATGAGACCGCCTTTGTGTCGGCCTACGTTAGAGTTTAGGATCTGAGACCGCCCCCTTGTCGGCTTTCCTTCTAAAATTCATCTTGTGATTGTAATCTCTGTTTATGAGACCGCCTTCGTGTCGGCCTACCTTAGAGATTAGGATCTGAGACCGCCCTCGTGTCGGATTTCCTTCTAAAATCCATCTTGTGATGGTAACCTCAGGTTATGAGACCGCCTTCGTGTCGGCCTTCCTTAGAGTTTAGGATCTGAGACAGGTACTCGTGTCGGCTTTCCTTCTAAAATCCATCTTGTGATGGTACCTTCTGGTTATGAGACCGCCTTCATGTCGGCATACCTTAGAGTTTAGGATCTGAGACCGCCCTCGTGTCGGCTTTCCTTTGAAAATGCATCTTGTGATGGTAACCTCTGGTTATGAGACCGCCTTCATGGCGGCCTACCTTAGAGTTTAGGATCTGAGACCGCCCTCGTGTCGGCTTTCCTTCTAAAATCCATCATGTGATGGTACCTTCTGGTTATGAGACCGCCTTCGTGTCAGCCTACGTTAGAGTTTAGGATCTGAGACCGCCCCCTTGTCGGCTTTCCTTCTAAAATTCATCTTGTGATTGTAATCTCTGTTTATGAGACCGCCTTCGTGTCGCCCTACCTTAGAGATTAGGATCTGAGACCGCCCTCGTGTCCGATTTTCTTCTAAAATCCATCTTGTGATGGTAACCTCTGGTTATGAGACCGCCTTCGTGTCGGCCTTCCTTAGAGTTTAGGATCTGAGACCGCCCTCGTGTCGGCTTTCCTGTGAAAATGCATCTTCTGATGGTAACCTCTGGTTATGAGACCGCCTTCATGTCGGCCTACCTTAGAGTTTAGGATCTGAGACTGCCCTCGTGTTGCCTTCCCTCTAAAATCCATCTTGTGATGGTAACCTCTGGTTATGAGACCGCCTTCATGTCGGCGTACCTTAGATTTTAGGATCTGAGACCGTCCTAGTGTCGGCTTTCCTTTTGAAAATCCATCTTGTGATGGTAACCTCTGGTTATGAGACCGCCATCGTGTCGGCCTACCTTAGAGTTTAGGATCTGAGACCGCCCTCGTGTCGACTTTCCTTCTAAAATCCATCTTGTGATGGTAACATCTGGTTATGAGACCGCCTTCGTGTCGGCCTACCTTAGAATTTAGGATCTGAGACCGCCCTCGTGTCAGCTTTCCTTCTAAAATTCATCTTGTGATTGTAATCTCTGTTTATGAGACCGCCTTCGTGTCGGCCTACCTTAGAGATTAGGATCTGAGACCGCCCTCGTGTCGGATTTCCTTCTAAAATCCATCTTGTGATGGTAACCTCTGGTTATGAGACCGCCTTCGTGTCGGCCTTCCTTAGAGTTTAGGATCTGAGACAGGTACTCGTGTCGGCTTTCCTTCTAAAATCCATCTTGTGATGGTACCTTCTGGTTATGAGACCGCCTTCATGTCGGCATACCTTAGAGTTTAGGATCTGAGACCGCCCTCGTGTCGGCTTTCCTTTGAAAATGCATCTTGTGATGGTAACCTCTGGTTATGAGACCGCCTTCATGACGGCCTACCTTAGAGTTTAGGATCTGAGACCGCCCTCGTGTCGGCTTTCCTTCTAAAATCCATCATGTGATGGTACCTTCTGGTTATGAGACCGCCTTCGTGTCAGCCTACGTTAGAGTTTAGGATCTGAGACCGCCCCCTTGTCGGCTTTCCTTCTAAAATTCATCTTGTGATTGTAATCTCTGTTTATGAGACCGCCTTCGTGTCGCCCTACCTTAGAGATTAGGATCTGAGACCGCCCTCGTGTCGGATTTTCTTCTAAAATCCATCTTGTGATGGTAACCTCTGGTTATGAGACCGCCTTCGTGTCGGCCTTCCTTAGAGTTTAGGATCTGAGACCGCCCTCGTGTCGGCTTTCCTTTGAAAATGCATCTTCTGATGGTAACCTCTGGTTATGAGACCGCCTTCATGTCGGCCTACCTTAGAGTTTAGGATCTGAGACTGCCCTCGTGTTGCCTTCCCTCTAAAATCCATCTTGTGATGGTAACCTCTGGTTATGAGACCGCCTTCATGTCGGCGTACCTTAGATTTTAGGATCTGAGACCGTCCTAGTGTCGGCTTTCCTTTTGAAAATCCATCTTGTGATGGTAACCTCTGGTTATGAGACCGCCATCGTGTCGGCCTACCTTAGAGTTTAGGATCTGAGACCGCCCTCGTGTCGACTTTCCTTCTAAAATCCATCTTGTGATGGTAACATCTGGTTATGAGACCGCCTTCGTGTCGGCCTACCTTAGAATTTAGGATCTGAGACCGCCCTCGTGTCAGCTTTCCTTCTAAAATCCATCTTGTGATGGTAACCTCTGGTTATGATACCGCCTTAGTGTCGGCCTACCTTATAGTTTAGGATCTGAGACCGCCCTCGTGTCGGCTTTCCTTTTGAAAATCCATCTTGTGATGGTAACCTCTGGTTATGAGACCGCCTTCGTGTCGTCCTACGTTAGAGTTTAGGATCTGAGACCGCCCCCTTGTCGGCTTTCCTTCTAAAATTCATCTTGTGATTGTAATCTCTGTTTATGAGACCGCCTTCGTGTCGGCCTACCTTAGAGATTAGGATCTGAGACCGCCCTCGTGTCGGATTTCCTTCTAAAATCCATCTTGCGATGGTAACCTCTGGTTATGAGACCGCCTTCGTGTCGGCCTTCCTTAGAGTTTAGGATCTGAGACCGGCCTCGTGTCGGCTTTCCTGTGAAAATGCATCTTCTGATGGTAACCTCTGGTTATGAGACCGCCTTCATGTCGGCCTACCTTAGAGTTTAGGATCTGAGACTGCCCTCGTGTTGCCTTCCCTCTAAAATCCATCTTGTGATGGTAACCTCTGGTTATGAGACCGCCTTCATGTCGGCGTACCTTAGATTTTAGGATCTGAGACCGTCCTCGTGTCGGCTTTCCTTTTGAAAATCCATCTTGTGATGGTAACCTCTGGTTATGAGACCGCCATCGTGTCGGCCTACCTTAGAGTTTAGGATCTGAGACCGCCCTCGTGTCGACTTTCCTTCTAAAATCCATCTTGTGATGGTAACATCTGGTTATGAGACCGCCTTCGTGTCGGCCTACCTTAGAATTTAGGATCTGAGACCGCCCTCGTGTCGGATTTCCTTCTAAAATCCATCTTGTGATGGTAACCTCTGGTTATGATACCGCCTTAGTGTCGGCCTACCTTATAGTTTAGGATCTGAGACCGCCCTCGTGTCGGCTTTCCTTTTGAAAATCCATCTTGTGATGGTAACCTCTGGTTATGAGACCGCCTTCGTGTCGGCCTACGTTAGAGTTTAGGATCTGAGACCGCCCCCTTGTCGGCTTTCCTTCTAAAATTCATCTTGTGATTGTAATCTCTGTTTATGAGACCGCCTTCGTGTCGCCCTACCTTAGAGATTAGGATCTGAGACCGCCCTCGTGTCGGATTTCCTTCTAAAATCCATCTTGTGATGGTAACCTCTGGTTATGAGACCGCCTTCGTGTCGGCCTTCCTTAGAGTTTAGGATCTGAGACCGGCCTCGTGTCGGCTTTCCTGTGAAAATGCATCTTCTGATGGTAACCTCTGGTTATGAGACCGCCTTCATGTCGGCCTACCTTAGAGTTTAGGATCTGAGACTGCCCTCGTGTTGCCTTCCCTCTAAAATCCATCTTGTGATGGTAACCTCTGGTTATGAGACCGCCTTCATGTCGGCGTACCTTAGATTTTAGGATCTGAGACCGTCCTCGTGTCGGCTTTCCTTTTGAAAATCCATCTTGTTATGGTAACCTCTGGTTATGAGACCGCCATCGTGTCGGCCTACCTTAGAGTTTAGGATCTGAGACCGCCCTCGTGTCGACTTTCCTTCTAAAATCCATCTTTTGATGGTAACATCTGGTTATGAGACCGCCTTCGTGTCGGCCTACCTTAGAATTTAGGATCTGAGACCGCCCTCGTGTCGGATTTCCTTCTAAAATCCATCTTGTGATGGTAACCTCTGGTTATGATACCGCCTTAGTGTCGGCCTACCTTATAGTTTAGGATCTGAGACCGCCCTCGTGTCGGCTTTCCTTTTGAAAATCCATCTTGTGATGGTAACCTCTGGTTATGAGACCGCCTTTGTGTCGGCCTACGTTAGAGTTTAGGATCTGAGACCGCCCCCTTGTCGGCTTTCCTTCTAAAATTCATCTTGTGATTGTAATCTCTGTTTATGAGACCGCCTTCGTTTCGGCCTACCTTAGAGATTAGGATCTGAGACCGCCCTCATGTCGGATTTCCTTCTAAAATCCATCTTGTGATGGTAACCTCTGGTTATGAGACCGCCTTCGTGTCGGCCTTCCTTAGAGTTTAGGATCTGAGACAGGTACTCGTGTCAGCTTTCCTTCTAAAATCCATCTTGTGATGGTACCTTCTGGTTATGAGACCGCCTTCATGTCGGCATACCTTAGAGTTTAGGATCTGAGACCGCCCTCATGTCGGCTTTCCTTTGAAAATGCATCTTGTGATGGTAACCTCTGGTTATGAGACCGCCTTCATGACGGCCTACCTTAGAGTTTAGGATCTGAGACCGCCCTCGTGTCGGCTTTGCTTCTAAAATCCATCATGTGATGGTACCTTCTGGTTATGAGACCGCCTTCGTGTCAGCCTACCTTAGAGTTTAGGATCTGAGACCGCCCTCGTGTCGGCTTTCCTTTGAAATTCATCTTGTGATGGTAACCTCTGGTTATGACACCGCCTTCATGTCGGCCAACCTTAGAGTTTAGGATCTGAGACCGCCCTCGTGTCGGATTTCCTTCTAAAATCCATCATGTGATGGTACCTTCTGGTTATGAGACCGCCTTCGTGTTAGCCTACCTTAGAGTTTAGGATCTGAAACCGCCCTCGTGTCGGCTTTCCTGTGAAAATGCATCTTCTGATGGTAACCTCTGGTTATGAGACCGCCTTCATGTCGGCCTACCTTAGAGTTTAGGATCTGAGACTGCCCTCGTGTTGCCTTCCCTCTAAAATCCATCTTGTGATGGTAACCTCTGGTTATGAGACCGCCTTCATGTCGGCGTACCTTAGATTTTAGGATCTGAGACCGTCCTAGTGTCGGCTTTCCTTTTGAAAATCCATCTTGTGATGGTAACCTCTGGTTATGAGACCGCCATCGTGTCGGCCTACCTTAGAGTTTAGGATCTGAGACCGCCCTCGTGTCGACTTTCCTTCTAAAATCCATCTTGTGATGGTAACATCTGGTTATGAGACCGCCTTCGTGTCGGCCTACCTTAGAATTTAGGATCTGAGACCGCCCTCGTGTCAGCTTTCCTTCTAAAATCCATCTTGTGATGGTAACCTCTGGTTATGATACCGCCTTCGTGTCGGCCTACCTTATAGTTTAGGATCTGAGACCGCCCTCGTGTCGGCTTTCCTTTTGAAAATCCATCTTGTGATGGTAACCTCTGGTTATGAGACCGCCTTCGTGTCGTCCTACGTTAGAGTTTAGGATCTGAGACCGCCCCCTTGTCGGCTTTCCTTCTAAAATTCATCTTGTGATTGTAATCTCTGTTTATGAGACCGCCTTCGTGTCGGCCTACCTTAGAGATTAGGATCTGAGACCGCCCTCGTGTCGGATTTCCTTCTAAAATCCATCTTGCGATGGTAACCTCTGGTTATGAGACCGCCTTCGTGTCGGCCTTCCTTAGAGTTTAGGATCTGAGACCGGCCTCGTGTCGGCTTTCCTGTGAAAATGCATCTTCTGATGGTAACCTCTGGTTATGAGACCGCCTTCATGTCGGCCTACCTTAGAGTTTAGGATCTGAGACTGCCCTCGTGTTGCCTTCCCTCTAAAATCCATCTTGTGATGGTAACCTCTGGTTATGAGACCGCCTTCATGTCGGCGTACCTTAGATTTTAGGATCTGAGACCGTCCTCGTGTCGGCTTTCCTTTTGAAAATCCATCTTGTGATGGTAACCTCTGGTTATGAGACCGCCATCGTGTCGGCCTACCTTAGAGTTTAGGATCTGAGACCGCCCTCGTGTCGACTTTCCTTCTAAAATCCATCTTGTGATGGTAACATCTGGTTATGAGACCGCCTTCGTGTCGGCCTACCTTAGAATTTAGGATCTGAGACCGCCCTCGTGTCGGATTTCCTTCTAAAATCCATCTTGTGATGGTAACCTCTGGTTATGATACCGCCTTAGTGTCGGCCTACCTTATAGTTTAGGATCTGAGACCGCCCTCGTGTCGGCTTTCCTTTTGAAAATCCATCTTGTGATGGTAACCTCTGGTTATGAGACCGCCTTCGTGTCGGCCTACGTTAGAGTTTAGGATCTGAGACCGCCCCCTTGTCGGCTTTCCTTCTAAAATTCATCTTGTGATTGTAATCTCTGTTTATGAGACCGCCTTCGTGTCGCCCTACCTTAGAGATTAGGATCTGAGACCGCCCTCGTGTCGGATTTCCTTCTAAAATCCATCTTGTGATGGTAACCTCTGGTTATGAGACCGCCTTCGTGTCGGCCTTCCTTAGAGTTTAGGATCTGAGACCGGCCTCGTGTCGGCTTTCCTGTGAAAATGCATCTTCTGATGGTAACCTCTGGTTATGAGACCGCCTTCATGTCGGCCTACCTTAGAGTTTAGGATCTGAGACTGCCCTCGTGTTGCCTTCCCTCTAAAATCCATCTTGTGATGGTAACCTCTGGTTATGAGACCGCCTTCATGTCGGCGTACCTTAGATTTTAGGATCTGAGACCGTCCTCGTGTCGGCTTTCCTTTTGAAAATCCATCTTGTTATGGTAACCTCTGGTTATGAGACCGCCATCGTGTCGGCCTACCTTAGAGTTTAGGATCTGAGACCGCCCTCGTGTCGACTTTCCTTCTAAAATCCATCTTTTGATGGTAACATCTGGTTATGAGACCGCCTTCGTGTCGGCCTACCTTAGAATTTAGGATCTGAGACCGCCCTCGTGTCGGATTTCCTTCTAAAATCCATCTTGTGATGGTAACCTCTGGTTATGATACCGCCTTAGTGTCGGCCTACCTTATAGTTTAGGATCTGAGACCGCCCTCGTGTCGGCTTTCCTTTTGAAAATCCATCTTGTGATGGTAACCTCTGGTTATGAGACCGCCTTTGTGTCGGCCTACGTTAGAGTTTAGGATCTGAGACCGCCCCCTTGTCGGCTTTCCTTCTAAAATTCATCTTGTGATTGTAATCTCTGTTTATGAGACCGCCTTCGTTTCGGCCTACCTTAGAGATTAGGATCTGAGACCGCCCTCATGTCGGATTTCCTTCTAAAATCCATCTTGTGATGGTAACCTCTGGTTATGAGACCGCCTTCGTGTCGGCCTTCCTTAGAGTTTAGGATCTGAGACAGGTACTCGTGTCAGCTTTCCTTCTAAAATCCATCTTGTGATGGTACCTTCTGGTTATGAGACCGCCTTCATGTCGGCATACCTTAGAGTTTAGGATCTGAGACCGCCCTCATGTCGGCTTTCCTTTGAAAATGCATCTTGTGATGGTAACCTCTGGTTATGAGACCGCCTTCATGACGGCCTACCTTAGAGTTTAGGATCTGAGACCGCCCTCGTGTCGGCTTTGCTTCTAAAATCCATCATGTGATGGTACCTTCTGGTTATGAGACCGCCTTCGTGTCAGCCTACCTTAGAGTTTAGGATCTGAGACCGCCCTCGTGTCGGCTTTCCTTTGAAATTCATCTTGTGATGGTAACCTCTGGTTATGACACCGCCTTCATGTCGGCCAACCTTAGAGTTTAGGATCTGAGACCGCCCTCGTGTCGGATTTCCTTCTAAAATCCATCATGTGATGGTACCTTCTGGTTATGAGACCGCCTTCGTGTTAGCCTACCTTAGAGTTTAGGATCTGAAACCGCCCTCGTGTCGGCTTTCCTGTGAAAATGCATCTTCTGATGGTAACCTCTGGTTATGAGACCGCCTTCATGTCGGCCTACCTTAGAGTTTAGGATCTGAGACTGCCCTCGTGTTGCCTTCCCTCTAAAATCCATCTTGTGATGGTAACCTCTGGTTATGAGACCGCCTTCATGTCGGCGTACCTTAGATTTTAGGATCTGAGACCGTCCTAGTGTCGGCTTTCCTTTTGAAAATCCATCTTGTGATGGTAACCTCTGGTTATGAGACCGCCATCGTGTCGGCCTACCTTAGAGTTTAGGATCTGAGACCGCCCTCGTGTCGACTTTCCTTCTAAAATCCATCTTGTGATGGTAACATCTGGTTATGAGACCGCCTTCGTGTCGGCCTACCTTAGAATTTAGGATCTGAGACCGCCCTCGTGTCAGCTTTCCTTCTAAAATCCATCTTGTGATGGTAACCTCTGGTTATGATACCGCCTTCGTGTCGGCCTACCTTATAGTTTAGGATCTGAGACCGCCCTCGTGTCGGCTTTCCTTTTGAAAATCCATCTTGTGATGGTAACCTCTGGTTATGAGACCGCCTTCGTGTCGTCCTACGTTAGAGTTTAGGATCTGAGACCGCCCCCTTGTCGGCTTTCCTTCTAAAATTCATCTTGTGATTGTAATCTCTGTTTATGAGACCGCCTTCGTGTCGGCCTACCTTAGAGATTAGGATCTGAGACCGCCCTCGTGTCGGATTTCCTTCTAAAATCCATCTTGTGATGGTAACCTCTGGTTATGAGACCGCCTTCGTGTCGGCCTTCCTTAGAGTTTAGGATCTGAGACCGGCCTCGTGTCGGCTTTCCTGTGAAAATGCATCTTCTGATGGTAACCTCTGGTTATGAGACCGCCTTCATGTCGGCCTACCTTAGAGTTTAGGATCTGAGACTGCCCTCGTGTTGCCTTCCCTCTAAAATCCATCTTGTGATGGTAACCTCTGGTTATGAGACCGCCTTCATGTCGGCGTACCTTAGATTTTAGGATCTGAGACCGTCCTCGTGTCGGCTTTCCTTTTGAAAATCCATCTTGTGATGGTAACCTCTGGTTATGAGACCGCCATCGTGTCGGCCTACCTTAGAGTTTAGGATCTGAGACCGCCCTCGTGTCGACTTTCCTTCTAAAATCCATCTTGTGATGGTAACATCTGGTTATGAGACCGCCTTCGTGTCGGCCTACCTTAGAATTTAGGATCTGAGACCGCCCTCGTGTCGGATTTCCTTCTAAAATCCATCTTGTGATGGTAACCTCTGGTTATGATACCGCCTTAGTGTCGGCCTACCTTATAGTTTAGGATCTGAGACCGCCCTCGTGTCGGCTTTCCTTTTGAAAATCCATCTTGTGATGGTAACCTCTGGTTATGAGACCGCCTTCGTGTCGGCCTACGTTAGAGTTTTGGATCTGAGACCGCCCCCTTGTCGGCTTTCCTTCTAAAATTCATCTTGTGATTGTAATCTCTGTTTATGAGACCGCCTTCGTGTCGGCCTACCTTAGAGATTAGGATCTGAGACCGCCCTCGTGTCGGATTTCCTTCTAAAATCCATCTTGTGATGGTAACCTCTGGTTATGAGACCGCCTTCGTGTCGGCCTTCCTTAGAGTTTAGGATCTGAGACAGGTACTCGTGTCGGCTTTCCTTCTAAAATCCATCTTGTGATGGTACCTTCTGGTTATGAGACCGCCTTCATGTCGGCATACCTTAGAGTTTAGGATCTGAGACCGCCCTCGTGTCGGCTTTCCTTTGAAAATGCATCTTGTGATGGTAACCTCTGGTTATGAGACCGCCTTCATGACGGCCTACCTTAGAGTTTAGGATCTGAGACCGCCCTCGTGTCGGCTTTCCTTCTAAAATCCATCATGTGATGGTACCTTCTGGTTATGAGACCGCGTTCGTGTCAGCCTACCTTAGAGTTTAGGATCTGAGACCGCCCTCGTGTCGGCTTTCCTTTGAAATTCATCTTGTGATGGTAACCTCTGGTTATGACACCGCCTTCATGTCGGCCTACCTTAGAGTTTAGGATCTGAGACCGCCCTCGTGTCGGCTTTCCTTCTAAAATCCATCTTGTGATGGTACCCTCTGGTTATGAGACCGCCTTCATGTCGGTGTACCTTAGAGTTTAGGATCTGAGACCGTCCTCGTGTCGGCTTTCCTTTTGTAAATCCATCTTGTGATGGTAATCTCTGGTTATGAGACTGCCATCGCGTCGGCCTACCTTAGAGTTTAGGATCTGAGACCGCCCCCGTGTCGGCTTTCCATCTAAAATCCATCTTGTGATGGTAACGTCTGGTTATGAGACCGCCTTCGTGTCGGCCTACCTTAGAATTTAGGATCTGAGACCGCCCTCGTGTCAGCTTTCCTTCTAAAATCCATCTTGTGATGGTAACCTCTGGTAATGAGACCGCCTTAGTGTCGGCCTACCTTATAGTTTAGGATCTGAGACAGCCCTCGTGTCGGCTTTCCTTTTGAAAATCCATCTTGTGATGGTAACCTCTAGTTATAAGACCGCCTTCGTGTCGGCCCACCAGAGAGTTTAGGATCTGAGACCGCCCTCGTGTCGGCTTTACTTTTGAAAATCCATCTTGTGATGGTAACCTCAGGTTATGAGACCGCCTTCGTGTCGGCCTACCTTAGAGTTTAGGATCTGAGACCGCCCCCTTGTCGGCTTTCCTTCTAAAATTCATCTTGTGATTGTAATCTCTGATTATGAGACCGCCTTCTTGTCGGCCTACCTTAGAGTTTAGGATCTGAGACCGCCCTCGTGTTGGCTTTCCATCTAAAATCCATCTCGTGATGGTAACCTCTGGTTATGAGACCGCCTTCGTGTCGGCCTACCTTAGAGTTTAGGATCTGAGACCGCCCTCGTGTCGGCTTTCCTTCTAAAATCCATCTTGTGATGGTAACCTATGGTTATGAGACCGCCATCGTGTCGGCCTACCTTAGAGTTTAGGATCTGAGATCGCCCTCATGTCCGCTTTCCTTCTAAAATCCATCTTGTGATGGTACCCTCTGGTTATGAGGCCGCCTTCGTGTTGGCCTACCTTAGAGTTTAGGATATTAGACCGGCCTCGTGTCGGCTTTCCTTCTAAAATCCATCTTGTGATGGTAACCTCTGGTTATGAGACCGCCTTCGTGTCGGCCTTCCTTAGAGTTTAGGTTCTGAGACCGCCCTCGTGTTGGCTTTCCTTCTAAAATCCATCTTGTGATGGTAACCTATGGTTATGAGACCGCCTTCGTGTCGGCCTACGTTAGAGTTTAGGATCTGAGACCGCCCTCGTGTCGGATTTCCTTCTAAAATCTAACTTGTGATGGTACCCTCTGGTTATGAGACCGCCTTCGTGTCGGCCTACCTTAGAGATTAGGATCGGAGACCGCCCTGGTGTCGGATTTCCTTTTGAAAATCAATCTTGTGATGGTAACCTCAGGGTATGAGACCGCTTTCGTGTCGGCCTACCTTAGAGTTTAGGTTCTGAGACCGCCCTCGTGTCGGCTTTCCTTCTAAAATCCATCTTTTGATGGTACCGTCTGGTTATGAGACCGCCTTCGTGTAGGCCTATCTTAGAGATTAGGATCTGAGACCGTCATCATGTCGGCTTTCCTTCTAAAATCCATCTTGTGATGGTACCCTCTGGTTATGAGACCGCCTTCGTGTTGGCCTACCTTAGAGTTTAGGATCTGAGACCGGCCTCGGGCGGCTTTCCTTCTAAAATCAATCTTGTGACGGTAACCTCTGGTTATGAGACCGCCTTCGTGTCGGCCTTCCTTAGAGTTTAGGATCTGAGACCGGCCTCGTGTCGGCTTTCCTTCTAAAATCCATCTTGTGATGCTAACCTCTGGTTATGAGACCGTCTTCGTGTCGGCCTAACTTATAGTTTAGGATCTGAGAGCGCCCTCGTGTCAGCTTTCCTTCTAAAATATATTTGATGGTAACCTCTGGTTATGAGACCGCCTTCGTGTCGACCAACCTTAGTGTTTTGGATCTGTGACCGCCCTCGTGTCGGCTTTCCTTTTGAAAATCCATATTGTGATGCTAACCTCTGGTTATGAGACCGCCTTCGTGTCGGCCTACCTTAGAGTTTAGGATCTGAGACCGCCCTCCTGTCGGCTTTCCCTCTAAAATCCATCTTGTGATGGTAACCTCTGGTTATGAGACCGCCTTCGTGTCAGCCTACCTTAGAGATTAGGATCTGAGACCGCCCTCGTGTCGGCTTTCCTTCTAAAATCCATCATGTGATGGTACCCTCTGGTTATGATACCGCCTTAGTGTCGGCCTACCTTATAGTTTAGGATCTGAGACCGCCCTCGTGTCGG
Source organism: Lathyrus tuberosus (assembly GCA_022829125.1). Lineage (NCBI taxonomy): Eukaryota > Viridiplantae > Streptophyta > Magnoliopsida > Fabales > Fabaceae > Lathyrus > Lathyrus tuberosus. Next base: position 12,557,822 of record JALAZF010000038.1, read on the forward strand.
CTTTCCTTTTGAAAATCCATCTTGTGATGGTAACCTCTGGTTATGAGACCGCCTTCGTGTCGGCCTACATTAGAGTTTAGGATCTGAGACCGCCCCCTTGTCGGCTTTCCTTCTAAAATTCATCTTGTGATTGTAATCTCTTATTATGAGACCGCCTTCGTGTCGGCCTACCTTAGAGTTTAGGATCTGAGACCGCCCTCGTGTTGGCTTTCCATCTAAAATCCATCTTGTGATGGTAACCTCAGGTTATGAGACCGCCTTCGTGTCGGCCTACCTTAGAGATTAGGATCTGAGACCGCCCTCGTTTCGGATTTCCTTCTAAAATCCATCTTGTGATGGTAACCTCTGGTTATGAGACCGCCTTCGTGTCGGCCTTCCTTAGAGTTTAGGATCTGAGACCGCCCTCGTGTCGGCTTTCCTTCTAAAATCCATCTTGTGATGGCACCTTCTGGTTATTAGACCGCCTTCATGTCGGCATACCTTAGAGTTTAGGATCTGAGACCGCCCTCGTGTCAGCTTTCCTTTGAAAATCCATCTTGTGATGGTAACCTCTGGTTATGAGACCGCCATCGTGTCGGCCTACCTTAGAGTTTAGGATCTGAGACCGCCCTCGTGTCGACTTTCCTTCTAAAATCCATCTTGTGATGGTAACATCTGGTTATGAGACCGCCTTCGTGTCGGCCTACCTTAGAATTTAGGATCTGAGACCGCCCTCGTGTCAGCTTTCCTTCTAAAATCCATCTTGTGATGGTAACCTCTGGTTATGATACCGCCTTAGTGTCGGCCTACCTTATAGTTTAGGATCTGAGACCGCCCTCGTGTCGGCTTTCCTTTTGAAAATCCATCTTGTGATGGTAACCTCTGGTTATGAGACCGCCTTCGTGTCGGCCTACGTTAGAGTTTAGGATCTGAGACCGCCCCCTTGTCGGCTTTCCTTCTAAAATTCATCTTGTGATTGTAATCTCTGTTTATGAGACCGCCTTCGTGTCGGCCTACCTTAGAGATTAGGATCTGAGACCGCCCTCGTGTCGGATTTCCTTCTAAAATCCATCTTGTGATGGTAACCTCTGGTTATGAGACCGCCTTCGTGTCGGCCTTCCTTAGAGTTTAGGATCTGAGACCGGCCTCGTGTCGGCTTTCCTGTGAAAATGCATCTTCTGATGGTAACCTCTGGTTATGAGACCGCCTTCATGTCGGCCTACCTTAGAGTTTAAGATCTGAGACTGCCCTCGTGTTGCCTTCCCTCTAAAATCCATCTTGTGATGGTAACCTCTGGTTATGAGACCGCCTTCATATCGGCGTACCTTAGATTTTAGGATCTGAGACCGTCCTCGTGTCGGCTTTCCTTTTGAAAATCCATCTTGTGATGGTAACCTCTGGTTATGAGACCGCCATCGTGTCGGCCTACCTTAGAGTTTAGGATCTGAGACCGCCCTCGTGTCAACTTTCCTTCTAAAATCCATCTTGTGATGGTAACATCTGGTTATGTGACCGCCTTCGTGTCGGCCTACCTTAGAATTTAGGATCTGAGACCGCCCTCGTGTCGGATTTCCTTCTAAAATCCATCTTGTGATGGTAACCTCTGGTTATGATACCGCCTTAGTGTCGGCCTACCTTATAGTTTAGGATCTGAGACCGCCCTCGTGTCGGCTTTCCTTTTGAAAATCCATCTTGTGATGGTAACCTCTGGTTAGGAGACCGCCTTCGTGTCGGCCTACGTTAGAGTTTAGGATCTGAGACCGCCCTCGTGTCAGCTTTCCTTCTAAAATCCATCTTGTGATGGTAACCTCTGGTTATGAGACCGCCATCGTGTCGGCCTACCTTAGAGTTTAGGATCTGAGACCGCCCTCATGTCGGCTTTCCTTCTAAAATCCATCTTGTGATGGTACCCTCTGGTTATGAGGCCGCCTTCGTGTTGGCCTACCTTAGAGTTTAGGATCTGAGACCGATCTCGTGTCGGCTTTCCTTCTAAAATCCATCTTGTGATGGTAACCTCTGGTAATGAGACCGCCTTCGTGTCGGCCTTCCTTAGAGTTTAGGTTCTGAGACCGCCCTCGTGTTGGCTTTCCTTCTAAAATCCATCTTGTGATGGTAACCTATGGTTATGAGACCGCCTTCGTGTCGGCCTACGTTAGAGTTTAGGATCTGAGACCGCCCTCGTGTCGGATTTCCTTCTAAAATCTAACTTGTGATGGTACCCTCTGGTTATGAGACCGCCTTCGTGTCGGCCTACCTTAGAGATTAGGATCGGAGACCGCCCTCGTGTCGGATTTCCTTTTGAAAATCAATCTTGTGATGGTAACCTCAGGGTATGAGACCGCTTTCGTGTCGGCCTACCTTAGAGGTTAGGTTCTGAGACCGCCCTCGTGTCGGCTTTCCTTCTAAAATCCATCTTTTGATGGTACCGTCTGGTTATGAGACCGCCTTCGTGTCGGCCTATCTTAGAGATTAGGATCTGAGACCGTCATCATGTCGGCTTTCCTTCTAAAATCCATCTTGTGATGGTACCCTCTGGTTATGAGACCGCCTTCGTGTCGGCATACCTTAGAGTTTAGGATCTGAGACCGCCCTCGTGTCGGCTTTCCTTTGAAAATGCATCTTGTGATGGTAACCTCTGGTTATGAGACCGCCTTCATGACGGCCTACCTTAGAGTTTAGGATCTGAGACCGCCCTCGTGTCGGCTTTCCTTCTAAAATCCATCATGTGATGGTACCTTCTGGTTATGAGACCGCCTTAATGTCAGCCTACCTTAGAGTTTTGGATCTGAGACCGCCCTCGTGTCGGCTTTCCTTTGAAATTCATCTTGTGATGGTAACCTCTGGTTATGACACCGCCTTCATGTCGGCCTACCTTAGAGTTTAGGATCTGAGACCGCCCTCGTGTCGGCATTCCTTCTAAAATCCATCTTGTGATGGTACCCTCTAGTTATGAGACCGCCTTCATGTCGGTGTACCTTAGAGTTTAGGATCTGAGACCGTCCTCGTGTCGGCTTTCCTTTTGAAAATCCATCTTGTGATGGTAACCTCTGGTTATGAGACTGCCATCGCGTCGGCCTACCTTAGAGTTTAGGATCTGAGACCGCCCCCGTGTCGGCTTTCCATCTAAAATCCATCTTGTGATGGTAACGTCTGGTTATGAGACCGCCTTCGTGTCGGCCTACCTTAGAATTTAGGATCTGAGACCGCCCTCGTGTCAGCTTTCCTTCTAAAATCCATCTTGTCATGGTAACCTCTGGTAATGAGACCGCCTTAGTGTCGGCCTACCTTATAGTTTTGGATCTGAGACAGCCCTCGTGTCGGCTTTCCTTTTGAAAATCCATCTTGTGATGGTAACCTCTAGTTATAAGACCGCCTTCGTGTCGGCCCACCAGAGAGTTTAGGATCTGAGACCGCCCTCGTGTCGGCTTTACTTTTGAAAATCCATCTTGTGATGGTAACCTCAGGTTATGAGACCGCCTTCGTGTCGGCCTACCTTAGAGTTTAGGATCTGAGACCGCCCCCTTGTCGGCTTTCCTTCTAAAATTCATCTTGTGATTGTAATCTCTGATTATGAGACCGCCTTCTTGTCGGCCTACCTTAGAGTTTTGGATCTGAGACCGCCCTCGTGTTGGCTTTCCATCTAAAATCCATCTCGTGATGGTAACCTCTGGTTATGAGACCGCCTTCCTGTCGGCCTACCTTAGAGTTTAGGATCTGAGACCGCCCTCGTGTCGGCTTTCCTTCTAAAATCCATCTTGTGATGGTAACCTCTGGTTATGAGATCGCCTTTGTGTCGGCCTACCTTAGAGATTAGGATCTGAGACCGCCCTCATGTCGGCTTTCCTTCTAAAATCCATCTTGTGATGGTACCCTCTGGTTATGAGGCCGCCTTCGTGTTGGCCTACCTTAGAGTTTAGGATATTAGACCGGCCTCGTGTCGGCTTTCCTTCTAAAATCCATCTTGTGATGGTAACCTCTGGTTATGAGACCGCCTTCGTGTCGGCCTTCCTTAGAGTTTAGGTTCTGAGACCGGCCTCGTGTTGGCTTTCCTTCTAAAATCCATCTTGTGATGGTAACCTATGGTTATGAGACCGCCTTCGTGTCGGCCTACCTTAGAGTTTAGGATCTGAGGCCGCCCTCGTGTCGGATTTCCTTCTAAAATCTAACTTGTGATGGTACCCTCTGGTTATGAGACCGCCTTCGTGTCGGCCTACCTTAGAGTTTAGGATCGGAGACCACCCTCGTGTCGGCTTTCCTTTTGAAAATCAATCTTGTGATGGTACCCTCAGGGTATGAGACCGCTTTCGTGTCGGCCTACCTTAGAGTTTAGGTTCTGAGACCGCCCTCGTGTCGGCTTTCCTTCTAAAATCCATCTTTTGATGGTACCGTCTGGTTATGAGACCGCCTTCGTGTCGGCCTATCTTAGAGATTAGGATCTGAGACCGTCATCATGTCGGCTTTCCTTCTAAAATCCATCTTGTGATGGTACCCTCTGGTTATGAGACCGCCTTCGTGTTGGCCTACCTTAGAGTTTAGGATCTGAGACCGGCCTCGGGCGGCTTTCCTTCTAAAATCAATCTTGTGACGGTAACCTCTGGTTATGAGACCGCCTTCGTGTCGGCCTTCCTTAGAGTTTAGGATCTGAGACCGGCCTCGTGTCGGCTTTCCTTCTAAAATCCATCTTGTGATGCTAACCTCTGGTTATGAGACCGCCTTCGTGTCGGCCTAACTTATAATTTAGGATCTGAGAGCGCCCTCGTGTCAGCTTTCCTTCTAAAATATATTTGATGGTAACCTCTGGTTATGAGACCGCCTTCGTGTTGACCAACCTTTGGTGTTTTGGATCTGTGACCGCCCTCGTGTCGGCTTTCCTTTTGAAAATCCATCTTGTGATGCTAACCTCTGGTTATGAGACCGCCTTCGTGTCGGCCTACCTTAGAGTTTAGGATCTGAGACCGCCCTCCTGTCGGCTTTCCCTCTAAAATCCATCTTGTGATGGTAACCTCTGGTTATGAGACCCCCTTCGTGTCAGCCTACCTTAGAGATTAGGATCTGAGACCGCCCTCGTGTCGGCTTTCCTTCTAAAATCCATCATGTGATGGTACCCTCTGGTTATGATACCGCCTTAGTGTCGGCCTACCTTATAGTTTAGGATCTGAGACCGCCCTCGTGTCGGCTTTCCTTTTGAAAATCCATCTTGTGATGGAAACCTCTTGTTATGAGACCGCCTTCGTGTCGGCCTACATTAGAGGTTAGGATCTGAGACCGCCCCCTTGTCGGCTTTCCTTCTAAAATTCATCTTGTGATTGTAATCTCTTATTATGAGACCGCCTTCGTGTCGGCCTACCTTAGAGTTTAGGATCTGAGACCGCCCTCGTGTTGGCTTTCCATCTAAAATCCATCTTGTGATGGTAACCTCAGGTTATGAGACCGCCTTCGTGTCGGCCTACCTTAGAGATTAGGATCTGAGACCGCCCTCGTTTCGGATTTCCTTTTAAAATCCATCTTGTGATGGTAACCTCTGGTTATGAGACCGCCTTCGTGTCGGCCTTCCTTAGAGTTTAGGATCTGAGACCGGCCTCGTGTCGGCTTTCCTTCTAAAATCCATCTTGTGATGGCACCTTCTGGTTATGAGACCGCCTTCATGTCGGCATACCTTAGAGTTTAGGATCTGAGACCGCCCTCGTGTTGGCTTTCCTTTGAAAATGCATCTTGTGATGGTAACCTCTGGTTATGAGACCGCCTTCATGACGGCCTACCTTAGAGTTTAGGATCTGAGACCGCCCTCGTGTCGGCTTTCCTTCTAAAATCCGTCATGTGATGGTACCTTCTGGTTATGAGTCCGCCTTCGTGTCAGCCTACCTTAGAGTTTAGGATCTGAGACCGCCCTCGTGTCGGCTTTCCTTCTAAAATCCATCTTGTGATGGTACCCTCTGGTTATGAGACCGCCTTCATGTCGGCGTACCTTAGAATTTAGGATCTGAGACGCCCTCGTGTCGGCTTTCCTTTTGAAAATCCATCTGGTGATGGTAACCTCTGGTTATAAGACCGCCTTCGTGTCGGCCTACCTTAGAGTTTAGGATCTGAGACCCCCCTCGTGTCGGCTTACCCTCTAAAATCCATCTTGTGATTGTAACCTCTGGTTATGAGACCGCCTTTGTGTCGGCCTATCTTAGAGTTTAGGATCTGAGACAGCCCTCGTGTCAGCTTTCCTTCTAAAATCGATCTTGTGATGGTACCCTCTGGTTATGAGACCGCCTTCGTGTTGGCCTACCTTAGAGTTTAGGATTTGAGACCGCCCTCATGTTGGCTTTCCTTCTAAAATCCATCTTGTGATGGTAACCTCTGGTTATGAGACCGCCTTCGTGTCAGCCTACCTTAGAGTTTACAATCTGAGACTGCCCCCGTGTCGACTTTCCTTCTAAAACCCATCTTGTGATGGTAACCTCTGGTTATGAGACCGCTTTCGTGTCAGCCTACCTTAGAGTTTAGAATCTGAGACTGCCCCCGTGTCGACTTTCCTTCTAAAACCCATCTTGTCATGGTACCATCTGGTTATAAGACCGCCTTCGTGTCGGCCTACCTTAGAATTTAGGATCTGAGACTTCCCTCGTACCGACTTTCCTTTTGAAAATCCATCTTATGATGGTAACCTTTGGTTATGAGACTGCCTTCATGTCGGCTTACCTTAGAGTTTAGGATCTGAGACTGCCCTCGTGTCGGCTTTCCTTTTGAAAATCCATCTGGTGATGGTAACCTCTAGTTATGAGACCGCCTTCGTGTCGGCCTACCTTAGAGTTTAGGATCTGAGACCGCCCTCGTGTCGGCTTTCCCTCTAAAATCCATCTTGTGATGGTAACCTCTGGTTATGAGACCGCCTTTGTGTCGGCCTACCTTAGAGTTTAGGATCTGAGACATCCCTCGTGTCAGCTTTCCTTCTAAAATCGATCTTGTGATGGTACCCTCTGGTTATGAGACCGCCTTCGTGTTGGCCTACCTTAGAGTTTAGGATTTGAGACCGCCCTCATGTTGGCTTTCCTTCTAAAATCCATCTTGTGATGGTAACCTCTGGTTATGAGACCGCCTTCGTGTCAGCCTACCTTAGAGTTTAGAATCTGAGACTGTCCCCGTGTCGACTTTCCTTCTAAAACCCATCTTGTGATGGTAACCTCTGGTTATGAGACCGCCTTCGTGTCAGCCTACCTTAGAGTTTAGAATCTGAGACTGCCCCCATGTCGACTTTCCTTCTAAAACCCATCTTGTGATGGTACCATCTGGTTATAAGACCGCCTTCGTGTCGGCCTACCTTAGAGTTTAGGATCTGAGACTTCCCTCGTACCGACTTTCCTTTTGAAAATCCATCTTATGATGGTAACCTTTGGTTATGAGACTGCCTTCATGTTGGCTTACCTTAGAGTTTAGGATCTGAGACTGCCCTCGTGTCTGCTTTCCTTTTGAAAATCCATCTGGTGATGGTAACCTCTAGTTATGAGACCGCCTTCGTGTCGGCCTACCTTAGAGTTTAGGATCTGAGACCGCCCTCGTGTCGGCTTTCCCTCTAAAATCCATCTTGTGATGGTAACCTCTGGTTATGAGACCGCCTTTGTGTCGGCCTACCTTAGAGTTTAGGATCTGAAACCGCCCTCGTGTCGGCTTTCCTTCTAAAATCGATCTTGTGATGGTACCCTCTGGGTATGACATTGCCTTCGTGTCGGCCTACCTTAGAGTTTAGGATCTGAGACTGCCCTCGTGTCGGCCTTCCCTCTAAAATCCATCTTGTGATGGTAACCTCTGGTTATGAGACCGCCTTTGTGTCGGCCAAACTTAGAGTTTAGGATCTGAGACCGCCCTCGTGTCAGCTTTCCTTCTAAAATCGATCTTGTGATGGTACCCTCTGGTTATGAGACCGCCTTTGTGTTGGCCTACCTTAGAGTTTAGGATCTGAGACCGCCCTCATGTCGGCTTTCCTTCTAAAATCCATCTTGTGATGGTAACCTCTGGTTATGAGACCGCCTTCGTGTCAGCCTACCTTAGAGTCTAGAATCTGAGACTGCCCTCGTGTCGACTTTCCTTCTAAAACCAATCTTGTGATGCTACCATCTGGTTGTAATACCGCCTTCGTGTCGGCCTACCTTAGAGTTTAGGATCTGAGACTTCCCTCGTACCGACTTTCCTTTTGAAAATCCATCTTTTGATGGTAACCTTTGGTTATGAGACTGCCTTCATGTCGGCTTACCTTAGAGTTTAGGATCTGAGACTGCCCTCGTGTCGGCTTTCCTTTTGAAAATCCATCTGGTGATGGTAACCTCTGGTTATAAGAACGCCTTCGTGTCGGCCTACCTTAGAGTTTAGGATCTGAGACCCCCCTCGTGTCGGCTTACCCTCTAAAATCCATCTTGTGATTGTAACCTCTGGTTATGAGACCGCCTTTGTGTCGGCCTACCTTAGAGTTTAGGATCTGAGACAGCCCTCGTGTCAGCTTTCCTTCTAAAATCGATCTTGTGATGGTACCCTCTGGTTATGAGACCGCCTTCGTGTTGGCCTACCTTAGAGTTTAGGATTTGAAACCGCCCTCATGTTGGCTTTCCTTCTAAAATCCATCTTGTGATGGTAACCTCTGGTTATGAGACCGCCTTCGTGTCAGCCTACCTTAGAGTTTAGAATCTGAGACTGCCCCCGTGTCGACTTTCCTTCTAAAACCCATCTTGTGATGGTAACCTCTGGTTATGAGACCGCCTTCGTGTCAGCCTACCTTAGAGTTTAGAATCTGAGACTGCCCCCGTGTCGACTTTCCTTCTAAAACCCATCTTGTCATGGTACCATCTGGTTATAAGACCGCCTTCGTGTCGGCCTACCTTAGAATTTAGGATCTGAGACTTCCCTCGTACCGACTTTCCTTTTGAAAATTCATCTTATGATGGTAACCTTTGGTTATGAGACTGCCTTTATGTCGGCTTACCTTAGAGTTTAGGATCTGAGACTGCCCTCGTGTCGGCTTTCCTTTTGAAAATCCATCTGGTGATGGTAACCTCTAGTTATGAGACCGCCTTCGTGTCGGCCTACCTTAGAGTTTAGGATCTGAGACCGCCCTCGTGTCGGCTTTCCCTCTAAAATCCATCTTGTGATGGTAACCTCTAGTTATGAGACCGCCTTTGTGTCGGCCTACCTTAGAGTTTAGGATCTGAGACATCCCTCGTGTCAGCTTTCCTTCTAAAATTGATCTTGTGATGGTACCCTCTGGTTATGAGACCGCCTTCGTGTTGGCCTACCTTAGAGTTTAGGATTTGAGACCGCCCTCATGTTGGCTTTCCTTCTAAAATCCATCTTGTGATGGTAACCTCTGGTTATGAGACCGCCTTCGTGTCAGCCTACCTTAGAGTTTAGAATCTGAGACTGTCCCCGTGTCGACTTTCCTTCTAAAACCCATCTTGTGATGGTAACCTCTGGTTATGAGACCGCCTTCGTGTCAGCCTACCTTAGAGTTTAGAATCTGAGACTGCCCCCGTGTCGACTTTCCTTCTAAAACCCATCTTGTCATGGTACCATCTGGTTATAAGACCGCCTTCGTGTCGGCCTACCTTAGAATTTAGGATCTGAGACTTCCCTCGTACCGACTTTCCTTTTGAAAATTCATCTTATGATGGTAACCTTTGGTTATGAGACTGCCTTTATGTCGGCTTACCTTAGAGTTTAGGATCTGAGACTGCCCTCGTGTCGGCTTTCCTTTTGAAAATCCATCTGGTGATGGTAACCTCTAGTTATGAGACCGCCTTCGTGTCGGCCTACCTTAGAGTTTAGGATCTGAGACCGCCCTCGTGTCGGCTTTCCCTCTAAAATCCATCTTGTGATGGTAACCTCTAGTTATGAGACCGCCTTTGTGTCGGCCTACCTTAGAGTTTAGGATCTGAGACATCCCTCGTGTCAGCTTTCCTTCTAAAATTGATCTTGTGATGGTACCCTCTGGTTATGAGACCGCCTTCGTGTTGGCCTACCTTAGAGTTTAGGATTTGAGACCGCCCTCATGTTGGCTTTCCTTCTAAAATCCATCTTGTGATGGTAACCTCTGGTTATGAGACCGCCTTCGTGTCAGCCTACCTTAGAGTTTAGAATCTGAGACTGTCCCCGTGTCGACTTTCCTTCTAAAACCCATCTTGTGATGGTAACCTCTGGTTATGAGACCGCCTTCGTGTCAGCCTACCTTAGAGTTTAGAATCTGAGACTGCCCCCATGTCGACTTTCCTTCTAAAACCCATCTTGTGATGGTACCATCTGGTTATAAGACCGCCTTCGTGTCGGCCTACCTTAGAGTTTAGGATCTGAGACTTCCCTCGTACCGACTTTCCTTTTGAAAATCCATCTTATGATGGTAACCTTTGGTTATGAGACTGCCTTCATGTTGGCTTACCTTAGAGTTTAGGATCTGAGACTGCCCTCGTGTCTGCTTTCCTTTTGAAAATCCATCTGGTGATGGTAACCTCTAGTTATGAGACCGCCTTCGTGTCGGCCTACCTTAGAGTTTAGGATCTGAGACCGCCCTCGTGTCGGCTTTCCCTCTAAAATCCATCTTGTGATGGTAACCTCTGGTTATGAGACCGCCTTTGTGTCGGCCTACCTTAGAGTTTAGGATCTGAAACCGCCCTCGTGTCGGCTTTCCTTCTAAAATCGATCTTGTGATGGTACCCTCTGGTTATGACATTGCCTTCGTGTCGGCCTACCTTAGAGTTTAGGATCTGAGACTGCCCTCGTGTCGGCCTTCCCTCTAAAATCCATCTTGTGATGGTAACCTCTGGTTATGAGACCGCCTTTGTGTCGGCCAAACTTAGAGTTTAGGATCTGAGACCGCCCTCGTGTCAGCTTTCCTTCTAAAATTGATCTTGTGATGGTACCCTCTGGTTATGAGACCGCCTTTGTGTTGGCCTACCTTAGAGTTTAGGATCTGAGACCGCCCTCATGTCGGCTTTCCTTCTAAAATCCATCTTGTGATGGTAACCTCTGGTTATGAGACCGCCTTCGTGTCAGCCTACCTTAGAGTCTAGAATCTGAGACTGCCCTCGTGTCGACTTTCCTTCTAAAACCAATCTTGTGATGCTACCATCTGGTTGTAATACCGCCTTCGTGTCGGCCTACCTTAGAGTTTAGGATCTGAGACTTCCCTCGTACCGACTTTCCTTTTGAAAATCCATCTTTTGATGGTAACCTTTGGTTATGAGACTGCCTTCATGTCGGCTTACCTTAGAGTTTAGGATCTGAGACTGCCCTCGTGTCGGCTTTCCTTTTGAAAATCCATCTGGTGATGGTAACCTCTGGTTATAAGAACGCCTTCGTGTCGGCCTACCTTAGAGTTTAGGATCTGAGACCCCCCTCGTGTCGGCTTACCCTCTAAAATCCATCTTGTGATTGTAACCTCTGGTTATGAGACCGCCTTTGTGTCGGCCTACCTTAGAGTTTAGGATCTGAGACAGCCCTCGTGTCAGCTTTCCTTGTAAAATCGATCTTGTGATGGTAACCTCTGGTTATGAGACCGCCTTCGTGTCAGCCTACCTTAGAGTTTAGAATCTGAGACTGCCCCCGTGTCGACTTTCCTTCTAAAACCCATCTTGTCATGGTACCATCTGGTTATAAGACCGCCTTCGTGTCGGCCTACCTTAGAATTTAGGATCTGAGACTTCCATCGTACCGACTTTCCTTTTGAAAATTCATCTTATGATGGTAACCTTTGGTTATGAGACTGCCTTTATGTCGGCTTACCTTAGAGTTTAGGATCTGAGACTGCCCTCGTGTCGGCTTTCCTTTTGAAAATCCATCTGGTGATGGTAACCTCTAGTTATGAGACCGCCTTCGTGTCGGCCTACCTTAGAGTTTAGGATCTGAGACCGCCCTCGTGTCGGCTTTCCCTCTAAAATCCATCTTGTGATGGTAACCTCTAGTTATGAGACCGCCTTTGTGTCGGCCTACCTTAGAGTTTAGGATCTGAGACATCCCTCGTGTCAGCTTTCCTTCTAAAATTGATCTTGTGATGGTACCCTCTGGTTATGAGACCGCCTTCGTGTTGGCCTACCTTAGAGTTTAGGATTTGAGACCGCCCTCATGTTGGCTTTCCTTCTAAAATCCATCTTGTGATGGTAACCTCTGGTTATGAGACCGCCTTCGTGTCAGCCTACCTTAGAGTTTAGAATCTGAGACTGTCCCCGTGTCGACTTTCCTTCTAAAACCCATCTTGTGATGGTAACCTCTGGTTATGAGACCGCCTTCGTGTCAGCCTACCTTAGAGTTTAGAATCTGAGACTGCCCCCATGTCGACTTTCCTTCTAAAACCCATCTTGTGATGGTACCATCTGGTTATAAGACCGCCTTCGTGTCGGCCTACCTTAGAGTTTAGGATCTGAGACTTCCCTCGTACCGACTTTCCTTTTGAAAATCCATCTTATGATGGTAACCTTTGGTTATGAGACTGCCTTCATGTTGGCTTACCTTAGAGTTTAGGATCTGAGACTGCCCTCGTGTCGGCTTTCCTTTTGAAAATCCATCTTATGATGGTAACCTTTGGTTATGAGACTGCCTTCATGTCGGCATACCTTAGAGTTTAGGATCTGAGACCGCCCTCGTGTCGGCTTTCCTTTGAAAATGCATCTTGTGATGGTAACCTCTGGTTATGAGACCGCCTTCATGACGGCCTACCTTAGAGTTTAGGATCTGAGACCGCCCTCGTGTCGGCTTTCCTTCTAAAATCCGTCATGTGATGGTACCTTCTGGTTATGAGTCCGCCTTCGTGTCAGCCTACCTTAGAGTTTAGGATCTGAGACCGCCCTCGTGTCGGCTTTCCTTCTAAAATCCATCTTGTGATTGTAACCTCTGGTTATGAGACCGCCTTTGTGTCGGCCTACCTTAGAGTTTAGGATCTGAGACAGCCCTCGTGTCAGCTTTCCTTCTAAAATCGATCTTGTGATGGTACCCTCTGGTTATGAGACCGCCTTCGTGTTGGCCTACCTTAGAGTTTAGGATTTGAGACTGCCCTCATGTTGGCTTTCCTTCTAAAATCCATCTTGTGATGGTAACCTCTGGTTATGAGACCGCCTTCGTGTCAGCCTACCTTAGAGTTTAGAATCTGAGACTGCCCCCGTGTCGACTTTCCTTCTAAAACCCATCTTGTGATGGTAACCTCTGGTTATGAGACCTCCTTCGTGTCAGCCTACCTTAGAGTTTAGAATCTGAGACTGCCCCCGTGTCGACTTTCCTTCTAAAACCCATCTTGTCATGGTACCATCTGGTTATAAGACCGCCTTCGTGTCGGCCTACCTTAGAATTTAGGATCTGAGACTTCCCTCGTACCGACTTTCCTTTTGAAAATTCATCTTATGATGGTAACCTTTGGTTATGAGACTGCCTTTATGTCGGCTTACCTTAGAGTTTAGGATCTGAGACTGCCCTCGTGTCGGCTTTAATTTTGAAAATCCATCTGGTGATGGTAACCTCTAGTTATGAGACCGCCTTCGTGTTGGCCTACCTTAGAGTTTAGGATCTGAGACCGCCCTCGTGTCGGCTTTCCCTCTAAAATCCATCTTGTGATGGTAACCTCTAGTTATGAGACCGCCTTTGTGTCGGCCTACCTTAGAGTTTAGGATCTGAGACATCCCTCGTGTCAGCTTTCCTTCTAAAATCGATCTTGTGATGGTACCCTCTGGTTATGAGACCGCCTTCGTGTTGGCCTACCTTAGAGTTTAGGATTTGAGACCGCCCTCATGTTGGCTTTCCTTCTAAAATCCATCTTGTGATGGTAACCTCTGGTTATGAGACCGCCTTCGTGTCAGCCTACCTTAGAGTTTAGAATCTGAGACTGTCCTCGTGTCGACTTTCCTTCTAAAACCCATCTTGTGATGGTAACCTCTGGTTATGAGACCGCCTTCGTGTCAGCCTACCTTAGAGTTTAGAATCTGAGACTGCCCCCATGTCGACTTTCCTTCTAAAACCCATCTTGTGATGGTACCATCTGGTTATAAGACCGCCTTCGTGTCGGCCTACCTTAGAGTTTAGGATCTGAGACTTCCCTCGTACCGACTTTCCTTTTGAAAATCCATCTTATGATGGTAACCTTTGGTTATGAGACTGCCTTCATGTTGGCTTACCTTAGAGTTTAGGATCTGAGACTGCCCTCGTGTCGGCTTTCCTTTTGAAAATCCATCTTATGATGGTAACCTTTGGTTATGAGACTGCCTTCATGTCGGCATACCTTAGAGTTTAGGATCTGAGACCGCCCTCGTGTCGGCTTTCCTTTGAAAATGCATCTTGTGATGGTAACCTCTGGTTATGAGACCGCCTTCATGACGGCCTACCTTAGAGTTTAGGATCTGAGACCGCCCTCGTGTCGGCTTTCCTTCTAAAATCCGTCATGTGATGGTACCTTCTGGTTATGAGTCCGCCTTCGTGTCAGCCTACCTTAGAGTTTAGGATCTGAGACCGCCCTCGTGTCGACTTTCCTTCTAAAATCCATCTTGTGATGGTACCCTCTGGTTATGAGACCGCCTTCATGTCGGCGTACCTTAGAATTTAGGATCTGAGACGCCCTCGTGTCGGCTTTCCTTTTGAAAATCCATCTGGTGATGGTAACCTCTGGTTATAAGACCGCCTTCGTGTCGGCCTACCTTAGAGTTTAGGATCTGAGACCCCCCTCGTGTCGGCTTACCCTTTAAAATCCATCTTGTGATTGTAACCTCTGGTTATGAGACCGCCTTTGTGTCGGCCTATCTTAGAGTTTAGGATCTGAGACAGCCCTCGTGTCAGCTTTCCTTCTAAAATCGATCTTGTGATGGTACCCTCTGGTTATGAGACCGCCTTCGTGTTGGCCTACCTTAGAGTTTAGGATTTGAGACCGCCCTCATGTTGGCTTTCCTTCTAAAATCCATCTTGTGATGGTAACCTCTGGTTATGAGACCGCCTTCGTGTCAGCCTACCTTAGAGTTTAGAATCTGAGACTGCCCCCGTGTCGACTTTCCTTCTAAAACCCATCTTGTGATGGTAACCTCTGGTTATGAGACCGCCTTCGTGTCAGCCTACCTTAGAGTTTAGAATCTGAGACTGCCCCCGTGTCGACTTTCCTTCTAAAACCCATCTTGTCATGGTACCATCTGGTTATAAGACCGCCTTCGTGTCGGCCTACCTTAGAATTTAGGATCTGAGACTTCCCTCGTACCGACTTTCCTTTTGAAAATCCATCTTATGATGGTAACCTTTGGTTATGAGACTGCCTTCATGTTGGCTTACCTTAGAGTTTAGGATCTGAGACTGCCCTCGTGTCGGCTTTCCTTTTGAAAATCCATCTTATGATGGTAACCTTTGGTTATGAGACTGCCTTCATGTCGGCATACCTTAGAGTTTAGGATCTGAGACCGCCCTCGTGTCGGCTTTCCTTTGAAAATGCATCTTGTGATGGTAACCTCTGGTTATGAGACCGCCTTCATGACGGCCTACCTTAGAGTTTAGGATCTGAGACCGCCCTCGTGTCGGCTTTCCTTCTAAAATCCGTCATGTGATGGTACCTTCTGGTTATGAGTCCGCCTTCGTGTCAGCCTACCTTAGAGTTTAGGATCTGAGACCGCCCTCGTGTCGACTTTCCTTCTAAAATCCATCTTGTGATGGTACCCTCTGGTTATGAGACCGCCTTCATGTCGGCGTACCTTAGAATTTAGGATCTGAGACGCCCTCGTGTCGGCTTTCCTTTTGAAAATCCATCTGGTGATGGTAACCTCTGGTTATAAGACCGCCTTCGTGTCGGCCTACCTTAGAGTTTAGGATCTGAGACCCCCCTCGTGTCGGCTTACCCTTTAAAATCCATCTTGTGATTGTAACCTCTGGTTATGAGACCGCCTTTGTGTCGGCCTATCTTAGAGTTTAGGATCTGAGACAGCCCTCGTGTCAGCTTTCCTTCTAAAATCGATCTTGTGATGGTACCCTCTGGTTATGAGACCGCCTTCGTGTTGGCCTACCTTAGAGTTTAGGATTTGAGACCGCCCTCATGTTGGCTTTCCTTCTAAAATCCATCTTGTGATGGTAACCTCTGGTTATGAGACCGCCTTCGTGTCAGCCTACCTTAGAGTTTAGAATCTGAGACTGCCCCCGTGTCGACTTTCCTTCTAAAACCCATCTTGTGATGGTAACCTCTGGTTATGAGACCGCCTTCGTGTCAGCCTACCTTAGAGTTTAGAATCTGAGACTGCCCCCGTGTCGACTTTCCTTCTAAAACCCATCTTGTCATGGTACCATCTGGTTATAAGACCGCCTTCGTGTCGGCCTACCTTAGAATTTAGGATCTGAGACTTCCCTCGTACCGACTTTCCTTTTGAAAATCCATCTTATGATGGTAACCTTTGGTTATGAGACTGCCTTCATGTCGGCTTACCTTAGAGTTTAGGATCTGAGACTGCCCTCGTGTCGGCTTTCCTTTTGAAAATCCATCTGGTGATGGTAACCTCTAGTTATGAGACCGCCTTCGTGTCGGCCTACCTTAGAGTTTAGGATCTGAGACCGCCCTCGTGTCGGCTTTCCCTCTAAAATCCATCTTGTGATGGTAACCTCTGGTTATGAGACCGCCTTTGTGTCGGCCTACCTTAGAGTTTAGGATCTGAGACATCCCTCGTGTCAGCTTTCCTTCTAAAATCGATCTTGTGATGGTACCCTCTGGTTATGAGACCGCCTTCGTGTTGGCCTACCTTAGAGTTTAGGATTTGAGACCGCCCTCATGTTGGCTTTCCTTCTAAAATCCATCTTGTGATGGTAACCTCTGGTTATGAGACCGCCTTCGTGTCAGCCTACCTTAGAGTTTAGAATCTGAGACTGTCCCCGTGTCGACTTTCCTTCTAAAACCCATCTTGTGATGGTAACCTCTGGTTATGAGACCGCCTTCGTGTCAGCCTACCTTAGAGTTTAGAATCTGAGACTGCCCCCATGTCGACTTTCCTTCTAAAACCCATCTTGTGATGGTACCATCTAGTTATAAGACCGCCTTCGTGTCGGCCTACCTTAGAGTTTAGGATCTGAGACTTCCCTCGTACCGACTTTCCTTTTGAAAATCCATCTTATGATGGTAACCTTTGGTTATGAGACTGCCTTCATGTTGGCTTACCTTAGAGTTTAGGATCTGAGACTGCCCTCGTGTCGGCTTTCCTTTGGAAAATCCATCTGGTGATGGTAACCTCTAGTTATGAGACCGCCTTCGTGTCGGCCTACCTTAGAGTTTAGGATCTGAGACCGCCCTCGTGTCGGCTTTCCCTCTAAAATCCATCTTGTGATGGTAACCTCTGGTTATGAGACCGCCTTTGTGTCGGCCTACCTTAGAGTTTAGGATCTAAAACCGCCCTCGTGTCGGCTTTCCTTCTAAAATCGATCTTGTGATGGTACCCTCTGGTTATGACATTGCCTTCGTGTCGGCCTACCTTAGAGTTTAGGATCTGAGACTGCCCTAGTGTCGGCCTTCCCTCTAAAATCCATCTTGTGATGGTAACCTCTGGTTATGAGACCGCCTTTGTGTCGGCCAAACTTAGAGTTTAGGATCTGAGACCGCCCTCGTGTCAGCTTTCCTTCTAAAATCGATCTTGTGATGGTACCCTCTGGTTATGAGACCGCCTTTGTGTTGGCCTACCTTAGAGTTTAGGATCTGAGACCGCCCTCATGTCGGCTTTCCTTCTAAAATCCATCTTGTGATGGTAACCTCTGGTTATGAGACCGCCTTCGTGTCAGCCTACCTTAGAGTCTAGAATCTGAGACTGCCCTCGTGTCGACTTTCCTTCTAAAACCAATCTTGTGATGCTACCATCTGGTTGTAATACCGCCTTCGTGTCGGCCTACCTTAGAGTTTAGGATCTGAGACTTCCCTCGTACCGACTTTCCTTTTGAAAATCCATCTTTTGATGGTAACCTTTGGTTATGAGACTGCCTTCATGTCGGCTTACCTTAGAGTTTAGGATCTGAGACTGCCCTCGTGTCGGCTTTCCTTTTGAAAATCCATCTGGTGATGGTAACCTCTGGTTATAAGAACGCCTTCGTGTCGGCCTACCTTAGAGTTTAGGATCTGAGACCCCCCTCGTGTCGGCTTACCCTCTAAAATCCATCTTGTGATTGTAACCTCTGGTTATGAGACCGCCTTTGTGTCGGCCTACCTTAGAGTTTAGGATCTGAGACAGCCCTCGTGTCAGCTTTCCTTCTAAAATCGATCTTGTGATGGTACCCTCTGGTTATGAGACCGCCTTCGTGTTGGCCTACCTTAGAGTTTAGGATTTGAGACCGCCCTCATGTTGGCTTTCCTTCTAAAATCCATCTTGTGATGGTAACCTCTGGTTATGAGACCGCCTTCGTGTCAGCCTACCTTAGAGTTTAGAATCTGAGACTGCCCCCGTGTCGACTTTCCTTCTAAAACCCATCTTGTGATGGTAACCTCTGGTTATGAGACCGCCTTCGTGTCAGCCTACCTTAGAGTTTAGAATTTGAGACTGCCCCCGTGTCGACTTTCCTTCTAAAACCCATCTTGTCATGGTACCATCTGGTTATAAGACCGCCTTCGTGTCGGCCTACCTTAGAATTTAGGATCTGAGACTTCCCTCGTACCGACTTTCCTTTTGAAAATTCATCTTATGATGGTAACCTTTGGTTATGAGACTGCCTTTATGTCGGCTTACCTTAGAGTTTAGGATCTGAGACTGCCCTCGTGTCGACTTTCCTTTTGAAAATCCATCTGGTGATGGTAACCTCTAGTTATGAGACCGCCTTCGTGTCGGCCTACCTTAGAGTTTAGGATCTGAGACCGCCCTCGTGTCGGCTTTCCCTCTAAAATCCATCTTGTGATGGTAACCTCTGGTTATGAGACCGCCTTTGTGTCGGCTTACCTTAGAGTTTAGGATCTGAGACATCCCTCGTGTCAGCTTTCCTTCTAAAATCGATCTTGTGATGGTACCCTCTGGTTATGAGACCGCCTTCGTGTTGGCCTACCTTAGAGTTTAGGATTTGAGACCGCCCTCATGTTGGCTTTCCTTCTAAAATCCATCTTGTGATGGTAACCTCTGGTTATGAGACCGCCTTCGTGTCAGCCTACCTTAGAGTTTAGAATCTGAGACTGTCCCCGTGTCGACTTTCCTTCTAAAACCCATCTTGTGATGGTAACCTCTGGTTATGAGACCGCCTTCGTGTCAGCCTACCTTAGAGTTTAGAATTTGAGACTGCCCCCATGTCGACTTTCCTTCTAAAACCCATCTTGTGATGGTACCATCTGGTTATAAGACCGCCTTCGTGTCGGCCTACCTTAGAGTTTAGGATCTGAGACTTCCCTCGTACCGACTTTCCTTTTGAAAATCCATCTTATGATGGTAACCTTTGGTTATGAGACTGCCTTCATGTTGGCTTACCTTAGAGTTTAGGATCTGAGACTGCCCTCGTGTCGGCCTTCCCTCTAAAATCCATCTTGTGATGGTAACCTCTGGTTATGAGACCGCCTTTGTGTCGGCCAAACTTAGAGTTTAGGATCTGAGACCGCCCTCGTGTCAGCTTTCCTTCTAAAATCGATCTTGTGATGGTACCCTCTGGTTATGAGACCGCCTTTGTGTTGGCCTACCTTAGAGTTTAGGATCTGAGACCGCCCTCATGTCGGCTTTCCTTCTAAAATCCATCTTGTGATGGTAACCTCTGGTTATGAGACCGCCTTCGTGTCAGCCTACCTTAGAGTCTAGAATCTGAGACTGCCCTCGTGTCGACTTTCCTTCTAAAACCAATCTTGTGATGCTACCATCTGGTTGTAATACCGCCTTCGTGTCGGCCTACCTTAGAGTTTAGGATCTGAGACTTCCCTCGTACCGACTTTCCTTTTGAAAATCCATCTTTTGATGGTAACCTTTGGTTATGAGACTGCCTTCATGTCGGCTTACCTTAGAGTTTAGGATCTGAGACTGCCCTCGTGTCGGCTTTCCTTTTGAAAATCCATCTGGTGATGGTAACCTCTGGTTATAAGAACGCCTTCGTGTCGGCCTACCTTAGAGTTTAGGATCTGAGACCCCCCTCGTGTCGGCTTACCCTCTAAAATCCATCTTGTGATTGTAACCTCTGGTTATGAGACCGCCTTTGTGTCGGCCTACCTTAGAGTTTAGGATCTGAGACAGCCCTCGTGTCAGCTTTCCTTCTAAAATCGATCTTGTGATGGTACCCTCTGGTTATGAGACCGCCTTCGTGTTGGCCTACCTTAGAGTTTAGGATTTGAGACCGCCCTCATGTTGGCTTTCCTTCTAAAATCCATCTTGTGATGGTAACCTCTGGTTATGAGACCGCCTTCGTGTCAGCCTACCTTAGAGTTTAGAATCTGAGACTGCCCCCGTGTCGACTTTCCTTCTAAAACCCATCTTGTGATGGTAACCTCTGGTTATGAGACCGCCTTCGTGTCAGCCTACCTTAGAGTTTAGAATCTGAGACTGCCCCCGTGTCGACTTTCCTTCTAAAACCCATCTTGTCATGGTACCATCTGGTTATAAGACCGCCTTCGTGTCGGCCTACCTTAGAATTTAGGATCTGAGACTTCCCTCGTACCGACTTTCCTTTTGAAAATTCATCTTATGATGGTAACCTTTGGTTATGAGACTGCCTTTATGTCGGCTTACCTTAGAGTTTAGGATCTGAGACTGCCCTCGTGTCGGCTTTCCTTTTGAAAATCCATCTGGTGATGGTAACCTCTAGTTATGAGACCGCCTTCGTGTCGGCCTACCTTAGAGTTTAGGATCTGAGACCGCCCTCGTGTCGGCTTTCCCTCTAAAATCCATCTTGTGATGGTAACCTCTGGTTATGAGACCGCCTTTGTGTCGGCTTACCTTAGAGTTTAGGATCTGAGACATCCCTCGTGTCAGCTTTCCTTCTAAAATCGATCTTGTGATGGTACCCTCTGGTTATGAGACCGCCTTCGTGTTGGCCTACCTTAGAGTTTAGGATTTGAGACCGCCCTCATGTTGGCTTTCCTTCTAAAATCCATCTTGTGATGGTAACCTCTGGTTATGAGACCGCCTTCGTGTCAGCCTACCTTAGAGTTTAGAATCTGAGACTGTCCCCGTGTCGACTTTCCTTCTAAAACCCATCTTGTGATGGTAACCTCTGGTTATGAGACCGCCTTCGTGTCAGCCTACCTTAGAGTTTAGAATCTGAGACTGCCCCCATGTCGACTTTCCTTCTAAAACCCATCTTGTGATGGTACCATCTGGTTATAAGACCGCCTTCGTGTCGGCCTACCTTAGAGTTTAGGATCTGAGACTTCCCTCGTACCGACTTTCCTTTTGAAAATCCATCTTATGATGGTAACCTTTGGTTATGAGACTGCCTTCATGTTGGCTTACCTTAGAGTTTAGGATCTGAGACTGCCCTCGTGTCGGCTTTCCTTTGGAAAATCCATCTGGTGATGGTAACCTCTAGTTATGAGACCGCTTTCGTGTCGGCCTACCTTAGAGTTTAGGATCTGAGACCGCCCTCGTGTCGGCTTACCCTCTAAAATCCATCTTGTGATTGTAACCTCTGGTTATGAGACCGCCTTTGTGTCGGCCTACCTTAGAGTTTAGGATCTGAGACAGCCCTCGTGTCAGCTTTCCTTTTAAAATCGATCTTGTGATGGTACCCTCTGGTTATGAGACCGCCTTCGTGTTGGCCTACCTTAGAGTTTAGGATTTGAGACCGCCCTCATGTTGGCTTTCCTTCTAAAATCCATCTTGTGATGGTAACCTCTGGTTATGAGACCGCCTTCGTGTCAGCCTACCTTAGAGTTTAGAATCTGAGAGTGCCCCCGTGTCGACTTTCCTTCTAAAACCCATCTTGTGATGGTAACCTCTGGTTATGAGACCGCCTTCGTGTCAGCCTACCTTAGAGTTTAGAATCTGAGACTGCCCCCGTGTCGACTTTCCTTCTAAAACCCATCTTGTCATGGTACCATCTGGTTATAAGACCGCCTTCGTGTCGGCCTACCTTAGAATTTAGGATCTGAGACTTCCCTCGTACCGACTTTCCTTTTGAAAATTCATCTTATGATGGTAACCTTTGGTTATGAGACTGCCTTTATGTCGGCTTACCTTAGAGTTTAGGATCTGAGACTGCCCTCGTGTCGGCTTTCCTTTTGAAAATCCATCTGGTGATGGTAACCTCTAGTTATGAGACCGCCTTCGTGTCGGCCTACCTTAGAGTTTAGGATCTGAGACCGCCCTCGTGTCGGCTTTCCCTCTAAAATCCATCTTGTGATGGTAACCTCTGGTTATGAGACCGCCTTTGTGTCGGCTTACCTTAGAGTTTAGGATCTGAGACATCCCTCGTGTCAGCTTTCCTTCTAAAATCGATCTTGTGATGGTACCCTCTGGTTATGAGACCGCCTTCGTGTTGGCCTACCTTAGAGTTTAGGATTTGAGACCGCCCTCATGTTGGCTTTCCTTCTAAAATCCATCTTGTGATGGTAACCTCTGGTTATGAGACCGCCTTCGTGTCAGCCTACCTTAGAGTTTAGAATCTGAGACTGTCCCCGTGTCGACTTTCCTTCTAAAACCCATCTTGTGATGGTAACCTCTGGTTATGAGACCGCCTTCGTGTCAGCCTACCTTAGAGTTTAGAATCTGAGACTGCCCCCATGTCGACTTTCCTTCTAAAACCCATCTTGTGATGGTACCATCTGGTTATAAGACCGCCTTCGTGTCGGCCTACCTTAGAGTTTAGGATCGGAGACTTCCCTCGTACCGACTTTCCTTTTGAAAATCCATCTTATGATGGTAACCTTTGGTTATGAGACTGCCTTCATGTTGGCTTACCTTAGAGTTTAGGATCTGAGACTGCCCTCGTGTCGGCTTTCGTTTGGAAAATCCATCTGGTGATGGTAACCTCTAGCTATGAGACCGCTTTCGTGTCGGCCTACCTTAGAGTTTAGGATCTGAGACCGCCCTCGTGTCGGCTTTCCCTCTAAAATCCATCTTGTGATGGTAACCTCTGGTTATGAGACCGCCTTTGTGTCGGCCTACCTTAGAGTTTAGGATCTGAAACCGCCCTCGTGTCGGCTTTCCTTCTAAAATCGATCTTGTGATGGTACCCTCTGGTTATGACATTGCCTTCGTGTCGGCCTACCTTAGAGTTTAGGATCTGAGACTGCCCTCGTGTCGGCCTTCCCTCTAAAATCCATCTTGTGATGGTAACCTCTGGTTATGAGACCGCCTTTGTGTCGGCCAAACTTAGAGTTTAGGATCTGAGACCGCCCTCGTGTCAGCTTTCCTTCTAAAATCGATCTTGTGATGGTACCCTCTGGTTATGAGACCGCCTTTGTGTTGGCCTACCTTAGAGTTTAGGATCTGAGACCGCCCTCATGTCGGCTTTCCTTCTAAAATCCATCTTGTGATGGTAACCTCTGGTTATGAGACCGCCTTCGTGTCAGCCTACCTTAGAGTCTAGAATCTGAGACTGCCCTCGTGTCGACTTTACTTCTAAAACCAATCTTGTGATGCTACCATCTGGTTGTAATACCGCCTTCGTGTCGGCCTACCTTAGAGTTTAGGATCTGAGACTTCCCTCGTACCGACTTTCCTTTTGAAAATCCATCTTTTGATGGTAACCTTTGGTTATGAGACTGCCTTCATGTCGGCTTACCTTAGAGTTTAGGATCTGAGACTGCCCTCGTGTCGGCTTTCCTTTTAAAAATCCATCGGGTGATGGTAACCTCTGGTTATAAGAACGCCTTCGTGTCGGCCTACCTTAGAGTTTAGGATCTGAGACCCCCCTCGTGTCGGCTTACCCTCTAAAATCCATCTTGTGATTGTAACCTCTGGTTATGAGACCGCCTTTGTGTCGGCCTACCTTAGAGTTTAGGATCTGAGACAGCCCTCGTGTCAGCTTTCCTTCTAAAATCGATCTTGTGATGGTACCCTCTGGTTATGAGACCGCCTTCGTGTTGGCCTACCTTAGAGTTTAGGATTTGAGACCGCCCTCATGTTGGCTTTCCTTCTAAAATCCATCTTGTGATGGTAACCTCTGGTTATGAGACCGCCTTCGTGTCAGCCTACCTTAGAGTTTAGAATCTGAGAGTGCCCCCGTGTCGACTTTCCTTCTAAAACCCATCTTGTGATGGTAACCTCTGGTTATGAGACCGCCTTCGTGTCAGCCTACCTTAGAGTTTAGAATCTGAGACTGCCCCCGTGTCGACTTTCCTTCTAAAACCCATCTTGTCATGGTACCATCTGGTTATAAGACCGCCTTCGTGTCGGCCTACCTTAGAATTTAGGATCTGAGACTTCCCTCGTACCGACTTTCCTTTTGAAAATTCATCTTATGATGGTAACCTTTGGTTATGAGACTGCCTTTATGTCGGCTTACCTTAGAGTTTAGGATCTGAGACTGCCCTCGTGTCGGCTTTCCTTTTGAAAATCCATCTGGTGATGGTAACCTCTAGTTATGAGACCGCCTTCGTGTCGGCCTACCTTAGAGTTTAGGATCTGAGACCGCCCTCGTGTCGGCTTTCCCTCTAAAATCCATCTTGTGATGGTAACCTCTGGTTATGAGACCGCCTTTGTGTCGGCTTACCTTAGAGTTTAGGATCTGAGACATCCCTCGTGTCAGCTTTCCTTCTAAAATCGATCTTGTGATGGTACCCTCTGGTTATGAGACCGCCTTCGTGTTGGCCTACCTTAGAGTTTAGGATTTGAGACCGCCCTCATGTTGGCTTTCCTTCTAAAATCCATCTTGTGATGGTAACCTCTGGTTATGAGACCGCCTTCGTGTCAGCCTACCTTAGAGTTTAGAATCTGAGACTGTCCCCGTGTCGACTTTCCTTCTAAAACCCATCTTGTGATGGTAACCTCTGGTTATGAGACCGCCTTCGTGTCAGCCTACCTTAGAGTTTAGAATCTGAGACTGCCCCCATGTCGACTTTCCTTCTAAAACCCATCTTGTGATGGTACCATCTGGTTATAAGACCGCCTTCGTGTCGGCCTACCTTAGAGTTTAGGATCGGAGACTTCCCTCGTACCGACTTTCCTTTTGAAAATCCATCTTATGATGGTAACCTTTGGTTATGAGACTGCCTTCATGTTGGCTTACCTTAGAGTTTAGGATCTGAGACTGCCCTCGTGTCGGCTTTCGTTTGGAAAATCCATCTGGTGATGGTAACCTCTAGCTATGAGACCGCTTTCGTGTCGGCCTACCTTAGAGTTTAGGATCTGAGACCGCCCTCGTGTCGGCTTTCCCTCTAAAATCCATCTTGTGATGGTAACCTCTGGTTATGAGACCGCCTTTGTGTCGGCCTACCTTAGAGTTTAGGATCTGAAACCGCCCTCGTGTCGGCTTTCCTTCTAAAATCGATCTTGTGATGGTACCCTCTGGTTATGACATTGCCTTCGTGTCGGCCTACCTTAGAGTTTAGGATCTGAGACTGCCCTCGTGTCGGCCTTCCCTCTAAAATCCATCTTGTGATGGTAACCTCTGGTTATGAGACCGCCTTTGTGTCGGCCAAACTTAGAGTTTAGGATCTGAGACCGCCCTCGTGTCAGCTTTCCTTCTAAAATCGATCTTGTGATGGTACCCTCTGGTTATGAGACCGCCTTTGTGTTGGCCTACCTTAGAGTTTAGGATCTGAGACCGCCCTCATGTCGGCTTTCCTTCTAAAATCCATCTTGTGATGGTAACCTCTGGTTATGAGACCGCCTTCGTGTCAGCCTACCTTAGAGTCTAGAATCTGAGACTGCCCTCGTGTCGACTTTACTTCTAAAACCAATCTTGTGATGCTACCATCTGGTTGTAATACCGCCTTCGTGTCGGCCTACCTTAGAGTTTAGGATCTGAGACTTCCCTCGTACCGACTTTCCTTTTGAAAATCCATCTTTTGATGGTAACCTTTGGTTATGAGACTGCCTTCATGTCGGCTTACCTTAGAGTTTAGGATCTGAGACTGCCCTCGTGTCGGCTTTCCTTTTAAAAATCCATCGGGTGATGGTAACCTCTGGTTATAAGAACGCCTTCGTGTCGGCCTACCTTAGAGTTTAGGATCTGAGACCCCCCTCGTGTCGGCTTACCCTCTAAAATCCATCTTGTGATTGTAACCTCTGGTTATGAGACCGCCTTTGTGTCGGCCTACCTTAGAGTTTAGGATCTGAGACAGCCCTCGTGTCAGCTTTCCTTCTAAAATCGATCTTGTGATGGTACCCTCTGGTTATGAGACCGCCTTCGTGTTGGCCTACCTTAGAGTTTAGGATTTGAGACCGCCCTCATGTTGGCTTTCCTTCTAAAATCCATCTTGTGATGGTAACCTCTGGTTATGAGACCGCCTTCGTGTCAGCCTACCTTAGAGTTTAGAATCTGAGACTGCCCCCGTGTCGACTTTCCTTCTAAAACCCATCTTGTGATGGTAACCTCTGGTTATGAGACCGCCTTCGTGTCAGCCTACCTTAGAGTTTAGAATCTGAGACTGCCCCCGTGTCGACTTTCCTTCTAAAACCCATCTTGTCATGGTACCATCTGGTTATAAGACCGCCTTCGTGTCGGCCTACCTTAGAATTTAGGATCTGAGACTTCCCTCGTACCGACTTTCCTTTTGAAAATCCATCTTATGATGGTAACCTTTGGTTATGAGACTGCCTTCATGTTGGCTTACCTTAGAGTTTAGGATCTGAGACTGCCCTCGTGTCGGCTTTCCTTTGGAAAATCCATCTGGTGATGGTAACCTCTAGTTATGAGACCGCTTTCGTGTCGGCCTACCTTAGAGTTTAGGATCTGAGACCGCCCTCGTGTCGGCTTTCCCTCTAAAATCCATCTTGTGATGGTAACCTCTGGTTATGAGACCGCCTTTGTGTCGGCCTACCTTAGAGTTTAGGATCTGAAACCGCCCTCGTGTCGGCTTTCCTTCTAAAATCGATCTTGTGATGGTACCCTCTGGTTATGACATTGCCTTCGTGTCGGCCTACCTTAGAGTTTAGGATCTGAGACTGCCCTCGTGTCGGCCTTCCCTCTAAAATCCATCTTGTGATGGTAACCTCTGGTTATGAGACCGCCTTTGTGTCGGCCAAACTTAGAGTTTAGGATCTGAGACCGCCCTCGTGTCAGCTTTCCTTCTAAAATCGATCTTGTGATGGTACCCTCTGGTTATGAGACCGCCTTTGTGTTGGCCTACCTTAGAGTTTAGGATCTGAGACCGCCCTCATGTCGGCTTTCCTTCTAAAATCCATCTTGTGAAGGTAACCTCTGGTTATGAGACCGCCTTCGTGTCAGCCTACCTTAGAGTCTAGAATCTGAGACTGCCCTCGTGTCGACTTTCCTTCTAAAACCAATCTTGTGATGCTACCATCTGGTTGTAATACCGCCTTCGTGTCGGCCTACCTTAGAGTTTAGGATCTGAGACTTCCCTCGTACCGACTTTCCTTTTGAAAATCCATCTTTTGATGGTAACCTTTGGTTATGAGACTGCCTTCATGTCGGCTTACCTTAGAGTTTAGGATCTGAGACTGCCCTCGTGTCGCCTTTCCTTTTGAAAATCCATCTGGTGATGGTAACCTCTGGTTATAAGAACGCCTTCGTGTCGGCCTACCTTAGAGTTTAGGATCTGAGACCCCCCTCGTGTCGGCTTACCCTCTAAAATCCATCTTGTGATTGTAACCTCTGGTTATGAGACCGCCTTTGTGTCGGCCTACCTTAGAGTTTAGGATCTGAGGCAGCCCTCGTGTCAGCTTTCCTTCTAAAATCGATCTTGTGATGGTACCCTCTGGTTATGAGACCGCCTTCGTGTTGGCCTACCTTAGAGTTTAGGATTTGAGACCGCCCTCATGTTGGCTTTTCTTCTAAAATCCATCTTGTGATGGTAACCTCTGGTTATGAGACCGCCTTCGTGTCAGCCTACCTTAGAGTTTAGAATCTGAGACTGCCCCCGTGTCGACTTTCCTTCTAAAACCCATCTTGTGATGGTAACCTCTGGTTATGAGACCGCCTTCGTGTCAGCCTACCTTAGAGTTTAGAATCTGAGACTGCCCCCGTGTCGACTTTCCTTCTAAAACCCATCTTGTCATGGTACCATCTGGTTATAAGACCGCCTTCGTGTCGGCCTACCTTAGAATTTAGGATCTGAGACTTCCCTCGTACCGACTTTCCTTTTGAAAATCCATCTTATGATGGTAACCTTTGGTTATGAGACTGCCTTCATGTTGGCTTACCTTAGAGTTTAGGATCTGAGACTGCCCTCGTGTCGGCTTTCCTTTGGAAAATCCATCTGGTGATGGTAACCTCTAGTTATGAGACCGCTTTCGTGTTGGCCTACCTTAGAGTTTAGGATCTGAGACCGCCCTCGTGTCGGCTTTCCCTCTAAAATCCATCTTGTGATGGTAACCTCTGGTTATGAGACCGCCTTTGTGTCGGCCTACCTTAGAGTTTAGGATCTGAAACCGCCCTCGTGTCGGCTTTCCTTCTAAAATCGATCTTGTGATGGTACCCTCTGGTTATGACATTGCCTTCGTGTCGGCCTACCTTAGAGTTTAGGATCTGAGACTGCCCTCGTGTCGGCCTTCCCTCTAAAATCCATCTTGTGATGGTAACCTCTGGTTATGAGACCGCCTTTGTGTCGGCCAAACTTAGAGTTTAGGATCTGAGACCGCCCTCGTGTCAGCTTTCCTTCTAAAATCGATCTTGTGATGGTACCCTCTGGTTATGAGACCGCCTTTGTGTTGGCCTACCTTAGAGTTTAGGATCTGAGACCGCCCTCATGTCGGCTTTCCTTCTAAAATCCATCTTGTGATGGTAACCTCTGGTTATGAGACCGCCTTCGTGTCAGCCTACCTTAGAGTCTAGAATCTGAGACTGCCCTCGTGTCGACTTTCCTTCTAAAACCAATCTTGTGATGCTACCATCTGGTTGTAATACCGCCTTCGTGTCGGCCTA
Organism: Lathyrus tuberosus; assembly: GCA_022829125.1. NCBI lineage: Eukaryota > Viridiplantae > Streptophyta > Magnoliopsida > Fabales > Fabaceae > Lathyrus > Lathyrus tuberosus. Next base: position 12,586,688 of record JALAZF010000038.1, read on the forward strand.
CCTTAGAGTTTAGGATCTGAGACTTCCCTCGTACCGACTTTCCTTTTGAAAATCCATCTTTTGATGGTAACCTTTGGTTATGAGACTGCCTTCATGTCGGCTTACCTTAGAGTTTAGGATCTGAGACTGCCCTCGTGTCGCCTTTCCTTTTGAAAATCCATCTGGTGATGGTAACCTCTGGTTATAAGAACGCCTTCGTGTCGGCCTACCTTAGAGTTTAGGATCTGAGACCCCCCTCGTGTCGGCTTACCCTCTAAAATCCATCTTGTGATTGTAACCTCTGGTTATGAGACCGCCTTTGTGTCGGCCTACCTTAGAGTTTAGGATCTGAGACAGCCCTCGTGTCAGCTTTCCTTCTAAAATCGATCTTGTGATGGTACCCTCTGGTTATGAGACCGCCTTCGTGTTGGCCTACCTTAGAGTTTAGGATTTGAGACCGCCCTCATGTTGGCTTTTCTTCTAAAATCCATCTTGTGATGGTAACCTCTGGTTATGAGACCGCCTTCGTGTCAGCCTACCTTAGAGTTTAGAATCTGAGACTGCCCCCGTGTCGACTTTCCTTCTAAAACCCATCTTGTGATGGTAACCTCTGGTTATGAGACCGCCTTCGTGTCAGCCTACCTTAGAGTTTAGAATCTGAGACTGCCCCCGTGTCGACTTTCCTTCTAAAACCCATCTTGTCATGGTACCATCTGGTTATAAGACCGCCTTCGTGTCGGCCTACCTTAGAATTTAGGATCTGAGACTTCCCTCGTACCGACTTTCCTTTTGAAAATTCATCTTATGATGGTAACCTTTGGTTATGAGACTGCCTTTATGTCGGCTTACCTTAGAGTTTAGGATCTGAGACTGCCCTCGTGTCGGCTTTCCTTTTGAAAATCCATCTGGTGATGGTAACCTCTAGTTATGAGACCGCCTTCGTGTCGGCCTACCTTAGAGTTTAGGATCTGAGACCGCCCTCGTGTCGGCTTTCCCTCTAAAATCCATCTTGTGATGGTAACCTCTGGTTATGAGACCGCCTTTGTGTCGGCCTACCTTAGAGTTTAGGATCTGAGACATCCCTCGTGTCAGCTTTCCTTCTAAAATCGATCTTGTGATGGTACCCTCTGGTTATGAGACCGCCTTCGTGTTGGCCTACCTTAGAGTTTAGGATTTGAGACCGCCCTCATGTTGGCTTTCCTTCTAAAATCCATCTTGTGATGGTAACCTCTGGTTATGAGACCGCCTTCGTGTCAGCCTACCTTAGAGTTTAGAATCTGAGATTGTCCCCGTGTCGACTTTCCTTCTAAAACCCATCTTGTGATGGTAACCTCTGGTTATGAGACCGCCTTCGTGTCAGCCTACCTTAGAGTTTAGAATCTGAGACTGCCCCCGTGTCGACTTTCCTTCTAAAACCCATCTTGTGATGGTACCATCTGGTTATAAGACCGCCTTCGTGTCGGTCTACCTTAGAGTTTAGGATCTGAGACTTCCCTCGTACCGACTTTCCTTTTGAAAATCCATCTTATGATGGTAACCTTTGGTTATGAGACTGCCTTCATGTTGGCTTACCTTAGAGTTTAGGATCTGAGACTGCCCTCGTGTCGGCTTTCCTTTTGAAAATCCATCTGGTGATGGTAACCTCTAGTTATGAGACCGCCTTCGTGTCGGCCTACCTTAGAGTTTAGGATCTGAGACCGCCCTCGTGTCGGCTTTCCCTCTAAAATCCATCTTGTGATGGTAACCTCTGGTTCTGAGACCGCCTTTGTGTCGGCCTACCTTAGAGTTTAGGATCTGAAACCGCCCTCGTGTCGGCTTTCCTTCTAAAATCGATCTTGTGATGGTACCCTCTGGTTATGACATTGCCTTCGTGTCGGCCTACCTTAGAGTTTAGGATCTGAGACTGCCCTCGTGTCGGCCTTCCCTCTAAAATCCATCTTGTGATGGTAACCTCTGGTTATGAGACCGCCTTTGTGTCGGAAAACCTTAGAGTTTAGGATCTGAGACCGCCCTCGTGTCAGCTTTCCTTCTAAAATCGATCTTGTGATGGTACCCTCTGGTTATGAGACCGCCTTTGTGTTGGCCTACCTTAGAGTTTAGGATCTGAGACCGCCCTCATGTCGGCTTTCCTTCTAAAATCCATCTTGTGATGGTAACCTCTGGTTATGAGACCGCCTTCGTGTCAGCCTACCTTAGAGTCTAGAATCTGAGACTGCCCTCGTGTCGACTTTCCTTCTAAAACCAATCTTGTGATTCTACCATCTGGTTGTAATACCGCCTTCGTGTCGGCTTACCTTAGAGTTTAGGATCTGAGACTTCCCTCATACCGACTTTCCTTTTGAAAATCCATCTTTTGATGGTAACCTTTGGTTATGAGACTGCCTTCATGTCGGCTTACCTTAGAGTTTAGGATCTGAGACTGCCCTCGTGTCGGCTTTCCTTTTGAAAATCCATCTGGTGATGGTAACCTCTGGTTATGAGACCGCCTTCGTGTCGGCCTACCTTAGAGTTTAGGATCTGAGACCGCCCGCGTGTCGACTTTCCCTCTAAAATCCATCTTGTGATGGTAACCTTTAGTTATGAGACCGCCTTTGTGTCGGCCTACCTTAGAGTTTAGGATCTGAGACCGCCCTCGTGTCGGTTTTCCTTCTAAAATCGATCTTGTGATGGTACCCTTTGGTTTTGAGATTGCCTTCATCTCGGCTTACCTTAGAGTTTAGGATCTGAGACTGCCCTCGTGTCGGCTTTCCTTTTTAAAATCCATCTGGTGATGGTAACCTCTGGTTATGAGACCGCCTTTGTGTCGGGCTACCTTAGAGTTTAGGATCTGAGACCGCCCTCGTGTCGGCTTTCCTTCTAAAATCGATCTTGTGATGGTACCCACTGGTTAATGCATTGCCTTCGTGTCGGCCTACCTTAGAGTTTAGGATCTGAGACGCCCTCGTGTCGGCTTTCCTTTTGAAAATTCATTGGGTGATGGTAACCTCTGGTTATGAGACCGCCTTCGTGTCGGCCTACCTTAGAGTTTAGGATCTGAGACTACCCTCGTGTCGGGTTTCCTTTTGAAAATTCATTGGGTGATGGTAACCTCTGGTTATGAGACCGCCTTCGTGTCGGCCTACCTTAGAGTTTAGGATCTGAGACTACCCTCGTGTCGGGTTTCCCTCTAAAATCCATCTTGTGATGGTACCCTCTGGTTATGAGACCGCCTTCGTGTTGGCCTACCTTAGAGTTTAGGATTTGAGACCGCCCTCGTGTTGGCTTTCCTTCTAAAATCCATCTTGTGATGGTACCCTCTGGTTATGAGACCGCCTTCGTGTTGGCCTACCTTAGAGTTTAGGATTTGAGACCGCCCTCGTGTTGGCTTTCCTTCTAAAATCCATCTTGTGATGGTAACCTCTGGTTATGAGACCGCCTTCGTGTCAGCCTACCTTAGAGTTTAGAATCTGAGACTGCCCCCGTGTCGACTTTCCTTCTAAAACCCATCTTGTGATGGTAACCTCTGGTTATGAGACCGCCTTCGTGTCAGCCTACCTTAGAGTTTAGAATCTGAGACTGCCCCCGTGTCGACTTTCCTTCTAAAACCCATCTTGTCATGGTACCATCTGGTTATAAGACCGCCTTCGTGTCGGCCTACCTTAGAATTTAGGATCTGAGACTTCCCTCGTACCGACTTTCCTTTTGAAAATCCATCTTATGATGGTAACCTTTGGTTATGAGACTACCTTCATGTCGGCTTACCTTAGAGTTTAGGATCTGAGACTGCCCTCGTGTCGGCTTTCCTTTTGAAAATCCATCTGGTGATGGTAACCTCTAGTTATGAGACCGCCTTTGTGTCGGCCTACCTTAGAGTTTAGGATCTGAGACATCCCTCGTGTCAGCTTTCCTTCTAAAATCGATCTTGTGATGGTACCCTCTAGTTATGAGACCGCCTTCGTGTTGGCCTACCTTAGAGTTTAGGATTTGAGACCGCCCTCATGTTGGCTTTCCTTCTAAAATCCATCTTGTGATGGTAACCTCTGGTTATGAGACCGCCTTCGTGTCAGCCTACCTTAGAGTTTAGAATCTGAGACTGTCCCCGTGTCGACTTTCCTTCTAAAACCCATCTTGTGATGGTAACCTCTGGTTATGAGACCGCCTTCGTGTCAGCCTACCTTAGAGTTTAGAATCTGAGACTGCCCCCATGTCGACTTTCCTTCTAAAACCCATCTTGTGATGGTACCATCTGGTTATAAGACCGCCTTCGTGTCGGCCTACCTTAGAGTTTAGGATCTGAGACTTCCCTCGTACCGACTTTCCTTTTGAAAATCCATCTTATGATGGTAACCTTTGGTTATGAGACTGCCTTCATGTTGGCTTACCTTAGAGTTTAGGATCTGAGACTGCCCTCGTGTCGGCTTTCCTTTTGAAAATCCATCTGGTGATGGTAACCTCTAGTTATGAGACCGCCTTCGTGTCGGCCTACCTTTGAGTTTAGGATCTGAGACCGCCCTCGTGTCGGCTTTCCCTCTAAAATCCATCTTGTGATGGTAACCTCTGGTTATGAGACCGCCTTTGTGTCGGCCTACCTTAGAGTTTAGGATCTGAAACCGCCCTCGTGTCGGCTTTCCTTCTAAAATCGATCTTGTGATGGTACCCTCTGGTTATGACATTGCCTTCGTGTCGGCCTACCTTAGAGTTTAGGATCTGAGACTGCACTCATGTCGGCCTTCCCTCTAAAATCCATCTTGTGATGGTAACCTCTGGTTATGAGACCGCCTTTGTGTCGGCCAAACTTAGAGTTTAGGATCTGAGACCGCCCTCGTGTCAGCTTTCCTTCTAAAATCGATCTTGTGATGGTACCCTCTGGTTATGAGACCGCCTTTGTGTTGGCCTACCTTAGAGTTTAGGATCTGAGACCGCCCTCATGTCGGCTTTCCTTCTAAAATCCATCTTGTGATGATAACCTCTGGTTATGAGACCGCCTTCGTGTCAGCCTACCTTAGAGTTTAGAATCTGAGATTGTCCCCGTGTCGACTTTCCTTCTAAAACCCATCTTGTGATGGTAACCTCTGGTTATGAGACCGCCTTCGTGTCAGCCTACCTTAGAGTTTAGAATCTGAGACTGCCCCCGTGTCGACTTTCCTTCTAAAACCCATCTTGTGATGGTACCATCTGGTTATAAGACCGCCTTCGTGTCGGCCTACCTTAGAGTTTAGGATCTGAGACTTCCCTCGTACCGACTTTCCTTTTGAAAATCCATCTTATGATGGTAACCTTTGGTTATGAGACTGCCTTCATGTTGGCTTACCTTAGAGTTTAGGATCTGAGACTGCCCTCGTGTCGGCTTTCCTTTTGAAAATCCATCTGGTGATGGTAACCTCTAGTTATGAGACCGCCTTCGTGTCGGCCTACCTTAGAGTTTAGGATCTGAGACCGCCCTCGTGTCGGCTTTCCCTCTAAAATCCATCTTGTGATGGTAACCTCTGGTTCTGAGACCGCCTTTGTGTCGGCCTACCTTAGAGTTTAGGATCTGAAACCGCCCTCGTGTCGGCTTTCCTTCTAAAATCGATCTTGTGATGGTACCCTCTGGTTATGACATTGCCTTCGTGTCGGCCTACCTTAGAGTTTAGGATCTGAGACTGCCCTCGTGTCGGCCTTCCCTCTAAAATCCATCTTGTGATGGTAACCTCTGGTTATGAGACCGCCTTTGTGTCGGCAAACCTTAGAGTTTAGGATCTGAGACCGCCCTCGTGTCAGCTTTCCTTCTAAAATCGATCTTGTGATGGTACCCTCTGGTTATGAGACCGCCTTCGTGTTGGCCTACCTTAGAGTTTAGGATTTGAGACCGCCCTCGTGTTGGCTTTCCTTCTAAAATCCATCTTGTGATGGTAACCTCTGGTTATGAGACCGCCTTCGTGTCAGCCTACCTTAGAGTTTAGAATCTGAGACTGCCCCCGTGTCGACTTTCCTTCTAAAACCCATCTTGTGATGGTAACCTCTGGTTATGAGACCGCCTTCGTGTCAGCCTACCTTAGAGTTTAGAATCTGAGACTGCCCCCGTGTCGACTTTCCTTCTAAAACCCATCTTGTCATGGTACCATCTGGTTATAAGACCGCCTTCGTGTCGGCCTACCTTAGAATTTAGGATCTGAGACTTCCCTCGTACCGACTTTCCTTTTGAAAATCCATCTTATGATGGTAACCTTTGGTTATGAGACTACCTTCATGTCGGCTTACCTTAGAGTTTAGGATCTGAGACTGCCCTCGTGTCGGCTTTCCTTTTGAAAATCCATCTGGTGATGGTAACCTCTAGTTATGAGACCGCCTTTGTGTCGGCCTACCTTAGAGTTTAGGATCTGAGACATCCCTCGTGTCAGCTTTCCTTCTAAAATCGATCTTGTGATGGTACCCTCTAGTTATGAGACCGCCTTCGTGTTGGCCTACCTTAGAGTTTAGGATTTGAGACCGCCCTCATGTTGGCTTTCCTTCTAAAATCCATCTTGTGATGGTAACCTCTGGTTATGAGACCGCCTTCGTGTCAGCCTACCTTAGAGTTTAGAATCTGAGACTGTCCCCGTGTCGACTTTCCTTCTAAAACCCATCTTGTGATGGTAACCTCTGGTTATGAGACCGCCTTCGTGTCAGCCTACCTTAGAGTTTAGAATCTGAGACTGCCCCCATGTCGACTTTCCTTCTAAAACCCATCTTGTGATGGTACCATCTGGTTATAAGACCGCCTTCGTGTCGGCCTACCTTAGAGTTTAGGATCTGAGACTTCCCTCGTACCGACTTTCCTTTTGAAAATCCATCTTATGATGGTAACCTTTGGTTATGAGACTGCCTTCATGTTGGCTTACCTTAGAGTTTAGGATCTGAGACTGCCCTCGTGTCGGCTTTCCTTTTGAAAATCCATCTGGTGATGGTAACCTCTAGTTATGAGACCGCCTTCGTGTCGGCCTACCTTTGAGTTTAGGATCTGAGACCGCCCTCGTGTCGGCTTTCCCTCTAAAATCCATCTTGTGATGGTAACCTCTGGTTATGAGACCGCCTTTGTGTCGGCCTACCTTAGAGTTTAGGATCTGAAACCGCCCTCGTGTCGGCTTTCCTTCTAAAATCGATCTTGTGATGGTACCCTCTGGTTATGACATTGCCTTCGTGTCGGCCTACCTTAGAGTTTAGGATCTGAGACTGCACTCGTGTCGGCCTTCCCTCTAAAATCCATCTTGTGATGGTAACCTCTGGTTATGAGACCGCCTTTGTGTCGGCCAAACTTAGAGTTTAGGATCTGAGACCGCCCTCGTGTCAGCTTTCCTTCTAAAATCGATCTTGTGATGGTACCCTCTGGTTATGAGACCGCCTTTGTGTTGGCCTACCTTAGAGTTTAGGATCTGAGACCGCCCTCATGTCGGCTTTCCTTCTAAAATCCATCTTGTGATGATAACCTCTGGTTATGAGACCGCCTTCGTGTCAGCCTACCTTAGAGTTTAGAATCTGAGATTGTCCCCGTGTCGACTTTCCTTCTAAAACCCATCTTGTGATGGTAACCTCTGGTTATGAGACCGCCTTCGTGTCAGCCTACCTTAGAGTTTAGAATCTGAGACTGCCCCCGTGTCGACTTTCCTTCTAAAACCCATCTTGTGATGGTACCATCTGGTTATAAGACCGCCTTCGTGTCGGCCTACCTTAGAGTTTAGGATCTGAGACTTCCCTCTACCGACTTTCCTTTTGAAAATCCATCTTATGATGGTAACCTTTGGTTATGAGACTGCCTTCATGTTGGCTTACCTTAGAGTTTAGGATCTGAGACTGCCCTCGTGTCGGCTTTCCTTTTGAAAATCCATCTGGTGATGGTAACCTCTAGTTATGAGACCGCCTTCGTGTCGGCCTACCTTAGAGTTTAGGATCTGAGACCGCCCTCGTGTCGGCTTTCCCTCTAAAATCCATCTTGTGATGGTAACCTCTGGTTCTGAGACCGCCTTTGTGTCGGCCTACCTTAGAGTTTAGGATCTGAAACCGCCCTCGTGTCGGCTTTCCTTCTAAAATCGATCTTGTGATGGTACCCTCTGGTTATGACATTGCCTTCGTGTCGGCCTACCTTAGAGTTTAGGATCTGAGACTGCCCTCGTGTCGGCCTTCCCTCTAAAATCCATCTTGTGATGGTAACCTCTGGTTATGAGACCGCCTTTGTGTCGGCAAACCTTAGAGTTTAGGATCTGAGACCGCCCTCGTGTCAGCTTTCCTTCTAAAATCGATCTTGTGATGGTACCCTCTGGTTATGAGACCGCCTTTGTGTTGGCCTACCTTAGAGTTTAGGATCTGAGACCGCCCTCATGTCGGCTTTCCTTCTAAAATCCATCTTGTGATGGTAACCTCTGGTTATGAGACCGCCTTCGTGTCAGCCTACCTTAGAGTCTAGAATCTGAGACTGCCCTCGTGTCGACTTTCCTTCTAAAACCAATCTTGTGATTCTACCATCTGGTTGTAATACCGCCTTCGTGTCGGCTTACCTTAGAGTTTAGGATCTGAGACTTCCCTCATACCGACTTTCCTTTTGAAAATCCATCTTTTGATGGTAACCTTTGGTTATGAGACTGCCTTCATGTCGGCTTACCTTAGAGTTTAGGATCTGAGACTGCCCTCGTGTCGGCTTTCCTTTTATAAATCCATCTGGTGATGGTAACCTCTGGTTATGAGACCGCCTTCGTGTCGGCCTACCTTAGAGTTTAGGATCTGAGACCGCCCGCGTGTCGACTTTCCCTCTAAAATCCATCTTGTGATGGTAACCTTTAGTTATGAGACCGCCTTTGTGTCGGCCTACCTTAGAGTTTAGGATCTGAGACCGCCCTCGTGTCGGTTTTCCTTCTAAAATCGATCTTGTGATGGTACCCTTTGGTTTTGAGATTGCCTTCATGTCGGCTTACCTTAGAGTTTAGGATCTGAGACTGCCCTCGTGTCGGCTTTCCTTTTTAAAATCCATCTGGTGATGGTAACCTCTGGTTATGAGACCGCCTTTGTGTCGGGCTACCTTAGAGTTTAGGATCTGAGACCGCCCTAGTGTCGGCTTTCCTTCTAAAATCGATCTTGTGATGGTACCCACTGGTTAATGCATTGCCTTCGTGTCGGCCTACCTTAGAGTTTAGGATCTGAGACGCCCTCGTGTCGGCTTTCCTTTTGAAAATTCATTGGGTGATGGTAACCTCTGGTTATGAGACCGCCTTCGTGTCGGCCTACCTTAGAGTTTAGGATCTGAGACTACCCTCGTGTCGGGTTTCCTTTTGAAAATTCATTGGGTGATGGTAACCTCTGGTTATGAGACCGCCTTCGTGTCGGCCTACCTTAGAGTTTAGGATCTGAGACTACCCTCGTGTCGGGTTTCCCTCTAAAATCCATCTTGTGATGGTACCCTCTGGTTATGAGACCGCCTTCGTGTTGGCCTACCTTAGAGTTTAGGATTTGAGACCGCCCTCGTGTTGGCTTTCCTTCTAAAATCCATCTTGTGATGGTAACCTCTGGTTATGAGACCGCCTTCGTGTCAGCCTACCTTAGAGTTTAGAATCTGAGACTGCCCCCGTGTCGACTTTCCTTCTAAAACCCATCTTGTGATGGTAACCTCTGGTTATGAGACCGCCTTCGTGTCAGCCTACCTTAGAGTTTAGAATCTGAGACTGCCCCCGTGTCGACTTTCCTTCTAAAACCCATCTTGTCATGGTACCATCTGGTTATAAGACCGCCTTCGTGTCGGCCTACCTTAGAATTTAGGATCTGAGACTTCCCTCGTACCGACTTTCCTTTTGAAAATCCATCTTATGATGGTAACCTTTGGTTATGAGACTACCTTCATGTCGGCTTACCTTAGAGTTTAGGATCTGAGACTGCCCTCGTGTCGGCTTTCCTTTTGAAAATCCATCTGGTGATGGTAACCTCTAGTTATGAGACCGCCTTTGTGTCGGCCTACCTTAGAGTTTAGGATCTGAGACATCCCTCGTGTTAGCTTTCCTTCTAAAATCGATCTTGTGATGGTACCCTCTGGTTATGAGACCGCCTTCGTGTTGGCCTACCTTAGAGTTTAGGATTTGAGACCGCCCTCATGTTGGCTTTCCTTCTAAAATCCATCTTGTGATGGTAACCTCTGGTTATGAGACCGCCTTCGTGTCAGCCTACCTTAGAGTTTAGAATCTGAGACTGTCCCCGTGTCGGCTTTCCTTCTAAAACCCATCTTGTGATGGTAACCTCTGGTTATGAGACCGCCTTCGTGTCAGCCTACCTTAGAGTTTAGAATCTGAGACTGCCCCCATGTCGACTTTCCTTCTAAAACCCATCTTGTGATGGTACCATCTGGTTATAAGACCGCCTTCGTGTCGGCCTACCTTAGAGTTTAGGATCTGAGACTTCCCTCGTACCGACTTTCCTTTTGAAAATCCATCTTATGATGGTAACCTTTGGTTATGAGACTGCCTTCATGTTGGCTTACCTTAGAGTTTAGGATCTGAGACTGCCCTCGTGTCGGCTTTCCTTTTGAAAATCCATCTGGTGATGGTAACCTCTAGTTATGAGACCGCCTTCGTGTCGGCCTACCTTTGAGTTTAGGATCTGAGACCGCCCTCGTGTCGGCTTTCCCTCTAAAATCCATCTTGTGATGGTAACCTCTGGTTATGAGACCGCCTTTGTGTCGGCCTACCTTAGAGTTTAGGATCTGAAACCGCCCTCGTGTCGGCTTTCCTTCTAAAATCGATCTTGTGATGGTACCCTCTGGTTATGACATTGCCTTCGTGTCGGCCTACCTTAGAGTTTAGGATCTGAGACTGCACTCGTGTCGGCCTTCCCTCTAAAATCCATCTTGTGATGGTAACCTCTGGTTATGAGACCGCCTTTGTGTCGGCCAAACTTAGAGTTTAGGATCTGAGACCGCCCTCGTGTCAGCTTTCCTTCTAAAATCGATCTTGTGATGGTACCCTCTGGTTATGCGACCGCCTTTGTGTTGGCCTACCTTAGAGTTTAGGATCTTAGACCGCCCTCATGTCGGCTTTCCTTCTAAAATCCATCTTGTGATGATAACCTCTGGTTATGAGACCGCCTTCGTGTCAGCCTACCTTAGAGTCTAGAATCTGAGACTGCCCTCGTGTCGACTTTCCTTCTAAAACCAATCTTGAGATGCTACCATCTGGTTGTAATACCGCCTTCGTGTCGGCCTACCTTAGAGTTTAGGATCTGAGACTTCCCTCGTACCGACTTTCCTTTTGAAAATCCATCTTTTGATGGTAACCTTTGGTTATGAGACTGCCTTCATGTCGGCTTACCTTAGAGTTTAGGATCTGAGACTGCCCTCGTGTCGGCTTTCCTTTTGAAAATCCATCTGGTGATGGTAACCTCTAGTTATGAGACCGCCTTCGTGTCGGCCTACCTTAGAGTTTAGGATCTGAGACCGCCCTCGTGTCGGCTTTCCCTCTAAAATCCATCTTGTGATGGTAACCTCTGGTTATGAGACCGCCTTTGTGTCGGCCTACCTTAGAGTTTAGGATCTGAAACCGCCCTCGTGTCGGCTTTCCTTCTAAAATCGATCTTGTGATGGTACCCTCTGGTTATGACATTGCCTTAGTGTCGGCCTACCTTAGAGTTTAGGATCTGAGACTGCACTCGTGTCGGCCTTCCCTCTAAAATCCATCTTGTGATGGTAACCTCTGGTTATGAGACCGCCTTTGTGTCGGCCAAACTTAGAGTTTAGGATCTGAGACCGCCCTCGTGTCAGCTTTCCTTCTAAAATCGATCTTGTGATGGTACCCTCTGGTTATGAGACCGCCTTTGTGTTGGCCTACCTTAGAGTTTAGGATCTGAGACCGCCCTCATGTCGGCTTTCCTTCTAAAATCCATCTTGTGATGATAACCTCTGGTTATGAGACCGCCTTCGTGTCAGCCTACCTTAGAGTCTAGAATCTGAGACTGCCCTCGTGTCGACTTTCCTTCTAAAACCAATCTTGTGATGCTACCATCTGGTTGTAATACCGCCTTCGTGTCGGCCTACCTTAGAGTTTAGGATCTGAGACTTCCCTCGTACCGACTTTCCTTTTGAAAATCCATCTTTTGATGGTAACCTTTGGTTATGAGACTGCCTTCATGTCGGCTTACCTTAGAGTTTAGGATCTGAGACTGCCCTCGTGTCGGCTTTCCTTTTGAAAATCCATCTGGTGATGGTAACCTCTGGTTATAAGAACGCCTTCGTGTCGGCCTACCTTAGAGTTTAGGATCTGAGACCCCCCTCGTGTCGGCTTACCCTCTAAAATCCATCTTGTGATTGTAACCTCTGGTTATGAGACCGCCTTTGTGTCGGCCTACCTTAGAGTTTAGGATCTGAGACAGCCCTCGTGTCAGCTTTCCTTCTAAAATCGATCTTGTGATGGTACCCTCTGGTTATGAGACCGCCTTCGTGTTGGCCTACCTTAGAGTTTAGGATTTGAGACCGCCCTCATGTTGGCTTTCCTTCTAAAATCCATCTTGTGATGGTAACCTCTGGTTATGAGACCGCCTTCGTGTCAGCCTACCTTAGAGTTTAGAATCTGAGACTGCCCCCGTGTCGACTTTCCTTCTAAAACCCATCTTGTGATGGTAACCTCTGGTTATGAGACCGCCTTCGTGTCAGCCTACCTTAGAGTTTAGAATCTGAGACTGCCCCCGTGTCGACTTTCCTTCTAAAACCCATCTTGTCATGGTACCATCTGGTTATAAGACCGCCTTCGTGTCGGCCTACCTTAGAATTTAGGATCTGAGACTTCCCTCGTACCGACTTTCCTTTTGAAAATTCATCTTATGATGGTAACCTTTGGTTATGAGACTGCCTTCATGTCGGCTTACCTTAGAGTTTAGGATCTGAGACTGCCCTCGTGTCGGCTTTCCTTTTGAAAATCCATCTGGTGATGGTAACCTCTAGTTATGAGACCGCCTTCGTGTCGGCCTACCTTAGAGTTTAGGATCTGAGACCGCCCTCGTGTAGGCTTTCCCTCTAAAATCCATCTTGTGATGGTAACCTCTGGTTATGAGACCGCCTTTGTGTCGGCCTACCTTAGAGTTTAGGATCTGAGACATCCCTCGTGTCAGCTTTCCTTCTAAAATCGATCTTGTGATGGTACCCTCTGGTTATGAGACCGCCTTCGTGTTGGCCTACCTTAGAGTTTAGGATTTGAGACCGCCCTCATGTTGGCTTTCCTTCTAAAATCCATCTTGTGATGGTAACCTCTGGTTATGAGACCGCCTTCGTGTCAGCCTACCTTAGAGTTTAGAATCTGAGATTGTCCCCGTGTCGACTTTCCTTCTAAAACCCATCTTGTGATGGTAACCTCTGGTTATGAGACCGCCTTCGTGTCAGCCTACCTTAGAGTTTAGAATCTGAGACTGCCCCCGTGTCGACTTTCCTTCTAAAACCCATCTTGTGATGGTACCATCTGGTTATAAGACCGCCTTCGTGTCGGCCTACCTTAGAGTTTAGGATCTGAGACTTCCCTCGTACCGACTTTCCTTTTGAAAATCCATCTTATGATGGTAACCTTTGGTTATGAGACTGCCTTCATGTTGGCTTACCTTAGAGTTTAGGATCTGAGACTGCCCTCGTGTCGGCTTTCCTTTTGAAAATCCATCTGGTGATGGTAACCTCTAGTTATGAGACCGCCTTCGTGTCGGCCTACCTTAGAGTTTAGGATCTGAGACCGCCCTCGTGTCGGCTTTCCCTCTAAAATCCATCTTGTGATGGTAACCTCTGGTTATGAGACCGCCTTTGTGTCGGCCTACCTTAGAATTTAGGATCTGAAACCGCCCTCGTGTCGGCTTTCCTTCTAAAATCGATCTTGTGATGGTACCCTCTGGTTATGACATTGCCTTCGTGTCGGCCTACCTTAGAGTTTAGGATCTGAGACTGCCCTCGTGTCGGCCTTCCCTCTAAAATCCATCTTGTGATGGTAACCTCTGGTTATGAGACCGCCTTTGTGTCGGCCAACCTTAGAGTTTAGGATCTGAGACCGCCCTCGTGTCAGCTTTCCTTCTAAAATCGATCTTGTGATGGTACCCTCTAGTTATGAGACCGCCTTTGTGTTGGCCTACCTTAGAGTTTAGGATCTGAGACCGCCCTCATGTCGGCTTTCCTTCTAAAATCCATCTTGTGATGGTAACCTCTGGTTATGAGACCGCCTTCGTGTCAGCCTACCTTAGAGTCTAGAATCTGAGACTGCCCTCGTGTCGACTTTCCTTCTAAAACCAATCTTGTGATGCTACCATCTGGTTGTAATACCGCCTTCGTGTCGGCCTACCTTAGAGTTTAGGATCTGAGACTTCCCTCATACCGACTTTCCTTTTGAAAATCCATCTTTTGATGGTAACCTTTGGTTATGAGACTGCCTTCATGTCGGCTTACCTTAGAGTTTAGGATCTGAGACTGCCCTCGTGTCGGCTTTCCTTTTGAAAATCCATCTGGTGATGGTAACCTCTGGTTATGAGACTGCCTTCGTGTCGGCCTACCTTAGAGTTTAGGATCTGAGACCGCCCGCGTGTCGGCTTTCCCTCTAAAATCCATCTTGTGATGGTAACCTTTAGTTATGAGACCGCCTTTGTGTCGGCCTACCTTAGAGTTTAGGATCTGAGACCGCCCTCGTGTCGGTTTTCCTTCTAAAATCGATCTTGTGATGGTACCCTTTGGTTTTGAGATTGCCTTCATGTCGGCTTACCTTAGAGTTTAGGATCTGAGACTGCCCTCGTGTCGGCTTTCCTTTTGAAAATCCATCTGGTGATGGTAACCTCTGGTTATGAGACCGCCTTCGTGTCGGCCTACCTTAGAGTTTAGGATCTGAGACCGCCCGCGTGTCGGCTTTCCCTCTAAAATCCATCTTGTGATGGTAACCTTTAGTTATGAGACCGCCTTTGTGTCGGCCTACCTTTGAGTTTAGGATCTGAGACCGCCCTCGTGTCGGTTTTCCTTCTAAAATCGATCTTGTGATGGTACCCTTTGGTTTTGAGATTGCCTTCATGTCGGCTTACCTTAGAGTTTAGGATCTGAGACTGCCCTCGTGTCGGCTTTCCTTTTTAAAATCCATCTGGTGATGGTAACCTCTGGTTATGAGACCGCCTTTGTGTCGGGCTACCTTAGAGTTTAGGATCTGAGGCCGCCCTCGTGTCGGCTTTCCTTCTAAAATCGATCTTGTGATGGTACCGACTGGTTAATGCATTGCCTTCGTGTCGGCCTACCTTAGAGTTTAGGATCTGAGACGCCCTCGTGTCGGCTTTCCTTTTGAAAATTCATTGGGTGATGGTAACCTCTGGTTATGAGACCGCCTTCGTGTCGGCCTACCTTAGAGTTTAGGATCTGAGACTACCCTCGTGTCGGGTTTCCCTCTAAAATCCATCTTGTGATGGTAACCTCTGGTTATGAGACCGCCTTTGTGTCGGCCTACCTTAGAGTTTAGGATCTGAGACCGCCCTCGTGTCAGCTTTCCTTCTAAAATCGATCTTGTGATGGTACCCTCTAGTTATGAGACCGCCTTTGTGTTGGCCTACCGTAGAGTTTAGGATCTGAGACCGCCCTCATGTCGGCTTTCCTTCTAAAATCCATCTTGTGATGGTAACCTCTGGTTGTGAGACCGCCTTCGTGTCAGCCTACCTTAGAGTTTAGAATCTGAGACTGCCCTCGTGTCGACTTTCCTTCTAAAACCCATCTTGTGATGGTACCATCTGGTTATAAGACCGCCTTCGTGTCGGCCTACCTTAGAGTTTAGGATCAGAGACTTCCCTCGTACCAAATTTCCTTTTGTAAATCCATCTTATGATGGTAACCTTTGGTTATGAGACTGCCTTCATGTCGGCTTACCCTAGAGTTTAGGATCTAAGACTGCCCTCGTGTCGGCTTTCCTTTTGAAAATCCATCTGGTGATGGTAACCTCTGGTTATGAGACCGCCTTCTGTCGGCCTACCTTAGAGTTTAGGATCTGTGACCGCCCTCGTGTCGGCTTTCCCTCTAAAATCCATCTTGTGATGGTAACCTCTGGTTATGAGACCGCCTTTGTGTCGGCCTACCTTAGAGTTTAGGATCTGAGACCGCCCTCGTGTCAGCTTTCCTTCTAAAATCGATCTTGTGATGGTACACTCTAGTTATGAGATCGCCTTTGTGTTAGCCTACCGTAGAGTTTAGGATCTGAGACCGCCCTCGTGTCGGTTTTCCTTCTAAAATCGATCTTGTGATGGTACCCTTTGGTTTTGAGATTGCCTTCATGTCGGCTTACCTTAGAGTTTAGGATCTGAGACTGCCCTCGTGTCGGCTTTCCTTTTTAAAATCCATCTGGTGATGGTAACCTCTGGTTATGAGACCGCCTTTGTGTCGGGCTACCTTAGAGTTTAGGATCTGAGACCGCCCTCGTGTCGGCTTTCCTTCTAAAATCGATCTTGTGATGGTACCGACTGGTTAATGCATTGCCTTCGTGTCGGCCTACCTTAGAGTTTAGGATCTGAGACGCCCTCGTGTCGGCTTTCCTTTTGAAAATTCATTGGGTGATGGTAACCTCTGGTTATGAGACCGCCTTCGTGTCGGCCTACCTTAGAGTTTAGGATCTGAGACTACCCTCGTGTCGGGTTTCCCTCTAAAATCCATCTTGTGATGGTAACCTCTGGTTATGAGACCGCCTTTGTGTCGGCCTACCTTAGAGTTTAGGATCTGAGACCGCCCTCGTGTCAGCTTTCCTTCTAAAATCGATCTTGTGATGGTACCCTCTAGTTATGAGACCGCCTTTGTGTTGGCCTACCGTAGAGTTTAGGATCTGAGACCGCCCTCATGTCGGCTTTCCTTCTAAAATCCATCTTGTGATGGTAACCTCTGGTTGTGAGACCGCCTTCGTGTCAGCCTACCTTAGAGTTTAGAATCTGAGACTGCCCTCGTGTCGACTTTCCTTCTAAAACCCATCTTGTGATGGTACCATCTGGTTATAAGACCGCCTTCGTGTCGGCCTACCTTAGAGTTTAGGATCAGAGACTTCCCTCGTACCAAATTTCCTTTTGTAAATCCATCTTATGATGGTAACCTTTGGTTATGAGACTGCCTTCATGTCGGCTTACCCTAGAGTTTAGGATCTAAGACTGCCCTCGTGTCGGCTTTCCTTTTGAAAATCCATCTGGTGATGGTAACCTCTGGTTATGAGACCGCCTTCTGTCGGCCTACCTTAGAGTTTAGGATCTGTGACCGCCCTCGTGTCGGCTTTCCCTCTAAAATCCATCTTGTGATGGTAACCTCTGGTTATGAGACCGCCTTTGTGTCGGCCTACCTTAGAGTTTAGGATCTGAGACCGCCCTCGTGTCAGCTTTCCTTCTAAAATCGATCTTGTGATGGTACACTCTAGTTATGAGATCGCCTTTGTGTTAGCCTACCGTAGAGTTTAGGATCTGAGACCGCCCTCATGTCGGCTTTCCTTCTAAAATCCATCTTGTGATGGTAACCTCTGGTTATGAGACCTCCTTCGTGTCAGCCTACCTTAGAGTTCAGAATCTGAGACTGCCCTCATGTCGACTTTCCTTCTAAAACCCATCTTGTGATGATACCATCTGGTTATAAGACCGCCTTCGTGTCGGCCTACCTTAGAGTTTAGGATCTGAGACCGCCCTCGTGTCAGCTTTCCTTCTAAAATCGATCTTGTGATGGTACCCTCTGGTTATGAGACCGCCTTTGTGTTGGCCTACCTTAGAGTTTAGGATCTGAGACCGCCCTCATGTCGGCTTTCCTTCTAAAATCCATCTTGTGATGGAAACCTCTGGTTATGAGACCGCATTCGTGTCAGCCTACCTTAGAGTCTAGAATCTGAGACTGCCCTCGTGTCGACTTTCCTTCTAAAACCAATCTTGTGATGCTACCATCTGGTTGTAATACCGCCTTCGTGTCGGCCTACCTTAGAGTTTAGGATCTGAGACTTCCCTCGTACCGACTTTCCTTTTGAAAATCCATCTTTTGATGGTAACCTTTGGTTATGAGACTGCCTTCATGTCGGCTTACCTTAGAGTTTAGGATCTGAGACTGCCCTCGTGTCGGCTTTCCTTTTGAAAATCCATCTGGTGATGGTAACCTCTGGTTATGAGACCGCCTTCGTGTCGGCCTACCTTAGAGTTTAGGATCTGAGACCGCCCGCGTGTCGGCTTTCCCTCTAAAATCCATCTTGTGATGGTAACCTTTGGTTATGAGACCGCCTTTGTGTCGGCCTACCTTAGAGTTTAGGATCTGAGACCGCCCTCGTGTCGGCTTTCCTTTTGAAAATCCATCTGGTTATGGTAACCTCTGGTTATAAGACCACCTTCGTGTCGGCCTACATTAGAGTTTAGGATCTGAGACCGCCCGCGTGTCGGCTTTCCCTCTAAAATCCATCTTGTGATGGTAACCTTTAGTTATGAGACCGCCTTTGTGTCGGCCTACCTTTGAGTTTAGGATCTGAGACCGCCCTCGTGTCGGTTTTCCTTCTAAAATCGATCTTGTGATGGTACCCTTTGGTTTTGAGATTGCCTTCATGTCGGCTTACCTTAGAGTTTAGGATCTGAGACTGCCCTCGTGTCGGCTTTCCTTTTTAAAATCCATCTGGTGATGGTAACCTCTGGTTATGAGACCGCCTTTGTGTCGGGCTACCTTAGAGTTTAGGATCTGAGACCGCCCTCGTGTCGGCTTTCCTTCTAAAATCGATCTTGTGATGGTACCGACTGGTTAATGCATTGCCTTCGTGTCGGCCTACCTTAGAGTTTAGGATCTGAGACGCCCTCGTGTCGGCTTTCCTTTTGAAAATTCATTGGGTGATGGTAACCTCTGGTTATGAGACCGCCTTCGTGTCGGCCTACCTTAGAGTTTAGGATCTGAGACTACCCTCGTGTCGGGTTTCCCTCTAAAATCCATCTTGTGATGGTAACCTCTGGTTATGAGACCGCCTTTGTGTCGGCCTACCTTAGAGTTTAGGATCTGAGACCGCCCTCGTGTCAGCTTTCCTTCTAAAATCGATCTTGTGATGGTACCCTCTAGTTATGAGACCGCCTTTGTGTTGGCCTACCGTAGAGTTTAGGATCTGAGACCGCCCTCATGTCGGCTTTCCTTCTAAAATCCATCTTGTGATGGTAACCTCTGGTTGTGAGACCGCCTTCGTGTCAGCCTACCTTAGAGTTTAGAATCTGAGACTGCCCTCGTGTCGACTTTCCTTCTAAAACCCATCTTGTGATGGTACCATCTGGTTATAAGACCGCCTTCGTGTCGGCCTACCTTAGAGTTTAGGATCAGAGACTTCCCTCGTACCAAATTTCCTTTTGTAAATCCATCTTATGATGGTAACCTTTGGTTATGAGACTGCCTTCATGTCGGATTACCCTAGAGTTTAGGATCTAAGACTGCCCTCGTGTCGGCTTTCCTTTTGAAAATCCATCTGGTGATGGTAACCTCTGGTTATGAGACCGCCTTCTGTCGGCCTACCTTAGAGTTTAGGATCTGTGACCGCCCTCGTGTCGGCTTTCCCTCTAAAATCCATCTTGTGATGGTAACCTCTGGTTATGAGACCGCCTTTGTGTCGGCCTACCTTAGAGTTTAGGATCTGAGACCGCCCTCGTGTCAGCTTTCCTTCTAAAATCGATCTTGTGATGGTACACTCTAGTTATGAGATCGCCTTTGTGTTAGCCTACCGTAGAGTTTAGGATCTGAGACCGCCCTCATGTCGGCTTTCCTTCTAAAATCCATCTTGTGATGGTAACCTCTGGTTATGAGACCTCCTTCGTGTCAGCCTACCTTAGAGTTCAGAATCTGAGACTGCCCTCATGTCGACTTTCCTTCTAAAACCCATCTTGTGATGATACCATCTGGTTATAAGACCGCCTTCGTGTCGGCCTACCTTAGAGTTTAGGATCTGAGACCGCCCTCGTGTCAGCTTTCCTTCTAAAATCGATCTTGTGATGGTACCCTCTGGTTATGAGACCGCCTTTGTGTTGGCCTACCTTAGAGTTTAGGATCTGAGACCGCCCTCATGTCGGCTTTCCTTCTAAAATCCATCTTGTGATGGAAACCTCTGGTTATGAGACCGCATTCGTGTCAGCCTACCTTAGAGTCTAGAATCTGAGACTGCCCTCGTGTCGACTTTCCTTCTAAAACCAATCTTGTGATGCTACCATCTGGTTGTAATACCGCCTTCGTGTCGGCCTACCTTAGAGTTTAGGATCTGAGACTTCCCTCGTACCGACTTTCCTTTTGAAAATCCATCTTTTGATGGTAACCTTTGGTTATGAGACTGCCTTCATGTCGGCTTACCTTAGAGTTTAGGATCTGAGACTGCCCTCGTGTCGGCTTTCCTTTTGAAAATCCATCTGGTGATGGTAACCTCTGGTTATGAGACCGCCTTCGTGTCGGCCTACCTTAGAGTTTAGGATCTGAGACCGCCCGCGTGTCGGCTTTCCCTCTAAAATCCATCTTGTGATGGTAACCTTTGGTTATGAGACCGCCTTTGTGTCGGCCTACCTTAGAGTTTAGGATCTGAGACCGCCCTCGTGTCGGCTTTCCTTTTGAAAATCCATCTGGTTATGGTAACCTCTGGTTATAAGACCACCTTCGTGTCGGCCTACATTAGAGTTTAGGATCTGAGACCGCCCTCGTGTCGGCTTAATCTCTAAAATCCATCTTGTGATGGTAACCTCTGGTTATGAGACCGCCTTTGTGTCGACCTACCTGAGAGTTTAGCATCTGAGACCGCCCTCGTGTCATCTTTCCTTCTAAAATCGATCTTGTGATGGTACCCTCTGGTTATGAGACCGCCTTCGTGTTGGCCTACCTTAGAGTTTAGGATCTGAGACCGCCCTCATGTTGGCTTTCCTTCTAAAATCCATCTTGTGATGGTAACCTCTGGTTATGAGACTGCCTTCGTGTCATCCAACCTTAGAGTTTAGAATCTGAGACTGCCCTCGTGTCGACTTTCCTTCTAAAACCCATCTTGTGATGGTAACCTCTGGTTATGAGACCGCCTTTGTGTCGGCCTACCTTAGAGTTTAGGATCTGAGACCGCCCTCGTGTCAGCTTTCCTTCTAAAATCGATCTTGTGATGGTACCCTTTGGTTTTAGGATTGCCTTCGCGTCGGCGTACCTTAGAATTTAGGATCTGAGACGCCCTCGTGTCGGCTTTCCTTTTGAAAATCCATCTGGTGATGGTAACCTCTGGTTATAAGACCGCCTTCGTGTCGGCCTACCTTAGAGTTTAGGATCTGAGACCGCCCTCATGGTGGCTTTCCTTCTAAAATCCATCTTGTGATGGTAACCTCTGGTTATGAGACCGCCTTCGTGTCAGCCTACCTTAGAGTTTAGAATCTGAGACTTCCCTCATGTCGACTTTCCTTCTAAAACCCATCTTGTGATGGTACCATCTGGTTATGAGACCGCCTTCGTGTCGGCCTACCTTAGAATTTAGGATCTGAGACTTCCCTCGTAACGACTTTCCTTTTGAAAATCCATCTTATGATGGTAAACTTTGGTTATGAGACTGCCTTCATGTCGGCTTACCTTAGAGTTTAGGATCTGAGACTGCCCTCGTGTCGGCTTTCCTTTTTAAAATCCATCTGGTGATGGTAACCTCTGGTTATGAGACCGCCTTTGTGTCGGGCTACCTTAGAGTTTAGGATCTGAGACCGCCCTCGTGTCGGCTTTCCTTCTAAAATCGATCTTGTGATGGTACCCACTAGTTAATGCATTGCCTTCGTGTCGGCCTACCTTAGAGTTTAGGATCTGAGACGCCCTCGTGTCGGCTTTCCTTTTGAAAATTCATTGGGTAATGGTAACCTCAGGTTATGAGACCGCCTTCGTGTCGGCCTACCTTAGAGTTTAGGATCTGAGACTGCCCTCGTGTCGGGTTTCCCTCTAAAATCCATCTTGTGATGGTAACCTCTGGTTATGAGACCGCCTTTGTGTCGGCCTACCTTAGAGTTTAGGATCTGAGACCGCCCTCGTGTCAGCTTTCCTTCTAAAATCGATCTTGTGATGGTACCCTCTAGTTATGAGACCGCCTTTGTGTTGGCCTACCGTAGAGTTTAGGATCTGAGACCGCCCTCATGTCGGCTTTCCTTCTAGAATCCATCTTGTGATGGTAACCTCTGGTTGTGAGACCGCCTTCGTGTCAGCCTACCTTAGAGTTTAGAATCTAAGACTGCCCTCGTGTCGACTTTCCTTCTAAAACCCATCTTGTGATGGTACCATCTGGTTATAAGACCGCCTTCGTGTCGGCCTACCTTAGAGTTTAGGATCAGAGACTTCCCTCGTGTCGGCTTTCCTTTTAAAATCGATCTTGTGATGGTACCCTTTGGTTTTGAGATTGCCTTCGTGTCGGCGTACCTTAGAGTTTAGGATCTGAGACCGCCTTTGTGTCGGCCTACCTTAGAGTTTAGGATCTGAGACCGCCCTCGTGTCACCTTTCCTTCTAAAATCGATCTTGTGATGGTACCCTCTAGTTATGAGACCGCCTTCGTGTCGGCCTACCTTAGAGTTTAGGATCTGAGACCGCCCTCGTGTCGGCTTTCCCTCTAAAATCCATCTTGTGATGGTAACCTCTGGTTATGAGACCGCCTTTGTGTCGGCCTAACTTAGAGTTTAGGATCTGAGACCGCCCTCGTGTCGGCTTTCCTTCTAAAATCGATCTTGTGATGGTACCCTTTAGTTTTGAGATTGCCTTCGTGTCGGCGTACCTTAGAATTTAGGATCTGAGACGCCCTCGTGTCGGCTTTCCTTTTGAAAATCCATCTGGTGATGGTAACCTCTGGTTATGAGACCGCCTTCGTGTCGGCCTACCTTAGAGTTTAGGATCTGAGACTTCCCTCGTACCAAATTTCCTTTTGTAAATCCATCTTATGATGGTAACCTTTGGTTATGAGACTGCCTTCATGTCGGCTTACCCTAGAGTTTAGGATCTAAGACTGCCCTCGTGTCGGCTTTCCTTTTGAAAATCCATCTGGTGATGGTAACCTCTGGTTATGAGACCGCCTTCGTGTCGGCCTACCTTAGAGTTTAGGATCTGAGACCGCCCTCGTGTCGGCTTTCCCTCTAAAATCCATCTTGTGATGGTAACCTCTGGTTATGAGACCGCCTTTGTGTCGGCCTACCTTAGAGTTTAGGATCTGAGACTTCCCTCGTACCGACTTTCCTTTTGAAAATCCATCTTATGATGGTAACCTTTGGTTATGAGACTGCCTTCATGTCGGCTTACCTTAGAGTTTAGGATCTGAGACTGCCCTCGTGTCGGCTTTCCTTTTGAAAATCCATCTGGTGATGGTAGCCTCTAGTTATGAGACCGCCTTCGTGTCGGCCTACCTTAGAGTTTAGGATCTGAGACCGCCCTCGTGTCGGCTTTCCCTCTAAAATCCATCTTGTGATGGTAACCTCTGGTTATGAGAAAGCCTTTGTGCCAGCCTACCTTAGAGTTTAGGATCTGAGACCTCCCTCGTGTCGGCTTTCCTTCTAAAATCGATCTTGTGATGGTACCCTTTGGTTTTGAGATTGCCTTCGTGTCGACGTACCTTAGAATTTAGGATCTGAGACGCCCTCGTGTCGGCTTTCCTTTTGAAAATCCATCTGGTGATGGTAACCTCTGGTTATAAGACCGCCTTCGTGTCGGCCTACCTTAGAGTTTAGGATCTGAGATCGCCCTCGTGTCGGCTTACCCTCTAAAATCCATCTTGTGATGGTAACCTCTGGTTATGAGACCGCCTTTGTGTCGGCCTACCTTAGAGTTAAGGATCTGAGACCTCCCTCGTGTCAGCTTTCCTTCTAAAATTGATCTTGTGATGGTACCCTCTGGTTATGAGACCGCCTTCGTGTTGGCCTACCTTAGAGTTTAGGATCTGAGACCGCCCTCATGTCGACTTTACTTCTAAAATCGATCTTGTGATGGTACCCTTTGGTTTTGAGATTGCCTTCGTGTCGGCATACCTTAGAGTTTAGGATCTGAGACTGCCCTCGTGTCGACTTTCCTTCTAAAACCCATCTTGTGATGGTACCATCTGGTTATAAGACCGCCTTCGTGTCGGCCTACCGTAGAGTTTAGGATCTGAGACTTCCCTCGGACCGACTTTACTTTTGAAAATCCATCTTATGATGGTAACCTTTGGTTATGAGATTGCCTTCATGTCGGCATACCTTAGAGTTTAGGATCTGAGACTGCCCTCGTGTCGGCTTTCCTTTTGAAAATCCATCTGGTGATGATAACCTCTGGTTATGAGATCGCCTTCGTGTCGGCCTACCTTAGAGTTTAGGATCTGAGACCGCCCTCGTGTCAGCTTTCCTTCTAAAATCGATCTTGTGATGGTACCCTCTAGTTATGAGACGCCTTTGTGTTGGCCTACCGTAGAGTTTAGGATCTGAGACCGCCCTCATGTCGGCTTTCCTTCTAAAATCCATCTTGTGATGGTAACCTTTGCTTATGAGACCGCCTTTGTGTCGGCCTACCTTAGAGTTTAGGATCTGAGACCGCCCTCGTGTCAGCTTTCCTTCTAAAATCGATCTTGTGATGGTACCCTCTAGTTATGAGACCGCCTTTGTGTTGGCCTACCGTAGAGTTTAGGATCTGAGACCGCCCTCATGTCGGCTTTCCTTCTAAAATCCATCTTGTGATGGTAACCTCTGGTTATGAGACCGCCTTTGTGTCAGCCTACCTTAGAGTTTAGAATCTGAGACTGTCCTCGTGTCGATTTCATTCTAAAACCCATCTTGTGATGGTACCATCTGGTTATAAGACCGCCTTCGTGTCGGCCTACCTTAGAGTTTAGGATCAGAGACTTCCCTCGTACCAAATTTCCTTTTGTAAATCCATCTTATGATGGTAACCTTTGGTTATGAGACTGCCTTCATGTCGGCTTACTCTAGAGTTTAGGATCTAAGACTGCCCTCGTGTGGGCTTTCCTTTTCAAAATCCATCTGGTGATGGTAACCTCTGGTTATGTGACCGCCTTCGTGTCGGCCTACCTTAGAGTTTAGGATCTGAGACCGAACTCGTGTCGGCTTTCCCTCTAAAATCCATCTTGTGATGGTAACCTCTGGTTATGAGACCGCCTTTGTGTCGGCCTACCTTAGAGTTTAGGATCTGAGACCGCCCTCGTGTCGGCTTTCCTTCTAAAATCGATCTTGTGATGGTACCCTTTGGTTTTGAGATTGCCTTCGTGTCGGCGTACCTTAGAATTTAGGATCTGAGACGCCCTCGTGTCGGCTTTCCTTTTGAAAATCCATCTGATGATGGTAACCTCTGGTTATAAGACCGCCTTCGTGTCGGCCTACCTTAGAGTTTAGGATCTGAGACCGCCCTCGTGTCGGCTTACCCTCTAAAATCCATCTTGTGATGGTAACCTCTGGTTATGAGACCGCCTTTGTGTCGGCCTACCTTAGAGTTTAGGATCTGAGACCGCCCTCGTGTCAACTTTCCTTCTAAAATCGACTTGTGATGGTACCCTCTAGTTATGAGACCGCCTTTGTGTTGGCCTACCGTAGAGTTTAGGATCTGAGACCGCCCTCATGTCGGCTTTCCTTCTAAAATCCATCTTGTGATGGTAACCTCTGGTTGTGAGACCGCCTTCGTGTCAGCCTACCTGAGAGTTTAGAATCTGAGACTGCCCTCGTGTCGACTTTCCTTCTAAAACCCATCTTGTGATGGTACCATCTGGTTATAAGACCGCCTTCGTGTCGGCCTACCTTAGAGTTTAGGATCAGAGACTTCCCTCGTACCAAATTTCCTTTTGTAAATCCATCTTATGATGGTAACCTTTGGTTATGAGACTGCCTTCATGTCGGCTTACCCTAGAGTTTAGGATCTAAGACTGCCCTCGTGTCGGCTTTCCTTTTGAAAATCCATCTGGTGATGGTAACCTCTGGTTATGAGACCGCCTTCTGTCGGCCTACCTTAGAGTTTAGGATCTGAGACCGCCCTCGTGTCGGCTTTCCCTCTAAAATCCATCTTGTGATGGTAACCTCTGGTTATGAGACCGCCTTTGTGTCGGCTTACCTTAGAGTTTAGGATCTGAGACCGCCCTCGTGTCACCTTTCCTTCTAAAATCGATCTTGTGATGGTACCCTCTAGTTATGAGACCGCCTTTGTGTTGGCCTACCATAGAGTTTAGGATCTGAGACCGCCCTCATGTCGGCTTTCCTTCTAAAATCCATCTTGTGATGGTAACCTTTGGTTATGAGACCGCCTTTGTGTCGGCCTACCTTAGAGTTTAGGATCTGAGACCGCCCTCGTGTCAGCTTTCCTTCTAAAATCGATCTTGTGATGGTACCCTCTAGTTATGAGACCGCCTTTGTGTTGGGCTACCGTAGAGTTTAGGATCTGAGACCGCCCTCATGTCGGCTTTCCTTCTAAAATCCATCTTGTGATGGTAACCTCTGGTTATGAGACCGCCTTCGTGTCAACCTACCTTAGAGTTTAGAATCTGAGACTGTCCTCGTGTCGATTTCATTCTAAAACCCATCTTGTGATGGTACCATCTGGTTATAAGACCGCCTTCGTGTCGGCCTACCTTAGAGTTTAGGATCAGAGACTTCCCTCGTACCAAATTTCCTTTTGTAAATCCATCTTATGATGGTAACCTTTGGTTATGAGACTGCCTTCATGTCGGCTTACTCTAGAGTTTAGGATCTAAGACTGCCCTCGTGTGGGCTTTCCTTTTCAAAATCCATGTGGTGATGGTAACCTCTGGTTATGTGACCGCCTTCGTGTCGGCCTACCTTAGAGTTTAGGATCTGAGACCGAACTCGTGTCGGCTTTCCCTCTAAAATCCATCTTGTGATGGTAACCTCTGGTTATGAGACCGCCTTTGTGTCGGCCTACCTTAGAGTTTAGGATCTGAGACCGCCCTCGTGTCGGCTTTCCTTCTAAAATCGATCTTGTGATGGTACCCTTTGGTTTTAAGATTGCCTTCGTGTCGGCGTACCTTAGAATTTAGGATCTGAGACGCCCTCGGGTCGGCTTTCCTTTTGAAAATCCATCTGATGATGGTAACCTCTGGTTATAAGACCGCCTTCGTGTCGGCCTACCTTAGAGTTTAGGATCTGAGACCGCCCTCGTGTCGGCTTACCCTCTAAAATCCATCTTGTGATGGTAACCTCTGGTTATGAGACCGCCTTTGTGTCGGCCTACCTTAGAGTTTAGGATCTGAGACCGCCCTCGTGTCAGCTTTCCTTCTAAAATCGATCTTGTGATGGTACCCTCTAGTTATGAGACCGCCTTTGTGTTGGCCTACCGTAGAGTTTAGGATCTGAGACCGCCCTCATGTCGGCTTTCCTTCTAAAATCCATCTTGTGATGGTAACCTCTGGTTGTGAGACCGCCTTCGTGTCAGCCTACCTGAGAGTTTAGAATCTGAGACTGCCCTCGTGTCGACTTTCCTTCTAAAACCCATCTTGTGATGGTACCATCTGGTTATAAGACCGCCTTCGTGTCGGCCTACCTTAGAGTTTAGGATCAGAGACTTCCCTCGTACCAAATTTCCTTTTGTAAATCCATCTTATGATGGTAACCTTTGGTTATGAGACTGCCTTCATGTCGGCTTACCCTAGAGTTTAGGATCTAAGACTGCCCTCGTGTCGGCTTTCCTTTTGAAAATCCATCTGGTGATGGTAACCTCTGGTTATGAGACCGCCTTCTGTCGGCCTACCTTAGAGTTTAGGATCTGAGACCTCCCTCGTGTCGGCTTTCCCTCTAAAATTCATCTTGTGATGGTAACCTCTGGTTATGAGACCGCCTTTGTGTCGGCTTACCTTAGAGTTTAGGATCTGAGACCGCCCTCGTGTCACCTTTCCTTCTAAAATCGATCTTGTGATGGTACCCTCTAGTTATGAGACCGCCTTTGTGTTGGCCTACCGTAGAGTTTAGGATCTGAGACCGCCCTCATGTCGGCTTTCCTTCTAAAATCCATCATGTGATGGTAACCTTTGGTTATGAGACTGCCTTTGTGTCGGCCTACCTTAGAGTTTAGGATCTGAGACCGCCCTCGTGTCAGCTTTCCTTCTAAAATCGATCTTGTGATGGTACCCTCTAGTTATGAGACCGCCTTTGTGTTGGGCTACCGTAGAGTTTAGGATTTGAGACCGCCCTCATGTCGGCTTTCCTTCTAAAATCCATCTTGTGATGGTAACCTCTGGTTATGAGACCGCCTTCGTGTCAACCTACCTTAGAGTTTAGAATCTGAGACTGTCCTCGTGTCGATTTCATTCTAAAACCCATCTTGTGATGGTACCATCTGGTTATAAGACCGCCTTCGTGTCGGCCTACCTTAGAGTTTAGGATCAGAGACTTCCCCTGTACCAAATTTCCTTTTGTAAATCCATCTTATGATGGTAACCTTTGGTTATGAGACTGCCTTCATGTCGGCTTACTCTAGAGTTTAGGATCTAAGACTGCCCTCGTGTGGGCTTTCCTTTTCAAAATCCATGTGGTGATGGTAACCTCTGGTTATGTGACCGCCTTCGTGTCGGCCTACCTTAGAGTTTAGGATCTGAGACCGAACTCGTGTCGGCTTTCCCTCTAAAATCCATCTTGTGATGGTAACCTCTGGTTATGAGACCGCCTTTGTGTCGGCCTACCTTAGAGTTTAGGATCTGAGACCGCCCTCGTGTCGGCTTTCCTTCTAAAATCGATCTTGTGATGGTACCCTTTGGTTTTAAGATTTCCTTCGTGTCGGCGTACCTTAGAATTTAGGATCTGAGACGCCCTCGTGTCGGCTTTCCTTTTGAAAATCCATCTGATGATGGTAACCTCTGGTTATAAGACCGCCTTCGTGTCGGCCTACCTTAGAGTTTAGGATCTGAGACCGCCCTCGTGTCGGCTTACCCTCTAAAATCCATCTTGTGATGGTAACCTCTGGTTATGAGACCGCCTTTGTGTCGGCCTACCTTAGAGTTTAGGATCTGAGACCGCCCTCGTGTCAGCTTTCCTTCTAAAATCGATCTTGTGATGGTACCCTCTAGTTATGAGACCGCCTTTGTGTTGGCCTACCGTAGAGTTTAGGATCTGAGACCGCCCTCATGTCGGCTTTCCTTCTAAAATCCATCTTGTGATGGTAACCTCTGGTTGTGAGACCGCCTTCGTGTCAGCCTACCTGAGAGTTTAGAATCTGAGACTGCCCTCGTGTCGACTTTCCTTCTAAAACCCATCTTGTGATGGTAACATCTGGTTATAAGACCGCCTTCGTGTCGGCCTACCTTAGAGTTTAGGATCAGAGACTTCCCTCGTACCAAATTTCCTTTTGTAAATCCATCTTATGATGGTAACCTTTGGTTATGAGACTGCCTTCATGTCGGCTTACCCTAGAGTTTAGGATCTAAGACTGCCCTCGTGTCGGCTTTCCTTTTGAAAATCCATCTGGTGATGGTAACCTCTGGTTATGAGACCGCCTTCTGTCGGCCTACCTTAGAGTTTAGGATCTGAGACCGCCCTCGTGTCGGCTTTCCCTCTAAAATCCATCTTGTGATGGTAACCTCTGGTTATGAGACCGCCTTTGTGTCGGCTTACCTTAGAGTTTAGGATCTGAGACCGCCCTCGTGTCACCTTTCCTTCTAAAATCGATCTTGTGATGGTACCCTCTAGTTATGAGACCGCCTTTGTGTTGGCCTACCGTAGAGTTTAGGATCTGAGACCGCCCTCATGTCGGCTTTCCTTCTAAAATCCATCTTGTGATGGTAACCTCTGGTTATGAGACCGCCTTCGTGTCAGCCTACCTTAGAGTTTAGAATCTGAGACTGCCCTCATGTCGACTTTCCTTCTAAAATCTATCTTGTGATGGTAACCTCTGGTTATGAGACCGCCTTCGTGTCAGCCTACCTTAGAGTTTAGAATCTGAGACTGCCCTCATGTCGACTTTCCTTCTAAAATCGATCTTGTGATGGTAACCTCTGGTTATGAGACCGCCTTTGTGTCGGCCTACCTTAGAGTTAAGGATCAGAGACTTCCCTCGTACCGACTTTCCTTTTGAAAATCCATCTTATGATGGTAACCTTTGGTTATGAGACTGCCTTCATGTCGGCTTACCTTAGAGTTTAGGATCTGAGACTGCCCTCGTGTCGGCTTTCCTTTTGAAAATCCATCTGGTGATGGTAGCCTCTGGTTATGAGACCGCCTTCGTGTCGGCCTACCTTAGAGTTTAGGATCTGAGACCGCCCTCGTGTCGGCTTTCCCTCTAAAATCCATCTTGTGATGGTAACCTCTGGTTATGAGAAAGCCTTTGTGCTGGCCTAACTTAGAGTTTAGGACCTGAGACCGCCCTCGTGTCGGCTTTCCTTCTAAAATCGATCTTGTGATAGTACCCTTTGGTTTTGAGATTGCCTTCGTGTCGACATACCTTAGAATTTAGGATCTGAGACGACCTCGTGTCGGCTTTCCATTTGAAAATCCATCTGGTGATGGTAACCTCTGGTTATAAGACCGCCTTCGTGTTGGCCTACCTTAGAGTTTAGGATCTGAGACCGCCCTCGTGTCGGCTTACCCTCTAAAATCCATCTTGTGATGGTAACCTCTGGTTATGAGACCGCCTTTGTGTCGGCCTACCTTAGAGTTTAGGATCTGAGACCTCCCTCGTGTCAGCTTTCCTTCTAAAATTGATCTTGTGATGGTACCCTCTGGCTATGAGACCGCCTTCGTGTTGGCCTACCTTAGAGTTTAGGATCTGAGACCGCCCTCATGTCGACTTTACTTTTAAAATCGATCTTGTGATGGTACCCTTTGGTTTTGAGAATGCCTTCGTGTCGACATACCTTAGAATTTAGGATCTGAGAAGCCCTCGTGTCGGCTTTCCATTTGAAAATCCATCTGGTGATGGTAACCTCTGGTTATAAGACTGCCTTCGTGTCGGCCTACCTTAGAGTTTAGGATCTGAGACTGCCCTCGTGTCGGCTTACCCTCTAAAATCCATCTTGTGATGGTAACCTCTGGTTATGAGACCGCCTTTGTGTCGGCCTACCTTAGAGTTTAGGATCTGAGACCTCCCTCGTGTCAGCTTTCCTTCTAAAATTGATCTTGTGATGGTACCCTCTGGCTATGAGACCGCCTTCGTGTTGGCCTACCTTAGAGTTTAGGATCTGAGACCGCCCTCATGTCGACTTTACTTTTAAAATCGATCTTGTGATGGTACCCTTTGGTTTTTAGATTGCCTTCGTGTCGGCCTACCTTAGAGTTTAGGATCTGAGACTGCCCTCGTGTCGACTTTCCTTCTAAAACCCATCTTGTGATGGTACCATCTGGTTATAAGACCGCCTTCGTGTCGGCCTGCCTTAGAGTTTAGGATCTGAGACTTCCCTCAGACCGACTTTCCTTTTGAAAATCCATCTTATGATGGTAACCTTTGGTTATGAGACTTCCTTCATGTCGGCTTACCTTAGAGTTTAGGATCCGAGACTGCCCTCGTGTCGGCTTTCCTTTTGAAAATCCATCTGGTGATGATAACCTCTGGTTATGAGACCGCCTTCGTGTCGGCCTACCTTAGAGTTTAGGATCTGAGACAGCCCTCGTGTCAGCTTTCCTTCTAAAATCGATCTTGTGATGGTACCTTCTGGTTATGAGACCGCCTTCGTGTTGGCTTACCTTAGAGTTTAGGATTTGAGCCGCCCTCATGTTGGCTTTCCTTCTAAAATCCATCTTGTGATGGTAACCTCTGGTTATGAGACCGCCTTCGTGTCAGCCTACCTTAGAGTTTAGAATCTGAGACTGCCCTCGTGTCGACTTTCCTTCTAAAACCCATCTTGTGATGGTACCATCTGGTTATAAGTCCGCCTTCGTGTCGGCCTACCTTAGAGTTTTGGATCTGAGACTTCCCTCGTACCGACTTTCCTTTTGAAAATCCATCTTATGATGGTAACCTTTGGTTATGAGACTGCCTTCATGTCGGCTTACCTTAGAGTTTAGGATCTGAGACTGCCCTCGTGTCGGCTTTCCTTTTGAAAATCCATCTGGTGATGGTAGCCTCTGGTTATGAGACCGCCTTCGTGTCGGCCTACCTTAGAGTTTAGGATCTGAGACCGCCCTCGTGTCGGCTTTCCCTCTAAAATCCATCTTGTGATGGTAACCTCTGGTTATGAGAAAGCCTTTGTGCCAGCCTACCTTAGAGTTTAGGATCTGAGACCTCCCTCGTGTCGGCTTTCCTTCTAAAATCGATCTTGTGATGGTACCCTTTGGTTTTGAGATTGCCTTCGTGTCGACGTACCTTAGAATTTAGGATCTGAGACGCCCTCGTGTCGGCTTTCCTTTTGAAAATCCATCTGGTGATGGTAACCTCTGGTTATAAGACCGCCTTCGTGTCGGCCTACCTTAGAGTTTAGGATCTGAGACCGCCCTCGTGTCGGCTTACCCTCTAAAATCCATCTTGTGATGGTAACCTCTGGTTATGAGACCGCCTTTGTGTCGGCCTACCTTAGAGTTAAGGATCTGAGACCTCCCTCGTGTCAGCTTTCCTTCTAAAATTGATCTTGTGATGGTACCCTCTGGTTATGAGACCGCCTTCGTGTTGACCTACCTTAGAGTTTAGGATCTGAGACCGCCCTCATGTCGACTTTACTTCTAAAATCGATCTTGTGATGGTACCCTTTGGTTTTGAGATTGCCTTCGTTTCGGCCTACCTTAGAGTTTAGGATCTGAGACTGCCCTCGTGTCGACTTTCCTTCTAAAACCCATCTTGTGATGGTACCATCTGGTTATAAGACCGCCTTCGTGTCGGCCTACCTTAGAGTTTAGGATCTGAGACTTCCCTCGTGTCGGCTTTCCTTTTGAAAATCCATCTGGTGATGATAACCTCTGGTTATGAGACCGCCTTCGTGTCGGCCTACCTTAGAGTTTAGGATCTGAGACCGCCCTCGTGTCGGCTTTCCCTCTAAAATCCATCTTGTGATGGTAACCTTTGGTTATGAGACCGCCTTTGTGTCGGTCTACCTTAGAGTTTAGGATCTGAGACCGCCCTCGTGTCAGCTTTCCTTCTAAAATCGATCTTGTGATGGTACCCTCTAGTTATGAGACCGCCTTTGTGTTGGCCTACCGTAGAGTTTAGGATCTGAGACCGCCCTCGTGTCGGCTTTCCCTCTAAAATCCATCTTGTGATGGTAACCTCTGGTTATGAGAAAGCCTTTGTGCCAGCCTACCTTAGAGTTTAGGATCTGAGACCTCCCTCGTGTCGGCTTTCCTTCTAAAATCGATCTTGTGATGGTACCCTTTGGTTTTGAGATTGCCTTCGTGTCGACGTACCTTAGAATTTAGGATCTGAGACGCCCTCGTGTCGGCTTTCCTTTTGAAAATCCATCTGGTGATGGTAACCTCTGGTTATAAGACCGCCTTCGTGTCGGCCTACCTTAGAGTTTAGGATCTGAGACCGCCCTCGTGTCGGCTTACCCTCTAAAATCCATCTTGTGATGGTAACCTCTGGTTATGAGACCGCCTTTGTGTCGGCCTACCTTAGAGTTAAGGATCTGAGACCTCCCTCGTGTCAGCTTTCCTTCTAAAATTGATCTTGTGATGGTACCCTCTGGTTATGAGACCGCCTTCGTGTTGACCTACCTTAGAGTTTAGGATCTGAGACCGCCCTCATGTCGACTTTACTTCTAAAATCGATCTTGTGATGGTACCCTTTGGTTTTGAGATTGCCTTCGTTTCGGCCTACCTTAGAGTTTAGGATCTGAGACTGCCCTCGTGTCGACTTTCCTTCTAAAACCCATCTTGTGATGGTACCATCTGGTTATAAGACCGCCTTCGTGTCGGCCTACCTTAGAGTTTAGGATCTGAGACTTCCCTCGTGTCGGCTTTCCTTTTGAAAATCCATCTGGTGATGATAACCTCTGGTTATGAGACCGCCTTCGTGTCGGCCTACCTTAGAGTTTAGGATCTGAGACCGCCCTCGTGTCGGCTTTCCCTCTAAAATCCATCTTGTGATGGTAACCTTTGGTTATGAGACCGCCTTTGTGTCGGTCTACCTTAGAGTTTAGGATCTGAGACCGCCCTCGTGTCAGCTTTCCTTCTAAAATCGATCTTGTGATGGTACCCTCTAGTTATGAGACCGCCTTTGTGTTGGCCTACCGTAGAGTTTAGGATCTGAGACCGCCCTCATGTCGGCTTTCCTTCTAAAATCCATCTTGTGATGGTAACCTCTGGTTATGAGACCACCTTCGTGTCAGCCTACCTTAGAGTTTAGAATCTGAGACTGTCCTCGTGTCGATTTCATTCTAAAACCCATCTTGTGATGGTACCATCTGGTTATAAGACCGCCTTCGTGTCGGCCTACCTTAGAGTTTAGGATCAGAGACTTCCCTCGTACCAAATTTCCTTTTGTAAATCCATCTTATGATGGTAACCTTTGGTTATGAGACTGCCTTCATGTCGGCTTACTCTAGAGTTTAGGATCTAAGACTGCCCTCGTGTCGGCTTTCCTTTTCAAAATCCATCTGGTGATGGTAACCTCTGGTTATGAGACCGCCTTCGTGTCGGCCTACCTTAGAGTTTAGGATCTGAGACCGAACTCGTGTCGGCTTTCCCTCAAAAATCCATCTGGTGATGGTAACCTCTGGTTATGAGACCGCCTTCGTGTCGGCCTACCGTAGAGTTTAGAATCTGAGACTGCCCCCATGTCGACTTTCCTTCTAAAACCCATCTTGTGATGGTACCATCTGGTTATAAGTCCGCCTTCGTGTCGGCCTACCTTAGAGTTTTGGATCTGAGACTTCCCTCGTACCGACTTTCCTTTTGAAAATCCATCTTATGATGGTAACCTTTGGTTATGAGACTGCCTTCATGTCGGCTTACCTTAGAGTTTAGGATCTGAGACTGCCCTCGTGTCGGCTTTCCTTTTGAAAATCCATCTGGTGATGGTAGCCTCTGGTTATGAGACCGCCTTCGTGTCGGCCTACCTTAGAGTTTAGGATCTGAGACCGCCCTCGTGTCGGCTTTCCCTCTAAAATCCATCTTGTGATGGTAACCTCTGGTTATGAGAAAGCCTTTGTGCCAGCCTACCTTAGAGTTTAGGATCTGAGACCTCCCTCGTGTCGGCTTTCCTTCTAAAATCGATCTTGTGATGGTACCCTTTGGTTTTGAGACCGCCTTCGTGTCGACATACCTTAGAATTTAGGATCTGAGACGCCCTCGTGTCGGCTTTCCATTTGAAAATCCATCTGGTGATGGTAACCTCTGGTTATAAGACCGCCTTCGTGTCGGCCTACCTTAGAGTTTAGGATCTGAGACCGCCCTCGTGTCGGCTTTCCCTCTAAAATCCATCTTGTGATGGTAACCTTTGGTTATGAGACCGCCTTTGTGTCGGTCTACCTTAGAGTTTAGGATCTGAGACCGCCCTCGTGTCAGCTTTCCTTCTAAAATCGATCTTGTGATGGTACCCTCTAGTTATGAGACCGCCTTTGTGTTGGCCTACCGTAGAGTTTAGGATCTGAGACCGCCCTCATGTCGGCTTTCCTTCTAAAATCCATCTTGTGATGGTAACCTCTGGTTATGAGACCGCCTTCGTGTCAGCCTACCTTAGAGTTTAGAATCTGAGACTGTCCTCGTGTCGATTTCATTCTAAAACCCATCTTGTGATGGTACCATCTGGTTATAAGACCGCCTTCGTGTCGGCCTACCTTAGAGTTTAGGATCAGAGACTTCCCTCGTACCAAATTTCCTTTTGTAAATCCATCTTATGATGGTAACCTTTGGTTATGAGACTGCCTTCATGTCGGCTTACTCTAGAGTTTAGGATCTAAGACTGCCCTCGTGTCGGCTTTCCTTTTCAAAATCCATCTGGTGATGGTAACCTCTGGTTATCAGACCGCCTTTGTGTCGGCCTACCTTAGAGTTTAGGATCTGAGACCGAACTCGTGTCGGCTTTCCCTCAAAAATCCATCTTGTGATGGTAACCTCTGGTTATGAGACCGCCTTTGTGTCGGCCTACCTTAGAGTTTAGGATCAGAGACTTCCCTCGTACCAAATTTCCTTTTGTAAATCCATCTTATGATGGTAACCTTTGGTTATGAGACTGCCTTCATGTCGGCTTACCCTAGAGTTTAGGATCTAAGACTGCCCTCGTGTCAGCTTTCCTTTTGAAAATCCATCTGGTGATGGTAACCTCTGGTTATGAGACCGCCTTCGTGTCGGCCTACCTTAGAGTTTAGGATCTGAGACCGAACTCGTGTCGGCTTTCCCTCTAAAATCCATCTTGTGATGGTAACCTCTGGTTATGAGACCGCCTTTGTGTCGGCCTACCTTAGAGTTTAGGATCTGAGACCGCCCTCGTGTCGGCTTTCCTTCTAAAATCGATCTTGTGATGGTACCCTTTGGTTTTGAGATTGCCTTCGTGTCGGCGTACCTTAGAATTTAGGATCTGAGACGCCCTCGTGTCGGCTTTCCTTTTGAAAATCCATCTGATGATGGTAACCTCTGGTTATAAGACCGCCTTCGTGTCGGCCTACCTTAGAGTTTAGGATCTGAGACCGCCCTCGTGTCGGCTTACCCTCTAAAATCCATCTTGTGATGGTAACCTCTGGTTATGAGACCGCCTTTGTGTCGGCCTACCTTAGAGTTTAGGATCTGAGACCGCCCTCGTGTCACCTTTCCTTCTAAAATCGATCTTGTGATGGTACCCTCTAGTTATGAGACCGCCTTTGTGTTGGCCTACCGTAGAGTTTAGGATCTGAGACCGCCCTCATGTCGGCTTTCCTTCTAAAATCCATCTAGTGATGGTAACCTCTGGTTATGAGACCGCCTTCGTGTCAGCCTACCTTAGAGTTTAGAATCTGAGACTGCCCTCATGTCGACTTTCCTTCTAAAATCGATCTTGTGATGGTAACCTCTGGTTATGAGACCGCCTTCGTGTCAGCCTACCTTAGAGTTTAGAATCTGAGACTGCCCTCATGTCGACTTTCCTTCTAAAATCGATCTTGTGATGGTAACCTCTGGTTATGAGACCGCCTTTGTGTCGGCCTACCTTAGAGTTAAGGATCAGAGACTTCCCTCGTACCGACTTTCCTTTTGAAAATCCATCTTATGATGGTAACCTTTGGTTATGAGACTGCCTTCATGTCGGCTTACCTTAGAGTTTAGGATCTGAGACTGCCCTCGTGTCGGCTTTCCTTTTGAAAATCCATCTGTTGATGGTAGCCTCTGGTTATGAGACCGCCTTCGTGTCGGCCTACCTTAGAGTTTAGGATCTGAGACCGCCCTCGTGTCAGCTTTCCCTCTAAAATCCATCTTGTGATGGTAACCTCTGGTTATGAGAAAGCCTTTGTGCTGGCCTAACTTTGAGTTTAGGACCTGAGACCGCCCTCGTGTCGGCTTTCCTTCTAAAATCGATCTTGTGATGGTACCCTTTGGTTTTGAGATTGCCTTCGTGTCGACATACCTTAGAATTTAGGATCTGAGACGCCCTCGTGTCGGCTTTCCATTTGAAAATCCATCTGGTGATGGTAACCTCTGGTTATAAGACCGCCTTCGTGTCTGCCTACCTTAGAGTTTAGGATCTGAGACCTCCCTCGTGTCGGCTTACCCTCTAAAATCCATCTTGTGATGGTAACCTCTGGTTATGAGACCGCCTTTGTGTCGGCCTACCTTAGAGTTTAGGATCTGAGACCTCCCTCGTGTCAGCTTTCCTTCTAAAATTGATCTTGTGATGGTACCCTCTGGCTATGAGACCGCCTTCGTGTTGCCCTACCTTAGAGTTTAGGATCTGAGACCGCCCTCATGTCGACTTTACTTTTAAAATCGATCTTGTGATGGTACCCTTTGGTTTTGAGATTGCCTTCGTGTCGACATACCTTAGAATTTAGGATCTGAGACGCCCTCGTGTCGGCTTTCCATTTGAAAATCCATCTGGTGATGGTAACCTCTGGTTATAAGACCGCCTTCGTGTCGGCCTACCTTAGAGTTTAGGATCTGAGACCGCCCTCGTGTCGGCTTACCCTCTAAAATCCATCTTGTGATGGTAACCTCTAGTTATGAGACCGCCTTTGTGTCGGCCTACCTTAGAGTTTAGGATCTAAGACCTCCCTCGTGTCAGCTTTCCTTCTAAAATTGATCTTGTGATGTTACCCTCTGGCTATGAGACCGCCTTCGTGTTGGCCTACCTTAGAGTTTAGGATCTGAGACCGCCCTCATGTCGACTTTACTTTTAAAATCGATCTTGTGATGGTACCCTTTGGTTTTGAGATTGCCTTCGTGTCGGCCTACCTTAGAGTTTAGGATCTGAGACTGCCCTCGTGTCGACTTTCCTTCTAAAACCCATCTTGTGATGGTACCATCTGGTTATAAGACCGCCTTCGTGTCGGCCTACCTTAGAGTTTAGGATCTGAGACTTCCCTCGGACCGACTTTCCTTTTGAAAATCCATCTTATGATGGTAACCTTTGGTTATGAGACTGCCTTCATGTCGGCTTACCTTAGAGTTTAGGATCCGAGACTGCCCTCGTGTCGGCTTTCCTTTTGAAAATCCATCTGGTGACGATAACCTCTGGTTATGAGACCGCCTTCGTGTCGGCCTACCTTAGAGTTTAGGATCTGAGACAGCCCTCGTGTCAGCTTTCCTTCTAAAATCGATCTTGTGATGGTACCCTCTGGTTATGAGACCGCCTTCGTGTTGGCTTACCTTAGAGTTTAGGATTTGAGACCGCCCTCATGTTGGCTTTCCTTCTAAATTCCATCTTGTGATGGTAACCTCTGGTTATGAGACCGCCTTCGTGTCAGCCTACCTTAGAGTTTAGAATTTGAGACTGCCCTCGTGTCGACTTTCCTTCTAAAACCCATCTTGTGATGGTACCATCTGGTTATAAGTCCGCCTTCGTGTCGGCCTACCTTAGAGTTTAGGATCTGAGACTTCCCTCGTACCGACTTTCCTTTTGAAAATCCATCTTATGATGGTAACCTTTGGTTATGAGACTGCCTTCATGTCGGCTTACCTTAGAGTTTAGGATCTGAGACTGCCCTCGTGTCGGCTTTCCTTTTGAAAATCCATCTGGTGATGGTAGCCTCTGGTTATGAGACCGCCTTCGTGTTGGCCTACCTTAGAGTTTAGGATCTGAGACCGCCCTCGTGTCGGCTTTCCCTCTAAAATCCATCTTGTGATGGTAACCTCTGGTTATGAGAAAGCCTTTGTGCCAGCCTACTTTAGAGTTTAGGATCTGAGACCTCCCTCGTGTCGGCTTTCCTTCTAAAATCGATCTTGTGATGGTACCCTTTGGTTTTGAGATTGCCTTCGTGTCGACGTACCTTAGAATTTAGGATCTGAGACGCCCTCATGTCGGCTTTCCTTTTGAAAATCCATCTGGTGATGGTAACCTCTGGTTATAAGACCGCCTTCGTGTCGGCCTACCTTAGAGTTTAGGATCTGAGACCGCCCTCGTGTCGGCTTACCCTCTAAAATCCATCTTGTGATGGTAACCTCTGGTTATGAGACCGCCTTTGTGTCGGCCTACCTTAGAGTTAAGGATCTGAGACCTCCCTCATGTCAGCTTTCCTTCTAAAATTGATCTTGTGATGGTACCCTCTGGTTATGAGACCGCCTTCGTGTTGGCCTACCTTAGAGTTTAGGATCTGAGACCGCCCTCATGTCGACTTTACTTCTAAAATCGATCTTGTGATGGTACCCTTTGGTTTTGAGATTGCCTTCGTGTCGGCCTACCTTAGAGTTTAGGATCTGAGACTGCCCTCGTGTCGACTTTCCTTCTAAAACCCATCTTGTGATGATACCATCTGGTTATAAGACCGCCTTCGTGTCGGCCTACCTTGATGTTTAGGATCTGAGACTTCCCTCGTGTCGGGTTTCCTTTTGAAAATCCATCTGGTGATGATAACCTCTGGTTATGAGACCGCCTTCGTGTCGGCCTACCTTAGAGTTTAGGATCTGAGACCGCCCTCGTGTCAGCTTTCCTTCTAAAATCGATCTTGTGATGGTACCCTCTAGTTATGAGACCGCCTTTGTGTTGGCCTACCGTAGAGTTTAGGATCTGAGACCGCCCTCATGTCGGCTTTCCTTCTAAAATCCATCTTGTGATGGTAACCTCTGGTTATGAGACCGCTTTCGTGTCAGCCTACCTTAGAGTTTAGAATCTGAGACTGTCCTCGTGTCGATTTCATTCTAAAACCCATCTTGTGATGGTACCATCTGGTTATAAGACCGCCTTCGTGTCGGCCTACCTTAGAGTTTAGGATCAGAGACTTCCCTCGTACCAAATTTCCTTTTGTAAATCCATCTTATGATGGTAACCT
Source organism: Lathyrus tuberosus (assembly GCA_022829125.1). Lineage (NCBI taxonomy): Eukaryota > Viridiplantae > Streptophyta > Magnoliopsida > Fabales > Fabaceae > Lathyrus > Lathyrus tuberosus. The sequence continues at coordinate 12,626,849 of JALAZF010000038.1, forward strand.
TTGGTTATGAGACTGCCTTCATGTCGGCTTACTCTAGAGTTTAGGATCTAAGACTGCCCTCGTGTCGGCTTTCCTTTTCAAAATCCATCTGGTGATGGTAACCTCTGGTTAAGAGACCGCCTTCGTGTCGGCCTACCTTAGAGTTTAGGATCTGAGACCGAACTCGTGTTGGCTTTCCCTCTAAAATCCATCTTGTGATGGTAACCTCTGGTTATGAGACCGCCTTTGTGTCGGCCTACCTTAGAGTTTAGGATCTGAGACCGCCCTCGTGTCGGCTTTCCTTCTAAAATCGATCTTGTTATGGTACCCTTTGGTTTTGAGATTGCCTTCGTGTCGGCGTACCTTAGAATTTAGGATCTGAGACGCCCTCGTGTCGGCTTTCCTTTTGAAAATCCATCTGATGATGGAAACCTCTGCTTATAAGACCGCCTTCGTGTCGGCCTACCTTAGAGTTTAGGATCTGAGACCGCCCTCGTGTCGGCTTACCCTCTAAAATCCATCTTGTGATGGTAACCTCTGGTTATGAGACCGCCTTTGTGTCGGCCTACCTTAGAGTTTAGGATCTCAGACCGCCCTCGTGTCAGCTTTCCTTCTAAAATCGATCTTGTGATGGTACCCTCTAGTTATGAGACCGCCTTTATGTTGGCCTACCGTAGAGTTTAGGATCTGAGACCGCCCTCATGTCGGCTTTCCTTCTAAAATCCATCTTGTGATGGTAACCTCTGGTTGTGAGACCGCCTTCGTGTCAGCCTACCTTAGAGTTTAGAATCTGAGACTGCCCTCGTGTCGACTTTCCTTCTAAAACCCATCTTGTGATGGTACCATCTGGTTATAAGACCGCCTTCGTGTCGGCCTACCTTAGAGTTTAGGATCAGAGACTTCCTTCGTACCAAATTTCCTTTTGTAAATCCATCTTTTGATGGTAACCTTTGGTTATGAGACTGCCTTCATGTCGGCTTACCCTAGAGTTTAGGATCTAAGACTGCCCTCGTGTCGGCTTTCCTTTTGAAAATCCATCTGGTGATGGTAACCTGTGGTTATGAGACCGCCTTCTGTCGGCCTACCTTAGAGTTTAGGATCTGAGACCGCCCTCGTGTCGGCTTTCCCTCTAAAATCCATCTTGTGATGGTAACCTCTGGTTATGAGACCGCCTTTGTGTCGGCCTACCTTAGAGTTTAGGATCTGAGACCGCCCTCGTGTCACCTTTCCTTCTAAAATCGATCTTGTGATGGTACCCTCTAGTTATGAGACCGCCTTTGTGTTGGCCTACCGTAGAGTTTAGGATCTGAGACCGCCCTCATGTCGGCTTTCCTTCTAAAATCCATCTTGTGATGGTAACCTCTGGTTATGAGACCGCCTTCATGTCAGCCTACCTTAGAGATTAGGATCTGAGACCGTCCTCATGTCGGCTTTCCTTCTAAAATCGATCTTGTGATGGTACCCTCTAGTTATGAGACCGCCTTTGTGTTGGCCTACCGTAGAGTTTAGGATCTGAGACCGCCCTCATGTCGGCTTTCCTTCTAAAATCCATCTTGTGATGGTAACCTCTGGTTATGAGACCGCCTTCATGTCAGCCTACCTTAGAGTTTAGAATCTGAGACTGCCCTCATGTCGACTTTCCTTCTAAAATCGATCTTGTGATGGTAACCTCTGGTTATGAGACCGCCTTCGTGTCAGCCTACCTTAGAGTTTAGAATCTGAGACTGCCCTCATGTCGACTTTCCTTCTAAAATCGATCTTGTGATGGTAACCTCTGGTTATGAGACCGCCTTCGTGTCAGCCTACCTTAGAGTTTAGAATCTGAGACTGCCCTCATGTCGACTTTCCTTCTAAAATCGATCTTGTGATGGTAACCTCTGGTTATGAGACCGCCTTCGTGTCAGCCTACCTTAGAGTTTAGAATCTGAGACTGCCCTCATGTCGACTTTCCTTCTAAAATCGATCTTGTGATGGTAACCTCTGGTTATGAGACCGCCTTTGTGTCGGCCTACCTTAGAGTTAAGGATCAGAGACTTCCCTCGTACCGACTTTCCTTTTGAAAATTCATCTTATGATGGTAACCTTTGGTTATGAGACTGCCTTCATGTCGGCTTACCTTAGAGTTTAGGATCTGAGACTGCCCTCGTGTCGGCTTTCCTTTTGAAAATCCATCTGGTGATGGTAGCCTCTGGTTATGAGACCGCCTTCGTGTCGGCCTACCTTAGAGTTTAGGATCTGAGACCGCCCTCGTGTCGGCTTTCCCTCTAAAATCCATCTTGTGATGGTAACCTCTGGTTATGAGAAAGCCTTTGTGCCGTCCTAACTTAGAGTTTAGGACCTGAGACCGCCCTCGTGTCGGCTTTCCTTCTAAAATCGATCTTGTGATGGTACCCTTTGGTTTTGAGATTGCCTTCGTGTCGACATACCTTAGAATTTAGGATCTGAGACGCCCTCGTGTCGGCTTTCCATTTGAAAATCCATCTGGTGATGGTAACCTCTGGTTATAAGACCGCCTTCGTGTCGGCCTACCTTAGAGTTTAGGATCTGAGACCGCCCTCGTGTCGGCTTACCCTCTAAAATCGATCTTGTGATGGTAACCTCTGGTTATGAGACCGCCTTTGTGTCGGCCTACCTTAGAGTTAAGGATCTGAGACCTCCCTCGTGTCAGCTTTCCTTCTAAAATTGATCTTGTGATGGTACCCTCTGGTTATGAGACCGCCTTCGTGTTGGCCTACCTTAGAGTTTAGGATCTGAGACCGCCCTCATGTCGACTTTACTTCTAAAATCGATCTTGTGATGGTACCCTTTGGTTTTGAGATTGCCTTCGTGTCGGCCTACCTTAGAGTTTAGGATCTGAGACTGCCCTCGTGTCGACTTTCCTTCTAAAACCCATCTTGTGATGATACCATCTGGTTATAAGACCGCCTTCGTGTCGGCCTACCTTGATGTTTAGGATCTGAGACTTCCCTCGTGTCGGGTTTCCTTTTGAAAATCCATCTGGTGATGATAACCTCTGGTTATGAGACCGCCTTCATGTCGGCCTACCTTAGAGTTTAGGATCTGAGACCGCCCTCGTGTCAGCTTTCCTTCTAAAATCGATCTTGTGATGGTACCCTCTAGTTATGAGACCGCCTTTGTGTTGGCCTACCGTAGAGTTTAGGATCTGAGACCGCCCTCATGTCGGCTTTCCTTCTAAAATCCATCTTGTGATGGTAACCTCTGGTTATGAGACCGCTTTCGTGTCAGCCTACCTTAGAGTTTAGAATCTGAGACTGTCCTCGTGTCGATTTCATTCTAAAACCCATCTTGTGATGGTACCATCTGGTTATAAGACCGCCTTCGTGTCGGCCTACCTTAGAGTTTAGGATCAGAGACTTCCCTCGTACCAAATTTCCTTTTGTAAATCCATCTTATGATGGTAACCTTTGGTTATGAAACTGCCTTCATGTCGGCTTACTCTAGAGTTTAGGATCTAAGACTGCCCTCGTGTCGGCTTTCCTTTTCAAAATCCATCTGGTGATGGTATCCTCTGGTTAAGAGACCGCCTTCGTGTCGGCCTACCTTAGAGTTTAGGATCTGAGACCGAACTCGTGTTGGCTTTCCCTCTAAAATCCATCTTGTGATGGTAACCTCTGGTTATGAGACCGCCTTTGTGTCGGCCTACCTTAGAGTTTAGGATCTGAGACCGCCCTCGTGTCGGCTTTCCTTCTAAAATCGATCTTGTTATGGTACCCTTTGGTTTTGAGATTGCCTTCGTGTCGGCGTACCTTAGAATTTAGGATCTGAGACGCCCTCGTGTCGGCTTTCCTTTTGAAAATCCATCTGATGATGGAAACCTCTGCTTATAAGACCGCCTTCGTGTCGGCCTACCTTAGAGTTTAGGATCTGAGACCGCCCTCGTGTCGGCTTACCCTCTAAAATCCATCTTGTGATGGTAACCTCTGGTTATGAGACCGCCTTTGTGTCGGCCTACCTTAGAGTTTAGGATCTCAGACCGCCCTCGTGTCAGCTTTCCTTCTAAAATCGATCTTGTGATGGTACCCTCTAGTTATGAGACCGCCTTTATGTTGGCCTACCGTAGAGTTTAGGATCTGAGACCGCCCTCATGTCGGCTTTCCTTCTAAAATCCATCTTGTGATGGTAACCTCTGGTTGTGAGACCGCCTTCGTGTCAGCCTACCTTAGAGTTTAGAATCTGAGACTGCCCTCGTGTCGACTTTCCTTCTAAAACCCATCTTGTGATGGTACCATCTGGTTATAAGACCGCCTTCGTGTCGGCCTACCTTAGAGTTTAGGATCAGAGACTTCCTTCGTACCAAATTTCCTTTTGTAAATCCATCTTTTGATGGTAACCTTTGGTTATGAGACTGCCTTCATGTCGGCTTACCCTAGAGTTTAGGATCTAAGACTGCCCTCGTGTCGGCTTTCCTTTTGAAAATCCATCTGGTGATGGTAACCTCTGGTTATGAGACCGCCTTCTGTCGGCCTACCTTAGAGTTTAGGATCTGAGACCGCCCTCGTGTCGGCTTTCCCTCTAAAATCCATCTTGTGATGGTAACCTCTGGTTATGAGACCGCCTTTGTGTCGGCCTACCTTAGAGTTTAGGATCTGAGACCGCCCTCGTGTCACCTTTCCTTCTAAAATCGATCTTGTGATGGTACCCTCTAGTTATGAGACCGCCTTTGTGTTGGCCTACCGTAGAGTTTAGGATCTGAGACCGCCCTCATGTCGGCTTTCCTTCTAAAATCCATCTTGTGATGGTAACCTCTGGTTATGAGACCGCCTTCATGTCAGCCTACCTTAGAGATTAGGATCTGAGACCGTCCTCATGTCGGTTTTCCTTCTAAAATCGATCTTGTGATGGTACCCTCTAGTTATGAGACCGCCTTTGTGTTGGCCTACCGTAGAGTTTAGGATCTGAGACCGCCCTCATGTCGGCTTTCCTTCTAAAATCCATCTTGTGATGGTAACCTCTGGTTATGAGACCGCCTTCATGTCAGCCTACCTTAGAGTTTAGAATCTGAGACTGCCCTCATGTCGACTTTCCTTCTAAAATCGATCTTGTGATGGTAACCTCTGGTTATGAGACCGCCTTCGTGTCAGCCTACCTTAGAGTTTAGAATCTGAGACTGCCCTCATGTCGACTTTCCTTCTAAAATCGATCTTGTGATGGTAACCTCTGGTTATGAGACCGCCTTCGTGTCAGCCTACCTTAGAGTTTAGAATCTGAGACTGCCCTCATGTCGACTTTCCTTCTAAAATCGATCTTGTGATGGTAACCTCTGGTTATGAGACCGCCTTCGTGTCAGCCTACCTTAGAGTTTAGAATCTGAGACTGCCCTCATGTCGACTTTCCTTCTAAAATCGATCTTGTGATGGTAACCTCTGGTTATGAGACCGCCTTTGTGTCGGCCTACCTTAGAGTTAAGGATCAGAGACTTCCCTCGTACCGACTTTCCTTTTGAAAATTCATCTTATGATGGTAACCTTTGGTTATGAGACTGCCTTCATGTCGGCTTACCTTAGAGTTTAGGATCTGAGACTGCCCTCGTGTCGGCTTTCCTTTTGAAAATCCATCTGGTGATGGTAGCCTCTGGTTATGAGACCGCCTTCGTGTCGGCCTACCTTAGAGTTTAGGATCTGAGACCGCCCTCGTGTCGGCTTTCCCTCTAAAATCCATCTTGTGATGGTAACCTCTGGTTATGAGAAAGCCTTTGTGCCGTCCTAACTTAGAGTTTAGGACCTGAGACCGCCCTCGTGTCGGCTTTCCTTCTAAAATCGATCTTGTGATGGTACCCTTTGGTTTTGAGATTGCCTTCGTGTCGACATACCTTAGAATTTAGGATCTGAGACGCCCTCGTGTCGGCTTTCCATTTGAAAATCCATCTGGTGATGGTAACCTCTGGTTATAAGACCGCCTTCGTGTCGGCCTACCTTAGAGTTTAGGATCTGAGACCGCCCTCGTGTCGGCTTACCCTCTAAAATCCATCTTGTGATGGTAACCTCTGGTTATGAGACCGCCTTTGTGTCGGCCTACCTTAGAGTTTAGGATCTGAGACCTCCCTCGTGTCAGCTTTCCTTCTAAAATTGATCTTGTGATGGTACCCTCTGGCTATGAGACCGCCTTCGTGTTGGCCTACCTTAGAGTTTAGGATCTGAGACCGCCCTCATGTCGACTTTACTTTTAAAATCGATCTTGTGATGGTACCCTTTGGTTTTGAGATTGCCTTCGTGTCGGCTTACCTTAGAGTTTAGGATCTGATACTGCCCTCGTGTCGACTTTCCTTCTAAAACCCATCTTGTGATGGTACCATCTGGTTATAAGACCGCCTTCGTGTCGGCCTACCTTAGAGTTTAGGATCTGAGACTTCCCTCGGACCGACTTTCCTTTTGAAAATCCATCTTATGATGGTAACCTTTGGTTATGAGACTGCATTCATGTCGGCTTACCTTAGAGTTTAGGATCCGAGACTGCCCTCGTGTCGGCTTTCCTTTTGAAAATCCATCTGGTGATGATAACCTCTGGTTATGAGACCGCCTTCGTGTCGGCCTACCTTAGAGTTTAGGATCTGAGACCGCCCTCGTGTCGGCTTTCCCTCTAAAATCCATCTTGTGATGGTAACCTTTGGTTATGAGACCGCCTTTGTGTCGGCCTACCTTAGAGTTTAGGATCTGAGACCGCCCTCGTGTCTGCTTTCCTTCTAAAATCGATCTTGTGATGGTACCCTTTGGTTTTGAGATTGCCTTCGTGTCGGCGTACCTTAGAATTTAGGATCTGAGACGCCCTCATGTCGACTTTACTTTTAAAATCGATCTTGTGATGGTACCCTTTGGTTTTGAGATTGCCTTCGTGTCGGCTTACCTTAGAGTTTAGGATCTGATACTGCCCTCGTGTCGACTTTCCTTCTAAAACCCATCTTGTGATGGTACCATCTGGTTATAAGACCGCCTTCGTGTCGGCCTACCTTAGAGTTTAGGATCTGAGACTTCCCTCGGACCGACTTTCCTTTTGAAAATCCATCTTATGATGGTAACCTTTGGTTATGAGACTGCCTTCATGTCGGCTTACCTTAGAGTTTAGGATCTGAGACCGCCCTCGTGTCACCTTTCCTTCTAAAATCGATCTTGTGATGGTACCCTCTAGTTATTAGACCGCCTTTGTGTTGGCCTACCGTAGAGTTTAGGATCTGAGACCGCCCTCATGTCGGCTTTCCTTCTAAAATCCATCTTGTGATGGTAACCTCTGGTTATGAGACCGCCTTCGTGTCAGCCTACCTTAGAGTTTAGAATCTGAGACTGCCCTCATGTCGACTTTCCCTCTAAAATCGATCTTGTGATGGTAACCTCTGGTTATGAGACCGCCGTCGTGTCAGCCTACCTTAGAGTTTAGAATCTGAGACTGCCCTCATGTCGACTTTCCTTCTAAAATCGATATTGTGATGGTAACCTCTGGTTATGAGACCGCCTTCGTGTCAGCCTACCTTAGAGTTTAGAATCTGAGACTTCCCTCGTACCGACTTTCCTTTTGAAAATCCATCTTATGATGGTAACCTTTGGTTATGAGACTGCCTTCATGTCGGCTTACCTTAGAGTTTAGGATCTGAGACTGCCCTCGTGTCGGCTTTCCTTTTGAAAATCCATCTGGTGATGGTAGCCTCTGGTTATGAGACCGCCTTCGTGTCGGCCTACCTTAGAGTTTAGGATCTGAGACCGCCCTCGTGTCGGCTTTCCCTCTAAAATCCATCTTGTGATGGTAACCTCTGGTTATGAGAAAGCCTTTGTGCCGGCCTAACTTAGAGTTTAGGACCTGAGACCGCCCTCGTGTCGGCTTTCCTTCTAAAATCGATCTTGTGATGGTACCCTTTGGTTTTGAGATTGCCTTCGTGTCGACATACCTTAGAATTTAGGATCTGAGACGCCCTCGTGTCGGCTTTCCATTTGAAAATCCATCTGGTGATGGTAACCTCTGGTTATAAGACCGCCTTCGTGTCGGCCTACCTTAGAGTTTAGGATCTGAGACCGCCCTCGTGTCGGCTTACCCTCTAAAATCCATCTTGTGATGGTAACCTCTGGTTATGAGACCGCCTTTGTGTCGGCCTACCTTAGAGTTTAGGATCTGAGACCTCCCTCGTGTCAGCTTTCCTTCTAAAATTGATCTTGTGATGGTACCCTCTGGCTATGAGACCGCCTTCGTGTTGGCCTACCTTAGAGTTTAGGATCTGAGACCGCCCTCATGTCGACTTTACTTTTAAAATCGATCTTGTGATGGTACCCTTTGGTTTTGAGATTGCCTTCGTGTCGGCCTACCTTAGAGTTTAGGATCTGAGACTGCCCTCGTGTCGACTTTCCTTCTAAAACCCATCTTGTGATGGTACCATCTGGTTATAAGACCGCCTTCGTGTCGGCCTACCTTAAAGTTTAGGATCTGAGACTTCCCTCGGACCGACTTTCCTTTTGAAAATCCATCTTATGATGGTAACCTTTGGTTATGAGACTGCCTTCATGTCGGCTTACCTTAGAGTTTAGGATCCGAGACTGCCCTCGTGTCGGCTTTCCTTTTGAAAATCCATCTGGTGATGATAACCTCTGGTTATGAGACCGCCTTCGTGTCGGCCTACCTTAGAGTTTAGGATCTGAGACCGCCCTCGTGTCGGCTTTCCCTCTAAAATCCATCTTGTGATGGTAACCTTTGGTTATGAGACCGCCTTTGTGTCGGCCTACCTTAGATTTTAGGATCTGAGACCGCCCTCGTGTCAGGTTTCCTTCTAAAATCGATCTTGTGATGGTACCCTTTGGTTTTGAGATTGCCTTCGTGTCGGCCTACCTTAGAGTTTAGGCTTTGAGACTGCCCTCGTGTCGACTTTCCTTCTAAAACCCATCTTGTGATGGGACCATCTGGTTATAAGACCGCCTTCGTGTCGGCCTACCTTAGAGTTTAGGATCAGAGACTTCCCTCGTACCAAATTTCCTTTTGTAAATCCATCTTATGATGGTAACCTTTGGTTATGAGACTGCCTTCATGTCGGCTTACTCTAGAGTTTAGGATCTAAGACTGCCCTCGTGTCGGCTTTCCTTTTCAAAATCCATCTGGTGATGGTAGCCTCTGGTTATGAGACCGCCTTCGTGTCAGCCTACCTTAGAGTTTAGGATCTGAGACCGAACTCGTGTCGGCTTTCCCTCTAAAATCCATCTTGTGATGGTAACCTCTGGTTATGAGACCGCCTTTGTGTCGGCCTACCTTAGAGTTTAGGATCTGAGACCGCCCTCGTGTCGGCTTTCCTTCTAAAATCGATCTTGTGATGGTACCCTTTGGTTTTGAGATTGCCTTCGTGTCGGCGTACCTTAGAATTTAGGATCTGAGACGCCCTCGTGTCGGCTTTCCTTTTGAAAATCCATCTGATGATGGTAACCTCTGGTTATAAGACCGCCTTCGTGTCGGCCTACCTTAGAGTTTAGGATCTGAGACCATCCTCGTGTCGGCTTACCCTCTAAAATCCATCTTGTGATGGTAACCTCTGGTTATGAGACCGCCTTTGTGTCAGCCTACCTTAGAGTTTAAGATCTGAGACAGCCCTCGTGTCAGCTTTCCTTCTAAAATCGATCTTGTGATGGTACCCTCTGGTTATGAGACCGCCTTCGTGTTGGTCTACCTTAGAGTTTAGGATTTGAGACCGCCCTCATGTTGGCTTTCCTTCTAAAATCCATCTTGTGATGGTAACCTCTGGTTATGAGACCGCCTTCGTGTCAGCCTACCTTAGAGTTTAGAATCTGAGACTGCCCTCGTGTCGACTTTCCTTCTAAAACCCATCTTGTGATGGTACCATCTGGTTATAAGTCCGCCTTCGTGTCGGCCTACCTTAGAGTTTAGGATCTGAGACTTCCCTCGTACCGACTTTCCTTTTGAAAATCCATCTGGTGATGGTAGCCTATGGTTATGAGACCGCCTTCGTGTCGGACTACCTTAGAGTTTAGGATCTGAGACCGCCCTCGTGTCGGCTTTCCCTCTAAAATCCATCTTGTGATGGTAACCTCTGGTTATGAGAAAGCCTTTGTGCCGGCCTAACTTAGAGTTTAGGACCTGAGACCGCCCTCGTGTCGGCTTTCCTTCTAAAATCGATCTTGTGATGGTACCCTTTGGTTTTGAGATTGCCTTCGTGTCGACATACCTTAGAATTTAGGATCTGAGACGCCCTCGTGTCGGCTTTCCATTTGAAAATCCATCTGGTGATGGTAACCTCTGGTTATAAGACCGCCTTCGTGTCGGCCTACCTTAGAGTTTAGGATCTGAGACCGCCCTCGTGTCGGCTTACCCTCTAAAATCCATCTTGTGATGGTAACCTCTGGTTATGAGACCGCCTTTGTGTCGGCCTACCTTAGAGTTTAGGATCTGAGACCTCCCTCGTGTCAGTTTTCCTTCTAAAATTGATCTTGTGATGGTACCCTCTGGCTATGAGACCGCCTTCGTGTTGGCCTACCTTAGAGTTTAGGATCTGAGACCGCCCTCATGTCGACTTTACTTTTAAAATCGATCTTGTGATGGTACCCTTTGGTTTTGAGATTGCCTTCGTGTCGGCCTACCTTAGAGTTTAGGATCTGAGACTGCCCTCGTGTCGACTTTCCTTCTAAAACCCATCTTGTGATGGTACCATCTGGTTATAAGACCGCCTTCGTGTCGGCCTACCTTAGAGTTTAGGATCTGAGACTTCCCTTGGACCGACTTTCCTTTTTAAAATCCATCTTATGATGGTAACCTTTGGTTATGAAACTGCCTTCATGTCGGCTTACCTTAGAGTTTAGGATCCGAGACTGCCCTCGTGTCGGCTTTCCTTTTGAAAATCCATCTGGTGATGATAACCTCTGGTTATGAGACCGCCTTCGTGTCGGCCTACCTTAGAGTTTAGGATCTGAGACCGCCCTCGTGTCGGCTTTCCCTCTAAAATCCATCTTGTGATGGTAACCTTTGGTTATGAGACCGCCTTTGTGTCGGCCTACCTTAGAGTTTAGGATCTGAGACCGCCCTCGTGTCAGCTTTCCTTCTAAAATCGATCTTGTGATGGTACCCTTTGGTTTTGAGATTGCCTTCGTGTCGGCCTACCTTAGAGTTTAGGATCTGAGACTGCCCTCGTGTCGACTTTCCTTCTAAAACCCATCTTGTGATGGTACCATCTGGTTATAAGACCGCCTTCGTGTCGGCCTACCTTAGAGTTTAGGATCAGAGACTTCCCTCGTACCAAATTTCCTTTTGTAAATCCATCTTTTGATGGTAACCTTTGGTTATGAGGCTGCCTTCATGTCGGCTTACTCTAGAGTTTAGGATCTAAGACTGCCCTCGTGTCGGCTTTCCTTTTCAAAATCCATCTGGTGATGGTAACCTCTGGTTATGAGACCGCCTTCGTGTCGGCCTACCTTAGAGTTTAGGATCTGAGACCGAACTCGTGTCGGCTTTCCCTCAAAAATCCATCTTGTGATGGTAACCTCTGGTTATGAGACCGCCTTTGTGTCGGCCTACCTTAGAGTTTAGGATCTGAGACCGCCCTCGTGTCGGCTTTCCTTCTAAAATCGATCTTGTGATGGTACCCTTTGGTTTTGAGATTGCCTTCGTGTCGGCGTACCTTAGAATTTAGGATCTGAGACGCCCTCGTGTCGGCTTTCCTTTTGAAAATCCATCTGATGATAGTAACCTCTGGTTATAAGACCGCCTTCGTGTCGGCCTACCTTAGAGTTTAGGATCTGAGACCACCCTCGTGTCGGCTTACCCTCTAAAATCCATCTTGTGATGGTAACCTCTGGTTATGAGACCGCCTTCGTGTCGGCCTACCTTAGAGTTTAGGATCTGAGACAGCCCTCGTGTCAGCTTTCCTTCTAAAATCGATCTTGTGATGGTACCCTCTGGTTATGAGACCGCCTTCGTGTTGGCCTACCTTAGAGTTTAGGATTTGAGACCGCCCTCATGTTGGCTTTCCTTCTAAAATCCATCTTGTGATGGTAACCTCTGGTTATGAGACCGCCTTCGTGTCAGCCTACCTTAGAGTTTAGAATCTGAGACTGCCCTCGTGTCGACTTTCCTTCTAAAACCCATCTTGTGATGGTACCATCTGGTTATAAGTCCGCCTTCGTGTCGGCCTACCTTAGAGTTTAGGATCTGAGACTTCCCTCGTACTGCCTTTCCTTTTGAAAATCCATCTTATGATGGTAACCTTTGGTTATGAGACTGCCTTCATGTCGGCTTACCTTAGAGTTTAGGATCTGAGACTGCCCTCGTGTCGGCTTTCCTTTTGAAAATCCATCTGGTGATGGTAGCCTCTGGTTATGAGACCGCCTTCGTGTCGGCCTACCTTAGAGTTTAGGATCAGAGACCGCCCTCGTGTCGGCTTTCCCTCTAAAATCCATCTTGTGATGGGAACCTCTGGTTATGAGAAAGCCTTTGTGCCGGCCTAACTTAGAGTTTAGGACCTGAGACCGCCCCGTGTCGGCTTTCCTTCTAAAATCGATCTTGTGATGGTACCCTTTGGTTTTGAGATTGCCTTCGTGTCGACATACCTTAGAATTTAGGATTTGAGACGCCCTCGTGTCGGCTTTCCATTTGAAAATCCATCTGGTGATGGTAACCTCTGGTTATAAGACCGCCTTCGTGTCGGCCTACCTTAGAGTTTAGGATCTGAGACCGCCCTCGTGTCGGCTTACCCTCTAAAATCCATCTTGTGATGGTAACCTCTGGTTATGAGACCGCCTTTGTGTCGGCCTACCTTAGAGTTTAGGATCTGAGACCTCCCTCGTGTCAGCTTTCCTTCTAAAATCGATCTTGTGATGGTACCCTTTGGTTTTGAGATTGCCTTCATGTCGGCCTACCTTAGAGTTTAGGATCTGAGACTGCCCTCGTGTCGACTTTCCTTCTAAAACCCATCTTGTGATGGTACCATCTGGTTATAAGACCGCCTTCGTGTCGGCCTACCTTAGAGTTTAGGATCAGAGACTTCCCTCGTACCAAATTTCCTTTTGTAAATCCATCTTATGATGGTAACCTTTGGTTATGAGACTGCCTTCATGTCGGCTTACTCTAGAGTTTAGGATCTAAGACTGCCCTCGTGTCGGCTTTCCTTTTCAAAATCCATCTGGTGATGGTAACCTCTGGTTATGAGACCGCCTTCGTGTCGGCCTACCTTAGAGTTTAGGATCTGAGACCGAACTCGTGTCGGCTTTCCCTCAAAAAACCATCTTGTGATGGTAACCTCTGGTTATGAGACCGCCTTTGTGTCGGCCTACCTTAGAGTTTAGGATCTGAGACCGCCCTCGTGTCGGCTTTCCTTCTAAAATCGATCTTGTGATGGTACCCTTTGGTTTTGAGATTGCCTTCGTGTCGGCGTACCTTAGAATTTAGGATCTGAGACGCCCTCGTGTCGGCTTTCCTTTTGAAAATCCATCTGATGATGGTAACCTCTGGTTATAAGACCGCCTTCGTGTCGGCCTACCTTAGAGTTTAGGATCTGAGACCACCCTCGTGTCGGCTTACCCTCTAAAATCCATCTTGTGATGGTAACCTCTGGTTATGAGACCGCCTTTGTGTCAGCCTACCTTAGAGTTTAGGATCTGAGACAGCCCTCGTGTCAGCTTTCCTTCTAAAATCGATCTTGTGATGGTACCCTCTGGTTATGAGACCGCCTTCGTGTTGGCCTACCTTAGAGTTTACGATTTGAGACCGCCCTCATGTTGGCTTTCCTTCTAAAATCCATCTTGTGATGGTAACCTCTGGTTATGAGACCGCCTTCGTGTCAGCCTACCTTAGAGTTTAGAATCTGAGACTGCCCTCGTGTCGACTTTCCTTCTAAAACCCATCTTGTGATGGTACCATCTGGTTATAAGTCCGCCTTCGTGTCGGCCTACCTTAGAGTTTAGGATCTGAGACTTCCCTCGTACCGACTTTCCTTTTGAAAATCCATCTTATGATGGTAACCTTTGGTTATGAGACTGCCTTCATGTCGGCTTACCTTAGAGTTTAGGATCTGAGACTGCCCTCGTGTCGGCTTTCCTTTTGAAAATCCATCTGGTGATGGTAGCCTCTGGTTATGAGACCGCCTTCGTGTCGGCCTACCTTAGAGTTTAGGATCTGAGACCGCCCTCGTGTCGGCTTTCCCTCTAAAATCCATCTTGTGATGGTAACCTCTGGTTATGAGAAAGCCTTTGTGCCGGCCTAACTTAGAGTTTAGGACCTGAGACCGCCCTCGTGTCGGCTTTCCTTCTAAAATCGATCTTGTGATGGTACCCTTTGGTTTTGAGATTGCCTTCGTGTCGACATACCTTAGAATTTAGGATTTGAGACGCCCTCGTGTCGGCTTTCCATTTGAAAATCCATCTGGTGATGGTAACCTCTGGTTATAAGACCGCCTTCGTGTCGGCCTACCTTAGAGTTTAGGATCTGAGACCGCCCTCGTGTCGGCTTACCCTCTAAAATCCATCTTGTGATGGTAACCTCTGGTTATGAGACCGCCTTTGTGTCGGCCTACCTTAGAGTTTACGATCTGAGACCTCCCTCGTGTCAGCTTTCCTTCTAAAATTGATCTTGTGATGGTACCCTCTCGTTATGAGACCGCCTTCGTGTTGGCCTACCTTAGAGTTTAGGATCTGAGACCGCCCTCATGTCGACTTTACTTCTAAAATCGATCTTGTGATGGTACCCTTTGGTTTTGAGATTGCCTTCGTGTCGGCCTACCTTAGAGTTTAGGATCTGAGACTGCCCTCGTGTCGACTTTCCTTCTAAAACCCATCTTGTGATGGTACCATCTGGTTATAAGACCGCCTTCGTGTCGGCCTACCTTAGAGTTTAGGATCTGAGACTGCCCTCGTGTCCGCTTTCCCTCTAAAATCCATCTTGTGATGGTAACCTTTGGTTATGAGACTGCCTTCATGTCGGCTTACCTTAGACTTTAGGATCCGAGACTGCCCTCGTGTCGGCTTTCCTTTTGAAAACCCATCTGGTGATGATAACCTCTGGTTATGAGACCGCCTTCGTGTCGGCCTACCTTAGAGTTTAGGATCTGAGACCGCCCTCGTGTCCGCTTTCCCTCTAAAATCCATCTTGTGATGGTAACCTCTGGTTATGAGACCGCCTTTGTGTCGGCCTACCTTAGAGTTTAGGATCTGAGACAGCCCTCGTGTCAGCTTTCCTTCTAAAATCGATCTTGTGATGGTACCCTCTGGTTATGAGACCGCCTTCGTGTTGGCCTACCTTAGAGTTTAGGATTTGAGACCGCCCTCATGTTGGCTTTCCTTCTAAAATCCATCTTGTGATGGTAACCTCTGGTTATGAGACCGCCTTCGTGTCAGCCTACCTTAGAGTTTAGAATCTGAGACTGCCCTCGTGTCGACTTTCCTTCTAAAACCCATCTTGTGATGGTACCATCTGGTTATAAGTCCGCCTTCGTGTCGGCCTACCTTAGAGTTTAGGATCTGAGACTTCCCTCGTACCGACTTTCCTTTTGAAAATCCATCTTATGATGGTAACCTTTGGTTATGAGACTGCCTTCATGTCGGCTTACCTTAGAGTTTAGGATCTGAGACTGCCCTCGTGTCGGCTTTCCTTTTGAAAATCCATCTGGTGATGGTAGCCTCTGGTTATGAGACCGCCTTCGTGTCGGCCTACCTTAGAGTTTAGGATCTGAGACCGCCCTCGTGTCGGCTTTCCCTCTAAAATCCATCTTGTGATGGTAACCTCTGGTTATGAGAAAGCCTTTGTGCCGGCCTAACTTAGAGTTTAGGACCTGAGACCGCCCTCGTGTCGGCTTTCCTTCTAAAATCGATCTTGTGATGGTACCCTTTGGTTTTGAGATTGCCTTCGTGTCGACATACCTTAGAATTTAGGATTTGAGACGCCCTCGTGTCGGCTTTCCATTTGAAAATCCATCTGGTGATGGTAACCTCTGGTTATAAGACCGCCTTCGTGTCGGCCTACCTTAGAGTTTAGGATCTGAGACCGCCCTCGTGTCGGCTTACCCTCTAAAATCCATCTTGTGATGGTAACCTCTGGTTATGAGACTGCCTTTGTGTCGGCCTACCTTAGAGTTTAGGATCTGAGACCTCCCTCGTGTCAGCTTTCCTTCTAAAATTGATCTTGTGATGGTACCCTCTCGTTATGAGACCGCCTTCGTGTTGGCCTACCTTAGAGTTTAGGATCTGAGACCGCCCTCATGTCGACTTTACTTCTAAAATCGATCTTGTGATGGTACCCTTTGGTTTTGAGATTGCCTTCGTGTCGGCCTACCTTAGAGTTTAGGATCTGAGACTGCCCTCGTGTCGACTTTCCTTCTAAAACCCATCTTGTGATGGTACCATCTGGTTATAAGACCGCCTTCGTGTCGGCCTACCTTAGAGTTTAGGATCTGAGACTGCCCTCGTGTCTGCTTTCCCTCTAAAATCCATCTTGTGATGGTAACCATTGGTTATGAGACTGCCTTCATGTCGGCTTACCTTAGACTTTAGGATCCGAGACTGCCCTCGTGTCGGCTTTCCTTTTGAAAACCCATCTGGTGATGATAAACTCTGGTTATGAGACCGCCTTCGTGTCGGCCTACCTTAGAGTTTAGGATCTGAGACCGCCCTCGTGTCCGCTTTCCCTCTAAAATCCATCTTGTGATGGTAACCTTTGGTTATGAGACCGCCTTTGTGTCGGCCTACCTTAGAGTTTAGGATCTGAGACCGCCCTCGTGTCGGTTTTCCTTCTAAAATCGATCTTGTGATGGTACCCTTTGGTTTTGAGATTGCCTTCGTGTCGGCGTACCCTAGAATTTAGGATCTGAGACGCCCTCGTGTCGGCTTTCCTTTTGAAAATCCATCTGGTTATGGTAACCTCTGGTTATAAGACCGCCTTCGTGTCGGCCTACCTTAGAGTTTAGGATCTGAGACCGCCCTCGTGTCGGCTTACCCTCTAAAATCCATCTTGTGATGGTAACCTCTGGTTATGAGACCGCCTTTGTGTCGGCCTACCTTAGAGTTTAGGATCTGAGACCGCCCTCGTGTCATCTTTCCTTCTAAAATCGATCTTGTGATGGTACCCTCTGGTTATGAGACCGCCTTCGTGTTGGCCTACCTTAGAGTTTAGGATCTGAGACCGCCCTCATGTTGGCCTTCCTTCTTAAATCCATCTTGTGATGGTAACCTCTGGTTATGAGACTGCCTTCGTGTCATCCTACCTTAGAGTTTAGAATCTGAGACTGCCCTCGTTTCGACTTTCCATCTAAAACCCATCTTGTGATGGTAATCTCTGGTTATGAGACCGCCTTTGTGTCGGCCTACCTTAGAGTTTAGGATCTGAGACCGCCCTCGTGTCGGCTTTCCTTCTAAAATCGATCTTGTGATGGTACCCTTTGGTTTTGAGATTGCCTTCGTGTCAACGTACCATAGAATTTAGGATCTGAGACGCCCTCGTGTCGGCTTTCCTTTTGAAAATCCATCTGGTGATGGTAACCTCTGGTTATAAGACCGCCTTCGTGTCGGCCTACCTTAGAGTTTAGGATCTGAGACCGCCCTCATGTCGGCTTTCCTTCTAAAATCCATCTTGTGATGGTAACCTCTGGTTATGAGACCGCCTTCGTGTCAACCTACCTTAGAGTTTAGAATGTGAGATCGCCCTCGTGTCGGCTTTCCTTCGAAAACCCATCTTGTGATGTTACCATCTGGTTATAAGACCGTCTTCGTGTCGGCCTACCTTAGAGTTTAGGATCTGAGACTGCCCTGGTGCTGACTTTCCTTTTGAAAATCCATCTTATGATGGTAACCTTTTTTTTATGAGACTGCCTTCGTGTCGGCTTACCTTAGAGTTTAGGATCTGAGACTGCCCTCGTGTTGGCTTTCCTTTTGAAAATCCATCTGTTGATGGTAACCTCTAGTTATGAGACGGCTTTCGTGTTGGCCTACCTTAGAGTTTAGGATCTGAGACCGCCCTCGTGTCGGCTTTCCTTCTAAAATCGATCTTGTGATGTTACCCTTTGGTTTTGAGATTGCCTTGGTGTCGGCGTACCTTAGAATTTAGGATCTGAGACGCCCTCGTGTCGGCTTTCCTTTTGAAAATCTATCTGGTTATGGTAACCTCTGGTTATAAGACCGCCTTCGTGTCGGCCTACCTTAGAGTTTAGGATCTGAGACCGCCCTCGTGTCGGCTTACCCTCTAAAATCCATCTTGTGATGGTAACCTCTGGTTATGAGACCGCCTTCGTGTCAACCTACCTTAGAGTTTAGAATGTGATATCGCCCTCGTGTCGGCTTTCCTTCGAAAACCCATCTTGTGATGTTACCATCTGGTTATAAGACCGTCTTCGTGTCGGCCTACCTTAGAGTTTAGGATCTGAGACTGCCCTGGTGCCGACTTTCCTTTTGAAAATCCATCTTATGATGGTAACCTTGTTTTTATGAGACTGCCTTCGTGTCGGCTTACCTTAGAGTTTAGGATCTGAGACTGCCCTCGTGTTGGCTTTCCTTTTGAAAATCCATCTGTTGATGGTAACCTCTAGTTATGAGACGACTTTCGTGTTGGCCTACCTTAGAGTTTAGGAACTGAGACCGCCCTCGTGTCGGCTTTCCTTCTAAAATCGATCTTGTGATGGTACCCTTTGGTTTTGAGATTGCCTTCGTGTCGGCGTAACTTAGAATTTAGGATCTGAGACGCCCTCGTGTCGGCTTTCCTTTTGAAAATCCATCTGGTTATGGTAACCTCTGGTTATAAGACCGCCTTCGTTTCGGCCTACCTTAGAGTTTAGGATCTGAGACCGCCCTCGTGTCGGCTTACCCTCTAAAATCCATCTTGTGATGGTAACCTCTGGTTATGAGACCGCCTTTGTGTCGGCCTACCCTAGATTTTAGGATCTGAGACCGCCCTCGTGTCATCTTTCCTTCTAAAATCGATCTTGTGATGGTACCCTCTGGTTATGAGACCGCCTTCGTGTTGGCCTACCTTAGAGTTTAGGATCTGAGACCGCCCTCATGTTGGCTTTCCTTCTAAAATCCATCTTGTGATGGTAACCTCTGGTTATGAGACTGCCTTCGTGTCATCCTACCTTAGAGTTTAGAATCTGAGACTGCCCTCGTGTCGACTTTCCTTCTAAAACCCATCTTGTGATGGTAACCTCTGGTTATGAGACCGCCTTTGTGTCGGCCTACCTTAGAGTTTAGGATCTGAGACCGCCCTCGTGTCGGCTTTCCTTCTAAAATCGATCTTGTGATGGTACCCTTTGGTTTTGAGATTGCCTTCGTGTCGGCGTACCTTAGAATTTAGGATCTGAGACGCCCTAGTGTCGGCTTTCCTTTTGAAAATACATCTGGTGATGGTAACCTCTGGTTATAAGACCGCCTTCGTGTCGGCCTACCTTAGAGTTTAGGATCTGAGACCGCCCTCGTGTCGGCTTTCCCTCTAAAATCCATCCTGTGCTGGTAACCTCTGGTTATGAGACCGCCTTTGTGTCGGCCTACCTTAGAGTTTAGGATCTCAGACCGCCGTCGTGTCAGCTTTCCTTCTAAAATCGATCTTGTGATGGTACCCTTTAGTTATGAGACCGCCTTCGTGTCGGCCTACCTTAAAGTTTAGGATCTGAGACCGCCCTCATGTCGGCTTTCCTTCTAAAATCCATCTTGTGATGGTAACCTCTGGTTATGAGACCGCCTTCGTGTCAACCTACCTTAGAGTTTAGAATGTGAGATCGCCCTCGTGTCGGCTTTCCTTCGAAAACCCATCTTGTGATGTTACCATCTGGTTATAAGACCGCCTTCGTGTCGGCCTACCTTAGAGTTTAGGATCTGAGACTGCCCTGGTGCCGACTTTCCTTTTGAAAATCCATCTTATGATGGTAACCTTTTTTTTATGAGACTGCCTTCGTGTCGGCTTACCTTAGAGTTTAGGATCTGAGACTGCCCTCGTGTTGGCTTTCCTTTTGAAAATCCATCTGGTGATGGTAACCTCTAGTTATGAGACGGCTTTCGTGTTGGCCTACCTTAGAGTTTAGGATCTGAGACCGCCCTCGTATCGGCTTTCCTTCTAAAATCGATCTTGTGATGGTACCCTTTGGTTTTGAGATTGCCTTCGTGTCGGCGTACCTTAGAATTTAGGATCTGAGACGCCCTCGTGTCGGCTTTCCTTTTGAAAATCCATCTGGTTATGGTAACCTCTGGTTATAAGACCGCCTTCGTGTCGGCCTACCTTAGAGTTTAGGATCTGAGACCGCCCTCGTGTCGGCTTACCCTCTAAAATCCATCTTGTGATGGTAACCTCTGGTTATGAGACCGCCTTTGTGTCGGCCTACCTTAGAGTTTAGGATCTGAGACCGCCCTCGTGTCGGCTTTCCTTCTAAAATCGATCTTGTGATGGTACCCTCTGGTTATGAGACCGCCTTCGTGTCGGCCTACCTTAGAGTTTAGGATCTGAGACCGCCCTCGTGTCGGCTTACCCTCTAAAATCCATCTTGTGATGGTAACCTCTGGTTATAAGACCGCCTTCGTGTCGGCCTACCTTAGAGTTTAGGATCTGAGACCGCCGTCGTGTCGGCTTTCCCTCTAAAATCCATCTTGTGATGGTGACCTCTGGTTATGAGACCGCCTTTGTGTCGGCCTACCTTAGAGTTTAGGATCTCAGACCGCCGTCGTGTCAGCATTCCTTCTAAAATCGATCTTGTGATGGTACCCTCTGGTTATGAGACCGCCTTCGTGTCGGCCTACCTTAGAGTTTAGGATCTGAGACCGCCCTCATGTCGGCTTTCCTTCTAAAATCCATCTTGTGATGGTAACCTCTGGTTATGAGACCGCCTTCGTGTCAACCTACCTTAGAGTTTAGAATGTGAGATCGCCCTCGTGTCGGCTTTCCTTCGAAAACCCATCTTGTGATGTTACCATCTGGTTATAAGACCGCCTTCGTGTCGGCCTACCTTAGAGTTTAGGATCTGAGACTGCCCTGGTGCCAACTTTCCTTTTGAAAATCCATCTTATGACGGTAACCTTTTTTTAATGAGACTGCCTTCGTGTCGGCTTACCTTAGAGTTTAGGATCTGAGACTGCCCTCGTGTTGGCTTTCCTTTTGAAAATCCATCTGGTGATGGTAACCTCTAGTTATGAGACGGCTTTCGTGTTGGCCTACCTTAGAGTTTAGGATCTGAGACCGCCCTCGTGTCGGCTTTCCCTCTAAAATCCATCTTGTGATGGTGACCTCTGGTTATGAGATGGCCTTTGTGTCGGCCTACCTTAGAGTTTAGGATCTCAGACCGCCGTCGTGTCAGCTTTCCTTCTAAAATCGATCTTGTGATGGTACCCTCTGGTTATGAGACCGCCTTCGTGTCGGCCTACCTTAGAGTTTAGGATCTGAGACCGCCCTCGTGTCGGCTTACCCTCTAAAATCCATCTTGTGATGGTAACCTCTGGTTATGAGACCGCCTTTGTGTCGGCCTACCTTAGAGTTTAGGATCTGAGACCGCCCTCGTGTCGGCTTTCCTTCTAAAATCGATCTTGTGATGGTACCCTCTGGTTATGAGACCGCCTTCGTGTCGGCCTACCTTAGAGTTTAGGATCTGAGACCGCCCTCGTGTCGGCTTACCCTCTAAAATCCATCTTGTGATGGTAACCTCTGGTTATAAGACCGCCTTCGTGTCGGCCTACCTTAGAGTTTAGGATCTGAGACCGCCCTCGTGTCGGCTTTCCCTCTAAAATCCATCTTGTGATGGTAACCTCTGGTTATGAGACCGCCTTTGTGTCGGCCTACCTTAGAGTTTAGGATCTCAGACCGCCGTCGTGTCAGCATTCCTTCTAAAATCGATCTTGTGATGGTACCCTCTGGTTATGAGACTGCCTTCGTGTCGGCCTACCTTAGAGTTTAGGATCTGAGACCGCCCTCATGTCGGCTTTCCTTCTAAAATCCATCTTGTGATGGTAACCTCTGGTTATGAGACCGCCTTCGTGTCAACCTACCTTAGAGTTTAGAATGTGAGATCGCCCTCGTGTCGACTTTCCTTCGAAAACCCATATTGTGATGTTACCATCTGGTTATAAGACCGCCTTCGTGTCGGCCTACCTTAGAGTTTAGGATCTGAGACTGCCCTGGTGCCAACTTTCCTTTTGAAAATCCATCTTATGACGGTAACCTTTTTTTTATGAGACTGCCTTCGTGTCGGCTTACCTTAGAGTTTAGGATCTGAGACTGCCCTCGTGTTGGCTTTCCTTTTGAAAATCCATCTGGTGATGGTAACCTCTAGTTATGAGACGGCTTTCGTGTTGGCCTACCTTAGAGTTTAGGATCTGAGATCGCCCTCGTGTCGGCTTTCCCTCTAAAATCCATCTTGTGATGGTAACCTCTGGTTATGAGATGGCCTTTGTGTCGGCCTACCTTAGAGTTTAGGATCTCAGACCGCCGTCGTGTCAGCTTTCCTTCTAAAATCGATCTTGTGATGGTACCCTCTAGTTAAGAGACCGCCTTCGTGTCGGCCTACCTTAGAGTTTAGGATCTGAGACCGCCCTCATGCCGGCTTTCCTTCTAAAATCCATCTTGTGATGGTAACCTCAGGTTATGAGACCGCCTTCGTGTCAACCTACCTTAGAGTTTAGAATGTGAGAATGCCCTCGTGTCGGCTTTCCTTCGAAAACCCATCTTGTGATGTTACCATCTGGTTATAAGACCGCCTTCGTGTCGGCCTACCTTAGAGTTTAGGATCTGAGACTGCCCTGGTGCCGACTTTCCTTTTGAAAATCCATCTTATGATGGTAACCTTTTTTTTATGAGACTGCCTTCGTGTCAGCTTACCTTAGAGTTTAGGATCTTAGACTGCCCTCGTGTTGGCTTTCCTTTTGAAAATCCATCTGGTGATGGTAACCTCTAGTTATGAGACGGCTTTCGTGTTGGCCTACCTTAGAGTTTAGGATCTGAGACCGCCCTCGTGTCGGCTTTCCTTCTAAAATCGATCTTGTGATGGTACCCTTTGGTTTTGAGATTGCCTTCGTGTCGGCGTACCTTAGAATTTAGGATCTGAGACGCCCTCGTGTCGGCTTTCCTTTTGAAAATCCATCTGGTTATGGTAACCTCTGGTTATAAGACCGCCTTCGTGTCGGCCTACCTTAGAGTTTAGGATCTGAGACCGCCCTCGTGTCGGCTTATCCTCTAAAATCCATCTTGTGATGGTAACCTCTGGTTATGAGACCGCCTTTGTGTCGGCCTACCTTAGAGTTTAGGATCTGAGACCGCCCTCGTGTCGGCTTTCCTTCTAAAATCGATCTTGTGATGGTACCCTCTAGTTATGAGACCGCCTTCGTGTCGGCCTACCTTAGAGTTTAGGATCTGAGACCGCCCTCGTGTCGGCTTACCCTCTAAAATCCATCTTGTGATGGTAACCTCTGGTTATAAGACCGCCTTCGTGTCGGCCTACCATAGAGTTTAGGATCTGAGACCGCCCTCGTGTCGGCTTTCCCTCTAAAATCCATCTTGTGATGGTAACCTCTGGTTATGAGACCGCCTTTGTGTCGGCCTACCTTAGAGTTTAGGATCTCAGACCGCCGTCGTGTCAGCATTCCTTCTAAAATCGATCTTGTGATGGTACCCTTTGGTTATGAGACCGCCTTCGTGTCGGCCTACCTTAGAGTTTAGGATCTGAGACCGCCCTCATGTCGGCTTTCCTTCTAAAATCCATCTTGTGATGGTAACCTCTGGTTATGAGACCGCCTTCGTGTCAATCTACCTTAGAGTTTAGAATGTGAGATCGCCCTCGTGTCGGCTTTCCTTCAAAAACCCATATTGTGATTTTACCATCTGGTTATAAGACCGCCTTCGTGTCGGCCTACCTTAGAGTTTAGGATCTGAGACTGCCCTGGTGCCAACTTTCCTTTTGAAAATCCATCTTATGACGGTAACCTTTTTTTTATGAGACTGCCTTCGTGTCGGCTTACCTTAGAGTTTAGGATCTGAGACTGCCCTCGTGTTGGCTTTCCTTTTGAAAATCCATCTGGTGATGGTAACCTCTAGTTATGAGACGGCTTTCGTGTTGGCCTACCTTAGAGTTTAGGATCTGAGACCGCCCTCGTGTCGGCTTTCCCTCTAAAATCCATCTTGTGATGGTAACCTCTGGTTATGAGATGGCCTTTGTGTCGTCTACCTTAGAGTTTAGGATCTCAGACCGCCGTCGTGTCAGCTTTCCTTCTAAAATCGATCTTGTGATGGTACCCTCTAGTTAAGAGACCGCCTTCGTGTCGGCCTACCTTAGAGTTTAGGATCTGAGACCGCCCTCATGTCGGCTTTCCTTCTAAAATCCATCTTGTGATGGTAACCTCAGGTTATGAGACCGCCTTCGTGTCAACCTACCTTAGAGTTTAGAATGTGAGAACGCCCTCGTGTCGGCTTTCCTTCGAAAACCCATCTTGTGATGTTACCATCTGGTTATAAGACTGCCTTCGTGTCGGCCTACCTTAGAGTTTAGGATCTGAGACTGCCCTGGTGCCGACTTTCCTTTTGAAAATCCATCTTATGATGGTAACCTTTTTTTTATGAGACTGCCTTCGTGTCAGTTTACCTTAGAGTTTAGGATCTTAGACTGCCCTCGTGTTGCCTTTCCTTTTGAAAATCCATCTGGTGATGGTAACCTCTAGTTATGAGACGGCTTTCGTGTTGGCCTACCTTAGAGTTTAGGATCTGAGACCGCCCTCGTGTCGGCTTTCCTTCTAAAATCGATCTTGTGATGGTACCCTTTGGTTTTGAGATTGCCTTCGTGTCGGCGTACCTTAGAATTTAGGATCTGAGACGCCCTCGTGTCGGCTTTCCTTTTGAAAATCCATCTGGTTATGGTAACCTCTGGTTATAAGACCGCCTTCGTGTCGGCCTACCTTAGAGTTTAGGATCTGAGACCGCCCTCGTGTCGGCTTACCCTCTAAAATCCATCTTGTGATGGTAACCTCTGGTTATGAGACCGCCTTTGTGTCGGCCTACCTTAGAGTTTAGGATCTGAGACCTCCCTCGTGTCATCTTTCCTTCTAAAATCGATCTTGTGATGGTACCCTCTGGTTATGAGACCGCCTTCGTGTTGGCCTACCTTAGAGTTTAGGATCTGAGACCGCCCTCTTGTTGGCTTTCCTTCTAAAATCCATCTTGTGATGGTAACCTCTGGTTATGATACTGCCTTCGTGTCATCCTGCCTTAGAGTTTAGAATCTGAGACTGCCCTCGTGTCGACTTTCCTTCTAAAACCCATCTTGTGATGGTAACCTCTGGTTATGAGACCGCCTTTGTGTCGGCCTACCTTAGAGTTTAGGATCTGAGACCGCCCTCGTGTCAGCTTTCCTTCTAAAATCGATCTTGTGATGGTACCCTTTGGTTTTGAGATTGCCTTCGTGTCGGCGTACCTTAGAATTTAGGATCTGAGACGCCCTAGTGTCGGCTTTCCTTTTGAAAATCCATCTGGTGATGGTAACCTCTGGTTATAAGACCGCCTTCGTGTCGGCCTACCTTAGAGTTTAGGATCTGAGACCGCCCTCGTGTCGGCTTTCCCTCTAAAATCCATCCTGTGATGGTAACCTCTGGTTATGAGACCGCCTTTGTGTCGGCCTACCTTAGAGTTTAGGATCTCGGACCGCCGTCGTTTCAGCTTTCCTTCTAAAATCGATCTTGTGATGGTACCCTCTGGTTATGAGACCGCCTTCGTGTCGGCCTACCTTAGAGTTTAGGATCTGAGACCGCCCTCGTGTCGGCTTACCCTCTAAAATCCATCTTGTGATGGTAACCTCTGGTTATAAGACCGCCTTCGTGTCGGCCTACCATAGAGTTTAGGATCTGAGACCGCCCTCGTGTCGGCTTTCCCTCTAAAATCCATCTTGTGATGGTAACCTCTGGTTATGAGACCGCCTTTGTGTCGGCCTACCTTAGAGTTTAGGATCTCAGACCGCCGTCGTGTCAGCATTCCTTCTAAAATCGATCTTGTGATGGTACCCTTTGGTTATGAGACCGCCTTCGTGTCGGCCTACCTTAGAGTTTAGGATCTGAGACCGCCCTCATGTCGGCTTTCCTTCTAAAATCCATCTTGTGATGGTAACCTCTGGTTATGAGACCGCCTTCGTGTCAACCTACCTTAGAGTTTAGAATGTGAGATCGCCCTCGTGTCGGCTTTCCTTCGAAAACCCATATTGTGATTTTACCATCTGGTTATAAGACCGCCTTCGTGTCGGCCTACCTTAGAGTTTAGGATCTGAGACTGCCCTGGTGCCAACTTTCCTTTTGAAAATCCATCTTATGACGGTAACCTTTTTTTTATGAGACTGCCTTCGTGTCGGCTTACCTTAGAGTTTAGGATCTGAGACTGCCCTCGTGTTGGCTTTCCTTTTGAAAATCCATCTGGTGATGGTAACCTCTAGTTATGAGACGGCTTTCGTGTTGGCCTTCCTTAGAGTTTAGGATCTGAGACCGCCCTCGTGTCGGCTTTCCCTCTAAAATCCATCTTGTGATGGTAACCTCTGGTTATGAGATGGCCTTTGTGTCGGCCTACCTTAGAGTTTAGGATCTCAGACCGCCGTCGTGTCAGCTTTCCTTCTAAAATCGATCTTGTGATGGTACCCTCTAGTTAAGAGACCGCCTTCGTGTCGGCCTACCTTAGAGTTTAGGATCTGAGACCGCCCTCATGTCGGCTTTCCTTCTAAAATCCATCTTGTGATGGTAACCTCAGGTTATGAGACCGCCTTCGTGTCAACCTACCTTAGAGTTTAGAATGTGAGAACGCCCTCGTGTCGGCTTTCCTTCGAAAACCCATCTTGTGATGTTACCATCTGGTTATAAGACTGCCTTCGTGTCGGCCTACCTTAGAGTTTAGGATCTGAGACTGCCCTGGTGCCGACTTTCCTTTTGAAAATCCATCTTATGATGGTAACCTTTTTTTTATGAGACTGCCTTCGTGTCAGCTTACCTTAGAGTTTAGGATCTTAGACTGCCCTCGTGTTGGCTTTCCTTTTGAAAATCCATCTGGTGATGGTAACCTCTAGTTATGAGACGGCTTTCGTGTTGGCCTACCTTAGAGTTTAGGATCTGAGACCGCCCTCGTGTCGGCTTTCCTTCTAAAATCGATCTTGTGATGGTACCCTTTGGTTTTGAGATTGCCTTCGTGTCGGCGTACCTTAGAATTTAGGATCTGAGACGCCCTCGTGTCGGCTTTCCTTTTGAAAATCCATCTGGTTATGGTAACCTCTGGTTATAAGACCGCCTTCGTGTCGGCCTACCTTAGAGTTTAGGATCTGAGACCGCCCTCGTGTCGGCTTACCCTCTAAAATCCATCTTGTGATGGTAACCTCTGGTTATGAGACCGCCTTTGTGTCGGCCTACCTTAGAGTTTAGGATCTGAGACCTCCCTCGTGTCATCTTTCCTTCTAAAATCGATCTTGTGATGGTACCCTCTGGTTATGAGACCGCCTTCGTGTTGGCCTACCTTAGAGTTTTGGATCTGAGACCGCCCTCATGTTGGCTTTCCTTCTAAAATCCATCTTGTGATGGTAACCTCTGGTTATGAGACTGCCTTCGTGTCATCCTACCTTAGAGTTTAGAATCTGAGACTGCCCTCGTGTCGACTTTCCTTCTAAAACCCATCTTGTGATGGTAACCTCTGGTTATGAGACCGCCTTTGTGTCGGCCTACCTTAGAGTTTAGGATCTGAGACCTCCCTCGTGTCAGCTTTCCTTCTAAAATCGATCTTGTGATGGTACCCTTTGGTTTTGAGATTGCCTTCGTTGTCGGCGTACCTTAGAATTTAGGATCTGAGACGCCCTAGTGTCGGCTTTCCTTTTGAAAATCCATCTGGTGATGGTAACCTCTGGTGATAAGACCGCCTTCGTGTCGGCCTACCTTAGAGTTTAGGATCTGAGACCGCCCTCGTGTCGGCTTTCCCTCTAAAATCCATCCTGTGATGGTAACCTCTGGTTATGAGACCGCCTTTGTGTCGGCCTACCTTAGAGTTTAGGATCTCGGACCGCCGTCGTGTCAGCTTTCCTTCTAAAATCGATCTTGTGATGGTACCCTTTAGTTATGAGACCGCCTTCGTGTCGGCCTACCTTAAAGTTTAGGATCTGAGACCGCCCTCATGTCGGCTTTCCTTCTAAAATCCATCTTGTGATGGTAACCTCTGGTTATGAGACCGCCTTCGTGTCAACCTACCTCAGAGTTTAGAATGTGAGATCGCCCTCGTGTCGGCTTTCCTTCGAAAACCCATCTTGTGATGTTACCATCTGGTTATAAGACCGCCTTCGTGTCGGCCTACCTTAGAGTTTAGGATCTGAGACTGCCCTGGTGCCAACTTTCCTTTTGAAAATCCATCTTATGACGGTAACCTTTTTTTTATGAGACTGCCTTCGTGTCGGCTTACCTTAGAGTTTAGGATCTGAGACTGCCCTCGTGTTGGCTTTCCTTTTGAAAATCCATCTGGTGATGGTAACCTCTAGTTATGAGACGGCTTTCGTGTTGGCCTTCCTTAGAGTTTAGGATCTGAGACCGCCCTCGTGTCGGCTTTCCCTCTAAAATCCATCTTGTGATGGTAACCTCTGGTTATGAGATGGCCTTTGTGTCGGCCTACCTTAGAGTTTAGGATCTCAGACCGCCGTCGTGTCAGCTTTCCTTCTAAAATCGATCTTGTGATGGTACCCTCTAGTTAAGAGACCGCCTTCGTGTCGGCCTACCTTAGAGTTTAGGATCTGAGACCGCCCTCATGTCGGCTTTCCTTCTAAAATCCATCTTGTGATGGTAACCTCAGGTTATGAGACCGCCTTCGTGTCAACCTACCTTAGAGTTTAGAATGTGAGAACGCCCTCGTGTCGGCTTTCCTTCGAAAACCCATCTTGTGATGTTACCATCTGGTTATAAGACTGCCTTCGTGTCGGCCTACCTTAGAGTTTAGGATCTGAGACTGCCCTGGTGCCGACTTTCCTTTTGAAAATCCATCTTATGATGGTAACCTTTTTTTTATGAGACTGCCTTCGTGTCAGCTTACCTTAGAGTTTAGGATCTTAGACTGCCCTCGTGTTGGCTTTCCTTTTGAAAATCCATCTGGTGATGGTAACCTCTAGTTATGAGACGGCTTTCGTGTTGGCCTACCTTAGAGTTTAGGATCTGAGACCGCCCTCGTGTCGGCTTTCCTTCTAAAATCGATCTTGTGATGGTACCCTTTGGTTTTGAGATTGCCTTCGTGTCGGCGTACCTTAGAATTTAGGATCTGAGACGCCCTCGTGTCGGCTTTCCTTTTGAAAATCCATCTGGTTATGGTAACCTCTGGTTATAAGACCGCCTTCGTGTCGGCCTACCTTAGAGTTTAGGATCTGAGACCGCCCTCGTGTCGGCTTACCCTCTAAAATCCATCTTGTGATGGTAACCTCTGGTTATGAGACCGCCTTTGTGTCGGCCTACCTTAGAGTTTAGGATCTGAGACCTCCCTCGTGTCATCTTTCCTTCTAAAATCGATCTTGTGATGGTACCCTCTGGTTATGAGACCGCCTTCGTGTTGGCCTACCTTAGAGTTTTGGATCTGAGACCGCCCTCATGTTGGCTTTCCTTCTAAAATCCATCTTGTGATGGTAACCTCTGGTTATGAGACTGCCTTCGTGTCATCCTACCTTAGAGTTTAGAATCTGAGACTGCCCTCGTGTCGACTTTCCTTCTAAAACCCATCTTGTGATGGTAACCTCTGGTTATGAGACCGCCTTTGTGTCGGCCTACCTTAGAGTTTAGGATCTGAGACCTCCCTCGTGTCAGCTTTCCTTCTAAAATCGATCTTGTGATGGTACCCTTTGGTTTTGAGATTGCCTTCGTTGTCGGCGTACCTTAGAATTTAGGATCTGAGACGCCCTAGTGTCGGCTTTCCTTTTGAAAATCCATCTGGTGATGGTAACCTCTGGTGATAAGACCGCCTTCGTGTCGGCCTACCTTAGAGTTTAGGATCTGAGACCGCCCTCGTGTCGGCTTTCCCTCTAAAATCCATCCTGTGATGGTAACCTCTGGTTATGAGACCGCCTTTGTGTCGGCCTACCTTAGAGTTTAGGATCTCGGACCGCCGTCGTGTCAGCTTTCCTTCTAAAATCGATCTTGTGATGGTACCCTTTAGTTATGAGACCGCCTTCGTGTCGGCCTACCTTAAAGTTTAGGATCTGAGACCGCCCTCATGTCGGCTTTCCTTCTAAAATCCATCTTGTGATGGTAACCTCTGGTTATGAGACCGCCTTCGTGTCAACCTACCTCAGAGTTTAGAATGTGAGATCGCCCTCGTGTCGGCTTTCCTTCGAAAACCCATCTTGTGATGTTACCATCTGGTTATAAGACCGCCTTCGTGTCGGCCTACCTTAGAGTTTAGGATCTGAGACTGCCCTGGTGCCAACTTTCCTTTTGAAAATCCATCTTATGACGGTAACCTTTTTTTTATGAGACTGCCTTCGTGTCGGCTTACCTTAGAGTTTAGGATCTGAGACTGCCCTCGTGTTGGCTTTCCTTTTGAAAATCCATCTGGTGATGGTAACCTCTAGTTATGAGACGGCTTTCGTGTTGGCCTTCCTTAGAGTTTAGGATCTGAGACCGCCCTCGTGTCGGCTTTCCCTCTAAAATCCATCTTGTGATGGTAACCTCTGGTTATGAGATGGCCTTTGTGTCGGCCTACCTTAGAGTTTAGGATCTCAGACCGCCGTCGTGTCAGCTTTCCTTCTAAAATCGATCTTGTGATGGTACCCTCTAGTTAAGAGACCGCCTTCGTGTCGGCCTACCTTAGAGTTTAGGATCTGAGACCGCCCTCATGTCGGCTTTCCTTCTAAAATCCATCTTGTGATGGTAACCTCAGGTTATGAGACCGCCTTCGTGTCAACCTACCTTAGAGTTTAGAATGTGAGAACGCCCTCGTGTCGGCTTTCCTTCGAAAACCCATCTTGTGATGTTACCATCTGGTTATAAGACTGCCTTCGTGTCGGCCTACCTTAGAGTTTAGGATCTGAGACTGCCCTGGTGCCGACTTTCCTTTTGAAAATCCATCTTATGATGGTAACCTTTTTTTTATGAGACTGCCTTCGTGTCAGCTTACCTTAGAGTTTAGGATCTTAGACTGCCCTCGTGTTGGCTTTCCTTTTGAAAATCCATCTGGTGATGGTAACCTCTAGTTATGAGACGGCTTTCGTGTTGGCCTACCTTAGAGTTTAGGATCTGAGACCGCCCTCGTGTCGGCTTTCCTTCTAAAATCGATCTTGTGATGGTACCCTTTGGTTTTGAGATTGCCTTCGTGTCGGCGTACCTTAGAATTTAGGATCTGAGACGCCCTCGTGTCGGCTTTCCTTTTGAAAATCCATCTGGTTATGGTAACCTCTGGTTATAAGACCGCCTTCGTGTCGGCCTACCTTAGAGTTTAGGATCTGAGACCGCCCTCGTGTCGGCTTACCCTCTAAAATCCATCTTGTGATGGTAACCTCTGGTTATGAGACCGCCTTTGTGTCGGCCTACCTTAGAGTTTAGGATCTGAGACCTCCCTCGTGTCATCTTTCCTTCTAAAATCGATCTTGTGATGGTACCCTCTGGTTATGAGACCGCCTTCGTGTTGGCCTACCTTAGAGTTTTGGATCTGAGACCGCCCTCATGTTGGCTTTCCTTCTAAAATCCATCTTGTGATGGTAACCTCTGGTTATGAGACTGCCTTTGTGTCATCCTACCTTAGAGTTTAGAATCTGAGACTGCCCTCGTGTCGACTTTCCTTCTAAAACCCATCTTGTGATGGTAACCTCTGGTTAAGAGACCGCCTTTGTGTCGGCCTACCTTAGAGTTTAGGATCTGAGACCTCCCTCGTGTCAGCTTTCCTTCTAAAATCGATCTTGTGATGGTACCCTTTGGTTTTGAGATTGCCTTCGTGTCGGCGTACCTTAGAATTTAGGATCTGAGACGCCCTAGTGTCGGCTTTCCTTTTGAAAATCCATCTGGTGATGGTAACCTCTGGTGATAAGACCGCCTTCGTGTCGGCCTACCTTAGAGTTTAGGATCTGAGACCGCCCTCGTGTCGGCTTTCCCTCTAAAATCCATCCTGTGATGGTAACCTCTGGTTATGAGACCGCCTTTGTGTCGGCCTACCTTAGAGTTTAGGATCTCGGACCGCCGTCGTGTCAGCTTTCCTTCTAAAATCGATCTTGTGATGGTACCCTTTAGTTATGAGACCGCCTTCGTGTCGGCCTACCTTAAAGTTTAGGATCTGAGACCGCCCTCATGTCGGCTTTCCTTCTAAAATCCATCTTGTGATGGTAACCTCTGGTTATGAGACCGCCTTCGTGTCAACCTACCTCAGAGTTTAGAATGTGAGATCGCCCTCGTGTCGGCTTTCCTTCGAAAACCCATCTTGTGATGTTACCATCTGGTTATAAGACCGCCTTCGTGTCGGCCTACCTTAGAGTTTAGGATCTGAGACTGCCCTGGTGCCAACTTTCCTTTTGAAAATCCATCTTATGACGGTAACCTTTTTTTTATGAGACTGCCTTCGTGTCGGCTTACCTTAGAGTTTAGGATCTGAGACTGCCCTCGTGTTGGCTTTCCTTTTGAAAATCCATCTGGTGATGGTAACCTCTAGTTATGAGACGGCTTTCGTGTTGGCCTTCCTTAGAGTTTAGGATCTGAGACCGCCCTCGTGTCGGCTTTCCCTCTAAAATCCATCTTGTGATGGTAACCTCTGGTTATGAGATGGCCTTTGTGTCGGCCTACCTTAGAGTTTAGGATCTCAGACCGCCGTCGTGTCAGCTTTCCTTCTAAAATCGATCTTGTGATGGTACCCTCTAGTTAAGAGACCGCCTTCGTGTCGGCCTACCTTAGAGTTTAGGATCTGAGACCGCCCTCATGTCGGCTTTCCTTCTAAAATCCATCTTGTGATGGTAACCTCAGGTTATGAGACCGCCTTCGTGTCAACCTACCTTAGAGTTTAGAATGTGAGAACGCCCTCGTGTCGGCTTTCCTTCGAAAACCCATCTTGTGATGTTACCATCTGGTTATAAGACTGCCTTCGTGTCGGCCTACCTTAGAGTTTAGGATCTGAGACTGCCCTGGTGCCGACTTTCCTTTTGAAAATCCATCTTATGATGGTAACCTTTTTTTTATGAGACTGCCTTCGTGTCAGCTTACCTTAGAGTTTAGGATCTTAGACTGCCCTCGTGTTGGCTTTCCTTTTGAAAATCCATCTGGTGATGGTAACCTGTAGTTATGAGACGGCTTTCGTGTTGGCCTACCTTAGAGTTTAGGATCTGAGACCTCCCTCGTGTCAGCTTTCCTTCTAAAATCGATCTTGTGATGGTACCCTTTGGTTTTGAGATTGCCTTCGTGTCGGCGTACCTTAGAATTTAGGATCTGAGACGCCCTAGTGTCGGCTTTCCTTTTGAAAATCCATCTGGTGATGGTAACCTCTGGTGATAAGACCGCCTTCGTGTCGGCCTACCTTAGAGTTTAGGATCTGAGACCGCCCTCGTGTCGGCTTTCCCTCTAAAATCCATCCTGTGATGGTAACCTCTGGTTATGAGACCGCCTTTGTGTCGGCCTACCTTAGAGTTTAGGATCTCGGACCGCCGTCGTGTCAGCTTTCCTTCTAAAATCGATCTTGTGATGGTACCCTTTAGTTATGAGACCGCCTTCGTGTCGGCCTACCTTAAAGTTTAGGATCTGAGACCGCCCTCATGTCGGCTTTCCTTCTAAAATCCATCTTGTGATGGTAACCTCTGGTTATGAGACCGCCTTCGTGTCAACCTACCTCAGAGTTTAGAATGTGAGATCGCCCTCGTGTCGGCTTTCCTTCGAAAACCCATCTTCTGATGTTACCATCTGGTTATAAGACCGCCTTCGTGTCGGCCTACCTTAGAGTTTAGGATCTGAGACTGCCCTGGTGCCAACTTTCCTTTTGAAAATCCATCTTATGACGGTAACCTTTTTTTTATGAGACTGCCTTCGTGTCGGCTTACCTTAGAGTTTAGGATCTGAGACTGCCCTCGTGTTGGCTTTCCTTTTGAAAATCCATCTGGTGATGGTAACCTCTAGTTATGAGACGGCTTTCGTGTTGGCCTTCCTTAGAGTTTAGGATCTGAGACCGCCCTCGTGTCGGCTTTCCCTCTAAAATCCATCTTGTGATGGTAACCTCTGGTTATGAGATGGCCTTTGTGTCGGCCTACCTTAGAGTTTAGGATCTCAGACCGCCGTCGTGTCAGCTTTCCTTCTAAAATCGATCTTGTGATGGTACCCTCTAGTTAAGAGACCGCCTTCGTGTCGGCCTACCTTAGAGTTTAGGATCTGAGACCGCCCTCATGTCGGCTTTCCTTCTAAAATCCATCTTGTGATGGTAACCTCAGGTTATGAGACCGCCTTCGTGTCAACCTACCTTATAGTTTAGAATGTGAGAACGCCCTCGTGTCGGCTTTCCTTCGAAAACCCATCTTGTGATGTTACCATCTGGTTATAAGACTGCCTTCGTGTCGGCCTACCTTAGAGTTTAGGATCTGAGACTGCCCTGGTGCCGACTTTCCTTTTGAAAATCCATCTTATGATGGTAACCTTTTTTTTATGAGACTGCCTTCGTGTCAGCTTACCTTAGAGTTTAGGATCTTAGACTGCCCTCGTGTTGGCTTTCCTTTTGAAAATCCATCTGGTGATGGTAACCTCTAGTTATGAGACGGCTTTCGTGTTGGCCTACCTTAGAGTTTAGGATCTGAGACCGCCCTCGTGTCGGCTTTCCTTCTAAAATCGATCTTGTGATGGTACCCTTTGGTTTTGAGATTGCCTTCGTGTCGGCGTACCTTAGAATTTAGGATCTGAGACGCCCTCGTGTCGGGTTTCCTTTTGAAAATCCATCTGGTTATGGTAACCTCTGGTTATAAGACCGCCTTCGTGTCGGCCTACCTTAGAGTTTAGGATCTGAGACCGCCCTCGTGTCGGCTTACCCTCTAAAATCCATCTTGTGATGGTAACCTCTGGTTATGAGACCGCCTTTGTGTCGGCCTACCTTAGAGTTTAGGATCTGAGACCTCCCTCGTGTCATCTTTCCTTCTAAAATCGATCTTGTGATGGTACCCTCTGGTTATGAGACCGCCTTCGTGTTGGCCTACCTTAGAGTTTTGGATCTGAGACCGCCCTCATGTTGGCTTTCCTTCTAAAATCCATCTTGTGATGGTAACCTCTGGTTATGAGACTGCCTTCGTGTCATCCTACCTTAGAGTTTAGAATCTGAGACTGCCCTCGTGTCGACTTTCCTTCTAAAACCCATCTTGTGATGGTAACCTCTGGTTATGAGACCGCCTTTGTGTCGGCCTACCTTAGAGTTTAGGATCTGAGACCGCCCTCGTGTCAGCTTTCCTTCTAAAATCGATCTTGTGATGGTACCCTTTGGTTTTGAGATTGCCTTCGTGTCGGCGTACCTTAGAATTTAGGATCTGAGACGCCCTAGTGTCGGCTTTCCTTTTGAAAATCCATCTGGTGATGGTAACCTCTGGTGATAAGACCGCCTTCGTGTCGGCCTACCTTAGAGTTTAGGATCTGAGACCGCCCTCGTGTCGGCTTTCCCTCTAAAATCCATCCTGTGATGGTAACCTCTGGTTATGAGACCGCCTTTGTGTCGGCCTACCTTAGAGTTTAGGATCTCGGACCGCCGTCGTGTCAGCTTTCCTTCTAAAATCGATCTTGTGATGGTACCCTTTAGTTATGAGACCGCCTTCGTGTCGGCCTACCTTAAAGTTTAGGATCTGAGACCGCCCTCATGTCGGCTTTCCTTCTAAAATCCATCTTGTGATGGTAACCTCTGGTTATGAGACCGCCTTCGTGTCAACCTACCTCAGAGT
The DNA here is from genome assembly GCA_022829125.1 of Lathyrus tuberosus. Classification (NCBI taxonomy): domain Eukaryota; kingdom Viridiplantae; phylum Streptophyta; class Magnoliopsida; order Fabales; family Fabaceae; genus Lathyrus; species Lathyrus tuberosus. The sequence continues at coordinate 12,662,613 of JALAZF010000038.1, forward strand.
TTAGAATGTGAGATCGCCCTCGTGTCGGCTTTCCTTCGAAAACCCATCTTGTGATGTTACCATCTGGTTATAAGACCGCCTTCGTGTCGGCCTACCTTAGAGTTTAGGATCTGAGACTGCCCTGGTGCCGACTTTCCTTTTGAAAATCCATCTTATGATGGTAACCTTTTTGTTATGAGACTGCCTTCGTGTCGGCTTACCTTAGAGTTTAGGATCTGAGACTGCCCTCGTGTTGGCTTTACTTTTGAAAATCCATCTGGTGATGGTAACCTCTAGTTATGAGACGGCTTTCGTGTTGGCCTACCTTAGAGTTTAGGATCTGAGACCGCCCTCGTGTCGGCTTTCCTTCTGAAATCGATCTTGTGATGGTACCCTTTGGTTTTGAGATTGCCTTCGTGTCGGCGTAGCTTAGAATTTAGTATCTGAGACGCCCTCGTGTCGGCTTTCCTTTTGAAAATCCATCTGGTTATGGTAACCTCTGGTTATAAGACCGGCTTCGTGTCGGCCTACCTTAGAGTTTAGGATCTGAGACCGCCCTCGTGTCGGCTTACCCTCTAAAATCCATCTTGTGATGGTAACCTCTGGTTATGAGACCGCCTTTGTGTCGGCCTACCTTAGAGTTTAGGATCTCGGACCGCCGTCGTGTCAGCTTTCCTTCTAAAATCGATCTTGTGATGGTACCCTTTAGTTATGAGACCGCCTTCGTGTCGGCCTACCTTAAAGTTTAGGATCTGAGACCGCCCTCATGTCGGCTTTCCTTCTAAAATCCATCTTGTGATGGTAACCTCTGGTTATGAGACCGCCTTCGTGTCAACCTACCTCAGAGTTTAGAATGTGAGATCGCCCTCGTGTCGGCTTTCCTTCGAAAACCCATCTTGTGATGTTACCATCTGGTTATAAGACTGCCTTCGTGTCGGCCTACCTTAGAGTTTAGGATCTGAGACTGCCCTGGTGCCGACTTTCCTTTTGAAAATCCATCTTATGATGGTAACCTTTTTTTTATGAGACTGCCTTCGTGTCAGCTTACCTTAGAGTTTAGGATCTTAGACTGCCCTCGTGTTGGCTTTCCTTTTGAAAATCCATCTGGTGATGGTAACCTGTAGTTATGAGACGGCTTTCGTGTTGGCCTACCTTAGAGTTTAGGATCTGAGACCTCCCTCGTGTCAGCTTTCCTTCTAAAATCGATCTTGTGATGGTACCCTTTGGTTTTGAGATTGCCTTCGTGTCGGCGTACCTTAGAATTTAGGATCTGAGACGCCCTAGTGTCGGCTTTCCTTTTGAAAATCCATCTGGTGATGGTAACCTCTGGTGATAAGACCGCCTTCGTGTCGGCCTACCTTAGAGTTTAGGATCTGAGACCGCCCTCGTGTCGGCTTTCCCTCTAAAATCCATCCTGTGATGGTAACCTCTGGTTATGAGACCGCCTTTGTGTCGGCCTACCTTAGAGTTTAGGATCTCGGACCGCCGTCGTGTCAGCTTTCCTTCTAAAATCGATCTTGTGATGGTACCCTTTAGTTATGAGACCGCCTTCGTGTCGGCCTACCTTAAAGTTTAGGATCTGAGACCGCCCTCATGTCGGCTTTCCTTCTAAAATCCATCTTGTGATGGTAACCTCTGGTTATGAGACCGCCTTCGTGTCAACCTACCTCAGAGTTTAGAATGTGAGATCGCCCTCGTGTCGGCTTTCCTTCGAAAACCCATCTTCTGATGTTACCATCTGGTTATAAGACCGCCTTCGTGTCGGCCTACCTTAGAGTTTAGGATCTGAGACTGCCCTGGTGCCAACTTTCCTTTTGAAAATCCATCTTATGACGGTAACCTTTTTTTTATGAGACTGCCTTCGTGTCGGCTTACCTTAGAGTTTAGGATCTGAGACTGCCCTCGTGTTGGCTTTCCTTTTGAAAATCCATCTGGTGATGGTAACCTCTAGTTATGAGACGGCTTTCGTGTTGGCCTTCCTTAGAGTTTAGGATCTGAGACCGCCCTCGTGTCGGCTTTCCCTCTAAAATCCATCTTGTGATGGTAACCTCTGGTTATGAGATGGCCTTTGTGTCGGCCTACCTTAGAGTTTAGGATCTCAGACCGCCGTCGTGTCAGCTTTCCTTCTAAAATCGATCTTGTGATGGTACCCTCTAGTTAAGAGACCGCCTTCGTGTCGGCCTACCTTAGAGTTTAGGATCTGAGACCGCCCTCATGTCGGCTTTCCTTCTAAAATCCATCTTGTGATGGTAACCTCAGGTTATGAGACCGCCTTCGTGTCAACCTACCTTATAGTTTAGAATGTGAGAACGCCCTCGTGTCGGCTTTCCTTCGAAAACCCATCTTGTGATGTTACCATCTGGTTATAAGACTGCCTTCGTGTCGGCCTACCTTAGAGTTTAGGATCTGAGACTGCCCTGGTGCCGACTTTCCTTTTGAAAATCCATCTTATGATGGTAACCTTTTTTTTATGAGACTGCCTTCGTGTCAGCTTACCTTAGAGTTTAGGATCTTAGACTGCCCTCGTGTTGGCTTTCCTTTTGAAAATCCATCTGGTGATGGTAACCTCTAGTTATGAGACGGCTTTCGTGTTGGCCTACCTTAGAGTTTAGGATCTGAGACCGCCCTCGTGTCGGCTTTCCTTCTAAAATCGATCTTGTGATGGTACCCTTTGGTTTTGAGATTGCCTTCGTGTCGGCGTACCTTAGAATTTAGGATCTGAGACGCCCTCGTGTCGGGTTTCCTTTTGAAAATCCATCTGGTTATGGTAACCTCTGGTTATAAGACCGCCTTCGTGTCGGCCTACCTTAGAGTTTAGGATCTGAGACCGCCCTCGTGTCGGCTTACCCTCTAAAATCCATCTTGTGATGGTAACCTCTGGTTATGAGACCGCCTTTGTGTCGGCCTACCTTAGAGTTTAGGATCTGAGACCTCCCTCGTGTCATCTTTCCTTCTAAAATCGATCTTGTGATGGTACCCTCTGGTTATGAGACCGCCTTCGTGTTGGCCTACCTTAGAGTTTTGGATCTGAGACCGCCCTCATGTTGGCTTTCCTTCTAAAATCCATCTTGTGATGGTAACCTCTGGTTATGAGACTGCCTTCGTGTCATCCTACCTTAGAGTTTAGAATCTGAGACTGCCCTCGTGTCGACTTTCCTTCTAAAACCCATCTTGTGATGGTAACCTCTGGTTATGAGACCGCCTTTGTGTCGGCCTACCTTAGAGTTTAGGATCTGAGACCGCCCTCGTGTCAGCTTTCCTTCTAAAATCGATCTTGTGATGGTACCCTTTGGTTTTGAGATTGCCTTCGTGTCGGCGTACCTTAGAATTTAGGATCTGAGACGCCCTAGTGTCGGCTTTCCTTTTGAAAATCCATCTGGTGATGGTAACCTCTGGTGATAAGACCGCCTTCGTGTCGGCCTACCTTAGAGTTTAGGATCTGAGACCGCCCTCGTGTCGGCTTTCCCTCTAAAATCCATCCTGTGATGGTAACCTCTGGTTATGAGACCGCCTTTGTGTCGGCCTACCTTAGAGTTTAGGATCTCGGACCGCCGTCGTGTCAGCTTTCCTTCTAAAATCGATCTTGTGATGGTACCCTTTAGTTATGAGACCGCCTTCGTGTCGGCCTACCTTAAAGTTTAGGATCTGAGACCGCCCTCATGTCGGCTTTCCTTCTAAAATCCATCTTGTGATGGTAACCTCTGGTTATGAGACCGCCTTCGTGTCAACCTACCTCAGAGTTTAGAATGTGAGATCGCCCTCGTGTCGGCTTTCCTTCGAAAACCCATCTTGTGATGTTACCATCTGGTTATAAGACCGCCTTCGTGTCGGCCTACCTTAGAGTTTAGGATCTGAGACTGCCCTGGTGCCGACTTTCCTTTTGAAAATCCATCTTATGATGGTAACCTTTTTGTTATGAGACTGCCTTCGTGTCGGCTTACCTTAGAGTTTAGGATCTGAGACTGCCCTCGTGTTGGCTTTACTTTTGAAAATCCATCTGGTGATGGTAACCTCTAGTTATGAGACGGCTTTCGTGTTGGCCTACCTTAGAGTTTAGGATCTGAGACCGCCCTCGTGTCGGCTTTCCTTCTGAAATCGATCTTGTGATGGTACCCTTTGGTTTTGAGATTGCCTTCGTGTCGGCGTAGCTTAGAATTTAGTATCTGAGACGCCCTCGTGTCGGCTTTCCTTTTGAAAATCCATCTGGTTATGGTAACCTCTGGTTATAAGACCGGCTTCGTGTCGGCCTACCTTAGAGTTTAGGATCTGAGACCGCCCTCGTGTCGGCTTACCCTCTAAAATCCATCTTGTGATGGTAACCTCTGGTTATGAGACCGCCTTTGTGTCGGCCTACCTTAGAGTTTAGGATCTGAGACCGCCCTCGTGTCGGCTTTCCTTCTAAAATCGATCTTGTGATGGTACCCTCTGGTTATGAGACCGCCTTCGTGTCGGCCTACCTTAGAGTTTAGGATCTTAGACCGCCCTCGTGTCGGCTTACCCTCTAAAATCCATCTTGTGATGGTAACCTCTGGTTATAAGACCGCCTTAGTGTCGGCCTACCTTAGAGTTTAGGATCTGAGACCGCCCTCGTGTCGGCTTTCCGTCTAAAATCCATCTTGTGATGGTACCCTCTGGTTATGAGACCGCCTTCGTGTCGGCCTACCTTAGAGTTTAGGATCTGAGACCGCCCTCGTGTCGGCTTACCCTCTAAAATCCATCTTGTGATGGTAACCTCTGGTTATAAGACCGCCTTAGTGTCAGCCTACCTTAGAGTTTAGGATCTGAGACCGCCCTCGTGTCGGCTTTCCCTCTAAAATCCATCTTGTGATGGTAACCTCTGGTTATGAGACCGCCTTTGTGTAGGCCTACCTTAGAGTTTAGGATCTCAGACCGCCGTCGTGTCAGCATTCCTTCTAAAATCGATCTTGTAATGGTACCCTCTGGTTATGAGACCGCCTTCGTGTCGGCCTACCTTAGAGTTTAGGATCTGAGACCGCCCTCATGTCGGCTTTCCTTCTAAAATCCATCTTGTGATGGTAACCTCTGGTTATGAGACTACCTTCGTGTCAACCTACCTTAGAGTTTAGAATGTGAGATCGCCCTCGTGTCGGCTTTCCTTCGAAAACCCATCTTGTGATGTTACCATCTGGTAATAAGACCGCCTTCGTGTCGGCCTACCTTAGAGTTTAGGATCTGAGACTGCCCTGGTGCCAACTTTCCTTTTGAAAATCCATCTTATGACGGTAAACTTTTTTTTATGAGACTGCCTTCGTGTCGGCTTACCTTAGAGTTTAGGAACTGAGACTGCCCTCGTGTTGGCTTTCCTTTTGAAAATCCATCTGGTGATGGTAACCTCTAGTTATGAGACGACTTTCGTGTTGGCCTACCTTAGAGTTTAGGATCTGAGACCGCCCTCGTGTCGGCTTTCCCTCTAAAATACATCTTGTGATGGTAACCTCTGGTTATGAGATGGCCTTTGTGTCGGCCTACCTTAGAGTTTAGGATCTCAGACCGCCGTCGTGTCAGCTTTCCTTCTAAAAACGATCTTGTGATGGTACCCTCTAGTTATGAGACCGCCTTCGTGTCGACCTACCTTAGAGTTTAGGATCTGAGACCGCCCTCATGTCGGATTTCCTTCTAAAATCCATCTTGTGATGGTAACCTCAGGTTATGAGACCGCCTTCGTGTCAACCTACCTTAGAGTTTAGAATGTGAGAACGCCCTCGTGTCGGCTTTCCTTCGAAAACCCATCTTGTGATGTTACCATCTGGTTATAAAACCGCCTTCCTGTCGGCCTACCTTAGAGTTTAGGATATGAGACTGCCCTGGTGCCGACTTTCCTTTTGAAAATCCATCTTATGATGGTAACCTTTTTTTTATGAGACTGCCTTCGTGTCAGCTTACCTTAGAGTTTAGGATCTGAGACTGCCCTCGTGTTGGCTTTCCTTTTGAAAATCCATCTGGTGATGGTAACCTTTAGTTATGAGACGGCTTTCGTGTTGGCCTACCTTAGAGTTTAGGATCTGAGACTGCCCTGGTGCCGACTTTCCTTTTGAAAATCGATCTTGTGATGGTACCCTTTGGTTTTGAGATTGCCTTCGTGTCGGTGTACCTTAGAATTTAGGATCTGAGACGCCCTCGTGTCGGCTTTCCCTTTGAAAATCCATCTGGTTATGGTAACCTTTAGTTATGAGACGGCTTTCGTGTTGGCCTACCTTAGAGTTTAGGATCTGAGACCGCCCTCGTGTCGGCTTACCCTCTAAAATCCATCTTGTGATGGTACCCTTTGGTTTTGAGATTGCCTTCGTGTCGGCCTACCTTAGAATTTAGGATCTGAGACCGCCCTCGTGACATCTTTCCTTCTAAAATCGATCTTGTGATGGTATCCTCTGGGTATGAGACCGCCTTCATGTTGGCCTACCTTAGAGTTTAGGATCTGAGACCACCCTCATGTTGGCTTTCCTTCTAAAATCCATCTTGTGAAGGTAACCTCTGGTTATGAGACTGCCTTCGTGTCATCCTACCTTATAGTTTTGAATCTGAGACTGCCCTCGTGTCGACTTTCCTTCTAAAACCCATCTTGTGATGGTAACCTCTGGTTATGAGACCGCCTTTGTGTCGGCCTACCTTAGAGTTTAGGATCTGAGACCGCCCTCGTGTCGGCATTCCTTCTAAAATCGATCTTGTGATGGTACCCTTTGGTTTTGAGATTGCCTTCGTGTCGGCTTACCTTAGAATTTAGGATCTGAAACGCCCTCGTGTCGGCTTTCCTTTTGAAAGTCCATCTGGTGATGGTAACCTCTGGTTATAAGACCGCCTTCGTGTCAGCCTACCTTAGAGTTTAGGATCTGAGACCGCCCTCGTGTCGGCTTTCCCTCTAAAATCCATCTTGTGATGGTAACCTCTGGTTATGAGACCGCCTTTGTGTCGGCCTACCTTAGAGTTTAGGATCTCAGACCGCCGTCGTGTCAGCTTTCCTTCTAAAATCGATCTTGTGATGGTACCCTCTGGTTATGAGACCGCCTTCGTGTCGGCCTACCTTAGAGTTTAAGATCTGAGACCGCCCTCATGTCGGCTTTCCTTCTAAAATTCATCTTGTGATGGTAACCTCTGGTTATGAGACCGCCTTCGTGTCAACCTACCTTAGAGTTTAGAATGTGAGATCTCCCTCGTGTCGGCTTTCCTTCGAAAACCCATCTTGTCATGTTACCATCTGGTTATAAGACCGCCTTCGTGTCGGCCTACCTTAGAGTTTAGGATCTGAGACTGCCCTGGTGCCGACTTTCCTTTTGAAAATCCATCTTATGATGGTAACCTTTTTTTTATGAGACTGCCTTCGTGTCGGCTTACCTTAGAGTTTAGGATCTGAGACTGCCCTCGTGTTGGCTTTCCTTTTGAAAATCCATCTGGTGATGGTAACCTCTAATTATGAGACGGCTTTCGTGTTGGCCTACCTTAGAGTTTAGGATCTGAGACCGCCCTCGTGTCGGCTTTCCCTCTAAAATCCATCTTGTGATGGTAACCTCTGGTTATGAGACGGCCTTCGTGTCGGCCTACCTTAGAGTTTAGGATCTCAGACCGCCGTCGTGTCAGCTTTCCTTCTAAAATCGATCTTGTGATGGTACCCTCTGGTTATGAGACCGCCTTCGTGTCGGCCTACCTTAGAGTTTAGGATCTGAGACCGCCCTCGTGTCGGCTTTCCTTCTAAAATCGATCTTGTGATGGTACCATTTGGTTTTGAGATTGCCTTCGTGTCGGCGTACCTTAGAATTTAGGATCTGAGACGCCCTCGTGTCGGCTTTCCTTTTGAAAATCCATCTGGTTATGGTAACCTCTGGTTATAAGACTGCCTTCGTGTCGGCCTACCTTAGAGTTTAGGATCTGAGACCGCCCTCGTGTCGGCTTTCCCTCTAAAATCCATCTTGTGATGGTAACGTCTGGTTATGAGACCGCCTTTGTGTCGGCCTACCTTAGAGTTTAGGATCTCAGACCGCCGTCGTGTCAGCTTTCCTTCTAAAATCGATCTTGTGATGGTACCCTCTGGTTATGAGACCGCCTTCGTGTCGGCCTACCTTAGATTTTAGGATCTGAGACCGCCCTCATGTCGGCTTTCTTTCTAAAATCCCTCTTGTGATGGTAACCTCTGGTTATGAGACCGCCTTCGTGTCAGCCTCATTAAGTGTTTAGAATCTGAGACCGCCCTCGTGTCGGATTTCCTTCTAAAACCCATCTTGTGATGGTACCCTCTGGTTATAAGACCGCCTTCGTGTCGGCCTACCTTAGAGTTTAGGATCTGAGACTGCCCTCGTGCCGACTTTCCTTCTAAAACCCATCTTGTGATGGTACCATCTGGTTATAAGACCGCCTTCGTGTCGGCCTACCTTAGTGTTTAGGATCTGAGACTTCCCTCGTACCGACTTTCCTTTTGAAAATCCATCTTATGATGGTAACATTTGGTTATGAGACTGCCTTCATGTCGGCTTACCTTAGAGTTTAGGATCTGTGACTGCCCTCGTGTCGGCTTTCCTTTTGAAAATCCATCTGGTGATGGTAACCTCTTGTTATGAGACCGCCTTCGTGTCGGCCTACCTTAGAGTTTAGGATCTGAGACAGCCCTCGTGTCGGCTTTCCCTCTAAAATCCATCTTGTGATGGTAGCCTTTGGTTATGAGACCGCCTTTGTGTCGGCCTACCTTAGAGTTTAGGATCTGAGACCGCCCTCGTGTCGGGTTTCCTTCTAAAATCGATCTTGTGATGGTACCCTTTGGTTTTGAGATTGCCTTCGTGTCGGCGTACCTTAGAATTTAGGATCTGAGACGCCCTCGTGTCGGTTTTCCTTTTGAAAATCCATCTGGTTTTGGTAACCTCTGGTTATAAGACCGCCTTCGTGTCGGCCTACCTTAGAGTTTAGGATCTGAGACCGCCCTCGTGTCGGCTTACCCTCTAAAATCCATCTTGTGATGGTAACCTCTGGTTATGAGACGGCCTTTGTGTCGGCCTACCTTAGAGTTTAGGATCTCAGACCGCCGTCGTGTCAGCTTTCCTTCTAAAATCGATCTTGTGATGGTACCCTCTGGTTATGAGACCGCCTTCGTGTCGGCCTACCTTAGAGTTTAAGATCTGAGACCGCCCTCATGTCGGCTTTCCTTCTAAAATTCATCTTGTGATGGTAACCTCTGGTTATGAGACCGCCTTCGTGTCAACCTACCTTAGAGTTTAGAATGTGAGATCGCCCTCGTGTCGGCTTTCCTTCGAAAACACATCTTGTGATGTTACCATCTGGTTATAAGACCGCCTTCGTGTCGGCCTACCTTAGAGTTTAGGATCTGAGACTGCCCTGGTGCCGACTTTCCTTTTGAAAATCCATCTTATGATGGTAACCTTTTTTTTATGAGACTGCCTTCGTGTCGGCTTACCTTAGAGTTTAGGATCTGAGACTGCCCTCGTGTTGGCTTTCCTTTTGAAAATCCATCTGGTGATGGTAACCTCTAATTATGAGACGGCTTTCGTGTTGGCCTACCTTAGAGTTTAGGATCTGAGACCGCCCTCGTGTCGGCTTTCCCTCTAAAATCCATCTTGTGATGGTAACCTCTGGTTATGAGACGGCCTTTGTGTCGGCCTACCTTAGAGTTTAGGATCTCAGACCGCCGTCGTGTCAGCTTTCCTTCTAAAATCGATCTTGTGATGGTACCCTCTGGTTATGAGACCGCCTTCGTGTCGGCCTACCTTAGAGTTTAGGATCTGAGACCGCCCTCATGTCGGCTTTCTTTCTAAAATCCCTCTTGTGATGGTAACCTCTGGTTATGAGACCGCCTTCGTGTCAGCCTACTTAAGAGTTTAGAATCTGAGACCGCCCTCGTGTCGGATTTCCTTCTAAAACCCATCTTGTGATGGTACCCTCTGGTTATAAGACCGCCTTCGTGTCGGCCTACCTTAGCGTTTAGGATCTGAGACTGCCCTCGTGCCGACTTTCCTTTTGAAAATCCATCTTATGATGGTAACCTTTTCTTATGAGACTGCCTTCGTGTCGGCTTACCTTAGAGTTTAGGATCTGAGACTGCCCTCGTGTCGGCTTTCCTTTTGAAAATCCATCTGGTGATGGTAACTTCTGGTTATGAGACCGCCTTCGTGTCGACCTACCTTAGAGTTTAGGATCTGAGACCGCCCTCGTGTCGGCTTTCCCTCTAAAATCATCTTGTGATGGTAACCTCTGGTTATGAGACCGCCTTTGTGTCGGCCTACCTTAGAGTTTAGGATCTGAGACCGCCCTCGTGTCGGCTTTCCTTCTAAAATCGATCGTGTGATAGTACCCTCTGGTTTTGAGATTGTCTTCGTGTCGGCCTACCTTAGAGTTTAGGATCTGAGACGCCCTCGTGTCGGCTTTCCTTTTGAAAATCCATCTGGTGAGGGTAACTTCTGGTTATGAGACCGCCTTCGTGTCGCCCTACCTTAGAGTTTAGGATCTGAGACCGCCCTCATGTCGGCTTTCTTTCTAAAATCCCTCTTGTGATGGTAACCTCTGGTTATGAGACCGCCTTCGTGTCAGCCTACTTAAGAGTTTAGAATCTGAGACCGCCCTCGTGTCGGATTTCCTTCTAAAACCCATCTTGTGATGGTACCCTCTGGTTATAAGACCGCCTTCGTGTCGGCCTACCTTAGAGTTTAGGATCTGAGACTGCCCTCGTGCCGATTTTCCTTCTAAAACCCATCTTGTGATGGTACCATCTGGTTATAAGACCGCCTTCGTGTCGGCCTACCTTAGAGTTTAGGATCTGAGACTTCCCTCGTACCGACTTTCCTTTTGAAAATCCATCTTATGATGGTAACATTTGGTTATGAGACTGCCTTCATGTCGGCTTACCTTAGAGTTTAGGATCTGTGACTGGCCTCGTGTCGGCTTTCCTTTTGAAAATCCATCTGGTGATGGTAACCTCTTGTTATGAGACCGCCTTCGTGTCGGCCTACCTTAGAGTTTAGGATCTGAGACCGCCCTCGTGTCGGCTTTCCCTCTAAAATCCATCTTGTGATGGTAGCCTTTGGTTATGAGACCGCCTTTGTGTCGGCCTACCTTAGAGTTTAGGATCTGAGACCGCCCTCGTGTCGGTTTTCCTTCTAAAATCGATCTTGTGATGGTACCCTTTGGTTTTGAGATTGCCTTCGTGTCGGCGTACCTTAGAATTTAGGATCTGAGACGCCCTCGTGTCGGCTTTCCTTTTGAAAATCCATCTGGTTATGGTAACCTCTGGTTATAAGACCGCCTTCGTGTCGGCTTACCTTAGAGGTTAGGATCTGAGACCGCCCTCGTGTCGGCTTACCCTCTAAAATCCATCTTGTGATGGTAACCTCTGGTTATGAGACGGCCTTTGTGTCGGCCTACCTTAGAGTTTAGGATCTGAGACCGCCCTCGTGTCATCTTTCCTTCTAAAATCGATCTTGTGATGGTAACCTCTGGTTATGAGACCGCCTTCGTGTCGGCCTACCTTAGAGTTTAGGATCTGAGACCGCCCTCATGTCGGCTTTCTTTCTAAAATCCCTCTTGTGATGGTAACCTCTGGTTATAAGACCGCCTTCGTGTCAACCTACCTTAGAGTTTAGAATGTGAGATCGCCCTCGTGTCGGCTTTCCTTCGAAAAACCATCTTGTGATGTTACCATCTGGTTATAAGACCGCCTTCGTGTCGGCCTACCTTAGAGTTTAGGATATGAGACTGCCCTGGTGCCGACTTTCCTTTTGAAAATCCATCTTATGATGGTAACCGTTTTTTTATGAGACTGCCTTCGTGTCGGCTTACCTTAGAGTTTAGGATCTGAGACTGCCCTCGTGTTGGCTTTCCTTTTGAAAATCCATCTGGTGATGGTAACCTCTAATTATGAGACGGCTTTCGTGTTGGCCTACCTTAGAGTTTAGGATCTGAGACCGCCCTCGTGTCGGCTTTCCCTCTAAAATCCATCTTGTGATGGTAACCTCTGGTTATGAGATGGCCTTTGTGTCGGCCTACCTTAGAGTTTAGGATCTGAGACCGCCCTCATGTCGGCTTTCCTTCTAAAATCCATCTTGTGATGGTAACCTCTGGTTATGAGACCGCCTTCGTGTCGGCCTACCTTAGAGTTTAGGATCTGAGACCGCCCTCATGTCGGCTTTCTTTCTAAAATCCCTCTTGTGATGGTAACCTCTGGTTATAAGACCGCCTTCGTGTCAACCTACCTTAGAGTTTAGAATGTGAGATCGCCCTCGTGTCGGCTTTCCTTCGAAAAACCATCTTGTGATGTTACCATCTGGTTATAAGACCGCCTTCGTGTCGGCCTACCTTAGAGTTTAGGATCTGAGACTGCCCTGGTGCCGACTTTCCTTTTGAAAATCCATCTTATGATGGTAACCGTTTTTTTATGAGACTGCCTTCGTGTCGGCTTACCTTAGAGTTTAGGATCTGAGACTGCCCTCGTGTTGGCTTTCCTTTTGAAAATCCATCTGGTGATGGTAACCTCTAATTATGAGACGACTTTCGTGTTGGCCTACCTTAGAGTTTAGGATCTGAGACCGCCCTCGTGTCGGCTTTCCCTCTAAAATCCATCTTGTGATGGTAACCTCTGGTTATGAGATGGCCTTTGTGTCGGCCTACCTTAGAGTTTAGGATCTGAGACCGCCCTCATGTCGGCTTTCCTTCTAAAATCCATCTTGTGATGGTAACCTCTGGTTATGAGACCGCCTTCGTGTCGGCCTACCTTAGAGTTTAGGATCTGAGACCGCCCTCATGTCGGCTTTCTTTCTAAAATCCCTCTTGTGATGGTAACCTCTGGTTATGAGACCGCCTTCGTGTCAGCCTACTTAAGAGTTTAGAATCTGAGACCGCCCTCGTGTCGGATTTCCTTCTAAAACCCATCTTGTGATGGTACCCTCTGGTTATAAGACCGCCTTCGTGTCGGCCTACCTTAGCGTTTAGGATCTGAGACTGCCCTCGTGCCGACTTTCCTTTTGAAAATCCATCTTATGATGGTAACCTTTTCTTATGAGACTGCCTTCGTGTCGGCTTACCTTAGAGTTTAGGATCTGAGACTGCCCTCGTGTCGGCTTTCCTTTTGAAAATCCATCTGGTGATGGTAACTTCTGGTTATGAGACCGCCTTCGTGTCGACCTACCTTAGAGTTTAGGATCTGAGACCGCCCTCGTGTCGGCTTTCCCTCTAAAATCATCTTGTGATGGTAACCTCTAGTTATGAGACCGCCTTTGTGTCGGCCTACCTTAGAGTTTAGGATCTGAGACCGCCCTCGTGTCGGCTTTCCTTCTAAAATCGATCGTGTGATAGTACCCTCAGGTTTTGAGATTGTCTTCGTGTCGGCCTACCTTAGAGTTTAGGATCTGAGACGCCCTCGTGTCGGCTTTCCTTTTGAAAATCCATCTGGTGAGGGTAACTTCTGGTTATGAGACCGCCTTCGTGTCGCCCTACCTTAGAGTTTAGGATCTGAGACCGCCCTCATGTCGGCTTTCTTTCTAAAATCCCTCTTGTGATGGTAACCTCTGGTTATGAGACCGCCTTCGTGTCAGCCTACTTAAGAGTTTAGAATCTGAGACCGCCCTCGTGTCGGATTTCCTTCTAAAACCCATCTTGTGATGGTACCCTCTGGTTATAAGACCGCCTTCGTGTCGGCCTACCTTAGAGTTTAGGATCTGAGACTGCCCTCGTGCCGACTTTCCTTCTAAAACCCATCTTGTGATGGTACCATCTGGTTATAAGACCGCCTTCGTGTCGGCCTACCTTAGAGTTTAGGATCTGAGACTTCCCTCGTACCGACTTTCCTTTTGAAAATCCATCTTATGATGGTAACATTTGGTTATGAGACTGCCTTCATGTCGGCTTACCTTAGAGTTTAGGATCTGTGACTGCCCTCGTGTCGGCTTTCCTTTTGAAAATCCATCTGGTGATGGTAACCTCTTGTTATGAGACCGCCTTCGTGTCGGCCTACCTTAGAGTTTAGGATCTGAGACCGCCCTCGTGTCGGCTTTCCCTCTAAAATCCATCTTGTGATGGTAGCCTTTGGTTATGAGACCGCCTTTGTGTCGGCCTACCTTAGAGTTTAGGATCTGAGACCGCCCTCGTGTCGGTTTTCCTTCTAAAATCGATCTTGTGATGGTACCCTTTGGTTTTGAGATTGCCTTCGTGTCGGCGTACCTTAGAATTTAGGATCTGAGACGCAATCGTGTCGGCTTTCCTTTTGAAAATCCATCTGGTTATGGTAACCTCTGGTTATAAGACCGCCTTCGTGTCGGCTTACCTTAGAGTTTAGGATCTGAGACCGCCCTCGGGTCGGCTTACCCTCTAAAATCCATCTTGTGATGGTAACCTCTGGTTATGAGACGGCCTTTGTGTCGGCCTACCTTAGAGTTTAGGATCTGAGACCGCCCTCGTGTCATCTTTCCTTCTAAAATCGATCTTGTGATGGTAACCTCTGGTTTTGAGACCGCCTTCGTGTCGGCCTACCTTAGAGTTTAGGATCTGAGACCGCCCTCATGTCGGCTTTCTTTCTAAAATCCCTCTTGTGATGGTAACCTCTGGTTATAAGACCGCCTTCGTGTCAACCTACCTTAGAGTTTAGAATGTGAGATCGCCCTCGTGTCGGCTTTCCTTCGAAAAACCATCTTGTGATGTTACCATCTGGTTATAAGACCGCCTTCGTGTCGGCCTACCTTAGAGTTTAGGATCTGAGACTGCCCTGGTGCCGACTTTCCTTTTGAAAATCCATCTTATGATGGTAACCGTTTTTTTATGAGACTGCCTTCGTGTCGGCTTACCTTAGAGTTTAGGATCTGAGACTGCCCTCGTGTTGGCTTTCCTTTTGAAAATCCATCTGGTGATGGTAACCTCTAATTATGAGACGGCTTTCGTGTTGGCCTACCTTAGAGTTTAGGATCTGAGACCGCCCTCGTGTCGGCTTTCCCTCTAAAATCCATCTTGTGATGGTAACCTCTGGTTATGAGACCGCCTTCGTGTCGGCCTACCTTAGAGTTTAGGATCTGAGACCGCCCTCATGTCGGCTTTCTTTCTAAAATCCCTCTTGTGATGGTAACCTCTGGTTATAAGACCGCCTTCGTGTCAACCTACCTTAGAGTTTAGAATGTGAGATCGCCCTCGTGTCGGCTTTCCTTCGAAAAACCATCTTGTGATGTTACCATCTGGTTATAAGACCGCCTTCGTGTCGGCCTACCTTAGAGTTTAGGATCTGAGACTGCCCTGGTGCCGACTTTCCTTTTGAAAATCCATCTTATGATGGTAACCGTTTTTTTATGAGACTGCCTTCGTGTCGGCTTACCTTAGAGTTTAGGATCTGAGACTGCCCTCGTGTTGGCTTTCCTTTTGAAAATCCATCTGGTGATGGTAACCTCTAATTATGAGACGGCTTTCATGTTGGCCTACCTTAGAGTTTAGGATCTGAGACCGCCCTCGTGTCGGCTTTCCCTCTAAAATCCATCTTGTGATGGTAACCTCTGGTTATGAGATGGCCTTTGTGTCGGCCTACCTTAGAGTTTAGGATCTGAGACCGCCCTCATGTCGGCTTTCCTTCTAAAATCCATCTTGTGATGGTAACCTCTGGTTATGAGACCGCCTTCGTGTCGGCCTACCTTAGAGTTTAGGATCTGAGACCGCCCTCATGTCGGCTTTCTTTCTAAAATCCCTCTTGTGATGGTAACCTCTGGTTATGAGACCGCCTTCGTGTCAGCCTACTTAAGAGTTTAGAATCTGAGACCGCCCTCGTGTCGGATTTCCTTCTAAAACCCATCTTGTGATGGTACCCTCTGGTTATAAGACCGCCTTCGTGTCGGCCTACCTTAGCGTTTAGGATCTGAGACTGCCCTCGTGCCGACTTTCCTTTTGAAAATCCATCTTATGATGGTAACCTTTTCTTATGAGACTGCCTTCGTGTCGGCTTACCTTAGAGTTTAGGATCTGAGACTGCCCTCGTGTCGGCTTTCCTTTTGAAAATCCATCTGGTGATGGTAACTTCTGGTTATGAGACCGCCTTCGTGTCGACCTACCTTAGAATTTAGGATCTGAGACGCCCTCGTGTCGGCTTTCCTTTTGAAAATCCATCTGGTTATGGTAACCTCTGGTTATAAGACCGCCTTCGTGTCGGCTTACCTTAGAGTTTAGGATCTGAGACCGCCCTCGTGTCGGCTTACCCTCTAAAATCCATCTTGTGATGGTAACCTCTGGTTATGAGACGGCCTTTGTGTCGGCCTACCTTAGAGTTTAGGATCTGAGACCGCCCTCGTGTCATCTTTCCTTCTAAAATCGATCTTGTGATGGTAACCTCTGGTTATGAGACCGCCTTCGTGTCGGCCTACCTTAGAGTTTAGGATCTGAGACCGCCCTCATGTCGGCTTTCTTTCTAAAATCCCTCTTGTGATGGTAACCTCTGGTTATGAGACCGCCTTCGTGTCAGCCTACTTAAGAGTTTAGAATCTGAGACCGCCCTCGTGTCGGATTTCCTTCTAAAACCCATCTTTTGATGGTACCCTCTGGTTATAAGACCGCCTTCGTGTCGGCCTACCTTAGAGTTT
Organism: Lathyrus tuberosus; assembly: GCA_022829125.1. Taxonomy (NCBI): domain Eukaryota; kingdom Viridiplantae; phylum Streptophyta; class Magnoliopsida; order Fabales; family Fabaceae; genus Lathyrus; species Lathyrus tuberosus. The sequence continues at coordinate 12,679,145 of JALAZF010000038.1, forward strand.
AGGATCTGAGACTGCCCTCGTGCCGATTTTCCTTCTAAAACCCATCTTGTGATGGTACCATCTGGTTATAAGACCGCCTTCGTGTCGGCCTACCTTAGAGTTTAGGATCTGAGACTTCCCTCGTACCGACTTTCCTTTTGAAAATCCATCTTATGATGGTAACATTTGGTTATGAGACTGCCTTCATGTCGGCTTACCTTAGAGTTTAGGATCTGTGACTGGCCTCGTGTCGGCTTTCCTTTTGAAAATCCATCTGGTGATGGTAACCTCTTGTTATGAGACCGCCTTCGTGTCGGCCTACCTTAGAGTTTAGGATCTGAGACCGCCCTCGTGTCGGCTTTCCCTCTAAAATCCATCTTGTGATGGTAGCCTTTGGTTATGAGACCGCCTTTGTGTCGGCCTACCTTAGAGTTTAGGATCTGAGACCGCCCTCGTGTCGGTTTTCCTTCTAAAATCGATCTTGTGATGGTACCCTTTGGTTTTGAGATTGCCTTCGTGTCGGCGTACCTTAGAATTTAGGATCTGAGACGCCCTCGTGTCGGCTTTCCTTTTGAAAATCCATCTGGTTATGGTAACCTCTGGTTATAAGACCGCCTTCGTGTCGGCTTACCTTAGAGTTTAGGATCTGAGACCGCCCTCGTGTCGGCTTACCCTCTAAAATCCATCTTGTGATGGTAACCTCTGGTTATGAGACGGCCTTTGTGTCGGCCTACCTTAGAGTTTAGGATCTGAGACCGCCCTCGTGTCATCTTTCCTTCTAAAATCGATCTTGTGATGGTAACCTCTGGTTATGAGACCGCCTTCGTGTCGGCCTACCTTAGAGTTTAGGATCTGAGACCGCCCTCATGTCGGCTTTCTTTCTAAAATCCCTCTTGTGATGGTAACCTCTGGTTATAAGACCGCCTTCGTGTCAACCTACCTTAGAGTTTAGAATGTGAGATCGCCCTCGTGTCGGCTTTCCTTCGAAAAACCATCTTGTGATGTTACCATCTGGTTATAAGACCGCCTTCGTGTCGGCCTACCTTAGAGTTTAGGATCTGAGACTGCCCTGGTGCCGACTTTCCTTTTGAAAATCCATCTTATGATGGTAACCGTTTTTTTATGAGACTGCCTTCGTGTCGGCTTACCTTAGAGTTTAGGATCTGAGACTGCCCTCGTGTTGGCTTTCCTTTTGAAAATCCATCTGGTGATGGTAACCTCTAATTATGAGACGGCTTTCGTGTTGACCTACCTTAGAGTTTAGGATCTGAGACCGCCCTCGTGTCGGCTTTCCCTCTAAAATCCATCTTGTGATGGTAACCTCTGGTTATGAGATGGCCTTTGTGTCGGCCTACCTTAGAGTTTAGGATCTGAGACCGCCCTCATGTCGGCTTTCCTTCTAAAATCCATCTTGTGATGGTAACCTCTGGTTATGAGACCGCCTTCGTGTCGGCCTACCTTAGAGTTTAGGATCTGAGACCGCCCTCATGTCGGCTTTCTTTCTAAAATCCCTCTTGTGATGGTAACCTCTGGTTATAAGACCGCCTTCGTGTCAACCTACCTTAGAGTTTAGAATGTGAGATCGCCCTCGTGTCGGCTTTCCTTCGAAAAACCATCTTGTGATGTTACCATCTGGTTATAAGACCGCCTTCGTGTCGGCCTACCTTAGAGTTTAGGATCTGAGACTGCCCTGGTGCCGACTTTCCTTTTGAAAATCCATCTTATGATGGTAACCGTTTTTTTATGAGACTGCCTTCGTGTCGGCTTACCTTAGAGTTTAGGATCTGAGACTGCCCTCGTGTTGGCTTTCCTTTTGAAAATCCATCTGGTGATGGTAACCTCTAATTATGAGACGGCTTTCGTGTTGGCCTACCTTAGAGTTTAGGATCTGAGACCGCCCTCGTGTCGGCTTTCCCTCTAAAATCCATCTTGTGATGGTAACCTCTGGTTATGAGATGGCCTTTGTGTCGGCCTACCTTAGAGTTTAGGATCTGAGACCGCCCTCATGTCGGCTTTCCTTCTAAAATCCATCTTGTGATGGTAACCTCTGGTTATGAGACCGCCTTCGTGTCGGCCTACCTTAGAGTTTAGGATCTGAGACCGCCCTCATGTCGGCTTTCTTTCTAAAATCCCTCTTGTGATGGTAACCTCTGGTTATGAGACCGCCTTCGTGTCAGCCTACTTAAGAGTTTAGAATCTGAGACCGCCCTCGTGTCGGATTTCCTTCTAAAACCCATCTTGTGATGGTACCCTCTGGTTATAAGACCGCCTTCGTGTCGGCCTACCTTAGCGTTTAGGATCTGAAACTGCCCTCGTGCCGACTTTCCTTTTGAAAATCCATCTTATGATGGTAACCTTTTCTTATGAGACTGCCTTCGTGTCGGCTTACCTTAGAGTTTAGGATCTGAGACTGCCCTCGTGTCGGCTTTCCTTTTGAAAATCCATCTGGTGAGGGTAACTTCTGGTTATGAGACCGCCTTCGTGTCGGCCTACCTTAGAGTTTAGGATCTGAGACCGCCCTCGTGTCGGCTTTCCCTCTAAAATCCATCTTGTGATGGTAACCTTTGGTTATGAGACCGCCTTTGTGTCGGCCTACCTTAGAGTTTAGGATCTGAGACCGCCCTCGTGTCGGTTTTCCTTCTAAAATCGATCTTGTGATGGTACCCTTTGGTTTTGAGATTGCCTTCGTGTCGGCGTACCTTAGAATTTAGGATCTGAGACGCCCTCGTGTCGGCTTTCCTTTTGAAAATCCATCTGGTTATGGTAACCTCTGGTTATAAGACCGCCTTCGTGTCGGCTTACCCTAGAGTTTAGGATCTGAGACCGCCCTCGTGTCGGCTTACCCTCTAAAATCCATCTTGTGATGGTAACCTCTGGTTATGAGACGGCCTTTGTGTCGGCCTACCTTAGAGTTTAGGATCTGAGACCGCCCTCGTGTCATCTTTCCTTCTAAAATCGATCTTGTGATGGTAACCTCTGGTTATGAGACCGCCTTCGTGTCGGCCTACCTTAGAGTTTAGGATCTGAGACCGCCCTCATGTCGGCTTTCTTTCTAAAATCCCTCTTGTGATGGTAACCTCTGGTTATAAGACCGCCTTCGTGTCAACCTACCTTAGAGTTTAGAATGTGAGATCGCCCTCGTGTCGGCTTTCCTTCGAAAAACCATCTTGTGATGTTACCATCTGGTTATAAGACCGCCTTCGTGTCGGCCTACCTTAGAGTTTAGGATCTGAGACTGCCCTGGTGCCGACTTTCCTTTTGAAAATCCATCTTATGATGGTAACCGTTTTTTTATGAGACTGCCTTCGTGTCGGCTTACCTTAGAGTTTAGGATCTGAGACTGCCCTCGTGTTGGCTTTCCTTTTGAAAATCCATCTGGTGATGGTAACCTCTAATTATGAGACGGCTTTCGTGTTGGCCTACCTTAGAGTTTAGGATCTGAGACCGCCCTCGTGTCGGCTTTCCCTCTAAAATCCAACCTGTGATGGTAACCTCTGGTTATGAGATGGCCTTTGTGTCGGCCTACCTTAGAGTTTAGGATCTGAGACCGCCCTCATGTCGGCTTTCCTTCTAAAATCCATCTTGTGATGGTAACCTCTGGTTATGAGACCGCCTTCGTGTCGGCCTACCTTAGAGTTTAGGATCTGAGACCGCCCTCATGTCGGCTTTCTTTCTAAAATCCCTCTTGTGATGGTAACCTCTGGTTATGAGACCGCCTTCGTGTCAGCCTACTTAAGAGTTTAGAATCTGAGACCGCCCTCGTGTCGGATTTCCTTCTAAAACCCATCTTGTGATGGTACCCTCTGGTTATAAGACCGCCTTCGTGTCGGCCTACCTTAGCGTTTAGGATCTGAGACTGCCCTCGTGCCGACTTTCCTTTTGAAAATCCATCTTATGATGGTAACCTTTTCTTATGAGACTGCCTTCGTGTCGGCTTACCTTAGAGTTTAGGATCTGAGACTGCCCTCGTGTCGGCTTTCCTTTTGAAAATCCATCTGGTGAGGGTAACTTCTGGTTATGAGACCGCCTTCGTGTCGGCCTACCTTAGAGTTTAGGATCTGAGACCGCCCTCGTGTCGGCTTTCCCTCTAAAATCCATCTTGTGATGGTAACCTTTGGTTATGAGACCGCCTTCGTGTCAGCCTACTTAAGAGTTTAGAATCTGAGACCGCCCTCGTGTCGGATTTCCTTCTAAAACCCATCTTTTGATGGTACCCTCTGGTTATAAGACCGCCTTCGTGTCGGCCTACCTTAGAGTTTAGGATCTGAGACTGCCCTCGTGCCGATTTTCCTTCTAAAACCCATCTTGTGATGGTACCATCTGGTTATAAGACCGCCTTCGTGTCGGCCTACCTTAGAGTTTAGGATCTGAGACTTCCCTCGTACCGACTTTCCTTTTGAAAATCCATCTTATGATGGTAACATTTGGTTATGAGACTGCCTTCATGTCGGCTTACCTTAGAGTTTAGGATCTGTGACTGGCCTCGTGTCGGCTTTCCTTTTGAAAATCCATCTGGTGATGGTAACCTCTTGTTATGAGACCGCCTTCGTGTCGGCCTACCTTAGAGTTTAGGATCTGAGACCGCCCTCGTGTCGGCTTTCCCTCTAAAATCCATCTTGTGATGGTATCCTTTGGTTATGAGACCGCCTTTGTGTCGGCCTACCTTAGAGTTTAGGATCTGAGACCGCCCTCGTGTCGGTTTTCCTTCTAAAATCGATCTTGTGATGGTACCCTTTGGTTTTGAGATTGCCTTCGTGTCGGCGTACCTTAGAATTTAGGATCTGAGACGCCCTCGTGTCGGCTTTCCTTTTGAAAATCCATCTGGTTATGGTAACCTCTGGTTATAAGACCGCCTTCGTGTCGGCTTACCTTAGAGTTTAGGATCTGAGACCGCCCTCGTGTCGGCTTACCCTCTAAAATCCATCTTGTGATGGTAACCTCTGGTTATGAGACGGCCTTTGTGTCGGCCTACCTTAGAGTTTAGGATCTGAGACCGCCCTCGTGTCATCTTTCCTTCTAAAATCGATCTTGTGATGGTAACCTCTGGTTATGAGACCGCCTTCGTGTCGGCCTACCTTAGAGTTTAGGATCTGAGACCGCCCTCATGTCGGCTTTCTTTCTAAAATCCCTCTTGTGATGGTAACCTCTGGTTATAAGACCGCCTTCGTGTCAACCTACCTTAGAGTTTAGAATGTGAGATCGCCCTCGTGTCGGCTTTCCTTCGAAAAACCATCTTGTGATGTTACCATCTGGTTATAAGACCGCCTTCGTGTCGGCCTACCTTAGAGTTTAGGATCTGAGACTGCCCTGGTGCCGACTTTCCTTTTGAAAATCCATCTTATGATGGTAACCGTTTTTTTATGAGACTGCCTTCGTGTCGGCTTACCTTAGAGTTTAGGATCTGAGACTGCCCTCGTGTTGGCTTTCCTTTTGAAAATCCATCTGGTGATGGTAACCTCTAATTATGAGACGGCTTTCGTGTTGACCTACCTTAGAGTTTAGGATCTGAGACCGCCCTCGTGTCGGCTTTCCCTCTAAAATCCATCTTGTGATGGTAACCTCTGGTTATGAGATGGCCTTTGTGTCGGCCTACCTTAGAGTTTAGGATCTGAGACCGCCCTCATGTCGGCTTTCCTTCTAAAATCCATCTTGTGATGGTAACCTCTGGTTATGAGACCGCCTTCGTGTCGGCCTACCTTAGAGTTTAGGATCTGAGACCGCCCTCATGTCGGCTTTCTTTCTAAAATCCCTCTTGTGATGGTAACCTCTGGTTATAAGACCGCCTTCGTGTCAACCTACCTTAGAGTTTAGAATGTGAGATCGCCCTCGTGTCGGCTTTCCTTCGAAAAACCATCTTGTGATGTTACCATCTGGTTATAAGACCGCCTTCGTGTCGGCCTACCTTAGAGTTTAGGATCTGAGACTGCCCTGGTGCCGACTTTCCTTTTGAAAATCCATCTTATGATGGTAACCGTTTTTTTATGAGACTGCCTTCGTGTCGGCTTACCTTAGAGTTTAGGATCTGAGACTGCCCTCGTGTTGGCTTTCCTTTTGAAAATCCATCTGGTGATGGTAACCTCTAATTATGAGACGGCTTTCGTGTTGGCCTACCTTAGAGTTTAGGATCTGAGACCGCCCTCGTGTCGGCTTTCCCTCTAAAATCCATCTTGTGATGGTAACCTCTGGTTATGAGATGGCCTTTGTGTCGGCCTACCTTAGAGTTTAGGATCTGAGACCGCCCTCATGTCGGCTTTCCTTCTAAAATCCATCTTGTGATGGTAACCTCTGGTTATGAGACCGCCTTCGTGTCGGCCTACCTTAGAGTTTAGGATCTGAGACCGCCCTCATGTCGGCTTTCTTTCTAAAATCCCTCTTGTGATGGTAACCTCTGGTTATGAGACCTCCTTCGTGTCAGCCTACTTAAGAGTTTAGAATCTGAGACCGCCCTCGTGTCGGATTTCCTTCTAAAACCCATCTTGTGATGGTACCCTCTGGTTATAAGACCGCCTTCGTGTCGGCCTACCTTAGCGTTTAGGATCTGAAACTGCCCTCGTGCCGACTTTCCTTTTGAAAATCCATCTTATGATGGTAACCTTTTCTTATGAGACTGCCTTCGTGTCGGCTTACCTTAGAGTTTAGGATCTGAGACTGCCCTCGTGTCGGCTTTCCTTTTGAAAATCCATCTGGTGAGGGTAACTTCTGGTTATGAGACCGCCTTCGTGTCGGCCTACCTTAGAGTTTAGGATCTGAGACCGCCCTCGTGTCGGCTTTCCCTCTAAAATCCATCTTGTGATGGTAACCTTTGGTTATGAGACCGCCTTCGTGTCAGCCTACTTAAGAGTTTAGAATCTGAGACCGCCCTCGTGTCGGATTTCCTTCTAAAACCCATCTTTTGATGGTACCCTCTGGTTATAAGACCGCCTTCGTGTCGGCCTACCTTAGAGTTTAGGATCTGAGACTGCCCTCGTGCCGATTTTCCTTCTAAAACCCATCTTGTGATGGTACCATCTGGTTATAAGACCGCCTTCGTGTCGGCCTACCTTAGAGTTTAGGATCTGAGACTTCCCTCGTACCGACTTTCCTTTTGAAAATCCATCTTATGATGGTAACATTTGGTTATGAGACTGCCTTCATGTCGGCTTACCTTAGAGTTTAGGATCTGTGACTGGCCTCGTGTCGGCTTTCCTTTTGAAAATCCATCTGGTGATGGTAACCTCTTGTTATGAGACCGCCTTCGTGTCGGCCTACCTTAGAGTTTAGGATCTGAGACCGCCCTCGTGTCGGCTTTCCCTCTAAAATCCATCTTGTGATGGTAGCCTTTGGTTATGAGACCGCCTTTGTGTCGGCCTACCTTAGAGTTTAGGATCTGAGACCGCCCTCGTGTCGGTTTTCCTTCTAAAATCGATCTTGTGATGGTACCCTTTGGTTTTGAGATTGCCTTCGTGTCGGCGTACCTTAGAATTTAGGATCTGAGACGCCCTCGTGTCGGCTTTCCTTTTGAAAATCCATCTGGTTATGGTAACCTCTGGTTATAAGACCGCCTTCGTGTCGGCTTACCTTAGAGTTTAGGATCTGAGACCGCCCTCGTGTCGGCTTACCCTCTAAAATCCATCTTGTGATGGTAACCTCTGGTTATGAGACGGCCTTTGTGTCGGCCTACCTTAGAGTTTAGGATCTGAGACCGCCCTCGTGTCATCTTTCCTTCTAAAATCGATCTTGTGATGGTAACCTCTGGTTATGAGACCGCCTTCGTGTCGGCCTACCTTAGAGTTTAGGATCTGAGACCGCCCTCATGTCGGCTTTCTTTCTAAAATCCCTCTTGTGATGGTAACCTCTGGTTATAAGACCGCCTTCGTGTCAACCTACCTTAGAGTTTAGAATGTGAGATCGCCCTCGTGTCGGCTTTCCTTCGAAAAACCATCTTGTGATGTTACCATCTGGTTATAAGACCGCCTTCGTGTCGGCCTACCTTAGAGTTTAGGATCTGAGACTGCCCTGGTGCCGACTTTCCTTTTGAAAATCCATCTTATGATGGTAACCGTTTTTTTATGAGACTGCCTTCGTGTCGGCTTACCTTAGAGTTTAGGATCTGAGACTGCCCTCGTGTTGGCTTTCCTTTTGAAAATCCATCTGGTGATGGTAACCTCTAATTATGAGACGGCTTTCGTGTTGACCTACCTTAGAGTTTAGGATCTGAGACCGCCCTCGTGTCGGCTTTCCCTCTAAAATCCATCTTGTGATGGTAACCTCTGGTTATGAGATGGCCTTTGTGTCGGCCTACCTTAGAGTTTAGGATCTGAGACCGCCCTCATGTCGGCTTTCCTTCTAAAATCCATCTTGTGATGGTAACCTCTGGTTATGAGACCGCCTTCGTGTCGGCCTACCTTAGAGTTTAGGATCTGAGACCGCCCTCATGTCGGCTTTCTTTCTAAAATCCCTCTTGTGATGGTAACCTCTGGTTATAAGACCGCCTTCGTGTCAACCTACCTTAGAGTTTAGAATGTGAGATCGCCCTCGTGTCGGCTTTCCTTCGAAAAACCATCTTGTGATGTTACCATCTGGTTATAAGACCGCCTTCGTGTCGGCCTACCTTAGAGTTTAGGATCTGAGACTGCCCTGGTGCCGACTTTCCTTTTGAAAATCCATCTTATGATGGTAACCGTTTTTTTATGAGACTGCCTTCGTGTCGGCTTACCTTAGAGTTTAGGATCTGAGACTGCCCTCGTGTTGGCTTTCCTTTTGAAAATCCATCTGGTGATGGTAACCTCTAATTATGAGACGGCTTTCGTGTTGGCCTACCTTAGAGTTTAGGATCTGAGACCGCCCTCGTGTCGGCTTTCCCTCTAAAATCCATCTTGTGATGGTAACCTCTGGTTATGAGATGGCCTTTGTGTCGGCCTACCTTAGAGTTTAGGATCTGAGACCGCCCTCATGTCGGCTTTCCTTCTAAAATCCATCTTGTGATGGTAACCTCTGGTTATGAGACCGCCTTCGTGTCGGCCTACCTTAGAGTTTAGGATCTGAGACCGCCCTCGTGTCGGCTTTCCCTCTAAAATCCATCTTGTGATGGTAACCTTTGGTTATGAGACCGCCTTCGTGTCAGCCTACTTAAGAGTTTAGAATCTGAGACCGCCCTCGTGTCGGATTTCCTTCTAAAACCCATCTTTTGATGGTACCCTCTGGTTATAAGACCGCCTTCGTGTCGGCCTACCTTAGAGTTTAGGATCTGAGACTGCCCTCGTGCCGATTTTCCTTCTAAAACCCATCTTGTGATGGTACCATCTGGTTATAAGACCGCCTTCGTGTCGGCCTACCTTAGAGTTTAGGATCTGAGACTTCCCTCGTACCGACTTTCCTTTTGAAAATCCATCTTATGATGGTAACATTTGGTTATGAGACTGCCTTCATGTCGGCTTACCTTAGAGTTTAGGATCTGTGACTGGCCTCGTGTCGGCTTTCCTTTTGAAAATCCATCTGGTGATGGTAACCTCTTGTTATGAGACCGCCTTCGTGTCGGCCTACCTTAGAGTTTAGGATCTGAGACCGCCCTCGTGTCGGCTTTCCCTCTAAAATCCATCTTGTGATGGTAGCCTTTGGTTATGAGACCGCCTTTGTGTCGGCCTACCTTAGAGTTTAGGATCTGAGACCGCCCTCGTGTCGGTTTTCCTTCTAAAATCGATCTTGTGATGGTACCCTTTGGTTTTGAGATTGCCTTCGTGTCGGCGTACCTTAGAATTTAGGATCTGAGACGCCCTCGTGTCGGCTTTCCTTTTGAAAATCCATCTGGTTATGGTAACCTCTGGTTATAAGACCGCCTTCGTGTCGGCTTACCTTAGAGTTTAGGATCTGAGACCGCCCTCGTGTCGGCTTACCCTCTAAAATCCATCTTGTGATGGTAACCTCTGGTTATGAGACGGCCTTTGTGTCGGCCTACCTTAGAGTTTAGGATCTGAGACCGCCCTCGTGTCATCTTTCCTTCTAAAATCGATCTTGTGATGGTAACCTCTGGTTATGAGACCGCCTTCGTGTCGGCCTACCTTAGAGTTTAGGATCTGAGACCGCCCTCATGTCGGCTTTCTTTCTAAAATCCCTCTTGTGATGGTAACCTCTGGTTATAAGACCGCCTTCGTGTCAACCTACCTTAGAGTTTAGAATGTGAGATCGCCCTCGTGTCGGCTTTCCTTCGAAAAACCATCTTGTGATGTTACCATCTGGTTATAAGACCGCCTTCGTGTCGGCCTACCTTAGAGTTTAGGATCTGAGACTGCCCTGGTGCCGACTTTCCTTTTGAAAATCCATCTTATGATGGTAACCGTTTTTTTATGAGACTGCCTTCGTGTCGGCTTACCTTAGAGTTTAGGATCTGAGACTGCCCTCGTGTTGGCTTTCCTTTTGAAAATCCATCTGGTGATGGTAACCTCTAATTATGAGACGGCTTTCGTGTTGACCTACCTTAGAGTTTAGGATCTGAGACCGCCCTCGTGTCGGCTTTCCCTCTAAAATCCATCTTGTGATGGTAACCTCTGGTTATGAGATGGCCTTTGTGTCGGCCTACCTTAGAGTTTAGGATCTGAGACCGCCCTCATGTCGGCTTTCCTTCTAAAATCCATCTTGTGATGGTAACCTCTGGTTATGAGACCGCCTTCGTGTCGGCCTACCTTAGAGTTTAGGATCTGAGACCGCCCTCATGTCGGCTTTCTTTCTAAAATCCCTCTTGTGATGGTAACCTCTGGTTATAAGACCGCCTTCGTGTCAACCTACCTTAGAGTTTAGAATGTGAGATCGCCCTCGTGTCGGCTTTCCTTCGAAAAACCATCTTGTGATGTTACCATCTGGTTATAAGACCGCCTTCGTGTCGGCCTACCTTAGAGTTTAGGATCTGAGACTGCCCTGGTGCCGACTTTCCTTTTGAAAATCCATCTTATGATGGTAACCGTTTTTTTATGAGACTGCCTTCGTGTCGGCTTACCTTAGAGTTTAGGATCTGAGACTGCCCTCGTGTTGGCTTTCCTTTTGAAAATCCATCTGGTGATGGTAACCTCTAATTATGAGACGGCTTTCGTGTTGGCCTACCTTAGAGTTTAGGATCTGAGACCGCCCTCGTGTCGGCTTTCCCTCTAAAATCCATCTTGTGATGGTAACCTCTGGTTATGAGATGGCCTTTGTGTCGGCCTACCTTAGAGTTTAGGATCTGAGACCGCCCTCATGTCGGCTTTCCTTCTAAAATCCATCTTGTGATGGTAACCTCTGGTTATGAGACCGCCTTCGTGTCGGCCTACCTTAGAGTTTAGGATCTGAGACCGCCCTCATGTCGGCTTTCTTTCTAAAATCCCTCTTGTGATGGTAACCTCTGGTTATGAGACCTCCTTCGTGTCAGCCTACTTAAGAGTTTAGAATCTGAGACCGCCCTCGTGTCGGATTTCCTTCTAAAACCCATCTTGTGATGGTACCCTCTGGTTATAAGACCGCCTTCGTGTCGGCCTACCTTAGCGTTTAGGATCTGAAACTGCCCTCGTGCCGACTTTCCTTTTGAAAATCCATCTTATGATGGTAACCTTTTCTTATGAGACTGCCTTCGTGTCGGCTTACCTTAGAGTTTAGGATCTGAGACTGCCCTCGTGTCGGCTTTCCTTTTGAAAATCCATCTGGTGAGGGTAACTTCTGGTTATGAGACCGCCTTCGTGTCGGCCTACCTTAGAGTTTAGGATCTGAGACCGCCCTCGTGTCGGCTTTCCCTCTAAAATCCATCTTGTGATGGTAACCTTTGGTTATGAGACCGCCTTTGTGTCGGCCTACCTTAGAGTTTAGGATCTGAGACCGCCCTCGTGTCGGTTTTCCTTCTAAAATCGATCTTGTGATGGTACCCTTTGGTTTTGAGATTGCCTTCGTGTCGGCGTACCTTAGAATTTAGGATCTGAGACGCCCTCGTGTCGGCTTTCCTTTTGAAAATCCATCTGGTTATGGTAACCTCTGGTTATAAGACCGCCTTCGTGTCGGCTTACCTTAGAGTTTAGGATCTGAGACCGCCCTCGTGTCGGCTTACCCTCTAAAATCCATCTTGTGATGGTAACCTCTGGTTATGAGACGGCCTTTGTGTCGGCCTACCTTAGAGTTTAGGATCTGAGACCGCCCTCGTGTCATCTTTCCTTCTAAAATCGATCTTGTGATGGTAACCTCTGGTTATGAGACCGCCTTCGTGTCGGCCTACCTTAGAGTTTAGGATCTGAGACCGCCCTCATGTCGGCTTTCTTTCTAAAATCCCTCTTGTGATGGTAACCTCTGGTTATAAGACCGCCTTCGTGTCAACCTACCTTAGAGTTTAGAATGTGAGATCGCCCTCGTGTCGGCTTTCCTTCGAAAAACCATCTTGTGATGTTACCATCTGGTTATAAGACCGCCTTCGTGTCGGCCTACCTTAGAGTTTAGGATCTGAGACTGCCCTGGTGCCGACTTTCCTTTTGAAAATCCATCTTATGATGGTAACCGTTTTTTTATGAGACTGCCTTCGTGTCGGCTTACCTTAGAGTTTAGGATCTGAGACTGCCCTCGTGTTGGCTTTCCTTTTGAAAATCCATCTGGTGATGGTAACCTCTAATTATGAGACGGCTTTCGTGTTGACCTACCTTAGAGTTTAGGATCTGAGACCGCCCTCGTGTCGGCTTTCCCTCTAAAATCCATCTTGTGATGGTAACCTCTGGTTATGAGATGGCCTTTGTGTCGGCCTACCTTAGAGTTTAGGATCTGAGACCGCCCTCATGTCGGCTTTCCTTCTAAAATCCATCTTGTGATGGTAACCTCTGGTTATGAGACCGCCTTCGTGTCGGCCTACCTTAGAGTTTAGGATCTGAGACCGCCCTCATGTCGGCTTTCTTTCTAAAATCCCTCTTGTGATGGTAACCTCTGGTTATAAGACCGCCTTCGTGTCAACCTACCTTAGAGTTTAGAATGTGAGATCGCCCTCGTGTCGGCTTTCCTTCGAAAAACCATCTTGTGATGTTACCATCTGGTTATAAGACCGCCTTCGTGTCGGCCTACCTTAGAGTTTAGGATCTGAGACTGCCCTGGTGCCGACTTTCCTTTTGAAAATCCATCTTATGATGGTAACCGTTTTTTTATGAGACTGCCTTCGTGTCGGCTTACCTTAGAGTTTAGGATCTGAGACTGCCCTCGTGTTGGCTTTCCTTTTGAAAATCCATCTGGTGATGGTAACCTCTAATTATGAGACGGCTTTCGTGTTGGCCTACCTTAGAGTTTAGGATCTGAGACCGCCCTCGTGTCGGCTTTCCCTCTAAAATCCATCTTGTGATGGTAACCTCTGGTTATGAGATGGCCTTTGTGTCGGCCTACCTTAGAGTTTAGGATCTGAGACCGCCCTCATGTCGGCTTTCCTTCTAAAATCCATCTTGTGATGGTAACCTCTGGTTATGAGACCGCCTTCGTGTCGGCCTACCTTAGAGTTTAGGATCTGAGACCGCCCTCATGTCGGCTTTCTTTCTAAAATCCCTCTTGTGATGGTAACCTCTGGTTATGAGACCTCCTTCGTGTCAGCCTACTTAAGAGTTTAGAATCTGAGACCGCCCTCGTGTCGGATTTCCTTCTAAAACCCATCTTGTGATGGTACCCTCTGGTTATAAGACCGCCTTCGTGTCGGCCTACCTTAGCGTTTAGGATCTGAAACTGCCCTCGTGCCGACTTTCCTTTTGAAAATCCATCTTATGATGGTAACCTTTTCTTATGAGACTGCCTTCGTGTCGGCTTACCTTAGAGTTTAGGATCTGAGACTGCCCTCGTGTCGGCTTTCCTTTTGAAAATCCATCTGGTGAGGGTAACTTCTGGTTATGAGACCGCCTTCGTGTCGGCCTACCTTAGAGTTTAGGATCTGAGACCGCCCTCGTGTCGGCTTTCCCTCTAAAATCCATCTTGTGATGGTAACCTTTGGTTATGAGACCGCCTTTGTGTCGGCCTACCTTAGAGTTTAGGATCTGAGACCGCCCTCGTGTCGGTTTTCCTTCTAAAATCGATCTTGTGATGGTACCCTTTGGTTTTGAGATTGCCTTCGTGTCGGCGTACCTTAGAATTTAGGATCTGAGACGCCCTCGTGTCGGCTTTCCTTTTGAAAATCCATCTGGTTATGGTAACCTCTGGTTATAAGACCGCCTTCGTGTCGGCTTACCCTAGAGTTTAGGATCTGAGACCGCCCTCGTGTCGGCTTACCCTCTAAAATCCATCTTGTGATGGTAACCTCTGGTTATGAGACGGCCTTTGTGTCGGCCTACCTTAGAGTTTAGGATCTGAGACCGCCCTCGTGTCATCTTTCCTTCTAAAATCGATCTTGTGATGGTAACCTCTGGTTATGAGACCGCCTTCGTGTCGGCCTACCTTAGAGTTTAGGATCTGAGACCGCCCTCATGTCGGCTTTCTTTCTAAAATCCCTCTTGTGATGGTAACCTCTGGTTATAAGACCGCCTTCGTGTCAACCTACCTTAGAGTTTAGAATGTGAGATCGCCCTCGTGTCGGCTTTCCTTCGAAAAACCATCTTGTGATGTTACCATCTGGTTATAAGACCGCCTTCGTGTCGGCCTACCTTAGAGTTTAGGATCTGAGACTGCCCTGGTGCCGACTTTCCTTTTGAAAATCCATCTTATGATGGTAACCATTTTTTTATGAGACTGCCTTCGTGTCGGCTTACCTTAGAGTTTAGGATCTGAGACTGCCCTCGTGTTGGCTTTCCTTTTGAAAATCCATCTGGTGATGGTAACCTCTAATTATGAGACGGCTTTCGTGTTGGCCTACCTTAGAGTTTAGGATCTGAGACCGCCCTCGTGTCGGCTTTCCCTCTAAAATCCAACCTGTGATGGTAACCTCTGGTTATGAGATGGCCTTTGTGTCGGCCTACCTTAGAGTTTAGGATCTGAGACCGCCCTCATGTCGGCTTTCCTTCTAAAATCCATCTTGTGATGGTAACCTCTGGTTATGAGACCGCCTTCGTGTCGGCCTACCTTAGAGTTTAGGATCTGAGACCGCCCTCATGTCGGCTTTCTTTCTAAAATCCCTCTTGTGATGGTAACCTCTGGTTATGAGACCGCCTTCGTGTCAGCCTACTTAAGAGTTTAGAATCTGAGACCGCCCTCGTGTCGGATTTCCTTCTAAAACCCATCTTGTGATGGTACCCTCTGGTTATAAGACCGCCTTCGTGTCGGCCTACCTTAGCGTTTAGGATCTGAGACTGCCCTCGTGCCGACTTTCCTTTTGAAAATCCATCTTATGATGGTAACCTTTTCTTATGAGACTGCCTTCGTGTCGGCTTACCTTAGAGTTTAGGATCTGAGACTGCCCTCGTGTCGGCTTTCCTTTTGAAAATCCATCTGGTGAGGGTAACTTCTGGTTATGAGACCGCCTTCGTGTCGGCCTACCTTAGAGTTTAGGATCTGAGACCGCCCTCGTGTCGGCTTTCCCTCTAAAATCCATCTTGTGATGGTAACCTTTGGTTATGAGACCGCCTTTGTGTCGGCCTACCTTAGAGTTTAGGATCTGAGACCGCCCTCGTGTCGGTTTTCCTTCTAAAATCGATCTTGTGATGGTACCCTTTGGTTTTGAGATTGCCTTCGTGTCGGCGTACCTTAGAATTTAGGATCTGAGACGCCCTCGTGTCGGCTTTCCTTTTTAAAATCCATTTGGTTATGGTAACCTCTGGTTATAAGACCGCCTTCGTGTCGGCTTACCCTAGAGTTTAGGATCTGAGACCGCCCTCGTGTCGGCTTACCCTCTAAAATCCATCTTGTGATGGTAACCTCTGGTTATGAGACGGCCTTTGTGTCGGCCTACCTTAGAGTTTAGGATCTGAGACAGCCCTCGTGTCATCTTTCCTTCTAAAATCGATCTTGTGATGGTAACCTCTGGTTATGAGACCGCCTTCGTGTCGGCCTACCTTAGAGTTTAGGATCTGAGACCGCCCTCATGTCGGCTTTCTTTCTAAAATCCCTCTTGTGATGGTAACCTCTGGTTATAAGACCGCCTTCGTGTCAACCTACCTTAGAGTTTAGAATGTGAGATCGCCCTCGTGTCGGCTTTCCTTCGAAAAACCATCTTGTGATGTTACCATCTGGTTATAAGACCGCCTTCGTGTCGGCCTACCTTAGAGTTTAGGATCTGAGACTGCCCTGGTGCCGACTTTCCTTTTGAAAATCCATCTTATGATGGTAACCGTTTTTTTATGAGACTGCCTTCGTGTCGGCTTACCTTAGAGTTTAGGATCTGAGACTGCCCTCGTGTTGGTTTTCCTTTTGAAAATCCATCTGGTGATGGTAACCTCTAATTATGAGACGGCTTTCGTGTTGGCCTACCTTAGAGTTTAGGATCTGAGACCGCCCTCGTGTCGGCTTTCCCTCTAAAATCCAACCTGTGATGGTAACCTCTGGTTATGAGATGGCCTTTGTGTCGGCCTACCTTAGAGTTTAGGATCTGAGACCGCCCTCATGTCGGCTTTCCTTCTAAAATCCATCTTGTGATGGTAACCTCTGGTTATGAGACCGCCTTCGTGTCGGCCTACCTTAGAGTTTAGGATCTGAGACCGCCCTCATGTCGGCTTTCTTTCTAAAATCCCTCTTGTGATGGTAACCTCTGGTTATGAGACCGCCTTCGTGTCAGCCTACTTAAGAGTTTAGAATCTGAGACCGCCCTCGTGTCGGATTTCCTTCTAAAACCCATCTTGTGATGGTACCCTCTGGTTATAAGACCGCCTTCGTGTCGGCCTACCTTAGCGTTTAGGATCTGAGACTGCCCTCGTGCCGACTTTCCTTTTGAAAATCCATCTTATGATGGTAACCTTTTCTTATGAGACTGCCTTCGTGTCGGCTTACCTTAGAGTTTAGGATCTGAGACTGCCCTCGTGTCGGCTTTCCTTTTGAAAATCCATCTGGTGAGGGTAACTTCTGGTTATGAGACCGCCTTCGTGTCGGCCTACCTTAGAGTTTAGGATCTGAGACCGCCCTCGTGTCGGCTTTCCCTCTAAAATCCATCTTGTGATGGTAACCTTTGGTTATGAGACCGCCTTTGTGTCGGCCTACCTTAGAGTTTAGGATCTGAGACCGCCCTCGTGTCGGTTTTCCTTCTAAAATCGATCTTGTGATGGTACCCTTTGGTTTTGAGATTGCCTTCGTGTCGGCGTACCTTAGAATTTAGGATCTGAGACGCCCTCGTGTCGGCTTTCCTTTTGAAAATCCATCTGGTTATGGTAACCTCTGGTTATAAGACCGCCTTCGTGTCGGCTTACCCTAGAGTTTAGGATCTGAGACCGCCCTCGTGTCGGCTTACCCTCTAAAATCCATCTTGTGATGGTAACCTCTGGTTATGAGACGGCCTTTGTGTCGGCCTACCTTAGAGTTTAGGATCTGAGACCGCCCTCGTGTCATCTTTCCTTCTAAAATCGATCTTGTGATGGTAACCTCTGGTTATGAGACCGCCTTCGTGTCGGCCTACCTTAGAGTTTAGGATCTGAGACCGCCCTCATGTCGGCTTTCTTTCTAAAATCCCTCTTGTGATGGTAACCTCTGGTTATAAGACCGCCTTCGTGTCAACCTACCTTAGAGTTTAGAATGTGAGATCGCCCTCGTGTCGGCTTTCCTTCGAAAAACCATCTTGTGATGTTACCATCTGGTTATAAGACCGCCTTCGTGTCGGCCTACCTTAGAGTTTAGGATCTGAGACTGCCCTGGTGCCGACTTTCCTTTTGAAAATCCATCTTATGATGGTAACCGTTTTTTTATGAGACTGCCTTCGTGTCGGCTTACCTTAGAGTTTAGGATCTGAGACTGCCCTCGTGTTGGCTTTCCTTTTGAAAATCCATCTGGTGATGGTAACCTCTAATTATGAGACGGCTTTCGTGTTGGCCTACCTTAGAGTTTAGGATCTGAGACCGCCCTCGTGTCGGCTTTCCCTCTAAAATCCATCTTGTGATGGTAACCTCTGGTTATGAGATGGCCTTTGTGTCGGCCTACCTTAGAGTTTAGGATCTGAGACCGCCCTCATGTCGGCTTTCCTTCTAAAATCCATCTTGTGATGGTAACCTCTGGTTATGAGACCGCCTTCGTGTCGGCCTACCTTAGAGTTTAGGATCTGAGACCGCCCTCATGTCGGCTTTCTTTCTAAAATCCCTCTTGTGATGGTAACCTCTGGTTATGAGACCGCCTTCGTGTCAGCCTACTTAAGAGTTTAGAATCTGAGACTGCCCTCGTGTCGGATTTCCTTCTAAAACCCATCTTGTGATGGTACCCTCTGGTTATAAGACCGCCTTCGTGTCGGCCTACCTTAGCGTTTAGGATCTGAGACTGCCCTCGTGCCGACTTTCCTTTTGAAAATCCATCTTATGATGGTAACCTTTTCTTATGAGACTGCCTTCGTGTCGGCTTACCTTAGAGTTTAGGATCTGAGACTGCCCTCGTGTCGGCTTTCCTTTTGAAAATCCATCTGGTGATGGTAACTTCTGGTAATGAGACCGCCTTCGTGTCGACCTACCTTAGAGTTTAGGATCTGAGACCGCCCTCGTGTCGGCTTTCCCTCTAAAATCATCTTGTGATGGTAACCTCTGGTTATGAGACCGCCTTTGTGTCGGCCTACCTTAGAGTTTAGGATCTGAGACCGCCCTCGTGTCGGCTTTCCTTCTAAAATAGATCGTGTGATAGTACCCTCTGGTTTTGAGATTGTCTTCGTGTCGGCCTACCTTAGAGTTTAGGATCTGAGACGCCCTCGTGTCGGCTTTCCTTTTGAAAATCCATCTGGTGAGGGTAACTTCTGGTTATGAGACCGCCTTCGTGTCGCCCTACCTTAGAGTTTAGGATCTGAGACCGCCCTCATGTCGGCTTTCTTTCTAAAATCCCTCTTGTGATGGTAACCTCTGGTTATGAGACCGCCTTCGTGTCAGCCTACTTAAGAGTTTAGAATCTGAGACCGCCCTCGTGTCGGATTTCCTTCTAAAACCCATCTTGTGATGGTACCCTCTGGTTATAAGACCGCCTTCGTGTCGGCCTACCTTAGAGTTTAGGATCTGAGACTGCCCTCGTGCCGATATTCCTTCTAAAACCCATCTTGTGATGGAACCATCTGGTTATAAGACCGCCTTCGTGTCGGCCTACCTTAGAGTTTAGGATCTGAGACTTCCCTCGTACCGACTTTCCTTTTGAAAATCCATCTTATGATGGTAACATTTGGTTATGAGACTGCCTTCATGTCGGCTTACCTTAGAGTTTAGGATCTGTGACTGCCCTCGTGTCGGCTTTCCTTTTGAAAATCCATCTGGTGATGGTAACCTCTTGTTATGAGACCGCCTTCGTGTCGGCCTACCTTAGAGTTTAGGATCTGAGACCGCCCTCGTGTCGGCTTTCCCTCTAAAATCCATCTTGTGATGGTAGCCTTTGGTTATGAGACCGCCTTTGTGTCGGCCTACCTTAGACTTTAGGATCTGAGACCGCCCTCGTGTCGGTTTTCCTTCTAAAATCGATCTTGTGATGGTACCCTTTGGTTTTGAGATTGCCTTCGTGTCGGCGTACCTTAGAATTTAGGATCTGAGACGCCCTCGTGTCGGCTTTCCTTTTGAAAATCCATCTGGTTATGGTAACCTCTGGTTATAAGACCGCCTTCGTGTCGCCTTACCTTAGAGTTTAGGATCTGAGACCGCCCTCGTGTCGGCTTACCCTCTAAAATCCATCTTGTGATGGTAACCTCTAGTTATGAGACGACCTTTGTGTCGGCCTACCTTAGAGTTTAGGATCTGAGACCGCCCTCGTGTCATCTTTCCTTCTAAAATCGATCTTGTGATGGTAACCTCTGGTTATGAGACCGCCTTCGTGTCGGCCTACCTTAGAGTTTAGGATCTGAGACCGCCCTCATGTCGGCTTTCTTTCTAAAATCCCTCTTGTGATGGTAACCTCTGGTTATAAGACCGCCTTCGTGTCAACCTACCTTAGAGTTTAGAATGTGAGATCGCCCTCGTGTCGGCTTTCCTTCGAAAAACCATCTTGTGATGTTACCATCTGGTTATAAGACCGCCTTCGTGTCGGCCTACCTTAGAGTTTAGGATCTGAGACTGCCCTGGTGCCGACTTTCCTTTTGAAAATCCATCTTATGATGGTAACCGTTTTTTTATGAGACTGCCTTCGTGTCGGCTTACCTTAGAGTTTAGGATCTGAGACTGCCCTCGTGTTGGCTTTCCTTTTGAAAATCCATCTGGTGATGGTAACCTCTAATTATGAGACGGCTTTCGTGTTGGCCTACCTTAGAGTTTAGGATCTGAGACCGCCCTCGTGTCGGCTTTCCCTCTAAAATCCATCTTGTGATGGTAACCTCTGGTTATGAGATGGCCTTTGTGTCGGCCTACCTTAGAGTTTAGGATCTGAGACCGCCCTCATGTCGGCTTTCCTTCTAAAATCCATCTTGTGATGGTAACCTCTGGTTATGAGACCGCCTTCGTGTCGGCCTACCTTAGAGTTTAGGATCTGAGACCGCCCTCATGTCGGCTTTCTTTCTAAAATCCCTCTTGTGATGGTAACCTCTGGTTATGAGACCGCCTTCGTGTCAGCCTACTTAAGAGTTTAGAATCTGAGACCGCCCTCGTGTCGGATTTCCTTCTAAAACCCATCTTGTGATGGTACCCTCTGGTTATAAGACCGCCTTCGTGTCGGCCTACCTTAGCGTTTAGGATCTGAGACTGCCCTCGTGCCGACTTTCCTTTTGAAAATCCATCTTATGATGGTAACCTTTTCTTATGAGACTGCCTTCGTGTCGGCTTACCTTAGAGTTTAGGATCTGAGACTGCCCTCGTGTCGGCTTTCCTTTTGAAAATCCATCTGGTGAGGGTAACTTCTGGTTATGAGACCGCCTTCGTGTCGGCCTACCTTAGAGTTTAGGATCTGAGACCGCCCTCGTGTCGGCTTTCCCTCTAAAATCCATCTTGTGATGGTAACCTTTGGTTATGAGACCGCCTTTGTGTCGGCCTACCTTAGAGTTTAGGATCTGAGACCGCCCTCGTGTCGGTTTTCCTTCTAAAATCGATCTTGTGATGGTACCCTTTGGTTTTGAGATTGCCTTCGTGTCGGCGTACCTTAGAATTTAGGATCTGAGACGCCCTCGTGTCGGCTTTCCTTTTGAAAATCCATCTGGTTATGGTAACCTCTGGTTATAAAACCGCCTTCGTGTCGGCCTACCTTAGAGTTTAGGATCTGAGGCCGCCCTCGTGTCGGCTTACCCTCTAAAATCCATCTTGTGATGGTAACCTCTGGTTATGAGACCGCCTTTGTGTCGGCCTACCTTAGAGTTTAGGATCTGAGACCGCCCTCGTGTCATCTTTCCTTCTAAAATCGATCTTGTGATGGTACCCTCTGGTTATGAGACCGCCTTCGTGTTGGCCTACCTTAGAGTTTAGGATCTGAGACCGCCCTCATGTTGGCTTTCCTTCTAAAATCCATCTTGTGATGGTAACCTCTAGTTAGGAGACTGCCTTCGTGTCATCCTACCTTAGAGTTTAGAATCTGAGACTTCCCTCGTGTCGACTTTCCTTCTAAAACCCTTCTTGTGATGGTAACCTATGGTTATGAGACCGCCTTTGTGTCGGCCTACCTTAGAGTTTAGGATCTGAGACCGCCCTCGTGTCGGCTTTCCTTCTAAAATC
This sequence comes from Lathyrus tuberosus, assembly GCA_022829125.1. Classification (NCBI taxonomy): domain Eukaryota; kingdom Viridiplantae; phylum Streptophyta; class Magnoliopsida; order Fabales; family Fabaceae; genus Lathyrus; species Lathyrus tuberosus. The sequence continues at coordinate 12,700,786 of JALAZF010000038.1, forward strand.
GATCTTGTGATGGTACCCTTTGGTTTTGAGATTGCCTTCGTGTCGGCGTACCTTAGAATTTAGGATCTGAGACGCCCTCGTGTCGGCTTTCCTTTTGAAAATCCATCTGGTGATGGTAACCTCTGGTTATAAGACCGCCTTAGTGTCGGCCTACCTTGGAGTTTAGGATCTGAGACCGCCCTCGTGTCGGCTTTCCCTCTAAAATCCATCTTGTGATGGTAACCTCTGGTTATGAGACCGCCTTTGTGTCGGCTGTGACGCCCCCAATCTACACCCCTAAATTAGCATGCATTTAAAGCAATAAAAGAAAATTCGAAATTTGATCAGAGTATATTTGAAAACATGGCATAGACCAAGGGTCACATCAATTGAAACCAAAGAAATTCATACATTACCTGCCCATACAGATATGCAACAGTGGGGTAGCAAACATACAGGGGAAACTTCGTTCCTTACACCCACATTTTCAGAAATTAGAATTAAAGCGGAAAATCTAAAATCTGATTAACATATATACATAGTACACAATAGCACAAACAGCCACCCTAGCTACCCGGTGTCACATATCAGAGCCGACCGACAAAAAGGGTGAAGACACAAAGCTTCACAAAAGACCTCCAGCAACTCTAATCTGCAATGCCTCATAGAGCATTATAAAACGAGCAGAAGGGTGAGAAAAACAACCACAATATAAATGCATATAATTATATATATCAACATAAAAATACACATATACCACATATTCTCACCATTCTATCATACTTCAAAAACATACATACTATGTTTACTATGCACCAATCATCACATCTCACTCAATATACATCATGCATAATTCACCAATCCAATCAAGACCCGACGATACCACGCATCACATAACTGGGAATGACAGCATAGTCATTCTACCCAATATACCTCACTAGGAACGACACATAGTCATTCCACTCTAGACCACCTCTCATTGGGAATGACAACATCGTCATTCTACCCCAATGAATATCCCACTAGGCACGACAACTCAATTGTACATCACTAGGAACGACAACATAGTCATTCTACCCCAGTGAGTACCACACTAGGAACGACATCAACGTCATTCTACCCCAGTGCACACCTCATTAGGAATGACATCATAGTCATTCTACCCCAATGAGTATCCCACTAGGAACGACAACATAGTCATTCTACCCCAGTGGACACGACAACTCAATTGTACATCACTAGGAATGACAACATCGTCATTCTACCCCAGTGAGTACTCCACCAGGAACGACATCAACGTCATTCTACCCCAGTGGACACAACGACACACTCGCACTTCACTAGGAATGACATATAAGCCATTCTACCCTAATGAGTACAACAACAACACTAGGAACAACATACAGTCATTCTACCCTAATGTGTTCGACCAAAACATTAATACCTCACTAGGAATGACATATAAGCCATTCTACCCCAATGAGTATTCTAACACAATTGGAATTCATTCCACACACCAAATATTACTATTATAGCAATCCCATGATAATCAATACCCTACCATTCATCTTGTTGTGGATCTACGCCACAGAGGCCGCCATATCATACATTAATCATACACTCGAAACCACATACATTGATACTTACTTAAACAATGTATTTATCACTAACTACAACCCACAACAAATAGCATTTCATCATTTACACCCATATCAATTCACATCAAGAATTACTCACCATCAACCACAACAATCCATCATCACAACATCTCATAGCATAATACACATCAATTATGCACACTTACACCGACAAAAGTCGACAATCGACACTATTCACCTTTTCCGACATAATTAAATCGGCCAACAAATTCCAAAACATCATAATCACAAGGTACAGTTCAATACCTTTCCAATGACACCAAGAATGTCAAAATCAGATAAACGGAATAAAAGTTACAGACGAAAACGAAACGACATTTACCAAAAATCACATTTTTCCAATCTCCTGGCCGTACGCGTACTGCCCCAAGGCCATACGCGTATTGCCCAAATTCCTCGCCATGCCATACGCGTATTGCCCAAGGCCATACGCGTATGGGCAGAACCATTTTCTTCCCAAAATTCTCATTTTGAACCCCATACGCGTATGCCCAACACCATACGCGTATCACCATCTCTCATACGCGTAATGACCCAAACATAGGCCAATGTTACGCGTACTGCCGAGTCCCATACGCGTACGAACATGCCCCATACGCGTATGACCTGCAGAAACCCAGAAAAATTCTGCAGAAACGAGTTCTGCGTTTTCCACCCAAAATCATCCCAAATCCATCACCTAAATCCAGAAAATTACCAATTTGATTCACAACAACACATATCTATCAAGTATCAACAACAAGGAACACCAAAAACATCATTTCCAACACGATTAAATCGAATTCTAACATTTTCTACAAAAATGGGTTTTGTTATATTTTTCATATAATCCAACAAAACAACAAACAAACACACACATAATCATACACATGTATAAGATAATTGAATTTCACACCCTTACCCGATTAAATCGATTCCTAGAAGTTGTTTTCTTTGATTCCTAGTTTTTTCCTCTTTTTCTCTCTTTTCTTCTTTCCCTTCTCTTTTCTTCTTCTCCTTTTCTTTCTCTTACTATTTTTCTTTCTTTTCTAATTCCCTCTATTTCTATTTCTTTTTCTTTCTTTTCTAACTTAGTAAAATAAATTTGAAATGACCAAAATGCCCCCACGCTCAAATATCTCGCAACCGTTCCCAAAATGCGATGAAATATAATCATATCGAAAAATAACATAATTTCAGATAAAAGTCGAAAATAAAATAATATAATAATAAAATAATAAAAAACGATTCAATTAAACAAAATACTAAAACTGGGGCGTTACAACTCTCCCCCACTTGGAAATTTTCGTCCTCGAAAATGTAACCGAGACGAACAACTCCGGACACGGCTCTCGCATCCGACCAACAAACAACAGGCCTACCACAAGGCACACCACAAACAACACGACACGACGACCACTACAAGGACAAGATGCAAAGCCCATACAATGCACTTGACGACTAACACACAACTCAAAGAATATCCAAAACACAACTCACAGGTTCACTCTCGAACCAAAACAAAACAGGATTGTTACCCTCACCTTAGGTAACACTCCCCTAATCCCCCACACAGGAATTAGCTACTCGCACTCGAACCAACACAATGGGAACGAGGCAACTACTCAACAAGAACACAAAGTTCCACGACACGACAAGGTCTCAACAACATTAACAAAACAAGAACACTACCTCCTTGTCACACAACTTTACTCTCTTATATTAACACACCAGCTGTGCTCAACAAGATACATCCCCAAACGATCGACTTCCCCTTTGCAAGTTAACTGAAGTAACGAAAACACTAATCTTGGAAAAGCCTTCCATACCCTTCGATAATAACCAACAAAATCCAACAAATTTCTAATCACCTTTAACTAACTTCGAAGCCTCTACTCAAACCATCACTACGCTCATCAAACACTCCAACAATTGCAATTCTAATCAAACTCAACCAACCCATTCCAGTTACCTAATTCCTTCTCCTGATAATCCAAATTCCAACCTATCGCAACATCCAACCACAAAAAAAAAAAAAAGAACTCTCAATGACTTCACCACTTAACCACAAACTAGAACCTCTAATCCATCTCATCCTCTGATATAAGAATTCTCATCGACTCAACAATGCAATCTGTAACCATCAAACAAAAATCTTGATTCCGCATCACCGTCAGATATATAACCTTCCTCAACTTGACAAAATAATCCGTAATTATTTCCTTAAAGTTCAAGTAATCCATGCCGCACCACTATCAAAGCCGGAAAGACACGTCCATTCCATCCAACATAATTCCCGTCCGCTATCAACAAGAGATTAAGGGTGATCAGTTCCTCAATTTGTCAATAGACAGCCGACAACCATGATGAGGCATAAACCGTCTCCACTAAACGATAATAGCATCCACTACATCCTATGCACAAAACTACCTAAAGCACCAATCCTTAGTTGACGTAAACCTTACTTCTGCATCCCTTTCTTGAACCAGAACCACACTTATAACCTTGCAATACATAACACATTGAGCCAGCGCCCTACACCTGAAACAACATGAAGAAGTGCCAGCTTCTCCCCCACTTATCTCATTCTAATCATTCCCACTGTAAACACACTAATTCCATCCCAAGCCTTTACCACAAATGCTCAAAGAACAATTTAAATAATCCAAAGAAGAAATTACCGACCCCCAAGCAGAAGTATCGATAACCATCTTACTATTCCAAGAAGACAACAACAAATTCCGTACCAATAATAGAAAAATAAAGACGTACTATTAAGAAAACAAGTACCTTGAGTCCGACGATCCGCACTAGTAGTCGCATCTCCTGCCAATGCAACAACCTTCCTACCAGTCTGAGCTCCCTTCGGTTCCGTACACCTCGTACTGATATGACCTGTTTCACCGCAGTTGAAACACTTCATCCTAATTCTCTTACAATCAGCTGCGACATGTCCCGAACCTCCACAATTAGAACATTTCAGTTTATTCCTCCTACACTCCGACTTACGATGTCCCACTTCCCCACACTTGTGACACTTAATGTAACACCTCGGAGGATTAGACATTCCTCCCCCACTACGAGACTGTTGTTTCCCTTTCCTGTCATTCACATTCTCATAGGGAGTAGCACGCACCTTACGATTCTCTTCCTAACTCCTACAACTGCCCACCAAATCAGAAAACCTTCAAATCCTCTAATAACCAATTGCCCGTTTAATCTCCGGACGCAATCCGTTCTCATACTTCACACACTTAGAAAATTCAGCAGTCGCTTCCAGATAATGAGGATAGAACTGCACAAGTTCCACAAACCTTGCAGTGTAGTCAACCACAGACATATTGCCTTGTGTCAACTCCAAAAACTCAATCTCTTTCTTTTCCTTCACACCCTCAGGATAATACTTCCTCCGAAACTCTCGGCTAAATAAATCCCAAGTAACTCCTTCATCATCCACTCCCAACACTTGGCGTAAACTAACCCACAAATTAGCTGCTTCTTCCTCCAGCATGTGAGTACCCAGTCTCACCTTGTCCTCTTCAGCACAATCCATCACATGGAAGGTTCTTTCAACCTCCTCAAACCAAAATTGTGCACCATCAGAATCATATCCTCCCTTGAAGATAAGCGGTTCGCTCATCCCGAACTCATTATTACCCGTAACATTCGGTACATCCTGCACAGCTCGGGCCATATTCTGTTCATCCAAATATAGAAACTATGGTTAACCAACAAACTACCAGCACACAACTACTGCACAACCGCAACTCGTCTAAAACGACAGACACAACTGACACAGACTGGCTCTGATACCACTTAATGTGACGCCCCCAATCTACACCCCCAAATTAGCATGCATTTAAAGCAATAAAAGAAAATTCGAAATTTGATCAGAGTATATTTGAAAACATGGCATAGACCAAGGGTCACATCAATTGAAACCAAAGAAATTCATACATTACCTGCCCATACAGATATGCAACAGTGGGGTAGCAAACATACAGGGGAAACTTCGTTCCTTACACCCACATTTTCAGAAATTAGAATTAAAGCGGAAAATCTAAAATCTGATTAACATATATACATAGTACACAATAGCACAAACAGCCACCCTAGCTACCCGGTGTCACATATCAGAGCCGACCGACAAAAAGGGTGAAGACACAAAGCTTCACAAAAGACCTCCAGCAACTCTAATCTGCAATGCCTCATAGAGCATTATAAAACGAGCAGAAGGGTGAGAAAAACAACCATAATATAAATGCATATAATTATATATATCAACATAAAAATACACATATACCACATATTCTCACCATTCTATCATACTTCAAAAACATACATACTATGTTTACTATGCACCAATCATCACATCTCACTCAATATACATCATGCATAATTCACCAATCCAATCAAGACCCGACGATACCACGCATCACATAACTGGGAATGACAGCATAGTCATTCTACCCAATATACCTCACTAGGAACGACACATAGTCATTCCACTCTAGACCACCTCTCATTGGGAATGACAACATCGTCATTCTACCCCAATGAATATCCCACTAGGCACGACAACTCAATTGTACATCACTAGGAACGACAACATAGTCATTCTACCCCAGTGAGTACCACACTAGGAACGACATCAACGTCATTCTACCCCAGTGCACACCTCATTAGGAATGACATCATAGTCATTCTACCCCAATGAGTATCCCACTAGGAACGACAACATAGTCATTCTACCCCAGTGGACACGACAACTCAATTGTACATCACTAGGAATGACAACATCGTCATTCTACCCCAGTGAGTACTCCACCAGGAACGACATCAACGTCATTCTACCCCAGTGGACACAACGACACACTCGCACTTCACTAGGAATGACATATAAGCCATTCTACCCTAATGAGTACAACAACAACACTAGGAACAACATACAGTCATTCTACCCTAATGTGTTCGACCAAAACATTAATACCTCACTAGGAATGACATATAAGCCATTCTACCCCAATGAGTATTCTAACACAATTGGAATTCATTCCACACACCAAATATTACTATTATAGCAATCCCATGATAATCAATACCCTACCATTCATCTTGTTGTGGATCTACGCCACAGAGGCCGCCATATCATACATTAATCATACACTCGAAACCACATACATTGATACTTACTTAAACAATGTATTTATCACTAACTACAACCCACAACAAATAGCATTTCATCATTTACACCCATATCAATTCACATCAAGAATTACTCACCATCAACCACAACAATCCATCATCACAACATCTCATAGCATAATACACATCAATTATGCACACTTACACCGACAAAAGTCGACAATCGACACTATTCACCTTTTCCGACATAATTAAATCGGCCAACAAATTCCAAAACATCATAATCACAAGGTACAGTTCAATACCTTTCCAATGACACCAAGAATGTCAAAATCAGATAAACGGAATAAAAGTTACAGACGAAAACGAAACGACATTTACCAAAAATCACATTTTTCCAATCTCCTGGCCGTACGCGTACTGCCCCAAGGCCATACGCGTATTGCCCAAATTCCTCGCCATGCCATACGCGTATTGCCCAAGGCCATACGCGTATGGGCAGAACCATTTTCTTCCCAAAATTCTCATTTTGAACCCCATACGCGTATGCCCAACACCATACGCGTATCACCATCTCTCATACGCGTAATGACCCAAACATAGGCCAATGTTACGCGTACTGCCGAGTCCCATACGCGTACGAACATGCCCCATACGCGTATGACCTGCAGAAACCCAGAAAAATTCTGCAGAAACGAGTTCTGCGTTTTCCACCCAAAATCATCCCAAATCCATCACCTAAATCCAGAAAATTACCAATTTGATTCACAACAACACATATCTATCAAGTATCAACAACAAGGAACACCAAAAACATCATTTCCAACACGATTAAATCGAATTCTAACATTTTCTACAAAAATGGGTTTTGTTATATTTTTCATATAATCCAACAAAACAACAAACAAACACACACATAATCATACACATGTATAAGATAATTGAATTTCACACCCTTACCCGATTAAATCGATTCCTAGAAGTTGTTTTCTTTGATTCCTAGCTTTTTCCTCTTTTTCTCTCTTTTCTTCTTTCCCTTCTCTTTTCTTCTTCTCCTTTTCTTTCTCTTACTATTTTTCTTTCTTTTCTAATTCCCTCTATTTCTATTTCTTTTTCTTTCTTTTCTAACTTAGTAAAATAAATTTGAAATGACCAAAATGCCCCCACGCTCAAATATCTCGCAACCGTTCCCAAAATGCGATGAAATATAATCATATCGAAAAATAACATAATTTCAGATAAAAGTCGAAAATAAAATAATATAATAATAAAATAATCAAAAACGATTCAATTAAACAAAATACTAAAACTGGGGCGTTACATCGGCCTACCCTAGAGTTTAGGATCTCAGACCGCCGTCGTGTCAGCTTTCCTTCTAAAATCGATCTTGTGATGGTACCCTCTGGTTATGAGACCGGCTTCGTGTCGGCCTACCTTAGAGTTTAGGATCTGAGACCGCCCTCATGTCGACTTTCCTTCTAAAATCCATCTTGTAATGGTAACCTCTGGTTATGAGACCGCCTTCGTGTCAACCTACCTTAGAGTTTAGAATCTGAGATCGCCCTCGTGTCGGCTTTCCTTCGAAAACCGATCTTGTGATGTTACCATCTGGTTATAAGACCGCCTTCGTGTCGGCCTACCTTAGAGTTTAGGATCTGAGACTGCCCTGGTGCCGACTTTCCTTTTGAAAATCCATCTTATGATGGTAACCTTTTTTTTATGAGACTGCCTTCGTGTCAGCTTACCTTAGAGTTTAGGATCTGATACTGCCCTCGTGTTGGCTTTCCTTTTGAAAATCCGTCTCGTGATGGTAACCTCAAGTTATGAGACGGCTTTCGTGTTGGCCTACCTTAGAGTTTAGGATCTGAGACCGCCCTCGTGTCGGCTTTCCCTCTAAAATCCATCTTGTGATGGTAACCTTTGGTTATGAGACCGCCTTTGTGTCGGCCTACCTTAGAGTTTAGGATCTGAGACCGCCCTCGTGTCGGTTTTCCTTCTAAAATCGATCTTGTGATGGTACCCTTTGGTTTTGAGATTGCCTTCGTGTCGGCGTACCTTAGAATTTAGGATCTGAGACGCCCTCGTGTCGGCTTTCCTTTTGAAAATCCATCTTGTGATGGTAACCTCTGGTTATGAGACCGCCTTTGTGTCGGCCTACCTTAGAGTTTAGGATCTGAGACCGCCCTCGTGTCATCTTTCCTTCTAAAATCGATCTTGTGATGGTACCCTCTGGTTATGAGACCGCCTTCGTGTTGGCCTACCTTAGAGTTTAGGATCTGAGACCGCCCTCATGTTGGCTTTCCTTCTAAAATCCATCTTGTGATGGTAACCTCTGGTTATGAGACTGCCTTCGTGTCATCCTACCTTAGAGTTTAGAATCTGAGACTTCGCTCGTGTCGACTTTCCTTCTAAAACCCATCTTGTGATGGTAACCTATGGTTATGAGACCGCCTTTGTGTCGGCCTACCTTAGAGTTTAGGATCTGAGACCGCCCTCGTGTCGGCTTTCCTTCTAAAATCGATCTTGTGATGGTACCCTTTGGTTTTGAGATTGCCTTCGTGTCGGCGTACCTTAGAATTTAGGATCTGAGACGCCCTCGTGTCGGCTTTCCTTTTGAAAATCCATCTGGTGATGGTAACCTCTGGTTATAAGACCGCCTTAGTGTCGGCCTACCTTAGAGTTTAGGATCTGAGACCGCCCTCGTGTCGGCTTTCCCTCTAAAATCCATCTTGTGATGGTAACCTCTGGTTATGAGACCGCCTTTGTGTCGGCCTACCTTAGAGTTTAGGATCTCAGACCGCCGTCGTGTCAGCTTTCCTTCTAAAATCGATCTTGTGATGGTACCCTCTGGTTATGAGACCGGCTTCGTGTCGGCCTACCTTAGAGTTTAGGATCTGAGACCGCCCTCATGTCGGCTTTCCTTCTAAAATCCATCTTGTGATGGTAACCTCTGGTTATGAGACCGCCTTCGTGTCAACCTACCTTAGAGTTTAGAATCTGAGATCGCCCTCGTGTCGGCTTTCCTTCGAAAACCCATCTTGTGATGTTACCATCTGGTTATAAGACCGCCTTCGTGTCGGCCTACCTTAGAGTTTAGGATCTGAGACTGCCCTGGTGCCGACGTTCCTTTTGAAAATCCATCTTATGATGGTAACCTTCTTTTGATGAGACTGCCTTCGTGTCGGCTTACCTTAGAGTTTAGGATCTGAGACTGCCCTCGTGTTGGCTTTCCTTTTGAAAATCCATCTGGTGATGGTAACCTCTAGTTATGAGACGACTTTCGTGTTGGCCTACCTTAGAGTTTAGGATTTGAGACCGCCCTCATGTCGGCTTTCCCTCTAAAATCCATCTTGTGATGGTAACCTTTGGTTATGAGACCACCTTTGTGTCGGCCTACCTTAGAGTTTAGGATCTGAGACCGCCCTCGTGTCGGTTTTCCTTCTAAAATCGATCTTGTGATGGTACCCTTTGGTTTTGAGATTGCCTTCGTGTCGGCGTTCCTTAGAATTTAGGATCTGAGACGCCCTCGTGTCGGCTTTCCTTTTGAAAATCCATCTGGTTATGGTAACCTCTGGTTATAAGACCGCCTTCGGGTCGGCCTACCTTAGAGTTTAGGATCTGAGACCGCCCTCGTGTCGGCTTACCCTCTGAAATCCATCTTGTGATGGTAACCTCTGGTTATGAGACCGCCTTTGTGTCGGCCTACCTTAGAGTTTAGGATCTGAGACCGCCCTCGTGTCATCTTTCCTTCTAAAAGCGATCTTGTGATGGTACCCTCTGGTTATGAGACCGCCTTCGTGTTGGCCTACCTTAGAGTTTAGGATCTGAGACCGCCCTCATGTTGGCTTTCCTTCTAAAATCCATCTTGTGATGGTAACCTCTGGTTATGAGACTGCCTTCGTGTCATCCTACCTTAGAGTTTAGAATCTGAGACTTCCCTCGTGTCGACTTTCCTTCTAAAACCCATCTTGTGATGGTAACCTCTGGTTATAAGACCGCCTTCGTGTCGTCCTACCTTAGAGTTTAGGATCTGAGACCTCCCTCGTGTCGGCTTTCCCTCTAAAATCCATCTTGTGATGGTAACCTCTGGTTATGAGACCACCTTTGTGTCGGCCTACCTTAGAGTTTAGGATCTCAGACCGCCGTCGTGTCAGCTTTCCTTCTAAAATCGATCTTGTGATGGTACCCTCTGGTTATGAGACCGGCTTCGTGTCGGCCTACCTTAGAGTTTTGGATCTGAGACCGCCCTCATGTCGGCTTTCCTTCTAAAATCCATCTTGTGATGGTAACCTCTGGTTATGAGACCGCCTTCGTGTCAACCTACCTTAGAGTTTAGAATCTGAGATCGCCCTCGTATCGGCTTTCCTTCGAAAACCCATCTTGTGATGTTACCATCTGGTTATAAGACCGCCTTCGTGTCGGCCTACCTTAGAGTTTAGGATCTGAGACAAGCCCTCGTGTTGGCTTTCCTTTTCAAAATCCATCTGGTGATGGTAACCTCTAGTTATGAGACGGCTTTCGTGTTGGCCTACCTTAGAGTTTAGGATCTGAGACCGCCCTCGTGTCGGCTTTCCCTCTAAAATCCATCTTGTGATGGTAACCTCTGGTTATGAGACGGCCTTTGTGTCGGCCTACCTTATAGTTTAGGATCTGAGACCTCCCTCGTGTCGGCTTTCCTTCTAAAATCCATCTTGTGATGGTAACCTCTGGTTATGAGACCGCCTTCGTGTCGGCCTACCTTAGAGTCTAGGATCTGAGACCGCCCTCATGTCGGCTTTCTTTCTAAAATCCCTCTTGTGATGGTAACCTCTGGTTATAAGACCGCCTTCGTGTCAGCCTACTTAAGAGTTTAGAATCTGAGACCGCCCTCGTGTCGGATTTCCTTCTAAAACCCATCTTGTGATGGTACCCTCTGGTTATAAGACCGCCTTCGTGTCGGCCTACCTTAGAGTTTAGGATCTGAGAGCCCTCGTGCCGACTTTCCTTTTGAAAATCCATCTTATGATGGCAACCTTTGGTTATGAGACTGCCTTCGTGTCGGCTTACCTTAGAGTTTAGGATCTGAGACTGCCCTCGTGTCGGCTTTCCTTCTAAAATCGATCTTGTGATAGTACCCTCTGGTTTTGAGATTGTCTTCGTGTCGGCCTACCTTAGAGTTTAGGATCTGAGACGCCCTCGTGTCGGCTTTCCTTTTGAAAATCCATCTAGTGATGGTAACTTCTGGTTATGAGACCGCCTTCGTGTCGCCCTACCTTAGAGTTTAGGATCTGAGACCGCCCTCATGTCGGCTTTCTTTCTAAAATCCCTCTTGTGATGGTAACCTCTGGTTATGAGACCGCCTTCGTGTCAGCCTACTTAAGAGTTTAGAATCTGAGACCGCCCTCGTGTCGGCTTACCCTCTGAAATCCATCTTGTGATGGTAACCTCTGGTTATGAGACCGCCTTTGTGTCGGCCTACCTTAGAGTTTAGGATCTGAGACCGCCCTCGTGTCATCTTTCCTTCTAAAAGCGATCTTGTGATGGTACCCTCTGGTTATGAGACCGCCTTCGTGTTGGCCTACCTTAGAGTTTAGGATCTGAGACCGCCCTCATGTTGGCTTTCCTTCTAAAATCCATCTTGTGATGGTAACCTCTGGTTATGAGACTGCCTTCGTGTCATCCTACCTTAGAGTTTAGAATCTGAGACTTCCCTCGTGTCGACTTTCCTTCTAAAACCCATCTTGTGATGGTAACCTCTGGTTATAAGACCGCCTTCGTGTCGTCCTACCTTAGAGTTTAGGATCTGAGACCTCCCTCGTGTCGGCTTTCCCTCTAAAATCCATCTTGTGATGGTAACCTCTGGTTATGAGACCGCCTTTGTGTCGGCCTACCTTAGAGTTTAGGATCTCAGACCGCCGTCGTGTCAGCTTTCCTTCTAAAATCGATCTTGTGATGGTACCCTCTGGTTATGAGACCGGCTTCGTGTCGGCCTACCTTAGAGTTTTGGATCTGAGACCGCCCTCATGTCGGCTTTCCTTCTAAAATCCATCTTGTGATGGTAACCTCTGGTTATGAGACCGCCTTCGTGTCAACCTACCTTAGAGTTTAGAATCTGAGATCGCCCTCGTATCGGCTTTCCTTCGAAAACCCATCTTGTGATGTTACCATCTGGTTATAAGACCGCCTTCGTGTCGGCCTACCTTAGAGTTTAGGATCTGAGACAAGCCCTCGTGTTGGCTTTCCTTTTCAAAATCCATCTGGTGATGGTAACCTCTAGTTATGAGACGGCTTTCGTGTTGGCCTACCTTAGAGTTTAGGATCTGAGACCGCCCTCGTGTCGGCTTTCCCTCTAAAATCCATCTTGTGATGGTAACCTCTGGTTATGAGACGGCCTTTGTGTCGGCCTACCTTATAGTTTAGGATCTGAGACCTCCCTCGTGTCGGCTTTCCTTCTAAAATCCATCTTGTGATGGTAACCTCTGGTTATGAGACCGCCTTCGTGTCGGCCTACCTTAGAGTCTAGGATCTGAGACCGCCCTCATGTCGGCTTTCTTTCTAAAATCCCTCTTGTGATGGTAACCTCTGGTTATAAGACCGCCTTCGTGTCAGCCTACTTAAGAGTTTAGAATCTGAGACCGCCCTCGTGTCGGATTTCCTTCTAAAACCCATCTTGTGATGGTACCCTCTGGTTATAAGACCGCCTTCGTGTCGGCCTACCTTAGAGTTTAGGATCTGAGAGCCCTCGTGCCGACTTTCCTTTTGAAAATCCATCTTATGATGGAAACCTTTGGTTATGAGTCTGCCTTCGTGTCGGCTTACCTTAGAGTTTAGGATCTGAGACTGCCCTCGTGTCGGCTTTCCTTCTAAAATCAATCTTGTGATAGTACCCTCTGGTTTTGAGATTGTCTTCGTGTCGGCCTACCTTAGAGTTTAGGATCTGAGACGCCCTCGTGTCGGCTTTCCTTTTGAAAATCCATCTAGTGATGGTAACTTCTGGTTATGAGACCGCCTTCGTGTCGCCCTACCTTAGAGTTTAGGATCTGAGACCGCCCTCATGTCGGCTTTCTTTCTAAAATCCCTCTTGTGATGGTAACCTCTGGTTATGAGACCGCCTTCGTGTCAGCCTACTTAAGAGTTTAGAATCTGAGACCGCCCTCGTGTCGGATTTCCTTCTAAATCCCATCTTGTGATGGTGCCCTCTGGTTATAAGACCGCCTTCGTGTCGGCCTACCTTAGAGTTTAGGATCTGAGACTGCCCTCGTGCCGACTTTCCTTCTAAAACCCATCTTGTGATGGTACCATCTGGTTATAAGACCGCCTTCGTGTCGGCCTACCTTAGAGTTTAGGATCTGAGACTTCCCTCGTACCGACTTTCCTTTTGAAAATCCATCTTATGATGGTAACATTTGGTTATGAGACTGCCTTCATGTCGGCTTACCTTAGAGTTTAGGATCTGAGACTGCCCTCGTGTCGGCTTTCCTTTTGAAAATCCATCTGGTGATGGTAACCTCTTGTTATGAGACCGCCTTCGTGTCGGCCTACCTTAGAGTTTAGGATCTGAGACCGCCCTCGTGTCGGCTTTCCCTCTAAAATCCATCTTGTGATGGTAACCTTTGGTTATGAGACCACCTTTGTGTCGGCCTACCTTAGAGTTTAGGATCTGAGACCGCCCTCGTGTCGGTTTTCCTTCTAAAATCGATCTTGTGATGGTGCCCTTTGGTTTTGAGATTGCCTTCGTGTCGGCGTACCTTAGAATTTAGGATCTGAGACGCCCTCGTGTCGGCTTTCCTTTTGAAAATCCATCTGGTTATGGTAACCTCTGGTTATAAGACCGCCTTCGGGTCGGCCTACCTTAGAGTTTAGGATCTGAGACCGCCCTCGTGTCGGCTTACCCTCTAAAATCCATCTTGTGATGGTAACCTCTGGTTATGAGACCGCCTTTGTGTCGGCCTACCTTAGAGTTTAGGATCTGAGACCGCCCTCGTGTCATCTTTCCTTCTAAAATCGATCTTGTGATGGTACCCTCTGGTTATGAGACCGCCTTCGTGTTGGCCTACCTTAGAGTTTAGGATCTGAGACCGCCCTCATGTTGGCTTTCCTTCTAAAATCCATCTTGTGATGGTAACCTCTGGTTATGAGACTGCCTTCGTGTCATCCTACCTTAGAGTTTAGAATCTGAGACTTCCCTCGTGTCGACTTTCCTTCTAAAACCCATCTTGTGATGGTAACCTCTGGTTATAAGACCGCCTTCGTGTCGGCCTACCTTAGAGTTTAGGATCTGAGACCGCCCTCGTGTCGGCTTTCCCTCTAAAATCCATCTTGTGATGGTAACCTCTGGTTATAAGACCGCCTTCGTGTCAACCTACCTTAGAGTTTAGAATCTGAGATCGCCCTCGTATCGGCTTTCCTTCGAAAACCCATCTTGTGATGTTACCATCTGGTTATAAGACCGCCTTCGTGTCGGCCTACCTTAGAGTTTAGGATCTGAGACAAGCCCTCGTGTTGGCTTTCCTTTTCAAAATCCATCTGGTGATGGTAACCTCTAGTTATGAGACGGCTTTCGTGTTGGCCTACCTTAGAGTTTAGGATCTGAGACCGCCCTCGTGTCGGCTTTCCCTCTAAAATCCATCTTGTGATGGTAACCTCTGGTTATGAGACGGCCTTTGTGTCGGCCTACCTTATAGTTTAGGATCTGAGACCTCCCTCGTGTCGGCTTTCCTTCTAAAATCCATCTTGTGATGGTAACCTCTGGTTATGAGACCGCCTTCGTGTCGGCCTACCTTAGAGTCTAGGATCTGAGACCGCCCTCATGTCGGCTTTCTTTCTAAAATCCCTCTTGTGATGGTAACCTCTGGTTATAAGACCGCCTTCGTGTCAGCCTACTTAAGAGTTTAGAATCTGAGACCGCCCTCGTGTCGGATTTCCTTCTAAAACCCATCTTGTGATGGTACCCTCTGGTTATAAGACCGCCTTCGTGTCGGCCTACCTTAGAGTTTAGGATCTGAGAGCCCTCGTGCCGACTTTCCTTTTGAAAATCCATCTTATGATGGCAACCTTTGGTTATGAGACTGCCTTCGTGTCGGCTTACCTTAGAGTTTAGGATCTGAGACTGCCCTCGTGTCGGCTTTCCTTCTAAAATCGATCTTGTGATAGTACCCTCTGGTTTTGAGATTGTCTTCGTGTCGGCCTACCTTAGAGTTTAGGATCTGAGACGCCCTCGTGTCGGCTTTCCTTTTGAAAATCCATCTAGTGATGGTAACTTCTGGTTATGAGACCGCCTTCGTGTCGCCCTACCTTAGAGTTTAGGATCTGAGACCGCCCTCATGTCGGCTTTCTTTCTAAAATCCCTCTTGTGATGGTAACCTCTGGTTATGAGACCGCCTTCGTGTCAGCCTACTTAAGAGTTTAGAATCTGAGACCGCCCTCGTGTCGGCTTACCCTCTGAAATCCATCTTGTGATGGTAACCTCTGGTTATGAGACCGCCTTTGTGTCGGCCTACCTTAGAGTTTAGGATCTGAGACCGCCCTCGTGTCATCTTTCCTTCTAAAAGCGATCTTGTGATGGTACCCTCTGGTTATGAGACCGCCTTCGTGTTGGCCTACCTTAGAGTTTAGGATCTGAGACCGCCCTCATGTTGGCTTTCCTTCTAAAATCCATCTTGTGATGGTAACCTCTGGTTATGAGACTGCCTTCGTGTCATCCTACCTTAGAGTTTAGAATCTGAGACTTCCCTCGTGTCGACTTTCCTTCTAAAACCCATCTTGTGATGGTAACCTCTGGTTATAAGACCGCCTTCGTGTCGTCCTACCTTAGAGTTTAGGATCTGAGACCTCCCTCGTGTCGGCTTTCCCTCTAAAATCCATCTTGTGATGGTAACCTCTGGTTATGAGACCGCCTTTGTGTCGGCCTACCTTAGAGTTTAGGATCTCAGACCGCCGTCGTGTCAGCTTTCCTTCTAAAATCGATCTTGTGATGGTACCCTCTGGTTATGAGACCGGCTTCGTGTCGGCCTACCTTAGAGTTTTGGATCTGAGACCGCCCTCATGTCGGCTTTCCTTCTAAAATCCATCTTGTGATGGTAACCTCTGGTTATGAGACCGCCTTCGTGTCAACCTACCTTAGAGTTTAGAATCTGAGATCGCCCTCGTATCGGCTTTCCTTCGAAAACCCATCTTGTGATGTTACCATCTGGTTATAAGACCGCCTTCGTGTCGGCCTACCTTAGAGTTTAGGATCTGAGACAAGCCCTCGTGTTGGCTTTCCTTTTCAAAATCCATCTGGTGATGGTAACCTCTAGTTATGAGACGGCTTTCGTGTTGGCCTACCTTAGAGTTTAGGATCTGAGACCGCCCTCGTGTCGGCTTTCCCTCTAAAATACATCTTGTGATGGTAACCTCTGGTTATGAGACGGCCTTTGTGTCGGCCTACCTTATAGTTTAGGATCTGAGACCTCCCTCGTGTCGGCTTTCCTTCTAAAATCCATCTTGTGATGGTAACCTCTGGTTATGAGACCGCCTTCGTGTCGGCCTACCTTAGAGTCTAGGATCTGAGACCGCCCTCATGTCGGCTTTCTTTCTAAAATCCCTCTTGTGATGGTAACCTCTGGTTATAAGACCGCCTTCGTGTCAGCCTACTTAAGAGTTTAGAATCTGAGACCGCCCTCGTGTCGGATTTCCTTCTAAAACCCATCTTGTGATGGTACCCTCTGGTTATAAGACCGCCTTCGTGTCGGCCTACCTTAGAGTTTAGGATCTGAGAGCCCTCGTGCCGACTTTCCTTTTGAAAATCCATCTTATGATGGCAACCTTTGGTTATGAGACTGCCTTCGTGTCGGCTTACCTTAGAGTTTAGGATCTGAGACTGCCCTCGTGTCGGCTTTCCTTCTAAAATCGATCTTGTGATAGTACCCTCTGGTTTTGAGATTGTCTTCGTGTCGGCCTACCTTAGAGTTTAGGATCTGAGACGCCCTCGTGTCGGCTTTCCTTTTGAAAATCCATCTAGTGATGGTAACTTCTGGTTATGAGACCGCCTTCGTGTCGCCCTACCTTAGAGTTTAGGATCTGAGACCGCCCTCATGTCGGCTTTCTTTCTAAAATCCCTCTTGTGATGGTAACCTCTGGTTATGAGACCGCCTTCGTGTCAGCCTACTTAAGAGTTTAGAATCTGAGACCGCCCTCGTGTCGGATTTCCTTCTAAATCCCATCTTGTGATGGTGCCCTCTGGTTATAAGACCGCCTTCGTGTCGGCCTACCTTAGAGTTTAGGATCTGAGACTGCCCTCGTGCCGACTTTCCTTCTAAAACCCATCTTGTGATGGTACCATCTGGTTATAAGACCGCCTTCGTGTCGGCCTACCTTAGAGTTTAGGATCTGAGACTTCCCTCGTACCGACTTTCCTTTTGAAAATCCATCTTATGATGGTAACATTTGGTTATGAGACTGCCTTCATGTCGGCTTACCTTAGAGTTTAGGATCTGAGACTGCCCTCGTGTCGGCTTTCCTTTTGAAAATCCATCTGGTGATGGTAACCTCTTGTTATGAGACCGCCTTCGTGTCGGCCTACCTTAGAGTTTAGGATCTGAGACCGCCCTCGTGTCGGCTTTCCCTCTAAAATCCATCTTGTGATGGTAACCTTTGGTTATGAGACCACCTTTGTGTCGGCCTACCTTAGAGTTTAGGATCTGAGACCGCCCTCGTGTCGGTTTTCCTTCTAAAATCGATCTTGTGATGGTGCCCTTTGGTTTTGAGATTGCCTTCGTGTCGGCGTACCTTAGAATTTAGGATCTGAGACGCCCTCGTGTCGGCTTTCCTTTTGAAAATCCATCTGGTTATGGTAACCTCTGCTTATAAGACCGCCTTCGGGTCGGCCTACCTTAGAGTTTAGGATCTGAGACCGCCCTCGTGTCGGCTTACCCTCTAAAATCCATCTTGTGATGGTAACCTCTGGTTATGAGACCGCCTTTGTGTCGGCCTACCTTAGAGTTTAGGATCTGAGACCGCCCTCGTGTCATCTTTCCTTCTAAAATCGATCTTGTGATGGTACCCTCTGGTTATGAGACCGCCTTCGTGTTGGCCTACCTTAGAGTTTAGGATCTGAGACCGCCCTCATGTTGGCTTTCCTTCTAAAATCCATCTTGTGATGGTAACCTCTGGTTATGAGACTGCCTTCGTGTCATCCTACCTTAGAGTTTAGAATCTGAGACTTCCCTCGTGTCGACTTTCCTTCTAAAACCCATCTTGTGATGGTAACCTCTGGTTATAAGACCGCCTTCGTGTCGGCCTACCTTAGAGTTTAGGATCTGAGACCGCCCTCGTGTCGGCTTTCCCTCTAAAATCCATCTTGTGATGGTAACCTCTGGTTATAAGACCGCCTTGGTGTCGGCCTACCTTAGAGTTTAGGATCTCAGACCGCCGTCGTGTCAGCTTTCCTTCTAAAATCGATCTTGTGATGGTACCCTCTGGTTATGAGACCGGCTTCGTGTCGGCCTACCTTAGAGTTTTGGATCTGAGACCGCCTTCATGTCGGCTTTCCTTCTAAAATCCAACTTGTGATGGTAACCTCTGGTTATGAGACCGCCTTCGTGTCAACCTACCTTAGAGTTTAGAATCTGAGATCGCCCTCGTGTCGGCTTTCCTTCGAAAACCCATCTTGTGATGTTACCATCTGGTTATAAGACCGCCTTCGTTTCGGCCTACCTTAGAGTTTAGGATCTGAGACAAGCCCTCGTGTTGGCTTTCCTTTTCAAAATCCATCTGGTGATGGTAACCTCTAGGTATGAGACGGCTTTCGTGTTGGCCTACCTTAGAGTTTAGGATCTGAGACCGCCCTCGTGTCGGCTTTCCCTCTAAAATCCATCTTGTGATGGTAACCTCTGGTTATGAGACGGCCTTTGTGTCGGCCTACCTTAGAGTTTAGGATCTGAGACCTCCCTCGTGTCGGCTTTCCTTCTAAAATCCATCTTGTGATGGTAACCTCTGGTTATGAGACCGCCTTCGTGTCGGCCTACCTTAGAGTCTAGGATCTGAGACCGCCCTCATGTCGGCTTTCTTTCTAAAATCCTACTTGTGATGGTAACCTCTGGTTATGAGACCGCCTTCGTGTCAGCCTACTTAAGAGTTTAGAATCTGAGACCGCCCTCGTGTCAGATTTCCTTCTAAAACCCATCTTGTGATGGTACCCTCTGGTTATAAGACCGCCTTCGTGTCGGCCTACTTTAGAGTTTAGGATCTGAGAGCCCTCGTGCCCACTTTCCTTTTGAAAATCCATCTTATGATGGTAACCTTTGGTTATGAGACTGCCTTCGTGTCGGCCTACCTTAGAGTTTTGGATCTGAGACCGCCCTCATGTCGGCTTTCCTTCTAAAATCCAACTTGTGATGGTAACCTCTGGTTATGAGACCGCCTTCGTGTCAACCTACCTTAGAGTTTAGAATCTGAGATCGCCCTCGTGTCGGCTTTCCTTCGAAAACCCATCTTGTGATGTTACCATCTGGTTATAAGACCGCCTTCGTGTCGGCCTACCTTAGAGTTTAGGATCTGAGACAAGCCCTCGTGTTGGCTTTCCTTTTCAAAATCCATCTGGTGATGGTAACCTCTAGTTATGAGACGGCTTTCGTGTTGGCCTACCTTAGAGTTTAGGATCTGAGACCGCCCTCGTGTCGGCTTTCCCTCTAAAATCCATCTTGTGATGGTAACCTCTGGTTATGAGACGGCCTTTGTGTCGGCCTACCTTAGAGTTTAGGATCTGAGACCTCCCTCGTGTCGGCTTTCCTTCTAAAATCCATCTTGTGATGGTAACCTCTGGTTATGAGACCGCCTTCGTGTCGGCCTACCTTAGAGTCTAGGATCTGAGACCGCCCTCATGTCGGCTTTCTTTCTAAAATCCTACTTGTGATGGTAACCTCTGGTTATGAGACCGCCTTCGTGTCAGCCTACTTAAGAGTTTAGAATCTGAGACCGCCCTCGTGTCAGATTTCCTTCTAAAACCCATCTTGTGATGGTACCCTCTGGTTATAAGACCGCCTTCGTGTCGGCCTACTTTAGAGTTTAGGATCTGAGAGCCCTCGTGCCCACTTTCCTTTTGAAAATCCATCTTATGATGGTAACCTTTGGTTATGAGACTGCCTTCGTGTCGGCTTACCTTAGAGTTTAGGATCTGAGACTGCCCTCGTGTCGGCTTTCCTTTTGAAAATCCATCTGGTGATGGTAACTTCTGGTTATGAGACCGCCTTCGTGTCGGCCTACCTTAGAGTTTAGGATCTGAGACCGCCCTCGTGTCGGCTTTCCCTCTAAAATCATCTTGTGATGGTAACCTCTGGTTATGAGACCGCCATTGTGTCGGCCTACCTTAGAGTTTAGGATCTGAGACCGCCCTCGTGTCGGCTTTCCTTTTAAAATCGATCTTGTGATAGTACCCTCTGGTTTTGAGATTGTCTTCGTGTCGGCCTACCTTAGAGTTTAGGATCTGAGACGCCCTCGTGTCGGCTTTCCTTTTGAAAATCCATCTGGTAATGGTAACTTCTGGTTATGAGACCGCCTTCGTGTCGCCCTACCTTAGAGTTTAGGATCTGAGACCGCCCTTATGTCGGCTTTCTTTCTAAAATCCCTCTTGTGATGGTAACCTCTGGTTATGAGACCGCCTTCGTGTCAGCCTACTTAAGAGTTTAGAATCTGAGACCGCCCTCGTGTCGGATTTCCTTCTAAAACCCATCTTGTGATGGTACCCTCTGGTTATAAGACCGCCTTCGTGTCGGCCTACCTTAGAGTTTAGGATCTGAGACTGCCCTCGTGCCGACTTTCCTTCTAAAACCCATCTTGTGATGGTACCATCTGGTTATAAGACCGCCTTCGTGTCAGCCTACCTTAGAGTTTAGGATCTGAGACTTCCCTCGTACCAACTTTCCTTTTGAAAATCCATCTTATGATGGTAACATTTGGTTATGAGACTGCCTTCATGTCGGCTTACCTTAGAGTTTAGGATCTGAGACTGCCCTCGTGTCGGCTTTCCTTTTGAAAATCCATCTGGTGATGGTAACCTCTTGTTATGAGACCGCCTTCGTGTCGGCCTACCTTAGAGTTTAGGATCTGAGACCGCCCTCGTGTCGGCTTTCCCTCTAAAATCCATCTTGTGATGGTAACCTTTGGTTATGAGACCGCCTTTGTGTCGGCCTACCTTAGAGTTTAGGATCTGAGACCGCCCTCGTGTCGGTTTTCCTTCTAAAATCGATATTGTGATGGTACCCTTTGGTTTTGAGATTGCCTTCGTGTCGGCGTACCTTAGAATTTAGAATCTGAGACGCCCTCGTGTCGGCTTTCCTTTTGAAAATCCATCTGGTTATGGTAACCTCTGGTTAACAGACCGCCTTCGTGTCGACCTACCTTAGAGTTTAGGATCTGAGACCGCCCTCGTGTAGGCTTACCCTCTAAAATCCATCTTGTGATGGTAACCTCTGGTTATGAGACCGCCTTTGTGTCGGCCTACCTTAGAGTTTAGGATCTGAGACCACCCTCGAGTCATCTTTCCTTCAAAAATCGATCTTGTGATGGTACCCTCTGGTTATGAGACCGCCTTCGTGTTGGCCTACCTTAAGTTTAGGATCTGAGACCGCCCTCATGTTGGCTTTCCTTCTAAAATTCATCTTGTGATGGTAACCTCTGGTTATGAGACTGCCTTCGTGTCATCCTACTTTAGAGTTTAGAATCTGAGACTTCCCTCGTGTCGACTCTCCTTCTAAAACCCATCTTGTGATGGTAACCTATGGTTATGAGACCGCCTTTGTGTCGTCCTACCTTAGAGTTTAGGATCTGAGACCGCCCTCGTGTCGGCTTTCCTTCTAAAATCGATCTTGTGATGGTACCCTTTGGTTTTGAGATTGCCTTCGTGTTGGCCTACCTTAGAGTTTAGGATCTGAGACCGCCCTCGTGTCGGCTTTCCCTCTAAAATCCATCTTGTGATGGTAACCTCTGGTTATGAGACCGCCTTTGTGTCGGCCTACCTTAGAGTTTAGGATCTCAGACCGCCGTCGTGTCAGCTTTCCTTCTAAAATCGATCTTGTGATGGTACCCTCTGGTTATGAGACCGGCTTCGTGTCGGCCTACCTTAGAGTTTAGGATCTGAGACCGCCCTCATGTCGGCTTTCCTTCTAAAATCCATCTTGTGATGGTAACCTCTGGTTATGAGACCGCCTTCGTGTCAACCTACCTCAGAGTTTAGAATCTGAGATCGCCCTCGTGTCGGCTTTCCTTCGAAAACCCATCTTGTGATGCTACCATCTGGTTATAAGACCGCCTTCGTGTCGGCCTACCTTAGAGTTTAGGATCTGAGACTGCCTTGGTGCCGACTTTCCTTTTGAAAATCCATCTTATGATGGTAACCTTTTTTTTATGAGACTGCCTTCGTGTCGGCTTACCTTAGAGTTTAGGATCTGAGACTGCCCTCGTGTTGGCTTTCCTTTTGAAAATCCATCAGGTGATGGTAACCTCTAGTTATGAGACCGCTTTCGTGTCGGCCTACCTTAGAGTTTAGGATCTGAGACCGCCCTCGTGTCGGCTTTCCCTCTAAAATCCATCTTGTGATGGTAACCTCTGGTTATGAGACGGCCTTTGTGTCGGCCTACCTTAGAGTTTAGGATCCGAGACCGCCCTCGTGTCGGCTTTCCTTCTAAAATCCATCTTGTGATGGTAACCTCTGGTTATGAGACCGCCTTCGTGTCGGCCTACCTTAGAGTTTAGGATCTGAGACCGCCCTCATGTCGGCTTTCTTTCTAAAATCCCTCTTGTGATGGTAACCTCTGGTTATGAGACCGCCTTCGTGTCAGCCTACTTAAGAGTTTAGAATCTGAGACCTCCCTCGTGTCGGATTTCCTTCTAAAACCCATCTTGTGATGGTACCCTCTGGTTATAAGACCGCCTTGGTGTCGGCCTTCCTTAGAGTTTAGGATCTGAGACTGCCCTCGTGTCGGCTTTCCTTTTGAAAATCCATCTGGTGATGGCAACCTCTGGTTATGAGACCACCTTCGTGTCGGCCTACCTTAGAGTTTAAGATCTGAGACCGCCCTAGTGTCGGCTTTCCATCTAAAATCCATCTTGTGATGGTAACCTCTGGTTATGAGACTGCCTTCGTGTCATCCTACCTTAGAGTTTAGAATCTGAGACTACCCTCGTGTCGACTTTCCTTCTAAAACCCATCTTGTGATGGTAACCTATGGTTATGAGACCGCCTTTGTGTCGGCCTACCTTAGAGTTTAGGATCTGAGACCGCCCTCGTGTCGGCTTTCCTTCTAAAATCGATCTTGTGATGGTACCCTTTGGTTTTGAGATTGCCTTCGTGTCGGCGTACCTTAGAATTTAGGATCTGAGACGCCCTCGTGTCGGCTTTCCTTTTGAAAATCCATCTGGTGATGGTAACCTCTGGTTATAAGACCGCCTTCGTGTCGGCATACCTTAGAGTTTAGGAACTGAGACCGCCCTCGTGTCGGCTTTCCCTCTAAAATCCATCTTGTGATGGTAACCTCTGGTTATGAGACGGCCTTTGTGTCGGCCTACCTTAGAGTTTAGGATCTGAGACCGCCCTCGTGTCGGCTTTCCTTCTAAAATCCATCTTGTGATGGTAACCTCTGGTTATGAGACCGCCTTCGTGTCGGCCTACCTTAGAGTTTAGGATCTGAGACCGCCCTCATGTCGGCTTTCTTTCTAAAATCCCTCTTGTGATGGTAACCTCTGGTTATGAGACCGCCTTTGTGTCGGCCAACCTTAGACTTTATGATCTGAGACCGCCCTCGTGTCGGGTTTCCTTCTAAAATCCATCTTGTGATGGTACCCTTTGGTTATGAGATTGCATTCGTGTCAGCGTACCTTAGAGTTTAGGATCTCAGACGGGCCTCATGTCGGCTTTCTTTCTAAAATCCATCTTGTGATGGTAACCTCTGGTTATGAGACCGCCTTCGTGTCAGCCTACTTTAGATTTTAAAATCTGAGACCACCCTCGTGTCGGATTTCCATCTAAAACCCATCTTGTGATGGTACCCTCTGGTTATATGACCGCCTTCGTGTCGGCCTTCCTTAGAGTTTAAGATCTGAGACCGCCCTCGTGTCGGCTTTCCCTCTAAAATCCATCTTGTGATGGTAACCTCTGGTTATGAGACTGCCTTCGTGTCATCCTACCTTAGAGTTTAGAATCTGAGACTGCCCTCGTGTCGACTTTCCTTCTAAAATCCATCTTGTGATGGTAACCTCTGGTTATGAGACCGCCTTCGTGTCGGCCTACCTTAGAGTTTAGGATCTGAGACCGCCCTCGTGTCGGCTTACCCTCTAAAATCCATCTTGTGATGGTAACCTCTGGTTATGAGACGGCCTTTGTGTCGGCCTACCTTAGAGTTTAGGATCCGAGACCGCCCTCGTGTCGGCTTTCCTTCTAAAATCCATCTTGTGATGGTAACCTCTGGTTATGAGACCGCCTTCGTGTCGGCCTACCTTAGAGTTTAGGATCTGAGACCGCCCTCATGTCGGCTTTCTTTCTAAAATCCCTCTTGTGATGGTAACCTCTGGTTATGAGACCGCCTTCGTGTCAGCCTACTTAAGAGTTTAGAATCTGAGACCTCCCTCGTGTCGGATTTCCTTCTAAAACCCATCTTGTGATGGTACCCTCTGGTTATAAGACCGCCTTCGTGTCGGCCTTCCTTAGAGTTTAGGATCTGAGACTGCCCTCGTGTCGGCTTTCCTTTTGAAAATCCATCTGGTGATGGCAACCTCTGGTTATGAGACCACCTTCGTGTCGGCCTACCTTAGAGTTTAAGATCTGAGACCGCCCTCGTGTCGGCTTTCCATCTAAAATCCATCTTGTGATGGTAACCTCTGGTTATGAGACTGCCTTCGTGTCATCCTACCTTAGAGTTTAGAATCTGAGACTGCCCTCGTGTCGACTTTCCTTCTAAAACCCATCTTGTGATGGTAACCTATGGTTATGAGACCGCCTTTGTGTCGGCCTACCTTAGAGTTTAGGATCTGAGACCGCCCTCGTGTCGGCTTTCCTTCTAAAATCGATCTTGTGATGGTACCCTTTGGTTTTGAGATTGCCTTCGTGTCGGCGTACCTTAGAATTTAGGATCTGAGACGCCCTCGTGTCGGCTTTCCTTTTGAAAATCCATCTGGTGATGGTAACCTCTGGTTATAAGACCGCCTTCGTGTCGGCATACCTTAGAGTTTAGGAACTGAGACCGCCCTCGTGTCGGCTTTCCCTCTAAAATCCATCTTGTGATGGTAACCTCTGGTTATGAGACGGCCTTTGTGTCGGCCTACCTTAGAGTTTAGGATCTGAGACCGCCCTCGTGTCGGCTTTCCTTCTAAAATCCATCTTGTGATGGTAACCTCTGGTTATGAGACCGCCTTCGTGTCGGCCTACCTTAGAGTTTAGGATCTGAGACCGCCCTCATGTCGGCTTTCTTTCTAAAATCCCTCTTGTGATGGTAACCTCTGGTTATGAGACCGCCTTTGTGTCGGCCAACCTTAGACTTTATGATCTGAGACCGCCCTCGTGTCGGGTTTCCTTCTAAAATCCATCTTGTGATGGTACCCTTTGGTTATGAGATTGCATTCGTGTCAGGGTACCTTAGAGTTTAGGATCTCAGACGGGCCTCATGTCGGCTTTCTTTCTAAAATCCATCTTGTGATGGTAACCTCTGGTTATGAGACCGCCTTCGTGTCAGCCTACTTTAGATTTTAAAATCTGAGACCGCCCTCGTGTCGGATTTCCATCTAAAACCCATCTTGTGATGGTACCCTCTGGTTATATGACCGCCTTCGTGTCGGCCTTCCTTAGAGTTTAGGATCTGAGACTGCCCTCGTGTCGGCTTTCGTTTTGAAAATCCATCTGGTGATGGCAACCTCTGGTTATGAGACCACCTTCGTGTCGGCCTACCTTAGAGTTTAAGATCTGAGACCGCCCTCGTGTCGGCTTTCCCTCTAAAATCCATCTTGTGATGGTAACCTCTGGTTATGAGACCGCCTTTGTGTCGGCCTACCTTAGAGTTTGGGATCTGAGACCGCCCTCGTGTCGGCTTTCCTTTTGAAAATAAATCTTGTGATGGTACCCTCTGGTTATGAGATTGCCTTCGTGTCGGCCTACCTTAGAGTTTAGGATCTGAGATTGCCCTCGTGCCGGCTTTCCTTTTGAAAATCCATCTGGTGATGGTAACCTCTGGTTATGAGACCGCCTTCGTGTCGGCCTACCTTAGAGTTTAGGATCTGAGACCGACCTCGTGTCGGCTTTCCCTCTAAAATCCATCTTGTGATGGTAACCTCTGGTTATGAGACCGCCTTTGTGTCGGCCTACATTAGAGTTTAGGATCTGAGACCGCCCTCGTGTCGGCTTTCCTTCTAAAATCGATCTTGTGATGGTAACCTCTGGTTATGAGACCGCCTTGGGGTCGGCCTGCCTTAGAGTTTAGGATCTGAGACGCCCTCGTGTCGGCTTTCCTTTTGAAAATCCATCTGGTGATGGTAACCTCTGGTTATAAGACCGCCTTCGTGTCGGCCTACCTTAGAGTTTAGGGTCTGAGACCGCCCTCGTGTCGGCTTTCCCTATAAAATCCATCTTGTGATAGTAACCTCTGGTTATGAGACCGCCTTTGTGATGGCCTACCCTAGAGTTTAGGATCTCAGACCGCCGTCGTGTCAGCTTTCCTTCTAAAATCGATCTTGTGATGGTACCCTCTGGTTATGAGACCACCTTCGTGTCGGCCTACCTTAGAGTTTAGGATCTGAGACCGCCCTCATGTCGGCTTTCCTTCTAAAATCCATCTTGTGATGGTAACCTCTGGTTATGAGACCGCCTTCATGTCAACCTACCTTAGAGTTTAGAATCTGAGATCGTTCTCGTGTCGGCTTTCCTTCTAAAACCCATCTTGTGATGTTACCATCTGATTATAAGACGGCCTTCGTGTCGGCCTACCTTAGAGTTTAGGATCTGAGACTGCCCTCGTGCCGACTTTCCTTTTGAAAATCCATCTTATGATGGTAACCTTTGGTTATGAGACTGCCTTCGTGTCGGCTTACCTTAGAGTTTAGGATCTGAGACTGCCCTCGTGTCGGCTTTCCTATTGAAAATCCATCTGGTGATGGTAACCTCTGGTTATGAGACGGCCTTCGTGTCGGCCTACCTTAGAGTTTAGGATCTGAGACCGCCCTCGTGTCGGCTTTCCCTCTAAAATCCATCTTATGATGGTAACCTCTGGTTATGAGACCGCCTTTGTGTCGGCCTACCTTAGAGTTTATGATCTGAGACCGCCCTCGTGTCGGCTTTCCTTCTAAAATCCATCTTGTGATGGTACCCTTTGGTTATGAGATTGCATTCGTGTCAGCGTACCTTAGAGTTTAGGATCTCAGACGGGCCTCATGTCGGCTTTTTTCTAAAATCCATCTTGTGATGGTAACCTCTGGTTATGAGACCACCTTCGTGTCAGCCTACTTTAGAGTTTAAAATCAGAGACCGCCCTCGTGTCGGAATTCCATCTAATACCCATCTTGTGATGGTACCCTCTGGTTATAAGACCGCCTTCGTGTCGGCCTTCCTTAGAGTTTAGGATCTGAGACTGCCCTCGTGTCGGCTTTCCTTTTGAAAATCCATCTGGTGATGGAAACCTCTGGTTATGAGACCACCTTCGTGTCGGCCTACCTTAGAGTTTAAGATCTGAGACCGCCCTCGTGTCGGCTTTCCCGCTAAAATCCATCTTGTGATGGTAACCTCTGGTTATGAGACCGCCTTTGTGTCGGCCTACCTTAGAGTTTGGGATCTGAGACCGCCCTCGTGTCGGCTTTCCTTTTGAAAATAAATCTTGTGATGGTACCCTCTGGTTATGAGATTGCCTTCGTGTCGGCCTACCTTAGAGTTTAGGATCTGAGATTGCCCTCGTGTCGGCTTTCCTTTTGAAAATCCATCTGGTGATGGTAACCTCTGGTTATGAGACCGCCTTCGTGTCGGCCTACCTAAGAGTTTAGGATCTGAGACCGCCCTCGTGTCAGCTTTCCCTCTAAAATCCATCTTGTGATGGTAACCTCTGGTTATGAGACCGCCTTTGTGTCGGACTACCTTAGAGTTTAGGATCTGAGACCGCCCTCGTGTCGGCTTTCCTTCTAGAATCGATCCTGTGATGGTAACCTCTGGTTATGAGACCACCTTGGGGTCGGCCTGCCTTAGAGTTTAGGATCTGAGACGCCCTCGTGTCGGCTTTCCTTTTGAAAATCCATCTGGTGATGGTAACCTCTGGTTATAAGACCGCCTTCGTGTCGGCCTACCTTAGAGTTTAGGATCTGAGACCGCCCTCGTGTCGGCTTTCCCTCTAAAATCCATCTTGTGATGGTAACCTCTGGTTATGAGACCGCCTTCGTGTCAACCTACCTTAGAGTTTAGAATCTGAGATCGCTCTCGTGTCGGCTTTCCTTCTAAAACCCATCTTGTGATGTTACCATCTGATTATAAGACCGCCTTCGTGTCGGCCTACCTTAGAGTTTAGGATCTGAGACTGCCCTCGTGCCGACTTTCCTTTTGAAAATCCATCTTATGATGGTAACCTTTGGTTATGAGACTACCTTCGTGTCGGCTTACCTTAGAGTTTAGGATCTGAGACTGCCCTCGTGTCGGCTTTCCTATTGAAAATCCATCTGGTGATGGTAACCTCTGGTTATGAGACCGCGTTCGTGTCGGCCTACCTTAGAGTTTAGGATCAAAGACCGCCCTCGTGTCTGCTTTCCTTCTAAAATCTATCTTGTGATAGTACCCTCTGGTTTTAAGATTGCCTTCGTGTCGGCGTACCTTAGAGTTTAGGATCTGAGACGCCCTCGTGTCGGCTTTCCTTTTGAAAATCCATCTGGTGATGGTAACCTCTGGTTATGAGACCGCCTTCGTGTCTGCCTACCTTAGAGTTTAGGATCTGAGACCGCCCTCGTGTCGGCTTTCCCTCTAAAATCCATCTTATGATGGTAACCTCTGGTTATGACACCGCCTTTGTGTCGGCCTACCTTAGAGTTTATGATCTGAGACCGCCCTCGTGTCGGCTTTCCTTCTAAAATCCATCTTGTGATGGTACCCTTTGGTTATGAGATTGCATTCGTGTCAGCGTACCTTAGAGTTTAGGATCTCAGACGGGCCTCATGTCGGCTTTCTTTCTAAAATCCATCTTGTGATGGTAACCTCTGGTTATGAGACCACCTTCGTGTAAGCCTACTTTAGAGTTTAAAATCAGAGACCGCCCTCGTGTCGAATTTCCATCTAAAACCCATCTTGTGATGGTACCCTCTGGTTATAAGACCGCCTTCGTGTCGGCCTTCCTTAGAGTTTAGGATCTGAGACTGCCCTCGTGTCGGCTTTCCTTTTGAAAATCCATCTGGTGATGGCAACCTCTGGTTATGAGACCACCTTCGTGTCGGCCTACCTTAGAGTTTAAGATCTGAGACCGCCCTCGTGTCGACTTTCCCTCTAAAATCCATCTTGTGATGGTAACCTCTGGTTATGAGACCGCCTTTGTGTCGGCCTACCTTAGAGTTTGGGATCTGAGACCGCCCTCGTGTCGGCTTTCCTTTTGAAAATAAATCTTGTGATGGTACCCTCTGGTTATGAGATTGCCTTCGTGTCGGCCTACCTTAGAGTTTAGGATCTGAGATTGCCCTCGTGTCGGCTTTCCTTTTAAAAATCCATCTGGTGATGGTAACCTCTGGTTATGAGACCGCCTTCGTGTCGGCCTACCTAAGAGTTTAGGATCTGAGACCGCCCTCGTGTCAGCTTTCCCTCTAAAATCCATCTTGTGATGGTAACCTCTGGTTATGAGACCGCCTTTGTGTCGGCCTACCTTAGAGTTTAGGATCTGAGACCGCCCTCGTGTCGGCTTTCCTTCTAGAATCGATCTTGTGATGGTAACCTCTGGTTATGAGACCACCTTGGGGTCGGCCTGCCTTAGAGTTTAGGATCTGAGACGCCCTCGTGTCGGCTTTCCTTTTGAAAATCCATCTGGTGATGGTAACCTCTGGTTATAAGACCCCCTTCGTGTCGGCCTACCTTAGAGTTTAGGATCTGAGACCGCCCTCGTGTCGGCTTTCCCTCTAAAATCCATCTTGTGATAGTAACCTCTGGTTATGAGACCGCCTTTGTGTTGGCCTACCCTAGAGTTTAGGATCTCAGACCGCCGTCGTGTCAGCTTTCCTTCTAAAATCGATCTTGTGATGGTACCCTCTGGTTATGAGACCGCCTTCGTGTCGGCCTACCTTAGAGTTTAGGATCTGAGACCGCCCTCATGTCGGTTTTCCTTCTAAAATCCATCTTGTGATGGTAACCTCTGGTTATGAGACCGCCTTCGTGTCAACCTACCTTAGAGTTTAGAATCTGAGATCGCTCTCGTGTCGGCTTTCCTTCTAAAACCCATCTTGTGATGTTACCATCTGATTATAAGACCGCCTTCGTGTCGGCCTACCTTAGAGTTTAGGATCTGAGACTGCCCTCGTGCCGACTTTCCTTTTGAAAATCCATCTTATGATGGTAACCTTTGGTTATGAGACTGCCTTCGTGTCGGCTTACCTTAGAGTTTAGGATCTGAGACTGCCCTAGTGTCGGCTTTCTTATTGAAAATCCATCTGGTGATGGTAACCTCTGGTTATGAGACGGCCTTCGAGTCGGCCTACCTTAGAGTTTAGGATCTGAGACCGCCCTCGTGTCTGCTTTCCTTCTAAAATCTATCTTGTGATAGTACCCTCTGGTTTTAAGATTGCCTTCGTGTCGGCGTACCTTAGAGTTTAGGATCTGAGACACCCTCGTGTCGGCTTTCCTTTTGAAAATCCATCTGGTGATGGTAACCTCTGGTTATGAGACCGCCTTCGTGTCTGCCTACCTTAGAGTTTAGGATCTGAGACCGCCCTCGTGTCGTCTTTCCCTCTAAAATCCATCTAATGATGGTAACCTCTGGTTATGAGACCGCCTTTGTGTCGGCCTACCTTAGAGTTTAAAGTCTGAGACCGCCCTCGTGTCGGCTTTCCTTCTAAAATCCATCTTGTGATGGTACCCTTTGGTTATGAGATTGCCTTCGTGTCGGCGTACCTTAGAGTTTAGGATCTGAGACGGGCCTCATGTCGGCATTCTTTCTAAAATCTATCTTGTGATGGTAACCTCTGGTTATGAGACCGCCTTCGTGTCAGCCTACTTTAGAGTTTAAAATCTGAGACCACCTTCGTGTCAGCCTACTTTAGAGTTTAAAATCAGAGACCGCCCTCGTGTCGGATTTCCATCTAAAACCCATCTTGTGATGGTACCCTCTGGTTATAAGACCGCCTTCGTGTCGGCCTTCCTTAGAGTTTAGGATCTGAGACTGCCCTCGTGCCGAGTTTCCTTTTGAAAATCCATCTTATGATGGTAACCTTTGGTTATGAGACTGCCTTCGTGTCAGCTTACCTTAGAGTTTAGGATCTGAGACCGCCCTTGTGTCGGCTTACCTTAGAGTTTAGGATCTGAGACCGCCCTTGTGTCGGCTTTCCTTTTGAAAATAAATCTTGTGATGGTACCCTCTGGTTATGAGATTGCCTTCGTGTCGGCCTATCTTAGAGTTTAGGATCTGAGACTGCCCTCGTGTCGGCTTTCCTTTTGAAAATCCATCTGGTGATGGTAACCTCTGGTTATGAGACTGCCTTTGTGTCGGCCTACCTTAGAGTTTAGGATCTGAGACCGCCCTCGTGTCGGCTTTCCCTCTAAAATCCATCTTGTGATGGTAACCTCTGGTTATGAGACCGCCTTTGTGTCGGCCTACCTTAGAGTTTAGGATCTGAGACCGCCCTCGTGTCGGCTTTCCTTCTAAAATCGATCTTGTGATGGTAACCTCTGGTTATGAGACCGTCTTTGTGTCGGCCTACGTTAGAGTTTAGGATCTCAGACCGCCCTCGTGTCGGCTTTCCCTCTAAAATCCATCTTGTGATGGTAACCTCTGGTTATGAGACCGCCTTTGTGTCGGCCTACCTTAGAGTTTAGGATCTGAGACCGCCCTCGGGTCGGCTTTCCTTCTAAAATCGATCTTGTGATGGTAACCTCTGGTTATGAGACCGCCTTGGGGTCGGCCTACCTTAGAGTTTAGGATCTGAGACGCCCTCGTGTCGGCTTTCCTTTTGAAAATCCATCTGGTGATGGTAACCTCTGGTTATAAGACCGCCTTCGTGTCGGCCTACCTTAGAGTTTAGGATCTGAGACCGCCCTCGTGTCGGCTTTGCCTCTAAAATCCATCTTGTGATGGTAACCTCTAGTTATGAGACCGCCTTTGTGTCGGCCTACGTTAGAGTTTAGGATCTCAGACCGCCGTCGTGTCAGCTTTCCTTCTAAAATCGATCTTATGATGGTACCCTCTGGTTATGAGACCGCCTTCGTGTCGGCCTACCTTAGAGTTTAGGATCTGAGACCGCCCTCGTGTCGGCTTTCCCTCTAAAATCCATCTTATGATGGTAACCTCTGGTTATGAGACCGCCTTTGTGTCGGCCTACCTTAGAGTTTATGATCTGAGACCGCCCTCGTGTCGGCTTTCCTTCTAAAATCCATCATGTGATGGTAACCTATGTTTATGAGACCGCCCTCGTGTCGGCTTTGCCTCTAAAATCCATCTTGTGATGGTAACCTCTGGTTATGAGACCGCCTTTGTGTCGGCCTACGTTAGAGTTTAGGATCTCAGACCGCCGTCGTGTCAGCTTTCCTTCTAAAATCGATCTTGTGATGGTAACTTCTGGTTATGAGACCGCCTTCGTGTCGGCCTACCTTAGAGTTTAGGATCTGAGACCGCCCTCATGTCAGCTTTCCCTCTAAAATCCATCTTATGATGGTAACCTCTGGTTATGAGACCGCCTTTGTGTCGGCCTACCTTAGAGTTTATGATCTGAGACCGCCCTCGTGTCGGCTTTCCTTCTAAAATCCATCTTGTGATGGTACCCTTTGGTTATGAGATTGCCTTCGTGTCGGCGTACCTTAGAGTTTAGGATCTGAGACTGCCCTCGTGCCGACTTTCCTTTTGAAAATCCATCTTATGATCGTAACCTTTTTTTTATGAGACTGCCTTCGTGTCGGCTTACCTTAGAGTTTAGGATCTGAGACTGCCCTCGTGTTGGCTTTCCTTTTGAAAATCCATCTAGTGATGGTAACCTCTAGTTATGAGACCGCTTTCGTGTTGGCCTACCTTAGAGTTTAGGATCTGAGACCGCCCTCGTGTCGGCTTTCCCTCTAAAATCCATCTTGTGATGGTAACCTCTGGTTATGAGACGGCCTTTGTGTCGGCCTACCTTAGAGTTTAGGATCTGAGACCGCCCTCGTGTAGGCTTTCCTTCTAAAATCCATCTTGTGATGGTAACCTCTGGTTATGAGACCGCCTTTGTGTCGGCCTACCTTAGAGTTTAGGATCTGAGACCGCCCTCATGTCAGCTTTCTTTGTAAAATCCATCTTGTGATGGTAACCTTTGGTTCTGAGACCGCCTTTGTGTCAGCCTACTTAAGAGTTTAGAATCTGAGACCGCCCTCGTGTTGGATTTCCTTCTAAAACCCATCTTGTGATGGTACCCTCTGGTTATAAGACCGCCTTCGTGTCGGCCTACCTTAGAGTTTAGGATCTGAGACTACCCTCGTGCCGACTTTCCTTTTGAAAATCCATCTTATGATGGTAACCTTTGGTTATGAGACTGCGTTCGTGTCGGCTTACCTTAGAGTCTAGGATCTGAGACTGCCCTCGTGTCGGCTTTCCTTTTGAAAATCCATCTGGTGATGCTAACCTCTGGTTATGAGACCGCCTTGGTGTCGGCTTTCCTTAGAGTTTAGGATCTTAGACCGCCCTCGTGTCGGCTTTAATTCTAAAATCCAACTTGTGATGGTAACCTCTGGTTATGAGACCGCCTTCGTGTCGGCCAACCTTAGAGTTTAGGATCTGAGACCGCCCTCGTGTCGGCTTTCCCTCTAAAATCCATCTTATGATGGTAACCTCTGGTTATGAGACCGCCTTTGTGTCGGCCTACCTTAGAGTTTATGATCTGAGACCGCCCTCGTGTCGGCTTTCCTTCTAAAATCCATCTTGTGATGGTACCTTTTGGTTATGAGATTGCCTTCGTGTCGGCGTACCTTAGAGTTTAGGATCTGAGACTGCCCTCGTGCCGACTTTCCTTTTGAAAATCCATCTTATGATGGTAACCTTTTTTTTATGAGACTGCCTTCGTGTCGGCTTACCTTAGAGTTTAGGATCTGAGACTGCCCTCGTGTTGGCTTTCCTTTTGAAAATCCATCAGGTGATGGTAACCTCTAGTTATGAGACCGCTTTCGTGTTGGCATACCTTAGAGTTTAGGATCTGAGACCGCCCTCGTGTCGGCTTTCCCTCTAAAATCCATCTTGTGATGGTAACCTCTGGTTATGAGACGGCCTTTGTGTCGTCCTACCTTAGAGTTTAGGATCTGAGACCGCCCTCGTGTTGGATTTCCTTCTAAAATCCATCTTGTGATGGTAACCTCTGGTTATGAGACCGCCTTCGTGTCGGCCTACCTTAGAGTTTAGGATCTGAGACCCCCCTCATGTCGGCTTTCTTTGTAAAATCCATCTTGTGATGGTAACCTCTGGTTATGAGACCGCCTTTGTGTCAGCCTACTTAAGAGTTTAGAATCTGAGATCGCCCTCGTGTCAGATTTCCTTCTAAAACCCATCTTGTGATGGTACCCTCTGGTTATAAGACCGCCTTCGTGTCGGCCTACCTTAGAGTTTAGGATCTGAGACTTCCCTCGTGCCGACTTTCCTTTTGAAAATCCATCTTATGATGGTAACCTTTGGTTATGAGACTGCGTTCGTGTCGGCTTACCTTAGAGTCTAGGATCTGAGACTGCCCTCGTGTCGGCTTTCCTTTTGAAAATCCATCTGGTGATGGTAACCTCTGGTTATGAGACCGCCTTTGTGTCGGCCTACCTTAGAGTTTAGGATCTGAGACCGCCCTCGTGTCGGCTTTCCCTCTAAAATCCATCTTGTGATGGTAACCTCTGGTTATGAGACCGCCATTTGTGTCGGCCTACGTTAGAGTTTAGGATCTCAGACCGCCATTGTGTCAGCTTTCCTTCTAAAATCGATCTTATGATGGTACCCTCTGGTTATGAGACCGCCTTCGTGTCGGCCTACCTTAGAGTTTAGGATCTGAGACCGCCCTCGTGTCGGCTTTCCCTCTAAAATCCATCTTATGATGGTAACCTCTGGTTATGAGACCGCCTTTGTGTCGGCCTACCTTAGAGTTTATGATCTGAGACCGCCCTCGTGTCGGCTTTCCTTCTAAAATCCATCATGTGATGGTAACCTATGTTTATGAGACCGCCCTCGTGTCGGCTTTGCCTCTAAAATCCCTCTTGTGATGGTAACCTCTGGTTATGAGACCGCCTTTGTGTCGGCCTACGTTAGAGTTTAGGATCTCAGACCGCCGTCGTGTCAGCTTTCCTTCTAAAATCGATCTTGTGATGGTAACCTCTGGTTATGAGACCGCCTTCGTGTCGGCCTACCTTAGAGTTTAGGATCTGAGACCGCCCTCATGTCGGCTTTCCCTCTAAAATCCATCTTATGATGGTAACCTCTGGTTATGAGACCGCCTTTGTGTCGGCCTACCTTAGAGTTTATGATCTGAGACCGCCCTCGTGTCGGCTTTCCTTCTAAAATCCATCTTGTGATGGTACCCTTTGGTTATGAGATTGCCTTCGTGTCGGCGTACCTTAGAGTTTAGGATCTGAGACTGCCCTCGTGCCGACTTTCCTTTTGAAAATCCATCTTATGATCGTAACCTTTTTTTTATGAGACTGCCTTCGTGTCGGCTTACCTTAGAGTTTAGGATCTGAGACTGCCCTCGTGTTGGCTTTCCTTTTGAAAATCCATCTAGTGATGGTAACCTCTAGTTATGAGACCGCTTTTGTGTTGGCCTACCTTAGAGTTTAGGATATGAGACCGCCCTCGTGTCGGCTTTCCCTCTAAAATCCATCTTGTGATGGTAACCTCTGGTTATGAGACGGCCTTTGTGTCGGCCTACCTTAGAGTTTAGGATCTGAGACCGCCCTCGTGTTGGCTTTCCTTCTAAAATCCATCTTGTGATGGTAACCTCTGGTTATGAGACCGCCTTTGTGTCGGCCTACCTTAGAGTTTAGGATCTGAGACCGCCCTCATGTCAGCTTTCTTTGTAAAATCCATCTTGTGATGGTAACCTCTGGTTCTGAGACCGCCTTTGTGTCAGCCTACTTAAGAGTTTAGAATCTGAGACCGCCCTCGTGTTGGATTTCCTTCTAAAACCCATCTTGTGATGGTACCCTCTGGTTATAAGACCGCCTTCGTGTCGGCCTACCTTAGAGTTTAGGATCTGAGACTACCCTCGTGCCGACTTTCCTTTTGAAAATCCATCTTATGATGGTAACCTTTGGTTATGAGACTGCGTTCGTGTCGGTTTACCTTAGAGTCTAGGCTCTGAGACTGCCCTCGTGTCGGCTTTCCTTTTGAAAATCCATCTGGTGATGCTAACCTCTGGTTATGAGACCGCCTTGGTGTCGGCTTTCCTTAGAGTTTAGGATCTGAGACCGCCCTCGTGTCGGCTTTCCTTCTAAAATCCAACTTGTGATGGTAACCTCTGGTTATGAGACCGCCTTGGGGTCGGCCTACCTTAGAGTTTATGATCTGAGACCGCCCTCGTGTCGGCTTTCCTTCTAAAATCCATCTTGTGATGGTACCTTTTGGTTATGAGATTGCCTTCGTGTCGGCGTACCTTAGAGTTTAGGATCTGAGACTGCCCTCGTGCCGACTTTCCTTTTGAAAATCAATCTTATGATGGTAACCTTTTTTTTATGAGACTGCCTTCGTGTCGGCTTACCTTAGAGTTTAGGATCTGAGACTGCCCTCGTGTTGGCTTTCCTTTTGAAAATCCATCAGGTGATGGTAACCTCTAGTTATGAGACCGCTTTCGTGTTGGCCTACCTTAGAGTTTAGGATCTGAGACCGCCCTCGTGTCGGCTTTCCCTCTAAAATCCATCTTGTGATGGTAACCTCTGGTTATGAGACGGCCTTTGTGTCGTCCTACCTTAGAGTTTAGGATCTGAGACCGCCCTCGTGTTGGATTTCCTTCTAAAATCCATCTTGTGATGGTAACCTCTGGTTATGAGACCGCCTTCGTGTCGGCCTACCTTAGAGTTTAGGATCTGAGACCGCCCTCATGTCGGCTTTCTTTGTAAAATCCATCTTGTGATGGTAACCTCTGGTTATGAGACCGCCTTTGTGTCAGCCTACTTAAGAGTTTAGAATCTGAGACCGCCCTCGTGTCAGATTTCCTTCTAAAACCCATCTTGTGATGGTACCCTCTGGTTATAAGACCGCCTTCGTGTCGGCCTACCTTAGAGTTTAGGATCTGAGACTTCCCTCGTGCCGACTTTCCTTTTGAAAATCCATCTTATGATGGTAACGTTTGGTTATGAGACTGCGTTCGTGTCGGCTTACCTTAGAGTCTAGGATCTGAGACTGCCCTCGTGTCGGCTTTCCTTTTGAAAATCCATCTGGTGATGGTAACCTCTGGTTATGAGACCGCCTTTGTGTCGGCCTACCTTAGAGTTTAGGATCTGAGACCGCCCTCGTGTCGGCTTTCCCTCTAAAATCCATCTTGTGATGGTAACCTCTGGTTATGAGACCGCCTTTGTGTCGGCATACCTTAGAGTTTAGGATCTGAGACCGCCCTCGTGTCGGCTTTCCGTCTAAAATCGATCTTGTGATGGTAACCTCTGGTTATGAGACCGCCTTGGGGTCGGCCTACCTTAGAGTTTAGGATCTGAGACGCCCTCGTGTCGGCTTTCCTTTTGAAAATCCATCTGGTGATGGTAACCTCTGGTTATAAGACCGCCTTCGTGTCGGCCTACCTTAGAATTTAGGATCTGAGACCGCCCTCGTGTCGGCTTTCCCTCTAAAATCCATCTTATGATGGTAACCTCTCGTTATGAGACCGCCTTTGTGTCGGCCTACCTTAGAGTTTATGATCTGAGACCGCCCTCGTGTCGGCTTTCCTTCTAAAATCCATCTTGTGATGGTATCCTTTGGTTATGAGATTGCCTTCGTGTCGGCGTACCTTAGAGTTTAGGATCTGAGACTTCCCTCGTGCCGACTTTCCTTTTGAAAATCCATCTTATGATGGTAACCTTTGGTTATGAGACTGCGTTCGTGTCGGCTTACCTTAGAGTCTAGGATCTGAGACTGCCCTCGTGTCGGCTTTCCTTTTGAAAATCCATCTGGTGATGGTAACCTCTGGTTATGAGACCGCCTTTGTGTCGGCCTACCTTAGAGTTTAGGATCTGCGACCGCCCTCGTGTCGGCTTTCCCTCTAAAATCCATCTTGTGATGGTAACCTCTGGTTATGAGACCGCCTTTGTGTCGGCCTACGTTAGAGTTTAGGATCTCAGACCGTCGTCGTGTCAGCTTTCCTTCTAAAATCGATCTTATGATGGTACCCTCTGGTTATGAGACCGCCTTCGTGTCGGCCTACCTTAGAGTTTAGGATCTGAGACCGCCCTCGTGTCGGCTTTCCCTCTAAAATCCATCTTATGATGGTAACCTCTGGTTATGAGACCGCCTTTGTGTCGGCCTACCTTAGAGTTTATGATCTGAGACCGCCCTCGTGTCGGCTTTCCTTCTAAAATCCATCATGTGATGGTAACCTATGTTTATGAGACCGCCCTCGTGTCGGCTTTGCCTCTAAAATCCATCTTGTGATGGTAACCTCTGGTTATGAGACCGCCTTTGTGTCGGCCTACGTTAGAGTTTAGGATCTCAGACCGCCGTCGTGTCAGCTTTCCTTCTAAAATCGATCTTGTGATGGTAACCTCTGGTTATGAGACCGCCTTCGTGTCGGCCTACCTTAGAGTTTAGGATCTGAGACCGCCCTCATGTCGGCTTTCCCTCTAAAATCCATCTTATGATGGTAACCTCTGGTTATGAGACCGCCTTTGTGTCGGCCTACCTTAGAGTTTATGATCTGAGACCGCCCTCGTGTCGGTTTTCCTTCTAAAATCCATCTTGTGATGGTACCCTTTGGTTATGAGATTGCCTTCGTGTCGGCGTACCTTAGAGTTTAGGATCTGAGACTGCCCTCGTGCTGACTTTCCTTTTGAAAATCCATCTTATGATCGTAACCTTTTTTTTATGAGACTGCCTTCGTGTCGGCTTACCTTAGAGTTTAGGATCTGAGACTGCCCTCGTGTTGGCTTTCCTTTTGAAAATCCATCTAGTGATGGTAACCTCTAGTTATGAGACCGCTTTCGTGTTGGCCTACCTTAGAGTTTAGGATCTGAGACCGCCCTCGTGTCGGCTTTCCCTCTAAAATCCATCTTGTGATGGTAACCTCTGGTTATGAGACGGCCTTTATGTCGGCCTACCTTAGAGTTTAGGATCTGAGACCGCCCTCGTGTTGGCTTTCCTTCTAAAATCCATCTTGTGATGGTAACCTCTGGTTATGAGACCGCCTTTGTGTCGGCCTACCTTAGAGTTTAGGATCTGAGACCGCCCTCATGTCAGCTTTCTTTGTAAAATCCATCTTGTGATGGTAACCTCTTGTTCTGAGACCGCCTTTGTGTCAGCCTACTTAAGAGTTTAGAATCTGAGACCGCCCTCGTGTTGGATTTCCTTCTAAAACCCATCTTGTGATGGTACCCTCTGGTTATAAGACCGCCTTCGTGTCGGCCTACCTTAGAGTTTAGGATCTGAGACTACCCTCGTGCCGACTTTCCTTTTCAAAATCCATCTTATGATGGTAACCTTTGGTTATGAGACTGCGTTCGTGTCGGTTTACCTTAGAGTCTAGGATCTGAGACTGCCCTCGTGTCGGCTTTCCTTTTGAAAATCCATCTGGTGATGCTAACCTCTGGTTATGAGACCGCCTTGGTGTCGGCTTTCCTTAGAGTTTAGGATCTGAGACCGCCCTCGTGTCGGCTTTCCTTCTAAAATCCAACTTGTGATGGTAACCTCTGGTTATGAGACCGCCTTGGGGTCGGCCTACCTTAGAGTTTAGGATCTGAGACGCCCTCGTGTCGGCTTTCCTTTTGAAAATCCATCTGGTGATGGTAACCTCTGGTTATGAGACCGCCTTCGTGTCGGCCAACCTTAGAGTTTAGGATCTGAGACTGCCCTCGTGTCGGCTTTCCCTCTAAAATCCATCTTATGATGGTAACCTCTGGTTATGAGACCGCCTTTGTGTCGGCCTACCTTAGAGTTTATGATCTGAGACCGCCCTCGTGTCGGCTTTCCTTCTAAAATCCATCTTGTGATGGTACCTTTTGGTTATGAGATTGCCTTCGTGTCGGCGTACCTTAGAGTTTAGGATCTGAGACTGCCCTCGTGCCGACTTTCCTTTTGAAAATCCATCTTATGATGGTAACCTTTTTTTTATGAGACTGCCTTCGTGTCGGCTTACCTTAGAGTTTAGGATCTGAGACTGCCCTCGTGTTGGCTTTCCTTTTGAAAATCCATCAGGTGATGGTAACCTCTAGTTATGAGACCGCTTTCGTGTTGGCCTACCTTAGAGTTTAGGATCTGAGACCGCCCTCGTGTCGGCTTTCCCTCTAAAATCCATCTTGTGATGGTAACCTCTGGTTATGAGACGGCCTTTGTGTCGTCCTACCTTAGAGTTTAGGATCTGAGACCGCCCTCGTGTTGGATTTCCTTCTAAAATCCATCTTGTGATGGTAACCTCTGGTTATGAGACCGCCTTCGTGTCGGCCTACCTTAGAGTTTAGGATCTGAGACCGCCCTCATGTCGGCTTTCTTTGTAAAATCCATCTTGTGATGGTAACCTCTGGTTATGAGACCGCCTTTGTGTCAGCCTACTTAAGAGTTTGGAATCTGAGACCGCCCTCGTGTCAGATTTCCTTCTAAAACCCATCTTGTGATGGTACCCTCTGGTTATAAGACCGCCTTCGTGTCGGCCTACCTTAGAGTTTAGGATCTGAGACTTCCCTCGTGCCGACTTTCCTTTTGAAAATCCATCTTATGATGGTAACGTTTGGTTATGAGACTGCGTTCGTGTCGGCTTACCTTAGAGTCTAGGATCTGAGACTGCCCTCGTGTCGGCTTTCCTTTTGAAAATCCATCTGGTGATGGTAACCTCTGGTTATGAGACCGCCTTTGTGTCGGCCTACCTTAGAGTTTAGGATCTGAGACCGCCCTCGTGTCGGCTTTCCCTCTAAAATCCATCTTGTGATGGTAACCTCTGGTTATGAGACCGCCTTTGTGTCGGCATACCTTAGAGTTTAGGATCTGAGACCGCCCTCGTGTCGGCTTTCCGTCTAAAATCGATCTTGTGATGGTAACCTCTGGTTATGAGACCGCCTTGGGGTCGGCCTACCTTAGAGTTTAGGATCTGAGACGCCCTCGTGTCGGCTTTCCTTTTGAAAATCCATCTGGTGATGGTAACCTCTGGTTATAAGACCGCCTTCGTGTCGGCCTACCTTAGAATTTAGGATCTGAGACCGCCCTCGTGTCGGCTTTCCCTCTAAAATCCATCTTATGATGGTAACCTCTCGTTATGAGACCGCCTTTGTGTCGGCCTACCTTAGAGTTTATGATCTGAGACCGCCCTCGTGTCGGCTTTCCTTCTAAAATCCATCTTGTGATGGTATCCTTTGGTTATGAGATTGCCTTCGTGTCGGCGTACCTTAGAGTTTAGGATCTGAGACTTCCCTCGTGCCGACTTTCCTTTTGAAAATCCATCTTATGATGGTAACCTTTGGTTATGAGACTGCGTTCGTGTCGGCTTACCTTAGAGTCTAGGATCTGAGACTGCCCTCGTGTCGGCTTTCCTTTTGAAAATCCATCTGGTGATGGTAACCTCTGGTTATGAGACCGCCTTTGTGTCGGCCTACCTTAGAGTTTAGGATCTGAGACCGCCCTCGTGTCGGCTTTCCCTCTAAAATCCATCTTGTGATGGTAACCTCTGGTTATGAGACCGCCTTTGTGTCGGCCTACGTTAGAGTTTAGGATCTCAGACCGCCGTCGTGTCAGCTTTCCTTCTAAAATCGATCTTGTGATGGTAACCTCTGGTTATGAGACCGCCTTCGTGTCGGCCTACCTTAGAGTTTAGGATCTGAGACCGCCCTCATGTCGGCTTTCCCTCTAAAATCCATCTTATGATGGTAACCTCTGGTTATGAGACCGCCTTTGTGTCGGCCTACCTTAGAGTTTATGATCTGAGACCGCCCTCGTGTCGGTTTTCCTTCTAAAATCCATCTTGTGATGGTACCCTTTGGTTATGAGATTGCCTTCGTGTCGGCGTACCTTAGAGTTTAGGATCTGAGACTGCCCTCGTGCTGACTTTCCTTTTGAAAATCCATCTTATGATCGTAACCTTTTTTTTATGAGACTGCCTTCGTGTCGGCTTACCTTAGAGTTTAGGATCTGAGACTGCCCTCGTGTTGGCTTTCCTTTTGAAAATCCATCTAGTGATGGTAACCTCTAGTTATGAGACCGCTTTCGTGTTGGCCTACCTTAGAGTTTAGGATCTGAGACCGCCCTCGTGTCGGCTTTCCCTCTAAAATCCATCTTGTGATGGTAACCTCTGGTTATGAGACGGCCTTTATGTCGGCCTACCTTAGAGTTTAGGATCTGAGACCGCCCTCGTGTTGGCTTTCCTTCTAAAATCCATCTTGTGATGGTAACCTCTGGTTATGAGACCGCCTTTGTGTCGGCCTACCTTAGAGTTTAGGATCTGAGACCGCCCTCATGTCAGCTTTCTTTGTAAAATCCATCTTGTGATGGTAACCTCTTGTTCTGAGACCGCCTTTGTGTCAGCCTACTTAAGAGTTTAGAATCTGAGACCGCCCTCGTGTTGGATTTCCTTCTAAAACCCATCTTGTGATGGTACCCTCTGGTTATAAGACCGCCTTCGTGTCGGCCTACCTTAGAGTTTAGGATCTGAGACTACCCTCGTGCCGACTTTCCTTTTCAAAATCCATCTTATGATGGTAACCTTTGGTTATGAGACTGCGTTCGTGTCGGTTTACCTTAGAGTCTAGGATCTGAGACTGCCCTCGTGTCGGCTTTCCTTTTGAAAATCCATCTGGTGATGCTAACCTCTGGTTATGAGACCGCCTTGGTGTCGGCTTTCCTTAGAGTTTAGGATCTGAGACCGCCCTCGTGTCGGCTTTCCTTCTAAAATCCAACTTGTGATGGTAACCTCTGGTTATGAGACCGCCTTGGGGTCGGCCTACCTTAGAGTTTAGGATCTGAGACGCCCTCGTGTCGGCTTTCCTTTTGAAAATCCATCTGGTGATGGTAACCTCTAGTTATGAGACCGCCTTCGTGTCGGCCAACCTTAGAGTTTAGGATCTGAGACCGCCCTCGTGTCGGCTTTCCCTCTAAAATCCATCTTATGATGGTAACCTCTGGTTATGAGACCGCCTTTGTGTCGGCCTACCTTAGAGTTTATGATCTGAGACCGCCCTCGTGTCGGCTTTCCTTCTAAAATCCATCTTGTGATGGTACCTTTTGGTTATGAGATTGCCTTCGTGTCGGCGTACCTTAGAGTTTAGGATCTGAGACTGCCCTCGTGCCGACTTTCCTTTTGAAAATCCATCTTATGATGGTAACCTTTTTTTTATGAGACTGCCTTCGTGTCGGCTTACCTTAGAGTTTAGGATCTGAGACTGCCCTCGTGTTGGCTTTCCTTTTGAAAATCCATCAGGTGATGGTAACCTCTAGTTATGAGACCGCTTTCGTGTTGGCCTACCTTAGAGTTTAGGATCTGAGACCGCCCTCGTGTCGGCTTTCCCTCTAAAATCCATCTTGTGATGGTAACCTATGGTTATGAGACGGCCTTTGTGTCGTCCTACCTTAGAGTTTAGGATCTGAGGCCGCCCTCGTGTTGGATTTCCTTCTAAATTCCATCTTG
Source organism: Lathyrus tuberosus (assembly GCA_022829125.1). NCBI lineage: Eukaryota > Viridiplantae > Streptophyta > Magnoliopsida > Fabales > Fabaceae > Lathyrus > Lathyrus tuberosus. The sequence continues at coordinate 12,745,440 of JALAZF010000038.1, forward strand.
TGATGGTAACCTCTGGTTATGAGACCGCCTTCGTGTCGGCCTACCTTAGAGTTTAGGATCTGAGACCGCCCTCATGTCGGCTTTCTTTGTAAAATCCATCTTGTGATGGTAACCTCTGGTTATGAGACCGCCTTTGTGTCAGCCTACTTAAGAGTTTAGAATCTGAGACCGCCCTCATGTCAGATTTCCTTCTAAAACCCATCTTGTGATGGTACCCTCTGGTTATAAGACCGCCTTCGTGTCGGCCTACCTTAGAGTTTAGGATCTGGGACTTCCCTCGTGCCGACTTTCCTTTTGAAAATCCATCTTATGATGGTAACCTTTGGTTATGAGACTGCGTTCGTGTCGGCCTACCTTAAAGTTTAGGATCTGAGACTACCCTCGTGCCGACTTTCCTTTTGAAAATCCATCTTATGATGGTAACCTTTGGTTATGAGACTGCGTTCGTGTCGGCTTACCTTAGAGTCTAGGATCTGAGACTGCCCTCGTGTCGGCTTTCCTTTTGAAAATCCATCTGGTGATGCTAACCTCTGGTTATGAGACCGCCTTTGTGTCGGCCTACGTTAGAGTTTAGGATCTCAGACCGCCGTCGTGTCAGCTTTCCTTCTAAAATCGATCTTGTGATGGTAACCTCTGGTTATGAGACCGCCTTCGTGTCGGCCTACCTTAGAGTTTAGGATCTGAGACCGCCCTCATGTCGGCTTTCCCTCTAAAATCCATCTTATGATGGTAACCTCTGGTTATGAGACCGCCTTTGTGTCGGCCTACCTTAGAGTTTATGATCTGAGACCGCCCTCGTGTCGGTTTTCCTTCTAAAATCCATCTTGTGATGGTACCCTTTGGTTATGAGATTGCCTTCGTGTCGGCGTACCTTAGAGTTTAGGATCTGAGACTGCCCTCGTGCTGACTTTCCTTTTGAAAATCCATCTTATGATCGTAACCTTTTTTTTATGAGACTGCCTTCGTGTCGGCTTACCTTAGAGTTTAGGATCTGAGACTGCCCTCGTGTTGGCTTTCCTTTTGAAAATCCATCTAGTGATGGTAACCTCTAGTTATGAGACCGCTTTCGTGTTGGCCTACCTTAGAGTTTAGGATCTGAGACCGCCCTCGTGTCGGCTTTCCCTCTAAAATCCATCTTGTGATGGTAACCTCTGGTTATGAGACGGCCTTTATGTCGGCCTACCTTAGAGTTTAGGATCTGAGACCGCCCTCGTGTTGGCTTTCCTTCTAAAATCCATCTTGTGATGGTAACCTCTGGTTATGAGACCGCCTTTGTGTCGGCCTACCTTAGAGTTTAGGATCTGAGACCGCCCTCATGTCAGCTTTCTTTGTAAAATCCATCTTGTGATGGTAACCTCTTGTTCTGAGACCGCCTTTGTGTCAGCCTACTTAAGAGTTTAGAATCTGAGACCGCCCTCGTGTTGGATTTCCTTCTAAAACCCATCTTGTGATGGTACCCTCTGGTTATAAGACCGCCTTCGTGTCGGCCTACCTTAGAGTTTAGGATCTGAGACTACCCTCGTGCCGACTTTCCTTTTCAAAATCCATCTTATGATGGTAACCTTTGGTTATGAGACTGCGTTCGTGTCGGTTTACCTTAGAGTCTAGGATCTGAGACTGCCCTCGTGTCGGCTTTCCTTTTGAAAATCCATCTGGTGATGCTAACCTCTGGTTATGAGACCGCCTTGGTGTCGGCTTTCCTTAGAGTTTAGGATCTGAGACCGCCCTCGTGTCGGCTTTCCTTCTAAAATCCAACTTGTGATGGTAACCTCTGGTTATGAGACCGCCTTGGGGTCGGCCTACCTTAGAGTTTAGGATCTGAGACGCCCTCGTGTCGGCTTTCCTTTTGAAAATCCATCTGGTGATGGTAACCTCTGGTTATGAGACCGCCTTCGTGTCGGCCAACCTTAGAGTTTAGGATCTGAGACCGCCCTCGTGTCGGCTTTCCCTCTAAAATCCATCTTATGATGGTAACCTCTGGTTATGAGACCGCCTTTGTGTCGGCCTACCTTAGAGTTTATGATCTGAGACCGCCCTCGTGTCGGCTTTCCTTCTAAAATCCATCTTGTGATGGTACCTTTTGGTTATGAGATTGCCTTCGTGTCGGCGTACCTTAGAGTTTAGGATCTGAGACTGCCCTCGTGCCGACTTTCCTTTTGAAAATCCATCTTATGATGGTAACCTTTTTTTTATGAGACTGCCTTCGTGTCGGCTTACCTTAGAGTTTAGGATCTGAGACTGCCCTCGTGTTGGCTTTCCTTTTGAAAATCCATCTAGTGATGGTAACCTCTAGTTATGAGACCGCTTTCGTGTTGGCCTACCTTAGAGTTTAGGATCTGAGACCGCCCTCGTGTCGGCTTTCCCTCTAAAATCCATCTTGTGATGGTAACCTATGGTTATGAGACGGCCTTTGTGTCGTCCTACCTTAGAGTTTAGGATCTGAGGCCGCCCTCGTGTTGGATTTCCTTCTAAATTCCATCTTGTGATGGTAACCTCTGGTTATGAGACCGCCTTCGTGTCGGCCTACCTTAGAGTTTAGGATCTGAGACCGCCCTCATGTCGGCTTTCTTTGTAAAATCCATCTTGTGATGGTAACCTCTGGTTATGAGACCGCCTTTGTGTCAGCCTACTTAAGAGTTTAGAATCTGAGACCGCCCTCATGTCAGATTTCCTTCTAAAACCCATCTTGTGATGGTACCCTCTGGTTATAAGACCGCCTTCGTGTCGGCCTACCTTAGAGTTTAGGATCTGAGACTTCCCTCGTGCCGACTTTCCTTTTGAAAATCCATCTTATGATGGTAACCTTTGGTTATGAGACTGCGTTCGTGTCGGCCTACCTTAAAGTTTAGGATCTGAGACTACCCTCGTGCCGACTTTCCTTTTGAAAATCTATCTTATGATGGTAACCTTTGGTTATGAGACTGCGTTCGTGTCGGCTTACCTTAGAGTCTAGGATCTGAGACTGCCCTCGTGTCGGCTTTCCTTTTGAAAATCCATCTGGTGATGCTAACCTCTGGTTATGAGACCGCCTTCGTGTCGACCTACCTTAGAGTTTAGGATCTGAGACCACCCTCGTGTCGGCTTTCCGTCTAAAATCGATCTTGTGATGGTAACCTCTGGTTATGAGACCGCCTTGGGGTCGGCCTACCTTAGAGTTTAGGATCTGAGACGCCCTCGTGTCGGCTTTCCTTTTGAAAATCCATCTGGTGATGGTAACCTCTGGTTATAAGACCGCCTTCGTGTCGGCCTACCTTAGAGTTTAGGATCTGAGACCGCCCTCGTGTCGGCTTTCCCTCTAAAATCCATCTTATGATGGTAACCTCTGGTTATGAGACCTCCTTTGTGTCGGCCTACCTTAGAGTTTATGATCTGAGACCGCCCTCGTGTCGGCTTTCCTTCTAAAATCCATCTTGTGATGGTATCCTTTGGTTATGAGATTGCCTTCGTGTCGGCGTACCTTAGAGTTTAGGATCTGAGACTGCCCTCGTGCCGACTTTCCTTTTGAAAATCCATCTTATGATGGTAACCTTTTTTTTATGAGACTGCCTTCGTGTCGGCTTACCTTAGAGTTTAGGATCTGAGACTGCCCTCGTGTTGGCTTTCCTTTTGAAAATCCATCTAGTGATGGTAACCTCTAGTTATGAGACCGCTTTCGTGTTGGCCTACCTTAGAGTTTAGGATCTGAGACCGCCCTCGTGTCGGCTTTCCCTCTAAAATCCATCTTGTGATGGTAACCTCTGGTTATGAGACGGCCTTTGTGTCGGCCTACCTTAGAGTTTAGGATCTGAGACCGCCCTCATGTCAGCTTTCTTTGTAAAATCCATCTTGTGATTGTAACCTCTGGTTATGAGACCGCCTTTGTGTCAGCCTACTTAAGAGTTTAGAATCTGAGACCGCCCTCGTGTCGGATTTCCTTCTAAAACCCATCTTGTGATGGTACCCTCTGGTTATAAGACCGCCTTCGTGTCGGCCTACCTTAGAGTTTAGGATCTGAGACTACCCTCGTGCCGACTTTCCTTTTGAAAATCCATCTTATGATGGTAACCTTTGGTTATGAGACTGCGTTCGTGTCGGCTTACCTTAGAGTCTAGGATCTGAGACTGCCCTCGTGTCGGCTTTCCTTTTGAAAATCCATCTGGTGATGCTAACCTCTGGTATTGAGACCGCCTTCGTGTCGGCCTACCTTAGAGTTTAGGATCTGAGACCGCCCTCGTGTCGGCTTTCCTTCTAAAATCCATCTTGTGATGGTAACCTCCGGTTATGAGACCGCCTTCGTGTCGGCCTACCTTAGAGTTTAGGATCTGAGACCGCCCTCGTGTCGGCTTTCCTTTTGAAAATCCATCTGGTGATGCTAACCTCTGGTATTGAGACCGCCTTCGTGTCGGCCTACCTTAGAGTTTAGGATCTGAGACCGCCCTCGTGTCGGCTTTCCTTCTAAAATCCATCTTGTGATGGTAACCTCCGGTTATGAGACCGCTTTCGTGTTGGCCTACCTTAGAGTTTAGGATCTGAGACCGCCCTCGTGTCGGCTTTCCCTCTAAAATCCATCTTGTGATGGTAACCTCTGGTTATGAGACGGCCTTTGTGTCGGCCTACCTTAGAGTTTAGGATCTGAGACCGCCCTCATGTCAGCTTTCTTTGTAAAATCCATCTTGTGATTGTAACCTCTGGTTATGAGACCGCCTTTGTGTCAGCCTACTTAAGAGTTTAGAATCTGAGACCGCCCTCGTGTCGGATTTCCTTCTAAAACCCATCTTGTGATGGTACCCTCTGGTTATAAGACCGCCTTCGTGTCGGCCTACCTTAGAGTTTAGGATCTGAGACTACCCTCGTGCCGACTTTCCTTTTGAAAATCCATCTTATGATGGTAACCTTTGGTTATGAGACTGCGTTCGTGTCGGCTTACCTTAGAGTCTAGGATCTGAGACTGCCCTCGTGTCGGCTTTCCTTTTGAAAATCCATCTGGTGATGCTAACCTCTGGTATTGAGACCGCCTTCGTGTCGACCTACCTTAGAGTTTAGGATCTGAGACCGCCCTCGTGTCGGCTTTCCTTCTAAAATCCATCTTGTGATGGTAACCTCTGGTTATGAGACCGCCTTGGGGTCGGCCTACCTTAGAGTTTAGGATCTGAGACGCCCTCGTGTCGGCTTTCCTTTTGAAAATCCATCTGGTGATGGTAACCTCTGGTTATAAGACCGCCTTCGTGTCGGCCTACCTTAGAGTTTAGGATCTGAGACCACCCTCGTGTCGGCTTTCCCTCTAAAATCCATCTTGTGATGGTAACCTCTGGTTATGAGACCGCCTTTGTGTCAGCCTACTTAAGAGTTTAGAATCTGAGACCGCCCTCATGTCAGATTTCCTTCTAAAACCCATCTTGTGATGGTACCCTCTGGTTATAAGACCGCCTTCGTGTCGGCCTACCTTAGAGTTTAGGATCTGAGACTTCCCTCGTGCCGACTTTCCTTTTGAAAATCCATCTTATGATGGTAACCTTTGGTTATGAGACTGCGTTCGTGTCGGCCTACCTTAAAGTTTAGGATCTGAGACTACCCTCGTGCCGACTTTCCTTTTGAAAATCTATCTTATGATGGTAACCTTTGGTTATGAGACTGCGTTCGTGTCGGCTTACCTTAGAGTCTAGGATCTGAGACTGCCCTCGTGTCGGCTTTCCTTTTGAAAATCCATCTGGTGATGCTAACCTCTGGTTATGAGACCGCCTTCGTGTCGACCTACCTTAGAGTTTAGGATCTGAGACCACCCTCGTGTCGGCTTTCCGTCTAAAATCGATCTTGTGATGGTAACCTCTGGTTATGAGACCGCCTTGGGGTCGGCCTACCTTAGAGTTTAGGATCTGAGACGCCCTCGTGTCGGCTTTCCTTTTGAAAATCCATCTGGTGATGGTAACCTCTGGTTATAAGACCGCCTTCGTGTCGGCCTACCTTAGAGTTTAGGATCTGAGACCGCCCTCGTGTCGGCTTTCCCTCTAAAATCCATCTTATGATGGTAACCTCTGGTTATGAGACCTCCTTTGTGTCGGCCTACCTTAGAGTTTATGATCTGAGACCGCCCTCGTGTCGGCTTTCCTTCTAAAATCCATCTTGTGATGGTATCCTTTGGTTATGAGATTGCCTTCGTGTCGGCGTACCTTAGAGTTTAGGATCTGAGACTGCCCTCGTGCCGACTTTCCTTTTGAAAATCCATCTTATGATGGTAACCTTTTTTTTATGAGACTGCCTTCGTGTCGGCTTACCTTAGAGTTTAGGATCTGAGACTGCCCTCGTGTTGGCTTTCCTTTTGAAAATCCATCTAGTGATGGTAACCTCTAGTTATGAGACCGCTTTCGTGTTGGCCTACCTTAGAGTTTAGGATCTGAGACCGCCCTCGTGTCGGCTTTCCCTCTAAAATCCATCTTGTGATGGTAACCTCTGGTTATGAGACGGCCTTTGTGTCGGCCTACCTTAGAGTTTAGGATCTGAGACCGCCCTCATGTCAGCTTTCTTTGTAAAATCCATCTTGTGATTGTAACCTCTGGTTATGAGACCGCCTTTGTGTCAGCCTACTTAAGAGTTTAGAATCTGAGACCGCCCTCGTGTCGGATTTCCTTCTAAAACCCATCTTGTGATGGTACCCTCTGGTTATAAGACCGCCTTCGTGTCGGCCTACCTTAGAGTTTAGGATCTGAGACTACCCTCGTGCCGACTTTCCTTTTGAAAATCCATCTTATGATGGTAACCTTTGGTTATGAGACTGCGTTCGTGTCGGCTTACCTTAGAGTCTAGGATCTGAGACTGCCCTCGTGTCGGCTTTCCTTTTGAAAATCCATCTGGTGATGCTAACCTCTGGTATTGAGACCGCCTTCGTGTCGGCCTACCTTAGAGTTTAGGATCTGAGACCGCCCTCGTGTCGGCTTTCCTTCTAAAATCCATCTTGTGATGGTAACCTCCGGTTATGAGACCGCCTTCGTGTCGGCCTACCTTAGAGTTTAGGATCTGAGACCGCCCTCGTGTCGGCTTTCCTTTTGAAAATCCATCTGGTGATGCTAACCTCTGGTATTGAGACCGCCTTCGTGTCGGCCTACCTTAGAGTTTAGGATCTGAGACCGCCCTCGTGTCGGCTTTCCTTCTAAAATCCATCTTGTGATGGTAACCTCCGGTTATGAGACCGCTTTCGTGTTGGCCTACCTTAGAGTTTAGGATCTGAGACCGCCCTCGTGTCGGCTTTCCCTCTAAAATCCATCTTGTGATGGTAACCTCTGGTTATGAGACGGCCTTTGTGTCGGCCTACCTTAGAGTTTAGGATCTGAGACCGCCCTCATGTCAGCTTTCTTTGTAAAATCCATCTTGTGATTGTAACCTCTGGTTATGAGACCGCCTTTGTGTCAGCCTACTTAAGAGTTTAGAATCTGAGACCGCCCTCGTGTCGGATTTCCTTCTAAAACCCATCTTGTGATGGTACCCTCTGGTTATAAGACCGCCTTCGTGTCGGCCTACCTTAGAGTTTAGGATCTGAGACTACCCTCGTGCCGACTTTCCTTTTGAAAATCCATCTTATGATGGTAACCTTTGGTTATGAGACTGCGTTCGTGTCGGCTTACCTTAGAGTCTAGGATCTGAGACTGCCCTCGTGTCGGCTTTCCTTTTGAAAATCCATCTGGTGATGCTAACCTCTGGTATTGAGACCGCCTTCGTGTCGACCTACCTTAGAGTTTAGGATCTGAGACCGCCCTCGTGTCGGCTTTCCTTCTAAAATCCATCTTGTGATGGTAACCTCTGGTTATGAGACCGCCTTGGGGTCGGCCTACCTTAGAGTTTAGGATCTGAGACGCCCTCGTGTCGGCTTTCCTTTTGAAAATCCATCTGGTGATGGTAACCTCTGGTTATAAGACCGCCTTCGTGTCGGCCTACCTTAGAGTTTAGGATCTGAGACCACCCTCGTGTCGGCTTTCCCTCTAAAATCCATCTTGTGATGGTAACCTCTGGTTATGAGACCGCCTTTGTGTCAGCCTACGTTAGAGTTTAGGATCTCAGACCGCCGTCGTGTCAGCTTTCCTTCTAAAATCGATCTTATGATGGTATCCTCTGGTTATGAGACCGCCTTCGTGTCGGCCTACCTTAGAGTTTAGGATCTGAGACCGCCCTCGTGTCGGCTTTCCCTCTAAAATCCATCTTATGATGGTAACCTCTGGTTATGAGACCGCCTTTGTGTCGGCCTACCTTAGAGTTTATGATCTGAGACCGCCCTCGTGTCGGCTTTCCTTCTAAAATCCATCTTGTGATGGTACCTTTTGGTTATGAGATTACCTTCGTGTCGGCGTACCTTAGAGTTTAGGATCTGAGACTGCCCTCGTGCCGACTTTCCTTTTGAAAATCCATCTTATGATGGTAACCTTTTTTTTATGAGACTGCCTTCGTGTCGGCTTACCTTAGAGTTTAGGATCTGAGACTGCCCTCGTGTTGGCTTTCCTTTTGAAAATCCATTAGGTGATGGTAACCTCTAGTTATGAGACCGCTTTCGTGTTGGCCTACCTTAGAGTTTAGGATCTGAGACCGCCCTCGTGTCGGCTTTCCCTCTAAAATCCATCTTGTGATGGTAACCTCTGGTTATGAGACGGCCTTTGTGTCGGCCTACCTTAGAGTTTAGGATCTGAGACCGCCCTCGTGTTGGATTTCCTTCTAAAATCCATCTTGTGATGGTAACCTCTGGTTATGAGACCGCCTTCGTGTCGGCCTACTTAAGAGTTTAGAATCTGAGATCGCCCTCGTGTCGGATTTCCTTCTAAAACCCATCTTGTGATGGTACCCTCTGGTTATAAGACCGCCTTCGTGTCGGCCTACCTTAGAGTTTAGGATCTGAGACTGCCCTCGTGCCGACTTTCCTTTTGAAAATCCATCTTATGATGGTAACCTTTGGTTATGAGACTGCGTTCGTGTCGGCTTACCTTAGAGTCTAGGATCTGAGACTGCCCTCGTGTCGGTTTTCCATTTGAAAATTCATCTGGTGATGCTAACCTCTGGTATTGAGACCGCCTTCGTGTCGGCCTACCTTAGAGTTTAGGATCTGAGACCGCCCTCGTGTCGGCTTTCCTTCTAAAATCCATCTTGTGATGGTAACCTCCGGTTATGAGACCGCCTTCGTGTCGGCCTACCTTAGAGTTTAGGATCTGAGACCACCCTCGTGTCGGCTTTCCCTCTAAAATCCATCTTTTGATGGTAACCTCTGGTTATGAGACCGCCTTTGTGTCAGCCTACGTTAGAGTTTAGGATCTCAGACCGCCGTCGTGTCAGCTTTCCTTCTAAAATCGATCTTATGATGGTATCCTCTGGTTATGAGACCGCCTTCGTGTCGGCCTACCTTAGAGTTTAGGATCTCAGACCGCCGTCGTGTCAGCTTTCCTTCTAAAATCCATCTTATGATGGTAACCTCTGGTTATGAGACCGCCTTTGTGTCGGCCTACCTTAGAGTTTATGATCTGAGACCGCCCTCGTGTCGGCTTTCCTTCTAAAATCCATCTTGTGATGGTACCTTTTGGTTATGAGATTGCCTTCGTGTCGGCGTACCTTAGAGTTTAGGATCTGAGACTGCCCTCGTGCCGACTTTCCTTTTGAAAATCCATCTTATGATGGTAACCTTTTTTTTATGAGACTGCCTTCGTGTCGGCTTACCTTAGAGTTTAGGATCTGAGACTGCCCTCGTGTTGGCTTTCCTTTTGAAAATCCATTAGGTGATGGTAACCTCTAGTTATGAGACCGCTTTCGTGTTGGCCTACCTTAGAGTTTAGGATCTGAGAACGCCCTCGTGTCGGCTTTCCTTTTGTAAATCCATCCTATGATGGTAACCTCTGGTTATGATACCGCCTTTGTGTCGGCCTATCTTATGGTTTAGGATCTGAGACGACCCTCATGTCGGCTTTCCTTCTAAAATCCATCTTGTGATGGTACCCTCTGGTTATGAGACCGCCTTCGTGTCGGCCTACCTTAGAGTTTAGGATCGGAGAGCACCCTCGTGTCGGCTCTCCTTTTGAAAATCAATCTTGTGATGGTACCCTCTGGTTATGAGACCGCTTTCGTGTCGGTCTACCTTAGAGTTTAGGATCTGAGATCGCCCTCGTGTCGGCTTTCCTTGTAAAATCCATCTTGTGATGGTACCGTCTGATTATGAGACCGCCTTCGTGTCGGCCTACCTTAGAGATTAGGATCTGAGACCGCCCTCGTGTCGGCTTTCCTTCTAAAATCCATCTTGTGATGGTACCCTCTGGTTATGAGGCCACCTTCGTGTTGGCCTACCTTAGAGTTTAGGATCTGAGACCGGCCTCGTGTCGGCTTTCCTTCTAAAATCCATCTTCAGATGGTAACCTCTGGTTATGAGACCGCCTTCGTGTCGGCCTACCTTAGAGTTTAGGATCTGAGACCACCCTCGTATCGGATTTCCTTCTAAAATCCATCTTGTGATGGTACCCTCTGGTTATGAGACCGCCTTCGTGTCGGCCTACCTTAGAGTTTAGGATCTGAGACTTCCCTCGTGCCGACTTTCCTTTTGAAAATCCATCTTATGATGGTAACCTTTGGTTATGAGACTGCGTTCGTGTCGGCTTACCTTAGAGTCTAGGATCTGAGACTGCCCTCGTGTCGGCTTTCCTTTTGAAAATCCATCTGGTGATGCTAACCTCTGGTTATGAGACCGCCTTCGTGTCGGCCTACCTTAGGGTTTAGGATCTGAGACCGCCCTCGTGTTGGCTTTCCTTCTAAAATCCATCTTGTGATGGTAACCTCTGGTCATGAGATTGCCTTCGTGTCGGCGTAGCTTAGAGTTTAGGATCTGAGACTGCCCTCGTGCCGACATTCCTTTTGAAAATCCATCTTATGATGGTAAACTTTTTTTTATGAGACTGCCTTCGTGTCAGCTTACCTTAGAGTTTAGGATCTGAGACTGCCCTCGTGTTGGCTTTCCTTTTGAAAATCCATCTGGTGATGGTAACCTCTAGTTATGAGACCGCTTTCGTGTTGGCCTACCTTAGAGTTTAGGATCTGAGACCGCCCTCGTGTCGGCTTTCCCTCTAAAATCCATCTTGTGATGGTAACCTCTGGTTATGAGACGACCTTTGTGTCGGCCTACCTTAGACTTTAGGATCTGAGACCGCCCTCGTGTTGGCTTTCCTTCTAAAATCCATCTTGTGATGGTAACCTCTGGTTACGAGACCGCCTTCGTGTCGGCCTACCTTAGAGTTTAGGATCTGAGACCGCCCTCATGTCGGCTTTCTTTGTAAAATCCATCTTGTGATGGTAACCTCTGGTTATGAGACCGCCTTTGTGTCATCCTACTTAAGAGTTTAGAATCTGAGACCACCCTCGTATCGGATTGCCTTCTAAAACCCATCTTGTGATGGTACCCTCTGGTTATAAGACCGCCTTCGTGTCGACCTACCTTAGAGTTTAGGATCGGAGACCACCCTCGTGTCGGCTTTCCTTTTGAAAATCAATCTTGTGATGGTACCCTCAGGGTATGAGACCGCTTTCGTGTCGGCCTACCTTAGAGTTTAGGATCTGAGACTGCCCTCGTGCCGACTTTCCTTTTGAAAATCCATCTTATGATGGTAACCTTTGGTTATAAGACTGCGTTCGTGTCGGCTTACCTTAGAGTTTAGGATCTGAGACTGCCCTTGTGTCGGCTTTCCTTTTGAAAATCCATCTGGTGATGCTAACCTCTGGTTATGAGACCGCCTTCGTGTCGGCCTACCTTAGAGTTTAGGATCTGAGACCGCCCTCGTGTCGGCTTTCCTTCTAAAATCCATCTTGTGATGGTAACCTCCGGTTATGAGACCGCCTTCGTGTCGGCCTACCTTAGAGTTTTGGATCTGAGACCACCCTCGTGTCGGCTTTCCATCTAAAATCCATCTTGTGATGGTAACCTCTGGTTATGAGACCGCCTTCGTGTCGGCCTTCCTTAGAGTTTAGGTTCTGAGACCGGCGTCGTGTTGGCTTTCCTTCTAAAATCCATCTTGTGATGGTAACCTATGGTTATGAGACCGCATTCGTATCGGCCTACCTTAGAGTTTAGGATCTGAGGCCGCCCTCGTGTCGGATTTCCTTCTAAAATCTAACTTGTGATGGTACCCTCTGGTTATGAGACCGCCTTCGTGTCGGCCTACCTTAGAGTTTAGGATCGGAGACCACCCTCGTGTCGGCTTTCCTTTTGAAAATCAATCTTGTGATGGTACCCTCAGGGTATGAGACCGCTTTCGTGTCGGCCTACCTTAGAGTTTAGGATCTGAGACTGCCCTCGTGTCGGCTTTCCTTCTAAAATCCATCTTTTGATGGTACCGTCTGGTTATGAGACCGCCTTCGTGTCGGCCAACCTTAGAGATTAGGATCTGAGTACGTCATCATGTCGGCTTTCCTTCTAAAATCCATCTTGTGATGGTACCCTCTGGTTATGAGACCGCCTTCGTGTTTGCCTACCTTAGAGTTTAGGATCTGAGACCGGCCTCGGGCGGCTTTCCTTCTAAAATCAATCTTGTGACGGTAACCTCTGGTTATGAGACCGCCTTCGTGTCGGCCTTCCTTAGAGTTTAGGATCTGAGACCGGCCTCGTGTCAGCTTTCCTTCTAAAATCCATCTTGTGAGGCTAACCTCTGGTTATGAGACCGCCTTCGTGTCGGCCTAACTTATAGTTTAGGATCTGAGAGCGCCCTCGTGTCAGCTTTCCTTCTAAAATATATTTGATGGTAACCTCTGGTTATGAGCCGCCTTCGTGTCGACCAACCTTAGTGTTTTGGATCTGTGACCGCCCTCGTGTCGGCTTTCCTTTTGAAAATCCATCTTGTGATGCTAACCTCTGGTTATGAGACCGCCTTCGTGTCGGCCTACCTTAGAGTTTAGGATCTGAGACCGCCCTCCTGTCGGCTTTCCTTCTAAAATCCATCTTGTGATGGTAACCTCTGGTTATGAGACCGCCTTCGTGTCAGCCTATCTTAGAGATTAGGATCTGAGACCGCCCTCGTGTCGGCTTTCCTTCTAAAATCCATCATGTGATGGTACCCTCTGGTTATGATACCGCCTTAGTGTCGGCCTACCTTATAGTTTAGGATCTGAGACCGCCCTCGTGTCGGCTTTCCTTTTGAAAATCCATCTTGTGATGGTAACCTCTGGTTATGAGACCGCCTTCGTGTCGGCCTACGTTAGAGTTTAGGATCTGAGACTGCCCCCTTGTCGGCTTTCCTTCTAAAATTCATCTTGTGATTGTAATCTCTGTTTATTAGACCGCCTTCGTGTCGGCCTACCTTAGAGGTTAGGATCTGAGACCGCCCTCGTGTTGGCTTTCCATCTAAAATCCATCTTGTGATGGTAACCTCAGGTTATGAAACCGCCTTCGTGTCGGCCTACCTTAGAGATTAGGATCTGAGACCGCCCTCGTTTCGGATTTCCTTCTAAAATCCATCTTGTGATGGTATCCTCTGGTTATGAGACCGCCTTCGTGTCGGCCTTCCTTAGAGTTTGGGATCTGAGACCGGCCTCGTGTCGGCTTTCCTTCTAAAATCCATCTTGTGATGGTACTTTCTGGTTATGAGACCGCCTTCATGTCGGCATACCTTAGAGTTTAGGATCTGAGACCGCCCTCGTGTCGGCTTTCCTTTGAAAATGCATCTTGTGATGGTAACCTCTGGTTATGAGACCGCCTTCATGACGACCTACCTTTGAGTTTAGGATCTGAGACCGCCCTCGTGTCGGCTTTCCTTCTAAAATCCATCATGTGATGGTACCTTCTGGTTATGACACCGCCTTCGTGTCAGCCTACCTTAGAGTTTAGGATCTGAGACCGCCCTCGTGTCGGCTTTCCTTCTAAAATCCATCTTGTGATGGTACCCTCTGGTTATGAGACCGCCTTCATGTCGGTGTACCTTAGTCTTTAGGATCTGAGACCGTCCTCGTGTCGGCTTTCCTTTTGAAAATCCATCTTGTGATGGTAACCTCTGGTTATGAGACTGCCATCGCGTCGGCCTACCTTAGAGTTTAGGCTCTGAGACCGCCCCCGTGTCGGCTTTCCTTCTAAAATCCATCTTGTGATGGTAACGTCTGGTTATGAGACCGCCTTCGTGTTGGCCTACCTTAGAATTTAGGATCTGAGACCGCCCTCGTGTCAGCTTTCCTTCTAAAATCCATCTTGTGATGGTAACCTCTGGTTATGAGACCGCCTTAGTGTCGGCCTACCTTATAGTTTAGGATCTGAGACAGCCCTCGTGTCGGCTTTCCTTTTGAAAATCCATCTTGTGATGGTAACCTCTAGTTATAAGACCGCCTTCGTGTCGGCCCACCAGAGAGTTTAGGATCTGAGACAGCCCTCGTGTCTGCTTTACTTTTGAAAATCCATCTTGTGATGGTAACCTCAGGTTATGAGACCGCCTTCGTGTCGGCCTACGTTAGAGTTTAGGATCTGAGACCGCCCCCTTGTCGGCTTTCCTTCTAAAATTCATCTTGTGATTGTAATCTCTGTTTATGAGACCGCCTTCGTGTCAGCCTACCTTAGAGTTTTGGATCTGAGACCGCCCTCGTGTTGGCTTTCCATCTAAAATCCATCTTGTGATGGTAACCTCAGGTTATGAGACCGCCTTCGTGTCGGCCTACCTTAGAGATTAGGATCTGAGACCGCCCTCGTTTCGGATTTCCTTCTAAAATCCATCTTGTGATGGTAACCTCTGGTTATGAGACCGCCTTCGTGTCGGCCTTCCTTAGAATTTGGGATCTGAGACCGGCTTCGTGTCGGCTTTCCTTCTAAAATCCATCTTGTGATGGTACCTTCTGGTTATGAGACCGCCTTCATGTCGGCATACCTTAGAGTTTAGGATCTGAGACCGCCCTCGTGTCGGCTTTCCTTTGAAAATGCATCTTGTGATGGTAACCTCTGGTTATGAGACCGCCTTCATGACGACCTACCTTTGAGTTTAGGATCTGAGACCGCCCTCGTGTCGGCTTTCCTTCTAAAATCCATCATGTGATGGTACCTTCTGGTTATGACACCGCCTTCGTGTCAGCCTACCTTAGAGTTTAGGATCTGAGACCGCCCTCGTGTCGGCTTTCCTTCTAAAATCCATCTTGTGATGGTACCCTCTGGTTATGAGACTGCCTTCATGTCGGTGTACCTTAGTCTTTAGGATCTGAGACCGTCCTCGTGTCGGCTTTCCTTTTGAAAATCCATCTTGTGATGGTAACCTCTGGTTATGAGACTGCCATCGCGTCGGCCTACCTTAGAGTTTAGGCTCTGAGACCGCCCCCGTGTCGGCTTTCCTTCTAAAATCCATCTTGTGATGGTAACGTCTGGTTATGAGACCGCCTTCGTGTCGGCCTACCTTAGAATTTAGGATCTGAGACCGCCCTCGTGTCAGCTTTCCTTCTAAAATCCATCTTGTGATGGTAACCTCTGGTTATGAGACCGCCTTAGTGTCGGCCTACCTTATAGTTTAGGATCTGAGACAGCCCTCGTGTCGGCTTTCCTTTTGAAAATCCATCTTGTGATGGTAACCTCTAGTTATAAGACCACCTTCGTGTCGGCCCACCAGAGAGTTTAGGATCTGAGACAGCCCTCGTGTCTGCTTTACTTTTGAAAATCCATCTTGTGATGGTAACCTCAGGTTATGAGACCGCCTTCGTGTCGGCCTACGTTAGAGTTTAGGATCTGAGACCGCCCCCTTGTCGGCTTTCCTTCTAAAATTCATCTTGTGATTGTAATCTCTGTTTATGAGACCGCCTTCGTGTCAGCCTACCTTAGAGTTTTGGATCTGAGACCGCCCTCGTGTTGGCTTTCCATCTAAAATCCATCTTGTGATGGTAACCTCAGGTTATGAGACCGCCTTCGTGTCGGCCTACCTTAGAGATTAGGATCTGAGACCGCCCTCGTTTCGGATTTCCTTCTAAAATCCATCTTGTGATGGTAACCTCTGGTTATGAGACCGCCTTCGTGTCGGCCTTCCTTAGAATTTGGGATCTGAGACCGGCCTCGTGTCGGCTTTCCTTCTAAAATCCATCTTGTGATGGTACCTTCTGGTTATGAGACCGCCTTCATGTCGGCATACCTTAGAGTTTAGGATCTGAGACCGCCCTCGTGTCGGCTTTCCTTTGAAAATGCATCTTGTGATGGTAACCTCTGGTTATGAGACCGCCTTCATGACGACCTACCTTAGAGTTTAGGATCTGAGACCGCCCTCGTGTCGGCTTTCCTTCTAAAATCCATCATGTGATGGTACCTTCTGGTTATGACACCGCCTTTGTGTCAGCCTACCTTAGAGTTTAGGATCTGAGACCGCCCTCGTGTCGGCTTTCCATCTAAAATCCATCTTGTGATGGTACCCTCTGGTTATGAGACCGCCTTCATGTCGGTGTACCTTAGAGTTTAGGATCTAAGACCGTCCTCGTGTCGGCTTTCCTTTTGAAAATCCATCTTGTGATGGTAACCTCTGGTTATGAGACTGCCATCGCGTCGGCCTACCTTAGAGTTTAGGCTCTGAGACCGCCCCCGTGTCGGCTTTCCTTCTAAAATCCATCTTGTGATGGTAACGTCTGGTTATGAGACCGCCTTCGTGTCGGCCTACCTTAGAATTTAGGATCTGAGACCGCCCTCGTGTCAGCTTTCCTTCTAAAATCCATCTTGTGATGGTAACCTCTGGTTATGAGACCGCCTTAGTGTCGGCCTACCTTATAGTTTAGGATCTGAGACAGCCCTCCTGTCGGCTTTCCTTTTGAAAATCCATCTTGTGATGGTAACCTCTAGTTATAAACCGCCTTCGTGTCGGCCCACCAGAGAGTTTAGGATCTGAGACCGCCCTCGTGTCGGCTTTACTTTTGAAAATCCATCTTGTGATGGTAACCTCAGGTTATGAGACCGCCTTCGTGTCGGCCTACCTTAGAGTTTAGGATCTGAGACCGCCCCCTTGTCGGCTTTCCTTTTAAAATTTATCTTGTGATTGTAATCTCTGATTATGAGACCGCCTTCGTGTCGGCCTACCTTAGAGTTTAGGATCTGAGACCGCACTCGTGTTGGCTTTCCATCTAAAATCCATCTCGTGATGGTAACCTCTGGTTATGAGACCGCCTTCGTGTCGGCCTACCTTAGAGTTTAGGATCTGAGACCGCCCTCGTGTCGGATTTCCTTCTAAAATCCATCTTGTGATGGTAACCTCTGGTTATGAGATCGCCTTTGTGTTGGCCTACCTTAGAGATTAGGATCTGAGACCGCCCTCATGTCGGCTTTCCTTCTAAAATCCATCTTGTGATGGTACCCTCTGGTTATGAGGCCGCCTTCGTGTTGGCCTACCTTAGAGTTTAGGATATTAGGCCGGCCTCGTGTCGGCTTTCCTTCTAAAATCCATCTTGTGATGGTAACCGATGGTTATGAGACCGCCTTCGTGTCGGCCTTCCTTAGAGTTTAGGTTCTGAGACCGGCCTCGTGTTGGCTTTCCTTCTAAAATCCATCTTGTGATGGTAACCTATGGTTATGAGACCGCCTTCGTATCGGCCTACCTTAGAGTTTAGGATCTGAGGCCGCCCTCGTGTCGGATTTCCTTCTAAAATCTAACTTGTGATGCTACCCTCTGGTTATGAGACCGCCTTCGTGTCGGCCTACCTTAGAGTTTAGGATCGGAGACCACCCTCGTGTCGGCTTTCCTTTTGAAAATCAATCTTGTGATGGTACCCTCAGGGTATGAGACCGCTTTCGTGTCGGCCTACCTTAGAGTTTAGGATCTGAGACCGCCCTCGTGTCGGCTTTCCTTCTAAAATCCATCTTTTGATGGTACCGTATGGTTATGAGACCGCCTTCGTGTCGGCCTACCTTAGAGATTAGGATCTGAGACCGCCCTCCTGTCGGCTTTCCTTCTAAAATCCATCTTTTGATGGTACCCTCTGGTTATGAGACCGCCTTCGTGTTGGCCTACCTTAGAGTTTAGGATCTGAGACCGGCCTCGGGCGGCTTTCCTTCTAAAATCAATCTTGTGACGGTAACCTCTGGTTATGAGACCGCCTTCATGTCGGTCTTCCTTAGAGTTTAGGATCTGAGACCGGCCTCGTGTCGGCTTTCCTTCTAAAATCCATCTTGTGATGCTAACCTCTGGTTATGAGACCGCCTTCGTGTCGGCCTACCTTAGAGTTTAGGATCTGAGACCGCCCTCCTGTCGGCTTTCCTTCTAAAATCCATCTTGTGATGGTAACCTCTGGTTATGAGACCGCCTTCGTGTCAGCCTACCTTAGAGATTAGGATCTGAGACCGCCCTCGTGTCGGCTTTCCTTCTAAAATCCATCATGTGATGGTACCCTCTGGTTATGAGGTAGCCTTCGTGTTGGCCTACCTTAGAGTTTAGAATCTGAGACCGGCCTCGTGTCGGTTTTCCTTCTAAAATCCATCTTGTGATGGTAACCTCTGGTAATGAGACCGCCTTCGTGTCGGCCTACCTTATAGTTTAGGATTTGAGAGCGCCCTCGTGTCAGCTTTTCTTCTAAAATCTATCTGATGGTAACCTCTGGTTATGAGACCGCCTTCGTGTCGACCTACCTTAGAGTTTTGGATCTGTGACCGCCCTCGTGTCGGCTTTCCTTTTGAAAATCCATCTTGTGATGCTAACCTCTGGTTATGAGACCGCCTTCGTGTCGGCCTACCTTAGAGTTTAGGATCTGAGGCCGCCCTCGTGTCGGATTTCCTTCTAAAATCTAACTTGTGATGGTACCCTCTGGTTATAAGACCGCCTTCGTGTCGGCCTACCTTAGAGTTTAGGATCGGAGACCACCCTCGTGTCGGCTTTCCTTCCAAAATCCATCTTTTGATGGTACCGTCTGGTTATGATACCGCCTTCGTGTCGGCCTACCTTAGAGATTAGGATCTGAGACTGTCCTCATGTCGGCTTTCCTTCTAAAATCCATCTTGTGATTGTACCCTCTGGTTATGAGACCGCCTTCGTGTTGGCCTACCTTAGAGTTTAGGATCTGAGACCGGCCTCGGGCGGCTTTCCTTCTAAAATCAATCTTGTGATGGTAACCTCTGGTTATGAGACCGCCTTCGTGTCGGCCTTCCTTAGAGTTTAGGATCTGAGACCGGCCTCGTGTCGGCTTTCCTTCTAAAATCCATCTTGTGATGCTAACCTCTAGTTATGAGACCGCCTTCGTGTCGGCCTACCTTATAGTTTAGGATTTGAGAGCGCCCTCGTGTCAGCTTTTCTTCTAAAATCTATCTGATGGTAACCTCTGGTTATGAGACCGCCTTCGTGTCGACCTACCTTAGAGTTTTGGATCTGTGACCGCCCTCGTGTCGGCTTTCCTTTTGAAAATCCATCTTGTGATGCTAACCTCTGGTTATGAGACCGCCTTCGTGTCGGCCTACCTTAGAGTTTAGGATCTGAGGCCGCCCTCGTGTCGGATTTCCTTCTAAAATCTAACTTGTGATGGTACCCTCTGGTTATAAGACCGCCTTCGTGTCGGCCTACCTTAGAGTTTAGGATCGGAGACCACCCTCGTGTCGGCTTTCCTTCCAAAATCCATCTTTTGATGGTACCGTCTGGTTATGATACCGCCTTCGTGTCGGCCTACCTTAGAGATTAGGATCTGAGACTGTCCTCATGTCGGCTTTCCTTCTAAAATCCATCTTGTGATTGTACCCTCTGGTTATGAGACCTCCTTCGTGTTGGCCTACCTTAGAGTTTAGGATCTGAGACCGGCCTCGGGCGGCTTTCCTTCTAAAATCAATCTTGTGATGGTAACCTCTGGTTATGAGACCGCCTTCGTGTCGGCCTTCCTTAGAGTTTAGGATCTGAGACCGGCCTCGTGTCGGCTTTCCTTCTAAAATCCATCTTGTGATGCTAACCTCTAGTTATGAGACCGCCTTCGTGTCGGCCTAACTTATAGTTTAGGATCTGAGAGCTCCGTCGTGTCAGCTTTCCTTCTGAAATATATTTGATGGTAACCTCTGGTTATGAGACCGCCTTCGTGTCGACCAACCTTAGTGTTTTGGATCTGTGACCGCCCTCGTGTCGGCTTTCCTTCTAAAATCCATCTTGTGATGGTACCCTCTGGTTATGAGACCGCCTTCATGTCGGTGTACCTTAGTCTTTAGGATCTGAGACCGTCCTCGTGTCGGCTTTCCTTTTGAAAATCCATCTTGTGATGGTAACCTCTGGTTATGAGACTGCCATCGCGTCGGCCTACCTTAGAGTTTAGGCTCTGAGACCGCCCCCGTGTCGGCTTTCCTTCTAAAATCCATCTTGTGATGGTAACGTCTGGTTATGAGACCGCCTTCGTGTCGGCCTACCTTAGAATTTAGGATCTGAGACCGCCCTCGTGTCAGCTTTCCTTCTAAAATCCATCTTGTGATGGTAACCTCTGGTTATGAGACCGCCTTAGTGTCGGCCTACCTTATAGTTTAGGATCTGAGACAGCCCTCGTGTCGGCTTTCCTTTTGAAAATCCATCTTGTGATGGTAACCTCTAGTTATAAGACCACCTTCGTGTCGGCCCACCAGAGAGTTTAGGATCTGAGACAGCCCTCGTGTCTGCTTTACTTTTGAAAATCCATCTTGTGATGGTAACCTCAGGTTATGAGACCGCCTTCGTGTCGGCCTACGTTAGAGTTTAGGATCTGAGACCGCCCCCTTGTCGGCTTTCCTTCTAAAATTCATCTTGTGATTGTAATCTCTGTTTATGAGACCGCCTTCGTGTCAGCCTACCTTAGAGTTTTGGATCTGAGACCGCCCTCGTGTTGGCTTTCCATCTAAAATCCATCTTGTGATGGTAACCTCAGGTTATGAGACCGCCTTCGTGTCGGCCTACCTTAGAGATTAGGATCTGAGACCGCCCTCGTTTCGGATTTCCTTCTAAAATCCATCTTGTGATGGTAACCTCTGGTTATGAGACCGCCTTCGTGTCGGCCTTCCTTAGAATTTGGGATCTGAGACCGGCCTCGTGTCGGCTTTCCTTCTAAAATCCATCTTGTGATGGTACCTTCTGGTTATGAGACCGCCTTCATGTCGGCATACCTTAGAGTTTAGGATCTGAGACCGCCCTCGTGTCGGCTTTCCTTTGAAAATGCATCTTGTGATGGTAACCTCTGGTTATGAGACCGCCTTCATGACGACCTACCTTAGAGTTTAGGATCTGAGACCGCCCTCGTGTCGGCTTTCCTTCTAAAATCCATCATGTGATGGTACCTTCTGGTTATGACACCGCCTTTGTGTCAGCCTACCTTAGAGTTTAGGATCTGAGACCGCCCTCGTGTCGGCTTTCCATCTAAATTCCATCTTGTGATGGTACCCTCTGGTTATGAGACCGCCTTCATGTCGGTGTACCTTAGAGTTTAGGATCTAAGACCGTCCTCGTGTCGGCTTTCCTTTTGAAAATCCATCTTGTGATGGTAACCTCTGGTTATGAGACTGCCATCGCGTCGGCCTACCTTAGAGTTTAGGCTCTGAGACCGCCCCCGTGTCGGCTTTCCTTCTAAAATCCATCTTGTGATGGTAACGTCTGGTTATGAGACCGCCTTCGTGTCGGCCTACCTTAGAATTTAGGATCTGAGACCGCCCTCGTGTCAGCTTTCCTTCTAAAATCCATCTTGTGATGGTAACCTCTGGTTATGAGACCGCCTTAGTGTCGGCCTACCTTATAGTTTAGGATCTGAGACAGCCCTCCTGTCGGCTTTCCTTTTGAAAATCCATCTTGTGATGGTAACCTCTAGTTATAAACCGCCTTCGTGTCGGCCCACCAGAGAGTTTAGGATCTGAGACCGCCCTCGTGTCGGCTTTACTTTTGAAAATCCATCTTGTGATGGTAACCTCAGGTTATGAGACCGCCTTCGTGTCGGCCTACCTTAGAGTTTAGGATCTGAGACCGCCCCCTTGTCGGCTTTCCTTTTAAAATTTATCTTGTGATTGTAATCTCTGATTATGAGACCGCCTTCGTGTCGGCCTACCTTAGAGTTTAGGATCTGAGACCGCACTCGTGTTGGCTTTCCATCTAAAATCCATCTCGTGATGGTAACCTCTGGTTATGAGACCGCCTTCGTGTCGGCCTACCTTAGAGTTTAGGATCTGAGACCGCCCTCGTGTCGGATTTCCTTCTAAAATCCATCTTGTGATGGTAACCTCTGGTTATGAGATCGCCTTTGTGTTGGCCTACCTTAGAGATTAGGATCTGAGACCGCCCTCATGTCGGCTTTCCTTCTAAAATCCATCTTGTGATGGTACCCTCTGGTTATGAGGCCGCCTTCGTGTTGGCCTACCTTAGAGTTTAGGATATTAGGCCGGCCTCGTGTCGGCTTTCCTTCTAAAATCCATCTTGTGATGGTAACCGATGGTTATGAGACCGCCTTCGTGTCGGCCTTCCTTAGAGTTTAGGTTCTGAGACCGGCCTCGTGTTGGCTTTCCTTCTAAAATCCATCTTGTGATGGTAACCTATGGTTATGAGACCGCCTTCGTATCGGCCTACCTTAGAGTTTAGGATCTGAGGCCGCCCTCGTGTCGGATTTCCTTCTAAAATCTAACTTGTGATGCTACCCTCTGGTTATGAGACCGCCTTCGTGTCGGCCTACCTTAGAGTTTAGGATCGGAGACCACCCTCGTGTCGGCTTTCCTTTTGAAAATCAATCTTGTGATGGTACCCTCAGGGTATGAGACCGCTTTCGTGTCGGCCTACCTTAGAGTTTAGGATCTGAGACCGCCCTCGTGTCGGCTTTCCTTCTAAAATCCATCTTTTGATGGTACCGTATGGTTATGAGACCGCCTTCGTGTCGGCCTACCTTAGAGATTAGGATCTGAGACCGCCCTCCTGTCGGCTTTCCTTCTAAAATCCATCTTTTGATGGTACCCTCTGGTTATGAGACCGCCTTCGTGTTGGCCTACCTTAGAGTTTAGGATCTGAGACCGGCCTCGGGCGGCTTTCCTTCTAAAATCAATCTTGTGACGGTAACCTCTGGTTATGAGACCGCCTTCATGTCGGTCTTCCTTAGAGTTTAGGATCTGAGACCGGCCTCGTGTCGGCTTTCCTTCTAAAATCCATCTTGTGATGCTAACCTCTGGTTATGAGACCGCCTTCGTGTCGGCCTACCTTAGAGTTTAGGATCTGAGACCGCCCTCCTGTCGGCTTTCCTTCTAAAATCCATCTTGTGATGGTAACCTCTGGTTATGAGACCGCCTTCGTGTCAGCCTACCTTAGAGATTAGGATCTGAGACCGCCCTCGTGTCGGCTTTCCTTCTAAAATCCATCATGTGATGGTACCCTCTGGTTATGAGGTAGCCTTCGTGTTGGCCTACCTTAGAGTTTAGAATCTGAGACCGGCCTCGTGTCGGTTTTCCTTCTAAAATCCATCTTGTGATGGTAACCTCTGGTAATGAGACCGCCTTCGTGTCGGCCTACCTTATAGTTTAGGATTTGAGAGCGCCCTCGTGTCAGCTTTTCTTCTAAAATCTATCTGATGGTAACCTCTGGTTATGAGACCGCCTTCGTGTCGACCTACCTTAGAGTTTTGGATCTGTGACCGCCCTCGTGTCGGCTTTCCTTTTGAAAATCCATCTTGTGATGCTAACCTCTGGTTATGAGACCGCCTTCGTGTCGGCCTACCTTAGAGTTTAGGATCTGAGGCCGCCCTCGTGTCGGATTTCCTTCTAAAATCTAACTTGTGATGGTACCCTCTGGTTATAAGACCGCCTTCGTGTCGGCCTACCTTAGAGTTTAGGATCGGAGACCACCCTCGTGTCGGCTTTCCTTCCAAAATCCATCTTTTGATGGTACCGTCTGGTTATGAGACCGCCTTCGTGTCGGCCTACCTTAGAGATTAGGATCTGAGACTGTCCTCATGTCGGCTTTCCTTCTAAAATCCATCTTGTGATTGTACCCTCTGGTTATGAGACCGCCTTCGTGTTGGCCTACCTTAGAGTTTAGGATCTGAGACCGGCCTCGGGCGGCTTTCCTTCTAAAATCAATCTTGTGATGGTAACCTCTGGTTATGAGACCGCCTTCGTGTCGGCCTTCCTTAGAGTTTAGGATCTGAGACCGGCCTCGTGTCGGCTTTCCTTCTAAAATCCATCTTGTGATGCTAACCTCTAGTTATGAGACCGCCTTCGTGTCGGCCTAACTTATAGTTTAGGATCTGAGAGCTCCGTCGTGTCAGCTTTCCTTCTGAAATATATTTGATGGTAACCTCTGGTTATGAGACCGCCTTCGTGTCGACCAACCTTAGTGTTTTGGATCTGTGACCGCCCTCGTGTCGGCTTTCCTTTTGAAATTCCATCTTGTGATGCTAACCTCTGGTTATGAGACCGCCTTCGTGTCGGCCTACCTTAGAGTTTAGGATCTGAGACCGGCCTCGTGTCGGTTTTCCTTCTAAAATCAATCTTGTGATGGTAACCTCTAGTTATATGACCGCCTTCGTGTCGGCCTAACTTATAGTTTAGGATCTGAGAGCGCCCTCGTGTCAGCTTTCCTTCTAAAATATATTTGATGGTAACCTCTGGTTATGAGACCGCCTTCGTGTCGACCAACCTTAGTGTTTTGGATCTGTGACCGCCCTCGTGTCGGCTTTCCTTTTGAAATTCCATCTTGTGATGCTAACCTCTGGTTATGAGACCGCCTTCGTGTCGGCCTACCTTAGAGTTTAGGATCTGAGACCGCCCTCCTGTCGGCTTTCCTTCTAAAATCCATCTTGTGATGGTAACCTCTGGTTATGAGACCGCCTTCGTGTCAGCCTACCTTAGAGATTAGGATCTGAGACCGCCCTCGTGTCGGCTTTCCTTCTAAAATCCATCATGTGATGGTACCCTCTGGTTATGAGGTAGCCTTCGTGTTGGCCTACCTTAGAGTTTAGAATCTGAGAACGGCCTCGTGTCGGTTTTCCTTCTAAAATCCATCTTGTGATGGTAACCTCTGGTAATGAGACCGCCTTCGTGTCGGCCTACCTTATAGTTTAGGATTTGAGAGCGCCCTCGTGTCAGCTTTTCTTCTAAAATCTATCTGATGGTAACCTCTGGTTATGAGACCGCCTTCGTGTCGACCTACCTTAGAGTTTTGGATCTGTGACCGCCCTCATGTCGGCTTTCCTTTTGAAAATCCATCTTGTGATGCTAACCTCTGGTTATGAGACCGCCTTCGTGTCGGCCTACCTTAGAGTTTAGGATCTGAGGCCGCCCTCGTGTCGGATTTCCTTCTAAAATCTAACTTGTGATGGTACCCTCTGGTTATGAGACCGCCTTCGTGTCGGCCTACCTTAGAGTTTAGGATCGGAGACCACCCTCGTGTCGGCTTTCCTTTTGAAAATCAATCTTGTGATGGTACCCTCAGGGTATGAGACCGCTTTCGTGTCGGCCTACCTTAGAGTTTAGGATCTGAGACCGCCCTCGTGTCGGCTTTCCTTCTAAAATCCATCTTTTGATGGTACCGTCTGGTTATGAGACCGCCTTCGTGTCGGCCTACCTTAGAGATTAGGATCTGAGACCGTCCTCATGTCGGCTTTCCTTCTAAAATCCATCTTGTGATTGTACCCTCTGGTTATGAGACCGCCTTCGTGTTGGCCTACCTTAGAGTTTAGGATCTGAGACCGGCCTCGGACGGCTTTCCTTCTAAAATCAATCTTGTGATGGTAACCTCTGGTTATGAGACCGCCTTCGTGTCGGCCTTCCTTAGAGTTTAGGATCTGAGACCGGCCTCGTGTCGGCTTTCCTTCTAAAATCCATCTTGTGATGCTAACCTCTAGTTATGAGACCGCCTTCGTGTCGGCCTAACTTATAGTTTAGGATCTGAGAGCTCCCTCGTGTCAGCTTTCCTTCTGAAATATATTTGATGGTAACCTCTGGTTATGAGACCGCCTTCGTGTCGACCAACCTTAGTGTTTTGGATCTGTGACCGCCCTCGTGTCGGCTTTCCTTTTGAAATTCCA
This sequence comes from Lathyrus tuberosus, assembly GCA_022829125.1. Taxonomy (NCBI): domain Eukaryota; kingdom Viridiplantae; phylum Streptophyta; class Magnoliopsida; order Fabales; family Fabaceae; genus Lathyrus; species Lathyrus tuberosus. The sequence continues at coordinate 12,771,330 of JALAZF010000038.1, forward strand.
TCTTGTGATGCTAACCTCTGGTTATGAGACCACCTTCGTGTCGGCCTACCTTAGAGTTTAGGATCTGAGACCGCCCTCCTGTCGGCTTTCCTTCTAAAATCCATCTTGTGATGGTAACCTCTGGTTATGAGACCGCCTTCGTGTCATCCTACCTTAGAGATTAGGATCTGAGACCGCCCTCGTGTCGGCTTTCCTTCTAAAATCCATCATGTGATGGTACCCTCTGGTTATGAGGTAGCCTTCGTGTTGGCCTACCTTAGAGTTTAGAATCTGAGACCGGCCTCGTGTCGGTTTTCCTTCTAAAATCCATCTTGTGATGGTAACCTCTGGTTATGAGACCGCCTTCGTGTCGGCCTACCTTATAGTTTAGGATCTGAGAGCGCCCTCGTGTCAGCTTTTCTTCTAAAATCTATCTGATGGTAACCTCTGGTTATGAGACCGCCTTCGTGTTGACCTACCTTAGAATTTTGGATCTGTGACCGCCCTCGTGTCGGCTTTCCTTTTGAAAATCCATCTTGTGATGCTAACCTCTTGTTATGAGACCGCCTTCGTGTCGGCCTACCTTAGAGTTTAGGATCTGAGGCCGCCCTCGTGTCGGATTTCCTTCTAAAATCTAACTTGTGATGGTACCCTCTGGTTATGAGACTGCCTTCGTGTCGGCCTACCGTAGAGTTTAGGATCGGAGACCACCCTCGTGTCGGCTTTCCTTTTGAAAATCAATCTTGTGATGGTACCCTCAGGGTATGAGACCGCTTTCGTGTCGGCCTACCTTAGAGTTTAGGATCTGAGACCGCCCTCGTTTCGGCTTTCCTTCTAAAATCCATCTTTTGATGGTACCGTCTGGTTATGAGATCGCCTTCGTGTCGGCCTACCTTAGAGATTAGGATCTGAGACCGTCCTCATGTCGGCTTTCCTTCTAAAATCCATCTTGTGATTGTACCCTCTGGTTATGAGACCGCCTTCGTGTTGGCCTACCTTAGAGTTTAGGATCTGAGACCGGCCTCGGGTGGCTTTCCTTCTAAAATAAATCTTGTGATGGTAACCTCTGGTTATGAGACCGCCTTCGTGTCGGCCTTCCTTAGAGTTTAGGATCTGAGACCGGCCTCGTGTCGGCTTTCCTTCTAAAATCCATCTTGTGATGCTAACCTCTGGTTATGAGACCGCCATCATGTCGGCCTAACTTATAGTTTAGGATCTGAGAGCGCCCTCGTGTCAGCTTTCCTTCTAAAATATATTTGATGGTAACCTCTGGTTATGAGACCGCCTTCGTGTCGACCAACCTTAGTGTTTTGGATCTGTGACCGCCCTCGTGTCGGCTTTCCTTTTGAAATTCCATCTTGTGATGCTAACCTCTGGTTATGAGACCGCCTTCGTGTCGGCCTACCTTAGAGTTTAGGATCTGAGACCGCCCTCCTGTCGGCTTTCCTTCTAAAATCCATCTTGTGATGGTAACCTCTAGTTATGAGACCGCCTTCGTGTCAGCCTACCTTAAAGATTAGGATCTGAGACCGCCCTCGTGACGACTTTCCTTCTAAAATCCATCATGTGATGGTACCCTCTGGTTATGAGGTAGCCTTCGTGTTGGCCTACCTTAGAGTTTAGAATCTGAGACCGGCCTCGTGTCGGTTTTCCTTCTAAAATCCATCTTGTGATGGTAACCTCTGGTAATGAGACCGCCTTCGTGTTGGCCTACCTTATAGTTTAGGATTTGAGAGCGCCCTCGTGTCAGCTTTTCTTCTAAAATCTATCTGATGGTAACCTCTGGTTATGAGACCGCCTTCGTGTCGACCTACCTTAGAGTTTTGGATCTGTGACCGCCCTCGTGTCGGCTTTCCTTTTGAAAATCCATCTTGTGATGCTAACCTCTGGTTATGAGACCGCCTTCGTGTCGGCCTGCCTTAGACTTTAGGATCTGAGGCCGCCCTCGTGTCGGATTTCCTTCTAAAATCTAACTTGTGATGGTACCGTCTGGTTATGAGACCGCCTTCGTGTCGGCCTACCTTAGAGTTTAGGATCGGAGACCACCCTCGTGTCGGCTTTCCTTTTGAAAATCAATCTTGTGATGGTACCCTCAGGGTATGAGACCGCTTTCGTGTCGGCCTACCTTAGAGTTTAGGATCTGAGACCGCCCTCGTGTCGGCTTTCCTTCTAAAATCCATCTTTTGCTGGTACCGTCTGGTTATGAGATCGCCTTCGAGTCGGCCTACCTTAGAGATTAGGATCTGAGACCGTCCTCATGTCGGCTTTCCTTCTAAAATCCATCTTGTGATTGTACCCTCTGGTTATGAGACCGCCTTCGTGTTGGCCTACCTTAGAGTTTAGGATCTGAGACCGGCCTCGGGTGGCTTTCCTTCTAAAATCAATCTTGTGATGGTAACCTCTGGTTATGAGACCGCCTTCGTGTCGGCCTTCCTTAGAGTTTAGGATCTGAGACCGGCCTCGTGTCGGCTTTCCTTCTAAAATCCATCTTGTGATGCTAACCTCTGGTTATGAGACCGCCATCATGTCGGCCTAACTTACAGTTTAGGATCTGAGAGCGCCCTCGTGTCAGCTTTCCTTCTAAAATATATTTGATGGTAACCTCTGGTTATGAGACCGCCTTCGTGTCGACCAACCTTAGTGTTTTGGATCTGTGACCGCCCTCGTGTCGGCTTTCCTTTTGAAATTCCATCTTGTGATGCTAACCTCTGGTTATGAGACCGCCTTCGTGTCGGCCTACCTTAGAGTTTAGGATCTGAGACCGCCCTCCTGTCGGCTTTCCTTCTAAAATCCATCTTGTGATGGTAACCTCTGGTTATGAGACCGCCTTCGTGTCAGCCTACCTTAAAGATTAGGATCTGAGACCGCCCTCGTGTCGGCTTTCCTTCTAAAATCCATCATGTGATGGTACCCTCTGGTTATGAGGTAGCCTTCGTGTTGGCCTACCTTAGAGTTTAGAATCTGAGACCGGCCTCGTGTCGGTTTTCCTTCTAGAATCCATCTTGTGATGGTAACCTCTGGTAATGAGACCGCCTTCGTGTCGGCCTACCTTATAGTTTAGGATCTGAGAGCGCCCTCGTGTCAGCTTTTCTTCTAAAATCTATCTGATGGTAACCTCTGGTTATGAGACCGCCTTCGTGTCGACCTACCTTAGAGTTTTGGATCTGTGACCGCCCTCGTGTCGGATTTCCTTTTGAAAATCCATCTTGTGATGCTAACCTCTGGTTATGAGACCGCCTTCGTGTCGGCCTACCTTAGAGTTTAGGATCGGAGACCACCCTCGTGTCGGCTTTCCTTTTGAAAATCAATCGTGTGATGGTACCCTCAGGGTATGAGACCGCTTTCGTGTCGGCCTACCTTAGAGTTTAGGATCTGAGACCGCCCTCGTGTCGGCTTTCCTTCTAAAATCCATCTTTTGATGGTACCGTCTGGTTATGAGACCGCCTTCGTGTCGGCCTACCTTAGAGATTAGGATCTGAGACCGTCCTCATGTCGGCTTTCCTTCTAAAATCCATCTTGTGATTGTACCCTCTGGTTATGAGACCGCCTTTGTGTTGGCCTACCTTAGAGTTTAGGATCTGAGACCGGCCTCGGGCGGCTTTCCTTCTAAAATCAATCTTGTGATGGTAACCTCTGGTTATGAGACCGCCTTCGTGTCGGCCTACCTTAGAGTTTAGGATCTGAGGCCGCCCTCGTGTCGGATTTCCTTCTAAAATCTAACTTGTGATGGTACCCTCTGGTTATGAGACCGCCTTCGTGTCGGCCTACCTCAGAGTTTAGGATCGGAGACCACCCTCGTGTCGGCTTTCCTTTTGAAAATCAATCTTGTGATGGTACCCTCAGGGTATGAGACCGCTTTCGTGTCGGCCTACCTTAGAGTTTAGGATCTGAGACCGCCCTCGTGTCGGCTTTCCTTCTAAAATCCATCTTTTGCTGGTACCGTCTGGTTATGAGATCGCCTTCGTGTCGGCCTACCTTAGAGATTAGGATCTGAGACCGTCCTCATGTCGGATTTCCTTCTAAAATCCATCTTGTGATTGTACCCTCTGGTTATGAGACCGCCTTCGTGTTGGCCTACCTTAGAGTTTAGGATCTGAGACCGGCCTCGGGTGGCTTTCCTTCTAAAATCAATCTTGTGATGGTAACCTCTGGTTATGAGACCGCCTTCGTGTCGGCCTTCCTTAGAGTTTAGGATCTGAGACCGGCCTCGTGTCGGCTTTCCTTCTAAAATCCATCTTGTGATGCTAACCTCTGGTTATGAGACCGCCATCATGTTGGCCTAACTTACAGTTTAGGATCTGAGAGCGCCCTCGTGTCAGCTTTCCTTCTAAAATATATTTGATGGTAACCTCTGGTTATGAGACCGCCTTCGTGTCGACCAACCTTAGTGTTTTGGATCTGTGACCGCCCTCGTGTCGGCTTTCCTTTTGAAAATCCATCTTGTGATGCTAACCTCTGGTTATGAGACCGCCTTCGTGTCGGCCTACCTTAGAGTTTAGGATCTGAGGCCGCCCTCGTGTCGGATTTCCTTCTAAAATCTAACTTGTGATGGTACCCTCTGGTTATGAGACCGCCTTCGTGTCGGCCTACCTTAGAGTTTAGGATCGGAGACCACCCTCGTGTCGGCTTTCCTTTTGAAAATCAATCTTGTGATGGTACCCTCAGGGTATGAGACCGCTTTCGTGTCGGCCTACCTTAGAGTTTAGGATCTGAGACCGCCCTCGTGTCGGCTTTCCTTCTAAAATCCATCTTTTGATGGTACCGTCTGGTTATGAGACCGCCTTCGTGTCGGCCTACCTTAGAGATTAGGATCTGAGACCGTCCTCATGTCGGCTTTCCTTCTAAAATCCATCTTGTGATTGTACCCTCTGGTTATGAGACCGCCTTCGTGTTGGCCTACCTTAGAGTTTAGGATCTGAGACCGGCCTCGGGCGGCTTTCCTTCTAAAATCAATCTTGTGATGGTAACCTCTGGTTATGAGACCGCCTTCGTGTCGGCCTACCTTAGAGTTTAGGATCTGAGGCCGCCCTCGTGTCGGATTTCCTTCTAAAATCTAACTTGTGATGGTACCCTCTGGTTATGAGACCGCCTTCGTGTCGGCCTACCTTAGAGTTTAGGATCGGAGACCACCCTCGTGTCGGCTTTCCTTTTGAAAATCAATCTTGTGATGGTACCCTCAGGGTATGAGACCGCTTTCGTGTCTGCCTACCTTAGAGTTTAGGATCTGAGACCGCCCTCGTGTCGGCTTTCCTTCTAAAATCCATCTTTTGATGGTACCGTCTGGTTATGAGACCGCCTTCGTGTCGGCCTACCTTAGAGATTAGGATCTGAGACCGTCCTCATGTCGGCTTTCCTTCTAAAATCCATCTTGTGATTGTACCCTCTGGTTATGAGACCGCCTTCGTGTTGGCCTTCCTTAGAGTTTAGGATCTGAGACCGGCCTCGTGTCGGCTTTCCTTCTAAAATCCATCTTGTGATGCTAACCTCTAGTTATGAGACCGCCTTCGTGTCGGCCTAACTTATAGTTTAGGATCTGAGAGCTCCCTCGTGTCAGCTTTCCTTCTGAAATATATTTGATGGTAACCTCTGGTTATGAGACCGCCTTCGTGTCGAACAACCTTAGTGTTTTGGATCTGTGACCGCCCTCGTGTCGGCTTTCCTTTTGAAATTCCATCTTGTGATGCTAACCTCTGGTTATGAGACCGCCTTCGTGTCGGCCTACCTTAGAGTTTAGGATCTGAGACCGCCCTCCTGTCGGCTTTCCTTCTAAAATCCATCTTGTGATGGTAACCTCTGGTTATGAGACCGCCTTCGTGTCATCCTACCTTAGAGATTAGGATCTGAGACCGCCCTCGTGTCGGCTTTCCTTCTAAAATCCATCATGTGATGGTACCCTCTGGTTATGAGGTAGCCTTCGTGTTGGCCTACCTTAGAGTTTAGAATCTGAGACCGCCCTCGTGTCGGCTTTCCTTTTGAAAATCCATCTTGTGATGCTAACTTCTGGTTATGAGACCGCCTTCGTGTCGGCCTACCTTAGAGTTTAGGATCTGAGGCCGCCCTCGTGTCGGATTTCCTTCTAAAATCTAACTTGTGATGGTACCCTCTGGTTATGAGACCGCCTTCGTGTCGGCCTACCTTAGAGTTTAGGATCGGAGACCACCCTCGTGTCAGCTTTCCTTCTAAAATCCATCTTGTGATTGTACCCTCTGGTTATGAGACCGCCTTCGTGTTGGCCTACCTTAGAGTTTAGGATCTGAGACCGGCCTCGGGTGGCTTTCCTTCTAAAATCAATCTTGTGATGGTAACCTCTGGTTATGAGACCGCCTTCGTGTTGGCCTTCCTTAGAGTTTAGGATCTGAGACCGGCCTCGTGTCGGCTTTCCTTCTAAAATCCATCTTGTGATGCTAACCTCTGGTTATGAGACCGCCTTCGTGTCGGCCTAACTTATAGTTTAGGATCTGAGAGCGCCCTCGTGTCAGCTTTCCTTCTGAAATATATTTGATGGTAACCTCTGGTTATGAGACCGCCTTCGTGTCGACTAACCTTAGTGTTTTGGATCTGTGACCGCCCTCGTGTCGGCTTTCCTTTTGAAATTCCATCTTGTGATGCTAACCTCTGGTTATGAGACCGCCTTCGTCTCGGCCTACCTTAGAGTTTAGGATCTGAGGCCGCCCTCGTGTCGGATTTCCTTCTAAAATCTAACTTGTGATGGTACCCTCTGGTTATGAGACCGCCTTCGTGTCGGCCTACCTTAGAGTTTAGGATCGGAGACCACCCTCGTGTCGGCTTTCCTTTTGAAAATCAATCTTGTGATGGTACCCTCAGGGTATGAGACCGCTTTCGTGTCGGCCTACCTTAGAGTTTAGGATCTGAGACCGCCCTCGTGTCGGCTTTCCTTCTAAAATCCATCTTTTGATGGTACCGTCTGGTTATGAGACCGCCTTCGTGTCGGCCTACCTTAGAGATTAGGATCTGAGACCGTCCTCATGTCGGCTTTCCTTCTAAAATCCATCTTGTGATTGTACCCTCTGGTTATGAGACCGCCTTCGTGTTGGCCTACCTTAGAGTTTAGGATCTGAGACCGGCCTCGGGCGGCTTTCCTTCTAAAATCAATCTTGTGATGGTAACCTCTGGTTATGAGACCGCCTTCGTGTCGGCCTACCTTAGAGTTTAGGATCTGAGGCCGCCCTCGTGTCGGATTTCCTTCTAAAATCTAACTTGTGATGGTACCCTCTGGTTATGAGACCGCCTTCGTGTCGGCCTACCTTAGAGTTTAGGATCGGAGACCACCCTCGTGTCGGCTTTCCTTTTGAAAATCAATCTTGTGATGGTACCCTCAGGGTATGAGACCGCTTTCGTGTCGGCCTACCTTAGAGTTTAGGATCTGAGACCGCCCTCGTGTCGGCTTTCCTTCTAAAATCCATCTTTTGATGGTACCGTCTGGTTATGAGACCGCCTTCGTGTCGGCCTACCTTAGAGATTAGGATCTGAGACCGTCCTCATGTCGGCTTTCCTTCTAAAATCCATCTTGTGATTGTACCCTCTGGTTATGAGACCGCCTTCGTGTTGGCCTTCCTTAGAGTTTAGGATCTGAGACCGGCCTCGTGTCGGCTTTCCTTCTAAAATCCATCTTGTGATGCTAACCTCTAGTTATGAGACCGCCTTCGTGTCGGCCTAACTTATAGTTTAGGATCTGAGAGCTCCCTCGTGTCAGCTTTCCTTCTGAAATATATTTGATGGTAACCTCTGGTTATGAGACCGCCTTCGTGTCGAACAACCTTAGTGTTTTGGATCTGTGACCGCCCTCGTGTCGGCTTTCCTTTTGAAATTCCATCTTGTGATGCTAACCTCTGGTTATGAGACCGCCTTCGTGTCGGCCTACCTTAGAGTTTAGGATCTGAGACCGCCCTCCTGTCGGCTTTCCTTCTAAAATCCATCTTGTGATGGTAACCTCTGGTTATGAGACCGCCTTCGTGTCATCCTACCTTAGAGATTAGGATCTGAGACCGCCCTCGTGTCGGCTTTCCTTCTAAAATCCATCATGTGATGGTACCCTCTGGTTATGAGGTAGCCTTCGTGTTGGCCTACCTTAGAGTTTAGAATCTGAGACCGGCCTCGTGTCGGTTTTCCTTCTAAAATCCATCTTGTGATGGTAACCTCTGGTCATGAGATCGCCTTCGTGTCGGCCTACCTTATAGTTTAGGATCTGAGAGCGCCCTCGTGTCAGCTTTTCTTCTAAAATCTATCTGATGGTAACCTCTGGTTATGAGACCGCCTTCGTGTTGACCTACCTTAGAATTTTGGATCTGTGACCGCCCTCGTGTCGGCTTTCCTTTTGAAAATCCATCTTGTGATGCTAACTTCTGGTTATGAGACCGCCTTCGTGTCGGCCTACCTTAGAGTTTAGGATCTGAGGCCGCCCTCGTGTCGGATTTCCTTCTAAAATCTAACTTGTGATGGTACCCTCTGGTTATGAGACCGCCTTCGTGTCGGCCTACCTTAGAGTTTAGGATCGGAGACCACCCTCGTGTCAGCTTTCCTTCTAAAATCCATCTTGTGATTGTACCCTCTGGTTATGAGACCGCCTTCGTGTTGGCCTACCTTAGAGTTTAGGATCTGAGACCGGCCTCGGGTGGCTTTCCTTCTAAAATCAATCTTGTGATGGTAACCTCTGGTTATGAGACCGCCTTCGTGTTGGCCTTCCTTAGAGTTTAGGATCTGAGACCGGCCTCGTGTCGGCTTTCCTTCTAAAATCCATCTTGTGATGCTAACCTCTGGTTATGAGACCGCCTTCGTGTCGGCCTAACTTATAGTTTAGGATCTGAGAGCGCCCTCGTGTCAGCTTTCCTTCTGAAATATATTTGATGGTAACCTCTGGTTATGAGACCGCCTTCGTGTCGACTAACCTTAGTGTTTTGGATCTGTGACCGCCCTCGTGTTGGCTTTCCTTTTGAAATTCCATCTTGTGATGCTAACCTCTGGTTATGAGACCGCCTTCGTCTCGGCCTACCTTAGAGTTTAGGATCTGAGACCGCCCTCTTGTCGGCTTTCCTTCTAAAATCCATCTTGTGATGGTAACCTCTGGTTATGAGACCGCCTTCGTGTCATCCTACCTTAGAGATTAGGATCTGAGACCGCCCTCGTGTCGGCTTTCCTTCTAAAATCCATCATGTGATGGTACCCTCTGGTTATGAGGTAGCCTTCGTGTTGGCCTACCTTAGAGTTTAGAATCTGAGACCGGCCTCGTGTCGGTTTTCCTTCTAAAATCTATCTTGTGATGGTAACCTCTGGTTATGAGACCGCCTTCGTGTCGGCCTACCTTATAGTTTAGGATCTGAGAGCGCCCTCGTGTCAGCTTTTCTTCTAAAATCTATCTGATGGTAACCTCTGGTTATGAGACCGCCTTCGTGTTGACCTACCTTAGAATTTTGGATCTGTGACCGCCCTCGTGTCGGCTTTCCTTTTGAAAATCCATCTTGTGATGCTAACCTCTGGTTATGAGACCGCCTTCGTGTCGGCCTACCTTAGAGTTTAGGATCGGAGACCACCCTCGTGTCGGCTTTCCTTTTGAAAATCAATCTTGTGATGGTACCCTCAGGGTATGAGACCGCTTTCGTGTCGGCCTACCTTAGAGTTTAGGATCTGAGACCGCCCTCGTGTCGGATTTCCTTCTAAAATCCATCTTTTGATGGTACCGTCTGGTTATGAGATCGCCTTCGTGTCGGCCTACCTTAGAGATTAGGATCTGAGACCGTCCTCATGTCGGCTTTCCTTCTAAAATCCATCTTGTGATTGTACCCTCTGGTTATGAGACCGCCTTCGTGTTGGCCTACCTTAGAGTTTAGGATCTGAGACCGGCCTCGGGTGGCTTTCCTTCTAAAATCAATCTTGTGATGGTAACCTCTGGTTATGAGACCGCCTTCGTGTCGGCCTTCCTTAGAGTTTAGGATCTGAGACCGGCCTCGTGTCGGCTTTCCTTCTAAAATCCATCTTGTGATGCTAACCTCTGGTTATGAGACCGCCTTCGTGTCGGCCTAACTTATAGTTTAGGATCTGAGAGCGCCCTCGTGTCAGCTTTCCTTCTGAAATATATTTGATGGTAACCTCTGGTTATGAGACCGCCTTCGTGTCGACTAACCTTAGTGTTTTGGATCTGTGACCGCCCTCGTGTCGGCTTTCCTTTTGAAATTCCATCTTGTGATGCTAACCTCTGGTTATGAGACCGCCTTCGTCTCGGCCTACCTTAGAGTTTAGGATCTGAGACCGCCCTCCTGTCGGCTTTCCTTCTAAAATCCATCTTGTGATGGTAACCTCTGGTTATGAGACCGCCTTCGTGTCATCCTACCTTAGAGATTAGGATCTGAGACCGCCCTCGTGTCGGCTTTCCTTCTAAAATCCATCATGTGATGGTACCCTCTGGTTATGAGGTAGCCTTCGTGTTGGCCTACCTTAGAGTTTAGAATCTGAGACCGGCCTCGTGTCGGTTTTCCTTCTAAAATCTGTCTTGTGATGGTAACCTCTGGTTATGAGACCGCCTTCGTGTCGGCCTACCTTATAGTTTAGGATCTGAGAGCGCCCTCGTGTCAGCTTTTCTTCTAAAATCTATCTGATGGTAACCTCTGGTTATGAGACCGCCTACGTGTTGACCTACCTTAGAATTTTGGATCTGTGACCGCCCTCGTGTCGGCTTTCCTTTTGAAAATCCATCTTGTGATGCTAACCTCTGGTTATGAGACCGCCTTCGTGTCGGCCTACCTTAGAGTTTAGGATCGGAGACCACCCTCGTGTCGGCTTTCCTTTTGAAAATCAATCTTGTGATGGTACCCTCAGGGTATGAGACCGCTTTCGTGTCGGCCTACCTTAGAGTTTAGGATCTGAGACCGCCCTCGTGTCGGCTTTCCTTCTAAAATCCATCTTTTGATGGTACCGTCTGGTTATGAGATCGCCTTCGTGTCGGCCTACCTTAGAGATTAGGATCTGAGACCGTCCTCATGTCGGCTTTCCTTCTAAAATCCATCTTGTGATTGTACCCTCTGGTTATGAGACCGCCTTCGTGTTGGCCTACCTTAGAGTTTAGGATCTGAGACCGGCCTCGGGTGGCTTTCCTTCTAAAATCAATCTTGTGATGGTAACCTCTGGTTATGAGACCGCCTTCGTGTCGGCCTTCCTTAGAGTTTAGGATCTGAGACCGGCCTCGTGTCGGCTTTCCTTCTAAAATCCATCTTGTGATGCTAACCTCTGGTTATGAGACCGCCATCATGTCGGCCTAACTTATAGTTTAGGATCTGAGAGCGCCCTCGTGTCAGCTTTCCTTCTAAAATATATTTGATGGTAACCTCTGGTTATGAGACCGCCTTCGTGTCGACCAACCTTAGTGTTTTGGATCTGTGACCGCCCTCGTGTCGGCTTTCCTTTTGAAATTCCATCTTGTGATGCTAACCTCTGGTTATGAGACCGCCTTCGTGTCGGCCTACCTTAGAGTTTAGGATCTGAGACCGCCCTCCTGTCGGCTTTCCTTCTAAAATCCATCTTGTGATGGTAACCTCTGGTTATGAGACCGCCTTCGTGTCAGCCTACCTTAAAGATTAGGATCTGAGACCGCCCTCGTGTCGGCTTTCCTTCTAAAATCCATCATGTGATGGTACCCTCTGGTTATGAGGTAGCCTTCGTGTTGGCCTACCTTAGAGTTTAGAATCTGAGACCGGCCTCGTGTCGGTTTTCCTTCTAAAATCCATCTTGTGATGGTAACCTCTGGTAATGAGACCGCCTTCGTGTCGGCCTACCTTATAGTTTAGGATTTGAGAGCGCCCTCGTGTCAGCTTTTCTTCTAAAATCTATCTGATGGTAACCTCTGGTTATGAGACCGCCTTCGTGTCGACCTACCTTAGAGTTTTGGATCTGTGACCGCCCTCGTGTCGGCTTTCCTTTTGAAAATCCATCTTGTGATGCTAACCTCTGGTTATGAGACCGCCTTCGTGTCGGCCTACCTTAGAGTTTAGGATCTGAGGCCGCCCTCGTGTCGGATTTACTTCTAAAATCTAACTTGTGATGGTACCCTCTGGTTATGAGACCGCCTTCGTGTCGGCCTACCTTAGAGTTTAGGATCGGAGACCACCCTCGTGTCGGCTTTCCTTTTGAAAATCAATCTTGTGATGGTACCCTCAGGGTATGAGACCGCTTTCGTGTCGGCCTACCTTAGAGTTTAGGATCTGAGACCGCCCTCGTGTCGGCTTTCCTTCTAAAATCCATCTTTTGATGGTACCGTCTGGTTATGAGACCGCCTTCGTGTCGGCCTACCTTAGAGATTAGGATCTGAGACCGTCCTCATGTCGGCTTTCCTTCTAAAATCCATCTTGTGATTGTACCCTCTGGTTATGAGACCGCCTTCGTGTTGGCCTACCTTAGAGTTTAGGATATGAGACCGGCCTCGGGCGGCTTTCCTTCTAAAATCAATCTTGTGATGGTAACCTCTGGTTATGAGACCGCCTTCGTGTCGGCCTTCCTTAGAGTTTAGGATCTGAGACCGGCCTCGTGTCGGCTTTCCTTCTAAAATCCATCTTGTGATGCTAACCTCTAGTTATGAGACCGCCTTCGTGTCGGCCTAACTTATAGTTTAGGATCTGAGAGCTCCCTCGTGTCAGCTTTCCTTCTGAAATATATTTGATGGTAACCTCTGGTTATGAGACCGCCTTCGTGTCGACCTACCTTAGTGTTTTGGATCTGTGACCGCCCTCGTGTCGGCTTTCCTTTTGAAATTCCATCTTGTGATGCTAACCTCTGGTTATGAGACCGCCTTCGTGTCGGCCTACCTTAGAGTTTAGGATCTGAGACCGCCCTCCTGTCGGCTTTCCTTCTAAAATCCATCTTGTGATGGTAACCTCTGGTTATGAGACCGCCTTCGTGTCATCCTACCTTAGAGATTAGGATCTGAGACCGCCCTCGTGTCGGCTTTCCTTCTAAAATCCATCATGTGATGGTACCCTCTGGTTATGAGGTAACCTTCGTGTTGGCCTACCTTAGAGTTTAGAATCTGAGACCGGCCTCGTGTCGGTTTTCCTTCTAAAATCCATCTTGTGATGGTAACCTCTGGTTATGAGATCGCCTTCGTGTCGGCCTACCTTATAGTTTAGGATCTAAGAGCGCCCTCGTGTCAGCTTTTCTTCTAAAATCTATCTGATGGTAACCTCTGGTTATGAGACCGCCTTCGTGTTGACCTACCTTAGAATTTTGTATCTGTGACCGCCCTCCTGTCGGCTTTCCATTTGAAAACCCATCTTGTGATGCTAACTTCTGGTTATGAGACCGCCTTCGTGTCGGCCTACCTTAGAGTTTAGGATCTAAGGCCGCCCTCATGTCGGATTTCCTTCTAAAATCTAACTTGTGATGGTACCCTCTGGTTATGAGACCGCCTTCGTGTCGGCCTACCTTAGAGTTTAGGATCGGAGACCACCCTCGTGTCGGCTTTCCTTTTGAAAATTAATCTTGTGATGGTACCCTCAGGGTATGGGACCGCTTTCGTGTCGGCCTACCTTAGAGTTTAGGATCTGAGACCGCCCTCGTGTCGGCTTTCCTTCTAAAATCCATCTTGTGATTGTACCCTCTGGTTATGAGACCGCCTTCGTGTCGGCCTACCTTAGAGTTTAGGATCTGAGACCGGCCTCGGGTGGCTTTCCTTCTAAAATCAATCTTGTGATGGTAACCTCTAGTTATGAGACCGCCTTCGTGTCGGCCTTCCTTAGAGTTTAGGATCTGAGACCGGCCTCGTGTCGGCTTTCCTTCTAAAATCCATCTTGTGATGCTAACCTCTGGTTATGAGACCGCCTTCGTGTCGGCCTAACTTATAGTTTAGGATCTGAGAGCGCCCTCGTGTCAGCTTTCCTTCTGAAATATATTTGATGGTAACCTCTGGTTATGAGACCGCCTTCGTGTCGACTAACCTTAGTGTTTTGGATCTGTGACCGCCCTCGTGTCGGCTTTCCTTTTGAAATTCCATCTTGTGATGCTAACCTCTGGTTATGAGACCGCCTTCGTGTCGGCCTACCTTAGAGTTTAGGATCTGAGACCGCCCTCCTGTCGGCTTTCCTTCTAAAATCCATCTTGTGATGGTAACCTCTGGTTATGAGACCGCCTTCGTGTCATCCTACCTTAGAGATTAGGATCTGAGACCGCCCTCGTGTCGGCTTTCCTTCTAAAATCCATCATGTGATGGTACCCTCTGGTTATGAGGTAGCCTTCGTGTTGGCCTACCTTAGAGTTTAGAATCTGAGACCGGCCTCGTGTCGGTTTTCCTTCTAAAATCTATCTTGTGATGGTAACCTCTGGTTATGAGACCGCCTTCGTGTCGGCCTACCTTATAGTTTAGGATCTGAGAGCGCCCTCGTGTCAGCTTTTCTTCTAAAATCTATCTGATGGTAACCTCTGGTTATGAGACCGCCTTCGTGTTGACCTACCTTAGAATTTTGGATCTGTGACCGCCCTCGTGTCGGCTTTCCTTTTGAAAATCCATCTTGTGATGCTAACCTCTGGTTAAGAGACCGCCTTCGTTTCGGCCTACCTTAGAGTTTAGGATCGGAGACCACCCTCGTGTCGGCTTTCCTTTTGAAAATCAATCTTGTGATGGTACCCTCAGGGTATGAGACCGCTTTCGTGTCGGCCTACCTTAGAGTTTAGGATCTGAGACCGCCCTCGTGTCGGCTTTCCTTCTAAAATCCATCTTTTGATGGTACCGTCTGGTTATGAGACCGCCTTCGTGTCGGCCTACCTTAGAGATTAGGATCTGAGACCGTCATCATGTCGGCTTTCCTTTTAAAATCCATCTTGTGATGGTACCCTCTGGTTATGAGACCGCCTTCGTGTTGGCCTACCTTAGAGTTTAGGATCTGAGACCGGCCTCGGGCGGCTTTCCTTCTAAAATCAATCTTGTGACGGTAACCTCTGGTTATGAGACCGCCTTCGTGTCGGCCTTCCTTAGAGTTTAGGATCTGAGACCGGCCTCGTGTCGGCTTTCCTTCTAAAATCCATCTTGTGATGCTAACCTCTGGTTATGAGACCGCCTTCGTGTCGGCCTAACTTATAGTTTAGGATCTGAGAGCGCCCTCGTGTCAGCTTTCCTTCTGAAATATATTTGATGGTAACCTCTGGTTATGAGACCGCCTTCGTGTCGACCAACCTTAGTGTTTTGGATCTGTGACCGCCCTCGTGTCGGCTTTCCTTTTGAAATTCCATCTTGTGATGCTAACCTCTGGTTATGAGACCGCCTTCGTGTCGGCCTACCTTAGAGTTTAGGATCTGAGACCGCCCTCCTGTCGGCTTTCCTTCTAAAATCCATCTTGTGATGGTAACCTCTGGTTATGAGGTAGCCTTCGTGTTGGCCTACCTTAGAGTTTAGAATCTGAGACCGGCCTCGTGTCGGCTTTCCTTCTAAAATCCATCATGTGATGGTACCCTCTGGTTATGAGGTAGCCTTCGTGTTGGCCTACCTTAGAGTTTAGAATCTGAGACAGGCCTCGTGTCGGTTTTCCTTCTAAAATCCATCTTGTGATGGTAACCTCTGGTTATGAGACCGCCTTCGTGTCGGCCTACCTTATAGTTTAGGATCTGAGAGCGCCCTCGTGTCAGCTTTTCTTCTAAAATCTATCTGATGGTAACCTCTGGTTATGAGACCGCCTTCGTGTCGACCTACCTTAGAGTTTTGGATCTGTGACCGCCCTCGTGTCGGCTTTCCTTTTGAAAATCCATCTTATGATGCTAACCTCTGGTTATGAGACCGCCTTCGTGTCGGCCTACCTTAGAGTTTAGGATCTGAGGCCGCCCTCGTGTCGGATTTCCTTCTAAAATCTAACTTGTGATGGTACCCTCTGGTTATGAGACCGCCTTCGTGTCGGCCTACCTTAGAGTTAAGGATCGGAGACCACCCTCGTGTCGGCTTTCCTTTTGAAAATCAATCTTGTGATGGTACCCTCAGGGTATGAGACCGCTTTCGTGTCGGCCTACCTTAGAGTTTAGGATCTGAGACCGCCCTCGTGTCGGCTTTCCTTCTAAAATCCATCTTTTGATGGTACCGTCTGGTTATGAGACCGCCTTCGTGTCGGCCTACCTTAGAGATTAGGATCTGAGACCGTCATCATGTCGGCTTTCCTTCTAAAATACATCTTGTGATGGTACCCTCTGGTTATGAGACCGCCTTCGTGTTGGCCTACCTTAGAGTTTAGGATCTGAGACCGGCCTCGGGCGGCTTTCCTTCTAAAATCAATCTTGTGACGGTAACCTCTGGTTATGAGACCGTGTTCGTGTCGGCCTTCCTTAGAGTTTAGGATCTGAGACAGGCCTGGTTGTGGCTTTCCTTCTAAAATCCATCTTGTGATGCTAACCTCTGGTTATGAGACCGCCTTCGTGTCGGCCTAACTTATAGTTTAGGATCTGAGAGCGCCCTCGTGTCAGCTTTCCTTCTAAAATATATTTGATGGTAACCTCTGGTTATGAGACCGCCTTCGTGTCGACCAACCTTAGTGTTTTGGATCTGTGACCGCCCTCGTGTCGGCTTTCCTTTTGAAATTCCATCTTGTGATGCTAACCTCTGGTTATGAGACCGCCTTCGTGTCGGCCTACCTTAGAGTTTAGGATCTGAGACCGCCCTCCTGTCGGCTTTCCTTCTAAAATCCATCTTGTGATGGTAACCTCTGGTTATGAGACCGCCTTCGTGTCAGCCTACCTTAGAGATTAGGATCTGAGACCGCCCTCATGTCGACTTTCCTTCTAAAATCCATCATGTGATGGTACCCTCTGGTTATGAGGTAGCCTTCGTGTTGGCCTACCTTAGAGTTTAGAATATGAGACCGGCCTCGTGTCGGTTTTCCTTCTAAAATCCATCTTGTGATGGTAACCTCTGGTTATGAGACCGCCTTCGTGTCGGCCTACCTTATAGTTTTGGATCTGAGAGCGCCCTCGTGTCAGCTTTTCTTCTAAAATCTATCTGATGGTAACCTCTGGTTATGAGACCGCCTTCGTGTCGACCTACCTTAGAGTTTTGGATCTGTGACCGCCCTCGTGTCGGCTTTCCTTTTGAAAATCCATCTTGTGATGCTAACCTCTAGTTATGAGACCGCCTTCGTGTCGGCCTACCTTAGAGTTTAGGATCTGAGGCCGCCCTCGTGTCGGATTTCCTTCTAAAATCCATCTTGTGATGGTAACCTCTGGTTATGAGACCGCCTTCGTGTCAGCCTACCTTAGAGAGTAGGATCTGAGACCGCCCTCGTGTCGGCTTTCCTTCTAAAATCCATCATGTGATGGTACCCTCTGGTTATGAGGTAGCCTTCGTGTTGGCCTACCTTAGAGTTTAGAATATGAGACTGGCCTCGTGTCGGTTTTCCTTCTAAAATCCATCTTGTGATGGTAACCTCTGGTTATGAGACCGCCTTCGTGTCGGCCTACCTTATAGTTTTGGATCTGAGAGCGCCCTCGTGTCAGCTTTTCTTCTAAAATCTATCTGATGGTAACCTCTGGTGATGAGACCGCCTTCGTGTCGACCTACCTTAGAGTTTTGGATCTGTGACCGCCCTCGTGTCGGCTTTCCTTTTGAAAATCCATCTTGTGATGCTAACCTCTGGTTATGAGACCGCCTTCGTGTCGGCCTACCTTAGAGTTTAAGATCTGAGGCCGCCCTCGTGTCGGATTTCCTTCTAAAATCTAACTTGTGATGGTACCCTCTGGTTATGAGACCGCCTTCGTGTCGGCCTACCTTAGAGTTTAGGATCGGAGACCACCCTCGTGTCGGCTTTCCTTTTGAAAATCAATCTTGTGATGGTACCCTCAGGGTATGAGACCGCTTTCGTGTCGGCCTACCTTAGAGTTTAGGATATGAGACCGCCCTCGTGTCGGCTTTCCTTCTAAAATCCATCTTTTGATGGTACCGTCTGGTTATGAGACCGCCTTCGTGTCGGCCTACCTTAGAGATTAGGATCTGAGACCGTCCTCATGTCGGCTTTCCTTCTAAAATCCATCTTGTGATTGTTCCCTCGGGTTATGAGACCGCCTTCGTGTTGGCCTACCTTAGAGTTTAGGATCTGAGACCGGCCTCGGGCGGCTTTCCTTCTAAAATCAATCTTGTGATGGTAACCTCTGGTTATGAGACAGCCTTCATGTCGGCCTCCCTTAGAGTTTAGGATCTGAGACCGGCCTCGTGTCGGCTTTCCTTCTAAAATCCATCTTGTGATGCTAACCTCTGGTTATGAGACCGCCTTCGTGTCGGCCTAAGTTATAGTTTAGGATCTGAGAGCGCCCTCGTGTCAGCTTTCCTTCTGAAATATATTTGATGGTAACCTCTGGTTATGAGACCGCCTTTGTGTCGACCAACCTTAGTGTTTTGGATCTGTGACCGCCCTCGTGTCGGCTTTCCTTTTAAAATTCCATCTTGTGATGCTAACCTCTGGTTATGAGACTGCCTTCGTGTCGGCCTACCTTAGAGTTTAGGATCTGAGACCGCCCTCCTGTCGGCTTTCCTTCTAAAATCCATCTTGTGATGGTAACCTCTGGTTATGAGACCGCCTTCGTGTCATCCTACCTTAGAGATTAGGATTTGAGACCGCCCTCGTGTCGGCTTTCCTTCTAAAATCCATCATGTGATGGTACCCTCTGGTTATGAGGTAGCCTTCGTGTTGGCCTACCTTAGAGTTTAGGATCTGAGACCGCCCTCCTGTCGGCTTTCCTTCTAAAATCCATCTTGTGATGGTAACCTCTGGTTATGAGACCGCCTTCGTGTCATCCTACCTTAGAGATTAGGATTTGAGACCGCCCTCGTGTCGGCTTTCCTTCTAAAATCCATCATGTGATGGTACCCTCTGGTTATGAGGTAGCCTTCGTGTTGTCCTACCTTAGAGTTTAGAATCTGAGACCGGCCTCGTGTCGGTTTTCCTTCTAAAATCCATCTTGTGATGGTAACCTCTGGTTATGAGACCGCCTTCGTGTCGGCCTACCTTATAGTTTAGGATCTGAGAGCGCCCTCGTGTCAGCTTTTCTTCTAAAATCTATCTGATGGTAACCTCTGGTTATGAGACCACCTTCGTGTCGACCTACCTTAGAGTTTTGGATCTGTGACCGCCCTCGTGTCGGCTTTCCTTTTAAAATTCCATCTTGTGATGCTAACCTCTGGTTATGAGACTGCCTTCGTGTCGGCCTACCTTAGAGTTTAGGATCTGAGACCGCCCTCCTGTCGGCTTTCCTTCTAAAATCCATCTTGTGATGGTAACCTCTGGTTATGAGACCGCCTTCGTGTCATCCTACCTTAGAGATTAGGATTTGAGACCGCCCTCGTGTCGGCTTTCCTTCTAAAATCCATCATGTGATGGTACCCTCTGGTTATGAGGTAGCCTTCGTGTTGTCCTACCTTAGAGTTTAGAATCTGAGACCGGCCTCGTGTCGGTTTTCCTTCTAAAATCCATCTTGTGATGGTAACCTCTGGTTATGAGACCGCCTTCGTGTCGGCCTACCTTATAGTTTAGGATCTGAGAGCGCCCTCGTGTCAGCTTTTCTTCTAAAATCTATCTGATGGTAACCTCTGGTTATGAGACCACCTTCGTGTCGACCTACCTTAGAGTTTTGGATCTGTGACCGCCCTCGTGTCGGCTTTCCTTTTGAAAATCCATCTTGTGATGCTAACCTCTGGTTATGAGACCGCCTTCGTGTCAGCCTACCTTAGAGTTTAGGATCTGAGGCCGCCCTCGTGTCGGATTTCCTTCTAAAATCTAACTTGTGATGGTAGCCTCTGGTTATGAGACCGCCTTCGTGTCGGCCTACCTTAGAGTTTAGGATCGGAGACCACCCTCGTGTCGGCTTTCCTTTTGAAAATCAATCTTGTGATGGTACCCTCAGGGTATGAGACCGCTTTTGTGTCGGCCTACCTTAGAGTTTAGGATCTGAGACCGCCCTCGTGTCGGCTTTCCTTCTAAAATCCATCTTTTGATGGTACCGTCTGGTTATGAGACCGCCTTCGTGTCGGCCTACCTTAGAGATTAGGATCTGAGACCGTCCTCATGTCGGCTTTCCTTCTAAAATCCATCTTGTGATTGTACCCTCTGGTTATGAGACCGCCTTCGTGTTGGCCTACCTTAGAGTTTAGGATCTGAGACCGGCCTCGGGCGGCTTTCCCTCTAAAATCAATCTTGTGATGGTAACCTCTGGTTATGAGACCGCCTTCGTGTCGGCCTTCCTTAGAGTTTAGGATCTGAGACCGGCCTCGTGTCGGCTTTCCTTCTAAAATCCATCTTGTGATGCTAACCTCTGGTTATGAGACCGCCTTCGTGTTGGCCTAATTTATAGTTTAGGATCTGAGAGCGCCCTCGTGTCAGCTTTCCTTCTGAAATATATTTGATGGTAACCTCTGGTTATGAGACCGCCTTCGTGTCGACCAACCTTAGTGTTTTGGATCTGTGACCGCCCTCGTGTCGGCTTTCCTTTTAAAATTCCATCTTGTGATGCTAACCTCTGGTTATGAGACTGCCTTCGTGTCGGCCTACCTTAGAGTTTAGGATCTGAGACCGCCCTCCTGTCGGCTTTCCTTCTAAAATCCATCTTGTGATGGTAACCTCTGGTTATGAGACCGCCTTCGTGTCATCCTACCTTAGAGATTAGGATCTGAGACCGCCCTCGTGTCGGCTTTCCTTCTAAAATCCATCATGTGATGGTACCCTCTGGTTATGAGGTAGCCTTCGTGTTGGCCTACCTTAGAGTTTAGAATCTGAGACCGGCCTCGTGTCGGTTTTCCTTCTAAAATCCATCTTGTGATGGTAACCTCTGGTTATGAGACCGCCTTCGTGTCGGCCTAACTTATAGTTTAGGATCTGAGAGCGCCCTCGTGTCAGCTTTCCTTCTGAAATATATTTGATGGTAACCTCTGGTTATGAGACCGCCTTCGTGTCGACTAACCTTAGTGTTTTGGATCTGTGACCGCCCTCGTGTCGGCTTTCCTTTTGAAATTCCATCTTGTGATGCTAACCTCTGGTTATGAGACCGCCTTCGTGTCGGCCTACCTTAGAGTTTAGGATTTGAGACCGCCCTCCTGTCGGCTTTCCTTCTAAAATCCATCTTGTGATGGTAGCCTCTGGTTATGAGACCGCCTTCGTGTCGGCCTACCTTAGAGTTTAGGATCGGAGACCACCCTCGTGTCGGCTTTCCTTCTAAAATCCATCATGTGATGGTACCCTCTGGTTATGAGGTAGCCTTCGTGTTGGCCTACCTTAGAGTTTAGAATCTGAGACCGGCCTCGTGTCGGTTTTCCTTCTAAAATCTATCTTGTGATGGTAACCTCTGGTTATGAGACCGCCTTCGTGTCGGCCTACCTTATAGTTTAGGATCTGAGAGCGCCCTCGTGTCAGCTTTTCTTCTAAAATCTATCTGATGGTAACCTCTGGTTATGAGACCGCCTTCGTGTTGACCTACCTTAGAATTTTGGATCTGTGACCGCCCTCGTGTCGGCTTTCCTTTTGAAAATCCATCTTGTGATGCTAACCTCTGGTTAAGAGACCGCCTTCGTGTCGGCCTACCTTAGAGTTTAGGATCGGAGACCACCCTCGTGTCGGCTTTCCTTTTGAAAATCAATCTTGTGATGGTACCCTCAGGGTATGAGACCGCTTTCGTGTCGGCCTACCTTAGAGTTTAGGATCTGAGACCGCCCTCGTGTCGGCTTTCCTTCTAAAATCCATCTTTTGATGGTACCGTCTGGTTATGAGACCGCCTTCGTGTCGGCCTACCTTAGAGATTAGGATCTGAGACCGTCATCATGTCGGCTTTCCTTTTAAAATCCATCTTGTGATGGTACCCTCTGGTTATGAGACCGCCTTCGTGTTGGCCTACCTTAGAGTTTAGGATCTGAGACCGGCCTCGGGCGGCTTTCCTTCTAAAATCAATCTTGTGACGGTAACCTCTGGTTATGAGACCGCCTTCGTGTCGGCCTTCCTTAGAGTTTAGGATCTGAGACCGGCCTCGTGTCGGCTTTCCTTCTAAAATCCATCTTGTGATGCTAACCTCTGGTTATGAGACCGCCTTCGTGTCGGCCTAACTTATAGTTTAGGATCTGAGAGCGCCCTCGTGTCAGCTTTCCTTCTGAAATATATTTGATGGTAACCTCTGGTTATGAGACCGCCTTCGTGTCGACCAACCTTAGTGTTTTGGATCTGTGACCGCCCTCGTGTCGGCTTTCCTTTTGAAATTCCATCTTGTGATGCTAACCTCTGGTTATGAGACCGCCTTCGTGTCGGCCTACCTTAGAGTTTAGGATCTGAGACCGCCCTCCTGTCGGCTTTCCTTCTAAAATCCATCTTGTGATGGTAACCTCTGGTTATGAGGTAGCCTTCGTGTTGGCCTACCTTAGAGTTTAGAATCTGAGACCGGCCTCGTGTCGGCTTTCCTTCTAAAATCCATCATGTGATGGTACCCTCTGGTTATGAGGTAGCCTTCGTGTTGGCCTACCTTAGAGTTTAGAATCTGAGACAGGCCTCGTGTCGGTTTTCCTTCTAAAATCCATCTTGTGATGGTAACCTCTGGTTATGAGACCGCCTTCGTGTCGGCCTACCTTATAGTTTAGGATCTGAGAGCGCCCTCGTGTCAGCTTTTCTTCTAAAATCTATCTGATGGTAACCTCTGGTTATGAGACCGCCTTCGTGTCGACCTACCTTAGAGTTTTGGATCTGTGACCGCCCTCGTGTCGGCTTTCCTTTTGAAAATCCATCTTATGATGCTAACCTCTGGTTATGAGACCGCCTTCGTGTCGGCCTACCTTAGAGTTTAGGATCTGAGGCCGCCCTCGTGTCGGATTTCCTTCTAAAATCTAACTTGTGATGGTACCCTCTGGTTATGAGACCGCCTTCGTGTCGGCCTACCTTAGAGTTAAGGATCGGAGACCACCCTCGTGTCGGCTTTCCTTTTGAAAATCAATCTTGTGATGGTACCCTCAGGGTATGAGACCGCTTTCGTGTCGGCCTACCTTAGAGTTTAGGATCTGAGACCGCCCTCGTGTCGGCTTTCCTTCTAAAATCCATCTTTTGATGGTACCGTCTGGTTATGAGACCGCCTTCGTGTCGGCCTACCTTAGAGATTAGGATCTGAGACCGTCATCATGTCGGCTTTCCTTCTAAAATACATCTTGTGATGGTACCCTCTGGTTATGAGACCGCCTTCGTGTTGGCCTACCTTAGAGTTTAGGATCTGAGACCGGCCTCGGGCGGCTTTCCTTCTAAAATCAATCTTGTGACGGTAACCTCTGGTTATGAGACCGTGTTCGTGTCGGCCTTCCTTAGAGTTTAGGATCTGAGACAGGCCTGGTTGTGGCTTTCCTTCTAAAATCCATCTTGTGATGCTAACCTCTGGTTATGAGACCGCCTTCGTGTCGGCCTAACTTATAGTTTAGGATCTGAGAGCGCCCTCGTGTCAGCTTTCCTTCTAAAATATATTTGATGGTAACCTCTGGTTATGAGACCGCCTTCGTGTCGACCAACCTTAGTGTTTTGGATCTGTGACCGCCCTCGTGTCGGCTTTCCTTTTGAAATTCCATCTTGTGATGCTAACCTCTGGTTATGAGACCGCCTTCGTGTCGGCCTACCTTAGAGTTTAGGATCTGAGACCGCCCTCCTGTCGGCTTTCCTTCTAAAATCCATCTTGTGATGGTAACCTCTGGTTATGAGACCGCCTTCGTGTCAGCCTACCTTAGAGATTAGGATCTGAGACCGCCCTCATGTCGACTTTCCTTCTAAAATCCATCATGTGATGGTACCCTCTGGTTATGAGGTAGCCTTCGTGTTGGCCTACCTTAGAGTTTAGAATATGAGACCGGCCTCGTGTCGGTTTTCCTTCTAAAATCCATCTTGTGATGGTAACCTCTGGTTATGAGACCGCCTTCGTGTCGGCCTACCTTATAGTTTTGGATCTGAGAGCGCCCTCGTGTCAGCTTTTCTTCTAAAATCTATCTGATGGTAACCTCTGGTTATGAGACCGCCTTCGTGTCGACCTACCTTAGAGTTTTGGATCTGTGACCGCCCTCGTGTCGGCTTTCCTTTTGAAAATCCATCTTGTGATGCTAACCTCTAGTTATGAGACCGCCTTCGTGTCGGCCTACCTTAGAGTTTAGGATCTGAGGCCGCCCTCGTGTCGGATTTCCTTCTAAAATCCATCTTGTGATGGTAACCTCTGGTTATGAGACCGCCTTCGTGTCAGCCTACCTTAGAGAGTAGGATCTGAGACCGCCCTCGTGTCGGCTTTCCTTCTAAAATCCATCATGTGATGGTACCCTCTGGTTATGAGGTAGCCTTCGTGTTGGCCTACCTTAGAGTTTAGAATATGAGACTGGCCTCGTGTCGGTTTTCCTTCTAAAATCCATCTTGTGATGGTAACCTCTGGTTATGAGACCGCCTTCGTGTCGGCCTACCTTATAGTTTTGGATCTGAGAGCGCCCTCGTGTCAGCTTTTCTTCTAAAATCTATCTGATGGTAACCTCTGGTGATGAGACCGCCTTCGTGTCGACCTACCTTAGAGTTTTGGATCTGTGACCGCCCTCGTGTCGGCTTTCCTTTTGAAAATCCATCTTGTGATGCTAACCTCTGGTTATGAGACCGCCTTCGTGTCGGCCTACCTTAGAGTTTAAGATCTGAGGCCGCCCTCGTGTCGGATTTCCTTCTAAAATCTAACTTGTGATGGTACCCTCTGGTTATGAGACCGCCTTCGTGTCGGCCTACCTTAGAGTTTAGGATCGGAGACCACCCTCGTGTCGGCTTTCCTTTTGAAAATCAATCTTGTGATGGTACCCTCAGGGTATGAGACCGCTTTCGTGTCGGCCTACCTTAGAGTTTAGGATATGAGACCGCCCTCGTGTCGGCTTTCCTTCTAAAATCCATCTTTTGATGGTACCGTCTGGTTATGAGACCGCCTTCGTGTCGGCCTACCTTAGAGATTAGGATCTGAGACCGTCCTCATGTCGGCTTTCCTTCTAAAATCCATCTTGTGATTGTTCCCTCGGGTTATGAGACCGCCTTCGTGTTGGCCTACCTTAGAGTTTAGGATCTGAGACCGGCCTCGGGCGGCTTTCCTTCTAAAATCAATCTTGTGATGGTAACCTCTGGTTATGAGACAGCCTTCATGTCGGCCTCCCTTAGAGTTTAGGATCTGAGACCGGCCTCGTGTCGGCTTTCCTTCTAAAATCCATCTTGTGATGCTAACCTCTGGTTATGAGACCGCCTTCGTGTCGTCCTAAGTTATAGTTTAGGATCTGAGAGCGCCCTCGTGTCAGCTTTCCTTCTGAAATATATTTGATGGTAACCTCTGGTTATGAGACCGCCTTCGTGTCGACCAACCTTAGTGTTTTGGATCTGTGACCGCCCTCGTGTCGGCTTTCCTTTTAAAATTCCATCTTGTGATGCTAACCTCTGGTTATGAGACTGCCTTCGTGTCGGCCTACCTTAGAGTTTAGGATCTGAGACCGCCCTCCTGTCGGCTTTCCTTCTAAAATCCATCTTGTGATGGTAACCTCTGGTTATGAGACCGCCTTCGTGTCATCCTACCTTAGAGATTAGGATTTGAGACCGCCCTCGTGTCGGCTTTCCTTCTAAAATCCATCATGTGATGGTACCCTCTGGTTATGAGGTAGCCTTCGTGTTGTCCTACCTTAGAGTTTAGAATCTGAGACCGGCCTCGTGTCGGTTTTCCTTCTAAAATCCATCTTGTGATGGTAACCTCTGGTTATGAGACCGCCTTCGTGTCGGCCTACCTTATAGTTTAGGATCTGAGAGCGCCCTCGTGTCAGCTTTTCTTCTAAAATCTATCTGATGGTAACCTCTGGTTATGAGACCACCTTCGTGTCGACCTACCTTAGAGTTTTGGATCTGTGACCGCCCTCGTGTCGGCTTTCCTTTTGAAAATCCATCTTGTGATGCTAACCTCTGGTTATGAGACCGCCTTCGTGTCAGCCTACCTTAGAGTTTAGGATCTGAGGCCGCCCTCGTGTCGGATTTCCTTCTAAAATCTAACTTGTGATGGTAGCCTCTGGTTATGAGACCGCCTTCGTGTCGGCCTACCTTAGAGTTTAGGATCGGAGACCACCGTCGTGTCGGCTTTCCTTTTGAAAATCAATCTTGTGATGGTACCCTCAGGGTATGAGACCGCTTTTGTGTCGGCCTACCTTAGAGTTTAGGATCTGAGACCGCCCTCGTGTCGGCTTTCCTTCTAAAATCCATCTTTTGATGGTACCGTCTGGTTATGAGACCGCCTTCGTGTCGGCCTACCTTAGAGATTAGGATCTGAGACCGTCCTCATGTCGGCTTTCCTTCTAAAATCCATCTTGTGATTGTACCCTCTGGTTATGAGACCGCCTTCGTGTTGGCCTACCTTAGAGTTTAGGATCTGAGACCGGCCTCGGGCGGCTTTCCCTCTAAAATCAATCTTGTGATGGTAACCTCTGGTTATGAGACCGCCTTCGTGTCGGCCTTCCTTAGAGTTTAGGATCTGAGACCGGCCTCGTGTCGGCTTTCCTTCTAAAATCCATCTTGTGATGCTAACCTCTGGTTATGAGACCGCCTTCGTGTTGGCCTAATTTATAGTTTAGGATCTGAGAGCGCCCTCGTGTCAGCTTTCCTTCTGAAATATATTTGATGGTAACCTCTGGTTATGAGACCGCCTTCGTGTCGACCAACCTTAGTGTTTTGGATCTGTGACCGCCCTCGTGTCGGCTTTCCTTTTAAAATTCCATCTTGTGATGCTAACCTCTGGTTATGAGACTGCCTTCGTGTCGGCCTACCTTAGAGTTTAGGATCTGAGACCGCCCTCCTGTCGGCTTTCCTTCTAAAATCCATCTTGTGATGGTAACCTCTGGTTATGAGACCGCCTTCGTGTCATCCTACCTTAGAGATTAGGATCTGAGACCGCCCTCGTGTCGGCTTTCCTTCTAAAATCCATCATGTGATGGTACCCTCTGGTTATGAGGTAGCCTTCGTGTTGGCCTACCTTAGAGTTTAGAATCTGAGACCGGCCTCGTGTCGGTTTTCCTTCTAAAATCCATCTTGTGATGGTAACCTCTGGTTATGAGACCGCCTTCGTGTCGGCCTACCTTATAGTTTAGGATCTGAGAGCGCCCTCGTGTCAGCTTTTCTTCTAAAATCTATCTGATGGTAACCTCTGGTTATGAGACCACCTTCGTGTCGACCTACCTTAGAGTTTTGGATCTGTGACGGCCCTCGTGTCGGCTTTCCTTTTGAAAATCCATCTTGTGATGCTAACCTCTGGTTATGAGACCGCCTTCGTGTCGGCCCACCTTAGAGTTTAGGATCTGAGGCCGCCCTCGTGTCGGATTTCCTTCTAAAATCTAACTTGTGATGGTAGCCTCTGGTTATGAGACCGCCTTCGTGTCGGCCTACCTTAGAGTTTAGGATCAGAGACCACCCTCGTGTCGGCTTTCCTTTTGAAAATCAATCTTGTGATGGTACCCTCAGGGTATGATACCGCTTTCGTGTCGGCCTACCTTAGAGTTTAGGATCTGAGACCGCCCTCGTGTCGGCTTTCCTTCTAAAATCCATCTTTTGATGGTACCGTCTGGTTATGAGACCGCCTTCGTGTCGGCCTACCTTAGAGATTAGGATCTGAGACCGTCCTCATGTCGGCTTTCCTTCTAAAATCTATCTTGTGATTGTACCCTCTGGTTATGAGACCGCCTTCGTGTTGGCCTACCTTAGAGTTTAGGATCTGAGACCGGCCTCGGGCGGCTTTCCCTCTAAAATCAATCTTGTGATGGTAACCTCTGGTTATGAGACCGCCTTCGTGTCGGCCTTCCTTAGAGTTTAGGATCTGAGACCGGCCTCGTGTCGGCTTTCCTTCTAAAATCCATCTTGTGATGCTAACCTCTGGTTATGAGACCGCCTTCGTGTTGGCCTAATTTATAGTTTAGGATCTGAGAGCGCCCTCGTGTCAGCTTTCCTTCTGAAATATATTTGATGGTAACCTCTGGTTATGAGACCGCCTTCGTGTCGACCAACCTTAGTGTTTTGGATCTGTGACCGCCCTCGTGTCGGCTTTCCTTTTAAAATTCCATCTTGTGATGCTAACCTCTGGTTATGAGACTGCCTTCGTGTCGGCCTACCTTAGAGTTTAGGATCTGAGACCGCCCTCCTGTCGGCTTTCCTTCTAAAATCCATCTTGTGATGGTAACCTCTGGTTATGAGACCGCCTTCGTGTCATCCTACCTTAGAGATTAGGATCTGAGACCGCCCTCGTGTCGGCTTTCCTTCTAAAATCCATCATGTGATGGTACCCTCTGGTTATGAGGTAGCCTTCGTGTTGGCCTACCTTAGAGTTTAGAATCTGAGACCGGCCTCGTGTCGGTTTTCCTTCTAAAATCCATCTTGTGATGGTAACCTCTGGTTATGAGACCGCCTTCGTGTCGGCCTACCTTATAGTTTAGGATCTGAGAGCGCCCTCGTGTCAGCTTTTCTTCTAAAATCTATCTGATGGTAACCTCTGGTTATGAGACCACCTTCGTGTCGACCTACCTTAGAGTTTTGGATCTGTGACGGCCCTCGTGTCGGCTTTCCTTTTGAAAATCCATCTTGTGATGCTAACCTCTGGTTATGAGACCGCCTTCGTGTCGGCCCACCTTAGAGTTTAGGATCTGAGGCCGCCCTCGTGTCGGATTTCCTTCTAAAATCTAACTTGTGATGGTAGCCTCTGGTTATGAGACCGCCTTCGTGTCGGCCTACCTTAGAGTTTAGGATCAGAGACCACCCTCGTGTCGGCTTTCCTTTTGAAAATCAATCTTGTGATGGTACCCTCAGGGTATGATACCGCTTTCGTGTCGGCCTACCTTAGAGTTTAGGATCTGAGACCGCCCTCGTGTCGGCTTTCCTTCTAAAATCCATCTTTTGATGGTACCGTCTGGTTATGAGACCGCCTTCGTGTCGGCCTACCTTAGAGATTAGGATCTGAGACCGTCCTCATGTCGGCTTTCCTTCTAAAATCTATCTTGTGATTGTACCCTCTGGTTATGAGACCGCCTTCGTGTTGGCCTACCTTAGAGTTTAGGATCTGAGACCGTCCTCGGGCGGTTTTCCTTCTAAAATCAATCTTGTGATGGTAACCTCTGGTTATGAGACCGCCTTCGTGTCGGCCTTCCTTAGAGTTTAGGATCTGAAACCGGCCTCGTGTCGGCTTTCCTTCTAAAATCCATCTTGTGATGCTAACCTCTGGTTATGAGACCGCCTTCGTGTCGGCCTAACTTATAGTTTAGGATTTGAGAGCGCCCTCGTGTCAGCTTTCCTTCTGAAATACATTTGATGGTAACCTCTGGTTATGAGCCCGCCTTCGTGTCGACCAACCTTAGTGTTTTGGATCTGTGACCGCCCTCGTGTCGGCTTTCCTTTTAAAATTACATCTTGTGATGCTAACCTCTGGTTATGAGACCGCCTTCGTGTCGGCCTACCTTAGAGTTTAGGATCTGAGACCGCCCTCCTGTCGGCTTTCCTTCTAAAATCCATCTTGTGATGGTAACCTCTGGTTATGAGACCGCCTTCGTGTCATCCTACCTTAGAGATTAGGATCTGAGACCGCCCTCGTGTCGGCTTTCCTTCTAAAATCCATCATGTGATGGTACCCTCTGGTTATGAGGTAGCCTTCGTGTTGGCCTACCTTAGAGTTTAGAATCTGAGACCGGCCTCGTGTCGTTTTTCCTTCTAAAATCCATCTTGTGATGGTAACCTCTGGTTATGAGACCGCCTTCGTGTCGGCCTACCTTATAGTTTAGGATCTGAGAGCGCCCTCGTGTCAGCTTTTCTTCTAAAATCTATCTGATGGTAACCTCTGGTTATGAGACCGCCTTCGTGTCGACCTACCTTAGAGTTTTGGATCTGTGACCGCCATCGTGTCGGCTTTCCTTTTGAAAATCCATCTTGTGATGCTAACCTCTGGTTATGAGACCGCCTTCGTGTCGGCCTACCTTAGAGTTTAGGATCTGAGGCCTCCCTCGTGTCGGATTTCCGTCTAAAATCTAACTTGTGATGGTACCCTCTGGTTATGAGACCGCCTTCGTGTCGGCCTACCTTAGAGTTTAGGATCGGAGACCACCCTCGTGTCGGCTTTCCTTTTGAAAATCAATCTTGTGAAGGTACCCTCAGGGTATGAGACCGCTTTCGTGTCGGCCTACCTTAGAGTTTAGGATCTGAGACCGCCCTCGTGTCGGCTTTCCTTCTAAAATCCATCTTTTGATGGTACCGTCTGGTTATGAGACCGCCTTCGTGTCGGCCTACCTTAGAGATTAGGATCTGAGACCGTCCTCATGTCGGCTTTCCTTCTAAAATCCATCTTGTGATTGTACCCTCTGGTTATGAGACCGCCTTCGTGTTGGCCTACCTTAGAGTTTAGGATCTGAGACCGGCCTCGGGCGGCTTTCCTTCTAAAATCAATCTTGTGATGGTAACCTCTGGTTATGAGACCGCCTTCGTGTCGGCCTTCCTTAGAGTTTAGGATCTGAGACCGGCCTCGTGTCGGCTTTCCTTCTAAAATCCATCTTATGATGCTAACCTCTGGTTATGAGACCGCCTTCGTGTCGGCCTAACTTATAGTTTAGGATCTGAGAGCGCCCTCGTGTCAGTTTCCTTCTAAAATATATTTGATGGTAACCTCTGGTTATGAGACCGCCTTCGTGTCGACCAACCTTAGTGTTTTGGATCTGTGACCGCCCTCGTGTCGGCTTTACTTTTGAAATTCCATCTTGTGATGCTAACCTCTGGTTATGAGACCGCCTTCGTGTCGGCCTACCATAGAGTTTAGGATCTGAGGCCGCCCTCGTGTCGGATTTCCTTCTAAAATCTAACTTGTGATGGTAGCCTCTGGTTATGAGACCGCCTTCGTGTCGGCCTACCTTAGAGTTTAGGATCGGAGACCACCCTCGTGTCGGCTTTCCTTTTGAAAATCAATCTTGTGATGGTACCCTCAGGGTATGAGACCGCTTTCGTGTCGGCCTACCTTAGAGTTTAGGATCTGAGACCCCCCTCGTGTCGGCTTTCCTTCTAAAATCCATCTTTTGATGGTACCATCTGGTTATGAGACCGCCTTCGTGTCGGCCTACCTTAGAGATTAGGATCTGAGACCGTCCTCATGTCGGCTTTCCTTCTAAAATCCATCTTGTGATTGTACCCTCTGGTTATGAGACCGCCTTCGTGTTGGCCTACCTTAGAGTTTAGAATCTGAGACCGGCCTCGTGTCGGTTTTCCTTCTAAAATCCATCTTGTGATGGTAACCTCTGGTTATGAGACCGCCTTCGTGTCGGCCTACCTTATAGTTTAGGATCTGAGAGCGCCCTCGTGTCAGCTTTTCTTCTAAAATCTATCTGATGGTAACCTCTGGTTATGAGACCACCTTCGTGTCGACCTACCTTAGAGTTTTGGATCTGTGACCGCCCTCGTGTCGGCTTTCCTTTTCAAAATCCATCTTGTGATGCTAACCTCTGGTTATGAGACCGCCTTCGTGTCGGCCTACCATAGAGTTTAGGATCTGAGGCCGCCCTCGTGTCGGATTTCCTTCTAAAATCTAACTTGTGATGGTAGCCTCTGGTTATGAGACCGCCTTCGTGTCGGCCTACCTTAGAGTTTAGGATCGGAGACCACCCTCGTGTCGGCTTTCCTTTTGAAAATCAATCTTGTGATGGTACCCTCAGGGTATGAGACCGCTTTCGTGTCGGCCTACCTTAGAGTTTAGGATCTGAGACCGCCCTCGTGTCGACTTTCCTTCTAAAATCCATCTTTTGATGGTACCATCTGGTTATGAGACCGCCTTCGTGTCGGCCTACCTTAGAGATTAGGATCTGAGACCGTCCTCATGTCGGCTTTCCTTCTAAAATCCATCTTGTGATTGTACCCTCTGGTTATGAGACCGCCTTCGTGTTGGCCTACCTTAGAGTTTAGGATCTGAGACCGGCCTCGGGCGGCTTTCCTTCTAAAATCAATCTTGTGATGGTAACCTCTGGTTATGAGACCGCCTTCGTGTCGGCCTTCCTTAGAGTTTAGGATCTGAGACCGGCCTCGTGTCGGCTTTCCTTCTAAAATCCATCTTGTGATGCTAACCTCTGGTTATGAGACCGCCTTCGTGTCGGCCTAACTTATAGTTTAGGATCTGAGAGCGCCCTCGTGTCAGTTTCCTTCTAAAATATATTTGATGGTAACCTCTGGTTATGAGACCGCCTTCGTGTCGACCAACCTTAGTGTTTTGGATCTGTGACCGCCCTCGTGTCGGCTTTCCTTTTGAAATTCCATCTTGTGATGCTAACCTCTGGTTATGAGACTGCCTTCGTGTCGGCCTACCTTAGAGTTTAGGATCTGAGACCGCCCTCCTGTCGGCTTTCCTTCTAAAATCCATCTTGTGATGGTAACCTCTGGTTATGAGACCGCCTTCGTGTCATCCTACCTTAGAGATTAGGATCTGAGACCGCCCTCGTGTCGGCTTTCCTTCTAAAATCCATCATGTGATGGTACCCTCTGGTTATGAGGTAGCCTTCGTGTTGGCCTACCTTAGAGTTTAGAATCTGAGACCGGCCTCGTGTCAGTTTACCTTCTAAAATCCATCTTGTGATGGTAACCTCTGGTTATGAGACCGCCTTCGTGTCGGCCTACCTTATAGTTTAGGATCTGAGAGCGCCCTCGTGTCAGCTTTTCTTCTAAAATCTATCTGATGGTAACCTCTGGTTATGAGACCACCTTCGTGTCGACCTACCTTAGAGTTTTGGATCTGTGACCGCCCTCGTGTCGGCTTTCCTTTTGAAAATCCATCTTGTGATGCTAACCTCTGGTTATGAGACCGCCTTCATGTCGGCCTACCATAGAGTTTAGGATCTGAGGCCGCCCTCGTGTCGGATTTCCTTCTAAAATCTAACTTGTGATGGTAGCCTCTGGTTATGAGACCGCCTTCGTGTCGGCCTACCTTAGAGTTTAGGATCGGAGACCACCCTCGTGTCGGCTTTCCTTTTGAAAATCAATCTTGTGATGGTACCCTCAGGGTATGAGACCGCTTTCGTGTCGGCCTACCTTAGAGTTTAGGATCTGAGACCGCCCTCGTGTCGGCTTTCCTTCTAAAATCCATCTTTTGATGGTACCGTCTGGTTATGAGACCGCCTTCGTGTCGGCCTACCTTAGAGATTAGGATCTGAGACCGTCCTCATGTCGGCTTTCCTTCTAAAA
The DNA here is from genome assembly GCA_022829125.1 of Lathyrus tuberosus. Taxonomy (NCBI): domain Eukaryota; kingdom Viridiplantae; phylum Streptophyta; class Magnoliopsida; order Fabales; family Fabaceae; genus Lathyrus; species Lathyrus tuberosus. The sequence continues at coordinate 12,804,500 of JALAZF010000038.1, forward strand.
TCCATCTTGTGATTGTACCCTCTGGTTATGAGACCGCCTTCGTGTTGGCCTACCTTAGAGTTTAGGATCTGAGACCGGCCTCGGGCGGCTTTCCCTCTAAAATCAATCTTGTGATGGTAACCTCTGGTTATGAGACCGCCTTCGTGTCGGCCTTCCTTAGAGTTTAGGATCTGAGACCGGCCTCGTGTCGGCTTTCCTTCTAAAATCCATCTTGTGATGCTAACCTCTGGTTATGAGACCGCCTTCGTGTTGGCCTAATTTATAGTTTAGGATCTGAGAGCGCCCTCGTGTCAGCTTTCCTTCTGAAATATATTTGATGGTAACCTCTGGTTATGAGACCGCCTTCGTGTCGACCAACCTTAGTGTTTTGGATCTGTGACCGCCCTCGTGTCGGCTTTCCTTTTAAAATTCCATCTTGTGATGCTAACCTCTGGTTATGAGACTGCCTTCGTGTCGGCCTACCTTAGAGTTTAGGATCTGAGACCGCCCTCCTGTCGGCTTTCCTTCTAAAATCCATCTTGTGATGGTAACCTCTGGTTATGAGACCGCCTTCGTGTCATCCTACCTTAGAGATTAGGATCTGAGACCGCCCTCGTGTCGGCTTTCCTTCTAAAATCCATCATGTGATGGTACCCTCTGGTTATGAGGTAGCCTTCGTGTTGGCCTACCTTAGAGTTTAGAATCTGAGACCGGCCTCGTGTCGGTTTTCCTTCTAAAATCCATCTTGTGATGGTAACCTCTGGTTATGAGACCGCCTTCGTGTCGGCCTACCTTATAGTTTAGGATCTGAGAGCGCCCTCGTGTCAGCTTTTCTTCTAAAATCTATCTGATGGTAACCTCTGGTTATGAGACCACCTTCGTGTCGACCTACCTTAGAGTTTTGGATCTGTGACGGCCCTCGTGTCGGCTTTCCTTTTGAAAATCCATCTTGTGATGCTAACCTCTGGTTATGAGACCGCCTTCGTGTCGGCCCACCTTAGAGTTTAGGATCTGAGGCCGCCCTCGTGTCGGATTTCCTTCTAAAATCTAACTTGTGATGGTAGCCTCTGGTTATGAGACCGCCTTCGTGTCGGCCTACCTTAGAGTTTAGGATCGGAGACCACCCTCGTGTCGGCTTTCCTTTTGAAAATCAATCTTGTGATGGTACCCTCAGGGTATGAGACCGCTTTCGTGTCGGCCTACCTTAGAGTTTAGGATCTGAGACCCCCCTCGTGTCGGCTTTCCTTCTAAAATCCATCTTTTGATGGTACCATCTGGTTATGAGACCGCCTTCGTGTCGGCCTACCTTAGAGATTAGGATCTGAGACCGTCCTCATGTCGGCTTTCCTTCTAAAATCCATCTTGTGATTGTACCCTCTGGTTATGAGACCGCCTTCGTGTTGGCCTACCTTAGAGTTTAGAATCTGAGACCGGCCTCGTGTCGGTTTTCCTTCTAAAATCCATCTTGTGATGGTAACCTCTGGTTATGAGACCGCCTTCGTGTCGGCCTACCTTATAGTTTAGGATCTGAGAGCGCCCTCGTGTCAGCTTTTCTTCTAAAATCTATCTGATGGTAACCTCTGGTTATGAGACCACCTTCGTGTCGACCTACCTTAGAGTTTTGGATCTGTGACCGCCCTCGTGTCGGCTTTCCTTTTCAAAATCCATCTTGTGATGCTAACCTCTGGTTATGAGACCGCCTTCGTGTCGGCCTACCATAGAGTTTAGGATCTGAGGCCGCCCTCGTGTCGGATTTCCTTCTAAAATCTAACTTGTGATGGTAGCCTCTGGTTATGAGACCGCCTTCGTGTCGGCCTACCTTAGAGTTTAGGATCGGAGACCACCCTCGTGTCGGCTTTCCTTTTGAAAATCAATCTTGTGATGGTACCCTCAGGGTATGAGACCGCTTTCGTGTCGGCCTACCTTAGAGTTTAGGATCTGAGACCGCCCTCGTGTCGACTTTCCTTCTAAAATCCATCTTTTGATGGTACCATCTGGTTATGAGACCGCCTTCGTGTCGGCCTACCTTAGAGATTAGGATCTGAGACCGTCCTCATGTCGGCTTTCCTTCTAAAATCCATCTTGTGATTGTACCCTCTGGTTATGAGACCGCCTTCGTGTTGGCCTACCTTAGAGTTTAGGATCTGAGACCGGCCTCGGGCGGCTTTCCTTCTAAAATCAATCTTGTGATGGTAACCTCTGGTTATGAGACCGCCTTCGTGTCGGCCTTCCTTAGAGTTTAGGATCTGAGACCGGCCTCGTGTCGGCTTTCCTTCTAAAATCCATCTTGTGATGCTAACCTCTGGTTATGAGACCGCCTTCGTGTCGGCCTAACTTATAGTTTAGGATCTGAGAGCGCCCTCGTGTCAGTTTCCTTCTAAAATATATTTGATGGTAACCTCTGGTTATGAGACCGCCTTCGTGTCGACCAACCTTAGTGTTTTGGATCTGTGACCGCCCTCGTGTCGGCTTTCCTTTTGAAATTCCATCTTGTGATGCTAACCTCTGGTTATGAGACTGCCTTCGTGTCGGCCTACCTTAGAGTTTAGGATCTGAGACCGCCCTCCTGTCGGCTTTCCTTCTAAAATCCATCTTGTGATGGTAACCTCTGGTTATGAGACCGCCTTCGTGTCATCCTACCTTAGAGATTAGGATCTGAGACCGCCCTCGTGTCGGCTTTCCTTCTAAAATCCATCATGTGATGGTACCCTCTGGTTATGAGGTAGCCTTCGTGTTGGCCTACCTTAGAGTTTAGAATCTGAGACCGGCCTCGTGTCAGTTTACCTTCTAAAATCCATCTTGTGATGGTAACCTCTGGTTATGAGACCGCCTTCGTGTCGGCCTACCTTATAGTTTAGGATCTGAGAGCGCCCTCGTGTCAGCTTTTCTTCTAAAATCTATCTGATGGTAACCTCTGGTTATGAGACCACCTTCGTGTCGACCTACCTTAGAGTTTTGGATCTGTGACCGCCCTCGTGTCGGCTTTCCTTTTGAAAATCCATCTTGTGATGCTAACCTCTGGTTATGAGACCGCCTTCATGTCGGCCTACCATAGAGTTTAGGATCTGAGGCCGCCCTCGTGTCGGATTTCCTTCTAAAATCTAACTTGTGATGGTAGCCTCTGGTTATGAGACCGCCTTCGTGTCGGCCTACCTTAGAGTTTAGGATCGGAGACCACCCTCGTGTCGGCTTTCCTTTTGAAAATCAATCTTGTGATGGTACCCTCAGGGTATGAGACCGCTTTCGTGTCGGCCTACCTTAGAGTTTAGGATCTGAGACCGCCCTCGTGTCGGCTTTCCTTCTAAAATCCATCTTTTGATGGTACCGTCTGGTTATGAGACCGCCTTCGTGTCGGCCTACCTTAGAGATTAGGATCTGAGACCGTCCTCATGTCGGCTTTCCTTCTAAAATCCATCTTGTGATTGTACCCTCTGGTTATGAGACCGCCTTCGTGTTGGCCTACCTTAGAGTTTAGGATCTGAGACCGGCCTCGGGCGGCTTTCCCTCTAAAATCAATCTTGTGATGGTAACCTCTGGTTATGAGACCGCCTTCGTGTCGGCCTTCCTTAGAGTTTAGGATCTGAGACCGGCCTCGTGTCGGCTTTCCTTCTAAAATCCATCTTGTGATGCTAACCTCTGGTTATGAGACCGCCTTCGTGTTGGCCTAATTTATAGTTTAGGATCTGAGAGCGCCCTCGTGTCAGCTTTCCTTCTGAAATATATTTGATGGTAACCTCTGGTTATGAGACCGCCTTCGTGTCGACCAACCTTAGTGTTTTGGATCTGTGACCGCCCTCGTGTCGGCTTTCCTTTTAAAATTCCATCTTGTGATGCTAACCTCTGGTTATGAGACTGCCTTCGTGTCGGCCTACCTTAGAGTTTAGGATCTGAGACCGCCCTCCTGTCGGCTTTCCTTCTAAAATCCATCTTGTGATGGTAACCTCTGGTTATGAGACCGCCTTCGTGTCATCCTACCTTAGAGATTAGGATCTGAGACCGCCCTCGTGTCGGCTTTCCTTCTAAAATCCATCATGTGATGGTACCCTCTGGTTATGAGGTAGCCTTCGTGTTGGCCTACCTTAGAGTTTAGAATCTGAGACCGGCCTCGTGTCGGTTTTCCTTCTAAAATCCATCTTGTGATGGTAACCTCTGGTTATGAGACCGCCTTCGTGTCGGCCTACCTTATAGTTTAGGATCTGAGAGCGCCCTCGTGTCAGCTTTTCTTCTAAAATCTATCTGATGGTAACCTCTGGTTATGAGACCACCTTCGTGTCGACCTACCTTAGAGTTTTGGATCTGTGACGGCCCTCGTGTCGGCTTTCCTTTTGAAAATCCATCTTGTGATGCTAACCTCTGGTTATGAGACCGCCTTCGTGTCGGCCCACCTTAGAGTTTAGGATCTGAGGCCGCCCTCGTGTCGGATTTCCTTCTAAAATCTAACTTGTGATGGTAGCCTCTGGTTATGAGACCGCCTTCGTGTCGGCCTACCTTAGAGTTTAGGATCAGAGACCACCCTCGTGTCGGCTTTCCTTTTGAAAATCAATCTTGTGATGGTACCCTCAGGGTATGATACCGCTTTCGTGTCGGCCTACCTTAGAGTTTAGGATCTGAGACCGCCCTCGTGTCGGCTTTCCTTCTAAAATCCATCTTTTGATGGTACCGTCTGGTTATGAGACCGCCTTCGTGTCGGCCTACCTTAGAGATTAGGATCTGAGACCGTCCTCATGTCGGCTTTCCTTCTAAAATCTATCTTGTGATTGTACCCTCTGGTTATGAGACCGCCTTCGTGTTGGCCTACCTTAGAGTTTAGGATCTGAGACCGGCCTCGGGCGGCTTTCCCTCTAAAATCAATCTTGTGATGGTAACCTCTGGTTATGAGACCGCCTTCGTGTCGGCCTTCCTTAGAGTTTAGGATCTGAGACCGGCCTCGTGTCGGCTTTCCTTCTAAAATCCATCTTGTGATGCTAACCTCTGGTTATGAGACCGCCTTCGTGTTGGCCTAATTTATAGTTTAGGATCTGAGAGCGCCCTCGTGTCAGCTTTCCTTCTGAAATATATTTGATGGTAACCTCTGGTTATGAGACCGCCTTCGTGTCGACCAACCTTAGTGTTTTGGATCTGTGACCGCCCTCGTGTCGGCTTTCCTTTTAAAATTCCATCTTGTGATGCTAACCTCTGGTTATGAGACTGCCTTCGTGTCGGCCTACCTTAGAGTTTAGGATCTGAGACCGCCCTCCTGTCGGCTTTCCTTCTAAAATCCATCTTGTGATGGTAACCTCTGGTTATGAGACCGCCTTCGTGTCATCCTACCTTAGAGATTAGGATCTGAGACCGCCCTCGTGTCGGCTTTCCTTCTAAAATCCATCATGTGATGGTACCCTCTGGTTATGAGGTAGCCTTCGTGTTGGCCTACCTTAGAGTTTAGAATCTGAGACCGGCCTCGTGTCGGTTTTCCTTCTAAAATCCATCTTGTGATGGTAACCTCTGGTTATGAGACCGCCTTCGTGTCGGCCTACCTTATAGTTTAGGATCTGAGAGCGCCCTCGTGTCAGCTTTTCTTCTAAAATCTATCTGATGGTAACCTCTGGTTATGAGACCACCTTCGTGTCGACCTACCTTAGAGTTTTGGATCTGTGACGGCCCTCGTGTCGGCTTTCCTTTTGAAAATCCATCTTGTGATGCTAACCTCTGGTTATGAGACCGCCTTCGTGTCGGCCCACCTTAGAGTTTAGGATCTGAGGCCGCCCTCGTGTCGGATTTCCTTCTAAAATCTAACTTGTGATGGTAGCCTCTGGTTATGAGACCGCCTTCGTGTCGGCCTACCTTAGAGTTTAGGATCAGAGACCACCCTCGTGTCGGCTTTCCTTTTGAAAATCAATCTTGTGATGGTACCCTCAGGGTATGATACCGCTTTCGTGTCGGCCTACCTTAGAGTTTAGGATCTGAGACCGCCCTCGTGTCGGCTTTCCTTCTAAAATCCATCTTTTGATGGTACCGTCTGGTTATGAGACCGCCTTCGTGTCGGCCTACCTTAGAGATTAGGATCTGAGACCGTCCTCATGTCGGCTTTCCTTCTAAAATCTATCTTGTGATTGTACCCTCTGGTTATGAGACCGCCTTCGTGTTGGCCTACCTTAGAGTTTAGGATCTGAGACCGTCCTCGGGCGGTTTTCCTTCTAAAATCAATCTTGTGATGGTAACCTCTGGTTATGAGACCGCCTTCGTGTCGGCCTTCCTTAGAGTTTAGGATCTGAAACCGGCCTCGTGTCGGCTTTCCTTCTAAAATCCATCTTGTGATGCTAACCTCTGGTTATGAGACCGCCTTCGTGTCGGCCTAACTTATAGTTTAGGATTTGAGAGCGCCCTCGTGTCAGCTTTCCTTCTGAAATACATTTGATGGTAACCTCTGGTTATGAGCCCGCCTTCGTGTCGACCAACCTTAGTGTTTTGGATCTGTGACCGCCCTCGTGTCGGCTTTCCTTTTAAAATTACATCTTGTGATGCTAACCTCTGGTTATGAGACCGCCTTCGTGTCGGCCTACCTTAGAGTTTAGGATCTGAGACCGCCCTCCTGTCGGCTTTCCTTCTAAAATCCATCTTGTGATGGTAACCTCTGGTTATGAGACCGCCTTCGTGTCATCCTACCTTAGAGATTAGGATCTGAGACCGCCCTCGTGTCGGCTTTCCTTCTAAAATCCATCATGTGATGGTACCCTCTGGTTATGAGGTAGCCTTCGTGTTGGCCTACCTTAGAGTTTAGAATCTGAGACCGGCCTCGTGTCGTTTTTCCTTCTAAAATCCATCTTGTGATGGTAACCTCTGGTTATGAGACCGCCTTCGTGTCGGCCTACCTTATAGTTTAGGATCTGAGAGCGCCCTCGTGTCAGCTTTTCTTCTAAAATCTATCTGATGGTAACCTCTGGTTATGAGACCGCCTTCGTGTCGACCTACCTTAGAGTTTTGGATCTGTGACCGCCATCGTGTCGGCTTTCCTTTTGAAAATCCATCTTGTGATGCTAACCTCTGGTTATGAGACCGCCTTCGTGTCGGCCTACCTTAGAGTTTAGGATCTGAGGCCTCCCTCGTGTCGGATTTCCGTCTAAAATCTAACTTGTGATGGTACCCTCTGGTTATGAGACCGCCTTCGTGTCGGCCTACCTTAGAGTTTAGGATCGGAGACCACCCTCGTGTCGGCTTTCCTTTTGAAAATCAATCTTGTGAAGGTACCCTCAGGGTATGAGACCGCTTTCGTGTCGGCCTACCTTAGAGTTTAGGATCTGAGACCGCCCTCGTGTCGGCTTTCCTTCTAAAATCCATCTTTTGATGGTACCGTCTGGTTATGAGACCGCCTTCGTGTCGGCCTACCTTAGAGATTAGGATCTGAGACCGTCCTCATGTCGGCTTTCCTTCTAAAATCCATCTTGTGATTGTACCCTCTGGTTATGAGACCGCCTTCGTGTTGGCCTACCTTAGAGTTTAGGATCTGAGACCGGCCTCGGGCGGCTTTCCTTCTAAAATCAATCTTGTGATGGTAACCTCTGGTTATGAGACCGCCTTCGTGTCGGCCTTCCTTAGAGTTTAGGATCTGAGACCGGCCTCGTGTCGGCTTTCCTTCTAAAATCCATCTTATGATGCTAACCTCTGGTTATGAGACCGCCTTCGTGTCGGCCTAACTTATAGTTTAGGATCTGAGAGCGCCCTCGTGTCAGTTTCCTTCTAAAATATATTTGATGGTAACCTCTGGTTATGAGACCGCCTTCGTGTCGACCAACCTTAGTGTTTTGGATCTGTGACCGCCCTCGTGTCGGCTTTACTTTTGAAATTCCATCTTGTGATGCTAACCTCTGGTTATGAGACTGCCTTCGTGTCGGCCTACCTTAGAGTTTAGGATCTGAGACCGCCCTCCTGTCGGCTTTCCTTCTAAAATCCATCTTGTGATGGTAACCTCTGGTTATGAGACCGCCTTCGTGTCATCCTACCTTAGAGATTAGGATCTGAGACCGCCCTCGTGTCGGCTTTCCTTCTAAAATCCATCATGTGATGGTACCCTCTGGTTATGAGGTAGCCTTCGTGTTGGCCTACCTTAGAGTTTAGAATCTGAGACCGGCCTCGTGTCAGTTTTCCTTCTAAAATCCATCTTGTGATGGTAACCTCTGGTTATGAGACCGCCTTCGTGTCGGCCTACCTTATAGTTTAGGATCTGAGAGCGCCCTCGTGTCATCGTTTCTTCTAAAATCTATCTGATGGTAACCTCTGGTTATGAGACCACCTTCGTGTCGACCTACCTTAGAGTTTTGGATCTGTGACCGCCCTCGTGTCGGCTTTCCTTTTGAAAATCCATCTTGTGATGCTAACCTCTGGTTATGAGACCGCCTTCGTGTCGGCCTACCATAGAGTTTAGGATCTGAGGCCGCCCTCGTGTCGGATTTCCTTCTAAAATCTAACTTGTGATGGTAGCCTCTGGTTATGAGACCGCCTTCGTGTCGGCCTACCTTAGAGTTTAGGATCGGAGACCACCCTCGTGTCGGCTTTCCTTTTGAAAATCAATCTTGTGATGGTACCCTCAGGGTATGAGACCGCTTTCGTGTCGGCCTACCTTAGAGTTTAGGATCTGAGACCCCCCTCGTGTCGGCTTTCCTTCTAAAATCCATCTTTTGATGGTACCATCTGGTTATGAGACCGCCTTCGTGTCGGCCTACCTTAGAGATTAGGATCTGAGACCGTCCTCATGTCGGCTTTCCTTCTAAAATCCATCTTGTGATTGTACCCTCTGGTTATGAGACCGCCTTCGTGTTGGCCTACCTTAGAGTTTAGAATCTGAGACCGGCCTCGTGTCGGTTTTCCTTCTAAAATCCATCTTGTGATGGTAACCTCTGGTTATGAGACCGCCTTCGTGTCGGCCTACCTTATAGTTTAGGATCTGAGAGCGCCCTCGTGTCAGCTTTTCTTCTAAAATCTATCTGATGGTAACCTCTGGTTATGAGACCACCTTCGTGTCGACCTACCTTAGAGTTTTGGATCTGTGACCGCCCTCGTGTCAGCTTTCCTTTTCAAAATCCATCTTGTGATGCTAACCTCTGGTTATGAGACCGCCTTCGTGTCGGCCTACCATAGAGTTTAGGATCTGAGGCCGCCCTCGTGTCGGATTTCCTTCTAAAATCTAACTTGTGATGGTAGCCTCTGGTTATGAGACCGCCTTCGTGTCGGCCTACCTTAGAGTTTAGGATCGGAGACCACCCTCGTGTCGGCTTTCCTTTTGAAAATCAATCTTGTGATGGTACCCTCAGGGTATGAGACCGCTTTCGTGTCGGCCTACCTTAGAGTTTAGGATCTGAGACCGCCCTCGTGTCGACTTTCCTTCTAAAATCCATCTTTTGATGGTACCATCTGGTTATGAGACCGCCTTCGTGTCGGCCTACCTTAGAGATTAGGATCTGAGACCGTCCTCATGTCGGCTTTCCTTCTAAAATCCATCTTGTGATTGTACCCTCTGGTTATGAGACCGCCTTCGTGTTGGCCTACCTTAGAGTTTAGGATCTGAGACCGGCCTCGGGCGGCTTTCCTTCTAAAATCAATCTTGTGATGGTAACCTCTGGTTATGAGACCGCCTTCGTGTCGGCCTTCCTTAGAGTTTAGGATCTGAGACCGGCCTCGTGTCGGCTTTCCTTCTAAAATCCATCTTGTGATGCTAACCTCTGGTTATGAGACCGCCTTCGTGTCGGCCTAACTTATAGTTTAGGATCTGAGAGCGCCCTCGTGTCAGTTTCCTTCTAAAATATATTTGATGGTAACCTCTGGTTATGAGACCGCCTTCGTGTCGACCAACCTTAGTGTTTTGGATCTGTGACCGCCCTCGTGTCGGCTTTCCTTTTGAAATTCCATCTTGTGATGCTAACCTCTGGTTATGAGACTGCCTTCGTGTCGGCCTACCTTAGAGTTTAGGATCTGAGACCGCCCTCCTGTCGGCTTTCCTTCTAAAATCCATCTTGTGATGGTAACCTCTGGTTATGAGACCGCCTTCGTGTCATCCTACCTTAGAGATTAGGATCTGAGACCGCCCTCGTGTCGGCTTTCCTTCTAAAATCCATCATGTGATGGTACCCTCTGGTTATGAGGTAGCCTTCGTGTTGGCCTACCTTAGAGTTTAGAATCTGAGACCGGCCTCGTGTCAGTTTACCTTCTAAAATCCATCTTGTGATGGTAACCTCTGGTTATGAGACCGCCTTCGTGTCGGCCTACCTTATAGTTTAGGATCTGAGAGCGCCCTCGTGTCAGCTTTTCTTCTAAAATCTATCTGATGGTAACCTCTGGTTATGAGACCACCTTCGTGTCGACCTACCTTAGAGTTTTGGATCTGTGACCGCCCTCGTGTCGGCTTTCCTTTTGAAAATCCATCTTGTGATGCTAACCTCTGGTTATGAGACCGCCTTCATGTCGGCCTACCATAGAGTTTAGGATCTGAGGCCGCCCTCGTGTCGGATTTCCTTCTAAAATCTAACTTGTGATGGTAGCCTCTGGTTATGAGACCGCCTTCGTGTCGGCCTACCTTAGAGTTTAGGATCGGAGACCACCCTCGTGTCGGCTTTCCTTTTGAAAATCAATCTTGTGATGGTACCCTCAGGGTATGAGACCGCTTTCGTGTCGGCCTACCTTAGAGTTTAGGATCTGAGACCGCCCTCGTGTCGGCTTTCCTTCTAAAATCCATCTTTTGATGGTACCATCTGGTTATGAGACCGCCTTCGTGTCGGCCTACCTTAGAGATTAGGATCTGAGACCGTCCTCATGTCGGCTTTCCTTCTAAAATCCACCTTGTGATTGTACCCTCTGGTTATGAGACCGCCTTCGTGTTGGCCTACCTTAGAGTTTAGGATCTGAGACCGGCCTCGGGCGGCTTTCCTTCTAAAATCAATCTTGTGATGGTAACCTCTGGTTATGAGACCGCCTTCGTGTCGGCCTTCCTTAGAGTTTAGGATCTGAGACCGGCCTCGTGTCGGCTTTCCTTTTAAAATCCATCTTGTGATGCTAACCTCTGGTTATGAGACCGCCTTCGTGTCGGCCTAACTTATAGTTTAGGATCTGAGAGCGCCCTCGTGTCAGTTTCCTTTTAAAATATATTTGATGGTAACCTCTGGTTATGAGACCGCCTTCGTGTCGACCAACCTTAGTGTTTTGGATCTGTGACCGCCCTCGTGTCGGCTTTCCTTTTGAAATTCCATCTTGTGATGCTCACCTCTGGTTATGAGACTGCCTTCGTGTCGGCCTACCTTAGAGTTTAGGATCTGAGACCGCCCTCCTGTCGGCTTTCCTTCTAAAATCCATCTTGTGATGGTAACCTCTGGTTATGAGACCGCCTTCGTGTCATCCTACCTTAGAGATTAGGATCTGAGACCGCCCTCGTGTCGGCTTTCCTTCTAAAATCCATCATGTGATGGTACTCTCTGGTTATGAGGTAGCCTTCGTGTTGGACTACCTTAGAGTTTAGAATCTGAGACCGGCCTCGTGTCAGTTTTCCTTCTAAAATCCATCTTGTGATGGTAACCTCTGGTTATGAGACCGCCTTCGTGTCGGCCTACCTTATAGTTTAGGATCTGAGAGCGCCCTCGTGTCAGCTTTTCTTCTAAAATCTATCTGATGGTAACCTCTGGTTATGAGACCACCTTCGTGTCGACCTACCTTAGAGTTTTGGATCTGTGACCGCCCTCGTGTCGGCTTTCCTTTTGAAAATCCATCTTGTGATGCTAACCTCTGGTTATGAGACCGCCTTCGTGTCGGCCTACCATAGAGTTTAGGATCTGAGGCCGCCCTCGTGTCGGATTTCCTTCTAAAATCTAACTTGTGATGGTAGCCTCTGGTTATGAGACCGCCTTCGTGTCGGCCTACCTTAGAGTTTAGGATCGGAGACCACCCTCGTGTCGGCTTTCCTTTTGAAAATCAATCTTGTGATGGTACCCTCAGGGTATGAGACCGCTTTCGTGTCGGCCTACCTTAGAGTTTAGGATCTGAGACCCCCCTCGTGTCGGCTTTCCTTCTAAAATCCATCTTTTGATGGTACCATCTGGTTATGAGACCGCCTTCGTGTCGGCCTACCTTAGAGATTAGGATCTGAGACCGTCCTCATGTCGGCTTTCCTTCTAAAATCCATCTTGTGATTGTACCCTCTGGTTATGAGACCGCCTTCGTGTTGGCCTACCTTAGAGTTTAGGATCTGAGACCGGCCTCGGGCGGCTTTCCTTCTAAAATCAATCTTGTGATGGTAACCTCTGGCTATGAGACCGCCTTCGTGTCGGCCTTCCTTAGAGTTTAGGATCTGAGACCGGCCTCGTGTCGGCTTTCCTTCTAAAATCCATCTTGTGATGCTAACCTCTGGTTATGAGACCGCCTTCGTGTCGGCCTAACTTATAGTTTAGGATCTGAGAGCGCCCTCGTGTCAGCTTTCCTTCTGAAATATATTTGATGGTAACCTCTGGTTATGAGACCGCCTTCGTGTCGACCAACCTTAGTGATTTGGATCTGTGACCGCCCTCGTGTCGGCTTTCCTTTTAAAATTCCTTCTTGTGATGCTAACCTCTGGTTATGAGACCGCCTTCGTGTCGGCCTTCCTTAGAGTTTAGGATCTGAGACCGCCCTCCTGTCGGCTTTCCTTCTAAAATCCATCTTGTGATGGTAACCTCTAGTTATGAGACCGCCTTCGTGTCATCCTACCTTAGAGATTAGGATCTGAGACCGCCCTCATTTCGGCTTTCCTTCTAAAATCCATCATGTGATGGTACCCTCTGGTTATGAGGTAGCCTTCGTGTTGGCCTACCTTATAGTTTAGAATCTGAGACCGGCCTCGTGTCGGTTTTCCTTCTAAAATCCATCTTGTGATGGTAACCTCTGGTTATGAGACCGCCTTCGTGTCGGCCTACCTTATAGTTTAGGATCTGAGAGCGCCCTCGTGTCAGCTTTTCTTCTAAAATCTATCTGATGGTAACCTCTGGTTATGAGACCACCTTCGTGTCGACCTACCTTAGAGTTTTGGATCTGTGACCGCCCTCGTGTCGGCTTTCCTTTTCAAAATCCATCTTGTGATGCTAACCTCTGGTTATGAGACCGCCTTCGTGTCGGCCTACCATAGAGTTTAGGATCTGAGGCCGCCCTCGTGTCGGATTTCCTTCTAAAATCTAACTTGTGATGGTAGCCTCTGGTTATGAGACCGCCTTCGTGTCGGCCTACCTTAGAGTTTAGGATCGGAGACCACCCTCGTGTCGGCTTTCCTTTTGAAAATCAATCTTGTGATGGTACCCTCAGGGTATGAGACCGCTTTCGTGTCGGCCTACCTTAGAGTTTAGGATCTGAGACCGCCCTCGTGTCGACTTTCCTTCTAAAATCCATCTTTTGATGGTACCATCTGGTTATGAGACCGCCTTCGTGTCGGCCTACCTTAGAGATTAGGATCTGAGACCGTCCTCATGTCGGCTTTCCTTCTAAAATCCATCTTGTGATTGTACCCTCTGGTTATGAGACCGCCTTCGTGTTGGCCTACCTTAGAGTTTAGGATCTGAGACCGACCTCGGGCGGCTTTCCTTCTAAAATCAATCTTGTGATGGTAACCTCTGGTTATGAGACCGCCTTCGTGTCGGCCTTCCTTAGAGTTTAGGATCTGAGACCGGCCTCGTGTCGGCTTTCCTTCTAAAATCCATCTTGTGATGCTAACCTCTGGTTATGAGACCGCCTTCGTGTCGGCCTAACTTATAGTTTAGGATCTGAGAGCGCCCTCGTGTCAGTTTCCTTCTAAAATATATTTGATGGTAACCTCTGGTTATGAGACCGCCTTCGTGTCGACCAACCTTAGTGTTTTGGATCTGTGACCGCCCTCGTGTCGGCTTTCCTTTTGAAATTCCATCTTGTGATGCTAACCTCTGGTTATGAGACTGCCTTCGTGTCGGCCTACCTTAGAGTTTAGGATCTGAGACCGCCCTCCTGTCGGCTTTCCTTCTAAAATCCATCTTGTGATGGTAACCTCTGGTTATGAGACCGCCTTCGTGTCATCCTACCTTAGAGATTAGGATCTGAGACCGCCCTCGTGTCGGCTTTCCTTCTAAAATCCATCATGTGATGGTACCCTCTGGTTATGAGGTAGCCTTCGTGTTGGCCTACCTTAGAGTTTAGAATCTGAGACCGGCCTCGTGTCAGTTTACCTTCTAAAATCCATCTTGTGATGGTAACCTCTGGTTATGAGACCGCCTTCGTGTCGGCCTACCTTATAGTTTAGGATCTGAGAGCGCCCTCGTGTCAGCTTTTCTTCTAAAATCTATCTGATGGTAACCTCTGGTTATGAGACCACCTTCGTGTCGACCTACCTTAGAGTTTTGGATCTGTGACCGCCCTCGTGTCGGCTTTCCTTTTCAAAATCCATCTTGTGATGCTAACCTCTGGTTATGAGACCGCCTTCGTGTCGGCCTACCATAGAGTTTAGGATCTGAGGCCGCCCTCGTGTCGGATTTCCTTCTAAAATCTAACTTGTGATGGTAGCCTCTGGTTATGAGACCGCCTTCGTGTCGGCCTACCTTAGAGTTTAGGATCGGAGACCACCCTCGTGTCGGCTTTCCTTTTGAAAATCAATCTTGTGATGGTACCCTCAGGGTATGAGACCGCTTTCGTGTCGGCCTACCTTAGAGTTTAGGATCTGAGACCGCCCTCGTGTCGGCTTTCCTTCTAAAATCCATCTTTTGATGGTACCATCTGGTTATGAGACCGCCTTCGTGTCGGCCTACCTTAGAGATTAGGATCTGAGACCGTCCTCATGTCGGCTTTCCTTCTAAAATCCACCTTGTGATTGTACCCTCTGGTTATGAGACCGCCTTCGTGTTGGCCTACCTTAGAGTTTAGGATCTGAGACCGGCCTCGGGCGGCTTTCCTTCTAAAATCAATCTTGTGATGGTAACCTCTGGTTATGAGACCGCCTTCGTGTCGGCCTTCCTTAGAGTTTAGGATCTGAGACCGGCCTCGTGTCGGCTTTCCTTTTAAAATCCATCTTGTGATGCTAACCTCTGGTTATGAGACCGCCTTCGTGTCGGCCTAACTTATAGTTTAGGATCTGAGAGCGCCCTCGTGTCAGTTTCCTTTTAAAATATATTTGATGGTAACCTCTGGTTATGAGACCGCCTTCGTGTCGACCAACCTTAGTGTTTTGGATCTGTGACCGCCCTCGTGTCGGCTTTCCTTTTGAAATTCCATCTTGTGATGCTCACCTCTGGTTATGAGACTGCCTTCGTGTCGGCCTACCTTAGAGTTTAGGATCTGAGACCGGCCTCGTGTCGGCTTTCCTTCTAAAATCCATCTTGTGATGCTAACCTCTGGTTATGAGACCGCCTTCGTGTCGGCCTAACTTATAGTTTAGGATCTGACAGCGCACTCGTGTCAGCTTTCCTTCTGAAATATATTTGATGGTAACCTCTGGTTATGAGACCGCCTTCGTGTCGACCAACCTTAGTGTTTTGGATCTGTGACCGCCCTCGTGTCGGCTTTCCTTTTAAAATTCCTTCTTGTGATGCTAACCTCTGGTTATGAGACCGCCTTCGTGTCGGCCTTCCTTAGAGTTTAGGATCTGAGACCGCCCTCCTGTCGGCTTTCCTTCTAAAATCCATCTTGTGATGGTAACCTCTAGTTATGAGACCGCCTTCGTGTCATCCTACCTTAGAGATTAGGATCTGAGACCGCCCTCGTTTCGGCTTTCCTTCTAAAATCCATCATGTGATGGTACCCTCTGGTTATGAGGTAGCCTTCGTGTTGGCCTACCTTAGAGTTTAGAATCTGAGACCGGTCTCGTGTCGGTTTTCCTTCTAAAATCCATCTTGTGATGGTAACCTCTGGTTATGAGACCGCCTTCGTGTCGGCCTAATTTATAGTTTAGGATCTGAGAGCGCCCTCGTGTCAGCTTTTCTTCTAAAATCTATCTGATGGTAACCTCTGGTTATGAGACCACCTTCGTGTCGACCTACCTTAGAGTTTTGGATCTGTGACCGCCCTCGTGTCGGCTTTCCTTTTGAAAATCCATCTTGTGATGCTAACCTCTGGTTATGAGACCGCCTTCGTGTCGGCCTACCATAGAGTTTAGGATCTGAGGCCGCCCTCGTGTCGGATTTCCTTCTAAAATCTAACTTGTGATGGTAGCCTCTGGTTATGAGACCGCCTTCGTGTCGGCCTACCTTAGAGTTTAGGATCGGAGACCACCCTCGTGTCGGCTTTCCTTTTGAAAATCAATCTTGTGATGGTACCCTCAGGGTATGAGACCGCTTTCGTGTCGGCCTACCTTAGAGTTTAGGATCTGAGACCGCCCTCGTGTCGGCTTTCCTTCTAAAATCCATCTTTTGATGGTACCATCTGGTTATGAGACCGCCTTCGTGTCGGCCTACCTTAGAGATTAGGATCTGAGACCGTCCTCATGTCGGCTTTCCTTCTAAAATCCATCTTGTGATTGTACCCTCTGGTTATGAGACCGCCTTCGTGTTGGCCTACCTTAGAGTTTAGGATCTGAGACCGGCCTCGGGCGGCTTTCCTTCTAAAATCAATCTTGTGATGGTAACCTCTGGCTATGAGACCGCCTTCGTGTCGGCCTTCCTTAGAGTTTAGGATCTGAGACCGGCCTCGTGTCGGCTTTCCTTCTAAAATCCATCTTGTGATGCTAACCTCTGGTTATGAGACCGCCTTCGTGTCGGCCTAACTTATAGTTTAGGATCTGAGAGCGCCCTCGTGTCAGCTTTCCTTCTGAAATATATTTGATGGTAACCTCTGGTTATGAGACCGCCTTCGTGTCGACCAACCTTAGTGTTTTGGATCTGTGACCGCCCTCGTGTCGGCTTTCCTTTAAAATTCCTTCTTGTGATGCTAACCTCTGGTTATGAGACCGCCTTCGTGTCGGCCTTCCTTAGAGTTTAGGATCTGAGACCGCCCTCCTGTCGGCTTTCCTTCTAAAATCCATCTTGTGATGGTAACCTCTAGTTATGAGACCGCCTTCGTGTCATCCTACCTTAGAGATTAGGATCTGAGACCGCCCTCGTTTCGGCTTTCCTTCTAAAATCCATCATGTGATGGTACCCTCTGGTTATGAGGTAGCCTTCGTGTTGGCCTACCTTAGAGTTTAGAATCTGAGACCGGCCTCGTGTCGGTTTTCCTTCTAAAATCCATCTTGTGATGGTAACCTCTGGTTATGAGACCGCCTTCGTGTCGGCCTACCTTATAGTTTAGGATCTGAGAGCGCCCTCGTGTCAGCTTTTCTTCTAAAATCTATCTGATGGTAACCTCTGGTTATGAGACCACCTTCGTGTCGACCTACCTTAGAGTTTTGGATCTGTGACCGCCCTCGTGTCGGCTTTCCTTTTGAAAATCCATCTTGTGATGCTAACCTCTGGTTATGAGACCGCCTTCGTGTCGGCCTACCATAGAGTTTAGGATCTGAGGCCGCCCTCGTGTCGGATTTCCTTCTAAAATCTAACTTGTGATGGTAGCCTCTGGTTATGAGACCGCCTTCGTGTCGGCCTACCTTAGAGTTTAGGATCGGAGACCACCCTCGTGTCGGCTTTCCTTTTGAAAATCAATCTTGTGATGGTACCCTCAGGGTATGAGACCGCTTTCGTGTCGGCCTACCTTAGAGTTTAGGATCTGAGACCGCCCTCGTGTCGGCTTTCCTTCTAAAATCCATCTTTTGATGGTACCATCTGGTTATGAGACCGCCTTCTTGTCGGCCTACCTTAGAGATTAGGATCTGAGACCGTCCTCATGTCGGCTTTCCTTCTAAAATCCGTCTTGTGATTGTACCCTCTGGTTATGAGACCGCCTTCGTGTTGGCCTACCTTAGAGTTTAGGATCTGAGACCGGCGTCGGGCGGCTTTCCTTCTAAAATCAATCTTGTGATGGTAACCTCTGGCTATGAGACCGCCTTCGTGTCGGCCTTCCTTAGAGTTTAGGATCTGAGACCGGCCTCGTGTCGGCTTTCCTTCTAAAATCCATCTTGTGATGCTAACCTCTGGTTATGAGACCGCCTTCGTGTCGGCCTAACTTATAGTTTAGGATCTGACAGCGCCCTCGTGTCAGCTTTCCTTCTGAAATATATTTGATGGTAACCTCTGGTTATGAGACCGCCTTCGTGTCGACCAACCTTAGTGTTTTGGATCTGTGACCTCCCTCGTGTCGGCTTTCCTTTTAAAATTCCTTCTTGTGATGCTAACCTCTGGTTATGAGACCGCCTTCGTGTCGGCCTTCCTTAGAGTTTAGGATCTGAGACCGCCCTCCTGTCGGCTTTCCTTCTAAAATCCATCTCGTGATGGTAACCTCTAGTTATGAGACCGCCTTCGTGTCATCCTACCTTAGAGATTAGGATCTGAGACCGCCCTCGTTTCGGCTTTCCTTCTAAAATTCATCATGTGATGGTACCCTCTGGTTATGAGGTAGCCTTCGTGTTGGCCTACCTTAGAGTTTAGAATCTGAGACCGGCCTCGTGTCGGTTTTCCTTCTAAAATCCATCTTGTGATGGTAACCTCTGGTTATGAGACCGCCTTCGTGTCGGCCTAATTTATAGTTTAGGATCTGAGAGCGCCCTCGTGTCAGCTTTTCTTCTAAAATCTATCTGATGGTAACCTCTGGTTATGAGACCACCTTCGTGTCGACCTACCTTAGAGTTTTGGATCTGTGACCGCCCTCGCGTCGGCTTTCCTTTTGAAAATCCATCTTGTGATGCTAACCTCTGGTTATGAGACCGCCTTCGTGTCGGCCTACCATAGAGTTTAGGATCTGAGGCCGCCCTCGTGTCGGATTTCCTTCTAAAATCTAACTTGTGATGGTAGCCTCTGGTTATGAGACCGCCTTCGTGTCGGCCTACCTTAGAGTTTAGGATCGGAGACCACCCTCGTGTCGGCTTTCCTTTTGAAAATCAATCTTGTGATGGTACCCTCAGGGTATGAGACCGCTTTCGTGTCGGCCTACCTTAGAGTTTAGGATCTGAGACCGCCCTCGTGTCGGCTTTCCTTCTAAAATCCATCTTTTGATGGTACCATCTGGTTATGAGACCGCCTTCGTGTCGGCCTACCTTAGAGATTAGGATCTCAGACCGTCCTCATGTCGGCTTTCCTTCTAAAATCCATCTTGTGATTGTACCCTCTGGTTATGAGACCGCCTTCGTGTTGGCCTACCTTAGAGTTTAGGATCTGAGACCGGCCTCGGGCGGCTTTCCTTCTAAAATCAATCTTGTGATGGTAACCTCTGGCTATGAGACCGCCTTCGTGTCGGCCTTCCTTAGAGTTTAGGATCTGAGACCGGCCTCGTGTCGGCTTTCCTTCTAAAATCCATCTTGTGATGTTAACCTCTGGTTATGAGACCGCCTTCGTGTCGGCCTAACTTATAGTTTAGGATCTGAGAGCGCCCTCGTGTCAGCTTTCCTTCTGAAATATATTTGATGGTAACCTCTGGTTATGAGACCGCCTTCGTGTCGACCAACCTTAGTGTTTTGGATCTGTGACCGCCCTCGTGTCGGCTTTCCTTTTAAAATTCCTTCTTGTGATGCTAACCTCTGGTTATGAGACCGCCTTCGTGTCGGCCTTCCTTAGAGTTTAGGATCTGAGACCGCCCTCCTGTCGGCTTTCCTTCTAAAATCCATCTTGTGATGGTAACCTCTAGTTATGAGACCGCCTTCGTGTCATCCTACCTTAGAGATTAGGATCTGAGACCGCCCTCGTTTCGGCTTTCCTTCTAAAATCCATCATGTGATGGTACCCTCTGGTTATGAGGTAGCCTCCGTGTTGGCCTACCTTAGAGTTTAGAATCTGAGACCGGCCTCGTGTCGGTTTTCCTTCTAAAATCCATCTTGTGATGGTAACCTCTGGTTATGAGACCGCCTTCGTGTCGGCCTACCTTATAGTTTAGGATCTGAGAGCGCCCTCGTGTCAGCTTTTCTTCTAAAATCTATCTGATGGTAACCTCTGGTTATGAGACCGCCTTCGTGTCGACCTACCTTAGAGTTTTGGATCTGTGACCGCCCTCGTGTCGGCTTTCCTTTTGAAAATCCATCTTGTGATGCTAACCTCTGGTTATGAGACCGCCTTCGTGTCGGCCTACCTTAGAGATTAGGATCTGAGACCGTCCTCATGTCGGCTTTCCTTCTAAAATCCATCTTGTGATTGTACCCTCTGGTTATGAGACCGCCTTCGTGTTGGCCTACCTTAGAGTTTAGGATCTGAGACCGGCCTCGGGCGGCTTTCCTTCTAAAATCAATCTTGTGATGGTAACCTCTGGCTATGAGACCGCCTTCGTGTCGGCCTTCCTTAGAGTTTAGAATCTGAGACCGGCCTCGTGTCGGCTTTCCTTCTAAAATCCATCTTGTGATGCTAACCTCTGGTTATGAGACCGCCTTCGTGTCGGCCTAACTTATAGTTTAGGATCTGAGAGCGCCCTCGTGTCAGCTTTCCTTCTGAAATATATTTGATGGTAACCTCTGGTTATGAGACCGCCTTCGTGTCGACCAACCTTAGTGTTTTGGATCTGTGACCGCCCTCGTGTCGGCTTTCCTTTTAAAATTCCTTCTTGTGATGCTAACCTCTGGTTATGAGACCGCCTTCGTGTCGGCCTACCTTAGAGTTTAGGATCTGAGACCGGCCTCGGGCGGCTTTCCTTCTAAAATCAATCTTGTGATGGTAACCTCTGGTTATGAGACCGCCTTCGTGTCGGCCTTCCTTAGAGTTTAGGATCTGAGACCGGCCTCGTGTCGGCTTTCCTTCTAAAATCCATCATGTGATGGTACCCTCTGGTTATAGGTAGCCTTCGTGTTGGCCTACCTTAGAGTTTAGAATCTGAGACCGGCCTCGTGTCGGTTTTCCTTCTAAAATCCATCTTGTGATGGTATCCTCTGGTTATGAGACCGCCTTCGTGTCGGCCTACCTTAGATTTTAGGATCTGAGAGCGCCCTCGTGTCAGCTTTTCTTCTAAAATCTATCTGATGGTAACCTCTGGTTATGAGACCGCCTTCGTGTCGACCTACCTTAGAGTTTTGGATCTGTGACTGCCCTCGTGTCGGCTTTCCTTTTGAAAATCCATCTTGTGATGCTAACCTCTGGTTATGAGACCGCCTTCGTGTCGGCCTACCTTAGAGTTTAGGATCTGAGACCGCCCTCCTGTCGGCTTTCCTTCTAAAATCCATCTTGTGATGGTAACCTCTTGTTATGAGATCGCTTTCGTATCGGCCTACCTTAGAGTTTAGGATCTGAGACCGTCCTCGTATCGGTTTTCCATCTAAAATCCATCATGTGATGGTACCTTCTGGTTATGAGACCGCCTTCGTGTCAGCCTACCTTAGAGTTTTGGATCTGAGACCGACCTCGTGTCGGCTTTCCTTTGAAAATGCATCTTCTGATGGTAACCTATGGTTATGAGACCGCCTTCTTGTCGGCCTACCTTATAGTTTAGGATCTGAGAGCGCCCTCGTGTCAGCTTTTCTTCTAAAATCTATCTGATGGTAACCTCTGGTTATGAGACCGCCTTCATGTCGACCTACCTTAGAGTTTTGGATCTGTGACCGCCCTCGTGTCGACTTTCCTTTTGAAAATCCATCTTGTGATGCTAACCTCTGGTTATGAGACCGCCTTAGTGTCGGCCTACCTTAGAGTTTAGGATCTGAGGCCGCCCTCGTGTCGGATTTCCTTCTAAAATCAAACTTGTGTTGGTACCCTCTGGTTATGAGACCGCCTTCGTGTCGGCCTACCTTAGAGTTTAGGATCGGAGACCACCCTCGTGTCGGCTTTCCTTTTGAAAATCAATCTTGTGAAGGTACCCTCAGGGTATGAGACCGCTTTCGTGTCGGCCTACCTTAGAGTTTAGGATCTGAGACCGCCCTCGTGTCGGCTTTCCTTCTAAAATCCATCTTTTGATGGTACCGTCTGGTTATGAGACCGCCTTCGTGTCGGCCTACCTTAGAGATTAGGATCTGAGACCGTCCTCATGTCGGCTTTCCTTCTAAAATCCATCTTGTGATTGTACCCTCTGGTTATGAGACCGCCTTCGTGTTGGCCTACCTTAGAGTTTAGGATCTGAGACCGGCCTCGGGCGGCTTTCCTTCTAAAATCAATCTTGTGATGGTAACCTCTGGCTATGAGACCGCCTTCGTGTCGGCCTTCCTTAGAGTTTAGAATCTGAGACCGGCCTCGTGTCGGCTTTCCTTCTAAAATCCATCTTGTGATGCTAACCTCTGGTTATGAGACCGCCTTCGTGTCGGCCTAACTTATAGTTTAGGATCTGAGAGCGCCCTCGTGTCAGCTTTCCTTCTGAAATATATTTGATGGTAACCTCTGGTTATGAGACCGCCTTCGTGTCGACCAACCTTAGTGTTTTGGATCTGTGACCGCCCTCGTGTCGGCTTTCCTTTTAAAATTCCTTCTTGTGATGCTAACCTCTGGTTATGAGACCGCCTTCGTGTCGGCCTACCTTAGAGTTTAGGATCTGAGACCGGCCTCGGGCGGCTTTCCTTCTAAAATCAATCTTGTGATGGTAACCTCTGGTTATGAGACCGCCTTCGTGTCGGCCTTCCTTAGAGTTTAGGATCTGAGACCGGCCTCGTGTCGGCTTTCCTTCTAAAATCCATCATGTGATGGTACCCTCTGGTTATAGGTAGCCTTCGTGTTGGCCTACCTTAGAGTTTAGAATCTGAGACCGGCCTCGTGTCGGTTTTCCTTCTAAAATCCATCTTGTGATGGTATCCTCTGGTTATGAGACCGCCTTCGTGTCGGCCTACCTTAGAGTTTAGGATCTGAGAGCGCCCTCGTGTCAGCTTTTCTTCTAAAATCTATCTGATGGTAACCTCTGGTTATGAGACCGCCTTCGTGTCGACCTACCTTAGAGTTTTGGATCTGTGACTGCCCTCGTGTCGGCTTTCCTTTTGAAAATCCATCTTGTGATGCTAACCTCTGGTTATGAGACCGCCTTCGTGTCGGCCTACCTTAGAGTTTAGGATCTGAGACCGCCCTCCTGTCGGCTTTCCTTCTAAAATCCATCTTGTGATGGTAACCTCTTGTTATGAGATCGCTTTCGTATCGGCCTACCTTAGAGTTTAGGATCTGAGACCGTCCTCGTATCGGTTTTCCATCTAAAATCCATCATGTGATGGTACCTTCTGGTTATGAGACCGCCTTCGTGTCAGCCTACCTTAGAGTTTTGGATCTGAGACCGACCTCGTGTCGGCTTTCCTTTGAAAATGCATCTTCTGATGGTAACCTATGGTTATGAGACCGCCTTCTTGTCGGCCTACCTTATAGTTTAGGATCTGAGAGCGCCCTCGTGTCAGCTTTTCTTCTAAAATCTATCTGATGGTAACCTCTGGTTATGAGACCGCCTTCGTGTCGACCTACCTTAGAGTTTTGGATCTGTGACCGCCCTCGTGTCGACTTTCCTTTTGAAAATCCATCTTGTGATGCTAACCTCTGGTTATGAGACCGCCTTAGTGTCGGCCTACCTTAGAGTTTAGGATCTGAGGCCGCCCTCGTGTCGGATTTCCTTCTAAAATCTAACTTGTGTTGGTACCTTCTGGTTATGAGACCGCCTTCGTGTCGGCCTACCTTAGAGTTTAGGATCGGAGACCACCCTCGTGTCGGCTTTCCTTTTGAAAATCAATCTTGTGATGGTACCCTCAGGGTATGAGACCGCTTTCGTGTCGGCCTACCTTAGAGTTTAGGATCTGAGACCGCCCTCGTGTCGGCTTTCCTTCTAAAATCCATCTTTTGATGGTACCGTCTGGTTATGAGACCGCCTTCATGTCGGCCTACCTTAGAGATTAGGATCTGAGACCGTCCTCATGTCGGCGTTCCTTCTAAAATCCATCTTGTGATTGTACCCTCTGGTTATGAGACCGCCTTCGTGTTGGCCTACCTTAGAGTTTAGGATCTGAGACCGGCCTCGGGCGGCTTTCCTTCTAAAATCAGTCTTGTGATGGTAACCTCTGGTTATGAGACCGCCTTCGTGTCGGCCTTCCTTAGAGTTTAGGATCTGAGACCGGCCTCGTGTCGGCTTTCCTTCTATAAATCCATCTTGTGATGCTAACCTCTGGTTATGAGACCGCCTTCGTATCGGCCTAACTTATAGTTTAGGATCTGAGAGCGCCCTCGTGTCAGCTTTCCTTCTGAAATATATTTGATGGTAACCTCTGGTTATGAGACCGCCTTCGTGTCGACCAACCTTAGTGTTTTGGATCAGTGACCCCCCTCGTGTCGGCTTTCCTTTTAAAATTCCATCTTGTGATGCTAACCTCTGGTTATGAGACTGCCTTCGTGTCGGCCTACCTTAGAGTTTAGGATCTGAGACCGCCCTCCTGTCGGGTTTCCTTCTAAAATCCATCTTGTGATGGTAACCTCTGGTTATGAGACCGCCTTCGTGTCATCCTACCTTAGAGATTAGGCTCTGAGACCGCCCTCGTGTCGGCTTTCCTTCTAAAATCCATCATGTGATGGTACCCTCTGGTTATGAGGTAGCCTTCGTGTTGGCCTACCTTAGAGTTTAGAATCTGAGACCGGCCTCGTGTCGGTTTTCCTTCTAAAATCCATCTTGTGATGGTAACCTCTGGTTATGAGACCGCCTTCGTGTCGGCCTACCTTATAGTTTAGGATCTGAGAGCGCCCTCGTGTCAGCTTTTCTTCTAAAATCTATCTGATGGTAACCTCTGGTTATGAGACCGCCTTCGTGTCGACCTACCTTAGAGTTTTGGATCTGTGACCGCCCTCGTGTCGGCTTTCCTTTTGAAAATCCATCTTGTGATGCTAACCTCTGGTTATGATACCGCCTTCGTGTCGGCCTACCTTAGAGTTTAGGATCTGAGGCCACCCTCGTGTCGGATTTCCTTCTAAAATCTAACTTGTGATGGTACCCTCTGGTTATGAGACCGCCTTCGTGTCGGCCTACCTTAGAGTTTAGGATCGGAGACCACCCTCGTGTCGGCTTTCCTTTTGTAAATCAATCTTGTAATGGTACCCTCAGGGTATGAGACCGCTTTCGTGTCGGCCTACCTTAGAGTTTAGGATCTGAGACTGCCCTCGTGTCGGCTTTCCTTCTAAAATCCATCTTGTGATTGTACCCTCTGGTTATGAGACCGCCTTCGTGTCGGCCTACCTTAGAGATTAGGATCTGAGACCGTCCTCCGGGCGGCTTTCCTTCTAAAATCCATCTTGTGATTGTACCCTCTGGTTATGAGACCGCCTTCGTGTTGGCCTACCTTAGAGTTTAGGATCTGAGACCGGCCTCGGGCGGCTTTCCTTCTAAAATCAATCTTGTGATGGTAACCTCTGGTTATGAGACCGCCTTCGTGTCGGCCTTCCGTAGAGTTTAGGATCTGAGACCGGCCTCGTGTCGGCTTTCCTTCTAAAATCCATCTTGTGATGCTAACCTCTGGTTATGAGACCGCCTTCGTGTCGGCCTAACTAATAGTTTAGGATCTGAGAGCGCCCTCGTGTCAGCTTTCCTTCTGAAATATATTTGACGGTAACCTTTGGTTATGAGACCGCCTTCGTGTCGACCAACCTTAGTGTTTTGGATCTGTGACCGCCCTCGTGTCGGCTTTCCTTTTAAAATTCCATCTTGTGATGCTAACCTCTGGTTATGAGACCGCCTTCGTGTCGGCCTACATTAGAGTTTAGGATCTGAGACCGCCCTCCTGTCGGCTTTCCTTCTAAAATCCATCTTGTGATGGTAACCTCTGGTTATGAGACCGCCTTCGTGTCATCCTACCTTAGAGATTAGGATCTGAGACCGCCCTCGTGTCGGCTTTCGTTCTAAAATCCATCATGTGATGGTACCCTCTGGTTATGAGGTAGCCTTCGTGTTGGCTTACCTTAGAGTTTTGAATCTGAGACCGGCCTCCTGTCGGTTTTCCTTCTAAAATCCATCTTGTGATGGTAACCTCTGGTTATGAGACCGCCTTCGTGTCGGCCTACCTTATAGTTTAGGATCTGAGAGCGCCCTCGTGTCAGCTTTTCTTCTAAAATCTATCTGATGGTAACCTCTGGTTATGAGACCGCCTTCGTGTCGACCTACCTTAGAGTTTTGGATCTGTGACTGCCCTCGTGTCGGCTTTCCTTTTGAAAATCCATCTTGTGATGCTAACCTCTAGTTATGAGACCGCCTTCGTGTCGGCCTTCCTTAGAGTTTAGGATCTGAGACCGGCCTCGTGTCGGCTTTCCTTCTAAAATCCATCATGTGATGGTACCCTCTGGTTATAGGTAGCCTTCGTGTTGGCCTACCTTAGAGTTTAGAATCTGAGACCGGCCTCGTGTCGGTTTTCCTTCTAAAATCCATCTTGTGATGGTATCCTCTGGTTATGAGACCGCCTTCGTGTCGGCCTACCTTAGAGTTTAGGATCTGAGAGCGCCCTCGTGTCAGCTTTTCTTCTAAAATCTATCTGATGGTAACCTCTGGTTATGAGACCGCCTTCGTGTCGACCTACCTTAGAGTTTTGGATCTGTGACTGCCCTCGTGTCGGCTTTCCTTTTGAAAATCCATCTTGTGATGCTAACCTCTGGTTATGAGACCGCCTTCGTGTCGGCCTACCTTAGAGTTTAGGATCTGAGACCGCCCTCCTGTCGGCTTTCCTTCTAAAATCCATCTTGTGATGGTAACCTCTTGTTATGAGATCGCTTTCGTATCGGCCTACCTTAGAGTTTAGGATCTGAGACCGTCCTCGTATCGGTTTTCCATCTAAAATCCATCATGTGATGGTACCTTCTGGTTATGAGACCGCCTTCGTGTCAGCCTACCTTAGAGTTTTGGATCTGAGACCGACCTCGTGTCGGCTTTCCTTTGAAAATGCATCTTCTGATGGTAACCTATGGTTATGAGACCGCCTTCTTGTCGGCCTACCTTATAGTTTAGGATCTGAGAGCGCCCTCGTGTCAGCTTTTCTTCTAAAATCTATCTGATGGTAACCTCTGGTTATGAGACCGCCTTCGTGTCGACCTACCTTAGAGTTTTGGATCTGTGACCGCCCTCGTGTCGACTTTCCTTTTGAAAATCCATCTTGTGATGCTAACCTCTGGTTATGAGACCGCCTTAGTGTCGGCCTACCTTAGAGTTTAGGATCTGAGGCCGCCCTCGTGTCGGATTTCCTTCTAAAATCTAACTTGTGTTGGTACCTTCTGGTTATGAGACCGCCTTCGTGTCGGCCTACCTTAGAGTTTAGGATCGGAGACCACCCTCGTGTCGGCTTTCCTTTTGAAAATCAATCTTGTGATGGTACCCTCAGGGTATGAGACCGCTTTCGTGTCGGCCTACCTTAGAGTTTAGGATCTGAGACCGCCCTCGTGTCGGCTTTCCTTCTAAAATCCATCTTTTGATGGTACCGTCTGGTTATGAGACCGCCTTCATGTCGGCCTACCTTAGAGATTAGGATCTGAGACCGTCCTCATGTCGGCGTTCCTTCTAAAATCCATCTTGTGATTGTACCCTCTGGTTATGAGACCGCCTTCGTGTTGGCCTACCTTAGAGTTTAGGATCTGAGACCGGCCTCGGGCGGCTTTCCTTCTAAAATCAGTCTTGTGATGGTAACCTCTGGTTATGAGACCGCCTTCGTGTCGGCCTTCCTTAGAGTTTAGGATCTGAGACCGGCCTCGTGTCGGCTTTCCTTCTATAAATCCATCTTGTGATGCTAACCTCTGGTTATGAGACCGCCTTCGTATCGGCCTAACTTATAGTTTAGGATCTGAGAGCGCCCTCGTGTCAGCTTTCCTTCTGAAATATATTTGATGGTAACCTCTGGTTATGAGACCGCCTTCGTGTCGACCAACCTTAGTGTTTTGGATCAGTGACCCCCCTCGTGTCGGCTTTCCTTTTAAAATTCCATCTTGTGATGCTAACCTCTGGTTATGAGACTGCCTTCGTGTCGGCCTACCTTAGAGTTTAGGATCTGAGACCGCCCTCCTGTCGGGTTTCCTTCTAAAATCCATCTTGTGATGGTAACCTCTGGTTATGAGACCGCCTTCGTGTCATCCTACCTTAGAGATTAGGCTCTGAGACCGCCCTCGTGTCGGCTTTCCTTCTAAAATCCATCATGTGATGGTACCCTCTGGTTATGAGGTAGCCTTCGTGTTGGCCTACCTTAGAGTTTAGAATCTGAGACCGGCCTCGTGTCGGTTTTCCTTCTAAAATCCATCTTGTGATGGTAACCTCTGGTTATGAGACCGCCTTCGTGTCGGCCTACCTTATAGTTTAGGATCTGAGAGCGCCCTCGTGTCAGCTTTTCTTCTAAAATCTATCTGATGGTAACCTCTGGTTATGAGACCGCCTTCGTGTCGACCTACCTTAGAGTTTTGGATCTGTGACCGCCCTCGTGTCGGCTTTCCTTTTGAAAATCCATCTTGTGATGCTAACCTCTGGTTATGATACCGCCTTCGTGTCGGCCTACCTTAGAGTTTAGGATCTGAGGCCACCCTCGTGTCGGATTTCCTTCTAAAATCTAACTTGTGATGGTACCCTCTGGTTATGAGACCGCCTTCGTGTCGGCCTACCTTAGAGTTTAGGATCGGAGACCACCCTCGTGTCGGCTTTCCTTTTGTAAATCAATCTTGTAATGGTACCCTCAGGGTATGAGACCGCTTTCGTGTCGGCCTACCTTAGAGTTTAGGATCTGAGACTGCCCTCGTGTCGGCTTTCCTTCTAAAATCCATCTTGTGATTGTACCCTCTGGTTATGAGACCGCCTTCGTGTCGGCCTACCTTAGAGATTAGGATCTGAGACCGTCCTCCGGGCGGCTTTCCTTCTAAAATCCATCTTGTGATTGTACCCTCTGGTTATGAGACCGCCTTCGTGTTGGCCTACCTTAGAGTTTAGGATCTGAGACCGGCCTCGGGCGGCTTTCCTTCTAAAATCAATCTTGTGATGGTAACCTCTGGTTATGAGACCGCCTTCGTGTCGGCCTTCCGTAGAGTTTAGGATCTGAGACCGGCCTCGTGTCGGCTTTCCTTCTAAAATCCATCTTGTGATGCTAACCTCTGGTTATGAGACCGCCTTCGTGTCGGCCTAACTAATAGTTTAGGATCTGAGAGCGCCCTCGTGTCAGCTTTCCTTCTGAAATATATTTGACGGTAACCTTTGGTTATGAGACCGCCTTCGTGTCGACCAACCTTAGTGTTTTGGATCTGTGACCGCCCTCGTGTCGGCTTTCCTTTTAAAATTCCATCTTGTGATGCTAACCTCTGGTTATGAGACCGCCTTCGTGTCGGCCTACATTAGAGTTTAGGATCTGAGACCGCCCTCCTGTCGGCTTTCCTTCTAAAATCCATCTTGTGATGGTAACCTCTGGTTATGAGACCGCCTTCGTGTCATCCTACCTTAGAGATTAGGATCTGAGACCGCCCTCGTGTCGGCTTTCGTTCTAAAATCCATCATGTGATGGTACCCTCTGGTTATGAGGTAGCCTTCGTGTTGGCTTACCTTAGAGTTTTGAATCTGAGACCGGCCTCCTGTCGGTTTTCCTTCTAAAATCCATCTTGTGATGGTAACCTCTGGTTATGAGACCGCCTTCGTGTCGGCCTACCTTATAGTTTAGGATCTGAGAGCGCCCTCGTGTCAGCTTTTCTTCTAAAATCTATCTGATGGTAACCTCTGGTTATGAGACCGCCTTCGTGTCGACCTACCTTAGAGTTTTGGATCTGTGACTGCCCTCGTGTCGGCTTTCCTTTTGAAAATCCATCTTGTGATGCTAACCTCTAGTTATGAGACCGCCTTCGTGTCGGCCTACCTTAGAGTTTAGGATCTGAGACCGCCCTCCTGTCGGCTTTCCTTCTAAAATCCATCTTGTGATGGTAAC
Organism: Lathyrus tuberosus; assembly: GCA_022829125.1. Taxonomy (NCBI): domain Eukaryota; kingdom Viridiplantae; phylum Streptophyta; class Magnoliopsida; order Fabales; family Fabaceae; genus Lathyrus; species Lathyrus tuberosus. Next base: position 12,834,285 of record JALAZF010000038.1, read on the forward strand.
CACTTGTTATGAGATCGCTTTCGTATCGTCCTATCTTAGAGTTTAGGATCTGAGACCGTCCTCGTATCGGTTTTCCATCTAGAATCCATCATGTGATTGTACCTTCTAGTTATGAGACCGCCTTCGTGTCAGCCTACCTTAGAGTTTTGGATCTGAGACCGCCCTCGTGTCGGCTTTCCTTTGAAAATGCATCTTCTGATGGTAACCTCTGGTTATGAGACCGCCTTCATGTCGGCCTACCTTAGAGTTTAGGATCTGAGACCGCTCTCGTGTTGGGTTTCCTTCTATAATCCATCTTGTGATAGTACCCTCTGGTTATGAGACCGCCTTTATGTCGGCGTACCTTATAGTTTAGGATCTGAGACTGTCCTCGTGTCGGCTTTCCTTTTGAAAATCCATCTTGTGATGGTAACCTCTAGTTATAAGACCGCCATCGTGTCGGCCAACCTTAGAGTTTAGGATCTGAGACCGCCCTCCTGTCGGCTTTCCTTCTAAAATCCATCTTGTGATGGTAACCACTTGTTATGAGATCGCTTTCGTATCGTCCTACCTTAGAGTTTAGGATCTGAGACCGTCCTCGTGTCGGTTTTCCTTCTAAAATCCATCATGTGATGGTACCTTCTGGTTATGAGACCGCCTTCGTGTCAGCCTACCTTAGAGTTTAGGATCTGAGACCGCCCTCGTGTCGGCTTTCCTTTGAAAATGCATCTTGTGATGGTAACCTCTGTTTATGAGACCTCCTTAGTGTCGGCCTACCTTAGAGTTTAGGATCTGAGACCGCCCTCGTGTCAGCTTTCCTTTTGAAAATCCATCTTGTGATGGTAACCTCTAGTTATAAGACCGCCTTCGTGTCGGCCCACCAGAGAGTTTAGGATCTATGACCGCCCTCGTGTCGGCTTTACTTTTGAAAATCCATCTTGTGATGGTAACCTCAGGTTATGAGACCGCCTTCGTGTCGGCCTACCTTAGAGTTTAGGATCTGAGACCGCCCCCTTTACGGCTTTCCTTCTAAAATTCATCTTGTGATTGTAATCTCTGGTTATGAGACCGCCTTCGTGTCGGCCTACCTTAGAGTTTAGGATCTGAGACCGCCCTCGTGTTGGCTTTCCATCTAAAATCCATCTTGTGATGGTAACCTCTGGTTATGAGACTGCCTTCGTGTCGGCCTACCTTAGAGTTTAGGATCTGAGACCGCCCTCGTGTCGGCTTTCCTTCTAAAATCCATCTTGTGATGGTAACCTCTGGTTATGAGACCGCCTTTGTGTAGGCCTATCTTAGATATTAGGATCTGAGACCGCCCTCATGTCGGCTTTCCTATTAAATCCATCTTGTGATGGTACCCTCTGGTTATGAGACCGCCTTCGTGTTGGCCTACCTTAGAGTGTAGGATCTGAGAGCGCCCTCGTGTCAGCTTTCCTTCTAAAATATATTTGATGGTAACCTCTGGTTATGAGACCGCCTTCGTGTCGACCTACCTTAGTGTTTTGGATCTGTGACCGCCCTCGTGTCGGCTTTCCTTTTGAAATTCCACCTTGTGATGCTGACCTCTGGTTATGAGACCGCCTTCGTGTCGGCCTACCTTAGAGATTAGGATCTGAGGCCGCCCTCGTTTCAGATTTCCTTCTGAAATCTAACTTGTGATGGTACCCTCTGGTTATGAGACCGCCTTCGTGTCGGCCTACCTTAGAGTTTAGGATAGGAGACCACCCTCGTGTCGGCTTTCGTTTTGAAAATCAATCTTGTGATGGTACCCTCAGGGTATGAGACCGCTTTCGCGTCGGCCTACCTTAGAGTTTAGGATCTGAGACTGCCCTCGTGTCGGCTTTCCTTCTAAAATCCATCTTCTGATGGTACCGTCTGGTTATGAGACCGCCTTCGTGTCGGCCTACCTTAGAGATTAGGATCTGAGACCGTCCTCATGTCGACTTTCCTTCTAAAATCCATCTTGTGATGGTACCCTCTGGTTATGAGACCGCCTTCGTGTTGGCCTACCTTAGAGTTTAGGATCTGAGACCGGCCTCGGGCGGCTTTCCTTCTAAAATCAATCTTGCGATGGTAACCTCTGGTTAAGAGACCGCCTTCATGTCGGCCTTCCTTAGAGTTTAGGATCTGAGACCGGCCTCGTGTTGGCTTTCCTTCTAAAATACATCTTGTGATGCTAACCTCTGGTTATGAGACCGCCTTCGTGTCGGCCTAACTTATAGTTTAGGATCTGAGAGCGCCCTCGTGTCAGCTTTCCTTCTAAAATATATTTGATGGTAACCTCTGGTTATGAGACCGCCTTCGTGTCGACCAACCCTAATGTTTTGGATCTGTAACCGCCCTCGTGTCGGCTTTCCTTTTAAAATTCCATCTTGTGATGCTAACCTCTGGTTATGAGACCGCCTTCGTGTCGGCCTACCTTAGAGTTTAGGATCTGAGACCGCCTTCCTGTCGGCTTTCCTTCGAAAATCCATCTTGTGATGGTAACCTCTGGTTATGAGACCGCCTTCGTGTCATCCTACCTTAGAGATTAGGATCTGAGACCGCCCTCGTGTCGGCTTTCCTTCTAAAATCCATCATGTGATGGTACCCTCTGGTTATGAGGTATCCTTCGTGTTGGCCTACCTTAGAGTTTTGAATCTGAGACCGGCCTCCTGTCGGTTTTCCTTCTAAAATCCATCTTGTGATGGTAACCTCTGGTTATGAGACCGCCTTCGTGTCGGCCTACCTTATAGTTTAGGATCTGAGAGCGCCCTCGTGTCAGCTTTTCTTCTAAAATCTATATGATGGTAACCTCTGGTTATGAGACCGCCTTCGTGTCGGCCTACCTTAGAGTTTAGGATCTGAGACCGCCCTCGTGTTGGCTTTCCATCTAAAATCCATCTTGTGATGGTAACCTCTGGTTATGAGACTGCCTTCGTGTCGGCCTACCTTAGAGTTTAGGATCTGAGACCGCCCTCGTGTCGGCTTTCCTTCTAAAATCCATCTTGTGATGGTAACCTCTGGTTATGAGACCGTCTTTGTGTAGGCCTATCTTAGATATTAGGATCTGAGACCGCCCTCATGTCGGCTTTCCTATTAAATCCATCTTGTGATGGTACCCTCTGGTTATGAGACCGCCTTCGTGTTGGCCTACCTTAGAGTGTAGGATCTGAGAGCGCCCTCGTGTCAGCTTTCCTTCTAAAATATATTTGATGGTAACCTCTGGTTATGAGACCGCCTTCGTGTCGACCTACCTTAGTGTTTTGGATCTGTGACCGCCCTCGTGTCGGCTTTCCTTTTGAAATTCCACCTTGTGATGCTAACCTCTGGTTATGAGACCGCCTTCGTGTCGGCCTACCTTAGAGATTAGGATCTGAGGCCGCCCTCGTTTCGGATTTCCTTCTGAAATCTAACTTGTGATGGTACCCTCTGGTTATGAGACCGCCTTCGTGTCGGCCTACCTTAGAGTTTAGGATAGGAGACCACCCTCGTGTCGGCTTTCGTTTTGAAAATCAATCTTGTGATGGTACCCTCAGGGTATGAGACCGCTTTCGCGTCGGCCTACCTTAGACTTTAGGATCTGAGACTGCCCTCGTGTCGGCTTTCCTTCTAAAATCCATCTTCTGATGGTACCGTCTGGTTATGAGACCGCCTTCGTGTCGGCCTACCTTAGAGATTAGGATCTGAGACCGTCCTCATGTCGACTTTCCTTCTAAAATCCATCTTGTGATGGTACCCTCTGGTTATGAGACCGCCTTCGTGTTGGCCTACCTTAGAGTTTAGGATCTGAGACCGGCCTCGGGCGGCTTTCCTTCTAAAATCAATCTTGTGATGGTAACCTCTGGTTATGAGACCGCCTTCATGTCGGCCTTCCTTAGAGTTTAGGATCTGAGACCGGCCTCGTGTCGGCTTTCCTTCTAAAATACATCTTGTGATGCTAACCTCTGGTTATGAGACCGCCTTCGTGTCGGCCTAACTTATAGTTTAGGATCTGAGAGCGCCCTCGTGTCATCTTTCCTTCTAAAATATATTTGATGGTAACCTCTGGTTATGAGACCGCCTTCGTGTCGACCAACCCTAATGTTTTGGATCTGTAACCGCCCTCGTGTCGGCTTTCCTTTTAAAATTCCATCTTGTGATGCTAACCTCTGGTTATGAGACCGCCTTCGTGTCGGCCTACCTTAGAGTTTAGGATCTGAGACCGCCTTCCTGTCGGCTTTCCTTCGAAAATCCATCTTGTGATGGTAACCTCTGGTTATGAGACCGCCTTCGTGTCATCCTACCTTAGAGATTAGGATCTGAGACCGCCCTCGTGTCGGCTTTCCTTCTAAAATCCATCATGTGATGGTACCTTCTGGTTATGAGACCGCCTTCGTGTCAGCCTACCTTAGAGTTTAGGATCTGAGACCGCCCTCGTGTCGGCTTTCCTTTGAAAATGCATCTTGTGATGGTAACCTCTGTTTATGAGACCTCCTTAGTGTCGGCCTACCTTAGAGTTTAGGATCTGAGACCGCCCTCGTGTCAGCTTTCCTTTTGAAAATCCATCTTGTGATGGTAACCTCTAGTTATAAGACCGCCTTCGTGTCGGCCCACCAGAGAGTTTAGGATCTATGACCGCCCTCGTGTCGGCTTTACTTTTGAAAATCCATCTTGTGATGGTAACCTCAGGTTATGAGACCGCCTTCGTGTCGGCCTACCTTAGAGTTTAGGATCTGAGACCGCCCCCTTTACGGCTTTCCTTCTAAAATTCATCTTGTGATTGTAATCTCTGGTTATGAGACCGCCTTCGTGTCGGCCTACCTTAGAGTTTAGGATCTGAGACCGCCCTCGTGTTGGCTTTCCATCTAAAATCCATCTTGTGATGGTAACCTCTGGTTATGAGACCGCCTTCGTGTCGGCCTACCTTAGAGTTTAGGATCTGAGACCGCCCTCGTGTCGGCTTTCCTTCTAAAATCCATCTTGTGATGGTAACCTCTGGTTATGAGACCGCCTTTGTGTAGGCCTATCTTAGATATTAGGATCTGAGACCGCCCTCATGTCGGCTTTCCTATTAAATCCATCTTGTGATGGTACCCTCTGGTTATGAGACCGCCTTCGTGTTGGCCTACCTTAGAGTGTAGGATCTGAGAGCGCCCTCGTGTCAGCTTTCCTTCTAAAATATATTTGATGGTAACCTCTGGTTATGAGACCGCCTTCGTGTCGACCTACCTTAGTGTTTTGGATCTGTGACCGCCCTCGTGTCGGCTTTCCTTTTGAAATTCCACCTTGTGATGCTAACCTCTGGTTATGAGACCGCCTTCGTGTCGGCCTACCTTAGAGATTAGGATCTGAGGCCGCCCTCGTTTCGGATTTCCTTCTGAAATCTAACTTGTGATGGTACCCTCTGGTTATGAGACCGCCTTCGTGTCGGCCTACCTTAGAGTTTAGGATAGGAGACCACCCTCGTGTCGGCTTTCGTTTTGAAAATCAATCTTGTGATGGTACCCTCAGGGTATGAGACCGCTTTCGCGTCGGCCTACCTTAGAGTTTAGGATCTGAGACTGCCCTCGTGTCGGCTTTCCTTCTAAAATCCATCTTCTGATGGTACCGTCTGGTTATGAGACCGCCTTCGTGTCGGCCTACCTTAGAGATTAGGATCTGAGACCGTCCTCATGTCGACTTTCCTTCTAAAATCCATCTTGTGATGGTACCCTCTGGTTATGAGACCGCCTTCGTGTTGGCCTACCTTAGAGTTTAGGATCTGAGACCGGCCTCGGGCGGCTTTCCTTCTAAAATCAATCTTGCGATGGTAACCTCTGGTTATGAGACCGCCTTCATGTCGGCCTTCCTTAGAGTTTAGGATCTGAGACCGGCCTCGTGTCGGCTTTCCTTCTAAAATACATCTTGTGATGCTAACCTCTGGTTATGAGACCGCCTTCGTGTCGGCCTAACTTATAGTTTAGGATCTGAGAGCGCCCTCGTGTCAGCTTTCCTTCTAAAATATATTTGATGGTAACCTCTGGTTATGAGACCGCCTTCGTGTCGACCAACCCTAATGTTTTGGATCTGTAACCGCCCTCGTGTCGGCTTTCCTTTTAAAATTCCATCTTGTGATGCTAACCTCTGGTTATGAGACCGCCTTCGTGTCGGCCTACCTTAGAGTTTAGGATCTGAGACCGCCTTCCTGTCGGCTTTCCTTCGAAAATCCATCTTGTGATGGTAACCTCTGGTTATGAGACCGCCTTCGTGTCATCCTACCTTAGAGATTAGGATCTGAGACCGCCCTCGTGTCGGCTTTCCTTCTAAAATCCATCATGTGATGGTACCCTCTGGTTATGAGGTATCCTTCGTGTTGGCCTACCTTAGAGTTTTGAATCTGAGACCGGCCTCCTGTCGGTTTTCCTTCTAAAATCCATCTTGTGATGGTAACCTCTGGTTATGAGACCGCCTTCGTGTCGGCCTACCTTATAGTTTAGGATCTGAGAGCGCCCTCGTGTCAGCTTTTCTTCTAAAATCTATATGATGGTAACCTCTGGTTATGAGACCGCCTTCGTGTCGACCTACCTTAGAGTTTTGGATCTGTGACTGCCCTCGTGTCGGCTTTCCTTTTGAAAATCCATCTTGTGATGCTAACCTCTAGTTATGAGACCGCCTTCGTGTCGGCCTACCTTAGAGTTTAGGATCTGAGACCGCCCTCCTGTCGGCTTTCCTTCTAAAATCCATCTTGTGATGGTAACCACTTGTTATGAGATCGCTTTCGTATCGTCCTACCTTAGAGTTTAGGATCTGAGACCGTCCTCGTATCGGTTTTCCATCTAAAATCCATCATGTGATTGTACCTTCTGGTTATGAGACCGCCTTCGTGTCAGCCTACCTTAGAGTTTTGGATCTGAGACCGCCCTCGTGTCGGCTTTCCTTTGAAAATGCATCTTCTGATGGTAACCTCTGGTTATGAGACCGCCTTCATGTCGGCCTACCTTAGAGTTTAGGATCTGAGACCGCTCTCGTGTTGGGTTTCCTTCTAAAATCCATCTTGTGATAGTACCCTCTGGTTATGAGACCGCCTTTATGTCGGCGTACCTTATAGTTTAGGATCTGAGACTGTCCTCGTGTCGGCTTTCCTTTTGAAAATCCATCTTGTGATGGTAACCTCTAGTTATAAGACCGCCATCGTGTCGGCCAACCTTAGAGTTTAGGATCTGAGACCGCCCTCCTGTCGGTTTTCCTTCAAAAATCCATCTTGTGATGGTAACCACTTGTTATGAGATCGCTTTCGTATCGTCCTACCTTTGAGTTTAGGATCTGAGACCGTCCTCGTATCGGTTTTCCATCTAAAATCCATCATGTGATTGTACCTTCTGGTTATGAGACCGCCTTCGTGTCAGCCTACCTTAGAGTTTTGGATCTGAGACCGCCCTCGTGTCGGCTTTCCTTTGAAAATGCATCTTCTGATGGTAACCTCTGGTTATGAGACCGCCTTCATGTCGGCCTACCTTAGAGTTTAGGATCTGAGACCGCTCTCGTGTTGGGTTTCCTTCTAAAATCCATCTTGTGATAGTACCCTCTGGTTATGAGACCGCCTTTATGTCGGCGTACCTTATAGTTTAGGATCTGAGACTGTCCTCGTGTCGGCTTTCCTTTTGAAAATCCATCTTGTGATGGTAACCTCTAGTTATAAGACCGCCATCGTGTCGGCCAACCTTAGAGTTTAGGATCTGAGACCGCCCTCCTGTCGGCTTTCCTTCAAAAATCCATCTTGTGATGGTAACCACTTGTTATGAGATCGCTTTCGTATCGTCCTACCTTAGAGTTTAGGATCTGAGACCGTCCTCGTGTCGGTTTTCCTTCTAAAATCCATCATGTGATGGTACCTTCTGGTTATGAGACCGCCTTCGTGTCAGCCTACCTTAGAGTTTAGGATCTGAGACCGCCCTCGTGTCGGCTTTCCTTTGAAAATGCATCTTGTGATGGTAACCTTTGTTTATGAGACCTCCTTAGTGTCGGCCTACCTTATAGTTTAGGATCTGAGACCGCCCTCGTATCAGCTTTCCTTTTGAAAATCCATCTTGTGATGGTAACCTCTAGTAATAAGACCGCCTTCGTGTCGGCCCACCAGAGAGTTTAGGATCTATGACCGCCCTCGTGTCGGCTTTACTTTTGAAAATCCATCTTGTGATGGTAACCTCAGGTTATGAGACCGCCTTCGTGTCGGCCTACCTTAGAGTTTAGGATCTGAGACCGCCCCCTTTACGGCTTTCCTTCTAAAATTCATCTTGTGATTGTAATCTCTGGTTATGAGACCGCCTTCGTGTCGGCCTACCTTAGAGTTTAGGATCTGAGACCGCCCTCGTGTTGGCTTTCCATCTAAAATCCATCTTGTGATGGTAACCTCTGGTTATGAGACCGCCTTCGTGTCGGCCTACCTTAGAGTTTAGGATCTGAGACCGCCCTCGTGTCGGCTTTCCTTCTAAAATCCATCTTGTGATGGTAACCTCTGGTTATGAGACCGCCTTTGTGTAGGCCTATCTTAGATATTAGGATCTGAGACCGCCCTCATGTCGGCTTTCCTATTAAATCCATCTTGTGATGGTACCCTCTGGTTATGAGACCGCCTTCGTGTTGGCCTACCTTAGAGTGTAGGATCTGAGAGCGCCCTCGTGTCAGCTTTCCTTCTAAAATATATTTGATGGTAACCTCTGGTTATGAGACCGCCTTCGTGTCGACCTACCTTAGTGTTTTGGATCTGTGACCGCCCTCGTGTCGGCTTTCCTTTTGAAATTCCACCTTGTGATGCTAACCTCTGGTTATGAGACCGCCTTCGTGTCGGCCTACCTTAGAGTTTAGGATCTGAGACCGCCCTCCTGTCGGCTTTCCTTCTAAAATCCATCTTGTGATGGTAACCACTTGTTATGAGATCGCTTTCGTATCGTCCTACCTTAGAGTTTAGGATCTGAGACCGTCCTCGTATCGGTTTTCCATCTAAAATCCATCATGTGATTGTACCTTCTGGTTATGAGACCGCCTTCGTGTCAGCCTACCTTAGAGTTTTGGATCTGAGACCGCCCTCGTGTCGGCTTTCCTTTGAAAATGCATCTTCTGATGGTAACCTCTGGTTATGAGACCGCCTTCATGTCGGCCTACCTTAGAGTTTAGGATCTGAGACCGCTCTCGTGTTGGGTTTCCTTCTAAAATCCATCTTGTGATAGTACCCTCTGGTTATGAGACCGCCTTTATGTCGGCGTACCTTATAGTTTAGGATCTGAGACTGTCCTCGTGTCGGCTTTCCTTTTGAAAATCCATCTTGTGATGGTAACCTCTAGTTATAAGACCGCCATCGTGTCGGCCAACCTTAGAGTTTAGGATCTGAGACCGCCCTCCTGTCGGTTTTCCTTCAAAAATCCATCTTGTGATGGTAACCACTTGTTATGAGATCGCTTTCGTATCGTCCTACCTTTGAGTTTAGGATCTGAGACCGTCCTCGTATCGGTTTTCCATCTAAAATCCATCATGTGATTGTACCTTCTGGTTATGAGACCGCCTTCGTGTCAGCCTACCTTAGAGTTTTGGATCTGAGACCGCCCTCGTGTCGGCTTTCCTTTGAAAATGCATCTTCTGATGGTAACCTCTGGTTATGAGACCGCCTTCATGTCGGCCTACCTTAGAGTTTAGGATCTGAGACCGCTCTCGTGTTGGGTTTCCTTCTAAAATCCATCTTGTGATAGTACCCTCTGGTTATGAGACCGCCTTTATGTCGGCGTACCTTATAGTTTAGGATCTGAGACTGTCCTCGTGTCGGCTTTCCTTTTGAAAATCCATCTTGTGATGGTAACCTCTAGTTATAAGACCGCCATCGTGTCGGCCAACCTTAGAGTTTAGGATCTGAGACCGCCCTCCTGTCGGCTTTCCTTCAAAAATCCATCTTGTGATGGTAACCACTTGTTATGAGATCGCTTTCGTATCGTCCTACCTTAGAGTTTAGGATCTGAGACCGTCCTCGTGTCGGTTTTCCTTCTAAAATCCATCATGTGATGGTACCTTCTGGTTATGAGACCGCCTTCGTGTCAGCCTACCTTAGAGTTTAGGATCTGAGACCGCCCTCGTGTCGGCTTTCCTTTGAAAATGCATCTTGTGATGGTAACCTTTGTTTATGAGACCTCCTTAGTGTCGGCCTACCTTATAGTTTAGGATCTGAGACCGCCCTCGTATCAGCTTTCCTTTTGAAAATCCATCTTGTGATGGTAACCTCTAGTAATAAGACCGCCTTCGTGTCGGCCCACCAGAGAGTTTAGGATCTATGACCGCCCTCGTGTCGGCTTTACTTTTGAAAATCCATCTTGTGATGGTAACCTCAGGTTATGAGACCGCCTTCGTGTCGGCCTACCTTAGAGTTTAGGATCTGAGACCGCCCCCTTTACGGCTTTCCTTCTAAAATTCATCTTGTGATTGTAATCTCTGGTTATGAGACCGCCTTCGTGTCGGCCTACCTTAGAGTTTAGGATCTGAGACCGCCCTCGTGTTGGCTTTCCATCTAAAATCCATCTTGTGATGGTAACCTCTGGTTATGAGACCGCCTTCGTGTCGGCCTACCTTAGAGTTTAGGATCTGAGACCGCCCTCGTGTCGGCTTTCCTTCTAAAATCCATCTTGTGATGGTAACCTCTGGTTATGAGACCGCCTTTGTGTAGGCCTATCTTAGATATTAGGATCTGAGACCGCCCTCATGTCGGCTTTCCTATTAAATCCATCTTGTGATGGTACCCTCTGGTTATGAGACCGCCTTCGTGTTGGCCTACCTTAGAGTGTAGGATCTGAGAGCGCCCTCGTGTCAGCTTTCCTTCTAAAATATATTTGATGGTAACCTCTGGTTATGAGACCGCCTTCGTGTCGACCTACCTTAGTGTTTTGGATCTGTGACCGCCCTCGTGTCGGCTTTCCTTTTGAAATTCCACCTTGTGATGCTAACCTCTGGTTATGAGACCGCCTTCGTGTCGGCCTACCTTAGAGTTTAGGATCTGAGGCCGCCCTCATTTCGGATTTCCTTCTAAAATCTAACTTGTGATGGTACCCTCTGGTTATGAGACCGCATTCGTGTCGGCCTACCTTAGAGTTTAGGATCGGAGACCACCCTCGTGTCGGCTTTCGTTTTGAAAATCAATCTTGTGATGGTACCCTCAGGGTATGAGACCGCTTTCGTGTCGGCCTACCTTAGAGTTTAGGATCTGAGACCGCCCTCGTGTCGGCTTTCCTTCTAAAATCTATCTTTTGATGGTACCGTCTGGTTATGAGACCGCCTTCGTGTCGGCCTACCTTAGAGATTAGGATCTGAGACCGTCCTCATGTCGACTTTCCTTCTAAAATCCATCTTGTGATGGTACCCTCTGGTTATGAGACCGCCTTCGTGTTGGCCTACCTTAGAGTTTAGGATCTGAGACCGGCCTCGGGCGGCTTTCCTTCTAAAATCAATCTTGTGATGGTAACCTCTGGTTATGAGACCGCCTTCATGTCGGCCTTCCTTAGAGTTTAGGATCTGAGACCGGCCTCGTGTCGGCTTTCCTTCTAAAATCCATCTTGTGATGCTAACCTCTGGTTATGAGACCGCCTTCATGTCGCCCTAACTCATAGTTTAGGATCTGAGAGCGCCCTCGTGTCAGCTTTCCTTCTAAAATATATTTGATGGTAACCTCTGGTTATGAGACCGCCTTCGTGTCGACCAACCTTAATGTTTTGGATCTGTAACCGCCCTCGTGTCGGCTTTCCTTTTAAAATTCCATCTTGTGATGCTAACCTCTGGTTATGAGACCGCCTTCGTGTCGGCCTACCTTAGAGTTTAGGATCTGAGACCGCCTTCCTGTCGGCTTTCCTTCGAAAATCCATCTTGTGATGGTAACCTCTGGTTATGAGACCGCCTTCGTGTCATCCTACCTTAGAGATTAGGATCTGAGACCGTCCTCGTGTCGGTTTTCCTTCTAAAATCCATCATGTGATGGTACCCTCTGGTTATGAGGTAGCCTTCGTGTTGGCCTACCTTAGAGTTTTGAATCTGAGACCGGCCTCCTGTCGGTTTTCCTTCTAAAATCCATCTTGTGATGGTAACCTCTGGTTATGAGACCGCCTTCGTGTCGGCCTACCTTATAGTTTAGAATCTGAGAGCGCCCTCGTGTCAGCTTTTCTTCTAAAATCTATCTGATGGTAACCTCTGGTTATGAGACCGCCTTGGTGTCGACCTACCTTAGAGTTTTGGATCTGTGACTGCCCTCGTGTCGGCTTTCCTTTTGAAAATCCATCTTGTGATGCTAACCTCTAGTTATGAGACCGCCTTCGTGTCGGCCTACCTTAGAGTTTAGGATCTGAGACCGCCCTCCTGTCGGCTTTCCTTCTAAAATCCATCTTGTGATGGAACCACTTGTTATGAGATCGCTTTCGTATCGTCCTACCTTAGAGTTTAGGATCTGAGACCGTCCTCGTATCGGTTTTCCATCTAAAATCCATCATGTGATTGTACCTTCTGGTTATGAGACCGCCTTCGTGTCAGCCTACCTTAGAGTTTTGGATCTGAGACCGCCCTCGTGTCGGCTTTCCTTTGAAAATGCATCTTCTGATGGTAACCTCTGGTTATGAGACCGCCTTCATGTCGGCCTACCTTAGAGTTTAGGATCTGAGACCGCTCTCGTGTTTGGTTTCCTTCTAAAATCCATCTTGTGATAGTACCCTCTGGTTATGAGACCGCCTTTATGTCGGCGTACCTTATAGTTTAGGATCTGAGACTGTCCTCGTGTCGGCTTTCCTTTTGAAAATCCATCTTGTGATGGTAACCTCTAGTTATAAGACCGCCATCGTGTCGGCCAACCTTAGAGTTTAGGATCTGAGACCGCCCTCCTGTCGGTTTTCCTTCTAAAATCCATCTTGTGATGGTAACCACTTGTTATGAGATCGCTTTCGTATCGTCCTACCTTAGAGTTTAGGATCTGAGACCGTCCTCGTGTCGGTTTTCCTTCTAAAATCCATCATGTGATGGTACCTTCTGGTTATGAGACCGCCTTCGTGTCAGCCTACCTTAGAGTTTAGGATCTGAGACCGCCCTCGTGTCGGCTTTCCTTTGAAAATGCATCTTGTGATGGTAACCTCTGTTTATGAGACCTCCTTAGTGTCGGCCTACCTTATAGTTTAGGATCTGAGACCGCCCTCGTGTCAGCTTTCCTTTTGAAAATCCATCTTGTGATGGTAACCTCTAGTTATAAGACCGCCTTCGTGTCGGCCCACCAGAGAGTTTAGGATCTATGACCGCCCTCGTGTCGGCTTTACTTTTGAAAATCCATCTTGTGATGGTAACCTCAGGTTATGAGACCGCCTTTGTGTCGGCCTACCTTAGAGTTTAGGATCTGAGACCGCCCCCTTTACGGCTTTCCTTCTAAAATTCATCTTGTGATTGTCATCTCTGGTTATGAGACCGCCTTCGTGTCAGCCTACCTTAGAGTTTAGGATCTGAGACTGCCCTCGTGTTGGCTTTCCATCTAAAATCCATCTTGTGATGGTAACCTCTGGTTATGAGACCGCCTTTGTGTCGGCCTACCTTAGAGTTTAGGATCTGAGACCGCCCCCTTTACGGCTTTCCTTCTAAAATTCATCTTGTGATTGTAATCTCTGGTTATGAGACCGCCTTCGTGTCAGCCTACCTTAGAGTTTAGGATCTGAGACCGCCCTCGTGTCGGCTTTCCTTCTAAAATCCATCTTGTGATGGTAACCTCTGGTTATGAGACCGCCTTTGTGTAGGCCTATCTTAGATATTAGGATCTGAGACCGCCCTCATGTCGGCTTTCCTATTAAATCCATCTTGTGATGGTACCCTCTGGTTATGAGACCGCCTTCGTGTTGGCCTACCTTAGAGTGTAGGATCTGAGAGCGCCCTCGTGTCAGCTTTCCTTCTAAAATATATTTGATGGTAACCTCTGGTTATGAGACCGCCTTCGTGTCGACCTACCTTAGTGTTTTGGATCTGTGACCGCCCTCGTGTTGGCTTTCCTTTTGAAATTCCACCTTGTGATGCTAACCTCTGGTTATGAGACCGCCTTCGTGTCGGCCTACCTTAGAGTTTAGGATCTGAGGCCGCCCTCGTTTCGGATTTCCTTCTAAAATCTAACTTGTGATGGTACCCTCTGGTTATGAGACCGCCTTCGTGTCGGCCTACCTTAGAGTTTAGGATCGGAGACCACCCTCGTGTCGGCTTTCGTTTTGAAAATCAATCTTGTGATGGTACCCTCAGGGTATGAGACCGCTTTCGTGTCGGCCTACCTTAGAGTTTAGGATCTGAGACCGCCCTCGTGTCGGCTTTCCTTCTAAAATCCATCTTTTGATGGTACCGTCTGGTTATGAGACCGCCTTCGTGTCGGCCTACCTTAGAGATTAGGATCTGAGACCGTCCTCATGTCGACTTTCCTTCTAAAATCCATCTTGTGATGGTACCCTCTGGTTATGAGACCGCCTTCGTGTTGGCCTACCTTAGAGTTTAGGATCTGAGACCGGCCTCGGGCGGCTTTCCTTCTAAAATCAATCTTGTGATGGTAACCTCTGGTTATGAGACCGCCTTCATGTCGGCCTTCCTTAGAGTTTAGGATCTGAGACCGGCCTCGTGTCGGCTTTCCTTCTAAAATCCATCTTGTGATGCTAACCTCTGGTTATGAGACCGCCTTCGTGTCGACCAACCTTAATGTTTTGGATCTGTAACCGCCCTCGTGTCGGATTTCCTTTTAAAATTCCATCTTGTGATGCTAACCTCTGGTTATGAGACCGCCTTCGTGTCGGCCTACCTTAGAGTTTAGGATCTGAGACCGCCTTCCTGTCGGCTTTCCTTCAAAAATCCATCTTGTGATGGTAACCGCTAGTTATGAGACCGCCTTCGTGTCATCCTACCTTAGAGATTAGGATCTGAGACCGCCCTCGTGTCGGCTTTCCTTCTAAAATCCATCATGTGATGGTACCCTCTGGTTATGAGGTAGCCTTCGTATTGGCCTACCTTAGAGTTTAGAATCTGAGACCGGCCTCGTGTCGGTTTTCCTTCTAAAATCCATCTTGTGATGGTAACCTCTGGTTATGAGACCGCCTTCGTGTCGGCCTACCTTATAGTTTAGGATCTGAGAGCGCCCTCGTGTCAGCTTTTCTTCTAAAATCTATCTGATGGTAACCTCTGGTTAAGAGACCGCCTTCGTGTCAACCTACCTTGGAGTTTTGGATCTGTGACCGCCCTCGTGTCGGCTTTCCTTTTGAAAATCCATCTTGTGATGCTAACCTCTGGTTATGAGACCGCCTTCGTGTCGGCCTACCTTAGAGTTTAGGATCTGAGACCGCCCTCGTGTCGGCTTTCCTTCTAAAATCCATCTTGTGATGGTAACCTCTTGTTATGAGATCGCTTTCGTATCGGCCTACCTTAGAGTTTAGGATCTGAGACCGTCCTCGTATCGGTTTTCCATCTAAAAGCCATCATGTGATGGTACCTTCTGGTTATGAGACTGCCTTCGTGTCAGCCTACCTTAGAGTTTAGGATCTGAGACCGCCCTCGTGTCGGCTTTCCTTTGAAAATGCATCTTCTGATGGTAACCTCTGGTTATGAGACCGCCTTCATGTCGGCCTACCTTAGAGTTTAGGATCTGAGACCGCCCTCGTGTTGGGTTTCCTTCTAAAATCCATCTTGTGATAGTACCCTCTGGTTATGAGACCGCCTTTATGTCGGCGTACCTTATAGTTTAGGATCTGAGACTGTCCTCGTGTCGGCTTTCCTTTTGAAAATCCATCTTGTGATGGTAACCTCTAGTTATAAGACCGCCATCGTGTCGGCCTACCTTAGAGTTTAGGATCTGAGACCGCCCTCCTGTCGGCTTTCCTTCTAAAATCCATCTTGTGATGGTAACCACTTGTTATGAGATCGCTTTCGTATCGTCCTACCTTAGAGTTTAGGATCTGAGACCGTCCTCGTGTCGGTTTTCCTTCTAAAATCCATCATGTGATGGTACCTTCTAGTTATGAGACCGCCTTCGTGTCAGCCTACCTTAGAGTTTAGGATCTGAGAACGCCCTCGTGTCGGCTTTCCTTTGAAAATGCATCTTGTGATGGTAACCTCTGTTTATAAGACCTCCTTAGTGTCGGCCTACCTTATAGTTTAGGATCTGAGACCGCCCTCGTGTCAGCTTTCCTTTTGAAAATCCATCTTGTGATGGTAACCTCTAGTTATAAGACCGCCTTCGTGTCGGCCCACCAGAGAGTTTAGGATCTATGACCGCCCTCGTGTCGGCTTTACTTTTGAAAATCCATCTTGTGATGGTAACCTCAGGTTATGAGACCGCCTTTGTGTCGGCCTACCTTAGAGTTTAGGATATGAGACCGCCCCCTTTACGGCTTTCCTTCTAAAATTCATCTTGTGATTGTAATCTCTGGTTATGAGACCGCCTTCGTGTCAGCCTACCTTAGAGTTTAGGATCTGAGACCGCCCTCGTGTTGGCTTTCCATCTAAAATCCATCTTGTGATGGTAACCTCTGGTTATGAGACCGCCTTCGTGTCGGGCTACCTTAGAGTTTAGGATCTGAGACCGCCCTCGTGTCGGCTTTCCTTCTAAAATCCATCTTGTGATGGTAACCTCTGGTTATGAGACCGCCTTTGTGTAGGCCTATCTTAGATATTAGGATCTGAGACCGCCCTCATGTCGGCTTTCCTATTAAATCCATCTTGTGATGGTACCCTCTGGTTATGAGACCGCCTTCGTGTTGGCCTACCTTAGAGTGTAGGATCTGAGAGCGCCCTCGTGTCAGCTTTCCTTCTAAAATATATTTGATGTTAACCTCTGGTTATGAGACCGCCTTCGTGTCGACCTACCTTAGTGTTTTGGATCTGTGACAGCCCTCGTGTCGGCTTTCCTTTTGAAATTCCACCTTGTGATGCTAACCTCTGGTTATGAGACCGCCTTCGTGTCGGCCTACCTTAGAGTTTAGGATCTGAGGCCGCCCTCGTTTCGGATTTCCTTCTAAAATCTAACTTGTGATGGTACCCTCTGGTTATGAGACCGCCTTCGTGTCGGCCTACCTTAGAGTTTAGGATCGGAGACCACCCTCGTGTCGGCTTTCGTTTTGAAAATCAATCTTGTGATGGTACCCTCAGGGTATGAGACCGCTTTCGTGTCGGCCTACCTTAGAGTTTAGGATCTGAGACCGCCCTCGTGTCGGCTTTCCTTCTAAAATCCATCTTTTGATGGTACCGTCTGGTTATGAGACCGCCTTCGTGTCGGCCTACCTTAGAGATTAGGATCTGAGACCGTCCTCATGTCGACTTTCCTTCTAAAATCCATCTTGTGATGGTACCCTCTGGTTATGAGACCGCCTTCGTGTTGGCCTACCTTAGAGTTTAGGATCTGAGACCGGCCTCGGGCGGCTTTCCTTCTAAAATCAATCTTGTGATGGTAACCTCTGGTTATGAGACCACCTTCATGTCGGCCTTCCTTAGAGTTTAGGATCTGAGACCGGCCTCGTGTCGGCTTTCCTTCTAAAATCCATCTTGTGATGCTAACCTCTGGTTATGAGACCGCCTTCGTGTCGGCCTAACTTATAGTTTAGGATCTGAGAGCGCCCTCGTGTCCGCTTTCCTTCTAAAATATATTTGATGGTAACCTCTGGTTATGAGACCGCCTTCGTGTCGACCAACCTTAATGTTTTGGATCTGTAACCGCCCTCGTGTCGGATTTCCTTTTAAAATTCCATCTTGTGATGCTAACCTCTGGTTATGAGACCGCCTTCGTGTCGGCCTACCTTAGAGTTTAGGATCTGAGACCGCCTTCCTGTCGGCTTTCCTTCGAAAATCCATCTTGTGATGGTAACCTCTGGTTATGAGACCGCCTTCGTGTCATCCTACCTTAGAGATTAGGATCTGAGACCGCCCTCGTGTCGGCTTTCCTTCTAAAATCCATCATGTGATGGTACCCTCTGGTTATGAGGTAGCCTTCGTATTGGCCTACCTTAGAGTTTAGAATCTGAGACCGGCCTCGTGTCGGTTTTCCTTCTAAAATCCATCTTGTGATGGTAACCTCTGGTTATGAGACCGCCTTCGTGTCGGCCTACCTTATAGTTTAGGATCTGAGAGCGCCCTCGTGTCAGCTTTTCTTCTAAAATCTATCTGATGGTAACCTCTGGTTATGAGACCGCCTTCGTGTCAACCTACCTTGGAGTTTTGGATCTGTGACCGCCCTCGTGTCGGCTTTCCTTTTGAAAATCCATCTTGTGATGCTAACCTCTGGTTATGAGACCGCCTTCGTGTCGGCCTACCTTAGAGTTTAGGATCTGAGACCGCCCTCGTGTCGGCTTTCCTTCTAAAATCCATCTTGTGATGGTAACCTCTTGTTATGAGATCGCTTTCGTATCGGCCTACCTTAGAGTTTAGGATCTGAGACCGTCCTCGTATCGGTTTTCCATCTAAAAGCCATCATGTGATGGTACCTTCTGGTTATGAGACTGCCTTCGTGTCAGCCTACCTTAGAGTTTAGGATCTGAGACCGCCCTCGTGTCGGCTTTCCTTTGAAAATGCATCTTCTGATGGTAACCTCTGGTTATGAGACCGCCTTCATGTCGGCCTACCTTAGAGTTTAGGATCTGAGACCGCCCTCGTGTTGGGTTTCCTTCTAAAATCCATCTTGTGATAGTACCCTCTGGTTATGAGACCGCCTTTATGTCGGCGTACCTTATAGTTTAGGATCTGAGACTGTCCTCGTGTCGGCTTTCCTTTTGAAAATCCATCTTGTGATGGTAACCTCTAGTTATAAGACCGCCATCGTGTCGGCCTACCTTAGAGTTTAGGATCTGAGACCGCCCTCCTGTCGGCTTTCCTTCTAAAATCCATCTTGTGATGGTAACCACTTGTTATGAGATCGCTTTCGTATCGTCCTACCTTAGAGTTTAGGATCTGAGACCGTCCTCGTGTCGGTTTTCCTTCTAAAATCCATCATGTGATGGTACCTTCTGGTTATGAGACCGCCTTCGTGTCAGCCTACCTTAGAGTTTAGGATCTGAGACCGCCCTCGTGTCGGCTTTCCTTTGAAAATGCATCTTGTGATGGTAACCTCTGTTTATGAGACCTCCTTAGTGTCGGCCTACCTTATAGTTTAGGATCTGAGACCGCCCTCGTGTCAGCTTTCCTTTTGAAAATCCATCTTGTGATGGTAACCTCTAGTTATAAGACCGCCTTCGTGTCGGCCCACCAGAGAGTTTAGGATCTATGACCGCCCTCGTGTCGGCTTTACTTTTGAAAATCCATCTTGTGATGGTAACCTCAGGTTATGAGACAGCCTTCGTGTCGGCCTACCTTAGAGTTTAGGATCTGAGACCGCCCCCTTTACGGCTTTCCTTCTAAAATTCATCTTGTGATTGTAATCTCTGGTTATGAGACCGCCTTCGTGTCGGCCTACCTTAGAGTTTAGGATCTGAGACCGCCCCCTTTACGGCTTTCCTTCTAAAATTCATCTTGTGATGGTAACCTCTAGTTATAAGACCGCCATCGTGTCGGCCTACCTTAGAGTTTAGGATCTGACACCGCCCTCCTGTCGGCTTTCCTTCTAAAATCCATCTTGTGATGGTAACCACTTGTTATGAGATCGCTTTCGTATCGTCCTACCTTAGAGTTTAGGATCTGAGACCGTCCTCGTGTCGGTTTTCCTTCTAAAATCCATCATGTGATGGTACCTTCTGGTTATGAGACCGCCTTCGTGTCAGCCTACCTTAGAGTTTAGGATCTGAGACCGCCCTCGTGTCGGCTTTCCTTTGAAAATGCATCTTGTGATGGTAACCTCTGTTTATGAGACCTCCTTAGTGTCGGCCTACCTTATAGTTTAGGATCTGAGACCGCCCTCGTGTCAGCTTTCCTTTTGAAAATCCATCTTGTGATGGTAACCTCTAGTTATAAGACCACCTTCGTGTCGGCCCACCAGAGAGTTTAGGATCTATGACCGCCCTCGTGTCGGCTTTACTTTTGAAAATCCATCTTGTGATGGTAACCTCAGGTTATGAGACAGCCTTCGTGTCGGCCTACCTTAGAGTTTAGGATCTGAGACCGCCCCCTTTACGGCTTTCCTTCTAAAATTCATCTTGTGATTGTAATCTCTGGTTATGAGACCGCCTTCGTGTCGGCCTACCTTAGAGTTTAGGATCTGAGACCGCCCCCTTTACGGCTTTCCTTCTAAAATTCATCTTGTGATGGTAACCTCTAGTTATAAGACCGCCATCGTGTCGGCCTACCTTAGAGTTTAGGATCTGACACCGCCCTCCTGTCGGCTTTCCTTCTAAAATCCATCTTGTGATGGTAACCACTTGTTATGAGATCGCTTTCGTATCGTCCTACCTTAGAGTTTAGGATCTGAGACCGTCCTCGTGTCGGTTTTCCTTCTAAAATCCATCATGTGATGGTACCTTCTGGTTATGAGACCGCCTTCGTGTCAGCCTACCTTAGAGTTTAGGATCTGAGACCGCCCTCGTGTCGGCTTTCCTTTGAAAATGCATCTTGTGATGGTAACCTCTGTTTATGAGACCTCCTTAGTGTCGGCCTACCTTATAGTTTAGGATCTGAGACCGCCCTCGTGTCAGCTTTCCTTTTGAAAATCCATCTTGTGATGGTAACCTCTAGTTATAAGACCACCTTCGTGTCGGCCCACCAGAGAGTTTAGGATCTATGACCGCCCTCGTGTCGGCTTTACTTTTGAAAATCCATCTTGTGATGGTAACCTCAGGTTATGAGACAGCCTTCGTGTCGGCCTACCTTAGAGTTTAGGATCTGAGACCGCCCCCTTTACGGCTTTCCTTCTAAAATTCATCTTGTGATTGTAATCTCTGGTTATGAGACCGCCTTCGTGTCGGCCTACCTTAGAGTTTAGGATCTGAGACCGCCCTCGTGTTGGCTTTCCATCTAAAATCCATCTTGTGATGGTAACCTCTAGTAATGAGACCGCCTTCGTGTCGGCCTACCTTAGAGTTTAGGATCTGAGACCGCCCTCGTGTCGGCCTTCCTTCTAAAATCCATCTTGTGATGGTAACCTCTGGTTATGAGACCGCCTTTGTGTAGGCCTATCTTAGATATTAGGATCTGAGACCGCCCTCATGTCCGCTTTCCTATTAAATCCATCTTGTGATGGTACCCTCTGGTTATGAGACCGCCTTCGTGTTGGCCTACCTTAGAGTGTAGGATTTGAGAGCGCCCTCGTGTCAGCTTTCCTTCTAAAATATATTTGATGGTAACCTCTGGTTATGAGACCGCCTTCGTGTCGACCTACCTTAGTGTTTTGGATCTGTGACCGCCCTCGTGTCGGCTTTCCTTTTGAAATTCCACCTTGTGATGCTAACCTCCGGTTATGAGACCGCCTTCGTGTCGGCCTACCTTAGAGTTTAGGATCTGAGGCCGCCCTCGTTTCGGATTTCCTTCTAAAATCTAACTTGTGATGGTACCCTCTGGTTATGAGACCGCCTTCGTGTCGGCCTACCTTAGAGTTTAGGATCGGAGACCACCCTCGTGTCGGCTTTCGTTTTGAAAATCAATCTTGTGATGGTACCCTCAGGGTATGAGACCGCTTTCGTGTCGGCCTACCTTAGAGTTTAGGATCTGAGACCGCCCTCGTGTCGGCTTTCCTTCTAAAATCCATCTTTTGATGGTACCGTCTGGTTATGAGACCGCCTTCGTGTCGGCCTACCTTAGAGATTAGGATCTGAGACCGTCCTCATGTCGACTTTCCTTCTAAAATCCATCTTGTGATGGTACCCTCTGGTTTTGAGACCGCCTTCGTGTTGGCCTACCTTAGAGTTTAGGATCTGAGACCGGCCTCGGGCGGCTTTCCTTCTAAAATCAATCTTGTGATGGTAACCTCTGGTTATGAGACCGCCTTCATGTCGGCCTTCCTTAGAGTTTAGGATCTGAGACCGGCCTCGTGTCGGCTTTCCTTCTAAAATCCATCTTGTGATGCTAACCTCTGGTTATGAGACCGCCTTCGTGTCGGCCTAACTTATAGTTTAGGATCTGAGAGCGCCCTCGTGTCAGCTTTCCTTCTAAAATATATTTGATGGTAACCTCTGGTTATGAGACCGCCTTCGTGTCGACCAACCTTAATGTTTTGGATCTGTAACCGCCCTCGTGTCGGCCTTCCTTTTAAAATTCCATCTTGTGATGCTAACCTCTGGTTATGAGACCGCCTTCGTGTCGGCCTACCTTAGAGTTTAGGATCTGAGACCGCCTTCCTGTCGGCTTTCCTTCTAAAATCCATATTGTGATGGTAACCTCTGGTTATGAGACCGCCTTCGTGTCATCCTACCTTAGAGATTAGGATCTGAGACCGCCCTCGTGTCGGCTTTCCTTCTAAAATCCATCATGTGATGGTACCCTCTGGTTATGAGGTAGCCTTCGTGTTGGCCTACCTTAGAGTTTAGAATCTGAGACCGGCCTCGTGTCGGTTTTCCTTCTAAAATCCATCTTGTGATGGTAACCTCTGGTTATGAGACTGCCTTCGTGTCGGCCTACCTTATAGTTTAGGATCTGAGAGCGCCCTCGTGTCAGCTTTTCTTCTAAAATCTATCTGATGGTAACCTCTGGTTATGAGACCGCCTTCGTGTCAACCTACCTTAGAGTTTTGGATCTGTGACCGCCCTCGTGTCAGCTTTACTTTTGAAAATCCATCTTGTGATGCTAACCTCTGGTTATGAGACCGCCTTCGTGTCGGCCTACCTTAGAGTTTAGGATCTGAGACCGCCCTCCTGTCGGCTTTCCTTCTAAAATCCATCTTGTGATGGTAACCTTTTGTTATGAGATCGCTTTCGTATCGGCCTACCTTAGAGTTTAGGATCTGAGACCGTCCTCGTATCGGTTTTCCATCTAAAAGCCATCATGTGATGGTACCTTCTGGTTATGAGACTGCCTTCGTGTCAGCCTACCTTAGAGTTTAGGATCTGAGACCGCCCTCGTGTCGGCTTTCCTTTGAAAATGCATCTTCTGATGGTAACCTCTGGTTATGAGACCGCCTTCATGTCGGCCTACCTTAGAGTTTATGATCTGAGACCGCCCTCGTGTTGGCTTTCCTTCTAAAATCCATCTTGTGATGGTACCCTTTGGTTATGAGACCGCCTTCATGTCGCCGAACCTTAGAGTTTGGGATCTGAGACTGTCCTCGTGTCGGCTTTCCTTTTGAAAATCCATCTTGTGATGGTAACCTCTAGTTATAAGACCGCCATCGTGTCGGCCTACCTTAGAGTTTAGGATCTGAGACCATCCTCGTGTCGGTTTTCCTTCTAAAATCCATCATGTGATGGTACCTTCTGGTTATGAGACCGCCTTCGTGTCAGCCTACCTTAGAGATTAGGATCTGAGACCGCCCTCGTGTCGGCTTTCCTTTGAAAATGCATCTTGTGATGGTAACCTCTAGTTATGAGACCGCTTTCATGATGGCCTACCTTAGAGTTTAGGATCTGAGACCGCCCTCGTGTCGGCTTTCCTTCTAAAATCCATCATGTGATGGTACCTTCTGGTTATGAGACCGCCTTCGTGTCAGCCTACCTTAGAGTTTAGGATCTGAGACCGCCCTCGTGTCGGCTTTCCTTTGAAAATGCATCTTATGATGGTAACCTTTGGTTATGAGACCGCCTTCATGTCAGCCTACCTTAGAGTTTAGGATCTGAGACCGCCCTCATGTCGGCTTTCCTTCTAAAATCCATCTTGTGATGGTACCCTCTGGTTATGAGACCGCCTTCATGTCGGCGTACCTTAGAGTTTAGGATCTGAGACCGTCCTCGTGTCGGCTTTCCTTTTGAAAATCTATCTTGTGATGGTAACCTCTGGTTATGAGACCTCCATCGTGTCGGCCTACCTTGGAGTTTAGGATCTGAGACCGCCCTCGTGTCAGCTTTCCTTCTAAAATCCATCTTGTGATGGTAACATCTGGTTATGAGACCGCCTTCGTGTCGGCCTACCTTAGAATTTAGGATCTGAGACCGCCCTCGTGTCAGCTTTCCTTCTAAAATCCATCTTGTGATGGTAACCTCTGGTTATGAGACCGCCTTAGTGTCGGCCTACCTTATAGTTTAGGATCTGAGACCGCCCTCGTGATAGCTTTCCTTTTGAAAATCCATCTTGTGATGGTAACCTCTAGTTATAAGACCGCCTTCGTGTCGGCCCACCAGAGAGTTTAGGATCTATGACCGCCCTCGTGTCGGCTTTACTTTTGAAAATCCATCTTGTGATGGTAACCTCAGGTTATGAGACCGCCTTCGTGTCGGCCTACCTTAGAGTTTAGGATCTGAGACCGCCCCCTTGTCGGCTTTCCTTCTAAAATTCATCTTGTGATTGTAATCTCTGGTTATGAGACCGCCTTCGTGTCGGCCTACCTTAGAGTTTAGGATCTGAGACCGCCCTCGTGTTGGCTTTCCATCTAAAATCCATCTTGTGATGGTAACCTCTGGTTATGAGACCGCCTTCGTGTCTGCCTACCTTAGAGTTTAAAATCTGAGACCGCCCTCGTGTCGGCTTTCCTTCTAAAATCCATCTTGTGATGGTAACCTCTGGTTATGAGACCGCCTTTGTGTAGGCCTACCTTAGATATTAGGATCTGAGACCGCCCTCATGTCGGCTTTCCTTCTAAAATCCATCTTGTGATGGTACCCTCTGGTTATGAGGCCGCCTTCGTGTTGGCCTACCTTAGAGTTTAGGATATTAGACTGGCCTCGTGTCGGCTTTCCTTCTAAAATCCATCTTGTGATGGTACCCTCTGGTTATGAGGTAGCCTTCGTGTTGGCCTACCTTAGAGTTTAGGTTCTGAGACCGGCCTCGTGTTGGTTTTCCTTCTAAAATCCATCTTGTGATGGTAACCTCTGGTTATGAGACCGCCTTCGTGTCGGCCTACCTTAGAGTTTAGGATCTGAGAGCGCCCTCGTGTCGAATTTCCTTCTAAAATCCATCTTGTGATGGTACCCTCTGGTTATGAGACCTCCTTCGTGTCGGCCTACCTTAGAGTTTTGGATCTGTGACCGTCCTCATGTCGGCTTTCCTTTTGAAAATCAATCTTGTGATGGTATCCTCTGGGTATGAGACCGCTTTCGTGTCGGCCTACCTTAGAGTTTAGGATCTGAGACCGCCCTCGTGTCGGCTTTCCTTCTAAAATCCATATTTTGATGGTACCGCCTGGTTATGAGACCGTCTTCGTGTCGTCCTACCTTAGAGATTAGGATCTGAGACTGCCCTCATGTCGGCTTTCCTTCTAAAATCCATCTTGTGATGGTACCCTCAAGTTATGAGACCGCCTTCGTGTTGACCTACCTTAGAGTTTAGGGTCTGAGACCGGTCTCGGGCGGCTCTCCTTCTAAAATCAATCTTGTGATGGTAACCTCTGGTTATGAGACCGCCTTCGTGTCGGCCTTCCTTAGAGTTTATGATCTGAGACCGGCCTCGTGTCGTCTTTCCTTCTAAAATCGATCTTGTGATGGTAACCTCTAGTAATGAGACCGCCTTCGTGTCGGCCTACCTTATAGTTTAGGATCTGAGAGTGCCCTCGTGTCAGCTTTCCTTCTAAAATATATTTGATGGTAACCTCTGGTTATGAGACCGCCTTCGTGTCCACCTACCTTATAGTTTTGGATCTGTGACCGCCCTCGTGTCGGCTTTCCTTTTGAAATTCCATCTTGTGATGCTAACCTCTGGTTATGAGACCGCCTTCGTGTCGGCCTACCTTAGAGTTTAGGATCTGAGACCGCCCTCATGTCGGCTTTCCTTCTAAAATCCATCTTGTGATGGTACCCTCTGGTTATGAGACCGCCTTCGTGTAGGCCTACCTTAGAGTTTAGGATCTGAGACCGGCCTCGGGCGGCTTTCCTTCTAAAATCAATCTTGTGATGGTAACCTCTGGTTATGAGACCGCCTTCGTGTCGGCCTTCCTTAGAGTTTAGGATCTGAGACCGGCCTCGTGTCGGCTTTCCTTCTAATATCCATCTTGTGATGGTAACCTCTGGTTATGAGACCGCCTTCGTGTCAACCTACCTTAGAGTTTTGGATCTGTGACCGCCCTCGTGTCAGCTTTACTTTTGAAAATCCATCTTGTGATGCTAACCTCTGGTTATGAGACCGCCTTCGTGTCGGCCTACCTTAGAGTTTAGGATCTGAGACCGCCCTCCTGTCGGCTTTCCTTCTAAAATCCATCTTGTGATGGTAACCTTTTGTTATGAGATCGCTTTCGTATCGGCCTACCTTAGAGTTTAGGATCTGAGACCGCCCTCGTGTCGGCTTTCCTTCTAAAATCCATCATGTGATGGTACCTTCTGGTTATGAGACCACCTTCGTGTCAGCCTACCTTAGAGTTTAGGATCTGAGACCGCCCTCGTGTCGGCTTTCCTTTGAAAATGCATCTTATGATGGTAACCTTTGGTTATGAGACCGCCTTCATGTCAGCCTACCTTAGAGTTTAGGATCTGAGACCGCCCTCATGTCGGCTTTCCTTCTAAAATCCATCTTGTGATGGTACCCTCTGGTTATGAGACCGCCTTCATGTCGGCGTACCTTAGAGTTTAGGATCTGAGACCGTCCTCGTGTCGGCTTTCCTTTTGAAAATCCATCTTGTGATGGTAACCTCTGGTTATGAGACCTCCATCGTGTCGGCCTACCTTGGAGTTTAGGATCTGAGACCGCCCTCGTGTCAGCTTTCCTTCTAAAATCCATCTTGTGATGGTAACATCTGGTTATGAGACCGCCTTCGTGTCGGCCTACCTTAGAATTTAGGATCTGAGACCGCCCTCGTGTCAGCTTTCCTTCTAAAATCCATCTTGTGATGGTAACCTCTGGTTATGAGACCACCTTAGTGTCGGCCTACCTTATAGTTTAGGATCTGAGACCGCCCTCGTGTTAGCTTTCCTTTTGAAAATCCATCATGTGATGGTAACCTCTAGTTATAAGACCGCCTTCGTGTCGGCCCACCAGAGAGTTTAGGATCTATGACCGCCCTCGTGTCGGCTTTACTTTTGAAAATCCATCTTGTGATGGTAACCTCAGGTTATGAGACCGCCTTCGTGTCGGCCTACCTTAGAGTTTAGGATCTGAGACCGCCCCCTTGTCGGCTTTCCTTCTAAAATTCATCTTGTGATTGTAATCTCTGGTTATGAGACCGCCTTCGTGTCGGCCTACCTTAGAGTTTAGGATCTGAGACCGCCCTCGTGTTGGCTTTCCATCTAAAATCCATCTTGTGATGGTAACGTCTGGTTATGAGACCGCCTTCGTGTCTGCCTACCTTAGAGTTTAAAATCTGAGACCGCCCTCGTGTCGGCTTTCCTTCTAAAATCCATCTTGTGATGGTAACCTCTGGTTATGAGACCGCCTTTGTGTAGGCCTACCTTAGATATTAGGATCTGAGACCGCCCTCATGTCGGCTTTCCTTCTAAAATCCATCTTGTGATGGTACCCTCTGGTTATGAGGCCGCCTTCGTGTTGGCCTACCTTAGAGTTTAGGATATTAGACTGGCCTCGTGTCGGCTTTCCTTCTAAAATCCATCTTGTGATGGTACCCTCTGGTTATGAGGTAGCCTTCGTGTTGGCCTACCTTAGAGTTTAGGTTCTGAGACCGGCCTCGTGTTGGTTTTCCTTCTAAAATCCATCTTGTGATGGTAACCTCTGGTTATGAGACCGCCTTCGTGTCGGCCTACCTTAGAGTTTAGGATCTGAGAGCGCCCTCGTGTCGAATTTCCTTCTAAAATCCATCTTGTGATGGTACCCTCTGGTTATGAGACCTCCTTCGTGTCGGCCTACCTTAGAGTTTTGGATCTGTGACCGTCCTCGTGTCGGCTTTCCTTTTGAAAATCAATCTTGTGATGGTATCCTCTGGGTATGAGACCGCTTTCGTGTCGGCCTACCTTAGAGTTTAGGATCTGAGACCGCCCTCGTGTCGGCTTTCCTTCTAAAATCCATCTTGTGATGGTAACCTCTGGTTATGAGACCACCTTAGTGTCGGCCTACCTTATAGTTTAGGATCTGAGACCGCCCTCGTGTTAGCTTTCCTTTTGAAAATCCATCTTGTGATGGTAACCTCTAGTTATAAGACCGCCTTCGTGTCGGCCCACCAGAGAGTTTAGGATCTATGACCGCCCTCGTGTCGGCTTTACTTTTGAAAATCCATCTTGTGATGGTAACCTCAGGTTATGAGACCGCCTTCGTGTCGGCCTACCTTAGAGTTTAGGATCTGAGACCGCCCCCTTGTCGGCTTTCCTTCTAAAATTCATCTTGTGATTGTAATCTCTGGTTATGAGACCGCCTTCGTGTCGGCCTACCTTAGAGTTTAGGATCTGAGACCGCCCTCGTGTTGGCTTTCCATCTAAAATCCATCTTGTGATGGTAACCTCTGGTTATGAGACCGCCTTCGTGTCTGCCTACCTTAGAGTTTAAAATCTGAGACCGCCCTCGTGTCGGCTTTCCTTCTAAAATCCATCTTGTGATGGTAACCTCTGGTTATGAGACCGCCTTTGTGTAGGCCTACCTTAGATATTAGGATCTGAGACCGCCCTCATGTCGGCTTTCCTTCTAAAATCCATCTTGTGATGGTACCCTCTGGTTATGAGGCCGCCTTCGTGTTGGCCTACCTTAGAGTTTAGGATATTAGACTGGCCTCGTGTCGGCTTTCCTTCTAAAATCCATCTTGTGATGGTACCCTCTGGTTATGAGGTAGCCTTCGTGTTGGCCTACCTTAGAGTTTAGGTTCTGAGACCGGCCTCGTGTTGGTTTTCCTTCTAAAATCCATCTTGTGATGGTAACCTCTGGTTATGAGACCGCCTTCGTGTCGGCCTACCTTAGAGTTTAGGATCTGAGAGCGCCCTCGTGTCGAATTTCCTTCTAAAATCCATCTTGTGATGGTACCCTCTGGTTATGAGACCTCCTTCGTGTCGGCCTACCTTAGATTTTTGGATCTGTGACCGTCCTCGTGTCGGCTTTCCTTTTGAAAATCAATCTTGTGATGGTATCCTCTGGGTATGAGACCGCTTTCGTGTCGGCCTACCTTAGAGTTTAGGATCTGAGACCGCCCTCGTGTCGGCTTTCCTTCTAAAATCCATATTTTGATGGTACCGCCTGGTTATGAGACCGTCTTCGTGTCGTCCTACCTTAGAGATTAGGATCTGAGACTGCCCTCATGTCGGCTTTCCTTCTAAAATCCATCTTGTGATGGTACCCTCAAGTTATGAGACCGCCTTCGTGTTGACCTACCTTAGAGTTTAGGGTCTGAGACCGGTCTCGGGCGGCTCTCCTTCTAAAATCAATCTTGTGATGGTAACCTCTGGTTATGAGACCGCCTTCGTGTCGGCCTTCCTTAGAGTTTATGATCTGAGACCGGCCTCGTGTCGTCTTTCCTTCTAAAATCGATCTTGTGATGGTAACCTCTAGTAATGAGACCGCCTTCGTGTCGACCTACCTTATAGTTTAGGATCTGAGAGTGCCCTCGTGTCAGCTTTCCTTCTAAAATATATTTGATGGTAACCTCTGGTTATGAGACCGCCTTCGTGTCCACCTACCTTATAGTTTTGGATCTGTGACCGCCCTCGTGTCGGCTTTCCTTTTGAAATTCCATCTTGTGATGCTAACCTCTGGTTATGAGACCGCCTTCGTGTCGGCCTACCTTAGAGTTTAGGATCTGAGACCGCCCTCATGTCGGCTTTCCTTCTAAAATCCATCTTGTGATGGTACCCTCTGGTTATGAGACCGCCTTCGTGTAGGCCTACCTTAGAGTTTAGGATCTGAGACCGGCCTCGGGCGGCTTTCCTTCTAAAATCAATCTTGTGATGGTAACCTCTGGTTATGAGACCGCCTTCGTGTCGGCCTTCCTTAGAGTTTAGGATCTGAGACCGGCCTCGTGTCGGCTTTCCTTCTAATATCCATCTTGTGATGGTAACCTCTGGTTATGAGACCGCCTTCGTGTCGGCCTACCTTATAGTTTAGGATCTGAGACCGCCCTCGTGTCGGCTTTCCTTTTGAAATTCCATCTTGTAATTCTAAACTCTGGTTATGAGACCGCCTTCGTGTCGGCCTACCTTGGAGTTTAGGATCTGAGACCGGCCTCATGTCGGCTTTCCTTCTAAAATCCATCCTGTGATGGTAACCTCTGGTTATGAGACCGCCTTCGTGTCGGCCTACTTTAGAGATTAGGATCTGAGACCGCCCTCGTGTCGGCTTTCCTTCTAAAATCCATCTTGTGATGGTACCCTCTGGTTATGAGATAGCCTTCGTGTTGGCCTACCTTAGAGTTTAGGATCTGAGACCGGCCTCGTGTCGGCTTTCCTTCTAAAATCCATCTTGTGATGGTAACCTCTGGGTATGAGACCGCCTTCGTGTCGGCCTACCTTATAGTTTAGGATCTGAGAGCGCCCTCGTGTCATCTTTTCTCCTAAAATCTATATGATGGTAACCTCTGGTTATGAAACCGCCTTCGTGTCGACGTACCTTAGAGTTTTGGATCTGTGACCATCCTCGTGTCGGCTTTCCTTTTGAAAATCCATCTTGTGATGCTAACCTCTGGTTATGAGACCCCCTTCGTGTCGGCCTACCATAGAGCTTAGGATCTGAGACCGGCCTCGTGTCGGCTTTCCTTCTAAAATCTATCTTGTGATGGTAACCTCTGGTTATGAGACCGCCTTCGTGTCGGCCTACCTTATAGTCTAGGATCCGAGACCGCCCTCGTGTCGGCTTTCCTTTTGAAATTCCATCTTGTGATGCTAACCTCTGGTTATGAGACCGCCTTCGTGTCGGCCTACCTTAGAGTTTAGGATCTGAGACCGCCCTCATGTCGGCTTTCCTTCTAAAATCCATCTTGTGATGGTAACCTCTGGTTATGAGACCGCCTTCGTGTCGGCCTACCTTAGAGATTAGGATCTGAGACCGCCCTCGTGTCGGGTTTCCTTCTAAAATCCATCTTGTGATGGTACCCTCTGGTTATGAGGTAGCCTTCGTGTTGGCCTACCTTAGAGTTTAGGATCTTAGTCCGGCCTCGTGTCGGCTTTCCTTCTAAAATCCATCTTGTGATGGTAACCTCTGGGTATGAGACCGCCTTCGTGTCAGCCTACCTTATAGTTTTGGATCTGAGAGCGCCCTCGTGTCATCTTTTCTTCTAAAATCTATCTGATGGTAACCTCTGGTTATGAGACCGCCTTCGTGTCGACCTACCTTAGAGTTTTGGATCTGTGACCGTCCTCGTGTCGGCTTTCCTTTTGAAAATCCATCTTGTTATGCTAACCTCTGGTTATGAGACCGCCTTCGTGTCAGCCTACCTTAGAGTTTAGGATCTGAGAGCGCCCTCGTGTCGGATTTCTTTCTAAAATCCATCTTGTGATGGTACCCTCTGGTTATGAGACCGCCTTTGTGTAGGCCTACCTTAGATATTAGGATCTGAGACCGCCCTCATGTCGGCTTTCCTTCTAAAATCCATCTTGTGATGGTACCCTCTGGTTATGAGGTAGCCTTCGTGTTGGCCTACCTTAGAGTTTAGGTTCTGAGACCGGCCTCGTGTTGGCTTTCCTTCTAAAATCCATCTTGTGATGGTAACCTCTGGTTATGAGACCGCCTTCGTGTCAGCCTACCTTAGAGTTTAGGATCTGAGAGCGCCCTCGTGTCGGATTTACTTCTAAAATCCATCTTGTGATGGTACCCTCTGGTTATGAGACCTCCTTCGTGTCGGCCTACCTTAGAGTTTTGGATCTGTGACCGTCCTCGTGTCGGCTTTCCTTTTGAAAATCAATCTTGTGATGGTACCCTCTGGGTTTGAGACCGCTTTCGTGTCGGCCTACCTTAGAGTTTAGGATCTGAGACTGCCCTCGTGTCGGCTTTCCTTCTAAAATCCATATTTTGATGGTACCGTCTGGTTATGAGACCGTCTTCGTGTCACCCTACCTTAGAGATTAGGATCTGAGACCGCCCTCATGTCGGCTTTCCTTCTAAAATCCATCTTGTGATGGGACCCTCTGGTTATGAGACCGCCTTCGTGTTGACCTACCTTAGAGTTTAGGATCTGAGACCGGTCTCGGGCGTCTTTCCTTCTAAAATCAATCTTGTGATGGTAACCTCTGGTTATGAGATAGCCTTCGTGTTGGCCTACCTTAGAGTTTAGGATCTGAGACCGGCCTCGTGTCGGCTTTCCTTCTAAAATCCATCTTGTGATGGTAACCTCTGGGTATGAGACAGCCTTCGTGTCGGCCTACCTTATAGTTTAGGATCTGAGAGCGCCCTCGTGTCATCTTTTCTCCTAAAATCTATCTGATGGTAACCTCTGGTTATGAGACCGCCTTCGTGTCGACCTACCTTAGAGTTTTGGATCTGTGACCGTCCTCGTGTCGGCTTTCCTTTTGAAAATCCATCTTGTTATGCTAACCTCTGGTTATGAGACCGCCTTCGTGTCGGCCTACCTTAGAGTTTAGGATCTGAGACCGCCCTCCTGTCGGCTTTCCTTCTAAAATCCATCTTGTGATGGTAACCTCTGGTTATGAGACCGCCTTCGTGTCGGCCTACCTTAGAGTTGAAGATATGAGACCGCCCTCGTGTCGGCTTTCCTTCTAAAATCCATCTTGTGATGGTAACCTCTGGTTATGAGACCGCCTTTGTGTAGGCCTACCTTAGATATTAGGATCTGAGACCGCCCTCATGTCGGCTTTCCTTCTAAAATCCATCTTGTGATGGTACCCTCTGGTTATGAGGCCGCGTTCGTGTTGGCCTACCTTAGAGTTTAGGATATTAGACCGGCCTCGTGTCGGCTTTCCTTCTAAAATCCATCTTGTGATGGTAACCTCTGGTTATGAGACCGCCTTCGTGTCAGCCTACCTTAGAGTTTAGGATCTGAGAGCGCCCTCGTGTCGGATTTCCTTCTAAAATCCATCTTGTGATGGTACCCTCTGGTTATGAGACCGCCTTTGTGTAGGCCTACCTTAGATATTAGGATCTGAGACCGCCCTCATGTCGGCTTTCCTTCTAAAATCCATCTTGTGATGGTACCCTCTGGTTATGAGGTAGCCTTCGTGTTGGCCTACCTTAGAGTTTAGGTTCTGAGACTGGCCTCGTGTTGGCTTTCCTTCTAAAATCCATCTTGTGATGGTAACCTCTGGTTATGAGACCGCCTTCGTGTCAGCCTACCTTAGAGTTTAGGATCTGAGAGCGCCCTCGTGTCGGATTTCCTTCTAAAATCCATCTTGTGATGGTACCCTCTGGTTATGAGACCTCCTTCGTGTCGGCCTACCTTAGAGTTTTGGATCTGTGACCGTCCTCGTGTCGGCTTTCCTTTTGAAAATCAATCTTGTGATGGTACCCTCTGGGTTTGAGACCGCTTTCGTGTCGGCCTACCTTAGAGTTTAGGATCTGAGACTGCCCTCGTGTCGGCTTTCCTTCTAAAATCCATATTTTGATGGTACCGTCTGGTTATGAGACCGTCTTCGTGTCACCCTACCTTAGAGATTAGGATCTGAGACCGCCCTCATGTCGGCTTTCCTTCTAAAATCCATCTTGTGATGGGACCCTCTGGTTATGAGACCGCCTTCGTGTTGACCTACCTTAGAGTTTAGGATCTGAGACCGGTCTCGGGCGTCTTTCCTTCTAAAATCAATCTTGTGATGGTAACCTCTGGTTATGAGATAGCCTTCGTGTTGGCCTACCTTAGAGTTTAGGATCTGAGACCGGCCTCGTGTCGGCTTTCCTTCTAAAATCCATCTTGTGATGGTAACCTCTGGGTATGAGACAGCCTTCGTGTCGGCCTACCTTATAGTTTAGGATCTGAGAGCGCCCTCGTGTCATCTTTTCTCCTAAAATCTATCTGATGGTAACCTCTGGTTATGAGACCGCCTTCGTGTCGACCTACCTTAGAGTTTTGGATCTGTGACCGTCCTCGTGTCGGCTTTCCTTTTGAAAATCCATCTTGTGATGCTAACCTCTGGTTATGAGACCCCCTTCGTGTCGGCCTACCTTAGAGTTTAGGATCTGAGACCGGCCTCGTGTCGGCTTTCCTTCTAAAATCCATCTTGTGATGGTAACCTCTGGGTATGAGACCGCCTTCGTGTCGGCCTACCTTATAGTTTAGGATCTGAGAGCGCCCTCGTGTCATCTTTTCTCCTAAAATCTATCTGATGGTAACCTCTGGTTATGAGACCGCCTTCGTGTCGACGTACCTTAGAGTTTTGGATCTGTGACCGTCCTCGTGTCGGCTTTCCTTTTGAAAATCCATCTTGTGATGCTAACCTCTGGTTATGAGACCCCCTTCGTGTCGGCCTACCTTAGAGTTTAGGATCTGAGACCGGCCTCGTGTCGGCTTTCCTTCTAAAATCCATCTTGTGATGGTAACCTCTGGTTATGAGACCGCCTTCGTGTCGGCCTACCTTATAGTCTAGGATCTGAGACCGCCCTCATGTCGGCTTTCCTTTTGAAATTCCATCTTGTGATGCTAACCTCTGGTTATGAGACCGCCTTCGTGTCGGCCTACCTTAGAGTTTAGGATCTGAGACCGCCCTCATGTCGGCTTTCCTTCTAAAATCCATCTTGTGATGGTACCCTCTGGTTATGAGGTAGCCTTCGTGTTGGCCTTCCTTAGAGTTTAGGATCTGAGACCGGCCTCGTGTCGGCTTTCCTTCTAAAATCCATCTTGTGATGGTAACCTCTGGGTATGAGACCGCCTTCGTGTCAGCCTACCTTATATTTTTGGATCTGAGAGCGCCCTCGTGTCATCTTTTCTTCTAAAATCTATCTGATGGTAACCTCTGGTTATGAGACCGCCTTCGTGTCGACCTACCTTAGAGTTTTGGATCTGTGACCGTCCTCGTGTCGGCTTTCCTTTTGAAAATCCATCTTGTTATGCTAACCTCTGGTTATGAGACCGCCTTCGTGTCGGCCTACCTTAGAGTTTAGGATCTGAGACCGCCCTCCTGTCGGCTTTCCTTCTAAAATCCATCTTGTGATGGTAACCTCTGGTTATGAGATCGCCTTCGTATCGGCCTACCTTAGAGTTTAGGATCTGAGACCGTCCTCGTGTCGGTTTTCCTTCTAAAATCCATCTTGTGATGGTAACCTCTGGTTATGAGACCGCCTTCGTGTCGGCCTACCTTAGAGTTGAAGATATGAGACCGCCCTCGTGTCGGCTTTCCTTCTAAAATCCATCTTGTGATGGTAACCTCTGGTTATGAGGCCGCCTTTGTGTAGGCCTACCTTAGATATTAGGATCTGAGACCGCCCTCATGTCGGCTTTCCTTCTAAAATCCATCTTGTGATGGTACCCTCTGGTTATGAGGCCGCGTTCGTGTTGGCCTACCTTAGAGTTTAGGATATTAGACCGGCCTCGTGTCGGCTTTCCTTCTAAAATCCATCTTGTGATGGTAACCTCTGGTTATGAGGTAGCCTTCGTGTTGGCCTACCTTAGAGTTTAGGTTCTGAGACCGGCCTCGTGTTGGCTTTCCTTCTAAAATCCATCTTGTGATGGTAACCTCTGGGTATGAGACAGCCTTCGTGTCGGCCTACCTTATAGTTTAGGATCTGAGAGCGCCCTCGTGTCATCTTTTCTCCTAAAATCTATCTGATGGTAACCTCTGGTTATGAGACCACCTTCGTGTCGACCTACCTTAGAGTTTTGGATCTGTGACCGTCCTCGTGTCGGCTTTCCTTTTGAAAATCCATCTTGTGATGCTAACCTCTGGTTATGAGACCCCCTTCGTGTCGGCCTACCTTAGAGTTTAGGATCTGAGACCGGCCTCGTGTCGGCTTTCCTTCTAAAATCCATCTTGTGATGGTAACCTCTGGGTATGAGACCGCCTTCGTGTCGGCCTACCTTATAGTTTAGGATCTGAGAGCGCCCTCGTGTCATCTTTTCTCCTAAAATCTATCTGATGGTAACCTCTGGTTATGAGACCGCCTTCGTGTCGACGTACCTTAGAGTTTTGGATCTGTGACCGTCCTCGTGTCGGCTTTCCTTTTGAAAATCCATCTTGTGATGCTAACCTCTGGTTATGAGACCCCCTTCGTGTCGGCCTACCTTAGAGTTTAGGATCTGAGACCGGCCTCGTGTCGGCTTTCCTTCTAAAATCCATCTTGTGATGGTAACCTCTGGTTATGAGACCGCCTTCGTGTCGGCCTACCTTATAGTCTAGGATCTGAGACCGCCCTCGTGTCGGCTTTCCTTTTGAAATTCCATCTTGTGATGCTAACCTCTGGTTATGAGACCGCCTTCGTGTCGGCCTACCTTAGAGTTTAGGATCTGAGACCGCCCTCATGTCGGCTTTCCTTCTAAAATCCATCTTGTGATGGTACCCTCTGGTTATGAGGTAGCCTTCGTGTTGGCCTTCCTTAGAGTTTAGGTTCTGAGACCGGCCTCGTGTCGGCTTTCCTTCTAAAATCCATCTTGTGATGGTAACCTCTGGGTATGAGACCGCCTTCGTGTCGGCCTACCTTAGAGTTTTGGATCTGTGACCGTCCTCGTGTCGGCTTTCCTTTTGAAAATCCATCTTGTTATGCTAACCTCTGGTTATGAGACCGCCTTCGTGTCGGCCTACCTTAGAGTTTAGGATCTGAGACCGCCCTCCTGTCGGCTTTCCTTCTAAAATCCATCTTGTGATGGTAACCTCTGGTTATGAGATCGCCTTCGTATCGGCCTACCTTAGAGTTTAGGATCTGAGACCGTCCTCGTGTCGGTTTTCCTTCTAAAATCCATCTTGTGATGGTAACCTCTGGTTATGAGACCGCCTTCGTGTCGGCCTACCTTAGAGTTGAAGATATGAGACCGCCCTCGTGTCGGCTTTCCTTCTAAAATCCATCTTGTGATGGTAACCTCTGGTTATGAGGCCGCCTTTGTGTAGGCCTACCTTAGATATTAGGATCTGAGACCGCCCTCATGTCGGCTTTCCTTCTAAAATCCATCTTGTGATGGTACCCTCTGGTTATGAGGCCGCGTTCGTGTTGGCCTACCTTAGAGTTTAGGATATTAGACCGGCCTCGTGTCGGCTTTCCTTCTAAAATCCATCTTGTGATGGTAACCTCTGGTTATGAGGTAGCCTTCGTGTTGGCCTACCTTAGAGTTTAGGTTCTGAGACCGGCCTCGTGTTGGCTTTCCTTCTAAAATCCATCTTGTGATGGGAACCTCTAGTTATGAGACAGCCTTTGTGTAGGCCTACCTTAGATATTAGGATCTGAGACCGCCCTCATGTCGGCTTTCCTTCTAAAATCCATCTTGTGATGGTAACCTCTGGTTATGAGACCTCCTTCGTGTCGGCCTACCTTAGAGTTTTGGATCTGTGACCGTCCTCGTGTCGGCTTTCCTTTTGAAAATCAATCTTGTGATGGTACCCTCTGGGTATGAGACCGCTTTCGTGTCGGCCTACCTTAGAGTTTAGGATCTGAGACCGCCCTCGTGTCGGCTTTCCTTCTAAAATCCATATTTTGATGGTACCGTCTGGTTATGAGACCGTCTTCGTGTTGGCCTACCTTAGAGTTTATGTTCTGAGACCGGCCTCGTGTCGGCTTTCCTTCTAAAATCCATCTTGTGATGGTAACCTCTGGTTATGAGACCGCCTTCGTGTCAGCCTACCTTAGAGTTTAGGATCTGTGACCGTCCTCGTGTCGGCTTTCCTTCTGAAAATCCATCTTGTGATGCTAACCTCTGGTTATGAGACCCCCTTCGTGTCGGCCTACCTTAGAGTTTAGGATCTGAGACCGGCCTCGTGTCGGCTTTCCTTCTAAAATCCATCTTGTGATGGTAACCTCTGGGTATGAGACCGCCTTCGTGTCGGCCTACCTTATAGTTTAGGATCTGAGAGCGCCCTCGTGTCATCTTTTCTCCTAAAATCTATCTGATGGTAACCTCTGGTTATGAGACCGCCTTCGTGTCGACGTACCTTAGAGTTTTGGATCTGTGACCGTCCTCGTGTCGGCTTTCCTTTTGAAAATCCATCTTGTGATGCTAACCTCTGGTTATGAGACCCCCTTCGTGTCGGCCTACCTTAGAGTTTAGGATCTGAGACCGGCCTCGTGTCGGCTTTCCTTCTAAAATCCATCTTGTGATGGTAACCTCTGGTTATGAGACCGCCTTCGTGTCGGCCTACCTTATAGTCTAGGATCTGAGACCGCCCTCGTGTCGGCTTTCCTTTTGAAATTCCATCTTGTGATGCTAACCTCTGGTTATGAGACCGCCTTCGTGTCGGCCTACCTTAGAGTTTAGGATCTGAGACCGCCCTCATGTCGGCTTTCCTTCTAAAATCCATCTTGTGATGGTACCCTCTGGTTATGAGGTAGCCTTCGTGTTGGCCTTCCTTAGAGTTTAGGTTCTGAGACCGGCCTCGTGTCGGCTTTCCTTCTAAAATCCATCTTGTGATGGTAACCTCTGGGTATGAGACCGCCTTCGTGTCGGCCTACCTTAGAGTTTTGGATCTGTGACCGTCCTCGTGTCGGCTTTCCTTTTGAAAATCCATCTTGTTATGCTAACCTCTGGTTATGAGACCGCCTTCGTGTCGGCCTACCTTAGAGTTTAGGATCTGAGACCGCCCTCCTGTCGGCTTTCCTTCTAAAATCCATCTTGTGATGGTAACCTCTGGTTATGAGATCGCCTTCGTATCGGCCTACCTTAGAGTTTAGGATCTGAGACCGTCCTCGTGTCGGTTTTCCTTCTAAAATCCATCTTGTGATGGTAACCTCTGGTTATGAGACCGCCTTCGTGTCGGCCTACCTTAGAGTTGAAGATATGAGACCGCCCTCGTGTCGGCTTTCCTTCTAAAATCCATCTTGTGATGGTAACCTCTGGTTATGAGGCCGCCTTTGTGTAGGCCTACCTTAGATATTAGGATCTGAGACCGCCCTCATGTCGGCTTTCCTTCTAAAATCCATCTTGTGATGGTACCCTCTGGTTATGAGGCCGCGTTCGTGTTGGCCTACCTTAGAGTTTAGGATATTAGACCGGCCTCGTGTCGGCTTTCCTTCTAAAATCCATCTTGTGATGGTAACCTCTGGTTATGAGGTAGCCTTCGTGTTGGCCTACCTTAGAGTTTAGGTTCTGAGACCGGCCTCGTGTTGGCTTTCCTTCTAAAATCCATCTTGTGATGGGAACCTCTAGTTATGAGACAGCCTTTGTGTAGGCCTACCTTAGATATTAGGATCTGAGACCGCCCTCATGTCGGCTTTCCTTCTAAAATCCATCTTGTGATGGTAACCTCTGGTTATGAGACCTCCTTCGTGTCGGCCTACCTTAGAGTTTTGGATCTGTGACCGTCCTCGTGTCGGCTTTCCTTTTGAAAATCAATCTTGTGATGGTACCCTCTGGGTATGAGACCGCTTTCGTGTCGGCCTACCTTAGAGTTTAGGATCTGAGACCGCCCTCGTGTCGGCTTTCCTTCTAAAATCCATATTTTGATGGTACCGTCTGGTTATGAGACCGTCTTCGTGTTGGCCTACCTTAGAGTTTATGTTCTGAGACCGGCCTCGTGTCGGCTTTCCTTCTAAAATCCATCTTGTGATGGTAACCTCTGGTTATGAGACCGCCTTCGTGTCAGCCTACCTTAGAGTTTAGGATCTGTGACCGTCCTCGTGTCGGCTTTCCTTCTGAAAATCCATCTTGTGATGCTAACCTCTGGTTATGAGACCCCCTTCGTGTCGGCCTACCTTAGAGTTTAGGATCTGAGACCGGCCTCGTGTCGGCTTTCCTTCTAAAATCCATCTTGTGATGGTAACCTCTGGGTATGAGACCGCCTTCGTGTCGGCCTACCTTATAGTTTAGGATCTGAGAGCGCCCTCGTGTCATCTTTTCTCCTAAAATCTATCTGATGGTAACCTCTGGTTATGAGACCGCCTTCGTGTCGACCTACCTTAGAGTTTTGGATCTGTGACCGTCCTCGTGTCGGCTTTCCTTTTGAAAATCCATCTTGTGATGCTAACCTCTGGTTATGAGACCGCCTTCGTGTCGGCCTACCTTAGAGTTTAGGATCTGAGACCGCCCTCCTGTCGGCTTTCCTTCTAAAATCCATCTTGTGATGGTAACCTTTTGTTATGAGATCGCTTTCGTATCGGCCTACCTTAGAGTTTAGGATCTGAGACAGTCCTCGTATCGGTTTTCCATCTAAAAGCCATCATGTGATGGTACCTTCTGGTTATGAGACTGCCTTCGTGTCAGCCTACCTTAGAGTTTAGGATCTGAGACCGCCCTCGTGTCGGCTTTCCTTTGAAAATGCATCTTCTGATGGTAACCTCTGGTTATGAGACCGCCTTCATGTCGGCCTACCTTAGAGTTTATGATCTGAGACCGCCCTCGTGTTGGCTTTCCTTCTAAAATCCATCTTGTGATGGTACCCTTTGGTTATGAGACCGCATTCATGTCGGCGAACCTTAGAGTTTGGGATCTGAGACTGTCCTCGTGTCGGCTTTCCTTTTGAAAATCCATCTTGTGATGGTAACCTCTAGTTACAAGACC
Organism: Lathyrus tuberosus; assembly: GCA_022829125.1. NCBI lineage: Eukaryota > Viridiplantae > Streptophyta > Magnoliopsida > Fabales > Fabaceae > Lathyrus > Lathyrus tuberosus. The sequence continues at coordinate 12,874,651 of JALAZF010000038.1, forward strand.
GCCATCGTGTCGGCCTACCTTAGAGTTTAGGATTTGAGACCGTCCTCGTGTCGGTTTTCCTTCTAAAATCCATCATGTGATGGTACCTTCTGGTTATGAGACCGCCTTTGTGTCAGCCTACCTTAGAGATTAGGATCTGAGACCGCCCTCGTGTCGGCTTTCCTTTGAAAATGCATCTTGTGATGGTAACCTCTAGTTATGAGACCGCTTTCATGATGGCCTACCTTAGAGTTTAGGATCTGAGACCGCCCTCGTGTCGGCTTTCCTTCTAAAATCCATCATGTGATGGTACCTTCTGGTTATGAGACCGCCTTCGTGTCAGCCTACCTTAGAGTTTAGGATCTGAGACCGCCCTCGTGTCGGCTTTCCTTTGAAAATGCATCTTATGATGGTAACCTTTGGTTATGAGACCGCCTTCATGTCGGCCTACCTTAGAGTTTAGGATCTGAGACCGCCCTCATGTCGGCTTTCCTTCTAAAATCCATCTTGTGATGGTACCCTCTGGTTATGAGACCGCCTTCATGTCGGCGTACCTTAGAGTTTATGATCTGAGACCGTCCTCGTGTCGGCTTTCCTTTTGAAAATCCATCTTGTGATGGTAACCTCTGGTTATGAGACCTCCATCGTGTCGGCCTACCTTGGAGTTTAGGATCTGAGACCGCCCTCGTGTCAGCTTTCCTTCTAAAATCCATCTTGTGATGGTAACATCTGGTTATGAGACCGCCTTAGGGTCGGCCTACCTTATAGTTTAGGATCTGAGACCGCCCTCGTGTTAGCTTATCTTTTGAAAATCCATCTTGTGATGGTAACCTCTAGTTATAAGACCGCCTTCGTGTCGGCCCACCAGAGAGTTTAGGATCCATGACCGCCCTCGTGTCGGCTTTACTTTTGAAAATCCATCTTGTGATGGTAACCTCAGGTTATGAGACCGCCTTCGTGTCGGCCTACCTTAGAGTTTAGGATCTGAGACCGCCCCCTTGTCGGCTTTCCTTCTAAAATTCATCTTGTGATTGTAATCTCTGGTTATGAGACCGCCTTCGTGTCGGCCTACCTTAGAGTTTAGGATCTGAGACCGCCCTCGTGTTGGCTTTCCATCTAAAATCCATCTTGTGATGGTAACCTCTGGTTATGAGACCGCCTTCGTGTCTGCCTACCTTAGAGTTTAAGATCTGAGACCGCCCTCGTGTCGGCTTTCCTTCTAAAATCCATCTTGTGATGGAAACCTCTGGTTATGAGACCGCCTTTGTGTAGGCCTACCTTAGATATTAGGATCTGAGACCGCCCTCATGTCGGCTTTCCTTCTAAAATCCATCTTGTGATGGTACCCTCTGGATATGAGGCCGCCTTCGTGTTGGCCTACCTTAGATTTTAGGATATTAGACCGGCCTCGTGTCGGCTTTCCTTCTAAAATCCATCTTGTGATGGTACCCTCTGGTTATGAGGTAGCCTTCGTGTTGGCCTACCTTAGAGTTTAGGTTCTGAGACCGGCCTCGTGTTGGCTTTCCTTCTAAAATCCATCTTGTGATGGTAACCTCTGGTTATGAGACCGCCTTCGTGTCGGCCTACCTTAGAGTTTAGGATCTGAGAGCGCCCTCGTGTCGAATTTCCTTCTAAAATCCATCTTGTGATGGTACCCTCTGTTTATGAGACCTCCTTCGTGTCGGCCTACCTTAGAGTTTTGGATCTGTGACCGTCCTCGTGTCGGCTTTCCTTTTGAAAATCAATCTTGTGATGGTACCCTCTGGGTATGAGACCGCTTTCGTGTCGGCCAACCTTAGAGTTTAGGATCTGAGACCGCCCTCCTGTCGGCTTTCCTTCTAAAATCCATATTTTGATGGTACCCGCCTGGTTATGAGACCGTCTTCGTGTCGTCCTACCTTAGAGATTAGGATCTTAGACTGCCCTCATGTCGGCTTTCCTTCTAAAATCCATCTTGTGATGGTACCCTCAAGTTATGAGACCGCCTTCGTGTTGACCTACCTTAGAGTTTAGGGTCTGAGACCGGTCTCGGGCGGCTCTCCTTCTAAAATCAATCTTGTGATGGTAACCTCTGGTTATGAGACCGCCTTCGTGTCGGCCTTCCTTAGAGTTTATGATCTGAGACCGGTCTCGTGTCGTCTTTCCTTCTAAAATCGATCTTGTGATGGTAACCTCTAGTAATGAGACCGCCTTCGTGTCGGCCTACCTTATAGTTTAGGATCTGAGAGTGCCCTCGTGTCAGCTTTCCTTCTAAAATATATTTGATGGTAACCTCTGGTTATGAGACCGCCTTCGTGTCCACCTACCTTAGAGTTTTGGATCTGTGACCGCCCTCGTGTCGGCTTTCCTTTTGAAATTCCATCTTGTGATGCTAACCTCTGGTTATGAGACCGCCTTCGTGTCGGCCTACCTTAGAGTTTAGGATCTGAGACCGCCCTCATGTCGGCTTTCCTTCTAAAATCCATCTTGTGATGGTACCCTCTGGTTATGAGACCGCCTTTGTGTAGGCCTACCTTAGAGTTTAGGATATGAGACCGGCCTCGGGCGGCTTTCCTTCTAAAATCAATCTTGTGATGGTAACCTCTGGTTATGAGACCGCCTTCGTGTCGGCCTTCCTTAGAGTTTAGGATCTGAGACCGGCCTCGTGTCGGCTTTCCTTCTAAAATCCATCTTGTGATGGTAACCTCTGGTTATGAGACCGCCTTCGTGTCGGCCTACCTTATAGTTTAGGATCTGAGACCGCCCTCGTGTCGGCTTTCCTTTTGAAATTCCATCTTGTGATGCTAAACTCTGGTTATGAGACCGCCTTCGTGTCGGCCTACCTTGGAGTTTAGGATCTGAGACCGCCCTCATGTCGGCTTTCCTTCTAAAATCCATCCTGTGATGGTAACCTCTGGTTATGAGACCGCCTTCGTGTCGGCCTACTTTAGAGATTAGGATCTGAGACCGCCCCCGTGTCGGCTTTCCTTCTAAAATCCATCTTGTGATGGTACCCTCTGGTTATGAGATAGCCTTCGTGTTGGCCTACCTTAGAGTTTAGGATCTGAGACCGGCCTCGTGTCGGCTTTCCTTCTAAAATCCATCTTGTGATGGTAACCTCTGGGTATGAGACCGCCTTCGTGTCGGCCTACCTTATAGTTTAGGATCTGAGAGCGCCCTCGTGTCATCTTTTCTCCTAAAATCTATCTGATGGTAACCTCTGGTTATGAAACCGCCTTCATGTCGACGTACCTTAGAGTTTTGGATCTGTGACCGTCATCGTGTCGGCTTTCCTTTTGAAAATCCATCTTGTGATGCTAACCTCTGGTTATGAGACCCCCTTCGTGTCGGCCTACCTTAGAGCTTAGGATCCGAGACCGGCCTCGTTTCGGCTTTCCTTCTAAAATCTATCTTGTGATGGTAACCTCTGGTTATGAGACCGCCTTCGTGTCGGCCTACCTTATAGTCTAGGATCTGAGACCGCCCTCGTGTCGGCTTTCCTTTTGAAATTCCATCTTGTGATGCTAACCTCTGGTTATGAGACCGCCTTCGTGTCGGCCTACCTTAGAGTTTAGGATCTGAGACCGCCCTCATGTCGGCTTTCCTTCTAAAATCCATCCTGTGATGGTAACCTCTGGTTATGAGACCGCCTTCGTGTCGGCCTACTTTAGAGATTAGGATCTGAGACCGCCCTCGTGTCGGCTTTCCTTCTAAAATCCATCTTGTGATGGTACCCTCTGGTTATGAGATAGCCTTCGTGTTGGCCTACCTTAGAGTTTATGATCTGAGACCGGCCTCGTGTCGGCTTTCCTTCTAAAATCCATCTTGTGATGGTAACCTCTGGGTATGAGACCGCCTTCGTGTCGGCCTACCTTATAGTTTAGGATCTGAGAGCGCCCTCGTGTCATCTTTTCTCCTAAAATCTATCTGATGGTAACCTCTGGTTATGAAACCGCCTTCGTGTCGACGTACCTTAGAGTTTTGGATCTGTGACCGTCCACGTGTCGGCTTTCCTTTTGAAAATCCATCTTGTGATGCTAACCTCTGGTTATGAGACCCCCTTCGTGTCGGCCTACCTTAGAGCTTAGGATCTGAGACCGGCCTCGTGTCGGCTTTCCTTCTAAAATCTATCTTGTGATGGTAACCTCTGGTTATGAGACCGCCTTCGTGTCGGCCTACCTTATAGTCTAGGATCTGAGACCGCCCTCGTGTCGGCTTTCCTTTTGAAATTCCATCTTGTGATGCTAACCTCTGGTTATGAGACCGCCTTCGTGTCGGCCTACCTTAGAGTTTAGGATCTGAGACCGCCCTCATGTCGGCTTTCCCTCTAAAATCCATCTTGTGATGGTAACCTCTGGTTATGAGACCGCCTTCGTGTCGGCCTACCTTAGAGATTAGGATCTGAGACCGCCCTCGTGTCGGGTTTCCTTCTAAAATCCATCTTGTGATGGTACCCTTTGGTTATGAGGTAGCCTTCGTGTTGGCCTACCTTAGAGTTTAGGATCTTAGACCGGCCTCGTGTCAGCTTTCCTTCTAAAATCCATCTTGTGATGGTAACCTCTGGTTATGAGACCGCCTTCGTGTCAGCCTACCTTATAGTTTTGGATCTGAGAGCGCCCTCGTGTCATCTTTTCTTCTAAAATCTATCTGATGGTAACCTCTGGTTATGAGACCGCCTTCGTGTCGACCTACCTTAGAGTTTTGGATCTGTGACCGTCCTCGTGTCGGCTTTCCTTTTGAAAATCCATCTTGTTATGCTAACCTCTGGTTATGAGACCGCCTTCGTGTCGGCCTACCTTAGAGTTTAGGATCTGAGACCGCCCTCCTGTCGGCTTTCCTTCTAAAATCCATCCTGTGATGGTAACCTCTGGTTATGAGACCGCCTTCGTGTCGGCCTACCTTAGAGTTGAAGATATGAGACCGCCCTCGTGTCGGCTTTCCTTCTAAAATCCATCTTGTGATGGTAACCTCTGGTTATGAGACCGCCTTTGTGTAGGCCTACCTTAGATATTAGGATATGAGACCACCCTCATGTCGGCTTTCCTTCTAAAATCCATCTTGTGATGGTACCCTATGGTTATGAGGCCGCGTTCGTGTTGGCCTACCTTAGAGTTTAGGATATTAGACCGGCCTCGTGTCGGCTTTCCTTCTAAAATCCATCATGTGATGGTAACCTCTGGTTATGAGACCGCCTTCGTGTCAGCCTACCTTAGAGTTTAGGATCTGAGAGCGCCCTTGTGTCGGATTTCCTTCTAAAATCCATCTTGTGATGGTACCCTCTGGTTATGAGACCGCCTTTGTGTAGGCCTACCTTAGATATTAGGATCTGAGACCGCCCTCATGTCGGCTTTCCTTCTAAAATCCATCTTGTGATGGTACCCTCTGGTTATGAGGTAGCCTTCGTGTTGGCCTACCTTAGAGTTTAGGTTCTGAGACCGGCCTCGTGTTGGCTTTCCTTCTAAAATCCATCTTGTGATGGTAACCTCTGGTTATGAGACCACCTTCGTGTCAGCCTACCTTAGAGTTTAGGATCTGAGAGCGCCCTCGTGTCGGATTTCCTTCTAAAATCCATCTTGTGATGGTACCCTCTGGTTATGAGACCTCCTTCGTGTCGGCCTACCTTAGAGTTTTGGATCTGTGACCGTCCTCATGTCGGCTTTCCTTTTGAAAATCAATCTTGTGATGGTACCCTCTGGGTATGAGACCGCTTTCGTGTCGGCCTACCTTAGAGTTTAGGATCTGAGACCGCCCTCGTGTCGGCTTTCCTTCTAAAATCCATATTTTGATGGTACCGTCTGGTTATGAGACCGTCTTCGTGTCACCCTACCTTAGAGATTAGGATCTGAGACCGCCCTCATGTCGGCTTTCCTTCTAAAATCCATCTTGTGATGGGACCCTCTGGTTATGAGACCGCCTTCGTGTTGACCTACCTTAGAGTTTAGGATCTGAGACCGGTCTCAGGCGTCTTTCCTTCTAAAATCAATCTTGTGATGGTAACCTCCGGTTATGAGATAGCCTTCGTGTTGGCCTACCTTAGAGTTTAGGATCTGAGACCGGCCTCGTGTCGGCTTTCCTTCTAAAATCCATCTTGTGATGGTAACCTCTGGGTATGAGACCGCCTTCGTGTCGGCCTACCTTATAGTTTAGGATCTGAGAGCGCCCTCGTGTCATCTTTTCTCCTAAAATCTATCTGATGGTAACCTCTGGTTATGAGACCGCCTTCGTGTCGACCTACCTTAGAGTTTTGGATCTGTGACCGTCCTCGTGTCGGCTTTCCTTTTGAAAATCCATCTTGTGATGCTAACCTCTGGTTATGAGACCCCCTTCGTGTCGGCCTACCTTAGAGTTTAGGATCTGAGACCGGCCTCGTGTCGGCTTTCCTTCTAAAATCCATCTTGTGATGGTAACCTCTGGGTATGAGACCGCCTTCGTGTCGGCCTACCTTATAGTTTAGGATCTGAGAGCGCCCTCGTGTCATCTTTTCTCCTAAAATCTATCTGATGGTAACCTCTGGTTATGAGACCGCCTTCGTGTCGACGTACCTTAGAGTTTTGGATCTGTGACCGTCCTCGTGTCGGCTTTCCTTTTGAAAATCCATCTTGTGATGCTAACCTCTGGTTATGAGACCCCCTTCGTGTCGGCCTACCTTAGAGTTTAGGATCTGAGACCGGCCTCGTGTCGGCTTTCCTTCTAAAATCCATCTTGTGATGGTAACCTCTGGTTATGAGACCGCCTTCGTGTCGGCCTACCTTATAGTCTAGGATCTGAGACCGCCCTCGTGTCGGCTTTCCTTTTGAAATTCCATCTTGTGATGCTAACCTCTGGTTATGAGACCGCCTTCGTGTCGGCCTACCTTAGAGTTTAGGATCTGAGACCGCCCTCATGTCGGCTTTCCTTCTAAAATCCATCTTGTGATGGTAACCACTGGTTATGAGACCGCCTTCGTGTCGGCCTACCTTGGAGTTTAGGATCTGAGACCGCCCTCATGTCGGCTTTCCTTCTAAAATCCATCCTGTGATGGTAACCTCTGGTTATGAGACCGCCTTCGTGTCGGCCTACTTTAGAGATTAGGATCTGAGACCGCCCTCATGTCGGCTTTCCTTCTAAAATCCATCTTGTGATGGTACACTCTGGTTATGAGATAGCCTTCGTGTCGGCCTACCTTGGAGTTTAGGATCTGAGACCGCCCTCATGTCGGCTTTCCTTCTAAAATCCATCCTGTGATGGTAACCTCTGGTTATGAGACCGCCTTCGTGTCGACCTACCTTAGAGTTTTGGATCTGTGACCGTCCTCGTGTCGGCTTTCCTTTTGAAAATCCATCTTGTGATGCTAACCTCTGGTTATGAGACCCCCTTCGTGTCGGCCTACCTTAGAGTTTAGGATCTGAGACCGGCCTCGTGTCGGCTTTCCTTCTAAAATCCATCTTGTGATGGTAACCTCTGGGTATGAGACCGCCTTCGTGTCGGCCTACCTTATAGTTTAGGATCTGAGAGCGCCCTCGTGTCATCTTTTCTCCTAAAATCTATCTGATGGTAACCTCTGGTTATGAGACCGCCTTCGTGTCGACGTACCTTAGAGTTTTGGCTCTGTGACCGTCCTCGTGTCGGCTTTCCTTTTGAAAATCCATCTTGTGATGCTAACCTCTGGTTATGAGACCCCCTTCGTGTCGGCCTACCTTAGAGTTTAGGATCTGAGACCGGCCTCGTGTCGGCTTTCCTTCTAAAATCCATCTTGTGATGGTAACCTCTGGTTATGAGACCGCCTTTGTGTCGGCCTACCTTATAGTCTAGGATCTGAGACCGCCCTCGTGTCGGCTTTCCTTTTGAAATTCCATCTTGTGATGCTAACCTCTGGTTATGAGACCGCCTTCGTGTCGGCCTACCTTAGAGTTTAGGATCTGAGACCGCCCTCATGTCGGCTTTCCTTCTAAAATCCATCTTGTGATGGTAACGACTGGTTATGAGACCGCCTTCGTGTCGGCCTACCTTAGAGATTAGGATCTGAGACCGCCCTCGTGTCGGGTTTCCTTCTAAAATCCATCTTGTGATGGTACCCTCTGGTTATGAGACCGCCTTCGTGTCGGCCTACCTTATAGTCTAGGATCTGAGACCGCCCTCGTGTCGGCTTTCCTTTTGAAATTCCATCTTGTGATGCTAACCTCTGGTTATGAGACCGCCTTCGTGTCGGCCTACCTTAGAGTTTAGGATCTGAGACCGCCCTCATGTCGGCTTTCCTTCTAAAATCCATCTTGTGATGGTAACCACTGGTTATGAGACCGCCTTCGTGTCGGCCTACCTTGGAGTTTAGGATCTGAGACCGCCCTCATGTCGGCTTTCCTTCTAAAATCCATCCTGTGATGGTAACCTCTGGTTATGAGACCGCCTTCGTGTCGGCCTACTTTAGAGATTAGGATCTGAGACCGCCCTCATGTCGGCTTTCCTTCTAAAATCCATCTTGTGATGGTACACTCTGGTTATGAGATAGCCTTCGTGTCGGCCTACCTTGGAGTTTAGGATCTGAGACCGCCCTCATGTCGGCTTTCCTTCTAAAATCCATCCTGTGATGGTAACCTCTGGTTATGAGACCGCCTTCGTGTCGACCTACCTTAGAGTTTTGGATCTGTGACCGTCCTCGTGTCGGCTTTCCTTTTGAAAATCCATCTTGTGATGCTAACCTCTGGTTATGAGACCCCCTTCGTGTCGGCCTACCTTAGAGTTTAGGATCTGAGACCGGCCTCGTGTCGGCTTTCCTTCTAAAATCCATCTTGTGATGGTAACCTCTGGGTATGAGACCGCCTTCGTGTCGGCCTACCTTATAGTTTAGGATCTGAGAGCGCCCTCGTGTCATCTTTTCTCCTAAAATCTATCTGATGGTAACCTCTGGTTATGAGACCGCCTTCGTGTCGACGTACCTTAGAGTTTTGGATCTGTGACCGTCCTCGTGTCGGCTTTCCTTTTGAAAATCCATCTTGTGATGCTAACCTCTGGTTATGAGACCCCCTTCGTGTCGGCCTACCTTAGAGTTTAGGATCTGAGACCGGCCTCGTGTCGGCTTTCCTTCTAAAATCCATCTTGTGATGGTAACCTCTGGTTATGAGACCGCCTTCGTGTCGGCCTACCTTATAGTCTAGGATCTGAGACCGCCCTCGTGTCGGCTTTCCTTTTGAAATTCCATCTTGTGATGCTAACCTCTGGTTATGAGACCGCCTTCGTGTCGGCCTACCTTAGAGTTTAGGATCTGAGACCGCCCTCATGTCGGCTTTCCTTCTAAAATCCATCTTGTGATGGTAACCACTGGTTATGAGACCGCCTTCGTGTCGGCCTACCTTGGAGTTTAGGATCTGAGACCGCCCTCATGTCGGCTTTCCTTCTAAAATCCATCCTGTGATGGTAACCTCTGGTTATGAGACCGCCTTCGTGTCGGCCTACTTTAGAGATTAGGATCTGAGACCGCCCTCATGTCGGCTTTCCTTCTAAAATCCATCTTGTGATGGTACACTCTGGTTATGAGATAGCCTTCGTGTCGGCCTACCTTGGAGTTTAGGATCTGAGACCGCCCTCATGTCGGCTTTCCTTCTAAAATCCATCCTGTGATGGTAACCTCTGGTTATGAGACCGCCTTCGTGTCGACCTACCTTAGAGTTTTGGATCTGTGACCGTCCTCGTGTCGGCTTTCCTTTTGAAAATCCATCTTGTGATGCTAACCTCTGGTTATGAGACCCCCTTCGTGTCGGCCTACCTTAGAGTTTAGGATCTGAGACCGGCCTCGTGTCGGCTTTCCTTCTAAAATCCATCTTGTGATGGTAACCTCTGGGTATGAGACCGCCTTCGTGTCGGCCTACCTTATAGTTTAGGATCTGAGAGCGCCCTCGTGTCATCTTTTCTCCTAAAATCTATCTGATGGTAACCTCTGGTTATGAGACCGCCTTCGTGTCGACGTACCTTAGAGTTTTGGATCTGTGACCGTCCTCGTGTCGGCTTTCCTTTTGAAAATCCATCTTGTGATGCTAACCTCTGGTTATGAGACCCCCTTCGTGTCGGCCTACCTTAGAGTTTAGGATCTGAGACCGGCCTCGTGTCGGCTTTCCTTCTAAAATCCATCTTGTGATGGTAACCTCTGGTTATGAGACCGCCTTTGTGTCGGCCTACCTTATAGTCTAGGATCTGAGACCGCCCTCGTGTCGGCTTTCCTTTTGAAATTCCATCTTGTGATGCTAACCTCTGGTTATGAGACCGCCTTCGTGTCGGCCTACCTTAGAGTTTAGGATCTGAGACCGCCCTCATGTCGGCTTTCCTTCTAAAATCCATCTTGTGATGGTAACGACTGGTTATGAGACCGCCTTCGTGTCGGCCTACCTTAGAGATTAGGATCTGAGACCGCCCTCGTGTCGGGTTTCCTTCTAAAATCCATCTTGTGATGGTACCCTCTGGTTATGAGACCGCCTTCGTGTCGGCCTACCTTATAGTCTAGGATCTGAGACCGCCCTCGTGTCGGCTTTCCTTTTGAAATTCCATCTTGTGATGCTAACCTCTGGTTATGAGACCGCCTTCGTGTCGGCCTACCTTAGAGTTTAGGATCTGAGACCGCCCTCATGTCGGCTTTCCTTCTAAAATCCATCTTGTGATGGTAACCACTGGTTATGAGACCGCCTTCGTGTCGGCCTACCTTGGAGTTTAGGATCTGAGACCGCCCTCATGTCGGCTTTCCTTCTAAAATCCATCCTGTGATGGTAACCTCTGGTTATGAGACCGCCTTCGTGTCGGCCTACTTTAGAGATTAGGATCTGAGACCGCCCTCATGTCGGCTTTCCTTCTAAAATCCATCTTGTGATGGTACACTCTGGTTATGAGATAGCCTTCGTGTCGGCCTACCTTGGAGTTTAGGATCTGAGACCGCCCTCATGTCGGCTTTCCTTCTAAAATCCATCCTGTGATGGTAACCTCTGGTTATGAGACCGCCTTCGTGTCGACCTACCTTAGAGTTTTGGATCTGTGACCGTCCTCGTGTCGGCTTTCCTTTTGAAAATCCATCTTGTGATGCTAACCTCTGGTTATGAGACCCCCTTCGTGTCGGCCTACCTTAGAGTTTAGGATCTGAGACCGGCCTCGTGTCGGCTTTCCTTCTAAAATCCATCTTGTGATGGTAACCTCTGGGTATGAGACCGCCTTCGTGTCGGCCTACCTTATAGTTTAGGATCTGAGAGCGCCCTCGTGTCATCTTTTCTCCTAAAATCTATCTGATGGTAACCTCTGGTTATGAGACCGCCTTCGTGTCGACGTACCTTAGAGTTTTGGATCTGTGACCGTCCTCGTGTCGGCTTTCCTTTTGAAAATCCATCTTGTGATGCTAACCTCTGGTTATGAGACCCCCTACGTGTCGGCCTACCTTAGAGTTTAGGATCTGAGACCGGCCTCGTGTCGGCTTTCCTTCTAAAATCCATCTTGTGATGGTAACCTCTGGTTATGAGACCACCTTCGTGTCGGCCTACCTTATAGTCTAGGATCTGAGACCGCCCTCGTGTCGGCTTTCCTTTTGAAATTCCATCTTGTGATGCTAACCTCTGGTTATGAGACCGCCTTCGTGTCGGCCTACCTTAGAGTTTAGGATCTGAGACCGCCCTCATGTCGGCTTTCCTTCTAAAATCCATCTTGTGATGGTAACGACTGGTTATGAGACCGCCTTCGTGTCGGCCTACCTTAGAGATTAGGATCTGAGACCGCCCTCGTGTCGGGTTTCCTTCTAAAATCCATCTTGTGATGGTACCCTCTGGTTATGAGACCGCCTTCGTGTCGGCCTACCTTAGAGATTAGGATCTGAGACCGCCCTCGTGTCGGCTTTCCTCCTAAAATCCATCTTGTGATGGTAACCTCTGGTTATGAGACCGCCTTCGTCTCGGCCTAACTTATAGTTTAGGATCTGAGAGCGCCCTCGTGTCAGCTTTCCTTCTAAAATATATCTGATGGTAACCTCTGGTTATGATGCCGCCATCGTGTCAACCTACCTTAGAGTTTTGGATCTGTGACCACCCTCGTGTCGGCTTTCCTTTCGAAAATCCATCTTGTGAGGCTAACCTCTGGTTATGAGACCGCCTTCGTGTCGGCCTACCTTAGAGTTTAGGATTTGAGACCGCCCTCCTGTCGACTTTCCTTCTAAGATCCATCTTGTGATGGTAACCTCTGGTTATGAGACTGCCTTCGTGTCGGCCTACCTTAGAGATTAGGATCTGAGACCGCCCTCGTGTCGGCTTTCCTTCAAAAATCCATCTTGTGATGTTACCCTCTGGTTATGAGACCGCCTTCGTGTTGGCCTACCTTAGAGTTTAGGATCTGAGACCGGCCTCGGGCGGCTTTCCTGCTAAAGTCAATCTTGTGAAGGTAACCTCTGGTTATGAGACCGCCTTCGTGTCGGCCTTCCTTAGAGTTTAGGATCTGAGACCGGCCTCATGTCGGCTTTCCTTCTAAAATCCATCTTGTGATGGTAACCTCTGGTTATGAGACCGCCTTCGTCTCGGCCTACCTTATAGTTTAGGATCTGAGAGCGCCCTCGTGTCAGCTTTCCTTCTAAAATATATCTGATGGTAACCTCTGGTTATGAGACCGCCATCGTGTCGACCTACCTTAGAGTTTTGGATCTGTGACCGCCCTCGTGTCGGCTTTCCTTTCAAAAATCCATCTTGTGATGCTAACCTCTGGTTATGAGACCGCCTTCGTGTCGGCCTACCTTAGAGTTTAGGATCTGAGACCGCCCTCCTGTCGACTTTCCTTCTAAAATCCATCTTGTGATGGTAACCTCTGGTTATGAGACCGCCTTCGTGTCGGCCTACCTTAGAGATTAGGATCTGAGACCACCCTCGTGTCGGCTTTCCTTCTAAAATCCATCTTGTTATGGTACCCTCTGGTTATGAGACCGCCTTCGTGTCGGCCTTCCTTAGAGTTTAGGATCTGAGACCGGCCTCGTGTTGGGTTTCCTTCTAAAATCCATCTTGTGATGGTTACCTCTGGTTATAAGACCGCCTTCGTGTCGGTCTACCTTAGAGATTAGGATCTGAGACCTCCCTCGTGTCGGCTTTCCTTCAAAAATCCATCTTGTGATGGTACCCTCTGGTTATGAGACCGCCTTCGTGTCGGCCTACCTTAGAGTTTAGGATCGGAGACCACTTTCGTGTCGGCTTTCCTTTTGAAAATCAATCTTGTGATGGTACCCTCTGGGTATGAGACCGCTTTCGTGTCGGCCTACCTTAGAGTTTAGGATCTGAGACCGCCCTCGTGTCAGCTTTCCTTCTAAAATCCATATTTTGATGGTACCGTCTGGTTATGAGACCGCCTTCGTGTCGGCCTACCTTAGAGATTAGGATCTGAGACCGCCCTCGTGTCGGCTTTCCTTCTAAAATCCATCTTTTGATGGTACCTTCTGGTTATGAGACCGCCTTCGTGTCGGCCTACCTTAGAGTTTAGGATCTGAGACCGCCCTCGTGTCAGATTTCCTTCTAAAATCCATCTTGTGATGGTACCCTCTGGTTATGAGACCGCCTTCGTGTCGGCCTACCTTAGAGTTTAGGATCGGAGACCACTTTCGTGTCTGCTTTCCTTTTGAAAATCAATCTTGTGATGGTACCCTCTGGGTATGAGACCGCTTTCGTGTCGGCCTACCTTAGAGTTTAGGATCTGAGACCGCCCTCGTGTCGGCTTTCCTTCTAAAATCCATATTTTGATGGTACCGTCTAGTTATGAGACCGCCTTCGTGTCGGCCTACCTTAGAGATTAGGATCTGATATCGCCCTTGTGTCGGCTTTCCTTCAAAAATCCATCTTGTGATGGTACCCTCTGGTTATGAGACCGCCTTCGTGTCGGCCTTCCTTAGAGTTTAGGATCTGAGACAGGCCTCCTGTCGACTTTCCTTCTAAAATCCATCTTGTGATGGTAACCTCTGGTTATGAGACCGCCTTCGTGTCGGCCTTCCTTAGAGTTTAGGATCTGAGACCGGCCTCGTGTCGGCTTTCCTTCTAAAATCCATCTTGTGATGGTAACCTCTGGTTATGAGACCGCCTTCGTCTCGGCCTACCTTATAGTTTAGGATCTGAGAGCGCCCTCGTGTCAGCTTTCCTTCTAAAATATATCTGATTGTAACCTCTGGTTATGATGCTGCCATCGCTTCAACCTACCTTAGAGTTTTGGATCTGTGACCACCCTCGTGTCGGCTTTCCTTTCGAAAATCCATCTTGTGATGCTAACCTCTGGTTATGAGACCGCCTTCGTGTCGGCCTACCTTAGAGTTTAGGATTTGAGACCGCCCTCCTGTCGACTTTCCTTCTAAGATCCATCTTGTGATGGTAACCTCTGTTTATGAGACCGCCTTCGTGTCGGCCTACCTTAGAGATTAGGATCTGAGACCGCCCTCGTGTCGGCTTTCCTTCTAAAATCCATCTTGTGATGCTAACCTCTGGGTATGAGACCGCTTTCGTGTCGGCCTACTTTAGAGTTTAGGATTTGAGACCGCCCTCGTGTCGGCTTTCCTTCTAAAATCCATCTTTTGATGGTACCTTCTAGTTATGAGACCGCCTTCGTGTCGGTCTACCTTAGAGATTAGGATCTGAGACCGCCCTCGTGTCGGCTTTCCTTCAAAAATCCATCTTGTGATGGTACCCTCTGGTTATGAGACCGCCTTCGTGTTGGCGTACCTTAGAGTTTAGGATCTGAGACCGGCCTCGGGCGGCCTTCCTGCTAAAATCAATCTTGTGAAGGTAACCTCTGGTTATGAGACAGCCTTCGTGTCGGCCTTCCTTAGAGTTTAGGATCTGAGACCGGCCTCGTGTCGGCTTTCCTTCTAAAATCCATCTTGTGATGGTAACCTCTGGTTATGAGACCGCCTTCGTGTCGGCCTACCTTAGAGTTTAGGATCTGAGACCGCCCTCCTGTCGACTTTCCTTCTAAAATCCATATTGTGATGGTAACCTCTGGTTATGAGACCGCCTTCGTGTCGGCCTACCTTAGAGATTAGGATCTGAGACCGCCCTCGTGTCGGCTTTCCTTCTAAAATCCATCTTGTGATGGTACCCTCTGGTTATGAGACCGCCTTCGTGTCGGCCTACCTTAGAGATTAGGATCTGAGACCGCCCTCGTGTCGGCTTTCCTTCTAAAATCCATCTTGTGATGGTACCCTCTGGTTATGAGACCGCCTTCGTGTCGGCCTTCCTTAGAGTTTAGGATCTGAGACCGGCCTCGTGTTGGCTTTCCTTCTAAAATCCATCTTGTGATGGTTACCTCTGGTTATAAGACCGCCTTCGTGTCGGTCTACCTTAGAGATTAGGATCTGAGACCTCCCTCGTGTCGGCTTTCCTTCAAAAATCCATCTTGTGATGGTACCCTCTGGTTATGAGACCGCCTTCGTGTCGGCCTACCTTAGAGTTTAGGATCGGAGACCACTTTCGTGTCGGCTTTCCTTTTGAAAATCAATCTTGTGATGGTACCCTCTGGGTATGAGACCGCTTTCATGTCGGCCTACCTTAGAGTTTAGGATCTGAGACCGCCCTCGTGTCAGCTTTCCTTCTAAAATCCATATTTTGATGGTACCGTCTGGTTATGAGACCGCCTTCGTGTCGGCCTACCTTAGAGATTAGGATCTGAGACCGCCCTCGTGTCGGCTTTCCTTCTAAAATCCATCTTTTGATGGTACCTTCTGGTTATGAGACCGCCTTCGTGTCGGCCTACCTTAGAGTTTAGGATCTGAGACCGCCCTCGTGTCAGATTTCCTTCTAAAATCCATCTTGTGATGGTACCCTCTGGTTATGAGACCGCCTTCGTGTCGGCCTACCTTAGAGTTTAGGATCGGAGACCACTTTCGTGTCGGCTTTCCTTTTGAAAATCAAACTTGTGATGGTACCCTCTGGGTATGAGACCGCTTTCGTGTCGGCCTACCTTAGAGTTTAGGATCTGAGACCGCCCTCGTGTTGGCTTTCCTTCTAAAATCCATATTTTGATGGTACCGTCTAGTTATGAGACCGCCTTCGTGTCGGCCTACCTTAGAGATTAGGATCTGATACCGCCCTTGTGTCGGCTTTCCTTCAAAAATCCATCTTGTGATGGTACCCTCTGGTTATGAGACCGCCTTCGTGTTGGCCTACCTTAGAGTTTAGGATCTGAGACCGGCCTCGGGCGGCTTTCCTGCTAAAGTCAATCTTGTGAAGGTAACCTCTAGTTATGAGACCGCCTTCGTGTCGGCCTTCCTTAGAGTTTAGGATCTGAGACCGGCCTCGTGTCGGCTTTCCTCCTAAAATCCATCTTGTGATGGTAACCTCTAGTTATGAGACCGCCTTCGTCTCGGCCTAACTTATAGTTTAGGATCTGAGAGCCCCCTCGTGTCAGCTTTCCTTCTAAAATATATCTGATGGTAACCTCTGGTTATGATGCCGCCATCGTGTCAACCTACCTTAGAGTTTTGGATCTGTGACCACCCTCGTGTCGGCTTTCCTTTCGAAAATCCATCTTGTGATGCTAACCTCTGGTTATGAGACCGCCTTCGTGTCGGCCTACCTTAGAGTTTAGGATTTGAGACCGCCCTCCTGTCGACTTTCCTTCTAAGATCCATCTTGTGATGGTAACCTCTGGTTATGAGACCGCCTTCGTGTCGGCCTACCTTAGAGATTAGGATCTGAGACCGCCCTCGTGTCAGCTTTCCTTCAAAAATCCATCTTGTGATGTTACCCTCTGGTTATGAGACCGCCTTCGTGTTGGCCTACCTTAGAGTTTAGGATCTGAGACCGGCCTCGGGTGGCTTTCCTGCTAAAGTCAATCTTGTGAAGGTAACCTCTGGTTATGAGACCGCCTTCGTGTCGGCCTTCCTTAGAGTTTAGGATCTGAGACCGGCCTCATGTCGGCTTTCCTCCTAAAATCCATCTTGTGATGGTAACCTCTGGTTATGAGACCGCCTTCGTCTCGGCCTAACTTATAGTTTAGGATCTGAGAGCGCCCTCGTGTCAGCTTTCCTTCTAAAATATATCTGATGGTAACCTCTGGTTATGATGCCGCCATCGTGTCAACCTACCTTAGAGTTTTGGATCTGTGACCACCCTCGTGTCGGCTTTCCTTTCGAAAATCCATCTTGTGATGCTAACCTCTGGTTATGAGACCGCCTTCGTGTCGGCCTACCTTAGAGTTTAGGATTTGAGACCGCCCTCCTGTCGACTTTCCTTCTAAGATCCATCTTGTGATGGTAACCTCTGGTTATGAGACTGCCTTCGTGTCGGCCTACCTTAGAGATTAGGATCTGAGACCGCCCTCGTGTCGGCTTTCCTTCAAAAATCCATCTTGTGATGTTACCCTCTGGTTATGAGACCGCCTTCGTGTTGGCCTACCTTAGAGTTTAGGATCTGAGACCGGCCTCGGGCGGCTTTCCTACTAAAGTCAATCTTGTGAAGGTATCCTCTGGTTATGAGACCGCCTTCGTGTCGGCCTTCCTTAGAGTTTAGGATCTGAGACCGGCCTCGTGTCGGCTTTCCTTCTAAAATCCATCTTGTGATGGTAACCTCTGGTTATGAGACCGCCTTCGTCTCGGCCTACCATATAGTTTAGGATCTGAGAGCGCCCTCGTGTCAGCTTTCCTTCTAAAATATATCTGATGGTAACCTCTGGTTATGAGACCGCCATCGTGTCGACCTACCTTAGAGTTTTGGATCTGTGACCGCCCTCGTGTCGGCTTTCCTTTCAAAAATCCATCTTGTGATGCTAACCTCTGGTTATGAGACCGCCTTCGTGTCGGCCTACCTTAGAGTTTAGGATCTGAGACCGCCCTCCTGTCGACTTTCCTTCTAAAATCCATCTTGTGATGGTAACCTCTGGTTATGAGACCGCCTTCGTGTCGGCCTACCTTAGAGATTAGGATCTGAGACCACCCTCGTGTCGGCTTTCCTTCTAAAATCCATCTTGTTATGGTACCCTCTGGTTATGAGACCGCCTTCGTGTCGGCCTTCCTTAGAGTTTAGGATCTGAGACCGGCCTCGTGTTGGCTTTCCTTCTAAAATCCATCTTGTGATGGTTACCTCTGGTTATAAGACCGCCTTCGTGTCGGTCTACCTTAGAGATTAGGATCTGAGACCTCCCTCGTGTCGGCTTTCCTTCAAAAATCCATCTTGTGATGGTACCCTCTGGTTATGAGACCGCCTTCGTGTCGGCCTACCTTAGAGTTTAGGATCGGAGACCACTTTCGTGTCGGCTTTCCTTTTGAAAATCAATCTTGTGATGGTACCCTCTGGGTATGAGACCGCTTTCGTGTCGGCCTACCTTAGAGTTTAGGATCTGAGACCGCCCTCGTGTCAGCTTTCCTTCTAAAATCCATATTTTGATGGTACCGTCTTGTTATGAGACCGCCTTCGTGTCGGCCTACCTTAGAGATTAGGATCTGAGACCGCCCTCGTGTCGGCTTTCCTTCTAAAATCCATCTTTTGATGGTACCTTCTGGTTATGAGACCGCCTTCGTGTCGGCCTACCTTAGAGTTTAGGATCTGAGACCGCCCTCGTGTCAGATTTCCTTCTAAAATCCATCTTGTGATGGTACCCTTTGGTTATGAGACCGCCTTCGTGTCGGCCTACCTTAGAGTTTAGGATCGGAGACCACTTTCGTGTCTGCTTTCCTTTTGAAAATCAATCTTGTGATGGTACCCTCTGGGTATGAGACCGCTTTCGTGTCGGCCTACCTTAGAGTTTAGGATCTGAGACCGCCCTCGTGTCGGCTTTCCTTCTAAAATCCATATTTTGATGGTACCGTCTAGTTATGAGACCGCCTTCGTGTCGGCCTACCTTAGAGATTAGGATCTGATATCGCCCTTGTGTCGGCTTTCCTTCAAAAATCCATCTTGTGATGGTACCCTCTGGTTATGAGACCGCCTTCGTGTTGGCCTACCTTAGAGTTTAGGATCTGAGACCGGCCTCGGGCGGCTTTCCTGCTAAAGTCAATCTTGTGAAGGTAACCTCTAGTTATGAGACCGCCTTCGTGTCGGCCTTCCTTAGAGTTTAGGATCTGAGACCGGCCTCGTGTCGGCTTTCCTCCTAAAATCCATCTTGTGATGGTAACCTCTGGTTATGAGACCGCCTTCGTCTCAGCCTAACTTATAGTTTAGGATCTGAGAGCGCCCTCGTGTCAGCTTTCCTTCTAAAATATATCTGATGGTAACCTCTGGTTATGATGCCGCCATCGTGTCAACCTACCTTAGAGTTTTGGATCTGTGACCACCCTCGTGTCGGCTTTCCTTTCGAAAATCCATCTTGTGATGCTAACCTCTGGTTATGAGACCGCCTTCGTGTCGGCCTACCTTAGAGTTTAGGATTTGAGACCGCCCTCCTGTCGACTTTCCTTCTAAGATCCATCTTGTGATGGTAACCTCTGGTTATGAGACCGCCTTCGTGTCGGCCTACCTTAGAGATTAGGATCTGAGACCGCCCTCGTGTCGGCTTTCCTTCAAAAATCCATCTTGTGATGTTACCCTCTGGTTATGAGACCGCCTTCGTGTTGGCCTACCTTAGAGTTTAGGACCTGAGACCGGCCTCGGGCGGCTTTCCTGCTAAAGTCAATCTTGTGAAGGTAACCTCTGGTTATGAGACCGCCTTCGTGTCGGCCTTCCTTAGAGTTTAGGATCTGAGACCGGCCTCGTGTCGGCTTTCCTTCTAAAATCCATCTTGTGATGGTAACCTCTGGTTATGAGACCGCCTTCGTCTCGGCCTACCTTATAGTTTAGGATCTGAGAGCGCCCTCGTGTCAGCTTTCCTTCTAAAATATATCTGATGGTAACCTCTGGTTATGAGACCGCCATCGTGTCAACCTACCTTAGAGTTTTGGATCTGTGACCGCCCTCATGTCAGCTTTCCTTTCAAAAATCCATCTTGTGATGCTAACCTCTGGTTATGAGACCGCCTTCGTGTCGGCCTACCTTAGAGTTTAGGATCTGAGACCGCCCTCCTGTCGACTTTCCTTCTAAAATCCATCTTGTGATGGTAACCTCTGGTTATGAGACCGCCTTCGTGTCGGCCTACCTTAGAGATTAGGATATGAGACCACCCTCGTGTCGGCTTTCCTTCTAAAATCCATCTTGTTATGGTACCCTCTGGTTATGAGACCGCCTTCGTGTCGGCCTTCCTTAGAGTTTAGGATCTGAGACCGGCCTCGTGTTGGCTTTCCTTCTAAAATCCATCTTGTGATGGTTACCTCTGGTTATAAGACCGCCTTCGTGTCGGTCTACCTTAGAGATTAGGATCTGAGACCTCCCTCGTGTCGGCTTTCCTTCAAAAATCCATCTTGTGATGGTACCCTCTGGTTATGAGACCGCCTTCGTGTCGGCCTACCTTAGAGTTTAGGATCGGAGACCACTTTCGTGTCGGCTTTCCTTTTGAAAATCAATCTTGTGATGGTACCCTCTGGGTATGAGACCGCTTTCGTGTCGGCCTACCTTAGAGTTTAGGATCTGAGACCGCCCTCGTGTCAGCTTTCCTTCTAAAATCCATATTTTGATGGTACCGTCTTGTTATGAGACCGCCTTCGTGTCGGCCTACCTTAGAGATTAGGATCTGAGACCGCCCTCGTGTCGGCTTTCCTTCTAAAATCCATCTTTTGATGGTACCTTCTGGTTATGAGACCGCCTTCGTGTCGGCCTACCTTAGAGTTTAGGATCTGAGACCGCCCTCGTGTCAGATTTCCTTCTAAAATCCATCTTGTGATGGTACCCTTTGGTTATGAGACCGCCTTCGTGTCGGCCTACCTTAGAGTTTAGGATCGGAGACCACTTTCGTGTCTGCTTTCCTTTTGAAAATCAATCTTGTGATGGTACCCTCTGGGTATGAGACCGCTTTCGTGTCGGCCTACCTTAGAGTTTAGGATCTGAGACCGCCCTCGTGTCGGCTTTCCTTCTAAAATCCATATATTGATGGTACCGTCTAGTTATGAGACCGCCTTCGTGTCGGCCTACCTTAGAGATTAGGATCTGATATCGCCCTTGTGTCGGCTTTCCTTCAAAAATCCATCTTGTGATGGTACCCTCTGGTTATGAGACCGCCTTCGTGTTGGCCTACCTTAGAGTTTAGGATCTGAGACCGGCCTCGGGCGGCTTTCCTGCTAAAGTCAATCTTGTGAAGGTAACCTCTAGTTATGAGACCGCCTTCGTGTCGGCCTTCCTTAGAGTTTAGGATCTGAGACCGGCCTCGTGTCGGCTTTCCTCCTAAAATCCATCTTGTGATGGTAACCTCTGGTTATGAGACCGCCTTCGTCTCGGCCTAACTTATAGTTTAGGATCTGAGAGCGCCCTCGTGTCAGCTTTCCTTCTAAAATATATCTGATGGTAACCTCTGGTTATGATGCCGCCATCGTGTCAACCTACCTTAGAGTTTTGGATCTGTGACCACCCTCGTGTCGGCTTTCCTTTCGAAAATCCATCTTGTGATGCTAACCTCTGGTTATGAGACCGCCTTCGTGTCGGCCTACCTTAGAGTTTAGGATTTGAGACCGCCCTCCTGTCGACTTTCCTTCTAAGATCCATCTTGTGATGGTAACCTCTGGTTATGAGACCGCCTTCGTGTCGGCCTACCTTAGAGATTAGGATCTGAGACCACCCTCGTGTCGGCTTTCCTTCTAAAATCCATCTTGTTATGGTACCCTCTGGTTATGAGACCGCCTTCGTGTCGGCCTTCCTTAGAGTTTAGGATCTGAGACCGGCCTCGTGTTGGTTTTCCTTCTAAAATCCATCTTGTGATGGTTACCTCTGGTTATAAGACCGCCTTCGTGTCGGTCTACCTTAGAGATTAGGATCTGAGACCTCCCTCGTGTCGGCTTTCCTTCAAAAATCCATCTTGTGATGGTACCCTCTGGTTATGAGACCGCCTTCGTGTCGGCCTACCTTAGAGTTTAGGATCGGAGACCACTTTCGTGTCGGCTTTCCTTTTGAAAATCAATCTTGTGATGGTACCCTCTGGGTATGAGACCGCTTTCGTGTCGGCCTACCTTAGAGTTTAGGATCTGAGACCGCCCTCGTGTCAGCTTTCCTTCTAAAATCCATATTTTGATGGTACCGTCTGGTTATGAGACCGCCTTCGTGTCGGCCTACCTTAGAGATTAGGATCTGAGACCGCCCTCGTGTCGGCTTTCCTTCTAAAATCCATCTTTTGATGGTACCTTCTGGTTATGAGACCGCCTTCGTGTCGGCCTACCTTAGAGTTTAGGATCTGAGACCGCCCTCGTGTCAGATTTCCTTCTAAAATCCATCTTGTGATGGTACCCTCTGGTTATGAGACCGCCTTCGTGTCGGCCTACCTTAGAGTTTAGGATCGGAGACCACTTTCGTGTCTGCTTTCCTTTTGAAAATCAATCTTGTGATGGTACCCTCTGGGTATGAGACCGCTTTCGTGTCGGCCTACCTTAGAGTTTAGGATCTGAGACCGCCCTCGTGTCGGCTTTCCTTCAAAAATCCATCTTGTGATGTTACCCTCTGGTTATGAGACCGCCTTCGTGTTGGCCTACCTTAGAGTTTAGGATCTGAGACCGGCCTCGGGCGGCTTTCCTGCTAAAGTCAATCTTGTGAAGGTAACCTCTGGTTATGAGACCGCCTTCGTGTCGGCCTTCCTTAGAGTTTAGGATCTGAGACCGGCCTCGTGTCGGCTTTCCTTCTAAAATCCATCTTGTGATGGTAACCTCTGGTTATGAGACCGCCTTCGTCTCGGCCTACCTTATAGTTTAGGATCTGAGAGCGCCCTCGTGTCAGCTTTCCTTCTAAAATATATCTGATGGTAACCTCTGGTTATGAGAACGCCATCGTGTCGACCTACCTTAGAGTTTTGGATCTGTGACCGCCCTCGTGTCGGCTTTCCTTTCAAAAATCCATCTTGTGATGCTAACCTCTGGTTATGAGACCGCCTTCGTGTCGGCCTACCTTAGAGTTTAGGATCTGAGACCGCCCTCCTGTCGACTTTCCTTCTAAAATCCATCTTGTGATGGTAACCTCTGGTTATGAGACCGCCTTCGTGTCGGCCTACCTTAGAGATTAGGATCTGAGACCACCCTCGTGTCGGCTTTCCTTCTAAAATCCATCTTGTTATGGTACCCTCTGGTTATGAGGCCGCCTTCGTGTCGGCCTTCCTTAGAGTTTAGGATCTGAGACCGGCCTCGTGTTGGCTTTCCTTCTAAAATCCATCTTGTGATGGTTACCTCTGGTTATAAGACCGCCTTCGTGTCGGTCTACCTTAGAGATTAGGATCTGAGACCTCCCGCGTGTCGGCTTTCCTTCAAAAATCCATCTTGTGATGGTACCCTCTGGTTATGAGACCGCCTTCGTGTCGGCCTACCTTAGAGTTTAGGATCGGAGACCACTTTCGTGTCGGCTTTCCTTTTGAAAATCAATCTTGTGATGGTACCCTCTGGGTATGAGACCGCTTTCGTGTCGGCCTACCTTAGAGTTTAGGATCTGAGACCGCCCTCGTGTCAGCTTTCCTTCTAAAATCCATATTTTGATGGTACCGTCTGGTTATGAGACCGCCTTCGTGTCGGCCTACCTTAGAGATTAGGATCTGAGACCGCCCTCGTGTCGGCTTTCCTTCTAAAATCCATCTTTTGATGGTACCTTCTGGTTATGAGACCGCCTTCGTGTCGGCCTACCTTAGAGTTTAGGATCTGAGACCGCCCTCGTGTCAGATTTCCTTCTAAAATCCATCTTGTGATGGTACCCTCTGGTTATGAGACCGCCTTCGTGTCGGCCTACCTTAGAGTTTAGGATCGGAGACCACTTTCGTGTCTGCTTTCCTTTTGAAAATCAATCTTGTGATGGTACCCTCTGGGTATGAGACCGCTTTCGTGTCGGCCTACCTTAGAGTTTAGGATCTGAGACCGCCCTCGTGTCGGCTTTCCTTCTAAAATCCATATTTGGATGGTACCGTCTAGTTATGAGACCGCCTTCGTCTCGGCCTAACTTATAGTTTAGGATCTGAGAGCGCCCTCGTGTCAGCTTTCCTTCTAAAATATATCTGATGGTAACCTCTGGTTATGATGCCGCCATCGTGTCAACCTACCTTAGAGTTTTGGATCTGTGACCACCCTCGTGTCGGCTTTCCTTTCGAAAATCCATCTTGTGATGCTAACCTCTGGTTATGAGACCGCCTTCGTGTCGGCCTACCTTAGAGTTTAGGATTTGAGACCGCCCTCCTGTCGACTTTCCTTCTAAGATCCATCTTGTGATGGTAACCTCTGGTTATGAGACCTCCTTCGTGTCGGCCTACCTTAGAGATTAGGATCTGAGACCGCCCTCGTGTCGGCTTTCCTTCAAAAATCCATCTTGTGATGTTACCCTCTGGTTATGAGACCGCCTTCGTGTTGGCCTACCTTAGAGTTTAGGATCTGAGACCGGCCTCGGGCGGCTTTCCTGCTAAAGTCAATCTTGTGAAGGTAACCTCTGGTTATGAGACCGCCTTCGTGTCGGCCTTCCTTAGAGTTTAGGATCTGAGACCGGCCTCGTGTCGGCTTTCCTTCTAAAATCCATCTTGTGATGGTAACCTCTGGTTATGAGACCGCCTTCGTCTCGGCCTACCTTATAGTTTAGGATCTGAGAGCGCCCTCGTGTCAGCTTTCCTTCTAAAATATATCTGATTGTAACCTCTGGTTATGATGCTGCCATCGTGTCAACCTACCTTAGAGTTTTGGATCTGTGACCACCCTCGTGTCGGCTTTCCTTTCGAAAATCCATCTTGTGATGCTAACCTCTGGTTATGAGACCGCCTTCGTGTCGGCCTACCTTAGAGTTTAGGATTTGAGACCGCCCTCCTGTCGACTTTCCTTCTAAGATCCATCTTTTGATGGTAACCTCTGGTTATGAGACCGCCTTCGTGTCGGCCTACCTTAGAGTTTAGGATTTGAGACCGCCCTCGTGTCGGCTTTCCTTCTAAAATCCATCTTGTGATGCTAACCTCTGGGTTTGAGACCGCTTTCGTGTCGGCCTACCTTAGAGTTTAGGATTTGAGACCGCCCTCGTGTCGGCTTTCCTTCTAAAATCCATCTTTTGATGGTACCTTCTAGTTATGAGACCGCCTTCGTGTCGGTCTACCTTAGAGATTAGGATCTGAGACCGCCCTCGTGTCGGCTTTCCTTCTAAAATCCATCTTGTGATGCTAACCTCTGGGTATGAGACCGCTTTCGTCTCGGCCTACCTTAGAGTTTAGGATTTGAGACCGCCCTCGTGTCGGCTTTCCTTCTAAAATCCATCTTTTGATGGTACCTTCTAGTTATGAGACCGCCTTCGTGTCGGTCTAACTTAGAGATTAGGATCTGAGACCGCCCTCGTGTCGGCTTTCCTTCAAAAATGCATCTTGTGATGGTACCCTCTGGTTATGAGACCGCCTTCGTGTTGGCGTACCTTAGAGTTTAGGATCTGAGACCGGCCTCGGGCGGCCTTCCTGCTAAAATCAATCTTGTGAAGGTAACCTCTGGTTATGAGACAGCCTCCGTGTCGGCCTTCCTTAGAGTTTAGGATCTGAGACCGGCCTCGTGTCGGCTTTCCTTCTAAAATCCATCTTGTGATGGTAACCTCTGGTTATGAGACCGCCTTCGTGTCGGCCTACCTTATAGTTTAGGATCTGAGAGCGCCCTCGTGTCAGCTTTCCTTCTAAAATATATCTGATGGTAACCTCTGGTTATGAGACCGCCATCGTGTCGACCTACCTTAGAGTTTTGGATCTGTGACCGCCCTCGTGTCAGCTTTCCTTTCAAAAATCCATCTTGTGATGCTAACCTCTGGTTATGAGACCGCCTTCGTGTCGGCCTACCTTAGAGTTTAGGATCTGAGACCGCCCTCCTGTCGACTTTCCTTCTAAAATCCATCTTGTGATGGTAACCTCTGGTTATGAGACCGCCTTCGTGTCGGCCTACCTTAGAGATTAGGATCTGAGACCGCCCTCGTGTCGGCTTTCCTTCTAAAATCCATCTTGTGATGGTACCCTCTGGTTATGAGACCGCCTTCGTGTCGGCCTTCCTTAGAGTTTAGGATCTGAGACCGGCCTCGTGTTGGCTTTCCTTCTAAAATCCATCTTGTGATGGTTACCTCTGGTTATAAGACCGCCTTCGTGTCGGTCTACCTTAGAGATTAGGATCTGAGACCTCCCTCGTGTCGGCTTTCCTTCAAAAATCCATCTTGTGATGGTACCCTCTGGTTATGAGACCGCCTTCGTGTCTGCCTACCTTAGAGTTTAGGATCGGAGACCACTTTCGTGTCGGCTTTCCTTTTGAAAATCAATCTTGTGATGGTACCCTCTGGGTATGAGACCGCTTTCGTGTCGGCCTACCTTAGAGTTTAGGATCTGAGACCGCCCTCGTGTCAGCTTTCCTTCTAAAATCCATATTTTGATGGTACCGTCTGGTTATGAGACCGCCTTCGTGTCGGCCTACCTTAGAGATTAGGATCTAAGACCGCCCTCGTGTCGGCTTTCCTTCTAAAATCTATCTTTTGATGGTACCTTCTGGTTATGAGACCGCCTTCGTGTCGGCCTACCTTAGAGTTTAGGATCTGAGACCGCCCTCGTGTCAGATTTCCTTCTAAAATCCATCTTGTGATGGTACCCTCTGGTTATGAGACCGCCTTCGTGTCGGCCTACCTTAGAGTTTAGGATCGGAGACCACTTTCGTGTCGGCTTTCCTTTTGAAAATCAATCTTGTGATGGTACCCTCTGGGTATGAGACCGCTTTCGTGTCGGCCTACCTTAGAGTTTAGGATCTGAGACCGCCCTCGTGTCGGCTTTCCTTCTAAAATCCATATTTTGATGGTACCGTCTAGTTATGAGACCGCCTTCGTGTCGGCCTACCTTAGAGATTAGGATCTGAGACCGCCCTTGTGTCGGCTTTCCTTCAAAAATCCATCTTGTGATGGTAACCTCTGGTTATGAGACCGCCTTCGTGTTGGCCTACCTTAGAGTTTAGGATCTGAGACCGGCCTCGGGCGGCTTTCCTGCTAAAGTCAATCTTGTGAAGGTAACCTCTAGTTATGAGACCGCCTTCGTGTCGGCCTTCCTTAGAGTTTAGGATCTGAGACCGTCCTCGTGTCGGCTTTCCTCCTAAAATCCATCTTGTGATGGTAACCTCTGGTTATGAGACCGCCTTCGTCTCGGCCTAACTTATAGTTTAGGATCTGAGAGCGCCCTCGTGTCAGCTTTCCTTCTAAAATATATCTGATGGTAACCTCTGGTTATGATGCCGCCATCGTGTCAACCTACCTTAGAGTTTTGGATCTGTGACCACCCTCGTGTCGGCTTTCCTTTCGAAAATCCATCTTGTGATGCTAACCTCTGGTTATGAGACCGCCTTCGTGTCGGCCTACCTTAGAGTTTAGGATTTGAGACCGCCCTCCTGTCGACTTTCCTTCTAAGATCCATCTTGTGATGGTAACCTCTGGTTATGAGACCGCCTTCGTGTCGGCCTACCTTAGAGATTAGGATCTGAGACCGCCCTCGTGTCGGCTTTCCTTCAAAAATCCATCTTGTGATGTTACCCTCTGGTTATGAGACCGCCTTCGTGTTGGCCTACCTTAGAGTTTAGGATCTGAGACCGGCCTCGGGCGGCTTTCCTGCTAAAGTCAATCTTGTGAAGGTAACCTCTGGTTATGAGACCGCCTTCGTGTCGGCCTTCCTTAGAGTTTAGGATCTGAGACCGGCCTCGTGTCGGCTTTCCTTCTAAAATCCATCTTGTGATGGTAACCTCTGGTTATGAGACCGCCTTCGTCTCGGCCTACCTTATAGTTTAGGATCTGAGAGCGCCCTCGTGTCAGCTTTCCTTCTAAAATATATCTGATTGTAACCTCTGGTTATGATGCTGCCATCGTGTCAACCTACCTTAGAGTTTTGGATCTGTGACCACCCTCGTGTCGGCTTTCCTTTCGAAAATCCATCTTGTGATGCTAACCTCTGGTTATGAGACCGCCTTCGTGTCGGCCTACCTTAGAGTTTAGGATTTGAGACCGCCCTCCTGTCGACTTTCCTTCTAAGATCCATCTTGTGATGGTAACCTCTGGTTATGAGACCGCCTTCGTGTCGGCCTACCTTAGAGATTAGGATCTGAGACCGCCCTCGTGTCGGCTTTCCTTCTTAAATCCATCTTGTGATGCTAACCTCTGGGTATGAGACCACTTTCGTGTCAACCTACCTTAGAGTTTAGGATTTGAGACCGCCCTCGTGTCGGCTTTCCTTCTAAAATCCATCTTTTGATGGTACCTTCTGGTTATGAGACCGCCTTCGTGTCGGTCTACCTTAGAGATTAGGATCTGAGACCTCCCTTGTGTCGGCTTTCCTTCAAAAATCCATCTTGTGATGGTACCCTCTGGTTATGAGACCGCCTTCGTGTCGGCCTACCTTAGAGTTTAGGATCGGAGACCACTTTCGTGTAGGCTTTCCTTTTGAAAATCAATCTTGTGATGGTACCCTCTGGGTATGAGACCGCTTTCGTGTCGGCCTACCTTAGAGTTTAGGATCTGAGACCGCCCTCGTGTCGGCTTTCCTTCTAAAATCCATATTTTGATGGTACCGTCTGGTTATGAGACCGCCTTCGTGTCGGCCTACCTTAGAGATTAGGATCTGAGACCGCCTTCGTGTCGGCTTTCCTTCTAAAATCCATCTTTTGATGGTACCTTCTGGTTATGAGACCGCCTTCGTGTTGGCGTACCTTAGAGTTTAGGATCTGAGACCGGCCTCGGGCGGCCTTCCTGCTAAAATCAATCTTGTGAAGGTAACCTCTGGTTATGAGACAGCCTCCGTGTCGGCCTTCCTTAGAGTTTAGGATCTGAGACCGGCCTCGTGTCGGCTTTCCTTCTAAAATCCATCTTGTGATGGTAACCTCTGGTTATGAGACCGCCTTCGTGTCGGCCTACCTTATAGTTTAGGATCTGAGAGCGCCCTCGTGTCAGCTTTCCTTCTAAAATATATCTGATGGTAACCTCTGGTTATGAGACCGCCATCGTGTCGACCTACCTTAGAGTTTTGGATCTGTGACCGCCCTCGTGTCAGCTTTCCTTTCAAAAATCCATCTTGTGATGCTAACCTCTGGTTATGAGACCGCCTTCGTGTCGGCCTACCTTAGAGTTTAGGATCTGAGACCGCCCTCCTGTCGACTTTCCTTCTAAAATCCATCTTGTGATGGTAACCTCTGGTTATGAGACCGCCTTCGTGTCGGCCTACCTTAGAGATTAGGATCTGAGACCGCCCTCGTGTCGGCTTTCCTTCTAAAATCCATCTTGTGATGGTACCCTCTCGTTATGAGACCGCCTTCGTGTCGGCCTTCCTTAGAGTTTAGGATCTGAGACCGGCCTCGTGTTGGCTTTCCTTCTAAAATCCATCTTGTGATGGTTACCTCTGGTTATAAGACCGCCTTCGTGTCGGTCTACCTTAGAGATTAGGATCTGAGACCTCCCTCGTGTCGGCTTTCCTTCAAAAATCCATCTTGTGATGGTACCCTCTGGTTATGAGACCGCCTTCGTGTCTGCCTACCTTAGAGTTTAGGATCGGAGACCACTTTCGTGTCGGCTTTCCTTTTGAAAATCAATCTTGTGATGGTACCCTCTGGGTATGAGACCGCTTTCGTGTCGGCCTACCTTAGAGTTTAGGATCTGAGACCGCCCTCGTGTCAGCTTTCCTTCTAAAATCCATATTTTGATGGTACCGTCTGGTTATGAGACCGCCTTCGTGTCGGCCTACCTTAGAGATTAGGATCTAAGACCGCCCTCGTGTCGGCTTTCCTTCTAAAATCCATCTTTTGATGGTACCTTCTGGTTATGAGACCGCCTTCGTGTCGGCCTACCTTAGAGTTTAGGATCTGAGACCGCCCTCGTGTCAGATTTCCTTCTAAAATCCATCTTGTGATGGTACCCTCTGGTTATGAGACCGCCTTCGTGTCGGCCTACCTTAGAGTTTAGGATCGGAGACCACTTTCGTGTCGGCTTTCCTTTTGAAAATCAATCTTGTGATGGTACCCTCTGGGTATGAGACCGCTTTCGTGTCGGCCTACCTTAGAGTTTAGGATCTGAGACCGCCCTCGTGTCGGCTTTCCTTCTAAAATCCATATTTTGATGGTACCGTCTAGTTATGAGACCGCCTTCGTGTCGGCCTACCTTAGAGATTAGGATCTGAGACCGCCCTTGTGTCGGCTTTCCTTCAAAAATCCATCTTGTGATGGTACCCTCTGGTTATGAGACCGCCTTCGTGTTGGCCTACCTTAGAGTTTAGGATCTGAGACCGGCCTCGGGCGGCTTTCCTGCTAAAGTCAATCTTGTGAAGGTAACCTCTAGTTATGAGACCGCCTTCGTGTCGGCCTTCCTTAGAGTTTAGGATCTGAGACCGTCCTCGTGTCGGCTTTCCTCCTAAAATCCATCTTGTGATGGTAACCTCTGGTTATGAGACCGCCTTCGTCTCGGCCTAACTTATAGTTTAGGATCTGAGAGCGCCCTCGTGTCAGCTTTCCTTCTAAAATA
Organism: Lathyrus tuberosus; assembly: GCA_022829125.1. NCBI lineage: Eukaryota > Viridiplantae > Streptophyta > Magnoliopsida > Fabales > Fabaceae > Lathyrus > Lathyrus tuberosus. Next base: position 12,905,073 of record JALAZF010000038.1, read on the forward strand.
TATCTGATGGTAACCTCTGGTTATGATGCCGCCATCGTGTCAACCTACCTTAGAGTTTTGGATCTGTGACCACCCTCGTGTCGGCTTTCCTTTCGAAAATCCATCTTGTGATGCTAACCTCTGGTTATGAGACCGCCTTCGTGTCGGCCTACCTTAGAGTTTAGGATTTGAGACCGCCCTCCTGTCGACTTTCCTTCTAAGATCCATCTTGTGATGGTAACCTCTGGTTATGAGACCGCCTTCGTGTCGGCCTACCTTAGAGATTAGGATCTGAGACCGCCCTTGTGTCGGCTTTCCTTCAAAAATCCATCTTGTGATGGTAACCTCTGGTTATGAGACCGCCTTCGTGTTGGCCTACCTTAGAGTTTAGGATCTGAGACCGGCCTCGGGCGGCTTTCCTGCTAAAGTCAATCTTGTGAAGGTAACCTCTAGTTATGAGACCGCCTTCGTGTCGGCCTTCCTTAGAGTTTAGGATCTGAGACCGTCCTCGTGTCGGCTTTCCTCCTAAAATCCATCTTGTGATGGTAACCTCTGGTTATGAGACCGCCTTCGTCTCGGCCTAACTTATAGTTTAGGATCTGAGAGCGCCCTCGTGTCAGCTTTCCTTCTAAAATATATCTGATGGTAACCTCTGGTTATGATGCCGCCATCGTGTCAACCTACCTTAGAGTTTTGGATCTGTGACCACCCTCGTGTCGGCTTTCCTTTCGAAAATCCATCTTGTGATGCTAACCTCTGGTTATGAGACCGCCTTCGTGTCGGCCTACCTTAGAGTTTAGGATTTGAGACCGCCCTCCTGTCGACTTTCCTTCTAAGATCCATCTTGTGATGGTAACCTCTGGTTATGAGACCGCCTTCGTGTCGGCCTACCTTAGAGATTAGGATCTGAGACCGCCCTCGTGTCGGCTTTCCTTCAAAAATCCATCTTGTGATGTTACCCTCTGGTTATGAGACCGCCTTCGTGTTGGCCTACCTTAGAGTTTAGGATCTGAGACCGGCCTCGGGCGGCTTTCCTGCTAAAGTCAATCTTGTGAAGGTAACCTCTGGTTATGAGACCGCCTTCGTGTCGGCCTTCCTTAGAGTTTAGGATCTGAGACCGGCCTCGTGTCGGCTTTCCTTCTAAAATCCATCTTGTGATGGTAACCTCTGGTTATGAGACCGCCTTCGTCTCGGCCTACCTTATAGTTTAGGATCTGAGAGCGCCCTCGTGTCAGCTTTCCTTCTAAAATATATCTGATTGTAACCTCTGGTTATGATGCTGCCATCGTGTCAACCTACCTTAGAGTTTTGGATCTGTGACCACCCTCGTGTCGGCTTTCCTTTCGAAAATCCATCTTGTGATGCTAACCTCTGGTTATGAGACCGCCTTCGTGTCGGCCTACCTTAGAGTTTAGGATTTGAGACCGCCCTCCTGTCGACTTTCCTTCTAAGATCCATCTTGTGATGGTAACCTCTGGTTATGAGACCGCCTTCGTGTCGGCCTACCTTAGAGATTAGGATCTGAGACCGCCCTCGTGTCGGCTTTCCTTCTTAAATCCATCTTGTGATGCTAACCTCTGGGTATGAGACCACTTTCGTGTCAACCTACCTTAGAGTTTAGGATTTGAGACCGCCCTCGTGTCGGCTTTCCTTCTAAAATCCATCTTTTGATGGTACCTTCTGGTTATGAGACCGCCTTCGTGTCGGTCTACCTTAGAGATTAGGATCTGAGACCTCCCTTGTGTCGGCTTTCCTTCAAAAATCCATCTTGTGATGGTACCCTCTGGTTATGAGACCGCCTTCGTGTCGGCCTACCTTAGAGTTTAGGATCGGAGACCACTTTCGTGTAGGCTTTCCTTTTGAAAATCAATCTTGTGATGGTACCCTCTGGGTATGAGACCGCTTTCGTGTCGGCCTACCTTAGAGTTTAGGATCTGAGACCGCCCTCGTGTCGGCTTTCCTTCTAAAATCCATATTTTGATGGTACCGTCTGGTTATGAGACCGCCTTCGTGTCGGCCTACCTTAGAGATTAGGATCTGAGACCGCCTTCGTGTCGGCTTTCCTTCTAAAATCCATCTTTTGATGGTACCTTCTGGTTATGAGACCGCCTTCGTGTTGGCGTACCTTAGAGTTTAGGATCTGAGACCGGCCTCGGGCGGCCTTCCTGCTAAAATCAATCTTGTGAAGGTAACCTCTGGTTATGAGACAGCCTCCGTGTCGGCCTTCCTTAGAGTTTAGGATCTGAGACCGGCCTCGTGTCGGCTTTCCTTCTAAAATCCATCTTGTGATGGTAACCTCTGGTTATGAGACCGCCTTCGTGTCGGCCTACCTTATAGTTTAGGATCTGAGAGCGCCCTCGTGTCAGCTTTCCTTCTAAAATATATCTGATGGTAACCTCTGGTTATGAGACCGCCATCGTGTCGACCTACCTTAGAGTTTTGGATCTGTGACCGCCCTCGTGTCAGCTTTCCTTTCAAAAATCCATCTTGTGATGCTAACCTCTGGTTATGAGACCGCCTTCGTGTCGGCCTACCTTAGAGTTTAGGATCTGAGACCGCCCTCCTGTCGACTTTCCTTCTAAAATCCATCTTGTGATGGTAACCTCTGGTTATGAGACCGCCTTCGTGTCGGCCTACCTTAGAGATTAGGATCTGAGACCGCCCTCGTGTCGGCTTTCCTTCTAAAATCCATCTTGTGATGGTACCCTCTCGTTATGAGACCGCCTTCGTGTCGGCCTTCCTTAGAGTTTAGGATCTGAGACCGGCCTCGTGTTGGCTTTCCTTCTAAAATCCATCTTGTGATGGTTACCTCTGGTTATAAGACCGCCTTCGTGTCGGTCTACCTTAGAGATTAGGATCTGAGACCTCCCTCGTGTCGGCTTTCCTTCAAAAATCCATCTTGTGATGGTACCCTCTGGTTATGAGACCGCCTTCGTGTCTGCCTACCTTAGAGTTTAGGATCGGAGACCACTTTCGTGTCGGCTTTCCTTTTGAAAATCAATCTTGTGATGGTACCCTCTGGGTATGAGACCGCTTTCGTGTCGGCCTACCTTAGAGTTTAGGATCTGAGACCGCCCTCGTGTCAGCTTTCCTTCTAAAATCCATATTTTGATGGTACCGTCTGGTTATGAGACCGCCTTCGTGTCGGCCTACCTTAGAGATTAGGATCTAAGACCGCCCTCGTGTCGGCTTTCCTTCTAAAATCCATCTTTTGATGGTACCTTCTGGTTATGAGACCGCCTTCGTGTCGGCCTACCTTAGAGTTTAGGATCTGAGACCGCCCTCGTGTCAGATTTCCTTCTAAAATCCATCTTGTGATGGTACCCTCTGGTTATGAGACCGCCTTCGTGTCGGCCTACCTTAGAGTTTAGGATCGGAGACCACTTTCGTGTCGGCTTTCCTTTTGAAAATCAATCTTGTGATGGTACCCTCTGGGTATGAGACCGCTTTCGTGTCGGCCTACCTTAGAGTTTAGGATCTGAGACCGCCCTCGTGTCGGCTTTCCTTCTAAAATCCATATTTTGATGGTACCGTCTAGTTATGAGACCGCCTTCGTGTCGGCCTACCTTAGAGATTAGGATCTGAGACCGCCCTTGTGTCGGCTTTCCTTCAAAAATCCATCTTGTGATGGTACCCTCTGGTTATGAGACCGCCTTCGTGTTGGCCTACCTTAGAGTTTAGGATCTGAGACCGGCCTCGGGCGGCTTTCCTGCTAAAGTCAATCTTGTGAAGGTAACCTCTAGTTATGAGACCGCCTTCGTGTCGGCCTTCCTTAGAGTTTAGGATCTGAGACCGTCCTCGTGTCGGCTTTCCTCCTAAAATCCATCTTGTGATGGTAACCTCTGGTTATGAGACCGCCTTCGTCTCGGCCTAACTTATAGTTTAGGATCTGAGAGCGCCCTCGTGTCAGCTTTCCTTCTAAAATATATCTGATGGTAACCTCTGGTTATGATGCCGCCATCGTGTCAACCTACCTTAGAGTTTTGGATCTGTGACCACCCTCGTGTCGGCTTTCCTTTCGAAAATCCATCTTGTGATGCTAACCTCTGGTTATGAGACCGCCTTCGTGTCGGCCTACCTTAGAGTTTAGGATTTGAGACCGCCCTCCTGTCGACTTTCCTTCTAAGATCCATCTTGTGATGGTAACCTCTGGTTATGAGACCGCCTTCGTGTCGGCCTACCTTAGAGATTAGGATCTGAGACCGCCCTCGTGTCGGCTTTCCTTCAAAAATCCATCTTGTGATGTTACCCTCTGGTTATGAGACCGCCTTCGTGTTGGCCTACCTTAGAGTTTAGGATCTGAGACCGGCCTCGGGCGGCTTTCCTGCTAAAGTCAATCTTGTGAAGGTAACCTCTGGTTATGAGACCGCCTTCGTGTCGGCCTTCCTTAGAGTTTAGGATCTGAGACCGGCCTCGTGTCGGCTTTCCTTCTAAAATCCATCTTGTGATGGTAACCTCTGGTTATGAGACCTCCTTCGTCTCGGCCTACCTTATAGTTTAGGATCTGAGAGCGCCCTCGTGTCAGCTTTCCTTCTAAAATATATCTGATTGTAACCTCTGGTTATGATGCTGCCATCGTGTCAACCTACCTTAGAGTTTTGGATCTGTGACCACCCTCGTGTCGGCTTTCCTTTCGAAAATCCATCTTGTGATGCTAACCTCTGGTTATGAGACCGCCTTCGTGTCGGCCTACCTTAGAGTTTAGGATTTGAGACCGCCCTCCTGTCGACTTTCCTTCTAAGATCCATCTTGTGATGGTAACCTCTGGTTATGAGACCGCCTTCGTGTCGGCCTACCTTAGAGATTAGGATCTGAGACCGCCCTCGTGTCGGCTTTCCTTCTTAAATCCATCTTGTGATGCTAACCTCTGGGTATGAGACCACTTTCGTGTCAACCTACCTTAGAGTTTAGGATTTGAGACCGCCCTCGTGTCGGCTTTCCTTCTAAAATCCATCTTTTGATGGTACCTTCTGGTTATGAGACCGCCTTCGTGTCGGTCTACCTTAGAGATTAGGATCTGAGACCTCCCTTGTGTCGGCTTTCCTTCAAAAATCCATCTTGTGATGGTACCCTCTGGTTATGAGACCGCCTTCGTGTCGGCCTACCTTAGAGTTTAGGATCGGAGACCACTTTCGTGTAGGCTTTCCTTTTGAAAATCAATCTTGTGATGGTACCCTCTGGGTATGAGACCGCTTTCGTGTCGGCCTACCTTAGAGTTTAGGATCTGAGACCGCCCTCGTGTCGGCTTTCCTTCTAAAATCCATATTTTGATGGTACCGTCTGGTTATGAGACCGCCTTCGTGTCGGCCTACCTTAGAGATTAGGATCTGAGACCGCCTTCGTGTCGGCTTTCCTTCTAAAATCCATCTTTTGATGGTACCTTCTGGTTATGAGACCGCCTTCGTGTTGGCGTACCTTAGAGTTTAGGATCTGAGACCGGCCTCGGGCGGCCTTCCTGCTAAAATCAATCTTGTGAAGGTAACCTCTGGTTATGAGACAGCCTCCGTGTCGGCCTTCCTTAGAGTTTAGGATCTGAGACCGGCCTCGTGTCGGCTTTCCTTCTAAAATCCATCTTGTGATGGTAACCTCTGGTTATGAGACCGCCTTCGTGTCGGCCTACCTTATAGTTTAGGATCTGAGAGCGTCCTCGTGTCAGCTTTCCTTCTAAAATATATCTGATGGTAACCTCTGGTTATGAGACCGCCATCGTGTCGACCTACCTTAGAGTTTTGGATCTGTGACCGCCCTCGTGTCGGCTTTCCTTTCAAAAATCCATCTTGTGATGCTAACCTCTGGTTATGAGACCGCCTTCGTGTCGGCCTACCTTAGAGTTTAGGATCTGAGACCGCCCTCCTGTCGACTTTCCTTCTAAAATCCATCTTGTGATGGTAACCTCTGGTTATGAGACCGCCTTCGTGTCGGCCTACCTTAGAGATTAGGATCTGAGACCGCCCTCGTGTCGGCTTTCCTTCTAAAATCCATCTTGTGATGGTACCCTCTGGTTATGAGACCGCCTTCGTGTCGGCCTTCCTTAGAGTTTAGGATCTGAGACCAGCCTCGTGTTGGCTTTCCTTCTAAAATCCATCTTGTGATGGTTACCTCTGGTTATAAGACCGCCTTCGTGTCGGTCTACCTTAGAGATTAGGATCTGAGACCTCCCTCGTCTCGGCTTTCCTTCAAAAATCCATCTTGTGATGGTACCCTCTGGTTATGAGACCGCCTTCGTGTCGGCCTACCTTAGAGTTTAGGATCGGAGACCACTTTCGTGTCGGCTTTCCTTTTGAAAATCAATCTTGTGATGGTACCCTCTGGGTATGAGACCGCTTTCGTGTCGGCCTACCTTAGAGTTTAGGATCTGAGACCGCCCTCGTGTCAGCTTTCCTTCTAAAATCCATATTTTGATGGTACCGTCTGGTTATGAGACCGCCTTCGTGTCGGCCTACCTTAGAGATTAGGATCTGAGACCGCCCTCGTGTCGGCTTTCCTTCTAAAATCCATCTTTTGATGGTACCTTCTGGTTATGAGACCGCCTTCGTGTCGGCCTACCTTAGAGTTTAGGATCTGAGACCGCCCTCGTGTCAGATTTCCTTCTAAAATCCATCTTGTGATGGTACCCTCTGGTTATGAGACCGCCTTCGTGTCGGCCTACCTTAGAGTTTAGGATCGGAGACCACTTTCGTGTCGGCTTTCCTTTTGAAAATCAATCTTGTGATGGTACCCTCTGGGTATGAGACCGCTTTCGTGTCGGCCTACCTTAGAGTTTAGGATCTGAGACCGCCCTCGTGTCGGCTTTCCTTCTAAAATCCATATTTTGATGGTACCGTCTAGTTATGAGACCGCCTTCGTGTCGGCCTACCTTAGAGATTAGGATCTGAGACCGCCCTTGTGTCGGCTTTCCTTCAAAAATCCATCTTGTGATGGTACCCTCTGGTTATGAGACCGCCTTCGTGTTGGCCTACCTTAGAGTTTAGGATCTGAGACCGGCCTCGGGCGGCTTTCCTGCTAAAGTCAATCTTGTGAAGGTAACCTCTAGTTATGAGACCGCCTTCGTGTCGGCCTTCCTTAGAGTTTAGGATCTGAGACCGTCCTCGTGTCGGCTTTCCTCCTAAAATCCATCTTGTGATGGTAACCTCTGGTTATGAGACCGCCTTCGTCTCGGCCTAACTTATAGTTTAGGATCTGAGAGCGCCCTCGTGTCAACTTTCCTTCTAAAATATATCTGATGGTAACCTCTGGTTATGATGCCGCCATCGTGTCAACCTACCTTAGAGTTTTGGATCTGTGACCACCCTCGTGTCGGCTTTCCTTTTGAAAATCCATCTTGTGATGCTAACCTCTGGTTATGAGACCGCCTTCGTGTCGGCCTACCTTAGAGTTTAGGATTTGAGATCGCCCTCCTGTCGACTTTCCTTCTAAGATCCATCTTGTGATGGTAACCTCTGGTTATGAGACCGCCTTCGTGTCGGCCTACCTTAGAGATTAGGATCTGAGACCGCCCTCGTGTCGGCTTTCCTTCAAAAATCCATCTTGTGATGTTACCCTCTGGTTATGAGACCGCCTTCGTGTTGGCCTACCTTAGAGTTTAGGATCTGAGACCGGCCTCGGGCGGCTTTTCTGCTAAAGTCAATCTTGTGAAGGTAACCTCTGGTTATGAGACCGCCTTCGTGTCGGCCTTCCTTAGAGTTTAGGATCTGAGACCGGCCTCGTGTCGGCTTTCCTTCTAAAATCCATCTTGTGATGGTAACCTCTGGTTATGAGACCGCCTTCGTCTCGGCCTACCTTATAGTTTAGGATCTGAGAGCGCCCTCGTGTCAGCTTTCCTTCTAAAATATATCTGATTGTAACCTCTGGTTATGATGCTGCCATCGTGTCAACCTACCTTAGAGTTTTGGATCTGTGACCACCCTCGTGTCGGCTTTCCTTTCGAAAATCCATCTTGTGATGCTAACCTCTGGTTATGAGACCGCCTTCGTGTCGGCCTACCTTAGAGTTTAGGATTTGAGACCGCCCTCCTGTCGACTTTCCTTCTAAGATCCATCTTGTGATGGTAACCTCTGGTTATGAGACCGCCTTCGTGTCGGCCTACCTTAGAGATTAGGATCTGAGACCGCCCTCGTGTCGGCTTTCCTTCTAAAATCCATCTTGTGATGCTAACCTCTGGGTATGAGACCACTTTCGTGTCAACCTACCTTAAAGTTTAGGATTTGAGACCGCCCTCGTGTCGGCTTTCCTTCTAAAATCCGTCTTTTGATGGTACCTTCTGGTTATGAGACCGCCTTCGTGTCGGTCTACCATAGAGATTAGGATCTGTGACCTCCCTTGTGTCGGCTTTCCTTCAAAAATCCATCTTGTGATGGTACCCTCTGGTTATGAGACGGCCTTCGTGTCGGCCTACCTTAGAGTTTAGGATCGGAGACCACTTTCGTGTAGGCTTTCCTTTTGAAAATCAATCTTGTGATGGTACCCTCTGGGTATGAGACCGCTTTCGTGTCGGCCTACCTTAGAGTTTAGGATCTGAGACCGCCCTCGTGTCGGCTTTCCTTCTAAAATCCATATTTTGATGGTACCGTCTGGTTATGAGACCGCCTTCGTGTCGGCCTACCTTAGAGATTAGGATCTGAGACCGCCTTCGTGTCGGCTTTCCTTCAAAAATCCATCTTTTGATGGTACCTTCTGGTTATGAGACCGCCTTCGTGTCGGCTTTCCTTCTAAAATCCATCTTTTGATGGTACCTTCTGGTTATGAGACCGCCTTCGTGTCGGACTACCTTAGAGTTTAGGATCTGAGACCGCCCTCGTGTCAGATTTCCTTCTAAAATCCATCTTGTGATGGTAACTCTGGTTATGAGACCGCCTTCGTGTCGGCCTACCTTAGAGTTTAGGATTGGAGACCACTTTCGTGTCGGCTTTCCTTTTGAAAATCAATCTTGTGATGGTACCCTCTGGGTATGAGACCGCTTTCGTGTCGGCCTACCTTAGAGTTTAGGATCTGAGACCGCCCTCGTGTCGGCTTTCCTTCTAAAATCCATATTTTGATGGTACCGTCTGGTTATGAGACCGCCTTCGTGTCGGCCTACCTTAGATATTAGGATCTGAGACCGCCCTCGTGTCGGCTTTCCTTCTAAAATCCATCTTTTGATGGTACCTTCTGGTTATGAGACCGCCTTCGTGTCGGCCTACCTTAGAGTTTAGGATCTGAGACCGCCCTCGTGTCAGATTTCCTTCTAAAATCCATCTTGTGATGGTACCCTCTGGTTATGAGACCGCCTTCGTCTCGGCCTAACTTATAGTTTAGGATCTGAGAGCGCCCTCGTGTCAGCTTTCCTTCTAAAATATATCTGATGGTAACCTCTGGTTATGATGCCGCCATCGTGTCAACCTACCTTAGAGTTTTGGATCTGTGACCACCCTCGTGTCGGCTTTCCTTTCGAAAATCCATCTTGTGATGCTAACCTCTGGTTATGAGACCGCCTTCGTGTCGGCCTACCTTAGAGTTTAGGATTTGAGACCGCCCTCCTGTCGACTTTCCTTCTAAGATCCATCTTGTGATGGTAACCTCTGGTTATGAGACCGCCTTCGTGTCGGCCTACCTTAGAGATTAGGATCTGAGACCGCCCTCGTGTCGGCTTTCCTTCAAAAATCCATCTTGTGATGTTACCCTCTGGTTATGAGACCGCCTTCGTGTTGGCCTACCTTAGAGTTTAGGATCTGAGACCGGCCTCGGGCGGCTTTTCTGCTAAAGTCAATCTTGTGAAGGTAACCTCTGGTTATGAGACCGCCTTCGTGTCGGCCTTCCTTAGAGTTTAGGATCTGAGACCGGCCTCGTGTCGGCTTTCCTCCTAAAATCCATCTTGTGATGGTAACCTCTGGTTATGAGACCGCCTTCGTCTCGGCCTAACTTATAGTTTAGGATCTGAGAGCGCCCTCGTGTCAGCTTTCCTTCTAAAATATATCTGATGGTAACCTCTGGTTATGATGCCGCCATCGTGTCAACCTACCTTAGAGTTTTGGATCTGTGACCACCCTCGTGTCGGCTTTCCTTTCGAAAATGCATCTTGTGATGCTAACGTCTGGTTATGAGACCGCCTTCGTGTCGGCCTACCTTAGAGTTTAGGATTTGAGACCGCCCTCCTGTCGACTTTCCTTCTAAGATCCATCTTGTGATGGTAACCTCTGGTTATGAGACCGCCTTCGTGTCGGCCTACCTTAGAGATTAGGATCTGAGACCGCCCTCGTGTCGGCTTTCCTTCAAAAATCCATCTTGTGATGTTACCCTCTGGTTATGAGACCGCCTTCGTGTTGGCCTACCTTAGAGTTTAGGATCTGAGACCGGCCTCGGGCGGCTTTTCTGCTAAAGTCAATCTTGTGAAGGTAACCTCTGGTTATGAGACCGCCTTCGTGTCGGCCTTCCTTAGAGTTTAGGATCTGAGACCGGCCTCGTGTCGGCTTTCCTTCTAAAATCCATCTTGTGATGGTAACCTCTAGTTATGAGACCGCCTTCGTCTCGGCCTACCTTATAGTTTAGGATCTGAGAGCGCCCTCGTGTCAGCTTTCCTTCTAAAATATATCTGATTGTAACCTCTGGTTATGATGCTGCCATCGTGTCAACCTACCTTAGAGTTTTGGATCTGTGACCACCCTCGTGTCGGCTTTCCTTTCGAAAATCCATCTTGTGATGCTAACCTCTGGTTATGAGACCGCCTTCGTGTCGGCCTACCTTAGAGTTTAGGATTTGAGACCGCCCTCCTGTCGACTTTCCTTCTAAGATCCATCTTGTGATGGTAACCTCTGGTTATGAGACCGCCTTCGTGTCGGCCTACCTTAGAGATTAGGATCTGAGACCGCCCTCGTGTCGGCTTTCCTTCTAAAATCCATCTTGTGATGCTAACCTCTGGGTATGAGACCACTTTCGTGTCAACCTACCTTAGAGTTTAGGATTTGAGACCGCCCTCGTGTCGGCTTTCCTTCTAAAATCCATCTTTTGATGGTACCTTCTGGTTATGAGACCGCCTTCGTGTCGGTCTACCTTAGAGATTAGGATCTGAGACCTCCCTTGTGTCGGCTTTCCTTCAAAAATCCATCTTGTGATGGTACCCTCTGGTTATGAGACGGCCTTCGTGTCGGCCTACCTTAGAGTTTAGGATCGGAGACCACTTTCGTGTAGGCTTTCCTTTTGAAAATCAATCTTGTGATGGTACCCTCTGGGTATGAGACCGCTTTCGTGTCGGCCTACCTTAGAGTTTAGGATCTGAGACCGCCCTCGTGTCGGCTTTCCTTCTAAAATCCATATTTTGATGGTACCGTCTGGTTATGAGACCGCCTTCGTGTCGGCCTACCTTAGAGATTAGGATCTGAGACCGCCTTCGTGTCGGCTTTCCTTCTAAAATCCATCTTTTGATGGTACCTTCTGGTTATGAGACCGCCTTCGTGTCGGCCTACCTTAGAGTTTAGGATCTGAGACCGCCCTCGTGTCAGATTTCCTTCTAAAATCCATCTTGTGATGGTAACTCTGGTTATGAGACCGCCTTCGTGTCGGCCTACCTTAGAGTTTAGGATTGGAGACCACTTTCGTGTCGGCTTTCCTTTTGAAAATCAATCTTGTGATGGTACCCTCTGGGTATGAGACCGCTTTCGTGTCGGCCTACCTTAGAGTTTAGGATCTGAGACCGCCCTCGTGTCGGCTTTCCTTCTAAAATCCATATTTTGATGGTACCGTCTGGTTATGAGACCGCCTTCGTGTCGGCCTACCTTAGATATTAGGATCTGAGACCGCCCTCGTGTCGGCTTTCCTTCTAAAATCCATCTTTTGATGGTACCTTCTGGTTATGAGACCGCCTTCGTGTCGGCCTACCTTAGAGTTTAGGATCTGAGACCGCCCTCGTGTCAGATTTCCTTCTAAAATCCATCTTGTGATGGTACCCTCTGGTTATGAGACCGCCTTCGTGTCGGCCTACCTTAGAGTTTAGGATCGGAGACCACTTTCGTGTCGGCTTTCCTTTTGAAAATCAATCTTGTGATGGTACCCTCTGGGTATGAGACCGCTTTCGTGTCGGCCTACCTTAGAGTTTAGGATCTGAGACCGCCCTCGTGTCGGCTTTCCTTCTAAAATCCATATTTTGATGGTACCGTCTCGTTATGAGACCGCCTTCGTGTCGGCCTACCTTAGAGATTAGGATCTGAGACCGCCCTCGTGTCGGCTTTCCTTCAAAAATCCATCTTGTGATGGTACCCTCTGGTTATGAGACCGCCTTCGTGTTGGCCTACCTTAGAGTTTAGGATCTGAGACCGGCCTCGGGCGGCTTTCCTGCTAAAGTCAATCTTGTGAAGGTAACCTCTGGTTATGAGACCGCCTTCGTGTCGGCCTTCCTTAGAGTTTAGGATCTGAGACCGGCCTCGTGTCGGCTTTCCTCCTAAAATCCATCTTGTGATGGTAACCTCTGGTTATGAGACCGCCTTCGTCTCGGCCTACCTTATAGTTTAGGATCTGAGAGCGCCCTCGTGTCAGCTTTCCTTCTAAAATATATCTGATGGTAACCTCTGGTTATGATGCCGCCATCGTGTCAACCTACCTTGGAGTTTTGGATCGGTGACCACCCTCGTGTCTGCTTTCCTTTCGAAAATCCATCTTGTGATGCTAACCTCTGGTTATGAGACCGCCTTCGTGTCGGCCTACCTTAGAGTTTAGGATTTGAGACCGCCCTCCTGTCGACTTTCCTTCTAAGATCCATCTTGTGATGGTAACCTCTGGTTATGAGACCGCCTTCGTGTCGGCCTACCTTAGAGATTAGGATCTGAGACCGCCCTCGTGTCGGCTTTCCTTCTAAAATCCATCTTGTGATGCTAACCTCTGGGTATGAGACCACTTTCGTGTCAACCTACCTTAGAGTTTAGGATTTGAGACCGCCCTCGTGTCGGCTTTCCTTCTAAAATCCATCTTTTGATGGTACCTTCTGGTTATGAGACCGCCTTCGTGTCGGTCTACCTTAGAGATTAGGATCTGAGACCTCCCTTGTGTCGGCTTTCCTTCAAAAATCCATCTTGTGATGGTACCCTCTGGTTATGAGACGGCCTTCGTGTCGGCCTACCTTAGAGTTTAGGATCGGAGACCACTTTCGTGTAGGCTTTCCTTTTGAAAATCAATCTTGTGATGGTACCCTCTGGGTATGAGACCGCTTTCGTGTCGGCCTACCTTAGAGTTTAGGATCTGAGACCGCCCTCGTGTCGGCTTTCCTTCTAAAATCCATATTTTGATGGTACCGTCTGGTTATGAGACCGCCTTCGTGTCGGCCTACCTTAGAGATTAGGATCTGAGACCGCCTTCGTGTCGGCTTTCCTTCTAAAATCCATCTTTTGATGGTACCTTCTGGTTATGAGACCGCCTTCGTGTCGGCCTACCTTAGAGTTTAGGATCTGAGACCGCCCTCGTGTCAGATTTCCTTCTAAAATCCATCTTGTGATGGTAACTCTGGTTATGAGACCGCCTTCGTGTCGGCCTACCTTAGAGTTTAGGATTGGAGACCACTTTCGTGTCGGCTTTCCTTTTGAAAATCAATCTTGTGATGGTACCCTCTGGGTATGAGACCGCTTTCGTGTCGGCCTACCTTAGAGTTTAGGATCTGAGACCGCCCTCGTGTCGGCTTTCCTTCTAAAATCCATATTTTGATTGTATCGTCTGGTTATTAGACCGCCTTCGTGTCGGCCTACCTTAGATATTAGGATCTGAGACCGCCCTCGTGTCGGCTTTCCTTCTAAAATCCATCTTTTGATGGTACCTTCTGGTTATGAGACCGCCTTCGTGTCGGCCTACCTTAGAGTTTAGGATCTGAGACCGCCCTCGTGTCAGATTTCCTTCTAAAATCCATCTTGTGATGGTACCCTCTGGTTATGAGACCGCCTTCGTGTCGGCCTACCTTAGAGTTTAGGATCGGAGACCACTTTCGTGTCGGCTTTCCTTTTGAAAATCAATCTTGTGATGGTACCCTCTGGGTATGAGACCGCTTTCGTGTCGGCCTACCTTAGAGTTTAGGATCTGAGACCGCCCTCGTGTCGGCTTTCCTTCTAAAATCCATATTTTGATGGTACCGTCTGGTTATGAGACCGCCTTCGTGTCGGCCTACCTTAGAGATTAGGATCTGAGACCGCCCTCGTGTCGGCTTTCCTTCAAAAATCCATCTTGTGATGGTACCCTCTGGTTATGAGACCGCCTTCGTGTTGGCCTACCTTAGAGTTTAGGATCTGAGACCGGCCTCGGGCGGCTTTCCTGCTAAAGTCAATCTTGTGAAGGTAACCTCTGGTTATGAGACCGCCTTCGTGTCGGCCTTCCTTAGAGTTTAGGATCTGAGACCGGCCTCGTGTCGGCTTTCCTCCTAAAATCCATCTTGTGATGGTAACCTCTGGTTATGAGACCGCCTTCGTCTCGGCCTACCTTATAGTTTAGGATCTGAGAGCGCCCTCGTGTCAGCTTTCCTTCTAAAATATATCTGATGGTAACCTCTGGTTATGATGCCGCCATCGTGTCAACCTACCTTGGAGTTTTGGATCGGTGACCACCCTCGTGTCTGCTTTCCTTTCGAAAATCCATCTTGTGATGCTAACCTCTGGTTATGAGACCGCCTTCGTGTCGGCCTACCTTAGAGTTTAGGATTTGAGACCGCCCTCCTGTCGACTTTCCTTCTAAGATCCATCTTGTGATGGTAACCTCTGGTTATGAGACCGCCTTCGTGTCGGCCTACCTTAGAGATTAGGATCTGAGACCGCCCTCGTGTCGGCTTTCCTTCTAAAATCCATCTTGTGATGCTAACCTCTGGGTATGAGACCACTTTCGTGTCAACCTACCTTAGAGTTTAGGATTTGAGACCGCCCTCGTGTCGGCTTTCCTTCTAAAATCCATCTTTTGATGGTACCTTCTGGTTATGAGACCGCCTTCGTGTCGGTCTACCTTAGAGATTAGGATCTGAGACCTCCCTTGTGTCGGCTTTCCTTCAAAAATCCATCTTGTGATGGTACCCTCTGGTTATGAGACGGCCTTCGTGTCGGCCTACCTTAGAGTTTAGGATCGGAGACCACTTTCGTGTAGGCTTTCCTTTTGAAAATCAATCTTGTGATGGTACCCTCTGGGTATGCGACCGCTTTCGTGTCGGCCTACCTTAGAGTTTAGGATCTGAGACCGCCCTCGTGTCGGCTTTCCTTCTAAAATCCATATTTTGATGGTACCGTCTGGTTATGAGACCGCCTTCGTGTCGGCCTACCTTAGAGATTAGGATCTGAGACCGCCTTCGTGTCGGCTTTCCTTCTAAAATCCATCTTTTGATGGTACCTTCTGGTTATGAGACCGCCTTCGTGTCGGCCTACCTTAGAGTTTAGGATCTGAGACCGCCCTCGTGTCAGATTTCCTTCTAAAATCCATCTTGTGATGGTAACTCTGGTTATGAGACCGCCTTCGTGTCGGCCTACCTTAGAGTTTAGGATTGGAGACCACTTTCGTGTCGGCTTTCCTTTTGAAAATCAATCTTGTGATGGTACCCTCTGGGTATGAGACCGCTTTCGTGTCGGCCTACCTTAGAGTTTAGGATCTGAGACCGCCCTCGTGTCGGCTTTCCTTCTAAAATCCATATTTTGATTGTACCGTCTGGTTATTAGACCGCCTTCGTGTCGGCCTACCTTAGATATTAGGATCTGAGACCGCCCTCGTGTCGGCTTTCCTTCTAAAATCCATCTTTTGATGGTACCTTCTGGTTATGAGACCGCCTTCGTGTCGGCCTACCTTAGAGTTTAGGATCTGAGACCGCCCTCGTGTCAGATTTCCTTCTAAAATCCATCTTGTGATGGTACCCTCTGGTTATGAGACCGCCTTCGTGTCGGCCTACCTTAGAGTTTAGGATCGGAGACCACTTTCGTGTCGGCTTTCCTTTTGAAAATCAATCTTGTGATGGTACCCTCTGGGTATGAGACCGCTTTCGTGTCGGCCTACCTTAGAGTTTAGGATCTGAGACCGCCCTCGTGTCGGCTTTCCTTCTAAAATCCATATTTTGATGGTACCGTCTGGTTATGAGACCGCCTTCGTGTCGGCCTACCTTAGAGATTAGGATCTGAGACCGCCCTCGTGTCGGCTTTCCTTCAAAATTCCATCTTGTGATGGTACCCTCTGGTTATGAGACCGCCTTCGTGTTGGCCTACCTTAGAGTTTAGGATCTGAGACCGGCCTCGGGCGGCTTTCTTGCTAAAGTCAATCTTGTGAAGGTAACCTCTGGTTATGAGACCGCCTTCGTGTCGGCCTACCTTAGAGTTTAGGATTTGAGACCGCCCTCCTGTCGACTTTCCTTCTAAGATCCATCTTGTGATGGTAACCTCTGGTTATGAGACCGCCTTCGTGTCGGCCTACCTTAGAGATTAGGATCTGAGACCGCCCTCGTGTCGGCTTTCCTTCTAAAATCCATCTTGTGATGCTAACCTCTGGGTATGAGACCACTTTCGTGTCAACCTACCTTAGAGTTTAGGATTTGAGACCGCCCTCGTGTCGGCTTTCCTTCTAAAATCCATCTTTTGATGGTACCTTCTGGTTATGAGACCGCCTTCGTGTCGGTCTACCTTAGAGATTAGGATCTGAGACCTCCCTTGTGTCGGCTTTCCTTCAAAAATCCATCTTGTGATGGTACCCTCTGGTTATGAGACGGCCTTCGTGTCGGCCTACCTTAGAGTTTAGGATCGGAGACCACTTTCGTGTAGGCTTTCCTTTTGAAAATCAATCTTGTGATGGTACCCTCTGGGTATGAGACCGCTTTCGTGTCGGCCTACCTTAGAGTTTAGGATCTGAGACCGCCCTCGTGTCGGCTTTCCTTCTAAAATCCATATTTTGATGGTACCGTCTGGTTATGAGACCGCCTTCGTGTCGGCCTACCTTAGAGATTAGGATCTGAGACCGCCTTCGTGTCGGCTTTCCTTCTAAAATCCATCTTTTGATGGTACCTTCTGGTTATGAGACCGCCTTCGTGTCGGCCTACCTTAGAGTTTAGGATCTGAGACCGCCCTCGTGTCAGATTTCCTTCTAAAATCCATCTTGTGATGGTAACTCTGGTTATGAGACCGCCTTCGTGTCGGCCTACCTTAGAGTTTAGGATTGGAGACCACTTTCGTGTCGGCTTTCCTTTTGAAAATCAATCTTGTGATGGTACCCTCTGGGTATGAGACCGCTTTCGTGTCGGCCTACCTTAGAGATTAGGATCTGAGACCGCCCTCGTGTCGGCTTTCCTTCAAAAATCCATCTTGTGATGGTACCCTCTGGTTATGAGACCGCCTTCGTGTTGGCCTACCTTAGAGTTTAGGATCTGAGACCGGCCTCGGGCGGCTTTCCTGCTAAAGTCAATCTTGTGAAGGTAACCTCTGGTTATGAGACCGCCTTCGTGTCGGCCTTCCTTAGAGTTTAGGATCTGAGACCGGCCTCGTGTCGGCTTTCCTCCTAAAATCCATCTTGTGATGGTAACCTCTGGTTATGAGACCGCCTTCGTCTCGGCCTACCTTATAGTTTAGGATCTGAGAGCGCCCTCGTGTCAGCTTTCCTTCTAAAATATATCTGATGGTAACCTCTGGTTATGATGCCGCCATCGTGTCAACCTACCTTGGAGTTTTGGATCTGTGACCACCCTCGTGTCTGCTTTCCTTTCGAAAATCCATCTTGTGATGCTAACCTCTGGTTATGAGACCGCCTTCGTGTCGGCCTACCTTAGAGTTTAGGATTTGAGACCGCCCTCCTGTCGACTTTCCTTCTAAGATCCATCTTGTGATGGTAACCTCTGGTTATGAGACCGCCTTCGTGTCGGCCTACCTTAGAGATTAGGATCTGAGACCGCCCTCGTGTCGGCTTTCCTTCAAAAATCCATCTTGTGATGTTACCCTCTGGTTATGAGTCCGCCTTCGTGTTGGCCTACCTTAGAGTTTAGGATCTGAGACCGGCCTCGGGCGGCTTTTCTGCTAAAGTCAATCTTGTGAAGGTAACCTCTGGTTATGAGACCGCCTTCGTGTCGGCCTTCCTTAGAGTTTAGGATCTGAGACCGGCCTCGTGTTGGCTTTCCTTCTAAAATCCATCTTGTGATGGTAACCTCTGGTTATGAGACCGCCTTCGTCTCGGCCTACCTTATAGTTTAGGATCTGAGAGCGCCCTCGTGTCAGCTTTCCTTCTAAAATATATCTGATTGTAACCTCTGGTTATGATGCTGCCATCGTGTCAACCTACCTTAGAGTTTTGGATCTGTGACCACCCTCGTGTCGGCTTTCCTTTCGAAAATCCATCTTGTGATGCTAACCTCTGGTTATGAGACCGCCTTCGTGTCGGCCTACCTTAGAGTTTAGGATTTGAGACTGCCCTCCTGTCGACTTTCCTTCTAAGATCCATCTTGTGATGGTAACCTCTGGTTATGAGACCGCCTTCGTGTCGGCCTACCTTAGAGATTAGGATCTGAGACCGCCCTCGTGTCGGCTTTCCTTCTAAAATCCATCTTGTGATGCTAACCTCTGGGTATGAGACCACTTTCGTGTCAACCTACCTTAGAGTTTAGGATTTGAGACCGCCCTCGTGTCGGCTTTCCTTCTAAAATCCATCTTTTGATGGTACCTTCTGGTTATGAGACCGCCTTCGTGTCGGTCTACCTTAGAGATTAGGATCTGAGACCTCCCTTGTGTCGGCTTTCCTTCAAAAATCCATCTTGTGATGGTACCCTCTGGTTATGAGACGGCCTTCGTGTCGGCCTACCTTAGAGTTTAGGATCGGAGACCACTTTCGTGTAGGCTTTCCTTTTGAAAATCAATCTTGTGATGGTACCCTCTGGGTATGAGACCGCTTTCGTGTCGGCCTACCTTAGAGTTTAGGATCTGAGACCGCCCTCGTGTCGGCTTTCCTTCTAAAATCCATATTTTGATGGTACCGTCTGGTTATGAGACCGCCTTCGTGTCGGCCTACCTTAGAGATTAGGATCTGAGACCGCCTTCGTGTCGGCTTTCCTTCTAAAATCCATCTTTTGATGGTACCTTCTGGTTATGAGACCGCCTTCGTGTCGGCCTACCTTAGAGTTTAGGATCTGAGACCGCCCTCGTGTCAGATTTCCTTCTAAAATCCATCTTGTGATGGTAACTCTGGTTATGAGACCGCCTTCGTGTCGGCCTACCTTAGAGTTTAGGATTGGAGACCACTTTCGTGTCGGCTTTCCTTTTGAAAATCAATCTTGTGATGGTACCCTCTGGGTATGAGACCGCTTTCGTGTCGGCCTACCTTAGAGTTTAGGATCTGAGACCGCCCTCGTGTCGGCTTTCCTTCTAAAATCCATATTTTGATTGTACCGTCTGGTTATTAGACCGCCTTCGTGTCGGCCTACCTTAGATATTAGGATCTGAGACCGCCCTCGTGTCGGCTTTCCTTCTAAAATCCATCTTTTGATGGTACCTTCTGGTTATGAGACCGCCTTCGTGTCGGCCTACCTTAGAGTTTAGGATCTGAGACCGCCCTCGTGTCAGATTTCCTTCTAAAATCCATCTTGTGATGGTACCCTCTGGTTATGAGACCGCCTTCGTGTCGGCCTACCTTAGAGTTTAGGATCGGAGACCACTTTCGTGTCGGCTTTCCTTTTGAAAATCAATCTTGTGATGGTACCCTCTGGGTATGAGACCGCTTTCGTGTCGGCCTACCTTAGAGTTTAGGATCTGAGACCGCCCTCGTGTCGGCTTTCCTTCTAAAATCCATATTTTGATGGTACCGTCTGGTTATGAGACCGCCTTCGTGTCGGCCTACCTTAGAGATTAGGATCTGAGACCGCCCTCGTGTCGGCTTTCCTTCAAAAATCCATCTTGTGATGGTACCCTCTGGTTATGAGACCGCCTTCGTGTTGGCCTACCTTAGAGTTTAGGATCTGAGACCGGCCTCGGGCGGCTTTCTTGCTAAAGTCAATCTTGTGAAGGTAACCTCTGGTTATGAGACCGCCTTCGTGTCGGCCTACCTTAGAGTTTAGGATTTGAGACCGCCCTCCTGTCGACTTTCCTTCTAAGATCCATCTTGTGATGGTAACCTCTGGTTATGAGACCGCCTTCGTGTCGGCCTACCTTAGAGATTAGGATCTGAGACCGCCCTCGTGTCGGCTTTCCTTCTAAAATCCATCTTGTGATGCTAACCTCTGGGTATGAGACCACTTTCGTGTCAACCTACCTTAGAGTTTAGGATTTGAGACCGCCCTCGTGTCGGCTTTCCTTCTAAAATCCATCTTTTGATGGTACCTTCTGGTTATGAGACCGCCTTCGTGTCGGTCTACCTTAGAGATTAGGATCTGAGACCTCCCTTGTGTCGGCTTTCCTTCAAAAATCCATCTTGTGATGGTACCCTCTGGTTATGAGACGGCCTTCGTGTCGGCCTACCTTAGAGTTTAGGATCGGAGACCACTTTCGTGTAGGCTTTCCTTTTGAAAATCAATCTTGTGATGGTACCCTCTGGGTATGAGACCGCTTTCGTGTCGGCCTACCTTAGAGTTTAGGATCTGAGACCGCCCTCGTGTCGGCTTTCCTTCTAAAATCCATATTTTGATGGTACCGTCTGGTTATGAGACCGCCTTCGTGTCGGCCTACCTTAGAGATTAGGATCTGAGACCGCCTTCGTGTCGGCTTTCCTTCTAAAATCCATCTTTTGATGGTACCTTCTGGTTATGAGACCGCCTTCGTGTCGGCCTACCTTAGAGTTTAGGATCTGAGACCGCCCTCGTGTCAGATTTCCTTCTAAAATCCATCTTGTGATGGTAACTCTGGTTATGAGACCGCCTTCGTGTCGGCCTACCTTAGAGTTTAGGATTGGAGACCACTTTCGTGTCGGCTTTCCTTTTGAAAATCAATCTTGTGATGGTACCCTCTGGGTATGAGACCGCTTTCGTGTCGGCCTACCTTAGAGTTTAGGATCTGAGACCGCCCTCGTGTCGGCTTTCCTTCTAAAATCCTTATTTTGATGGTACCGTCTGGTTATGAGACCGCCTTCGTGTCGGCCTACCTTAGATATTAGGATCTGAGACCGCCCTCGTGTCGGCTTTCCTTCTAAATCCATCTTTTGATGGTACCTTCTGGTTATGAGACCGCCTTCGTGTCGGCCTACCTTAGAGTTTAGGATCTGAGACCGCCCTCGTGTCAGATTTCCTTCAAAAATCCATCTTGTGATGGTACCCTCTGGTTATGAGACCGCCTTCGTGTCGGCCTACCTTAGAGTTTAGGATCGGAGACCACTTTCGTGTAGGCTTTCCTTTTGAAAATCAATCTTGTGATGGTACCCTCTGGGTATGAGACCGCTTTCGTGTCGGCCTACCTTAGAGTTTAGGATCTGAGACCGCCCTCGTGTCGGCTTTCCTTCTAAAATCCATATTTTGATGGTACCGTCTGGTTATGAGACCGCCTTCGTGTCGGCCTACCTTAGAGATTAGGATCTGAGACCGCCTTCGTGTCGGCTTTCCTTCTAAAATCCATCTTTTGATGGTACCTTCTGGTTATGAGACCGCCTTCGTGTCGGCCTACCTTAGAGTTTAGGATCTGAGACCGCCCTCGTGTCAGATTTCCTTCTAAAATCCATCTTGTGATGGTAACTCTGGTTATGAGACCGCCTTCGTGTCGGCCTACCTTAGAGTTTAGGATTGGAGACCACTTTCGTGTCGGCTTTCCTTTTGAAAATCAATCTTGTGATGGTACCCTCTGGGTATGAGACCGCTTTCGTGTCGGCCTACCTTAGAGTTTAGGATCTGAGACCGCCCTCGTGTCGGCTTTCCTTCTAAAATCCATATTTTGATTGTACCGTCTGGTTATTAGACCGCCTTCGTGTCGGCCTACCTTAGATATTAGGATCTGAGACCGCCCTCGTGTCGGCTTTCCTTCTAAAATCCATCTTTTGATGGTACCTTCTGGTTATGAGACCGCCTTCGTGTCGGCCTACCTTAGAGTTTAGGATCTGAGACCGCCCTCGTGTCAGATTTCCTTCTAAAATCCATCTTGTGATGGTACCCTCTGGTTATGAGACCGCCTTCGTGTCGGCCTACCTTAGAGTTTAGGATCGGAGACCACTTTCGTGTCGGCTTTCCTTTTGAAAATCAATCTTGTGATGGTACCCTCTGGGTATGAGACCGCTTTCGTGTCGGCCTACCTTAGAGTTTAGGATCTGAGACCGCCCTCGTGTCGGCTTTCCTTCTAAAATCCATATTTTGATGGTACCGTCTGGTTATGAGACCGCCTTCGTGTCGGCCTACCTTAGAGATTAGGATCTGAGACCGCCCTCGTGTCGGCTTTCCTTCAAAAATCCATCTTGTGATGGTACCCTCTGGTTATGAGACCGCCTTCGTGTTGGCCTACCTTAGAGTTTAGGATCTGAGACCGGCCTCGGGCGGCTTTCTTGCTAAAGTCAATCTTGTGAAGGTAACCTCTGGTTATGAGACCGCCTTCGTGTCGGCCTACCTTAGAGTTTAGGATTTGAGACCGCCCTCCTGTCGACTTTCCTTCTAAGATCCATCTTGTGATGGTAACCTCTGGTTATGAGACCGCCTTCGTGTCGGCCTACCTTAGAGATTAGGATCTGAGACCGCCCTCGTGTCGGCTTTCCTTCTAAAATCCATCTTGTGATGCTAACCTCTGGGTATGAGACCACTTTCGTGTCAACCTACCTTAGAGTTTAGGATTTGAGACCGCCCTCGTGTCGGCTTTCCTTCTAAAATCCATCTTTTGATGGTACCTTCTGGTTATGAGACCGCCTTCGTGTCGGTCTACCTTAGAGATTAGGATCTGAGACCTCCCTTGTGTCGGCTTTCCTTCAAAAATCCATCTTGTGATGGTACCCTCTGGTTATGAGACGGCCTTCGTGTCGGCCTACCTTAGAGTTTAGGATCGGAGACCACTTTCGTGTAGGCTTTCCTTTTGAAAATCAATCTTGTGATGGTACCCTCTGGGTATGAGACCGCTTTCGTGTCGGCCTACCTTAGAGTTTAGGATCTGAGACCGCCCTCGTGTCGGCTTTCCTTCTAAAATCCATATTTTGATGGTACCGTCTGGTTATGAGACCGCCTTCGTGTCGGCCTACCTTAGAGATTAGGATCTGAGACCGCCTTCGTGTCGGCTTTCCTTCTAAAATCCATCTTTTGATGGTACCTTCTGGTTATGAGACCGCCTTCGTGTCGGCCTACCTTAGAGTTTAGGATCTGAGACCGCCCTCGTGTCAGATTTCCTTCTAAAATCCATCTTGTGATGGTAACTCTGGTTATGAGACCGCCTTCGTGTCGGCCTACCTTAGAGTTTAGGATTGGAGACCACTTTCGTGTCGGCTTTCCTTTTGAAAATCAATCTTGTGATGGTACCCTCTGGGTATGAGACCGCTTTCGTGTCGGCCTACCTTAGAGTTTAGGATCTGAGACCGCCCTCGTGTCGGCTTTCCTTCTAAAATCCATATTTTGATGGTACCGTCTGGTTATGAGACCGCCTTCGTGTCGGCCTACCTTAGATATTAGGATCTGAGACCGCCCTCGTGTCGGCTTTCCTTCTAAATCCATCTTTTGATGGTACCTTCTGGTTATGAGACCGCCTTCGTGTCGGCCTACCTTAGAGTTTAGGATCTGAGACCGCCCTCGTGTCAGATTTCCTTCTAAAATCCATCTTGTGATGGTACCCTCTGGTTATGAGACCGCCTTCGTGTCGGCCTACCTTAGAGTTTAGGATCGGAGACCACTTTCGTGTCGGCTTTCCTTTTGAAAATCAATCTTGTGATGGTACCCTCTGGGTATAAGACCGCTTTCGTGTCGGCCTACCTTAGAGTTTAGGATCTGAGACCGCCCTCGTGTCGGCTTTCCTTCTAAAATCCATATTTTGATGGTACCGTCTGGTTATGAGACCGCCTTCGTGTCGGCCTACCTTAGAGATTAGGATCGGAGACCACTTTCGTGTCGGCTTTCCTTTTGAAAATCAATCTTGTGATGGTACCCTCTGGGTATAAGACCGCTTTCGTGTCGGCCTACCTTAGAGTTTAGGATCTGAGACCGCCCTCGTGTCGGCTTTCCTTCTAAAATCCATATTTTGATGGTACCGTCTGGTTATGAGACCGCCTTCGTGTCGGCCTACCTTAGAGATTAGGATCTGAGACCGCCCTCGTGTCGGCTTTCCTTCAAAAATCCATCTTGTGATGGTACCCTCAGGTTATGAGACCGCCTTCGTGTTGGCCTACCTTAGAGTTTAGGATCTGAGACCGGCCTCGGGCGGCTTTCCTGCTAAAGTCAATCATGTGAAGGTAACCTCTGGTTATGAGACCGCCTTTGTGTCGGCCTTCCTTAGAGTTTAGGATCTGAGACCGGCCTCGTGTCGGCTTTCCTCCTAAAATCCATCTTGTGATGGTAACCTCTGGTTATGAGACCGCCTTCGTCTCGGCCTACCTTATAGTTTAGGATCTGAGAGCGCCCTCGTGTCAGCTTTCCTTCTAAAATATATCTGATGGTAACCTCTGGTTATGATGCCGCCATCGTGTCAACCTACCTTGCAGTTTTGGATCTGTGACCACCCTCGTGTCTGCTTTCCTTTCGAAAATCCATCTTGTGATGCTAACCTCTGGTTATGAGACCGCCTTCGTGTCGGCCTACCTTAGAGTTTAGGATTTGAGACCGCCCTCCTGTCGACTTTCCTTCTAAGATCCATCTTGTGATGGTAACCTCTGGTTATGAGACCGCCTTCGTGTCGGCCTACCTTAGAGATTAGGATCTGAGACCGCCCTCGTGTCGGCTTTCCTTCTAAAATCCATCTTGTGATGCTAACCTCTGGGTATGAGACCGCTTTCGTGTCGGCCTACCTTAGAGTTTAGGATTTGAGACCGCCCTCGTGTCGGCTTTCCTTCTAAAATCCATCTTTTGATGGTACCTTCTAGTTATGAGACCGCCTTCGTGTCGGTCTACCTTAGAGATTAGGATCTGAGACCGCCCTCGTGTCGGCTTTCCTTCAAAAATCCATCTTGTGATGGTACCCTCTGGTTATGAGACCGCCTTCGTGTTGGCGTACCTTAGAGTTTAGGATCTGAGACCGGCCTCGGGCGGCCTTCCTGCTAAAATCAATCTTGTGAAGGTAACCTCTGGTTATGAGACAGCCTCCGTGTCGGCCTTCCTTAGAGTTTAGGATCTGAGACCGGCCTCGTGTCGGCTTTCCTTCTAAAATCCATCTTGTGATGGTAACCTCTGGTTATGAGACCGCCTTCGTCTCGGCCTACCTTATAGTTTAGGATCTGAGAGCGCCCTCGTATCAGCTTTCCTTCTAAAATATATCTGATTGTAACCTCTGGTTATGATGCTGCCATCGTGTCAACCTACCTTAGAGTTTTGGATCTGTGACCACCCTCGTGTCGGCTTTCCTTTCGAAAATCCATCTTGTGATGCTAACCTCTGGTTAAGAGACCGCCTTCGTGTCGGCCTACCTTAGAGTTTAGGATTTGAGACCGCCCTCCTGTCGACTTTCCTTCTAAGATCCATCTTGTGATGGTAACCTCTGGTTATGAGACCGCCTTCGTGTCGGCCTACCTTAGAGATTAGGATCTGAGACCGCCCTCGTGTCGGCTTTCCTTCTAAAATCCATCTTGTGATGCTAACCTCTGGGTATGAGACCACTTTCGTGTCAACCTACCTTAGAGTTTAGGATTTGAGACCGCCCTCGTGTCGGCTTTCCTTCTAAAATCCATCTTTTGATGGTACCTTCTAGTTATGAGACCGCCTTCGTGTCGGTCTACCTTAGAGATTAGGATCTGAGACCTCCCTTGTATCGGCTTTCCTTCAAAAATCCATCTTGTGATGGTACCCTCTGGTTATGAGACCGCCTTCGTGTCGGCCTACCTTAGAGTTTAGGATCGGAGACCACTTTCGTGTAGGCTTTCCTTTTGAAAATCAATCTTGTGATGGTACCCTCTGGGTATGAGACCGCCCTCGTGTCGGCTTTCCTTCTAAAATCCATATTTTGATGGTACCGTCTGGTTATGAGACCGCCTTCGTGTCGGCCTACCTTAGAGATTAGGATCTGAGACCGCCTTCGTGTCGGCTATCCTTCTAAAATCCATCTTTTGATGGTACCTTCTGGTTATGAGACCGCCTTCGTGTCGGCCTACCTTAGAGTTTAGGATCTGAGACCGCCCTCGTGTCAGATTTCCTTCTAAAATCCATCTTGTGATGGTACCTCTGGTTATGAGACCGCCTTCGTGTCGGCCTACCTTAGAGTTTAGGATTGGAGACCACTTTCGTGTCGGCTTTCCTTTTGAAAATCAATCTTGTGATGGTACCCTCTGGGTATGAGACCGCTTTCGCGTCGGCCTACCTTAGAGTTTAGGATCTGAGACCGCCCTCGTGTCGGCTTTCCTTCTAAAATCCATATTTTGATGGTACCGTCTGGTTATGAGACCGCCTTCGTGTCGGCCTACCTTAGAGATTAGGATCTGAGACCGCCCTCGTGTCGGCTTTCCTTCTAAAATCCATCTTTTGATGGTACCTTCTGGTTATGAGACCGCATTCGTGTCGGCCTACCTTAGAGTTTAGGATCTGAGACCGCCCTCGTGTCAGATTTCCTTATAAAATCCATCTTGTGATGGTACCCTCAGGTTATGAGACCGCCTTCGTGTCGGCCTACCTTAGAGTTTAGGATCGGAGACCACTTTCGTGTCGGCTTTCCTTTTGAAAATCAATCTTGTGATGGTACCCTCTGGGTATGAGACCGCTTTCGTGTCGGCCTACCTTAGAGTTTAGGATCTGAGACCGCCCTCGTGTCGGCTTTCCTTCTAAAATCCATATTTTGATGGTACCGTCTGGTTATGAGACCGCCTTCGTGTCGGCCTACCTTAGAGATTAGGATCTGAGACCGCCTTCGTGTCGGCTTTCCTTCTAAAATCCATCTTTTGATGGTACCTTCTGGTTATGAGACCGCCTTCGTGTCGGCCTACCTTAGAGTTTAGGATCTGAGACCGCCCTCGTGTCAGATTTCCTTCTAAAGTCCATCTTGTGATGGTACCTCTGGTTATGAGACCGCCTTCGTGTCGGCCTACCTTAGAGTTTAGGATTGGAGACCACTTTCGTGTCGGCTTTCCTTTTGAAAATCAATCTTGTGATGGTACCCTCTGGGTATGAGACCGCTTTCGCGTCGGCCTACCTTAGAGTTTAGGATCTGAGACCGCCCTCGTGTCGGCTTTCCTTCTAAAATCCATATTTTGATGGTACCGTCTGGTTATGAGACCGCCTTCGTGTCGGCCTACCTTAGAGATTAGGATCTGAGACCGCCCTCGTGTCGGCTTTCTTTCTAAAATCCATCTTTTGATGGTACCTTCTGGTTATGAGACCGCCTTCGTGTCGGCCTACCTTAGAGTTTAGGATCTGAGACCGCCCTCGTGTCAGATTTCCTTCTAAAATCCATCTTGTGATGGTACCCTCTGGTTATGAGACCGCCTTCGTGTCGGCCTACCTTAGAGTTTAGGATCGGAGACCACTTTCGTGTCGGCTTTCCTTTTGAAAATCAATCTTGTGATGGTACCCTCTGGGTATGAGACCGCTTTCGTGTCGGCCTACCTTAGAGTTTAGGATCTGAGACCGCCCTCGTGTCGGCTTTCCTTCTAAAATCCATATTTTGATGGTACCGTCTGGTTATGAGACCGCCTTCGTGTCGGCCTACCTTAGAGATTAGGATCTGAGACCGCCTTCGTGTCGGCTTTCCTTCTAAAATCCATCTTTTGATGGTACCTTCTGGTTATGAGACCGCCTTCGTGTCGGCCTACCTTAGAGTTTAGGATCTGAGACCGCCCTCGTGTCAGATTTCCTTCTAAAGTCCATCTTGTGATGGTACCTCTGGTTATGAGACCGCCTTCGTGTCGGCCTACCTTAGAGTTTAGGATTGGAGACCACTTTCGTGTCGGCTTTCCTTTTGAAAATCAATCTTGTGATGGTACCCTCTGGGTATGAGACCGCTTTCGCGTCGGCCTACCTTAGAGTTTAGGATCTGAGACCGCCCTCGTGTCGGCTTTCCTTCTAAAATCCATATTTTGATGGTACCGTCTGGTTATGAGACCGCCTTCGTGTCGGCCTACCTTAGAGATTAGGATCTGAGACCGCCCTCGTGTCGGCTTTCTTTCTAAAATCCATCTTTTGATGGTACCTTCTGGTTATGAGACCGCCTTCGTGTCGGCCTACCTTAGAGTTTAGGATCTGAGACCGCCCTCGTGTCAGATTTCCTTATAAAATCCATCTTGTGATGGTACCCTCAGGTTATGAGACCGCCTTCGTGTCGGCCTACCTTAGAGTTTAGGATCGGAGACCACTTTCGTGTCGGCTTTCCTTTTGAAAATCAATCTTGTGATGGTACCCTCTGGGTATGAGACCGCTTTCGTGTCGGCCTACCTTAGAGTTTAGGATCTGAGACCGCCCTCGTGTCGGCTTTCCTTCTAAAATCCATATTTTGATGGTACCGTCTGGTTATGAGACCGCCTTCGTGTCGGCCTACCTTAGAGATTAGGATCTGAGACCGCCTTCGTGTCGGCTTTCCTTCTAAAATCCATCTTTTGATGGTACCTTCTGGTTATGAGACCGCCTTCGTGTCGGCCTACCTTAGAGTTTAGGATCTGAGACCGCCCTCGTGTCAGATTTCCTTCTAAAGTCCATCTTGTGATGGTACCTCTGGTTATGAGACCGCCTTCGTGTCGGCCTACCTTAGAGTTTAGGATTGGAGACCACTTTCGTGTCGGCTTTCCTTTTGAAAATCAATCTTGTGATGGTACCCTCTGGGTATGAGACCGCTTTCGCGTCGGCCTACCTTAGAGTTTAGGATCTGAGACCGCCCTCGTGTCGGCTTTCCTTCTAAAATCCATATTTTGATGGTACCGTCTGGTTATGAGACCGCCTTCGTGTCGGCCTACCTTAGAGATTAGGATCTGAGACCGCCCTCGTGTCGGCTTTCTTTCTAAAATCCATCTTTTGATGGTACCTTCTGGTTATGAGACCGCCTTCGTGTCGGCCTACCTTAGAGTTTAGGATCTGAGACCGCCCTCGTGTCAGATTTCCTTCTAAAATCCATCTTGTGAT
Source organism: Lathyrus tuberosus (assembly GCA_022829125.1). Taxonomy (NCBI): domain Eukaryota; kingdom Viridiplantae; phylum Streptophyta; class Magnoliopsida; order Fabales; family Fabaceae; genus Lathyrus; species Lathyrus tuberosus. The sequence continues at coordinate 12,934,120 of JALAZF010000038.1, forward strand.
GGTACCCTCTGGTTATGAGACCGCCTTCGTGTCGGCCTACCTTAGAGTTTAGGATCGGAGACCACTTTCGTGTCGGCTTTCCTTTTGAAAATCAATCTTGTGATGGTACCCTCTGGGTATGAGACCGCTTTCGTGTCGGCCTACCTTAGAGTTTAGGATCTGAGACCGCCCTCGTGTCGGCTTTCCTTCTAAAATCCATATTTTGATGGTACCGTCTGGTTATGAGACCGCCTTCGTGTCGGCCTACCTTAGAGATTAGGATCTGAGACCGCCTTCGTGTCGGCTTTCCTTCTAAAATCCATCTTTTGATGGTACCTTCTGGTTATGAGACCGCCTTCGTGTCGGCCTACCTTAGAGTTTAGGATCTGAGACCGCCCTCGTGTCAGATTTCCTTCTAAAGTCCATCTTGTGATGGTACCTCTGGTTATGAGACCGCCTTCGTGTCGGCCTACCTTAGAGTTTAGGATTGGAGACCACTTTCGTGTCGGCTTTCCTTTTGAAAATCAATCTTGTGATGGTACCCTCTGGGTATGAGACCGCTTTCGCGTCGGCCTACCTTAGAGTTTAGGATCTGAGACCGCCCTCGTGTCGGCTTTCCTTCTAAAATCCATATTTTGATGGTACCGTCTGGTTATGAGACCGCCTTCGTGTCGGCCTACCTTAGAGATTAGGATCTGAGACCGCCCTCGTGTCGGCTTTCTTTCTAAAATCCATCTTTTGATGGTACCTTCTGGTTATGAGACCGCCTTCGTGTCGGCCTACCTTAGAGTTTAGGATCTGAGACCGCCCTCGTGTCAGATTTCCTTCTAAAATCCATCTTGTGATGGTACCCTCTGGTTATGAGACCGCCTTCGTGTCGGCCTACCTTAGAGTTTAGGATCGGAGACCACTTTCGTGTCGGCTTTCCTTTTGAAAATCAATCTTGTGATGGTACCCTCTGGGTATGAGACCGCTTTCGTGTCGGCCTACCTTAGAGTTTAGGATCTGAGACCGCCCTCGTGTCGGCTTTCCTTCTAAAATCCATATTTTGATGGTACCGTCTGGTTATGAGACCGCCTTCGTGTCGGCCTACCTTAGAGATTAGGATCTGAGACCGCCCTCGTGTCGGCTTTCCTTCAAAAATCCATCTTGTGATGGTACCCTCTGGTTATGAGACCGCCTTCGTGTTGGCCTACCTTAGAGTTTAGGATCTGAGACCGGCCTCGGGCGGCTTTCCTGCTAAAGTCAATCTTGTGAAGGTAACCTCTGGTTATGAGACCGCCTTCGTGTCGGCCTTCCTTAGAGTTTAGGATCTGAGACCGGCCTCGTGTCGGCTTTCCTCCTAAAATCCATCTTGTGATGGTAACCTCTGGTTATGAGACCGCCTTCGTCTTGGCCTACCTTATAGTTTAGGATCTGAGAGCGCCCTCGTGTCAGCTTTCCTTCTAAACTATATCTGATGGTAACCTCTGGTTATGATGCCGCCATCGTGTCAACCTACCTTAGAGTTTTGGATCTGTGACCACCCTCGTGTCTGCTTTCCTTTCGAAAATCCATCTTGTGATGCTAACCTCTGGTTATGAGACCGCCTTCGTGTCGGCCTACCTTAGAGTTTAGGATTTGAGACCGCCCTCCTGTCGACTTTCCTTCTAAGATCCATCTTGTGATGGTAATCTCTGGTTATGAGACCGCCTTCGTGTCGGCCTACCTTAGAGATTAGGATCTGAGACCGCCCTCGTGTCGGCTTTCCTTCTAAAATCCATCTTGTGATGCTAACCTCTGGGTATGAGACCGCTTTCGTGTCGGCCTACCTTAGAGTTTAGGATCTGAGACCGCCCTCGTGTCGGCTTTCCTTCAAAAATCCATCTTGTGATGGTACCCTCTGGTTATGAGACCGCCTTCGTGTTGGCGTACCTTAGAGTTTAGGATCTGAGACCGGCCTCGGGCGGCCTTCCTGCTAAAATCAATCTTGTGAAGGTAACCTCTGGTTATGAGACAGCCTCCGTGTCGACCTTCCTTAGAGTTTAGGATCTGAGACCGGCCTCGTGTCGGCTTTCCTTCTAAAATCCATCTTGTGATGGTAACCTCTGGTTATGAGACCGCCTTCGTGTCGGCCTTCCTTAGAGTTTAGGATCTGAGACCGGCCTCGTGTTGGCTTTCCTTCTAAAATCCATCTTGTGATGGTAACCTCTTGTTATAAGACCGCCTTCGTGTCGGCCTATCTTAGAGTTTAGGATATGAGACCGCCCTCGTGTCGGATTTCCTTCTAAAATCCATCTTGTGATGGTACCCTCTGGTTATGAGACCGCCTTCGTGTCGGCCTACCTTAGAGTTTAGGATCGGAGACCACTCTCGTGTCGGCTTTCCATTTGAAAATCAATCTTGTGATGGTACCCTCTGGGTATGAGACCGCTTTCGTGTCGGCCTACCTTAGAGTTTAGGATTTGAGACCGCCCTCGTGTCGGCTTTCCTACTAAAATCCATCTTTTGATGGTACCTTCTGGTTATGAGACCACCTTCGTGTCGGTCTACCTTAGAGATTAGGATCTAAGACCGCCCTCGGGTCGGCTTTCCTTCAAAAATCCATCTTGTGATGGTACCCTCTGGTTATGAGACCGCCTTCGTGTCGGCCTACCTTAGAGTTTAGGATCGGAGACCACTTTCGTGTCGGCTTTCCTTTTGAAAATCAATCTTGTGATGGTACCCTCTGGGTATGAGACCGCTTTCGTGTCGGCCTACCTTAGAGTTTAGGATCTGAGACCGCCCTCGTGTCGGCTTTCCTTCTAAAATCCATATTTTGATGGTACCGTCTGGTTATGAGACCGCCTTCGTGTCGGCCTACCTTAGAGATTAGGATCTGAGACCGCCCTCGTGTCGGCTTTCCTTCAAAAATCCATCTTGTGATGGTACCCTCTGGTTATGAGACCGCCTTCGTGTTGGCCTACCTTAGAGTTTAGGATCTGAGACCGGCCTCGGGCGGCTTTCCTGCTAAAGTCAATCTTGTGAAGGTAACCTCTGGTTATGAGACCGCCTTCGTGTCGGCCTTCCTTAGAGTTTAGGATCTGAGACCGGCCTCGTGTCGGCTTTCCTCCTAAAATCCATCTTGTGATGGTAACCTCTGGTTATGAGACCGCCTTCGTCTTGGCCTACCTTATAGTTTAGGATCTGAGAGCGCCCTCGTGTCAGCTTTCCTTCTAAAATATATCTGATGGTAACCTCTGGTTATGATGCCGCCATCGTGTCAACCTACCTTAGAGTTTTGGATCTGTGACCACCCTCGTGTCTGCTTTCCTTTCGAAAATCCATCTTGTGATGCTAACCTCTGGTTATGAGACCGCCTTCGTGTCGGCCTACCTTAGAGTTTAGGATTTGAGACCGCCCTCCTGTCGACTTTCCTTCTAAGATCCATCTTGTGATGGTAATCTCTGGTTATGAGACCGCCTTCGTGTCGGCCTACCTTAGAGATTAGGATCTGAGACCGCCCTCGTGTCGGCTTTCCTTCTAAAATCCATCTTGTGATGCTAACCTCTGGGTATGAGACCGCTTTCGTGTCGGCCTACCTTAGAGTTTAGGATCTGAGACCGCCCTCGTGTCGGCTTTCCTTCAAAAATCCATCTTGTGATGGTACCCTCTGGTTATGAGACCGCCTTCGTGTTGGCGTACCTTAGAGTTTAGGATCTGAGACCGGCCTCGGGCGGCCTTCCTGCTAAAATCAATCTTGTGAAGGTAACCTCTGGTTATGAGACAGCCTCCGTGTCGGCCTTCCTTAGAGTTTAGGATCTGAGACCGGCCTCGTGTCGGCTTTCCTTCTAAAATCCATCTTGTGATGGTAACCTCTGGTTATGAGACCGCCTTCGTGTCGGCCTTCCTTAGAGTTTAGGATCTGAGACCGGCCTCGTGTTGGCTTTCCTTCTAAAATCCATCTTGTGATGGTAACCTCTTGTTATAAGACCGCCTTCGTGTCGGCCTATCTTAGAGTTTAGGATATGAGACCGCCCTCGTGTCGGATTTCCTTCTAAAATCCATCTTGTGATGGTACCCTCTGGTTATGAGACCGCCTTCGTGTCGGCCTACCTTAGAGTTTAGGATCGGAGACCACTCTCGTGTCGGCTTTCCATTTGAAAATCAATCTTGTGATGGTACCCTCTGGGTATGAGACCGCTTTCGTGTCGGCCTACCTTAGAGTTTAGGATTTGAGACCGCCCTCGTGTCGGCTTTCCTACTAAAATCCATCTTTTGATGGTACCTTCTGGTTATGAGACCACCTTCGTGTCGGTCTACCTTAGAGATTAGGATCTAAGACCGCCCTCGGGTCGGCTTTCCTTCAAAAATCCATCTTGTGATGGTACCCTCTGGTTATGAGACCGCCTTCGTGTTGGCCTACCTTAGAGTTTAGGATCTGAGACCGGCCTCGGGCGGCTTTCCTGCTAAAATCAATCTTGTGAAGGTAACCTCTGGTTATGAGACCGCCTTCGTGTCGGCCGTCCTTAGAGTTTAGGATCTGAGACCGGCCTCGTGTCGGCTTTCCTTCTAAAATCCATCTTGTGATTGTAACCTCTGGTTATGAGACCGCCTTCGTGTCGGCCTACCTTATAGTTTAGGATCTGAGAGAGCCCTCGTGTCAGCTTTCCTTCTAAAATATATCTGATGGTAACCTCTGGTTATGAGACCGCCATCGTGTCGACCTACCTTAGAGTATTGGATCTGTGACCGCCCTCGTGTCGGCTTTCCTTTCGAAAATCCATCTTGTGATGCTAACCTCTGGTTATGAGACCGCCTTCGTGTCGGCCTACCTTAGAGTTTAGGATCTGAGACCGCCCTCCTGTCGACTTTCCTTCTAAAATCCATCTTGTGATGGTAACCTCTGGTTATGAGACCGCCTTCGTGTCGGCCTACCTTAGAGATTAGGATCTGAGACCGCCCTCGTGTCGGCTTTCCTTCTAAAATCCATCTTGTGATGGTAACCTCTGGTTATGAGACCGCCTTCATGTCGGCCTTTCTTAGAGTTTAGGATCTGAGACCGGCCTCGTGTTGGCTTTCCTTCTAAAATCCATCATGTGATGGTAACCTCTGGTTATGAGGCCGCCTTCGTGTCGGCCTACCTTAGAGTTTAGGATCTGAGACCGCCCTCGTGTCAGATTTCCTTCTAAAATCCATCTTGTGATGGTACCCTCTGGTTATGAGACCGCCTTCGTGTCGGCCTACCATAGAGTTTAGGATCGGAGACCACCCTCGTGTCGGCTTTCCTTTTAAAAGTCAATCTTGTGATGGTACCCTCTGGGTATGAGACCGCTTTCGTGTCGGCCTACCTTAGAGTTTAGGATCTGAGTCCGCCCTCGTGTCAGCTTTCATTCTAAAATCCATCTTGTGATTGTACCGTCTTGTTATGAGACCGCCTTCATGTCTGCCTACCTTAAAATTAGGATCTGAGACTGCCCTCGTGTCGGCTTTCCATCTAAAATCCATCTTGTGATGGTACCCTCTGGTTATGAGGCCGCCTTCGTGTCGGTCTACCTTAGAGTTTAGGATCTGAGACCGCCCTCCTGTCGACTTTCCTTCTAAAATCCATCTTGTGATGGTAACCTCTGGTTATGAGACCGCCTTCGTGTCGGCCTTCTTTAGAGTTTAGGATCTGAGACCGGCCTCGTGTCGGCTTTCCTTCTAAAATCCATCTTGTGATGGTAACCTCTGGTTATGAGACCGCCTTCGTGTCGGCCTACCTTATAGTTTAGGATCTGAGAGCGCCCTCGTGTCAGCTTTCCTTCTAAAATATATCGGATGGTAACCTCTGGTTATGAGACCGCCATCGTGTCGACCTACCTTAGAGTATTGGATCTGTGACCGCCCTCGTGTCGGCTTTCCTTTTGAAAATCCATCTTGTGATGCTAACCTCTGGTTATGAGACCGCCTTCGTGTCGGCCTACCTAAGAGTTTAGGATCTGAGACCGCCCTCCTGTCGACTTTCCTTCTAAAATCCATCTTGTGATGGTAACCTCTGGTTATGAGACCGCCTTCGTGTCGGCCTACCTTAGAGATTAGGATCTGAGACCGCCCTCATGTCGGCTTTCCTTCTAAAATCCATCCTGTGATGGTACCCTCTGGTTATGAGGCCGCCTTCGTGTTGGCCTACCTTAGAGTTTAGGATCTGAGACCGGCCTCGTGTCGGCTTTCCTTCTAAAATCCAACTTGTGATGGTAACCTCTGGTTATGAGACCGCCTTCGTGTCGGCCTTCCTTAGAGTTTAGGATCTGAGACCGGCCTCGTGTTGGCTTTCCTTCTAAAATCCATCATGTGATGGTAACCTCTGGTTATGAGACCGCCTTCGTGTCGGCCTACCTTAGAGTTTAGGATCTGAGACCGCCCTCGTGTCGGATTACCTTCTAAAATCCATCTTGTGATGGTACCCTCTGGTTATGAGACCGCCTTCGTGTCGGCCTACCTTAGAGTTTAGGATCGGAGACCACCCTCGTGTCGGCTTTCCTTTTAAAAGTCAATCTTGTGATGGTACCCTCTGGGTATGGGACCGCTTTCGTGTCGGCCTACCTTAGGGTTTAGGATCTGAGTCCGCCCTCGTGTCCGCTTTCATTCTAAAATCCATCTTGTGATTGTACCGTCTGGTTATGAGACCGCCTTCATGTCTGCCTACCTTAAAATTAGGATCTGAGACCGGCCTCGTGTCGGCTTTCCTTCTAAAATCCAACTTGTGATGGTAACCTCTGGTTATGAGACCGCCTTCGTGTCGGCCTTCCTTAGAGTTTAGGATCTGAGACCGGCCTCGTGTTGGCTTTCCTTCTAAAATCCATCATGTGATGGTAACCTCTGGTTATGAGACCGCCTTCGTGTCGGCCTACCTTAGAGTTTAGGATCTGAGACCGCCCTCGTGTCGGATTTCCTTCTAAAATCCATCTTGTGATGGTACCCTCTGGTTATGAGACCGCCTTCGTGTCGGCCTACCTTAGAGTTTAGGATCGGAGACCACCCTCGTGTCGGCTTTCCTTTTAAAAGTCAATCTTGTGATGGTACCCTCTGGGTATGAGACCGCTTTCGTGTCGGCCTACCTTAGGGTTTAGGATCTGAGTCCGCCCTCGTGTCCGCTTTCATTCTAAAATCCATCTTGTGATTGTACCGTCTGGTTATGAGACCGCCTTCATGTCTGCCTACCTTAAAATTAGGATCTGAGACCGCCCTCGTGTCGGCTTTCCTTCTAAAATCCATCTTGTGATGGTACCCTCTGGTTATGAGACCGCCTTCGTGTTGGCCTACCTTAGAGTTTAGGATCTGAGACCGGCCTCGTGTCGGCTTTCCTTCTAAAATCAATCTTGTGATGGTAACCTCTGGTTATATGACCGCCTTCGTGTCGGCCTACCTTATAGTTTAGGATCTGAGAGCGCCCTCGTGTCAGCTTTCCTTCTAATATCTATCTGATGGTAACCTCTGATTATGAAACCGCCATCGTGTCGACCTACCTTAGAGTTTTAGATCTGTGACCGCCCTCGTGTCGGCTTTCCTTTCGAAAATCCATCTTGTGATGCTAACCTCTAGTTATGAGACCTCCTTCGTGTCGGTCTACCTTAGAGTTTAGGATCTGAGACCGCCCTCCTGTCGACTTTCCTTCTAAAATCCATCTTGTGATGGTAACCTCTGGTTATTAGACCGCCTTCGTGTCGGCCTACCTTAGATATTAGGATCTGAGACCGCCCTCGTGTCGGCTTTCCTTCTAAAAAATCCATCTTGTGATGGTACCCTCTGGTTATGAGACCGCCTTCGTGTCGGCCTACCTTAGAGTTTAGGATCTGAGACCGCCCTCATGTCGACTTTCCTTCTAAAATCCATCTTGTGATGGTAACCTCTGGTTATGAGACCGCCTTCATGTCGGCCTTTCTTAGAGTTTAGGATCTGAGACCGGCCTCGTGTTGGCTTTCCTTCTAAAATCCATCATGTGATGGTAACCTCTGGTTATGAGGTCGCCTTCGTGTCGGCCTACCTTAGAGTTTAGGATCTGAGACCGCCCTCGTGTCAGATTTCCTTCTAAAATCCATCTTGTGATGGTACCCTCTGGTTATGAGACCGCCTTCGTGTCGGCCTACCATAGAGTTTAGGATCGGAGACCACCCTCGTGTCGGCTTTCCTTTTAAAAGTCAATCTTGTGATGGTACCCTCTGGGTATGAGACCGCTTTCGTGTCGGCCTACCTTAGAGTTTAGGATCTGAGTCCGCCCTCGTGTCAGCTTTCATTCTAAAATCCATCTTGTGATTGTACCGTCTTGTTATGAGACCGCCTTCATGTCCGCCTACCTTAAAATTAGGATCTGAGACCGCCCTCGTGTCGGCTTTCCTTCTAAAATCCATCTTGTGATGGTACCCTCTGGTTATGAGACCGCCTTCGTGTTGGCCTACCTTAGAGTTTAGGATCTGAGACCGGCCTCGTGTCGGCTTTCCTTCTAAAATCAATCTTGTGATGGTAACCTCTGGTTATATGACCGCCTTCGTGTCGGCCTACCTTATAGTTTAGTATCTGAGAGCGCCCTCGTGTCAGCTTTCCTTCTAATATCTATCTGATGGTAACCTCTGATTATGAAACTGCCATCGTGTCGACCTACCTTAGAGTTTTAGATCTGTGACCTCCCTCGTGTCGGCTTTCCTTTCAAAAATCCATCTTGTGATGCTAACCTCTGGTTATGAGACCGCCTTCGTGTCGGTCTACCTTAGAGTTTAGGATCTGAGACCGCCCTCCTGTCGACTTTCCTTCTAAAATCCATCTTGTGATGGTAACCTCTGGTTATGAGACCGCCTTCGTGTCGGCCTACCTTAGATATTAGGATCTGAGACCACCCTCGTGTCGGCTTTCCTTCTAAAATCCATCTTGTGATGGTACCCTCTGGTTATGAGACCGCCTTCGTGTTGGCCTACCTTAGAGTTTAGGATCTGAGACCGGCCTCGGGCGGCTTTCCTGCTAAAATCAATCTTGTGAAGGTAACCTCTGGTTATGAGACCGCCTTCGTGTCGGCCTTCTTTAGAGTTTAGGATCTGAGACCGGCCTCGTGTCGGCTTTCCTTCTAAAATCCATCTTGTGATGGTAACCTCTGGTTATGAGACCGCCTTCGTGTCGGCCTACCTTATAGTTTAGGATCTGAGAGCGCCCTCGTGTCAGCTTTCCTTCTAAAATATATCGGATGGTAACCTCTGGTTATGAGACCGCCATCGTGTCGACCTACCTTAGAGTATTGGATCTGTGACCGCCCTCGTGTCGGCTTTCCTTTTGAAAATCCATCTTGTGATGCTAACCTCTGGTTATGAGACCGCCTTCGTGTCGGCCTACCTAAGAGTTTAGGATCTGAGACCGCCCTCCTGTCGACTTTCCTTCTAAAATCCATCTTGTGATGGTAACCTCTGGTTATGAGACCGCCTTCGTGTCGGCCTACCTTAGAGATTAGGATCTGAGACCGCCCTCATGTCGGCTTTCCTTCTAAAATCCATCCTGTGATGGTACCCTCTGGTTATGAGGCCGCCTTCGTGTTGGCCTACCTTAGAGTTTAGGATCTGAGACCGGCCTCGTGTCGGCTTTCCTTCTAAAATCCAACTTGTGATGGTAACCTCTGGTTATGAGACCGCCTTCGTGTCGGCCTTCCTTAGAGTTTAGGATCTGAGACCGGCCTCGTGTTGGCTTTCCTTCTAAAATCCATCATGTGATGGTAACCTCTGGTTATGAGACCGCCTTCGTGTCGGCCTACCTTAGAGTTTAGGATCTGAGACCGCCCTCGTGTCGGATTACCTTCTAAAATCCATCTTGTGATGGTACCCTCTGGTTATGAGACCGCCTTCGTGTCGGCCTACCTTAGAGTTTAGGATCGGAGACCACCCTCGTGTCGGCTTTCCTTTTAAAAGTCAATCTTGTGATGGTACCCTCTGGGTATGGGACCGCTTTCGTGTCGGCCTACCTTAGGGTTTAGGATCTGAGTCCGCCCTCGTGTCCGCTTTCATTCTAAAATCCATCTTGTGATTGTACCGTCTGGTTATGAGACCGCCTTCATGTCTGCCTACCTTAAAATTAGGATCTGAGACCGGCCTCGTGTCGGCTTTCCTTCTAAAATCCAACTTGTGATGGTAACCTCTGGTTATGAGGCCGCCTTCGTGTCGGCCTTCCTTAGAGTTTAGGATCTGAGACCGGCCTCGTGTTGGCTTTCCTTCTAAAATCCATCATGTGATGGTAACCTCTGGTTATGAGACCGCCTTCGTGTCGGCCTACCTTAGAGTTTAGGATCTGAGACCGCCCTCGTGTCGGATTTCCTTCTAAAATCCATCTTGTGATGGTACCCTCTGGTTATGAGACCGCCTTCGTGTCGGCCTACCTTAGAGTTTAGGATCGGAGACCACCCTCGTGTCGGCTTTCCTTTTAAAAGTCAATCTTGTGATGGTACCCTCTGGGTATGAGACCGCTTTCGTGTCGGCCTACCTTAGGGTTTAGGATCTGAGTCCGCCCTCGTGTCCGCTTTCATTCTAAAATCCATCTTGTGATTGTACCGTCTGGTTATGAGACCGCCTTCATGTCTGCCTACCTTAAAATTAGGATCTGAGACCGCCCTCGTGTCGGCTTTCCTTCTAAAATCCATCTTGTGATGGTACCCTCTGGTTATGAGACCGCCTTCGTGTTGGCCTACCTTAGAGTTTAGGATCTGAGACCGGCCTCGTGTCGGCTTTCCTTCTAAAATCAATCTTGTGATGGTAACCTCTGGTTATATGACCGCCTTCGTGTCGGCCTACCTTATAGTTTAGGATCTGAGAGCGCCCTCGTGTCAGCTTTCCTTCTAATATCTATCTGATGGTAACCTCTGATTATGAAACCGCCATCGTGTCGACCTACCTTAGAGTTTTAGATCTGTGACCGCCCTCGTGTCGGCTTTCCTTTCGAAAATCCATCTTGTGATGCTAACCTCTAGTTATGAGACCGCCTTCGTGTCGGTCTACCTTAGAGTTTAGGATCTGAGACCGCCCTCCTGTCGACTTTCCTTCTAAAATCCATCTTGTGATGGTAACCTCTGGTTATTAGACCGCCTTCGTGTCGGCCTACCTTAGATATTAGGATCTGAGACCGCCCTCGTGTCGGCTTTCCTTCTAAAAAATCCATCTTGTGATGGTACCCTCTGGTTATGAGACCGCCTTCGTGTCGGCCTACCTTAGAGTTTAGGATCTGAGACCGCCCTCCTGTCGACTTTCCTTCTAAAATCCATCTTGTGATGGTAACCTCTGGTTATGAGACCGCCTTCATGTCGGCCTTTCTTAGAGTTTAGGATCTGAGACCGGCCTCGTGTTGGCTTTCCTTCTAAAATCCATCATGTGATGGTAACCTCTGGTTATGAGGTCGCCTTCGTGTCGGCCTACCTTAGAGTTTAGGATCTGAGACCGCCCTCGTGTCAGATTTCCTTCTAAAATCCATCTTGTGATGGTACCCTCTGGTTATGAGACCGCCTTCGTGTCGGCCTACCATAGAGTTTAGGATCGGAGACCACCCTCGTGTCGGCTTTCCTTTTAAAAGTCAATCTTGTGATGGTACCCTCTGGGTATGAGACCGCTTTCGTGTCGGCCTACCTTAGAGTTTAGGATCTGAGTCCGCCCTCGTGTCAGCTTTCATTCTAAAATCCATCTTGTGATTGTACCGTCTTGTTATGAGACCGCCTTCATGTCCGCCTACCTTAAAATTAGGATCTGAGACCGCCCTCGTGTCGGCTTTCCTTCTAAAATCCATCTTGTGATGGTACCCTCTGGTTATGAGACCGCCTTCGTGTTGGCCTACCTTAGAGTTTAGGATCTGAGACCGGCCTCGTGTCGGCTTTCCTTCTAAAATCAATCTTGTGATGGTAACCTCTGGTTATATGACCGCCTTCGTGTCGGCCTACCTTATAGTTTAGTATCTGAGAGCGCCCTCGTGTCAGCTTTCCTTCTAATATCTATCTGATGGTAACCTCTGATTATGAAACTGCCATCGTGTCGACCTACCTTAGAGTTTTAGATCTGTGACCTCCCTCGTGTCGGCTTTCCTTTCAAAAATCCATCTTGTGATGCTAACCTCTGGTTATGAGACCGCCTTCGTGTCGGTCTACCTTAGAGTTTAGGATCTGAGACCGCCCTCCTGTCGACTTTCCTTCTAAAATCCATCTTGTGATGGTAACCTCTGGTTATGAGACCGCCTTCGTGTCGGCCTACCTTAGATATTAGGATCTGAGACCACCCTCGTGTCGGCTTTCCTTCTAAAATCCATCTTGTGATGGTACCCTCTGGTTATGAGACCGCCTTCGTGTTGGCCTACCTTAGAGTTTAGGATCTGAGACCGGCCTCGGGCGGCTTTCCTGCTAAAATCAATCTTGTGAAGGTAACCTCTGGTTATGAGACCGCCTTCGTGTCGGCCTTCTTTAGAGTTTAGGATCTGAGACCGGCCTCGTGTCGGCTTTCCTTCTAAAATCCATCTTGTGATGGTAACCTCTGGTTATGAGACCGCCTTCGTGTCGGCCTACCTTATAGTTTAGGATCTGAGAGCGCCCTCGTGTCAGCTTTCCTTCTAAAATATATCGGATGGTAACCTCTGGTTATGAGACCGCCATCGTGTCGACCTACCTTAGAGTATTGGATCTGTGACCGCCCTCGTGTCGGCTTTCCTTTTGAAAATCCATCTTGTGATGCTAACCTCTGGTTATGAGACCGCCTTCGTGTCGGCCTACCTAAGAGTTTAGGATCTGAGACCGCCCTCCTGTCGACTTTCCTTCTAAAATCCATCTTGTGATGGTAACCTCTGGTTATGAGACCGCCTTCGTGTCGGCCTACCTTAGAGATTAGGATCTGAGACCGCCCTCATGTCGGCTTTCCTTCTAAAATCCATCCTGTGATGGTACCCTCTGGTTATGAGGCCGCCTTCGTGTTGGCCTACCTTAGAGTTTAGGATCTGAGACCGGCCTCGTGTCGGCTTTCCTTCTAAAATCCAACTTGTGATGGTAACCTCTGGTTATGAGACCGCCTTCGTGTCGGCCTTCCTTAGAGTTTAGGATCTGAGACCGGCCTCGTGTTGGCTTTCCTTCTAAAATCCATCATGTGATGGTAACCTCTGGTTATGAGACCGCCTTCGTGTCGGCCTACCTTAGAGTTTAGGATCTGAGACCGCCCTCGTGTCGGATTACCTTCTAAAATCCATCTTGTGATGGTACCCTCTGGTTATGAGACCGCCTTCGTGTCGGCCTACCTTAGAGTTTAGGATCGGAGACCACCCTCGTGTCGGCTTTCCTTTTAAAAGTCAATCTTGTGATGGTACCCTCTGGGTATGGGACCGCTTTCGTGTCGGCCTACCTTAGGGTTTAGGATCTGAGTCCGCCCTCGTGTCCGCTTTCATTCTAAAATCCATCTTGTGATTGTACCGTCTGGTTATGAGACCGCCTTCATGTCTGCCTACCTTAAAATTAGGATCTGAGACCGGCCTCGTGTCGGCTTTCCTTCTAAAATCCAACTTGTGATGGTAACCTCTGGTTATGAGACCGCCTTCGTGTCGGCCTTCCTTAGAGTTTAGGATCTGAGACCGGCCTCGTGTTGGCTTTCCTTCTAAAATCCATCATGTGATGGTAACCTCTGGTTATGAGACCGCCTTCGTGTCGGCCTACCTTAGAGTTTAGGATCTGAGACCGCCCTCGTGTCGGATTTCCTTCTAAAATCCATCTTGTGATGGTACCCTCTGGTTATGAGACCGCCTTCGTGTCGGCCTACCTTAGAGTTTAGGATCGGAGACCACCCTCGTGTCGGCTTTCCTTTTAAAAGTCAATCTTGTGATGGTACCCTCTGGGTATGAGACCGCTTTCGTGTCGGCCTACCTTAGGGTTTAGGATCTGAGTCCGCCCTCGTGTCCGCTTTCATTCTAAAATCCATCTTGTGATTGTACCGTCTGGTTATGAGACCGCCTTCATGTCTGCCTACCTTAAAATTAGGATCTGAGACCGCCCTCGTGTCGGCTTTCCTTCTAAAATCCATCTTGTGATGGTACCCTCTGGTTATGAGACCGCCTTCGTGTTGGCCTACCTTAGAGTTTAGGATCTGAGACCGGCCTCGTGTCGGCTTTCCTTCTAAAATCAATCTTGTGATGGTAACCTCTGGTTATATGACCGCCTTCGTGTCGGCCTACCTTATAGTTTAGGATCTGAGAGCGCCCTCGTGTCAGCTTTCCTTCTAATATCTATCTGATGGTAACCTCTGATTATGAAACCGCCATCGTGTCGACCTACCTTAGAGTTTTAGATCTGTGACCGCCCTCGTGTCGGCTTTCCTTTCGAAAATCCATCTTGTGATGCTAACCTCTAGTTATGAGACCGCCTTCGTGTCGGTCTACCTTAGAGTTTAGGATCTGAGACCGCCCTCCTGTCGACTTTCCTTCTAAAATCCATCTTGTGATGGTAACCTCTGGTTATTAGACCGCCTTCGTGTCGGCCTACCTTAGATATTAGGATCTGAGACCGCCCTCGTGTCGGCTTTCCTTCTAAAAAATCCATCTTGTGATGGTACCCTCTGGTTATGAGACCGCCTTCGTGTCGGCCTACCTTAGAGTTTAGGATCTGAGACCGCCCTCCTGTCGACTTTCCTTCTAAAATCCATCTTGTGATGGTAACCTCTGGTTATGAGACCGCCTTCATGTCGGCCTTTCTTAGAGTTTAGGATCTGAGACCGGCCTCGTGTTGGCTTTCCTTCTAAAATCCATCATGTGATGGTAACCTCTGGTTATGAGGTCGCCTTCGTGTCGGCCTACCTTAGAGTTTAGGATCTGAGACCGCCCTCGTGTCAGATTTCCTTCTAAAATCCATCTTGTGATGGTACCCTCTGGTTATGAGACCGCCTTCGTGTCGGCCTACCATAGAGTTTAGGATCGGAGACCACCCTCGTGTCGGCTTTCCTTTTAAAAGTCAATCTTGTGATGGTACCCTCTGGGTATGAGACCGCTTTCGTGTCGGCCTACCTTAGAGTTTAGGATCTGAGTCCGCCCTCGTGTCAGCTTTCATTCTAAAATCCATCTTGTGATTGTACCGTCTTGTTATGAGACCGCCTTCATGTCCGCCTACCTTAAAATTAGGATCTGAGACCGCCCTCGTGTCGGCTTTCCTTCTAAAATCCATCTTGTGATGGTACCCTCTGGTTATGAGACCGCCTTCGTGTTGGCCTACCTTAGAGTTTAGGATCTGAGACCGGCCTCGTGTCGGCTTTCCTTCTAAAATCAATCTTGTGATGGTAACCTCTGGTTATATGACCGCCTTCGTGTCGGCCTACCTTATAGTTTAGTATCTGAGAGCGCCCTCGTGTCAGCTTTCCTTCTAATATCTATCTGATGGTAACCTCTGATTATGAAACTGCCATCGTGTCGACCTACCTTAGAGTTTTAGATCTGTGACCTCCCTCGTGTCGGCTTTCCTTTCAAAAATCCATCTTGTGATGCTAACCTCTGGTTATGAGACCGCCTTCGTGTCGGTCTACCTTAGAGTTTAGGATCTGAGACCGCCCTCCTGTCGACTTTCCTTCTAAAATCCATCTTGTGATGGTAACCTCTGGTTATGAGACCGCCTTCGTGTCGGCCTACCTTAGATATTAGGATCTGAGACCACCCTCGTGTCGGCTTTCCTTCTAAAATCCATCTTGTGATGGTACCCTCTGGTTATGAGACCGCCTTCGTGTTGGCCTACCTTTGAGTTTAGGATCTGAGACCGGCCTCGGGCGGCTTTCCTGCTAAAATCAATCTTGTGAAGGTAACCTCTGGTTATGAGACCGCCTTCGTGTCGGCCTTCTTTAGAGTTTAGGATCTGAGACCGGCCTCGTGTCGGCTTTCCTTCTAAAATCCATCTTGTGATGGTAACCTCTGGTTATGAGACCGCCTTCGTGTCGGCCTACCTTATAGTTTAGGATCTGAGAGCGCCCTCGTGTCAGCTTTCCTTCTAAAATATATCGGATGGTAACCTCTGGTTATGAGACCGCCATCGTGTCGACCTACCTTACAGTATTGGATCTGTGACCGCCCTCGTGTCGGCTTTCCTTTTGAAAATCCATCTTGTGATGCTAACCTCTGGTTATGAGACCGCCTTCGTGTCGGCCTACCTAAGAGTTTAGGATCTGAGACCGCCCTCCTGTCGACTTTCCTTCTAAAATCCATCTTGTGATGGTAACCTCTGGTTATGAGACCGCCTTCGTGTCGGCCTACCTTAGAGATTAGGATCTGAGACCGCCCTCATGTCGGCTTTCCTTCTAAAATCCATCCTGTGATGGTACCCTCTGGTTATGAGGCCGCCTTCGTGTTGGCCTACCTTAGAGTTTAGGATCTGAGACCGGCCTCGTGTCGGCTTTCCTTCTAAAATCCAACTTGTGATGGTAACCTCTGGTTATGAGACCGCCTTCGTGTCGGCCTTCCTTAGAGTTTAGGATCTGAGACCGGCCTCGTGTTGGCTTTCCTTCTAAAATCCATCATGTGATGGTAACCTCTGGTTATGAGACCGCCTTCGTGTCGGCCTACCTTAGAGTTTAGGATCTGAGACCGCCCTCGTGTCGGATTTCCTTCTAAAATCCATCTTGTGATGGTACCCTCTGGTTATGAGACCGCCTTCGTGTCGGCCTACCTTAGAGTTTAGGATCGGAGACCACCCTCGTGTCGGCTTTCCTTTTAAAAGTCAATCTTGTGATGGTACCCTCTGGGTATGAGACCGCTTTCGTGTCGGCCTACCTTAGGGTTTAGGATCTGAGTCCGCCCTCGTGTCCGCTTTCATTCTAAAATCCATCTTGTGATTGTACCGTCTGGTTATGAGACCGCCTTCATGTCTGCCTACCTTAAAATTAGAATCTGAGACCGCCCTCGTGTCGGCTTTCCTTCTAAAATCCATCTTGTGATGGTACCCTCTGGTTATGAGACCGCCTTCGTGTTGGCCTACCTTAGAGTTTAGGATCTGAGACCGGCCTCGTGTCGGCTTTCCTTCTAAAATCAATCTTGTGATGGTAACCTCTGGTTATATGACCGCCTTCGTGTCGGCCTACCTTATAGTTTAGGATCTGAGAGCGCCCTCGTGTCAGCTTTCCTTCTAATATCTATCTGATGGTAACCTCTGATTATGAAACCGCCATCGTGTCGACCTACCTTAGAGTTTTAGATCTCTGACCGCCCTCGTGTCGGCTTTCCTTTCGAAAATCCATCTTGTGATGCTAACCTCTAGTTATGAGACCGCCTTCGTGTCGGTCTACCTTAGAGTTTAGGATCTGAGACCGCCCTCCTGTCGACTTTCCTTCTAAAATCCATCTTGTGATGGTAACCTCTGGTTATTAGACCGCCTTCGTGTCGGCCTACCTTAGATATTAGGATCTGAGACCGCCCTCGTGTCGGCTTTCCTTCTAAAAAATCCATCTTGTGATGGTACCCTCTGGTTATGAGACCGCCTTCGTGTTGGCCTACCTTAGAGTTTAGGATCTGAGACCGGCCTCGGGCGGCTTTCCTGCTAAAATCAATCTTGTGAAGGTAACCTCTGGTTATGAGACCGCCTTCGTGTCGTCCTTCCTTAGAGTTTAGGATCTGAGACCGGCCTCGTGTCGGCTTTCCTTCTAAAATCCATCTTGTGATGGTAACCTCTGGTTATGAGACCGCCTTCGTGTCGGCCTACCTTATAGTTTAGGATCTGAGAGCGCCCTCATGTCAGCTTTCCTTCTAAAATATATCGGATGGTAACCTCTGGTTATGAGACCGCCATCGTGTCGACCTACCTTAGAGTATTGGATCTGTGACCGCCCTGGTGTCGGCTTTCCTTTCGAAAATGCATCTTGTGATGCGAACCTCTGGTTATGAGACCGCCTTTCTGCCGGCCTACCTTAGAGTTTAGGATCTGAGACCGCCCTCCTGTCGACTTTCCTTCTAAAATCCATCTTGTGATGGTAACCTTTGGTTATGAGACCGCCTTCGTGTCGGCCTACCTTAGAGATTAGGATCTGAGACCGCCCTCGTGTCGGCTTTCCTTCTAAAATCCATCTTGTGATGGTACCCTCTGGTTATGTGGTCGCCTTCGTGTTGGCCTACCTTAGAGTTTAGGATCTGAGACCGGCCTCGTGTCGGCTTTCCTTCTAAAATCCATCTTGTGATGGTAACCTCTGGTTATGAGACAGCCTTCGTGTCGGCCTTCCTTAGAGTTTAGGATCTGAGACCGGCCTCGTGTTGGCTTTCCTTCTAAAATCCATCATGTGATGGTAACCTCTGGTTATTAGACCGCCTTCGTGTCGGCCTACCTTAGAGTTTAGGATCTGAGACCGCCCTCGTGTCGGATTTCCGTCTAAAATCCATCTTGTGATGGTACCCTCTGGTTATGAGACCGCCTTCGTGTCGGCCTACCTTAGAGTTTAGGATCGGAGACCTCCCTCGTGTCGGCTTTCCTTTTAAAAGTCAATCTTGTGATGGTACCCTCTGGGTATGAGACCGCTTTCGTGTCGGCCTACCTTAGAGTTTAGGATCTGAGTCCGCCCTCGTGTCAGCTTTCATTCTAAAATCCATCTTGTGATTATACCGTCTAGTTATGAGTCCGCCTTCATGTCTGCCTACCTTAAAATTAGGATCTGAGACCGCCCTCGTGTCGGCTTTCCTTCTAAAATCCATCTTGTGATGGTACCCCCTGGTTATGAGGCCGCCTTCGTGTCGGTCTACCTTAGAGTTTAGGATCTGAGACCGCCCTCCTGTCGACTTTCCTTCTAAATTCCATCTTGTGATGGTAACCTCTGGTTATGAGACCGCCTTCGTGTCGGCCTACCTTAGATATTAGGATCTGAGACCGGCCTCGGACGGCTTTCCTGCTAAAATCAATCTTGTGAAGGTAACCTCTGGTTATGAGACCGCCTTCGTGTCGTCCTTTATTAGAGTTTAGGATCTGAGACCGGCCTCGTGTCGGCTTTCCTTCTAAAATCCATCTTGTGATGGTAACCTCTGGTTATGAGACCGCCTTCGTGTAGGCCTACCTTATAGTTTAGGATCTGAGAGCGCCCTCATGTCAGCTTTCCTTCTAAAATATATCTGATGGTAACCTCTGGTTATGAGACCGCCATCGTGTCGACCTACCTTAGAGTATTGGATCTGTGACCGCCCTGGTGTTGGCTTTCCTTTCGAAAATCCATCTTGTGATGCGAACCTCTGGTTATGAGACCGCCTTCGTGTCGGCCTTCCTTAGAGTTTAGGATCTGAGACCGGCCTCGTGTTGGCTTTCCTTCTAAAATCCAACATGTGATGGTAACCTCTGGTTATTAGACCGCCTTCGTGTCGGCCTACCTTAGAGTTTAGGATCTGAGACCGCCCTCGTGTCGGATTTCCGTCTAAAATCCATCTTGTGATGGTACCCTCTGGTTATGAGACCGCCTTTGTGTCGGCCTACCTTAGAGTTTAGGATCGGAGACCACCCTCGTGTCGGCTTTCCTTTTAAAAGTCAATCTTGTGATGGTACCCTCTGGGTATGAGACCGCTTTCGTGTCGGCCTACCTTAGAGTTTAGGATCTGAGTCCGCCCTCGTGTCAGCTTTCATTCTAAAATCCATCTTGTGATTGTACCGTCTAGTTATGAGACCGCCTTCATGTCTGCCTACCTTAAAATTAGGATCTGAGACCGCCCTCGTGTCGGCTTTCCATCTAAAATCCATCTTGTGATGGTACCCTCTGGTTATGAGGCCGCCTTCGTGTCGGTCTACCTTAGAGTTTAGGATCTGAGACCGCCCTCCTGTCGACTTTCCTTCTAAAATCCATCTTGTGATGGTAACCTCTGGTTATGAGACCGCCTTCGTGTCGGCCTACCTTAGATATTAGGATCTGAGACCGCCCTCGTGTCGGCTTTCCTTCTAAAATCCATCTTGTGATGGTACCCTCTGGTTATGAGACCGCCTTCGTGTTGGCCTACCTTAGAGTTTAGGATCTGAGACCGGCCTCGGGCGGCTTTCCTGCTAAAATCAATCTTGTGAAGGTAACCTCTGGTTATGAGACCGCCTTCGTGTCGTCCTTCCTTAGAGTTTAGGATCTGAGACCGGCCTCGTGTCGGCTTTCCTTCTAAAATCCATCTTGTGATGGTAACCTCTGGTTATGAGACCGCCTTCGTGTCGGCCTACCTTATAGTTTAGGATCTGAGAGCGCCCTCATGTCAGCTTTCCTTCTAAAATATATCTGATGGTAACCTCTGGTTATGAGACCGCCATCGTGTCGACCTACCTTAGAGTATTGGATCTGTGACCGCCCTGGTGTCGGCTTTCCTTTCGAAAATCCATCTTGTGATGCGAACCTCTGGTTATGAGACCGCCTTCGTGCCGGCTTACCTTAGAGTTTAGGATCTGAGACCGCCCTCCTGTCGACTTTCCTTCTAAAATCCATCTTGTGATGGTAACCTCTGGTTATGAGACCGCCTTCGTGTCGGCCTACCTTAGAGATTAGGATCTGAGACCGCCCTCGTGTCGGCTTTCCTTCTAAAATCCATCTTGTGATGGTACCCTCTGGTTATGAGACCGCCTTCGTGTTGGCCTACCTTAGAGTCTAGGATCTGAGACCGGCCTCGTGTCGGCTTTCCTTCTAAAATCCATCTTGTGATGGTAACCTCTAGTTATGAGACCGCCTTCGTGTCGGCCTTCCTTAGAGTTTAGGATCTGAGACCGGCCTCGTGTTGGCTTTCCTTCTAAAATCCATCATGTGATGGTAACCTCTGGTTATGAGACCGCCTTCGTGTCGGCCTACCTTAGAGTTTAGGATCTGAGACCGCCCTCGTGTCGGATTTCCTTCTAAAATACATCTTGTGATGGTACCCAATGGTTATGAGACCGCCTTCGTGTCGACCTACCTTAGAGTCTAGGATCGGAGACCACCCTCGTGTCGGCTTTCCTTTTAAAAGTCAATCTTGTGATGGTACCCTCTGGGTATGAGACCGCTTTCGTGTCGGCCTACCTTAGAGTTTAGGATCTGAGTCCGCCCTCGTGTCAGCTTTCATTCTAAAATCCATCTTGTGATTGTTCCGTCTAGTTATGAGACCGCCTTCATGTCTGCCTACCTTAAAATTAGGATCTGAGACCGCCCTCGTGTCGGCTTTCCTTCTAAAATCCATCTTGTGATGGTACCCTCTGGTTATGAGACCACCTTCGTGTTGGCCTACCTTAGAGTTTAGGATCTGAGACCGGCCTCGTGTCGGCTTTCCTTCTAAAATCAATCTTGTGATGGTAACCTCTGGTTATATGACCGTCTTCGTGTTGGCCTACCTTAGAGTTTAGGATCTGAGAGCGCCCTCGTGTCAGCTTTCCTTCTAATATCTATCTGATGGTAACCTCTGATTATGAAACCGCCATCGTGTCGACCTACCTTAGAGTTTTAGATCTGTGACCTCCCTCGTGTCGGCTTTCCTTTCGAAAATCCATCTTGTGATGCTAACCTCTGGTTATGAGACCGCCTTCATGTCGGTCTACCTTAGAGTTTAGGATCTGAGACCGCCCTCCTGTCGACTTTCCTTCTAAAATCCATCTTGTGATGGTAACCTCTGGTTATGAGACCGCCTTCGTGTCGGCCTACCTTAGATATTAGGATCTAAGACCGCCCTCGTGTCGGCTTTCCTTCTAAAATCCATCTTGTGATGGTACCCTCTGGTTATGAGACCGCCTTCGTGTTGGCCTACCTTAGAGTTTAGGATCTGAGACCGGCCTCGGGCGGCTTTCCTGCTAAAATCAGTCTTGTGAAGGTAACCTCTGGTTATGAGACCGCCTTCGTGTCAGCCTTCCTTAGAGTTTAGGATCTGAGATCGGCCTCGTGTCGGCTTTCCTTCTAAAATCCATCTTGTGATGGTAGCCTCTGGTTATGAGACTGCCTTCGTGTCGGCCTACCTTATAATTTAGGATCTGAGAGCGCCCTCGTGTCAGCTTTCCTTCTAAAATATATCTGATGGTAACCTCTGGTTATGAGTCCGCCATCGTGTCGACCTACCTTAGAGTTTTGGATCTGTGATCGCCCTCGTGTCGGCTTTCCTTTCGAAAATCCATCTTGTGATGCTAACCTCTGGTTATGAGACCGCCTTCGTGTCGGCCTACCTAAGAGTTTTGGATCTGAGACCGCCCTCCTGTCGACTTTCCTTCTAAAATCCATCTTGTGATGGTAACCTCTGGTTATGAGACCGCCTTCGTGTCGGCCTACCTTATAGATTAGGATCTGAGACCGCCCTCGTGTCGGCTTTCCTTCTAAAATCCATCTTGTGATGGTACCCTCTGGTTATGAGGCCGCCTTCGTGTTGGCCTACCTTAGAGTTTAGGATCTGAGACCGGCCTCGTGTCGGCTTTCCTTCTAAAATCCATCTTGTGATGGTAACCTCTGGTTATGAGACCGCCTTCGTGTCGGCCTTCCTTAGAGTTTAGGATCTGAGACCAGCCTCGTGTTGGCTTTCCTTCTAAAATCCATCTTGTGATGGTAACCTCTGGTTATGAGACCGCCTTCGTGTCGGCCTACCTTAGAGTTTAGGATCTGAGACCACCCTCGTGTCGGATTTCCTTCTAAAATCCATCTTGTGATGGTACCCTCTGGTTATGAGACCGCCTTCGTGTCGGCCTACCTTAGAGTTTAGGATCGGAGACCGGCCTCGTTTCGGCTTTCCTTCTAAAATCCATCTTGTGATGGTAATCTCTGGTTATGAGACCGCCTTCGTGTCGGCCTTCCTTAGAGTATAGGATCTGAGACCGGCCTCGTGTTGGCTTTCCTTCTAAAATCCATTTTGTGATGGTAACCTCTAGTTATAAGACCGCCTTCGTGTCGGCCTACCTTAGAGTTTAGGATCTGAGACCGCCCTCGTGTCGGATTTCCTTCTAAAATCCATCTTGTGATGGTACCCTCTGGTTATGAGACCGCATTCGTGTCGGCCAACCTTAGAGTTTAGGATCGGAGACCACTCTCATGTCGGCTTTCCATTTGAAAATCAATCTTGTGATGGTACCCTCTGGGTATGAGACCGCTTTCGTGTTGGCCTACCTTAGAGTTTAGGATTTGAGACCACCCTCGTGTCGGCTTTCCTTCTAAAATCCATCTTTTGATGGTACCTTTTGGTTATGAGACCGCCTTCGTGTCGGCATTCCTTAGAGTTTAGGATCTGAGACCGCCCTCCTGTCGACATTCCTTCTAAAATCCATCTTGTGATGGTAACCTCTGGTTATCAGACCGCCTTCGTGTCGGCCTACCTTATAGTTTAGGATCTGAGAGCGCCCTTGTGTCAGCTTTCCTTCTAAAATATATCCGATGGTAAACTCTGGTTATGAGACCGCCAACGTGTCGACCTACCTTAGAGTTTTGGATCTGTGACCGCCCTCGTGTCGGCTTTCCTTTCGAAAATCCATCTTGTGATGCTAACCTCTGGTTATGAGACCGCCTTCGTGTCGGTCTACCTTAGAGTTTAGGATCTGAGACCGCCCTCCTGTCGACTTTCCTTATAAAATCCATCTTGTGATGGTAACCTCTGGTTATGAGACCGCCTTCGTGTCGGCCTACCTTATATATTAGGATCTGAGACCGCCCTCGTGTCGGCTTTCCTTCTAAAATCCATCTTGTGATGGTACCCTCTGGTTATGAGACCGCCTTCGTGTTGGCCTACCTTAGAGTTTAGAATCTGAGACCGGCCTCGGGCGGCTTTCCTGCTAAAATCAATCTTGTGAAGGTAACCTCTGGTTATGAGACCACCTTCGTGTCGGCCTTCCTTAGAGTTTAGAATCTGAGACCGGCCTCGTGTCGGCTTTCCTTCTAAAATCCATCTTGTGATGGTAGCCTCTGGTTATGAGACCGCCTTCGTGTCGGCCTACCTTATAATTTAGGATCTGAGAGCGCCCTCGTGTCAGCTTTCCTTCTAAAATATATCTGATGGTAACCTTTGGTTATGAGACCGCCATCGTGTCGACCTACCTTAGAGTTTTGGATCTGTGATCGCCCTCGTGTCGGCTTTCCTTTCGAAAATCCATCTTGTGATGCTAACCTCTGGTTATGAGACCGCCTTCGTGTCGGCCTACCTTAGAGTTTAGGATCTGAGACCGCCCACCTGTCGACTTTCCTTCTAAAATCCATCTTGTGATGGTAACCTCTAGTTATGAGACCGCCTTCGTGTCGGCCTACCTTATAAATTAGGATCTGAGACCGCCCTCCTGTCGGCTTTCCTTCTAAAATCCATCTTGTGATGGTACCCTCTGGTTATGAAGCCGCCTTCGTGTTGGCCTACCTTAGAGTTTAGGATCTGAGACCGGCCTCGTGTCGGCTTTCCTTCTAAAATCCATCTTGTGATGGTAACCTCTGGTTATGAGACCGCCTTCGTGTCGGCCTTCCTTAGAGTTTAGGATCTGAGACCGGCCTCGTGTTGGCTTTCCTTCTAAAATCCATCTTGTGATGGTACCCTCTGGTTATGAGACAGCCTTCGTGTTGGCCTACCTTAGAGTTTAGGATCTGAGACCGGCCTCGGGCGGCTTTCCTGCTAAAATCAATCTTGTGAAGGTAACCTCTGGTTATGAGACCGCCTTCGTGTCGGCATTCCTTAGAGTTTAGGATCTGAGACCGGCCTCGTGTCGGCTTTCCTTCTAAAATCCATCTTGTGATGGTAACCTCTGGTTATCAGACCGCCTTCGTGTCGGCCTACCTTATAGTTTAGGATCTGAGAGCGCCCTTGTGTCAACTTTCCTTCTAAAATATATCCGATGGTAAACTCTGGTTATGAGACCGCCAACGTGTCGACCTACCTTAGAGTTTTGGATCTGTGACCGCCCTCGTGTCGGCTTTCCTTTCGAAAATCCATCTTGTGATGCTAACCTCTGGTTATGAGACCGCCTTCGTGTCGGTCTACCTTAGAGTTTAGGATCTGAGACCGCCCTCCTGTCGACTTTCCTTCTAAAATCCATCTTGTGATGGTAACCTCTGGTTATGAGACCGCCTTCGTGTCGGCCTACCTTATATATTAGGATCTGAGACCGCCCTCGTGTCGGCTTTCCTTCTAAAATCCATCTTGTGATGGTACCCTCTGGTTATGAGACCGCCTTCGTGTTGGCCTACCTTAGAGTTTAGGATCTGAGACCGGCCTCGGGCGGCTTTCCTGCTAAAATCGATCTTGTGAAGGTAACCTCTGGTTATGAGACCACCTTCGTGTCGGCCTTCCTTAGAGTTTAGGATCTGAGACCGGCCTCGTGTCGGCTTTCCTTCTAAAATCCATCTTGTGATGGTAGCCTCTGGTTATGAGACCGCCTTCGTGTCGGCCTACCTTATAATTTAGGATCTGAGAGCGCCCTCGTGTCAGCTTTCCTTCTAAAATATATCTGATGGTAACCTTTGGTTATGAGACCGCCATCGTGTCGACCTACCTTAGAGTTTTGGATCTGTGATCGCCCTCGTGTCGGCTTTCCTTTCGAAAATCCATCTTGTGATGCTAACCTCTGGTTATGAGACCGCCTTCGTGTCGGCCTACCTTAGAGTTTAGGATCTGAGACCGCCCACCTGTCGACTTTCCTTCTAAAATCCATCTTATGATGGTAACCTCTAGTTATGAGACCGCCTTCGTGTCGGCCTACCTTATAAATTAGGATCTGAGACCGCCCTCCTGTCGGCTTTCCTTCTAAAATCCATCTTGTGATGGTACCCTCTGGTTATGAGGCCGCCTTCGTGTTGGCCTACCTTAGAGTTTAGGATCTGAGACCGGCCTCGTGTCGGCTTTCCTTCTAAAATCCATCTTGTGATGGTAACCTCTGGTTATGAGACCGCCTTCGTGTCGGCCTTCCTTAGAGTTTAGGATCTGAGACCGGCCTCGTGTTGGCTTTCCTTCTAAAATCCATCTTGTGATGGTACCCTCTGGTTATGAGACAGCCTTCGTGTTGGCCTACCTTAGAGTTTAGGATCTGAGACCGGCCTCGGGCGGCTTTCCTGCTAAAATCAATCTTGTGAAGGTAACCTCTGGTTATGAGACCGCCTTCGTGTCGGCATTCCTTAGAGTTTAGGATCTGAGACCGGCCTCGTGTCGGCTTTCCTTCTAAAATCCATCTTGTGATGGTAACCTCTGGTTATCAGACCGCCTTCGTGTCGGCCTACCTTATAGTTTAGGATCTGAGAGCGCCCTTGTGTCAGCTTTCCTTCTAAAATATATCCGATGGTAAACTCTGGTTATGAGACCGCCAACGTGTCGACCTACCTTAGAGTTTTGGATCTGTGACCGCCCTCGTGTCGGCTTTCCTTTCGAAAATCCATCTTGTGATGCTAACCTCTGGTTATGAGACCGCCTTCGTGTCGGTCTACCTTAGAGTTTAGGATCTGAGACCGCCCTCCTGTCGACTTTCCTTCTAAAATCCATCTTGTGATGGTAACCTCTGGTTATGAGACCGCCTTCGTGTCGGCCTACCTTATATATTAGGATCTGAGACCGCCCTCGTGTCGGCTTTCCTTCTAAAATCCATCTTGTGATGGTACCCTCTGGTTATGAGACCGCCTTCGTGTTGGCCTACCTTAGAGTTTAGGATCTGAGACCGGCCTCGGGCGGCTTTCCTGCTAAAATCAATCTTGTGAAGGTAACCTCTGGTTATGAGACCACCTTCGTGTCGGCCTTCCTTAGAGTTTAGGATCTGAGACCGGCCTCGTGTCGGCTTTCCTTCTAAAATCCATCTTGTGATGGTAGCCTCTGGTTATGAGACCGCCTTCGTGTCGGCCTACCTTATAATTTAGGATCTGAGAGCGCCCTCGTGTCAGCTTTCCTTCTAAAATATATCTGATGGTAACCTTTGGTTATGAGACCGCCATCGTGTCGACCTACCTTAGAGTTTTGGATCTGTGATCGCCCTCGTGTCGGCTTTCCTTTCGAAAATCCATCTTGTGATGCTAACCTCTGGTTATGAGACGGCCTTCGTGTCGGCCTACCTTAGAGTTTAGGATCTGAGACCGCCCACCTGTCGACTTTCCTTCTAAAATCCATCTTGTGATGGTAACCTCTAGTTATGAGACCGCCTTCGTGTCGGCCTACCTTATAAATTAGGATCTGAGACCGCCCTCCTGTCGGCTTTCCTTCTAAAATCCATCTTGTGATGGTACCCTCTGGTTATGAGGCCGCCTTCGTGTTGGCCTACCTTAGAGTTTAGGATCTGAGACCGGCCTCGTGTCGGCTTTCCTTCTAAAATCCATCTTGTGATGGTAACCTCTGGTTATGAGACCGCCTTCGTGTCGGCCTTCCTTAGAGTTTAGGATCTGAGACCGGCCTCGTGTTGGCTTTCCTTCTAAAATCCATCTTGTGATGGTACCCTCTGGTTATGAGACAGCCTTCGTGTTGGCCTACCTTAGAGTTTAGGATCTGAGACCGGCCTCGGGCGGCTTTCCTGCTAAAATCAATCTTGTGAAGGTAACCTCTGGTTATGAGACCGCCTTCGTGTCGGCATTCCTTAGAGTTTAGGATCTGAGACCGGCCTCGTGTCGGCTTTCCTTCTAAAATCCATCTTGTGATGGTAACCTCTGGTTATCAGACCGCCTTCGTGTCGGCCTACCTTATAGTTTAGGATCTGAGAGCGCCCTTGTGTCAGCTTTCCTTCTAAAATATATCCGATGGTAAACTCTGGTTATGAGACCGCCAACGTGTCGACCTACCTTAGAGTTTTGGATCTGTGACCGCCCTCGTGTCGGCTTTCCTTTCGAAAATCCATCTTGTGATGCTAACCTCTGGTTATGAGACCGCCTTCGTGTCGGTCTACCTTAGAGTTTAGGATCTGAGACCGCCCTCCTGTCGACTTTCCTTCTAAAATCCATCTTGTGATGGTAACCTCTGGTTATGAGACCGCCTTCGTGTCGGCCTACCTTATATATTAGGATCTGAGACCGCCCTCGTGTCGGCTTTCCTTCTAAAATCCATCTTGTGATGGTACCCTCTGGTTATGAGACCGCCTTCGTGTTGGCCTACCTTAGAGTTTAGGATCTGAGACCGGCCTCGGGCGGCTTTCCTGCTAAAATCAATCTTGTGAAGGTAACCTCTGGTTATGAGACCACCTTCGTGTCGGCCTTCCTTAGAGTTTAGGATCTGAGACCGGCCTCGTGTCGGCTTTCCTTCTAAAATCCATCTTGTGATGGTAGCCTCTGGTTATGAGACCGCCTTCGTGTCGGCCTACCTTATAATTTAGGATCTGAGAGCGCCCTCGTGTCAGCTTTCCTTCTAAAATATATCTGATGGTAACCTTTGGTTATGAGACCGCCATCGTGTCGACCTACCTTAGAGTTTTGGATCTGTGATCGCCCTCGTGTCGGCTTTCCTTTCGAAAATCCATCTTGTGATGCTAACCTCTGGTTATGAGACCGCCTTCGTGTCGGCCTACCTTAGAGTTTAGGATCTGAGACCGCCCACCTGTCGACTTTCCTTCTAAAATCCATCTTATGATGGTAACCTCTAGTTATGAGACCGCCTTCGTGTCGGCCTACCTTATAAATTAGGATCTGAGACCGCCCTCCTGTCGGCTTTCCTTCTAAAATCCATCTTGTGATGGTACCCTCTGGTTATGAGGCCGCCTTCGTGTTGGCCTACCTTAGAGTTTAGGATCTGAGACCGGCCTCGTGTCGGCTTTCCTTCTAAAATCCATCTTGTGATGGTAACCTCTGGTTATGAGACCGCCTTCGTGTCGGCCTTCCTTAGAGTTTAGGATCTGAGACCGGCCTCGTGTTGGCTTTCCTTCTAAAATCCATCTTGTGATGGTACCCTCTGGTTATGAGACAGCCTTCGTGTTGGCCTACCTTAGAGTTTAGGATCTGAGACCGGCCTCGGGCGGCTTTCCTGCTAAAATCAATCTTGTGAAGGTAACCTCTGGTTATGAGACCGCCTTCGTGTCGGCATTCCTTAGAGTTTAGGATCTGAGACCGGCCTCGTGTCGGCTTTCCTTCTAAAATCCATCTTGTGATGGTAACCTCTGGTTATCAGACCGCCTTCGTGTCGGCCTACCTTATAGTTTAGGATCTGAGAGCGCCCTTGTGTCAGCTTTCCTTCTAAAATATATCCGATGGTAAACTCTGGTTATGAGACCGCCAACGTGTCGACCTACCTTAGAGTTTTGGATCTGTGACCGCCCTCGTGTCGGCTTTCCTTTCGAAAATCCATCTTGTGATGCTAACCTCTGGTTATGAGACCGCCTTCGTGTCGGTCTACCTTAGAGTTTAGGATCTGAGACCGCCCTCCTGTCGACTTTCCTTCTAAAATCCATCTTGTGATGGTAACCTCTGGTTATGAGACCGCCTTCGTGTCGGCCTACCTTATATATTAGGATCTGAGACCGCCCTCGTGTCGGCTTTCCTTCTAAAATCCATCTTGTGATGGTACCCTCTGGTTATGAGACCGCCTTCGTGTTGGCCTACCTTAGAGTTTAGGATCTGAGACCGGCCTCGGGCGGCTTTCCTGCTAAAATCAATCTTGTGAAGGTAACCTCTGGTTATGAGACCACCTTCGTGTCGGCCTTCCTTAGAGTTTAGGATCTGAGACCGGCCTCGTGTCGGCTTTCCTTCTAAAATCCATCTTGTGATGGTAGCCTCTGGTTATGAGACCGCCTTCGTGTCGGCCTACCTTATAATTTAGGATCTGAGAGCGCCCTCGTGTCAGCTTTCCTTCTAAAATATATCTGATGGTAACCTTTGGTTATGAGACCGCCATCGTGTCGACCTACCTTAGAGTTTTGGATCTGTGATCGCCCTCGTGTCGGCTTTCCTTTCGAAAATCCATCTTGTGATGCTAACCTCTGGTTATGAGACGGCCTTCGTGTCGGCCTACCTTAGAGTTTAGGATCTGAGACCGCCCACCTGTCGACTTTCCTTCTAAAATCCATCTTGTGATGGTAACCTCTAGTTATGAGACCGCCTTCGTGTCGGCCTACCTTATAGATTAGAATCTGAGACCGCCCTCCTGTCGGCTTTCCTTCTAAAATCCATCTTGTGATGGTACCCTCTGGTTATGAGGCCGCCTTCGTGTTGGCCTACCTTAGAGTTTAGGATCTGAGACCGGCCTCGTGTCGGCTTTCCTTCTAAAATCCATCTTGTGATGGTAACCTCTAGTTATGAGACCGCCTTCGTGTCGGCCTTCCTTAGAGTTTAGGATCTGAGACCGGCCTCGTGTTGGCTTTCCTTCTAAAATCCATCTTGTGATGGTAACCTCTGGTTATGAGACCGCCTTCGTGTCGGCCTACCTTAGAGTTTAGGATCTGAGACCACCCTCGTGTCGGATTTCCTTCTAAAATCCATCTTGTGATGGTACCCTCTGGTTATGAGACCGCCTTCGTGTCGGCCTACCTTAGAGTTTAGGATCGGACACCGGCCTCGTGTCGGCTTTCCTTCTAAAATCCATCTTGTGATGGTAACCTCTGGTTATGAGACCGCCTTCGTGTCGGCCTTCCTTAGAGTATAGGATCTGGGACCGGCCTCGTGTTGGCTTTCCTTCTAAAATCCATTTTGTGATGGTAACCTCTAGTTATAAGACCGCCTTCGTGTCGGCCTACCTTAGAGTTTAGGATTTGAGACCGCCCACGTGTCGGATTTCCTTCTAAAATCCATCTTGTGATGGTACCCACTGGTTATGAGACCGCCTTCGTGTCGGCCTACCTTAGAGTTTAGGATCGGAGACCACTCTTATGTCGGCTTTCCATTTGAAAATCAATCTTGTGATGGTACCCTCTGGTTATGAGACCGCCTTCGTGTTGGCCTACCTTAGAGTTTAGGATTTGAAACCGCCCTCGTGTCGGCTTTCCTTCTAAAATCCATCTTTTGATGGTACCTTCTAGTTATGAGACCGCCTTCGTGTCGGTCTACCTTAGAGATTAGGATCTGAGACCGCCCTCGTGTCGGCTTTCCTTCAAAAATCCATCTTGTAATGGTACCCTCTTGTTATGAGACCGCCTTCGTGTTGGCTTACCTTAGAGTTTAGGATCTGAGACCGGCCTCGGGCGGCTTTCCTGCTAAAATCAATCTTGTGAAGGTAACCTCTGGTTATGAGACCGCCTTCGTGTCGGCATTCCTTAGAGTTTAGGATCTGAGACCGGCCTCGTGTCGGCTTTCCTTCTAAAATCCATCTTGTGATGGTAACCTCTGGTTATCAGACCGCCTTCGTGTCGGCCTACCTTATAGTTTAGGATCTGAGAGCGCCCTTGTGTCAGCTTTCCTTCTAAAATATATCTGATGGTAAACTCTGGTTATGAGACCGCCAACGTGTCGACCTACCTTAGAGTTTTGGATCTGTGACCGCCCTCGTGTCGGCTTTCCTTTCGAAAATCCATCTTGTGATGCTAACCTCTGGTTATGAGACCGCCTTCGTGTCGGTCTACCTTAGAGTTTAGGATCTGAGACCGCCCTCCTGTCGACTTTCCTTCTAAAATCCATCTTGTGATGGTAACCTCTGGTTATGAGACCGCCTTCGTGTCGGCCTACCTTATATATTAGGATCTGAGACCGCCCTCGTGTCGGCTTTCCTTCTAAAATCCATCTTGTGATGGTACCCTCTGGTTATGAGACCGCCTTCGTGTTGGCCTACCTTAGAGTTTAGGATCTGAGACCGGCCTCGGGCGGCTTTCCTGCTAAAATCGATCTTGTGAAGGTAACCTCTGGTTATGAGACCACCTTCGTGTCGGCCTTCCTTAGAGTTTAGGATCTGAGACCGGCCTCGTGTCGGCTTTCCTTCTAAAATCCATCTTGTGATGGTAGCCTCTGGTTATGAGACCGCCTTCGTGTCGGCCTACCTTATAATTTAGGATCTGAGAGCGCCCTCGTGTCAGCTTTCCTTCTAAAATATATCTGATGGTAACCTTTGGTTATGAGACCGCCATCGTGTCGACCTACCTTAGAGTTTTGGATCTGTGATCGCCCTCGTGTCGGCTTTCCTTTCGAAAATCCATCTTGTGATGCTAACCTCTGGTTATGAGACCGCCTTCGTGTCGGCCTACCTTAGAGTTTAGGATCTGAGACCGCCCACCTGTCGACTTTCCTTCTAAAATCCATCTTGTGATGGTAACCTCTAGTTATGAGACCGCCTTCGTGTCGGCCTACCTTATAAATTAGGATCTGAGACCGCCCTCCTGTCGGCTTTCCTTCTAAAATCCATCTTGTGATGGTACCCTCTGGTTATGAGGCCGCCTTCGTGTTGGCCTACCTTAGAGTTTAGGATCTGAGACCGGCCTCGTGTCGGCTTTCCTTCTAAAATCCATCTTGTGATGGTAACCTCTGGTTATGAGACCGCCTTCGTGTCGGCCTTCCTTAGAGTTTAGGATCTGAGACCGGCCTCGTGTTGGCTTTCCTTCTAAAATCCATCTTGTGATGGTACCCTCTGGTTATGAGACAGCCTTCGTGTTGGCCTACCTTAGAGTTTAGGATCTGAGACCGGCCTCGGGCGGCTTTCCTGCTAAAATCAATCTTGTGAAGGTAACCTCTGGTTATGAGACCGCCTTCGTGTCGGCATTCCTTAGAGTTTAGGATCTGAGACCGGCCTCGTGTCGGCTTTCCTTCTAAAATCCATCTTGTGATGGTAACCTCTGGTTATCAGACCGCCTTCGTGTCGGCCTACCTTATAGTTTAGGATCTGAGAGCGCCCTTGTGTCAGCTTTCCTTCTAAAATATATCCGATGGTAAACTCTGGTTATGAGACCGCCAACGTGTCGACCTACCTTAGAGTTTTGGATCTGTGACCGCCCTCGTGTCGGCTTTCCTTTCGAAAATCCATCTTGTGATGCTAACCTCTGGTTATGAGACCGCCTTCGTGTCGGTCTACCTTAGAGTTTAGGATCTGAGACCGCCCTCCTGTCGACTTTCCTTCTAAAATCCATCTTGTGATGGTAACCTCTGGTTATGAGACCGCCTTCGTGTCGGCCTACCTTATATATTAGGATCTGAGACCGCCCTCGTGTCGGCTTTCCTTCTAAAATCCATCTTGTGATGGTACCCTCTGGTTATGAGACCGCCTTCGTGTTGGCCTACCTTAGAGTTTAGGATCTGAGACCGGCCTCGGGCGGCTTTCCTGCTAAAATCAATCTTGTGAAGGTAACCTCTGGTTATGAGACCACCTTCGTGTCGGCCTTCCTTAGAGTTTAGGATCTGAGACCGGCCTCGTGTCGGCTTTCCTTCTAAAATCCATCTTGTGATGGTAGCCTCTGGTTATGAGACCGCCTTCGTGTCGGCCTACCTTATAATTTAGGATCTGAGAGCGCCCTCGTGTCAGCTTTCCTTCTAAAATATATCTGATGGTAACCTTTGGTTATGAGACCGCCATCGTGTCGACCTACCTTAGAGTTTTGGATCTGTGATCGCCCTCGTGTCGGCTTTCCTTTCGAAAATCCATCTTGTGATGCTAACCTCTGGTTATGAGACCGCCTTCGTGTCGGCCTACCTTAGAGTTTAGGATCTGAGACCGCCCACCTGTCGACTTTCCTTCTAAAATCCATCTTGTGATGGTAACCTCTAGTTATGAGACCGCCTTCGTGTCGGCCTACCTTATAAATTAGGATCTGAGACCGCCCTCCTGTCGGCTTTCCTTCTAAAATCCATCTTGTGATGGTACCCTCTGGTTATGAGGCCGCCTTCGTGTTGGCCTACCTTAGAGTTTAGGATCTGAGACCGGCCTCGTGTCGGCTTTCCTTCTAAAATCCATCTTGTGATGGTAACCTCTGGTTATGAGACCGCCTTCGTGTCGGCCTTCCTTAGAGTTTAGGATCTGAGACCGGCCTCGTGTTGGCTTTCCTTCTAAAATCCATCTTGTGATGGTACCCTCTGGTTATGAGACAGCCTTCGTGTTGGCCTACCTTAGAGTTTAGGATCTGAGACCGGCCTCGGGCGGCTTTCCTGCTAAAATCAATCTTGTGAAGGTAACCTCTGGTTATGAGACCGCCTTCGTGTCGGCATTCCTTAGAGTTTAGGATCTGAGACCGGCCTCGTGTCGGCTTTCCTTCTAAAATCCATCTTGTGATGGTAACCTCTGGTTATCAGACCGCCTTCGTGTCGGCCTACCTTATAGTTTAGGATCTGAGAGCGCCCTTGTGTCAGCTTTCCTTCTAAAATATATCCGATGGTAAACTCTGGTTATGAGACCGCCAACGTGTCGACCTACCTTAGAGTTTTGGATCTGTGACCGCCCTCGTGTCGGCTTTCCTTTCGAAAATCCATCTTGTGATGCTAACCTCTGGTTATGAGACCGCCTTCGTGTCGGTCTACCTTAGAGTTTAGGATCTGAGACCGCCCTCCTGTCGACTTTCCTTCTAAAATCCATCTTGTGATGGTAACCTCTGGTTATGAGACCGCCTTCGTGTCGGCCTACCTTATATATTAGGATCTGAGACCGCCCTCGTGTCGGCTTTCCTTCTAAAATCCATCTTGTGATGGTACCCTCTGGTTATGAGACCGCCTTCGTGTTGGCCTACCTTAGAGTTTAGGATCTGAGACTGGCCTCGGGCGGCTTTCCTGCTAAAATCAATCTTGTGAAGGTAACCTCTGGTTATGAGACCACCTTCGTGTCGGCCTTCCTTAGAGTTTAGGATCTGAGACCGGCCTCGTGTCGGCTTTCCTTCTAAAATCCATCTTGTGATGGTAGCCTCTGGTTATGAGACCGCCTTCGTGTCGGCCTACCTTATAATTTAGGATCTGAGAGCGCCCTCGTGTCAGCTTTCCTTCTAAAATATATCTGATGGTAACCTTTGGTTATGAGACCGCCATCGTGTCGACCTACCTTAGAGTTTTGGATCTGTGATCGCCCTCGTGTCGGCTTTCCTTTCGAAAATCCATCTTGTGATGCTAACCTCTGGTTATGAGACGGCCTTCGTGTCGGCCTACCTTAGAGTTTAGGATCTGAGACCGCCCACCTGTCGACTTTCCTTCTAAAATCCATCTTGTGATGGTAACCTCTAGTTATGAGACCGCCTTCGTGTCGGCCTACCTTATAGAT
The DNA here is from genome assembly GCA_022829125.1 of Lathyrus tuberosus. Taxonomy (NCBI): domain Eukaryota; kingdom Viridiplantae; phylum Streptophyta; class Magnoliopsida; order Fabales; family Fabaceae; genus Lathyrus; species Lathyrus tuberosus. The sequence goes on from JALAZF010000038.1 coordinate 12,969,004, forward strand.
TAGAATCTGAGACCGCCCTCCTGTCGGCTTTCCTTCTAAAATCCATCTTGTGATGGTACCCTCTGGTTATGAGGCCGCCTTCGTGTTGGCCTACCTTAGAGTTTAGGATCTGAGACCGGCCTCGTGTCGGCTTTCCTTCTAAAATCCATCTTGTGATGGTAACCTCTAGTTATGAGACCGCCTTCGTGTCGGCCTTCCTTAGAGTTTAGGATCTGAGACCGGCCTCGTGTTGGCTTTCCTTCTAAAATCCATCTTGTGATGGTAACCTCTGGTTATGAGACCGCCTTCGTGTCGGCCTACCTTAGAGTTTAGGATCTGAGACCACCCTCGTGTCGGATTTCCTTCTAAAATCCATCTTGTGATGGTACCCTCTGGTTATGAGACCGCCTTCGTGTCGGCCTACCTTAGAGTTTAGGATCGGACACCGGCCTCGTGTCGGCTTTCCTTCTAAAATCCATCTTGTGATGGTAACCTCTGGTTATGAGACCGCCTTCGTGTCGGCCTTCCTTAGAGTATAGGATCTGGGACCGGCCTCGTGTTGGCTTTCCTTCTAAAATCCATTTTGTGATGGTAACCTCTAGTTATAAGACCGCCTTCGTGTCGGCCTACCTTAGAGTTTAGGATCTGAGACCGCCCACGTGTCGGATTTCCTTCTAAAATCCATCTTGTGATGGTACCCACTGGTTATGAGACCGCCTTCGTGTTGGCCTACCTTAGAGTTTAGGATTTGAGACCGCCCTCGTGTCGGCTTTCCTTCTAAAATCCATCTTTTGATGGTACCTTCTAGTTATGAGACCGCCTTCGTGTCGGTCTACCTTAGAGATTAGGATCTGAGACCGCCCTCGTGTCGGCTTTCCTTCAAAAATCCATCTTGTAATGGTACCCTCTTGTTATGAGACCGCCTTCGTGTTGGCTTACCTTAGAGTTTAGGATCTGAGACCGGCCTCGGGCGGCTTTCCTGCTAAAATCAATCTTGTGAAGGTAACCTCTGGTTATGAGACCGCCTTCTTGTCGGCCTTCCTTAGAGTTTAGGATCTGAGACCGGCCTCGTGTCAGCTTTCCTTCTAAAATCCATCTTGTGATGGTAACCTCTGGTTATGAGACCGCCTTCGTGTTGTCCTACCTTAGAGTTTAGGATCTGAGACCGGCCTCGTGTCGGCTTTCCTTCTAAAATCCATCTTGTGATGGTAACCTCTGGTTATGAGACCGCCTTCGTGTCGGCCTACCTTATAGTTTAGGATCTGAGAGTGCCCTCGTGTCAGCTTTCCTTCTAAAATATATCTGATGGTAACCTCTGGTTATGAGACCGCCATCGTGTCGACTTACCTTAGAGTATTGGATCTGTGACCGCCCTCGTGTCGGCTTTCCTTCTAAAATCCATCTTGTGATGGTACCCTCTGGTTATGAGGCCGCCTTCGTGTTGTCCTACCTTAGAGTTTAGGATCTGAGACCGGCCTCGTGTCGGCTTTCCTTCTAAAATCCATCTTGTGATGGTACCCTCTGGTTATGAGGCCGCCTTCGTGTTGTCCTACCTTAGAGTTTAGGATCTGAGACCGGCCTCGTGTCGGCTTTCCTTCTAAAATCCATCTTGTGATGGTAACCTCTGGTTATGAGACCGCCTTCGTGTCGGCCTACCTTATAGTTTAGGATCTGAGAGGGCCCTCGTGTCAGCTTTCCTTCTAAAATATATCTGATGGTAACCTCTGGTTATGAGACCGCCATCGTGTCGACTTACCTTAGAGTATTGGATCTGTGACCGCCCTCGTGTCGGCTTTCCTTGCGAAAATCCATCTTGTGATGCTAACCTCTGGTTATGAGACCGCCTTCGTGTCGGCCTACCTTAGAGTTTAGGATCTGAGACCGCCCTCCTGTCGACTTTCCTTCTAAAATCCATCTTGTGATGGTAACCTCTGGTTATGAGACCGCCTTCGTGTCGGCCTGCCTTAGAGATTAGGATCTGAGACCGCCCTCGTGTCGGCTTTCCTTCTAAAATCCATCTTGTGATGGTACCCTCTGGTTATGAGGCCGCCCTCGTGTTGGCCTACCATAGAGTTTAGGATCTGAGACCGGCCTCGTGTCGGCTTTCCTTCTAAAATCCATCTTGTGATGGTAACCTCTGGTTATGAGACCGCCTTCGTGTCGGCCTTTCTTAGAGTTTAGGATCTGAGACCGGCCTCGTGTTGGCTTTCCTTCTAAAATCCATCTTGTGATGGTAACCTCTGGTTATGAGACCGCCTTCGTGTCGGCCTACCTTAGAGTTTAGGATCTGAGACCGCCCTCGTGTCGGATTTCCTTCTAAAATCCATCTTGTGATGGTACCCTCTGGTTATGAGACCGCCTTCGTGTCGGCCTACCTTAGAGTTTAGGATCGGAGACCACCCTCGTGTCGGCTTTCCTTTTAAAAGTCAATCTTGTGATGGTACCCTCTGGGTATGAGACCGCTTTCGTGTCGGCCTACCTTAGAGTTTAGGATCTGAGTCCGCCCTCGTGTCACCTTTGATTCTAAAATCCATCTTGTGATTGTACCGTCTGGTTATGAGACCGCCTTCATGTCTGCCTACCTTAAAATTAGGATCTGAGACCGCCCTCGTGTCGACTTTCCTTCTAAAATCCATCTTGTGATGGTACCCTCTGGTTATGAGACCGCCTTCGTGTTGGCCTACGTTAGAGTTTAGGATCTGAGACCGGCCTCGTGTCGGCTTTCCTTCTAAAATCCATCTTGTGATGGTAACCTCTGGTTATGAGACCGCCTTCGTGTCGGCCTACCTTATAGTTTAGGATCTGAGAGTGCCCTCGTGTCAGCTTTCCTTCTAAAATATATCTGATGGTAACCTCTGGTTATGAGACCGCCATCGTGTCGACTTACCTTAGAGTATTGGATCTGTGACCGCCCTCGTGTCGGCTTTCCTTACGAATATCCATCTTGTGATGCTAACCTCTGGTTATGAGACCGCCTTCGTGTCGGCCTAGCTTAGAGTTTAGGATCTGAGACTGCCCTCCTGTCGACTTTCCTTCTAAAATCCATCTTGTGATGGTAACCTCTGGTTATGAGACCGCCTTCGTGTCGGCCTTCCTTAGAGTTTAGGATCTGAGACCGCCCTCGTGTCGGCTTTCCTTCTAAAATCCATCTTGTGATGGTACCCTCTGGTTATGAGGCCGCCCTCGTGTTGGCCTACCTTAGAGTTTAGGATCTGAGACCGGCCTCGTGTCGGCTTTCCTTCTAAAATCCATCTTGTGATGGTAACCTCTGGTTATGAGACCGCCTTCGTGTCGGCCTTCCTTAGAGTTTAGGATCTGAGACCGGCCTCGTGTTGGCTTTCCTTCTAAAATCCATCTTGTGATGGTAACCTCTGGTTATGAGACCGCCTTCGTGTCGGCCTACCTTAGAGTTTAGGATCTGAGACCGCCCTCGTGTCAGATTTCCTTCTAAAATCCATCTTGTGATGGTACCCTCTGGTTATGAGACCGCCTTCGTGTCGGCCTACCTTAGAGTTTAGGATCGGAGACCTCCCTCGTGTCGACTTTCCTTTTAAAAGTCAATCTTGTGATGGTACCCTCTGGGTATGAGACCGCTTTCGTGTCGGCCTACCTTAGAGTTTAGGATCTAAGTCCGCCCTCGTGTCACCTTTCATTCTAAAATCCATCTTGTGATTGTACCGTCTGGTTATGAGACCGCCTTCATGTCTGCCTACCTTAAAATTAGGATCTGAGACCGCCCTCCTGTCGACTTTCCTTCTAAAATCCATCTTGTGATGGTAACCACTGGTTATGAGACCGCCTTCGTGTCGGCCTACCTTATAGATTAGGATCTGAGACCGCCCTCGTGTCGGCTTTCCTTCTAAAATCTATCTTGTGATGGTACCCTCTGGTTATGAGGCCGCCTTCGTGTTGTCCTACCTTAGAGTTTAGGATCTGAGACCGGCCTCGTGTCGGCTTTCCTTCTAAAATCCATCTTGTGATGGTAACCTCTGGTTATGAGACCGCCTTCGTGTCGGCCTACCTTATAGTTTAGGATCTGAGAGCGCCCTCGTGTCAGCTTTCCTTCTAAAATATATCTGATGGTAACCTCTGGTTATGAGACCGCCATCGTGTCGACTTACCTTAGAGTATTGGATCTGTGACCGCCCTCGTGTCGGCTTTCCTTGCGAAAATCCATCTTGTGATGCTAACCTCTGGTTATGAGACCGCCTTCGTGTCGGCCTACCTTAGAGTTTAGGATCTGAGACCGCCCTCCTGTCAACTTTCCTTCTAAAATCCATCTTGTGATGGTAACCTCTGGTTATGAGACCGCCTTCGTGTCGGCCTGCCTTAGAGATTAGGATCTGAGACCGCCCTCGTGTCGGCTTTCCTTCTAAAATCCATCTTGTGATGGTACCCTCTGGTTATGAGGCCGCCCTCGTGTTGGCCTACCTTAGAGTTTAGGATCTGAGACCTGCCTCGTGTCGGCATTCCTTCTAAAATCCATCTTGTGATGGTAACCTCTGGTTATGAGACCGCCTTCGTGTCGGCCTTCCTTAGAGTTTAGGATCTGAGACCGGCCTCGTGTTGGCTTTCCTTCTAAAATCCATCTTGTGATGGTAACCTCTGGTTATGAGACCGCCTTCGTGTCGGCCTACCTTAGAGTTTAGGATCTGAGACCGCCCTCGTGTCGGATTTCCTTCTAAAATCCATCTTGTGATGGTACCCTCTGGTTATGAGACCGCCTTCGTGTCGGCCTACCTTAGAGTTTAGGATCGGAGACCACCCTCGTGTCGGCTTTCCTTTTAAAAGTCAATCTTGTGATGGTACCCTCTGGGTATGAGACCGCTTTCGTGTCGGCCTACCTTAGAGTTTAGGATCTGAGTCCGCCCTCGTGTCACCTTTCATTCTAAAATCCATCTTGTGATTGTACCGTCTGGTTATGAGACCGCCTTCATGTCTGCCTACCTTAAAATTAGGATCTGAGACCGCCCTCCTGTCGATTTTCCTTCTAAAATCCATCTTGTGATGGTACCCTCTGGTTATGAGACCGCCTTCGTGTCGGCCTACCTTATAGATTAGGATCTGAGACCGCCCTCGTGTCGGCTTTCCTTCTAAAATCCATCTTGTGATGGTACCCTCTGGTTATGAGGCCGCCTTCGTGTTGTCCTACCTTAGAGTTTAGGATCTGAGACCGGCCTCGTGTCGGCTTTCCTTCTAAAATCCATCTTGTGATGGTAACCTCTGGTTATGAGACCGCCTTCGTGTCGGCCTACCTTATAGTTTAGGATCTGAGAGTGCCCTCGTGTCAGCTTTCCTTCTAAAATATATCTGATGGTAACCTCTGGTTATGAGACCGCCATCGTGTCGACTTACCTTAGAGTATTGGATCTGTGACCGCCCTCGTGTCGGCTTTCCTTGCGAATATCCATCTTGTGATGCTAACCTCTGGTTATGAGACCGCCTTCGTGTCGGCCTACCTTAGAGTTTAGGATCTGAGACCGCCCTCTTGTCGACTTTCCTTCTAAAATCCATCTTGTGATGGTAACCTCTGGTTATGAGACCGCCTTCGTGTCGGCCTTCCTTAGAGATTAGGATCTGAGACCGCCCTCGTGTCGGCTTTCCTTCTAAAATCCATCTTGTGATGGTACCCTCTGGTTATGAGGCCGCCCTCGTGTTGGCCTACCTTAGAGTTTAGGATCTGAGACCTGCCTCGTGTCGGCATTCCTTCTAAAATCCATCTTGTGATGGTAACCTCTGGTTATGAGACCGCCTTCGTGTCGGCCTTCCTTAGAGTTTAGGATCTGAGACCGGCCTCGTGTTGGCTTTCCTTCTAAAATCCATCTTGTGATGGTAACCTCTGGTTATGAGACCGCCTTCGTGTCGGCCTACCTTAGAGTTTAGGATCTGAGACCGCCCTCGTGTCGGATTTCCTTCTAAAATCCATCTTGTGATGGTACCCTCTGGTTATGAGACCGCCTTCGTGTCGGCCTACCTTAGAGTTTAGGATCGGAGACCACCCTCGTGTCGGCTTTCCTTTTAAAAGTCAATCTTGTGATGGTACCCTCTGGGTATGAGACCGCTTTCGTGTCGGCCTACCTTAGAGTTTAGGATCTGAGTCCGCCCTCGTGTCACCTTTCATTCTAAAATCCATCTTGTGATTGTACCGTCTGGTTATGAGACCGCCTTCATGTCTGCCTACCTTAAAATTAGGATCTGAGACCGCCCTCCTGTCGACTTTCCTTCTAAAATCCATCTTGTGATGGTACCCTCTGGTTATGAGACCGCCTTCGTGTCGGCCTACCTTATAGATTAGGATCTGAGACCGCCCTCGTGTCGGCTTTCCTTCTAAAATCCATCTTGTGATGGTACCCTCTGGTTATGAGGCCGCCTTCGTGTTGTCCTACCTTAGAGTTTAGGATCTGAGACCGGCCTCGTGTCGGCTTTCCTTCTAAAATCCATCTTGTGATGGTAACCTCTGGTTATGAGACCGCCTTCGTGTCGGCCTACCTTATAGTTTAGGATCTGAGAGTGCCCTCGTGTCAGCTTTCCTTCTAAAATATATCTGATGGTAACCTCTGGTTATGAGACCGCCATCGTGTCGACTTACCTTAGAGTATTGGATCTGTGACCGCCCTCGTGTCGGCTTTCCTTGCGAATATCCATCTTGTGATGCTAACCTCTGGTTATGAGACCGCCTTCGTGTCGGCCTACCTTAGAGTTTAGGATCTGAGACCGCCCTCTTGTCGACTTTCCTTCTAAAATCCATCTTGTGATGGTAACCTCTGGTTATGAGACCGCCTTCGTGTCGGCCTTCCTTAGAGTTTAGGATCTGAGACCGCCCTCGTGTCGGCTTTCCTTCTAAAATCCATCTTGTGATGGTACCCTCTGGTTATGAGGCCGCCCTCGTGTTGGCCTACCTTAGAGTTTAGGATCTGAGACCGGCCTCGTGTCGGCTTTCCTTCTAAAATCCATCTTGTGATGGTAACCTCTAGTTATGAGACCGCCTTCGTGTCGGCCTTCCTTAGAGTTTAGGATCTGAGACCGGCCTCGTGTTGGCTTTCCTTCTAAAATCCATCTTGTGATGGTAACCTCTGGTTATGAGACCGCCTTCGTGTCGGCCTACCTTAGAGTTTAGGATCTGAGACCACCCTCGTGTCGGATTTCCTTCTAAAATCCATCTTGTGATGGTACCCTCTGGTTATGAGACCGCCTTCGTGTCGGCCTACCTTAGAGTTTAGGATCGGACACCGGCCTCGTGTCGGATTTCCTTCTAAAATCCATCTTGTGATGGTACCCTCTGGTTATGAGACCGCCTTCGTGTCGGCCTACCTTAGAGTTTAGGATCGGAGACCACCCTCGTGTCGGCTTTCCTTTTAAAAGTCAATCTTGTGATGGTACCCTCTGGGTATGAGACCGCTTTCGTGTCGGCCTACCTTAGAGTTTAGGATCTGAGTCCGCCCTCGTGTCACCTTTCATTCTAAAATCCATCTTGTGATTGTACCGTCTGGTTATGAGACCGCCTTCATGTCTGCCTACCTTAAAATTAGGATCTGAGACCGCCCTCGTGTCGACTTTCCTTCTAAAATCCATCTTGTGATGGTACCCTCTGGTTATGAGACCGCCTTCGTGTTGGCCTACGTTAGAGTTTAGGATCTGAGACCGGCCTCGTGTCGGCTTTCCTTCTAAAATCCATCTTGTGATGGTAACCTCTGGTTATGAGACCGCCTTCGTGTCGGCCTACCTTATAGTTTAGGATCTGAGAGTGCCCTCGTGTCAGCTTTCCTTCTAAAATATATCTGATGGTAACCTCTGGTTATGAGACCGCCATCGTGTCGACTTACCTTAGAGTATTGGATCTGTGACCGCCCTCGTGTCGGCTTTCCTTACGAATATCCATCTTGTGATGCTAACCTCTGGTTATGAGACCGCCTTCGTGTCGGCCTAGCTTAGAGTTTAGGATCTGAGACTGCCCTCCTGTCGACTTTCCTTCTAAAATCCATCTTGTGATGGTAACCTCTGGTTATGAGACCGCCTTCGTGTCGGCCTTCCTTAGAGTTTAGGATCTGAGACCGCCCTCGTGTCGGCTTTCCTTCTAAAATCCATCTTGTGATGGTACCCTCTGGTTATGAGGCCGCCCTCGTGTTGGCCTACCTTAGAGTTTAGGATCTGAGACCGGCCTCGTGTCGGCTTTCCTTCTAAAATCCATCTTGTGATGGTAACCTCTGGTTATGAGACCGCCTTCGTGTCGGCCTTCCTTAGAGTTTAGGATCTGAGACCGGCCTCGTGTTGGCTTTCCTTCTAAAATCCATCTTGTGATGGTAACCTCTGGTTATGAGACCGCCTTCGTGTCGGCCTACCTTAGAGTTTAGGATCTGAGACCGCCCTCGTGTCAGATTTCCTTCTAAAATCCATCTTGTGATGGTACCCTCTGGTTATGAGACCGCCTTCGTGTCGGCCTACCTTAGAGTTTAGGATCGGAGACCTCCCTCGTGTCGACTTTCCTTTTAAAAGTCAATCTTGTGATGGTACCCTCTGGGTATGAGACCGCTTTCGTGTCGGCCTACCTTAGAGTTTAGGATCTAAGTCCGCCCTCGTGTCACCTTTCATTCTAAAATCCATCTTGTGATTGTACCGTCTGGTTATGAGACCGCCTTCATGTCTGCCTACCTTAAAATTAGGATCTGAGACCGCCCTCCTGTCGACTTTCCTTCTAAAATCCATCTTGTGATGGTAACCACTGGTTATGAGACCGCCTTCGTGTCGGCCTACCTTATAGATTAGGATCTGAGACCGCCCTCGTGTCGGCTTTCCTTCTAAAATCTATCTTGTGATGGTACCCTCTGGTTATGAGGCCGCCTTCGTGTTGTCCTACCTTAGAGTTTAGGATCTGAGACCGGCCTCGTGTCGGCTTTCCTTCTAAAATCCATCTTGTGATGGTAACCTCTGGTTATGAGACCGCCTTCGTGTCGGCCTACCTTATAGTTTAGGATCTGAGAGCGCCCTCGTGTCAGCTTTCCTTCTAAAATATATCTGATGGTAACCTCTGGTTATGAGACCGCCATCGTGTCGACTTACCTTAGAGTATTGGATCTGTGACCGCCCTCGTGTCGGCTTTCCTTGCGAAAATCCATCTTGTGATGCTAACCTCTGGTTATGAGACCGCCTTCGTGTCGGCCTACCTTAGAGTTTAGGATCTGAGACCGCCCTCCTGTCAACTTTCCTTCTAAAATCCATCTTGTGATGGTAACCTCTGGTTATGAGACCGCCTTCGTGTCGGCCTGCCTTAGAGATTAGGATCTGAGACCGCCCTCGTGTCGGCTTTCCTTCTAAAATCCATCTTGTGATGGTACCCTCTGGTTATGAGGCCGCCCTCGTGTTGGCCTACCTTAGAGTTTAGGATCTGAGACCTGCCTCGTGTCGGCATTCCTTCTAAAATCCATCTTGTGATGGTAACCTCTGGTTATGAGACCGCCTTCGTGTCGGCCTTCCTTAGAGTTTAGGATCTGAGACCGGCCTCGTGTTGGCTTTCCTTCTAAAATCCATCTTGTGATGGTAACCTCTGGTTATGAGACCGCCTTCGTGTCGGCCTACCTTAGAGTTTAGGATCTGAGACCGCCCTCGTGTCGGATTTCCTTCTAAAATCCATCTTGTGATGGTACCCTCTGGTTATGAGACCGCCTTCGTGTCGGCCTACCTTAGAGTTTAGGATCGGAGACCACCCTCGTGTCGGCTTTCCTTTTAAAAGTCAATCTTGTGATGGTACCCTCTGGGTATGAGACCGCTTTCGTGTCGGCCTACCTTAGAGTTTAGGATCTGAGTCCGCCCTCGTGTCACCTTTCATTCTAAAATCCATCTTGTGATTGTACCGTCTGGTTATGAGACCGCCTTCATGTCTGCCTACCTTAAAATTAGGATCTGAGACCGCCCTCCTGTCGATTTTCCTTCTAAAATCCATCTTGTGATGGTACCCTCTGGTTATGAGACCGCCTTCGTGTCGGCCTACCTTATAGATTAGGATCTGAGACCGCCCTCGTGTCGGCTTTCCTTCTAAAATCCATCTTGTGATGGTACCCTCTGGTTATGAGGCCGCCTTCGTGTTGTCCTACCTTAGAGTTTAGGATCTGAGACCGGCCTCGTGTCGGCTTTCCTTCTAAAATCCATCTTGTGATGGTAACCTCTGGTTATGAGACCGCCTTCGTGTCGGCCTACCTTATAGTTTAGGATCTGAGAGTGCCCTCGTGTCAGCTTTCCTTCTAAAATATATCTGATGGTAACCTCTGGTTATGAGACCGCCATCGTGTCGACTTACCTTAGAGTATTGGATCTGTGACCGCCCTCGTGTCGGCTTTCCTTGCGAATATCCATCTTGTGATGCTAACCTCTGGTTATGAGACCGCCTTCGTGTCGGCCTACCTTAGAGTTTAGGATCTGAGACCGCCCTCTTGTCGACTTTCCTTCTAAAATCCATCTTGTGATGGTAACCTCTGGTTATGAGACCGCCTTCGTGTCGGCCTTCCTTAGAGATTAGGATCTGAGACCGCCCTCGTGTCGGCTTTCCTTCTAAAATCCATCTTGTGATGGTACCCTCTGGTTATGAGGCCGCCCTCGTGTTGGCCTACCTTAGAGTTTAGGATCTGAGACCTGCCTCGTGTCGGCATTCCTTCTAAAATCCATCTTGTGATGGTAACCTCTGGTTATGAGACCGCCTTCGTGTCGGCCTTCCTTAGAGTTTAGGATCTGAGACCGGCCTCGTGTTGGCTTTCCTTCTAAAATCCATCTTGTGATGGTAACCTCTGGTTATGAGACCGCCTTCGTGTCGGCCTACCTTAGAGTTTAGGATCTGAGACCGCCCTCGTGTCGGATTTCCTTCTAAAATCCATCTTGTGATGGTACCCTCTGGTTATGAGACCGCCTTCGTGTCGGCCTACCTTAGAGTTTAGGATCGGAGACCACCCTCGTGTCGGCTTTCCTTTTAAAAGTCAATCTTGTGATGGTACCCTCTGGGTATGAGACCGCTTTCGTGTCGGCCTACCTTAGAGTTTAGGATCTGAGTCCGCCCTCGTGTCACCTTTCATTCTAAAATCCATCTTGTGATTGTACCGTCTGGTTATGAGACCGCCTTCATGTCTGCCTACCTTAAAATTAGGATCTGAGACCGCCCTCCTGTCGACTTTCCTTCTAAAATCCATCTTGTGATGGTACCCTCTGGTTATGAGACCGCCTTCGTGTCGGCCTACCTTATAGATTAGGATCTGAGACCGCCCTCGTGTCGGCTTTCCTTCTAAAATCCATCTTGTGATGGTACCCTCTGGTTATGAGGCCGCCTTCGTGTTGTCCTACCTTAGAGTTTAGGATCTGAGACCGGCCTCGTGTCGGCTTTCCTTCTAAAATCCATCTTGTGATGGTAACCTCTGGTTATGAGACCGCCTTCGTGTCGGCCTACCTTATAGTTTAGGATCTGAGAGTGCCCTCGTGTCAGCTTTCCTTCTAAAATATATCTGATGGTAACCTCTGGTTATGAGACCGCCATCGTGTCGACTTACCTTAGAGTATTGGATCTGTGACCGCCCTCGTGTCGGCTTTCCTTGCGAATATCCATCTTGTGATGCTAACCTCTGGTTATGAGACCGCCTTCGTGTCGGCCTACCTTAGAGTTTAGGATCTGAGACCGCCCTCTTGTCGACTTTCCTTCTAAAATCCATCTTGTGATGGTAACCTCTGGTTATGAGACCGCCTTCGTGTCGGCCTTCCTTAGAGTTTAGGATCTGAGACCGCCCTCGTGTCGGCTTTCCTTCTAAAATCCATCTTGTGATGGTACCCTCTGGTTATGAGGCCGCCCTCGTGTTGGCCTACCTTAGAGTTTAGGATCTGAGACCGGCCTCGTGTCGGCTTTCCTTCTAAAATCCATCTTGTGATGGTAACCTCTAGTTATGAGACCGCCTTCGTGTCGGCCTTCCTTAGAGTTTAGGATCTGAGACCGGCCTCGTGTTGGCTTTCCTTCTAAAATCCATCTTGTGATGGTAACCTCTGGTTATGAGACCGCCTTCGTGTCGGCCTACCTTAGAGTTTAGGATCTGAGACCACCCTCGTGTCGGATTTCCTTCTAAAATCCATCTTGTGATGGTACCCTCTGGTTATGAGACCGCCTTCGTGTCGGCCTACCTTAGAGTTTAGGATCGGACACCGGCCTCGTGTCGGCTTTCCTTCTAAAATCCATCTTGTGATGGTAACCTCTGGTTATGAGACCGCCTTCGTGTCGGCCTTCCTTAGAGTATAGGATCTGGGACCGGCCTCGTGTTGGCTTTCCTTCTAAAATCCATTTTGTGATGGTAACCTCTAGTTATAAGACCGCCTTCGTGTCGGCCTACCTTAGAGTTTAGGATCTGAGACCGCCCACGTGTCGGATTTCCTTCTAAAATCCATCTTGTGATGGTACCCACTGGTTATGAGACCGCCTTCGTGTTGGCCTACCTTAGAGTTTAGGATTTGAGACCGCCCTCGTGTCGGCTTTCCTTCTAAAATCCATCTTTTGATGGTACCTTCTAGTTATGAGACCGCCTTCGTGTCGGTCTACCTTAGAGATTAGGATCTGAGACCGCCCTCGTGTCGGCTTTCCTTCAAAAATCCATCTTGTAATGGTACCCTCTTGTTATGAGACCGCCTTCGTGTTGGCTTACCTTAGAGTTTAGGATCTGAGACCGGCCTCGGGCGGCTTTCCTGCTAAAATCAATCTTGTGAAGGTAACCTCTGGTTATGAGACCGCCTTCTTGTCGGCCTTCCTTAGAGTTTAGGATCTGAGACCGGCCTCGTGTCAGCTTTCCTTCTAAAATCCATCTTGTGATGGTAACCTCTGGTTATGAGACCGCCTTTGTGTTGTCCTACCTTAGAGTTTAGGATCTGAGACCGGCCTCGTGTCGGCTTTCCTTCTAAAATCCATCTTGTGATGGTAACCTCTGGTTATGAGACCGCCTTCGTGTCGGCCTACCTTATAGTTTAGGATCGGAGAGTGCCCTCGTGTCAGCTTTCCTTCTAAAATATATCTGATGGTAACCTCTGGTTATGAGACCGCCATCGTGTCGACTTACCTTAGAGTATTGGATCTGTGACCGCCCTCGTGTCGGCTTTCCTTCTAAAATCCATCTTGTGATGGTACCCTCTGGTTATGAGGCCGCCTTCGTGTTGTCCTACCTTAGAGTTTAGGATCTGAGACCGCCCTCGTGTCGGCTTTCCTTCTAAAATCCATCTTGTGATGGTACCCTCTGGTTATGAGGCCGCCTTCGTGTTGTCCTACCTTAGAGTTTAGGATCTGAGACCGGCCTCGTGTCGGCTTTCCTTCTAAAATCCATCTTGTGATGGTAACCTCTGGTTATGAGACCGCCTTCGTGTCGGCCTACCTTATAGTTTAGGATCTGAGAGGGCCCTCGTGTCAGCTTTCCTTCTAAAATATATCTGATGGTAACCTCTGGTTATGAGACCGCCATCGTGTCGACTTACCTTAGAGTATTGGATCTGTGACCGCCCTCGTGTCGGCTTTCCTTGCGAAAATCCATCTTGTGATGCTAACCTCTGGTTATGAGACCGCCTTCGTGTCGGCCTACCTTAGAGTTTAGGATCTGAGACCGCCCTCCTGTCGACTTTCCTTCTAAAATCCATCTTGTGATGGTAACCTCTGGTTATGAGACCGCCTTCGTGTCGGCCTGCCTTAGAGATTAGGATCTGAGACCGCCCTCGTGTCGGCTTTCCTTCTAAAATCCATCTTGTGATGGTACCCTCTGGTTATGAGGCCGCCCTCGTGTTGGCCTACCATAGAGTTTAGGATCTGAGACCGGCCTCGTGTCGGCTTTCCTTCTAAAATCCATCTTGTGATGGTAACCTCTGGTTATGAGACCGCCTTCGTGTCGGCCTTTCTTAGAGTTTAGGATCTGAGACCGGCCTCGTGTTGGCTTTCCTTCTAAAATCCATCTTGTGATGGTAACCTCTGGTTATGAGACCGCCTTCGTGTCGGCCTACCTTAGAGTTTAGGATCTGAGACCGCCCTCGTGTCGGATTTCCTTCTAAAATCCATCTTGTGATGGTACCCTCTGGTTATGAGACCGCCTTCGTGTCGGCCTACCTTAGAGTTTAGGATCGGAGACCACCCTCGTGTCGGCTTTCCTTTTAAAAGTCAATCTTGTGATGGTACCCTCTGGGTATGAGACCGCTTTCGTGTCGGCCTACCTTAGAGTTTAGGATCTGAGTCCGCCCTCGTGTCACCTTTCATTCTAAAATCCATCTTGTGATTGTACCGTCTGGTTATGAGACCGCCTTCATGTCTGCCTACCTTAAAATTAGGATCTGAGACCGCCCTCGTGTCGACTTTCCTTCTAAAATCCATCTTGTGATGGTACCCTCTGGTTATGAGACCGCCTTCGTGTTGGCCTACGTTAGAGTTTAGGATCTGAGACCGGCCTCGTGTCGGCTTTCCTTCTAAAATCCATCTTGTGATGGTAACCTCTGGTTATGAGACCGCCTTCGTGTCGGCCTACCTTATAGTTTAGAATCTGAGAGTGCCCTCGTGTCAGCTTTCCTTCTAAAATATATCTGATGGTAACCTCTGGTTATGAGACCGCCATCGTGTCGACTTACCTTAGAGTATTGGATCTGTGACCGCCCTCGTGTCGGCTTTCCTTACGAATATCCATCTTGTGATGCTAACCTCTGGTTATGAGACCGCCTTCGTGTCGGCCTAGCTTAGAGTTTAGGATCTGAGACTGCCCTCCTGTCGACTTTCCTTCTAAAATCCATCTTGTGATGGTAACCTCTGGTTATGAGACCGCCTTCGTGTCGGCCTTCCTTAGAGTTTAGGATCTGAGACCGCCCTCGTGTCGGCTTTCCTTCTAAAATCCATCTTGTGATGGTACCCTCTGGTTATGAGGCCGCCCTCGTGTTGGCCTACCTTAGAGTTTAGGATCTGAGACCGGCCTCGTGTCGGCTTTCCTTCTAAAATCCATCTTGTGATGGTAACCTCTGGTTATGAGACCGCCTTCGTGTCGGCCTTCCTTAGAGTTTAGGATCTGAGACCGGCCTCGTGTTGGCTTTCCTTCTAAAATCCATCTTGTGATGGTAACCTCTGGTTATGAGACCGCCTTCGTGTCGGCCTACCTTAGAGTTTAGGATCTGAGACCGCCCTCGTGTCAGATTTCCTTCTAAAATCCATCTTGTGATGGTACCCTCTGGTTATGAGACCGCCTTCGTGTCGGCCTACCTTAGAGTTTAGGATCGGAGACCTCCCTCGTGTCGACTTTCCTTTTAAAAGTCAATCTTGTGATGGTACCCTCTGGGTATGAGACCGCTTTCGTGTCGGCCTACCTTAGAGTTTAGGATCTAAGTCCGCCCTCGTGTCACCTTTCATTCTAAAATCCATCTTGTGATTGTACCGTCTGGTTATGAGACCGCCTTCATGTCTGCCTACCTTAAAATTAGGATCTGAGACCGCCCTCCTGTCGACTTTCCTTCTAAAATCCATCTTGTGATGGTAACCACTGGTTATGAGACCGCCTTCGTGTCGGCCTACCTTATAGATTAGGATCTGAGACCGCCCTCGTGTCGGCTTTCCTTCTAAAATCTATCTTGTGATGGTACCCTCTGGTTATGAGGCCGCCTTCGTGTTGTCCTACCTTAGAGTTTAGGATCTGAGACCGGCCTCGTGTCGGCTTTCCTTCTAAAATCCATCTTGTGATGGTAACCTCTGGTTATGAGACCGCCTTCGTGTCGGCCTACCTTATAGTTTAGGATCTGAGAGCGCCCTCGTGTCAGCTTTCCTTCTAAAATATATCTGATGGTAACCTCTGGTTATGAGACCGCCATCGTGTCGACTTACCTTAGAGTATTGGATCTGTGACCGCCCTCGTGTCGGCTTTCCTTGCGAAAATCCATCTTGTGATGCTAACCTCTGGTTATGAGACCGCCTTCGTGTCGGCCTACCTTAGAGTTTAGGATCTGAGACCGCCCTCCTGTCAACTTTCCTTCTAAAATCCATCTTGTGATGGTAACCTCTGGTTATGAGACCGCCTTCGTGTCGGCCTGCCTTAGAGATTAGGATCTGAGACCGCCCTCGTGTCGGCTTTCCTTCTAAAATCCATCTTGTGATGGTACCCTCTGGTTATGAGGCCTCCCTCGTGTTGGCCTACCTTAGAGTTTAGGATCTGAGACCTGCCTCGTGTCGGCATTCCTTCTAAAATCCATCTTGTGATGGTAACCTCTGGTTATGAGACCGCCTTCGTGTCGGCCTTCCTTAGAGTTTAGGATCTGAGACCGGCCTCGTGTTGGCTTTCCTTCTAAAATCCATCTTGTGATGGTAACCTCTGGTTATGAGACCGCCTTCGTGTCGGCCTACCTTAGAGTTTAGGATCTGAGACCGCCCTCGTGTCGGATTTCCTTCTAAAATCCATCTTGTGATGGTACCCTCTGGATTTGAGACCGCCTTCGTGTCGGCCTACCTTAGAGTTTAGGATCGGAGACCACCCTCGTGTCGGCTTTCCTTTTAAAAGTCAATCTTGTGATGGTACCCTCTGGGTATGAGACCGCTTTCGTGTCGGCCTACCTTAGAGTTTAGGATCTGAGTCCGCCCTCGTGTCACCTTTCATTCTAAAATCCATCTTGTGATTGTACCGTCTGGTTATGAGACCGCCTTCATGTCTGCCTACCTTAAAATTAGGATCTGAGACCGCCCTCCTGTCGACTTTCCTTCTAAAATCCATCTTGTGATGGTACCCTCTGGTTATGAGACCGCCTTCGTGTCGGCCTACCTTATAGATTAGGATCTGAGACCGCCCTCGTGTCGGCTTTCCTTCTAAAATCCATCTTGTGATGGTACCCTCTGGTTATGAGGCCGCCTTCGTGTTGTCCTACCTTAGAGTTTAGGATCTGAGACCGGCCTCGTGTCGGCTTTCCTTCTAAAATCCATCTTGTGATGGTAACCTCTGGTTATGAGACCGCCTTCGTGTCGGCCTACCTTATAGTTTAGGATCTGAGAGTGCCCTCGTGTCAGCTTTCCTTCTAAAATATATCTGATGGTAACCTCTGGTTATGAGACCGCCATCGTGTCGACTTACCTTAGAGTATTGGATCTGTGACCGCCCTCGTGTCGGCTTTCCTTGCGAATATCCATCTTGTGATGCTAACCTCTGGTTATGAGACCGCCTTCGTGTCGGCCTACCTTAGAGTTTAGGATCTGAGACCGCCCTCTTGTCGACTTTCCTTCTAAAATCCATCTTGTGATGGTAACCTCTGGTTATGAGACCGCCTTCGTGTCGGCCTTCCTTAGAGTTTAGGATCTGAGACCGCCCTCGTGTCGGCTTTCCTTCTAAAATCCATCTTGTGATGGTACCCTCTGGTTATGAGGCCGCCCTCGTGTTGGCCTACCTTAGAGTTTAGGATCTGAGACCGGCCTCGTGTCGGCTTTCCTTCTAAAATCCATCTTGTGATGGTAACCTCTAGTTATGAGATCGCCTTCGTGTCGGCCTTCCTTAGAGTTTAGGATCTGAGACCGGCCTCGTGTTGGCTTTCCTTCTAAAATCCATCTTGTGATGGTAACCTCTGGTTATGAGACCGCCTTCGTGTCGGCCTACCTTAGAGTTTAGGATCTGAGACCGCCCTCGTGTCAGATTTCCTTCTAAAATCCATCTTGTGATGGTACCCTCTGGTTATGAGACCGCCTTCGTGTCGGCCTACCTTAGAGTTTAGGATCGGAGACCTCCCTCGTGTCGACTTTCCTTTTAAAAGTCAATCTTGTGATGGTACCCTCTGGGTATGAGACCGCTTTCGTGTCGGCCTACCTTAGAGTTTAGGATCTGAGTCCGCCCTCGTGTCACCTTTCATTCTAAAATCCATCTTGTGATTGTACCGTCTGGTTATGAGACCGCCTTCATGTCTGCCTACCTTAAAATTAGGATCTGAGACCGCCCTCCTGTCGACTTTCCTTCAAAAATCCATCTTGTGATGGTAACCTCTGGTTATGAGACCGCCTTCGTGTCGGCCTACCTTATAGATTAGGATCTGAGACCGCCCTCGTGTCGGCTTTCCTTCTAAAATCCATCTTGTGATGGTACCCTCTGGTTATGAGGCCGCCTTCGTGTTGTCCTACCTTAGAGGTTAGGATCTGAGACCGGCCTCGTGTCGGCTTTCCTTCTAAAATCCATCTTGTGATGGTAACCTCTGGTTATGAGACCGCCTTCGTGTCGGCCTACCTTATAGTTTAGGATCTGAGAGCGCCCTCGTGTCAGCTTTCCTTCTAAAATATATCTGATGGTAACCTCTGGTTATGAGACCGCCATCGTGTCGACTTACCTTAGAGTATTGGATCTGTGACCGCCCTCGTGTCGGCTTTCCTTGCGAAAATCCATCTTGTGATGCTAACCTCTGGTTATGAGACCGCCTTCGTGTCGGCCTACCTTAGAGTTTAGGATCTGAGACCGCCCTCCTGTCGACTTTCCTTCTAAAATCCATCTTGTGATGGTAACCTCTGGTTATGAGACCGCCTTCGTGTCGGCCTGCCTTAGAGATTAGGATCTGAGACCGCCCTCGTGTCGGCTTTCCTTCTAAAATCCATCTTGTGATGGTACCCTCTGGTTATGAGGCCGCCCTCGTGTTGGCCTACCTTAGAGTTTAGGATCTGAGACCTGCCTCGTGTCGGCTTTCCTTCTAAAATCCATCTTGTGATGGTAACCTCTGGTTATGAGACCGCCTTCGTGTCGGCCTTCCTTAGAGTTTAGGATCTGAGACCGGCCTCGTGTTGGCTTTCCTTCTAAAATCCATCTTGTGATGGTAACCTCTGGTTATGAGACCGCCTTCGTGTCGGCCTACCTTAGAGTTTAGGATCTGAGACCGCCCTCGTGTCGGATTTCCTTCTAAAATCCATCTTGTGATGGTACCCTCTGGTTATGAGACCGCCTTCGTGTCGGCCTACCTTAGAGTTTAGGATCGGAGACCACCCTCGTGTCGGCTTTCCTTTTAAAAGTCAATCTTGTGATGGTACCCTCTGGGTATGAGACCGCTTTCGTGTCGGCCTACCTTAGAGTTTAGGATCTGAGTCCGCCCTCGTGTCACCTTTCATTCTAAAATACATCTTGTGATTGTACCGTCTGGTTATGAGACCGCCTTCATGTCTGCCTACCTTAAAATTAGGATCTGAGACCGCCCTCGTGTCGACTTTCCTTCTAAAATCCATCTTGTGATGGTACCCTCTGGTTATGAGACTGCCTTCGTGTTGGCCTACCTTAGAGTTTAGGATCTGAGACCGGCCTCGTGTCGGCTTTCCTTCTTAAATCAATCTTGTGATGGTAACCTCTGGTTATATGACCGCCTTCGTGTCGGCCTACCTTATAGTTTAGGATCTGAGAGCGCCCTCGTGTCAGCTTTCCTTCTAATATCTATCTGATGGTAACCTCTGATTATGAGACCGCCATCGTGTCGACCTACCTTAGAGTTTTAGATCTGTGACCGCCCTCGTGTCGGCTTTCCTTTCGAAAATCCATCTTGTGATGCTAACCTCTGGTTATGAGACCGCCTTCGTGTCGGTCTACCTTAGAGTTTAGGATCTGAGACCGCCCTCCTGTCGACTTTCCTTCTAAAATCCATCTTGTGATGGTAACCTCTGGTTATGAGACCGCCTTCGTGTCGGCCTACCTTAGAGATTAGGATCTGAGACCGTCCTCGTGTCGGCTTTCCTTCTAAAATCCATCTTGTGATGGTACCCTCTGGTTATGAGACCGCCTTCGTGTTGGCCTACCTTAGAGTTTAGGATCTGAGACCGGCCTCGGGCGGCTTTCCTGCTAAAATCAATCTTGTGAAGGTAACCTATGGTTATGAGACCGCCTTCGTGTCGGCCTTCCTTAGAGTTTAGGATCTGAGACCGGCCTCGTGTCGGCTTTCCTTCTAAAATCCATCTTGTGATGGTAACCTCTGGTTATGAGACCGCCTTCGTGTCGGCCTACCTTATAATTCAGGATCTGAGAGGGCCCGTGTCAGCTTTCCTTCTAAAATATATCTGATGGTAACCTCTGGTTATGAGACCGCCATCGTGTCGACCTACCTTAGAGTTTTGGATCTGTGATCGCCCTCGTGTCGGCTTTCCTTTCGAAAATCCATCTTGTGATGCTAACCTCTGGTTATGAGACCGCCTTCGTGTCGGCCTACATTAGAGTTTAGGATCTGAGACCGCCCTCCTGTCGACTTTCCTTCTAAAATCCATCTTGTGATGGTAACCTCTGGTTATGAGACCGCCTTCGTGTCGGCCTACCTTATAGATTAGGATCTGAGACCGCCCTCGTGTCGGCTTTCCTTCTAAAATCCATCTTGTGATGGTACCCTCTGGTTATGAGGCCGCCTTCGTGTTGTCCTACCTTAGAGTTTAGGATCTGAGACCGGCCTCGTGTCGGCTTTCCTTCTAAAATCCATCTTGTGATGGTAACCTCTGGTTATGAGACCGCCTTCGTGTCGGCCTACCTTATAGTTTAGGATCTGAGAGTGCCCTCGTGTCAGCTTTCCTTCTAAAATATATCTGATGGTAACCTCTGGTTATGAGACCGCCATCGTGTCGACTTACCTTAGAGTATTGGATCTGTGACCGCCCTCGTGTCGGCTTTCCTTGCGAAAATCCATCTTGTGATGCTAACCTCTGGTTATGAGACCGCCTTCGTGTCGGCCTACCTTAGAGTTTAGGATCTGAGACCGCCCTCCTGTCGACTTTCCTTCTAAAATCCATCTTGTGATGGTAACCTCTGGTTATGAGACCGCCTTCGTGTCGGCCTGCCTTAGAGATTAGGATCTGAGACCGCCCTCGTGTCGGCTTTCCTTCTAAAATCTATCTTGTGATGGTACCCTCTGGTTATGAGGCCGCCCTCGTGTTGGCCTACCATAGAGTTTAGGATCTGAGACCGGCCTCGTGTCGGCTTTCCTTCTAAAATCCATCTTGTGATGGTAACCTCTGGTTATGAGACCGCCTTCGTGTCGGCCTTCCTTAGAGTTTAGGATCTGAGACCGGCCTCGTGTTGGCTTTCCTTCTAAAATCCATCTTGTGATGGTAACCTCTGGTTATGAGACCGCCTTCGTGTCGGCCTACCTTAGAGTTTAGGATCTGAGACCGCCCTCGTGTCGGATTTCCTTCTAAAATCCATCTTGTGATGGTACCCTCTGGTTATGAGACCGCCTTCGTGTCGGCCTACCTTAGAGTTTAGGATCGGAGACCACCCTCGTGTCGGCTTTCCTTTTAAAAGTCAATCTTGTGATGGTACCCTCTGGGTATGAGACCGCTTTCGTGTCGGCCTACCTTAGAGTTTAGGATCTGAGTCCGCCTTCGTGTCACCTTTCATTCAAAAATCCATCTTGTGATTGTACCGTCTGGTTATGAGAGCGCCTTCATGTCTGCCTACCTTAAAATTAGGATCTGAGACCGCCCTCCTGTCGACTTTCCTTCTAAAATCCATCTTGTGATGGTAACCTCTGGTTATGAGACCGCCTTCGTGTCGGCCTACCTTATAGATTAGGATCTGAGACCGCCCTCGTGTCGGCTTTCCTTCTAAAATCCATCTTGTGATGGTACCCTCTGGTTATGAGGCCGCCTTCGTGTTGTCCTACCTTAGAGTTTACGATCTGAGACCGGCCTCGTGTCGGCTTTCCTTCTAAAATCCATCTTGTGATGGTAACCTCTGGTTATGAGACCGCCTTCGTGTCGGCCTACCTTATAGTTTAGGATCTGAGAGCGCCCTCGTGTCAGCTTTCCTTCTAAAATATATCTGATGGTAACCTCTGGTTATGAGACCGCCATCGTGTCGACTTACCTTAGAGTATTGGATCTGTGACCGCCCTCGTGTCGGCTTTCCTTGCGAAAATCCATCTTGTGATGCTAACCTCTGGTTATGAGACCGCCTTCGTGTCGGCCTACCTTAGAGTTTAGGATCTGAGACCGCCCTCCTGTCGACTTTCCTTCTAAAATCCATCTTGTGATGGTAACCTCTGGTTATGAGACCGCCTTCGTGTCGGCCTGCCTTAGAGATTAGGATCTGAGACCGCCCTCGTGTCGGCTTTCCTTCTAAAATCCATCTTGTGATGGTACCCTCTGGTTATGAGGCCGCCCTCGTGTTGGCCTACCTTAGAGTTTAGGATCTGAGA
This sequence comes from Lathyrus tuberosus, assembly GCA_022829125.1. Taxonomy (NCBI): domain Eukaryota; kingdom Viridiplantae; phylum Streptophyta; class Magnoliopsida; order Fabales; family Fabaceae; genus Lathyrus; species Lathyrus tuberosus. The sequence goes on from JALAZF010000038.1 coordinate 12,991,114, forward strand.
CCTGCCTCGTGTCGTCTTTCCTTCTAAATTCCATCTTGTGATGGTAACCTCTGGTTATGAGACCGCCTTCGTGTCGGCCTTCCTTAGAGTTTAGGATCTGAGACCGGCCTCGTGTTGGCTTTCCTTCTAAAATCCATCTTGTGATGGTAACCTCTGGTTATGAGACCGCCTTCGTGTCGGCCTACCTTAGAGTTTAGGATCTGAGACCGCCCTCGTGTCGGATTTCCTTCTAAAATCCATCTTGTGATGGTACCCTCTGGTTATGAGACCGCCTTCGTGTCGGCCTACCTTAGAGTTTAGGATCGGAGACCACCCTCGTGTCGGCTTTCCTTTTAAAAGTCAATCTTGTGATGGTACCCTCTGGGTATGAGACCGCTTTCGTGTCGGCCTACCTTAGAGTTTAGGATCTGAGTCCGCCCTCGTGTCACCTTTCATTCTAAAATCCATCTTGTGATTGTACCGTCTGGTTATGAGACCGCCTTCATGTCTGCCTACCTTAAAATTAGGATCTGAGACCGCCCTCGTGTCGACTTTCCTTCTAAAATCCATCTTGTGATGGTACCCTCTGGTTATGAGACCGCCTTCGTGTTGGCCTACGTTAGAGTTTAGGATCTGAGACCGGCCTCGTGTCGGCTTTCCTTCTAAAATCAATCTTGTGATGGTAACCTCTGGTTATATGACCGCCTTCGTGTCGGCCTACCTTATAGTTTAGGATCTGAGAGCGCCCTCGTGTCAGCTTTCCTTCTAATATCTATCTGATGGTAACCTCTGATTATGAGACCGCCATCGTGTCGACCTACCTTAGAGTTTTAGATCTGTGACCGCCCTCGTGTCGGCTTTCATTTCGAAAATCCATCTTGTGATGCTAACCTCTGGTTATGAGACCGCCTTCGTGTCGGTCTACCTTAGAGTTTAGGATCTGAGACCGCCCTCCTGTCGACTTTCCTTCTAAAATCCATCTTGTGATGGTAACCTCTGGTTATGAGACCGCCTTCGTGTCGGCCTACCTTAGAGATTAGGATCTGAGACCGTCCTCGTGTCGGCTTTCCTTCTAAAATCCATCTTGTGATGGTACCCTCTAGTTATGAGACCGTCTTCGTGTTGGCCTACCTTAGAGTTTAGGATCTGAGACCGGCCTCGGGCGGCTTTCCTGCTAAAATCAATCTTGTGAAGGTAACCTATGGTTATGAGACCGCCTTCGTGTCGGCCTTCCTTAGAGTTTAGGATCTGAGACCGGCCTCGTGTCGGCTTTCCTTCTAAAATCCATCTTGTGATGGTAACCTCTGGTTATGAGACCGCCTTCATGTCGGCCTACCTTATAATTTAGGATCTGAGAGCGCCCTCGTGTCAGCTTTCCTTCTAAAATATATCTGATGGTAACCTCTGGTTATGAGACCGCCATCGTGTCGACTTACCTTAGAGTATTGGATCTGTGACCGCCCTCGTGTCGGCTTTCCTTGCGAAAATCCATCTTGTGATGCTAACCTCTGGTTATGAGACCGCCTTCGTGTCGGCCTACCTTAGAGTTTAGGATCTGAGACCGCCCTCCTGTCGACTTTCCTTCTAAAATCCATCTTGTGATGGTAACCTCTGGTTATGAGACCGCCTTCGTGTCGGCCTGCCTTAGAGATTAGGATCGGAGACCGCCCTCGTGTCGGCTTTCCTTCTAAAATCCATCTTGTGATGGTACCCTCTGGTTATGAGGCCGCCCTCGTGTTGGCCTACCTTAGAGTTTAGGATCTGAGACCTGCCTCGTGTCGGCTTTCCTTCTAAAATCCATCTTGTGATGGTAACCTCTGGTTATGAGACCGCCTTCGTGTCGGCCTTCCTTAGAGTTTAGGATCTGAGACCGGCCTCGTGTTGGCTTTCCTTCTAAAATCCATCTTGTGATGGTAACCTCTGGTTATGAGACCGCCTTCGTGTCGGCCTACCTTAGAGTTTAGGATCTGAGACCGCCCTCGTGTCGGATTTCCTTCTAAAATCCATCTTGTGATGGTACCCTCTGGTTATGAGACCGCCTTCGTGTCGGCCTACCTTAGAGTTTAGGATCGGAGACCACCCTCGTGTCGGCTTTCCTTTTAAAAGTCAATCTTGTGATGGTACCCTCTGGGTATGAGACCGCTTTCGTGTCGGCCTACCTTAGAGTTTAGGATCTGAGTCCGCCCTCGTGTCACCTTTCATTCTAAAATCCATCTTGTGATTGTACCGTCTGGTTATGAGACCGCCTTCATGTCTGCCTACCTTAAAATTAGGATCTGAGACCGCCCTCGTGTCGACTTTCCTTCTAAAATCCATCTTGTGATGGTACCCTCTGGTTATGAGACCGCCTTCGTGTTGGCCTACGTTAGAGTTTAGGATCTGAGACCGGCCTCGTGTCGGCTTTCCTTCTAAAATCAATCTTGTGATGGTAACCTCTGGTTATATGATCGCCTTCGTGTTCCGCCTACCTTATAGTTTAGGATCTGAGAGCGCCCTCGTGTCAGCTTTCCTTCTAATATCTATCTGATGGTAACCTCTGATTATGAGACCGCCATCGTGTCGACCTACCTTAGAGTTTTAGATCTGTGACCGCCCTCGTGTCGGCTTTCATTTCGAAAATCCATCTTGTGATGCTAACCTCTGGTTATGAGACCGCCTTCGTGTCGGTCTACCTTAGAGTTTAGGATCTGAGACCGCCCTCCTGTCGACTTTCCTTCTAAAATCCATCTTGTGATGGTAACCTCTGGTTATGAGACCGCCTTCGTGTCAGCCTACCTTAGAGATTAGGATCTGAGACCGTCCTCGTGTCGGCTTTCCTTCTAAAATCCATCTTGTGATGGTACCCTCTAGTTATGAGACCGTCTTCGTGTTGGCCTACCTTAGAGTTTAGGATCTGAGACCGGCCTCGGGCGGCTTTCCTGCTAAAATCAATCTTGTGAAGGTAACCTATGGTTATGAGACCGCCTTCGTGTCGGCCTTCCTTAGAGTTTAGGATCTGAGACCGGCCTCGTGTCGGCTTTCCTTCTAAAATCCATCTTGTGATGGTAACCTCTGGTTATGAGACCGCCTTCATGTCGGCCTACCTTATAATTTAGGATCTGAGAGCGCCCTCGTGTCAGCTTTCCTTCTAAAACATATCTGATGGTAACCTCTGGTTATGAGACCGCCATCGTGTCGACCTACCTTAGAGTTTTGGATCTGTGATCGCCCTCGTGTCGGCTTTCCTTTCGAAAATCCATCTTGTGATGCTAACCTCTGGTTATGAGACCGCCTTCGTGTCGGCCTACCTTAGAGTTTAGGATCTGAGACCGCCCTCATGTCGACATTCCTTCTAAAATCCATCTTGTGATGGTAACCTCTGGTTATGAGACCGCCTTCGTGTCGGCCTACCTTATAGATTAGGATCTGAGACCGCCCTCGTGTCGGCTTTCCTTCTAAAATCCATCTTGTGATGGTACCCTCTGGTTATGAGGCCGCCTTCGTGTTGGCCTACCTTAGAGTTTAGGATCTGAGACCGGCCTCGTGTCGGCTTTCCTTCTAAAATCCATCTTGTGATGGTAACCTCTTGTTATGAGACCGCCTTCGTGTCGGCCTTCCTTAGAGTTTACGATCTGAGACCGGCCTCGTGTTGGCTTTCCTTCTAAAATCCATCTTGTGATGGTAACCTATGGTTATGAGACCGCCTTCGTGTCGGCCTACCATAGAGTTTAGGATCTCAGACCGCCCTCATGTCGGATTTCCTTCTAAAATCTATCTTGTGATGGTACCCTCTGGTTATGAGACCGCCTTCATGTCGGTCTACCTTAGAGTTTAGGATCGGAGACCGGCCTTGTGTCGGATTTCCTTCTAAAATCCATCTTGTGATGGTACCCTCTGGTTATGAGACCGCCTTCGTGTCGGCCTACCTTAGAGTTTAGGATCGGAGACCACCCTCGTGTCGGCTTTCCTTTTAAAAATCAATCTTGTGATGGTACCCTCTGGGTATGAGACCGCTTTCGTGTCGGCCTACCTTAGAGTTTAGGATCTGAGACCGTCCTCGTGTCAGCTTTCATTCTAAAATCCATCTTGTGATGGTACCGTCTGGTTATGAGACCGCCTTCGTGTCTGCCTACCTTAGAGATTAGGATCTGAGACCGCCCTCGTGTCGGCTTTCCTTCTAAAATCCATCTTGTGATGGTACACTCTGGTTATGAGACCGCCTTCGTGTTGCCCTACCTTAGAGTTTAGGATCTGAGACCGTCCTCGTGTCGGCTTTCCTTCTAAAATCAATCTTGTGATGCTAACCTCTGGTTATATGACCGCCTTCGTGTCGGCCTACCTTATAGTTTAGGATCTGAGAGCGCCCTCGTGTCAGCTTTCCTTCTAAAATCTATCTGATGGTAACCTCTGGTTATGAGACCGCCTTCGTGTTGGCCTACCTTAGAGTTTAGGATCTGAGACCGCCCTCGTGTCGGATTTCCTTCTAAAATCTATCTGATGGTAACCTCTGGGTATGAGACCGCCTTCATGTCGGCCTACCTTAGAGTTTAGGATCTGAGAACGCCCTCGTGTCGGATTTCCTTCTAAAATCCATCTTGTGATGGTACCCTCTGGTTATGAGACCGCCTTCGTGTCGGCCTACCTTAGAGTTTAGGATCGGAGACCGGCCTCGTGTCGGATTTCCTTCTAAAATCCATCTTGTGATGGTACCCTCTGGTTATGAGACCGCCTTCGTGTCGGCCTACCTTAGAGTTTAGTATCGGAGACCACCCTCGTGACACCTTTCCTTTTAAAAATCAATCTTGTGATGGTACCCTCTGGGTATGAGACCGCTTTCGTGTCGGCCTACCTTAGAGTTTAGGATCTGAGACCGTCCTCGTGTCAGCTTTCATTCTAAAATCCATCTTGTGATGGTACCGTCTGGTTATGAGACCGCCTTCGTGTCTGCCTACCTTAGAGATTAGGATCTGAGACCGCCCTCGTGTCGGCTTTCCTTCTAAAATCCATCTTGTGATGGTACCCTCTGGTTATGAGACCGCCTTCGTGTTGCCCTACCTTAGAGTTTAGGATCTGAGACCGGCCTCGTGTCGGCTTTCCTTCTAAAATCAATCTTGTGATGCTAACCTCTGGTTATATGACCGCCTTCGTGTCGGCCTACCTTATAGTTTAGGATCTGAGAGCGCCCTCGTGTCAGCTTTCCTTCTAAAATCTATCTGATGGTAACCTCTGGTTATGAGACCGCCTTCGTGTCGACCTACCTTAGAGTTTTAGATCTGTGACCGCCCTCGTGTCGGCTTTCCTTTTGAAAATCCATCTTGTGATGCTAACCTCTGGTTATGAGACCGCCTTCGTGTCGGCCTACGTTAGAGTTTAGGATCTGAGACCGCCCTCCCGTCGGCTTTCCTTCTAAAATCCATCTTGTAATGGTAACCTCTAGTCATGAGATCGCCTTCGTGTCGGCCTACCTTAGAGTTTAGGATCTGAAACCGTCCTCGTGTTGGCTTTCCTTCTAAAATCCATCATGTGATGGTACCTTCTGGTTATGAGACCGCCTTCGTGTCAGCCTACCTTAGAGTTTAGGATCTGAGACTGCCCTCGTGTCGGCTTTCCTTTGAAAATGCATCTTGTGATGGTAACCTCTGGTTATGAAACCGCCTTCATGTCGGCCTACCTTAGAGTTTAGGATCTGAGACCGCCCTCGTGTCGGCTTTCCTTCTAAAATCCATCTTGTGATGGTACCCTCTGGTTATGAGACCGCCTTCGTGTCGGCGTACCTTAGAGGTTAGGATCTGAGACCGTCCTCGTGTCAGCTTTCCTTTTGAAAATCCATCTTGTGATGGTAACCTCTGGTTATGAGACCGCCATCGTGTCGGCCTACCTTAGAGTTTAGGATCTGAGACCGCCCTCGTGTCGGCTTTCCTTCTAAAATCCATCTTGTGATGGTAACATCTGGCTATGAGACAGCCTTAGTGTCGGCCTACCTTATAGTTTAGGATCTGAGACCGCCCTCGTGTCGGCTTTCCTTTTTAAAATCCATCTTGTGATGGTAACCTCTAGTTATAAGACCGTCTTCGTGTCGGCCCACCAGAGAGTTTAGGATCTGAGACCGCCTTCGTGTCGGCTTTCCTTTTGAAAATCCATCTTGTGATGGTAACCTCAGGTTATGAGACCGCGTTCGTGTCGGCCTACCTTAGAGTTTAGGATCTGAGACCGCCCCCTTGTCGGCTTTCCTTCTAAAATTCATCTAGTGATTATAATCTCTGGTTATGAGACCACCTTCGTGTCAGCCTACCTTAGAGTTTAGGATCGGAGACCGCCCTTGTGTCGGCTTTCCTTTTAAAATCCATCTTGTGATGGTAACCTCTGGTTATGAGACCGCCTTCGTGTCGTTCTACATTAGAGTTTAGGATCTGAGACCGCCCTCGTGTTGGCTTTCCATCTAAAATCCATCTTGTGATGGTAACATCTAGTTATGAGACTGCCTTCTTATCGGCCTTCCTTAGAATTTAGGATCTGAGACCGCCCTCGTGTCAGCTTTCCTTCTAAAATCCATCTTGTCATGGTAACCGCTGGTTATGAGACCACCTTCGTGTCGGCCTACCTTATAGTTTAGGATCTGAGACCGCCCTCGTGTCGGCTTTCCTTTTGAAAATCCATCTTGTGAGGGTAACCTCTGGTTATGATACCGCCTTTGTGTCGGCCTATCTTATAGTTTAGGATTTGAGACCGTCCTCATGTCGGCTTTCCTTCTAAAATCCATCATGTGATGGTACCTTCTGGTTATGAGACCGCCTTCGTGTCAGCCTACCTTAGAGTTTAGGATCTGAGACCGCCTTCGTGTCGGCTTTCCTTTGAAAATGCATCTTGTGATGGTAACCTCTGGTTATGAGACCGCCTTCATGTCGGCCTACCTTAGAGTTTAGGATCTGAGACCGCCCTTGTGTTGGCTTTCCTTCTAAAATCCATCTTGTGATGGTACCCTCTGGTTATGAGGCCGCCTTCGTGTCGGCGTACCTTATAGTTTAGGATCTGAGACCGTCCTCGTGTCGGCTTTCCTTTTGAAAATCCATCTTGTGATGGTAACCTCTAGTTATGAGACCGCCATCGTGTCGGCCTACCTTAGAGTTTAGGATCTGAGACCGTCCTCGTGTCGGCTTTCATTCTAAAATCCATCTTGTGATGGTACCTTCTGGTTATGAGACCGCCTTCGTGTCAGCCTACCTTAGAGTTTAGGATCTCAGACCGCCCTCGTGTCGGCTTTCTTTTGAAAATGCATCTTGTGATGGTAACCTCTGGTTATGAGACCGCCTTCATGTCGGCCTACCTTAGAGTTTTGGATCTGAGACCGCCCTCCTGTCGACTTTCCTTCTAAAATCCATCTTGTGATGGTAACCTCTGGTTATGAGACCGCCTTCGTGTCGACCTACCTTAGAGTTTTAGATCTGTGACCGCCCTCGTGTCGGCTTTCCTTTCGAAAATCCATCTTGTGATGCTAACCTCTGGTTATGAGACCGCCTTCGTGTCGGTCTACCTTAGAGTTTAGGATCTGAGACCGTCCTCGTGTCGGCTTTCATTCTAAAATCCATCTTGTGATGGTACCTTCTGGTTATGAGACCGCCTTCGTGTCAGCCTACCTTAGAGTTTAGGATCTCAGACCGCCCTCGTGTCGGCTTTCTTTTGAAAATGCATCTTGTGATGGTAACCTCTGGTTATGAGACCGCTTTCATGTCGGCCTACCTTAGAGTTTTGGATCTGAGACCGCCCTCCTGTCGACTTTCCTTCTAAAATCCATCTTGTGATGGTAACCTCTGGTTATGAGACCGCCTTCGTGTCGACCTACCTTTGAGTTTTATATCTGTGACCGCCCTCGTGTCGGTTTCCTTTCAAAAATCCATCTTGTGATGCTAACCTCTGGTTATGAGACCGCCTTCGTGTCGGTCTACCTTAGAGTTTAGGATCTGAGACCGCCCTCCTGTCGACTTTCCTTCTAAAATCCATCTTGTGATGGTAACCTCTGGTTATGAGACCGCCTTCGTGTCGGCCTACATTAGAGATTAGGATCTGAGACCGCCCTCGTGTCGGCTTTCCTTCTAAAATCCATCTTGTGATGGTACCCTCTGGTTATGAGACCGCCTTCGTGTTGGCCTACCTTAGAGTTTAGGATCTGAGACCGGCCTCGGGCGGCTTTCCTGCTAAAATCAATCTTGTGAAGGTAACCTCTGGTTATGAGACCGCCTTCGTGTCGGCCTTCCTTAGAGTTTAGGATCTGAGACCGGCGTCGTGTCGGCTTTCCTTCTAAAATCCATCTTGTGATGGTAACCTCTGGTTATGAGACCGCCTTCGTGTCGGCCTACCTTATAATTTAGGATCTGAGAGCGCCCTCGTGTCAGCTTTCCTTCTAAAATATATCTGATGGTAACCTCTGTTTATGAGACCGCCATCGTGTCGACCTACCTTAGAGTTTTGGATCTGTGATCACCCTCGTGTCGGCTTTCCTTTCGAAAATCCATCTTGTGATGCTAACCTCTGGTTATGAGACCGCCTTCGTGTCGGCCTACCTTAGAGTTTAGGATCTGAGACCGCCCTCCTGTCGACTTTCCATCTAAAATCCATCTTGTGATGGTAACCTCTGGTTATGAGACCGCCTTCGTGTCGGCCTACCTTATAGATTAGGATCTGAGACCGCCCTCGTGTCGGCTTTCCTTCTAAAATCCATCTTGTGATGGTACCCTCTGGTTATGAGGCCGCCTTCGTGTTGGCCTACCTTAGAGTTTAGGATCTGAGACCGGCCTCGTGTCGGCTTTCCTTCTAAAATCCATCTTGTGATGGTAACCTCTGGTTATGAGACCGCCTTCGTGTCGGCCTTCCTTAGAGTTTAGGATCTGAGACCGGCCTCGTGTTGGCTTTCCTTCTAAAATCCATCTTGTGATGGTAACCTCTGGTTATGAGACCGCCTTCGTGTCGGCCTACCTTAGAGTTTAGGATCTGAGACCGCCCTCGTGTCGGATTTCCTTCTAAAATCCATATTGTGATGGTACCCTCTGGTTATGAGACCGCCTTCGTGTCGGCCTACCTTAGAGTTTAGGATCGGAGACTACCCTCGTGTCGGCTTTCCTTTTAAAAATCAATCTTGTAATGGTACCCTCTGGGTATGACACCGCTTTCGTGTAGGCCTACCTTAGAGTTTAGGATCTGAGACCGTCCTCGTGTTAGCTTTCATTCTAAAAGCCATCTTGTGATGGTACCGTCTGGTTATGAGACCGCCTTCGTGTCTGCCTACCTTAGAGATTAGGATCTGAGACCACCCTCGTGTCGGCTTTCCTTCTAAAATCCATCTTGTGATGGTACCCTCTGGTTATGAGACCGCCTTCGTGTTGGCCTACCTTAGAGTTTAGGATCTGAGACCGGCCTCGTGTCGGCTTTCCTTCTAAAATCAATCTTGTGATGCTAACCTCTAGTTATATGACCGCCTTCGTGTCGGCCTACCTTATAGTTTAGGATCTGAGAGCGCCCTCGTGTCAGCTTTCCTTCTAAAATCTATCTGATGGTAACCTCTGGTTATGAGACCGCCTTCGTGTCGACCTACCTTAGAGTTTTAGATCTGTGACCGCCCTCGTGTCGGCTTTCCTTTTGAAAATCCATCTTGTGATGCTAACCTCTGGTTATGAGACCGCCTTCGTGTCGGCCTACCTTAGAGTTTAGGATCTGAGACCGCCCTCCTGTCGGCTTTCCTTCTAAAATCCATCTTGTGATGGTAACCTCTAGTTATGAGATCGCCTTCGTGTCGGCCTACCTTAGAGTTTAGGATCTGAGACCGTCCTCGTGTTGGCTTTCCTTCTAAAATCTATCATGTGATGGTACCTTCTGGTTATGAGACCGCCTTCGTGTAAGCCTACCTTAGAGTTTAGGATCTGAGACTGCCCTCGTGTCGGCTTTCCTTTGAAAATGCATCTTGTGATGGTAAACTTTGGTTATGAAACCGCCTTCATGTCGGCCTACCTTAGAGTTTAGGATCTGAGACCGCCCTCGTGTCGGCTTTCCTTCTAAAATCCATCTTGTGATGGTACCCTCTGGTTATGAGACCGCCTTCGTGTCGGCGTACCTTAGAGGTTAGGATCTGAGACCGTCCTCGTGTCAGCTTTCCTTTTGAAAATCCATCTTCTGATGGTAACCTCTGGTTATGAGACCGCCATCGTGTCGGCCTACCTTAGAGTTTAGGATCTGAGACCGCCCTCGTGTCGGCTTTCCTTCTAAAATCCATCTTGTGATGGTAACATCTGGTTATGAGACAGCCTTAGTGTCGGCCTACCTTATAGTTTAGGATATGAGACCACCCTCGTGTCGGCTTTCCTTTTTAAAATCCATCTTGTGATGGTAACCTCTAGTTATAAGACCGTCTTCGTGTCGGCCCACCAGAGAGTTTAGGATCTGAGACCGCCTTCGTGTCGGCTTTCCCTTTGAAAATCGATCTTGTGATGGTAACCTCAGGTTATGAGACCGCGTTCGTGTCGGCCTACCTTAGAGTTTAGGATCTGAGACCGCCCCCTTGTCGGCCTTCCTTCTAAAATTCATCTAGTGATTGTAATCTCTGGTTATGAGACCGCCTTCGTGTCAGCCTACCTTAGAGTTTAGGATCTGAGACCGCCCTCGTGTCGGCTTTCCTTTTAAAATCCATCTTGTGATGGTAACCTCTGGTTATGATACCGCCTTTGTGTCGGCCTATCTTATAGTTTAGGATTTGAGACCGTCCTCGTGTCGGCTTTCCTTTGAAAATGCATCTTGTGATGGTAACCTCTGGTTATGAGACCGCCATCGTGTCGGCCTACCTTAGAGTTTAGGATCTGAGACCGCCCTTGTGTTGGCTTTCCTTCTAAAATCCATCTTGTGATGGTACCCTCTGGTTATGAGACCGCCTTCGTGTCGGCGTACCTTAGAGTTTAGGATCTGAGACCGTCCTCGTGTCGGCTTTCCTTTTGAAAATCCATCTTGTGATGGTAACCTCTACTTATGAGACCGCCATCGTGTCGGGCTACCTTAGAGTTTAGGATCTGAGACCGCCCTCGTGTCGGCTTTCATTCTAAAATCCATCTTGTGATGGTACCTTCTGGTTATGAGACCGCCTTCGTGTCAGCCTACCTTAGAGTTTAGGATCTGAGACCGCCCTCGTGTCGGCTTTCTTTTGAAAATGCATCTTGTGATGGTAACCTCTGGTTATGAGACCGCCTTCATGTCGGCCTACCTTAGAGTTTAGGATCTGAGACCGCCCTCCTGTCGACTTTCCTTCTAAAATCCATCTTGTGATGGTAACCTCTGGTTATGAGACCGCCTTCATGTCGGCCTACCTTAGAGTTTAGGATCTGAGACCGCCCTTGTGTTGGCTTTCCTTCTAAAATCCATCTTGTGATGGTACCCTCTGGTTATGAGACCGCCTTCGTGTCGGCGTACCTTAGAGTTTAGGATCTGAGACCGTCCTCGTGTCGGCTTTCCTTTTGAAAATCCATCTTGTGATGGTAACCTCTACTTATGAGACCGCCATCGTGTCGGGCTACCTTAGAGTTTAGGATCTGAGACCGCCCTCGTGTCGGCTTTCATTCTAAAATCCATCTTGTGATGGTACCTTCTGGTTATGAGACCGCCTTCGTGTCAGCCTACCTTAGAGTTTAGGATCTGAGACCGCCCTCGTGTCGGCTTTCTTTTGAAAATGTATCTTGTGATGGTAACCTCTGGTTATGAGACCGCCTTCGTGTCAGCCTACCTTAGAGTTTAGGATCTGAGACCGCCCTCGTGTCGGCTTTCCTTCTAAAATCCATCTTGTGATGGTAACCTCTGGTTATGAGACCGCCTTCGTGTCGTTCTACATTAGAGTTTAGGATCTGAGACCGCCCTCGTGTTGGCTTTCCATCTAAAATCCATCTTGTGATGGTAACATCTAGTTATGAGACTGCCTTCGTATCGGCCTTCCTTAGAATTTAGGATCTGAGACCGCCCTCGTGTCAGCTTTCCTTCTAAAATCCATCTTGTGATGGTAACCTCTGGTTATGAGACCACCTTCGTGTCGGCCTACCTTATAGTTTAGGATCTGAGACCGCCCTCGTGTCGGCTTTCCTTTTGAATATCCATCTTGTGAGGGTAACCTTTGGTTATGATACCGCCTTTGTGTCGGCCTATCTTATAGTTTAGGATTTGAGACCGTCCTCGTGTCGGCTTTCCTTCTAAAATCCATCATGTGATGGTACCTTCTGGTTATGAGACCGCCTTCGTGTCAGCCTACCTTAGAGTTTAGGATCTGAGACCGCCTTCGTGTCGGCTTTCCTTTGAAAATGCATCTTGTGATGGTAACCTCTGGTTATGAGACCGCCTTCATGTCGGCCTACCTTAGAGTTTAGGATCTGAGACCGCCCTTGTGTTGGCTTTCCTTCTAAAATCCATCTTGTGATGGTACCCTCTGGTTATGAGACCGCCTTCGTGTCGGCGTACCTTAGAGTTTAGGATCTGAGACCGTCCTCGTGTCGGCTTTCCTTTTGAAAATCCATCTAGTGATGGTAACCTCTACTTATGAGACCGCCATCGTGTCGGGCTACCTTAGAGTTTAGGATCTGAGACCGCCCTCGTGTCGGCTTTCATTCTAAAATCCATCTTGTGATGGTACCTTCTGGTTATGAGACCGCCTTCGTGTCAGCCTACCTTAGAGTTTAGGATCTGAGACCGCCCTCGTGTCGGCTTTCTTTTGAAAATGCATCTTGTGATGGTAACCTCTGGTTATGAGACCGCCTTCATGTCGGCCTACCTTAGAGTTTAGGATCTGAGACCGCCCTCCTGTCGACTTTCCTTCTAAAATCCATCTTGTGATGGTAACCTCTGGTTATGAGACCGCCTTCGTGTCGGCCTACCTTAGAGATTAGGATCTGAGACCGCCCTCGTGTCGGCTTTCCTTCTAAAATCCATCTTGTGATGGTACCCTCTGGTTATGAGACCGCCTTCGTGTTGGCCTACCTTAGAGTTTAGGATCTGAGACCGGCCTCGGGCGGCTATCCTGCTAAAATCAATCTTGTGAAGGTAACCTCTGGTTATGAGACCGCCTTCGTGTCGGCCTTCCTTAGAGTTTAGGATCTGAGACCGGCGTCCTGTCGGCTTTCCTTCTAAAATCCATCTTGTGATGGTAACCTCTGGTTATGAGACCGCCTTCGTGTCGGCCTACCTTATAATTTAGGATCTGAGAGCCCCCTCGTGTCAGCTTTCCTTCTAAAATATATCTGATGGTAACCTCTGGTTATGAGACCGCCATCGTGTCGACCTACCTTAGAGTTTTGGATCTGTGATCACCCTCGTGTCGGCTTTCCTTTCGAAAATCCATCTTGTGATGCTAACCTCTGGTTATGAGACCGCCTTCGTGTCGACCTACCTTAGAGTTTAGGATCTGAGACCGCCCTCCTGTCGACTTTCCTTCTAAAATCCATCTTGTGATGGTAACCTCTAGTTATGAGACCGCCTTCGTGTCGGCCTACCTTATAGATTAGGATCTGAGACCGCCCTCGTGTCGGCTTTCCTTCTAAAATCCATCTTGTGATGGTACCCTCTGGTTATGAGGCCGCCTTCGTGTTGGCCTACCTTAGAGTTTAGTATCTGAGACCGGCCTCGTGTCGGCTTTCCTTCTAAAATCCATCTTGTGATGGTAACCTCTGGTTATGAGACCGCCTTCGCGTCGGCCTTCCTTAGAGTTTAGGATCTGAGACCGGCCTCGTGTTGGCTTTCCTTCTAAAATCCATCTTGTGATGGTAACCTCTGGTTATGAGACCGCCTTCGTGTCGGCCTACCTTAGAGTTTAGGATCTGAGACCGCCCTCTTGTCGGATTTCCTTCTAAAATCCATCTTGTGATGGTACCCTCTGGTTATGAGACCGCCTTCGTGTCGGCCTACCTTAGAGTTTAGGATCGGAGACCACCCTCGTGTCGGCTTTCCTTTTAAAAATCAATCTTGTGATGGTACCCTCTGGGTATGAGACCGCTTTCGTGTCGGCCTACCTTAGAGTTTAGGATCTGAGACCGTCCTCGTGTCAGCTTTCATTCTAAAATCCATCTTGTGATGGTACCGTCTGGTTATGAGACCGCCTTCGTGTCTGCCTACCTTAGAGATTAGGATCTGAGACCGCCCTCGTGTCGGCTTTCCTTCTAAAATCCATCTTGTGATGGTACCCTCTGGTTATGAGACCGCCTTCGTGTTGCCCTACCTTAGAGTTTAGGATCTGAGACCGGCCTCGTGTCGGCTTTCCTTCTAAAATCAATCTTGTGATGCTAACCTCTGGTTATATGACCGCCTTCGTGTCGGCCTACCTTATAGTTTAGGATCTGAGAGCGCCCTCGTGTCAGCTTTCCTTCTAAAACCTATCTGATGGTAACCTCTGGTTATGAGACCGCCTTCGTGTCGACCTACCTTAGAGTTTTAGATCTGTGACTGCCCTCGTGTCGGCTTTCCTTTTGAAAATCCATCTTGTGATGCTAACCTCTGGTTATGAGACCGCCTTCATGTCGGCCTACCTTAGAGTTTAGGATCTGAGACCGCCCTTGTGTTGGCTTTCCTTCTAAAATCCATCTTGTGATGGTACCCTCTGGTTATGAGACCGCCTTCGTGTCGGCGTACCTTAGAGTTTAGGATCTGAGACCGTCCTCGTGTCGGCTTTCCTTTTGAAAATCCATCTTGTGATGGTAACCTCTACTTATGAGACCGCCATCGTGTCGGGCTACCTTAGAGTTTAGGATCTGAGACCGCCCTCGTGTCGGCTTTCATTCTAAAATCCATCTTGTGATGGTACCTTCTGGTTATGAGACCGCCTTCGTGTCAGCCTACCTTAGAGTTTAGGATCTGAGACCGCCCTCGTGTCGGCTTTCTTTTGAAAATGTATCTTGTGATGGTAACCTCTGGTTATGAGACCGCCTTCGTGTCAGCCTACCTTAGAGTTTAGGATCTGAGACCGCCCTCGTGTCGGCTTTCCTTCTAAAATCCATCTTGTGATGGTAACCTCTGGTTATGAGACCGCCTTCGTGTCGTTCTACATTAGAGTTTAGGATCTGAGACCGCCCTCGTGTTGGCTTTCCATCTAAAATCCATCTTGTGATGGTAACATCTAGTTATGAGACTGCCTTCGTATCGGCCTTCCTTAGAATTTAGGATCTGAGACCGCCCTCGTGTCAGCTTTCCTTCTAAAATCCATCTTGTGATGGTAACCTCTGGTTATGAGACCACCTTCGTGTCGGCCTACCTTATAGTTTAGGATCTGAGACCGCCCTCGTGTCGGCTTTCCTTTTGAATATCCATCTTGTGAGGGTAACCTTTGGTTATGATACCGCCTTTGTGTCGGCCTATCTTATAGTTTAGGATTTGAGACCGTCCTCGTGTCGGCTTTCCTTCTAAAATCCATCATGTGATGGTACCTTCTGGTTATGAGACCGCCTTCGTGTCAGCCTACCTTAGAGTTTAGGATCTGAGACCGCCTTCGTGTCGGCTTTCCTTTGAAAATGCATCTTGTGATGGTAACCTCTGGTTATGAGACCGCCTTCATGTCGGCCTACCTTAGAGTTTAGGATCTGAGACCGCCCTTGTGTTGGCTTTCCTTCTAAAATCCATCTTGTGATGGTACCCTCTGGTTATGAGACCGCCTTCGTGTCGGCGTACCTTAGAGTTTAGGATCTGAGACCGTCCTCGTGTCGGCTTTCCTTTTGAAAATCCATCTAGTGATGGTAACCTCTACTTATGAGACCGCCATCGTGTCGGGCTACCTTAGAGTTTAGGATCTGAGACCGCCCTCGTGTCGGCTTTCATTCTAAAATCCATCTTGTGATGGTACCTTCTGGTTATGAGACCGCCTTCGTGTCAGCCTACCTTAGAGTTTAGGATCTGAGACCGCCCTCGTGTCGGCTTTCTTTTGAAAATGCATCTTGTGATGGTAACCTCTGGTTATGAGACCGCCTTCATGTCGGCCTACCTTAGAGTTTAGGATCTGAGACCGCCCTCCTGTCGACTTTCCTTCTAAAATCCATCTTGTGATGGTAACCTCTGGTTATGAGACCGCCTTCGTGTCGGCCTACCTTAGAGATTAGGATCTGAGACCGCCCTCGTGTCGGCTTTCCTTCTAAAATCCATCTTGTGATGGTACCCTCTGGTTATGAGACCGCCTTCGTGTTGGCCTACCTTAGAGTTTAGGATCTGAGACCGGCCTCGGGCGGCTATCCTGCTAAAATCAATCTTGTGAAGGTAACCTCTGGTTATGAGACCGCCTTCGTGTCGGCCTTCCTTAGAGTTTAGGATCTGAGACCGGCGTCCTGTCGGCTTTCCTTCTAAAATCCATCTTGTGATGGTAACCTCTGGTTATGAGACCGCCTTCGTGTCGGCCTACCTTATAATTTAGGATCTGAGAGCCCCCTCGTGTCAGCTTTCCTTCTAAAATATATCTGATGGTAACCTCTGGTTATGAGACCGCCATCGTGTCGACCTACCTTAGAGTTTTGGATCTGTGATCACCCTCGTGTCGGCTTTCCTTTCGAAAATCCATCTTGTGATGCTAACCTCTGGTTATGAGACCGCCTTCGTGTCGACCTACCTTAGAGTTTAGGATCTGAGACCGCCCTCCTGTCGACTTTCCTTCTAAAATCCATCTTGTGATGGTAACCTCTAGTTATGAGACCGCCTTCGTGTCGGCCTACCTTATAGATTAGGATCTGAGACCGCCCTCGTGTCGGCTTTCCTTCTAAAATCCATCTTGTGATGGTACCCTCTGGTTATGAGGCCGCCTTCGTGTTGGCCTACCTTAGAGTTTAGGATCTGAGACCGGCCTCGTGTCGGCTTTCCTTCTAAAATCCATCTTGTGATGGTAACCTCTGGTTATGAGACCGCCTTCGCGTCGGCCTTCCTTAGAGTTTAGGATCTGAGACCGGCCTCGTGTTGGCTTTCCTTCTAAAATCCATCTTGTGATGGTAACCTCTGGTTATGAGACCGCCTTCGTGTCGGCCTACCTTAGAGTTTAGGATCTGAGACCGCCCTCTTGTCGGATTTCCTTCTAAAATCCATCTTGTGATGGTACCCTCTGGTTATGAGACCGCCTTCGTGTCGGCCTACCTTAGAGTTTAGGATCGGAGACCACCCTCGTGTCGGCTTTCCTTTTAAAAATCAATCTTGTGATGGTACCCTCTGGGTATGAGACCGCTTTCGTGTCGGCCTACCTTAGAGTTTAGGATCTGAGACCGTCCTCGTGTCAGCTTTCATTCTAAAATCCATCTTGTGATGGTACCGTCTGGTTATGAGACCGCCTTCGTGTCTGCCTACCTTAGAGATTAGGATCTGAGACCGCCCTCGTGTCGGCTTTCCTTCTAAAATCCATCTTGTGATGGTACCCTCTGGTTATGAGACCGCCTTCGTGTTGCCCTACCTTAGAGTTTAGGATCTGAGACCGGCCTCGTGTCGGCTTTCCTTCTAAAATCAATCTTGTGATGCTAACCTCTGGTTATATGACCGCCTTCGTGTCGGCCTACCTTATAGTTTAGGATCTGAGAGCGCCCTCGTGTCAGCTTTCCTTCTAAAACCTATCTGATGGTAACCTCTGGTTATGAGACCGCCTTCGTGTCGACCTACCTTAGAGTTTTAGATCTGTGACTGCCCTCGTGTCGGCTTTCCTTTTGAAAATCCATCTTGTGATGCTAACCTCTGGTTATGAGACCGCCTTCGTGTCGGCCTACCTTAGAGTTTAGGATCTGAGACCGCCCTCCTGTCGGCTTTCCTTCTAAAATCCATCTTGTGATGGTAACCTCTAGTTATGAGATCGCCTTCGTGTCGGCCTACCTTAGAGTTTAGGATCTGAGACCGTCCTCGTGTTGGCTTTCCTTCTAAAATCCATCATGTGATGGTACCATCTGGTTATGAGACCGCCTTCGTGTCAGCCTACCTTAGAGTTTAGGATCTGAGACTGCCCTCGTGTCGGCTTTCCTTTGAAAATGCATCTTGTGATGGTAACCTCTGGTTATGAAACCGCCTTCATGTCGGCCTACCTTAGAGTTTAGGATATGAGACCGCCCTCGTGTCGGCTTTCCTTCAAAAATCCATCTTGTGATGTTACCCTCTGGTTATGAGACTGCTTTCGTGTCGGCGTACCTTAGAGGTTAGGATCTATGACCATCCTCGTGTTAGCTTTCCTTTTGAAAATCCATCTTGTGATGGTAACCTCTGGTTATGAGACCGCCATCGTGTCGGCCTACATTAGAGTTTAGGATCTGAGACCGCCCTCGTGTCGGCTTTCCTTCTAAAATCCATCTTGTGATGGTAACATCTGGTTATGATACAGCCTCAGTGTCGGCCTACCTTATAGTTTAGGATCTGAGACCGCCCTCGTGTCGGCTTTCCTTTTTAAAATCCATCTTGTGATGGTAACCTCTAGTTATAAGACCGTCTTCGTGTCGGCCCACCAGAGAGTTTAGGATCTGAGACCGCCTTCGTGTTGGCTTTCCTTTTGAAAATCCATCTTGTGATGGTAACCTCAGGTTATGAGACCGCGTTCGTGTCGGCCTACCTTAGAGTTTAGGATCTGAGATCGCCCCCTTGTCGGCTTTCCTTCTAAAATTCATCTAGTGATTGTAATCTCAGGTTATGAGACCGCCTTCGTGTCAGCCTACCTTAGAGTTTAGGATCTGAGACAGCCCTCGTGTCGGCTTTCCTTTTAAAATCCATCTTGTGATGGTAACCTCTGGTTATGAGACCACCTTCGTGTCGGCCTACCTTATAGTTTAGGATCTGAGACCGCCCTCGTGTCGGCTTTCCTTTTGAAAATCCATCTTGTGAGGGTAACCTCTGGTTATGAGACCGCCTTCATGTCGGCCTACCTTAGAGTTTAGGATCTGAGACCGCCCTTGTGTTGGCTTTCCTTCTAAAATCCATCTTGTGATGGTACCCTCTGGTTATGAGACCACCTTCGTGTCGACGTACCTTAGAGTTTAGGATCTGAGACCGTCCTCGTGTCGGCTTTCCTTTTGAAAATCCATCTTGTGATGGTAACCTCTAGTTATGAGACCGCCATCGTGTCGGCCTACCTTAGAGTTTAGGATCTGAGACCGTCCTCGTGTCGGCTTTCATTCTAAAATCCATCATATGATGGTACCTTCTGGTTATGAGACCGCCTTCGTGTCAGCCTACCTTAGAGTCTAGGATCTCAGACCGCCCTCGTGTCGGCTTTCCTTTTTAAAATCCATCTTGTGATGGTAACCTCTAGTTATAAGACCGTCTTCGTGTCGGCCCACCAGAGAGTTTAGGATCTGAGACCGCCTTCGTGTCGGCTTTCCTTTTGAAAATCCATCTTGTGATGGTAACCTCTAGTTATGAGACCGCCTTCGTGTCGGCCTACCTTAGAGTTTAGGATCTGAGACCGCCCTCGTGTCGGCTTTCCTTCTAAAATCCATCTTGTGGTGGTAACATCTGGTTATGAGACAGCCTTAGTGTCGGCCTACCTTATGGTTTAGGATCTGAGACCGCTCTCGTGTCGGCTTTCCTTTTTAAAATGCATCTTGTGATGGTAACCTCTAGTTATAAGACCGTCTTCGTGTCGGCCCACCAGAGAGTTTAGGATCTAAGACCGCCCTCGTGTCGGCTTTCCTTTTGAAAATCCATCTTGTGATGGTAACCTCAGGTTATGAGACCGCGTTCGTGTCGGCCTACTTTAGAGTTTAGGATCTGAGACCGCCCCCTTGTCGGCTTTCCTTCTAAAATTCATCTAGTGATTGTAATCTCTGGTTATGAGACCCCCTTCGTATCAGCCTTCCTTAGAATTTAGGATCTGAGACCGCCCTCGTGTCAGCTTTCCTTCTAAAAAGCATCTTGTGATGGTAACCTCTGGTTATGAGACCACCTTCGTGTCGGCCTACCTTATAGTTTAGGATCTGAGACAACCTTCGTGTCAGCTTTCCTTTTGAAAATCCATCTTGTAAGGGTAACCTCTGGTTATGATACCGCCTTTGTGTCGGCCTATCTTATAGTTTAGGATTTGAGACCGTCCTCGTGTCGGCTTTCCTTCTAAAATCCATCATGTGATGGTACCTTCTGGTTATGAGAACGCCTTCGTGTCAGCCTACCTTAGAGTTTAGGATCTGAGACCGCCTTCGTGTCGGCTTTCCTTTGAAAATGCATCTTGTGATGGTAACCTCTGGTTATGAGACCGCCTTCATGTCGGCCTACCTTAGTGTTTAGGATCTGAGACCGCCCATGTGTTGGCTTTCCTTCTAAAATCCATCTTGTGATGGTACCCTCTGGTTATGAGACCGCCTTCGTGTCGGCGTACCTTAGAGTTTAGGATCTGAGACCGTCCTCGTGTCGGCTTTCCTTTTGAAAATCCATCTTGTGATGGTAACGTCTACTTATGAGACCGCCATCGTGTCGGGCTACCTTAGAGTTTAGGATCTGAGACCGTCCTCGTGTCGGCTTTCATTCTAAAATCCATCTAGTGTTGGTACCTTCTGGTTATGAGACCGCCTTCGTGTCAGTCTACCTTAGAGTTTAGGATCTGAGACCGCCCTCGTGTCGGCTTTCTTTTGAAAATGCATCTTGTGATGGTAACCTCTGGTTATGAGACCGCCTTCATGTCGGCCTACCTTAGAGTTTAGGATCTGAGACCGCCCTCCTGTCGACTTTCCTTCTAAAATCCATCTTGTGATGGTAACCTCTGGTTATGAGACCGCCTTCGTGTCGACCTACCTTAGAGTTTTAGATATGTGACCGCCCTAGTGTCGGCTTTCCTTTCGAAAATCCATCTTGTGATGCTAACCTCTGGTTATGAGACCGCCTTCGTGTCGGTCTACCTTAGAGTTTAGGATCTGAGACCGCCCTCCTGTCGACTTTCCTTCTAAAATCCATCTTGTGATGGTAACCTCTAGTTATGAGACCGCCTTCGTGTCGGCCTACCTTATAGATTAGGATCTGAGACCGCCCTCGTGTCGGCTTTCCTTCTAAAATCCATCTTGTGATGGTACCCTCTGGTTATGAGGCCGCCTTCGTGTTGGCCTACCTTAGAGTTTAGGATCTGAGACCGGCCTCGTGTCGGCTTTCCTTCTAAAATCCATCTTGTGATGGTAACCACTGGTTATGAGACCGCCTTCGCGTCGGCCTTCCTTAGAGTTTAGGATCTGAGACCGGCCTCGTGTTGGCTTTCCTTCTAAAATCCATCTTGTGATGGTAACCTCTGGTTATGAGACCGCCTTCGTGTCGGCCTACCTTAGAGTTTAGGATCTGAGACCGCCCTCTTGTCGGATTTCCTTCTAAAATCCATCTTGTGATGGTACCCTCTGGTTATGAGACCGCCTTCGTGTCGGCCTACCTTAGAGTTTAGGATCGGAGACCACCCTCGTGTCGGCTTTCCTTTTAAAAATCAATCTTGTGATGGTACCCTCTGGGTATGAGACCGCTTTCGTGTCGGCCTACCTTAGAGTTTAGGATCTGAGACCGTCCTCGTGTCAGCTTTCATTCTAAAATCCATCTTGTGATGGTACCGTCTGGTTATGAGACCGCCTTCGTGTCTGCCTACCTTAGAGATTAGGATCTGAGACCGCCCTCGTGTCGGCTTTCCTTCTAAAATCCATCTTGTGATGGTACCCTCTGGTTATGAGACCGCCTTCGTGTTGCCCTACCTTAGAGTTTAGGATCTGAGACCGGCCTCGTGTCGGCTTTCCTTCTAAAATCAATCTTGTGATGCTAACCTCTGGTTATATGACCGCCTTCGTGTCGGCCTACCTTATAGTTTAGGATCTGAGAGCGCCCTCGTGTCAGCTTTCCTTCTAAAACCTATCTGATGGTAACCTCTGGTTATGAGACCGCCTTCGTGTCGACCTACCTTAGAGTTTTAGATCTGTGACTGCCCTCGTGTCGGCTTTCCTTTTGAAAATCCATCTTGTGATGCTAACCTCTGGTTATGAGACCGCCTTCGTGTCGGCCTACCTTAGAGTTTAGGATCTGAGACCGCCCTCCTGTCGGCTTTCCTTCTAAAATCCATCTTGTGATGGTAACCTCTAGTTATGAGATCGCCTTCGTGTCGGCCTACCTTAGAGTTTAGGATCTGAGACCGTCCTCGTGTTGGCTTTCCTTCTAAAATCCATCATGTGATGGTACCATCTGGTTATGAGACCGCCTTCGTGTCAGCCTACCTTAGAGTTTAGGATCTGAGACTGCCCTCGTGTCGGCTTTCCTTTGAAAATGCATCTTGTGATGGTAACCTCTGGTTATGAAACCGCCTTCATGTCGGCCTACCTTAGAGTTTAGGATATGAGACCGCCCTCGTGTCGGCTTTCCTTCAAAAATCCATCTTGTGATGTTACCCTCTGGTTATGAGACTGCTTTCGTGTCGGAGTACCTTAGAGGTTAGGATCTATGACCATCCTCGTGTTAGCTTTCCTTTTGAAAATCCATCTTGTGATGGTAACCTCTGGTTATGAGACCGCCATCGTGTCGGCCTACATTAGAGTTTAGGATCTGAGACCGCCCTCGTGTCGGCTTTCCTTCTAAAATCCATCTTGTGATGGTAACATCTGGTTATGATACAGCCTCAGTGTCGGCCTACCTTATAGTTTAGGATCTGAGACCGCCCTCGTGTCGGCTTTCCTTTTTAAAATCCATCTTGTGATGGTAACCTCTAGTTATAAGACCGTCTTCGTGTCGGCCCACCAGAGAGTTTAGGATCTGAGACCGCCTTCGTGTTGGCTTTCCTTTTGAAAATCCATCTTGTGATGGTAACCTCAGGTTATGAGACCGCGTTCGTGTCGGCCTACCTTAGAGTTTAGGATCTGAGACCGCCCCCTTGTCGGCTTTCCTTCTAAAATTCATCTAGTGATTGTAATCTCAGGTTACGAGACCGCCTTCGTGTCAGCCTACCTTAGAGTTTAGGATCTGAGACAGCCCTCGTGTCGGCTTTCCTTTTAAAATCCATCTTGTGATGGTAACCTCTGGTTATGAGACCACCTTTGTGTCGGCCTACCTTATAGTTTAGGATCTGAGACCGCCCTCGTGTCGGCTTTCCTTTTGAAAATCCATCTTGTGAGGGTAACCTCTGGTTATGAGACCGCCTTCATGTCGGCCTACCTTAGAGTTTAGGATCTGAGACCGCCCTTGTGTTGGCTTTCCTTCTAAAATCCATCTTGTGATGGTACCCTCTGGTTATGAGACCACCTTCGTGTCGACGTACCTTAGAGTTTAGGATCTGAGACCGTCCTCGTGTCGGCTTTCCTTTTGAAAATCCATCTTGTGATGGTAACCTCTAGTTATGAGACCGCCATCGTGTCGGCCTACCTTAGAGTTTAGGATCTGAGACCGTCCTCGTGTCGGCTTTCATTCTAAAATCCATCATATGATGGTACCTTCTGGTTATGAGACCGCCTTCGTGTCAGCCCACCTTAGAGTTTAGGATCTCAGACCGCCCTCGTGTCGGCTTTCCTTTTTAAAATCCATCTTGTGATGGTAACCTCTAGTTATAAGACCGTCTTCGTGTCGGCCCACCAGAGAGTTTAGGATCTGAGACCGCCTTCGTGTCGGCTTTCCTTTTGAAAATCCATCTTGTGATGGTAACCTCTAGTTATGAGACCGCCTTCGTGTCGGCCTACCTTAGAGTTTAGGATCTGAGACCGCCCTCGTGTCGGCTTTCCTTCTAAAATCCATCTTGTGGTGGTAACATCTGGTTATGAGACAGCCTTAGTGTCGGCCTACCTTATGGTTTAGGATCTGAGACCGCTCTCGTGTCGGCTTTCCTTTTTAAAATGCATCTTGTGATGGTAACCTCTAGTTATAAGACCGTCTTCGTGTCGGCCCACCAGAGAGTTTAGGATCTGAGACCGCCCTCGTGTCGGCTTTCCTTTTGAAAATCCATCTTGTGATGGTAACCTCAGGTTATGAGACCGCGTTCGTGTCGGCCTACCTTAGAGTTTAGGATCTGAGACCGCCCCCTTGTCGGCTTTCCTTCTAAAATTCATCTAGTGATTGTAATCTCTGGTTATGAGACCCCCTTCGTATCAGCCTTCCTTAGAATTTAGGATCTGAGACCGCCCTCGTGTCAGCTTTCCTTCTAAAAAGCATCTTGTGATGGTAACCTCTGGTTATGAGACCACCTTCGTGTCGGCCTACCTTATAGTTTAGGATCTGAGACAACCTTCGTGTCAGCTTTCCTTTTGAAAATCCATCTTGTAAGGGTAACCTCTGGTTATGATACCGCCTTTGTGTCGGCCTATCTTATAGTTTAGGATTTGAGACCGTCCTCGTGTCGGCTTTCCTTCTAAAATCCATCATGTGATGGTACCTTCTGGTTATGAGAACGCCTTCGTGTCAGCCTACCTTAGAGTTTAGGATCTGAGACCGCCTTCGTGTCGGCTTTCCTTTGAAAATGCATCTTGTGATGGTAACCTCTGGTTATGAGACCGCCTTCATGTCGGCCTACCTTAGTGTTTAGGATCTGAGACCGCCCATGTGTTGGCTTTCCTTCTAAAATCCATCTTGTGATGGTACCCTCTGGTTATGAGACCGCCTTCGTGTCGGCGTACCTTAGAGTTTAGGATCTGAGACCGTCCTCGTGTCGGCTTTCCTTTTGAAAATCCATCTTGTGATGGTAACCTCTACTTATGAGACCGCCATCGTGTCGGGCTACCTTAGAGTTTAGGATCTGAGACCGTCCTCGTGTCGGCTTTCATTCTAAAATCCATCTAGTGTTGGTACCTTCTGGTTATGAGACCGCCTTCGTGTCAGCCTACCTTAGAGTTTAGGATCTGAGACCGCCCTCGTGTCGGCTTTCTTTTGAAAATGCATCTTGTGATGGTAACCTCTGGTTATGAGACCGCCTTCATGTCGGCCTACCTTAGAGTTTAGGATCTGAGACCGCCCTCCTGTCGACTTTCCTTCTAAAATCCATCTTGTGATGGTAACCTCTGGTTATGAGACCGCCTTCGTGTCGACCTACCTTAGAGTTTTAGATATGTGACCGCCCTTGTGTCGGCTTTCCTTTCGAAAATCCATCTTGTGATGCTAACCTCTGGTTATGAGACCGCCTTCGTGTCGGTCTACCTTAGAGTTTAGGATCTGAGACCGCCCTCCTGTCGACTTTCCTTCTAAAATCCATCTTGTGATGGTAACCTCTGGTTATGAGACCGCCTTCGTGTCGGCCTACATTAGAGATTAGGATCTGAGACCGCCCTCGTGTCGGCTTTCCTTCTAAAATCCATCTTGTGATGCTACCCTCTGGTTATGAGACCGCCTTCGTGTTGGCCTACCTTAGAGTTTAGGATCTGAGACCGGCCTCGGGCGGCTATCCTGCTAAAATCAATCTTGTGAAGGTAACCTCTGGTTATGAGACCGCCTTCGTGTCGGCCTTCCTTAGAGTTTAGGATCTGAGACCGGCCTCGTGTCGGCTTTCCTTCTAAAATCCATCTTGTGATGGTAACCTCTGGTTATGAGACCGCCTTCGCGTCGGCCTTCCTTAGAGTTTAGGATCTGAGACCGCCCTCGTGTCGGATTTCCTTCTAAAATCCATCTTGTGATGGTAACCTCTGGTTATGAGACCGCCTTCGTGTCGGCCTACCTTAGAGTTTAGGATCTGAGACCGCCCTCGTGTCGGATTTCCTTCTAAAATCCATCTTGTGATGGTACCCTCTGGTTATGAGACCGCCTTCGTGTCGGCCTACCTTAGAGTTTAGGATCGGAGACCACCCTCGTGTCGGCTTTCCTTTTAAAAATCAATCTTGTGATGGTACCCTCTGGGCATGAGACCGCTTTCGTGTCGGCCTACCTTAGAGTTTAGGATCTGAGACCGTCCTCGTGTCAGCTTTCATTCTAAAATCCATCTTGTGATGGTACCGTCTGGTTATGAGACCGCCTTCGTGTCAGCCTACCTTAGAGTTTAGGATCTGAGACCGCCCTCGTGTCGGCTTTCTTTTGAAAATGCATCTTGTGATGGTAACCTCTGGTTATGAGACCGCCTTCATGTCGGCCTACCTTAGAGTTTAGGATCTGAGACCGCCCTCCTGTCGACTTTCCTTCTAAAATCCATCTTGTGATGGTAACCTCTGGTTATGAGACCGCCTTCGTGTCGACCTACCTTAGAGTTTTAGATATGTGACCGCCCTTGTGTCGGCTTTCCTTTCGAAAATCCATCTTGTGATGCTAACCTCTGGTTATGAGACCGCCTTCGTGTCGGTCTACCTTAGAGTTTAGGATCTGAGACCGCCCTCCTGTCGACTTTCCTTCTAAAATCCATCTTGTGATGGTAACCTCTAGTTATGAGACCGCCTTCGTGTCGGCCTACCTTAGAGATTAGGATCTGAGACCGCCCTCGTGTCGGCTTTCCTTCTAAAATCCATCTTGTGATGGTACCCTCTGGTTATGAGACCGCCTTCGTGTTGGCCTACCTTAGAGTTTAGGATCTGAGACCGGCCTCGGGCGGCTATCCTGCTAAAATCAATCTTGTGAAGGTAACCTCTGGTTATGAGACCGCCTTCGTGTCGGCCTTCCTTAGAGTTTAGGATCTGAGACCGGCGTCCTGTCGGCTTTCCTTCTAAAATCCATCTTGTGATGGTAACCTCTGGTTATGAGACCGCCTTCGTGTCGGCCTACCTTATAATTTAGGATCTGAGAGCCCCCTCGTGTCAGCTTTCCTTCTAAAATATATCTGATGGTAACCTCTGGTTATGAGACCGCCATCGTGTCGGCTTACCTTAGAGTTTAGGTTCTGAGACAACCCTCGTGTCGGCTTTCCTTTTGAAAATCCATCTGGTGATGGTAACCTTTGGTTATGATACCGCCTTCGTGTCGGCCTACCTTAGAGTTTAGGATCTGAGACCGCCCTCGTGTCGGCTTTCCTTCTAAAATCCATCTTGTGATGGTAACCTCTGGTTATGAGACCGCCTTCGTGTCGGCCTATCTTAGAGTTTAGGATCTAAGACCTCCCTCGTGTCGGATTTCCTTTTGAAAATCCATCTTGTGATGTTAACCTCTGGTTATGAGACCGCCTTCGTATCGGCCTACCTTAGAGTTTAGGATCTGAGACCACTCTCGTGTCGGCTTTCCTTCTAAAATTCATCATGTAATGGTAATCTCTGGTTATGAGCCCGCCTTCGTGTCGGCCTACCTTAGAGTTTAGGATCTGAGACCGGCCTCGTGTTGGCTTTCCTTCTAAAATCCATCTTGTGATGGTAACCTCTGGTTATGAGACCGACTTCGTGTCGGCCTACCTTAGAGTTTAGGATCTGAGACCGCCCTCGTGTCGGATTTCCTTCTAAAATCCATCTTGTGATGGTACCCTCTGGTTATGAGACCGCCTTCGTGTCGGCCTACCTTAGAGTTTAGGATCGGAGACCACCCTCGTGTCGGCTTTCCTTTTAAAAATCAATCTTGTGATGGTACCCTCTGGGCATGAGACCGCTTTCGTGTCGGCCTACCTTAGAGTTTAGGATCTGAGACCGTCCTCGTGTCAGCTTTCATTCTAAAATCCATCTTGTGATGGTACCGTCTGGTTATGAGACCGCCTTCGTGTCTGCCTACCTTAGAGATTAGGATCTGAGACCGCCCTCGTGTCGGCTTTCCTTCTAAAATCCATCTTGTGATGGTACCCTCTGGTTATGAGACCGCCTTCGTGTTGGCCTACCTTAGAGTTTAGGATCTGAGACCGGCCTCGTGTCGGCTTTCCTTCTAAAATCCATCTTGTGATGGTAACCTCTGGTTATGAGACCGCCTTCGCATCGGCCTTCCTTAGAGTTTAGGATCTGAGACCGGCCTCGTGTTGGCTTTCCTTCTAAAATCCATCTTGTGATGGTAACCTCTGGTTATGAGACCGCTTTCGTGTCGGCCTACCTTAGAGTTTAGGATCTGAGACCGTCCTCGTGTCAGCTTTCATTCTAAAATCCATCTTGTGATGGTACCGTCTGGTTATGAGACCGCCTTCGTGTCAGCCTACCTTAGAGTTTAGGATCTGAGACCGCCCTCGTGTCGGCTTTCTTTTGAAAATGCATCTTGTGATGGTAACCTCTGGTTATGAGACCGCCTTCATGTCGGCCTACCTTAGAGTTTAGGATCTGAGACCGCCCTCCTGTCGACTTTCCTTCTAAAATCCATCTTGTGATGGTAACCTCTGGTTATGAGACCGCCTTCGTGTCGACCTACCTTAGAGTTTTAGATATGTGACCGCCCTTGTGTCGGCTTTCCTTTCGAAAATCCATCTTGTGATGCTAACCTCTGGTTATGAGACCGCCTTCGTGTCGGTCTACCTTAGAGTTTAGGATCTGAGACCGCCCTCCTGTCGACTTTCCTTCTAAAATCCATCTTGTGATGGTAACCTCTGGTTATGAGACCGCCTTCGTGTCGGCCTACCTTAGAGATTAGGATCTGAGACCGCCCTCGTGTCGGCTTTCCTTCTAAAATCCATCTTGTGATGGTACCCTCTGGTTATGAGACCGCCTTCGTGTTGGCCTACCTTAGAGTTTAGGATCTGAGACCGGCCTCGGGCGGCTATCCTGCTAAAATCAATCTTGTGAAGGTAACCTCTGGTTATGAGACCGCCTTCGTGTCGGCCTTCCTTAGAGTTTAGGATCTGAGACCGGCGTCCTGTCGGCTTTCCTTCTAAAATCCATCTTGTGATGGTAACCTCTGGTTATGAGACCGCCTTCGTGTCGGCCTACCTTATAATTTAGGATCTGAGAGCCCCCTCGTGTCAGCTTTCCTTCTAAAATATATCTGATGGTAACCTCTGGTTATGAGACCGCCATCGTGTCGACCTACCTTAGAGTTTTGGATCTGTGATCACCCTCGTGTCGGCTTTCCTTTCGAAAATCCATCTTGTGATGCTAACCTCTGGTTATGAGACCGCCTTCGTGTCGACCTACCTTAGAGTTTAGGATCTGAGACCGCCCTCCTGTCGACTTTCCTTCTAAAATCCATCTTGTGATGGTAACCTCTAGTTATGAGACCGCCTTCGTGTCGGCCTACCTTATAGATTAGGATCTGAGACCGCCCTCGTGTCGGCTTTCCTTCTAAAATCCATCTTGTGATGGTACCCTCTGGTTATGAGGCCGCCTTCGTGTTGGCCTACCTTAGAGTTTAGGATCTGAGACCGGCCTCGTGTCGGCTTTCCTTCTAAAATCCATCTTGTGATGGTAACCTCTGGTTATGAGACCGCCTTCGCGTCGGCCTTCCTTAGAGTTTAGGATCTGAGACCGGCCTCGTGTTGGCTTTCCTTCTAAAATCCATCTTGTGATGGTAACCTCTGGTTATGAGACCGCCTTCGTGTCGGCCTACCTTAGAGTTTAGGATCTGAGACCGCCCTCGTGTCGGATTTCCTTCTAAAATCCATCTTGTGATGGTACCCTCTGGTTATGAGACCGCCTTCGTGTCGGCCTACCTTAGAGTTTAGGATCGGAGACCACCCTCGTGTCGGCTTTCCTTTTAAAAATCAATCTTGTGATGGTACCCTCTGGGCATGAGACCGCTTTCGTGTCGGCCTACCTTAGAGTTTAGGATCTGAGACATTCCTCGTGTCAGCTTTCATTCTAAAATCCATCTTGTGATGGTACCGTCTGGTTATGAGACCGCCTTCGTGTCTGCCTACCTTAGAGATTAGGATCTGAGACCGCCCTCGTGTCGGCTTTCCTTCTAAAATCCATCTTGTGATGGTACCCTCTGGTTATGAGACCGCCTTCGTGTTGGCCTACCTTAGAGTTTAGGATCTGAGACCGGCCTCGTGTCGGCTTTCCTTCTAAAATCCATCTTGTGATGGTAACCTCTGGTTATGAGACCGCCTTCGCGTCGGCCTTCCTTAGAGTTTAGGATCTGAGACCGGCCTCGTGTTGGCTTTCCTTCTAAAATCCATCTTGTGATGGTAACCTCTGGTTATGAGACCGCCTTCGTGTCGGCCTACCTTAGAGTTTAGGATCTGAGACCGCCCTCGTGTCGGATTTCCTTCTAAAATCCATCTTGTGATGGTACCCTCTGGTTATGAGACCGCCTTCGTGTCGGCCTACCTTAGAGTTTAGGATCGGAGACCACCCTCGTGTCGGCTTTCCTTTTAAAAATCAATCTTGTGATGGTACCCTCTGGGCATGAGACCGCTTTCGTGTCGGCCTACCTTAGAGTTTAGGATCTGAGACCGTCCTCGTGTCAGCTTTCATTCTAAAATCCATCTTGTGATGGTACCGTCTGGTTATGAGACCGCCTTCGTGTCTGCCTACCTTAGAGATTAGGATCTGAGACCGCCCTCGTGTCGGCTTTCCTTCTAAAATCCATCTTGTGATGGTACCCTCTGGTTATGAGACCGCCTTCGTGTCGGCCTACCTTAGAGTTTAGGATCTGAGACCGCCCTCGTGTCGGATTTCCTTCTAAAATCCATCTTGTGATGGTACCCTCTGGTTATGAGACCGCCTTCGTGTCGGCCTACCTTAGAGTTTAGGATCGGAGACCACCCTCGTGTCGGCTTTCCTTTTAAAAATCAATCTTGTGATGGTACCCTCTGGGCATGAGACCGCTTTCGTGTCGGCCTACCTTAGAGTTTAGGATCTGAGACCGTCCTCGTGTCAGCTTTCATTCTAAAATCCATCTTGTGATGGTACCGTCTGGTTATGAGACCGCCTTCGTGTCTGCCTACCTTAGAGATTAGGATCTGAGACCGCCCTCGTGTCGGCTTTCCTTCTAAAATCCATCTTGTGATGGTACCCTCTGGTTATGAGACCGCCTTCGTGTTGCCCTACCTTAGAGTTTAGGATCTGAGACCGGCCTCGTGTCGGCTTTCCTTCTAAAATCAATCTTGTGATGCTAACCTCTGGTTATATGACCGCCTTCGTGTCGGCCTACCTTATAGTTTAGGATCTGAGAGCACCCTCGTGTCAGCTTTCCTTCTAAAATCTATCTGATGGTAACCTCTGGTTATGAGACCGCCTTCGTGTCGACCTACCTTAGAGTTTTAGATCTGTGACTGCCCTCGTGTCGGCTTTCCTTTTGAAAATCCATCTTGTGATGCTAACCTCTGGTTATGAGACCGCCTTCGTGTCGGCCTACCTTAGAGTTTAGGATCTGAGACCGCCCTCCTGTCGGCTTTCCTTCTAAAATCCATCTTGTGATGGTAACCTCTAGTTATGAGATCGCCTTCGTGTCGGCCTACCTTAGAGTTTAGGATCTGAGACCGTCCTCGTGTTGGCTTTCCTTCTAAAATCCATCATGTGATGGTACCATCTGGTTATGAGACCGCCTTCGTGTCAGCCTACCTTAGAGTTTAGGATCTGAGACTGCCCTCGTGTCGGCTTTCCTTTGAAAATTCATCTTGTGATGGTAACCTCTGGTTATGAAACCGCCTTCATGTCGGCCTACCTTAGAGTTTAGGATCTGAGACCGCCCTCGTGTCGGCTTTCCTTCAAAAATCCATCTTGTGATGGTACCCTCTGGTTATGAGACCGCTTTCGTGTCGGCGTACCTTAGAGGTTAGGATCTGAGACCGTCCTCGTGTTAGCTTTCCTTTTGAAAATCCATCTTGTGATGGTAACCTCTGGTTATGAGACCGCCATCGTGTCGGCCTACCTTAGAGTTTAGGATCTGAGACCGCCCTCGTGTCGGCTTGCCTTCTAAAATCCATCTTGTGATGGTAACATCTGGTTATGATACAGCCTCAGTGTCGGCCTACCTTATAGTTTAGGATCTGAGACCGCCCTCGTGTCGGCTTTCCTTTTTAAAATCCATCTTGTGATGGTAACCTCTAGTTATAAGACCGTCTTCGTGTCGGCCCACCAGAGAGTTTAGGATCTGAGACCGCCTTCGTGTCGGCTTTCCTTTTGAAAATCCATCTTGTGATGGTAACCTCAGGTTATGAGACCGCGTTCGTGTCGGCCTACCTTAGAGTTTAGGATCTGAGACCGCCCCCTTGTCGGCTTTCCTTCTAAAATTCATCTAGTGATTGTAATCTCTGGTTATGAGACCGCCTTCGTGTCAGCCTACCTTAGAGTTTAGGATCTGAGACCGCCCTCGTGTCGGCTTTCCTTTTGAAAATCCATCTTGTGATGGTACCCTCTGGTTATGAGACCGCCTTCGTGTCGGCGTACCTTAGAGATTAGGATCTGAGACCGTCCTCGTGTCGGCTTTCCTTTTGAAAATCCATCTTGTGATGGTAACCTCTAGTTATGAGACCGCCATCGTGTCGGCCTACCTTAGAGTTTAGGATCTGAGACCGTCCTCGTGTCGGCTTTCATTCTAAAATCCATCATATGATGGTACCTTCTGGTTATGAGACCGCCTTCGTGTCAGCCTACCTTAGAGTTTATGATCTCAGACCGCCCTCGTGTCGGCTTTCCTTTTTAAAATCCATCTTGTGATGGTAACCTCTAGTTATAAGACCGTCTTCGTGTCGGCCCACCAGAGAGTTTAGGATCTGAGACCGCCTTCGTGTCGACTTTCCTTTTGAAAATCCATCTTGTGATGGTAACCTCTAGTTATGAGACCGCCTTCGTGTCGGCCTACCTTAGAGTTTAGGATCTGAGACCGCCCTCGTGTCGGCTTTCCTTCTAAAATCCATCTTGTGATGGTGACATCTGGTTATGAGACAGCCTTAGTGTCGGCCTACCTTATGGTTTAGGATCTGAGACCGCCCTCGTGTCGGCTTTCCTTTTTAAAATCCATCCTGTGATGGTAACCTCTAGTTATAAGACCGTCTTCGTGTCGGCCCACCAGAGAGTTTAGGATCTGAGACCGCCCTCGTGTCGGCTTTCCTTTTGAAAATCCATCTTGTGATGGTAACCTCAGGTTATGAGACCGCGTTCGTGTCGGCCTACCTTAGAGTTTAGGATCTGAGACCGCCCCCTTGTCGGCTTTCCTTCTAAAATTCATCTAGTGATTGTAATCTCTGGTTATGAGACCGCCTTCGTGTCAGCCTACCTTAAAGTTTAGGATCTGAGACCGCCCTCGTGTCGGCTTTCCTTTTAAAATCCATCTTGTGATGGTAACCTCTGGTTATGAGACCGCCTTCGTGTCGTTCTACATTAGAGTTTAGGATCTGAGACCGCCCTCGTGTTGGCTTTCCATCTAAAATCCATCTTGTGATGGTAACATCTAGTTATGAGACTGCCTTCGTATCGGCCTTCCTTAGAATTTAGGATCTGAGACCACCCTCGTGTCAGCTTTCCTTCTAAAAAGCATCTTGTGATGGTAACCTCTAGTTATGAGACCACCTTCGTGTCGGCCTACCTTATAGTTTAGGATCTGAGACAGCCTTCGTGTCGGCTTTCCTTTTGAAAATCCATCTTGTGAGGGTAACCTCTGGTTATGATACCGCCCTTGTGTCGGCCTATCTTATAGTTTAGGATTTGAGACCGTCCTCGTGTCGGCTTTCCTTCTAAAATCCATCATGTGATGGTACCTTCTGGTTATGAGAATGCCTTCGTGTCAGCCTACCTTAGAGTTTAGGATCTGAGACCGCCTTCGTGTCGGCTTTCCTTTGAAAATGCATCTTGTGATGGTAACCTCTGGTTATGAGACCGCCTTCATGTCGGCCTACCTTAGAGTTTAGGATCTGAGACCGCCCTTGTGTTGGCTTTCCTTCTAAAATCCATCTTGTGATGGTACCCTCTGGTTATGAGACCGCCTTCGTGTCGGCGTACCTTAGAGTTTAGGATCTGAGACCGTCCTCGTGTCAGCTTTCATTCTAAAATCCATCTTGTGATGGTACCGTCTGGTTATGAGACCGCCTTCGTGTCTGCCTACCTTAGAGATTAGGATCTGAGACCGCCCTCGTGTCGGCTTTCCTTCTAAAATCCATCTTGTGATGGTACCCTCTGGTTATGAGACCGCCTTCGTGTTGGCCTACCTTAGAGTTTCGGATCTGAGACCGCCCTCGTGTCGGCTTTCCTTTTTAAAATCCATCTTGTGATGGTAACCTCTAGTTATAAGACCGTCTTCGTGTCGGCCCACCAGAGAGTTTAGGATCTGAGACCGCCCTCGTGTCGGCTTTCCTTTTGAAAATCCATCTTTTGATGGTAACCTCAGGTTATGAGACCGCGTTCGTGTCGGCCTACCTTAGAATTTAGGATCTAAGACCGCCCCCTTGTCGGCTTTCCTTCTAAAATTCATCTAGTGATTGTAATCTCTGGTTATGAGACCGCCTTCGTGTCAGCCTACCTTAAAGTTTAGGATCTGAGACCGCCCTCGTGTCGGCTTTCCTTTTAAAATCCATCTTGTGATGGTAACCTCTGGTTATGAGACCACCTTCGTGTCGTTCTACATTAGAGTTTAGGATCTGAGACCGCCCTCGTGTTGGCTTTCCATCTAAAATCCATCTTGTGATGGTAACATATAGTTATGAGACTGCCTTCGTATCGGCCT
Source organism: Lathyrus tuberosus (assembly GCA_022829125.1). Lineage (NCBI taxonomy): Eukaryota > Viridiplantae > Streptophyta > Magnoliopsida > Fabales > Fabaceae > Lathyrus > Lathyrus tuberosus. The sequence continues at coordinate 13,025,413 of JALAZF010000038.1, forward strand.
TCCTTAGAATTTAGGATCTGAGACCGCCCTCGTGTCAGCTTTCCTTCTAAAAAGCATCTTGTGATGGTAACCTCTGGTTATGAGACCACCTTCGTGTCGGCCTACCTTATAGTTTAGGATCTGAGACAGCCTTCGTGTCGGCTTTCCTTTTGAAAATCCATCTTGTGAGGGTAATCTCTGGTTATGATACCGCCTTTGTGTCGGCCTATCTTATAGTTTAGGATTTGAGACCGTCCTCGTGTCGGCTTTCCTTCTAAAATCCATCATGTGATGGTACCTTCTGGTTATGAGAACGCCTTCGTGTCAGCCTACCTTAGAGTTTAGGATCTGAGACCGCCTTCGTGTCGGCTTTCCTTTGAAAATGCATCTTGTGATGGTAACCTCTGGTTATGAGACCGCCTTCATGTCGGCCTACCTTAGAGTTTAGGATCTGAGACCGCCCTTGTGTGGGCTTTCCTTCTAAAATCCATCTTGTGATGGTACCCTCTGGTTATGAGACCGCCTTCGTGTCGGCGTACCTTAGAGTTTAGGATCTGAGACCGTCCTCGTGTCAGCTTTCATTCTAAAATCCATCTTGTGATGGTAGCCTCAGGTTATGAGACCGCGTTCGTGTCGGCCTACCTTAGAGTTTAGGATCTGAGACCGCCCCCTTGTCGGCTTTCCTTCTAAAATTCATCTAGTGATTGTAATCTCTGGTTATGAGACCGCCTTCGTGTCAGCCTACCTTAGAGTTTAGGATCTGAGACCGCCCTCGTGTCGGCTTTCCTTTTAAAATCCATCTTGTGATGGTAACCTCTGGTTATGAGACCACCTTCGTGTCGGCCTACCTTATAGTTTAGGATCTGAGACCGCCCTCGTGTCGGCTTTCCTTTTGAAAATCCATCTTGTGAGGGTAACCTCTGGTTATGAGACCGCCTTCATGTCGGCCTACCTTAGAGTTTAGGATCTGAGACCGCCCTTGTGTTGGCTTTCCTTCTAAAATCCATCTTGTGATGGTACCCTCTGGTTATGAGACCTCCTTCGTGTCGGCGTACCTTAGAGTTTAGGATCTGAGACCGTCCTCGTGTCGGCTTTCCTTTTGAAAATCCATCTTGTGATGGTAACCTCTAGTTATGAGACCGCCATCGTGTCGGCCTACCTTAGAGTTTAGGATCTGAGACCGTCCTCGTGTCGGCTTTCATTCTAAAATCCATCATGTGATGGTACCTTCTGGTTATGAGACCGCCTTCGTGTCAGCCTACCTTAGAGTTTAGGATCTCAGACCGCCCTCGTGTAGGCTTTCCTTTTTAAAATCCATCTTGTGATGGTAACCTCTAGTTATAAGACCGTCTTCGTGTCGGCCCACCAGAGAGTTTAGGATCTGAGACCGCCTTCGTGTCGGCTTTCCTTTTGAAAATCCATCTTGTGATGGTAACCTCTAGTTATGAGACCGCCTTCGTGTCGGCCTACCTTAGAGTTTAGGATCTGAGACCGCCCTCGTGTCGGCTTTCCTTCTAAAATCCATCTTGTGATGGTAACATCTGGTTATGAGACAGCCTTAGTGTCGGCCTACCTTATGGTTTAGGATCTGAGACCGCCCTCGTGTCGGCTTTCCTTTTTAAAATCCATCTTGTGATGGTAACCTCTAGTTATAAGACCGTCTTCGTGTCGGCCCACCAGAGAGTTTAGGATCTGAGACCGCCCTCGTGTCGGCTTTCCTTTTGAAAATCCATCTTGTGATGGTAACCTCAGGTTATGAGACCGCGTTCGTGTCGGCCTACCTTAGAGTTTAGGATCTGAGACCGCCCCCTTGTCGGCTTTCCTTCTAAAATTCATCTAGTGATTGTAATCTCTGGTTATGAGACCGCCTTCGTGTCAGCCTACCTTAAAGTTTAGGATCTGAGACCGCCCTCGTGTCGGCTTTCCTTTTAAAATCCATCTTGTGATGGTAACCTCTGGTTATGAGACCGCCTTCGTGTCGTTCTACATTAGAGTTTAGGATCTGAGACCGCCCTCGTGTTGGCTTTCCATCTAAAATCCATCTTGTGATGGTAACATCTAGTTTTGAGACTGCCTTCGTATCGGCCTTCCTTAGAATTTAGGATCTGATACCGCCCTCGTGTCAGCTTTCCTTCTAAAAAGCATCTTGTGATGGTAGCCTTTGGTTATGAGACCACCTTCGTGTCGGCCTACCTTATAGTTTAGGATCTGAGACAGCCTTCGTGTCGGCTTTCCTTTTGAAAATCCATCTTGTGAGGGTAACCTCTGGTTATGATACCGCCTTTGTGTCGGCCTATCTTATAGTTTGGGATTTGAGACCGTCCTCGTGTCGGCTTTCCTTCTAAAATCCATCATGTGATGGTACCTTCTGGTTATGAGAACGCCTTCGTGTCAGCCTACCTTAGAGTTTAGGATCTGAGACCGCCTTCGTGTCGGCTTTCCTTTGAAAATGCATCTTGTGATGGTAACCTCTGGTTATGAGACCGCCTTCATGTTGGCCTACCTTAGAGTTTAGGATCTGAGACCGCCCTTGTGTTGGCTTTCCTTCTAAAATCCATCTTGTGATGGTACCCTCTGGTTATGAGACCGCCTTCGTGTCGGCGTACCTTAGAGTTTAGGATCTGAGACCGTCCTCGTGTCAGCTTTCATTCTAAAATCCATCTTGTGATGGTACCGTCTGGTTATGAGACCGCCTTCGTGTCTGCCTACCTTAGAGATTAGGATCTGAGACCGCCCTCGTGTCGGCTTTCCTTCTAAAATCCATCTTGTGATGGTACCCTCTGGTTATGAGACCGCCTTCGTGTTGGCCTACCTTAGAGTTTAGGATCTGAGACCGCCCTCGTGTCGGCTTTCCTTTTTAAAATCCATCTTGTGATGGTAACCTCTAGTTATAAGACCGTCTTCGTGTCGGCCCACCAGAGAGTTTAGGATCTGAGACCGCCCTCGTGTCGGCTTTCCTTTTGAAAATCCATCTTGTGATGGTAACCTCAGGTTATGAGACCGCGTTCGTGTCGGCCTACCTTAGAGTTTAGGATCTGAGACCGCCCCCTTGTCGGCTTTCCTTCTAAAATTCATCTAGTGATTGTAATCTCTGGTTATGAGACCGCCTTCGTGTCAGCCTACCTTAAAGTTTAGGATCTGAGACCGCCCTCGTGTCGGCTTTCCTTTTAAAATCCATCTTGTGATGGTAACCTCTGGTTATGAGACCGCCTTCGTGTCGGCGTACCTTAGAGTTTAGGATCTGAGACCGTCCTCGTGTCAGCTTTCATTCTAAAATCCATCTTGTGATGGTACCGTCTGGTTATGAGACCGCCTTCGTGTCTGCCTACCTTAGAGATTAGGATCTGAGACCGCCCTCGTGTCGGCTTTCCTTCTAAAATCCATCTTGTGATGGTACCCTCTGGTTATGAGACCGCCTTCGTGTTGGCCTACCTTAGAGTTTAGGATCTGAGACCGCCCTCGTGTCGGCTTTCCTTTTTAAAATCCATCTTGTGATGGTAACCTCTAGTTATAAGACCGTCTTCGTGTCGGCCCACCAGAGAGTTTAGGATCTGAGACCGCCCTCGTGTCGGCTTTCCTTTTGAAAATCCATCTTGTGATGGTAACCTCAGGTTATGAGACCGCGTTCGTGTCGGCCTACCTTAGAGTTTAGGATCTGAGACCGCCCCCTTGTCGGCTTTCCTTCTAAAATTCATCTAGTGATTGTAATCTCTGGTTATGAGACCGCCTTCGTGTCAGCCTACCTTAAAGTTTAGGATCTGAGACCGCCCTCGTGTCGGCTTTCCTTTTAAAATCCATCTTGTGATGGTAACCTCTGGTTATGAGACCGCCTTCGTGTCGTTCTACATTAGAGTTTAGGATCTGAGACCGCCCTCGTGTTGGCTTTCCATCTAAAATCCATCTTGTGATGGTAACATCTAGTTATGAGACTGCCTTCGTATCAGCCTTCCTTAGAATTTAGGATCTGAGACCGCCCTCGTGTCAGCTTTCCTTCTAAAAAGCATCTTGTGATGGTAACCTCTGGTTATGAGACCACCTTCGTGTCGGCCTACCTTATAGTTTAGGATCTGAGACAGCCTTCGTGTCGGCTTTCCTTTTGAAAATCCATCTTGTGAGGGTAACCTCTAGTTATGATACCGCCTTTGTGTCGGCCTATCTTATAGTTTAGGATTTGAGACCGTCCTCGTGTCGGCTTTCCTTCTTAAATCCATCATGTGATGCTACCTTCAGGTTATGAGACCGCCTTCGTGTCAGCCTACCGTAGAGTTTAGGATCTGAGACTGCCCTGGTATCGGATTTCCTTTGAAAATGCATCTTGTGATGTTAACCTCTAGTTATGAAATCGCCTTCATGTCGGCCTACCTTAGAGTTTAGGATCTGAGACCGCCCTCGTGTCGGCTTTCCTTCTAAAATACATCTTGTGATGGTACCCTCTGGTTATGAGACCGCCTTCGTGTTGGCCTACCTTAGAGTTTAGGATCTGAGACCGCCCTCGTGTCGGCTTTCCTTTTTAAAATCCATCTTGTGATGGTAACCTATAGTTATAAGACCGTCTTCGTGTCGGCCCACCAGAGAGTTTAGGATCTGAGACCGCCCTCGTGTCGGCTTTCCTTTTGAAAATCCATCTTGTGATGGTAACCTCAGGTTATGAGACCGCGTTCGTGTCGGCCTACCTTAGAGTTTAGGATCTGAGACCGCCCCCTTGTCGGCTTTCCTTCTAAAATTCATCTAGTGATTGTAATCTCTGGTTATGAGACCGCCTTCTTGTCAGCCTACCTTAAAGTTTAGGATCTGAGACCGCCCTCGTGTCGGCTTTCCTTTTAAAATCCATCTTGTGATGGTAACCTCTGGTTATGAGACCGCCTTCGTGTCGTTCTACATTAGAGTTTAGGATCTGAGACCGCCCTCGTGTTGGCTTTCCATCTAAAATCCATCTTGTGATGGTAACAACTAGTTATGAGACTGCCTTCGTATCGGCCTTCCTTAGAATTTAGGATCTGAGACCGCCCTCGTGTTAGCTTTCCTTCTAAAAAGCATCTTGTGATGGTAACCTCTGGTTATGAGACCACCTTCGTGTCGGCCTACCTTATAGTTTAGGATCTGAAACAGCCTTCGTGTCGGCTTTCCTTTTGAAAATCCATCTTGTGAGGGTAACCTCTGGTTATGATACCGCCTTTGTGTCGGCCTATCTTATAGTTTAGGATTTGAGACCGTCCTCGTGTCGGCTTTCCTTCTAAAATCCATCATGTGAAGGTACCTTTTGGTTATGAGAACGCCTTCGTGTCAGCCTACCTTAGAGTTTAGGATCTGAGACCGCCTTCGTGTCATCTTTCCTTTGAAAATGCATCTTGTGATGGTAACCTCTGGTTATGAGACCGCCTTCATGTCGGCCTACCTTAGAGTTTAGGATCTGAGACCGCCCTTGTGTTGGCTTTCCTTCTAAAATCCATCTTGTGATGGTACCCTATGGTTATGAGACCACCTTCGTGTCGGCGTACCTTAGAGTTTAGGATCTGAGACCGTCCTCGTGTCAGCTTTCATTCTAAAATCCATCTTGTGATGGTACCGTCTGGTTATGAGACCGCCTTCGTGTCTGCCTACCTTAGAGATTAGGATCTGAGACCGCCCTCGTGTCGGCTTTCCTTCTAAAATCCATCTTGTGATGGTACCCTCTGGTTATGAGACCGCCTTCGTGTTGGCCTACCTTAGAGTTTAGGATCTGAGACCGGCCTCGTGTCGGCTTCCTTCTAAAATTAATCTTGTGATGCTAACCTCTGGTTATATGATCGCCTTCGTGTCGGCCTACCTTATAGTTTAGGATCTGAGAGCGCCCTCGTGTCAGCTTTCCTTCTAAAATCTATCTGAAGGTAACCTCTGGTTATGAGACCGCCTTCGTGTCGACCTACCTTAGAGTTTTAGATCTGTGACCGCCCTCGTGTCGGCTTTCCTTTTGAAAATCCATCTTGTGATGCTAACCTCTGGTTATGAGACCGCCTTCGTGTCGGCCTACCTTAGAGTTTAGGATCTGAGACCGCCCTCCTATCGGCTTTCCTTCTAAAATCCATCTTGTGATGGTAACCTCTAGTTATGAGATCGCCTTCGTGTCGGCCTACCTTAGAGTTTAGGATCTGAGACCGTCCTCGTGTTGGCTTTCCTTCTAAAATCCATCATGTGATGGTACCATCTGGTTATGAGACCGCCTTCGTGTCAGCCTACCTTATAGTTTAGGATCTGAGACTGCCCTCGTGTCGGCTTTCCTTTGAAAATGCATCTTATGATGGTAACCTCTGGTTATGAAACCGTCTTCATGTCGGCCTACCTTAGAGTTTAGGATCTGAGACCGCCCTCGTGTCGGCTTTCCTTCAAAAATCAATCTTGTGATGGTACCCTCTGGTTATGAGACCGCCTTCGTGTCGGCGTACCTTAGAGGTTAGGATCTGAGACCGTCCTCGTGTTAGCTTTCCTTTTGAAAATCCATCTTATGATGGTAACCTCTGGTTATGAGACCGCCATCGTGTCGGCCTACCTTAGAGTTTAGGATCTGAGACCGCCCTCGTGTCGGCTTTCCTTCTAAAATCCATCTTGTGATGGTAACATCTGGTTATGATACAGCCTTAGTGTCGGCCTACCTTATAGTTTAGGATCTGAGACCGCCCTCGTGTCGGCTTTCCTTTTTAAAATCCATCTTGTGATGGTAACCTCTAGTTATAAGACCGTCTTCGTGTCGGCCCACCAGAGAGTTTAGGATCTGAGACTACCTTCGTGTCGGCTTTCCTTTTGAAAATCCATCTTGTGATGGTAACCTCAGGTTATGAGACCGCGTTCGTGTCGGCCTACCTTAGAGTTTAGGATCTGAGACCCCCCTCGTGTCGGCTTTCCTTTTAAAATCTATCTTGTGATGGTAACCTCTGGTTATGAGACCACCTTCGTCTCGGCCTACCTTATAGTTTAGGATCTGAGACCGCCCTCGTGTCGGCTTTCCTTTTGAAAATCCATCTTGTGAGGGTAACCTCGGGTTATGATACCGCCCTTGTGTCGGCCTATCTTATAGTTTAGGATTTGAGACCGTCCTCGTGTCGGCTTTCCTTCTAAAATCCATCATGTGATGGTACCTTCTGGTTATGAGACCGCCTTCGTGTCAGCCTACCTTAGAGTTTAGGATCTGAGACTGCCCTCGTGTCGGCTTTCCTTTGAAAATGCATCTTGTGATGGTAACCTCTGGTTACGAAACCGTCTTCATGTCGGCCTACCTTAGAGTTTAGGATCTGAGACCGCCCTCGTGTCGGCTTTCCTTCAAAAATCCATCTTGTGATGGTACCCTCTGGTTATGAGACCGCCTTCGTGTCGGCGTACCTTAGAGGTTAGGATCTGAGACCGCCTCGTGTTAGCTTTCCTTTTGAAAATCCATCTTGTGATGGTAACCTCTGGTTATGAGACCGCCATCGTGTCGGCCTACCTTAGAGTTTAGGATCTGAGACCGCCCTCGTGTCGGCTTTCCTTCTAAAATCCATCTTGTGATGGTAACATCTGGTTATGATACAGCCTTAGTGTCGGCCTACCTTATAGTTTAGGATCTGAGACCGCCCTCGTGTCGGCTTTCCTTTTTAAAATCCATCTTGTGATGGTAACCTCTAGTTATAAGACCGTCTTCGTGTCGGCCCACCAGAGAGTTTAGGATCTGAGACTGCCTTCGTGTCGGCTTTCCTTTTGAAAATCCATCTTGTGATGGTAACCTCAGGTTATGAGACCGCATTCGTGTTGGCCTACCTTAGAGTTTAGGATCTGAGACCGCCCCTTTGTCGGCTTTCCTTCTAAAATTCATCTAATGATTGTAATCTCTGGTTATGAGACCGCCTTCGTGTCAGCCTACCTTAGAGTTTAGGATCTGAGACCGCCCTCATGTCGGCTTTCCTTTTAAAATCCATCTTGTGATGGTAACCTCAGGTTATGAGACCACCTTCGTCTCGGCCTACCTTATAGTTTAGGATCTGAGACCGCCCTCGTGTCGGCTTTCCTTTTGAAAATCCATCTTGTGAGGGTAACCTCGGGTTATGATACCGCCTTTGTGTCGGCCTATCTTATAGTTTAGGATTTGAGACCGTCCTCGTGTCGGCTTTCCTTCTAAAATCCATCATGTGATGGTACCTTCTGGTTATGAGACCGCCTTCGTGTCAGCCTACCTTAGAGTTTAGGATCTGAGACCGCCTTCGTGTCGGCTTTCCTTTGAAAATGCATCTTGTGATGGTAACCTCTAGTTATGAGACCGCCTTCATGTCGGCCTACCTTAGAGTTTAGGATCTGAGACCGCCCTTGTGTTGACTTTCCTTCTAAAATCCATCTTGTGATGGTACCCTCTGGTTATGAGACCGCCTTCGTGTCGGCGTACCTTAGAGTTTAGGATCTGAGACCGTCCTCGTGTCGGCTTTCCTTTTGAAAATCCATCTTGTGATGGTAACCGCTAGTTATGAGACCGCCATCATGTCGGCCTACCTTAGAGTTTAGGATCTGAGACCGTCCTCGTGTCGGCTTTCATTCTAAAATCCATCATGTGATGGTACCTTCTGGTTATGAGACCGCCTTCGTGTCAGCCTACCTTAGAGTTTAGGATCTCAGACCGCCCTTGTGTCGGCTTTCCTTTTTAAAATCCATCTTGTGATGGTAACCTCTAGTTATAAGACCGTCTTCGTGTCGGCCCACCAGAGAGTTTAGGATCTGAGACCGCCTTCGTGTCGGCTTTCCTTTTGAAAATCCATCTTGTGATGGTAACCTCTAGTTATGAGACCGCCTTCGTGTCGGCCTACCTTAGAGTTTAGGATCTGAGACCGCCCTCGTGTCGGCTTTCCTTCTAAAATCCATCTTGTGATGGTAACATCTGGTTATGAGACAACCTTAGTGTCGGCCTACCTTATGGTTTAGGATCTGAGACCGCCCTCGTGTCGGCTTTCCTTTTTAAAATCCATCTTGTGATGGTAACCTCTAGTTATAAGACCGTCTTCGTGTCGGCCCACCAGAGAGTTTAGGATCTGAGACCGCCCTCGTGTCGGCTTTCCTTTTGAAAATCCATCTTGTGATGGTAACCTCAGGTTATGAGACCGCGTTCGTGTCGGCCTACCTTAGAGTTTAGGATCTGAGACCGCCCCTTTGTCGGCTTTCCTTCTAAAATTCATCTAGTGATTGTAATCTCTGGTTATGAGACCGCCTTCGTGTCAGCCTACCTTAGAGTTTAGGATCTGAGACCGCCCTCGTGTCGGCTTTCCTTTTAAAATCCATCTTGTGATGGTAACCTCTGGTTATGAGACCACCTTCGTCTCGGCCTACCTTATAGTTTAGGATCTGAGACCGCCCTCGTGTCGGCTTTCCTTTTGAAAATCCATCTTGTGAGGGTAACCTCGGGTTATGATACCGCCTTTGTGTCGGCCTATCTTATAGTTTAGGATTTGAGACCGTCCTCGTGTCGGCTTTCCTTCTAAAATCCATCATGTGATGGTACCTTCTGGTTATGAGACCGCCTTCGTGTCAGCCTACCATAAAGTTTAGGATCTGAGACCGCCTTCGTGTCGGCTTTCCTTTGAAAATGCATCTTGTGATGGTAACCTCTGGTTATGAGACCGCCTTCATGTCGGCCTACCTTAGAGTTTAGGATCTGAGACCGCCCTTGTGTTGACTTTCCTTCTAAAATCCATCTTGTGATGGTACCCTCTGGTTATGAGACCGCCTTCGTGTCGGCGTACCTTAGAGTTTAGGATCTGAGACCGTCCTCGTGTCGGCTTTCCTTTTGAAAATACATCTTGTGATGGTAACCTCTAGTTATGAGACCGCCATCGTGTCGGCCTACCTTAGAGTTTAGGATCTGAGACCGTCCTCGTGTCGGCTTTCATTCTAAAATCCATCATGTGATGGTACCTTCTGGTTATGAGACCGCCTTCGTGTCAGCCTACCTTAGAGTTTAGGATCTCAGACCGCCCTCGTGTCGGCTTTCCTTTTTAAAATCCATCTTGTGATGGTAACCTCTAGTTATAAGACCGTCTTCGTGTCGGCCCACCAGAGAGTTTAGGATTTGAGACCGCCTTCGTGTCGGCTTTCCTTTTGAAAATCCATCTTGTGATGGTAACCTCTAGTTATGAGACCGCCTTCGTGTCGGCCTACCTTAGAGTTTAGGATCTGAGACCGCCCTCGTGTCGGCTTTCCTTCTAAAATCCATCTTGTGATGGTAACATCTGGTTATGAGACAGCCTTAGTGTCGGCCTACCTTATGGTTTAGGATCTGAGACCGCCCTCGTGTCGGCTTTCCTTTTTAAAATCCATCTTGTGATGGTAACCTCTAGTTATAAGATCGTCTTCGTGTCGGCCCACCAGAGAGTTTAGGATCTGAGACCGCCCTCGTGTCGGCTTTCCTTTTGAAAATCCATCTTGTGATGGTAACCTCAGGTTATGAGACCGCGTTCATGTCGGCCTACCTTAGAGTTTAGGATCTGAGACCGCCCCCTTGTCGGCTTTCCTTCTAAAATTCATCTAGTGATTGTAATCTCTGGTTATGAGGCCGCCTTCGTGTCAGCCTACCTTAAAGTTTAGGATCTGAGACTGCCCTCGTGTCGGCTTTCCTTTGAAAATCCATCTTGTGATGGTAACCTCTGGTTATGAGACCGCCTTCGTGTCGTTCTACATTAGAGTTTAGGATCTGAGACCGCCCTCGTGTTGGCTTTCCATCTAAAATCCATCTTGTGATGGTAACATCTAGTTATGAGACTGCCTTCGTATCGGCCTTCCTTAGAATTTAGGATCTGAGACCGCCCTCATGTCAGCTTTCCTTCTAAAATGCATCTTGTGATAGTAACCTCTGGTTATGAGACCACCTTCGTGTCGGCCTACCTTATAGTTTAGGATCTGAGACAGCCTTCGTGTCGGCTTTCCTTTTGAAAATCCATCTTGTGAGGGTAACCTCTGGTTATGATACCGCCTTTGTGTCGGCCTATCTTATAGTTTAGGATTTGAGACCGTCCTCGTGTCGGCTTTCCTTCTAAAATCCATCATGTGATGGTACCTTCTGGTTATGAGACCGCCTTCGTGTCAACCTACCTTAGAGTTTAGGATCTGAGACCGCCTTCGTGTCGGCTTTCCTTTGAAAATGCATCTTGTGATGGTAACCTCTGGTTATGAGACCGCCTTCATGTCGGCCTACCTTAGAGTTTAGGATCTGAGACCGCCCTTATGTTGGCTTTCCTTCTAAAATCCATCTTGTGATGGTAACCTCTAGTTATGAGACCGCCATCGTGTCGGCCTACCTTAGAGTTTAGGATCTGAGACCGTCCTCGTGTCGGCTTTCATTCTAAAATCCATCATGTGATGGTACCTTCTGGTTATGAGACCGCCTTCGTGTCAGCCTACCTTAGAGTTTAGGATCTCAGACCGCCCTCGTGTCGGCTTTCTTTTGAAAATGCATCTTGTGATGGTAACCTCTGGTTATGAGACCGCCTTCATGTCGGCCTACCTTAGAGTTTAGGATCTGAGACCGCCCACGTGTCGGCTTTCCTTCTAAAATCCATCATGTGATGGTACCTTCTGGTTATGAGACCGCCTTCGTGTCGACCTACCTTAGAGTTTAGGATCTGAGACCGCCCTCGTGTCAGCTTTCCTTCTAAAATCCAACTTGTGATGGTACCCTCTGGTTATGAGACCGCCTTCGTGTCGGCGTACCTTAGAGTTTAGGATCTGAGACCGTCCTCGTGTCGGCTTTCCTTTTGAAAATCCATATTGTGATGGTAACCTCTGGTTATGAGACCGCCATCGTGTCGGCCTACCTCAGAGTATAGGATCTGAGACTGCCCTCGTGTCGGCTTTCCTTCTAAAATCCATCATGTGATGGAACCTTCTGGTTCTGAGACCGCCTTCGTGTCAGGCTAACTTAGAGTTTAGGATCTGAGACCGCCCTCGTGTCGGCTTTCCTTTGAAAATGCATTTTGTGATGGTAACCTCTGGTTATGAGACCGCCTTTATGTCGGCCTACCTTAGAGTTTAGGATCTGAGACCGCCCTCATGTCGGCTTTCCTTCTAAAATCCATCATGTGATGGTACCTTCTGGTTATGAGACTGCCTTCGTGTCTGCCTACCTTAGAGTTTAGGATCTGAGACCGCCCTCGTGTCGACTTTCTTTTGAGAATGCATCTTGTGATGGTAACCTCTGGTTATGAGACCGCCTTCATGTTAGCCTACCTTAGAGTTTAGGATCTTAGACCGCCCTCGTGTCGGCTTTCCATCTAAAATCCATCTTGTGATGGTAACATCTGGTTATGAGACTGCCTTCGTGTCGGCCTACCTTAGAAATTAGGATCTAAGACCGCCCTCGTGTCAGCTTTCCTTCTAAAATCCATCTTCTGATGGTAACCTCTGGTTATGAGATCGCCTTCGTGTCGGCCTACCTTATAGTTTAGGATCTGAGACCGCCCTCGTGTCGGCTTTCCTTTTGAAAATCCATCTTGTGATGGTAACCTCTGGTTATGATACCGCTTCGTGTCCGCCTATCTTATAGTTTAGGATCTGAGACCGCCCTCGTGTCGGCTTTCCTTCTAAAATCCATCATGTGATGGTACCTTCTGGTTATGAGACCGCCTTCGTGTCGGCCTACCTTAGAGTTTAGGATCTGAGACCGCCCTCGTGTCGGCTTTCCTTTGAAAATGCATTTTGTGATGGTAACCTCTGGTTATGAGACCGCCTTCATGTCTGCCGACCTTAGAGTTTAGGATCTGAGACCGGCCTCGTGTCGGCTTTCCTTCTAAAATCCATCATGTGATGGTACCTTCTTTTATGAGACCGCCTTCGTGTCAGCCTACCTTAGAGTTTAGGATCAGAGACCGCCCTCGTGTCGGCTTTCTTTTGAGAATGCATCTTGTGATGGTAACCTCTGGTTATGAGACCGCCTTTATGTCGGCCTACCTTAGAGTTTAGGATCTGAGACCGCCCTCGTGTCGGCTTTCCTTCTAAAATCAATCTTGTGATGGTAACCTCTGGTTATATGACCGCCTTCGTGTCGGCCTACCTTATAGTTTAGGATCTGAGAGCGCCCTCGTGTCAGCTTTCCTTCTAAAATCTATCTGATGGTAACCTCTCGTTATGAGACCGCCTTCGTGTCGACCTACCTTAGAGTTTTAGATCTGTGACCGCCCTCGTGTCGGCTTTCCTTTTGAAAATCCATATTGTGATGGTAACCTCTGGTTATGAGACCGCCATCGTGTCGGCCTACCTCAGAGTATAGGATCTGAGACTGCCCTCGTGTCGGCTTTCCTTCTAAAATCCATCATGTGATGGAACCTTCTGGTTCTGAGACCGCCTTCGTGTCAGGCTAACTTAGAGTTTAGGATCTGAGACCGCCCTCGTGTCGGCTTTCCTTTGAAAATGCATTTTGTGATGGTAACCTCTGGTTATGAGACCGCCTTTATGTCGGCCTACCTTAGAGTTTAGGATCTGAGACCGCCCTCATGTCGGCTTTCCTTCTAAAATCCATCATGTGATGGTACCTTCTGGTTATGAGACTGCCTTCGTGTCTGCCTACCTTAGAGTTTAGGATCTGAGACCGCCCTCGTGTCGACTTTCTTTTGAGAATGCATCTTGTGATGGTAACCTCTGGTTATGAGACCGCCTTCATGTTAGCCTACCTTAGAGTTTAGGATCTTAGACCGCCCTCGTGTCGGCTTTCCATCTAAAATCCATCTTGTGATGGTAACATCTGGTTATGAGACTGCCTTCGTGTCGGCCTACCTTAGAAATTAGGATCTAAGACCGCCCTCGTGTCAGCTTTCCTTCTAAAATCCATCTTCTGATGGTAACCTCTGGTTATGAGATCGCCTTCGTGTCGGCCTACCTTATAGTTTAGGATCTGAGACCGCCCTCGTGTCGGCTTTCCTTTTGAAAATCCATCTTGTGATGGTAACCTCTGGTTATGATACCGCTTCGTGTCAGCCTATCTTATAGTTTAGGATCTGAGACCGCCCTCGTGTCGGCTTTCCTTCTAAAATCCATCATGTGATGGTACCTTCTGGTTATGAGACCGCCTTCGTGTCGGCCTACCTTAGAGTTTAGGATCTGAGACCGCCCTCGTGTCGGCTTTCCTTTGAAAATGCATTTTGTGATGGTAACCTCTGGTTATGAGACCGCCTTCATGTCTGCCGACCTTAGAGTTTAGGATCTGAGACCGGCCTCGTGTCGGCTTTCCTTCTAAAATCCATCATGTGATGGTACCTTCTTTTATGAGACCGCCTTCGTGTCAGCCTACCTTAGAGTTTAGGATCAGAGACCGCCCTCGTGTCGGCTTTCTTTTGAGAATGCATCTTGTGATGGTAACCTCTGGTTATGAGACCGCCTTTATGTCGGCCTACCTTAGAGTTTAGGATCTGAGACCGCCCTCGTGTCGGCTTTCCTTCTAAAATCAATCTTGTGATGGTAACCTCTGGTTATATGACCGCCTTCGTGTCGGCCTACCTTATAGTTTAGGATCTGAGAGCGCCCTCGTGTCAGCTTTCCTTCTAAAATCTATCTGATGGTAACCTCTCGTTATGAGACCGCCTTCGTGTCGACCTACCTTAGAGTTTTAGATCTGTGACCGCCCTCGTGTCGACTTTCCTTTTGAAAATCCATCTTGTGATGCTAACCTCTGGTTATGAGACCGCCTGCGTGTCGGCCTACCTTAGAGTTTAGGATCTGAGACTGCCCTCCTGTTGGCTTTCCTTCTAAAATCCATCTTATGATGGTAACCTCTGGTTATGAGATCGCCTTCGTGTCGGCCTACCTTAGAGTTTAGGATCTGAGACCGTCCTCGTGTCGGCTTTCCTTCTAAAATCCATCATGTGATGGTACCTTCTGGTTATGAGACCGCCATCGTGTCAGCCTACCTTAGAGTTTAGGATCTGAGACTGCCCTCGTGTCGGCTTTCCTTTGAAAATGCATCTTGTGATGTTAACCTCTGGTTATGAAATCGCCTTCATGTCGGCCTACCTTAGAGTTTAGGATCTGAGACCGCCCTCGTGTCGGCTTTCCTTCTAAAATCCATCTTGTGATGGTACCCTCTGGTTATGAGACCGCCTTCGTGTCGGCGTACCTCAGAGTTTAGGATCTGAGACTGTCCTCGTGTCAGCTTTCCTTTTGAAAATCCATCTTGTGATGGTAACCTCTGGTTATGAGACAGCCTTCATGTCTGCCTACCTTAGAGTTTAGGATCTGAGACCGCCCTCGTGTCGGCTTTCCTTCTAAAATCTATCATGTGATGGTACCTTCTGGTTATGAGACCGCCTTCGTGTCAACCTACCTTAGAGTTTAGGATCTGAGACCGCCCTCGTGTCGGCTTTCTTTTGAGAATGCATCTTATGATGGTAACCTCGGGTTATGAGACCGCCTTTATGTCGGCCTACCTTAGAGCTTAGGATCTGAGACCGCCCTCGTGTCGGCTTTCCTTCTAAAATCCATCTTTTGATGGTACCCTCTGGTTATGAGACCGCCTTCGTGTTGGCCTACCTTAGAGTTTAAGATCTGAGACCGGCCTCGTGTCGGCTTTCCTTCTAAAATCAATCTTGTGATGGTAACCTCTCGTTATATGACCGCCTTCGTGTCGGCCTACCTTATAGTTTAGGATCTGAGAGCGCCCTCGTGTCAGCTTTCCTTTGGAAAATCCATATTGTGAGGGTAACCTCTGGTTATGAGACCGCCATCGTGTCGGCCTACCTCAGAGTATAGGATCTGAGACTGCCCTCGTGTCGGCTTTCCTTCTAAAATCCATCATGTGATGGAACCTTCTGGTTATGAGACCGCCTTCGTGTCAGGCTAACTTAGAGTTTAGGATCTGAGACCGCCCTCGTGTCGGCTTTCCTTTGAAAATACATTTTGTGATGGTAACCTCTGGTTATGAGACCGCCATCGTGTCGGCCTACCTCAGAGTATAGGATCTGAGACTGCCCTCGTGTCGGCTTTCCTTCTAAAATCCATCATGTGATGGAACCTTCTGGTTATGAGACCGCCTTCGTGTCAGGCTAACTTAGAGTTTAGGATCTGAGACCGCCCTCGTGTCGACTTTCTTTTGAGAATGCATCTTGTGATGGTAACCTCTGGTTATGAGACCGCCTTCATGTCAGCCTACCTTAGAGTTTAGGATCTGAGACCGCCCTCGTGTCGGCTTTCCATCTAAAATCCATCTTGTGATGGTAACATCTGGTTATGAGACTGCCTTCGTGTCGGCCTACCTTAGAAATTAGGATCTAAGACCGCCCTCGTGTCAGCTTTCCTTTTAAAATCCATCTTCTGATGGTAGCCTCTGGTTATCAGATCGCCTTCGTGTCGGCCTACCTTATAGTTTAGGATCTGAGACCGCCCTCGTGTCGGCTTGTGATGGTAACCTCTGGTTATGATACCGCTTCGTGTCGGCCTATCTTATAGTTTAGGATCTGAGACCGCCCTCGTGTCGGCTTTCCTTCTAAAATCCATCATGTGATGGTACCTTCTGGTTATGAGACCGCCTTCGTGTCGGCCTACCTTAGAGTTTAGGATCTGAGACCGCCCTCGTGTCGGCTTTCCTTTGAAAATGCATTTTGTGATGGTAACCTCTGGTTATGAGACCGCCTTCATGTCTGCCTACCTTAGAGTTTAGGATCTGAGACCGCCCTCGTGTCGGCTTTCCTTCTAAAATCCATCATGTGATGGTACCTTCTGGTTATGAGACCGCCTTCGTGTCAGCCTACCTTAGAGTTTAGGATCTGAGACCGCCCTCGTGTCGGCTTTCCTTTGAAAATGCATTTTGTGATGGTAACCTCTGGTTATGAGACCGCCTTCATGTCTCCCTACCTTAGAGTTTAGGATCTGAGACCGCCCTCGTGTCGGCTTTCCTTCTAAAATCCATCATGTGATGGTACCTTCTGGTTATGAGACCGTCTTCGTGTCAGCCTACCTTAGAGTTTAGGATCAGAGACCGCCCTCGTGTCGGCTTTCTTTTGAGAATGCATCTTGAGATGGTAACCTCTGGTTATGAGACCGCCTTTATGTCGGCCTACCTTAGAGTTTAGGATCTGAGACCGCCCTCGTGTCGGCTTTCCTTCTAAAATCAATCTTGTGATGGTAACCTCTGGTTATATGACCGCCTTCGTGTCGGCCTACCTTATAGTTTAGGATCTGAGAGCGCCCTCGTGTCAGCTTTCCTTCTAAAATCTATCTGATGGTAACCTCTCGTTATGAGACCGCCTTCGTGTCGACCTACCTTAGAGTTTTAGATCTGTGACCGCCCTCGTGTCGGCTTTCCTTTTGAAAATCCATCTTGTGATGCTAACCTCTGGTTATGAGACCGCCTGCGTGTCGGCCTACCTTAGAGTTTAGGATCTGAGACTGCCCTCCTGTTGGCTTTCCTTCTAAAATCCATCTTGTGATGGTAACCTCTGGTTATGAGATCGCCTTCGTGTCGGCCTACCTTAGAGTTTAGGATTTGAGACCGTCCTCGTGTCGGCTTTCCTTCTTAAATCCATCATGTGATGCTACCTTCAGGTTATGAGACCGCCTTCGTGTCAGCCTACCGTAGAGTTTAGGATCTGAGACTGCCCTGGTGTCGGATTTCCTTTGAAAATGCATCTTGTGATGTTAACCTCTAGTTATGAAATCGCCTTCATGTCGGCCTACCTTAGAGTTTAGGATCTGAGACCGCCCTCGTGTCGGCTTTCCTTCTAAAATCCATCTTGTGATGGTACCCTCTGGTTATGAGACCGCCTTCGTGTCGGCGTACCTCAGAGTTTAGGATCTGAGACTGTCCTCGTGTCAGCTTTCCTTTTGAAAATCCATCTTGTGATGGTAACCTCTGGTTATGAGACAGCCATCGTGTCGGCCTACCTTAGAGTTTAGGATCTGAGACCGCCCTCGTGTCGGCTTTCCTTCTAAAATCCATCTTGTGATGGTAACATCTGGTTATGAGACCGCCTTCGTGTCGGCCTACCTTAGAATTTAGGATCTGAGACCGCCCTCGTGTCGGCTTTCCTTTTGAAAATCCATCTTGTGATGGTAACCTCTGGTTATGATACCGCTTCGTGTCGGCCTATCTTATAGTTTAGGATCTGAGACCGCCCTCGTGTCGGCTTTCCTTCTAAAATACATCATGTGATGGTACCTTCTGGTTATGAGATCGCCTTCGTGTCGGCCTACCTTAGAGTTTAGGATCTGAGACCGTCCTCGTGTCGGCTTTCCTTCTTAAATCCATCATGTGATGCTACCTTCTGGTTATGAGACCACCTTCGTGTCAGCCTACCTTAGAGTTTAGGATCTGAGACTGCCCTGGTGTCGGATTTCCTTTGAAAATGCATCTTGTGATGTTAACCTCTAGTTATGAAATCGCCTTCATGTCGGCCTACCTTAGAGTTTAGGATCTGAGACCGCCCTCGTGTCGGCTTTCCTTCTAAAATCCATCTTGTGATGGTACCCTCTGGTTATGAGACCGCCTTCGTGTCGGCGTACCTCAGAGTTTAGGATCTGAGACTGTCCTCGTGTCAGCTTTCCTTTTGAAAATCCATCTTGTGATGGTAACCTCTGGTTATGAGACAGCCATCGTGTCGGCCTACCTTAGAGTTTAGGATCTGAGACCGCCCTCGTGTCGGCTTTACTTCTAAAATCCATCTTGTGATGGTAACATCTGGTTATGAGACCGCCTTCGTGTCGGCCTACCTTAGAATTTAGGATCTGAGACCGCCCTCGTGTCGGCTTTCCTTTTGAAAATCCATCTTGTGATGGTAACCTCTGGTTATGATACCGCTTCGTGTCGGCCTATCTTATAGTTTAGGATCTGAGACCGCCCTCGTGTCGGCTTTCCTTCTAAAATCCATCATGTGGTGGTACCTTCTGGTTATGAGACCGTCTTCGTGTCAGCCTACCTTAGAGTTTAGGATCAGAGACCGCCCTCGTGTCGGCTTTCTTTTGAGAATGCATCTTGTGATGGTAACCTCTGGTTATGAGACCGCCTTTATGTCGGCCTACCTTAGAGTTTAGGGTCTGAGACCGCCCTCGTGTCGGCTTTCCTTCTAAAATCAATCTTGTGATGGTAACCTCTGGTTATATGACCGCCTTCGTGTCGGCCTACCTTATAGTTTAGGATCTGAGAGCGCCCTCGTGTCAGCTTTCCTTCTAAAATCTATCTGATGGTAACCTCTCGTTATGAGACCGCCTTCGTGTCGACCTACCTTAGAGTTTTAGATCTGTGACCGCCCTCGTGTCGGCTTTCCTTTTGAAAATCCATCTTGTGATGCTAACCTCTGGTTATGAGACCGCCTGCGTGTCGGCCTACCTTAGAGTTTAGGATCTGAGACTGCCCTCCTGTTGGCTTTCCTTCTAAAATCCATCTTGTGATGGTAACCTCTGGTTATGAGATCGCCTTCGTGTCGGCCTACCTTAGAGTTTAGGATTTGAGACCGTCCTCGTGTCGGCTTTCCTTCTTAAATCCATCATGTGATGCTACCTTCAGGTTATGAGACCGCCTTCGTGTCAGCCTACCGTAGAGTTTAGGATCTGAGACTGCCCTGGTGTCGGATTTCCTTTGAAAATGCATCTTGTGATGTTAACCTCTAGTTATGAAATCGCCTTCATGTCGGCCTACCTTAGAGTTTAGGATCTGAGACCGCCCTCGTGTCGGCTTTCCTTCTAAAATCCATCTTGTGATGGTACCCTCTGGTTATGAAACCGCCTTCGTGTCGGCGTACCTCAGAGTTTAGGATCTGAGACTGTCCTCGTGTCAGCTTTCCTTTTGAAAATCCATCTTGTGATGGTAACCTCTGGTTATGAGACAGCCATCGTGTCGGCCTACCTTAGAGTTTAGGATCTGAGACCGCCCTCGTGTCGGCTTTCCTTCTAAAATCCATCTTGTGATGGTAACATCTGGTTATGAGACCGCCTTCGTGTCGGCCTACCTTAGAATTTAGGATCTGAGACCGCCCTCGTGTCGGCTTTCCTTTTGAAAATCCATCTTGTGATGGTAACCTCTGGTTATGATACCGCTTCGTGTCGGCCTATCTTATAGTTTAGGATCTGAGACCGCCCTCGTGTCGGCTTTCCTTCTAAAATGCATCATGTGATGGTACCTTCTGGTTATGAGATCGCCTTCGTGTCGGCCTACCTTAGAGTTTAGGATCTGAGACCGTCCTCGTGTCGGCTTTCCTTCTTAAATCCATCATGTGATGCTACCTTCTGGTTATGAGACCACCTTCGTGTCAGCCTACCTTAGAGTTTAGGATCTGAGACTGCCCTGGTGTCGGATTTCCTTTGAAAATGCATCTTGTGATGTTAACCTCTAGTTATGAAATCGCCTTCATGTCGGCCTACCTTAGAGTTTAGGATCTGAGACCGCCCTCGTGTCGGCTTTCCTTCTAAAATCCATCTTGTGATGGTACCCTCTGGTTATGAGACCGCCTTCGTGTCGGCGTACCTCAGAGTTTAGGATCTGAGACTGTCCTCGTGTCAGCTTTCCTTTTGAAAATCCATCTTGTGATGGTAACCTCTGGTTATGAGACAGCCATCGTGTCGGCCTACCTTAGAGTTTAGGATCTGAGACCTCCCTCGTGTCGGCTTTCCTTCTAAAATCCATCTTGTGATGGTAACATCTGGTTATGAGACCGCCTTCGTGTCGGCCTACCTTAGAATTTAGGATCTGAGACCGCCCTCGTGTCGGCTTTCGTTTTGAAAATCCATCTTGTGATGGTAACCTCTGGTTATGATACCGCTTCGTGTCGGCCTATCTTATAGTTTAGGATCTGAGACCGCCCTCGTGTCGGCTTTCCTTCTAAAATCCATCATGTGATGGTACCTTCTGGTTATGAGACCGCCTTCGTGTCGGCCTACCTTAGAGTTTAGGATCTGAGACCGCCCTCGTGTCGGCTTTCCTTTGAAAATGCATTTTGTGATGGTAACCTCTGGTTATGAGACCGCCTTCATGTCTGCCTACCTTAGAGTTTAGGATCTGAGACCGCCCTCGTGTCGGCTTTCCTTCTAAAATCTATCATGTGATGGTACCTTCTGGTTATGAGACCGCCTCCGTGTCAGCCTACCTTAGAGTTTAGGATCTAAGACCACCCTCGTGTCGGCTTTCTTTTGAGAATGCATCTTATGATGGTAACCTCTGGTTATGAGACCGCCTTTATGTCGGCATACCTTAGAGCTTAGGATCTGAGACCGCCCTCGTGTCGGCTTTCCTTCTAAAATCCATCTTTTGATGGTACCCTCTGCTTATGAGACCGCCTTCGTGTTGGCCTACCTTAGAGTTTAGGATCTGAGACCGGCCTCGTGTCGGCTTTCCTTCTAAAATCAATCTTGTGATGGTAACCTCTGGTTATATGACCGCCTTCGTGTCGGCCTACCTTATAGTTTAGGATCTGAGAGCGCCCTCATGTCAGCTTTCCTTTCGAAAATCCATATTGTGATGGTAACCTCTGGTTATGAGACCACCATCGTGTCGGCCTACCTCAGAGTATAGGATCTGAGACTGCCTTCGTGTCGGCCTACCTTAGAGTTTAGGATCTGAGACCGCCCTCGTGTCGACTTTCTTTTGAGAATGCATCTTGTGATGGTAACCTCTGGTTATGAGACCGCCTTCATGTCAGCCTACCTTAGAGTTTAGGATCTGAGACCGCCCTCGTGTCGGCTTTCCATCTAAAATCCATCTTGTGATGGTAACATCTGGTTATGAGACTGCCTTCGTGTCGGCCTACCTTAGAAATTAGGATCTAAGACCGCCCTCGTGTCAGCTTTCCTTCTAAAATCCATCTTCTGATGGTAACCTCTGGTTATGAGATCGCCTTCGTGTCGGCCTACCTTATAGTTTAGGATCTGAGACCGCCCTCGTGTCGGCTTTCCTTTTGAAAATCCATCTTGTGATGGTAACCTCTGGTTATGATACCGCTTCGTGTCGGCCTATCTTATAGTTTAGGATCTGAGACCGCCCTCGTGTCGGCTTTCCTTCCAAAATCCATCATGTGATGGTACCTTCTGGTTATGAGACCGCCTTCGTGTCGGCCTACCTTAGAGTTTAGGATCTGAGACCGCCCTCGTGTCGGCTTTCCTTTGAAAATGCATTTTGTGATGGTAACCTCTGGTTATGAGACCGCCTTCATGTCTGCCTACCTTAGAGTTTAGGATCTGAGACCGCCCTCGTGTCGGCTTTCCTTCTAAAATCCATCATGTGATGGTACCTTCTGGTTATGAGACCGCCTTCGTGTCAGTCTACCTTAGAGTTTAGGATCAGAGACCGCCCTCGTGTCGGCTTTCTTTTGAGAATGCATCTTGTGATGGTAACCTCTGGTTATGAGACCGCCTTTATGTCGGCCTACCTTAGAGTTTAGGATCTGAGACCGCCCTCGTGTCGGCTTTCCTTCTAAAATCAATCTTGTGATGGTAACCTCTGGTTATATGACCGCCTTCGTGTCGGCCTACCTTATAGTCTAGGATCTGAGAGCGCCCTCGTGTCAGCTTTCCTTCTAAAATCTATCTGATGGTAACCTCTCGTTATGAGATCGCCTTCGTGTCGACCTACCTTAGAGTTTTAGATCTGTGACCGCCCTCGTGTCGGCTTTCCTTTTGAAAATCCATCTTGTGATGCTAACCTCTGGTTATGAGACCGCCTGCGTGTCGGCCTACCTTAGAGTTTAGGATCTGAGACTGCCCTCCTGTTGGCTTTCCTTCTAAAATCCATCTTGTGATGGTAACCTCTGGTTATGAGATCGCCTTCGTGTCGGCCTACCTTAGAGTTTAGGATCTGAGACCGTCCTCGTGTCGGCTTTCCTTCTAAAATCCATCATGTGATGGTACCTTCTGGTTATGAGACTGCCTTCGTGTCAGCCTACCTTAGAGTTTAGGATCTGAGACTGCCCTCGTGTCGGCTTTCCTTTGAAAATGCATCTTGTGATGTTAACCTCCGGTTATGAAATCGCCTTCATGTCGGACTACCTTAGAGTTTAGGATCTGAGACCGCCCTCGTGTCGGCTTTCCTTCTAAAATCCATCTTGTGATGGTACCCTCTGGTTATGAGACAGCCATCGTGTCGGCGTTCCTTCTAAAATCCATCTTGTGATGGTAACCTCTGGTTATGAGACCGCCTTCCTGTCGGCCTACCTTAGAGTTTAGGATCTTAGACCGCCCTCGAGTCGGGTTTCCTTCTAAAATCAATCTTGTAATGGTACCCTAAAGTTATGAGACTACCTTCATGTCAGCCTACCTTAGAGTTTAGGATCTGAGACCGTCCTCGTGTCAGCTTTCCTTTGAAAATGCATTTTGTGATGGTAACCTCTGGTTATGAGACCGCCTTCATGTCTGCCTACCTTAGAGTTTAGGATCTGAGACCGCCCTCGTGTCGGCTTTCCTTCTAAAATCTATCATGTGATGGTACCTTCTGGTTATGAGACCGCCTTCGTGTCAGCCTACCTTAGAGTTTAGGATCTGAGACCGCCCTCGTGTCGGCTATCTTTTGAGAATGCATCTTATGATGGTAACCTCTGGTTATGAGACCGCCTTTATGTCGGCTTACCTTAGAGTTTAGGATCTGAGACCGCCCTCGTGTCGGCTTTCCTTCTAAAATCCATCTTTTGATGGTACCCTCTGGTTATGAGACCGCCTTCGTGTTGGCCTACCTTAGAGTTTAGGATCTGAGACCGGCCTCGTGTCGGCTTTCCTTCTAAAATCAATCTTGTGATGGTAACCTCTGGTTATATGACCGCCTTCGTGTCGGCCTACCTTATAGTTTAGGATCTGAGAGCGCCCTCGTGTCAGCTTTCCTTCTAAAATCTATCTGATGGTAACCTCTCGTTATGAGATCGCCTTCGTGTCGACCTACCTTAGAGTTTTAGATCTGTGACCGCCCTCGTGTCGGCTTTCCTTTTGAAAATCCATCTTGTGATGCTAACCTCTGGTTATGAGACCGCCTGCGTGTCGGCCTACCTTAGAGTTTAGGATCTGAGACTGCCCTCCTGTTGGCTTTCCTTCTAAAATCCATCTTGTGATGGTAACCTCTGGTTATGAGATCGCCTTCGTGTCGGCCTACCTTAGAGTTTAGGATCTGAGACCGTCCTCGTGTCGGCTTTCCTTCTAAAATCCATCATGTGATGGTACCTTCTGGTTATGAGACTGCCTTCGTGTCAGCCTACCTTAGAGTTTAGGATCTGAGACTGCCCTCGTGTCGGCTTTCCTTTGAAAATGCATCTTGTGATGTTAACCTCCGGTTATGAAATCGCCTTCATGTCGGACTACCTTAGAGTTTAGGATCTGAGACCGCCCTCGTGTCGGCTTTCCTTCTAAAATCCATCTTGTGATGGTACCCTCTGGTTATGAGACAGCCATCGTGTCGGCGTTCCTTCTAAAATCCATCTTGTGATGGTAACCTCTGGTTATGAGACCGCCTTCCTGTCGGCCTACCTTAGAGTTTAGGATCTTAGACCGCCCTCGAGTCGGGTTTCCTTCTAAAATCAATCTTGTAATGGTACCCTAAAGTTATGAGACTGCCTTCATGTCAGCCTACCTTAGAGTTTAGGATCTGAGACCGTCCTCGTGTCAGCTTTCCTTTGAAAATGCATTTTGTGATGGTAACCTCTGGTTATGAGACCGCCTTCATGTCTGCCTACCTTAGAGTTTAGGATCTGAGACCGCCCTCGTGTCGGCTTTCCTTCTAAAATCTATCATGTGATGGTACCTTCTGGTTATGAGACCGCCTTCGTGTCAGCCTACCTTAGAGTTTAGGATCTGAGACCGCCCTCGTGTCGGCTATCTTTTGAGAATGCATCTTATGATGGTAACCTCTGGTTATGAGACCGCCTTTATGTCGGCTTACCTTAGAGTTTAGGATCTGAGACCGCCCTCGTGTCGGCTTTCCTTCTAAAATCCATCTTTTGATGGTACCCTCTGGTTATGAGACCGCCTTCGTGTTGGCCTACCTTAGAGTTTAGGATCTGAGACCGGCCTCGTGTCGGCTTTCCTTCTAAAATCAATCTTGTGATGGTAACCTCTGGTTATATGACCGCCTTCGTGTCGGCCTACCTTATAGTTTAGGATCTGAGAGCGCCCTCGTGTTAGCTTTCCTTCTAAAATCTATCTGATGGTAACCTCTCGTTATGAGACCGCCTTCTTGTCGGCCTACCTTAGAGTTTAGGATCTGAGACCGCCCTCCTGTCGGCTTTCCTTCTAAAATCCATCTTGTGATGGTAACCTCTGGTTATGAGATCGCCTTCGTATCGGCCTACCTTAGAGTTTAGGATCTGAGACCGTCCTCGTGTCGGCTTTCCTTCTAAAATCCATCACGTGATGGTACCTTCTGGTTAAGAGACCGCCTTCGTGTCAGCCTACCTTAGAGTTTAGGATCTGAGACTGCCCTCGTGTCGGCTTTCCTTTGAAAATGCATCTTGTGATGTTAACCTCTGGTTATGAAATCGCCTTCATGTCGGCCTACCTTAGAGTTTAGGATCTGAGACCGCCCTCGTGTCGGCTTACCTTCTAAAATCCATCTTGTGATGGTACCCTCTGGTTATGAGACCGCCTTCGTGTCGGCGTACCTTAGAGTTTAGGATCTGAGACCGCCCTCGTGTCGGCTTTCCTTCTAAAATCCATCTTGTGATGGTAACATCTGGTTATGAGACCGCCTTCGTGTCGGCCTACCTTAGAATTTAGGATCTGAGACCGCCCTCGTGTCGGCTTTCCTTTTGAAAATCCATCTTGTGATGGTAACCTCTGGTTATGAGACAGCCAACGTGTCGGCCTACCTTAGAGTTTAGGATCTGAGACCGCCCTCGTGTCAGCTTTCCTTCTAAAATCCATCTTGTGATGGTAACCTCTGGTTATGAGACAGCCATCGTGTCGGCCTACCTTAGAGTTTAGGATCTGAGACCGCCCTCGTGTCGGCTTTCCTTCTAAAATCCATCTTGTGATGGTAACATCTGGTTATGAGACCGCCTTCGTGTCGGCCTACCTTAGAATTTAGGATCTGAGACCGCCCTCGTGTCGGCTTTCCTTTTGAAAATCCATCTTGTGATGGTAACCTCTGGTTATGATACCGCTTCGTGTCGGCCTATCTTATAGTTTAGGATCTGAGACCGCCCTCGTGTCGGCTTTCCTTCTAAAATCCATCATGTGATGGTACCTTCTGGTTATGAGACCGCCTTCGTGTCGGCCTACCTTAGAGTTTAGGATCTGAGACCGCCCTCGTGTCGGCTTTCCTTTGAAAATGCATTTTGTGATGGTAACCTCTGGTTATGAGACCGCCTTCATGTCTGCCTACCTTAGAGTTTAGGATCTGAGACCGCCCTCGTGTCGGCTTTCCTTCTAAAATCTATCATGTGATGGTACCTTCTGGTAATGAGACCGCCTTCGTGTCAGCCTACTTTAGAGTTTAGGATCTGAGACCGCCCTCGTGTCGGCTTTCTTTTGAGAATGCATCTTATGATGGTAACCTCTGGTTATGAGACCGCCTTTATGTCGGCCTACCTTAGAGCTTAGGATCTGAGACCGCCCTCGTGTCGGCTTTCCTTCTAAAATCCATCTTTTGATGGTACCCTCTGGTTATGAGACCGCCTTCGTGTTGGCCTACCTTAGAGTTTAGGATCTGAGACCGGCCTCGTGTCGGCTTTCCTTCTAAAATCAATCTTGTGATGGTAACCTCTAGTTATATGACCGCCTTCGTGTCGGCCTACCTTATAGTTTAGGATCTGAGAGCGCCCTCGTGTCAGCTTTCCTTCTAAAATCTATCTGATGGTAACCTCTCGTTATGAGACCGCCTTCGTGTCGACCTACCTTAGAGTTTTAGATATGTGACCGCCCTCGTGACGGCTTTCCTTTTGAAAATCCATCTTGTGATGCTAACCTCTGGTTATGAGACCGCCTTCGTGTCGGCCTACCTTAGAGTTTAGGATCTGAGACCGCCCTCCTGTCGGCTTTCCTTCTAAAATCCATCTTGTGATGGTAACCTCTGGTTATGAGATCGCCTTCGTGTCGGCCTACCTTAGAGTTTAGGATCTGAGACCGTCCTCGTGTCGGCTTTCCTTCTAAAATCCATCATGTGATGGTACCTTCTGGTTATGAGACCGCCTTCGTGTCAGCCTACCTTAGAGTTTAGGATCTGAGACTGCCCTCGTGTCGGATTTTCTTTGAAAATGCATCTTGTGATGTTAACCTCTGGTTATGAAATCGCCTTCATGTCGGCATACCTTAGAGTTTAGGATCTGAGACCGCCCTCGTGTCGGCTTTCCTTCTAAAATCCATCTTGTGATGGTACCCTCTGGTTATGAGACCGCCTTCGTGTCGGCATACCTCAGAGTTTAGGATCTGAGACTGTCCTCGTGTCAGCTTTCCTTTTGAAAATCCATCTTGTGATGGTAACCTCTGGTTATGAGACAGCCATCGTGTCGGCCTACCTTAGAGTTTAGGATCTCAGACCGCCCTCGTGTCAGCTTTCCTTCTAAAATCCATCTTGTGATGGTAACCTCTGGTTATGAGACCGCCTTCGTGTCGGCCTACCTTAGAGTTTAGGATCTGAGACCACCCTCGTTTCGGCTTTCCTTCTAAAATCCATCTTGTGATGGTAACCTCTGGTTATGAGACCGCCTTCGTGTCGGCCTACCTTAGAGTTTAGGATCTGAGACTGCCCTCGCGTCGGGTTTCCTTCTAAAATCCATCTTCTGATGGTAACCTCTGGTTATGAGACCGCCTTCGTGTCGGCCTACCTTAGAGTTTAGGATATGAGACCTCCCTCGTGTCGGCTTTCCTTTTGAAAATCCATCTTGTGATGGTAACCTCTGGTTATGAGACCGCCTTCGTATCGGGGTACCTTAGAGTTTAGGATCTGAGACCGCTCTCGTGTCGGCTTTCCTTCTAAAATTCATCATGTAATGGTAATCTCTGGTTATGAGCCCGCCTTCGTGTCGGCCTACCTTAGAGTTTTGGATCTGAGACCGCCCTCGTGTCGGCTTTGCTTCTAAAATCCATCTTGTGATGGTAACCTTTGGTTATGAGACCGCCTTTGTGTCGGCCTACCTTAGAGTTTAGGATCTGAGACCACCCTCGTGTCGACTTTCCTTCTAAAATCCATCTTATGATGGTAACCTCTGGTTATGAGACCGCCTTCGTGTCGGCCTACCCTAGAGTTTATGATCTGAGACTGCCCTCGTGTCGGCGTTCCTTCTAAAATCCATCTTGTGATGGTAACCTCTGGTTATGAGACCGCCTCCCTGTCGGCCTACCTTAGAGTTTAGGATCTTAGACCGCCCTCGAGTCGGGTTTCCTTCTAAAATCAATCTTGTAATGGTACCCTAAGGTTATGAGACTGCCTTCATGTCAGCCTACCTTAGAGTTTAGGATCTGAACCGTCCTCGTGTCAGCTTTCCTTTGAAAATGCATTTTGTGATGGTAACCTCTGGTTATGAGACCGCCTTCATGTCTGCCTACCTTAGAGTTTAGGATCTGAGACCGCCCTCGTGTCGGCTTTCCTTCTAAAATCTATCATGTGATGGTACCTTCTGGTTATGAGACCGCCTTCGTGTCAGCCTACCTTAGAGTTTAGGATCTGAGACCGCCCTCGTGTCGGCTATCTTTTGAGAATGCATCTTATGATGGTAACCTCTGGTTATGAGACCGCCTTTATGTCGGCTTACCTTAGAGTTTAGGATCTGAGACCGCCCTCGTGTCGGCTTTCCTTCTAAAATCCATCTTTTGATGGTACCCTCTGGTTATGAGACCGCCTTCGTGTTGGCCTACCTTAGAGTTTAGGATCTGAGACCGGCCTCGTGTCGGCTTTCCTTCTAAAATCAATCTTGTGATGGTAACCTCTGGTTATATGACCGCCTTCGTGTCGGCCTACCTTATAGTTTAGGATCTGAGAGCGCCCTCGTGTTAGCTTTCCTTCTAAAATCTATCTGATGGTAACCTCTCGTTATGAGACCGCCTTCTTTTCGGCCTACCTTAGAGTTTAGGATCTGAGACCGCCCTCCTGTCGGCTTTCCTTCTAAAATCCATCTTGTGATGGTAACCTCTGGTTATGAGATCGCCTTCGTGTCGGCCTACCTTAGAGTTTAGGATCTAAGACCGTCCTCGTGTCGGCTTTCCTTCTAAAATCCATCACGTGTTGGTACCTTCTGGTTAAGAGACCGCCTTCGTGTCAGCCTACCTTAGAGTTTAGGATCTGAGACTGCCCTCGTGTCGGCTTTCCTTTGAAAATGCATCTTGTGATGTTAACCTCTGGTTATGAAATCGCCTTCATGTCGGCCTACCTTAGAGTTTAGGATCTGAGACCGCCCTCGTGTCGGCTTACCTTCTAAAATCCATCTTGTGATGGTACCCTCTGGTTATGAGACCGCCTTCGTGTCGGCGTACCTTAGTGTTTAGGATCTGAGACTGTCCTCGTGTCAGCGTTCCTTTTGAAAATCCATCTTGTGATGGTAACCTCTGGTTATGAGACAGCCAACGTGTCGGCCTACCTTAGAGTTTAGGATCTGAGACCGCCCTCGTGTCAGCTTTCCTTCTAAAATCCATCTTGTGATGGTAACCTCTGGTTATGAGACAGCCATCGTGTCGGCCTACCTTAGAGTTTAGGATCTGAGACCGCCCTCGTGTCGGCTTTCCTTCTAAAATCCATCTTATGATGGTAACATCTGGTTATGAGACCGCCTTCGTGTCGGCCTACCTTAGAATTTAGGATCTGAGACCGCCCTCGTGTCGGCTTTCCTTTTGAAAATCCATCTTGTGATGGTAACCTCTAGTTATGATACCGCTTCGTGTCGGCCTATCTTATAGTTTAGGATCTGAGACCGCCCTCGTGTCGGCTTTCCTTCTAAAATCCATCATGTGATGGTACCTTCTGGTTATGAGACCGCCTTCGTGTCGGCCTACCTTAGAGTTTAGGATCTGAGACCGCCCTCGTGTCGGCTTTCCTTTGAAAATGCATTTTGTGATGGTAACCTCTGGTTATGAGACCGCCTTCATGTCTGCCTACCTTAGAGTTTAGGATCTGAGACCGCCCTCGTGTCGGCTTTCTTTTGAGAATGCATCTTATGATGGTAACCTCTGGTTATGAGACCGCCTTTATGTCGGCCTACCTTAGAGCTTAGGATCTGAGACCGCCCTCGTGTCGGCTTTCCTTCTAAAATCTATCATGTGATGGTACCTTCTGGTAATGAGGCCGCCTTCGTGTCAGCCTACCTTAGAGTTTAGGATCTGAGACCGCCCTCGTGTCGGCTTTCTTTTGAGAATGCATCTTATGATGGTAACCTCTGGTTATGAGACCGCCTTTATGTCGGCCTACCTTAGAGTTTAGGATCTGAGACCGCCCTCGTGTCGGCTTTCCTTCTAAAATCTATCATGTGATGGTACCTTCTGGTAATGAGGCCGCTTTCGTGTCAGCCTACCTTAGAGTTTAGGATCTGAGACCGCCCTCGTGTCGGCTTTCTTTTGAGAATGCATCTTATGATGGTAACCTCTGGTTATGAGACCGCCTTTATGTCGGCCTACCTTAGAGCTTAGGATCTGAGACCGCCCTCGTGTCGGCTTTCCTTGTAAAATCCATCTTTTGATGGTACCCTCTGGTTATGAGACCGCCTTCGTGTTGGCCTACCTTAGAGTTTAGGATCTGAGACCGGCCTCGTGTCGGCTTTCCTTCTAAAATCAATCTTGTGATGGTAACCTCTAGTTATATGACCGCCTTCGTGTCGGCCTACCTTATAGTTTAGGATCTGAGAGCGCCCTCGTGTCAGCTTTCCTTCTAAAATCTATCTGATGGTAACCTCTCGTTATGAGACCGCCTTCGTGTCGACCTACCTTAGAGTTTTAGATATGTGACCGCCCTCGTGACGGCTTTCCTTTTGAAAATCCATCTTATGATGCTAACCTCTGGTTATGAGACCGCCTTCGTGTCGGCCTACCTTAGAGTTTAGGATCTGAGACCGCCCTCCTGTCGGCTTTCCTTCTAAAATCCATCTTGTGATGGTAACCTCTGGTTATGAGATCGCCTTCGTGTCGGCCTACCTTAGAGTTTAGGATCTGAGACCGTCCTCGTGTCGGCTTTCCTTCTAAAATCCATCATGTGATGGTACCTTCTGGTTATGAGACCGCCTTCGTGTCAGCCTACCTTAGAGTTTAGGATCTGAGACTGCCCTCGTGTCGGATTTCCTTTGAAAATGCATCTTGTGATGTTAACCTCTGGTTATGAAATCGCCTTCATGTCGGCCTACCTTAGAGTTTAGGATCTGAGACCTCCCTCGTGTCGGCTTTCCTTCTAAAATCCATCTTGTGATGGTACCCTCTGGTTATGAGACCGCCTTCGTGTCGGCGTACCTCAGAGTTTAGGATCTGAGACTGTCCTCGTGTCAGCTTTCCTTTTGAAAATCCATCTTGTGATGGTAACCTCTGGTTATGAGACAGCCATCGTGTCGGCCTACCTTAGAGTTTAGGATCTGAGACCGCCCTCGTGTCAGCTTTCCTTCTAAAATCCATCTTGTGATGGTAACCTCTGGTTATGAGACCGCCTTCGTGTCGGCCTACCTTAGAGTTTAGGATCTGAGACCACCCTCGTTTCGGCTTTCCTTCTAAAATCCATCTTGTGATGGTAACCTCTGGTTATGAGACCGCCTTCGTGTCGGCCTACCTTAGAGTTTAGGATCTGAGACTGCCCTCGCGTCGGGTTTCCTTCTAAAATCCATCTTGTGATGGTAACCTCTGGTTATGAGACCGCCTTCGTGTCGGCCTACCTTAGAGTTTAGGATCTGAGACCTCCCTCGTGTCGGCTTTCCTTTTGAAAATCCATCTTGTGATGGTAACCTTTGGTTATGAGACCGCCTTCGTATCGGGGTACCTTAGAGTTTAGGATCTGAGACCGCTCTCGTGTCGGCTTTCCTTCTAAAATTCATCATGTAATGGTAATCTCTGGTTATGAGCCCGCCTTCGTGTCGGCCTACCTTAGAGTTTTGGATCTGAGACCGCCCTCGTGTCGGCTTTGCTTCTAAAATCCATCTTGTGATGGTAACCTTTGGTTATGAGACCGCCTTCGTGTCGGCCTACCTTAGAGTTTAGGATCTGAGACCACCCTCATGTCGACTTTCCTTCTAAAATCCATCTTATGATGGTAACCTCTGGTTATGAGACCGCCTTCGTGTCGGCCTACCCTAGAGTTTATGATCTGAGACTGCCCTCGTGTCGGCGTTCCTTCTAAAATCCATCTTGTGATGGTAACCTCTAGTTATGAGACCGCCTTCCTGTCGGCCTACCTTAGAGTTTAGGATCTTAGACCGCCCTCGAGTCGGGTTTCCTTCTAAAATCAATCTTGTAATGGTACCCTAAGGTTATGAGACTGCCTTCATGTCAGCCTACCTTAGAGTTTAGGATCTGAGACCGTCCTCGTGTCAGCTTTCCTTTGAAAATGCATTTTGTGATGGTAACCTCTGGTTATGAGACCGCCTTCATGTCTGCCTACCTTAGAGTTTAGGATCTGAGACTGCCCTCGTGTCGGCTTTCCTTCTAAAATCTATCATGTGATGGTACCTTCTGGTTATGAGACCGCCTTCGTGTCAGCCTACCTTAGAGTTTAGGATCTGAGACCGCCCTCGTGTCGGCTTTCTTTTGAGAATGCATCTTATGATGGTAACCTCTGGTTATGAGACCGCCTTTATGTCGGCTTACCTTAGAGTTTAGGATCTGAGACCGCCCTCGTGTCGGCTTTCCTTCTAAAATCCATCTTTTGATGGTACCCTCTGGTTATGAGACCGCCTTCGTGTTGGCCTACCTTAGAGTTTAGGATCTGATACCGGCCTCGTGTCGACTTTCCTTCTAAAATCAATCTTGTGATGGTAACCTCTGGTTATATGACCGCCTTCGTGTCGGCCTACCTTATAGTTTAGGATCTGAGAGCGCCCTCGTGTTAGCTTTCCTTCTAAAATCTATCTGATGGTAACCTCTCGTTATGAGACCGCCTTCTTGTCGGCCTACCTTAGAGTTTAGGATCTGAGACCGCCCTCCTGTCGGCTTTCCTTCTAAAATCCATCTTGTGATGGTAACCTCTGGTTATGAGATCGCCTTCGTGTCGGCCTACCTTAGAGTTTAGGATCTGAGACCGTCCTCGTGTCGGCTTTCCTTCTAAAATCCATCACGTGATGGTACCTTCTGGATAAGAGACCGCCTTCGTGTCAGCCTACCTTAGAGTTTAGGATCTGAGACTGCCCTCATGTCGGCTTTCCTTTGAAAATGCATCTTGTGATGTTAACCTCTGGTTATGAAATCGCCTTCATGTCGGCCTACCTTAGAGTTTAGGATCTGAGACCGCCCTCGTGTCGGCTTACCTTCTAAAATCCATCTTGTGATGGTACCCTCTGGTTATGAGACCGCCTTCGTGTCGGCGTACCTTAGAGTTTAGGATCTGAGACTGTCCTCGTGTCAGCGTTCCTTTTGAAAATCCATCTTGTGATGGTAACCTCTGGTTATGAGACAGCCAACGTGTCGGCCTACCTTAGAGTTTAGGATCTGAGACTGCCCTCGTGTCAGCTTTCCTTCTAAAATCCATCTTGTGATGGTAACCTCTGGTTATGAGACAGCCTTAGTGTCGGCCTACCTTATAGTTTAGGATCTGAGACCGCCCTCGTGTCGGCTTTCCTTTTAAAATCCATCTTGTGATGGTAACCTCTGGTTATGAGACCGCCTTCGTGTCGGCCTACCTTAGAGTTTAGGATCTAATACCGCCCTCGTGTCGGCTTTCCTTCTAAAATCCATCTTGTGATGGTACCCTCTGGTTATGAGACAGCCTTCGTGTCGGCCTACCTTAGAGTTTTGGATCTGAGACCGCCCTCGTGTTGGCTTTCCTTCTAAAATCCATCTTGTGATGGTAACATCTGGTTATGAGACTGCATTCGTATCGGCCTTCCTTAGAATTTTGGATCTGAGACCGTCCTCGTGTCAGCTTTCCTTCTAAAATCCATCTTATGATGGTAACCTCTGGTTATGAGACCGCCTTCGTGTCGGCCTACCCTAGAGTTTATGATCTGAGACTGCCCTCGTGTCGGCGTTCCTTCTAAAATCCATCTTGTGATGGTAACCTCTGGTTATGAGACCGCCTTCCTGTCGGCCTACCTTAGAGTTTAGGATCTTAGACCGCCCTCGAGTCGGGTTTCCTTCTAAAATCAATCTTGTAATGGTACCCTAAGGTTATGAGACTGCCTTCATGTCAGCCTACCTTAGAGTTTAGGATCTGAGACCGTCCTCGTGTCAGCTTTCCTTTGAAAATGCATTTTGTGATGGTAACCTCTGGTTATGAGACCGCCTTCATGTCTGCCTACCTTAGAGTTTAGGATCTGAGACTGCCCTCGTGTCGGCTTTCCTTCTAAAATCTATCATGTGATGGTACCTTCTGGTTATGAGACCGCCTTCGTGTCAGCCTACCTTAGAGTTTAGGATCTGAGACCGCCCTCGTGTCGGCTTTCTTTTGAGAATGCATCTTATGATGGTAACCTCTGGTTATGAGACCGCCTTTATGTCGGCTTACCTTAGAGTTTAGGATCTGAGACCGCCCTCGTGTCGGCTTTCCTTCTAAAATCCATCTTTTGATGGTACCCTCTGGTTATGAGACCGCCTTCGTGTTGGCCTACCTTAGAGTTTAGGATCTGATACCGGCCTCGTGTCGGCTTTCCTTCTAAAATCAATCTTGTGATGGTAACCTCTGGTTATATGACCGCCTTCGTGTCGGCCTACCTTATAGTTTAGGATCTGAGAGCGCCCTCGTGTTAGCTTTCCTTCTAAAATCTATCTGATGGTAACCTCTCGTTATGAGACCGCCTTCTTGTCGGCCTACCTTAGAGTTTAGGATCTGAGACCGCCCTCCTGTCGGCTTTCCTTCTAAAATCCATCTTGTGATGGTAACCTCTGGTTCTGAGATCGCCTTCGTGTCGGCCTACCTTAGAGTTTAGGATCTGAGACCGTCCTCGTGTCGGCTTTCCTTCTAAAATCCATCACGTGATGGTACCTTCTGGATAAGAGACCGCCTTCGTGTCAGCCTACCTTAGAGTTTAGGATCTGAGACTGCCCTCGTGTCGGCTTTCCTTTGAAAATGCATCTTGTGATGTTAACCTCTGGTTATGAAATCGCCTTCATGTCGGCCTACCTTAGAGTTTAGGATCTGAGACCGCCCTCGTGTCGGCTTACCTTCTAAAATCCATCTTGTGATGGTACCCTCTGGTTATGAGACCGCCTTCGTGTCGGCGTACCTTAGAGTTTAGGATCTGAGACTGTCCTCGTGTCAGCGTTCCTTTTGAAAATCCATCTTGTGATGGTAACCTCTGGTTATGAGACAGCCAACGTGTCGTCCTTACTTAGAGTTTAGGATCTGAGACCGCCCTCGTGTCAGCTTTCCTTCTAAAATCCATCTTGTGATGGTAACCTCTGGTTATGAGACAGCCTTAGTGTCGGCCTACCTTATTGTTTAGGATCTGAGACCGCCCTCGTGTCGGCTTTCCTTTTAAAATCCATCTTGTGATGGTAACCTCTGGTTATGAGACCGCCTTCGTGTCGTTCTACCTTAGAATTTAGGATCTGAGACCGCCCTCGTGTTGGCTTTCCATCTAAAATCCATCTTGTGATGGTAACGTCTGGTTATAAGACCGCCTTCGCGTCGGCCCACCAGAGAGTTTAGGATCTGAGACTGCCCTCGTTTCGGCTTTCCTTTTGAAAATCCATCTTGTGATGGTAACCTCAGGTTATGAGACCGCGTTCGTGTCGGCCTACCTTAGAGTTTAGGATCTGAGACCGCCCCCTTGTCGGCTTTCCTTCTAAAATTCATCTAGTGATTGTAATCTCTGGTTATGAGACCGCCTTCGTGTCGGCCTATCTTAGAGTTTAGGATCTGAGACCGCCCTCGTGTCGGCTTTCCTTATAAAATCCATCTTGTGATGGTAACCTCTGGTTATGAGACCGCCTTCGTGTCGTTCTACCTTATAATTTAGGATCTGAGACCACCCTCGTGTTGGCTTTCCATCTAAAATCCATCTTGTGATGGTAACGTCTGGTTATGAGACCGCCTTCGTGTCGGCCTACTTTAGAGTTTAGGATCTGAGACCGCCCTCATGTCGGCTTTCCTTCTAAAATCCATCTTGTGATGGTAACCTCTGGTTATGAGACCGCCTTCGTGTCGGCCTACCTTAGAGTTTAGGATCTAATACCGCCCTCGTGTCGGCTTTCCTTCTAAAATCCATCTTGTGATGGTACCCTCTGGTTATGAGACAGCCTTCGTGTCGGCCTACCTTAGAGTTTTGGATCTGAGACCGCCCTCGTGTTGGCTTTCCTTCTAAAATCCATCTTGTGATGGTAACATCTGGTTATGAGACTGCATTCGTATCGGCCTTCCTTAGAATTTTGGATCTGAGACCGTCCTCGTGTCAGCTTTCCTTCTAAAATCCATCTTATGATGGTAACCTCTGGTTATGAGACCGCCTTCGTGTCGGCCTACCCTAGAGTTTATGATCTGAGACTGCCCTCGTGTCGGCGTTCCTTCTAAAATCCATCTTGTGATGGTAACCTCTGGTTATGAGACCGCCTTCCTGTCGGCCTACCTTAGAGTTTAGGATCTTAGACCGCCCTCGAGTCGGGTTTCCTTCTAAAATCAATCTTGTAATGGTACCCTAAGGTTATGAGACTGCCTTCATGTCAGCCTACCTTAGAGTTTAGGATCTGAGACCGTCCTCGTGTCAGCTTTCCTTTGAAAATGCATTTTGTGATGGTAACCTCTGGTTATGAGACCGCCTTCATGTCTGCCTACCTTAGAGTTTAGGATCTGAGACTGCCCTCGTGTCGGCTTTCCTTCTAAAATCTATCATGTGATGGTACCTTCTGGTTATGAGACCGCCTTCGTGTCAGCCTACCTTAGAGTTTAGGATCTGAGACCGCCCTCGTGTCGGCTTTCTTTTGAGAATGCATCTTATGATGGTAACCTCTGGTTATGAGACCGCCTTTATGTCGGCTTACCTTAGAGTTTAGGATCTGAGACCGCCCTCGTGTCGGCTTTCCTTCTAAAATCCATCTTTTGATGGTACCCTCTGGTTATGAGACCGCCTTCGTGTTGGCCTACCTTAGAGTTTAGGATCTGATACCGGCCTCGTGTCGGCTTTCCTTCTAAAATCAATCTTGTGATGGTAACCTCTGGTTATATGACCGCCTTCGTGTCGGCCTACCTTATAGTTTAGGATCTGAGAGCGCCCTCGTGTTAGCTTTCCTTCTAAAATCTATCTGATGGTAACCTCTCGTTATGAGACCGCCTTCTTGTCGGCCTACCTTAGAGTTTAGGATCTGAGACCGCCCTCCTGTCGGCTTTCCTTCTAAAATCCATCTTGTGATGGTAACCTCTGGTTATGAGATCGCCTTCGTGTCGGCCTACCTTAGAGTTTAGGATCTGAGACCGTCCTCGTGTCGGCTTTCCTTCTAAAATCCATCACGTGATGGTACCTTCTGGATAAGAGACCGCCTTCGTGTCAGCCTACCTTAGAGTTTAGGATCTGAGACTGCCCTCGTGTCGGCTTTCCTTTGAAAATGCATCTTGTGATGTTAACCTCTGGTTATGAAATCGCCTTCATGTCGGCCTACCTTAGAGTTTAGGATCTGAGACCGCCCTCGTGTCGGCTTACCTTCTAAAATCCATCTTGTGATGGTACCCTCTGGTTATGAGACCGCCTTCGTGTCGGCGTACCTTAGAGTTTAGGATCTGAGACTGTCCTCGTGTCAGCGTTCCTTTTGAAAATCCATCTTGTGATGGTAACCTCTGGTTATGAGACAGCCAACGTGTCGGCCTACCTTAGAGTTTAGGATCTGAGACTGCCCTCGTGTCAGCTTTCCTTCTAAAATCCATCTTGTGATGGTAACCTCTGGTTATGAGACAGCCTTAGTGTCGGCCTACCTTATAGTTTAGGATCTGAGACCGCCCTCGTGTCGGCTTTCCTTTTAAAATCCATCTTGTGATGGTAACCTCTGGTTATGAGACCGCCTTCGTGTCGTTCTACCTTAGAATTTAGGATCTGAGACCGCCCTCGTGTTGGCTTTCCATCTAAAATCCATCTTGTGATGGTAACGTCTGGTTATAAGACCGCCTTCGCGTCGGCCCACCAGAGAGTTTAGGATCTGAGACCGCCCTCGTGTCGGCTTTCCTTTTGAAAATCCATCTTGTGATGGTAACCTCAGGTTATGAGACCGCGTTCGTGTCGGCCTACCTTAGAGTTTAGGATCTGAGACCACCCTCATGTCGACTTTCCTTCTAAAATCCATCTTATGATGGTAACCTCTGGTTATGAGACCGCCTTCGTGTCGGCCTACCCTAGAGTTTATGATCTGAGACTGCCCTCGTGTCGGCGTCCTTCTAAAATCCATCTTGTGATGGTAACCTCTGGTTATGAGACCGCCTTCCTGTCGGCCTACCTTAGAGTTTAGGATCTTAGACCGCCCTCGAGTCGGGTTTCCTTCTAAAATCAATCTTGTAATGGTACCCTAAGGTTATGAGACTGCCTTCATGTCAGCCTACCTTAGAGTTTAGGATCTGAGACCGTCCTCGTGTCAGCTTTCCTTTGAAAATGCATTTTGTGATGGTAACCTCTGGTTATGAGACCGCCTTCATGTCTGCCTACCTTAGAGTTTAGGATCTGAGACTGCCCTCGTGTCGGCTTTCCTTCTAAAATCTATCATGTGATGGTACCTTCTGGTTATGAGACCGCCTTCGTGTCAGCCTACCTTAGAGTTTAGGATCTGAGACCGCCCTCGTGTCGGCTTTCTTTTGAGAATGCATCTTATGATGGTAACCTCTGGTTATGAGACCGCCTTTATGTCGGCTTACCTTAGAGTTTAGGATCTGAGACCGCCCTCGTGTCGGCTTTCCTTCTAAAATCCATCTTTTGATGGTACCCTCTGGTTATGAGACCGCCTTCGTGTTGGCCTACCTTAGAGTTTAGGATCTGAGACCGGCCTTGTGTCGGCTTTCCTTCTAAAATCAATCTTGTGATGGTAACCTCTGGTTATATGACCGCCTTCGTGTCGGCCTACCTTATAGTTTAGGATCTGAGAGCGCCCTCGTGTTAGCTTTCCTTCTAAAATCTATCTGATGGTAACCTCTCGTTATGAGACCGCCTTCTTGTCGGCCTACCTTAGAGTTTAGGATCTGAGACCGCCCTCCTGTCGGCTTTCCTTCTAAAATCCATCTTGTGATGGTAACCTCTGGTTCTGAGATCGCCTTCGTGTCGGCCTACCTTAGAGTTTAGGATCTGAGACCGTCCTCGTGTCGGCTTTCCTTCTAAAATCCATCACGTGATGGTACCTTCTGGATAAGAGACCGCCTTCGTGTCAGCCTACCTTAGAGTTTAGGATCTGAGACTGCCCTCGTGTCGGCTTTCCTTTGAAAATGCATCTTGTGATGTTAACCTCTGGTTATGAAATCGCCTTCATGTCGGCCTACCTTAGAGTTTAGGATCTGAGACCGCCCTCGTGTCGGCTTACCTTCTAAAATCCATCTTGTGATGGTACCCTCTGGTTATGAGACCGCCTTCGTGTCGGCGTACCTTAGAGTTTAGGATCTGAGACTGTCCTCGTGTCAGCGTTCCTTTTGAAAATCCATCTTGTGATGGTAACCTCTGGTAATGAGACAGCCAACGTGTCGTCCTTACTTAGAGTTTAGGATCTGAGACCGCCCTCGTGTCAGCTTTCCTTCTAAAATCCATCTTGTGATGGTAACCTCTGGTTATGAGACAGCCTTAGTGTCGGCCTACCTTATTGTTTAGGATCTGAGACCGCCCTCGTGTCGGCTTTCCTTTTAAAATCCATCTTGTGATGGTAACCTCTGGTTATGAGACCGCCTTCGTGTCGTTCTACCTTAGAATTTAGGATCTGAGACCGCCCTCGTGTTGGCTTTCCATCTAAAATCCATCTTGTGATGGTAACGTCTGGTTATAAGACCGCCTTCGCGTCGGCCCACCAGAGAGTTTAGGATCTGAGACTGCCCTCGTTTCGGCTTTCCTTTTGAAAATCCATCTTGTGATGGTAACCTCAGGTTATGAGACCGCGTTCGTGTCGGCCTACCTTAGAGTTTAGGATCTGAGACCGCCCCCTTGTCGGCTTTCCTTCTAAAATTCATCTAGTGATTGTAATCTCTGGTTATGAGACCGCCTTCGTGTCGGCCTATCTTAGAGTTTAGGATCTGAGACCGCCCTCGTGTCGGCTTTCCTTATAAAATCCATCTTGTGATGGTAACCTCTGGTTATGAGACCGCCTTCGTGTCGTTCTACCTTATAATTTAGGATCTGAGACCACCCTCGTGTTGGCTTTCCATCTAAAATCCATCTTGTGATGGTAACGTCTGGTTATGAGACCGCCTTCGTGTCGGCCTACTTTAGAGTTTAGGATCTGAGACCGCCCTCATGTCGGCTTTCCTTCTAAAATCCATCTTGTGATGGTAACCTCTGGTTATGAGACCGCCTTCGTGTCGGCCTACCTTAGAGTTTAGGATCTAATACCGCCCTCGTGTCGGCTTTCCTTCTAAAATCCATCTTGTGATGGTACCCTCTGGTTATGAGACAGCCTTCGTGTCGGCCTACCTTAGAGTTTTGGATCTGAGACCGCCCTCGTGTTGGCTTTCCTTCTAAAATCCATCTTGTGATGGTAACATCTGGTTATGAGACTGCATTCGTATCGGCCTTCCTTAGAATTTTGGATCTGAGACCGTCCTCGTGTCAGCTTTCCTTCTAAAATCCATCTTATGATGGTAACCTCTGGTTATGAGACCGCCTTCGTGTCGGCCTACCCTAGAGTTTATGATCTGAGACTGCCCTCGTGTCGGCGTTCCTTCTAAAATCCATCTTGTGATGGTAACCTCTGGTTATGAGACCGCCTTCCTGTCGGCCTACCTTAGAGTTTAGGATCTTAGACCGCCCTCGAGTCGGGTTTCCTTCTAAAATCAATCTTGTAATGGTACCCTAAGGTTATGAGACTGCCTTCATGTCAGCCTACCTTAGAGTTTAGGATCTGAGACCGTCCTCGTGTCAGCTTTCCTTTGAAAATGCATTTTGTGATGGTAACCTCTGGTTATGAGACCGCCTTCATGTCTGCCTACCTTAGAGTTTAGGATCTGAGACTGCCCTCGTGTCGGCTTTCCTTCTAAAATCTATCATGTGATGGTACCTTCTGGTTATGAGACCGCCTTCGTGTCAGCCTACCTTAGAGTTTAGGATCTGAGACCGCCCTCGTGTCGGCTTTCTTTTGAGAATGCATCTTATGATGGTAACCTCTGGTTATGAGACCGCCTTTATGTCGGCTTACCTTAGAGTTTAGGATCTGAGACCGCCCTCGTGTCGGCTTTCCTTCTAAAATCCATCTTTTGATGGTACCCTCTGGTTATGAGACCGCCTTCGTGTTGGCCTACCTTAGAGTTTAGGATCTGATACCGGCCTCGTGTCGGCTTTCCTTCTAAAATCAATCTTGTGATGGTAACCTCTGGTTATATGACCGCCTTCGTGTCGGCCTACCTTATAGTTTAGGATCTGAGAGCGCCCTCGTGTTAGCTTTCCTTCTAAAATCTATCTGATGGTAACCTCTCGTTATGAGACCGCCTTCTTGTCGGCCTACCTTAGAGTTTAGGATCTGAGACCGCCCTCCTGTCGGCTTTCCTTCTAAAATCCATCTTGTGATGGTAACCTCTGGTTATGAGATCGCCTTCGTGTCGGCCTACCTTAGAGTTTAGGATCTGAGACCGTCCTCGTGTCGGCTTTCCTTCTAAAATCCATCACGTGATGGTACCTTCTGGATAAGAGACCGCCTTCGTGTCAGCCTACCTTAGAGTTTAGGATCTGAGACTGCCCTCGTGTCGGCTTTCCTTTGAAAATGCATCTTGTGATGTTAACCTCTGGTTATGAAATCGCCTTCATGTCGGCCTACCTTAGAGTTTAGGATCTGAGACCGCCCTCGTGTCGGCTTACCTTCTAAAATCCATCTTGTGATGGTACCCTCTGGTTATGAGACCGCCTTCGTGTCGGCGTACCTTAGAGTTTAGGATCTGAGACTGTCCTCGTGTCAGCGTTCCTTTTGAAAATCCATCTTGTGATGGTAACCTCTGGTTATGAGACAGCCAACGTGTCGGCCTACCTTAGAGTTTAGGATCTGAGACTGCCCTCGTGTCAGCTTTCCTTCTAAAATCCATCTTGTGATGGTAACCTCTGGTTATGAGACAGCCTTAGTGTCGGCCTACCTTATAGTTTAGGATCTGAGACCGCCCTCGTGTCGGCTTTCCTTTTAAAATCCATCTTGTGATGGTAACCTCTGGTTATGAGACCGCCTTCGTGTCGTTCTACCTTAGAATTTAGGATCTGAGACCGCCCTCGTGTTGGCTTTCCATCTAAAATCCATCTTGTGATGGTAACGTCTGGTTATAAGACCGCCTTCGCGTCGGCCCACCAGAGAGTTTAGGATCTGAGACCGCCCTCGTGTCGGCTTTCCTTTTGAAAATCCATCTTGTGATGGTAACCTCAGGTTATGAGACCGCGTTCGTGTCGGCCTACCTTAGAGTTTAGGATCTGAGACCACCCTCATGTCGACTTTCCTTCTAAAATCCATCTTATGATGGTAACCTCTGGTTATGAGACCGCCTTCGTGTCGGCCTACCCTAGAGTTTATGATCTGAGACTGCCCTCGTGTCGGCGTTCCTTCTAAAATCCATCTTGTGATGGTAACCTCTGGTTATGAGACCGCCTTCCTGTCGGCCTACCTTAGAGTTTAGGATCTTAGACCGCCCTCGAGTCGGGTTTCCTTCTAAAATCAATCTTGTAATGGTACCCTAAGGTTATGAGACTGCCTTCATGTCAGCCTACCTTAGAGTTTAGGATCTGAGACCGTCCTCGTGTCAGCTTTCCTTTGAAAATGCATTTTGTGATGGTAACCTCTGGTTATGAGACCGCCTTCATGTCTGCCTACCTTAGAGTTTAGGATCTGAGACTGCCCTCGTGTCGGCTTTCCTTCTAAAATCTATCATGTGATGGTACCTTCTGGTTATGAGACCGCCTTCGTGTCAGCCTACCTTAGAGTTTAGGATCTGAGACCGCCCTCGTGTCGGCTTTCTTTTGAGAATGCATCTTATGATGGTAACCTCTGGTTATGAGACCGCCTTTATGTCGGCTTACCTTAGAGTTTAGGATCTGAGACCGCCCTCGTGTCGGCTTTCCTTCTAAAATCCATCTTTTGATGGTACCCTCTGGTTATGAGACCGCCTTCGTGTTGGCCTACCTTAGAGTTTAGGATCTGAGACCGGCCTTGTGTCGGCTTTCCTTCTAAAATCAATCTTGTGATGGTAACCTCTGGTTATATGACCGCCTTCGTGTCGGCCTACCTTATAGTTTAGGATCTGAGAGCGCCCTCGTGTTAGCTTTCCTTCTAAAATCTATCTGATGGTAACCTCTCGTTATGAGACCGCCTTCTTGTCGGCCTACCTTAGAGTTTAGGATCTGAGACCGCCCTCCTGTCGGCTTTCCTTCTAAAATCCATCTTGTGATGGTAACCTCTGGTTCTGAGATCGCCTTCGTGTCGGCCTACCTTAGAGTTTAGGATCTGAGACCGTCCTCGTGTCGGCTTTCCTTCTAAAATCCATCACGTGATGGTACCTTCTGGATAAGAGACCGCCTTCGTGTCAGCCTACCTTAGAGTTTAGGATCTGAGACTGCCCTCGTGTCGGCTTTCCTTTGAAAATGCATCTTGTGATGTTAACCTCTGGTTATGAAATCGCCTTCATGTCGGCCTACCTTAGAGTTTAGGATCTGAGACCGCCCTCGTGTCGGCTTACCTTCTAAAATCCATCTTGTGATGGTACCCTCTGGTTATGAGACCGCCTTCGTGTCGGCGTACCTTAGAGTTTAGGATCTGAGACTGTCCTCGTGTCAGCGTTCCTTTTGAAAATCCATCTTGTGATGGTAACCTCTGGTTATGAGACAGCCAACGTGTCGTCCTTACTTAGAGTTTAGGATCTGAGACCGCCCTCGTGTCAGCTTTCCTTCTAAAATCCATCTTGTGATGGTAACCTCTGGTTATGAGACAGCCTTAGTGTCGGCCTACCTTATTGTTTAGGATCTGAGACCGCCCTCGTGTCGGCTTTCCTTTTAAAATCCATCTTGTGATGGTAACCTCTGGTTATGAGACCGCCTTCGTGTCGTTCTACCTTAGAATTTAGGATCTGAGACCGCCCTCGTGTTGGCTTTCCATCTAAAATCCATCTTGTGATGGTAACGTCTGGTTATAAGACCGCCTTCGCGTCGGCCCACCAGAGAGTTTAGGATCTGAGACTGCCCTCGTTTCGGCTTTCCTTTTGAAAATCCATCTTGTGATGGTAACCTCAGGTTATGAGACCGCGTTCGTGTCGGCCTACCTTAGAGTTTAGGATCTGAGACCGCCCCCTTGTCGGCTTTCCTTCTAAAATTCATCTAGTGATTGTAATCTCTGGTTATGAGACCGCCTTCGTGTCGGCCTATCTTAGAGTTTAGGATCTGAGACCGCCCTCGTGTCGGCTTTCCTTATAAAATCCATCTTGTGATGGTAACCTCTGGTTATGAGACCGCCTTCGTGTCGTTCTACCTTATAATTTAGGATCTGAGACCACCCTCGTGTTGGCTTTCCATCTAAAATCCATCTTGTGATGGTAACGTCTGGTTATGAGACCGCCTTCGTGTCGGCCTACTTTAGAGTTTAGGATCTGAGACCGCCCTCATTTCGGCTTTCCTTCTAAAATCCATCTTGTGATGGTAACCTCTGGTTATGAGACCGCCTTCGTGTCGGCCTACCTTAGAGTTTAGGATCTAATACCGCCCTCGTGTCGGCTTTCCTTCTAAAATCCATCTTGTGATGGTACCCTCTGGTTATGAGACAGCCTTCGTGTCGGCCTACCTTAGAGTTTTGGATCTGAGACCGCCCTCGTGTTGGCTTTCCT
The DNA here is from genome assembly GCA_022829125.1 of Lathyrus tuberosus. Classification (NCBI taxonomy): domain Eukaryota; kingdom Viridiplantae; phylum Streptophyta; class Magnoliopsida; order Fabales; family Fabaceae; genus Lathyrus; species Lathyrus tuberosus. The sequence goes on from JALAZF010000038.1 coordinate 13,070,318, forward strand.
TCTAAAATCCATCTTGTGATGGTAACATCTGGTTATGAGACTGCATTCGTATCGGCCTTCCTTAGAATTTTGGATCTGAGACCGTCCTCGTGTCAGCTTTCCTTCTAAAATCCATCTTATGATGGTAACCTCTGGTTATGAGACCGCCTTCGTGTCGGCCTACCCTAGAGTTTATGATCTGAGACTGCCCTCGTGTCGGCGTTCCTTCTAAAATCCATCTTGTGATGGTAACCTCTGGTTATGAGACCGCCTTCCTGTCGGCCTACCTTAGAGTTTAGGATCTTAGACCGCCCTCGAGTCGGGTTTCCTTCTAAAATCAATCTTGTAATGGTACCCTAAGGTTATGAGACTGCCTTCATGTCAGCCTACCTTAGAGTTTAGGATCTGAGACCGTCCTCGTGTCAGCTTTCCTTTGAAAATGCATTTTGTGATGGTAACCTCTGGTTATGAGACCGCCTTCATGTCTGCCTACCTTAGAGTTTAGGATCTGAGACTGCCCTCGTGTCGGCTTTCCTTTTAAAATCTATCATGTGATGGTACCTTCTGGTTATGAGACCGCCTTCGTGTCAGCCTACCTTAGAGTTTAGGATCTGAGACCGCCCTCGTGTCGGCTTTCTTTTGAGAATGCATCTTATGATGGTAACCTCTGGTTATGAGACCGCCTTTATGTCGGCTTACCTTAGAGTTTAGGATCTGAGACCGCCCTCGTGTCGGCTTTCCTTCTAAAATCCATCTTTTGATGGTACCCTCTGGTTATGAGACCGCCTTCGTGTTGGCCTACCTTAGAGTTTAGGATCTGAGACCGGCCTCGTGTCGGCTTTCCTTCTAAAATCAATCTTGTGATGGTAACCTCTGGTTATATGACCGCCTTCGTGTCGGCCTACCTTATAGTTTAGGATCTGAGAGCGCCCTCGTGTTAGCTTTCCTTCTAAAATCTATCTGATGGTAACCTCTCGTTATGAGACCGCCTTCTTGTCGGCCTACCTTAGAGTTTAGGATCTGAGACCGCCCTCCTGTCGGCTTTCCTTCTAAAATCCATCTTGTGATGGTAACCTCTGGTTCTGAGATCGCCTTCGTGTCGGCCTACCTTAGAGTTTAGGATCTGAGACCGTCCTCGTGTCGGCTTTCCTTCTAAAATCCATCACGTGATGGTACCTTCTGGATAAGAGACCGCCTTCGTGTCAGCCTACCTTAGAGTTTAGGATCTGAGACTGCCCTCGTGTCGGCTTTCCTTTGAAAATGCATCTTGTGATGTTAACCTCTGGTTATGAAATCGCCTTCATGTCGGCCTACCTTAGAGTTTAGGATCTGAGACCACCCTCGTGTCGGCTTACCTTCTAAAATCCATCTTGTGATGGTACCCTCTGGTTATGAGACCGCCTTCGTGTCGGCGTACCTTAGAGTTTAGGATCTGAGACTGTCCTCGTGTCAGCGTTCCTTTTGAAAATCCATCTTGTGATGGTAACCTCTGGTTATGAGACAGCCAACGTGTCGTCCTTACTTAGAGTTTAGGATCTGAGACCGCCCTCGTGTCAGCTTTCCTTCTAAAATCCATCTTGTGATGGGAACCTCTGGTTATGAGACAGCCTTAGTGTCGGCCTACCTTATTGTTTAGGATCTGAGACCGCCCTCGTGTCGGCTTTCCTTTTAAAATCCATCTTGTGATGGTAACCTCTGGTTATGAGACCGCCTTCGTGTCGTTCTACCTTAGAATTTAGGATCTGAGACCGCCCTCGTGTTGGCTTTCCATCTAAAATCCATCTTGTGATGGTAACGTCTGGTTATAAGACCGCCTTCGCGTCGGCCCACCAGAGAGTTTAGGATCTGAGACTGCCCTCGTTTCGGCTTTCCTTTTGAAAATCCATCTTGTGATGGTAACCTCAGGTTATGAGACCGCGTTCGTGTCGGCCTACCTTAGAGTTTAGGATCTGAGACCGCCCCCTTGTCGGCTTTCCTTCTAAAATTCATCTAGTGATTGTAATCTCTGGTTATGAGACCGCCTTCGTGTCGGCCTATCTTAGAGTTTAGGATCTGAGACCGCCCTCGTGTCGGCTTTCCTTATAAAATCCATCTTGTGATGGTAACCTCTGGTTATGAGACCGCCTTCGTGTCGTTCTACCTTATAATTTAGGATCTGAGACCACCCTCGTGTTGGCTTTCCATCTAAAATCCATCTTGTGATGGTAACGTCTGGTTATGAGACCGCCTTCGTGTCGGCCTACTTTAGAGTTTAGGATCTGAGACCGCCCTCATGTCGGCTTTCCTTCTAAAATCCATCTTGTGATGGTAACCTCTGGTTATGAGACCGCCTTCGTGTCGGCCTACCTTAGAGTTTAGGATCTAATACCGCCCTCGTGTCGGCTTTCCTTCTAAAATCCATCTTGTGATGGTACCCTCTGGTTATGAGACAGCCTTCGTGTCGGCCTACCTTAGAGTTTTGGATCTGAGACCGCCCTCGTGTTGGCTTTCCTTCTAAAATCCATCTTGTGATGGTAACATCTGGTTATGAGACTGCATTCGTATCGGCCTTCCTTAGAATTTTGGATCTGAGACCGTCCTCGTGTCAGCTTTCCTTCTAAAATCCATCTTGTGATGGTAACCTCTGGTTATGAGACCACCTTCGTGTCGGCATACCTTATAGTTTAGGATCTGAGACCGCCCTGGTGTCGGCTTTCCTTTTGAAAATCCATCTTGTAAGGGTAACCTCTGGTTATGATACCGCCTTCGTGTCGGCCTATCTTATAGTTTAGGATCTGAGACCGTCCTCGTGTCGGCTTTCCTTCTAAAATCCATCATGTGATGGTACCTTCTGGTTATGAGACCGCCTTCGTGTCAACCTACCTTAGAGTTTAGGATCTGAGACCACCTTCGTGTCGGCTTTCCTTTGAAAATGCATCTTGTGATGGTAACCTCTGGTTATGAGACCGCCTTCATGTCGGCCTACCTTAGAGTTTAGGATCTGAGACCGCCCTTTTGTTGGCTTTCCTTTTAAAATCCATCTTGTGATGGTACCCTCTGGTTATGAGACCGCCTTCGTGTCGGTGTACCTTAGAGTTTAGGATCTGAGACCGCCCTCGTGTCAGCTTTCCTTTTGAAAATCCATCTTGTGAGGGTAACCTCTGGTTATGATACCGCCTTCATGTCACCCTATCTTATAGTTTAGGATCTGAGATCGTCCTCGTGTCGGCTTTCCTTCTAAAATCCATCATGTGATGGTACCTTCTGGTTATGAGACCGCCTTCGTGTCAGCCTACCTTAGAGTTTAGGATCTGAGACCGCCCTCCTGTCGGCTTTCCTTCTAAAATCCATCTTGTGATGGAAACCTCTGGTTATGAGATCGCCTTCGTGTCGGCCTACCTTAGAGTTTAGGATCTGAGACCGTCCTCGTGTCGGCTTTCCTTCTAAAATCCATCATGTGATGGTACCTTCTGGTTATGAGACCGCCTTCGTGTCAGCCTACCTTAGAGTTTAGGATCTGAGACTGCCCTCGTGTCGGCTTTCCTTTGAAAATGCATCTTGTGATGTTAACCTCTGGTTATGAAATCGCCTTCATGTCGGCCTACCTTAGAGTTTAGGATCTGAGACCGCCCTCGTGTCGGCTTTCCTTCTAAAATCCATCTTGTGATGGTACCCTCTGGTTATGAGACCGCCTTCGTGTCGGCGTACCTTAGAGTTTAGGATCTGAGACTGTCCTCGTGTCAGCTTTCCATTTGAAAATCCATCTTGTGATGGTAACCTCTGGTTATGAGACAGCCATCGTGTCGGCCTACCTTAGAGTTTAGGATCTGAGACCGCCCTCGTGTCAGCTTTCCTTCTAAAATCCATCTTGTGATGGTAACCTCTGGTTATGAGACCGCCTTCGTGTCGGCCTACCTTAGAGTTTAGGATCTGAGACCACCCTCGTTTCGGCTTTCCTTCTAAAATCCATCTTGTGATGGTAACCTCTGGTTATGAGACCGCCTTCGTGTCGGCCTACCTTAGAGTTTAGGATCTGAGACTGCCCTCGCGTCGGGTTTCCTTTTAAAATCCATCTTGTGATGGTAACCTCTGGTTATGAGACCGCCTTCGTGTCGGCCTACCTTAGAGTTTAGGATCTGAGACCTCCCTCGTGTCGGCTTTCCTTTTGAAAATCCATCTTGTGATGGTAACCTCTGGTTATGAGACCGCCTTCGTATCGGGGTACCTTAGAGTTTAGGATCTGAGACCGCTCTCGTGTCGGCTTTCCTTCTAAAATTCATCATGTAATGGTAATCTCTGGTTATGAGCCCGCCTTCGTGTCAGCCTACCTTAGAGTTTTGGATCTGAGACCGCCCTCGTGTCGGCTTTGCTTCTAAAATCCATCTTGTGATGGTAACCTCTAGTTATGAGACCGCCTTCGTGTCGGCCTACCATAGAGTTTAGGATCTGAGACCACCCTCGTGTCGACTTTCCTTCTAAAATCCATCTTATGATGGTAACCTCTGGTTATGAGACCGCCTTCCTGTCGGCCTACCTTAGAGTTTAGGATCTTAGACCGCCCTCGAGTCGGGTTTCCTTCTAAAATCAATCTTGTAATGGTACCCTAAGGTTATGAGACTGCCTTCATGTCAGCCTACCTTAGAGTTTAGGATCTGAGACCGTCCTCGTGTTGGCTTTCCATCTAAAATCCATCTTGTGATGGTAACGTCTGGTTATGAGACCGCCTTCGTGTCGGCCTACTTTAGAGTTTAGGATCTGAGACCGCCCTCATGTCGGCTTTCCTTCTAAAATCCATCTTGTGATGGTAACCTCTGGTTATGAGACCGCCTTCGTGTCGGCCTACCTTAGAGTTTAGGATCTGATACCGCCCTCGTGCGGCTTTCCTTCTAAAATCCATCTTGTGATGGTACCCTCTGGTTATGAGACAGCCTTCGTGTCGGCCTACCTTAGAGTTTTGGATCTGAGACCGCCCTCGTGTTGGCTTTCCTTCTAAAATCCATCTTGTGATGGTAACATCTGGTTATGAGACTGCATTCGTATCGGCCTTCCTTAGAATTTTGGATCTGAGACCGTCCTCGTGTCAGCTTTCCTTCTAAAATCCATCTTGTGATGGTAACCTCTGGTTATGAGACCACCTTCGTGTCGGCATACCTTATAGTTTAGGATCTGAGACCGCCCTCGTGTCGGCTTTCCTTTTGAAAATCCATCTTGTAAGGGTAACCTCTGGTTATGATACCGCCTTCGTGTCGGCCTACCTTAGAGTTTAGGATCTGAGACCACCCTCGTTTCGGCTTTCCTTCTAAAATCCATCTTGTGATGGTAACCTCTGGTTATGAGACCGCCTTCGTGTCGGCCTACCTTAGAGTTTAGGATCTGAGACTGCCCTCGCGTCGGGTTTCCTTTTAAAATCCATCTTGTGATGGTAACCTCTGGTTATGAGACCGCCTTCATGTCGGCCTACCTTAGAGTTTAGGATCTGAGACCGCCCTTTTGTTGGCTTTCCTTTTAAAATCCATCTTGTGATGGTACCCTCTGGTTATGAGACCGCCTTCGTGTCGGTGTACCTTAGAGTTTAGGATCTGAGACCGCCCTCGTGTCGGCTTTCCTTTTGAAAATCCATCTTGTGAGGGTAACCTCTGGTTATGATACCGCCTTCATGTCACCCTATCTTATAGTTTAGGATCTGAGATCGTCCTCGTGTCGGCTTTCCTTCTAAAATCCATCATGTGATGGTACCTTCTGGTTATGAGACCGCCTTCGTGTCAGCCTACCTTAGAGTTTAGGATCTGAGACCGCCCTCCTGTCGGCTTTCCTTCTAAAATCCATCTTGTGATGGTAACCTCTGGTTATGAGATCGCCTTCGTGTCGGCCTACCTTAGAGTTTAGGATCTGAGACCGTCCTCGTGTCGGCTTTCCTTCTAAAATCCATCATGTGATGGTACCTTCTGGTTATGAGACCGCCTTCGTGTCAGCCTACCTTAGAGTTTAGGATCTGAGACTGCCCTCGTGTCGGCTTTCCTTTGAAAATGCATCTTGTGATGTTAACCTCTGGTTATGAAATCGCCTTCATGTCGGCCTACCTTAGAGTTTAGGATCTGAGACCGCCCTCGTGTCGGCTTTCCTTCTAAAATCCATCTTGTGATGGTACCCTCTGGTTATGAGACCGCCTTCGTGTCGGCGTACCTTAGAGTTTAGGATCTGAGACTGTCCTCGTGTCAGCTTTCCATTTGAAAATCCATCTTGTGATGGTAACCTCTGGTTATGAGACAGCCATCGTGTCGGCCTACCTTAGAGTTTAGGATCTGAGACCGCCCTCGTGTCAGCTTTCCTTCTAAAATCCATCTTGTGATGGTAACCTCTGGTTATGAGACCGCCTTCGTGTCGGCCTACCTTAGAGTTTAGGATCTGAGACCACCCTCGTTTCGGCTTTCCTTCTAAAATCCATCTTGTGATGGTAACCTCTGGTTATGAGACCGCCTTCGTGTCGGCCTACCTTAGAGTTTAGGATCTGAGACTGCCCTCGCGTCGGGTTTCCTTTTAAAATCCATCTTGTGATGGTAACCTCTGGTTATGAGACCGCCTTCGTGTCGGCCTACCTTAGAGTTTAGGATCTGAGACCTCCCTCGTGTCGGCTTTCCTTTTGAAAATCCATCTTGTGATGGTAACCTCTGGTTATGAGACCGCCTTCGTATTGGGGTACCTTAGAGTTTAGGATCTGAGACCGCTCTCGTGTCGGCTTTCCTTCTAAAATTCATCATGTAATGGTAATCTCTGGTTATGAGCCCGCCTTCGTGTCGGCCTACCTTAGAGTTTTGGATCTGAGACCGCCCTCGTGTCGGCTTTGCTTCTAAAATCCATCTTGTGATGGTAACCTCTAGTTATGAGACCGCCTTCGTGTCGGCCTACCTTAGAGTTTAGGATCTGAGACCGCCCTTTTGTTGGCTTTCCTTTTAAAATCCATCTTGTGATGGTACCCTCTGGTTATGAGACCGCCTTCGTGTCGGTGTACCTTAGAGTTTAGGATCTGAGACCGCCCTCGTGTCGGCTTTCCTTTTGAAAATCCATCTTGTGAGGGTAACCTCTGGTTATGATACCGCCTTCATGTCACCCTATCTTATAGTTTAGGATCTGAGATCGTCCTCGTGTCGGCTTTCCTTCTAAAATCCATCATGTGATGGTACCTTCTGGTTATGAGACCGCCTTCGTGTCAGCCTACCTTAGAGTTTAGGATCTGAGACCGCCCTCCTGTCGGCTTTCCTTCTAAAATCCATCTTGTGATGGTAACCTCTGGTTATGAGATCGCCTTCGTGTCGGCCTACCTTAGAGTTTAGGATCTGAGACCGTCCTCGTGTCGGCTTTCCTTCTAAAATCCATCATGTGATGGTACCTTCTGGTTATGAGACCGCCTTCGTGTCAGCCTACCTTAGAGTTTAGGATCTGAGACTGCCCTCGTGTCGGCTTTCCTTTGAAAATGCATCTTGTGATGTTAACCTCTGGTTATGAAATCGCCTTCATGTCGGCCTACCTTAGAGTTTAGGATCTGAGACCGCCCTCGTGTCGGCTTTCCTTCTAAAATCCATCTTGTGATGGTACCCTCTGGTTATGAGACCGCCTTCGTGTCGGCGTACCTTAGAGTTTAGGATCTGAGACTGTCCTCGTGTCAGCTTTCCATTTGAAAATCCATCTTGTGATGGTAACCTCTGGTTATGAGACAGCCATCGTGTCGGCCTACCTTAGAGTTTAGGATCTGAGACCGCCCTCGTGTCAGCTTTCCTTCTAAAATCCATCTTGTGATGGTAACCTCTGGTTATGAGACCGCGTTCGTGTCGGCCTACCTTAGAGTTTAGGATCTGAGACCACCCTCGTTTCGGCTTTCCTTCTAAAATCCATCTTGTGATGGTAACCTCTGGTTATGAGACCGCCTTCGTGTCGGCCTACCTTAGAGTTTAGGATCTGAGACTGCCCTCGCGTCGGGTTTCCTTTTAAAATCCATCTTGTGATGGTAACCTCTGGTTATGAGACCGCCTTCGTGTCGGCCTACCTTAGAGTTTAGGATCTGAGACCTCCCTCGTGTCGGCTTTCCTTTTGAAAATCCATCTTGTGATGGTAACCTCTGGTTATGAGACCGCCTTCGTATTGGGGTACCTTAGAGTTTAGGATCTGAGACCGCTCTCGTGTCGGCTTTCCTTCTAAAATTCATCATGTAATGGTAATCTCTGGTTATGAGCCCGCCTTCGTGTCGGCCTACCTTAGAGTTTTGGATCTGAGACCGCCCTCGTGTCGGCTTTGCTTCTAAAATCCATCTTGTGATGGTAACCTCTAGTTATGAGACCGCCTTCGTGTCGGCCTACCTTAGAGTTTAGGATCTGAGACCACCCTCGTGTCGACTTTCCTTCTAAAATCCATCTTATGATGGTAACCTCTGGTTATGAGACCGCCTTCCTGTCGGCCTACCTTAGAGTTTAGGATCTTAGACCGCCCTCGAGTCGGGTTTCCTTCTAAAATCAATCTTGTAATGGTACCCTAAGGTTATGAGACTGCCTTCATGTCAGCCTACCTTAGAGTTTAGGATCTGAGACCGTCCTCGTGTCTGCTTTCCTTTGAAAATGCATTTTGTGATGGTAACCTCTGGTTATGAGACCGCCTTCATGTCTGCCTACCTTAGAGTTTAGGATCTGAGACCGCCCTCGTGTCGGCTTTCCTTCTAAAATCTATCATGTGATGGTACCTTCTGGTTATGAGACCGCCTTCGTGTCAGCCTACCTTAGAGTTTAGGATCTGAGACTGCCCTCGTGTCGGCTTTCCTTTGAAAATGCATCTTGTGATGTTAACCTCTGGTTATGAAATCGCCTTCATGTCGGCCTACCTTAGAGTTTAGGATCTGAGACCGCCCTCGTGTCGGCTTACCTTCTAAAATCCATCTTGTGATAGTACCCTCTGGTTATGAGACCGCCTTCGTGTCGGCGTACCTTAGAGTTTAGGATCTGAGACTGTCCTCGTGTCAGCTTTCCTTTTGAAAATCCATCTTGTGATGGTAGCCTCTGGTTATGAGACAGCCAACGTGTCGGCCTACCTTAGAGTTTAGGATCTGAGACCGCCCTCGTGTCAGCTTTCCTTCTAAAATCCATCTTGTGATGGTAACCTCTGGTTATGAGACAGCCTTAGTGTCGGCCTACCTTATAGTTTAGGATCTGAGACCGCCCTCGTGTTGGCTTTCCTTTTTAAAATCCATCTTGTGATGGCAACCTCTAGTTATAAGACCGCCTTCGCGTCGGCCCACGAGAGTTTAGGATCTGAGACCGCCCTCGTGTCGGCTTTCCTTCAAAAATCTATCATGTGATGGTACCTTCTGGTTATGAGACCGCCTTCGTGTCATCCTACCTTAGAGTTTAGGATCTGAGACCGCCCTCGTGTCGGCCTTCTTTTGAGAATGCATCTTATGATGGTAACCTCTGGTTATGAGACCGCCTTTATGTCGGCTTACCTTAGAGTTTAGGATCTGAGACCGCCCTCGTGTCGGCTTTCCTTCTAAAATCCATCTTTTGATGGTACCCTCTGGTTATGAGACAGCCTTCGTGTTGGCCTACCTTAGAGTTTAGGATCTGAGACCGGCCTCGTGTCGGCTTTCCTTCTAAAATCAATCTTGTGATGGTAACCTCTGGTTATATGACCGTCTTCGTGTCGGCCTACCTTATAGTTTAGGATCTGAGAGCGCCCTCGTGTTAGCTTTCCTTCTAAAATCTATCTGATGGTAACCTCTCGTTATGAGACCGCCTTCGTGTCGGCCTACCTTAGAGTTTAGGATCTGAGACCGCCCTCCTGTCGGCTTTCCTTCTAAAATCCATCTTGTGATGGTAACCTCTGGTTATGAGATCGCCTTCGTGTCGGCCTACCTTAGAGTTTAGGATCTGAGACCGTCCTCGTGTCGGCTTTCCTTCTAAAATCCATCACGTGATGGTACCTTCTGGTTATGAGACCGCCTTCGTGTCAGCCTACCTTAGAGTTTAGGATCTGAGACTGCCCTCGTGTCGGCTTTCCTTTGAAAATGCATCTTGTGATGTTAACCTCTGGTTATGAAATCGCCTTCATGTCGGCCTACCTTAGAGTTTAGGATCTGAGACTGCCCTCGCGTCGGGTTTCCTTTTAAAATCCATCTTGTGATGGTAACCTCTGGTTATGAGACCGCCTTCGTGTCGGCCTACCTTAGAGTTTAGGATCTGAGACCTCCCTCGTGTCGGCTTTCCTTTTGAAAATCCATCTTGTGATGGTAACCTCTGGTTATGAGACCGCCTTCGTATCGGGGTACCTTAGAGTTTATGATCTGAGACCGCTCTCGTGTCGGCTTTCCTTCTAAAATTCATCATGTAATGGTAATCTCTGGTTATGAGCCCGCCTTCGTGTCGGCCTACCTTAGAGTTTTGGATCTGAGACCGCCCTCGTGTCGGCTTTGCTTCTAAAATCCATCTTGTGATGGTAACCTCTAGTTATGAGACCGCCTTCGTTGCGGCCTACCTTAGAGTTTAGGATCTGAGACCACCCTCGTGTCGACTTTCCTTCTAAAATCCATCTTATGATGGTAACCTCTGGTTATGAGACCGCCTTCCTGTCGGCCTACCTTAGAGTTTAGGATCTTAGACCGCCCTCGAGTCGGGTTTCCTTCTAAAATCAATCTTGTAATGGTACCCTAAGGTTATGAGACTGCCTTCATGTCAGCCTACCTTAGAGTTTAGGATCTGAGACCGTCCTCGTGTCTGCTTTCCTTTGAAAATGCATTTTGTGATGGTAACCTCTGGTTATGAGACCGCCTTCATGTCTGCCTACCTTAGAGTTTAGGATCTGAGACCGTCCTCGTGTCTGCTTTCCTTTGAAAATGCATTTTGTGATGGTAACCTCTGGTTATGAGACCGCCTTCATGTCTGCCTACCTTAGAGTTTAGGATCTGAGACCGCCCTCGTGTCGGCTTTCCTTCTAAAATCTATCATGTGATGGTACCTTCTGGTTATGAGACCGCCTTCGTGTCAGCCTACCTTAGAGTTTAGGATCTGAGACTGCCCTCGTGTCGGCTTTCCTTTGAAAATGCATCTTGTGATGTTAACCTCTGGTTATGAAATCGCCTTCATGTCGGCCTACCTTAGAGTTTAGGATCTGAGACCGCCCTCGTGTCGGCTTACCTTCTAAAATCCATCTTGTGATAGTACCCTCTGGTTATGAGACCGCCTTCGTGTCGGCGTACCTTAGAGTTTAGGATCTGAGACTGTCCTCGTGTCAGCTTTCCTTTTGAAAATCCATCTTGTGATGGTAGCCTCTGGTTATGAGACAGCCAACGTGTCGGCCTACCTTAGAGTTTAGGATCTGAGACCGCCCTCGTGTCAGCTTTCCTTCTAAAATCCATCTTGTGATGGTAACCTCTGGTTATGAGACAGCCTTAGTGTCGGCCTACCTTATAGTTTAGGATCTGAGACCGCCCTCGTGTTGGCTTTCCTTTTTAAAATCCATCTTGTGATGGCAACCTCTAGTTATAAGACCGCCTTCGCGTCGGCCCACGAGAGTTTAGGATCTGAGACCGCCCTCGTGTCGGCTTTCCTTCAAAAATCTATCATGTGATGGTACCTTCTGGTTATGAGACCGCCTTCGTGTCATCCTACCTTAGAGTTTAGGATCTGAGACCGCCCTCGTGTCGGCCTTCTTTTGAGAATGCATCTTATGATGGTAACCTCTGGTTATGAGACCGCCTTTATGTCGGCTTACCTTAGAGTTTAGGATCTGAGACCGCCCTCGTGTCGGCTTTCCTTCTAAAATCCATCTTTTGATGGTACCCTCTGGTTATGAGACAGCCTTCGTGTTGGCCTACCTTAGAGTTTAGGATCTGAGACCGGCCTCGTGTCGGCTTTCCTTCTAAAATCAATCTTGTGATGGTAACCTCTGGTTATATGACCGTCTTCGTGTCGGCCTACCTTATAGTTTAGGATCTGAGAGCGCCCTCGTGTTAGCTTTCCTTCTAAAATCTATCTGATGGTAACCTCTCGTTATGAGACCGCCTTCGTGTCGGCCTACCTTAGAGTTTAGGATCTGAGACCGCCCTCCTGTCGGCTTTCCTTCTAAAATCCATCTTGTGATGGTAACCTCTGGTTATGAGATCGCCTTCGTGTCGGCCTACCTTAGAGTTTAGGATCTGAGACCGTCCTCGTGTCGGCTTTCCTTCTAAAATCCATCACGTGATGGTACCTTCTGGTTATGAGACCGCCTTCGTGTCAGCCTACCTTAGAGTTTAGGATCTGAGACTGCCCTCGTGTCGGCTTTCCTTTGAAAATGCATCTTGTGATGTTAACCTCTGGTTATGAAATCGCCTTCATGTCGGCCTACCTTAGAGTTTAGGATCTGAGACTGCCCTCGCGTCGGGTTTCCTTTTAAAATCCATCTTGTGATGGTAACCTCTGGTTATGAGACCGCCTTCGTGTCGGCCTACCTTAGAGTTTAGGATCTGAGACCTCCCTCGTGTCGGCTTTCCTTTTGAAAATCCATCTTGTGATGGTAACCTCTGGTTATGAGACCGCCTTCGTATCGGGGTACCTTAGAGTTTATGATCTGAGACCGCTCTCGTGTCGGCTTTCCTTCTAAAATTCATCATGTAATGGTAATCTCTGGTTATGAGCCCGCCTTCGTGTCGGCCTACCTTAGAGTTTTGGATCTGAGACCGCCCTCGTGTCGGCTTTGCTTCTAAAATCCATCTTGTGATGGTAACCTCTAGTTATGAGACCGCCTTCGTTGCGGCCTACCTTAGAGTTTAGGATCTGAGACCACCCTCGTGTCGACTTTCCTTCTAAAATCCATCTTATGATGGTAACCTCTGGTTATGAGACCGCCTTCCTGTCGGCCTACCTTAGAGTTTAGGATCTTAGACCGCCCTCGAGTCGGGTTTCCTTCTAAAATCAATCTTGTAATGGTACCCTAAGATTATGAGACTGCCTTCATGTCAGCCTACCTTAGAGTTTAGGTTCTGAGACCGTCCTCGTGTCTGCTTTCCTTTGAAAATGCATTTTGTGATGGTAACCTCTGGTTATGAGACCGCCTTCATGTCTGCCTACCTTAGAGTTTAGGATCTGAGACCGCCCTCGTGTCGGCTTTCCTTCTAAAATCTATCATGTGATGGTACCTTCTGGTTATGAGACCGCCTTCGTGTCAGCCTACCTTAGAGTTTAGGATCTGAGACCGCCCTCGTGTCGGCTTTCTTTTGAGAATGCATCTTATGATGGTAACCTCTGGTTATGAGACCGCCTTTATGTCGGCTTACCTTAGAGTTTTGGATCTGAGACCGCCCTCGTGTCGGCTTTCCTTCTAAAATCCATCTTTTGATGGTACCCTCTGGTTATGAGACCGCCTTCATGTTGGCCTACCTTAGAGTTTAGGATCTGAGACCGGCCTCGTGTCGGCTTTCCTTCTAAAATCAATCTTGTGATGGTAACCTCTGGTTATATGACCGCCTTCGTGTCGGCCTACCTTATAGTTTAGGATCTGAGAGCGCCCTCGTGTTAGCTTTCCTTCTAAAATCTATCTGATGGTAACCTCTCGTTATGAGACAGCCTTCGTGTCGGCCTACCTTAGAGTTTAGGATCTGAGACCGCCCTCCTGTCGGCTTTCCTTCTAAAATCCATCTTGTTATGGTAACCTCTGGTTATGAGATCGCCTTCGTGTCGGCCTACCTTAGAGTTTAGGATCTGAGACCGTCCTCGTGTCGGCTTTCCTTCTAAAATCCATCACATGATGATACCTTCTGGTTATGAGACCGCCTTCGTGTCAGCCTACCTTAGAGTTTAGGATCTGAGATTGCCCTCGTGTCGGCTTTCCTTTGAAAATGCATCTTGTGATGTTAACCTCTGGTTATGAAATCGCCTTCATGTCGGCCTACCTTAGAGTTTAGGATCTGAGACCGCCCTCGTGTCGGCTTACCTTCTGAAATCCATCTTGTGATAGTACCCTCTGGTTATGAGACCGCCTTCGTGTCGGCGTACCTTAGAGTTTAGGATCTGAGACTGTCCTCGTGTCAGCTTTCCTTTTGAAAATCCATCTTGTGATGGTAGCCTCTGGTTATGAGACAGCCAACGTGTCGGCCTACCTTAGAGTTTAGGATCTGAGACCGCCCTCGTGTCAGCTTTCCTTCTAAAATCCATCTTGTGATGGTAACCTCTGGTTATGAGACAGCCTTAGTGTCGGCCTACCTTATAGTTTAGGATCTGAGACCGCCCTCGTGTCGGCTTTCCTTTTTAAAATCCATCTTGTGATGGCAACCTCTAGTTATAAGACCGCCTTCGCGTCGGCCCACCAGAGTTTAGGATCTGAGACCGCCCTCGTGTCGGCTTTCCTTCAAAAATCTATCATGTGATGGTACCTTCTGGTTATGAGACCGCCTTCGTGTCAGCCTACCTTAGAGTTTAGGATCTGAGACCGCCCTCGTGTCGGCCTTCTTTTGAGAATGCATCTTATGATGGTAACCTCTGGTTATGAGACCGCCTTTATGTCGGCTTACCTTAGAGTTTAGGATCTGAGACCGCCCTCGTGTCGGCTTTCCTTCTAAAATCCATCTTTTGATGGTACCCTCTGGTTATGAGACCGCCTTCGTGTTGGCCTACCTTAGAGTTTAGGATCTGAGACCGGCCTCGTGTCGGCTTTCCTTCTAAAATCAATCTTGTGATGGTAACCTCTGGTTATATGACCGCCTTCGTGTCGGCCTACCTTATAGTTTAGGATCTGAGAGCGCCCTCGTGTTAGCTTTCCTTCTAAAATCTATCTGATGGTAACCTCTCGTTATGAGACCGCCTTCGTGTCGGCCTACCTTAGAGTTTAGGATCTGAGACCGCCCTCCTGTCGGCTTTCCTTCTAAAATCCATCTTGTGATGGTAACCTCTGGTTATGAGATCGCCTTCGTGTCGGCCTACCTTAGAGTTTAGGATCTGAGACCGTCCTCGTGTCGGCTTTCCTTCTAAAATCCATCACGTGATGGTACCTTCTGGTTATGAGACCGCCTTCGTGTCAGCCTACCTTAGAGTTTAGGATCTGAGACTGCCCTCGTGTCGGCTTTCCTTTGAAAATGCATCTTGTGATGTTAACCTCTGGTTATGAAATCGCCTTCATGTCGGCCTACCTTAGAGTTTAGGATCTGAGACCGCCCTCGTGTCGGCTTACCTTCTAAAATCCATCTTGTGATGGTACCCTCTGGTTATGAGACCGCCTTCGTGTCGGCGTACCTTAGAGTTTAGGATCTGAGACTGTCCTCGTGTCAGCTTTCCTTTTGAAAATCCATCTTGTGATGGTAGCCTCTGGTTATGAGACAGCCAACGTGTCGGCCTACCTTAGAGTTTAGGATCTGAGACCGCCCTCGTGTCAGCTTTCCTTCTAAAATCCATCTTGTGATGGTAACCTCTGGTTATGAGACAGCCTTAGTGTCGGCCTACCTTATAGTTTAGGATCTGAGACCGCCCTCGTGTCGGCTTTCCTTTTTAAAATCCATCTTGTGATGGCAACCTCTAGTTATAAGACCGCCTTCGCGTCGGCCCACCAGAGTTTAGGATCTGAGACCGCCCTCGTGTCGGCTTTCCTTCAAAAATCTATCATGTGATGGTACCTTCTGGTTATGAGACCGCCTTCGTGTCATCCTACCTTAGAGTTTAGGATCTGAGACCGCCCTCGTGTCGGCCTTCTTTTGAGAATGCATCTTATGATGGTAACCTCTGGTTATGAGACCGCCTTTATGTCGGCTTACCTTAGAGTTTAGGATCTGAGACCGCCCTCGTGTCGGCTTTCCTTCTAAAATCCATCTTTTGATGGTACCCTCTGGTTATGAGACCGCCTTCGTGTTGGCCTACCTTAGAGTTTAGGATCTGAGACCGGCCTCGTGTCGGCTTTCCTTCTAAAATCAATCTTGTGATGGTAACCTCTGGTTATATGACCGCCTTCGTGTCGGCCTACCTTATAGTTTAGGATCTGAGAGCGCCCTCGTGTTAGCTTTCCTTCTAAAATCTATCTGATGGTAACCTCTCGTTATGAGACCGCCTTCGTGTCGGCCTACCTTAGAGTTTAGGATCTGAGACCGCCCTCCTGTCGGCTTTCCTTCTAAAATCCATCTTGTGATGGTAACCTCTGGTTATGAGATCGCCTTCGTGTCGGCCTACCTTAGAGTTTAGGATCTGAGACCGTCCTCGTGTCGGCTTTCCTTCTAAAATCCATCACGTGATGGTACCTTCTGGTTATGAGACCGCCTTCGTGTCATCCTACCTTAGAGTTTAGGATCTGAGACTGCCCTCGTGTCGGCTTTCCTTTGAAAATGCATCTTGTGATGTTAACCTCTGGTTATGAAATCGCCTTCATGTCGGCCTACCTTAGAGTTTAGGATCTGAGACTGCCCTCGCGTCGGGTTTCCTTTTGAAAATCCATCTTGTGATGGTAACCTCTGGTTATGAGACCGCCTTCGTATCGGGGTACCTTAGAGTTTATGATCTGAGACCGCTCTCGTGTCGGCTTTCCTTCTAAAATTCATCATGTAATGGTAATCTCTGGTTATGAGCCCGCCTTCGTGTCGGCCTACCTTAGAGTTTTGGATCTGAGACCGCCCTCGTGTCGGCTTTGCTTCTAAAATCCATCTTGTGATGGTAACCTCTAGTTATGAGACCGCCTTCGTGTCGGCCTACCTTAGAGTTTAGGATCTGAGACCACCCTCGTGTCGACTTTCCTTCTAAAATCCATCTTATGATGGTAACCTCTGGTTATGAGACCGCCTTCCTGTCGGCCTACCTTAGAGTTTAGGATCTTAGACCGCCCTCGAGTCGGGTTTCCTTCTAAAATCAATCTTGTAATGGTACCCTAAGGTTATGAGACTGCCTTCATGTCAGCCTACCTTAGAGTTTAGGATCTGAGACCGTCCTCGTGTCTGCTTTCCTTTGAAAATGCATTTTGTGATGGTAACCTCTGGTTATGAGACCGCCTTCATGTCTGCCTACCTTAGAGTTTAGGATCTGAGACCGCCCTCGTGTCGGCTTTCCTTCTAAAATCTATCATGTGATGGTACCTTCTGGTTATGAGACCGCCTTCGTGTCAGCCTACCTTAGAGTTTAGGATCTGAGACCGCCCTCGTGTCGGCTTTCTTTTGAGAATGCATCTTATGATGGTAACCTCTGGTTATGAGACCGCCTTTATGTCGGCTTACCTTAGAGTTTAGGATCTGAGACCGCCCTCGTGTCGGCTTTCCTTCTAAAATCCATCTTTTGATGGTACCCTCTGGTTATGAGACCGCCTTCATGTTGGCCTACCTTAGAGTTTAGGATCTGAGACCAGCCTCGTGTCGGCTTTCCTTCTAAAATCAATCTTGTGATGGTAACCTCTGGTTATATGACCGCCTTCGTGTCGGCCTACCTTATAGTTTAGGATCTGAGAGCGCCCTCGTGTTAGCTTTCCTTCTAAAATCTATCTGATGGTAACCTCTCGTTATGAGACAGCCTTCGTGTCGGCCTACCTTAGAGTTTAGGATCTGAGACCGCCCTCCTGTCGGCTTTCCTTCTAAAATCCATCTTGTTATGGTAACCTCTGGTTATGAGATCGCCTTCGTGTCGGCCTACCTTAGAGTTTAGGATCTGAGACCGTCCTCGTGTCGGCTTTCCTTCTAAAATCCATCACATGATGATACCTTCTGGTTATGAGACCGCCTTCGTGTCAGCCTACCTTAGAGTTTAGGATCTGAGATTGCCCTCGTGTCGGCTTTCCTTTGAAAATGCATCTTGTGATGTTAACCTCTGGTTATGAAATCGCCTTCATGTCGGCCTACCTTAGAGTTTAGGATCTGAGACCGCCCTCGTGTCGGCTTACCTTCTGAAATCCATCTTGTGATAGTACCCTCTGGTTATGAGACCGCCTTCGTGTCGGCGTACCTTAGAGTTTAGGATCTGAGACTGTCCTCGTGTCAGCTTTCCTTTTGAAAATCCATCTTGTGATGGTAGCCTCTGGTTATGAGACAGCCAACGTGTCGGCCTACCTTAGAGTTTAGGATCTGAGACCGCCCTCGTGTCAGCTTTCCTTCTAAAATCCATCTTGTGATGGTAACCTCTGGTTATGAGACAGCCTTAGTGTCGGCCTACCTTATAGTTTAGGATCTGAGACCGCCCTCGTGTCGGCTTTCCTTTTTAAAATCCATCTTGTGATGGCAACCTCTAGTTATAAGACCGCCTTCGCGTCGGCCCACCAGAGTTTAGGATCTGAGACCGCCCTCGTGTCGGCTTTCCTTCAAAAATCTATCATGTGATGGTACCTTCTGGTTATGAGACCGCCTTCGTGTCAGCCTACCTTAGAGTTTAGGATCTGAGACCGCCCTCGTGTCGGCCTTCTTTTGAGAATGCATCTTATGATGGTAACCTCTGGTTATGAGACCGCCTTTATGTCGGCTTACCTTAGAGTTTAGGATCTGAGACCGCCCTCGTGTCGGCTTTCCTTCTAAAATCCATCTTTTGATGGTACCCTCTGGTTATGAGACCGCCTTCGTGTTGGCCTACCTTAGAGTTTAGGATCTGAGACCGGCCTCGTGTCGGCTTTCCTTCTAAAATCAATCTTGTGATGGTAACCTCTGGTTATATGACCGCCTTCGTGTCGGCCTACCTTATAGTTTAGGATCTGAGAGCGCCCTCGTGTTAGCTTTCCTTCTAAAATCTATCTGATGGTAACCTCTCGTTATGAGACCGCCTTCGTGTCGGCCTACCTTAGAGTTTAGGATCTGAGACCGCCCTCCTGTCGGCTTTCCTTCTAAAATCCATCTTGTGATGGTAACCTCTGGTTATGAGATCGCCTTCGTGTCGGCCTACCTTAGAGTTTAGGATCTGAGACCGTCCTCGTGTCGGCTTTCCTTCTAAAATCCATCACGTGATGGTACCTTCTGGTTATGAGACCGCCTTCGTGTCAGCCTACCTTAGAGTTTAGGATCTGAGACTGCCCTCGTGTCGGCTTTCCTTTGAAAATGCATCTTGTGATGTTAACCTCTGGTTATGAAATCGCCTTCATGTCGGCCTACCTTAGAGTTTAGGATCTGAGACCGCCCTCGTGTCGGCTTACCTTCTAAAATCCATCTTGTGATGGTACCCTCTGGTTATGAGACCGCCTTCGTGTCGGCGTACCTTAGAGTTTAGGATCTGAGACTGTCCTCGTGTCAGCTTTCCTTTTGAAAATCCATCTTGTGATGGTAGCCTCTGGTTATGAGACAGCCAACGTGTCGGCCTACCTTAGAGTTTAGGATCTGAGACCGCCCTCGTGTCAGCTTTCCTTCTAAAATCCATCTTGTGATGGTAACCTCTGGTTATGAGACAGCCTTAGTGTCGGCCTACCTTATAGTTTAGGATCTGAGACCGCCCTCGTGTCGGCTTTCCTTTTTAAAATCCATCTTGTGATGGCAACCTCTAGTTATAAGACCGCCTTCGCGTCGGCCCACCAGAGTTTAGGATCTGAGACCGCCCTCGTGTCGGCTTTCCTTTTGAAAATCCATCTTGTGATGGTAACCTCAGGTTATGAGACCGCGTTCGTGTCGGCCTACCTTAGAGTTTAGGATCTGAGACCGCCCCCTTGTCGGCTTTCCTTCTAAAATTCATCTAGTGATTGTAATCTCTGGTTATGAGACCGCCTTCGTGTCGGCCTATCTTAGAGTTTAGGATCTGAGACCGCCCTCGTGTTGGCTTTCCTTTTAAAATCCATCTTGTGATGGTAACCTCTTGTTATGAGACCGCCTTCGTGTCGTTCTACCTTAGAATTTAGGATCTGAGACCGCCCTCGTGTTGGCTTACCATCTAAAATCCATCTTGTGATGGTCACGTCTGGTTACGAGACCGCCTTCGTGTCGGCCTACCTTAGAGTTTAGGATCTGATACCGCCCTCGTGTCGGCTTTCCTTCTAAAATCCATCTTGTGATGGTACCCTCTGGTTATGAGACAGCCTTCGTGTCGGCCTACCTTAGAGTTTTGGATCTGAGACTGCCCTCGTATCGGCGTTCCTTCTAAAATCCATCTTGTGATGGTAACCTCTGGTTATGAGACCGCCTTCGTGTCGGCCTACCTTAGAGTTTAGGATCTGAGACTGCCCTCGCGTCGGGCTTCCTTCTAAAATCCATCTTGTGATGGTAACCTCTGGTTATGAGACCGCCTTCGTGTCGGCCTACCTTAGAGTTTAGGATCTGAGACCTCCCTCGTGTCGGCTTTCCTTTTGAAAATCCATCTTGTGATGGTAACCTCTGGTTATGAGACCGCCTTCGTATCGGGGTACCTTAGAGTTTAGGATCTGAGACCGCTCTCGTGTCGGCTTTCCTTCTAAAATTCATCACGTAATGGTAATCTCTGGTTATGAGCCCGCCTTCGTGTCGGCCTACCTTAGAGTTTTGGATCTGAGACCGCCCTCGTGTCGGCTTTGCTTCTAAAATCCATCTTGTGATGGTAACCTCTGGTTATGAGACCGCCTTCGTGTCGGCCTACCTTAGAGTTTAGGATCTGAGACCACCCTCGTGTCGACTTTCCTTCTAAAATCCATCTTATGATGGTAACCTCTGGTTATGAGACCGCCTTCGTGTCGGCCTACCCTAGAGTTTATGATCTGAGACTGCCCTCGTGTCGGCGTTCCTTCTAAAATCCATCTTGTGATGGTAACCTCTGGTTATGATACCGCCTTCCTGTCGGCCTACCTTAGAGTTTAGGATCTTAGACCGCCCTCGAGTCGGGTTTCCTTCTAAAATCAATCTTGTAATGGTACCCTAAGGTTATGAGACTGCCTTCATGTCAGCCTACCTTAGAGTTTAGGATCTGAGACCGTCCTCGTGTCAGCTTTCCTTTGAAAATGCATTTTGTGATGGTAACCTCTGGTTATGAGACCGCCTTCATGTTTGCCTACCTTAGAGTTTAGGATCTGAGACCGCCCTCGTGTCGGCTTTCCTTCTAAAATCTATCATGTGATGGTACCTTCTGGTTATGAGACCGCCTTCGTGTCAGCCTACCTTAGAGTTTAGGATCTGAGACCGCCCTCGTGTCGGCTTTCTTTTGAGAATGCATCTTATGATGGTAACCTCTGGTTATGAGACCGCCTTTATGTCGGCTTACCTTAGAGTTTAGGATCTGAGACCGCCCTCGTGTCGGCTTTCCTTTTAAAATCCATCTTTTGATGGTACCCTCTGGTTATGAGCCGGCCTTCGTGTTGGCCTACCTTAGAGTTTAGGATCTGAGACCGGCCTCGTGTCGGCTTTCCTTCTAAAATCAATCTTGTGATGGTAACCTCTGGTTATATGACCGCCTTCGTGTCGGCCTACCTTACAGTTTAG
The DNA here is from genome assembly GCA_022829125.1 of Lathyrus tuberosus. Taxonomy (NCBI): domain Eukaryota; kingdom Viridiplantae; phylum Streptophyta; class Magnoliopsida; order Fabales; family Fabaceae; genus Lathyrus; species Lathyrus tuberosus. Next base: position 13,091,601 of record JALAZF010000038.1, read on the forward strand.
GATCTGAGAGCGCCCTCGTGTTAGCTTTCCTTCTAAAATCTATCTGATGGTAACCTCTCGTTATGAGACCGCATTCGTGTCGGCCTACCTTAGAGTTTAGGATCTGAGACCGCCCTCCTGTCGGCTTTCCTTCTAAAATCCATCTTGTGATGGTACCCTCTGGTTATGAGACAGCCTTCGTGTCGGCCTACCTTAGAGTTTTGGATCTGAGACCGCCCTCGTGTCGGCTTTCCTTTGAAAATGCATCTTGTGATGTTAACCTCTGGTTATGAAATCGCCTTCATGTCGGCCTACCTTAGAGTTTAGGATCTGAGACCGCCCTCGTGTCGGCTTACCTTCTAAAATCCATCTTGTGATGGTACCCTCTGGTTATGAGACCGCCTTCGTGTCGGCGTACCTTAGAGTTTAGGATCTGAGACTGTCCTCGTGTCAGCTTTCCTTTTGAAAATCCATCTTGTGATGGTAACCTCTGGTTATGAGACAACCAACGTGTCGGCCTACCTTAGAGTTTAGGATCTGAGACCGCCCTCGTGTCAGCTTTCGTTCTAAAATCCATCTTGTGATGGTAACCTCTGGTTATGAGACAGCCTTAGTGTCGGCCTACCTTATAGTTTAGGATCTGAGACCGCCCTCGTGTCGGCTTTCCTTTTTAAAATCCATCTTGTGATGGCAACCTCTAGTTATAAGACCGCCTTCGCGTCGGCCCACCAGAGAGTTTAGGATCTGAGACCGCCCTCGTGTCGGCTTTCCTTTTGAAAATCCATCTTGTGATGGTAACCTCAGGTTATGAGACCGCGTTCGTGTCGGCCTACCTTAGAGTTTAGGATCTGAGACCGCCCCCTTGTCGGCTTTCCTTCTAAAATTCATCTAGTGATTGTAATCTCTGGTTATGAGACCGCCTTCGTGTCGGCCTATCTTAGAGTTTAGGATCTGAGACCGCCCTCGTGTCGGCTTTCCTTTTAAAATCCATCTTGTGATGGTAACCTCTGGTTATGAGACCGCCTTCGTGTCGGCCTACCTTAGAGTTTAGGATCTGAGACCGCCCTCATGTCGGCTTTCCTTCTAAAATCCATCTTGTGATGGTAACCTCTGGTTATGAGACCGCCTTCGTGTCGGCCTACCTTAGAGTTTAGGATCTGATACCGCCCTCGTGTCGGCTTTCCTTCTAAAATCCATCTTGTGATGGTACCCTCTGGTTATGAGACAGCCTTCGTGTCGGCCTACCTTAGAGTTTTGGATCTGAGACCGCCCTCGTGTTGGCTTTCCTTCTAAAATCCATCTTGTGATGGTAACATCTAGTTATGAGACTGCCTTCGTATCGGCCTTCCTTAGAATTTAGGATCTGAGACCGCCCTCGTGTCAGCTTTCCTTCTAAAATCCATCTTGTGATGGTAACCTCTGGTTATGGACCACCTTCGTGTCGGCCTACCTTTTAAAATCCATCTTGTGATGGTAACCTCTGGTTATGAGACCGCCTTCGTGTCGTTCTACCTTAGAATTTAGGATCTGAGACCGGCCTCGTGTTGGCTTTCCATCTAAAATCCATCTTGTGATGGTAACATCTGGTTATGAGACTGCATTCGTATCGGCCTTCCTTAGAATTTAGGATCTGAGACCGTCCTCGTGTCAGCTTTCCTTCTAAAATCCATCTTGTGATGGTAACCTCTGGTTATAAGACCACCTTCGTGTCGGCATACCTTATAGTTTAGGATCTGAGACCGCCCTCGTGTCGGCTTTCCTTTTGAAAATCCATCTTGTAAGGGTAACCTCTGGTTATGATACCGCCTTCGTGTCGGCCTATCTTATAGTTTAGGATCTGAGACCGTCCTCGTGTCGGCTTTCCTTCTAAAATCCATCATGTGATGGTACCTTCTGGTTATGAGACCGCCTTCGTGTCAGCCTACCTTAGAGTTTAGGATCTGAGACCACCTTCGTGTCGGCTTTCCTTTGAAAATGCATCTGGTGATGGTAACCTCTAGTTATGAGACCGCCTTCATGTCGGCCTACCTTAGAGTTTAGGATCTGAGACCGCCCTTGTGTTGGCTTTCCTTTTAAAATCCATCTTGTGATGGTACCCTCTGGTTATGAGACCGCCTTCGTGTCGGTGTACCTTAGAGTTTAGGATCTGAGACCGCCCTCGTGTCGGCTTTCCTTTTGAAAATCCATCTTGTGAGGGTAACCTCTGGTTATGATACCGCCTTCGTGTCACCCTATCTTATAGTTTAGGATCTGAGATCGTCCTCGTGTCGGCTTTCCTTCTAAAATCCATCATGTGATGGTACCTTCTGGTTATGAGACCGCCTTCGTGTCAGCCTACCTTAGAGTTTAGGATCTGAGACTGCCCTCGTGTCGGCTTTCCTTTGAAAATGCATCTTGTGATGGTAACCTCTGGTTATGAAACCGCCTTCATGTCGGCCTACCTTAGAGTTTAGCATCTGAGACCGCCCTCGTGTCGTCTTTCCTTCTAAAATCCATCTTGTGATGGTACCCTCTAGTTATGAGATCGCCTTCGTGTCGGCGTACCTTAGAGTTTAGGATCTGAGACCGTCCTCGTGTCAGCTTTCCTTTTGGAAATCCATCTTGTGCTGGTAACCTCTGGTTATGAGACCACCATCGTGTCGGCCTACCTTAGAGTTTAGGATCTGAGACCGCCCTCGTGTCGGCTTTCCTTCTAAAATCCATCTTGTGATGGTAACATCTGGTTATGAGACCGCCTTCGTGTCGGCCTACCTTAGAATTTAGGATCTGAGACCGCCCTCATTTAAGCTTTCCTTCTAAAATCCATCTTGTGATGGTAACCTCTGGTTATGAGACAACCTTAGTGTCGGCCTACCTTATAGTTTAGGATCTGAGACCGCCCTCGTGTCGGCTTTCCTTTTTAAATTCCATCTTGTGATGGTAACCTCTAGTTATAAGACCGCCTTCGTGTCGGCCCACCAGAGAGTTTAGGATCTGAGACCGCCCTCGTGTCGGCTTTCCTTTTGAAAATCCATCTTGTGATGGTAACCTTAGGTTATGAGACCGCGTTCGTGTCGGCCTACCTTAGAGTTTAGGATCTGAGACCGCCCCCCTGTCGGCTTTCCTTCTAAAATTCATCTAGTGATTGTAATCTCTGGTCATGAGACCGCCTTCGTGTCGGCCTACCTTAGAGTTTAGGATCTGAGACCGCCCTCGTGTCGGCTTTCCTTTTAAAATCCATCTTGTGATGGTAACCTCTGGTTATGAGACCGCCTTCGTGTCGTTCTACCTTAGAGTTTAGGGTCTGAGACCTCCCTCGTGTTGGCTTTCCATCTAAAATTCATCTTGTGATGGTAACCTCTGGTTATGAGACCGCCTTCGTGTCGGCCTACCTTAGAGTTTAGGATCTGAGACCGCCCTCGTGTCGGCTTTCCTTCTAAAATCCATCTTGTGATTGTAACCTCTGGTTATGAGACCGCCTTCGTGTCGGCCTACCTTAGAGTTTAGGATCTGATACCGCCCTCATGTCGGCTTTCCTTCTAAAATCCATCTTGTGATGGTACCCTCTGGTTTTGAGACAGCCTTCGTGTCGGACTACCTTAGAGTTTTGGATCTCAGACCGCCCTCGTGTTGGCTTTCCTTCTAAAATCCATCTTGTGATGGTAACATCTAGTTATGAGACTGCCTTCGTATCGGCCTTCCTTAGAATTTAGGATCTGAGACCGCCCTCGTGTCAGCTTTCCTTCTAAAATCCATCTTGTGATGGTAACCTCTGGTTATGGACCACCTTCGTGTCGGCCTACCTTATAGTTTAGGATCTGAGACCGCCCTCGTGTCGGCTTTCCTTTTGAAAATCCATCTTGTGAGGGTAACCTCTGGTTATGATACCGCCTTCGTGTCGGCCTATCTTATAGTTTAGGATCTGAGACCGTCCTCGTGTCGGCTTTCCATCTAAAATCCATCATGTGATGGTACCTTCTGGTTATGAGACCGCCTTCGTGTCAGCCTACCTTAGAGTTTAGGATCTGAGACCGCCTTCGTGTCGGCTTTCCTTTGAAAATGCATCTTGTGATGGTAACCTCTGGTTATGAGACCGCCTTCATGTCCGCCTACCTTATAGTTTAGGATCTGAGACCGCCCTTGTGTTGATTTCCTTCTAAAATCCATCTTGTGATGGTACCCTCTGGTTATGAGACCGCCTTCGTGTCGGCGTACCTTAGAGTTTAGGATCTGAGACCGTCCTCGTGTCGGCTTTCCTTTTGAAAATCCATCTTGTGATGGTAACCTCTAGTTATGAGACCACCATCGTGTCGGCCTACCTTAGAGTTTAGGATCTGAGACCGTCCTCGTGTCTGCTTTCTTTCTAAAATCCCTCATGTGATGGTACCTTCTGGTTATGAGACCGCCTTCGTGTCAGCCTACCTTAGAGTTTAGGATCTGAGACCACCTTCGTGTCGGCTTTCCTTTGAAAATGCATCTTGTGATGGTAACCTCTGGTTATGAGACCGCCTTCATGTCGGCCTACCTTAGAGTTTAGGATCTGAGACCGCCCTTGTGTTGGCTTTCCTTTTAAAATCCATCTTGTGATGGTACCCTCTGGTTATGAGACCGCCTTCGTGTCGGTGTACCTTAGAGTTTAGGATCTGAGACCGCCCTCGTGTCGGCTTTCCTTTTGAAAATCCATCTTGTGAGGGTAACCTCTGGTTATGATACCGCCTTCGTGTCACCCTATCTTATAGTTCAGGATCTGAGATCGTCCTCGTGTCGGCTTTCCTTCTAAAATCCATCATGTGATGGTACCTTCTGGTTATGAGACCGCCTTCGTGTCAGCCTACCTTAGAGTTTAGGATCTGAGACCACCTTCGTGTCGGCTTTCCTTTGAAAATGCATCTTGTGATGGTAACCTCTGGTTATGAAACCGCCTTCATGTCGGCCTACCTTAGAGTTTAGCATCTGAGACCGCCCCCTTGTCGGCTTTCCTTCTAAAATTCATCTAGTGATTGTAATCTCTGGTTATGAGACCGCCTTCGTGTCGGCCTACCTTAGAGTTTAGGATCTGAGACCGCCCTCGTGTCAGCTTTCCTTTTAAATTTCATCTTGTGATGGTAACCTCTGGTTATGAGACCGCCTTCGTGTCGTTCTACCTTAGAGTTTAGGGTCTGAGACCGCCCTCGTGTTGGCTTTCCATCTAAAATCCATCTTGTGATGGTAACCTCTAGTTATAAGACCGCCTTCGTGTCGGCCCACCAGAGAGTTTAGGATCTGAGACCGCCCTCGTGTCGGCTTTCCTTTTGAAAATCCATCTTGTGATGGTAACCTTAGGTTATGAGACCGCGTTCGTGTCGGCCTACCTTAGAGTTTAGGATCTGAGACCGCCCTCGTGTCGGCTTTCCTTTTAAAATCCATCTTGTGATGGTAACCTCTGGTTATGAGACCGCCTTCGTGTCGTTCTACCTTAGAGTTTAGGGTCTGAGACCGCCCTCGTGTTGGCTTTCCATCTAAAATCCATCTTGTGATGGTAACCTCTGGTTATGAGACCGCCTTCGTGTCGGCCTACCTTAGAGTTTAGGATCTGAGACCGCCCTCGTGTCGGCTTTCATTCTAAAATCCATCTTGTGATTGTAACCTCTGGTTATGAGACCGCCTTCGTGTCAGCCTACCTTAGAGTTTAGGATCTGATACCGCCCTCATGTCGGCTTTCCTTCTAAAATCCATCTTGTGATGGTACCCTCTGGTTTTGAGACAGCCTTCGTGTCGGACTACCTTAGAGTTTTGGATCTCAGACCGCCCTCGTGTTGGCTTTCCTTCTAAAATCCATCTTGTGATGGTAACATCTAGTTATGAGACTGCCTTCGTATCGGCCTTCCTTAGAATTTAGGATCTGAGACCGCCCTCGTGTCAGCTTTCCTTCTAAAATCCATCTTGTGATGGTAACCTCTGGTTATGGACCACCTTCGTGTCGGCTTACCTTATAGTTTAGGATCTGAGACCGCCCTCGTGTCGGCTTTCCTTTTGAAAATCCATCTTGTGAGGGTAACCTCTGGTTATGATACCGCCTTCGTGTCGGCCTATCTTATAGTTTAGGATCTGAGACCGTCCTCGTGTCGGCTTTCCTTCTAAAATCCATCATGTGATGGTACCTTCTGGTTATGAGACCGCCTTCGTGTCAGCCTACCTTAGAGTTTAGGATCTGAGACCGCCTTCGTGTCGGCTTTCCTTTGAAAATGCATCTTGTGATGGTAACCTCTGGTTAGAGACCGCCTTCATGTCCGCCTACCTTATAGTTTAGGATCTGAGACCGCCCTTGTGTTGATTTCCTTCTAAAATCCATCTTGTGATGGTACCCTCTGGTTATGAGACCGCCTTCGTGTCGGCGTACCTTAGAGTTTAGGATCTGAGACCGTCCTCGTGTCGGCTTTCCTTTTGAAAATCCATCTTGTGATGGTAACCTCTAGTTATGAGACCACCATCGTGTCGGCCTACCTTAGAGTTTAGGATCTGAGACCGTCCTCGTGTCTGCTTTCTTTCTAAAATCCCTCATGTGATGGTACCTTCTGGTTATGAGACCGCCTTCGTGTCAGCCTACCTTAGAGTTTAGGATCTGAGACCACCTTCGTGTCGGCTTTCCTTTGAAAATGCATCTTGTGATGGTAACCTCTGGTTATGAGACCGCCTTCATGTCGGCCTACCTTAGAGTTTAGGATCTGAGACCGCCCTTGTGTTGGCTTTCCTTTTAAAATCCATCTTGTGATGGTACCCTCTGGTTATGAGACCGCCTTCGTGTCGGTGTACCTTAGAGTTTAGGATCTGAGACCGCCCTCGTGTCGGCTTTCCTTTTGAAAATCCATCTTGTGAGGGTAACCTCTGGTTATGATACCGCCTTCGTGTCACCCTATCTTATAGTTCAGGATCTGAGATCGTCCTCGTGTCGGCTTTCCTTCTAAAATCCATCATGTGATGGTACCTTCTGGTTATGAGACCGCCTTCGTGTCAGCCTACCTTAGAGTTTAGGATCTGAGACCACCTTCGTGTCGGCTTTCCTTTGAAAATGCATCTTGTGATGGTAACCTCTGGTTATGAAACCGCCTTCATGTCGGCCTACCTTAGAGTTTAGCATCTGAGACCGCCCCCTTGTCGGCTTTCCTTCTAAAATTCATCTAGTGATTGTAATCTCTGGTTATGAGACCGCCTTCGTGTCGGCCTACCTTAGAGTTTAGGATCTGAGACCGCCCTCGTGTCGGCTTTCCTTTTAAATTTCATCTTGTGATGGTAACCTCTGGTTATGAGACCGCCTTCGTGTCGTTCTACCTTAGAGTTTAGGGTCTGAGACCGCCCTCGTGTTGGCTTTCCATCTAAAATCCATCTTGTGATGGTAACCTCTAGTTATAAGACCGCCTTCGTGTCGGCCCACCAGAGAGTTTAGGATCTGAGACCGCCCTCGTGTCGGCTTTCCTTTTGAAAATCCATCTTGTGATGGTAACCTTAGGTTATGAGACCGCGTTCGTGTCGGCCTACCTTAGAGTTTAGGATCTGAGACCGCCCTCGTGTCGGCTTTCCTTTTAAAATCCATCTTGTGATGGTAACCTCTGGTTATGAGACCGCCTTCGTGTCGTTCTACCTTAGAGTTTAGGGTCTGAGACCGCCCTCGTGTTGGCTTTCCATCTAAAATCCATCTTGTGATGGTAACCTCTGGTTATGAGACCGCCTTCGTGTCGGCCTACCTTAGAGTTTAGGATCTGAGACCGCCCTCGTGTCGGCTTTCATTCTAAAATCCATCTTGTGATTGTAACCTCTGGTTATGAGACCGCCTTCGTGTCAGCCTACCTTAGAGTTTAGGATCTGATACCGCCCTCATGTCGGCTTTCCTTCTAAAATCCATCTTGTGATGGTACCCTCTGGTTTTGAGACAGCCTTCGTGTCGGACTACCTTAGAGTTTTGGATCTCAGACCGCCCTCGTGTTGGCTTTCCTTCTAAAATCCATCTTGTGATGGTAACATCTAGTTATGAGACTGCCTTCGTATCGGCCTTCCTTAGAATTTAGGATCTGAGACCGCCCTCGTGTCAGCTTTCCTTCTAAAATCCATCTTGTGATGGTAACCTCTGGTTATGGACCACCTTCGTGTCGGCTTACCTTATAGTTTAGGATCTGAGACCGCCCTCGTGTCGGCTTTCCTTTTGAAAATCCATCTTGTGAGGGTAACCTCTGGTTATGATACCGCCTTCGTGTCGGCCTATCTTATAGTTTAGGATCTGAGACCGTCCTCGTGTCGGCTTTCCTTCTAAAATCCATCATGTGATGGTACCTTCTGGTTATGAGACCGCCTTCGTGTCAGCCTACCTTAGAGTTTAGGATCTGAGACCGCCTTCGTGTCGGCTTTCCTTTGAAAATGCATCTTGTGATGGTAACCTCTGGTTAGAGACCGCCTTCATGTCCGCCTACCTTATAGTTTAGGATCTGAGACCGCCCTTGTGTTGATTTCCTTCTAAAATCCATCTTGTGATGGTACCCTCTGGTTATGAGACCGCCTTCGTGTCGGCGTACCTTAGAGTTTAGGATCTGGGACCGTCCTCGTGTCGGCTTTCCTTTTAAAAATCCATCTTGTGATGGTAACCTCTAGTTATGAGACCACCATCGTGTCGGCCTACCTTAGAGTTTAGGATCTGAGACCGTCCTCGTGTCTGCTTTCTTTCTAAAATCCCTCATGTGATGGTACCTTCTGGTTATGAGACCGCCTTCGTGTCAGCCTACCTTAGAGTTTAGGATCTGAGACCACCTTCGTGTCGGCTTTCCTTTGAAAATGCATCTTGCGATGGTAACCTCTGGTTATGAGACCGCCTTCGTGTCGTTCTACCTTAGAGTTTAGGGTCTGAGACCGCCCTCGTGTTGGCTTTCCATCTAAAATCCATCTTGTGATGGTAACCTCTGGTTATGAGACCGCCTTCGTGTCGGCCTACCTTAGAGTTTAGGATCTGAGACCGCCCTCGTGTCGGCTTTCATTCTAAAATCCATCTTGTGATTGTAACCTCTGGTTATGAGACCGCCTTCGTGTCAGCCTACCTTAGAGTTTAGGATCTGATACCGCCCTCATGTCGGCTTTCCTTCTAAAATCCATCTTGTGATGGTAACCTCTGGTTATGATACCGCCTTCGTGTCACCCTATCTTATAGTTTAGGATCTGAGATCGTCCTCGTGTCGGCTTTCCTTCTAAAATCCATCATGTGATGGTACCTTCTGGTTATGAGACCGCCTTCGTGTCAGCCTACCTTAGAGTTTAGGATCTGAGACTGCCCTCGTGTCGGCTTTCCTTTGAAAATGCATCTTGTGATGGTAACCTCTGGTTATGAGACCGCCTTCGTGTCGTTCTACCTTAGAGTTTAGGGTCTGAGACCGCCCTCGTGTTGGCTTTCCATCTAAAATCCATCTTGTGATGGTAACCTCTGGTTATGAGACCGCCTTCGTGTCGGCCTACCTTAGAGTTTAGGATCTGAGACCGCCCTCGTGTCGGCTTTCATTCTAAAATCCATCTTGTGATTGTAACCTCTGGTTATGAGACCGCCTTCGTGTCGGTGTACCTTAGAGTTTAGGATCTGGGACCGTCCTCGTGTCGGCTTTCCTTTTGAAAATCCATCTTGTGAGGGTAACCTCTGGTTATGATACCGCCTTCGTGTCACCCTATCTTATAGTTTAGGATCTGAGATCGTCCTCGTGTCGGCTTTCCTTCTAAAATCCATCATGTGATGGTACCTTCTGGTTATGAGACCGCCTTCGTGTCAGCCTACCTTAGAGTTTAGGATCTGAGACTGCCCTCGTGTCGGCTTTCCTTTGAAAATGCATCTTGTGATGGTAACCTCTGGTTATGAGACCGCCTTCGTGTCGTTCTACCTTAGAGTTTAGGGTCTGAGACCGCCCTCGTGTTGGCTTTCCATCTAAAATCCATCTTGTGATGGTAACCTCTGGTTATGAGACCGCCTTCGTGTCGGCCTACCTTAGAGTTTAGGATCTGAGACCGCCCTCGTGTCGGCTTTCATTCTAAAATCCATCTTGTGATTGTAACCTCTGGTTATGAGACCGCCTTCGTGTCGGCCTACCTTAGAGTTTAGGATCTGATACCGCCCTCATGTCGGCTTTCCTTCTAAAATCCGTCTTGTGATGGTACCCTCTGGTTTTGAGACAGCCTTCGTGTCGGACTACCTTAGAGTTTTGGATCTCAGACCGCCCTCGTGTTGGCTTTCCTTCTAAAATCCATCTTGTGATGGTAACATCTAGTTATGAGACTGCCTTCGTATCGGCCTTCCTTAGAATTTAGGATCTGAGACCGCCCTCGTGTCAGCTTTCCTTCTAAAATCCATCTTGTGATGGTAACCTCTGGTTATGGACCACCTTCGTGTTGGCCTACCTTATAGTTTAGGATCTGAGACCGCCCTCGTGTCGGCTTTCCTTTTGAAAATCCATCTTGTGAGGGTAACCTCTGGTTATGATACCGCCTTCGTGTCGGCCTATCTTATAGTTTAGGATCTGAGACCGTCCTCGTGTCTGCTTTCCTTCTAAAATGAATCATGTGATCGTACCTTCTGGTTATGAGACAGCCTTCGTGTCAGCCTACCTTAGAGTTTAGGATCTGAGACCGCCTTCGTGTCGGCTTTCCTTTGAAAATGCATCTTGTGATGGTAACCTCTGGTTATGAGACCGCCTTCATGTCCGCCTACCTTATAGTTTAGGATCTGAGACCGCCCTTGTGTTGATTTCCTTCTAAAATCCATCTTGTGATGGTACCCTCTGGTTATGAGACCGCCTTCGTGTCGGCGTACCTTAGAGTTTAGGATCTGAGACCGTCCTCGTGTCGGCTTACCTTTTGAAAATCCATCTTGTGATGGTAACCTCTAGTTATGAGACCGCCATCGTGTCGGCCTACCTTAGAGTTTAGGATCTGAGACCGTCCTCGTGTCTGCTTTCTTTCTAAAATCCCTCATGTGATGGTACCTTCTGGTTATGAGACCGCCTTCATGTCAGCCTACCTTAGAGTTTAGGATCTGAGACCACCTTCGTGTCGGCTTTCCTTTGAAAATGCATCTTGTGATGGTAACCTCTGGTTATGAGACCGCCTTCATGTCGGCCTACCTTAGAGTTTAGGATCTGAGACCGCCCTTGTGTTGGCTTTCCTTTTAAAATCCATCTTGTGATGGTACCCTCTGGTTATGAGACCGCCTTCGTGTCGGTGTACCTTAGAGTTTAGGATCTGAGACCGCCCTCGTGTCGGCTTTCCTTTTGAAAATCCATCTTGTGAGGGTAACCTCTGGTTATGATACCGCGTTCGTGTCACCCTATCTTATAGTTTAGGATCTGAGATCGTCCTCGTGTCGGCTTTCCTTCTAAAATCCATCATGTGATGGTACCTTCTGGTTATGAGACCGCCTTCGTGTCAGCCTACCTTAGAGTTTAGGATCTGAGACTGCCCTCGTGTCGGCTTTCCTTTGAAAATGCATCTTGTGATGGTAACCTCTAGTTATGAAACCGCCTTCATGTCGGCCTACCTTAGAGTTTAGCATCTGAGACCGCCCTCGTGTCGTCTTTCCTTCTAAAATCCATCATGTGATGGTACCTTCTGGTTATGAGACCGCCTTCGTGTCGGCCTACCTTAGAGTTTAGGATCTGAGACCGCCCTCGTGTCAGCTTTCCTTCTAAAATCCATCTTTTGATGGTACCCTCTGGTTATGAGACCGCCTTCGTTTGGGCGTACCTTAGAGTTTAGGATCTGAGACCTCCCACGTGTCGGCTTTCCTTCTAAAATCCATCATGTGATGGTACCTTCTGGTTATGAGACCGCCTTCGTGTCGGCCTACCTTAGAGTTTAGGATCTGAAACCGCCCTCGTGTCAGCTTTCCTTCTAAAATCCATCTTTTGATGGTACCCTCTGGTTATGAGACCGCCTTCGTGTCGGCCTACCTTAGAGTTTAGGATCTGAGACCGCCCCCTTGTCGGCTTTCCTTCTAAAATTCATCTAGTGATTGTAATCTCTGGTTATGAGACCGCCTTCGTGTCGGCCTACCTTAGAGTTTAGGATCTGAGACCGCCCTCGTGTCGGCTTTCCTTTTAAAATCCATCTTGTGATGGTAACCTCTGGTTATGAGACCGCCTTCGTGTCGTTCTACCTTAGAATTTAGGATCTGAGACCGCACTCGTGTTGGCTTTCCATCTAAAATCCATCTTGTGATGGTAACGTCTGGTTATGAGACCGCCTTCGTGTCGGCCTACCTTAGAGTTTAGGATCTGAGACCGCCCTCGTGTCGGCTTTCCTTCTAAAATCCATCTTGTGATGGTAACCTCTGGTTATGAGACCGCCTTCGTGTCGGCCTACCTTAGAGTTTAGGATCTGAGACCGCCCTCGTGTCGGCTTTCCTTTTAAAATCCATCTTGTGATGGTAACCTCTGGTTATGAGACAGCCTTCGTGTCGGCCTACCTTAGAATTTAGGATCTGAGACCGTCCTCGTGTCAGCTTTCCTTCTAAAATCTATCTTGTGATGGTAACCTCTGGTTATGAGACCACCTTCGTGTCGGCATACCTTATAGTTTAGGATCTGAGACCGCCCTCGTGTCGGCTTTCCTTTTGAAAATCCATCTTGTAAGGGTAACCTCTGGTTATGATACCGCCTTCGTGTCGGCCTATCTTATAGTTTAGGATCTGAGACCGTCCTCGTGTCGGCTTTCCTTCTAAAATCCATCATGTGATGCTACCTTCTGGTTATGAGACCGCCTTCGTGTCAGCCTACCTTAGAGTTTAGGATCTGAGACCACCTTCGTGTCGGCTTTCCTTTGAAAATGCATCTTGTGATGGTAACCTCTGGTTATGAGACCGCCTTCATGTCGGCCTACCTTAGAGTTTAGGATCTGAGACCGCCCTTGTGTTGGCTTTCCTTCTAAAATCCATCTTATGATGGTACCCTCTGGTTATGAGACCGCCTTCGTGTCCGTGTACCTTAGAGTTTAGGATCTGAGACCGCCCTCGTGTCGGCTTTCCTTTTCAAAATCCATCTTGTGAGGGTAACCTCTGGTTATGATACCGCCTTCCTGTCACCCTATCTTATAGTTTAGGATCTGAGATCGTCCTCGTGTCGGCTTTCCTTCTAAAATCCATCATGTGATGGTACCTTCTGGTTATGAGACCGCCTTCGTGTCACCCTACCTTAGAGTTTAGGATCTGAGACTGCCCTCGTGTCGGCTTTCCTTTGAAAATGCATCTTGTGATGGTAACCTCTGGTTATGAAACCGCCTTCATTTCGGCCTACCTTAGAGTTTAGGATCTGAGACCGCCCTCGTGTCGGCTTTCCTTCTAAAATCCATCTTGTGATGGTACCCTCTAGTTATGAGATCGCCTTCGTGTCGGCGTACCTTAGAGTTTAGGATCTGAGACCGTCCTCGTGTCAGCTTTCCTTTTGAAAATCCATCTTGTGATGGTAACCTCTGGTTATGAGACCACCATCGTGTCGGCCTACCTTAGAGTTTAGGATCTGAGACCGCCCTCGTGTCGGCTTTCCTTCTAAAATCCATCTTGTGATGGTAACATCTGGTTATGAGACCGCCTTCGTGTCGGCCTACCTTAGAATTTAGGATCTGAGACCGCCCTCATTTGAGCTTTCCTTCTAAAATCCATCTTGTGATGGTAACCTCTGGTTATGAGACAGCCTTAGTGTCGGCCTACCTTATAGTTTAGGATCTGAGACCGCCCTCGTGTCGGCTTTCCTTTTTAAAATCCATCTTGTGATGGTAACCTCTAGTTATAAGACCGCCTTCGTGTCGGCCCACCAGGGAGTTTAGATTCTGAGACCGCCCTCGTGTCGGCTTTCCTTTTGAAAATCCATCTTGTGATGGTAACCTTAGGTTATGAGACCGCGTTCGTGTCGGCCTACCTTAGAGTTTAGGATCTGAGACCGCCCTCGTGTCGGCTTTCCTTCTAAAATTCATCTAGTGATGGTACCCTCTAGTTATGAGATCGCCTTCGTGTCGGCGTACCTTAGAGTTTAGGATCTGAGACCGTCCTCGTGTCAGCTTTCCTTTTGAAAATCCATCTTGTGATGGTAACCTCTGGTTATGAGACCACCATCGTGTCGGCCTACCTTAGAGTTTAGGATCTGAGACCGCCCTCGTGTCGGCTTTCCTTCTAAAATTCATCTAGTGATTGTAATCTCTGGTTATGAGACCGCCTTCGTGTCGGCCTACCTTAGAGTTTAGGATCTGAGACCGCCCTCGTGTCAGCTTTCCTTTTAAAATCCATCTTGTGATGGTAACCTCTGGTTATGAGACCGCCTTCGTGTCGTTCTACCTTAGAATTTAGGATCTGAGACCGCCCTCGTGTTGGCTTTCCATCTAAAATCCATCTTGTGATGGTAACGTCTGGTTATCAGACCGCCTTCGTGTCGGCCTACCTTAGAGTTTAGGATCTGAGACCGCCCTCGTGTCGGCTTTCCTTCTAAAATCCATCTTGTGATTGTAACCTCTGGTTATGAGACCGCCTTCGTGTCGGCCTACCTTAGAGTTTAGGATCTGATACCGCCCTCATGTCGGCTTTCCTTCTAAAATCCATCTTCTGATGGTACCCTCTGGTTTTGAGACAGCCTTCGTGTCGGACTACCTTAGAGTTTTGGATCTGAGACCGCCCTCGTGTTGGCATTCCTTCTAAAATCCATCTTGTGATGGTAACATCTGGTTATGAGACTGCCTTCATATCGGCCTTCCTTAGAATTTAGGATCTGAGACCGCCCTCGTGTCAGCTTTCCTTCTAAAATCCATCTTGTGATGGTAACCTCTGGTTATGAGACCACCTTCGTGTCGGCCTACCTTATAGTTTAGGATCTGAGACCGCCCTCGTGTCGGCTTTCCTTTTGAAAATCCATCTTGTGAGGGTAACCTCTAGTTATGATACCGCCTTCATGTCGGCCTATCTTATAGTTTAGGATCTGAGACCATCCTCGTGTCGGCTTTCCTTCTAAAATCCATCATGTGATGGTACCTTCTGGTTATGAGACCGCCTTCGTGTCAGCCTACCTTAGAGTTTAGGATCTGAGACCGCCTTCGTGTCGGCTTTCCTTTGAAAATGCATCTTGTGATGGTAACCTCTGGTTATGAGACCGCCTTCATGTCGGCCTACCTTAGAGTTTAGGATCTGCGACCGCCCTTGTGTTGATTTCCTTCTAAAATCCATCTTATGATGGTACCCTCTGGTTATGAGACCGCCTTCGTGTCGGCGTACCTTAGAGTTTAGGATCTGAGACCGTCCTCGTGTCTGCTTTCCTTTTGAAAATCCATCTTGTGATGGTAACCTCTGGTTATGAGACAGCCTTAGTGTCGGCCTACCTTATAATTTAGGATCTGAGACCATCCTCGTGTCGGCTTTCCTTCTAAAATCCATCATGTGATGGTAACCTCTAGTTATGAGACCGCCTTCGTGTCAGCCTACCTTAGAGTTTAGGATCTGAGACCACCTTCGTGTCGGCTTTCCTTTGAAAATGCATCTTGTGATGGTAACCTCTGGTTATGAGACCGCGTTCGTGTCGGCCTACCTTAGAGTTTAGGATCTGAGACCGCCCTTGTGTTGGCTTTCCTTCTAAAATCCATCTTATGATGGTACCCTCTGGTTATGAGACCGCCTTCGTGTCGGTGTACCTTAGAGTTTAGGATCTGAGACCGCCCTCGTGTCGGCTTTCCTTTTGAAAATCCATCTTGTGAGGGTAACCTCTGGTTATGATACCGCCTTCGTGTCACCCTATCTTATAGTTTAGGATCTGAGATCGTCCTCGTGTCGGCTTTCCTTCTAAAATCCATCATGTGATGGTACCTTCTGGTTATGAGACCGCCTTCGTGTCACCCTACCTTAGAGTTTAGGATCTGAGACTGCCCTCGTGTCGGCTTTCCTTTGAAAATGCATCTTGTGATGGTAACCTCTGGTTATGAAACCGCCTTCATTTCGGCCTACCTTAGAGTTTAGGATCTGAGACCGCCCTCGTGTCGGCTTTCCTTCTAAAATCCATCTTGTGATGGTACCCTCTAGTTATGAGATCGCCTTCGTGTCGGCGTACCTTAGAGTTTAGGATCTGAGACCGTCCTCGTGTCAGCTTTCCTTTTGAAAATCCATCTTGTGATGGTAACCTCTGGTTATGAGACCACCATCGTGTCGGCCTACCTTAGAGTTTAGGATCTGAGACCGCCCTCGTGTCGGCTTTCCTTCTAAAATCCATCTTGTGATGGTAACATCTGGTTATGAGACCGCCTTCGTGTCGGCCTACCTTAGAATTTAGGATCTGAGACCGCCCTCATTTCAGCTTTCCTTCTAAAATCCATCTTGTGATGGTAACCTCTGGTTATGAGACAGCCTTAGTGTCGGCCTACCTTATAGTTTAGGATCTGAGACCGCCCTCGTGTCGGCTTTCCTTTTTAAAATCCATCTTGTGATGGTAACCTCTAGTTATAAGACCGCCTTCGTGTCGGCCCACCAGGGAGTTTAGATTCTGAGACCGCCCTCGTGTCGGCTTTCCTTTTGAAAATCCATCTTGTGATGGTAACCTTAGGTTATGAGACCGCGTTCGTGTCGGCCTACCTTAGAGTTTAGGATCTGAGACCGCCCTCGTGTCGGCTTTCCTTCTAAAATTCATCTAGTGATGGTACCCTCTAGTTATGAGATCGCCTTCGTGTCGGCGTACCTTAGAGTTTAGGATCTGAGACCGTCCTCGTGTCAGCTTTCCTTTTGAAAATCCATCTTGTGATGGTAACCTCTGGTTATGAGACCACCATCGTGTCGGCCTACCTTAGAGTTTAGGATCTGAGACCGCCCTCGTGTCGGCTTTCCTTCTAAAATTCATCTAGTGATTGTAATCTCTGGTTATGAGACCGCCTTCGTGTCGGCCTACCTTAGAGTTTAGGATCTGAGACCGCCCTCGTGTCAGCTTTCCTTTTAAAATCCATCTTGTGATGGTAACCTCTGGTTATGAGACCGCCTTCGTGTCGTTCTACCTTAGAATTTAGGATCTGAGACCGCCCTCGTGTTGGCTTTCCATCTAAAATCCATCTTGTGATGGTAACGTCTGGTTATCAGACCGCCTTCGTGTCGGCCTACCTTAGAGTTTAGGATCTGAGACCGCCCTCGTGTCGGCTTTCCTTCTAAAATCCATCTTGTGATTGTAACCTCTGGTTATGAGACCGCCTTCGTGTCGGCCTACCTTAGAGTTTAGGATCTGATACCGCCCTCATGTCGGCTTTCCTTCTAAAATCCATCTTCTGATGGTACCCTCTGGTTTTGAGACAGCCTTCGTGTCGGACTACCTTAGAGTTTTGGATCTGAGACCGCCCTCGTGTTGGCATTCCTTCTAAAATCCATCTTGTGATGGTAACATCTGGTTATGAGACTGCCTTCATATCGGCCTTCCTTAGAATTTAGGATCTGAGACCGCCCTCGTGTCAGCTTTCCTTCTAAAATCCATCTTGTGATGGTAACCTCTGGTTATGAGACCACCTTCGTGTCGGCCTACCTTATAGTTTAGGATCTGAGACCGCCCTCGTGTCGGCTTTCCTTTTGAAAATCCATCTTGTGAGGGTAACCTCTAGTTATGATACCGCCTTCATGTCGGCCTATCTTATAGTTTAGGATCTGAGACCATCCTCGTGTCGGCTTTCCTTCTAAAATCCATCATGTGATGGTACCTTCTGGTTATGAGACCGCCTTCGTGTCAGCCTACCTTAGAGTTTAGGATCTGAGACCGCCTTCGTGTCGGCTTTCCTTTGAAAATGCATCTTGTGATGGTAACCTCTGGTTATGAGACCGCCTTCATGTCGGCCTACCTTAGAGTTTAGGATCTGCGACCGCCCTTGTGTTGATTTCCTTCTAAAATCCATCTTATGATGGTACCCTCTGGTTATGAGACCGCCTTCGTGTCGGCGTACCTTAGAGTTTAGGATCTGAGACCGTCCTCGTGTCTGCTTTCCTTTTGAAAATCCATCTTGTGATGGTAACCTCTGGTTATGAGACAGCCTTAGTGTCGGCCTACCTTATAATTTAGGATCTGAGACCATCCTCGTGTCGGCTTTCCTTCTAAAATCCATCATGTGATGGTAACCTCTAGTTATGAGACCGCCTTCGTGTCAGCCTACCTTAGAGTTTAGGATCTGAGACCACCTTCGTGTCGGCTTTCCTTTGAAAATGCATCTTGTGATGGTAACCTCTGGTTATGAGACCGCGTTCGTGTCGGCCTACCTTAGAGTTTAGGATCTGAGACCGCCCTTGTGTTGGCTTTCCTTCTAAAATCCATCTTATGATGGTACCCTCTGGTTATGAGACCGCCTTCGTGTCGGTGTACCTTAGAGTTTAGGATCTGAGACCGCCCTCGTGTCGGCTTTCCTTTTGAAAATCCATCTTGTGAGGGTAACCTCTGGTTATGATACCGCCTTCGTGTCACCCTATCTTATAGTTTAGGATCTGAGATCGTCCTCGTGTCGGCTTTCCTTCTAAAATCCATCATGTGATGGTACCTTCTGGTTATGAGACCGCCTTCGTGTCACCCTACCTTAGAGTTTAGGATCTGAGACTGCCCTCGTGTCGGCTTTCCTTTGAAAATGCATCTTGTGATGGTAACCTCTGGTTATGAAACCGCCTTCATTTCGGCCTACCTTAGAGTTTAGGATCTGAGACCGCCCTCGTGTCGGCTTTCCTTCTAAAATCCATCTTGTGATGGTACCCTCTAGTTATGAGATCGCCTTCGTGTCGGCGTACCTTAGAGTTTAGGATCTGAGACCGTCCTCGTGTCAGCTTTCCTTTTGAAAATCCATCTTGTGATGGTAACCTCTGGTTATGAGACCACCATCGTGTCGGCCTACCTTAGAGTTTAGGATCTGAGACCGCCCTCGTGTCGGCTTTCCTTCTAAAATCCATCTTGTGATGGTAACATCTGGTTATGAGACCGCCTTCGTGTCGGCCTACCTTAGAATTTAGGATCTGAGACCGCCCTCATTTCAGCTTTCCTTCTAAAATCCATCTTGTGATGGTAACCTCTGGTTATGAGACAGCCTTAGTGTCGGCCTACCTTATAGTTTAGGATCTGAGACCGCCCTCGTGTCGGCTTTCCTTTTTAAAATCCATCTTGTGATGGTAACCTCTAGTTATAAGACCGCCTTCGTGTCGGCCCACCAGAGAGTTTAGATTCTGAGACCGCCCTCGTGTCGGCTTTCCTTTTGAAAATCCATCTTGTGATGGTAACCTTAGGTTATGAGACCGCGTTCGTGTCGGCCTACCTTAGAGTTTAGGATCTGAGACCGCCCTCGTGTAGGCTTTCCTTCTAAAATTCATCTAGTGATGGTACCCTCTAGTTATGAGATCGCCTTCGTGTCGGCGTACCTTAGAGTTTAGGATCTGAGACCGTCCTCGTGTCAGCTTTCCTTTTGAAAATCCATCTTGTGATGGTAACCTCTCGTTATGAGACCACCATCGTGTCGGCCTACCTTAGAGTTTAGGATCTGAGACCGCCCTCGTGTCGGCTTTCCTTCTAAAATTCATCTAGTGATTGTAATCTCTGGTTATGAGACCGCCTTCGTGTCGGCCTACCTTAGAGTTTAGGATCTGAGACCGCCCTCGTGTCGGCTTTCCTTTTAAAATCCATCTTGTGATGGTAACCTCTGGTTATGAGATCGCCTTCGTTTCGTTCTACCTTAGAGTTTAGGATCTGAGACCGCCCTCGTGTTGGCTTTCCATCTAAAATCCATCTTGTGATGGTAATCTCTGGTTATGAGACAGCCTTCGTGTCAGTCTACCTTAGAGTTTAGGATCTGAGACCGCCCTCGTGTCGGCTTTCCTTCTAAAATCCATCTTGTGATTGTAACCTCTGGTTATGAGACCGCCTTCGTGTCGGCCTACCTTAGAGTTTAGGATCTGATACCGCCCTCATGTCGGCTTTCCTTCTAAAATCCATCTTGTGATGGTACCCTCTGGTTTTGAGACAGCCTTCGTGTCGGACTACCTTAGAGTTTTGGATCTGAGACCGCCCTCGTGTTGGCTTTCCTTCTAAAATCCATCTTGTGATGGTAATATCTGGTTATGAGACTGCCTTCATATCGGCCTTCCTTAGAATTTAGGATCTGAGACCGCCCTTGTGTCAGCTTTCCTTCTAAAATCCATCTTGTGATGGTAACCTCTGGTTATGAGACCACCTTCGTGTCGGCCTACCTTATAGTTTAGGATCTGAGACCGCCCTCGTGTCGGCTTTCCTTTTGAAAATCCATCTTGTGAGGGTAACCTCTGGTTATGATACCGCCTTCATGTCGGCCTATCTTATAGTTTAGGATCTGAGACCATCCTCGTGTCGGCTTTCCTTCTAAAATCCATCATGTGATGGTACCTTCTAGTTATGAGACCGCCTTCGTGTCAGCCTACCTTAGAGTTTAGGATCTGAGACCGCCTTCGTGTCGGCTTTCCTTTGAAAATGCATCTTGTGATGGTAACCTCTGGTTATGAGACCGCCTTCATGTCGGCCTACCTTAGAGTTTAGGATCTGAGACCGCCCTTGTGTTGATTTCCTTCTAAAATCCATCTTATGATGGTACCCTCTGGTTATGAGACCGCCTTCGTGTCGGCGTACCTTAGAGTTTAGGATCTGAGACCGTCCTCGTGTCTGCTTTCCTTTTGAAAATCCATCTTGTGATGGTAACCTCTGGTTATGAGACAGCCTTAGTGTCGGCCTACCTTATAGTTTAGGATCTGAGACCGTCCTCGTGTCGGCTTTCCTTCTAAAATCCATCATGTGATGGTAACCTCTAGTTATGAGACCGCCTTCGTGTCAGCCTACCTTAGAGTTTAGGATCTGAGACCACCTTCGTGTCGGCTTTCCTTTGAAAATGCATCTTGTGATGGTAACCTCTGGTTATGAGACCGCGTTCGTGTCGGCCTACCTTAGAGTTTAGGATCTGAGACCGCCCTTGTGTTGGCTTTCCTTCTAAAATCCATCTTATGATGGTACCCTCTGGTTATGAGACCGCCTTCGTGTCGGTGTACCTTAGAGTTTAGGATCTGAGACCGCCCTCGTGTCGGCTTTCCTTTTGAAAATCCATCTTGTGAGGGTAACCTCTGGTTATGATACCGCCTTCGTGTCACCCTATCTTATAGTTTAGGATCTGAGATCGTCCTCGTGTCGGCTTTCCTTCTAAAATCCATCATGTGATGGTACCTTCTGGTTATGAGACCGCCTTCGTGTCACCCTACCTTAGAGTTTAGGATCTGAGACTGCCCTCGTGTCGGCTTTCCTTTGAAAATGCATCTTGTGATGGTAACCTCTGGTTATGAGACCGCCTTCGTTTCGGCCTACCTTAGAGTTTAGGATCTGAGACCGCCCTCGTGTCGGCTTTCCTTCTAAAATCCATCTTGTGATGGTACCCTCTAGTTATGAGATCGCCTTCGTGTCGGCGTACCTTAGAGTTTAGGATCTGAGACCGTCCTCGTGTCAGCTTTCCTTTTGAAAATCCATCTTGTGATGGTAACCTCTGGTTATGAGACCACCATCGTGTCGGCCTACCTTAGAGTTTAGGATCTGAGACCGCCCTCGTGTCGGCTTTCCTTCTAAAATCCATCTTGTGATGGTAACATCTGGTTATGAGACCGCCTTCGTGTCGGCCTACCTTAGAATTTAGGATCTGAGACCGCCCTCGTGTTGGCTTTCCTTCTAAAATACATCTTGTGATGGTACCCTCTAGTTATGAGATCGCCTTCGTGTCGGCGTACCTTAGAGTTTAGGATCTGAGACCGTCCTCGTGTCAGCTTTCCTTTTGAAAATCCATCTTATGATGGTAACCTCTGGTTATGATACCGCCCTCGTGTCACCCTATCTTATAGTTTAGGATCTGAGATCGTCCTCGTGTCGGCTTTCCTTCTAAAATCCATCATGTGATGGTACCTTCTGGTTATGAGACCGCCTTCGTGTCACCCTACCTTAGAGTTTAGGATCTGAGACTGCCCTCGTGTCGGCTTTCCTTTGAAAATGCATCTTGTGATGGTAACCTCTGGTTATGAGACCGCCTTCGTTTCGGCCTACCTTAGAGTTTAGGATCTGAGACCGCCCTCGTGTCGGCTTTCCTTCTAAAATCCATCTTGTGATGGTACCCTCTAGTTATGAGATCGCCTTCGTGTCGGCGTACCTTAGAGTTTAGGATCTGAGACCGTCCTCGTGTCAGCTTTCCTTTTGAAAATCCATCTTGTGATGGTAACCTCTGGTTATGAGACCACCATCGTGTCGGCCTACCTTAGAGTTTAGGATCTGAGACCGCCCTCGTGTAGGCTTTCCTTCTAAAATCCATCTTGTGATGCTAACATCTGGTTATGAGACCGCCTTCGTGTCGGCCTACCTTAGAATTTAGGATCTGAGACCGCCCGCATTTCAGCTTTCCTTCTAAAATCCATCTTGTGATTGTAACCTCTGGTTATGAGACAGCCTTAGTGTCGGCCTACCTTATAGTTTAGGATCTGAGACCGCCCTCGTGTCGGCTTTCCTTTTTAAAATCCATCTTGTGATGGTAACCTCTAGTTATAAGACCGCCTTCGTGTCGGCCCACCAGAGAGTTTAGATTCTGAGACCGCCCACGTGTCGGCTTTCCTTTTGAAAATCCATCTTGTGATGGTAACCTTAGGTTATGAGACCGCGTTCGTGTCGGCCTACCTTAGAGTTTAGGATCTGAGACCGCCCTCGTGTCGGCTTTCCTTCTAAAATTCATCTAGTGATGGTACCCTCTAGTTATGAGATCGCCTTCGTGTCGGCGAACCTTAGAGTTTAGGATCTGAGACCGTCCTCGTGTCAGCTTTCCTTTTGAAAATCCATCTTGTGATGGTAACCTCTGGTTATGAGACCACCATCGTGTCGGCCTACCTTAGAGTTTAGGATCTGAGACCGCCCTCGTGTCGGCTTTCCTTCTAAAATTCATCTAGTGATTGTAATCTCTGGTTATGAGACCGCCTTCGTGTCGGCCTACCTTAGAGTTTAGGATCCGAGACCGCCCTCGTGTCGGCTTTCCTTTTAAAATCCATCTTGTGATGGTAACCTCTGGTTATGAGACCGCCTTCGTGTCGTTCTACCTTAGAATTTAGGATCTGAGACCGCCCTCGTGTTGGCTTTCCATCTAAAATCCATCTTGTGATGGTAACGTCTGGTTATGAGACCGCCTTCGTGTCGGCCTACCTTAGAGTTTAGGATCTGAGACCGCCCTCGTGTCGGCTTTCCTTCTAAAATCCATCTTGTGATGGTAACCTCTGGTTATGAGACCGCCTTCGTGTCGTTCTACCTTAGAATTTAGGATCTGAGACCGCCCTCGTGTTGGCTTTCCATCTAAAATCCATCTTGTGATGGTAACGTCTGGTTATGAGACCGCCTTCGTGTCGGCCTACCTTAGAGTTTAGGATCTGAGACCGCCCTCGTGTCGGCTTTCCTTCTAAAATCCATCTTGTGATGGTAACCTCTGGTTATGAGACCGCCTTCGTGTCGGCCTACCTTAGAGTTTAGGATCTGATACCGCCCTCGTGTCGGCTTTCCTTCTAAAATCCATCTTGTGATGGTACCCTCTGGTTATGAGACAGCCTTCGTGTCGGCCTACCTTAGAGTTTTGGATCTGAGACCGCCCTCGTGTTGGCTTTCCTTCTAAAATCCATCTTATGATGGTAACATCTGGTTATGAGACTGCATTCGTATCGGCCTTCCTTAGAATTTAGGATCTGAGACCGTCCTCGTGTCAGCTTTCCTTCTAAAATCTATCTTGTGATGGTAACCTCTGGTTATGAGACCACCTTCGTGTCGGCATACCTTATAGTTTAGGATCTGAGACCGCCCTCGTGTCGGCTTTCCTTTTGAAAATCCATCTTGTAAGGGTAACCTCTGGTTATGATACCGCCTTCGTGTCGGCCTATCTTATAGTTTAGGATCTGAGACCGTCCTCGTGTCGGCTTTCCTTCTAAAATCCATCATGTGATGGTACCTTCTGGTTATGAGACCGCCTTCGTGTCAGCCTACCTTAGAGTTTAGGATCTGAGACCACCTTCGTGTCGGCTTTCCTTTGAAAATGCATCTTGTGATGGTAACCTCTGGTTATGAGACCGCCTTCATGTCGGCCTACCTTAGAGTTTAGGATCTGATACCGCCCTTGTGTTGGCTTTCCTTCTAAAATCCATCTTATGATGGTACCCTCTGGTTATGAGACCGCCTTCGTGTCGGTGTACCTTAGAGTTTAGGATCTGAGACCGCCCTCGTGTCGGCTTTCCTTTTGAAAATCCATCTTGTGAGGGTAACCTCTGGTTATGATACCGCCTTCGTGTCACCCTATCTTATAGTTTAGGATCTGAGATCGTCCTCGTGTCGGCTTTCCTTCTAAAATCCATCATGTGATGGTACCTTCTGGTTATGAGACCGCCTTCGTGTCACCCTACCTTAGAGTTTAGGATCTGAGACTGCCCTCGTGTCGGCTTTCCTTTGAAAATGCATCTTGTGATGGTAACCTCTGGTTATGAAACCGCCTTCATTTCGGCCTACCTTAGAGTTTAGGATCTGAGACCGCCCTCGTGTCGGCTTTCCTTCTAAAATCCATCTTGTGATGGTACCCTCTAATTATGAGATCGCCTTCGTGTCGGCGTACCTTAGAGTTTAGGATCTGAGACCGTCCTCGTGTCAGCTTTCCTTTTGAAAATCCATCTTGTGATGGTAACCTCTGGTTATGAGACCACCATCGTGTCGGCCTACCTTAGAGTTTAGGATCTGAGACCGCCCTCGTGTCGGCTTTCCTTCTAAAATCCATCTTGTGATGGTAACATCTGGTTATGAGACCGCCTTCGTGTCGGCCTACCTTAGAATTTAGGATCTGAGACCGCCCTCATTTCAGCTTTCCTTCTAAAATCCATCTTGTGATGGTAACCTCTGGTTATGAGACAGCCTTAGTGTCGGCCTACCTTATAGTTTAGGATCTGAGAGCGCCCTCGTGTCGGCTTTCCTTTTTAAAATCCATCTTGTGATGGTAACCTCTAGTTATAAGACCGCCTTCGTGTCGGCCCACCAGAGAGTTTAGATTCTGAGACCGCCCTCGTGTCGGCTTTCCTTTTGAAAATCCATCTTGTGATGGTAACCTTAGGTTATGAGACCGCGTTCGTGTCGGCCTACCTTAGAGTTTAGGATCTGAGACCGCCCTCGTGTCGGCTTTCCTTCTAAAATTCATCTAGTGATGGTACCCTCTAGTTATGAGATCGCCTTCGTGTCGGCGTACCTTAGAGTTTAGGATCTGAGACCGTCCTCGTGTCAGCTTTCCTTTTGAAAATCCATCTTGTGATGGTAACCTCTCGTTATGAGACCACCATCGTGTCGGCCTACCTTAGAGTTTAGGATCTGAGACCGCCCTCGTGTCGGCTTTCCTTTTAAAATCCATCTTGTGATGGTAACCTCTGGTTATGAGACCGCCTTCGTGTCGTTCTACCTTAGAGTTTAGGATCTGAGACCGCCCTCGTGTCGGCTTTCCTTTTAAAATCCATCTTGTGATGGTAACCTCTGGTTATGAGATCGCCTTCGTGTCGTTCTACCTTAGAGTTTAGGATCTGAGACCGCCCTCGTGTTGGCTTTCCATCTAAAATCCATCTTGTGATGGTAATCTCTGGTTATGAGACCGCCTTCGTGTCGGTCTACCTTAGAGTTTAGGATCTGAGACCGTCCTCGTGTCGGCTTTCCTTCTAAAATCCATCTTGTGATTGTAACCTCTGGTTATGAGACCGCCTTCGTGTCGGCCTACCTTAGAGTTTAGGATCTGATACCGCCCTCATGTCGGCTTTCCTTCTAAAATCCATCTTGTGATGGTACCCTCTGGTTTTGAGACAGCCTTCGTGTCGGACTACCTTAGAGTTTTGGATCTGAGACCGCCCTCGTGTTGGCTTTCCTTCTAAAATCCATCTTGTGATGGTAACCTCTTGTTATGAGACCGCCATCGTGTCGGCCTACCTTAGAGTTTAGGATCTGAGACCGCCCTCGTGTCGGCTTTCTTTCTAAAATCCATCATGTGATGGTACCTTCTGGTTATGAGACCGCCTTCGTGTCAGCCTACCTTAGAGTGTAGGATCTGAGACATCCCTCGTGTCGGCTTTCCTTTGAAAATGCATCTTGTGATGGTAACCTCTGGTTATGAGACCACGTTCATGTCGGCCTACCTTAGTGTTTAGGATCTGAGACCGCCCACGTGTCGGCTTTCCTTCTAAAATCCATCATGTGATGGTACCTTCTGGTTATGAGACCGCCTTCGTGTCGGCCTACCTTAGAGTTTAGGATCTGAGACCGCCCTCGTGTCAGCTTTCCTTCTAAAATCCATCTTTTGATGGTACCCTCTGGTTATGAGACCGCCTTCGTGTCGGCGTACCTTAGAGTTTAGGATCTGAGACCGTCCTCGTGTAGGCTTTCCTTTTGAAAATCCATCTTGTGATGGTAACCTCTGGTTATGAGACCGCCATCGTGTCGGCCTACCTTAGAGTTTAGGATCTGAGACAGTCCTCGTGTCGGCTTTCCTTCTAAAATCCATCATGTGATGGAACCTTCTGGTTATGAGACCGCCTTCGTGTCAGCCTACTTTAGTGTTTAGGATCTGAGACCGCCCTCGTGTCGGATTTCCTTTGAAAATGCATTTTGTGATGGTAACCTTTGGTTATGAGACCGCCTTTATGTCGGCCTACCTTAGAGTTTAGGATCTGAGACCGCCCTCGTGTCGGCTTTACTTCTAAAATCCATCATTTGATGGTACCTTCTGGTTATGAGACCGCCTTCGTGTCGGCCTACCTTATAGTTTAGGATCTGAGACCGCCCTTGTGTCGGCTTTCTTTTGAGAATGCATCTTGTGATGGTAACCTCTGGTTATGAGACCGCCTTCATGTCAACCTACCTTAGAGTTTAGGATCTGAGACCGCCCTCGTGTCGGCTTTCCTTCTAAAATCCATCTTGTGAAGGTTCCCTCTGGTTATGAGACCGCCTTCGTGTCGGCGTACCTTAGAGTTTAGGAACTGAGACCGTCCACGTGTTGGCTTTCGTTTTGAAAATCCATCTTGCGATGGTAACCTCTAGTTATGAGACCGCCATCGTGTCGGCCTACCTTAGAATTTAGGATCTGAGACCGCCCTCGTGTCGGCTTTCCTTCTAAAATGCATCTTGTGATTGTAACCTCAGGTTATGAGACCGCCTTCGTGTCGGCCTACCTTAGAGTTTAGGATCTGAGACCGCCCTCGTGTCGGCTTTCCTTCTAAAATCCATCTTGTGATTGTAACCTCTGGTTATGAGACCGCCTTCGTGTCGGCCTACCTTAGAGTTTAGGATCTGATACCGCCCTCATGTCGGCTTTCCTTCTAAAATCCATCTTGTGATGGTACCCTCTGGTTTTGAGACAGCCTTCGTGTCGGACTACCTTAGAGTTTTGGATCTGAGACCGCCCTCGTGTTGGCTTTCCTTCTAAAATCCATCTTGTGATGGTAACATCTGGTTATGAGACTGCCTTCGTATCGGCCTTATTTAGAATTTAGGATCTGAGACCGCCCTCGTGTCAGCTTTCCTTCTAAAATCCATCTTGTGATGGTAACCTCTGGTTATAAGACCACCTTCGTGTCGGCCTACCTTATAGTTTAGGATCTGAGACCAGCCTCGTGTCAGCTTTCCTTTTGAAAATCCATCTTGTGAGGGTAACCTATGGTTATGATACCGCCTTCGTGTCGGCCTATCTTATAGTTTAGGATCTGAGACCGTCCTCGTGTCGGCTTTCCTTCTAAAATCCATCATGTGATGGTACCTTCTGGTTATGAGACCGCCTTCGTGTCAGCCTACCTTAGAGTTTAGGATCTGAGACCGCCTTCGTGTCGGCTTTCCTTTGAAAATGCATCTTGTGATGGTAACCTCTGGTTATGAGACCGCCTTCATGTCGGCCTACCTTAGAGTTTAGGATCTGAGACCGCCCTTGTGTTGATTTCCTTCTAAAATCCATCTTGTGATGGTACCCTCTGGTTATGAGACCGCCTTCGTGTCGGCGTACCTTAGAGTTTAAGATCTGAGACCGTCCTCGTGTCGGCTTTCCTTTTGAAAATCCATCTTGTGATGGTAACCTCTAGTTATGAGACCGCCATCGTGTCGGCCTACCTAAAAGTTTGGGATCTGAGACCGTCCTCGTGTCGGCTTTCTTTCTAAAATCCATCATGTGATGGTACCTTCTGGTTATGAAACCGCCTTCGTGTCAGCCTACCTTAGAGTTTAGGATCTGAGACATCCCTCGTGTCGGCTTTCCTTTGAAAATGCATCTTGTGATGGTACCCTCTGGTTATGAGACCACGTTCATGTCGGCCTACCTTAGTGTTTAGGATCTGAGACCGCCCACGTGTCGGCTTTCCTTCTAAAATCCATCATGTGATGGTACCTTCTGGTTATGAGACCGCCTTCGTGTCGGCCTACCTTAGAGTTTAGGATCTGAGACCGCCCTCATGTCAGCTTTCCTTCTAAAATCCATCTTTTGATGGTACCCTCTGGTTATGAGACCGCCTTCGTGTCGGCGTACCTTAGAGTTTAGGATCTGAGACCGTCCTCGTGTCGGCTTTCCTTTTCAAAATCCGTCTTGTGATGGTAACCTCTGGTTCTGAGACCGCCATCGTGTCGGCCTACCTTAGAGTTTAGGATCTGAGACAGTCCTCGTGTCGGCTTTCCTTCTAAAATCCATCATGTGATGGAACCTTCTGGTTATGAGACCGCCTTCGTGTCAGCCTACTTTAGAGTTTAGGATCTGAGACCGCCCTCGTGTCGGATTTCCTTTGAAAATGCATTTTGTGATGGTAACCTTTGGTTATGAGACCGCCTTTATGTCGGCCTACCTTAGAGTTTAGGATCTGAGACCGCCCTCGTGTCGGCTTTACTTCTAAAATCCATCATTTGATGGTACCTTCTGGTTATGAGACCGCCTTCGTGTCGGCCTACCTTATAGTTTAGGATCTGAGACCGCCCTTGTGTCGGCTTTCTTTTGAGAATGCATCTTGTGATGGTAACCTCTGGTTATGAGACCGCCTTCATGTCAACCTACCTTAGAGTTTAGGATCTGAGACCGCCCTCGTGTCGGCTTTCCTTCTAAAATCCATCTTGTGAAGGTTCCCTCTGGTTATGAGACTGCCTTCGTGTCGGCGTACCTTAGAGTTTAGGAACTGAGACCGTCCACGTGTTGGCTTTCGTTTTGAAAATCCATCTTGCGATGGTAACCTCTAGTTATGAGACCGCCATCGTGTCGGCCTACCTTAGAGTTTAGGATCTGAGACCGCCCTCGTGTCGGCTTTCCTTCTAAAATGCATCTTGTGATTGTAACCTCAGGTTATGAGACCGCCTTCGTGTCGGCCTACCTTAGAGTTTAGGATCTGAGACCGCCCTCGTGTCGGCTTTCCTTCTAAAATCCATCTTGTGATTGTAACCTCTGGTTATGAGACCGCCTTCGTGTCGGCCTACCTTAGAGTTTAGGATCTGATACCGCCCTCATGTCGGCTTTCCTTCTAAAATCCATCTTGTGATGGTACCCTCTGGTTTTGAGACAGCCTTCGTGTCGGACTACCTTAGAGTTTTGGATCTGAGACCGCCCTCGTGTTGGCTTTCCTTCTAAAATCCATCTTATGATGGTAACATCTGGTTATGAGACTCCCTTCGTATCGGCCTTATTTAGAATTTAGGATCTGAGACCGCCCTCGTGTCAGCTTTCCTTCTAAAATCCATCTTGTGATGGTAACCTCTGGTTATAAGACCACCTTCGTGTCGGCCTACCTTATAGTTTAGGATCTGAGACCACCCTCGTGTCGGCTTTCCTTTTGAAAATCCATCTTGTGAGGGTAACCTATGGTTATGATACCGCCTTCGTGTCGGCCTATCTTATAGTTTAGGATCTGAGACCGTCCTCGTGTCGGCTTTCCTTCTAAAATCCATCATGTGACGGTACCTTCTGGTTATGAGACCGCCTTCGTGTCAGCCTACCTTAGAGTTTAGGATCTGAGACCGCCTTCGTGTCGGCTTTCCTTTGAAAATGCATCTTGTGATGGTAACCTCTGGTTATGAGACCGCCTTCATGTCGGCCTACCTTAGAGTTTAGGATCTGAGACCGTCCTCGTGTCGGCTTTCCTTCTAAAATCCATCTTGTGATGGTACCCTCTGGTTATGAGACTGCCATCGTGTCGGCCTACCTTAGAGTTTAGGATCTGAGACAGTCCTCGTGTCGGCTTTCCTTCTAAAATCCATCATGTGATGGAACCCTCTGGTTATGAGACCGCCTTCGTGTCAGCCGACTTTAGAGTTTAGGATCTGAGACCGCCCTCGTGTCGGATTTCCTTTGAAAATGCATTTTGTGATGGTAACCTTTGGTTATGAGACCGCCTTTATGTCGGCCTACCTTAGAGTTTAGGATCTGAGACCGCCCTCGTGTCGGCTTTACTTCTAAAATCCATCATTTGATGGTACCTTCTGGTTATGAGACCGCCTTCGTGTCGGCCTACCTTATAGTTTAGGATCTGAGACCGCCCTTGTGTCGGCTTTCTTTTGAGAATGCATCTTGTGATGGTAACCTCTGGTTATGAGACCGCCTTCATGTCAACCTACCTTAGAGTTTAGGATCTGAGACCGCCCTCGTGTCGGCTTTCCTTCTAAAATCCATCTTGTGAAGGTTCCCTCTGGTTATGAGACCGCCTTCGTGTCGGCGTACCTTAGAGTTTAGGAACTGAGACCGTCCACGTGTTGGCTTTCGTTTTGAAAATCCATCTTGCGATGGTAACCTCTAGTTATGAGACCGCCATCGTGTCGGCCTACCTTAGAGTTTAGGATCTGAGACCGCCCTCGTGTCGGCTTTCCTTCTAAAATGCATCTTGTGATTGTAACCTCAGGTTATGAGACCGCCTTCGTGTCGGCCTACCTTAGAGTTTAGGATCCGAGACCGCCCTCGTGTCGGCTTTCCTTCTAAAATCTATCTTGTGATTGTAACCTCTGGTTATGAGACCGCCTTCGTGTCGGCCTACCTTAGAGTTTAGGATCTGATACCGCCCTCATGTCGGCTTTCCTTCTAAAATCCATCTTGTGATGGTACCCTCTGGTTTTGAGACAGCCTTCGTGTCGGACTACCTTAGAGTTTTGGATCTGAGACCGCCCTCGTGTTGGCTTTCCTTCTAAAATCCATCTTATGATGGTAACATCTGGTTATGAGACTCCCTTCGTATCGGCCTTATTTAGAATTTAGGATCTGAGACCGCCCTCGTGTCAGCTTTCCTTCTAAAATCCATCTTGTGATGGTAACCTCTGGTTATAAGACCACCTTCGTGTCGGCCTACCTTATAGTTTAGGATCTGAGACCACCCTCGTGTCGGCTTTCCTTTTGAAAATCCATCTTGTGAGGGTAACCTATGGTTATGATACCGCCTTCGTGTCGGCCTATCTTATAGTTTAGGATCTGAGACCGTCCTCGTGTCGGCTTTCCTTCTAAAA
Organism: Lathyrus tuberosus; assembly: GCA_022829125.1. NCBI lineage: Eukaryota > Viridiplantae > Streptophyta > Magnoliopsida > Fabales > Fabaceae > Lathyrus > Lathyrus tuberosus. The sequence goes on from JALAZF010000038.1 coordinate 13,123,061, forward strand.
TCCATCATGTGACGGTACCTTCTGGTTATGAGACCGCCTTCGTGTCAGCCTACCTTAGAGTTTAGGATCTGAGACCGCCTTCGTGTCGGCTTTCCTTTGAAAATGCATCTTGTGATGGTAACCTCTGGTTATGAGACCGCCTTCATGTCGGCCTACCTTAGAGTTTAGGATCTGAGACCGTCCTCGTGTCGGCTTTCCTTCTAAAATCCATCTTGTGATGGTACCCTCTGGTTATGAGACTGCCATCGTGTCGGCCTACCTTAGAGTTTAGGATCTGAGACAGTCCTCGTGTCGGCTTTCCTTCTAAAATCCATCATGTGATGGAACCCTCTGGTTATGAGACCGCCTTCGTGTCAGCCGACTTTAGAGTTTAGGATCTGAGACCGCCCTCGTGTCGGATTTCCTTTGAAAATGCATTTTGTGATGGTAACCTTTGGTTATGAGACCGCCTTTATGTCGGCCTACCTTAGAGTTTAGGATCTGAGACCGCCCTCGTGTCGGCTTTACTTCTAAAATCCATCATTTGATGGTACCTTCTGGTTATGAGACCGCCTTCGTGTCGGCCTACCTTATAGTTTAGGATCTGAGACCGCCCTTGTGTCGGCTTTCTTTTGAGAATGCATCTTGTGATGGTAACCTCTGGTTATGAGACCGCCTTCATGTCAACCTACCTTAGAGTTTAGGATCTGAGACCGCCCTCGTGTCGGCTTTCCTTCTAAAATCCATCTTGTGAAGGTTCCCTCTGGTTATGAGACCGCCTTCGTGTCGGCGTTCCTTAGAGTCTAGGAACTGAGACCGTCCACGAGTTGGCTTTCGTTTTGAAAATCCATCTTGCGATGGTAACCTCTAGTTATGAGACCGCCATCGTGTCGGCCTACCATAGAGTTTAGGATCTGAGACCGCCCTCGTGTCGGCTTTCCTTCTAAAATGCATTTTGTGATTGTAACCTCAGGTTATGAGACCGCCTTCGTGTCGGCCTACCTTAGAGTTTAGGATCTGAGACCGCCCTCGTGTCGGCTTTCCTTCTAAAATCCATCTTGTGATTGTAACCTCTGGTTATGAGACCGCCTTCGTGTCGGCCTACCTTAGAGTTTAGGATCTGATACCGCCCTCATGTCGGCTTTCCTTCTAAAATCCATCTTGTGATGGTACCCTCTGGTTTTGAGCAGCCTTCGTGTCGGACTACCTTAGAGTTTTGGATCTGAGACCGCCCTCGTGTTGGCTTTCCTTCTAAAATCCATCTTGTGATGGTAACATCTGGTTATGAGACTCCCTTCGTATCGGCCTTATTTAGAATTTAGGATCTGAGACCGCCCTCGTGTCAGCTTTCCTTCTAAAATCCATCTTGTGATGGTAACCTCTGGTTATAAGACCACCTTCGTGTCGGCCTACCTTATAGTTTAGGATCTGAGACCACCCTCGTGTCGGCTTTCCTTTTGAAAATCCATCTTGTGAGGGTAACCTATGGTTATGATACCGCCTTCGTGTCGGCCTATCTTATAGTTTAGGATCTGAGACCGTCCTCGTGTCGGCTTTCCTTCTAAAATCCATCATGTGACGGTACCTTCTGGTTATGAGACCGCCTTCGTGTCAGCCTACCTTAGAGTTTAGGATCTGAGACCGCCTTCGTGTCGGCTTTCCTTTGAAAATGCATCTTGTGATGGTAACCTCTGGTTATGAGACCGCCTTCATGTCGGCCTACCTTAGAGTTTAGGATCTGAGACCGCCCTTGTGTTGATTTCCTTCTAAAATCCATCTTGTGATGGTACCCTCTGGTTATGAGACCGCCTTCGTGTCTGCGTACCTTAGAGTTTAAGATCTGAGACTGTCCTCGTGTCGGCTTTCCTTTTGAAAATCCATCTTGTGATGGTAACCTCTAGTTATGAGACCGCCATCGTGTCGGCCTACCTAAAAGTTTGGGATCTGAGACCGTCCTCGTGTCGGCTTTCTTTCTAAAATTCATCATGTGATGGTAAATTCTGGTTATGAAACCGCCTTTGTGTCAGCCTACCTTAGAGTTTAGGATCTGAGACATCCCTCGTGTCGGCTTTCCTTTGAAAATGCATCTTGTGATGGTAACCTCTGGTTATGAGACCACGTTCATGTCGGCCTACCTTAGTGTTTAGGATCTGAGACCGCCCACGTGTCGGCTTTCCTTCTAAAATCCATCATGTGATGGTACCTTCTGGTTATGAGACCGCCTTTGTGTCGGCCTACCTTAGAGTTTAGGATCTGAGACCGCCCTCGTGTCAGCTTTCCTACTAAAATCCATCTTTTGATGGTACCCTCTGGTTATGAGACCGCCTTCGTGTCGGCGTACCTTAGAGTTTAGGATCTGAGACCGTCCTCGTGTCGGCTTTCCTTTTGAAAATCCATCTTGTGATGGTAACCTCTGGTTATGAGACCGCCATCGTGTCGGCCTACCTTAGAGTTTAGGATCTGAGACAGTCCTCGTGACGGCTTTCCTTCTAAAATCCATCATGTGATGGAACCTTCTGGTTATGAGACCGCCTTCGTGTCAGCCTACTTTAGAATTTAGGATCTGAGACCGCCCTCGTGTCGGATTTCCTTTGAAAATGCATTTTGTGATGGTAACCTTTGGTTATGAGACCGCCTTTATGTCGGCCTACCTAAGAGTTTAGGATCTGAGACCGCCCTCGTGTCGGCTTTCCTTCTAAAATCCATCATTTGATGGTACCTTCTGGTTATGACACCGCCTTCGTGTCGGCCTACCTTAGAGTTTAGGATCTGAGACCGCCCTTGTGTCGGCTTTCTTTTGAGAATGCATCTTGTGATGGTAACCTCTGGTTATGAGACCGCCTTCATGTCAGCCTACCTTAGAGTTTAGTATCTGAGACCGCCCTCGTGTCGGCTTTCCTTCTAAAATCCATCTTGTGAAGGTACCCTCTTGTTATGAGACCGCCTTCGTGTCGGCTTACCTTAGAGTTTAGGATCTGAGACCGTCCTCGTGTTGGCTTTCGTTTTGAAAATCCATCTTTCGATGGTAACCTCTAGTTATGAGACCGCCATCGTGTCGGCCTACCTTAGAGTTTAGGATCTGAGACAGCCCTCGTGTCGGCTTTCCTTCTAAAATCCATCTTGTGATGGTAACATCTGGTTATGAACCTGCCTTCGTGTCGGCCTACCTTAGAAATTAGGATCTGAGACCGCCATCGTGTCAGCTTTCCTTCTAAAATCCATCTTCTGATGGTAACCTCTGGTTATGAGATCCCCTTCGTGTCGGCCTACCTTATAGTTTAGGATCTGAGACCGCCCGCGTGTCGGCTTTCCTTTTGAAAATCCATCTTGTGATGGTACTGGTTATGATACCGCTTCGTGTCGGCCTATCTTATAGTTTAGGATCTGAGACCGCCCTCGTGTCAGCTTTCCTTCTAAAATCCATCATGTGATGGTATCTTCTGGTTATGAGACCGCCTTCGTGTCGGCCTACCTTAGAGTTTAGGATCTGAGACCGCCCTCGTGTCGGCTTTCCTTCTAACATCCATCTTGTAATGGTACCCTCTAGTTATGAGACCGCCTTCATGTCGGCGTACCTTAGAGTTTAGGATCTGAGACCATCCTCGTGTCGGCTTTCCTTTTGAAAATCCATCTTGAGATGGTAACCTCTGGTTATGAGACCGCCATCGTGTCGGCCTACCTTAGAGTTTAGGATCTGAGACCATCCTCGTGTGGGCTTTCCTTCTAAAATCCATCATGTGATGGTACCTTCTGGTTATGAAACCGCCTTCGTGTCAGCCTACCTTAGAGTTTAGGATCTGAGACCGCCCTCGTGTCGGCTTTCCTTTGAAAATGCATTTTGTGATGGTAACCTCTAGTTATGAGACCGCCTTCATGTCGGCCTACCTTAGAGTTTAGGATCTGAGACCGCCCTCGTGTCGGCTTTCCTTCTAAAATCCATCATGTGATGGTACCTTCTGGTTATGAGACCGCCTTCATGTCAGCCTACCTTATAGTTTAGGATCTGACACCGCCCTCGTGTCGGCTTTCATTTGGGAATGCATCTTGTGATGGTAACCTTTGGTTATGAGACCGCCTTTATGTCGGCCTACCTTAGAGTTTAGGATGTGAGACTGCCCTCGTGTCGGTTTTCCTTCTAAAATCCATCTTGTGATGGTACCCTCTGGTTATGAGACCGTCTTCGTGTCGGCGTACCTTAGAGTTTGGGATCTGAAATCGTCCTCGTGTCGGCTTTCCTTCTAAAATCCATCATGCGATGGTACCTTCTGGTTATGAGACCTCCTTCGTGTTAGCCTACCTTAGAGTTTAGGATCTGAGACCGCCCTCGTGTCGGCTTTCGTTTGAAAATGCATTTTGTGATGGTAACCTCTGTTTATGAGATCGCCTTTATGTCGGCCTACCTTAGAGTTTAGGATCTGAGACCGCCCTCGTGTCGGCTTTCCTTCTAAAATATATCTTGTGAAGGTACCCTCTGGTTATGAGACGGCCTTCGTGTCGGCCTACCTTAGAGTTTAGGATCTGAGACCGCCCTCGTGTCGGCTTTCTTTTGAGAATGCATCTTGTGATGGTAACCTCTGGTTATGAGACCGCCTTCATGTCAGCCTACCTAAGAGTTTAGGATCTGAGACCGCCCTCGTGTCGGCTTTCCTTCTAAAATCTATCTTGTGAAGGTACCCTCTTGTTATGAGACCGCCTTCGTGTCGGCGTACCTTAGAGTTTAGGTTCTGAGACCATCCTCGTGTTGGCTTTCCTTTTGAAAATCCATCTTGTGATGGTAACCTCAAGTCATGAGACCGCCATCGTGTCGGCCTAACTTAGAGTTTAAGATCTGAGACCGTCCTCGTGTCGGCTTTCCTTTTGAAAATCCATCTTGTGATGGTAACCTCTGGTTATGAGACAGCCATCGTGTCGGCCTACCTTAGAGTTTAGGATCTGAGACCGTCCTCGTGTGGGCTTTCCTTCTAAAATACATCATGTGATGGTACCTTCTGGTTATAAAACCGCCTTCGTGTCAGCCTACCTTAGAGTTTAGGATCTGAGACCGCCCTCGTGTCGGCTTTCCTTTGAAAATGCATTTTGTGATGGTAACCTCTGGTTATGAGACCGCCTTCATGTCGGCCTACCTTAGAGTTTAGGATCTGAGACCGCCCTCGTGTCGGCTTTCCTTCTAAAATCCATCATGTGATGGTACCTTCTGGTTATGAGACCGCCTTCGTATCAGCCTACCTTATAGTTTAGGATCTGAGACCGCCCTCGTGTCGGCTTTCTTTTGAGAATGCATCTTGTGATGGTAACCTTTGGTTATGAGACTGCCTTTATGTAGGCCCACCTTAGAGTTTAGGATCTGAGACCGCCCTCGTGTCGGTTTTCCTTCTAAAATCCATCTTGTGATGGTACCCTCTAGTTATGAGACCGCCTTCGTGTCGGCGTACCTTAGAGTTTGGGATCTGAGACCGTCCTCGTGTCGGCTTTCCTTTTGAAAATCCATCTTGTGATGGTAACCTCTAGTTATGAGACCGCCTTTATGTCTACCTACCTTAGAGTTTAGGATCTGAAACCGTCCTCGTGTCGGCTTTCCTTCTAAAATCCATCATGCGATGGTACCTTCTGGTTATGAGACCGCCATCGTGTTAGCCTACCTTAGAGTTTAGGATCTGAGACCGCCCTCGTGTCGGCTTTCCTTTGAAAATGCATTTTGTGATGGTAACCTCTGGTTATGAGATCGCCTTTATGTCGGCCTACCTTAGAGTTTAGGATCTGAGACCGCCCTCGTGTCGGCTTTCCTTCTAAAATCTATCTTGTGAAGGTACCCTCTGGTTATGAGACGGCCATCGTGTCGGCCTACCTTAGAGTTTAGGATCTGACACCGCCCTCGTGTCGGCTTTCTTTTGAAAATGCATCTTGTGATGGTAACCTCTGGTTATGAGACCGCCTTCATGTCAGCCTACCTTAGAGTTTAGGATCTGAGACCGCCCTCGTGTCGGCTTTCCTTCTAAAATCTATCTTGTGAAGGTACCCTCTGGTTATGAGACCGCCTTCGTGTCGGCGTACCTTAGAGTTTAGGATCTGAGACCGCCCTCCTGTCGGCTTTCCTTCTAAAATCCATCTTGTGATGGCACCCTCTAGTTATGAGACCGCCTTCGTGTCGGCGTACCTTAGAGTTTAGGATCTGAGACCGTCCTCGTGTCGGCTTTCCTTTTGAAAATCCATCTTGTGATGGTAACCTCTGGTTATGATACCTCCATCGTGTCGGCCTACCTTAGAGTTTAGGATCTGAGACCGTCCTCGTGTGGGCTTTCCTTCTAAAATACATCATGTGATGGTACCTTCTGGTTATGAAACCGCCTTCGTGTCAGCCTACCTTAGAGTTTAGGATCTGAGACCGCCCTCGTGTCGGCTTTCCTTTGAAAATGCATTTTGTGATGGTAACATCTGGTTATGAGACCGCCTTCATGTCGGCCTACCTTAGAGTTTAGGATCTGAGACCGCCCTCGTGTCGGCTTTCCTTCTAAAATCCATCATGTGATGGTACCTTCTGGTTATGAGACCGCCTTCGTATCAGCCTACCTTATAGTTTAGGATCTGAGACCGCCCTCGTGTCGGCTTTCTTTTAAGAATGCATCTTGTGATGGTAACCTTTTGGTTATGAGACCGCCTTTATGTAGGCCCACCTTAGAGTTTAGGATCTGAGACCGCCCTCGTGTCGGTTTTCCTTCTAAAATCCATCTTGTGATGGTACCCTCTAGTTATGAGACCGCCTTCGTGTCGGCGTACCTTAGAGTTTGGGATCTGAGACCGTCCTCGTGTCGGCTTTCCTTTTAAAAATCCATCTTGTGATGGTAACCTCTGGTTATGAGACCGTCATCGTGTCGGCCTACCTTAGAGTTTAGGATCTGAAACCGTCCTCGTGTCGGCTTTCCTTCTAAAATCCATCATGCGATGGTACCTTCTGGTTATGAGACCGCCTTCGTGTCAGCCTACCTTAGAGTTTAGGATCTGAGACCGCCCTCGTGTTGGCTTTCCTTTGAAAATGCATTTTGTGATGGTAACCTCTAGTTATGAGACCGCCTTCATGTCGGCCTACCTTAGAGTTTAGGATCTGAGACCGCCCTCGTGTCGGCTTTCCTTCTAAAATCCATCATGTGATGGTACCTTCTGGTTATGAGACCGCCTTCATGTCAGCCTACCTTATAGTTTAGGATCTGAGACCGCCCTCGTGTCGGCTTTCTTTTGAGAATGCATCTTGTGATGGTAACCTTTGGTTATGAGACTGCCTTTATGTCGGCCTACCTTAGAGTTTAGGATCTGAGACTGCCCTCGTGTCGGTTTTCCTTCTAAAATCCATCTTGTGATGGTACCCTCTGGTTATGAGACCGTCTTCGTGTCGGCGTACCTTAGAGTTTGGGATCTGAAACCGTCCTCGTGTCGGCTTTCCTTCTAAAATCCATCATGCGATGGTACCTTCTGGTTATGAGACCGCCTTCGTGTTAGCCTACCTTAGAGTTTAGGATCTGAGACCGCCCTCGTGTCGGCTTTCCTTTGAAAATGCATTTTGTGATGGTAACATCTGGTTATGAGACCGCCTTCATGTCGGCCTACCTTAGAGTTTAGGATCTGAGACCGCCCTCGTGTCGGCTTTCCTTCTAAAATCCATCATGTGATGGTACCTTCTGGTTATGAGACCGCCTTCGTATCAGCCTACCTTATAGTTTAGGATCTGAGACCGCCCTCGTGTCGGCTTTCTTTTAAGAATGCATCTTGTGATGGTAACCTTTTGGTTATGAGACCGCCTTTATGTAGGCCCACCTTAGAGTTTAGGATCTGAGACCGCCCTCGTGTCGGTTTTCCTTCTAAAATCCATCTTGTGATGGTACCCTCTAGTTATGAGACCGCCTTCGTGTCGGCGTACCTTAGAGTTTGGGATCTGAGACCGTCCTCGTGTCGGCTTTCCTTTTAAAAATCCATCTTGTGATGGTAACCTCTGGTTATGAGACCGTCATCGTGTCGGCCTACCTTAGAGTTTAGGATCTGAAACCGTCCTCGTGTCGGCTTTCCTTCTAAAATCCATCATGCGATGGTACCTTCTGGTTATGAGACCGCCTTCGTGTCAGCCTACCTTAGAGTTTAGGATCTGAGACCGCCCTCGTGTTGGCTTTCCTTTGAAAATGCATTTTGTGATGGTAACCTCTAGTTATGAGACCGCCTTCATGTCGGCCTACCTTAGAGTTTAGGATCTGAGACCGCCCTCGTGTCGGCTTTCCTTCTAAAATCCATCATGTGATGGTACCTTCTGGTTATGAGACCGCCTTCATGTCAGCCTACCTTATAGTTTAGGATCTGAGACCGCCCTCGTGTCGGCTTTCTTTTGAGAATGCATCTTGTGATGGTAACCTTTGGTTATGAGACTGCCTTTATGTCGGCCTACCTTAGAGTTTAGGATCTGAGACTGCCCTCGTGTCGGTTTTCCTTCTAAAATCCATCTTGTGATGGTACCCTCTGGTTATGAGACCGTCTTCGTGTCGGCGTACCTTAGAGTTTGGGATCTGAAACCGTCCTCGTGTCGGCTTTCCTTCTAAAATCCATCATGCGATGGTACCTTCTGGTTATGAGACCGCCTTCGTGTTAGCCTACCTTAGAGTTTAGGATCTGAGACCGCCCTCGTGTCGGCTTTCCTTTGAAAATGCATTTTGTGATGGTAACCTCTGGTTATGAGATCGCCTTTATGTCGGTCTACCTTAGAGTTTAGGATCTGAGACCGCCCTCGTGTCGGCTTTCCTTCTAAAATCTATCTTGTGAAGGTACCCTCTGGTTATGAGACGGCCTTCGTGTCGGCCTACCTTAGAGTTTAGGATCTGAGACCGCCCTCGTGTCGGCTTTCTTTTGAGAATGCATCTTGTGATGGTAACCTCTGGTTATGAGACCGCCTTCATGTCAGCCTACCTAAGAGTTTAGGATCTGAGACCGCCCTCATGTCGGCTTTCCTTCTAAAATCTATCTTGTGAAGGTACCCTCTGGTTATGAGACCGCCTTCGTGTCGGCGTACCTTAGAGTTTAGGTTCTGAGACCATCCTCGTGTTGGCTTTCCTTTTGAAAATCCATCTTGTGATGGTAACCTCAAGTCATGAGACCGCCATCGTGTCGGCCTAACTTAGAGTTTAGGATCTGAGACCGTCCTCGTGTCGGCTTTCCTTTTGAAAATCCATCTTGTGATGGTAACCTCTGGTTATGAGACCGCCATCGTGTCGGCCTACCTTAGAGTTTAGGATCTGAGACCGTCCTCGTGTGGGCTTTCCTTCTAAAATACATCATGTGATGGTACCTTCTGGTTATGAAACCGCCTTCGTGTCAGCCTACCTTAGAGTTTAGGATCTGAGACCGCCCTCGTGTCGGCTTTCCTTTGAAAATGCATTTTGTGATGGTAACCTCTGGTTATGAGACCGCCTTCATGTCGGCCTACCTTAGAGATTAGGATCTGAGACCGCCCTCGTGTCGGCTTTCCTTCTAAAATCCATCATGTGATGGTACCTTCTGGTTATGAGACCGCCTTCGTATCAGCCTACCTTATAGTTTAGGATCTGAGACCGCCCTCGTGTCGGCTTTCTTTTGAGAATGCATCTTGTGATGGTAACCTTTGGTTATGAGACCGCCTTCATGTCGGCCTACCTTAGAGTTTAGGATCTGAGACCGCCCTCGTGTCGGCTTTCCTTCTAAAATCCATCATGTGATGGTACCTTCTGGTTATGAGACCGCCTTCATGTCAGCCTACCTTATAGTTTAGGATCTGAGACCGCCCTCGTGTCGGCTTTCTTTTGAGAATGCATCTTGTGATGGTAACCTTTGGTTATGAGACCGCCTTTATGTCGGCCTACCTTAGAGTTTAGGATCTGAGACTGCCCTCGTGTCGGTTTTCCTTCTAAAATCCATCTTGTGATGGTACCCTCTGGTTATGAGACCGTCTTCGTGTCGGCGTACCTTAGAGTTTGGGATCTGAAACCGTCCTCGTGTCGGCTTTCCTTCTAAAATCCATCATGCGATGGTACCTTCTAGTTATGAGACCGCCTTCGTGTTAGCCTACCTTAGAGTTTAGGATCTGAGACCGCCCTCGTGTCGGCTTTCCTTCTAAAATCTATCTTGTGAAGGTACCCTCTGGTTATGAGACGGCCTTCGTGTCGGCCTACCTTAGAGTTTAGGATCTGAGACCGCCCTCGTGTCGGCTTTCTTTTGAGAATGCATCTTGTGATGGTAACCTCTGGTTATGAGACCGCCTTCATGTCAGCCTACCTAAGAGTTTAGGATCTGAGACCGCCCTCGTGTCGGCTTTCCTTCTAAAATCTATCTTGTGAAGGTACCCTCTGGTTATGAGACGGCCTTCGTGTCGGCGTACCTAGGAGTTTAGGTTCTGAGACCATCCTCGTGTTGGCTTTCCTTTTGAAAATCCATCTTGTGATGGTAACCTCAAGTCATGAGACCGCAATCGTGTCGGCCTAACTTAGAGTTTAGGATCTGAGACCGTCCTCGTGTCGGCTTTCCTTTTGAAAATCCATCTTGTGATGGTAACCTCTGGTTATGAGACCGCCATCGTGTCGGCCTACCTTAGAGTTTAGGATCTGAGACCGTCCTCGTGTGGGCTTTCCTTCTAAAATACATCATGTGATGGTACCTTCTGGTTATGAAACCGCCTTCGTGTCAGCCTACCTTAGAGTTTAGGATCTGAGACCGCCCTCGTGTCGGCTTACCTTTGAAAATGCATTTTGTGATGGTAACCTCTGGTTATGAGACCGCCTTCATGTCGGCCTACCTTAGAGTTTAGGATCTGAGACCGCCCTCGTGTCGGCTTTCCTTCTAAAATCCATCATGTGATGGTACCTTCTGGTTATGAGACCGCCTTCGTATCAACCTACCTTATAGTTTAGGATCTGAGACCGCCCTCGTGTCGGCTTTCTTTTGAGAATGCATCTTGTGATGGTAACCTTTGGTTATGAGACCGCCTTTATGTAGGCCCACCTTAGAGTTTAGGATCTGAGACCGCCCTCGTGTCGGCTTTCCTTCTAAAATCTATCTTGTGAAGGTACCCTCTGGTTATGAGACGGCCTTCGTGTCGGCCTACCTTAGAGTTTAGGATCTGAGACCGCCCTCGTGTCGGCTTTCTTTTGAGAATGCATCTTGTGATGGTAACCTCTGGTTATGAGACCGCCTTCATGTCAGCCTACCTAAGAGTTTAGGATCTGAGACCGCCCTCGTGTCGGCTTTCCTTCTAAAATCTATCTTGTGAAGGTACCCTCTGGTTATGAGACGGCCTTCGTGTCGGCGTACCTAGGAGTTTAGGTTCTGAGACCATCCTCGTGTTGGCTTTCCTTTTGAAAATCCATCTTGTGATGGTAACCTCAAGTCATGAGACCGCAATCGTGTCGGCCTAACTTAGAGTTTAGGATCTGAGACCGTCCTCGTGTCGGCTTTCCTTTTGAAAATCCATCTTGTGATGGTAACCTCTGGTTATGAGACCGCCATCGTGTCGGCCTACCTTAGAGTTTAGGATCTGAGACCGTCCTCGTGTGGGCTTTCCTTCTAAAATACATCATGTGATGGTACCTTCTGGTTATGAAACCGCCTTCGTGTCAGCCTACCTTAGAGTTTAGGATCTGAGACCGCCCTCGTGTCGGCTTACCTTTGAAAATGCATTTTGTGATGGTAACCTCTGGTTATGAGACCGCCTTCATGTCGGCCTACCTTAGAGTTTAGGATCTGAGACCGCCCTCGTGTCGGCTTTCCTTCTAAAATCCATCATGTGATGGTACCTTCTGGTTATGAGACCGCCTTCGTATCAACCTACCTTATAGTTTAGGATCTGAGACCGCCCTCGTGTCGGCTTTCTTTTGAGAATGCATCTTGTGATGGTAACCTTTGGTTATGAGACCGCCTTTATGTAGGCCCACCTTAGAGTTTAGGATCTGAGACCGCCCTCGTGTCGGTTTTCCTTCTAAAATCCATCTTGTGACGGTACCCTCTAGTTATGAGACCGCCTTCGTGTCGGCGTACCTTAGAGTTTGGGATCTGAGACTGCCCTCGTGTCGGTTTTCCTTCTAAAATCCATCTTGTGATGGTACCCTCTGGTTATGAGACCGTCTTCGTGTCGGCGTACCTTAGAGTTTGGGATCTGAAACCGTCCTCGTGTCGGCTTTCCTTCTAAAATCCATCATGCGATGGTACCTTCTAGTTATGAGACCGCCTTCGTGTTAGCCTACCTTAGAGTTTAGGATCTGAGACCGCCCTCGTGTCGGCTTTCCTTCTAAAATCTATCTTGTGAAGGTACCCTCTGGTTATGAGACGGCCTTCGTGTCGGCCTACCTTAGAGTTTAGGATCTGAGACCGCCCTCGTGTCGGCTTTCTTTTGAGAATGCATCTTGTGATGGTAACCTCTGGTTATGAGACCGCCTTCATGTCAGCCTACCTAAGAGTTTAGGATCTGAGACCGCCCTCGTGTCGGCTTTCCTTCTAAAATCTATCTTGTGAAGGTACCCTCTGGTTATGAGACGGCCTTCGTGTCGGCGTACCTAGGAGTTTAGGTTCTGAGACCATCCTCGTGTTGGCTTTCCTTTTGAAAATCCATCTTGTGATGGTAACCTCAAGTCATGAGACCGCAATCGTGTCGGCCTAACTTAGAGTTTAGGATCTGAGACCGTCCTCGTGTCGGCTTTCCTTTTGAAAATCCATCTTGTGATGGTAACCTCTGGTTATGAGACCGCCATCGTGTCGGCCTACCTTAGAGTTTAGGATCTGAGACCGTCCTCGTGTGGGCTTTCCTTCTAAAATACATCATGTGATGGTACCTTCTGGTTATGAAACCGCCTTCGTGTCAGCCTACCTTAGAGTTTAGGATCTGAGACCGCCCTCGTGTCGGCTTACCTTTGAAAATGCATTTTGTGATGGTAACCTCTGGTTATGAGACCGCCTTCATGTCGGCCTACCTTAGAGTTTAGGATCTGAGACCGCCCTCGTGTCGGCTTTCCTTCTAAAATCCATCATGTGATGGTACCTTCTGGTTATGAGACCGCCTTCGTATCAACCTACCTTATAGTTTAGGATCTGAGACCGCCCTCGTGTCGGCTTTCTTTTGAGAATGCATCTTGTGATGGTAACCTTTGGTTATGAGACCGCCTTTATGTAGGCCCACCTTAGAGTTTAGGATCTGAGACCGCCCTCGTGTCGGCTTTCCTTCTAAAATCTATCTTGTGAAGGTACCCTCTGGTTATGAGACGGCCTTCGTGTCGGCCTACCTTAGAGTTTAGGATCTGAGACCGCCCTCGTGTCGGCTTTCTTTTGAGAATGCATCTTGTGATGGTAACCTCTGGTTATGAGACCGCCTTCATGTCAGCCTACCTAAGAGTTTAGGATCTGAGACCGCCCTCGTGTCGGCTTTCCTTCTAAAATCTATCTTGTGAAGGTACCCTCTGGTTATGAGACGGCCTTCGTGTCGGCGTACCTAGGAGTTTAGGTTCTGAGACCATCCTCGTGTTGGCTTTCCTTTTGAAAATCCATCTTGTGATGGTAACCTCAAGTCATGAGACCGCAATCGTGTCGGCCTAACTTAGAGTTTAGGATCTGAGACCGTCCTCGTGTCGGCTTTCCTTTTGAAAATCCATCTTGTGATGGTAACCTCTGGTTATGAGACCGCCATCGTGTCGGCCTACCTTAGAGTTTAGGATCTGAGACCGTCCTCGTGTGGGCTTTCCTTCTAAAATACATCATGTGATGGTACCTTCTGGTTATGAAACCGCCTTCGTGTCAGCCTACCTTAGAGTTTAGGATCTGAGACCGCCCTCGTGTCGGCTTACCTTTGAAAATGCATTTTGTGATGGTAACCTCTGGTTATGAGACCGCCTTCATGTCGGCCTACCTTAGAGTTTAGGATCTGAGACCGCCCTCGTGTCGGCTTTCCTTCTAAAATCCATCATGTGATGGTACCTTCTGGTTATGAGACCGCCTTCGTATCAACCTACCTTATAGTTTAGGATCTGAGACCGCCCTCGTGTCGGCTTTCTTTTGAGAATGCATCTTGTGATGGTAACCTTTGGTTATGAGACCGCCTTTATGTAGGCCCACCTTAGAGTTTAGGATCTGAGACCGCCCTCGTGTCGGTTTTCCTTCTAAAATCCATCTTGTGACGGTACCCTCTAGTTATGAGACCGCCTTCGTGTCGGCGTACCTTAGAGTTTGGGATCTGAGACCGTCCTCGTGTCGGCTTTCCTTTTGAAAATCCATCTTGTGATGGTAACCTCTAGTTATGAGACCGCCTTTATGTCGGCCTACCTTAGAGTTTAGGATCTGAAACCGTCCTCGTGTCGGCTTTCCTTCTAAAATCCATCATGCGATGGTACCTTCTGGTTATGAGACCGCCTTCGTGTTAGCCTACCTTAGAGTTTAGGATCTGAGACCGCCCTCGTGTCGGCTTTCCTTTGAAAATGCATTTTGTGATGGTAACCTCTGGTTATGAGATCGCCTTTATGTCGGCCTACCTTAGAGTTTAGGATCTGAGACCGCCCTCGTGTCGGCTTTCCTTCTAAAATCTATCTTGTGAAGGTACCCTCTGGTTATGAGACGGCCTTCGTGTCGGCCTACCTTAGAGTTTAGGATCTGAGACCGCCCTCGTGTCGGCTTTCTTTTGAGAATGCATCTTGTGATGGTAACCTCTGGTTATGAGACCGCCTTCATGTCAGCCTACCTAAGAGTTTAGGATCTGAGACCGCCCTCGTGTCGGCTTTCCTTCTAAAATCTATCTTGTGAAGGTACCCTCTGGTTATGAGACCGCCTTCGTGTCGGCGTACCTAGGAGTTTAGGTTCTGAGACCATCCTCGTGTTGGCTTTCCTTTTGAAAATCCATCTTGTGATGGTAACCTCAAGTCATGAGACCGCCATCGTGTCGGCCTAACTTAGAGTTTAGGATCTGAGACCGTCCTCGTGTCGGCTTTCCTTTTGAAAATCCATCTTGTGATGGTAACCTCTGGTTATGAGACCGCCATCGTGTCGGCCTACCTTAGAGTTTAGGATCTGAGACCGTCCTCGTGTGGGCTTTCCTTCTAAAATACATCATGTGATGGTACCTTCTGGTTATGAAACCGCCTTCGTGTCAGCCTACCTTAGAGTTTAGGATCTGAGACTGCCCTCGTGTCGGCTTTCCTTTGAAAATGCATTTTGTGATGGTAACCTCTGGTTATGAGACCGCCTTCATGTCGGCCTACCTTAGAGTTTAGGATCTGAGACCGCCCTCGTGTCGGCTTTCCTTCTAAAATCCATCATGTGATGGTACCTTCTGGTTATGAGACCGCCTTCGTATCAACCTACCTTATAGTTTAGGATCTGAGACCGCCCTCGTGTCGGCTTTCTTTTGAGAATGCATCTTGTGATGGTAACCTTTGGTTATGAGACCGCCTTTATGTAGGCCCACCTTAGAGTTTAGGATCTGAGACCGCCCTCGTGTCGGTTTTCCTTCTAAAATCCATCTTGTGATGGTACCCTCTAGTTATGAGACCGCCTTCGTGTCGGCGTACCTTAGAGTTTGGGATCTGAGACCGTCCTCGTGTCGGCTTTCCTTTTGAAAATCCATCTTGTGATGGTAACCTCTAGTTATGAGACCGCCTTTATGTCGGCCTACCTTAGAGTTTAGGATCTGAAACCGTCCTCGTGTCGGCTTTCCTTCTAAAATCCATCATGCGATGGTACCTTCTGGTTATGAGACCGCCTTCGTGTTAGCCTACCTTAGAGTTTAGGATCTGAGACCGCCCTCGTGTCGGCTTTCCTTTGAAAATGCATTTTGTGATGGTAACCTCTGGTTATGAGATCGCCTTTATGTCGGCCTACCTTAGAGTTTAGGATCTGAGACCGCCCTCGTGTCGGCTTTCCTTCTAAAATCTATCTTGTGAAGGTACCCTCTGGTTATGAGACGGCCTTCGTGTCGGCCTACCTTAGAGTTTAGGATCTGACACCGCCCTCGTGTCGGCTTTCTTTTGAAAATGCATCTTGTGATGGTAACCTCTGGTTATGAGACCGCCTTCATGTCAGCCTACCTTAGAGTTTAGGATCTGAGACCGCCCTCGTGTCGGCTTTCCTTCTAAAATCTATCTTGTGAAGGTACCCTCTGGTTATGAGACGGCCTTCGTGTCGGCGTACCTTAGAGTTTAGGATCTGAGACCGCCCTCCTGTCGGCTTTCCTTCTAAAATCCATCTTGTGATGGTACCCTCTAGTTATGAGACCGCCTTCGTGTCGGCGTACCTTAGAGTTTAGGATCTGAGACCGTCCTCGTGTCGGCTTTCCTTTTGAAAATCCATCTTGTGATGGTAACCTCTGGTTATGAGACCTCCATCGTGTCGGCCTACCTTAGAGTTTAGGATCTGAGACCGTCCTCGTGTGGGCTTTCCTTCTAAAATACATCATGTGATGGTACCTTCTGGTTATGAAACCGCCTTCGTGTCAGCTTACCTTAGAGTTTAGGATCTGAGACCGCCCTCGTGTCGGCTTTCCTTTGAAAATGCATTTTGTGATGGTAACATCTGGTTATGAGACCGCCTTCATGTCGGCCTACCTTAGAGTTTAGGATCTGAGACCGCCCTCGTGTCGGCTTTCCTTCTAAAATCCATCATGTGATGGTACCTTCTGGTTATGAGACCGCCTTCGTATCAGCCTACCTTATAGTTTAGGATCTGAGACCGCCCTCGTGTCGGCTTTCTTTTGAGAATGGATCTTGTGATGGTAACCTTTTGGTTATGAGACTGCCTTTATGTAGGCCCACCTTAGAGTTTAGGATCTGAGACCGCCCTCGTGTCGGTTTTCCTTCTAAAATCCATCTTGTGATGGTACCCTCTAGTTATGAGACCGCCTTCGTGTCGGCGTACCTTAGAGTTTGGGATCTGAGACCGTCCTCGTGTCGGCTTTCCTTTTAAAAATCCATCTTGTGATGGTAACCTCTGGTTATGAGACCGTCATCGTGTCGGCCTACCTTAGAGTTTAGGATCTGAAACCGTCCTCGTGTCGGCTTTCCTTCTAAAATCCATCATGCGATGGTACCTTCTGGTTATGAGACCGCCTTCGTGTCAGCCTACCTTAGAGTTTAGGATCTGAGACCGCCCTCGTGTCGGCTTTCCTTTGAAAATGCATTTTGTGATGGTAACCTCTGGTTATGAGATCGCCTTTATGTCGGCCTACCTTAGAGTTTAGGATCTGAGACCGCCCTCGTGTCGGCTTTCCTTCTAAAATCCATCATGTGATGGTACCTTTTGGTTATGAGACCGACTTCGTGTCGGCCTACCTTAGAGTTTAGGATCTGAGACCGCCCTCGTGTCGGCTTTCTTTTGAGAATGCATCTTGTGATGGTAACCTCTGGTTATGAGACCGCCTTCATGTCAGCCTACCTAAGAGTTTAGGATCTGAGACCGCCCTCGTGTCGGCTTTCCTTCTAAAATCTATCTTGTGAAGGTACCCTCTGGTTATGAGACCGCCTTCGTGTCGGCGTACCTTAGAGTTTAGGTTCTGAGACCATCCTCGTGTTGGCTTTCCTTTTGAAAATCCATCTTGTGATGGTAACCTCAAGTCATGAGACCGCCATCGTGTCGGCCTACCTTAGAGTTTAGGATCTGAGACCGCCCTCGTGTCGGCTTTCCTTCTAAAATCCATCTTGTGATGGTAACATCTGGTTACTAGACTTCCTTCGTGTTGGCCTACCTTAGAAATTAGGATCTGAGACCGCCCTCGTGTCAGCTTTCCTTCTAAAATGCATCTTGTGATGGTAACCTCTAGTTATGCGATCGCCTTCGTGTCGGCCTACCTTATAGTTTAGGATCTGAGACAGCCTTCGTGTCGGCTTTCCTTTTGAAAATCCATCTAGTGATCGTAGTCTCTGGTTATGAGACCGCCTTCGTGTCGGCCTACCTTAGAGTTTAGGATCTGAGACCGCCCTCGTGTCGGCTTTCCTTTTAAAATCCATCTTGTGATGGTAACCTCTGGTTATGAGACCGCCTTCGTGCCGTTCTACCTTAGAGTTTAGGATCTGAGACCGCCCTCGTGTTGGCTTTCCATCTAAAATCCATCTTGTGATGGTAGCCTCTGGTTATGAGACCGCCTTCGTGTCGGCCAACCTTAGAGTTTAGGATCTGAGACCGCCCTCGTGTCGGCTTTCCTTCTAAAATCCGTCTTGTGATGGTAACCTCTGGTTATGAGACCGCCTTCGTGTCAGCCTACCTTAGAGTTTAGGATCTGATACCGCCCTCGTGTTGGTTTTCCTTCTAAAATCCATCTTGTGATGGTACCCTCTAGTTATGAGACCGCCTTTGTTTCGGCGTACCTTAGAGTTTAGGATCTGAGACCGTCCTCGTGTCGGCTTTCCTTTTGAAAATCCATCTTGTGATGGTAACCTCTGGTTATGAAACCGCCATTGTGTCGGCCTACCTTAGAGTTTAGGATCTGAGATCGTCCTCGTGTGGGCTTTCCTTCTAAAATCCATCATGTGATGGTACCTTCTGGTTATGAAACCGCCTTCGTGTCAGCCTTCCTTAGAGTTTAGGATCTGAGACCGCCCGCGTGTCGGCTTTCCTTTTGAAAATCCATCTTGTGATGGTAACCTCTGGTTATGAGACCTCCATCGTGTCGGCCTACCTTAGAGTTTAGGATCTGAGACCGTCCTCGTGTGGGCTTTCCTTCTAAAATACATCATGTGATGGTACCTTCTGGTTATGAAACCGCCTTCGTGTCAGCCTACCTTAGAGTTTAGGATCTGAGACCGCCCTTGTATCGGCTTTCCTTTGAAAATGCATTTTGTGATGGTACCCTCTAGTTATGAGACCGCCTTTGTTTCGGCGTACCTTAGAGTTTAGGATCTGAGACCGTCCTCGTGTCGGCTTTCCTTTTGAAAATCCATCTTGTGATGGTAACCTCTGGTTATGAAACCGCCATTGTGTCGGCCTACCTTAGAGTTTAGGATCTGAGATCGTCCTCGTGTGGGCTTTCCTTCTAAAATCCATCATGTGATGGTACCTTCTGGTTATGAAACCGCCTTCGTGTCAGCCTTCCTTAGAGTTTAGGATCTGAGACCGCCCGCGTGTCGGCTTTCCTTTTGAAAATCCATCTTGTGATGGTAACCTCTGGTTATGAGACCTCCATCGTGTCGGCCTACCTTAGAGTTTAGGATCTGAGACCGTCCTCGTGTGGGCTTTCCTTCTAAAATACATCATGTGATGGTACCTTCTGGTTATGAAACCGCCTTCGTGTCAGCCTACCTTAGAGTTTAGGATCTGAGACCGCCCTTGTATCGGCTTTCCTTTGAAAATGCATTTTGTGATGGTAACATCTAGTTATGAGACCGCCTTCATGTCGGCCTACCTTAGAGTTTAGGATCTGAGACCGCCCTCGTGTCGGCTTTCCTTTTAAAATCCATCATGTGATGGTACCTTCTGGTTATGAGACCGCCTTCGTATCAGCCTACCTTATAGTTTAGGATCTGAGACCGCCCTCGTGTCGGCTTTCTTTTGAGAATGCATCTTGTGATGGTAACCTTTTGGTTATGAGACTGCCTTTATGTAGGCCCACCTTAGAGTTTAGGATCTGAGACCGCCCTCGTGTCGGTTTTCCTTCTAAAATCCATCTTGTGATGGTACCCTCTAGTTATGAGACCGCCTTCGTGTCGGCGTACCTTAGAGTTTGGGATCTGAGACCGTCCTCGTGTCGGCTTTCCTTTTAAAAATTCATCTTGTGATGGTAACCTCTGGTTATGAGACCGTCATCGTGTCGGCCTACCTTAGAGTTTAGGATCTGAAACCGTCCTCGTGTCGGCTTTCCTTCTAAAATCCATCATGCGATGGTACCTTCTGTTTATGAGACCGCCTTCGTGTCAGCCTACCTTAGAGTTTAGGATCTGAGACCGCCCTCGTGTCGGCTTTCCTTTGAAAATGCATTTTGTGATGGTAACCTCTGGTTATGAGATCGCCTTTATGTCGGCCTACCTTAGAGTTTAGGATCTGAGACCGCCCTCGTGTCGGCTTTCCTTCTAAAATCCATCATGTGATGGTACCTTTTGGTTATGAGACCGACTTCGTGTCGGCCTACCTTAGAGTTTAGGATCTGAGACCGCCCTCGTGTCGGCTTTCTTTTGAGAATGCATCTTGTGATGGTAACCTCTGGTTATGAGACCGCCTTCATGTCAGCCTACCTAAGAGTTTAGGATCTGAGACCGCCGTCGTGTCCGCTTTCCTTCTAAAATCTATCTTGTGAAGGTACCCTCTGGTTATGAGATCGCCTTCGTGTCGGCGTACCTTAGAGTTTAGGTTCTGAGACCATCCTCGTGTTGGCTTTCCTTTTGAAAATCCATCTTGTGATGGTAACCTCAAGTCATGAGACCGCCATCGTGTCGGCCTACCTTAGAGTTTAGGATCTGAGACCCCCCTCGTGTCGGCTTTCCTTCTAAAATCCATCTTGTGATGGTAACATCTGGTTACTAGACTTCCTTCGTGTTGGCCTACCTTAGAAATTAGGATCTGAGACCGCCCTCGTGTCAGCTTTCCTTCTAAAATGCATCTTGTGATGGTAACCTCTAGTTATGCGATCGCCTTCGTGTCGGCCTACCTTATAGTTTAGGATCTGAGACAGCCTTCGTGTCGGCTTTCCTTTTGAAAATCCATCTAGTGATCGTAGTCTCTGGTTATGAGACCGCCTTCGTGTCGGCCTACCTTAGAGTTTAGGATCTGAGACCGCCCTCGTGTCGGCTTTCCTTTTAAAATCCATCTTGTGATGGTAACCTCTGGTTACGAGACCGCCTTCGTGCCGTTCTACCTTAGAGTTTAGGATCTGAGACCGCCCTCGTGTCAGCTTTCCATCTAAAATCCATCTTGTGATGGTAACCTCTGGTTATGAGACCGCCTTCGTGTCGGCCAACCTTAGAGTTTAGGATCTGAGACCGCCCTCGTGTCGGCTTTCCTTCTAAAATCCGTCTTGTGATGGTAACCTCTGGTTATGAGACCGCCTTCGTGTCGGCCTACCTTAGAGTTTAGGATCTGATACCGCCCTCGTGTTGGTTTTCCTTCTAAAATCCATCTTGTGATGGTACCCTCTAGTTATGAGACCGCCTTTGTGTCGGCCTACCTTAGAGTTTAGGATCTGAGACCGCCCTCGTGTCGGCTTTCCTTCTAAAATCCATCATGTGATGGTACCTTCTGGTTATGAGACCGCCTTCGTATCAGCCTACCTTATAGTTTAGGATCTGAGACCGCCCTCGTGTCGGCTTTCTTTTGAGAATGCATCTTGTGATGGTAACCTCTGGTTATGAGACCGCCTTTATGTAGGCCCACCTTAGAGTTTAGGATCTGAGACCGCCCTCGTGTCGGTTTTCCTTCTAAAATCCATCTTGTGATGGTACCCTCTAGTTATGAGACCGCCTTCGTGTCGGCGTACCTTAGAGTTTGGGATCTGAGACCGTCCTCATGTCGGCTTTCCTTTTGAAAATCCATCTTGTGATGGTAACCTCTAGTTATGAGACCGCCTTTATGTCGGCCTACCTTAGAGTTTAGGATCTGAAACCGTCCTCGTGTCGGCTTTCCTTCTAAAATCCATCATGCGATGGTACCTTCTGGTTATGAGACCGCCTTCGTGTCAGCCTACCTTAGAGTTTAGGATCTGAGACCGCCCTCGTGTCGGCTTTCCTTTGAAAATGCATTTTGTGATGGTAACCTCTGGTTATGAGATCGCCTTTATGTCGGCCTACCTTAGAGTTTAGGATCTGAGACCGCCCTCGTGTCGGCTTTCCTTCTAAAATCTATCTTGTGAAGGTACCCTCTGGTTATGAGACGGCCTTCGTGTCGGCCTACCTTAGAGTTTAGGATCTGACACCGCCCTCGTGTCGGCTTTCCTTCTAAAATCTATCTTGTGAAGGTACCCTCTGGTTATGAGACGGCCTTCGTGTCGGCGTACCTTAGAGTTTAGGATCTGAGACCGCCCTCCTGTCGGCTTTCCTTTGAGAATGCATCTTGTGATGGTAACCTCTGGTTATGAGACCGCCTTCGTGTCAGCCTACCTTAGAGTTTAGGATCTGAGACCGCCCTCGTGTCGGCTTTCCTTCTAAAACCTATCTTGTGAAGGTACCCTCTGGTTATGAGACCGCCTTCGTGTCGGCGTACCTTTGAGTTTAGGTTCTGAGACCGTCCTCGTGTTGGCTTTCCATTTGAAAATCCATCTTGTGATGGTAACCTCTAGTCATGAGACCGCCATCATGTCGGCCTACCTTAGAGTTTAGGATCTGAGACCGCCCTCGTGTCGGCTTTCCTTCTAAAATCCATCTTGTGATGGTAACATCTGGTTACGAGACTGCCTTCGTGTTGGCCTACCTTAGAAATTAGGATCTGAGACCGCCCTCGTGTCAGCTTTCCTTCTAAAATGCATCTTGTGATGGTAACCTCTAGTTATGAGATCGCCTTCGTGTCGGCCTACCTTATAGTTTAGGATCTGAGACAGCCTTCGTGTCGGCTTTCTTTTGAAAATGCATCTAGTGATCGTAGTCTCTGGTTATGAGACCGCCTTCGTGTCGGCCTACCTTAGAGTTTAGGATCTGAGACCGTCCTCGTGTCGGCTTTCCTTTTGAAAATCCATCTTGTGATGGTAACCTCTGGTTATGAGACCGCCATCGTGTCGGCCTACCTTAGAGTTTAGGATCTGAGACCGTCCTCGTGTGGGCTTTCCTTATAAAATACATCATGTGATGGTACCTTCTGGTTATGAAACCGCCTTCGTGTCAGCCTTCCTTAGAGTTTAGGATCTGAGACCGCCCTCGTGTCGGCTTTCCTTTGAAAATGCATTTTGTGATGGTAACCTCTGGTTATGAGACCGCCTTCATGTCGGCCTACCTTAGAGTTTAGGATCTGAGACCGCCCTCGTGTCGGCTTTCCTTCTAAAATCCATCATGTGATGGTACCTTCTGGTTATGAGACCGCCTTCGTGTCAGCCTACCTTAGAGTTTAGGATCTGAGACCGCCCTCGTGTCGGCTTTCTTTTGAGAATCCATCTTGTGATGGTAACCTTTGGTTATGAGACCGCCTTTATGTCGGCCTATCTTAGAGTTTAGGATCTGAGACCGCCCTC
This sequence comes from Lathyrus tuberosus, assembly GCA_022829125.1. Taxonomy (NCBI): domain Eukaryota; kingdom Viridiplantae; phylum Streptophyta; class Magnoliopsida; order Fabales; family Fabaceae; genus Lathyrus; species Lathyrus tuberosus. Next base: position 13,146,150 of record JALAZF010000038.1, read on the forward strand.
GTGTCGGTTTTCCTTCTAAAATCCATCTTGTGATGGTACCCTCTGGTTATGAAACCGCCTTCGTGTCGGCGTACCTTAGAGTTTGGGATCTGAGACCGTCCTCGTGTCGGCTTTCCTTTTGAAAATCCATCTTGTGATGGTAACCTCTGGTTATGAGACCGCCATCGTGTCGGCCTACCTTAGAGTTTAGGATCTGAAACCGTCCTCGTGTCGGCTTTCCTTCTAAAATCCATCATGCGATGGTACCTTCTGGTTATGAGACCGCCTTCGTGTCAGCCTACCTTAGAGTTTAGGATCTGAGACCGCCCTCGTGTCGGCTTTCCTTTGAAAATGCATTTTGTGATGGTAACCTCTGGTTATGAGATCGCCTTTATGTCGGCCTACCTTAGAGTTTAGGATCTGAGACCGCCCTCGCGTCGGCTTTCCTTCTAAAAACATCATGTGATGGTACCTTCTGGTTATGAGACCGCCTTCGTGTCGGCCTACCTTAGAGTTTAGGATCTGAGACCGCCCTCGTGTCGGCTTTCCTTCTAAAAACATCATGTGATGGTACCTTCTGGTTATGAGACCGCCTTCGTGTCGGCCTACCTTAGAGTTTAGGATCTGAGACCGCCCTCGTGTCGGCTTTCTTTTGAGAATGCATCTTGTGATGGTAACCTCTGGTTATGAGACCGCCTTCATGTCAGCCTACCTTAGAGTTTAGGATCTGAGACCGCCCTTGTGTCGGCTTTCCTTCTAAAACCTATCTTGTGAAGGTACCCTCTGGTTATGAGACCGCCTTCGTGTCGGCGTACTTTTGAGTTTAGGTTCTGAGACCGTCCTCGTGTTGGCTTTCCTTTTGAAAATCCATCTTGTGATGGTAACCTCTAGTCATGAGACCACCATCGTGTCGCCCTACCTTAGAGTTTAGGATCTGAGACCGCCCTCGTGTCGGCTTTCCTTCTAAAATCCATCTTGTGATGGTAACATCTGGTTACGAGACTGCCTTCGTGTTGGCCTACCTTAGAAATTAGGATCTGAGACCGCCCTCGTGTCAGCTTTCCTTCTAAAATGCATCTTGTGATGGTAACCTCTAGTTATGAGATCGCCTTCGTGTCGGCCTACCTTATAGTTTAGGATCTGAGACAGCCTTCGTGTCGGCTTTCCTTTTGAATATCCATCTAGTGATCGTAGTCTCTGGTTATGAGACCGCCTTCGTGTCGGCCTACCTTAGAGTTTAGGATCTGAGACCGCCCTCGTGTCGGCTTTCCTTCTAAAATCCGTCTTGTGATGGTAACCTCTGGTTATGAGACCGCCTTCGTGTCGGCCTACCTTAGAGTTTAGGATCTGATACCGCCCTCGTGTCGGTTTTCCTTCTAAAATCCATCTTGTGATGGTACCCTCTAGTTATGAGACCGCCTTCGTGTCGGCGTACCTTAGAGTTTAGGATCTGAGACCGTCCTCGTGTTGGCTTTCCTTTTGAAAATCCATCTTGTGATGGTAACCTCTGGTTATGAGACCGCCATCGTGTCGGCCTACCTTAGAGTTTAGGATCTGAGATCGTCCTCGTGTGGGCTTTCCTTATAAAATCCATCATGTGATGGTACCTTCTGGTTATGAAACCGCCTTCGTGTCAGCCTTCCTTAGAGTTTAGGATCTGAGACCGCCCTCGTGTCGGCTTTCCTTTGAAAATGCATTTTGTGATGGTAACCTCTAGTTATGACACCGCCTTCATGTCGGCCTACCTTAGAGTTTAGGATCTGAGACCGCCCTCGTGTCGGCTTTCCTTCTAAAATCCATCATGTGATGGTACCTTCTGGTTATGAGACCGCCTTCGTGTCAGCCTACCTTAGAGTTTAGGATCTGAGACCGCCCTCGTGTCGGCTTTCTTTTGAGAATCCATCTTGTGATGGTAACCTTTGGTTATGAGACCGCCTTTATGTCGGCCTATCTTAGAGTTTAGGATCTGAGACCGCCCTCGTGTCGGCTTTCCTTCTAAAAACATCATGTGATGGTACCTTCTGGTTATGAGACCGCCTTCGTGTCGGCCTACCTTAGAGTTTAGGATCTGAGACCGCCCTCGTGTCGGCTTTCCTTCTAAAAACATCATGTGATGGTACCTTCTGGTTATGAGACCGCCTTCGTGTCGGCCTACCTTAGAGTTTAGGATCTGAGACCGCCCTCGTGTCGGCTTTCTTTTGAGAATGCATCTTGTGATGGTAACCTCTGGTTATGAGACCGCCTTCATGTCAGCCTACCTTAGAGTTTAGGATCTGAGACCGCCCTCGTGTCGGCTTTCCTTCTAAAACCTATCTTGTGAAGGTACCCTCTGGTTATGAGACCGCCTTCGTGTCGGCGTACCTTTGAGTTTAGGTTTTGAGACCGTCCTCGTGTTGGCTTTGCTTTTGAAAATCCATCTTGTGATGGTAACCTCTAGTCATGAGACCACCATCGTGTCGGCCTACCTTAGAGTTTAGGATCTGAGACCGCCCTCGTGTCGGCTTTCCTTCTAAAATCCATCTTGTGATGGTAACATCTGGTTACGAGACTGCCTTCGTGTTGGCCTACCTTAGAAATTAGGATCTGAGACCGCCCTCGTGTCAGCTTTCCTTCTAAAATGCATCTTGTGATGGTAACCTCTAGTTATGAGATCGCCTTCGTGTCGGCCTACCTTATAGTTTAGGATCTGAGACAGCCTTCGTGTCGGCTTTCCTTTTGAATATCCATCTAGTGATCGTAGTCTCTGGTTATGAGATCGCCTTCGTGTCGGCCTACCTTAGAGTTTAGGATCTGAGACCACCCTCGTGTCGGCTTTCCTTCTAAAATCCGTCTTGTGATGGTAACCTCTGGTTATGAGACCGCCTTCGTGTCGGCCTACCTTAGAGTTTAGGATCTGATACCGCCCTCGTGTCGGTTTTCCTTCTAAAATCCATCTTGTGATGGTACCCTCTAGTTATGAGACCGCCTTCGTGTCGGCGTACCTTAGAGTTTAGGATCTGAGACCGTCCTCGTGTCGGCTTTCCTTTTGAAAATCCATCTTGTGATGGTAACCTCTGGTTATGAGACCGCCATCGTGTCGGCCTACCTTAGAGTTTAGGATCTGAGATCGTCCTCGTGTGGGCTTTCCTTATAAAATCCATCATGTGATGGTACCTTCTGGTTATGAAACCGCCTTCGTGTCAGCCTTCCTTAGAGTTTAGGATCTGAGACCGCCCTCGTGTCGGCTTTCCTTTGAAAATGCATTTTGTGATGGTAACCTCTGGTTATGAGACCGCCTTCATGTCGGCCTACCTTAGAGTTTAGGATCTGAGACCGCCCTCGTGTCGGCTTTCCTTCTAAAATCCGTCTTGTGATGGTAACCTCTGGTTATGAGACCGCCTTCGTGTCGGCCTACCTTAGAGTTTAGGATCTGATACCGCCCTCGTGTCGGTTTTCCTTCTAAAATCCATCTTGTGATGGTACCCTCTAGTTATGAGACCGCCTTCGTGTCGGCGTACCTTAGAGTTTAGGATCTGAGACCGTCCTCGTGTTGGCTTTCCTTTTGAAAATCCATCTTGTGATGGTAACCTCTGGTTATGAGACCGCCATCGTGTCGGCCTACCTTAGAGTTTAGGATCTGAGATCGTCCTCGTGTGGGCTTTCCTTATAAAATCCATCATGTGATGGTACCTTCTGGTTATGAAACCGCCTTCGTGTCAGCCTTCCTTAGAGTTTAGGATCTGAGACCGCCCTCGTGTCGGCTTTCCTTTGAAAATGCATTTTGTGATGGTAACCTCTAGTTATGAGACCGCCTTCATGTCGGCCTACCTTAGAGTTTAGGATCTGAGACCGCCCTCGTGTCGGCTTTCCTTCTAAAATCCATCATGTGATGGTACCTTCTGGTTATGAGACCGCCTTCGTGTCAGCCTACCTTAGAGTTTAGGATCTGAGACCGCCCTCGTGTCGGCTTTCTTTTGAGAATCCATCTTGTGATGGTAACCTTTGGTTATGAGACCGCCTTTATGTCGGCCTATCTTAGAGTTTAGGATCTGAGACCGCCCTCGTGTCGGCTTTCCTTCTAAAAACATCATGTGATGGTACCTTCTGGTTATGAGACCGCCTTCGTGTCGGCCTACCTTAGAGTTTAGGATCTGAGACCGCCCTCGTGTCGGCTTTCCTTCTAAAAACATCATGTGATGGTACCTTCTGGTTATGAGACCGCCTTCGTGTCGGCCTACCTTAGAGTTTAGGATCTGAGACCGCCCTCGTGTCGGCTTTCTTTTGAGAATGCATCTTGTGATGGTAACCTCTGGTTATGAGACCGCCTTCATGTCAGCCTACCTTAGAGTTTAGGATCTGAGACAGCCCTCGTGTCGGCTTTCCTTCTAAAACCTATCTTGTGAAGGTACCCTCTGGTTATGAGACCGCCTTCGTGTCGGCGTACCTTTGAGTTTAGGTTCTGAGACCGTCCTCGTGTTGGCTTTCCTTTTGAAAATCCATCTTGTGATGGTAACCTCTAGTCATGAGACCACCATCGTGTCGGCCTACCATGGAGTTTAGGATCTGAGACCGCCCTCGTGTCGGCTTTCCTTCTAAAATCCATCTTGTGATGGTAACATCTGGTTACGAGACTGCCTTCGTGTTGGCCTACCTTAGAAATTAGGATCTGAGACCGCCCTCGTGTCAGCTTTCCTTCTAAAATGCATCTTGTGATGGTAACCTCTAGTTATGAGATCGCCTTCGTGTCGGCCTACCTTATAGTTTAGGATCTGAGACAGCCTTCGTGTCGGCTTTCCTTTTGAATATCCATCTAGTGATCGTAGTCTCTGGTTATGTGACCGCCTTCGTGTCGGCCTACCTTAGAGTTTAGGATCTGAGACCGCCCTCGTGTCGGCTTTCCTTCTAAAATCCGTATTGTGATGGTAACCTCTGGTTATGAGACCGCCTTCGTGTCGGCCTACCTTAGAGTTTAGGATCTGATACCGCCCTCGTGTCGGTTTTCCTTCTAAAATCCATCTTGTGATGGTACCCTCTAGTTATGAGACCGCCTTCGTGTCGGCGTACCTTAGAGTTTAGGATCTGAGACAGTCCTCGTGTCGGCTTTCCTTTTGAAAATCCATCTTATGATGGTAACCTCTGGTTATGAGACCTCCATCGTGTCGGCCTACCTTAGAGTTTAGGATCTGAGATCGTCCTCGTGTGGGCTTTCCTTATAAAATCCATCATGTGATGGTACCTTCTGGTTATGAAACCGCCTTCGTGTCAGCCTTCCTTAGAGTTTAGGATCTGACACCGCCCTCGTGTCGGCTTTCTTTTGAGAATCCATCTTGTGATGGTAACCTTTGGTTATGAGACCGCCTTTATGTCGGCCTATCTTAGAGTTTAGGATCTGAGACCGCCCTCGTGTCGGTTTTCCTTCTAAAATCCATCTTGTGATGGTACCCTCTGGTTATGAAACCGCCTTCGTGTCGGCGTACCTTAGAGTTTAGGATCTGAGACCGTCCTCGTGTCGGCTTTCCTTTTGAAAATCCATCTTGTGATGGTAACCTTTGGTTATGAGACCGCCATCGTGTCGGCCTACCTTAGAGTTTAGGATCTGAAACCGTCCTCGTGTCGGCTTTCCTTCTAAAATCCATCATGCGATGGTACCTTCTGGTTATGAGACCGCCTTCGTGTCAGCCTACCTTAGAGTTTAGGATCTGAGACCGCCCTCGTGTCGGCTTTCCTTTGAAAATGCATTTTGTGATGGTAACCTCTGGTTATGAGACCGCCTTTATGTCGGCCTACCTTAGAGTTTAGGATCTGAGACCGCCCTCGTGTCGGCTTTCCTTCTAAAAACATCATGTGATGGTACCTTCTGGTTATGAGACCGCCTTCGTGTCGGCCTACCTTAGAGTTTAGGATCTGAGACCGCCCTCGTGTCGGCTTTCCTTCTAAAAACATCATGTGATGGTACCTTCTGGTTATGAGACCGCCTTCGTGTCGGCCTACCTTAGAGTTTAGGATCTGAGACCGCCCTCGTGTCGGCTTTCTTTTGAGAATGCATCTTGTGATGGTAACCTCTGGTTATGAGACCGCCTTCATGTCAGCCTACCTTAGAGTTTAGGATCTGAGACCGCCCTTGTGTCGGCTTTCCTTCTAAAACCTATCTTGTGAAGGTACCCTCTGGTTATGAGACCGCCTTCGTGTCGGCGTACCTTTGAGTTTAGGTTCTGAGACCGTCCTCGTGTTGGCTTTCCTTTTGAAAATCCATCTTGTGATGGTAACCTCTAGTCATGAGACCACCATCGTGTCGGCCTACCTTAGAGTTTAGGATCTGAGACCGCCCTCGTGTCGGCTTTCCTTCTAAAATCCATCTTGTGATGGTACCTTCTGGTTATGAGACCGCCTTCGTGTCGGCCTACCTTAGAGTTTAGGATCTGAGACCGCCCTCGTGTCGGCTTTCCTTCTAAAAACATCATGTGATGGTACCTTCTGGTTATGAGACCGCCTTCGTGTCGGCCTACCTTAGAGTTTAGGATCTGAGACCGCCCTCGTGTCGGCTTTCTTTTGAGAATGCATCTTGTGATGGTAACCTCTGGTTATGAGACCGCCTTCATGTCAGCCTACCTTAGAGTTTAGGATCTGAGACAACCCTCGTGTCGGCTTTCCTTCTAAAACCTATCTTGTGAAGGTACCCTCTGGTTATGAGACCGCCTTCGTGTCGGCGTACCTTTGAGTTTAGGTTCTGAGACCGTCCTCGTGTTGGCTTTCCTTTTGAAAATCCATCTTGTGATGGTAACCTCTAGTCATGAGACCACCATCGTGTCGGCCTACCATAGAGTTTAGGATCTGAGACCGCCCTCGTGTCGGCTTTCCTTCTAAAATCCATCTTGTGATGGTAACATCTGGTTACGAGACTGCCTTCGTGTTGGCCTACCTTAGAAATTAGGATCTGAGACCGCCCTCGTGTCAGCTTTCCTTCTAAAATGCATCTTGTGATGGTAACCTCTAGTTATGAGATCGCCTTCGTGTCGGCCTACCTTATAGTTTAGGATCTGAGACAGCCTTCGTGTCGGCTTTCCTTTTGAATATCCATCTAGTGATCGTAGTCTCTGGTTATGTGACCGCCTTCGTGTCGGCCTACCTTAGAGTTTAGGATCTGAGACCGCCCTCGTGTCGGCTTTCCTTCTAAAATCCGTATTGTGATGGTAACCTCTGGTTATGAGACCGCCTTCGTGTCGGCCTACCTTAGAGTTTAGGATCTGATACCGCCCTCGTGTCGGTTTTCCTTCTAAAATCCATCTTGTGATGGTACCCTCTAGTTATGAGACCGCCTTCGTGTCGGCGTACCTTAGAGTTTAGGATCTGAGACAGTCCTCGTGTCGGCTTTCCTTTTGAAAATCCATCTTATGATGGTAACCTCTGGTTATGAGACCTCCATCGTGTCGGCCTACCTTAGAGTTTAGGATCTGAGATCGTCCTCGTGTGGGCTTTCCTTATAAAATCCATCATGTGATGGTACCTTCTGGTTATGAAACCGCCTTCGTGTCAGCCTTCCTTAGAGTTTAGGATCTGAGACCGCCCTCGTGTCGGCTTTCCTTTGAAAATGCATTTTGTGATGGTAACCTCTGGTTATGAGACCGCCTTCATGTCGGCCTACCTTAGAGTTTAGGATCTGAGACCGCCCTCGTGTCGGCTTTCCTTCTAAAATCCATCATGTGATGGTACCTTCTGGTTATGAGACCGCCTTCGTGTCAGCCTACCTTAGAGTTTAGGATCTTAGACCGCCCTCGTGTCGGCTTTCTTTTGAGAATCCATCTTGTGATGGTAACCTTTGGTTATGAGACCGCCTTTATGTCGGCCTATCTTAGAGTTTAGGATCTGAGACCGCCCTCGTGTCGGTTTTCCTTCTAAAATCCATCTTGTGATGGTACCCTCTGGTTATGAAACCGCCTTCGTGTCGGCGTACCTTAGAGTTTAGGATCTGAGACCGTCCTCGTGTCGGCTTTCCTTTTGAAAATCCATCTTGTGATGGTAACCTTTGGTTATGAGACCGCCATCGTGTCGGCCTACCTTAGAGTTTAGGATCTGAAACCGTCCTCGTGTCGGCTTTCCTTCTAAAATCCATCATGCGATGGTACCTTCTGGTTATGAGACCGCCTTCGTGTCAGCCTACCTTAGAGTTTAGGATCTGAGACCGCCCTCGTGTCGGCTTTCCTTTGAAAATGCATTTTGTGATGGTAACCTCTGGTTATGAGACCGCCTTTATGTCGGCCTACCTTAGAGTTTAGGATCTGAGACCGCCCTCGTGTCGGCTTTCCTTCTAAAAACATCATGTGATGGTACCTTCTGGTTATGAGACCGCCTTCGTGTCGGCCTACCTTAGAGTTTAGGATCTGAGACCGCCCTCGTGTCGGCTTTCCTTCTAAAAACATCATGTGATGGTACCTTCTGGTTATGAGACCGCCTTCGTGTCGGCCTACCTTAGAGTTTAGGATCTGAGACCGCCCTCGTGTCGGCTTTCTTTTGAGAATGCATCTTGTGATGGTAACCTCTGGTTATGAGACCGCCTTCATGTCAGCCTACCTTAGAGTTTAGGATCTGAGACCGCCCTTGTGTCGGCTTTCCTTCTAAAACCTATCTTGTGAAGGTACCCTCTGGTTATGAGACCGCCTTCGTGTCGGCGTACCTTTGAGTTTAGGTTCTGAGACCGTCCTCGTGTTGGCTTTCCTTTTGAAAATCCATCTTGTGATGGTAACCTCTAGTCATGAGACCACCATCGTGTCGGCCTACCTTAGAGTTTAGGATCTGAGACCGCCCTCGTGTCGGCTTTCCTTCTAAAATCCATCTTGTGATGGTAACATCTGGTTACGAGACTGCCTTCGTGTTGGCCTACCTTAGAAATTAGGATCTGAGACCGCCCTCGTGTCAGCTTTCCTTCTAAAATGCATCTTGTGATGGTAACCTCTAGTTATGAGATCGCCTTCGTGTCGGCCTACCTTATAGTTTAGGATCTGAGACAGCCTTCGTGTCGGCTTTCCTTTTGAATATCCATCTAGTGATCGTAGTCTCTGGTTATGAGACCGCCTTCGTGTCGGCCTACCTTAGAGTTTAGGATCTGAGACCGCCCTCGTGTCGGCTTTCCTTCTAAAATCCGTCTTGTGATGGTAACCTCTGGTTATGAGACCGCCTTCGTGTCGGCCTACCTTAGAGTTTAGGATCTGATACCGCCCTCGTGTCGGTTTTCCTTCTAAAATCCATCTTGTGATGGTACCCTCTAGTTATGAGACCGCCTTCGTGTCGGCGTACCTTAGAGTTTAGGATCTGAGACCGTCCTCGTGTTGGCTTTCCTTTTGAAAATCCATCTTGTGATGGTAACCTCTGGTTATGAGACCGCCATCGTGTCGGCCTACCTTAGAGTTTAGGATCTGAGATCGTCCTCGTGTGGGCTTTCCTTATAAAATCCATCATGTGATGGTACCTTCTGGTTATGAAACCGCCTTCGTGTCAGCCTTCCTTAGAGTTTAGGATCTGAGACCGCCCTCGTGTCGGCTTTCCTTTGAAAATGCATTTTGTGATGGTAACCTCTAGTTATGAGACCGCCTTCATGTCGGCCTACCTTAGAGTTTAGGATCTGAGACCGCCCTCGTGTCGGCTTTCCTTCTAAAATCCATCATGTGATGGTACCTTCTGGTTATGAGACCGCCTTCGTATCAGCCTACCTTAGAGTTTAGGATCTGAGACCGCCCTCGTGTCGGCTTTCTTTTGAGAATCCATCTTGTGATGGTAACCTTTGGTTATGAGACCGCCTTTATGTCGGCCTATCTTAGAGTTTAGGATCTGAGACCGCCCTCGTGTCGGTTTTCCTTCTAAAATCCATCTTGTGATGGTACGCTCTGGTTATGAAACCGCCTTCGTGTCGGCGTACCTTAGAGTTTAGGATCTGAGACCGTCCTCGTGTCGGCTTTCCTTTTGAAAATGCATCTTGTGATGGTAACCTCTGGTTATGAGACCGCCATCGTGTCGGCCTACCTTAGAGTTTAGGATCTGAAACCATCCTCGTGTCGGCTTTCCTTCTAAAATCCATCATGCGATGGTACCTTCTGGTTATGAGACCGCCTTCGTGTCAGCCTACCTTAGAGTTTAGGATCTGAGACCGCCCTCGTGTCGGCTTTCCTTTGAAAATGAATTTTGTGATGGTAACCTCTGGTTATGAGACCGCCTTTATGTCGGCCTACCTTAGAGTTTAGGATCTGAGACCGCCCTCGTGTCGGCTTTCCTTCTAAAAACATCATGTGATGGTACCTTCTGGTTATGAGACCGCCTTCGTGTCGGCCTACCTTAGAGTTTAGGATCTGAGACCGCCCTCGTGTCGGCTTTCTTTTGAGAATGCATCTTGTGATGGTAACCTCTGGTTATGAGACCGCCTTCATGTCAGCCTACCTTAGAGTTTAGGATCTGAGACCGCCCTTGTGTCGGCTTTCCTTCTAAAACCTATCTTGTGAAGGTACCCTCTGGTTATGAGACCGCCTTCGTGTCGGCGTACCTTTGAGTTTAGGTTCTGAGACCGTCCTCGTGTTGGCTTTCCTTTTGAAAATCCATCTTGTGATGGTAACCTCTAGTCATGAGACCACCATCGTGTCGGCCTACCTTAGAGTTTAGGATCTGAGACCGCCCTCGTGTCGGCTTTCCTTCTAAAATCCATCTTGTGATGGTAACATCTGGTTACGAGACTGCCTTCGTGTTGGCCTACCTTAGAAATTAGGATCTGAGACCGCCCTCGTGTCAGCTTTCCTTCTAAAATGCATCTTGTGATGGTAACCTCTAGTTATGAGATCGCATTCGTGTCGGCCTACCTTATAGTTTAGGATCTGAGACAGCCTTCGTGTCGGCTTTCCTTTTGAATATCCATCTAGTGATCGTAGTCTCTGGTTATGAGACCGCCTTCGTGTCGGCCTACCTTAGAGTTTAGGATCTGAGACCGCCCTTGTGTCGGCTTTCCTTCTAAAACCTATCTTGTGAAGGTACCCTCTGGTTATGAGACCGCCTTCGTGTCGGCGTACCTTTGAGTTTAGGTTCTGAGACCGTCCTCGTGTTGGCTTTCCTTTTGAAAATCCATCTTGTGATGGTAACCTCTAGTCATGAGACCACCATCGTGTCGGCCTACCTTAGAGTTTAGGATCTGAGACCGCCCTCGTGTCGGCTTTCCTTCTAAAATCCATCTTGTGATGGTAACATCTGGTTACGAGACTGCCTTCGTGTTGGCCTACCTTAGAAATTAGGATCTGAGACCGCCCTCGTGTCAGCTTTCCTTCTAAAATGCATCTTGTGATGGTAACCTCTAGTTATGAGATCGCCTTCGTGTCGGCCTACCTTATAGTTTAGGATCTGAGACAGCCTTCGTGTCGGCTTTCCTTTTGAATATCCATCTAGTGATCGTAGTCTCTGGTTATGAGACCGCCTTCGTGTCGGCCTACCTTAGAGTTTAGGATCTGAGACCGCCCTCGTGTCGGCTTTCCTTCTAAAATCCATCTTGTGATGGTACCCTCTAGTTATGAGACCGCCTTCATGTCGGCGTACCTTAGAGTTTAGGATCTGAGACCGTCCTCGTGTTGGCTTTCCTTTTGAAAATCCATCTTGTGATGGTAACCTCTGGTTATGAGACCGCCATCGTGTCGGCCTACCTTAGAGTTTAGGATCTGAGATCGTCCTCGTGTGGGCTTTCCTTATAAAATCCATCATGTGATGGTACCTTCTGGTTATGAAACCGCCTTCGTGTCAGCCTTCCTTAGAGTTTAGGATCTGAGACCGCCCTCGTGTCGGCTTTCCTTTGAAAATGCATTTTGTGATGGTAACCTCTAGTTATGAGACCGCCTTCATGTCGGCCTACCTTAGAGTTTAGGATCTGAGACCGCCCTCGTGTCGGCTTTCCTTCTAAAATCCATCATGTGATGGTACCTTCTGGTTATGAGACCGCCTTCGTATCAGCCTACCTTAGAGTTTAGGATCTGAGACCGCCCTCGTGTCGGCTTTCTTTTGAGAATCCATCTTGTGATGGTAACCTTTGGTTATGAGACCGCCTTTATGTCGGCCTATCTTAGAGTTTAGGATCTGAGACCGCCCTCGTGTCGGTTTTCCTTCTAAAATCCATCTTGTGATGGTACGCTCTGGTTATGAAACCGCCTTCGTGTCGGCGTACCTTAGAGTTTAGGATCTGAGACCGTCCTCGTGTCGGCTTTCCTTTTGAAAATGCATCTTGTGATGGTAACCTCTGGTTATGAGACCGCCATCGTGTCGGCCTACCTTAGAGTTTAGGATCTGAAACCATCCTCGTGTCGGCTTTCCTTCTAAAATCCATCATGCGATGGTACCTTCTGGTTATGAGACCGCCTTCGTGTCAGCCTACCTTAGAGTTTAGGATCTGAGACCGCCCTCGTGTCGGCTTTCCTTTGAAAATGAATTTTGTGATGGTAACCTCTGGTTATGAGACCGCCTTTATGTCGGCCTACCTTAGAGTTTAGGATCTGAGACCGCCCTCGTGTCGGCTTTCCTTCTAAAAACATCATGTGATGGTACCTTCTGGTTATGAGACCGCCTTCGTGTCGGCCTACCTTAGAGTTTAGGATCTGAGACTGCCCTCGTGTCGGCTTTCTTTTGAGAATGCATCTTGTGATGGTAACCTCTGGTTATGAGACCGCCTTCATGTTAGCCTACCTTAGAGTTTAGGATCTGAGACCGCACTCGTGTCGGCTTTCCTTCTAAAATCTATCTTGTGAAGGTGCCCCCTGGTTATGAGACCGCCTTCGTGTCGGCGTACCTTTGAGTTTAGGTTCTGAGACCGTCCTCGTGTTGGCTTTCCTTTTGAAAATCCATCTTGTGATGGTAACCTCTAGTCATGAGACCACCATCATGTCGGCCTACCTTAGAGTTTAGGATCTGAGATCGTCCTCGTGTGGGCTTTCCTTCTAAAATCCATCATGTGATGGTATCTTCTGGTTATGAAACCGCCTTCGTGTCAGCCTTCCTTAGAGTTTAGGATCTGAGACCGCCCTCGTGTCGGCTTTCCTTTGAAAATGCATTTTGTGATGGTAACCTCTGGTTATGAGACCGCCTTCATGTCGGCCTACCTTAGAGTTTAGGATCTGAGACCGCCCTCGTGTCGGCTTTCCTTCTAAAATCCATCATGTGATGGTACCTTCTGGTTATGAGACCGCCTTCGTGTCAGCCTACCTTAGAGTTTAGGATCTGAGACCGCCCTCGTGCCGGCTTTCTTTTGAGAATGCATCTTGTGATGGTAAACTTTGGTTATGAGACCGCCTTTATGTCGGCCTATCTTAGAGTTTAGGATCTGAGACCGCCCTCGTGTCGGTTTTCCTTCTAAAATCCATCTTGTGATGGTACCCTCTAGTTATGAAACCGCCTTCGTGTCGGCGTACCTTAGAGTTTAGGATCTGAGACCGTCCTCGTGTCGGCTTTCCTTTTGAAAATCCATCTTGTGATGGTAACCTCTGGTTATGAGACCGCCATCGTGTCGGCCTACCTTAGAGTTTAGGATCTGAAACCGTCCTCGTGTCGGCTTTCCTTCTAAAATCCATCATGCGATGGTACCTTCTGGTTATGAGACCGCCTTCGTGTCAGCCTTCCTTAGAGTTTAGGATCTGAGACCGCCCTCGTGTCGGCTTTCCTTTGAAAATGCATTTTGTGATGGTAACCTCTGGTTATGAGACCGCCTTCATGTCGGCCTACCTTAGAGTTTAGGATCTGAGACCGCCCTCGTGTCAGCATTCCTTCTAAAATCCATCATGTGATGGTACCTTCTGGTTATGAGACCGCCTTCGTGTCAGTCTACCTTAGAGTTTAGGATCTGAGACCGCCCTCGTGTCGGCTTTCTTTTGAGAATCCATCTTGTGATGGTAACCTTTGGTTATGAGACCGCCTTCATGTCTGCCTACCTTAGAGTTTAGGATCTGAGACCGCCCTCGTGTCGGCTTTCCTTCTAAAAACATCATGTGATGGTACCTTCTGGTTATGAGACCGCCTTCGTGTCGGCCTACCTTAGAGTTTAGGATCTGAGACTGCCCTCGTGTCGGCTTTCTTTTGAGAATGCATCTTGTGATGGTAACCTCTGGTTATGAGACCGCCTTCATGTTAGCCTACCTTAGAGTTTAGGATCTGAGACCGCACTCGTGTCGGCTTTCCTTCTAAAATCTATCTTGTGAAGGTGCCCCCTGGTTATGAGACCGCCTTCGTGTCGGCGTACCTTTGAGTTTAGGTTCTGAGACCGTCCTCGTGTTGGCTTTCCTTTTGAAAATCCATCTTGTGATGGTAACCTCTAGTCATGAGACCACCATCATGTCGGCCTACCTTAGAGTTTAGGATCTGAGATCGTCCTCGTGTGGGCTTTCCTTCTAAAATCCATCATGTGATGGTATCTTCTGGTTATGAAACCGCCTTCGTGTCAGCCTTCCTTAGAGTTTAGGATCTGAGACCGCCCTCGTGTCGGCTTTCCTTTGAAAATGCATTTTGTGATGGTAACCTCTGGTTATGAGACCGCCTTCATGTCGGCCTACCTTAGAGTTTAGGATCTGAGACCGCCCTCGTGTCGGCTTTCCTTCTAAAATCCATCATGTGATGGTACCTTCTGGTTATGAGACCGCCTTCGTGTCAGCCTACCTTAGAGTTTAGGATCTGAGACCGCCCTCGTGTCGGCTTTCTTTTGAGAATGCATCTTGTGATGGTAACCTTTGGTTATGAGACCGCCTTTATGTCGGCCTATCTTAGAGTTTAGGATCTGAGACCGCCCTCGTGTCGGTTTTCCTTCTAAAATCCATCTTGTGATGGTACCCTCTGGTTATGAAACCTCCTTCGTGTCGGCGTACCTTAGAGTTTAGGATCTGAGACCGTCCTCGTGTCGGCTTTCCTTTTGAAAATCCATTTTGTGATGGTAACCTCTGGTTATGAGACCGCCATCGTGTCGGCCTACCTTAGAGTTTAGGATCTGAAACCGTCCTCGTGTCGGCTTTCCTTCTAAAATCCATCATGCGATGGTACCTTCTGGTTATGAGACCGCCTTCGTGTCAGCCTTCCTTAGAGTTTAGGATCTGAGACCGCCCTCGTGTCGGCTTTCCTTTGAAAATGCATTTTGTGATGGTAACCTCTGGTTATGAGACCGCCTTCATGTCGGCCTACCTTAGAGTTTAGGATCTGAGACCGCCCTCGTGTCGGCTTTCCTTCTAAAATCCATCATGTGATGGTACCTTCTGGTTATGAGACCGCCTTCGTGTCAGCCTACCTTAGAGTTTAGGATCTGAGACCGCCCTCGTGTCGGCTTTCTTTTGAGAATGCATCTTGTGATGGTAACCTTTGGTTATGAGACCGCCTTTATGTCGGCCTATCTTAGAGTTTAGGATCTGAGACCGCCCTCGTGTCGGTTTTCCTTCTAAAATCCATCTTGTGATGGTACCCTCTGGTTATGAAACCTCCTTCGTGTCGGCGTACCTTAGAGTTTAGGATCTGAGACCGTCCTCGTGTCGGCTTTCCTTTTGAAAATCCATTTTGTGATGGTAACCTCTGGTTATGAGACCGCCATCGTGTCGGCCTACCTTAGAGTTTAGGATCTGAAACCGTCCTCGTGTCGGCTTTCCTTCTAAAATCCATCATGCGATGGTACCTTCTGGTTATGAGACCGCCTTCGTGTCAGCCTTCCTTAGAGTTTAGGATCTGAGACCGCCCTCGTGTCGGCTTTCCTTTGAAAATGCATTTTGTGATGGTAACCTCTGGTTATGAGACCGCCTTCATGTCGGCCTACCTTAGAGTTTAGGATCTGAGACCGCCCTCGTGTCGGCTTTCCTTCTAAAATCCATCATGTGATGGTACCTTCTGGTTATGAGACCGCCTTCGTGTCAGCCTACCTTAGAGTTTAGGATCTGAGACCGCCCTCGTGTCGGCTTTCTTTTGAGAATCCATCTTGTGATGGTAACCTTTGGTTATGAGACCGCCTTCATGTCAGCCTACCTTAGAGTTTAGGATCTGAGACCGCCCTCGTGTCGGCTTTCCTTCTAAAACCTATCTTGTGAAGGTACCCTCTGGTTATGAGACCGCCTTCGTGTCGGCGTACCTTTGAGTTTAGGTTCTGAGACCGTCCTCGTGTTGGCTTTCCTTTTGAAAATCCATCTTGTGATGGTAACCTCTAGTCATGAGACCACCATCGTGTCGGCCTACCTTAGAGTTTAGGATCTGAGACCGCCCTCGTGTCGGCTTTCCTTCTAAAATCCATCTTGTGATGGTAACATCTGGTTACGAGACTGCCTTCGTGTTGGCCTACCTTAGAAATTAGGATCTGAGACCGCCCTCGTGTCAGCTTTCCTTCTAAAATGCATCTTGTGATGGTAACCTCTAGTTATGAGATCGCCTTCGTGTCGGCCTACCTTATAGTTTAGGATCTGAGACAGCCTTCGTGTCAGCTTTCCTTTTGAATATCCATCTAGTGATCGTAGTCTCTGGTTATGAGACCGCCTTCGTGTCGGCCTACCTTAGAGTTTAGGATCTGAGACCGCCCTCGTGTCGGCTTTCCTTCTAAAATCCGTCTTGTGATGGTAACCTCTGGTTATGAGACCGCCTTCGTGTCGGCCTACCTTAGAGTTTAGGATCTGATACCGCCCTCGTGTCGGTTTTCCTTCTAAAATCCATCTTGTGATGGTACCCTCTAGTTATGAGACCGCCTTCGTGTCGGCGTACCTTAGAGTTTAGGATCTGAGACCGTCCTCGTGTCGGCTTTCCTTTTGAAAATCCATCTTGTGATGGTAACCTCTGGTTATGAGACCGCCATCGTGTCGGCCTACCTTAGAGTTTAGGATCTGAGATCGTCCTCGTGTGGGCTTTCCTTATAAAATCCATCATGTGATGGTACCTTCTGGTTATGAAACCGCCTTCGTGTCAGCCTTCCTTAGAGTTTAGGATCTGAGACCGCCCTCGTGTCGGCTTTCCTTTGAAAATGCATTTTGTGATGGTAACCTCTGGTTATGAGACCGCCTTCATGTCGGCCTACCTTAGAGTTTAGGATCTGAGACCGCCCTCGTGTCGGCTTTCCTTCTAAAATCCATCATGTGATGGTACCTTCTGGTTATGAGACCACCTTCGTGTCAGCCTACCTTAGAGTTTAGGATCTGAGACCGCCCTCGTGTCGGCTTTCTTTTGAGAATCCATCTTGTGATGGTAACCTTTGGTTATGAGACCTCCTTTATGTTGGCCTATCTTAGAGTTTAGGATCTGAGACCGCCCTCGTGTCGGTTTTCCTTCTAAAATCCATCTTGTGATGGTACCCTCGGGTTATGAAACCGCCTTCGTGTCGGCGTACCTTAGAGTTTAGGATCTGAGACCGTCCTCGTGTCGGCTTTCCTTTTGAAAATGCATCTTGTGATGGTAACCTCTGGTTATGAGACCGCCATCGTGTCGGCCTACCTTAGAGTTTAGGATCTGAAACCGTCCTCGTGTCGGCTTTCCTTCTAAAATCCATCATGCGATGGTACCTTCTGGTTATGAGACCGCCTTCGTGTCAGCCTACCTTAGAGTTTAGGATCTGAGACCGCCCTCGTGTCGGCTTTCCTTTGAAAATGCATTTTGTGATGGTAACCTCTGGTTATGAGACCGCCTTTATGTCGGCCTACCTTAGAGTTTAGGATCTGAGACCGCCCTCGTGTCGGCTTTCCTTCTAAAAACATCATGTGATGGTACCTTCTGGTTATGAGAC
Source organism: Lathyrus tuberosus (assembly GCA_022829125.1). NCBI lineage: Eukaryota > Viridiplantae > Streptophyta > Magnoliopsida > Fabales > Fabaceae > Lathyrus > Lathyrus tuberosus. The sequence continues at coordinate 13,163,839 of JALAZF010000038.1, forward strand.
CGCCTTCGTGTCGGCCTACCTTAGAGTTTAGGATCTGAGACCGCCCTCGTGTCAGCTTTCTTTTGAGAATGCATCTTGTGATGGTAACCTCTGGTTATGAGACCGCCTTCATGTTAGCCTACCTTAGAGTTTAGGATCTGAGACCGCACTCGTGTCGGCTTTCCTTCTAAAATCTATCTTGTGAAGGTGCCCCCTGGTTATGAGACCGCCTTCGTGTCGGCGTACCTTTGAGTTTAGGTTCTGAGACCGTCCTCGTGTTGGCTTTCCTTTTGAAAATCCATCTTGTGATGGTAACCTCTAGTCATGAGACCACCATCATGTCGGCCTACCTTAGAGTTTAGGATCTGAGATCGTCCTCGTGTGGGCTTTCCTTCTAAAATCCATCATGTGATGGTACCTTCTGGTTATGAAACCGCCTTCGTGTCAGCCTTCCTTAGAGTTTAGGATCTGAGACCGCCCTCGTGTCGGCTTTCCTTTGAAAATGCATTTTGTGATGGTAACCTCTGGTTATGAGACCGCCTTCATGTCGGCCTACCTTAGAGTTTAGGATCTGAGACCGCCCTCGTGTCGGCTTTCCTTCTAAAATCCATCATGTGATGGTACCTTCTGGTTATGAGACCGCCTTCGTGTCAGCCTACCTTAGAGTTTAGGATCTGAGACCGCCCTCGTGTCGGCTTTCTTTTGAGAATGCATCTTGTGATGGTAACCTTTGGTTATGAGACCGCCTTTATGTCGGCCTATCTTAGAGTTTAGGATCTGAGACCGCCCTCGTGTCGGTTTTCCTTCTAAAATCCATCTTGTGATGGTACCCTCTGGTTATGAAACCGCCTTCGTGTCGGCGTACCTTAGAGTTTAGGATCTGAGACCGTCCTCGTGTCGGCTTTCCTTTTGAAAATCCATCTTGTGATGGTAACCTCTGGTTATGAGACCGCCATCGTGTCGGCCTACCTTAGAGTTTAGGATCTGAAACCGTCCTCGTGTCGGCTTTCCTTCTAAAATCCATCATGCGATGGTACCTTCTGGTTATGAGACCGCCTTCGTGTCAGCCTTCCTTAGAGTTTAGGATCTGAGACCGCCCTCGTGTCGGCTTTCCTTTGAAAATGCATTTTGTGATGGTAACCTCTGGTTATGAGACCGCCTTCATGTCGGCCTACCTTAGAGTTTAGGATCTGAGACCGCCCTCGTGTCAGCATTCCTTCTAAAATCCATCATGTGATGGTACCTTCTGGTTATGAGACCGCCTTCGTGTCAGCCTACCTTAGAGTTTAGTATCTGAGACCGCCCTCGTGTCGGCTTTCTTTTGAGAATCCATCTTGTGATGGTAACCTTTGGTTATGAGACCGCCTTCATGTCAGCCTACCTTAGAGTTTAGGATCTGAGACCGCCCTCGTGTCGGCTTTCCTTATAAAAACATCATGTGATGGTACCTTCTGGTTATGAGACCGCCTTCGTGTCGGCCTACCTTAGAGTTTAGGATCTGAGACTGCCCTCGTGTCGGCTTTCTTTTGAGAATGCATCTTGTGATGGTAACCTCTGGTTATGAGACCGCCTTCATGTTAGCCTACCTTAGAGTTTAGGATCTGAGACCGCACTCGTGTCGGCTTTCCTTCTAAAATCTATCTTGTGAAGGTGCCCCCTGGTTATGAGACCGCCTTCGTGTCGGCGTACCTTTGAGTTTAGGTTCTGAGACCGTCCTCGTGTTGGCTTTCCTTTTGAAAATCCATCTTGTGATGGTAACCTCTAGTCATGAGACCACCATCATGTCGGCCTACCTTAGAGTTTAGGATCTGAGATCGTCCTCGTGTGGGCTTTCCTTCTAAAATCCATCATGTGATGGTATCTTCTGGTTATGAAACCGCCTTCGTGTCAGCCTTCCTTAGAGTTTAGGATCTGAGACCGCCCTCGTGTCGGCTTTCCTTTGAAAATGCATTTTGTGATGGTAACCTCTGGTTATGAGACCGCCTTCATGTCGGCCTACCTTAGAGTTTAGGATCTGAGACCGCCCTCGTGTCGGCTTTCCTTCTAAAATCCATCATGTGATGGTACCTTCTGGTTATGAGACCGCCTTCGTGTCAGCCTACCTTAGAGTTTAGGATCTGAGACCGCCCTCGTGTCGGCTTTCTTTTGAGAATGCATCTTGTGATGGTAACCTTTGGTTATGAGACCGCCTTTATGTCGGCCTATCTTAGAGTTTAGGATCTGAGACCGCCCTCGTGTCGGTTTTCCTTCTAAAATCCATCTTGTGATGGTACCCTCTGGTTATGAAACCTCCTTCGTGTCGGCGTACCTTAGAGTTTAGGATCTGAGACCGTCCTCGTGTCGGCTTTCCTTTTGAAAATCCATTTTGTGATGGTAACCTCTGGTTATGAGACCGCCATCGTGTCGGCCTACCTTAGAGTTTAGGATCTGAAACCGTCCTCGTGTCGGCTTTCCTTCTAAAATCCATCATGCGATGGTACCTTCTGGTTATGAGACCGCCTTCGTGTCAGCCTTCCTTAGAGTTTAGGATCTGAGACCGCCCTCGTGTCGGCTTTCCTTTGAAAATGCATTTTGTGATGGTAACCTCTGGTTATGAGACCGCCTTCATGTCGGCCTACCTTAGAGTTTAGGATCTGAGACCGCCCTCGTGTCGGCTTTCCTTCTAAAATCCATCATGTGATGGTACCTTCTGGTTATGAGACCGCCTTCGTGTCAGCCTACCTTAGAGTTTAGGATCTGAGACCGCCCTCGTGTCGGCTTTCTTTTGAGAATCCATCTTGTGATGGTAACCTTTGGTTATGAGACCGCCTTCATGTCAGCCTACCTTAGAGTTTAGGATCTGAGACCGCCCTCGTGTCGGCTTTCCTTCTAAAACCTATCTTGTGAAGGTACCCTCTGGTTATGAGACCGCCTTCGTGTCGGCGTACCTTTGAGTTTAGGTTCTGAGACCGTCCTCGTGTTGGCTTTCCTTTTGAAAATCCATCTTGTGATGGTAACCTCTAGTCATGAGACCACCATCGTGTCGGCCTACCTTAGAGTTTAGGATCTGAGACCGCCCTCGTGTCGGCTTTCCTTCTAAAATCCATCTTGTGATGGTAACATCTGGTTACGAGACTGCCTTCGTGTTGGCCTACCTTAGAAATTAGGATCTGAGACCGCCCTCGTGTCAGCTTTCCTTCTAAAATGCATCTTGTGATGGTAACCTCTAGTTATGAGATCGCCTTCGTGTCGGCCTACCTTATAGTTTAGGATCTGAGACAGCCTTCGTGTCAGCTTTCCTTTTGAATATCCATCTAGTGATCGTAGTCTCTGGTTATGAGACCGCCTTCGTGTCGGCCTACCTTAGAGTTTAGGATCTGAGACCGCCCTCGTGTCGGCTTTCCTTCTAAAATCCGTCTTGTGATGGTAACCTCTGGTTATGAGACCGCCTTCGTGTCGGCCTACCTTAGAGTTTAGGATCTGATACCGCCCTCGTGTCGGTTTTCCTTCTAAAATCCATCTTGTGATGGTACCCTCTAGTTATGAGACCGCCTTCGTGTCGGCGTACCTTAGAGTTTAGGATCTGAGACCGTCCTCGTGTCGGCTTTCCTTTTGAAAATCCATCTTGTGATGGTAACCTCTGGTTATGAGACCGCCATCGTGTCGGCCTACCTTAGAGTTTAGGATCTGAGATCGTCCTCGTGTGGGCTTTCCTTATAAAATCCATCATGTGATGGTACCTTCTGGTTATGAAACCGCCTTCGTGTCAGCCTTCCTTAGAGTTTAGGATCTGAGACCGCCCTCGTGTCGGCTTTCCTTTGAAAATGCATTTTGTGATGGTAACCTCTGGTTATGAGACCGCCTTCATGTCGGCCTACCTTAGAGTTTAGGATCTGAGACCGCCCTCGTGTCGGCTTTCCTTCTAAAATCCATCATGTGATGGTACCTTCTGGTTATGAGACCACCTTCGTGTCAGCCTACCTTAGAGTTTAGGATCTGAGACCGCCCTCGTGTCGGCTTTCTTTTGAGAATCCATCTTGTGATGGTAACCTTTGGTTATGAGACCTCCTTTATGTTGGCCTATCTTAGAGTTTAGGATCTGAGACCGCCCTCGTGTCGGTTTTCCTTCTAAAATCCATCTTGTGATGGTACCCTCGGGTTATGAAACCGCCTTCGTGTCGGCGTACCTTAGAGTTTAGGATCTGAGACCGTCCTCGTGTCGGCTTTCCTTTTGAAAATGCATCTTGTGATGGTAACCTCTGGTTATGAGACCGCCATCGTGTCGGCCTACCTTAGAGTTTAGGATCTGAAACCGTCCTCGTGTCGGCTTTCCTTCTAAAATCCATCATGCGATGGTACCTTCTGGTTATGAGACCGCCTTCGTGTCAGCCTACCTTAGAGTTTAGGATCTGAGACCGCCCTCGTGTCGGCTTTCCTTTGAAAATGCATTTTGTGATGGTAACCTCTGGTTATGAGACCGCCTTTATGTCGGCCTACCTTAGAGTTTAGGATCTGAGACCGCCCTCGTGTCGGCTTTCCTTCTAAAAACATCATGTGATGGTACCTTCTGGTTATGAGACCGCCTTCGTGTCGGCCTACCTTAGAGTTTAGGATCTGAGACCGCCCTCATGTCAGCTTTCTTTTGAGAATGCATCTTGTGATGGTAACCTCTGGTTATGAGACCGCCTTCATGTTAGCCTACCTTAGAGTTTAGGATCTGAGACCGCACTCGTGTCGGCTTTCCTTCTAAAATCTATCTTGTGAAGGTGCCCCCTGGTTATGAGACCGCCTTCGTGTCGGCGTACCTTTGAGTTTAGGTTCTGAGACCGTCCTCGTGTTGGCTTTCCTTTTGAAAATCCATCTTGTGATGGTAACCTCTAGTCATGAGACCACCATCATGTCGGCCTACCTTAGAGTTTAGGATCTGAGATCGTCCTCGTGTGGGCTTTCCTTCTAAAATCCATCATGTGATGGTACCTTCTGGTTATGAAACCGCCTTCGTGTCAGCCTTCCTTAGAGTTTAGGATCTGAGACCGCCCTCGTGTCGGCTTTCCTTTGAAAATGCATTTTGTGATGGTAACCTCTGGTTATGAGACCGCCTTCATGTCGGCCTACCTTAGAGTTTAGGATCTGAGACCGCCCTCGTGTCGGCTTTCCTTCTAAAATCCATCATGTGATGGTACCTTCTGGTTATGAGACCGCCTTCGTGTCAGCCTACCTTAGAGTTTAGGATCTGAGACCGCCCTCGTGTCGGCTTTCTTTTGAGAATGCATCTTGTGATGGTAACCTTTGGTTATGAGACCGCCTTTATGTCGGCCTATCTTAGAGTTTAGGATCTGAGACCGCCCTCGTGTCGGTTTTCCTTCTAAAATCCATCTTGTGATGGTACCCTCTGGTTATGAAACCGCCTTCGTGTCGGCGTACCTTAGAGTTTAGGATCTGAGACCGTCCTCGTGTCGGCTTTCCTTTTGAAAATCCATCTTGTGATGGTAACCTCTGGTTATGAGACCGCCATCGTGTCGGCCTACCTTAGAGTTTAGGATCTGAAAACCGTCCTCGTGTCGGCTTTCCTTCTAAAATCCATCATGCGATGGTACCTTCTGGTTATGAGACCGCCTTCGTGTCAGCCTTCCTTAGAGTTTAGGATCTGAGACCGCCCTCGTGTCGGCTTTCCTTTGAAAATGCATTTTGTGATGGTAACCTCTGGTTATGAGACCGCCTTCATGTCGGCCTACCTTAGAGTTTAGGATCTGAGACCGCCCTCGTGTCGGCATTCCTTCTAAAATCCATCATGTGATGGTACCTTCTGGTTATGAGACCGCCTTCGTGTCAGCCTACCTTAGAGTTTAGGATCTGAGACCGCCCTCGTGTCGGCTTTCTTTTGAGAATCCATCTTGTGATGGTAACCTTTGGTTATGAGACCGCCTTCATGTCAGCCTACCTTAGAGTTTAGGATCTGAGACCGCCCTCGTGTCGGCTTTCCTTCTAAAAACATCATGTGATGGTACCTTCTGGTTATGAGACCGCCTTCGTGTCGGCCTACCTTAGAGTTTAGGATCTGAGACTGCCCTCGTGTCGGCTTTCTTTTGAGAATGCATCTTGTGATGGTAACCTCTGGTTATGAGACCGCCTTCATGTTAGCCTACCTTAGAGTTTAGGATCTGAGACCGCACTCGTGTCGGCTTTCCTTCTAAAATCTATCTTGTGAAGGTGCCCCCTGGTTATGAGACCGCCTTCGTGTCGGCGTACCTTTGAGTTTAGGTTCTGAGACCGTCCTCGTGTTGGCTTTCCTTTTGAAAATCCATCTTGTGATGGTAACCTCTAGTCATGAGACCACCATCATGTCGGCCTACCTTAGAGTTTAGGATCTGAGATCGTCCTCGTGTGGGCTTTCCTTCTAAAATCCATCATGTGATGGTATCTTCTGGTTATGAAACCGCCTTCGTGTCAGCCTTCCTTAGAGTTTAGGATCTGAGACCGCCCTCGTGTCGGCTTTCCTTTGAAAATGCATTTTGTGATGGTAACCTCTGGATATGAGACCGCCTTCATGTCGGCCTACCTTAGAGTTTAGGATCTGAGACCGCCCTCGTGTCGGCTTTCCTTCTAAAATCCATCATGTGATGGTACCTTCTGGTTATGAGACCGCCTTCGTGTCAGCCTACCTTAGAGTTTAGGATCTGAGACCGCCCTCGTGTCGGCTTTCTTTTGAGAATGCATCTTGTGATGGTAACCTTTGGTTATGAGACCGCCTTTATGTCGGCCTATCTTAGAGTTTAGGATCTGAGACCGCCCTCGTGTCGGTTTTCCTTCTAAAATCCATCTTGTGATGGTACCCTCTGGTTATGAAACCGCCTTCGTGTCGGCGTACCTTAGAGTTTAGGATCTGAGACCGTCCTCGTGTCGGCTTTCCTTTTGAAAATCCATCTTGTGATGGTAACCTCTGGTTATGAGACCGCCATCGTGTCGGCCTACCTTAGAGTTTAGGATCTGAAACCGTCCTCGTGTCGGCTTTCCTTCTAAAATCCATCATGCGATGGTACCTTCTGGTTATGAGACCGCCTTCGTGTCAGCCTTCCTTAGAGTTTAGGATCTGAGACCGCCCTCGTGTCGGCTTTCCTTTGAAAATGCATTTTGTGATGGTAACCTCTGGTTATGAGACCGCCTTCATGTCGGCCTACCTTAGAGTTTAGGATCTGAGACCGCCCTCGTGTCGGCTTTCCTTCTAAAATCCATCATGTGATGGTACCTTCTGGTTATGAGACCGCCTTCGTGTCAGCCTACCTTAGAGTTTAGGATCTGAGACCGCCCTCGTGTCGGCTTTCTTTTGAGAATCCATCTTGTGATGGTAACCTTTGGTTATGAGACCGCCTTCATGTCAGCCTACCTTAGAGTTTAGGATCTGAGACCGCCCTCGTGTCGGCTTTCCTTCTAAAACCTATCTTGTGAAGGTACCCTCTGGTTATGAGACCGCCTTCGTGTCGGCGTACCTTTGAGTTTAGGTTCTGAGACCGTCCTCGTGTTGGCTTTCCTTTTGAAAATCCATCTTGTGATGGTAACCTCTAGTCATGAGACCACCATCGTGTCGGCCTACCTTAGAGTTTAGGATCTGAGACCGCCCTCGTGTCGGCTTTCCTTCTAAAATCCATCTTGTGATGGTAACATCTGGTTACGAGACTGCCTTCGTGTTGGCCTACCTTAGAAATTAGGATCTGAGACCGCCCTCGTGTCAGCTTTCCTTCTAAAATGCATCTTGTGATGGTAACCTCTAGTTATGAGATCGCCTTCGTGTCGGCCTACCTTATAGTTTAGGATCTGAGACAGCCTTCGTGTCAGCTTTCATTTTGAATATCCATCTAGTGATCGTAGTCTCTGGTTATGAGACCGCCTTCGTGTCGGCCTACCTTAGAGTTTAGGATCTGAGACCGCCCTCGTGTCGGCTTTCCTTCTAAAATCCGTCTTGTGATGGTAACCTCTGGTTATGAGACCGCCTTCGTGTCGGCCTACCTTAGAGTTTAGGATCTGATACCGCCCTCGTGTCGGTTTTCCTTCTAAAATCCATCTTGTGATGGTACCCTCTAGTTATGAGACCGCCTTCGTGTTGGCGTACCTTAGAGTTTAGGATCTGAGACCGTCCTCGTGTCGGCTTTCCTTTTGAAAATCCATCTTGTGATGGTAACCTCTGGTTATGAGACCGCCATCGTGTCGGCCTACCTTAGAGTTTAGGATCTGAGATCGTCCTCGTGTGGGCTTTCCTTATAAAATCCATCATGTGATGGTACCTTCTGGTTATGAAACCGCCTTCGTGTCAGCCTTCCTTAGAGTTTAGGATCTGAGACCGCCCTCGTGTCGGCTTTCCTTTGAAAATGCATTTTGTGATGGTAACCTCTGGTTATGAGACCGCCTTCATGTCGGCCTACCTTAGAGTTTAGGATCTGAGACCGCCCTCGTGTCGGCTTTCCTTCTAAAATCCATCATGTGATGGTACCTTCTGGTTATGAGACCGCCTTCGTGTCAGCCTACCTTAGAGTTTAGGATCTGAGACCGCCCTCGTGTCGGCTTTCTTTTGAGAATCCATCTTGTGATGGTAACCTTTGGTTATGAGACCTCCTTTATGTTGGCCTATCTTAGAGTTTAGGATCTGAGACCGCCCTCGTGTCGGTTTTCCTTCTAAAATCCATCTTGTGATGGTACCCTCGGGTTATGAAACCGCCTTCGTGTCGGCGTACATTAGAGTTTAGGATCTGAGACCGTCCTCGTGTCGGCTTTCCTTTTGAAAATGCATCTTGTGATGGTAACCTCTGGTTATGAGACCGCCATCGTGTCGGCCTACCTTAGAGTTTAGGATCTGAAACCGTCCTCGTGTCGGCTTTCCTTCTAAAATCCATCATTCGATGGTACCTTCTGGTTATGAGACCGCCTTCGTGTCAGCCTACCTTAGAGTTTAGGATCTGAGACCGCCCTCGTGTCGGCTTTCCTTTGAAAATGCATTTTGTGATGGTAACCTCTGGTTATGAGACCGCCTTTATGTCGGCCTACCTTAGAGTTTAGGATCTGAGACCGCCCTCGTGTCGGCTTTCCTTCTAAAAACATCATGTGATGGTACCTTCTGGTTATGAGACCGCCTTCGTGTCGGCCTACCTTAGAGTTTAGGATCTGAGACCGCCCTCGTGTCAGCTTTCTTTTGAGAATGCATCTTGTGATGGTAACCTCTGGTTATGAGACCGCCTTCATGTTAGCCTACCTTAGAGTTTAGGATCTGAGACCGCACTCGTGTCGGCTTTCCTTCTAAAATCTATCTTGTGAAGGTGCCCCCTGGTTATGAGACCGCCTTCGTGTCGGCGTACCTTTGAGTTTAGGTTCTGAGACCGTCCTCGTGTTGGCTTTCCTTTTGAAAATCCATCTTGTGATGGTAACCTCTAGTCATGAGACCACCATCATGTCGGCCTACCTTAGAGTTTAGGATCTGAGATCGTCCTCGTGTGGGCTTTCCTTCTAAAATCCATCATGTGATGGTACCTTCTGGTTATGAAACCGCCTTCGTGTCAGCCTTCCTTAGAGTTTAGGATCTGAGACCGCCCTCGTGTCGGCTTTCCTTTGAAAATGCATTTTGTGATGGTAACCTCTGGTTATGAGACCGCCTTCATGTCGGCCTACCTTAGAGTTTAGGATCTGAGACCGCCCTCGTGTCGGCTTTCCTTCTAAAATCCATCATGTGATGGTACCTTCTGGTTATGAGACCGCCTTCGTGTCAGCCTACCTTAGAGTTTAGGATCTGAGACCGCCCTCGTGTCGGCTTTCTTTTGAGAATGCATCTTGTGATGGTAACCTTTGGTTATGAGACCGCCTTTATGTCGGCCTATCTTAGAGTTTAGGATCTGAGACCGCCCTCGTGTCGGTTTTCCTTCTAAAATCCATCTTGTGATGGTACCCTCTGGTTATGAAACCGCCTTCGTGTCGGCGTACCTTAGAGTTTAGGATCTGAGACCGTCCTCGTGTCGGCTTTCCTTTTGAAAATCCATCTTGTGATGGTAACCTCTGGTTATGAGACCGCCATAGTGTCGGCCTACCTTAGAGTTTAGGATCTGAAACCGTCCTCGTGTCGGCTTTCCTTCTAAAATCCATCATGCGATGGTACCTTCTGGTTATGAGACCGCCATCGTGTCAGCCTTCCTTAGAGTTTAGGATCTGAGACCGCCCTCGTGTCGGCTTTCCTTTGAAAATGCATTTTGTGATGGTAACCTCTGGTTATGAGACCGCCTTCATGTCGGCCTACCTTAGAGTTTTGGATCTGAGACCGCCCTCGTGTCGGCTTTCCTTCTAAAATCCATCATGTGATGGTACCTTCTGGTTATGAGACCGCCATCGTGTCAGCCTTCCTTAGAGTTTAGGATCTGAGACCGCCCTCGTGTCGGCTTTCCTTTGAAAATGCATTTTGTGATGGTAACCTCTGGTTATGAGACCGCCTTCATGTCGGCCTACCTTAGAGTTTTGGATCTGAGACCGCCCTCGTGTCGGCTTTCCTTCTAAAATCCATCATGTGATGGTACCTTCTGGTTATGAGACCGCCTTCGTGTCAGCCTACCTTAGAGTTTAGGATCTGAGACCGCCCTCGTGTCGGCTTTCTTTTGAGAATCCATCTTGTGATGGTAACCTTTGGTTATGAGACCGCCTTCATGTCAGCCTACCTTAGAGTTTAGGATCTGAGACCGCCCTCGTGTCGGCTTTCCTTCTAAAACCTATCTTGTGAAGGTACCCTCTGGTTATGAGACCGCCTTCGTGTCGGCGTACCTTTGAGTTTAGGTTCTGAGACCGTCCTCGTGTTGGCTTTCCTTTTGAAAATCCATCTTGTGATGGTAACCTCTAGTCATGAGACCACCATCGTGTCGGCCTACCTTAGAGTTTAGGATCTGAGACCGCCCTCGTGTCGGCTTTCCTTCTAAAATCCATCTTGTGATGGTAACATCTGGTTACGAGACTGCCTTCGTGTTGGCCTACCTTAGAAATTAGGATCTGAGACCGCCCTCGTGTTAGCTTTCCTTCTAAAATGCATCTTATGATGGTAACCTCTAGTTATGAGATCGCCTTCGTGTCGGCCTACCTTATAGTTTAGGATCTGAGACAGCCTTCGTGTCGGCTTTCCTTTTGAATATCCATCTAGTGATCGTAGTCTCTGGTTATGAGACCGCCTTCGTGTCGGCCTACCTTAGAGTTTAGGATCTGAGACCGCCCTCGTGTCGGCTTTCCTTCTAAAATCCGTCTTGTGATGGTAACCTCTGGTTATGAGACCGCCTTCGTGTCGGCCTACCTTAGAGTTTAGGATCTGATACCGCCCTCGTGTCGGTTTTCCTTCTAAAATCCATCTTGTGATGGTACCCTCTAGTTATGAGACCGCCTTCGTGTCGGCGTACCTTAGAGTTTAGGATCTGAGACCGTCCTCGTGTCGGCTTTCCTTTTGAAAATCCATCTTGTGATGGTAACCTCTGGTTATGAGACCGCCATCGTGTCGGCCTACCTTAGAGTTTAGGATCTGAGATCGTCCTCGTGTGGACTTTCCTTATAAAATCCATCATGTGATGGTACCTTCTGGTTATGAAACCGCCTTCGTGTCAGCCTTCCTTAGAGTTTAGGATCTGAGACCGCCCTCGTGTCGACTTTCCTTTGAAAATGCATTTTGTGATGGTAACCTCTGGTTATGAGACCGCCTTCATGTCGGCCTACCTTAGAGTTTAGGATCTGAGACCGCCCTTGTGTCGGCTGTCCTTCTAAAATCCATCATGTGATGGTACCTTCTGGTTATGAGACCGCCTTCGTGTCAGCCTACCTTAGAGTTTAGGATATGAGACCGCCCTCGTGTCAGCTTTCTTTTGAGAATGCATCTTGTGATGGTAACCTCTGGTTATGAGACCGCCTTCATGTTAGCCTACCTTAGAGTTTAGGATCTGAGACCGCACTCGTGTCGGCTTTCCTTCTAAAATCTATCTTGTGAAGGTGCCCCCTGGTTATGAGACCGCCTTCGTGTCGGCGTACCTTTGAGTTTAGGTTCTGAGACCGTCCTCGTGTTGGCTTTCCTTTTGAAAATCCATCTTGTGATGGTAACCTCTAGTCATGAGACCACCATCATGTCGGCCTACCTTAGAGTTTAGGATCTGAGATCGTCCTCGTGTGGGCTTTCCTTCTAAAATCCATCTTGTGATGGTACCCTCTGGTTATGAAACCGCCTTCGTGTCGGCGTACCTTAGAGTTTAGGATCTGAGACCGTCCTCGTGTCGGCTTTCCTTTTGAAAATCCATCTTGTGATGGTAACCTCTGGTTATGAGACCGCCATAGTGTCGGCCTACCTTAGAGTTTAGGATCTGAAACCGTCCTCGTGTCGGCTTTCCTTCTAAAATCCATCATGCGATGGTACCTTCTGGTTATGAGACCGCCATCGTGTCAGCCTTCCTTAGAGTTTAGGATCTGAGACCGCCCTCGTGTCGGCTTTCCTTTGAAAATGCATTTTGTGATGGTAACCTCTGGTTATGAGACCGCCTTCATGTCGGCCTACCTTAGAGTTTTGGATCTGAGACCGCCCTCGTGTCGGCTTTCCTTCTAAAATCCATCATGTGATGGTACCTTCTGGTTATGAGACCGCCATCGTGTCAGCCTTCCTTAGAGTTTAGGATCTGAGACCGCCCTCGTGTCGGCTTTCCTTTGAAAATGCATTTTGTGATGGTAACCTCTGGTTATGAGACCGCCTTCATGTCGGCCTACCTTAGAGTTTTGGATCTGAGACCGCCCTCGTGTCGGCTTTCCTTCTAAAATCCATCATGTGATGGTACCTTCTGGTTATGAGACCGCCTTCGTGTCAGCCTACCTTAGAGTTTAGGATCTGAGACCGCCCTCGTGTCGGCTTTCTTTTGAGAATCCATCTTGTGATGGTAACCTTTGGTTATGAGACCGCCTTCATGTCAGCCTACCTTAGAGTTTAGGATCTGAGACCGCCCTCGTGTCGGCTTTCCTTCTAAAACCTATCTTGTGAAGGTACCCTCTGGTTATGAGACCGCCTTCGTGTCGGCGTACCTTTGAGTTTAGGTTCTGAGACCGTCCTCGTGTTGGCTTTCCTTTTGAAAATCCATCTTGTGATGGTAACCTCTAGTCATGAGACCACCATCGTGTCGGCCTACCTTAGAGTTTAGGATCTGAGACCGCCCTCGTGTCGGCTTTCCTTCTAAAATCCATCTTGTGATGGTAACATCTGGTTACGAGACTGCCTTCGTGTTGGCCTACCTTAGAAATTAGGATCTGAGACCGCCCTCGTGTTAGCTTTCCTTCTAAAATGCATCTTATGATGGTAACCTCTAGTTATGAGATCGCCTTCGTGTCGGCCTACCTTATAGTTTAGGATCTGAGACAGCCTTCGTGTCGGCTTTCCTTTTGAATATCCATCTAGTGATCGTAGTCTCTGGTTATGAGACCGCCTTCGTGTCGGCCTACCTTAGAGTTTAGGATCTGAGACCGCCCTCGTGTCGGCTTTCCTTCTAAAATCCGTCTTGTGATGGTAACCTCTGGTTATGAGACCGCCTTCGTGTCGGCCTACCTTAGAGTTTAGGATCTGATACCGCCCTCGTGTCGGTTTTCCTTCTAAAATCCATCTTGTGATGGTACCCTCTAGTTATGAGACCGCCTTCGTGTCGGCGTACCTTAGAGTTTAGGATCTGAGACCGTCCTCGTGTCGGCTTTCCTTTTGAAAATCCATCTTGTGATGGTAACCTCTGGTTATGAGACCGCCATCGTGTCGGCCTACCTTAGAGTTTAGGATCTGAGATCGTCCTCGTGTGGACTTTCCTTATAAAATCCATCATGTGATGGTACCTTCTGGTTATGAAACCGCCTTCGTGTCAGCCTTCCTTAGAGTTTAGGATCTGAGACCGCCCTCGTGTCGACTTTCCTTTGAAAATGCATTTTGTGATGGTAACCTCTGGTTATGAGACCGCCTTCATGTCGGCCTACCTTAGAGTTTAGGATCTGAGACCGCCCTTGTGTCGGCTGTCCTTCTAAAATCCATCATGTGATGGTACCTTCTGGTTATGAGACCGCCTTCGTGTCAGCCTACCTTAGAGTTTAGGATATGAGACCGCCCTCGTGTCAGCTTTCTTTTGAGAATGCATCTTGTGATGGTAACCTCTGGTTATGAGACCGCCTTCATGTTAGCCTACCTTAGAGTTTAGGATCTGAGACCGCACTCGTGTCGGCTTTCCTTCTAAAATCTATCTTGTGAAGGTGCCCCCTGGTTATGAGACCGCCTTCGTGTCGGCGTACCTTTGAGTTTAGGTTCTGAGACCGTCCTCGTGTTGGCTTTCCTTTTGAAAATCCATCTTGTGATGGTAACCTCTAGTCATGAGACCACCATCATGTCGGCCTACCTTAGAGTTTAGGATCTGAGATCGTCCTCGTGTGGGCTTTCCTTCTAAAATCCATCATGTGATGGTACCTTCTGGTTATGAAACCGCCTTCGTGTCAGCCTTCCTTAGAGTTTAGGATCTGAGACCGCCCTCGTGTCGGCTTTCCTTTGAAAATGCATTTTGTGATGGAAACCTCTGGTTATGAGACCGCCTTCATGTCGGCCTACCTTAGAGTTTAGGATCTGAGACCGCCCTCGTGTCGGCTTTCCTTCTAAAATCCATCATGTGATGGTACCTTCTGGTTATGAGACCGCCTTCGTGTCAGCCTACCTTAGAGTTTAGGATCTGAGACCGCCCTCGTGTCGGCTTTCTTTTGAGAATGCATCTTGTGATGGTAACCTTTGGTTATGAGACCGCCTTTATGTCGGCCTATCTTAGAGTTTAGGATCTGAGACCGCCCTCGTGTCGGTTTTCCTTCTAAAATCCATCTTGTGATGGTACCCTCTGGTTATGAAACCGCCTTCGTGTCGGCGTACCTTAGAGTTTAGGATCTGAGACCGTCCTCGTGTCGGCTTTCCTTCTAAAATCCATCATGCGATGGTACCTTCGGGTTATGAGACCGCCATCGTGTCAGCCTTCCTTAGAGTTTAGGATCTGAGACCGCCCTCGTGTCGGCTTTCCTTTGAAAATGCATTTTGTGATGGTAACCTCTGGTTATGAGACCGCCTTCATGTCGGCCTACCTTAGAGTTTTGGATCTGAGACCGCCCTCGTGTCGGCTTTCCTTCTAAAATCCATCATGTGATGGTACCTTCTGGTTATGAGACCGCCATCGTGTCAGCCTTCCTTAGAGTTTAGGATCTGAGACCGCCCTCGTGTCGGCTTTCCTTTGAAAATGCATTTTGTGATGGTAACCTCTGGTTATGAGACCGCCTTCATGTCGGCCTACCTTAGAGTTTTGGATCTGAGACCGCCCTCGTGTCGGCTTTCCTTCTAAAATCCATCATGTGATGGTACCTTCTGGTTATGAGACCGCCTTCGTGTCAGCCTACCTTAGAGTTTAGGATCTGAGACCGCCCTCGTGTCGGCTTTCTTTTGAGAATGCATCTTGTGATGGTAACCTTTGGTTATGAGACCGCCTTTATGTCGGCCTATCTTAGAGTTTAGGATCTGAGACCGCCCTCGTGTCGGTTTTCCTTCTAAAATCCATCTTGTGATGGTACCCTCTGGTTATGAAACCGCCTTCGTGTCGGCGTACCTTAGAGTTTAGGATCTGAGACCGTCCTCGTGTCGGCTTTCCTTCTAAAATCCATCATGCGATGGTACCTTCGGGTTATGAGACCGCCATCGTGTCAGCCTTCCTTAGAGTTTAGGATCTGAGACCGCCCTCGTGTCGGCTTTCCTTTGAAAATGCATTTTGTGATGGTAACCTCTGGTTATGAGACCGCCTTCATGTCGGCCTACCTTAGAGTTTTGGATCTGAGACCGCCCTCGTGTCGGCTTTCCTTCTAAAATCCATCATGTGATGGTACCTTCTGGTTATGAGACCGCCATCGTGTCAGCCTTCCTTAGAGTTTAGGATCTGAGACCGCCCTCGTGTCGGCTTTCCTTTGAAAATGCATTTTGTGATGGTAACCTCTGGTTATGAGACCGCCTTCATGTCGGCCTACCTTAGAGTTTTGGATCTGAGACCGCCCTCGTGTCGGCTTTCCTTCTAAAATCCATCATGTGATGGTACCTTCTGGTTATGAGACCGCCTTCGTGTCAGCCTACCTTAGAGTTTAGGATATGAGACCGCCCTCGTGTCGGCTTTCTTTTGAGAATGCATCTTGTGATGGTAACCTCTGGTTATGAGACCGCCTTCATGTTAGCCTACCTTAGAGTTTAGGATCTGAGACCGCACTCGTGTCGGCTTTCCTTCTAAAATCTATCTTGTGAAGGTGCCCCCTGGTTATGAGACCGCCTTCGTGTCGGCGTACCTTTGAGTTTAGGTTCTGAGACCGTCCTCGTGTTGGCTTTCCTTTTGAAAATCCATCTTGTGATGGTAACCTCTAGTCATGAGACCACCATCATGTCGGCCTACCTTAGAGTTTAGGATCTGAGATCGTCCTCGTGTGGGCTTTCCTTCTAAAATCCATCATGTGATGGTACCTTCTGGTTATGAAACCGCCTTCGTGTCAGCCTTCCTTAGAGTTTAGGATCTGAGACCGCCCTCGTGTCGGCTTTCCTTTGAAAATGCATTTTGTGATGGTAACCTCTGGTTATGAGACCGCCTTCGTGTCGGCCTACCTTAGAGTTTAGGATCTGAGACCGCCCTCGTGTCGGCTTTCCTTCTAAAATCCATCATGTGATGGTACCTTCTGGTTATGAGACCGCCTTCGTGTCAGCCTACCTTAGAGTTTAGGATCTGAGACCGCCCTCGTGTCGGCTTTCTTTTGAGAATGCATCTTGTGATGGTAACCTTTGGTTATGAGACCGCCTTTATGTCGGCCTATCTTAGAGTTTAGGATCTGAGACCGCCCTCGTGTCGGTTTTCCTTCTAAAATCCATCTTGTGATGGTACCCTCTGGTTATGAAACCGCCTTCGTGTCGGCGTACCTTAGAGTTTAGGATCTGAGACCGTCCTCGTGTCGGCTTTCCTTCTAAAATCCATCATGCGATGGTACCTTCGGGTTATGAGACCGCCATCGTGTCAGCCTTCCTTAGAGTTTAGGATCTGAGACCGCCCTCGTGTCGGCTTTCCTTTGAAAATGCATTTTGTGATGGTAACCTCTGGTTATGAGACCGCCTTCATGTCGGCCTACCTTAGAGTTTTGGATCTGAGACCGCCCTCGTGTCGGCTTTCCTTCTAAAATCCATCATGTGATGGTACCTTCTGGTTATGAGACCGCCATCGTGTCAGCCTTCCTTAGAGTTTAGGATCTGAGACCGCCCTCGTGTCGGCTTTCCTTTGAAAATGCATTTTGTGATGGTAACCTCTGGTTATGAGACCGCCTTCATGTCGGCCTACCTTAGAGTTTTGGATCTGAGACCGCCCTCGTGTCGGCTTTCCTTCTAAAATCCATCATGTGATGGTACCTTCTGGTTATGAGACCGCCTTCGTGTCAGCCTACCTTAGAGTTTAGGATCTGAGACCGCCCTCGTGTCGGCTTTCTTTTGAGAATCCATCTTGTGATGGTAACCTTTGGTTATGAGACCGCCTTCATGTCAGCCTACCTTAGAGTTTAGGATCTGAGACCGCCCTCGTGTCGGCTTTCCTTCTAAAACCTATCTTGTGAAGGTACCCTCTGGTTATGAGACCGCCTTCGTGTCGGCGTACCTTTGAGTTTAGGTTCTGAGACCGTCCTCGTGTTGGCTTTCCTTTTGAAAATCCATCTTGTGATGGTAACCTCTAGTCATGAGACCACCATCGTGTCGGCCTACCTTAGAGTTTAGGATCTGAGACCGCCCTCGTGTCGGCTTTCCTTCTAAAATCCATCTTGTGATGGTAACATCTGGTTACGAGACTGCCTTCGTGTTGGCCTACCTTAGAAATTAGGATCTGAGACCGCCCTCGTGTTAGCTTTCCATCTAAAATGCATCTTATGATGGTAACCTCTAGTTATGAGATCGCCTTCGTGTCGGCCTACCTTATAGTTTAGGATCTGAGACAGCCTTCGTGTCGGCTTTCCTTTTGAATATCCATCTAGTGATCGTAGTCTCTGGTTATGAGACCGCCTTCGTGTCGGCCTACCTTAGAGTTTAGGATCTGAGACCGCCCTCGTGTCGGCTTTCCTTCTAAAATCCGTCTTGTGATGGTAACCTCTGGTTATGAGACCGCCTTCGTGTCGGCCTACCTTAGAGTTTAGGATCTGATACCGCCCTCGTGTCGGTTTTCCTTCTAAAATCCATCTTGTGATGGTACCCTCTAGTTATGAGACCGCCTTCGTGTCGGCGTACCTTAGAGTTTAGGATCTGAGACCGTCCTCGTGTCGGCTTTCCTTTTGAAAATCCATCTTGTGATGGTAACCTCTGGTTATGAGACCGCCATCGTGTCGGCCTACCTTAGAGTTTAGGATCTGAGATCGTCCTCGTGTGGGCTTTCCTTATAAAATCCATCATGTGATGGTACCTTCTGGTTATGAAACCGCCTTCGTGTCAGCCTTCCTTAGAGTTTAGGATCTGAGACCGCCCTCGTGTCGGCTTTCCTTTGAAAATGCATTTTGTGATGGTAACCTCTGGTTATGAGACCGCCTTCATGTCGGCCTACCTTAGAGTTTAGGATCTGAGACCGCCCTCGTGTCGGCTTTCCTTCTAAAATCCATCATGTGATGGTACCTTCTGGTTATGAGACCGCCTTCGTGTCAGCCTACCTTAGAGTTTAGGATATGAGACCGCCCTCGTGTCAGCTTTCTTTTGAGAATGCATCTTGTGATGGTAACCTCTGGTTATGAGACCGCCTTCATGTTAGCCTACCTTAGAGTTTAGGATCTGAGACCGCACTCGTGTCGGCTTTCCTTCTAAAATCTATCTTGTGAAGGTGCCCCCTGGTTATGAGACCGCCTTCGTGTCGGCGTACCTTTGAGTTTAGGTTCTGAGACCGTCCTCGTGTTGGCTTTCCTTTTGAAAATCCATCTTGTGATGGTAACCTCTAGTCATGAGACCACCATCATGTCGGCCTACCTTAGAGTTTAGGATCTGAGATCGTCCTCGTGTGGGCTTTCCTTCTAAAATCCATCATGTGATGGTACCTTCTGGTTATGAAACCGCCTTCGTGTCAGCCTTCCTTAGAGTTTAGGATCTGAGACCGCCCTCGTGTCGGCTTTCCTTTGAAAATGCATTTTGTGATGGTAACCTCTGGTTATGAGACCGCCTTCATGTCGGCCTACCTTAGAGTTTTGGATCTGAGACCGCCCTCGTGTCGGCTTTCCTTCTAAAATCCATCATGTGATGGTACCTTCTGGTTATGAGACCGCCTTCGTGTCAGCCTACCTTAGAGTTTAGGATCTGAGACCGCCCTCGTGTCGGCTTTCTTTTGAGAATCCATCTTGTGATGGTAACCTTTGGTTATAAGACCGCCTTCATGTCAGCCTACCTTAGAGTTTAGGATCTGAGACCGCCCTCGTGTCGGCTTTCCTTCTAAAACCTATCTTGTGAAGGTACCCTCTGGTTATGAGACCGCCTTCGTGTCGGCGTACCTTTGAGTTTAGGTTCTGAGACCGTCCTCGTGTTGGCTTTCCTTTTGAAAATCCATCTTGTGATGGTAACCTCTAGTCATGAGACCACCATCGTGTCGGCCTACCTTAGAGTTTAGGATCTGAGACCGCCCTCGTGTCGGCTTTCCTTCTAAAATCCATCTTGTGATGGTAACATCTGGTTACGAGACTGCCTTCGTGTTGGCCTACCTTAGAAATTAGGATCTGAGACCGCCCTCGTGTTAGCTTTCCATCTAAAATGCATCTTATGATGGTAACCTCTAGTTATGAGATCGCCTTCGTGTCGGCCTACCTTATAGTTTAGGATCTGAGACAGCCTTCGTGTCGGCTTTCCTTTTGAATATCCATCTAGTGATCGTAGTCTCTGGTTATGAGACCGCCTTCGTGTCGGCCTACCTTAGAGTTTAGGATCTGAGACCGCCCTCGTGTCGGCTTTCCTTCTAAAATCCGTCTTGTGATGGTAACCTCTGGTTATGAGACCGCCTTCGTGTCGGCCTACCTTAGAGTTTAGGATCTGATACCGCCCTCGTGTCGGTTTTCCTTCTAAAATCCATCTTGTGATGGTACCCTCTAGTTATGAGACCGCCTTCGTGTCGGCGTACCTTAGAGTTTAGGATCTGAGACCGTCCTCGTGTCGGCTTTCCTTTTGAAAATCCATCTTGTGATGGTAACCTCTG
This sequence comes from Lathyrus tuberosus, assembly GCA_022829125.1. Taxonomy (NCBI): domain Eukaryota; kingdom Viridiplantae; phylum Streptophyta; class Magnoliopsida; order Fabales; family Fabaceae; genus Lathyrus; species Lathyrus tuberosus. The sequence goes on from JALAZF010000038.1 coordinate 13,184,049, forward strand.
GTTATGAGACCGCCATCGTGTCGGCCTACCTTAGAGTTTAGGATCTGAGATCGTCCTCGTGTGGGCTTTCCTTATAAAATCCATCATGTGATGGTACCTTCTGGTTATGAAACCGCCTTCGTGTCAGCCTTCCTTAGAGTTTAGGATCTGAGACCGCCCTCGTGTCGGCTTTCCTTTGAAAATGCATTTTGTGATGGTAACCTCTGGTTATGAGACCGCCTTCATGTCGGCCTACCTTAGAGTTTAGGATCTGAGACCGCCCTCGTGTCGGCTTTCCTTCTAAAATCCATCATGTGATGGTACCTTCTGGTTATGAGACCGCCTTCGTGTCAGCCTACCTTAGAGTTTAGGATATGAGACCGCCCTCGTGTCAGCTTTCTTTTGAGAATGCATCTTGTGATGGTAACCTCTGGTTATGAGACCGCCTTCATGTTAGCCTACCTTAGAGTTTAGGATCTGAGACCGCACTCGTGTCGGCTTTCCTTCTAAAATCTATCTTGTGAAGGTGCCCCCTGGTTATGAGACCGCCTTCGTGTCGGCGTACCTTTGAGTTTAGGTTCTGAGACCGTCCTCGTGTTGGCTTTCCTTTTGAAAATCCATCTTGTGATGGTAACCTCTAGTCATGAGACCACCATCATGTCGGCCTACCTTAGAGTTTAGGATCTGAGATCGTCCTCGTGTGGGCTTTCCTTCTAAAATCCATCATGTGATGGTACCTTCTGGTTATGAAACCGCCTTCGTGTCAGCCTTCCTTAGAGTTTAGGATCTGAGACCGCCCTCGTGTCGGCTTTCCTTTGAAAATGCATTTTGTGATGGTAACCTCTGGTTATGAGACCGCCTTCATGTCGGCCTACCTTAGAGTTTAGGATCTGAGACCGCCCTCGTGTCGGCTTTCCTTCTAAAATCCATCATGTGATGGTACCTTCTGGTTATGAGACCGCCTTCGTGTCAGCCTACCTTAGAGTTTAGGATCTGAGACCGCCCTCGTGTCGGCTTTCTTTTGAGAATGCATCTTGTGATGGTAACCTTTGGTTATGAGACCGCCTTTATGTCGGCCTATCTTAGAGTTTAGGATCTGAGACCGCCCTCGTGTCGGTTTTCCTTCTAAAATCCATCTTGTGATGGTACCCTCTGGTTATGAAACCGCCTTCGTGTCGGCGTACCTTAGAGTTTAGGATCTGAGACCGTCCTCGTGTCGGCTTTCCTTTTGAAAATCCATCTTGTGATGGTAACCTCTGGTTATGAGACCGCCATCGTGTCGGCCTACCTTAGAGTTTAGGATCTGAAACCGTCCTCGTGTCGGCTTTCCTTCTAAAATCCATCATGCGATGGTACCTTCTGGTTATGAGACCGCCATCGTGTCAGCCTTCCTTAGAGTTTAGGATCTGAGACCGCCCTCGTGTCGGCTTTCCTTTGAAAATGCATTTTGTGATGGTAACCTCTGGTTATGAGACCGCCTTCATGTCGGCCTACCTTAGAGTTTTGGATCTGAGACCGCCCTCGTGTCGGCTTTCCTTCTAAAATCCATCATGTGATGGTACCTTCTGGTTATGAGACCGCCTTCGTGTCAGCCTACCTTAGAGTTTAGGATTTGAGACCGCCCTCGTGTCGGCTTTCTTTTGAGAATCCATCTTGTGATGGTAACCTTTGGTTATGAGACCGCCTTTATGTCGGCCTATCTTAGAGTTTAGGATCTGAGACCGCCCTCGTGTCGGTTTTCCTTCTAAAATCCATCTTGTGATGGTTCCCTCTGGTTATGAAACCGCCTTCGTGTCGGCGTACCTTAGAGTTTAGGATCTGAGACCGTCCTCGTGTCGGCTTTCCTTTTGAAAATGCATCTTGTGATGGTAACCTCTGGTTATGGGACCGCCATCGTGTCGGCCTACCTTAGAGTTTAGGATCTGAAACCGTCCTCGTGTCGGCTTTCCTTCTAAAATCCATCATGCGATGGTACCTTCTGGTTATGAGACCGCCTTCGTGTCAGCCTACCTTAGAGTTTAGGATCTGAGACCGCCCTCGTGTCGCTTTCCTTTGAAAATGCATTTTGTGATGGTAACCTCTGGTTATGAGACCGCCTTTATGTCGGCCTACCTTAGAGTTTAGGATCTGAGACCGCCCTCGTGTCGGCTTTCCTTCTAAATCCATCATGTGATGGTACCTTCTGGTTATGAGACCGCCTTCGTGTCGGCCTACCTTAGAGTTTAGGATCTGAGACCGCCCTCGTGTCGGCTTTCTTTTGAGAATGCATCTTGTGATGGTAACCTCTGGTTATGAGACCGCCTTCATGTTAGCCTACCTTAGAGTTTAGGATCTGAGACCGCACTCGTGTCGGCTTTCCTTCTAAAATCTATCTTGTGAAGGTGCCCCCTGGTTATGAGACCGCCTTCGTGTCGGCGTACCTTTGAGTTTAGGTTCTGAGACCGTCCTCGTGTTGGCTTTCCTTTTGAAAATCCATCTTGTGATGGTAACCTCTAGTCATGAGACCACCATCATGTCGGCCTACCTTAGAGTTTAGGATCTGAGATCGTCCTCGTGTGGGCTTTCCTTCTAAAATCCATCATGTGATGGTACCTTCTGGTTATGAAACCGCCTTCGTGTCAGCCTTCCTTAGAGTTTAGGATCTGAGACCGCCCTCGTGTCGGCTTTCCTTTGAAAATGCATTTTGTGATGGTAACCTCTGGTTATGAGACCGCCTTCATGTCGGCCTACCTTAGAGTTTAGGATCTGAGACCGCCCTCGTGTCGGCTTTCCTTCTAAAATCCATCATGTGATGGTACCTTCTGGTTATGAGACCGCCTTCGTGTCAGCCTACCTTAGAGTTTAGGATCTGAGACCGCCCTCGTGTCGGCTTTCTTTTGAGAATGCATCTTGTGATGGTAACCTTTGGTTATGAGACCGCCTTTATGTCGGCCTATCTTAGAGTTTAGGATCTGAGACCGCCCTCGTGTCGGTTTTCCTTCTAAAATCCATCTTGTGATGGTACCCTCTGGTTATGAAACCGCCTTCGTGTCGGCGTACCTTAGAGTTTAGGATCTGAGACCGTCCTCGTGTCGGCTTTCCTTTTGAAAATCCATCTTGTGATGGTAACCTCTGGTTATGAGACCGCCATCGTGTCGGCCTACCTTAGAGTTTAGGATCTGAAACCGTCCTCGTGTCGGCTTTCCTTCTAAAATCCATCATGCGATGGTACCTTCTGGTTATGAGACCGCCATCGTGTCAGCCTTCCTTAGAGTTTAGGATCTGAGACCGCCCTCGTGTCGGCTTTCCTTTGAAAATGCATTTTGTGATGGTAACCTCTGGTTATGAGACCGCCTTCATGTCGGCCTACCTTAGAGTTTTGGATCTGAGACCGCCCTCGTGTCGGCTTTCCTTCTAAAATCCATCATGTGATGGTACCTTCTGGTTATGAGACCGCCTTCGTGTCAGCCTACCTTAGAGTTTAGGATTTGAGACCGCCCTCGTGTCGGCTTTCTTTTGAGAATCCATCTTGTGATGGTAACCTTTGGTTATGAGACCGCCTTTATGTCGGCCTATCTTAGAGTTTAGGATCTGAGACCGCCCTCGTGTCGGTTTTCCTTCTAAAATCCATCTTGTGATGGTTCCCTCTGGTTATGAAACCGCCTTCGTGTCGGCGTACCTTAGAGTTTAGGATCTGAGACCGTCCTCGTGCCGGCTTTCCTTTTGAAAATGCATCTTGTGATGGTAACCTCTGGTTATGGGACCGCCATCGTGTCGGCCTACCTTAGAGTTTAGGATCTGAAACCGTCCTCGTGTCGGCTTTCCTTCTAAAATCCATCATGTGATGGTACCTTCTGGTTATGAAACCGCCTTCGTGTCAGCCTTCCTTAGAGTTTAGGATCTGAGACCGCCCTCGTGTCGGCTTTCCTTTGAAAATGCATTTTGTGATGGTAACCTCTGGTTATGAGACCGCCTTCATGTCGGCCTACCTTAGAGTTTAGGATCTGAGACCGCCCTCGTGTCGGCTTTCCTTCTAAAATCCATCATGTGATGGTACCTTCTGGTTATGAGACCGCCTTCGTGTCAGCCTACCTTAGAGTTTAGGATCTGAGACCGCCCTCGTGTCGGCTTTCTTTTGAGAATGCATCTTGTGATGGTAACCTTTGGTTATGAGACCGCCTTTATGTCGGCCTATCTTAGAGTTTAGGATCTGAGACCGCCCTCGTGTCGGTTTTCCTTCTAAAATCCATCTTGTGATGGTACCCTCTGGTTATGAAACCGCCTTCGTGTCGGCGTACCTTAGAGTTTAGGATCTGAGACCGTCCTCGTGTCGGCTTTCCTTTTGAAAATCCATCTTGTGATGGTAACCTCTGGTTATGAGACCGCCATCGTGTCGGCCTACCTTAGAGTTTAGGATCTGAAACCGTCCTCGTGTCGGCTTTCCTTCTAAAATCCATCATGCGATGGTACCTTCTGGTTATGAGACCGCCATCGTGTCAGCCTTCCTTAGAGTTTAGGATCTGAGACCGCCCTCGTGTCGGCTTTCCTTTGAAAATGCATTTTGTGATGGTAACCTCTGGTTATGAGACCGCCTTCATGTCGGCCTACCTTAGAGTTTTGGATCTGAGACCGCCCTCGTGTCGGCTTTCCTTCTAAAATCCATCATGTGATGGTACCTTCTGGTTATGAGACCGCCTTCGTGTCAGCCTACCTTAGAGTTTAGGATTTGAGACCGCCCTCGTGTCGGCTTTCTTTTGAGAATCCATCTTGTGATGGTAACCTTTGGTTATGAGACCGCCTTTATGTCGGCCTATCTTAGAGTTTAGGATCTGAGACCGCCCTCGTGTCGGTTTTCCTTCTAAAATCCATCTTGTGATGGTTCCCTCTGGTTATGAAACCGCCTTCGTGTCGGCGTACCTTAGAGTTTAGGATCTGAGACCGTCCTCGTGTCGGCTTTCTTTTGAGAATGCATCTTGTGATGGTAACCTTTGGTTATGAGACCGCCTTTATGTCGGCCTATCTTAGAGTTTAGGATCTGAGACCGCCCTCGTGTCGGTTTTCCTTCTAAAATCCATCTTGTGATGGTACCCTCTGGTTATGAAACCGCCTTCGTGTCGGCGTACCTTAGAGTTTAGGATCTGAGACCGTCCTCGTGTCGGCTTTCCTTTTGAAAATCCATCTTGTGATGGTAACCTCTGGTTATGAGACCGCCATCGTGTCGGCCTACCTTAGAGTTTAGGATCTGAAACCGTCCTCGTGTCGGCTTTCCTTCTAAAATCCATCATGCGATGGTACCTTCTGGTTATGAGACCGCCATCGTGTCAGCCTTCCTTAGAGTTTAGGATCTGAGACCGCCCTCGTGTCGGCTTTCCTTTGAAAATGCATTTTGTGATGGTAACCTCTGGTTATGAGACCGCCTTCATGTCGGCCTACCTTAGAGTTTTGGATCTGAGACCGCCCTCGTGTCGGCTTTCCTTCTAAAATCCATCATGTGATGGTACCTTCTGGTTATGAGACCGCCTTCGTGTCAGCCTACCTTAGAGTTTAGGATTTGAGACCGCCCTCGTGTCGGCTTTCTTTTGAGAATCCATCTTGTGATGGTAACCTTTGGTTATGAGACCGCCTTTATGTCGGCCTATCTTAGAGTTTAGGATCTGAGACCGCCCTCGTGTCGGTTTTCCTTCTAAAATCCATCTTGTGATGGTTCCCTCTGGTTATGAAACCGCCTTCGTGTCGGCGTACCTTAGAGTTTAGGATCTGAGACCGTCCTCGTGCCGGCTTTCCTTTTGAAAATGCATCTTGTGATGGTAACCTCTGGTTATGGGACCGCCATCGTGTCGGCCTACCTTAGAGTTTAGGATCTGAAACCGTCCTCGTGTCGGCTTTCCTTCTAAAATCCATCATGCGATGGTACCTTCTGGTTATGAGACCGCCTTCGTGTCAGCCTACCTTAGAGTTTAGGATCTGAGACCGCCCTCGTGTCGCTTTCCTTTGAAAATGCATTTTGTGATGGTAACCTCTGGTTATGAGACCGCCTTTATGTCGGCCTACCTTAGAGTTTAGGATCTGAGACCGCCCTCGTGTCGGCTTTCCTTCTAAAAACATCATGTGATGGTACCTTCTGGTTATGAGACCGCCTTCGTGTCGGCCTACCTTAGAGTTTAGGATCTGAGACCGCCCTCGTGTCGGCTTTCTTTTGAGAATGCATCTTGTGATGGTAACCTCTGGTTATGAGACCGCCTTCATGTTAGCCTACCTTAGAGTTTAGGATCTGAGACCGCACTCGTGTCGGCTTTCCTTCTAAAATCTATCTTGTGAAGGTGCCCTCTGGTTATGAGACCGCCTTCGTGTCGGCGTACCTTTGAGTTTAGGTTCTGAGACCGTCCTCGTGTTGGCTTTCCTTTTGAAAATCCATCTTGTGATGGTAACCTCTAGTCATGAGACCACCATCATGTCGGCCTACCTTAGAGTTTAGGATCTGAGATCGTCCTCGTGTGGGCTTTCCTTCTAAAATCCATCATGTGATGGTACCTTCTGGTTATGAAACCGCCTTCGTGTCAGCCTTCCTTAGAGTTTAGGATCTGAGACCGCCCTCGTGTCGGCTTTCCTTTGAAAATGCATTTTGTGATGGTAACCTCTGGTTATGAGACCGCCTTCATGTCGGCCTACCTTAGAGTTTAGGATCTGAGACCGCCCTCGTGTCGGTTTTCCTTCTAAAATCCATCTTGTGATGGTACCCTCTGGTTATGAAACCGCCTTCGTGTCGGCGTACCTTAGAGTTTAGGATCTGAGACCGTCCTCGTGTCGGCTTTCCTTTTGAAAATCCATCTTGTGATGGTAACCTCTGGTTATGAGACCGCCATCGTGTCGGCCTACCTTAGAGTTTAGGATCTGAAACCGTCCTCGTGTCGGCTTTCCTTCTAAAATCCATCATGCGATGGTACCTTCTGGTTATGAGACCGCCATCGTGTCAGCCTTCCTTAGAGTTTAGGATCTGAGACCGCCCTCGTGTCGGCTTTCCTTTGAAAATGCATTTTGTGATGGTAACCTCTGGTTATGAGACCGCCTTCATGTCGGCCTACCTTAGAGTTTTGGATCTGAGACCGCCCTCGTGTCGGCTTTCCTTCTAAAATCCATCATGTGATGGTACCTTCTGGTTATGAGACCGCCTTCGTGTCAGCCTACCTTAGAGTTTAGGATCTGAGACCGCCCTCGTGTCGGCTTTCTTTTGAGAATCCATCTTGTGATGGTAACCTTTGGTTATGAGACCGCCTTTATGTCGGCCTATCTTAGAGTTTAGGATCTGAGACCGCCCTCGTGTCGGTTTTCCTTCTAAAATCCATCTTGTGATGGTACCCTCTGGTTATGAAACCGCCTTCGTGTCGGCGTACCTTAGAGTTTAGGATCTGAGACCGTCCTCGTGTCGGCTTTCCTTTTGAAAATGCATCTTGTGATGGTAACCTCTGGTTATGGGACCGCCATCGTGTCGGCCTACCTTAGAGTTTAGGATCTGAAACCGTCCTCGTGTCGGCTTTCCTTCTAAAATCCATCATGCGATGGTACCTTCTGGTTATGAGACCGCCTTCGTGTCAGCCTACCTTAGAGTTTAGGATCTGAGACCGCCCTCGTGTCGGCTTTCCTTTGAAAATGCATTTTGTGATGGTAACCTCTGGTTATGAGACCGCCTTTATGTCGGCCTACCTTAGAGTTTAGGATCTGAGACCGCCCTCGTGTCGGCTTTCCTTCTAAAAACATCATGTGATGGTACCTTCTGGTTATGAGACCGCCTTCGTGTCGGCCTACCTTAGAGTTTAGGATCTGAGACCGCCCTCGTGTCGGCTTTCTTTTGAGAATGCATCTTGTGATGGTAACCTCTGGTTATGAGACCGCCTTCATGTTAGCCTACCTTAGAGTTTAGGATCTGAGACCGCACTCGTGTCAGCTTTCCTTCTAAAATCTATCTTGTGAAGGTGCCCTCTGGTTATGAGACCGCCTTCGTGTCGGCGTACCTTTGAGTTTAGGTTCTGAGACCGTCCTCGTGTTGGCTTTCCTTTTGAAAATCCATCTTGTGATGGTAACCTCTAGTCATGAGACCACCATCATGTCGGCCTACCTTAGAGTTTAGGATCTGAGATCGTCCTCGTGTGGGCTTTCCTTCTAAAATCCATCATGTGATGGTACCTTCTGGTTATGAAACCGCCTTCGTGTCAGCCTTCCTTAGAGTTTAGGATCTGAGACCGCCCTCGTGTCGGCTTTCCTTTGAAAATGCATTTTGTGATGGTAACCTCTGGTTATGAGACCGCCTTCATGTCGGCCTACCTTAGAGTTTAGGATCTGAGACCGTCCTCGTGTCGGCTTTCCTTTTGAAAATCCATCTTATGATGGTAACCTCTGGTTATGAGACCGCCATCGTGTCGGCCTACCTTAGAGTTTAGGATCTGAAACCGTCCTCGTGTCGGCTTTCCTTCTAAAATCCATCATGCGATGGTACCTTCTGGTTATGAGACCGCCTTCGTGTCAGCCTTCCTTAGAGTTTAGGATCTGAGACCGCCCTCGTGTCGGCTTTCCTTTGAAAATGCATTTTGTGATGGTAACCTCTGGTTATGAGACCGCCTTCATGTCGGCCTACCTTAGAGTTTTGGATCTGAGACCGCCCTCGTGTCGGCTTTCCTTCTAAAATCCATCATGTGATGGTACCTTCTGGTTATGAGACCGCCTTCGTGTCAGCCTACCTTAGAGTTTAGGATCTGAGACCGCCCTCGTGTCGGCTTTCTTTTGAGAATCCATCTTGTGATGGTAACCTTTGGTTATGAGACCGCCTTTATGTCGGCCTATCTTAGAGTTTAGGATCTGAGACCGCCCTCGTGTCGGTTTTCCTTCTAAAATCCATCTTGTGATGGTACCCTCTGGTTATGAAACCGCCTTCGTGTCGGCGTACCTTAGAGTTTAGGATCTGAGACCGTCCTCGTGTCGGCTTTCCTTTTGAAAATCCATCTTGTGATGGTAACCTCTAGTCATGAGACCACCATCGTGTCGGCCTACCTTAGAGTTTAGGATCTGAGATCGTCCTCGTGTGGGCTTTCCTTCTAAAATCCATCATGTGATGGTACCTTCTGGTTATGAAACCGCCTTCGTGTCAGCCTTCCTTAGAGTTTAGGATCTGAGACCGCCCTCGTGTCGGCTTTCCTTTGAAAATGCATTTTGTGATGGTAACCTCTGGTTATGAGACCGCCTTCATGTCGGCCTACCTTAGAGTTTAGGATCTGAGACCGCCCTCGTGTCGGCTTTCCTTCTAAAATCCATCATGTGATGGTACCTTCTGGTTATGAGACCGCCTTCGTGTCAGCCTACCTTAGAGTTTCGGATCTGAGACCGCCCTCGTGTCGGCTTTCTTTTGAGAATGCATCTTGTGATGGTAACCTTTGGTTATGAGACCGCCTTTATGTCGGCCTATCTTAGAGTTTAGGATCTGAGACCGCCCTCGTGTCGGTTTTCCTTCTAAAATCCATCTTGTGATGGTACCCTCTGGTTATGAAACCGCCTTCGTGTCGGCGTACCTTAGAGTTTAGGATCTGAGACCGTCCTCGTGTCGGCTTTCCTTTTGAAAATCCATCTTGTGATGGTAACCTCTGGTTATGAGACCGCCATCGTGTCGGCCTACCTTAGAGTTTAGGATATGAAACCGTCCTCGTGTCGGCTTTCCTTCTAAAATCCATCATGCGATGGTACCTTCTGGTTATGAGACCGCCTTCGTGTCAGCCTACCTTAGAGTTTAGGATCTGAGGGCGCCCTCGTGTCGGCTTTCCTTTGAAAATGCATATTGTGATGGTAACCTCTGGTTATGAGACCGCCTTTATGTCGGCCTACCTTAGAGTTTAGGATCTGAGACCGCCCTCGTGTCGGCTTTCCTTCTAAAAACATCATGTGATGGTACCTTCTGGTTATGAGACCGCCTTCGTGTCGGCCTACCTTAGAGTTTAGGATCTGAGACCGCCCTCGTGTCAGCTTTCTTTTGAGAATGCATCTTGTGACGGTAACCTCTGGTTATGAGACCGCCTTCATGTTAGCCTACCTTAGAGTTTAGGATCTGAGACCGCACTCGTGTCGGCTTTCCTTCTAAAATCTATCTTGTGAAGGTGCCCCCTGGTTATGAGACCGCCTTCGTGTCGGCGTACCTTTGAGTTTAGGTTCTGAGACCGTCCTCGTGTTGGCTTTCCTTTTGAAAATCCATCTTGTGATGGTAACCTCTAGTCATGAGACCACCATCATGTCGGCCTACCTTAGAGTTTAGGATCTGAGATCGTCCTCGTGTGGGCTTTCCTTCTAAAATCCATCATGTGATGGTACCTTCTGGTTATGAAACCGCCTTCGTGTCAGCCTTCCTTAGAGTTTAGGATCTGAGACCGCCCTCGTGTCGGCTTTCCTTTGAAAATGCATTTTGTGATGGTAACCTCTGGTTATGAGACCGCCTTCATGTCGGCCTACCTTAGAGGTTAGGATCTGAGACCGCCCTCGTGTCGGCTTTCCTTCTAAAATCCATCATGTGATGGTACCTTCTGGTTATGAGACCGCCTTCGTGTCAGCCTACCTTAGAGTTTAGGATCTGAGACCGCCCTCGTGTCGGCTTTCTTTTGAGAATGCATCTTGTGATGGTAACCTTTGGTTATGAGACCGCCTTTATGTCGGCCTATCTTAGAGTTTAGGATCTGAGACCGCCCTCGTGTCGGTTTTCCTTCTAAAATCCATCTTGTGATGGTACCCTCTGGTTATGAAACCGCCTTCGTGTCGGGGTACCTTAGAGTTTAGGATCTGAGACCGTCCTCGTGTCGGCTTTCCTTTTGAAAATCCATCTTATGATGGTAACCTCTGGTTATTCGACCGCCATCGTGTCGGCCTACCTTAGAGTTTAGGATCTAAAACCGTCCTCGTGTCGGCTTTCCTTCTAAAATCCATCATGCGATGGTACCTTCTGGTTATGAGACCGCCTTCGTGTCAGCCTTCCTTAGAGTTTAGGATCTGAGACCGTCCTCGTGTCGGCTTTCCTTTGAAAATGCATTTTGTGATGGTAACCTCTGGTTATGAGACCGCCTTCATGTCGGCCTACCTTAGAGTTTTGGATCTGAGACCGCCCTCGTGTCGGCTTTCCTTCTAAAATCCATCATGTGATGGTACCTTCTGGTTATGAGACCGCCTTCGTGTCAGCCTACCTTAGAGTTTAGGATCTGAGACCGCCCTCGTGTCGGCTTTCTTTTGAGAATCCATCTTGTGATGGTAACCTTTGGTTATGAGACCGCCTTTATGTCGGCCTATCTTAGAGTTTAGGATCTGAGACCGCCCTCGTGTCGGTTTTCCTTCTAAAATCCATCTTGTGATGGTACCCTCTGGTTATGAAACCGCCTTCGTGTCGGCGTACCTTAGAGTTTAGGATCTGAGACCGTCCTCGTGTCGGCTTTCCTTTTGATAATGCATCTTGTGATGGTAACCTCTGGTTATGGGACCGCCATCGTGTCGGCCTACCTTAGAGTTTAGGATCTGAAACCGTCCTCGTGTCGGCTTTCCTTCTAAAATCCATCATGCGATGGTACCTTCTGGTTATGAGACCGCCTTCGTGTCAGCCTACCTTAGAGTTTAGGATCTGAGACCGCCCTCGTGTCGGCTTTCCTTTGAAAATGCATTTTGTGATGGTAACCTCTGGTTATGAGACCGCCTTTATGTCGGCCTACCTTAGAGTTTAGGATCTGAGACCGCCCTCGTGTCGGCTTTCCTTCTAAAAACATCATGTGATGGTACCTTCTGGTTATGAGACCGCCTTCGTGTCGGCCTACCTTAGAGTTTAGGATCTGAGACCGCCCTCGTGTCGGCTTTCTTTTGAGAATGCATCTTGTGATGGGAACCTCTGGTTATGAGACCGCCTTCATGTTAGCCTACCTTAGAGTTTAGGATCTGAGACCGCACTCGTGTCGGCTTTCCTTCTAAAATCTATCTTGTGAAGGTGCCCTCTGGTTATGAGACCGCCTTCGTGTCGGCGTACCTTTGAGTTTAGGTTCTGAGACCGTCCTCGTGTTGGCTTTCCTTTTGAAAATCCATCTTGTGATGGTAACCTCTAGTCATGAGACCACCATCGTGTCGGCCTACCTTAGAGTTTAGGATCTGAGATCGTCCTCGTGTGGGCTTTCCTTCTAAAATCCATCATGTGATGGTACCTTCTGGTTATGAAACCGCCTTCGTGTCAGCCTTCCTTAGAGTTTAGGATCTGAGACCGCCCTCGTGTCGGCTTTCCTTTGAAAATGCATTTTGTGATGGTAACCTCTGGTTATGAGACCGCCTTCATGTCGGCCTACCTTAGAGTTTTGGATCTGAGACCGCCCTCGTGTCGGCTTTCCTTCTAAAATCCATCATGTGATGGTACCTTCTGGTTATGAGACCGCCTTCGTGTCAGCCTACCTTAGAGTTTAGGATCTGAGACCGCCCTCGTGTCGGCTTTCTTTTGAGAATCCATCTTGTGATGGTAACCTTTGGTTATGAGACCGCCTTTATGTCGGCCTATCTTAGAGTTTAGGATCTGAGACCGCCCTCGTGTCGGTTTTCCTTCTAAAATCCATCTTGTGATGGTACCCTCTGGTTATGAAACCGCCTTCGTGTCGGCGTACCTTAGAGTTTTGGATCTGAGACCGTCCTCGTGTCGGCTTTCCTTTTGATAATGCATCTTGTGATGGTAACCTCTGGTTATGGGACCGCCATCGTGTCGGCCTACCTTAGAGTTTAGGATCTGAAACCGTCCTCGTGTCGGCTTTCCTTCTAAAATCCATCATGCGATGGTACCTTCTGGTTATGAGACCGCCTTCGTGTCAGCCTACCTTAGAGTTTAGGATCTGAGACCGCCCTCGTGTCGGCTTTCCTTTGAAAATGCATTTTGTGATGGTAACCTCTGGTTATGAGACCGCCTTTATGTCGGCCTACCTTAGAGTTTAGGATCTGAGACCGCCCTCGTGTCGGCTTTCCTTCTAAAAACATCATGTGATGGTACCTTCTGGTTATGAGACCGCCTTCGTGTCGGCCTACCTTAGAGTTTAGGATCTGAGACCGCCCTCGTGTCGGCTTTCTTTTGAGAATGCATCTTGTGATGGTAACCTCTGGTTATGAGACCGCCTTCATGTTAGCCTACCTTAGAGTTTAGGATCTGAGACCGCACTCGTGTCGGCTTTCCTTCTAAAATCTATCTTGTGAAGGTGCCCTCTGGTTATGAGACCGCCTTCGTGTCGGCGTACCTTTGAGTTTAGGTTCTGAGACCGTCCTCGTGTTGGCTTTCCTTTTGAAAATCCATCTTGTGATGGTAACCTCTAGTCATGAGACCACCATCGTGTCGGCCTACCTTAGAGTTTAGGATCTGAGATCGTCCTCGTGTGGGCTTTCCTTCTAAAATCCATCATGTGATGGTACCTTCTGGTTATGAAACCGCCTTCGTGTCAGCCTTCCTTAGAGTTTAGGATCTGAGACCGCCCTCGTGTCGGCTTTCCTTTGAAAATGCATTTTGTGATGGTAACCTCTGGTTATGAGACCGCCTTCATGTCGGCCTACCTTAGAGGTTAGGATCTGAGACCGCCCTCGTGTCGGCTTTCCTTCTAAAATCCATCATGTGATGGTACCTTCTGGTTATGAGACCGCCTTCGTGTCAGCCTACCTTAGAGTTTAGGATCTGAGACCGCCCTCGTGTCGGCTTTCTTTTGAGAATGCATCTTGTGATGGTAACCTTTGGTTATGAGACCGCCTTTATGTCGGCCTATCTTAGAGTTTAGGATCTGAGACCGCCCTCGTGTCGGTTTTCCTTCTAAAATCCATCTTGTGATGGTACCCTCTGGTTATGAAACCGCCTTCGTGTCGGGGTACCTTAGAGTTTAGGATCTGAGACCGTCCTCGTGTCGGCTTTCCTTTTGAAAATCCATCTTATGATGGTAACCTCTGGTTATTCGACCGCCATCGTGTCGGCCTACCTTAGAGTTTAGGATCTGAAACCGTCCTCGTGTCGGCTTTCCTTCTAAAATCCATCATGCGATGGTACCTTCTGGTTATGAGACCGCCTTCGTGTCAGCCTTCCTTAGAGTTTAGGATCTGAGACCGTCCTCGTGTCGGCTTTCCTTTGAAAATGCATTTTGTTATGGTAACCTCTGGTTATGAGACCGCCTTCATGTCGGCCTACCTTAGAGTTTTGGATCTGAGACCGCCCTCGTGTCGGCTTTCCTTCTAAAATCCATCATGTGATGGTACCTTCTGGTTATGAGACCGCCTTCGTGTCAGCCTACCTTAGAGTTTAGGATCTGAGACCGCCCTCGTGTCGGCTTTCTTTTGAGAATCCATCTTGTGATGGTAACCTTTGGTTATGAGACCGCCTTTATGTCGGCCTATCTTAGAGTTTAGGATCTGAGACCGCCCTCGTGTCGGTTTTCCTTCTAAAATCCATCTTGTGATGGTACCCTCTGGTTATGAAACCGCCTTCGTGTCGGCGTACCTTAGAGTTTAGGATCTGAGACCGTCCTCGTGTCGGCTTTCCTTTTGATAATGCATCTTGTGATGGTAACCTCTGGTTATGGGACCGCCATCGTGTCGGCCTACCTTAGAGTTTAGGATCTGAAACCGTCCTCGTGTCGGCTTTCCTTCTAAAATCCATCATGCGATGGTACCTTCTGGTTATGAGACCGCCTTCGTGTCAGCCTACCTTAGAGTTTAGGATCTGAGACCGCCCTCGTGTCGGCTTTCCTTTGAAAATGCATTTTGTGATGGTAACCTCTGGTTATGAGACCGCCTTTATGTCGGCCTACCTTAGAGTTTAGGATCTGAGACCGCCCTCGTGTCGGCTTTCCTTCTAAAAACATCATGTGATGGTACCTTCTGGTTATGAGACCGCCTTCGTGTCGGCCTACCTTGGAGTTTAGGATCTGAGACCGCCCTCGTGTCGGCTTTCTTTTGAGAATGCATCTTGTGATGGTAACCTCTGGTTATGAGACCGCCTTCATGTTAGCCTACCTTAGAGTTTAGGATCTGAGACCGCACTCGTGTCGGCTTTCCTTCTAAAATCTATCTTGTGAAGGTGCCCTCTGGTTATGAGACCGCCTTCGTGTCGGCGTACCTTTGAGTTTAGGTTCTGAGACCGTCCTCGTGTTGGCTTTCCTTTTGAAAATCCATCTTGTGATGGTAACCTCTAGTCATGAGACCACCATCGTGTCGGCCTACCTTAGAGTTTAGGATCTGAGATCGTCCTCGTGTGGGCTTTCCTTCTAAAATCCATCATGTGATGGTACCTTCTGGTTATGAAACCGCCTTCGTGTCAGCCTTCCTTAGAGTTTAGGATCTGAGACCGCCCTCGTGTCGGCTTTCCTTTG
Source organism: Lathyrus tuberosus (assembly GCA_022829125.1). Classification (NCBI taxonomy): domain Eukaryota; kingdom Viridiplantae; phylum Streptophyta; class Magnoliopsida; order Fabales; family Fabaceae; genus Lathyrus; species Lathyrus tuberosus. The sequence goes on from JALAZF010000038.1 coordinate 13,199,384, forward strand.
AAAATGCATTTTGTGATGGTAACCTCTGGTTATGAGACCGCCTTCATGTCGGCCTACCTTAGAGTTTAGGATCTGAGACCGCCCTCGTGTCGGCTTTCCTTCTAAAATCCATCATGTGATGGTACCTTCTGGTTATGAGACCGCCTTCGTGTCAGCCTACCTTAGAGTTTAGGATCTGAGACCGCCCTCGTGTCGGCTTTCTTTTGAGAATGCATCTTGTGATGGTAACCTTTGGTTATGAGACCGCCTTTATGTCGGCCTATCTTAGAGTTTAGGATCTGAGACCGCCCTCGTGTCGGTTTTCCTTCTAAAATCCATCTTGTGATGGTACCCTCTGGTTATGAAACCGCCTTCGTGTCGGCGTACCTTAGAGTTTAGGATCTGAGACCGTCCTCGTGTCGGCTTTCCTTTTGAAAATGCATCTTGTAATGGTAACCTCTGGTTATGGGACCGCCATCGTGTCGGCCTACCTTAGAGTTTAGGATCTGAAACCGTCCTCGTGTCGGCTTTCCTTCTAAAATCCATCATGCGATGGTACCTTCTGGTTATGAGACCGCCTTCGTGTCAGCCTACCTTAGAGTTTAGGATCTGAGACCGCCCTCGTGTCGGCTTTCCTTTGAAAATGCATTTTGTGATGGTAACCTCTGGTTATGAGACCGCCTTTATGTCGGCCTACCTTAGAGTTTAGGATCTGAGACCGCCCTCGTGTCGGGTTTCCTTCTAAAAACATCATGTGATGGTACCTTCTGGTTATGAGACCGCCTTCGTGTCGGCCTACCTTAGAGTTTAGGATCTGAGACCGCCCTCGTGTCGGCTTTCTTTTGAGAATGCATCTTGTGATGGTAACCTCTGGTTATGAGACCGCCTTCATGTTAGCCTACCTTAGAGTTTAGGATCTGAGACCGCACTCGTGTCGGCTTTCCTTCTAAAATCTATCTTGTGAAGGTGCCCTCTGGTTATGAGACCGCCTTCGTGTCGGCGTACCTTTGAGTTTAGGTTCTGAGACCGTCCTCGTGTTGGCTTTCCTTTTGAAAATCCATCTTGTGATGGTAACCTCTAGTCATGAGACCACCATCGTGTCGGCCTACCTTAGAGTTTAGGATCTGAGATCGTCCTCGTGTGGGCTTTCCTTCTAAAATCCATCATGTGATGGTACCTTCTGGTTATGAAACCGCCTTCGTGTCAGCCTTCCTTAGAGTTTAGGATCTGAGACCGCCCTCGTGTCGGCTTTCCTTTGAAAATGCATTTTGTGATGGTAACCTCTGGTTATGAGACCGCCTTCATGTCGGCCTACCTTAGAGTTTAGGATCTGAGACCGCCCTCGTGTCGGCTTTCCTTCTAAAATCCATCATGTGATGGTACCTTCTGGTTATGAGACCGCCTTCGTGTCAGCCTACCTTAGAGTTTAGGATCTGAGACCGCCCTCGTGTCGGCTTTCTTTTGAGAATGCATCTTGTGATGGTAACCTTTGGTTATGAGACCGCCTTTATGTCGGCCTATCTTAGAGTTTAGGATCTGAGACCGCCCTCGTGTCGGTTTTCCTTCTAAAATCCATCTTGTGATGGTACCCTCTGGTTATGAAACCGCCTTCGTGTCGGCGTACCTTAGAGTTTAGGATCTGAGACCGTCCTCGTGTCGGCTTTCCTTTTGAAAATGCATCTTGTAATGGTAACCTCTGGTTATGGGACCGCCATCGTGTCGGCCTACCTTAGAGTTTAGGATCTGAAACCGTCCTCGTGTCGGCTTTCCTTCTAAAATCCATCATGCGATGGTACCTTCTGGTTATGAGACCGCCTTCGTGTCAGCCTACCTTAGAGTTTAGGATCTGAGACCGCCCTCGTGTCGGCTTTCCTTTGAAAATGCATTTTGTGATGGTAACCTCTGGTTATGAGACCGCCTTTATGTCGGCCTACCTTAGAGTTTAGGATCTGAGACCGCCCTCGTGTCGGGTTTCCTTCTAAAAACATCATGTGATGGTACCTTCTGGTTATGAGACCGCCTTCGTGTCGGCCTACCTTAGAGTTTAGGATCTGAGACCGCCCTCGTGTCGGCTTTCTTTTGAGAATGCATCTTGTGATGGTAACCTCTGGTTATGAGACCGCCTTCATGTTAGCCTACCTTAGAGTTTAGGATCTGAGACCGCACTCGTGTCGGCTTTCCTTCTAAAATCTATCTTGTGAAGGTGCCCTCTGGTTATGAGACCGCCTTCGTGTCGGCGTACCTTTGAGTTTAGGTTCTGAGACCGTCCTCGTGTTGGCTTTCCTTTTGAAAATCCATCTTGTGATGGTAACCTCTAGTCATGAGACCACCATCGTGTCGGCCTACCTTAGAGTTTAGGATCTGAGATCGTCCTCGTGTGGGCTTTCCTTCTAAAATCCATCATGTGATGGTACCTTCTGGTTATGAAACCGCCTTCGTGTCAGCCTTCCTTAGAGTTTAGGATCTGAGACCGCCCTCGTGTCGGCTTTCCTTTGAAAATGCATTTTGTGATGGTAACCTCTGGTTATGAGACCGCCTTTATGTCGGCCTACCTTAGAGTTTAGGATCTGAGACCGCCCTCGTGTCGGCTTTCCTTCTAAAAACATCATGTGATGGTACCTTCTGGTTATGAGACCGCCTTCGTGTCGGCCTACCTTAGAGTTTAGAATCTGAGACCGCCCTCGTGTCGGCTTTCTTTTGAGAATGCATCTTGTGATGGTAACCTCTGGTTATGAGACCGCCTTCATGTTAGCCTACCTTAGAGTTTAGGATCTGAGACCGCACTCGTGTCGGCTTTCCTTCTAAAATCTATCTTGTGAAGGTGCCCTCTGGTTATGAGACCGCCTTCGTGTCGGCGTACCTTTGAGTTTAGGTTCTGAGACCGTCCTCGTGTTGGCTTTCCTTTTGAAAATCCATCTTGTGATGGTAACCTCTAGTCATGAGACCACCATCGTGTCGGCCTACCTTAGAGTTTAGGATCTGAGATCGTCCTCGTGTGGGCTTTCCTTCTAAAATCCATCATGTGATGGTACCTTCTGGTTATGAAACCGCCTTCGTGTCAGCCTTCCTTAGAGTTTAGGATCTGAGACCGCCCTCATGTCGGCTTTCCTTTGAAAATGCATTTTGTGATGGTAACCTCTGGTTATGAGACCGCCTTCATGTCGGCCTACCTTAGAGTTTAGGATCTGAGACCGCCCTCGTGTCGGCTTTCCTTCTAAAATCCATCATGTGATGGTACCTTCTGGTTATGAGACCGCCTTCGTGTCAGCCTACCTTAGAGTTTAGGATCTGAGACCGCCCTCGTGTCGGCTTTCTTTTAAGAATGCATCTTGTGATGGTGACCTTTGGTTATGAGACCGCCTTTATGTCGGCCTATCTTAGAGTTTAGGATCTGAGACCGCCCTCGTGTCGGTTTTCCTTCTAAAATCCATCTTGTGATGGTACCCTCTGGTTATGAAACCGCCTTCGAGTCGGCGTACCTTAGAGTTTAGGATCTGAGACCGTCCTCGTGTAGGCTTCCCTTTTGAAAATCCATCTTGTGATGGTAACCTCTGGTTATGAGACCGCCATCGTGTCGGCCTACCTTAGAGTTTAGGATCTGAAACCGTCCTCGTGTCGGCTTTCCTTCTAAAATCCATCATGCGATGGTACCTTCTGGTTATGAGACCGCCTTCGTGTCAGCCTACCTTAGAGTTTAGGATCTGAGACCGCCCTCGTGTCGGCTTTCCTTTGAAAATGCATTTTGTGATGGTAACCTCTGGTTATGAGACCGCCTTTATGTCGGCCTACCTTAGAGTTTAGGATCTGAGACCGCCCTCGTGTCGGCTTTCCTTCTAAAAACATCATGTGATGGTACCTTCTGGTTATGAGACCGCCTTCGTGTCGGCCTACCTTAGAGTTTAGGATCTAAGACCGCCCTCGTGTCGGCTTTCTTTTGAGAATGCATCTTGTGATGGTAACCTCTGGTTATGAGACCGCCTTTATGTCGGCCTACCTTAGAGTTTAGGATCTGAGACCGCCCTCGTGTCGGCTTTCCTTCTAAAATCTATCTTGTGAAGGTACCCTCTGGTTATGAGACCGCCTTCGTGTCAGCCTACCTTAGAGTTTAGGATCTGAGACCGCCCTCGTGTCGGCTTTCCTTTGAAAATGCATTTTGTGATGGTAACCTCTGGTTATGAGACCGCCTTTATGTCGGCCTATCTTAGAGTTTAGGATCTGAGACCGCCCTCGTGTCGGTTTTCCTTCTAAAATCCATCTTGTGATGGTACCCTCTGGTTATGAAACCGCCTTCGTGTCAGCGTACCTTAGAGTTTAGGATCTGAGACCGTCCTCGTGTCGGCTTTCCTTTTGAAAATGCATCTTGTGATGGTAACCTCTGGTTATGGGACCGCCATCGTGTCGGCCTACCTTAGAGTTTAGGATCTGAGACCGCCCTCGTGTCGGTTTTCCTTCTAAAATCCATCTTGTGATGGTACCCTCTGGTTATGAAACCGCCTTCGAGTCGGCGTACCTTAGAGTTTAGGATCTGAGACCGTCCTCGTGTCGGCTTTCCTTTTGAAAATCCATCTTGTGATGGTAACCTCTGGTTATGAGACCGCCATCGTGTCGGCCTACCTTAGAGTTTAGGATCTGAAACCGTCCTCGTGTCGGCTTTCCTTCTAAAATCCATCATGCGATGGTACCTTCTGGTTATGAGACCGCCTTCGTGTCAGCCTACCTTAGAGTTTAGGATCTGAGACCGCCCTCGTGTCGGCTTTCCTTTGAAAATGCATTTTGTGATGGTAACCTCTGGTTATGAGACCACCTTTATGTCGGCCTACCTTAGAGTTTAGGATCTGAGACCGCCCTCGTGTCGGCTTTCCTTCTAAAAACATCATGTGATGGTACCTTCTGGTTATGAGACCGCCTTCGTGTCGGCCTACCTTAGAGTTTAGGATCTAAGACCGCCCTCGTGTCGGCTTTCTTTTGAGAATGCATCTTGTGATGGTAACCTCTGGTTATGAGACCGCCTTCATGTCAGCCTACCTTAGAGTTTAGGATCTGAGACCGCCCTCGTGTCGGCTTTCCTTCTAAAATCTATCTTGTGAAGGTACCCTCTGGTTATGAGACCGCCTTCGTGTCAGCCTACCTTAGAGTTTAGGATCTGAGACCGCCCTCGTGTCGGCTTTCCTTTGAAAATGCATTTTGTGATGGTAACCTCTGGTTATGAGACCGCCTTTATGTCGGCCTACCTTAGAGTTTAGGATCTGAGACCGCCCTCGTGTCGGCTTTCCTTCTAAAAACATCATGTGATGGTACCTTCTGGTTATGAGACCGCCTTCGTGTCAGCCTACCTTAGAGTTTAGGATCTGAGACCGCCCTCGTGTCGGCTTTCTTTTGAGAATCCATCTTGTGATGGTAACCTTTGGTTATGAGACCGCCTTTATGTCGGCCTATCTTAGAGTTTAGGATCTGAGACCGCCCTCGTGTCGGTTTTCCTTCTAAAATCCATCTTGTGATGGTACCCTCTGGTTATGAAACCGCCTTCGTGTCAGCGTACCTTAGAGTTTAGGATCTGAGACCGTCCTCGTGTCGGCTTTCCTTTTGAAAATGCATCTTGTGATGGTAACCTCTGGTTATGGGACCGCCATCGTGTCGGCCTACCTTAGAGTTTAGGATCTGAAACCGTCCTCGTGTCGGCTTTCCTTCTAAAATCCATCATGCGATGGTACCTTCTGGTTATGAGACCGCCTTCGTGTCAGCCTACCTTAGAGTTTAGGATCTGAGACCGCCCTCGTGTCGGCTTTCCTTTGAAAATGCATTTTGTGATGGTAACCTCTGGTTATGAGACCGCCTTTATGTCGGCCTACCTTAGAGTTTAGGATCTGAGACCGCCCTCGTGTCGGCTTTCCTTCTAAAAACATCATGTGATGGTACCTTCTGGTTATGAGACCGCCTTCATGTCGGCCTACCTTAGAGTTTAGGATCTGAGACCGCCCTCGTGTCGGCTTTCTTTTGAGAATGCATCTTGTGATGGTAACCTCTGGTTATGAGACCGCCTTCATGTTAGCCTACCTTAGAGTTTAGGATCTGAGACCGCACTCGTGTCGGCTTTCCTTCTAAAATCTATCTTGTGAAGGTGCCCTCTGGTTATGAGACCGCCTTCGTGTCGGCGTACCTTTGAGTTTAGGTTCCGAGACCGTCCTCGTGTTGGCTTTCCTTTTGAAAATCCATCTTGTGATGGTAACCTCTAGTCATGAGACCACCATCGTGTCGGCCTACCTTAGAGTTTAGGATCTGAGATCGTCCTCGTGTGGGCTTTCCTTCTAAAATCCATCATGTGATGGTACCTTCTGGTTATGAAACCGCCTTCGTGTCAGCCTTCCTTAGAGTTTAGGATCTGAGACCGCCCTCGTGTCGGCTTTCCTTTGAAAATGCATTTTGTGATGGTAACCTCTGGTTATGAGACCGCCTTCATGTCGGCCTACCTTAGAGTTTAGGATCTGAGACCGCCCTCGTGTCGGCTTTCCTTCTAAAATCCATCATGTGATGGGACCTTCTGGTTATGAGACCGCCTTCGTGTCAGCCTACCTTAGAGTTTAGGATCTGAGACCGCCCTCGTGTCGGCTTTCTTTTGAGAATGCATCTTGTGATGGTAACCTTTGGTTATGAGACCGCCTTTCTGTCGGCCTATCTTAGAGTTTAGGATCTGAGACCGCCCTCGTGTCGGTTTTCCTTCTAAAATCCATCTTGTGATGGTACCCTCTGGTTATGAAACCGCCTTCGAGTCGGCGTACCTTAGAGTTTAGGATCTGAGACCGTCCTCGTGTCGGCTTTCCTTTTGAAAATCCATCTTGTGATGGTAACCTCTGGTAATGAGACCGCCATCGTGTCGGCCTACCTTAGAGTTTAGGATCTGAAACCGTCCTCGTGTCGGCTTTCCTTCTAAAATCCATCATGCGATGGTACCTTCTGGTTATGAGACCGCCTTCGTGTCAGCCTACCTTAGAGTTTAGGATCTGAGACCGCCCTCGTGTCGGCTTTCCTTTGAAAATGCATTTTGTGATGGTAACCTCTGGTTATGAGACCGCCTTTATGTCGGCCTACCTTCGAGTTTAGGATCTGAGACCGCCCTCGTGTCGGCTTTCCTTCTAAAAACATCATGTGATGGTACCTTCTGGTTATGAGACCGCCTTCGTGTCGGCCTAACTTAGAGTTTAGGATCTAAGACCGCCCTCGTGTCGGCTTTCTTTTGAGAATGCATCTTGTGATGGTAACCTCTGGTTATGAGACCGCCTTCATGTCAGCCTACCTTAGAGTTTAGGATCTGAGACCGCCCTCGTGTCGGCTTTCCTTCTAAAATCTATCTTGTGAAGGTACCCTCTGGTTATGAGACCGCCTTCGTGTCGGCGTACCTTTGAGTTTAGGTTCTGAGACCGTCCTCGTGTTGGCTTTCCTTTTGAAAATCCATCTTGTGATGGTAACCTCTAGTCATGAGACCACCATCGTGTCGGCCTACCTAAGAGTTTAGGATCTGAGACCGCCCTCGTGTCGGCTTTCCTTCTAAAATCCATCTTGTGATGGTAACATCTGGTTACGAGACTGCCTTCGTGTTGGCCTACCTTAGAAATTAGGATCTGAGACCGCCCTCGTGTCAGCTTTCCTTCTAAAATGCATCTTGTGATGGTAACCTCTAGTTATGAGATCGCCTTCGTGTCGGCCTACCTTATAGTTTAGGATCTGAGACAGCCTTCGTGTCGGCTTTCTTTTTGAAAATCCATCTAGTGATCGTAGTCTCTGGTTATGAGACCGCCTTCGTGTCGGCCTACCTTAGAGTTTAGGATCTGAGACCGCCCTCGTGTCGGCTTTCCTTTTAAAATCCATCTTGTGATGGTAACCTCTGGTTATGAGACCGCCTTCATGTCGTTCTACCTTAGAGTTTAGGATCTGAGACCGCCCTCGTGTTGGCTTTCCATCTAAAATCCATCTTGTGATGGTAACCTCTAGTTATGAGACCGCCTTCGTGTCGGCCGACCTTAGAGTTTAGGATCTGAGACCGCCCTCGTGTCGGCTTTCCTTCTAAAATCCGTCTTGTGATGGTAACCTCTGGTTATGAGACCACCTTCGTGTCGGCCTACCTTAGAGTTTAGGATCTGATACCGCCCTCGTGTCGGTTTTCCTTCTAAAATCCATCTCGTGATGATACCCTCTAGTTATGAGACCGCCTTCGTGTCGGCGTACCTTAGAGTTTAGGATCTGAGACCGTCCTCGTGTCGGCTTTCCTTTTGAAAATCCATCTTGTGATGGTAACCTCTGGTTATGAGACCGCCATCGCGTCGGCCTACCTTAGAGTTTAGGATCTGAGATCGTCCTCGTGTGGGCTTTCCTTCTAAAATCCATCATGTGATGGTACCTTCTGGTTATGAAACCGCCTTCGTGTCAGCCTTCCATAGAGTTTAGGATCTGAGACCTCCCTCGTGTCGGCTTTCCTTTGAAAATGCATTTTGTGATGGTAACCTCTGGTTATGAGACCGCCTTCATGTCGGCCTACCTTAGAGTTTAGGATCTGAGACCGCCCTCGTGTCGGCTTTCCTTCTAAAATCCATCATGTGATGGCACCTTCTGGTTATGAGACCGCCTTCGTGTCAGCCTACCTTAGAGTTTAGGATCTGAGACCGCCCTCGTGTCGGCTTTCTTTGCAGAATGCATCTTGTGATGGTAACCTTTGGTTATGAGACCGCCTTTATGTCGGCCTATCTTAGAGTTTAGGATATGAGACCGCCCTCGTGTCGGTTTTCCTTCTAAAATCCATCTTGTGATGGTACCCTCTGGTTATGAAACCGCCTTCGTGTCGGCGTACCTTAGAGTTTAGGATCTGAGACCATCCTGGTGTCGGCTTTCCTTTTGAAAATCCATCTTGTGATGGTAACCTCTGGTAATGAGACCGCCATCGTGTCGGCCTACCTTAGAGTTTAGGATCTGAAACCGTCCTCGTGTCGGCTTTCCTTCTAAAATCCATCATGCGATGGTACCTTCTGGTTATGAGACCGCCTTCGTGTCAGCCTACCTTAGAGTTTAGGATCTGAGACCGCCCTCGTGTCGGCTTTCCTTTGAAAATGCATTTTGTGATGGTAACCTCTGGTTATGAGACCGCCTTTATGTCGGCCTACCTTAGAGTTTAGGATCTGAGACCGCCCTCGTGTCGGCTTTCCTTCTAAAAACATCATGTGATGGTACCTTCTGGTTATGAGACCGCCTTCGTGTCGGCCTAACTTAGAGTTTAGGATCTAAGACCGCCCTCGTGTCGGCTTTCTTTTGAGAATGCATCTTGTGATGGTAACCTCTGGTTATGAGACCGCCTTCATGTCAGCCTACCTTAGAGTTTAGGATCTGAGACCGCCCTCGTGTCGGCTTTCCTTCTAAAATCTATCTTGTGAAGGTACCCTCTGGTTATGAGACCGCCTTCGTGTCGGCGTACCTTTGAGTTTAGGTTCTGAGACCGTCCTCGTGTTGGCTTTCCTTTTGAAAATGCATCTTGTGATGGTAACCTCTGGTTATGGGACCGCCATCGTGTCGGCCTACCTTAGAGTTTAGGATCTGAAACCGTCCTCGTGTCGGCTTTCCTTCTAAAATCCATCATGCGATGGTACCTTCTGGTTATGAGACCGCCTTCGTGTCAGCCTACCTTAGAGTTTAGGATCTGAGACCGCCCTCGTGTCGGCTTTCCTTTGAAAATGCATTTTGTGATGGTAACCTCTGGTTATGAGACCGCCTTTATGTCGGCCTACCTTAGAGTTTAGGATCTGAGACCGCCCTCGTGTCGGCTTTCCTTCTAAAAACATCATGTGATGGTACCTTCTGGTTATGAGACCGCCTTCGTGTCGGCCTACCTTAGAGTTTAGGATCTGAGACCGCCCTCGTGTCGGCTTTCTTTTGAGAATGCATCTTGTGATGGTAACCTCTGGTTATGAGACCGCCTTCATGTTAGCCTACCTTAGAGTTTAGGATCTGAGACCGCACTCGTGTCAGCTTTCCTTCTAAAATCTATCTTGTGAAGGTGCCCTCTGGTTATGAGACCGCCTTCGTGTCGGCGTACCTTTGAGTTTAGGTTCCGAGACCGTCCTCGTGTTGGCTTTCCTTTTGAAAATCCATCTTGTGATGGTAACCTCTAGTCATGAGACCACCATCGTGTCGGCCTACCTTAGAGTTTAGGATCTGAGATCGTCCTCGTGTGGGCTTTCCTTCTAAAATCCATCATGTGATGGTACCTTCTGGTTATGAAACCGCCTTCGTGTCAGCCTTCCTTAGAGTTTAGGATCTGAGACCGCCCTCGTGTCGGCTTTCCTTTGAAAATGCATTTTGTGATGGTAACCTCTGGTTATGAGACCGCCTTCATGTCGGCCTACCTTAGAGTTTAGGATCTGAGACCGCCCTCGTGTCGGCTTTCCTTCTAAAATCCATCATGTGATGGGACCTTCTGGTTATGAGACCGCCTTCGTGTCAGCCTACCTTAGAGTTTAGGATCTGAGACCGCCCTCGTGTCGGCTTTCTTTTGAGAATGCATCTTGTGATGGTAACCTTTGGTTATGAGACCGCCTTTATGTCGGCCTATCTTAGAGTTTAGGATCTGAGACCGCCCTCGTGTCGGTTTTCCTTCTAAAATCCATCTTGTGATGGTACCCTCTGGTTATGAAACCGCCTTCGAGTCGGCGTACCTTAGAGTTTAGGATCTGAGACCGTCCTCGTGTCGGCTTTCCTTTTGAAAATCCATCTTGTGATGGTAACCTCTGGTAATGAGACCGCCATCGTGTCGGCCTACCTTAGAGTTTAGGATCTGAAACCGTCCTCGTGTCGGCTTTCCTTCTAAAATCCATCATGCGATGGTACCTTCTGGTTATGAGACCGCCTTCGTGTCAGCCTACCTTAGAGTTTAGGATCTGAGACCGCCCTCGTGTCGGCTTTCCTTTGAAAATGCATTTTGTGATGGTAACCTCTGGTTATGAGACCGCCTTTATGTCGGCCTACCTTAGAGTTTAGGATCTGAGACCGCCCTCGTGTCGGCTTTCCTTCTAAAAACATCATGTGATGGTACCTTCTGGTTATGAGACCGCCTTCGTGTCGGCCTAACTTAGAGTTTAGGATCTAAGACCGCCCTCGTGTCGGCTTTCTTTTGAGAATGCATCTTGTGATGGTAACCTCTGGTTATGAGACCGCCTTCATGTCAGCCTACCTTAGAGTTTAGGATCTGAGACCGCCCTCGTGTCGGCTTTCCTTCTAAAATCTATCTTGTGAAGGTACCCTCTGGTTATGAGACCGCCTTCGTGTCGGCGTACCTTTGAGTTTAGGTTCTGAGACCGTCCTCGTGTTGGCTTTCCTTTTGAAAATCCATCTTGTGATGGTAACCTCTAGTCATGAGACCACCATCGTGTCGGCCTACCTAAGAGTTTAGGATCTGAGACCGCCCTCGTGTCGGCTTTCCTTCTAAAATCCATCTTGTGATGGTAACATCTGGTTACGAGACTGCCTTCGTGTTGGCCTACCTTAGAAATTAGGATCTGAGACCGCCCTCGTGTCAGCTTTCCTTCTAAAATGCATCTTGTGATGGTAACCTCTAGTTATGAGATCGCCTTCGTGTCGGCCTACCTTATAGTTTAGGATCTGAGACAGCCTTCGTGTCGGCTTTCCTTTTGAAAATCCATCTAGTGATCGTAGTCTCTGGTTATGAGACCGCCTTCGTGTCGGCCTACCTTAGAGTTTAGGATCTGAGACCGCCCTCGTGTCGGCTTTCCTTTTAAAATCCATCTTGTGATGGTAACCTCTGGTTATGAGACCGCCTTCATGTCGTTCTACCTTAGAGTTTAGGATCTGAGACCGCCCTCGTGTTGGCTTTCCATCTAAAATCCATCTTGTGATGGTAACCTCTGGTTATGAGACCGCCTTCGTGTCGGCCGACCTTAGAGTTTAGGATCTGAGACCGCCCTCGTGTCGGCTTTCCTTCTAAAATCCGTCTTGTGATCGTAACCTCTGGTTATGAGACCACCTTCGTGTCGGCCTACCTTAGAGTTTAGGATCTGATACCGCCCTCGTGTCGGTTTTCCTTCTAAAATCCATCTCGTGATGATACCCTCTAGTTATGAGACCGCCTTCGTGTCGGCGTACCTTAGAGTTTAGGATCTGAGACCGTCCTCGTGTCGGCTTTCCTTTTGAAAATCCATCTTGTGATGGTAACCTCTGGTTATGAGACCGCCATCGCGTCGGCCTACCTTAGAGTTTAGGATCTGAGATCGTCCTCGTGTGGGCTTTCCTTCTAAAATCCATCATGTGATGGTACCTTCTGGTTATGAAACCGCCTTCGTGTCAGCCTTCCATAGAGTTTAGGATCTGAGACCTCCCTCGTGTCGGCTTTCCTTTGAAAATGCATTTTGTGATGGTAACCTCTGGTTATGAGACCGCCTTCATGTCGGCCTACCTTAGAGTTTAGGATCTGAGACCGCCCTCGTGTCGGCTTTCCTTCTAAAATCCATCATGTGATGGCACCTTCTGGTTATGAGACCGCCTTCGTGTCAGCCTACCTTAGAGTTTAGGATCTGAGACCGCCCTCGTGTCGGCTTTCTTTGCAGAATGCATCTTGTGATGGTAACCTTTGGTTATGAGACCGCCTTTATGTCGGCCTATCTTAGAGTTTAGGATATGAGACCGCCCTCGTGTCGGTTTTCCTTCTAAAATCCATCTTGTGATGGTACCCTCTGGTTATGAAACCGCCTTCGTGTCGGCGTACCTTAGAGTTTAGGATCTGAGACCATCCTGGTGTCGGCTTTCCTTTTGAAAATCCATCTTGTGATGGTAACCTCTGGTAATGAGACCGCCATCGTGTCGGCCTACCTTAGAGTTTAGGATCTGAAACCGTCCTCGTGTCGGCTTTCCTTCTAAAATCCATCATGCGATGGTACCTTCTGGTTATGAGACCGCCTTCGTGTCAGCCTACCTTAGAGTTTAGGATCTGAGACCGCCCTCGTGTCGGCTTTCCTTTGAAAATGCATTTTGTGATGGTAACCTCTGGTTATGAGACCGCCTTTATGTCGGCCTACCTTAGAGTTTAGGATCTGAGACCGCCCTCGTGTCGGCTTTCCTTCTAAAAACATCATGTGATGGTACCTTCTGGTTATGAGACCGCCTTCGTGTCGGCCTAACTTAGAGTTTAGGATCTAAGACCGCCCTCGTGTCGGCTTTCTTTTGAGAATGCATCTTGTGATGGTAACCTCTGGTTATGAGACCGCCTTCATGTCAGCCTACCTTAGAGTTTAGGATCTGAGACCGCCCTCGTGTCGGCTTTCCTTCTAAAATCTATCTTGTGAAGGTACCCTCTGGTTATGAGACCGCCTTCGTGTCGGCGTACCTTTGAGTTTAGGTTCTGAGACCGTCCTCGTGTTGGCTTTCCTTTTGAAAATGCATCTTGTGATGGTAACCTCTGGTTATGGGACCGCCATCGTGTCGGCCTACCTTAGAGTTTAGGATCTGAAACCGTCCTCGTGTCGGCTTTCCTTCTAAAATCCATCATGCGATGGTACCTTCTGGTTATGAGACCGCCTTCGTGTCAGCCTACCTTAGAGTTTAGGATCTGAGACCGCCCTCGTGTCGGCTTTCCTTTGAAAATGCATTTTGTGATGGTAACCTCTGGTTATGAGACCGCCTTTATGTCGGCCTACCTTAGAGTTTAGGATCTGAGACCGCCCTCGTGTCGGCTTTCCTTCTAAAAACATCATGTGATGGTACCTTCTGGTTATGAGACCGCCTTCGTGTCGGCCTACCTTAGAGTTTAGGATCTGAGACCGCCCTCGTGTCGGCTTTCTTTTGAGAATGCATCTTGTGATGGTAACCTCTGGTTATGAGACCGCCTTCATGTTAGCCTACCTTAGAGTTTAGGATCTGAGACCGCACTCGTGTCAGCTTTCCTTCTAAAATCTATCTTGTGAAGGTGCCCTCTGGTTATGAGACCGCCTTCGTGTCGGCGTACCTTTGAGTTTAGGTTCCGAGACCGTCCTCGTGTTGGCTTTCCTTTTGAAAATCCATCTTGTGATGGTAACCTCTAGTCATGAGACCACCATCGTGTCGGCCTACCTTAGAGTTTAGGATCTGAGATCGTCCTCGTGTGGGCTTTCCTTCTAAAATCCATCATGTGATGGTACCTTCTGGTTATGAAACCGCCTTCGTGTCAGCCTTCCTTAGAGTTTAGGATCTGAGACCGCCCTCGTGTCGGCTTTCCTTTGAAAATGCATTTTGTGATGGTAACCTCTGGTTATGAGACCGCCTTCATGTCGGCCTACCTTAGAGTTTAGGATCTGAGACCGCCCTCGTGTCGGCTTTCCTTCTAAAATCCATCATGTGATGGGACCTTCTGGTTATGAGACCGCCTTCGTGTCAGCCTACCTTAGAGTTTAGGATCTGAGACCGCCCTCGTGTCGGCTTTCTTTTGAGAATGCATCTTGTGATGGTAACCTTTGGTTATGAGACCGCCTTTATGTCGGCCTATCTTAGAGTTTAGGATCTGAGACCGCCCTCGTGTCGGTTTTCCTTCTAAAATCCATCTTGTGATGGTACCCTCTGGTTATGAAACCGCCTTCGAGTCGGCGTACCTTAGAGTTTAGGATCTGAGACCGTCCTCGTGTCGGCTTTCCTTTTGAAAATCCATCTTGTGATGGTAACCTCTGGTAATGAGACCGCCATCGTGTCGGCCTACCTTAGAGTTTAGGATCTGAAACCGTCCTCGTGTCGGCTTTCCTTCTAAAATCCATCATGCGATGGTACCTTCTGGTTATGAGACCGCCTTCGTGTCAGCCTACCTTAGAGTTTAGGATCTGAGACCGCCCTCGTGTCGGCTTTCCTTTGAAAATGCATTTTGTGATGGTAACCTCTGGTTATGAGACCGCCTTTATGTCGGCCTACCTTAGAGTTTAGGATCTGAGACCGCCCTCGTGTCGGCTTTCCTTCTAAAAACATCATGTGATGGTACCTTCTGGTTATGAGACCGCCTTCGTGTCGGCCTAACTTAGAGTTTAGGATCTAAGACCGCCCTCGTGTCGGCTTTCTTTTGAGAATGCATCTTGTGATGGTAACCTCTGGTTATGAGACCGCCTTCATGTCAGCCTACCTTAGAGTTTAGGATCTGAGACCGCCCTCGTGTCGGCTTTCCTTCTAAAATCTATCTTGTGAAGGTACCCTCTGGTTATGAGACCGCCTTCGTGTCGGCGTACCTTTGAGTTTAGGTTCTGAGACCGTCCTCGTGTTGGCTTTCCTTTTGAAAATCCATCTTGTGATGGTAACCTCTAGTCATGAGACCACCATCGTGTCGGCCTACCTAAGAGTTTAGGATCTGAGACCGCCCTCGTGTCGGCTTTCCTTCTAAAATCCATCTTGTGATGGTAACATCTGGTTACGAGACTGCCTTCGTGTTGGCCTACCTTAGAAATTAGGATCTGAGACCGCCCTCGTGTCAGCTTTCCTTCTAAAATGCATCTTGTGATGGTAACCTCTAGTTATGAGATCGCCTTCGTGTCGGCCTACCTTATAGTTTAGGATCTGAGACAGCCTTCGTGTCGGCTTTCCTTTTGAAAATCCATCTAGTGATCGTAGTCTCTGGTTATGAGACCGCCTTCGTGTCGGCCTACCTTAGAGTTTAGGATCTGAGACCGCCCTCGTGTCGGCTTTCCTTTTAAAATCCATCTTGTGATGGTAACCTCTGGTTATGAGACCGCCTTCATGTCGTTCTACCTTAGAGTTTAGGATCTGAGACCGCCCTCGTGTTGGCTTTCCATCTAAAATCCATCTTGTGATGGTAACCTCTGGTTATGAGACCGCCTTCGTGTCGGCCGACCTTAGAGTTTAGGATCTGAGACCGCCCTCGTGTCGGCTTTCCTTCTAAAATCCGTCTTGTGATGGTAACCTCTGGTTATGAGACCACCTTCGTGTCGGCCTACCTTAGAGTTTAGGATCTGATACCGCCCTCGTGTCGGTTTTCCTTCTAAAATCCATCTCGTGATGATACCCTCTAGTTATGAGACCGCCTTCGTGTCGGCGTACCTTAGAGTTTAGGATCTGAGACCGTCCTCGTGTCGGCTTTCCTTTTGAAAATCCATCTTGTGATGGTAACCTCTGGTTATGAGACCGCCATCGCGTCGGCCTACCTTAGAGTTTAGGATCTGAGATCGTCCTCGTGTGGGCTTTCCTTCTAAAATCCATCATGTGATGGTACCTTCTGGTTATGAAACCGCCTTCGTGTCAGCCTTCCATAGAGTTTAGGATCTGAGACCTCCCTCGTGTCGGCTTTCCTTTGAAAATGCATTTTGTGATGGTAACCTCTGGTTATGAGACCGCCTTCATGTCGGCCTACCTTAGAGTTTAGGATCTGAGACCGCCCTCGTGTCGGCTTTCCTTCTAAAATCCATCATGTGATGGCACCTTCTGGTTATGAGACCGCCTTCGTGTCAGCCTACCTTAGAGTTTAGGATCTGAGACCGCCCTCGTGTCGGCTTTCTTTGCAGAATGCATCTTGTGATGGTAACCTTTGGTTATGAGACCGCCTTTATGTCGGCCTATCTTAGAGTTTAGGATATGAGACCGCCCTCGTGTCGGTTTTCCTTCTAAAATCCATCTTGTGATGGTACCCTCTGGTTATGAAACCGCCTTCGTGTCGGCGTACCTTAGAGTTTAGGATCTGAGACCATCCTGGTGTCGGCTTTCCTTTTGAAAATCCATCTTGTGATGGTAACCTCTGGTAATGAGACCGCCATCGTGTCGGCCTACCTTAGAGTTTAGGATCTGAAACCGTCCTCGTGTCGGCTTTCCTTCTAAAATCCATCATGCGATGGTACCTTCTGGTTATGAGACCGCCTTCGTGTCAGCCTACCTTAGAGTTTAGGATCTGAGACCGCCCTCGTGTCGGCTTTCCTTTGAAAATGCATTTTGTGATGGTAACCTCTGGTTATGAGACCGCCTTTATGTCGGCCTACCTTAGAGTTTAGGATCTGAGACCGCCCTCGTGTCGGCTTTCCTTCTAAAAACATCATGTGATGGTACCTTCTGGTTATGAGACCGCCTTCGTGTCGGCCTAACTTAGAGTTTAGGATCTAAGACCGCCCTCGTGTCGGCTTTCTTTTGAGAATGCATCTTGTGATGGTAACCTCTGGTTATGAGACCGCCTTCATGTCAGCCTACCTTAGAGTTTAGGATCTGAGACCGCCCTCGTGTCGGCTTTCCTTCTAAAATCTATCTTGTGAAGGTACCCTCTGGTTATGAGACCGCCTTCGTGTCGGCGTACCTTTGAGTTTAGGTTCTGAGACCGTCCTCGTGTTGGCTTTCCTTTTGAAAATCCATCTTGTGATGGTAACCTCTAGTCATGAGACCACCATCGTGTCGGCCTACCTAAGAGTTTAGGATCTGAGACCGCCCTCGTGTCGGCTTTCCTTCTAAAATCCATCTTGTGATGGTAACATCTGGTTACGAGACTGCCTTCGTGTTGGCCTACCTTAGAAATTAGGATCTGAGACCGCCCTCGTGTCAGCTTTCCTTCTAAAATGCATCTTGTGATGGTAACCTCTAGTTATGAGATCGCCTTCGTGTCGGCCTACCTTATAGTTTAGGATCTGAGACAGCCTTCGTGTCGGCTTTCCTTTTGAAAATCCATCTAGTGATCGTAGTCTCTGGTTATGAGACCGCCTTCGTGTCGGCCTACCTTAGAGTTTAGGATCTGAGACCGCCCTCGTGTCGGCTTTCCTTTTAAAATCCATCTTGTGATGGTAACCTCTGGTTATGAGACCGCCTTCATGTCGTTCTACCTTAGAGTTTAGGATCTGAGACCGCCCTCGTGTTGGCTTTCCATCTAAAATCCATCTTGTGATGGTAACCTCTGGTTATGAGACCGCCTTCGTGTCGGCCGACCTTAGAGTTTAGGATCTGAGACCGCCCTCGTGTCGGCTTTCCTTCTAAAATCCGTCTTGTGATGGTAACCTCTGGTTATGAGACCACCTTCGTGTCGGCCTACCTTAGAGTTTAGGATCTGATACCGCCCTCGTGTCGGTTTTCCTTCTAAAATCCATCTCGTGATGATACCCTCTAGTTATGAGACCGCCTTCGTGTCGGCGTACCTTAGAGTTTAGGATCTGAGACCGTCCTCGTGTCGGCTTTCCTTTTGAAAATCCATCTTGTGATGGTAACCTCTGGTTATGAGACCGCCATCGCGTCGGCCTACCTTAGAGTTTAGGATCTGAGATCGTCCTCGTGTGGGCTTTCCTTCTAAAATCCATCATGTGATGGTACCTTCTGGTTATGAAACCGCCTTCGTGTCAGCCTTCCATAGAGTTTAGGATCTGAGACCTCCCTCGTGTCGGCTTTCCTTTGAAAATGCATTTTGTGATGGTAACCTCTGGTTATGAGACCGCCTTCATGTCGGCCTACCTTAGAGTTTAGGATCTGAGACCGCCCTCGTGTCGGCTTTCCTTCTAAAATCCATCATGTGATGGCACCTTCTGGTTATGAGACCGCCTTCGTGTCAGCCTACCTTAGAGTTTAGGATCTGAGACCGCCCTCGTGTCGGCTTTCTTTGCAGAATGCATCTTGTGATGGTAACCTTTGGTTATGAGACCGCCTTTATGTCGGCCTATCTTAGAGTTTAGGATATGAGACCGCCCTCGTGTCGGTTTTCCTTCTAAAATCCATCTTGTGATGGTACCCTCTGGTTATGAAACCGCCTTCGTGTCGGCGTACCTTAGAGTTTAGGATCTGAGACCATCCTGGTGTCGGCTTTCCTTTTGAAAATCCATCTTGTGATGGTAACCTCTGGTAATGAGACCGCCATCGTGTCGGCCTACCTTAGAGTTTAGGATCTGAAACCGTCCTCGTGTCGGCTTTCCTTCTAAAATCCATCATGCGATGGTACCTTCTGGTTATGAGACCGCCTTCGTGTCAGCCTACCTTAGAGTTTAGGATCTGAGACCGCCCTCGTGTCGGCTTTCCTTTGAAAATGCATTTTGTGATGGTAACCTCTGGTTATGAGACCGCCTTTATGTCGGCCTACCTTAGAGTTTAGGATCTGAGACCGCCCTCGTGTCGGCTTTCCTTCTAAAAACATCATGTGATGGTACCTTCTGGTTATGATACCGCCTTCGTGTCGGCCTAACTTAGAGTTTAGGATCTAAGACCGCCCTCGTGTCGGCTTTCTTTTGAGAATGCATCTTGTGATGGTAACCTCTGGTTATGAGACCGCCTTCATGTCAGCCTACCTTAGAGTTTAGGATCTGAGACCGCCCTCGTGTCGGCTTTCCTTCTAAAATCTATCTTGTGAAGGTACCCTCTGGTTATGAGACCGCCTTCGTGTCGGCGTACCTTTGAGTTTAGGTTCTGAGACCGTCCTCGTGTTGGCTTTCCTTTTGAAAATGCATCTTGTGATGGTAACCTCTGGTTATGGGACCGCCATCGTGTCGGCCTACCTTAGAGTTTAGGATCTGAAACCGTCCTCGTGTCGGCTTTCCTTCTAAAATCCATCATGCGATGGTACCTTCTGGTTATGAGACCGCCTTCGTGTCAGCCTACCTTAGAGTTTAGGATCTGAGACCGCCCTCGTGTCGGCTTTCCTTTGAAAATGCATTTTGTGATGGTAACCTCTGGTTATGAGACCGCCTTTATGTCGGCCTACCTTAGAGTTTAGGATCTGAGACCGCCCTCGTGTCGGCTTTCCTTCTAAAAACATCATGTGATGGTACCTTCTGGTTATGAGACCGCCTTCGTGTCGGCCTACCTTAGAGGTTAGGATCTGAGACCGCCCTCGTGTCGGCTTTCTTTTGAGAATGCATCTTGTGATGGTAACCTCTGGTTATGAGACCGCCTTCATGTTAGCCTACCTTAGAGTTTAGGATCTGAGACCGCACTCGTGTCAGCTTTCCTTCTAAAATCTATCTTGTGAAGGTGCCCTCTGGTTATGAGACCGCCTTCGTGTCGGCGTACCTTTGAGTTTAGGTTCCGAGACCGTCCTCGTGTTGGCTTTCCTTTTGAAAATCCATCTTGTGATGGTAACCTCTAGTCATGAGACCACCATCGTGTCGGCCTACCTTAGAGTTTAGGATCTGAGATCGTCCTCGTGTGGGCTTTCCTTCTAAAATCCATCATGTGATGGTACCTTCTGGTTATGAAACCGCCTTCGTGTCAGCCTTCCTTAGAGTTTAGGATCTGAGACCGCCCTCGTGTCGGCTTTCCTTTGAAAATGCATTTTGTGATGGTAACCTCTGGTTATGAGACCGCCTTCATGTCGGCCTACCTTAGAGTTTAGGATCTGAGACCGCCCTCGTGTCGGCTTTCCTTCTAAAATCCATCATGTGATGGGACCTTCTGGTTATGAGACCGCCTTCGTGTCAGCCTACCTTAGAGTTTAGGATCTGAGACCGCCCTCGTGTCGGCTTTCTTTTGAGAATGCATCTTGTGATGGTAACCTTTGGTTATGAGACCGCCTTTATGTCGGCCTATCTTAGAGTTTAGGATCTGAGACCGCCCTCGTGTCGGTTTTCCTTCTAAAATCCATCTTGTGATGGTACCCTCTGGTTATGAAACCGCCTTCGAGTCGGCGTACCTTAGAGTTTAGGATCTGAGACCGTCCTCGTGTCGGCTTTCCTTTTGAAAATCCATCTTGTGATGGTAACCTCTGGTAATGAGACCGCCATCGTGTCGGCCTACCTTAGAGTTTAGGATCTGAAACCGTCCTCGTGTCGGCTTTCCTTCTAAAATCCATCATGCGATGGTACCTTCTGGTTATGAGACCGCCTTCGTGTCAGCCTACCTTAGAGTTTAGGATCTGAGACCGCCCTCGTGTCGGCTTTCCTTTGAAAATGCATTTTGTGATGGTAACCTCTGGTTATGAGACCGCCTTTATGTCGGCCTACCTTAGAGTTTAGGATCTGAGACCGCCCTCGTGTCGGCTTTCCTTCTAAAAACATCATGTGATGGTACCTTCTGGTTATGAGACCGCCTTCGTGTCGGCCTAACTTAGAGTTTAGGATCTAAGACCGCCCTCGTGTCGGCTTTCTTTTGAGAATGCATCTTGTGATGGTAACCTCTGGTTATGAGACCGCCTTCATGTCAGCCTACCTTAGAGTTTAGGATCTGAGACCGCCCTCGTGTCGGCTTTCCTTCTAAAATCTATCTTGTGAAGGTACCCTCTGGTTATGAGACCGCCTTCGTGTCGGCGTACCTTTGAGTTTAGGTTCTGAGACCGTCCTCGTGTTGGCTTTCCTTTTGAAAATCCATCTTGTGATGGTAACCTCTAGTCATGAGACCACCATCGTGTCGGCCTACCTAAGAGTTTAGGATCTGAGACCGCCCTCGTGTCGGCTTTCCTTCTAAAATCCATCTTGTGATGGTAACATCTGGTTACGAGACTGCCTTCGTGTTGGCCTACCTTAGAAATTAGGATCTGAGACCGCCCTCGTGTCAGCTTTCCTTCTAAAATGCATCTTGTGATGGTAACCTCTAGTTATGAGATCGCCTTCGTGTCGGCCTACCTTATAGTTTAGGATCTGAGACAGCCTTCGTGTCGGCTTTCCTTTTGAAAATCCATCTAGTGATCGTAGTCTCTGGTTATGAGACCGCCTTCGTGTCGGCCTACCTTAGAGTTTAGGATCTGAGACCGCCCTCGTGTCGGCTTTCCTTTTAAAATCCATCTTGTGATGGTAACCTCTGGTTATGAGACCGCCTTCATGTCGTTCTACCTTAGAGTTTAGGATCTGAGACCGCCCTCGTGTTGGCTTTCCATCTAAAATCCATCTTGTGATGGTAACCTCTGGTTATGAGACCGCCTTCGTGTCGGCCGACCTTAGAGTTTAGGATCTGAGACCGCCCTCGTGTCGGCTTTCCTTCTAAAATCCGTCTTGTGATGGTAACCTCTGGTTATGAGACCACCTTCGTGTCGGCCTACCTTAGAGTTTAGGATCTGATACCGCCCTCGTGTCGGTTTTCCTTCTAAAATCCATCTCGTGATGATACCCTCTAGTTATGAGACCGCCTTCGTGTCGGCGTACCTTAGAGTTTAGGATCTGAGACCGTCCTCGTGTCGGCTTTCCTTTTGAAAATCCATCTTGTGATGGTAACCTCTGGTTATGAGACCGCCATCGCGTCGGCCTACCTTAGAGTTTAGGATCTGAGATCGTCCTCGTGTGGGCTTTCCTTCTAAAATCCATCATGTGATGGTACCTTCTGGTTATGAAACCGCCTTCGTGTCAGCCTTCCATAGAGTTTAGGATCTGAGACCTCCCTCGTGTCGGCTTTCCTTTGAAAATGCATTTTGTGATGGTAACCTCTGGTTATGAGACCGCCTTCATGTCGGCCTACCTTAGAGTTTAGGATCTGAGACCGCCCTCGTGTCGGCTTTCCTTCTAAAATCCATCATGTGATGGCACCTTCTGGTTATGAGACCGCCTTCGTGTCAGCCTACCTTAGCGTTTAGGATCTGAGACCGCCCTCGTGTCGGCTTTCTTTGCAGAATGCATCTTGTGATGGTAACCTTTGGTTATGAGACCGCCTTTATGTCGGCCTATCTTAGAGTTTAGGATCTGAGACCGCCCTCGTGTCGGTTTTCCTTCTAAAATCCATCTTGTGATGGTACCCTCTGGTTATGAAACCGCCTTCGTGTCGGCGTACCTTAGAGTTTAGGATCTGAGACCATCCTGGTGTCGGCTTTCCTTTTGAAAATCCATCTTGTGATGGTAACCTCTGGTAATGAGACCGCCATCGTGTCGGCCTACCTTAGAGTTTAGGATCTGAAACCGTCCTCGTGTCGGCTTTCCTTCTAAAATCCATCATGCGATGGTACCTTCTGGTTATGAGACCGCCTTCGTGTCAGCCTACCTTAGAGTTTAGGATCTGAGACCGCCCTCGTGTCGGCTTTCCTTTGAAAATGCATTTTGTGATGGTAACCTCTGGTTATGAGACCGCCTTTATGTCGGCCTACCTTAGAGTTTAGGATCTGAGACCGCCCTCGTGTCGGCTTTCCTTCTAAAAACATCATGTGATGGTACCTTCTGGTTATGAGACCGCCTTCGTGTCGGCCTAACTTAGAGTTTAGGATCTAAGACCGCCCTCGTGTCGGCTTTCTTTTGAGAATGCATCTTGTGATGGTAACCTCTGGTTATGAGACCGCCTTCATGTCAGCCTACCTTAGAGTTTAGGATCTGAGACGGCCCTCGTGCCGGCTTTCCTTCTAAAATCTATCTTGTGAAGGTACCCTCTGGTTATGAGACCGCCTTCGTGTCGGCGTACCTTTGAGTTTAGGTTCTGAGACCGTCCTCGTGTTGGCTTTCCTTTTGAAAATCCATCTTGTGATGGTAACCTCTAGTCATGAGACCACCATCGTGTCGGCCTACCTAAGAGTTTAGGATCTGAGACCGCCCTCGTGTCGGCTTTCCTTCTAAAATCCATCTTGTGATGGTAACATCTGGTTACGAGACTGCCTTCGTGTTGGCCTACCTTAGAAATTAGGATCTGAGACCGCCCTCGTGTCAGCTTTCCTTCTAAAATGCATCTTGTGATGGTAACCTCTAGTTATGAGATCGCCTTCGTGTCGGCCTACCTTATAGTTTAGGATCTGAGACAGCCTTCGTGTCGGCTTTCCTTTTGAAAATCCATCTAGTGATCGTAGTCTCTGGTTATGAGACCGCCTTCGTGTCGGCCAACCTTAGAGTTTAGGATCTGAGACCGCCCTCGTGTCGGCTTTCCTTTTAAAATCCATCTTGTGATGGTAACCTCTGGTTATGAGACCGCCTTCATGTCGTTCTACCTTAGAGTTTAGGATCTGAGACCGCCCTCGTGTTGGCTTTCCATCTAAAATCCATCTTGTGATGGTAACCTCTGGTTATGAGACCGCCTTCGTGTCGGCCGACCTTAGAGTTTAGGATCTGAGACCGCCCTCGTGTCGGCTTTCCTTCTAAAATCCGTCTTGTGATGGTAACCTCTGGTTATGAGACCACCTTCGTGTCGGCCTACCTTAGAGTTTAGGATCTGATACCGCCCTCGTGTCGGTTTTCCTTCTAAAATCCATCTCGTGATGATACCCTCTAGTTATGAGACCGCCTTCGTGTCGGCGTACCTTAGAGTTTAGGATCTGAGACCGTCCTCGTGTCGGCTTTCCTTTTGAAAATCCATCTTGTGATGGTAACCTCTGGTTATGAGACCGCCATCGCGTCGGCCTACCTTAGAGTTTAGGATCTGAGATCGTCCTCGTGTGGGCTTTCCTTCTAAAATCCATCATGTGATGGTACCTTCTGGTTATGAAACCGCCTTCGTGTCAGCCTTCCATAGAGTTTAGGATCTGAGACCTCCCTCGTGTCGGCTTTCCTTTGAAAATGCATTTTGTGATGGTAACCTCTGGTTATGAGACCGCCTTCATGTCTGCCTACCTTAGAGTTTAGGATCTGAGACCGCCCTCGTGTCGGCTTTCCTTCTAAAATCCATCATGTGATGGCACCTTCTGGTTATGAGACCGCCTTCGTGTCAGCCTACCTTAGAGTTTAGGATCTGAGACCGCCCTCGTGTCGGCTTTCTTTGCAGAATGCATCTTGTGATGGTAACCTTTGGTTATGAGACCGCCTTTATGTCGGCCTATCTTAGAGTTTAGGATCTGAGACCGCCCTCGTGTCGGTTTTCCTTCTAAAATCCATCTTGTGATGGTACCCTCTGGTTATGAAACCGCCTTCGTGTCGGCGTACCTTAGAGTTTAGGATCTGAGACCATCCTCGTGTCGGCTTTCCTTTTGAAAATCCATCTTGTGATGGTAACCTCTGGTTATGAGACCGCCATCGTGTCGGCCTACCTTAGAGTTTAGGATCTGAAACCGTCCTCGTGTCGGCTTTCCTTCTAAAATCCATCATGCGATGGTACCTTCTGGTTATGAGATCGCCTTCGTGTCAGCCTACCTTAGAGTTTAGGATCTGAGACCGCCCTCGTGTCGGCTTTCCTTTGAAAATGCATTTTGTGATGGTAACCTCTGGTTATGAGTCCGCCTTTATGTCGGCCTACCTTAGAGTTTAGGATCTGAGACCGCCCTCGTGTCGGCTTTCCTTCTAAAAACATCATGTGATGGTACCTTCCGGTTATGAGACCGCCTTCGTGTCGGCCTAACTTAGAGTTTAGGATCTAAGACCGCCCTCGTGTCGGCTTTCTTTTGAGAATGCATCTTGTGATGGTAACCTCTGGTTATGAGACCGCCTTCATGTCAGCCTACCTTAGAGTTTAGGATCTGAGACCGCCCTCGTGTCGGCTTTCCTTCTAAAATCTATCTTGTGAAGGTACCCTCTGGTTATGAGACCGCCTTCGTGTCGGCGTACCTTTGAGTTTAGGTTCTGAGACCGTCCTCGTGTTGGCTTTCCTTTTGAAAATCCATCTTGTGATGGTAACCTCTAGTCATGAGACCACCATCGTGTCGGCCTACCTTAGAGTTTAGGATCTGAGACCGCCCTCGTGTCGGCTTTCCTTCTAAAATCCATCTTGTGATGGTAACATCTGGTTACGAGACTGCCTTCGTGTTGGCCTACCTTAGAAATTAGGATCTGAGACCGCCCTCGTGTCAGCTTTCCTTCTAAAATGCATCTTGTGATGGTAACCTCTAGTTATGAGATCGCCTTCGTGTCGGCCTACCTTATAGTTTAGGATCTGAGACAGCCTTCGTGTCGGCTTTCCTTTTGAAAATCCATCTAGTGATCGTAGTCTCTGGTTATGAGACCGCCTTCGTGTCGGCCTACCTTAGAGTTTAGGATCTGAGACCGCCCTCGTGTCGGCTTTCCTTTTAAAATCCATCTTGTGATGGTAACCTCTGGTTATGAGACCGCCTTCATGTCGTTCTACCTTAGAGTTTAGGATCTGAGACCGCCCTCGTGTTGGCTTTCCATCTAAAATCCATCTTGTGATGGTAACCTCTGGTTATGAGACCGCCTTCGTGTCGGCCGACCTTAGAGTTTAGGATCTGAGACCGCCCTCGTGTCGGCTTTCCTTCTAAAATCCGTCTTGTGATGGTAACCTCTGGTTATGAGACCACCTTCGTGTCGGCCTACCTTAGAGTTTAGGATCTGATACCGCCCTCGTGTCGGTTTTCCTTCTAAAATCCATCTCGTGATGATACCCTCTAGTTATGAGACCGCCTTCGTGTCGGCGTACCTTAGAGTTTAGGATCTGAGACCGTCCTCGTGTCGGCTTTCCTTTTGAAAATCCATCTTGTGATGGTAACCTCTGGTTATGAGACCGCCATCGTGTCGGCCTACCTTAGAGTTTAGGATCTGAGATCGTCCTCGTGTGGGCTTTCCTTCTAAAATCCATCATGTGATGGTACCTTCTGGTTATGAAACCGCCTTCGTGTCAGCCTTCCATAGAGTTTAGGATCTGAGACCTCCCTCGTGTCGGCTTTCCTTTGAAAATGCATTTTGTGATGGTAACCTCTGGTTATGAGACCGCCTTCATGTCGGCCTACCTTAGAGTTTAGGATCTGAGACCGCCCTCGTGTCGGCTTTCCTTCTAAAATCCATCATGTGATGGCACCTTCTGGTTATGAGACCGCCTTCGTGTCAGCCTACCTTAGAGTTTAGGATCTGAGACCGCCCTCGTGTCGGCTTTCTTTGCAGAATGCATCTTGTGATGGTAACCTTTGGTTATGAGACCGCCTTTATGTCGGCCTATCTTAGAGTTTAGGATCTGAGACCGCCCTCGTGTCGGTTTTCCTTCTAAAATCCATCTTGTGATGGTACCCTCTGGTTATGAAACCGCCTTCGTGTCGGCGTACCTTAGAGTTTAGGATCTGAGACCATCCTCGTGTCGGCTTTCCTTTTGAAAATCCATCTTGTGATGGTAACCTCTGGTTATGAGACCGCCATCGTGTCGGCCTACCTTAGAGTTTAGGATCTGAAACCGTCCTCGTGTCGGCTTTCCTTCTAAAATCCATCATGCGATGGTACCTTCTGGTTATGAGATCGCCTTCGTGTCAGCCTACCTTAGAGTTTAGGATCTGAGACCGCCCTCGTGTCGGCTTTCCTTTGAAAATGCATTTTGTGATGGTAACCTCTGGTTATGAGACCGCCTTTATGTCGGCCTACCTTAGAGTTTAGGATCTGAGACCGCCCTCGTGTCGGCTTTCCTTCTAAAAACATCATGTGATGGTACCTTCTGGTTATGAGACCGCCTTCGTGTCGGCCTACCTTAGAGTTTAGGATCTGAGACCGCCCTCGTGTCGGCTTTCTTTTGAGAATGCATCTTGTGATGGCAACCTTTGGTTATGAGACCGCCTTCATGTCAGCCTACCTTAGAGTTTAGGATCTGAGACCGCCCTCGTGTCGGCTTTCCTTCTAAAATCTATCTTGTGAAGGTACCCTCTGGTTATGAGACCGCCTTCGTGTCGGCGTACCTTTGAGTTTAGGTTCTGAGACCGTCCTCGTGTTGGCTTTCCTTTTGAAAATCCATCTTGTGATGGTAACCTCTAGTCATGAGATCACCATCGTTTCGGCCTACCTTAGAGTTTAGGATCTGAGACCGCCCTCGTGTCGGCTTTCCTTCTAAAATCCATCTTGTGATGGTAACATCTGGTTACGATACTGCCTTCGTGTTGGCCTACCTTAGAAATTAGGATCTGAGACCGCCCTCGTGTCCGCTTTCCTTCAAAAATCCATCTTGTGATGGTAACCTCTGGTTATGAGATCGCCTTCGTGTCGGCCTATCTTATAGTTTAGGATCTGAGACAGCCTTCGTGTCGGCTTTCCTTTTGAAAATCCATCTAGTGATTGTAATCTCTGGTTATCAGACCGCCTTCGTGTCGGCCTACCTTAGAGTTTAGGATCTGATACCGCCCTCGTGTCGGCTTTCCTTCTAAAATCCGTCTTGTGATGGTACCCTCTGGTTTTGAGACAGCCTTCGTGTCGGCCTACCTTAGAGTTTTGGATCTGAGACCGCCCTCGTGTTGGCTTTCCTTCTAAAATCCATCTTGTGATGGTAACATCTGGTTATGAGACAGCCTTCGTATCGGCCTTCCTTAGAATTTAGCATCTGAGACCGCCCTCGTGTCAGCTTTCCTTCTAAAATACATCTTGTGATGGTAACCTCTTGTTATGAGACCGCCTTCGTGTCGGCCTACCTTATAGTTTAGGATCTGAGACCGCCCTCGTGTCGGCTTTCCTTTTGAAAATCAATCTTGTGAGGGTAACCTCTGGTTATGATACCGCCTTCGTGTCGGCCTATCTTATAGTTTAGGATCTGAGACTGTCCTCGTGTCGGCTTTCCTTCTAAAATCCATCATGTGATGGTACCTTCTGGTTATGAGACCGCCTTCGTATCGTTCTACCTTAGAGTTTAGGATCTGAGACCGCCCTCGTGTCGGCTTTCCTTCTAAAATCCATCTTGTGATGGTAACCTCTGGTTATGAGACCGCCTTCGTGTCGGCCTACCTTAGAGTTTAGGATCTGATACCGCCCTCGTGTCGGCTTTCCTTCTAAAATCCGTCTTGTGATGGTACCCTCTGGTTTTGAGACAGCCTTCGTGTCGGTCTACCTTAGAGTTTTGGATCTGAGACCGCCCTCGTGTTGGCTTTCCTTCTAAAATCCATCTTGTGATGGTAACATCTGGTTATGAGACCGCCTTCGTATCGGCCTTCCTTAGAGTTTAGGATCTGAGACCGCCCTCGTGTCAGCTTTCCTTCTAAAATCCATCTTGTGATGGTACCCTCTGGTTATGAGACCACCTTCGTGTCGGCGTACCTTAGAGTTTAGGATCTGAGACCATCCTCGTGTCGGCTTTCCTTTTGAAAATCCATCTTGTGATGGTAACCTCTGGTTATGAGACCGCCATCGTGTCGGCCTACCTTAGAGTTTAGGATCTGAAACCGTCCTCGTGTCGGCTTTCCTTCTAAAATCCATCATGCGATGGTACCTTCTGGTTATGAGATCGCCTTCGTGTCAGCCTACCTTAGAGTTTAGGATCTGAGACCGCCCTCGTGTCGGCTTTCCTTTGAAAATGCATTTTGTGATGGTAACCTCTGGTTATGAGACCGCCTTTATGTCGGCCTACCTTAGAGTTTAGGATCTGAGACCGCCCTCGTGTCGGCTTTCCTTCTAAAAACATCATGTGATGGTACCTTCTGGTTATGAGACCGCCTTCGTGTCGGCCTACCTTAGAGTTTAGGATCTGAGACCGCCCTCGTGTCGGCTTTCTTTTGAGAATGCATCTTGTGATGGCAACCTTTGGTTATGAGACCGCCTTCATGTCAGCCTACCTTAGAGTTTAGGATCTGAGACCGCCCTCGTGTCGGCTTTCCTTCTAAAATCTATCTTGTGAAGGTACCCTCTGGTTATGAGACCGCCTTCGTGTCGGCGTACCTTTGAGTTTAGGTTCTGAGACCGTCCTCGTGTTGGCTTTCCTTTTGAAAATCCATCTTGTGATGGTAACCTCTAGTCATGAGATCACCATCGTGTCGGCCTACCTTAGAGTTTAGGATCTGAGACCGCCCTCGTGTCGGCTTTCCTTCTAAAATCCATCTTGTGATGGTAACATCTGGTTACGATACTGCCTTCGTGTTGGCCTACCTTAGAAATTAGGATCTGAGACCGCCCTCGTGTCCGCTTTCCTTCAAAAATCCATCTTGTGATGGTAACCTCTGGTTATGAGATCGCCTTCGTGTCGGCCTATCTTATAGTTTAGGATCTGAGACAGCCTTCGTGTCGGCTTTCCTTTTGAAAATCCATCTAGTGATTGTAATCTCTGGTTATCAGACCGCCTTCGTGTCGGCCTACCTTAGAGTTTAGGATCTGATACCGCCCTCGTGTCGGCTTTCCTTCTAAAATCCGTCTTGTGATGGTACCCTCTGGTTTTGAGACAGCCTTCGTGTCGGCCTACCTTAGAGTTTTGGATCTGAGACCGCCCTCGTGTTGGCTTTCCTTCTAAAATCCATCTTGTGATGGTAACATCTGGTTATGAGACAGCCTTCGTATCGGCCTTCCTTAGAATTTAGCATCTGAGACCGCCCTCGTGTCAGCTTTCCTTCTAAAATACATCTTGTGATGGTAACCTCTTGTTATGAGACCACCTTCGTGTCGGCCTACCTTATAGTTTAGGATCTGAGACCGCCCTCGTGTCGGCTTTCCTTTTGAAAATCAATCTTGTGAGGGTAACCTCTGGTTATGATACCGCCTTCGTGTCGGCCTATCTTATAGTTTAGGATCTGAGACTGTCCTCGTGTCGGCTTTCCTTCTAAAATCCATCATGTGATGGTACCTTCTGGTTATGAGACCGCCTTCGTATCGTTCTACCTTAGAGTTTAGGATCTGAGACCGCCCTCGTGTCGGCTTTCCTTCTAAAATCCATCTTGTGATGGTAACCTCTGGTTATGAGACCGCCTTCGTGTCGGCCTACCTTAGAGTTTAGGATCTGATACCGCCCTCGTGTCGGCTTTCCTTCTAAAATCCGTCTTGTGATGGTACCCTCTGGTTTTGAGACAGCCTTCGTGTCGGTCTACCTTAGAGTTTTGGATCTGAGACCGCCCTCGTGTTGGCTTTCCTTCTAAAATCCATCTTGTGATGGTAACATCTGGTTATGAGACAGCCTTCGTATTGGCCTTCCTTAGAATTTAGCATCTGAGACCGCCCTCGTGTCAGCTTTCCTTCTAAAATCCATCTTGTGATGGTAACCTCTTGTTATGAGACCACCTTCGTGTCGGCCTACCTTATAGTTTAGGATCTGAGACCGCCCTCGTGTCGGCTTTCCTTTTGAAAATCAATCTTGTGAGGGTAACCTCTGGTTATGATACCGCCTTCGTGTCGGCCTATCTTATAGTTTAGGATCTGAGACTGTCCTCGTGTCGGCTTTACTTCTAAAATCCATCATGTGATGGTACCTTCTGGTTATGAGACCGCCTTCGTGTCAGCCTACCTTAGAGTTTAGGATCTGAGACCGCCTTCGTGTCGGCTTTCCTTTGAAAATGCATCTTGTGATGGTAACCTCTGGTTATGAGACCGCCTTTATGTCGGCCTACCTTAGAGTTTAGGATCTGAGACCGCCCTTGTGTTGGCTTTCCTTCTAAAATCCATCTTGTGATGGTACCCTCTGGTTATGAGACTGCCATCGTGTCGGCGTACCTTAGAGTTTAGGATCTGAGATCGTCCTCGTGTGTGCTTTCCTTCTAAAATCCATCATGTGATGGTACCTTCTGGTTATGAAACCGCCTTCGTGTCAGCCTTCCATAGAGTTTAGGATCTGAGACCTCCCTCGTGTCGGCTTTCCTTTGAAAATGCATTTTGTGATGGTAACCTCTGGTTATGAGACCGCCTTCATGTCGGCCTACCTTAGAGTTTAGGATCTGAGACCGCCCTCGTGTCGGCTTTCCTTCTAAAATCCATCATGTGATGGCACCTTCTGGTTATGAGACCGCCTTCGTGTCAGCCTACCTTAGAGTTTAGGATCTGAGACCGCCCTCGTGTCGGCTTTCTTTGCAGAATGCATCTTGTGATGGTAACCTTTGGTTATGAGACCGCCTTTATGTCGGCCTATCTTAGAGTTTAGGATCTGAGACCGCCCTCGTGTCGGTTTTCCTTCTAAAATCCATCTTGTGATGGTACCCTCTGGTTATGAAACCGCCTTCGTGTCGGCGTACCTTAGAGTTTAGGATCTGAGACCATCCTCGTGTCGGCTTTCCTTTTGAAAATCCATCTTGTGATGGTAACCTCTGGTTATGAGACCGCCATCGTGTCGGCCTACCTTAGAGTTTAGGATCTGAAACCGTCCTCGTGTCGGCTTTCCTTCTAAAATCCATCATGCGATGGTACCTTCTGGTTATGAGATCGCCTTCGTGTCAGCCTACCTTAGAGTTTAGGATCTGAGACCGCCCTCGTGTCGGCTTTCCTTTGAAAATGCATTTTGTGATGGTAACCTCTGGTTATGAGACCGCCTTTATGTCGGCCTACCTTAGAGTTTAGGATCTGAGACCGCCCTCGTGTCGGCTTTCCTTCTAAAAACATCATGTGATGGTACCTTCTGGTTATGAGACCGCCTTCGTGTCGGCCTACCTTAGAGTTTAGGATCTGAGACCGCCCTCGTGTCGGCTTTCTTTTGAGAATGCATCTTGTGATGGCAACCTTTGGTTATGAGACCGCCTTCATGTCAGCCTACCTTAGAGTTTAGGATCTGAGACCGCCCTCGTGTCGGCTTTCCTTCTAAAATCTATCTTGTGAAGGTACCCTCTGGTTATGAGACCGCCTTCGTGTCGGCGTACCTTTGAGTTTAGGTTCTGAGACCGTCCTCGTGTTGGCTTTCCTTTTGAAAATCCATCTTGTGATGGTAACCTCTAGTCATGAGATCACCATCGTGTCGGCCTACCTTAGAGTTTAGGATCTGAGACCGCCCTCGTGTCGGCTTTCCTTCTAAAATCCATCATGTGATGGTAACATCTGGTTACGATACTGCCTTCGTGTTGGCCTACCTTAGAAATTAGGATCTGAGACCGCCCTCGTGTCCGCTTTCCTTCAAAAATCCATCTTGTGATGGTAACCTCTGGTTATGAGATCGCCTTCGTGTCGGCCTATCTTATAGTTTAGGATCTGAGACAGCCTTCGTGTCGGCTTTCCTTTTGAAAATCCATCTAGTGATTGTAATCTCTGGTTATCAGACCGCCTTCGTGTCGGCCTACCTTAGAGTTTAGGATCTGATACCGCCCTCGTGTCGGCTTTCCTTCTAAAATCCGTCTTGTGATGGTACCCTCTGGTTTTGAGACAGCCTTCGTGTCGGCCTACCTTAGAGTTTTGGATCTGAGACCGCCCTCGTGTTGGCTTTCCTTCTAAAATCCATCTTGTGATGGTAACATCTGGTTATGAGACAGCCTTCGTATCGGCCTTCCTTAGAATTTAGCATCTGAGACCGCCCTCGTGTCAGCTTTCCTTCTAAAATACATCTTGTGATGGTAACCTCTTGTTATGAGACCACCTTCGTGTCGGCCTACCTTATAGTTTAGGATCTGAGACCGCCCTCGTGTCGGCTTTCCTTTTGAAAATCAATCTTGTGAGGGTAACCTCTGGTTATGATACCGCCTTCGTGTCGGCCTATCTTATAGTTTAGGATCTGAGACTGTCCTCGTGTCGGCTTTCCTTCTAAAATCCATCATGTGATGGTACCTTCTGGTTATGAGACCGCCTTCGTATCGTTCTACCTTAGAGTTTAGGATCTGAGACCGCCCTCGTGTCGGCTTTCCTTCTAAAATCCATCTTGTGATGGTAACCTCTGGTTATGAGACCGCCTTCGTGTCGGCCTACCTTAGAGTTTAGGATCTGATACCGCCCTCGTGTCGGCTTTCCTTCTAAAATCCGTCTTGTGATGGTACCCTCTGGTTTTGAGACAGCCTTCGTGTCGGTCTACCTTAGAGTTTTGGATCTGAGACCGCCCTCGTGTTGGCTTTCCTTCTAAAATCCATCTTGTGATGGTAACATCTGGTTATGAGACAGCCTTCGTATCGGCCTTCCTTAGAATTTAGCATCTGAGACCGCCCTCGTGTCAGCTTTCCTTCTAAAATCCATCTTGTGATGGTAACCTCTTGTTATGAGACCACCTTCGTGTCGGCCTACCTTATAGTTTAGGATCTGAGACCGCCCTCGTGTCGGCTTTCCTTTTGAAAATCAATCTTGTGAGGGTAACCTCTGGTTATGATACCGCCTTCGTGTCGGCCTATCTTATAGTTTAGGATCTGAGACTGTCCTCGTGTCGGCTTTCCTTCTAAAATCCATCATGTGATGGTACCTTCTGGTTATGAGACCGCCTTCGTGTCAGCCTACCTTAGAGTTTAGGATCTGAGACCGCCTTCGTGTCGGCTTTCCTTTGAAAATGCATCTTGTGATGGTAACCTCTGGTTATGAGACCGCCTTTATGTCGGCCTACCTTAGAGTTTAGGATCTGAGACCGCCCTTGTGTTGGCTTTCCTTCTAAAATCCATCTTGTGATGGTACCCTCTGGTTATGAGACTGCCATCGTGTCGGCGTACCTTAGAGTTTAGGATCTGAGACCGTCCTCGTGTCGGCTTTCCTTTTGAAAATCCATCTTGTGATGGTAACCTCTAGTTATGATACCGCCATCGTGTCGGCCTACCTTAGAGTTTAGGATCTGAGACCGTCCTCGTGTCGGCTTTCTTTCTAAAATCCATCATGTGATGGTACCTTCTGGTTATGAGACCGCCTTCGTGTTAGCCTACCTTAGAGTTTAGGATCTGAGACAGCCCTCGTGTCGGCTTTGCTTTGAAAATGCATCTTGTGATGGTAACCTCTGGTTATGAGACCGCCTTCATGTCGGCCTACCTTAGAGTTTAGGATCTGAGACCGCCCACGTGTCGGCTTTCCTTCTAAACTCCATCATGTGATGATACCTTCTGGTTATGAGACCGCCTTCCTGTCGGCCTACCTTAGAGTTTAGGATCTGAGACCGCCCTCGTGTCAGCTTTCCTTCTAAAATCCATCTTGTGATGGTACCCTCTGGTTATGAGACCTCCTTCGTGTCGGCGTACCTTAGAGTTTAGGATCTGAGACCGTCCTCGTGTCGGCTTTCATTTTGAAAATCCATCTTGTGATGGTAACCTCTGTTTATGAGACCGCCATCGTGTCGGCCTACCTTAGAGTTTAGGATCTGAGACCGTCCTCGTGTCGGCTTTCCTTCTAAAATCCATCATGTGATGGTACCTTCTGGTTATGAGACCGCCTTCGTGTCGGCCTACCTTAGAGTTTAGGATCTGAAACAGCCCTCTGTCGCTCCCGGGATTTTCATCCAAGTACAAACGCGAAAGTGGCACCGAAACAGAGTCGCCAGCAATGTGTATTTATCCCAAGAGAGGGAAAGGAAACACCGCGTAAACCTGAGAGAAAGGAAAAGCATGGTCTTGCGACCAAGAGAAGTGGGTAAGGGAGTCGGTTACGCGAGAGGAAGGTATTAGCACCCCCTCGCGTCCATCGTACCCGATGGGATCCACGCTTGTTTGTCTCGATCAAAGGGTGTAAAGAAAAGATACTGGAAAAAATAACTAAAAGAAAAAAAGGAGAAAGAAGAATAAATGTAGGGAAAATAAAAGAAGTGCTCGAATGGGCCCTACCCCACTGCCTACGTATCTCATCGGGAACATGAGAATCAGAGCGACGTAGTTCCCCTCACTAGGGATGAATTGTTTGTGTTTTTTAAAGAACGGCTGACGTTCTAGCTCAGGTGTTGCAGGCTCGCTGGTCCGAGTGCGTTACCATCTTGCAAGAGAACGAGTAGAAGCGCGTTCGTGCGTTAAGAGTGAATGAGGTGAGAAAAGAATTCCCGAAGGAAAGACGTTATTGTTTGTTTTTGTCTTTTAAGAGTTTTTTCATTTGTTTGCATATGATAGTGTATCTGAATCTTAGTCATTGGAATGTGTACATCCTCACATTCCAAGATGGAATGGGTAAGAAAGCACACTAAGAGTGAAGAAGACCCCCACACTTAGTTCCAATTGTCAAGGTTCAAACACACTAGCATACTTGTATTTATTAAGTGTTTTGTTGATTAAGAAATGAAGAAGTGTTTTTTATTATTTGCACCTTCAACAAGTATTGCATTTAAGTCCCTCATACAAGATCAAATGTTTAACACATTGACCCAAGATGGGCTATATGCTATACATTCTAAGATTATAAGAGAAGACCCCTTATAACCTTTTCTTTATATGAAAGGCCTAAATGCAATAAATGCCTACCTTTATTATATGTTTTGAATTTTCTTTGAGATGAGAAAAGAGACTCAGGGGAGGATAAAGGTAAAAATCTATATGGACTAAGACTCAATCCTAATTGATTAGTTAAGGGAGTGATCCTAAGGTTTGTGAGGTTTCAACCTAACGTCTAAAGAAAGAATGAATTAAACAATTCACTTCTAAAGTAGAAGATGAATTGTAATTCACAAAGGGCAAGTGATGAGTTATTAAAAGAAAGCACATAAGTGCTTAACAAAACATGGAATTGTAAAAGAGAAAGGATAGAAGTTGAATGTGGATTCCTTATCCACACTCAATTGAAACTTACCAAAACCCCTACATGGTTAGCACAATCACTTACAAGTAAAGCAAGAAAATATAATGAACAAATCAAATTCAAACAAGTTGACAAACAAGGTGAAATGAGATTGAATGCTATACATGCTTCCAAGTCAGAATGTAACTCATATTTACACAACCTAATGTTATCCTAAATGGGCATACTAAATCATGCAAACAAAATCTCAATCCAACAAGAAGCAAAGAAGAAAAGGTGAAGTGATGTGAATGTGGTTCATACTTGTGAAACAAGTGACTTAAGGTGCAAGATAAACATCAAACATGCAAAGATGAAACCCAAATGTCACAATCAGAAGTCAATTAACATGCTATACATCCTCCAACAAAACCACAACTCATGGCACAAGTGCCTTCATGATCAACCAAACCAAACATGAGGCATGCATTCACAAAATGAACAAGTTAAACTTCATGCTTCAAACAAATAGCAAACATGCTTCAAAAATTATGACTTTCACCAATCAAACACCTTAAACACATGCCATTAACATATCAAGTCCACAAGCAATGAATCAGAACCAAAGTCACTCAACAATTAGGTCAAAGTCTCATGGAAGTTTCATGCATTCATGCTCAAAGCAACACATCAAAAGTCATCCAAAAAAGACTTAAAAATCATCTCATAAATCTCAAACATACCTCAACATATTGTGACCACAATGCAAAAAGAAAGGCATCAAAATCATTTTTTATGATCAAGAACAAAAATGCACAAAATCATATGTCACATTAAGTATGCATGCAAATGGAAATTCAAAAGAAATAATGGAACAGGGGCAAAATGGTCATAAAATCAGAAAATAAAATCATGAAAAATTTCCTAAATGTTTTAAGAATACACATGAATTTTTGTAGAATTTTATTATGCATTTTAGTATTTTTAAAAATTGAAAATCAAACGCGTATGTAAAATGAAAATAAAAATAAAATGCAATATGAGAGGGGGGTATGAATATAGCAAATCAGCATGTTCAAATCACATGGGCCTCAAAATTGGGGGTGTGGATAGTATTCTGATTTGGGTCCATTTACGCGCAAAACACCATAACCAACATGCACCTTCAGTCAACAAACTTGACTCACTATTAACCATTGGATCAAGTCAAAGTCATGCTAAAGTCAAAGTACACAGAATCAATGCACATGCGTGAGGACACACACAAGTTACCATGCACTACACCACACCACGCTTAAGTGACTTCAGAATTTTGGCACATGACATGCACATGTCTTTTAATGCGTTGGCACGTTCTCAGTCATTGGATCAACAAAATCACACGGCTGACATTCAAACTGGCAATGAAACCCTAGCACAAAGCTACCGGCCGGAGAGGGACCTCCGGTCACCTTCTCCGGTCACACACCACCGTCTGCAACTTCACATGTTCACAGAAATGTACAATACGCATACCAAAATGAAGCTGAGCTCATGTAGATCAAGAATGCACACTTATTTTTCACATATCAAGCACGTGCACAAAGAACAGAAGAGATCAAGTCCTGCCCTAAGTTTTCAACTATGCCTCTAAAGGCCTATCAACTAGCCAGACAAATTCTTGAGCTTATAAGAAGCCTCAAGAACCTGAAAACCACTTCAAATCAAGTCTATAATGGTGGAAATTCGTACCTGAAGATTTGAGACCTTGAGATGTTCTTCAAAAAACCAGAGATGCTGCTTCCTCTTTGAGCTTCTTTTGGCCAAATAAAGGCTTAGATGCAGTGGTGGATGATGATTCAATGGAGAAGAAATGAAATCCAAGCTTCAAAACCAGTTGCAAGGTAGTGAAATTGAGAAAGAATCAGAGAGATTCTGAAGTGAAAATGAGGAAATGAACAAGGTGAAGCTCGAGAATCCATGGCAATGGTGAGATTGAGAGAGAAGAAGAGCAAGTTTCTGAAGTGAATGTGTGAAAAATGAAGTTGGAAATGAAATTTGAGAGTGTGATTTTTATTTATAGTGTGAGCTAACCATGGTTTAATGAGTGGAGTTAACTGAGTTGGATGAGTTAAAGTGAGTGCACCCTAACTAACTGAGTCAAGTTAGTTAGGGGCGAGTTATTGAGGCTGAGTTATGGTGAGGTCAAGCTCATGACAGTTATGGTGGAAGGGAGAAAAGGAGAGTGAAGCTGCCAATCTGTGCATCAGAAACTTGCTAAGCAAGTTTGTTCCTTCTATTCTCATGTATGGCACGTGACAGTGTGCATTATGTAAGTAACTTGTGCTTGGTTGAAAGAGGAAACAAAAGTGAGGAGGTGTTTGTGGTGTGACTGAACCAAATCATGCAGCATGCCATCAATGTATCAGTGTCAACATATGGTGGTTTATGGAGGTTTTTCTCTCTACTCATGGAATGGTTTGGCAAGGTTTTGGAGTCATGGAAAAGAGGAGCTATCATGGAACAATATTGATGTTGAAAACAAATCAAATGGAAGTGTACAAGGTGATGAAAAATTGCTTGAAACAAAAGGAATCAAAACTGGTGTATGGCGTAGTAATGGGGTTGGTTGGCAAGGCAATTGGGCACACAAAATTTCAGCACAAACAACATGACTTTGAACCCTCCAAACTATCTCATAACTTGGTTAAATCAAAATTTTCACAACATCAACATTGAAGAGGACACTACAATGAACAACTTTGATGTTGAAATGTTTTTCATTTGAGGCCTTTAACCATGAGAAAAATGAGTGGACATTTGGCCCACCAACTGTTTGTTAAAATGATTGCGCGCGTGACCTGAAAATCTTGGTCATG
Source organism: Lathyrus tuberosus (assembly GCA_022829125.1). NCBI lineage: Eukaryota > Viridiplantae > Streptophyta > Magnoliopsida > Fabales > Fabaceae > Lathyrus > Lathyrus tuberosus. Next base: position 13,238,196 of record JALAZF010000038.1, read on the forward strand.
ACCTAGTTTTGAACCTACTTTCCTCCAACTTTGATCAATCATATCTCTCTCAATTTTTATCCAATGGAGATGTTCTACACATGGATTTGAAGCTTAAAACAAGATCTTTCATTGAGGCAGAGTGGATTTTTCATTTGGTGCTCCAAATTTAAATGGCCTTGGTTCAAATTCTGATGCAAAATGGCCAAAACTTGCTATTTTTAGTAACCCTTCTTCATCCAAAAATGGCAACTTTCCACATCTTGATTTTTTCATGATTCCTTTGGAGTTTCTTGATCAAATTTTGTACATTGGACATATGCAACATGAATTTCATGATTTTGGGCTCAAAAAGTCAAGAGTTGACTTTTTCCTCTGATTATTTGACTTTGCCCCAATTTCTCTGATTCTTGATCTTTCTTCCAATTGAACCACTTCTAAAACCAATTGAGATGCAATCTTCCACACATATACACTTAAGAACATGTAGAATACCATGACAACAAGCTTTGTCCAAAAAATCAAAGATTCCCTGATTTAATGGGAAACCCTAGTTTTGACCCCCTTTGGTTAGGAGGAAATTGCACATCTTCCAAATCCAAATTCCTCAGAGTATGTTGTGTATCCTCTTAAAGGATGATGAGAAATGCCACTTGAGAATGATTTTGAATCAATGAGCTATCTCTTTTGAGGGTTTCCATTCAATTTTTGAATCTCTTGCATAGTGAAAGATGTAGTGCTTCAATCTTCCATTGAATCTCACTTCCTTGAGGTTTTGGAAGATCAATTGAGATAGTATGAGACATGAGAGACCTCTTGGCTTGCCTAGAGCCAACTTGATTGACCTTTTTGTGCTTTGAATGATCCCTTGATTGTCCACCTTCCACCTGATCACATGCCCTGATGGTAAGAAGGATGCCATGCTTCATTTTTCTATGTTAAATGCAATGCAATGCTAATGAGATGGATATGATATGATAAATGATAATGCCATGCTATGATGCCAAAAGGGAAGAGCAAATTTTGGGGTATTACACCCTCGTGTCGGCTTTCTTTTGAGAATGCATCTTGTGATTGTATCCTCTGGTTATGAGACCGCCTTCTTGTCAGCCTACCTTAGAGTTTAGGATCTGAGACCGCCCTCGTGTCGGCTTTCCTTCTAAAATCCATCTTGTGAAGGTACCCTCTGGTTATGAGAACGCCTTCGTGTCGTCATACCTTAGAGTTTAGGATCTGAGACCGTCCTCGTGTTGGCTTTCGTTTTGAAAATCCATCTTGTGATGGTAACCTCTAGTTATGAGACTGCCATCGTGTCGGCCTACCTTAGAGTTTAGGATCTGAGACAGCCCTCGTGTCGTCTTTCCTTCTAAAATCCATCTTGTGATGGTAACATCTGGTTATGAGACTGCCTTCGTGTCGGCCTACCTTAGAAATTAGGATCTGAGACCGCCCTCGTGTCAGCTTTCCTTCTAAAATCCATCTTCTGATGGTAACCTCTGGTTATGAGATCGCCTTCGTGTCGGCCTACCTTATAGTTTAGGATCTAAGACCGCCCTCGTGTCGGCTTTCCTTTTGAAAATCCATCTTGTGATGGTACTGGTTATGATACCGCTTTGTTTCGGCCTATCTTATAGTTTAGGATCTGAGACCGCCCTCGTGTCGGCTTTCCTTCTAAAATCCATCATGTGATGGTACCTTCTGGTTATGAGACCGCCTTCGTGTCGGCCTACCTTAGAGTTTAGGATCTGAGACTGTCCTCGTGTCGGCTTTCCTTTTGAAAATCCATCTTGTGATGGTAACCTCTGGTTATGAGACCGCCATCGTGTCGGCCTACCTTTGAGTTTAGGATCTGAAACCGTCCTCGTGTCGGCTTTCCTTCTAAAATCCATCATGCGATGGTCCTTCTGGTTATGAGACCGCCTTCGTGTCAGCCTACCTTAGAGTTTAGGATCTGAGACCGCCCTCGTGTCGGCTTTCCTTTGAAAATGCATCTTGTGATGGTAACCTCTGGTTATGAGACCGCCTTCATGTCAGCCTACCTTAGAGTTTAGGATCTGAGACCGCCCTCGTGTTGGCATTCCTTCTAAAATCCAACTTGTGATGGTAACATCTGGTTATGAGACTGCCTTCGTATCGGCCTTCCTTAGAATTTAGCATCTGAGACCGCCCTCGTGTCAGCTTTCCTTCTAAAATCCATCTTGTGATGGTAACCTCTTGTTATGAGACCACCTTCGTGTCGGCCTACCTTATAGTTTAGGATCTGAGACCGCCCTCGTGTCGGCTTTCCTTTTGAAAATCCATCTTGTGAGGGTAACCTCTGGTTATGATACCGCCTTGGTGTCGGCCTATCTTATAGTTTAGGATCTGAGACTGTCCTCGTGTCGGCTTTCCTTCTAAAATCCATCATGTGATGGTACCTTCTGGTTATGAGACCGCCTTCGTGTCAGCCTACCTTAGAGTTTAGGATCTGAGACCGCCTTCGTGTCGGCTTTCCTTTGAAAATGCATCTTGTGATGGTAACCTCTGGTTATGAGACCGCCTTCATGTCGGCCTACCTTAGAGTTTAGGATCTGAGACCGCCCTTGTGTTGGCTTTCCTTCTAAAATCCATCTTGTGATGGTACCCTCTGGTTATGAGACTGCCATCGTGTCGGCGTACCTTAGAGTTTAGGATCTGAGACCGTCCTCGTGTCGGCTTTCCTTTTGAAAATCCATCTTGTGATGGTAACCTCTAGTTATGATACCGCCATCGTGTCGGCCTACCGTAGAGTTTAGGATCTGAGACCGTCCTCGTGTCGGCTTTCTTTCTAAAATCCATCATGTGATGGTACCTTCTGGTTATGAGACCGCCTTCGTGTCAGCCTACCTTAGAGTTTAGGCTCTGAGACAGCCCTCGTGTCGGCTTTCCTTTGAAAATGCATCTTGTGATGGTAACCTCTGGTTATGAGACCGCCTTCATGTCGGCCTACCTTAGAGTTTAGGATCTAAGACCGCACACGTGTCGGCTTTCCTTCTAAACTCCATCATGTGATGATACCTTCTGGTTATGAGACCGCCTTCGTGTCGGCCTACCTTAGAGTTTAGGATCTGAGACCGCCCTCGTGTCAGCTTTCCTTCTAAAATCCATCTTGTGATGGTAACCTCTGGTTATGAGATGGCCTTCGTGTCGGCCTACCTTATAGTTTAGGATCTGAGACCGCCCTCGTGTCGGCTTTCCTTTTGAAAATCCATCTTGTGATGGTACTGGTTATGATACCGCTTCGTGTCGGCCTATCTTATAGTTTAGGATCTGAGACCGCCCTCGTGTCGGCTTTCCTTCTAAAATCCATCATGTGATGGTACCTTCTGGTTATGAGAACGCCTTTGTGTCGGCATACCTTAGCGTTTAGGATCTGAGACCGTCCTCGTGTTGGCTTTCGTTTTGAAAATCCATCTTGTGATGGTAACCTCTAGTTATGAGACTGCCATCGTGTCGGCCTACCTTAGAGTTTAGGATCTGAGACAGCCCTCGTGTCGGCTTTCCTTCTAAAATCCATCTTGTGATGGTAACATCTGGTTATGAGACTGCCTTCGTGTCGGCCTACCTTAGAAATTAGGATCTGAGACCGCCCTCGTGTCAGCTTTCCTTCTAAAATCCATCTTCTGATGGTAACCTCTGGTTATGAGATCGCCTTCGTGTCGGCCTACCTTATAGTTTAGGACCTGAGACCGCCCTCGTGTCGGCTTTCCTTTTGAAAATCCATCTTGTGATGGTACTGGTTATGATACCGCTTCGTGTCGGCCTATCTTATAGTTTAGGTTCTGAGACCGCCCTCGTGTCGGCTTTCCTTCTAAAATCCATCATGTGATGGTACCTTCTGGTTATGAGACCGCCTTCGTGTCGGCCTACCTTAGAGTTTAGGATCTGAGACCGCCCTCGTGTCAGCTTTCCTTCTAAAATCCATCTTGTGATGGTACCCTCTAGTTATGAGACCGCCTTCGTGTCGGCGTACCTTAGAGTTTAGGATCTGAGACCGTCCTCGTGTCGGCTTTCCTTTTGAAAATCCATCTTGTGATGGTAACCTCTGGTTATGAGACCGCCATCGTGTCGGCCTACCTTAGAGTTTAGGATCTGAGACCGTCCTCGTGTGGGCTTTCCTTCTAAAATGCATCATGTGATGGAATCTTCTGGTTATGAGACCGCCTTCGTGTCAGCCTACCTTAGAGTTTAGGATCTGAGACCGCCCTCGTGTCGGCTTTCTTTTGAGAATGCATCTTGTGATGGTAACCTCTGGTTATGAGACCGCCTTCTTGTCAGCCTACCTTAGAGTTTAGGATCTGAGACCGCCCTCGTGTCGGCTTTCCTTCTAAAATCCATCTCGTGAAGGTACCCTCTGGTTATGAGAACGCCTTCGTGTCGGCATACCTTAGAGTTTAGGATCTGAGACCGTCCTCGTGTTGGCTTTCCTTTTGAAAATCCATCTTGTGATGGTAACCTCTAGTCATGAGACTACCATCGTGTCGGCCTACCTTAGAGTTTAGGATCTGAGACCGCCCTCGTGTCGGCTTTCCTTCTAAAATCCATCTTGTGATGGTAACATCTGGTTACGAGACTGCCTTCGTGTTGGCCTACCTTAGAAATTAGGATCTGAGACCGCCCTCGTGTCGGCTTTCCTTTTAAAATCCATCTTGTGATGGTAACCTCTGGTTATGAGATCGCCTTCGTGTCGGCCTACCTTATAGTTTAGGATCTGAGACCGTACTCGTGTCGGCTTTCCTTTTGAAAATCCATCTTGTGATGGTACTGGTTATGATACCGCTTCGTGTCGGCCTATCTTATAGTTTAGGATCTGAGACCGCCCTCGTGTCGGCTTTCCTTCTAAAATCCATCATGTGATGGTACCTTCTGGTTATGAGACCGCCTTCGTGTCGGCCTACCTTAGAGTTTAGGATCTGAGACCGCCCTCGTGTCAGCTTTCCTTCTAAAATCCATCTTGTGATGGTACCCTCTAGTTATGAGAACGCCTTCGTGTCGGCGTACCTTAGAGTTTAGGATCTGAGACCGTCCTCGTGTCGGCTTTCCTTTTGAAAATCCATCTTGTGATGGTAACCTCTGGTTATGAGACCGCCATCGTGTCGGCCTACCTTAGAGTTTAGGATCTGAGACCGTCCTCGTGTGGGCTTTCCTTCTAAAATCCATCATGTGATGGAACCTTCTGGTTATGAGACCGCCTTCGTGTCAGCCTACCTTAAAGTTTAGGATCTGAGACCGCCCTCGTGTCGGCTTTCTTTTGAGAATGCATCTTGTGATGGTAACCTCTGGTTATGAGACCGCCTTCTTGTCAGCCTACCTTAGAGTTTAGGATCTGAGACCGCCCTCGTGTCGGCTTTCCTTCTAAAATTCATCTTGTGAAGGTACCCTCTGGTTATGAGAACGCCTTCGTGTCGGCATACCTTAGACTTTAGGATCTGAGACCGTCCTCGTGTTGGCTTTCCTTTTGAAAATCCATCTTGTGATGGTAACCTCTAGTCATGAGACTACCATCGTGTCGGCCTACCTTAGAGTTTAGGATCTGAGACCGGCCTCGTGTCGGCTTTCCTTCTAAAATCCATCTTGTGATGGTAACATCTGGTTACGAGACTGCCTTCGTGTTGGCCTACCTTAGAAATTAGGATCTGAGACCGCCCTCGTGTTGGCCTTCCTTTTGAAAATCCATCTTGTGATGGTAACCTCTGGTTATGAGATCGCCTTCGTGTCGGCCTATCTTATAGTTTAGGATCTGAGACAGCCTTCGTGTCGGCTTTCCTTTTGAAAATCCATCTAGTGATTGTAATCTTTGGTTATGAGACCGCCTTCGTGTCGGCCTACCTTAGAGTTTAGGATCTGAGACCGCCCTCGTGTCGGCTTTCCTTTTAAAATCCATCTTGTGATGGTAACCTCTGTTTATGAGACCGCCTTCATGTCGTTCTACCTTAGAGTTTAGGATCTGAGACCGCCCTCGTGTTGGGTTTCCATCTAAAATCCATCTTGTGATGGTAACCTCTGGTAATGAGACCGCCTTCGTGTCGGCCTACCTTAGAGTTTAGGATCTGAGACCGCCCTCGTGTCGGCTTTCCTTCGAAAATCCATCTTGTGATGGTAACCTCTGGTTATGAGACCACCTTCGTGTTGGCCTACCTTAGAGTTTAGGATCTAATACCGCCCTCGTGTCGGCTTTCCTTCTAAAATCTGTCTTGTGATGGTACCCTCTGGTTTTGAGACAGCCTTCGTGTCGGCCTACCTTAGAGTTTTGGATCTGAGACCGCCCTCGTGTTGGCTTTCCTTCTAAAATCCATCTTGTGATGGTAACATCTGGTTATGAGACTGCCTTCGTATCGGCCTTCCTTAGAATTTAGCATCTGAGACCGCCCTCGTGTCAGCTTTCCTTCTAAAATCCATCTTGTGATGGTAACCTCTTGTTATGAGACCACCTTCGTGTCGGCCTACCTTATAGTTTAGGATCTGAGACCGCCCTCGTGTCGGCTTTCCTTTTGAAAATCCATCTTGTGAGGGTAACCTCTGGTTATGATACCGCCTTCGTGTCGGCCTATCTTATAGTTTAGGATCTGAGACTGTCCTCGTGTCGGCTTTCCTTCTAAAATCCATCATGTGATGGTACCTTCTGGTTATGAGACCGCCTTCGTGTCAGCCTACCTTAGAGTTTAGGATCTGAGACCGCCTTCGTGTCGGCTTTCCTTTGAAAATGCATCTTGTGATGGTAACCTCTGGTTATGAGACCGCCTTCATGTCGGCCTACCTTAGAGTTTAGGATCTGAGACCGCCCTTGTGTTGGCTTTCCTTCTAAAATCCATCTTGTGATGGTACCCTCTGGTTATGAGACTGCCATCGTGTCAGCGTACCTTAGAGTTTAGGATCTGAGACCGTCCTCGTGTCGGCTTTCCTATTGAAAATACATCTTGTGATGGTAACCTCTAGTTATGATACCGCCATCGTGTCGGCCTACCTTAGAGTTTAGGATCTGAGACCGTCCTCGTGTCGGCTTTCTTTCTAAAATCCATCACGTGATGGTACCTTCTGGTTATGAGACCGCCTTCGTGTCAGCCTACCTTAGAGTTTAGGATCTGAGACAGCCCTCGTATCGGCTTTCCTTTCAAAATGCATCTTGTGATGGTAACCTCTGGTTATGAGACCGCCTTCATGTCGGCCTACCTTAGAGTTTAGGATCTGAGACCGCCCACGTGTCGGCTTTCCTTCTAAACTCCATCATGTGATGATACTTCTGGTTATGAGACCGCCTTCTTGTCGGCCTACCTTAGAGTTTAGGATCTGAGACCGCCCTCGTGTCCGCTTTCCTTCTAAAATCCATCTTGTGATGGTACCCTCTGGTTATGAGACCTCCTTCGTGTCGGCGTACCTTAGAGTTTAGGATCTGAGACCGTCCTCGTGTCGGCTTTCATTTTGAAAATCCATCTTGTGATGGTAACCTCTGTTTATGAGACCGCCATCGTGTCGGCCTACCTTAGAGTTTAGGATCTGAGACCGTCCTCGTGTCGGCTTTCCTTCTAAAATCCATCATGTGATGGAACCTTCTGGTTATGAGACCGCCTTCGTGTCAGCCTACCTTAGAGTTTAGGATCTGAGACCGCCCTCGTGTCGGCTTTCTTTTGAGAATGCATCTTGTGATGGTAACCTCTGGTTATGAGACCGCCTTCTTGTCAGCCTACCTTAGAGTTTAGGATCTGAGACCGCCCTCGTGTCGGCTTTCCTTCTAAAATCCATCTTGTGAAGGTACCCTCTGGTTATGAGAACGCCTTCGTGTCGGCATACCTTAGAGTTTAGGATCTGAGACCGTCCTCGTGTTGGCTTTCGTTTTGAAAATCCATCTTGTGATGGTAACCTCTAGTTATGAGACTGCCATCGTGTCGGCCTACCTTAGAGTTTAGGATCTGAGACAGCCCTCGTGTCGGCTTTCCTTCCAAAATCCATCTTGTGATGGTAACATCTGGTTATGAGACTGCCTTCGTGTCGGCTTACCTTAGAAATTAGGATCTGAGACCGCCCTCGTGTCAGCTTTCCTTCTAAAATCCATCTTCTGATGGTAACCTCTGGTTATGAGATCGCCTTCGTGTTGGCCTACCTTATAGTTTAGGATCTGAGACCGCCCTCGTGCCGGCTTTCCTTTTGAAAATCCATCTTGTGATGGTATTGGTTATGATACCGCTTCGTGTCGGCCTATCTTATAGTTTAGGATCTGAGACCGCCCTCGTGTCGGCTTTCCTTCTAAAATCCATCATGTGATGGTACCTTCTGGTTATGAGACCGCCTTCGTGTCGGCCTACCTTAGAGTTTAGGATCTGAGACCGCCCTCGTGTCAGCTTTCCTTCTAAAATCCATCTTGTGATGGTACCCTCTAGTTATGAGACCGCCTTCGTGTCGGCGTACCTTAGAGTTTAGGATCTGAGACCGTCCTCGTGTCGGCTTTCCTTTTGAAAATCCATCTTGTGATGGTAACCTCTGGTTATGAGACCGCCATCGTGTCGGCCTACCTTAGAGTTTAGGATCTGAGACCGTCCTCGTGTGGGCTTTCCTTCTAAAATCCATCATGTGATGGAACCTTCTGGTTATGAGACCGCCTTCGTGTCAGCCTACCTTAGAGTTTAGGATCTGAGACCGCCCTCGTGTCGGCTTTCTTTTGAGAATGCATCTTGTGATGGTAACCTCTGGTTATGAGACCGCCTTCTTGTCAGCCTACCTTAGAGTTTAGGATCTGAGACCGCCCTCGTGTCGGCTTTCCTTCTAAAATCCATCTTGTGAAGGTACCCTCTGGTTATGAGAACGCCTTCGTGTCGGCATACCTTAGAGTTTAGGATCTGAGACCGTCCTCGTGTTGGCTTTCGTTTTGAAAATCCATCTTGTGATGGTAACCTCTAGTTATGAGACTGCCATCGTGTCGGCCTACCTTAGAGTTTAGGATCTGAGACAGCCCTCGTGTCGGCTTTCCTTCCAAAATCCATCTTGTGATGGTAACATCTGGTTATGAGACTGCCTTCGTGTCGGCCTACCTTAGAAATTAGGATCTGAGACCGCCCTCGTGTCAGCTTTCCTTCTAAAATCCATCTTCTGATGGTAACCTCTGGTTATGAGATCGCCTTCGTGTCGGCCTACCTTATAGTTTAGGATCTGAGACCGCCCTCGTGCCGGCTTTCCTTTTGAAAATCCATCTTGTGATGGTATTGGTTATGATACCGCTTCGTGTCGGCCTATCTTATAGTTTAGGATCTGAGACCGCCCTCGTGTCGGCTTTCCTTCTAAAATCCATCATGTGATGGTACCTTCTGGTTATGAGACCGCCTTCGTGTCGGCCTACCTTAGAGTTTAGGATCTGAGACCGCCCTCGTGTCAGCTTTCCTTCTAAAATCCATCTTGTGATGGTACCCTCTAGTTATGAGACCGCCTTCGTGTCGGCGTACCTTAGAGTTTAGGATCTGAGACCGTCCTCGTGTCGGCTTTCCTTTTGAAAATCCATCTTGTGATGGTAACCTCTGGTTATGAGACCGCCATCGTGTCGGCCTACCTTAGAGTTTAGGATCTGAGACCGTCCTCGTGTGGGCTTTCCTTCTAAAATCCATCATGTGATGGAACCTTCTGGTTATGAGACCGCCTTCGTGTCAGCCTACCTTAGAGTTTAGGATCTGAGACCGCCCTCGTGTCGGCTTTCTTTTGAGAATGCATCTTGTGATGGTAACCTCTGGTTATGAGACCGCCTTCTTATCAGCCTACCTTAGAGTTTAGGATCTGAGACCGCCCTCGTGTCGGCTTTCCTTCTAAAATCCATCTTGTGAAGGTACCCTCTGGTTATGAGAACGCCTTCGTGTCGGCATACCTTAGAGTTTAGGATCTGAGACCGTCCTCGTGTTGGATTTCGTTTTGAAAATCCATCTTGTGATGGTAACCTCTAGTTATGAGACTGCCATCGTGTCGGCCTACCTTAGAGTTTAGGATCTGAGACAGCCCTCGTGTCGGCTTTCCTTCTAAAATCCATCTTGTGATGGTAACATCTGGTTATGAGACTGCCTTCGTGTCGGCCTACCTTAGAAATTAGGATCTGAGACCGCCCTCGTGTCAGCTTTCCTTCTAAAATCCATCTTCTGATGGTAACCTCTGGTTATGAGATCGCCTTCGTGTCGGCCTACCTTATAGTTTAGGATCTGAGACCGCCCTCGTGTCGGCTTTCCTTTTGAAAATCCATCTTGTGATGGTACTGGTTATGATACAGCTTCGTGTCGGCCTATCTTATAGTTTAGGATCTGAGACCGCCCTCGTGTCGGCTTTCCTTCTAAAATCCATCATGTGATGGTACCTTCTGGTTATGAGACCGCCTTCGTGTTGGCCTACCTTAGAGTTTAGGATCTGAGACCGCCCTCGTGTCAGCTTTCCTTCTAAAATCCATCTTGTGATGGTACCCTCTAGTTATGAGACCGCCTTCGTGTCGGCGTACCTTAGAGTTTAGGATCTGAGACCGTCCTCGTGTCGGCTTTCCTTTTGAAAATCCATCTTGTGATGGTAACCTCTGGTTATGAGACCGCCATCGTGTCGGCCTACCTTAGAGTTTAGGATCTGAGACCGTCCTCGTATGGGCTTTCCTTCTAAAATCCATCATGTGATGGTACCTTCTGGTTTTGAAACCGCCTTCGTGTCAGCCTACCTTAGAGTTTAGGATCTGAGACCGCCCTCGTGTCGGCTTTCCTTTGAAAATTCATTTTGTGATGGTAACCTCTGGTTATGAGACCGCCTTCATGTCGGCCTACCTTAGAGTTTAGGATCTGAGACCGCCCTCGTGTCGGCTTTCCTTCTAAAATCCATCATGTGATGGTACCTTCTGGTTATGAGACCGCCTTCGTGTCAGCCTACCTTAGAGTTTAGGATCTGAGACCGCCCTTGTGTCGGCTTTCTTTTGAGAATGCATCTTGTGATGGTAACCTTTGGTTATGAGACCGCCTTTATGTTGGCCTACCTTAGAGTTTAGGATCTGAGACCGCCCTCGTGTCGGCTTTCCTTTTGAAAATCCATCTTGTGAGGGTAACCTCTGGTGATGATACCGCCTTCGTGTCGGCCTATCTTATAGTTTAGGATCTGAGACCGTCCTCGTGTCGGCTTTCCTTCTAAAATCCATCATGTGATGGTACCTTCTGGTTATGAGACCGCCTTCGTGTCAGCCTACCTTAGAGTTTAGGATCTGGACCACCTTCGTGTCGGCTTTCCTTTGAAAATGCATCTTGTGATGGTAACCTCTGGTTATGAGACCGCCTTCATGTCGGCCTACCTTAGAGTTTAGGATCTTAGACCGCCCTTGTGTTGGCTTTCCTTCTAAAATCCATCTTGTGATGGTACCCTCTGGTTATGAGACCGCATTCGTGTCGGCGTACCTTAGAGTTTAGGATCTGAGACCGTCCTCGTGTCGGCTTTCCTTTTGAAAATCCATCTCGTGATGGTAACCTCTAGTTATGAGACCGCCATCGTGTCGGCCTACCTTAGAGTTTAGGATCTGAGACCGTCCTCGTGTCGGCTTTCTTTCTAAAATCCATCATGTGATGGTACCTTCTGGTTATGAGACCGCCTTCGTGTCAGCCTACCTTAGAGTTTAGGATCTGAGACCGCCCACGTGTCGGCTTTCCTTCTAAAATCCATCATGTGATCGTACCTTCTTGTTATGAGACCGCCTTCGTGTCGGCCTACCTTAGAGTTTAGGATCTGAGACCGCCCTCTTGTCAGCTTTCCTTCTAAAATGCATCTTGTGATGGTACCCTCTGGTTATGAGACCGCCTTCGTGTCGGCGTATCTTAGAGTTTAGGATCTGAGACCGTCCTCGTGTCGGCTTTCCTTTTGAAAATCCATCTTGTGATGGTAACCTCTGGTTATGAGACCGCCATCGTGTCGGCCTACCTTAGAGTTTTGGATCTGAGACCATCCTCGTGTCGGCTTTCCTTCTAAAATCCATCATGTGATGGAACCTTCTGGTTATGAGACCGCCTTCGTGTCAGCCTACCTTAGAGTTTAGGATCTGAGACCGCCCTCGTGTCGGCTTTCTTTTGAGAATGCATCTTGTGATGGTAACCTCTGGTTATGAGACCGCCTTCATGTCAGCCTACCTTAGAGTTTAGGATCTGAGACCGCCCTCGTGTCGGCTTTCCTTTGAAAATGCATTTTGTGATGGTAACCTCTGGTTATGAGATCGCCTTCATGTCGGCCTACCTTAGAGTTTAGGATCTGAGACTGCCCTCGTGTCGGCTTTCCTTCTAAAAACCATCATGTGATGGTACCTTCTGGTTATGAGACCGCCTTCGTGTCAGCCTACCATAGAGTTTAGGATCTGAGACCGCCCTAGTGTCGGCTTTCTTTTGAGAATGCATCTTGTGATGGTAACCTTTGGTTATGAGACCGCCTTTATGTTGGCCTACCTTAGAGTTTAGGATCTGAGACCGCCCTCGTGTCGGCTTTCCTTTTGAAAATCCATCTTGTGAGGGTAACCTCTGGTGATGATACCGCCTTCGTGTCGGCCTATCTTATAGTTTAGGATCTGAGACCGTCCTCGTGTCGGCTTTCCTTCTAAAATCCATCATGTGATGGTACCTTCTGGTTATGAGACCGCCTTCGTGTCAGCCTACCTTAGAGTTTAGGATCTGGACCGCCTTCGTGTCGGCTTTCCTTTGAAAATGCATCTTGTGATGGTAACCTCTGGTTATGAGACCGCCTTCATGTCGGCCTACCTTAGAGTTTAGGATCTTAGACTGCCCTTGTGTTGGCTTTCCTTCTAAAATCCATCTTGTGATGGTACCCTCTGGTTATGAGACCGCATTCGTGTCGGCGTACCTTAGAGTTTAGGATCTGAGACCGTCCTCGTGTCGGCTTTCCTTTTGAAAATCCATCTCGTGATGGTAACCTCTAGTTATGAGACCGCCATCGTGTCGGCCTACCTTAGAGTTTAGGATCTGAGACCGTCCTCGTGTCGGCTTTCTTTCTAAAATCCATCATGTGATGGTACCTTCTGGTTATGAGACCGCCTTCGTGTCAGCCTACCTTAGAGTTTAGGATCTGAGACCGCCCACGTGTCGGCTTTCCTTCTAAAATCCATCATGTGATGGTACCTTCTTGTTATGAGACCGCCTTCGTGTCGGCCTACCTTAGAGTTTAGGATCTGAGACCGCCCTCTTGTCAGCTTTCCTTCTAAAATGCATCTTGTGATGGTACCCTCTGGTTATGAGACCGCCTTCGTGTCGGCGTATCTTAGAGTTTAGGATCTGAGACCGTCCTCGTGTCGGCTTTCCTTTTGAAAATCCATCTTGTGATGGTAACCTCTGGTTATGAGACCGCCATCGTGTCGGCCTACCTTAGAGTTTTGGATCTGAGACCATCCTCGTGTCGGCTTTCCTTCTAAAATCCATCATGTGATGGAACCTTCTGGTTATGAGACCGCCTTCGTGTCAGCCTACCTTAGAGTTTAGGATCTGAGACCGCCCTCGTGTCGGCTTTCTTTTGAGAATGCATCTTGTGATGGTAACCTCTGGTTATGAGACCGCCTTCATGTCAGCCTACCTTAGAGTTTAGGATCTGAGACCGCCCTCGTGTCGGCTTTCCTTTGAAAATGCATTTTGTGATGGTAACCTCTGGTTATGAGATCGCCTTCATGTCGGCCTACCTTAGAGTTTAGGATCTGAGACCGCCCTCGTGTCGGCTTTCCTTCTAAAATCCATCATGTGATGGTACCTTCTGGTTATGAGACCGCCTTCGTGTCAGCCTACCTTAGAGTTTAGGATCTGAGACCGCCCTAGTGTCGGCTTTCTTTTGAGAATGCATCTTGTGATGGTAACCTTTGGTTATGAGACCGCCTTTATGTCGGCCTACCTTAGAGTTTAGGATCTGAGACAGCCCTCGTGTCGGCTTTCCTTCTAAAATCCATCTTGTGATGGTAACATCTGGTTATGAGACTGCCTTCGTGTCGGCCTACCTTAGAAATTAGGATCTGAGACCGCCCTCGTGTCAGCTTTCCTTCTAAAATCCATCTTCTGATGGTAACCTCTGGTTATGAGATCGCCTTCGTGTCGGCCTACCTTATAGTTTAGGATCTGAGACCGCCCTCGTGTCGGCTTTCCTTTTGAAAATCCATCTTGTGATGGTACTGGTTATGATACAGCTTCGTGTCGGCCTATCTTATAGTTTAGGATCTGAGACCGCCCTCGTGTCGGTTTTCCTTCTAAAATCCATCATGTGATGGTACCTTCTGGTTATGAGACCGCCTTCGTGTCGGCCTACCTTAGAGTTTAGGATCTGAGACCGCCCTCGTGTCAGCTTTCCTTCTAAAATCCATCTTGTGATGGTACCCTCTAGTTATGAGACCGCCTTCGTGTCGGCGTACCTTAGAGTTTAGGATCTGAGACCGTCCTCGTGTCGGCTTTCCTTTTGAAAATCCATCTTGTGATGGTAACCTCTGGTTATGAGACCGCCATCGTGTCGGCCTACCTTAGAGTTTAGGATCTGAGACCGTCCTCGTGTGGGCTTTCCTTCTAAAATCCATCATGTGATGGTACCTTCTGGTTTTGAAACCGCCTTCGTGTCAGCCTACCTTAGAGTTTAGGATCTGAGACCGCCCTCGTGTCGGCTTTCCTTTGAAAATTCATTTTGTGATGGTAACCTCTGGTTATGAGACCGCCTTCATGTCGGCCTACCTTAGAGTTTAGGATCTGAGACCGCCCTCGTGTCGGCTTTCCTTCTAAAATCCATCATGTGATGGTACCTTCTGGTTATGAGACCGCCTTCGTGTCAGCCTACCTTAGAGTTTAGGATCTGAGACCGCCCTCGTGTCGGCTTTCTTTTGAGAATGCATCTTGTGATGGTAACCTTTGGTTATGAGACCGCCTTTATGTTGGCCTACCTTAGAGTTTAGGATCTGAGACCGCCCTCGTGTCGGCTTTCCTTTTGAAAATCCATCTTGTGAGGGTAACCTCTAGTGATGATACCGCCTTCGTGTCGGCCTATCTTATAGTTTAGGATCTGAGACCGTCCTCGTGTCGGCTTTCCTTCTAAAATCCATCATGTGATGGTACCTTCTGGTTATGAGACCGCCTTCGTGTCAGCCTACCTTAGAGTTTAGGATCTGGACCGCCTTTGTGTCGGCTTTCCTTTGAAAATGCATCTTGTGATGGTAACCTCTGGTTATGAGACCGCCTTCATGTCGGCCTACCTTAGAGTTTAGGATCTTAGACCGCCCTTGTGTTGGCTTTCCTTCTAAAATCCATCTTGTGATGGTACCCTCTAGTTATGAGACCGCATTCGTGTCGGCGTACCTTAGAGTTTAGGATCTGAGACCGTCCTCGTGTCGGCTTTCCTTTTGAAAATCCATCTCGTGATGGTAACCTCTAGTTATGAGACCGCCATCGTGTCGGCCTACCTTAGAGTTTTGGATCTGAGACCATCCTCGTGTCGGCTTTCCTTCTAAAATCCATCATGTGATGGAACCTTCTGGTTATGAGACCGCCTTCGTGTCAGCCTACCTTAGAGTTTAGGATCTGAGACCGCCCTCGTGTCGGCTTTCTTTTGAGAATGCATCTTGTGATGGTAACCTCTGGTTATGAGACCGCCTTCATGTCAGCCTACCTTAGAGTTTAGGATCTGAGACCGCCCTCGTGTCGGCTTTCCTTTGAAAATGCATTTTGTGATGGTAACCTCTGGTTATGAGATCGCCTTCATGTCGGCCTACCTTAGAGTTTAGGATCTGAGACCGCCCTCGTGTCGGCTTTCCTTCTAAAATCCATCATGTGATGGTACCTTCTGGTTATGAGACCGCCTTCGTGTCAGCCTACCTTAGAGTTTAGGATCTGAGACCGCCCTAGTGTCGGCTTTCTTTTGAGAATGCATCTTGTGATGGTAACCTTTGGTTATGAGACCGCCTTTATGTCGGCCTACCTTAGAGTTTAGGATCTGAGACAGCCCTCGTGTCGGCTTTCCTTCTAAAATCCATCTTGTGATGGTAACATCTGGTTATGAGACTGCCTTCGTGTCGGCCTACCTTAGAAATTAGGATCTGAGACCGCCCTCGTGTCAGCTTTCCTTCTAAAATCCATCTTCTGATGGTAACCTCTGGTTATGAGATCGCCTTCGTGTCGGCCTACCTTATAGTTTAGGATCTGAGACCGCCCTCGTGTCGGCTTTCCTTTTGAAAATCCATCTTGTGATGGTACTGGTTATGATACAGCTTCGTGTCGGCCTATCTTATAGTTTAGGATCTGAGACCGCCCTCGTGTCGGTTTTCCTTCTAAAATCCATCATGTGATGGTACCTTCTGGTTATGAGACCGCCTTCGTGTCGGCCTACCTTAGAGTTTAGGATCTGAGACCGCCCTCGTGTCAGCTTTCCTTCTAAAATCCATCTTGTGATGGTACCCTCTAGTTATGAGACCGCCTTCGTGTCGGCATACCTTAGAGTTTAGGATCTGAGACCGTCCTCGTGTCGGCTTTCCTTTTGAAAATCCATCTTGTGATGGTAACCTCTGGTTATGAGACCGCCATCGTGTCGGCCTACCTTAGAGTTTAGGATCTGAGACCGTCCTCGTGTGGGCTTTCCTTCTAAAATCCATCATGTGATGGTACCTTCTGGTTTTGAAACCGCCTTCGTGTCAGCCTACCTTAGAGTTTAGGATCTGAGACCGCCCTCGTGTCGGCTTTCCTTTGAAAATTCATTTTGTGATGGTAACCTCTGGTTATGAGACCGCCTTCATGTCGGCCTACCTTAGAGTTTAGGATCTGAGACCGCCCTCGTGTCGGCTTTCCTTCTAAAATCCATCATGTGATGGTACCTTCTGGTTATGAGACCGCCTTCGTGTCAGCCTACCTTAGAGTTTAGGATCTGAGACCGCCCTCGTGTCGGCTTTCTTTTGAGAATGCATCTTGTGATGGTAACCTTTGGTTATGAGACCGCCTTTATGTTGGCCTACCTTAGAGTTTAGGATCTGAGACCGCCCTCGTGTCGGCTTTCCTTTTGAAAATCCATCTTGTGAGGGTAACCTCTGGTGATGATACCGCCTTCGTGTCGGCCTATCTTATAGTTTAGGATCTGAGACCGTCCTCGTGTCGGCTTTCCTTCTAAAATCCATCATGTGATGGTACCTTCTGGTTATGAGACCGCCTTCGTGTCAGCCTACCTTAGAGTTTAGGATCTGGACCGCCTTCGTGTCGGCTTTCCTTTGAAAATGCATCTTGTGATGGTAACCTCTGGTTATGAGACCGCCTTCATGTCGGCCTACCTTAGAGTTTAGGATCTTAGACCGCCCTTGTGTTGGCTTTCCTTCTAAAATCCATCTTGTGATGGTACCCTCTAGTTATGAGACCGCATTCGTGTCGGCGTACCTTAGAGTTTAGGATCTGAGACCGTCCTCGTGTCGGCTTTCCTTTTGAAAATCCATCTCGTGATGGTAACCTCTAGTTATGAGACCTCCATCGTGTCGGCCTACCTTAGAGTTTAGGATCTGAGACCGTCCTCGTGTCGGCTTTCTTTCTAAAATCCATCATGTGATGGTACCTTCTGGTTATGAGACCGCCTTCGTGTCAGCCTACCTTAGAGTTTAGGATCTGAGACCGCCCACGTGTCGGCTTTCCTTCTAAAATCCATCTTGTGATGGTACCTTCTTGTTATGAGACCGCCTTCGTGTCGGCCTACCTTAGAGTTTAGGATCTGAGACCGCCCTCTTGTCAGCTTTCCTTCTAAAATGCATCTTGTGATGGTACCCTCTGGTTATGAGACCGCCTTCGTGTCGGCGTATCTTAGAGTTTAGGATCTGAGACCGTCCTCGTGTCGGCTTTCCTTTTGAAAATCCATCTTGTGATGGTAACCTCTGGTTATGAGACCGCCATCGTGTCGGCCTACCTTAGAGTTTTGGAGGTGAGACCATCCTCGTGTCGGCTTTCCTTCTAAAATCCATCATGTGATGGAACCTTCTGGTTATGAGACCGCCTTCGTGTCAGCCTACCTTAGAGTTTAGGATCTGAGACTGCCCTCGTGTCGGCTTTCTTTTGAGAATGCATCTTGTGATGGTAACCTCTGGTTATGAGACCGCCTTCATGTCAGCCTACCTTAGAGTTTAGGATCTGAGACCGCCCTCGTGTCGGCTTTCCTTTGAAAATGCATTTTGTGATGGTAACCTCTGGTTATGAGATCGCCTTCATGTCGGCCTACCTTAGAGTTTAGGATCTGAGACCGCCCTCGTGTCGGCTTTCCTTCTAAAATCCATCATGTGATGGTACCTTCTGGTTATGAGACCGCCTTCGTGTCAGCCTACCTTAGAGTTTAGGATCTGAGACCGCCCTAGTGTCGGCTTTCTTTTGAGAATGCATCTTGTGATGGTAACCTTTGGTTATGAGACCGCCTTTATGTCGGCCTACCTAAGAGTTTAGGATCTGAGACCGCCCTCGTGTCGGCTTTCCTTTTGAAAATCCATCTTGTGAGGGTAACCTCTGGTTAATATACCGCCTTCGTGTCGGCCTATCTTATAGTTTAGGATCTGAGACCGTCCTCGTGTCGGCTTTCCTTCTAAAATCCATCATGTGATGGTACCTTCTGGTTATGAGACCGCCTTCGTGTCAGCCTACCTTAGAGTTTAGGATCTGGACCGCCTTCGTGTCGGCTTTCCTTTGAAAATGCATCTTGTGATGGTAACCTCTGGTTATGAGACCGCCTTCATGTCGGCCTACCTTAGAGTTTAGGATCTGAGACCGCCCTTGTGTTGGCTTTCCTTCTAAAATCCATCTTGTGATGGTACCCTCTGGTTATGAGACCGCCTTCGTGTCGGCGTACCTTAGAGTTTAGGATCTGAGACCGTCCTCGTGTCGGCTTTCCTTTTGAAAATCCATCTTGTGATGGTAACCTCTAGTTATGAGACCGCCATCGTGTCGGCCTACCTTAGAGTTTAGGATCTGAGACCGTCCTCGTGTCGGCTTTCTTTCTAAAATCCATCATGTGATGGTACCTTCTGGTTATGAGACCGCCTTCGTGTCAGCCTACCTTAGAGTTTAGGATCTGAGACAGCCCTCGTGTCGGCTTTCCTTTGAAAATGCATCTTGTGATGGTAACCTCTGGTTATGAGACCGCCTTCATGTCGGCCTACCTTAGAGTTTAGGATCTGAGACCGCCCACGTGTCGGCTTTCCTTCTAAAATCCATCATGTGATGGTACCTTCTTGTTATGAGACCGCCTTCGTGTCGGCCTACCTTAGAGTTTAGGATCTGAGACCGCCCTCTTGTCAGCTTTCCTTCTAAAATCCATCTTGTGATGGTACCCTCTGGTTATGAGACCGCCTTCGTGTCGGCGTACCTTAGAGTTTAGGATCTGAGACCGTCCTCGTGTCGGCTTTCCTTTTGAAAATCCATCTTGTGATGGTAACCTCTGGTTATGAGACCGCCATCGTGTCGGCCTACCTTAGAGTTTAGGATCTGAGACCATCCTCGTGTCGGCTTTCCTTCTAAAATCCATCATGTGATGGAACCTTCTGGTTATGAGACCGCCTTCGTGTCAGCCTACCTTAGTGTTTAGGATCTGAGACCGCCCTCGTGTCGGCTTTCTTTTGAGAATGCATCTTGTGATGGTAACCTCTGGTTATGAGACCGCCTTCATGTCAGCCTACCTTAGAGTTTAGGATCTGAGACCGCCCTCGTGTCGGCTTTCCTTTGAAAATGCATTTTGTGATGGTAACCTCTGGTTATGAGATCGCCTTCATGTCGGCCTACCTTAGAGTTTAGGATCTGAGACCGCCCTCGTGTCGGCTTTCCTTCTAAAATCCATCATGTGATGGTACCTTCTGGTTATGAGACCGCCTTCGTGTCAGCCTACCTTAGAGTTTAGGATCTAAGACCGCCCTCGTGTCGGCTTTCTTTTGAGAATGCATCTTGTGATGGTAACCTTTGGTTATGAGACCGCCTTTATGTCGGCCTACCTTAGAGTTTAGGATCTGAGACCGCCCTCGTGTCGGCTTTCCTTTTGAAAATCCATCTTGTGAGGGTAACCTCTGGTTATGATACTGCCTTCGTGTCGGCCTATCTTAGAGTTTTGGATCTGAGACCGTCCTCGTGTCGGCTTTCTTTCTAAAATCCATCATGTGATGGTACCTTCTGGTTATGAGACCGCCTTCGTGTCTGCCTACCTTAGAGTTTAGGATCTGAGACCGCCCTCGTGTCAGCTTTCCTTCTAAAATCCATCTTGTGTTGGTACCCTCTGGTTATGAGACCGCCTTCGTGTCGGCGTACCTTAGAGTTTAGGATCTGAGACCGTCCTCGCGTCGGCTTTCCTTTTGAAAATCCATCTTGTGATGGTAACCTCTGGTTATGAGACCGCCATCGTGTCGGCCTACCTTAGAGTTTAGGATCTGAGACCGTCCTCGTGTCGGCTTTCCTTCTAAAATCCATCATGTGATGGAACCTTCTGGTTATGAGACCGCTTCGTGTCGGCCTATCTTATAGTTTTGGATCTGAGACCGCCCTCATGTGGGCTTTCCTTCTAAAATCCATCATGTGATGGTACCTTCTGGTTATGAGACCGCCTTCGTGTCAGCCTACCTTAGAGTTTAGGATCTGGACCGCCTTCGTGTCGGCTTTCCTTTGAAAATGCATCTTGTGATGGTAACCTCTGGTTATGAGACCGCCTTCATGTCGGCCTACCTTAGAGTTTAGGATCTGAGACCGCCCTTGTGTTGGCTTTCCTTCTAAAATCCATCTTGTGATGGTACCCTCTGGTTATGAGACCGCCTTCGTGTCGGCGTACCTTAGAGTTTAGGATCTGAGACCGTCCTCGTGTCGGCTTTCCTTTTGAAAATCCATCTTGTGATGGTAACCTCTAGTTATGAGACCGCCATCGTGTCGGCCTACCTTAGAGTTTAGGATCTGAGACCGTCCTCGTGTCGGCTTTCTTTCTAAAATCCATCATGTGATGGTACCTTCTGGTTATGAGACCGCCTTCGTGTCAGCCTACCTTAGAGTTTAGGATCTGAGACAGCCCTCGTGTCGGCTTTCCTTTGAAAATGCATCTTGTGATCGTAACCTCTGGTTATGAGACCGCCTTCATGTCGGCCTACCTTAGAGTTTAGGATCTGAGACCGCCCACGTGTCGGCTTTCCTTCTAAAATCCATCATGTGATGGTACCTTCTTGTTATGAGACCGCCTTCGTGTCGGCCTACCTTAGAGTTTAGGATCTGAGACCGCCCTCTTGTCAGCTTTCCTTCTAAAATCCATCTTGTGATGGTACCCTCTGGTTATGAGACCGCCTTCGTGTCGGCGTACCTTAGAGTTTAGGATCTGAGACCGTCCTCGTGTCGGCTTTCCTTTTGAAAATCCATCTTGTGATGGTAACCTCTGGTTATGAGACCGCCATCGTGTCGGCCTACCTTAGAGTTTAGGATCTGAGACCATCCTCGTGTCGGCTTTCCTTCTAAAATCCATCATGTGATGGAACCTTCTGGTTATGAGACCGCCTTCGTGTCAGCCTACCTTAGTGTTTAGGATCTGAGACCGCCCTCGTGTCGGCTTTCTTTTGAGAATGCATCTTGTGATGGTAACCTCTGGTTATGAGACCGCCTTCATGTCAGCCTACCTTAGAGTTTAGGATCTGAGACCGCCCTCGTGTCGGCTTTCCTTTGAAAATTCATTTTGTGATGGTAACCTCTAGTTATGAGATCGCCTTCATGTCGGCCTACCTTAGAGTTTAGGATCTGAGACCGCCCTCGTGTCGGCTTTCCTTCTAAAATCCATCATGTGATGGTACCTTCTGGTTATGAGACCGCCTTCGTGTCAGCCTACCTTAGAGTTTAGGATCTAAGACCGCCCTCGTGTCGGCTTTCTTTTGAGAATGCATCTTGTGATGGTAACCTTTGGTTATGAGACCGCCTTTATGTCGGCCTACCTTAGAGTTTAGGATCTGAGACCGCCCTCGTGTCGGCTTTCCTTTTGAAAATCCATCTTGTGAGGGTAACCTCTGGTTATGATACTGCCTTCGTGTCGGCCTATCTTAGAGTTTTGGATCTGAGACCGTCCTCGTGTCGGCTTTCTTTCTAAAATCCATCATGTGATGGTACCTTCTGGTTATGAGACCGCCTTCGTGTCGGCCTACCTTAGAGTTTAGGATCTGAGACCGCCCTCGTGTCAGCTTTCCTTCTAAAATCCATCTTGTGTTGGTACCCTCTGGTTATGAGACCGCCTTCGTGTCGGCGTACCTTAGAGTTTAGGATCTGAGACCGTCCTCGCGTCGGCTTCCCTTTTGAAAATCCATCTTGTGATGGTAACCTCTGGTTATGAGACCGCCATCGTGTCGGCCTACCTTAGAGTTTAGGATCTGAGACCGTCCTCGTGTCGGCTTTCCTTCTAAAATCCATCATGTGATGGAACCTTCTGGTTATGAGACCGCTTCGTGTCGGCCTATCTTATAGTTTTGGATCTGAGACCGCCCTCATGTGGGCTTTCCTTCTAAAATCCATCATGTGATGGTACCTTCTGGTTATGAAACCGCCTTCGTGTCAGCCTACCTTAGAGTTTAGGATCTGAGACCGCCCTCGTGTCGACTTTCCTTTGAAAATGTATTTTGTGATGGTAACCTCTGGTTATGAGACCGCCTTCATGATGGCCTACCTTAGAGTTTAGGATCTGAGACCGCCCTCGTGTCGGCTTTCCTTCTAAAATCCATCATGTGATGGTACCTTCTGGTTATGAGACCGCCTTCATGTCAGCCTACCTTAGAGTTTAGGATCTGAGACCGCCCTCGTGTCGGCTTTCTTTTAAGAATGCATTTTGTGATGGTAACCTCTGGTAATGAGACCGCCTTCATGTCAGCCTACCTTAGAGTTTAGGATCTGAGACCGCCCTCGTGTCGGCTTTCCTTTGAAAATGCATTTTGTGATGGTAACCTCTGGTTATGAGATCGCCTTCATGTCGCCCTACCTTAGAGTTTAGGATCTGAGACCGCCCTCGTGTCGGCTTTCCTTCTAAAATCCATCATGTGATGGTACCTTCTGGTTATGAGACCGCCTTCGTGTCAGCCTACCTTAGAGTTTAGGATCTGAGACCGCCCTAGTGTCGGCTTTCTTTTGAAAATGCATTTTGTGATGGTAACCTCTGGTTATGAGATCGCCTTCATGTCGCCCTACCTTAGAGTTTAGGATCTGAGACCGCCCTCGTGTCGGCTTTCCTTCTAAAATCCATCATGTGATGGTACCTTCTGGTTATGAGACCGCCTTCGTGTCGGCCTACCTTAGAGTTTAGGATCTGAGACCGCCCTCGTGTCAGCTTTCCTTCTAAAATCCATCTTGTGTTGGTACCCTCTGGTTATGAGACCGCCTTCGTGTCGGCGTACCTTAGAGTTTAGGATCTGAGACCGTCCTCGTGTCGGCTTTCCTTTTGAAAATCCATCTTGTGATGGTAACCTCTAGTTATGAGACCGCCATCGTGTCGGCCTACCTTAGAGTTTAGGATCTGAGACCGTCCTCGTGTCGGCTTTCTTTCTAAAATCCATCATGTGATGGTACCTTCTGGTTATGAGACCGCCTTCGTGTCAGCCTACCTTAGAGTTTAGGATCTGAGACAGCCCTCGTGTCGGCTTTCCTTTGAAAATGCATCTTGTGATGGTAACCTCTGGTTATGAGACCGCCTTCATGTCGGCCTACCTTAGAGTTTAGGATCTGAGACCGCCCATGTGTCGGCTTTCCTTCTAAAATCCATCATGTGATGGTACCTTCTTGTTATGAGACCGCCTTCGTGTCGGCCTACCTTAGAGTTTAGGATCTGAGACCGCCCTCTTGTTAGCTTTCCTTCTAAAATCCATCTTGTGATGGTACCCTCTGGTTATGAGACCGCCTTCGTGTCGGCGTACCTTAGAGTTTAGGATCTGAGACCGTCCTCGTGTCGGCTTTCCTTTTGAAAATCCATCTTGTGATGGTAACCTCTGGTTATGAGACCGCCATCGTGTCGGCCTACCTTAGAGTTTAGGATCTGAGACCATCCTCGTGTCGGCTTTCCTTCTAAAATCCATCATGTGATGGAACCTTCTGGTTATGAGACCGCCTTCGTGTCAGCCTACCTTAGAGTTTAGGATCTGAGACCGCCCTCGTGTCGGCTTTCTTTTGAGAATGCATCTTGTGATGGTAACCTCTGGTTATGAGACCGCCTTCATGTCAGCCTACCATAGAGTTTAGGATCTGAGACCGCCCTCGTGTCGGCTTTCCTTTGAAAATGCATTTTGTGATGGTAACCTCTGGTTATGAGATCGCCTTCATGTCGGCCTACCTTAGAGTTTAGGATCTGAGACCGCCCTCGTGTCGGCTTTCCTTCTAAAATCCATCATGTGATGGTACCTTCTGGTTATGAGACCGCCTTCGTGTCAGCCTACCTTAGAGTTTAGGATCTGAGACCGCCCTCGTGTCGGCTTTCTTTTGAGAATGCATCTTGTGATGGTAACCTTTGGTTATGAGACCGCCTTTATGTCGGCCTACCTTAGAGTTTAGGATCTGAGACCGCCCTCGTGTCGGCTTTCCTTTTGAAAATCCATCTTGTGAGGGTAACCTCTGGTTATGATACTGCCTTCGTGTCGGCCTATCTTAGAGTTTTGGATCTGAGACCGTCCTCGTGTCGGCTTTCTTTCTAAAATCCATCATGTGATGGTACCTTCTGGTTATGAGACCGCCTTCGTGTCGGCCTACCTTAGAGTTTAGGATCTGAGACCGCCCTCGTGTCAGCTTTCCTTCTAAAATCCATCTTGTGTTGGTACCCTCTGGTTATGAGACCGCCTTCGTGTCGGCGTACCTTAGAGTTTAGGATCTGAGACCGTCCTCGCGTCGGCTTTCCTTTTGAAAATCCATCTTGTGATGGTAACCTCTGGTTATGAGACCGCCATCGTGTCGGCCTACCTTAGAGTTTAGGATCTGAGACCGCCCTCGTGTCGGCTTTCCTTCTAAAATCCATCATGTGATGGTACCTTCTGGTTATGAGACCGCCTTCATGTCAGCCTACCTTAGAGTTTAGGATCTGAGACCGCCCTCGTGTCGGCTTTCTTTTGAGAATGCATCTTGTGATGGTAACCTCTGGTTATGAGACCGCCTTCATGTCAGCCTACCTTAGAGTTTAGGATCTGAGACCGCCCTCGTGTCGGCTTTCCTTTGAAAATGCATTTTGTGATGGTAACCTCTGGTTATGAGATCGCCTTCATGTCGCCCTACCTTAGAGTTTAGGATCTGAGACCGCCCTCGTGTCGGCTTTCCTTCTAAAATCCATCATGTGATGGTACCTTCTGGTTATGAGACCGCCTTCGTGTCAGCCTACCTTAGAGTTTAGGATCTGAGACCGCCCTCGTGTCGGCTTTCTTTTGAGAATGCATCTTGTGATGGTAACCTTTGGTTATGAGACCGCCTTTATGTCGGCCTACCTTAGAGTTTAGGATCTGAGACCGCCCTCGTGTCGGATTTCCCTTTGAAAATCCATCTTGTGAGGGTAACCTCTAGTTATGATACTGCCTTCGTGTCGGCCTATCTTATAGTTTAGGATCTGAGACCGTCCTCGTGTCGGCTTTCCTTCTAAAATCCATCATGTGATGGTACCTTCTGGTTATGAGACCGCCTTCGTGTCAGCCTACCTTAGAGTTTAGGATCTGAGACCGCCTTCGTGTCGGCCTACCTTAGAGTTTAGGATCTGAGACCGCCCTTGTGTTGGCTTTCCTTCTAAAATCCATCTTGTGATGGTACCCTCTGGTTATGAGACCGTCTTCGTGTCGGCGTATCTTAGAGTTTAGGATCTGAGACCGTCCTCGTGTCGGCTTTCCTTTTGAAAATCCATCTTGTGATGGTAACCTCTAGTTATGAGACCGCCATCGTGTCGGCCTACCTTAGAGTTTTGGATCTGAGACCGTCCTCGTGTCGGCTTTCTTTCTAAAATCCATCATGTGATGGTACCTTCTGGTTATGAGACCGCCTTCGTGTCGGCCTACCTTAGAGTTTAGGATCTGAGACCGCCCTCGTGTCAGCTTTCCTTCTAAAATCCATCTTGTGTTGGTACCCTCTGGTTATGAGACCGCCTTCGTGTCGGCGTACCTTAGAGTTTAGGACCTGAGACCGTCCTCGTGTCGGCTTTCCTTTTGAAAATCCATCTTGTGATGGTAACCTCTGGTTATGAGACCGCCATCGTGTCGGCCTACCTTAGAGTTTAGGATCTGAGACCGTCCTCGTGTCGGCTTTCCTTCTAAAATCCATCATGTGATGGAACCTTCTGGTTATGAGACCGCTTCGTGTCGGCCTATCTTATAGTTTTGGATCTGAGACCGCCCTCATGTGGGCTTTCCTTCTAAAATCCATCATGTGATGGTACCTTCTGGTTATGAAACCGCCTTCGTGTCAGCCTACCTTAGAGTTTAGGATCTGAGACCGCCCTCGTGTCGACTTTCCTTTGAAAATGTATTTTGTGATGGTAACCTCTGGTTATGAGACCGCCTTCATGATGGCCTACCTTAGAGTTTAGGATCTGAGACCGCCCTCGTGTCGGCTTTCCTTCTAAAATCCATCATGTGATGGTACCTTCTGGTTATGAGACCGCCTTCATGTCAGCCTACCTTAGAGTTTAGGATCTGAGACCGCCCTCGTGTCGGCTTTCTTTTGAGAATGCATCTTGTGATGGTAACCTCTGGTTATGAGACCGCCTTCATGTCAGCCTACCTTAGAGTTTAGGATCTGAGACCGCCCTCGTGTCGGCTTTCCTTTGAAAATGCATTTTGTGATGGTAACCTCTGGTTATGAGATCGCCTTCATGTCGCCCTACCTTAGAGTTTAGGATCTGAGACCGCCCTCGTGTCGGCTTTCCTTCTAAAATCCATCATGTGATGGTACCTTCTGGTTATGAGACCGCCTGCGTGTCAGCCTACCTTAGAGTTTAGGATCTGAGACCGCCCTCGTGTCGGCTTTCTTTTGAGAATGCATCTTGTGATGGTAACCTTTGGTTATGAGACCGCCTTTATGTCGGCCTACCTTAGAGTTTAGGATCTGAGACCGCCCTCGTGTCGGATTTCCCTTTGAAAATCCATCTTGTGAGGGTAACCTCTTGTTATGATACTGCCTTCGTGTCGGCCTATCTTATAGTTTAGGATCTGAGACCGTCCTCGTGTCGGCTTTCCTTCTAAAATCCATCATGTGATGGTACCTTCTGGTTATGAGACCGCCTTCGTGTCAGCCTACCTTAGAGTTTAGGATCTGAGACCGCCTTCGTGTCGGCCTACCTTAGAGTTTAGGATCTGAGACCGCCCTTGTGTTGGCTTTCCTTCTAAAATCCATCTTGTGATGGTACCCTCTGGTTATGAGACCGTCTTCGTGTCGGCGTACCTTAGAGTTTAGGATCTGAGACCGTCCTCGTGTCGGCTTTCCTTTTGAAAATCCATCTTGTGATGGTAACCTCTAGTTATGAGACCGCCATCGTGTCGGCCTACCTTAGAGTTTTGGATCTGAGACCGTCCTCGTGTCGGCTTTCTTTCTAAAATCCATCATGTGATGGTACCTTCTGGTTATGAGACCGCCTTCGTGTCGGCCTACCTTAGAGTTTAGGATCTGAGACCGCCCTCGTGTCAGCTTTCCTTCTAAAATCCATCTTGTGTTGGTACCCTCTGGTTATGAGACCGCCTTCGTGTCGGCGTACCTTAGAGTTTAGGATCTGAGACCGTCCTCGTGTCGGCTTTCCTTTTGAAAATCCATCTTGTGATGGTAACCTCTGGTTATGAGACCGCCATCGTGTCGGCCTACCTTAGAGTTTACGATCTGAGACCGTCCTCGTGTCGGCTTTCCTTCTAAAATCCATCATGTGATGGAACCTTCTGGTTATGAGACCGCTTCGTGTCGGCCTATCTTATAGTTTTGGATCTGAGACCGCCCTCATGTGGGCTTTCCTTCTAAAATCCATCATGTGATGGTACCTTCTGGTTATGAAACCGCCTTCGTGTCAGCCTACCTTAGAGTTTAGGATCTGAGACCGCCCTCGTGTCGACTTTCCTTTGAAAATGTATTTTGTGATGGTAACCTCTGGTTATGAGACCGCCTTCATGATGGCCTACCTTAGAGTTTAGGATCTGAGACCGCCCTCGTGTCGGCTTTCCTTCTAAAATCCATCATGTGATGGTACCTTCTGGTTATGAGACCGCCTTCATGTCAGCCTACCTTAGAGTTTAGGATCTGAGACCGCCCTCGTGTCGGCTTTCTTTTGAGAATGCATCTTGTGATGGTAACCTCTGGTTATGAGACCGCCTTCATGTCAGCCTACCTTAGAGTTTAGGATCTGAGACCGCCCTCGTGTCGGCTTTCCTTTGAAAATGCATTTTGTGATGGTAACCTCTGGTTATGAGATCGCCTTCATGTCGCCCTACCTTAGAGTTTAGGATCTGAGACCGCCCTCGTGTCGGCTTTCCTTCTAAAATCCATCATGTGATGGTACCTTCTGGTTATGAGACCGCCTGCGTGTCAGCCTACCTTAGAGTTTAGGATCTGAGACCGCCCTCGTGTCGGCTTTCTTTTGAGAATGCATCTTGTGATGGTAACCTTTGGTTATGAGACCGCCTTTATGTCGGCCTACCTTAGAGTTTAGGATCTGAGACCGCCCTCGTGTCGGATTTCCCTTTGAAAATCCATCTTGTGAGGGTAACCTCTTGTTATGATACTGCCTTCGTGTCGGCCTATCTTATAGTTTAGGATCTGAGACCGTCCTCGTGTCGGCTTTCCTTCTAAAATCCATCATGTGATGGTACCTTCTGGTTATGAGACCGCCTTCGTGTCAGCCTACCTTAGAGTTTAGGATCTGAGACCGCCTTCGTGTCGGCCTACCTTAGAGTTTAGGATCTGAGACCGCCCTTGTGTTGGCTTTCCTTCTAAAATCCATCTTGTGATGGTACCCTCTGGTTATGAGACCGTCTTCGTGTCGGCGTACCTTAGAGTTTAGGATCTGAGACCGTCCTCGTGTCGGCTTTCCTTTTGAAAATCCATCTTGTGATGGTAACCTCTAGTTATGAGACCGCCATCGTGTCGGCCTACCTTAGAGTTTTGGATCTGAGACCGTCCTCGTGTCGGCTTTCTTTCTAAAATCCATCATGTGATGGTACCTTCTGGTTATGAGACCGCCTTCGTGTCGGCCTACCTTAGAGTTTAGGATCTGAGA
This sequence comes from Lathyrus tuberosus, assembly GCA_022829125.1. Lineage (NCBI taxonomy): Eukaryota > Viridiplantae > Streptophyta > Magnoliopsida > Fabales > Fabaceae > Lathyrus > Lathyrus tuberosus. Next base: position 13,267,353 of record JALAZF010000038.1, read on the forward strand.
CCGCCCTCGTGTCAGCTTTCCTTCTAAAATCCATCTTGTGTTGGTACCCTCTGGTTATGAGACCGCCTTCGTGTCGGCGTACCTTAGAGTTTAGGATCTGAGACCGTCCTCGTGTCGGCTTTCCTTTTGAAAATCCATCTTGTGATGGTAACCTCTGGTTATGAGACCGCCATCGTGTCGGCCTACCTTAGAGTTTAGGATCTGAGACCGTCCTCGTGTCGGCTTTCCTTCTAAAATCCATCATGTGATGGAACCTTCTGGTTATGAGACCGCTTCGTGTCGGCCTATCTTATAGTTTTGGATCTGAGACCGCCCTCATGTGGGCTTTCCTTCTAAAATCCATCATGTGATGGTACCTTCTGGTTATGAAACCGCCTTCGTGTCAGCCTACCTTAGAGTTTAGGATCTGAGACCGCCCTCGTGTCGACTTTCCTTTGAAAATGTATTTTGTGATGGTAACCTCTGGTTATGAGACCGCCTTCATGATGGCCTACCTTAGAGTTTAGGATCTGAGACCGCCCTCGTGTCGGCTTTCCTTCTAAAATCCATCATGTGATGGTACCTTCTGGTTATGAGACCGCCTTCATGTCAGCCTACCTTAGAGTTTAGGATCTGAGACCGCCCTCGTGTCGGCTTTCTTTTGAGAATGCATCTTGTGATGGTAACCTCTGGTTATGAGACCGCCTTCATGTCAGCCTACCTTAGAGTTTAGGATCTGAGACCGCCCTCGTGTCGGCTTTCCTTTGAAAATGCATTTTGTGATGGTAACCTCTGGTTATGAGATCGCCTTCATGTCGCCCTACCTTAGAGTTTAGGATCTGAGACCGCCCTCGTGTCGGCTTTCCTTCTAAAATCCATCATGTGATGGTACCTTCTGGTTATGAGACCGCCTTCGTGTCAGCCTACCTTAGAGTTTAGGATCTGAGACCGCCCTCGTGTCGGCTTTCTTTTGAGAATGCATCTTGTGATGGTAACCTTTGGTTATGAGACCGCCTTTATGTCGGCCTACCTTAGAGTTTAGGATCTGAGACCGCCCTCGTCTCGGATTTCCCTTTGAAAATCCATCTTGTGAGGGTAACCTCTAGTTATGATACTGCCTTCGTGTCGGCCTATCTTATAGTTTAGGATCTGAGACCGTCTTCGTGTCGGCTTTCCTTCTAAAATCCATCATGTGATGGTACCTTCTGGTTATGAGACCGCCTTCGTGTCAGCCTACCTTAGAGTTTAGGATCTGAGACCGCCTTCGTGTCGGCCTACCTTAGAGTTTAGGATCTGAGACCGCCCTTGTGTTGGCTTTCCTTCTAAAATCCATCTTGTGATGGTACCCTCTGGTTATGAGACCGTCTTCGTGTCGGCGTACCTTAGAGTTTAGGATCTGAGACCGTCCTCGTGTCGGCTTTCCTTTTGAAAATCCATCTTGTGATGGTAACCTCTAGTTATGAGACCGCCATCGTGTCGGCCTACCTTAGAGTTTTGGATCTGAGACCGTCCTCGTGTCGGCTTTCTTTCTAAAATCCATCATGTGATGGTACCTTCTGGTTATGAGACCGCCTTCGTGTCGGCCTACCTTAGAGTTTAGGATCTGAGACCGCCCTCGTGTCAGCTTTCCTTCTAAAATCCATCTTGTGTTGGTACCCTCTGGTTATGAGACCGCCTTCGTGTCGGCGTACCTTAGAGTTTAGGATCTGAGACCGTCCTCGTGTCGGCTTTCCTTTTGAAAATCCATCTTGTGATGGTAACCTCTGGTTATGAGACCGCCATCGTGTCGGCCTACCTTAGAGTTTAGGATCTGAGACCGTCCTCGTGTCGGCTTTCCTTCTAAAATCCATCATGTGATGGAACCCTCTGGTTATGAGACCGCTTCGTGTCGGCCTATCTTATAGTTTTGGATCTGAGACCGCCCTCATGTGGGCTTTCCTTCTAAAATCCATCATGTGATGGTACCTTCTGGTTATGAAACCGCCTTCGTGTCAGCCTACCTTAGAGTTTAGGATCGGAGACCGCCCTCGTGTCGACTTTCCTTTGAAAATGTATTTTGTGATGGTAACCTCTGGTTATGAGACCGCCTTCATGATGGCCTACCTTAGAGTTTAGGATCTGAGACCGCCCTCGTGTCGGCTTTCCTTCTAAAATCCATCATGTGATGGTACCTTCTGGTTATGAGACCGCCTTCGTGTCAGCCTACCTTAGAGTTTAGGATCTGAGACCGCCCTCGTGTCGGCTTTCTTTTGAGAATGCATCTTGTGATGGTAACCTTTGGTTATGAGACCGCCTTTATGTCGGCCTACCTTAGAGTTTAGGATCTGTGACCGCCCTCGTGTCGGCTTTCCTTCTGAAATCTATCTTGTGAATGTACCCTCTGGTTATGAGACCGCCTTCGTGTCGGCGTTCGTTAGAGTTTAGGTTCTGAGACCGTCCTCGTGTTGGCTTTCCTTTTGAAAATCCATCTTGTGATGGTAACCTCTAGTCATGAGACCGTCATCGTGTCGGCCTACCTTAGAGTTTAGGATTTGAGACCGCCCTCGTGTCGGCTTTCCTTCTAAAATCCATCTTGTGAAGGTACCCTCTGGTTATGAGACCGCCTTCGTGTCAGCATACCTTAGAGATTAGGATCTGAGACCGTCCTCGTGTCGGCTTTCCTTTTGAAAATGCATTTTGTAATGGTAACCTCTGGTTATGAGACCGCCTTTATGTCGGCCTACCTTAGAGTTTAGGATCTGAGACCGCCCTCGTGTCGGCTTTCCTTCTAAAATCCATCATGTGATGGTACCTTCTGGTTATGAGACCGCCTTCGTGTCGGCCTACCTTAGAGTTTAGGATCTGAGACCGTCCTCGTGTCGGCTTTCCTTCTAAAATCCATCATGTGATGGAACCTTCTGGTTATGAGACCGCCTTCGTGTCAGCCTACCTTAGAGTTTAGGATCTGGACCGCCTTCGTGTCGGCTTTCCTTTGAAAATGCATCTTGTGATGGTAACCTCTGGTTATGAGACCGCCTTCATGTCGGCCTACCTTAGAGTTTAGGATCTGAGACCGCCCTTGTGTTGGCTTTCCTTCTAAAATCCATCTTGTGATGGTACCCTCTGGTTATGAGACCGCTTTCGTGTCGGCCTACCTTAGAGTTTAGGATCTGAGACCGCCCTCTTGTCAGCTTTCCTTCTAAAATCCATCTTGTGATGGTACCCTCTGGTTATGAGACCGCCTTCGTGTCGGCGTATCTTAGAGTTTAGGATCTGAGACCGTCCTCGTGTCGGCTTTCCTTTTGAAAATCCATCTTGTGATGGTAACCTCTGGTTATGAGACCGCCATCGTGTCGGCCTACCTTAGAGTTTAGGATCTGAGACCATCCTCGTGTCGGCTTTCCTTCTAAAATCCATCATGTGATGGAACCTTCTGGTTATGAGACCGCCTTCGTGTCAGCCTACCTTAGAGTTTAGGATCTGAGACCGCCCTCGTGTCGGCTTTCTTTTGAGAATGCATCTTGTGATGGTAACCTCTGGTTATGAGACCGCCTTCATGTCAGCCTACCTTAGAGTTTAGGATCTGAGACCGCCCTCGTGTCGGCTTTCCTTTGAAAATGCATTTTGTGATGGTAACCTCTGGTTATGAGATCGCCTTCATGTCGGCCTACCTTAGAGTTTAGGATCTGAGACCGCCCTCGTGTCGGCTTTCCTTCTAAAATCCATCATGTGATGGTACCTTCTGGTTATGAGACCGCCTTCGTGTCAGCCTACCTTAGAGTTTAGGATCTGAGACCGCCCTAGTGTCGGCTTTCTTTTGAGAATGCATCTTGTGATGGTAACCTTTGGTTATGAGACCGCCTTTATGTCGGCCTACCTTAGAGTTTAGGATCTGAGACCGCCCTCGTGTCGGCTTTCCTTTTGAAAATCCATCTTGTGAGGGTAACCTCTGGTTATGATACCGCCTTCGTGTCGGCCTATCTTATAGTTTAGGATCTGAGACCGTCCTCGTGTCGGCTTTCCTTCTAAAATCCATCATGTGATGGTACCTTCTGGTTATGAGACCGCCTTCATGTCAGCCTACCTTAGAGTTTAGGATCTGGACCGCCTTCGTGTCGGCTTTCCTTTGAAAATGCATCTTGTGATGGTAACCTCTGGTTATGAGACAGCCTTCATGTCGGCCTACCTTAGAGTTTAGGATCTGAGACCGCCCTTGTGTTGGCTTTCCTTCTAAAATCCATCTTGTGATGGTACCCTCTGGTTATGAGACCGCCTTCGTGTCGGCGTATCTTATAGTTTAGGATCTGAGACCGTCCTCGTGTCGGCTTTCCTTTTGAAAATCCATCTTGTGATGGTAACCTCTGGTTATGAGACCGCCATCGTGTCGGCCTACCTTAGAGTTTAGGATCTGAGACCATACTCGTGTCGGCTTTCCTTCTAAAATCCATCATGTGATGGAACCTTCTGGTTATGAGACCGCCTTCGTGTCAGCCTACCTTAGAGTTTAGGATCTGAGACCGCCCTCGTGTCGGCTTTCTTTTGAGAATGCATCTTGTGATGGTAACCTCTGGTTATGAGACCGCCTTCATGTCAGCCTACCTTAGAGTTTAGGATCTGAGACCGCCCTCGTGTCGGCTTTCCTTTGAAAATGCATTTTGTGATGGTAACCTCTGGTTATGAGATCGCCTTCATGTCGGCCTACCTTAGAGTTTAGGATCTGAGACCGCCCTCGTGTCGGCTTTCCTTCTAAAATCCATCATGTGATGGTACCTTCTGGTTATGAGACCGCCTTCGTGTCAGCCTACCTTAGAGTTTAGGATCTGAGACCGCCCTAGTGTCGGCTTTCTTTTGAGAATGCATCTTGTAATGGTAACCTTTGGTTATGAGACCGCCTTTATGTCGGCCTACCTTAGAGTTTAGGATCTGAGACCGCCCTCGTGTCGGCTTTCCTTTTGAAAATCCATCTTGTGAGGGTAACCTCTGGTTATGATACCGCCTTCGTGTCGGCCTATCTTATAGTTTAGGATCTGAGACCGTCCTCGTGTCGGCTTTCCTTCTAAAATCCATCATGTGATGGTACCTTCTGGTTATGAGACCGCCTTCGTGTCAGCCTACCTTAGAGTTTAGGATCTGGACCGCCTTCGTGTCGGCTTTCCTTTGAAAATGCATCTTGTGATGGTAACCTCTGGTTATGAGGGCGCCTTCATGTCGGTCTACCTTAGAGTTTAGGATCTGAGACCGCCCTGGTGTTGGCTTTCCTTCTAAAATCCATCTTGCGATGGTACCCTCTGGTTATGAGACCGCCTTCGTGTCGGCATATCTTAGAGTTTAGGATCTGAGACCGTCCTCGTGTCGGCTTTCCTTTTGAAAATCCATCTTGTGATGGTAACCTCTGGTTATGAGACCGCCATCGTGTCGGCCTACCTTAGAGTTTAGGATCTGAGACCATCCTCGTGTCGGCTTTCCTTCTAAAATCCATCATGTGATGGAACCTTCTGGTTATGAGACCGCCTTCGTGTCAGCCTACCTTAGAGTTTAGGATCTGAGACCGCCCTCGTGTCGGCTTTCTTTTGAGAATGCATCTTGTGATGGTAACCTCTGGTTATGAGACCGCCTTCATGTCAGCCTACCTTAGAGTTTAGGATCTGGACCGCCTTCGTGTCGGCTTTCCTTTGAAAATGCATTTTGTGATGGTAACCTCTGGTTATGAGATCGCCTTCATGTCAGCCTACCTTAGAGTTTAGGATCTGAGACCGCCCTCGTGTCGGCTTTCCTTCTAAAATCCATCATGTGATGGTACCTTCTGGTTATGAGACCGCCTTCGTGTCAGCCTACCTTAGAGTTTAGGATCTGAGACCGCCCTCGTGTCGGCTTTCCTTTGAAAATTCATTTTGTGATGGTAACCTCTGGTTATGAGACCGCCTTCATGTCGGCCTACCTTAGAGTTTAGGATCTGAGACCGCCCTCGTGTCGGCTTTCCTTTTGAAAATCCATCTTGTGATGGTAACCTCTGGTTATGAGACCGCCATCGTGTCGGCCTACCTTAGAGTTTAGGATCTGAGACCATCCTCGTGTCGGCTTTCCTTCTAAAATCCATCATGTGACGGAACCTTCTGGTTATGAGACCGCCTTCGTGTCAGCCTACCTTAGAGTTTAGGATCTGAGACCGCCCTCGTGTCGGCTTTCTTTTGAGAATGCATCTTGTGATGGTAACCTCTGGTTATGAGACCGCCTTCATGTCAGCCTACCTTAGAGTTTAGGATCTGAGACCGCCCTCGTGTCGGCTTTCCTTTGAAAATGCATTTTGTGATGGTAACCTCTGGTTATGAGATCGCCTTCATGTCGGCCTACCTTAGAGTTTAGGATCTGAGACCGCCCTCGTGTCGGCTTTCCTTCTAAAATCCATCATGTGATGGTACCTTCTGGTTATGAGACCGCCTTCGTGTCAGCCTACCTTAGAGTTTAGGATCTGAGACCGCCCTAGTGTCGGCTTTCTTTTGAGAATGCATCTTGTAATGGTAACCTTTGGTTATGAGACCGCCTTTATGTCGGCCTACCTTAGAGTTTAGGATCTGAGACCGCCCTCGTGTCGGCTTTCCTTTTGAAAATCCATCTTGTGAGGGTAACCTCTGGTTATGATACCGCCTTCGTGTCGGCCTATCTTATAGTTTAGGATCTGAGACCGTCCTCGTGTCGGCTTTCCTTCTAAAATCCATCATGTGATGGTACCTTCTGGTTATGAGACCGCCTTCGTGTCAGCCTACCTTAGAGTTTAGGATCTGGACCGCCTTCGTGTCGGCTTTCCTTTGAAAATGCATCTTGTGATGGTAACCTCTGGTTATGAGGGCGCCTTCATGTCGGTCTACCTTAGAGTTTAGGATCTGAGACCGCCCTGGTGTTGGCTTTCCTTCTAAAATCCATCTTGCGATGGTACCCTCTGGTTATGAGACCGCCTTCGTGTCGGCGTATCTTAGAGTTTAGGATCTGAGACCGTCCTCGTGTCGGCTTTCCTTTTGAAAATCCATCTTGTGATGGTAACCTCTGGTTATGAGACCGCCATCGTGTCGGCCTACCTTAGAGTTTAGGATCTGAGACCATCCTCGTGTCGGCTTTCCTTCTAAAATCCATCATGTGATGGAACCTTCTGGTTATGAGACCGCCTTCGTGTCAGCCTACCTTAGAGTTTAGGATCTGAGACCGCCCTCGTGTCGGCTTTCTTTTGAGAATGCATCTTGTGATGGTAACCTCTGGTTATGAGACCGCCTTCATGTCAGCCTACCTTAGAGTTTAGGATCTGGACCGCCTTCGTGTCGGCTTTCCTTTGAAAATGCATTTTGTGATGGTAACCTCTGGTTATGAGATCGCCTTCATGTCAGCCTACCTTAGAGTTTAGGATCTGAGACCGCCCTCGTGTCGGCTTTCCTTCTAAAATCCATCATGTGATGGTACCTTCTGGTTATGAGACCGCCTTCGTGTCAGCCTACCTTAGAGTTTAGGATCTGAGACCGCCCTCGTGTCGGCTTTCCTTTGAAAATTCATTTTGTGATGGTAACCTCTGGTTATGAGACCGCCTTCATGTCGGCCTACCTTAGAGTTTAGGATCTGAGACCGCCCTCGTGTCGGCTTTCCTTTTGAAAATCCATCTTGTGATGGTAACCTCTGGTTATGAGACCGCCATCGTGTCGGCCTACCTTAGAGTTTAGGATCTGAGACCATCCTCGTGTCGGCTTTCCTTCTAAAATCCATCATGTGATGGAACCTTCTGGTTATGAGACCGCCTTCGTGTCAGCCTACCTTAGAGTTTAGGATCTGAGACCGCCCTCGTGTCGGCTTTCTTTTGAGAATGCATCTTGTGATGGTAACCTCTGGTTATGAGACCGCCTTCATGTCAGCCTACCTTAGAGTTTAGGATCTGAGACCGCCCTCGTGTCGGCTTTCCTTTGAAAATGCATTTTGTGATGGTAACCTCTGGTTATGAGATCGCCTTCATGTCGGCCTACCTTAGAGTTTAGGATCTGAGACCGCCCTCGTGTCGGCTTTCCTTCTAAAATCCATCATGTGATGGTACCTTCTGGTTATGAGACCGCCTTCGTGTCAGCCTACCTTAGAGTTTAGGATCTGAGACCGCCCTAGTGTCGGCTTTCTTTTGAGAATGCATCTTGTAATGGTAACCTTTGGTTATGAGACCGCCTTTATGTCGGCCTACCTTAGAGTTTAGGATCTGAGACCGCCCTCGTGTCGGCTTTCCTTTTGAAAATCCATCTTGTGAGGGTAACCTCTGGTTATGATACCGCCTTCGTGTCGGCCTATCTTATAGTTTAGGATCTGAGACCGTCCTCGTGTCGGCTTTCCTTCTAAAATCCATCATGTGATGGTACCTTCTGGTTATGAGACCGCCTTCGTGTCAGCCTACCTTAGAGTTTAGGATCTGGACCGCCTTCGTGTCGGCTTTCCTTTGAAAATGCATCTTGTGATGGTAACCTCTGGTTATGAGGGCGCCTTCATGTCGGTCTACCTTAGAGTTTAGGATCTGAGACAGCCCTTGTGTTGGCTTTCCTTCTAAAATCCATCTTGCGATGGTACCCTCTGGTTATGAGACCGCCTTCGTGTCGGCGTATCTTAGAGTTTAGGATCTGAGACCGTCCTCGTGTCGGCTTTCCTTTTGAAAATCCATCTTGTGATGGTAACCTCTGGTTATGAGACCGCCATCGTGTCGGCCTACCTTAGAGTTTAGGATCTGAGACCATCCTCGTGTCGGCTTTCCTTCTAAAATCCATCATGTGATGGAACCTTCTGGTTATGAGACCGCCTTCGTGTCAGCCTACCTTAGAGTTTAGGATCTGAGACCGCCCTCGTGTCGGCTTTCTTTTGAGAATGCATCTTGTGATGGTAACCTCTGGTTATGAGACCGCCTTCATGTCAGCCTACCTTAGAGTTTAGGATCTGGACCGCCTTCGTGTCGGCTTTCCTTTGAAAATGCATTTTGTGATGGTAACCTCTGGTTATGAGATCGCCTTCATGTCAGCCTACCTTAGAGTTTAGGATCTGAGACCGCCCTCGTGTCGGCTTTCCTTCTAAAATCCATCATGTGATGGTACCTTCTGGTTATGAGACCGCCTTCGTGTCAGCCTACCTTAGAGTTTAGGATCTGAGACCGCCCTAGTGTCGGCTTTCTTTTGAGAATGCATCTTGTGATGGTAACCTTTGGTTATGAGACCGCCTTTATATCGGCCTACCTTAGAGTTTAGGATCTGAGACCGCCCTCGTGTCGGCTTTCCTTTTGAAAATCCATCTTGTGATGGTAACCTCTAGTTATGAGACCGCCATCGTGTCGGCCTACCTTAGAGTTTAGGATCTGAGACCGTCCTCGTGTCGGCTTTCTTTCTAAAATCCATCATGTGATGGTACCTTCTGGTTATGAGACCGCCTTCGTGTCAGCCTACCTTAGAGTTTAGGATCTGAGACCGCCTTCCTGTCGGCTTTCCTTTGAAAATGCATTTTGTGATGGTAACCTCTGGTTATGAGATCGCCTTCATGTCGGCCTACCTTAGAGTTTAGGATCTGAGACCGCCCTCGTGTCGGCTTTCCTTCTAAAATCCATCATGTGATGGTACCTTCTGGTTATGAGACCGCCTTCGTGTCAGCCTACCTTAGAGTTTAGGATCTGAGACCGCCCTAGTGTCGGCTTTCTTTTGAGAATGCATCTTGTGATGGTAACCTTTGGTTATGAGACCGCCTTTATATCGGCCTACCTTAGAGTTTAGGATCTGAGACCGCCCTCGTGTCGGCTTTCCTTTTGAAAATCCATCTTGTGATGGTAACCTCTAGTTATGAGACCGCCATCGTGTCGGCCTACCTTAGAGTTTAGGATCTGAGACCGTCCTCGTGTCGGCTTTCTTTCTAAAATCCATCATGTGATGGTACCTTCTGGTTATGAGACCGCCTTCGTGTCAGCCTACCTTAGAGTTTAGGATCTGAGACAGCCCTCGTGTCGGCTTTCCTTTGAAAATGCATCTTGTGATGGTAACCTCTGGTTATGAGACCGCCTTCATGTCGGCCTACCTTAGAGTTTCGGATCTGAGACCGCCCACGTGTCGGCTTTCCTTCTAAAATCCATCATGTGATGGTACCTTCTTGTTATGAGACCGCCTTCGTGTCGGCCTACCTTAGAGTTTAGGATCTGAGACCGCCCTCTTGTCAGCTTTCCTTCTAAAATCCATCTTGTGATGGTACCCTCTGGTTATGAGACCGCCTTCGTGTCGGCGTACCTTAGAGTTTAGGATCTGAGACCGTCCTCGTGTCAGCTTTCCTTTTGAAAATCCATCTTGTGATGGTAACCTCTGGTTATGAGACCGCCATCGTGTCGGCCTACCTTAGAGTTTAGGATCTGAGACCATCCTCGTGTCGGCTTTCCTTCTAAAATCCATCATGTGATGGAACCTTCTGGTTATGAGACCGCCTTCGTGTCAGCCTACCTTAGAGTTTAGGATCTGAGACCGCCCTCGTGTCGGCTTTCTTTTGAGAATGCATCTTGTGATGGTAACCTCTGGTTATGAGACCGCCTTCATGTCAGCCTACCTTAGAGTTTAGGATCTGAGACCGCCCTCGTGTCGGCTTTCCTTTGAAAATGCATTTTGTGATGGTAACCTCTGGTTATGAGATCGCCTTCATGTCGGCCTACCTTAGAGTTTAGGATCTGAGACCGCCCTCGTGTCGGCTTTCCTTCTAAAATCCATCATGTGATGGTACCTTCTGGTTATGAGACCGCCTTCGTGTCAGCCTACCTTAGAGTTTAGGATCTGAGACCGCCCTAGTGTCGGCTTTCTTTTGAGAATGCATCTTGTGATGGTAACCTTTGGTTATGAGACCGCCTTTATGTCGGCCTACCTTAGAGTTTAGGATCTGAGACCGCCCTCGTGTCGGCTTTCCTTTTGAAAATCCATCTTGTGAGGGTAACCTCTGGTTATGATACCGCCTTCGTGTCGGCCTATCTTATAGTTTAGGATCTGAGACCGTCCTCGTGTCGGCTTTCCTTCTAAAATCCATCATGTGATGGTACCTTCTGGTTATGAGACCGCCTTCGTGTCAGCCTACCTTAGAGTTTAGGATCTGAGACCGCCCTCGTGTCGGCTTTCTTTTGAGAATGCATCTTGTGATGGTAACCTCTGGTTATGAGACCGCCTTCATGTCAGCCTACCTTAGAGTTTAGGATCTGAGACCGCCCTCGTGTCGGCTTTCCTTTGAAAATGCATTTTGTGATGGTAACCTCTGGTTATGAGATCGCCTTCATGTCGGCCTACCTTAGAGTTTAGGATCTGAGACCGCCCTCGTGTTGGCTTTCCTTCTAAAATCCATCATGTGATGGTACCTTCTGGTTATGAGACCGCCTTCGTGTCAACCTACCTTAGAGTTTAGGATCTGAGACCGCCCTAGTGTCGGCTTTCTTTTGAGAATGCATCTTGTGATGGTAACCTTTGGTTATGAGACCGGCTTTATGTCGGCCTACCTTAGAGTTTAGGATCTGAGACCGCCCTCGTGTCGGCTTTCCTTTTGAAAATCCATCTTGTGATGGTAACCTCTAGTTATGAGACCGCCATCGTGTCGGCCTACCTTAGAGTTTAGGATCTGAGACCGTCCTCGTGTCGGCTTTCTTTCTAAAATCCATCATGTGATGGTACCTTCTGGTTATGAGACCGCCTTCGTGTCAGCCTACCTTAGAGTTTAGGATCTGAGACAACCCTCGTGTCGGCTTTCCTTTGAAAATGCATCTTGTGATGGTAACCTCTGGTTATGAGACCGCCTTCATGTCGGCCTACCTTAGAGTTTAGGATCTGAGACCGCCCACGTGTCGGCTTTCCTTCTAAAATCCATCATGTGATGGTACCTTCTTGTTATGAGACCGCCTTCGTGTCGGCCTACCTTAGAGTTTAGGATCTGAGACCGCCCTCTTGTCAGCTTTCCTTCTAAAATCCATCTTGTGATGGTACCCTCTGGTTATGAGACCGCCTTCGTGTCGGCGTACCTTAGAGTTTAGGATCTGAGACCGTCCTCGTGTCGGCTTTCCTTTTGAAAATCCATCTTGTGATGGTAACCTCTGGTTATGAGACCGCCATCGTGTCGGCCTACCTTAGAGTTTAGGATCTGAGACCGCCCTCGTGTCGGCTTTCCTTCTAAAATCCATCATGTGATGGTACCTTCTGGTTATGAGACCGCCTTCGTGTCAGCCTACCTTAGAGTTTAGGATCTGAGACCGCCCTAGTGTCGGCTTTCTTTTGAGAATGCATCTTGTGATGGTAACCTTTGGTTATGAGACCGCCTTTATATCGGCCTACCTTAGAGTTTAGGATCTGAGACCGCCCTCGTGTCGGCTTTCCTTTTGAAAATCCATCTTGTGATGGTAACCTCTAGTTATGAGACCGCCATCGTGTCGGCCTACCTTAGAGTTTAGGATCTGAGACCGTCCTCGTGTCGACTTTCTTTCTAAAATCCATCATGTGATGGTACCTTCTGGTTATGAGACCGCCTTCGTGTCAGCCTACCTTAGAGTTTAGGATCTGAGACAGCCCTCGTGTCGGCTTTCCTTTGAAAATGCATCTTGTGATGGTAACCTCTGGTTATGAGACCGCCTTCATGTCGGCCTACCTTAGAGTTTCGGATCTGAGACCGCCCACGTGTCGGCTTTCCTTCTAAAATCCATCATGTGATGGTACCTTCTTGTTATGAGACCGCCTTCGTGTCGGCCTACCTTAGAGTTTAGGATCTGAGACCGCCCTCTTGTCAGCTTTCCATCTAAAATCCATCTTGTGATGGTACCCTCTGGTTATGAGACCGCCTTCGTGTCGGCGTACCTTAGAGTTTAGGATCTGAGACCGTCCTCGTGTCGGCTTTCCTTTTGAAAATCCATCTTGTGATGGTAACCTCTGGTTATGAGACCGCCATCGTGTCGGCCTACCTTAGAGTTTAGGATCTGAGACCATCCTCGTGTCGGCTTTCCTTCTAAAATCCATCATGTGATGGAACCTTCTGGTTATGAGACCGCCTTCGTGTCAGCCTACCTTAGAGTTTAGGATCTGAGACCGCCCTCGTGTCGGCTTTCTTTTGAGAATGCATCTTGTGATGGTAACCTCTGGTTATGAGACCGCCTTCATGTCAGCCTACCTTAGAGTTTAGGATCTGAGACCGCCCTCGTGTCGGCTTTCCTTTGAAAATGCATTTTGTGATGGTAACCTCTGGTTATGAGATCGCCTTCATGTCGGCCTACCTTAGAGTTTAGGATCTGAGACCGCCCTCGTGTCGGCTTTCCTTTGAAAATTCATTTTGTGATGGTAACCTCTGGTTATGAGACCGCCTTCATGTCGGCCTACCTTAGAGTTTAGGATCTGAGACCGCCCTCGTGTCGGCTTTCCTTTTGAAAATCCATCTTGTGATGGTAACCTCTGGTTATGAGACCGCCATCGTGTCGGCCTACCTTAGAGTTTAGGATCTGAGACCATCCTCGTGTCGGCTTTCCTTCTAAAATCCATCATGTGATGGAACCTTCTGGTTATGAGACCGCCTTCGTGTCAGCCTACCTTAGAGTTTAGGATCTGAGACCGCCCTCGTGTCGGCTTTCTTTTGAGAATGCATCTTGTGATGGTAACCTCTGGTTATGAGACCGCCTTCATGTCAGCCTACCTTAGAGTTTAGGATCTGAGACCGCCCTCGTGTCGGCTTTCCTTTGAAAATGCATTTTGTGATGGTAACCTCTGGTTATGAGATCGCCTTCATGTCGGCCTACCTTAGAGTTTAGGATCTGAGACCGCCCTCGTGTCGGCTTTCCTTCTAAAATCCATCATGTGATGGTACCTTCTGGTTATGAGACCGCCTTCGTGTCAGCCTACCTTAGAGTTTAGGATCTGAGACCGCCCTAGTGTCGGCTTTCTTTTGAGAATGCATCTTGTAATGGTAACCTTTGGTTATGAGACCGCCTTTATGTCGGCCTACCTTAGAGTTTAGGATCTGAGACCGCCCTCGTGTCGGCTTTCCTTTTGAAAATCCATCTTGTGAGGGTAACCTCTGGTTATGATACCGCCTTCGTGTCGGCCTATCTTATAGTTTAGGATCTGAGACCGTCCTCGTGTCGGCTTTCCTTCTAAAATCCATCATGTGATGGTACCTTCTGGTTATGAGACCGCCTTCGTGTCAGCCTACCTTAGAGTTTAGGATCTGGACCGCCTTCGTGTCGGCTTTCCTTTGAAAATGCATCTTGTGATGGTAACCTCTGGTTATGAGGGCGCCTTCATGTCGGTCTACCTTAGAGTTTAGGATCTGAGACCGCCCTTGTGTTGGCTTTCCTTCTAAAATCCATCTTGCGATGGTACCCTCTGGTTATGAGACCGCCTTCGTGTCGGCGTATCTTAGAGTTTAGGATCTGAGACCGTCCTCGTGTCGGCTTTCCTTTTGAAAATCCATCTTGTGATGGTAACCTCTGGTTATGAGACCGCCATCGTGTCGGCCTACCTTAGAGTTTAGGATCTGAGACCATCCTCGTGTCGGCTTTCCTTCTAAAATCCATCATGTGATGGAACCTTCTGGTTATGAGACCGCCTTCGTGTCAGCCTACCTTAGAGTTTAGGATCTGAGACCGCCCTCGTGTCGGCTTTCTTTTGAGAATGCATCTTGTGATGGTAACCTCTGGTTATGAGACCGCCTTCATGTCAGCCTACCTTAGAGTTTAGGATCTGGACCGCCTTCGTGTCGGCTTTCCTTTGAAAATGCATTTTGTGATGGTAACCTCTGGTTATGAGATCGCCTTCATGTCAGCCTACCTTAGAGTTTAGGATCTGAGACCGCCCTCGTGTCGGCTTTCCTTCTAAAATCCATCATGTGATGGTACCTTCTGGTTATGAGACCGCCTTCGTGTCAGCCTACCTTAGAGTTTAGGATCTGAGACCGCCCTAGTGTCGGCTTTCTTTTGAGAATGCATCTTGTGATGGTAACCTTTGGTTATGAGACCGCCTTTATATCGGCCTACCTTAGAGTTTAGGATCTGAGACCGCCCTCGTGTCGGCTTTCCTTTTGAAAATCCATCTTGTGATGGTAACCTCTAGTTATGAGACCGCCATCGTGTCGGCCTACCTTAGAGTTTAGGATCTGAGACCGTCCTCGTGTCGGCTTTCTTTCTAAAATCCATCATGTGATGGTACCTTCTGGTTATGAGACCGCCTTCGTGTCAGCCTACCTTAGAGTTTAGGATCTGAGACCGCCTTCCTGTCGGCTTTCCTTTGAAAATGCATTTTGTGATGGTAACCTCTGGTTATGAGATCGCCTTCATGTCGGCCTACCTTAGAGTTTAGGATCTGAGACCGCCCTCGTGTCGGCTTTCCTTCTAAAATCCATCATGTGATGGTACCTTCTGGTTATGAGACCGCCTTCGTGTCAGCCTACCTTAGAGTTTAGGATCTGAGACCGCCCTAGTGTCGGCTTTCTTTTGAGAATGCATCTTGTGATGGTAACCTTTGGTTATGAGACCGCCTTTATATCGGCCTACCTTAGAGTTTAGGATCTGAGACCGCCCTCGTGTCGGCTTTCCTTTTGAAAATCCATCTTGTGATGGTAACCTCTAGTTATGAGACCGCCATCGTGTCGGCCTACCTTAGAGTTTAGGATCTGAGACCGTCCTCGTGTCGGCTTTCTTTCTAAAATCCATCATGTGATGGTACCTTCTGGTTATGAGACCGCCTTCGTGTCAGCCTACCTTAGAGTTTAGGATCTGAGACAGCCCTCGTGTCGGCTTTCCTTTGAAAATGCATCTTGTGATGGTAACCTCTGGTTATGAGACCGCCTTCATGTCGGCCTACCTTAGAGTTTCGGATCTGAGACCGCCCACGTGTCGGCTTTCCTTCTAAAATCCATCATGTGATGGTACCTTCTTGTTATGAGACCGCCTTCGTGTCGGCCTACCTTAGAGTTTAGGATCTGAGACCGCCCTCTTGTCAGCTTTCCTTCTAAAATCCATCTTGTGATGGTACCCTCTGGTTATGAGACCGCCTTCGTGTCGGCGTACCTTAGAGTTTAGGATCTGAGACCGTCCTCGTGTCAGCTTTCCTTTTGAAAATCCATCTTGTGATGGTAACCTCTGGTTATGAGACCGCCATCGTGTCGGCCTACCTTAGAGTTTAGGATCTGAGACCATCCTCGTGTCGGCTTTCCTTCTAAAATCCATCATGTGATGGAACCTTCTGGTTATGAGACCGCCTTCGTGTCAGCCTACCTTAGAGTTTAGGATCTGAGACCGCCCTCGTGTCGGCTTTCTTTTGAGAATGCATCTTGTGATGGTAACCTCTGGTTATGAGACCGCCTTCATGTCAGCCTACCTTAGAGTTTAGGATCTGAGACCGCCCTCGTGTCGGCTTTCCTTTGAAAATGCATTTTGTGATGGTAACCTCTGGTTATGAGATCGCCTTCATGTCGGCCTACCTTAGAGTTTAGGATCTGAGACCGCCCTCGTGTCGGCTTTCCTTCTAAAATCCATCATGTGATGGTACCTTCTGGTTATGAGACCGCCTTCGTGTCAGCCTACCTTAGAGTTTAGGATCTGAGACCGCCCTAGTGTCGGCTTTCTTTTGAGAATGCATCTTGTGATGGTAACCTTTGGTTATGAGACCGCCTTTATGTCGGCCTACCTTAGAGTTTAGGATCTGAGACCGCCCTCGTGTCGGCTTTCCTTTTGAAAATCCATCTTGTGAGGGTAACCTCTAGTTATGATACCGCCTTCGTGTCGGCCTATCTTATAGTTTAGGATCTGAGACCGTCCTCGTGTCGGCTTTCCTTCTAAAATCCATCATGTGATGGTACCTTCTGGTTATGAGACCGCCTTCGTGTCAGCCTACCTTAGAGTTTAGGATCTGAGACCGCCCTCGTGTCGGCTTTCTTTTGAGAATGCATCTTGTGATGGTAACCTCTGGTTATGAGACCGCCTTCATGTCAGCCTACCTTAGAGTTTAGGATCTGAGACCGCCCTCGTGTCGGCTTTCCTTTGAAAATGCATTTTGTGATGGTAACCTCTGGTTATGAGATCGCCTTCATGTCGGCCTACCTTAGAGTTTAGGATCTGAGACCGCCCTCGTGTTGGCTTTCCTTCTAAAATCCATCATGTGATGGTACCTTCTGGTTATGAGACCGCCTTCGTGTCAGCCTACCTTAGAGTTTAGGATCTGAGACCGCCCTAGTGTCGGCTTTCTTTTGAGAATGCATCTTGTGATGGTAACCTTTGGTTATGAGACCGCCTTTATGTCGTCCTACCTTAGAGTTTAGGATCTGAGACCGCCCTCGTGTCGGCTTTCCTTTTGAAAATCCATCTTGTGATGGTAACCTCTAGTTATGAGACCGCCATCGTGTCGGCCTACCTTAGAGTTTAGGATCTGAGACCGTCCTCGTGTCGGCTTTCTTTCTAAAATCCATCATGTGATGGTACCTTCTGGTTATGAGACCGCCTTCGTGTCAGCCTACCTTAGAGTTTAGGATCTGAGACAGCCCTCGTGTCGGCTTTCCTTTGAAAATGCATCTTGTGATGGTAACCTCTGGTTATGAGACCGCCTTCATGTCGGCCTACCTTAGAGTTTAGGATCTGAGACCGCCCACGTGTCGGCTTTCCTTCTAAAATCCATCATGTGATGGTACCTTCTTGTTATGAGACCGCCTTCGTGTCGGCCTACCTTAGAGTTTAGGATCTGAGACCGCCCTCTTGTCAGCTTTCCTTCTAAAATCCATCTTGTGATGGTACCCTCTGGTTATGAGACCGCCTTCGTGTCGGCGTACCTTAGAGTTTAGGATCTGAGACCGTCCTCGTGTCGGCTTTCCTTTTGAAAATCCATCTTGTGATGGTAACCTCTGGTTATGAGACCGCCATCGTGTCGGCCTACCTTAGAGTTTAGGATCTGAGACCGCCCTCGTGTCGGCTTTCCTTCTAAAATCCATCATGTGATGGTACCTTCTGGTTATGAGACCGCCTTCGTGTCAGCCTACCTTAGAGTTTAGGATCTGAGACCGCCCTAGTGTCGGCTTTCTTTTGAGAATGCATCTTGTGATGGTAACCTTTGGTTATGAGACCGCCTTTATATCGGCCTACCTTAGAGTTTAGGATCTGAGACCGCCCTCGTGTCGGCTTTCCTTTTGAACCGCCATCGTGTCGGCCTACCTTAGAGTTTAGGATCTGAGACCGTCCTCGTGTCGGCTTTCTTTCTAAAATCCATCATGTGATGGTACCTTCTGGTTATGAGACCGCCTTCGTGTCAGCCTACCTTAGAGTTTAGGATCTGAGACAGCCCTCGTGTCGGCTTTCCTTTGAAAATGCATCTTGTGATGGTAACCTCTGGTTATGAGACCGCCTTCATGTCGGCCTACCTTAGAGTTTCGGATCTGAGACCGCCCACGTGTCGGCTTTCCTTCTAAAATCCATCATGTGATGGTACCTTCTTGTTATGAGACCGCCTTCGTGTCGGCCTACCTTAGAGTTTAGGATCTGAGACCGCCCTCTTGTCAGCTTTCCTTCTAAAATCCATCTTGTGATGGTACCCTCTGGTTATGAGACCGCCTTCGTGTCGGCGTACCTTAGAGTTTAGGATCTGAGACCGTCCTCGTGTCGGCTTTCCTTTTGAAAATCCATCTTGTGATGGTAACCTCTGGTTATGAGACCGCCATCGTGTCGGCCTACCTTAGAGTTTAGGATCTGAGACCATCCTCGTGTCGGCTTTCCTTCTAAAATCCATCATGTGATGGAACCTTCTGGTTATGAGACCGCCTTCGTGTCAGCCTACCTTAGAGTTTAGGATCTGAGACCGCCCTCGTGTCGGCTTTCTTTTGAGAATGCATCTTGTGATGGTAACCTCTGGTTATGAGACCGCCTTCATGTCAGCCTACCTTAGAGTTTAGGATCTGAGACCGCCCTCGTGTCGGCTTTCCTTTGAAAATGCATTTTGTGATGGTAACCTCTGGTTATGAGATCGCCTTCATGTCGGCCTACCTTAGAGTTTAGGATCTGAGACCGCCCTCGTGTCGGCTTTCCTTCTAAAATCCATCATGTGATGGTACCTTCTGGTTATGAGACCGCCTTCCTGTCAGCCTACCTTAGAGTTTAGGATCTGAGACCGCCCTAGTGTCGGCTTTCTTTTGAGAATGCATCTTGTGATGGTAACCTTTGGTTATGAGACCGCCTTTATGTCGGCCTACCTTAGAGTTTAGGATCTGAGACCGCCCTCGTGTCGGCTTTCCTTTTGAAAATCCATCTTGTGAGAGTAACCTCTGGTTATGATACCGCCTTCGTGTCGGCCTATCTTATAGTTTAGGATCTGAGACCGTCCTCGTGTCGGCTTTCCTTCTAAAATCCATCATGTGATGGTACCTTCTGGTTATGAGACCGCCTTCGTGTCAGCCTACCTTAGAGTTTAGGATCTGAGACCGCCCTCGTGTCGGCTTTCTTTTGAGAATGCATCTTGTGATGGTAACCTCTGGTTATGAGACCGCCTTCATGTTAGCCTACCTTAGAGTTTAGGATCTGAGACCGCCCTCGTGTCGGCTTTCCTTTGAAAATGCATTTTGTGATGGTAACCTCTGGTTATGAGATCGCCTTCATGTCGGCCTACCTTAGAGTTTAGGATCTGAGACCGCCCTCGTGTCGGCTTTCCTTCTAAAATCCATCATGTGATGGTACCTTCTGGTTATGAGACCGCCTTCGTGTCAGCCTACCTTAGAGTTTAGGATCTGAGACCGCCCTAGTGTCGGCTTTCTTTTGAGAATGCATCTTGTGATGGTAACCTTTGGTTATGAGACCGCCTTTATGTCGGCCTACCTTAGAGTTTAGGATCTGAGACCGCCCTCGTGTCGGCTTTCCTTTTGAAAATCCATCTTGTGATGGTAACCTCTAGTTATGAGACCGCCATCGTGTCGGCCTACCTTAGAGTTTAGGATCTGAGACCGTCCTCGTGTCGGCTTTCTTTCTAAAATCCATCATGTGATGGTACCTTCTGGTTATGAGACCGCCTTCGTGTCAGCCTACCTTAGAGTTTAGGATCTGAGACAGCCCTCGTGTCGGCTTTCCTTTGAAAATGCATCTTGTGATGGTAACCTCTGGTTATGAGACCGCCTTCATGTCGGCCTACCTTAGAGTTTAGGATCTGAGACCGCCCACGTGTCGGCTTTCCTTCTAAAATCCATCATGTGATGGTACCTTCTTGTTATGAGACCGCCTTCGTGTCGGCCTACCTTAGAGTTTAGGATCTGAGACCGCCCTCTTGTCAGCTTTCCTTCTAAAATCCATCTTGTGATGGTACCCTCTGGTTATGAGACCGCCTTCGTGTCGGCGTACCTTAGAGTTTAGGATCTGAGACCGTCCTCGTGTCGGCTTTCCTTTTGAAAATCCATCTTGTGATGGTAACCTCTGGTCATGAGACCGCCATCGTGTCGGCCTACCTTAGAGTTTAGGATCTGAGACCATCCTCGTGTCGGCTTTCCTTCTAAAATCCATCATGTGATGGAACCTTCTGGTTATGAGACCGCCTTCGTGTCAGCCTACCTTAGAGTTTAGGATCTGAGACCGCCCTCGTGTCGGCTTTCTTTTGAGAATGCATCTTGTGATGGTAACCTCTGGTTATGAGACCGCCTTCATGTCAGCCTACCTTAGAGTTTAGGATCTGAGACCGCCCTCGTGTCGGCTTTCCTTTGAAAATGCATTTTGTGATGGTAACCTCTGGTTATGAGATCGCCTTCATGTCGGCCTACCTTAGAGTTTAGGATCTGAGACCGCCCTCGTGTCGGCTTTCCTTCTAAAATCCATCATGTGATGGTACCTTCTGGTTATGAGACCGCCTTCGTGTCAGCCTACCTTAGAGTTTAGGATCTGAGACCGCCCTCGTGTCGGCTTTCTTTTGAGAATGCATCTTGTGATGGTAACCTTTGGTTATGAGACCGCCTTTATGTCCGCCTACCTTAGAGTTTAGGATCTGAGACCGCCCTCGTGTCGGCTTTCCTTTTGAAAATCCATCTTGTGAGGGTAACCTCTGGTTAGGATACTGCCTTCGTGTAGGCCTATCTTAGAGTTTTGGATCTGAGACCGTCCTCGTGTCGGCTTTCTTTCTAAAATCCATCATGTGATGGTACCTTCTGGTTATGAGACCGCCTTCGTGTCGGCCTACCTTAGAGTTTAGGATCTGAGACCGCCCTCGTGTCAGCTTTCCTTCTAAAATCCATCTTGTGTTGGTACCCTCTGGTTATGAGACCGCCTTCGTGTCGGCGTACCTTAGAGTTTAGGATCTGAGACCGTCCTCGTGTCGGCTTTCCTTTTGAAAATCCATCTTGTGATGGTAACCTCTGGTTATGAGACCGCCATCGTGTCGGCCTACCTTAGAGTTTAGGATCTGAGACCGTCCTCGTGTCGGCTATCCTTCTAAAATCCATCATGTGATGGAACCTTCTGGTTATGAGACCGCTTCGTGTCGGCCTATCTTATAGTTTTGGATCTGAGACCGCCCACATGTGGGCTTTCCTTCTAAAATCCATCATGTGATGGTACCTTCTGGTTATGAAACCGCCTTCGTGTCAGCCTACCTTAGAGTTTAGGATCTGAGACCGCCCTCGTGTCGACTTTCCTTTGAAAATGTATTTTGTGATGGTAACCTCTGGTTATGAGACCGCCTTCATGATGGCCTACCTTAGAGTTTAGGATCTGAGACCGCCCTCGTGTCGGCTTTCCTTCTAAAATCCATCATGTGATGGTACCTTCTGGTTATGAGACCGCCTTCGTGTCAGCCTACCTTAGAGTTTAGGATCTGAGATCGCCCTCGTGTCGGCTTTCTTTTGAGAATGCATCTTGTGATGGTAACCTCTGGTTATGAGACCGCCTTCATGTCAGCCTACCTTAGAGTTTAGGATCTGAGACCGCCCTCGTGTTGGCTTTCCTTTGAAAATGCATTTTGTGATGGTAGCCTCTGGTTATGAGATCGCCTTCATGTCGGCCTACCTTAGAGTTTAGGATCTGAGACCGCCCTCGTGTCGGCTTTCCTTCTAAAATCCATCATGTGATGGTACCTTCTGGTTATGAGACCGCCTTCGTGTCAGCCTACCTTAGAGTTTAGGATCTGAGACCGCCTTCGTGTCGGCCTACCTTAGAGTTTAGGATCTGAGACCGCCCTCGTGTCAGCTTTCCTTCTAAAATCCATCTTGTGTTGGTACCCTCTGGTTATGAGACCGCCTTCGTGTCGGCGTACCTTAGAGTTTAGGATCTGAGACCGTCCTCGTGTCGGCTTTCCTTTTGAAAATCCATCTTGTGATGGTAACCTCTGGTTATGAGACCGCCATCGTGTCGGCCTACCTTAGAGTTTAGGATCTGAGACCGTCCTCGTGTCGGCTTTCCTTCTAAAATCCATCATGTGATGGAACCTTCTGGTTATGAGACCGCCTTCGTGTCAGCCTACCTTAGAGTTTAGGATCTGAGACCGCCCTCGTGTCGGCTTTCTTTTGAGAATGCATCTTGTGATGGTAACCTCTGGTTATGAGACCGCCTTCATGTTAGCCTACCTTAGAGTTTAGGATCTGAGACCGCCCTCGTGTCGGCTTTCCTTTGAAAATGCATTTTGTGATGGTAACCTCTGGTTATGAGATCGCCTTCATGTCGGCCTACCTTAGAGTTTAGGATCTGAGACCGCCCTCGTGTCGGCTTTCCTTCTAAAATCCATCATGTGATGGTACCTTCTGGTTATGAGACCGCCTTCGTGTCAGCCTACCTTAGAGTTTAGGATCTGAGACCGCCCTAGTGTCGGCTTTCTTTTGAGAATGCATCTTGTGATGGTAACCTTTGGTTATGAGACCGCCTTTATGTCGGCCTACCTTAGAGTTTAGGATCTGAGACCGCCCTCGTGTCGGCTTTCCTTTTGAAAATCCATCTTGTGATGGTAACCTCTAGTTATGAGACCGCCATCGTGTCGGCCTACCTTAGAGTTTAGGATCTGAGACCGTCCTCGTGTCGGCTTTCTTTCTAAAATCCATCATGTGATGGTACCTTCTGGTTATGAGACCGCCTTCGTGTCAGCCTACCTTAGAGTTTAGGATCTGAGACAGCCCTCGTGTCGGCTTTCCTTTGAAAATGCATCTTGTGATGGTAACCTCTGGTTATGAGACCGCCTTCATGTCGGCCTACCTTAGAGTTTAGGATCTGAGACCGCCCACGTGTCGGCTTTCCTTCTAAAATCCATCATGTGATGGTACCTTCTTGTTATGAGACCGCCTTCGTGTCGGCCTACCTTAGAGTTTAGGATCTGAGACCGCCCTCTTGTCAGCTTTCCTTCTAAAATCCATCTTGTGATGGTACCCTCTGGTTATGAGACCGCCTTCGTGTCGGCGTACCTTAGAGTTTAGGATCTGAGACCGTCCTCGTGTCGGCTTTCCTTTTGAAAATCCATCTTGTGATGGTAACCTCTGGTCATGAGACCGCCATCGTGTCGGCCTACCTTAGAGTTTAGGATCTGAGACCATCCTCGTGTCGGCTTTCCTTCTAAAATCCATCATGTGATGGAACCTTCTGGTTATGAGACCGCCTTCGTGTCAGCCTACCTTAGAGTTTAGGATCTGAGACCGCCCTCGTGTCGGCTTTCTTTTGAGAATGCATCTTGTGATGGTAACCTCTGGTTATGAGACCGCCTTCATGTCAGCCTACCTTAGAGTTTAGGATCTGAGACCGCCCTCGTGTCGGCTTTCCTTTGAAAATGCATTTTGTGATGGTAACCTCTGGTTATGAGATCGCCTTCATGTCGGCCTACCTTAGAGTTTAGGATCTGAGACCGCCCTCGTGTCGGCTTTCCTTCTAAAATCCATCATGTGATGGTACCTTCTGGTTATGAGACCGCCTTCGTGTCAGCCTACCTTAGAGTTTAGGATCTGAGACCGCCCTCGTGTCGGCTTTCTTTTGAGAATGCATCTTGTGATGGTAACCTTTGGTTATGAGACCGCCTTTATGTCCGCCTACCTTAGAGTTTAGGATCTGAGACCGCCCTCGTGTCGGCTTTCCTTTTGAAAATCCATCTTGTGAGGGTAACCTCTGGTTAGGATACTGCCTTCGTGTAGGCCTATCTTAGAGTTTTGGATCTGAGACCGTCCTCGTGTCGGCTTTCTTTCTAAAATCCATCATGTGATGGTACCTTCTGGTTATGAGACCGCCTTCGTGTCGGCCTACCTTAGAGTTTAGGATCTGAGACCGCCCTCGTGTCAGCTTTCCTTCTAAAATCCATCTTGTGTTGGTACCCTCTGGTTATGAGACCGCCTTCGTGTCGGCGTACCTTAGAGTTTAGGATCTGAGACCGTCCTCGTGTCGGCTTTCCTTTTGAAAATCCATCTTGTGATGGTAACCTCTGGTTATGAGACCGCCATCGTGTCGGCCTACCTTAGAGTTTAGGATCTGAGACCGTCCTCGTGTCGGCTATCCTTCTAAAATCCATCATGTGATGGAACCTTCTGGTTATGAGACCGCTTCGTG
Source organism: Lathyrus tuberosus (assembly GCA_022829125.1). Classification (NCBI taxonomy): domain Eukaryota; kingdom Viridiplantae; phylum Streptophyta; class Magnoliopsida; order Fabales; family Fabaceae; genus Lathyrus; species Lathyrus tuberosus. Next base: position 13,291,813 of record JALAZF010000038.1, read on the forward strand.
TCGGCCTATCTTATAGTTTTGGATCTGAGACCGCCCACATGTGGGCTTTCCTTCTAAAATCCATCATGTGATGGTACCTTCTGGTTATGAAACCGCCTTCGTGTCAGCCTACCTTAGAGTTTAGGATCTGAGACCGCCCTCGTGTCGACTTTCCTTTGAAAATGTATTTTGTGATGGTAACCTCTGGTTATGAGACCGCCTTCATGATGGCCTACCTTAGAGTTTAGGATCTGAGACCGCCCTCGTGTCGGCTTTCCTTCTAAAATCCATCATGTGATGGTACCTTCTGGTTATGAGACCGCCTTCGTGTCAGCCTACCTTAGAGTTTAGGATCTGAGATCGCCCTCGTGTCGGCTTTCTTTTGAGAATGCATCTTGTGATGGTAACCTCTGGTTATGAGACCGCCTTCATGTCAGCCTACCTTAGAGTTTAGGATCTGAGACCGCCCTCGTGTTGGCTTTCCTTTGAAAATGCATTTTGTGATGGTAGCCTCTGGTTATGAGATCGCCTTCATGTCGGCCTACCTTAGAGTTTAGGATCTGAGACCGCCCTCGTGTCGGCTTTCCTTCTAAAATCCATCATGTGATGGTACCTTCTGGTTATGAGACCGCCTTCGTGTCAGCCTACCTTAGAGTTTAGGATCTGAGACCGCCTTCGTGTCGGCCTACCTTAGAGTTTAGGATCTGAGACCGCCCTCGTGTCAGCTTTCCTTCTAAAATCCATCTTGTGTTGGTACCCTCTGGTTATGAGACCGCCTTCGTGTCGGCGTACCTTAGAGTTTAGGATCTGAGACCGTCCTCGTGTCGGCTTTCCTTTTGAAAATCCATCTTGTGATGGTAACCTCTGGTTATGAGACCGCCATCGTGTCGGCCTACCTTAGAGTTTAGGATCTGAGACCGTCCTCGTGTCGGCTTTCCTTCTAAAATCCATCATGTGATGGAACCTTCTGGTTATGAGACCGCTTCGTGTCGGCCTATCTTATAGTTTTGGATCTGAGACCGCCCTCATGTGGGCTTTCCTTCTAAAATCCATCATGTGATGGTACCTTCTGGTTATGAAACCGCCTTCGTGTCAGCCTACCTTAGAGTTTAGGATCTGAGACCGCCCTCGTGTCGACTTTCCTTTGAAAATGTATTTTGTGTTGGTAACCTCTGGTTATGAGACCGCCTTCATGATGGCCTACCTTAGAGTTTAGGATCTGAGACCGCCCTCGTGTCGGCTTTCCTTCTAAAATCCATCATGTGATGGTACCTTCTGGTTATGAGACCGCCTTCGTGTCAGCCTACCTTAGAGTTTAGGATCTGAGACCGCCCTCGTGTCGGCTTTCTTTTGAGAATGCATCTTGTGATGGTAACCTCTAGTTATGAGACCGCCTTCATGTCAGCCTACCTTAGAGTTTAGGATTTGAGACCGCCGTCGTGTTGGCTTTCCTTTGAAAATGCATTTTGTGATGGTAACCTCTGGTTATGAGATCGCCTTCATGTCGGCCTACCTTAGAGTTTAGGATCTGAGACCGCCCTCGTGTCGGCTTTCCTTCTAAAATCCATCATGTGATGGTACCTTCTGGTTATGAGACCGCCTTCGTGTCAGCCTACCTTAGAGTTTAGGATCTGAGACCGCCCTCGTGTCAGCTTTCTTTTGAGAATGCATCTTGTGATGGTAACCTTTGGTTATGAGACCGCCTTTATGTCGGCCTACCTTAGAGTTTAGGATCTGAGACCGCCCTCGTGTCGGCTTTCCTTTTGAAAATCCATCTTGTGAGGGTAACCTCTAGTTATGATACTGCCTTCGTGTCGGCCTATCTTATAGTTTAGGATCTGAGACCGTCCTCGTGTCGGCTTTCCTTCTAAAATCCATCATGTGATGGTACCTTCTGGTTATGAGACCGCCTTCGTGTCAGCCTACCTTAGAGTTTAGGATCTGAGACCGCCTTCGTGTCGGCTTTCCTTTGAAAATGCATCTTGTGATGGTAACCTCTGGCTATGAGACCGCCTTCATGTCGGCCTACCTTAGAGTTTAGGATCTGAGACCGCCCTTGTGTTGGCTTTCCTTCTAAAATCCATCTTGTGATGGTACCCTCTGGTTATGAGACCGTCTTCGTGTCGGCGTACCTTAGAGTTTAGGATCTGAGACCGTCCTCGTGTCGGCTTTCCTTTTGAAAATCCATCTTGTGATGGTAACCTCTAGTTATGAGACCGCCATCGTGTCGGCCTACCTTAGAGTTTTGGATCTGAGACCGTCCTCGTGTCGGCTTTCTTTCTAAAATCCATCATGTGATGGTACCTTCTGGTTATGAGACCGCCTTCGTGTCGGCCTACCTTAGAGTTTAGGATCTGAGACCGCCCTCGTGTCAGCTTTCCTTCTAAAATCCATCTTGTGTTGGTACCCTCTGGTTATGAGACCGCCTTCGTGTCGGCGTACCTTAGAGTTTAGGATCTGAGACCGTCCTCGTGTCGGCTTTCCTTTTGAAAATCCATCTTGTGATGGTAACCTCTGGTTATGAGACCGCCATCGTGTCGGCCTACCTTAGAGTTTAGGATCTGAGACCGTCCTCTTGTCGGCTTTCCTTCTAAAATCCATCATGTGATGGAACCTTCTAGTTATGAGACCGCTTCGTGTCGGCCTATCTTATAGTTTTGGATCTGAGACCGCCCTCATGTGGGCTTTCCTTCTAAAATCCATCATGTGATGGTACCTTCTGGTTATGAAACCGCCTTCGTGTCAGCCTACCTTAGAGTTTAGGATCTGAGACCGCCCTCGTGTCGACTTTCCTTTGAAAATGTATTTTGTGATGGTAACCTCTGGTTATGAGATCGCCTTCATGTCGGCCTACCTTAGAGTTTAGGATCTGAGACCGCCCTCGTGTCAGCTTTCCTTCTAAAATCCATCATGTGATGGTACCTTCTGGTTATGAGACCGCCTTCCTGTCAGCCTACCTTAGAGTTTAGGATCTGAGACCGCCCTAGTGTCGGCTTTCTTTTGAGAATGCATCTTGTGATGGTAACCTTTGGTTATGAGACCGCCTTTATGTCGGCCTACCTTAGAGTTTAGGATCTGAGACCGCCCTCGTGTCGGCTTTCCTTTTGAAAATCCATCTTGTGAGGGTAACCTCTGGTTATGATACCGCCTTCGTGTCGGCCTATCTTATAGTTTAGGATCTGAGACCGTCCTCGTGTCGGCTTTCCTTCTAAAATCCATCATGTGATGGTACCTTCTGGTTATGAGACCGCCTTCGTGTCAGCCTACCTTAGAGTTTAGGATCTGAGACCGCCCTCGTGTCGGCTTTCTTTTGAGAATGCATCTTGTGATGGTAACCTCTGGTTATGAGACCGCCTTCATGTTAGCCTACCTTAGAGTTTAGGATCTGAGACCGCCCTCGTATCGGCTTTCCTTTGAAAATGCATTTTGTGATGGTAACCTCTGGTTATGAGATCGCCTTCATGTCGGCCTACCTTAGAGTTTAGGATCTGAGACCGCCCTCGTGTCGGCTTTCCTTCTAAAATCCATCATGTGATGGTACCTTCTGGTTATGAGACCGCCTTCGTGTCAGCCTACCTTAGAGTTTAGGATCTGAGACCGCCCTAGTGTCGGCTTTCTTTTGAGAATGCATCTTGTGATGGTAACCTTTGGTTATGAGACCGCCTTTATGTCGGCCTACCTTAGAGTTTAGGATCTGAGACCGCCCTCGTGTCGGCTTTCCTTTTGAAAATCCATCTTGTGATGGTAACCTCTAGTTATGAGACCGCCATCGTGTCGGCCTACCTTAGAGTTTAGGATCTGAGACCGTCCTCGTGTCGGCTTTCTTTCTAAAATCCATCATGTGATGGTACCTTCTGGTTATGAGACCGCCTTCGTGTCAGCCTACCTTAGAGTTTAGGATCTGAGACAGCCCTCGTGTCGGCTTTCCTTTGAAAATGCATCTTGTGATGGTAACCTCTGGTTATGAGACCGCCTTCATGTCGGCCTACCTTAGAGTTTAGGATCTGAGACCGCCCACGTGTCGGCTTTCCTTCTAAAATCCATCATGTGATGGTACCTTCTTGTTATGAGACCGCCTTCGTGTCGGCCTACCTTAGAGTTTAGGATCTGAGACCGCCCTCTTGTCAGCTTTCCTTCTAAAATCCATCTTGTGATGGTACCCTCTGGTTATGAGACCGCCTTCGTGTCGGCGTACCTTAGAGTTTAGGATCTGAGACCGTCCTCGTGTCGGCTTTCCTTTTGAAAATCCATCTTGTGATGGTAACCTCTGGTTATGAGACCGCCATCGTGTCGGCCTACCTTAGAGTTTAGGATCTGAGACCATCCTCGTGTCGGCTTTCCTTCTAAAATCCATCATGTGATGGAACCTTCTGGTTATGAGACCGCCTTCGTGTCAGCCTACCTTAGAGTTTAGGATCTGAGACCGCCCTCGTGTCGGCTTTCTTTTGAGAATGCATCTTGTGATGGTAACCTCTGGTTATGAGACCGCCTTCATGTCAGCCTACCTTAGAGTTTAGGATCTGAGACCGCCCTCGTGTCGGCTTTCCTTTGAAAATGCATTTTGTGATGGTAACCTCTGGTTATGAGATCGCCTTCATGTCGGCCTACCTTAGAGTTTAGGATCTGAGACCGCCCTCGTGTCGGCTTTCCTTCTAAAATCCATCATGTGATGGTACCTTCTGGTTATGAGACCGCCTTCGTGTCAGCCTACCTTAGAGTTTAGGATCTGAGACCGCCCTCGTGTCGGCTTTCTTTTGAGAATGCATCTTGTGATGGTAACCTTTGGTTATGAGACCGCCTTTATGTCGGCCTACCTTAGAGTTTAGGATCTGAGACCGCCCTCGTGTCGGCTTTCCTTTTGAAAATCCATCTTGTGAGGGTAACCTCTGGTTAGGATACTGCCTTCGTGTAGGCCTATCTTAGAGTTTTGGATCTGAGACCGTCCTCGTGTCGGCTTTCTTTCTAAAATCCATCATGTGATGGTACCTTCTGGTTATGAGACCGCCTTCGTGTCGGCCTACCTTAGAGTTTAGGATCTGAGACCGCCCTCGTGTCAGCTTTCCTTCTAAAATCCATCTTGTGTTGGTACCCTCTGGTTATGAGACCGCCTTCGTGTCGGCGTACCTTAGAGTTTAGGATCTGAGACCGTCCTCGTGTCGGCTTTCCTTTTGAAAATCCATCTTGTGATGGTAACCTCTGGTTATGAGACCGCCATCGTGTCGGCCTACCTTAGAGTTTAGGATCTGAGACCGTCCTCGTGTCGGCTTTCCTTCTAAAATCCATCATGTGATGGAACCTTCTGGTTATGAGACCGCTTCGTGTCGGCCTATCTTATAGTTTTGGATCTGAGACCGCCCACATGTGGGCTTTCCTTCTAAAATCCATCATGTGATGGTACCTTCTGGTTATGAAACTGCCTTCGTGTCAGCCTACCTTAGAGTTTAGGATCTGAGACCGCCCTCGTGTCGACTTTCCTTTGAAAATGTATTTTGTGATGGTAACCTCTGGTTATGAGACCGCCTTCATGATGGCCTACCTTAGAGTTTAGGATCTGAGACCGCCCTCGTGTCGGCTTTCCTTCTAAAATCCATCATGTGATGGTACCTTCTGGTTATGAGACCGCCTTCGTGTCAGCCTACCTTAGAGTTTAGGATCTGAGATCGCCCTCGTGTCGGCTTTCTTTTGAGAATGCATCTTGTGATGGTAACCTCTGGTTATGAGACCGCCTTCATGTCAGCCTACCTTAGAGTTTAGGATCTGAGACCGCCCTCGTGTTGGCTTTCCTTTGAAAATGCATTTTGTGATGGTAGCCTCTGGTTATGAGATCGCCTTCATGTCGGCCTACCTTAGAGTTTAGGATCTGAGACCGCCCTCGTGTCGGCTTTCCTTCTAAAATCCATCATGTGATGGTACCTTCTGGTTATGAGACCGCCTTCGTGTCAGCCTACCTTAGAGTTTAGGATCTGAGACCGCCTTCGTGTCGGCCTACCTTAGAGTTTAGGATCTGAGACCGCCCTCGTGTCAGCTTTCCTTCTAAAATCCATCTTGTGTTGGTACCCTCTGGTTATGAGACCGCCTTCGTGTCGGCGTACCTTAGAGTTTAGGATCTGAGACCGTCCTCGTGTCGGCTTTCCTTTTGAAAATCCATCTTGTGATGGTAACCTCTGGTTATGAGACCGCCATCGTGTCGGCCTACCTTAGAGTTTAGGATCTGAGACCGTCCTCGTGTCGGCTTTCCTTCTAAAATCCATCATGTGATGGAACCTTCTGGTTATGAGACCGCTTCGTGTCGGCCTATCTTATAGTTTTGGATCTGAGACCGCCCTCATGTGGGCTTTCCTTCTAAAATCCATCATGTGATGGTACCTTCTGGTTATGAAACCGCCTTCGTGTCAGCCTACCTTAGAGTTTAGGATCTGAGACCGCCCTCGTGTCGACTTTCCTTTGAAAATGTATTTTGTGTTGGTAACCTCTGGTTATGAGACCGCCTTCATGATGGCCTACCTTAGAGTTTAGGATCTGAGACCGCCCTCGTGTCGGCTTTCCTTCTAAAATCCATCATGTGATGGTACCTTCTGGTTATGAGACCGCCTTCGTGTCAGCCTACCTTAGAGTTTAGGATCTGAGACCGCCCTCGTGTCGGCTTTCTTTTGAGAATGCATCTTGTGATGGTAACCTCTAGTTATGAGACCGCCTTCATGTCAGCCTACCTTAGAGTTTAGGATTTGAGACCGCCCTCGTGTTGGCTTTCCTTTGAAAATGCATTTTGTGATGGTAACCTCTGGTTATGAGATCGCCTTCATGTCGGCCTACCTTAGAGTTTAGGATCTGAGACCGCCCTCGTGTCGGCTTTCCTTCTAAAATCCATCATGTGATGGTACCTTCTGGTTATGAGACCGCCTTCGTGTCAGCCTACCTTAGAGTTTAGGATCTGAGACCGCCCTCGTGTCAGCTTTCTTTTGAGAATGCATCTTGTGATGGTAACCTTTGGTTATGAGACCGCCTTTATGTCGGCCTACCTTAGAGTTTAGGATCTGAGACCGCCCTTGTGTTGGCTTTCCTTCTAAAATCCATCTTGTGATGGTACCCTCTGGTTATGAGACCGTCTTCGTGTCGGCGTACCTTAGAGTTTAGGATCTGAGACCGCCCTCGTGTCGGCTTTCCTTTTGAAAATCCATCTTGTGAGGGTAACCTCTAGTTATGATACTGCCTTCGTGTCGGCCTATCTTATAGTTTAGGATCTGAGACCGTCCTCGTGTCGGCTTTCCTTCTAAAATCCATCATGTGATGGTACCTTCTGGTTATGAGACCGCCTTCGTGTCAGCCTACCTTAGAGTTTAGGATCTGAGACCGCCTTCGTGTCGGCTTTCCTTTGAAAATGCATCTTGTGATGGTAACCTCTGGCTATGAGACCGCCTTCATGTCGGCCTACCTTAGAGTTTAGGATCTGAGACCGCCCTTGTGTTGGCTTTCCTTCTAAAATCCATCTTGTGATGGTACCCTCTGGTTATGAGACCGTCTTCGTGTCGGCGTACCTTAGAGTTTAGGATCTGAGACCGTCCTCGTGTCGGCTTTCCTTTTGAAAATCCATCTTGTGATGGTAACCTCTAGTTATGAGACCGCCATCGTGTCGGCCTACCTTAGAGTTTTGGATCTGAGACCGTCCTCGTGTCGGCTTTCTTTCTAAAATCCATCATGTGATGGTACCTTCTGGTTATGAGACCGCCTTCGTGTCGGCCTACCTTAGAGTTTAGGATCTGAGACCGCCCTCGTGTCAGCTTTCCTTCTAAAATCCATCTTGTGTTGGTACCCTCTGGTTATGAGACCGCCTTCGTGTCGGCGTACCTTAGAGTTTAGGATCTGAGACCGTCCTCGTGTCGGCTTTCCTTTTGAAAATCCATCTTGTGATGGTAACCTCTGGTTATGAGACCGCCATCGTGTCGGCCTACCTTAGAGTTTAGGATCTGAGACCGTCCTCTTGTCGGCTTTCCTTCTAAAATCCATCATGTGATGGAACCTTCTAGTTATGAGACCGCTTCGTGTCGGCCTATCTTATAGTTTTGGATCTGAGACCGCCCTCATGTGGGCTTTCCTTCTAAAATCCATCATGTGATGGTACCTTCTGGTTATGAAACCGCCTTCGTGTCAGCCTACCTTAGAGTTTAGGATCTGAGACCGCCCTCGTGTCGACTTTCCTTTGAAAATGTATTTTGTGATGGTAACCTCTGGTTATGAGACCGCCTTCATGATGGCCTACCTTAGAGTTTAGGATCTGAGACCGCCCTCGTGTCGGCTTTCCTTCTAAAATCCATCATGTGATGGTACCTTCTGGTTATGAGACCGCCTTCGTGTCAGCCTACCTTAGAGTTTAGGATCTGAGACCGCCCTCGTGTCGGCTTTCTTTTGAGAATGCATCTTGTGACGGTAACCTTTGGTTATGAGACCGCCTTTATGTCGGCCTACCTTAGAGTTTAGGATCTGAGACCGCCCTCGTGTCGGTTTTCCTTCTAAAATCCATCTTGTGATGGTACCCTCTGGTTATGAGACTGCCTTCGTGTCAGCGTACCTTAGAGTTTAGGATCTGAGACCGTCCTCGTGTCGGCTTTCCTTTTGAAAATCCATCTTGTGATGGTAACCTCAGGTTATGAGACCGCCTTCGTGTCGGCCTACCTTAGAGTTTAGGATCTGAGACCGCCCTCGTGTCGGCTTTCTTTTGAGAATGCATCTTGTGATGGTAACCTCTGGTTATGAGACCACCTTCATGTCAGCCTACCTTAGAGTTTAGGATCTGAGACCGCCCTCGTGTCGGATTTCCTTCTGAAATCTATCATGTGATGGTACCTTCTGGTTATGAGACCGCCTTCGTGTCGGCCTACCTTAGAGTTTAGGATCTGAGACCGTCCTCGTGTTGGCTTTCCTTTTGAAAATCCATCTTGTGATGGTAACCTCTAGTCATGAGACCGTCATCGTGTCGGCCTACCTTAGAGTTTAGGATCTGAGACCGCCCTCGTGTCGGCTTTCCTTCTAAAATCCATCTTGTGAAGGTACCCTCTGGTTATGAGACCGCCTTCGTGTCAGCGTACCTTAGAGATTAGGATCTGAGACCGTCCTCGTGTCGGCTTTCCTTTTGAAAATGCATTTTGTAATGGTAACCTCTGGTTATGAGACCGCCTTTATGTCGGCCTACCTTAGAGTTTAGGATCTGAGACCGCCCTCGTGTCGGCTTTCCTTCTAAAATCCATCATGTGATGGTACCTTCTGGTTATGAGACCGCCTTCGTGTCGGCCTACCTTAGAGTTTAGGATCTGAGACCATCCTCGTGTCGGCTTTCCTTCTAAAATCCATCATGTGATGGAACCTTCTGGTTATGAGACCGCCTTCGTGTCAGCCTACCTTAGAGTTTAGGATCTGAGACCGCCCTCGTGTCGGCTTTCTTTTGAGAATGCATCTTGTGATGGTAACCTCTGGTTATGAGACCGCCTTCATGTCAGCCTACCTTAGAGTTTAGGATCTGAGACCGCCCTCGTGTCGGCTTTCCTTTGAAAATGCATTTTGTGATGGTAACCTCTGGTTATGAGATCGCCTTCATGTCGGCCTACCTTAGAGTTTAGGATCTGAGACCGCCCTCGTGTCGGTTTTCCTTCTAAAATCCATCATGTGATGGTACCTTCTGGTTATGAGACCGCCTTCGTGTCAGCCTACCTTAGAGTTTAGGATCTGAGACCGCCCTCGTGTCGGATTTCTTTTGAGAATGCATCTTGTGATGGTAACCTTTGGTTATGAGACCGCCTTTATGTCGGCCTACCTTAGAGTTTAGGATCTGAGACCGCCCTCGTGTCGGCTTTCCTTCTAAAATCCATCATGTGATGGAACCTTCTGGTTATGAGACCACCTTCGTGTCAGCCTACCTTAGAGTTTAGGATCTGAGACCGCCCTCGTGTCGACTTTCTTTTGAGAATGCATCTTGTGATGGTAACCTCTGGTTATGAGACCGCCTTCGTGTCAGCCTACCTTAGAGTTTAGGATCTGAGACCGCCCTCGTGTCGGTTTTCCTTCTAAAATCCATCATGTGATGGTACCTTCTGGTTATGAGACCGCCTTCGTGTCAGCCTACCTTAGAGTTTAGGATCTGAGACCGCCCTCGTGTCGGCTTTCTTTTGAGAATGCATCTTGTGATGGTAACCTTTGGTTATGAGACCGCCTTTATGTCGGCCTACCTTAGAGTTTAGGATCTGAGACCGCCCTCATGTCGGCTTTCCTTTTGAAAATCCATCTTGTGAGGGTAACCTCTGGTTATGATACCGCCTTCGTGTCGGCCTATCTTATAGTTTAGGATCTGAGACCGTCCTCGTGTCGGCTTTCCTTCTAAAATCCATCATGTGATGGTACCTTCTGGTTATGAGACCGCCTTCGTGTCAGCCTACCTTAGAGTTTAGGATCTTAGACCGCCTTCGTGTCGGATTTCCTTTGAAAATGCATCTTGTGATGGTAACCTCTGGCTATGAGACCGCCTTCATGTCGGCCTACCTTAGAGTTTAGGATCTGAGACCGCCCTTGTTTTGGCTTTCCTTCTAAAATCCATCTTGTGATGGTACCCTCTGGTTATGAGACCGTCTTCGTGTCGGCGTACCTTAGAGTTTAGGATCTGAGACCGTCCTCGTGTCGGCTTTCCTTTTGAAAATCCATCTTGTGATGGTAACCTCTAGTTATGAGACCGCCATCGTTTCAGCCTACCTTAGAGTTTTGGATCTGAGACCATCCTCGTGTCGGCTTTCTTTCTAAAATCCATCATGTGATGGTACCTTCTGGTTATGAGACCGCCTTCGTGTCGGCCTACCTTAGAGTTTAGGATCTGAGACCGCCCTCGTGTCAGCTTTCCTTCTAAAATCCATCTTGTGATGGTACCCTCTGGTTATGAGACCGCCTTCGTGTCGGCGTACCTTAGAGTTTAGGATCTGAGACCATCCTCGTGTCGGCTTTCCTTTTGAATATCCATCTTGTGATGGTAACCTCTGGTTATGAGATCGCCATCGTGTCGGCCTACCTTAGAGTTTAGGATCTGAGACCGTCCTCGTGTCGGCATTCCTTCTAAAATCCATCATGTGATGGAACCTTCTGGTTATGAGACCGCTTCGTGTCGGCCTATCTTATAGTTTTGGATCTGAGACCGCCCTCATGTGGGCTTTCCTTCTAAAATCCATCATGTGATGGTACCTTCTGGTTATGAGACCGCCTTCGTGTCAGCCTACCTTAGAGTTTAGGATCTGAGACCGCCCTCGTGTCGGCTTTCCTTTGAAAATGTATTTTGTGATGGTAACCTCTGGTTATGAGACCGCCTTCATGATGGCCTACCTTAGATTTTAGGATCTGAGACCGCCCTCGTGTCGGCTTTCTTTTGAGAATGCATCTTGTGATGGTAACCTTTGGTTATGAGACCTCCTTTATGTCGGCCTACCTTAGAGTTTAGGATCTGAGACCGCCCTCGTGTCGGCTTTCCTTTTGAAAATCCATCTTGTGAGGGTAACCTCTGGTTATGATACCGCCTTCGTGTCGGCCTATATTATAGTTTAGGATCTGAGACCGTCCTCGTGTCGGCTTTCCTTCTAAAATCCATCATGTGATGGTACCTTCTGGTTAAGAGACCGCCTTCGTGTCAGCCTACCTTAGAGTTTAGGATCTGAGACCGCCTTCGTGTCGGATTTCCTTTGAAAATGCATCTTGTGATGGTAACCTCTGGCTATGAGACCGCCTTCATGTCGGCCTACCTTAGAGTTTAGGATCTGAGACCGCCCTTGTTTTGGCTTTCCTTCTAAAATCCATCTTGTGATGGTACCCTCTGGTTATGAGACCGTCTTCGTGTCGGCGTACCTTAGAGTTTAGGATCTGAGACCGTCCTCGTGTCGGCTTTCCTTTTGAAAATTCATCTTGTGATGGTAACGTCTAGTTATGAGACCGCCATCGTTTCGGCCTACCTTAGAGTTTTGGATCTGAGACCGTCCTCGTGTCGGCTTTCTTTCTAAAATCCATCATGTGATGGTACCTTCTGGTTATGAGACCGCCTTCGTGTCGGCCTACCTTAGAGTTTAGGATCTGAGACCGCCCTCGTGTCAGCTTTCCTTCTAAAATCCATCTTGTGATGGTACCCTCTGGTTATGAGACCGCCTTCGTGTCGGCGTACCTTAGAGTTTAGGATCTGAGACCATCCTCGTGTCGGCTTTCCTTTTGAATATCCATCTTGTGATGGTAACCTCTGGTTATGAGATCGCCATCGTGTCGGCCTACCTTAGAGTTTAGGATCTGAGACCGTCCTCGTGTCGGCATTCCTTCTAAAATCCATCATGTGATGGAACCTTCTGGTTATGAGACCGCTTCGTGTCGGCCTATCTTATAGTTTTGGATCTGAGACCGCCCTCATGTGGGCTTTCCTTCTAAAATCCATCATGTGATGGTACCTTCTGGTTATGAAACCGCCTTCGTGTCAGCCTACCTTAGAGTTTAGGATCTGAGACCGCCCTCGTGTCGGCTTTCCTTTGAAAATGTATTTTGTGATGGTAACCTCTGGTTATGAGACCGCCTTCACGATGGCCTACCTTAGAGTTTAGGATCTGAGACCGCCCTCGTGTCGGCTTTCTTTTGAGAATGCATCTTGTGATGGTAACCTTTGGTTATGAGACCTCCTTTATGTCGGCCTACCTTAGAGTTTAGGATCTGAGACCGCCCTCGTGTCGGCTTTCCTTTTGAAAATCCATCTTGTGAGGGTAACCTCTGGTTATGATACCGCCTTCGTGTCGGCCTATCTTATAGTTTAGGATCTGAGACCGTCCTCGTGTCGGCTTTCCTTCTAAAATCCATCATGTGATGGTACCTTCTGGTTATGAGACCGCCTTCGTGTCAGCCTACCTTAGAGTTTAGGATCTGAGACCGCCCTTGTGTTGGCTTTCCTTCTAAAATCCATCTTGTGATGGTACCCTCTGGTTATGAGACCGTTTTCGTGTCGGCGTACCTTAGAGTTTAGGATCTGAGACCGTCCTCGTGTCGGCTTTCCTTTTGAAAATCCATCTTGTGATGGTAACCTCTAGTTATGAGACCGCCATCGTGTCGGCCTACCTTAGAGTTTTGGATCTGAGACCGTCCTCGTGTCGGCTTTCTTTCTAAAATCCATCATGTAATGGTACCTTCTGGTTATGAGACCGCCTTCGTGTCGGCCTACCTTAGAGTTTAGGATCTGAGACCGCCCTCGTGTTAGCTTTCCTTCTAAAATCCATCTTGTGATGGTACCCTCTGGTTATGAGACCGCCTTCGTGTCGGCGTATCTTAGAGTTTAGGATCTGAGACCGTCCTCGTGTCGGCTTTCCTTTTGAAAATCCATCTTGTGATGGTAACCTCTGGTTATGAGACCGCCATCGTGTCGGCCTACCTTAGAGTTTAGGATCTGAGACTGTCCTCGTGTCGGCTTTCCTTCTAAAATCCATCATGTGATGGAACCTTCTGGTTATGAGACCGCTTCGTGTCGGCCTATCTTATAGTTTTGGATGTGAGACCGCCCTCATGTGGGCTTTCCTTCTAAAATCCATCATGTGATGGTACCTTCTGGTTATGAAACCGCCATCGTGTCAGCCTACCTTAGAGTTTAGGATCTGAGACCGCCCTCGTGTCGGCTTTCCTTTGAAAATGTATTTTGTGATGGTAACCTCTGGTTATGAGACCGCCTTCATGATGGCCTACCTTAGAGTTTAGGATCTGAGACCGCCCTCGTGTCGGCTTTCCTTCTAAAATCCATCATGTGATGGTACCTTCTGGTTATGAGACCGCCTTCGTGTCAGCCTACCTTAGAGTTTAGGATCTGAGACCGCCGTCGTGTCGGCTTTCCTTTGAAAATGTATTTTGTGATGGTAACCTCTGGTTATGAGACCGCCTTCATGATGGCCTACCTTAGAGTTTAGGATCTGAGACCGCCCTCGTGTCGATTTTCCTTCTAAAATCCATCTTGTGATGGTACCCTCTGGTTATGAGACCGCCTTCGTGTCAGCGTACCTTAGAGTTTAGGATATGAGACCTTCCTCGTGTCGGCTTTCTTTTTGAAAATCCATCTTGTGATGGTAACCTCTGGTTATGAAACCGCCTTTGTGTCAGCCTACCTTAGAGTTTAGGATCTGAGACCGCCCTCGTGTTGGCTTTCCTTTGAAAATTCATTTTGTGATGGTAACCTCTGGTTATGAGATCGCCTTCATGTCGGCCTACCTTAGAGTTTAGGATCTGAGACTTCCCTCGTGTCGGCTTTCCTTCTAAAATCCATCATGTGATGGTACCTTCTAGTTATGAGACCGCCTTCGTGTCAGCCTACCTTAGAGTTTAGGATCTGAGACCGCCCTCGTGTCGGCTTTCTTTTGAGAATGCATCTTGTGATGGTAACCTCTGGTTATGAGACCGCCTTCATGTCGGCCTACCTTAGAGTTTAGGATCTGAGACCGCCCTCGTGTCGGCTTTCCTTTGAAAATGCATTTTGTGATGGTAACCTCTGGTTATGAGATCGCCTTCATGTCGGCCTACCTTAGAGTTTAGGATCTGAGACCGGCCTCGTGTCGGCTTTCCTTCTAAAATCCATCATGTGATGGTACCTTCTGGTTATGAGACCGCCTTCGTGTCAGCCTACCTTAGAGTTTAGGATCTGAGACCGCCCTCGTGTCGGCTTTCTTTTGAGAATGCATCTTGTGATGGTAACCTTTGGTTATGAGACCGCCTTTATGTCGGCCTACCTTAGAGTTTAGGATCTGAGACCGCCCTCGTGTCGGCTTTCCTTTTGAAAATCCATCTTGTGAGGGTAACCTCTTGTTATGATACCGCCTTCGTGTCGGCCTATCTTATAGTTTAGGATCTGAGACCGTCCTCGTGTCGGCTTTCCTTCTAAAATCCATCATGTGATGGTACCTTCTGGTTATGAGACCGCCTTCGTGTCAGCCTACCTTAGAGTTTAGGATCTGAGACCGCCTTCGTGTCGGCTTTCCTTTGAAAATGCATCTTGTGATGGTAACCTCTGGTTATGAGACCGCCTTCATGTCAGCCTACCTTAGATTTTAGGATCTGAGACCGCCCTCGTGTCGGCTTTCCTTTGAAAATGCATTTTGTGATGGTAACCTCTGGTTATGAGATCGCCTTCATGTCGGCCTACCTTAGAGTTTAGGATCGGAGACCGCCCTCGTGTCGGCTTTCCTTCTAAAATCCATCATGTGATGGTACCTTCTGGTTATGAGACCGCCTTCGTGTCAGCCTACCTTAGAGTTTAGGATCTGAGACCGCCCTCGTGTCGGCTTTCTTTTGAGAATGCATCTTGTGATGGTAACCTCTGGTTATGAGACCGCCTTCATGTCAGCCTACCTTAGAGTTTAGGATCTGAGACCGCCCTCGTGTCGACTTTCCTTTGAAAATGCATTTTGTGATGGTAACCTCTGGTTATGAGATCGCCTTCATGTCGGCCTACCTTAGAGTTTAGGATCTGAGACCGCCCTCGTGTCGGCTTTCCTTCTAAAATCCATCATGTGATGGTACCTTCTGGTTATGAGACCGCCTTCGTGTCAGCCTACCTTAGAGTTTAGGATCTGAGACCGCCCTCGTGTCGGCTTTCTTTTGAGAATGCATCTTGTGATGGTAACCTCTGGCTATGAGACCGCCTTCATGTCGGCCTACCTTAGAGTTTAGGATCTGAGACCGCCCTTGTGTTGGCTTTCCTTCTAAAATCCATCTTGTGATGGTACCCTCTGGTTATGAGACCGTCTTCGTGTCGGCGTACCTTAGAGTTTAGGATCTGAGACTGTCCTCGTGTCGGCTTTCCTTCTAAAATCCATCATGTGATGGAACCTTCTGGTTATGAGACCGCTTCGTGTCGGCCTATCTTATAGTTTTGGATGTGAGACCGCCCTCATGTGGGCTTTCCTTCTAAAATACATCATGTGATGGTACCTTCTGGTTATGAAACCGCCTTCGTGTCAGCCTACCTTAGAGTTTAGGATCTGAGACCGCCCTCGTGTCGGCTTTCCTTTGAAAATGTATTTTGTGATGGTAACCTCTGGTTATGAGACCGCCTTCATGATGGCCTACCTTAGAGTTTAGGATCTGAGACCGCCCTCGTGTCGGCTTTCCTTCTAAAATCCATCATGTGATGGTACCTTCTGGTTATGAGACCGCCTTCGTGTCAGCCTACCTTAGAGTTTAGGATCTGAGACCGCCGTCGTGTCGGCTTTCCTTTGAAAATGTATTTTGTGATGGTAACCTCTGGTTATGAGACCGCCTTCATGATGGCCTACCTTAGAGTTTAGGATCTGAGACCGCCCTCGTGTCGGTTTTCCTTCTAAAATCCATCTTGTGATGGTACCCTCTGGTTATGAGACCGCCTTCGTGTCAGCGTACCTTAGAGTTTAGGATATGAGACCGTCCTCGTGTCGGCATTCTTTTTGAAAATCCATCTTGTGATGGTAACCTCTGGTTATGAAACCGCCTTTGTGTCGGCCTACCTTAGAGTTTAGGATCTGAGACCGCCCTCGTGTCGGCTTTCTTTTGAGAATGCATCTTGTAATGGTAACCTCTGGTTATGAGACCGCCTTCATGTCAGCCTACCTTAGAGTTTAGGATCTGAGACCGCCCTCGTGTCGGCTTTCCTTCTGAAATCTATCTTGTGAAGGTACCCTCTGGTTATGAGACCGCCTTCCTGTCGGCGTACCTTAGAGTTTAGGTTCTGAGACCGTCCTCGTGTTGGCTTTCCTTTTGAAAATCCATCTTGTGATGGTAACCTCTAGTCATGAGACCGTCATCGTGTCGGCCTACCTTGGAGTTTAGGATCTGAGACCGCCCTCGTGTCGGCTTTCCTTCTAAAATCCATCTTGTGAAGGTACCCTCTGGTTATGAGACCGCCTTCGTGTCGGCGTACCTTAGAGATTAGGATCTGAGACCGTCCTCGTGTCGGCTTTCCTTTTGAAAATGCATTTTGTAATGGTAAACTCTGGTTATGAGACCGCCTTTATGTCGGCCTACCTTAGAGTTTAGGATCTGAGACCGTCCTCGTGTCGGCTTTCCTTCTAAAATCCATCATGTGATGGAACCTTCTGGTTATGAGACCGCCTTCGTGTCAGCCTACCTTAGAGTTTAGGATCTGAGACCGCCCTCGTGTCGGCTTTCTTTTGAGAAAGCATCTTGTGATGGTAACCTCTGGTTATGAGACCGCCTTCATGTCAGCCTACCTTAGAGTTTAGGATCTGAGACCGCCCTCGTGTTGGCTTTCCTTTGAAAATGCATTTTGTGATGGTAACCTCTGGTTATGAGATCGCCTTCATGTCGGCCTACCTTAGAGTTTAGGATCTGAGACTGCCCTCGTGTCGGCTTTCCTTCTAAAATCCATCATGTGATTGTACCTTCTGGTTATGAGACCGCCTTCGTGTCAGCCTACCTTAGAGTTTAGGATCTGAGACCGCCCTCGTGTCGGCTTTCTTTTGAGAATGCATCTTGTGATGGTAACCTCTGGTTATGAGACCGCCTTTATGTCGGCCTACCTTAGAGTTTAGGATCTGAGACCGCCCTCGTGTCGGCTTTCCTTTTGAAAATCCATCTTGTGAGGGTAACATCTTGTTATGATACCGCCTTCGTGTCGGCCTATCTTATAGTTTAGGATCTGAGACCGTCCTCGTGTCGGCTTTCCTTCTAAAATCCATCATGTGATGGTACCTTCTGGTTATGAGACCGCCTTCGTGTCAGCCTACCTTAGAGTTTAGGATCTGAGACCGCCTTCGTGTCGGCTTTCCTTTGAAAATGCATCTTGTGATGGTAACCTCTGGTTATGAGACCGCCTTCATGTCAGCCTACCTTAGAGTTTAGGATCTGAGACCGCCCTCGTGTCGGCTTTCCTTTGAAAATGCATTTTGTGATGGTAACCTCTGGTTATGAGATCGCCTTCATGTCGGCCTACCTTAGAGTTTAGGATCTGAGACCGCCCTCGTGTCGGCTTTCCTTCTAAAATCCATCATGTGATGGTACCTTCTGGTTATGAGACCGCCTTCGTGTCAGCCTACCTTAGAGTTTAGGATCTGAGACCGCCCTCGTGTCGGCTTTCTTTTGAGAATGCATCTTGTGATGGTAACCTCTGGTTATGAGACCGCCTTCATGTCAGCCTACCTTAGAGTTTAGGATCTGAGAACGCCCTCGTGTCGACTTTCCTTTGAAAATGCATTTTGTGATGGTAACCTCTGGTTATGAGATCGCCTTCATGTCGGCCTACCTTAGAGTTTAGGATCTGAGACCGCCCTCGTGTCGGCTTTCCTTCTAAAATCCATCATGTGATGGTACCTTCTGGTTATGAGACCGCCTTCGTGTCAGCCTACCTTAGAGTTTAGGATCTGAGACCGCCCTCGTGTCGGCTTTCTTTTGAGAATGCATCTTGTGATGGTAACCTCTGGCTATGAGACCGCCTTCATGTCGGCCTACCTTAGAGTTTAGGATCTGAGACCGCCCTTGTGTTGGCTTTCCTTCTAAAATCCATCTTGTGATGGTACCCTCTGGTTATGAGACCGTCTTCGTGTCGGCGTACCTTAGAGTTTAGGATCTGAGACTGTCCTCGTGTCGGCTTTCCTTTTGAAAATCCATCTTGTTATGGTAACCTCTAGTTATGAGACCGCCATCGTGTCGTCCTACCTTAGAGTTTTGGATCTGAGACCATCCTCGTGTCGGCTTTCTTTCTAAAATCCATCATGTGATGGTACCTTCTGGTTATGAGACCGCCTTCGTGTCGGCCTACCTTAGAGTTTAGGATCTGAGACCGCCCTCGTGTCAGCTTTCCTTCTAAAATCCATCTTGTAATGGTACCCTCTGGTTATGAGACCGCCTTCGTGTCGGCGTACCTTAGAGTTTAGGATCTGAGACCGTCCTCGTGTCGGCTTTCCTTTTGAAAATCCATCTTGTGATGGTAACCTCTGGTTATGAGACCGCCATCGTGTCGGCCTACCTTAGAGTTTAGGATCTGAGACAGCCCTCGTGTCGGGTTTCCTTCTAAAATCCATCTTGTCATGGTACCTTCTGGTTATGAGACCGCCTTCGTGTCGGCCTACCTTAGAGTTTAGGATCTGAGACCGCCCTCGTGTCGGCTTTCTTTTGAGAATGCATCTAGTGATGGTAACCTCTGGTTATGAGACCGCCTTCATGTCCGCCTACCTTAGAGTTTAGGATCTGAGACCGCCCTCGTGTCGGCTTTCCTTCTAAAATCCATCTTGTGAAGGTACCCTCTGGTTATGAGACCGCATTTATGTCGGCCTACCTTAGAGTTTAGGATCTGAGACTGCCCTCGTGTCGGCTTTCCTTCTAAAATCCATCATGTGATGGTACCTTCTGGTTATGAGACCGCCTTCGTGTCGGCCTACCTTAGAGTTTAGGATCTAAGACCGCCCTCGTGTCGGCTTTCTTTTGAGAATGCATCTAGTGATGGTAACCTCTGGCTATGAGACCGCCTTCATGTCGGCCTACCTTAGAGTTTAGGATCTGAGACCGCCCTTGTGTTGGCTTTCCTTCTAAAATCCATCTTGTGATGGTACCCTCTGGTTATGAGACCGTCTTCATGTCGGCGTACCTTAGAGTTTAGGATCTGAGACTGTCCTCGTGTCGGCTTTCCTTCTAAAATCCATCATGTGATGGAACCTTCTGGTTATGAGACCGCCTTCGTGTCGGCGTACCTTAGAGATTAGGATCTGAGACCGTCCTCGTGTCGGCTTTCCTTTTGAAAATGCATTTTGTAATGGTAACCTCTGGTTATGAGACCGCCTTTATGTCGGCCTACCTTAGAGTTTAGGATCTGAGACCGCCCTCGTGTCGGCTTTCCTTCTAAAATCCATCATGTGATGGTACCTTCTGGTTATGAGACCGCCTTCGTGTCGGCCTACCTTAGAGTTTAGGATCTGAGACCGTCCTCGTGTCGGCTTTCCTTCTAAAATCCATCATGTGATGGAACCTTCTGGTTATGAGACCGCCTTCGTGTCAGCCTACCTTAGAGTTTAGGATCTGAGACCGCCCTCGTGTCGGCTTTCTTTTGAGAATGCATCTTGTGATGGTAACCTCTGGTTATGAGACCGCCTTTATGTCGGCCTACCTTAGAGTTTAGGATCTGAGACCGCCCTCGTGTCGGCTTTCCTTTTGAAAATCCATCTTGTGAGGGTAACATCTTGTTATGATACCGCCTTCGTGTCGGCCTATCTTATAGTTTAGGATCTGAGACCGTCCTCGTGTCGGCTTTCCTTCTAAAATCCATCATGTGATGGTACCTTCTGGTTATGAGACCGCCTTCGTGTCAGCCTACCTTAGAGTTTAGGATCTGAGACCGCCTTCGTGTCGGCTTTCCTTTGAAAATGCATCTTGTGATGGTAACCTCTGGTTATGAGACCGCCTTCATGTCAGCCTACCTTAGAGTTTAGGATCTGAGACCGCCCTCGTGTCGGCTTTCCTTTTGAAAATCCATCTTGTGAGGGTAACATCTTGTTATGATACCGCCTTCGTGTCGGCCTATCTTATAGTTTAGGATCTGAGACCGTCCTCGTGTCGGCTTTCCTTCTAAAATCCATCATGTGATGGTACCTTCTGGTTATGAGACCGCCTTCGTGTCAGCCTACCTTAGAGTTTAGGATCTGAGACCGCCTTCGTGTCGGCTTTCCTTTGAAAATGCATTTTGTGATGGTAACCTCTGGTTATGAGATCGCCTTCATGTCGGCCTACCTTAGAGTTTAGGATCTGAGACTGCCCTCGTGTCGGCTTTCCTTCTAAAATCCATCATGTGATGGTACCTTCTGGTTATGAGACCGCCTTCGTGTCAGCCTACCTTAGAGTTTAGGATCTGAGACCGCCCTCGTGTCGGCTTTCTTTTGAGAATGCATCTTGTGATGGTAACCTCTGGTTATGAGACCGCCTTTATGTCGGCCTACCTTAGAGTTTAGGATCTGAGACCGCCCTCGTGTCGGCTTTCCTTTTGAAAATCCATCTTGTGAGGGTAACATCTTGTTATGATACCGCCTTCGTGTCGGCCTATCTTATAGTTTAGGATCTGAGACCGTCCTCGTGTCGGCTTTCCTTCTAAAATCCATCATGTGATGGTACCTTCTGGTTATGAGACCGCCTTCGTGTCAGCCTACCTTAGAGTTTAGGATCTGAGACCGCCTTCGTGTCGGCTTTCCTTTGAAAATGCATCTTGTGATGGTAACCTCTGGTTATGAGACCGCCTTCATGTCAGCCTACCTTAGAGTTTAGGATCTGAGACCGCCCTCGTGTCGGCTTTCCTTTGAAAATGCATTTTGTGATGGTAACCTCTGGTTATGAGATCGCCTTCATGTCGGCCTACCTTAGAGTTTAGGATCTGAGACCGCCCTCGTGTCGGCTTTCCTTCTAAAATCCATCATGTGATGGTACCTTCTGGTTATGAGACCGCCTTCGTGTCAGCCTACCTTAGAGTTTAGGATCTGAGACCGCCCTCGTGTCGGCTTTCTTTTGAGAATGCATCTTGTGATGGTAACCTCTGGTTATGAGACCGCCTTCATGTCAGCCTACCTTAGAGTTTAGGATCTGAGACCGCCCTCGTGTCGACTTTCCTTTGAAAATGCATTTTGTGATGGTAACCTCTGGTTATGAGATCGCCTTCATGTCGGCCTACCTTAGAGTTTAGGATCTGAGACCGCCCTCGTGTCGGCTTTCCTTCTAAAATCCATCATGTGATGGTACCTTCTGGTTATGAGACCGCCTTCGTGTCAGCCTACCTTAGAGTTTAGGATCTGAGACCGCCCTCGTGTCGGCTTTCTTTTGAGAATGCATCTTGTGATGGTAACCTCTGGCTATGAGACCGCCTTCATGTCGGCCTACCTTAGAGTTTAGGATCTGAGACCGCCCTTGTGTTGGCTTTCCTTCTAAAATCCATCTTGTGATGGTACCCTCTGGTTATGAGACCGTCTTCGTGTCGGCGTACCTTAGAGTTTAGGATCTGAGACTGTCCTCGTGTCGGCTTTCCTTTTGAAAATCCATCTTGTTATGGTAACCTCTAGTTATGAGACCGCCATCGTGTCGTCCTACCTTAGAGTTTTGGATCTGAGACCATCCTCGTGTCGGCTTTCTTTCTAAAATCCATCATGTGATGGTACCTTCTGGTTATGAGACCGCCTTCGTGTCGGCCTACCTTAGAGTTTAGGATCTGAGACCGCCCTCGTGTCAGCTTTCCTTCTAAAATCCATCTTGTAATGGTACCCTCTGGTTATGAGACCGCCTTCGTGTCGGCGTACCTTAGAGTTTAGGATCTGAGACCGTCCTCGTGTCGGCTTTCCTTTTGAAAATCCATCTTGTGATGGTAACCTCTGGTTATGAGACCGCCATCGTGTCGGCCTACCTTAGAGTTTAGGATCTGAGACAACCCTCGTGTCGGGTTTCCTTCTAAAATCCATCTTGTCATGGTACCTTCTGGTTATGAGACCGCCTTCGTGTCGGCCTACCTTAGAGTTTAGGATCTGAGACCGCCCTCGTGTCGGCTTTCTTTTGAGAATGCATCTAGTGATGGTAACCTCTGGTTATGAGACCGCCTTCATGTCCGCCTACCTTAGAGTTTAGGATCTGAGACCGCCCTCGTGTCGGCTTTCCTTCTAAAATCCATCTTGTGAAGGTACCCTCTGGTTATGAGACCGCATTTATGTCGGCCTACCTTAGAGTTTAGGATCTGAGACTGCCCTCGTGTCGGCTTTCCTTCTAAAATCCATCATGTGATGGTACCTTCTGGTTATGAGACCGCCTTCGTGTCGGCCTACCTTAGAGTTTAGGATCTGAGACCGCCCTCGTGTCGGCTTTCTTTTGAGAATGCATCTAGTGATGGTAACCTCTGGCTATGAGACCGCCTTCATGTCGGCCTACCTTAGAGTTTAGGATCTGAGACCGCCCTTGTGTTGGCTTTCCTTCTAAAATCCATCTTGTGATGGTACCCTCTGGTTATGAGACCGTCTTCGTGTCGGCGTACCTTAGAGTTTAGGATCTGAGACTGTCCTCGTGTCGGCTTTCCTTCTAAAATCCATCATGTGATGGAACCTTCTGGTTATGAGACCGCCTTCGTGTCGGCGTACCTTAGAGATTAGGATCTGAGACCGTCCTCGTGTCGGCTTTCCTTTTGAAAATGCATTTTGTAATGGTAACCTCTGGTTATGAGACCGCCTTTATGTCGGCCTACCTTAGAGTTTAGGATCTGAGACCGCCCTCGTGTCGGCTTTCCTTCTAAAATCCATCATGTGATGGTACCTTCTGGTTATGAGACCGCCTTCGTGTCGGCCTACCTTAGAGTTTAGGATCTGAGACCGTCCTCGTGTCGGCTTTCCTTCTAAAATCCATCATGTGATGGAACCTTCTGGTTATGAGACCGCCTTCGTGTCAGCCTACCTTAGAGTTTAGGATCTGAGACCGCCCTCGTGTCGGCTTTCTTTTGAGAATGCATCTTGTGATGGTAACCTCTGGTTATGAGACCGCCTTTATGTCGGCCTACCTTAGAGTTTAGGATCTGAGACCGCCCTCGTGTCGGCTTTCCTTTTGAAAATCCATCTTGTGAGGGTAACATCTTGTTATGATACCGCCTTCGTGTCGGCCTATCTTATAGTTTAGGATCTGAGACCGTCCTCGTGTCGGCTTTCCTTCTAAAATCCATCATGTGATGGTACCTTCTGGTTATGAGACCGCCTTCGTGTCAGCCTACCTTAGAGTTTAGGATCTGAGACCGCCTTCGTGTCGGCTTTCCTTTGAAAATGCATCTTGTGATGGTAACCTCTGGTTATGAGACCGCCTTCATGTCAGCCTACCTTAGAGTTTAGGATCTGAGACCGCCCTCGTGTCGGCTTTCCTTTTGAAAATCCATCTTGTGAGGGTAACATCTTGTTATGATACCGCCTTCGTGTCGGCCTATCTTATAGTTTAGGATCTGAGACCGTCCTCGTGTCGGCTTTCCTTCTAAAATCCATCATGTGATGGTACCTTCTGGTTATGAGACCGCCTTCGTGTCAGCCTACCTTAGAGTTTAGGATCTGAGACCGCCTTCGTGTCGGCTTTCCTTTGAAAATGCATTTTGTGATGGTAACCTCTGGTTATGAGATCGCCTTCATGTCGGCCTACCTTAGAGTTTAGGATCTGAGACTGCCCTCGTGTCGGCTTTCCTTCTAAAATCCATCATGTGATGGTACCTTCTGGTTATGAGACCGCCTTCGTGTCAGCCTACCTTAGAGTTTAGGATCTGAGACCGCCCTCGTGTCGGCTTTCTTTTGAGAATGCATCTTGTGATGGTAACCTCTGGTTATGAGACCGCCTTTATGTCGGCCTACCTTAGAGTTTAGGATCTGAGACCGCCCTCGTGTCGGCTTTCCTTTTGAAAATCCATCTTGTGAGGGTAACATCTTGTTATGATACCGCCTTCGTGTCGGCCTATCTTATAGTTTAGGATCTGAGACCGTCCTCGTGTCGGCTTTCCTTCTAAAATCCATCATGTGATGGTACCTTCTGGTTATGAGACCGCCTTCGTGTCAGCCTACCTTAGAGTTTAGGATCTGAGACCGCCTTCGTGTCGGCTTTCCTTTGAAAATGCATCTTGTGATGGTAACCTCTGGTTATGAGACCGCCTTCATGTCAGCCTACCTTAGAGTTTAGGATCTGAGACCGCCCTCGTGTCGGCTTTCCTTTGAAAATGCATTTTGTGATGGTAACCTCTGGTTATGAGATCGCCTTCATGTCGGCCTACCTTAGAGTTTAGGATCTGAGACCGCCCTCGTGTCGGCTTTCCTTCTAAAATCCATCATGTGATGGTACCTTCTGGTTATGAGACCGCCTTCGTGTCAGCCTACCTTAGAGTTTAGGATCTGAGACCGCCCTCGTGTCGGCTTTCTTTTGAGAATGCATCTTGTGATGGTAACCTCTGGTTATGAGACCGCCTTCATGTCAGCCTACCTTAGAGTTTAGGATCTGAGACCGCCCTCGTGTCGGCTTTCCTTTTGAAAATCCATCTTGTGAGGGTAACATCTTGTTATGATACCGCCTTCGTGTCGGCCTATCTTATAGTTTAGGATCTGAGACCGTCCTCGTGTCGGCTTTCCTTCTAAAATCCATCATGTGATGGTACCTTCTGGTTATGAGACCGCCTTCGTGTCAGCCTACCTTAGAGTTTAGGATCTGAGACCGCCTTCGTGTCGGCTTTCCTTTGAAAATGCATCTTGTGATGGTAACCTCTGGTTATGAGACCGCCTTCATGTCAGCCTACCTTAGAGTTTAGGATCTGAGACCGCCCTCGTGTCGGCTTTCCTTTTGAAAATCCATCTTGTGAGGGTAACATCTTGTTATGATACCGCCTTCGTGTCGGCCTATCTTATAGTTTAGGATCTGAGACCGTCCTCGTGTCGGCTTTCCTTCTAAAATCCATCATGTGATGGTACCTTCTGGTTATGAGACCGCCTTCGTGTCAGCCTACCTTAGAGTTTAGGATCTGAGACCGCCTTCGTGTCGGCTTTCCTTTGAAAATGCATTTTGTGATGGTAACCTCTGGTTATGAGATCGCCTTCATGTCGGCCTACCTTAGAGTTTAGGATCTGAGACTGCCCTCGTGTCGGCTTTCCTTCTAAAATCCATCATGTGATGGTACCTTCTGGTTATGAGACCGCCTTCGTGTCAGCCTACCTTAGAGTTTAGGATCTGAGACCGCCCTCGTGTCGGCTTTCTTTTGAGAATGCATCTTGTGATGGTAACCTCTGGTTATGAGACCGCCTTTATGTCGGCCTACCTTAGAGTTTAGGATCTGAGACCGCCCTCGTGTCGGCTTTCCTTTTGAAAATCCATCTTGTGAGGGTAACATCTTGTTATGATACCGCCTTCGTGTCGGCCTATCTTATAGTTTAGGATCTGAGACCGTCCTCGTGTCGGCTTTCCTTCTAAAATCCATCATGTGATGGTACCTTCTGGTTATGAGACCGCCTTCGTGTCAGCCTACCTTAGAGTTTAGGATCTGAGACCGCCTTCGTGTCGGCTTTCCTTTGAAAATGCATCTTGTGATGGTAACCTCTGGTTATGAGACCGCCTTCATGTCAGCCTACCTTAGAGTTTAGGATCTGAGACCGCCCTCGTGTCGGCTTTCCTTTGAAAATGCATTTTGTGATGGTAACCTCTGGTTATGAGATCGCCTTCATGTCGGCCTACCTTAGAGTTTAGGATCTGAGACCGCCCTCGTGTCGGCTTTCCTTCTAAAATCCATCATGTGATGGTACCTTCTGGTTATGAGACCGCCTTCGTGTCAGCCTACCTTAGAGTTTAGGATCTGAGACCGCCCTCGTGTCGGCTTTCTTTTGAGAATGCATCTTGTGATGGTAACCTCTGGTTATGAGACCGCCTTCATGTCAGCCTACCTTAGAGTTTAGGATCTGAGACCGCCCTCGTGTCGACTTTCCTTTGAAAATGCATTTTGTGATGGTAACCTCTGGTTATGAGATCGCCTTCATGTCGGCCTACCTTAGAGTTTAGGATCTGAGACCGCCCTCGTGTCGGCTTTCCTTCTAAAATCCATCATGTGATGGTACCTTCTGGTTATGAGACCGCCTTCGTGTCAGCCTACCTTAGAGTTTAGGATCTGAGACCGCCCTCGTGTCGGCTTTCTTTTGAGAATGCATCTTGTGATGGTAACCTCTGGCTATGAGACCGCCTTCATGTCGGCCTACCTTAGAGTTTAGGATCTGAGACCGCCCTTGTGTTGGCTTTCCTTCTAAAATCCATCTTGTGATGGTACCCTCTGGTTATGAGACCGTCTTCGTGTCGGCGTACCTTAGAGTTTAGGATCTGAGACTGTCCTCGTGTCGGCTTTCCTTTTGAAAATCCATCTTGTTATGGTAACCTCTAGTTATGAGACCGCCATCGTGTCGTCCTACCTTAGAGTTTTGGATCTGAGACCATCCTCGTGTCGGCTTTCTTTCTAAAATCCATCATGTGATGGTACCTTCTGGTTATGAGACCGCCTTCGTGTCGGCCTACCTTAGAGTTTAGGATCTGAGACCGCCCTCGTGTCAGCTTTCCTTCTAAAATCCATCTTGTAATGGTACCCTCTGGTTATGAGACCGCCTTCGTGTCGGCGTACCTTAGAGTTTAGGATCTGAGACCGTCCTCGTGTCGGCTTTCCTTTTGAAAATCCATCTTGTGATGGTAACCTCTGGTTATGAGACCGCCATCGTGTCGGCCTACCTTAGAGTTTAGGATCTGAGACAGCCCTCGTGTCGGGTTTCCTTCTAAAATCCATCTTGTCATGGTACCTTCTGGTTATGAGACCGCCTTCGTGTCGGCCTACCTTAGAGTTTAGGATCTGAGACCGCCCTCGTGTCGGCTTTCTTTTGAGAATGCATCTAGTGATGGTAACCTCTGGTTATGAGACCGCCTTCATGTCCGCCTACCTTAGAGTTTAGGATCTGAGACCGCCCTCGTGTCGGCTTTCCTTCTAAAATCCATCTTGTGAAGGTACCCTCTGGTTATGAGACCGCATTTATGTCGGCCTACCTTAGAGTTTAGGATCTGAGACTGCCCTCGTGTCGGCTTTCCTTCTAAAATCCATCATGTGATGGTACCTTCTGGTTATGAGACCGCCTTCGTGTCGGCCTACCTTAGAGTTTAGGATCTGAGACCGCCCTCGTGTCGGCTTTCTTTTGAGAATGCATCTAGTGATGGTAACCTCTGGCTATGAGACCGCCTTCATGTCGGCCTACCTTAGAGTTTAGGATCTGAGACCGCCCTTGTGTTGGCTTTCCTTCTAAAATCCATCTTGTGATGGTACCCTCTGGTTATGAGACCGTCTTCGTGTCGGCGTACCTTAGAGTTTAGGATCTGAGACTGTCCTCGTGTCGGCTTTCCTTCTAAAATCCATCATGTGATGGAACCTTCTGGTTATGAGACCGCCTTCGTGTCGGCGTACCTTAGAGATTAGGATCTGAGACCGTCCTCGTGTCGGCTTTCCTTTTGAAAATGCATTTTGTAATGGTAACCTCTGGTTATGAGACCGCCTTTATGTCGGCCTACCTTAGAGTTTAGGATCTGAGACCGCCCTCGTGTCGGCTTTCCTTCTAAAATCCATCATGTGATGGTACCTTCTGGTTATGAGACCGCCTTCGTGTCGGCCTACCTTAGAGTTTAGGATCTGAGACCGTCCTCGTGTCGGCTTTCCTTCTAAAATCCATCATGTGATGGAACCTTCTGGTTATGAGACCGCCTTCGTGTCAGCCTACCTTAGAGTTTAGGATCTGAGACCGCCCACGTGTCGGCTTTCTTTTGAGAAAGCATCTTGTGATGGTAACCTCTGGTTATGA
This sequence comes from Lathyrus tuberosus, assembly GCA_022829125.1. Lineage (NCBI taxonomy): Eukaryota > Viridiplantae > Streptophyta > Magnoliopsida > Fabales > Fabaceae > Lathyrus > Lathyrus tuberosus. The sequence goes on from JALAZF010000038.1 coordinate 13,320,144, forward strand.
GACCGCCTTCATGTCAGCCTACCTTAGAGTTTAGGATCTGAGACCGCCCTCGTGTTGGCTTTCCTTTGAAAATGCATTTTGTGATGGTAACCTCTGGTTATGAGATCGCCTTCATGTCGGCCTACCTTAGAGTTTAGGATCTGAGACTGCCCTCGTGTCGGCTTTCCTTCTAAAATCCATCATGTGATGGTACCTTCTGGTTATGAGACCGCCTTCGTGTCAGCCTACCTTAGAGTTTAGGATCTGAGACCGCCCTCGTGTCGGCTTTCATTTGAGAATGCATCTTGTGATGGTAACCTCTGGTTATGAGACTGCCTTTATGTCGGCCTACCTTAGAGTTTAGGATCTGAGACCGCCCTCGTGTCGGCTTTCCTTTTGAAAATCCATCTTGTGAGGGTAACATCTTGTTATGATACCGCCTTCGTGTCGGCCTATCTTATAGTTTAGGATCTGAGACCGTCCTCGTGTCGGCTTTCCTTCTAAAATCCATCATGTGATGGTACCTTCTGGTTATGAGACCGCCTTCGTGTCAGCCTACCTTAGAGTTTAGGATCTGAGACTGCCCTCGTGTCGGCTTTCCTTCTAAAATCCATCATGTGATGGTACCTTCTGGTTATGAGACCGCCTTCGTGTCAGCCTACCTTAGAGTTTAGGATCTGAGACCGCCCTCGTGTCGGCTTTCTTTTGAGAATGCATCTTGTGATGGTAACCTCTGGTTATGAGACCGCCTTTATGTCGGCCTACCTTAGAGTTTAGGATCTGAGACCGCCCTCGTGTCGGCTTTCCTTTTGAAAATCCATCTTGTGAGGGTAACATCTTGTTATGATACCGCCTTCGTGTCGGCCTATCTTATAGTTTAGGATCTGAGACCGTCCTCGTGTCGGCTTTCCTTCTAAAATCCATCATGTGATGGTACCTTCTGGTTATGAGACCGCCTTCGTGTCAGCCTACCTTAGAGTTTAGGATCTGAGACCGCCTTCGTGTCGGCTTTCCTTTGAAAATGCATCTTGTGATGGTAACCTCTGGTTATGAGACCGCCTTCATGTCAGCCTACCTTAGAGTTTAGGATCTGAGACCGCCCTCGTGTCGGCTTTCCTTTGAAAATGCATTTTGTGATGGTAACCTCTGGTTATGAGATCGCCTTCATGTCGGCCTACCTTAGAGTTTAGGATCTGAGACCGCCCTCGTGTCGGCTTTCCTTCTAAAATCCATCATGTGATGGTACCTTCTGGTTATGAGACCGCCTTCGTGTCAGCCTACCTTAGAGTTTAGGATCTGAGACCGCCCTCGTGTCGGCTTTCTTTTGAGAATGCATCTTGTGATGGTAACCTCTGGTTATGAGACCGCCTTCATGTCAGCCTACCTTAGAGTTTAGGATCTGAGACCGCCCTCGTGTCGACTTTCCTTTGAAAATGCATTTTGTGATGGTAACCTCTGGTTATGAGATCGCCTTCATGTCGGCCTACCTTAGAGTTTAGGATCTGAGACCGCCCTCGTGTCGGCTTTCCTTCTAAAATCCATCATGTGATGGTACCTTCTGGTTATGAGACCGCCTTCGTGTCAGCCTACCTTAGAGTTTAGGATCTGAGACCGCCCTCGTGTCGGCTTTCTTTTGAGAATGCATCTTGTGATGGTAACCTCTGGCTATGAGACCGCCTTCATGTCGGCCTACCTTAGAGTTTAGGATCTGAGACCGCCCTTGTGTTGGCTTTCCTTCTAATATCCATCTTGTGATGGTACCCTCTGGTTATGAGACCGTCTTCGTGTCGGCGTACCTTAGAGTTTAGGATCTGAGACTGTCCTCGTGTCGGCTTTCCTTTTGAAAATCCATCTTGTTATGGTAACCTCTAGTTATGAGACCGCCATCGTGTCGTCCTACCTTAGAGTTTTGGATCTGAGACCATCCTCGTGTCGGCTTTCTTTCTAAAATCCATCATGTGATGGTACCTTCTGGTTATGAGACCGCCTTCGTGTCGGCCTACCTTAGAGTTTAGGATCTGAGACCGCCCTCGTGTCAGCTTTCCTTCTAAAATCCATCTTGTAATGGTACCCTCTGGTTATGAGACCGCCTTCGTGTCGGCGTACCTTAGAGTTTAGGATCTGAGACCGTCCTCGTGTCGGCTTTCCTTTTGAAAATCCATCTTGTGATGGTAACCTCTGGTTATGAGACCGCCATCGTGTCGGCCTACCTTAGAGTTTAGGATCTGAGACAGCCCTCGTGTCGGGTTTCCTTCTAAAATCCATCTTGTCATGGTACCTTCTGGTTATGAGACCGCCTTCGTGTCGGCCTACCTTAGAGTTTAGGATCTGAGACCGCCCTCGTGTCGGCTTTCTTTTGAGAATGCATCTAGTGATGGTAACCTCTGGTTATGAGACCGCCTTCATGTCCGCCTACCTTAGAGTTTAGGATCTGAGACCGCCCTCGTGTCGGCTTTCCTTCTAAAATCCATCTTGTGAAGGTACCCTCTGGTTATGAGACCGCATTTATGTCGGCCTACCTTAGAGTTTAGGATCTGAGACTGCCCTCGTGTCGGCTTTCCTTCTAAAATCCATCATGTGATGGTACCTTCTGGTTATGAGACCGCCTTCGTGTCGGCCTACCTTAGAGTTTAGGATCTGAGACCGCCCTCGTGTCGGCTTTCTTTTGAGAATGCATCTAGTGATGGTAACCTCTGGCTATGAGACCGCCTTCATGTCGGCCTACCTTAGAGTTTAGGATCTGAGACCGCCCTTGTGTTGGCTTTCCTTCTAAAATCCATCTTGTGATGGTACCCTCTGGTTATGAGACCGTCTTCGTGTCGGCGTACCTTAGAGTTTAGGATCTGAGACTGTCCTCGTGTCGGCTTTCCTTCTAAAATCCATCATGTGATGGAACCTTCTGGTTATGAGACCGCCTTCGTGTCGGCGTACCTTAGAGATTAGGATCTGAGACCGTCCTCGTGTCGGCTTTCCTTTTGAAAATGCATTTTGTAATGGTAACCTCTGGTTATGAGACCGCCTTTATGTCGGCCTACCTTAGAGTTTAGGATCTGAGACCGCCCTCGTGTCGGCTTTCCTTCTAAAATCCATCATGTGATGGTACCTTCTGGTTATGAGACCGCCTTCGTGTCGGCCTACCTTAGAGTTTAGGATCTGAGACCGTCCTCGTGTCGGCTTTCCTTCTAAAATCCATCATGTGATGGAACCTTCTGGTTATGAGACCGCCTTCGTGTCAGCCTACCTTAGAGTTTAGGATCTGAGACCGCCCACGTGTCGGCTTTCTTTTGAGAAAGCATCTTGTGATGGTAACCTCTGGTTATGAGACCGCCTTCATGTCAGCCTACCTTAGAGTTTAGGATCTGAGACCGCCCTCGTGTTGGCTTTCCTTTGAAAATGCATTTTGTGATGGTAACCTCTGGTTATGAGATCGCCTTCATGTCGGCCTACCTTAGAGTTTAGGATCTGAGACTGCCCTCGTGTCGGCTTTCCTTCTAAAATCCATCATGTGATGGTACCTTCTGGTTATGAGACCGCCTTCGTGTCAGCCTACCTTAGAGTTTAGGATCTGAGACCGCCCTCGTGTCGGCTTTCTTTTGAGAATGCATCTTGTGATGGTAACCTCTGGTTATGAGACTGCCTTTATGTCGGCCTACCTTAGAGTTTAGGATCTGAGACCGCCCTCGTGTCGGCTTTCCTTTTGAAAATCCATCTTGTGAGGGTAACATCTTGTTATGATACCGCCTTCGTGTCGGCCTATCTTATAGTTTAGGATCTGAGACCGTCCTCGTGTCGGCTTTCCTTCTAAAATCCATCATGTGATGGTACCTTCTGGTTATGAGACCACCTTCGTGTCAGCCTACCTTAGAGTTTAGGATCTGAGACCGCCCTCGTGTCGGCTTTCCTTTGAAAATGCATTTTGTGATGGTAACCTCTGGTTATGAGATCGCCTTCATGTCGGCCTACCTTAGAGTTTAGGATCTGAGACCGCCCTCGTGTCGGCTTTCCTTCTAAAATCCATCATGTGATGGTACCTTCTGGTTATGAGACCGCCTTCGTGTCAGCCTACCTTAGAGTTTAGGATCTGAGACCGCCCTCGTGTCGGCTTTCTTTTGAGAATGCATCTTGTGATGGTAACCTCTGGTTATGAGACCGCCTTCATGTCAGCCTACCTTAGAGTTTAGGATCTGAGACCGCCCTCGTGTCGGCTTTCCTTCTAAAATCCATCATGTGATGGTACCTTCTGGTTATGAGACCGCCTTCGTGTCGGCCTACCTTAGAGTTTAGGATCTGAGACCGCCCTCGTGTCGGCTTTCTTTTGAGAATGCATCTAGTGATGGTAACCTCTGGCTATGAGACCGCCTTCATGTCGGCCTACCTTAGAGTTTAGGATCTGAGACCGCCCTTGTGTTGGCTTTCCTTCTAAAATCCATCTTGTGATGGTACCCTCTGGTTATGAGACCGTCTTCGTGTCGGCGTACCTTAGAGTTTAGGATCTGAGACTGTCCTCGTGTCGGCTTTCCTTCTAAAATCCATCATGTGATGGAACCTTCTGGTTATGAGACCGCCTTCGTGTCGGCGTACCTTAGAGATTAGGATCTGAGACCGTCCTCGTGTCGGCTTTCCTTTTGAAAATGCATTTTGTAATGGTAACCTCTGGTTATGAGACCGCCTTTATGTCGGCCTACCTTAGAGTTTAGGATCTGAGACCGCCCTCGTGTCGGCTTTCCTTCTAAAATCCATCATGTGATGGTACCTTCTGGTTATGAGACCGCCTTCGTGTCGGCCTACCTTAGAGTTTAGGATCTGAGACCGTCCTCGTGTCGGCTTTCCTTCTAAAATCCATCATGTGATGGAACCTTCTGGTTATGAGACCGCCTTCGTGTCAGCCTACCTTAGAGTTTAGGATCTGAGACCGCCCACGTGTCGGCTTTCTTTTGAGAAAGCATCTTGTGATGGTAACCTCTGGTTATGAGACCGCCTTCATGTCAGCCTACCTTAGAGTTTAGGATCTGAGACCGCCCTCGTGTTGGCTTTCCTTTGAAAATGCATTTTGTGATGGTAACCTCTGGTTATGAGATCGCCTTCATGTCGGCCTACCTTAGAGTTTAGGATCTGAGACTGCCCTCGTGTCGGCTTTCCTTCTAAAATCCATCATGTGATGGTACCTTCTGGTTATGAGACCGCCTTCGTGTCAGCCTACCTTAGAGTTTAGGATCTGAGACCGCCCTCGTGTCGGCTTTCTTTTGAGAATGCATCTTGTGATGGTAACCTCTGGTTATGAGACTGCCTTTATGTCGGCCTACCTTAGAGTTTAGGATCTGAGACCGCCCTCGTGTCGGCTTTCCTTTTGAAAATCCATCTTGTGAGGGTAACATCTTGTTATGATACCGCCTTCGTGTCGGCCTATCTTATAGTTTAGGATCTGAGACCGTCCTCGTGTCGGCTTTCCTTCTAAAATCCATCATGTGATGGTACCTTCTGGTTATGAGACCACCTTCGTGTCAGCCTACCTTAGAGTTTAGGATCTGAGACCGCCCTCGTGTCGGCTTTCCTTTGAAAATGCATTTTGTGATGGTAACCTCTGGTTATGAGATCGCCTTCATGTCGGCCTACCTTAGAGTTTAGGATCTGAGACCGCCCTCGTGTCGGCTTTCCTTCTAAAATCCATCATGTGATGGTACCTTCTGGTTATGAGACCGCCTTCGTGTCAGCCTACCTTAGAGTTTAGGATCTGAGACCGCCCTCGTGTCGGCTTTCTTTTGAGAATGCATCTTGTGATGGTAACCTCTGGTTATGAGACCGCCTTCATGTCAGCCTACCTTAGAGTTTAGGATCTGAGACCGCCCTCGTGTCGACTTTCCTTTGAAAATGCATTTTGTGATGGTAACCTCTGGTTATGAGATCGCCTTCATGTCGGCCTACCTTAGAGTTTAGGATCTAAGACCGCCCTTGTGTCGGCTTTCCTTCTAAAATCCATCATGTGATGGTACCTTCTGGTTATGAGACCGCCTTCGTGTCAGCCTACCTTAGAGTTTAGGATCTGAGACCGCCCTCGTGTCGGCTTTCTTTTGAGAATGCATCTTGTGATGGTAACCTCTGGCTATGAGACCGCCTTCATGTCGGCCTACCTTAGAGTTTAGGATCTGAGACCGCCCTTGTGTTGGCTTTCCTTCTAAAATCCATCTTGTGATGGTACCCTCTGGTTATGAGACCGTCTTCGTGTCGGCGTACCTTAGAGTTTAGGATCTGAGACTGTCCTCGTGTCAGCTTTCCTTTTGAAAATCCATCTTGTTATGGTAACCTCTAGTTATGAGACCGCCATCGTGTCGGCCTACCTTAGAGTTTTGGATCTGAGACCATCCTCGTGTCGGCTTTCTTTCTAAAATCCATCATGTGATGGTACCTTCTGGTTATGAGACCGCCTTCGTGTCGGCCTACCTTAGAGTTTAGGATCTGAGACCGCCCTCGTGTCAGCTTTCCTTCTAAAATCCATCTTGTGATGGTACCCTCTGGTTATGAGACCGCCTTCGTGTCGGCGTACCTTAGAGTTTAGGATCTGAGACCGTCCTCGTGTCGGCTTTCCTTTTGAAAATCCATCTTGTGATGGTAACCTCTGGTTATGAGACCGCCATCGTGTCGGCCTACCTTAGAGTTTAGGATCTGAGACAGCCCTCGTGTCGGGTTTCCTTCTAAAATCCATCTTGTGATGGTACCTTCTGGTTATGAGACCGCCTTCGTGTCGGCCTACCTTAGAGTTTAGGATCTGAGACCGCCCTCGTGTCGGCTTTCTTTTGAGAATGCATCTAGTGATGGTAACCTCTGGTTATGAGACCGCCTTCATGTCCGCCTACCTTAGAGTTTAGGATCTGAGACCGCCCTCGTGTCGGCTTTCCTTCTAAAATCCATCTTGTGAAGGTACCCTCTGGTTATGAGACCGCATTTATGTCGGCCTACCTTAGAGTTTAGGATCTGAGACTGCCCTCGTGTCGGCTTTCCTTCTAAAATCCATCATGTGATGGTACCTTCTGGTTATGAGACCGCCTTCGTGTTGGCCTACCTTAGAGTTTAGGATCTGAGACCGCCCTCGTGTCGGCTTTCTTTTGAGAATGCATCTAGTGATGGTAACCTCTGGCTATGAGACCGCCTTCATGTCGGCCTACCTTAGAGTTTAGGATCTGAGACCGCCCTTGTGTTGGCTTTCCTTCTAAAATCCATCTTGTGATGGTACCCTCTGGTTATGAGACCGTCTTCGTGTCGGCGTACCTTAGAGTTTAGGATCTGAGACTGTCCTCGTGTCGGCTTTCCTTCTAAAATCCATCATGTGATGGAACCTTCTGGTTATGAGACCGCTTCGTGTCGGCCTATCTTATAGTTTTGGATGTGAGACCGCCCTCATGTGGGCTTTCCTTCTAAAATCCATCATGTGATGGTACCTTCTGGTTATGAAACCGCCTTCGTGTCAGCCTACCTTAGAGTTTAGGATCTGAGACCGCCCTCGTGTCGGCTTTCCTTTGAAAATGTATTTTGTGATGGTAACCTCTGGTTATGAGACCGCCTTCATGATGGCCTACCTTAGAGTTTAGGATCTGAGACCGCCCTCGTGTCGGCTTTCCTTCTAAAATCCATCATGTGATGGTACCTTCTGGTTATGAGACCGCCTTCGTGTCAGCCTACCTTAGAGTTTAGGATCTGAGACCGCCGTCGTGTCGGCTTTCCTTTGAAAATGTATTTTGTGATGGTAACCTCTGGTTATGAGACCGCCTTCATGATGGCCTACCTTAGAGTTTAGGATCTGAGACCGCCCTCGTGTCGGTTTTCCTTCTAAAATCCATCTTGTGATGGTACCCTCTGGTTATGAGACCGCCTTCGTGTCAGCGTACCTTAGAGTTTAGGATCTGAGACCGTCCTCGTGTCGGCTTTCCTTTTGAAAATCCATCTTGTGATGGTAACCTCTGGTTATGAGACCGCCATCGTGTCGGCCTACCTTAGAGTTTAGGATCTGAGACAGCCCTCGTGTCGGGTTTCCTTCTAAAATCCATCTTGTGATGGTACCTTCTGGTTATGAGACCGCCTTCGTGTCGGCCTACCTTAGAGTTTAGGATCTGAGACCGCCCTCGTGTCGGCTTTCTTTTGAGAATGCATCTTGTGATGGTAACCTCTGGTTATGAGACCGCCTTCATGTCAGCCTACCTTAGAGTTTAGGATCTGAGACCGCCCTCGTGTCGGCTTTCCTTCTGAAATCTATCTTGTGAAGGTACCCTCTGGTTATGAGACCGCCTTCGTGTCGCGTACCTTAGAGTTTAGGTTCTGAGACCGTCCTCGTGTTGGCTTTCCTTTTGAAAATCCATCTTGTGATGGTAACCTCTAGTCATGAGACCGTCATCGTGTCGGCCTACCTTGGAGTTTAGGATCTGAGACCGCCCTCGTGTCGGCTTTCCTTCTGAAATCTATCTTGTGAAGGTACCCTCTGGTTAAGAGACCGCCTTCGTGTCGGCGTACCTTAGAGTTTAGGTTCTGAGACCGTCCTCGTGTCGGCTTTCCTTTTGAAAATGCATTTTGTAATGGTAACCTCTGGTTATGAGACCGCCTTTATGTCGGCCTACCTTAGAGTTTAGGATCTGAGACCGCCCTCGTGTCGGCTTTCCTTCTAAAATCCATCATGTGATGGTACCTTCTGGTTATGAGACCGCCTTCGTGTCGGCCTACCTTAGAGTTTAGGATCTGAGACCGTCCTCGTGTCGGCTTTCCTTCTAAAATCCATCATGTGATGGAACCTTCTGGTTATGAGACCGCCTTCGTGTCAGCCTACCTTAGAGTTTAGGATCTGAGACCGCCCTCGTGTCGGCTTTCTTTTGAGAAAGCATCTTGTGATGGTAACCTCTGGTTATGAGACCGCCTTCATGTCAGCCTACCTTAGAGTTTAGGATCTGAGACCGCCCTCGTGTTGGCTTTCCTTTGAAAATGCATTTTGTGAAGGTAACCTCTGGTTATGAGATCGCCTTCATGTCGGCCTACCTTAGAGTTTAGGATCTGAGACTGCCCTCGTGTCGGCTTTCCTTCTAAAATCCATCATGTGATGGTACCTTCTGGTTATGAGACCGCCTTCGTGTCAGCCTACCTTAGAGTTTAGGATCTGAGACCGCCCTCGTGTCGGCTTTCTTTTGAGAATGCATCTTGTGATGGTAACCTCTGGTTATGAGACCGCCTTCATGTCGGCCTACCTTAGAGTTTAGGATCTGAGACCGCCCTCGTGTCGGCTTTCCTTTGAAAATGCATTTTGTGATGGTAACCTCTGGTTATGAGATCGCCTTCATGTCGGCCTACCTTAGAGTTTAGGATCTGAGACCGCCCTCGTGTCGGCTTTCCTTCTAAAATTCATCATGTGATGGTACCTTCTGGTTATGAGACCGCCTTCGTGTCAGCCTGCCTTAGAGTTTAGGATCTGAGACCGCCCTCGTGTCGGCTTTCCTTCTAAAATCCATCTTGTGAAGGTACCCTCTGGTTATGAGACCGCCTTCGTGTCGGCGTACCTTAGAGTTTAGGTTCTGAGACCGTCCTCGTGTCGGCTTTCCTTTTGAAAATGCATTTTGTAATGGTAACCTCTGGTTATGAGACCGCCTTTATGTCGGCCTACCTTAGAGTTTAGGATCTGAGACTGCCCTCGTGTCGGCTTTCCTTCTAAAATCCATCATGTGATGGTACCTTCTGGTTATGAGACCGCCTTCGTGTCGGCCTACCTTAGAGTTTAGGATCTGAGACCGCCCTCGTGTCGGCTTTCTTTTGAGAATGCATCTAGTGATGGTAACCTCTGGCTATGAGACCGCCTTCATGTCGGCCTACCTTAGAGTTTAGGATCTGAGACCGCCCTTGTGTTGGCTTTCCTTCTAAAATCCATCTTGTGATGGTACCCTCTGGTTATGAGACCGTCTTCGTGTCGGCGTACCTTAGAGTTTAGGATCTGAGACTGTCCTCGTGTCGGCTTTCCTTCTAAAATCCATCATGTGATGGAACCTTCTGGTTATGAGACCGCTTCGTGTCGGCCTATCTTATAGTTTTGGATGTGAGACCGCCCTCATGTGGGCTTTCCTTCTAAAATCCATCATGTGATGGTACCTTCTGGTTATGAAACCGCCTTCGTGTCAGCCTACCTTAGAGTTTAGGATCTGAGACCGCCCTCGTGTCGGCTTTCCTTTGAAAATGTATTTTGTGATGGTAACCTCTGGTTATGAGACCGCCTTCATGATGGCCTACCTTAGAGTTTAGGATCTGAGACCGCCCTCGTGTCGGCTTTCCTTCTAAAATCCATCATGTGATGGTACCTTCTGGTTATGAGACCGCCTTCGTGTCAGCCTACCTTAGAGTTTAGGATCTGAGACCGCCGTCGTGTCGGCTTTCCTTTGAAAATGTATTTTGTGATGGTAACCTCTGGTTATGAGACCGCCTTCATGATGGCCTACCTTAGAGTTTAGGATCTGAGACCGCCCTCGTGTCGGTTTTCCTTCTAAAATCCATCTTGTGATGGTACCCTCTGGTTATGAGACCGCCTTCGTGTCAGCGTACCTTAGAGTTTAGGATATGAGACCGTCCTCGTGTCGGCTTTCTTTTTGAAAATCCATCTTGTGATGGTAACCTCTGGTTATGAAACCGCCTTTGTGTCGGCCTACCTTAGAGTTTAGGATCTGAGACCGCCCTCGTGTCGGCTTTCTTTTGAGAATGCATCTTGTGATGGTAACCTCTGGTTATGAGACCGCCTTCATGTCAGCCTACCTTAGAGTTTAGGATCTGAGACCGCCCTCGTGTCGGCTTTCCTTCTGAAATCTATCTTGTGAAGGTACCCTCTGGTTATGAGACCGCCTTCGTGTCGGCGTACCTTAGAGTTTAGGTTCTGAGACCGTCCTCGTGTTGGCTTTCCTTTTGAAAATCCATCTTGTGATGGTAACCTCTAGTCATGAGACCGTCATCGTGTCGGCCTACCTTGGAGTTTAGGATCTAAGACCGCCCTCGTGTCGGCTTTCCTTCTGAAATCTATCTTGTGAAGGTACCCTCTGGTTATGAGACCGCCTTCGTGTCGGCGTACCTTAGAGTTTAGGTTCTGAGACCGTCCTCGTGTCGGCTTTCCTTTTGAAAATGCATTTTGTAATGGTAACCTCTGGTTATGAGACCGCCTTTATGTCGGCCTACCTTAGAGTTTAGGATCTGAGACCGCCCTCGTGTCGGCTTTCCTTCTAAAATCCATCATGTGATGGTACCTTCTGGTTATGAGACCGCCTTCGTGTCGGCCTACCTTAGAGTTTAGGATCTGAGACCGTCCTCGTGTCGGCTTTCCTTCTAAAATCCATCATGTGATGGAGCCTTCTGGTTATGAGACCGCCTTCGTGTCAGCCTACCTTAGAGTTTAGGATCTGAGACCGCCCTCGTGTCGGCTTTCTTTTGAGAAAGCATCTTGTGATGGTAACCTCTGGTTATGAGACCGCCTTCATGTCAGCCTACCTTAGAGTTTAGGATCTGAGACCGCCCTCGTGTTGGCTTTCCTTTGAAAATGCATTTTGTGATGGTAACCTCTGGTTATGAGATCGCCTTCATGTCGGCCTACCTTAGAGTTTAGGATCTGAGACTGCCCTCGTGTCGGCTTTCCTTCTAAAATCCATCATGTGATGGTACCTTCTGGTTATGAGACCGCCTTCGTGTCAGCCTACCTTAGAGTTTAGGATCTGAGACCGCCCTCGTGTCGGCTTTCTTTTGAGAATGCATCTTGTGATGGTAACCTCTGGTTATGAGACCGCCTTCATGTCGGCCTACCTTAGAGTTTAGGATCTGAGACCGCCCTCGTGTCGGCTTTCCTTTGAAAATGCATTTTGTGATGGTAACCTCTGGTTATGAGATCGCCTTCATGTCGGCCTACCTTAGAGTTTAGGATCTGAGACCGCCCTCGTGTCGGCTTTCCTTCTAAAATTCATCATGTGATGGTACCTTCTGGTTATGAGACCGCCTTCGTGTCAGCCTGCCTTAGAGTTTAGGATCTGAGACCGCCCTCGTGTCGGCTTTCCTTCTAAAATCCATCTTGTGAAGGTACCCTCTGGTTATGAGACCGCCTTCGTGTCGGCGTACCTTAGAGTTTAGGTTCTGAGACCGTCCTCGTGTCGGCTTTCCTTTTGAAAATGCATTTTGTAATGGTAACCTCTGGTTATGAGACCGCCTTTATGTCGGCCTACCTTAGAGTTTAGGATCTGAGACTGCCCTCGTGTCGGCTTTCCTTCTAAAATCCATCATGTGATGGTACCTTCTGGTTATGAGACCGCCTTCGTGTCGGCCTACCTTAGAGTTTAGGATCTGAGACCGCCCTCGTGTCGGCTTTCTTTTGAGAATGCATCTAGTGATGGTAACCTCTGGCTATGAGACCGCCTTCATGTCGGCCTACCTTAGAGTTTAGGATCTGAGACCGCCCTTGTGTTGGCTTTCCTTCTAAAATCCATCTTGTGATGGTACCCTCTGGTTATGAGACCGTCTTCGTGTCGGCGTACCTTAGAGTTTAGGATCTGAGACTGTCCTCGTGTCGGCTTTCCTTCTAAAATCCATCATGTGATGGAACCTTCTGGTTATGAGACCGCTTCGTGTCGGCCTATCTTATAGTTTTGGATGTGAGACCGCCCTCATGTGGGCTTTCCTTCTAAAATCCATCATGTGATGGTACCTTGTGGTTATGAAACCGCCTTCGTGTCAGCCTACCTTAGAGTTTAGGATCTGAGACCGCCCTCGTGTCGGCTTTCCTTTGAAAATGTATTTAGTGATGGTAACCTCTGGTTATGAGACCGCCTTCATGATGGCCTACCTTAGAGGTTAGGATCTGAGACCGCCCTCGTGTCGGCTTTCCTTCTAAAATCCATCATGTGATGGTACCTTCTGGTTATGAGACCGCCTTCGTGTCAGCCTACCTTAGAGTTTAGGATCTGAGACCGCCGTCGTGTCGGCTTTCCTTTGAAAATGTATTTTGTGATGGTAACCTCTGGTTATGAGACCGCCTTCATGATGGCCTACCTTAGAGTTTAGGATCTGAGACCGCCCTCGTGTCGGTTTTCCTTCTAAAATCCATCTTGTGATGGTACCCTCTGGTTATGAGACCGCCTTCGGTCAGCGTACCTTAGAGTTTAGGATATGAGACCGTCCTCGTGTCGGCTTTCTTTTTGAAAATCCATCTTGTGATGGTAACCTCTGGTTATTAAACCGCCTTTGTGTCGGCCTACCTTAGAGTTTAGGATCTGAGACCGCCCTCGTGTCGGCTTTCTTTTGAGAATGCATCTTGTGATGGTAACCTCTGGTTATGAGACCGCCTTCATGTCAGCCTACCTTAGAGTTTAGGATCTGAGACCGCCCTCGTGTCGGCTTTCCTTCTGAAATCTATCTTGTGAAGGTACCCTCTGGTTATGAGACCGCCTTCGTGTCGGCATACCTTAGAGTTTAGGTTCTGAGACCGTCCTCGTGTTGGCTTTCCTTTTGAAAATCCATCTTGTGATGGTAACCTCTAGTCATGAGACCGTCATCGTGTCGGCCTACCTTGGAGTTTAGGATCTGAGACCGCCCTCGTGTCGGCTTTCCTTCTGAAATCTATCTTGTGAAGGTACCCTCTGGTTATGAGACCGCCTTCGTGTCGGCGTACCTTAGAGTTTAGGTTCTGAGACCGTCCTCGTGTCGGCTTTCCTTTTGAAAATGCATTTTGTAATGGTAACCTCTGGTTATGAGACCGCCTTTATGTCGGCCTACCTTAGAGTTTAGGATCTGAGACCGCCCTCGTGTCGGCTTTCCTTCTAAAATCCATCATGTGATGGTACCTTCTGGTTATGAGACCGCCTTCGTGTCGGCCTACCTTAGAGTTTAGGATCTGAGACCGTCCTCGTGTCGGCTTTCCTTCTAAAATCCATCATGTGATGGAGCCTTCTGGTTATGAGACCGCCTTCGTGTCAGCCTACCTTAGAGTTTAGGATCTGAGACCGCCCTCGTGTCGGCTTTCCTTCTAAAATCCATCATGTGATGGTACCTTCTGGTTATGAGACCGCCTTCGTGTCGGCCTACCTTAGAGTTTAGGATCTGAGACCGTCCTCGTGTCGGCTTTCCTTCTAAAATCCATCATGTGATGGAGCCTTCTGGTTATGAGACCGCCTTCGTGTCAGCCTACCTTAGAGTTTAGGATCTGAGACCGCCCTCGTGTCGGCTTTCTTTTGAGAAAGCATCTTGTGATGGTAACCTCTGGTTATGAGACCGCCTTCATGTCAGCCTACCTTAGAGTTTAGGATCTGAGACCGCCCTCGTGTTGGCTTTCCTTTGAAAATGCATTTTGTGATGGTAACCTCTGGTTATGAGATCGCCTTCATGTCGGCCTACCTTAGAGTTTAGGATCTGAGACTGCCCTCGTGTCGGCTTTCCTTCTAAAATCCATCATGTGATGGTACCTTCTGGTTATGAGACCGCCTTCGTGTCAGCCTACCTTAGAGTTTAGGATCTGAGACCGCCCTCGTGTCGGCTTTCTTTTGAGAATGCATCTTGTGATGGTAACCTCTGGTTATGAGACCGCCTTCATGTCGGCCTACCTTAGAGTTTAGGATCTGAGACCGCCCTCGTGTCGGCTTTCCTTTGAAAATGCATTTTGTGATGGTAACCTCTGGTTATGAGATCGCCTTCATGTCGGCCTACCTTAGAGTTTAGGATCTGAGACCGCCCTCGTGTCGGCTTTCCTTCTAAAATTCATCATGTGATGGTACCTTCTGGTTATGAGACCGCCTTCGTGTCAGCCTGCCTTAGAGTTTAGGATCTGAGACCGCCCTCGTGTCGGCTTTCCTTCTAAAATCCATCTTGTGAAGGTACCCTCTGGTTATGAGACCGCCTTCGTGTCGGCGTACCTTAGAGTTTAGGTTCTGAGACCGTCCTCGTGTCGGCTTTCCTTTTGAAAATGCATTTTGTAATGGTAACCTCTGGTTATGAGACCGCCTTTATGTCGGCCTACCTTAGAGTTTAGGATCTGAGACTGCCCTCGTGTCGGCTTTCCTTCTAAAATCCATCATGTGATGGTACCTTCTGGTTATGAGACCGCCTTCGTGTCGGCCTACCTTAGAGTTTAGGATCTGAGACCGCCCTCGTGTCGGCTTTCTTTTGAGAATGCATCTAGTGATGGTAACCTCTGGCTATGAGACCGCCTTCATGTCGGCCTACCTTAGAGTTTAGGATCTGAGACCGCCCTTGTGTTGGCTTTCCTTCTAAAATCCATCTTGTGATGGTACCCTCTGGTTATGAGACCGTCTTCGTGTCGGCGTACCTTAGAGTTTAGGATCTGAGACTGTCCTCGTGTCGGCTTTCCTTCTAAAATCCATCATGTGATGGAACCTTCTGGTTATGAGACCGCTTCGTGTCGGCCTATCTTATAGTTTTGGATGTGAGACCGCCCTCATGTGGGCTTTCCTTCTAAAATCCATCATGTGATGGTACCTTGTGGTTATGAAACCGCCTTCGTGTCAGCCTACCTTAGAGTTTAGGATCTGAGACCGCCCTCGTGTCGGCTTTCCTTTGAAAATGTATTTAGTGATGGTAACCTCTGGTTATGAGACCGCCTTCATGATGGCCTACCTTAGAGGTTAGGATCTGAGACCGCCCTCGTGTCGGCTTTCCTTCTAAAATCCATCATGTGATGGTACCTTCTGGTTATGAGACCGCCTTCGTGTCAGCCTACCTTAGAGTTTAGGATCTGAGACCGCCGTCGTGTCGGCTTTCCTTTGAAAATGTATTTTGTGATGGTAACCTCTGGTTATGAGACCGCCTTCATGATGGCCTACCTTAGAGTTTAGGATCTGAGACCGCCCTCGTGTCGGTTTTCCTTCTAAAATCCATCTTGTGATGGTACCCTCTGGTTATGAGACCGCCTTCGGTCAGCGTACCTTAGAGTTTAGGATATGAGACCGTCCTCGTGTCGGCTTTCTTTTTGAAAATCCATCTTGTGATGGTAACCTCTGGTTATTAAACCGCCTTTGTGTCGGCCTACCTTAGAGTTTAGGATCTGAGACCGCCCTCGTGTCGGCTTTCTTTTGAGAATGCATCTTGTGATGGTAACCTCTGGTTATGAGACCGCCTTCATGTCAGCCTACCTTAGAGTTTAGGATCTGAGACCGCCCTCGTGTCGGCTTTCCTTCTGAAATCTATCTTGTGAAGGTACCCTCTGGTTATGAGACCGCCTTCGTGTCGGCATACCTTAGAGTTTAGGTTCTGAGACCGTCCTCGTGTTGGCTTTCCTTTTGAAAATCCATCTTGTGATGGTAACCTCTAGTCATGAGACCGTCATC
This sequence comes from Lathyrus tuberosus, assembly GCA_022829125.1. Lineage (NCBI taxonomy): Eukaryota > Viridiplantae > Streptophyta > Magnoliopsida > Fabales > Fabaceae > Lathyrus > Lathyrus tuberosus. The sequence goes on from JALAZF010000038.1 coordinate 13,336,445, forward strand.
GTGTCGGCCTACCTTGGAGTTTAGGATCTGAGACCGCCCTCGTGTCGGCTTTCCTTCTGAAATCTATCTTGTGAAGGTACCCTCTGGTTATGAGACCGCCTTCGTGTCGGCGTACCTTAGAGTTTAGGTTCTGAGACCGCCCTCGTGTTGGCTTTCCTTTGAAAATGCATTTTGTGATGGTAACCTCTGGTTATGAGATCGCCTTCATGTCGGCCTACCTTAGAGTTTAGGATCTGAGACTGCCCTCGTGTCGGCTTTCCTTCTAAAATCCATCATGTGATGGTACCTTCTGGTTATGAGACCGCCTTCGTGTCAGCCTACCTTAGAGTTTAGGATCTGAGACCGCCCTCGTGTCGGCTTTCTTTTGAGAATGCATCTTGTGATGGTAACCTCTGGTTATGAGACCGCCTTCATGTCGGCCTACCTTAGAGTTTAGGATCTGAGACCGCCCTCGTGTCGGCTTTCCTTTGAAAATGCATTTTGTGATGGTAACCTCTGGTTATGAGATCGCCTTCATGTCGGCCTACCTTAGAGTTTAGGATCTGAGACTGCCCTCGTGTCGGCTTTCCTTCTAAAATCCATCATGTGATGGTACCTTCTGGTTATGAGACCGCCTTCGTGTCAGCCTACCTTAGAGTTTAGGATCTGAGACCGCCTTCGTGTCGGCTTTCCTTTGAAAATGCATCTTGTGATGGTAACCTCTGGTTATGAGACCGCCTTCATGTCAGCCTACCTTAGAGTTTAGGATCTGAGACCGCCCTCGTGTCGGCTTTCCTTTGAAAATGCATTTTGTGATGGTAACCTCTGGTTATGAGATCGCCTTCATGTCGGCCTACCTTAGAGTTTAGGATCTGAGACTGCCCTCGTGTCGGCTTTCCTTCTAAAATCCATCATGTGATGGTACCTTCTGGTTATGAGACCGCCTTCGTGTCAGCCTACCTTAGAGTTTAGGATCTGAGACCGCCCTCGTGTCGGCTTTCCTTTGAAAATGCATCTTGTGATGGTAACCTCTGGTTATGAGACCGCCTTCATGTCAGCCTACCTTAGAGTTTAGGATCTGAGACCGCCCTCGTGTTGGCTTTCCTTTGAAAATGCATTTTGTGATGGTAACCTCTGGTTATGAGATCGCCTTCATGTCGGCCTACCTTAGAGTTTAGGATCTGAGACTGCCCTCGTGTCGGCTTTCCTTCTAAAATCCATCTTGTGATGGTACCCTCTGGTTATGAGACCGCCTTCGGTCAGCGTACCTTAGAGTTTAGGATATGAGACCGTCCTCGTGTCGGCTTTCTTTTTGAAAATCCATCTTGTGATGGTAACCTCTGGTTATTAAACCGCCTTTGTGTCGGCCTACCTTAGAGTTTAGGATCTGAGACCGCCCTCGTGTCGGCTTTCTTTTGAGAATGCATCTTGTGATGGTAACCTCTGGTTATGAGACCGCCTTCATGTCAGCCTACCTTAGAGTTTAGGATCTGAGACCGCCCTCGTGTCGGCTTTCCTTCTGAAATCTATCTTGTGAAGGTACCCTCTGGTTATGAGACCGCCTTCGTGTCGGCATACCTTAGAGTTTAGGTTCTGAGACCGTCCTCGTGTTGGCTTTCCTTTTGAAAATCCATCTTGTGATGGTAACCTCTAGTCATGAGACCGTCATCGTGTCGGCCTACCTTGGAGTTTAGGATCTGAGACCGCCCTCGTGTCGGCTTTCCTTCTGAAATCTATCTTGTGAAGGTACCCTCTGGTTATGAGACCGCCTTCGTGTCGGCGTACCTTAGAGTTTAGGTTCTGAGACCGCCCTCGTGTTGGCTTTCCTTTGAAAATGCATTTTGTGATGGTAACCTCTGGTTATGAGATCGCCTTCATGTCGGCCTACCTTAGAGTTTAGGATCTGAGACTGCCCTCGTGTCGGCTTTCCTTCTAAAATCCATCATGTGATGGTACCTTCTGGTTATGAGACCGCCTTCGTGTCAGCCTACCTTAGAGTTTAGGATCTGAGACCGCCCTCGTGTCGGCTTTCTTTTGAGAATGCATCTTGTGATGGTAACCTCTGGTTATGAGACCGCCTTCATGTCGGCCTACCTTAGAGTTTAGGATCTGAGACCGCCCTCGTGTCGGCTTTCCTTTGAAAATGCATTTTGTGATGGTAACCTCTGGTTATGAGATCGCCTTCATGTCGGCCTACCTTAGAGTTTAGGATCTGAGACTGCCCTCGTGTCGGCTTTCCTTCTAAAATCCATCATGTGATGGTACCTTCTGGTTATGAGACCGCCTTCGTGTCAGCCTACCTTAGAGTTTAGGATCTGAGACCGCCTTCGTGTCGGCTTTCCTTTGAAAATGCATCTTGTGATGGTAACCTCTGGTTATGAGACCGCCTTCATGTCAGCCTACCTTAGAGTTTAGGATCTGAGACCGCCCTCGTGTCGGCTTTCCTTTGAAAATGCATTTTGTGATGGTAACCTCTGGTTATGAGATCGCCTTCATGTCGGCCTACCTTAGAGTTTAGGATCTGAGACTGCCCTCGTGTCGGCTTTCCTTCTAAAATCCATCATGTGATGGTACCTTCTGGTTATGAGACCGCCTTCGTGTCAGCCTACCTTAGAGTTTAGGATCTGAGACCGCCCTCGTGTCGGCTTTCCTTTGAAAATGCATCTTGTGATGGTAACCTCTGGTTATGAGACCGCCTTCATGTCAGCCTACCTTAGAGTTTAGGATCTGAGACCGCCCTCGTGTTGGCTTTCCTTTGAAAATGCATTTTGTGATGGTAACCTCTGGTTATGAGATCGCCTTCATGTCGGCCTACCTTAGAGTTTAGGATCTGAGACTGCCCTCGTGTCGGCTTTCCTTCTAAAATCCATCATGTGATGGTACCTTCTGGTTATGAGACCGCCTTCGTGTCAGCCTACCTTAGAGTTTAGGATCTGAGACCGCCCTCGTGTCGGCTTTCTTTTGAGAATGCATCTTGTGATGGTAACCTCTGGTTATGAGACCGCCTTCATGTCGGCCTACCTTAGAGTTTAGGATCTGAGACCGCCCTCGTGTCGGCTTTCCTTTGAAAATGCATTTTGTGATGGTAACCTTTGGTTATGAGATCGCCTTCATGTCGGCCTACCTTAGAGTTTAGGATCTGAGACCGCCCTCGTGTCGGCTTTCCTTCTGAAATCTATCTTGTGAAGGTACCCTCTGGTTATGAGACCGCCTTCGTGTCGGCGTACCTTAGAGTTTAGGTTCTGAGACCGTCCTCGTGTCGGCTTTCCTTTTGAAAATGCATTTTGTAATGGTAACCTCTGGTTATGAGACCGCCTTTATGTCGGCCTACCTTAGAGTTTAGGATCTGAGACCGCCCTCGTGTCGGCTTTCCTTCTAAAATCCATCATGTGATGGTACCTTCTGGTTATGAGACCGCCTTCGTGTCGGCCTACCTTAGAGTTTAGGATCTGAGACCGTCCTCGTGTCGGCTTTCCTTCTAAAATCCATCATGTGATGGAACCTTCTGGTTATGAGACCGCCTTCGTGTCAGCCTACCTTAGAGTTTAGGATCTGAGACCGCCCTCGTGTCGGCTTTCTTTTGAGAAAGCATCTTGTGATGGTAACCTCTGGTTATGAGACCGCCTTCATGTCAGCCTACCTTAGAGTTTAGGATCTGAGACCGCCCTCGTGTTGGCTTTCCTTTGAAAATGCATTTTGTGATGGTAACCTCTGGTTATGAGATCGCCTTCATGTCGGCCTACCTTAGAGTTTAGGATCTGAGACCGCCCTCGTGTCGGCTTTCCTTCTAAAATCCATCATGTGATGGTACCTTCTGGTTATGAGACCGCCTTCGTGTCAGCCTACCTTAGAGTTTAGGATCTGAGACCGCCCTCGTGTCGGCTTTCTTTTGAGAATGCATCTTGTGATGGTAACCTCTGGTTATGAGACCGCCTTCATGTCGGCCTACCTTAGAGTTTAGGATCTGAGACCGCCTTCGTGTCGGCTTTCCTTTGAAAATGTATTTTGTGATGGTAACCTCTGGTTATGAGATCGCCTTCATGTCGGCCTACCTTAGAGTTTAGGATCTGAGACCGCCCTCGTGTCGGCTTTCCTTCTAAAATCCATCATGTGATGGTACCTTCTGGTTATGAGACCGCCTTCGTGTCAGCCTACCTTAGAGTTTAGGATCTGAGACCGCCCTCGTGTCGGCTTTCCTTCTAAAATCCATCTTGTGAAGGTACCCTCTGGTTATGAGACCGCCTTCGTGTCGGCGTACCTTAGAGTTTAGGTTCTGAGACCGTCCTCGTGTCGGCTTTCCTTTTGAAAATGCATTTTGTAATGGTAACCTCTGGTTATGAAACCGCCTTTATGTCGGCCTACCTTAGAGTTTAGGATCTGAGACCGCCCTCGTGTCGGCTTTCCTTCTAAAATCCATCATGTGATGGTACCTTCTGGTTATGAGACCGCCTTCGTGTCGGCCTACCTTAGAGTTTAGGATCTGAGACCGTCCTCGTGTCGGCTTTCCTTCTAAAATCCATCATGTGATGGAACCTTCTGGTTATGAGACCGCCTTCGTGTCAGCCTGCCTTAGAGTTTAGGATCTGAGACCGCCCTCGTGTCGGCTTTCTTTTGAGAAAGCATCTTGTGATGGTAACCTCTGGTTATGAGACCGCCTTCATGTCAGCCTACCTTAGAGTTTAGGATCTGAGACCGCCCTCGTGTTGGCTTTCCTTTGAAAATGCATTTTGTGATGGTAACCTCTGGTTATGAGATCGCCTTCATGTCGGCCTACCTTAGAGTTTAGGATCTGAGACTGCCCTCGTGTCGGCTTTCCTTCTAAAATCCATCATGTGATGGTACCTTCTGGTTATGAGACCGCCTTCGTGTCAGCCTACCTTAGAGTTTAGGATCTGAGACCGCCCTCGTGTCGGCTTTCTTTTGAGAATGCATCTTGTGATGGTAACCTCTGGTTATGAGACCGCCTTCATGTCGGCCTACCTTAGAGTTTAGGATCTGAGACCGCCCTCGTGTCGGCTTTCCTTTGAAAATGCATTTTGTGATGGTAACCTCTGGTTATGAGATCGCCTTCATGTCGGCCTACCTTAGAGTTTAGGATCTGAGACTGCCCTCGTGTCGGCTTTCCTTCTAAAATCCATCATGTGATGGTACCTTCTGGTTATGAGACCGCCTTCGTGTCAGCCTACCTTAGAGTTTAGGATCTGAGACCGCCCTCGTGTCGGCTTTCTTTTGAGAATGCATCTTGTGATGGTAACCTTTGGTTATGAGACCGCCTTTATGTCGGCCTACCTTAGAGTTTAGGATCTGAGACCGCCCTCGTGTCGGCTTTCCTTTTGAAAATCCATCTTGTGAGGGTAACCTCTTGTTATGATACCGCCTTCGTGTCGGCCTATCTTATAGTTTAGGATCTGAGACCGTCCTCGTGTCGGCTTTCCTTCTAAAATCCATCATGTGATGGTACCTTCTGGTTATGAGACCGCCTTCGTGTCAGCCTACCTTAGAGTTTAGGATCTGAGACCGCCTTCGTGTCGGCTTTCCTTTGAAAATGCATCTTGTGATGGTAACCTCTGGTTATGAGACCGCCTTCATGTCAGCCTACCTTAGAGTTTAGGATCTGAGACCGCCCTCGTGTCGGCTTTCCTTTGAAAATGCATTTTGTGATGGTAACCTCTGGTTATGAGATCGCCTTCATGTCGGCCTACCTTAGAGTTTAGGATCTGAGACTGCCCTCGTGTCGGCTTTCCTTCTAAAATCCATCATGTGATGGTACCTTCTGGTTATGAGACCGCCTTCGTGTCAGCCTACCTTAGAGTTTAGGATCTGAGACCGCCCTCGTGTCGGCTTTCCTTTGAAAATGCATCTTGTGATGGTAACCTCTGGTTATGAGACCGCCTTCATGTCAGCCTACCTTAGAGTTTAGGATCTGAGACCGCCCTCGTGTTGGCTTTCCTTTGAAAATGCATTTTGTGATGGTAACCTCTGGTTATGAGATCGCCTTCATGTCGGCCTACCTTAGAGTTTAGGATCTGAGACTGCCCTCGTGTCGGCTTTCCTTCTAAAATCCATCATGTGATGGTACCTTCTGGTTATGAGACCGCCTTCGTGTCAGCCTACCTTAGAGTTTAGGATCTGAGACCGCCCTCGTGTCGGCTTTCTTTTGAGAATGCATCTTGTGATGGTAACCTCTGGTTATGAGACCGCCTTCATGTCGGCCTACCTTAGAGTTTAGGATCTGAGACCGCCCTCGTGTCGGCTTTCCTTTGAAAATGCATTTTGTGATGGTAACCTTTGGTTATGAGATCGCCTTCATGTCGGCCTACCTTAGAGTTTAGGATCTGAGACCGCCCTCGTGTCGGCTTTCCTTCTAAAATCCATCATGTGATGGTACCTTCTGGTTATGAGACCGCCTTCGTGTCAGCCTACCTTAGAGTTTAGGATCTGAGACCGCCCTAGTGTCGGCTTTCTTTTGAGAATGCATCTTGTGATGGTAACCTTTGGTTATGAGACCGCCTTTATGTCAGCCTACCTTAGAGTTTAGGATCTGAGACCGCCCTCGTGTCGGTTTTCCTTTTGAAAATACATCTTGTGAGGGTAACCTCTTGTTATGATACCGCCTTCGTGTCGGCCTATCTTATAGTTTAGGATCTGAGACCGTCCTCGTGTCGGCTTTCCTTCTAAAATCCATCATGTGATGGTACCTTCTGGTTATGAGACCGCCTTCGTGTCAGCCTACCTTAGAGTTTAGGATCTGAGACCGCCTTCGTGTCGGCTTTCCTTTGAAAATGCATCTTGTGATGGTAACCTCTGGTTATGAGACCGCCTTCATGTCAGCCTACCTTAGAGTTTAGGATCTGAGACCGCCCTCGTGTCGGCTTTCCTTTGAAAATGCATTTTGTGATGGTAACCTCTGGTTATGAGATCGCCTTCATGTCGGCCTACCTTAGAGTTTAGGATCTGAGACCGCCCTCGTGTCGGCTTTCCTTCTAAAATCCATCATGTGATGGTACCTTCTGGTTATGAGACCGCCTTCGTGTCAGCCTACCTTAGAGTTTAGGATCTGAGACCGCCCTCGTGTCGGCTTTCTTTTGAGAATGCATCTTGTGATGGTAACCTCTGGTTATGAGACCGTCTTCATGTCAGCCTACCTTAGAGTTTAGGATCTGAGACCGCCCTCGTGTCGACTTTCCTTTGAAAATGCATTTTGTGATGGTAACCTCTGGTTATGAGATCGCCTTCATGTCGACCTACCTTAGAGTTTAGGATCTGAGACCGCCCTCGTGTCGGCTTTCCTTCTAAAATCCATCATGTGATGGTACCTTCTGGTTATGAGACCGCCTTCGTGTCAGCCTACCTTAGAGTTTAGGATCTGAGACCGCCCTCGTGTCGGCTTTCTTTTGAGAATGCATCTTGTGATGGTAACCTCTGGCTATGAGACCGCCTTCATGTCGGCCTACCTTAGAGTTTAGGATCTGAGACCGCCCTTGTGTTGGCTTTCCTTCTAAAATCCATCTTGTGATGGTACCCTCTGGTTATGAGACCGTCTTCGTGTCGGCGTACCTTAGAGTTTAGGATCTGAGACCGCCCTCGTGTCAGCTTTCCTTCTAAAATCCATCTTGTGATGGTACCCTCTGGTTATGAGACCGCCTTCGTGTCGGCCTACCTCAGAGTTTAGGATCTGAGACCGCCCTCGTGTCGGCTTTCTTTTGAGAATGCATCTAGTGATGGTAACCTCTGGTTATGAGACCGCCATCGTGTCGGCCTACCTTAGAGTTTAGGATCTGAGACTGTCCTCGTGTCGGCTTTCCTTTTGAAAATCCATCTTGTTATGGTAACCTCTAGTTATGAGACCGCCATCGTGTCGGCCTACCTTAGAGTTTTGGATCTGAGACCATCCTCGTGTCGGCTTTCTTTCTAAAATCCATCATGTGATGGTACCTTCTGGTTATGAGACCGCCTTCGTGTCGGCCTACCTTAGAGTTTAGGATCTGAGACCGCCCTCGTGTCAGCTTTCCTTCTAAAATCCATCTTGTGATGGTACCCTCTGGTTATGAGACCGCCTTCGTGTCGGCGTACCTTAGAGTTTAGGATCTGAGACCGTCCTCGTGTCGGCTTTCCTTTTGAAAATCCATCTTGTGATGGTAACCTCTGGTTATGAGACCGCCATCGTGTCGGCCTACCTTAGAGTTTAGGATCTGAGACAGCCCTCGTGTCGGGTTTCCTTCTAAAATCCATCTTGTGATGGTACCTTCTGGTTATGAGACCGCCTTCGTGTCGGCCTACCTTAGAGTTTAGGATCTGAGACCGCCCTCGTGTCGGCTTTCTTTTGAGAATGCATCTAGTGATGGTAACCTCTGGTTATGAGACCGCCTTCATGTCCGCCTACCTTAGAGTTTAGGATCTGAGACCGCCCTCGTGTCGGCTTTCCTTCTAAAATCCATCTTGTGAAGGTACCCTCTGGTTATGAGACCGCATTTATGTCGGCCTACCTTAGAGTTTAGGATCTGAGACTGCCCTCGTGTCGGCTTTCCTTCTAAAATCCATCATGTGATGGTACCTTCTGGTTATGAGACCGCCTTCGTGTCGGCCTACCTTAGAGTTTAGGATCTGAGACCGCCCTCGTGTCGGCTTTCTTTTGAGAATGCATCTAGTGATGGTAACCTCTGGTTATGAGACCGCCTTCATGTCAGCCTACCTTAGAGTTTAGGATCTAAGACCGCCCTCGTGTCGGCTTTCCTTCTAAAATCCAACTTGTGAAGGTACCCTCTGGTTATGAGACCGCCTTCGTGTCGGCGTACCTTAGAGTTTAGGATCTGAGACCGTCCTCGTGTTCGCTTTCGTTTTGAAAATCCATCTTGTGATGGTATCCTCTAGTTATGAGACCGCCATCGTGTCGGCGTACCTTAGAGTTTAGGATCTGAGACCGTCCTCGTGTCGGCTTTCCTTTTGAAAATCCATCTTGTGATGGTAACCTCTGGTTATGAGACCGCCATCGTGTCGGCCTACCTTAGAGTTTAGGATCTGAGACAGCCCTCGTGTCGGGTTTCCTTCTAAAATCCATCTTGTGATGGTACCTTCTGGTTATGAGACCGCCTTCGTGTCGGCCTACCTTAGAGTTTAGGATCTGAGACCGCCCTCGTGTCAGCTTTCCTTCTAAAATCCATCTTGTGATGGTACCCTCTGGTTATGAGACCGCCTTCGTGTCGGCGTACCTTAGAGTTTAGGATCTGAGACCGTCCTCGTGTCGGCTTTCCTTTTGAAAATCCATCTTGTGATGGTAACCTCTGGTTATGAGACCGCCATCGTGTCGGCCTACCTTAGAGTTTAGGATCTGAGACAGCCATCGGGTCGGGTTTCCTTCTAAAATCCATCTTGTGATGGTACCTTCTGGTTATGAGACCGCCTTCGTGTCGGCCTACCTTAGAGTTTAGGATCTGAGACCGCCCTCGTGTCGGCTTTCTTTTGAGAATGCATCTAGTGATGGTAACCTCTGGTTATGAGACCGCCTTCATGTCCGCCTACCTTAGAGTTTAGGATCTGAGACCGCCCTCGTGTCGGCTTTCCTTCTAAAATCCATCTTGTGAAGGTACCCTCTGGTTATGAGACCGCATTTATGTCGGCCTACCTTAGAGTTTAGGATCTGAGACTGCCCTCGTGTCGGCTTTCCTTCTAAAATCCATCATGTGATGGTACCTTCTGGTTATGAGACCGCCTTCGTGTCGGCCTACCTTAGAGTTTAGGATCTGAGACCGCCCTCGTGTCGGCTTTCTTTTGAGAATGCATCTAGTGATGGTAACCTCTGGTTATGAGACCGCCTTCATGTCAGCCTACCTTAGAGTTTAGGATCTAAGACCGCCCTCGTGTCGGCTTTCCTTCTAAAATCCAACTTGTGAAGGTACCCTCTGGTTATGAGACCGCCTTCGTGTCGGCGTACCTTAGAGTTTAGGATCTGAGACCGTCCTCGTGTTCGCTTTCGTTTTGAAAATCCATCTTGTGATGGTATCCTCTAGTTATGAGACCGCCATCGTGTCGGCCTACCTTAGAGTTTAGGATCTGAGACAGCCCTCGTGTCGGGTTTCCTTCTAAAATCCATCTTGTGATGGTAACATCTGGTTATGAGACTGCCTTCGTGTCGGCCTACCTTAGAAATTAGGATCTGAGACTGCCCTCGTGTCAGCTTTCCTTCTAAAATCCATCTTCTGATGGTAACCTCAAGTTATGAGATCGCCTTCATGTCGGCCTACCTTATAGTTTAGGATCTGAGACCGCCCTCGTGTCGGCTTTCCTTTTGAAAATCCATCTTGTGATGGTACTGGTTATGATACCGCTTCGTGTCGGCCTATCTTATAGTTTTGGATCTGAGACCACCCTCATGTCGGCTTTCCTTCTAAAATCCATCATGTGATGGTACCTTCTGGTTATGAGACCGCCTTCGTGTCGGCCTACCTTAGAGTTTAGGATCTGAGACTGCCCTCGTGTCGGCTTTCCTTCTAAAATCCATCTTGTGATGGTACCCTCTAGTTATGAGACCGCCTTCGTGTCGGCGTACCTTAGAGTTTATGATCTGAGACCGTCCTAGTGTCGGCTTTCCTTTTGTAAATCCATCTTGTGATGGTAACCTCTGGTTATGAGACCGCCATCGTGTCGGCCTACCTTAGAGTTTAGGATCTGAGACCATCCTCGTGTGGGCTTTCCTTCTAAAATCCATCATGTGATGGTACCTTCTGGTTATGAAACCGCCTTCGTGTCAGCCTACCTTAGAGTTTAGGATCTGAGACCGCCCTCGTGTCGGCTTTCCTTTGAAAATGTATTTTGTGATGGTAACCTCTGGTTATGAGACCGCCTTCATGTCGGCCTACCTTAGAGTTTAGGATCTGAGACTGCCCTCGTGTCGGCTTCTCTTCTAAAATCCATCTTGTGATGGTACCCTCTAGTTATGAGACCGCCTTCGTGTCGGCGTACCTTAGAGTTTATGATCTGAGACCGTCCTAGTGTCGGCTTTCCTTTTGTAAATCCATCTTGTGATGGTAACCTCTGGTTATGAGACCGCCATCGTGTCGGCCTACCTTAGAGTTTAGGATCTGAGACCATCCTCGTGTGGGCTTTCCTTCTAAAATCCATCATGTGATGGTACCTTCTGGTTATGAGATCGCGTTCGTGTCAGCCTACCTTAGAATTTAGGATCTGAGACCGCCCTCGTGTCGGCTTTCTTTTGAGAATGCATCTTGTGATGGTAACCTTTGGTTATGAGACCGCCTTTATGTCGGCCTACCCTAGAGTTTAGGATCTGAGACCGCCCTCGTGTCGGTTTTCCTTCTAAAATCCATCTTGTGATGGTACCCTCTGGTTAGGAGACCGCCTTCGTGTCAGCGTACCTTAGAGTTTAGGATCTGAGACTGTCCTCGTGTCGGCTTTCCTTTTGAAAATCCATCTTGTGCTGGTAACCTCTGGTTATGAGACCGCCTTCGTGTCGGCCTACCTTAGAGTTTAGGATAAGAGACCGCCCTCGTGTCGGCTTTCTTTTGAGAATGCATCTTGTGATGGTAACCTCTGGTTATGAGACCGTCTTCATGTCAGCCTACCTTAGAGTTTAGGATCTGAGACCGCCCTCGTGTCGGCTTTCCTTCTGAAATCTATCTTGTGAAGGTACCCTCTGGTTATGAGACCGCCTTCGTGTCGGCGTACCTTAGAGTTTAGATTCTAAGACCGTCCTCGTGTTGGCTTTCCTTTTGAAAATCCATCTTGTGACGGTAACCTCTAGTCATGAGACCGTCATCGTGTCGGCCTACCTTAGAGTTTAGGATCTGAGACCGCCCTCGTGTCGGCTTTCCTTCTAAAATCTATCTTGTGAAGGTACCCTCTGGTTATGAGACCGCCTTCGTGTCGGCGTACCTTAGAGTTTAGGATCTGAGACCGTCCTCGTGTTGGCTTTCGTTTTGAAAATCCATCTTGTGATGGTATCCTCTAGTTATGAGACCGCCATCGTGTCGGCCTACCTTAGAGTTTAGGATCTGAGACAGCCCTCGTGTCGGGTTTCCTTCTAAAATCCATCTTGTGATGGTAACATCTGGTTATGAGACTGCCTTCGTGTCGGCCTACCTTAGAAATTAGGATCTGAGACTGCCCTCGTGTCAGCTTTGCTTCTAAAATCCATCTTCTGATGGTAACCTCAAGTTATGAGATCGCCTTCATGTCGGCCTACCTTATAGTTTAGGATCTGAGACCGCCCTCGTGTCGGCTTTCCTTTTGAAAATCCATCTTGTGATGGTACTGGTTATGATACCGCTTCGTGTCGGCCTATCTTATAGTTTTGGATCTGAGACCGCCCTCATGTCGGCTTTCCTTCTAAAATCCATCATGTGATGGTACCTTCTGGTTATGAGACCGCCTTCGTGTCGGCCTACCTTAGAGTTTAGGATCTGAGACTGCCCTCGTGTCGGCTTTCCTTCTAAAATCCATCTTGTGATGGTACCCTCTAGTTTTGAGACCGCCTTCGTGTCGGCGTACCTTAGAGTTTATGATCTGAGACAGTCCTAGTGTCGGCTTTCCTTTTGTAAATCCATCTTGTGATGGTAACCTCTGGTTATGAGATCGCCTTCATGTCGGCCTACCTTAGAGTTTAGGATCTGAGACTGCCCTCGTGTCGGCTTTCCTTCTAAAATCCATCATGTGATGGTACCTTCTGGTTATGAGACCGCCTTCGTGTCAGCCTACCTTAGAGTTTAGGATCTGAGACCGCCCTCGTGTCGGCTTTCTTTTGAGAATGCATCTTGTGATGGTAACCTCTGGTTATGAGACCGCCTTCATGTCGGCCTACCTTAGAGTTTAGGATCTGAGACCGCCCTCGTGTCGGCTTTCCTTTGAAAATGCATTTTGTGATGGTAACCTTTGGTTATGAGATCGCCTTCATGTCGGCCTACCTTAGAGTTTAGGATCTGAGACCGCCCTCGTGTCGGCTTTCCTTCTAAAATCCATCATGTGATGGTACCTTCTGGTTATGAGACCGCCTTCGTGTCAGCCTACCTTAGAGTTTAGGATCTGAGACCGCCCTCGTGTCGGCTTTCTTTTGAGAATGCATCTTGTGATGGTAACCTTTGGTTATGAGACCGCCTTTATGTCAGCCTACCTTAGAGTTTAGGATCTGAGACCGCCCTCGTGTCGGCTTTCCTTTTGAAAATACATCTTGTGAGGGTAACCTCTTGTTATGATACCGCCTTCGTGTCGGCCTATCTTATAGTTTAGGATCTGAGACCGTCCTCGTGTCGACTTTCCTTCTAAAATCCATCATGTGATGGTACCTTCTGGTTATGAGACCGCCTTCGTGTCAGCCTACCTTAGAGTTTAGGATCTGAGACCGCCTTCGTGTCGGCTTTCCTTTGAAAATGCATCTTGTGATGGTAACCTCTGGTTATGAGACCGCCTTCATGTCAGCCTACCTTAGAGTTTAGGATCTGAGACCGCCCTCGTGTCGGCTTTCCTTTGAAAATGCATTTTGTGATGGTAACCTCTGGTTATGAGATCGCCTTCATGTCGGCCTACCTTAGAGTTTAGGATCTGAGACCGCCCTCGTGTCGGCTTTCCTTCTAAAATCCATCATGTGATGGTACCTTCTGGTTATGAGACCGCCTTCGTGTCAGCCTACCTTAGAGTTTAGGATCTGAGACCGCCCTCGTGTCGGCTTTCTTTTGAGAATGCATCTTGTGATGGTAACCTCTGGTTATGAGACCGCCTTCATGTCAGCCTACCTTAGAGATTAGGATCTGAGACCGCCCTCGTGTCGACTTTCCTTTGAAAATGCATTTTGTGATGGTAACCTCTGGTTATGAGATCGCCTTCATGTCGGCCTACCTTAGGGTTTAGGATCTGAGACCGCCCTCGTGTCGGCTTTCCTTCTAAAATCCATCATGTGATGGTACCTTCTGGTTATGAGACCGCCTTCGTGTCAGCCTACCTTAGAGTTTAGGATCTGAGACCGCCCTCGTGTCGGCTTTCTTTTGAGAATGCATCTTGTGATGGTAACCTCTGGCTATGAGACCGCCTTCATGTCGGCCTACCTTAGAGTTTAGGATCTGAGACCGCCCTTGTGTTGGCTTTCCTTCTAAAATCCATCTTGTGATGGTACCCTCTGGTTATGAGACCGTCTTCGTGTCGGCGTACCTTAGAGTTTAGGATCTGAGACCGCCCTCGTGTCAGCTTTCCTTCTAAAATCCATCTTGTGATGGTACCCTCTGGTTATGAGACCGCCTTCGTGTCGGCCTACCTCAGAGTTTAGGATCTGAGACCGCCCTCGTGTCGGCTTTCTTTTGAGAATGCATCTAGTGATGGTAACCTCTGGTTATGAGACCGCCATCGTGTCGGCCTACCTTAGAGTTTAGGATCTGAGACTGTCCTCGTGACGGCTTTCCTTTTGAAAATCCATCTTGTTATGGTAACCTCTAGTTATGAGACCGCCATCGTGTCGGCCTACCTTAGAGTTTTGGATCTGAGACCATCCTCGTGTCGGCTTTCTTTCTAAAATCCATCATGTGATGGTACCTTCTGGTTATGAGACCGCCTTCGTGTCGGCCTACCTTAGAGTTTAGGATCTGAGACCGCCCTCGTGTCAGCTTTCCTTCTAAAATCCATCTTGTGATGGTACCCTCTGGTTATGAGACCGCCTTCGTGTCGGCGTACCTTAGAGTTTAGGATCTGAGACCGTCCTCGTGTCGGCTTTCCTTTTGAAAATCCATCTTGTGATGGTAACCTCTGGTTATGAGACCGCCATCGTGTCGGCCTACCTTAGAGTTTAGGATCTGAGACAGCCCTCGTGTCGGGTTTCCTTCTAAAATCCATCTTGTGATGGTACCTTCTGGTTATGAGACCGCCTTCGTGTCGGCCTACCTTAGAGTTTAGGATCTGAGACCGCCCTCGTGTCGGCTTTCTTTTGAGAATGCATCTAGTGATGGTAACCTCTGGTTATGAGACCGCCTTCATGTCCGCCTACCTTAGAGTTTAGGATCTGAGACCGCCCTCGTGTCGGCTTTCCTTCTAAAATCCATCTTGTGAAGGTATCCTCTGGTTATGAGACCGCATTTATGTCGGCCTACCTTAGAGTTTAGGATCTGAGACTGCCCTCGTGTCGGCTTTCCTTCTAAAATCCATCATGTGATGGTACCTTCTGGTTATGAGACCGCCTTCGTGTCGGCCTACCTTAGAGTTTAGGATCTGAGACCGCCCTCGTGTCGGCTTTCTTTTGAGAATGCATCTAGTGATGGTAACCTCTGGTTATGAGACCGCCTTCATGTCAGCCTACCTTAGAGTTTAGGATCTAAGACCGCCCTCGTGTCGGCTTTCCTTCAAAAATCCAACTTGTGAAGGTACCCTCTGGTTATGAGACCGCCTTCGTGTCGGCGTACCTTAGAGTTTAGGATCTGAGACCGTCCACGTGTTCGCTTTCGTTTTGAAAATCCATCTTGTGATGGTATCCTCTAGTTATGAGACCGCCATCGTGTCGGCGTACCTTAGAGTTTAGGATCTGAGACCGTCCTCGTGTCGGCTTTCCTTTTGAAAATCCATCTTGTGATGGTAACCTCTGGTTATGAGACCGCCATCGTGTCGGCCTACCTTAGAGTTTAGGATCTGAGACAGCCCTCGTGTCGGGTTTCCTTCTAAAATCCATCTTGTGATGGTACCTTCTGGTTATGAGACCGCCTTCGTGTCGGCCTACCTTAGAGTTTAGGATCTGAGACCGCCCTCGTGTCAGCTTTCCTTCTAAAATCCATCTTGTGATGGTACCCTCTGGTTATGAGACCGCCTTCGTGTCGGCGTACCTTAGAGTTTAGGATCTGAGACCGTCCTCGTGTCGGCTTTCCTTTTGAAAATCCATCTTGTGATGGTAACCTCTGGTTATGAGACCGCCATCGTGTCGGCCTACCTTAGAGTTTAGGATCTGAGACAGCCCTCGGGTCGGGTTTCCTTCTAAAATCCATCTTGTGATGGTACCTTCTGGTTATGAGACCGCCTTCGTGTCGGCCTACCTTAGAGTTTAGGATCTGAGACCGCCCTCGTGTCGGCTTTCTTTTGAGAATGCATCTAGTGATGGTAACCTCTGGTTATGAGACCGCCTTCATGTCCGCCTACCTTAGAGTTTAGGATCTGAGACCGCCCTCGTGTCGGCTTTCCTTCTAAAATCCATCTTGTGAAGGTACCCTCTGGTTATGAGACCGCATTTATGTCGACCTACCTTAGAGTTTAGGATCTGAGACTGCCCTCGTGTCGGCTTTCCTTCTAAAATCCATCATGTGATGGTACCTTCTGGTTATGAGACCGCCTTCGTGTCGGCCTACCTTAGAGTTTAGGATCTGAGACCGCCCTCGTGTCGGCTTTCTTTTGAGAATGCATCTAGTGATGGTAACCTCTGGTTATGAGACCGCCTTCATGTCAGCCTACCTTAGAGTTTAGGATCTAAGACCGCCCTCGTGTCGGCTTTCCTTCTAAAATCCAACTTGTGAAGGTACCCTCTGGTTATGAGACCGCCTTCGTGTCGGCGTACCTTAGAGTTTAGGATCTGAGACCGTCCTCGTGTTCGCTTTCGTTTTGAAAATCCATCTTGTGATGGTATCCTCTAGTTATGAGACCGCCATCGTGTCGGCCTACCTTAGAGTTTAGGATCTGAGACAGCCCTCGTGTCGGGTTTCCTTCTAAAATCCATCTTGTGATGGTAACATCTGGTTATGAGACTGCCTTCGTGTCGGCCTACCTTAGAAATTAGGATCTGAGACTGCCCTCGTGTCAGCTTTCCTTCTAAAATCCATCTTCTGATGGTAACCTCAAGTTATGAGATCGCCTTCATGTCGGCCTACCTTATAGTTTAGGATCTGAGACCGCCCTCGTGTCGGCTTTCCTTTTGAAAATCCATCTTGTGATGGTACTGGTTATGATACCGCTTCGTGTCGGCCTATCTTATAGTTTTGGATCTGAGACCACCCTCATGTCGGCTTTCCTTCTAAAATCCATCATGTGATGGTACCTTCTGGTTATGAGACCGCCTTCGTGTCGGCCTACCTTAGAGTTTAGGATCTGAGACTGCCCTCGTGTCGGCTTTCCTTCTAAAATCCATCTTGTGATGGTACCCTCTAGTTATGAGACCGCCTTCGTGTCGGCGTACCTTAGAGTTTATGATCTGAGACCGTCCTAGTGTCGGCTTTCCTTTTGTAAATCCACCTTGTGATGGTAACCTCTGGTTATGAGACCGCCATCGTGTCGGCCTACCTTAGAGTTTAGGATCTGAGACCATCCTCGTGTGGGCTTTCCTTCTAAAATCCATCATGTGATGGTACCTTCTGGTTATGAAACCGCCTTCGTGTCAGCCTACCTTAGAGTTTAGGATCTGAGACCGCCCTCGTGTCGGCTTTCCTTTGAAAATGTATTTTGTGATGGTAACCTCTGGTTATGAGACCGCCTTCATGTCGGCCTACCTTAGAGTTTAGGATCTGAGACTGCCCTCGTGTCGGCTTTCCTTCTAAAATCCATCTTGTGATGGTACCCTCTAGTTATGAGACCGCCTTCGTGTCGGCGTACCTTAGAGTTTATGATCTGAGACCGTCCTAGTGTCGGCTTTCCTTTTGTAAATCCATCTTGTGATGGTAACCTCTGGTTATGAGACCGCCATCGTGTCGGCCTACCTTAGAGTTTAGGATCTGAGACCATCCTCGTGTGGGCTTTCCTTCTAAAATCCATCATGTGATGGTACCTTCTGGTTATGAGATCGCGTTCGTGTCAGCCTACCTTAGAATTTAGGATCTGAGACCGCCCTCGTGTCGGCTTTCTTTTGAGAATGCATCTTGTGATGGTAACCTTTGGTTATGAGACCGCCTTTATGTCGGCCTACCCTAGAGTTTAGGATCTGAGACCGCCCTCGTGTCGGTTTTCCTTCTAAAATCCATCTTGTGATGGTACCCTCTGGTTAGGAGACCGCCTTCGTGTCAGCGTACCTTAGAGTTTAGGATCTGAGACTGTCCTCGTGTCGGCTTTCCTTTTGAAAATCCATCTTGTGCTGGTAACCTCTGGTTATGAGACCGCCTTCGTGTCGGCCTACCTTAGAGTTTAGGATAAGAGACCGCCCTCGTGTCGGCTTTCTTTTGAGAATGCATCTTGTGATGGTAACCTCTGGTTATGAGACCGTCTTCATGTCAGCCTACCTTAGAGTTTAGGATCTGAGACCGCCCTCGTGTCGGCTTTCCTTCTGATATCTATCTTGTGAAGGTACCCTCTGGTTATGAGACCGCCTTCGTGTCGGCGTACCTTAGAGTTTAGATTCTAAGACCGTCCTCGTGTTGGCTTTCCTTTTGAAAATCCATCTTGTGACGGTAACCTCTAGTCATGAGACCGTCATCGTGTCGGCCTACCTTAGAGTTTAGGATCTGAGACCGCCCTCGTGTCGGCTTTCCTTCTAAAATCTATCTTGTGAAGGTACCCTCTGGTTATGAGACCGCCTTCGTGTCGGCGTACCTTAGAGTTTAGGATCTGAGACCATCCTCGTGTTGGCTTTCGTTTTGAAAATCCATCTTGTGATGGTATCCTCTAGTTATGAGACCGCCATCGTGTCGGCCTACCTTAGAGTTTAGGATCTGAGACAGCCCTCGTGTCGGGTTTCCTTCTAAAATCCATCTTGTGATGGTAACATCTGGTTATGAGACTGCCTTCGTGTCGGCCTACCTTAGAAATTAGGATCTGAGACTGCCCTCGTGTCAGCTTTGCTTCTAAAATCCATCTTCTGATGGTAACCTCAAGTTATGAGATCGCCTTCATGTCGGCCTACCTTATAGTTTAGGATCTGAGACCGCCCTCGTGTCGGCTTTCCTTTTGAAAATCCATCTTGTGATGGTACTGGTTATGATACCGCTTCGTGTCGGCCTATCTTATAGTTTTGGATCTGAGACCGCCCTCATGTCGGCTTTCCTTCTAAAATCCATCATGTGATGGTACCTTCTGGTTATGAGACCGCCTTCGTGTCGGCCTACCTTAGAGTTTAGGATCTGAGACTGCCCTCGTGTCGGCTTTCCTTCTAAAATCCATCTTGTGATGGTACCCTCTAGTTTTGAGACCGCCTTCGTGTCGGCGTACCTTAGAGTTTATGATCTGAGACCGTCCTAGTGTCGGCTTTCCTTTTGTAAATCCATCTTGTGATGGTAACCTCTGGTTATGAGACCGCCATCGTGTCGGCCTACCTTAGAGTTTAGGATCTGAGACCATCCTCGTGTGGGCTTTCCTTCTAAAATCCATCATGTGATGGTACCTTCTGGTTATGAACCCGCCTTCGTGTCAGCCTACCTTAGAGTTTAGGATCTGAGACCGCCCTCGTGTCGGCTTTCCTTTGAAAATGTATTTTGTGATGGTAACCTCTGGTTATGAGACCGCCTTCATGTCGGCCTACCTTAGAGTTTAGGATCTGAGACCGCCCTCGTGTCGGCTTTCCTTCTAAAATCCATCATGTGATGGTACCTTCTGGTTATGAGATCGCGTTCGTGTCAGCCTACCTTAGAATTTAGGATCTGAGACCGCCCTCGTGTCGGCTTTCTTTTGAGAATGCATCTTGTGATGGTAACCTTTGGTTATGAGACCGCCTTTATGTCGGCCTACCCTAGAGTTTAGGATCTGAGACCGCCCTCGTGTCGGTTTTCCTTCTAAAATCCATCTTGTGATGGTACCCTCTGGATATGAGACCGCCTTCGTGTCAGCGTACCTTAGAGTTTAGGATCTGAGACTGTCCTCGTGTCGGCTTTCCTTTTGAAAATCCATCTTGTGCTGGTAACCTCTGGTTATGAGACCGCCTTCGTGTCGGCCTACCTTAGAGTTTAGGATCAGAGACCGCCCTCGTGTCGGCTTTCTTTTGAGAATGCATCTTGTGATGGTAACCTCTGGTTATGAGACCGTCTTCATGTCAGCCTACCTTAGAGTTTAGGATCTGAGACCGCCCTCGTGTCGGCTTTCCTTCTGAAATCTATCTTGTGAAGGTACCCTCTGGTTATGAGACCGCCTTCGTGTCGGCGTACCTTAGAGTTTAGATTCTAAGACCGTCCTCGTGTTGGCTTTCCTTTTGAAAATCCATCTTGTGACGGTAACCTCTAGTCATGAGACCGTCATCGTGTCGGCCTACCTTAGAGTTTAGGATCTGAGACCGCCCTCGTGTCGGCTTTCCTTCTAAAATCTATCTTGTGAAGGTACCCTCTGGTTATGAGACCGCCTTCGTGTCGGCGTACCTTAGAGTTTAGGATCTGAGACCGTCCTCGTGTTGGCTTTCGTTTTGAAAATCCATCTTGTGATGGTATCCTCTAGTTATGAGACCGCCATCGTGTCGGCCTACCTTAGAGTTTAGGATCTGAGACAGCCCTCGTGTCGGGTTTCCTTCTAAAATCCATCTTGTGATGGTAACATCTGGTTATGAGACTGCCTTCGTGTCGGCCTACCTTAGAAATTAGGATCTGAGACTGCCCTCGTGTCAGCTTTCCTTCTGAAATCCATCTTCTGATGGTAACCTCAAGTTATGAGATCGCCTTCATGTCGGCCTACCTTATAGTTTAGGATCTGAGACCGCCCTCGTGTCGGCTTTCCTTTTGAAAATCCATCTTGTGATGGTACTGGTTATGATACCGCTTCGTGTCGGCCTATCTTATAGTTTTGGATCTGAGACCGTCCTAGTGTCGGCTTTCCTTTTGTAAATCCATCTTGTGATGGTAACCTCTGGTTATGAGACCGCCATCGTGTCGGCCTACCTTAGAGTTTAGGATCTGAGACCATCCTCGTGTGGGCTTTCCTTCTAAAATCCATCATGTGATGGTACCTTCTGGTTATGAAACCGCCTTCGTGTCAGCCTACCTTAGAGTGTAGGATCTGAGACCGCCCTCGTGTCGGCTTTCCTTTGAAAATGCATTTTGTGATGGTAACCTCTGGTTATGAGACCGCCTTTATGTCGGCCTACCTTAGAGTTTAGGATCTGAGACCGTCCTCGTGTCGGCTTTCCTTCTAAAATCCATCATGTGATGGTACCTTCTGGTTATGAGACCGCCTTCGTGTCGGCCTACCTTAGAGTTTAGGATCTGAGACTGCCCTCGTGTCGGCTTTCCTTCTAAAATCCATCTTGTGATGGTACCCTCTAGTTTTGAGACCGCCTTCGTGTCGGCGTACCTTAGAGTTTATGATCTGAGACCGTCCTAGTGTCGGCTTTCCTTTTGTAAATCCATCTTGTGATGGTAACCTCTGGTTATGAGACCGCCATCGTGTCGGCCTACCTTAGAGTTTAGGATCTGAGACCATCCTCGTGTGGGCTTTCCTTCTAAAATCCATCATGTGATGGTACCTTCTGGTTATGAACCCGCCTTCGTGTCAGCCTACCTTAGAGTTTAGGATCTGAGACCGCCCTCGTGTCGGCTTTCCTTTGAAAATGTATTTTGTGATGGTAACCTCTGGTTATGAGACCGCCTTCATGTCGGCCTACCTTAGAGTTTAGGATCTGAGACCGCCCTCGTGTCGGCTTTCCTTCTAAAATCCATCATGTGATGGTACCTTCTGGTTATGAGATCGCGTTCGTGTCAGCCTACCTTAGAATTTAGGATCTGAGACCGCCCTCGTGTCGGCTTTCTTTTGAGAATGCATCTTGTGATGGTAACCTTTGGTTATGAGACCGCCTTTATGTCGGCCTACCCTAGAGTTTAGGATCTGAGACCGCCCTCGTGTCGGTTTTCCTTCTAAAATCCATCTTGTGATGGTACCCTCTGGATATGAGACCGCCTTCGTGTCAGCGTACCTTAGAGTTTAGGATCTGAGACTGTCCTCGTGTCGGCTTTCCTTTTGAAAATCCATCTTGTGCTGGTAACCTCTGGTTATGAGACCGCCTTCGTGTCGGCCTACCTTAGAGTTTAGGATCAGAGACCGCCCTCGTGTCGGCTTTCTTTTGAGAATGCATCTTGTGATGGTAACCTCTGGTTATGAGACCGTCTTCATGTCAGCCTACCTTAGAGTTTAGGATCTGAGACCGCCCTCGTGTCGGCTTTCCTTCTGAAATCTATCTTGTGAAGGTACCCTCTGGTTATGAGACCGCCTTCGTGTCGGCGTACCTTAGAGTTTAGATTCTAAGACCGTCCTCGTGTTGGCTTTCCTTTTGAAAATCCATCTTGTGACGGTAACCTCTAGTCATGAGACCGTCATCGTGTCGGCCTACCTTAGAGTTTAGGATCTGAGACCGCCCTCGTGTCGGCTTTCCTTCTAAAATCTATCTTGTGAAGGTACCCTCTGGTTATGAGACCGCCTTCGTGTCGGCGTACCTTAGAGTTTAGGATCTGAGACCGTCCTCGTGTTGGCTTTCGTTTTGAAAATCCATCTTGTGATGGTATCCTCTAGTTATGAGACCGCCATCGTGTCGGCCTACCTTAGAGTTTAGGATCTGAGACAGCCCTCGTGTCGGGTTTCCTTCTAAAATCCATCTTGTGATGGTAACATCTGGTTATGAGACTGCCTTCGTGTCGGCCTACCTTAGAAATTAGGATCTGAGACTGCCCTCGTGTCAGCTTTCCTTCTGAAATCCATCTTCTGATGGTAACCTCAAGTTATGAGATCGCCTTCATGTCGGCCTACCTTATAGTTTAGGATCTGAGACCGCCCTCGTGTCGGCTTTCCTTTTGAAAATCCATCTTGTGATGGTACTGGTTATGATACCGCTTCGTGTCGGCCTATCTTATAGTTTTGGATCTGAGACCGTCCTAGTGTCGGCTTTCCTTTTGTAAATCCATCTTGTGATGGTAACCTCTGGTTATGAGACCGCCATCGTGTCGGCCTACCTTAGAGTTTAGGATCTGAGACCATCCTCGTGTGGGCTTTCCTTCTAAAATCCATCATGTGATGGTACCTTCTGGTTATGAAACCGCCTTCGTGTCAGCCTACCTTAGAGTGTAGGATCTGAGACCGCCCTCGTGTCGGCTTTCCTTTGAAAATGCATTTTGTGATGGTAACCTCTGGTTATGAGACCGCCTTTATGTCGGCCTACCTTAGAGTTTAGGATCTGAGACCGTCCTCGTGTCGGCTTTCCTTCTAAAATCCATCATGTGATGGTACCTTCTGGTTATGAGACCGCCTTCGTGTCGGCCTACCTTAGAGTTTAGGATCTGAGACAACCCTCGTGTCGGGTTTCCTTCTAAAATCCATCTTGTGATGGTAACATCTGGTTATGAGACTGCCTTCGTGTCGGCCTACCTTAGAAATTAGGATCTGAGACCGCCCTCGTGTCAGCTTTCCTTCTAAAATCCATCTTCTGATGGTAACCTCAAGTTATGAGATCGCCTTCATGTCGGCCTACCTTATAGTTTAGGATCTGAGACCGCCCTCGTGTCGGCTTTCCTTTTGAAAATCCATCTTGTGATGGTACTGGTTATGATACCGCTTCGTGTCGGCCTATCTTATAGTTTTGGATCTGAGACCGCCCTCATGTCGGCTTTCCTTCTAAAATCCATCATGTGATGGTACCTTCTGGTTATGAGACCGCCTTCGTGTCGGCCTACCTTAGAGTTTAGGATCTGAGACTGCCCTCGTGTCGGCTTTCCTTCTAAAATCCATCTTGTGATGGTACCCTCTAGTTATGAGACCGCCTTCGTGTCGGCGTACCTTAGAGTTTAGGATCTGAGACCGTCCTAGTGTCGGCTTTCCTTTTGAAAATCCATCTTGTGATGGTAACCTCTGGTTATGAGACCGCCATCGTGTCGGCCTACCTTAGAGTTTAGGATCTGAGACCGTCCTCGTGTGGGCTTTCCTTCTAAAATCCATCATGTGATGGTACCTTCTAGTTATGAAACCGCCTTCGTGTCAGCCTACCTTAGAGTTTAGGATCTGAGACCGCCCTCGTGTCGGCTTTCCTTTGAAAATGTATTTTGTGATGGTAACCTCTGGTTATGAGACCGCCTTCATGTCGCCCTACCTTAGAGTTTAGGATCTGAGACCGCCCTCGTGTCGGCTTTCCTTCTAAAATCCATCATGTGATGGTACCTTCTGGTTATGAGATCGCGTTCGTGTCAGCCTACCTTAGAGTTTAGGATCTGAGACCGCCCTCGTGTCGGCTTTCTTTTGAGAATGCATCTTGTGATGGTAACCTTTGGTTATGAGACCGCCTTTATGTCGGCCTACCTTAGAGTTTAGGATCTGAGACCGCCCTCGTGTCGGTTTTCCTTCTAAAATCCATCTTGTGATGGTACCCTCTGGTTATGAGACCGCCTTCGTGTCAGCGTACCTTAGAGTTCAGGATCTGAGACTGTCCTCGTGTCGGCTTTCCTTTTGAAAATCCATCTTGTGCTGGTAACCTCTGGTTATGAGACCGCCTTCGTGTCGGCCTACCTTAGAGTTTAGGATCTGAGACCGCCCTCGTGTCGGCTTTCTTTTGAGAATGCATCTTGTGATGGTAACCTCTGGTTATGAGACCGTCTTCATGTCAGCCTACCTTAGAGTTTAGGATCTGAGACCGCCCTCGTGTCAGCTTTCCATCTAAAATCCATCTTCTGATGGTAACCTCAAGTTATGAGATCGCCTTCATGTCGGCCTACCTTATAGTTTAGGATCTGAGACCGCCCTCGTGTCGGCTTTCCTTTTGAAAATCCATCTTGTGATGGTACTGGTTATGATACCGCTTCGTGTCGGCCTATCTTATAGTTTTGGATCTGAGACCGCCCTCGTGTCGGTTTTCCTTCTAAAATCCATCTTGTGATGGTACCCTCTGGTTATGAGACCGCCTTCGTGTCAGCGTACCTTAGAGTTTAGGATCTGAGACTGTCCTCGTGTCGGCTTTCCTTTTGAAAATCCATCTTGTGCTGGTAACCTCTGGTTATGAGACCGCCTTCGTGTCGGCCTACCTTAGAGTTTAGGATCTGAGACCGCCCTCGTGTCGGCTTTCTTTTGAGAATGCATCTTGTGATGGTAACCTCTGGTTATGAGACCGTCTTCATGTCAGCCTACCTTAGAGTTTAGGATCTGAGACCGCCCTCGTGTCGGCTTTCCTTCTGAAATCTATCTTGTGAAGGTACCCTCTAGTTATGAGACCACCTTCGTGTCAGCGTACCTTAGAGTTTAGGTTCTGAGACCGTCCTCATGTTGGCTTTCCTTTTGAAAATCCATCTTGTGATGGTAACCTCTAGTCATGAGACCGTCATCGTGTCGGCCTACCTTAGAGTTTAGGATCTGAGACCGCCCTCGTGTCGGCTTTCCTTCTAAAATCCATCTTGTGATGGTAACTTTTGGTTACGAGACTGCCTTCGTGTTGGCCGACCTTAGAAATTAGGATCTGGGACGGCCCTCGTGTCAGCTTTCCTTCTAAAATCCATCTTGTGATGGTAACCTCTGGTTATGAGATCGCCTTCGTGTCGGCCTACCTTATAGTTTAGGATATGAGACAGCCTTCGTGTCGGCTTTCCTTTTGAAAATCCATCTTGTGATGGTAACCTCTGGTAATGATACCGCCTTCGTGTCGGGCTATCTTATAGTTTAGGATCTGAGACCGCCCTCGTGTCGGCTTTCCTTCTAAAACCCATCATGTGATGGTACCTTCTGGTTATGAGACTGCCTTCGTGTCGGCATACCTTAGAGTTTAGGATCTGAGACCGCCCTCGTGTCGGCTTTCTTTTGAGAATGTATCTTGTGATGGTAACCTTTGGTTATGAGACCGCCTTCATGGCAGCCTACCTTAGAGTTTAAGATCTGAGACCGCCCTCGTGTCGGCTTTCCTTCTAAAATCTATCTTGTGAAGGTACCCTCTGGTTATGAAACCGCCTTCGTGTCGGCGTACCATAGAGTTTAGGATCTGAGACCGTCCTCGTGTTGGCTTTTCTTTTGAAAATCCATCTTGTGATGGTAACCTCTAGTTATGAGACCGCCACCGTGTCGGCCTACCTTAGAGTTTAGGATCTGAGACCGCCCTCGTGTCGGCTTTCCTTCTAAAATCCATCTTGTGATGGTAACATTTGGTTACGAGACTGCCTTCGTGTTGGCCAACCTTAGAAATTAAGATCTGAGACGGCCCTCGTGTCAGCTTTCCTTCTAAAATCCATCTTGTGATGGTAACCTCTGGTTATGAGATCGCCTTCGTGTCGGCCTACCTTATAGTTTAGGATATGAGACAGCCTTCGTGTCGGCTTTCCTTTTGAAAATCCATCTTGTGATGGTAACCTCTGGTAATGATACCGCCTTCGTGTCGGCCTATCTTATAGTTTAGGATCTGAGATCGCCCTCGTGTCGGCTTTCCTTCTAAAATCCATCATGTGATGGTACCTTCTGGTTATGAGACCGCCTTCGTGTCAGCCTACCTTAGAGTGTAGGATCTGAGACCGCCCTCGTGTCGGCTTTCCTTTGAAAATGCATTTTATGATGGTAACCTCTGGTTATGAGACCGCCTTTATGTCGGCCTACCTTAGAGTTTAGGATCTGAGACCGTCCTCGTGTCGGCTTTCCTTCTAAAATCCATCATGTGATGGTACCTTCTGGTTATGAGACCGCCTTCGTGTCGGCCTACCTTAGAGTTTAGGATCTGAGACAGCCCTCGTGTCGGGTTTTCTTCTAAAATCCATCTTGTGATGGAAACATCTGGTTATGAGACTGCCTTCGTGTCGGCCTACCTTAGAAATTAGGATCTGAGACCGCCCTCGTGTCAGCTTTCCTTCTAAAATCCATCTTCTGATGGTAACCTCAAGTTATGAGATCGCCTTCATGTCGGCCTACCTTATAGTTTAGGATCTGAGACCGCCCTCGTGTCGGCTTTCCTTTTGAAAATCCATCTTGTGATGGTACTGGTTATGATACCGCTTCGTGTCGGCCTATCTTATAGTTTTGGATCTGAGACCGCCCTCATGTCGGCTTTCCTTCTAAAATCCATCATGTGATGGTACCTTCTGGTTATGAGACCGCCTTCGTGTCGGCCTATCTTAGAGTTTAGGATCTGAGACTGCCCTCGTGTCGGCTTTCCTTCTAAAATCCATCTTGTGATGGTACCCTCTAGTTATGAGACCGCCTTCGTGTCGGCGTACCTTAGAGTTTAGGATCTGAGACCGTCCTAGTGTCGGCTTTCCTTTTGAAAATCCATCTTGTGATGGTAACCTCTGGTTATGAGACCGCCATCGTGTCGGCCTACCTTAGAGTTTAGGATCTGAGACCGTCCTCGTGTGGGCTTTCCTTCTAAAATCCATCATGTGATGGTACCTTCTAGTTATGAAACCGCCTTCGTGTCAGCCTACCTTAGAGTTTAGGATCTGAGACCGCCCTCGTGTCGGCTTTCCTTTCAAAATGTATTTTGTGATGGTAACCTCTGGTTATGAGACCGCCTTCATGTCGCCCTACCTTAGAGTTTAGGATCTGAGACCGCCCTCGTGTCGGCTTTCCTTCTAAAATCCATCATGTGATGGTACCTTCTGGTTATGAGATCGCGTTCGTGTCTGCCTACCTTAGAGTTTAGGATCTGAGACCGCCCTCGTGTCGGCTTTCTTTTGAGAATGCATCTTGTGATGGTAACCTTTGGTTATGAGACCGCCTTTATGTCGGCCTACCTTAGAGTTTAGGATCTGAGACCGCCCTCGTGTCGGTTTTCCTTCTAAAATCCATCTTGTGATGGTACCCTCTGGTTATGAGACCGCCTTCGTGTCAGCGTACCTTAGAGTTTAGGATCTGAGACTGTCCTCGTGTCGGCTTTCCTTTTGAAAATCCATCTTGTGCTGGTAACCTCTGGTTATGAGACCGCCTTCGTGTCGGCCTACCTTAGAGTTTAGGATCTGAGACCGCCCTCGTGTCGGCTTTCTTTTGAGAATGCATCTTGTGATGGTAACCTCTGGTTATGAGACCGTCTTCATGTCAGCCTACCTTAGAGTTTAGGATCTGAGACCGCCCTCGTTTCGGCTTTCCTTCTGAAATCTATCTTGTGAAGGTACCCTCTAGTTATGAGACCACCTTCGTGTCGGCGTACCTTAGAGTTTAGGTTCTGAGACCGTCCTCATGTTGGCTTTCCTTTTGAAAATCCATCTTGTGATGGTAACCTCTTGTCATGAGACCGTCATCGTGTCGGCCTACCTTAGAGTTTAGGATCTGAGACCGCCCTCGTGTCGGCTTTCCTTCTAAAATCCATCTTGTGATGGTAACTTTTGGCTACGAGACTGCCTTCGTGTTGGCCGACCTTAGAAATTAGGATCTGGGACGGCCCTCGTGTCAGCTTTCCTTCTAAAATCCATCTTGTGATGGTAACCTCTGGTTATGAGATCGCCTTCGTGTCGGCCTACCTTATAGTTTAGGATATGAGACAGCCTTCGTGTCGGCTTTCCTTTTGAAAATCCATCTTGTGATGGTAACCTCTGGTAATGATACCGCCTTCGTGTCGGGCTATCTTATAGTTTAGGATCTGAGACCGCCCTCGTGTCGGCTTTCCTTCTAAAATCCATCATGTGATGGTACCTTCTGGTTATGAGACCACCTTCGTGTCGGCATACCTTAGAGTTTAGGATCTGAGACCGCCCTCGTGTCGGCTTTCCTTCTAAAATCCATCTTGTGATGGTAACCTATGGTTATGAGACTGCCATAGTGTCGGCCTACCTTAGAGTTTAGGATCTGAGACCGTCCGCGTGTCGGCTTTCCTTCTAAAATCCAGCATGTGATGGTACCTTCTAGTTATGAAACCGCCTTCGTGTCAGCCTACCTTAGAGTTTAGGATCTGAGACCGCCTTCGTGTCGGCTTTACTTTGAAAATGCATTTTGTGATGGTAACCTCTGGTTATGAGACGGCCTTCATGTCGGCCTACCTTAGAGTTTAGGATCTGAGACCGCCCTCGTGTCAGCTTTCCTTCTAAAATCCATCTTGTGATGGTAACCTCTGGTTATGAGATCGCCTTCGTGTCGGCCTACCTTATAGTTTAGGATCTTAGACAGCCTTCGTGTCGGCTTTCCTTTTGAAAATACATCTTGTGATGGTAACCTCTGGTTATGATACCGCCTTCGTGTCGGCCTATCTTATAGTTTAGGATCTGAGACCGCCCTCGTGTCGGCTTTCCTTCTAAAATCCATCATGTGATGGTACCTTCTGGTTATGAGACCGCCTTCGTGTCGGCCTACCTTAGAGTTTAGGATCTGAGACCGCCCTCGTGTCGGCTTTCCTTCTAAAATCCATCTTGTGATGGTACCCTCTAGTTATGAGACCGCCTTCGTGTCGGCGTACCTTAGAGTTTAGGATATGAGACCGTCCTCGTGTCGGCTTTCCTTTTGAAAATCCATCTTTTGATGGTAACCTATGGTTATGAAACCGCCATAGTGTCGGCCTACCTTAGAGTTTAGGATCTGAGACCGTCCTCGTGTCGGCTTTCCTTCTACAATCCATCATGTGATGGTACCTTCTGGTTATGAAACCGCCTTCGTGTCAGCCTACCTTAGAGTTTAGGATCTGAGACCGCCCTCGTGTCGGCTTTACTTTGAAAATGCATTTTGTGATGGTAACCTCTGGTTATGAGACCGCCTTCATGTCACCCTACCTTAGAGTTTAGGATCTGAGACCGCCCTCGTGTCGGCTTTCCTTCTAAAATCCATCATGTGATGGTACCTTCTGGTTATGAGACCGCCTTCGTGTCGGCTTACCTTAGAGTTTAGGATCTGAGACCGCCCTCGTGTCGGCTTTCCTTCTAAAATCCATCTTGTGATGGTACCCTCTAGTTATGAGACCGCCTTCGTGTCGGCGTACCTTAGAGTTTAGGATCTGAGACCGTCCTCGTGTCGGCTTTCCTTTTGAAAATCCATCTTGTGATGGTAACCTATGGTTATGAGACCGCCATAGTGTCGGCCTACCTTAGAGTTTAGGATCTGAGACCGTCCTCGTGTCGGCTTTCCTTCTAAAATCCATCATGTGATGGTACCTTCTGGTTATGAAACCGCCTTCGTGTCAGCCTACCTTAGAGTTTAGGATCTGAGACCACCCTCGTGTCGGCTTTACTTTGAAAATGCATTTTGTGATGGTAACCTCTGGTTATGAGACCGCCTTCATGTAACCCTACCTTAGAGTTTAGGATCTGAGACCGCCCTCGTGTCGGCTTTCCTTCTAAAATCCATCATGTGATGGTACCTTCTGGTTATGAGACCGCCTTCGTGTCGGCTTACCTTAGAGTTTAGGATCTGAGACCGCCCTCGTGTCGGCTTTCCTTCTAAAATCCATCTTGTGATGGTACCCTCTAGTTATGAGACCGCCTTCGTGTCGGCGTACCTTAGAGTTTAGGATCTGAGACCGTCCTCGTGTCGGCTTTCCTTTTGAAAATCCATCTTGTGATGGTAACCTATGGTTATGAGACCGCCATAGTGTCGGCCTACCTTAGAGTTTAGGATCTGAGACCGTCCTCGTGTCGGCTTTCCTTCTAAAATCCATCATGTGATGGTACCTTCTGGTTATGAAACCGCCTTCGTGTCAGCCTACCTTAGAGTTTAGGATCTGAGACCACCCTCGTGTCGGCTTTACTTTGAAAATGCATTTTGTGATGGTAACCTCTGGTTATGAGACCGCCTTCATGTCGGCCTACCTTAGAGTTTAGGATCTGAGACCGCCCTCGTGTCGGCTTTCCTTCTAAAATCCATCATGTGATGGAACCTTCTGGTTATGAGACCGCCTTTGTGCCAGCCTACCTTAGAGTTTAGGATCTGAGACCGCCCTCGTGTCGGCTTTCTTTTGAGAATGCATCTTGTGATGGTAACCTCTGGTTATGAGACCGCCTTTATGTCGGCCTACCTTAGAGTTTAGTATCTGAGACCGCCCTCGTGTCAGCTTTTCTTCTAAAATCCTTCATGTGATGGTACCTTCTGGTTATGAGACCGCCTTCGTCTCGGCCTACCTTAGAGTTTAGGATCTGAGACCGCCCTCGTGTCGGCTTTCCTTTGAAAATGCATTTTGTGATGGTAACCTCTGGTTATGAGACCGCCTTCGTGTCGGCCTACCTTATAGTTTAGGATCTGAGACCACCTTCGTGTCGGCTTTCCTTTTGAAAATCCATCTTGTGATGGTAACCTCTGGTTATGATACCGCCTTCGTGTTGGCCTATCTTATAGTTTAGGATCTGAGAAGGCCCTCGTGTCGGCTTTCCTTCTAAAATCCATCTTTCGATGGTACCCTCTAGTTATGAGACCCCCTTCGTGTCGGCCTCCCTTAGAGTTTAGTATCGCAGACCACCCTCATGTCGGCTTTCCTTTTGAAAATCAATCTTGTGATGGTACCCTCTGGTTATTAGACCGCCTTCGTGTCGGCCTACCTTAGAGTTTAGGATCTGAGACCGCCCTCGTGTCGGATTTCCTTCTAAAATCCATCTTGTGATGGTACCCTCTGGTTATGAGACCGCCTTCGTGTAGGCCTACCTTAGAGTTTAGGATCTGAGACCGGCCTCGTGTCGGCTTTCCTTCTAAAATCCATCTTGTGATGGTAACCTCTGGTTATGAGACCCCCTTCGTGTCGGCCTACCTTAGAGTTTAGTATCGCAGACCACCCTCATGTCGGCTTTCCTTTTGAAAATCAATCTTGTGATGGTACCCTCTGGTTATGAGACCGGCTTCGTGTCGGCCTACCTTAGAGTTTAGGATCTGAGACCGCCCTCGTGTCGGATTTCCTTCTAAAATCCATCTTGTGATGGTAACCTCTGGTTATGAGACCGTCTTCGTGTCGGCCTTCCTTAGAGTTTAGGATCTGAGACCGGCCTCGTGTCGGCTTTCCTTCTAAAATCCATCTTGTGATGGTAACCTCTGGTTATGAGACCCCCTTCGTGTCGGCCTACCTTAGAGTTTAGGATCGCAGACCACCCTCATGTCGGCTTTCCTTTTGAAAATCAATCTTGTGATGGAACCCTCTGGTTATGAGACCGCCTTCGTGTCGGCCTACCTTAGAGTTTAGGATCTGAGACCGCCCTCGTGTCGGATTTCCTTCTAAAATCCATCTTGTGATGGTACCCTCTGGTTATGAGACCGCCTTCGTGTAGGCCTACCTTAGAGTTTAGGATCTAAGATGGCCCTCGTGTCAGATTTCCTTCTAAAATCCATCTTGTGATGGTACCCACTGGTTATGAGACCGCCTTCGTGTCAGCGTACCTTAGAGTTTAGGATCTGAGACCAACCTCGTGTCGGCTTTCCTTCTAAAATCCATCTTGTGATGGTAACCTCTGGTTATGAGACCGTCTTCGTGTCGGCCTTCCTTAGAGTTTAGGATCTGAGACCGCCCTCGTGTTGGCTTTCCTTCGAAAATCTATCTTGTGATGGTAACCTCTGGTTATGAGACCGCCTTCGTGTCGGCCTACCTTATAGTTTAGGATCTGAGAGCACCCTCGTGTCAGCTTTCCTTCTAAAATCTATCTGATGGTAACCTTTGGTTATGAGACCGCCTTCGTGTCGGCATACCTTAGAGTTTTTGATATGAGACCGCCCTCATGTCGGCTTTCCTTTTGAAAGTCCATCTTGTGATGGTAACCTCTGGTTATGAGACCGCCTTCGTGGCGGCCTACATTAGAGTTTAGGATCTGAGACCGCCCTCCTGTCAGCTTTCCTTCTAAAATCCATCGTGTGATGGTAACCTCTGGTTATGAGATCGCCTTCGTGTCGGCCTACCTTAGAGTTTACGATCGCAGACCACCCTCTTGTCGGCTTTCCTTTTGAAAATCAATCTTGTGATGGTACCCTCTTGTTATGAGAAAGCCTTCGTGTCGGCCTACCTTAGAGTTTAGGATCTAAGACCGCCCTCGTGTCGGATTTCCTTCTAAAATCCATCTTGTGATGGTACCCTCTGGTTATGAGACCACCTTCGTGTAGGCCTACCTTAGAGTTTAGGATCTAAGATGGCCCTCGTGTCAGATTTCCTTCTAAGATCCATCTTGTGATGGTACCCACTGGTTATGAGACCGCCTTCGTGTCAGCGTACCTTAGAGTTTAGGATCTGAGACCACCCTCGTGTCGGCTTTCCTTCTAAAATCCATCTTGTGATGGTAACCTTTGGTTATGAGACCGTCTTCGTGTCGGCCTTCCTTAGAGTTTAGGATCTGAGACCGGCCTCGTGTCGGCTTTCCTTCTAAAATCCATCTTGTGATGGTAACCTCTGGTTATGAGACCGCCTTCGTGTCGGCCTACCTTATAGTTTAGGATCGCAGACCACCCTCATGTCGGCTTTCATTTTGAAAATCAATCTTGTGATGGTACCCTCTGGTTATGAGACCGCCTTCGTGTCGGCCTACCTTAGAGTTTAGGATCTGAGACTGCCCTCGTGTCGGATTTCCTTCTAAAATCCATCTTGTGATGGTACCCTCTGGTTATGAGACCGCCTTCGTGTAGGCCTACCTTAGAGTTTTGGATCTAAGATGGCCCTCGTGTCAGATTTCCTTCTAAAATCCATCTTGTGATGGTACCCACTGGTTATGAGACCGCCTTCGTGTCAGCGTACCTTAGAGTTTAGGATCTGAGACCACCCTCGTGTCGGCTTTCCTTCTAAAATCCATCTTGTGATGGTAACCTCTGGTTATGAGACCGCCTTCGTGTCGGCCTTCCTTAGAGTTTAGGATCTGAGACCGGCCTCGTGTCGGCTTTCCTTCTAAAATCCATCTTGTGATGGTAACCTCTGGTTATGAGACCCGCTTCGTGTCGGCCTACCTTAGACTTTAGGATCGCAGACCACCCTCATGTCGGCTTTCCTTTTGAAAATCAATCTTGTGATGGTACCCTCTGGTTATGAGACCGCCTTCGTGTCGGCCTACCTTAGAGTTTAGGATCTGAGACTGCCCTCGTGTTGGCTTTCCTTCGAAAATCTATCTTGTGATGGTAACCTCTGGTTATGAGACCGCCTTCGTGTCGGCCTACCTTATAGTTTAGGATCTGAGAGCACCCTCGTGTCAGCTTTCCTTCTAAAATCTATCTGATGGTAACCTTTGGTTATGAGACCGCCTTCGTGTCGGCATACCTTAGAGTTTTTGATATGAGACCGCCCTCATGTCGGCTTTCCTTTTGAAAGTCCATCTTGTGATGGTAACCTCTGGTTATGAGACCGCCTTCGTGGCGGCCTACATTAGAGTTTAGGATCTGAGACCGCCCTCCTGTCAGCTTTCCTTCTAAAATCCATCGTGTGATGGTAACCTCTGGTTATGAGATCGCCTTCGTGTCGGCCTACCTTAGAGTTTACGATCGCAGACCACCCTCTTGTCGGCTTTCCTTTTGAAAATCAATCTTGTGATGGTACCCTCTTGTTATGAGAAAGCCTTCGTGTCGGCCTACCTTAGAGTTTAGGATCTGAGACCACCCTCGTGTCGGATTTCCTTCTAAAATCCATCTTGTGATGGTACCCTCTGGTTATGAGACCACCTTCGTGTAGGCCTACCTTAGAGTTTAGGATCTAAGATGGCCCTCGTGTCAGATTTCCTTCTAAGATCCATCTTGTGATGGTACCCACTGGTTATGAGACCGCCTTCGTGTCAGCGTACCTTAGAGTTTAGGATCTGAGACCACCCTCGTGTCGGCTTTCCTTCTAAAATCCATCTTGTGATGGTAACCTCTGGTTATGAGACCGTCTTCGTGTCGGCCTTCCTTAGAGTTTAGGATCTGAGACCGGCCTCGTGTCGGCTTTCCTTCTAAAATCCATCTTGTGATGGTAACCTCTGGTTATGAGACCGCCTTCGTGTCGGCCTACCTTATAGTTTAGGATCGCAGACCACCCTCATGTCGGCTTTCATTTTGAAAATCAATCTTGTGATGGTACCCTCTGGTTATGAGACCGCCTTCGTGTCGGCCTACCTTAGAGTTTAGGATCTGAGACTGCCCTCGTGTCGGATTTCCTTCTAAAATCCATCTTGTGATGGTACCCTCTGGTTATGAGACCGCCTTCGTGTAGGCCTACCTTAGAGTTTTGGATCTAAGATGGCCCTCGTGTCAGATTTCCTTCTAAAATCCATCTTGTGATGGTACCCACTGGTTATGAGACCGCCTTCGTGTCAGCGTACCTTAGAGTTTAGGATCTGAGACCACCCTCGTGTCGGCTTTCCTTCTAAAATCCATCTTGTGATGGTAACCTCTGGTTATGAGACCGCCTTCGTGTCGGCCTTCCTTAGAGTTTAGGATCTGAGACCGGCCTCGTGTCGGCTTTCCTTCTAAAATCCATCTTGTGATGGTAACCTCTGGTTATGAGACCCGCTTCGTGTCGGCCTACCTTAGACTTTAGGATCGCAGACCACCCTCATGTCGGCTTTCCTTTTGAAAATCAATCTTGTGATGGTACCCTCTGGTTATGAGACCGCCTTCGTGTCGGCCTACCTTAGAGTTTAGGATCTGAGACCGCCCTCGTGTCGGATTTCCTTCTAAAATCCATCTTGTGATGGTACCCTCTGGTTATGAGACCGCCTTCGTGTAGGCCTACCTTAGAGTTTTGGATCTAAGATGGCCCTCGTGTCATATTTCCTTCTAAAATCCATCTTGTGATGGTACCCACTGGTTATGAGACCGCCTTCGTGTCAGCGTACCTTAGAGTTTAGGATCTGAGACCACCCTCGTGTCGGCTTTCCTTCTAAATTCCATCTTGTGATGGTAACCTCTGGTTATGAGACCGCCTTCGTGTCGGCCTTCCTTAGAGTTTAGGATCTGAGACCGGCCTCGTGTCGGCTTTCCTTCTAAAATCCATCTTGTGATGGTAACCTCTGGTTATGAGACCCCCTTCGTGTCGGCCTACCTTAGAGTTTAGGATCGCAGACCACCCTCATGTCGGCTTTCCTTTTGAAAATCAATCTTGTGATGGTACCCTCTGGTTATGAGACCGCCTTCGTGTCGGCCTACCTTAGAGTTTAGGATCTGAGACCGCCCTCGTGTCGGATTTCCTTCTAAAATCCATCTTGTGATGGTACCCTCTGGTTATGAGACCGCCTTCGTGTAGGCCTACCTTAGAGTTTAGGATATAAGATGGCCCTCGTGTCAGATTTCCTTCTAAAATCCATCTTGTGATGGTACCCACTGGTTATGAGATCGCCTTCGTGTCAGCGTACCTTAGAGTTTAGGATCTGAGACCACCCTCGTGTCGGCTTTCCTTCTAAATTCCATCTTGTGATGGTAACCTCTGGTTATGAGACCGTCTTCGTGTCGGCCTTCCTTAGAGTTTAGGATCTGAGACCGGCCTCGTGTCGGCTTTCCTTCTAAAATCCATCTTGTGATGGTAACCTCTGGTTATGAGACCCCCTTCGTGTCGGCCTACCTTAGAGTTTAGGATCGCAGACCACCCTCATGTCGGCTTTCCTTTTGAAAATCAATCTTGTGATGGTACCCTCTGGTTATGAGACCGCCTTCGTGTCGGCCTACCTTAGAGTTTAGGATCTGAGACCGCCCTCGTGTCGGATTTCCTTCTAAAATCCATCTTGTGATGGTACCCTCTGGTTATGAGACCGCCTTCGTGTAGGCCTACCTTAGAGTTTAGGATCTAAGATGGCCCTCGTGTCAGATTTCCTTCTAAAATCCATCTTGTGATGGTACCCACTGGTTATGAGACCGCCTTCGTGTCAGCGTACCTTAGAGTTTAGGATCTGAGACCACCCTCGTGTCGGCTTTCCTTCTAAAATCCATCTTGTGATGGTAACCTCTGGTTATGAGACCGTCTTCGTGTCGGCCTTCCTTAGAGTTTAGGATCTGAGACCGCCCTCGTGTTGGCTTTCCTTCGAAAATCCATCTTGTGATGGTAACCTCTGATTATGAGACCGCCTTCGTGTCGGCCTACCTTATAGTTTAGGATCTGAGAGCACCCTCGTGTCAGCTTTCCTTCTAAAATCTATCTGATGGTAACCTTTGGTTATGAGACCGCCTTCGTGTCGGCATACCTTAGAGTTTTTGATATGAGACCGCCCTCATGTCGGCTTTCCTTTTGAAAGTCCATCTTGTGATGGTAACCTCTGGTTATGAGACCGCCTTCGTGGCGGCCTACATTAGAGTTTAGGATCTGAGACCGCCCTCCTGTCAGCTTTCCTTCTAAAATCCATCGTGTGATGGTAACCTCTGGTTATGAGATCGCCTTCGTGTCGGCCTACCTTAGAATTTAGGATCGCAGACCACCTTCATGTCGGCTTTCCTTTTGAAAATCAATCTTGTGATGGTACCCTCTGGTTATGAGACCGCCTTCGTGTCGGCCTACCTTAGAGTTTAGGATCTGAGACCGCCCTCGTGTCGGATTTCCTTCTAAAATCCATCTTGTGATGGTACCCTCTGGTTATGAGACCACCTTCGTGTAGGCCTACCTTAGAGTTTAGGATCTAAGATGGCCCTCGTGTCAGATTTCCTTCTAAGAACCATCTTGTGATGGTAACCACTGGTTATGAGACCGCCTTCGTGTCAGCGTACCTTAGAGTTTAGGATCTGAGACCACCCTCGTGTCGGCTTTCCTTCTAAAATCCATCTTGTGATGGTAACCTCTGGTTATGAGACCGTCTTCGTGTCGGCCTTCCTTAGAGTTTAGGATCTGAGACCGGCCTCGTGTCGGCTTTCCTTCTAAAATCCATCTTGTGATGGTAACCTCTGGTTATGAGACCGCCTTCGTGTTGGCCTACCTTATAGTTTAGGATCTGAGAGCGCCCTCGTGTCAGCTTTCCTTCTAAAATCTATCTGATGGTAACCTTTGGTTATGAGACCGCCTTTGTGTCGGCATACCTTAGAGTTTTTGATCTGAGACCGCCCTCATGTCGGCTTTCCTTTTGAAAGTCCATCTTGTGATGGTAACCTCTGGTTATGAGACCGCCTTCGTGGCGGCCTACATTAGAGTTTAGGATCTGAGACCGCCCTCCTGTCGGCTTTCCTTCTAAAATCCATCTTGTGATGGTAACCTCTGGTTATGAGACCGTCTTCGTTTCGGTCTTCCTTAGAGTTTAGGATCTGAGACCGTCCTCGTGTCGGCTTTCCTTTTGAAAATCCATCTTGTGATGGTAACCTATGGTTATGAGACCGCCATAGTGTCGGCCTACCTTAGAGTTTAGGATCTGAGACCGTCCTCGTGTCGGCTTTCCTTCTAAAATCCATCATTTGATGGTACCTTCTGGTTATGAAACCGCCTTCGTGTCAGCCTACCTTAGATTTTAGGATCTGAGACCGCCCTCGTGTCGGCTTTACTTTGAAAATGCATTTTGTGATGGTAACCTCTGGTTATGAGATCGCCTTCATTTCGCCCTACCTTAGAGTTTAGGATCTGAGACCGCCCTCATGTCGGCTTTCCTTTTGAAAGTCCTTCTTGTGATGGTAACCTCTGGTTATGAGACCGCCTTCGTGGCGGCCTACATTAGAGTTTAGGATCTGAGACCGCCCTCATGTCGGCTTTCCTTCTAAAATCCATCTTGTGATGGTAACCTCTGGTTATGAGACCGTCTTCGTTTCGGTCTTCCTTAGAGTTTAGGATCTGAGACCGTCCTCGTGTCGGCTTTCCTTTTGAAAATCCATCTTGTGATGGTAACCTATGGTTATGAGACCGCCATAGTGTCGGCCTACCTTAGAGTTTAGGATCTGAGACCGTCCTCGTGTCGAAATCCATCATGTGATGGTACCTTCTGGTTATGAAACCGCCTTCGTGTCAGCCTACCTTAGACTTTAGGATCTGAGACCACCCTCGTGTCGGCTTTACTTTGAAAATGCATTCTGTGATGGTAACCTCTGGTTATGAGACCGCCTTCATGTCGGCCTACCTTAGAGTTTAGGATCTGAGACCGCCCTCGTGTCGGCTTTCCTTCTAAAATCCATCATGTGATGGAACCTTCTGGTTATGAGACCGCCTTCGTGCCAGCCTACCTTAGAGTTTAGGATCTGAGACCGCCCTCGTGTCGGCTTTCCTTTTGAAAATCAATCTTGTGATGGTACCCTCTGGTTATGAGAAAGCCTTCGTGTCGGCCTACCTTAGAGTTTAGGATCTGAGACCGCCCTCGTGTCGGATTTCCTTCTAAAATCCATCTTGTGATGGTACCCTCTGGTTATGAGACCACCTTCGTGTAGGCCTACCTTAGAGTTTAGGATCTAAGATGGCCCTCGTGTCAGATTTCCTTCTAAGATCCATCTTGTGATGGTACCCACTGGTTATGAGACCGCCTTCGTGTCAGCGTACCTTAGAGTTTAGGATCTGAGACCACCCTCGTGTCGGCTTTCCTTCTAAAATCCATCTTGTGATGGTAACCTCTGGTTATGAGACCGTCTTCGTGTCGGCCTTCCTTAGAGTTTAGGATCTGAGACCGGCCTCGTGTCGGCTTTCCTTCTAAAATCCATCTTGTGATGGTAACCTCTGGTTATGAGACCGCCTTCGTGTTGGCCTACCTTATAGTTTAGGATCTGAGAGCGCCCTCGTGTCAGCTTTCCTTCTAAAATCTATCTGATGGTAACCTTTGGTTATGAGACCGCCTTCGTGTCGGCATACCTTAGAGTTTTTGATCTGAGACCGCCCTCATGTCGGCTTTCCTTTTGAAAGTCCATCTTGTGATGGTAACCTCTGGTTATGAGACCGCCTTCGTGGCGGCCTACATTAGA
This sequence comes from Lathyrus tuberosus, assembly GCA_022829125.1. Taxonomy (NCBI): domain Eukaryota; kingdom Viridiplantae; phylum Streptophyta; class Magnoliopsida; order Fabales; family Fabaceae; genus Lathyrus; species Lathyrus tuberosus. The sequence continues at coordinate 13,375,925 of JALAZF010000038.1, forward strand.
GTTTAGGATCTGAGACCGCCCTCCTGTCGGCTTTCCTTCTAAAATCCATCTTGTGATGGTAACCTCTGGTTATGAGACCGTCTTCGTTTCGGTCTTCCTTAGAGTTTAGGATCTGAGACCGTCCTCGTGTCGGCTTTCCTTTTGAAAATCCATCTTGTGATGGTAACCTATGGTTATGAGACCGCCATAGTGTCGGCCTACCTTAGAGTTTAGGATCTGAGACCGTCCTCGTGTCGGCTTTCCTTCTAAAATCCATCATTTGATGGTACCTTCTGGTTATGAAACCGCCTTCGTGTCAGCCTACCTTAGATTTTAGGATCTGAGACCGCCCTCGTGTCGGCTTTACTTTGAAAATGCATTTTGTGATGGTAACCTCTGGTTATGAGATCGCCTTCATTTCGCCCTACCTTAGAGTTTAGGATCTGAGACCGCCCTCATGTCGGCTTTCCTTTTGAAAGTCCTTCTTGTGATGGTAACCTCTGGTTATGAGACCGCCTTCGTGGCGGCCTACGTTAGAGTTTAGGATCTGAGACCGCCCTCATGTCGGTTTTCCTTCTAAAATCCATCTTGTGATGGTAACCTCTGGTTATGAGACCGTCTTCGTTTCGGTCTTCCTTAGAGTTTAGGATCTGAGACCGTCCTCGTGTCGGCTTTCCTTTTGAAAATCCATCTTGTGATGGTAACCTATGGTTATGAGACCGCCATAGTGTCGGCCTACCTTAGAGTTTAGGATCTGAGACCGTCCTCGTGTCGAAATCCATCATGTGATGGTACCTTCTGGTTATGAAACCGCCTTCGTGTCAGCCTACCTTAGAGTTTAGGATCTGAGACCACCCTCGTGTCGGCTTTACTTTGAAAATGCATTTTGTGATGGTAACCTCTGGTTATGAGACCGCCTTCATGTCGGCCTACCTTAGAGTTTAGGATCTGAGACCGCCCTCGTGTCGGCTTTCCTTCTAAAATCCATCATGTGATGGAACCTTCTGGTTATGAGACCGCCTTCGTGCCAGCCTACCTTAGAGTTTAGGATCTGAGACCGCCCTCGTGTCGGCTTTCCTTTTGAAAATCAATCTTGTGATGGTACCCTCTGGTTATGAGAAAGCCTTCGTGTCGGCCTACCTTAGAGTTTAGGATCTGAGACCGCCCTCGTGTCGGATTTCCTTCTAAAATCCATCTTGTGATGGTACCCTCTGGTTATGAGACCACCTTCGTGTAGGCCTACCTTAGAGTTTAGGATCTAAGATGGCCCTCGTGTCAGATTTCCTTCTAAGATCCATCTTGTGATGGTACCCACTGGTTATGAGACCGCCTTCGTGTCAGCGTACCTTAGAGTTTAGGATCTGAGACCACCCTCGTGTCGGCTTTCCTTCTAAAATCCATCTTGTGATGGTAACCTCTGGTTATGAGACCGTCTTCGTGTCGGCCTTCCTTAGAGTTTAGGATCTGAGACCGGCCTCGTGTCGGCTTTCCTTCTAAAATCCATCTTGTGATGGTAACCTCTGGTTATGAGACCGCCTTCGTGTTGGCCTACCTTATAGTTTAGGATCTGAGAGCGCCCTCGTGTCAGCTTTCCTTCTAAAATCTATCTGATGGTAACCTTTGGTTATGAGACCGCCTTCGTGTCGGCATACCTTAGAGTTTTTGATCTGAGACCGCCCTCATGTCGGCTTTCCTTTTGAAAGTCCATCTTGTGATGGTAACCTCTGGTTATGAGACCGCCTTCGTGGCGGCCTACATTAGAGTTTAGGATCTGAGACCGCCCTCCTGTCGGCTTTCCTTCTAAAATCCATCTTGTGATGGTAACCTCTGGTTATGAGACCGTCTTCGTTTCGGTCTTCCTTAGAGTTTAGGATCTGAGACCGTCCTCGTGTCGGCTTTCCTTTTGAAAATCCATCTTGTGATGGTAACCTATGGTTATGAGACCGCCATAGTGTCGGCCTACCTTAGACTTTAGGATCTGAGACCGTCCTCGTGTCGGCTTTCCTTCTAAAATCCATCATTTGATGGTACCTTCTGGTTATGAAACCGCCTTCGTGTCAGCCTACCTTAGATTTTAGGATCTGAGACCGCCCTCGTGTCGGCTTTACTTTGAAAATGCATTTTGTGATGGTAACCTCTGGTTATGAGATCGCCTTCATTTCGCCCTACCTTAGAGTTTAGGATCTGAGACCGCCATCATGTCGGCTTTCCTTTTGAAAGTCCTTCTTGTGATGGTAACCTCTGGTTATGAGACCGCCTTCGTGGCGGCCTACGTTAGAGTTAAGGATCTGAGACCGCCCTCATGTCGGCTTTCCTTCTAAAATCCATCTTGTGATGGTAACCTCTGGTTATGAGACCGTCTTCGTTTCGGTCTTCCTTAGAGTTTAGGATCTGAGACCGTCCTCGTGTCGGCTTTCCTTTTGAAAATCCATCTTGTGATGGTAACCTATGGTTATGAGACCGCCATAGTGTCGGCCTACCTTAGAGTTTAGGATCTGAGACCGTCCTCGTGTCGAAATCCATCATGTGATGGTACCTTCTGGTTATGAAACCGCCTTCGTGTCAGCCTACCTTAGAGTTTAGGATCTGAGACCACCCTCGTGTCGGCTTTACTTTGAAAATGCATTTTGTGATGGTAACCTCTGGTTATGAGACCGCCTTCATGTCGGCCTACCTTAGTGTTTAGGATCTGAGACCGCCCTCGTGTCGGCTTTCCTTCTAAAATCCATCATGTGATGGAACCTTCTGGTTATGAGACCGCCTTCGTGCCAGCCTACCTTAGAGTTTAGGATCTGAGACCGCCCTCGTGTCGGCTTTCCTTTTGAAAATCAATCTTGTGATGGTACCCTCTGGTTATGAGAAAGCCTTCGTGTCGGCCTACCTTAGAGTTTAGGATCTGAGACCGCCCTCGTGTCGGATTTCCTTCTAAAATCCATCTTGTGATGGTACCCTCTGGTTATGAGACCACCTTCGTGTAGGCCTACCTTAGAGTTTAGGATCTAAGATGGCCCTCGTGTCAGATTTCCTTCTAAGATCCATCTTGTGATGGTACCCACTGGTTATGAGACCGCCTTCGTGTCAGCGTACCTTAGAGTTTAGGATCTGAGACCACCCTCGTGTCGGCTTTCCTTCTAAAATCCATCTTGTGATGGTAACCTCTGGTTATGAGACCGTCTTCGTGTCGGCCTTCCTTAGAGTTTAGGATCTGAGACCGGCCTCGTGTCGGCTTTCCTTCTAAAATCCATCTTGTGATGGTAACCTCTGGTTATGAGACCGCCTTCGTGTCGGCCTACCTTATAGTTTAGGATCGTAGACCACCCTCATGTCGGCTTTCATTTTGAAAATCAATCTTGTGATGGTACCCTCTGGTTATGAGACCGCCTTCGTGTCGGCCTACCTTAGAGTTTAGGATCTGAGACCGCCCTCGTGTCGGATTTCCTTCTAAAATCCATCTTGTGATGGTACCCTCTGGTTATGAGACCGCCTTCGTGTAGGCCTACCTTAGAGTTTAGGATCTAAGATGGCCCTCGTGTCAGATTTCCTTCTAAAATCCATCTTGTGATGGTACCCACTGGTTATGAGACCGCCTTCGTGTCAGCGTACCTTAGAGTTTAGGATCTGAGACCACCCTCGTGTCGGCTTTCCTTCTAAAATCCATCTTGTGATGGTAACCTCTGGTTATGAGACCGTCTTCGTGTCGGCCTTCCTTAGAGTTTAGGATCTGAGACCGGCCTCGTGTCGGCTTTCCTTCTAAAATCCATCTTGTGATGGTAACCTCTGGTTATGAGACCGCCTTCGTGTCGGCCTACCTTATAGTTTAGGATCGCAGACCACCCTCATGTCGGCTTTCATTTTGAAAATCAATCTTGTGATGGTACCCTCTGGTTATGAGACCGCCTTCGTGTCGGCCTACCTTAGAGTTTAGGATCTGAGACCGCCCTCGTGTCGCATTTCCTTCTAAAATCCATCTTGTGATGGTACCCTCTGGTTATGAGACCGCCTTCGTGTAGGCCTACCTTAGAGTTTAGGATCTAAGATGGCCCTCGTGTCAGATTTCCTTCTAAAATCCATCTTGTGATGGTACCCACTGGTTATGAGACCGCCTTCATGTCAGCGTACCTTAGAGTTTAGGATTTGATACCACCCTCGTGTCGGCTTTCCTTCTAAAATCCATCTTGTGATGGTAACCTCTGGTTATGAGACCGTCTTCGTGTCGGCCTTCCTTAGAGTTTAGGATCTGAGACCGGCCTCGTGTCGACTTTCCTTCTAAAATCCATCTTGTGATGGTAACCTCTGGTTATGAGACCCCCTTCGTGTCGGCCTACCTTAGAGTTTAGGATCGCAGACCACCCTCATGTCGGCTTTCCTTTTGAAAATCAATCTTGTGATGGTACCCTCTGGTTATGAGACCGCCTTCGTGTCGGCCTACCTTAGAGTTTAGGATCTGAGACCGCCCTCGTGTCGGATTTCCTTCTAAAATCCATCTTGTGATGGTACCCTCTGGTTATGAGACCGCCTTCGTGTAGGCCTACCTTAGAGTTTAGGATCTAAGATGGCCCTCGTGTTAGATTTCCTTCTAAAATCCATCTTGTGATGGTACCCACTGGTTATGAGATCGCCTTCGTGTCAGCGTACCTTAGAGTTTAGGATCTGAGACCACCCTCGTGTCGGCTTTCCTTCTAAAATCCATCTTGTGATGGTAACCTCTGGTTATGAGACCGTCTTCGTGTCGGCCTTCCTTAGAGTTTAGGATCTGAGACCGGCCTCGTGTCGGCTTTCCTTCTAAAATCCATCTTGTGATGGTAACCTCTGGTTATGAGACCCCCTTGGTGTCGGCCTACCTTAGAGTTTAGGATCGCAGACCATCCTCATGTCGGCTTTCCTTTTGAAAATCAATCTTGTGATGGTACCCTCTGGTTATGAGACCGCCTTCGTGTCGGCCTACCTTAGAGTTTAGGATCTGAGACCGCCCTCGTGTCGGATTTCCTTCTAAAATCCATCTTGTGATGGTACCCTCTGGTTATGAGACCGCCTTCGTGTAGGCCTACCTTAGAGTTTAGGATCTAAGATGGCCCTCGTGTCAGATTTCCTTCTAAAATCCATCTTGTGATGGTACCCAATGGTTATGAGACCGCCTTCGTGTCAGCGTACCTTAGAGTTTAGGATCTGAGACCGCCCTCGTGTCGGCTTTCCTTCTAAATTCCATCTTGTGATGGTAACCTCTGGTTATGAGACCGTCTTCGTGTCGGCCTTCCTTAGAGTTTAGGATCTGAGACCGCCCTCGTGTTGGCTTTCCTTCGAAAATCCATCTTGTGATGGTAACCTCTGGTTATGAGACCGCCTTCGTGTCGGCCTACCTTAGAGTTTAGGATCTGAGACCGGCCTCGTGTCGGATTTCCTTCTAAAATCCATCTTGTGATGGTAACCTCTGGTTATGAGACCCCCTTCGTGTCGGCCTACCTTAGAGTTTAGGATCGCAGACCACCCTCATGTCGGCTTTCCTTTTGAAAATCAATCTTGTGATGGTACCCTCTGGTTATGAGACCGCCTTCGTGTCGGCCTACCTTAGAGTTTAGGATCTGAGACCGCCCTCGTGTCGGATTTCCTTCTAAAATCCATCTTGTGATGGTACCCTCTGGTTATGAGACCGCCTTCGTGTAGGCCTACCTTAGAGTTTAGGATCTAAGATGGCCCTCGTGTTAGATTTCCTTCTAAAATCCATCTTGTGATGGTACCCACTGGTTATGAGATCGCCTTCGTGTCAGCGTACCTTAGAGTTTAGGATCTGAGACCACCCTCGTGTCGGCTTTCCTTCTAAAATCCATCTTGTGATGGTAACCTCTGGTTATGAGACCGTCTTCGTGTCGGCCTTCCTTAGAGTTTAGGATCTGAGACCGGCCTCGTGTCGGCTTTCCTTCTAAAATCCATCTTGTGATGGTAACCTCTGGTTATGAGACCCCCTTGGTGTCGGCCTACCTTAGAGTTTAGGATCGCAGACCATCCTCATGTCGGCTTTCCTTTTGAAAATCAATCTTGTGATGGTACCCTCTGGTTATGAGACCGCCTTCGTGTCGGCCTACCTTAGAGTTTAGGATCTGAGACCGCCCTCGTGTCGGATTTCCTTCTAAAATCCATCTTGTGATGGTACCCTCTGGTTATGAGACCGCCTTCGTGTAGGCCTACCTTAGAGTTTAGGATCTAAGATGGCCCTCGTGTCAGATTTCCTTCTAAAATCCATCTTGTGATGGTACCCACTGGTTATGAGACCGCCTTCGTGTCAGCGTACCTTAGAGTTTAGGATCTGAGACCACCCTCGTGTCGGCTTTCCTTCTAAATTCCATCTTGTGATGGTAACCTCTGGTTATGAGACCGTCTTCGTGTCGGCCTTCCTTAGAGTTTAGGATCTGAGACCGCCCTCGTGTTGGCTTTCCTTCGAAAATCCATCTTGTGATGGTAACCTCTGGTTATGAGACCGCCTTCGTGTCGGCCTACCTTAGAGTTTAGGATCTGAGACCGGCCTCGTGTCAGATTTCCTTCTAAAATCCATCTTGTGATGGTAACCTCTGGTTATGAGACCCCCTTCGTGTCGGCCTACCTTAGAGTTTAGGATCGCAGACCACCCTCATGTCGGCTTTCCTTTTGAAAATCAATCTTGTGATGGTACCCTCTGGTTATGAGACCGCCTTCGTGTCGGCCTACCTTAGAGTTTAGGATCTGAGACCGCCCTCGTGTCGGATTTCCTTCTAAAATCCATCTTGTGATGGTACCCTCTGGTTATGAGACCGCCTTCGTGTAGGCCTACCTTAGAGTTTAGGATCTAAGATGGCCCTCGTGTTAGATTTCCTTCTAAAATCCATCTTGTGATGGTACCCACTGGTTATGAGATCGCCTTCGTGTCAGCGTACCTTAGAGTTTAGGATCTGAGACCACCCTAGTGTCGGCTTTCCTTCTAAAATCCATCTTGTGATGGTAACCTCTGGTTATGAGACCGTCTTCGTGTCGGCCTTCCTTAGAGTTTAGGATCTGAGACCGGCCTCGTGTCGGCTTTCCTTCTAAAATCCATCTTGTGATGGTAACCTCTGGTTATGAGACCGCCTTCGTGTCGGCCTACCTTATACTTTAGGATCTGAGAGCACCCTCGTGTCAGCTTTCTTTCTAAAATCTATCTGCTGGTAACCTTTGGTTATGAGACCGCCTTCGTGTCGGCATACCTTAGAGTTTTTGATATGAGACCGCCCTCATGTCGGCTTTCCTTTTGAAAGTCCATCTTGTGATGGTAACCTCTGGTTATGAGACCGCCTTCGTGGCGGCCTACATTAGAGTTTAGGATCTGAGACCGCCCTCCTGTCAGCTTTCCTTCTAAAATCCATCGTGTGATGGTAACCTCTGGTTATGAGATCGCCTTCGTGTCGGCCTACCTTAGAGTTTAGGATCGCAGACCACCCTCATGTCGGCTTTCCTTTTGAAAATCAATCTTGTGATGGTACCCTCTGGTTATGAGACCGCCTTCGTGTCGGCCTACCTTAGAGTTTAGGATCTGAGACCGCCCTCGTGTCGGATTTCCTTCTAAAATCCATCTTGTGATGGTACCCTCTGGTTATGAGACCACCTTCGTGTAGGCCTACCTTAGAGTTTAGGATCTAAGATGGCCCTCGTGTCAGATTTCCATCTAAGATCCATCTTGTGATGGTACCCACTGGTTATGAGACCGCCTTCGTGTCAGCGTACCTTAGAGTTTAGGATCTGAGACCACCCTCGTGTCGGCTTTCCTTCTAAAATCCATCTTGTGATGGTAACCTCTGGTTATGAGACCGTCTTCGTGTCGGCCTTCCTTAGAGCTTAGGATCTGAGACCGGCCTCGTGTCGGCTTTCCTTATAAAATCCATCTTGTGATGGTAACCTCTGGTTATGAGACCGCCTTCGTGTCGGCCTACCTTATAGTTTAGGATCTGAGAGCGCCCTCGTGTTAGCTTTCCTTCTAAAATCTATCTGATGGTAACCTTTGGTTATGAGACCGCCTTCGTGTCGGCATACCTTAGAGTTTTTGATCTGAGACCGCCCTCATGTCGGCTTTCCTTTTGAAAGTCCATCTTGTGATGGTAACCTCTGGTTATGAGACCGCCTTCGTGGCGGCCTACATTAGAGTTTAGGATCTGAGACCGCCCTCCTGTCGGCTTTCCTTCTAAAATCCATCTTGTGATGGTAACCTCTGGTTATGAGACCGTCTTCGTTTTGGTCTTCCTTAGAGTTTAGGATCTGAGACCGTCCTCGTGTCGGCTTTCCTTTTGAAAATCCATCTTGTGATGGTAACCTATGGTTATGAGACCGCCATAGTGTCGGCCTACCTTAGAGTTTAGGATCTGAGACCGTCCTCGTGTTGGCTTTCCTTCTAAAATCCATCATTTGATGGTACCTTCTGGTTATGAAACCGCCTTCGTGTCAGCCTACCTTAGATTTTAGGATCTGAGACCGCCCTCGTGTCGGCTTTACTTTGAAAATGCATTTTGTGATGGTAACCTCTGGTTATGAGACCGCCTTCATGTCGCCCTACCTTAGAGTTTAGGATCTGAGACCGCCCTCATGTCGGCTTTCCTTTTGAAAGTCCATCTTGTGATGGTAACCTCTGGTTATGAGACCGCCTTCGTGGCGGCCTACATTAGAGTTTAGGATCTGAGACCGCCCTCCTGTCGGCTTTCCTTCTAAAATCCATCTTGTGATGGTAACCTCTGGTTATGAGACCGTCTTCGTTTCGGTCTTCCTTAGAGTTTAGGATCCGAGACCGTCCTCGTGTCGGCTTTCCTTTTGAAAATCCATCTTGTGATGGTAACCTATGGTTATGAGACCGCCATAGTGTCGGCCTACCTTAGAGTTTAGGATCTGAGACCGTCCTCGTGTCGGCTTTCCTTCTAAAATCCATCATGTGATGGTACCTTCTGGTTATGAAACCGCCTTCGTGTCAGCCTACCTTAGAGTTTAGGATCTGAGACCACCCTCGTGTCGGCTTTACTTTGAAAATGCATTTTGTGATGGTAACCTCTGGTTATGAGACCGCCTTCATGTCGGCCTACCTTAGAGTTTAGGATCTGAGACCGCCCTCGTGTCGGCTTTCCTTCTAAAATCCATCATGTGATGGAACCTTCTGGTTATGAGACCGCCTTCGTGCCAGCCTACCTTAGAGTTTAGGATCTGAGACCGCCCTCGTGTCGGCTTTCTTTTGAGAATGCATCTTGTGATGGTAACCTCTGGTTATGAGACCGCCTTTATGTCGGCCTACCTTAGAGTTTAGTATCTGAGACCGCCCTCGTGTGGGCTTTTCTTCTAAAATCCATCATGTGATGGTACCTTCTGGTTATGAGACCGCCTTCGTCTCGGCCTACCTTAGAGTTTAGGATCTGAGACCGCCCTCGTGTCGGCTTTCCTTTGAAAATGCATTTTGTGATGGTAACCTCTGGTTATGAGACCGCCTTCGTGTCGGCCTACCTTATAGTTTAGGATCTGAGACCGCCCTCGTGTCGGCTTTCCTTTTGAAAATCCATCTTGTGATGGTAACCTCTGGTTATGATACCGCCTTCGTGTTGGCCTATCTTATAGTTTAGGATCTGAGAAGGCCCTCGTGTCGGCTTTCCTTCTAAAATCCATCTTTCGATGGTACCCTCTAGTTATGAGACCCCCTTCGTGTCGGCCTACCTTAGAGTTTAGGATCGCAGACCACCCTCATGTCGGCTTTCCTTTTGAAAATCAATCTTGTGATGGTACCCTCTGGTTATGAGACCGCCTTCGTGTCGGCCTACCTTAGAGTTTAGGATCTGAGACCGCCCTCGTGTCGGATTTCCTTCTAAAATCCATCTTGTGATGGTACACTCTGGTTATGAGACCGCCTTCGTGTAGGCCTACCTTAGAGTTTAGGATCTAAGATGGCCCTCGTGTCAGATTTCCTTCTAAAATCCATCTTGTGATGGTACCCACTGGTTATGAGACCGCCTTCGTGTCAGCGTACCTTAGAGTTTAGGATCTGAGACCACCCTCGTGTCGGCTTTCCTTCTAAAATCCATCTTGTGATGGTAACCTCTGGTTATGAGACCGTCTTCGTGTCGGCCTTCCTTAGAGTTTAGGATCTGAGACCGCCCTCGTGTTGGCTTTCCTTCGAAAATCCATCTTGTGATGGTAACCTCTGGTTATGAGACCGCCTTCGTGTCGGCCTACCTTATAGTTTAGGATCTGAGAGCACCCACGTGTCAGCTTTCCTTCTAAAATCTATCTGATGGTAACCTTTGGTTATGAGACCGCCTTCGTGTCGGCATACCTTAGAGTTTTTGATATGAGACCGCCCTCATGTCGGCTTTCCTTTTGAAAGTCCATCTTGTGATGGTAACCTCTGGTTATGAGACCGCCTTCGTGGCGGCCTACATTAGAGTTTAGGATCTGAGACCGCCCTCCTATCAGCTTTCCTTCTAAAATCCATCGTGTGATGGTAACCTCTGGTTATGAGATCGCCTTCGTGTCGGCCTACCTTAGAGTTTAGGATCGCAGACCACCCTCTTGTCGGCTTTCCTTTTGAAAATCAATCTTGTGATGGTACCCTCTGGTTATGAGACCGCCTTCGTGTCGGCCTACCTTAGAGTTTAGGATCTGAGACCGCCCTCGTGTCGGATTTCCTTCTAAAATCCATCTTGTGATGGTACCCTCTGGTTATGAGACCACCTTCGTGTAGGCCTACCTTAGAGTATAGGATCTAAGATGGCCCTCGTGTCAGATTTCCTTCTAAGATCCATCTTGTGATGGTACCCACTGGTTATGAGACCGCCTTCGTGTCAGCGTACCTTAGAGTTTAGGATCTAAGACCACCCTCGTGTCGGCTTTCCTTCTAAAATCCATCTTGTGATGGTAACATCTGGTTATGAGACCGTCTTCGTGTCGGCCTTCCTTAGAGTTTAGGATCTGAGACCGGCCTCGTGTCGGCTTTCCTTCTAAAATCCATCTTGTGATGGTAACCTCTGGTTATGAGACCGCCTTCGTGTCGGCCTACCTTATAGTTTAGGATCGCAGACCACCCTCATGTCGGCTTTCATTTTGAAAATCAATCTTGTGATGGTACCCTCTGGTTATGAGACCGCCTTCGTGTCGGCCTACCTTAGAGTTTTGGATCTGAGATCGCCCTCGTGTCGGATTTCCTTCTAAAATCCATCTTGTGATGGTACCCTCTGGTTATGAGACCGCCTTCGTGTAGGCCTACCTTAGAGTTTAGGATCTAAGATGGCCCTCGTGTCAGATTTCCTTCTAAAATCCATCTTGTGATGGTACCCACTGGTTATGAGACCGCCTTCGTGTCAGCGTACCTTAGAGTTTAGGATCTGAGACCACCCTCGTGACAGCTTTCCTTCTAAAATCCATCTTGTGATGGTAACCTCTGGTTATGAGACCGTCTTCGTTGCGGCCTTCCTTAGAGTTTAGGATCTGAGACCGGCCTCGTGTCGGCTTTCCTTCTAAAATCCATCTTTGATGGTAACCTCTGGTTATGAGACCCCCTTCGTGTCGGCCTACCTTAGAGTTTAGGATCGCAGACCACCCTCATGTTGGCTTTCCTTTTGAAAATCAATCTTGTGATGGTACCCTCTGGTTATGAGACCGCCTTCGTGTCGGCCTACCTTAGAGTTTAGGATCTGAGACCGCCCTCGTGTCGGATTTCCTTCTAAAATCCATCTTGTGATGGTACCCTCTGGTTATGAGACTGCCTTCGTGTAGGCCTACCTTAGAGTTTAGGATCTAAGATGGCCCTCGTGTCAGATTTCCTTCTAAAATCCATCTTGTGATGGTACCCACTGGTTATGAGACCGCCTTCGTGTCAGCGTACCTTAGAGTTTAGGATCTGAGACCACCCTCGTGTCGGCTTTCCTTCTAAAATCCATCTTGTGATGGTAACCTCTGGTTATGAGACCGTCTTCGTGTCGGCCTTCCTTAGAGTTTAGGATCTGAGACCGCCCTCGTGTTGGCTTTCCTTCGAAAATCCATCTTGTGATGGAACCTCTGGTTATGAGACCGCCTTCGTGTCGGCCTACCTTATAGTTTAGGATCTGAGAGCACCCTCGTGTCAGCTTTCCTTCTAAAATCTATCTGATGGTAACCTTTGGTTATGAGACCGCCTTCGTGTCGGCATACCTTAGAGTTTTTGATATGAGACCGCCCTCATGTCGGCTTTCCTTTTGAAAGTCCATCTTGTGATGGTAACCTCTGGTTATGAGACCGCCTTCGTGGCGGCCTACATTAGAGTTTAGGATCTGAGACCGCCCTCCTGTCAGCTTTCCTTCTAAAATCCATCGTGTGATGGTAACCTCTGGTTATGAGATCGCCTTCGTGTCGGCCTACCTTAGAGTTTAGGATCGCAGACCACCCTCTTGTCGGCTTTCCTTTTGAAAATCAATCTTGTGATGGTACCCTCTGGTTATGAGACCGCCTTCGTGTCGGCCTACCTTAGAGTTTAGGATCTGAGACCGCCCTCGTGTCGGATTTCCTTCTAAAATCCATCTTGTGATGGTACCCTCTGGTTATGAGACCACCTTCGTGTAGGCCTACCTTAGAGTTTAGGATCTAAGATGGCCCTCGTGTCAGATTTCCTTCTAAGATCCATCTTGTGATGGTACCCACTGGTTATGAGACCGCCTTCGTGTCAGCGTACCTTAGAGTTTAGGATCTAAGACCACCCTCGTGTCGGCTTTCCTTCTAAAATCCATCTTGTGATGGTAACCTCTGGTTATGAGACCGTCTTCGTGTCGGCCTTCCTTAGAGTTTTGGATCTGAGACCGGCCTCGTGTCGGCTTTCCTTCTAAAATCCATCTTGTGATGGTAACCTCTGGTTATGAGACCGCCTTCGTGTCGGCCTACCTTATAGTTTAGGATCGCAGACCACCCTCATGTCGGCTTTCATTTTGAAAATCAATCTTGTGATGGTACCCTCTGGTTATGAGACCGCCTTCGTGTCGGCCTACCTTAGAGTTTTGGATCTGAGACCGCCCTCGTGTCGGATTTCCTTCTAAAATCCATCTTGTGATGGTACCCTCTGGTTATGAGACCGCCTTCGTGTAGGCCTACCTTAGAGTTTAGGATCTAAGATGGCCCTCGTGTCAGATTTCCTTCTAAAATCCATCTTGTGATGGTACCCACTGGTTATGAGACCGCCTTCGTGTCAGCATACCTTAGAGTTTAGGATCTGAGACCACCCTCGTGTCAGCTTTCCTTCTAAAATCCATCTTGTGATGGTAACCTCTGGTTATGAGACCGTCTTCGTTGCGGCCTTCCTTAGAGTTTAGGATCTGAGACCGGCCTCGTGTCGGCTTTCCTTCTAAAATCCATCTTTGATGGTAACCTCTGGTTATGAGACCCCCTTCGTGTCGGCCTACCTTAGAGTTTAGGATCGCAGACCACCCTCATGTCGGCTTTCCTTTTGAAAATCAATCTTGTGATGGTACCCTCTGGTTATGAGACCGCCTTCGTGTCGGCCTACCTTAGAGTTTAGGATCTGAGACCGCCCTCGTGTCGGATTTCCTTCTAAAATCCATCTTGTGATGGTACCCTCTGGTTATGAGACCGCCTTCGTGTAGGCCTACCTTAGAGTTTAGGATCTAAGATGGCCCTCGTGTCAGATTTCCTTCTAAAATCCATCTTGTGATGGTACCCACTGGTTATGAGACCGCCTTCGTGTCAGTGTACCTTAGAGTTTAGGATCTGAGACCACCCTCGTGTCGGCTTTCCTTCTAAAATCCATCTTGTGATGGTAACCTCTGGTTATGAGACCGTCTTCGTGTCGGCCTTCCTTAGAGTTTAGGATCTGAGACCGCCCTCGTGTTGGCTTTCCTTCGAAAATCCATCTTGTGATGGTAACCTCTGGTTATGAGACCGCCTTCGTGTCGGCCTACCTTATAGTTTAGGATCTGAGAGCACCCTCGTGTCAGCTTTCCTTCTAAAATCTATCTGATGGTAACCTTTGGTTATGAGACCGCCTTCGTGTCGGCATACCTTAGAGTTTTTGATATGAGACCGCCCTCATGTCGGCTTTCCTTTTGAAAGTCCATCTTGTGATGGTAACCTCTGGTTATGAGACCGCCTTCGTGGCGGCCTACATTAGAGTTTAGGATCTGAGACCGCCCTCCTGTCAGCTTTCCTTCTAAAATCCATCGTGTGATGGTAACCTCTGGTTATGAGATCTCCTTCGTGTCGGCCTACCTTAGAGTTTAGGATCGCAGACCACCCTCTTGTCGGCTTTCCTTTTGAAAATCAATCTTGTGATGGTACCCTCTGGTTATGAGACCGCCTTCGTGTCGGCCTACCTTAGAGTTTAGGATCTGAGACCGCCCTCGTGTCGGATTTCCTTCTAAAATCCATCTTGTGATGGTACCCTCTGGTTATGAGACCACCTTCGTGTAGGCCTTCCTTAGAGTTTAGGATCTAAGATGGCCCTCGTGTCAGATTTCCTTCTAAGATCCATCTTTTGATGGTACCCACTGGTTATGAGACCGCCTTCGTGTCAGCGTACCTTAGAGTTTAGGATCTCAGACCACCCTCGTGTCGGCTTTCCTTCTAAAATCCATCTTGTGATGGTAACCTCTAGTTATGAGACCGTCTTCGTGTCGGCCTTCCTTAGAGTTTAGGATCTGAGACCGGCCTCGTGTCGGCTTTCCTTCTAAAATCCATCTTGTGATGGTAACCTCTGGTTATGAGACCGCCTTCGTGTCGACCTACCTTATAGTTTAGGATCACAGACCACCCTCATGTCGGCTTTCATTTTGAAAATCAATCTTGTGATGGTACCCTCTGGTTATGAGACCGCCTTCGTGTCGGCCTACCTTAGAGTTTTGGATCTGAGACCGCCCTCGTGTCGGATTTCCTTCTAAAATCCATCTTGTGATGGTACCCTCTGGTTATGAGACCGCCTTCGTGTAGGCCTACCTTAGAGTTTAGGATCTAAGATGGCCCTCGTGTCAGATTTCCTTCTAAAATCCATCTTGTGAAGGTACCCACTGGTTATGAGACCGCCTTCGTGTCAGCGTACCTTAGAGTTTAGGATCTGAGACCACCCTCGTGTCAGCTTTCCTTCTAAAATCCATCTTGTGATGGTAACCTCTGGTTATGAGACCGTCTTCGTTGCGGCCTTCCTTAGAGTTTAGGATCTGAGACCGGCCTCGTGTCGGCTTTCCTTCTAAAATCCATCTTTGATGGTAACCTCTGGTTATGAGACCCCCTTCGTATCGGCCTACCTTAGAGTTTAGGATCGCAGACCACCCTCATGTCGGCTTTCCTTTTGAAAATCAATCTTGTGATGGTACCCTCTGGTTATGAGACCGCCTTCGTGTCGGCCTACCTTAGAGTTTAGGATCTGAGACCGCCCTCGTGTCGGATTTCCTTCTAAAATCCATCTTGTGATGGTACCCTCTGGTTATAAGACCGCCTTCGTGTAGGCCTACCTTAGAGTTAAGGATCTAAGATGGCCCTCGTGTCAGATTTCCTTCTAAAATCCATCTTGTGATGGTACCCACTGGTTATGAGACCGCCTTCGTGTCAGCGTACCTTAGAGTTTAGGATCTGAGACCACCCTCGTGTCGGCTTTCCTTCTAAAATCCATCTTGTGATGGTAACCTCTGGTTATGAGACCGTCTTCGGGTCGGCCTTCCTTAGAGTTTAGGATCTGAGACCGCCCTCGTGTTGGCTTTCCTTCGAAAATCCATCTTGTGATGGTAACCTCTGGTTATGAGACCGCCTTCGTGTCGGCCTACCTTATAGTTTAGGATCTGAGAGCACCCTCGTGTCAGCTTTCCTTCTAAAATCTATCTGATGGTAACCCTTGGTTATGAGACCGCCTTCGTGTCGGCATACCTTAGAGTTTTTGATATGAGACCGCCCTCATGTCGGCTTTCCTTTTGAAAGTCCATCTTGTGATGGTAACCTCTGGTTATGAGACCGCCTTCGTGGCGGCCTACATTAGAGTTTAGGATCTGAGACCGTCCTCCTGTCGGCTTTCCTTCTAAAATCCGTCTTGTGATGGTAACCTCTGGTTATGAGACCGTCTTCGTTTCGGTCTTCCTTAGAGTTTAGGATCTGAGACCGTCCTCGTGTCGGCTTTCCTTTTGAAAATCCATCTTGTGATGGTAACCTATGGTTATGAGACCGCCATAGTGTCGGCATACCTTAGAGTTTAGGATCTGAGACCGTCCTCGTGTCGGCTTTCCTTCTAAAATCCATCATGTGATGGTACCTTCTGGTTATGAAACCGCCTTCGTGTCAGCCTACCTTAGAGTTTAGGATCTGAGACCGCCCTCGTGTCGGATTTCCTTCTAAAATCCATCTTGTGATGGTACCCTCTGGTTATGAGACCACCTTCGTGTAGGCCTTCCTTAGAGTTTAGGATCTAAGATGGCCCTCGTGTCAGATTTCCTTCTAAGATCCATCTTGTGATGGTACCCACTGGTTATGAGACCGCCTTCGTGTCAGCGTACCTTAGAGTTTAGGATCTCAGACCACCCTCGTGTCGGCTTTCCTTCTAAAATCCATCTTGTGATGGTAACCTCTAGTTATGAGACCGTCTTCGTGTCGGCCTTCCTTAGAGTTTAGGATCTGAGACCGGCCTCGTGTCGGCTTTCCTTCTAAAATCCATCTTGTGATGGTAACCTCTGGTTATGAGACCGCCTTCGTGTCGGCCTACCTTATAGTTTAGGATCGCAGACCACCCTCATGTCGACTTTCATTTTGAAAATCAATCTTGTGATGGTACCCTCTGGTTATGAGACCGCCTTCGTGTCGGCCTACCTTAGAGTTTTGGATCTGAGACCGCCCTCGTGTCGGATTTCCTTCTAAAATCCATCTTGTGATGGTACCCTCTGGTTATGAGACCGCCTTCGTGTAGGCCTACCTTAGAGTTTAGGATCTAAGATGGCCCTCGTGTCAGATTTCCTTCTAAAATCCATCTTGTGATGGTACCCACTGGTTATGAGACCGCCTTCGTGTCAGCGTACCTTAGAGTTTAGGATCTGAGACCACCCTCGTGTCAGCTTTCCTTCTAAAATCCATCTTGTGATGGTAACCTCTGGTTATGAGAGCGTCTTCGTTGCGGCCTTCCTTAGAGTTTAGGATCTGAGACCGGCCTCGTGTCGGCTTTCCTTCTAAAATCCATCTTTGATGGTAACCTCTGGTTATGAGACCCCCTTCGTGTCGGCCTACCTTAGAGTTTAGGATCGCAGACCACCCTCATGTCGGCTTTCCTTTTGAAAATCAATCTTGTGATGGTACCCTCTGGTTATGAGACCGCCTTCGTGTCGGCCTACCTTAGAGTTTAGGATCTGAGACCGCCCTCGTGTCGGATTTCCTTCTAAAATCCATCTTGTGATGGTACCCTCTGGTTATAAGACCGCCTTCGTGTAGGCCTACCTTAGAGTTAAGGATCTAAGATGGCCCTCGTGTCAGATTTCCTTCTAAAATCCATCTTGTGATGGTACCCACTGGTTATGAGACCGCCTTCGTGTCAGCGTACCTTAGAGTTTAGGATCTGAGACCACCCTCGTGTCGGCTTTCCTTCTAAAATCCATCTTGTGATGGTAACCTCTGGTTATGAGACCGTCTTCGTGTCGGCCTTCCTTAGAGTTTAGGATCTGAGACCGCCCTCGTGTTGGCTTTCCTTCGAAAAATCCATCTTGTGATGGTAACCTCTGGTTATGAGACCGCCTTCGTGTCGGCCTACCTTATAGTTTAGGATCTGAGACCACCCTCGTGTCGGCTTTCCTTCTAAAATCCATCTTGTGATGGTAACCTCTGGTTATGAGACCGTCTTCGTGTCGGCCTTCCTTAGAGTTTAGGATCTGAGACCGCCCTCGTGTTGGCTTTCCTTCGAAAATCCATCTTGTGATGGTAACCTCTGGTTATGAGACCGCCTTCGTGTCGGCCTACCTTATAGTTTAGGATCTGAGAGCACCCTCGTGTCAGCTTTCCTTCTAAAATCTATCTGATGGTAACCCTTGGTTATGAGACCGCCTTCGTGTCGGCATACCTTAGAGTTTTTGATATGAGACCGCCCTCATGTCGGCTTTCCTTTTGAAAGTCCATCTTGTGATGGTAACCTCTGGTTATGAGACCGCCTTCGTGGCGGCCTACATTAGAGTTTAGGATCTGAGACCGCCCTCCTGTCGGCTTTCCTTCTAAAATCCGTCTTGTGATGGTAACCTCTGGTTATGAGACCGTCTTCGTTTCGGTCTTCCTTAGAGTTTAGGATCTGAGACCGTCCTCGTGTCGGCTTTCCTTTTGAAAATCCATCTTGTGATGGTAACCTATGGTTATGAGACCGCCATAGTGTCGGCATACCTTAGAGTTTAGGATCTGAGACCGTCCTCGTGTCGGCTTTCCTTCTAAAATCCATCATGTGATGGTACCTTCTGGTTATGAAACCGCCTTCGTGTCAGCCTACCTTAGATTTTAGGATCTGAGACCGCCCTCGTGTCGGCTTTACTTTGAAAATGCATTTTGTGATGGTAACCTCTGGTTATGAGACCGCCTTCATGTCGCCCTACCTTAGAGTTTAGGATCTGAGACCGCCCTCATGTCGGCTTTCCTTTTGAAAGTCCATCTTGTGATGGTAACCTCTGGTTATGAGACCGCCTTCGTGGCGGCCTACATTAGAGTTTAGGATCTGATACCGCCCTCCTGTCGGCTTTCCTTCTAAAATCCATCTTGTGATGGTAACCTCTAGTTATGAGACCGTCTTCGTTTCGGTCTTCCTTAGAGTTTAGGATCTGAGACCGTCCTCGTGTCGGCTTTCCTTTTGAAAATCCATCTTGTGATGGTAACCTATGGTTATGAGACCGCCATAGTGCCGGCCTACCTTAGAGTTTAGGATCTGAGACCGTCCTCGTGTCGGCTTTCCTTCTAAAATCCATCATGTGATGGTACCTTCTGGTTATGAAACCGCCTTCGTGTCAGCCTACCTTAGAGTTTAGGATCTGAGACCACCCTCGTGTCGGCTTTACTTTGAAAATGCATTTTGTGATGGTAACCTCTGGTTATGAGACCGCCTTCATGTCGGCCTACCTTAGAGTTTAGGATCTGAGACCGCCCTCGTGTCGGCTTTCCTTCTAAAATCCGTCATGTGATGGAACCTTCTGGTTATGAGACCGCCTTCGTGCCAGCCTACCTTAGAGTTTAGGATCTGAGACCGCCCTCGTGTCGGCTTTCTTTTGAGAATGCATCTTGTGATGGTAACCTCTGGTTATGAGACCGCCTTTATGTCGGCCTACCTTAGAGCTTAGTATCTCAGACCGCCCTCGTGTCAGCTTTTCTTCTAAAATCCATCATGTGATGGTACCTTCTGGTTATGAGACCGCCTTCGTCTCGGCCTACCTTAGAGTTTAGGATCTGAGACCGCCCTCGTATCGGCTTTCCTTTGAAAATGCATTTTGTGATGGTAACCTCTGGTTATGAGACCGCCTTCGTGTCGGCCTACCTTATAGTTTAGGATCTGAGACCGCCCTCGTGTCGGCTTTCCTTTTGAAAATCCATCTTGTGATGGTAACCTCTGGTTATGATACCACCTTCGTGTTGGCCTATCTTATAGTTTAGGATCTGAGAAGGCCCTCGTGTCGGCTTTCCTTCTAAAATCCATCTTTCGATGGTACCCTCTAGTTATGAGACCCCCTTCGTGTCGGCCTACCTTAGAGTTTAGGATCGCAGACCACCCTCATGTCGGCTTTCCTTTTGAAAATCAATCTTGTGATGGTACCCTCTGGTTATGAGACCGCCTTCGTGTCGGCCTACCTTAGAGTTTAGGATCTGAGACCGCCCTCGTGTCGGATTTCCTTCTAAAATCCATCTTGTGATGGTACCCTCTGGTTATGAGACCGCCTTCGTGTAGGCCTACCTTAGAGTTTAGGATCTAAGATGGCCCTCGTGTCAGATTTCCTTCTAAAATCCATCTTGTGATGGTACCCACTGGTTATGAGACCGCCTTCGTGTCAGCGTACCTTAGAGTTTAGGATCTGAGACCACCCTCGTGTCGGCTTTCCTTCTAAAATCCATCTTGTGATGGTAACCTCTGGTTATGAGACCGCCTTCGTGTCGGCCTACCTTATAGTTTAGGATCTGAGAGCACCCTCGTCTCAGCTTTCCTTCTAAAATCTATATGATGGTAACCTTTGGTTATGAGACCGCCTTCGTGTCGGCATACCTTAGAGTTTTTGATATGAGACCGCCCTCATGTCGGCTTTCCTTTTGAAAGTCCATCTTTTGATGGTAACCTCTGGTTATGAGACCGCCTTCGTGGCGGCCTACATCAGAGGTTAGGATCTGAGACCGCCCTCCTGTCAGCTTTCCTTCTAAAATCCATCGTGTGATGGTAACCTCTGGTTATGAGATCGCCTTCGTGTCGGCCTACCTTAGAGTTTAGGATAGCAGACCACCCTCATGTCGGCTTTCCTTTTGAAAATCAATCTTGTGATGGTACCCTCTGGTTATGAGACCACCTTCGTGTCGGCCTACCTTAGAGTTTAGGATCTGAGACCGCCCTCGTGTCGGATTTCCTTCTAAAATCCATCTTGTGATGGTACCCTCTGGTTATGAGACCACCTTCGTGTAGGCCTACCTTAGTGTTTAGGATCTAAGATGGCCCTCGTGTCAGATTTCCTTCTAAGATCCATCTTGTGATGGTACCCACTGGTTATGAGACCGCCTTCGTGTCAGCGTACCTTAGAGTTTAGGATCTGAGACCACCCTCGTGTCGGCTTTCCTTCTAAAATTCATCTTGTGATGGTAACCTCTGGTTATGAGACCGTCTTCGTGTCGGCCTTCCTTAGAGTTTAGGATCTGAGACCGGCCTCGTGTCGGCTTTCCTTCTAAAATCCATCTTGTGATGGTAACCTCTGGTTATGAGACTGCCTTCGTGTCGGCCTACCTTATAGTTTAGGATCTGAGAGCGCCCTCGTGTCAGCTTTCCTTCTAAAATCTATCTGATGGTAACCTTTGGTTATGAGACCGCCTTCGTGTCGGTATACCTTAGAGTTTTTGATCTGAGACCGCCCTCATGTCGGCTTTCCTTTTGAAAGTCCATCTTGTGATGGTAACCTCTGGTTATGAGACCGCCTTCGTGGCGGCCTACATTAGAGTTTAGGATCTGAGACCGCCCTCCTGTCGGCTTTCCTTCTAAAATCCATCTTGTGATGGTAACCTCTGGTTATGAGACCGTCTTCGTTTCGGTCTTCCTTAGAGTTTAGGATCTGAGACCGTCCTCGTGTCGGCTTTCCTTTTGAAAATCCATCTTGTGATGGTAACCTATGGTTATGAGACCGCCATAGTGTCGGCCTACCTTAGAGTTTAGGATCTGAGACCGTCCTCGTGTCGGCTTTCCTTCTAAAATCCATCATGTGATGGTACCTTCTGGTTATGAAACCGCCTTCGTGTCAGCCTACCTTAGATTTTAGGATCTGAGACCGCCCTCGTGTCGGCTTTACTTTGAAAATGCATTTTGTGATGGTAACCTCTGGTTATGAGACCGCCTTCATGTCGCCCTACCTTAGAGTTTAGGATCTGAGACCGCCCTCATGTCGGCTTTCCTTTTGAAAGTCCATCTTGTGATGGTAACCTCTGGTTATGAGACCGCCTTCGTGGCGGCCTACATTAGAGTTTAGGATCTGATACCGCCCTCCTGTCGGCTTTCCTTCTAAAATCCATCTTGTGATGGTAACCTCTAGTTATGAGACCGTCTTCGTTTCGGTCTTCCTTAGAGTTTAGGATCTGAGACCGTCCTCGTGTCGGCTTTCCTTTTGAAAATCCATCTTGTGATGGTAACCTATGGTTATGAGACCGCCATAGTGTCGGCCTACCTTAGAGTTTAGGATCTGAGACCGTCCTCGTGTCGGCTTTCCTTCTAAAATCCATCATGTGATGGTACCTTCTGGTTATGAAACCGCCTTCGTGTCAGCCTACCTTAGAGTTTAGGATCTGAGACCACCCTCATGTCGGCTTTACTTTGAAAATGCATTTTGTGATGGTAACCTCTGGTTATGAGACCGCCTTCATGTCGGCCTACCTTAGAGTTTAGGATCTGAGACCGCCCTCGTGTCGGCTTTCCTTCTAAAATCCGTCATGTGATGGAACCTTCTGGTTATGAGACCGCCTTCGTGCCAGCCTACCTTAGAGTTTAGGATCTGAGACCGCCCTCGTGTCGGCTTTCTTTTGAGAATGCATCTTGTGATGGTAACCTCTGGTTATGAGACCGCCTTTATGTCGGCCTACCTTAGAGCTTAGTATCTCAGACCGCCCTCGTGTCAGCTTTTCTTCTAAAATCCATCATGTGATGGTACCTTCTGGTTATGAGACCGCCTTCGTCTCGGCCTACCTTAGAGTTTAGGATCTGAGACCGCCCTCGTGTCGGCTTTCCTTTGAAAATGCATTTTGTGATGGTAACCTCTGGTTATGAGACCGCCTTCGTGTCGGCCTACCTTATAGTTTAGGATCTGAGACCGCCCTCGTGTCGGCTTTCCTTTTGAAAATCCATCTTGTGATGGTAACCTCTGGTTATGATACCACCTTCGTGTTGGCCTATCTTATAGTTTAGGATCTGAGAAGGCCCTCGTGTCGGCTTTCCTTTTAAAATCCATCTTTCGATGGTACCCTCTAGTTATGAGACCCCCTTCGTGTCGGCCTACCTTAGAGTTTAGGATCGCAGACCACCCTCATGTCGGCTTTCCTTTTGAAAATCAATCTTGTGATGGTACCCTCTGGTTATGAGACCGCCTTCGTGTCGGCCTACCTTAGAGTTTAGGATCTGAGACCGCCCTCGTGTCGGATTTCCTTCTAAAATCCATCTTGTGATGGTACCCTCTGGTTATGAGACCGCCTTCGTGTAGGCCTACCTTAGAGTTTAGGATCTAAGATGGCCCTCGTGTCAGATTTCCTTCTAAAATCCATCTTGTGATGGTACCCACTGGTTATGAGACCGCCTTCGTGTCAGCGTACCTTAGAGTTTAGGATCTGAGACCACCCTCGTGTCGGCTTTCCTTCTAAAATCCATCTTGTGATGGTAACCTCTGGTTATGAGACCGCCTTCGTGTCGGCCTACCTTATAGTTTAGGATCTGAGAGCACCCTCGTCTCAGCTTTCCTTCTAAAATCTATATGATGGTAACCTTTGGTTATGAGACCGCCTTCGTGTCGGCATACCTTAGAGTTTTTGATATGAGACCGCCCTCATGTCGGCTTTCCTTTTGAAAGTCCATCTTTTGATGGTAACCTCTGGTTATGAGACCGCCTTCGTGGCGGCCTACATCAGAGGTTAGGATCTGAGACCGCCCTCCTGTCAGCTTTCCTTCTAAAATCCATCGTGTGATGGTAACCTCTGGTTATGAGATCGCCTTCGTGTCGGCCTACCTTAGAGTTTAGGATAGCAGACCACCCTCATGTCGGCTTTCCTTTTGAAAATCAATCTTGTGATGGTACCCTCTGGTTATGAGACCACCTTCGTGTCGGCCTACCTTAGAGTTTAGGATCTGAGACCGCCCTCGTGTCGGATTTCCTTCTAAAATCCATCTTGTGATGGTACCCTCTGGTTATGAGACCACCTTCGTGTAGGCCTACCTTAGTGTTTAGGATCTAAGATGGCCCTCGTGTCAGATTTCCTTCTAAGATCCATCTTGTGATGGTACCCACTGGTTATGAGACCGCCTTCGTGTCAGCGTACCTTAGAGTTTAGGATCTGAGACCACCCTCGTGTCGGCTTTCCTTCTAAAATCCATCTTGTGATGGTAACCTCTGGTTATGAGACCGTCTTCGTGTCGGCCTTCCTTAGAGTTTAGGATCTGAGACCGGCCTCGTGTCGGCTTTCCTTCTAAAATCCATCTTGTGATGGTAACCTCTGGTTATGAGACCGCCTTCGTGTCGGCCTACCTTATAGTTTAGGATCTGAGAGCGCCCTCGTGTCAGCTTTCCTTCTAAAATCTATCTGATGGTAACCTTTGGTTATGAGACCGCCTTCGTGTCGGCATACCTTAGAGTTTTTGATCTGAGACCGCCCTCATGTCGGCTTTCCTTTTGAAAGTCCATCTTGTGTTGGTAACCTCTGGTTATGAGACCGCCCTCGTGGCGGCCTACATTAGAGTTTAGGATCTGAGACCGCCCTCCTGTCGGCTTTCCTTCTAAAATCCATCTTGTGATGGTAACCTCTGGTTATGAGACCGTCTTCGTTTCGGTCTTCCTTAGAGTTTAGGATCTGAGACCGTCCTCGTGTCGGCTTTCCTTTTGAAAATCCATCTTGTGATGGTAACCTATGGTTATGAGACCGCCATAGTGTCGGCCTACCTTAGAGTTTAGGATCTGAGACCGTCTTCGTGTCGGCTTTCCTTCTAAAATCCATCATGTGATGGTACCTTCTGGTTATGAAACCGCCTTCGTGTCAGCCTACCTTAGATTTTAGGATCTGAGACCGCCCTCGTGTCGGCTTTACTTTGAAAATGCATTTTGTGATGGTAACCTCTGGTTATGAGACCGCCTTCATGTCGCCCTACCTTAGAGTTTAGGATCTGAGACCGCCCTCATGTCGGCTTTCCTTTTGAAAGTCCATCTTGTGATGGTAACCTCTGGTTATGAGACCGCCTTCGTGGCGGCCTACATTAGAGTTTAGGATCTGATACCGCCCTCCTGTCGGCTTTCCTTCTAAAATCCATCTTGTGATGGTAACCTCTAGTTATGAGACCGTCTTCGTTTCGGTCTTCCTTAGAGTTTAGGATCTGAGACCGTCCTCGTGTCGGCTTTCCTTTTGAAAATCCATCTTGTGATGGTAACCTATGGTTATGAGACCGCCATAGTGTCGGCCTACCTTAGAGTTTAGGATCTGAGACCGTCCTCGTGTCGGCTTTCCTTCTAAAATCCATCATGTGATGGTACCTTCTGGTTATGAAACCGCCTTCGTGTCAGCCTACCTTAGAGTTTAGGATCTGAGACCACCCTCGTGTCGGCTTTACTTTGAAAATGCATTTTGTGATGGTAACCTCTGGTTATGAGACCGCCTTCATGTCGGCCTACCTTAGAGTTTAGGATCTGAGACCGCCCTCGTGTCGGCTTTCCTTCTAAAATCCGTCATGTGATGGAACCTTCTGGTTATGAGACCGCCTTCGTGCCAGCCTACCTTAGAGTTTAGGATCTGAGACCGCCCTCGTGTCGGCTTTCTTTTGAGAATGCATCTTGTGATGGTAACCTCTGGTTATGAGACCGCCTTTATGTCGGCCTACCTTAGAGCTTAGTATCTCAGACCGCCCTCGTGTCAGCTTTTCTTCTAAAATCCATCATGTGATGGTACCTTCTGGTTATGAGACCGCCTTCGTCTCGGCCTACCTTAGAGTTTAGGATCTGAGACCGCCCTCGTGTCGGCTTTCCTTTGAAAATGCATTTTGTGATGGTAACCTCTGGTTATGAGACCGCCTTCGTGTCGGCCTACCTTATAGTTTAGGATCTGAGACCGCCCTCGTGTCGGCTTTCCTTTTGAAAATCCATCTTGTGATGGTAACCTCTGGTTATGATACCACCTTCGTGTTGGCCTATCTTATAGTTTAGGATCTGAGAAGGCCCTCGTGTCGGCTTTCCTTCTAAAATCCATCTTTCGATGGTACCCTCTAGTTATGAGACCCCCTTCGTGTCGGCCTACCTTAGAGTTTAGGATCGCAGACCACCCTCATGTCGGCTTTCCTTTTGAAAATCAATCTTGTGATGGTACCCTCTGGTTATGAGACCGCCTTCGTGTCGGCCTACCTTAGAGTTTAGGATCTGAGACCGCCCTCGTGTCGGATTTCCTTCTAAAATCCATCTTGTGATGGTACCCTCTGGTTATGAGACCGCCTTCGTGTAGGCCTACCTTAGAGTTTAGGATCTAAGATGGCCCTCGTGTCAGATTTCCTTCTAAAATCCATCTTGTGATGGTACCCACTGGTTATGAGACCGCCTTCGTGTCAGCGTACCTTAGAGTTTAGGATCTGAGACCACCCTCGTGTCGGCTTTCCTTCTAAAATCCATCTTGTGATGGTAACCTCTGGTTATGAGACCGCCTTCGTGTCGGCCTACCTTATAGTTTAGGATCTGAGAGCACCCTCGTCTCAGCTTTCCTTCTAAAATCTATCTGATGGTAACCTTTGGTTATGAGACCGCCTTCGTGTCGGCATACCTTAGAGTTTTTGATATGAGACCGCCCTCATGTCGGCTTTCCTTTTGAAAGTCCATCTTTTGATGGTAACCTCTGGTTATGAGACCGCCTTCGTGGCGGCCTACATCAGAGGTTAGGATCTGAGACCGCCCTCCTGTCAGCTTTCCTTCTAAAATCCATCGTGTGATGGTAACCTCTGGTTATGAGATCGCCTTCGTGTCGGCCTACCTTAGAGTTTAGGATAGCAGACCACCCTCATGTCGGCTTTCCTTTTGAAAATCAATCTTGTGATGGTACCCTCTGGTTATGAGACCACCTTCGTGTCGGCCTACCTTAGAGTTTAGGATCTGAGACCGCCCTCGTGTCGGATTTCCTTCTAAAATCCATCTTGTGATGGTACCCTCTGGTTATGAGACCACCTTCGTGTAGGCCTACCTTAGAGTTTAGGATCTAAGATGGCCCTCGTGTCAGATTTCCTTCTAAGATCCATCTTGTGATGGTACCCACTGGTTATGAGACCGCCTTCGTGTCAGCGTACCTTAGAGTTTAGGATCTGAGACCACCCTCGTGTCGGCTTTCCTTCTAAAATCCATCTTGTGATGGTAACCTCTGGTTATGAGACCGTCTTCGTGTCGGCCTTCCTTAGAGTTTAGGATCTGAGACCGGCCTCGTGTCGGCTTTCCTTCTAAAATCCATCTTGTGATGGTAACCTCTGGTTATGAGACCGCCTTCGTGTCGGCCTACCTTATAGTTTAGGATCTGAGAGCGCCCTCGTGTCAGCTTTCCTTCTAAAATCTATCTGATGGTAACCTTTGGTTATGAGACCGCCTTCGTGTCGGCATACCTTAGAGTTTTTGATCTGAGACCGCCCTCATGTCGGCTTTCCTTTTGAAAGTCCATCTTGTGATGGTAACCTCTGGTTATGAGACCGCCTTCGTGGCGGCCTACATTAGAGTTTAGGATCTGAGACCGCCCTCCTGTCGGCTTTCCTTCTAAAATCCATCTTGTGATGGTAACCTCTGGTTATGAGACCGTCTTCGTTTCGGTCTTCCTTAGAGTTTAGGATCTGAGACCGTCCTCGTGTCGGCTTTCCTTTTGAAAATCCATCTTGTGATGGTAACCTATGGTTATGAGACCGCCATAGTGTCGGCCTACCTTAGAGTTTAGGATCTGAGACCGTCCTCGTGTCGGCTTTCCTTCTAAAATCCATCATGTGATGGTACCTTCTGGTTATGAAACCGCCTTCGTGTCAGCCTACCTTAGATTTTAGAATCTGAGACCGCCCTCGTGTCGGCTTTACTTTGAAAATGCATTTTGTGATGGTAACCTCTGGTTATGAGACCGCCTTCATGTCGCCCTACCTTAGAGTTTAGGATCTGAGACCGCCCTCATGTCGGCTTTCCTTTTGAAAGTCCATCTTGTGATGGTAACCTCTGGTTATGAGACCGCCTTCGTGGCGGCCTACATTAGAGTTTAGGATCTGATACCGCCCTCCTGTCGGCTTTCCTTCTAAAATCCATCTTGTGATGGTAACCTCTAGTTATGAGACCGTCTTCGTTTCGGTCTTCCTTAGAGTTTAGGATCTGAGACCGTCCTCGTGTCGGCTTTCCTTTTGAAAATCCATCTTGTGATGGTAACCTATGGTTATGAGACCGCCATAGTGTCGGCCTACCTTAGAGTTTAGGATCTGAGACCGTCCTCGTGTCGGCTTTCCTTCTAAAATCCATCATGTGATGGTACCTTCTGGTTATGAAACCGCCTTCGTGTCAGCCTACCTTAGAGTTTAGGATCTGAGACCACCCTCGTGTCGGCTTTACTTTGAAAATGCATTTTGTGATGGTAACCTCTGGTTATGAGACCGCCTTCATGTCGGCCTACCTTAGAGTTTAGGATCTGAGACCGCCCTCGTGTCGGCTTTCCTTCTAAAATCCGTCATGTGATGGAACCTTCTGGTTATGAGACCGCCTTCGTGCCAGCCTACCTTAGAGTTTAGGATCTGAGACCGCCCTCGTGTCGGCTTTCTTTTGAGAATGCATCTTGTGATGGTAACCTCTGGTTATGAGACCGCCTTTATGTCGGCCTACCTTAGAGCTTAGTATCTCAGACCGCCCTCGTGTCAGCTTTTCTTCTAAAATCCATCATGTGATGGTACCTTCTGGTTATGAGACCGCCTTCGTCTCGGCCTACCTTAGAGTTTAGGATCTGAGACCGCCCTCGTGTCGGCTTTCCTTTGAAAATGCATTTTGTGATGGTAACCTCTGGTTATGAGACCGCCTTCGTGTCGGCCTACCTTATAGTTTAGGATCTGAGACCGCCCTCGTGTCGGATTTCCTTTTGAAAATCCATCTTGTGATGGTAACCTCTGGTTATGATACCACCTTCGTGTTGGCCTATCTTATAGTTTAGGATCTGAGAAGGCCCTCGTGTCGGCTTTCCTTCTAAAATCCATCTTTCGATGGTACCCTCTAGTTATGAGACCCCCCTCGTGTCGGCCTACCTTAGAGTTTAGGATTGCAGACCACCCTCATGTCGGCTTTCCTTTTGAAAATCAATCTTGTGATGGTACCCTCTGGTTATGAGACCGCCTTCGTGTCGGCCTACCTTAGAGTTTAGGATCTGAGACCGCCCTCGTGTCGGATTTCCTTCTAAAATCCATCTTGTGATGGTACCCTCTGGTTATGAGACCGCCTTCGTGTAGGCCTACCTTAGAGTTTAGGATCTAAGATGGCCCTCGTGTCAGATTTCCTTCTAAAATCCATCTTGTGATGGTACCCACTGGTTATGAGACCGCCTTCGTGTCAGCGTACCTTAGAGTTTAGGATCTGAGACCACCCTCGTGTCGGCTTTCCTTCTAAAATCCATCTTGTGATGGTAACCTCTGGTTATGAGACCGTCTTCGTGTCGGCCTTCCTTAGAGTTTAGGATCTGAGACCGCCCTCGTGTTGGCTTTCCTTCGAAAATCCATCTTGTGATGGTAACCTCTGGTTATGAGACCGCCTTCGTGTCGGCCTACCTTATAGTTTAGGATCTGAGAGCACCCTCGTGTCAGCTTTCCTTCTAAAATCTATCTGATGGTAACCTTTGGTTATGAGACCGCCTTCGTGTCGGCATACCTTAGAGTTTTTGATATGAGACCGCCCTCATGTCGGCTTTCCTTTTGAAAGTCCATCTTGTGATGGTAACCTCTGGTTATGAGACCGCCTTCGTGGCGGCCTACATCAGAGGTTAGGATCTGAGACCGCCCTCCTGTCAGCTTTCCTTCTAAAATCCATCGTGTGATGGTAACCTCTGGTTATGAGATCGCCTTCGTGTCGGCCTACCTTAGAGTTTAGGATCGCAGACCACCCTCATGTCGGCTTTCCTTTTGAAAATCAATCTTGTGATGGTACCCTCTGGTTATGAGACCGCCTTCGTGTCGGCCTACCTTAGAGTTTAGGATCTGAGACCGCCCTCGTGTCGGATTTCCTTCTAAAATCCATCTTGTGATGGTACCCTCTGGTTATGAGACCACCTTCGTGTAGGCCTACCTTAGAGTTTAGGATCTAAGATGGCCCTCGTGTCAGATTTCCTTCTAAGATCCATCTTGTGATGGTACCCACTGGTTATGAGACCGCCTTCGTGTCAGCGTACCTTAGAGTTTAGGATCTGAGACCACCCTCGTGTCGGCTTTCCTTCTAAAATCCATCTTGTGATGGTAACCTCTGGTTATGAGACCGTCTTCGTGTCGGCCTTCCTTAGAGTTTAGGATCTGAGACCGGCCTCGTGTCGGCTTTCCTTCTAAAATCCATCTTGTGATGGTAACCTCTGGTTATGAGACCGCCTTCGTGTCGGCCTACCTTATAGTTTAGGATCTGAGAGCGCCCTCGTGTCAGCTTTCCTTCTAAAATCTATCTGATGGTAACCTTTGGTTATGAGACCGCCTTCGTGTCGGCATACCTTAGAGTTTTTGATCTGAGACCGCCCTCATGTCGGCTTTCCTTTTGAAAGTCCATCTTGTGATGGTAACCTCTGGTTATGAGACCGCCTTCGTGGCGGCCTACATTAGAGTTTAGGATCTGAGACCGCCCTCCTGTCGGCTTTCCTTCTAAAATCCATCTTGTGATGGTAACCTCTGGTTATGAGACCGTCTTCGTTTCGGTCTTCCTTAGAGTTTAGGATCTGAGACCGTCCTCGTGTCGGCTTTCCTTTTGAAAATCCATCTTGTGATGGTAACCTATGGTTATGAGACCGCCATAGTGTCGGCCTACCTTAGAGTTTAGGATCTGAGACCGTCCTCGTGTCGGCTTTCCTTCTAAAATCCATCATGTGATGGTACCTTCTGGTTATGAAACCGCCTTCGTGTCAGCCTACCTTAGATTTTAGGATCTGAGACCGCCCTCGTGTCGGCTTTACTTTGAAAATGCATTTTGTGATGGTAACCTCTGGTTATGAGACCGCCTTCATGTCGCCCTACCTTAGAGTTTAGGATCTGAGACCGCCCTCATGTCGGCTTTCCTTTTGAAAGTCCATCTTGTGATGGTAACCTCTGGTTATGAGACCGCCTTCGTGGCGGCCTACATTAGAGTTTAGGATCTGATACCGCCCTCCTGTCGGCTTTCCTTCTAAAATCCATCTTGTGATGGTAACCTCTAGTTATGAGACCGTCTTCGTTTCGGTCTTCCTTAGAGTTTAGGATCTGAGACCGTCCTCGTGTCGGCTTTCCTTTTGAAAATCCATCTTGTGATGGTAACCTATGGTTATGAGACCGCCATAGTGTCGGCCTACCTTAGAGTTTAGGATCTGAGACCGTCCTCGTGTCGGCTTTCCTTCTAAAATCCATCATGTGATGGTACCTTCTGGTTATGAAACCGCCTTCGTGTCAGCCTACCTTAGAGTTTAGGATCTGAGACCACCCTCGTGTCGGCTTTACTTTGAAAATGCATTTTGTGATGGTAACCTCTGGTTATGAGACCGCCTTCATGTCGGTCTACCTTAGAGTTTAGGATCTGAGAACGCCCTCGTGTCGGCTTTCCTTCTAAAATCCGTCATGTGATGGAACCTTCTGGTTATGAGACCGCCTTCGTGCCAGCCTACCTTAGAGTTTAGGATCTGAGACCGCCCTCGTGTCGGCTTTCTTTTGAGAATGCATCTTGTGATGGTAACCTCTGGTTATGAGACCGCCTTTATGTCGGCCTACCTTAGAGCTTAGTATCTCAGACCGCCCTCGTGTCAGCTTTTCTTCTAAAATCCATCATGTGATGGTACCTTCTGGTTATGAGACCGCCTTCGTCTCGGCCTACCTTAGAGTTTAGGATCTGAGACCGCCCTCGTGTCGGCTTTCCTTTGAAAATGCATTTTGTGATGGTAACCTCTGGTTATGAGACCGCCTTCGTGTCGGCCTACCTTATAGTTTAGGATCTGAGACCGCCCTCGTGTCGGATTTCCTTTTGAAAATCCATCTTGTGATGGTAACCTCTGGTTATGATACCACCTTCGTGTTGGCCTATCTTATAGTTTAGGATCTGAGAAGGCCCTCGTGTCGGCTTTCCTTCTAAAATCCATCTTTCGATGGTACCCTCTAGTTATGAGACCCCCCTCGTGTCGGCCTACCTTAGAGTTTAGGATTGCAGACCACCCTCATGTCGGCTTTCCTTTTGAAAATCAATCTTGTGATGGTACCCTCTGGTTATGAGACCGCCTTCGTGTCGGCCTACCTTAGAGTTTAGGATCTGAGACCGCCCTCGTGTCGGATTTCCTTCTAAAATCCATCTTGTGATGGTACCCTCTGGTTATGAGACCGCCTTCGTGTAGGCCTACCTTAGAGTTTAGGATCTAAGATGGCCCTCGTGTCAGATTTCCTTCTAAAATCCATCTTGTGATGGTACCCACTGGTTATGAGACCGCCTTCGTGTCAGCGTACCTTAGAGTTTAGGATCTGAGACCACCCTCGTGTCGGCTTTCCTTCTAAAATCCATCTTGTGATGGTAACCTCTGGTTATGAGACCGTCTTCGTGTCGGCCTTCCTTAGAGTTTAGGATCTGAGACCGCCCTCGTGTTGGCTTTCCTTCGAAAATCCATCTTGTGATGGTAACCTCTGGTTATGAGACCGCCTTCGTGTCGGCCTACCTTATAGTTTAGGATCTGAGAGCACCCTCGTGTCAGCTTTCCTTCTAAAATCTATCTGATGGTAACCTTTGGTTATGAGACCGCCTTCGTGTCGGCATACCTTAGAGTTTTTGATATGAGACCGCCCTCATGTCGGCTTTCCTTTTGAAAGTCCATCTTGTGATGGTAACCTCTGGTTATGAGACCGCCTTCGTGGCGGCCTACATCAGAGGTTAGGATCTGAGACCGCCCTCCTGTCAGCTTTCCTTCTAAAATCCATCGTGTGATGGTAACCTCTGGTTATGAGATCGCCTTCGTGTCGGCCTACCTTAGAGTTTAGGATCGCAGACCACCCTCATGTCGGCTTTCCTTTTGAAAATCAATCTTGTGATGGTACCCTCTGGTTATGAGACCGCCTTCGTGTCGGCCTACCTTAGAGTTTAGGATCTGAGACCGCCCTCGTGTCGGATTTCCTTCTAAAATCCATCTTGTGATGGTACCCTCTGGTTATGAGACCACCTTCGTGTAGGCCTACCTTAGAGTTTAGGATCTAAGATGGCCCTCGTGTCAGATTTCCTTCTAAGATCCATCTTGTGATGGTACCCACTGGTTATGAGACCGCCTTCGTGTCAGCGTACCTTAGAGTTTAGGATCTGAGACCACCCTCGTGTCGGCTTTCCTTCTAAAATCCATCTTGTGATGGTAACCTCTGGTTATGAGACCGTCTTCGTGTCGGCCTTCCTTAGAGTTTAGGATCTGAGACCGGCCTCGTGTCGGCTTTCCTTCTAAAATCCATCTTGTGATGGTAACCTCTGGTTATGAGACCGCCTTCGTGTCGGCCTACCTTATAGTTTAGGATCTGAGAGCGTCCTCGTGTCAGCTTTCCTTCTAAAATCTATCCGATGGTAACCTTTGGTTATGAGACCGCCTTCGTGTCGGCATACCTTAGAGTTTTTGATCTGAGACCGCCCTCATGTCGGCTTTCCTTTTGAAAGTCCATCTTGTGATGGTAACCTCTGGTTATGAGACCGCCTTCGTGGCGGCCTACATTAGAGTTTAGGATCTGAGACCGCCCTCCTGTCGGCTTTCCTTCTAAAATCCATCTTGTGATGGTAACCTCTGGTTATGAGACCGTCTTCGTTTCGGTCTTCCTTAGAGTTTAGGATCTGAGACCGTCCTCGTGTCGGCTTTCCTTTTGAAAATCCATCTTGTGATGGTAACCTATGGTTATGAGACCGCCATAGTGTCGGCCTACCTTAGAGTTTAGGATCTGAGACCGTCCTCGTGTCGGCTTTCCTTCTAAAATCCATCATGTGATGGTACCTTCTGGTTATGAAACCGCCTTCGTGTCAGCCTACCTTAGATTTTAGGATCTGAGACCGCCCTCGTGTCGGCTTTACTTTGAAAATGCATTTTGTGATGGTAACCTCTGGTTATGAGACCGCCTTCATGTCGCCCTACCTTAGAGTTTAGGATCTGAGACCGCCCTCATGTCGGCTTTCCTTTTGAAAGTCCATCTTGTGATGGTAACCTCTGGTTATGAGACCGCCTTCGTGGCGGCCTACATTAGAGTTTAGGATCTGATACCGCCCTCCTGTCGGCTTTCCTTCTAAAATCCATCTTGTGATGGTAACCTCTAGTTATGAGACCGTCTTCGTTTCGGTCTTCCTTAGAGTTTAGGATCTGAGACCGTCCTCGTGTCGGCTTTCCTTTTGAAAATCCATCTTGTGATGGTAACCTATGGTTATGAGACCGCCATAGTGTCGGCCTACCTTAGAGTTTAGGATCTGAGACCGTCCTCGTGTCGGCTTTCCTTCTAAAATCCATCATGTGATGGTACCTTCTGGTTATGAAACCGCCTTCGTGTCAGCCTACCTTAGAGTTTAGGATCTGAGACCACCCTCGTGTCGGCTTTACTTTGAAAATGCATTTTGTGATGGTAACCTCTGGTTATGAGACCGCCTTCATGTCGGCCTACCTTAGAGTTTAGGATCTGAGAACGCCCTCGTGTC
Source organism: Lathyrus tuberosus (assembly GCA_022829125.1). Lineage (NCBI taxonomy): Eukaryota > Viridiplantae > Streptophyta > Magnoliopsida > Fabales > Fabaceae > Lathyrus > Lathyrus tuberosus. Next base: position 13,410,151 of record JALAZF010000038.1, read on the forward strand.
GGCTTTCCTTCTAAAATCCGTCATGTGATGGAACCTTCTGGTTATGAGACCGCCTTCGTGCCAGCCTACCTTAGAGTTTAGGATCTGAGACCGCCCTCGTGTCGGCTTTCTTTTGAGAATGCATCTTGTGATGGTAACCTCTGGTTATGAGACCGCCTTTATGTCGGCCTACCTTAGAGCTTAGTATCTCAGACCGCCCTCGTGTCAGCTTTTCTTCTAAAATCCATCATGTGATGGTACCTTCTGGTTATGAGACCGCCTTCGTCTCGGCCTACCTTAGAGTTTAGGATCTGAGACCGCCCTCGTGTCGGCTTTCCTTTGAAAATGCATTTTGTGATGGTAACCTCTGGTTATGAGACCGCCTTCGTGTCGGCCTACCTTATAGTTTAGGATCTGAGACCGCCCTCGTGTCGGATTTCCTTTTGAAAATCCATCTTGTGATGGTAACCTCTGGTTATGATACCACCTTCGTGTTGGCCTATCTTATAGTTTAGGATCTGAGAAGGCCCTCGTGTCGGCTTTCCTTCTAAAATCCATCTTTCGATGGTACCCTCTAGTTATGAGACCCCCCTCGTGTCGGCCTACCTTAGAGTTTAGGATTGCAGACCACCCTCATGTCGGCTTTCCTTTTGAAAATCAATCTTGTGATGGTACCCTCTGGTTATGAGACCGCCTTCGTGTCGGCCTACCTTAGAGTTTAGGATCTGAGACCGCCCTCGTGTCGGATTTCCTTCTAAAATCCATCTTGTGATGGTACCCTCTGGTTATGAGACCGCCTTCGTGTAGGCCTACCTTAGAGTTTAGGATCTAAGATGGCCCTCGTGTCAGATTTCCTTCTAAAATCCATCTTGTGATGGTACCCACTGGTTATGAGACCGCCTTCGTGTCAGCGTACCTTAGAGTTTAGGATCTGAGACCACCCTCGTGTCGGCTTTCCTTCTAAAATCCATCTTGTGATGGTAACCTCTGGTTATGAGACCGTCTTCGTGTCGGCCTTCCTTAGAGTTTAGGATCTGAGACCGCCCTCGTGTTGGCTTTCCTTCGAAAATCCATCTTGTGATGGTAACCTCTGGTTATGAGACCGCCTTCGTGTCGGCCTACCTTATAGTTTAGGATCTGAGAGCACCCTCGTGTCAGCTTTCCTTCTAAAATCTATCTGATGGTAACCTTTGGTTATGAGACCGCCTTCGTGTCGGCATACCTTAGAGTTTTTGATATGAGACCGCCCTCATGTCGGCTTTCCTTTTGAAAGTCCATCTTGTGATGGTAACCTCTGGTTATGAGACCGCCTTCGTGGCGGCCTACATCAGAGGTTAGGATCTGAGACCGCCCTCCTGTCAGCTTTCCTTCTAAAATCCATCGTGTGATGGTAACCTCTGGTTATGAGATCGCCTTCGTGTCGGCCTACCTTAGAGTTTAGGATCGCAGACCACCCTCATGTCGGCTTTCCTTTTGAAAATCAATCTTGTGATGGTACCCTCTGGTTATGAGACCGCCTTCGTGTCGGCCTACCTTAGAGTTTAGGATCTGAGACCGCCCTCGTGTCGGATTTCCTTCTAAAATCCATCTTGTGATGGTACCCTCTGGTTATGAGACCACCTTCGTGTAGGCCTACCTTAGAGTTTAGGATCTAAGATGGCCCTCGTGTCAGATTTCCTTCTAAGATCCATCTTGTGATGGTACCCACTGGTTATGAGACCGCCTTCGTGACAGCGTACCTTAGAGTTTAGGATCTGAGACCACCCTCGTGTCGGCTTTCCTTCTAAAATCCATCTTGTGATGGTAACCTCTGGTTATGAGACCGTCTTCGTGTCGGCCTTCCTTAGAGTTTAGGATCTGAGACCGGCCTCGTGTCGGCTTTCCTTCTAAAATCCATCTTGTGATGGTAACCTCTGGTTATGAGACCGCCTTCGTGTCGGCCTACCTTATAGTTTAGGATCTGAGAGCGCCCTCGTGTCAGCTTTCCTTCTAAAATCTATCTGATGGTAACCTTTGGTTATGAGACCGCCTTCGTGTCGGCATACCTTAGAGTTTTTGATCTGAGACCGCCCTCATGTCGGCTTTCCTTTTGAAAGTCCATCTTGTGATGGTAACCTCTGGTTATGAGACCGCCTTCGTGGCGGCCTACATTAGAGTTTAGGATCTGAGACCGCCCTCATGTCGGCTTTCCTTCTAAAATCCATCTTGTGATGGTAACCTCTGGTTATGAGACCGTCTTCGTTTCGGTCTTCCTTAGAGTTTAGGATCTGAGACCGTCCTCGTGTCGGCTTTCCTTTTGAAAATCCATCTTGTGATGGTAACCTATGGTTATGAGACCGCCATAGTGTCGGCCTACCTTAGAGTTTAGGATCTGAGACCGTCCTCGTGTCGGCTTTCCTTCTAAAATCCATCATGTGATGGTACCTTCTGGTTATGAAACCGCCTTCGTGTCAGCCTACCTTAGATTTTAGGATCTGAGACCGCCCTCGTGTCGGCTTTACTTTGAAAATGCATTTTGTGATGGTAACCTCTGGTTATGAGACCGCCTTCATGTCGCCCTACCTTAGAGTTTAGGATCTGAGACCGCCCTCATGTCGGCTTTCCTTTTGAAAGTCCATCTTGTGATGGTAACCTCTGGTTATGAGACCGCCTTCATGGCGGCCTACATTAGAGTTTAGGATCTGAGACCGCCCTCCTGTCGGCTTTCCTTCTAAAATCCATCTTGTGATGGTAACCTCTGGTTATGAGACCGTCTTCATTTCGGTCTTCCTTAGAGTTTAGGATCTGAGACCGTCCTCGTGTCGGCTTTCCTTTTGAAAATCCATCTTGTGATGGTAACCTATGGTTATGAGACCGCCATAGTGTCGGCCTACCTTAGAGTTTAGGATCTGAGACCGTCCTCGTGTCGGCTTTCCTTCTAAAATCCATCATGTGATGGTACCTTCTGGTTATGAAACCGCCTTCGTGTCAGCCTACCTTAGATTTTAGGATCTGAGACCGCCCTCGTGTCGGCTTTACTTTGAAAATGCATTTTGTGATGGTAACCTCTGGTTATGAGACCGCCTTCATGTCGCCCTACCTTAGAGTTTAGGATCTGAGACCGCCCTCATGTCGGCTTTCCTTTTGAAAGTCCATCTTGTGATGGTAACCTCTGGTTATGAGACCGCCTTCGTGGCGGCCTACATTAGAGTTTAGGATCTGAGACCGCCCTCCTGTCGGCTTTCCTTCTAAAATCCATCTTGTGATGGTAACCTCTGGTTATGAGACCGTCTTCGTTTCGGTCTTCCTTAGAGTTTAGGATCTGAGACCGTCCTCGTGTCGGCTTTCCTTTTGAAAATCCATCTTGTGATGGTAACCTATGGTTATGAGACCGCCATAGTGTCGGCCTACCTTAGAGTTTAGGATCTGAGACCGTCCTCGTGTCGGCTTTCCTTCTAAAATCCATCATGTGATGGTACCTTCTGGTTATGAAACCGCCTTCGTGTCAGCCTACCTTAGATTTTAGGATCTGAGACCGCCCTCGTGTCGGCTTTACTTTGAAAATGCATTTTGTGATGGTAACCTCTGGTTATGAGACCGCCTTCATGTCGCCCTACCTTAGAGTTTAGGATCTGAGACCGCCCTCATGTCGGCTTTCCTTTTGAAAGTCCATCTTGTGATGGTAACCTCTGGTTATGAGACCGCCTTCGTGGCGGCCTACATTAGAGTTTAGGATCTGAGACCGCCCTCCTGTCGGCTTTCCTTCTAAAATCCATCTTGTGATGGTAACCTCTGGTTATGAGACCGTCTTCGTTTCGGTCTTCCTTAGAGTTTAGGATCTGAGACCGTCCTCGTGTCGGCTTTCCTTTTGAAAATCCATCTTGTGATGGTAACCTATGGTTATGAGACCGCCATAGTGTCGGCCTACCTTAGAGTTTAGGATCTGAGACCGTCCTCGTGTCGGCTTTCCTTCTAAAATCCATCATGTGATGGTACCTTCTGGTTATGAAACCGCCTTCGTGTCAGCCTACCTTAGATTTTAGGATCTGAGACCGCCCTCGTGTCGGCTTTACTTTGAAAATGCATTTTGTGATGGTAACCTCTGGTTATGAGACCGCCTTCATGTCGCCCTACCTTAGAGTTTAGGATCTGAGACCGCCCTCATGTCGGCTTTCCTTTTGAAAGTCCATCTTGTGATGGTAACCTCTGGTTATGAGACCGCCTTCGTGGCGGCCTACATTAGAGTTTAGGATCTGAGACCGCCCTCCTGTCGGCTTTCCTTCTAAAATCCATCTTGTGATGGTAACCTCTGGTTATGAGACCGTCTTCGTTTCGGTCTTCCTTAGAGTTTAGGATCTGAGACCGTCCTCGTGTCGGCTTTCCTTTTGAAAATCCATCTTGTGATGGTAACCTATGGTTATGAGACCGCCATAGTGTCGGCCTACCTTAGAGTTTAGGATCTGAGACCGTCCTCGTGTCGGCTTTCCTTCTAAAATCCATCATGTGATGGTACCTTCTGGTTATGAAACCGCCTTCGTGTCAGCCTACCTTAGATTTTAGGATCTGAGACCGCCCTCGTGTCGGCTTTACTTTGAAAATGCATTTTGTGATGGTAACCTCTGGTTATGAGACCGCCTTCATGTCGCCCTACCTTAGAGTTTAGGATCTGAGACCGCCCTCATGTCGGCTTTCCTTTTGAAAGTACATCTTGTGATGGTAACCTCTGGTTATGAGACCGCCTTCGTGGCGGCCTACATTAGAGTTTAGGATCTGAGACCGCCCTCCTGTCGGCTTTCCTTCTAAAATCCATCTTGTGATGGTAACCTCTGGTTATGAGACCGTCTTCGTTTCGGTCTTCCTTAGAGTTTAGGATTTGAGACCGTCCTCGTGTCGGCTTTCCTTTTGAAAATCCATCTTGTGATGGTAACCTATGGTTATGAGACCGCCATAGTGTCGGCCTACCTTAGAGTTTAGGATCTGAGACCGTCCTCGTGTCGGCTTTCCTTCTAAAATCCATCATGTGATGGTACCTTCTGGTTATGAAACCGCCTTCGTGTCAGCCTACCTTAGATTTTAGGATCTGAGACCGCCCTCGTGTCGGCTTTACTTTGAAAATGCATTTTGTGATGGTAACCTCTGGTTATGAGACCGCCTTCATGTCGCCCTACCTTAGAGTTTAGGATCTGAGACCGCCCTCATGTCGGCTTTCCTTTTGAAAGTCCATCTTGTGATGGTAACCTCTGGTTATGAGACCGCCTTCGTGGCGGCCTACATTAGAGTTTAGGATCTGAGACCGCCCTCCTGTCGGCTTTCCTTCTAAAATCCATCTTGTGATGGTAACCTCTGGTTATGAGACCGTCTTCGTTTCGGTCTTCCTTAGAGTTTAGGATCTGAGACCGTCCTCGTGTCGGCTTTCCTTTTGAAATTCCATCTTGTGATGGTAACCTATGGTTATGAGACCGCCATAGTGTCGGCCTACCTTAGAGTTTAGGATCTGAGACCGTCCTCGTGTCGGCTTTCCTTCTAAAATCCATCATGTGATGGTACCTTCTGGTTATGAAACCGCCTTCGTGTCAGCCTACCTTAGATTTTAGGATCTGAGACCGCCCTCGTGTCGGCTTTACTTTGAAAATGCATTTTGTGATGGTAACCTCTGGTTATGAGACCGCCTTCATGTCGCCCTACCTTAGAGTTTAGGATCTGAGACCGCCCTCATGTCGGCTTTCCTTTTGAAAGTACATCTTGTGATGGTAACCTCTGGTTATGAGACCGCCTTCGTGGCGGCCTACATTAGAGTTTAGGATCTGAGACCGCCCTCCTGTCGGCTTTCCTTCTAAAATCCATCTTGTGATGGTAACCTCTGGTTATGAGACCGTCTTCGTTTCGGTCTTCCTTAGAGTTTAGGATTTGAGACCGTCCTCGTGTCGGCTTTCCTTTTGAAAATCCATCTTGTGATGGTAACCTATGGTTATGAGACCGCCATAGTGTCGGCCTACCTTAGAGTTTAGGATCTGAGACCGTCCTCGTGTCGGCTTTCCTTCTAAAATCCATCATGTGATGGTACCTTCTGGTTATGAAACCGCCTTCGTGTCAGCCTACCTTAGAGTTTAGGATCTGAGACCACCCTCGTGTCGGCTTTACTTTGAAAATGCATTTTGTGATGGTAACCTCTGGTTATGAGACCGCCTTCATGTCGGCCTACCTTAGAGTTTAGGATCTGAGACCGCCCTCGTGTCGGCTTTCCTTCTAAAATTCGTCATGTGATGGAACCTTCTGGTTATGAGACTGCCTTCGTGCCAGCCTACCTTAGAGTTTAGGATCTGAGACCACCCTCGTGTCGGCTTTCTTTTGAGAATGCATCTTGTGATGGTAACCTCTGGTTATGAGACCGCCTTTATGTCGGCCTACCTTAGAGTTTAGTATCTCAGACCGCCCTCGTGTCAACTTTTCTTCTAAAATCCATCATGTGATGGTACCTTCTGGTTATGAGACCGCCTTCGTCTCGGCCTACCTTAGAGTTTAGGATCTGAGACCGCCCTCGTGTCGGCTTTCCTTTGAAAATGCATTTTGTGATGGTAACCTCTGGTTATGAGACCGCCTTCGTGTCGGCCTACCTTATAGTTTAGGATCTGAGACCGCCCTCGTGTCGGCTTTCCTTTTGAAAATCCATCTTGTGATGGTAACCTCTGGTTATGATACCGCCTTCGTGTGGGCCTATCTTATAGTTTAGGATCTGAGAAGGCCCTCGTGTCGGCTTTCCTTCTAAAATCCATCTTTCGATGGTACCCTCTAGTTATGAGACCCCCTTCGTGTCGGCCTACCTTAGAGTTTAGGATCGCAGACCACCCTCATGTCGGCATTCCTTTTGAAAATCAATCTTGTGATGGTACCCTCTGGTTATGAGACCGCCTTCGTGTCGGCCTACCTTAGAGTTTAGGATCTGAGACCGCCCTCGTGTCGGATTTCCTTCTAAAATCCATCTTGTGATGGTACCCTCTGGTTATGAGACCGCCTTCGTGTAGGCCTACCTTAGAGTTTAGGATCTAAGATGGCCCTCGTGTCAGATTTCCTTCTAAAATCCATCTTGTGATGGTACCCACTGGTTATGAGACCGCCTTCGTGTCAGCGTACCTTAGAGTTTAGGATCTGAGACCACCCTCGTGTCGGCTTTCCTTCTAAAATCCATCTTGTGATGGTAACCTCTGCTTATGAAACCGTCTTCGTGTCGGCCTTCCTTAGAGTTTAGGATCTGAGACCGCCCTCGTGTTGGCTTTCCTTCGAAAATCCATCTTGTGATGGTAACCTCTGGTTATGAGACCGCCTTCGTGTCGGCCTACCTTATAGTTTAGGATCTGAGAGCACCCTCGTGTCAGCTTTCCTTCTAAAATCTATCTGATGGTAACCTTTGGTTATGAGACCGCCTTCGTGTCGGCATACCTTAGAGTTTTTGATATGAGACCGCCCTCATGTCGGCTTTCCTTTTGAAAGTCCATCTTGTGATGGTAACCTCTGGTTATGAGACCGCCTTCGTGGCGGCCTACATCAGAGGTTAGGATCTGAGACCGCCCTCCTGTCAGCTTTCCTTCTAAAATCCATTGTGTGATGGTAACCTCTGGTTATGAGATCGCCTTCGTGTCGGCCTACCTTAGAGTTTAGGATCGCAGACCACCCTCATGTCGGCTTTTCTTTTGAAAATCAATCTTGTGATGGTACCCTCTGGTTATGAGACCGCCTTCGTGTCGGCCTACCTTAGAGTTTAGGATCTGAGACCGCCCTCGTGTCGGATTTCCTTCTAAAATCCATCTTGTGATGGTACCCTCTGGTTATGAGACCACCTTCGTGTAGGCCTACCTTAGAGTTTAGGATCTAAGATGGCCCTCGGGTCAGATTTCCTTCTAAGATCCATCTTGTGATGGTACCCACTGGTTATGAGACCGCCTTCGTGTCAGCGTACCTTAGAGTTTAGGATCTGAGACCACCCTCGTGTCGGCTTTCCTTCTAAAATCCATCTTGTGATGGTAACCTCTGGTTATGAGACCGTCTTCGTGTCGGCCTTCCTTAGAGTTTAGGATCTGAGACCGGCTTCGTGTCGGCTTTCCTTCTAAAATCCATCTTGTGATGGTAACCTCTGGTTATGAGACCGCCTTCGTGTCGGCCTACCTTATAGTTTAGGATCTGAGAGCGCCCTCGTGTCAGCTTTCCTTCTAAAATCTATCTGATGGTAACCTTTGGTTATGACACCGCCTTCGTGTCGGCATACCTTAGAGTTTTTGATCTGAGACCGCCCTCATGTCGGCTTTCCTTTTGAAAGTCCATCTTGTCATGGTAACCTCTGGTTATGAGACCGCCTTCGTGGCGGCCTACATTAGAGTTTTGGATCTGAGACCGCCCTCCTGTCGGCTTTCCTTCTAAAATCCATCTTGTGATGGTAACCTCTGGTTATGAGACCGTCTTCGTTTCGGTCTTCCTTAGAATTTAGGATCTGAGACTGTCCTCGTGTCGGATTTCCTTTTGAAAATCCATCTTGTGATGGTAACCTATGGTTATGAGACCGCCATAGTGTCGGCCTACCTTAGAGTTTAGGATCTGAGACCGTCCTCGTGTCGGCTTTCCTTCTAAAATCCATCATGTGATGGTACCTTCTGGTTATGAAACCGCCTTCGTGTCAGCCTACCTTAGATTTTAGGATCTGAGACCACCCTCGTGTCGGCTTTACTTTGAAAATGCATTTTGTGATGGTAACCTCTGGTTATGAGACCGCCTTCATGTCGCCCTACCTTAGAGTTTAGGATCTGAGACCGCCCTCATGTCGGCTTTCCTTTTGAAAGTCCATCTTGTGATGGTAACCTCTGGTTATGAGACCGCCTTCGTGGCGGCCTACATTAGAGTTTAGGATCTGAGACCGCCCTCCTGTCGGCTTTCCTTCTAAAATCCATCTTGTGATGGTAACCTCTGGTTATGAGACCGTCTTCGTTTCGGTCTTCCTTAGAGTTTAGGATCTGAGACCGTCCTCGTGTCGGCTTTCCTTTTGAAAATCAATCTTGTGATGGTAACCTATGGTTATGAGACCGCCATAGTGTCGGCCTACCTTAGAGTTTAGGATCTGAGACCGACTTCGTGTCGGCTTTCCTTCTAAAATCCATCATGTGATGGTACCTTCTGGTTATGAAACCGCCTTCGTGTCAGCCTACCTTAGATTTTAGGATCTGAGACCGCCCTCGTGTCGGCTTTACTTTGAAAATGCATTTTGTGATGGTAACCTCTGGTTATGAGACCGCCTTCATGTCGCCCTACCTTAGAGTTTAGGATCTGAGACCGCCCTCATGTCGGCTTTCCTTTTGAAAGTCCATCTTGTGATGGTAACCTCTGGTTATGAGACCGCCTTCGTGGCGGCCTACATTAGAGTTTAGGATCTGAGACCGCCTTCCTGTCGGCTTTCCTTCTAAAATCCATCTTGTGATGGTAACCTCTGGTTATGAGACCGTCTTCGTTTCGGTCTTCCTTAGAGTTTAGGATCTGAGACCGTCCTCGTGTCGGCTTTCCTTTTGAAAATCCATCTTGTGATGGTAACCTATGGTTATGAGACCGCCATAGTGTCGGCCTACCTTAGAGTTTAGGATCTGAGACCGTCCTCGTGTCGGCTTTCCTTCTAAAATCCATCATGTGATGGTACCTTCTGGTTATGAAACCGCCTTCGTGTCAGCCTACCTTAGAGTTTAGGATCTGAGACCACCCTCGTGTCGGCTTTACTTTGAAAATGCATTTTGTGATGGTAACCTCTGGTTATGAGACCGCCTTCATGTCGGCCTACCTTAGAGTTTAGGATCTGAGACCGCCCTCGTGTCGGCTTTCCTTCTAAAATCCGTCATGTGATGGAACCTTCTGGTTATGAGACCGCCTTCGTGCCAGCCTACCTTAGAGTTTAGGATCTGAGACCGCCCTCGTGTCGGCTTTCTTTTGAGAATGCATCTTGTGATGGTAACCTCTGGTTATGAGACCGCCTTTATGTCGGCCTACCTTAGAGTTTAGTATCTGAGACCGCCCTCGTGTCAGCTTTTCTTCTAAAATCCATCATGTGATGGTACCTTCTGGTTATGAGACCGCCTTCGTCTTGGCCTACCTTAGAGTTTAGGATCTGAGACCGCCCTCGTGTCGGCTTTCCTTTGAAAATGCATTTTGTGATGGTAACCTCTGGTTATGAGACCGCCTTCGTGTCGGCCTACCTTATAGTTTAGGATCTGAGACCGCCCTCGTGTCGGCTTTCCTTTTGAAAATCCATCTTGTGATGGTAACCTCTGGTTATGATACCGCCTTCGTGTTGGCCTATCTTATAGTTTAGGATCTGAGAAGGCCCTCGTGTCGGCTTTCCTTCTAAAATCCATCTTTCGATGGTACCCTCTAGTTATGAGACCCCCTTCGTGTCGGCCTACCTTAGAGTTTAGGATCGCAGACCACCCTCATGTCGGCTTTCCTTTTGAAAATCAATCTTGTGATGGTACCCTCTGGTTATGAGACCGCCTTCGTGTCGGCCTACCTTAGAGTTTAGGATCTGAGACCGCCCTCGTGTCGGATTTCCTTCTAAAATCCATCTTGTGATGGTACCCTCTGGTTATGAGACCGCCTTCGTGTAGGCCTACCTTAGAGTTTAGGATCTAAGATGGCCCTCGTGTCAGATTTCCTTCTAAAATCCATCTTGTGATGGTACCCACTGGTTATGAGACCGCCTTCGTGTCAGCGTACCTTAGAGTTTAGGATCTGAGACCACCCTCGTGTCGGCTTTCCTTCTAAAATCCATCTTGTGATGGTAACCTCTGGTTATGAGACCGTCTTCGTGTCGGCCTTCCTTAGAGTTTAGGATCTGAGACCGCCCTCGTGTTGGCTTTCCTTCGAAAATCCATCTTGTGATGGTCACCTCTGGTTATGAGACCGCCTTCGTGTCAGCCTACCTTATAGTTTAGGATCTGAGAGCACCCTCGTGTCAGCTTTCCTTCTAAAATCTATCTGATGGTAACCTTTGGTTATGAGACCGCCTTCGTGTCGGCATGCCTTAGAGTTTTTGATATGAGACCGCCCTCATGTCGGCTTTCCTTTTGAAAGTCCATCTTGTGATGGTAACCTCTGGTTATGAGACCGCCTTCGTGGCGGCCTACATCAGAGGTTAGGATCTGAGACCGCCCTCCTGTCAGCTTTCCTTCTAAAATCCATCGTGTGATGGTAACCTCTGGTTATGAGATCGCCTTCGTGTCGGCCTACCTTAGAGTTTAGGATCGCAGACCACCCTCATGTCGGCTTTCCTTTTGAAAATCAATCTTGTGATGGTACCCTCTGGTTATGAGACCGCCTTCGTGTCGGCCTACCTTAGAGTTTAGGATCTGAGACCGCCCTCGTGTCGGATTTCCTTCTAAAATCCATCTTGTGATGGTACCCTCTGGTTATGAGACCACCTTCGTGTAGGCCTACCTTAGAGTTTAGGATCTAAGATGGCCCTCGTGTCATATTTCCTTCTAAGATCCATCTTGTGATGGTACCCACTGGTTATGAGACCGCCTTCGTGTCAGCGTACCTTAGAGTTTAGGATCTGAGACCACCCTCGTGTCGGCTTTCCTTCTAAAATCCATCTTGTGATGGTAACCTCTGGTTATGAGACCGTCTTCGTGTCGGCCTTCCTTAGAGTTTAGGATCTGAGACCGGCCTCGTGTCGGCTTTCCTTCTAAAATCCATCTTGTGATGGTAACCTCTGGTTATGAGACCGCCTTCGTGTCGGCCTACCTTATAGTTTAGGATCTGAGAGCGCCCTCGTGTCAGCTTTCCTTCTAAAATCTATCTGATGGTAACCTTTGGTTATGAGACCGCCTTCGTGTCGGCATACCTTAGAGTTTTTGATCTGAGACCGCCCTCATGTCGGCTTTCCCTTTGAAAGTCCATCTTGTGATGGTAACCTCTGGTTATGAGACCGCCTTCGTGGCGGCCTACATTAGAGTTTAGGATCTGAGACCGCCCTCCTGTCGGCTTTCCTTCTAAAATCCATCTTGTGATGGTAACCTCTGGTTATGAGACCGTCTTCGTTTCGGTCTTCCTTAGAGTTTAGGATCTGAGACCGTCCTCGTGTCGGCTTTCCTTCTAAAATCCATCTTTCGATGGTACCCTCTAGTTATGAGACCCCCTTCGTGTCGGCCTACCTTAGAGTTTAGGATCGCAGACCACCCTCATGTCGGCTTTCCTTTTGAAAATCAATCTTGTGATGGTACCCTCTGGTTATGAGACCGCCTTCGTGTCGGCCTACCTTAGAGTTTAGGATCTGAGACCGCCCTCGTGTCGGATTTCCTTCTAAAATCCATCTTGTGATGGTACCCTCTGGTTATGAGACCGCCTTCGTGTAGGCCTACCTTAGAGTTTAGGATCTAAGATGGCCCTCGTGTCAGATTTCCTTCTAAAATCCATCTTGTGATGGTACCCACTGGTTATGAGACCGCCTTCGTGTCAGCGTACCTTAGAGTTTAGGATCTGAGACCACCCTCGTGTCGGCTTTCCTTCTAAAATCCATCTTGTGATGGTAACCTCTGGTTATGAGACCGTCTTCGTGTCGGCCTTCCTTAGAGTTTAGGATCTGAGACCGCCCTCGTGTTGGCTTTCCTTCGAAAATCCATCTTGTGATGGTCACCTCTGGTTATGAGACCGCCTTCGTGTCAGCCTACCTTATAGTTTAGGATCTGAGAGCACCCTCGTGTCAGCTTTCCTTCTAAAATCTATCTGATGGTAACCTTTGGTTATGAGACCGCCTTCGTGTCGGCATGCCTTAGAGTTTTTGATATGAGACCGCCCTCATGTCGGCTTTCCTTTTGAAAGTCCATCTTGTGATGGTAACCTCTGGTTATGAGACCGCCTTCGTGGCGGCCTACATCAGAGGTTAGGATCTGAGACCGCCCTCCTGTCAGCTTTCCTTCTAAAATCCATCGTGTGATGGTAACCTCTGGTTATGAGATCGCCTTCGTGTCGGCCTACCTTAGAGTTTAGGATCGCAGACCACCCTCATGTCGGCTTTCCTTTTGAAAATCAATCTTGTGATGGTACCCTCTGGTTATGAGACCGCCTTCGTGTCGGCCTACCTTAGAGTTTAGGATCTGAGACCGCCCTCGTGTCGGATTTCCTTCTAAAATCCATCTTGTGATGGTACCCTCTGGTTATGAGACCACCTTCGTGTAGGCCTACCTTAGAGTTTAGGATCTAAGATGGCCCTCGTGTCATATTTCCTTCTAAGATCCATCTTGTGATGGTACCCACTGGTTATGAGACCGCCTTCGTGTCAGCGTACCTTAGAGTTTAGGATCTGAGACCACCCTCGTGTCGGCTTTCCTTCTAAAATCCATCTTGTGATGGTAACCTCTGGTTATGAGACCGTCTTCGTGTCGGCCTTCCTTAGAGTTTAGGATCTGAGACCGGCCTCGTGTCGGCTTTCCTTCTAAAATCCATCTTGTGATGGTAACCTCTGGTTATGAGACCGCCTTCGTGTCGGCCTACCTTATAGTTTAGGATCTGAGAGCGCCCTCGTGTCAGCTTTCCTTCTAAAATCTATCTGATGGTAACCTTTGGTTATGAGACCGCCTTCGTGTCGGCATACCTTAGAGTTTTTGATCTGAGACCGCCCTCATGTCGGCTTTCCCTTTGAAAGTCCATCTTGTGATGGTAACCTCTGGTTATGAGACCGCCTTCGTGGCGGCCTACATTAGAGTTTAGGATCTGAGACCGCCCTCCTGTCGGCTTTCCTTCTAAAATCCATCTTGTGATGGTAACCTCTGGTTATGAGACCGTCTTCGTTTCGGTCTTCCTTAGAGTTTAGGATCTGAGACCGTCCTCGTGTCGGCTTTCCTTTTGAAAATCCATCTTGTGATGGTAACCTATGGTTATGAGACCGCCATAGTGTCGGCCTACCTTAGAGTTTAGGATCTGAGACCGTCCTCGTGTCGGCTTTCCTTCTAAAATCCATCATGTGATGGTACCTTCTGGTTATGAAACCGCCTTCGTGTCAGCCTACCTTAGATTTTAGGATCTGAGACCGCCCTCGTGTCGGCTTTACTTTGAAAATGCATTTTGTGATGGTAACCTCTGGTTATGAGACCGCCTTCATGTCGCCCTACCTTAGAGTTTTGGATCTGAGACCGCCCTCATGTCGGCTTTCCTTTTGAAAGTCCATCTTGTGATGGTAACCTCTGGTTATGAGACCGCCTTCGTGGCGGCCTACATTAGAGTTTAGGATCTGAGACCGCCCTCCTGTCGGCTTTCCTTCTAAAATCCATCTTGTGATGGTAACCTCTGGTTATGAGACCGTCTTCGTTTCGGTCTTCCTTAGAGTTTAGGATCTGAGACCGTCCTCGTGTCGGCTTTCCTTTTGAAAATCCATCTTGTGATGGTAACCTATGGTTATGAGACCGCCATAGTGTCGGCCTACCTTAGAGTTTAGGATCTGAGACCGTCCTCGTGTCGGCTTTCCTTCTAAAATCCATCATGTGATGGTACCTTCTGGTTATGAAACCGCCTTCGTGTCAGCCAACCTTAGAGTTTAGGATCTGAGACCACCCTCGTGTCGGCTTTACTTTGAAAATGCATTTTGTGATGGTAACCTCTGGTTATGAGACCGCCTTCATGTCGGCCTACCTTAGAGTTTAGGATCTGAGACCGCCCTCGTGTCGGCTTTCCTTCTAAAATCCGTCATGTGATGGAACCTTCTGGTTATGAGACCGCCTTCGTGCCAGCCTACCTTAGAGTTTAGGATCTGAGACCGCCCTCGTGTCGGCTTTCTTTTGAGAATGCATCTTGTGATGGTAACCTCTGGTTATGAGACCGCCTTTATGTCGGCCTACCTTAGAGTTTAGTATCTGAGACCGCCCTCGTGTCAGCTTTTCTTCTAAAATCCATCATGTGATGGTACCTTCTGGTTATGAGACCGCATTCGTCTCGGCCTACCTTAGAGTTTAGGATCTGAGACCGCCCTCGTGTCGGCTTTCCTTTGAAAATGCATTTTGTGATGGTAACCTCTAGTTATGAGACCGCCTTCGTGTCGGCCTACCTTATAGTTTAGGATCTGAGACCGCCCTCGTGTCGGCTTTCCTTTTGAAAATCCATCTTGTGATGGTAACCTCTAGTTATGATACCGGCTTCGTGTTGGCCTATCTTATAGTTTAGGATCTGAGAAGGCCCTCGTGTCGGCTTTCCTTCTAAAATCCATCTTTCGATGGTACCCTCTAGTTATGAGACCCCCTTCGTGTCGGCCTACCTTAGAGTTTAGGATCGCAGACCACCCTCATGTCGGCTTTCCTTTTGAAAATCAATCTTGTGATGGTACCCTCTGGTTATGAGACCGCCTTCGTGTCGGCCTACCTTAGAGTTTAGGATCTGAGACCGCCCTCGTGTCGGATTTCCTTCTAAAATCCATCTTGTGATGGTACCCTCTGGTTATGAGACCGCCTTCGTGTAGGCCTACCTTAGAGTTTAGGATCTAAGATGGCCCTCGTGTCAGATTTCCTTCTAAAATCCATCTTGTGATGGTACCCACTTGTTATGAGACCGCCTTCGTGTCAGCGTACCTTAGAGTTTAGGATCTGAGACCACCCTCGTGTCGGCTTTCCTTCTAAAATCCATCTTGTGATGGTAACCTCTGGTTATGAGACCGTCTTCGTGTCGGCCTTCCTTAGAGTTTAGGATCTGAGACCGCCCTCGTGTTGGCTTTCCTTCGAAAATCCATCTTGTGATGGTAACCTCTGGTTATGAGACCGCCTTCGTGTCGGCCTACCTTATAGTTTAGGATCTGAGAGCACCCTCGTGTCAGCTTTCCTTCTAAAATCTATCTGATGGTAACCTTTGGTTATGAGACCGCCTTCGTGTCGGCATACCTTAGAGTTTTTGATATGAGACCGCCCTCATGTCGGCTTTCCTTTTGAAAGTCCATCTTGTGATGGTAACCTCTGGTTATGAGACCGCCTTCGTGGCGGCCTACATCAGAGGTTAGGATCTGAGACCGCCCTCCTGTCAGCTTTCCTTCTAAAATCCATCGTGTGATGGTAACCTCTGGTTATGAGATCGCCTTCGTGTCGGCCTACCTTAGAGTTTAGCATCGCAGACCACCCTCATGTCGGCTTTCCTTTTGAAAATCAATCTTGTGATGGTACCCTCTGGTTATGAGACCGCCTTCGTGTCGGCCTACCTTAGAGTTTAGGATCTGAGACCGCCCTCGTGTCGGATTTCCTTCTAAAATCCATCTTGTGATGGTACCCTCTGGTTATGAGACCACCTTCGTGTAGGCCTACCTTAGAGTTTAGGATCTAAGATGGCCCTCGTGTCAGATTTCCTTCTAAGATCCATCTTGTGATGGTACCCACTGGTTATGAGACCGCCTTCGTGTCAGCGTACCTTAGAGTTTAGGATCTGAGACCACCCTCGTGTCGGCTTTCCTTCTAAAATCCATCTTGTGATGGTATCCTCTGGTTATGAGACCGTCTTCGTGTCGGCCTTCCTTAGAGTTTAGGATCTGAGACCGGCCTCGTGTCGGCTTTCCTTCTAAAATCCATCTTGTGATGGTAACCTCTGGTTATGAGACCGCCTTCGTGTCGGCCTACCTTATAGTTTCGGATCTGAGAGCGCCCTCGTGTCAGCTTTCCTTCTAAAATCTATCTGATGGTAACCTTTGGTTATGAGACCGCCTTCGTGTCGGCATACCTTAGAGTTTTTGATCTGAGACCGCCCTCATGTCGGCTTTCCCTTTGAAAGTCCATCTTGTGATGGTAACCTCTGGTTATGAGACCGCCTTCGTGGCGGCCTACATTAGAGTTTAGGATCTGAGACCGCCCTCCTGTCGGCTTTCCTTCTAAAATCCATCTTGTGATGGTAACCTCTGGTTATGAGACCGTCTTCGTTTCGGTCTTCCTTAGAGTTTAGGATCTGAGACCGTCCTCGTGTCGGCTTTCCTTTTGAAAATCCATCTTGTGATGGTAACCTATGGTTATGAGACCGCCATAGTGTCGGCCTCCCTTAGAGTTTAGGATCTGAGACCGTCCTCGTGTCGGCTTTCCTTCTAAAATCCATCATGTGATGGTACCTTCTGGTTATGAAACCGCCTTCGTGTCAGCCTACCTTTGATTTTAGGATCTGAGACCGCCCTCGTGTCGGCTTTACTTTGAAAATGCATTTTATGATGGTAACCTCTGGTTATGAGACCGCCTTCATGTCGCCCTACCTTAGAGTTTAGGATCTGAGACCGCCCTCATGTCGGCTTTCCTTTTGAAAGTCCATCTTGTGATGGTAACCTCTGGTTATGAGACCGCCTTCGTGGCGGCCTACATTAGAGTTTAGGATCTGAGACCGCCCTCCTGTCGGCTTTCCTTCTAAAATCCATCTTGTGATGGTAACCTCTGGTTATGAGACCGTCTTCGTTTCGGTCTTCCTTAGAGTTTAGGATCTGAGACCGTCCTCGTGTCGGCTTTCCTTTTGAAAATCCATCTTGTGATGGTAACCTATGGTTATGAGACCGCCATAGTGTCGGCCTACCTTAGAGTTTAGGATCTGAGACCGTCCTCGTGTCGGCTTTCCTTCTAAAATCCATCATGTGATGGTACCTTCTGGTTATGAAACCGCCTTCGTGTCAGCCTACCTTAGAGTTTAGGATCTGAGACCACCCTCGTGTCGGCTTTACTTTGAAAATGCATTTTGTGATGGTAACCTCTGGTTATGAGACTGCCTTCATGTCGGCCTACCTTAGAGTTTAGGATCTGAGACCGCCCTCGTGTCGGCTTTCCTTTTGAAAGTCCATCTTGTGATGGTAACCTCTGGTTATGAGACCGCCTTCGTGGCGGCCTACATTAGAGTTTAGGATCTGAGACCGCCCTCCTGTCGGCTTTCCTTCTAAAATCCATCTTGTGATGGTAACCTCTGGTTATGAGACCGTCTTCGTTTCGGTCTTCCTTAGAGTTTAGGATCTGAGACCGTCCTCGTGTCGGCTTTCCTTTTGAAAATCCATCTTGTGATGGTAACCTATGGTTATGAGACCGCCATAGTGTCGGCCTCCCTTAGAGTTTAGGATCTGAGACCGTCCTCGTGTCGGCTTTCCTTCTAAAATCCATCATGTGATGGTACCTTCTGGTTATGAAACCGCCTTCGTGTCAGCCTACCTTTGATTTTAGGATCTGAGACCGCCCTCGTGTCGGCTTTACTTTGAAAATGCATTTTATGATGGTAACCTCTGGTTATGAGACCGCCTTCATGTCGCCCTACCTTAGAGTTTAGGATCTGAGACCGCCCTCATGTCGGCTTTCCTTTTGAAAGTCCATCTTGTGATGGTAACCTCTGGTTATGAGACCGCCTTCGTGGCGGCCTACATTAGAGTTTAGGATCTGAGACCGCCCTCCTGTCGGCTTTCCTTCTAAAATCCATCTTGTGATGGTAACCTCTGGTTATGAGACCGTCTTCGTTTCGGTCTTCCTTAGAGTTTAGGATCTGAGACCGTCCTCGTGTCGGCTTTCCTTTTGAAAATCCATCTTGTGATGGTAACCTATGGTTATGAGACCGCCATAGTGTCGGCCTACCTTAGAGTTTAGGATCTGAGACCGTCCTCGTGTCGGCTTTCCTTCTAAAATCCATCATGTGATGGTACCTTCTGGTTATGAAACCGCCTTCGTGTCAGCCTACCTTAGAGTTTAGGATCTGAGACCACCCTCGTGTCGGCTTTACTTTGAAAATGCATTTTGTGATGGTAACCTCTGGTTATGAGACTGCCTTCATGTCGGCCTACCTTAGAGTTTAGGATCTGAGACCGCCCTCGTGTCGGCTTTCCTTCTAAAATCCGTCATGTGATGGAACCTTCTGGTTATGAGACCGCCTTCGTGCCAGCCTACCTTAGAGTTTAGGATCTGAGACCGCCCTCGTGTCGGCTTTCTTTTGAGAATGCATCTTGTGATGGTAACCTCTGGTTATGAGACCGCCTTTATGTCGGCCTACCTTAGAGTTTAGTATCTGAGACCGCCCTCGTGTCAGCTTTTCTTCTAAAATCCATCATGTGATGGTACCTTCTGGTTATGAGACCGCCTTCGTCTCGGCCTACCTTAGAGTTTAGGATCTGAGACCGCCCTCGTGTCGGCTTTCCTTTGAAAATGCATTTTGTGATGGTAACCTCTGGTTATGAGACCGCCTTCGTGTCGGCCTACCTTATAGTTTAGGATCTGAGACCGCCCTCGTGTCGGCTTTCCTTTTGAAAATCCATCTTGTGATGGTAACCTCTGGTTATGATACCGCCTTCGTGTTGGCCTATCTTATAGTTTAGGATCTGAGAAGGCCCTCGTGTCGGCTTTCCTTCTAAAATCCATCTTTCGATGGTACCCTCTAGTTATGAGACCCCCTTCGTGTCGGCCTACCTTAGAGTTTAGGATCGCAGACCGCCCTCGTGTCGGATTTCCTTCTAAAATCCATCTTGTGATGGTACCCTCTGGTTATGAGACCGCCTTCGTGTAGGCCTACCTTAGAGTTTAGGATCTAAGATGGCCCTCGTGTCAGATTTCCTTCTAAAATCCATCTTGTGATGGTACCCACTGGTTATGAGACCGCCTTCGTGTCAGCGTACCTTAGAGTTTAGGATCTGAGACCACCCTCGTGTCGGCTTTCCTTCTAAAATCCATCTTGTGATGGTAACCTCTGGTTATGAGACCGTCTTCGTGTCGGCCTTCCTTAGAGTTTAGGATCTGAGACCGCCCTCGTGTTGGCTTTCCTTCGAAAATCCATCTTGTGATGGTAACCTCTGGTTATGAGACCGCCTTCGTGTCGGCCTACCTTATAGTTTAGGATCTGAGAGCACCCTCGTGTCAGCTTTCCTTCTAAAATCTATCTGATGGTAACCTTTGGTTATGAGACCGCCTTCGTGTCGGCATACCTTAGAGTTTTTGATATGAGACCGCCCTCATGTCGGCTTTCCTTTTGAAAGTCCATCTTGTGATTGTAACCTCTGGTTATGAGACCGCCTTCGTGGCGGCCTACATCAGAGGTTAGGATCTGAGACCGCCCTCCTGTCAGCTTTCCTTCTAAAATCCATCGTGTGATGGTAACCTCTGGTTATGAGATCGCCTTCGTGTCGGCCTACCTTAGAGTTTAGGATCGCAGACCACCCTCATGTCGGCTTTCCTTTTGAAAATCAATCTTGTGATGGTACCCTCTGGTTATGAGACCGCCTTCGTGTCGGCCTACCTTAGAGTTTAGGATCTGCGACCGCCCTCGTGTCGGATTTCCTTCTAAAATCCATCTTGTGATGGTACCCTCTGGTTATGAGACCACCTTCGTGTAGGCCTACCTTAAAGTTTAGGATCTAAGATGGCCCTCGTGTCAGATTTCCTTCTAAGATCCATCTTGTGATGGTACCCACTGGTTATGAGACCGCCTTCGTGTCAGCGTACCTTAGAGTTTAGGATCTGAGACCACCCTCGTGTCGGCTTTCCTTCTAAAATCCATCTTGTGATGGTAACCTCTGGTTATGAGACCGTCTTCGTGTCGGCCTTCCTTAGAGTTTAGGATCTGAGACCGGCCTCGTGTCGGCTTTCCTTCTAAAATCCATCTTGTGATGGTAACCTCTGGTTATGAGACCGCCTTCATGTCGGCCTACCTTATAGTTTAGGATCTGAGAGCGCCCTCGTGTCAGCTTTCCTTCTAAAATCTATCTGATGGTAACCTTTGGTTATGAGACCGCCTTCGTGTCGGCATACCTTAGAGTTTTTGATCTGAGACCGCCCTCATGTCGGCTTTCCTTTTGAAAGTCCATCTTGTGATGGTAACCTCTGGTTATGAGACCGCCTTCGTGGCGGCCTACATTAGAGTTTAGGATCTGAGACCGCCCTCCTGTCGGCTTTCCTTCTAAAATCCATCTTGTGATGGTAACCTCTGGTTATGAGACCGTCTTCGTTTCGGTCTTCCTTAGAGTTTAGGATCTGAGACCGTCCTCGTGTCGGCTTTCCTTTTGAAAATCCATCTTGTGATGGTAACCTATGGTTATGAGACCGCCATAGTGTCGGCCTACCTTAGAGTTTAGGATCTGAGACCGTCCTCGTGTCGGCTTTCCTTCTAAAATCCATCATGTGATGGTACCTTCTGGTTATGAAACCGCCTTCGTGTCAGCCTACCTTAGAGTTTAGGATCTGAGACCACCCTCGTGTCGGCTTTACTTTGAAAATGCATTTTGTGATGGTAACCTCTGGTTATGAGACCGCCTTCATGTCGGCCTACCTTAGAGTTTAGGATCTGAGACCGCCCTCGTGTCGGCTTTCCTTCTAAAATCCGTCATGTGATGGAACCTTCTGGTTATGAGACCGCCTTCGTGCCAGCCTACCTTAGAGTTTAGGATCTGAGACCGCCCTCGTGTCGGCTTTCTTTTGAGAATGCATCTTGTGATGGTAACCTCTGGTTATGAGACCGCCTTTATGTCGGCCTACCTTAGAGTTTAGTATCTGAGACCGCCCTCGTGTCAGCTTTTCTTCTAAAATCCATCATGTGATGGTACCTTCTGGTTATGAGACCGCCTTCGTCTCGGCCTACCTTAGAGTTTAGGATCTGAGACCGCCCTCGTGTCGACTTTCCTTTGAAAATGCATTTTGTGATGGTAACCTCTGGTTATGAGACCGCCTTCGTGTCGGCCTACCTTATAGTTTAGGATCTGAGACCGCCCTCGTGTCGGCTTTCCTTTTGAAAATCCATCTTGTGATGGTAACCTCTGGTTATGATACCGCCTTCGTGTTGGCCTATCTTATAGTTTAGGATCTGAGAAGGCCCTCGTGTCGGCTTTCCTTCTAAAATCCATCTTTCGATGGTACCCTCTAGTTATGAGACCCCCTTCGTGTCGGCCTACCTTAGAGTTTAGGATCGCAGACCACCCTCATGTCGGCTTTCCTTTTGAAAATCAATCTTGTGATGGTACCCTCTGGTTATGAGACCGCCTTCGTGTCGGCCTACCTTAGAGTTTAGGATCTGAGACCGCCCTCGTGTCGGATTTCCTTCTAAAATCCATCTTGTGATGGTACCCTCTGGTTATGAGACCGCCTTCGTGTAGGCCTACCTTAGAGTTTAGGATCTAAGATGGCCCTCGTGTCAGATTTCCTTCTAAAATCCATCTTGTGATGGTACCCACTGGTTATGAGACCGCCTTCGTGTCAGCGTACCTTAGAGTTTAGGATCTGAGACCACCCTCGTGTCGGCTTTCCTTCTAAAATCCATCTTGTGATGGTAACCTCTGGTTATGAGACCGTCTTCGTGTCGGCCTTCCTTAGAGTTTAGGATCTGAGACCGCCCTCGTGTTGGCTTTCCTTCGAAAATCCATCTTGTGATGGTAACCTCTGGTTATGAGACCGCCTTCGTGTCGGCCTACCTTATAGTTTAGGATCTGAGAGCACCCTCGTGTCAGCTTTCCTTCTAAAATCTATCTGATGGTAACCTTTGGTTATGAGACCGCCTTCGTGTCGGCATACCTTAGAGTTTTTGATATGAGACCTCCCTCATGTCGGCTTTCCTTTTGAAAGTCCATCTTGTGATGGTAACCTCTGGTTATGAGACCGCCTTCGTGGCGGCCTACATCAGAGGTTAGGATCTGAGACCGCCCTCCTGTCAGCTTTCCTTCTAAAATCCATCGTGTGATGGTAACCTCTGGTTATGAGATCGCCTTCGTGTCGGCCTACCTTAGAGTTTAGGATCGCAGACCACCCTCATGTCGGCTTTCCTTTTGAAAATCAATCTGGTGATGGTACCCTCTGGTTATGAGACCGCCTTCGTGTCGGCCTACCTTAGAGTTTAGGATCTGAGACCGCCCTCGTGTCGGATTTCCTTCTAAAATCCATCTTGTGATGGTACCCTCTGGTTATGAGACCACCTTCGTGTAGGCCTACCTTAGAGTTTAGGATCTAAGATGGCCCTCGTGTCAGATTTCCTTCTAAGATCCATCTTGTGATGGTACCCACTGGTTATGAGACCGCCTTCGTGTCAGCGTACCTTAGAGTTTAGGATCTGAGACCACCCTCGTGTCGGCTTTCCTTCTAAAATCCATCTTGTGATGGTAACCTCTGGTTATGAGACCGTCTTCGTGTCGGCCTTCCTTAGAGTTTAGGATCTGAGACCGGCCTCGTGTCGGCTTTCCTTCTAAAATCCATCTTGTGATGGTAACCTCTGGTTATGAGACCGCCTTCGTGTCGGCCTACCTTATAGTTTAGGATCTGAGAGCGCCCTCGTGTCAGCTTTCCTTCTAAAATCTATCTGATGGTAACCTTTGGTTATGAGACCGCCTTCGTGTCGGCATACCTTAGAGTTTTTGATCTGAGACCGCCCTCATGTCGGCTTTCCTTTTGAAAGTCCATCTTGTGATGGTAACCTCTGGTTATGAGACCGCCTTCGTGGCGGCCTACATTAGAGTTTAGGATCTGAGACCGCCCTCCTGTCGGCTTTCCTTCTAAAATCCATCTTGTGATGGTAACCTCTGGTTATGAGACCGTCTTCGTTTCGGTCTTCCTTAGAGTTTAGGATCTGAGACCGTCCTCGTGTCGGCTTTCCTTTTGAAAATCCATCTTGTGATGGTAACCTATGGTTATGAGACCGCCATAGTGTCGGCCTACCTTAGAGTTTAGGATCTGAGACCGTCCTCGTGTCGGCTTTTCTTCTAAAATCCATCATGTGATGGTACCTTCTGGTTATGAAACCGCCTTCGTGTCAACCTACCTTAGAGTTTAGGATCTGAGACCACCCTCGTGTCGGCTTTACTTTGAAAATGCATTTTGTGATGGTAACCTCTGGTTATGAGACCGTCTTCATGTCGGCCTACCTTAGAGTTTAGGATCTGAGACCGCCCTCGTGTCGGCTTTCCTTCTAAAATCCGTCATGTGATGGAACCTTCTGGTTATGAGACCGCCTTCGTGCCAGCCTACCTTAGAGTTTAGGATCTGAGACCGCCCTCGTGTCGGCTTTCTTTTGAGAATGCATCTTGTGATGGTAACCTCTGGTTATGAGACCGCCTTTATGTCGGCCTACCTTAGAGTTTAGTATCTGAGACCGCCCTCGTGTCAGCTTTTCTTCTAAAATCCATCATGTGATGGTACCTTCTGGTTATGAGACCGCCTTCGTCTCGGCCTACCTTAGAGTTTAGGATCTGAGACCGCCCTCGTGTCGGCTTTCCTTTGAAAATGCATTTTGTGATGGTAACCTCTGGTTATGAGACCGCCTTCGTGTCGGCCTACCTTATAGTTTAGGATCTGAGACCGCCCTCGTGTCGGCTTTCCTTTTGAAAATCCATCTTGTGATGGTAACCTCTGGTTATGATACCGCCTTCGTGTTGGCCTATCTTATAGTTTAGGATCTGAGAAGGCCCTCGTGTCGGCTTTCCTTCTAAAATCCATCTTTCGATGGTACCCTCTAGTTATGAGACCCCCTTCGTGTCGGCCTACCTTAGAGTTTAGGATCGCAGACCACCCTCATGTCGGCTTTCCTTTTGAAAATCAATCTTGTGATGGTACCCTCTGGTTATGAGACCGCCTTCGTGTCGGCCTACCTTAGAGTTTAGGATCTGAGACCGCCCTCGTGTCGGATTTCCTTCTAAAATCCATCTTGTGATGGTACCCTCTGGTTATGAGACCGCCTTCGTGTAGGCCTACCTTAGAGTTTAGGATCTAAGATGGCCCTCGTGTCAGATTTCCTTCTAAAATCCATCTTGTGATGGTACCCACTGGTTATGAGACCGCCTTCGTGTCAGCGTACCTTAGAGTTTAGGATCTGAGACCACCCTCGTGTCGGCTTTCCTTCTAAAATCCATCTTGTGATGGTAACCTCTGGTTATGAGACCGTCTTCGTGTCGGCCTTCCTTAGAGTTTAGGATTTGAGACCGCCCTCGTGTTGGCTTTCCTTCGAAAATCCATCTTGTGATGGTAACCTCTGGTTATGAGACCGCCTTCGTGTCGGCCTACCTTATAGTTTAGGATCTGAGAGCACCCTCGTGTCAGCTTTCCTTCTAAAATCTATCTGATGGTAACCTTTGGTTATGAGACCGCCTTCGTGTCGGCATACCTTAGAGTTTTTGATATGAGACCTCCCTCATGTCGGCTTTCCTTTTGAAAGTCCATCTTGTGATGGTAACCTCTGGTTATGAGACCGCCTTCGTGGCGGCCTACATCAGAGGTTAGGATCTGAGACCGCCCTCCTGTCAGCTTTCCTTCTAAAATCCATCGTGTGATGGTAACCTCTGGTTATGAGATCGCCTTCGTGTCGGCCTACCTTAGAGTTTAGGATCGCAGACCACCCTCATGTCGGCTTTCCTTTTGAAAATCAATCTGGTGATGGTACCCTCTGGTTATGAGACCGCCTTCGTGTCGGCCTACCTTAGAGTTTAGGATCTGAGACCGCCCTCGTGTCGGATTTCCTTCTAAAATCCATCTTGTGATGGTACCCTCTGGTTATGAGACCACCTTCGTGTAGGCCTACCTTAGAGTTTAGGATCTAAGATGGCCCTCGTGTCAGATTTCCTTCTAAGATCCATCTTGTGATGGTACCCACTGGTTATGAGACCGCCTTCGTGTCAGCGTACCTTAGAGTTTAGGATCTGAGACCACCCTCGTGTCGGCTTTCCTTCTAAAATCCATCTTGTGATGGTAACCTCTGGTTATGAGACCGTCTTCGTGTCGGCCTTCCTTAGAGTTTAGGATCTGAGACCGGCCTCGTGTCGGCTTTCCTTCTAAAATCTATCTTGTGATGGTAACCTCTGGTTATGAGACCGCCTTCGTGTCGGCCTACCTTATAGTTTAGGATCTGAGAGCGCCCTCGTGTCAGCTTTCCTTCTAAAATCTATCTGATGGTAACCTTTGGTTATGAGACCGCCTTCGTGTCGGCATACCTTAGAGTTTTTGATCTGAGACCGCCCTCATGTCGGCTTTCCTTTTGAAAGTCCATCTTGTGATGGTAACCTCTGGTTATGAGACCGCCTTCGTGGCGGCCTACATTAGAGTTTAGGATCTGAGACCGCCCTCCTGTCGGCTTTCCTTCTAAAATCCATCTTGTGATGGTAACCTCTGGTTATGAGACCGTCTTCGTTTCGGTCTTCCTTAGAGTTTAGGATCTGAGACCGTCCTCGTGTCGGCTTTCCTTTTGAAAATCCATCTTGTGATGGTAACCTATGGAAATGAGACCGCCATAGTGTCGGCCTACCTTAGAGTTTAGGATCTGAGACCGTCCTCGTGTCGGCTTTCCTTCTAAAATCCATCATGTGATGGTACCTTCTGGTTATGAAACCGCCTTCGTGTCAGCCTACCTTAGATTTTAGGATCTGAGACCGCCCTCGTGTCGGCTTTACTTTGAAAATGCATTTTGTGATGGTAACCTCTGGTTATGAGACCGCCTTCATGTCGCCCTACCTTAGAGTTTAGCATCTGAGACCGCCCTCATGTCGGCTTTCCTTTTGAAAGTCCATCTTGTGATGGTAACCTCTGGTTATGAGACCGCCTTCGTGGCGGCCTACATTAGAGTTTAGGATCTGAGACCGCCCTCGTGTCGGCTTTCTTTTGAGAATGCATCTTGTGATGGTAACCTCTGGTTATGAGACCGCCTTTATGTCGGCCTACCTTAGAGTTTAGTATCTGAGACCGCCCTCGTGTCAGCTTTTCTTCTAAAATCCATCATGTGATGGTACCTTCTGGTTATGAGACCGCCTTCGTCTCGGCCTACCTTAGAGTTTAGGATCTGAGACCGCCCTCGTGTCGGCTTTCCTTTGAAAATGCATTTTGTGATGGTAACCTCTGGTTATGAGACCGCCTTCGTGTCGGCCTAACTTATAGTTTAGGATCTGAGACCGCCCTCGTGTCGGCTTTCCTTTTGAAACTCCATCTTGTGATGGTAACCTCTGGTTATGATACCGCCTTCGTGTAGGCCTACCTTAGAGTTTAGGATCTAAGATGGCCCTCGTGTCAGATTTCCTTCTAAAATCCATCTAGTGATGGTACCCACTGGTTATGAGACCGCCTTCGTGTCAGCGTACCTTAGAGTTTAGGATCTGAGACCACCCTCGTGTCGGCTTTCCTTCTAAAATCCATCTTGTGATGGTAACCTCTGGTTATGAGACCGTCTTCGTGTCGGCCTTCCTTAGAGTTTAGGATCTGAGACCGCCCTCGTGTTGGCTTTCCTTCGAAAATCCTTCTTGTGATGGTAACCTCTGGTTATGAGACCGCCTTCGTGTCGGCCTACCTTATAGTTTAGGATCTGAGAGCACCCTCGTGTCAGCTTTCCTTCTAAAATCTATCTGATGGTAACCTTTGGGTATGAGACCGCCTTCGTGTCGGCATACCTTAGAGTTTTTGATATGAGACCGCCCTCATGTCGGCTTTCCTTTTGAAAGTCCATCTTGTGATGGTAACCTCTGGTTATGAGACCGCCTTCGTGGCGGCCTACATCAGAGGTTAGGATCTGAGACCGCCCTCCTGTCAGCTTTCCTTCTAAAATCCATCGTGTGATGGTAACCTCTGGTTTTGAGATCGCCTTCGTGTCGGCCTACCTTAGAGTTTAGGATCGCAGACCAACCTCATGTCGGCTTTCCTTTTGAAAATCAATCTTGTGATGGTACCCTCTGGTTATGAGACCGCCTTCGTGTCGGCCTACCTTAGAGTTTAGGATCTGAGACCGCCTTCGTGTCGGATTTCCTTCTAAAATCCATCTTGTGATGGTACCCTCTGGTTATGAGACCACCTTCGTGTAGGCCTACCTTAGAGTTTAGGATCTAAGATGGCCCTCGTGTCAGATTTCCTTCTAAGATCCATCTTGTGATGGTACCCACTGGTTATGAGACCGCCTTCGTGTCAGCGTACCTTAGAGTTTAGGATCTGAGACCACCCTCGTGTCGGCTTTCCTTCTAAAATCCATCTTGTGATGGTAACCTCTGGTTATAAGACCGTCTTCGTGTCGGCCTTCCTTAGAGTTTAGGATCTGAGACCGGCCTCGTGTCGGCTTTCCTTCTAAAATCCATCTTGTGATGGTAACCACTGGTTATGAGACCGCCTTCGTGTCGGCCTACCTTATAGTTTAGGATCGCAGACCACCCTCATGTCGGCTTTCCTTTTGAAAATCAATCTTGTGATGGTACCCTCTGGTTATGAGACCGCCTTCGTGTCGGCCTACCTTAGAGTTTAGGATCTGAGACCGCCCTCGTGTCAGATTTCCTTCTAAAATCCATCCTGTGATGGTACCCTCTGGTTATGAGACCGCCTTCGTGTAGGCCTACCTTAGAGTTTAGGATCTAAGATGGCCCTCGTGTCAGATTTCCTTCTAAAATCCATCTTGTGATGGTACCCACTGGTTATGAGACCGCCTTCGTGTCAGTGTACCTTAGAGTTTAGGATCTGAGACCACCCTCGTGTCGGCTTTCCTTCTAAAATCCATCTTGTGATGGTAACCTCTGGTTATGAGACCGTCTTCGTGTCGGCCTTCCTTAGAGTTTAGGATCTGAGACCGGCCTC
Organism: Lathyrus tuberosus; assembly: GCA_022829125.1. Classification (NCBI taxonomy): domain Eukaryota; kingdom Viridiplantae; phylum Streptophyta; class Magnoliopsida; order Fabales; family Fabaceae; genus Lathyrus; species Lathyrus tuberosus. The sequence continues at coordinate 13,438,599 of JALAZF010000038.1, forward strand.
GTGTCGGTTTTCCTTCTAAAATCCATCTTGTGATGGTAACCTCTGGTTATGAGACCCCCTTCGTGTCGGCCTACCTTAGACTTTAGGATCGCAGACCACCCTCATGTCGGCTTTCCTTTTGAAAATCAATCTTGTGATGGTACCCTCTGGTTATGAGACCGCCTTCGTGTCGGCCTACCTTAGAGTTTAGGATCTGAGACCGCCCTCGTGTCGGATTTCCTTCTAAAATCCATCTTGTGATGGTACCCTCTGGTTATGAGACCGCCTTCGTGTCGGCCTACCTTAGAGTTTAGGATCTGAGACCGCCCTCGTGTCAGATTTCCTTCTAAAATCCATCTTGTGATGGTACCCACTGGTTATGAGACCGCCTTCGTGTCAGCGTACCTTAGAGTTTAGGATCTGAGACCACCCTCGTGTCGGCTTTCCTTCTAAAATCCATCTTGTGATGGTAACCTCTGGTTATGAGACCGTCTTCGTGTCGGCCTTCCTTAGAGTTTAGGATCTGAGACCGGCCTCGTGTCGGCTTTCCTTCTAAAATCCATCTTGTGATGGTAACCTCTGGTTATGAGACCCCCTTCGTGTCGGCCTACCTTAGACTTTAGGATCGCAGACCACCCTCATGTCGGCTTTCCTTTTGAAAATCAATCTTGTGATGGTACCCTCTGGTTATGAGACCGCCTTCGTGTCGGCCTACCTTAGAGTTTAGGATCTGAGACCGCCCTCGTGTCGGATTTCCTTCTAAAATCCATCTTGTGATGGTAACCTCTGGTTATGAGACCGTCTTCGTGTCGGCCTTCCTTAGAGTTTAGGATCTGAGACCGGCCTCGTGTCGGCTTTCCTTCTAAAATCCATCTTGTGATGGTAACCTCTGGTTATGAGACCCCCTTCGTGTCGTCCTACCTTAGACTTTAGGATCGCAGACCACCCTCATGTCGGCTTTCCTTTTGAAAATCAATCTTGTGATGGTACCCTCTGGTTATGAGACCGCCTTCGTGTCGGCCTACCTTAGAGTTTAGGATCTGAGACCGCCCTCGTGTCGGATTTCCTTCTAAAATCCATCTTGTGATGGTACCCTCTGGTTATGAGACCGCCTTCGTGTAGGCCTACCTTAGAGTTTAGGATCTAAGATGGCCCTCGTGTCAGATTTCCTTCTAAAATCCATCTTGTGATGGTACCCTCTGGTTATGAGACCGCCTTCGTGTCAGCGTACCTTAGAGTTTAGGATCTGAGACCACCCTCGTGTCGGCTTTCCTTCTAAAATCCATCTTGTGATGGTAACCTCTGGTTATGAGACCGTCTTCGTGTCGGCCTTCCTTAGAGTTTAGGATCTGAGACCGCCCTTGTGTTGGCTTTCCTTCGAAAATCCATCTTGTGATGGTAACCTCTGGTTATGAGACCGCCTTCGTGTCGGCCTACCTTATAGTTTAGGATCTAAGAGCACCCTCGTGTCAGCTTTCCTTCTAAAATCTATCTGATGGTAACCTTTGGTTATGAGACCGCCTTCGTGTCGGCATACCTTAGAGTTTTTGATATGAGACCGCCCTCATGTCGGCTTTCCTTTTGAAAGTCCATCTTGTGATGGTAACCTCTGGTTATGAGACTGCCTTCGTGGCGGCCTACATTAGAGTTTAGGATCTGAGACCGCCCTCCTGTCAGCTTTCCTTCTAAAATCCATCGTGTGATGGTAACCTCTGGTTATGAGATCGCCTTCGTGTCGGCCTACCTTAGAGTTTAGGATCGCAGACCACCCTCATGTCGGCTTTCCTTTTGAAAATCAATCTTGTGATGGTACCCTCTGGTTATGAGACCGCCTTCGTGTCGGCCTTCCTTAGAGTTTAGGATCTGAGACCGCCCTCGTGTCAGATTTCCATCTAAAATCCATCTTGTGATGGTACCCTCTGGTTATAAGACCACCTTCGTGTAGGCCTACCTTAGAGTTTAGGATCTAAGATGGCCCTCGTGTCAGATTTCCTTCTAAGATCCATCTTGTGATGGTACCCACTGGTTATGAGACCGCCTTCGTGTCAGCGTACCTTAGAGTTTAGGATCTGAGACCACCCTCGTGTCGGCTTTCCTTCTAAAATCTATCTTGTGATGGTAACCTCTGGTTATGAGACCGTCTTCGTGTCGGCCTTCCTTAGAGTTTAGGATCTGAGACCGGCCTCGTGTCGGCTTTCCTTCTAAAATCCATCTTGTGATGGTAACCTCTGGTTATGAGACCGCCTTCGTGTCGGCCTACCTTGTAGTTTAGGATCTGAGAGCGCCCTCGTGTCAGCTTTCCTTCTAAAATCTATCTGATGGTAACCTTTGGTTATGAGACCGCCTTCGTGTCGGCATACCTTAGAGTTTTTGATATGAGACCGCCCTCATGTCGGCTTTCCTTTTGAAAGTCCATCTTGTGATGGTAACCTCTGGTTATGAGACCGCCTTCGTGGCGGCCTACATTAGAGTTTAGGATCTGAGACCGCCCTCCTGTCAGCTTTCCTTCTAAAATCCATCGTGTGATGGTAACCTCTGGTTATGAGATCGCCTTCGTGTCGGCCTACCTTAGAGTTTAGGATCGCAGACCACCCTCATGTCGGCTTTCCTTTTGAAAATCAATCTTGTGATGGTACCCTCTGGTTATGAGACCGCCTTCGTGTCGGCCTTCCTTAGAGTTTAGGATCTGAGACCGCCCTCGTGTCAGATTTCCATCTAAAATCCATCTTGTGATGGTACCCTCTGGTTATGAGACCACCTTCGTGTAGGCCTACCTTAGAGTTTAGGATCTAAGATGGCCCTCGTGTCAGATTTCCTTCTAAGATCCATCTTGTGATGGTACCCACTGGTTATGAGACCGCCTTCGTGTCAGCGTACCTTAGAGTTTAGGATCTGAGACCACCCTCGTGTCGGCTTTCCTTCTAAAATCCATCTTGTGATGGTAACCTCTGGTTATGAGACCGTCTTCGTGTCGGCCTTCCTTAGAGTTTAGGATCTGAGACCGGCCTCGTGTCGGCTTTCCTTCTAAAATCCATCTTGTGATGGTAACCTCTGGTTATGAGACCGCCTTCGTGTCGGCCTACCTTGTAGTTTAGGATCTGAGAGCGCCCTCGTGTCAGCTTTCCTTCTAAAGTCTATCTGATGGTAACCTTTGGTTATGAGACCGCCTTCGTGTCGGCATACCTTAGAGTTTTTGATATGAGACCGCCCTCATGTCGGCTTTCCTTTTGAAAGTCCATCTTGTGATGGTAACCTCTGGTTATGAGACCGCCTTCGTGGCGGCCTACATTAGAGTTTAGGATCTGAGACCGCCCTCCTGTCGGCTTTCCTTCTAAAATCCATCGTGTGTTGGTAACCTCTGGTTATGAGATCGCCTTCGTGTCGGCCTACCTTAGAGTTTAGGATCGCAGACCACCATCATGTCGGCTTTCCTTTTGAAAATCAATCTTGTGATGGTACCCTCTGGTTATGAGACCGCCTTCGTGGCGGCCTACATTAGAGTTTAGGATCTGAGACCGCCCTCATGTCGGATTTCCTTCTAAAATCCATCTTGTGATGGTACCCTCTGGTTATGAGACCACCTTCGTGTAGGCCTACCTTAGAGTTTAGGATCTAAGATGGCCCTCGTGTCAGATTTCCTTCTAAGATCCATCTTGTGATGGTACCCACTGGTTATGAGACCGCCTTCGTGGCGGCCTACATTAGAGTTTAGGTTCTGAGACCACCCTCGTGTCGGCTTTCCTTCTAAAATCCATCTTGTGATGGTAACCTCTGGTTATGAGACCGTCTTCGTGTCGGCCTTCCTTAGAGTTTAGGATCTGAGACCGCCCTTGTGTTGGCTTTCCTTCGAAAATCCATCTTGTGATGGTAACCTCTGGTTATGAGACCGCCTTCGTGTCGGCCTACCTTATAGTTTAGGATCTAAGAGCACCCTCGTGTCAGCTTTCCTTCTAAAATCTATCTGATGGTAACCTTTGGTTATGAGACCGCCTTCGTGTCGGCATACCTTAGAGTTTTTGATATGAGACCGCCCTCATGTCGGCTTTCCTTTTGAAAGTCCATCTTGTGATGGTAACCTCTGGTTATGAGACTGCCTTCGTGGCGGCCTACATTAGAGTTTAGGATCTGAGACCGCCCTCCTGTCAGCTTTCCTTCTAAAATCCATCGTGTGATGGTAACCTCTGGTTATGAGATCGCCTTCGTGTCGGCCTACCTTAGAGTTTAGGATCGCAGACCACCCTCATGTCGGCTTTCCTTTTGAAAATCAATCTTGTGATGGTACCCTCTGGTTATGAGACCGCCTTCGTGTCGGCCTTCCTTAGAGTTTAGGATCTGAGACCGCCCTCGTGTCAGATTTCCATCTAAAATCCATCTTGTGATGGTACCCTCTGGTTATAAGACCACCTTCGTGTAGGCCTACCTTAGAGTTTAGGATCTAAGATGGCCCTCGTGTCAGATTTCCTTCTAAGATCCATCTTGTGATGGTACCCACTGGTTATGAGACCGCCTTCGTGTCAGCGTACCTTAGAGTTTAGGATCTGAGACCACCCTCGTGTCGGCTTTCCTTCTAAAATCTATCTTGTGATGGTAACCTCTGGTTATGAGACCGTCTTCGTGTCGGCCTTCCTTAGAGTTTAGGATCTGAGACCGGCCTCGTGTCGGCTTTCCTTCTAAAATCCATCTTGTGATGGTAACCTCTGGTTATGAGACCGCCTTCGTGTCGGCCTACCTTGTAGTTTAGGATCTGAGAGCGCCCTCGTGTCAGCTTTCCTTCTAAAATCTATCTGATGGTAACCTTTGGTTATGAGACCGCCTTCGTGTCGGCATACCTTAGAGTTTTTGATATGAGACCACCCTCATGTCGGCTTTCCTTTTGAAAGTCCATCTTGTGATGGTAACCTCTGGTTATGAGACCGCCTTCGTGGCGGCCTACATTAGAGTTTAGGATCTGAGACCGCCCTCCTGTCAGCTTTCCTTCTAAAATCCATCGTGTGATGGTAACCTCTGGTTATGAGATCGCCTTCGTGTCGGCCTACCTTAGAGTTTAGGATCGCAGACCACCCTCATGTCGGCTTTCCTTTTGAAAATCAATCTTGTGATGGTACCCTCTGGTTATGAGACCGCCTTCGTGTCGGCCTTCCTTAGAGTTTAGGATCTGAGACCGCCCTCGTGTCAGATTTCCATCTAAAATCCATCTTGTGATGGTACCCTCTGGTTATGAGACCACCTTCGTGTAGGCCTACCTTAGAGTTTAGGATCTAAGATGGCCCTCGTGTCAGATTTCCTTCTAAGATCCATCTTGTGATGGTACCCACTGGTTATGAGACCGCCTTCGTGTCAGCGTACCTTAGAGTTTAGGATCTGAGACCACCCTCGTGTCGGCTTTCCTTCTAAAATCCATCTTGTGATGGTAACCTCTGGTTATGAGACCGTCTTCGTGTCGGCCTTCCTTAGAGTTTAGGATCTGAGACCGGCCTCGTGTCGGCTTTCCTTCTAAAATCCATCTTGTGATGGTAACCTCTGGTTATGAGACCGCCTTCGTGTCGGCCTACCTTGTAGTTTAGGATCTGAGAGCGCCCTCGTGTCAGCTTTCCTTCTAAAGTCTATCTGATGGTAACCTTTGGTTATGAGACCGCCTTCGTGTCGGCATACCTTAGAGTTTTTGATATGAGACCGCCCTCATGTCGGCTTTCCTTTTGAAAGTCCATCTTGTGATGGTAACCTCTGGTTATGAGACCGCCTTCGTGGCGGCCTACATTAGAGTTTAGGATCTGAGACCGCCCTCCTGTCGGCTTTCCTTCTAAAATCCATCGTGTGTTGGTAACCTCTGGTTATGAGATCGCCTTCGTGTCGGCCTACCTTAGAGTTTAGGATCGCAGACCACCATCATGTCGGCTTTCCTTTTGAAAATCAATCTTGTGATGGTACCCTCTGGTTATGAGACCGCCTTCGTGGCGGCCTACATTAGAGTTTAGGATCTGAGACCGCCCTCATGTCGGATTTCCTTCTAAAATCCATCTTGTGATGGTACCCTCTGGTTATGAGACCACCTTCGTGTAGGCCTACCTTAGAGTTTAGGATCTAAGATGGCCCTCGTGTCAGATTTCCTTCTAAGATCCATCTTGTGATGGTACCCACTGGTTATGAGACCGCCTTCGTGGCGGCCTACATTAGAGTTTAGGATCTGAGACCGCCCTCCTGTCGGCTTTCCTTCTAAAATCCATCTTGTGATGGTAACCTCTGGTTATGAGACCGTCTTCGTTTCGGTCTTCCTTAGAGTTTAGGATCTGAGACCGGCCTCGTGTCGGCATTCCTTCTAAAATCCATCTTGTGATGGTAACCTCTGGTTATGAGACCGCCTTCGTGTCGGCCTACCTTATAGTTTAGGATCTGAGAGCGCCCTCGTGTCAGCTTTCCTTCTAAAATCTATCTGATAGTAACCTTTAGTTATAAGACCGCCTTCGTGTCGGCTTTCCTTTTGAAAGTCCATCTTGTGATGGTAACCTTTGGTTATGAGACCGCCTTCGTGGCGGCCTACATTAGAGTTTAGGATCTGAGACCGCCCTCCTGTCGGCTTTCCTTCTAAAATCCATCTTGTGATGGTAACCTCTGGTTATGAGACCGTCTTCGTTTCGGTCTTCCTTAGAGTTTAGGATCTGAGACCGGCCTCGTGTCGGCTTTCCTTCTAAAATCCATCTTGTGATGGTAACCTCTGGTTATGAGACCGCCTTCGTGTCGGCCTACCTTATAGTTTAGGATCTGAGAGCGCCCTCGTGTCAGCTTTCCTTCTAAAATCTATCTGATAGTAACCTTTGGTTATGAGACCGCCTTCGTGTCGGCATACCTTAGAGTTTTTGATCTGAGACCGCCGTCATGTCGGCTTTCCTTTTGAAAGTCCATCTTGTGATGGTAACCTCTGGTTATGAGACCGCCTTCGTGGCGGCCTACATTAGAGTTTAGGATCTGAGACCGCCCTCCTGTCAGCTTTCCTTCTAAAATCCATCGTGTGATGGTAACCTCTGGTTATGAGATCGCCTTCGTGTCGGCCTACCTTAGAGTTTAGGATCGCAGACCACCCTCATGTCGGCTTTCCTTTTGAAAATCAATCTTGTGATGGTACCCTCTGTTTATGAGACCGCCTTCGTGTCGGCCTACTTTAGAGTTTAGGATCTGAGACCGCCCTCGTGTCGGATTTCCATCTAAAATCCATCTTGTGATGGTACCCTCTGGTTATGAGACCACCTTCGTGTAGGCCTACCTTAGAGTTTAGGATCTAAGATGGCCCTCGTGTCAGATTTCCTTCTAAGATCCATCTTGTGATGGTACCCACTGGTTATGAGACCGCCTTCGTGTCAGCGTACCTTAGAGTTTAGGATCTGAGACCACCCTCGTGTCGGCTTTCCTTCTAAAATCCATCTTGTGATGGTAACCTCTGGTTATGAGACCGTCTTCGTGTCGGCCTTCCTTAGAGTTTAGGATCTGAGACCGGCCTCGTGTCGGCTTTCCTTCTAAAATCCATCTTGTGATGGTAACCTCTGGTTATGAGACCGCCTTCGTGTCGGCCTACCTTATAGTTTAGGATCTGAGAGCGCCCTCGTGTCAGCTTTCCTTCTAAAATCTATCTGATGGTAACCTTTGGTTATGAGACCGCCTTCGTGTCGGCATACCTTAGAGTTTTTTATATGAGACCGCCCTCATGTCGGCTTTCCTTTTGAAAGTCCATCTTGTGATGGTAACCTCTGGTTATGAGACCGCCTTCGTGGCGGCCTACATTAGAGTTTAGGATCTGAGACCGCCCTCCTGTCGGCTTTCCTTCTAAAATCCATCGTGTGCTGGTAACCTCTGGTTATGAGATCGCCTTCGTGTCGGCCTACCTTAGAGTTTAGGATCGCAGACCACCATCATGTCGGCTTTCCTTTTGAAAATCAATCTTGTGATGGTACCCTCTGGTTATGAGACCGCCTTCGTGGCGGCCTACATTAGAGTTTAGGATCTGAGACCGCCCTCGTGTCGGATTTCCTTCTAAAATCCATCTTGTGATGGTACCCTCTGGTTATGAGACCACCTTCGTGTAGGCCTACCTTAGAGTTTAGGATCTAAGATGGCCCTCGTGTCAGATTTCCTTCTAAGATCCATCTTGTGATGGTACCCACTGGTTATGAGACCGCCTTCGTGTCAGCGTACCTTAGAGTTTAGGATCTGAGACCACCCTCGTGTCGGCTTTCCTTCTAAAATCCATCTTGTGATGGTAACCTCTGGTTATGAGACCGTCTTCGTGTCGGCCTTCCTTAGAGTTTAGGATCTGAGACCGGCCTCGTGTCGGCTTTCCTTCTAAAATCCATCTTGTGATGGTAACCTCTGGTTATGAGACCGCCTTCGTGTCGGCCTACCTTATAGTTTAGGATCTGAGAGCGCCCTCGTGTCAGCTTTCCTTCTAAAATCTATCTGATGGTAACCTTTGGTTATGAGACCGCCTTCGTGTCGGCATACCTTAGAGTTTTTTATATGAGACCGCCCTCATGTCGGCTTTCCTTTTGAAAGTCCATCTTGTGATGGTAACCTCTGGTTATGAGACCGCCTTCGTGGCGGCCTACATTAGAGTTTAGGATCTGAGACCGCCCTCCTGTCGGCTTTCCTTCTAAAATCCATCGTGTGCTGGTAACCTCTGGTTATGAGATCGCCTTCGTGTCGGCCTACCTTAGAGTTTAGGATCGCAGACCACCATCATGTCGGCTTTCCTTTTGAAAATCAATCTTGTGATGGTACCCTCTGGTTATGAGACCGCCTTCGTGGCGGCCTACATTAGAGTTTAGGATCTGAGACCGCCCTCGTGTCGGATTTCCTTCTAAAATCCATCTTGTGATGGTACCCTCTGGTTATGAGACCACCTTCGTGTAGGCCTACCTTAGAGTTTAGGATCTAAGATGGCCCTCGTGTCAGATTTCCTTCTAAGATCCATCTTGTGATGGTACCCACTGGTTATGTGACCGCCTTCGTGGCGGCCTACATTAGAGTTTAGGATCTGAGACCGCCCTCCTGTCGGCTTTCCTTCTAAAATCCATCTTGTGATGGTAACCTCTGGTTATGAGACCGTCTTCGTTTCGGTCTTCCTTAGAGTTTAGGATCTGAGACCGGCCTCGTGTCGGCTTTCCTTCTAAAATCCATCTTGTGATGGTAACCTCTGGTTATGAGACCGCCTTCGTGTCGGCCTACCTTATAGTTTAGGATCTGAGAGCGCCCTCGTGTCAGCTTTCCTTCTAAAATCTATCTGATAGTAACCTTTGGTTATAAGACCGCCTTCGTGTCGGCTTTCCTTTTGAAAGTCCATCTTGTGATGGTAACCTTTGGTTATGAGACCGCCTTCGTGGCGGCCTACATTAGAGTTTAGGATCTGAGACCGCCCTCCTGTCGGCTTTCCTTCTAAAATCCATCTTGTGATGGTAACCTCTGGTTATGAGACCGTCTTCGTTTCGGTCTTCCTTAGAGTTTAGGATCTGAGACCGGCCTCGTGTCGGCTTTCCTTCTAAAATCCATCTTGTGATGGTAACCTCTGGTTATGAGACCGCCTTCGTGTCGGCCTACCTTATAGTTTAGGATCTGAGAGCGCCCTCGTGTCAGCTTTCCTTCTAAAATCTATCTGATAGTAACCTTTGGTTATGAGACCGCCTTCGTGTCGGCATACCTTAGAGTTTTTGATCTGAGACCGCCGTCATGTCGGCTTTCCTTTTGAAAGTCCATCTTGTGATGGTAACCTCTGGTTATGAGACCGCCTTCGTGGCGGCCTACATTAGAGTTTAGGATCTGAGACCGCCCTCCTGTCAGCTTTCCTTCTAAAATCCATCGTGTGATGGTAACCTCTGGTTATGAGATCGCCTTCGTGTCGGCCTACCTTAGAGTTTAGGATCGCAGACCACCCTCATGTCGGCTTTCCTTTTGAAAATCAATCTTGTGATGGTACCCTCTGGTTATGAGACCGCCTTCGTGTCGGCCTACTTTAGAGTTTAGGATCTGAGACCGCCCTCGTGTCGGATTTCCATCTAAAATCCATCTTGTGATGGTACCCTCTGGTTATGAGACCACCTTCGTGTAGGCCTACCTTAGAGTTTAGGATCTAAGATGGCCCTCGTGTCAGATTTCCTTCTAAGATCCATCTTGTGATGGTACCCACTGGTTATGAGACCGCCTTCGTGTCAGCGTACCTTAGAGTTTAGGATCTGAGACCACCCTCGTGTCGGCTTTCCTTCTAAAATCCATCTTGTGATGGTAACCTCTGGTTATGAGACCGTCTTCGTGTCGGCCTTCCTTAGAGTTTAGGATCTGAGACCGGCCTCGTGTCGGCTTTCCTTCTAAAATCCATCTTGTGATGGTAACCTCTGGTTATGAGACCGCCTTCGTGTCGGCCTACCTTATAGTTTAGGATCTGACAGCGCCCTCGTGTCAGCTTTCCTTCTAAAATCTATCTGATGGTAACCTTTGGTTATGAGACCGCCTTCGTGTCGGCATACCTTAGAGTTTTTGATATGAGACCGCCCTCATGTCGGCTTTCCTTTTGAAAGTCCATCTTGTGATGGTAACCTCTGGTTATGAGACCGCCTTCGTGGCGGCCTACATTAGAGTTTAGGATCTGAGACCGCCCTCCTGTCGGCTTTCCTTCTAAAATCCATCGTGTGTTGGTAACCTCTGGTTATGAGATCGCCTTCGTGTCGGCCTACCTTAGAGTTTAGGATCGCAGACCACCATCATGTCGGCTTTCCTTTTGAAAATCAATCTTGTGATGGTACCCTCTGGTTATGAGACCGCCTTCGTGGCGGCCTACATTAGAGTTTAGGATCTGAGACCGCCCTCGTGTCGGATTTCCTTCTAAAATCCATCTTGTGATGGTACCCTCTGGTTATGAGACCACCTTCGTGTAGGCCTGCCTTAGAGTTTAGGATCTAAGATGGCCCTCGTGTCAGATTTCCTTCTAAGATCCATCTTGTGATGGTACCCACTGGTTATGTGACCGCCTTCGTGGCGGCCTACATTAGAGTTTAGGATCTGAGACCGCCCTCCTGTCGGCTTTCCTTCTATAATCCATCTTGTGATGGTAACCTCTGGTTATGAGACCGTCTTCGTTTCTGTCTTCCTTAGAGTTTAGGATCTGAGACCGGCCTCGTGTCGGCTTTCCTTCTAAAATCCATCTTGTGATGGTAACCTCTGGTTATGAGACCGCCTTCGTGTCGGCCTACCTTATAGTTTAGGATCTGAGAGCGCCCTCGTGTCAGCTTTCCTTCTAAAATCTATCTGATAGTAACCTTTGGTTATGAGACCGCCTTCGTGTCGGCATACCTTAGAGTTTTTGATCTGAGACCGCCGTCATGTCGGCTTTCCTTTTGAAAGTCCATCTTGTGATGGTAACCTTTGGTTATGAGACCGCCTTCGTGGCGGCCTACATTAGAGTTTAGGATCTGAGACCGCCCTCTTTGTCGGCTTTCCTTCTAAAATCCGTCGTGTGATGGTAACCTCTGGTTATGAGATCGCCTTCGTGTCGGCCTACCTTAGAGTTTAGGATCTAAGACCGTCCTCGTGTCTGCTTTCCTTCTAAAATCCATCGTGTGATGGTACCTTCGGGTTATGAGACCGCCTTCGTGTCGGCCTACCTTAGATTATAGGATCTGAGACCGCCCTTGTGTCGGCTTTCCCTTGAAAATCCATCTTGTGATGGTAACCTCTGGTTATGAGACCGCCTTCGTGTCGTCCTACCTTAGAGTATAGGATCTGAGACCGCCCTCGTGTCGGCTTTCCTTCTAAAATCCATCTTCTGATGGTACCCTCTGGAAATGAGACCGCCTTCATGTCGGCGTACCTTAGAGTTTAGGATCTGAGACCGCCCCCGTGTCAGCTTTCCTTTTGAAAATCTGTCTTGTGATGGTAACCTCTGGTTATGAGACCGCCTTCGTGTCGGCCTACCTTAGAATTTAGCATCTGAGACCGCCCTCGTGTCGGCTTTCCTTATAAAATCCATCTTGTGATGGTACCCTCTGGTTATGAGACCGCCTTCGTGTCGGCCAACCATAGAGTTTAGAATCTGAGACCACCCTCATGTCGGCTTTCCTTATAAAATCCATCTTGTGATGGTACCCTCTGGTTATGAGACCGCCTTCGTGTCGGCCAACCATAGAGTTTAGATCTAAGACCACCCTCATGTCGGCTTTCCTTATAAAATCCATCTTGTGATGGTACCCTCTGGTTATGAGATCGCCTTCGTGTCGGCCAACCTTAGAGTTTAGAATCGGAGACCACCCTCATGTCGGCTTTCCTTATAAAATCCATCTTGTGATGGTACCCTCTGGTTATGAGACCGCCTTCGTGTCGGCCAACGTTAAAGTTTAGAATCTGAGACCACCCTCGTGTCGGCTTTCCTTCTAAAATCCATCTTGTGATGGTAACCTCTGGTTATGGGACCGTCTTCGTGTCGGCCTTCCTTAGAGTTTAGGATCTGAGACCGGCCTCGTGTCGGCTTTCCTTCTAAAATCCATCTTGTGATGGTAACCTCTGGTTATGAGACCGCCTTCGTGTCGGCCTACCTTATAGTTTAGGATCTGAGAGCACCCTCGTGTCAGCTTTCCTTCTAAAATCTATCTGATGGTAACCTTTGGTTATGAGACCGCCTTCGTGTCGGCATACCTTAGAGTTTTTGATATGAGACCGCCCTCATGTCGGCTTTCCTTTTGAAAGTCCATCTTGTGATGGTAACCTCTGGTTATGAGACCGCCTTCGTGGCGGCCTACATTAGAGTTTAGGATCTGAGACCGCCCTCCTGTCGGCTTTCCTTCTAAAATCCATCGTGTGATGGTAACCTCTGGTTATGAGATCGCCTTCGTGTCGGCCTACCTTAGAGTTTAGGATCGCAGACCACCCTCATGTCGGCTTTCCTTTTGAAAATCAATCTTGTGATGGTACCCTCTGGTTATGAGACCGCCTTCGTGTCGGCCTACCTTAGAGTTTAGGATCTGAGACCGCCCTCGTGTCGGATTTCCTTCTAAAATCCATCTTGTGATGGTACCCTCTGGTTATGAGACCACCTTCGTGTAGGCCTACCCTAGAGTTTAGGATCTAAGATGGCCCTCGTGTCAGATTTCCTTCTAAGATCCATCTTGTGATGGTACCCACTGGTTATGAGACCGCCTTCGTGTCAGCGTACCTTAGAGTTTAGGATCTGAGACCACCCTCGTGTCGGCTTTCCTTCTAAAATCCATCTTGTGATGGTAACCTCTGGTTATGAGACCATCTTCGTGTCGGCCTTCGTTAGAGTTTAGGATCTGAGACCGGCCTCGTGTCGGCTTTCCTTCTAAAATCCATCTTGTGATGGTAACCTCTGGTTATGAGACCGTCTTCGTGTTGGCCTTCCTTAGAGTTTAGGATCTGAGACCGGCCTCGTGTCGGCTTTCCTTCTAAAATCCATCTTGTGATGGTAACCTCTGGTTATGAGACCGCCTTCGTGTCGGCCTACCTTATAGTTTAGGATCTGAGAGCGCCCTCGTGTCAGCTTTCCTTCTAAAATCTATCTGATGGTAACCTTTGGTTATGAGACCGCCTTCGTGTCGGCATACCTTAGAGTTTTTGATATGAGACCGCCTTCATGTCGGCTTTCCTTTTGAAAGTCCATCTTGTGATGGTAACCTCTGGTTATGAGACCGCCTTCGTGGCGGCCTACATTAGAGTTTAGGATCTGAGACCGCCCTCCTGTCGGCTTTCCTTCTAAAATCCATCGTGTGATGGTAACCTCTGGTTATGAGATCGCCTTCGTGTCGGCCTACCTTAGAGTTTAGGATCTGAGACCACCCTCATGTCGGATTTCCTTTTGAAAATCAATCTTGTGATGGTACCCTCTGGTTATGAGACCGCCTTCGTGTCGGCCAACCTTAGAGTTTAGAATCTAAGACCACCCTCATGTCGGCTTTCCTTATAAAATCCATCTTGTGATGGTACCCTCTGGTTATGAGATCGCCTTCGTGTCGGTCAACCTTAGAGTTTAGAATCGGAGACCACCCTCATGTCGGCTTTCCTTATAAAATCCATCTTGTGATGGTACCCTCTGGTTATGAGACCGCCTTCGTGTCGGCCAACCTTAAAGTTTAGAATCTGAGACCACCCTCATGTCGGCTTTCCTTATAAAATCCATCTTGTGATGGTACCCTCTGGTTATGAGAAAACCTTCGTGTCAGCCTACCTTAGAGTTTAGGATCTGAGACCGCCCTCGTGTCGGCTTTCTTTCTAAAATTCATCTTGTGATTGTAATCTCCGGTTATGAGACCGCCTTCGTGTCGGCCTACCTTAGAGTTTGGGATCTGAGACCGCCCTCGTGTCGGGTTTCCTTCTAAAATTCATCTTGTGATGGTACCCTCTGGTTATGAGACCGCCTTCGTGTCGGTGTACCTTAGAGTTTAGGATTTGAGACCGCCTCGTGTCGGCTTTCCTTTGAAAATCCATCTTGTGATGGTAACCTCTTGTTATGTGACCGCCTTCGTGTCGGCCTACCTTAGAGTTTAGGATCTGAGACCGTCCTCGTGTCGGGTTTCCTTCTGAAATCCATCATGTGATGGTACCTTCTGGTTATGAGACCGCCTTCGTCTCGGCCTACCTTAGAGTTTAGGATCTGAGACCGCCCTCGTGTCGGCTTTCCATTGCAAATCCATCTTGTGATGGTAACCTCTTGTTATGAGACCGCCTTCGTGTCGGCCTACCTTAGATTTTAGGATCTGAGACCGCCCTCGTGTCGGCTTTCCTTCTAAAATCCATCTTGTGATGGTACCCTCTGGTTATGAGACCGCCTTCGTGTCGGTGTACCTTAGACTTTAGGATCTGAGACCGCCCTCGTGTCGACTTTCCTTTTGAAAATCCATCTTGCGATGGTAACCTCTGGTTATGAGACTGCCTTCGTGTCGGCCTACCTTAGCGTTTAGGATCTAAGACCGCCCTCGTGTCGGCTTTCCTTTTGAAAATCCATCTTGTGATGGTAACCTCTGGTTATGAGACCGCTTCCGTATCGGCCTACCTTAGAGTTTAGGACCTGAGTCCGCCCTCGTGTCGGCCTTCCTTTCGAAAATCCATCTTGTGATGGTAACCTCTGGTTATGAGACTGCCTTCGTGTCGGCCTACCTTAGAGTTTAGGATTTGAGTCCGCCCTCGTGTCTTCGTTTCTTCTGAAAATCCGTCTTGTGACGGTAACCTTTGGTTATGAGACCGCCTTCGTGTCGGTCTACCTTTGTGTTTTGATCAAGTCGCGTGAGGTTATTATCCTTCCGTAGTGAGTCCGCCTCCGTCCGGTATTCCTCCCTTTCAAATCTTTCGTTGCGATTCCGCCTTCGGCCGGCACCCCTTTCTTGTTAGTTGTGAGACCGCCAATGACCGGAAGTCTTCTTAAAGTTCACTTTCTTTTCGTTGCGAGTCTTCCTTCGGCCGACATTCTTCTTGCAAAGTTCACCTTCGTTGTGTTGTGAATCAGCCTTCGGCCAGTATTTGTTTCGTTTACCCTTCGGTTATGAGTCCGCCTCCGGCGGACATTTTTTCCTTCTTACACCAGTTCATGGCAAGTCCGCCTTCAGCCGGTATCCCTTTCAATTCCGCTTTCAAGTGACATCTTCACTTTGAGTCCGCCTTCGGCTGGCAAACACTCTATTATATATATATATATATATATATATATATATATATATATCCCCACAGAGTGCAAATTTCCGGGTTCTTTCGGTATTCAATCTGCATGTACCTAATGTCTGAAAGTCGTTGCTATCGACCCTTCAGGTCCAAGTCGATTGAACAGGGGCAGCTGTTGCACCCCAAAATTTGCCCTCATATTTATACCCTCATTAGTGGCTTATGCTTCCATTTCATGTATACTTACGTCATAAACTTTGTATATGCATCATTGGCTTCCTTAAGGCATGGTATCATGAGTGCCGCTATCATTGACTAGGCAAAATAAAGAGAATAAGTTGTGTTCAAATACTCAAGACACAATGGCTCATCATGTCTCAAGGCATCATATTTGGCTCACCATCTCATTAGAAGATTGAAACTGGCAAGGAACTTGAAGAGGATCACTCCCTCCTATCCATGATCCTCAGGCTAGGGTTTTAAAGCCGCATTATCCTCACCTCACTTGGGACTCCTTGGTTCAAGAGGATCGGTGATAATGCAAACTTGGGCTTCACAGTGGTTTGAGATGTATACCTCAAATAAGATTGATTCTTTTGGTTCTTTAAACTGTGCAGTGTGGAGTTAGGGTTTTGGTTCATGGTTATTGAGGACATCTTTTGCATCAAGCTACCAGGGCTATTCTTCTCCGAAATTCACTAAGGTCTTGAATCAGAGTTTATTTCTCAGAAGACTAATGTTTCATTCTTTTGTATATGGAGTGAGTTAGGGTTCCTTCGCAGCCTGAAAAGGTTTCTTCCATTGATCTTCCTCAAGGATTAGGGTTTCGCCTGTTGTGTTTCAACTGAGGATTCATAGGATATCAATGATCATCAGGACAAGGCATTTGTGGGTTGATTCAAAGAGTATTGGGTCATGATCAATTGAGCTTACCGATTGAATTCTTGGGATCCATTGAGGATAGGAATTTGGTGTGGATTGGGAATTTGATAGGAGTTAGACATGTTAAGATTGGTCGTGTGAATTTCTTGTAGTTCAAGATTCAAAGTCTATTTCAATTCATGCTCACATACTTCTTCTTAACCATCCATATTCACATTCAATTCATGTTGACATCCATATTCAATTTAAACCATTCCATTCTTAGAAATCGTCTCTCGAAATACTAACCCATTAAACCATTCCAATTGTCCAAATTCATGTCCATACTCATTTCAATTTTGTCCAATTCCAAATAACCATTTTAATATCCATTTTTAAAATTCAATTAACCACTCAGTTCCAATATTCTTTTTACTAAAAAAAACCCATTTGTTAAAACCATATCCATCTTTGGATCCAAGTCCAATTATTAAACCCATTTGGAATAATTTTCAAAACCACAAATCCATTTTCAACCTTTTTCTAAAATCCAAACCCTTTAATTTCAATGCTCAAGGTCAACAACTATCCAAGGCCATGGAGAATTCTGACGATATTGGAGGGAAAGGAAGGAGGAGTGGGTCGATGGAGAACTAGTGAAAGGCTTTTGGGTGCCATCAAGTAGTACTTATGCCTATCATGATCGTATTTCAGTTATCATGCTTTAGTGCTGGGTTGAAAGCTGAAATTGGAGTGTTGTTCCCCATGATTGTTCTCAGAGTTCTAGAAAATATTGCTCAACATAATTCTCAGCAAAACATGATAGTGCTTTGTTTTCTAGAGAAACTTTGGCTTGATTCACAAATATTGGCTGGCATATTTATATTTGAAAGGATGGTCAATGGATTTCTTAAAACTTTCCAAGGCGTTCCTCCTGGTGTATCAACCACAATCTTGCCACCTCTAGAGGCAACTCTAAAACTTGAAGCCATGAAACGTTTGGTTGCCATTTTGAAATTAGTGGGAGACTGGATGAATATGATCTACTGCTGAAACTTATAACAGAAAAAGAAAAATTCCTAACAGTCACAAACCCCTAACGGGTCCTCAAGAGAAAACATTAACAATAAAAAGTTCACAAATGAGACTTGGAGCTGTGGTTCGCAAGAGGCAGCCGCAAATCCTGGTAGAGTCGATGTTGCTGCTTCCACTAAAATGGATCCACATCAATTTGAAGCCTGCATTCATCAGCTATTAGTAGTGAACATGCAGAAACGGATAAAATTGGTGATAAGATTTTTTTTTTGTTCCAAGTACATGCCAAGTTTACAAGGAACTTCCATGAACCAAGTTTTAAGATTAATGCACAAAAGAATCATTCTTACACGAGCCAAAGGTCAACTTCATGCCAACTTCCACCTAAGTGCCATCAATCCAAGCATTCCAGCAAACATTCCAATGGCTCGAGCTTATATGCCGATCAATAAAAGTAGAGTCGCTACCTGCCGGAATGGTTAGCAAATGATCTAGATGTCAAAAGAGGTAATCTTCGCATCCACCAAACCAAAGGAATATGCACGGCTGTTATTTGATCGTGTTTTGCATGGTGTAGACGGTACGCCTCGTAAGGTACCTGATATAAGAAAGAAAATTGCTTGTTAAGAAGAGGAAAGAGGTATGTAATAGAAAGGAGATTTAGATGAATTCCAACTCTAAAATTCCCGGCTCATCAAATTGCTAACGGAACTAACATTTTTCTTCCTCTAACCAATTCAATTGTTATTCATAATAGTTTCCAATTCAAAAGTAAACTCAAAAAAAAAACTCATCACAGCAATAAACCATCCTAACAGAATAGCTTTTCCCGAAAATAAAATAGATAACAGAAAACCAACAAACATCCTAACAACTCGATAATAGAATTTCATAACAGAACCCTCCCTAATAGAATTGACTAACCCAACAAACACGCTCACCTTCATCATATAAAAAACAATCATCATTCCTCTCTTCACTCTATTGATCATCCTCTCCGTACTTCTCCATTTCTCTCACTGCCCTCCCTAAACTCACACCTCACCAAAAGCTCCTTCGACATACCTTGTGGAGCCTCACATTGAAGCACCATCAGGGTAGAACTTGGCCCCCCTCTGACACAATCTCTCTGGTTTTCATTCAATTGAAGCACGACGACCTAAACACGCATATTGAAAACACGTACAGAAAAGGTAGAAGAAGAAGGAGATTCAGGGAAAGGAATAAGGATTCAAAGATTTCGAATCTGGAGAAGCTATGATATCTTCAGCATCAACAATTCTGCAAATTTACAATGAAGCCTCGCAACAAGATTCATCCACCTGCAGATTCAAGAACATCAACAGAACCATAATCGATTCGCAACGCATCCAAAACAGAAAGAAGAAGAAAAATTTGCAAATTCACATAGAAGAATAGAAGAAGAAGGAGAAAGAAAAGGGAGAAACGGATTACCAAGGGTATCGCCGTTAGCGTCATCATCATCAAGGTACGAATTCGTTTCAAATCTCGTAGCTGCGGCTTTGGACCTGGTGTTCATTGTGGATTAATTTACGTTGAATTCCTTTCTCTGTGCTTGCGACCCCGTCGTGTTAGTGAGATTTAGGAAAAATGAGCTCCGGATTCGTAACGAGGGTAAAATTTGAGTTAGGGTCTATGTATAGAGTTTTAGAGTTTGGAGGTGGTTGGCCGGAGAAGGACGACGGCGGCCACCGCGCACCACCGCCTTCTCCAGTGAGTAATTGGGGTTCTTAAAATTTAATTTGCAGAGGGAGAAAAGGCGTTTGGAGAGAGAGATGCGTGATGAAATGAGTTCACATTCTGAATATATTGCTTATCCACCGTGTTTTGTTAGGATAAGGATAAGGTGTTGCCATCAACCTTTCCGACGATGACATGTGGCACCTCAGGGGACACTTGTTATCGTCTGGTGCCTTCCCTCATGATGCCGTGCGCGCACTGTCATGGTGGACACCGTGTACCCGCGCATCCCATCCATTGGATGATCTCCAAGGATTAATTATAGGGCTCATATTTATTGCTGGATAGTGTGAGCTCACCGTGCACCCTCAGGCCCTGACTTTCCTTGGGCCTATTTTCATTTCCTATTCGCACCCCAGGCGTGTGGCCTAAGAATGAATTTGACTACCCTTTTACTTCTAGTGCACCCCTTTGTTTTCTTGGTCCTTTTTGAATCTTTTGTTTCATACACGTTTCAATTTCACATTCAAGAGCATTTTTTTATTTTTCACTCATTTTCCAATGCAAACCTAACTTGTTGGCACGTGCTTAGAAATAGGTCATGGTTTGGCGTTTGTATGAGGCCACTTTCAGCCAACTTAGGAGAGACATTAGGTTTGCAATCCATGTAGGATAACAAGTAGGATAATCCCCTAACATCAACCTTAGGACCATGATACATGATAACCTTAGGACCTAGTCCCCCTTAGTGTTTTTCTTTGCAACTTTGAGTCTTCCTCTTCTCATCTCAAAACAAGTCCAAAACACACAATAAGTACAACGAGTATTGTGCGCCACGAGCCTTAAGTACATGGGAAATGAAGAATGGGGGGTCTCCCTTCACTTTTCTAGAGTGTTTAGCATACGTCCTATTGGGGGCGACCATGCGACGCATTCGCTCCTATGTCATAGACTTTAGTGCAATACAAGTTCCAAACTAACTTAAGCCACTTCTGTCTAAAAAACACAAGCAAAATTCAAATCATTTTATCCTTCGGGATTAACAGGGTTTCAAATCATTTTCAGAAAGAGCACGTTAATTCCGTTTTGTCGCAAACAGGCATCGAACCTAACTGTCGGACGCGAACTTAGGTCAAACTACGATTGCTTTGATTTCCTCTCTCAGGTTAGATTGAGAATACGTAGGCACGAGACGGCGATGTCTTGGCGAGCAACCTTCCCCACAATCCTGTAGTCTCCGAACTACGTTGATTTTGATTTTCCCGTTCCCGAGGGAATACGAAGGCCTAGGATGGCGATGTCCTACCGAGTCACTTTTTTTTTCTTTTTCCCCGTTTCGTTTCCATTTAACAGTAGAGCTTTAGATAACCCTCACCCTTTGATTAGAACAACAAGTGTGGATCCCATCGAGTACGATGGACGCGAGTGGGTGCTAATACTTTTCTCTCGCGTAATCAACTTCTGAATCCAGACTATGGTTGCGATGACCATGTCTTTCTCTTTTGAGGTTTTCTTCGATCGTTTCCTTTCCCTGCGTTGGGATAAATAACGTTCGGTGGCAACTCTTCTGTTCTTTTCCGCCGGTTAATTTTCGCAGGTGCAACAGTTTCTCTTCCAATATCTAGTCTTACCATAGTAGATGGAATAGCTCTCCTTAGTTATATCTCTGCTAGGCTTCAAAGCATGAGCAATAAGTTTAGGCCTGGAAACTTCCTTGACTTTCCCTTTACTAGCCTTCTTGTTGAGCCTTTTGTTTTTTCTTATTTCCATTATTGACTATACAAATGGAAAACTAAGGTCATAATCGTTTACCACAAGGCAACAATAATAAACAAATTTTATTATTATCATTATTAAATTCTGTTAATTAAATAAACCAATTAAATTTTGGTGATTGATCACACTACGCAAAATTTAATTGAACAATTCACTTGGAATCAGAGTCGTTTTTCGCATCAATACTTGATGTTTTTGCAAACCCTAAGTCACAAATCTTCTGTCATCACAAACCCTAATCGAATAACTCTTGACAACACAATTGTTGCACCATCATAAACTCTAATGCAATGCATTCATACCTTCTAAACCTTAATGATCGATTATTCAATTCAACTGATCGAAATTCCATTTCTTCACCATACAAACGCCAAATTTTGAAGTAGAATGAACATTGATAATTTAAATTAAATACAATCAATACATTAATAGAATGGATGAAATAAAATAATATATCAAATATACTTCTGTCACAACAGAATTATTTATATCTTATATAAATTGATCAATCATATTTGTATCAATTACGATGATTGAATTATCGTTACTTCACCATACAGACTTTAGATTCTGAAGCATAATCAATAAAAAATCATCTAAATTATACAAACGTGATGTCAATATTTAATTTCTTAATATTATTTAATTCATTCTGTGTTTTAATCAAATTAATATAGAAATAACATAAAATAAACAACAACCTGATACATGGTTTCGTGAATGACTCTAATACCAGTGAAGGGATATTGTGATATAAATGCCACAGAAAACAAAAAATCCCCTTAAGTCGATCCCTACTAATGATCAAGATCAGTGATATAAATGGTTACCTCTTATAGCAATTAACACCTTTGATGCAGAATCAGATGAACGATCACAAGTGTTGAACAAATAGCAATGCCTCTACATAGTCCACAGAAACACAGTGCCTTTTCTCTCAATGTTAGATAATACAAAGGAAAACTTTAAGAGAGAGAGAGAGAGAGAGAGAGAGAGAGAGAGATTGTGTGTGTGTGTGTGCGCGCGTGTGAATACAACAAGGGTTCAAAACTCACATGCATTCTATTTATATAACCATTTATGTGGGTTGTACGCTAAATAGCCCACTTAAGTACATTGTACTTTATATTGTATTGTACTTCACTTAACTACAAGGTACCTTACCATAATCCATATTCCTCTTACGTGCATCGTACCTTACAGTATTTTACAATTCCCTTAAGCATAACATATATTGCAATGTTCAATA
Source organism: Lathyrus tuberosus (assembly GCA_022829125.1). Classification (NCBI taxonomy): domain Eukaryota; kingdom Viridiplantae; phylum Streptophyta; class Magnoliopsida; order Fabales; family Fabaceae; genus Lathyrus; species Lathyrus tuberosus. Next base: position 13,460,839 of record JALAZF010000038.1, read on the forward strand.
ATTCTCTTAAGTACATTTTACATTACAGTGTTCCTTATTTCACTTATTCAATTTATCTATCATCAATTTGTCTTTATGTTTGTGTGACCCTGTAGGTTCTCGTGACGTTGACAATTATACTAAATGACACATTTAATATAATAAACATTAAGCAATATCTATCAACAATTCACGGCTATCCAAATCATGAAAATGTCATGTGAACTGACAAAATATTTTTACGATAATGTTTGTTTGTACAATTACCTTTTTCCCTAATGTATATATTTAACACAAGGCATAGACTGTGTCATCTTTGTTCAGTTCAATATTGAGCCCTTAGACATATATCATGTTACGTGGGATGGGAAAATTTCATCTATGTCACACACGTCTCTCAGCATGATTTATGGAGTACCCATCAACCATCTTTATGGTCATGTTGTTATGTACAACATTTGATTACCAATAAAGTACTTAATTCCACATCAAGGGTCCATAGAGATTTCATGTCGAATGGTGGTATACACCACTATCACCATGAGAATAACTTATGACACTTACATAATATTTTATGTAGTATTCTCATGGTGGGTCAATCTAGTATAAATATGACTCCTAATATTCATATCTATGTGAAGATTTGATAACTTTTTATCCATGATTCATGATATGTAATTATTAACTTAGCCACATAATAATCTGGATGCGTTAATATTATCTCACTTCACAATAAAACTTGACTATAAATACTTTAAAAATAATGTCATTATGTTTAATAAAATCTCTTGATCAAGTTATATTTAATATTTCATTAAACGAACCAACTATTTTAGAGATTTTATTATTTTAGAAAAATAAACCTAATATAAAAATGTTCGTTCTAATAAAGCTATTGACTTCTAGGGTTTCCACCCGTAGAGATGCTAAATCTTTATTATTATTTTCAGGTTTTGCCTAAGAATCTTGAGTTGCTAAATTGGAGTTAATACTCAAATCTTTGTATAAGGGCAAAGCACTATGATTCGTGTCATAGTAATTCATGTAAGTACAATGGATTTACAAAGGATCTTCCACATAAACTCCAACACATTGACCTTTTATAGAAGGTTTATCAATGTTTTTTAATTGTACTTCACCACTATCAATCTTTTTTTCCCTTTTTCTTTTACCTACCACTTTGTACATCACCCTTATCAGATTAGTTTAAAATCTAAGGAACATTTAATAGTGGGAATTCACCTGACAATTATATATTGTTAGTAATTAACATAACCACTTCTTTTAAAGAAAATTAAGAAACATAAAACAATAATGTTACGATTTTTTGATCATTTTGTGCTATATGTATCTTTTTTTTGTCATGTCATAGAAGTGGGCCATAAGAAGAGACAAATTAGCAAAATAACAAAGCTATCATCAATAATAACTATATTCAAACCATGCATATCGAAAAGATATTGCTACTTTTTGTTGCTTTGAACGAGATAGGATTAATAAGGTATTTTAGGCAACAACAATGGGAAGCATGAAAAGCTAAAGTACTAATTTATAAGATAAAACCAGATTTGGCAGCTCCTAATATGTTGTGAACACAAACACTTTGTTAAATAAACCTGAAGTGATGAAGACCCATATGAATTTTGATGGTTATTACACTGTTCTTTAGACATGTGTAATACCATAAACTTGTTCTAATAAGTGCTAATGGCCTCATGCACATAGTGCTATTCAGTTCTAATCCAATGAATTTGGAGATAGCTTAACCTAAAACATTAAAACTTAAAAGGGAAATAGAAAGGAAGCATACTCATCAACGCAATGTTGATTTTACCCGAATAAAATAATCCTAGAAACTCACATACACAACTCTGAGATCTAGGGTTTGAACTCTAGTGTTGAGGTTCATCATTAAAATATCAACTTTTATTAGTTAAACTAAGATTTTGTACATTTAGATATAATAAAAAAAATTGTTTATTTAGTCTTTGTTTGAATCGATGAAATCGGATGGAGCAGAACGATATGAGATGAAATAAAGTGGCGTTTTATTGTTAGTATCATTTAAAATCGGATAGAGCGGAACAAAATGGTGTGGTATGAATTTCACTCTATTTCATCGTTAATTATTATATTGTTTTTTCTCTGATTATTGTATAATGAATAATTTGTCTAATCATGACCTGTGTTAAAATTTTTAAACAATTTAATAAATAATTTATTCAATTTGATTCATTTCCATTCTGATTCATTCAATTTATGATATACAAATATATCACTAATGAGTAAAATTAGTTTTAGCTATCATGATAATTGATTAATTGTCCTTTTAATTAGAAATTTTGTAAGGTAACACTAGAGGAACATAATTTAATAGCTTACTAGTTTTGCCACAATCATGACAAAGTATTTTGTTAGCCCCAAAGAATAAAAAAAAAACAGAAAATGCTACAGTTTCATCAAATTTCACTTTGTATAATGCTTTTTGCCTCACTATGGTTAAGTAACACAATGGTTTACTTCTCTGATGAAATAACTAGAATTTAGGTACAAGGTGGTGCTTGCTTAAAATTAAAAAATATATATAAAAAATTTCTCCAACATAGGTCTCTTCAATTGATTTATGTAAGTGGGTCATGAGTCATCCAATTTATAATACTAATGACCATAAAAAATATCAATTCTTGACCCTTTTAAACTGGTCTTCTTTGCGTCATCTATCATAAGGAATTATTGGCTCTAAGAGTTTATAATTTTCGAAATTGCTTATAAAATTAGGCAGGGACCCCAAGAATAGCAACTTAGCAGTGCTAAAAAATGATTTTAAATTGCATATACAACATATTGATTTATTTCCCAGCTGTTACCTATCAAACTTTGATTATAGATTACATTGATCATTATTGACACGCATTAAGTCATATCAGTCGCAACTTAATGCTAACCACAAAATTTCGGACATTTAGCTTTTGCTTACCTTTTACATTTTCCTCCAAATTATTGGAATTTAATTACCATCTACCTTAAATTATAAACAAATGTTTACGAAGAAGTTGTTTCATACATAACAAATAAGAGTGGTAAAATGAGTCAGATATAAAATCTGTCTGTTTTATTACTTTTTTCTTAAACAGAACAAAATTTTAGACATGCATCCTCATATATGTTCATTCCGTCTCATTGCATTTTTTTTGGCTTTTGTGCACGAAGATTGATATTAATTTTTGAAATTTTAAATTTAAAAGATATAGTGTCTTGTGAATTCACCCTACACTTATTTTCTTTAAGGTGGATCAAAGTTCCATTCTATTACGCCCCATATTTTGTGAACTTTTATGTGACGATTCTAAATATTACGAACATGTACTTTGTCACTCCTATCGAAAAGCTGTGGATTTAACTTCCATTTTCGATATCTTTAATACATACGGGAAATACAACTATAAACATTTTTGAACTTTGAAATCTACTTTAACCGGATAAGCCTTAAGGTAGTCATAAATAAAAAATTACATCAAGTAATAGTAATAATATCCATAGCCATACATATAAGATAAATAATCAAAAACTTTATGACATGGAGTTAAGATAGCCCACATATAAGATAAAAAGTAATATTTTTTTGTTGATGTATATCTCATACCAAAACATGCATAAACTAGAAGCACTTCCCAATTATTGAATTTTTACTCATGTAAGCCCTAAGCACTATGTCTCTTACCTCAATTTGGTCCCACTTTTCATGCCATCATCTTCCTATAAATTCAATCCATTTCTCACACAACATCCTTCAATTCTCTTATCATAACAAACTCTTACCAACCATACATAATAATTCAAACTTCTAACCATGGTTCCTCGTGATATTAATGGATTCAATTATATAGCTCCTCTTGAGAATTCATTCCAAATTCCTCAAAACTATGTGTTACCACAAAGTGAAATACCAAACTTTCATCTAAATAATCTCTTAAGCACTTTACCAAACTACCATTACCCATCAGCAGCAGCAGGGCATGAATTTGGACCTCCTTCATGTCTAAGCAGCAACTCAACTACTTCCGAAGAAGCCGACGAACTTCAGTTCAACAACGTGATCGACGAAAGGAAGCACCGAAGAATGATATCGAACAGAGAATCAGCAAGGAGATCAAGGATGAGGAAACAAAAACACTTGGATGAACTCTGGTCACAAGTGGTGAAACTTAGAACTGAGAATCATAATCTTGTTGACAAACTCAATCATGTTTCTGAGTCACATGACAGAGTTGTTCAAGAAAATGCACGCCTTAAGGAAGAGACTTTCCATCTTCGCCAAATGGCAGCTGATATGCAAATTGGTAACTCTTTTCCTTGCAACATGGAAGATTTTTCTGAAATTCCATGCACCACCACATCTCAACTCAATGATGATGATTCCTCAAAACCAATCAATTCCACATGATTCAGATTACGAGATATGAGACTATTTTTGTGTTTCCATTATAAATATATAAATTACTTTTATGTTTCTTTTACTTACTACTCTTGTAATTGTACTGGTACTTGTCCCTTCTTTGGACATGTATAAATTTTAGAAGCATAATATATATGAAATAAAAGATAAAAGATTTAGATGTTGATGTTCATTAACAAATTTTAAGCTTACGTCTATTGTACAGAACAAATGAACAGTTGTTTTTCTTTCACATATCGCCGCATACTTATCCTATGGTGAATCATGTTTACCCAACCAATAACATGATGAAAATAATAATGTTCGGTTAGGTGCTAGAAATAGAAGAGAATTGATTTGAATATCTGAATGACATTGTTTTTCTCTTACATATCAAAAGCGGTTGAAACTGTTTGTGCATGATGTGGTGTACTATAGTGACGGGGTTCTTATTGAATTAGACTATGATTGATATGTTGGAGGAGAAATTATTTTCTTTTTATCAGAGTGATGGTCTATTTGTTCGGTGCGCCTTCGTACTTTTGAACAATGTTTTAAAAATTGGACTGGTTATCGAACTAGTGAGGGTATTGGGTCACGGGTTCATTGGTCGGACCGCATGACTAAACCGGATAACTCGATTGAATAAACCGATCACTATAACAAAATTATATAGGTATTAAACCAGTCAAACCAGATAACTCGGCGTCGAAAAAAATCACTAACACCTAAAAAATTTAAAAATATCATAATTTTACAATTTATAATTTAAATTCAAATTTGAATCAATTATAAATTTAACTCAAGTAATTGATTTAAAAATTTAAAAAAAATGTCAATCTCAAATACAAACTTATGTTTGTTATCTACATAATCTGCATTACCATTTACTTTACGCAACACCTCAGTCCAACTAATAAAAATCAATGATATCAATCATATAGGAAGAAAATAGATTATGTTTAAATTCCACAACCTATCAATGCTATAATATTACAGTAACCTCTATTTATTATATTTAATCATTGTTACCAATTTAAAAAAAAAATATTAACTTTCTCTTATATTTTTATTTTTTCTTTTTTTAAATAATGAAAAATGATGACGTTTTAATTTAAAAAAAAACACGCATTTGAACGGGGTTTTTTAAAATCGTCAGTTTATCGGTTTATACCAGTTCTCACCGGTTCAAGAGCATATCCGATCTAACAATTAAACCAGACCGATTATCACTCCGATTTTCGATTCAACCGGTCCGACAGGCTGATCCGGTACGGTTTTTAAAACTATGCCTTCGGGCCTTACAGACGGCCCAGAACAAATTGTGGACCTAAAATGAACTAGGCACATATAGGCATTTTTGTGTTTTGTAGGGACAAGGGAGTGAGGAATGAGGTATGCCCGTGCAATAGTGAAAGATTGATCATATATATGAAAGAACATTGAAAAGGGTGTTGATTGTTGAACAGAGTAAACTAGAGGGGCAATACGACAAATGATGGTGGAAGTTCTGGTGATAGTGGATACCTCAAGTAGCTAAACATATAATCAAAAGGGTATCCACTAAAAACACATTAAACACTGTGGCTGAGGTTTTTTATGAGGGCATCAAGGTCTTCCATTTGTGTCACTAATGTGGATAATATCATCAACTTGTTGTTGTGCCTATGCTTCTTCAGGTGGCGCTTTAAAGGGCAATATAAATGATACTGTACTGTATTTGTATTTGATTTCATTTTGAAGGTGTGTGTAATCTAAACAATAACGTTCATAGTATTTGTTTATCATAATTATGGTAAAATAAACTAAACTAGACAAGAAATAAAGACGAAATAATTTAGATATGTGAGATATTGGATCGAGCTCTAGTGCTGTCTATGGAGATGTTGTCAGCAGGAATATCTTTCATGTTTCGACAGAAGACAAGCATGAAGTCGAAGCTGATTCATATGTTGATGTTGAAGTTTTACATGCTGTAGTCGAAGTTAGTTCTAGTATGTAATGTCGAATTGGACTTTGTGTTATGGATCTAATTGTTTAGGTTAGTTTGTTATTTAAGTTAATTTAATAGTCTATAAATAGGTTAGATCTCTCAGCTGTTGAGAGTGACCGATTGTGTTATTCACTTGTAATCATTTATACCCTAATTGAGTAAGTGAATAGAAAACAATTTGTCCAAAATCCTTTCTCCTTCTTTCTTCTTTATTCTTTCTTTCTCTTTGTTCTAACCATTTCATTGTTCACAAAAAAAACTCCGTTTTCTCAATCAAAAATTTGTTAATTGATATCGTTTGTCACAACAAGATGGAGAGAATCGTGTATGATTGTCTTATTAACAAGAGAATCTTGATAGCATAAAATACAAATTCTGCAACATTTTTGATAAATTGTCAAACCGGGTCGCGTTGCTGTTGGAATGTTTCCTAAGTTTGTTTAAAAAGTCAAAAATTCAAAATCATTTAGAAATTTGTGATTCTGTTTTCTATCAAGTGGAAGTTGTTGGTTAATGCATACATTTTCAGTAGTACACCTCTAGAGTAGTCATGTTACGATGTCTGACATGCGTCAACTTTTAATATTTGTATATAACACGTGTTGAAAAATTTAAATAAGTGTAAAAGAAATCAGACAAGTGTTCCCAAAAAAAGGGTTTTATTTTTGCTTCGATACTTTAAATTTGCGCAACATATATATGATACTCATAGAACACAACACGTATCAAAGGGACAATTTTCAAAACATTAATTTTTTTCTAAAGTTAATCAAACATATGTGTATGCTTTACAATCTTACCATAAGTCTTCAACTGGCCATTTCATCCGATGAGTTAGACGATTATGACCAAAGCTTGATAACAAAACGATACTCATTCAATTCCTTATCTTATTTCTTCAAATGATTTAAACCATGATGAACAATGTTGCCAGTACTCTATATATTCCATTATCACTAAACATTCATTTGTATCTAATTGAAAGTTTATGCAAATATGACACTAGTACTGAAATTCAAAACTCAGATTATCCAAGTGGTCCAAAAGGCCAAAAATATATGAAATAGAAACAAAAGAATGCATCAACATCACATAAAATTGAACCGTCGGTACGGTTCATATTCTGTTATACTTAGAGGACTCAGACTTGAGTAATACACGATAGTGACCCTGATGCACTTCTTGGGTTGCTTTATCAGAGACAAATAAAATATTGGTTTCATGTCTTTCTCATTTGTAGTCTTTCTAACTTGGTTCCTTTAATCTGTCACAATCTGTTGACGAAATATAGTGCAAAGATAACAGAATTTTATTATATAAAATATCTTTATTAAATTGTCTATCACGATGCAATTTTATAAAGAGAAAATAGGTGATGCACTGACAGTGTAAAAAAATTTTACAATGTCAACCAATCACGACCATGAATCCCGCCAAATCAGACTGTAATTTTTAAAAAATTTATATAACATGGCAAAACGTTATGTTTTTATTGGATGACGGTGTAAAACTTTTTTACACTGTCAGTGCACTACCATTAAACCCTTATATAAATGTTGTATGTGGAGTTGAGCCATACAAGATGAATTGCATGATTGAGAGAGAAAAAAAATCCATTAGAACCAGATGTTGCTAATATTTTGGATGATTTTTCATGCGAGTAGAGCACTATTCATAAATATAAGGCCTCACACCTAACATGTTCTACTTCCATCACAATTTACCAAAGCAATAATGTGTCTAGTTAGAGTGAAGATCTACTTGTTTCGTGCATCTTTCTATTGTATAAGGATTTCGCTCTTGAGCCTTTTGATATGGGCCTTACGGATTGCCCATAACCGTTTCTCCCAAAGCTTGTGATCCTATTGTGTCTGCTGAAATACAAGAAACTAAGAGTCATATGAATAAACCGAGTGTTTTGAAACGCACTACGGAGACATTATTATATATAGATAGATTACAACTAATTACATGATATAGTCGATGTGGGACTATTCTATATACAAATATTCTTAACACTATATATATTTACAAATATCAACACTCCCCCTCAAGCTTGAGCATATAAGTCAAATGCACCAAGTTTGTTACATATATAGTTAGTTCTGGGGCTTCGTAGGGATTTTGTAAACACATCTGCCAATTGATCATTAGAGTTGACGAAGCTTGTGACAATGTCGCCTGACTCGATCTTCTCTCTGACAAAGTGACAGTCTATCTTAATATGTTTGGTCCTCTCATGAAAGACTGGATTTGAAGCAATGTGCAATGCAGCTTGATTATCACAAATAAGTGTCATTGGTCTTTCTTCTTCAATTTGAAGTTCCTTGAGCAAGTGTTTTAACCAAATAAGTTCACATGTTGCCATTGCCATGGCCATATACTCTGCCTCGGCGCTTGATCTTGCAACTACATTTTGTTTCTTACTTTTCTAGGATATAAGGTTTCCTCCAACAAGTACACAATACCCAGAGGTGGATCGTCTATCAATGGGTGACCCTGCCCAATCAGCATCAGAGTATCCAACTATCTGGGTATGTCTTTTATCCTCATACACAAGACCTTTTCCTGGAGCACATTTGATGTATCTCAGAATCCGAATAACAGCATCCATGTGTTCCTGACAAGGAGAATTTAAGAATTGGCTTACCACACTGACTGCAAAAGAAATGTCCGGACGAGTGACTGTGAGATAATTCAACTTTCCAACCAATCTCCTATACCTTCATGAGTCAGATAGAGGCTCCCCCTGATTGGGTAGTAGTTTAACACTTGGATCCATAGGAGTATCGGCTGGTTTAGCATTTAACAAACCTGTTTCTTCCAAAATAACCATAGCATATTTCCGTCGAGAAATCACCAAACCATCTTTAGATTGAGCTACTTCAATACCCAAGAAATAACGGAGTTTACCAAGATCTTTTGTTTGAAATTGCTTCGAGAGATGTTGTTTCAACTGGAGTATTCCCTGCTGATCACTACCAGTTATGACAATGTCGTCTACATACACAATAAGATAAATACACTCTTGGGGTGAGTGACGATAAAAAACAGAATGGTCAGCTTCACTACGGATCATACCAAACTGTTGTACTACAGTGCTGAATCTGCCAAACCAAGCTCTCGGAGATTGCTTAAGACCATAAAGAGACCTGTGTAGCCTATAAACCATATTCGATGACTCCCCCTGAGCAACAAACCCAGGTGGTTGCTCCATATATACTTCATCTTCAAGATCACCATGTAAGAATGCAATTTTGATGTCAAGTTAATGAAGAGACCAATGTCAAATGGCTGCAATGGTTAGAAGAAGTCTAACAGATGCCATCTTGGCTACAGGCGAAAAGGTATCACTATAATCCAACCCAAAAATCTGAGTGTATCCTTTAGCTACCAAGCGAGCTTTAAATCGATCAATCTTACCATCTGGATCAACCTTCACTGTATAAAGCCAACGACAACCTACTAAAGATTTCCCATGGGGTAGAGGAACCAGTTCCCAGGTACCACTGCTTTGAAGAGAACACATTTCATCAATCATTGCTTGCCTCCACTCAGGGTGAGATAATGCTTCACCTGGAGTTTTAGGAATACAAACAGAAGACAAAGAAGACAAACAAGTATACTGCAAAGGGGAAAGACGATGATTGTGACGCCCCCAATCTAATACCCCCAATTAGCATGCATTTAAAGCAGTTAAAAGAAAAATTCAAAAATTGATCAGAGTACATTTGAAATCACGGCATAGAAAGGAGACATCCCATCAACGTAACCAAAATATACACATAACATGCAACACCTGCCCATAATGATATGCAACTGTGGGGTAGCAATCATACAGAGGAAACTTCGTTCCTTACACCCACTTTTCAGAAATTAGAAATAAAACGGAAAATCTAAAATCTGATTAACATATACACATATAAACAGTTTGTCATACATCAAGTAGCATATGTACAACCAAAATATAATATATCATCAGATATACAAAACAATAGCACGCGGCCACCCTAACTACCCGGAGTCACATATCAGAGCCGACCGACCAAAATAATGAAGATGCAAAGCTTCACACAAAGAATACCTCCAGCAAACCTAATCTGCAACGCCTCATAGAGCGTTATAAAACAGCAGAAGGGTGAGAAAAACAACCATAATATAATTGCATAAAATTATATATATTAACACAAAAATACACAAGCAACACATTCTCACCACAAATGCTCAACAGTCGCATATAATATCACACGGTACAATTCTCACTTATCGTATACCACATCACATCAATCATTCACAATACAATCAAACACGTTCCAAGCACAATTACTCATGAATTATGCAATGCACATAGACCGACACAACGACTCTATGCACATGCCATGCGGTACCGACTTCAAATCTTGTAATTCATTAGTCCCCCAGGAACTCTTGGAATCATCGCTCGTTACATAGAGTAACTCCCCGTCGGGCCTACGATGTTCCCCGTCGCTATAAACCAATATTTCAGGGCGAACGACGTTTATGGATTGCTTTCTACCAGTATTTCAGGGCGCACAATCCGATTGCTTTCTACCAGTATTTCAGGGCGCACAATCAATTGGGATTAATCGCTTCTACCAATATTTCATGGCGTAAGACTATAAAACTGATTCATCTATGAATCTTCCCATGCAAGAATACATATCATGATACTTGACACATTAATGACTCATGCCAACACCAAATACTCATGCATCAACAATATTCATGTATTTCAAGTGCACACAAAGTAATGCACACAATTGCCCAAAATGGCCACAAACACCAATATACCACACTTAGCATTTTCTTGCCTCTCGGCCACAAATCGTCATCACAACAGCACATAAGGCATACACATCCAAAGCACAAACATATAACACAATACAAGTCAAATACGCACTATTAAAAACGACAAAAGTCGAGATTCGACACTATTCACATTTTCCGACCAAATTTAATCGGCTAACGATTCTCAAAACCTCATATTCACAAAGTACAGTTCGATACCTTTCCAACGACACCAAGAATGCAAAAATCGGATAATCGGAACCAAAGTTACGGACAAAACCGAAAACACATTTTGAAAAATCACATTTTTGACATTCTCCTGTCCATACGCGTATCACTCATGTCCATACGCGTACGGACAGAACCCATTTCCTTCACAAATTCCTCGTTCCAAAACCCATACGCGTATTGGCCCATGGCTCGCCCATGTTACGCGTAATGCCAAGATTCATACGCGTATTGGCCCAAAAACAAGCCAATGATACGCGTATCGCCTTGGCTCATACGCGTATGGACATGCCCCTTACGCGTATGGCCAGAGCATACCCAGAAAAATTCTGCAGAACAATTTCTGCGTTTTCCTACCCAACATCAACCAATTTCTTCACCTAAAACTCAGAAAAACAGCAATTTGAAGTGTAATAGCATACCACAAACATGTATGAACAATCAACAATGCATTCAACAAGATTTTTACCACAATCAAATTCATTTCTAATCAATTCTTACACAATCTAAGTTTTACTAATATTCTCCAAATCAATCCAAAAACAACAACAAAACACATACATAATCATATACAATCATAGAATAATCGAGTTTCGCACCCTTACCCGATTAATCGATTCCTAGAAATTGTTCTTGATGATTTTTCCACTCTTTCTCCAATTTTCTCTCTTCTCCTCTTTTCTTCTCTTTTTCCTTCTTTCTTCTTTCTTTCTCTCTATTTTTCTTTCCCTTTTCTTTTCTATTTTCTTTTCTTTCTTACTAACTTAGTAAAAATATCTATGAAATGTCCAAAATACCCCCACACTCAAATATCCCGCAAATGTTCCCAAAACGCGATAAAATATAATCACGACGAAAAATAACATATTTTCGCATAAAAGTCGAGAATAAAATAAAATAATAATAAAATAATCCAAAAAGGACTCAACAAACAAAACTGGCAAAACTGGGGCGTTACAATTCTCCCCCACTTAGAAATTTTCGTCCTCGAAAATCTTACCTGATTCAAATAACTCTGGATACGATTCTCGCATCCTACTCTCCAACTCCCACGTCAGATTACCATCAGCAGCGCCTCCCCACGCCACTTTCACAAGTGCAATCTCTTTACCCCTCAACCGCTTCACCTCGCGATCCACAATACTAACTGGTAATGCCTCGACCGCAAGGTTATCTCTTACCTCAACCTCGTCCATAGGAATCACATGTGAAGGGTCTGAAACATACTTCCGCAACTGCGAAACATGAAACACATCATGCAAATTCGACAGATTCGGCGGTAACGCCACCCGATACGCTACAGCACCAACTCTCGCAGATATCTGGTAAGGACCAATAAATCGAGGAGTAAGTTTCTTAGATTTCAAAGCACGACCAACACCCGTAACCGGCGTAACCCTCAGAAATACGTGATCACCCTCTTGAAACTCAAGATCCTTCCGTCTCTTATCATGATAACTCTTCTGCCTACTCTGAGAAGCCTTCATTTTCTCACGAATAAACTTTACCTTTTCCGTCGTCTGTTGCACCAATTCCGGTCCAACCACAGAACTCTCACCTGTTTCGTGCCAACACAACGGCGTTCGACATCTTCGCCCATATAAAGCCTCAAAAGGTGCCATTCCAATACTAGAATGGAAACTGTTATTGTACGTGAACTCAACCAAAGCAAGATAACTGTCCCACGTACCACCTTGTTCCAAAACACACGATCTCAACAAATCCTCCAAAGACTGAATAGTTCTTTCGGTCTGACCATCCGTCTGCGGATGATAAGCCGAACTCAACTTCAATCTAGAACCCAAAGCCTTCTGTAGACTCTCCCAAAATCTCGATGTAAACCTCGGATCTCTATCAGAAACAATGCTCAACGGGACACCATGCAATTTCACAACCACACCGACATAAATCTCAGCTAACCTCTCCAAAGAAAAACTGATGTCAATCGGAATGAAATGCGCCGATTTAGTCAGCCTATCCACAATCACCCAAATAGCATTATGCCCTCGCTGAGTATTCGGTAACCCCGTTACAAAATCCATCGAAATGCTATCCCATTTCCACTCAGGAATGTCTAATGGTTGCAACAAACCACTAGGCCTCAAATGTTCCACTTTCGATTTCTGACAAGTTAAACAAGCATAAACAAATTGAGCCACATCTCTTTTCAAACCAGACCACCAGAAAATCTTCCTCAAATCTTGGTACATTTTATTCGCTCCGGGATGAATACTTAAAATACTCCGGTGTCCTTCCTCCAAAATCATTCTTTTCAACTCCGCATCGTCAGGAATACAAATACGATCACGAAATCTCAAAACGCCAAACTTATCAACCTTGAAATCCTCATTCTCGTTCATCATCAAATCAACAAATTTCAAATCCAGCTTTTGTTTCTCACAAATCGACAACAAAAACTCATTCGTAACTTTCAACATACCAAGTCTCACACTCACCGATGTCACTTCGCAAACTAAACTCAAGTCTCTAAATGATTCCAAAAGTTCCCACTCTTTCGCCATCAATGCGGACATATGCAAAGACTTACGGCTCAATGCATCGGCTACCACATTAGCTTTACCAGGATGGTAATTCAAGCCAAAGTCGTAGTCTTTCAAGAATTCCAACCATCTCCGTTGCCTCATGTTCAACTCTTTCTGATCAAATAGATATTTCAAGCTTTTATGATCACTAAAGACTTCGAACCTCGCACCATAGAGATAGTGTCTCCAAATCTTTAACACAAAAACCACAGCAGCTAATTCAAGATCATGAGTAGGATAGTTTTTCTCATGAACTCTTAATTGCCTTGAAGCATAATCTACAACTTTACCTTCCTGCATCAAAACACCACCCAAACCAATTAAAGAAGCATCACAATACACAACGAATGGTTCATTAGGATTAGGTAAAATAAGAATCGGAGCTGTCGTCAATCTTCTCTTCAGCTCACAAAAACTCTCTTCACACTGAATATCCCAAATGAACGCTTTGCCCTTACAAGTCAACTGCGTCAAAGGTAATGCTAGCTTGGAAAAACCTTCAATGAACCTCCGATAATAACCAGCCAAACCCAAAAAGCTTCGAATTTCAGTAACGGATCTAGGAGCCTCCCATTGTAGAACTGCTTCTACTTTAGATGGATCCACAGCAATACCATTACCTGAAATCACGTGCCCGAGAAAACTCACCTCCGACAACCAAAATTCACACTTGGACAATTTGGCAAAAAGCTTCCTTTCTCTCAAAACCTGCAAAACAATACGTAAATGCTCTGCATGTTCCTCACGAGACTTAGAATAGATTAAAATATCATCAATAAACACCACCACAAAACGATCCAAATGCTCGTGGAAAATCCGATTCATGTATTCCATGAACACACCAGGCGCATTAGAAACCCCGAACGGCATCACAGCAAACTCGTAATGCCCGTAGCGTGTCCTAAAGGCCGTCTTCTGAATATCTTCTTCTTTCACCCTTATCTGATGGTACCCCCGATCTCAAGTCAATCTTACTAAATACACAAGCACCAACCAACTGATCCATCAGATCATCAATCCTTGGAAGCGGATATTTGTTCTTAATCGTCACTTTATTCAACTGGCGATAATCAATACATAATCGCATACTCCCATCTTTCTTTTTCACCAACAAAACTGGAGCACCCCAAGGAGAAACACTTGGTCTTACGAACCTCTTTTCCAGTAAGTCATTCAACTGCTTTTTCAACTCCACCAATTCAGATGCCGACATTCGATAAGGTGCCATAGAAACAGGTCTAGTACCAGGGACTAGATCTATCGAGAATTCCACCTCTCTCTCCGGCGGTACATCTGAAATATCTTCAGGAAATACCTCAGGAAAATCACACACAACAGGAAACACCTCAAGAGAAACTTTACTCTCCACCGACAACGATGCAAACACACCGAACAACTGAGCCTCATCCGCCAAAAGTCTCTTCAACTCTTTGGTAGATAAGAAACTCGAGTCTTCGTCTTCCTCCAGAGAAGGAAACCTTACTAGCTTATGATAACAATCAATGTGAACCCGATTAAATTGTAACCAGTTCATTCCCAACACCACATCTAACCCTTCCAATGGTAAACACACCAAATCCATCACAAAATCTTTACCATAAATGGCTAAAGGACAATTTAGACAAACCATAGAAGTAGTTACTGATCCCATCGCTGGAGTATCAATAACCATCTCAACACCCATCACAGACAACACAAGATTCAAACTCTTCGCGCACCCAGACGAAATAAACGAATGAGTCGCTCCAGTATCAATAATAGCAATTAAAGGCGTATTATTAATAAAGCAAGTACCTCTAATCAAACGATCTGCATTCGAGGTCTGAGTTCCTGCTAGTGCAAACACTTTTCCTCCAGGTTGAGCCTGTCTTGGTTTCGTACACCTTGTACTAACATGACCAACTTCCCCACAATTATAACATGTAACTCCATTCTTCCTCCTACAATCAGCAGCCACATGACCTTTCAAACCACAACTAGCACACATATCCACATTATTCATTTTCCTCTTACATTCCGATATACGATGTCCTAAACCACCACAATTGTAACATTTCACAGCAGAATTCATTCCTCCACCACTAGGCTTCCTATCAAAAGCAAACTTCTGTTTCCCTTTGTCAACAGGGGTAACATAAGGCCTACCTCTGAACTGCCCCTTTCCTTTCTTATCATTCAGATTCTTGTAATGAGTAGCACGTGCTTTGCTATCCTCATCAAAGATCCGACTCTTGTTCACCAACACTGAAAACTGTCTTATCTCCTGATAACCGATACCCTGCTTGATTTCTGGCCTCAAGCCATTCACAAACTTCAAACACTTCGACCTCTCTGAACCCGCTGTATTATAATTAGGACAGAACTTCACAAGTTCCTCAAACTTAGCAGCATAATCCGCAACAGAGGAATTATCCTGTTTCAGTTCAAGAAATTCAATTTCCTTCTTACCTCTCTCATCTTCCGGAAAATACTTTTCGAGAAAAGCATCTTTGAACACAGCCCACGTAACCACTATTTCATCCTCCTCAAACCTCTGAGAAGCATTTATCCACCAATCTTCAGCTTCCTTTTCCAGCACATGAGTACCAAACTGCACTTTCTGATCCTCGGAACACTTAATGAAACGGAAGATCTTCTCAATCTTCTTCAGCCAAATCTGTGCTCCCTCAGGATCATGAGTACCATTGAAGTTCGGTGGGTTATTCTTCTGAAACTTATCCATACTACGCGACTCCTCGTCCGCCGCAGCATTCGGTAAATTCTGCATCGCCTGCGCCATAGCTTGCATGGCCGCAGTCATAGCAGCATCACGTCTTCCAGCCATAATCTGAACGTTTCCAATGATAACAAATTATGGTTAAACAACAACTCGTCCAACGTAACTCGCCCAATATGCCAGACACAACAACCACAACTGACACAAACTGACACAAACTGCTCTGATACCACTTAATGTGACGCCCCCAATCTAATACCCCCAATTAGCATGCATTTAAAGCAGTTAAAAGAAAAATTCAAAAATTGATCAGAGTACATTTGAAATCACGGCATAGAAAGGAGACATCCCATCAACGTAACCAAAATATACACATAACATGCAACACCTGCCCATAATGATATGCAACTGTGGGGTAGCAATCATACAGAGGAAACTTCGTTCCTTACACCCACTTTTCAGAAATTAGAAATAAAACGGAAAATCTAAAATCTGATTAACATATACACATATAAACAGTTTGTCATACATCAAGTAGCATATGTACAACCAAAATATAATATATCATCAGATATACAAAACAATAGCACGCGGCCACCCTAACTACCCGGAGTCACATATCAGAGCCGACCGACCAAAATAATGAAGATGCAAAGCTTCACACAAAGAATACCTCCAGCAAACCTAATCTGCAACGCCTCATAGAGCGTTATAAAACAGCAGAAGGGTGAGAAAAACAACCATAATATAATTGCATAAAATTATATATATTAACACAAAAATACACAAGCAACACATTCTCACCACAAATGCTCAACAGTCGCATATAATATCACACGGTACAATTCTCACTTATCGTATACCACATCACATCAATCATTCACAATACAATCAAACACGTTCCAAGCACAATTACTCATGAATTATGCAATGCACATAGACCGACACAACGACTCTATGCACATGCCATGCGGTACCGACTTCAAATCTTGTAATTCATTAGTCCCCCAGGAACTCTTGGAATCATCGCTCGTTACATAGAGTAACTCCCCGTCGGGCCTACGATGTTCCCCGTCGCTATAAACCAATATTTCAGGGCGAACGACGTTTATGGATTGCTTTCTACCAGTATTTCAGGGCGCACAATCCGATTGCTTTCTACCAGTATTTCAGGGCGCACAATCAATTGGGATTAATCGCTTCTACCAATATTTCATGGCGTAAGACTATAAAACTGATTCATCTATGAATCTTCCCATGCAAGAATACATATCATGATACTTGACACATTAATGACTCATGCCAACATCAAATACTCATGCATCAACAATATTCATGTATTTCAAGTGCACACAAAGTAATGCACACAATTGCCCAAAATGGCCACAAACACCAATATACCACACTTAGCATTTTCTTGCCTCTCGGCCACAAATCGTCATCACAACAGCACATAAGGCATACACATCCAAAGCACAAACATATAACACAATACAAGTCAAATACGCACTATTAAAAACGACAAAAGTCGAGATTCGACACTATTCACATTTTCCGACCAAATTTAATCGGCTAACGATTCTCAAAACCTCATATTCACAAAGTACAGTTCGATACCTTTCCAACGACACCAAGAATGCAAAAATCGGATAATCGGAACCAAAGTTACGGACAAAACCGAAAACACATTTTGAAAAATCACATTTTTGACATTCTCCTGTCCATACGCGTATCACTCATGTCCATACGCGTACGAACAGAACCCATTTCCTTCACAAATTCCTCGTTCCAAAACCCATACGCGTATTGGCCCATGGCTCGCCCATGTTACGCGTAATGCCAAGATTCATACGCGTATTGGCCCAAAAACAAGCCAATGATACGCGTATCGCCTTGGCTCATACGCGTATGGACATGCCCCTTACGCGTATGGCCAGAGCATACCCAGAAAAATTCTGCAGAACAATTTCTGCGTTTTCCTACCCAACATCAACCAATTTCTTCACCTAAAACTCAGAAAAACAGCAATTTGAAGTGTAATAGCATACCACAAACATGTATGAACAATCAACAATGCATTCAACAAGATTTTTACCACAATCAAATTCATTTCTAATCAATTCTTACACAATCTAAGTTTTACTAATATTCTCCAAATCAATCCAAAAACAACAACAAAACACATACATAATCATATACAATCATAGAATAATCGAGTTTCGCACCCTTACCCGATTAATCGATTCCTAGAAATTGTTCTTGATGATTTTTCCACTCTTTCTCCAATTTTCTCTCTTCTCCTCTTTTCTTCTCTTTTTCCTTCTTTCTTCTTTCTTTCTCTCTATTTTTCTTTCCCTTTTCTTTTCTATTTTCTTTTCTTTCTTACTAACTTAGTAAAAATATCTATGAAATGTCCAAAATACCCCCACACTCAAATATCCCGCAAATGTTCCCAAAACGCGATAAAATATAATCACGACGAAAAATAACATATTTTCGCATAAAAGTCGAGAATAAAATAAAATAATAATAAAATAATCCAAAAAGGACTCAACAAACAAAACTGGCAAAACTGGGGCGTTACAATGATAACATAAATCAATATAATGTGGAGAAGGATTTCGTGTTTGACGTATACCTTTTCGAAGGGAAATCGGAAGATCAGACTCAAGTTGCAGGATCGGATCCGGTGATGGCGAGAGCGTCGGAGGAGAATCCGTAGTGACCTCAGGGATAGGTACGACTTCGGGGACAGGTACGACTTCAGGGACAGGTACAACAGACGTTGGGCGACGACGCTGATATGTTTGAAGTGGGCGAGGAGTGGGGGGGTCAACCGTAGGGGTATCTAGTGGGTCAGGTTCCCTAGAATGATGGGGGATAATGACAAATGGGACTTCCGGAAGGGGTGTGGGAATACTTTCTTGTAGAGGTTCCGTAGTTACTTGGCTAGACTCGAAATATGGAATAGACTCGAAGAAGGTAACATCGGCGGATACGAGGTATCGTTGTAGAGTATGTGAGTAACAACGATACCCCTTTTGGGATCGATGATAGCCAAGAAAGACACACTTTAATGATCGAGCTGATAGTTTATCAAGACCAGGGGAGAGATTGTCTACAAAACATGTTGACCCGAAGACTCGAGGAGGAATTGGGTGGAGTGGAGAGTTTGGAAACAGGATTGAATAAGGGATTTTATTATTAAGGACAGATGAGGGCATGCGATTTATGAGGTAAAATGCCTTGAGCACCGTATCTCCCAAAAATCGGAGAGGAACATTACCATGGAGAAGTAGGGTCCGAGTGGTTTCTACGAGGTGCCAATTTTTGCGTTCGGCTACCCCGTTTTGTTGGGGTGTATGAGGGCAAGATGTTTGGTGCAAAATACCATTGGATGACATAAATGTTTGAAATTGTTGGGATAAATATTCACGTGCATTGTCACTTCTTAAGGTACGAATAGACAAACCAAATTGGGTTCTTATTTCTCGATAAAATTGTTCAAAAATGGAAAACAAATCAGATCTGTTCTTCATTAAAAATAGCCACGTGCAACGTGAAAAATCATCAATAAAAGTTACAAAATACTTAGACTCAAAAGTAGACATGGTACGTGAGGGACCCCAAACATCGGAGTGAACTAAAGCAAAAGGGGACGCAGCCCGTTTATTGACTCGATCGAAAAAGTGACTACGAGTATGTTTCCCTAACTGACAAGACTCACAATGTAAAGTGGATAATTTGGATAAACTGGGCACCAACTTTTGTAGCTTGGGAAGACCTGGATGACCTAACTACGCATGTATAATGAGTGGAGAATTTGTGGTGGAGCATGTGGTAGATGACATAGAGAAGTAGTAGAGGCCTTGAGACTCACATCCGACGCCAATCGTCTGTCCTGAACTCCGATCCTGCAGAGTAACATTACTATTAGTAAAGGTGATAGAAAAATTAAGGGAACGAGTTAAACGGCTGACTGACAGTAAATTAAATGGGCAATGAGGTACATATAGGACAGAAGTAACAGAGAGAGAAGGTAAAATTTGAATAGTACCAATCCCTTGGGATCGGGTTTGAGAACCATTTGCGGCAGTTATAATGGGTAAGAAACCAGAGGTAGAGAGGGAAGAAAAAAGACCTTTATTACCAGTAACATGATCAGACGCACCAGAATCGAGGACCCAAAGACCAAGAGGAGATAATTGAGAGAAGCAAACAGATGAATTACCAGTGTGTGCAACCGAAGCAGTGGAACTAGAGATCTGATTAGTCTAACACCACCAGAGAAAATCCTTGTAGCTTGGTGTTGGGTTTTGAATAGAAGGTGAAGTCTGCATAGAGTCTGGGTTGTCACTTTGAGCTGCATTTACCTGGCGTGGGGGTTTGCCATGTCGCTTCCAACAACGGTCGATAGTATTTCCAATCCAGTTACAATGGTCACACTTGGGATGAGGTTTGAAGTTGGATGACCCTCCTCGAGGGCGATTCTGATTGTTACCAAGAGATGCGAGGGCAGCAGTGTCACCTGGTGTTGGAGCAACAGTAGATGGAGGGGAAACCGGACCAAACGCATGAGGTGTAGCCAAGCGCAACAACTGTTCACTAACTGCATCATAGTTAGGAACATTAGTACCTGATAAAATCTGGTTACGAACAGAGTCGAGTTCGGATGGTAGTCCTTTAAGTTCCATGACCATGAAAAATTTACTCTGTTGTTCGGCATGAGTTATTGCATCTTTTGCGTACGGCATGAGGGTTGCGTAACTTGCTTTCAAGGCATCAAGCTTACTCAGATATGTTTGCATATCCATATTTTCCATCTTCAGTGTGTCGAGTTTGAGGATGACAATGTATAGACAATGAACGTCGTTGGAGAAGACTTTCTTCGCCTTTTCCCAAACCTCATAGCAAGTGGAGAAGGCTTGATACTGCGCTTGGAGGTTAGGTGCTATGGAGAACCATAACATGGTAAGCAGAGAGGCATCAGTTTTCTTCCATTTAACGAGTTTGGCGGCGGCAACATTGCTCAATTGTGTTGTTAGGTGATCTTCATATCCCTGACCATGAAACCACATATCGACAGCACGAGCCCATATGTTATAGTTTGCTGATCCGGTTAGTTTTTCACATGGGATAAGCAAAACTTTAGTAAACGAAACAGAATCAGCGTCTCCCATGGTTTAATGACACAAAAAAACGGAGTGAAATCGGGGCTGTTTGCACTTGAGCACCGTTTTCCGTGAGTCGAAAAGTAAAACAGAGGTCGGATCTAGAATGGGTGGGGAGAAGCGGGTAGACCGGCAGGAAAACGACCAGAATCAGCCGCCGGACAC
The DNA here is from genome assembly GCA_022829125.1 of Lathyrus tuberosus. Lineage (NCBI taxonomy): Eukaryota > Viridiplantae > Streptophyta > Magnoliopsida > Fabales > Fabaceae > Lathyrus > Lathyrus tuberosus. The sequence continues at coordinate 13,482,878 of JALAZF010000038.1, forward strand.
GCTGGGGCAACGGCGGAAAAAGGGCGACAACCGGATCGGAGGACGACGATTTGAATGGTGGGGTCGATTTTTTTGAAACGTCGCCGGAAGTTTTGCCAGAACAGTAACGGCGGCAGTGGCGGCAAGGCGGTTACCGAAGAATTTTTGAAAAGTGAGAGGCAAACTGAAGTGACAACACGGTTTGCAAAAAAAAAAAATCTTACCAGAAGACAGTAGGTCAACCAGGTAAAGTACGGCGAAGAAAGAATTGCCTCTTAGTAGGCTCTAGATACCATGTTGAAATACAAGAAACTAAGAGACATATGAATAAACCGTGTGTTTTGAAAAGCACTACGGAGACATTATTATATATAGATAGATTACAACTAATTACATGATATAGTCGATGTGGGACTATTCTATATACAAATATTCTTAAATTACAAATATAGTCGATGTGGGACTATTCTAGATACTAATTTTAATATATTTACAAATATCAACAGTGTCGAATAAGGGCTGAGGCCTACACACCTCTAGGTCGGATGTTAACTGAAGTAAGTGAAAAGTCTTGACAGGACGCCATTAGTGTAACACTCTAATTTTGATTATTTTATTTTAAATTGAGTTTAAAAATTCTTAAATTATTTTATTAGTATTATTGATGATTGTTAGGTTTTTAGTAGAAATTATTATTATTTTTATTTTTTAAAAATAATAGAGAAAATGATAAATTGTGGTTTTCGAGAGAAAAATAAATTTTTAATTAAATTAGAGGGGTGAATGTAATTAGTGAGAGTTGAGGAAATTTGGTAGAATAAATTTAAATTAAAATAAATAGAGTTCTTATTTAAAAAGAGAAGGGAAATTTATTGAGGGAATTGTTTGATGAAAAAAAGTTGTCAGCAGAGTTGAGAGCAAAATCCTAGCAGAGTAAGAGTATGAGAAGAGACTTAATAGTCGTAGATTCAAAGTTTTTCCCCAAATTCAAGGTAAGGGGGGGAGTTGTTCATGATATGGGTGTTTAAGCATGAAGGATAGAGCTGATTTCTTATCTTCTTCCCTTTTTCCTTTTTTTCTTCTCAATTGATGAGAGATTTGAACTTTGAAATGGTTTGTGCAAAACCTCTTTAGGTTGTTGATATTTAATCTTAAATTTATGCTCTAATTATTGTTGGAATTTATGTGAATGTGTGTGTCAAATTCAGAAGTGTTATGTTCTTGAGTTTAGGTAATGTTTTGATAAATTACGATGATGAATCTTGGTTTAATTGATGATATATGTGTTAATATGTGTGTTATTGATGTGCTAAATGTTATATGATTGATGTATGATGATTTGTTATGCGCATGGGGTTCTCTTGAACTAAAATTGGAGTTTCGGAGGGGATATAGTGGAGAAGACGCAGAAATTTGCATTTTGCATAGCGATGATGGGCGTCACAAGGGGTCACGGTTAGCCCGTCATTGCGCTGGGGGAAGAAGTCCTCTTGGGCCAGGCTGACAGGCGTCAGCCAGCGGTCGTCTAATCGTTAGCTTATTGCGACGAACGTTTTCGCTCTAACTGTCAACGATGACATGCGATTTGAGAAGGGAGGGTGACAAGTGGGGTGACGGTTGTCAGACCTACGAGGGGTTGACCGTCAGCCTCTATGTTTACTTTTTTAGGTCATTTTACTTGATTTTTCAAGTGGTTTCTGGTTTCGCTGACTGTTTGCTGCTCTATGATGTTGTTTGATAAGTATATATGAGAGAATAATGTATCTTTAATTATTATGTTGAGTTTATGATGAATGCCTCATGAAGAGGAAAAGTTTTAAGTTTATGCTGAGATGTTTAGGTTCAGTGGAACTCTTAATGTGGCCTTGCATTGGCAATAATTTATGCCGAGTTTTAGGTTCGAAAGGAACTAGTGACGAATATTGAATTTGAAGGTGGAGACGAGTATTGCATATATTTGTGTAGCATTCATGCATCATGTATCGGAGATAGGTAGGACTTCAGTTTAGTGACAAGTACAGTTTCGGTCAAGGGATGGGTAGGACATCGGTCAAGTGATGAATTGGATGTTTCAGTAACATACCTCTAATTTCCAAATTTTTGTACCGCATGCATGAGAGTATAGGAGATGAACATGTTGCACACATAATTGCATTTGTGAATGATTATTGTTGTGGATGGATTGTATGATGGATTATTTATGCTAATTTCATCATCCTTGTTGTTTTATGCATCGTTAACATATGTTAATGTGTGTCGCTCCCGAAAGATTCGCATCCAACGGTACAAATGCGAGAGTGGCACGAAAAAACACAGAGTCGCCAGCAATGTGTATTTATCCCGGGAGAGGGAAAGGAAATACTGCATAAACCTGAGGGAAGGGAAAGAACATGGTCTCACGACCAAGAGAAACGGGTACGGGACTCGGTTACGCGAAGGGAAGGTGTTAGCACCCAACACGTCCATCGTACTAGATGGGATCCACACTTGTTGTCCGCATCAAAGGGTGTCGTCGTCTGGAGCTCCACTGCTACAGGACCGGAGAAGAAACGAGAAAGGAAAAACGGAGAACGAAGAAGAAAGGAAAAAAAGAAGTGACTCGATAGGACATTATCGTTGCACTAGGCCTACGTACTCCCTCAGTGCGATGGGAAAGTCAGAGTCAACGTAGTTCGGACGGGAACTGTGGGGGAAGGTTGCTCGCCAAGACAATCGCTGTCTTGTGCCTACATATCCTCAATCATACGAGAGAGAGGAATCAGAGCTAATGTAGTTCGTGGGTACGACCACGGATGGGTAAGTGTTTTTTACGTGAGCGACGAGCTCTTTTCTGAAAATGAAGTTGAAACCCAACAATCCCGAAGGATAAAAAGATTTGAATTTGTTTTGTGTTTTTTAGACAGAAGTGTTTTAAGTTAGTCCATAACTTGCATTGCACCAAAGTCTATGACATAGAAACGAATACTTCGCGTATCGTCCCCAACAGGACGTACACTAGGTACCCTAGAAGAATGAAGGGAAACCCCTCACTCCTCACTTACCACGCTTAAGGCTCGTGCGCAATACACTTTATCTTTATTAAGTGTTTTCAAGAAGTTTTGAGATGAGAAGAGAGAAGACACAAAGGAAACTCTAAAGGGAAACTAAGAGTCCTAATGTTATCATGCATGGGTAACCTATGGTTAGTGAGGTTTAGGAGAGACGACTACCTAAAACCTAATGCTAATCCTACTCCAAGCTTAATCAAAAATTAAGTTGGACTAGGTAGCTCTAAGGGAAAAGAATCCAAGACTTAATCAAGTCTTGAGATTCATGGGATGAGAAAGACTGAGAGAGAAGAAAGAAGCATCTTAAATGCTAAAGCAAACACAAGTATGAAAGCTTAAGAGAGAAAGGAAAAGTTATAATGTGGATAACTATCCACATCCCATTCACTTACCATTAGCCCCTACATGGTTAGCAAAAACAAACATAAGCAACAATAAGACAAATGAAACTCAAACAAGTCACAACCCAAAGAGAAATGGTTACAAACCAAATGAAACTCATCCAAGTCAGAATGTACACCTCAAAGGTGACCCATAATGTTTACCAAACAAGATCAAGCAAAGAGAATGCAAACAAGTGGCAAAACATCCAAGAAGATCATCAAAGAAGGAGTAGAAGAAGAATGAGTGGATATGCAAGGTGATCATGCAAGAATGCTTCAAATAAAATCAAATTCAGAATGTGGATGACCTAAAAATGTGCCTAAACATGCTATACAAGTGTCACATAAGGCATACAAGCAAGTATCCAAGCATTAAGAATCATTAGAAGAAGGAGAAGGAAGCATGTAAGTGAAACATGTTAAAGGATGCAAAATGAAACATGAATAGCATATGACATGAATGAAAAGCTCCAAGGTCAGAAACATACATCAAATGAAGTGCAAAGGAATGATATGGCATGGCATACACAAACCAAACACAAACCAAGAAGAGGCATAGATGAGAAGAAGTGAGAAGATAAGTCAAAAGAGGCATGTAAATCAAACATTGAACATGTGCACAAAATAAGTAACAACCTCACACCAATGACCTATAATTGCAATCAAATGACCTATAATGATTCAAACATGGTTTATGAAGTCAAAGGAAACAACCTCATACAATGGCACAGTGCCTTCTCAAGCAAGTAATTCAACATGATCAAAGATGTGCATAAAAGAAGACCTCTAACAAAGAGTAATAAAAAAATTAGCAAATCATATTAAAAAATTACCAAATTAATTCTCAAGACTCCTCAACCAGGGGTAAACAACATGTTAAAAGCTCATGTAAAAATTCTCAAAATAAGCCCTTCAAACAATCATGCAAAGTCACATAGGAATTATGAACTAAAATGCAAAAGAGGGGGACCAAAATGCAATATGAAATGAGCTTAAAAATATGAGAAAATTTCTTTTAAGGACCTCAAGATATTTATGAAACAATACAAAAAGAATGGGTTCAAAATGTTTTGTAGATGATGAGAAATAAAATCAGCAAGTTAAGGTGTGCATATATGAAACAAATTCAAAAGAAATTAATCAAACAATTAATTCAGATGCACAAATTAAAATAAAAATGGAAAATAAAATTTGGAAAAATTTTATAAAATGCCAAATATGATCCATGATTTTTTTCATAATTTTTGGAATCATTAAACTAAATTTAAAAATTAAAAATGCAAAATGAAACAATTACATAAAATAAAATGGAAGAAAATAAACCAGGGGTGCAGCATTTGCAATATTCACGTTCAAAAATAAACATGGGCTTAACAGGGGGGTTCAGAAAGCAAGTCCAGTCCAAATAGCCCAATCAGCGAAGTCAACAGGTTTACATGGCATTCAGTAAAAAATCTTGACTCACACACACCACAGGATTGATCCAGCATGCCACATTCAGTCAACAAAATCAACAGGTAATCATGATGAGAGGTTCAGATCCACACACACATGCTAACAATGATACACGCGCACACACATAATTGATCAGAAATTAAAAAGAAAGCACGTGATAAGCACATGAAATTTTAATGTGCTGGCAGGCTAATGACCATCAGATCCAATCAACGCATGGTAATCATTCAACAAATCAAACGTCATGCAAGATATGTGGTCCAGATCAAAGCGCATGGTAACAATGGTGAGGATGCACACACACATATTAAAAATGGAACCAATAAAAAACACGTGAAATTAATGTTTTGGCACATTGTGAGCCATCAGATTTGGACATGGCGGTCCAGATTTCATCACCTTCATTGAAACCTCAGGCCACCTGAAAGTGAACCAGACACCGGAGCCCTAGCTCCGGTCGTCTTCTCCGGTGAAGACCAACTTAAACTTTTCCAGAAATCACACATGAGTACATCATCTTAACCAGAATTCAACAAGGATCTCAAATATCATGTCCATTTCACCAAAAGATCAACATACAAGTCAAATCGAAAGAAATAAGTTTGGATCTAAAACTTTCAATCTCAAAATTCAAGCAATTCACACGTCCAAAATCAAAACCAAACATATCAGCATCATCAGTGAACATCATTGATCATCATGCAAGCTTAAAATTTAAGTTATATGATCATGAAAAGTGAGCTAACCTGAAGATTGCAGAGCTCGAAATACACCAAGAAACCCTTCCAAAAGCTGCAGATCTTCCTCTTTTGAGCTCTATTTGCAAAATAAATGCAAATAGAGGCTTGAATCTGGCTAGATCTAAGACTTTGAACTTGAACCAACTTGAAATCAACTTGATGCAAACCTTGCTCAGAGCTTCAAATGATGGATGATTCTTGTTCTATGGAGTGTGTAGATCAAGAATATGAAAAGAAATCTTCAAAAACCCTTGTGGAAAGAGAGATTCGAAGAGGAAAAAGTGTGATTGAAATTTCAAAATCTGAGCAAATGAGAGTGCATGACCTAGTAGTAAGTGCATGAGTTAGCTTATATACATCCCATTAGACCTCTGATCATAATTAGCAATTGATTAATCCCTTGGTTAGTGAGTTTGGATGGTTTATGCCAAAATGCATTTTGTGATACCACCACTAATCCACACGTGCATTCCCATGCTTTCTATGATGGATCACTCATATTTCATTTGCTAATCACACCTGAATTGAATTTGGGCCTTGAAATGTCTTGATTTGTGAGTTTTGATGCTTCTTGCAAAAATGTACTTTGTGAAATAAGTGAGGTACAAGTCATGAAATGGAGTGAAATAAAGGTCAAAAATGGTTCTCATGGAGTGTACTTTGATGTTTTAATGTGACATGAAGCAATAGAACCAAATATAGGTCAATATGAACCAAAATGCAAAGGGTGTAAAAATGACACCATAAGAAAACCCTAAAAAGCACCTTGCATTGTTTTGACCATAACTTGAGTTCTACAAATGATATGGAAACCATCTAGTACTTTTTGGAAATGGGAGAGAAAGATCTTCAACTTTCATGTTGGAGGAAAATTCATTTGAAGCTTCCTTGATGATGAAAGGTTAAGTTGAATGTGGTGAAAAAACTGCCAAAATTGGAAAGTTCTCATTATAGGTCATTTTCCAAATTTAGTAACTTTTGCACAAACTCTTGATTCTTGAAGAATGATGTCATCCATGTTATTCCTTGACCAAATAAAGGTACATGGACTTGGGAAACATGATTTGGACCCTTGAAAACCCATGGTTGACTTTCCTTTTGAACTGTTGACTTTTGCTTACTTCACAAGTAACTGATCCACTGAACATCTTCCACAATGAACCACTAGCCAAGTCTCTATCCATGAACACTTGTGAGCATATGGAATACCATAAGAACATGCTTGAATCCACAAAGCCCTTCAAGAAGTCCTTTGGGTCAAAAACCCTAATTTGGACCATCTGATTAGGAGAGAAAGATTCACTTGAAATCTCTTGCCAATCTTGATCTTATGAAGATGTGATGAACTCCTCAAACCACCTTGAGGCTTGAGACTCCTTTGAAATGAACCAAGTACCTTGATCCCATGCTAAGAACCAATGCTATGCATAAATGCTAATGCAAGAAATACAAAGAAACATAAGCCAGTTAGCTAAAAACAAGAAGGCAAATTTTGGGGTGTTACAGCTGCTCCTATTCAATCAACTTGGTCCTGAAGGTATGATAGCAACGGCTGTCATGCGTTCAAAGGATTCACGGAGATTGAATACCAAAAGGAACCTAAAATTTGTAATCTTCAAAGGAGGGACGACTCCACTAGGGAACAAGCAATAAATGTTGCACTGTCAAAACACGTACGAGTGTTGGAAACCAATACAAACAATGTATTGAAATGTCATGAAATAAACACAAACGAGTGTTAACTATGCTGGGAATAAACAATGACGGATGTCAAGGAATCAAAGAAATCAGATACGGACGGGTATCGAAAAGGTACACGGACGGGTGTAAAAAGGTTCAATACGGACGGGTACTGAAAAGGTACACGGACGGGTGTAAAAGGTTTTAATACGGACGGGTATCTAAAAGGTACACGGACGGGTGCAAAGAGATCAATACGGATGGGTATCAAAAAGGTACATGGACGGGTGTAAAAGGTTTTAATACGGACGGGTATCGAAGAGGTACACGGACGGGTGCAAAGAGATAAATACGGACGGGTATCAAAAAGGTACACGGACGGGTGTAAAAGGTTTCAATACGGACGGGTATCGAAAAGGTACACGGACGGGTGCAAAGAGATCAATAAGGACGGGTATCGAAAAGGAACACAGACGGGTGTATAAGGTTTTAATACGGACGGGTATCGAAAAGGTACACGGACGGGTGTAAAAGGTTTCAATACGTACGGGTATCGAGAAGGTACACGGACGAGTGTAAAGAGTTTCAATATGGACGGGTATCGAGAAGGTACACGGACGGGTGTAAAGAGTTTCAATACGGACAGGTATCGAAAAGGTACACGGATGGGTGTAAAAGGCTTTTAATACAGACGGGTATCGAAAGGTTGTAAAGCAACTTTTATCAGGGATTAATCTCGCTAGGGAATGGAAGGCAACACGGACGAGTGTCATCAAAAGGTCAATACGGTCGGGTATTGAAGTCAAAGATTCAAACACAGACGGGTGCCGAAGGAAACACGGACGAGTGTCTGACGGTAAAAACCTTGAGGGGATAAACCAAGGGACCACCTGGACGAAGGGGTAAAAAATGAAATCATGGATTAACGATCCTGGCAAACAACTTTGCAAGGGAATGTCAAATACTGCTTTGAATGACTAAACCTACCACTTGTGGAATAAATTCGAATGATAGCTCCTGAAATTTGGCTTTCCTGACAAAGGAAAACCCAAACCTGGCTTATGCTTCAGATGCATATGTTTGAATTTTGTCGTAATGCTCCACGCGAAGTGGGAATGCTACGCCTTTAGGAGGATACCATGCAAAACAAATGCTTATGCAATGCAAAAAGACTGTCCCAGCGAAATAAACGCTGAGAACAGAAGCAGCTCCACCGAGGACGACAAACTAAATTGTCATCAAACCAAAGAAAATGCTGAGGAAAACTTCACCCTGCTAGGGAAGATCACTAATTCTGCTGGAGATGGACGAATCTCCGAGAGAATACCCACTCTATTGGGGGAGATCAACAACTCTGTTGGAGATGGAGGAAACTCCGAGAGGATACCCACTCAGCCGGGGAGGGAGATGAATACTGAAGATGGAAACTCCTCCGCCGGGGATCGCCAAATACTTCAGAACTTGGCATTGACGCCTGCCAAAAACGATTGGACTTAAGACCTGCTGGGGATACCAATCACCACCAGACTCTGCTTGGGGATAAACAAATGTTTCCTGACTAGCTGAGAAAAAAAAAACGACTGCCCCATACTCTGTGGGGAAACACCATATTTGATCAAAGAAGATGCTCCAGCAACTTCTGGCTACCTGCTAAGGAAAGATGAGCCAAATCACAACTCTGGCTGTGGGAAACCTCTTATATCCTGCTGAAGGGGACGATCCTCAACGACTCCGCTCGGGGAGTTACTTCTTTATACTCTGTTGAGGAAGAAGATCCTTGATACTCTGATGGGGAAGAGTAATAAACTGCTGAGGACGATCAGACTTCAAAGTTGGGAAGAGCTCTACTGGGGAGGTACATCTGTCATCCTGCAAAACCAACAAAAAGGTCTACGTGCAAAAATGATTACTTTGATTATCATCATAGTGACTGTCACCTAAGCAATTGCCACTATTTTCCAACTTGTTTCACAGAGCTCAACATTTTAGCATGTAATGTTTATCAAAAATATCGAACATTTTCACAAACAAAATAGGTAAAACAAAAAACAAAAGCTCTTTGACTGAAATGCAAACTTTATTGAATGATTAGCCTGTAAATAGGCATTTACATCTGGAAGCAATTCCTGAAAAGAGGTAATTGCGTAAAAAGCAAAAGAAAATACAAATGTCGGCAATATGGGGAACAGACATCCACCATGACTCGACTCAGCTATAACCCATATGACTTGATTATCCGCAGATATTTTGGCCTTTGAAGACGACTGACTGGACTGATTCCTTTCCTCCGAATGTTCCAAGTGTGAATAGTGATCACAGATCGAACGCGGATCGTAGTCTTTGCTTTTAAATCCCTAACTTTTTCCTGGATCGCCCTTTTCGGGTTTTCAATCCACCGGGATACCCATTTTTGCCAAAGTTACCTTTTCAGGTTTTCAACCTTGCGGGTTTATTCTTTTTTCCTTTTATCCCTAATTTTTGCCCGAACCTTTTCTTTTTATGGTTCGCCGGGATGCCCCATTTTTTCCTGAACCTTCTTTTTATGTTCAACGGGTCTCTTTTATGCAAAGTATTTTTTGACTACATCCGCGTTCACAGGGGACGTAAAATCTTCGCCATCCATAGTTGAGAGTAATAAGGCTCCACTAGAGAAAACCTGTCTTACTACATATGGCCCTTTGTAATTTGGAGTCCACTTGCCCCTGTGATCTGTTTGAGGAGGAGTGATCCTTTTCAGAACTAATTCACCAGTTTGAAAACACCGAGAACGCACTTTCTGATCAAATGCTTTTTTCATTGTGCTCAGATACAACCGGCCATGCGCAATGGCTTTCAATCTCTTCTCTTCAATGAGGTTCAGTTCATTCAGCCGGGAACACACCCACTCCGCTTCATCAACCTTCACGTCTGTCAGAATTCTCAAAGAAGGAATCTCAACTTCTAAAGGCAGAACTGCTTCCATACCATACACCAGTGAGAAAGGAGTTGCCCTAGTTGAGGTGCGTACCAAAGTACGATATCCATGCAAAGCATAAGGCAACATCTCATGCCAGTCTTTGTATGTCACTACCATCTTCTGCATAATCTTCTTTATATTCTTATTAGCCGCTTCGACAGCCCCATTCATCTTCGGACGATAGGGAGAAGAATTGTGATGCTCAATCTTAAAGCTCTGGCATAGCTCCTTTATCATCTTATTGTTCAAGTTCGAACCATTGTCAGTAATGATTCTCTCCGGGACTCCATACCGGCAGATGATGTCCTTCTTAATAAACCGGGCTACCATTTGCCTGGTGACGTTGGCATATGATGCTGCTTCTACCCACTTCGTGAATAATCAATAGCCACCAGGATAAAACGATGTCCATTCGAAGCAGTCGGCTCAATCTTCCCAATCTTGTCAATGTCCCACATGGCAAAAGGCCAAGGTGACGACAAAACATTCAGAGGAGTAGGCGGTACGTGCACCTTGTCAGCATAAATCTGGCATTTATGACATTTTCGGGCATATTTAAAATAATCAGACTCCATAGTCATCCAATAATACCCCGCTCTTAACATTTTTCTTGCCATAGCATGCCCATTGGCATGAGTACCAAAGGAACCTTTGTGAACTTCTTCCATTAACAGACCTGCCTCGTGTTCATCAACACAACGTAGCAAGAGCATGTCAAAGTTTCTCTTGTATAACACATCGTCTTTGTTCAAAAAGAAGTTTCCTGATAACCTCCTCAATGTCTTTTTATCCTTAGAAGATGCCCCAGCTGGGTAGTCCTAACTTTTCAAGAAGACTTTGATGTCATGATACCAAGGTTTGCCATCTGATACCCCTTCAACTGCCAATACAAAAGCAGACCTGTCCAAGCGCATGATTCTGATTGAAGGAGGTTCATTCCAACGATTCACTTGGTACATTGATGACAACGTTGCCAACGCATCAACCATCTGATTCTCTATCCAGGGAATGTGATGGAAGTCCACTCTCTTAAAGAAAGGTAACAACCTTCTGGCATAGTTGTTATACGAAACAAGATTTGCTTGACGAGTCTCCCATTCATCTATAATCTGATTAACCACCAACGCAGAATCACCATAAACATCGAGGTTCTTGATTCTCAAATCAATTGCTTCTTCTAACCCCATGATGCATGCTTCATACTCTGCCTCATTGTTGGTGCATATGAACGCTAATCGGGCAGTGAAGGGTATATGAGAACCCTGTGGAGTCGTAATGATTGCCCCGATTCTGTTACCATATGAATTAACAGCTCCATCAAAGGCCATCTTCCATTGAGATCCAATCTCACGTCCTTCATCAGGCAAAGGTTCTTCGCAATCCTTCTTCTTCAGATACATGATATGCTCATCCAGAAATTCAAACTTCATCGGTTGATAATCCTCAATTGGCTGTTTAGCAAGATATTCTGACAAAACACTTCCCTTAATGGCCTTTTGGGAAACATACTGAATATCGTATTCTGTCAAAACCATCTGCCAACGGGCTATTCTACCAGAAAGTGCTTGCTTCTCAAACACATACTTGATCAGATCCATCTTTGAAATCAAAAGGGTTGTGTGGTTTAACATATACTGCCTCAAACGCTTAGCGGCCCAATCAGTAAACTTTTTACTCAAGTAATAGATGGCGTGCTCTTTTCTACCTGACTCGTCTTGTTGACCAAGCACACAACCCATTGAATTCTCAAGAACCGTGAGATACATAATCAAAGGCCTTCCTGGCACTGGTGGCATAAGGACCGGAGGTTCCTGGAAGTATTCTTTTATCTTTTCAAACGCCTTTTAACAATTTTCATTCCACCTGACCGCTTGATCTTTTCTTAGCAACTTGAAGATTGGTTCACACGCGGCTGTGAGATGCGAGATGAACCTAGCAATGTAGTTTAATCTCCCCAAGAAACCACGAACCTCTTTTTCTGTCTTCGGCACAGGCATTTCTTGTATGGCTTTTACCTTCGCAGGATCAACCTCGATACCTTTTTCACTAACAATAAACCCCAGCAATTTTCCTGATCTCACCCCGAAGGTGCACTTGTTTGGATTTAACCTCAGTCTGAATTTTCTTAATCTTTCAAATAACTTCTGAAGATTTACCAAATGTTCTTCTTCCGTCTGTGACTTCGCAATCATGTCATCAACATAGACCTCAATCTCTTTGTGAATCATATCATGAAAGAGAGTCACCATCGCCCGCTGATAGGTTGCCCCTGCATTTTTCAATCCAAAGGGCATCACTTTGTAGCAGAAAGTTCCCCACGGTGTTATGAATGTTATCTTCTCCATGTCCTCTGGGGCCATCTTGATTTGGTTATACCTAGAGAAGCCATCCATGAAGGAAAACACAGAATACTGAGCAGTATTGTCAACTAACACGTCAATGTGAGGGAGTGGGAAATCGTCCTTTGGGATTGCTCTGTTCAAATCCCTGTAATCAACATACATCCTGACCTTCCCATCCTTCTTAGGTACATGGACGATGTTAGCAACCCATGGAGGATAATTTGTTACGGCAAGAAAACCGACATCTAGCTGTTTCTGAACCTCTTCCTTGATTTTGACAGACATCTCCGATTTAGTTCTTCTCAACTTTTGTTTGACCGGAGCACAACCTTCTTTAAGTGGTAGCCGGTGTACAACGATATCAGTATCGAGCCCAGGCATGTCTTGGTAAGACCAGGAGAAGATATCCACATACTCACGGAGCATTTCAATCAATCTTCCCTTGACACTGTCTTCCAATGAAGCCCCTATCCTTACTTCCTTTCTGGCGTCCTCGGTTCCCAGATTCATAATCTCAATTTCCTCCTGATGAGGTAGGATGACTCTCTCCTCTTGCTTCAACAATCTGGCCAACTCTTCGAGCAGTTCACAATCTTCGTCAGTCTCTTCTTCAGCCTGATAGATTGGATTGTCAAAGTCATTCCTAGCTATAGCTGAGTCATGATCGGTGTCATCTGAACAAAAAGACCTGCATGATTGATGAGGTATATTTTATTATGTATGCAACAAAAGAGACACATTGCCATTTTGATGTGGGTTTTTAATGCATAAAATAAAAAACAAAAAAATAGAGATCAAAATATTTGAGTGTGAAAAGTCTTTTATTGATGATAAAGCAAAACATGCAACAGTTAAAAGCGCTACAAATAAAATCACTACGTCTAGGGCAGAACGCAGGATTAACATAATAGGAAAACAAAGCAATTACTCGAAGCCAGTCACTTGAATGACTTTCTCGGAAGACCAGTTGCACAGACTTTCTCCCGGGACGCAAGGGCGGATCTAGCTATCCATGTCACAATCACTTTCCCCTTCTTCCTCAATGGCATTAACTCTGTCGAAGAAAACACCGGCACTAGTGAAACGGACTGGGCCATAGAATTTGGGAGGATCCCCGTCTCTCCTGGATGGCTTGTATCCCAATCCATAAGTATCCCTCTTCTCCTGAACTTCAACCACCTGGCCCCACCTCTGTGAGCTACCAGCTTCAACCACAACTTTGGCGTCTTTAAACGAAGACATAGAAACCTCAGGTTGATCTGCCACTGCAGGCTGCTATGTAGTCTCAGACTGGACAACCTCTTTTGAAACCTTCACCTTCTCAAACCCTGACACAACGTCTCATAGATTTCACCATCCACTTCCACGTATTTGAAGGTTGACAGCTGACTAATCATTATGTCCTCCTCCCCGCACACCGTCACTACGTGACCATCATCCATGTATTTCAGCTTTTGATGTAAAGTGGAGGTTACAGCGCCTGCACCATGGATCCAAGGACGACCCAACAAACAACTGTACGCTGGCTGAATATCCATTATATAAAATGTTGCATCAAAGATTTCCGACCCAACCTTGATCGGAAGCACAATCTCACCAAAGACAGATCTCTTCGAGCCATCAAAAGCTCACACCACCAAGTCACTTGGTGTACAAATAAGTCCCCTGATATCTAACTTCATTAATGCTTTCTTTGGAAATACATTCAACGATGATCCAGTATCAACCAATACATGTGACATCAGTGAACCACGACACTCAATCGAAATATGCAGGGCATTATTATGATTCCTCCCAGCAGGAGTCAAATCAAGATCTGTAAAACCTAAGCCATTACCCGCATTCACGTGCACTACAACCTCTTCCAACTGGTTAACAGAGATCTCTTGAGGAACATAGGCCGCATTCAAAACTTTCAGAAGAGCATTCCTATGAGCTTCAGAGCATAACAACAAAGATAGAATAGAGATCTTGGACGGGGTCTGATGTAACTGGTCCATGATCTTGTAATCACTTTTTCGGATGAGTCTCATAAACTCCTTTACATTTCCAAAAAAAGCATCATCAACCGGCTTTACTGTAGAATCAGTAATCACTGGAGTCTGAACAGAACCATCCATTTCCTGTTTTCCCTATCTTGCTTAGAAGTACTGGGTTGATCATTAACAGGGGTAAGCACGCTACCACTTCTCGTTATAACATCAGCTTCAACCTTAACCTCTGAACTAGAACTCACTGGTAAAGTAGTCAATAATTCCTGCTTTTGTCCATTGACAAACACCTCTGCGCCGTAATTCTAGGTAATAGCCTTAGAACTTTCATACGGAATGGGTCCAGCCCTTGTGATAATGACTGGAGGTGGCCTTGCCGGACCATAAATAGTAATCGTTTTGAACGGAATGGTGACAGTAGCAACCTTCTCACTGACAACTTCTTCTTGCTGATTACCTCTATCAAACTGTAAACAACCCTCATTAATCATACTCTGGATACCCATCTTCAACGAATCACAACCATTATCCTTCGTCAAACAATCTGAATAGTTCTCATCACAACCCGGATAAACGCCACCCTTCAATAACCTGTCTTTAACCACAGCCAGCGGAGTCTTCAGCTCCTCAACATCCATGATCAAATTCAAAGCTTCACATTCCTCAATTATCGCATTCACCCTCGGCCCGCTGTGGTCAGGCATCGGGTTTTGAATAACATTGGGCCCAACATTCGAGAAATTGATAGCCTTGGAGTCTACAAGGTCTTGCACCTTGTGATGAAACACGTTACACTTCTCCACAGTGTGCCCCGAAGCACCAGAATGAAAATCACAGTGTGCGTTAGCATCGTAGCCTCGTGGGAGTTCCCCTGTTGGTGGAGCCAGGGTACGGAGCTCAACTAGACACAACTGTAGCAAATGTTGCAACAACTGTGCATATGACATTGGTGGTTGATCAAAATGCCTCTCTGCATTCCTTTGTCTATTCTGATACTGGCCCTGCTGCCTGTTCTAATTAGCATTATTCCTCTGTTGCTGTGGTGGAGGTAACGTTGCTGGGATAGTTACCGATGCTACTTGTTGATTATTGCCCTGACGCTGTTTCCCCTTTCCCCTGTGAGATGATACTGTGTTGGCCTCTCCTTTCATCTTATAACCATCAAACGGCTTCTTTCCATGCCCAGAGGACGATCCGTCACCACTAGAAACTTTTCCAGCCTTAATTCCAACCTCTACCTTCTGTCCGATAGCAATCACATCTGCAAACTTGCCTAGAGAACAAGGCAATAGCTTCTCATAATAATGCTTAGGTAGTGTGTCCATAAACATATCCAACATCTCTTTTTCTAGCATTGGTGGCTGTACCCTAGCCGCCAATTCACGCCACCTTTGCGCGTATTCTTTGAAACTTTCATCATTTTTCTGGGACATGCTCAATAGCTGAGTTCTGTTGGGAGCCATGTCTGTGTTGTATTGGTAATGCTTAATAAAGGCTGCAGCTAGCTCTCTCCAAGTACGAACATCTCTACTCTCCAGTGCCATATACCATTCCAAAGACGCGCCAGACAGGCTGTCTTGGAAAAAGTACATCATTAGCTTTTCATCTTTGGCATGAGCAGCCATCTTCCTGGTATAAGCCTTTACATGAGTTCTCGGTCAGGTAGAACCATTATACTTCTCTAGTGTAGGAATCTGAATCTTGTGCGGAATGACAATATCAAGGACCAACCCTAGGTCGTCCAAATCTATTCCCAGATCATCCTGTTTCACAACCCCCTTCAATTGCGCCTTAATTAAACAGATCCTCTCATCACTGACCACAGGTAGGCCAGCGTCCAAGCTTCTGACTGAAAAAACATCATCTTGTTGATCATCAATACGATGGCCATGGATAGCTCGAACAGTGCTTCCTTCTCCAACCACTGAAGGAATACCACCCTGTCCACCAGCACCAGTGATAGGAATGTTGATACCAGCACCACCTCCGCCCGGAGGAATAACACGATTAAGAAAACCACTGTGTAAGATACCATTTTCATCAACCTGCGACACCAAAGGCTGAACTAGAGTTCTGAACTCATTCTGACTCTGCACCACACCTTGCATCATCTCCATGAATTGATCGATGTGAGCTTGCATAACTGCCATGTCTACCTGAAATTTGTCCATCACTCTGCTTTGATTAAGCCTGGTAGAATACCGATGAGTTGGCTGATCAATCCTTACTGACAAAAAAGAGAGAGCATAAGAAAACCAGAGAATCCGAGATAACCTGCAATGCAAAAATGATTATGATTATGCAAATGCGAATGCAAAAATGCAAACAAATATATTTGAACATTTCCAGGACACATCCGCTTTGATTCCATTCCATGAAACCGGGCAAGGGATTAGACACACTATCAAAAAATAAATCCGAACCCAGAAATACCACCGTATCAAACCACAGGGACAAACCCTCTCTGAAAAACAGAAATGCCAGAGCACAGATAGTTAAACCAAATATTCCATTATCGAAAACAAAGTAGTTCCTACAGACAAAATCAAGCATAATCAAAGGTGACTCCATCAACAAACCTGATGGTAATCCCAAAAAAGATAAACAACAAAATCAACTACAAATCAATTCCAAACAAACTAGCTTCAACTTCCTCAAGAAGGTCCACAGTGTCGAGATGTATAGGTTGCTTTATCAGCCCTTTGATCAACTTGTTTCTTTTTGCAATCTCTTGGTTCAATTTAACAATCTGCTCTTCAGCGTTGTTCTCCTCGCGCCTCGACTTCTTGACCTCGGCTTGCAACTTGAGCTCTTCAATTTCCTTCTGTGCTTCTTTCCACTTGGAAAAGTAACGATCTTTCCTTACTTTCACAGCCTGAAGTTCTTCTTTCAGTTCTCCATTCTCAATCTTAACCTCCTCCCACATATCCTGATACGTGGCAAGCTTGTCTTCTGCCTCAGTCAAAAGCTTCTTGTTTTTCCTTTTAGCTTTTCCTGATGATTCAGCAGCCATATTGACCTTTTTGAAGTGCTGAGCTCTGTCGGCAAAATCCTTCTCTCTTTTTTCTAGATGCGCTGTCATGTCTTGAACTTTCCATTTCAACTCCAAGTTGTCATGTAGAGCATTTTGTAGCTGACTACTCATATCAGAGTTTTCTATCCTCAGATCAAATACCAACTTTCGCTGCTTGTCGAATTCTTCGAGTGGTACGGTGAGTCTTTCTTCCACAATCTCTGGATACAAGGGAGGCGCCCGATCAAAAGGTAAATAGAACTCTTCTACCCTCTTCTTTACCCATTCAACATATGGGGCGAAAGCTTGCTTATTGGGTTTACCCAAAACGGTCTTACCTATCTTCTGTCTGTTGAGCCAAGCTTCAGAAGCTTCTTGTGCAATAGCCACACCATCAGTCATATGAAAATACAAAGATTCTTCCAAATCTTTTCCAGCTGGAGGATCTTTTAGGGCGTAAGCAAACCGCTTGATAGCCAAAGACGGGTTGTAGTTAATACCTCCTTTTCTTCCGATCAAGGGTACATTAGGATACTTGCCACAGCTATGCAAAATATCAGTCCCCAATAATCCCTTATCCACCCAAAGAATATCTTTAGCAGCTAGGCCCATCAGACGCTTAATCCACTCTAAAGAAGTCTTTGAATCCACGAAAGCACCTGACCGGGGTAAACGTTTGGCAAACCACTTGTAAAAAGAGATGCGCAACAACAAACCACCCCACCTCGTCTTTTCTCATTCCTGTTGTATAGGGCGTAGTGGAGATCACCTAACAAAGTTGGCACCGGATTCTGAGCTGTAAATATCTGAATGGCATCCGTATCGACAAACTCATACTCATTAGGGAATAACACAATGCTATATATACATAGAGCCAATATTGCATTGAAAGCCTTCCACCTCTTCTCCTTAGCTTCTTCTCGAGCCCTCTTCACCAAGTACTCCAAGTGATAGCCTCGAGATTTTCCCTTCTGAGAAAAGTCAGCCTCCACTGTCGATTTGCTCAAATAAAGAGCCTCAGCCACTGCTTGGAAATCACAATCTCCTTGGGAACCACAGAAAGGAACACCTTCTTTGACAGGAATCCTCAAAATGTTGGAGTACTCTTCCAGGGTAGGAACCAACACATAATCTGGCATCACAAAGCACCTCAAGGAAGGATCATAAAACTGCATCAAGGTGTGTAGCCCATTATATTCATATTCACTGAGGCTCCGAACCAGGGATAATATCCAACCATACTTCTCTTCAAAGACTCTCAAAACTTCTAGACCAGCCATACTCTGTAAACTGTTCAATGGACCAAGAGTGATCTTTGGGAACTTGTAGACGATGATGTGCTTCTTACCCCTCTTAGTGTCCATCCCTATGAACGCACTCTGACTGGAATCAAAAGACTGGATGCTACCTGGAAATGCAAAAACATGAATGTCAAAAAAATGGAATGCAATGTGAAGCATGGGATCAAGGTATCCACACAAACTGGCTGCACTGTGCTGACTGAACAATTCAAGGCTCTGTACCAAAACCCAGAACAAAAACAACCACAGTGATAAAACTAGAAAACCAGGTAGGTTGAAGGTCAAGGTCACCTGCAAACCTGCAAAGACCCATCCCTCTCACATGTGGGTACTAAGATCCTCAGTATCCCGGGCTCTCAGGTCGAGAAATGATGATACGTTCACCATTTCTGGTTTAGCATCATCATCAATCGAGGAGGCCTCAACTGATTCACCAAAACGAAAGGTCCTCAGCTTCTGGCACTGAGGTCGAGAATCAATAGTACATTCATCCCTCGGGGTACAGTACTATTGCCAATCGAGGAGCGCCTCCACTGATTCACTTTCAAAAAAAAGATCCTATGGCAAGTTCCCAACATTGGGTCCTTGGGTCGAGAATCGTAATGGGTTTGCCATTTCTAGTCTGCCATTATCGTTCTCGGGAGAAGTGTTGTTACTGAGTCCTCGGGAATGGTCATCAGAGTCGACAGTTCCTCAAGAGAATAACTACTGGCCTGTATCAACATACAGTAGCAGATATCTCTCGATAGAACCTCGTCTGACTGTGGGGATCGTGATCACCCGCACGTGGCCAACACCACGGGAGCGTCACGCCTGCCCACACTAAAATCTATGTGTATGCTCAAGCCTGGGTAGTGGGCTTATCTCTTAGAACCTCCCAACCTGCCAAACAGAAAACCAGCACAGCGCAACACAGTCCAGCATAACAGTGAAAGGTAATGCAGTAAAATGCGGTAAAAATAGTAAAGCAGTAAAGAAAAAATATAGTAAACAACAATACAGTAATATAAAACAAAACAAAGCACCACAAAAACAAACACCCAATGAAATAAAACAAACAAGCGCTAGGATTGACTCGCAAAAGGGGATGGACCAGCAAGAGGTCAACCTTTCCCCAGCAGAGTCGCCAGCTGTCGCTCCCGAAAGATTCGCATCCAACGGTACAAATACGTGAGTGGCGCGGAAAAAAATAGAGTCGCCAGCAATGTGTATTTATCCCGGGAGAGGGAAAGGAAACACTGCATAAACCTGAGGGAAGGGAAACAACATGGTCTCACGACCAAGAGAAACGGGTACGGGACTCGGTTACGCGAAGGGAAGGTGTTAGCGCCCAACACGTCCATCGTACTAGATGGGATCCACACTTGTTGTCCGCGTCAAAGGGTGTCGTCATCTGGAGCTCCACTGCTACAGGACCGGAGAAGAAACGAGAACGGAAAGAACGGAGAACGAAGAAGAAAGGAAAAAAAGAAGTGACTCGATAGGACATTATTGTTGCCCTAGGCCTACGTACTCCCTCAGTGCGATGGGAAAGTCAGAGTCAACGTAGTTTGAACGGGAACTGTGGGGGAAAGTTGCTCGCCAAGACAATCGTTGTCTTGTGCCTACATATCCTTAATCGAACGAGAGAGAGGAATCAGAGCTAATGTAGTTCGTGGGTACGACCACGGATGGGTAAGTGTTTTTTACGTGAGCGACGAGCTCTTTTCTGAAAATGAAGTTGAAACCCAACAATCCCGAAGGATAAAAAGATTTGAATTTGTTTTGTGTTTTTTAGACAGAAGTGTTTTAAGTTAGTCCATAACTTGCATTGCACCAAAGTCTATGACATAGGAAAAAATACTTCGCGTATCGTCCCCAACAGGACGTACACTAGGTACCCTAGAAGAATGAAGGGAAACCCCTCACTCCTCACTTACCACGCTTAAGACTCGTGCGCAATACACTTTATCTTTATTAAGTGTTTTCAAGAAGTTTTGAGATGAGAAGAGAGAAGACACAAAGGAAACTCTAAAGGGAAACTAAGAGTCCTAATGTTATCATGCATGGGTAACCTATGGTTAGTGAGGTTTAGGAGAGACGACTACCTAAAACCTAATGCTAATCCTACTCCAAGCTTAATCAAAAATTAAGTTGGACTAGGTAGCTCTAAGGGAAAAGAATCCAAGACTTAATCAAGTCTTGAGATTCATGGGATGAGAAAGAGTGAGAGAGAAGAAAGAAGCATCTTAAATGCTAAAGCAAACACAAGTATGAAAGCTTAAGAGAGAAAGGAAAAGTTATAATGTGGATAACTATCCACATCCCATTCACTTACCATTAGCCCCTACATGGTTAGCAAAAACAAACATAAGCAACAATAAGACAAATGAAACTCAAACAAGTCACAACCCAAAGAGAAATGGTTACAAACCAAATGAAACTCATCCAAGTCAGAATGTACACCTCAAAGGTGACCCATAATGTTTACCAAACAAGATCAAGCAAAGAGAATGCAAACAAGAGGCAAAACATCCAAGAAGATCATCAAAGAAGGAGTAGAAGAAGAATGAGTGGATATGCAAGGTGATCATGCAAGAATGCTTCAAATAAAATCAAAGTCAGAATGTGGATGACCTAAAGATGTTCCTAAACATGCTATACAAGTGTCACATAAGGCATACAAGCAAGTATCCAAGCATTAAGAATCATTAGAAGAAGGAGAAGGAAGCATGTAAGTGAAACATGTTAAAGGATGCAAAATGAAACATGAATAGCATATGACATGAATGAAAAGCTCCAAGGTCAGAAACATACATCAAATGAAGTGCAAAGGAATGATATGGCATGGCATACACAAACCAAACACAAACCAAGAAGAGGCATAGATGAGAAGAAGTGAGAAGATAAGTCAAAAGAGGCATGTAAATCAAACATTGAACATGTGCACAAAATAAGTAACAACCTCACACCAATGACCTATAATTGCAATCAAATGACCTATAATGATTCAAACATGGTTTATGAAGTCAAAGGAAACAACCTCATACAATGGCACAAGTGCCTTCTCAAGCAAGTAATTCAACATGATCAAAGATGTGCATAAAAGAAGACCTCAAACAAAGAGCAATCAAACAATTATCAAATCATCTTCAAAAATTACCAAATTAATTCTTAAGACTCCTCAACCAGGGGCAAACAACATGTTAAAAGTTCATGCAAAAATTCTCAAGATAAGCCCTTCAAACAATCATGCAAAGTCACATGGGAATTATGAACTAATATGCAAAAGAGAGGGACCAAAATGCAATATTAAATGACCTTAAAAATATGAGAAAAAAGTTTTTAAGGACCTCAAGATATTGATGAAACAATGCAAAAATAATGGGTTCAAAATGTTTTGTAGATGATGAGAAATAAAATCAGCAAGTTAAGGTGTGCATATATGAAACAAATTCAAAAGAAATTAATCAAACAATTAATTAAGATGCACAAAATAAAATAAAAATGGAAAATAAAATTTTGAAAAATTTTATAAAATGCCAAAGATGATCCACAATTTTTTTCATAATTTTTGGATGCATTAAACTAATGTTAAAAATTAAAAATGCAAAATGAAACAATTACATAAAATAAAATGGAAGAAAATAAACCAGGGGTGCAACATTAGCAATATTCACGTTCAAAAATATACATGGGCTCAACAGGGGGGTTCAGAAAGCAAGTCCAGTCCAAATAGCTCAATCAGCGAAGTCAACAGGTTTACATGGCATTCAGTCAAAAATCTTGACTCACACACACCATAGGATTGATCCAGCATGCTACATTCAGTCAACAAAATCAACAGGTAATCATGATGAGAGGTTCAGATCCACACACACATGCTAACAATGATACACGCGCACACACATGATTGATCAGAAATTAAAAAGAAAGCACGTGATAAGCACATGAAATTTTAATGTGCTGGCAGGCTAATGACCATCAGATCCAATCAACGCATGGTAATCAGTCAACAAATCAAACGTTATGCAAGATATGTGGTCCAGATCAAAGCGCATGGTAACAATGGTGAGGATGTACACACACATATTAAAAATGGAACCAATAAAAAACACGTGAAATTAATGTGTTGGCACATTGTGAGCCATCAGATCTGGACATGGACGGTCCAGATTTCATCACCTTCATTGAAACCTCAGGCCACCTGAAAGTGTACCAGACGCCGGAGCCCTAGCTCCGATCGTCTTCTCCGGTGAAGACCAACATAAACTTTTCCAGAAATCACACATGAGTACATCATCTTAACCAGAATTCAACAAGGATCTCAAATATCATGTCCATTTCACCAAAAGATCAACATACAAGTCAAGTCGAAAGAAATAAGTTTGGATCTAAAACTTTCAATCTCAAAATTCAAGCAATTCACACGTCCAAAATTAAATCCAAACATATCAGCATCATCAGTGAACATCATAGATCATCATGCAAGCTTAAAATTCAAGTTATATGATCATGAAAAGTGAGTTAACCTGAAGATTGCAGAGCTCGAAATACACCAAGAAACCCTTCCAAAAGCTGCAGATCTTCCTCTTTTGAGCTCTATTTGCAAAATAAATGCAAATAGAGGCTTGAATCTGGCTAGATCTAAGACTTTGAACTTGAACCAATTTGAAATCAACTTGATGCAAACCTTGCTCAGAGCTTCAAATGATGGATGATTCTTGTTCTATGGAGTGTGTAGATCAAGAATATGAAAAGAAATCTTCAAAAACCCTTGTGGAAAGAGAGATTCGAAGAGGAGAAAGTGTGAATGAAATTTCAAAATCTGAGCAAATGAGAGTGCATGACCTAGTAGTGAGGGCATGAGTTAGCTTATATACATCCCATTAGACCTCTGATCATAATTAGCAATTGATTAATCCCTTGGTTAGTGAGTTTGGATGGTTTATGCCAAAATGCATTTTGTGATACCACCACTAATCTACACGTGCATTCCCATGCTTTCTATGATGGATCACTCATATTTCATTTGCTAATCACACCTGAATTGAATTTGGGCCTTGAAATGTCTTGATTTGTGAGTTTTGATGCTTCTTGCAAAAATGTACTTTGTGAAATAAGTGAGGTACAAGTCATGAAATGGAGTGAAATAAAGGTCAAAAATGGTTCTCATGGAGTGTACTTTGATGTTGTAATGTGACATGAAGCAATAGAACCAAATATAGGTCAATATGAACCAAAATGCAAAGGGTGTAAAAATGACACCATAAGAAAACCCTAAAAAGAACCTTGCATTGTTTTGACCATAACTTGAGTTCTACAAATGATATTGAAACCATCAAGTACTTTTTGGAAATGGGAGAGAAAGATCTTCAACTTTCATGTTGGAGGAAAATTAATTTGAAGCTTCCTTGATGATTAAAAGTCAAGTTGAATGTGGTGAAAAAACTGCCAAAAATGAAAAGTTCTCATTATAGGTCATTTTCCAAATTTAGTAACTTTTGCACAAACTCTTGATTCTTGAAGAATGATGTCATCCATGCTATTCCTTAACTTTTGGGAAACATGATTTGGACCCTTCAAAACCCATGGTTGACTTTCCTTTTGAACTGTTGACTTTTGCTTACTTCACAAGTAACTGATCCACTGAACATCTTCCACAATGAACCACTAGCCAAGTCTCTATCCATGAACACTTGTGAGCATATGGAATACCATAAGAACATGCTTGAATCCACAAAGCCCTTCAAGAAGTCCTTTGAGTCAAAAACCCTAATTTGGACCATCTGATTAGGAGAGAAAGATTCACTTAAAATCTCTTGCCAATCTTGATCTTATGAAGATGTGATGAACTCCTCAAACCACCTTGAGGCTTGAGACTCCTTTGAAATGAACCAAGTACCTTGATCCCGTGCTAAGAACCAATGCTATGCACAAATGCTAATGCAAGAAATGCAAAGAAACATAAGCCAGTTAGCTAAAAACAAGAAGGCAAATTTTGGGGTGTTACAATGTGTTTTAACCCCCTGTTTAGTTTTGTGTTGTTCTTTACCCTTGTGGTGAAAATACTCTGGTAGGGACTGATGAGTTTTAGTTGTTGCTTGTGTTGAAGGATGACATAGTCGACCTTCTTCGTTGTTTATCTTTTTGCGTTGTTTACTTTTTTGTGTGTCCCTATGATAATGTAACACTGAGATGAGAATACCTTATTTTGTTTTTATGTGTTGTTGAATTAACTAATTTATGATTAAATGAAGTCAATTTTTATTTATGAGACAATTGGAGTTGTTTTGCAGATTATTTTTCGCTATTATTTTGATTTGAAATTATTATGCTGAGAAATGTGGCACACTTTTTTATTAGTTTATTCTGTATGTTTTATAAACTAAGTGTTTAGGGTTTGCGGTGTTACATAGTTAGTATCAGAGTAGGTTGGTCAATTTGGCCTAGATTTTGTGAACTTATTTATACCACGGTGTGCGACATGTGTGTGAACACTATCGATACTTGTTTTTGTTAACCGTTATTTACTTTACTGCTATAACTGGTTCTAATGGCTGGTTGCGCGCGAAGAAATGGTGTAGATGTTAAAGGTTCCAAGTGTGTGAAGTTTGAAAGTGGTCTACTTCCTGAGATCAACCAGTTCATCGAATCTCAAGAGATTCGTCGTTTCTCAGTACTGGTCAACATTTGTAGAATTTATGATGAGGATAGTAGAGTTAGATCTACTCACTACAAGAGTGTGAGCGAGAAAAAGAATGGGAATTAGAATCATGGTAAGCCTTATATAACTCCAGTTGCTAAGGGAAATCAGAAGTTCCAAGAGAAGACCACGAGCTTGAGTGGAATAAGTGGGGGAGGCATTTTGATGACACCAAAACACACCACATATTTGGCTCGACTTGAACATTTTTATAGATGTTTTATTGTCATTTCTAGTGTTATACTAGTATTTTGTCTGTATTTCAGGTACATAGCCCAGAGAGAGGCATATTTGAAGAAACAGAGCGAAACAGAGGAAAAGCGGTGAAAAAGGATAAGTTTACACACACAGCGGCCAAGATGGCGCTCGCCATGGAGGTAGCCATGTGGTGAATGACCTGTCCCACGTGCCAACGGTCATAAAGACCATTTCCTGGAGCTTTGTAAAGCTGGCGGTCGCCACCCCTACATGGCGGTCGCCATCTTTGGTTTTGACGTCCTAGTTAAATGGCAGTTGGAGAATCACCCCACTATTCCCTTTTTTCCCTCACACGAATTCTGAAGTGGTTACTTGATTTCCAAGGCTTAGTAATAGTATAAATAGGACTTAGTTTTCACATTTTTGAATCATCCAAGCTTAGCTACAACTTAGGCAAAAATTCACTGTTAGAAGCAATAATTCTTCACACCTGAGGGTTATTGCACCATTGTTGTATTTGAGTTTGGAGCACTTTATATTATCATTTTTTATCTTGCCGCCATTTACATTACGCCGAAGTTATTTCCTGTATCAGATTCAAGTCTCTGATTAGAGCAGGTTCTTATTAATTTCAGTTTATTTACATTCCCGTTTCTTTACTTTATCGCACCGCTTTACTTTCTTTACTTTATTGCACCGTTTTAATTTGTTTACTTTTTCGCATCGCTTTACCTTGTTTACTTTTACCGCACGCCCTTTATCTTAATCAAACCACTAATCATGTTTAATTCCTTTTTTCAAACAAAAGAAAAAATGTTTACCGTAACCATGTCCGACTAATTTTTTAGTGCTGGAATGTGAGGACCGTCGATTTGATGGTGCTCCATATGTTGTTTCTATAGAATTGCTCTTGGGATTGTTTTGGTTCTAATACAATTTTTCCGTAATCAATTTGATCAGTTACTACTTGTCATACCCCAAATTTTGACCACTAAGATTTCCCATCATTGTGCAAATCATTGCCACAATATGGATGAACTTTCACACTTATCAGTCTCCCCAAAGATGGGTGAACATTCACTACAATCAAAGGATTAGGGTTTTTGAGCCCTCTCAGGGCACTTAGACAAAGGATCAATTAATAAATAACATGATATTCAACTTTCCTAACCTCTCAAACCCCCACAAAGGATCAAGGGGACTCCCACATCAAGAATCAAGCACAAGGTTGCCACATTCCAAGTGGATCAAGCCTCGAGATCGCCAGTGTCACCAAATTAGGGTTTTGGTCGACCAAGGCCTCCAGATGGAAATTTTCATCTGGGCATGAGCCAATGCTTCAAAGAACAACCCAAGATACTCCAAGGGACCTCATGGACCCAATCATCAAGTCAATTTAACCTCAGGGGTTGCATTTACCAAAAATCAGGAATTAGGGTTTCTTGACCTAATTCACCCCTAAGTTGGCTTTTGGGACAAGGCTTGAGCCAAAACCTCAAGACATGATTTGAGGGTCTCTAATATACTACATTGATCCATTTGCAACAATGGATTGATCCAAGAAGCTTGATTCACAAGTTTCAATTTCATCTGGACCACAGTTAGGGTTTTGAGAAAAAAGTCAACTGTGCCTTGGACGTTTGACCAAGACATGCTCCCAAACCTTGGGACATAAGTCAATACACCCTATAACACCTATGGAATCCACCCATTAGGTTTTATTTAGGTCAAGGACTTGATTTCATAGAGGATCGCATAGTTTAGATTTCATCTGTTGAAAAAGTCTACTGTACAAAAAGTCAAAGTTTATTTTTTGGTCAACCCAAGTTCCTTAACCCTAAAACAATGTTAATATGTGATTTGAATCATTATTCATCAAGAAATATCAAAGAAAATGAGTTAACTTGTAAAAGGGGTAACCATAAAAAACTTAGAATTTTTCTAAGTTATGGAACAAAGTGGCTAGGGTACCAACTTCCAAGGACCATAACTTGAGATCCAAGCAACCATTTTAGATGGTCCAAAGCTGGATTTGTAGCTCTCATGGCATACTTTAAAAGTGTCAACTAGACCTCATTCCAATTCCTCATGAATTTTTAGTTATGGAGTGATCAAAGTGGCTGAAAACATGAAAATGCCCAAGAACTCCATCAAACTCCACCTGAGCTAGAGGTTATGACAGCTGCAACATGCCTTGCTGCAAACTGTCTTCGCAAGGCAGATTTGTGCATAAGGGCTCGATTTGATCAAATTGTGCAACAACAAGCATGGTTATCCATCTACACACCTCAAGGGGGAACAACCAAGGGACAAGCACTGATCTACCAGCCTCCCAAGTCCAAGATTCCACAAGTAGCCATGGCAAACCTAAAAAGCTAAAGATGCCTCAAGACTCCAATTTTGTTTTGGGACATTTAATGGATGCATAGAGTTGGCATGTATTAGTCCATGATCAGCCAAATGAGTCAAGATAAGCTCATACAACAGAGGACCTAAGCCTACAAAGTTTGGCACAAGTCAATGGCTAGAGGAGACCCTTGATTAAAGAATTAAGGCATTCAACACAATCTGATCCAAGCTGCCAAACACTATTGATGCCAAAACAAATGTGCCCTACTATAAATAGAGCTCATTTGTGCTCAAATTAAGTACACCAAAGGTCCTAAACAGATGCCTTTCTCAGAATCACCACTTTCACTCCAAATTTACCTTCTAACTCAAGTCACAATCGGGTTTTGAGTTTGAGAGCAATTCCAACCAAACCAATCACCCACACACCTCACATATAACATATGGAAGTGATCCAAACTCTTACATAACATCTGGAACATTAATTTCACAAAATCACCAGCCACTTACACAAGCTTTTAGCAGATTTGCAGTTGAGGTGCCATATCAAGTTCCAGCTCAATTCAAACCTCTCCAAGCATTCAGACACATTCCATATGGTGTAGGGAAGTTGTTCAGATCATCACAACTCATCTGTAACACCTCCAACTCAAAAATCAAATTGCTCTTGCTACCACGACATTCAAGTAAGCCTAAACTTGGTCATCTCATGATTCATGCATATTTCCTCGCACAATAATTTTGCCATGTGTTCATAATCATGTATGGAGTGTTTCCCCTCAATTGATTGCTTTGTATGAATCGTGTATGGAATTTTTTAGCTTTCATGCAGAAATTAGGGTTCTTGAGGTTTCTCTTTGATTTCTCATTCCATACTTAAAATAAATGAAATTAAAGACCATAGACATGATCGTGAGTTGAAAACGAGCAGATTGATATGTGGATTGTGTGTTTTCATCGAGTATTCAGTGAGATTGATGAGAAAATGCAAATCAGGCAAAAGCAGGGCACGCGGGCAAGAACAAGGTGTTCTTGGCGCCCTTTTTCAAACTTTTGAATTTTTGAATTTTTATTATTTTGTTTAATTAATTCAAAAATTAATTTCTCTCTGAATTTTAATGATTTTGAGTTGATTCTTTTTTTCAAAATTCACAAAAATGTTAAAATATTTTATTTTACAAAAATTTCCCAAAAATATTTTATATTTCATATATTTGATATTTTTGCAAAGAATTAATTTTTATTTGTTTTTTAACATTTTAAAATTTTTCTTTCTCTTGATTTTCCAAACTTGAATGGTTTTTAATCATTTTGTGGATAAAAACATGATTTTTGAGACATTAACCCAAAATCACAACTCATTTCTCACATGTTTTCAATGATTTTATTAATTTTTAATCGAAATTAATTCCATTTTTTTTAACAAAATTAGGGTTTTGATTGATTTCACCCTCATGAATCTTTTTCAAAACATTCTTTGGGCCTCTTGATAGAGTGTAAGTCCCACCTCTTTGTAAATAAAATAATTTGGGCCTCAGCGTATTGTATAAGTCCCGATACAGTTTCAGAAATTTCGACGAGATCGTCGTTTTCAAACTACTTTCACATGGGCCTACCCTCGTGTTGTAAGTCCCATTTCTTTTCTTTAAATAATCTTTGGGCCTCTAATAGAGTGTAAGACCCATCCCTTGTACATGAAAACCATTTTTGGGCCTCAGATATGGTATAAGTCCCTCTGTACTTTTCAAAACCCCGGTGCGATCGTCGCCTTTTTAACAAAAATCATCTGGACCTATCCTTGAGTTGTAAGACCCATACCTTTGTACAGAAAACCTTTTGGAACTCAGTCATTTTATAAGTCCCAGTACAATCTTCGAAACAACGGTGTGATCACTGTTAAACCTTGGGCCTCTCCTTGAGTATAAGCCCCAACAATCTTTTCAAAAACAACTTCCCTTTTGATTTAGGTTCAAATATACAGTTGTTATCAAAACTTTCTTTAATTTCTTTGAACAACTAACAATACAGCATGGAAGCTTGCTCACCTGTAAGTTTTATCCGCTTTCATTTACTTGCTTTAATATATATAACAGTATTGTGGGAAGCTGCTCCACTGTAAGTCTTCTTTCATTCTGTTAAATACATGTCATATATATATATATATATATATATATATATATATATATATATATATATATATATATATATATATATATATATATAATTGTATTGTGGGAAGCTGCGCACTGTAAGTCTTCTTTCATATCCTTTTAAATACTCGTCATATATCAACTGTATATATACTAGTATAGTTATTTAGAGTTTTCCCCGACAACTAGGTCTAGAACTAGGTAAAGCCATGTTGGTCACTCTTTGAAAACAGTCAAAATTAGATCCCCATAGGATTTCCAGATACAATCTCGCCTTCTCTTGGGCTTAAACAATATGGAACAAAGAGAAAGGCAGTATTCTCGGTGAACCTTTTCTCAGACTGTCACTTTAGAAATTGTCAAAGAAATTAGTCATCCTGAAGACCTCATAAAGGTATAAGATAGAACTTAGTCATCCTTTGCTAGAGCAGTCTTTCCAGTGTCAAAACATCAAACCAGTTTAGGGTTGGTTCTCATCCCTTAAAACACCCGCCTCCTCTTGGAGGCATCATACAAAAGATAAAACTCTTCTATACCAATAGACTTGGACAGTCTAAATCCCCTTGAGTCTCAAAGACATTCTCAAGTTCCCTACAAACATAGGAAGAAACCCCGGATTCTGGATTAATCTCCAGCCGAGTTAAAACTTGTGAGTTCTAAAACCTAGTCTCTCTCCTAAAAAATCCCAACCAGGGTCAATTTATCATCAGGATAACACTATCACAAATCAGAACCTCAAGGTTTCTGATCTATCAACTCTTCTGTAACCCTCAGCAAGAGTTGATCCCCCATTTGGACCTGCCTCGGGATCTCAAGAATCCCCAGCAGAAGCTAGCCTCCTCTTAGGCTTTGTATAATGACTCTTTCCTCAGCAAAGTCAGCCTCCTCTTGGGCTTCGTACAATGATTCTCCCCAGTGGAGCTAACCTTTCCAGACTCTCTTATTGAGTCAATCACCTCTTTAGACTCTCTTGTTGAGTCAATCACCTTTTTAGACTCTCTTGTTGAGTCAATCACGTTTAAGTACTCTCTTGTTGAGTCAACCCTTTTAGCCTCAATCTCGGGCTTTGTACGAGACAGATAAAAAGTACTCATTTGTTGAGTCAATTTTTTCCAGCCTCCTCTTAGGCTTTGTATAATGATTTCCCCTAGCAGGAGTTAGTCTCCTTTCAAGCTGTGTAGAATGATTTCTCCAGCTTGTTCAGCCACAATCCTGGGCTTTGTACATGACAGATAAAAGTACTCTCTTGTTGAGTCAAACCCTTTTAGCCTCCATCTCGGGCTTTGTACGAGATATAAATCTCCATAACCTTCTCTTAAGCTTGGGACAAATATCTTCCCCTAGCGGAGTCAATTCCTCCGAGCCTTTATTTAGGCTTTGAGAAATGAATTCCTAAGCAGAGCCAAATCCTTTTAGGCTTCGTCTTGGGCTTTGTACAAGACACCTAAAATATCCTCAGCTGAGTCAGTAAAGTCTCATTTTACCCTCAATCTTGGGCTTTGTACAAGACAGATAAAGATTCTCTTTCCCATAGAGCCAGTCTTCCTTTTTAGCCTCAATCTCGGGCTTTATACAAGACAGATAAATACCTCCCCAACGGAGTTAGCCTCCTCTTAGGCTTTGTAAAATGATATCCCCAAAGAGTCCGTCTCTTTTAGCCTCCATTTTGGGCCTTGTACAAGATACATAAACACTCTCTTGTTAAGTCAGCCATTCCCAGCCTCCTCTTAGGCTTTGTATAAGGACTTCCCCAGTGGAGTCAATCAACCTTTTAGCTTCAACCTTGGGCTTTGATCAAGGTACATAAAAATCAATATCCCCGCAGAGGAAATCAAAATCTCTGTAGGAAATCACTTCTCTGTTTATCACATGTCAAAACAGAAAAATTAAAACTCCCTTTCTCTCATCTAATTGCTGTAAGCGGCAAGCCTCTGGATTATTTACATCCATGCCACTGCCCCTCTTTTAGCCTGAGAAATTCCTAAGGAAAGATGGCATTGCTCTACACTGAGTTAAAGTTTTCTCCTTCAGGACAAATTCCTATAAAGGAAATTATAGCATTACTGGATTCCCATATCCTAGTTAAAGTAATCCTCCTTTATAAACAGTCACCCCACAGTTGTGATAAACAGAAAAATATGTCTCCCTCTAGAGATGACAAATTCTCTCTCAGTCAATCTTTTTAGCTTCAATCTTGGGCTTTGAACAAGACACAAATACTCCTTTAGCTTCAATCTTGGGCTTCGAACAAGACACCAAAACATCTTTTCCTCCCTTAGAACAGGGGGAACTACGATTGCTCTGATTTCCCTGTTTCGTTTAAACGGGAATACGTAGGCATAAGATTGTGAAATCTTAGTGAGCATACTAATCAAAAACTCTAGGTCCAATACCTTCATACATCAATCAAAACTTAGGTCTAGTACCTTACCAAAAACATCAAAAAATCCCGAACATCAACAAAAACTCACTCTCCCTGTCATACTTTCCCAAAAGAACTTTCCCAACCCATTAACGGATAAACACCATTAAGTACAAAGCATAACCTAATGCAAACATCCTGTGTATAACCACATATAGGATGGGTAATTGACAACTACCAATTATATAACCTGACCCCGGACCCCCAATCTCTTTAAGCGTTTGTTCAGTTAAACATTCACGTGCAAGGTTAGTTTTAGATACATTCCCTTTCCCTTCCAGCTTCACGGGATAAATAAGAAATCAGAAAGTAGCACCCCTTTCTCCTCGAGGAGGAAAACCCAAACTTCAGCGATAAGGTGGTTGCGTCACCGACAAAAATCGCTCGCTACAGTAAAATGGCAACTCTGCTGGGGAGTCATTTTATTTTATTTAAGACTAGAATTCTTAAGAGGTCTAGGATGTTAGTTTTAGGAATAAATATATATATTGCTTTTCCTACTTGATATCCATGTTTATTTTTCTTCTAATGGGACTGCGGGTGATGCCGCATCTGGAAAGTTTGAGTGCCACCTAAGATAAGTGATGGCATGAGACGGGTAATCTTACAGGGAGTGACTCCCAAATAAGAGGTCCCGGTAGACCATCGAATCAGTGGAGATACCCTTTGCGGATTCAATGCCTATACAACTTCGGTTGTTGAAACCAGATTGTTCGATTGTGGTATCTAAGAAAATGAGGATTTTTAGTAGACTGAAACCATGTTACTATATTGTAGTGCGGAAGCTATCAGAAATAGGTGTCACGCGATACTACCCTCATTTGAGATTACTCTAAGATACATCAGCTCGCTCAGGTGAACCAGCCTGCTGTTGTTATCCCAAGAGGGGTCAATGATTTTGAGGACAGGTACAAAAAATCACAAGTACAACCTTTGGTGATGGGTAGAGCCTTGACTTCATGACACCGAACCTTTGACCCCATGTTTTTCCTATGTTTTTGTGTGCTGCATTCATGCATTCATTTCATTAAAAAACTTTAAACAAAGAAAAACTTTCTCTTCTAGTCTCTCTTTTTCAAATTAAACTAAGACAATGATTGAAAATATCATAGAGAAAGATTGCATTATGGATTTCGGTAGAAGGAAAACTCACAAGTACACCTTCAAGGTTCCAAAATTAAAGGATTTGAGAGGGTTGGCAATGATGATCACCAACCCTGATACTTTCAGAGCTAAGTACGTAGGACTACTGTCTCTGTTAAGGGTCCATGTAATTGAAGGGATCCTGTCTACGCCGATTCAATTCTACGATCTGGTCTATCACTGTTTCACATTCCCGGATTATCAGCTAGCACCAACACTGGAGGAGTACTCTCACCTGATTGATTTACCTATCACTGACCAAGCTCCCTCTTCTGGACTGGAAGAAATTCCAAAAGATCAAACCATTGCAAGAGCAATCTATTTGGACGAGTCAGAAGTCAGGACTCACATGACCACTAAGGGTGGAATCCAGGGTTTACCAGCCAAGTTTTTGATAGAGAAAGCCATGTACTTTGCCAGTATAAGAAACATTACTGCTTTCGAAGATATCTTTGTTTTTCTCACCTACGGGTTATTTTTGTTTCCCAACATTGATAACTTCGTCGATATCAATGCCATTAAGATATTTTTGATTGGAAACCCTGTACCTACCCTGCTCGCAGATACCTATCATTCTGTACACTTAAGAGATTTGTATGGTGGAGGAATGATCTCATGTTGTGTACCCCTGCTATACAAATGGTTCACTTCCCATTTGCCAAAGTCTGCCGCATTTTGGGATCATAAGAGTACTTTACGTTGGTCATAGAGAATCATGTCTTACCAACTCTGACATAGATTGGTACAATCGAATCTATGACGGGATAAGAATCATTGACCGTTGTGGAAACTTCCCTAATGTACCCCTCATAGGAGTTAAAGGAGGAATCAATTATCATCCAGTTTTAGTTCGTCGTCAATTCAGATACCCGATGAGGCATATCCCACGTAATGCTCATCTGGAAGGTCTTTTCTTCAAGGAAGGAGAGAATGACAGGGCACTAAAGACAGAAATAGTGCATGCCTGGAAACATGTTCACAGGAAAGGAATAGAGTGTCTAGGAAAACCAGACTGCGTCTCTGTGGAACCTTATCTCCACTGGGTACAAGCTAGATCTCTCAAACTGAGGATGCCATACCTTCGTCACGAAGTTCTTCCGCTAAAGGAATTTGTCCTTTATTTTATGTCTGATATGGAAAAACTCCAAGTCACTCTCAACAAAGTCCAACGGGAAAGGAAATCTTGGAAGAACAAGTACCATATCCTCAATATGGAGTGTACCAAAATAAAACAACTATTGAAAGATAAAGATGCTCTG
Organism: Lathyrus tuberosus; assembly: GCA_022829125.1. NCBI lineage: Eukaryota > Viridiplantae > Streptophyta > Magnoliopsida > Fabales > Fabaceae > Lathyrus > Lathyrus tuberosus. Next base: position 13,517,971 of record JALAZF010000038.1, read on the forward strand.
ATCGAGATTTTAGAGCAACATGCTGAAGAAAATCAAGAAGACCGAAGGAACTTGCTCGTTCCTTTCACTTGGCAAGGGAATAACAACCCGACAACGGCTCAAGAGCCCCGGTCAAAGAAGAGGAAAATACCAGAACCAGCACCTGAGCTCTCCACAAAGAGGACTCAGGATTCCTAAGTTTAGACATTTCCTTTTACAGCACTTTGAAAATTACTGTATTTCCATTTCCGCAATCTTTGAATTCAATAAAACGGGGTTTCCCCACTGTATGATATTTGCAATCCAAATGTTGAAGTTTCTTTTGAAAATAACAAAAAAAAATTAATCAATATAATTATTGTGTATTATTCATCATTCTCACATAACGCATTCTCCTTCTTTACGAATCTCACGTTTGTGTTTCGATTCTAGAGTCAAACTGTCTCATTCATACAATACTCGGGCCAACAGGCAGAAGAAGATGGATAATCTCGAGGAAGAGAACAAAGAGTTGAGAGAAGAACTCAACGCTCTGAAAGAGGATCTGAGGAAACTTCACAATGACATGCAAGCTTTGGCAGGAGCTCAGATTCAAAGAACTATGATCTCAGAGATCGCATCCATGCCCATAGTGGAAAAGTATGATCCTCGGTATAACATGCCTAAAGATTGTCCCTGGGGCATGCCACTCAACTATATCCCGGAAGGATATATTCCGCCGATCACGGAAGATCCGAAAACTGCAGCAGGAGCTGCTGGGCCTGAAGGTTACAAACTTTGAGAAAACGAAGATGCAAGGGGCATGATAGCAACTCCTGAAGGTTACAATCTTCTGGAGAGGGAAGCACCAAGAGTCACTTCCGTAATGATTATACCACCACCCGTGGTACACACTGTCCCGGAAGGTAGAAATGAAAGTATGGACGATAGAATGAAGGAGTTCCAGGAACAATTCTTGGAGATGCAGAAGGAACTGCATGCCATTCGCAGTCAGGATCTATTTAGAAAGGACGCCACAGAACTTTGTTTGGTCCCCAATGTGAAAATTCCGCACAAATTCAAGGTGCCCGAATTTGACAAATACAAGGGTAACTCTTGCCCTCAAAGTCACTTGGTGATATACGCTCGGAGGATGTCAACTCAGACAGAGAACCAACAGCTACTGATCCACTATTTTCAAGATAGTTTAACCGGTGCCGCACTCAAATGGTACATGGGTTTAAACCGCACTAAGATCATTACTTTTAGAGATCTTGGTGCTGCTTTCGTTCAGCAGTACAAATATAACCTGGACATGGCACTGGACAGAGATTAACTCAGAGCAATGTCGCAGAAGGACAAGGAAAACTTTAAGGAATATGCTCAGAGATGGCGTGAAATTGCCGCCCAGATTGGTCCACCTCTCGAGGAAAAAGAGATGACAAAGATCTTCTTGAAAATCTTGAGCTCATTTAACTATGATAGAATGGTCGCCAGTGCGCCCAGTGACTTCACTGAGATGGTGGGCATGGGAGTTTGTCTTGAGGAAGCAGTCCAAGAAGGACGTTTAGTTAAAGACGCTGGACCATCGAACAATACCAAAAGATACAGTAGTGCTCTCCCAGCGACTTTACTGAAATGGTAAATATGGGGGTACGTCTTGAGGAAGCAGTCTGAGAAGGACGTCTGGTCAAAGATACCGGACTATCAAGCAGTACCAAAAGATACGGTAATGCTTTCCCTAAGAAAAAAGAGCAAGATATTGGTAATATCTCTCTCGGAAAGCAAAGGCGACGGTACCAACCAGTAGAAGCTGTAATTCCTGCTATCAACCCGGTGCCTGTTCCAACGTATCAACCTCAGGTTTCTCAAAGCCAACCGAACCAACAATATAAGTAAAGGACACAACAGCCTCTTCAACAGGCTCGTCCTCAGTACAACAACAACCGTACAATGCGACCACCAGGGTTTGACCCTATACCAATGTTGTACACAGAACTGTTTCCACTATTACTGGTCAAGGGGCACGTGCAGACCAGGTCTCCCCTTAGAATACCGAAAAATCCGTCTTTTTGGTTCAAAGCGGATCAGACTTGCCCTTACCATCAAGGAGGACCAGGGCATAACATAGAAAATTGTCTCAGTTTCAAATCCGATGTGCAGAAGCTTGTCAGGAGCAGGGTCTTATCCTTAAAGGATACAAATCCAAATGTTCAGACCAACCCGTTGCTTCAACAAGAGAAAGCTACAATAAATTTGATAGAGGAAGGATCTAGTCATAGCTATCAAATTCACGATGTACTCTCATTGGGAACCAACTTGCTCAAGATGCATTATAGACATAGTGGATATGGGCATGTGCCATCTCATAATTATCACCAATATGATATCTGCTCTGAAGACAATCAAGGATGTTCTGTGGTGCAATAAGCTCTACAGGAACAAATGGATCTCTGATGAATCCAAGATCACCGAATTCGTGAGGTCAACATGACCTATATAAATTCCAACATCATTCAAAACCACAACATCCGTGCAATGAATGTCAACTTAGTGGCAATGCACTAAGGCAAAGCCAACATCATGATCTGCTACGACATGATTACAATTCCTGTCTGACTTGCTCGGTAAATAATCAAGGATGCTCTTTTGTACAAGAGGCCCTCCAGCGTCAGATGAATCTTAGGTGGATCCAGGACTACCATGATAGAAGTCCTTATCAGATCAACATGATTCAAATCTTGATATTCTTTTGATGAATACCACCTTGGTGGAATTACACGTTACACAAGTCCATCTCGGTTTTTTAACTTCACATAATTATCAGAACCGTGAAGTATGTCGTGAGAGTGACCAAGGATGTGATCTCGTTCAAAGAACGTTGCAACACTTATTGAACCACTGGTGGCTTCCGATCTATCTAGATGAAGACACACAACAAGTCAGTATGATTAACGGTAACCCCACTAGGCATCAAAATCAGGATGTTCGATCAATAGAAATAGATCTAGAGAGGTTACTGTAGCGCAATTTTTGTGGTCCTGAGTCACGATCGCTTGGGTACTACAGTTCGATTCATTTTTTATCCTATTGAGCTGATTAAGGAAGGGAAATAGATGTCTCCAATTAACCCTACTTGCATACTAAATTTGAACAGCGGTCTGTTAGGTTACAGATGCTATGTGGATGTGGGGCCCAATCTTCAGTTATTTTGTTAAGAACACAGTGTCTGGATTATTTGTGAGGTTTTTGGTAATGTGTTTAGATTTGATGCTTTTGGGTTGATTTGGTGGAGATACTGGATTTTGGGTTTTTGATTGGTATGCTCGCTAAGATTTTTTCAATCTTATGCCTATGTATTCCGTTTGATGAAACAGGGAAATCAGAGCGATCATAGTTCCTCCTATTCTATGGGAGGAAAAGAGGTTGTTTTGGTGTCTTGTTCAAAGCCCAAGACATGAAGCTAAAGGTTATTTGTATCTTGTTCAAAGCCCAAGATATGAAGCTAAAAGGTCTATTTGTATCTTGTTTGAAGCCCAAGATGTGAAGCTAAAGGGTTTGTTGATGAGAGAGAATTTGTCATCTCTAAAAGGGGATATTTGGTCTGTTTGTCACAACTGTTGGGTGACTGATTATAAAGCAGAATTACTTTAACTGGGATATGTGAATCCAGCAATGCCATAATTTCCTTTATAGGGGAGTTTTAACCCGAAGGAGAAGACTTTAACTCAGTTTAGAGCATTGCCATCTTTCCTTAGGAATTTCTCATGCTAAAAGAGAGACAGTGGCGTGGATGTAAATAATCCAGAGGCTTGCCGCTTACAACAATTTAGATGAAGGAAAAGGAGTTGTTGATGTTTGTATACTATGAGCAAGGCACAGATTTTGATGCTAAAAGGTTGATTAACTCAACCGGGGTTTTCTTATACAAAACCTAAGAGGAGGCTATTGACCCAGCAAAAGGGTGTTTTTATGTGTCTCGTACGAAGCCTGAGAGAGGGCTAAAAGGGTTGATTCAACAAGAGAGTGCTTTTATGTATCTTGTACGAAGCCCAAGACGGAGGCTAAAAGATTTTGACTCATCATGAGAGTCTTCTATACTCAACAAGAGAGTGATTTTTATCTCGTACGAAGCCCGAGATGGAGGCTAAAAAGGGTTTGACTCAACAAGAAAGTCTTTTATACTCAACAAAAGAGTGTTTTAGTATCTCGTACGAAGCCCGAGATGGAGGCTAAACATGTTTGAATCAACAATAGAGTCTTTTATACTCAACAAGAGAGTGTGAAAAGGTTAGCTCCGCTAGGGAGAATCATTGCACAAAGCCCAAGAGGAGGCTACTGTGCTGGCGACTGTTTCAGTTTAGTGACAAGTCCAGTATGTTGGATAAAAGAGAAAATCAGTTCTTATAAAGGGAACGATTAAAGGTGTTGTTGTGCTTTGGGATTGATCAGAGGATCAGGGTTATTTCCTGTTCTTTGAGGAAATGGAAAATCCAAAGGGTATTGAGACTGTCCAAGTCTACTGGTGTTTTGAGAAATCGATTCTCAGGTAGTGAATGATCTTTGTATAATGCCCAAAAGAATGCTGGTAAGTTAAGGGATAAAGGTCAACCCTTTAACTGGTCTGACACTTGACTCAGAAAGACAGCTCTAGAAAATTGATGACTAGGTTCTATTCCTATACCTGTAGAGGTCTCTGGGTCCTTGTACTAAGCCCAAGAGAAGGCATGAGAGCTTTTAAGAAGCCGAAGGGTCCTTGTACATCGCCCAAGAGGAGGCGGGGATGCTTTTAAGAAGCCCGTGGGTCCCCAAACCCTGAGAAGTTCAAGACATGCCATTCACCGAGAATAGATCAAGCCAGGAAAGTTCGAGAATTTGGAAGAAACTCAAGAGATGCCATTCACGGAGAAAAGATCATCTCTGGGGAGTAGAGTCTCTTTGACGATTTCTAAGAGTGACAGTCTGAGAAAGGGTTCACCGAGAATGCTGCCTTTCACGTCTCCATATTGTTTAACCCCAAGAGGAGGGAAGACTGTATCTGGTAATCCTATGGGGATCTAGTTTTGTTTGTATTTAAGAGTGACCAACAGGGCTTTACCTAGTGCTAGACGTAGTTGCCGGGGAAAACTCTAAATAACTATACTAGTATTACATAGTGGATATATGACGAGTATATAAAAGTTTGTGAATGAAGATTTACAGTGAGCAGCCCCACAATACAGTTATATATATATGAATGCGGATAAAGAAAGCGGGTAAACACTTACTCGGTTGTAGAGCTTCCATGTGGTTTTGTTAGTTTGTTCAACAAAGAAAGCTTTGATAACAATATTATATTCAAAATTAAAGGAGAAAGTGCTTTGAAAATATTGTTGGGGCTTACAGCTCAAGGAGAAGCCTAAGGTTTTATCAGTGATTACAATGTTGTTCTGAAATTGTACAGGGACTTATACAAGTGACTGAGGCCCAAAAAGGTTTTCTGTACAAAGGGATGGGTCTTACACTCTTTCAAGAGGCCCAAAGGTGTTTAAAGAAAAAGAACGGGGCTTATAACACGAGGGTAGGCCTGGATGATTTGTTTTTGAACTGGCGATCGTGCCGAGATTTCTTTTTTAACGCGGAGGGACTTATACCATGTCTGAGGCCCAAAAAAGTTTTGGTTAAAAGGGGGTTGGGTCTTACACCCTTTTAGAGGCCCAATGATTTATTTTTGTATAAGTGGTGAGGCATACAGCTCAAGGAGAGGCCCAAGGTTTTCTTGTTAAAAAGGCGACGATCGCGCCAAACTTTTTGATGGGATCAGGACTTATACAATACACTGAGGCCCAAAAAGGTTTGTATTTACAAAGGGTTGGGTCTTACACTCTACCAAGAGGCCCAAAATGTTTGAAAAAGATTTGTGATGGTTGAATTGATCAAAAACCCCAATTTGATTTCAAAATATATTTTAATTGAATAAAAATTCAATATCAAAATTGTTAAACATGTGTGAAAAACAAATTGTGGTATTGGATTAATGTTTGAAAAGTCATGTTTATACCCATAAAATAATTAGAAATCAATTAAGTTTGGAAAATCAAGGGAGAAAAAATATTTCAAATGTTAAAAACAAATAAAACATTAATTCTTTGAAAAAATATCAAATATATCAAATAAGTAATATTTTTGGGATTTTTTTGTAAAATAAAATATTTTAACATTTTTGTGAATTATTAAAAAAAGAACCAACTCAAAATCATTAAAACTCAGAGAGAAATTAATTTCTGAATCAATTAAATAAAATCACAAAAATTCAAAAATTCAAATATTTGAATAAGGGCGCCAAGAACATCTTGGCCTTGCCCGCGTGCTCTGTTTTGCCCAAATTTGCGTTTTCTCATCAATCTCACTGAATACTTGATTATATCATGCAATCTACATATGAATCTACTCGTTTTCACCTCACGATCATGTCTATGGTCTTTAATTTCATTTATTTTAAGCATGGAATAAGAAATCAAAGAGAAACCTCAAGAATCCTAAAATTTGCATGAAGGCTCAAAAATTCCATACACGATTCAAACAAAGCAATTGATTGAGGGGAAACACTCCATGCATGATTATGAACATATGGCCAAATTATTGTGCAGCAAAAAATGTGTGGATCATAGAGTTAGAAAGCTCATGTTTACCTCTTGCAGCTGGTGATAGTGTTTTATGTTAGAGGTATTACATCTAGGTTCCAATGATGTGGATAACTTCCCTAGGTGCCAAGTGATGTGCCTGAGTGCTTGGAATGGTTTGAAACAAGCTGGAACCGAAGATGGTATCCCAACTACAACTTGGTTAAAACATTGAGCAGTTGGCTGGTGATTTTGTGAAATCAGTGTTCCAGATGTTGTTTAAGTGTTTGGATCACTTCTATATGATGTTTATAAAGTGTGAGTGTGATTGGTTTGGTTGGAATAGCTCTCAAAATCAAAACTCGATAGTGACTTGCTTTGGAAGGCAATTTTGGAGTGAAGAAGGAGATTTTGAGGAAAGCATCTGTTTGATGGCTTTGGTGTACTCAAACTGAGCACAAATGAGCTCTATTTATAGTATAGCAAGTTTGTTTTAGGAGAAATAGTGATTGGCAACAACTGCAGAGGTTTGGCCAATGTTGATCAATGAGAATCCAAGTCTCCTTTAGCCATTGACTAGAGGTTAGGGTACAGGCTGCTGGTTCCCTTGGTCATGGATATGTCTTGACTGAATTCATTTGGAAATGGCTCAGTCCATGCCACCTTGGTGCATCCATTAAATGCTCCAAAACAAAATTGGAGTCTTGTCCCCTCTTTAGGGATTTCTAGGTTTGGCATGCTATTTTTAGTTCCAAGGACTTAAGAGGCTGATGGATCTGTGTTTTTCCCTCCTTGGTCCCCCCTGAGGTGTTCAGATGGATAAGTGTGTTTGTAATTTGCACAAATTTGGCAAATCGAGCAAAATGCACAAATCTGCCTTGCTTTGACAGTTTTCAGCAAGGCATGTTTCCATTGTCATATCTCATGGCTAAAGTGGACTTTGATGGAGTTCTTGTCCATTTTGGAAAGCCCTCATATGATACAACAACTGTTTGATCATAGTTGGTTTTGATACCTTTTGGATCCAAGTGAAAAATGCCCCTACATTTGGAAAAAAGTGAAGGCAGATTCTGACTTAGTGAAAATTTCACTAAGTGCTGGAAAAAAGTGACATTTTCACTTTTTGTGATTTTGATCATTCCATAACTTAAAATCCATGAGGAATTGGAATGAGTTGTGTTTGAAGCTTTTGTAGAGGTCCATGAGAGCTACAAATCCAGCTTTGAATGGGGAAAAATGGCCTTGTGGTTTAAGAGATATGATCCTCCAAAGTTGGTACCCTAGCCACTTTGTTCCATAACTTAGAAAAATTTCTAAGTTTTTATGGTTACCCCTTTTACAAGTTATCCCACTTTTCTTGATTTTTCTTGATGAATGATGATTCCAACCACACATTAACATCATTATAGGGTTAAGGAACCATAATTGTGAAAAATGTCAAAAAATCAAAGATGACTTTTTGTCAGATGAATTCCAAATTGTGCGATCCTTTTTGAAATCAAGTCCTTGACCTAAATCAAACTTGATGGATTGATTTCAAACTTGTGGTTCTGATGAAATTGAAACTTGTTGCTCAAGCCTCTTAGACCAATCCATTGTTGAAAATGGATCAATGTGGTGTATTAGAGACCCTCAAATCCTCCCTTGAGGTATTGGCTCATGTTTTGTCCCAAAAGTCAACTTAGGGGTGAATTAGGTCAAGAAACCCTAATTCCTGATTTTTGGTGAATGCATCCCCTGAGGTTAAATTGACTTGATGATTGGGTCCATGAGGTTCCATGGAGTATATTAGGTTATGCCTTGAAGCATTGGCTCATGCCCAGAGGAAAATTTCCATCTGGAGGCCCTAGTCGACCAAAACCCTAATTTGGTGACACTGGCAATCTTGAGGCTTAATCCACTCAGAATGCTGCAACCTTATGCTTGATTCTTGACGTGGGAGTCCTGTTGATCCATTGGGGATGTTTGAGAGGTTTAGACAAGTTGAAGATCATGTCATTTCTTGATTGATCCTTTGTCCAAGAGCTCTGAGAGGGCTTGAAACCCTAAGTTTGATGGTAGTAAAGGCTCACCCATCTTTGGAGAGACTAATGAGGCATGATGGTTCATGCATATTGTGATGATGATTTGCACAATGATGGGAAATCTTAGTGGTCAAAATTTGGGGTATGACAAATGCCCCTATTTAATCTTCTTGGACCCGAAGGTGTGAATGGAGAAGGTATTCGGGCATTTGGGGTGCAAGAGGATTAAATATCGGAGTACCCGAAATTTTGAAGGTGGTTATGAATGGCAGTTTGCACATCCTTCTTCTTTTGCTAAGCAATAATGCTTAGAAAAGGTAAACTTCCCCTCAATCCTGGTCTCCTACCATGGAACTGGTCTCAGTTTCTTATATAAACTTCCCCTCGAACCTAGTTACCTACCAAGGAACTGGTCTTAGTTTCTGAACTAAACTTGCCCTCGATCCTGGTTTTCTACCAAGGAACTGGTCTTAGTTTCTGAACTAAACTTCCCCTCGATCCTGGTTTCCTACCAAGGAACTGGTCTCAGTTTCTTTTATCAATAAACTTCTTGACAAGGGACGCTATGCGTAGCGGTTTTCCTCAAACTTCTCACCGAATTTTCCTGGGGAGATGCCATTTGATGGGAAAAACTTTTGATGTCAGACTTGCTGGGGAACCCATCTGTCTGAATTGTAGAGGGGTACAAACTTCTCTGTTGGAGATGCCATTTATTGACTCTATCGGGGAAAACGAGTCTCTTGAGAGACTGCTTTTGCTTGGAGATATTACATCATATTTTTCTCGGAGATCTTCTTAGAGAAATGCCATATGATGTGATCCAATTTTGAGGTGCTGATGACTTCATTAACATCGACTATCTGGAGAGCAAAATCAATGTGTTGCTGAAAGTCTTTAGTTGTGAGGCTTTCTTCAGGGATTTTCCTTAATCCGGGAAAGCGAAGATATTATCTTCAATGGCGAAGAGTGACATTTGCCGAACGTTTTCTTGTTTTTCAGAAGTTCAAGTTATCAAAGTGGTCAAGGGTCGGCTTTAATCCAGAAATAAACTGGAGGAGAGGTTGCTCAGACACGACATTTCTTGACAGGGAAAGAACAGACAACTCGACTGAGAGAACTGTTATCACTAGGGGATAAGACCGACTAGAGTGATAGTGATGCAATATAAATATGAATGACAATCAACAATGCATGATGTATGTATGTTTACGCTGACAAAACTGACACGACATACAGGCTAATAGATGAACACGACTGGATACTCGGCCACTGCGAGGGACGAAGAAGTACCGCTGGTTCAAGATAACAATTCTGCCTTGCTTAGGAGAAATAGCCCCCGCGGGGAACAATCGTTGGCCGGGCTTAGGAGGTAAGAACTCGGCCGAAGATGTCAGATGAAGTATTCGTATTTGACATAACTGATCATTCTCTCAGGTGTACTGGTTTTTGAAGGAGTACTTTGATTATGCACTTTGAGGTTCGATTACTTATGGAGAAGCGATCAATGTTCTTTCGATGTTCAACAGTCACAAGAAATTGCAATCTTTATTTTAAAAGCAGAAAAATTTTATCAAGTAAATTCATTTTTATTTTATTTCAAGAATCGTTGATCTTGTTAAGATGTCGTTCTGTAAAGCTAAAACAAATAAGAATTGCAAGTTTTCAAGTTTTCAAGTTTTCAAGTTTTCTAATTTTTGCCTGGACCGCCCTTTCAAGTTTTCAATCCTCCGAGACGTTTTTTTTAGGCGAAGTATTTCTTGACTACATCAACATTTGTGGGGTAGGCAAATTCCTCTCCATACATGGTTGTAAGTCTCAGGGCACCGCCTGAGAAAGCTTTCTTGACCACATAGGGGCCGTCGTAATTTGGAGTTCATTTGCCCCGAGAGTTAGTGAGAAAGGATTGTATCTTTTTTAGCACAAAGTCTCCTTTTCTAAAGATGCGGGGTCGAACCTTTTTGTCGAACGCCTTCTTCATTCTTTGCTGATACAACTGACCGTGGCATAGAGCCGTGATTCTCTTTTCTTCGATCAGATTTAGTTCGTCGTGTCGACTTTGACACCATTCAGCTTCAGTAAGCTTAGCTTGCATCAATACCCAGATTGATGGGATCTCTACTTCTATGGGGAGAACTGCTTCCATGCCATATACTAGAGAGAAAGGGGTTGCCCCTGTTGAAGTGGGGACAGATGTGCAATAACCGTGAAGAGCAAAGGGTAGCATCTCGTGCCAATCTTTGTAGGTTACAAGCATCTTTTGAACAATCTTCTTGATGTTCTTGTTAGCCACTTCTACCGCTCCGTTCATCTTGGGTCGGTAGGGAGATGAGTTATGGTGTTCGATCTTGAACTCTGCGCATAATTCTTTCATTATCTTATTGTTCAAGTTAGATCCATTATCGGTAATGATCTGGCCAGGAACACCATAACGGCAGATGATATTGTTTTTGATGAATCGGACCACCACTTGTCTGGTTACATTGGCGTATGACGCTGCTTCGACCCACTTGGTGAAGTAATCAATGGCTACCAGGATGAACCGATGTCCGTTTGAAGCCTTGGGCTCAATCATGCCAATCACGTCGATTCCCTATATGGAAAAAGGCTATGTGGAAGAGAGAACTTTGAGATGCGTTGGCGGTACATGGATTTTTTCTGAGTATTTCTAACACTTGTGACAACTCCTCATGTACTTGTAGCAATCGGATTCCATGGTCAACCAGTAGTACCATGCTCTTAGAATTTTTCTCGCCATTGTGTGTCTGTTGGCATGAGTGCCAAAGGATCCTTCGTGAATTTCTTTTATCAGCATGTTTGCTTCTAGCCTGTCTACGCATCAGAGCAAGACCGTGTAAGGAAGAAGCTGCCTGCCAGCCTTCTGAGGGTCTTCCTGTCCTTCCTTAGTGCCCCAGGTGGGTACTCTTGTTTCTGAAGGAGGCATTTGATATCGTGATACCAAAGTTTTTCGTCCATGACTCTTCAATCGCGAAGATGTAAGCGGGCCTCTCGAGGTGCATTATGTCAATCTTAGGCATGTCATTCCATTGACCCACACTAATCATGGAAGAGAGAGTGGCTAATGCATAAGCCATGTGATTCTCATCACGATGGATATGGTGAAACTCGATTCTGTTGAAGAAAGGAAACAACCTTCTTGCGTAATCTTTTTAAGGGACCAGTCCTGATTGGTATGTGTTCCAATCTCCTTTGATCTGATTGATAACCAGGGCTGAATCGCCATATACATCCAAGTTCTTGATCCTTAAATTGATCGCTTCCTCGAGACCCATAATACAAGCTTCGTATTCGGTCTCGTTGTTTGTACACTTGAATGTAAGTCTGGAAGTGAAAAGAATGTGGGTACCCTGAGGTGTTATGATAATTTCCCCAATTCTGTTTCTATAATGATTGACAGCGCCGTCAAAGATTAGTCCCCATTGGGAACCTGGTTCTGGCCCTTCACTGGGTAGTGGTTCATCATAGTCTTTCATCTTTAAATACATGACATCTTCATCTGGGAAGTCAAACCCGATTGATTCCTGATCGTCAATCGGTTGATGAGCCAAATGATCAGCTAAAATACTCCCTTTAACGACTTTTTGAGCGTGGTATTCGATGTCGTATTCTGATAAGAACATCTGCCAACGGGCGATTCTTCCCGTGAGAGCAGGTTTTTCAAATACATACTTGATTGGATCCATTTCGGAGACCAACCAAGTAGTGTGACGAATCATGTACTGGCGAAGACGTTTGGCTGCCCAAGCCAGAGTACGGCAAGTTTGCTCAAGCATAGTGTACCGAGTCTCGCAGTTAGTGAACTTCTTGCTCAGATAGTAAATGGCAGACTCTTTTCTTTTCGTTTTGTCTTGTTGGCCAAGTACACAGCCCATGGAGTCTTCCAAGACTGTTAAGCATATGATCAGTGGTCTTCCTTCCACTAGAGGTGATAGAATCGGTGGGTTCAACCGGTATTCTTTAATACTGTCGAATGCGGTTTGGTAGTCCTCTGTCCAAATGCAATCCTGATTCTTTTTAAGTAATTTGAAAATCGGCGCGCATGTGGCGGTCATGAGGAATATGAATCTAGAGATGTAGTTCAAACATCCCAGGAATCCTCTAATTTGTTTTTCAGTTTTCGGAGAAGGCATTTTTTGAATGGCCTTGACCTTGTCAGAATCAACCTCAATTCCTTTCTGACTGATGATGAACCCTAAGAGTTTCCCTGATCGGACACCAAATGTGCACTTGTTGGGATTCAAGCGGAGTTTATACTTTCTCAACCGCTCGAATAGTTTTGACAGGTGGGTCACATGCTCCTCCTCTGTTTTAGATTTGGCAATCATATCATCGACATATACCTCGATTTCCTTGTGTATCATGTCATGAAAGAGAGTAGTCATGGCCCTTTGATAGGTTGCCCCGACATTCTTCAAACCGAACGACATTACCTTGTAACAAAAGGTACCCCATGGGGTGATGAACGAAGTTTTCTCCATATCCTCCGGCGCCATTTTAATCTGATTATAGCCCAAGAATCCATCCATGAAGGAGAAGACTTTGAATTTTGCTGTACTGTCTACCAGCATGTTAATGTGTGGTAAAGGAAAGTCGTCCTTTGGAATAGCCTTATTTAGATCTCTGTAATCGACACACATTCTGACCTTTCCGTCCTTTTTCGGAACGGGTATGATATTGGCTAACCATCGCGTCACTCTGTTTCTGTACCTCCTCCTTGATTTTGATGGCCATGTCCGGGCGAGTCTGTCTCAACTTTTGTTTTACTAGCGGACATTCTGCTCTCAACGGTAGATGATGTTCCACGGTGTTACTATCCAACCCTGGCATATCCTAATAGGACCAAATAAATACATCGAGGAATTCTCTGAGAAGCTTTGTCAAACTCTCTTTGGCAGTTGGACTGAGCAGTGCCCCAATCCTGATTTCTTTTCTCTCTTCTTCTGAACCCAAGTTGACCGTTTCCAACGGCTCTTTGTGAGGTTCAATGGACCTTTCCTCCTGTTTGAGTAGTCGGGAGATCTCTTCTAGAATTTCGTCGTCAACTTCTTCTTCATCCCCAAATACCGGGAACTCAAAGTTGGGAGAAGGCATTGGATCGTATGTTTCAACGGGGTTTAAAACTAGCAATCTGCACAACGGTATGATTTGCGTTTAGAAGAGATAGAGAGAATGCAAGAGTGTGCAGTGTGTATTTTTTTTTGAAAAACTGCTTGTTTATTTTGAATTGTTTTTTAGGATTACCATTTTCTGAGAAAAGCGAAAAGAGAAAACATCGATTAATGCGGAGATTACATAATGACGTTATTTTATTTATGAACAAGTCGATTCTTGAAACTACAACCCTATAAAACAAAACTCTGTCGCTTTGGGCGAAGCGAAGAGGGATATTTACAGAAAGTGATCCCTATCAAAACATCCGTTTCACCTGGGCGGGGTGAAAGGTTAAAGACGGCAATTACTTTGACTTATGAACGATCTTCGGAACATCGACAACAACCCATTGGCGGCGAACTCCTCGGTGAATCACAAAGTCTGGTACCTTCCTTAGTTTGTCTTCAGAAATAACGCCGATTTCTGGAGGAGCAGGATCATTGGAATCTGTCTCCTAGGCGGAGTCTCCGCAGGAGGACTCCTCAGTTGTATTTTGCATAGTATTTATGCTCTCAGGTGGATCTCCCCATCCAGTTGGCTAGATGTCTTCGAGCCTGATACGAGAGCTTTTAGGAGCGATGTACTTAACCAAGTAGTCAAATTTTCCACTCGGTTGTCCCAAGGTGTCCCACACTTCTGTGGAGCTAGAGGAGTCATCTCTCTCAATGACGTTGACCTCAGGAAAAGCATAGTTGATGAATTCTAGTCCCGCAAACTTTGCGAATTCATCGTCGCGCTGAATATTTTTTGAATGACCCGAGTGTTGATCCCATGACATGGTGGGGATGCAAGTATTATTTTCAATGATGTTCATCTAACTTTCATTATTTGGCTGATTTTCTTGCCCCAAGTCTTCTGGATACGGCTGCCAGATAGGCAGGCCATCCATTGGGCCATAATAATCGTGGTCAAAGTTGTATTTCATTGGAGTGTCTTCCTCTAATGAATTTGGTGGAGCACGACATCCTTCCGGATCACAATCTCCATATATCATTTTGACATCTGACTTGGGTATAAATCTCGAACTCTGTGCGGGATAGCAAAATGGCTTAAGCACCTCTTCCTGAGAGATATAACCGTCCTCGTTAAGATAAGAATTCCACTCTTCATCTGTATAAGAGAAATCTCCCTCATTGATAGTATGGACTTCTTGAGACACTGGGTGAAGGAAACCTCCACTATGGAAGAAATCATGAATGGGATGAAGACTTTCATCGTTAGCAGCTGTCTAGGTGCAGGTTAGAGAAAAGCCAAGACTCTTCTTTGTTTTATTATCAGTAGGAATGACAAGCTGTCCCCATTCTTTTGTATTGTTATTTCTGATCACTTCTAGAGCATCTCTGTACGAGGAAATCGATATTCCTTTTTCTGACTGATTTTCATTGCTCACCGAAAGTGCCTGGAACTGCGTTCCAACAACCTCCTCGGGTTCTACACAAGTAGATAATGAAAGGTTACTCACGAGCAAGGCTTGTTCTCCACAGACCGTGACGAGTTGATCGTTCTTGACGAACTTCAGTTTTTGGTGCAGCGTCGAAGTGACTGCCCCAACCTGGTGTATCCAAGGTCTTCCTAATAAACAGTTGTACGCTGCCCGGATGTCCATGACCTGGAAAGTGATTAGGAAAGTGTGAGGACCAATAGTTATGGGAAGGTCGACTTCGCTGATAACTGCTTTTTGAGATCCGTCAAAGGCTTTGATGATAACCTCACTGCCCCTCATCGGGGATCCTTTGAATGATAGTCACATTAAAGTGGACTTCAGCATAACGTTGATGGTTGATCCTGTGTCTACCAGTACGCTGGCTAAAGCATCGTCCTGGCAGTTGACTGTGATATTGAGCGCCATGTTGTGACTTTTGCCCTCCTCTGGCAAATCCACACCACTGAATCCTAAGTTGTTGCAGGAAGTGATGTTAGAGATGATGCTATCGAACTGTCGTATTGACACATCCTGTTCCACAAAGGCCTGCTCTAAGACTTTCTGTAGAGCCTCTTAGTGGGCTTCGGAACTGAGTAAAAGTGATAACACTGAGATCTTTGAAGGAGTTTGTAAGAGTTGATCAACAATGTTGTATTCAGTCATTTGGATGAGCTTCAGCATCTCATCATTGTTCTTTGAAAGGACGGGATTACTAGATTGACCAACTGGTGGATTAAGATCTTCTGTCTGAAGTTCCTTTTCTTTGTTAGGTTCTCCAACCCCTCGGTTGAAGATTCGACCGCTCCGTGTTACTCGACTGATGTCTGCAATATTCACGAACGAGGGTAATGGAATTTCCTTTCCATTCTCAATTATTGTTGCACTGTATTTGTAAGGGATCGCCTTAGCTGATTCATACGGTAACAGTCCCGGTAGATAGATAACTACAGGAGCCTTCTGATTTTTCTGACTGTCATAAGTAACTTCAATCAGTTCTTGGCTAAGAACCTTTGATTCGTCCAGTAGAGGGATGATGATACAAACATCCTTGGTCCTCTCAGGATCAGAGATTACAACCACATCTTTGATTTGATCAGCGAAGTAGTCTGGCGTCCAGTCAATGGACCCCGAAACTGAATATTGTTGAATCTCTTTGTGGTCCAACTGACCTTGAAGGGCTTCTCGCACAAGGTAACATCCTTGATTATTTTATGAGCTGACTCTACAGTGTTTATAGTTATGTGGTGGCACCTGGCCACGTCCGCTTTGAATACAGTGTAACCTTACTAGATCTGTTTCCGTAGATCGGATATCCTGACTTTGATGCCGAGTAGGGTTCCCGTCAACCACACTGATTTATTACGTGTCTTCATCCAGATAGATTGGAAGCCACCAGTGGTTTAACAATTGTTGTAAAGTTATTTGAACGAGAGCGCACCCTTGGTTACTCCCACAACATACCTTACGGCTCAGATAATCATGTGAAGTGAGAAAACCGAGTTGGACTTGCCTAGCATGTAACTCCACCAAGCTGGTATTCATCAAACGAATATCGAAGATTTGAACCATGTTGATCTGATAGGGATTTCTATAATGGCAGTCCTGGATCCATGCAAGATCCATCTGACGCTGGAGGGCCTCTTGTACGAAAGAGCATCCCTGTTTGTTCACCGAGCAAGTCATACAGGAATTGTAATCGTACCGCGACAGATTATAATACTGCCCTTGCCTTGAGTGCATCTCCACCAGGTTGACATTCATTGCACGGATGTCGTGGTTCTGAATGATGTTGGAATCTGTATTGGTTATATTGACTCCACGAACTCGATGCTCTTGGATCCATCCGAGATCCAATTGTTCCTGTAGAGCTGATTGTACCACAGAACATCCTTGATTGTTTTTAGAGCAGATATCACACTGGTGATAATTATGAGGTGGCACATGGCCATATCTACTCTGTCTACAATGCATCTTGACCAAATTGGCCCTTAATAAGAGTACATCATGAATTTGATAGATGTTGTTAGACTCTCCCTCTATCAAATTGACTGTAGCTTTCTCATATTGAGGCAGCGGGTTTGTGAGAACATTCGGATTTGTATCTTTGAAAGATAAGACCCCGCTCCTAACAAGCTTTTGCACATCGGATTTGAAACTGAGACAGTTTTCTATGTTATGTCCTGGTCCTCCTTGATGGTAAGGACAAGTCTGATCCGTTTTGAACCAAAAAGGCAGATTTTCCGGTACTGTAAGAGGTGACTTAGTTTGGACGTGCCCCTTGACCAGTAACAATGGAAATAGTTCTGCGTAAAACATGGGTATAGGATCGAACCCTGGTGGCCGCATTGTACGGTTGTTGTTGTACGGGGGACGGGCCTACTGAAGAGGCTGTTGTGTCCTTTGCTGATATTGCTGTTGATTCGGTTGGCTCTGCGCAACCTGAGGTTGATACGTAGGAATAGGCGCGGGATTGATAGAAGGAGTTACAGCTGCTACTGGTTGATATCGTCGCCTTTGCTTTCCAAGAGAGATATTCCTGATATCTTGCTATTTTTTCTTAGGGAGAGCACTACCGTATCGTTTTGTACTACTTGATGATCCAGCGTCTTTAACTAAACGTCCTTCCCGGACCGCTTCCTCAACACGAACTCCCATGCCCACCATTTCGGTGAAGTCACTGGGCGCACTGGCGACCATTTTTGTCGTAGTAAAATGAGTTCAAGGTTTTTAAGAAGATCTTTGTCATCACTTTTTCCTCCAGAGGTGGACAAATCTGGGCGGTAATTTCACGCCATCTCTGCGCGTATTCTTTAAAGGTTTCCTTGTCCTTTTGTGACATTGATCTGAGCTGATCTTTGTCTGGTGCCATGTCCAAATTGTATTTATGTTGTTGGACGAAAGCAGCGCCAAGATCTCTGAACCTGCCGATCGTAGCGAGGTTTAAACCCATGTACCATCTTAATGCGGCACCTGTTAAACTATCCAGAAAGTAATGAATTAGTAGCTCCTGGTTCTTTGTCTGAGCTGACATTCGCCGAGCATACATCACCAAATGACTTTGAGGGCAAGAGTTACCCTTGTACTTTTCAAAGTCGGGTACCTAGAACTTGTGCGGAACTTTCACATTGGGGACAAAACAAAGGTCTACGGCATCCTTTCCAAATAGATCTTGACCCCGAAGGGCTTGCAGTTCTTTCTGCATCTCCAGGAATTGTTCCTGGAATTTATTCATTCTATCGAACATGCTGTCGTTTCCACCAGAAGGTATCTGTGGAACCTGTCCTTCCGGGAGAGTGTGCACCACGGGTGGTGGTATAGTCATTATGGCCGAGACTCTCGGTGCCTCCCAAAGTTTGTAACCTTCAGGACTTGCTGTCATGCCCCTGGCATCTTCGCTTTCCCAAAGTTTATAACCTTCAGGCCCAGCAGCTCCTGCTGCGGTTCCCTGATCCTCAGTGATCGGCGGAACATGTCCTTCCGGGATATAGTTGATAGGCATGCCCCAGGGACGATCTTTCGGCATTTTATACCTAGGATCATACTTCTCCACTATGGGCGTAGATGTGATCTTCGAGATCACAGTCCTTTGTTGTCGCATCTGAGCTTCTGGTAAAGCTTGCATGTCGTTATGAAGCTTTCTCAGATCCTCTTTCAGAGTGTCGATCTCTTCCCTCAACTCTCTGTTCTCTTCCTCGAGATCATCCATATTTTTCTAGCGATTGGCTCGAGTATTGTACGAATGAGACAGTTTGACTCTAGAATCGAGACGCAAACGTGAGATTTGTAGGTAAGAAGAATGCGTTAAGTGAGAATGATGAATGCAATGATTATTAATTATTTTTGTTTATTCAAAGTAAACTTCGACAATTGGATTGCAAATATCAAATAGTGGGGAAACCCCGTTTTATTGAATTCAAAGATTGCGGAAAAGGAAATACAGCAGATTACAAAGTGCTATAAAAGGAAATCTAAGCTAATGGATCTTGAGTCCTCTCTGAAGAGAGCTCAAGTGTTGGTTCGGGTGCTTTGCTTTTCTTTGACCAGGGCTCTTGGGCCGTTGTCGGGTTGTCATTCCTTTACCAAGTGAAAGGAGCGAGCAAATTCCTTTGGTTATCCTAATTTTCTACAGCATGTTGCTCTAAAATCTCAATCAGAGCATCTTTTTCTTTTAATAGCTGTTGTATTTTCTTACACTACACATTGAGAATACGGTACTTGTTCCTCCAAGACCTCCTCTCCTGTTGAACTTTGCTTAGAGTAACTTGAAGTTTTTCCGTCTCAGACATAAAATAAAGGGCAAAGTCCCTTAATGGAAGAACTTCCTGGCGAGGGTAAAGCATCCCCATCTTGAGAGCTCTGGTTTGTACCCAGTGGAGGTAAGGCTCCACCGAGACACAGTCTGGTTTTCCCAAAGACTCTCTTCCTTCACTATGAATGTGTTTCCAGGCATGCACTATTTCCAACTTTAGTGCCCTGTCATTTTCTCCTTCCTTGAAGAAAAGACCTTCCAGATGAGCATTACGCGGGATATGCCTCATCGGGTATCCGAATTGACGACGAACTAACACCGGATGATAATTGATTCCTCCCTTAGTTCCTATAAGGGGTATATTTGGGAAATTTCCACAACGGTCAATGATCCTGATACCGTCGTAGATTCAATTGTACCAATCGATGTTAGAGTTGATAAGAAACATGATTCTCTACGACCAACGTAAAGTATTCTTTTGATCCCAAAATGCAGCAGACTTGGGCAAATGGGATGTGAACCATTTGTATAGCAGGGGTACACATCATGTGATCATTCCTCCGCTATATAAATTCCTTAAGTGTACCGAATGATACGCATCTGCGAGTAAGGTCGGTACAGGGTTTCCAATCAGAAAAATCTTAATGGCGTTGACATCTACGAAGTTATCAATGCTGGGAAACAAAAATAACCCGTAGGTGAGCAAAACCAAAATGCTCTCGAAAGCGGCCATGTTCCCTATACTAGCAAAGTATAGAGCCTTATTTGTCAAGAACTGGGCTGGCAAACCCTGGATTCCCTCCTTAGTGGTCATGTGAGTCCTGACTTCTGACTCGTCCAGATAAATTACTCTTGCAATGGTTTTATCCTTTGGAATTTCTTCCAGTCCAGAAAATGGAGCTTGATCAGTGATATGCAAATCAGTCAAGTGAGAATACTCCTCCAGTGTTGGTGCAAGCTTATAATCTGGGAATGTGAAACAGTGATAAACTGGATCCTAGAACTGGATTAACGTGGACAGGATTCCTTCAATTACGTGGACCCTTAACAAGGACAGCAGTCCTCCATACTTGGCTCTGAAAGCCTCGTGGTTGGTGATCATTCTTGGCAGACCTCTCAAATCCTCTAGTTTTGGAACCTTGAAGATGTACTTATGAGTTTTCCTTCTACCGAAATCCATTAGTGCAATCTCCTTTCTCTGACATTTGCAATCATTGCTCAGTTTAATTTGAAAAAGAGAGACTAGAAGAGAATATTATTTGGTTTTAATGTTTTTTAAATGAATGTATGAATGCAGCACACAAAAACGTAGAAAAAACATGGGGTCAAAGGGTCGGTGTCATGAAGTCAAGGCTCTACCCCCCCCCCCCCCCCAAAGGTTTATACTGGTATTTTTTGTACCTGTCCGCAAAATCATTGATCCCTCTTGGGATAACAACAGCAAGCAGATCGCCACCGAGCTGATGCATCTTAGAGTGATCTCAGATAAGGGTAGTATTGCATGACAACTATTTCCGATAGCTTCCGCACGACAAAATGACTTAAGTCTACTAAAAACCTCAGCTTCTCAGATAACCCAGTCGACCACACTACTTTCAACAACCAAAGTCGTATAGGCAATGTATCTGCAAAGGGAGTCTCCACTGAGTTTGATGGTCGATCGGGGACTCTTAATTGGGATTCACTCCCCACAAGATTACCCGCATTGCCATCACATATCTTAGGTGTATACTCAATCTTTCCAAATGCGGCATCACACGCATTCCCATTAGCAGAAAAATAAACACAGATATCAATTAGGAAAAGCAGTATATATATTTGTCTTAATCATCCTAGACATCTAGTCTTATGATCCTATACAGACAATGACTCCCCAGCAGAGTCGTCATTTCTGTGACATTTCGAGAACTTAAGGTTTTCTACCTAAGATTGTAAGAAGAAGTGCCCACGGTGGGCGCCATTTTTTCTGTAGCGCGATTTTTGTGGTCCTGAGTCACGATCGCTTGGGCATTACAGTTCGATTCATTTTTTATCCTATTGAACTGATTAAGGAAGGGAAATAGATGTCTCCAATTAACCCTGCTTGCATACTGAATTTGAACAGCGGTCTGTTAGGTTACAGATGCTATGTGGATGTGGGGCCCAATCTTCCGTTATTTTGTTAAGAACACAGTGTCTGGATTATTTGTGAGGTTTTTGGTAATGTGTTTAGATTTGATGCTTTTGGGTTGATTTGGTGGAGATACTGGATTTTGGGTTTTTGATTGGTATGCTCGCTAAGATTTTTTCAATCTTATGCCTACGTATTCCCGTTTGATGAAACAGGAAATCAGAGCGATCATAGTTCCTTCTATTCTATGGGAGGAAAAGAGGTTGTTTTGGTGTCTTGTTCAAAGCCCAAGACATGAAGCTAAAGGTGATTTTTATCTTGCTCAAAGCCCAAGATGTGAAGCTGAAGAGTCTATTTATATCTTGTTTGAAGCCCAAGATGTGAAGCTAAAGGGTTTATTGATGAGAGAGAATTTGTCATCTCTAAAAGGGGATATTTGGTCTGTTTGTCACAACTGTTGGGTGACTGATTATAAAGGAGAATTACTTTAACTGGGATATGTGAATCCAGCAATGCCATAATTTCCTTTATAGGGTATTTTTAACCTGAAGGAGAAGACTTTAACATAGTTTAGAGCAATGCCATCTTTCCTTAGGAATTTTTCATGCTAAAAGAGGGACAATGGCGTGGATGTAAATAATCCAGAGACTTTCCGCTTACAGCAATTTAGATGAAGGAAAAGGAGTTGTTGATGTTTGTATACTGTGAGCAAGGCACAGATTTTGATGCTAAAAGGTTGATTGCCTCAACCGAGGTTTTCTTATACAAAGCCTAAGAGGAGGCAATTGACCCAACAAAAGGGTATTTTTATGTGTCTCGTACGAAGCCTGAGAGAGAGGCTAAAAGGGTTGACTCAACAAGAGAGTGCTTTTATGTGTCTTGTACGAGGCCCAAGATGGAGGCTAAAAGGTTTTGACTCATCATGAGAGTCTTCTATACTCAACAAGAGAGTGATTTTTATCTCGTACGAAGCCCGAGATGGAGGCTAAAAGGGGTTTGACTTAACAAGAGAGTCTTTTATACTCAACAAGAGAGTGTTTTAGTATCTCGTACGAAGCACGAGATGGAGGCTAAACAGGTTTGACTCAACAAGAGAGTCATTTATGCTCAACAAGAGAGTGTGAAAAGGTTAGCTCCGCTGGGGAGAATCATTGTACAAAGCCCAAGAGGAGGCTACTGTGCTGGTGACTGTTTCGGTTTAGTGACAGGTCCAGTATGTTGGATAAAAGAGAACATCAGTTCTTATAAAGGGAATGATTAAAGGTGTTGTTGTGCTTCGGGAATGATCAGAGGATCAGGGTTATTTCCTGTTCTTTGAGGAAATGGAAAATCCAAAGGGTATTGAGACTGTCCAAGTCTACTGGTGTTTTGAGAAATCGATTCTAAGGTAGTGAATGATCTTTGTATGATGCCCAAGAGAAGGCTGGTATGTTAAGGGATGAAGGTCAACCCATTAACTGGTCTGACACTTGACTCAGAAAGACAGCTCTAGCAAATTGATGACTAGGTTCTATTCCTATACCTGTAGAGGTCTCTGGGTCCTTGTACTAAGCCCAAGAGAAGGCATGAGAGCTTTTAAGAAGCCGAAGGGTCCTTGTACAACGCCTAAGAGGAGGCGGGGATACTTTTAAGAAGCCCGTGGTCCCCAAACCCCGAGAAGTTCAAGACATGCCATTCACCGAGAATAGATCAAGCCAGGAAAGTCCTAGAATTTTAAAGAAACACAAGAGATGCCATTCACGGAGAAAAGATCATCTCTGGGGAGTAGAGTCTCTTTGACGATTTCTAAGAGTGACATTCTGAGAAAGGGTTCACCGAGAATGCTGCCTTTCACGTCTCCATATTGTTTAACCCCAAGAGGAGGGAAGATTGTATCTGGTAATCCTATGGGGATCTAGTTTTGTTTGTATTTAAGAGTGACCAACAGGGCTTTACCTAGTGCTAGACGTAGTTGCCGGGGTAAACTCTAAATAACTATACTAGTATTACACAGTGGATATATGATGAGTATATAAAAGTTTGTGAAAGAAAACTTACAGTGAGCAGCCCCACAATACAGTTATATATATGAAAGCGGATAAAGAAAGCGGGTAAACACTTACTCGGTTGTAGAGCTTCCATGCTGTTTTGTTAGTTTGTTCAACAAAGAAAGCTTTGATAACAATATTATATTCAAAATCAAAGGAGAAAGTGCTTTGAAAAGATTGTTGGGGCTTACAGCTCAAGGAGAGGCCCAAGGTTTTATCAGTGATTGCACTGTTGTTCTGAAATTGTACAGGGACTTATACAAGTGACTGAGGCCCAAAAAGGTTTTCTGTACAAAAGGATGGGTCTTACACTCTCTCAAAAGGCCCAAAGGTGTTTAAATAAAAAGAATGGGGCTTATATCACGAGGGTAGGCCCAGATGATTTGTTTTTGAGCTGGCGATCGTGCCGAGATTTCTTTTTTAACGCGGAGGGACTTATACCATGTCTGAGGCCCAAACAAGTTCTGGTTAAAGGGGGTTGGGTCTTACACTCTTTTAGAGGCCCAATGATTTATTTTTGTACAAGTGGTGGGGCTTACAGCTCTAGGAGAGGCCCAAGGTTTTCTTGTTAAAAAGGCGACGATCGCGCCGAACTTTTTGATGGGATCGAGACTTATACAATACACTGAGGCCCAAAAAGGTTTGTATTTACAAAGGGTTGGGTCTTACACTCTACCAAGAGGCCCAAAATGTTTGAAAAAGATTTGTGATGGTTGAATTGATCAAAAACCCCAATTTGTTTACAAAATATATTTTAATTGAATAAAAATTCAATTAAAATGATCAAAATTGTTAAACATGTGTGAAAAACAAATTGTGGTATTGGATTAATGTTTGAAAAGTCATGTTTATACCCACAAAATAATTGGAAATCAATTAAATTTGGAAAATCAAGGGAGAAAAAATATTTCAAATGTTAAAAACAAATAAAACATTAATTCTTTGCAAAAATATCAAATATATGAAATAAGTAATATTTTTGGGATTTTTTGGTAAAATAAAATATTTTAACATTTTTGTGAATTATTAAAAAAAGAACCAACTCAAAATCATTAAAACTCAGAGATAAATTAATTTTTGAATCAATTAAATAAAATCACAAAAATTCAAATATTCAAATATTTGAAAAGGGACGCCAAGAACATCTTGGCCTTGCTCGCGTGCTCTGTTTTGCCCAGATTTGTATTTTCTCATCAATCTCACTGAATACTTGATTATATCATGCAATCTGCATATCAATCTACTCGTTTTCACCTCACGATCATGTATATGGTCTTTAATTTCATTTATTTTAAGCATGTAATAAGAAATCAAAGAGAAACCTCAAGAACCCTAAAATTTGCATGAAGGCTCAGAAATTCCATACACGATTCAAACAAAGCAATTGATTGAGGGAAAACACTCCGTGCATGATTATGAACATATGGCCAAATTATTGTGCAGCAAAAAATGCGTGGATTATAGAGTTAAAAGAGCTCATGCTTACCTCTTACAGCTGGTGATCGTGTTTTATCTTAGAGGTGTTACAACTAGGTTCCAATGATGTGGATAGCTTCCCTAGGTGCCAAGTGATATGCCTGAGTGCTTGAAATGGTTTGAAACAAGCTGGAACCAAATATGGTATCCCAATTGCAACTTGGTTAAAACCTTGAGTAGTTGGCTGGTGATTTTGTGAAATCAGTGTTCCAGATGTTGTTTAAGTGTTTGGATCACTTCTATATGATGTTTATGAAGTGTGCGTGTGATTGGTTTGGTTGGAATAGCTCTCAAACTCAAAACCCGATAGTGACTTGCTTAGGAAGGCAATTTTGGAGTGAAGAAGGAGATTTTGAGGAAAGCATCTGTTTGATGGCTTTGGTGTACTCAAACTGAGCATAAATGAGCTCTATTTATAGTAGAGCAAGTTTTTTTATGGAGCAATAGTGATTGGCAACTGCTGCAGAGGTTTGGCCAATGTTGATCAATGAGAATCCAAGTCTCCTCTAGCCATTGACTAGAGGTTAGGGTACAGGCTGTTGGTTTCCTTGGTCTTGGATATGTCTTGACTGAATTCAGTTGGAAATGGCTCAGTCCATGCCACCTTGGTTCATCCATTAAATGCTCCAAAACAAAATTGGAGTCTTGTCCCCTCTTTAGGGATTTCTAGGTTTGGCATGCTATTTTTAGTTCCAAGGACTTGGGAGGCTGATGGATCAGTGGTTGTCCCTCCTTGGTCCCCCCCTGAGGTGTTCAGATGGATAATCGTGTTTGTCATTTGCACAAATTTGGCAAATCGATCAAAATGCACAAATCTACCTTGCTTTGACAGTTTTTAGCAAGGCATGTTGCCATTGTCATATCTCATGGCTCAAGTGGACTTTGATGGAGTTCTTGGCCATTTTGGAAAGCCCTCATATGATACAACAACTGTTTGATCATAGTTGGTTTTGATACCTTTTGGATCCAAGTGAAAAATGCCCCTACATTTGGACAAAAGTGAAGGCAGATTCTGACTTAGTGAAAATTTCACTAAGTGCTGGAAAAAAGTGACATTTTCACTTTTTGTGATTTTGATCATTCCATAACTTAAAATCCATGAGGAATTGGAATGAGTTGTGTTTGAAGCTTTTGTAGAGGTCCATGAGAGCTACAAATCCAGCTTTGAATGGGGAAAAATGGCCTTGTGGTTTAGGAGATATGATCCTCCAAAGTTGGTATCCTAACCACTTTGTTCCATTACTTAGAAAAATTTCTAAGTTTTTATGGTTACCCCTTTTACAAGTTATCCAACTTGTCTTGGTTTTTCTTGATGAATGATGAGTCCAACCACACATTAACATCATTTTAGGGTTAAGGAACCATAATTGTGAAAATTCTCAAAAAGTTAAAGTTGACTTTTGTGCACAGTTGTCTTTTTGTCAGATGAATTCCAAACTGTGTGATCCTCTATGAAATCAAGTCCTTGACCTAAATAAAACTTGATGGATTGATTTCATAGGTGTTATAGGGTGTATTGAATCATGCCCCAAGGTTTGGGAGCATGTCTTGGTCAAAAGTCAAAGGTACTGTTGACTTTTTCCTCAAAACCCTAATTCTGGTTCTGATGAAATTGAAACTTGTTGCTCAAGCCTCTTAGACCAATCCATTGTTGCAAATGGATCAATGTGGTGTATTAGAGACCCTCAAATCCTCCCTTGAGGTCTTGGCTCATGTTTTGTCCCAAAAGTCAACTTAGGGGTGAATTAGGTCAAGAAACCCTAATTCCTGATTTTTGGTGAATGCATCCTCTGAGGTTAAATTGACTTGATGATTGGGTCCATGAGGTTCCATGGAGTATATTAGGTTATGCCTTGAAGCATTGGCTCATGCCCAGAGGAAAATTTCCATCTGGAGGCCCTAGTCGACCAAAATCCTAATTTGGTGACACTGGCAATCTTGAGGCTTAATCCACTCAGAATGCTGCAACCTTATGCTTGATTCTTGACGTGGGAGTCCTCTTGATCCATTGGGGATGTTTGAGAGGTTTAGACAAGTTGAAGATCATTTCATTTCTTGATTGATCCTTTGTCCAAGAGCTCTGAGAGGGCTTGAAACCCTAAGTTTGATGGTAGTGAAGGCTCACCCATCTTTGGGGAGACTAATGAGGCATGATGGTTCATCCATATTGTGATGATGATTTGCACAATGATGGGAAATCTTAGTGGTCAAAATTTGGGGTATGACATTTACACTATACACAAAGTGGACGTGGCCGGGTGCCACCACACAACTATGAGCGCTGTAGAGTTTGCTCGAAGGATAATCAAGGATGCTATCTCGTGCGAGCAGCCCTTCAAAGCCAGTTGGACCATAAAGAGATTCAACCGTGTTCAAGCTCTGGTTCAGTTAACATAATGTTAAACTATATTCCTAATCGATACAAAGAAGTTGTCTTGATCCCTAAACGAGAAGTGGCCAAAGACGTATGCGCCATAATCCCTTTACTCCATGAATCAAGAGTTCCTCTTGATAATGGAAGGATTCTCAACCTCGAACAAATTGAGGCCGGCTACAATGGTCAGAAAAATCAAAAGGCTCATGTAGTTATCTATCTGCCGGGACCAGTACCGTACAAATCTGAAAAGGCTATCCCTTACAAATATGGTGCAACAACAATTGAGAATGGAAAGGAAACTCCATTACCCTCCATTAGGAATATTGCAGATATCAGTCGAGTAACACAGAGCGGTCGAATCTTCAACCGAGGAGTTGGAGAACCCAACAAAGAGAAGGAACCTCAAACAGAAGTTCCTAATCAACCAGTCGGTCAATCCAGTAATCCAGACCTTTCAAAGAACAATGATGAGATGCTGAAGCTCATCCAACAGAGTGAGTACAACATTGTTGATCAGCTGTTGCAAACTCCTTCAAAAATCTCTGTGTTATCTCTTTTACTCAGCTCCGAAGCTCACAGGGAAGCTCTACAAAAAGTCTTAGAGCAGGCCTTTGTGGAACAAGATGTAACGATAACACAATTCGACAGAATCATCTCCAACATTACTTCCTGCAACAACTTGAGGTTCAGTGATGAAGAACTGCCAGAAGAAGGCAAAAGTCACAACATGGCGCTTAACATTACAGTCAACTACCAGGACGATGCTTTAGCCAGCGTACTGGTAGATACTGGGTCAGTTCTAAATGTTATTCCAAAGTCTACTTTAATGCCACTATCATTTAAAGGATCTCCGATGAGAGGCAGTGAGGTCATCGTCAAAGCATTTGACGGATCCCAAAAAATAGTTATCGGCAAAATCGATCTTCCCATAACTATCGGTCCTCACACTTTCCAAGTCACTTTCCAGTTCATGGACATCCGGGCAGCATACAGCTGTTTGCTAGGAAGACCTTGGATACACGAGGCTGAGGCAGCCACTTTGACACTTCACCAGAAACTGAAGTTCGTCAAGAACGACCAACTAGTCACAGTCTGTGGAGAGCAAGCCTTGATCGTGAGTAACCTATCATCGTCCACTTGTGTAGAACCAGGGGAGGTTGTTGGAACCCAGTTCCGAGCACTTTCGGTGAGTGATAACAACCAATCAGAGAAGGGAACATCAATTTCCTCGTATAAAGATGCTCTTGAAGTGATCAAAAGTAACAATGCGAAAGGATGGGGACAGCTTGTTAGTCCTACTGATAACAAAATAAAGAAAGGTCTTGGTTTTTCCTCAACTTGTACCCAGACTGCTGAAAGTTTTCATCCCATTCAGGACTTCTTCCACAGTGGAGGTTTCCTTCACCCAGTGCCCCAAGAAGTACATACCATCAACGAGGGTGATTCCTCTGATACAGATGAAGAATGGAAGTCCTATCTTAACGAAGATGGTTATATGTCTCAGGACGAAGCACCTACGCCACTTTGCTATCCTGCACAGAGTCCGAGATATATACCGAGATCCGATGTCAAAATGATATACGGAGATTATGATCCTGAGGGATGTCATGTTCCGCCAAACTCATTAGAGCAGGACACTCTGATGAAAGACAACTTTGACCATGAATTTTATGGCCTAATGGATGGCCTGCCTATCTGGCAGTCGTATCTAGGAAACGTGGGGCAAAAAAATCAGCACAACAATGCATATCAGCTGAGCATCATTGAAAAGAATACTTGCGTCCCCACCATGTCATAGGATCAACACTCAGAGCATTCAGAAAATACCCAGCACGACGATGAATTTGCAAAGATTTCAGGGCTAGAGTTCATTAACTATGCTTTCCCTGAGGTCAACATCATCGAAAGGGATGACTCCTCCAGTTCTAAAAAAGTGTGGGACACCTTAGGACAACCGAGTGGCAAATATGACTATTTGTTTAAGTACACCGCTCCCGAAAGCTCCTGCATCAGGCTCGAGGACATCCAGTCTACTGGATGGGGAGATCCACCTGAGAGTACAAACACTGTGCAGGATACAACAGAAGAATCCTCCTACGACAACTCTACCTGGGAGACAGATTCCAATGATCCTGCTCCATCAGAAATCAGCATTATTTCTGAAGACAAGTCAAGAAGGAAGGTACCAGACTTTGTGATTCACTGAGGAGTTCGCCACCAATGGGTTGCTGTCAATGTCCCGAAGATCGTTCATAAGTCAAAGTAATTGCCGTCTTTGTTATAACCTTTCACCCTGCCCAGGTGAAACAGATGTTTTGATAGGGCTCACTTTCTGTAAATATCCCTCTTCGCTTCACCCAAAGCGACAGAGTTTTGTTTTATAGGGCTGTAGTTTCAAGAATCGACTGAATCATAAATAAAATAACGTCGTTTTGTAATTTTCGCATTTATTGCTGTTTTCTCTTTTAGCTTTTTCAGAAAATGGTAATCCTAAAAAATAACTCAAATAATAAAAACAAGCATTTTCAGAAAATACACTGCACACACTCTTGCATTCTTCTATCTTTTCTAAAAATGATCATCACGTCATTGCAAATTGCTTGTTTTAAACCACATTGAAACATACGATTTGATGCCTTCTCCCAACACTGAATTCCCGGTATTTGAGGCTGAAGAAGAAAATGACGAAGAAATTCCAGAAGAGATCTCCCGATTACTCAGACAAGAGGAAAGGTCCATTGAACCTCACGAAGATCCGTTGGAAACGGTCAACTTGGGTTCAGAAGAAGAGAGAAAAGAAGTCAAGATTGGTGCACTGCTCAGTCCGACTGTCAAAGAAAGTTTGACAAAGCTTCTCAAAGAGTTTCTCGATGTATTCGCTTGGTCCTATTAGGATATGCCAGGGTTGGATACCAACATCGTGGAACATCATATACCGTTAAGATCAGAATGTCCGCCAGTAAAACAAAGGTTGAGACAGACTCATCCAGACATGGCTATCAAAATCAAAGAGAAAGTACAGAAACAGATTGACGCGGGTTTCCTCGCCACATCAGAATATCCTCAATGGTTAGCCAAGATAGTGCCAGTTCCAAAAAAGGATGGAAAGGCCAGAATGTGTGTAGATTACAGGGATCTGAACAAAGTTGGTATAAAGGATGACTTTCCCTTACCGCATATTGACATGCTGGTAGACAGTACAACAAAGTTCAAAGTTCTCTCCTTCGTGGATGGATTCTCGGGCTATAATCTGATCAAAATGGCGTCGAAAGACATAGAGAAAACTTCATTCATCACCCCATGGGGCACCTTTTGTTACAAGGTAATGCCGTTTGGTTTGAAGAATGCCGGGGCAACCTATCAAAGGGCCATGACTACTCTGTTTCACGACATGATACACAAAGAAATAGAGGTATACGTCGATGACATGATTGCCAAATCTAAAATAGAGGAGGAACATGTGACCCACCTGTCAAAGATATTCGAGCGGTTGAGGAAGTACAAACTCCGTTTGAATCCTAACAAATGCACATTCGGTGTTCGTTCAGGGAAACTATTAGGGTTCATCGTCAGCCAGAAAGGAATTGAGGTTGATCCTGACAAGGTCAAGGGCATTCAAGAAATGCCTTCTCCAAAGACTGAAAAACAAGTCAGGGGATTCCTGGGACGTTTGAATTACATATCCAGATTTATATTCCTTATGACCGCGACATGTGCGCCCATCTTCAAATTACTCAAAAAGAATCAGGACTACATTTGGACAGAAGACTGCCAAACTGCCTTCGGCAGTATCAAGGCATACCTGTTGAATCCACCGATTCTATCACCTCCAGTGGAAGGAAGTCCACTGATCATCTACCTAACAGTCTTGGAAGACTCCATGAGTTGTGTACTTGGCCAACAAGACGAAACGAAAAGGAAAGAGTCTGCCATTTACTATTTGAGCAAGAAATTTACCGACTGCGAGACTCGGTACACTATGCTTGAAAAATTTGCTGCGCTCTGGATTGGGCAGCCAAACGTCTTCGACAATATATAATTTGTCACACTACTTGGTTAATCTCAGAAATGGATCCAATCAAGTATGTCTTTGAAAAGCCTGCTCTCACGGGAAGGATCGCCCATTGGCAAATGTTGATATCAGCATACGACATTGAGTACCACGCTAAAAAAGCCATTAAAATAAGTATTTTATCCTATTATTTGGCTCATCAACCGATTGACGATCAAGAATCGGTGGGGTTTGACTTCCCAAACGAAGATGTCATGTATTTGAAAATGAAAGATTGCGATGAACCACTACCCAGTGAAGGGCCAGAACCAGGTTCCCAATGAGGGCTAATCTTTGACGGAGCTGTTAATCATTATGGAAACAGAATTGGGGAAATCGTCATAACACCTCAGGGTACCCACATTCCTTTCACTGCCAGATTAACATTCAAGTGCATAAACAATGAGGCCGAATACGAAGCTTGTATCATGGGTCTCAAAGAAGCGATCGATTTAAGGATCAAGAACTTGGATGTATATGGCGACTCAACCCTAGTTATCAATCAGATCAAAGGAGATTGGAACACATACCAATTAGGATTGACTCCCTTCAAAGATTACGTGAGAAGGTTGTTACCATTCTTCAATAAAATCGAGTTTCATCATATGCCTCGTGAAGAGAATTACATGGCTGATGCATTAGCCACTCTCTCCTCCTTGATTAGTATAGGTCAATGGAATGACCTGCCTAAGATTGACATAATGCGCCTTGAGCGTCCCGCTTACATCTTCACGATTGAAGCAATCATAGATGACAAACCCTGGTATCATGATATCGAATGCTTCCTTCAGAAACAAGAGTACCCACCTGGGGCATTCAGAAAAGGCAGAAAGACCCTCAGAAGGCTAGCAGACAGCTTTTTTCTGAGCGATGATACACTCTATAAGAGAAACTTTGACATGGTCTTGCTCTGATGTGTAGACAGACCAGAAGCAAACATGCTGATGAAAGAGATTCACGAAGGATCCTTTGGCACTCATGCCAACGGACACGCAATGGCGAGAAAAATTCTTAGAGCAGGGTACTATTGGTTGACCATGGAATCCGATTGCTACAAGTACATGAGGAGATGTCACAAGTGTCAGATATACTCAGACAAGATCCATGTACCGCCAACGCATCTCAAAGTTCTTTCTTCCCCATGGCCTTTTTCCATATGGGGAATCGACATGATTGGCATGATTGAACCCAAAGCTTCAAACGGGCATTAGTTCATCCTGGTAACCATTGACTACTTCACCAAGTGGGTCGAAGCAGCGTCATACACCATTGTAACCCGACAAGTCGTGGTCCGCTTTATTAAAAACAATCTCATCTGTCGTTATGGTGTTCCGAGCCAGATCATTATTGACTATGGATCCAACTTGAACAATAAGATGATGAAAGAGTTGTGCGCTGAGTTCAGGATCGAACACCATAACTCTCTCCCTACCGACCTAAGATGAACGGAGCGGTAGAAGCGGCTAACAAGAACATCAAGAAGATTATTCAAAAAATGGTTGTAACCTATAAAGACTGGCATGAGATGCTGCCTTTTGCTCTTCCCGGTTATCGCACGTCTATCCGCACTTCAACAGGGGCAACCCTTTTCTCTCTAGTTTATGGCATGGAGGCAATTCTTCCCATCGAAGTAGAGATCCCATCAATTTGGGTATTGATGGAAGCTAAGCTAACAGAAGCTGAGTGGTGTCAAAGTCGACACGATGAACTGAATCTGATCGAAGAAAAGTGAATAACGGCTTTGTGCCACGGTCACTTGTATTAGCAAAGAATGAAGAAAGCATTTGATAAAAAGGTTCGGCCTTGTGTCTTCAGGAAAGGAGACCTCGTGCTCGAGAAGATACAATCATTTCTCACTGATTCCCGGGGCAAATGGACTCCGAACTATGACAACCCTTATGTGGTCAAGAAAGCCTTCTCAGGCAGCGCCTTGAGACTCACAACCATGGATGGAGAAGAGTTTTCCTACCTCACGAATGTTGATGTAGTCAAGAAATACTTTGCCTAAACTAAAAAAAAAAGTCTCGGTGGATTGGAAACCCGAAAGGGCGGTCCACGCAAAAACTAGAGACATAATCAAAAATCATCCCGGTGGATTGGAAATCTCAAAGTAGAATCCAGGCAAAAGTTAGGGATTAACGGCAAGTAACTACGTCTAATTAGTTCAACTCATCAGCAGTCGCGCCAAACAGTTGAAAACTTCAGTCAGGGTCATCTTTGACAGAAGCTCAAGATATCTAGAATTCAAAGTTGGTAGAAGGATAACGGTCGTTATGTTTCAATGTAGCCCTTTTTCCTTAAATTACCATTTTCTAACTTTGTAAATACTCTATGGAATCACGCGTTTGGATGATTTCCATCCTATCTATAAAATTTGAGCCCTTGTGCTTTTGTTTGCAATTATTATTTGTTTTAGCTTTACAAAACGACATTTTTTTCATGATTAACGATTCTTGAAAAAAAACAAAAATGAATTTTACTTGTCAAATTTTTTTTGCTTTTAAAATAAAGATGTCAATTTCTTTTGACTGTTGAACATCGAAAGAACATTGATTGCTTCTCCCAAAGGCGATTAAGCCTCAAAGTGCAGAATCAAAGTACTCCTTCTAAACCAGTACACCTGAATAAAGGATCAGCTGTGTTAGATGCGAATGTTCCGTCCGACATCCCCGGCAGAGTTCTTATCTCTTAAGTACGACCAAGGTTGTTCCCCATAGGGACTATCTCTCCTAAGCAAGGCAGAATTGCTATCATGAACAAATGGTATTTCTGCGTCCCCTGCAGTGGCCGAGTATCCAGTCGTGTTCATCCACTAGTTTGTATGTTGCATCGGTTTTGTCAGCATAAACATACATACATCATGCATTATTGATTTACATTCATATTCATATTGCATCACTATCGCTCTAGTCGGTCTTATCCCCTAGTGATAAAAGTCCTCTTGTCACTCGAATTGTCAGTTCTTTCCTTGGCAGGAAATGTTGCGTCTGAATAGTTTCTCTTCCAGTTTATTTCTGGATTAGATTTGGTCCTTGACCACTTTGATAACTTGAACCTCTGAAAGGCAAGAAGACAGTCGACGAACCTCACTCTTCACCATTGAAGATGATATCCTCGCTTTCTCGGATTAAGGAAAATCCCCAGAGAAAGCCCCTTTATCAAAGATTTGGCAATACAATAGTTTCTCTCTGAAAATTTGCTATCGAATGAGGTCATCAGCACCTCTAACTTGGATTACATCACATAGCATTTCTCTGGGAAGATCTCGAGAAAAGTATAATGTAGTATCCCTAAACAGAAAACAGCCTCTCAAGAGACTCGTTTTCCCCAGTAGAGTCAACGAATGGCGTCTCCAACAGAGAAGTTTGAACACCTCTACAGCTCAGACGAATGGGTTCCCCAGCAAGTCTAACATCAAAACTTTTTCCCATTAAATGACATCTCCCCAGGAAAATTCGGCGAGAAGTTTGAGGAAAACCGCTACAAATAGCGTCCCTTGTCAAGAAATTTTATTGACAAAAGAAACTGAGACCAGTTCCTTGGTAGGAAACCAGGATCGAGGGGAAGTCTATTTCAGAAACTAAGACCAGTTCCTTGGTAGGAAACTAGGATCGAGGGGAAGTTTATATCAGAAACTAAGATCAGTTCCTTGGTAGGAAACCAGGATCGAGGGGAAGTTTATATCAGAAACTAAGACCAGTTCCTTGGAAGGAAACCAGGATCGAGGGGAAATTTACTGACAAAGGAAACTTAGACCAGTTCCTTGGCTGAAAACCAGGATCGAGGGGAAGTTTTACCCTTTTCGAAGCATTATTTCTTAGCAAAAGAAGACGGATGAACAAACTGCCATTCATAACTACCATCAAAATTTCGGGTACTCCGATATTTAATCCTCTTGTACCCCGAATGCCCGAATATCTTCGCCATTCACACCTTCGGGTCCAAGAAGATTAAATAGGGGCATCTGTCATACCCTAAATTTTGACCACTAATATTTCCCATCATTGTGTAAATCATTGCCACAATATGGATAAACTTTCACACTAATCAGTCTCCCCCAAAGATGGGTGAACATTCACTATAATCAAAGGATTGGGGTTTTTGAGCCCTCTCAAGGCACTTAGACAAAGGATCAATTAAGAAATGACATGATCTTCAACTTGTCTAACCTCTCAAACACCCACAAAGGATCAAAGGGACTCCCATATCAAGAATCAAGCACAAGGTTGCCACATTCCAAGTGGATCAAGCCTCAAGATCGCAAGTGTCACCAAATTAGGGTTTTGGTCGACCAAGGCCTCCAGATGGAAATTTTCATCTGGGTGTCATACCCCAAATTTTGACCACTAATATTTCCCATCATTGTGCAAATCATCATCACAATGTGGATGAACCATCATGCCTCATCAAATGCCTCAAGGAGTATTGAGCATTCACTACAATCAAAATTAGGGTTTTAAGCCCTCTCAGAGCCTTAGACAAAGGATCAATCAAGGAATGACATGATATTCAACTTGTATAACCTCTCAAACATCCATAATGGATCAAAAGGACTCCGACTTCAAGGATTAAGCACAAGGCTGCTCCCTTCTAGGTGGATCAAGTCTCGAGATCGCCAGTATCACCAAATTAGGGTTTTGGTCGACCAGGGCCTCCAGATGGAAATTTTTCATCTGGACACAAGCCAAAGATCCAAAACACAACCTAATGTACTCCATGGAACCTCATGGACCCATCTATCCAGTCAATTTTGCCTCAGGGGATGCATACATCAAAAATCAGGAATTAGGGTTTCTTGACCTAATTCACCCCTAAGTTGACTTTTTGGGCAAATCAAGAGCCAAGACCTCAAGACATGATTTTAGGGTCTCTAATGAACTATATTGATACATTTGGAACAATGGATTAATCCAAGAAGCTTGAGCAACAAGTCTCATTTTCATCTGCACCACAATTAGGGTTTCACGAGGAAAGTCAACTGTAACTTTGACTTTTGACCAGGACATGCTCCCAAACCCTAGGACATGCCCCAATATACCCTATGACACCCATGGAACATGTCCATCAAGTTTGATTTAGGTCAAGGACATGATTTCCTGAAGAATTGCACAGTTTGGAATTCATCTGATAAAAAGTCAACTGTGCACAAAAGTCAACTTTGACTTTTTGAGATTTTTCACCAAAATGGATTTTTAACCCTAAAATGATGTTAATGTATGATTTGAATCATCATTCATCAAGAAAAATCAAAGAAAGTTGGATAACTTGTAAAAGGGGTAACCATAAAACTTAGAAATTTTTCTAAGTTATGGAAAAAGTACCACTAATGCACTAACTTTGGAGGATCATAACTCCTAAACCACATGGCCATTTTTTCTCATCCAAAGATGGATTTGTAGCCCTCATTACCCTCTACAAAAAATTCAACTAGACCTAAGGCCAATTCATTAAGGATTTTGAGTTATGGAGTGATCAAAATCAAGAAATCACACTTTATTCCAACACTTAGTGAAAATTTCACTAAGTCAGATTTTGCTTCACTTTTTGCCAAATGTAGAGGGATTTTTCACTTGGAATCAAAAGAGATCAAAACCAAACTTGTTCAAACAGTTGTTGTATCATGTAACGACTTTCCAAAATGGCCAAGAACATTGCCAAATTCAACTTACACCATGAGATATGACATTGTTAAGTTGCCTTGCTGAAATCTGTCAAAGGCAAGGCAGAATTTGCAACTTTGCTCGATTTGCCAAAATCAGCCAAATTTAAATACTCCTATCCACTTGGACACCTCAGAGGATTAAATCTAAAGGGGAAAATCACTGAGCCAAGCCTCCAAAGTCCATGGAACAAGAAATAGCATGTTGAACCTAGAATGGCTAAAATAGGGACAAGACTCCAAATTTGGATTGGAGCATTCAATGGAAGCATCAAGGTGGCATGGACTGAGCCATTCTCATCTGAAATCAGTCAAGACTTATCCAAGACCAAGGGAACCAAAGCTCTGTGCCCTAACCTCTAGTCAATGGCTAGAGGAGACTTGGATTTTCATTTGCCAACATTAGCCAAACCTACTTACCAGCTGCCATTCACTATTCCTTACAAAACAAACTTGCTCTACTATAAATAGAGCTCAATTGTGATCAGTTTGAGTACACCAAAGCCATCTAACATATGCTTTCCTCAAAATCTCTTTCTCTTGGCAAAAATGCCTTTCTTAGCAAGGTAGCTATCGGGTTTTGAGTTTGAGAGCTTTTCCAATAAAACCAATCACTCACACACCTCACATACATCACATATGAGCTGATCAAACACTTAGATCACTTCTGAAACACCAATTTCACAAAATCACCAGCTGGTTGCTCAAATTTTCAATCAAGTTGCAGCTGAGGTACCACAAATTGATCCAGCCATTTTCAATCAAGTCCAAGCATTCAAACACACTCCATAGGGTGTAGGGAAGCTGTTCAGATCATCACCACTCATCTGTAACACCTCTAAATCAAAAATCACATTGCACTTGCTGTCACGGCTTAGAGGTAAGCATATACTTGGCCATCTCTCAATCTATGTATATTTCCTCGCACAATAATTTGGCCATATGTTCATAATCATGCATGGAATGTTTTCCCTCAATTAATTGGATTGTTTGAATCATGTATCAAAAATCCTAGCCTTCATACAGAAATTAGGGTTCTTGAGGTTTCTTCGTGATTTCATGTTTTATGTTTAATTTAAATGAAATTAAGTGTTATAGACATGATCGTGAGGTTGAGACGAGCATAATGATATGTGGATTGCATGATATGATTACGTATTCAGTGAGATTGGATGGAAAACACAAATCTGCCAAACCCAAAAAAAGGCGCGTGTTCTTGCTTGTGTTCTTGGCGCCTTTTTCACAAATTAAAATATTTGAATTTTGTGATTTTGTTTAATTGATTCAAAAATTAATTTCTCTATGAGTTTTAATGATTTTGAGTTGATTCTTTTTTTAATAATTCACAAAAATGTTAAAATATTTTATTTTATCAAAAAATCCCAAAAATATTATTTATTTCATATAATTGATATTTTTGCAAAGAATTAATGTTTTAATTGTTTTTGACATTTTAAATATTTTTTTCTACATTGATTTTGCAACTTTTAATGCTTTCTAATTATTTTGTAGGTCAATACTTAATTTTTGAGGCATTAATCCAAAATCACAATTTGTTTTTCATATGTTAAACAATTTTGATCATTTTTAATTGAATTTTTATTCAATTAAATACATTTTTGAAAACAAATTAGGGTTTTTGGATTAATTCAACCCTCATAAATCATTTTCAAAACACTTTGGGCTTCTTGAGAGAGTGTAAGACCCAACCCACTTGTACAAAAATATTTTGGGCCTCATTCGTTGTATAAGTCCCTCTGTACATTTTCAAATAAACGGCACGATCATCGCCTTTTGAAAAATAACCCTGGGCCTCTCCTTGAGCTATAAGACGCATTCGAAAACACTTTGGGCCTCTAATAGAGTGTAAGACCCAATCCCCTTTTAACCAAACCATTTTGGGCCTCACTTATTGTATAAGTCCCTCCGCGTTAAAAGAAAACCTCGGCGCGATCGCCATTTCAAACGGAAAAATCATCTGGGCCTACCCTCGTGTTATAAGCCCCACTCTTTTTCTTTAAAACCTTTTGGGCCACTTGAGAGAGTGTAAGACCCATCCCTTTGTACAGAAAACATTTTGGCCTCAGTCACTTGTATAAGTCCCTCTGTACAAATTCAACAGTGCGCTCACTGATAAAACCCTGGGCCTCTCCTTGAGCTGTAAGCCCCAAATCTTTTTATTTCAAAGCACTTTCTCCTTTGATTTTGAATATACTGCTATTTTCAAACTTTCTTTGTTGTACAACTAACCAAACAACATGGAAGCTCTACAACCGAGTAAGTGGTTATCGCTTTCATTTACCGCTTTCATATACATATAACTGTATTGTGGGGCTATTTAACTGTAAGTCTTCTTTCATAAACTCATATCAACTGTGTAATAATAGTATAGATATTTCGAGTTTCCCCGGAAACTACGTCTAGAACTAAGTGACGCCGTTTCGTTTAGTCATAGAAATAGACAACTAGATCCCCAATAGGATCACCAGACACAGTCTTCTCTCAGGCTGTCCTCATTAAGAATTGTCAAGAAACTCTACTCTCAGAGATGAATGTATTCTCCGTGAATGGCATCTTTGAGTTTCTTCCAAATTCTCGAACTTTCCTGACTTTGATCTATTCTCGGTGAATAGCATTGCCTTGAATTTCTTGGGGTTTGGGGACCCACGGGCTTCTTAAAAGCATCGACCTCCTCTTGGGCATCGTACAAGGACCCACAGGCTTCCTAAAAACAACCCCGCCTCCTCTTGGGCTTAGTACAAGGACCCTACGGCTTCTTAAAAGTATTCACAGCCTCCTCTTAGGCTTCATATAATGATCTCTTCCTCCGGGAATGATAGCCTCCTCTTGGGCTTAGTACAAGGACCCGTCGGATTCTTAAAAGTTTCCCGCCTCCTCTTGGGCTTCGTACAAATTGTCCCGACGACCTCCTAGAGGTATAGGAACAGAACTTAGTCATTTGCATAGAACCATCCTTTCATAGAGTCTACTACTATTTCTCAAAGCATAGTACCAAAGATAAAACTCTAGACTTGGGCAGTCTAACTTCCTTGAGTCTCAAAGACATTCTCAAGTGACCCCTTCGTTAAATAGGAAGGAAACCCGCAGACTCGGACAATCTCAATACCCTTCGGATTCCCCGCTTCCTTAAAGAACAGGAATAACCCGGATCCTTGAATCAAATCCCTGAGTACAGTGTTGCTCATATAAGAACTGATTTTCTCTTTTAAAAATCAGTATAATGGACCTGTCACTTAACTGAACAGTCATTCATAGCCTCCTCTTAGGCTTTGTATAATGATCCTTCTCCAGTGAAGTTAGCCTCCTCTTGGGATTTGTACAATGATCCTCCCCAGCAGAGTCAAACAACGTTTAGCCTCTCTCTCGGGCTTTGTACGAGACACATAAAAAACTCCCTCGTTGAGTCAATAACCCCTTTAGCCTCCATCTCGGGCTTTATACGAGATACAAAAAGGTTCTTATTGAGCCAAATAAACAACAACCTCCATCTCGGGCTTTATACGAGATACAAAAAACTCTCTAATTGAGTCAATTAGCCTCCATCTCGGGCTTTATACGAGATACCAAAAGATTCCCTCGTTGAGTCAAAACCTTTTAGCCTCTCTCTCGGGCTTTGTACGAGACACATAATAGCCTACTCTTAGGCTTTGTATAAGAAAACCACTGGTTAATCCAATTAACCTTTTAGCATCAAAGTTATGCCTCGTTCACAGTATACAAACATCAAGAATTCCTTCCCCTTCGTCTAATTGCTGTAAGCGGCAAGCCTCTGGATCATCTACATCCATGCCACTGTCCCTCTTTTAGCATGAGAAATTCCTAAGGAAAGATAGCATTGCTCTACACTGAGTTAAAGTCTTCTCCTTCAGGTTGGAAATCCCCTATAAAGGAAATTATGGCATTGCCGGATTCACACATCCCGGTTAAAGTAATCCTCCTTTACAGTCAGTCACCCAACAGTTGTGACAAACAGACCCCTTTAGAGATGACAAATTCTCTCTAAGGTCAAACTACCTTCAGCTTCACATCTTGGGCTTTGAACAAGATACAAATCACCTCCAGCTTCACATCTTGGGCTTTGAACAAGATACAAACCAACTTTCGCTTCACGTCTTGGGCTTTGAACAAGACACCAAAAACAACCATTTCCTCCCATAGAATAGGAGGAACTACGAACGCTCTGATTTCCCTGTTTCGGTAAACGGGAATACGTAGGCATAAGATCGAAAGAAAAGATCTTAGCGAGCACACTAAACAAAAACCCAAAATCCCACACTCTCATGTATCTATCAAAAGCACCAGTCCTAATATCCTAATCCTTGTTCCCCGCCAGAAACCTTCTGCCCAAATGAAAAGAAAGAGAACAGTATTGGCGAAAATACAAATAACCAGTACAAAGGCCCCCCCACATTGATAGCATCTGTAACCTAGCAGACCGCTGTTTAAACTCAGTATGCAAAGCAGGGTTAATTGGAGACATCTATTTCCCTTCCTTCATCAGCTCACAATAGGATAAAAAATGAATCGACCTGTAGTTTTAAGCTCAACCGCAGAGAGCGACCAGTGCTTAAGAACCGCGTCCAAAAATCGCTCGCTACAGAAAAAATGGCGCCCACCGTGGGGCCGGTGTCTGTGTTCCTTTTTCCTTTTCACCTCTTGTGTGAAAACCACAGATTGGGGCTTCCGTCGGGGAACTCATTTTCTGTCAGGAACTTAGGATTCATAGCTTTAAAGGTCTAGGATGTTTAGGACAAATATATATACTGCTTTTCCTAATTGTTATACGTGTTTATTTTTCTGCTAATGGGAATGTGTGTGATGCCGCATGTGGAAAGATTGAGTATACACTTAAGATAAGTGATGGCGACGGGGTCGACCATCAACCTCAGTGGAGGCTGACCAACGCAACCCATTCTCTCACCTAGACAATGGGCCGGTTCTTAAGTCTGAGAAGCTGAGGAGCCAAACCCTTTAGTAGTGCGGAAACTATTGGAAATAGTTGTTACGCGATACTACCCTCATT
The DNA here is from genome assembly GCA_022829125.1 of Lathyrus tuberosus. NCBI lineage: Eukaryota > Viridiplantae > Streptophyta > Magnoliopsida > Fabales > Fabaceae > Lathyrus > Lathyrus tuberosus. Next base: position 13,560,140 of record JALAZF010000038.1, read on the forward strand.
TGAGGCTGGTGATCTATTCTCGGTGAATGGCACTTACTCTAAGATTGCACTACAACTCGTTGGCGATCCACTTGTTGTTTTGCTTTCCTGGGAGGAGCTGATGATAATGAGTACAGGTACAAAAATCACCCTAGTATAAACCTTTGGGGATGGGTAGAGCCTTGACTTCATGACAACGACCCTTTGACCCCATGTTTTTTCTATGATTTTGTGTGCTGCATTCATGCATTCATTTAAAAAAACACTAAAAACATTCAAAAAATCTTCTCTTCTAGTCTCTCTGTTTTTCAAATTAAACTAAGACTGTGATTGTAAATATCAGAGAAAAGGATTGCACTAATGGATTTTGGTAGAAGGAGAACTCACCCGTACACCTTCAAGGTTTCAAAACTAGAGGATTTGAGAAGGTTAGCAAGGATGATCACTAACCAAGAGGCTTTCAGAGCCAAGCACGGAGGTCTGCTACCACTGTTAAGAGTACATGTGATTGAGGGAATCATGGACGCGCTCGTTCAGTTCTACGATCCAGTTTATCATTGTTTCACATTCCCAGATTACCAGCTCGCACCAACGCTGGAGGAGTATTCTCATCTGATTGATCTACACATTACAGATCGAGCTCCATTTTCTGGACTGGAAGAAATTCCAAAGAATCAGACTATTGCAAGAGCAATTCATTTGGATGAGTCTGAAGTTAGGACTCACCTAACCACTAAGGGTGGCATCCAAGGTTTGCCAGCCCAGTCCTTGACAAAGAAAGCCCTGTATTTTGCCAGTATAGGAAACATAACTGCTTTTGAAAGCATCTTTGTCTTGCTTACCTACGGGTTATTTTTGTTTCCCAACATCAACAACTTCGTCAATATTAACGCTATTAAGGTTTTTCTCATTGGAAATCCTGTGCCAACTTTGCTCGCAGATGTGTATCATTCTGTACACTTGGGAAATTTGTACAGTGGAGGGGAGATCACATGCTATGTACCTCTGCTTTACAAATGGTTTATCTCTCACTTGCCCAAGTCTGCTACTTTTTGGGATTGCAAGAGTGCCTTACGTTGGTAGTAGAAGATAATGTCTCTTACCAACTCTGATATAGATTGGTGTAATAGGATTTATGAGGGAATTAGGATCATTGACCATTGTGGAAACTTCCCCAACGTACCCCTCATAGGAACTAAAGGAGGAATCAACTACCATCCGGTATTAGTTCGTCATCAATTTGGATACCCAATGAGACACATCCCACTGGGTGTTCATCTGGAAGGTCTTTTCTTCAAGGAAGGAGAAAATGACAGAGCACTAAAGATGGAAATAGTGCACGGTTGGAAGCATGTTCATAAGAAAGGACGAGAGTCTCTAGGAAAATCGGACTGTGTCTCGGTGGAGCCTTACCTCCATTGGGTACAAACTAGAGCTCTCAAGCTAAAGATGCCTTATCCTCGTTACGGAATTCTTCCGCCGAGGGAATCTATCATGTACTTCATGACTGAGACTGAAAAGCTTCAGGTTACTCTCAACAAAGTTCAACGGGAGAGGAGGTCTTGGAAGAACAAGTACCGCACCCTCGATGTCGAGTGCATCAAAATACAGCAATTACTGAAAGAGAAAGATGCTCTGATTGAAATTTTGGAGCAACATGCTGTGGAGAATCAAGATGACCAAAGGAATTTGCTCACTCCTCTCACTTGGAAAAGGAATGACAACCCGACAATGGCCCAAGAGCCCCGGTCAAAGAAAAGGAAGATACCAGAATCAACACCCGATTTCTCTTCAGAGAGGACTCGGGACCCATTAGCTTAGGTTTCTGTTTCTGCACCTTGTAATCTACTGTATTTCCATTTCTGTAATCCTTTGAATTTCAATAAAAAGGGGTTTCCCCACTGTTTGATATTTGCAATCTAATTGTCGAAGTTTATTTTGATTAAACCAAAAACAATTAATATAATCATTGCATTCATCATTCTTACATCGCGTATTCTTCTTACCTACGAATCTCATGTTTATGTCTCGGTTAGAGAGTCAAACTATCTTATTCGTATAATACTCGAGCCAATCGTCAGAGAAAGATGGATGATCTTGAGGAAGAAAACAGAGAGTTGAAAGAAGAGATCGACGCTCTGAGAGAGGATATGAGAAAGCTTCGTAACGACATGCAAGCCATGGCAGAAGCTCAGCTACAAAGATTTGTGATCTCAGAGATCACCTCAATGCCCATAGTGGAGAGGTATGATCCTAGGTATCAGATACCGAAAGATCGTCCTTGGGGCATGCCTGTTAACTATATCCCAGAAGGATATGTTCCGCCGATCACTGAAGATCAGGGAATCACAACAGAAGGCGTTGGGCCTGAAGGTTACAAACTTCGGGAAAGCGAAGATGCCAGGGGCATACTGAAGACTCCTGAAGGTTACAAACTTCGGGAAATTCCAGGACTCACTGCCGTAGTCACGGTACCACCCCCTGTGGTGCACACTATCCCGGAAGGACAGATACCTGCTGGTAAAAAGGAAACTATGTTTGACCGAATGGATGAATTCCAGGAACAGTTCTTGGAAATTCAGAAAGAACTGCAAGCCATTCGCGGTCAGGATCTATTTGGAAAGGACGCCGCAGACCTCTGCTTGGTCCCAAATGTGAAAGTCCCGCACAAATTCCAAGTGCCCGACTTTGAAAAGTACAAGGGTAACTCTTGCCCTCAAAGCCATCTGGTGATGTACGCTCGGCGAATGTCAGCTCAGACAGAGAATCAGGACCTACTGATTCACTACTTTCAGGATAATTTAATCGGTGCCGCACTCAAATGGTACATGGGTTTAAACCGTACTACGATCAGCACATTCAGAGATCTTGGTACTGCCTTCGTCCAACAATACAAATACAATTTGGACATGGCACCTGACAGAGATCAACTCAGATCAATGTCGCAAAAGGACAAGGAAACCTTTAAGGAGTATGCTCAAAGGTGGCGTGAAATTGCCGCTCAAATTTGTCCACCTCTTGAGGAAAAAGATATGACAAAGATCTTCTTAAAGACCTTAAGCTCATTTTACTATGACCGAATGGTTGCCAGTACGCCCAGTGATTTCACCGAAATGGTCGGCAAGGGCGTACGTCTTGAGGAAGCCGTCCGAGAAGGACGTTTGGTAAAAGACACTGGATCGACGAGCGGTACTAAAAAATATGGTAGTACTCTCCCTAAGAAAAAAGAGCAAGATATTAGGAATATCTCTCTCAGAAAACAAAGACGACGTTATCAACCGGTAGCAGCTGTGACTCCTGCTATCAACCCTACGTCTATTCCTACGTATCAACCTCAGGTTGCGCAGAGCCAGCCTGATCAGCAAAGGACACAACAGCCTCTTCAGCAGGCTCGTCCTCCATATAACAACAACCGTACAACACGGCCACCAGGATTTGATCCCATACCCGTGACGTACGCAGAACTGTTTCCATTACTCCTGGCTAAGGGGCACATTCAGACTAAATCTCCTCTTACAGTACCAAAAAATCCGCCTTTTTGGTTTAAGGTGGATCAGACTTGCCCTTATCATCAAGGAGGACCAGGGCATAACATAGAGACTTGTCTCAATTTCAAGTCCGACGTGCAAAAGCTTGTTAGGAGCGGGGTCTTATTCTTCAAGGATATAAATCCTAATGTTCTTACGAACCCGCTGCCTCAACACGAGAAGGCTGCAGTCAATTTGATAGAAGGAGAGACTAACGATGTCTATCAAATTCACGATGTACTCTTGTTGAAAACCAATTTGGTCAAGATGCATTGTAGACAAAGTGGATATGGCCATGTGCCACCTCATAATTATCACCAGTGTGATATCTGCTCTAAAGACAATCAAGGATGTTCTGTAGTGCAAGCAGCTCTACAGGAACAGATGGATCTCGGATGGATCCAAGAGCACCGAGTTCGTGGAGTTAACATGGTCTACACGAATTCTAACGTCATTCAGAACCACGACATCCGTGCAATGAATGTAAACCTGGTGGCAATGCATTCAAGGCAAAGCCAGTATCATAATCTACCACGACAAGATTACAGTTCCTGTCTGACTTGCTCGATAAACAAACAGGGATGCTCTTTCCTACAAGAGGCACTCCAGCGTCAGATGGATCTTGGATGGATCCAAGACTACCATGATAGGAACCCTTATCAGATTAACATGGTTCAGATCTTCGATATTCGCGTGATGAATACCAACCTGGTAGAGTTACATGCTGAGCAGGTCTGACTCGGATTCTTAATATCACATGACTATCAAAGCTGTAAAGCTGGTTACAAAAACGATCGAGGTTGTACCCTTGTCCAGGAGGCGCTTCAGCACTTGTTAAATCATTGGTGGATGCCAATCTACATGGATGAAGATACTCAGCAAATTAGTATCAATAACAAGAATCCTACTCGACGTCAGAGTCAGGATGTCCGATCGGTGGAAGCTAACCTGGTAAGGTTACATTGTATTCAAAGTGGGCGTGGCCAGGTGCCACCACACAACTATGACAGTTGTAGCGTCTGTTCAGAAAGTAACCAAGGGTGTTACCTTGCGAGAGCAGCTCTTCAGGGTCAGGTCGATCGTGGAGAAATTCGTCCATATCCGGGTTCTGGACCCATCAACTGGACGCCGAACTACCTTGCCGAGCAAGTTGAGGATGTTGTCACGATCTCTGGTCATCACAGGACCAGGGATGTTTTTTCCATCATCCCTCTACTTGACGAGTCTAAAGTTCCCAACCGGGAACGGATCGAGATTGCTTACGACGGTCAGAAAAATCAGAAGGCTCCTGTAGTCATCTATCTACCAGGACCACTACCGTATGAATCAGCTAAGGGGATCCCTTACAAATACGGCGCAACAATAATTGAAAATGGAAAGGAAATTCCATTACCCTCCGTTGTGAACATTGCAGACATCAGTCGGGTAACACGGAGTGGTAGAATCTTCAACCGAGGGGTTGGGGAGGTCAACAAGGAAAAGGAACTTCAGACAGAAGCTCCCGATCCACCAGTCGGTCAATCCAGTAATCCCGACCTTTCGAAAAATAATGATGAGATGCTGAAACTCATCCAAAGGAGTGAATATAACATTGTGGATCAACTGTTACAAACTCCTTCAAAGATCTCGGTGTTATCACTGTTACTCAGTTCAGAAGCCCATAGGGAGGATCTACAGAAAGTCTTAGAGCAAGCCTTTGTGGAACAGGATGTAACAATCAGACAGTTCGATAGCATTGTCTCTAACATCACTTCCTTCAATAATTTGGGATTTAGTGATGAGGAATTACCTGAAGAGGGACGCCGTCATAACATGACACTCAATATCACAGTTAACTGCCAGGACGATGCTTTAGCCAGCGTACTGGTAGACACAGGGTCAGCCCTGAATCTTATGCCGAAGTCCACTTTGATGCAATTATCATTCAAAGGGCCTCCGATGAGAATCAGCGAGGTCGTCGTCAAAGCATTCGACGGATCCAAAAAAATAGTTATTGGCGAAGTTGATCTTCCCATAACTATCGGTCCTCACACTTTCCAAGTTACTTTCCAGGTCATGGACATCCAGGCAATGTACAGTTGTTTATTAGGAAGACCTTGGATACATCAGGCTGGAACGGTCACCTCGACCCTCCACCAAAAGGTAAAGTTCGTCAAGGACGATCAACTTGTCACGGTTTGTGGGGAGCAAGCCTTGCTTGTAAACAACTTGTCATCATCTACTGGTATAGAACCTGAGGAGGTTATTGGAACGCAGTTCCAAGCACTGTCGGTAAGCAAGAACAATCGATTCAAAGAAGGAACTTCCATTTCCTCATACAACGATGCTATCAAAGTGGTCGAGAGTACCGATACAACCGGATGGGGACGGCTTGTCATTCCTACTAACAATAAAACAAAGAAGGGTCTTGGTTTTTCTACAACCTGTACCCAGACAGCTGCCAACGATGAAAGTATTCATCCCCTTCAAAATTTCTTCCACAGTGGAGGTTTCCTTCACCCCGTGTCTCAAGCAGTACATGCTATCAATGAGGAAGATCCCTCTGACCCAGATGAAGAGTGGAAGTCCTACCTTAACAAGGACGGTTATATGTCTTAGGAAGAGGCGCCTATGCCTTTTTGCTTTCCTACAGAAAGTCCGAGATTTATACCAAGATCAGATGTCGAAATGATCTACGGGGATTGTGATCCGGAAGGATGTCGTGCTCCGCCAAATTCATTAGAGGAGGACACTCCGATAAAAGACAACTTTGACTACAATTACTATGGCCCAATGGATGGTCTGCCAATGTGGCAACCTTACCCAAGAGACTTGGGGCAAGAAAGTCAGCCGAACAATGAAAATCAGCTGACCGTCATTGAACATAATACCTGTGTCCCCACCATGTCATGGGATCAACACTCAGGTCATTCGGAAGCTACTCAACATGAAGATGAATTCGCAATGTTTGCAGGACTTGAATTCATCAACTATGCTTTTCCCGAGGTCAACGTCATCGAGAGAGATGACTCTTCCAGTTCCAGAGAAGTGTGGGACACCTTGGGACAACCGACTGGAAAATTCGACTTAATGGTCAAGTACACCGCTCCCGAAAGCTCTCGTATCAGGCTCGAAGACATCCAGCCTACTGGATGGGGAGATACAGCTGAGAGCACCAATGCTATGCAAAATGCAACTGAGGAATCCTCATACGACAACTCTGCCTGGGAGATAGATTCCAATGATCCTGCTCCACCAGAAATCAGCGTCATTTCTGAAGACAAATCAAGGAAGGTGCCAGACTTTGTGATTCACCGAGGAGTTCGCCTCCAATGGGTTGCCGTCGAGGTTCCGAAGATCGTTCACCAGTCAAAGTAATTGCCATCTTTAACCTTTCACCCTGCCCAGGTGAAACAGATGTTTTGATAAGGCTCGCTTTCTGTAAATTTCCCTCTTCGCTTTGCCCAAAGCGACAGAGTTTTGTTTTATAGGGCTGTAGTTTCAAGGATCGACTTGTTCATTAATAAAATAACGCCGTTCTGTAATTTCTGCATTAATTGCTGTTTTCTCTTTTTGCTTTTTCAGAAAATGGTAATCCTAAAAACAATTCAAATAAAAACAAGCAGTAAAATAAATACACTGCACACACTTGCATTTTCTCTATCTCTTCTAAACACGAATCATCACGTCATGCAGATTGCTTGTTTTGAACCCCATTGAAACATACGATCCGATGCCTTCTCCCAACTTTGAGTTCCCGGTATTCGAGGCTGAAGAAGAAAATGACAACAAAATTCCAGAAGAGATCTCTCGACTACTCAGACAAGAGGAAAGGTCCATTGAACCTCACAAAGAGCCATTGGAAACGGTAAACTTGGGTTCAGAGCAAGAGAGAAAAGAAATCAGGATTGGGGCACTGCTCAGTCCAATTGCCAGAGAGGGTTTGATAAAGCTTCTTAAAGAATTTCCCGATGTATTCGCTTGGTCCTATCAGGATATGCCAGGGTTGGATACTAGTATTGTGGAACATCACTTACCGTTAAGATCGGAATGTCCGCCAGTAAAGCAAAGGTTGAGACGCACTCACCCGGAAATGGCCATCAAAATCAAAGAGGAGGTACAGAAATAGATTGATGCGGGTTTCCTCGCCACGTCAGAATATCCTCAATGGTTAGCCAATATCGTACCTGTTCCGAAAAAGGACGGAAAGGTCAGAATGTGTGTCGACTACAGGGATCTGAACAAGGCAAGTCCAAAGGACGACTTTCCTTTACCACACATTGACATGCTGGTTGATAGTACAGTAATGTTCAAAGTTTTCTCCTTCATGGATGGATTTTCGGGCTATAACCAGATCAAAATGGCGCCGAAAGACATGGAGAAAACTTTGTTCATTACCCCATGGGGTACCTTTTGTTACAAGGTAATGTCATTCGGTTTGAAGAATGCCGGGGCAACCTATCAAAGGGCCATGACTACTCTGTTTCATGACATGATACACAAAGAGATAGAGGTATATGTCGATGACATGATTGCAAAATCTAAGACTGAAGAGGGGCATGTGACCCATCTGTCAAAACTATTCGAGCGGTTGAGAAAGTACAAACTCGGCTTGAATCCCAACAAGTGCACCTTCGGTGTCCGTTCGGGGAAACTATTAGGGTTCATCGTCAGCTAGAAAGGAATTGAAGTTGATCCTGACAAGGTCAAGGCCATTCAAGAAATGCCTTCTCCGAAAACTGAAAAACAAGTTAGAGGATTCCTGGGACGTTTGAACTACATCTCAAGATTCATATTCCTTATGACCGCCATGTGTGCGTCGATTTTCAAATTACTCAAAAAGAACCAGGATTGAGTTTGGTCAGAAGATTGCCAAACCGCATTCGACAGTATTAAGGAATATCTGTTGAATCCTCCGATTCTATCACCTCCAGTGGAAGGAAGATCACTGATCATTTACCTCACAGTTCTAGAGGACTCAATGGGTTGCGTGCTTGGCCAACAAGACGAAACAAAGAGGAAGGAGTTTGCCATCTACTATCTGAGCAAGAAATTCACCGACTGCGAGACTCGGTACACGATGCTCGAGAAAACTTGCTGTGCTTTGGCTTGGGCAGCCAAACGTCTTCGCCAATACATGATTCGTCACACTACTTGGTTAATCTCCAAAATGGATCCAATCAAGTATGTTTTCGAAAAACCTGCTCTTACGGGAAGGATTGCCCGTTGGCAGATGCTGTTATCGGAATATGACATAGAGTACCACGCTCAAAAAGCCGTTAAGGGAAGTATTTTAGCCGATCATTTGGCTCATCAACCGATTGACGATCAAGAATCAATCGGGTTTGACTTCCCAGACGAAGATGTCATGTATCTAAAAATGAAAGATTGTGATGAACCGTTACCCAGTGAAGGACCAGAACCAGGTTCCCAATGGGGACTTATCTTTGACGGAGCAGTTAATCATTATGGAAACAGAATTGGGGCAATAATTGTTACCCCTCAGGGTACCCACATTCGTTTCACCGCTCGACTTACGTTTAAATGTACGAACAATGAGGCCGAATACGAAGCTTGTATTATGGGTCTCGAGGAAGCGATTGACTTAAGGATCAAAAACTTGGACGTATATGGCGACTCAGCCTTGGTCATCAATCAGATAAAAGGAGATTGGAACACATACCAATCAGGATTGATTCCTTACAAAGACTATGCAAGAAGGTTGTTACCCTTCTTCAACAGAGTTGAGTTTCATCACATCCCTCGTGATGAGAATCACATGGCTGATGCATTAGCCACTCTCTCTTCCATGATTAGTGTAGGTCAATGGAATGACATACCTAAGATCGACATAATGCGCCTTGAACGGCCCGCTTAAGTCTTCACGATTGAAGCAGTCATAGATGACAGACCTTGGTATCACGATATCAAATGCTTCCTTCAGAAACAAGAGTACCCATCTGGGGCACTCAGAAAAGACAGGAAAACCGTCAGGAGATTGGCTGGAAACTTCTTCTTGAGCAGTGACACTCTTTATAAGAGAAATTTTGACATCGTCTTGCTCCGATGCGTCGACAGACCAGAAGCAGACATGCTTATGAAATAAATTCATGAAGGATCCTTTGGCACTCATGCCAACGGACACACAATGGCGAGAAAAATTCTGAGAGCAGAGTACTATTGGTTGACCATGGAATCCGACTGCTACAAGTACATGAGGAGGTTTCACAAGTGTTAGATATACTCCGACAAAATTCATGTACCGCCATCACATCTCAAAGTTCTCTCTTCCCCATGGCCTTTCTCGATATGGGGAATCGACATGATTGGCATGATTGAGCCCAAGGCTTCAAACGGACATCGGTTCATCCTAGTAGCCATTGACTATTTCACCAAGTGGGTCGAAGCAGCGTCATTCACCAATGTAACCCGACAAGTGGTGGTCCGATTTATCAAAAACAATATCATCTGCCGTTATGGTATTCCAAGCGAGATCATTATTGATAATGGATCTAACTTGAACAATAAGATGATGAAGGAGTTGTGCGCAGATTTCAATATTGAACACCATAACTCATCTCCCTACCGACCCAAGATGAACGGAGCGGTAGAAGCGGCTAACAAGAACATCAAGAAGATCGTTCAAAAGATGGTTATAACTTACAAAGACTGGCACGAGATGCTACCCTTTGCTCTTCACGGTTATCGCACATCTGCTCGCACTTCAACAGGGGCTACCCCTTTCTCTCTAGTATATGGCATGGAAGCAGTGCTCCCCATAGAAGTAGAGATCCCATCAATCCGGGTATAGATGGAAACCAAGCTCACCGAAGCTGAATGGTGTCAAAGTTGACACGACGAATTGAATCTGATCGAAGAAAAGAGAATAACGGCATTATGCCACGGTCAACTGTATCAACAAAGAATGAAGAGGGCGTTTGACAAAAAGGTTCGACCTTGTGTCTTCAGAAAAGGAGACCTCGTGCTCAAGAAGATACAATCATTTCTCACTGACTCCCGGGGCAAGTGGACTCCGAATTATGATGGCCCCTATGTGGTCACGAAAGCTTTCTCAGGCAGCGCCTTGAGACTTGCAACCATGGACGGAGAGGAATTTGCCTACCCCACGAATGTTGATGTAGTTAAGAAATACTTCGCCTAAACTAAAAAAAAAAAATGTCTCGGTGGATTGAAAACCCGAAAGGGCGGTCCAGGCAAAAGTTAGAGACAAGAAAAAAAATCATCACGATGGATTGGAAACATCATAGTACAATCCAGGAAAAAGTTAGGGATAATGGCAAGTAACTATGTTCAACAGAGGCAAGTCCCTCAGCAGCAGCAGTTACATCATCTGTCAGAAAACTCCAGTCAAGGTTATCTTCGACAAAAGCTCAGGATGCCTCGAATTCAAAGTTGGTAGAAGGATAATGGTCGTTATGTTTCAACGTAGCCCTTTTCCCTGTAAATTACCATTTTCAAACTTTGTATATACTCTTTGGAATCACGCGGTTGGCTGATTTCCATCTTATTAATAAAATTTGAGCCCTTGTGCTTTTGTTTGTAATTCTTGTTTGTTTTAGCTTTACAGAACGACGTTGTTAACATGACTAACGATTCTTGAAATAAAACAAAAATGAATTTACTTGTTAAAATTTTTTTTCTGCTTTTAAAATAAAGACGACAATTTCTTTTGACTATTAAACCTCAAAAGAACATCAATCGCTTCTCCAGAAGTAATCGAACTTCAAAGTGCAGAATCAAAGTACTCCTTCTAAGCCAGTGCGCCTGAATGAAGGATCAACTGTATCAGATGTGGCTTTCCCATCTGATACCCACGGCCGAGTTCTTATCTCCTAAGCCCGACCAACATAGCTCCCAATAGGGACTATCTCTCCTAAGCAAGGTGGAATTGCTATTCTGAACTGACGGTACTTCTTCGCCCCGCGATGGTCGAGTATCCAGTCGTATTCACCCGTCAGTTTGTATGTCGCGTCAGTTTTGTCAGCATATACATACGTACATCATGCATTATTGATTTGAATTCACATTTCATATTGCATCGCTATCACTCTAGCCGGTCTTGTCCCTTAGTGATAGGAGTCCTCTCAATCGAGTTGTCAGTTCTTGCCTCGTCAGGAAACGCTGCGTTTGAACAATCTCTCCTCCAGTTTATTTCTGGATTGAAGTTGGCTGCTCGACAACTTTGATAACTTGAACCTCTGAAAGACCAGAGAACCTTCAACCGATGTCACTCTTCGCCATTGAAGATGATATCCTTGTTTTCTCGGATTAAAGAAAATCCTGAGAGAAAGCCTCCTAAATCGGAGATTCGGCAGTACGGCAGTTTTTCTCCGAAAAACCCACCGATGAAAAGGTCATCGGCACCTCAAAATTGGACCCCATCATATGGCGTTTCTCCAGGAAAGATCCCTAGAAAAGTATGATGTAATCCCAAACGAATGCAGTCTCTCAAGGGACTCGCATTCCCCGAGTAGAGTCAACAAATGGCATCTCCAATAGAGAAGTTTGTACACCTCTATAACTCAGACGACTGGGTTCCCCAGTAAGTCTGACATCAAAACTTTTTCCACTCAAATGGCATCTCCCCAGTAAAATTCGGCGAGAAGTTTGAAGGAAAACCGCTACGAATAGCGTCCCTTGTCAGTAAAGTTTATTGACGAAGGAAACTAAGACCAGTTCCTCGGTAGGAAACCAGGATCGAGGGGAAGTTTACATCGGAAACTAAGACCAGTTCCTTGGTAGGAAGCCAGGATCGAGGGGAAGTTTAAATCAGAAACTAAGACCAGTTCCTTAGTAGGAAGCCAGGATTGAGGGGAAGTTAAAATCAGAAACTAAGACCAGTTCCTTGGTAGGAAACCAGGATCGAGGGGAAGTTGACAAAAGAAACTAAGACCAGTTCCTTGGCTGAAGACCAGGATCGAGGGGAAGTTTACCTTTTCTAAGCATCATTGCTTAGAAAAAGAAGATGAATGCGATCTGCCATTCATAACCGCCATCAAAATTTCGGGTATTTCGATATTTAATCCTCTTGCACCTCGAATGCCCGAATACCTTCGTCATTCACACCTTCGGGTCCAAGAAGATTAAATAGGGGCATCTGTCATACCCCAAATTTTGACCACTAAGATTTCCCATCATTGTGCAAATCATCATCACAATGTGGATGAATCATCATGCCTCATCAAATGCCTCAAGGAGTATTGAGCATTCACTACAATCAAAATTAGGGTTTTAAGCCCTCTCAGAGCCTTAGACAAAGGATCAATAGAGGAATGACATGATCTTCAACTTGTCTAACCTCTCAAACATCCACAATAGATCAAAAGGACTCTCACTTCAAGGATTAAGCACAAGGCTACTCCCTTCTAGGTGGATCAAGTTTCGAGATCGCCAGTATCACCAAATTAGGGTTTTGGTCGACCAGGGCCTCCAGATGGAAATTTTTCATCTGGACACAAGCCAAAGATCCAAAACACAACCTAATGTACTCCATGGAACCTCATGGACCCATCTATCCAGTCAATTTTGCCTCAGGGGATGCATACATCAAAAATCAGGAATTAGGGTTTCTTGACCTAATTCACCCCTAAGTTGACTTTTAGGGTAAATCAAGAGCCAAGACCTCAAGACATGATTTAAGGGTCTCTAATGAACTATATTTATCCATTTGGAACAATGGATTAATCCAAGAAGCTTGTGCAACAAGTCTCATTTTCATCTGCACCACAATTAGGGTTTCGCGAGGAAAGTCAACTGTAACTTTGACTTTTGACCAGGACATGCTCCCAAACCCTAGGACATGCCCCAATATACCCTATGACACCCATGTAACATGTACATCAAGTTTGATTTAGGTCAAGGACATGATTTCCTAAAGAATTGCACAGTTTGGAATTCATCTGATAAAAAGTTAACTGTGCACAAAAGTCAACTTTGACTTTTTGAGATTTTTCACCAAAATGGATTTTTAACCCTAAAATAATGTTAATGTATGATTTGAATCATCATTCATCAAGAAAAATCAAAGAAAGTTGGATAACTTGTAAAAGGGGTAACCATAAAACTTAGAAATTTTTCTAAGTTATGGAAAAAGTACAACTAATGCACTAACTTTGGAGGATCATAACTCCTAAACCACATGGCCATTTTTTCTCATCCAAAGATGGATTTGTAGCCCTCGTTACCCTCTACAAAAACTTCAACTAGACTTAAGGCCAATTCATTAAGGATTTTGAGTTATGGAGTGATCAAAATCAAGAAATCACACTTTGTTCCAACACTTAGTGAAAATTTCACTAAGTCAGATTTTGCTTCACTTTTTGCCAAATGTAGAGGAATTTTTCACTTGGAATCAAAAGAGATCAAAACCAAACTTGTTCAAATAGTTGTTGTATCATGTAAGGGCTTTCCAAAATGGCCAAGAACATTGCCAAATTCAACTTACACCATGAGATATGACATTGTCAAGTTGCCTTGTTGAAATCTGTCAAAGGCAAGGCAGAATTTGCAACTTTACTCGATTTGCCAAAATCAGCCAAATTCAAATGCTCCTATCCACTTGGACACCTCAGAGGATTGAATCTAAAGGGGACAATCACTGAGCCAAGCCTCCAAAGTCCATGGAACAAGAAATAGCATGTTGAACCTAGAATGGCCAAAATAGGGACAAGACTCCAAATTTGGATTGGAGCATTCAATGGAAGCATCAAGGTGGCATGGACTGAGCCATTCTCATCTGAAATTAGTTAAGACTTATCCAAGACCAAGGGAACCAAAGCTCTGTGCCCTAACCTCTAGTCAATGGCTAGAGGAGACTTGGATTTTCATTTGCCAACATTGGCCAAACCTACTTACCAGCTGCCATTCACTATTCCTTGCAAAACAAACTTACTCTACTATAAATAGAGCTCAATTGTGATCAGTTTGAGTACACCAAAGCCATCTAACAGATGCTTTCCTCAAAATCTCTTTCTCTTGGTAAAAATGCCTTTCTTAGCAAGGTAGCTATCGGGTTTTGAGTTTGAGAGCTTTTCCAATCAAACCAATCACTCACACACCTCACATACATCACATATGAGCTGATCAAACACTTAGATCACTTCTGAAACACCAATTTCACAAAATCACCAGCTGGTTGCTCAAATTTTCAATCAAGTTGCAGCTGAGGTACCACAAATTGATCCAGCCATTTTCAATCAAGTCCAAGCATTCAAACACACTCCATAGGGTGTAGGGAAGCTGTTCAGATCATCACCACTCATCTGTAACACCTCCAAATCAAAAATCACATTGTACTTGCTATCACGGCTTAGAGGTAAGCATATACTTGGCCATCTCTCAATCTATGAATATTTCCTCGCACAATAATTTGGCCATATGTTCATAATCATGCATGGAATGTTTTCCCTCAATTAATTGCATTGTTTGAATCGTGTATCAAAAATCCTAGCCTTCATGCAGAAATTAGGGTTCTTGAGGTTTCTTCGTGATTTCATGTTTTATGTTTAATTTAAATGAAATTAAGTGTTATAGACATGATCGTGAGGTTGAGACGAGCATAATGATATGTGGATTGCATGATATGATTACGTATTCAGTGAGATTGGATGGAAAACGCAAATCAGCCAAACCCAAAAAAACGCGCGTGTTCTTGCTTGTGTTCTTGGCGCCTTTTTCACAAATTCAAATATTTGAATTTTGTGATTTTGATTAATTGATTCAAAAATTAATTTCTCTCTGAGTTTTAATGATTTTGAGTTGATTCTTTTTTTAATAATTCATAAAAATGTTAAAATATTTTATTTTATCAAAAAATCCCAAAAATATTATTTATTTCATATAATTGATATTTTTGCAAAGAATTAATGTTTTAATTGTTTTTGACATTTTAAATATTTTTTTCTACATTGATTTTGCAACTTTTAATGCTTTCTAATTATTTTGTTGGTCAATACTTAATTTTTGAGGCATTAATCCAAAATCACAATTTGTTTTTCATATGTTAAACAATTTTGATCATTTTTAATTGAATTTTTATTCAATTAAATACATTTTTGAAAACAAATTAGGGTTTTTGGATTAATTCAACCCTCATAAATCATTTTCAAAACACTTTGGGCCTCTTGAGAGAGTGTAAGACCCAACCCACTTGTACAGAAATATTTTGGGCCTCATTCGTTGTATAAGTCCCTCTGTACATTTTCAAATAAATGGCACGATCATCGCCTTTTGAAAAATAACCCTGGGCCTCTCCTTGAGCTATAAGACCCATTCAAAAACACTTTGGGCCTCTAATAGAGTGTAAGACCCAATCCCCTTTTAACCAAACCATTTTGGGCCTCACTTATTGTATAAGTCCCTCCGCGTTAAAAGAAAACCTCGGCGCGATCGCCATTTTAAACGGAAAAATCATCTGGGCCTACCCTCGTGTTATAAGCCCCACTCTTTTTCTTTAAAACCTTTTGGGCCTCTTGAGAGAGTGTAAGACCCATCCCTTTGTACAGAAAACATTTTGGCCTCAGTCACTTGTATAAGTCCCTCTGTACAAATTCAACAGTGCGCTCACTGATAAAACCCTGGGGCTCTCCTTGAGCTGTAAGCCCCAAATATTTTTATTTCAAAGCACTTTCTCCTTTGATTTTGAATATACTGCTATTTTCAATCTTTCTTTGTTGAACAACTAACCAAACAGCATGGAAGCTCTACAACCGAGTAAGTGGTTATCGCTTTCATTTACCGCTTTCATATACATATAACTGTATTGTGGGGCTGTTTCACTGTAAGTCTTCTTTCATAAACTCATATCAACTGTGTAATAATAGTATAGATATTTCGAGTTTCCCCGGCAATTAAGTCTAGAACTAAGTGACGCCGTTTCGTTTAGTCATATAAATAGACAACTAGATCCCCAATAGGATCACCAGACACAGTCTTCTCTCAGGCTGTCCTCATTAAGAATTGTCAAGAAACTCTACTCCCAGAGATGAATGTATTCTCCGTGAATGGCATCTTTGAGTTTCTTCCAAATTCTCGAACTTTCCTGACTTTGATCTATTCTCGGTGAATAGCATTGCCTTGAATTTCTTGGGGTTTGGGGACCCACGGGCTTCTTAAAAGCATCAGCCTCCTCTTGGGCATCGTACAAGGACCCACAGGCTTCCTAAAAGCAACCCCGCCTCCTCTTGGGCTTAGTACAAGGACCCTACGGCTTCTTAGAAGTATTCACAGCCTCCTCTTAGGCTTCGTATAATGATCTCTTCCTCCGGGAATGATAGCCTCCTCTTGGGCTTAGTACAAGGACCCGTCAGCTTCTTAAAAGTTTCCCGCCTCCTCTTGGGCTTCGTACAAATTATCCCGACGACTTCCTAGAGGTATAGGAACATAACTTAGTCATTTGTATAGAACCGTCCTTTCATAGAGTCTACTACTGTTTCTCAAAGCATAGTACCAAAGATAAAACTCTAGACTTGGACAGTCTAACTTCCTTGAGTCTCAAGGACATTCTCAAGTGACCCCTTCGTTAAATAGGAAGGAAACCCGCAGACTCGGACAGTCTCAATACCCTTAGGATTCCCCGCTTCCTTAAAGAACAGGAATAACCCGGATCCTTGAATCAAATCCCTGAGTACAGTGTTTCTCATATAAGAACTGATTTTCTCTTTTAAAAATCAGTATAATGGACCTGTCACTTAACTGAACAGTCATTCATAGCCTCCTCTTAGGCTTTGTATAATGATCCTTCTCCAGTGAAGTTAGCCTCCTCTTGGGCTTTGTACAATGATCCTCCCCAGCGGAGTCAAACAACGTTTAGCCTCTCTGTCGGGCTTTGTACGAGACACATAAAAAACTCCCTCGTTGAGTCAATAACCCCTTTAGCCTCCATCTCGGGCTTTATACGAGATACAAAAAGGTTCTTATTGAGCCAAATAAACAACAGCCTCCATCTCGGGCTTTATACGAGATACAAAAAACTCTCTAATTAAGTCAATTAGCCTCCATCTCGGGCTTTATATGAGATACCAAAAGATTCCCTCGTTGAGTCAAAACCTTTTAGCCTCTCTCTCGGGCTTTGTACGAGACACATAATAGCCTCCTCTTAGGCTTTGTATAAGAAAACCACTGGTTAATCCAATTAACCTTTTAGCATCAAAGTTGTGCCTCGTTCACAGTACACAAACATCAAAAATTTCTTCCCCTCCGTCTAATCGCTGTAAGCGGCAAGCCTCTGGATCATCTAAATCCATGCCACTGTCCCTCTTTTAGCATGAGAAATTCCTAAGGAAAGATAGCATTGCTCTACACTGAGTTAATGTCTTCTCCTTCAGGTTGGAAATCCCTTATAAAGGAAATTATGGCATTGTCGGATTCACACATCCCGGTTAAAGTAATCCTCCTTTACAGTCAGTCACCCAACAGTTGTGACAAACAGACCCCTTTAGAGATGATAAATTCTCTCTAAGGTCAAACTACCTTCAGCTTCACATCTTGGGCTTTGAACAAAATACAAATCACCTTCAGCTTCACATCTTGGGCTTTGCACAAGATACAAACCACCTTTCGCTTCACGTCTTGGGCTTGGAACAAGACACCAAAAACAACCATTTCCTCCCATAGAATAGGAGGAACTACGAACGCTCTGATTTCCCTGTTTCGGTAAACGGGAATACGTAGGCATAAGATCGAAAGAAAAGATCTTAGCGAGCACACTAAACAAAATTCCAAAATCCCAAACTCTCATGTATCTATCAAAAGCACCAGTCCTAATATCCTAATCCTTGTTCCCCGCCAGAAATCTTCTGCCCAAATGAAAAGAAAGAGAACAGTATTGGCGAAAATACAAATAACCAGTACAAAGGCCCCCCCACATTAATAGCATCCGTAACCTAACAGACCGTTGTTTAAACTCAGTATGCAAAGCAGGGTTAATTGGAGACATCTATTTCCATTCCTTCATCATCTCACAATAGGATAAAAAATGAATCAACCTGTAGTTTTAAGCTCAACCGCAGAGAGCGACCAGCGCTTAAGAACCGCGTCCAAAAATTGCTCGCTACACTGGGCATGAGCCAATCTTCAAAGCACAACCCAAGATACTCCAAGGGACCTCATGGACCCAATCATCAAGTCAATTTAACCTCAAGGGATGCATTTACCAAAAACCAGGAATTAGGGTTTCTTGATCTAATTCACCCATAAGTTAGCTTTTGGGACAAGGCATGAGCCAAAACCTCAAGACATGATTTTAGGGTCTCTAATATACTACATTGATCCATTTGCAACAATGGATTGATCCAAGAAGCTCGATTTTTACAAGTTTCAATTTCATCTGGACCACTGTTAGGGTTTTGAGGAAAAAGTCAACTGTGCCTTGGACGTTTGACCAAGACATGCTCCCAAACCTGTGGACATAAGTCAATACACCCTATAACCCCTATGGAATCCACCCATTAGGTTTGATTTAGGTCAAGGACTTGATTTCATAGAGGATCGCACAGTTTAGATTTCATCTGCTGAAAAAGTCAACTGTACAAAAAGTCAAAGTTTGATTTTTTGGTCATCCCAGGTTCCTTAACCCTAAAACTCCTTAACCCTAAAACAATGTTAATATGTAATTTGAATCATCATTCATCAAGAAAAATCAAAGAAAATGAGTTAACTTGTAAAAGGGGTAACCATAAAAAACTTAGAATTTTTCTAAGTTATGGAACAAAGTGGCTAGGGTACCAACTTCCAGGGACCATAACTTGAGATCCAAGCAACCATTTTGGATGGTCCAAAGCTGGATTTGTAGCTCTCATGGCATACTTTAAATGTGTCAACTAGACCTCATTCCAATTCCTCATGGATTTTTAGTTTTGGAGTGATCAAAGTGGCTGAAAACATGAAAATGATATTTTTCCAACACTTAGTGAAATTTTCACTAAGTCAGAATCTGCCATATTTTTTCCAAAATGTAGAGGCATTTTTCATTGTAATTCAAGTTGGATCAAAACCAAAGTTGGACATTATGTTGAAATAGGATATGTAAGCTTTCCAAAATGCCCAAGAACTCCATTAAACTCCACCTGAGCTAGAGGTTATGGCAGCTGCAACATGCCTTGCTGCAAACTGTCTTGGCAAGGAAGATTTGTGCATAAGGGCTCGATTTGATCAAATTGTGCAACAACAAACATGGTTATCCATCTGCACACCTCAAGGGGGAACAACCCAGGGACAAACACTGATCTACCAGCCTCCCATGCCAAACCTAAAAAGCTAAAGATGCCTCAAGATTCCAATTTTGTTTTGGGACATTTAATGGATGCATAGAGCTAGCATGTATCAGTCCATGATCAGTCAAATGAGTCAAGATAAGCTCATACAACAGAGGACCTAAGCCTGCAAAGTTTGGCACAAGTCAATGGCTAGAGGAAACCCTTGATTAAAGAATTAAAGCATTCAACACAATCTGATCCAAGCTGCCAAACACTATTGATGCCAAAACAAATGCGCTCTACTATAAATAGAGCTCATTTGTGCTCAAATTAAGTACACCAAAGGTCCTAAACAGATGCCTTTCTCAGAATCACCACTTTCACTCCAAATTTTCCTTCTAACTCAAGTCACCAGCGGGTTTTGAGTTTGAGAGCAATTCCAACCAAACCAATAACCCACACATCTCACATATAACATATGGAAGTGATCCAAACTCTTACATAACATCTGGAGCATCAATTTCACAAAATCACCAGCCACTTGAACAAGCTTTTTGCAAATTTGCAGTTGAGGTGCCATATCAAGTTCCATCTCAATTCAAACCACTCCAACCATTCACACACATTCCATATGGTGTAGGGAAGCTGTTCAGATCATCACAACTCATCTGTAACACCTCCAACTCAAAAATCAAATTGTTCTTGCTGCCACGACATTCAAGTAAGCCTAAACTTGGTCATCTCATGATTCATGCATATTTCCTCGCACAATAATTTTGCCATGTGTTCATAATCATGTATGGAGTGTTTCCCCTCAATTGATTGCTTTGTATGAATCGTGTATGGAATTTCTTAGCCTTCATGCAGAAATTAGGGTTCTTGAGGTTTATCTTTGATTTCTCAATCCATACTTAAAATAAATGAAAGTAAAGGCCATAGACATGATCGTGAGTTGAAAACGAGCAGATTGATATGTGGATTGTGTGTTTTCATCCAGTATTCAGTGAGATTGATGAGAAAATGCAAATCGGACAAAATCAGGGCACGCGGGCAAGAACAAGGTGTTCTTGGCGCCCTTTTTCAAACTTTTGAATTTTTGAATTTTTATTATTTTGTTTAATTGATTCAAAAATTAATTTCTCTCTGAATTTTAATGATTTTGAGTTGATTCTTTTTTTAAAAATTCACAAAAATGTTAAAATATTTTATTTTACAAAAATTTCCCAAAAATATTATTTATTTCATATATTTGATATTTTTGCAAAGAATTAATTTTTATTTGTTTTTTAACATTTAAAAAAATTTCTTTCTCTTGATTTTCCAAACTTGAATGGTTTTTAATCATTTTCTGGATAAAAACATGATTTTTGAGACATTGACCAAAAATCACAACTCATTTCTCACATGTTTTCAATGATTTTATTAACTTTTAATCAAAACTAATTCCATTTTTTTAACAAAATTAGGGTTTTGATTGATTTCACCCTCATCAATCTTTTTCAAAACATTCTTTGGGCCTCTTGATAGAGTGTAAGTCCCACCTCTTTGTAAATAAAATAATTTGGGCCTCAGTGTATTGTATAAGTCCCGATACAGTTTCAGAAATTTCGACGAGATCGTCGTTTTCAAACTACTTTCAACTGGGCCTACCCTCGTGTTGTAAGTCTCATTTCTTTTCTTTAAATAATCTTTGGGCCTCTAATAGATTGTAAGACTCATCCCTTGTACATGAAAACCATTTTTGGGCCTCGGATATGGTATAAATCCCTCAGTACTTTTCAAACCCCGGCGTGATCGTCGCCTTTTTAACAAAAATCATCAGGGCCACTCCTTGAGTTGTAAGACCCATACCTTTGTACAGAAAACCTTTTGGGCCTCAGTCATTGTATAAGTCCCAATACAATCTTCGAAACAACGGTGCGATCACTGTTAAACCTTGGGCCTCTCCTTGAGTATAAGCCCCAACAATCTTTTCAAAAACAACTTCCCTTTTGATTTTGGTTCAAATATACAGTTTTTATCAAAACTTTCTTTAATTTCTTTGAACAACTAATAATATAGCATGGAAGCTTGCTCACCTGTAAGTTTTATCCGCTTTCATTTACTTGCTTTAATATATATAACTGTATTGTTAAATACATGTCATATATATATAACTGTATTGTGGGAAGTTGCGCACTGTAAGTCTTCTTTCATATCCTTTTAAATACTCGTCATATATCAACTGTATATATACTAGTATAGGTATTTAGAGTTTTCCCCGGCAACTAGGTCTAGAACTAGGTAAAGCCATGTTGGTCACTCTTTGAAAACAGTCAAAATTAGATCCCCATAGGATTTCCAGATACAGTCTCGCCTTCTCTTGGGCTTAAACAATATGGAACAAAGAGAAAGGAATTATTCTCGGTGAACCTTTTCTCAGACTGTCACATTAGAAATTGTCAAAGAAATTCTATTCCCCATAGTTGATCTATTCTCGGTGAATAACATCTCTTGAATTTCTTCAAACCTCAGAACTTTCACTAAATGATCTATTCTCGGTGAATAGCATTTCTTGAACTTTTCTTGGTTTGAGACCCACGGTCTTCCTAAAAGCATCCCCACCTTCTCTTGGGCTTCGTACAAGGACCCTTCGACTTTTTAGAAGTTCCCATGCCTTCTCTTGGGCTTAATACAAGGACCCTGAAGACCTCTTAAAGGTATAAGATAGAACTTAGTCATTCTTTGCTAGAGCAATCTTTCCAGTGTCAAAACAGCAAACCAGTTTAGGGTTGATTCTCATCCCTAAAAACACCCGTCTCCTCTTGGAGGCATCATACAAAAGATAAAACTCTTCTATACCAATAGGCTTGGACAGTCTAAATCCCCTTTAGTCTCAAAGACATTCTCAAGTTCCCTACAAACATAGGAAGAAACCCCAGATTCTGGATTAATTTCCAGCCGAGTTAAAACTTGTGGGTTCTAAAACCCAGTCTCTCTCCTTAAAAATCCCAACCAGGGTCAATTTATCATCAGGATAACACTATCACAAATCAGAACCTCAAGGTTTCTGATCTATCAAATCTTCTGTAACCCTCAGCAAGAGTTGATCCCCCATTTGGACCAGCCTCGGGATCTCAAGAATCCCCAGCAGAAGCTAGCCTCCTCTTAGGCTTTGTATAATGACTCTTTCCTCAGCAAAGTCAGCCTCCTCTTGGGCTTCGTACAATGATTCTCCCCAGCAGAGCTAACCTTTCCAGACTCTCTTATTGAGTCAATCACCTCTTCAGACTCTCTTGTTGAGTCAATCACCTTTTGAAACTCTCTTGTTGAGTCAATCACGTTTAAGTACTCTCTTGTTGAGTCAAACCTTTTAGCCTCAATCTCGGGCTTTGTACGAGATAGATAAAAAGTACTCTCTTGTTGAGTCAATCTTTTCCAGCCTCCTTTTAGGATTTGTATAATGATTTCCCCTAGCAGGAGTTAGTCTCCTCTAAAGCTGTGTAGAATGATTTCTCCAGCTTGTTTAGCCACAATCCCGGGCTTTGTACAGGACAGATAGAAGTACTCTCTTGTTGAGTCAAACCCTTTTAGCCTTCATCTCGGGCTTTGTACGAGTTATAAATATCCATAACCTTCTCTTAAGCTTGGGACAAATATCTTCCCACAGCGGAGTCAATTCCTCCGAGCCTTCATTAAGGCTTTGAGAAATGAATTCCTAAGCAGAGCCAAATCCTTTTAGCCTTCGTCTTGGGCTTTGTACAAGACACCTAAAATATCCTCAGCCGAGTCAGTAAAGTCTCATTTTAGCCTCAATCTTGGGCTTTGTACAAGATAGATAAAGATTCTCTTTCCCATAGAGCCAGTCTACCTTTTTAGCCTCAATCTTGGGCTTTATACAAGACAGATAAATACCTCCCCAACGGAGTTAGCCTCCTCTTAGGCTTTGTATAATGATATCCCCAAAGAGTCAGTCTCTTTTAGCTTCCATTTTGGGCCTTGTACAAGATACATAAACACTCTCTTGTTAAGTCAGCCATTCCCAGCCTCCTCTTAGGCTTTGTATAAGGACTTCCCTAGTGGGTCAATCAACCTTTTAGCTTAAACCTTGGGCTTTGATCAAGGCACACAAAAATCAACATCCCCACAGAGGAAATTAAAATCTCTGTAGGACGTCACTTCTCTGTTTATCACATGTCAAAACAGAAAAATTAAAACTCCCTTTGTCTAATCTAATTGCTGTAAGCGGCAAGCCTCTGGATTATTTACATCCATGCCACTGTCCCTCTTTTAGCATGAGAAATTCCTAAGGAAAGATAGCATTGCTCTACACTGAGTTAAAGTTTTCTCCTTCAGGACAAATCCCTATAAATGAAATTATGGCATTATTGGATTCCCATATCCCAGCTAAAGTAATCCTTCTTTATAAGCAGTCACCCCATAGTTGTGATAAACAGACAAAAATGTCTCCCTCTAGAGATGACAAATTCTCTCTCAGCCAAACTTTTTAGCTTCAATCTTGGGCTTTGAACAAGACACAAATACTCCTTTAGCTTCAATCTTGGGCTTCGAACAAGACACCAAAACATCTTTTCCTCCCTTAGAACAGGGGGAACTACGATTGCTCTGATTTCCCTATTTCGTTTAAACGGGAATACATAGGCATAAGATTGCGAAATCTTAGCGAGCATACTAATCTAAAACTCTAGGTCCAGTACCTTCATACATCAATCAAAACTTAGGTCTAGTACCTTACCAAAAACATTGGAAAAGCTCGAACATCAACAAAAACTCACTCTCCCTTTCATACTTTCCCAACCCATTAACGGATAAACACCATCAAGTACAAAGCGTAACCTAATGCTAACATCCTGTGGATAACCACATATAGGATGGGTAATTGACAACTGCCCATTGTATAACCTGACCCCGGACCCCCCAATCTCTTTAAGTGTTTGTTCAGTTAAACATTCGTGTGCAAGGTTAGTTTTAGATACCTTCCCTTTCCCTTCCAGCTTCACGGGATAAATAAGAAATCAGAAAGTAGCACCCCTTTCTCCTCGAGGAGGAAAACCCAAACTTCAGCGATAAGGTGGTCGCGTCACCAACAAAAGTCGCTCCCTACACTACGAAAGTAGAATCGTGACAAGTCGGGCAAGATCGAAAGCCATCCGACACTTAAGATTAAAATTGATTTGTGTTTGGTTAATAAAAACAGCGAAAGTACTTTGTTAATTAATTAGAAGAGCTTAATATTACTAGAAGGTGATTTTGAAACTATTTTTGGACGCGTTTATAGGTTTAGAATTCGGTTGTCCGAGCATATTTCGGAAACCCTTTTAAGTTAAAATTTCCAATCAAGACTACTTTTCAACTGAGCTAAAGAGGTGATTACTAAAAAATGATTTTCTACTTTAATGTAATGCCCAACCGGTACGCGTGAGCAGACGGTGTAGATTTAAAGATTAAATCTGGTTCCGAAAAATTGAAAGTGACAGTTCCTTTTTAATTAAGTTCTGTTTTTGGAAGAAAATATTGCCCCGTAAGTAGTTCTATTTAGAGATAATAGGAGTGTTGTTGATTGATGAAAGTCACATTCCAGTTTTACACCTTTGAATTTATTAAATCATTATTATTCTATTTTGCTTTTATTCCATTACCTTTTTACGATCACCTTAGATAAACACGGTAGGAATAGAAGACGATAGATTGACCATTAAGTCTCTGTGATTTTCAACAACCTATTATATTACTCTGATACACTCCGTATACTTGCAGATATCACACATCAAGGTTTTGGCACCATTGTTGGGGACCAATTGCGTCAGATATTGTACCTTGATTGTTACACCGTCTAGACTAAGGCACCATTTTTCCGGTCAATGCGAAGAACTCGCAGTACCAGAACTTAAGAAGATCCAATAGCTGAACTAGAAAGATACACACACGCCCAACTTTTGCTCCAAAGAATTAGGAGAGCAATGGCAAAAGAACAAGATCGAAAACCACTTAAGGAATTTGCAATACCTTCTAACAAAGAACCCCATTCTAGTATTGTTAACCCTACAATCTCAACTAATAACTTTGAACTAAAACCCGCTTTATTGCAAATCGTACACCAAAACCAGTTAGTTGGTCTCCCAACAGAGAACCCGAACCAACACTTAAAAGTGTTTATTCAACTAGTCGATACCTAGAAAAGCAATGGTGCTTTTCCTGAGGAAATACGTCTATGACTATTCCCTTTTTCCCTTAGAGATAGAGCAAGATCATGGCTAGATTCTCTACCAGCAAATTCAATCACGACTTGGAATGATCTGAAGAAAGTATTCCTTGCTAGATACTTTCCACCAATCAAGACTATTATCCTGCAAAACCAAATAACCAGATTTACTCAACAAGATGGTGAATCTCTTTTCGACGCTTGGGAAAGGTATAAAGAACTATTAAGAGCCTGTCCACACCACGGTCTAGAACCATGGCTGATTATTCATGCCTTTTATAATGGACTTCTCTATAATACGAAGATGACCATCGATGCCGCCGCTGGTGGTACACTGATGAACAAACCCTACCCTGGAGCATATGCACTCGTTAAAGATATGGCTCAAAACCATTATCAATGTGGGACAGAACGAGCTTCAGTAGAGAAGAAGGAAACTAAAGGAGGTATATACGAAGTAAGTTTCCTAGACCATATGAATGCCAAGATGGATGCCCTGTCCCAAAAGTTCAAAAGTTTAGTCGCTAACCCTACAACTACCGTAGCTGTAGTCCAACCTGGATGCGAAATCTATGGAACCCAAGGACATATCCCTGCTGAATGCAGTCTTCTAGCCGAACCAATCCCAGATCAGGTCAACTACGCCAAAGGAAACCCTTATTCTAATACTTATAACCCAGGTGTTGTACCCCAAATTTTACCCTCATCTTTTTGCTAGATGCTATATGATTTATTTTCTCTATTTTTTTATCTTAATTTCTTTTTATCTATTTTGCCTTAATTTATTTAGCATTTTATTTTATTTATCTTATCTTAATTTAATTTTAATATGTTTTATGTTTATTTATTTTGAATTTTAAATATTTTAATTGATTATTAGCTTAATTAATTAATTTAGTTGATGATTTAATTTTAGTTTAATTTGTTTGATTTTGAATTAATTATCCTTTTATTATTTTGGTTAAAATTTATTCAAAGTGCCTTAATTTTATTTTTAAAATAATTTATTAATTGAATTTAGTCAGATTTTATTAGTAATTAATCTAATCATCATTAGTATTAAAATAACCTTAAGATTTTAATTTAGGTGTGGCAATTTAATAGAAAATGTCATTTAATTTTTGATTAAGAAAAACAAACACGTGTACCATTTTCATTTGGTCTTTTTGGATTTATTGGAAATTTTTGATTGGTTAATGACCAAAACCACTAGCCAATCAGAAGGCTGTTTTGTACCTTTAACTTTTCAACGGTCATTTTAGACCAATAGAAACCTGGCGTGTGTCCAGGAATAGTTTTCTTCTTCCTTTTTCGTTTCTTTTCAATTTTCGCAGAGAAACCAATTCCTTCAAGTGGTTGTAAATTTTCTTTCAAATTCAATTCACAAATCTTGGCGCCATCACTCCAATCTCGTTTGCCCTAATTTTCCTCATTTTCTCCATGGAATTTGAATTGCATAAAGCAAAGCTTCAACCTTCCCTTTTCCACCATTTTCTGCGCCACCTGCGAGAGGAGCAGAGCTACGTTGCTCTCACTTCCCCAAACTGCACCTACACAGGCTGGCGACCAAGGAAAGTTAGGAAGATGCTATCTACTTCAGCCCTGTGGCATCTGATACATCTCAGAGTGGAGGAGCGTTTGCTCCCTCAAGCATTGTACATTGTTTCAAAACCCTAGCTTCCTCTACTCTTGGAGGAGGATTAATTCCAACCCGGCCCACAACATCAACCCATTACTATGCCTATATAAGGAGGTTAGAGTCTCGTTCAAATCATCAACAATTCTTTACAAAAATCACTCTAAAATCAATTCACATTGAGAGAGCAAGAGTTAGATGCAAGGAAAGGAAGTTGTTGTGTGGTTTGCTTTGATACCAGGTTAACTTCCTTTACTCTCTATTTTAATGTTCATCATACTTTGCTTTCCATGATGATCTGCATAAGCCTAATGT
Organism: Lathyrus tuberosus; assembly: GCA_022829125.1. NCBI lineage: Eukaryota > Viridiplantae > Streptophyta > Magnoliopsida > Fabales > Fabaceae > Lathyrus > Lathyrus tuberosus. The sequence continues at coordinate 13,587,992 of JALAZF010000038.1, forward strand.
TAAGATTATGTCCCTGCATAACATATTGCAAAGTATTTACTTTCTGTTTAACCAAAATGTTTGAATGAATATTTCTGTCATAAGATTAATATCTAGATGCCATTTAATCTTGGATACCATGTTGTGACCATTTATTTGTAACCATTTATTCTAAGGAGTTTTTTTTTTACTTGAACTGTTGTTGTTACATATTTTTATGTGTGCAATATCTTGTTCTTTTGTTTGGTTCAAGTGTGAATTGCTATCTTGGTAATATGTCATCTATCAATACATGCCCACCTTATGTGTTAGTATAGAAGTTTATTTTTTTAAGAATCCTTGAAGACTTTGCCCTGTATATTCTTATACTTATGTCTGTTAAACATATCCTGATGGGTATTTTTGTTATGAAAATACTTTTTCCTACTGTCTTGATGTGCATACATTCATTTGTCTCCAGCATTTTCAACTTCTATGGACTGGCTGATGTTTGTGAATCCTAATATTCGAGCTAACATGTTTTTTTCCATGATCTGTACTTTTGTATTGCTATGTGTGTGTTGGTTCTGTATTCACTTCAAGATGTATGTGTCAAGCATGTTTTAGCTATGGTTTCCCTTGTGGTGTTAAAATCTTAAAATTACTGGGTTCAATGTATTGGACAGTTAAAAGTATATGAATGAATCTTCTTACTTGTGATACGAGCTTGGCTGTTGTATGCTTAAAAAGGGTGTATCAAGAACTAATATTAGGATAATCAATGATGATATGTGTTATATGTCTGTTAACTTCATACTCAATATCTTGAATTTAATTTTTCCTCACCAAATATAACTTGCTCCTATTATATGTTGCTATTAGGTTTTAAAACAAGTATGCTGGTTTTGGTTTGAAAACAAAATGTAGTTTATCACTCTCTCTTGAACTAAACTTTCATTTTGAACATTGATTTTCCTCTGCTAATCCATGCTTGACCTGCTGCCTAAGTTAGTCTAAGTTTTTATCCACTACCTTGTTTCGAACCAACATTACTAAGCTGCCTGATTTGCTTTTCTCTTGATTGGCTTATTGTCACTAGTTTCTCATGATTGTCAAATCTCATAAACCTTTATGCATAAATGATATGCTACATATTTGTTGTATGGCCACTCCAATTTCACACCAGTTTGTTTTTTGAGTCCTTATGTGTTTGATAATGTTTCTGTTATGCATGCAGGGCATAGTTAGTATTCATGTATTTGAATTTATCATGTACTCCATCTTGCTTATATGCTTGATTTGTTTAAACTATAATTTCAAAGCATGGAAATCTTAAATTAAGGAAAGCATGTTCTGCCCCTGCCCTTTTTTTTTCTTAACTGTTTGAAGCTTTAAACTTTGGTCTTGGTGTATTCATATGATATGCTTTATCACTGCTGAGTAATAATCAAAGATTTAGTGGTCAGAATTGCCACACTTTTCACTTACCTTGCCTGATCCCCAAAACTGATGTGTTTGACCTGTTATTTTGTTGAAACTATGCAACTAACTTCACTCTTCATGGCTAGCTTGGAAATGTTGTTTTGTGTTAGACCTGGTTCATGTATTCATCTTGATGTCATAACATGTTTCACAATGTGCACATTTATTCTTTTCTGTTGCCCCTTACTTTGTGGCCATATGGTGTGTCGTATGATAAGGCTTAGTGTAAACAAGTTACATTTTTGAAATCTTGCTTCCTTTCTGATTGAATTAGTTTTTTATTTTGTTTAATTTGGATGTGTATTGGTTGAGTTACAATCGCTTGAACATGGCTGTTTAAAATGCTTAAAACCTGAACCATGGTGGGAGTATAGGGCACGCGCGTGTTTGGTTTATTTGGGGATATGAACGTGTTTTACTTTATATAATTTGTGAGTTGTATTTTTACCGGATGTATTGGCTGTCCCAACGGTAGCACGCACGCCTTGCCTTCACGATTTCGCCCACATGACTGGGGTTCGATCCCTACCCAGTCATTTTGCTTTTGCTTTTTGATTCTTTTCCTCTTAAAATATATATGTGTGTTTCTCTCTTATGTTCACTATGCACGCACAACCCAGATGGTGGAAATTTTGGGGCGTTCAGGCAAGGACGTGGGTTCAAACCCTACATGTGACACTTCCTTTCTTTTTTAGTCAAAATCATTTCCTTTTATTTAAAGCTTATTAAAATTCAAAAAAAAAGTTTATTTATCTTTTAGAAAATCTTAGTTTTATTCTAAAACTCCAAAAATATTCATTTTATTTAGTAATTTATTTTCTTAAATAGTTATTTAAGTTGATTTATTATTAATGTGAGTTTCCACTCTCTTTATCTTGATTAAATTGTTAAACCTTTATTTATGACCTTATTGATATTTTGAATGTTTGGTTTAACTCATCTTCAATTTATCTTGTCATATGGATGTTTATTTAATTTGTGATTGGTATTATTTAACTTTGAATATCATCTTGATTAATCTTTTATTCATGACTATGTCTTGACTTATGATTTGTTTCTTGTGTGATATATTTCTCAAGTTTAATATCTTTGGTTTGTCTTTGTCTACTTGACCTCTTTGATATTCATCTCATGTCTATTCATTGTTTATTATGAAGCATCTTGCCATCTTTATGCTTGTGTTGCTTTCATCGTCTTATATCAATGCTTTATCTTTATCAATGTTTTTATCTCTTATCTTTTATCTTACGACTGTTATTCCCCTCATTCCAAAGGAAGGTAATTATTGCTGACTCATAAGTCATTGACCTCCCACCTTAACCTAAGTAACCTCTTAGGAGAAAACTTTATTTCTTGGCCTCATCAGAGCCATAGAAATTACAACTAGCTTTAGGAGAGAGTTCCTAAACTCTTAGTGATATTCATCATAATGAATCATCACTTTTCCCCTACTGACTAAAACATAACATAGGCCCATTACAACTAGACTTAGAGAGTTCTTAAACTATACAATGAGCTTGTACTCATTTCCCCTCTGAATATTGACCATAGTCAATCATTCAATAGAAGTAGAACTACACATACTCTGATTCTATTCCCGAGGATACGTAGGCGTAAAGTGCGATGCTTTGTCGAGTATACTTAGATACTAACCCCTAGGGTTTCAACCTTTAGCATAGAACCTTTAGCAAACATAAGATAACATTAGAACAAGAGGCTCCCGTAGAGTACTACGGACGTTTAGGGTGTTAATACCTTCCCTAGGCGTAACCAACCCCCGAACCTTAGATCTCTTCCCCTTTAGGTTTTTCTAACGATCTTGAACCTTTCCTTTGGATAAATCAAAGTCGGTTGTAAAAGAAATAAGATGCAAATTAATTAATAATTTGTTATCCGATTTTCACCGCAACAGAAATGGCGACTTCACTGGGGAGAGTTAGACCTATTGCTGGTTCTTTCCTAAGAGGGTTAAGCCAATCTTGTTTTATGCTATTCATGTTTGCTTATTTACTTGTATATGCTTGTGTATGTCATACTTGTTTATATATCTGTATATCTGTTCTTGCTTGACTTTTTCTGTTTAATTTGGGTTGACATGATATCTATGAGTGAGATAAATCCTATACCCGGATTTGAGTGTACACTTATTATAGGACGATGGTATTCAAGGAGGCTTTGAGGGAGTCAAATTCTGAAAGGTTGAATTGATAACACCATCACTCAGTTGAGGCCCTCTCGAGAGTCTAGTTATGTTGAACGAATTCGTTCGTGAAAGCGTGCTACTCTCGACCTAGGAGCCCGGGATATTGAGAACCATAGTTACCAAACCCAACTTAAGCCTTTTAGATGTAGTGTGGAGACCATGATGGAGTCTATTTCTGAGTTGGTTGTCACGTGATACTACACTCAGATGAGATCCTCTTGAGAATTTTATCGATTACCAAGTCATCTGGGAAATCCTTAAAATCTGAAAGATGGATTATAGACTCTGGGAACTTCTTAGAACCCCGTTCAGTAGGTGAAAACCAATAGAACATACCAATGGGAAGGGTGAACCTTTGGCTCCATGCTTAACCTATCCCCTTTTGCCTTTGTTTGTTTGTGCTCTATGTGTGTTTGTTACATCCATATAGCATAAGCATTCATGTTGCATCTGTTTCATGGAACTCAGACTTCTTTTCTTATATCAGAGGAATATCATGGATAGCTCAAGAAGAAACACCATCAAATACACTTTCAAGAGTCCCAAATTGGATGACATAAGGAAATTGGGAGATTTGTTAACAGACCCTAAAGGATTCCTAAGCAGATATGGAAAGTTGTGGGTCTTGTTAAGGAAGGCCATTGATGAAGGACTCCTTTCAACTCTACTTCAGTTTTACGATCCAAAATATCACTACTTCACGTTCCCTGACTATCAGCTCTTACCCACCCTTGAGGAGTACTCTCAGATAGTTGGTTTACCTATCAAGGATGAATCCCCGTTTCCTATCTTCGAGAAGGATCCCAAAAGAAGAAGAAATAGTTGAGAAGACTCACCTGGAGTTAGTTGACATCACAAGTAATTTGACCTCTAAGGAAGGAATTTTGGGGTTAACTGCTAAGTTCTTGATTGGAAAGGCTCGTTACTTTGCTAAGAACTCCAACAGGGATTCCTTTGAAGCTGTATTTGCATTGCTTATCTATGGACTTTTCTTGTTTCCAAACATAGACAACTTTGTGGATCTAAATGCAATCAAAATCTTCTTGAAACAAAATCTTGTACCTACCTTGCTTGCTGAAGCCTATCACTCAGTCCATACAAGAAACGCTCATAGAAATGGACAGATTACCTGCTGTGTCCCTATATTGTATAGATGGTTTATTTCGCATCTGCCAAAGGCGGGAGCATTCTGGGGTTCCAAGAAAGGATGGTGGTCTCAGAAAGTTATGGCACTCTCCCATGCAGATATTGACTGGTATAATAGGGTGTATGATGGAATCCTGATTACAGATAGTTATGGAAACTATGGTAACGTGCCTCTCCTTGGCATCAAAGGTGGTATCAGTTACAACCCTGTATTGGCGCGACGCCAATTAGGGTATCCTCTAGAAGACAAACCTCTCAGTGCTCATGTGGAAAGTATTTACTTCGAAACATATGACAAGAACGAAGAACAGAAAGAGTTGATCTTGAACGCTTGGGGTAGTAAACGTAAAAGAGGAAGAAGTTCTTTAGGAAGACCTAACTGTGTATCCTTGGAGCCCTACCTCCAATGGGTCAGAAGGAGAGCTATAGAGCTAAAGATGCCCTACAAAAGACAAGAGCCAATTACTTTGAAGAAAGAGCCTGTTTTGTACTTCATGTCAAAAGAAGAAGAGTTGGAGATTTCTCTAAGACAAGCCCAAAGGTCAGAAGAAGCCTGGAAGCTCAAGTATCAAGTGGTCATTGAAGAGAATCTGGAACTCCAGAAGCAATTGCAGACCAAGAGTGAGGAGTTACTCTCCTATAAGAAGAGAAAGGCCCAAGAAGATCCAAGTCCCTCAAGCACTCAGCCTCCCGCTTGGAAATCGATTCTTGACAACCTTGTCGCAGAAAGAGATCAGATGGAGAAAGAAATCAGAAGACTCAACACAAGGCGTCTAGGAGAATTTCCTTAGGACTTTCTAGCTTTTATTTAGCTTTACGTTTTGGGCTTTTGAAAGTGTATCAACTATTGTAATTCACCTTTTATTCAATGAAAATGAGGTCTTTTGATATCTCTTGATATTTTGCGGACGTCTGAATTCCATGAAACTTTGCATTGCATCAGCATTTTTTTTGGCTAACTATCAAGAAACTAATGATATTTTTGCAGACTTTGTTGATATGGAATCTAAAAAGCAAGTTTGGCCTTATTACTTCGAGCTCCCAGAACTTCAACAACTGATCTGGATGTGCGACATGATCGAGGATCCTTCAAACTTTGCTGACAAATATGGAAACCTCTCACAACTACTAAGGGTTCCAGTGACTGAGGGACCATTGGAAGTGTTGGTGCAATTGTATCACCCCAATTACCATTGCTTCTTATTCCCTGAGTTCCAATTAGTTCCAACCTTAGAGGAATTTTCGGCTATAATTGGGATTCCCGTCAAAGATGCCCCAATTTTCTCCGGTTTAGAATCAATGCCATCAGCTAGAGATATTATAACGACTACTGGAATCAGATTTGCTGATATCCAGGAAAATTTAGTTGTTAAAGAAGGACGACTTGGACTATCTTCACTATTCTTGTTTGAGAAAGCAATGTACTTCAAGAATAGAGGAAAGGAGGAACTGTATGAGGCAACACATGCCTTAATGATCTATGGGTTGGTTCTGTTTCCAGGCGCGAAGCAGTTCGTTGATACTCAGGCAATACAAATTTTCAGGGTCCATAACCTAGTCCCTACCTTGCTGGTTGATATGTACCACGCGGTTCAAACCAAGTACAACAAAGGATGTGGAGAAATTGTGTGCTGTATACCTCTTTTCTATAAGTGGTTCACAACCTACTTGCCAAAAACCCCGACTTTCTGGAAGGTAGAACATTGTCAAGTATGGATTGAAAAACTGATGAGTTTGAAGCACCCAGATGTCAAACGACATAGCCCAACAGAAGAAGGGATTGTGATAATTACCAGCTGCGGGGACTGCCCTAATGTACCCCTGTTGGGAAGAAACGGCTGCATCAACTACAATCTGTAATACCCCAAATTTTGACCACTTAGACTTCCCATCATTGTGAAAATCATCATCACAATATGGATGAACCATCATGCTTCATCAGTCTCCCCAAAGATGGGTGAGCATCCAATACAATCAAAATTAGGGTTTCAAGCCCTCTTTGAGTGCTTAGACAAAGGATCAATCAAGAAATGACATGATCTTCAACTTGTCTAATCTCTCAAACATCCACAATGGATCAAAAAGGACTCCCACTTCAAGGATTAAGCACAAGGCTGCTCCCTTCTAGGTGGATCAAGTCTCAAGATCGACAGTGTCACCAAATTAGGGTTTTGGTCGACCAGGGCCTCCAGATGGAAATTTTCATCTGGGCACAAGACAATGATCCAAAACATGACCTAATATACTTCATGGAACCTCATGAACCCATGCATCAAGTCAATTTTGCCTCAGGGGATGCATTCATCAAAAATCAGGACTTAGGGTTTCTTGACCTAATTCACCCCTAAGTTGACTTTTGGGACAAACCATGAGCCAAGACCTCAAGAGATGATTTGAGGGTCTCTAATACACCATATTGATCCATTTGGAACAATGGATTGATCCAAGAAGTTTGAGCAACAAGTTTCATTTTCATCTGCACCACAATTAGGGTTTTAAGAGAAAAGTCAACTGTAACTTTGACTTTTGACCAAGACATGCTCCCAAACCCTAATACATGATTGAATATACCCTATGACACCCATGGAACATGTCCATCAAGTTTGATTTAGGTCAAGGACATGATTTCCTGAAGAATTGCACAGTTTGGAATTCATCTGATAAAAAGTCAACTGTGCACAAAAGTCAACTTTGACTTTTTGAGATTTTTCACCAAAATGGATTTTTAACCCTAAAATGATGTTAATGTATGATTTGAATCATCATTCATCAAGAAAAATCAAGAAAAGTGAGATAACTTGTAAAAGGGGTAACCATAAAACTTAGAAATTTTTCTAAGTTAAAAAATAAAGTGGCAAAGGTACCAACTTTGGAGGACCATAACTCCTAAACCACAAGGCCAATTTTTTCCATCCAAAGCTTGATTTGTAGATCTCACTGCCCTCTACAAAAACTTCAACTAGGCCTAACTCCAATTCCTTATGGATTTTGAGCTATGAGTGAGCCAAAGTGGCTGAAAATGTGAAAAAATACCATTTTCCAACACTTAGAAAAATTCTGCCAAAAACAGAATTTTGTTGAAACACCAAAACTTGTGGGATTTTTGAACATAGATGCAAGCTGAATCAGTCCCAAAGTTAAACATCAATGTTGTTGCATATGTTGCTAAGAATTCAAAGGGCTCAACAACATGAATTGATTCAACTCAAGCCATGAGAAATCCATGCCCAAAGTCATGCTGCTGCAAGCTGTTTTGGAAAAATCAGTTTGCATGTTTGCTTATCTCACACGATTTTGAGCCAAAGACTGAGGATCAGCATGCCACTTGTGTTCAAACCAATCACATTGCATCTAATCCAGCTGATAAATCTGAGTCAAAAAGCCAAAGAACCTTCCAACTTGAAATTCATCCACTTTGGCACTTTTTGCCTTGAATTCAAAATGCATTTATGTGGAATAGTGCATTGTCAAGATTCTCACTCTCCTCAGTCAAGTTCTCTGATTAAACAACATTAAAAACATCTGAAGAATGTGATTTCAGTCAAGGCATAGCTGATCTATTTGGAGCAGCTGTTATGCCTAGTGCAAGAGGCATTTATGCCAAGCCAATCCAAGCAGATGTGATCTGATCCAGTTGCCATTCACTATTCCTCCAAGACAAGAGTTGATCACCTATAAATAGAGGTCTCAATGGATCATTCAACTCACCCCAAAGTCAGTTACAGCACTACTTTCTCTCATTCTTTCTTGAACTTCAAGTTTTCTTGTTTTTGAGTAACCATTATCGGGTTTTGAGTTTCAGCCATAAGCAATCAATTCCAATTGCTCAAACACATCACATATGATGTATTTGAGGTGTCCAAGTGCTTAAACAACATCTGTAACACTCCCAGCTCAAAATCACTCTTCAACCAAGCCATTTTGCTTCAGTTTTGCAGGTGGAGGTCTCCAGCTTGATCCAGAGAATTTCAAAGTTTTCCAAAGCTTGCAACACACTCCATAACATCCATTGAAGCTGTAGGGATCATCAATTCACGACTGGAACACCATCTGGGCAAAGTTTCATTTCAGCTTGCATCAAGGTGAGCTTCAAACTCAAACTCCATGATCCATGCATATTTCCTCGCATGATAATTTTGCCATTTGATTACCATCATATGCTGATTGTTTTGCCTCAATAAATTTGATCATAGACCTCATAACCATGCTTGCACGATTGCTTTTGCAAATTAGGGTTCATCTGTGTTCATCATGATTATTTCACTCCACACTGAAAATGAATAAAATTGGGTATTGCCATCTTGTTCCTTGTGAAAAAACGCACGAGTTTGGTGTTTGAATCATGTCCAACGGTTGAGAGATGAGTGAGATAGGGTGCTTCATGCACGAGCTCGGGGAAGGAGATGGCCATGGCGCCATTTTCAGAAAACCAACCAAGTTCTCTATATAATTTTCACTTGCCATATATTTAATGAATTGGCATTGCACCCCAGCGGTTCATCAGCTGGTTTTGTGAGTATTAGCAAGCGAGAGGTCTGGGGTTCGAATCCCCCTCGCCCCAGACTTCTTTTTATCACTTTTTTATTTTATTATTTTTCATACTATTATTTTTAATGATTTGAAAAATTAATAACTCCTTCAATTTTTATCATTTTTGATTGGTTCTTTTTGCAATAATTCACAAAAATGTTAAAATATTTTATTTTACCAAAAAATCCCAAAAATATTATTTTATGTTATATAATTGATATTTTTGCAAAGAATTAATATTTTAATTGTTTTTAACATTTGAAATATTATTTCCACAATGATTTTGCAACTTTTAATGCTTTCTATTTATTTTGTAGGTCAATACTTAATTTTTGAAGCATTAATCCAATATCACAATTTGTTTTCCATGTGTTAAACAATTTTTGATCATTTTAATTGAATTTTTATTCAATTAAATACATTTTGAAAACAAATTAGGGTTTTGGATTAATTCAACCCTCATAAATCATTTTCAAAACTCTTTGGGCCTCTTGAGAGAGTGTAAGACCCATCCCCCCTTGTACAAAAACTTTTTGGGCCTCACTCATTGTATAAGTCCCTTTGTACAAGTAAACGGCGCGATCGTCGCCCGTTTAAAAATAAAAATCATCTGGGCTTCTCCTTGAGCTATAAGACCCATTCAAAACTCTTTGGGCCTCTATTAGAGTGTAAGACCCAATCTCCCTTTTAACCAAAACATTGTTGGGCCTCACTTATTGTATAAGTCCCTCTGCGTTAAAAGAAAACCTCGGCGCGATCGCCATTTTTAAACGAAAAATCATTTGGGCATACCCTCGTGTTATAAGCCCCATTCTTTTTCTTTAAACCTTTTTGGGCCTCTTGAGAGAGTGTAAGACCCATCCCTTTGTACAAAAAACCTTTTTGGGCCCCAGTCACTTGTATAAGTCCCTCTGTACAAATTCAAACAGTGCGCTCACTGATAAACCCTGGGCCTCTCCTTGAGCTGTAAGCCCCAAATCTTTCTTTTTCAAAGCACTTTCTCCTTTGATTTTGAATATACTGTTGTTTTCAATCTTTCTTTGTTGAACAACTAACCAAACAGCATGGAAGCACTACAACCGAGTAAGTGGTTATCGCTTTCATTTACTGCTTTCATATTATAAACTGTATTGTGGGGCTGCTCACTGTAAGTCTCCTTTCATAAACTCATATCTACTGTGTAATAATAGTATAGATATTTCGAGTTTCCCCGGCAACTACGTCTAGAACTAGGTGACGCCGTTTCATTTATTCGTAGAAATAGACGCCTAGATCCCCAATAGGAGCACCAGATACAGTCTTCTCTTCGGCTGTCCTCCTTAGGAATCGTCAAGAAGCTCTACTCCCCAAGATGAATGTATTCTCTGTGAATGGCATCTTTGAGTTTCTTCCCAATTCTCGAACTTTCCTGACTTGATCTATTCCTTGTGGATAGCTTGCCTTGAATGTCTCGGGGTTTGGGTACCCACTACGGTCATAATCTTGGACCTTAACTAAGGAACCCTCTTTAAAAGCTAAAAGTCGTTGGATAGTAAACCTCGCACGTTTACCAGTGGTTTTTATCTTTAAAAGAGTTATCTCTCCTAAATGGAAAGGAGATGATAGACCCACGAGCTTCTTAAAAGCATCGGCCTCCTCTTGGGCATTATTCAAGGACCCTACGGCTTCTTAGAAGTATTCACAGCCTCCTCTTAGGCTTCGTATAATGATCTCTTCCTCCGGGAATGATAGCCTCCTCTTGGGCTTCGTACAAGGACCCGTCGGCTTCTTAAAAGATTCCAGCCTCCTCTTGGGCTTCGTACAAATTGTCCCGACAACCTCCTAGAGGTATAGGAACAGAACCTAGTCATCCTCATAGAACAGTCCTTTCATAGAGTCTACTACTGTTTCTAGAAGCATAGTACAAAAGATAAAACTCTAGACTTGGACAGTCTAACTTCCTTGAGTCTCAAAGACATTCTCAAGCACCCTTCGTTAAATAGGAAGGAAACCCGCAGACTCGGATAGTCTCAATACCCTTTGGATTTCCCGTTTCCTCAAAGAAAAGGAAATATCCCTGATCCTCAAATTAAATCCCTGTGTACAGTGTTACTCATATAAGAACTGATTTTCTCTTTTAAATCAGTATATTGGATCTGTCACTCAACTGAAACAGTTACAATAGCCTCCATCTCGGGCTTCGTACGAGATACCAAAATTCTCCCCAGTGGAGTCAAAACAACCTTTCAGCCTCTCTCTCAGGCTTTGTATGAGACACAAAAGATTCCCTCGTTGAGTCAATCACCCCTTTCTTTTGCCTCCATCTCGGGCCTCGTACGAGATATAAATCCCTTAAGCAAGAGTCGAACTCTTTGCTAGCCTCCTCTTAGGCTTTGTATAACGATATGCCCCACTGGGTCAAAAACCTTTAGCCTCTCTCTCGGGCTTTGTACGAGACACAAAATAGCCTCCTCTTAGGCTTTGTATAATGATTTTCCTAGCGGAAATTATCCTCCTCTTAGGCTTTGTATAAGAAAACCACTGGTTGATCCAATCCACCTTTTAGCATCAAAGTTGTGCCTCGTTCACAGTACATAAACATCAACAACTCCTTTCCCTTCATCTAATCGCTGTAAGCGGCAGGCCTCTAGATCATCTACATCCATGCCACTGTCCCTCTTTTAGCATGAGAAATTCCTAAGGAAAGATGGCATTGCTCTACACTGAGTTAAAGTCTTCTCCTTCAGGTTAAAACCCTTTCTTCGGAAATTATGGCATTGCTCGGATCCGCATATCCCAGTTAAAGTAATTCTCCTTCTCCCCTCTTTAGAGATGACAAATTCTCTCTAAAGTCGAGGTCTTTTAGCTTCACGTCTTGGACTTTGAACAAGACACAAATAGACCTTTCAACTTCACATCTTGGGCTTTGAACAAGATACAAACCACCTTTCGCTTCACGTCTTGGGCTTTGAACAAGACACCAAAAACCAATTTCCTCCCATAGAATAGGAGGAACTACGAACACTCTGATTTCCCTGTTTCGGTAAACGGGAATACGTAGGCATAAGATCGAAAGAAAAGATCTTAGCGAGCGCAATCAACAAAAAACCCAAATCCCATATCTCCGTCAATTAAAAGCAGTATTTCAAAAGCATCAGTCCTAACATCCTAATCCTTATTCCCCGCCAGAAACCCTTTGCCTAGAAAAAAGAAAGAAAGAACTGTATTGGCGAAATATGAATAACCAGTACAAAGACCCCCCCACATTGATAACATCCGTAACCTAACAGACCGCTGTTTAAACTCAGTATGCAAAGCAGGGTTAATTGGAGACATCTATTTCCCTTCCTTATTCAGCTCACAATAGGATAAAAAATGAATCGACCTGTAGTTTTAAGCTCAACCGCAGAGAGCGACCAGCGCTTAAGAACCGCGTCCAAAATCGCTCGCTACACAATCCCGTGCTCGCCCGTCGACAACTGGGTCATATGGGGAAGGGACCCATAATTAAGGAGGATTTACACATGATGTATTATGGGGAAAGAGACGGCTACGAAATGGAAATGATTCTTGAGCAAGCTTGGTGTCAAATTAATAGGCAGTTGTGGAAGGCGGAGTGCTCCGTCAATGAGGCGCATCTGGAATGGTCTCGTGAGATAGCCAGTGTGATGAGGAGACCTTATTCCCGTCACAAGCCGCTCAGAACTAGACAAGGATTGGAGGAAACATTGACAGGGTTGTTACTCGAGAAGAAAAGGATTAAGGGACGCATAGAAAAACTGATGAGGGAAATGGATGAGGAGGGGTAAACATCCACCAGCGGGTCTAACTTCTAAAGATATTGCTGCTGGTTCCCCATGTTATTTATTTTCATTGTTGTTGTTATCTTTTCAGTTATGGGAACAACCCACCTTTGTACTAAGAGCATGAAGATACTCTGCTCCGAATGTAACGAATGCCAAACTTTCTTAATGAAGAAGAATTTTTTAAATACCATTGTCAAAAGCCTTGCAATTTTCTATTTTTCTTGATAGATTAGCTTTGCATCTGCATTCTTGCATCATGTTGCATTTTTCATTTTTTGTTAAACTATCAAGGTACTAAATTTTGTTTTGCAGACTTTGTAGAAAATGGACGCTACTAAGAACATAAACTGGCCTGTCACTTTCCTGATCCCTAATGTTGAGCATTTGATAGAGATTGGAGGAAGAATTGAAGATCCGCCAAGCTTTATTGACAAGTATGGGGACCTGTTATCATTAATGAAGTTGCAAGTAAAAGAAGGACTGCTAGAAACCTTGGTACATCGGTATCATCTAGTATATCGATGTTTCATCTTTCCAAACTTCCAGTTAGTCCCGACCATAGAAGAATACTCATATATGCTAGGATTACCCGTTCAGCATCACCCTCCTTTTTCTGGTGTGGAAGAAGAATTCATTAATCAGGATATTGCCATAGGATTGGGGATCCGAAAGAGACACATTCGAGAAAACATGACCACCAGGTAAGGGTATCGTGGGCTACCTGCCTAATTTCTAATTGAGACGGCTCTTTGCTTTCAGGAAAGCGGAAGCTCCGTAATGTTTGAGTCAATGTTTGCTTTGCTGGTGTACGGGTTATTCCTATTTCCCAATGTTAAATATTTTGTCGACATCCAAGCAATCATAATCTTTATGGGTCAGAACCCTGTCCCCACTTTACTGGCTGACATGTACTTCTCGATCACCACGCAAACTATGAGGAGTAAAGGTGTGATTGTTTGCTGTGCTCCACTACTATACAAGTGGTTCATTTCATACCTACCTACAACACCAACGTTTTGGGAAGTGAGTGACAACACTCTTTGGGTCAAGAAACTAATGGAACTAAGGCATTCTGACATCAAGTGATACGATACAGACCCTGAAGGAACCATAATAATTGTTAGTTGTGGAGACTATCCTAATGTGCAACTCATGGGTCGACTTGGTTGTATAAATCATAACCCCGTGCTTGCACGTTGCCAGTTGGGTCATCCAATTGAAGAGGATCCTAGACCAGAAGAATTAGAGCTGATGTACTATGGATACGGAGAAGGATTTGAAGAAAAACTCAAGATGGGGGAAGCATGGCTTTTCATTAATTATCAAAAATGGATCACCAACGGTCCTGTCACTGAAGCTCATCTGAAATGGGCATGAGAGATTTCACTCAGCATGAGGAAGCCCACTCCGTATTATGAGGCGTCCACAAGTGCTGAACAGAGAAGGATGGAGTTATTAGGGGAGCCAACTTTGGAGAAAGCCAAAACCAAGCGACTTATCAAAGAAATCATGGAAGGGATCAGGGAAGGCGAAGGGCTACCCTATTTTCCGTAGTTGTAATCTATTGTTGTAATCCTATTTTTAAAAGTTGTATTTCTTTTAATGTAATCCAAACAATGATTGTAACATTTACTTTCTGTAAGCATTTATCTTATTTTCAATGGGAAAGTTATGTTATTAGTAATCCTGTTATTTACACTGTTTGCGAACCCTTTTAGTTCTTGATGGTTTAGCCTGCATGCGCATCTCATCTGCATTTTCGCATGTGCATTTCTTCTGTGTCTCATTGTCGTTTCATCTTCTCTAGTTGTTGTTGAACCGTCACCCCGAATTCCTCGCATCGTTACAATACCCGGGCACAGGCTCGAAGAAGAAAAATGTCAGTAGATTGCAAGAACTTGGATCAATTTAACAACGAGCTTAACGAACTAAAAGGTGGTATGGGGAAGATCATGGAATCCCTGGACGTTATACGAGCAAAGATGGATACACAGGTCACTGTGGTCTCAGAAGTCGCAGCTACAACTGTTGAACAACCCGCCATACCTGTTGAAGGCCCTACTCTGGGAATGCCACGTGACTTTATGAAAGTCACGGCTCCACAATCCACACAACAAGCAGTACCACTATTTGATAAGAATCAGCAAGCTATTCCAACTTATACCCCACCAGCGGTGCAGACCCATTTTCAACCCGTTTTTCAAAATCAGCATCATTTTGACCATGAAAATATGTCTATAGAAGAAGATGACAGTAATGAGAAGTTGAGAGCCAATATGGAGATTATGCAGAGAAAGCTGAAAGCCATGGAGGGAGACAATGTCTTCAGTTCTGACCTTAAGGATATGTGTCTGGTCACTGATCTAGTAATTCCACCAAAATTCAAGTTGCCAAGCTTTGAATTGTACTCTGGTGCTACGTGTCCTAAGCCCCACTTGGTCATGTATCTCTAAAGAATGGCGGCACATATGGATAACTATAAGTTAATGATCCATTGTTTCCAAGACATCCTAAAGGGCGCTGCCGCAAAGTGGTACTTAAGCTTAGACCAATCTCAGATTAAATGTTTCCAAGATGTTATGGACGTTTTCATAAAGCACTATAAGTATATCTTGGATTTAGCTCCTGATCGTAGACAGCTATTGACCATGACTCAGAAGAACACTGAGTCATTCAAAGAATATGCTCAAAGGTGGAGAGAGACTGCATCACAGGTTGAGCCACCATTGACTGAGAAGGAATTAGCTGATTGGTTTGTAGACACTGTAAAGCCGGAATTCTATGAGAAAATGATTAGTAATATTGGTGCCAATTTTTCTGATATCATTGCAATTGGCATGAAAGTGGAGGTAGGTCTGAAAAGTGGAAAGTTAGCCAGTTCACCTAATAGTTCAACTAGCGCCAGTGTCAAGAAGTCTCCAGGTAATTTTCTTAAGAAGAAGGAAGGCAAGACTAACGCTGTTATGACAGGGAAGAAGCAGAATCCTAGTTGGAAACAATCTCTATTCCAACCACAACCAGGTCCCAGTTTTCCTCAACAACCAGTTTACCCTATGCAGTTTGCACAACAACCATACGTGGCATCTGTTATGCCCACTTTTAATCATCAGGTAATGCAACAAGTTCCCGTTTCCCAACCACAAAATCAGCAGCAGTGGCCGAAGAATCAAAATCAGAATTACCAACAGCCGAGGCAGCCAGCGCCACAGCAAAATACCCCTCAAAGAAGGCAGGCGGTAACACCAAATTTCCCACCCATACCAATGACATATACAACATTGTGCCCTTCTCTGGTCGAGCAAGGATTAATTGTTACTAGGCCATTGGGGCCACCATCTGAAAAGTATCTGCAGTTCTTCAACCCTAATACAACCTGTGCTTTCCATCAAATAGGGGTGGGCCATGATTTAGAAGGATGTTTGGCATTAAAGAATCTAGTGAAAAGTTTGATAGAGAAGAACATTCTGTCTTTTGTTAACAACCAGCCAAATGTGAAGAGTAACTCCTTGCCAACGCATGGGTCAACTAATGTCGTCGAAGACGAGAATGATGAAGTATTGATCTCAGATGCATCAAAGATTAAAACTCCCCTGAGAACGTTTCATGCCAAGCTGTTCAGCGCCGGTTTGGTCAAAGTTTGCCACGATGGTTGTGAAGATTGTGATGGTAGTAGTGAAGGGTGTCAGTTGGTTCAAGATGATATTCAGCAATTGATTAATGAAGGTTTCTTGCAGGTTTTCAGAAAAGAAAGCAGAATAACAGTGATCGAACCAGTGTTCAATTTGCCAAAGCAAGTGCAAGTGTTTGATGAAGAAGAATACATATCAGTAGTCCCTGTGTTCAACAATCCAGGGGCAAGTACCGTGAGTCCAGTATTTAAACATCCAGTTCCAAGGTTCAACAAACTTGAATATGTTTCTCCTGTTAATCATGCCAGGCGAAATAACTTCCCAAGACCAGTCCCATTCAGATTCAGAGGAACCAAAGCGGTACCGTGGATCTACGAAGACATTACAGGTGGAAAGAAGAAGGAGGAAATGATCCCAAGGAAAGAGGTGGGGGTCGTTATAGAAGAACCAGTCTCAAGGAAAGAGGTGGGGGCTGATGAGAAGAATGTGTCCAATATAGTAGGAACGGGAAGAGTAATGAGGAGTGGAATGATTTATACCCCTGTGAACAAAGAAGTGTCTGGTAAAGAAGGTGATGTGCGTATACCTACCAATGACAAAGGTAAAGAAGTAATCTCCAAGGAGGAGGACGAAGAATTTCTCAGGATAATAAAAAGAAGTGACTACAGGGTCGTGGATCAGCTCCACCAGACTTCGTCTAAGATTTCTGTTTTATCCCCGTTGATTAATTCACCAGTCCACCGATCAGCATTGTAGAAGGTATTGGCTCAGGCTCATGTAGCTCAGGATATTAACGCCGGATAGGTTGATCATGTTATCTCTAACATTACTGCATGCAATACGCTCAACTTCAGTGATGAAGAACTGACCCAATCAGGCCGGAAACACAATCTTGCTCTGCACATATCAATGAAGTGTCAGGAGGACACATTGGCTAGAGTTATTGTAGACACAAGATCTTCTCTGAATGTCTTACCGAAGAGGGCCCTCGATAAGCTGGCATACAAGGGAGGGATCATGAGACCCACATCGTTAATTGTCAAAGCTTTTGATGGTTCACGAAGATCTGTGATGGGGGAAATTGAGCTACCGATTTTGATTAGACCTCAGGAATTCAATGTTCTGTTTCAAGTTTTAGACATTAACCCTGACTATAGCTGTCTACTTGGAAGACCCTGGATCCATGAGGCGGGCGTTGTTACTTCAACCCTACATCAGAAGATAAAATTTGTGGTCGATGATAAGCTGGTCATCGTGCATAGGGAAGAAGACTTGATGGTTAGTAACTTGTCATCCTTCCGTTATATTGAGGCTGATGAGGATGCGTTGGAGACTTCTTTCCAAGCCCTAGAAATAGCTAATGCAGTTATGATTGATAATGAGAAGCCAGTGGTACCAGAATATCCATCCTTTGCTTCATATAAGAGTATCCAGTCTGCCCTTTAAGAAGGCGTGCCCGCAGGTTGGGGTGGAGTTATTGAAGTTGAGAAGAGGATCCGACACCAAGGATTGGGTTACAGACCAACTCCAGAAGATGAGGCTGCTTCAGGTACAAGAGGAAGAGGAATGAAGATAAAGACTGTGCAGGAGACATTTGTCAAAGGTGGGCATCAAGTCCATGCAATCATTGGAAGTGCTGAAGAAGAGGAAGATATTGATCGTTTGGTCTTTCGCCAGGAAGGTGTGTTAAGCAATTGGGAGTCTGTTGAGATCCCAACTTTGTACCCAGAACCAGAGTAACTTGTTTTGATTTGTTGTTTTCATCTCCCTAGTCTTGCCCAAATCTAGTGGATTGTTTTGTACGGGCCTCCGTTTTCAAACTTTAAATCAATGAAATGACTCTTTTGCTAAATTTTTGTCGTTTTTACTTTATTGCATTCTGTTTCTAAAAATGGCAATCTTTTCAAACAAAAGCATCTTCATCTCACATATTCTTGAATTGTTGTGCATTTTAATAATATAAGTCATTCTACCATGTAGAATGAATCATAAACCTATTGTATTCAATGACCTTGCTCTTACCATTGACTTCGATTCCCCTGTCTATCAAGCTGAGGAGGAGGAAGATTATGAGGTGCCCAAGAATCTAGCAGATATGTGTGACTACCAGTATACGGATCTCCAGCCTCATGAAGAGCAGGTGGATGTCATCAATCTTGGCACTGAGGATGAGAAGAAAGAGGTCAAGATTGGGGCATCACTGAAACCAAAAATTAGACAGCGGTTGATTTCGCTCCTTAAAGAGTATGTGGACGTGTTTGCTTTGTCCTACCAAGACATGCCTGGTTTAAATACGGATATTGTGGTCCACAAGTTACCCCTCAAGCCTGAGTGCCCGCTAGTAAAACAAAAGCTTCGCAGAAGTCATCCTGACATGGCCCTCAAAATTCGAGATGAGGTTAAGAGACAGTTGGATGCCGGATTTTTAGCAGTTTCCAAATACCCATAGTGGTAGCTAATATTGTTCCAGTTATGAAGAAGAATGGAAAGGTACGAATGTGCATGGATTATAGGGATCTTAATAAAGCTAGTCCCAAGGATGATTTCCCTCTACCCCATATCGACACGCTGGTAGACAACACGGCTCGTTTCGTTATGTTCTTATTTATGGATGGTTTTTCAGGCTACAATCAGATTAAAATGGATACAGCTGATATGGATAAAACCACTTTCATTACCCCGTGGGGCACTTATTATTACAAGGTTATGCGTTTTGGATTAAAGAACGCCGGGGCAACATACCAAAGGGCTATGGTGACTTTGTTTCATGATATGATCCACAAAGAGATAGAGGTGTACGTGGACGATATGATAGCCAAATCTCGAAATGAAGAGGAACATGTAGATCACTTGCTGAAATTGTTCAAAAGACTTCGAAAGTATTAGTTGAGGTTAAACCCTGCAAAATGTACCTTTGGAGTCAGGTCAGGGAAGTTATTGGGTTTCATTGTTAGCCAGAAAGGCATTGAAGTGGACCCAGATAAAGTGCCAGCAATCCAAGAAATGCCAGCTCCTCAAACTGAGTCTCAAGTTAGAGGATTCTTGGTCCATTTGAATTACATCTCCAGGTTCATCTCCAACATGACTCCAATATGTGCGCCAATTTTCAAATTACTCCGTAAGGATCAGCCAGTAGAATGGAATGCTGATTGTCAACAAGCTTTCGAGAAACTCAAACGTTATCTCCAAGAACCTCCTATTCTAATTCCTCCGGTTCCCGGAAGACTTCTCTTTATGTATTTGACTGTTTTGGAAGAGTCTATGGGCTGTGTTTTGGGACAGCATGACGAGACTGGCCGGAAAGAACATGCGATTTATTATCTGAGTAAGAAATTTGCAGATAGTGAAAGCCGTTACTCACTACTTGAAAAGACTTATTGCGCTCTGGCTTGGGTTGCCAAACGTCTAAGATAGTACCTGATTTGTCATACTACCTTGTTGATTTCCAAGATGGATCTGATAAAGTACATTTTTGAGAAACCTGCTCAAACGGGTAGACTTGCCCGTTGGCACATGTTATTATCTGAATATGACATTCAGTATGTCACTCAAAAGGCCATTAAAGGAAGTGTTCTTTCAGAGTATCTTGCCGATCAACCAGTCGAAGACTATGAACCACTCAAGTTTGATTTCCCTGACGAGGATATCATGGCAGTGAAAGATTGTGAAGAGTCAAGCTCTGAAGAAGATCCCAGGGCTGAGTATAGGTGGAAGATGATGTTTGACGGTTCGTCCAATTATAAGGGACATGGAGTAGGTGTTGTTATAATTAATCCTAAAGGTGGCTACATCCCTTTTACAGCCAGATTAGATTTTGGGTGTACAAATAATATTGCTGAGTATGAAGCGTGCATTCTGGGTCTAGAAGCTGCAATCGATCTTGGAATCTGTTTTCTTGAAGTTATAGGTGACTCTGCTCTAGTCATTTATCAAATCAGAGGCGAGTGGGAGACAAAAGATGAGAAGCTTGTCCCTTATCAGGCATATGCTTTGGAATTGATTAAGTGTTTTGATGAGATAACATTTCGTCATGTGCCACGTATTGAGAATCATGTGGCTGATGCTTTAGCGACACTGGCTTCGATGTGGCAAGTTAGATTTATCAATGAAGATAAAGTAATCAGTATCGAAAGAAGGATTGAGCCTGCCTACTGTCAGTCAATTGAAGGAGAATCAGACAACAAACCTTGGTTCCATGATATTTTGAACTTTCTAAAGAATCAAGAATATCCGGCCAACGCCTCCGTTCTTGATAAGAAGACTCTTCGAAGGTTGTCAGCCAAGTTCTTCATCAGCAACGGTGTACTGTAGAAAAGGAATCATGATATGGTTTTGCTAAGATGTGTCGATAAGAGAGAAACAGACTTGCTGATCCATGATATCCATGAAGGAGATTTTGGCACCCATGCCAATGGACATGCTATGGTTAGGAAGATTTTGAGGGCTGGATACTATTGGTTGACTATAGAGAATGATTGCATCCAGTACGCTAGAAAATGCCATAAATGTCAGATCTATGCGGACAAAATGCATGTTCCTCCTACTCTGTTGAATGTGCTATCATCACCCTGGCTGTTCTCTATGTGGGGCATTGATATGATTGGGGCAATTGAACCTAAAGCATCTAATGGACATCATTTCATTTTGGTGGCTATTGATTACTTCACTAAGTGGGTGGAAGCCGCTTCATACACTAATGTGACTAAGCAAGTAGTTGCGCGCTTCATTAAGAACAACATCATTTGCCGTTATGGGATCCCCAGCAAGATCATAACTGACAACGGAACCAATCTGAACAACAAAACCATGGAGGAACTGTGCGAAAGCTTCAAAATTGAACACCATAACTCTTCGTCGCACCGCCCAAAGATGAACGGAGCGGTCGAAGCTACATATAAGAATATCAAGAAAATTCTTCAGAAGATGGAAAAATATACAAGGATTGGCACGAGATGTTGCCATATGCACTACATAGGTACATAACATCAGTTAGAACTTCAACTGGGGCAACCCCCTTTTCTCTGGTATATGGGATGGATGATGTCCTCCCTATAGAGGTTGAAATACCCTCATTAAGGATATTGATGGAAACCAAGCTTGATGAAGTAGAATGGGTTCGAGAAAAATATGATCAACTGAACCTAATTGATGATAAGCGTCTGACGGCCATGTGCCATGGTCATTTGTACCAGAAGAAGATGAAGAGAGCGTTTGATAAGAAGGTCCGCGTTCGAGAATTCAGAGAAGGAGAATTGGTACTTAAAAAGATTCTACCTTCATAAAGAGACGCCCGCGGTAAATGGGCACCCAATTATGAAGGTCCATTTGTAGTCAAGACAGTATTTTCAGGAGGGTCTTTGTTTCTTACAACTATGGATGGTGAACAGCTTGCGCACCCTGTGAATGCAGATTCGGTACGAAAGTATTATGCTTGAAAGACATCTCACCTATATCCGGGAATCCCCAGAGAAGTTAGCTGTTAAAGTTTTAGTCCATAGAGTTTGTTACTGGTCATTGAATATAATGTATCTTTTTTCTAATTGCCATTTTGTTGTATTTGTAATATTTCATGGGACTCTGCTATTTGGCAAGTCACCATTTTTAATGAATATCAGCTATTGAGCCATTTTCTTGTTTAATACGCTATAATCTTTATTTTACAAAACTCTGTCATTTTCACTTGATTTTTGAAAACGGAAATGTTGCAATTTCTAAGAAAACACAAAGATAAACTAAGTTTTACTCTTCTTTCCTGTTTTGCGTCGTTCGCGTCATTTCTAGCATATAGCTAAGCATACGCATCATACCCTAGCATCTGTGCATCCTTGTGCTCTGTTTTTCTTGTGGTCTCTTGTCGGTGCCTGTCTTTATTTCCCCAGTGAAGTAAAGACATTCCTGGTTTACCTTGTGTCGTGCTTGTTCGGTCTTAACCTTTGCGCGCCAGATTGGAATCTTTAAACCTTTTGATGTTCCCCAAGAAGTTTAACATTAAAGTTTTTTTAAAACTTGTTCTTGTTTGAATCGTGTCAAACCTGAACAGAGTCTTTGTTCGAATCATGTTGGACATTGCCTCTTGTTTTAAGACTGTTCTCGTTTGAATCATGTCAAACTTGAACTAGTATCTCGCTTGAATCGTGTCAAGCATTGTCTTCTTGTTTTAAAACTTGTTCTTGTTTGAATCGTGTCAAACCTGAATAGAGTCTTTGTTCGAATCGTATCGGACATTGCCTCTTGTTTTGAGACTGTTCTCGTTTGAATCGTGTCAAACTTGAACTGGGACCTTGCTTGAATCGTGTCAAGTATTGTCTTCTTGTTTTAAAACTTGTTCTTGTTTGAATCATGTCAAACCTGAACGGAGTCTTTGTTCGAATCGTGTCGGACATTGTCTCCTTATTTTAAAACCGTTCTTGTTCGAATCGTGTCGGACATTGAACCCTTACCTTGGATTTTTTTGGAAACTTGCTTTAAGCTAAGCTTCTTGAAACAATTTACCTTAAGACTCATATCCGTGTGCGCAGAGTTTGTCTCTGTCTTCCTGGCTTTTCTTGAAGATCCCATTTTGAACTCTTCAGTTAAGATCCCCAGGAAGTCTTCGTTTGGTTGCCTGTCTCTTTTGGACTGATCCCCAGTGATCAGGTTTTTCTTTCTGGTTTCGTGCCCAAGAAGAGTGTGGGTTTGTTTTGTCCCCAGTAGTCTATCTCCCCGGTTTTCTTTCCCAGTGGAGATTGTTCTGTGGTCTTTTCCCCAGTGTTTCTTTGGAGTCTCCCCGGTGGGTCTCTGTTGTTGGTTAGCTTGTATCCCTAGTGAGGTGTTTCTAATGGATGCTAGCTTTCGTCCTTCCCCAGTGAAGCTCTGTGATCTTTTTGTTTCCTGGTTGCCTCTTGGTGTCTTGTTGTGTCTGCATTTTCTTGCATCTCCTTGGCATCATGTCTGTTGCATTGCATGTGTGTGCGTCTGAGGGGAAAATTTTCGGTTATCTGTATTTAAATATCTTTCACTGTTGATTACATGAGGATCTTCATCTCTCATGTCATCATGTGAAGATATTTAAATAGGGGCAACTGTTGTACCCCAAATTTTACCCTCATCTTTTTGCTAGATGCTATGTGATTTATTTTCTCTGTTTTTTTATCTTAATTTCTTTTTATCTATTTTGCCTTAATTTATTTAGCATTTTATTTTATTTATCTTATCTTAATTTAATTTTAATATGTTTTATGTTTATTTATTTTGAATTTTAAATATTTTTATTGATTATTAGCTTAATTAATTAATCTAGTTGATGATTTAATTTTAGTTTAATTTGTTTGATTTTGAATTAATTATCCTTTTATTATTTTGGTTAAAATTTATTCAAAGTGCCTTAATTTTAATTTTAAAATAATTTATTAATTGAACTTAGTCAGATTTTATTAGTAATTAATCTAATCATCATTAGTATTAAAATAACCTTAAGATTTTAATTTAGGTGTGGCAATTTAATAGAAAATGTCATTTAATTTTTGATTAAGAAAAACAAACACGTGTACCATTTTCATTTGGTCTTTTTGAATTTATTGGAAATTTTTTATTGGTTAATGACCAAAACCACTAGCCAATCAGAAGGCTGTTTTGTTCCTTTGAATTTTCAACAGTCATTTTAGACCAATAGAAACCTGGCGTGTGTCCAGGAATAGTTTTCTTCTTCCTTTTTCGTTTCTTTTCAATTTTCGCAGAGAAACCAATTCCTTCAAGTGATTGTAAATTTTCTTTCAAATTCAATTCACAAATCTTGGCGCCATCACTCCAATCTCGTTTTCCCTAATTTTCCTCATTTGCTCCATGGGATTTCAATTGCATAAAGCAAAGCTTCAACCTTCCCTTTTCCACCATTTTCTGCGCCACCTGCGAGAGAAGCAGAGCTATGTTGCTCTCACTTCCCCAAACTGCACCTACACAGGCTGGCGACCAAGGAAAGTTAGGAAGATGCTATCTACTTTAGCCCTGTGGCATATGATACATCTCAGAGTGGAGGAGCGTTTGCTCCCTCAAGCATTGTACATTGTTTCAAAACCCTAGCTGCCTCTACTCTTGGAGGAGGATTAATTCCAACCCGGGCCACAACATCAACCCATTACTATGCCTATATAAGGAGGTTAGAGTCTCGTTCAAATCATCAACAATTCTTCACAAAAATCACTCTAAAATCAATTCACATTGAGAGAGCAAGAGTTAGCTGCAAGGAAAGGAAGTTGTTGTGTGGTTTGCTTGGATACCAGGTTAACTTCCTTTACTCTCTATTTTAATGTTCATCATACTTTGCTTTCCATGATGATCTGCATAAGCCTAATGTTAAGATTATGTCCCTGCATAACATATTGCAATGTATTTACTTTCTGTTTCACCAAAATGTTTGAATGAATATTTCTGTCATAAGATTAATATCTAGATGCCATTTAGTCTTGGATACCCTGTTGTGATGTTGGTGTATACACTGTCCACTCTTCGTCAAGATTCATGTAAGGATGCTTTTCTGTTATTACTGTCATGTTTAAAGACCTTTGTTGTTTCCTAAGAGTTGATATTCGTATGTGGATTCTGTTTGCCTTACCAAGTTTATGTTTTAGCTGGCCTTATACATTTACATCCTGAATGCACATATCTCTGTCCATAATAGAATCTTGGCTCTCTATCTATGTGTTGAAGATTGATGTGTGAATTGCTAAAGTATACACATGGTTATGCAGGGTGTTTTAATCTAAATCTAAGTGTTGTTATCTCATGGTCTAAGTATTAATATACCAACTTTATGTTGAAGTTGTGCATTATATCTTGTTATCAGCTTGTATGTCCAACACCACCACCTAAACTTCTGGTTGTTTTTTAAATTAAGTGACTGAGTATACTTTGGATGGTTACTAGCTGCAATTGACAGTCTTAGAAATCCTAAGCCAATTTGTTTTCCACACACTACCACATGTATGTACCTGTACTAAGGCACCTATCCATGACTGCACAGACCCGACTAAGCATGTTTACCTTTATTTATCCTCAGTCATACAAACCTATATGTTCTGTCACTGACCACACATGTATAATCTATTGTTAATAACATGAAGCTTTGAACTGTTGCTTTTAAGGTGAATTCACTGACAATTATTCAGCTCTGTTTGTAACCATTTATTCTAAGGAGTTTTTTTTTACTTGAACTGTTGTTGTTACATATATTTATGTGTGCAATATCCTGTTCTTTTGTTTGGTTCAAGTGTGAATTGCTATCTTGGTAATATGTCATCTATCAATACATGCCCACCTTATGTGTTAGGATAGAAGTTTATTTTTTTAAGAATCCTTGAAGACTTTGCCCTGTATATTCTTATACTTATGTTTGTTAAGCATATCCTGATGGGTATTTTTTTTATGAACATAATTTTTCCTACTATCTTGACGTGCATACATTCATTTGTCTCCAACATTTTCAACTTCTATGGACTGGATGATGTTTGTGAATCCTAATATTCGAGCTAACATGTTTTTTTCCATGGTCTGTACTTTTGTATTGCTATGTGTTTGTTGGTTCTGTATTCACTTCAAGATGTATGTGTCAAGCATGTTTTAGCTATGGTTTCCCTTGTGGTGTTAAAATCTTAAAATTGATGGGTTCAATGTATTGGACAGTTAAAAGTATATGAATGAACCTTCTTACTTGTGATACGAGCTTGGCTGTTGTATGCTTAAAAAGGGTGTATCAAGAACTAATATTAGGATAATCAATGATGATATGTGTTATATGTCTGTTAACTTCATACTCAATATCTTGAATTTAATTTTTCCTCACCAAATATAACTTGCTCCTATTATATGTTGTTGTTAGGTTTTAAAACAAGTATGCTGGTTTTGGTTTGAAAACATAATGTAGTTTATCACTCTCTCTTGAACTGAACTTTCATTTTGAACATTGATTTTCCTCTGCTAATCCATGCTTGACCTTCTGCCTAAGTTAGTCTAAGTTTTGATCCACTACCTTGTTTCGAACATACATTACTAAGCTGCCTGATTTGCTTTTCTCTTGATTGGCTTATTGTCACTGGTTTCTCATGCTTGTCAAGTCTCATAAACCTTTATGCACAAATGATATGCTACATATTTGCTGTATGGCCACTCCAATTTCACACCAGTTTGTTTTTTGAGTCCTTATGTGTTTGATAATGTTTCTGTTATGCATGCAGGGCATAGTTAGTATTCATGTATTTGAATTTATCATGTACTCCATCTTGCTTATATGCTTGATTTGTTTAAACTATAATTTCAAAGCATGGAAATCTTAAATTAAGGAAAGCATGTTCTGCCCCTGCCCTTTTTTTTTCTTAACTGTTTGAACCTTTAAACTTTGGTCTTGGTGTATTCATATTATATGCTTTATCACTGCTGAGTAATAATCAAAGATTTAGTGGTCAGAATTGCCACACTTTTCACTTACCTTGCCTGATCCCCAAAACTGATGTGTTTGACCTGTTATTTTGTTGAAACTATGCAACTGACTTCACTCTTCATGGCTAGCTTGGAAATGTTGTTTTGTGTTAGACCTGGTTCATGTATTCATCTTGATGTCATAACATGTTTCACATTGTGCACATTTATTCTTTTCTCCATTTGCCAATCCATGACAGTTTGTTTCTTCTAACTTGAATTTCTTCTCATGATGTTTTATCATGTGCTAACATGAACCATCCATGCTTTATGAATATCCTGAAACATTGATTAGCCAGATATGTGTGCAGTTCACTCTGCCAAGCTTTGTTTTATGTCATAGCTTCTTTATCTTCATGTTTTCAATACTTATGATGCCCCTTACTTTGTGGCCATATGGTGTGTCGTATGATAAGGCTTAGTGTAAACAAGTTACATTTTTGAAATCTTGCTTCCATGCTGATTGAATTAGTTTTTTATTTTGTTTATTTTGGATGTGTATTGGTTGAGTTACAATCGCTTGAACATGGCTGTTTAAAATGCTTAAAACCTGAACCATGGTGGGAGTATAGGGCACGCGCGTGTTTGGTTTATTTGGGGATATGAACTTGTTTCACTTTATATAATTTTTGAGTTGTATTATTACCGGATGTATTGGCCATCCCAACGGTTGCACGCATGCCTTGCCTTCACCATTTCGCCCACAGGACTGGGGTTCGATCCCTACCCAGTCCTTTTGCTTTTGCTTTTTGATTCTTTGCCTCTTAAAATATATATGTGTGTTTCTCTCTTATGTTCACTACGCACGCACAACCCAGATGGTGGAAATTTTGGGGCGTTCAGGCAAGGACGTGGGCTCAAACCCTACATGTGACACTTCCTTTCTTTTTTAGTCAAAATCATTTCCTTTTATTTAAAGCTTATTAAAATTCAAAAAAATAGTTTATTTATCTTTTAGAAAATCTTAGTTTTATTCTAAAACTCCAAAATGTGAGTTTCACTCTCTTTATCTTGACTAAATTGTTAAACCTTTATTTATGACCTTATTGATATTTTGAATGTTTGGTTTAACTCATCTTCAATTTATCTTGTCATATGGATGTTGATTTAATTTGTGATTGGTATTATTTAACTTTGAATATCATCTTGATTAATCTTTTATTCATGACTATGTCTTGACTTATGATTTGTTTCTTGTGTGATATATTTCTCAAGTTTAATATCTTTGGTTTGTCTTTGTCTACTTGACCTCTTTGATATTCATCTCATGTCTATTCATTGTTTATCATGAAGCATCTTGCCATCTTTATGCTTGTGTTGCTTTCATCGTCTTATATCAATGCTTTATCTTTATCAATGTTTTTATCTCTTATCTTTTATCTTACGACTGTTATTCCCCTCATTCCAAAGGAAGGTAATTATTGTTGACTCATAAGTCATTGACCTCCCACCTTAACCTAAGTAACCTCTTAGAAGAAAACTTTATTTCTTGGCCTCATCAGAGCCATAGAAATTACAACTAGCTTTAGGAGAGAGTTCCTAAACTCTTAGTGATATTCATCATAATGAATCTTCACTTTTCCCCTACTGACTAAAACATAACATAGGCCCATTACAACTAGACTTAGAGAGTTCTTAAACTCTACAATGAGCTTGTACTCATTTCCCCTCTGAATATTCACCATAGTCAATCATTCAGTAGAAGTAGAACTACGCATACTCTGATTCTATTCCCGAGGATACGTAGGCGCAAAGTGCGATGCTTTGTCGAGTATACTTAGATACTAACCCCTAGGGTTTCAACCTTTAGCATAGAACCTTTAGCAAACATAAAATAACATTAGAACAAGAGGCTCCCGTAGAGTACTACGGACGTTTAGGGTGCTAATACCTTCCCTAGGTGTAACCAACCCCTGAACCTTAGATCTCTTCCCCTTTAGGTTTTTCTAACGATCTTGAACCTTTCCTTTGGATAAATCAAAGTCGGTTGTAAAAGAAATATGATGCAAATTAATTAATAATTTGTTATCCGATTTTCACCGCAACACCAGGATGGAGGAATCATCCAAATTTCTCCTATAAGAATAATAACCCCACTCAAAACACTGCACCTCAGAGACCACCAGGTTTCCAAGCTCAAAGACCAATACAACCAACTCAAGTTTCCCCTCAGAAATCAAGCCTAGAAAAAATCATGGAGAGCTTCATTTCAGCTCAAACTCAGCAAAACAAAGAATTCATAAACCAAAACATTCATATGAACGAACTAGTTATCCAATTAGGCACCAAGGTTGATTCTGTGGTAACGCTTAACAAGATGTTGGAAACTTAAATCTCGCAAGTAGCACAACAACGAGCTGCTCAGGCTACGCCAGGAGGTTCATTCCCTGGACAACCTCAACCTAACCCTAAATTCCATGTTAATGCTATTGTCCTACGAAGTGGAACCACGTATGATGGACCTGTAGATCCTAGGTTGGATGACAACTTTCTAAAAAACCCTAAGCCCCCAAAGAAAAACATTGTGAGTACACCTGAAAACCGGGTAGTGGAACTAGATAAGCAGAGAGAGGGAGAAGTTAAAAATAAGGAGGCATAATATGATAACCAAGTTTATGTACCAACCCCTCCTTATAAACCACCAATTCCATACCCACAAAGACTTAAACAAACCAAACTAGACAACCAATACAAAGAGTTTGTAAAAGTGATTGAGAAACTCCACGTCGACATTCCTTTCACTGAAGCTATCACCCAAATACCTTCTTATGCTAAATTCTTGAAGGATATCTTAACCAATAAATGTAAACTTGACGATCCTAAACCATTAGAATGCAAATCGATCGCTGAGAACAAATTAGCTAAAAAAAGAGAAAGAACCTGGAAGTTTTTCTATACCATGCATTTTAGGAATGATCTATTCTCGGTAAAAAAAGTTAAAAAAAGAGAAAGAACCTGGAAGTTTTTCTATACCATGCGTTTTAGGAATGATCTATTCTCGGCAAATCGATCGCTGAGAACAAATTAGCTAAAAAAGAGTAAGAACCTGCAAATCGATGACAGTCTTTACGAATGCTTAGCACTCACCCCAGACCATATGCCTGGTCCAAAGAAACCATCAATAGAGCTTAAGGAATTGTCCAATAATCTTAGATATGAATTCTTAGATGAAGAACTTAATCGTCCTACGATGGTTAGTGCAAACCTGAGCAGTAACGAAACTAGTCAAATTTTAGAAGTCCTACGAAAATATCCCACATCTCTAGGCTATACCATTTCTGACCTAAAGGGGATAAGTCCGTCTGTGTGTATGCACGAATTATGCTAGAGAAAGATTCTAAACCCTCTAGAAAACACCAGAGACGGATAAACCTTATAATGATTGATGTGGTCAAGAGAGAAGTGCTAAAATTACTTGAAGCTGGAATAATTTACAAAATCTCTGATAGTAAGTGGGTGAGCCCTTACATGTAGTACCTAAGAAAGGAGGTATCACAATTGTGTAAAATGAAAAAGGAGAATCAATAGCAAAACGTTTAGAAAATGGTTGGCGTATGTGCATAGACTATAGAAAGCTAAACAAAGTAACCCGGAAGGACCATTTTCCCCTTTCATTCATAGATCAAATGCTTGAATGTTAATCTAGACATTCTTATTTTTGCTATCTGGATGGGTATTCAGGATTTTTCCAAATCCCTATTCACCCGGATGACCAAGAGAAAACAACCTTCACATGCCCCTATGGAACATTTGCCTATCGACGAATGCCATTTGGGCTATGCAATGCCCATACAACTTTTCAACGATGTATGATGTCAATGTTCACCGATTTCCTTGACGAGATCATGGAAGTTTTCATGGATGATTTCTCGGTGTGCGGATCCAGTTTTAAGAACTACTTTTCCAACCTTGAGAAAATCCTAGGAAGGTGTGTAGAAGTTAACCTGGTTCTAAACTGGGAGAAATGCCATTTCATGGTAAAATAAGGTATAGTACTAGGACACATAGTATCAGAGAGAGACATTGAAGTTGACAAAGCTAAGATTGAGATTATAGAAAACCTCCAACCACCAAAAACCATTAGTGAAGTCCGAAGTTTTCTTGGACACGCCAGTTTCTACCGACGATTCATCAAGGATTTCTCTAAGATTACTAAACCTTTAACTGGTCTCCTAATGAAAGAGGTCAAATTCCTCTTCGACAAAAAATGTATCGAAGAATTCAATCACCTATAACGAGCACTAATCTCCGCTCATATCATGCAACCACTAGATTGGAACCAACCATTCCGGATCTTGTGCGATGCAAGTGATTTCGCTGTTGGTGCTGTCTTGGGACAACGTAAGGACAAGAGATTACACGTAATATATTATGCTAGCAAAACTTTAGACGCTGCCTAACTAAATTATGCTTCTACTGAAAAAGAAATCTTCGCGGTAGTGTTTGCAATAGACAAATTCTGTTCCTATTTAGTTGGAGCCAAAATTTTAGTATACACCGATCACGCTACCGTTCGATATCTTCTTAGCAAAAAGGATGCGAAGCCTAGATTGCTTCGCTGGATCTTATTGCTACAAGAGTTCAACTTGGAAATCTGTGACAAAAAGGACACTAAAAATGTGGTTACTGACCACCTGTCAAGGCTCGAATATCTAAAACCCGATCTTATACCTATAAATGATGATTTCACCTATGATAGATTAATAGCATCAGTTAAGGCAAAACATGATTATGACCCCGACGAATCAGAAATACATATCGAAGAGGCACTAGTTGTGACAAACGTACTTTAGTACGTAGATTTTGTTAACTATCTAGCAGCCGATGTCATACCCCATGACTTAACATACCAACAGAA
The DNA here is from genome assembly GCA_022829125.1 of Lathyrus tuberosus. NCBI lineage: Eukaryota > Viridiplantae > Streptophyta > Magnoliopsida > Fabales > Fabaceae > Lathyrus > Lathyrus tuberosus. Next base: position 13,620,032 of record JALAZF010000038.1, read on the forward strand.
GAAGAAGTTCTTCCAAGATGCAATACAATTCTATTGGGACGAAACCCTTCTCTTCAAAAGAGGCACCGATGGTATATTTCGCTGTTATGTACCCAAGGAGGAAGTGGGAAGTATTATAGCTCATTGCCACTCCGCACCCTATGGCGGACATGCGAGCACATCAAAAACGTGCGCCAAGATTCTTCAAGCAGGCATTTACTGGCCAACATTATGGCGCAATGTTCATGCTTACATAGTCAGATGTGATCGGTGTCAATGCACTGGAAATATTTTGAGACGCGATGAGATGCCCCTAAGTAATATCCAAGAAATGGAAGTCTTTGATGTCTGGGGAATCGACTTCATGGGTCCCTTTCTATCGTCCATGGGAAACAAGTATATTCTCGTAGTTGTCTATTACGTATCTAAATGGATTCAGGCCATTACCTCCCCTACTAACGACGCATGAGTATTCATTAGAATGTTTAACACTACATATTTCATATATTAGGGGTTCCTCGCCTCGCTATAAGCGATGGGGGATCTCATTTTATTTCAAGAATTTTCGAGAACCTTTTAAACAAGTACGAGGTGAATCATAGAATAGCTACACCCTATCATCCACAAACCAGTGGACAAGTAGACGTGTCAAATAGGGTAATCAAACAGATCCTAGAGAAAGCAGTTTCCAACTTTAGGAAAGATTGGTCTTCTAAGCTACAAGATGCATTTTGGGCTTATAGGACTGCTTATAAAACCCATATGGGAACAAACCCATTTAAATTATTCTATGGTAAATCATGTCATTTACCCTTCGAATTAGAACATAAGGCATATTGGGCTATAAAAGCCCTTAACATGGATTATCTAACAACTGGTAACAGGCGCGTACACGATATCCATAAGCTGGAAGAACTCTGTTGCGATGCTTATGAGAATGCTATAATATACAAAGAACGAACTAATGAGTGGCATGATTAAAGGATAGCTAGAAAAGAATTCAAAGTGGGTGATCCCATACTCTTATTCAACTCCAGATTACGTCATTTTCCACAAAAATTATGTTCCAGATGGTCTGGTCTGTATGAAGTCACAAAATTCATGATATCTGGTGCAGTTAAGATTAGAAATCAATTATCTAGTCCTTTCATTGTGAACATGCAAAGACTAAAATATTATAATGGAGGAGACGTTCCTCTATACTATTCCGGCCATACTTTGATAGAACCTCCCCTTGTTATTCAACAATGTGAATTAAAGAAATCGTCGAGCTGCCGACGTTAAACAAAGCGCTACGTGGGAGGCAACCCACTACCCATTTTATTTTATTGCATTTTTTCCATTTTATAAACGGTGAATTACTTAATTAACTATTTTCTTAATAGGACTGACTTGTTTGATGTTTACATTTCAGGTTTCAGGTCTTTTCTCTCTCCATTTCCACTAACTATATTTTCAGGATGCAGAGTTTCAACGAAATGCACATATAGTTCAAGGATGAAGCCCAGAGGAAGCGCTGTGTGGTCTTATCTGAGCAACCTTTGTTACCCACAAGATACCCTAACCCTGCTTGCTTAGAAGTCCTAGGGCTCGAAGCCAGTGTCAAATACCTTTGTCACCAACACCAATTAGATGAATACTCTGAAGCCATGAACGTCACTTATCAGAACCTGGCCCTAAAATTCCTCAGTTCACTTAACTACGAGCCTTACCATGGTCGCGGTTTTAATAGAGGATTAATCACCTTCAGATTGTTTAGTTATGAATATTGGTTTACCCATAGGGAGTTTGCTAACCTTCTAGGACTTTTGAGCGGCATAGATGTTGTGGGTGAAGTACCTAATCGTGAATTCATGCAAGAAGAGCTAAACACCTTCTAGAGTGATATTACGGTTGGAGGCAACCCTGGCCCATCCACCCAGCTTTCCAACCGTATCCATAACCCAGCTTTTAGGTACTTTTGGATGATATTGTCCCAAACCTTTTTTGGAAAAAGTAAAAACTGTGAGCCTGTTAGCGTAGAAAATATTTTCATTCTCTTTTGCACCACCCAGTCCCGTCCTTTTGAGTCTGGAACCTTCCTTATATAGAATTTACATTGTATTTCCAAATGAACCGAAGGACCTATACATGTAGGAGGAACAATGACCAACATTGCATATGCATTAGGCCTCCTGAACCAACTATCTCACCTTGTCCCTTATTGCGGCTACAACCTTATTGATTTGAACCATTGTTTAGATAGAGGCCTGGTGAGAAGAGTTTTCTTTTGCACTGAGCATTACAAGTTACTAATTAATAATGAAATAGTCCACTACTTCGCTTTACCTCACCAAGGAAGAACTAATATCCATAAGAAAGAAAATTGGACCTATGCTTTAGAAGACCAAGGAGAGACACCAGCGAGACCTACCACACCTCCTGTTCCGGAATACCATCCTCAACCCCCCTCAGAAAGGACCACTGTGCTTTCCATTAATGTTAATAATTTATAGAGGCGTAACTTTGACCATGAGTTCATTACCATGCATCAGGAGATGATTTCTCTTCGCGAATAACTTATTGATCTTACTTTACAGATGGAAGAGGCTAATACCACACACCTCGAAGAGACAGTTTACCTCTACCTAGAGATCTATAGTCTTCGTCGTCAGATTATAGAAGCCTGGGCATCCTGCCCTCATAAGGACTAGGGTGGCTGACGGAAATATCTTTAGAATATGCTCTGCCAGTCTCCTTCACATAAGACACATTGGAAGCATTGAGAACATTGCTTACTTTATGTGTAGGGGAGGATTTATTGCTTTTCATTATTTATCTAATTCATCGTTATTAGAATCAGTTTTTTCTCGTCATTAGATTCATTTTCCTCATTAGATTTAATTTCACATTAGATTAATTTTATTCCGTCCATCAAATTTATTTTCAATCATTTCCCATTATTAGTGACATTTATTTTTTTCTCAAGTATTATTTCAATTATTCGGTTATTCATTATTTCTTTTATTTTTATTTTTTCCGGCTAAATTTTAAAATTTTCAAAATCTTTGCTAGTATTAATATTAACCCTTATGCATTCTTCAATATATATATAAATAATATTAACCCTTATGCATTCTTAAATATATATATATATATATATATATATATATATATATATATATATATATATATATATATATATTCAATGTTGGAATTCTAGCAAAGCAAAATGCCGCAAAATAAGGCCTATACACCTCCGGATGTGCGCCAAACACCCCCAAGGGATGGCGTTCTCCATCTAGGGGTGGCGCCCGCCACGGGTATTGAAGGTGGAAATACGGGGCAGAAGCAAAAAGCTTCATTTTTCCCCATTTTCAACTTACCATCTTCTTCTCCAACCCACTCTCTTCCACCATTAATCCATATAATATCCCACTCACACACATTCACTCTCAATAGCTCAAAAAACCCACTATCCCTACTATTAAACCATCCTTCCCACAACTTAAAAAACCCTCATTCATAACTTAAAATCCAAAAACCCCATCTCTAAGCATTAAACCAAAATACCTTATTTTTTCACAAAATCAACAACAATGGCAGGAATTGGAGATGGAAGAGTTGTTTTCCGCGAAGGAAGAGATGGTACCTACCAAAGGAGGAAGTTCAAAGAATTGCTGACTCGCGAAGTTTTCGCCACACGGTATATCGACGACTCTTGCTTGTATAGTTTAGGCATTTTCCATTGTGTTTATTACTTGTTGGAAAACATAGGTCTGCAAAACCTTTTTGATCGTAGAGAGCCCACATATGAGAGTCGGACTCGCAAATTTTTAAGCTCACTAATTTACTCTATCAGTCCGAATAGCGCAAGCACTGTAGGCACGGTTGATTTCCGCATGTTTAATGTGGAATACCAATACACCACTGATGAGCTTGCAGGTATGTTGGGATTTCCCTACGAGGAAGGTCTTTTATGTAAGGCCCCAATAAAGACTAACTGGGCAGTTGAGGCGGGTTAGTTCTGGAGAGAATTGACTGGCCATATCACTAATTCTTTTGAAGGCAATTTGACCTCTGATATCCACGATCCGGCCATCCGTGTTTTTCGCCAAATGCTGGAAGACACTATTTTCGGCAGAGAAAATTCTAATAAATTAAATGCAAAAGATTTTCTTAATTTACAGGCAGCACTTACGCGGAGGCAAGTGAATTCGGTCCCGTTCTTAATAGCTCACATGTGTGCCGTGTGAAATAGAAAGGGACTATATCCTTTGGAGGGTTGATTACCTCCATTGTCCATGCTCTAAGGCTCGTCACTGAGCTGGCTACTTTGGAACCCCTACCACCCCGCACGATTGACATAAAATTCTTAAGGAATATGCGATTGTGTAGAGTTAGGAGAGAAGGAGGTTATCACCTTATGGTGCATAATGAAGCCATCAAAAATGTTGTTTTACCTTGTCCTAATCGTACTAATGTACGACATAAAAGAAATTGAACTTTTGATTTAGATGCCTCACCCGTTACTGGACCAATGCCACACAATTACGCAGAGGATGATAGTGTTGTAGCGCGAAAAACAACCGGCGGAAAAAACAGAGTCACCGCCGAACGTTAGTTATCCCGACGGGGGAAAGGAAACGATCGAAGATACCTCAAAATGGAGAAGACATGGTCATCACAACTATAGTCTGGGTTCGGGAGTTGATTACGCGAGAGGAAGGTATCAGCACCCCCTCGCGTCCGTTGTACTCAACGGGATCCACTCTTGTTGTTCTAATAAAAGGGTGTGTTATCTAAAGCCTATTTGCTAAACGGAAACAGAAAGTGACTCGATAGGACTTCGTCGTCCTAGGCCTATGTATTCCCTCGTGCAATGGGAAAGTCAGAGTCAACGTAGTTTGGAGGACTACAGGTGAATGGGGGGATTGTGCTCGCCAAGACATTGTCGTCTTATACCTACGTATCCTCATTCGGACAAGAATGAGGAAGTCAGAGCGTTCGTGTTCGTGGACTACGAAAATGGGAGAAGGGTGCTCGCCAAGACTTTGCCGTCTTGTGCCTACGTATCCTCATTCAGACAGGAATGAGGAAGTCAGAGCAATCGTAGTTTGGCCTACAGAAAAAGGGAATGGTGCTCGCCAAGGCATCACCATCTTGTGCCTACGTATCCTTAATCCGACGAGAATGAGGAAGTCAGAGCAATCATAGTTCGACCTACCACAGTTGGTTGGTGTTTTTTATGAGCGATGCTAAGCTCACCTTCCAGCAGTTAGGGTCGATGCCTGTTTGCGATAGAACGGAGGTAACATGCCCTCTATGAAAAGGTTTGACCAGAGATCCCGAAGGAAAAAATGATTTGAAGTTTGTTTAAGGATTTTAGAGAAGTAGAATGACTTTGTTTGTGACGTGTATCGCACTAAAGTCTATGACATAGGATCGAATACTTCGCGCTAATGATCCAAGCATCTCGCGCATGAAGTACCCTAAGATGAGGTTAGAAATGCATTCGCTCATCTTTTCCCATGTGCTTAAGGCTCGTGGTGCACCATACACATCGTAGTCATTAAGTATTTTACTTGTGTTAAGAGAGAGAAGAGAAAAACGGAAGGTCTAAGGGAGACTTGGTCCTAGATGTTGTCATGTCAGGTGGTCCTATAGTTGAAGTTAGGAGGGAGCTAACTAAATGTTGTCATGCGAAGATTGACCTAAAGTTAGGCTGAAGGGGAATAAGATGCATACATAATATTAACATCACACATTCAATGAATCAAAACGTAAAATGAAAAGAAAAGTGCACGGATTAAAATCATGAAGCAAATACGCGAATCAAGGTCGCGTGTGCGAAAACATGCAAAGGCTACCACAAAAAATTAGATTCGATATAATAATACAAATTGAAATAGAAAATTGCTACCGCATAAGCGATCATCGCAAATCGAATAAGGAAACAAGGTAATAAAAAATCACAAATTGCAAATCGAGATGCGAATCGGTAAGCACAAAAAGTGGATTGTCACTACACTAAACCGTCGGACGCGTGTAAAATTGAAATACAAGGATAAATGAATATAGCATATCGCACGTAAGTGGATAAGAACCACCATTAGCTTGCTACACATAACGTGATCATCGCAAGAGGGACCAAAAATGGTGCGGAAAAAGTAAAACAAAAGGAGTTTTTAAAAAACGCTAATAAAAAAAAAATCAACAATATTGCTAACGCAAAAAAGGCGATCATCGCAATCGAATCGAAATCGTGCGGATCTAAATTTATTAAATAGAAAATGCATAAAAAAATTAAATTTAACGTGCTAAAAAAAATCAACAATGTTGCTAACGCAAAAATGAGATCATCGCAACTGGATCGAACCAAAAAAAATGCCACGCATCATGCACGCCAATATGCATACAGCGTATCGACACAATTCGATCCGAATAATCTAATTAAATCATAAATAAAAACCACATAAACATACTATATATATATATATATATATATATATATATATATATACCTGTATGTATACTATATAAAAAACTGAAACATGAAGACAATGACGGTATGTGAAAACGAAAACCGCTGGAATGCAATGACCATAGATGTATATATACGCTGCTTATGCTCCCTTTTTTCCTTTTTTTTCGGTCTCCAAAATATTCAGCAACCAACAATATATAGGGATCAAATTAAGATTAACTATAAATTGTCAATAATGTTCATAATGTCAATTTTAAAGTCCGAATAAAATAATTAATTAGACCCAAAATAAAATAAAAATTTAAGATAAAATAAAAATTAAAATGCTAATTATCCTATTTATTTATTCTAAATATTTAAAAAATATATATAAAAATAAACGGACTTCAAATAAATAAAAACCGGACGCCTAAGTGCTCGAAAAAATAAACCGAGTATACCAAAATGATCAGCGCGAAATATACGACTCTGAAAAATACATTGTTTGGTCAGATTTAAAAATAAATTTTGACCCGTTAAAACACTCGAACTGATCAAAATGTGATGAAAAATGGTAAAAAAATTAAAACAAACGTGTCAGGTTAAACTACGCGAAACGCAAAACAATATAATTGACGTCTGCAAGCTCGATTTAAAATTTTCCGTTCACTGATTTTACGCGCCATTGAGATTCAGTTTGACTGGTCTGTCTGTAAATTCGAAAGATTATTCCGGGTGACATTTTAGGCACTATGCGAGATAAAAAATACTTTATGCTATGCAGATGATGCAGAGTGGAAATACAGTCAGATGAATGAAAATATTAAAAATGTCTGGAATGGGCTGTGAACTCTCAAAATACCCTGCTGGAATGATCTGGTATCAAATTACCGAGTAAAATAAATGTCGGGACACTCTGATGCTTGCTGCTTAGAATAAAAGAAGTCCTGATCCACAAGGACACCATGATCCCATGTCTCGAGATCTCAATGCAATGCATGATTAATGTTATTTCCTAATGGAAAATGCACATGAACGTAAAATACAAACCAGTTATGGTTAGAAATAAGAGAGGGCAAATTTGGGGGTGTTACAGCTGCCCCTATTCAATCAACTTAAACCTGAAGGTATGAAGAGTGACACCTTTCAAACATTCAAGGTAGACGGAGATTGAATACAAAAAGAACCGTAAAATTTGCCATCTGCAGGGGGAGAGACGACTCCGCTGGGGAATAAGTAATAAAAGGTATGACTAAAGTGTGTCGGAAGATGGGGTTAATACAGACGAGTGATGACTTCACTAGGGATGAACACGGATGGGTGTTAAGAAATAAACACGACGAGTGTTGATATCAATACAGACGAGTATTGAAACAAAAGAGGTGAACATAAACGAGTGTCAACCGTGCTGGGGGATAAACACAGAAGAGTGTCAAAGATCATATGGATGAGTATTAAAAAGAAATGAAACAAACACGGACTAGTGTTTAGGTCAATACAGACGGGTATTGAAAGGAATAAACACAGACGAGTGCTTAAATCAATACAGACGAGTACTGAAGAGAATAAACTCGGACGAGTGCTTGAATCAATACATGAACATAGACGGATGTCAAAGATCAATACGGACGAGTATTGAAAGGAAATGAAACACGGACGAGTGTTTAGGTCAATACGAACGGGTATAAACATGGAAGAGTGTTATGATTAATACAGACGAGTATTGAAAAGAAGTGAAACAGACACGGACGAGTGTTTAGGTCAATACGGACGAGTATTGAAAAGAATGAAACAAACATGGATGAGTGTTTAGGTCAATACGGACGAGTATTGAAAAGAAGTGTAACAAACACGGACGAGTGTTTAGGTCAATACAGACGGGTATTGAAAAGAATGAACACAGACGAGTGTTAAGACTTAATTCTTTAAGGACTACTAGACGAGGATATGATTCTGAGAATGCGGGACGGACGAGGGCAGAATTTTTGCCTTGACCGAAAGTACCAAACTTGGCTTATGCCCTGCATGCACGTTTGAACCTTTCTATGGCGTAATGCTCCATTCGGAATGGAAATGCTACGCATTTTGATGATGCAATGCAAAAGATGCTTATGATATACAAAAGGACACTCCACCGGGAGAAGTGTTGAGAAACTGGAAACAAACTCTGCTAGGGAAGACAAACTGAACTGCCTTCCAGGTCAGGACCTCTGCTGCAAAAAACCAACTGAACTTCAACTCTACCGGGAAGTAGGAATGATGAAGGAAAGTGCCAATGGCAATTGGGCTTTGGACCTACTAGGGATATCAATCACTTTTGGTTTACCTGCTGAGGAAATCAATAACTAACTCTGCTTGGGGAGACGATACTGACCTCACTCTTCTGTTCGGGAATTATCCTCTACTAGAGAGAAGAGAGGTCAAATGAGCCTCATGCTGGGGGATGTGAGAATACGTGAGCCACTGGAATGATTGTGCCAAATACAGTTGGGCTTTTGGTTAGGCATGAGACCAGATTATAGTGATTGGATTTCTTTTTTATGGATTTATTCTTGGTTTCTAATGAAAGTGGACTTTGAAGGTGAACTACCTATCGCATCTGCGAAAATCAACCAGCAAAAAAGACAGAAGAGTCGCCACCGAACGTTATTTATCCCAATTCAGGGAAAGGAAACGATCGAACAAAACCTCAACAAAGGGAAATACATGGTTGTAACACCCCAATTCCCATCGCGAATAAATAATACATAATTAAATCAGAGTCAATAAAAATTTATTTTTCTGACAGAAACAAGGATGCCACATTAAAAGAAAGAAAACACAATCCCGGCTCATATATTTGATACATAACACAAACTAGAATAAACATAAAAGGGAAACTTTTTCCAACAAAAGGAAAGGTCAATTATGGAATAAAGCGGAAAGATCCATAACCGACTTGTTTTACAAAATAAATGGTTTTATAACATCAAAATACTCATACAGGGTAATACAAAATAAATCCCACAAACGTATACATATACATAACATAATCGTTCCCCGACTCTCGTGTTACGTATCAGAGCAGACACCAAGACCGACAAACAGATGGAGAACTAATCTTCACAAAAGCCTCCAAGACACAAATCTGCAATTGCCTCATAGAGCAATAAACCACAGCAGAAGGGTGAGAAATAACAACTAAATCAAGATTGCATAATAATATGCAAACACACATTCAAACACATGTATAAATCATCTCACCCATGCCATCACATACTAACACATAAAGCATGCCACAAATACAAAACATATCACACATAATCCAACCGCAATTATGACATATGGAACCACACCACCACATCACCACAAAATATACCATATATCAATTATCCCCACATAACCACATGTTCACACATAATGCATATGTCTATACACAAAACATATCATTCATAACCAATGCATTTAACACGAATGCATATCAATTCACCAATCCAATCACAAACTCAATACATAATTACTCCATTCACAAATGCATATCAATCATGCACAATCCATTTAACACAAATGCATATCATAATTTCTCACACATAATCAATCCATTCATGATTTTCCAGACATAATCAATCCATTCATGATTCATGCAAAGGCACAGAGACCGACACAACGACTCTATGCAAATGTAATGCGGTACCATCCATCCATCATTCTCATCACTAGTTCACTCAGGAACTATTGGAACCATCGCTTGTTACTTAATGTAACTCCCCGTCGAGCACACGATGTTCCCCGTCGTTCACACCTCTTTGTATAAGGCACACGACGTTTATGGATCGCTCACACCTCTTTGTATAAGGCACATGACCCGATCGCTCACACCTCTTTGTATAAGGCACACGATCGTCTATAATCATTGCTCACACCTCTTTGTATAAGGCACGCTATGTTATAGCGGATTCCCTCTGGAATCGATTCGTCGCTCACACCCCATAAGGGCACACGACATCACCAACATGCATATCATGATGCTTGGCATACAATGACTCATGATATTCAAATGCACACATATACACATCCATAATCATGCATATATCATCAAATACCACCATAGCATTTTCTTGCCCTTAGGCCACAAATCATCATCCCAACATGTATGACATGCATACTCGTCATACCATAGCACACAAGTCATACAACATTCATATCAACAGCACATTGCATGATACACATTAAATTCACACAATTAAAACGACAAAAGTCGACAAAACGACACTATTCCCAATTCCCGACATAATTTAATCGGCCAAAAATCTCAAAACCCTTTTTTATAAGAAAGAACATTTCATAAGCTTTCCAATGGTACAAAGAACGTCCCGATCCGAGTTACGGATCAAAAGTTACAGAATTTAGAAAACATATAAAATTTTTGAAGTCCCAGACCGCGCTGAGTGGGCTCCTACCGCGCTGAGTGGGCTCCGCTCTGACTCGTGAGATTGCATTTTTTTCAGAAGCGCGCTGAGCGGGCGATCTGTGCGCTGAGCGGGCTCTGCGATTTTCAAAAGAATCCCTCTTCGAAAATCCAACCCAAAAATCTTATTTTTCACCCAAACTCAATTCCAACTGCAAAACAAATATCAACGATTGTTCATACACACAGTGTGATCATACAATACAGTTTATATCGATTTCCGACCGTGAAAACATCGATTTCTACTCGTTTATCTCATTTCGACCTATATTTGAAAAACCAATAAAACTTCCACACAAACATACATAATCAACACATTACACACACAAGCAAGATATAATTGAAACTTCTCACCCTTACCCGATTAATCGCGCTTGAAACGGAGTTTTCTCGATTTTCCTCTTTTTCCTCTTCTCCCTTTTTCCTTCTCTTCTCTTTCTCTTCTTCCCCTTTTCTTTCTTTTCTTTTCCTTTCTCTCTCTCTCTTTTCTCTCTATTTCTCTTTTTATAACAAAATATCTAACTACCCAAAATGACCATTTTACCCCTCAGCTCAACTATCTCGCAAACGCTCTCAAAACGCGATAAAACATAAACATACCGATGAAATATATTTCGGGAAATAAAAGTTGAAAAAAAATTATAATTTATTGCAAATATAGTACCTATCAGAGAAATTAACTAGTTAACTTAATTAGCAGGTAAATACAATAAATTCACACATTTCACAAAATTCACATAAATGAAATAAATAAGTACAATTAAACAAATCGGGCGTTACAATTCTCCCCCACTTAGACATTTTCGTCCTCGAAAATATAAACGATACGAACAACTCCGGATACGACTCTCGCATCCACTAACAAACTAACATGCCCACAAAAGGCACACCGTGAACAACACAACTGACAAACCACCTTGCTAACAGCAACTACAACAACGACACGACAACGACAACCACTACAATGACAAGATGCAAAGCCCATACAATGCACTTGACGACCAACTCACAACTCAAAGAATACACAAGTCACAACTACGCAGGTTCACTCTTGAACCGAAACACAACAAGATCGTTACCCTTACCAAAGGTAACACTCCCCTAATTCCCCACAAGGAATTAGCCACTTGCACTCGAACCATCACCATGGAAATGAGACCACAACACAAACAAGAACATAAAGTCCCACGATCCAACATAGTTTCAACAACCTCTACATAACCACAATACCAACACCCTTGTCACACGACCATATCGCAACAAAGCTACGATTCCCCAATCGAACATATAACCAAAACATCCATCTACATAGTAGCCCATGAATAATATTTAACCCTTCAACCTAACACTTCCATTCTGAAACGTCCAATAGTCTCATCATTCCAACATGTTTCCAATGTTCAACCTATGAACTCTTAAAAGTCACACACTCAAATACAAAACGTACCACATTACGCTTCCGCTGCGCACTCTGATTACTCGAAACTATCAAGTCTACCAATCTCACGTCCAAAGTCTAACTCTTTCTTATATTCATCAAAAATCACTGTTCACTTTTAATATACCCAATTTCACACTCTATTGTGTTATCTCGCACACCATACACACGTCTCTGAATTGCTCAAATAATTTTAATTCTCTGACCATCAAAACAACCATGTATAAAAACTTCCAACTTAACTCATCACGCACGACATTAACTTTTCCCGAAGGATAATCTAAGGCAAATTCATAACTTGTCCCGAATTCTAACCATCCTTGTTGTCTCATACTCTATCCCTTCATACCAACTAAGTACTCGATATTCTTGTGATTACTAAACACTTCGAACCTAGAACCGCAAAAATAATACCTCCAAATATTCCAACACAATACAACCGCAACCAATTCCAACTCCAAAATAGTATATACCCTTTTATGAATCCTCCATTGTCGTAAAGCATAAGCCACGACTTTACCCTCTTGCATTAACACGCTGGCTAAACTCATCAAAGACACATCCCAATACCTCACAAATAGTTTATTAGGATCAGGCAGAATCAAAATTGGAGCCGTAGTCAATCTTTACTTCCGCTCACCAAAACTTACTCACAACGAACATCCAAAACAAACGACTCGCACTTTGCAAGTCAACTGGGATAATAGAAGTACTAACTTAGCAAAGTCTTCCATAGCCTGCAGTAATGACCAACCAAGCCCAAAAATTCCTAATCTCCTTAACCGACTTCGGAGTCTTTCATTGTAGAACTGCATCTACTTCCGATGGATCCATTAACCATACTCTCAATCTGAAATAACATACCCAGGAAAACTAACCTTTTTCAACCCAAATTCTCACTTGAATAACTTAGCATAAAACTTCGTCTCTTTTCAACACTTGTAATTCAAATCTCAAACACATTACCTGTTCTTCCTCTAAGCTATAACAGATCTGAATATCCTCAATCAAAGCCATTACGAACTTATCCAAATAAATATGGAAGGTACGATTCCTCTACTCCATAAACATTACAGACATATTACTAACACCAAATACCATCACTGTACGTTGTAATTCCCAACCAAAATCCAAAAGATATAAATTCTTAAAGCTTTTGCAAAAATTTTCACTGGGTAACTGGTTACTCACATACAAGCTTAACTGAGTAAATAACCGCCTATCCCGATGATAACAAACATAACCAGTCACATTACGTCGATCAAAGCGTCAACTCACACACCTCACCACTCTTATCAAACATTCCAACCAATTGTAATTTCACTCTAACTCAACCAAACCATTCCAGTTATCTATTCCTGAAAGTGGACACTTATTCTCAACCGTTACCTTATCCAACTGTCAGTAATCCATACACAATTTCTTCTTTTGACAGTCCAAATTCTCATAAATCCCAACATGTAGTAACCACCAACCAAAAGAACTCTCAAATATTACATCCACACATAAGGGTTTTCTCAAGATTCCAATTAATTCTCTAAAACTCCAAAGACTCCAAACCTCACCAGAACTCTAAGTTTCGCTTTCCAAAGTCTCAATATCATATACACATCATGCTTGTTATTCCGCTCAATCATCCTTCCTTTTTGTTACTAACCATACTGGAGCTCTCCAAGACGACACACTTGGCCTCACAATTCTCCTTTCTCGTAAATCTTCCAACTGCTCTATCAGTTCGGGTACTTCTAATGCTAACATCCAATATTTCAACTGGGAACACATCTGAAAATCACGCACCACTGGTAGCCCATCACTGTGGCCTTTCTGCCAATCTCTAGAAAACTATCATTACCAACATGACCAACATCTGAGTTTCACGTCCTAAAAGTTCTTCTACTTACTTAGTAGGTCCAAACCTCCAATCCTTACCTTTGTTAAATTTGAGTTCACACTTTACTCTCTAAGAACAACCATTAATAATACCCAATCATTCTCCCTCAGAGACATTCCAACTTGACCAACATACAAAAACCTCGAATCCTCCTCACCTTCAGATATAAGAATCTTCATCGACTTAACAAAGCAATCCGTAACCATTTTCTTAATTCCAAACAATTCATTGCACATACTATCAAAGTCGAAAAAACACATCTATTCCATCCAACATAATTCCATCTACTATCAACAAGAGATTAAGGGTGATCAGTTCCTCAATTTGTCAATAGACAGCCGACAATCATGATGGGGCATAAACCGTCTTCACCAAACTATAATAGCCTTTCTTGCATCTCGCACACAAAACTACCTAAGGCACAAATCCTTAGTTGACATAAACCTTACCTCCGCATTCCATCCGGAACCGGGAACAATACTGTCCAACCAACACTTACAATTCTTGCAACCAACGGCACACTGAGCCAGCACTCCACAACTGAAGCAACTTGGAGAAGTACCAGATTCTCCCCCACTTATTTCATTCTCAATCCTGCAGACAAAGGATTAGAAGAACTAGAAAGAACTGACAGTGTTCCACACACATATCACGTACTAAGGAATAAACAACATTGACAGTATTCAACTGTCACACCAACTGACTCAACAACATGGCCGGACGGACCGACCTGCTCTGATACCACTAATGTAACACCCTAATTCCCATCGCGAATAAATAATACATAATTAAATCAGAGTAAATAAAAATTTATTTTTCCGACAGAAACAAGGATGCCACATTAAAAGAAAGAAAACACAATCCCGGCTCATATATTTGATACATAACACAAACTGGAATAAACATAAAAGGGAAACTTTTTCCAACAAAAGGAAAGGTCAATTATGGAATAAAGCAGAAAGATCCATAACTGACTTGTTTTACAAAATAAATGGTTTTATAACATCAAAATACTCATACAGGGTAATACAAAATAAATCCCACAAGGGTATACATATACATAACATAATCGTTCCCCGACTCCCGTGTTACGTATCAGAGCAGACACCAAGACCGACAAACAGATGGAGAACTAATCTTCACAAAAGCCTCCAAGACACAAATCTGCAATTGCCTCATAGAGCAATAAACCACAGCAGAAGGGTGAGAAATAACAACTAAATCAAGAATGCATAATAATATGCAAACACACATTTAAACACATGTATAAATCATCTCACCCATGCCATCACATACTAACACATAAAGCATGCCACAAATACAAAACATATCACACATAATCCAACCACAATTATGACATATGGAACTACACCACCACATCACCACAAAGTATAGCATATATCAATTATCCCCACATATCCACATGTTCACACATAATGCATATGTCTATACACAAAATATATCATTCATAACCAATGCATTTAACACGAATGCATATCAATTCACCAATCCAATAACAAACTCAACGCATAATTACTCCATTCACAAATGCATATCAATCATGCACAATCCATTTAACACAAATGCATATCACAATTTCTCACACATAATCAATCCATTCATGATTTTCCATACATAATCAATCCATTCATGATTCATGCAAATGCACGGAGACCGACACAATGACTCTATGCAAATGCAATGCGGTACCATCCATCCATCATTCTCATCACTAGTTCACTCAGGAACTATTGGAACCATCACTTGTTACTTAATGTAACTCCCCGTCGGGCACACGATGCTCCCCGTCGCTCACACCTCTTTGTATAAGGCACACGACGTTTATGGATCGCTCACACCTCTTTGTATAAGGCACACGACCCGATCGCTCACACCTCTTTGTATAAGGCACACGATCGTCTATAATCATCGCTCACACCTCTTTGTATAAGGCACACGATGTTAAAGCGGATTCCCTCTGGAATCGATTCGTCGCTCACACCCCACAAGGGCACACGACATCACCAACATGCATATCATGATGCTTGGCATACAATGACTCATGATATTCAAATGCACACATATACACATCCATAATCATGCATATATCATCAAATACCACCATAGCATTTTCTTGCCCTTAGGCCACAAATCATCATCCCAACATGTATCACATGCATTCTCATCACACCACAGCACACAAGTTATACAACATTCATATCAACAGCACATTGCATGATACACATATAATTCACACAATTAAAATGACAAAGGTCGACAAAACGACAACATTCCCAATTCTCAACATAATTTAATCGGCCAACAATCTCAAAACCCATTTTTATAAGAAAGAAAATTTCATAAGCTTTCCAATGGTACAAAGAACATCCCGGTCCGAGTTACGGATCAAAAGTTACGGAATTTAGAAAACGGATAAAATTTTTGAAGTCCCAGACCGCGCTGAGCGGGTTTCTACCGCGCTGAGCGGGCTTCGCTCTGACTCGTGAGATTGCATTTTTTTCAAAAGCGCGCTGAGCAGGCAATCTACGTGCTGAGCGGGCTCTGCGATTTTCAGAAAAATCCCTCTTCAAAATCCAACCCAAAAATCTTATTTTTCACCCAAACTCAATTCCAACAGCAAAACAAATATCAACGATTGTTCATACACACAGAGTGAGCATACAATACAGTTTATATCGATTTCCGACCGTGAAAACATCGATTTCTACTCGTTTATCTCATTTCGACCTATATTTGAAAAACCAATAAAACTTCCACACAAACTTACATAATCAACACATATACATACACAAGCAAGATATAATTAAAACTTCTCACCCTTACCCGATTAATCGCGCTTGAAACGGAGTTTTCTCGATTTTCCTCTTTTTCCTCTTCTCTCTTTTTCCTTCTCTACTCTTTCTCTTCTTCCCCTTTTCTTTCTTTTCTTTTCCTTTCTCTCTCTCTCTCTTTTCTCTCTATTTCTCTTTTTATAACAAAATATCTAACTACCCAAAATGACCATTTTACCCCTCAGCTCAACTATCTCGCAAACGCTCTCAAAACGCGATAAAACATAAACATACCGATGAAGTATATTTCGGGAAATAAAAGTTGAAAAGAAATTATAATTTATTGCAAATATGTTACCTATCAGAGAAATTAACTAGTTAACTCAATTAGCAGGTAAATACAATAAATTCACACATTTCACAAAATTCACATAAATGAAATAAATAAGTACAATTAAACAAATCGGGGCGTTACAATGGTCATCGCAACCATAGCCTGAGTTCGGGAGTCGGTTACGCGAAAAAAAGGTATTAGCACCCCCTCGGGCCCATCGTACATGATGGGATCCACGCTTGTTATTTTGATCAAAGGGTATAGGTAATCTAAAGCTCAATTGCTAACTAGAAACTAAAGACAAAAGGTGACTTGATAGGACATCACCGTCCTAGGCCTACGTATTCCCTCGGGAGTGGGAAAATTAAAGTCAACGTAGTTCGGAGGACTACATGATTGATGGGGGAAGGTTGCTCGCCAAGACATCGCCGTCTCGTGCCTACGTATCCTCAATCGGATAGGAGAGAGGAAGTCAGAGTAGTCGTAGTTCGACCTACGGGTCGGTTTTGTTTGTTTGGTGAAAGAGTCTTAATTGCACTAGGGCTAGAGAAAAGGGTTTGAGTAACTGATTAGTTGGTTGACGTCTCGATCGCACGAGTGCGAGAGAAAAGGGAAGTTAGTTGTTAGTGTGCTCACCAAGATATCACATCTCGTGCCTACGTATCCTCAATTGGGCGGGAAAGAGGACTCAGAGCATCCGTAGTTCACACTACTACAGAAAACAGGATCTCAATCGCACGGGTGCGAGAGAAAAGGGAGAGACACACGGAAGGTCTAAGTGAAACTTGTTCCTACAAGTTATCATGCATTGATGGCCCTAAGGTCAAGATCAGGAGGGAAGTCTACCTAATGTTGTCATGCATGGATTAAAAGCCTAATGTCTTTCCTACCTCCCACTTAAACAGAAATTAAGTGGGGCTAGGAATCCTAAGGGATCATGTGAATACAAAGTAATCAGCAAGTAAACACGAAGCAACTCAATCACAAAATGAACGATATCGTGATCTTAACTAAGCAGCAAACTGAGTGACTCCTCGTCCTCAACCAAAAGGAAATGCAACAGAAGATAAATAACAAATGACGATGTCGTGATCTCAACTATGAGGAAGTTGAGTGACTCTTCGTCAATAGCAAGATGAAAATGATGTCGTGATCTCAACTTCAAGGAAGTTGAGTGACTCTTCGTCCATCACAAAGTAAGACAAGCAAAATCAAAGTATCGATGAACTGGCAACCAAGCCAAGTATACAACTAGGAGTGAAGACTCCTTAATCAACAGCAAGTTTCAAACAGAATTGCTAAACCTAGGCATGCTTCCTACGAGTGTGCAAGTGGTACCTAACGGAGAAGTTTCGTTGCCTCTTCAAAGCATGCAATAAGCTCAAGCCTCGAAGCCATCATGCACTTCCAACAAGTAAGCAAGTCCAGTAGTCAAGCATCTAACATCAAGTTCAAACTGTTAGAATTTAACAAGAATCAAGTGTCATCAATCATCATAAAAGTTAAATGTATCACCCCAAAATTTGCCCTCCAATTTTTTACCTTTTTGGCTTATGTTTCCTTTCATTTTTGCATCTGCATCTGTGCATTGCATCAGTTCTAGTGCATGGGATCAAGGTTTATTCTCCGTATCTCAGCAATTTATTTAGGTCAAGGCCATTTCAGCAGTGTACAAAGCTAAGCAGATCACTTTCAAAGTCATTTCGGGCAGTTATTTTGCTCATTAGAGGATTTGATTATCAGGAGTTCCGGCATTTTCTTTGGCTCAGTGATTCGACACCGGACAATTATTTTTCAGCATGTTATTTTGAGTGCATAAGGCAATTCACAACATATTTTAGGCATGATTCAATGACAATATCAAATGGCAAGTTTCAGAGGCCTAACGCGGCTTAGAACGGGTGGAAACAGGCAATTCTACAAATTTCCCTCCTTTTGGCGCCAACATTTTTGAATTTTTGAACAGAGTAACCGATTACCCTAGTTGGAGTCATCGATTACTCTGGGCGAAAAGTGCAAAAATATGGCAATTTTCAGCGCTGCATAATTTTTGAGCAATCGTGGTCATGTGATTTCCATGTGCATTGTGAGAAGGATCTAGAATTAATTCAATTTTGATTCATTTTCACAATTTTAACCATTTCCCTCCATATTTCCAACACTCCCATTCCTAATTCCACTCCTAATTTCCATTCCTCTTACTAACCCACACTCCAAACCACATTTGGATCCCTAACCTAAGGGTTATTTAACCACATTTGCTCCAAACCTCAAGGGATTCACTCTCAGTTTTCACCCTCATTTTCAGAATTTTCTCTCAATTCTCTCTCACATTTTCATTCTCCATCTTCATCTTCAACCTCTCACCAAAGCTTCATATTCATAGATTCACAAATTCTTCATTGAAATTTGGAAATTCTTGAGCTAAACCTCCATCACATCATCATTCTGGGTTCAATTATGCAGTAGCAACTTGTTTGGATCTTGGATTAAGTTGTTGGAATCACTTTTGGAAGAGCTTTTGCTTATTTGGAGTTTTATTGCTTGGATCTTCAAGTGTTCTTGATAAAGCTTCATAGATCTCTGGATTTCTTGCTTTGATTTCATCCATTTTCGTTTGCAACACTTACCAAAGCAATTCTCCACTTTTTAGGTTGGTTAATTTCAGATCCATACTTGATTTAGCTTAATTTAACTTATACAATGTAGATCCATGGGTTCTAATGTGTTTTGATCCATTTGCTTGATTTTGATTGTTGATGTTGTGTTTTGCTGGATCTATTAGATGATTGATTGTTGTAATTCAATGTAATTTCGTGCTTAATTGATTACATGATCATTTGAATGTTTGGATAAGTCATTTCCTGCTGAAAAGTGCTTTTGAAACTTGTTTTTTCTGCTACTGTCCCAGAGTAACCGGTTACTCAAAATAGGATAACCGGTTACTCTGCCTGTTTTCCACGTTTTTTCTGCAAATTTCCACTGAGTAACCGGTTACTCAAAATAGGATAACCAGTTACTCTGCCTCATTTTCACGTTTTTGGCAATTTTTCAACTGAGTAACCAGTTACCTCAATTAGAGTAACCGATTACTCTGGGACAGAATGTGTTATTTCATGCTCTTTCTTGCTTGTTTGAGATCCTTTGCATGCCTAAACTTCATGGATCAATGTGTTGATGTTTTGTGGATTATTCTTGAGTGGTTTCACCTCATGTGAGGGTTTGAATATGATTTTTCGACACGCGACTTTTGGTTTTCGTTGGTGAATATCCATGATTATGTTATGGCTTTCTTGATGCGATGAACACGTTGCACACACATCTGAATCATGTTGATTATTGATTAAATCTTAACTTGTTGGACTTGTGATGCATGATCGTTGCATGTGACCAATTTCGCTTATGCATGATGTTTTGGTGAACGATTAAGTTGTGCAACTTTGTTGATCCTACTCGTATGTGAATTGTTAACATGACCTTTGTTGCTCATTCTGGATACTTCCAATCTCTATGCTTGGTTTGCCTTGCTATGCATGTTCATTTGCAATTGTTTCTTGCGTGTTGTATTGTTTGAGTGTTCGTGAACACATGCTGCTTGACTTTTCACACCTGCTGTTCTGGATTTTAACATGTTGTCCATTATGCCTTCGTGCTGCCTGCTGCCTTTTACACATGTTTTGTGCTGGAAACTTGAGCTGTAAAATGCTGTTTGGTGTATTTGCTGGATTTTACTGCTGTACAGGTGCGGGAGCGCTATCGTAGCTGCTTTTTTTAGCTCGTTTCTCTTTGTTTTGGTTTGCTTTTGCATGATCCCTTAAGATTCCCTAGTCCAACTTAATTTTTGATTAAGCTTGGAGTAGGATAGACATTAGGAGCTAATCCATGCATGATAACAATTAGGATAATCCCTTTGAACCTTAACTTTAGGTCCATTGTGCAAGACAACATTAGGATCGAGTTTCCCGTAGTTGTTTTTCTTTTTCAACCTTTGAGTCTTCACTTCTCATCTCAAAAACAAGTCCAAAACACTTAATAAATACAACGAGTATTGTGCGCCATAAGCCTTAAGTACATGGGAAATGAAGAATGAGGGGTCTCCCTTCACTTTTCTAGAGTGTTTAACATACGTCCTGTTGGGGGCGACCATGCGAAGCATTCGCTCATATGTCATAGACTTTAGTGCAATGCAAGTTACAAACTAACTTAACTCACTTCTATCTAAAAAACACAAGCGAAGTTCAAATCATTTTTTTATCCTTCGGGATTGTTGGGTTTCAAATCCTTTTCAGAAAAGAGAACGTTATTTCCATTCAGTTGCAAACTGGCATCGACCCTAACTGCCGGACGCGAACCTAACGTCGCTCATAAAAAACACTCATCGACTCGTATGTTGAACTACGACTGCTCTGACTTCCTCTCTCGTCTGATTGAGGATACGTAGGCACAAGAAGGCGATGTCTTGGCGAGCAACCTCCCCCCATTAGTGCGTAGTTCGTCGAACTACGTCGACTCTGATTCTTTGTTCGTCCACGAAGATACGTAGGCATAGGATTACGATAATCCTTGCGAGTCCGTTTTTGTTTTTCCCTTCCCGTATCCATTTAGCAGTAGGCTTTAGATAACTCACCCTTTGATTAGACGACAAGCGTGGATCCCATCGAGTACTATGGACGCGTGGGGGTGCTAATACCTTCCTCTCGCGTAACCGACTCCCGAACCCAGACTATGGTTGCGATGACCATGCCTTCTCCCTTTTGAGGTTTCTTCGATCGTTTCCTTTCCCCGCGTTGGGATAAATAACGTTCGGTGGCGACTCTTCTGTTCTGTTTTCGCCGGTTGTTTTTCGCAGTTGCGACAGTTGGCGACTCTGCTGGGGACTCTGGTTCCCTATGCGAGTCAATCCTAGTGCTTGTCTGCTTATATTTCATTGAGTGTTTATTTTTGTGCATTATTTGTTGTATATTACTGTATTTTACTGCATTTATTGCATTTTAATTATTGCTATCATATTGCTCTGCTGCTGTTGTGATGCTGGGCGGGTTGGTTCCATGAGAGATAAGCCCAATACACAGGCTTGAGTATACACCTAGGATTAGAGTAGAAAGTAGCGTGACTTGTGTGGCATCTAGCCAGACTTAGTATACACAAAAATTCCACATCCAGACGAGGTTTTCTTTGGTGATGTTCTATCCTACGCGTTGGGGCAGACAATAGAATATAACCTCGAGAGCTGTTGACTCTGGCGACCATTCCCGAGAACTCAGTTGAGGCACTCCTCCCAAGAGGTAATAATGGCAGACCAGAAATGGAAACCCCATTATGCTTCTTGATTTGAGGACCCGAGGCTGAGAGCTTGTTGTAGGATGCCCTTTTTAAGGGGAATCAGTTGAGGCCTCCTCGATTGATGATGATGCCAAACCAAAAATGGTGACCGTATGATCATTTCTCGACCTGAGAGTCTGTGACGCTGAGGATCCTCAGTTTTAGAACCCACATGCGAGAGGGGTTGGTGTTTACAGGTTCACAGGTAACTTTGACTTTCAACCAACCCGGATTTCTAGTTTTCTTGTCAGTACGAACTTCTCAACCTGGTATTCTGATTGGTTCGAATTTCTGGTATTCTGGTCAGAGTGGAATCTGGGACTGATTCAGTCAATAGCACAGCAGTTGTTTAGAATTTATAGATACCTTGATCCCGTGTCTTTGCATTTGCATCACATGACATTTGCATTCTCACACATATGCATAACGGGTGCTCAGGAGCGTATTTCTCATTCTGACTTGGTATTATCTTCAGAATTGCTGGCTTGACCTATCACCACTACTCAACATGTGATAATCGGAGGATAGGCATGGAACAACTCCGTGCAGAAGTGACTAAAATGAAGATTCAGATGAGGCAGTTCATGGTGGATCTGCAGGCCATGTCCCAAGGTCAGAAACTGCTAAGAAAGGAAGTCAACCAGATGAAGACTCAGACGAGCCTGGTTACAGAAATCTTGAATACGGTGTTAAAGAAGGAAAACAATCATGTGCTCGCTTTTGCAACAGAAGTCCTTACTCCTCCCATCTCTTTGGGGTCTTCTCTAGATCATGGATAGCCTCGTGAATCCCCTCCACACTCTGAAGTTTCAGAGCTTTCCCATCAGCAATCACTTCCTGCTCCCCAAGAGGATCCTAGGCCAGAGAGGCCTAAGAAGAAGTTTGATCCCATTCCAAAGCCGTATGTGCAATTGCTTCCTCATTTGCTCGAGCTCAAACTAGTCGAGCTTGTCACTTTAGGACCATCTCCAACAAGGCTTCCTTTGGGCTTCAATATCAATGCTAGGTGTGACTTCCACTCTGGTGTGCCTGGTCACAAGGTTGAAAATTGTATAAGGTTCAAGTATAAGGTCCAAGAGCTCATTGATTCAGGGGAAATCAAGTTCACGCCAGTCGGCACTGGTAAACAAGGTGATTTTACTCCAATTGTTGCAAAGGAAGTGGGGACTCCTTCCCTTTCTGTAGGATCCACTTCATGTCATGGATCTCTTCCATAAACTTATGCTTCAGAAGCTCTACGTCAGCAACCCTTGTTTGTGCCTCATCCAAATGTGGAAAGGAAAGTACATGGGCAGATTGGGCTCCCGAATCAGGATCGGAAGCAGAACTATCAACAGCAGGGGCAACCCAGTCGAAGAAGGCCCAAAAGGATATTTGATCCTATTCCTATTCCTTATAGTCAGTTGTTTACTCGCCTGCTCAAAAGCTCTCTAATTCGGTTGAGGAATACCACGCCAGTGCCATACCCTATTCCTCTGGACTATGACATGAATGCTAGGTGCGAGTTCCACTCAGGAACGTTTGGGCATACAATTGATAATTGTAATGCGTTCAAACACAAGGTGCAAGATTTGATCGACTCAAAGGTCATCACCCCAGATGGTACCCCCATGAGTTGAAGCCTCCTTGTCAGAGTAAGCACTAGATTGCAAGAGCGTCATCAAAAGCAATAAGTCCAGATGGAGTTAAGCTTCCTTAACAATGGAAATCTTCGGCTTCTTTACTGCATTTTCATGTGTAATTTTTCATTGTTTGTTAGTATAATGTTTGCATGTAAAAACTTGTATGTGTTTTGAATGATGATTTTAATGAAATGAATATGTTTTTCTTGAAGTTTTCTATTCGTGTTCATTCATTTTAATCCAACTTTCTTGCTGAAACTCTTGGAGGGAGGATGATGAAGTGAAAAACGCAAAATCTTTGGTTGTATGCTTTTGGATAAAACCCTGTTAATGATGTACAGGCATTGCTTCAAATCCCCAAACACCGGAGATATAAGGGAGATAGACCCTTGTCATCCACTTCGAGCCTCGAAGTAGGAGTTTCCTTTCATTTGAAAAAACCCTCACATCTAACCCAGGGGCAGGGTAGTTGTCAGTTGATTTGACCGAGCGTTCAACTTTCAAAAGGAGTGCGCGTCTAAAGGTCCATTACCTTTTATTCCTCACATATCAGGAGGTCAAGGAGCATGAAACCACAGTGGTTATCCCTCACCGTAAGGAGTGAAGCAGTCACAATCCTTTCATGAAAATCAAGACAGCCAGTTCACACAATTTGCTAAAAAAAAGGGGGGGAGAAAAGTCAAAAAAAAAAAAGGAGAAATAAAGCCCGCTAAAACAAAAGCTGGGAAGCAAATGACTTAGGAAAAAGTTACGGCATCCCGCTGGACCTTAAAATCGAAAAAGAATTCAAGAGAATTCAGTCCAGGCAAAATTAAGGAAATAAAAAAAAGGGAGAGAAAGTGAATAGAAAAAGCGAAAAGGATTACAAAAGAAAAATCCGAGAGCAAGAACAAGTCGTGTGACTACAGGCACCAAAGACGAAGGGAGCGACTGCCACTCTAAAAACATTATTGGCTCCCTAACCCTCGCTGATGACATGCAATAACCTTTTGGAAGGAGAGCGCTTGTGCCAAATGGATTGAACGTAGGACTGAAGGACATCAAGGAGAACAGGTGGGTGCAAACAAGATTTTGGGACATAAATCTTTTTTTTCTAAAACCGTGAACCAGGCCACGTTACAACCCTTAAACGTCCTAATTGAAGTAGGGTTATTCCAAAGCATACTTCAGCGAGATAGCATTCCTGACTCCCATGAGTTGTGATAATAAGATTTTGTTGGTATTGCATGTGCGTATTGTTTTCTATTCAAAACTTAATGTCGTAACTAGTGACTTATTCACATGGTTTGACGATATCTTTTTAATAAAAACTTCAAGGTTAATATATGTGTTACATTAGAATTATCATTCTCATAATAAACATTTTCTGCTTGCATACATGTGCTTAAGCATCAAGGAAGCTTACGCAATGAACGTCAGTCGAGAAGCTTGATCCTACCAAGTTGAGATGCTCGAAAACTCCGAAGGACAGTTGTATCACGGGGCATGTTGCCAAGAGACTTCGTACAAAGTTGGTTTTCCTAATAAGTCAGGATAAGGTGTAGCCAATCTGGGGCAGGCATGTAGAGAAATCTCTCTAAAGTTCAGCCAAACGGGGGCAATCACGTCGAGATTCGGAAAATCTCTCAAAGATCAATCAGTCAGGGGCAAAGTCACTTCAAGGCTCATATCGAGGCAGGCCGCCTCTAGAGCACGAGAAGGTATCATCTCTAGAAGACGGTTAATCGAAAGTACCTCTTCAAGATTCAGAATACTAGGGAAGAGTATTTCAGGTCATTACGAGTCCTCTCGAGGCAGATTACTTCATAGATTATGCAGTCTGGGGCCGTTACGTTGAGATTCGGTAAATCTCTCTAAGAGTTTGAAGACCTGGGGGCATGTTGAAAGCCAGGTCTTCTATAAAATCTTCTTGAGGCAATTTCTTCCGTTAGACCCTGTGGTCTAGGACAAGTGGAGAGTTCAAAGGGTCGTAGGTCACGTATGATAATCAATATGCAGTTGACCAGCAGAAGCGTGAAGCGCCAAAGTAGTTCCCAGCAGGGGGTTTCTCTTCCTCAACAAGGCGCACCAAAGGGTATCTTTTCCCAGCGAGGCATTTGAATCGCCATCCGTCCTCAGCAAAAATAGTTGAAGTTTTATCGTTCGTGGGAGAGTATCATGAAAATTCTAATTATCTTCCCCAACAAGAGTTTAGAAGTTTGCTCTCCCCCGGCCAGGTTGATGAAGTTTATTGCTTGTCAGCACGAATTCGTATTCCCCGTACAAGTCAAGTGTGTTGGGTTGGTGTTTCTCAAGCTTGCGATGAAGTGGTTTCCGTCTCCCCAACAGAGTAAGGACATAATGTTGTCCCTTGGCAGAGCTGATAACTTCAACTGCCGTTCCCCAGGATGATTTGTTGGTGGTGTTTAGTTTTTCCCTACAGGTTAGAGGCCAATTGCCATTGGTAATTTCTCTCCAGCAGAGCCCTGGGGAATTTTTCAGCAGATGTTTGTGATAAAATATGGATTTGGTTGGGTTCTCGAGCAGAGTTTATGATCATAGACAGTTCAGTTTGTCATATGTCTGCGGGTTTGCATGATTTTTCTCCCCAGTAGAGTTTCTTTCTAGCATTGAGGTTTTATCATCCTCAGCAGAGCATTGGGAGCCTCTTTCTCCCAGCAAGAGTGAAGAGGATCGTTTTCCCCCAGTCAAATTAGTTTATTACTCCCCGACGAGTATTTAGAAGTTGATTGCCCCAGAGTGGATAATGTTGCATCTCCAGCAGAAAACTTGTTGGATATCTTTCCCGAATGGAGATTTTATCTTTGCCACAGAGTCTTGATATCTACTGTTCTCATCAGGTCAGGAAGGGGAATCTCACCAGCAAAGGTATGCTATCATCCCCAGCAGGTTGAAGTCATTTCTCCAGTAGCAGGTTAAGTTCAGTGATATCCACGACAAGTTCCTCTCCCCTAGCAGAGTTTGGTGTTAATCCTTGTAATGGTTTGTTCAACAATGGTTGACATCCCCAGTAGGTTCTAAGTCCAATTGTTATTGTCACTTTTCAATATCAGACTTTGGGTTCTATCTTCAATGAGGTTTATTTATAATTCCTAGTAGAAGGGAAGTTCTCTTTGGGTTTCATCTTCAGCAGAGGTTGTGATCAGGAAAGTCGTTCAGTGTGATTTTCCTCAGCAGGGTTTGTGACCTTGGAGACCATTTAGTTTGTCTTCCCTGGTGGAGTTGCCTTCGTCTTCAGCATTTATTTTGCTGAGGGGCCTCTTTTGCATAGCATAAGCATCATTTACACTGCATCCTCCAAAAGCATAGAATTTCCATTCCGTATGGAGCATTACGCCATAGAAAAATTCAAAATATGTATTCGAAGCATAAGCCAGGTTTGGGTTCTCTTTTTCCAGGCATTTCCCCAGCAGGAAGCACAGTAACTCAGGTGATATCGTTCAATTTCATTATCCAAGCAATGGGTTTGGTCATCCAAGGAGACTATCTGGTATCCCCATGCAGATGTGTTTGTCAGGATCAGTAGTCCGTGGTTTCATTTCTTCTCACCCCTTCGTCCAAGCGGTCTTTCAAATTGTCCCCCAGAGTAAGGTGATGTTCAGGCATTAGAGGTGTTAATCCCGTTTTAGTCTGCCACAGTCAACACTCATCTGTGTTTGCTATTATTTCTTCAATACTCATCCGTATTGATTTAAACACTCGTCTGTGTTTGCTTTTGTTTCCTCAATATTCGTCCGTATTGATTTAAACACTCGTCTGTGTTTGCTTTTATTTCCTCAATACTCCTTCGTATTGTGATTTAAACACTCGTATGTGTTTGGTTTTTTCCTTTTCAATACTCGTTTGTATTGATTTTTTTAGTCACTCGTCGGGATGCTAAACACCCGTCCGTGTTTGTGTTGATCTTACAGATTTTCCTTTGTATTGGTTTCTTCAATACTCGTCTGTATTGATTTTGGACACTCGTCTGTGTTCTTTCGACACCCGTCCGTGTTCGATCTCCTTTTCTTCAATACCCGTCCATAGTAATTTTAGACACTTGTCTGTGTTCTTTCGACACTCGTCCGTGTTCGATCTCTTTTGCTTCAATTCCCGTCCGCATTAATTTTAGACACTCGTCTGTATTCTTTCGACACACGTCCGTGTTCGATCTCTTTTGCTTCAATACTCGTCCGTATTTATTTTAGACACTCGTCTTTGTTCTTTCGACACTCGTCCGTGTTCGATCTCTTTTGCTTCAATACCCGTCCGTATTGATTTTATACACTCGTCTGTGTTCTTTCGACACTCGTCCGTGTTCGATCTCTTTTGCTTCAATATCCATCCGAATTGATTTTAGACACTCGTCTCTGTTCTTTCGACAATCGGCCGTGTTCGATTTCTTTTGCTTCAATATCCGTCCGTATTACTTTTAGACACTCGTCTGTGTTCTTTCGACACTCGTCTGTGTCCGATCTCTTTTGCTTCAATACTCGTCCGTATTGATTTTAGAAACTCGTCTAAGTTCGTTCGACACTCGTCCATGTTCGATCTCTGTAGCTTCAATACACGTCCGTATTGATTATAGACACTCGTCTGTGTTCTTTCGACATTCGTCTGTGTTCGATCTCTTTTGCTTCTATACCCGTCTGTATTGATTTTAGACACTCGTCTGTGTTCTTTCGACACTCGTCCGTGTTCGATCTCTCTTGCTTAAATACTCATCCGTATTGATTTTAGACACTCGTCTGTGTTCTTTCGACACTCATCCGTGTTCGATCTCTTTTTCTTCAATACCCGTCCGTATTAATTTTAGACACTCGTCTATGTTCTTTTGACACTCGTCCGTGTTTGATCTCTTTTGCTTCAATATCCATCCGTATTGATTTTAGACACTCGTCTGTATTCTTTCGACACTCGTTGGTGTTCGATATCTTTTGCTTTAATACTAGTCCGTATTGATTTTAGACACTCGTCTGTGTTCTTTCAACACTCGTCCGTGTTCGATCTCTTTTGCTTCAATACCTGTCCGTATTGATTTTAGACACTCGTCTGTGTTCTTTCAACACTCGGCCATGTTCGATCTCTTTTGCTTCAATTCCCGTCCGTATTGATTTTAGACACTCGTCTGTGTTCTTTCGACACTCATCTGTGTTCGATCTCTTTTGCTTCAATACTCGTCCATATTTATTTAAGACACTCGTCTTTGTTCTTTCGACACTCGTCCGTGTTCAATCTCTTTTGCTTCAATACCCGTCCGTATTGATTTTATACACTCGTCTGTGTTCTTTCGACACTCGTCCGTGTTCGATCTATTTTGCTTCAATACTAGTCTGTATTAATTTTAGACACTCGTCTGTGTTCTTTCAACACTCATCCGTGTTCGATCTCTTTTGCTTCAATTCCCATCCGTATTGATTTTAGACACTCGCCTGTGTTCTTTCAACACTCATCCGTGTTTGATCTCTTTTGCTTCAATACTCGTCCGTTTTGATTTTAGACACTCGTCTTTGTTCTTTCGACACTCGTCCGTGTTCGATCTCTTTTGTTTCAATACCCGTCCATATTGATTTTAGACACTCGTCTGTGTTCTTTCGACACTCGTCTGTGTCCGATCTCTTTTGCTTCAATACTCGTCCGTATTGATTTTAGAAACTCGTCTAAGTTCGTTCGACACTCGTCCATGTTCGATCTCTGTAGCTTCAATACACGTCCGTATTGATTATAGACACTCGTCTGTGTTCTTTCGACATTCGTCTGTGTTCGATCTCTTTTGCTTCTATACCCGTCTGTATTGATTTTAGACACTCGTCTGTGTTCTTTCGACACTCGTCCGTGTTCGATCTCTCTTGCTTAAATACTCATCCGTATTGATTTTAGACACTCGTCTGTGTTCTTTCGACACTCATCCGTGTTCGATCTCTTTTTCTTCAATACCCGTCCGTATTAATTTTAGACACTCGTCTATGTTCTTTTGACACTCGTCCGTGTTTGATCTCTTTTGCTTCAATATCCATCCGTATTGATTTTAGACACTCGTCTGTATTCTTTCGACACTCGTTGGTGTTCGATATCTTTTGCTTTAATACTAGTCCGTATTGATTTTAGACACTCGTCTGTGTTCTTTCAACACTCGGCCATGTTCGATCTCTTTTGCTTCAATTCCCGTCCGTATTGATTTTAGACACTCGTCTGTGTTCTTTCGACACTCATCTGTGTTCGAT
Source organism: Lathyrus tuberosus (assembly GCA_022829125.1). Classification (NCBI taxonomy): domain Eukaryota; kingdom Viridiplantae; phylum Streptophyta; class Magnoliopsida; order Fabales; family Fabaceae; genus Lathyrus; species Lathyrus tuberosus. The sequence continues at coordinate 13,650,505 of JALAZF010000038.1, forward strand.
CTCTTTTGCTTCAATACTCGTCCGTTTTGATTTTAGACACTCGTCTTTGTTCTTTCGACACTCGTCCGTGTTCGATCTCTTTTGCTTCAATACCCGTCCATATTGAGTTTAGACACTCGTCTGTATTCTTTCGACACTCGTCCGTGTTCGATCTCTTTTGCTTCAATACTCGTCCATATTTATTTAAGACACTCGTCTTTGTTCTTTCGACACTCGTCCGTGTTCAATCTCTTTTGCTTCAATACCCGTCCGTATTGATTTTATACACTCGTCTGTGTTCTTTCGACACTCGTCCGTGTTCGATCTATTTTGCTTCAATACTAGTCTGTATTAATTTTAGACACTCGTCTGTGTTCTTTCAACACTCATCCGTGTTCGATCTCTTTTGCTTCAATTCCCATCCGTATTGATTTTAGACACTCGCCTGTGTTCTTTCAACACTCATCCGTGTTTGATCTCTTTTGCTTCAATACTCGTCCGTTTTGATTTTAGACACTCGTCTTTGTTCTTTCGACACTCGTCCGTGTTCGATCTCTTTTGTTTCAATACCCGTCCATATTGATTTTAGACACTCGTCTGTGTTCTTTCGACACTCGTCCGTGTTCGATCTCTTTTGCTTCAATTCCCGTCCGCATTGATTTTAGATACTCGTCTGTATTCTTTCGACACACGTCCGTGTTCGATCTCTTTTGCTTCAATACTCGTCCGTATTTATTTTAGACACTCGTCTTTGTTCTTTCGACACTCGTCCGTGTTCGATCTCTTTTGCTTCAATACCCGTCCGTATTGATTTTATACACTCGTCTGTGTTCTTTCGACACTCGTCCGTGTTCGATCTCTTTTGCTTCAATATCCGTCCGAATTGATTTTAGACACTCGTCTCTATTCTTTTGACAATCGGCCGTGATCGATTTCTTTTGCTTCAATATCCGTCCGTATTAATTTTAGACACTCGTCTGTGTTCTTTCGACACTCGTCAGTGTCCGATCTCTTTTGCTTCAATACTCGTCCGTATTGATTTTAGAAACTCGTCTAAGTTCGTTCGACACTCGTCCATGTTCGATCTCTGTAGCTTCAATACACGTCTGTATTGATTATAGACACTCGTCTGTGTTCTTTCGACATTCGTCTGTGTTCGATCTCTTTCGCTTCTATACCCGTCTGTATTAATTTTAGACACTCGTCTGTGTTCTTTCGACACTCGTCCGTGTTCGATCTCTCTTGCTTCAATACTCATCCGTATTGATTTTAGACACTTGTCTGTGTTCTTTCGACACTCGTCCGTGTTCGATCTCTTTTGCTTCAATTCCCGTCCGCATTGATTTTAGACACTCGTCTGTATTCTTTCGACACACGTCCGTGTTCGATCTCTTTTGCTTCAATACTCGTCCGTATTTATTTTAGACACTCGTCTTTGTTCTTTCGACACTCGTCCGTGTTCGATCTCTTTTGCTTCAATACCCGTCCGTATTGATTTTATACACTCGTCTGTGTTCTTTCGACACTCGTCCGTGTTCGATCTCTTTTGCTTCAATATCCGTCCGAATTGATTTTTGACACTCGTCTCTGTTCTTTCGACAATCGGCCGTGTTCGATTTCTTTTGCTTCAATATCCGTCCGTATTAATTTTAGACACACGTCTGTGTTCTTTTGACACTCGTCCGTGTCCGATCTCTTTTGCTTCAATACTCGTCCGTATTGATTTTAGAAACTCGTCTAAGTTCGTTCGACACTCGTCCATGTTCGATCTCTGTAGCTTTAATACACGTCCGTATTGATTATAGATACCCGTCTGTGTTCTTTCGACATTCGTTTGTGTTTGATCCCTTTTGCTTCTATACCCGTCTGTATTGATTTTAGACACTTGTCAGTGGTATTTCGACACTCATCTGTGTTCGATCTCTTTTCCTTCAATACTCGTCCGTATTTATTTTAGACACTCGTCTTTTTTCTTTCGACACTCGTCAGTGTCCGATCTCTTTTGCTTCAATACTCGTCCGTATTGATTTTAGAAACTCGTCTAAGTTCGTTCGACACTCGTCCATGTTCGATCTCTGTAGCTTCAATACACGTCCGTATTGATTATAGACACTCGTCTGTGTTCTTTCGACATTCTTCTGTGTTCGATCTCTTTTGCTTCTATACCCGTCTGTATTGATTTTAGACACTCGTCTGTGTTCTTTCGACACTCGTCCGTGTTTGATCTTTCTTGCTTCAATACTCATCCGTATTGATTTTAGACACTTGTCTGTGTTCTTTCGACACTCGTCCGTGTTAGATCTCTTTTTCTTCAATACCCGTCCGTATTAATTTTAGACACTCGTCTATGTTCTTTTGACACTCGTCCGTGTTTGATCTCTTTTGCTTCAATATCCATCCGTATTGATTTTAGACACTCGTCTGTATTCTTTCGACACTCGTCGGTGTTCGATATCTTTTGCTTTAATACTAGTCCGTATTGATTTTAGACACTCGTCTGTGTTCTTTCAACACTCGTCCGTGTTCGATCTCTTTTGCTTCAATACCTGTCCATATTGATTTTAGACACTCGTCTGTGTTCATTCAACACTCGACCATGTTCGATCTCTTTTGCTTCAATTCCCGTCCGTATTGATTTTAGACACTCGTCTGTGTTCTTTCGACACTCATCCGTGTTCAATCTCTTTTTCTTCAATACTCATCCGTATTTATTTTAGACACTCGTCTTTGTTCTTTCGACACTCGTCCGTGTTCGATTTCTTTTCCTTCGATACCCGTCCGTATTGATTATAGACACTTGTCTGTGTTCTTTCGAAACTCGTCAGTGTTCGATCTCTTTTGCTACAATATCCGTCCGTATTGATTTTAGACACTCGTCTTTGTTCTTTTGACACTCGTCTGTGTTCGATCTCTTTTGCTTCAATACCTGTCCTTATTGATTTTAGACACTCATCTGTATACTTTCGATACTCGTCCGTGTTCGATCTCTTTTGCTTCAATACACGTCCCTATTGATTTTAGACACTCGTCTGTGTTCTTTCGACACTCGTCCGTGTTCGATCTATTTTGCTTCAATACTAGTCTGTATTAATTTTAGACACTCGTCTGTGTTCTTTCAACACTCATCCATCCGTGTTCGATCTCTTTTGCTTCAATTCCCATCCGTATTGATTTTAGACACTCGCATGTGTTCTTTCAACACTCATCCGTGTTTGATCTCTTTTTCTTCAATACTCGTCCGTATTTATTTTAGACACTCGACTTTGTTCTTTCGACACTCGTCCGTGTTCGATCTCTTTTCCTTCGATCCCGTCCGTATTGATTTTAGACACTTGTCTGTGTTCTTTCGAAACTCGTCCCTGTTCGATCTCTTTTGCTACAATATCTGTCCGTATTGATTTTAGACACTCGTCTTTGTTCTTTTGACACTCGTCTGTGTTCGATCTCTTTTGCTTCAATACCTGTCCTTATTGATTTTAGACACTCGTCTGTATTCTTTCGACACTCGTCCGTGTTCGATCTCTTTTGCTTCTATACACGTCCGTATTGATTTTAGACACTCGTCTGTGTTCTTTCGACACTCATCTGTGTTCGATCTCTTTTTCTTCAATACTCGTTCGTTTTTATTTTAGACACTCGTCTTTGTTCTTTCGACACTCGTCCGTGTTCGATCTCTTTTGCTTCAATACCCGTCCGTATTGATTTTAGACACTCGTCTGTGTTCTTTCGACACTCGGCCGTGTTCGATTTCTTTTGCTTCAATATCCGTCCGTATTAATTTTAGACACTCGTCTGTGTTCTTTCGACACTCGTCCGTGTCCGATCTCTTTTGCTTCAATACTCGTGCGTATTGATTTTAGAAACTCATCTAAGTTCCTTCGACACTCGTCCATGTTCGATCTCTGTAGCTTCAATACACGTCCGTATTGATTATAGACACTCGTCTGTGTTCTTTCGACATTCGTCTGTGTTCGATCTCTTTTGCTTCTATACCCGTCTGTATTGATTTTAGACACTCGTCTGTGTTCTTTCGACACTCGTCCGTGTTCGATCTCTCTTACTTCAATACTCATCCGTATTGATTTTAGACACTTGTCTGTGTTCTTTCGACACTCGTCCGTGTTCGATCTCTTTTTGTTCAATACCCGTCCGTATTAATTTTAGACACTCGTCTATGTTCTTTTGACACTCGTCCGTGTTTGATCACTTTTGCTTCAATATCCATCCGTATTGATTTTAGACACTCGTCTGTATTCTTTCGACACTCGTCGGTGTTCGATATCTTTTGCTTTAATACTAGTCCGTATTGATTTTAGACACTCGTCTGTGTTCTTTCAACACTCGTCCGTGTTCGATCTCTTTTGCTTCAATACCTGTCCGTATTGATTTTAGACACTCGTCTGTGTTCTTTCAACACTCGGCCATGTTCGATCTCTTTTGCTTCAATTCCCGTCCGTATTGATTTTAGACACTCATCTGTGTTCTTTCGACACTCATCCGTGTTCAATCTCTTTTTCTTCAATACTCCTCCGTATTTATTTTAGACACTCGTCTTTGTTCTTTCGACACTCGTCCGTGTTCGATTTCTTTTCCTTCGATACCCGTCCGTATTGATTTTAGACACTTGTCTGTGTTCTTTCGAAACTCGTCCGTGTTCGATCTCTTTTGCTACAATATCCGTCCGTATTGATTTTAGACACTCGTCTTTGTTCTTTTGACACTCGTCTGTGTTCGATCTCTTTTGCTTTAATACCTGTCCTTATTGATTTTAGACACTCATCTGTATTCTTTCGATACTCGTCCGTGTTCGATCTCTTTTGCTTCAATACACGTCCCTATTGATTTTAGACACTCGTCTGTGTTCTTTCGACACTCATCCGTGTTCGATCTATTTTGCTTCAATACTAGTCTGTATTAATTTTAGACACTCGTCTGTGTTCTTTCAACACTCATCCGTGTTCGATCTCTTTTGCTTCAATTCCCATCCGTATTGATTTTAGACACTCGCCTGTGTTCTTTCAACACTCATCCGTGTTTGATCTCTTTTTCTTCAATACTCGTCCGTATTTATTTTAGACCCTCGTCTTTGTTCTTTCGACACTCGTCCGTGTTCGATCTCTTTTCCTTCGATCCCCGTCCGTATTGATTTTAGACACTTGTCTCTGTTCTTTCGAAACTCGTCCCTGTTCGATCTCTTTTGCTACAATATCTGTCCGTATAGATTTTAGACACTCGTCTTTGTTCTTTTGACACTCGTCTGTGTTCGATCTCTTTTGCTTCAATACCTGTCCTTATTGATTTTAGACACTCGTCTGTATTCTTTCGACACTCGTCCGTGTTCGATCTCTTTTGCTTCTATACACGTCCGTATTGATTTTACACACTCGTCTGTGTTCTTTCGACACTCGTCCGTGTTCGATCTATTTTGCTTCAAGACTAGTCTGTATTAATTTTAGACACTCGTATGTGTTCTTTCAACACTCATCCATGTTCGATCTCTTTTGCTTCAATACTCGTCTGTTTTGATTTTAGACACTCGTCTTTGTTCTTTCGACACTCGTCCGTGTTCGATCTCTTTTGCTTCAATACCCGTCCGTATTGATTTTAGACACTCGTCTGTGTTCTTTCGACACTCGGCCGTGTTCGATTTCTTTTGCTTCAATATCCGTCCGTATTAATTTTAGACACTCGTCTGTGCTCTTTCGACACTCGTCCGTGTCCGATCTCTTTTGCTTCAATACTCGTCCGTATTGATTTTAGAAACTCGTCTAAGTTCGTTCGACACTCGTCCATGTTCGATCTCTGTAGCTTCAATACACGTCCGTAATGATTGTAGACACTCGTCTGTGTTCTTTCGACATTCGTCTGTGTTCGATCTCTTTTGCTTCTATACCCGTCTGTATTGATTTTAGACACTCGTCTGTGTTCTTTCGACACTCGTCCGTGTTCGATCTATTTTGCTTCAATACTAGTCTGTATTAATTTTAGACACTAGTCTGTGTTCTTTCAACACTCATCCATCCGTGTTCGATCTCTTTTGCTTCAATTCCCATCCGTATTGATTTTAGACACTCGCCTGTGTTCTTTCAACACTCATCCGTGTTTGATCTCTTTTTCTTCAATACTCGTCCGTATTTATTTTAGACACTCGTCTTTGTTCTTTCGACACTCGTCCGTGTTCGATCTCTTTTCCTTCGATCCCCGTCCGTATTGATTTTAGACACTTGTCTGTGTTCTTTCGAAACTCGTCCCTGTTCGATCTCTTTTGCTACAATATCTGTCCGTATTGATTTTAGACACTCGTCTTTGTTCTTTTGACACTCGTCTGTGTTCGATCTCTTTTGCTTCAATACCTGTCCTTATTGATTTTAGACACTCGTCTGTATTCTTTCGACACTCGTCCGTGTTCGATCTCTTTTGCTTCTATACACGTCCGTATTGATTTTAGACACTCGTCTGTGTTCTTTCGACACTCGTCCGTGTTCGATCTATTTTGCTTCAATACTTGTCTGTATTAATTTTAGACACTCGTCTGTGTTCTTTCAACACTCATCCGTGTTCGATCTCTTTTGCTTCAATTCCGATCCGTATTGATTTTAGACACTCGCCTGTGTTCTTTCGACACTCATCTGTGTTCGATCTCTTTTGCTTCAATACTCGTCCGTTTTGATTTTAGACACTCGTCTTTGTTCTTTCGGCACTCGTCCGTGTTCGATCTCTTTTGCTTCAATACCCGTCCGTATTGATTTTAGACACTCGTCTGTGTTCTTTCGACACTCGGCCGTGTTCGATTTCTTTTGCTTCAATATCCGTCCGTATTAATTTTAGACACTCGTCTGTGTTCTTTCGACACTCGTCCGTGTCCGATCTCTTTTGCTTCAATACTCGTCCGTATTGATTTTAGAAACTCGTCTAAGTTCGTTCGACACTCGTCCATGTTCGATCTCTGTAGCTTCAATACACGTCCGTATTGATTATAGACACTCGTCTGTGTTCTTTCGACATTCGTCTGTGTTCGATCTCTTTTGCTTCTATACCCGTCTGTATTGATTTTAGACACTCGTCTGTGTTCTTTCGACACTCGTCCGTGTTCGATCTCTCTTACTTCAATACTCATCCGTATTGATTTTAGACACTTGTCTGTGTTCTTTCGACACTCGTCCGTGTTCGATCTCTTTTTCTTCAATACCCGTCCGTATTAATTTTAGACACTCGTCTATGTTCTTTTGACACTCGTCCGTTTTTGATCACTATTGCTTCAATATCCATCCGTATTGATTTTAGACACTCGTCTGTATTCTTTCGACACTCGTCGGTGTTCGATATCTTTTGCTTTAATACTAGTCCGTATTGATTTTAGACACTCGTCTGTGTTCTTTCAACACTCGTCCGTGTTCGATCTCTTTTGCTTCAATACCTGTCCGTATTGATTTTAGACACTCGTCTGTGTTCTTTCAACACTCGGCCATGTTCGATCTCTTTTGCTTCAATTCCCGTCCGTATTGATTTTAGACACTCGTCTGTGTTCTTTCGACACTCACCCGTGTTCAATCTCTTTTTCTTCAATACTCCTCCGTATTTATTTTAGACACTCGTCTTTGTTCTTTCGACACTCGTCCGTGTTCGATTTCTTTTCCTTCGATACCCGTCCGTATTGATTTTAGACACTTGTCTGTGTTCTTTCGAAACTCGTCCGTGTTCGATCTCTTTTGCTACAATATCCGTCCGTATTGATTTTAGACACTCGTCTTTGTTCTTTTGACACTCGTCTGTGTTCGATCTCTTTTGCTTTAATACCTGTCCTTATTGATTTTAGACACTCATCTGTATTCTTTCGATACTCGTCCGTGTTCGATCTCTTTTGTTTCAATACACGTCCCTATTGATTTTAGACACTCGTCTGTGTTCTTTCGACACTCGTCCGTGTTCGATCTATTTTGCTTCAATACTAGTCTGTATTAATTTTAGACACTCGTCTGTGTTCTTTCAACACTCATCCGTGTTCAATCTCTTTTGCTTCAATTCCCATCCGTATTGATTTTAGACACTCGCCTGTGTTCTTTCAACACTCATCCGTGTTTGATCTCTTTTTCTTCAATACTCGTCCGTATTTATTTTAGACCCTCGTCTTTGTTCTTTCGACACTCATCCGTGTTCGATCTCTTTTGCTTCAATTCCCATCCGTATTGATTTTAGACACTCGCCAGTGTTCTTTCAACACTCATCCGTGTTTGATCACTTTTTCTTCAATACTCGTCCGTATTTATTTTAGACCCTCGTCTTTGTTCTTTCGACACTCGTCCGTGTTCGATCTCTTTTCCTTCGATCCCCGTCCGTATTGATTTTAGACACTTGTCCCTGTTCTTTCGAAACTCGTCCCTGTTCGATCTCTTTTGCTACAATATCTGTCCGTATAGATTTTAGACACTCGTCTTTGTTCTTTTGACACTCATCTGTGTTCGATCTCTTTTGCTTCAATACCTGTCCTTTTTGATTTTAGACACTCGTCTGTATTCTTTCGACACTCGTCCGTGTTCGATCTCTTTTGCTTCTATACACGTCCGTATTGATTTTACACACTCGTCTATGTTCTTTCGACACTCGTCCGTGTTCGATCTATTTTGCTTCAAGACTAGTCTGTATTAATTTTAGACACTCGTCTGTGTTCTTTCAACACTCATCCGTGGTCGATCTCTTTTGCTTCAATACTCGTCCGTTTTGATTTTAGACACTCGTCTTTGTTCTTTCGACACTCGTCCGTGTTCGATCTCTTTTGCTTCAATACCCGTCCGTATTGATTTTAGACACTCGTCTGTGTTCTTTCGACACTCGACCGTGTTCGATTTCTTTTGCTTCAATATCCGTCCGTATTAATTTTAGACACTCGTCTGTGTTCTTTCGACACTCGTCCGTGTCCGATCTCTTTTGCTTCAATACTCGTCCGTATTGATTTTAGAAACTCGTCTAAGTTCGTTCGACACTCGTCCATGTTCGATCTCTGTAGCTTCAATACACGTCCGTATTGATTGTAGACACTCGTCTGTGTTCTTTCGACATTCGTCTGTGTTCGATCTCTTTTGCTTCTATACCCGTCTGTATTGATTTTAGACACTCGTCTGTGTTCTTTCGACACTCGTCTGTGTTCGATCTCTCTTACTTCAATACTCATCCGTATTGATTTTAGACACTTGTCTGTGTTCTTTCGACACTCGTCCGTGTTCGATCTCTTTTTCTTCAATACCCGTCCGTATTAATTTTAGACACTCGTCTATGTTCTTTTGACACTCGTCCGTGTTTGATCACTTTTGCTTCAATATCCATCCGTATTGATTTTAGACACTCGTCTGTATTCTTTCGACACTCGTCGGTGTTCGATATCTTTTGCTTTAATACTAGTCCGTATTGATTTTAGACACTCGTCTGTGTTCTTTCGACACTCGTCCGTGTTCGATCTCTTTTGCTTCAATACTTGTCCGTATTGATTTTAGACACTCGTCTGTGTTCTTTCAACACTCATCCGTGTTTGATCTCTTTTTCTTCAATACTCGTCCGTATTTATTTTAGACCCTCGTCTTTGTTCTTTCGACACTCATCCGTGTTCGATCTCTTTTGCTTCAATTCCCATCCGTATTGATTTTAGACACTCGCCAGTGTTCTTTCAACACTCATCCGTGTTTGATCACTTTTTCTTCAATACTCGTCCGTATTTATTTTAGACCCTCGTCTTTGTTCTTTCGACACTCGTCCGTGTTCGATCTCTTTTCCTTCGATCCCCGTCCGTATTGATTTTAGACACTTGTCCCTGTTCTTTCGAAACCCGTCCCTGTTCGATCTCTTTTGCTACAATATCTGTCCGTATAGATTTTAGACACTCGTCTTTGTTCTTTTGACACTCGTCTGTGTTCGATCTCTTTTGCTTCAATACCTGTCCTTATTGATTTTAGACACTCGTCTGTATTCTTTCGACACTCGTCCGTGTTCGATCTCTTTTGCTTCTATACACGTCCGTATTGATTTTACACACTCGTCTGTGTTCTTTCGACACTCGTCCGTGTTCGTTCTATTTTGCTTCAAGACTAGTCTGTATTAATTTTAGACACTCGTCTGTGTTCTTTCAACACTCATCCGTGTTCGATCTCTTTTGCTTCAATACTCGTCCGTTTTGATTTTAGACACTCGTCTTTGTTCTTTCGACACTCGTCCGTGTTCGATCTCTTTTGCTTCAATACCCGTCCGTATTGAATTTAGACACTCGTCTGTGTTCTTTCGACACTCGACCGTGTTCGATTTCTTTTGCTTCAATATCCGTCCGTATTAATTTTAGACACTCGTCTGTGTTCTTTCGACACTCGTCCGTGTCCGATCTCTTTTGCTTCAATACTCGTCCGTATTGATTTTAGAAACTCGTCTAAGTTCGTTCGACACTCGTCCATGTTCGATCTCTGTAGCTTCAATACACGTCCGTATTGATTGTAGACACTCGTCTGTGTTCTTTCGACATTCGTCTGTGTTCGATCTCTTTTGCTTCTATACCCGTCTGTATTGATTTTAGACACTCGTCTGTGTTCTTTCGACACTCGTCTGTGTTCGATCTCTCTTACTTCAATACTCATCCGTATTGATTTTAGACACTTGTCTGTGTTCTTTCGACACTCGTCCGTGTTCGATCTCTTTTTCTTCACTACCCGTCCGTATTAATTTTAGACACTCGTCTATGTTCTTTTGACACTCGTCCGTGTTTGATCACTTTTGCTTCAATATCCATCCGTATTGATTTTAGACACTCGTCTGTATTCTTTCGACATTCGTCGGTGTTCGATATCTTTTGCTTTAATACTAGTCCGTATTGATTTTAGACACTCGTCTGTGTTCTTTCGACACTCGTCCGTGTTCGATCTCTTTTGCTTCAATACTTGTCCGTATTGATTTTAGACACTCGTCTGTGTTCTTTCAACACTCGGCCATGTTCGATCTCTTTTGCTTCAATTCCCGTCCGTATTGATTTTAGACACTCGTCTGTGTTCTTTCGACACTCATCCGTGTTCAATCTCTTTTTCTTCAATACTCCTCCGTATTTATTTTAGACACTCGTCTTTGTTCTTTCGACACTCGTCCGTGTTCGATTTCTTTTCCTTCGATACCCGTCCGTATTGATTTTAGACACTTGTCTGTGTTCTTTCGAAACTCGTCCGTGTTCGATCTCTTTTGCTACAATATCCGTCCGTATTGATTTTAGACACTCGTCTTTGTTCTTTTGACACTCGTCTGTGTTCGATCTCTTTTGCTTTCATACCTGTCCTTATTGATTTTAGACACTCATCTGTATTCTTTCGATACTCGTCCGTGTTCGATCTCTTTTGCTTCAATACACGTCCCTATTGATTTTAGACACTCGTCTGTGTTCTTTCGACACTCGTCCGTGTTCGATCTATTTTGCTTCAATACTAGTCTGTATTAATTTAAGACACTCGTCTGTGTTCTTTCAACACTCATCCGTGTTTGATCTCTTTTGCTTCAATTCCCATCCGTATTGATTTTAGACACTCGCCTGTGTTCTTTCAACACTCATCCGTGTTTGATCTCTTTTTCTTCAATACTCGTCCGTATTTATTTTAGACCCTCGTCTTTGTTCTTTCGACACTCATCCGTGTTCGATCTCTTTTGCTTCAATTCCCATCCGTATTGATTTTAGACACTCGCCAGTGTTCTTTCAACACTCATCCGTGTTTGATCACTTTTTCTTCAATACTCGTCCGTATTTATTTTAGACCCTCGTCTTTGTTCTTTCGACACTCGTCCGTGTTCGATCTCTTTTCCTTCGATCCCCGTCCGTATTGATTTTAGACACTTGTCCCTGTTCTTTCGAAACCCGTCCCTGTTCGATCTCTTTTGCTACAATATCTGTCCGTATAGATTTTAGACACTCGTCTTTGTTCTTTTGACACTCGTCTGTGTTCGATCTCTTTTGCTTCAATACCTGTCCTTATTGATTTTAGACACTCGTCTGTATTCTTTCGACACTCGTCCGTGTTCGATCTCTTTTGCTTCTATACACGTCCGTATTGATTTTACACACTCGTCTGTGTTCTTTCGACACTCGTCCGTGTTCGTTCTATTTTGCTTCAAGACTAGTCTGTATTAATTTTAGACACTCGTCTGTGTTCTTTCAACACTCATCCGTGTTCGATCTCTTTTGCTTCAATACTCGTCCGTTTTGATTTTAGACACTCGTCTTTGTTCTTTCGACACTCGTCCGTGTTCGATCTCTTTTGCTTCAATACCCGTCCGTATTGATTTTAGACACTCGTCTGTGTTCTTTCGACACTCGACCGTGTTCGATTTCTTTTGCTTCAATATCCGTCCGTATTAATTTTAGACACTCGTCTGTGTTCTTTCGACACTCGTCCGTGTCCGATCTCTTTTGCTTCAATACTCGTCCGTATTGATTTTAGAAACTCGTCTAAGTTCGTTCGACACTCGTCCATGTTCGATCTCTGTAGCTTCAATACACGTCCGTATTGATTGTAGACACTCGTCTGTGTTCTTTCGACATTCGTCTGTGTTCGATCTCTTTTGCTTCTATACCCGTCTGTATTGATTTTAGACACTCGTCTGTGTTCTTTCGACACTCGTCTGTGTTCGATCTCTCTTACTTCAATACTCATCCGTATTGATTTTAGACCCTTGTCTGTGTTCTTTCGACACTCGTCCGTGTTCGATCTCTTTTTCTTCAATACCCGTCCGTATTAATTTTAGACACTCGTCTATGTTCTTTTGACACTCGTCCGTGTTTGATCACTTTTGCTTCAATATCCATCCGTATTGATTTTAGACACTCGTCTGTATTCTTTCGACATTCGTCGGTGTTCGATATCTTTTGCTTTAATACTAGTCCGTATTGATTTTAGACACTCGTCTGTGTTCTTTCAACACTCGTCCGTGTTCGATCTCTTTTGCTTCAATACCTGTCCGTATTGATTTTAGACACTCGTCTGTGTTCTTTCAACACTCGGCCATGTTCGATCTCTTTTGCTTCAATTCCCGTCCGTATTGATTTTAGACACTCGTCTGTGTTCTTTCGACACTCACCCGTGTTCAATCTCTTTTTCTTCAATACTCCTCCGTATTTATTTTAGACACTCGTCTTTGTTCTTTCGACACTCGTCCGTGTTCGATTTCTTTTCCTTCGATACCCGTCCGTATTGATTTTAGACACTTGTCTGTGTTCTTTCGAAACTCGTCCGTGTTCGATCTCTTTTGCTACAATATCCGTCCGTATTGATTTTAGACACTCGTCTTTGTTCTTTTGACACTCGTCTGTGTTCGATCTCTTTTGCTTTAATACCTGTCCTTATTGATTTTAGACACTCATCTGTATTCTTTCGATACTCGTCCGTGTTCGATCTCTTTTGCTTCAATACACGTCCCTATTGATTTTAGACACTCGTCTGTGTTCTTTCGACACTCGTCCGTGTTCGATCTATTTTGCTTCAATACTAGTCTGTATTAATTTTAGACACTCGTCTGTGTTCTTTCAACACTCATCCGTGTTCGATCTCTTTTGCTTCAATTCCCATCCGTATTGATTTTAGACACTCGCCTGTGTTCTTTCAACACTCATCCGTGTTTGATCTCTTTTTCTTCAATACTCGTCCGTATTTATTTTAGACCCTCGTCTTTGTTCTTTCGACACTCATCCGTGTTCGATCTCTTTTGCTTCAATTCCCATCCGTATTGATTTTAGACACTCGCCAGTGTTCTTTCAACACTCATCCGTGTTTGATCACTTTTTCTTCAATACTCGTCCGTATTTATTTTAGACCCTCGTCTTTGTTCTTTCGACACTCGTCCGTGTTCGATCTCTTTTCCTTCGATCCCCGTCCGTATTGATTTTAGACACTTGTCCCTGTTCTTTCGAAACCCGTCCCTGTTCGATCTCTTTTGCTACAATATCTGTCCGTATAGATTTTAGACACTCGTCTTTGTTCTTTTGACACTCGTCTGTGTTCGATCTCTTTTGCTTCAATACCTGTCCTTATTGATTTTAGACACTCGTCTGTATTCTTTCGACACTCGTCCGTGTTCGATCTCTTTTGCTTCTATACACGTCCGTATTGATTTTACACACTCGTCTGTGTTCTTTCGACACTCGTCCGTGTTCGATCTATTTTGCTTCAAGACTAGTCTGTATTAATTTTAGACACTCGTCTGTGTTCTTTCAACACTCATCCGTGTTCGATCTCTTTTGCTTCAATACTCGTCCGTTTTGATTTTAGACACTCGTCTTTGTTCTTTCGACACTCGTCCGTGTTCGATCTCTTTTGCTTCAATACCCGTCCGTATTGATTTTAGACACTCGTCTGTGTTCTTTCGACACTCGACCGTGTTCGATTTCTTTTGCTTCAATATCCGTCAGTATTAATTTTAGACACTCGTCTGTGTTCTTTCGACACTCGTCCGTGTCCGATCTCTTTTGCTTCAATACTCGTCCGTATTGATTTTAGAAACTCGTCTAAGTTCGTTCGACACTCGTCCATGTTCGATCTCTGTAGCTTCAATACACGTCCGTATTGATTGTAGACACTCGTCTGTGTTCTTTCGACATTCGTCTGTGTTCGATCTCTTTTGCTTCTATACCCGTCTGTATTGATTTTAGACACTCGTCTGTGTTCTTTCGACACTCGTCTGTGTTCGATCTCTCTTACTTCAATACTCATCCGTATTGATTTTAGACACTTGTCTGTGTTCTTTCGACACTCGTCCGTGTTCGATCTCTTTTTCTTCAATACCCGTCCGTATTAATTTTAGACACTCGTCTATGTTCTTTTGACACTCGTCCGTGTTTGATCACTTTTGCTTCAATATCCATCCGTATTGATTTTAGACACTCGTCTGTATTCTTTCGACACTCGTCGGTGTTCGATATCTTTTGCTTTAATACTAGTCCGTATTGATTTTAGACACTCGTCTGTGTTCTTTCGACACTCGTCCGTGTTCGATCTCTTTTGCTTCAATACTTGTCCGTATTGATTTTAGACACTCGCCTGTGTTCTTTCAACACTCATCCGTGTTTGATCTCTTTTTCTTCAATACTCGTCCGTATTTATTTTAGACCCTCGTCTTTGTTCTTTCGACACTCATCCGTGTTCGATCTCTTTTGCTTCAATTCCCATCCGTATTGATTTTAGACACTCGCCAGTGTTCTTTCAACACTCATCCGTGTTTGATCACTTTTTCTTCAATACTCGTCCGTATTTATTTTAGACCCTCGTCTTTGTTCTTTCGACACTCGTCCGTGTTCGATCTCTTTTCCTTCGATCCCCGTCCGTATTGATTTTAGACACTTGTCCCTGTTCTTTCGAAACCCGTCCCTGTTCGATCTCTTTTGCTACAATATCTGTCCGTATAGATTTTAGACACTCGTCTTTGTTCTTTTGACACTCGTCTGTGTTCGATCTCTTTTGCTTCAATACCTGTCCTTATTGATTTTAGACACTCGTCTGTATTCTTTCGACACTCGTCCGTGTTCGATCTCTTTTGCTTCTATACACGTCCGTATTGATTTTACACACTCGTCTGTGTTCTTTCGACACTCGTCCGTGTTCGTTCTATTTTGCTTCAAGACTAGTCTGTATTAATTTTAGACACTCGTCTGTGTTCTTTCAACACTCATCCGTGTTCGATCTCTTTTGCTTCAATACTCGTCCGTTTTGATTTTAGACACTCGTCTTTGTTCTTTCGACACTCGTCCGTGTTCGATCTCTTTTGCTTCAATACCCGTCCGTATTGATTTTAGACACTCGTCTGTGTTCTTTCGACACTCGACCGTGTTCGATTTCTTTTGCTTCAATATCCGTCCGTATTAATTTTAGACACTCGTCTGTGTTCTTTCGACACTCGTCCGTGTCCGATCTCTTTTGCTTCAATACTCGTCCGTATTGATTTTAGAAACTCGTCTAAGTTCGTTCGACACTCGTCCATGTTCGATCTCTGTAGCTTCAATACACGTCCGTATTGATTGTAGACACTCGTCTGTGTTCTTTCGACATTCGTCTGTGTTCGATCTCTTTTGCTTCTATACCCGTCTGTATTGATTTTAGACACTCGTCTGTGTTCTTTCGACACTCGTCTGTGTTCGATCTCTCTTACTTCAATACTCATCCGTATTGATTTTAGACACTTGTCTGTGTTCTTTCGACACTCGTCCGTCTTCGATCTCTTTTTCTTCAATACCCGTCCGTATTAATTTTAGAAACTCGTCTATGTTCTTTTGACACTCGTCCGTGTTTGATCACTTTTGCTTCAATATCCATCCGTATTGATTTTAGACACTCGTCTGTATTCTTTCGACATTCGTCGGTGTTCGATATCTTTTGCTTTAATACTAGTCCGTATTGATTTTAGACACTCGTCTGTGTTCTTTCGACACTCGTCCGTGTTCGATCTCTTTTGCTTCAATACTTGTCCGTATTGATTTTAGACACTCGTCTGTGTTCTTTCAACACTCGGCCATGTTCGATCTCTTTTGCTTCAATTCCCGTCCGTATTGATTTTAGACACTCGTCTGTGTTCTTTCGACACTCATCCGTGTTCAATCTCTTTTTCTTCAATACTCCTCCGTATTTATTTTAGACACTCGTCTTTGTTCTTTCGACACTCGTCCGTGTTCGATTTCTTTTCCTTCGATACCCGTCCGTATTGATTTTAGACACTTGTCTGTGTTCTTTCGAAACTCGTCCGTGTTCGATCTCTTTTGCTACAATATCCGTCCGTATTGATTTTAGACACTCGTCTTTGTTCTTTTGACACTCGTCTGTGTTCGATCTCTTTTGCTTTCATACCTGTCCTTATTGATTTTAGACACTCATCTGTATTCTTTCGATACTCGTCCGTGTTCGATCTCTTTTGCTTCAATACACGTCCCTATTGATTTTAGACACTCGTCTGTGTTCTTTCGACACTCGTCCGTGTTCGATCTATTTTGCTTCAATACTAGTCTGTATTAATTTAAGACACTCGTCTGTGATCTTTCAACACTCATCCGTGTTTGATCTCTTTTGCTTCAATTCCCATCCGTATTGATTTTAGACACTCGCCTGTGTTCTTTCAACACTCATCCGTGTTTGATCTCTTTTTCTTCAATACTCGTCCGTATTTATTTTAGACCCTCGTCTTTGTTCTTTCGACACTCATCCGTGTTCGATCTCTTTTGCTTCAATTCCCATCCGTATTGATTTTAGACACTCGCCAGTGTTCTTTCAACACTCATCCGTGTTTGATCACTTTTTCTTCAATACTCGTCCGTATTTATTTTAGACCCTCGTCTTTGTTCTTTCGACACTCGTCCGTGTTCGATCTCTTTTCCTTCGATCCCCGTCCGTATTGATTTTAGACACTTGTCTCTGTTCTTTCGAAACTCGTCCCTGTTCGATCTCTTTTGCTACAATATCTGTCCGTATAGATTTTAGACACTCGTCTTTGTTCTTTTGACACTCGTCTGTGTTCGATCTCTTTTGCTTCAATACCTGTCCTTATTGATTTTAGACACTCGTCTGTATTCTTTCGACACTCGTCCGTGTTCGATCTCTTTTGCTTCTATACACGTCCGTATTGATTTTACACACTCGTCTGTGTTCTTTCGACACTCGTCCGTGTTCGATATATTTTGCTTCAAGACTAGTCTGTATTAATTTTAGACACTCGTCTGTGTTCTTTCAACACTCATCCGTGTTCGATCTCTTTTGCTTCAATACTCGTCCGTTTTGATTTTAGACACTCGTCTTTGTTCTTTCGACACTCGTCCGTGTTCGATCTCTTTTGCTTCAATACCCGTCCGTATTGATTTTAGACACTCGTCTGTGTTCTTTCGACACTCGACCGTGTTCGATTTCTTTTGCTTCAATATCCGTCCGTATTAATTTTAGACACTCGTCTGTGTTCTTTCGACACTCGTCCGTGTCCGATCTCTTTTGCTTCAATACTCGTCCGTATTGATTTTAGAAACTCGTCTAAGTTCGTTCGACACTCGTCCATGTTCGATCTCTGTAGCTTCAATACACGTCCGTATTGATTGTAGACACTCGTCTGTGTTCTTTCGACATTCGTCTGTGTTCGATCTCTTTTGCTTCTATACCCGTCTGTATTGATTTTAGACACTCGTCTGTGTTCTTTCGACACTCGTCTGTGTTCGATCTCTCTTACTTCAATACTCATCCGTATTGATTTTAGACACTTGTCTGTGTTCTTTCGACACTCGTCCGTGTTCGATCTCTTTTTCTTCAATACCCGTCCGTATTAATTTTAGACACTCGTCTATGTTCTTTTGACACTCGTCCGTGTTTGATCACTTTTGCTTCAATATCCATCCGTATTGATTTTAGACACTCGTCTGTATTCTTTCGACACTCGTCGGTGTTCGATATCTTTTGCTTTAATACTAGTCCGTATTGATTTTAGACACTCGTCTGTGTTCTTTCGACACTCGTCCGTGTTCGATCTCTTTTGCTTCAATACTTGTCCGTATTGATTTTAGACACTCGTCTGTGTTCTTTCAACACTCGGCCATGTTCGATCTCTTTTGCTTCAATTCCCGTCCGTATTGATTTTAGACACTCGTCTGTGTTCTTTCGACACTCATCCGTGTTCAATCTCTTTTTCTTCAATACTCCTCCGTATTTATTTTAGACACTCGTCTTTGTTCTTTCGACACTCGTCCGTGTTCGATTTCTTTTCCTTCGATACCCGTCCGTATTGATTTTAGACACTTGTCTGTGTTCTTTCGAAACTCGTCCGTGTTCGATCTCTTTTGCTACAATATCCGTCCGTATTGATTTTAGACACTCGTCTTTGTTCTTTTGACACTCGTCTGTGTTCGATCTCTTTTGCTTTAATACCTGTCCTTATTGATTTTAGACACTCATCTGTATTCTTTCGATACTCGTCCGTGTTCAATCTCTTTTGCTTCAATACACGTCCCTATTGATTTTAGACACTCGTCTGTGTTCTTTTGACACTCGTCCGTGTTCGATCTATTTTGCTTTAATACTAGTCTGTATTAATTTTAGACACTCGTCTGTGTTCTTTCAACACTCATCCGTGTTCGATCTCTTTTGCTTCAATTCCCGTCCGTATTGATTTTAGACACTCGTCTGTGTTCTTTCGACACTCATCCGTGTTCAATCTCTTTTTCTTCAATACTCCTCCGTATTTATTTTAGACCCTCGTCTTTGTTCTTTCGACACTCGTCCGTGTTCGATCTCTTTTCCTTCGATCCCCGTCCATATTGATTTTAGACACTTGTCTCTGTTCTTTCGAAACTCGTCCCTGTTCGATCTCTTTTGCTACAATATCTGTCCGTATAGATTTTAGACACTCGTCTTTGTTCTTTTGACACTTGTCTGTGTTCGATCTCTTTTGCTTCAATACCTGTCCTTATTGATTTTAGACACTCGTCTGTATTCTTTCGACACTCGTCCGTGTTCGATCTCTTTTGCTTCTATACACGTCCGTATTGATTTTACACACTCGTCTGTGTTCTTTCGACACTCGTCCGTGTTCGATCTATTTTGCTTCAAGACTAGTCTGTATTAATTTTAGACACTCGTCTGTGTTCTTTCAACACTCATCCGTGTTCGATCTCTTTTGCTTCAATACTCGTCCGTTTTGATTTTAGACACTCGTCTTTGTTCTTTCGACACTCGTCCGTGTTCGATCTCTTTTGCTTCAATACCCGTCCGTATTGATTTTAGACACTCGTCTGTGTTCTTTCGACACTCGACCGTGTTCGATTTCTTTTGCTTCAATATCCGTCCGTATTAATTTTAGACACTCGTCTGTGTTCTTTCGACACTCGTCCGTGTCCGATCTCTTGTGCTTCAATACTCGTCCGTATTGATTTTAGACACTCGTCTGTGTTCTTTCGACACTCGTCCGTGTTCGATCTCTTTTGCTTCAATACTTGTCCGTATTGATTTTAGACACTCGTCTGTGTTCTTTCAACACTCGGCCATGTTCGATCTCTTTTGCTTCAATTCCCGTCCGTATTGATTTTAGACACTCGTCTGTGTTCTTTCGACACTCGTCCGTGTCCGATCTCTTGTGCTTCAATACATGTCCGTATTGATTTTAGAAACTCGTCTAAGTTCGTTCGACACTCGTCCGTGTTCGATCTCTGTAGCTTCAATACACGTCCGTATTGATTGTAGACACTCGTCTGTGTTCTTTCGACATTCGTCTGTGTTCGATCTCTTTTGCTTCTATACCCGTCTGTATTGATTTTAGACACTCGTCTGTGTTCTTTCGACACTCGTCTGTGTTCGATCTCTCTTACTTCAATACTCATCCGTATTGATTTTAGACACTTGTCTGTGTTCTTTCGACACTCGTCCGTGTCCGATCTCTTTTTCTTCAATACCCGTCCGTATTAATTTTAGACACTCGTCTATGTTCTTTTGACACTCGTCCGCGTTTGATCACTTTTGCTTCAATATCCATCCGTATTGATTTTAGACACTCGTCTGTATTCTTTCGACACTCGTCCGTGTTCGATCTCTTTTGCTACAATATCCGTCCGTATTGATTTTAGACACTCGTCTTTGTTCTTTTGACACTCGTCTGTGTTCGATCTCTTTTGCTTTAATACCTGTCCTTATTGATTTTAGACACTCATCTGTATTCTTTCGATACTCGTCCGTGTTCGATCTCTTTTGCTTCAATACACGTCCCTATTGATTTTAGACACTCGTCTGTGTTGTTTCGACACTCGTCCGTGTTCGATCTATTTTGCTTCAATACTAGTCTGTATTAATTTAAGACACTCGTCTGTGTTCTTTCAACACTCATCCGTGTTCGATCTCTTTTGCTTCAATTCCCATCCGTATTGATTTTAGACACTCGCCTGTGTTCTTTTAACACTCATCCGTGTTTGATCTCTTTTTCTTCAATACTCGTCCGTATTTATTTTAGACCCTCGTCTTTGTTCTTTCGACACTCATCCGTGTTCGATCTCTTTTGCTTCAATTCCCATCCGTATTGATTTTAGACACTCGCCAGTGTTCTTTCAACACTCATCCGTGTTTGATCACTTTTTCTTCAATACTCGTCCGTATTTATTTTAGACCCTCGTCTTTGTTCTTTCGACACTCGTCCGTGTTCGATCTCTTTTCCTTCGATCCCCGTCCGTATTGATTTTAGACACTTGTCTCTGTTCTTTCGAAACTCGTCCCTGTTCGATCTCTTTTGCTACAATATCTGTCCGTATAGATTTTAGACACTCGTCTTTGTTCTTTTGACACTCGTCTGTGTTCGATCTCTTTTGCTTCAATACCTGTCCTTATTGATTTTAGACACTCGTCTGTATTCTTTCGACACTCGTCCGTGTTCGATCTCTTTTGCTTCTATACACGTCCGTATTGATTTTACACACTCGTCTGTGTTCTTTCGACACTCGTCCGTGTTCGATATATTTTGCTTCAAGACTAGTCTGTATTAATTTTAGACACTCGTCTGTGTTCTTTCAACACTCATCCGTGTTCGATCTCTTTTGCTTCAATACTCGTCCGTTTTGATTTTAGACACTCGTCTTTGTTCTTTCGACACTCGTCCGTGTTCGATCTCTTTTGCTTCAATACCCGTCCGTATTGATTTTAGACACTCGTCTGTGTTCTTTCGACACTCGACCGTGTTCGATTTCTTTTGCTTCAATATCCGTCCGTATTAATTTTAGACACTCGTCTGTGTTCTTTCGACACTCGTCCGTGTCCGATCTCTTTTGCTTCAATACTCGTCCGTATTGATTTTAGAAACTCGTCTAAGTTCGTTCGACACTCGTCCATGTTCGATCTCTGTAGCTTCAATACACGTCCGTATTGATTGTAGACACTCGTCTGTGTTCTTTCGACATTCGTCTGTGTTCGATCTCTTTTGCTTCTATACCCGTCTGTATTGATTTTAGACACTCGTCTGTGTTCTTTCGACACTCGTCTGTGTTCGATCTCTCTTACTTCAATACTCATCCGTATTGATTTTAGACACTTGTCTGTGTTCTTTCGACACTCGTCCGTGTTCGATCTCTTTTTCTTCAATACCCGTCCGTATTAATTTTAGACACTCGTCTATGTTCTTTTGACACTCGTCCGTGTTTGATCACTTTTGCTTCAATATCCATCCGTATTGATTTTAGACACTCGTCTATATTCTTTCGACACTCGTCGGTGTTCGATATCTTTTGCTTTAATACTAGTCCGTATTGATTTTAGACACTCGTCTGTGTTCTTTCGACACTCGTCCGTGTTCGATCTCTTTTGCTTCAATACTTGTCCGTATTGATTTTAGACACTCGTCTGTGTTCTTTCAACACTCGGCCATGTTCGATCTCTTTTGCTTCAATTCCCGTCCGTATTGATTTTAGACACTCGTCTGTGTTCTTTCGACACTCATCCGTGTTCAATCTCTTTTTCTTCAATACTCCTCCGTATTTATTTTAGACACTCGTCTTTGTTCTTTCGACACTCGTCCGTGTTCGATTTCTTTTCCTTCGATACCCGTCCGTATTGATTTTAGACACTTGTCTGTGTTCTTTCGAAACTCGTCCGTGTTCGATCTCTTTTGCTACAATATCCGTCCGTATTGATTTTAGACACTCGTCTTTGTTCTTTTGACACTCGTCTGTGTTCGATCTCTTTTGCTTTAATACCTGTCCTTATTGATTTTAGACACTCATCTGTATTCTTTCGATACTCGTCCGTGTTCAATCTCTTTTGCTTCAATACACGTCCCTATTGATTTTAGACACTCGTCTGTGTTCTTTCGACACTCGTCCGTGTTCGATCTATTTTGCTTTAATACTAGTCTGTATTAATTTTAGACACTCGTCTGTGTTCTTTCAACACTCGGCCATGTTCGATCTCTTTTGCTTCAATTCCCGTCCGTATTGATTTTAGACACTCGTCTGTGTTCTTTCGACACTCATCCGTGTTCAATCTCTTTTTCTTCAATACTCCTCCGTATTTATTTTAGACACTCGTCTTTGTTCTTTCATCACTCGTCCGTGTTCGATTTCTTTTCCTTCGATACCCGTCCGTATTGATTTTAGACACTTGTCTGTGTTCTTTCGAAACTCGTCCGTGTTCGATCTCTTTTGCTACAATATCCGTCCGTATTGATTTTAGACACTCGTCTTTGTTCTTTTGACACTCGTCTGTGTTCGATCTCTTTTGCTTTAATACCTGTCCTTATTGATTTTAGACACTCATCTGTATTCTTTCGATACTCGTCCGTGTTCAATCTCTTTAGCTTCAATACACGTCCCTATTGATTTTAGACACTCGTCTGTGTTCTTTCGACACTCGTCCGTGTTCGATCTATTTTGCTTTAATACTAGTCTGTATTAATTTTAGACACTCGTCTGTGTTCTTTCAACACTCATCCGTGTTCGATCTCTTTTGCTTCAATTCCCATCCGTATTGATTTTAGACACTCGCCTGTGTTCTTTCTACACTTATCCGTGTTTGATCTCTTTTTCTTCAATACTCGTCCGTATTTATTTTAGACCCTCGTCTTTGTTCTTTCGACACTCATCCGTGTTCGATCTCTTTTGCTTCAATTCCCATCCGTATTGATTTTAGACACTCGCCTGTGTTCTTTCAACACTCATCTGTGTTTGATCTCTTTTTCTTCAATACTCGTCCGTATTTATTTTAGACCCTCGTCTTTGTTCTTTCGACACTCGTCCGTGTTCGATCTCTTTTCCTTCGATCCCCGTCCGTATTGATTTTAGACACTTGTCTCTGTTCTTTCGAAACTCGTCCCTGTTCGATCTCTTTTGCTATAATATCTGTCCGTATAGATTTTAGACACTCGTCTTTGTTCTTTTGACACTCGTCTGTGTTCGATCTCTTTTGCTTCAATACCTGTCCTTATTGATTTTAGACACTCGTCTGTATTCTTTCGACACTCGTCCGTGTTCGATCTCTTTTGCTTCTATACACGTCCGTATTGATTTTACACACTCGTCTGTGTTCTTTCGACACTCGTCCGTGTTCGATCTATTTTGCTTCAAGACTAGTCTGTATTAATTTTAGACACTCGTCTGTGTTCTTTCAACACTCATCCGTGTTCGATCTCTTTTGCTTCAATACTCGTCCGTTTTGATTTTAGACACTCGTCTTTGTTCTTTCGACACTCGTCCGTGTTCGATCTCTTTTGCTTCAATACCCGTCCGTATTGATTTTAGACACTCGTCTGTGTTCTTTCGACACTCGGCCGTGTTCGATTTCTTTTGCTTCAATATCCGTCCGTATTAATTTTAGACACTCGTCTGTGCTCTTTCGACACTCGTCCGTGTCCGATCTCTTTTGCTTCAATACTCGTCCGTATTGATTTTAGAAACTCGTCTAAGTTCGTTCGACACTCGTCCATGTTCGATCTCTGTAGCTTCAATACACGTCCGTATTGATTGTAGACACTCGTCTGTGTTCTTTCGACATTCGTCTGTGTTCGATCTCTTTTGCTTCTATACCCGTCTGTATTGATTTTAGACACTCGTCTGTGTTCTTTCGACACTCGTCCGTGTTCGATCTATTTTGCTTCAATACTAGTCTGTATTAATTTTAGACACTCGTCTGTGTTCTTTCAACACTCATCCATCCGTGTTCGATCTCTTTTGCTTCAATTCCCATCCGTATTGATTTTAGACACTCGCCTGTGTTCTTTCAACACTCATCCGTGTTTGATCTCTTTTTCTTCAATACTCGTCCGTATTTATTTTAGACACTCGTCTTTGTTCTTTCGACACTCGTCCGTGTTCGATCTCTTTTCCTTCGATCCCCGTCCCTATTGATTTTAGACACTTGTCTGTGTTCTTTCGAAACTCGTCCCTGTTCGATCTCTTTTGCTACAATATCTGTCCGTATTGATTTTAGACACTCGTCTTTGTTCTTTTGACACTCGTCCGTGTTCGATCTCTTTTGCTTTAATACCTGTCCTTATTGATTTTAGACACTCATCTGTATTCTTTCGATACTCGTCCGTGTTCGATCTCTTTTGCTTCAATACACGTCCCTATTGATTTTAGACACTCGTCTGTGTTCTTTCGACACTCGTCCGTGTTCGATCTATTTTGCTTCAATACTAGTCTGTATTAATTTTAGACACTCGTCTGTGTTCTTTCAACACTCATCCGTGTTCGATCTCTTTTGCTTCAATTCCGATCCGTATTGATTTTAGAAACTCGCCTGTGTTCTTTCGACACTCATCTGTGTTCGATCTCTTTTGCTTCAATACTCGTCCGTTTTGATTTTAGACACTCGTCTTTGTTCTTTCGACACTCGTCCGTGTTCGATCTCTTTGGCTTCAATACCCGTCCGTATTGATTTTAGACACTCGTCTGTGTACTTTCGACACTCGGCCGTGTTCGATTTCTTTTGCTTCAATATCCATCCGTATTAATTTTAGACACTCGTCTGTGTTCTTTCGACACTCGTCCGTGTCCGATCTCTTTTGCTTCAATACTCGTCCGTATTGATTTTAGAAACTCGTCTAAGTTCGTTCGACACTCGTCCATGTTCGATCTCTGTAGCTTCAATACACGTCCGTATTGATTATAGACACTCGTCTGTGTTCTTTAGACATTCGTCTGTGTTCGATCTCTTTTGCTTCTATACCCGTCTGTATTGATTTTAGACACTCGTCTGTGTTCTTTCGACACTCGTCCGTGTTCGATCTCTCTTACTTCAATACTCATCCGTATTGATTTTAGACACTTGTCTGTGTTCTTTCGACACTCGTCCGCGTTCGATCTCTTTTTCTTCAATACCCGTCCGTATTAATTTTAGACACTCGTCTATGTCCTTTTGACACTCGTCCGTGTTTGATCACTTTTGCTTCAATATCCATCCGTATTGATTTTAGACACTCGTCTGTATTCTTTCGACACTCGTCGGTGTTCGATATCTTTTGCTTTAATACTAGTCCGTATTGATTTTAGACACTTGTCTGTGTTCTTTCGAAACTCGTCCGTGTTCGATCTCTTTTGCTACAATATCCGTCCGTATTGATTTTAGACACTCGTCTTTATTCTTTTGACACTCGTCTGTGTTCGATCTCTTTTGCTTTAATACCTGTCCTTATTGATTTTAGACACTCATCTGTATTCTTTCGATACTCGTCCGTGTTCAATCTCTTTTGCTTCAATACACGTCCCTATTGATTTTAGACACTCGTCTGTGTTCTTTCGACACTCGTCCGTGTTCGATCTATTTTGCTTTAATACTAGTCTGTATTAATTTTAGACACTCGTCTGTGTTCTTTCAACACTCATCCGTGTTCGATCTCTTTTGCTTCAATTCCCATCCGTATTGATTTTAGACACTCGCCTGTGTTCTTTCTACACTCATCCGTGTTTGATCTCTTTTTCTTCAATACTCGTCCGTATTTATTTTAGACCCTCGTCTTTGTTCTTTCGACACTCATCCGTGTTCGATCTCTTTTGCTTCAATTCCCATCCGTATTGATTTTAGACACTCGCCTGTGTTCTTTCAACACTCATCTGTGTTTGATCTCTTTTTCTTCAATACTCGTCCGTATTTATTTTAGACCCTCGTCTTTGTTCTTTCGACACTCGTCCGTGTTCGATCTCTTTTCCTTCGATCCCCGTCCGTATTGATTTTAGACACTTGTCTCTGTTCTTTCGAAACTCGTCCCTGTTCGATCTCTTTTGCTATAATATCTGTCCGTATAGATTTTAGACACTCATCTTTGTTCTTTTGACACTCGTCTGTGTTCGATCTCTTTTGCTTCAATACCTGTCCTTATTGATTTTAGACACTCGTCTGTATTCTTTCGACATTCGTCCGTGTTCGATCTCTTTTGCTTCTATACACGTCCGTATTGATTTTACACACTCGTCTGTGTTCTTTCGACACTCGTCCGTGTTCGATCTATTTTGCTTCAAGACTAGTCTGTATTAATTTTAGCCACTCGTCTGTGTTCTTTCAACACTCATCCGTGTTCGATCTCTTTTGCTTCAATACTCGTCCGTTTTGATTTTAGACACTCGTCTGTGTTCTTTCGACACTCGTCCGTGTCCGATCTCTTTTGCTTCAATACTCGTCCGTATTGATTTTAGAAACTCGTCTAAGTTCGTTCGACACTCGTCCATGATCGATCTCTGTAGCTTCAATACACGTCCGTATTGATTATAGACACTCGTCTGTGTTCTTTCGACATTCGTCTGTGTTCGATCTCTTTTGCTTCTATACCCGTCTGTATTGATTTT
Source organism: Lathyrus tuberosus (assembly GCA_022829125.1). Classification (NCBI taxonomy): domain Eukaryota; kingdom Viridiplantae; phylum Streptophyta; class Magnoliopsida; order Fabales; family Fabaceae; genus Lathyrus; species Lathyrus tuberosus. The sequence goes on from JALAZF010000038.1 coordinate 13,677,758, forward strand.
AGACACTCGTCTGTGTTCTTTCGACACTCGTCCGTGTTCGATCTCTCTTACTTCAATACTCATCCGTATTGATTTTAGACACTTGTCTGTGTTCTTTCGACACTCGTCCGTGTTCGATCTCTTTTTCTTCAATACCCGTCCGTATTAATTTTAGACACTCGTCTATGTTCTTTTGACACTCGTCCGTGTTTGATCACTTTTGCTTCAATATCCATCCGTATTGATTTTAGACACTAGTCTGTATTCTTTCGACACTCGTCGGTGTTCGATCTCTTTTGCTTCAATACTAGTCCGTTTTGATTTTAGACACTCGTCTGTGTTCTTTCGACACTCGTCCGTGTCCGATCTCTTTTGCTTCAATACTCGTCCGTATTGATTTTAGAAACTCGTCTAAGTTCGTTCGACACTCGTCCATGTTCGATCTCTGTAGCTTCAATACACGTCCGTATTGATTATAGACACTCGTCTGTGTTCTTTCGACATTCGTCTGTGTTCGATCTCTTTTGCTTCTATACCCGTCTGTATTGATTTTAGACACTCGTCTGTGTTCTTTCGACACTCGTCCGTGTTCGATCTCTCTTACTTCAATACTCATCCGTATTGATTTTAGACACTTGTCTGTGTTCTTTCGACACTCGTCCGTGTTCGATCTCTTTTGCTTCAATACTCGTCCGTTTTGATTTTAGACACTCGTCTTTGTTCTTTCGACACTCGTCCGTGTTCGATCTCTTTGGCTTCAATACCCGTCCGTATTGATTTTAGACACTCGTCTGTGTTCTTTCGACACTCGGCCGTGTTCGATTTCTTTTGCTTCAATATCCATCCGTATTAATTTTAGACACTCGTCTGTGTTCTTTCGACACTCGTCCGTGTCCGATCTCTTTTGCTTCAATACTCGTCCGTATTGATTTTAGAAACTCGTCTAAGTTCGTTCGACACTCGTCCATGTTCGATCTCTGTAGCTTCAATACACGTCCGTATTGATTATAGACACTCGTCTGTGTTCTTTAGACATTCGTCTGTGTTCGATCTCTTTTGCTTCTATACCCGTCTGTATTGATTTTAGACACTCGTCTGTGTTCTTTCGACACTCGTCCGTGTTCGATCTCTCTTACTTCAATACTCATCCGTATTGATTTTAGACACTTGTCTGTGTTCTTTCGAAACTCGTCCGTGTTCGATCTCTTTTGCTACAATATCCGTCCGTATTGATTTTAGACACTCGTCTTTGTTCTTTTGACACTCGTCTGTGTTCGATCTCTTTTGCTTTAATACCTGTCCTTATTGATTTTAGACACTCATCTGTATTCTTTCGATACTCGTCCGTGTTCAATCTCTTTTGCTTCAATACACGTCCCTATTGATTTTAGACACTCGTCTGTGTTCTTTCGACACTCGTCCGTGTTCGATCTATTTTGCTTTAATACTAGTCTGTATTAATTTTAGACACTCGTCTGTGTTCTTTCAACACTCATCCGTGTTCGATCTCTTTTGCTTCAATTCCCATCCGTATTGATTTTAGACACTCGCCTGTGTTCTTTCTACACTCATCCGTGTTTGATCTCTTTTTCTTCAATACTCGTCCGTATTTATTTTAGACCCTCGTCTTTGTTCTTTCGACACTCATCCGTGTTCGATCTCTTTTGCTTCAATTCCCATCCGTATTGATTTTAGACACTCGCCTGTGTTCTTTCAACACTCATCTGTGTTTGATCTCTTTTTCTTCAATACTCGTCCGTATTTATTTTAGACCCTCGTCTTTGTTCTTTCGACACTCGTCCGTGTTCGATCTCTTTTCCTTCGATCCCCGTCCGTATTGATTTTAGACACTTGTCTCTGTTCTTTCGAAACTCGTCCCTGTTCGATCTCTTTTGCTATAATATCTGTCCGTATAGATTTTAGACACTCATCTTTGTTCTTTTGACACTCGTCTGTGTTCGATCTCTTTTGCTTCAATACCTGTCCTTATTGATTTTAGACACTCGTCTGTATTCTTTCGACATTCGTCCGTGTTCGATCTCTTTTGCTTCTATACACGTCCGTATTGATTTTACACACTCGTCTGTGTTCTTTCGACACTCGTCCGTGTTCGATCTATTTTGCTTCAAGACTAGTCTGTATTAATTTTAGCCACTCGTCTGTGTTCTTTCAACACTCATCCGTGTTCGATCTCTTTTGCTTCAATACTCGTCCGTTTTGATTTTAGACACTCGTCTGTGTTCTTTCGACACTCGTCCGTGTCCGATCTCTTTTGCTTCAATACTCGTCCGTATTGATTTTAGAAACTCGTCTAAGTTCGTTCGACACTCGTCCATGTTCGATCTCTGTAGCTTCAATACACGTCCGTATTGATTATAGACACTCGTCTGTGTTCTTTCGACATTCGTCTGTGTTCGATCTCTTTTGCTTCTATACCCGTCTGTATTGATTTTAGACACTCGTCTGTGTTCTTTCGACACTCGTCCGTGTTCGATCTCTCTTACTTCAATACTCATCCGTATTGATTTTAGACACTTGTCTGTGTTCTTTCGACACTCGTCCGTGTTCGATCTCTTTTTCTTCAATACCCGTCCGTATTAATTTTAGACACTCGTCTATGTTCTTTTGACACTCGTCCGTGTTTGATCACTTTTGCTTCAATATCCATCCGTATTGATTTTAGACACTAGTCTGTATTCTTTCGACACTCGTCGGTGTTCGATCTCTTTTGCTTCAATACTCGTCCGTTTTGATTTTAGACACTCGTCTGTGTTCTTTCGACACTCGTCCGTGTCCGATCTCTTTTGCTTCAATACTCGTCCGTATTGATTTTAGAAACTCGTCTAAGTTCGTTCGACACTCGTCCATGTTCGATCTCTGTAGCTTCAATACACATCCGTATTGATTATAGACACTCGTCTGTGTTCTTTCGACATTCGTCTGTGTTCGATCTCTTTTGCTTCTATACCCGTCTGTATTGATTTTAGACACTCGTCTGTGTTCTTTCGACACTCGTCCGTGTTCGATCTCTCTTACTTCAATACTCATCCGTATTGATTTTAGACACTTGTCTGTGTTCTTTCGACACTCGTCCGTGTTCGATCTCTTTTTCTTCAATACCCGTCCGTATTAATTTTAGACACTCGTCTATGTTCTTTTGACACTCGTCCGTGTTTGATCACTTTTGCTTCAATATCCATCCGTATTGATTTTAGACACTCGTCTGTATTCTTTCGACACTCGTCGGTGTTCGATATCTTTTGCTTTAATACTAGTCCGTATTGATTTTAGACACTTGTCTGTGTTCTTTCGAAACTCGTCCGTGTTCGATCTCTTTTGCTACAATATCCGTCCGTATTGATTTTAGACACTCGTCTTTGTTCTTTTGACACTCGTCTGTGTTCGATCTCTTTTGCTTTAATACCTGTCCTTATTGATTTTAGACACTCATCTGTATTCTTTCGATACTCGTCCGTGTTCAATCTCTTTTGCTTCAATACACGTCCCTATTGATTTTAGACACTCGTCTGTGTTCTTTTGACACTCGTCCGTGTTCGATCTATTTTACTTTAATACTAGTCTGTATTAATTTTAGACACTCGTCTGTGTTCTTTCAACACTCATCCGTGTTCGATCTCTTTTGCTTCAATTCCCATCCGTATTGATTTTAGACACTCGCCTGTGTTCTTTCTACACTCATCCGTGTTTGATCTCTTTTTCTTCAATACTCGTCCGTATTTATTTTAGACCCTCGTCTTTGTTCTTTCGACACTCATCCGTGTTCGATCTCTTTTGCTTCAATTCCCATCCGTATTGATTTTAGACACTCGCCTGTGTTCTTTCAACACTCATCTGTGTTTGATCTCTTTTTCTTCAATACTCGTCCGTATTTATTTTAGACACTCGTCTTTGTTCTTTCGACACTCGTCCGTGTTCGATCTCTTTTCCTTCGATCCCCGTCCGTATTGATTTTAGACACTTGTCTCTGTTCTTTCGAAACTCGTCCCTGTTCGATCTCTTTTGCTATAATATCTGTCCGTATAGATTTTAGACACTCATCTTTGTTCTTTTGACACTCGTCTGTGTTCGATCTCTTTTGCTTCAATACCTGTCCTTATTGATTTTAGACACTCGCCTGTATTCTTTCGACACTCGTCCGTGTTCGATCTCTTTTGCTTCTATACACGTCCGTATTGATTTTACACACTCGTCTGTGTTCTTTCGACACTCGTCCGTGTTCGATCTATTTTGCTTCAAGACTAGTCTGTATTAATTTTAGCCACTCGTCTGTGTTCTTTCAACACTCATCCGTGTTCGATCTCTTTTGCTTCAATACTCGTCCGTTTTGATTTTAGACACTCGTCTGTGTTCTTTCGACACTCGTCCGTGTCCGATCTCTTTTGCTTCAATACTCGTCCGTATTGATTTTAGAAACTCGTCTAAGTTCGTTCGACACTCGTCCATGTTCGATCTCTGTAGCTTCAATACACGTCCGTATTGATTATAGACACTCGTCTGTGTTCTTTCGACATTCGTCTGTGTTCGATCTCTTTTGCTTCTATACCCGTCTGTATTGATTTTAGACACTCGTCTGTGTTCTTTCGACACTCGTCCGTGTTCGATCTCTCTTACTTCAATACTCATCCGTATTGATTTTAGACACTCGCCTGTGTTCTTTCAACACTCATCTGTGTTTGATCTCTTTTTCTTCAATACTCGTCCGTATTTATTTTAGACCCTCGTCTTTGTTCTTTCGACACTCGTCCGTGTTCGATCTCTTTTCCTTCGATCCCCGTCCGTATTGATTTTAGACACTTGTCTCTGTTCTTTCGAAACTCGTCCCTGTTCGATCTCTTTTGCTATAATATCTGTCCGTATAGATTTTAGACACTCATCTTTGTTCTTTTGACACTCGTCTGTGTTCGATCTCTTTTTCTTCAATACCTGTCCTTATTGATTTTAGACACTCGTCTGTATTCTTTCGACACTCGTCCGTGTTCGATCTCTTTTGCTTCTATACACGTCCGTATTGATTTTACACACTCGTCTGTGTTCTTTCGACACTCGTCCGTGTTCGATCTATTTTGCTTCAAGACTAGTCTGTATTAATTTTAGACACTCGTCTGTGTTCTTTCAACACTCATCCGTGTTCGATCTCTTTTGCTTCAATACTCGTCCGTTTTGATTTTAGACACTCGTCTTTGTTCTTTCGACACTCGTCCGTGTTCGATCTCTTTTGCTTCAATACCCGTCCGTATTGATTTTAGACACTCGTCTGTGTTCTTTCGACACTCGGCCGTGTTCGATTTCTTTTGCTTCAATATCCGTCCGTATTAATTTTAGACACTCGTCTGTGCTCTTTCGACACTCGTCCGTGTCCGATCTCTTTTGCTTCAATACTCGTCCGTATTGATTTTAGAAACTCGTCTAAGTTCGTTCGACACTCGTCCATGTTCGATCTCTGTAGCTTCAATACACGTCCGTATTGATTGTAGACACTCGTCTGTGTTCTTTCGACATTCGTCTGTGTTCGATCTCTTTTGCTTCTATACCCGTCTGTATTGATTTTAGACACTCGTTTGTGTTCTTTCGACACTCGTCCGTGTTCGATCTATTTTGCTTCAATACTAGTCTGTATTAATTTTAGACACTCGTCTGTGTTCTTTCAACACTCATCTATCCGTGTTCGATCTCTTTTGCTTCAATTCCCATCCGTATTGATTTTAGACACTCGCCTGTGTTCTTTCAACACTCATCCGTGTTTGATCTCTTTTTCTTCAATACTCGTCCGTATTTATTTTAGACACTCGTCTTTGTTCTTTCGACACTCGTCCGTGTTCGATCTCTTTTCCTTCGATCCCCGTCCGTATTGATTTTAGACACTTGTCTGTGTTCTTTCGAAACTCGTCCCTGTTCGATCTCTTTTGCTACAATATCTGTCCGTATTGATTTTAGACACTCGTCTTTGTTCTTTTGACACTCGTCCGTGTTCGATCTCTTTTGCTTTAATACCTGTCCTTATTGATTTTAGACACTCATCTGTATTCTTTCGATACTCGTCCGTGTTCGATCTCTTTTGCTTCAATACACGTCCCTATTGATTTTAGACACTCGTCTGTGTTCTTTCGACACTCGTCCGTCTTCGATCTATTTTGCTTCAATACTAGTCTGTATTAATTTTAGACACTCGTCTGTGTTCTTTCAACACTCATCCGTGTTCGATCTCTTTTGCTTCAATTCCGATCCGTATTGATTTTAGAAACTCGCCTGTGTTCTTTCGACACTCATCTGTGTTCGATCTCTTTTGCTTCAATACTCGTCCGTTTTGATTTTAGACACTCGTCTTTGTTCTTTCGACACTCGTCCGTGTTCGATCTCTTTGGCTTCAATACCCGTCCGTATTGATTTTAGACACTCGTCTGTGTTCTTTCGACACTCGGCCGTGTTCGATTTCTTTTGCTTCAATATCCGTCCGTATTAATTTTAGACACTCGTCTGTGTTCTTTCGACACTCGTCCGTGTCCGATCTCTTTTGCTTCAATACTCGTCCGTATTGATTTTAGAAACTCGTCTAAGTTCGTTCGACACTCGTCCATGTTCGAACTCTGTAGCTTCAATACACGTCCGTATTGATTATAGACACTCGTCTGTGTTCTTTAGACATTCGTCTGTGTTCGATCTCTTTTGCTTCTATACCCGTCTGTATTGATTTTAGACACTCGTCTGTGTTCTTTCGACACTCGTCCGTGTTCGATCTCTCTTACTTCAATACTCATCCGTATTGATTTTAGACACTTGTCTGTGTTCTTTCGACACTCGTCCGCGTTCGATCTCTTTTTCTTCAATACCCGTCCGTATTAATTTTAGACACTCGTCTATGTTCTTTTGACACTCGTCCGTGTTTGATCACTTTTGCTTCAATATCCATCCGTATTGATTTTAGACACTCTTCTGTATTCTTTCGACACTCGTCGGTGTTCGATATCTTTTGCTTTAATACTAGTCCGTATTGATTTTAGACACTTGTCTGTGTTCTTTCGAAACTCGTCCGTGTTCGATCTCTTTTGCTACAATATCCGTCCGTATTGATTTTAGACACTCGTCTTTGTTCTTTTGACACTCGTCTGTGTTCGATCTCTTTTGCTTTAATACCTGTCCTTATTGATTTTAGACACTCATCTGTATTCTTTCGATACTCGTCCGTGTTCAATCTCTTTTGCTTCAATACACGTCCCTATTGATTTTAGACACTCGTCTGTGTTCTTTCGACACTCGTCCGTGTTCGATCTATTTTGCTTTAATACTAGTCTGTATTAATTTTAGACACTCGTCTGTGTTCTTTCAACACTCATCCGTGTTCGATCTCTTTTGCTTCAATTCCCATCCGTATTGATTTTAGACACTCGCCTGTGTTCTTTCTACACTCATCCGTGTTTGATCTCTTTTTCTTCAATACTCGTCCGTATTTATTTTAGACCCTCGTCTTTGTTCTTTCGACACTCATCCGTGTTCGATCTCTTTTGCTTCAATTCCCATCCGTATTGATTTTAGACACTCGCCTGTGTTCTTTCAACACTCATCTGTGTTTGATCACTTTTTCTTCAATACTCGTCCGTATTTATTTTAGACCCTCGTCTTTGTTCTTTCGACACTCGTCCGTGTTCGATCTCTTTTCCTTCGATCCCCGTCCGTATTGATTTTAGACACTTGTCTCTGTTCTTTCGAAACTCGTCCCTGTTCGATCTCTTTTGCTATAATATCTGTCCGTATAGATTTTAGACACTCGTCTTTGTTCTTTTGACACTCGTCTGTGTTCGATCTCTTTTGCTTCAATACCTGTCCTTATTGATTTTAGACACTCGTCTGTATTCTTTCGACACTCGTCCGTGTTCGATCTCTTTTGCTTCTATACACGTCCGTATTGATTTTACACACTCGTCTGTGTTCTTTCGACACTCGTCCGTGTTCGATCTATTTTGCTTCAAGACTAGTCTGTATTAATTTTAGACACTCGTCTGTGTTCTTTCAACACTCATCCGTGTTCGATCTCTTTTGCTTCAATACTCGTCCGTTTTGATTTTAGACACTCGTCTGTGTTCTTTCGACACTCGTCCGTGTCCGATCTCTTTTGCTTCAATACTCGTCCGTATTGATTTTAGAAACTCGTCTAAGTTCGTTCGACACTCGTCCATGTTCGATCTCTGTAGCTTCAATACACGTCCGTATTGATTATAGACACTCGTCTGTGTTCTTTCGACATTCGTCTGTGTTCGATCTCTTTTGCTTCTATACCCGTCTGTATTGATTTTAGACACTCGTCTGTGTTCTTTCGACACTCGTCCGTGTTCGATCTCTCTTACTTCAATACTCATCCGTATTGATTTTAGACACTTGTCTGTGTTCTTTCGACACTCGTCCGTGTTCGATCTCTTTTTCTTCAATACCCGTCCGTATTAATTTTAGACACTCGTCTATGTTCTTTTGACACTCGTCCGTGTTTGATCACTTTTGCTTCAATATCCATCCGTATTGATTTTAGACACTCGTCTGTATTCTTTCGACACTCGTCGGTGTTCGATATCTTTTGCTTTAATACTAGTCCGTATTGATTTTAGACACTTGTCTGTGTTCTTTCAAAACTCGTCCGTGTTCGATCTCTTTTGCTACAATATCCGTCCGTATTGATTTTAGACACTCGTCTTTGTTCTTTTGACACTCGTCTGTGTTCGATCTCTTTTGCTTTAATACCTGTCCTTATTGATTTTAGACACTCATCTGTATTCTTTCGATACTCGTCCGTGTTCAATCTCTTTTGCTTCAATACACGTCCCTATTGATTTTAGACACTCGTCTGTGTTCTTTCGACACTCGTCCGTGTTCGATCTATTTTGCTTTAATACTAGTCTGTATTAATTTTAGACACTCGTCTGTGTTCTTTCAACACTCATCCGTGTTCGGTCTCTTTTGCTTCAATTCCCATCCGTATTGATTTTAGACACTCGCCTGTGTTCTTTCTACACTCATCCGTGTTTGATCTCTTTTTCTTCAATACTCGTCTGTATTTATTTTAGACCCTCGTCTTTGTTCTTTCGACACTCATCCGTGTTCGATCTCTTTTGCTTCAATTCCCATCCGTATTGATTTTAGACACTCGCCTGTGTTCTTTCAACACTCATCTGTGTTTGATCTCTTTTTCTTCAATACTCGTCCGTATTTATTTTAGACCCTCGTCTTTGTTCTTTCGACACTCGTCCGTGTTCGATCTCTTTTCCTTCGATCCCCGTCCGTATTGATTTTAGACACTTGTCTCTGTTCTTTCGAAACTCGTCCCTGTTCGATCTCTTTTGCTATAATATCTGTCCGTATAGATTTTAGACACTCGTCTTTGTTCTTTTGACACTCGTCTGTGTTCGATCTCTTTTGCTTCAATACCTGTCCTTATTGATTTTAGACACTCGTCTGTATTCTTTTGACACTCGTCCGTGTTCGATCTCTTTTGCTTCTATACACGTCCGTATTGATTTTACACACTCGTCTGTGTTCTTTCGACACTCGTCCGTGTTCGATCTATTTTGGTTCAAGACTAGTCTGTATTAATTTTAGACACTCGTCTGTGTTCTTTCAACACTCATCCGTGTTCGATCTCTTTTGCTTCAATACTCGTCCGTTTTGATATTAGACACTCGTCTTTGTTCTTTCGACACTCGTCCGTGTTCGATCTCTTTTGCTTCAATACTCGTCCGTATTGATTTTAGAAACTCGTCTAAGTTCGTTCGACACTCGTCCATGTTCGATCTCTGTAGCTTCAATACACGTCCGTATTGATTGTAGACACTCGTCTGTGTTCTTTCGACATTCGTCTGTGTTCGATCTCTTTTGCTTCTATACCCGTCTGTATTGATTTTAGACACTCGTCTGTGTTCTTTCGACACTCGTCCGTGTTCGATCTATTTTGCTTCAATACTAGTCTGTATTAATTTTAGACACTCGTCTGTGTTCTTTCGACACTCTTCCCTGTTCGATCTCTTTTGCTACAATATCTGTCCGTATTGATTTTAGACACTCGTCTTTGTTCTTTTGACACTCGTCTGTGTTCGATCTCTTTTGCTTTAATACCTGTCCTTATTGATTTTAGACACTCATCTGTATTCTTTCGATACTCGTCCGTGTTCAATCTCTTTTGCTTCAATACACGTCCCTATTGATTTTAGACACTCGTCTGTGTTCTTTCGACACTCGTCCGTGTTCGATCTATTTTGCTTTAATACTAGTCTGTATTAATTTTAGACACTCGTCTGTGTTCTTTCAACACTCATCCGTGTTCGATCTCTTTTGCTTCAATTCCCATCCGTATTGATTTTAGACACTCGCCTGTGTTCTTTCAACACTCATCTGTGTTTGATCTCTTTTTCTTCAATACTCGTCCGTATTTATTTTAGACCCTCGTCTTTGTTCTTTCGACACTCGTCCGTGTTCGATCTCTTTTCCTTCGATCCCCGTCCGTATTGATTTTAGACACTTGTCTCTGTTCTTTCGAAACTCGTCCCTGTTCGATCTCTTTTGCTATAATATCTGTCCGTATAGATTTTAGACACTCGTCTTTGTTCTTTTGACACTCGTCTGTGTTCGATCTCTTTTGCTTCAATACCTGTCCTTATTGATTTTAGACACTCGTCTGTATTCTTTTGACACTCGTCCGTGTTCGATCTCTTTTGCTTCTATACACGTCCGTATTGATTTTACACACTCGTCTGTGTTCTTTCGACACTCGTCCGTGTTCGATCTATTTTGGTTCAAGACTAGTCTGTATTAATTTTAGACACTCGTCTGTGTTCTTTCAACACTCATCCGTGTTCGATCTCTTTTGCTTCAATACTCGTCCGTTTTGATATTAGACACTCGTCTTTGTTCTTTCGACACTCGTCCGTGTTCGATCTCTTTTGCTTCAATACTCGTCCGTATTGATTTTAGAAACTCGTCTAAGTTCGTTCGACACTCGTCCATGTTCGATCTCTGTAGCTTCAATACACGTCCGTATTGATTGTAGACACTCGTCTGTGTTCTTTCGACATTCGTCTGTGTTCGATCTCTTTTGCTTCTATACCCGTCTGTATTGATTTTAGACACTCGTCTGTGTTCTTTCGACACTCGTCCGTGTTCGATCTATTTTGCTTCAATACTAGTCTGTATTAATTTTAGACACTCGTCTGTGTTCTTTCGACACTCGTCCCTGTTCGATCTCTTTTGCTACAATATCTGTCCGTATTGATTTTAGACACTCGTCTTTGTTCTTTTGACACTCGTCTGTGTTCGATCTCTTTTGCTTTAATACCTGTCCTTATTGATTTTAGACACTCATCTGTATTCTTTCGATACTCGTCCGTGTTCAATCTCTTTTGCTTCAATACACGTCCCTATTGATTTTAGACACTCGTCTGTGTTCTTTCGACACTCGTCCGTGTTCGATCTATTTTGCTTTAATACTAGTCTGTATTAATTTTAGACACTCGTCTGTGTTCTTTCAACACTCATCCGTGTTCGATCTCTTTTGCTTCAATTCCCATCCGTATTGATTTTAGACACTCGCCTGTGTTCTTTCTACACTCATCCGTGTTTGATCTCTTTTTCTTCAATACTCGTCCGTATTTATTTTAGACCCTCGTCTTTGTTCTTTCGACACTCATCCGTGTTCGATCTCTTTTGCTTCAATTCCCATCCGTATTGATTTTAGACACTCGCCTGTGTTCTTTCAACACTCATCTGTGTTTGATCTCTTTTTCTTCAATACTCGTCCGTATTTATTTTAGACCCTCGTCTTTGTTCTTTTGACACTCGTCCGTGTTCGATCTCTTTTCCTTCGATCCCCGTCCGTATTGATTTTAGACACTTGTCTCTGTTCTTTCGAAACTCGTCCCTGTTCGATCTCTTTTGCTATAATATCTGTCCGTATAGATTTTAGACACTCGTCTTTGTTCAATTGACACTCGTCTGTGTTCGATCTCTTTTGCTTCAATACCTGTCCTTATTGATTTTAGACACTCGTCTGTATTCTTTCGACACTCGTCCGTGTTCGATCTCTTTTGCTTCTATACACGTCCGTATTGATTTTACACACTCGTCTGTGTTCTTTCGACACTCGTCCGTGTTCGATCTATTTTGCTTCAAGACTAGTCTGTATTAATTTTAGACACTCGTCTGTGTTCTTTCAACACTCATCCGTGTTCGATCTCTTTTGCTTCAATACTCGTCCGTTTTGATTTTAGACACTCGTCTGTGTTCTTTCGACACTCGTCCGTGTCCGATCTCTTTTGCTTCAATACTCGTCCGTATTGATTTTAGAAACTCGTCTAAGTTCGTTCGACACTCGTCCATGTTCGATCTCTGTAGCTTCAATACACGTCCGTATTGATTATAGACACTCGTCTGTGTTCTTTCGACATTCGTCTGTGTTCGATCTCTTTTGCTTCTATACCCGTCTGTATTGATTTTAGACACTCGTCTGTGTTCTTTCGACACTCGTCCGTGTTCGATCTCTCTTACTTCAATACTCATCCGTATTGATTTTAGACACTTGTCTGTGTTCTTTCGACACTCGTCCGTGTTCGATCTCTTTTTCTTCAATACCCGTCCGTATTAATTTTAGACACTCGTCTATGATCTTTTGACACTCGTCCGTGTTTGATCACTTTTGCTTCAATATCCATCCGTATTGATTTTAGACACTCGTCTGTATTCTTTCGACACTCGTCGGTGTTCGATATCTTTTGCTTTAATACTAGTCCGTATTGATTTTAGACACTTGTCTGTGTTCTTTCGAAACTCGTCCGTGTTCGATCTCTTTTGCTACAATATCCGTCCGTATTGATTTTAGACACTCGTCTTTGTTCTTTTGACACTCGTCTGTGTTCGATCTCTTTTGCTTTAATACCTGTCCTTATTGATTTTAGACACTCATCTGTATTCTTTCGATACTCGTCCGTGTTCAATCTCTTTTGCTTCAATACACGTCCCTATTGATTTTAGACACTCGTCTGTGTTCTTTCGACACTCGTCCGTGTTCGATCTATTTTGCTTTAATACTAGTCTGTATTAATTTTAGACACTCGTCTGTGTTCTTTCAACACTCATCCGTGTTCGGTCTCTTTTGCTTCAATTCCCATCCGTATTGATTTTAGACACTCGCCTGTGTTCTTTCTACACTCATCCGTGTTTGATCTCTTTTTCTTCAATACTCGTCTGTATTTATTTTAGACCCTCGTCTTTGTTCTTTCGACACTCATCCGTGTTCGATCTCTTTTGCTTCAATTCCCATCCGTATTGATTTTAGACACTCGCCTGTGTTCTTTCAACACTCATCTGTGTTTGATCTCTTTTTCTTCAATACTCGTCCGTATTTATTTTAGACCCTCGTCTTTGTTCTTTCGACACTCATCCGTGTTCGATCTCTTTTGCTTCAATTCCCATCCGTATTGATTTTAGACACTCGCCTGTGTTCTTTCAACACTCATCTGTGTTTGATCTCTTTTTCTTCAATACTCGTCCGTATTTATTTTAGACCCTCGTCTTTGTTCTTTCGACACTCGTCCGTGTTCGATCTCTTTTCCTTCGATCCCCGTCCGTATTGATTTTAGACACTTGTCTCTGTTCTTTCGAAACTCGTCCCTGTTCGATCTCTTTTGCTATAATATCTGTCCGTATAGATTTTAGACACTCGTCTTTGTTCTTTTGACACTCGTCTGTGTTCGATCTCTTTTGCTTCAATACCTGTCCTTATTGATTTTAGACACTCGTCTGTATTCTTTTGACACTCGTCCGTGTTCGATCTCTTTTGCTTCTATACACGTCCGTATTGATTTTACACACTCGTCTGTGTTCTTTCGACACTCGTCCGTGTTCGATCTATTTTGCTTCAAGACTAGTCTGTATTAATTTTAGACACTCGTCTGTGTTCTTTCAACACTCATCCGTGTTCGATCTCTTTTGCTTCAATACTCGTCCGTTTTGATATTAGACACTCGTCTTTGTTCTTTCGACACTCGTCCGTGTTCGATCTCTTTTGCTTCAATACTCGTCCGTATTGATTTTAGAAACTCGTCTAAGTTCGTTCGACACTCGTCCATGTTCGATCTCTGTAGCTTCAATACACGTCCGTATTGATTGTAGACACTCGTCTGTGTTCTTTCGACATTCGTCTGTGTTCGATCTCTTTTGCTTCTATACCCGTCTGTATTGATTTTAGACACTCGTCTGTGTTCTTTCGACACTCGTCCGTGTTCGATCTATTTTGCTTCAATACTAGTCTGTATTAATTTTAGACACTCGTCTGTGTTCTTTCGACACTCGTCCCTGTTCGATCTCTTTTGCTACAATATCTGTCCGTATTGATTTTAGACACTCGTCTTTGTTCTTTTGACACTCGTCTGTGTTCGATCTCTTTTGCTTTAATACCTGTCCTTATTGATTTTTGACACTCATCTGTATTCTTTCGATACTCGTCCGTGTTCAATCTCTTTTGCTTCAATACACGTCCCTATTGATTTTAGACACTCGTCTGTGTTCTTTCGACACTCATCCGTGTTCGATCTATTTTGCTTTAATACTAGTCTGTATTAATTTTAGACACTCGTCTGTGTTCTTTCAACACTCATCCGTGTTCGATCTCTTTTGCTTCAATTCCCATCCGTATTGATTTTAGACACTCGCCTGTGTTCTTTCTACACTCATCCGTGTTTGATCTCTTTTTCTTCAATACTCGTCCGTATTTATTTTAGACCCTCGTCTTTGTTCTTTCGACACTCATCCGTGTTCGATCTCTTTTGCTTCAATTCCCATCCGTATTGATTTTAGACACTCGCCTGTGTTCTTTCAACACTCATCTGTGTTTGATCTCTTTTTCTTCAATACTCGTCCGTATTTATTTTAGACCCTCATCTTTGTTCTTTCGACACTCGTCCGTGTTCGATCTCTTTTCCTTCGATCCCCGTCCGTATTGATTTTAGACACTTGTCTCTGTTCTTTCGAAACTCGTCCCTGTTCGATCTCTTTTGCTATAATATCTGTCCGTATAGATTTTAGACACTCGTCTTTGTTCTTTTGACACTCGTCTGTGTTCGATCTCTTTTGCTTCAATACCTGTCCTTATTGATTTTAGACACTCGTCTGTATTCTTTCGACACTCGTCCGTGTTCGATCTCTTTTGCTTCTATACACGTCCGTATTGATTTTACACACTCGTCTGTGTTCTTTCGACACTCGTCCGTGTTCGATCTATTTTGCTTCAAGACTAGTCTGTATTAATTTTAGACACTCGTCTGTGTTCTTTCAACACTCATCCGTGTTCGATCTCTTTTGCTTCAATACTCGTCCGTTTTGATATTAGACACTCGTCTTTGTTCTTTCGACACTCGTCCGTGTTCGATCTCTTTTGCTTCAATACTCGTCCGTATTGATTTTAGAAACTCGTCTAAGTTCGTTCGACACTCGTCCATGTTCGATCTCTGTAGCTTCAATACACGTCCGTATTGATTGTAGACACTCGTCTGTGTTCTTTCGACATTCGTCTGTGTTCGATCTCTTTTGCTTCTATACCCGTCTGTATTGATTTTAGACACTCGTCTGTGTTCTTTCGACACTCGTCCGTGTTCGATCTATTTTGCTTCAATACTAGTCTGTATTAATTTTAGACACTCGTCTGTGTTCTTTCGACACTCGTCCCTGTTCGATCTCTTTTGCTACAATATCTGTCCGTATTGATTTTAGACACTCGTCTTTGTTCTTTTGACACTCGTCTGTGTTCGATCTCTTTTGCTTTAATACCTGTCCTTATTGATTTTTGACACTCATCTGTATTCTTTCGATACTCGTCCGTGTTCAATCTCTTTTGCTTCAATACACGTCCCTATTGATTTTAGACACTCGTCTGTGTTCTTTCGACACTCATCCGTGTTCGATCTATTTTGCTTTAATACTAGTCTGTATTAATTTTAGACACTCGTCTGTGTTCTTTCAACACTCATCCGTGTTCGATCTCTTTTGCTTCAATTCCCATCCGTATTGATTTTAGACACTCGCCTGTGTTCTTTCTACACTCATCCGTGTTTGATCTCTTTTTCTTCAATACTCGTCCGTATTTATTTTAGACCCTCGTCTTTGTTCTTTCGACACTCATCCGTGTTCGATCTCTTTTGCTTCAATTCCCATCCGTATTGATTTTAGACACTCGCCTGTGTTCTTTCAACACTCATCTGTGTTTGATCTCTTTTTCTTCAATACTCGTCCGTATTTATTTTAGACCCTCATCTTTGTTCTTTCGACACTCGTCCGTGTTCGATCTCTTTTCCTTCGATCCCCGTCCGTATTGATTTTAGACACTTGTCTCTGTTCTTTCGAAACTCGTCCCTGTTCGATCTCTTTTGCTATAATATCTGTCCGTATAGATTTTAGACACTCGTCTTTGTTCTTTTGACACTCGTCTGTGTTCGATCTCTTTTGCTTCAATACCTGTCCTTATTGATTTTAGACACTCGTCTGTATTCTTTCGACACTCGTCCGTGTTCGATCTCTTTTGCTTCTATACACGTCCGTATTGATTTTACACACTCGTCTGTGTTCTTTCGACACTCGTCCGTGTTCGATCTATTTTGCTTCAAGACTAGTCTGTATTAATTTTAGACACTCGTCTGTGTTCTTTCAACACTCATCCGTGTTCGATCTCTTTTGCTTCAATACTCGTCCGTTTTGATTTTAGACACTCGTCTGTGTTCTTTCGACACTCGTCCGTGTCCGATCTCTTTTGCTTCAATACTCGTCCGTATTGATTTTAGAAACTCGTCTAAGTTCGTTCGACACTCGTCCATGTTCGATCTCTGTAGCTTCAATACACGTCCGTATTGATTATAGACACTCGTCTGTGTTCTTTCGACATTCGTCTGTGTTCGATCTCTTTTGCTTCTATACCCGTCTGTATTGATTTTAGACACTCGTCTGTGTTCTTTCGACACTCGTCCGTGTTCGATCTCTCTTACTTCAATACTCATCCGTATTGATTTTAGACACTTGTCTGTGTTCTTTCGACACTCGTCCGTGTTCGATCTCTTTTTCTTCAATACCCGTCCGTATTAATTTTAGACACTCGTCTATGTTCTTTTGACACTCGTCCGTGTTTGATCACTTTTGCTTCAATATCCATCCGTATTGATTTTAGACACTCGTCTGTATTCTTTCGACACTCGTCGGTGTTCGATATCTTTTGCTTTAATACTAGTCCGTATTGATTTTAGACACTTGTCTGTGTTCTTTCGAAACTCGTCCGTGTTCGATCTCTTTTGCTACAATATCCGTCCGTATTGATTTTAGACACTCGTCTTTGTTCTTTTGACACTCGTCTGTGTTCGATCTCTTTTGCTTTAATACCTGTCCTTATTGATTTTAGACACTCATCTGTATTCTTTCGATACTCGTCCGTGTTCAATCTCTTTTGCTTCAATACACGTCCCTATTGATTTTAGACACTCGTCTGTGTTCTTTCGACACTCGTCCGTGTTCGATCTATTTTGCTTTAATACTAGTCTGTATTAATTTTAGACACTCGTCTGTGTTCTTTCAACACTCATCCGTGTTCGGTCTCTTTTGCTTCAATTCCCATCCGTATTGATTTTAGACACTCGCCTGTGTTCTTTCTACACTCATCCGTGTTTGATCTCTTTTTCTTCAATACTCGTCCGTATTTATTTTAGACCCTCGTCTTTGTTCTTTCGACACTCATCCGTGTTCGATCTCTTTTGCTTCAATTCCCATCCGTATTGATTTTAGACACTCGCATGTGTTCTTTCAACACTCATCTGTGTTTGATCTCTTTTTCTTCAATACTCGTCCGTATTTATTTTAGACCCTCGTCTTTGTTCTTTCGACACTCGTCCGTGTTCGATCTCTTTTCCTTCGATCCCCGTCCGTATTGATTTTAGACACTTGTCTCTGTTCTTTCGAAACTCGTCCCTGTTCGATCTCTTTTGCTATAATATCTGTCCGTATAGATTTTAGACACTCGTCTTTGTTCTTTTGACACTCGTCTGTGTTCGATCTCTTTTGCTTCAATACCTGTCCTTATTGATTTTAGACACTCGTCTGTATTCTTTCGACACTCGTCCGTGTTCGATCTCTTTTGCTTCTATACACGTCCGTATTGATTTTACACACTCGTCTGTGTTCTTTCGACACTCGTCCGTGTTCGATCTATTTTGCTTCAAGACTAGTCTGTATTAATTTTAGACACTCGTCTGTGTTCTTTCAACACTCATCCGTGTTCGATCTCTTTTGCTTCAATACTCGTCCGTTTTGATATTAGACACTCGTCTTTGTTCTTTCGACACTCGTCCGTGTTCGATCTCTTTTGCTTCAATACTCGTCCGTATTGATTTTAGAAACTCGTCTAAGTTCGTTCGACACTCGTCCATGTTCGATCTCTGTAGCTTCAATACACGTCCGTATTGATTGTAGACACTCGTCTGTGTTCTTTCGACATTCGTCTGTGTCGATCTCTTTTGCTTCTATACCCGTCTGTATTGATTTTAGACACTCGTCTGTGTTCTTTCGACACTCGTCCGTGTTCGATCTATTTTGCTTCAATACTAGTCTGTATTAATTTTAGACACTCGTCTGTGTTCTTTCGACACTCGTCCCTGTTCGATCTCTTTTGCTACAATATCTGTCCGTATTGATTTTAGACACTCGTCTTTGTTCTTTTGACACTCGTCCGTGTTCGATCTCTTTTGCTTTAATACCTGTCCTTATTGATTTTAGACACTCATCTGTATTCTTTCGATACTCGTCCGTGTTCGATCTCTTTTGCTTCAATACACGTCCCTATTGATTTTAGACACTCGTCTGTGTTCTTTCGACACTCGTCCGTGTTCGATCTATTTTGCTTCAATACTAGTCTGTATTAATTTTAGACACTCGTCTGTGTTCTTTCAACACTCATCCGTGTTCGATCTCTTTTGCTTCAATTCCGATCCGTATTGATTTTAGACACTCGCCTGTGTTCTTTCGACACTCATCTGTGTTCGATCTCTTTTGCTTCAATACTCGTCCGTTTTGATTTTAGACACTCGTCTTTGTTCTTTCGACACTCGTCCGTGTTCGATCTCTTTGGCTTCAATACCCGTCCGTATTGATTTTAGACACTCGTCTGTGTTCTTTCGACACTCGGCCGTGTTCGATTTCTTTTGCTTCAATATCCGTCCGTATTAATTTTAGACACTCGTCTGTGTTCTTTCGACACTCGTCCGTGTCCGATCTCTTTTGCTTCAATACTCGTCCGTATTGATTTTAGAAACTCGTCTAAGTTCGTTCGACACTCGTCCATGTTCGATCTCTGTAGCTTCAATACACGTCCGTATTGATTATAGACACTCGTCTGTGTTCTTTCGACATTCGTCTGTGTTCGATCTCTTTTGCTTCTATACCCGTCTGTATTGATTTTAGACACTCGTCTGTGTTCTTTCGACACTCGTCCGTGTTCGATCTCTCTTACTTCAATACTCATCCGTATTGATTTTAGACACTTGTCTGTGTTCTTTCGACACTCGTCCGTGTTCGATCTCTTTTTCTTCAATACCCGTCCTTATTAATTTTAGACACTCGTCTATGTTCTTTTGACACTCGTCCGTGTTTGATCACTTTTGCTTCAATATCCATCCGTATTGATTTTAGACACTCGTCTGTATTCTTTCGACACTCGTCGGTGTTCGATATCTTTTGCTTTAATACTAGTCCGTATTGATTTTAGACACTCGTCTGTGTTCTTTCAACACTCGTCCGTGTTCGATCTCTTTTGCTTCAATACCTGTCCGTATTGATTTTAGACACTCGTCTGTGTTCTTTCAACACTCGGCCATGTTCGATCTCTTTTGCTTCAATTCCCGTCCGTATTGATTTTAGACACTCGTCTGTGTTCTTTCGACACTCACCCGTGTTCAATCTCTTTTTCTTCAATACTCCTCCGTATTTATTTTAGACACTCGTCTTTGTTCTTTCGACACTAGTCCGTGTTCGATTTCTTTTCCTTCGATACCCGTCCTTATTGATTTTAGACACTTGTCTGTGTTCTTTCGAAACTCGTCCGTGTTCGATCTCTTTTGCTACAATATCTGTCCGTATTGATTTTAGACACTCGTCTTTGTTCTTTTGACACTCGTCTGTGTTCGATCTCTTTTGCTTTAATACCTGTCCTTATTGATTTTAGACACTCATCTGTATTCTTTCGATACTCGTCCGTGTTCAATCTCTTTTGCTTCAATACACGTCCCTATTGATTTTAGACACTCGTCTGTGTTCTTTCGACACTCGTCCGTGTTCGATCTATTTTGCTTTAATACTAGTCTGTATTAATTTTAGACACTCGTCTGTGTTCTTTCAACACTCATCCGTGTTCGGTCTCTTTTGCTTCAATTCCCATCCGTATTGATTTTAGACACTCGCCTGTGTTCTTTCTACACTCATCCGTGTTTGATCTCTTTTTCTTCAATACTCGTCCGTATTTATTTTAGACCCTCGTCTTTGTTCTTTCGACACTCATCCGTGTTCGATCTCTTTTGCTTCAATTCCCATCCGTATTGATTTTAGACACTCGCATGTGTTCTTTCAACACTCATCTGTGTTTGATCTCTTTTTCTTCAATACTCGTCCGTATTTATTTTAGACCCTCGTCTTTGTTCTTTCGACACTCGTCCGTGTTCGATCTCTTTTCCTTCGATCCCCGTCCGTATTGATTTTAGACACTTGTCTCTGTTCTTTCGAAACTCGTCCCTGTTCGATCTCTTTTGCTATAATATCTGTCCGTATAGATTTTAGACACTCGTCTTTGTTCTTTTGACACTCGTCTGTGTTCGATCTCTTTTGCTTCAATACCTGTCCTTATTGATTTTAGACACTCGTCTGTATTCTTTCGACACTCGTCCGTGTTCGATCTCTTTTGCTTCTATACACGTCCGTATTGATTTTACACACTCGTCTGTGTTCTTTCGACACTCGTCCGTGTTCGATCTATTTTGCTTCAAGACTAGTCTGTATTAATTTTAGACACTCGTCTGTGTTCTTTCAACACTCATCCGTGTTCGATCTCTTTTGCTTCAATACTCGTCCGTTTTGATATTAGACACTCGTCTTTGTTCTTTCGACACTCGTCCGTGTTCGATCTCTTTTGCTTCAATACTCGTCCGTATTGATTTTAGAAACTCGTCTAAGTTCGTTCGACACTCGTCCATGTTCGATCTCTGTAGCTTCAATACACGTCCGTATTGATTGTAGACACTCGTCTGTGTTCTTTCGACATTCGTCTGTGTCGATCTCTTTTGCTTCTATACCCGTCTGTATTGATTTTAGACACTCGTCTGTGTTCTTTCGACACTCGTCCGTGTTCGATCTATTTTGCTTCAATACTAGTCTGTATTAATTTTAGACACTCGTCTGTGTTCTTTCGACACTCGTCCCTGTTCGATCTCTTTTGCTACAATATCTGTCCGTATTGATTTTAGACACTCGTCTTTGTTCTTTTGACACTCGTCCGTGTTCGATCTCTTTTGCTTTAATACCTGTCCTTATTGATTTTAGACACTCATCTGTATTCTTTCGATACTCGTCCGTGTTCGATCTCTTTTGCTTCAATACACGTCCCTATTGATTTTAGACACTCGTCTGTGTTCTTTCGACACTCGTCCGTGTTCGATCTATTTTGCTTCAATACTAGTCTGTATTAATTTTAGACACTCGTCTGTGTTCTTTCAACACTCATCCGTGTTCGATCTCTTTTGCTTCAATTCCGATCCGTATTGATTTTAGACACTCGCCTGTGTTCTTTCGACACTCATCTGTGTTCGATCTCTTTTGCTTCAATACTCGTCCGTTTTGATTTTAGACACTCGTCTTTGTTCTTTCGACACTCGTCCGTGTTCGATCTCTTTGGCTTCAATACCCGTCCGTATTGATTTTAGACACTCGTCTGTGTTCTTTCGACACTCGGCCGTGTTCGATTTCTTTTGCTTCAATATCCGTCCGTATTAATTTTAGACACTCGTCTGTGTTCTTTCGACACTCGTCCGTGTCCGATCTCTTTTGCTTCAATACTCGTCCGTATTGATTTTAGAAACTCGTCTAAGTTCGTTCGACACTCGTCCATGTTCGATCTCTGTAGCTTCAATACACGTCCGTATTGATTATAGACACTCGTCTGTGTTCTTTCGACATTCGTCTGTGTTCGATCTCTTTTGCTTCTATACCCGTCTGTATTGATTTTAGACACTCGTCTGTGTTCTTTCGACACTCGTCCGTGTTCGATCTCTCTTACTTCAATACTCATCCGTATTGATTTTAGACACTTGTCTGTGTTCTTTCGACACTCGTCCGTGTTCGATCTCTTTTTCTTCAATACCCGTCCTTATTAATTTTAGACACTCGTCTATGTTCTTTTGACACTCGTCCGTGTTTGATCACTTTTGCTTCAATATCCATCCGTATTGATTTTAGACACTCGTCTGTATTCTTTCGACACTCGTCGGTGTTCGATATCTTTTGCTTTAATACTAGTCCGTATTGATTTTAGACACTCGTCTGTGTTCTTTCAACACTCGTCCGTGTTCGATCTCTTTTGCTTCAATACCTGTCCGTATTGATTTTAGACACTCGTCTGTGTTCTTTCAACACTCGGCCATGTTCGATCTCTTTTGCTTCAATTCCCGTCCGTATTGATTTTAGACACTCGTCTGTGTTCTTTCGACACTCACCCGTGTTCAATCTCTTTTTCTTCAATACTCCTCCGTATTTATTTTAGACACTCGTCTTTGTTCTTTCGACACTAGTCCGTGTTCGATTTCTTTTCCTTCGATACCCGTCCTTATTGATTTTAGACACTTGTCTGTGTTCTTTCGAAACTCGTCCGTGTTCGATCTCTTTTGCTACAATATCTGTCCGTATTGATTTTAGACACTCGTCTTTGTTCTTTTGACACTCGTCTGTGTTCGATCTCTTTTGCTTTAATACCTGTCCTTATTGATTTTTGACACTCATCTGTATTCTTTCGATACTCGTCCGTGTTCAATCTCTTTTGCTTCAATACACGTCCCTATTGATTTTAGACACTCGTCTGTGTTCTTTCGACACTCATCCGTGTTCGATCTATTTTGCTTTAATACTAGTCTGTATTAATTTTAGACACTCGTCTGTGTTCTTTCAACACTCATCCGTGTTCGATCTCTTTTGCTTCAATTCCCATCCGTATTGATTTTAGACACTCGCCTGTGTTCTTTCTACACTCATCCGTGTTTGATCTCTTTTTCTTCAATACTCGTCCGTATTTATTTTAGACCCTCGTCTTTGTTCTTTCGACACTCATCCGTGTTCGATCTCTTTTGCTTCAATTCCCATCCGTATTGATTTTAGACACTCGCCTGTGTTCTTTCTACACTCATCCGTGTTTGATCTCTTTTTCTTCAATACTCGTCCGTATTTATTTTAGACCCTCGTCTTTGTTCTTTCGACACTCATCCGTGTTCGATCTCTTTTGCTTCAATTCCCATCCGTATTGATTTTAGACACTCGCCTGTGTTCTTTCAACACTCATCTGTGTTTGATCTCTTTTTCTTCAATACTCGTCCGTATTTATTTTAGACCCTCATCTTTGTTCTTTCGACACTCGTCCGTGTTCGATCTCTTTTCCTTCGATCCCCGTCCGTATTGATTTTAGACACTTGTCTCTGTTCTTTCGAAACTCGTCCCTGTTCGATCTCTTTTGCTATAATATCTGTCCGTATAGATTTTAGACACTCGTCTTTGTTCTTTTGACACTCGTCTGTGTTCGATCTCTTTTGCTTCAATACCTGTCCTTATTGATTTTAGACACTCGTCTGTATTCTTTCGACACTCGTCCGTGTTCGATCTCTTTTGCTTCTATACACGTCCGTATTGATTTTACACACTCGTCTGTGTTCTTTCGACACTCGTCCGTGTTCGATCTATTTTGCTTCAAGACTAGTCTGTATTAATTTTAGACACTCGTCTGTGTTCTTTCAACACTCATCCGTGTTCGATCTCTTTTGCTTCAATACTCGTCCGTTTTGATTTTAGACACTCGTCTGTGTTCTTTCGACACTCGTCCGTGTCCGATCTCTTTTGCTTCAATACTCGTCCGTATTGATTTTAGAAACTCGTCTAAGTTCGTTCGACACTCGTCCATGTTCGATCTCTGTAGCTTCAATACACGTCCGTATTGATTATAGACACTCGTCTGTGTTCTTTCGACATTCGTCTGTGTTCGATCTCTTTTGCTTCTATACCCGTCTGTATTGATTTTAGACACTCGTCTGTGTTCTTTCGACACTCGTCCGTGTTCGATCTCTCTTACTTCAATACTCATCCGTATTGATTTTAGACACTTGTCTGTGTTCTTTCGACACTCGTCCGTGTTCGATCTCTTTTTCTTCAATACCCGTCCGTATTAATTTTAGACACTCGTCTATGTTCTTTTGACACTCGTCCGTGTTTGATCACTTTTGCTTCAATATCCATCCGTATTGATTTTAGACACTCGTCTGTATTCTTTCGACACTCGTCGGTGTTCGATATCTTTTGCTTTAATACTAGTCCGTATTGATTTTAGACACTTGTCTGTGTTCTTTCGAAACTCGTCCGTGTTCGATCTCTTTTGCTACAATATCCGTCCGTATTGATTTTAGACACTCGTCTTTGTTCTTTTGACACTCGTCTGTGTTCGATCTCTTTTGCTTTAATACCTGTCCTTATTGATTTTAGACACTCATCTGTATTCTTTCGATACTCGTCCGTGTTCAATCTCTTTTGCTTCAATACACGTCCCTATTGATTTTAGACACTCGTCTGTGTTCTTTCGACACTCGTCCGTGTTCGATCTATTTTGCTTTAATACTAGTCTGTATTAATTTTAGACACTCGTCTGTGTTCTTTCAACACTCATCCGTGTTCGGTCTCTTTTGCTTCAATTCCCATCCGTATTGATTTTAGACACTCGCCTGTGTTCTTTCTACACTCATCCGTGTTTGATCTCTTTTTCTTCAATACTCGTCCGTATTTATTTTAGACCCTCGTCTTTGTTCTTTCGACACTCATCCGTGTTCGATCTCTTTTGCTTCAATTCCCATCCGTATTGATTTTAGACACTCGCATGTGTTCTTTCAACACTCATCTGTGTTTGATCTCTTTTTCTTCAATACTCGTCCGTATTTATTTTAGACCCTCGTCTTTGTTCTTTCGACACTCGTCCGTGTTCGATCTCTTTTCCTTCGATCCCCGTCCGTATTGATTTTAGACACTTGTCTCTGTTCTTTCGAAACTCGTCCCTGTTCGATCTCTTTTGCTATAATATCTGTCCGTATAGATTTTAGACACTCGTCTTTGTTCTTTTGACACTCGTCTGTGTTCGATCTCTTTTGCTTCAATACCTGTCCTTATTGATTTTAGACACTCGTCTGTATTCTTTCGACACTCGTCCGTGTTCGATCTCTTTTGCTTCTATACACGTCCGTATTGATTTTACACACTCGTCTGTGTTCTTTCGACACTCGTCCGTGTTCGATCTATTTTGCTTCAAGACTAGTCTGTATTAATTTTAGACACTCGTCTGTGTTCTTTCAACACTCATCCGTGTTCGATCTCTTTTGCTTCAATACTCGTCCGTTTTGATATTAGACACTCGTCTTTGTTCTTTCGACACTCGTCCGTGTTCGATCTCTTTTGCTTCAATACTCGTCCGTATTGATTTTAGAAACTCGTCTAAGTTCGTTCGACACTCGTCCATGTTCGATCTCTGTAGCTTCAATACACGTCCGTATTGATTGTAGACACTCGTCTGTGTTCTTTCGACATTCGTCTGTGTCGATCTCTTTTGCTTCTATACCCGTCTGTATTGATTTTAGACACTCGTCTGTGTTCTTTCGACACTCGTCCGTGTTCGATCTATTTTGCTTCAATACTAGTCTGTATTAATTTTAGACACTCGTCTGTGTTCTTTCGACACTCGTCCCTGTTCGATCTCTTTTGCTACAATATCTGTCCGTATTGATTTTAGACACTCGTCTTTGTTCTTTTGACACTCGTCCGTGTTCGATCTCTTTTGCTTTAATACCTGTCCTTATTGATTTTAGACACTCATCTGTATTCTTTCGATACTCGTCCGTGTTCGATCTCTTTTGCTTCAATACACGTCCCTATTGATTTTAGACACTCGTCTGTGTTCTTTCGACACTCGTCCGTGTTCGATCTATTTTGCTTCAATACTAGTCTGTATTAATTTTAGACACTCGTCTGTGTTCTTTCAACACTCATCCGTGTTCGATCTCTTTTGCTTCAATTCCGATCCGTATTGATTTTAGACACTCGCCTGTGTTCTTTCGACACTCATCTGTGTTCGATCTCTTTTGCTTCAATACTCGTCCGTTTTGATTTTAGACACTCGTCTTTGTTCTTTCGACACTCGTCCGTGTTCGATCTCTTTGGCTTCAATACCCGTCCGTATTGATTTTAGACACTCGTCTGTGTTCTTTCGACACTCGGCCGTGTTCGATTTCTTTTGCTTCAATATCCGTCCGTATTAATTTTAGACACTCGTCTGTGTTCTTTCGACACTCGTCCGTGTCCGATCTCTTTTGCTTCAATACTCGTCCGTATTGATTTTAGAAACTCGTCTAAGTTCGTTCGACACTCGTCCATGTTCGATCTCTGTAGCTTCAATACACGTCCGTATTGATTATAGACACTCGTCTGTGTTCTTTCGACATTCGTCTGTGTTCGATCTCTTTTGCTTCTATACCCGTCTGTATTGATTTTAGACACTCGTCTGTGTTCTTTCGACACTCGTCCGTGTTCGATCTCTCTTACTTCAATACTCATCCGTATTGATTTTAGACACTTGTCTGTGTTCTTTCGACACTCGTCCGTGTTCGATCTCTTTTTCTTCAATACCCGTCCTTATTAATTTTAGACACTCGTCTATGTTCTTTTGACACTCGTCCGTGTTTGATCACTTTTGCTTCAATATCCATCCGTATTGATTTTAGACACTCGTCTGTATTCTTTCGACACTCGTCGGTGTTCGATATCTTTTGCTTTAATACTAGTCCGTATTGATTTTAGACACTCGTCTGTGTTCTTTCAACACTCGTCCGTGTTCGATCTCTTTTGCTTCAATACCTGTCCGTATTGATTTTAGACACTCGTCTGTGTTCTTTCAACACTCGGCCATGTTCGATCTCTTTTGCTTCAATTCCCGTCCGTATTGATTTTAGACACTCGTCTGTGTTCTTTCGACACTCACCCGTGTTCAATCTCTTTTTCTTCAATACTCCTCCGTATTTATTTTAGACACTCGTCTTTGTTCTTTCGACACTAGTCCGTGTTCGATTTCTTTTCCTTCGATACCCGTCCTTATTGATTTTAGACACTTGTCTGTGTTCTTTCGAAACTCGTCCGTGTTCGATCTCTTTTGCTACAATATCCGTCCGTATTGATTTTAGACACTCGTCTTTGTTCTTTTGACACTCGTCTGTGTTCGATCTCTTTTGCTTTAATACCTGTCCTTATTGATTTTAGACACTTATCTGTATTCTGTCGATACTCGTCCGTGTTCGATCTCTTTTGCTTCAATACACGTCCCTATTGATTTTAGACACTCGTCTGTGTTCTTTCGACACTCGTCCGTGTTCGATCTATTTTGCTTCAATACTAGTCTGTATTAATTTTAGACACTCGTCTGTGTTCTTTCAACACTCATCCATGTTCGATCTCTTTTGCTTCAATTCCCATCCGTATTGATTTTAGACACTCGCCTGTGTTCTTTCAACACTCATCCGTGTTTGATCTCTTTTTCTTCAATACTCGTCCGTATTTATTTTAGACCCTCGTCTTTGTTCTTTCGACACTCATCCGTGTTCGATCTCTTTTGCTTCAATTCCCATCCGTATTGATTTTAGACACTCGCCAGTGTTCTTTCAACACTCATCCGTGTTTGATCACTTTTTCTTCAATACTCGTCCGTATTTATTTTAAACCCTCGTCTTTGTTCTTTCGACACTCGTCCGTGTTCGATCTCTTTTCCTTCGATCCCCGTCCGTATTGATTTTAGACACTCGTCTGTGTTCTTTCGACACTCACCCGTGTTCAATCTCTTTTTCTTCAATACTCCTCCGTATTTATTTTAGACACTCGTCTTTGTTCTTTCGACACTAGTCCGTGTTCGATTTCTTTTCCTTCGATACCCGTCCTTATTGATTTTAGACACTTGTCTGTGTTCTTTCGAAACTCGTCCGTGTTCGATCTCTTTTGCTACAATATCCGTCCGTATTGATTTTAGACACTCGTCTTTGTTCTTTTGACACTCGTCTGTGTTCGATCTCTTTTGCTTTAATACCTGTCCTTATTGATTTTAGACACTTATCTGTATTCTGTCGATACTCGTCCGTGTTCGATCTCTTTTGCTTCAATACACGTCCCTATTGATTTTAGACACTCGTCTGTGTTCTTTCGACACTCGTCCGTGTTCGATCTATTTTGCTTCAATACTAGTCTGTATTAATTTTAGACACTCGTCTGTGTTCTTTCAACACTCATCCGTGTTCGATCTCTTTTGCTTCAATTCCCATCCGTATTGATTTTAGACACTCGCCTGTGTTCTTTCAACACTCATCCGTGTTTGATCTCTTTTTCTTCAATACTCGTCCGTATTTATTTTAGACCCTCGTCTTTGTTCTTTCGACACTCATCCGTGTTCGATCTCTTTTGCTTCAATTCCCATCCGTATTGATTTTAGACACTCGCCAGTGTTCTTTCAACACTCATCCGTGTTTGATCACTTTTTCTTCAATACTCGTCCGTATTTATTTTAAACCCTCGTCTTTGTTCTTTCGACACTCGTCCGTGTTCGATCTCTTTTCCTTCGATCCCCGTCCGTATTGATTTTAGACACTTGACTCTGTTCTTTCGAAACTCGTCCCTGTTCGATCTCTTTTGCTACAATATCTGTCCGTATAGATTTTAGACACTCGTCTTTGTTCTTTTGACACTCGTCTGTGTTCGATCTCTTTTGCTTCAATACCTGTCCTTATTGATTTTAGACACTCGTCTGTATTCTTTCGACACTCGTCCGTGTTCGATCTCTTTTGCTTCTATACACGTCCGTATTGATTTTACACACTCGTCTGTGTTCTTTCGACACTCGTCCGTGTTCGATCTATTTTGCTTCAAGACTAGTCTGTATTAATTTAAGACACTCGTCTGTGTTCTTTCAACACTCATCCGTGTTCGATCTCTTTTGCTTCAATACTCGTCCGTTTTGATTTTAGACACTCGTCTTTGTTCTTTCGACACTCGTCCGTGTTCGATCTCTTTTGCTTCAATACCCGTCCGTATTGATTTTAGACACTCGTCTGTGTTCTTTCGACACTCGACCGTGTTCGATTTCTTTTGCTTCAATATCTGTCCGTATTAATTTTAGACACTCGTCTGTGTTCTTTCGACACTCGTCCGTGTCCGATCTCTTTTGCTTCAATACTCGTCCGTATTGATTTTAGAAACTCGTCTAAGTTCGTTCGACACTCGTCCATGTTCGATCTCTGTAGCTTCAATACACGTCCGTATTGATTGTAGACACTCGTCTGTGTTCTTTCGACATTCGTCTGTGTTCGATCTCTTTTGCTTCTATACCCGTCTGTATTGATTTTAGACACTCGTCTGTGTTCTTTCGACACTCGTCCGTGTTCGATCTCTCTTACTTCAATACTCATCCGTATTGATTTTAGACACTTGTCTGTGTTCTTTCGACACTCGTCCGTGTTCGATCTCTTTTTCTTCAATACCCGTCTGTATTAATTTTAGACACTCGTCTATGTTCTTTTGACACTCGTCCGTGTTTGATCACTTTTGCTTCAATATCCATCCGTATTGATTTTAGACACTCGTCTGTATTCTTTCGACACTCGTCGGTGTTCGATATCTTTTGCTTTAATACTAGTCCGTATTGATTTTAGACACTCGTCTGTGTTCTTTCGACACTCATCCGTGTTCAATCTCTTTTTCTTCAATACTCCTCCGTATTTATTTTAGACACTCGTCTTTGTTCTTTCGACACTCGTCCGTGTTCGATTTCTTTTCCTTCGATACCCGTCCGTATTGATTTTAGACACTTGTCTGTGTTCTTTCGAAACTCGTCCGTGTTCGATCTCTTTTGCTACAATATCCGTCCGTATTGATTTTAGACACTCGTCTTTGTTCTTTTGACACTCGTCTGTGTTCGATCTCTTTTGCTTTAATACCTGTCCTTATTGATTTTAGACACTCATCTGTATTCTTTCGATACTCGTCCGTGTTCAATCTCTTTTGCTTCAATACACGTCCCTATTGGTTTTAGACACTCGTCTGTGTTCTTTCGACACTCGTCCGTGTTCGATCTATTTTGCTTTAATACTAGTCTGTATTAATTTTAGACACTCGTCTGTGTTCTTTCAACACTCATCCGTGTTCGATCTCTTTTGCTTCAATTCCCATCCGTATTGATTTTAGACACTCGCTTGTGTTCTTTCTACACTCATCCGTGTTTGATCTCTTTTTCTTCAATACTCGTCCGTATTTATTTTAGACCCTCGTCTTTGTTCTTTCGACACTCATCCGTGTTCGATCTCTTTTGCTTCAATTCCCATCCGTATTGATTTTAGACACTCGCCTGTGTTCTTTCAACACTCATCTGTGTTTGATCTCTTTTTCTTCAATACTCGTCCGTATTTATTTTAGACACTCGTCTTTGTTCTTTCGACACTCGTCCGTGTTCGATCTCTTTTGCTTCAATACCCGTCCGTATTGATTTTAGACACTTGTCTGTATTCTTTCGATACTCGTCCGTGTTCAATCTCTTTTGCTTCAATACACGTCCCTATTGGTTTTAGACACTCGTCTGTGTTCTTTCGACACTCGTCCGTGTTCGATCTATTTTGCTTTAATACTAGTCTGTATTAATTTTAGACACTCGTCTGTGTTCTTTCAACACTCATCCGTGTTCGATCTCTTTTGCTTCAATTCCCATCCGTATTGATTTTAGACACTCGCTTGTGTTCTTTCTACACTCATCCGTGTTTGATCTCTTTTTCTTCAATACTCGTCCGTATTTATTTTAGACCCTCGTCTTTGTTCTTTCGACACTCATCCGTGTTCGATCTCTTTTGCTTCAATTCCCATCCGTATTGATTTTAGACACTCGCCTGTGTTCTTTCAACACTCATCTGTGTTTGATCTCTTTTTCTTCAATACTCGTCCGTATTTATTTTAGACACTCGTCTTTGTTCTTTCGACACTCGTCCGTGTTCGATCTCTTTTGCTTCAATACCCGTCCGTATTGATTTTAGACACTTGTCTGTGTTCTTTCGAAACTCGTCCGTGTTCGATCTCTTTTGCTACAATATCCGTCCGTATTGATTTTAGACACTCGTCTTTGTTCTTTTGACACTCGTCTGTGTTCGATCTCTTTTGCTTTAATACCTGTCCTTATTGATTTTAGACACTCATCTGTATTCTTTCGATACTCGTCCGTGTTCAATCTCTTTTGCTTCAATACACGTCCCTATTGGTTTTAGACACTCGTCTGTGTTCTTTCGACACTCGTCCGTGTTCGATCTATTTTGCTTTAATACTAGTCTGTATTTATTTTAGACACTCGTCTGTGTTCTTTCAACACTCATCCGTGTTCGATCTCTTTTGCTTCAATTCCCATCCGTATTGATTTTAGACACTCGCTTGTGTTCTTTCTACACTCATCCGTGTTTGATCTCTTTTTCTTCAATACTCGTCCGTATTTATTTTAGACCCTCGTCTTTGTTCTTTCGACACTCATCCGTGTTCGATCTCTTTTGCTTCAATTCCCATCCGTATTGATTTTAGACACTCGCCTGTGTTCTTTCAACACTCATCTGTGTTTGATCTCTTTTTCTTCAATACTCGTCCGTATTTATTTTAGACCCTCGTCTTTGTTCTTTCGACACTCGTCCGTGTTCGATCTCTTTTCCTTCGATCCCCGTCCGTATTGATTTTAGACACTTGTCTCTGTTCTTTCGAAACTCGTCCCTGTTCGATCTCTTTTGCTACAATATCTGTCCGTATAGATTTTAGACACTCGTCTTTGTTCTTTTGACACTCGTCTGTGTTCGATCTCTTTTGCTTCAATACCTGTCCTTATTGATTTTAGACACTCGTCTGTATTCTTTCGACACTCGTCCGTGTTCGATCTCTTTTGCTTCTATACACGTCCGTATTGATTTTACACACTCGTCTGTGTTCTTTCGACACTCGTCCGTGTTCGATCTATTTTGCTTCAAGACTAGTCTGTATTAATTTTAGACACTCATCTGTGTTCTTTCAACACTCATCCGTGTTCGATCCCTTTTGCTTCAATACTCGTCCGTTTTGATTTTAGACACTCGTCTTTGTTCTTTCGACACTCGTCCGTGTTCGATCTCTTTTGCTTCAATACCCGTCCGTATTGATTTTAGACACTCGTCTGTGTTCTTTCGACACTCGGCCGTGTTCGATTTCTTTTGCTTCAATATCCGTCCGTATTAATTTTAGACACTCGTCTGTGTTCTTTCGACACTCGTCCGTGTCCGATCTATTTTGCTTCAATACTCGTCCGTATTGATTTTAGAAACTCGTCTAAGTTCGTTCGACACTCGTCCATGTTCGATCTCTGTAGCTTCAATACACGTCCGTATTGATTATAGACACTCGTCTGTGTTCTTTCGACATTCGTCTGTGTTCGATCTCTTTTGCTTCTATACCCGTCTGTATTGATTTTAGACACTCGTCTGTGTTCTTTCGACACTCGTCCGTGTTCGATCTCTCTTACTTCAATACTCATCCGTATTGATTTTAGACAGTTGTGTGTGTTCTTTCGACACTCGTCCGTGTTCGATCTCTTTTTCTTCAATACCCGTCCGTATTAATTTTAGACACTCGTCTATGTTCTTTTGACACTCGTCCGTGTTTGATCACTTTTGCTTCAATATCCATCCGTATTGGTTTTAGACACTCGTCTGTGTTCTTTCGACACTCGTCCGTGTTCGATCTATTTTGCTTTAATACTAGTCTGTATTAATTTTAGACACTCGTCTGTGTTCTTTCAACACTCATCCGTGTTCGATCTCTTTTGCTTCAATTCCCATCCGTATTGATTTTAGACACTCGCTTGTGTTCTTTCTACACTCATCCGTGTTTGATCTCTTTTTCTTCAATACTCGTCCGTATTTATTTTAGACCCTCGTCTTTGTTCTTTCGACACTCATCCGTGTTCGATCTCTTTTGCTTCAATTCCCATCCGTATTGATTTTAGACACTCGCCTGTGTTCTTTCAACACTCATCTGTGTTTGATCTCTTTTTCTTCAATACTCGTCCGTATTTATTTTAGACACTCGTCTTTGTTCTTTCGACACTCGTCCGTGTTCGATCTCTTTTGCTTCAATACCCGTCCGTATTGATTTTAGACACTTGTCTGTGTTCTTTCGAAACTCGTCCGTGTTCGATCTCTTTTGCTACAATATCCGTCCGTATTGATTTTAGACACTCCTCTTTGTTCTTTTAACACTCGTCTGTGTTCGATCTCTTTTGCTTTAATACCTGTCCTTATTGATTTTAGACACTCATCTGTATTCTTTCGATACTCGTCCGTGTTCAATCTCTTTTGCTTCAATACACGTCCCTATTGGTTTTAGACACTCGTCTGTGTTCTTTCGACACTCGTCCGTGTTCGATCTATTTTGCTTTAATACTAGTCTGTATTAATTTTAGACACTCGTCTGTGTTCTTTCAACACTCATCCGTGTTCGATCTCTTTTGCTTCAATTCCCATCCGTATTGATTTTAGACACTCGCTTGTGTTCTTTCTACACTCATCCGTGTTTGATCTCTTTTTCTTCAATACTCGTCCGTATTTATTTTAGACCCTCGTCTTTGTTCTTTCGACACTCATCCGTGTTCGATCTCTTTTGCTTCAATTCCCATCCGTATTGATTTTAGACACTCGCCTGTGTTCTTTCAACACTCATCTGTGTTTGATCTCTTTTTCTTCAATACTCGTCCGTATTTATTTTAGACCCTCGTCTTTGTTCTTTCGACACTCGTCCGTGTTCGATCTCTTTTCCTTCGATCCCCGTCCGTATTGATTTTAGACACTTGTCTCTGTTCTTTCGAAACTCGTCCCTGTTCGATCTCTTTTGCTACAATATCTGTCCGTATAGATTTTAGACACTCGTCTTTGTTCTTTTGACACTCGTCTGTGTTCGATCTCTTTTGCTTCAATACCTGTCCTTATTGATTTTAGACACTCGTCTGTATTCTTTCGACACTCGTCCGTGTTCGATCTCTTTTGCTTCTATACACGTCCGTATTGATTTTACACACTCGTCTGTGTTCTTTCGACACTCGTCCGTGTTCGATCTATTTTGCTTCAAGACTAGTCTGTATTAATTTTAGACACTCGTCTGTGTTCTTTCAACACTCATCCGTGTTCGATCCCTTTTGCTTCAATACTCGTCCGTTTTGATTTTAGACACTCGTCTTTGTTCTTTCGACACTCGTCCGTGTTCGATCTCTTTTGCTTCAATACCCGTCCGTATTGATTTTAGACACTCGTCTGTGTTCTTTCGACACTCGGCCGTGTTCGATTTCTTTTGCTTCAATATCCGTCCGTATTAATTTTAGACACTCGTCTGTGTTCTTTCGACACTCGTCCGTGTCCGATCTATTTTGCTTCAATACTCGTCCGTATTGATTTTAGAAACTCGTTTAAGTTCGTTCGACACTCGTCCATGTTCGATCTCTGTAGCTTCAATACACGTCCGTATTGATTATAGACACTCGTCTGTGTTCTTTCGACATTCGTCTGTGTTCGATCTCTTTTGCTTCTATACCCGTCTGTATTGATTTTAGACACTCGTCTGTGTTCTTTCGACACTCGTCCGTGTTCGATCTCTCTTACTTCAATACTCATCCGTATTGATTTTAGACAGTTGTGTGTGTTCTTTCGACACTCGTCCGTGTTCGATCTCTTTTTCTTCAATACCCGTCCGTATT
Organism: Lathyrus tuberosus; assembly: GCA_022829125.1. Taxonomy (NCBI): domain Eukaryota; kingdom Viridiplantae; phylum Streptophyta; class Magnoliopsida; order Fabales; family Fabaceae; genus Lathyrus; species Lathyrus tuberosus. The sequence goes on from JALAZF010000038.1 coordinate 13,712,865, forward strand.
AATTTTAGACACTCGTCTATGTTCTTTTGACACTCGTCCGTGTTTGATCACTTTTGCTTCAATATCCATCCGTATTGATTTTAGACACTCGTCTGTATTCTTTCGACACTCGTCGGTGTTCGATATCTTTTGCTTTAATACTAGTCCGTATTGATTTTAGACACTCGTCTGTGTTCTTTCGACACTCGTCCGTGTTCGATCTCTTTTGCTTCAATACCTGTCCGTATTGATTTTAGACACTCGTCTGTGTTCTTTCAACACTCGGCCATGTTCGATCTCTTTTGCTTCAATTCCCGTCCGTATTGATTTTAAACACTCGTCTGTGTTCTTTCGACACTCATCCGTGTTCAATCTCTTTTTCTTCAATACTCCTCCGTATTTATTTTAGACACTCGTCTTTGTTCTTTCGACACTCGTCCGTGTTCGATTTCTTTTCCTTCGATACCCGTCCGTATTGATTTTAGACACTTGTCTGTGTTCTTTCGAAACTCGTCCGTGTTCGATCTCTTTTGCTACAATATCCGTCCGTATTGATTTTAGACACTCGTCTTTGTTCTTTCGACATTCGTCTGTGTTCGATCTCTTTTGCTTCTATACCCGTCTGTATTGATTTTAGACACTCGTCTGTGTTCTTTCGACACTCGTCCGTGTTCGATCTCTCTTACTTCAATACTCATCCGTATTGATTTTAGACAGTTGTGTGTGTTCTTTCGACACTCGTCCGTGTTCGATCTCTTTTTCTTCAATACCCGTCCGTATTAATTTTAGACACTCGTCTATGTTCTTTTGACACTCGTCCGTGTTTGATCACTTTTGCTTCAATATCCATCCGTATTGATTTTAGACACTCGTCTGTATTCTTTCGACACTCGTCGGTGTTCGATATCTTTTGCTTTAATACTAGTCCGTATTGATTTTAGACACTCGTCTGTGTTCTTTCGACACTCGTCCGTGTTCGATCTCTTTTGCTTCAATACCTGTCCGTATTGATTTTAGACACTCGTCTGTGTTCTTTCAACACTCGGCCATGTTCGATCTCTTTTGCTTCAATTCCCGTCCGTATTGATTTTAAACACTCGTCTGTGTTCTTTCGACACTCATCCGTGTTCAATCTCTTTTTCTTCAATACTCCTCCGTATTTATTTTAGACACTCGTCTTTGTTCTTTCGACACTCGTCCGTGTTCGATTTCTTTTCCTTCGATACCCGTCCGTATTGATTTTAGACACTTGTCTGTGTTCTTTCGAAACTCGTCCGTGTTCGATCTCTTTTGCTACAATATCCGTCCGTATTGATTTTAGACACTCGTCTTTGTTCTTTTGACACTCGTCTGTGTTCGATCTCTTTTGCTTTAATACCTGTCCTTATTGATTTTAGACACTCATCTGTATTCTTTCGATACTCGTCCGTGTTCGATCTCTTTTGCTTCAATACACGTTCCTATTGATTTTAGACACTCATCTGTGTTCTTTCGACACTCGTCCGTGTTCGATCTATTTTGCTTTAATACTAGTCTGTATTAATTTTAGACACTCGTCTGTGTTCTTTCAACACTCATCCGTGTTCGATCTCTTTTGCTTCAATTCCCATCTATATTGATTTTAGACACTCGCCTGTGTTCTTTCTACACTCATCCGTGTTTGATCTCTTTTTCTTCAATACTCGTCCGTATTTATTTTAGACCCTCGTCTTTGTTCTTTCGACACTCATCCGTGTTCGATCTCTTTTGCTTCAATTCCCATCCGTATTGATTTTAGACACTCGCCTGTGTTCTTTCAACACTCATCCGTGTTTGATCTCTTTTTCTTCAATACTCGTCCGTATTTATTTTAGACCCTCGTCTTTGTTCTTTCGACACTCGTCCGTGTTCGATCTCTTTTCCTTCGATCCCCGTCCGTATTGATTTTAGACACTTGTCTCTGTTCTTTCGAAACTCGTCCCTGTTCGATCTCTTTTGCTACAATATCTGTCCGTATAGATTTTAGACACTCGTCTTTGTTCTTTTGACACTCGTCTGTGTTCGATCTCTTTTGCTTCAATACCTGTCCTTATTGATTTTAGACACTCGTCTGTATTCTTTCGACACTCGTCCGTGTTCGATCTCTTTTGCTTCTATACACGTCCGTATTGATTTTACACACTCGTCTGTGTTCTTTCGACACTCGTCCGTGTTCGATCTATTTTGCTTCAAGACTAGTCTGTATTAATTTTAGACACTCGTATGTGTTCTTTCAACACTCATCCATGTTCGATCTCTTTTGCTTCAATACTCGTCTGTTTTGATTTTAGACACTCGTCTTTGTTCTTTCGACACTCGTCCGTGTTCGATCTCTTTTGCTTCAATACCCGTCCGTATTGATTTTAGACACTCGTCTGTATTCTTTCGACACTCGTCCGTGTTCGATCTCTTTTGCTTCTATACACGTCCGTATTGATTTTACACACTCGTCTGTGTTCTTTCGACACTCGTCCGTGTTCGATCTATTTTGCTTCAAGACTAGTCTGTATTAATTTTAGACACTCATCTGTGTTCTTTCAACACTCATCCGTGTTCGATCCCTTTTGCTTCAATACTCGTCCGTTTTGATTTTAGACACTCGTCTTTGTTCTTTCGACACTCGTCCGTGTTCGATCTCTTTTGCTTCAATACCCGTCCGTATTGATTTTAGACACTCGTCTGTGTTCTTTCGACACTCGGCCGTGTTCGATTTCTTTTGCTTCAATATCCGTCCGTATTAATTTTAGACACTCGTCTGTGTTCTTTCGACACTCGTCCGTGTCCGATCTATTTTGCTTCAATACTCGTCCGTATTGATTTTAGAAACTCGTCTAAGTTCGTTCGACACTCGTCCATGTTCGATCTCTGTAGCTTCAATACACGTCCGTATTGATTATAGACACTCGTCTGTGTTCTTTCGACATTCGTCTGTGTTCGATCTCTTTTGCTTCTATACCCGTCTGTATTGATTTTAGACACTCGTCTGTGTTCTTTCGACACTCGTCCGTGTTCGATCTCTCTTACTTCAATACTCATCCGTATTGATTTTAGACAGTTGTGTGTGTTCTTTCGACACTCGTCCGTGTTCGATCTCTTTTTCTTCAATACCCGTCCGTATTAATTTTAGACACTCGTCTATGTTCTTTTGACACTCGTCCGTGTTTGATCACTTTTGCTTCAATATCCATCCGTATTGGTTTTAGACACTCGTCTGTGTTCTTTCGACACTCGTCCGTGTTCGATCTATTTTGCTTTAATACTAGTCTGTATTAATTTTAGACACTCGTCTGTGTTCTTTCAACACTCATCCGTGTTCGATCTCTTTTGCTTCAATTCCCATCCGTATTGATTTTAGACACTCGCTTGTGTTCTTTCTACACTCATCCGTGTTTGATCTCTTTTTCTTCAATACTCGTCCGTATTTATTTTAGACCCTCGTCTTTGTTCTTTCGACACTCATCCGTGTTCGATCTCTTTTGCTTCAATTCCCATCCGTATTGATTTTAGACACTCGCCTGTGTTCTTTCAACACTCATCTGTGTTTGATCTCTTTTTCTTCAATACTCGTCCGTATTTATTTTAGACACTCGTCTTTGTTCTTTCGACACTCGTCCGTGTTCGATCTCTTTTGCTTCAATACCCGTCCGTATTGATTTTAGACACTTGTCTGTGTTCTTTCGAAACTCGTCCGTGTTCGATCTCTTTTGCTACAATATCCGTCCGTATTGATTTTAGACACTCGTCTTTGTTCTTTTAACACTCGTCTGTGTTCGATCTCTTTTGCTTTAATACCTGTCCTTATTGATTTTAGACACTCATCTGTATTCTTTCGATACTCGTCCGTGTTCAATCTCTTTTGCTTCAATACACGTCCCTATTGGTTTTAGACACTCGTCTGTGTTCTTTCGACACTCGTCCGTGTTCGATCTATTTTGCTTTAATACTAGTCTGTATTAATTTTAGACACTCGTCTGTGTTCTTTCAACACTCATCCGTGTTCGATCTCTTTTGCTTCAATTCCCATCCGTATTGATTTTAGACACTCGCTTGTGTTCTTTCTACACTCATCCGTGTTTGATCTCTTTTTCTTCAATACTCGTCCGTATTTATTTTAGACCCTCGTCTTTGTTCTTTCGACACTCATCCGTGTTCGATCTCTTTTGCTTCAATTCCCATCCGTATTGATTTTAGACACTCGCCTGTGTTCTTTCAACACTCATCTGTGTTTGATCTCTTTTTCTTCAATACTCGTCCGTATTTATTTTAGACCCTCGTCTTTGTTCTTTCGACACTCGTCCGTGTTCGATCTCTTTTCCTTCGATCCCCGTCCGTATTGATTTTAGACACTTGTCTCTGTTCTTTCGAAACTCGTCCCTGTTCGATCTCTTTTGCTACAATATCTGTCCGTATAGATTTTAGACACTCGTCTTTGTTCTTTTGACACTCGTCTGTGTTCGATCTCTTTTGCTTCAATACCTGTCCTTATTGATTTTAGACACTCGTCTGTATTCTTTCGACACTCGTCCGTGTTCGATCTCTTTTGCTTCTATACACGTCCGTATTGATTTTACACACTCGTCTGTGTTCTTTCGACACTCGTCCGTGTTCGATCTATTTTGCTTCAAGACTAGTCTGTATTAATTTTAGACACTCGTCTGTGTTCTTTCAACACTCATCCGTGTTCGATCCCTTTTGCTTCAATACTCGTCCGTTTTGATTTTAGACACTCGTCTTTGTTCTTTCGACACTCGTCCGTGTTCGATCTCTTTTGCTTCAATACCCGTCCGTATTGATTTTAGACACTCGTCTGTGTTCTTTCGACACTCGGCCGTGTTCGATTTCTTTTGCTTCAATATCCGTCCGTATTAATTTTAGACACTCGTCTGTGTTCTTTCGACACTCGTCCGTGTCCGATCTATTTTGCTTCAATACTCGTCCGTATTGATTTTAGAAACTCGTTTAAGTTCGTTCGACACTCGTCCATGTTCGATCTCTGTAGCTTCAATACACGTCCGTATTGATTATAGACACTCGTCTGTGTTCTTTCGACATTCGTCTGTGTTCGATCTCTTTTGCTTCTATACCCGTCTGTATTGATTTTAGACACTCGTCTGTGTTCTTTCGACACTCGTCCGTGTTCGATCTCTCTTACTTCAATACTCATCCGTATTGATTTTAGACAGTTGTGTGTGTTCTTTCGACACTCGTCCGTGTTCGATCTCTTTTTCTTCAATACCCGTCCGTATTAATTTTAGACACTCGTCTATGTTCTTTTGACACTCGTCCGTGTTTGATCACTTTTGCTTCAATATCCATCCGTATTGATTTTAGACACTCGTCTGTATTCTTTCGACACTCGTCGGTGTTCGATATCTTTTGCTTTAATACTAGTCCGTATTGATTTTAGACACTCGTCTGTGTTCTTTCGACACTCGTCCGTGTTCGATCTCTTTTGCTTCAATACCTGTCCGTATTGATTTTAGACACTCGTCTGTGTTCTTTCAACACTCGGCCATGTTCGATCTCTTTTGCTTCAATTCCCGTCCGTATTGATTTTAAACACTCGTCTGTGTTCTTTCGACACTCATCCGTGTTCAATCTCTTTTTCTTCAATACTCCTCCGTATTTATTTTAGACACTCGTCTTTGTTCTTTCGACACTCGTCCGTGTTCGATTTCTTTTCCTTCGATACCCGTCCGTATTGATTTTAGACACTTGTCTGTGTTCTTTCGAAACTCGTCCGTGTTCGATCTCTTTTGCTACAATATCCGTCCGTATTGATTTTAGACACTCGTCTTTGTTCTTTTGACACTCGTCTGTGTTCGATCTCTTTTGCTTTAATACCTGTCCTTATTGATTTTAGACACTCATCTGTATTCTTTCGATACTCGTCCGTGTTCGATCTCTTTTGCTTCAATACACGTTCCTATTGATTTTAGACACTCATCTGTGTTCTTTCGACACTCGTCCGTGTTCGATCTATTTTGCTTTAATACTAGTCTGTATTAATTTTAGACACTCGTCTGTGTTCTTTCAACACTCATCCGTGTTCGATCTCTTTTGCTTCAATTCCCATCTATATTGATTTTAGACACTCGCCTGTGTTCTTTCTACACTCATCCGTGTTTGATCTCTTTTTCTTCAATACTCGTCCGTATTTATTTTAGACCCTCGTCTTTGTTCTTTCGACACTCATCCGTGTTCGATCTCTTTTGCTTCAATTCCCATCCGTATTGATTTTAGACACTCGCCTGTGTTCTTTCAACACTCATCCGTGTTTGATCTCTTTTTCTTCAATACTCGTCCGTATTTATTTTAGACCCTCGTCTTTGTTCTTTCGACACTCGTCCGTGTTCGATCTCTTTTCCTTCGATCCCCGTCCGTATTGATTTTAGACACTTGTCTCTGTTCTTTCGAAACTCGTCCCTGTTCGATCTCTTTTGCTACAATATCTGTCCGTATAGATTTTAGACACTCGTCTTTGTTCTTTTGACACTCGTCTGTGTTCGATCTCTTTTGCTTCAATACCTGTCCTTATTGATTTTAGACACTCGTCTGTATTCTTTCGACACTCGTCCGTGTTCGATCTCTTTTGCTTCTATACACGTCCGTATTGATTTTACACACTCGTCTGTGTTCTTTCGACACTCGTCCGTGTTCGATCTATTTTGCTTCAAGACTAGTCTGTATTAATTTTAGACACTCGTCTGTGTTCTTTCAACACTCATCCGTGTTCGATCTCTTTTGCTTCAATACTCGTTCGTTTTGATTTTAGACACTCGTCTTTGTTCTTTCGACACTCGTCCGTGTTCGATCTCTTTTGCTTCAATACCCGTCCGTATTGATTTTAGACACTCGTCTGTGTTCTTTCGACACTCGGCCGTGTTCGATTTCTTTTGCTTCAATATCCGTCCGTATTAATTTTAGACACTCGTCTGTGTTCTTTCGACACTCGTCCGTGTCCGATCTCTTTTGCTTCAATACTCGTCCGTATTGATTTTAAATCCTCGTCTAAGTTCGTTCGACACTCGTCCATGTTCGATCTCTGTAGCTTCAATACACGTCCGTATTGATTATAGACACTCGTCTGTGTTCTTTCGACATTCGTCTGTGTTCGATCTCTTTTGCTTCTATACCCGTCTGTATTGATTTTAGACACTCGTCTGTGTTCTTTCGACACTCATCCGTGTTCAATCTCTTTTTCTTCAATACTCCTCCGTATTTATTTTAGACACTCGTCTTTGTTCTTTCGACACTCGTCCGTGTTCGATTTCTTTTCCTTCGATACCCGTCCGTATTGATTTTAGACACTTGTCTGTGTTCTTTCGAAACTCGTCCGTGTTCGATCTCTTTTGCTACAATATCCGTCCGTATTGATTTTAGACACTCGTCTTTGTTCTTTTGACACTCGTCTGTGTTCGATCTCTTTTGCTTTAATACCTGTCCTTATTGATTTTAGACACTCATCTGTATTCTTTCGATACTCGTCCGTGTTCGATCTCTTTTGCTTCAATACACGTCCCTATTGATTTTAGACACTCGTCTGTGTTCTTTCGACACTCGTCCGTGTTCGATCTATTTTGCTTTAATACTAGTCTGTATTAATTTTAGACACTCGTCTGTGTTCTTTCAACACTCATCCGTGTTCAATCTCTTTTGCTTCAATTCCCATCCGTATTGATTTTAGACACTCGCCTGTGTTCTTTCTACACTCATCCGTGTTTGATCTCTTTTTCTTCAATACTCGTCCGTATTTATTTTAGACCCTCGTCTTTGTTCATTCGACACTCATCCGTGTTCGATCTCTTTTGCTTCAATTCCCATCCGTATTGATTTTAGACACTCGCCTGTGTTCTTTCAACACTCATCCGTGTTTGATCTCTTTTTCTTCAATACTCGTCCGTATTTATTTTAGACCCTCGTCTTTGTTCTTTCAACACTCGTCCGTGTTCGATCTCTTTTCCTTCGATCCCCGTCCGTATTGATTTTAGACACTTGTCTCTGTTCTTTCGAAACTCGTCCCTGTTCGATCTCTTTTGCTACAATATCTGTCCGTATAGATTTTAGACACTCGTCTTTGTTCTTTTGACACTCGTCTGTGTTCGATCTCTTTTGCTTCAATACCTGTCCTTATTGATTTTAGACACTCGTCTGTATTCTTTCGACACTCGTCCGTGTTCGATCTCTTTTGCTTCTATACACGTCCGTATTGATTTTACACACTCGTCTGTGTTCTTTCGACACTCGTCCGTCTTCGATCTATTTTGCTTCAAGACTAGTCTGTATTAATTTTAGACACTCGTCTGTGTTCTTTCAACACTCATCCGTGTTCGATCTCTTTTGCTTCAATACTCGTCCGTTTTGATTTTAGACACTCGTCTTTGTTCTTTCGACACTCGTCCGTGTTCGATCACTTTTGCTTCAATACCCGTCCATATTGATTTTAGACACTCGTCTGTGTTCTTTCGACACTCGGCCGTGTTCGATTTCTTTTGCTTCAATATCCGTCCGTATTAATTTTAGACACTCGTCTGTGTTCTTTCGACACTCGTCCGTGTCCGATCTCTTTTGCTTCAATACTCGTCCGTATTGATTTTAGAAACTCGTCTAAGTTCGTTCGACACTCGTCCATGTTCGATCTCTGTCGCTTCAATACACGTCCGTATTGATTATAGACACTCGTTTGTGTTCTTTCGACATTCGTCTGTGTTCGATCTCTTTTGCTTCTATACCCGTCTGTATTGATTTTAGACACTCGTCTGTGTTCTTTCGACACTCGTCCGTGTTCGATCTCTCTTACTTCAATACTCATCCGTATTGATTTTAGACACTTGTCTGTGTTCTTTCGACACTCGTCCGTGTTCGATCTCTTTTTCTTCAATACCCGTCCGTATTAATTTTAGACACTCGTCTATGTTCTTTTGACACTCGTCCGTGTTTGATCACTTTTGCTTCAATATCCATCCGTATTGATTTTAGACACTCGTCTGTATTCTTTCGACACTCGTCGGTGTTCGATATCTTTTGCTTTAATACTAGTCCGTATTGATTTTAGACACTCGTCTGTGTTCTTTCGACACTCGTCCGTGTTCGATCTCTTTTGCTTCAATACCTGTCCGTATTGATTTTAGACACTCGTCTGTGTTCTTTCAACACTCGGCCATGTTCGATCTCTTTTGCTTCAATTCCCGTCCGTATTGATTTTAGACACTCGTCTGTGTTCTTTCGACACTCATCCGTGTTCAATCTCTTTTTCTTCAATACTCCTCCGTATTTATTTTAGACACTCGTCTTTGTTCTTTCGACACTCGTCCGTGTTCGATTTCTTTTCCTTCGATACCCGTCCGTATTGATTTTAGACACTTGTCTGTGTTCTTTCGAAACTCGTCCGTGTTCGATCTCTTTTGCTACAATATCCGTCCGTATTGATTTTAGACACTCGTCTTTGTTCTTTTGACACTCGTCTGTGTTCGATCTCTTTTGCTTTAATACCTGTCCTTATTGATTTTAGACACTCATCTGTATTCTTTCGATACTCGTCCGTGTTCGATCTCTTTTGCTTCAATACACGTCCCTATTGATTTTAGACACTCGTCTGTGTTCTTTCGACACTCGTCCGTGTTCGATCTATATTGCTTTAATACTAGTCTGTATTAATTTTAGACACTCGTCTGTGTTCTTTCAACACTCATCCGTGTTCGATCTCTTTTGCTTCAATTCCCATCCGTATTGATTTTAGACACTCGCCTGTGTTCTTTCTACACTCATCCGTGTTTGATCTCTTTTTCTTCAATACTCGTCCGTATTTATTTTAGACCCTCGTCTTTGTTCTTTCGACACTCATCCGTGTTCGATCTCTTTTGCTTCAATTCCCATCCGTATTGATTTTAGACACTCGCCTGTGTTCTTTCAACACTCATCTGTGTTTGATCTCTTTTTCTTCAATACTCGTCCGTATTTATTTTAGACCCTCGTCTTTGTTCTTTCGACACTCGTCCGTGTTCGATCTCTTTTCCTTCGATCCCCGTCCGTATTGATTTTAGACACTTGTCTCTGTTCTTTCGAAACTCGTCCCTGTTCGATCTCTTTTGCTACAATATCTGTCCGTATAGATTTTAGACACTCGTCTTTGTTCTTTTGACACTCGTCTGTGTTCGATCTCTTTTGCTTCAATACCTATCCTTATTGATTTTAGACACTCGTCTGTATTCTTTCGACACTCGTCCGTGTTCGATCTCTTTTGCTTCTATACATGTCCGTATCGATTTTACACACTCGTCTGTGTTCTTTCGACACTCGTCCGTGTTCGATCTATTTTGCTTCAAGACTAGTCTGTATTAATTTTAGACACTCGTCTGTGTTCTTTCAACACTCATCCGTGTTCGATCTCTTTTGCTTCAATACTCGTCCGTTTTGATTTTAGACACTCGTCTTTGTTCTTTCGACACTCGTCCGTGTTCGATCTCTTTTGCTTCAATACCCGTCCGTATTGATTTTAGACACTTGTCTGTGTTCTTTCGACACTCGGCCGTGTTCGATTTCTTTTGCTTCAATATCCGTCCGTATTAATTTTAGACACTCGTCTGTGTTCTTTCGACACTCGTCCGTGTCCGATCTCTTTTGCTTCAATACTCGTCCGTATTGATTTTAGAAACTCGTCTAAGTTCGTTCGACACTCGTCCATGTTCGATCTCTGTAGCTTCAATACACGTCCGTATTGATTGTAGACACTCGTCTGTGTTCTTTCGACATTCGTCTGTGTTCGATCTCTTTTGCTTCTATACCCGTCTGTATTGATTTTAGACACTCGTCTGTGTTTTTCGACACTCGTCCGTGTTCGATCTCTCTTGCTTCAATACTCATCCGTATTGATTTTAGACACTTGTCTGTGTTCTTTCGACACTCGTCCGTGTTCGATCTCTTTTTCTTCAATACCCGTCCGTATTAATTTTAGACACTCGTCTATGTTCTTTTGACACTCGTCCGTGTTTGATCTCTTTTGCTTCAATATCCATCCGTATTGATTTTAGACACTCGTCTGTATTCTTTCGACACTCGTCGGTGTTCGATATCTTTTGCTTTAATACTAGTCCGTATTGATTTTAGACACTCGTCTGTGTTCTTTCAACACTCGTCCGTGTTCGATCTCTTTTGCTTCAATACCTGTCCGTATTGATTTTAGACACTCGTCTGTGTTCTTTCAACACTCGGCCATGTTCGATCTCTTTTGCTTCAATTCCCGTCCGTATTGATTTTAGACACTCGTCTGTGTTCTTTCGACACTCATCCGTGTTCAATCTCTTTTTCTTCAATACTCCTCCGTATTTATTTTAGACACTCGTCTTTGTTCTTTCGACACTCGTCCGTGTTCGATTTCTTTTCCTTCGATACCCGTCCGTATTGATTTTAGACACTTGTCTGTGTTCTTTCGAAACTCGTCCGTGTTCGATCTCTTTTGCTACAATATCCGTCCGTATTGATTTTAGACACTCGTCTTTGTTCTTTTGACACTCGTCTGTGTTCGATCTCTTTTGCTTTAATACCTGTCCTTATTGATTTTAGACACTCATCTGTATTCTTTCGATACTCGTCCGTGTTCGATCTCTTTTGCTTCAATACACGTCCCTATTGATTTTAGACACTCGTCTGTGTTCTTTCGACACTCGTCCGTGTTCGATCTATATTGCTTTAATACTAGTCTGTATTAATTTTAGACACTCGTCTGTGTTCTTTCAACACTCATCCGTGTTCGATCTCTTTTGCTTCAATTCCCATCCGTATTGATTTTAGACACTCGCCTGTGTTCTTTCTACACTCATCCGTGTTTGATCTCTTTTTCTTCAATACTCGTCCGTATTTATTTTAGACCCTCGTCTTTGTTCTTTCGACACTCATCCGTGTTCGATCTCTTTTGCTTCAATTCCCATCCGTATTGATTTTAGACACTCGCCTGTGTTCTTTCAACACTCATCTGTGTTTGATCTCTTTTTCTTCAATACTCGTCCGTATTTATTTTAGACCCTCGTCTTTGTTCTTTCGACACTCATCCGTGTTCGATCTCTTTTCCTTCGATCCCCGTCCGTATTGATTTTAGACACTTGTCTCTGTTCTTTCGAAACTCGTCCCTGTTCGATCTCTTTTGCTACAATATCTGTCCGTATAGATTTTAGACACTCGTCTTTGTTCTTTTGACACTCGTCTGTGTTCGATCTCTTTTGCTTCAATACCTATCCTTATTGATTTTAGACACTCGTCTGTATTCTTTCGACACTCGTCCGTGTTCGATCTCTTTTGCTTCTATACATGTCCGTATCGATTTTACACACTCGTCTGTGTTCTTTCGACACTCGTCCGTGTTCGATCTATTTTGCTTCAAGACTAGTCTGTATTAATTTTAGACACTCGTCTGTGTTCTTTCAACACTCATCCGTGTTCGATCTCTTTTGCTTCAATACTCGTCCGTTTTGATTTTAGACACTCGTCTTTGTTCTTTCGACACTCGTCCGTGTTCGATCTCTTTTGCTTCAATACCCGTCCGTATTGATTTTAGACACTTGTCTGTGTTCTTTCGACACTCGGCCGTGTTCGATTTCTTTTGCTTCAATATCCGTCCGTATTAATTTTAGACACTCGTCTGTGTTCTTTCGACACTCGTCCGTGTCCGATCTCTTTTGCTTCAATACTCGTCCGTATTGATTTTAGAAACTCGTCTAAGTTCGTTCGACACTCGTCCATGTTCGATCTCTGTAGCTTCAATACACGTCCGTATTGAATGTAGACACTCGTCTGTGTTCTTTCGACATTCGTCTGTGTTCGATCTCTTTTGCTTCTATACCCGTCTGTATTGATTTTAGACACTCGTCTGTGTTTTTCGACACTCGTCCGTGTTCGATCTCTCTTGCTTCAATACTCATCCGTATTGATTTTAGACACTTGTCTGTGTTCTTTCGACACTCGTCCGTGTTCGATCTCTTTTTCTTCAATACCCGTCCGTATTAATTTTAGACACTCGTCTATGTTCTTTTGACACTCGTCCGTGTTTGATCTCTTTTGCTTCAATATCCATCCGTATTGATTTTAGACACTCGTCTGTATTCTTTCGACACTCGTCGGTGTTCGATATCTTTTGCTTTAATACTAGTCCGTATTGATTTTAGACACTCGTCTGTGTTCTTTCAACACTCGTCCGTGTTCGATCTCTTTTGCTTCAATACCTGTCCGTATTGATTTTAGACACTCGTCTGTGTTCTTTCAACACTCGGCCATGTTCGATCTCTTTTGCTTCAATTCCCGTCCGTATTGATTTTAGACACTCGTCTGTGTTCTTTCGACACTCATCCGTGTTCAATCTCTTTTTCTTCAATACTCCTCCGTATTTATTTTAGACACTCGTCTTTGTTCTTTCGACACTCGTCCGTGTTCGATTTCTTTTCCTTCGATACCCGTCCGTATTGATTTTAGACACTTGTCTGTGTTCTTTCGAAACTCGTCCGTGTTCGATCTCTTTTGCTACAATATCCGTCCGTATTGATTTTAGACACTCGTCTTTGTTCTTTTGACACTCGTCTGTGTTCGATCTCTTTTGCTTTAATACCTGTCCTTATTGATTTTAGACACTCATCTGTATTCTTTCGATACTCGTCCGTGTTCGATCTCTTTTGCTTCAATACACGTCCCTATTGATTTTAGACACTCGTCTGTGTTCTTTCGACACTCGTCCGTGTTCGATCTATATTGCTTTAATACTAGTCTGTATTAATTTTAGACACTCGTCTGTGTTCTTTCAACACTCATCCGTGTTCGATCTCTTTTGCTTCAATTCCCATCCGTATTGATTTTAGACACTCGCCTGTGTTCTTTCTACACTCATCCGTGTTTGATCTCTTTTTCTTCAATACTCGTCCGTATTTATTTTAGACCCTCGTCTTTGTTCTTTCGACACTCATCCGTGTTCGATCTCTTTTGCTTCAATTCCCATCCGTATTGATTTTAGACACTCGCCTGTGTTCTTTCAACACTCATCTGTGTTTGATCTCTTTTTCTTCAATACTCGTCCGTATTTATTTTAGACCCTCGTCTTTGTTCTTTCGACACTCGTCCGTGTTCGATCTCTTTTCCTTCGATCCCCGTCCGTATTGATTTTAGACACTTGTCTCTGTTCTTTCGAAACTCGTCCCTGTTCGATCTCTTTTGCTACAATATCTGTCCGTATAGATTTTAGACACTCGTCTTTGTTCTTTTGACACTCGTCTGTGTTCGATCTCTTTTGCTTCAATACCTATCCTTATTGATTTTAGACACTCGTCTGTATTCTTTCGACACTCGTCCGTGTTCGATCTCTTTTGCTTCTATACATGTCCGTATCGATTTTACACACTCGTCTGTGTTCTTTCGACACTCGTCCGTGTTCGATCTATTTTGCTTCAAGACTAGTCTGTATTAATTTTAGACACTCGTCTGTGTTCTTTCAACACTCATCCGTGTTCGATCTCTTTTGCTTCAATACTCGTCCGTTTTGATTTTAGACACTCGTCTTTGTTCTTTCGACACTCGTCCGTGTTCGATCTCTTTTGCTTCAATACCCGTCCGTATTGATTTTAGACACTTGTCTGTGTTCTTTCGACACTCGGCCGTGTTCGATTTCTTTTGCTTCAATATCCGTCCGTATTAATTTTAGACACTCGTCTGTGTTCTTTCGACACTCGTCCGTGTCCGATCTCTTTTGCTTCAATACTCGTCCGTATTGATTTTAGAAACTCGTCTAAGTTCGTTCGACACTCGTCCATGTTCGATCTCTGTAGCTTCAATACACGTCCGTATTGATTGTAGACACTCGTCTGTGTTCTTTCGACATTCGTCTGTGTTCGATCTCTTTTGCTTCTATACCCGTCTGTATTGATTTTAGACACTCGTCTGTGTTTTTCGACACTCGTCCGTGTTCGATCTCTCTTGCTTCAATACTCATCCGTATTGATTTTAGACACTTGTCTGTGTTCTTTCGACACTCGTCCGTGTTCGATCTCTTTTTCTTCAATACCCGTCCGTATTAATTTTAGACACTCGTCTATGTTCTTTTGACACTCGTCCGTGTTTGATCTCTTTTGCTTCAATATCCATCCGTATTGATTTTAGACACTCGTCTGTATTCTTTCGACACTCGTCGGTGTTCGATATCTTTTGCTTTAATACTAGTCCGTATTGATTTTAGACACTCGTCTGTGTTCTTTCAACACTCGTCCGTGTTCGATCTCTTTTGCTTCAATACCTGTCCGTATTGATTTTAGACACTCGTCTGTGTTCTTTCAACACTCGGCCATGTTCGATCTCTTTTGCTTCAATTCCCGTCCGTATTGATTTTAGACACTCGTCTGTGTTCTTTCGACACTCATCCGTGTTCAATCTCTTTTTCTTCAATACTCCTCCGTATTTATTTTAGACACTCGTCTTTGTTCTTTCGACACTCGTCCGTGTTCGATTTCTTTTCCTTCGATACCCGTCCGTATTGATTTTAGACACTTGTCTGTGTTCTTTCGAAACTCGTCCGTGTTCGATCTCTTTTGCTACAATATCCGTCCGTATTGATTTTAGACACTCGTCTTTGTTCTTTTGACACTCGTCTGTGTTCGATCTCTTTTGCTTTAATACCTGTCCTTATTGATTTTAGACACTCATCTGTATTCTTTCGATACTCGTCCGTGTTCGATCTCTTTTGCTTCAATACACGTCCCTATTGATTTTAGACACTCGTCTGTGTTCTTTCGACACTCGTCCGTGTTCGATCTATATTGCTTTAATACTAGTCTGTATTAATTTTAGACACTCGTCTGTGTTCTTTCAACACTCATCCGTGTTCAATCTCTTTTGCTTCAATTCCCATCCGTATTGATTTTAGACACTCGCCTGTGTTCTTTCTACACTCATCCGTGTTTGATCTCTTTTTCTTCAATACTCGTCCGTATTTATTTTAGACCCTCGTCTTTGTTCTTTCGACACTCATCCGTGTTCGATCTCTTTTGCTTCAATTCCCATCCGTATTGATTTTAGACACTCGCCTGTGTTCTTTCAACACTCATCCGTGTTTGATCTCTTTTTCTTCAATACTCGTCCGTATTTATTTTAGACCCTCGTCTTTGTTCTTTCGACACTCGTCCGTGTTCGATCTCTTTTCCTTCGATCCCCGTCCGTATTGATTTTAGACACTTGTCTCTGTTCTTTCGAAACTCGTCCCTGTTCGATCTCTTTTGCTACAATATCTGTCCGTATAGATTTTAGACACTCGTCTTTGTTCTTTTGACACTCGTCTGTGTTCGATCTCTTTTGCTTCAATACCTGTCCTTATTGATTTTAGACACTCGTCTGTATTCTTTCGACACTCGTC
Source organism: Lathyrus tuberosus (assembly GCA_022829125.1). Classification (NCBI taxonomy): domain Eukaryota; kingdom Viridiplantae; phylum Streptophyta; class Magnoliopsida; order Fabales; family Fabaceae; genus Lathyrus; species Lathyrus tuberosus. Next base: position 13,729,240 of record JALAZF010000038.1, read on the forward strand.
CGTGTTCGATCTCTTTTGCTTCTATACACGTCCGTATCGATTTTACACACTCGTCTGTGTTCTTTCGACACTCGTCCGTGTTCGATCTATTTTGCTTCAAGACTAGTCTGTATTAATTTTAGACACTCGTCTGTGTTCTTTCAACACTCATCCGTGTTCGATCTCTTTTGCTTCAATACTCGTCCGTTTTGATTTTAGACACTCGTCTTTGTTCTTTCGACACTCGTCCGTGTTCGATCTCTTTTGCTTCAATACCCGTCCGTATTGATTTTAGACACTTGTCTGTGTTCTTTCGACACTCGGCCGTGTTCGATTTCTTTTGCTTCAATATCCGTCCGTATTAATTTTAGACACTCGTCTGTGTTCTTTCGACACTCGTCCGTGTCCGATCTCTTTTGCTTCAATACTCGTCCGTATTGATTTTAGAAACTCGTCTAAGTTCGTTCGACACTCGTCCATGTTCGATCTCTGTAGCTTCAATACACGTCCGTATTGATTGTAGACACTCGTCTGTGTTCTTTCGACATTCGTCTGTGTTCGATCTCTTTTGCTTCTATACCCGTCTGTATTGATTTTAGACACTCGTCTGTGTTTTTCGACACTCGTTTGTGTTCGATCTCTCTTGCTTCAATACTCATCCGTATTGATTTTAGACACTTGTCTGTGTTCTTTCGACACTCGTCCGTGTTCGATCTCTTTTTCTTCAATACCCGTCCGTATTAATTTTAGACACTCGTCTATGTTCTTTTGACACTCGTCCGTGTTTGATCTCTGTTGCTTCAATATCCATCCGTATTGATTTTAGACACTCGTCTGTGTTCTTTCAACACTCGTCCGTGTTCGATCTCTTTTGCTTCAATACCTGTCCGTATTGATTTTAGACACTCGTCTGTGTTCTTTCAACACTCGGCCATGTTCGATCTCTTTTGCTTCAATTCCCGTCCGTATTGATTTTAGACACTCGTCTGTGTTCTTTCGACACTCATCCGTGTTCAATCTCTTTTTCTTCAATACTCGTCCGTATTTATTTTAGACACTCGTCTTTGTTCTTTCGACACTCACCGTGTTCGATTTCTTTTCCTTCGATACCCGTCCGTATTGATTTTAGACACTTGTCTGTGTTCTTTCGAAACTCGTCCGTGTTCGATCTCTTTTGCTACAATATCCGTCCGTATTGATTTTAGACACTCGTCTTTGTTCTTTTGACACTCGTCTGTGTTCGATCTCGTTTGCTTCAATACCTGTCCTTATTGATTTTAGACACTCATCTGTATTCTTTCGATACTCGTCCGTGTTCGATCTCTTTTGCTTCAATACACGTCCCTATTGATTTTAGACACTCGTCTGTGTTCTTTCGACACTCGTCCGTGTTCGATCTATTTTGCTTCAATACTAGTCTGTATTAATTTTAGACACTCGTCTGTGTTCTTTCAACACTCATCCGTGTTCGATCTCTTTTGCTTCAATTCCCATCCGTATTGATTTTAGACACTCGCCCGTGTTCTTTCAACACTCATCCGTGTTTGATCTCTTTTTCTTTAATACTCGTCCGTATTTATTTTAGACACTCGTCTTTGTTCTTTCGACACTCGTCCGTGTTCGATCTCTTTTCCTTCGATCCCCGTCCGTATTGATTTTAGACACTTGTCTGTGTTCTTTCGAAACTCGTCCCTGTTCGATCTCTTTTGCTACAATATCTGTCCGTATTGATTTTAGACACTCGTCTTTGTTCTTTTGACACTCGTCTGTGTTCCATCTCTTTTGCTTCAATACCCGTCCGTATTGATTTTAGACACTCGTCTGTGTTCTTTCGACACTCGGCCGTGTTCGATTTCTTTTGCTTCAATATCCGTCCGTATTAATTTTAGACACTCGTCTGTGTTCTTTCGACACTCGTCCGTGTTCGATCTATTTTGCTTCAAGACTAGTCTGTATTAATTTTAGACACTCGTCTGTGTTCTTTCAACACTCATCCGTGTTCGATCTCTTTTGCTTCAATACTCGTCCGTTTTGATTTTAGACACTCGTCTTTGTTCTTTCGACACTCGTCCGTGTTCGATCTCTTTTGCTTCAATACCCGTCCGTATTGATTTTAGACACTTGTCTGTGTTCTTTCGACACTCGGCCGTGTTCGATTTCTTTTGCTTCAATATCCGTCCGTATTAATTTTAGACACTCGTCTGTGTTCTTTCGACACTCGTCCGTGTCCGATCTCTTTTGCTTCAATACTCGTCCGTATTGATTTTAGAAACTCGTCTAAGTTCGTTCGACACTCGTCCATGTTCGATCTCTGTAGCTTCAATAAACGTCCGTATTGATTGTAGACACTCGTCTGTGTTCTTTCGACATTCGTCTGTGTTCGATCTCTTTTGCTTCTATACCCGTCTGTATTGATTTTAGACACTCGTCTGTGTTTTTCGACACTCGTCTGTGTTCGATCTCTCTTGCTTCAATACTCATCCGTATTGATTTTAGACACTCGTCTGTGTTCTTTCGACACTCGTCAGTGTTCGATCTCTTTTTCTTCAATACCCGTCCGTATTAATTTTAGACACTCGTCTATGTTCTTTTGACACTCGTCCGTGTTTGATCTCTTTTGCTTCAATATCCATCCGTATTGATTTTAGACACTCGTCTGTGTTCTTTCAACACTCGTCCGTGTTCGATCTCTTTTGCTTCAATACCTGTCCGTATTGATTTTAGACACTCGTCTGTGTTCTTTCAACACTCGGCCATGTTCGATCTCTTTTGCTTCAATTCCCGTCCGTATTGATTTTAGACACTCGTCTGTGTTCTTTCGACACTCATCCGTGTTCAATCTCTTTTTCTTCAATACTCGTCCGTATTTATTTTAGACACTCGTCTTTGTTCTTTCGACACTCACCGTGTTCGATTTCTTTTCCTTCGATACCCGTCCGTATTGATTTTAGACACTTGTCTGTGTTCTTTCGAAACTCGTCCGTGTTCGATCTCTTTTGCTACAATATCCGTCCGTATTGATTTTAGACACTCGTCTTTGTTCTTTTGACACTCGTCTGTGTTCGATCTCGTTTGCTTCAATACCTGTCCTTATTGATTTTAGACACTCATCTGTATTCTTTCGATACTCGTCCGTGTTCGATCTCTTTTGCTTCGATACACGTCCCTATTGATTTTAGACACTCGTCTGTGTTCTTTCGACACTCGTCCGTGTTCGATCTATTTTGCTTCAATACTAGTCTGTATTAATTTTAGACACTCGTCTGTGTTCTTTCAACACTCATCCGTGTTCGATCTCTTTTGCTTCAATTCCCATCCGTATTGATTTTAGACACTCGCCCGTGTTCTTTCAACACTCATCCGTGTTTGATCTCTTTTTCTTTAATACTCGTCCGTATTTATTTTAGACACTCGTCTTTGTTCTTTCGACACTCGTCCGTGTTCGATCTCTTTTCCTTCGATCCCCGTCCGTATTGATTTTAGACACTTGTCTGTGTTCTTTCGAAACTCGTCCCTGTTCGATCTCTTTTGCTACAATATCTGTCCGTATTGATTTTAGACACTCGTCTTTGTTCTTTTGACACTCGTCTGTGTTCGATCTCTTTTGCTTCAATACCCGTCCGTATTGATTTTAGACACTCGTCTGTGTTCTTTCGACACTCGGCCGTGTTCGATTTCTTTTGCTTCAATATCCGTCCGTATTAATTTTAGACACTCGTCTGTGTTCTTTCGACACTCGTCCGTGTCCGATCTCTTTTGCTTCAATACTCGTCCGTATTGATTTTAGAAACTCGTCTAAGTTCGTTCGACACTCGTCCATGTTCGATCTCTGTAGCTTCAATACACGTCCGTATTGATTGTAGACACTCGTCTGTGTTCTTTCGACATTCGTCTGTGTTCGATCTCTTTTGCTTCTATACCCGTCTGTATTGATTTTAGACACTCGTCTGTGTTTTTCGACACTCGTCCGTGTTCGATCTCTCTTGCTTCAATACTCATCCGTATTGATTTTAGACACTTGTCTGTGTTCTTTCGACACTCGTCCGTGTTCGATCTCTTTTTCTTCAATACCCGTCCGTATTAATTTTAGACACTCGTCTATGTTCTTTTGACACTCGTCCGTGTTTGATCTCTTTTGCTTCAATATCCATCCGTATTGATTTTAGACACTCGTCTGTATTCTTTCGACACTCGTCGGTGTTCGATATCTTTTGCTTTAATACTAGTCCGTATTGATTTTAGACACTCGTCTGTGTTCTTTCAACACTCGTCCGTGTTCGATCTCTTTTGCTTCAATACCTGTCCGTATTGATTTTAGACACTCGTCTGTGTTCTTTCAACACTCGGCCATGTTCGATCTCTTTTGCTTCAATTCCCGTCCGTATTGATTTTAGACACTCGTCTGTGTTCTTTCGACACTCATCCGTGTTCAATCTCTTTTTCTTCAATACTCGTCCGTATTTATTTTAGACACTCGTCTTTGTTCTTTCGACACTCGTCCGTGTTCGATTTCTTTTCCTTCGATACCCGTCCGTATTGATTTTAGACACTTGTCTGTGTTCTTTCGAAACTCGTCCGTGTTCGATCTCTTTTGCTACAATATCCGTCCGTATTGATTTTAGACACTCGTCTTTGTTCTTTTGACACTCGTCTGTGTTCGATCTCGTTTGCTTCAATACCTGTCCTTATTGATTTTAGACACTCATCTGTATTCTTTCGATACTCGTCCGTGTTCGATCTCTTTTGCTTCGATACACGTCCCTATTGATTTTAGACACTCGTCTGTGTTCTTTCGACACTCGTCCGTGTTCGATCTATTTTGCTTCAATACTAGTCTGTATTAATTTTAGACACTCGTCTGTGTTCTTTCAACACTCATCCGTGTTCGATCTCTTTTGCTTCAATTCCCATCCGTATTGATTTTAGACACTCGCCCGTGTTCTTTCAACACTCATCCGTGTTTGATCTCTTTTTCTTTAATACTCGTCCGTATTTATTTTAGACACTCGTCTTTGTTCTTTCGACACTCGTCCGTGTTCGATCTCTTTTCCTTCGATCCCCGTCCGTATTGATTTTAGACACTTGTCTGTGTTCTTTCGAAACTCGTCCCTGTTCGATCTCTTTTGCTACAATATCTGTCCGTATTGATTTTAGACACTCGTCTTTGTTCTTTTGACACTCGTCTGTGTTCGATCTCTTTTGCTTCAATACCCGTCCGTATTGATTTTAGACACTCGTCTGTGTTCTTTCGACACTCGGCCGTGTTCGATTTCTTTTGCTTCAATATCCGTCCGTATTAATTTTAGACACTCGTCTGTGTTCTTTCGACACTCGTCCGTGTCCGATCTCTTTTGCTTCAATACTCGTCCGTATTGATTTTAGAAACTCGTCTAAGTTCGTTCGACACTCGTCCATGTTCGATCTCTGTAGCTTCAATACACGTCCGTATTGATTGTAGACACTCGTCTGTGTTCTTTCGACATTCGTCTGTGTTCGATCTCTTTTGCTTCTATACCCGTCTGTATTGATTTTAGACACTCGTCTGTGTTTTTCGACACTCGTCCGTGTTCGATCTCTCTTGCTTCAATACTCATCCGTATTGATTTTAGACACTTGTCTGTGTTCTTTCGACACTCGTCCGTGTTCGATCTCTTTTTCTTCAATACCCGTCCGTATTAATTTTAGACACTCGTCTATGTTCTTTTGACACTCGTCCGTGTTTGATCTCTTTTGCTTCAATATCCATCCGTATTGATTTTAGACACTCGTCTGTATTCTTTCGACACTCGTCGGTGTTCGATATCTTTTGCTTTAATACTAGTCCGTATTGATTTTAGACACTCGTCTGTGTTCTTTCAACACTCGTCCGTGTTCGATCTCTTTTGCTTCAATACCTGTCCGTATTGATTTTAGACACTCGTCTGTGTTCTTTCAACACTCGGCCATGTTCGATCTCTTTTGCTTCAATTCCCGTCCGTATTGATTTTAGACACTCGTCTGTGTTCTTTCGACACTCATCCGTGTTCAATCTCTTTTTCTTCAATACTCCTCCGTATTTATTTTAGACACTCGTCTTTGTTCTTTCGACACTCGTCCGTGTTCGATTTCTTTTCCTTCGATACCCGTCCGTATTGATTTTAGACACTTGTCTGTGTTCTTTCGAAACTCGTCCGTGTTCGATCTCTTTTGCTACAATATCCGTCCGTATTGATTTTAGACACTCGTCTTTGTTCTTTTGACACTCGTCTGTGTTCGATCTCGTTTGCTTCAATACCTGTCCTTATTGATTTTAGACACTCATCTGTATTCTTTCGATACTCGTCCGTGTTCGATCTCTTTTGCTTCGATACACGTCCCTATTGATTTTAGACACTCGTCTGTGTTCTTTCGACACTCGTCCGTGTTCGATCTATTTTGCTTCAATACTAGTCTGTATTAATTTTAGACACTCGTCTGTGTTCTTTCAACACTCATCCGTGTTCGATCTCTTTTGCTTCAATTCCCATCCGTATTGATTTTAGACACTCGCCCGTGTTCTTTCAACACTCATCCGTGTTTGATCTCTTTTTCTTTAATACTCGTCCGTATTTATTTTAGACACTCGTCTTTGTTCTTTCGACACTCGTCCGTGTTCGATCTCTTTTCCTTCGATCCCCGTCCGTATTGATTTTAGACACTTGTCTGTGTTCTTTCGAAACTCGTCCCTGTTCGATCTCTTTTGCTACAATATCTGTCCGTATTGATTTTAGACACTCGTCTTTGTTCTTTTGACACTCGTCTGTGTTCGATCTCTTTTGCTTCAATACCCGTCCGTATTGATTTTAGACACTCGTCTGTGTTCTTTCGACACTCGGCCGTGTTCGATTTCTTTTGCTTCAATATCCGTCCGTATTAATTTTAGACACTCGTCTGTGTTCTTTCGACACTCGTCCGTGTCCGATCTCTTTTGCTTCAATACTCGTCCGTATTGATTTTAGAAACTCGTCTAAGTTCGTTCGACACTCGTCCATGTTCGATCTCTGTAGCTTCAATACACGTCCGTATTGATTGTAGACACTCGTCTGTGTTCTTTCGACATTCGTCTGTGTTCGATCTCTTTTGCTTCTATACCCGTCTGTATTGATTTTAGACACTCGTCTGTGTTTTTCGACACTCGTCCGTGTTCGATCTCTCTTGCTTCAATACTCATCCGTATTGATTTTAGACACTTGTCTGTGTTCTTTCGACACTCGTCCGTGTTCGATCTCTTTTTCTTCAATACCCGTCCGTATTAATTTTAGACACTCGTCTATGTTCTTTTGACACTCGTCCGTGTTTGATCTCTTTTGCTTCAATATCCATCCGTATTGATTTTAGACACTCGTCTGTATTCTTTCGACACTCGTCGGTGTTCGATATCTTTTGCTTTAATACTAGTCCGTATTGATTTTAGACACTCGTCTGTGTTCTTTCAACACTCGTCCGTGTTCGATCTCTTTTGCTTCAATACCTGTCCGTATTGATTTTAGACACTCGTCTGTGTTCTTTCAACACTCGGCCATGTTCGATCTCTTTTGCTTCAATTCCCGTCCGTATTGATTTTAGACACTCGTCTGTGTTCTTTCGACACTCATCCGTGTTCAATCTCTTTTTCTTCAATACTCGTCCGTATTTATTTTAGACACTCGTCTTTGTTCTTTCGACACTCGTCCGTGTTCGATTTCTTTTCCTTCGATACCCGTCCGTATTGATTTTAGACACTTGTCTGTGTTCTTTCGAAACTCGTCCGTGTTCGATCTCTTTTGCTACAATATCCGTCCGTATTGATTTTAGACACTCCTCTTTGTTCTTTTGACACTCGTCTGTGTTCGATCTCGTTTGCTTCAATACCTGTCCTTATTGATTTTAGACACTCATCTGTATTCTTTCGATACTCGTCCGTGTTCGATCTCTTTTGCTTCAATACACGTCCCTATTGATTTTAGACACTCGTCTGTGTTCTTTCGACACTCGTCCGTGTTCGATCTATTTTGCTTCAATACTAGTCTGTATTAATTTTAGACACTCGTCTGTGTTCTTTCAACACTCATCCGTGTTCGATCTCTTTTGCTTCAATTCCCATCCGTATTGATTTTAGACACTCGCCTGTGTTCTTTCAACACTCATCCGTGTTTGATCCCTTTTTCTTTAATACTCGTCCGTATTTATTTTAGACACTCGTCTTTGTTCTTTCGACACTCGTCCGTGTTCGATCTCTTTTCCTTCGATCCCCGTCCGTATTGATTTTAGACACTTGTCTGTGTTCTTTCGAAACTCGTCCCTGTTCGATCTCTTTTGCTACAATATCTGTCCGTATTGATTTTAGACACTCGTCTTTGTTCTTTTGACACTCGTCTGTGTTCGCTCTCTTTTGCTTCAATACCTGTCCTTATTGATTTTACACACTCATCTGTTTTCTTTCGACACTCGTCCGTGTTCGATCTCTTTTGCTTCTATACACGTCCGTATTGATTTTAGACACTCGTCTGTGTTCTTTCGACACTCGTCCGTGTTCGATCTATTTTGCTTCAATACTAGTCTGTATTAATTTTAGACACTCGTCTGTGTTCTTTCAACACTCAACCGTGTTCGATCTCTTTTGCTTCAATTCCCATCCGTATTGATTTTACACACTCGCCTGTGTTCTTTCGACACTCATCTGTGTTCGATCTCTTTTGCTTCAATAATCGTCCGTTTTGATTTTAGACACTCGTCTTTGTTCTTTCGACACTCGTCCTTGTTCGATCTCTTTTGCTTTAATACCCGTCCGTATTGATTTTAGACACTCGTCTGTGTTCTTTCGACACTCGTCCGTGTTCGATCTCTTTTGCTTCAATTCCCGTCCCCATTGATTTTAGACACTCGTCTGTATTCTTTCGACACTCGTCCGTGTTCGATCTCTTTTGCTTCAATACTCGTCCGTATTTATTTTAGACACTCGTCTTTGTTCTTTCGACACTCGTCCGTGTTCGATCTCTTTTGCTTCAATACCCGTCCGTATTGATTTTATACACTCGTCTTTGTTCTTTCGACACTCGTCCGTGTTCGATTTCTTTTCCTTCGATACCCGTCCGTATTGATTTTAGACACTTGTCTGTGTTCTTTCGAAACTCGTCCGTGTTCGATCTCTTTTGCTACAATATCCGTCCGTATTGATTTTAGACACTCGTCTTTGTTCTTTTGACACTCGTCTGTGTTCGATCTCTTTTGCTTTAATACCTGTCCTTATTGATTTTAGACACTCATCTGTATTCTTTCGATACTCGTCCGTGTTCGATCTCTTTTGCTTCAATACACGTCCCTATTGATTTTAGACACTCGTCTGTGTTCTTTCGACACTCGTCCGTGTTCGATCTATTTTGCTTTAATACTAGTCTGTATTAATTTTAGACACTCGTCTGTGTTCTTTCAACACTCATCCGTGTTCGATCTCTTTTGCTTCAATTCCCATCCGTATTGATTTTAGACACTCGCCTGTGTTCTTTCTACACTCATCCGTGTTTGATCTCTTTTTCTTCAATACTCGTCCGTATTTATTTTAGACCCTCGTCTTTGTTCTTTCGACACTCATCCGTGTTCGATCTCTTTTGCTTCAATTCCCATCCGTATTGATTTTAGACACTCGCCTGTGTTCTTTCAACACTCATCCGTGTTTGATCTCTTTTTCTTCAATACTCGTCCGTATTTATTTTAGACCCTCGTCTTTGTTCTTTCGACACTCGTCCGTGTTCGATCTCTTTTCCTTCGATCCCCGTCCGTATTGATTTTAGACACTTGTCTCTGTTCTTTCGAAACTCGTCCCTGTTCGATCTCTTTTGCTACAATATCTGTCCGTATAGATTTTAGACACTCGTCTTTGTTCTTTTGACACTCGTCTGTGTTCGATCTCTTTTGCTTCAATACCTGTCCTTATTGATTTTAGACACTCGTCTGTATTCTTTCGACACTCGTCCGTGTTCGATCTCTTTTGCTTCTATACACGTCCGTATTGATTTTACACACTCGTCTGTGTTCTTTCGACACTCGTCCGTGTTCGATCTATTTTGCTTCAAGACTAGTCTGTATTAATTTTAGACACTCGTCTGTGTTCTTTCAACACTCATCCGTGTTCGATCTCTTTTGCTTCAATACTCGTCCGTTTTGATATTAGACACTCGTCTTTGTTCTTTCGACACTCGTCCGTGTTCGATCTCTTTTGCTTCAATACCCGTCCGTATTGATTTTAGACACTCGTCTGTGTTCTTTCGACACTCGGCCGTGTTCGATTTCTTTTGCTTCAATATCCGTCCGTATTAATTTTAGACACTCGTCTGTGTTCTTTCGACACTCGTCCGTGTCCGATCTCTTTTGCTTCAATACTCGTCCGTATTGATTTTAGAAACTCGTCTAAGTTCGTTCGACACTCGTCCATGTTCGATCTCTGTAGCTTTAATACACGTCCGTATTGATTATAGACACTCGTCTGTGTTCTTTCGACATTCGTCTGTGTTCGATCTCTTTTGCTTCTATACCCGTCTGTATTGATTTTAGACACTCGTCTGTGTTCTTTCGACACTCGTCCGTGTTCGATCTCTCTTACTTCAATACTCATCCATATTGATTTTAGACACTTGTCTGTGTTCTTTCGACACTCGTCCGTGTTCGATCTCTTTTTCTTCAATACCCGTCCGTATTAATTTTAGACACTCGTCTATGTTCTTTTGACACTCGTCCGTGTTTGATCACTTTTGCTTCAATATCCATCCGTATTGATTTTAGACACTCGTCTGTATTCTTTCGACACTCGTCGGTGTTCGATATCTTTTGCTTTAATACTAGTCCGTATTAATTTTAGACACTCGTCTGTGTTCTTTCGACACTAGTCCGTGTTCGATCTCTTTTGCTTCAATACCTGTCCGTATTGATTTTAGACACTCGTCTGTGTTCTTTCAACACTCGGCCATGTTCGATCTCTTTTGCTTCAATTCCCGTCCGTATTGATTTTAGACACTCGTCTGTGTTCTTTCGACACTCATCCGTGTTCAATCTCTTTTTCTTCAATACTCCTCCGTATTTATTTTAGACACTCGTCTTTGTTCTTTCGACACTCGTCCGTGTTCGATTTCTTTTCCTTCGATACCCGTCCGTATTGATTTTAGACACTTGTCTGTGTTCTTTCGAAACTCGTCCGTGTTCGATCTCTTTTGCTACAATATCCGTCCGTATTGATTTTAGACACTCGTCTTTGTTCTTTTGACACTCGTCTGTGTTCGATCTCTTTTGCTTTAATACCTGTCCTTATTGATTTTAGACACTCATCTGTATTCTTTCAATACTCGTCCGTGTTCGATCTCTTTTGCTTCAATACACGTCCCTATAGATTTTAGACACTCGTCTGTGTTCTTTTGACACTCGTCCGTGTTCGATCTATTTTGCTTTAATACTAGTCTGTATTAATTTTAGACACTCGTCTGTGTTCTTTCAACACTCATCCGTGTTCGATCTCTTTTGCTTCAATTCCCATCCGTATTGATTTTAGACACTCGCCTGTGTTCTTTCTACACTCATCCGTGTTTGATCTCTTTTTCTTCAATACTCGTCCGTATTTATTTTAGACCCTCGTCTTTGTTCTTTCGACACTCATCCGTGTTCGATCTCTTTTGCTTCAATTCCCATCCGTATTGATTTTAGACACTCGCCTGTGTTCTTTCAACACTCATCCGTGTTTGATCTCTTTTTCTTCAATACTCGTCCGTATTTATTTTAGACCCTCGTCTTTGTTCTTTCGACACTCGTCCGTGTTCGATCTCTTTTCCTTCGATCCCCGTCCGTATTGATTTTAGACACTTGTCTCTGTTCTTTCGAAACTCGTCCCTGTTCGATCTCTTTTGCTACAATATCTGTCCGTATAGATTTTAGACACTCGTCTTTGTTCTTTTGACACTCGTCTGTGTTCGATCTCTTTTGCTTCAATACCTGTCCTTATTGATTTTAGACACTCGTCTGTATTCTTTCGACACTCGTCCGTGTTCGATCTCTTTTGCTTCTATACACGTCCGTATTGGTTTTACACACTCGTCTGTGTTCTTTCGACACTCGTCCGTGTTCGATCTATTTTGCTTCAAGACTAGTCTGTATTAATTTTAGACACTCGTCTGTGTTCTTTCAACACTCATCCGTGTTCGATCTCTTTTGCTTCAATACTCGTCCGTTTTGATATTAGACACTAGTCTTTGTTCTTTCGACACTCGTCCGTGTTCGATCTCTTTTGCTTCAATACCCGTCCGTATTGATTTTAGACACTCGTCTGTGTTCTTTCGACACTCGGCCGTGTTCGATTTCTTTTGCTTCAATATCCGTCCGTATTAATTTTAGACACTCGTCTGTGTTCTTTCGACACTCGTCCGTGTCCGATCTCTTTTGCTTCAATACTCGTCCGTATTGATTTTAGAAACTCGTCTAAGTTCGTTCGACACTCGTCCATGTTCGATCTCTGTAGCTTTAATACACGTCCGTATTGATTATAGACACTCGTCTGTGTTCTTTCGACATTCGTCTGTGTTCGATCTCTTTTGCTTCTATACCCGTCTGTATTGATTTTAGACACTCGTCTGTGTTCTTTCGACACTCGTCCGTGTTCGATCTCTCTTACTTCAATACTTATCCATATTGATTTTAGACACTTGTCTGTGTTCTTTCGACACTCGTCCGTGTTCGATCTCTTTTTCTTCAATACCCGTCCGTATTAATTTTAGACACTCGTCTATGTTCTTTTGACACTCGTCCGTGTTTGATCACTTTTGCTTCAATATCCATCCGTATTGATTTTAGACACTCGTCTGTATTCTTTCGACACTCGTCGGTGTTCGATATCTTTTGCTTTAATACTAGTCCGTATTGATTTTAGACACTCGTCTGTGTTCTTTCGACACTAGTCCGTGTTCGATCTCTTTTGCTTCAATACCTGTCCGTATTGATTTTAGACACTCGTCTGTGTTCTTTCAACACTCGGCCATGTTCGATCTCTTTTGCTTCAATTCCCGTCCGTATTGATTTTAGACACTCGTCTGTGTTCTTTCGACACTCATCCGTGTTCAATCTCTTTTTCTTCAATACTCCTCCGTATTTATTTTAGACACTCGTCTTTGTTCTTTCGACACTCGTCCGTGTTCGATTTCTTTTCCTTCGATACCCGTCCGTATTGATTTTAGACACTTGTCTGTGTTCTTTCGAAACTCGTCCGTGTTCGATCTCTTTTGCTACAATATCCGTCCGTATTGATTTTAGACACTCGTCTTTGTTCTTTTGACACTCGTCTGTGTTCGATCTCTTTTGCTTTAATACCTGTCCTTATTGATTTTAGACACTCATCTGTATTCTTTCGATACTCGTCCGTGTTCGATCTCTTTTGCTTCAATACACGTCCCTATAGATTTTAGACACTCGTCTGTGTTCTTTTGACACTCGTCCGTGTTCGATCTATTTTGCTTTAATACTAGTCTGTATTAATTTTAGACACTCGTCTGTGTTCTTTCAACACTCATCCGTGTTCGATCTCTTTTGCTTCAATTCCCATCCGTATTGATTTTAGACACTCGCCTGTGTTCTTTCTACACTCATCCGTGTTTGATCTCTTTTTCTTCAATACTCGTCCGTATTTATTTTAGACCCTCGTCTTTGTTCTTTCGACACTCATCCGTGTTCGATCTCTTTTGCTTCAATTCCCATCCGTATTGATTTTAGACACTCGCCTGTGTTCTTTCAACACTCATCCGTGTTTGATCTCTTTTTCTTCAATACTCGTCCGTATTTATTTTAGACCCTCGTCTTTGTTCTTTCGACACTCGTCCGTGTTCGATCTCTTTTCCTTCGATCCCCGTCCGTATTGATTTTAGACACTTGTCTCTGTTCTTTCGAAACTCGTCCCTGTTCGATCTCTTTTGCTACAATATCTGTCCGTATAGATTTTAGACACTCGTCTTTGTTCTTTTGACACTCGTCTGTGTTCGATCTCTTTTGCTTCAATACCTGTCCTTATTGATTTTAGACACTCGTCTGTATTCTTTCGACACTCGTCCGTGTTCGATCTCTTTTGCTTCTATACACGTCCGTATTGGTTTTACACACTCGTCTGTGTTCTTTCGACACTCGTCCGTGTTCGATCTATTTTGCTTCAAGACTAGTCTGTATTAATTTTAGACACTCGTCTGTGTTCTTTCAACACTCATCCGTGTTCGATCTCTTTTGCTTCAATACTCGTCCGTTTTGATATTAGACACTAGTCTTTGTTCTTTCGACACTCGTCCGTGTTCGATCTCTTTTGCTTCAATACCCGTCCGTATTGATTTTAGACACTCGTCTGTGTTCTTTCGACACTCGGCCGTGTTCGATTTCTTTTGCTTCAATATCCGTCCGTATTAATTTTAGACACTCGTCTGTGTTCTTTCGACACTCGTCCGTGTCCGATCTCTTTTGCTTCAATACTCGTCCGTATTGATTTTAGAAACTCGTCTAAGTTCGTTCGACACTCGTCCATGTTCGATCTCTGTAGCTTTAATACACGTCCGTATTGATTATAGACACTCGTCTGTGTTCTTTCGACATTCGTCTGTGTTCGATCTCTTTTGCTTCTATACCCGTCTGTATTGATTTTAGACACTCGTCTGTGTTCTTTCGACACTCGTCCGTGTTCGATCTCTCTTACTTCAATACTTATCCATATTGATTTTAGACACTTGTCTGTGTTCTTTCGACACTCGTCCGTGTTCGATCTCTTTTTCTTCAATACCCGTCCGTATTAATTTTAGACACTCGTCTATGTTCTTTTGACACTCGTCCGTGTTTGATCACTTTTGCTTCAATATCCATCCGTATTGATTTTAGACACTCGTCTGTATTCTTTCGACACTCGTCGGTGTTCGATATCTTTTGCTTTAATACTAGTCCGTATTGATTTTAGACACTCGTCTGTGTTCTTTCGACACTAGTCCGTGTTCGATCTCTTTTGCTTCAATACCTGTCCGTATTGATTTTAGACACTCGTCTGTGTTCTTTCAACACTCGGCCATGTTCGATCTCTTTTGCTTCAATTCCCGTCCGTATTGATTTTAGACACTCGTCTGTGTTCTTTCGACACTCATCCGTGTTCAATCTCTTTTTCTTCAATACTCCTCCGTATTTATTTTAGACACTCGTCTTTGTTCTTTCGACACTCGTCCGTGTTCGATTTCTTTTCCTTCGATACCCGTCCGTATTGATTTTAGACACTTGTCTGTGTTCTTTCGAAACTCGTCCGTGTTCGATCTCTTTTGCTACAATATCCGTCCGTATTGATTTTAGACACTCGTCTTTGTTCTTTTGACACTCGTCTGTGTTCGATCTCTTTTGCTTTAATACCTGTCCTTATTGATTTTAGACACTCATCTGTATTCTTTCGATACTCGTCCGTGTTCGATCTCTTTTGCTTCAATACACGTCCCTATAGATTTTAGACACTCGTCTGTGTTCTTTTGACACTCGTCCGTGTTCGATCTATTTTGCTTTAATACTAGTCTGTATTAATTTTAGACACTCGTCTGTGTTCTTTCAACACTCATCCGTGTTCGATCTCTTTTGCTTCAATTCCCATCCGTATTGATTTTAGACACTCGCCTGTGTTCTTTCTACACTCATCCGTGTTTGATCTCTTTTTCTTCAATACTCGTCCGTATTTATTTTAGACCCTCGTCTTTGTTCTTTCGACACTCATCCGTGTTCGATCTCTTTTGCTTCAATTCCCATCCGTATTGATTTTAGACACTCGCCTGTGTTCTTTCAACACTCATCCGTGTTTGATCTCTTTTTCTTCAATACTCGTCCGTATTTATTTTAGACCCTCGTCTTTGTTCTTTCGACACTCGTCCGTGTTCGATCTCTTTTCCTTCGATCCCCGTCCGTATTGATTTTAGACACTTGTCTCTGTTCTTTCGAAACTCGTCCCTGTTCGATCTCTTTTGCTACAATATCTGTCCGTATAGATTTTAGACACTCGTCTTTGTTCTTTTGACACTCGTCTGTGTTCGATCTCTTTTGCTTCAATACCTGTCCTTATTGATTTTAGACACTCGTCTGTATTCTTTCGACACTCGTCCGTGTTCGATCTCTTTTGCTTCTATACACGTCCGTATTGGTTTTACACACTCGTCTGTGTTCTTTCGACACTCGTCCGTGTTCGATCTATTTTGCTTCAAGACTAGTCTGTATTAATTTTAGACACTCGTCTGTGTTCTTTCAACACTCATCCGTGTTCGATCTCTTTTGCTTCAATACTCGTCCGTTTTGATATTAGACACTAGTCTTTGTTCTTTCAACACTCGTCCGTGTTCGATCTCTTTTGCTTCAATACCCGTCCGTATTGATTTTAGACACTCGTCTGTGTTCTTTCGACACTCGGCCGTGTTCGATTTCTTTTGCTTCAATATCCGTCCGTATTAATTTTAGACACTCGTCTGTGTTCTTTCGACACTCGTCCGTGTCCGATCTCTTTTGCTTCAATACTCGTCCGTATTGATTTTAGAAACTCGTCTAAGTTCGTTCGACACTCGTCCATGTTCGATCTCTGTAGCTTTAATACACGTCCGTATTGATTATAGACACTCGTCTGTGTTCTTTCGACATTCGTCTGTGTTCGATCTCTTTTGCTTCTATACCCGTCTGTATTGATTTTAGACACTCGTCTGTGTTCTTTCGACACTCGTCCGTGTTCGATCTCTCTTACTTCAATACTTATCCATATTGATTTTAGACACTTGTCTGTGTTCTTTCGACACTCGTCCGTGTTCGATCTCTTTTTCTTCAATACCCGTCCGTATTAATTTTAGACACTCGTCTATGTTCTTTTGACACTCGTCCGTGTTTGATCACTTTTGCTTCAATATCCATCCGTATTGATTTTAGACACTCGTCTGTATTCTTTCGACACTCGTCGGTGTTCGATATCTTTTGCTTTAATACTAGTCCGTATTGATTTTAGACACTCGTCTGTGTTCTTTCGACACTAGTCCGTGTTCGATCTCTTTTGCTTCAATACCTGTCCGTATTGATTTTAGACACTCGTCTGTGTTCTTTCAACACTCGGCCATGTTCGATCTCTTTTGCTTCAATTCCCGTCCGTATTGATTTTAGACACTCGTCTGTGTTCTTTCGACACTCATCCGTGTTCAATCTCTTTTTCTTCAATACTCCTCCGTATTTATTTTAGACACTCGTCTTTGTTCTTTCGACACTCGTCCGTGTTCGATTTCTTTTCCTTCGATACCCGTCCGTATTGATTTTAGACACTTGTCTGTGTTCTTTCGAAACTCGTCCGTGTTCGATCTCTTTTGCTACAATATCCGTCCGTATTGATTTTAGACACTCGTCTTTGTTCTTTTGACACTCGTCTGTGTTCGATCTCTTTTGCTTTAATACCTGTCCTTATTGATTTTAGACACTCATCTGTATTGTTTCGATACTCGTTCGTGTTCGATCTCTTTTGCTTCAATACACGTCCCTATAGATTTTAGACACTCGTCTGTGTTCTTTTGACACTCGTCCGTGTTCGATCTATTTTGCTTTAATACTAGTCTGTATTAATTTTAGACACTCGTCTGTGTTCTTTCAACACTCATCCGTGTTCGATCTCTTTTGCTTCAATTCCCATCCGTATTGATTTTAGACACTCGCCTGTGTTCTTTCTACACTCATCCGTGTTTGATCTCTTTTTCTTCAATACTCGTCCGTATTTATTTTAGACCCTCGTCTTTGTTCTTTCGACACTCATCCGTGTTCGATCTCTTTTGCTTCAATTCCCATCCGTATTGATTTTAGACACTCGCCTGTGTTCTTTCAACACTCATCCGTGTTTGATCTCTTTTTCTTCAATACTCGTCCGTATTTATTTTAGACCCTCGTCTTTGTTCTTTCGACACTCGTCCGTGTTCGATCTCTTTTCCTTCGATCCCCGTCCGTATTGATTTTAGACACTTGTCTCTGTTCTTTCGAAACTCGTCCCTGTTCGATCTCTTTTGCTACAATATCTGTCCGTATAGATTTTAGACACTCGTCTTTGTTCTTTTGACACTCGTCTGTGTTCGATCTCTTTTGCTTCAATACCTGTCCTTATTGATTTTAGACACTCGTCTGTATTCTTTCGACACTCGTCCGTGTTCGATCTCTTTTGCTTCTATACACGTCCGTATTGGTTTTAGACACTCGTCTGTGTTCTTTCGACACTCGTCCGTGTTCGATCTATTTTGCTTCAAGACTAGTCTGTATTAATTTTAGACACTCGTCTGTGTTCTTTCAACACTCATCCGTGTTCGATCTCTTTTGCTTCAATACTCGTCCGTTTTGATATTAGACACTAGTCTTTGTTCTTTCGACACTCGTCCGTGTTCGATCTCTTTTGCTTCAATACCCGTCCGTATTGATTTTAGACACTCGTCTGTGTTCTTTCGACACTCGGCCGTGTTCGATTTCTTTTGCTTCAATATCCGTCCGTATTAATTTTAGACACTCGTCTGTGTTCTTTCGACACTCGTCCGTGTCCGATCTCTTTTGCTTCAATACTCGTCCGTATTGATTTTAGAAACTCGTCTAAGTTCGTTCGACACTCGTCCATGTTCGATCTCTGTAGCTTTAATACACGTCCGTATTGATTATAGACACTCGTCTGTGTTCTTTCGACATTCGTCTGTGTTCGATCTCTTTTGCTTCTATACCCGTCTGTATTGATTTTAGACACTCGTCTGTGTTCTTTCGACACTCGTCCGTGTTCGATCTCTCTTACTTCAATACTTATCCATATTGATTTTAGACACTTGTCTGTGTTCTTTCGACACTCGTCCGTGTTCGATCTCTTTTTCTTCAATACCCGTCCGTATTAATTTTAGACACTCGTCTATGTTCTTTTGACACTCGTCCGTGTTTGATCACTTTTGCTTCAATATCCATCCGTATTGATTTTAGACACTCGTCTGTATTCTTTCGACACTCGTCGGTGTTCGATATCTTTTGCTTTAATACTAGTCCGTATTGATTTTAGACACTCGTCTGTGTTCTTTCGACACTAGTCCGTGTTCGATCTCTTTTGCTTCAATACCTGTCCGTATTGATTTTAGACACTCGTCTGTGTTCTTTCGACACTCGGCCGTGTTCGATTTCTTTTGCTTCAATATCCGTCCGTATTAATTTTAGACACTCGTCTGTGTTCTTTCGACACTCGTCCGTGTCCGATCTCTTTTGCTTCAATACTCGTCCGTATTGATTTTAGAAACTCGTCTAAGTTCGTTCGACACTCGTCCATGTTCGATCTCTGTAGCTTTAATACACGTCCGTATTGATTATAGACACTCGTCTGTGTTCTTTCGACATTCGTCTGTGTTCGATCTCTTTTGCTTCTATACCCGTCTGTATTGATTTTAGACACTCGTCTGTGTTCTTTCGACACTCGTCCGTGTTCGATCTCTCTTACTTCAATACTTATCCATATTGATTTTAGACACTTGTCTGTGTTCTTTCGACACTCGTCCGTGTTCGATCTCTTTTTCTTCAATACCCGTCCGTATTAATTTTAGACACTCGTCTATGTTCTTTTGACACTCGTCCGTGTTTGATCACTTTTGCTTCAATATCCATCCGTATTGATTTTAGACACTCGTCTGTATTCTTTCGACACTCGTCGGTGTTCGATATCTTTTGCTTTAATACTAGTCCGTATTGATTTTAGACACTCGTCTGTGTTCTTTCGACACTAGTCCGTGTTCGATCTCTTTTGCTTCAATACCTGTCCGTATTGATTTTAGACACTCGTCTGTGTTCTTTCAACACTCGGCCATGTTCGATCTCTTTTGCTTCAATTCCCGTCCGTATTGATTTTAGACACTCGTCTGTGTTCTTTCGACACTCATCCGTGTTCAATCTCTTTTTCTTCAATACTCCTCCGTATTTATTTTAGACACTCGTCTTTGTTCTTTCGACACTCGTCCGTGTTCGATTTCTTTTCCTTCGATACCTGTCCGTATTGATTTTAGACACTTGTCTGTGTTCTTTCGAAACTCGTCCGTGTTCGATCTCTTTTGCTACAATATCCGTCCGTATTGATTTTAGACACTCGTCTTTGTTCTTTTGACACTCGTCTGTGTTCGATCTCTTTTGCTTTAATACCTGTCCTTATTGATTTTAGACACTCATCTGTATTCTTTCGATACTCGTCCGTGTTCGATCTCTTTTGCTTCAATACACGTCCCTATAGATTTTAGACACTCGTCTGTGTTCTTTTGACACTCGTCCGTGTTCGATCTATTTTGCTTTAATACTAGTCTGTATTAATTTTAGACACTCGTCTGTGTTCTTTCAACACTCATCCGTGTTCGATCTCTTTTGCTTCAATTCCCATCCGTATTGATTTTAGACACTCGCCTGTGTTCTTTCTACACTCATCCGTGTTTGATCTCTTTTTCTTCAATACTCGTCCGTATTTATTTTAGACCCTCGTCTTTGTTCTTTCGACACTCATCCGTGTTCGATCTCTTTTGCTTCAATTCCCATCCGTATTGATTTTAGACACTCGCCTGTGTTCTTTCAACACTCATCCGTGTTTGATCTCTTTTTCTTCAATACTCGTCCGTATTTATTTTAGACCCTCGTCTTTGTTCTTTCGACACTCGTCCGTGTTCGATCTCTTTTCCTTCGATCCCCGTCCGTATTGATTTTAGACACTTGTCTCTGTTCTTTCGAAACTCGTCCCTGTTCGATCTCTTTTGCTACAATATCTGTCCGTATAGATTTTAGACACTCGACTTTGTTCTTTTGACACTCGTCTGTGTTCGATCTCTTTTGCTTCAATACCTGTCCTTATTGATTTTAGACACTCGTCTGTATTCTTTCGACACTCGTCCGTGTTCGATCTCTTTTGCTTCTATACACGTCCGTATTGGTTTTACACACTCGTCTGTGTTCTTTCGACACTCGTCCGTGTTCGATCTATTTTGCTTCAAGACTAGTCTGTATTAATTTTAGACACTCGTCTGTGTTCTTTCAACACTCATCCGTGTTCGATCTCTTTTGCTTCAATACTCGTCCGTTTTGATATTAGACACTAGTCTTTGTTCTTTCGACACTCGTCCGTGTTCGATCTCTTTTGCTTCAATACCCGTCCGTATTGATTTTAGACACTCGTCTGTGTTCTTTCGACACTCGGCCGTGTTCGATTTCTTTTGCTTCAATATCCGTCCGTATTAATTTTAGACACTCGTCTGTGTTCTTTCGACACTCGTCCGTGTCCGATCTCTTTTGCTTCAATACTCGTCCGTATTGATTTTAGAAACTCGTCTAAGTTCGTTCGACACTCGTCCATGTTCGATCTCTGTAGCTTTAATACACGTCCGTATTGATTATAGACACTCGTCTGTGTTCTTTCGACATTCGTCTGTGTTCGATCTCTTTTGCTTCTATACCCGTCTGTATTGATTTTAGACACTCGTCTGTGTTCTTTCGACACTCGTCCGTGTTCGATCTCTCTTACTTCAATACTTATCCATATTGATTTTAGACACTTGTCTGTGTTCTTTCGACACTCGTCCGTGTTCGATCTCTTTTTCTTCAATACCCGTCCGTATTAATTTTAGACACTCGTCTATGTTCTTTTGACACTCGTCCGTGTTTGATCACTTTTGCTTCAATATCCATCCGTATTGATTTTAGACACTCGTCTGTATTCTTTCGACACTCGTCGGTGTTCGATATCTTTTGCTTTAATACTAGTCCGTATTGATTTTAGACACTCGTCTGTGTTCTTTCGACACTAGTCCGTGTTCGATCTCTTTTGCTTCAATACCTGTCCGTATTGATTTTAGACACTCGTCTGTGTTCTTTCAACACTCGGCCATGTTCGATCTCTTTTGCTTCAATTCCCGTCCGTATTGATTTTAGACACTCGTCTGTGTTCTTTCGACACTCATCCGTGTTCAATCTCTTTTTCTTCAATACTCCTCCGTATTTATTTTAGACACTCGTCTTTGTTCTTTCGACACTCGTCCGTGTTCGATTTCTTTTCCTTCGATACCCGTCCGTATTGATTTTAGACACTTGTCTGTGTTCTTTCGAAACTCGTCCGTGTTCGATCTCTTTTGCTACAATATCCGTCCGTATTGATTTTAGACACTCGTCTTTGTTCTTTTGACACTCGTCTGTGTTCGATCTCTTTTGCTTTAATACCTGTCCTTATTGATTTTAGACACTCATCTGTATTCTTTCGATACTCGTCCGTGTTCGATCTCTTTTGCTTCAATACACGTCCCTATAGATTTTAGACACTCGTCTGTGTTCTTTCGACACTCGTCCGTGTTCGATCTATTTTGCTTTAATACTAGTCTGTATTAATTTTAGACACTCGTCTATGTTCTTTCAACACTCATCCGTGTTCGATCTCTTTTGCTTCAATTCCCATCCGTATTGATTTTAGACACTCGCCTGTGTTCTTTCTACACTCATCCGTGTTTGATCTCTTTTTCTTCAATACTCGTCCGTATTTATTTTAGACCCTCGTCTTTGTTCTTTCGACACTCATCCGTGTTCGATCTCTTTTGCTTCAATTCCCATCCGTATTGATTTTAGACACTCGCCTGTGTTCTTTCAACACTCATCCGTGTTTGATCTCTTTTTCTTCAATACTCGTCCGTATTTATTTTAGACCCTCGTCTTTGTTCTTTCGACACTCGTCCGTGTTCGATCTCTTTTCCTTCGATCCCCGTCCGTATTGATTTTAGACACTTGTCTCTGTTATTTCGAAACTCGTCCCTGTTCGATCTCTTTTGCTACAATATCTGTCCGTATAGATTTTAGACACTCGTCTTTGTTCTTTTGACACTCGTCTGTGTTCGATCTCTTTTGCTTCAATACCTGTCCTTATTGATTTTAGACACTCGTCTGTATTCTTTCGACA
Source organism: Lathyrus tuberosus (assembly GCA_022829125.1). Lineage (NCBI taxonomy): Eukaryota > Viridiplantae > Streptophyta > Magnoliopsida > Fabales > Fabaceae > Lathyrus > Lathyrus tuberosus. The sequence continues at coordinate 13,752,179 of JALAZF010000038.1, forward strand.
CTCGTCCGTGTTCGATCTCTTTTGCTTCTATACACGTCCGTATTGATTTTACACACTCGTCTGTGTTCTTTCGACACTCGTCCGTGTTCGATCTATTTTGCTTCAAGACTAGTCTGTATTAATTTTAGACACTCGTCTGTGTTCTTTCAACACTCATCCGTGTTCGATCTCTTTTGCTTCAATACTCGTCCGTTTTGATTTTAGACACTCGTCTTTGTTCTTTCGACACTCGTCCGTGTTCGATCTCTTTTGCTTCAATACCCGTCCGTATTGATTTTAGACACTCGTCTGTGTTCTTTAGACACTCGGCCGTGTTCGATTTCTTTTGCTTCAATATCCGTCCGTATTAATTTTAGACACTCGTCTGTGTTCTTTCGACACTCGTCCGTGTCCGATCTCTTTTGCTTCAATACTCGTCTGTATTGATTTTAGAAACTCGTCTAAGTTCGTTCGACACTCGTCCATGTTCGATCTCTGTAGCTTCAATACACGTCCGTATTGATTATAGACACTCGTCTGTGTTCTTTCGACATTCGTCTGTGTTCGATCTCTTTTGCTTCTATACCCGTCTGTATTGATTTTAGACACTCGTCTGTGTTTTTCGACACTCGTCCGTGTTCGATCTCTCTTGCTTCAATACTCATCCGTATTGATTTTAGACACTTGTCTGTGATCTTTCGACACTCGTCCGTGTTCGATCTCTTTTTCTTCAATACCCGTCCGTATTAATTTTAGACACTCGTCTATGTTCTTTTGACACTCGTCCGTGTTTGATCTCTTTTGCTTCAATATCCATCCGTATTGATTTTAGACACTCGTCTGTATTCTTTCGACACTCGTCGGTGTTCGATATCTTTTGCTTTAATACTAGTCCGTATTGATTTTAGACACTCGTCTGTGTTCTTTCAACACTCGTCCGTGTTCGATCTCTTTTGCTTCAATACCTGTCCGTATTGATTTTAGACACTCGTCTGTGTTCTTTCAACACTCGGCCATGTTCGATCTCTTTTGCTTCAATTCCCGTCCGTAATGATTTTAGACACTCGTCTGTGTTCTTTCGACACTCATCCGTGTTCAATCTCTTTTTCTTCAATACTCGTCCGTATTTATTTTAGACACTCGTCTTTGTTCTTTCGACACTCGTCCGTGTTCGATTTCTTTTCCTTCGATACCCGTCCGTATTGATTTTAGACACTTATCTGTGTTTTTTTGAAACTCGTCCGTGTTCGATCTCTTTTGCTACAATATCCGTCTGTATTGATTTTAGACACTCGTCTTTGTTCTTTTGACACTCGCCTGTGTTCGATCTCGTTTGCTTCAATACCTGTCCTTATTGATTTTAGACACTCATCTGTATTCTTTCGATACTCGTCCGTGTTCGATCTCTTTTGCTTCAATACACGTCCCTATTGATTTTAGACACTCGTCTGTGTTCTTTCGACACTCGTCCGTGTTCGATCTATTTTGCTTCAATACTAGTCTGTATTAATTTTAGACACTCGTCTGTGTTCTTTCAACACTCATCCATGTTCGATCTCTTTTGCTTCAATTCCCATCCGTATTGATTTTAGACACTCGCCTGTGTTCTTTCAACACTCATCCGTGTTTGATCTCTTTTTCTTTAATACTCGTCCGTATTTATTTTAGACACTCGTCTTTGTTCTTTCGACACTCGTCCGTGTTCGATCTCTTTTCCTTCGATCCCCGTCCGTATTGATTTTAGACACTTGTCTGTGTTCTTTCGAAACTCGTCCCTGTTCGATCTCTTTTGCTACAATATCTGTCCGTATTGATTTTAGACACTCGTCTTTGTTCTTTTGACACTTGTCTGTGTTCGATCTCTTGTGCTTCAATACCTGTCCTTATTGATTTTACACACTCGTCTGTATTCTTTCGACACTCGTCCGTGTTCGATCTCTTTTGCTTCTATACACGTCCGTATTGATTTTAGACACTCGTCTGTGTTCTTTCGACACTCGTCCGTGTTCGATCTATTTTGCTTCAATACTAGTCTGTATTAATTTTAGACACTCGTCTGTGTTCTTTCAACACTCATCCGTGTTCGATCTCTTTTGCTTCAATTCCCATCCGTATTGATTTTAGACACTCGCCTGTGTTCTTTCGACACTCATCTGTGTTCGATCTCTTTTGCTTCAATACTCGTCCGTTTTGATTTTAGACACTCGTCTTTGTTCTTTCGACACTCGTCCTTGTTCGATCTCTTTTGCTTCAATACCCGTCCGTATTGAATTTAGACACTCGCCTGTGTTCTTTCGACACTCATCTGTGTTCGATCTCTTTTGCTTCAATACTCGTCCGTTTTAATTTTAGACACTCGTCTTTGTTCTTTCGACACTCGTCCTTGTTCGATCTCTTTTGCTTCAATACCCGTCCGTATTGAATTTAGACACTCGTCTGTATTCTTTCGACACTCGTCCGTGTTCGATCTCTTTTGCTTCAATACTCGTCCGTATTTATTTTAGACACTCGTCTTTGTTCTTTCGACACTCGTCCGTGTTCGATCTCTTTTGCTTCAATACCCGTCCGTATTGATTTTATACACTCGTCTTTGTTCTTTCGACACTCGCCCGTGTTCGATCTCTTTTGCTTCAATACCCGTCCGTATTGATTTTAGACACTCGTCTGTGTTCTTTCGACACTCGGCCGTGTTCGATTTCTTTTGCTTCAATATCCGTCCGTATTAATTTTAGACACTCGTCTATGTTCTTTCGACACTCGTCCGTGTCCGATCTCTTTTGCTTCAATACTCGTCCGTATTGATTTTAGAAACTCGTCTAAGTTCGTTCGACACTCGTCCATGTTCGATCTCTGTAGCTTCAATACACGTCCGTATTGATTATAGACACTCGTCTGTGTTCTTTCGACATTCCTCTGTGTTCGATCTCTTTTGCTTCTATACCCGTCTGTATTGATTTTAGACACTCGTCTGTGTTTTTCGACACTCGTCCGTGTTCGATCTCTCTTGCTTCAATACTCATCCGTATTGATTTTAGACACTTGTATGTGTTCTTTCGACACTCGTCCGTGTTCGATCTCTTTTTCTTCAATACCCGTCCGTATTAATTTTAGACACTCGTCTATGTTCTTTTGACACTCGTCCGTGTTTGATCTCTTTTGCTTCAATATCCATCCGTATTGATTTTAGACACTCGTCTGTATTCTTTCGACACTCGTCGGTGTTCGATATCTTTTGCTTTAATACTAGTCCGTATTGATTTTAGACACTCGTCTGTGTTCTTTCAACACTCGTCCGTGTTCGATCTCTTTTGCTTCAATACCTGTCCGTATTGATTTTAGACACTCGTCTGTGTTCTTTCAACACTCGGCCATGTTCGATCTCTTTTGCTTCAATTCCCGTCCGTATTGATTTTAGACACTCGTCTGTGTTCTTTCGACACTCATCCGTGTTCAATCTCTTTTTCTTCAATACTCGTCCGTATTTATTTTAGACACTCGTCTTTGTTCTTTCGACACTCGTCCGTGTTCGATTTCTTTTCCTTCGATACCCGTCCGTATTGATTTTAGACACTTATCTGTGTTCTTTCGAAACTCGTCCGTGTTCGATCTCTTTTGCTACAATATCCGTCCGTATTGATTTTAGACACTCGTCTTTGTTCTTTTGACACTCGCCTGTGTTCGATCTCGTTTGCTTCAATACCTGTCCTTATTGATTTTAGACACTCATCTGTATTCTTTCGATACTCGTCCGTGTTCGATCTCTTTTGCTTCAATACACGTCCCTATTGATTTTAGACACTCGTCTGTGTTCTTTCGACACTCGTCCGTGTTCGATCTATTTTGCTTCAATACTAGTCTGTATTAATTTTAGACACTCGTCTGTGTTCTTTCAACACTCATCCATGTTCGATCTCTTTTGCTTCAATTCCCATCCGTATTGATTTTAGACACTCGCCTGTGTTCTTTCAACACTCATCCGTGTTTGATCTCTTTTTCTTTAATACTCGTCCGTATTTATTTTAGACACTCGTCTTTGTTCTTTCGACACTCGTCCGTGTTCGATCTCTTTTCCTTCGATCCCCGTCCGTATTGATTTTAGACACTTGTCTGTGTTCTTTCGAAACTCGTCCCTGTTCGATCTCTTTTGCTACAATATCTGTCCGTATTGATTTTAGACACTCGTCTTTGTTCTTTTGACACTTGCCTGTGTTCGATCTCTTGTGCTTCAATACCTGTCCTTATTGATTTTACAAACTCGTCTGTATTCTTTCGACACTCGTCCGTGTTCGATCTCTTTTGCTTCTATACACGTCCGTATTGATTTTAGACACTCGTCTGTGTTCTTTCGACACTCGTCCGTGTTCGATCTATTTTGCTTCAATACTAGTCTGTATTAATTTTAGACACTCGTCTGTGTTCTTTCAACACTCATCCGTGTTCGATCTCTTTTGCTTCAATTCCCATCCGTATTGATTTTAGACACTCGCCTGTGTTCTTTCGACACTTATCTGTGTTCGATCTCTTTTGCTTCAATACTCGTCCGTTTTGATTTTAGACACTCGTCTTTGTTCTTTCGACACTCGTCCTTGTTCGATTTCTTTTGCTTCAATACCCGTCCGTATTGAATTTAGACACTCGCCTGTGTTCTTTCGACACTCATCTGTGTTCGATCTCTTTTGCTTCAATACTCATCCGTTTTGATTTTAGACACTCGTCTTTGTTCTTTCGACACTCGTCCTTGTTCGATCTCTTTTGCTTCAATACCCGTCCGTATTGAATTTAGACACTCGTCTGTATTCTTTCGACACTCGTCCGTGTTCGATCTCTTTTGCTTCAATACTCTTCCGTATTTATTTTAGACACTCGTCTTTGTTCTTTCGACACTCGTCCGTGTTCGATCTCTTTTGCTTCAATACCCGTCCGTATTGATTTTATACACTCGTCTTTGTTCTTTCGACACTCGCCCGTGTTCGATCTCTTTTGCTTCAATACCCGTCCGTATTGATTTTAGACACTCGTCTGTGTTCTTTCGACACTCGGCCGTGTTCGATTTCTTTTGCTTCAATATCCGTCCGTATTAATTTTAGACACTCGTCTATGTTCTTTCGACACTCGTCCGTGTCCGATCTCTTTTGCTTCAATACTCGTCCGTATTGATTTTAGAAACTCGTCTAAGTTCGTTCGACACTCGTCCATGTTCGATCTCTGTAGCTTCAATACACGTCCGTATTGATTATAGACACTCGTCTGTGTTCTTTCGACATTCCTCTGTGTTCGATCTCTTTTGCTTCTATACCCGTCTGTATTGATTTTAGACACTCGTCTGTGTTTTTCGACACTCGTCCGTGTTCGATCTCTCTTGCTTCAATACTCATCCGTATTGATTTTAGACACTTGTATGTGTTCTTTCGACACTCGTCCGTGTTCGATCTCTTTTTCTTCAATACCCGTCCGTATTAATTTTAGACACTCGTCTATGTTCTTTTGACACTCGTCCGTGTTTGATCTCTTTTGCTTCAATATCCATCCGTATTGATTTTAGACACTCGTCTGTATTCTTTCGACACTCGTCGGTGTTCGATATCTTTTGCTTTAATACTAGTCCGTATTGATTTTAGACACTCGTCTGTGTTCTTTCAAGACTCGTCCGTGTTCGATCTCTTTTGCTTCAATACCTGTCCGTATTGATTTTAGACACTCGTCTGTGTTCTTTCAACACTCGGCCATGTTCGATCTCTTTTGCTTCAATTCCCGTCCGTATTGATTTTAGACACTCGTCTGTGTTCTTTCGACACTCATCCGTGTTCAATCTCTTTTTCTTCAATACTCGTCCGTATTTATTTTAGACACTCGTCTTTGTTCTTTCGACACTCGTCCGTGTTCGATTTCTTTTCCTTCGACACCCGTCCGTATTGATTTTAGACACTTATCTGTGTTCTTTCGAAACTCGTCCGTGTTCGATCTCTTTTGCTACAATATTCGTCCGTATTGATTTTAGACACTCGTCTTTGTTCTTTTGACACTCGCCTGTGTTCGATCTCGTTTGCTTCAATACCTGTCCTTATTGATTTTAGACACTCATCTGTATTCTTTCGATACTCGTCTGTGTTCGATCTCTTTTGCTTCAATACACGTCCCTATTGATTTTAGACACTCGTCTGTGTTCTTTCGACACTCGTCCGTGTTCGATCTATTTTGCTTCAATACTAGTCTGTATTAATTTTAGACACTCGTCTGTGTTCTTTCAACACTCATCCGTGTTCGATCTCTTTTGCTTCAATTCCCATCCGTATTGATTTTAGACACTCGCCTGTTTTCTTTCAACACTCATCCGTGTTTGATCTCTTTTTCTTTAATACTCGTCCGTATTTATTTTAGACACTCGTCTTTGTTCTTTCGACACTCGTCCGTGTTCGATCTCTTTTCCTTCGATCCCCGTCCGTATTGATTTTAGACACTTGTCTGTGTTCTTTCGAAACTCGTCCCTGTTCGATCTCTTTTGCTACAATATCTGTCCGTATTGATTTTAGACACTCGTCTTTGTTCTTTTGACACTTGTCTGTGTTCGATCTCTTTTGCTTCAATACCTGTCCTTATTGATTTTACACACTCGTCTGTATTCTTTCGACACTCGTCCGTGTTCGATCTCTTTTGCTTCTATACACGTCCGTATTGATTTTAGACACTCGTCTGTGTTCTTTCGACACTCGTCCGTGTTCGATTTATTTTGCTTCAATACTAGTCTGTATTAATTTTAGACACTCGTCTGTGTTCTTTCAACACTCATCCGTGTTCGATCTCTTTTGCTTCAATTCCCATCCGTATTGATTTTAGACACTCGCCTGTGTTCTTTCGACACTCATCTGTGTTCGATCTCTTTTGCTTCAATACTCGTCCGTTTTGATTTTAGACACTCGTCTTTGTTCTTTCGACACTCGTCCTTGTTCGATCTCTTTTGCTTCAATACCCGTCCGTATTGAATTTAGACACTCGTCTGTGTTCTTTCGACACTCGTCCGTGTTCGATCTCTTTTGCTTCAATTCCCGTCCCCATTGATTTTAGACACTCGTCTGTATTCTTTCGACACTAGTCCGTGTTCGATCTCTTTTGCTTCAATACTCGTCCGTATTTATTTTAGACACTCGTCTTTGTTCTTTCGACACTCGTCCGTGTTCGATCTCTTTTGCTTCAATACCCGTCCGTATTGATTTTAGACACTCGTCTGTGTTCTTTCGACACTCGGCCGTGTTCGATTTCTTTTGCTTCAATATCCGTCCGTATTAATTTTAGACACTCGTCCGTGTCCGATCTCTTTTGCTTCAATACTCGTCTGTATTGATTTTAGAAACTCGTCTAAGTTCGTTCGACACTCGTCCATGTTCGATCTCTGTAGCTTCAATACACGTCCGTATTGATTATAGACACTCGTCTGTGTTCTTTCGACATTCGTCTGTGTTCGATCTCGTTTGCTTCTATACCCGTCTGTATTGATTTTAGACACTCGTCTGTGTTTTTCGACACTCGTCCGTGTTCGATCTCTCTTGCTTCAATACTCATCCGTATTGATTTTAGACACTTGTTTGTGTTCTTTAGACACTCGTCCGTGTTCGATCTCTTTTTCTTCAATACCTGTCCGTATTAATTTTAGACACTCGTCTATGTTCTTTTGACACTCGTCCGTGTTTGATCTCTTTTGCTTCAATATCCATCCGTATTGATTTTAGACACTCGTCTGTATTCTTTCGACACTCGTCAGTGTTCGATATCTTTTGCTTTAATACTAGTCCGTATTGATTTTAGACACTCGTCTGTGTTCTTTCAACACTCGTCCGTGTTCGATCTCTTTTGCTTCAATACCTGTCCGTATTGATTTTAGACACTCGTCTGTGTTCTTTCAACACTCGGCCATGTTCGATCTCTTTTGCTTCAATTCCCGTCCGTATTGATTTTAGACACTCGTCTGTGTTCTTTCGACACTCATCCGTGTTCAATCTCTTTTTCTTCAATACTCGTCCGTATTTATTTTAGACACTCGTCTTTGTTCTTTCGACACTCGTCCGTGTTCGATTTCTTTTCCTTCGATACCCGTCCGTATTGATTTTAGACACTTGTCTGTGTTCTTTCGAAACTCGTCCGTGTTCGATCTCTTTTGCTACAATATCCGTCCGTATTGATTTTAGACACTCGTCTTTGTTCTTTTGACACTCGTCTGTGTTCGATCTCGTTTGCTTCAATACCTGTCCTTATTGATTTTACACACTCGTCTGTATTCTTTCGACACTCGTCCGTGTTCGATCTCTTTTGCTTCTATACACGTCCGTATTGATTTTAGACACTCGTCTGTGTTCTTTCGACACTCGTCCGTGTTCGATCTATTTTGCTTCAATACTAGTCTGTATTAATTTTAGACACTCGTCTGTGTTCTTTCAACACTCATCCGTGTTCGATCTCTTTTGCTTCAATTCCCATCCGTATTGATTTTACACACTCGCCTGTGTTCTTTCGACACTCATCTGTGTTCGATCTCTTTTGCTTCAATACTCGTCCGTTTTGATTTTAGACACTCGTCTTTGTTCTTTCGACACTCGTCCTTGTTCGATCTCTTTTGCTTCAATACCCGTCCGTATTGATTTTAGACACTCGTCTGTGTTCTTTCGACACTCGTCCGTGTTCGATCTCTTTTGCTTCAATTCCCGTCCCCATTGATTTTAGACACTCGTCTGTATTCTTTCGACACTCGTCTGTGTTCGATCTCTTTTGCTTCAATACTCGTCCGTATTTATTTTAGACACTCGTCTTTGTTCTTTCGACACTCGTCCGTGTTCGATCTCTTTTGCTTCAATACCCGTCCGTATTGATTTTATACACTCGTCTTTTTTCTTTCGACACTCGTCCGTGTTCGATCTCTTTTGCTTCAATACCCGTCCGTATTGATTTTAGACACTCGTCTGTGTTCTTTCGACACTCGGCCGTGTTCGATTTCTTTTGCTTCAATATCCGTCCGTATTAATTTTAGACACTCGTCTGTGTTCTTTCGACACTCGTCCGTGTCCGATCTCTTTTGCTTCAATACTCATCCGTATTGATTTTAGAAACTCGTCTAAGTTCGTTCGACACTCGTCCATGTTCGATCTCTGTAGCTTTAATACACGTCCGTATTGATTATAGACACTCGTCTGTGTTCTTTCGACATTCGTCTGTGTTCGATCTCTTTTGCTTCTATACCCGTCTGTATTGATTTTAGACACTCGTCTGTGTTTTTCGACACTCGTCCGTGTTCGATCTCTCTTGCTTCAATACTCATCCGTATTGATTTTAGACACTTGTCTTTGTTCTTTCGACACTCGTCCGTGTTCGATCTCTTTTTCTTCAATACCCGTCCGTATTAATTTTAGACACTCGTCTATGTTCTTTTGACACTCGTCCGTGTTTGATCTCTTTTGCTTCAATATCCATCCGTATTGATTTTAGACACTCGCCTGTGTTCTTTCGACACTCATCTGTGTTCGATCTCTTTTGCTTCAATACTCGTCCGTTTTGATTTTAGACACTCGTCTTTGTTCTTTCGACACTCGTCCTTGTTCGATCTCTTTTGCTTCAATACCCGTCCGTATTGAATTTAGACACTCGTCTGTGTTCTTTCGACACTCGTCCGTGTTCGATCTCTTTTGCTTCAATTCCCGTCCCCATTGATTTTAGACACTCGTCTGTATTCTTTCGACACTAGTCCGTGTTCGATCTCTTTTGCTTCAATACTCGTCCGTATTTATTTTAGACACTCGTCTTTGTTCTTTCGACACTCGTCCGTGTCCGATCTCTTTTGCTTCAATACCCGTCCGTATTGATTTTAGACACTCGTCTGTGTTCTTTCGACACTCGGCCGTGTTCGATTTCTTTTGCTTCAATATCCGTCCGTATTAATTTTAGACACTCGTCCGTGTCCGATCTCTTTTGCTTCAATACTCGTCTGTATTGATTTTAGACACTCGTCTTTGTTCTTTCGACACTCGTCCTTGTTCGATCTCTTTTGCTTCAATACCCGTCCGTATTGAATTTAGACACTCGTCTGTGTTCTTTCAACACTCGGCCATGTTCGATCTCTTTTGCTTCAATTCCCGTCCCCATTGATTTTAGACACTCGTCTGTATTCTTTCGACACTAGTCCGTGTTCGATCTCTTTTGCTTCAATACTCGTCCGTATTTATTTTAGACACTCGTCTTTGTTCTTTCGACACTCGTCCGTGTCCGATCTCTTTTGCTTCAATACCCGTCCGTATTGATTTTAGACACTCGTCTGTGTTCTTTCGACACTCGGCCGTGTTCGATTTCTTTTGCTTCAATATCCGTCCGTATTAATTTTAGACACTCGTCCGTGTCCGATCTCTTTTGCTTCAATACTCGTCTGTTTTGATTTTAGACACTCGTCTTTGTTCTTTCGACACTCGTCCTTGTTCGATCTCTTTTGCTTCAATACCCGTCCGTATTGAATTTAGACACTCGTCTGTGTTCTTTCAACACTCGGCCATGTTCGATCTCTTTTGCTTCAATTCCCGTCCGTATTGATTTTAGACACTCGTCTGTGTTCTTTCGACACTCATCCGTGTTCAATCTCTTTTTCTTCAATACTCGTCCGTATTTATTTTAGACACTCGTCTTTGTTCTTTCGACACTCGTCCGTGTTCGATTTCTTTTCCTTCGACACCCGTCCGTATTGATTTTAGACACTTATCTGTGTTCTTTCGAAACTCGTCCGTGTTCGATCTCTTTTGCTACAATATTCGTCCGTATTGATTTTAGACACTCGTCTTTGTTCTTTTGACACTCGCCTGTGTTCGATCTCGTTTGCTTCAATACCTGTCCTTATTGATTTTAGACACTCATCTGTATTCTTTCGATACTCGTCTGTGTTCGATCTCTTTTGCTTCAATACACGTCCCTATTGATTTTAGACACTCGTCTGTGTTCTTTCGACACTCGTCCGTGTTCGATCTATTTTGCTTCAATACTAGTCTGTATTAATTTTAGACACTCCTCTGTGTTCTTTCAACACTCATCCGTGTTCGATCTCTTTTGCTTCAATTCCCATCCGTATTGATTTTAGACACTCGCCTGTTTTCTTTCAACACTCATCCGTGTTTGATCTCTTTTTCTTTAATACTCGTCCGTATTTATTTTAGACACTCGTCTTTGTTCTTTCGACACTCGTCCGTGTTCGATCTCTTTTCCTTCGATCCCCGTCCGTATTGATTTTAGACACTTGTCTGTGTTCTTTCGAAACTCGTCCCTGTTCGATCTCTTTTGCTACAATATCTGTCCGTATTGATTTTAGACACTCGTCTTTGTTCTTTTGACACTTGTCTGTGTTCGATCTCTTTTGCTTCAATACCTGTCCTTATTGATTTTACACACTCGTCTGTATTCTTTCGACACTCGTCCGTGTTCGATCTCTTTTGCTTCTATACACGTCCGTATTGATTTTAGACACTCGTCTGTGTTCTTTCGACACTCGTCCGTGTTCGATTTATTTTGCTTCAATACTAGTCTGTATTAATTTTAGACACTCGTCTGTGTTCTTTCAACACTCATCCGTGTTCGATCTCTTTTGCTTCAATTCCCATCCGTATTGATTTTAGACACTCGCCTGTGTTCTTTCGACACTCATCTGTGTTCGATCTCTTTTGCTTCAATACTCGTCCGTTTTGATTTTAGACACTCGTCTTTGTTCTTTCGACACTCGTCCTTGTTCGATCTCTTTTGCTTCAATACCCGTCCGTATTGAATTTAGACACTCGTCTGTGTTCTTTCGACACTCGTCCGTGTTCGATCTCTTTTGCTTCAATTCCCGTCCCCATTGATTTTAGACACTCGTCTGTATTCTTTCGACACTAGTCCGTGTTCGATCTCTTTTGCTTCAATACTCGTCCGTATTTATTTTAGACACTCGTCTTTGTTCTTTCGACACTCGTCCGTGTTCGATCTCTTTTGCTTCAATACCCGTCCGTATTGATTTTAGACACTCGTCTGTGTTCTTTCGACACTCGGCCGTGTTCGATTTCTTTTGCTTCAATATCCGTCCGTATTAATTTTAGACACTCGTCCGTGTCCGATCTCTTTTGCTTCAATACTCGTCTGTATTGATTTTAGAAACTCGTCTAAGTTCGTTCGACACTCGTCCATGTTCGATCTCTGTAGCTTCAATACACGTCCGTATTGATTATAGACACTCGTCTGTGTTCTTTCGACATTCGTCTGTGTTCGATATCTTTTGCTTTAATACTAGTCCGTATTGATTTTAGACACTCGTCTGTGTTCTTTCAACACTCGTCCGTGTTCGATCTCTTTTGCTTCAATACCTGTCCGTATTGATTTTAGACACTCGTCTGTGTTCTTTCAACACTCGGCCATGTTCGATCTCTTTTGCTTCAATTCCCGTCCGTATTGATTTTAGACACTCGTCTGTGTTCTTTCGACACTCATCCGTGTTCAATCTCTTTTTCTTCAATACTCGTCCGTATTTATTTTAGACACTCGTCTTTGTTCTTTCGACACTCGTCCGTGTTCGATTTCTTTTCCTTCGATACCCGTCCGTATTGATTTTAGACACTTGTCTGTGTTCTTTCGAAACTCGTCCGTGTTCGATCTCTTTTGCTACAATATCCGTCCGTATTGATTTTAGACACTCGTCTTTGTTCTTTTGACACTCGTCTGTGTTCGATCTCGTTTGCTTCAATACCTGTCCTTATTGATTTTACACACTCGTCTGTATTCTTTCGACACTCGTCCGTGTTCGATCTCTTTTGCTTCTATACACGTCCGTATTGATTTTAGACACTCGTCTGTGTTCTTTCGACACTCGTCCGTGTTCGATCTATTTTGCTTCAATACTAGTCTGTATTAATTTTAGACACTCGTCTGTGTTCTTTCAACACTCATCCGTGTTCGATCTCTTTTGCTTCAATTCCCATCCGTATTGATTTTACACACTCGCCTGTGTTCTTTCGACACTCATCTGTGTTCGATCTCTTTTGCTTCAATACTCGTCCGTTTTGATTTTAGACACTCGTCTTTGTTCTTTCGACACTCGTCCTTGTTCGATCTCTTTTGCTTCAATACCCGTCCGTATTGATTTTAGACACTCGTCTGTGTTCTTTCGACACTCGTCCGTGTTCGATCTCTTTTGCTTCAATTCCCGTCCCCATTGATTTTAGACACTCGTCTGTATTCTTTCGACACTCGTCTGTGTTCGATCTCTTTTGCTTCAATACTCGTCCGTATTTATTTTAGACACTCGTCTTTGTTCTTTCGACACTCGTCCGTGTTCGATCTCTTTTGCTTCAATACCCGTCCGTATTGATTTTATACACTCGTCTTTTTTCTTTCGACACTCGTCCGTGTTCGATCTCTTTTGCTTCAATACCCGTCCGTATTGATTTTAGACACTCGTCTGTGTTCTTTCGACACTCGGCCGTGTTCGATTTCTTTTGCTTCAATATCCGTCCGTATTAATTTTAGACACTCGTCTGTGTTCTTTCGACACTCGTCCGTGTCCGATCTCTTTTGCTTCAATACTCATCCGTATTGATTTTAGAAACTCGTCTAAGTTCGTTCGACACTCGTCCATGTTCGATCTCTGTAGCTTTAATACACGTCCGTATTGATTATAGACACTCGTCTGTGTTCTTTCGACATTCGTCTGTGTTCGATCTCTTTTGCTTCTATACCCGTCTGTATTGATTTTAGACACTCGTCTGTGTTTTTCGACACTCGTCCGTGTTCGATCTCTCTTGCTTCAATACTCATCCGTATTGATTTTAGACACTTGTCTTTGTTCTTTCGACACTCGTCCGTGTTCGATCTCTTTTTCTTCAATACCCGTCCGTATTAATTTTAGACACTCGTCTATGTTCTTTTGACACTCGTCCGTGTTTGATCTCTTTTGCTTCAATATCCATCCGTATTGATTTTAGACACTCGCCTGTGTTCTTTCGACACTCATCTGTGTTCGATCTCTTTTGCTTCAATACTCGTCCGTTTTGATTTTAGACACTCGTCTTTGTTCTTTCGACACTCGTCCTTGTTCGATCTCTTTTGCTTCAATACCCGTCCGTATTGAATTTAGACACTCGTCTGTGTTCTTTCGACACTCGTCCGTGTTCGATCTCTTTTGCTTCAATTCCCGTCCCCATTGATTTTAGACACTCGTCTGTATTCTTTCGACACTAGTCCGTGTTCGATCTCTTTTGCTTCAATACTCGTCCGTATTTATTTTAGACACTCGTCTTTGTTCTTTCGACACTCGTCCGTGTCCGATCTCTTTTGCTTCAATACCCGTCCGTATTGATTTTAGACACTCGTCTGTGTTCTTTCGACACTCGGCCGTGTTCGATTTCTTTTGCTTCAATATCCGTCCGTATTAATTTTAGACACTCGTCCGTGTCCGATCTCTTTTGCTTCAATACTCGTCTGTATTGATTTTAGAAACTCGTCTAAGTTCGTTCGACACTCGTCCATGTTCGATCTCTGTAGCTTCAATACACGTCCGTATTGATTATAGACACTCGTCTGTGTTCTTTCGACATTCGTCTGTGTTCGATCTCGTTTGCTTCTATACCCGTCTGTATTGATTTTAGACACTCGTCTGTGTTTTTCGACACTCGTCCGTGTTCGATCTCTCTTGCTTCAATACTCATCCGTATTGATTTTAGACACTTGTTTGTGTTCTTTAGACACTCGTCCGTGTTCGATCTCTTTTTCTTCAATACCTGTCCGTATTAATTTTAGACACTCGTCTATGTTCTTTTGACACTCGTCCGTGTTTGATCTCTTTTGCTTCAATATCCATCCGTATTGATTTTAGACACTCGTCTGTATTCTTTCGACACTCGTCAGTGTTCGATATCTTTTGCTTTAATACTAGTCCGTATTGATTTTAGACACTCGTCTGTGTTCTTTCAACACTCGTCCGTGTTCGATCTCTTTTGCTTCAATACCTGTCCGTATTGATTTTAGACACTCGTCTGTGTTCTTTCAACACTCGGCCATGTTCGATCTCTTTTACTTAAATTCCCGTCCGTATTGATTTTAGACACTCGTCTGTGTTCTTTCGACACTCATCCGTGTTCAATCTCTTTTTCTTCAATACTCGTCCGTATTTATTTTAGACACTCGTCTTTGTTCTTTCGACACTCGTCCGTGTTCGATTTCTTTTCCTTCGATACCCGTCCGTATTGATTTTAGACACTTGTCTCTGTTCTTTCGAAACTCGTCCGTGTTCGATCTCTTTTGCTACAATATCCGTCCGTATTGATTTTAGACACTCGTCTTTGTTCTTTTGACACTCGTCTGTGTTCGATCTCGTTTGCTTCAATACCTGTCCTTATTGATTTTACACACTCGTCTGTATTCTTTCGACACTCGTCCGTGTTCGATCTCTTTTGCTTCTATACACGTCCGTATTGATTTTAGACACTCGTCTGTGTTCTTTCGACACTCGTCCGTGTTCGATCTATTTTGCTTCAATACTAGTCTGTATTAATTTTAGACACTCGTCTGTGTTCTTTCAACACTCATCCGTGTTCGATCTCTTTTGCTTCAATTCCCATCCGTATTGATTTTACACACTCGCCTGTGTTCTTTCGACACTCATCTGTGTTCGATCTCTTTTGCTTCAATACTCGTCCGTTTTGATTTTAGACACTCGTCTTTGTTCTTTCGACACTCGTCCTTGTTCGATCTCTTTTGCTTCAATACCCGTCCGTATTGATTTTAGACACTCGTCTGTGTTCTTTCGACACTCGTCCGTGTTCGATCTCTTTTGCTTCAATTCCCGTCCCCATTGATTTTAGACACTCGTCTGTATTCTTTCGACACTCGTCTGTGTTCGATCTCTTTTGCTTCAATACTCGTCCGTATTTATTTTAGACACTCGTCTTTGTTCTTTCGACACTCGTCCGTGTTCGATCTCTTTTGCTTCAATACCCGTCCGTATTGATTTTATACACTCGTCTTTTTTCTTTCGACACTCGTCCGTGTTCGATCTCTTTTGCTTCAATACCCGTCCGTATTGATTTTAGACACTCGTCTGTGTTCTTTCGACACTCGGCCGTGTTCGATTTCTTTTGCTTCAATATCCGTCCGTATTAATTTTAGACACTCGTCTGTGTTCTTTCGACACTCGTCCGTGTCCGATCTCTTTTGCTTCAATACTCATCCGTATTGATTTTAGAAACTCGTCTAAGTTCGTTCGACACTCGTCCATGTTCGATCTCTGTAGCTTCAATACACGTCCGTATTGATTATAGACACTCGTCTGTGTTCTTTCGACATTCGTCTGTGTTCGATCTCTTTTGCTTCTATACCCGTCTGTATTGATTTTAGACACTCGTCTGTGTTTTTCGACACTCGTCCGTGTTCGATCTCTCTTGCTTCAATACTCATCCGTATTGATTTTAGACACTTGTCTGTGTTCTTTCGACACTCGTCCGTGTTCGATCTCTTTTTCTTCAATACCCGTCCGTATTAATTTTAGACACTCCTCTATGTTCTTTTGACACTCGTCCGTGTTTGATCTCTTTTGCTTCAATATCCATCCGTATTGATTTTAGACACTCGTCTGTATTCTTTCGACACTCGTCGGTGTTCGATATCTTTTGCTTTAATACTAGTCCGTATTGATTTTAGACACTCGTCTGTGTTCTTTCAACACTCGTCCGTGTTCGATCTCTTTTGCTTCAATACCTGTCCGTATTGATTTTAGACACTCGTCTGTGTTCTTTCAACACTCGGCCATGTTCGATCTCTTTTGCTTCAATTCCCGTCCGTATTGATTTTAGACACTCGTCTGTGTTCTTTCGACACTCATCCGTGTTCAATCTCTTTTTCTTCAATACTCGTCCGTATTTATTTTAGACACTCGTCTTTGTTCTTTCGACACTCGTCCGTGTTCGATCTCTTTTGCTTCAATACCCGTCCGTATTGATTTTATACACTCGTCTTTGTTCTTTCGACACTCGTCCGTGTTCGATCTCTTTTGCTTCAATACCCGTCCGTATTGATTTTAGACACTCGTCTGTGTTCTTTCGACACTCGGCCGTGTTCGATTTCTTTTGCTTCAATATCCGTCCGTATTAATTTTAGACACTCGTCTGTGTTCTTTCGACACTCGTCCGTGTCCGATCTCTTTTGCTTCAATACTCATCCGTATTGATTTTAGAAACTCGTCTAAGTTCGTTCGACACTCGTCCATGTTCGATCTCTGTAGCTTCAATACACGTCCGTATTGATTATAGACACTCGTCTGTGTTCTTTCGACATTCGTCTGTGTTCGATCTCTTTTGCTTCTATACCCGTCTGTATTGATTTTAGACACTCGTCTGTGTTTTTCGACACTCGTCCGTGTTCGATCTTTCTTGCTTCAATACTCATCCGTATTGATTTTAGACACTTGTCTGTGTTCTTTCGACACTCGTCCGTGTTCGATCTCTTTTTCTTCAATACCCGTCCGTATTAATTTTAGACACTCCTCTATGTTCTTTTGACACTCGTCCGTGTTTGTTCTCTTTTGCTTCAATATCCATCCGTATTGATTTTAGAAACTCGTCTGTATTCTTTCGACACTCGTCGGTGTTCGATATCTTTTGCTTTAATACTAGTCCGTATTGATTTTAGACACTCGTCTGTGTTCTTTCAACACTCGTCCGTGTTCGATCTCTTTTGCTTCAATACCCGTCCGTATTAATTTTAGACACTCCTCTATGTTCTTTTGACACTCGTCCGTGTTTGATCTCTTTTGCTTCAATATCCATCCGTATTGATTTTAGACACTCGTCTGTATTCTTTCGACACTCGTCGGTGTTCGATATCTTTTGCTTTAATACTAGTCCGTATTGATTTTAGACACTCGTCTGTGTTCTTTCAACACTCGTCCGTGTTCGATCTCTTTTGCTTCAATACCTGTCCGTATTGATTTTAGACACTCGTCTGTGTTCTTTCAACACTCGGCCATGTTCGATCTCTTTTGCTTCAATTCCCGTCCGTATTGATTTTAGACACTCGTCTGTGTTCTTTCGACACTCATCCGTGTTCAATCTCTTTTTCTTCAATACTCGTCCGTATTTATTTTAGACACTCGTCTTTGTTCTTTCGACACTCGTCCGTGTTCGATCTCTTTTCCTTCGATACCCGTCCGTATTGATTTTAGACACTTGTCTGTGTTCTTTCGAAACTCGTCCGTGTTCGATCTCTTTTGCTACAATATCCGTCCGTATTGATTTTAGACACTCGTCTTTGTTCTTTTGACACTCGTCTGTGTTCGATCTCGTTTGCTTCAATACCTGTCCTTATTGATTTTAGACACTCATCTGTATTCTTTCGATACTCGTCCGTGTTCGATCTCTTTTGCTTCAATACACGTCCCTATTGATTTTAGACACTCGTCTGTGTTCTTTCGACACTCGTCCGTGTTCGATCTATTTTGCTTCAATACTAGTCTGTATTAATTTTAGACACTCGCCTGTGTTCTTTCAACACTCATCCGTGTTCGATCTCTTTTGCTTCAATTCCCATCCGTATTGATTTTAGACACTCGCCTGTGTTCTTTCAACACTCATCCGTGTTTGATCTATTTTTCTTTAATACTCGTCCGTATTTATTTTAGACACTCGTCTTTGTTCTTTCGACACTCGTCCGTGTTCGATCTCTTTTCCTTCGATCCCCGTCCGTATTGATTTTAGACACTTGTCTGTGTTCTTTCGAAACTCGTCCCTGTTCGATCTCTTTTGCTACAATATCTGTCCGTATTGATTTTAGACACTCGTGTTTGTTCTTTTGACACTCGTCTGTGTTCGATCTCTTTTGCTTCAATACCTGTCGTTATTGATTTTACACACTCGTCTGTATTCTTTCGACACTCGTCCGTGTTCGATCTCTTTTGCTTCTATACACGTCCGTATTGATTTTAGACACTCGTCTGTTCTTTCGACACTCGTCCGTGTTCGATCTATTTTGCTTCAATACTAGTCTGTATTAATTTTAGACACTCGTCTGTGTTCTTTCAACACTCATCCGTGTTCGATCTCTTTTGCTTCAATTCCCATCCGTATTGATTTTAGACACTCGCCTGTGTTCTTTCGACACTCATCTGTGTTCGATCTCTTTTGCTTCAATACTCGTCCATTTTTATTTTAGACACTCGTCTTTGTTCTTTCGACACTCGTCCTTGTTCGATCTCTTTTGCTTCAATACCCGTCCGTATTGATTTTAGACACTCGTCTGTGTTCTTTCGACACTCGTCCGTGTTCGATCTCTTTTGCTTCAATTCCCGTCCCCATTGATTTTAGACACTCGTCTGTATTCTTTCGACACTCGTCCGTGTTCGATCTCTTTTGCTTCAATACTCGTCCGTATTTATTTTAGACACTCGTCTTTGTTCTTTTGACACTCGTCCGTGTTCGATCTCTTTTGCTTCAATACCCGTCCGTATTGATTTTATACACTCGTCTGTGTTCTTTCGACACTCATCCGTGTTCGATCTCTTTTGCTTCAATATCCGTCCGAATAGATTTTAGACACTCGTCTTTGTTCTTTCGACACTCGTCCGTGTTCGATCTCTTTTGCTTCAATATCCGTCCGTATTAATTTTAGACACTCGTCTGTGTTCTTTCGACACTCGTCCGTGTCCGATCTCTTTTGCTTCAATACTCGTCCGTATTGATTTTAGAAACTCGTCCAAGTTCGTTCGACACTCGTCCATGTTCGATCTCTGTAGCTTCAATACACGTCCGTATTGATTATAGACACTCGTCTGTGTTCTTTCGATATTCGTCTGTGTTCGATCTCTTTTTCTTCTATACCCGTCTGTATTGATTTTAGACACTCGTCTGTGTTCTTTCGACACTCGTCCGTGTTCGATCTCTCTTGCTTCAATACTCATCCGTATTGATTTTAGACACTCGTCTGTGTTCTTTCGACACTCGTCTGTGTTCGATCTCTTTTTCTTCAATCCTCATCCGTATTGATTATAGACACTCGTCTGTGTTCTTTCGACATTCGTCTGTGTTCGATCTCTTTTGCTTCTATACCCGTCTGTATTGATTTTAGACACTCGTCTCTATTCTTTCGACACTCGTCGGTGTTCGATATCTTTTGCTTTAATACTAGTCCGTATTGATTTTAGACACTCGTCTGTATTCTTTCGACACTCGTCCGTGTTCGATCTCTTTTGCTTCAATACCTGTCCGTATTGATTTTAGACACTCGTCTGTGTTCTTTCAACACTCGGCCATGTTCGATCTCTTTTGCTTCAATTCCCGTCCGTATTGATTTTAGACACTCGTCTGTGTTCTTTCGACACTCATCCGTGTTCAATCTCTTTTTCTTCAATACTCGTCCGTATTTATTTTAGACACTCGTCTTTGTTCTTTCGACACTCGTCCGTGTTCGATCTCTTTTCCTTCGATACCCGTCCGTATTGATTTTAGACACTTGTCTGTGTTCTTTCGAAACTCGTCCGTGTTCGATCTCTTTTGCTACAATATCCGTCCGTATTGATTTTAGACACTCGTCTTTGTTCTTTTGACACTCGTCTGTGTTCGATCTCGTTTGCTTCAATACCTGTCCTTATTGATTTTAGACACTCATCTGTATTCTTTCGATACTCGTCCGTGTTCGATCTCTTTTGCTTCAATACACGTCCCTATTGATTTTAGACACTCGTCTGTGTTCTTTCGACACTCGTCCGTGTTCGATCTATTTTGCTTCAATACTAGTCTGTATTAATTTTAGACACTCGCCTGTGTTCTTTCAACACTCATCCGTGTTCGATCTCTTTTGCTTCAATTCCCATCCGTATTGATTTTAGACACTCGCCTGTGTTCTTTCAACACTCATCCGTGTTTGATCTATTTTTCTTTAATACTCGTCCGTATTTATTTTAGACACTCGTCTTTGTTCTTTCGACACTCGTCCGTGTTCGATCTCTTTTCCTTCGATCCCCGTCCGTATTGATTTTAGACACTTGTCTGTGTTCTTTCGAAACTCGTCCCTGTTCGATCTCTTTTGCTACAATATCTGTCCGTATTGATTTTAGACACTCGTGTTTGTTCTTTTGACACTCGTCTGTGTTCGATCTCTTTTGCTTCAATACCTGTCGTTATTGATTTTACACACTCGTCTGTATTCTTTCGACACTCGTCCGTGTTCGATCTCTTTTGCTTCTATACACGTCCGTATTGATTTTAGACACTCGTCTGTTCTTTCGACACTCGTCCGTGTTCGATCTATTTTGCTTCAATACTAGTCTGTATTAATTTTAGACACTCGTCTGTGTTCTTTCAACACTCATCCGTGTTCGATCTCTTTTGCTTCAATTCCCATCCGTATTGATTTTAGACACTCGCCTGTGTTCTTTCGACACTCATCTGTGTTCGATCTCTTTTGCTTCAATACTCGTCCATTTTTATTTTAGACACTCGTCTTTGTTCTTTCGACACTCGTCCTTGTTCGATCTCTTTTGCTTCAATACCCGTCCGTATTGATTTTAGACACTCGTCTGTGTTCTTTCGACACTCGTCCGTGTTCGATCTCTTTTGCTTCAATTCCCGTCCCCATTGATTTTAGACACTCGTCTGTATTCTTTCGACACTCGTCCGTGTTCGATCTCTTTTGCTTCAATACTCGTCCGTATTTATTTTAGACACTCGTCTTTGTTCTTTTGACACTCGTCCGTGTTCGATCTCTTTTGCTTCAATACCCGTCCGTATTGATTTTATACACTCGTCTGTGTTCTTTCGACACTCATCCGTGTTCGATCTCTTTTGCTTCAATATCCGTCCGAATAGATTTTAGACACTCGTCTTTGTTCTTTCGACACTCGTCCGTGTTCGATCTCTTTTGCTTCAATATCCGTCCGTATTAATTTTAGACACTCGTCTGTGTTCTTTCGACACTCGTCCGTGTCCGATCTCTTTTGCTTCAATACTCGTCCGTATTGATTTTAGAAACTCGTCCAAGTTCGTTCGACACTCGTCCATGTTCGATCTCTGTAGCTTCAATACACGTCCGTATTGATTATAGACACTCGTCTGTGTTCTTTCGATATTCGTCTGTGTTCGATCTCTTTTTCTTCTATACCCGTCTGTATTGATTTTAGACACTCGTCTGTGTTCTTTCGACACTCGTCCGTGTTCGATCTCTCTTGCTTCAATACTCATCCGTATTGATTTTAGACACTCGTCTGTGTTCTTTCGACACTCGTCTGTGTTCGATCTCTTTTTCTTCAATCCTCATCCGTATTGATTATAGACACTCGTCTGTGTTCTTTCGACATTCGTCTGTGTTCGATCTCTTTTGCTTCTATACCCGTCTGTATTGATTTTAGACACTCGTCTCTATTCTTTCGACACTCGTCGGTGTTCGATATCTTTTGCTTTAATACTAGTCCGTATTGATTTTAGACACTCGTCTGTGTTCTTTCAACACTCGTCCGTGTTCGATCTCTTTTGCTTCAATACCTGTCCGTATTGATTTTAGACACTCGTCTGTGTTCTTTCAACACTCGGCCATGTTCGATCTCTTTTGCTTCAATTCCCGTCCGTATTGATTTTAGACACTCGTCTGTGTTCTTTCGACACTCATCCGTGTTCAATCTCTTTTTCTTCAATACTCGTCCGTATTTATTTTAGACACTCGTCTTTGTTCTTTCGACACTCGTCCGTGTTCGATCTCTTTCCCTTCGATACCCGTCCGTATTGATTTTAGACACTTGTCTGTGTTCTTTCAAAACTCGTCCCTGTTCGATCTCTTTTGCTACAATATCTGTCCATATTGATTTTAGACACTCGTCTTTGTTCTTTTGACACTCGTCTGTGTTCGATCTCTTTTGCTTCAATACCTGTCCTTATTGATTTTAGACACTCGTCTGTATTCTTTCGACACTCGTCCGTGTTCGATCTCTTTTGCTTCTATACACGTCCGTATTGATTTTAGACACTCGTCTGTGTTCTTTCGACACTCGTCCGTGTCCGATCTCTTTTGCTTCAATACTCGTCCGTATTGATTTTAGAAACTCGTCCAAGTTCGTTCGACACTCGTCCATGTTCGATCTCTGTAGCTTCAATACACGTCCGTATTGATTATAGACACTCGTCTGTGTTCTTTCGATATTCGTCTGTGTTCGATCTCTTTTTCTTCTATACCCGTCTGTATTGATTTTAGACACTCGTCTATGTTCTTTCGACACTCGTCCGTGTTCGATCTCTCTTGCTTCAATACTCATCCGTATTGATTTTAGACACTCGTCTGTGTTCTTTCGACACTCGTCCGTGTTCGATCTCTTTTTCTTCAATCCTCATCCGTATTGATTATAGACACTCGTCTGTGTTCTTTCGACATTCGTCTGTGTTCGATCTCTTTTGCTTCTATACCCGTCTGTATTGATTTTAGACACTCGTCTCTATTCTTTCGACACTCGTCGGTGTTCGATATCTTTTGCTTTAATACTAGTCCGTATTGATTTTAGACACTCGTCTGTGTTCTTTCAACACTCGTCCGTGTTCGATCTCTTTTGCTTCAATACCTGTCCGTATTGATTTTAGACACTCGTCTGTGTTCTTTCAACACTCGGCCATGTTCGATCTCTTTTGCTTCAATTCCCGTCCGTATTGATTTTAGACACTCGTCTGTGTTCTTTCGACACTCATCCGTGTTCAATCTCTTTTTCTTCAATACTCGTCCGTATTTATTTTAGACACTCGTCTTTGTTCTTTCGACACTCGTCCGTGTTCGATCTCTTTTCCTTCGATACCCGTCCGTATTGATTTTAGACACTTGTCTGTGTTCTTTCGAAACTCGTCCGTGTTCGATCTCTTTTGCTACAATATCCGTCCGTATTGATTTTAGACACTCGTCTTTGTTCTTTTGACACTCGTCTGTGTTCGATCTCGTTTGCTTCAATACCTGTCCTTATTGATTTTAGACACTCATCTGTATTCTTTCGATACTCGTCCGTGTTCGATCTCTTTTGCTTCAATACACGTCCCTATTGATTTTAGACACTCGTCTGTGTTCTTTCGACACTCGTCCGTGTTCGATCTATTTTGCTTCAATACTAGTCTGTATTAATTTTAGACACTCGTCTGTGTTCTTTCAACACTCATCCGTGTTCGATCTCTTTTGCTTCAATTCCCGTCCGTATTGATGTTAGACACTCGTCTGTGTTCATTCGACACTCATCTGTGTTTGATCTCTTTTGCTTCAATACTCGTCCATTTTTATTTTAGACACTCGTCTTTGTTCTTTCGACACTCGTCCTTGTTCGATCTCTTTTGCTTCAATACCCGTCCGTATTGATTTTAGACACTCGTCTGTGTTCTTTCGACACTCGTCCGTGTTCGATCTCTTTTGCTTCAATTCCCGTCCCCATTGATTTTAGACACTCGTCTGTATTCTTTCGACACTCGTCCGTGTTCGATCTCTTTTGCTTCAAAACTCGTCCGTATTTATTTTAGACACTCGTCTTTGTTCTTTCGACACTCGTCCGTGTTCGATCTCTTTTGCTTCAATACCCGTCCGTATTGATTTTATACACTCGTCTGTGTTCTTTCGACACTCATCCGTGTTCGATCTCTTTTGCTTCAATATCCGTCCGAATAGATTTTAGACACTCGTCTTTGTTCTTTCGACACTCGTCCGTGTTCGATCTCTTTTGCTTCAATATCCGTCCGTATTAATTTTAGACACTCGTCTGTGTTCTTTCGACACTCGTCCGTGTCCGATCTCTTTTGCTTCAATACTCGTCCGTATTGATTTTAGAAACTCGTCCAAGTTCGTTCGACACTCGTCCATGTTCGATCTCTGTAGCTTCAATACACGTCCGTATTGATTATTGACACTCGTCTGTGTTCTTTCGATATTCGTCTGTGTTCGATCTCTTTTTCTTCTATACCCGTCTGTATTGATTTTAGACACTCGTCTGTGTTCTTTCGACACTCGTCCGTGTTCGATCTCTCTTGCTTCAATACTCATCCGTATTGATTTTAGACACTCGTCTGTGTTCTTTCGACACTCGTCCGTGTTCGATCTCTTTTTCTTCAATCCTCATCCGTATTGATTATAGACACTCGTCTGTGTTCTTTCGACATTCGTCTGTGTTCGATCTCTTTTGCTTCTATACCCGTCTGTATTGATTTTAGACACTCGTCTCTATTCTTTCGACACTCGTCGGTGTTCGATATCTTTTGCTTTAATACTAGTCCGTATTGATTTTAGACACTCGTCTGTGTTCTTTCAACACTCGTCCGTGTTCGATCTCTTTTGCTTCAATACCTGTCCGTATTGATTTTAGACACTCGTCTGTGTTCTTTCAACACTCGGCCATGTTCGATCTCTTTTGCTTCAATTCCCGTCCGTATTGATTTTAGACACTCGTCTGTGTTCTTTCGACACTCATCCGTGTTCAATCTCTTTTTCTTCAATACTCGTCCGTATTTATTTTAGACACTCGTCTTTGTTCTTTCGACACTCGTCCGTGTTCGATCTCTTTCCCTTCGATACCCGTCCGTATTGATTTTAGACACTTGTCTGTGTTCTTTCAAAACTCGTCCCTGTTCGATCTCTTTTGCTACAATATCTGTCCGTATTGATTTTAGACACTCGTCTTTGTTCTTTTGACACTCGTCTGTGTTCGATCTCTTTTGCTTCAATACCTGTCCTTATTGATTTTAGACACTCGTCTGTATTCTTTCGACACTCGTCCGTGTTCGATCTCTTTTGCTTCTATACACGTCCGTATTGATTTTAGACACTCGTCTGTGTTCTTTCGACACTCGTCCGTGTCCGATCTCTTTTGCTTCAATACTCGTCCGTATTGATTTTAGAAACTCGTCCAAGTTCGTTTGACACTCGTCCATGTTCGATCTCTGTAGCTTCAATACACGTCCGTATTGATTATAGACACTCGTCTGTGTTCTTTCGATATTCGTCTGTGTTCGATCTCTTTTTCTTCTATACCCGTCTGTATTGATTTTAGACACTCGTCTGTGTTCTTTCGACACTCGTCCGTGTTCGATCTCTCTTGCTTCAATACTCATCCGTATTGATTTTAGACACTCGTCTGTGTTCTTTCGACACTCGTCCGTGTTCGATCTCTTTTTCTTCAATCCTCATCCGTATTGATTATAGACACTCGTCTGTGTTCTTTCGACATTCGTCTGTGTTCGATCTCTTTTGCTTCTATACCCGTCTGTATTGATTTTAGACACTCGTCTCTATTCTTTCGACACTCGTCGGTGTTCGATATCTTTTGCTTTAATACTAGTCCGTATTGATTTTAGACACTCGTCTGTGTTCTTTCAACACTCGTCCGTGTTCGATCTCTTTTGCTTCAATACCTGTCCGTATTGATTTTAGACACTCGTCTGTGTTCTTTCAACACTCGGCCATGTTCGATCTCTTTTGCTTCAATTCCCGTCCGTATTGATTTTAGACACTCGTCTGTGTTCTTTCGACACTCATCCGTGTTCAATCTCTTTTTCTTCAATACTCGTCCGTATTTATTTTAGACACTCGTCTTTGTTCTTTCGACACTCGTCCGTGTTCGATCTCTTTTCCTTCGATACCCGTCCGTATTGATTTTAGACACTTGTCTGTGTTCTTTCGAAACTCGTCCGTGTTCGATCTCTTTTGCTACAATATCCGTCCGTATTGATTTTAGACACTCGTCTTTGTTCTTTTGACACTCGTCTGTGTTCGATCTCGTTTGCTTCAATACCTGTTCTTATTGATTTTAGACACTCATCTGTATTCTTTCGATACTCGTCCGTGTTCGATCTCTTTTGCTTCAATACACGTCCCTATTGATTTTAGACACTCGTCTGTGTTCTTTCGACACTCGTCCGTGTTCGATCTATTTTGCTTCAATACTAGTCTGTATTAATTTTAGACACTCGTCTGTGTTCTTTCAACACTCATCCGTGTTCGATCTCTTTTGCTTCAATTCCCATCCGTATTGATTTTAGACACTCGTCTGTGTTCTTTCGACACTCGTCCGTGTTCGATCTCTTTTTCTTCAATCCTCATCCGTATTGATTATAGACACTCGTCTGTGTTCTTTCGACATTCGTCTGTGTTCGATCTCTTTTGCTTCTATACCCGTCTGTATTGATTTTAGACACTCGTCTCTATTCTTTCGACACTCGTCGGTGTTCGATATCTTTTGCTTTAATACTAGTCCGTATTGATTTTAGACACTCGTCTGTGTTCTTTCAACACTCGTCCGTGTTCGATCTCTTTTGCTTCAATACCTGTCCGTATTGATTTTAGACACTCGTCTGTGTTCTTTCAACACTCGGCCATGTTCGATCTCTTTTGCTTCAATTCCCGTCCGTATTGATTTTAGACACTCGTCTGTGTTCTTTCGACACTCATCCGTGTTCAATCTCTTTTTCTTCAATACTCGTCCGTATTTATTTTAGACACTCGTCTTTGTTCTTTCGACACTCGTCCGTGTTCGATCTCTTTCCCTTCGATACCCGTCCGTATTGATTTTAGACACTTGTCTGTGTTCTTTCAAAACTCGTCCCTGTTCGATCTCTTTTGCTACAATATCTGTCCGTATTGATTTTAGACACTCGTCTTTGTTCTTTTGACACTCGTCTGTGTTCGATCTCTTTTGCTTCAATACCTGTCCTTATTGATTTTAGACACTCGTCTGTATTCTTTCGACACTCGTCCGTGTTCGATCTCTTTTGCTTCTATACACGTCCGTATTGATTTTAGACACTCGTCTGTGTTCTTTCGACACTCGTCCGTGTCCGATCTCTTTTGCTTCAATACTCGTCCGTATTGATTTTAGAAACTCGTCCAAGTTCGTTCGACACTCGTCCATGTTCGATCTCTGTAGCTTCAATACACGTCCGTATTGATTATAGACACTCGTCTGTGTTCTTTCGATATTCGTCTGTGTTCGATCTCTTTTTCTTCTATACCCGTCTGTATTGATTTTAGACACTCGTCTGTGTTCTTTCGACACTCGTCCGTGTTCGATCTCTCTTGCTTCAATACTCATCCGTATTGATTTTAGACACTCGTCTGTGTTCTTTCGACACTCGTCCGTGTTCGATCTCTTTTTCTTCAATCCTCATCCGTATTGATTATAGACACTCGTCTGTGTTCTTTCGACATTCGTCTGTGTTCGATCTCTTTTGCTTCTATACCCGTCTGTATTGATTTTAGACACTCGTCTCTATTCTTTCGACACTCGTCGGTGTTCGATATCTTTTGCTTTAATACTAGTCCGTATTGATTTTAGACACTCGTCTGTGTTCTTTCAACACTCGTCCGTGTTCGATCTCTTTTGCTTCAATACCTGTCCGTATTGATTTTAGACACTCGTCTGTGTTCTTTCAACACTCGGCCATGTTCGATCTCTTTTGCTTCAATTCCCGTCCGTATTGATTTTAGACACTCGTCTGTGTTCTTTCGACACTCATCCGTGTTCAATCTCTTTTTCTTCAATACTCGTCCGTATTTATTTTAGACACTCATCTTTGTTCTTTCGACACTCGTCCGTGTTCGATCTCTTTTCCTTCGATACCCGTCCGTATTGATTTTAGACACTTGTCTGTGTTCTTTCGAAACTCGTCCGTGTTCGATCTCTTTTTCTACAATATCCGTCCGTATTGATTTTAGACACTCGTCTTTGTTCTTTTGACACTCGTCTGTGTTCGATCTCGTTTGCTTCAATACCTGTTCTTATTGATTTTAGACACTCATCTGTATTCTTTCGATACTCGTCCGTGTTCGATCTCTTTTGCTTCAATACACGTCCCTATTGATTTTAGACACTCGTCTGTGTTCTTTCGACACTCGTCCGTGTTCGATCTATTTTGCTTCAATACTAGTCTGTATTAATTTTAGACACTCGTCTGTGTTCTTTCAACACTCATCCGTGTTCGATCTCTTTTGCTTCAATTCCCATCCGTATTGATTTTAGACACTCGCCTGTGTTCTTTCAACACTCATCCGTGTTTGATCTATTTTTCTTTAATACTCGTCCGTATTTATTTTAGACACTCGTCTTTGTTCTTTCGACACTCGTCCGTGTTCGATCTCTTTTCCTTCGATCCCCGTCCGTATTGATTTTAGACACTTGTCTGTGTTCTTTCGAAACTCGTCCCTGTTCGATCTCTTTTGCTACAATATCTGTCCGTATTGATTTTAGACACTCGTGTTTGTTCTTTTGACACTCGTCTGTGTTCGATCTCTTTTGCTTCAATACCTGTCGTTATTGATTTTACACACTCGTCTGTATTCTTTCGACACTCGTCCGTGTTCGATCTCTTTTGCTTCTATACACGTCCGTATTGATTTTAGACACTCGTCTGTTCTTTCGACACTCGTCCGTGTTCGATCTATTTTGCTTCAATACTAGTCTGTATTAATTTTAGACACTCGTCTGTGTTCTTTCAACACTCATCCGTGTTCGATCTCTTTTGCTTCAATTCCCATCCGTATTGATTTTAGACACTCGCCTGTGTTCTTTCGACACTCATCTGTGTTCGATCTCTTTTGCTTCAATACTCGTCCATTTTTATTTTAGACACTCGTCTTTGTTCTTTCGACACTCGTCCTTGTTCGATCTCTTTTGCTTCAATACCCGTCCGTATTGATTTTAGACACTCGTCTGTGTTCTTTCGACACTCGTCCGTGTTCGATCTCTTTTGCTTCAATTCCCGTCCCCATTGATTTTAGACACTCGTCTATATTCTTTCGACACTCGTCCGTGTTCGATCTCTTTTGCTTCAATACTCGTCCGTATTTATTTTAGACACTCGTCTTTGTTCTTTCGACACTCGTCCGTGTTCGATCTCTTTTGCTTCAATACCCGTCCGTATTGATTTTATACACTCGTCTGTGTTCTTTCGACACTCATCCGTGTTCGATCTCTTTTGCTTCAATATCCGTCCGAATAGATTTTAGACACTCGTCTTTGTTCTTTCGACACTCGTCCGTGTTCGATCTCTTTTGCTTCAATATCCGTCCGTATTAATTTTAGACACTCGTCTGTGTTCTTTCGACACTCGTCCGTGTCCGATCTCTTTTGCTTCAATACTCGTCCGTATTGATTTTAGAAACTCGTCCAAGTTCGTTCGACACTCGTCCATGTTCGATCTCTGTAGCTTCAATACACGTCCGTATTGATTATAGACACTCGTCTGTGTTCTTTCGATATTCGTCTGTGTTCGATCTCTTTTTCTTCTATACCCGTCTGTATTGATTTTAGACACTCGTCTGTGTTCTTTCGACACTCGTCCGTGTTCGATCTCTCTTGCTTCAATACTCATCCGTATTGATTTTAGACACTCGTCTGTGTTCTTTCGACACTCGTCCGTGTTCGATCTCTTTTTCTTCAATCCTCATCCGTATTGATTATAGACACTCGTCTGTGTTCTTTCGACATTCGTCTGTGTTCGATCTCTTTTGCTTCTATACCCGTCTGTATTGATTTTAGACACTCGTCTCTATTCTTTCGACACTCGTCGGTGTTCGATATCTTTTGCTTTAATACTAGTCCGTATTGATTTTAGACACTCGTCTGTGTTCTTTCAACACTCGTCCGTGTTCGATCTCTTTTGCTTCAATACCTGTCCGTATTGATTTTAGACACTCGTCTGTGTTCTTTCAACACTCGGCCATGTTCGATCTCTTTTGCTTCAATTCCCGTCCGTATTGATTTTAGACACTCGTCTGTGTTCTTTCGACACTCATCCGTGTTCAATCTCTTTTTCTTCAATACTCGTCCGTATTTATTTTAGACACTCGTCTTTGTTCTTTCGACACTCGTCCGTGTTCGATCTCTTTCCCTTCGATACCCGTCCGTATTGATTTTAGACACTTGTCTGTGTTCTTTCAAAACTCGTCCCTGTTCGATCTCTTTTGCTACAATATCTGTCCGTATTGATTTTAGACACTCGTCTTTGTTCTTTTGACACTCGTCTGTGTTCGATCTCTTTTGCTTCAATACCTGTCCTTATTGATTTTAGACACTCGTCTGTATTCTTTCGACACTCGTCCGTGTTCGATCTCTTTTGCTTCTATACACGTCCGTATTGATTTTAGACACTCGTCTGTGTTCTTTCGACACTCGTCCGTGTTCGATCTATTTTGCTTCAATACTAGTCTGTATTAATTTTAGACACTCCTCTGTGTTCTTTCAACACTCATCCGTGTTCAATCTCTTTTGCTTCAATTCCCATCCGTATTGATTTTAGACACTCGCCTGTGTTCTTTCGACACTCATCTGTGTTCGATCTCTTTTGCTTCAATACCCGTCCGTATTGATTTTAGACACTCGTCTGTGTTCTTTCGACACTCGGCCGTGTTCGATTTCTTTTGCTTCAATATCCGTCCGTATTAATTTTAGACACTCGTCTGTGTTCTTTCGACACTCGTCCGTGTTCGATCTCTTTTGCTTCAATACTCGTCCGTATTGATTTTAGAAACTCGTCTAAGTTCGTTCGACACTCGTCCATGTTCGATCTCTGTAGCTTCAATACGCGTCCGTATTGATTATAGACACTCGTCTGTGTTCTTTCGACATTCGTCTGTGTTCGATCTCTTTTGCTTCTATACCCGTCTGTATTGATTTTAGACACTCGTCTGTGTCTTTGACACTCGTCCGTGTTCGATCTCTCTTGCTTCAATACTCATCCGTATTGATTTTAGACACTTGTCTGTGTTCTTTCGACACTCGTCCGTGTTCGATCTCTTTTTCTTCAATACCCGTCCGTATTAATTTTAGACACTCGTCTATGTTCTTTTGACACTCGTCCGTGTTTGATCTCTTTTGCTTCAATATCCATCCGTATTGATTTTAGACACTCGTCTGTATTCTTTCGACACTCGTCGGTGTTCGATATCTTTTACTTTAATACTAGTCCGTATTGATTTTAGACACTCGTCTGTGTTCTTTCAACACTCGTCCGTGTTCGATCTCTTTTGCTTCAATACCTGTCCGTATTGATTTTAGACACTCGTCTGTGTTCTTTCAACACTCGGCCATGTTCGATCTCTTTTGCTTCAATTCCCGTCCGTATTGATTTTAGACACTCGACTGTGTTCTTTCGACACTCATCCGTGTTCAATCTCTTTTTCTTCAATACTCGTCCGTATTTATTTTAGACACTCGTCTTTGTTCTTTCGACACTCGTCCGTGTTCGATCTCTTTTCCTTCGATACCCGTCCGTATTGATTTTAGACACTTGTCTGTGTTCTTTCGAAACTCGTCCGTGTTCGATCTCTTTTGCTACAATATCCGTCCGTATTGATTTTAGACACTCGTCTTTGTTCTTTTGACACTCGTCTGTGTTCGATCTCGTTTGCTTCAATACCTGTCCTTATTGATTTTAGACACTCATCTGTATTCTTTCGATACTCGTCCGTGTTCGATCTCTTTTGCTTCAATACACGTCCCTATTGATTTTAGACACTCGTCTGTGTTCTTTCGACACTCGTCCGTGTTCGATCTATTTTGCTTCAATACTAGTCTGTATTAATTTTAGACACTCGTCTGTGTTCTTTCAACACTCATCCGTGTTCGATCTCTTTTGCTTCAATTCCCATCCGTATTGATTTTAGACACTCGCCTGTGTTCTTTCAACACTCATCCGTGTTTGATCTATTTTTCTTTAATACTCGTCCGTATTTATTTTAGACACTCGTCTTTGTTCTTTCGACACTCGTCCGTGTTCGATCTCTTTTCCTTTGATCCCCGTCCGTATTGATTTTAGACACTTGTCTGTGTTCTTTCGAAACTCGTCCCTGTTCGATCTCTTTTGCTACAATATCTGTCCGTATTGATTTTAGACACTCGTGTTTGTTCTTTTGACACTCGTCTGTGTTCGATCTCTTTTGCTTCAATACCTGTCGTTATTGATTTTACACACTCGTCTGTATTCTTTCGACACTCGTCCGTGTTCGATCTCTTTTGCTTCTATACACGTCCGTATTGATTTTAGACACTCGTCTGTTCTTTCGACACTCGTCCGTGTTCGATCTATTTTGCTTCAATACTAGTCTGTATTAATTTTAGACACTCGTCTGTGTTCTTTCAACACTCATCCGTGTTCGATCTCTTTTGCTTCAATTCCCATCCGTATTGATTTTAGACACTCGCCTGTGTTCTTTCGACACTCATCTGTGTTCGATCTCTTTTGCTTCAATACTCGTCCATTTTTATTTTAGACACTCGTCTTTGTTCTTTCGACACTCGTCCTTGTTCGATCTCTTTTGCTTCAATACCCGTCCGTATTGATTTTAGACACTCGTCTGTGTTCTTTCGACACTCGTCCGTGTTCGATCTCTTTTGCTTCATTTCCCGTCCCCATTGATTTTAGACACTCGTCTGTATTCTTTCGACACTCGTCCGTGTTCGATCTCTTTTTCTTCAATACTCGTCCGTATTTATTTTAGACACTCGTCTTTGTTCTTTCGACACTCGTCCGTGTCCGATCTCTTTTGCTTCAATACTCGTCCGTATTGATTTTAGAAACTCGTCCAAGTTCGTTCGACACTCGTCCATGTTCGATCTCTGTAGCTTCAATACACGTCCGTATTGATTATAGACACTCGTCTGTGTTCTTTCGATATTCGTCTGTGTTCGATCTCTTTTGCTTCTATACCCGTCTGTATTGATTTTAGACACTCGTCTGTGTTCTTTCGACACTCGTCCGTGTTCGATCTCTCTTGCTTCAATACTCATCCGTATTGATTTTAGACACTCGTCTGTGTTCTTTCGACACTCGTCCGTGTTCGATCTCTTTTTCTTCAATACTCATCCGTATTGATTATAGACACTCGTCTGTGTTCTTTCGACATTCGTCTGTGTTCGATCTCTTTTACTTCTATACCCGTCTGTATTGATTTTAGACACTCGTCTCTATTCTTTCGACACTCGTCGGTGTTCGATATCTTTTGCTTTAATACTAGTCCGTATTGATTTTAGACACTCGTCTGTGTTCTTTCAACACTCGTCCGTGTTCGATCTCTTTTGCTTCAATACCTGTCCGTATTGATTTTAGACACTCGTCTGTGTTCTTTCAACACTCGGCCATGTTCGATCTCTTTTGCTTCAATTCCCGTCCGTATTGATTTTAGACACTCGTCTGTGTTCTTTCGACACTCATCCGTGTTCAATCTCTTTTTCTTCAATACTCGTCCGTATTTATTTTAGACACTCGTCTTTGTTCTTTCGACACTCGTCCGTGTTCGATCTCTTTCCCTTCGATACCCGTCCGTATTGATTTTAGACACTTGTCTGTGTTCTTTCGAAACTCGTCCCTGTTCGATCTCTTTTGCTACAATATCTGTCCGTATTGATTTTAGACACTCGTCTTTGTTCTTTTGACACTCGTCTGTGTTCGATCTCTTTTGCCTCAATACCTGTCCTTATTGATTTTAGACACTCGTCTGTATTCTTTCGACACTCGTCCGTGTTCGATCTCTTTTGCTTCTATACACGTCCGTATTGATTTTAGACACTCGTCTGTGTTCTTTCGACACTCTTCCGTGTTCGATCTATTTTGCTTCAATACTAGTCTGTATTAATTTTAGACACTCCTCTGTGTTCTTTCAACACTCATCCGTGTTCAATCTCTTTTGCTTCAATTCCCATCCGTATTGATTTTAGACACTCGCCTGTGTTCTTTCGACACTCATCTGTGTTCGATCTCTTTTGCTTCAATACCCGTCCGTATTGATTTTAGACACTCGTCTGTGTTCTTTCGACACTCGGCCGTGTTCGATTTCTTTTGCTTCAATATCCGTCCGTATTAATTTTAGACACTCGTCTGTGTTCTTTCGACACTCGTCCGTGTTCGATCTCTTTTGCTTCAATACTCGTCCGTATTGATTTTAGAAACTCGTCTAAGTTCGTTCGACACTCGTCCATGTTCGATCTCTGTAGCTTCAATACACGTCCGTATTGATTAAAGACACTCGTCTGTGTTCTTTCGACATTCGTCTGTGTTCGATCTCTTTTGCTTCTATACCCGTCTGTATTGATTTTAGACACTCGTCTGTGTTTTTCGACACTCGTCCGTGTTCGATCTCTCTTGCTTCAATACTCATCCGTATTGATTTTAGACACTTGTCTGTGTTCTTTCGACACTCGTCCGTGTTCGATCTCTTTTTCTTCAATACCCGTCCGTATTAATTTTAGACACTCGTCTATGTTCTTTTGACACTCGTCCGTGTTTGATCTCTTTTGCTTCAATATCCATCCGTATTGATTTTAGACACTCGTCTGTATTCTTTCGACACTCGTCGGTGTTCGATATCTTTTACTTTAATACTAGTCCGTATTGATTTTAGACACTCGTCTGTGTTCTTTCAACACTCGTCCGTGTTCGATCTCTTTTGCTTCAATACCTGTCCGTATTGATTTTAGACACTCATCTGTGTTCTTTCAACACTCGGCCATGTTCGATCTCTTTTGCTTCAATTCCCGTCCGTATTGATTTTAGACACTCGTCTGTGTTCTTTCGACACTCATCCGTGTTCAATCTCTTTTTCTTCAATACTCGTCCGTATTTATTTTAGACACTCGTCTTTGTTCTTTCGACACTCGTCCGTGTTCGATCTCTTTTCCTTCGATACCCGTCCGTATTGATTTTAGACACTTGTTTGTGTTCTTTCGAAACTCGTCCGTGTTCGATCTCTTTTGCTACAATATCCGTCCGTATTGATTTTAGACACTCGTCTTTGTTCTTTTGACACTCGTCTGTGTTCGATCTCGTTTGCTTCAATACCTGTCCTTATTGATTTTAGACACTCATCTGTATTCTTTCGATACTCGTCCGTGTTCGATCTCTTTTGCTTCAATACACGTCCCTATTGATTTTAGACACTCGTCTGTGTTCTTTCGACACTCGTCCGTGTTCGATCTATTTTGCTTCAATACTAGTCTGTATTAATTTTAGACACTCGTCTGTGTTCTTTCAACACTCATCCGTGTTCGATCTCTTTTGCTTCAATTCCCATCCGTATTGATTTTAGACACTCGCCTGTGTTCTTTCAACACTCATCCGTGTTTGATCTATTTTTCTTTAATACTCGTCCGAATTTATTTTAGACACTCGTCTTTGTTCTTTCGACACTCGTCCGTGTTCGATCTCTTTTCCTTTGATCCCCGTCCGTATTGATTTTAGACACTTGTCTGTGTTCTTTCGAAACTCGTCCCTGTTCGATCCCTTTTGCTACAATATCTGTCCGTATTGATTTTAGACACTCGTGTTTGTTCTTTTGACACTCGTCTGTGTTCGATCTCTTTTGCTTCAATACCTGTCGTTATTGATTTTACACACTCGTCTGTATTCTTTCGACACTCGTCCGTGTTCGATCTCTTTTGCTTCTATACACGTCCGTATTGATTTTAGACACTCGTCTGTTCTTTCGACACTCGTCCGTGTTCGATCTATTTTGCTTCAATACTAGTCTGTATTAATTTTAGACACTCGTCTGTGTTCTTTCAACACTCATCCGTGTTCGATCTCTTTTGCTTCAATTCCCATCCGTATTGATTTTAGACACTCGTCTGTGTTCTTTCGACACTCATCTGTGTTCGATCTCTTTTGCTTCAATACTCGTCCATTTTTATTTTAGACACTCGTCTTTGTTCTTTCGACACTCGTCCTTGTTCGATCTCTTTTGCTTCAATACCCGTCCGTATTGATTTTAGACACTCGTCTGTGTTCTTTCGACACTCGTCCGTGTTCGATCTCTTTTGCTTCAATTCAGGTCCCCATTGATTTTAGACACTCGTCTGTATTCTTTCGACACTCGTCCGTGTTCGATCTCTTTTGCTTCAATACTCGTCCGTATTTATTTTAGACACTCGTCTTTGTTCTTTCGACACTCGTCCGTGTCCGATCTCTTTTGCTTCAATACTCGTCCGTATTGATTTTAGAAACTCGTCCAAGTTCGTTCGACACTCGTCCATGTTCGATCTCTGTAGCTTCAATACACGTCCGTATTGATTATAGACACTCGTCTGTGTTCTTTCGATATTCGTCTGTGTTCGATCTCTTTTGCTTCTATACCCGTCTGTATTGATTTTAGACACTCGTCTGTGTTCTTTCGACACTCGTCCGTGTTCGATCTCTCTTGCTTCAATACTCATCCGTATTGATTTTAGACACTCGTCTGTGTTCTTTCGACACTCGTCCGTGTTCGATCTCTTTTTCTTCAATACTCATCCGTATTGATTATAGACACTCGTCTGTGTTCTTTCGACATTCGTCTGTGTTCGATCTCTTTTGCTTCTATACCCGTCTGTATTGATTTTAGACACTCGTCTCTATTCTTTCGACACTCGTCGGTGTTCGATATCTTTTGCTTTAATACTAGTCCGTATTGATTTTAGACACTCGTCTGTGTTCTTTCAACACTCGTCCGTGTTCGATCTCTTTTGCTTCAATACCTGTCCGTATTGATTTTAGACACTCGTCTGTGTTCTTTCAACACTCGGCCATGTTCGATCTCTTTTGCTTCAATTCCCGTCCGTATTGATTTTAGACACTCGTCTGTATTCTTTCGACACTCATCCGTGTTCAATCTCTTTTTCTTCAATACTCGTCCGTATTTATTTTAGACACTCGTCTTTGTTCTTTCGACACTCGTCCGTGTTTGATCTCTTTCCCTTCGATACCCGTCCGTATTGATTTTAGACACTTGTCTGTGTTCTTTCGAAACTCGTCCCTGTTCGATCTCTTTTGCTACAATATCTGTCCGTATTGATTTTAGACACTCGTCTTTGTTCTTTTGACACTCGTCTGTGTTCGATCTCTTTTGCTTCAATACCTGTCCTTATTGATTTTAGACACTCGTCTGTATTCTTTCGACACTCGTCCGTGTTCGATCTCTTTTGCTTCTATACACGTCCGTATTGATTTTAGACACTCGTCTGTGTTCTTTCGACACTCGTCCGTGTTCGATCTATTTTGCTTCAATACTAGTCTGTATTAATTTTAGACACTCCTCTGTGTTCTTTCAACACTCATCCGTGTTCAATCTCTTTTGCTTCAATTCCCATCCGTATTGATTTTAGACACTCGCCTGTGTTCTTTCGACACTCATCTGTGTTCGATCTCTTTTGCTTCAATACCCGTCCGTATTGATTTTAGACACTCGTCTGTGTTATTTCGACACTCGGCCGTGTTCGATTTCTTTTGCTTCAATATCCGTCCGTATTAATTTTAGACACTCGTCTGTGTTCTTTTGACACTCGTCCGTGTTCGATCTCTTTTGCTTCAATACTCGCCTGTATTGATTTTAGAAACTCGTCTAAGTTCGTTCGACACTCGTCCATGTTCGATCTCTGTAGCTTCAATACACGTCCGTATTGATTATAGACACTCGTCTGTGTTCTTTCGACATTCGTCTGTGTTCGATCTCTTTTGCTTCTATACCCGTCTGTATTGATTTTAGACACTCGTCTGTGTTTTTCGACACTCGTCCGTGTTCGATCTCTCTTGCTTCAATACTCATCCGTATTGATTTTAGACACTTGTCTGTGTTCTTTCGACACTCGTCCGTGTTCGATCTCTTTTTCTTCTATACCCGTCCGTATTAATTTTAGACACTCGTCTATGTTCTTTTGACACTCGTCCGTGTTTGATCTCTTTTGCTTCAATATCCATCCGTATTGATTTTAGACACTCGTCTGTATTCTTTCGACACTCGTCGGTGTTCGATATCTTTTACTTTAATACTAGTCCGTATTGATTTTAGACACTCGTCTGTGTTCTTTCAACACTCGTCCGTGTTCGATCTCTTTTGCTTCAATACCTGTCCGTATTGATTTTAGACACTCGTCTGTGTTCTTTCAACACTCGGCCATGTTCGATCTCTTTTGCTTCAATTCCCGTCCGTATTGATTTTAGACACTCGTCTGTGTTCTTTCGACACTCATCCGTGTTCAATCTCTTTTTCTTCAATACTCGTCCGTATTTATTTTAGACACTCGTCTTTGTTCTTTCGACACTCGTCCGTGTTCGATCTCTTTTCCTTCGATACCCGTCCGTATTGATTTTAGACACTTGTCTGTGTTCTTTCGAAACTCGTCCGTGTTCGATCTCTTTTGCTACAATATCCGTCCGTATTGATTTTAGACACTCGTCTTTGTTCTTTTGACACTCGTCTGTGTTCGATCTCGTTTGCTTCAATACCTGTCCTTATTGATTTTAGACACTCATCTGTATTCTTTCGATACTCGTCCGTGTTCGATCTCTTTTGCTTCAATACACGTCCCTATTGATTTTAGACACTCGTCTGTGTTCTTTCGACACTCGTCCGTGTTCGATCTATTTTGCTTCAATACTAGTCTGTATTAATTTTAGACACTCGTCTGTGTTCTTTCAACACTCATCCGTGTTCGATCTCTTTTGCTTCAATTCCCATCCGTATTGATTTTAGACACTCGCCTGTGTTCTTTCAACACTCATCCGTGTTTGATCTATTTTTCTTTAATACTCGTCCGTATTTATTTTAGACACTCGTCTTTGTTCTTTCGACACTCGTCCGTGTTCGATCTCTTTTCCTTTGATCCCCGTCCGTATTGATTTTAGACACTTGTCTGTGTTCTTTCGAAACTCGTCCCTGTTCGATCTCTTTTGCTACAATATCTGTCCGTATTGATTTTAGACACTCGTGTTTGTTCTTTTGACACTCGTCTGTGTTCGATCTCTTTTGCTTCAATACCTGTCGTTATTGATTTTACACACTCGTCTGTATTCTTTCGACACTCGTCCGTGTTCGATCTCTTTTGCTTCTATACACGTCCGTATTGATTTTAGACACTCGTCTGTTCTTTCGACACTCGTCCGTGTTCGACCTATTTTGCTTCAATACTAGTCTGTATTAATTTTAGACACTCGTCTGTGTTCTTTCAACACTCATCCGTGTTCGATCTCTTTTGCTTCAATTCCCATCCGTATTGATTTTAGACACTCGCCTGTGTTCTTTCGACACTCATATGTGTTCGATCTCTTTTGCTTCAATACTCGTCCATTTTTATTTTAGACACTCGTCTTTGTTCTTTCGACACTCGTCCTTGTTCGATCTCTTTTGCTTCAATACCCGTCCGTATTGATTTTAGACACTCGTCTGTGTTCTTTCGACACTCGTCCGTGTTCGATCTCTTTTGCTTCAATTCCCGTCCCCATTGATTTTAGACACTCGTCTGTATTCTTTCGACACTCGTCCGTGTTCGATCTCTTTTGCTTCAATACTCGTCCGTATTTATTTTAGACACTCGTCTTTGTTCTTTCGACACTCGTCCGTGTCCGATCTCTTTTGCTTCAATACTCGTCCGTATTGATTTTAGAAACTCGTCCAAGTTCGTTCGACACTCGTCCATGTTCGATCTCTGTAGCTTCAATACACGTCCGTATTGATTATAGATACTCGTCTGTGTTCTTTCGATATTCGTCTGTGTTCGATCTCTTTTGCTTCTATACCCGTCTATATTGATTTTAGACACTCGTCTGTGTTCTTTCGACACTCGTCCGTGTTCGATCTCTCTTGCTTCAATACTCATCCGTATTGATTTTAGACACTCGTCTGTGTTCTTTCGACACTCGTCCGTGTTCGATCTCTTTTTCTTCAATACTCATCCGTATTGATTATAGACACTCGTCTGTGTTCTTTCGACATTCGTCTGTGTTCGATCTCTTTTGCTTCTATACCCGTCTGTATTGATTTTAGACACTCGTCTCTTTTCTTTCGACACTCGTCGGTGTTCGATATCTTTTGCTTTAATACTAGTCCGTATTGATTTTAGACACTCGTCTGTGTTCTTTCAACACTCGTCCGTGTTCGATCTCTGTAGCTTCAATACACGTCCGTATTGATTATAGACACTCGTCTGTGTTCTTTCGACATTCGTCTGTGTTCGATCTCTTTTGCTTCTATACCCGTCTGTATTGATTTTAGACACTCGTCTGTGTTTTTCGACACTCGTCCGTGTTCGATCTCTCTTGCTTCAATACTCATCCGTATTGATTTTAGACACTTGTCTGTGTTCTTTCGACACTCGTCCGTGTTCGATCTCTTTTTCTTCTATACCCGTCCGTATTAATTTTAGACACTCGTCTATGTTCTTTTGACACTCGTCCGTGTTTGATCTCTTTTGCTTCAATATCCATCCGTATTGATTTTAGACACTCGTCTGTATTCTTTCGACACTCGTCGGTGTTCGATATCTTTTACTTTAATACTAGTCCGTATTGATTTTAGACACTCGTCTGTGTTCTTTCAACACTCGTCCGTGTTCGATCTCTTTTGCTTCAATACCTGTCCGTATTGATTTTAGACACTCGTCTGTGTTCTTTCAACACTCGGCCATGTTCGATCTCTTTTGCTTCAATTCCCGTCCGTATTGATTTTAGACACTCGTCTGTGTTCTTTCGACACTCATCCGTGTTCAATCTCTTTTTCTTCAATACTCGTCCGTATTTATTTTAGACACTCGTCTTTGTTCTTTCGACACTCGTCCGTGTTCGATCTCTTTTCCTTCGATACCCGTCCGTATTGATTTTAGACACTTGTCTGTGTTCTTTCGAAACTCGTCCGTGTTCGATCTCTTTTGCTACAATATCCGTCCGTATTGATTTTAGACACTCGTCTTTGTTCTTTTGACACTCGTCTGTGTTCGATCTCGTTTGCTTCAATACCTGTCCTTATTGATTTTAGACACTCATCTGTATTCTTTCGATACTCGTCCGTGTTCGATCTCTTTTGCTTCAATACACGTCCCTATTGATTTTAGACACTCGTCTGTGTTCTTTCGACACTCTTCCGTGTTCGATCTATTTTGCTTCAATACTAGTCTGTATTAATTTTAGACACTCGTCTGTGTTCTTTCAACACTCATCCGTGTTCGATCTCTTTTGCTTCAATTCCCATCCGTATTGATTTTAGACACTCGCCTGTGTTCTTTCAACACTCATCCGTGTTTGATCTATTTTTCTTTAATACTCGTCCGTATTTATTTTAGACACTCGTCTTTGTTCTTTCGACACTCGTCCGTGTTCGATCTCTTTTCCTTTGATCCCCGTCCGTATTGATTTTAGACACTTGTCTGTGTTCTTTCGAAACTCGTCCCTGTTCGATCTCTTTTGCTACAATATCTGTCCGTATTGATTTTAGACACTCGTGTTTGTTCTTTTGACACTCGTCTGTGTTCGATCTCTTTTGCTTCAATACCTGTCGTTATTGATTTTACACACTCGTCTGTATTCTTTCGACACTCGTCCGTGTTCGATCTCTTTTGCTTCTATACACGTCCGTATTGATTTTAGACACTCGTCTGTTCTTTCGACACTCGTCCGTGTTCGATCTATTTTGCTTCAATACTAGTCTGTATTAATTTTAGACACTCGTCTGTGTTCTTTCAACACTCATCCGTGTTCGATCTCTTTTGCTTCAATTCCCATCCGTATTGATTTTAGACACTCGCCTGTGTTCTTTCGACACTCATATGTGTTCGATCTCTTTTGCTTCAATACTCGTCCATTTTTATTTTAGACACTCGTCTTTGTTCTTTCGACACTCGTCCTTGTTCGATCTCTTTTGCTTCAATACCCGTCCGTATTGATTTTAGACACTCGTCTGTGTTCTTTCGACACTCGTCCGTGTTCGATCTCTTTTGCTTCAATTCCCGTCCCCATTGATTTTAGACACTCGTCTGTATTCTTTCGACACTCGTCCGTGTTCGATCTCTTTTGCTTCAATACTCGTCCGTATTTATTTTAGACACTCGTCTTTGTTCTTTCGACACTCGTCCGTGTCCGATCTCTTTTGCTTCAATACTCGTCCGTATTGATTTTAGAAACTCGTCCAAGTTCGTTCGACACTCGTCCATGTTCGATCTCTGTAGCTTCAATACACGTCCGTATTGATTATAGACACTCGTCTGTGTTCTTTCGATATTCGTCTGTGTTCGATCTCTTTTGCTTCTAAACCCGTCTATATTGATTTTAGACACTCGTCTGTGTTCTTTCGACACTCGTCCGTGTTCGATCTCTCTTGCTTCAATACTCATCCGTATTGATTTTAGACACTCGTCTGTGTTCTTTCGACACTCGTCCGTGTTCGATCTCTTTTTCTTCAATACTCATCCGTATTGATTATAGACACTCGTCTGTGTTCTTTCGACATTCGTCTGTGTTCGATCTCTTTTGCTTCTATACCCGTCTGTATTGATTTTAGACACTCGTCTCTATTCTTTCGACACTCGTCGGTGTTCGATAACTTTTGCTTTAATACTAGTCCGTATTGATTTTAGACACTCGTCTGTGTTCTTTCAACACTCGTCCGTGTTCGATCTCTTTTGCTTCAATACCTGTCCGTATTGATTTTAGACACTCGTCTGTGTTCTTTCAACACTCGGCCATGTTCGATCTCTTTTGCTTCAATTCCCGTCCGTATTGATTTTAGACACTCGTCTGTGTTCTTTCGACACTCATCCGTGTTCAATCTCTTTTTCTTCAATACTCGTCCGTATTTATTTTAGACACTCGTCTTTGTTCTTTCGACACTCGTCCGTGTTCGATCTCTTTCCCTTCGATACCCGTCCGTATTGATTTTAGACACTTGTCTGTGTTCTTTCGAAACTCGTCCCTATTCGATCTCTTTTGCTACAATATCTGTCCGTATTGATTTTAGACACTCGTCTTTGTTCTTTTGACACTCGTCTGTGTTCGATCTCTTTTGCTTCAATACCTGTCCTTATTGATTTTAGACACTCGTCTGTATTCTTTCGACACTCGTCCGTGTTCGATCTCTTTTGCTTCTATACACGTCCGTATTGATTTTAGACACTCGTCTGTGTTCTTTCGACACTCGTCCGTGTTCGATCTATTTTGCTTCAATACTAGTCTGTATTAATTTTAGACACTCGTCTGTGTTCTTTCAACACTCATCCGTGTTCAATCTCTTTTGCTTCAATTCCCATCCGTATTGATTTTAGACACTCGCCTGTGTTCTTTCGACACTCATCTGTGTTCGATCTCTTTTGCTTCAATACCCGTCCGTATTGATTTTAGACACTCGTCTGTGTTCTTTCGACACTCGGCCGTGTTCGATTTCTTTTGCTTCAATATCCGTCCGTATTAATTTTAGACACTCGTCTGTGTTCTTTCGACACTCGTCCGTGTTCGATCTCTTTTGCTTCAATACTCGTCCGTATTGATTTTAGAAACTCGTCTAAGTTCGTTCGACACTCGTCCATGTTCGATCTCTGTAGCTTCAATACACGTCCGTATTGATTATAGACACTCGTCTGTGTTCTTTCGACATTCGTCTGTGTTCGATCTCTTTTGCTTCTATACCCGTCTGTATTGATTTTAGACACTCGTCTGTGTTTTTCGAACTCGTCCGTGTTCGATCTCACTTGCTTCAATACTCATCCGTATTGATTTTAGAAACTCGTCTGTGTTCTTTCGACACTCGTCCGTGTTCGATCTCTTTTTCTTCAATACTCATCCGTATTGATTATAGACACTCGTCTGTGTTCTTTCGACATTCGTCTGTGTTCGATCTCTTTTGCTTCTATACCCGTCTGTATTGATTTTAGACACTCGTCTCTATTCTTTCGACACTCGTCGGTGTTCGATATCTTTTGCTTTAATACTAGTCCGTATTGATTTTAGACACTCGTCTGTGTTCTTTCAACACTCGTCCGTG
Organism: Lathyrus tuberosus; assembly: GCA_022829125.1. Taxonomy (NCBI): domain Eukaryota; kingdom Viridiplantae; phylum Streptophyta; class Magnoliopsida; order Fabales; family Fabaceae; genus Lathyrus; species Lathyrus tuberosus. Next base: position 13,796,894 of record JALAZF010000038.1, read on the forward strand.
TTCGATCTCTTTTGCTTCAATACCTGTCCGTATTGATTTTAGACACTCGTCTGTGTTCTTTCAACACTCGGCCATGTTCGATCTCTTTTGCTTCAATTCCCGTCCGTATTGATTTTAGACACTCGTCTGTGTTCTTTCGACACTCATCCGTGTTCAATCTCTTTTTCTTCAATACTCGTCCGTATTTATTTTAGACACTCGTCTTTGTTCTTTCGACACTCGTCCGTGTTCGATCTCTTTCCCTTCGATACCCGTCCGTATTGATTTTAGACACTTGTCTGTGTTCTTTCGAAACTCGTCCCTGTTCGATCTCTTTTGCTACAATATCTGTCCGTATTGATTTTAGACACTCGTCTTTGTTCTTTTGACACTCGTCTGTGTTCGATCTCTTTTGCTTCAATACCTGTCCTTATTGATTTTAGACACTCGTCTGTATTCTTTCGACACTCGTCCGTGTTCGATCTCTTTTGCTTCTATACACGTCCGTATTGATTTTAGACACTCGTCTGTGTTCTTTCGACACTCGTCCGTGTTCGATCTATTTTGCTTCAATACTAGTCTGTATTAATTTTAGACACTCCTCTGTGTTCTTTCAACACTCATCCGTGTTCAATCTCTTTTGCTTCAATTCCCATCCGTATTGATTTTAGACACTCGCCTGTGTTCTTTCGACACTCATCTGTGTTCGATCTCTTTTGCTTCAATACCCGTCCGTATTGATTTTAGACACTCGTCTGTGTTCTTTCGACACTCGGCCGTGTTCGATTTCTTTTGCTTCAATATCCGTCCGTATTAATTTTAGACACTCGTCTGTGTTCTTTCGACACTCGTCCGTGTTCGATCTCTTTTGCTTCAATACTCGTCCGTATTGATTTTAGAAACTCGTCTAAGTTCGTTCGACACTCGTCCATGTTCGATCTCTGTAGCTTCAATACACGTCCGTATTGATTATAGACACTCGTCTGTGTTCTTTCGACATTCGTCTGTGTTCGATCTCTTTTGCTTCTATACCCGTCTGTATTGATTTTAGACACTCGTCTGTGTTTTTCGAACTCGTCCGTGTTCGATCTCACTTGCTTCAATACTCATCCGTATTGATTTTAGACACTCGTCTGTGTTCTTTCGACACTCGTCCGTGTTCGATCTATTTTGCTTCAATACTAGTCTGTATTAATTTTAGACACTCGTCTGTGTTCTTTCAACACTCATCCGTGTTCAATCTCTTTTGCTTCAATTCCCATCCGTATTGATTTTAGACACTCGCCTGTGTTCTTTCGACACTCATCTGTGTTCGATCTCTTTTGCTTCAATACCCGTCCGTATTGATTTTAGACACTCGTCTGTGTTCTTTCGACACTCGGCCGTGTTCGATTTCTTTTGCTTCAATATCCGTCCGTATTAATTTTAGACACTCGTCTGTGTTCTTTCGACACTCGTCCGTGTTCGATCTCTTTTGCTTCAATACTCGTCCGTATTGATTTTAGAAACTCGTCTAAGTTCGTTCGACACTCGTCCATGTTCGATCTCTGTAGCTTCAATACACGTCCGTATTGATTATAGACACTCGTCTGTGTTCTTTCGACATTCGTCTGTGTTCGATCTCTTTTGCTTCTATACCCGTCTGTATTGATTTTAGACACTCGTCTGTGTTTTTCGAACTCGTCCGTGTTCGATCTCACTTGCTTCAATACTCATCCGTATTGATTTTAGAAACTCGACTGTGTTCTTTCGACACTCGTCCGTGTTCGATCTCTTTTTCTTCAATACTCATCCGTATTGATTATAGACACTCGTCTGTGTTCTTTCGACATTCGTCTGTGTTCGATCTCTTTTGCTTCTATACCCGTCTGTATTGATTTTAGACACTCGTCTCTATTCTTTCGACACTCGTCGGTGTTCGATATCTTTTGCTTTAATACTAGTCCGTATTGATTTTAGACACTCGTCTGTGTTCTTTCAACACTCGTCCGTGTTCGATCTCTTTTGCTTCAATACCTGTCCGTATTGATTTTAGACACTCGTCTGTGTTCTTTCAACACTCGGCCATGTTCGATCTCTTTTGCTTCAATTCCCGTCCGTATTGATTTTAGACACTCGTCTGTGTTCTTTCGACACTCATCCGTGTTCAATCTCTTTTTCTTCAATACTCGTCCGTATTTATTTTAGACACTCGTCTTTGTTCTTTCGACACTCGTCCGTGTTCGATCTCTTTCCCTTCGATACCCGTCCGTATTGATTTTAGACACTTGTCTGTGTTCTTTCGAAACTCGTCCCTGTTCGATCTCTTTTGCTACAATATCTGTCCGTATTGATTTTAGACACTCGTCTTTGTTCTTTTGACACTCGTCTGTGTTCGATCTCTTTTGCTTCAATACCTGTCCTTATTGATTTTAGACACTCGTCTGTATTCTTTCGACACTCGTCCGTGTTCGATCTCTTTTGCTTCTATACACGTCCGTATTGATTTTAGACACTCGTCTGTGTTCTTTCGACACTCGTCCGTGTTCGATCTATTTTGCTTCAATACTAGTCTGTATTAATTTTAGACACTCCTCTGTGTTCTTTCAACACTCATCCGTGTTCAATCTCTTTTGCTTCAATTCCCATCCGTATTGATTTTAGACACTCGCCTGTGTTCTTTCGACACTCATCTGTGTTCGATCTCTTTTGCTTCAATACCCGTCCGTATTGATTTTAGACACTCGTCTGTGTTCTTTCGACACTCGGCCGTGTTCGATTTCTTTTGCTTCAATATCCGTCCGTATTAATTTTAGACACTCGTCTGTGTTCTTTCGACACTCGTCCGTGTTCGATCTCTTTTGCTTCAATACTCGTCCGTATTGATTTTAGAAACTCGTCTAAGTTCGTTCGACACTCGTCCATGTTCGATCTCTGTAGCTTCAATACACGTCCGTATTGATTATAGACACTCGTCTGTGTTCTTTCGACATTCGTCTGTGTTCGATCTCTTTTGCTTCTATACCCGTCTGTATTGATTTTAGACACTCGTCTGTGTTTTTCGAACTCGTCCGTGTTCGATCTCACTTGCTTCAATACTCATCCGTATTGATTTTAGACACTCGTCTGTGTTCTTTCGACACTCGTCCGTGTTCGATCTATTTTGCTTCAATACTAGTCTGTATTAATTTTAGACACTCGTCTGTGTTCTTTCAACACTCATCCGTGTTCAATCTCTTTTGCTTCAATTCCCATCCGTATTGATTTTAGACACTCGCCTGTGTTCTTTCGACACTCATCTGTGTTCGATCTCTTTTGCTTCAATACCCGTCCGTATTGATTTTAGACACTCGTCTGTGTTCTTTCGACACTCGGCCGTGTTCGATTTCTTTTGCTTCAATATCCGTCCGTATTAATTTTAGACACTCGTCTGTGTTCTTTCGACACTCGTCCGTGTTCGATCTCTTTTGCTTCAATACTCGTCCGTATTGATTTTAGAAACTCGTCTAAGTTCGTTCGACACTCGTCCATGTTCGATCTCTGTAGCTTCAATACACGTCCGTATTGATTATAGACACTCGTCTGTGTTCTTTCGACATTCGTCTGTGTTCGATCTCTTTTGCTTCTATACCCGTCTGTATTGATTTTAGACACTCGTCTGTGTTTTTCGAACTCGTCCGTGTTCGATCTCACTTGCTTCAATACTCATCCGTATTGATTTTAGAAACTCGTCTGTGTTCTTTCGACACTCGTCCGTGTTCGATCTCTTTTTCTTCAATACTCATCCGTATTGATTATAGACACTCGTCTGTGTTCTTTCGACATTCGTCTGTGTTCGATCTCTTTTGCTTCTATACCCGTCTGTATTGATTTTAGACACTCGTCTCTATTCTTTCGACACTCGTCGGTGTTCGATATCTTTTGCTTTAATACTAGTCCGTATTGATTTTAGACACTCGTCTGTGTTCTTTCAACACTCGTCCGTGTTCGATCTCTTTTGCTTCAATACCTGTCCGTATTGATTTTAGACACTCGTCTGTGTTCTTTCAACACTCGGCCATGTTCGATCTCTTTTGCTTCAATTCCCGTCCGTATTGATTTTAGACACTCGTCTGTGTTCTTTCGACACTCATCCGTGTTCAATCTCTTTTTCTTCAATACTCGTCCGTATTTATTTTAGACACTCGTCTTTGTTCTTTCGACACTCGTCCGTGTTCGATCTCTTTCCCTTCGATACCCGTCCGTATTGATTTTAGACACTTGTCTGTGTTCTTTCGAAACTCGTCCCTGTTCGATCTCTTTTGCTACAATATCTGTCCGTATTGATTTTAGACACTCGTCTTTGTTCTTTTGACACTCGTCTGTGTTCGATCTCTTTTGCTTCAATACCTGTCCTTATTGATTTTAGACACTCGTCTGTATTCTTTCGACACTCGTCCGTGTTCGATCTCTTTTGCTTCTATACACGTCCGTATTGATTTTAGACACTCGTCTGTGTTCTTTCGACACTCGTCCGTGTTCGATCTATTTTGCTTCAATACTAGTCTGTATTAATTTTAGACACTCCTCTGTGTTCTTTCAACACTCATCCGTGTTCAATCTCTTTTGCTTCAATTCCCATCCGTATTGATTTTAGACACTCGCCTGTGTTCTTTCGACACTCATCTGTGTTCGATCTCTTTTGCTTCAATACCCGTCCGTATTGATTTTAGACACTCGTCTGTGTTCTTTCGACACTTGGCCGTGTTCGATTTCTTTTGCTTCAATATCCGTCCGTATTAATTTTAGACACTCGTCTGTGTTCTTTCGACACTCGTCCGTGTTCGATCTCTTTTGCTTCAATACTCGTCCGTATTGATTTTAGAAACTCGTCTAAGTTCGTTCGACACTCGTCCATGTTCGATCTCTGTAGCTTCAATACACGTCCGTATTGATTATAGACACTCGTCTGTGTTCTTTCGACATTCGTCTGTGTTCGATCTCTTTTGCTTCTATACCCGTCTGTATTGATTTTAGACACTCGTCTGTGTTTTTCGAACTCGTCCGTGTTCGATCTCACTTGCTTCAATACTCATCCGTATTGATTTTAGACACTCGTCTGTGTTCTTTCGACACTCGTCCGTGTTCGATCTCTTTTTCTTCAATACTCATCCGTATTGATTATAGACACTCGTCTGTGTTCTTTCGACATTCGTCTGTGTTCGATCTCTTTTGCTTCTATACCCGTCTGTATTGATTTTAGACACTCGTCTCTATTCTTTCGACACTCGTCGGTGTTCGATATCTTTTGCTTTAATACTAGTCCGTATTGATTTTAGACACTCGTCTGTGTTCTTTCAACACTCGTCCGTGTTCGATCTCTTTTGCTTCAATACCCGTCCGTATTGATTTTAGACACTCGTCTGTGTTCTTTCAACACTCGGCCATGTTCGATCTCTTTTGCTTCAATTCCCGTCCGTATTGATTTTAGACACTCGTCTGTGTTCTTTCGACACTCATCCGTGTTCAATCTCTTTTTCTTCAATACCTGTCGTTATTGATTTTACACACTCGTCTGTATTCTTTCGACACTCGTCCGTGTTCGATGTCTTTTGCTTCTATACACGTCCGTATTGATTTTAGACACTCGTCTGTTCTTTCGACACTCGTCCGTGTTTGATCTATTTTGCTTCAATACTAGTCTGTATTAATTTTAGACACTCGTCTGTGTTCTTTCAACACTCATCCGTGTTCGATCTCTTTTGCTTCAATTCCCATCCGTATTGATTTTAGACACTCGCCTGTGTTCTTTCGACACTCATCTGTGTTCGATCTCTTTTGCTTCAATACTCGTCCATTTTTATTTTAGACACTCGTCTTTGTTCTTTCGACACTCGTCCTTGTTCGATCTCTTTTGCTTCAATACCCGTCCGTATTGATTTTAGACACTCGTCTGTGTTCTTTCGACACTCGTCCGTGTTCGATCTCTTTTGCTTCAATTCCCGTCCCCATTGATTTTAGACACTCGTCTGTATTCTTTCGACACTCGTCCGTGTTCGATCTCTTTTGCTTCAATACTCGTCCGTATTTATTTTAGACACTCGTCTTTGTTCTTTCGACACTCGTCCGTGTCCGATCTCTTTTGCTTCAATACTCGTCCGTATTGATTTTAGAAACTCGTCCAAGTTCGTTCGACACTCGTCCATGTTCGATCTCTGTAGCTTCAATACACGTCCGTATTGATTATAGACACTCGTCTGTGTTCTTTCGATATTCGTCTGTGTTCGATCTCTTTTGCTTCTATACCCGTCTGTATTGATTTTAGACACTCGTCTGTGTTCTTTCGACACTCGTCCGTGTTCGATCTCTCTTGCTTCAATACTCATCCGTATTGATTTTAGACACTCGTCTGTGTTCTTTCGACACTCGTCCGTGTTCGATCTCTTTTTCTTCAATACTCATCCGTATTGATTATAGACACTCGTCTGTGTTCTTTCGACATTCGTCTGTGTTCGATCTCTTTTGCTTCTATACCCGTCTGTATTGATTTTAGACACTCGTCTCTATTCTTTCGACACTCGTCGGTGTTCGATATCTTTTGCTTTAATACTAGTCCGTATTGATTTTAGACACTCGTCTGTGTTCTTTCAACACTCGTCCGTGTTCGATCTCTTTTGCTTCAATACCTGTCCGTATTGATTTTAGACACTCGTCTGTGTTCTTTCAACACTCGGCCATGTTCGATCTCTTTTGCTTCAATTCCCGTCCGTATTGATTTTAGACACTCGTCTGTGTTCTTTCGACACTCATCCGTGTTCAATCTCTTTTTCTTCAATACTCGTCCGTATTTATTTTAGACACTCGTCTTTGTTCTTTCGACACTCGTCCGTGTTCGATCTCTTTCCCTTCGATACCCGTCCGTATTGATTTTAGACACTTGTCTGTGTTCTTTCGAAACTCGTCCCTATTCGATCTCTTTTGCTACAATATCTGTCCGTATTGATTTTAGACACTCGTCTTTGTTCTTTTGACACTCGTCTGTGTTCGATCTCTTTTGCTTCAATACCTGTCCTTATTGATTTTAGACACTCGTCTGTATTCTTTCGACACTCGTCCGTGTTCGATCTCTTTTGCTTCTATACACGTCCGTATTGATTTTAGACACTCGTCTGTGTTCTTTCGACACTCGTCCGTGTTCGATCTATTTTGCTTCAATACTAGTCTGTATTAATTTTAGACACTCCTCTGTGTTCTTTCAACACTCATCCGTGTTCAATCTCTTTTGCTTCAATTCCCATCCGTATTGATTTTAGACACTCGCCTGTGTTCTTTCGACACTCATCTGTGTTCGATCTCTTTTGCTTCAATACCCGTCCGTATTGATTTTAGACACTCGTCTGTGTTCTTTCGACACTCGGCCGTGTTCGATTTCTTTTGCTTCAATATCCGTCCGTATTAATTTTAGACACTCGTCTGTGTTCTTTCGACACTCGTCCGTGTTCGATCTCTTTTGCTTCAATACTCGTCCGTATTGATTTTAGAAACTCGTCTAAGTTCGTTCGACACTCGTCCATGTTCGATCTCTGTAGCTTCAATACACGTCCGTATTGATTATAGACACTCGTCTGTGTTCTTTCGACATTCGTCTGTGTTCGATCTCTTTTGCTTCTATACCCGTCTGTATTGATTTTAGACACTCGTCTGTGTTTTTCGAACTCGTCCGTGTTCGATCTCACTTGCTTCAATACTCATCCGTATTGATTTTAGAAACTCGTCTGTGTTCTTTCGACACTCGTCCGTGTTCGATCTCTTTTTCTTCAATACTCATCCGTATTGATTATAGACACTCGTCTGTGTTCTTTCGACATTCGTCTGTGTTCGATCTCTTTTGCTTCTATACCCGTCTGTATTGATTTTAGACACTCGTCTCTATTCTTTCGACACTCGTCGGTGTTCGATATCTTTTGCTTTAATACTAGTCCGTATTGATTTTAGACACTCGTCTGTGTTCTTTCAACACTCGTCCGTGTTCGATCTCTTTTGCTTCAATACCTGTCCGTATTGATTTTAGACACTCGTCTGTGTTCTTTCAACACTCGGCCATGTTCGATCTCTTTTGCTTCAATTCCCGTCCGTATTGATTTTAGACACTCGTCTGTGTTCTTTCGACACTCATCCGTGTTCAATCTCTTTTTCTTCAATACTCGTCCGTATTTATTTTAGACACTCGTCTTTGTTCTTTCGACACTCGTCCGTGTTCGATCTCTTTCCCTTCGATACCCGTCCGTATTGATTTTAGACACTTGTCTGTGTTCTTTCGAAACTCGTCCCTGTTCGATCTCTTTTGCTACAATATCTGTCCGTATTGATTTTAGACACTCGTCTTTGTTCTTTTGACACTCGTCTGTGTTCGATCTCTTTTGCTTCAATACCTGTCCTTATTGATTTTAGACACTCGTCTGTATTCTTTCGACACTCGTCCGTGTTCGATCTCTTTTGCTTCTATACACGTCCGTATTGATTTTAGACACTCGTCTGTGTTCTTTCGACACTCGTCCGTGTTCGATCTATTTTGCTTCAATACTAGTCTGTATTAATTTTAGACACTCCTCTGTGTTCTTTCAACACTCATCCGTGTTCAATCTCTTTTGCTTTAATTCCCATCCGTATTGATTTTAGACACTCGCCTGTGTTCTTTCGACACTCATCTGTGTTCGATCTCTTTTGCTTCAATACCCGTCCGTATTGATTTTAGACACTCGTCTGTGTTCTTTCGACACTTGGCCGTGTTCGATTTCTTTTGCTTCAATATCCGTCCGTATTAATTTTAGACACTCGTCTGTGTTCTTTCGACACTCGTCCGTGTTCGATCTCTTTTGCTTCAATACTCGTCCGTATTGATTTTAGAAACTCGTCTAAGTTCGTTCGACACTCGTCCATGTTCGATCTCTGTAGCTTCAATACACGTCCGTATTGATTATAGACACTCGTCTGTGTTCTTTCGACATTCGTCTGTGTTCGATCTCTTTTGCTTCTATACCCGTCTGTATTGATTTTAGACACTCGTCTGTGTTTTTCGAACTCGTCCGTGTTCGATCTCACTTGCTTCAATACTCATCCGTATTGATTTTAGAAACTCGTCTGTGTTCTTTCGACACTCGTCCGTGTTCGATCTCTTTTTCTTCAATACTCATCCGTATTGATTATAGACACTCGTCTGTGTTCTTTCGACATTCGTCTGTGTTCGATCTCTTTTGCTTCTATACCCGTCTGTATTGATTTTAGACACTCGTCTCTATTCTTTCGACACTCGTCGGTGTTCGATATCTTTTGCTTTAATACTAGTCCGTATTGATTTTAGACACTCGTCTGTGTTCTTTCAACACTCGTCCGTGTTCGATCTCTTTTGCTTCAATACCTGTCCGTATTGATTTTAGACACTCGTCTGTGTTCTTTCAACACTCGGCCATGTTCGATCTCTTTTGCTTCAATTCCCGTCCGTATTGATTTTAGACACTCGTCTGTGTTCTTTCGACACTCATCCGTGTTCAATCTCTTTTTCTTCAATACTCGTCCGTATTTATTTTAGACACTCGTCTTTGTTCTTTCGACACTCGTCCGTGTTCGATCTCTTTCCCTTCGATACCCGTCCGTATTGATTTTAGACACTTGTCTGTGTTCTTTCGAAACTCGTCCCTGTTCGATCTCTTTTGCTACAATATCTGTCCGTATTGATTTTAGACACTCGTCTTTGTTCTTTTGACACTCGTCTGTGTTCGATCTCTTTTGCTTCAATACCTGTCCTTATTGATTTTAGACACTCGTCTGTATTCTTTCGACACTCGTCCGTGTTCGATCTCTTTTGCTTCTATACACGTCCGTATTGATTTTAGACACTCGTCTGTGTTCTTTCGACACTCGTCCGTGTTCGATCTATTTTGCTTCAATACTAGTCTGTATTAATTTTAGACACTCCTCTGTGTTCTTTCAACACTCATCCGTGTTCAATCTCTTTTGCTTCAATTCCCATCCGTATTGATTTTAGACACTCGCCTGTGTTCTTTCGACACTCATCTGTGTTCGATCTCTTTTGCTTCAATACCCGTCCGTATTGATTTTAGACACTCGTCTGTGTTCTTTCGACACTTGGCCGTGTTCGATTTCTTTTGCTTCAATATCCGTCCGTATTAATTTTAGACACTCGTCTGTGTTCTTTCGACACTCGTCCGTGTTCGATCTCTTTTGCTTCAATACTCGTCCGTATTGATTTTAGAAACTCGTCTAAGTTCGTTCGACACTCGTCCATGTTCGATCTCTGTAGCTTCAATACACGTCCGTATTGATTATAGACACTCGTCTGTGTTCTTTCGACATTCGTCTGTGTTCGATCTCTTTTGCTTCTATACCCGTCTGTATTGATTTTAGACACTCGTCTGTGTTTTTCGAACTCGTCCGTGTTCGATCTCACTTGCTTCAATACTCATCCGTATTGATTTTAGACACTCGTCTGTGTTCTTTCGACACTCGTCCGTGTTCGATCTCTTTTGCTTCAATACTCGTCCGTATTGATTTTAGAAACTCGTCTAAGTTCGTTCGACACTCGTCCATGTTCGATCTCTGTAGCTTCAATACACGTCCGTATTGATTATAGACACTCGTCTGTGTTCTTTCGACATTCGTCTGTGTTCGATCTCTTTTGCTTCTATACCCGTCTGTATTGATTTTAGACACTCGTCTGTGTTTTTCGAACTCGTCCGTGTTCGATCTCACTTGCTTCAATACTCATCCGTATTGATTTTAGACACTCGTCTGTGTTCTTTCGACACTCGTCCGTGTTCGATCTCTTTTTCTTCAATACTCATCCGTATTGATTATAGACACTCGTCTGTGTTCTTTCGACATTCGTCTGTGTTCGATCTCTTTTGCTTCTATACCCGTCTGTATTGATTTTAGACACTCGTCTCTATTCTTTCGACACTCGTCGGTGTTCGATATCTTTTGCTTTAATACTAGTCCGTATTGATTTTAGACACTCGTCTGTGTTCTTTCAACACTCGTCCGTGTTCGATCTCTTTTGCTTCAATACCCGTCCGTATTGATTTTAGACACTCGTCTGTGTTCTTTCAACACTCGGCCATGTTCGATCTCTTTTGCTTCAATTCCCGTCCGTATTGATTTTAGACACTCGTCTGTGTTCTTTCGACACTCATCCGTGTTCAATCTCTTTTTCTTCAATACCTGTCGTTATTGATTTTACACACTCGTCTGTATTCTTTCGACACTCGTCCGTGTTCGATGTCTTTTGCTTCTATACACGTCCGTATTGATTTTAGACACTCGTCTGTTCTTTCGACACTCGTCCGTGTTTGATCTATTTTGCTTCAATACTAGTCTGTATTAATTTTAGACACTCGTCTGTGTTCTTTCAACACTCATCCGTGTTCGATCTCTTTTGCTTCAATTCCCATCCGTATTGATTTTAGACACTCGCCTGTGTTCTTTCGACACTCATCTGTGTTCGATCTCTTTTGCTTCAATACTCGTCCATTTTTATTTTAGACACTCGTCTTTGTTCTTTCGACACTCGTCCTTGTTCGATCTCTTTTGCTTCAATACCCGTCCGTATTGATTTTAGACACTCGTCTGTGTTCTTTCGACACTCGTCCGTGTTCGATCTCTTTTGCTTCAATTCCCGTCCCCATTGATTTTAGACACTCGTCTGTATTCTTTCGACACTCGTCCGTGTTCGATCTCTTTTGCTTCAATACTCGTCCGTATTTATTTTAGACACTCGTCTTTGTTCTTTCGACACTCGTCCGTGTCCGATCTCTTTTGCTTCAATACTCGTCCGTATTGATTTTAGAAACTCGTCCAAGTTCGTTCGACACTCGTCCATGTTCGATCTCTGTAGCTTCAATACACGTCCGTATTGATTATAGACACTCGTCTGTGTTCTTTCGATATTCGTCTGTGTTCGATCTCTTTTGCTTCTATACCCGTCTGTATTGATTTTAGACACTCGTCTGTGTTCTTTCGACACTCGTCCGTGTTCGATCTCTCTTGCTTCAATACTCATCCGTATTGATTTTAGACACTCGTCTGTGTTCTTTCGACACTCGTCCGTGTTCGATCTCTTTTTCTTCAATACTCATCCGTATTGATTATAGACACTCGTCTGTGTTCTTTCGACATTCGTCTGTGTTCGATCTCTTTTGCTTCTATACCCGTCTGTATTGATTTTAGACACTCGTCTCTATTCTTTCGACACTCGTCGGTGTTCGATATCTTTTGCTTTAATACTAGTCCGTATTGATTTTAGACACTCGTCTGTGTTCTTTCAACACTCGTCCGTGTTCGATCTCTTTTGCTTCAATACCTGTCCGTATTGATTTTAGACACTCGTCTGTGTTCTTTCAACACTCGGCCATGTTCGATCTCTTTTGCTTCAATTCCCGTCCGTATTGATTTTAGACACTCGTCTGTGTTCTTTCGACACTCATCCGTGTTCAATCTCTTTTTCTTCAATACTCGTCCGTATTTATTTTAGACACTCGTCTTTGTTCTTTCGACACTCGTCCGTGTTCGATCTCTTTCCCTTCGATACCCGTCCGTATTGATTTTAGACACTTGTCTGTGTTCTTTCGAAACTCGTCCCTATTCGATCTCTTTTGCTACAATATCTGTCCGTATTGATTTTAGACACTCGTCTTTGTTCTTTTGACACTCGTCTGTGTTCGATCTCTTTTGCTTCAATACCTGTCCTTATTGATTTTAGACACTCGTCTGTATTCTTTCGACACTCGTCCGTGTTCGATCTCTTTTGCTTCTATACACGTCCGTATTGATTTTAGACACTCGTCTGTGTTCTTTCGACACTCGTCCGTGTTCGATCTATTTTGCTTCAATACTAGTCTGTATTAATTTTAGACACTCCTCTGTGTTCTTTCAACACTCATCCGTGTTCAATCTCTTTTGCTTCAATTCCCATCCGTATTGATTTTAGACACTCGCCTGTGTTCTTTCGACACTCATCTGTGTTCGATCTCTTTTGCTTCAATACCCGTCCGTATTGATTTTAGACACTCGTCTGTGTTCTTTCGACACTCGGCCGTGTTCGATTTCTTTTGCTTCAATATCCGTCCGTATTAATTTTAGACACTCGTCTGTGTTCTTTCGACACTCGTCCGTGTTCGATCTCTTTTGCTTCAATACTCGTCCGTATTGATTTTAGAAACTCGTCTAAGTTCGTTCGACACTCGTCCATGTTCGATCTCTGTAGCTTCAATACACGTCCGTATTGATTATAGACACTCGTCTGTGTTCTTTCGACATTCGTCTGTGTTCGATCTCTTTTGCTTCTATACCCGTCTGTATTGATTTTAGACACTCGTCTGTGTTTTTCGAACTCGTCCGTGTTCGATCTCACTTGCTTCAATACTCATCCGTATTGATTTTAGAAACTCGTCTGTGTTCTTTCGACACTCGTCCGTGTTCGATCTCTTTTTCTTCAATACTCATCCGTATTGATTATAGACACTCGTCTGTGTTCTTTCGACATTCGTCTGTGTTCGATCTCTTTTGCTTCTATACCCGTCTGTATTGATTTTAGACACTCGTCTCTATTCTTTCGACACTCGTCGGTGTTCGATATCTTTTGCTTTAATACTAGTCCGTATTGATTTTAGACACTCGTCTGTGTTCTTTCAACACTCGTCCGTGTTCGATCTCTTTTGCTTCAATACCTGTCCGTATTGATTTTAGACACTCGTCTGTGTTCTTTCAACACTCGGCCATGTTCGATCTCTTTTGCTTCAATTCCCGTCCGTATTGATTTTAGACACTCGTCTGTGTTCTTTCGACACTCATCCGTGTTCAATCTCTTTTTCTTCAATACTCGTCCGTATTTATTTTAGACACTCGTCTTTGTTCTTTCGACACTCGTCCGTGTTCGATCTCTTTCCCTTCGATACCCGTCCGTATTGATTTTAGACACTTGTCTGTGTTCTTTCGAAACTCGTCCCTGTTCGATCTCTTTTGCTACAATATCTGTCCGTATTGATTTTAGACACTCGTCTTTGTTCTTTTGACACTCGTCTGTGTTCGATCTCTTTTGCTTCAATACCTGTCCTTATTGATTTTAGACACTCGTCTGTATTCTTTCGACACTCGTCCGTGTTCGATCTCTTTTGCTTCTATACACGTCCGTATTGATTTTAGACACTCGTCTGTGTTCTTTCGACACTCGTCCGTGTTCGATCTATTTTGCTTCAATACTAGTCTGTATTAATTTTAGACACTCCTCTGTGTTCTTTCAACACTCATCCGTGTTCAATCTCTTTTGCTTTAATTCCCATCCGTATTGATTTTAGACACTCGCCTGTGTTCTTTCGACACTCATCTGTGTTCGATCTCTTTTGCTTCAATACCCGTCCGTATTGATTTTAGACACTCGTCTGTGTTCTTTCGACACTTGGCCGTGTTCGATTTCTTTTGCTTCAATATCCGTCCGTATTAATTTTAGACACTCGTCTGTGTTCTTTCGACACTCGTCCGTGTTCGATCTCTTTTGCTTCAATACTCGTCCGTATTGATTTTAGAAACTCGTCTAAGTTCGTTCGACACTCGTCCATGTTCGATCTCTGTAGCTTCAATACACGTCCGTATTGATTATAGACACTCGTCTGTGTTCTTTCGACATTCGTCTGTGTTCGATCTCTTTTGCTTCTATACCCGTCTGTATTGATTTTAGACACTCGTCTGTGTTTTTCGAACTCGTCCGTGTTCGATCTCACTTGCTTCAATACTCATCCGTATTGATTTTAGAAACTCGTCTGTGTTCTTTCGACACTCGTCCGTGTTCGATCTCTTTTTCTTCAATACTCATCCGTATTGATTATAGACACTCGTCTGTGTTCTTTCGACATTCGTCTGTGTTCGATCTCTTTTGCTTCTATACCCGTCTATATTGATTTTAGACACTCGTCTCTATTCTTTCGACACTCGTCGGTGTTCGATATCTTTTGCTTTAATACTAGTCCGTATTGATTTTAGACACTCGTCTGTGTTCTTTCAACACTCGTCCGTGTTCGATCTCTTTTGCTTCAATACCTGTCCGTATTGATTTTAGACACTCGTCTGTGTTCTTTCAACACTCGGCCATGTTCGATCTCTTTTGCTTCAATTCCCGTCCGTATTGATTTTAGACACTCGTCTGTGTTCTTTCGACACTCATCCGTGTTCAATCTCTTTTTCTTCAATACTCGTCCGTATTTATTTTAGACACTCGTCTTTGTTCTTTCGACACTCGTCCGTGTTCGATCTCTTTCCCTTCGATACCCGTCCGTATTGATTTTAGACACTTGTCTGTGTTCTTTCGAAACTCGTCCCTGTTCGATCTCTTTTGCTACAATATCTGTCCGTATTGATTTTAGACACTCGTCTTTGTTCTTTTGACACTCGTCTGTGTTCGATCTCTTTTGCTTCAATACCTGTCCTTATTGATTTTAGACACTCGTCTGTATTCTTTCGACACTCGTCCGTGTTCGATCTCTTTTGCTTCTATACACGTCCGTATTGATTTTAGACACTCGTCTGTGTTCTTTCGACACTCGTCCGTGTTCGATCTATTTTGCTTCAATACTAGTCTGTATTAATTTTAGACACTCCTCTGTGTTCTTTCAACACTCATCCGTGTTCAATCTCTTTTGCTTCAATTCCCATCCGTATTGATTTTAGACACTCGCCTGTGTTCTTTCGACACTCATCTGTGTTCGATCTCTTTTGCTTCAATACCCGTCCGTATTGATTTTAGACACTCGTCTGTGTTCTTTCGACACTTGGCCGTGTTCGATTTCTTTTGCTTCAATATCCGTCCGTATTAATTTTAGACACTCGTCTGTGTTCTTTCGACACTCGTCCGTGTTCGATCTCTTTTGCTTCAATACTCGTCCGTATTGATTTTAGAAACTCGTCTAAGTTCGTTCGACACTCGTCCATGTTCGATCTCTGTAGCTTCAATACACGTCCGTATTGATTATAGACACTCGTCTGTGTTCTTTCGACATTCGTCTGTGTTCGATCTCTTTTGCTTCTATACCCGTCTGTATTGATTTTAGACACTCGTCTGTGTTTTTCGAACTCGTCCGTGTTCGATCTCACTTGCTTCAATACTCATCCGTATTGATTTTAGACACTCGTCTGTGTTCTTTCGACACTCGTCCGTGTTCGATCTCTTTTTCTTCAATACTCATCCGTATTGATTATAGACACTCGTCTGTGTTCTTTCGACATTCGTCTGTGTTCGATCTCTTTTGCTTCTATACCCGTCTGTATTGATTTTAGACACTCGTCTCTATTCTTTCGACACTCGTCGGTGTTCGATATCTTTTGCTTTAATACTAGTCCGTATTGATTTTAGACACTCGTCTGTGTTCTTTCAACACTCGTCCGTGTTCGATCTCTTTTGCTTCAATACCCGTCCGTATTGATTTTAGACACTCGTCTGTGTTCTTTCAACACTCGGCCATGTTCGATCTCTTTTGCTTCAATTCCCGTCCGTATTGATTTTAGACACTCGTCTGTGTTCTTTCGACACTCATCCGTGTTCAATCTCTTTTTCTTCAATACCTGTCGTTATTGATTTTACACACTCGTCTGTATTCTTTCGACACTCGTCCGTGTTCGATGTCTTTTGCTTCTATACACGTCCGTATTGATTTTAGACACTCGTCTGTTCTTTCGACACTCGTCCGTGTTCGATCTATTTTGCTTCAATACTAGTCTGTATTAATTTTAGACACTCGTCTGTGTTCTTTCAACACTCATCCGTGTTCGATCTCTTTTGCTTCAATTCCCATCCGTATTGATTTTAGACACTCGCCTGTGTTCTTTCGACACTCATCTGTGTTCGATCTCTTTTGCTTCAATACTCGTCCATTTTTATTTTAGACACTCGTCTTTGTTCTTTCGACACTCGTCCTTGTTCGATCTCTTTTGCTTCAATACCCGTCCGTATTGATTTTAGACACTCGTCTGTGTTCTTTCGACACTCGTCCGTGTTCGATCTCTTTTGCTTCAATTCCCGTCCCCATTGATTTTAGACACTCGTCTGTATTCTTTCGACACTCGTCCGTGTTCGATCTCTTTTGCTTCAATACTCGTCCGTATTTATTTTAGACACTCGTCTTTGTTCTTTCGACACTCGTCCGTGTCCGATCTCTTTTGCTTCAATACTCGTCCGTATTGATTTTAGAAACTCGTCCAAGTTCGTTCGACACTCGTCCATGTTCGATCTCTGTAGCTTCAATACACGTCCGTATTGATTATAGACACTCGTCTGTGTTCTTTCGATATTCGTCTGTGTTCGATCTCTTTTGCTTCTATACCCGTCTGTATTGATTTTAGACACTCGTCTGTGTTCTTTCGACACTCGTCCGTGTTCGATCTCTCTTGCTTCAATACTCATCCGTATTGATTTTAGACACTCGTCTGTGTTCTTTCGACACTCGTCCGTGTTCGATCTCTTTTTCTTCAATACTCATCCGTATTGATTATAGACACTCGTCTGTGTTCTTTCGACATTCGTCTGTGTTCGATCTCTTTTGCTTCTATACCCGTCTGTATTGATTTTAGACACTCGTCTCTATTCTTTCGACACTCGTCGGTGTTCGATATCTTTTGCTTTAATACTAGTCCGTATTGATTTTAGACACTCGTCTGTGTTCTTTCAACACTCGTCCGTGTTCGATCTCTTTTGCTTCAATACCTGTCCGTATTGATTTTAGACACTCGTCTGTGTTCTTTCAACACTCGGCCATGTTCGATCTCTTTTGCTTCAATTCCCGTCCGTATTGATTTTAGACACTCGTCTGTGTTCTTTCGACACTCATCCGTGTTCAATCTCTTTTTCTTCAATACTCGTCCGTATTTATTTTAGACACTCGTCTTTGTTCTTTCGACACTCGTCCGTGTTCGATCTCTTTCCCTTCGATACCCGTCCGTATTGATTTTAGACACTTGTCTGTGTTCTTTCGAAACTCGTCCCTGTTCGATCTCTTTTGCTACAATATCTGTCCGTATTGATTTTAGACACTCGTCTTTGTTCTTTTGACACTCGTCTGTGTTCGATCTCTTTTGCTTCAATACCTGTCCTTATTGATTTTAGACACTCGTCTGTATTCTTTCGACACTCGTCCGTGTTCGATCTCTTTTGCTTCTATACACGTCCGTATTGATTTTAGACACTCGTCTGTGTTCTTTCGACACTCGTCCGTGTTCGATCTATTTTGCTTCAATACTAGTCTGTATTAATTTTAGACACTCCTCTGTGTTCTTTCAACACTCATCCGTGTTCAATCTCTTTTGCTTCAATTCCCATCCGTATTGATTTTAGACACTCGCCTGTGTTCTTTCGACACTCATCTGTGTTCGATCTCTTTTGCTTCAATACTCGTCCATTTTTATTTTAGACACTCGTCTTTGTTCTTTCGACACTCGTCCTTGTTCGATCTCTTTTGCTTCAATACCCGTCCGTATTGATTTTAGACACTCGTCTGTGTTCTTTCGACACTCGTCCGTGTTCGATCTCTTTTGCTTCAATTCCCGTCCCCATTGATTTTAGACACTCGTCTGTATTCTTTCGACACTCGTCCGTGTTCGATCTCTTTTGCTTCAATACTCGTCCGTATTTATTTTAGACACTCGTCTTTGTTCTTTCGACACTCGTCCGTGTCCGATCTCTTTTGCTTCAATACTCGTCCGTATTGATTTTAGAAACTCGTCCAAGTTCGTTCGACACTCGTCCATGTTCGATCTCTGTAGCTTCAATACACGTCCGTATTGATTATAGACACTCGTCTGTGTTCTTTCGATATTCGTCTGTGTTCGATCTCTTTTGCTTCTATACCCGTCTGTATTGATTTTAGACACTCGTCTGTGTTCTTTCGACACTCGTCCGTGTTCGATCTCTCTTGCTTCAATACTCATCCGTATTGATTTTAGACACTCGTCTGTGTTCTTTCGACACTCGTCCGTGTTCGATCTCTTTTTCTTCAATACTCATCCGTATTGATTATAGACACTCGTCTGTGTTCTTTCGACATTCGTCTGTGTTCGATCTCTTTTGCTTCTATACCCGTCTGTATTGATTTTAGACACTCGTCTCTATTCTTTCGACACTCGTCGGTGTTCGATATCTTTTGCTTTAATACTAGTCCGTATTGATTTTAGACACTCGTCTGTGTTCTTTCAACACTCGTCCGTGTTCGATCTCTTTTGCTTCAATACCTGTCCGTATTGATTTTAGACACTCGTCTGTGTTCTTTCAACACTCGGCCATGTTCGATCTCTTTTGCTTCAATTCCCGTCCGTATTGATTTTAGACACTCGTCTGTGTTCTTTCGACACTCATCCGTGTTCAATCTCTTTTTCTTCAATACTCGTCCGTATTTATTTTAGACACTCGTCTTTGTTCTTTCGACACTCGTCCGTGTTCGATCTCTTTCCCTTCGATACCCGTCCGTATTGATTTTAGACACTTGTCTGTGTTCTTTCGAAACTCGTCCCTGTTCGATCTCTTTTGCTACAATATCTGTCCGTATTGATTTTAGACACTCGTCTTTGTTCTTTTGACACTCGTCTGTGTTCGATCTCTTTTGCTTCAATACCTGTCCTTATTGATTTTAGACACTCGTCTGTATTCTTTCGACACTCGTCCGTGTTCGATCTCTTTTGCTTCTATACACGTCCGTATTGATTTTAGACACTCGTCTGTGTTCTTTCGACACTCGTCCGTGTTCGATCTATTTTGCTTCAATACTAGTCTGTATTAATTTTAGACACTCCTCTGTGTTCTTTCAACACTCATCCGTGTTCAATCTCTTTTGCTTCAATTCCCATCCGTATTGATTTTAGACACTCGCCTGTGTTTTTTCGACACTCATCTGTGTTCGATCTCTTTTGCTTCAATACCCGTCCGTATTGATTTTAGACACTCGTCTGTGTTCTTTCGACACTCGGCCGTGTTCGATTTCTTTTGCTTCAATATCCGTCCGTATTAATTTTAGACACTCGTCTGTGTTCTTTCGACACTCGTCCGTGTTCGATCTCTTTTGCTTCAATACTCGTCCGTATTGATTTTAGAAACTCGTCTAAGTTCGTTCGACACTCGTCCATGTTCGATCTCTGTAGCTTCAATACACGTCCGTATTGATTATAGACACTCGTCTGTGTTCTTTCGACATTCGTCTGTGTTCGATCTCTTTTGCTTCTATACCCGTCTGTATTGATTTTAGACACTCGTCTGTGTTTTTCGAACTCGTCCGTGTTCGATCTCACTTGCTTCAATACTCATCCGTATTGATTTTAGACACTCGTCTGTGTTCTTTCGACACTCGTCCGTGTTCGATCTCTTTTTCTTCAATACTCATCCGTATTGATTATAGACACTCGTCTGTGTTCTTTCGACATTCGTCTGTGTTCGATCTCTTCTGCTTCTATACCCGTCTGTATTGATTTTAGACACTCGTCTCTATTCTTTCGACACTCGTCGGTGTTCGATATCTTTTGCTTTAATACTAGTCCGTATTGATTTTAGACACTCGTCTGTGTTCTTTCAACACTCGTCCGTGTTCGATCTCTTTTGCTTCAATACCTGTCCGTATTGATTTTAGACACTCGTCTGTGTTCTTTCAACACTCGGCCATGTTCGATCTCTTTTGCTTCAATTCCCGTCCGTATTGATTTTAGACACTCGTCTGTGTTCTTTCGACACTCATCCGTGTTCAATCTCTTTTTCTTCAATACTCGTCCGTATTTATTTTAGACACTCGTCTTTGTTCTTTCGACACTCGTCCGTGTTCGATCTCTTTCCCTTCGATACCCGTCCGTATTGATTTTAGACACTTGTCTGTGTTCTTTCGAAACTCGTCCCTGTTCGATCTCTTTTGCTACAATATCTGTCCGTATTGATTTTAGACACTCGTCTTTGTTCTTTTGACACTCGTCTGTGTTCGATCTCTTTTGCTTCAATACCTGTCCTTATTGATTTTAGACACTCGTCTGTATTCTTTCGACACTCGTCCGTGTTCGATCTCTTTTGCTTCTATACACGTCCGTATTGATTTTAGACACTCGTCTGTGTTCTTTCGACACTCGTCCGTGTTCGATCTATTTTGCTTCAATACTAGTCTGTATTAATTTTAGACACTCCTCTGTGTTCTTTCAACACTCATCCGTGTTCAATCTCTTTTGCTTCAATTCCCATCCGTATTGATTTTAGACACTCGCCTGTGTTCTTTCGACACTCATCTGTGTTCGATCTCTTTTGCTTCAATACCCGTCCGTATTGATTTTAGACACTCGTCTGTGTTCTTTCGACACTCGGCCGTGTTCGATTTCTTTTGCTTCAATATCCGTCCGTATTAATTTTAGACACTCGTCTGTGTTCTTTCGACACTCGTCCGTGTTCGATCTCTTTTGCTTCAATACTCGTCCGTATTGATTTTAGAAACTCGTCTAAGTTCGTTCGACACTCGTCCATGTTCGATCTCTGTAGCTTCAATACACGTCCGTATTGATTATAGACACTCGTCTGTGTTCTTTCGACATTCGTCTGTGTTCGATCTCTTTTGCTTCTATACCCGTCTGTATTGATTTTAGACACTCGTCTGTGTTTTTCGAACTCGTCCGTGTTCGATCTCACTTGCTTCAATACTCATCCGTATTGATTTTAGACACTCGTCTGTGTTCTTTCGACACTCGTCCGTGTTCGATCTCTTTTTCTTCAATACTCATCCGTATTGATTATAGACACTCGTCTGTGTTCTTTCGACATTCGTCTGTGTTCGATCTCTTTTGCTTCTATACCCGTCTGTATTGATTTTAGACACTCGTCTCTATTCTTTCGACACTCGTCGGTGTTCGATATCTTTTGCTTTAATACTAGTCCGTATTGATTTTAGACACTCGTCTGTGTTCTTTCAACACTCGTCCGTGTTCGATCTCTTTTGCTTCAATACCTGTCCGTATTGATTTTAGACACTCGTCTGTGTTCTTTCAACACTCGGCCATGTTCGATCTCTTTTGCTTCAATTCCCGTCCGTATTGATTTTAGACACTCGTCTGTGTTCTTTCGACACTCATCCGTGTTCAATCTCTTTTTCTTCAATACTCGTCCGTATTTATTTTAGACACTCGTCTTTGTTCTTTCGACACTCGTCCGTGTTCGATCTCTTTCCCTTCGATACCCGTCCGTATTGATTTTAGACACTTGTCTGTGTTCTTTCGAAACTCGTCCCTGTTCGATCTCTTTTGCTACAATATCTGTCCGTATTGATTTTAGACACTCGTCTTTGTTCTTTTGACACTCGTCTGTGTTCGATCTCTTTTGCTTCAATACCTGTCCTTATTGATTTTAGACACTCGTCTGTATTCTTTCGACACTCGTCCGTGTTCGATCTCTTTTGCTTCTATACACGTCCGTATTGATTTTAGACACTCGTCTGTGTTCTTTCGACACTCGTCCGTGTTCGATCTATTTTGCTTCAATACTAGTCTGTATTAATTTTAGACACTCCTCTGTGTTCTTTCAACACTCATCCGTGTTCAATCTCTTTTGCTTCAATTCCCATCCGTATTGATTTTAGACACTCGCCTGTGTTCTTTCGACACTCATCTGTGTTCGATCTCTTTTGCTTCAATACCCGTCCGTATTGATTTTAGACACTCGTCTGTGTTCTTTCGACACTCGGCCGTGTTCGATTTCTTTTGCTTCAATATCCGTCCGTATTAATTTTAGACACTCGTCTGTGTTCTTTCGACACTCGTCCGTGTTCGATCTCTTTTGCTTCAATACTCGTCCGTATTGATTTTAGAAACTCGTCTAAGTTCGTTCGACACTCGTCCATGTTCGATCTCTGTAGCTTCAATACACGTCCGTATTGATTATAGACACTCGTCTGTGTTCTTTCGACATTCGTCTGTGTTCGATCTCTTTTGCTTCTATACCCGTCTGTATTGATTTTAGACACTCGTCTGTGTTTTTCGAACTCGTCCGTGTTCGATCTCACTTGCTTCAATACTCATCCGTATTGATTTTAGACACTCGTCTGTGTTCTTTCGACACTCGTCCGTGTTCGATCTCTTTTTCTTCAATACTCATCCGTATTGATTATAGACACTCGTCTGTGTTCTTTCGACATTCGTCTGTGTTCGATCTCTTTTGCTTCTATACCCGTCTGTATTGATTTTAGACACTCGTCTCTATTCTTTCGACACTCGTCGGTGTTCGATATCTTTTGCTTTAATACTAGTCCGTATTGATTTTAGACACTCGTCTGTGTTCTTTCAACACTCGTCCGTGTTCGATCTCTTTTGCTTCAATACCTGTCCGTATTGATTTTAGACACTCGTTTGTGTTCTTTCAACACTCGGCCATGTTCGATCTCTTTTGCTTCAATTCCCGTCCGTATTGATTTTAGACACTCGTCTGTGTTCTTTCGACACTCATCCGTGTTCAATCTCTTTTTCTTCAATACTCGTCCGTATTTATTTTAGACACTCGTCTTTGTTCTTTCGACACTCGTCCGTGTTCGATCTCTTTCCCTTCGATACCCGTCCGTATTGATTTTAGACACTTGTCTGTGTTCTTTCGAAACTCGTCCCTGTTCGATCTCTTTTGCTACAATATCTGTCCGTATTGATTTTAGACACTCGTCTTTGTTCTTTTGACACTCGTCTGTGTTCGATCTCTTTTGCTTCAATACCTTTCCTTATTGATTTTAGACACTCGTCTGTATTCTTTCGACACTCGTCCGTGTTCGATCTCTTTTGCTTCTATACACGTCCGTATTGATTTTAGACACTCGTCTGTGTTCTTTCGACACTCGTCCGTGTTCGATCTATTTTGCTTCAATACTAGTCTGTATTAATTTTAGACACTCCTCTGTGTTCTTTCAACACTCATCCGTGTTCAATCTCTTTTGCTTCAATTCCCATCCGTATTGATTTTAGACACTCGCCTGTGTTCTTTCGACACTCATCTGTGTTCGATCTCTTTTGCTTCAATACCCGTCCGTATTGATTTTAGACACTCGTCTGTGTTCTTTCGACACTCGGCCGTGTTCGATTTCTTTTGCTTCAATATCCGTCCGTATTAATTTTAGACACTCGTCTGTGTTCTTTCGACACTCGTCCGTGTTCGATCTCTTTTGCTTCAATACTCGTCCGTATTGATTTTAGAAACTCGTGTAAGTTCGTTCGACACTCGTCCATGTTCGATCTCTGTAGCTTCAATACACGTCCGTATTGATTATAGACACTCGTCTGTGTTCTTTCGACATTCGTCTGTGTTCGATCTCTTTTGCTTCTATACCCGTCTGTATTGATTTTAGACACTCGTCTGTGTTTTTCGAACTCGTCCGTGTTCGATCTCACTTGCTTCAATACTCATCCGTATTGATTTTAGACACTCGTCTGTGTTCTTTCGACACTCGTCCGTGTTCGATCTCTTTTTCTTCAATACTCATCCGTATTGATTATAGACACTCGTCTGTGTTCTTTCGACATTCGTCTGTGTTCGATCTCTTTTGCTTCTATACCCGTCTGTATTGATTTTAGACACTCGTCTCTATTCTTTCGACACTCGTCGGTGTTCGATATCTTTTGCTTTAATACTAGTCCGTATTGATTTTAGACACTCGTCTGTGTTCTTTCAACACTCGTCCGTGTTCGATCTCTTTTGCTTCAATACCTGTCCGTATTGATTTTAGACACTCGTCTGTGTTCTTTCAACACTCGGCCATGTTCGATCTCTTTTGCTTCAATTCCCGTCCGTATTGATTTTAGACACTCGTCTGTGTTCTTTCGACACTCATCCGTGTTCAATCTCTTTTTCTTCAATACTCGTCCGTATTTATTTTAGACACTCGTCTTTGTTCTTTCGACACTCGTCCGTGTTCGATCTCTTTCCCTTCGATACCCGTCCGTATTGATTTTAGACACTTGTCTGTGTTCTTTCGAAACTCGTCCCTGTTCGATCTCTTTTGCTACAATATCTGTCCGTATTGATTTTAGACACTCGTCTTTGTTCTTTTGACACTCGTCTGTGTTCGATCTCTTTTGCTTCAATACCTGTCCTTATTGATTTTAGACACTCGTCTGTATTCTTTCGACACTCGTCCGTGTTCGATCTCTTTTGCTTCTATACACGTCCGTATTGATTTTAGACACTCGTCTGTGTTCTTTCGACACTCGTCCGTGTTCGATCTATTTTGCTTCAATACTAGTCTGTATTAATTTTAGACACTCCTCTGTGTTCTTTCAACACTCATCCGTGTTCAATCTCTTTTGCTTCAATTCCCATCCGTATTGATTTTAGACACTCGCCTGTGTTTTTTCGACACTCATCTGTGTTCGATCTCTTTTGCTTCAATACCCGTCCGTATTGATTTTAGACACTCGTCTGTGTTCTTTCGACACTCGGCCGTGTTCGATTTCTTTTGCTTCAATATCCGTCCGTATTAATTTTAGACACTCGTCTGTGTTCTTTCGACACTCGTCCGTGTTCGATCTCTTTTGCTTCAATACTCGTCCGTATTGATTTTAGAAACTCGTCTAAGTTCGTTCGACACTCGTCCATGTTCGATCTCTGTAGCTTCAATACACGTCCGTATTGATTATAGACACTCGTCTGTGTTCTTTCGACATTCGTCTGTGTTCGATCTCTTTTGCTTCTATACCCGTCTGTATTGATTTTAGACACTCGTCTGTGTTTTTCGAACTCGTCCGTGTTCGATCTCACTTGCTTCAATACTCATCCGTATTGATTTTAGACACTCGTCTGTGTTCTTTCGACACTCGTCCGTGTTCGATCTCTTTTTCTTCAATACTCATCCGTATTGATTATAGACACTCGTCTGTGTTCTTTCGACATTCGTCTGTGTTCGATCTCTTTTGCTTCTATACCCGTCTGTATTGATTTTAGACACTCGTCTCTATTCTTTCGACACTCGTCGGTGTTCGATATCTTTTGCTTTAATACTAGTCCGTATTGATTTTAGACACTCGTCTGTGTTCTTTCAACACTCGTCCGTGTTCGATCTCTTTTGCTTCAATACCTGTCCGTATTGATTTTAGACACTCGTCTGTGTTCTTTCAACACTCGGCCATGTTCGATCTCTTTTGCTTCAATTCCCGTCCGTATTGATTTTAGACACTCGTTTGTGTTCTTTCGACACTCATCCGTGTTCAATCTCTTTTTCTTCAATACTCGTCCGTATTTATTTTAGACACTCGTCTTTGTTCTTTCGACACTCGTCCGTGTTCGATCTCTTTCCCTTCGATACCCGTCCGTATTGATTTTAGACACTTGTCTGTGTTCTTTCGAAACTCGTCCCTGTTCGATCTCTTTTGCTACAATATCTGTCCGTATTGATTTTAGACACTCGTCTTTGTTCTTTTGACACTCGTCTGTGTTCGATCTCTTTTGCTTCAATACCTGTCCTTATTGATTTTAGACACTCGTCTGTATTCTTTCGACACTCGTCCGTGTTCGATCTCTTTTGCTTCTATACACGTCCGTATTGATTTTAGACACTCGTCTGTGTTCTTTCGACACTCGTCCGTGTTCGATCTATTTTGCTTCAATACTAGTCTGTATTAATTTTAGACACTCCTCTGTGTTCTTTCAACACTCATCCGTGTTCAATCTCTTTTGCTTCAATTCCCATCCGTATTGATTTTAGACACTCGCCTGTGTTCTTTCGACACTCATCTGTGTTCGATCTCTTTTGCTTCAATACCCGTCCGTATTGATTTTAGACACTCGTCTGTGTTCTTTCGACACTCGGCCGTGTTCGATTTCTTTTGCTTCAATATCCGTCCGTATTAATTTTAGACACTCGTCTGTGTTCTTTCGACACTCGTCCGTGTTCGATCTCTTTTGCTTCAATACTCGTCCGTATTGATTTTAGAAACTCGTCTAAGTTCGTTCGACACTCGTCCATGTTCGATCTCTGTAGCTTCAATACACGTCCGTATTGATTATAGACACTCGTCTGTGTTCTTTCGACATTCGTCTGTGTTCGATCTCTTTTGCTTCTATACCCGTCTGTATTGATTTTAGACACTCGTCTGTGTTTTTCGAACTCGTCCGTGTTCGATCTCACTTGCTTCAATACTCATCCGTATTGATTTTAGACACTCGTCTGTGTTCTTTCGACACTCGTCCGTGTTCGATCTCTTTTTCTTCAATACTCATCCGTATTGATTATAGACACTCGTCTGTGTTCTTTCGACATTCGTCTGTGTTCGATCTCTTTTGCTTCTATACCCGTCTGTATTGATTTTAGACACTCGTCTCTATTCTTTCGACACTCGTCGGTGTTCGATATCTTTTGCTTTAATACTAGTCCGTATTGATTTTAGACACTCGTCTGTGTTCTTTCAACACTCGTCCGTGTTCGATCTCTTTTGCTTCAATACCTGTCCGTATTGATTTTAGACACTCGTTTGTGTTCTTTCAACACTCGGCCATGTTCGATCTCTTTTGCTTCAATTCCCGTCCGTATTGATTTTAGACACTCGTCTGTGTTCTTTCGACACTCATCCGTGTTCAATCTCTTTTTCTTCAATACTCGTCCGTATTTATTTTAGACACTCGTCTTTGTTCTTTCGACACTCGTCCGTGTTCGATCTCTTTCCCTTCGATACCCGTCCGTATTGATTTTAGACACTTGTCTGTGTTCTTTCGAAACTCGTCCCTGTTCGATCTCTTTTGCTACAATATCTGTCCGTATTGATTTTAGACACTCGTCTTTGTTCTTTTGACACTCGTCTGTGTTCGATCTCTTTTGCTTCAATACCTTTCCTTATTGATTTTAGACACTCGTCTGTATTCTTTCGACACTCGTCCGTGTTCGATCTCTTTTGCTTCTATACACGTCCGTATTGATTTTAGACACTCGTCTGTGTTCTTTCGACACTCGTCCGTGTTCGATCTATTTTGCTTCA
Source organism: Lathyrus tuberosus (assembly GCA_022829125.1). NCBI lineage: Eukaryota > Viridiplantae > Streptophyta > Magnoliopsida > Fabales > Fabaceae > Lathyrus > Lathyrus tuberosus. Next base: position 13,824,839 of record JALAZF010000038.1, read on the forward strand.
ATACTAGTCTGTATTAATTTTAGACACTCCTCTGTGTTCTTTCAACACTCATCCGTGTTCAATCTCTTTTGCTTCAATTCCCATCCGTATTGATTTTAGACACTCGCCTGTGTTCTTTCGACACTCATCTGTGTTCGATCTCTTTTGCTTCAATACCCGTCCGTATTGATTTTAGACACTCGTCTGTGTTCTTTCGACACTCGGCCGTGTTCGATTTCTTTTGCTTCAATATCCGTCCGTATTAATTTTAGACACTCGTCTGTGTTCTTTCGACACTCGTCCGTGTTCGATCTCTTTTGCTTCAATACTCGTCCGTATTGATTTTAGAAACTCGTGTAAGTTCGTTCGACACTCGTCCATGTTCGATCTCTGTAGCTTCAATACACGTCCGTATTGATTATAGACACTCGTCTGTGTTCTTTCGACATTCGTCTGTGTTCGATCTCTTTTGCTTCTATACCCGTCTGTATTGATTTTAGACACTCGTCTGTGTTTTTCGAACTCGTCCGTGTTCGATCTCACTTGCTTCAATACTCATCCGTATTGATTTTAGACACTCGTCTGTGTTCTTTCGACACTCGTCCGTGTTCGATCTCTTTTTCTTCAATACTCATCCGTATTGATTATAGACACTCGTCTGTGTTCTTTCGACATTCGTCTGTGTTCGATCTCTTTTGCTTCTATACCCGTCTGTATTGATTTTAGACACTCGTCTCTATTCTTTCGACACTCGTCGGTGTTCGATATCTTTTGCTTTAATACTAGTCCGTATTGATTTTAGACACTCGTCTGTGTTCTTTCAACACTCGTCCGTGTTCGATCTCTTTTGCTTCAATACCTGTCCGTATTGATTTTAGACACTCGTCTGTGTTCTTTCAACACTCGGCCATGTTCGATCTCTTTTGCTTCAATTCCCGTCCGTATTGATTTTAGACACTCGTCTGTGTTCTTTCGACACTCATCCGTGTTCAATCTCTTTTTCTTCAATACTCGTCCGTATTTATTTTAGACACTCGTCTTTGTTCTTTCGACACTCGTCCGTGTTCGATCTCTTTCCCTTCGATACCCGTCCGTATTGATTTTAGACACTTGTCTGTGTTCTTTCGAAACTCGTCCCTGTTCGATCTCTTTTGCTACAATATCTGTCCGTATTGATTTTAGACACTCGTCTTTGTTCTTTTGACACTCGTCTGTGTTCGATCTCTTTTGCTTCAATACCTGTCCTTATTGATTTTAGACACTCGTCTGTATTCTTTCGAAACTCGTCCGTGTTCGATCTCTTTTGCTTCTATACACGTCCGTATTGATTTTAGACACTCGTCTGTGTTCTTTCGACACTCGTCCGTGTTCGATCTATTTTGCTTCAATACTAGTCTGTATTAATTTTAGACACTCCTCTGTGTTCTTTCAACACTCATCCGTGTTCAATCTCTTTTGCTTCAATTCCCATCCGTATTGATTTTAGACACTCGCCTGTGTTCTTTCGACACTCATCTGTGTTCGATCTCTTTTGCTTCAATACCCGTCCGTATTGATTTTAGACACTCGTCTGTGTTCTTTCGACACTCGGCCGTGTTCGATTTCTTTTGCTTCAATATCCGTCCGTATTAATTTTAGACACTCGTCTGTGTTCTTTCGACACTCGTCCGTGTTCGATCTCTTTTGCTTCAATACTCGTCCGTATTGATTTTAGAAACTCGTTTAAGTTCGTTCGACACTCGTCCATGTTCGATCTCTGTAGCTTCAATACACGTCCGTATTGATTATAGACACTCGTCTGTGTTCTTTCGACATTCGTCTGTGTTCGATCTCTTTTGCTTCTATACCCGTCTGTATTGATTTTAGACACTCGTCTGTGTTTTTCGAACTCGTCCGTGTTCGATCTCACTTGCTTCAATACTCATCCGTATTGATTTTAGACACTCGTCTGTGTTCTTTCGACACTCGTCCGTGTTCGATCTCTTTTTCTTCAATACTCATCCGTATTGATTATAGACACTCGTCTGTGTTCTTTCGACATTCGTCTGTGTTCGATCTCTTTTGCTTCTATACCCGTCTGTATTGATTTTAGACACTCGTCTCTATTCTTTCGACACTCGTCGGTGTTCGATATCTTTTGCTTTAATACTAGTCCGTATTGATTTTAGACACTCGTCTGTGTTCTTTCAACACTCGTCCGTGTTCGATCTCTTTTGCTTCAATACCTGTCCGTATTGATTTTAGACACTCGTCTGTGTTCTTTCAACACTCGGCCATGTTCGATCTCTTTTGCTTCAATTCCCGTCCGTATTGATTTTAGACACTCGTCTGTGTTCTTTCGACACTCATCCGTGTTCAATCTCTTTTTCTTCAATACTCGTTCGTATTTATTTTAGACACTCGTCTTTGTTCTTTCGACACTCGTCCGTGTTCGATCTCTTTCCCTTCGATACCCGTCCGTATTGATTTTAGACACTTGTCTGTGTTCTTTCGAAACTCGTCCCTGTTCGATCTCTTTTGCTACAATATCTGTCCGTATTGATTTTAGACACTCGTCTTTGTTCTTTTGACACTCGTGTGTGTTCGATCTCTTTTGCTTCAATACCTGTCCTTATTGATTTTAGACACTCGTCTGTATTCTTTCGACACTCGTCCGTGTTCGATCTCTTTTGCTTCTATACACGTCCGTATTGATTTTAGACACTCGTCTGTGTTCTTTCGACACTCGTCCGTGTTCGATCTATTTTGCTTCAATACTAGTCTGTATTAATTTTAGACACTCCTCTGTGTTCTTTCAACACTCATCCGTGTTCAATCTCTTTTGCTTCAATTCCCATCCGTATTGATTTTAGACACTCGCCTGTGTTCTTTCGACACTCATCTGTGTTCGATCTCTTTTGCTTCAATACCCGTCCGTATTGATTTTAGACACTCGTCTGTGTTCTTTCGACACTCGGCCGTGTTCGATTTCTTTTGCTTCAATATCCGTCCGTATTAATTTTAGACACTCGTCTGTGTTCTTTCGACACTCGTCCGTGTTCGATCTCTTTTGCTTCAATACTCGTCCGTATTGATTTTAGAAACTCGTTTAAGTTCGTTCGACACTCGTCCATGTTCGATCTCTGTAGCTTCAATACACGTCCGTATTGATTATAGACACTCGTCTGTGTTCTTTCGACATTCGTCTGTGTTCGATCTCTTTTGCTTCTATACCCGTCTGTATTGATTTTAGACACTCGTCTGTGTTTTTCGAACTCGTCCGTGTTCGATCTCACTTGCTTCAATACTCATCCGTATTGATTTTAGACACTCGTCTGTGTTCTTTCGACACTCGTCCGTGTTCGATCTCTTTTTCTTCAATACTCATCCGTATTGATTATAGACACTCGTCTGTGTTCTTTCGACATTCGTCTGTGTTCGATCTCTTTTGCTTCTATACCCGTCTGTATTGATTTTAGACACTCGTCTCTATTCTTTCGACACTCGTCGGTGTTCGATATCTTTTGCTTTAATACTAGTCCGTATTGATTTTAGACACTCGTCTGTGTTCTTTCAACACTCGTCCGTGTTCGATCTCTTTTGCTTCAATACCTGTCCGTATTGATTTTAGACACTCGTCTGTGTTCTTTCAACACTCGGCCATGTTCGATCTCTTTTGCTTCAATTCCCGTCCGTATTGATTTTAGACACTCGTCTGTGTTCTTTCGACACTCATCCGTGTTCAATCTCTTTTTCTTCAATACTCGTCCGTATTTATTTTAGACACTCGTCTTTGTTCTTTCGACACTCGTCCGTGTTCGATCTCTTTCCCTTCGATACCCGTCCGTATTGATTTTAGACACTTGTCTGTGTTCTTTCGAAACTCGTCCCTGTTCGATCTCTTTTGCTACAATATCTGTCCGTATTGATTTTAGACACTCGTCTTTGTTCTTTTGACACTCGTCTGTGTTCGATCTCTTTTGCTTCAATACCTTTCCTTATTGATTTTAGACACTCGTCTGTATTCTTTCGACACTCGTCCGTGTTCGATCTCTTTTGCTTCTATACACGTCCGTATTGATTTTAGACACTCGTCTGTGTTCTTTCGACACTCGTCCGTGTTCGATCTATTTTGCTTCAATACTAGTCTGTATTAATTTTAGACACTCCTCTGTGTTCTTTCAACACTCATCCGTGTTCAATCTCTTTTGCTTCAATTCCCATCCGTATTGATTTTAGACACTCGCCTGTGTTCTTTCGACACTCATCTGTGTTCGATCTCTTTTGCTTCAATACCCGTCCGTATTGATTTTAGACACTCGTCTGTGTTCTTTCGACACTCGGCCGTGTTCGATTTCTTTTGCTTCAATATCCGTCCGTATTAATTTTAGACACTCGTCTGTGTTCTTTCGACACTCGTCCGTGTTCGATCTCTTTTGCTTCAATACTCGTCCGTATTGATTTTAGAAACTCGTGTAAGTTCGTTCGACACTCGTCCATGTTCGATCTCTGTAGCTTCAATACACGTCCGTATTGATTATAGACACTCGTCTGTGTTCTTTCGACATTCGTCTGTGTTCGATCTCTTTTGCTTCTATACCCGTCTGTATTGATTTTAGACACTCGTCTGTGTTTTTCGAACTCGTCCGTGTTCGATCTCACTTGCTTCAATACTCATCCGTATTGATTTTAGACACTCGTCTGTGTTCTTTCGACACTCGTCCGTGTTCGATCTCTTTTTCTTCAATACTCATCCGTATTGATTATAGACACTCGTCTGTGTTCTTTCGACATTCGTCTGTGTTCGATCTCTTTTGCTTCTATACCCGTCTGTATTGATTTTAGACACTCGTCTCTATTCTTTCGACACTCGTCGGTGTTCGATATCTTTTGCTTTAATACTAGTCCGTATTGATTTTAGACACTCGTCTGTGTTCTTTCAACACTCGTCCGTGTTCGATCTCTTTTGCTTCAATACCTGTCCGTATTGATTTTAGACACTCGTCTGTGTTCTTTCAACACTCGGCCATGTTCGATCTCTTTTGCTTCAATTCCCGTCCGTATTGATTTTAGACACTCGTCTGTGTTCTTTCGACACTCATCCGTGTTCAATCTCTTTTTCTTCAATACTCGTCCGTATTTATTTTAGACACTCGTCTTTGTTCTTTCGACACTCGTCCGTGTTCGATCTCTTTCCCTTCGATACCCGTCCGTATTGATTTTAGACACTTGTCTGTGTTCTTTCGAAACTCGTCCCTGTTCGATCTCTTTTGCTACAATATCTGTCCGTATTGATTTTAGACACTCGTCTTTGTTCTTTTGACACTCGTCTGTGTTCGATCTCTTTTGCTTCAATACCTGTCCTTATTGATTTTAGACACTCGTCTGTATTCTTTCGAAACTCGTCCGTGTTCGATCTCTTTTGCTTCTATACACGTCCGTATTGATTTTAGACACTCGTCTGTGTTCTTTCGACACTCGTCCGTGTTCGATCTATTTTGCTTCAATACTAGTCTGTATTAATTTTAGACACTCCTCTGTGTTCTTTCAACACTCATCCGTGTTCAATCTCTTTTGCTTCAATTCCCATCCGTATTGATTTTAGACACTCGCCTGTGTTCTTTCGACACTCATCTGTGTTCGATCTCTTTTGCTTCAATACCCGTCCGTATTGATTTTAGACACTCGTCTGTGTTCTTTCGACACTCGGCCGTGTTCGATTTCTTTTGCTTCAATATCCGTCCGTATTAATTTTAGACACTCGTCTGTGTTCTTTCGACACTCGTCCGTGTTCGATCTCTTTTGCTTCAATACTCGTCCGTATTGATTTTAGAAACTCGTTTAAGTTCGTTCGACACTCGTCCATGTTCGATCTCTGTAGCTTCAATACACGTCCGTATTGATTATAGACACTCGTCTGTGTTCTTTCGACATTCGTCTGTGTTCGATCTCTTTTGCTTCTATACCCGTCTGTATTGATTTTAGACACTCGTCTGTGTTTTTCGAACTCGTCCGTGTTCGATCTCACTTGCTTCAATACTCATCCGTATTGATTTTAGACACTCGTCTGTGTTCTTTCGACACTCGTCCGTGTTCGATCTCTTTTTCTTCAATACTCATCCGTATTGATTATAGACACTCGTCTGTGTTCTTTCGACATTCGTCTGTGTTCGATCTCTTTTGCTTCTATACCCGTCTGTATTGATTTTAGACACTCGTCTCTATTCTTTCGACACTCGTCGATGTTCGATATCTTTTGCTTTAATACTAGTCCGTATTGATTTTAGACACTCGTCTGTGTTCTTTCAACACTCGTCCGTGTTCGATCTCTTTTGCTTCAATACCTGTCCGTATTGATTTTAGACACTCGTCTGTGTTCTTTCAACACTCGGCCATGTTCGATCTCTTTTGCTTCAATTCCCGTCCGTATTGATTTTAGACACTCGTCTGTGTTCTTTCGACACTCATCCGTGTTCAATCTCTTTTTCTTCAATACTCGTCCGTATTTATTTTAGACACTCGTCTTTGTTCTTTCGACACTCGTCCGTGTTCGATCTCTTTCCCTTCGATACCCGTCCGTATTGATTTTAGACACTTGTCTGTGTTCTTTCGAAACTCGTCCCTGTTCGATCTCTTTTGCTACAATATCTGTCCGTATTGATTTTAGACACTCGTCTTTGTTCTTTTGACACTCGTGTGTGTTCGATCTCTTTTGCTTCAATACCTGTCCTTATTGATTTTAGACACTCGTCTGTATTCTTTCGACACTCGTCCGTGTTCGATCTCTTTTGCTTCTATACACGTCCGTATTGATTTTAGACACTCGTCTGTGTTCTTTCGACACTCGTCCGTGTTCGATCTATTTTGCTTCAATACTAGTCTGTATTAATTTTAGACACTCCTCTGTGTTCTTTCAACACTCATCCGTGTTCAATCTCTTTTGCTTCAATTCCCATCCGTATTGATTTTAGACACTCGCCTGTGTTCTTTCGACACTCATCTGTGTTCGATCTCTTTTGCTTCAATACCCGTCCGTATTGATTTTAGACACTCGTCTGTGTTCTTTCGACACTCGGCCGTGTTCGATTTCTTTTGCTTCAATATCCGTCCGTATTAATTTTAGACACTCGTCTGTGTTCTTTCGACACTCGTCCGTGTTCGATCTCTTTTGCTTCAATACTCGTCCGTATTGATTTTAGAAACTCGTCTAAGTTCGTTCGACACTCGTCCATGTTCGATCTCTGTAGCTTCAATACACGTCCGTATTGATTATAGACACTCGTCTGTGTTCTTTCGACATTCGTCTGTGTTCGATCTCTTTTGCTTCTATACCCGTCTGTATTGATTTTAGACACTCGTCTGTGTTTTTCGAACTCGTCCGTGTTCGATCTCACTTGCTTCAATACTCATCCGTATTGATTTTAGACACTCGTCTGTGTTCTTTCGACACTCGTCCGTGTTCGATCTCTTTTTCTTCAATACTCATCCGTATTGATTATAGACACTCGTCTGTGTTCTTTCGACATTCGTCTGTGTTCGATCTCTTTTGCTTCTATACCCGTCTGTATTGATTTTAGACACTCGTCTCTATTCTTTCGACACTCGTCGGTGTTCGATATCTTTTGCTTTAATACTAGTCCGTATTGATTTTAGACACTCGTCTGTGTTCTTTCAACACTCGTCCGTGTTCGATCTCTTTTGCTTCAATACCTGTCCGTATTGATTTTAGACACTCGTCTGTGTTCTTTCAACACTCGGCCATGTTCGATCTCTTTTGCTTCAATTCCCGTCCGTATTGATTTTAGACACTCGTCTGTGTTCTTTCGACACTCATCCGTGTTCAATCTCTTTTTCTTCAATACTCGTCCGTATTTATTTTAGACACTCGTCTTTGTTCTTTCGACACTCGTCCGTGTTCGATCTCTTTCCCTTCGATACCCGTCCGTATTGATTTTAGACACTTGTCTGTGTTCTTTCGAAACTCGTCCCTGTTCGATCTCTTTTGCTACAATATCTGTCCGTATTGATTTTAGACACTCGTCTGTGTTCTTTCGACACTCATCCGTGTTCAATCTCTTTTTCTTCAATACTCGTCCGTATTTATTTTAGACACTCGTCTTTGTTCTTTCGACACTCGTCCGTGTTCGATCTCTTTCCCTTCGATACCCGTCCGTATTGATTTTAGACACTTGTCTGTGTTCTTTCGAAACTCGTCCCTGTTCGATCTCTTTTGCTACAATATCTGTCCGTATTGATTTTAGACACTCGTCTTTGTTCTTTTGACACTCGTCTGTGTTCGATCTCTTTTGCTTCAATACCTGTCCTTATTGATTTTAGACACTCGTCTGTATTCTTTCGAAACTCGTCCGTGTTCGATCTCTTTTGCTTCTATACACGTCCGTATTGATTTTAGACACTCGTCTGTGTTCTTTCGACACTCGTCCGTGTTCGATCTATTTTGCTTCAATACTAGTCTGTATTAATTTTAGACACTCCTCTGTGTTCTTTCAACACTCATCCGTGTTCAATCTCTTTTGCTTCAATTCCCATCCGTATTGATTTTAGACACTCGCCTGTGTTCTTTCGACACTCATCTGTGTTCGATCTCTTTTGCTTCAATACCCGTCCGTATTGATTTTAGACACTCGTCTGTGTTCTTTCGACACTCGGCCGTGTTCGATTTCTTTTGCTTCAATATCCGTCCGTATTAATTTTAGACACTCGTCTGTGTTCTTTCGACACTCGTCCGTGTTCGATCTCTTTTGCTTCAATACTCGTCCGTATTGATTTTAGAAACTCGTTTAAGTTCGTTCGACACTCGTCCATGTTCGATCTCTGTAGCTTCAATACACGTCCGTATTGATTATAGACACTCGTCTGTGTTCTTTCGACATTCGTCTGTGTTCGATCTCTTTTGCTTCTATACCCGTCTGTATTGATTTTAGACACTCGTCTGTGTTTTTCGAACTCGTCCGTGTTCGATCTCACTTGCTTCAATACTCATCCGTATTGATTTTAGACACTCGTCTGTGTTCTTTCGACACTCGTCCGTGTTCGATCTCTTTTTCTTCAATACTCATCCGTATTGATTATAGACACTCGTCTGTGTTCTTTCGACATTCGTCTGTGTTCGATCTCTTTTGCTTCTATACCCGTCTGTATTGATTTTAGACACTCGTCTCTATTCTTTCGACACTCGTCGATGTTCGATATCTTTTGCTTTAATACTAGTCCGTATTGATTTTAGACACTCGTCTGTGTTCTTTCAACACTCGTCCGTGTTCGATCTCTTTTGCTTCAATACCTGTCCGTATTGATTTTAGACACTCGTCTGTGTTCTTTCAACACTCGGCCATGTTCGATCTCTTTTGCTTCAATTCCCGTCCGTATTGATTTTAGACACTCGTCTGTGTTCTTTCGACACTCATCCGTGTTCAATCTCTTTTTCTTCAATACTCGTCCGTATTTATTTTAGACACTCGTCTTTGTTCTTTCGACACTCGTCCGTGTTCGATCTCTTTCCCTTCGATACCCGTCCGTATTGATTTTAGACACTTGTCTGTGTTCTTTCGAAACTCGTCCCTGTTCGATCTCTTTTGCTACAATATCTGTCCGTATTGATTTTAGACACTCGTCTTTGTTCTTTTGACACTCGTGTGTGTTCGATCTCTTTTGCTTCAATACCTGTCCTTATTGATTTTAGACACTCGTCTGTATTCTTTCGACACTCGTCCGTGTTCGATCTCTTTTGCTTCTATACACGTCCGTATTGATTTTAGACACTCGTCTGTGTTCTTTCGACACTCGTCCGTGTTCGATCTATTTTGCTTCAATACTAGTCTGTATTAATTTTAGACACTCCTCTGTGTTCTTTCAACACTCATCCGTGTTCAATCTCTTTTGCTTCAATTCCCATCCGTATTGATTTTAGACACTCGCCTGTGTTCTTTCGACACTCATCTGTGTTCGATCTCTTTTGCTTCAATACCCGTCCGTATTGATTTTAGACACTCGTCTGTGTTCTTTCGACACTCGGCCGTGTTCGATTTCTTTTGCTTCAATATCCGTCCGTATTAATTTTAGACACTCGTCTGTGTTCTTTCGACACTCGTCCGTGTTCGATCTCTTTTGCTTCAATACTCGTCCGTATTGATTTTAGAAACTCGTTTAAGTTCGTTCGACACTCGTCCATGTTCGATCTCTGTAGCTTCAATACACGTCCGTATTGATTATAGACACTCGTCTGTGTTCTTTCGACATTCGTCTGTGTTCGATCTCTTTTGCTTCTATACCCGTCTGTATTGATTTTAGACACTCGTCTGTGTTTTTCGAACTCGTCCGTGTTCGATCTCACTTGCTTCAATACTCATCCGTATTGATTTTAGACACTCGTCTGTGTTCTTTCGACACTCGTCCGTGTTCGATCTCTTTTTCTTCAATACTCATCCGTATTGATTATAGACACTCGTCTGTGTTCTTTCGACATTCGTCTGTGTTCGATCTCTTTTGCTTCTATACCCGTCTGTATTGATTTTAGACACTCGTCTCTATTCTTTCGACACTCGTCGGTGTTCGATATCTTTTGCTTTAATACTAGTCCGTATTGATTTTAGACACTCGTCTGTGTTCTTTCAACACTCGTCCGTGTTCGATCTCTTTTGCTTCAATACCTGTCCGTATTGATTTTAGACACTCGTCTGTGTTCTTTCAACACTCGGCCATGTTCGATCTCTTTTGCTTCAATTCCCGTCCGTATTGATTTTAGACACTCGTCTGTGTTCTTTCGACACTCATCCGTGTTCAATCTCTTTTTCTTCAATACTCGTCCGTATTTATTTTAGACACTCGTCTTTGTTCTTTCGACACTCGTCCGTGTTCGATCTCTTTCCCTTCGATACCCGTCCGTATTGATTTTAGACACTTGTCTGTGTTCTTTCGAAACTCGTCCCTGTTCGATCTCTTTTGCTACAATATCTGTCCGTATTGATTTTAGACACTCGTCTTTGTTCTTTTGACACTCGTCTGTGTTCGATCTCTTTTGCTTCAATACCTGTCCTTATTGATTTTAGACACTCGTCTGTATTCTTTCGACACTCGTCCGTGTTCGATCTCTTTTGCTTCTATACACGTCCGTATTGATTTTAGACACTCGTCTATGTTCTTTCGACACTCGTCCGTGTTCGATCTATTTTGCTTCAATACTAGTCTGTATTAATTTTAGACACTCCTCTGTGTTCTTTCAACACTCATCCGTGTTCAATCTCTTTTGCTTCAATTCCCATCCGTATTGATTTTAGACACTCGCCTGTGTTCTTTCGACACTCATCTGTGTTCGATCTCTTTTGCTTCAATACCCGTCCGTATTGATTTTAGACACTCGTCTGTGTTCTTTCGACACTCGGCCGTGTTCGATTTCTTTTGCTTCAATATCCGTCCGTATTAATTTTAGACACTCGTCTGTGTTCTTTCGACACTCGTCCGTGTTCGATCTCTTTTGCTTCAATACTCGTCCGTATTGATTTTAGAAACTCGTCTAAGTTCGTTCGACACTCGTCCATGTTCGATCTCTGTAGCTTCAATACACGTCCGTATTGATTATAGACACTCGTCTGTGTTCTTTCGACATTCGTCTGTGTTCGATCTCTTTTGCTTCTATACCCGTCTGTATTGATTTTAGACACTCGTCTGTGTTTTTCGAACTCGTCCGTGTTCGATCTCACTTGCTTCAATACTCATCCGTATTGATTTTAGACACTCGTCTGTGTTCTTTCGACACTCGTCCGTGTTCGATCTCTTTTTCTTCAATACTCATCCGTATTGATTATAGACACTCGTCTGTGTTCTTTCGACATTCGTCTGTGTTCGATCTCTTTTGCTTCTATACCCGTCTGTATTGATTTTAGACACTCGTCTCTATTCTTTCGACACTCGTCGGTGTTCGATATCTTTTGCTTTAATACTAGTCCGTATTGATTTTAGACACTCGTCTGTGTTCTTTCAACACTCGTCCGTGTTCGATCTCTTTTGCTTCAATACCTGTCCGTATTGATTTTAGACACTCGTCTGTGTTCTTTCAACACTCGGCCATGTTCGATCTCTTTTGCTTCAATTCCCGTCCGTATTGATTTTAGACACTCGTCTGTGTTCTTTCGACACTCATCCGTGTTCAATCTCTTTTTCTTCAATACTCGTCCGTATTTATTTTAGACACTCGTCTTTGTTCTTTCGACACTCGTCCGTGTTCGATCTCTTTCCCTTCGATACCCGTCCGTATTGATTTTAGACACTTGTCTGTGTTCTTTCGAAACTCGTCCCTGTTCGATCTCTTTTGCTACAATATCTGTCCGTATTGATTTTAGACACTCGTCTTTGTTCTTTTGACACTCGTCTGTGTTCGATCTCTTTTGCTTCAATACCTGTCCTTATTGATTTTAGACACTCGTCTGTATTCTTTCGACACTCGTCCGTGTTCGATCTCTTTTGCTTCTATACACGTCCGTATTGATTTTAGACACTCGTCTGTGTTCTTTCGACACTCGTCCGTGTTCGATCTATTTTGCTTCAATACTAGTCTGTATTAATTTTAGACACTCCTCTGTGTTCTTTCAACACTCATCCGTGTTCAATCTCTTTTGCTTCAATTCCCATCCGTATTGATTTTAGACACTCGCCTGTGTTCTTTCGACACTCATCTGTGTTCGATCTCTTTTGCTTCAATACCCGTCCGTATTGATTTTAGACACTCGTCTGTGTTCTTTCGACACTCGGCCGTGTTCGATTTCTTTTGCTTCAATATCCGTCCGTATTAATTTTAGACACTCGTCTGTGTTCTTTCGACACTCGTCCGTGTTCGATCTCTTTTGCTTCAATACTCGTCCGTATTGATTTTAGAAACTCGTTTAAGTTCGTTCGACACTCGTCCATGTTCGATCTCTGTAGCTTCAATACACGTCCGTATTGATTATAGACACTCGTCTGTGTTCTTTCGACATTCGTCTGTGTTCGATCTCTTTTGCTTCTATACCCGTCTGTATTGATTTTAGACACTCGTCTGTGTTTTTCGAACTCGTCCGTGTTCGATCTCACTTGCTTCAATACTCATCCGTATTGATTTTAGACACTCGTCTGTGTTCTTTCGACACTCGTCCGTGTTCGATCTCTTTTTCTTCAATACTCATCCGTATTGATTATAGACACTCGTCTGTGTTCTTTCGACATTCGTCTGTGTTCGATCTCTTTTGCTTCTATACCCGTCTGTATTGATTTTAGACACTCGTCTCTATTCTTTCGACACTCGTCGGTGTTCGATATCTTTTGCTTTAATACTAGTCCGTATTGATTTTAGACACTCGTCTGTGTTCTTTCAACACTCGTCCGTGTTCGATCTCTTTTGCTTCAATACCTGTCCGTATTGATTTTAGACACTCGTCTGTGTTCTTTCAACACTCGGCCATGTTCGATCTCTTTTGCTTCAATTCCCGTCCGTATTGATTTTAGACACTCGTCTGTGTTCTTTCGACACTCATCCGTGTTCAATCTCTTTTTCTTCAATACTCGTCCGTATTTATTTTAGACACTCGTCTTTGTTCTTTCGACACTCGTCCGTGTTCGATCTCTTTCCCTTCGATACCCGTCCGTATTGATTTTAGACACTTGTCTGTGTTCTTTCGAAACTCGTCCCTGTTCGATCTCTTTTGCTACAATATCTGTCCGTATTGATTTTAGACACTCGTCTTTGTTCTTTTGACACTCGTCTGTGTTCGATCTCTTTTGCTTCAATACCTGTCCTTATTGATTTTAGACACTCGTCTGTATTCTTTCGACACTCGTCCGTGTTCGATCTCTTTTGCTTCTATACACGTCCGTATTGATTTTAGACACTCGTCTGTGTTCTTTCGACACTCGTCCGTGTTCGATCTATTTTGCTTCAATACTAGTCTGTATTAATTTTAGACACTCCTCTGTGTTCTTTCAACACTCATCCGTGTTCAATCTCTTTTGCGTCAATTCCCATCCGTATTGATTTTAGACACTCGCCTGTGTTCTTTCGACACTCATCTGTGTTCGATCTCTTTTGCTTCAATACCCGTCCGTATTGATTTTAGACACTCGTCTGTGTTCTTTCGACACTCGGCCGTGTTCGATTTCTTTTGCTTCAATATCCGTCCGTATTAATTTTAGACACTCGTCTGTGTTCTTTCGACACTCGTCCGTGTTCGATCTCTTTTGCTTCAATACTCGTCCGTATTGATTTTAGAAACTCGTCTAAGTTCGTTCGACACTCGTCCATGTTCGATCTCTGTAGCTTCAATACACGTCCGTATTGATTATAGACACTCGTCTGTGTTCTTTCGACATTCGTCTGTGTTCGATCTCTTTTGCTTCTATACCCGTCTGTATTGATTTTAGACACTCGTCTGTGTTTTTCGAACTCGTCCGTGTTCGATCTCACTTGCTTCAATACTCATCCGTATTGATTTTAGACACTCGTCTGTGTTCTTTCGACACTCGTCCGTGTTCGATCTCTTTTTCTTCAATACTCATCCGTATTGATTATAGACACTCGTCTGTGTTCTTTCGACATTCGTCTGTGTTCGATCTCTTTTGCTTCTATACCCGTCTGTATTGATTTTAGACACTCGTCTCTATTCTTTCGACACTCGTCGGTGTTCGATATCTTTTGCTTTAATACTAGTCCGTATTGATTTTAGACACTCGTCTGTGTTCTTTCAACACTCGTCCGTGTTCGATCTCTTTTGCTTCAATACCTGTCCGTATTGATTTTAGACACTCGTCTGTGTTCTTTCAACACTCGGCCATGTTCGATCTCTTTTGCTTCAATTCCCGTCCGTATTGATTTTAGACACTCGTCTGTGTTCTTTCGACACTCATCCGTGTTCAATCTCTTTTTCTTCAATACTCGTCCGTATTTATTTTAGACACTCGTCTTTGTTCTTTCGACACTCGTCCGTGTTCGATCTCTTTCCCTTCGATACCCGTCCGTATTGATTTTAGACACTTGTCTGTGTTCTTTCGAAACTCGTCCCTGTTCGATCTCTTTTGCTACAATATCTGTCCGTATTGATTTTAGACACTCGTCTTTGTTCTTTTGACACTCGTCTGTGTTCGATCTCTTTTGCTTCAATACCTGTCCTTATTGATTTTAGACACTCGTCTGTATTCTTTCGACACTCGTCCGTGTTCGATCTCTTTTGCTTCTATACACGTCCGTATTGATTTTAGACACTCGTCTATGTTCTTTCGACACTCGTCCGTGTTCGATCTATTTTGCTTCAATACTAGTCTGTATTAATTTTAGACACTCCTCTGTGTTCTTTCAACACTCATCCGTGTTCAATCTCTTTTGCTTCAATTCCCATCCGTATTGATTTTAGACACTCGCCTGTGTTCTTTCGACACTCATCTGTGTTCGATCTCTTTTGCTTCAATACCCGTCCGTATTGATTTTAGACACTCGTCTGTGTTCTTTCGACACTCGGCCGTGTTCGATTTCTTTTGCTTCAATATCCGTCCGTATTAATTTTAGACACTCGTCTGTGTTCTTTCGACACTCGTCCGTGTTCGATCTCTTTTGCTTCAATACTCGTCCGTATTGATTTTAGAAACTCGTCTAAGTTCGTTCGACACTCGTCCATGTTCGATCTCTGTAGCTTCAATACACGTCCGTATTGATTATAGACACTCGTCTGTGTTCTTTCGACATTCGTCTGTGTTCGATCTCTTTTGCTTCTATACCCGTCTGTATTGATTTTAGACACTCGTCTGTGTTTTTCGAACTCGTCCGTGTTCGATCTCACTTGCTTCAATACTCATCCGTATTGATTTTAGACACTCGTCTGTGTTCTTTCGACACTCGTCCGTGTTCGATCTCTTTTTCTTCAATACTCATCCGTATTGATTATAGACACTCGTCTTTGTTCTTTCGACATTCGTCTGTGTTCGATCTCTTTTGCTTCTATACCCGTCTGTATTGATTTTAGACACTCGTCTCTATTCTTTCGACACTCGTCGGTGTTCGATATCTTTTGCTTTAATACTAGTCCGTATTGATTTTAGACACTCGTCTGTGTTCTTTCAACACTCGTCCGTGTTCGATCTCTTTTGCTTCAATACCTGTCCGTATTGATTTTAGACACTCGTCTGTGTTCTTTCAACACTCGGCCATGTTCGATCTCTTTTGCTTCAATTCCCGTCCGTATTGATTTTAGACACTCGTCTGTGTTCTTTCGACACTCATCCGTGTTCAATCTCTTTTTCTTCAATACTCGTCCGTATTTATTTTAGACACTCGTCTTTGTTCTTTCGACACTCGTCCGTGTTCGATCTCTTTCCCTTCGATACCCGTCCGTATTGATTTTAGACACTTGTCTGTGTTCTTTCGAAACTCGTCCCTGTTCGATCTCTTTTGCTACAATATCTGTCCGTATTGATTTTAGACACTCGTCTTTGTTCTTTTGACACTCGTCTGTGTTCGATCTCTTTTGCTTCAATACCTGTCCTTATTGATTTTAGACACTCGTCTGTATTCTTTCGACACTCGTCCGTGTTCGATCTCTTTTGCTTCTATACACGTCCGTATTGATTTTAGACACTCGTCTGTGTTCTTTCGACACTCGTCCGTGTTCGATCTATTTTGCTTCAATACTAGTCTGTATTAATTTTAGACACTCCTCTGTGTTCTTTCAACACTCATCCGTGTTCAATCTCTTTTGCTTCAATTCCCATCCGTATTGATTTTAGACACTCACCTGTGTTCTTTCGACACTCATCTGTGTTCGATCTCTTTTGCTTCAATACCCGTCCGTATTGATTTTAGACACTCGTCTGTGTTCTTTCGACACTCGGCCGTGTTCGATTTCTTTTGCTTCAATATCCGTCCGTATTAATTTTAGACACTCGTCTGTGTTCTTTCGACACTCGTCCGTGTTCGATCTCTTTTGCTTCAATACTCGTCCGTATTGATTTTAGAAACTCGTCTAAGTTCGTTCGACACTCGTCCATGTTCGATCTCTGTAGCTTCAATACACGTCCGTATTGATTATAGACACTCGTCTGTGTTCTTTCGACATTCGTCTGTGTTCGATCTCTTTTGCTTCTATACCCGTCTGTATTGATTTTAGACACTCGTCTGTGTTTTTCGAACTCGTCCGTGTTCGATCTCACTTGCTTCAATACTCATCCGTATTGATTTTAGACACTCGTCTGTGTTCTTTCGACACTCGTCCGTGTTCGATCTCTTTTTCTTCAATACTCATCCGTATTGATTATAGACACTCGTCTGTGTTCTTTCGACATTCGTCTGTGTTCGATCTCTTTTGCTTCTATACCCGTCTGTATTGATTTTAGACACTCGTCTCTATTCTTTCGACACTCGTCGGTGTTCGATATCTTTTGCTTTAATACTAGTCCGTATTGATTTTAGACACTCGTCTGTGTTCTTTCAACACTCGTCCGTGTTCGATCTCTTTTGCTTCAATACCTGTCCGTATTGATTTTAGACACTCGTCTGTGTTCTTTCAACACTCGGCCATGTTCGATCTCTTTTGCTTCAATTCCCGTCCGTATTGATTTTAGACACTCGTCTGTGTTCTTTCGACACTCATCCGTGTTCAATCTCTTTTTCTTCAATACTCGTCCGTATTTATTTTAGACACTCGTCTTTGTTCTTTCGACACTCGTCCGTGTTCGATCTCTTTCCCTTCGATACCCGTCCGTATTGATTTTAGACACTTGTCTGTGTTCTTTCGAAACTCGTCCCTGTTCGATCTCTTTTGCTACAATATCTGTCCGTATTGATTTTAGACACTCGTCTTTGTTCTTTTGACACTCGTCTGTGTTCGATCTCTTTTGCTTCAATACCTGTCCTTATTGATTTTAGACACTCGTCTGTATTCTTTCGACACTCGTCCGTGTTCGATCTCTTTTGCTTCTATACACGTCCGTATTGATTTTAGACACTCGTCTATGTTCTTTCGACACTCGTCCGTGTTCGATCTATTTTGCTTCAATACTAGTCTGTATTAATTTTAGACACTCCTCTGTGTTCTTTCAACACTCATCCGTGTTCAATCTCTTTTGCTTCAATTCCCATCCGTATTGATTTTAGACACTCGCCTGTGTTCTTTCGACACTCATCTGTGTTCGATCTCTTTTGCTTCAATACCCGTCCGTATTGATTTTAGACACTCGTCTGTGTTCTTTCGACACTCGGCCGTGTTCGATTTCTTTTGCTTCAATATCCGTCCGTATTAATTTTAGACACTCGTCTGTGTTCTTTCGACACTCGTCCGTGTTCGATCTCTTTTGCTTCAATACTCGTCCGTATTGATTTTAGAAACTCGTCTAAGTTCGTTCGACACTCGTCCATGTTCGATCTCTGTAGCTTCAATACACGTCCGTATTGATTATAGACACTCGTCTGTGTTCTTTCGACATTCGTCTGTGTTCGATCTCTTTTGCTTCTATACCCGTCTGTATTGATTTTAGACACTCGTCTGTGTTTTTCGAACTCGTCCGTGTTCGATCTCACTTGCTTCAATACTCATCCGTATTGATTTTAGACACTCGTCTGTGTTCTTTCGACACTCGTCCGTGTTCGATCTCTTTTTCTTCAATACTCATCCGTATTGATTATAGACACTCGTCTTTGTTCTTTCGACATTCGTCTGTGTTCGATCTCTTTTGCTTCTATACCCGTCTGTATTGATTTTAGACACTCGTCTCTATTCTTTCGACACTCGTCGGTGTTCGATATCTTTTGCTTTAATACTAGTCCGTATTGATTTTAGACACTCGTCTGTGTTCTTTCAACACTCGTCCGTGTTCGATCTCTTTTGCTTCAATACCTGTCCGTATTGATTTTAGACACTCGTCTGTGTTCTTTCAACACTCGGCCATGTTCGATCTCTTTTGCTTCAATTCCCGTCCGTATTGATTTTAGACACTCGTCTGTGTTCTTTCGACACTCATCCGTGTTCAATCTCTTTTTCTTCAATACTCGTCCGTATTTATTTTAGACACTCGTCTTTGTTCTTTCGACACTCGTCCGTGTTCGATCTCTTTCCCTTCGATACCCGTCCGTATTGATTTTAGACACTTGTCTGTGTTCTTTCGAAACTCGTCCCTGTTCGATCTCTTTTGCTACAATATCTGTCCGTATTGATTTTAGACACTCGTCTTTGTTCTTTTGACACTCGTCTGTGTTCGATCTCTTTTGCTTCAATACCTGTCCTTATTGATTTTAGACACTCGTCTGTATTCTTTCGACACTCGTCCGTGTTCGATCTCTTTTGCTTCTATACACGTCCGTATTGATTTTAGACACTCGTCTGTGTTCTTTCGACACTCGTCCGTGTTCGATCTATTTTGCTTCAATACTAGTCTGTATTAATTTTAGACACTCCTCTGTGTTCTTTCAACACTCATCCGTGTTCAATCTCTTTTGCTTCAATTCCCATCCGTATTGATTTTAGACACTCACCTGTGTTCTTTCGACACTCATCTGTGTTCGATCTCTTTTGCTTCAATACCCGTCCGTATTGATTTTAGACACTCGTCTGTGTTCTTTCGACACTCGGCCGTGTTCGATTTCTTTTGCTTCAATATCCGTCCGTATTAATTTTAGACACTCGTCTGTGTTCTTTCGACACTCGTCCGTGTTCGATCTCTTTTGCTTCAATACTCGTCCGTATTGATTTTAGAAACTCGTCTAAGTTCGTTCGACACTCGTCCATGTTCGATCTCTGTAGCTTCAATACACGTCCGTATTGATTATAGACACTCGTCTGTGTTCTTTCGACATTCGTCTGTGTTCGATCTCTTTTGCTTCTATACCCGTCTGTATTGATTTTAGACACTCGTCTGTGTTTTTCGAACTCGTCCGTGTTCGATCTCACTTGCTTCAATACTCATCCGTATTGATTTTAGACACTTGTCTGTGTTCTTTCGACACTCGTCCGTGTTCGATCTCTTTTTCTTCAATACCCGTCCGTATTAATTTTAGACACTCGTCTATGTTCTTTTGACACTCGTCCGTGTTTGATCTCTTTTGCTTCAATATCCATCCGTATTGAGTTTAGACACTCGTCTGTATTCTTTCGACACTCGTCGATGTTCGATATCTTTTACTTTAATACTAGTCCGTATTGATTTTAGACACTCGTCTGTGTTCTTTCAACACTCGTCCGTGTTCGATCTCTTTTGCTTTAATACCTATCCGTATTGATTTTAGACACTCGCCTGTGTTCTTTCAACACTCGGCCATGTTCGATCTCTTTTGCTTCAATTCCCGTCCGTATTGATTTTAGACACTCGTCTGTGTTCTTTTGACACTCATCCGTGTTCAATCTCTTTTTCTTCAATACTCGTCCGTATTTATTTTAGACACTCGTCTTTGTTCTTTCGACACTCGTCCGTGTTCGATCTCTTTCCCTTCGATACCCGTCCGTATTGATTTTAGACACTTGTCTGTGTTCTTTCGAAACTCGTCCCTGTTCGATCTCTTTTGCTACAATATCTGTCCGTATTGATTTTAGACACTCGTCTTTGTTCTTTTGACACTCGTCTGTGTTCGATCTCTTTTGCTTCAATACCTGTCCTTATTGATTTTAGACACTCGTCTGTATTCTTTCGACACTCGTCCGTGTTCGATCTCTTTTGCTTCTATACACGTCCGTATTGATTTTAGACACTCGTCTGTGTTCTTTCGACACTCGTCCGTGTTCGATCTATTTTGCTTCAATACTAGTCTGTATTAATTTTAGACACTCCTCTGTGTTCTTTCAACACTCATCCGTGTTCAATCTCTTTTGCTTCAATTCCCATCCGTATTGATTTTAGACACTCGCCTGTGTTCTTTCGACACTCATCTGTGTTCGATCTCTTTTGCTTCAATACCCGTCCGTATTGATTTTAGACACTCGTCTGTGTTCTTTCGACACTCGGCCGTGTTCGATTTCTTTTGCTTCAATATCCGTCCGTATTAATTTTAGACACTCGTCTGTGTTCTTTCGACACTCGTCCGTGTTCGATCTCTTTTGCTTCAATACTCGTCCGTATTGATTTTAGAAACTCGTCTAAGTTCGTTCGACACTCGTCCATGTTCGATCTCTGTAGCTTCAATACACGTCCGTATTGATTATAGACACTCGTCTGTGTTCTTTCGACATTCGTCTGTGTTCGATCTCTTTTGCTTCTATACCCGTCTGTATTGATTTTAGACACTCGTCTGTGTTTTTCGACACTCGTCCGTGTTCGATCTCACTTGCTTCAATACTCATCCGTATTGATTTTAGACACTTGTCTGTGTTCTTTCGACACTCGTCCGTGTTCGATCTCTTTTTCTTCAATACCCGTCCGTATTAATTTTAGACACTCGTCTATGTTCTTTTGACACTCGTCCGTGTTTGATCTCTTTTGCTTCAATATCCATCCGTATTGATTTTAGACACTCGTCTGTATTCTTTCGACACTCGTCGGTGTTCGATATCTTTTACTTTAATACTAGTCCATATTGATTTTAGACACTCGTCTGTGTTCTTTCAACACTCGTCCGTGTTCGATCTCTTTTGCTTCAATACCTGTCCGTATTGATTTTAGACACTCGCCTGTGTTCTTTCAACACTCGGCCATGTTCGATCTCTTTTGCTTCAATTCCCGTCCGTATTGATTTTAGACACTCGTCTGTGTTCTTTTGACACTCATCCGTGTTCAATGTCTTTTTCTTCAATACTCGTCCGTATTTATTTTAGACACTCGTCTTTGTTCTTTCGATACTCGTCCGTGTTCGATCTCTTTTCCTTCGATACCCGTCCGTATTGATTTTAGACACTTGTCTGTGTTCTTTCGAAACTCGTCCGTGTTCGATCTCTTTTGCTACAATATCCGTCCGTATTGATTTTAGAGACTCGTCTTTGTTCTTTTGACACTCGTCTGTGTTCGATCTCGTTTGCTTCAATACCTGTTCTTATTGATTTTAGACACTCATCTGTATTCTTTCAATACTCGTCCGTGTTCGATCTCTTTTGCTTCAATACACGTCCCTATTGATTTTAGACACTCGTCTGTGTTCTTTTGACACTCGTCCGTGTTCGATCTATTTTGCTTCAATACTAGTCTGTATTAATTTTAGACACTCGTCTGTGTTCTTTCAACACTCATCCGTGTTCGATCTCTTTTGCTTCAATTCCCATCAGTATTGATTTTAGACACTCGCCTGTGTTCTTTCAACACTCATCCGTGTTTGATCTATTTTTCTTTAATACTCGTCCGTATTTATTTTAGACACTCGTCTTTGTTCTTTCGACACTCGTCCGTGTTCGATCTCTTTTCCTTTGATCCCCGTCCGTATTGATTTTAGACACTTGTCCGTGTTCTTTCGAAACTCGTCCCTGTTCGATCTCTTTTGCTACAATATCTGTCCGTATTGATTTTAGACACTCGTGTTTGTTCTTTTGACACTCGTCTGTGTTCGATCTCTTTTGCTTCAATACCTGTCGTTATTGATTTTACACACTCGTCTGTATTCTTTCGACACTCGTCCGTGTTCGATCTCTTTTGCTTCTATACACGTCCGTATTGATTTTAGACACTCGTCTGTTCTTTCGACACTCGTCCGTGTTCGATCTATTTTGCTTCAATACTAGTCTGTATGAATTTTAGACACTCGACTGTGTTCTTTCAACACTCATCCGTGTTCGATCTCTTTTGCTTCAATTCCCATCCGTATTGATTTTAGACACTCGCCTGTGTTCTTTCGACACTCATCTGTGTTCGATCTCTTTTTCTTTAATACTCGTCCGTATTTATTTTAGACACTCGTCTTTGTTCTTTCGACACTCGTCCGTGTTCGATCTCTTTTCCTTCGATCCCCGTCCGTATTGATTTTAGACACTTGTCTGTGTTCTTTCGACACTCGTCCGTGTTCGATCTCTTTTGCTTCAATTCCCGTCCCCATTGATTTTAGACACTCGTCTGTATTCTTTCGACACTCGTCCGTGTTCGATCTCTTTTGCTTGAATACTCGTCCGTATTTATTTTAGACACTCGTATTTGTTCTTTCGACACTCGTCCGTGTTCGATCTCTTTTCCTTCGATCCCCGTCCGTATTGATTTTAGACACTTGTCTGTGTTCTTTCGAAACTCGTCCCTGTTCGATCTCTTTTGCTACAATATCTGTCCGTAATGATTTTAGACACTCGTCTTTGTTCTTTTGACACTCGTCTGTGTTCGATCTCTTTTGCTTCAATACCTGTCCTTATTGATTTTAGACACTCGTCTGTATTCTTTCGAACCTCGTCCGTGTTCGATCTCTTTTGCTTCTATACACGTCCGTATTGATTTTAGACACTCGTCTGTGTTCTTTCGACACTCGTCCGTGTTCGATCTATTTTGCTTCAATACTAGTCTGTATTAATTTTAGACACTCCTCTGTGTTCTTTCAACACTCATCCGTGTTCAATCTCTTTTGCTTCAATTCCCATCCGTATTGATTTTAGACACTCGCCTGTGTTCTTTCGACACTCATCTGTGTTCGATCTCTTTTGCTTCAATACCCGTCCGTATTGATTTTAGACACTCGTCTGTGTTCTTTCGAACCTCGGCCGTGTTCGATTTCTTTTGCTTCAATATCCGTCCGTATTAATTTTAGACACTCGTCTGTGTTCTTTCGACACTCGTCCGTGTTCGATCTCTTTTGCTTCAATACTCGTCCGTATTGATTTTAGAAACTCGTCTAAGTTCGTTCGACACTCGTCCATGTTCGATCTCTGTAGCTTCAATACACGTCCGTATTGATTGTAGACACTCGTCTGTGTTCTTTCGACATTCGTCTGTGTTCGATCTCTTTTGCTTCTATACCCGTCTGTATTGATTTTAGACACTCGTCTGTGTTTTTCGACACTCGTCCGTGTTCGATCTCTCTTGCTTCAATACTCATCCGTATTGATTTTAGACACTTGTCTGTGTTCTTTCGACACTCGTCCATGTTCGATCTCTTTTTCTTCAATACCCGTCCGTATTAATTTTAGACACTCGTCTATGTTCTTCTGACACTCGTCCGTGTTTGATCTCTTTTGCTTCAATATCCATCCGTATTGATTTTAGACACTCGTCTGTATTCTTTCGACACTCGTCGGTGTTCGATATCTTTTACTTTAATACTAGTCCGTATTGATTTTAGACACTCGTCTGTGTTCTTTCAACACTCGTCCGGGTTCGATCTCTTTTGCTTCAATACCTGTCCGTATTGATTTTAGACACTCGCCTGTGTTCTTTCAACACTCGGCCATGTTCGATCTCTTTTGCTTCAATTCCCGTCCGTATTGATTTTAGACACTCGTCTGTGTTCTTTCGACACTCATCCGTGTTCAATCTCTTTTTCTTCAATACTCGTCCGTATTTATTTTAGACACTCGTCTTTGTTCTTTCGACACTCGTCCGTGTTCGATCTCTTTTCCTTCGATACCCGTCCGTATTGATTTTAGACACTTGTCTGTGTTCTTTCGAAACTCGTCCGTGTTCGATCTCTTTTGCTACAATATCCGTCCGTATTGATTTTAGACACTCGTCTTTGTTCTTTTGACACTCGTCTGTGTTCGATCTCGTTTGCTTCAATACCTGTCCTTATTGATTTTAGACACTCATCTGTATTCTTTCGATACTCGTCCGTGTTCGATCTCTTTTGCTTCAATACACGTCCCTATTGATTTTAGACACTCGTCTGTGTTCTTTCGACACTCGTCCGTGTTCGATCTATTTTGCTTCAATACTAGTCTGTATTAATTTTAGACACTCGTCTGTGTTCTTTCAACACTCATCCGTGTTCGATCTCTTTTGCTTCAATTCCCATCCGTATTGATTTTAGACACTCGCATGTGTTCTTTCAACACTCATCCGTGTTTGATCTATTTTTCTTTAATACTCGTCCGTATTTATTTTAGACACTCGTCTTTGTTCTTTCGACACTCGTCCGTGTTCGATCTCTTTTCCTTTGATCCCCGTCCGTATTGATTTTAGACACTTGTCTGTGTTCTTTCGAAACTCGTCCCTGTTCGATCTCTTTTGCTACAATATCTGTCCGTATTGATTTTAGACACTCGTGTTTGTTCTTTTGACACTCGTCTGTGTTCGATCTCTTTTGCTTCAATACCTGTCGTTATTGATTTTACACACTCGTCTGTATTCTTTCGACACTCGTCCGTGTTCGATCTCTTTTGCTTCTATACACGTCCGTATTGATTTTAGACACTCGTCTGTTCTTTCGACACTCGTCCGTGTTCGATCTATTTTGCTTCAATACTAGTCTGTATGAATTTTAGACACTCGTCTGTGTTCTTTCAACACTCATCCGTGTTCGATCTCTTTTGCTTCAATTCCCATCCGTATTGATTTTAGACACTCGCCTGTGTTCTTTCGACACTCATCTGTGTTCGATCTCTTTTTCTTTAATACTCGTCCGTATTTATTTTAGACACTCGTCTTTGTTCTTTCGACACTCGTCCGTGTTCGATCTCTTTTCCTTCGATCCCCGTCCGTATTGATTTTAGACACTTGTCTGTGTTCTTTCGACACTCGTCCGTGTTCGATCTCTTTTGCTTCAATTCCCGTCCCCATTGATTTTAGACACTCGTCTGTATTCTTTCGACACTCGTCCGTGTTCGATCTCTTTTGCTTGAATACTCGTCCGTATTTATTTTAGACACTCGTCTTTGTTCTTTCGACACTCGTCCGTGTTCGATCTCTTTTGCTTCAATACCTGTCCTTATTGATTTTAGACACTCGTCTGTATTCTTTCGACACTCGTCCGTGTTCGATCTCTTTTGCTTCTATACACGTCCGTATTGATTTTAGACACTCGTCTGTGTTCTTTCGACACTCGTCCGTGTTCGATCTATTTTGCTTCAATACTAGTCTGTATTAATTTTAGACACTCCTCTGTGTTCTTTCAACACTCATCCGTGTTCAATCTCTTTTGCTTCAATTCCCATCCGTATTGATTTTAGACACTCGCCTGTGTTCTTTCGACACTCATCTGTGTTCGATCTCTTTTGCTTCAATACCCGTCCGTATTGATTTTAGACACTCGTCTGTGTTCTTTCGACACTCGGTCGTGTTCGATTTCTTTTGCTTCAATATCCGTCCGTATTAATTTTAGACACTCGTCTGTGTTCTTTCGACACTCGTCCGTGTTCGATCTCTTTTGCTTCAATACTCGTCCGTATTGATTTTAGAAACTCGTCTAAGTTCGTTCGACACTCGTCCATGTTCGATCTCTGTAGCTTCAATACACGTCCGTATTGATTATAGACACTCGTCTGTGTTCTTTCGACATTCGTCTGTGTTCGATCTCTTTTGCTTCTATACCCGTCTGTATTGATTTTAGACACTCGTCTGTGTTTTTCGACACTCGTCCGTGTTCGATCTCACTTGCTTCAATACTCATCCGTATTGATTTTAGACACTTGTCTGTGTTCTTTCGACACTCGTCCGTGTTCGATCTCTTTTTCTTCAATACCCGTCCGTATTAATTTTAGACACTCGTCTATGTTCTTTTGACACTCGTCCGTGTTTGATCTCTTTTGCTTCAATATCCATCCGTATTGATTTTAGACACTCGTCTGTATTCTTTCGACACTCGTCGGTGTTCGATATCTTTTACTTTAATACTAGTCCATATTGATTTTAGACACTCGTCTGTGTTCTTTCAACACTCGTCCGTGTTCGATCTCTTTTGCTTCAATACCTGTCCGTATTGATTTTAGACACTCGCCTGTGTTCTTTCAACAGTCGGCCATGTTCGATCTCTTTTGCTTCAATTCCCGTCCGTATTGATTTTAGACACTCGTCTGTGTTCTTTCGACACTCATCCGTGTTCAATGTCTTTTTCTTCAATACTCGTCCGTATTTATTTTAGACACTCGTCTTTGTTCTTTCGACACTCGTCCGTGTTCGATCTCTTTTCCTTCGATACCCGTCCGTATTGATTTTAGACACTTGTCTGTGTTCTTTCGAAACTCGTCCGTGTTCGATCTCTTTTGCTACAATATCCGTCCGTATTGATTTTAGACACTCGTCTTTGTTCTTTTGACACTCGTCTGTGTTCGATCTCGTTTGCTTCAATACCTGTCCTTATTGATTTTAGACACTCATCTGTATTCTTTCGATACTCGTCCGTGTTCGATCTCTTTTGCTTCAATACACGTCCCTATTGATTTTAGACACTCGTCTGTGTTCTTTCGACACTCGTCCGTGTTCGATCTATTTTGCTTCAATACTAGTCTGTATTAATTTTAGACACTCGTCTGTGTTCTTTCAACACTCATCCGTGTTCGATCTCTTTTGCTTCAATTCCCATCCGTATTGATTTTAGACACTCGCATGTGTTCTTTCAACACTCATCCGTGTTTGATCTATTTTTCTTTAATACTCGTCCGTATTTATTTTAGACACTTGTCTGTGTTCTTTCGACACTCGTCCGTGTTCGATCTCTTTTGCTTCAATTCCCGTCCCCATTGATTTTAGACACTCGTCTGTATTCTTTCGACACTCGTCCGTGTTCGATCTCTTTTGCTTGAATACTCGTCCGTATTTATTTTAGACACTCGTCTTTGTTCTTTCGACACTCGTCCGTGTTCGATCTCTTTTCCTTCGATCCCCGTCCATATTGATTTTAGACACTTGTCTGTGTTCTTTCGAAACTCGTCCCTGTTCGATCTCTTTTGCTACAATATCTGTCCGTATTGATTTTAGACACTCGTCTTTGTTCTTTTGACACTCGTCTGTGTTCGATCTCTTTTGCTTCAATACCTGTCCTTATTGATTTTAGACACTCGTCTGTATTCTTTCGACACTCGTCCGTGTTCGATCTCTTTTGCTTCTATACACGTCCGTATTGATTTTAGACACTCGTCTGTGTTCTTTCGACACTCGTCCGTGTTCGATCTATTTTGCTTCAATACTAGTCTGTATTAATTTTAGACACTCCTCTGTGTTCTTTCAACACTCATCCGTGTTCAATCTCTTTTGCTTCAATTCCCATCCGTATTGATTTTAGACACTCGCCTGTGTTCTTTCGACACTCATCTGTGTTCGATCTCTTTTGCTTCAATACCCGTCCGTATTGATTTTAGACACTCGTCTGTGTTCTTTCGACACTCGGTCGTGTTCGATTTCTTTTGCTTCAATATCCGTCCGTATTAATTTTAGACACTCGTCTGTGTTCTTTCGACACTCGTCCGTGTTCGATCTCTTTTGCTTCAATACTCGTCCGTATTGATTTTAGAAACTCGTCTAAGTTCGTTCGACACTCGTCCATGTTCGATCTCTGTAGCTTCAATACACGTCCGTATTGATTATAGACACTCTTCTGTGTTCTTTCGACATTCGTCTGTGTTCGATCTCTTTTGCTTCTATACCCGTCTGTATTGATTTTAGACACTCGTCTGTGTTTTTCGACACTCGTCCGTGTTCGATCTCACTTGCTTCAATACTCATCCGTATTGATTTTAGACACTTGTCTGTGTTCTTTCGACACTCGTCCATGTTCGATCTCTTTTTCTTCAATACCCGTCCGTATTAATTTTAGACACTCGTCTATGTTCTTTTGACACTCGTCCGTGTTTGATCTCTTTTGCTTCAATATCCATCCGTATTGATTTTAGACACTCGTCTGTATTCTTTCGACACTCGTCGGTGTTCGATATCTTTTACTTTAATACTAGTCCATATTGATTTTAGACACTCGTCTGTGTTCTTTCAACACTCGTCCGTGTTCGATCTCTTTTGCTTCAATACCTGTCCGTATTGATTTTAGACACTCGCCTGTGTTCTTTCAACAGTCGGCCATGTTCGATCTCTTTTGCTTCAATTCCCGTCCGTATTGATTTTAGACACTCGTCTGTGTTCTTTCGACACTCATCCGTGTTCAATGTCTTTTTCTTCAATACTCGTCCGTATTTATTTTAGACACTCGTCTTTGTTCTTTCGACACTCGTCCGTGTTCGATCTCTTTTCCTTCGATACCCGTCCGTATTGATTTTAGACACTTGTCTGTGTTCTTTCGAAACTCGTCCGTGTTCGATCTCTTTTGCTACAATATCCGTCCGTATTGATTTTAGACACTCGTCTTTGTTCTTTTGACACTCGTCTGTGTTCGATCTCGTTTGCTTCAATACCTGTCCTTATTGATTTTAGACACTCATCTGTATTCTTTCGATACTCGTCCGTGTTCGATCTCTTTTGCTTCAATACACGTCCCTATTGATTTTAGACACTCGTCTGTGTTCTTTCGACACTCGTCCGTGTTCGATCTATTTTGCTTCAATACTAGTCTGTATTAATTTTAGACACTCGTCTGTGTTCTTTCAACACTCATCCGTGTTCGATCTCTTTTGCTTCAATTCCCATCCGTATTGATTTTAGACACTCGCATGTGTTCTTTCAACACTCATCCGTGTTTGATCTATTTTTCTTTAATACTCGTCCGTATTTATTTTAGACACTCGTCTTTGTTCTTTCGACACTCGTCCGTGTTCGATCTCTTTTCCTTTGATCCCCGTCCGTATTGATTTTAGACACTTGTCTGTGTTCTTTCGAAACTCGTCCCTGTTCGATCTCTTTTGCTACAATATCTGTCCGTATTGATTTTAGACACTCGTGTTTGTTCTTTTGACACTCGTCTGTGTTCGATCTCTTTTGCTTCAATACCTGTCGTTATTGATTTTACACACTCGTCTGTATTCTTTCGACACTCGTCCGTGTTCGATCTCTTTTGCTTCTATACACGTCCGTATTGATTTTAGACACTCGTCTGTTCTTTCGACACTCGTCCGTGTTCGATCTATTTTGCTTCAATACTAGTCTGTATGAATTTTAGACACTCGTCTGTGTTCTTTCAACACTCATCCGTGTTCGATCTCTTTTGCTTCAATTCCCATCCGTATTGATTTTAGACACTCGCCTGTGTTCTTTCGACACTCATCTGTGTTCGATCTCTTTTTCTTTAATACTCGTCCGTATTTATTTTAGACACTCGTCTTTGTTCTTTCGACACTCGTCCGTGTTCGATCTCTTTTCCTTCGATCCCCGTCCGTATTGATTTTAGACACTTGTCTGTGTTCTTTCGACACTCGTCCGTGTTCGATCTCTTTTGCTTCAATTCCCGTCCCCATTGATTTTAGACACTCGTCTGTATTCTTTCGACACTCGTCCGTGTTCGATCTCTTTTGCTTGAATACTCGTCCGTATTTATTTTAGACACTCGTCTTTGTTCTTTCGACACTCGTCCGTGTTCGATCTCTTTTCCTTCGATCCCCGTCCATATTGATTTTAGACACTTGTCTGTGTTCTTTCGAAACTCGTCCCTGTTCGATCTCTTTTGCTACAATATCTGTCCGTATTGATTTTAGACACTCGTCTTTGTTCTTTTGACACTCGTCTGTGTTCGATCTCTTTTGCTTCAATACCTGTCCTTATTGATTTTAGACACTCGTCTGTATTCTTTCGACACTCGTCCGTGTTCGATCTCTTTTGCTTCTATACACGTCCGTATTGATTTTATACACTCGTCTGTGTTCTTTCGACACTCGTCCGTGTTCGATCTATTTTGCTTCAATACTAGTCTGTATTAATTTTAGACACTCCTCTGTGTTCTTTCAACACTCATCCGTGTTCAATCTCTTTTGCTTCAATTCCCATCCGTATTGATTTTAGACACTCGCATGTGTTCTTTCAACACTCATCCGTGTTTGATCTATTTTTCTTTAATACTCGTCCGTATTTATTTTAGACACTTGTCTGTGTTCTTTCGACACTCGTCCGTGTTCGATCTCTTTTGCTTCAATTCCCGTCCCCATTGATTTTAGACACTCGTCTGTATTCTTTCGACACTCGTCCGTGTTCGATCTCTTTTGCTTGAATACTCGTCCGTATTTATTTTAGACACTCGTCTTTGTTCTTTCGACACTCGTCCGTGTTCGATCTCTTTTCCTTCGATCCCCGTCCATATTGATTTTAGACACTTGTCTGTGTTCTTTCGAAACTCGTCCCTGTTCGATCTCTTTTGCTACAATATCTGTCCGTATTGATTTTAGACACTCGTCTTTGTTCTTTTGACACTCGTCTGTGTTCGATCTCTTTTGCTTCAATACCTGTCCTTATTGATTTTAGACACTCGTCTGTATTCTTTCGACACTCGTCCGTGTTCGATCTCTTTTGCTTCTATACACGTCCGTATTGATTTTAGACACTCGTCTGTGTTCTTTCGACACTCGTCCGTGTTCGATCTATTTTGCTTCAATACTAGTCTGTATTAATTTTAGACACTCCTCTGTGTTCTTTCAACACTCATCCGTGTTCAATCTCTTTTGCTTCAATTCCCATCCGTATTGATTTTAGACACTCGCCTGTGTTCTTTCGACACTCATCTGTGTTCGATCTCTTTTGCTTCAATACCCGTCCGTATTGATTTTAGACACTCGTCTGTGTTCTTTCGACACTCGGTCGTGTTCGATTTCTTTTGCTTCAATATCCGTCCGTATTAATTTTAGACACTCGTCTGTGTTCTTTCGACACTCGTCCGTGTTCGATCTCTTTTGCTTCAATACTCGTCCGTATTGATTTTAGAAACTCGTCTAAGTTCGTTCGACACTCGTCCATGTTCGATCTCTGTAGCTTCAATACACGTCCGTATTGATTATAGACACTCTTCTGTGTTCTTTCGACATTCGTCTGTGTTCGATCTCTTTTGCTTCTATACCCGTCTGTATTGATTTTAGACACTCGTCTGTGTTTTTCGACACTCGTCCGTGTTCGATCTCACTTGCTTCAATACTCATCCGTATTGATTTTAGACACTTGTCTGTGTTCTTTCGACACTCGTCCATGTTCGATCTCTTTTTCTTCAATACCCGTCCGTATTAATTTTAGACACTCGTCTATGTTCTTTTGACACTCGTCCGTGTTTGATCTCTTTTGCTTCAATATCCATCCGTATTGATTTTAGACACTCGTCTGTATTCTTTCGACACTCGTCGGTGTTCGATATCTTTTACTTTAATACTAGTCCATATTGATTTTAGACACTCGTCTGTGTTCTTTCAACACTCGTCCGTGTTCGATCTCTTTTGCTTCAATACCTGTCCGTATTGATTTTAGACACTCGCCTGTGTTCTTTCAACAGTCGGCCATGTTCGATCTCTTTTGCTTCAATTCCCGTCCGTATTGATTTTAGACACTCGTCTGTGTTCTTTCGACACTCATCCGTGTTCAATGTCTTTTTCTTCAATACTCGTCCGTATTTATTTTAGACACTCGTCTTTGTTCTTTCGACACTCGTCCGTGTTCGATCTCTTTTCCTTCGATACCCGTCCGTATTGATTTTAGACACTTGTCTGTGTTCTTTCGAAACTCGTCCGTGTTCGATCTCTTTTGCTACAATATCCGTCCGTATTGATTTTAGACACTCGTCTTTGTTCTTTTGACACTCGTCTGTGTTCGATCTCGTTTGCTTCAATACCTGTCCTTATTGATTTTAGACACTCATCTGTATTCTTTCGATACTCGTCCGTGTTCGATCTCTTTTGCTTCAATACACGTCCCTATTGATTTTAGACACTCGTCTGTGTTCTTTCGACACTCGTCCGTGTTCGATCTATTTTGCTTCAATACTAGTCTGTATTAATTTTAGACACTCGTCTG
This sequence comes from Lathyrus tuberosus, assembly GCA_022829125.1. NCBI lineage: Eukaryota > Viridiplantae > Streptophyta > Magnoliopsida > Fabales > Fabaceae > Lathyrus > Lathyrus tuberosus. The sequence goes on from JALAZF010000038.1 coordinate 13,857,512, forward strand.
TGTTCTTTCAACACTCATCCGTGTTCGATCTCTTTTGCTTCAATTCCCATCCGTATTGATTTTAGACACTCGCATGTGTTCTTTCAACACTCATCCGTGTTTGATCTATTTTTCTTTAATACTCGTCCGTATTTATTTTAGACACTCGTCTTTGTTCTTTCGACACTCGTCCGTGTTCGATCTCTTTTCCTTTGATCCCCGTCCGTATTGATTTTAGACACTTGTCTGTGTTCTTTCGAAACTCGTCCCTGTTCGATCTCTTTTGCTACAATATCTGTCCGTATTGATTTTAGACACTCGTGTTTGTTCTTTTGACACTCGTCTGTGTTCGATCTCTTTTGCTTCAATACCTGTCGTTATTGATTTTACACACTCGTCTGTATTCTTTCGACACTCGTCCGTGTTCGATCTCTTTTGCTTCTATACACGTCCGTATTGATTTTAGACACTCGTCTGTTCTTTCGACACTCGTCCGTGTTCGATCTATTTTGCTTCAATACTAGTCTGTATGAATTTTAGACACTCGTCTGTGTTCTTTCAACACTCATCCGTGTTCGATCTCTTTTGCTTCAATTCCCATCCGTATTGATTTTAGACACTCGCCTGTGTTCTTTCGACACTCATCTGTGTTCGATCTCTTTTTCTTTAATACTCGTCCGTATTTATTTTAGACACTCGTCTTTGTTCTTTCGACACTCGTCCGTGTTCGATCTCTTTTCCTTCGATCCCCGTCCGTATTGATTTTAGACACTTGTCTGTGTTCTTTCGACACTCGTCCGTGTTCGATCTCTTTTGCTTCAATTCCCGTCCCCATTGATTTTAGACACTCGTCTGTATTCTTTCGACACTCGTCCGTGTTCGATCTCTTTTGCTTGAATACTCGTCCGTATTTATTTTAGACACTCGTCTTTGTTCTTTCGACACTCGTCCGTGTTCGATCTCTTTTCCTTCGATCCCCGTCCATATTGATTTTAGACACTTGTCTGTGTTCTTTCGAAACTCGTCCCTGTTCGATCTCTTTTGCTACAATATCTGTCCGTATTGATTTTAGACACTCGTCTTTGTTCTTTTGACACTCGTCTGTGTTCGATCTCTTTTGCTTCAATACCTGTCCTTATTGATTTTAGACACTCGTCTGTATTCTTTCGACACTCGTCCGTGTTCGATCTCTTTTGCTTCTATACACGTCCGTATTGATTTTATACACTCGTCTGTGTTCTTTCGACACTCGTCCGTGTTCGATCTATTTTGCTTCAATACTAGTCTGTATTAATTTTAGACACTCCTCTGTGTTCTTTCAACACTCATCCGTGTTCAATCTCTTTTGCTTCAATTCCCATCCGTATTGATTTTAGACACTCGCATGTGTTCTTTCAACACTCATCCGTGTTTGATCTATTTTTCTTTAATACTCGTCCGTATTTATTTTAGACACTTGTCTGTGTTCTTTCGACACTCGTCCGTGTTCGATCTCTTTTGCTTCAATTCCCGTCCCCATTGATTTTAGACACTCGTCTGTATTCTTTCGACACTCGTCCGTGTTCGATCTCTTTTGCTTGAATACTCGTCCGTATTTATTTTAGACACTCATCTTTGTTCTTTCGACACTCGTCCGTGTTCGATCTCTTTTCCTTCGATCCCCGTCCATATTGATTTTAGACACTTGTCTGTGTTCTTTCGAAACTCGTCCCTGTTCGATCTCTTTTGCTACAATATCTGTCCGTATTGATTTTAGACACTCGTCTTTGTTCTTTTGACACTCGTCTGTGTTCGATCTCTTTTGCTTCAATACCTGTCCTTATTGATTTTAGACACTCGTCTGTATTCTTTCGACACTCGTCCGTGTTCGATCTCTTTTGCTTCTATACACGTCCGTATTGATTTTAGACACTCGTCTGTGTTCTTTCGACACTCGTCCGTGTTCGATCTATTTTGCTTCAATACTAGTCTGTATTAATTTTAGACACTCCTCTGTGTTCTTTCAACACTCATCCGTGTTCAATCTCTTTTGCTTCAATTCCCATCCGTATTGATTTTAGACACTCGCCTGTGTTCTTTCGACACTCATCTGTGTTCGATCTCTTTTGCTTCAATACCCGTCCGTATTGATTTTAGACACTCGTCTGTGTTCTTTCGACACTCGGTCGTGTTCGATTTCTTTTGCTTCAATATCCGTCCGTATTAATTTTAGACACTCGTCTGTGTTCTTTCGACACTCGTCCGTGTTCGATCTCTTTTGCTTCAATACTCGTCCGTATTGATTTTAGAAACTCGTCTAAGTTCGTTCGACACTCGTCCATGTTCGATCTCTGTAGCTTCAATACACGTCCGTATTGATTATAGACACTCTTCTGTGTTCTTTCGACATTCGTCTGTGTTCGATCTCTTTTGCTTCTATACCCGTCTGTATTGATTTTAGACACTCGTCTGTGTTTTTCGACACTCGTCCGTGTTCGATCTCACTTGCTTCAATACTCATCCGTATTGATTTTAGACACTTGTCTGTGTTCTTTCGACACTCGTCCATGTTCGATCTCTTTTTCTTCAATACCCGTCCGTATTAATTTTAGACACTCGTCTATGTTCTTTTGACACTCGTCCGTGTTTGATCTCTTTTGCTTCAATATCCATCCGTATTGATTTTAGACACTCGTCTGTATTCTTTCGACACTCGTCGGTGTTCGATATCTTTTACTTTAATACTAGTCCATATTGATTTTAGACACTCGTCTGTGTTCTTTCAACACTCGTCCGTGTTCGATCTCTTTTGCTTCAATACCTGTCCGTATTGATTTTAGACACTCGCCTGTGTTCTTTCAACAGTCGGCCATGTTCGATCTCTTTTGCTTCAATTCCCGTCCGTATTGATTTTAGACACTCGTCTGTGTTCTTTCGACACTCATCCGTGTTCAATGTCTTTTTCTTCAATACTCGTCCGTATTTATTTTAGACACTCGTCTTTGTTCTTTCGACACTCGTCCGTGTTCGATCTCTTTTCCTTCGATACCCGTCCGTATTGATTTTAGACACTTGTCTGTGTTCTTTCGAAACTCGTCCGTGTTCGATCTCTTTTGCTACAATATCCGTCCGTATTGATTTTAGACACTCGTCTTTGTTCTTTTGACACTCGTCTGTGTTCGATCTCGTTTGCTTCAATACCTGTCCTTATTGATTTTAGACACTCATCTGTATTCTTTCGATACTCGTCCGTGTTCGATCTCTTTTGCTTCAATACACGTCCCTATTGATTTTAGACACTCGTCTGTGTTCTTTCGACACTCGTCCGTGTTCGATCTATTTTGCTTCAATACTAGTCTGTATTAATTTTAGACACTCGTCTGTGTTCTTTCAACACTCATCCGTGTTCGATCTCTTTTGCTTCAATTCCCATCCGTATTGATTTTAGACACTCGCATGTGTTCTTTCAACACTCATCCGTGTTTGATCTATTTTTCTTTAATACTCGTCCGTATTTATTTTAGACACTCGTCTTTGTTCTTTCGACACTCGTCCGTGTTCGATCTCTTTTCCTTTGATCCCCGTCCGTATTGATTTTAGACACTTGTCTGTGTTCTTTCGAAACTCGTCCCTGTTCGATCTCTTTTGCTACAATATCTGTCCGTATTGATTTTAGACACTCGTGTTTGTTCTTTTGACACTCGTCTGTGTTCGATCTCTTTTGCTTCAATACCTGTCGTTATTGATTTTACACACTCGTCTGTATTCTTTCGACACTCGTCCGTGTTCGATCTCTTTTGCTTCTATACACGTCCGTATTGATTTTAGACACTCGTCTGTTCTTTCGACACTCGTCCGTGTTCGATCTATTTTGCTTCAATACTAGTCTGTATGAATTTTAGACACTCGTCTGTGTTCTTTCAACACTCATCCGTGTTCGATCTCTTTTGCTTCAATTCCCATCCGTATTGATTTTAGACACTCGCCTGTGTTCTTTCGACACTCATCTGTGTTCGATCTCTTTTTCTTTAATACTCGTCCGTATTTATTTTAGACACTCGTCTTTGTTCTTTCGACACTCGTCCGTGTTCGATCTCTTTTCCTTCGATCCCCGTCCGTATTGATTTTAGACACTTGTCTGTGTTCTTTCGACACTCGTCCGTGTTCGATCTCTTTTGCTTCAATTCCCGTCCCCATTGATTTTAGACACTCGTCTGTATTCTTTCGACACTCGTCCGTGTTCGATCTCTTTTGCTTGAATACTCGTCCGTATTTATTTTAGACACTCGTCTTTGTTCTTTCGACACTCGTCCGTGTTCGATCTCTTTTCCTTCGATCCCCGTCCATATTGATTTTAGACACTTGTCTGTGTTCTTTCGAAACTCGTCCCTGTTCGATCTCTTTTGCTACAATATCTGTCCGTATTGATTTTAGACACTCGTCTTTGTTCTTTTGACACTCGTCTGTGTTCGATCTCTTTTGCTTCAATACCTGTCCTTATTGATTTTAGACACTCGTCTGTATTCTTTCGACACTCGTCCGTGTTCGATCTCTTTTGCTTCTATACACGTCCGTATTGATTTTATACACTCGTCTGTGTTCTTTCGACACTCGTCCGTGTTCGATCTATTTTGCTTCAATACTAGTCTGTATTAATTTTAGACACTCCTCTGTGTTCTTTCAACACTCATCCGTGTTCAATCTCTTTTGCTTCAATTCCCATCCGTATTGATTTTAGACACTCGCCTGTGTTCTTTCGACACTCATCTGTGTTCGATCTCTTTTGCTTCAATACCCGTCCGTATTGATTTTAGACACTCGTCTGTGTTCTTTCGACACTCGGCCGTGTTCGATTTCTTTTGCTTCAATATCCGTCCGTATTAATTTTAGACACTCGTCTGTATTCTTTCGACACTCGTCCGTGTTCGATCTCTTTTGCTTCAATACTCGTCCGTATTGATTTTAGAAACTCGTCTAAGTTTGTTCGACACTCGTCCATGTTCGATCTCTGTAGCTTCAATACACGTCCGTATTGATTATAGACACTCGTCTGTGTTCTTTCGACATTCGTCTGTGTTCGATCTCTTTTGCTTCTATACCCGTCTGTATTGATTTTAGACACTCGTCTGTGTTTTTCGACACTCGTCCGTGTTCGATCTCACTTGCTTCAATACTCATCCGTATTGATTTTAGACACTTGTCTGTGTTCTTTCGACACTCGTCCGTGTTCGATCTCTTTTTCTTCAATACCCGTCCGTATTAATTTTAGACACTCGTCTATGTTCTTTTGACACTCGTCCGTGTTTGATCTCTTTTGCTTCAATATCCATCCGTATTGATTTTAGACACTCGTCTGTATTCTTTCGACACTCGTCGGTGTTCGATATCTTTTACTTTAATACTAGTCCATATTGATTTTAGACACTCGTCTGTGTTCTTTCAACACTCGTCCGTGTTCGATCTCTTTTGCTTCAATACCTGTCCGTATTGATTTTAGACACTCGCCTGTGTTCTTTCAACAGTCGGCCATGTTCGATCTCTTTTGCTTCAATTCCCGTCCGTATTGATTTTAGACACTCGTCTGTGTTCTTTCGACACTCATCCGTGTTCAATGTCTTTTTCTTCAATACTCGTCCGTATTTATTTTAGACACTCGTCTTTGTTCTTTCGACACTCGTCCGTGTTCGATCTCTTTTCCTTCGATACCCGTCCGTATTGATTTTAGACACTTGTCTGTGTTCTTTCGAAACTCGTCCGTGTTCGATCTCTTTTGCTACAATATCCGTCCGTATTGATTTTAGAGACTCGTCTTTGTTCTTTTGACACTCGTCTGTGTTCGATCTCGTTTGCTTCAATACCTGTTCTTATTGATTTTAGACACTCATCTGTATTCTTTCGATACTCGTCCGTGTTCGATCTCTTTTGCTTCAATACACGTCCCTATTGATTTTAGACACTCGTCTGTGTTCTTTTGACACTCGTCCGTGTTCGATCTATTTTGCTTCAATACTAGTCTGTATTAATTTTAGACACTCGTCTGTGTTCTTTCAACACTCATCCGTGTTCGATCTCTTTTGCTTCAATTCCCATCCGTATTGATTTTAGACACTCGCCTGTGTTCTTTCAACACTCATCCGTGTTTGATCTATTTTTCTTTAATACTCGTCCGTATTTATTTTAGACACTCGTCTTTGTTCTTTCGACACTCGTCCGTGTTCGATCTCTTTTCCTTTGATCCCCGTCCGTATTGATTTTAGACACTTGTCTGTGTTCTTTCGAAACTCGTCCCTGTTCGATCTCTTTTGCTACAATATCTGTCCGTATTGATTTTAGACACTCGTGTTTGTTCTTTTGACACTCGTCTGTGTTCGATCTCTTTTGCTTCAATACCTGTCGTTATTGATTTTACACACTCGTCTGTATTCTTTCGACACTCGTCCGTGTTCGATCTCTTTTGCTTCTATACACGTCCGTATTGATTTTAGACACTCGTCTGTTCTTTCGACACTCGTCCGTGTTCGATCTATTTTGCTTCAATACTAGTCTGTATGAATTTTAGACACTCGTCTGTGTTCTTTCAACACTCATCCGTGTTCGATCTCTTTTGCTTCAATTCCCATCCGTATTGATTTTAGACACTCGCTTGTGTTCTTTCGACACTCATCTGTGTTCGATCTCTTTTTCTTTAATACTCGTCCGTATTTATTTTAGACACTCGTCTTTGTTCTTTCGACACTCGTCCGTGTTCGATCTCTTTTCCTTCGATCCCCGTCCGTATTGATTTTAGACACTTGTCTGTGTTCTTTCGACACTCGTCCGTGTTCGATCTCTTTTGCTTCAATTCCCGTCCCCATTGATTTTAGACACTCGTCTGTATTCTTTCGACACTCGTCCGTGTTCGATCTCTTTTGCTTGAATACTCGTCCGTATTTATTTTAGACACTCGTCTTTGTTCTTTCGACACTCGTCCGTGTTCGATCTCTTTTCCTTCGATCCCCGTCCGTATTGATTTTAGACACTTGTCTGTGTTCTTTCGAAACTCGTCCCTGTTCGATCTCTTTTGCTACAATATCTGTCCGTATTGATTTTAGACACTCGTCTTTGTTCTTTTGACACTCGTCTGTGTTCGATCTCTTTTGCTTCAATACCTGTCCTTATTGATTTTAGACACTCGTCTGTATTCTTTCGACACTCGTCCGTGTTCGATCTCTTTTGCTTCTATACACGTCCGTATTGATTTTAGACACTCGTCTGTGTTCTTTCGACACTCGTCCGTGTTCGATCTATTTTGCTTCAATACTAGTCTGTATTAATTTTAGACACTCCTCTGTGTTCTTTCAACACTCATCCGTGTTCAATCTCTTTTGCTTCAATTCCCATCCGTATTGATTTTAGACACTCGCCTGTGTTCTTTCGACACTCATCTGTGTTCGATCTCTTTTGCTTCAATACCCGTCCGTATTGATTTTAGACACTCGTCTGTGTTCTTTCGACACTCGGCCGTGTTCGATTTCTTTTGCTTCAATATCCGTCCGTATTAATTTTAGACACTCGTCTGTGTTCTTTCGACACTCGTCCGTGTTCGATCTCTTTTGCTTCAATACTCGTCCGTATTGATTTTAGAAACTCGTCTAAGTTCGTTCGACACTCGTCCATGTTCGATCTCTGTAGCTTCAATACACGTCCGTATTGATTATAGACACTCGTCTGTGTTCTTTCGACATTCGTCTGTGTTCGATCTCTTTTGCTTCTATACCCGTCTGTATTGATTTTAGACACTCGTCTGTGTTTTTCGACACTCGTCCGTGTTCGATCTCTCTTGCTTCAATACTCATCCGTATTGATTTTAGACACTTGTCTGTGTTCTTTCGACACTCGTCCATGTTCGATCTCTTTTTCTTCAATACCCGTCCGTATTAATTTTAGACACTCGTCTATGTTCTTCTGACACTCGTCCGTGTTTGATCTCTTTTGCTTCAATATCCATCCGTATTGATTTTAGACACTCGTTTGTATTCTTTCGACACTCGTCGGTGTTCGATATCTTTTACTTTAATACTAGTCCGTATTGATTTTAGACACTCGTCTGTGTTCTTTCAACACTCGTCCGGGTTCGATCTCTTTTGCTTCAATACCTGTCCGTATTGATTTTAGACACTCGCCTGTGTTCTTTCAACACTCGGCCATGTTCGATCTCTTTTGCTTCAATTCCCGTCCGTATTGATTTTAGACACTCGTCTGTGTTCTTTCGACACTCATCCGTGTTCAATCTCTTTTTCTTCAATACTCGTCCGTATTTATTTTAGACACTCGTCTTTGTTCTTTCGACACTCGTCCGTGTTCGATCTCTTTTCCTTCGATACCCGTCCGTATTGATTTTAGACACTCGTCTTTGTTCTTTCGACACTCGTCCGTGTTCGATCTCTTTTCCTTCGATACCCGTCCGTATTGATTTTAGACACTTGTCTGTGTTCTTTCGAAACTCGTCCGTGTTCGATCTCTTTTGCTACAATATCCGTCCGTATTGATTTTAGAGACTCGTCTTTGTTCTTTTGACACTCGTCTGTGTTCGATCTCGTTTGCTTCAATACCTGTTCTTATTGATTTTAGACACTCATCTGTATTCTTTCGATACTCGTCCGTGTTCGATCTCTTTTGCTTCAATACACGTCCCTATTGATTTTAGACACTCGTCTGTGTTCTTTTGACACTCGTCCGTGTTCGATCTATTTTGCTTCAATACTAGTCTGTATAAATTTTAGACACTCGTCTGTGTTCTTTCAACACTCATCCGTGTTCGATCTCTTTTGCTTCAATTCCCATCCGTATTGATTTTAGACACTCGCCTGTGTTCTTTCAACACTCATCCGTGTTTGATCTATTTTTCTTTAATACTCGTCCGTATTTATTTTAGACACTCGTCTTTGTTCTTTCGACACTCGTCCGTGTTCGATCTCTTTTCCTTTGATCCCCGTCCGTATTGATTTTAGACACTTGTCTGTGTTCTTTCGAAACTCGTCCCTGTTCGATCTCTTTTGCTACAATATCTGTCCGTATTGATTTTAGACACTCGTGTTTGTTCTTTTGACACTCGTCTGTGTTCGATCTCTTTTGCTTCAATACCTGTCGTTATTGATTTTACACACTCGTCTGTATTCTTTCGACACTCGTCCGTGTTCGATCTCTTTTGCTTCTATACACGTCCGTATTGATTTTAGACACTCGTCTGTTCTTTCGACACTCGTCCGTGTTCGATCTATTTTGCTTCAATACTAGTCTGTATGAATTTTAGACACTCGTCTGTGTTCTTTCAACACTCATCCGTGTTCGATCTCTTTTGCTTCAATTCCCATCCGTATTGATTTTAGACACTCGCCTGTGTTCTTTCGACACTCATCTGTGTTCGATCTCTTTTTCTTTAATACTCGTCCGTATTTATTTTAGACACTCGTCTTTGTTCTTTCGACACTCGTCCGTGTTCGATCTCTTTTCCTTCGATCCCCGTCCGTATTGATTTTAGACACTTGTCTGTGTTCTTTCGACACTCGTCCGTGTTCGATCTCTTTTGCTTCAATTCCCGTCCCCATTGATTTTAGACACTCGTCTGTATTCTTTCGACACTCGTCCGTGTTCGATCTCTTTTGCTTGAATACTCGTCCGTATTTATTTTAGACACTCGTCTTTGTTCTTTCGACACTCGTCCGTGTTCGATCTCTTTTCCTTCGATCCCCGTCCGTATTGATTTTAGACACTTGTCTGTGTTCTTTCGAAACTCGTCCCTGTTCGATCTCTTTTGCTACAATATCTGTCCATATTGATTTTAGACACTCGTCTTTGTTCTTTTGACACTCGTCTGTGTTCGATCTCTTTTGCTTCAATACCTGTCCTTATTGATTTTAGACACTCGTCTGTATTCTTTCGACACTCGTCCGTGTTCGATCTCTTTTGCTTCTATACACGTCCGTATTGATTTTAGACACTCGTCTGTGTTCTTTCGACACTCGTCCGTGTTCGATCTATTTTGCTTCAATACTAGTCTGTATTAATTTTAGACACTCCTCTGTGTTCTTTCAACACTCATCCGTGTTCAATCTCTTTTGCTTCAATTCCCATCCGTATTGATTTTAGACACTCGCCTGTGTTCTTTCGACACTCATCTGTGTTCGATCTCTTTTGCTTCAATACCCGTCCGTATTGATTTTAGACACTCGTCTGTGTTCTTTCGACACTCGGCCGTGTTCGATTTCTTTTGCTTCAATATCCGTCCGTATTAATTTTAGACACTCGTCTGTGTTCTTTCGACACTCGTCCGTGTTCGATCTCTTTTGCTTCAATACTCGTCCGTATTGATTTTAGAAACTCGTCTAAGTTCGTTCGACACTCGTCCATGTTCGATCTCTGTAGCTTCAATACACGTCCGTATTGATTATAGACACTCGTCTGTGTTCTTTCGACATTCGTCTGTGTTCGATCTCTTTTGCTTCTATACCCGTCTGTATTGATTTTAGACACTCGTCTGTGTTTTTCGACACTCGTCCGTGTTCGATCTCTCTTGCTTCAATACTCATCCGTATTGATTTTAGACACTTGTCTGTGTTCTTTCGACACTCGTCCATGTTCGATCTCTTTTTCTTCAATACCCGTCCGTATTAATTTTAGACACTCGTCTATGTTCTTCTGACACTCGTCCGTGTTTGATCTCTTTTGCTTCAATATCCATCCGTATTGATTTTAGACACTCGTTTGTATTCTTTCGACACTCGTCGGTGTTCGATATCTTTTACTTTAATACTAGTCCGTATTGATTTTAGACACTCGTCTGTGTTCTTTCAACACTCGTCCGGGTTCGATCTCTTTTGCTTCAATACCTGTCCGTATTGATTTTAGACACTCGCCTGTGTTCTTTCAACACTCGGCCATGTTCGATCTCTTTTGCTTCAATTCCCGTCCGTATTGATTTTAGACACTCGTCTGTGTTCTTTCGACACTCATCCGTGTTCAATCTCTTTTTCTTCAATACTCGTCCGTATTTATTTTAGACACTCGTCTTTGTTCTTTCGACACTCGTCCGTGTTCGATCTCTTTTCCTTCGATACCCGTCCGTATTGATTTTAGACACTTGTCTGTGTTCTTTCGAAACTCGTCCGTGTTCGATCTCTTTTGCTACAATATCCGTCCGTATTGATTTTAGACACTCGTCTTTGTTCTTTTGACACTCGTCTGTGTTCGATCTCGTTTGCTTCAATACCTGTCCTTAATGATTTTAGACACTCATCTGTATTCTTTCGATACTCGTCCGTGTTCGATCTCTTTTGCTTCAATACACGTCCCTATTGATTTTAGACACTCGTCTGTGTTCTTTCGACACTCGTCCGTGTTCGATCTATTTTGCTTCAATACTAGTCTGTATTAATTTTAGACACTCGTCTGTGTTCTTTCAACACTCATCCGTGTTCGATCTCTTTTGCTTCAATTCCCATCCGTATTGATTTTAGACACTCGCATGTGTTCTTTCAACACTCATCCGTGTTTGATCTATTTTTCTTTAATACTCGTCCGTATTTATTTTAGACACTCGTCTTTGTTCTTTCGACACTCGTCCGTGTTCGATCTCTTTTCCTTTGATCCCCGTCCGTATTGATTTTAGACACTTGTCTGTGTTCTTTCGAAACTCGTCCCTGTTCGATCTCTTTTGCTACAATATCTGTCCGTATTGATTTTAGACACTCGTGTTTGTTCTTTTGACACTCGTCTGTGTTCGATCTCTTTTGCTTCAATACCTGTCGTTATTGATTTTACACACTCGTCTGTATTCTTTCGACACTCGTCCGTGTTCGATCTCTTTTGCTTCTATACACGTCCGTATTGATTTTAGACACTCGTCTGTTCTTTCGACACTCGTCCGTGTTCGATCTATTTTGCTTCAATACTAGTCTGTATGAATTTTAGACACTCGTCTGTGTTCTTTCAACACTCATCCGTGTTCGATCTCTTTTGCTTCAATTCCCATCCGTATTGATTTTAGACACTCGCCTGTGTTCTTTCGACACTCATCTGTGTTCGATCTCTTTTTCTTTAATACTCGTCCGTATTTATTTTAGACACTCGTCTTTGTTCTTTCGACACTCGTCCGTGTTCGATCTCTTTTCCTTCGATCCCCGTCCGTATTGATTTTAGACACTTGTCTGTGTTCTTTCGACACTCGTCCGTGTTCGATCTCTTTTGCTTCAATTCCCGTCCCCATTGATTTTAGACACTCGTCTGTATTCTTTCGACACTCGTCCGTGTTCGATCTCTTTTGCTTGAATACTCGTCCGTATTTATTTTAGACACTCGTCTTTGTTCTTTCGACACTCGTCCGTGTTCGATCTCTTTTCCTTCGATCCCCGTCCATATTGATTTTAGACACTTGTCTGTGTTCTTTCGAAACTCGTCCCTGTTCGATCTCTTTTGCTACAATATCTGTCCGTATTGATTTTAGACACTCGTCTTTGTTCTTTTGACACTCGTCTGTGTTCGATCTCTTTTGCTTCAATACCTGTCCTTATTGATTTTAGACACTCGTCTGTATTCTTTCGACACTCGTCCGTGTTCGATCTCTTTTGCTTCTATACACGTCCGTATTGATTTTAGACACTCGTCTGTGTTCTTTCGACACTCGTCCGTGTTCGATCTATTTTGCTTCAATACTAGTCTGTATTAATTTTAGACACTCCTCTGTGTTCTTTCAACACTCATCCGTGTTCAATCTCTTTTGCTTCAATTCCCATCCGTATTGATTTTAGACACTCGCCTGTGTTCTTTCGACACTCATCTGTGTTCGATCTCTTTTGCTTCAATACCCGTCCGTATTGATTTTAGACACTCGTCTGTGTTCTTTCGACACTCGGCCGTGTTCGATTTCTTTTGCTTCAATATCCGTCCGTATTAATTTTAGACACTCGTCTGTGTTCTTTCGACACTCGTCCGTGTTCGATCTCTTTTGCTTCAATACTCGTCCGTATTGATTTTAGAAACTCGTCTAAGTTCGTTCGACACTCGTCCATGTTCGATCTCTGTAGCTTCAATACACGTCCGTATTGATTATAGACACTCGTCTGTGTTCTTTCGACATTCGTCTGTGTTCGATCTCTTTTGCTTCTATACCCGTCTGTATTGATTTTAGACACTCGTCTGTGTTTTTCGACACTCGTCCGTGTTCGATCTCTCTTGCTTCAATACTCATCCGTATTGATTTTAGACACTTGTCTGTGTTCTTTCGACACTCGTCCATGTTCGATCTCTTTTTCTTCAATACCCGTCCGTATTAATTTTAGACACTCGTCTATGTTCTTCTGACACTCGTCCGTGTTTGATCTCTTTTGCTTCAATATCCATCCGTATTGATTTTAGACACTCGTCTGTATTCTTTCGACACTCGTCGGTGTTCGATATCTTTTACTTTAATACTAGTCTGTATTGATTTTAGACACTCGTCTGTGTTCTTTCAACACTCGTCCGGGTTCGATCTCTTTTGCTTCAATACCTGTCCGTATTGATTTTAGACACTCGGCTGTGTTCTTTCGACACTCGTCCGTGTTCGATCTCTTTTGCTTCTATACACGTCCGTATTGATTTTAGACACTCGTCTGTGTTCTTTCGACACTCGTCCGTGTTCGATCTATTTTGCTTCAATACTAGTCTGTATTAATTTTAGACACTCCTCTGTGTTCTTTCAACACTCATCCGTGTTCAATCTCTTTTGCTTCAATTCCCATTCGTATTGATTTTAGACACTCGCCTGTGTTCTTTCGACACTCATCTGTGTTCGATCTCTTTTGCTTCAATACCCGTCCGTATTGATTTTAGACACTCGTCTGTGTTCTTTCGACACTCGGCCGTGTTCGATTTCTTTTGCTTCAATATCCGTCCGTATTAATTTTAGACACTCGTCTGTGTTCTTTCGACACTCGTCCGTGTTCGATCCCTTTTGCTTCAATACTCGTCCGTATTGATTTTAGAAACTCGTCTAAGTTCGTTCGACACTCGTCCATGTTCGATCTCTGTAGCTTCAATACACGTCCGTATTGATTATAGACACTCGTCTGTGTTCTTTCGACATTCGTCTGTGTTCGATCTCTTTTGCTTCTATACCCGTCTGTATTGATTTTAGACACTCGTCTGTGTTTTTCGACACTCGTCCGTGTTCGATCTCTCTTGCTTCAATACTCATCCGTATTGATTTTAGACACTTGTCTGTGTTCTTTCGACACTCGTCCATGTTCGATCTCTTTTTCTTCAATACCCGTCCGTATTAATTTTAGACACTCGTCTATGTTCTTCTGACACTCGTCCGTGTTTGATCTCTTTTGCTTCAATATCCATCCGTATTGATTTTAGACACTCGTCTGTATTCTTTCGACACTCGTCGGTGTTCGATATCTTTTACTTTAATACTAGTCCGTATTGATTTTAGACACTCGTCTGTGTTCTTTCAACACTCGTCCGGGTTCTATCTCTTTTGCTTCAATACCTGTCCGTATTGATTTTAGACACTCGCCTGTGTTCTTTCAACACTCGGCCATGTTCGATCTCTTTTGCTTCAATTCCCGTCCGTATTGATTTTAGACACTCGTCTGTGTTCTTTCGACACTCATCCGTGTTCAATCTCTTTTTCTTCAATACTCGTCCGTATTTATTTTAGACACTCGTCTTTGTTCTTTCGACACTCGTCCGTGTTCGATCTCTTTTCCTTCGATACCCGTCCGTATTGATTTTAGACACTTGTCTGTGTTCTTTCGAAACTCGTCCGTGTTCGATCTCTTTTGCTACAATATCCGTCCGTATTGATTTTAGACACTCGTCTTTGTTCTTTTGACACTCGTCTGTGTTCGATCTCGTTTGCTTCAATACCTGTCCTTATTGATTTTAGACACTCATCTGTATTCTTTCGATACTCGTCCGTGTTCGATCTCTTTTGCTTCAATACACGTCCCTATTGATTTTAGACACTCATCTGTGTTCTTTCGACACTCGTCCGTGTTCGATCTATTTTGCTTCAATACTAGTCTGTATTAATTTTAGACACTCGTCTGTGTTCTTTCAACACTCATCCGTGTTCGATCTCTTTTGCTTCAATTCCCATCCGTATTGATTTTAGACACTCGCATGTGTTCTTTCAACACTCATCCGTGTTTGATCTATTTTTCTTTAATACTCGTCCGTATTTATTTTAGACACTCGTCTTTGTTCTTTCGACACTCGTCCGTGTTCGATCTCTTTTCCTTTGATCCCCGTCCGTATTGATTTTAGACACTTGTCTGTGTTCTTTCGAAACTCGTCCCTGTTCGATCTCTTTTGCTACAATATCTGTCCGTATTGATTTTAGACACTCGTGTTTGTTCTTTTGACACTCGTCTGTGTTCGATCTCTTTTGCTTCAATACCTGTCGTTATTGATTTTACACACTCGTCTGTATTCTTTCGACACTCGTCCGTGTTCGATCTCTTTTGCTTCTATACACGTCCGTATTGATTTTAGACACTCGTCTGTTCTTTCGACACTCGTCCGTGTTCGATCTATTTTGCTTCAATACTAGTCTGTATTAATTTTAGACACTCGTCTGTGTTCTTTCAACACTCATCCGTGTTCGATCTCTTTTGCTTCAATTCCCATCCGTATTGATTTTAGACACTCGCCTGTGTTCTTTCGACACTCATCTGTGTTCGATCTCTTTTTCTTTAATACTCGTCCGTATTTATTTTAGACACTCGTCTTTGTTCTTTCGACACTCGTCCGTGTTCGATCTCTTTTCCTTCGATCCCCGTCCGTATTGATTTTAGACACTTGTCTGTGTTCTTTCGACACTCGTCCGTGTTCGATCTCTTTTGCTTCAATTCCCGTCCCCATTGATTTTAGACACTCGTCTGTATTCTTTCGACACTCGTCCGTGTTCGATCTCTTTTGCTTGAATACTCGTCCGTATTTATTTTAGACACTCGTCTTTGTTCTTTCGACACTCGTCCGTGTTCGATCTCTTTTGCTTCAATACCCGTCCGTATTGATTTTATACACTCGTCTGTGTTCTTTCGACACTCGTCCGTGTTCGATCTCTTTTGCTTCAATATCCGTCCGAATTGATTTTAGACACTCGTCTTTGTTCTTTCGACACTCGTCCGTGTTCAATCTCTTTTGCTTCAATATCCGTCCGTATTAATTTTAGACACTCGTCTGTGTTCTTTCGACACTCGTCCGTGTCCGATCTCTTTTGCTTCAATACTCGTCCGTATTGATTTTAGAAACTCGTCCAAGTTCGTTCGACACTCGTCCATGTTCGATCTCTGTAGCTTCAATACACGTCCGTATTGATTATAGACACTCGTCTGTGTTCTTTCGACATTCGTCTGTGTTCGATCTCTTTTGCTTCTATACCCGTCTGTATTGATTTTAGACACTCGTTTGTGTTCTTTCGACACTCGTCCGTGTTCGATCTCTCTTGCTTCAATACTCATCCGTATTGATTTTAGACACTCGTCTGTGTTCTTTCGACACTTGTCCGTGTTCGATCTCTTTTTCTTCAATACCCGTCCGTATTAATTTTACACACTCGTCTATGTTCTTTTGACACACGTCCGTGTTTGATCTCTTTTGCTTCAATATCCATCCGTATTGATTTTAGACACTCGTCTCTATTCTTTCGACACTCGTCGGTGTTCGATATCTTTTGCTTTAATACTAGTCCGTATTGATTTTAGACACTCGTCTGTGTTTTTTCAACACTCGTCCGTGTTCGATCTCTTTTGCTTCAATACCTGTCCGTATTGATTTTAGACACTCGTCTGTGTTCTTTCAACACTCGGCCATGTTCGATCTCTTTTGCTTCAATTCCCGTCCGTATTGATTTTAGACACTCGTCTGTGTTCTTTCGACACTCATCCGTGTTCAATCTCTTTTTCTTCAATACTCGTCCGTATTTATTTTAGACACTCGTCTTTGTTCTTTCGACACTCGTCCGTGTTCGATCTCTTTCCCTTCGATACCCGTCCGTATTGATTTTAGACACTTGTCTGTGTTCTTTCGAAACTCGTCCGTGTTCGATCTCTTTTGCTACAATATCCGTCCGTATTGATTTTAGACACTCGTCTTTGTTCTTTTAACACTCGTCTGTGTTCGATCTCTTTTGCTTCAATACCTGTCCTTATTGATTTTAGACACTCGTCTGTATTCTTTCGACACTCGTCCGTGTTCGATCTCTTTTGCTTCAATACACGTCCGTATTGATTTTAGACACTCGTCTGTGTTCTTTCGACACTCGCCCGTCTACGATCTATTTTGCTTCAATACTAGTCTATATTAATTTTAGACACTCGTCTGTGTTCTTTCAACACTCATCCGTGTTCGATCTCTTTTGCTTCAATTCCCATCCGTTTTGATTTTAGACACTCGCCTGTGTTCTTTCGACACTCATCTGTGTTCGATCTCTTTTGCTTCAATACTCGTCCGTTTTGATTTTAGACACTCGTCTTTGTTCTTTCGACACTCGTCCGTGTTCGATCTCTTTTGCTTCAATACCCGTCCATATTATTTTAGACACTCGTCTGTGTTCTTTCGACACTCGTCCGTGTTCGATCTCTTTTGCTTCAATTCCCGTCCGCATTGATTTTAGTCACTCGTCTGTATTCTTTTGACACTCGTCCGTGTTCGATCTCTTTTGCTTCAATACTTGTCCGTATTTATTTTTGACACTCGTCTTTGTTCTTTCGACACTCGTCCGTGTTCGATCTCTTTTGCTTCAATACCTGTCTGTATTGATTTTAGACACTCGTCTGTGTTCTTTCGACACTCGTCCGTGTTCGATCTCTTTTGCTTCAATATCCGTCCGAATTGATTTTAGACACTCGTCTGTGTTCTTTCGACACTCGTCCGTGTTCGATCTCTTTTGCTTCAATATCCGTCCGTATTAATTTTAGATACTCGTCTGTGTTCTTCCGACACTCGTCCGTGTCTGATCTCTTTTGCTTCAATACTCGTCCGTATTGATTTTAGAAACTCGTCTAAGTTCGTTCGACACTCGTCGATGTTCGATCTCTGTAGCTACAATACACGTCCGTATTGATTATAGACACTCGTCTGTGTTCTTTCGACATTCGTTTGTGTTTGATCCCTTTTGCTTCTATACCCGTCTGTATTGATTTTAGACACTCGTCTGTGTTATTTCGACACTCATCTGTGTTCGATCTCTTTTCCTTCAATACTCGTCCGTATTTATTTTAGACACTCGTCTTTGTTCTTTCGACACTCGTCCGTGTTCGATCTCTTTTCCTTCGATACCCGTCCGTATTGATTTTAGACACTTGTCTGTGTTCTTTCGAAACTCGTCCGTGTTCGATCTCTTTTGCTACAATATCCGTCCGTATTGATTTTAGACACTCGTCTTTGTTCTTTTGACACTCGTATGTGTTCGATCTCTTTTGCTTTAATACATGTCCTTATTGATTTTAGACACTCGTCTGTATTCTTTTGACACTCGTCCGTGTTCGATCTCTTTTCCTTTGATACCCGTCCGTAATGATTTTAGAGACTTGTCTGTGTTCTTTCGAAACTCGTCCGTGTTCGATCTCTTTTGCTACAATATCCGTCCGTATTGATTTTAGACACTCGTCTTTGTTCTTTTGACACTCGTCTGCGTTCGATCTCTTTTGCTTCAATACCTGTCCTTATTGATTTTAGACACTCGTCTATATTCTTTCGACACTCGTCCGTGTTCGATCTCTTTTGCTTCAATACACGTCCGTATTGATTTTAGACACTCGTCTGTGTTCTTTCGACACTCGTCCGTGTTCGATCTCTTTTGCTTCAATACTAGTCTGTATTAATTTTAGACACTCGTCTGTGTTCTTTCAACACTCATCCGTGTTCGATCTCTTTTGCTTCAATTCCCATCCGTATTAATTTTAGACACTCGCCTGTGTTCTTTCGACACTCATCTGTGTTCGATCTCTTTTGCTTCAATACTCGTCCGTTTTAATTTTAGTCACTCGTCTTTGTTCTTTCGACACTCGTCCGTGTTCGATCTCTTTTGCTTCAATACCCGTCCGTATTGATTTTAGACACTCGTCTGTGTTCTTTCGACACTCGTCCGTGTTCGATCTCTCTTGCTTCAATACTCATCCGTATTGATTTTAGACACTCGTCTGTGTTCTTTCGACACTCGTCCATGTTCGATCTCTTTTTCTTCAATATCCGTCCGTATTAATTTTAGACACTCGTCTATGTTCTTTTGACACTCGTCCGTGTTTGATCTCTTTTCCTTTAATATCCATCCGTATTGATTTTAGACACTCGTCTGTATTCTTTCGACACTCGTCGGTGTTCGATATCTTTTGCTTTAATACTAGTCCGTATTGATTTTAGACACTCGCCTGTGTTCTTTCAACACTCGTCCGTGTTCGATCTCTTTTGCTTCAATACCTGTTCGTATTGATTTTAGACACTCGTCTGTGTTCTTTCAACACTCGGCCATGTTCGATCTCTTTTGCTTCAATTCCCGTCCGTATTGAATTTAGACACTCGTCTGTGTTCTTTCGACACTCATCCGTGTTCAATCTCTTTTTCTTCAATACTCGTCCGTATTTATTTTAGACACTCGTCTTTGGTCTTTCGACACTCGTCCGTGTTCGATCTCTTTCCCTTCGATACCCGTCCGTATTGATTTTAGACACTTGTCTGTGTTCTTTCGAAACTCGTCCGTGTTCGATCTCTTTTGCTACAATATCCGTCCGTATTGATTTTAGACACTCGTCTTTGTTCTTTTAACACTCGTCCGTGTTCGATCTCTTTTGCTACAATATCCGTCCGTATTGATTTTAGACACTCGTCTGTATTCTTTCGACACTCGTCCGTGTTCGATCTCTTTTGCTTCAATACACGTCCGTATTGATTTTAGACACTCGTCTGTGTTCTTTCGACACTCGTCCGTGTTCGATCTATTTTGCTTCAATACTAGTCTATATTAATTTTAGACACTCGTCTGTGTTCTTTCAATACTCATCCGTGTTGGATCTCTTTTGCTTCAATTCCCATCCGTATTGATTTTAGACACTCGCCTGTGTTCTTTCGACACTCATCTGTGTTCGATCTCTTTTGCTTCAATACTCGTCCGTTTTGATTTTAGACACTCGTCTTTGTTCTTTCGACACTCGTCCGTGTTCGATCTCTTTTGCTTCAATACCCGTCCGTATTGATTTTAGACACTCGTCTGTGTTCTTTCGACACTCGTCCGTGTTCGATCTCTTTTGCTTTAATTCCCGTCCGCATTGATTTTAGACACTCGTCTGTATTCTTTTGACACTCGTCCGTGTTCGATCTCTTTTGCTTCAATACTTCTCCGTATTTATTTTAGACACTCGTCTTTGTTCTTTCGACACTCGTCCGTGTTCGATCTCTTTTGCTTCAATACCTGTCCGTATTGATTTTAGACACTCGTCTATGTTCTTTCGACACTCGTCCGTGTTCGATCTCTTTTGCTTCAATATCCGTCCGAATTGATTTTAGACACTCGTCTTTGTTCTTTCGACACTCGTCCGTGTTCGATCTCTTTTGCTTCAATATCCGTCCGTATTAATTTTAGATACTCGTCTGTGTTCTTCCGACACTCGTCCGTGTCCGATCTCTTTTGCTTCAATACTCGTCCGTATTGATTTTAGAAACTCGTCTAAGTTCGTTCGACACTCGTCCATGTTTGATCTCTGTAGCTTCAATACACGTCCGTATTGATTATAGACACTCGTCTGTGTTCTTTCGACATTCGTTTGTGTTTGATCTCTTTTTCTTCAATACTCGTCCGTATTTATTTTAGACACTCGTCTTTGGTCTTTCGACACTCGTCCGTGTTCGATCTCTTTCCCTTCGATACCCGTCCGTATTGATTTTAGACACTTGTCTGTGTTCTTTCGAAACTCGTCCGTGTTCGATCTCTTTTGCTACAATATCCGTCCGTATTGATTTTAGACACTCGTCTTTGTTCTTTTAACACTCGTCTGTGTTCGATCTCTTTTGCTTCAATACCTGTCCTTATTTATTTTTGACACTCGTCTGTATTCTTTCGACACTCGTCCGTGTTCGATCTCTTTTGCTTCAATACACGTCCGTATTGATTTTAGACACTCGTCTGTGTTCTTTCGACACTCGTCCGTGTTCGATCTATTTTGCTTCAATACTAGTCTATATTAATTTTAGACACTCGTCTGTGTTCTTTCAACACTCATCCGTGTTGGATCTCTTTTGCTTCAATTCCCATCCGTATTGATTTTGGACACTCACCTGTGTTCTTTCGACACTCATCTGTGTTCGATCTCTTTTGCTTCAATACTCGTCCGTTTTGATTTTAGACACTCGTCTTTGTTCTTTCGACACTCGTCCGTGTTCGATCTCTTTTGCTTCAATACCCGTCCGTATTGAATTTAGACACTCGTCTGTGTTCATTCGACACTCGTCCGTGTTCGATCTCTTTTGCTTCAATTCCCGTCCGCATTGATTTTAGACACTCGTCTGTATTCTTTTGACACTCGTCCGTGTTCGATCTCTTTTGCTTCAATACTTCTCCGTATTTATTTTAGACACTCGTCTTTGTTCTTTCGACACTCGTCCGTGTTCGATCTCTTTTGCTTCAATACCTGTCCGTATTGATTTTAGACACTCGTCTATGTTCTTTCGACACTCGTTCGTGTTCGATCTCTTTTGCTTCAATATCCGTCCGAATTGATTTTAGACACTCGTCTTTGTTCTTTCGACACTCGTCCGTGTTCGATCTCTTTTGCTTCAATATCCGTCCGTATTAATTTTAGATACTCATCTGTGTTCTTCCGACACTCGTCCGTGTCCGATCTCTTTTGCTTCAATACTCGTCCGTATTGATTTTAGAAACTCGTCTAAGTTCGTTCGACACTCGTCCATGTTCGATCTCTGTAGCTTCAATACACATCCGTATTGATTATAGACACTCGTCTGTGTTCTTTCGACATTCGTTTGTGTTTGATCCCTTTTGCTTCTTACCCGTCTGTATTGATTTTAGACACTCGTCTGTGTTATTTCGACACTCATCTGTGTTCGATCTCTTTTCCTTCAATACTCGTCCGTATTTATTTTAGACACTCGTCTTTGTTCTTTCGACACTCGTCCGTGTTCGATCCCTTTTCCTTCGATACCCGTCTGTATTGATTTTAGACACTTGTCTGTGTTCTTTCGAAACTCGTCCGTGTTCGATCTCTTTTGCTACAATATCCGTCCGTATTGACTTTAGACACTCGTCTTTGTTCTTTTGACACTCGTCTGTGTTCGATCTCTTTTGCTTCAATACCTGTCCTTATTGATTTTAGACACTCGTCTGTATTCTTTTGACACTCGTCCGTGTTCGATCTCTTTTCCTTCGATACCCGTCCGTATTGATTTTAGACACTTGTCTGTGTTCTTTCGAAACTCGTCCGTGTTCGATCTCTTTTGCTACAATATCCGTCCGTATTGATTTTAGTCACTCGTCTTTGTTCTTTTGACACTCTTCTGTGTTCGATCTCTTTTGCTTCAATACCTGTCCTTATTGATTTTAGACACTCGTCTGTATTCTTTCGACACTCGTCCGTGTTCGATCTCTTTTGCTTCAATACACGTCCGTATTGATTATAGACACTCGTCTGTGTTCTTTCGACATTCGTTTGTGTTTGATCTCTTTTTCTTCAATACTCGTCCGTATTTATTTTAGACACTCGTCTTTGGTTTTTCGACACTCGTCCGTGTTCGATCTCTTTCCCTTCGATACCCGTCCGTATTGATTTTAGACACTTGTCTGTGTTCTTTCGAAACTCGTCCGTGTTCGATCTCTTTTGCTACAATATCCGTCCGTATTGATTTTAGACACTCGTCTTTGTTCTTTTAACACTCATCTGTGTTCGATCTCTTTTGCTTCAATACCTGTCCTTATTGATTTTAGACACTCGTCTGTATTCTTTCGACACTCGTCCGTGTTCGATCTCTTTTGCTTCAATACACGTCCGTATTGATTTTAGACACTCGTCTGTGTTCTTTCGACACTCGTCCGTGTTCGATCTATTTTGCTTCAATACTAGTCTGTATTAATTTTAGACACTCGTCTGTGTTCTTTCAATACTCATCCGTGTTCGATCTCTTTTGCTTCAATTCCCATCCGTATTGATTTTAGACACTCGCCTGTGTTATTTCGACACTCATCTGTGTTCGATCTCTTTTCCTTCAATACTCGACCGTATTTATTTTAGACACTCGTCTTTTTTCTTTCGACACTCGTCCGTGTTCGATCTCTTTTGCTTCAATTCCCGTCCGTATTGATTTTAGACACTCGTCTGTGTTATTTCGACACTCATCCGTGTTCAATCTCTTTTTCTTCAATACTCGTCCGTATTTATTTTAGACACTCGTCTTTGTTCTTTTGACACTCGTCTGTGTTCGATCTCTTTTGCTTCAATACCTATCCTTATTGATTTTAGACACTCGTCTGTATTCTTTTGACACTCGTCCGTGTTCGATCTCTTTTCCTTCGATACCCGTCCGTATTGATTTTAGACACTTGTCTGTGTTCTTTTGAAACTCGTCCGTGTTCGATCTCTTTTGCTACAATATCCGTCCGTATTGATTTTAGACACTCGTCTTTGTTCTTTTGACACTCGTCTGTGTTCGATCTCTTTTGCTTCAATTCCCATCCGTATTGATTTTAGACACTCGCCTGTGTTCTTTCGACACTCATCTGTGTTCGATCTCTTTTGCTTCAATACTCGTCCGTTTTAATTTTAGACACTCGTCTTTGTTCTTTCGACACTCGTCCGTGTTCGATCTCTTTTGCTTCAATACCCATCCGTATTGATTTTAGACACTCGTCTGTGTTCTTTCAACACTCGGCCATGTTCGATCTCTTTTGCTTCAATTCCCGTCCGTATTGATTTTAGACACTAGTCTGTGTTCTTTCGACACTCGTCCGTGTTCGATCTCTTTTTCTTCAATACCCGTCCGTATTAATTTTAGACCCTCGTCTATGTTCTTTTGACACTCGTCCGTGTTTGATCTCTTTTGCTACAATATCCGTCCGTATTGATTTTAGACGCTCGTCTTTGTTCTTTTGACACTCGTCCGTGTTCGATCTCTTTTGCTTCAATACTTGTCCGTATTTATTTTAGACACTCGTCTTTGTTCTTTCGACACTCGTCCGTGTTCGATCTCTTTTGCTTCAATACCTGTCCGTATTGATTTTAGACACTCGTCTGTGTTCTTTCGACACTCGTCCGTGTTCGATCTCTTTTGCTTCAATATCCGTCCGAATTGATTTTAGACACTCGTCTTTGTTCTTTCGACACTCGTCCGTGTTCGATCTCTTTTGCTTCAATATCCGTCCGTATTAATTTTAGATACTCGTCTGTGTTCTTCCGACACTCGTCCGTGTCCGATCTCTTTTTCTTCAATACTCGTCCGTATTGATTTTAGAAACTCGTCTAAGTTCGTTCGACACTCGTCCATGTTCGATCTCTGTAGCTTTAATACACGTCCGTATTGATTATAGACACTCGTCTGTGTTCTTTCGACATTCGTTTGTGTTTGATCCCTTTTGCTTCTATACCCGTCTGTATTGATTTTAGACACTCGTCTTTGTTCTTTCGACACTCGTCCGTGTTCGATCTCTTTTCCTTCGATACCCGTCCGTATTGATTTTAGACACTTGTCTGTGTTCTTTCGAAACTCGTCCGTGTTCGATCTCTTTTGCTACAATATCCGTCCGTATTGATTTTAGACACTCGTCTTTGTTCTTTTGACACTCGTCTGTGTTCGATCTCTTTTGCTTCAATACCCGTCCTTATTGATTTTAGACACTCGTCTGTATTCTTTCGACACTCGTCCGTGTTCAATCTCTTTTCCTTCGATACCCGTCCGTATTGATTTTAGACACTTGTCTGTGTTCTTTCGAAACTCGTCCGTGTTCGATCTCTTTTGCTACAATATCCGTCCGTATTGATTTTAGACACTCGTCTTTGTTCTTTTGACACTCGTCTGTGTTCGATCTCTTTTGCTTCAATACCTGTCCTTATTGATTTTAGACAGTCGTCTGTATTCTTTCGACACTCGTCCGTGTTCGATCTCTTTTGCTTCAATACACGTCCGTATTGATTTTAGACACTCGTCTGTGTTCTTTCGACACTCGTCCGTGTTCGATCTATTTTGCTTCAATACTAGTCTGTATTAATTTTAGACACTCGTCTGTGTTCTTTCAATACTCATCCGTGTTCGATCTCTTTTGCTTCAATTCCCATCCGTATTGATTTTAGACACTCGCCTGTGTTCTTTCGACACTCATCTGTGTTCGATCTCTTTTGCTTCAATACTCGTCCGTTTTGATTTTAGACACTCGTCTTTGTTCTTTCGACACTCGTCCGTGTTCGATCTCTTTTGCTTCAATACCCGTCCGTATTGATTTTAGACACTCGTCTGTGTTCTTTCGACACTCGTCCGTGTTCGATCTCTTTTGCTTCAATTCCCGTCCGCATTGATTTTAGACACTCGTCTGTATTCTTTTGACACTCGTCCGTGTTCGATCTCTTTTGCTTCAATACTTCTCCGTATTTATTTTAGACACTCGTCTTTGTTCTTTCGACACTCGTCCGTGTTCGATCTCTTTTGCTTCAATACCTGTCCGTATTGATTTTAGACACTCGTCTATGTTCTTTCGACACTCGTCCGTGTTCGATCTCTTTTGCTTCAATATCCGTCCGAATTGATTTTAGACACTCGTCTTTGTTCTTTCGACACTCGTCCGTGTTCGATCTCTTTTGTTCAATATCCGTCCGTATTAATTTTAGATACTCGTCTGTGTTCTTCCGACACTCGTCCGTGTCCGATCTCTTTTGCTTCAATACTCGTCCGTATTGATTTTAGAAACTCGTCTAAGTTCGTTCGACACTCGTCCATGTTCGATCTCTGTAGCTTTAATACACGTCCGTATTGATTATAGACACTCGTCTGTGTTCTTTCGACATTCGTTTGTGTTTGATCCCTTTTGCTTCTATACCCGTCTGTATTGATTTTAGACACTCGTCTTTGTTCTTTCGACACTCGTCCGTGTTCGATCCCTTTTCCTTCGATACCCGTCTGTATTGATTTTAGACACTTGTCTGTGTTCTTTCGAAACTCGTCCGTGTTCGATCTCTTTTGCTACAATATCCGTCCGTATTGACTTTAGACACTCGTCTTTGTTCTTTTGACACTCGTCTGTGTTCGATCTCTTTTGCTTCAATACCTGTCCTTATTGATTTTAGACACTCGTCTGTATTCTTTTGACACTCGTCCGTGTTCGATCTCTTTTCCTTCGATTCCCGTCCGTATTGATTTTAGACACTTGTCTGTGTTCTTTCGAAACTCGTCCGTGTTCGATCTCTTTTGCTACAATATCCGTCCGTATTGATTTTAGTCACTCGTCTTTGTTCTTTTGACACTCTTCTGTGTTCGATCTCTTTTGCTTCAATACCTGTCCTTATTGATTTTAGACACTCGTCTGTATTCTTTCGACACTCGTCCGTGTTCGATCTCTTTTGCTTCAATACACGTCCGTATTGATTATAGACACTCGTCTGTGTTCTTTCGACATTCGTTTGTGTTTGATCTCTTTTTCTTCAATACTCGTCCGTATTTATTTTAGACACTCGTCTTTGGTTTTTCGACACTCGTCCGTGTTCGATCTCTTTCCCTTCGATACCCGTCCGTATTGATTTTAGACACTTGTCTGTGTTCTTTCGAAACTCGTCCGTGTTCGATCTCTTTTGCTACAATATCCGTCCGTATTGATTTTAGACACTCGTCTTTGTTCTTTTAACACTCATCTGTGTTCGATATCTTTTGCTTCAATACCTGTCCTTATTGATTTTAGACACTCGTCTGTATTCTTTCGACACTCGTCCGTGTTCGATCTCTTTTGCTTCAATACACGTCCGTATTGATTTTAGACACCTGTCTTTGTTCTTTCGACACTCGTCCGTGTTCGATCTCTTTTGCTTCAATACCCGTCCGTATTGATTTTAGACACTCGTCTGTGTTCTTTCGACACTCATCCGTGTTCGATCTCTTTTACTTCAATTCCCGTCCGAATTGATTTTAGACACTCGTCTGTATTCTTTTGACACTCGACCGTGTTCGATCTCTTTTGCTTCAATATCCATCCGTATTAATTTTAGATACTCGTCTGTGTTCTTCCGACACTCGTCCGTGTCCGATCTCTTTTGCTTCAATACTCGTCCGTATTGATTTTAGAAACTCGTCTAAGTTCGTTCGACACTCGTCCATGTTCGATCTCTGTAGCTTCAATACACGTCCGTATTGATTATAGACACTCGTCTGTGTTCTTTCGACATTCGTTTGTGTTTGATCTCTTTTTCTTCAATACTCGTCCGTATTTATTTTAGACACTACTCTTTGGTCTTTCGACACTCGTCCGTGTTCGATCTCTTTCCCTTCGATACCCGTCCGTATTGAGTTTAGACACTTGTCTGTGTTCTTTCGAAACTCGTCCGTGTTCGATCTCTTTTGCTACAATATCCGTCCGTATTGATTTTAGACACTCGTCTTTGTTCTTTTAACACTCGTCTGTGTTCGATCTCTTTTGCTTCAATACCTGTCCTTATTTATTTTTGACACTCGTCTGTATTCTTTCGACACTCGTCCGTGTTCGATCTCTTTTGCTTCAATACACGTCCGTATTGATTTTAGACACTCGTCTGTGTTCTTTCGACACTCGTCCGTGTTCGATCTATTTTGCTTCAATACTAGTCTATATTAATTTTAGACACTCGTCTGTGTTCTTTCAACACTCATCCGTGTTGGATCTCTTTTGCTTCAATTCCCATCCTTATTGATTTTGGACACTCACCTGTGTTCTTTCGACACTCATCTGTGTTCGATCTCTTTTGCTTCAATACTCGTCCGTTTTGATTTTAGACACTCGTCTTTGTTCTTTCGACACTCGTCCGTGTTCGATCTCTTTTGCTTCAATACCCGTCCGTATTGATTTTAGACACTCGTCTGTGTTCTTTCGACACTCGTCCGTGTTCGATCTCTTTTGCTTCAATTCCCGTCCACATTAATTTTAGACACTCGTCTGTATTCTTTTGACACTCGTCCGTGTTCGATCTCTTTTGCTTCAATACTTCTCCGTATTTATTTTAGACACTCGTCTTTGTTCTTTCGACACTCGTCCGTGTTCGATCTCTTTTGCTTCAATACCTGTCCGTATTGATTTTAGACACTCGTCTATGTTCTTTCGACACTCGTCCGTGTTCGATCTCTTTTGCTTCAATATCCGTCCGAATTGATTTTAGACACTCGTCTTTGTTCTTTCGACACTCGTCCGTGTTCGATCTCTTTTGCTTCAATATCCGTCCGTATTAATTTTAGATACTCGTCTGTGTTCTTCCGACACTCGTCCGTGTCCGATCTCTTTTGCTTCAATACTCGTCCGTATTGATTTTAGAAACTCGTCTAAGTTCGTTCGACACTCGTCCATGTTCGATCTCTGTAGCTTCAATACACATCCGTATTGATTATAGACACTCGTCTGTGTTCTTTCGACATTCGTTTGTGTTTGATCCCTTTTGCTTCTATACCCGTCTGTATTGATTTTAGACACTCGTCTGTGTTATTTCGACACTCATCTGTGTTCGATCTCTTTTCCTTCAATACTCGTCCGTATTTATTTTAGACACTCGTCTTTGTTCTTTCGACACTCGTCCGTGTTCGATCTCTTTTCCTTCGATACCCGTCCGTATTGATTTTAGACACTTGTCTGTGTTCTTTCGAAACTCGTCCGTGTTCGATCTCTTTTGCTACAATATCCGTCCGTATTGATTTTAGACACTCGTCTTTGTTCTTTTGACACTCGTCTGTGTTCGATCTCTTTTGCTTCAATACTTGTCCTTATTGATTTTAGACACTCGTCTGTATTCTTTTGACACTCGTCCGTGTTCGATCTCTTTTCCTTCGATACCCGTCCGTATTGATTTTAGACACTTGTCTGTGTTCTTTCGAAACTCGTCCGTGTTCGATCTCTTTTGCTACAATATCCGTCCGTATTGATTTTAGTCACTCGTCTTTGTTCTTTTGACACTCGTCTGTGTTCGATCTCTTTTGCTTCAATACCTGTCCTTATTGATTTTAGACACTCGTCTGTATTCTTTCGACACTCGTCCGTGTTCGATCTCTTTTGCTTCAATACACGTCCGTATTGATTATAGACACTCGTCTGTGTTCTTTCGACATTCGTTTGTGTTTGATCTCTTTTTCTTCAATACTCGTCCGTATTTATTTTAGACACTCGTCTTTGGTTTTTCGACACTCGTCCGTGTTCGATCTCTTTCCCTTCGATACCCGTCCGTATTGATTTTAGACACTTGTCTGTGTTCTTTCGAAACTCGTCCGTGTTCGATCTCTTTTGCTACAATATCCGTCCGTATTGATTTTAGACACTCGTCTTTGTTCTTTTAACACTCATCTGTGTTCGATCTCTTTTGCTTCAATACCTGTCCTTATTGATTTTAGACACTCGTCTGTATTCTTTCGACACTCGTCCGTGTTCGATCTCTTTTGCTTCAATACACGTCCGTATTGATTTTAGACACTCGTCTTTGTTCTTTCGACACTCGTCCGTGTTTGTTCTCTTTTGCTTCAATACCCGTCCGTATTGATTTTAGACACTCGTCTGTGTTCTTTCGACACTCGTCCGTGTTCGATCTCTTTTACTTCAATTCCCGTCCGAATTGATTTTAGACACTCGTCTGTATTCTTTTGACACTCGACCGTGTTCGATCTCTTTTGCTTCAATATCCGTCCGTATTAATTTTAGATACTCGTCTGTGTTCTTCCGACACTCGTCCGTGTCCGATCTCTTTTGCTTCAATACTCGTCCGTATTGATTTTAGAAACTCGTCTAAGTTCGTTCGACACTCGTCCATGTTCGATCTCTGTAGCTTCAATACACGTCCGTATTGATTATAGACACTCGTCTGTGTTCTTTCGACATTCGTTTGTGTTTGATCTCTTTTTCTTCAATACTCGTCCGTATTTATTTTAGACACTCATCTTTGGTCTTTCGACACTCGTCCGTGTTCGATCTCTTTCCCTTCGATACCCGTCCGTATTGATTTTAGACACTTGTCTGTGTTCTTTCGAAACTCGTCCGTGTTCGATCTCTTTTGCTACAATATCCGTCCGTATTGATTTTAGACACTCGTCTTTGTTCTTTCAACACTCATCCGTGTTGGATCTCTTTTGCTTCAATTCCCATCCGTATTGATTTTGGACACTCACCTGTGTTCTTTCGACACTCATCTGTGTTCGATCTCTTTTGCTTCAATACTCGTCCGTTTTGATTTTAGACACTCGTCTTTGTTCTTTCGACACTCGTCCGTGTTCGATCTCTTTTGCTTCAATACCCGTCCGTATTGATTTTAGACACTCGTCTGTGTTCTTTCGACACTCGTCCGTGTTCGATCTCTTTTGCTTCAATTCCCGTCCACATTGATTTTAGACACTCGTCTGTATTCTTTTGACACTCGTCCGTGTTCGATCTCTTTTGCTTCAATACTTCTCCGTATTTATTTTAGACACTCGTCTTTGTTCTTTCGACACTCGTCCGTGTTCGATCTCTTTTGCTTCAATACCTGTCCGTATTGATTTTAGACACTCGTCTATGTTCTTTCGACACTCGTCCGTGTTCGATCTCTTTTGCTTCAATATCCGTCCGAATTGATTTTAGACACTCGTCTTTGTTCTTTCAACACTCGTCCGTGTTCGATCTCTTTTGCTTCAATATCCGTCCGTATTAATTTTAGATACTCGTCTGTGTTCTTCCGACACTCGTCCGTGTCCGATCTCTTTTGCTTCAATACTCGTCCGTATTGATTTTAGAAACTCGTCTAAGTTCGTTCGACACTCGTCCATGTTCGATCTCTGTAGCTTCAATACACATCCGTATTGATTATAAACACTCGTCTGTGTTCTTTCGACATTCGTTTGTGTTTGATCCCTTTTGCTTCTATACCCGTCTATATTGATTTTAGACACTCGTCTGTGTTATTTCGACACTCATCTGTGTTCGATCTCTTTTCCTTCAATACTCGTCCGTATTTATTTTAGACACTCGTCTTTGTTCTTTCGACACTCGTCCGTGTTCGATCTCTTTTCCTTCGATACCCGTCCGTATTGATTTTAGACACTCGTCTTTGTTCTTTTGACACTCGTCTGTGTTCGATCTCTTTTGCTTCAATACCTGTCCTTATTGATTTTAGACACTCGTCTGTATTCTTTTGACACTCGTCCGTGTTCGATCTCTTTTCCTTCGATACCCGTCCGTATTGATTTTAGACACTTGTCTGTGTTCTTTCGAAACTCGTCCGTGTTCGATCTCTTTTGCTACAATATCCGTCCGTATTGATTTTAGTCACTCGTCTTTGTTCTTTTGACACTCGTCTGTGTTCGATCTCTTTTGCTTCAATACCTGTCCTTATTGATTTTAGACACTCGTCTGTATTCTTTCGACACTCGTCCGTGTTCGATCTCTTTTGCTTCAATACACGTCCGTATTGATTATAGACACTCGTCTGTGTTCTTTCGACATTCGTTTGTGTTTGATCTCTTTTTCTTCAATACTCGTACGTATTTATTTGAGACACTCGTCTTTGGTTTTTCGACACTCGTCCGTGTTCGATCTCTTTCCCTTCGATACCCGTCCGTATTGATTTTAGACACTTGTCTGTGTTCTTTCGAAACTCGTCCGTGTTCGATCTCTTTTGCTACAATATCCGTCCGTATTGATTTTAGACACTCGTCTTTGTTCTTTTAACACTCATCTGTGTTCGATCTCTTTTGCTTCAATACCTGTCCTTATTGATTTTAGACACTCGTCTGTATTCTTTCGACACTCGTCCGTGTTCGATCTCTTTTGCTTCAATACACGTCCGTATTGATTTTAGACACTCGTCTTTGTTCTTTCGACACTCGTCCGTGTTCGATCTCTTTTGCTTCAATACCCGTCCGTATTGATTTTAGACACTCGTCTGTGTTCTTTCGACACTCGTCCGTGTTCGATCTCTTTTACTTCAATTCCCGTCTGCATTGATTTTAGACACTCGTCTATATTCTTTTGACACTCGACCGTGTTCGATCTCTTTTGCTTCAATACTTCTCCGTATTTATTTTAGACACTCGTCTTTGTTCTTTCGACACTCGTCCGTGTTCGATCTCTTTTGCTTCAATACCTGTCCGTATTGATTTTAGACACTCGTCTATGTTCTTTCGACACTCGTCCGTGTTCGATATCTTTTGCTTCAATATCCGTCCGAATTGATTTTAGACACTCGTCTTTGTTCTTTCGACACTCGTCCGTGTTCGATCTCTTTTGCTTCAATATCCGTCCGTATTAATTTTAGATACTCGTCTGTGTTCTTCCGACACTCGTCCGTGTCCGATCTCTTTTGCTTCAATACTCGTCCGTATTGATTTTAGAAACTTGTCTAAGTTCGTTCGACACTCGTCCATGTTCGATCTCTGTAGCTTCAATACACGTCCGTATTGATTATAGACACTCGTCTGTGTTCTTTCGACATTCGTTTGTGTTTGATCCCTTTTGCTTCTATACCCGTCTGTATTGATTTTAGACACTCGTCTGTGTTATTTCGACACTCATCTGTGTTCGATCTCTTTTCCTTCAATACTCGACCGTATTTATTTTAGACACTCGTCTTTGTTCTTTCGACACTCGTCCGTGTTCGATCTCTTTTCCTTCGATACCCGTCCGTATTGATTTTAGACACTTGTCTGTGTTCTTTCGAAACTCGTCCGTGTTCGATCTCTTTTGCTACAATATCCGTCCGTATTGATTTTAGACACTCGTCTTTGTTCTTTTGACACTCGTCTGTGTTCGATCTCTTTTGCTTCAATACCTGTCCTTATTGATTTTAGACACTCGTCTGTATTCTTTTGACACTCGTCCGTGTTCGATCTCTTTTCCTTCGATACCCGTCCGTATTGATTTTAGACACTTGTCTGTGTTCTTTCGAAACTCGTCCGTGTTCGATCTCTTTTGCTACAATATCCGTCCGTATTGATTTTAGTCACTCGTCTTTGTTCTTTAGACACTCGTCTGTGTTCGATCTCTTTTGCTTAAATACCTGTCCTTATTGATTTTAGACACTCGTCTGTATTCTTTCGACACTCGTCCGTGTTCGATCTCTTTTGCTTCAATACACGTCCGTATTGATTATAGACACTCGTCTGTGTTCTTTCGACATTCGTTTGTGTTTGATCTCTTTTTCTTCAATACTCGTACGTATTTATTTTAGACACTCGTCTTTGGTTTTTCGACACTCATCCGTGTTCGATCTCTTTCCCTTCGATACCCGTCCGTATTGATTTTAGACACTTGTCTGTGTTCTTTCGAAACTCGTCCGTGTTCGATCTCTTTTGCTACAATATCCGTCCGTATTGATTTTAGACACTCGTCTTTGTTCTTTTAACACTCATCTGTGTTCGATCTCTTTTGCTTCAATACCTGTCCTTATTGATTTTAGACACTCGTCTGTATTCTTTCGACACTCGTCCGTGTTCGATCTCTTTTGCTTCAATACACGTCCGTATTGATTTTAGACACTCGTCTTTGTTCTTTCGACACTCGTCCGTGTTCGATCTCTTTTGCTTCAATACCCGTCCGTATTGATTTTAGACACTCCTCTGTGTTCTTTCGACACTCATCCGTGTTCGATCTCTTTTACTTCAATTCCCGTCTGCATTGATTTTAGACACTCGTCTATATTCTTTTGACACTCGACCGTGTTCGATCTCTTTTGCTTCAATACTTCTCCAGATTTATTTTAGACACTCGTCTTTGTTCTTTCGACACTCGTCCGTGTTCGATCTCTTTTGCTTCAATACCTGTCCGTATTGATTTTAGACACTCGTCTATGTTCTTTCGACACTCGTCCGTGTTCGATCTCTTTTGCTTCAATATCCGTCCGAATTGATTTTAGACACTCGTCTTTGTTCTTTCGACACTCGTCCGTGTTCGATCTCTTTTACTTCAATTCCCGTCTGCATTGATTTTAGACACTCGTCTATATTCTTTTGACACTCGACCGTGTTCGATCTCTTTTGCTTCAATACTTCTCCGTATTTATTTTAGACACTCGTCTTTGTTCTTTCGACACTCGTCCGTGTTCGATCTCTTTTGCTTCAATACCTGTCCGTATTGATTTTAGACACTCGTCTATGTTCTTTCGACACTCGTCCGTGTTCGATATCTTTTGCTTCAATATCCGTCCGAATTGATTTTAGACACTCGTCTTTGTTCTTTCGACACTCGTCCGTGTTCGATCTCTTTTGCTTCAATATCCGTCCGTATTAATTTTAGATACTCGTCTGTGTTCTTCCGACACTCGTCCGTGTCCGATCTCTTTTGCTTCAATACTCGTCCGTATTGATTTTAGAAACTTGTCTAAGTTCGTTCGACACTCGTCCATGTTCGATCTCTGTAGCTTCAATACACGTCCGTATTGATTATAGACACTCGTCTGTGTTCTTTCGACATTCGTTTGTGTTTGATCCCTTTTGCTTCTATACCCGTCTGTATTGATTTTAGACACTCGTCTGTGTTATTTCGACACTCATCTGTGTTCGATCTCTTTTCCTTCAATACTCGTCCGTATTTATTTTAGACACTCGTCTTTGTTCTTTCGACACTCGTCCGTGTTCGATCTCTTTTCCTTCGATACCCGTCCGTATTGATTTTAGACACTTGTCTGTGTTCTTTCGAAACTCGTCCGTGTTCGATCTCTTTTGCTACAATATCCGTCCGTATTGATTTTAGACACTCGTCTTTGTTCTTTTGACACTCGTCTGTGTTCGATCTCTTTTGCTTCAATACCTGTCCTTATTGATTTTAGACACTCGTCTGTATTCTTTTGACACTCGTCCGTGTTCGATCTCTTTTCCTTCGATACCCGTCCGTATTGATTTTAGACACTTGTCTGTGTTCTTTCGAAACTCGTCCGTGTTCGATCTCTTTTGCTACAATATCCGTCCGTATTGATTTTAGTCACTCGTCTTTGTTCTTTTGACACTCGTCTGTGTTCGATCTCTTTTGCTTCAATACCTGTCCTTATTGATTTTAGACACTCGTCTGTATTCTTTCGACACTCGTCCGTGTTCGATCTCTTTTGCTTCAATACACGTCCGTATTGATTATAGACACTCGTCTGTGTTCTTTCGACATTCGTTTGTGTTTGATCTCTTTTTCTTCAATACTCGTACGTATTTATTTTAGACACTCGTCTTTGGTTTTTCGACACTCATCCATGTTCGATCTCTTTCCCTTCGATACCCGTCCGTATTGATTTTAGACACTTGTCTGTGTTCTTTCGAAACTCGTCCGTGTTCGATCTCTTTTGCTACAATATCCGTCCGTATTGATTTTAGACACTCGTCTTTGTTCTTTTGACACTCGTCTGTGTTCGATCTCTTTTGCTTCAATACCTGTCCTTATTGATTTTAGACACTCGTCTGTATTCTTTCGACACTCGTCCGTGTTCGATCTCTTTTGCTTCAATACACGTCCATATTGATTTTAGACACTCGTCTGTGTTCTTTCGACACTCGTCCGTGTTCGATCTATTTTGCTTCAATACTAGTCTGTATTAATTTTAGACACTCGTCTGTGTTCTTTCAACACTCATCCGTGTTCGATCTCTTTTGCTTCAATTCCCATCCGTATTGATTTTAGACACTCGCCTGTGTTCTTTCGACACTCGTCCGTGTTCGATCTCTTTTTCTTCAATACCCGTCCGTATTAATTTTAGACACTCGTCTATGTTCTTTTGACACTCGTCCGTGTTTGATCTCTTTTGCTTTAATATCCATCCGTATTGATTTTAGACACTCGTCTGTATTCTTTTGACAGTCGTCGGTGTTCGATATCTTTTGCTTTAATACTAGTCCGTATTGATTTTAGACACTCGTCTGTGTTCTTTCAACACTCGTCCGTGTTCGATCTCTTTTGCTTCAATACCTGTCCGTATTGATTTTAGACACTCGTCTGTGTTCTTTCAACACTCGGCCATGTTCGATCTCTTTTGCTTCAATTCCCGTCCGTATTGATTTTAGACACTCGTCTGTGTTCTTTCGACACTCATCCGTGTTCAATCTCTTTTTCTTCAATACTCGTCCGTATTTATTTTAGACACTCGTCTTTGTTCTTTCGACACTCGTCCGTGTTCGATCTCTTTCCCTTCGATACCCATCCGTATTGATTTTAGACACTTGTCTGTGTTCTTTCGAAACTCGTCCGTGTTCGATCTCTTTTGCTACAATATCTGTCCGAATTGATTTTAGACACTCGTCTTTGTTCTTTCGACACTCGTCCGTGTTCGATCTCTTTTGCTTCAATATCCGTCCGTATTAATTTTAGATACTCGTCTGTGTTCTTCCGACACTCGTCCGTGTCCGATCTCTTTTGCTTCAATACTCGTCCGTATTGATTTTAGAAACTCGTCTAAGTTCGTTCGACACTCGTCCATGTTCGATCTCTGTAGCTTCAATACACGTCCGTATTGATTTTAGACACTCGTCTTTGTTCTTTCGACACTCGTCCGTGTTCGATCTCTTTTGCTTCAATACCCGTCCGTATTGATTTTAGACACTCCTCTGTGTTCTTTCGACACTCATCCGTGTTCGATCTCTTTTACTTCAATTCCCGTCTGCATTGATTTTAGACACTCGTCTATATTCTTTTGACACTCGACCGTGTTCGATCTCTTTTGCTTCAATACTTCTCCAGATTTATTTTAGACACTCGTCTTTGTTCTTTCGACACTCGTCCGTGTTCGATCTCTTTTGCTTCAATACCTGTCCGTATTGATTTTAGACACTCGTCTATGTTCTTTCGACACTCGTCCGTGTTCGATATCTTTTGCTTCAATATCCGTCCGAATTGATTTTAGACACTCGTCTTTGTTCTTTCGACACTCGTCCGTGTTCGATCTCTTTTGCTTCAATATCCGTCCGTATTAATTTTAGATACTCGTCTGTGTTCTTCCGACACTCGTCCGTGTCCGATCTCTTTTGCTTCAATACTCGTCCGTATTGATTTTAGAAACTTGTCTAAGTTCGTTCGACACTCGTCCATGTTCGATCTCTGTAGCTTCAATACACGTCCGTATTGATTATAGACACTCGTCTGTGTTCTTTCGACATTCGTTTGTGTTTGATCCCTTTTGCTTCTATACCCGTCTGTATTGATTTTAGACACTCGTCTGTGTTATTTCGACACTCATCTGTGTTCGATCTCTTTTCCTTCAATACTCGTCCGTATTTATTTTAGACACTCGTCTTTGTTCTTTCGACACTCGTCCGTGTTCGATCTCTTTTCCTTCGATACCCGTCCGTATTGATTTTAGACACTTGTCTGTGTTCTTTCGAAACTCGTCCGTGTTCGATCTCTTTTGCTACAATATCCGTCCGTATTGATTTTAGACACTCGTCTTTGTTCTTTTGACACTCGTCTGTGTTCGATCTCTTTTGCTTCAATACCTGTCCTTATTGATTTTAGACACTCGTCTGTATTCTTTTGACACTCGTCCGTGTTCGATCTCTTTTCCTTCGATACCCGTCCGTATTGATTTTAGACACTTGTCTGTGTTCTTTCGAAACTCGTCCGTGTTCGATCTCTTTTGCTACAATATCCGTCCGTATTGATTTTAGTCACTCGTCTTTGTTCTTTTGACACTCGTCTGTGTTCGATCTCTTTTGCTTCAATACCTGTCCTTATTGATTTTAGACACTCGTCTGTATTCTTTCGACACTCGTCCGTGTTCGATCTCTTTTGCTTCAATACACGTCCGTATTGATTTTAGACACTCGTCTGTGTTCTTTCGACACTCGTCCGTGTTCGATCTATTTTGCTTCAATACTAGTCTGTATTAATTTTAGACACTCGTCTGTGTTCTTTCAACACTCATCCGTGTTCGATCTCTTTTGCTTCAATTCCAATCCGTATTGATTTTAGACACTCGCCTGTGTTCTTTCGACACTCATCTGTGTTCGATCTCTTTTGCTTCAATACTCGTCCGTTTTGATTTTAGACACTCGTCTTTGTTCTTTCGACACTCGTCCGTGTTCGATCTCTTTTGCTTCAATACCCGTCCGTATTAATTTTAGACACTCGTCTGTGTTCTTTCGACACTCGTCTGTGTTCGATCTCTCTTGCTTCAATACTCATCCGTATTGATTTTAGACACCCGTCTGTGTTCTTTCGACACTCGTCCGTGTTCGATCTCTTTTTCTTCAATACCCGTCCGTATTAATTTTAGACACTCGTCTATGTTCTTTTGACACTCGTCCGTGTTTGATCTCTTTTGCTTTAATATCCATCCGTATTGATTTTAGACACTCGTCTGTATTCTTTTGACAGTCGTCGGTGTTCGATATCTTTTGCTTTAATACTAGTCCGTATTGATTTTAGACACTCGTCTGTGTTCTTTCAACACTCGTCCGTGTTCGATCTCTTTTGCTTCAATACCTGTCCGTATTGATTTTAGACACTTGTCTGTGTTCTTTCAACACTCGGCCATGTTCGATCTCTTTTGCTTCAATTCCCGTCCGTATTGATTTTAGACACTCGTCTGTGTTCTTTCGACACTCATCCGTGTTCAATCTCTTTTTCTTCAATACTCGTCCGTATTTATTTTAGACACTCGTCTTTGTTCTTTCGACACTCGTCCGTGTTCGATCTCTTTCCCTTCGATACCCATCCGTATTGATTTTAGACACTTGTCTGTGTTCTTTCGAAACTCGTCCGTGTTCGATCTCTTTTGCTACAATATCTGTCCGAATTGATTTTAGACACTCGTCTTTGTTCTTTCGACACTCGTCCGTGTTCGATCTCTTTTGCTTCAATATCCGTCCGTATTAATTTTAGATACTCGTCTGTGTTCTTCCGACACTCGTCCGTGTCCGATCTCTTTTGCTTCAATACTCGTCCGTATTGATTTTAGAAACTCGTCTAAGTTCGTTCGACACTCGTCCATGTTCGATCTCTGTAGCTTCAATACACGTCCTTATTGATTATAGACACTCGTCTGTGTTCTTTCGACATTCGTTTGTGTTTGATCCCTTTTGCTTCTATACCCGTCTGTATTGATTTTAGACACTCGTCTGTGTTATTTCGACACTCATCCGTGTTCGATCTCTTTTCCTTCAATACTCGTCCGTATTTATTTTAGACACTCGTCTTTGTTCTTTCGACACTCGTCCGTGTTCGATCTCTTTTCCTTTTATACATGTCCGTATTGATTTTAGACACTTGTCTGTGTTCTTTCGAAACTCGTCCGTGTTCGATCTCTTTTGCTACAATATCCGTCCGTATTGATTTTAGACACTCGTCTTTGTTCTTTTGAGACTCGTCTGTGTTCGATCTCTTTTGCTTCAATACCTGTCCTTATTGATTTTAGACACTCGTCTGTATTCTTTCGACACTCGTCCGTGTTCGATCTCTTTTGCTTCAATACACGTCCATATTGATTTTAGACACTCGTCTGTGTTCTTTCGACACTCGTCCGTGTTCGATCTATTTTGCTTCAATACTAGTCTGTATTAATTTTAGACACTCGTCTGTGTTCTTTCAACACTCATCCGTGTTCGATCTCTTTTGCTTCAATTCCAATCCGTATTGATTTTAGACACTCGCCTGTGTTCTTTCGACACTCGTCCGTGTTCGATCTCTTTTTCTTCAATACCCGTCCGTATTAATTTTAGACACTCGTCTATGTTCTTTTGACACTCGTCCGTGTTTGATCTCTTTTGCTTTAATATCCATCCGTATTGATTTTAGACACTCGTCTGTATTCTTTTGACAGTCGTCGGTGTTCGATTTCTTTTGCTTTAATACTAGTCCGTATTGATTTTAGACACTCGTCTGTGTTCTTTCAACACTCGTCCGTGTTCGATCTCTTTTGCTTCAATACCTGTCCGTATTGATTTTAGACACTCGTCTGTGTTCTTTCAACACTCGGCCATGTTCGATCTCTTTTGCTTCAATTCCCGTCCGTATTGATTTTAGACACTCGTCTGTGTTCTTTCGACACTCATCCGTGTTCAATCTCTTTTTCTTCAATACTCGTCCGTATTTATTTTAGACACTCGTCTTTGTTCTTTCGACACTCGTCCGTGTTTGATCTCTTTCCCTTCGATACCCATCCGTATTGATTTTAGACACTTGTCTGTGTTCTTTCGAAACTCGTCCGTGTTCGATCTCTTTTGCTACAATATCTGTCCGAATTGATTTTAGACACTCGTCTTTGTTCTTTCGACACTCGTCCGTGTTCGATCTCTTTTGCTTCAATATCCGTCCGTATTAATTTTAGATACTCGTCTGTGTTCTTCCGACACTCGTCCGTGTCCGATCTCTTTTGCTTCAATACTCGTCCGTATTGATTTTAGAAACTCGTCTAAGTTCGTTCGACACTCGTCCATGTTCGATCTCTGTAGCTTCAATACACGTCCTTATTGATTATAGACACTCGTCTGTGTTCTTTCGACATTCGTTTGTGTTTGATCCCTTTTGCTTCTATACCCGTCTGTATTGATTTTAGACACTCGTCTGTGTTATTTCGACACTCATCCGTGTTCGATCTCTTTTCCTTCAATACTCGTCCGTATTTATTTTAGACACTCGTCTTTGTTCTTTCGACACTCGTCCGTGTTCGATCTCTTTTCCTTTTATACATGTCCGTATTGATTTTAGACACTTGTCTGTGTTCTTTCGAAACTCGTCCGTGTTCGATCTCTTTTGCTACAATATCCGTCCGTATTGATTTTAGACACTCGTCTTTGTTCTTTTGAGACTCGTCTGTGTTCGATCTCTTTTGCTTCAATACCTGTCCTTATTGATTTTAGACACTCGTCTGTATTCTTTCGACACTCGTCCGTGTTCGATCTCTTTTGCTTCAATACACGTCCATATTGATTTTAGACACTCGTCTGTGTTCTTTCGACACTCGTCCGTGTTCGATCTATTTTGCTTCAATACTAGTCTGTATTAATTTTAGACACTCGTCTGTGTTCTTTCAACACTCATCCGTGTTCGATCTCTTTTGCTTCAATTCCCATCCGTATTGATTTTAGACACTCGCCTGTGTTCTTTCGACACTCGTCCGTGTTCGATCTCTTTTTCTTCAATACCCGTCCGTATTAATTTTAGACACTCGTCTATGTTCTTTTGACACTCGTCCGTGTTTGATCTCTTTTGCTTTAATATCCATCCGTATTGATTTTAGACACTCGTCTGTATTCTTTTGACAGTCGTCGGTGTTCGATTTCTTTTGCTTTAATACTAGTCCGTATTGATTTTAGACACTCGTCTGTGTTCTTTCAACACTCGTCCGTGTTCGATCTCTTTTGCTTCAATACCTGTCCGTATTGATTTTAGACACTCGTCTGTGTTCTTTCAACACTCGGCCATGTTCGATCTCTTTTGCTTCAATTCCCGTCCGTATTGATTTTAGACACTCGTCTGTGTTCTTTCGACACTCATCCGTGTTCAATCTCTTTTTCTTCAATACTCGTCCGTATTTATTTTAGACACTCGTCTTTGTTCTTTCGACACTCGTCCGTGTTTGATCTCTTTCCCTTCGATACCCATCCGTATTGATTTTAGACACTTGTCTGTGTTCTTTCGAAACTCGTCCGTGTTCGATCTCTTTTGCTACAATATCTGTCCGAATTGATTTTAGACACTCGTCTTTGTTCTTTCGACACTCGTCCGTGTTCGATCTCTTTTGCTTCAATATCCGTCCGTATTAATTTTAGATACTCGTCTGTGTTCTTCCGACACTCGTCCGTGTCCGATCTCTTTTGCTTCAATACTCGTCCGTATTGATTTTAGAAACTCGTCTAAGTTCGTTTGAAACTCGTCCATGTTCGATCTCTGTAGCTTCAATACACGTCCTTATTGATTATAGACACTCGTCTGTGTTCTTTCGACATTCGTTTGTGTTTGATCCCTTTTGCTTCTATACCCGTCTGTATTGATTTTAGACACTCGTCTGTGTTATTTCGACACTTATCCGTGTTCGATCTCTTTTCCTTCAATACTCGTCCGTATTTATTTTAGACACTCGTCTTTGTTCTTTCGACACTCGTCCGTGTTCGATCTCTTTTCCTTTTATACATGTCCGTATTGATTTTAGACACTTGTCTGTGTTCTTTCGAAACTCGTCCGTGTTCGATCTCTTTTGCTACAATATCCGTCCGTATTGATTTTAGACACTCGTCTTTGTTCTTTTGACACTCGTCTGTGTTCGATCTCTTTTGCTTCAATACCTGTCCTTATTGATTTTAGACACTCGTCTGTATTCTTTCGACACTCGTCCGTGTTCGATCTCTTTTGCTTCAATACACGTCCATATTGATTTTAGACA
Source organism: Lathyrus tuberosus (assembly GCA_022829125.1). NCBI lineage: Eukaryota > Viridiplantae > Streptophyta > Magnoliopsida > Fabales > Fabaceae > Lathyrus > Lathyrus tuberosus. Next base: position 13,899,967 of record JALAZF010000038.1, read on the forward strand.
CTCGTCTGTGTTCTTTCGACACTCGTCCGTGTTCGATCTATTTTGCTTCAATACTAGTCTGTATTAATTTTAGACACTCGTCTGTGTTCTTTCAACACTCATCCGTGTTCGATCTCTTTTGCTTCAATTCCCATCCGTATTGATTTTAGACACTCGCCTGTGTTCTTTCGACACTCATATGTGTTCGATCTCTTTTGCTTCAATACTCGTCCGTTTTAATTTTAGACACTCGTCTTTGTTATTTCGGCACTCGTCTGTGTTCGATCTCTTTTGCTTCAATACCCATCCGTATTGATTTTAGACACTCGTCTGTGTTCTTTAAACACTCGGCCATGTTCGATCTCTTTTGCTTCAATTCCCGTCCGTATTGATTTTAGACACTCGTCTGTGTTCTTTCGACACTCGTCCGTGTTCGATCTCTTTTTCTTCAATACCCGTCTGTATTAATTTTAGACACTTGTCTTTGTTCTTTTGACACTCGTCCGTGTTCGATCTCTTTTTCTTCAATACCCGTCCGTATTAATTTTAGACACTCGTCTATGTTCTTTTGACACTCGTCCGTGTTTGATCTCTTTTGCTTTAATATCCATCCGTATTGATTTTAGACACTCGTCTGTATTCTTTTGACAGTCGTCGGTGTTCGATATCTTTTGCTTTAATACTAGTCCGTATTGATTTTAGACACTCGTCTGTGTTCTTTCAACACTCGTCCGTGTTCGATCTCTTTTGCTTCAATACCTGTCCGTATTGATTTTAGACACTCGTCTGTGTTCTTTCAACACTCGGCCATGTTCGATCTCTTTTGCTTCAATTCCCGTCCGTATTGATTTTAGACACTCGTCTGTGTTCTTTCGACACTCATCCGTGTTCAATCTCTTTTTCTTCAATACTCGTCCGTATTTATTTTAGACACTCGTCTTTGTTCTTTCGACACTCGTCCGTGTTCGATCTCTTTTGCTTCAATTCCCATCCGTATTGATTTTAGACACTCGCCTGTGTTCTTTCGACACTCATATGTGTTCGATCTCTTTTGCTTCAATACTCGTCCGTTTTAATTTTAGACACTCGTCTTTGTTCTTTCGGCACTCGTCTGTGTTCGATCTCTTTTGCTTCAATACCCATCCGTATTGATTTTAGACACTCGTCTGTGTTCTTTAAACACTCGGCCATGTTCGATCTCTTTTGCTTCAATTCCCGTCCGTATTGATTTTAGACACTCGTCTGTGTTCTTTCGACACTCGTCCGTGTTCGATCTCTTTTTCTTCAATACCCGTCCGTATTGATTTTAGACACTCGTCTTTGTTCTTTTGAGACTCGTCTGTGTTCGATCTCTTTTGCTTCAATACCTGTCCTTATTGATTTTAGACACTCGTCTGTATTCTTTCGACACTCGTCCGTGTTCGATCTCTTTTGCTTCAATACACGTCCATATTGATTTTAGACACTCGTCTGTGTTCTTTCGACACTCGTCCGTGTTCGATCTATTTTGCTTCAATACTAGTCTGTATTAATTTTAGACACTCGTCTGTGTTCTTTCAACACTCATCCGTGTTCGATCTCTTTTGCTTCAATTCCCATCCGTATTGATTTTAGACACTCGCCTGTGTTCTTTCGACACTCGTCCGTGTTCGATCTCTTTTTCTTCAATACCCGTCCGTATTAATTTTAGACACTCGTCTATGTTCTTTTGACACTCGTCCGTGTTTGATCTCTTTTGCTTTAATATCCATCCGTATTGATTTTAGACACTCGTCTGTATTCTTTTGACAGTCGTCGGTGTTCGATATCTTTTGCTTTAATACTAGTCCGTATTGATTTTAGACACTCGTCTGTGTTCTTTCAACACTCGTCCGTGTTCGATCTCTTTTGCTTCAATACCTGTCCGTATTGATTTTAGACACTCGTCTGTGTTCTTTCAACACTCGGCCATGTTCGATCTCTTTTGCTTCAATTCCCGTCCGTATTGATTTTAGACACTCGTCTGTGTTCTTTCGACACTCATCCGTGTTCAATCTCTTTTTCTTCAATACTCGTCCGTATTTATTTTAGACACTCGTCTTTGTTCTTTCGACACTCGTCCGTGTTCGATCTCTTTCCCTTCGATACCCATCCGTATTGATTTTAGACACTTGTCTGTGTTCTTTCGAAACTCGTCCGTGTTCGATCTCTTTTGCTACAATATCTGTCCGAATTGATTTTAGACACTCGTCTTTGTTCTTTCGACACTCGTCCGTGTTCGATCTCTTTTGCTTCAATATCCGTCCGTATTAATTTTAGATACTCGTCTGTGTTCTTCCGACACTCGTCCGTGTCCGATCTCTTTTGCTTCAATACTCGTCCGTATTGATTTTAGAAACTCGTCTAAGTTCGTTCGACACTCGTCCATGTTCGATCTCTGTAGCTTCAATACACGTCCTTATTGATTATAGACACTCGTCTGTGTTCTTTCGACATTCGTTTGTGTTTGATCCCTTTTGCTTCTATACCCGTCTGTATTGATTTTAGACACTCGTCTGTGTTATTTCGACACTCATCCGTGTTCGATCTCTTTTCCTTCAATACTCGTCCGTATTTATTTTAGACACTCGTCTTTGTTCTTTCGACACTCGTCCGTGTTCGATCTCTTTTCCTTTTATACATGTCCGTATTGATTTTAGACACTTGTCTGTGTTCTTTCGAAACTCGTCCGTGTTCGATCTCTTTTGCTACAATATCCGTCCGTATTGATTTTAGACACTCGTCTTTGTTCTTTTGACACTCGTCTGTGTTCGATCTCTTTTGCTTCAATACCTGTCCTTATTGATTTTAGACACTCGTCTGTATTCTTTCGACACTCGTCCGTGTTCGATCTCTTTTGCTTCAATACACGTCCATATTGATTTTAGACACTCGTCTGTGTTTTTTCGACACTCGTCCGTGTTCGATCTATTTTGCTTCAATACTAGTCTGTATTAATTTTAGACACTCGTCTGTGTTCTTTCAACACTCATCCGTGTTCGATCTCTTTTGCTTCAATTCCCATCCGTATTGATTTTAGACACTCGCCTGTGTTCTTTCGACACTCGTCCGTGTTCGATCTCTTTTTCTTCAATACCCGTCCGTATTAATTTTAGACACTCGTCTATGTTCTTTTGACACTCGTCCGTGTTTGATCTCTTTTGCTTTAATGTCCATCCGTATTGATTTTAGACACTCGTCTGTATTCTTTTGACAGTCGTCGGTGTTCGATATCTTTTGCTTTAATACTAGTCCGTATTGATTTTAGACACTCGTCTGTGTTCTTTCAACACTCGTCCGTGTTCGATCTCTTTTGCTTCAATACCTGTCCGTATTGATTTTAGACACTCGTCTGTGTTCTTTCAACACTCGGCCATGTTCGATCTCTTTTGCTTCAATTCCCGTCCGTATTGATTTTAGACACTCGTCTGTGTTCTTTCGACACTCATCCGTGTTCAATCTCTTTTTCTTCAATACTCGTCCGTATTTATTTTAGACACTCGTCTTTGTTCTTTCGACACTCGTCCGTGTTCGATCTCTTTCCCTTCGATACCCATCCGTATTGATTTTAGACACTTGTCTGTGTTCTTTCGAAACTCGTCCGTGTTCGATCTCTTTTGCTACAATATCTGTCCGAATTGATTTTAGACACTCGTCTTTGTTCTTTCGACACTCGTCCGTGTTCGATCTCTTTTGCTTCAATATCCGTCCGTATTAATTTTAGATACTCGTCTGTGTTCTTCCGACACTCGTCCGTGTCCGATCTCTTTTGCTTCAATACTCGTCCGTATTGATTTTAGAAACTCGTCTAAGTTCGTTCGACACTCGTCCATGTTCGATCTCTGTAGCTTCAATACACGTCCTTATTGATTATAGACACTCGTCTGTGTTCTTTCGACATTCGTTTGTGTTTGATCCCTTTTGCTTCTATACCCGTCTGTATTGATTTTAGACACTCGTCTGTGTTATTTCGACACTCATTCGTGTTCGATCTCTTTTCCTTCAATACTCGTCCGTATTTATTTTAGACACTCGTCTTTGTTCTTTCGACACTCGTCCGTGTTCGATCTCTTTTCCTTTTATACATGTCCGTATTGATTTTAGACACTTGTCTGTGTTCTTTCGAAACTCGTCCGTGTTCGATCTCTTTTGCTACAATATCCGTCCGTATTGATTTTAGACACTCGTCTTTGTTCTTTTGACACTCGTCTGTGTTCGATCTCTTTTGCTTCAATACCTGTCCTTATTGATTTTAGACACTCGTCTGTATTCTTTCGACACTCGTCCGTGTTCGATCTCTTTTGCTTCAATACACGTACATATTGATTTTAGACACTCGTCTGTGTTCTTTCGACACTCGTCCGTGTTCGATCTATTTTGCTTCAATACTAGTCTGTATTAATTTTAGACACTCGTCTGTGTTCTTTCAACACTCATCCGTGTTCGATCTCTTTTGCTTCAATTCCCATCCGTATTGATTTTAGACACTCGCCTGTGTTCTTTCGACACTCGTCCGTGTTCGATCTCTTTTTCTTCAATACCCGTCCGTATTAATTTTAGACACTCGTCTATGTTCTTTTGACACTCGTCCGTGTTTGATCTCTTTTGCTTTAATATCCATCCGTATTGATTTTAGACACTCGTCTGTATTCTTTTGACAGTCGTCGGTGTTCGATATCTTTTGCTTTAATACTAGTCCGTATTGATTTTAGACACTCGTCTGTGTTCTTTCAACACTCGTCCGTGTTCGATCTCTTTTGCTTCAATACCTGTCCGTATTGATTTTAGACACTCGTCTGTGTTCTTTCAACACTCGGCCATGTTCGATCTCTTTTGCTTCAATTCCCGTCCGTATTGATTTTAGACACTCGTCTGTGTTCTTTCGACACTCATCCGTGTTCAATCTCTTTTTCTTCAATACTCGTCCGTATTTATTTTAGACACTCGTCTTTGTTCTTTCGACACTCGTCCGTGTTTGATCTCTTTCCCTTCGATACCCATCCGTATTGATTTTAGACACTTGTCTGTGTTCTTTCGAAACTCGTCCGTGTTCGATCTCTTTTGCTACAATATCTGTCCGAATTGATTTTAGACACTCGTCTTTGTTCTTTCGACACTCGTCCGTGTTCGATCTCTTTTGCTTCAATATCCGTCCGTATTAATTTTAGATACTCGTCTGTGTTCTTCCGACACTCGTCCGTGTCCGATCTCTTTTGCTTCAATACTCGTCCGTATTGATTTTAGAAACTCGTCTAAGTTCGTTTGAAACTCGTCCATGTTCGATCTCTGTAGCTTCAATACACGTCCTTATTGATTATAGACACTCGTCTGTGTTCTTTCGACATTCGTTTGTGTTTGATCCCTTTTGCTTCTATACCCGTCTGTATTGATTTTAGACACTCGTCTGTGTTATTTCGACACTCATCCGTGTTCGATCTCTTTTCCTTCAATACTCGTCCGTATTTATTTTAGACACTCGTCTTTGTTCTTTCGACACTCGTCCGTGTTCGATCTCTTTTCCTTTTATACATGTCCATATTGATTTTAGACACTTGTCTGTGTTCTTTCGAAACTCGTCTGTGTTCGATCTCTTTTGCTACAATATTCGTCCGTATTGATTTTAGACACTCGTCTTTGTTCTTTTGACACTCGTCTGTGTTCGATCTCTTTTGCTTCAATACCTGTCCTTATTGATTTTAGACACTCGTCTGTATTCTTTCGACACTCGTCCGTGTTCGATCTCTTTTGCTTCAATACACGTCCATATTGATTTTAGACACTCGTCTGTGTTCTTTCGACACTCGTCCGTGTTCGATCTATTTTGCTTCAATACTAGTCTGTATTAATTTTAGACACTCGTCTGTGTTCTTTCAACACTCATCCGTGTTCGATCTCTTTTGCTTCAATTCCCATCCGTATTGATTTTAGACACTCGCCTGTGTTCTTTCGACACTCATATGTGTTCGATCTCTTTTGCTTCAATACTCGTCCGTTTTAATTTTAGACACTCGTCTTTGTTCTTTCGACACTCGTCTGTGTTCGATCTCTTTTGCTTCAATACCCATCCGTATTGATTTTAGACACTCGTCTGTGTTCTTTAAACACTCGGCCATGTTCGATCTCTTTTGCTTCAATTCCCGTCCGTATTGATTTTAGACACTCGTCTGTGTTCTTTCGACACTCGTCCGTGTTCGATCTCTTTTTCTTCAATACCCGTCTGTATTAATTTTAGACACTTTTCTTTGTTCTTTTGACACTCGTCCGTGTTCGATCTCTTTTTCTTCAATACCCGTCCGTATTAATTTTAGACACTCGTCTATGTTCTTTTGACACTCGTCCGTGTTTGATCTCTTTTGCTTTAATATCCATCCGTATTGATTTTAGACACTCGTCTGTATTCTTTTGACAGTCGTCGGTGTTCGATATCTTTTGCTTTAATACTAGTCCGTATTGATTTTAGACACTCGTCTGTGTTCTTTCAACACTCGTCCGTGTTCGATCTCTTTTGCTTCAATACCTGTCCGTATTGATTTTAGACACTCGTCTGTGTTCTTTCAACACTCGTCCATGTTCGATCTCTTTTGCTTCAATTCCCGTCCGTATTGATTTTAGACACTCGTCTGTGTTCTTTCGACACTCATCCGTGTTCAATCTCTTTTTCTTCAATACTCGTCCGTATTTATTTTAGACACTCGTCTTTGTTCTTTCGACACTCGTCCGTGTTCGATCTCTTTCCCTTCGATACCCATCCGTATTGATTTTAGACACTTGTCTGTGTTCTTTTGAAACTCGTCCGTGTTCGATCTCTTTTGCTACAATATCTGTCCGAATTGATTTTAGACACTCGTCTTTGTTCTTTCGACACTCGTCCGTGTTCGATCTCTTTTGCTTCAATATCCGTCCGTATTAATTTTAGATACTCGTCTGTGTTCTTCCGACACTCGTCCGTGTCCGATCTCTTTTGCTTCAATACTCGTCCGTATTGATTTTAGAAACTCGTCTAAGTTCGTTTGAAACTCGTCCATGTTCGATCTCTGTAGCTTCAATACACGTCCTTATTGATTATAGACACTCGTCTGTGTTCTTTCGACATTCGTTTGTGTTTGATCCCTTTTGCTTCTATACCCGTCTGTATTGATTTTAGACACTCGTCTGTGTTATTTCGACACTCATCCGTGTTCGATCTCTTTTCCTTCAATACTCGTCCGTATTTATTTTAGACACTCGTCTTTGTTCTTTCGACACTCGTCCGTGTTCGATCTCTTTTCCTTTTATACATGTCCGTATTGATTTTAGACACTTGTCTGTGTTCTTTCGAAACTCGTCTGTGTTCGATCTCTTTTGCTACAATATCCGTCCGTATTGATTTTAGACACTCGTCTTTGTTCTTTTGACACTCGTCTGTGTTCGATCTCTTTTGCTTCAATACCTGTCCTTATTGATTTTAGACACTCGTCTGTATTCTTTCGACACTCGTCCGTGTTCGATCTCTTTTGCTTCAATACACGTCCATATTGATTTTAGACACTCGTCTGTGTTCTTTCGACACTCGTCCGTGTTCGATCTATTTTGCTTCAATACTAGTCTGTATTAATTTTAGACACTCGTCTGTGTTCTTTCAACACTCATCCGTGTTCGATCTCTTTTGCTTCAATTCCCATCCGTATTGATTTTAGACACTCGCCTGTGTTCTTTCGACACTCATATGTGTTCGATCTCTTTTGCTTCAATACTCGTCCGTTTTAATTTTAGACACTCGTCTTTGTTCTTTCGACACTCGTCTGTGTTCGATCTCTTTTGCTTCAATACCCATCCGTATTGATTTTAGACACTCGTCTGTGTTCTTTAAACACTCGGCCATGTTCGATCTCTTTTGCTTCAATTCCCGTCCGTATTGATTTTAGACACTCGTCTGTGTTCTTTCGACACTCGTCCGTGTTCGATCTCTTTTTCTTCAATACCCGTCTGTATTAATTTTAGACACTTTTCTTTGTTCTTTTGACACTCGTCCGTGTTCGATCTCTTTTTCTTCAATACCCGTCCGTATTAATTTTAGACACTCGTCTATGTTCTTTTGACACTCGTCCGTGTTTGATCTCTTTTGCTTTAATATCCATCCGTATTGATTTTAGACACTCGTCTGTATTCTTTTGACAGTCGTCGGTGTTCGATATCTTTTGCTTTAATACTAGTCCGTATTGATTTTAGACACTCGTCTGTGTTCTTTCAACACTCGTCCGTGTTCGATCTCTTTTGCTTCAATACCTGTCCGTATTGATTTTAGACACTCGTCTGTGTTCTTTCAACACTCGTCCATGTTCGATCTCTTTTGCTTCAATTCCCGTCCGTATTGATTTTAGACACTCGTCTGTGTTCTTTCGACACTCATCCGTGTTCAATCTCTTTTTCTTCAATACTCGTCCGTATTTATTTTAGACACTCGTCTTTGTTCTTTCGACACTCGTCCGTGTTCGATCTCTTTCCCTTCGATACCCATCCGTATTGATTTTAGACACTTGTCTGTGTTCTTTTGAAACTCGTCCGTGTTCGATCTCTTTTGCTACAATATCTGTCCGAATTGATTTTAGACACTCGTCTTTGTTCTTTCGACACTCGTCCGTGTTCGATCTCTTTTGCTTCAATATCCGTCCGTATTAATTTTAGATACTCGTCTGTGTTCTTCCGACACTCGTCCGTGTCCAATCTCTTTTGCTTCAATACTCGTCCGTATTGATTTTAGAAACTCGTCTAAGTTCGTTCGACACTCGTCCATGTTCGATCTCTGTAGCTTCAATACACGTCCTTATTGATTATAGACACTCGTCTGTGTTCTTTCGACATTCGTTTGTGTTTGATCCCTTTTGCTTCTATACCCGTCTGTATTGATTTTAGACACTCGTCTGTGTTATTTCGACACTCATCCGTGTTCGATCTCTTTTCCTTCAATACTCGTCCGTATTTATTTTAGACACTCGTCTTTGTTCTTTCGACACTCGTCCGTGTTCGATCTCTTTTCCTTTTATACATGTCCGTATTGATTTTAGACACTTGTCTGTGTTCTTTCGAAACTCGTCCGTGTTCGATCTCTTTTGCTGCAATATCCGTCCGTATTGATTTTAGACACTCGTCTTTGTTCTTTTGACACTCGTCTGTGTTCGATCTCTTTTGCTTCAATACCTGTCCTTATTGATTTTAGACACTCGTCTGTATTCTTTCGAAACTCGTCCGTGTTCGATCTCTTTTGCTACAATATCCGTCCGTATTAATTTTAGACACTCGTCTTTGTTCTTTTGACACTCGTCTGTGTTCGATCTCTTTTGCTTCAATACCTGTCCTTATTGATTTTAGACACTCGTCTGTATTCTTTCGACACTCGTCCGTGTTCGATCTCTTTTGCTTCAATACACGTCCATATTGATTTTAGACACTCGTCTGTGTTATTTCGACACTCGTCCGTGTTCGATCTATTTTGCTTCAATACTAGTCTGTATTAATTTTAGACACTCGTCTGTGTTCTTTCAACACTCATCCGTGTTCGATCTCTTTTGCTTCAATTCCCATCCGTATTGATTTTAGACACTCGCCTGTGTTCTTTCGACACTCATCTGTGTTCGATCTCTTTTGCTTCAATACTCGTCCGTTTTAATTTTAGACACTCGTCTTTGTTCTTTCGGCACTCGTCCGTGTTCGATCTCTTTTGCTTCAATACCCATCCGTATTGATTTTAGACACTCGTCTGTGTTCTTTAAACACTCGGCCATGTTCGATCTCTTTTGCTTCAATTCCCGTCCGTATTGATTTTAGACACTCGTCTGTGTTCTTTCGACACTCGTCCGTGTTCGATCTCTTTTTCTTCAATACCCGTCTGTATTAATTTTAGACACTTGTCTTTGTTCTTTTGACACTCGTCCGTGTTCGATCTCTTTTTCTTCAATACCCGTCCGTATTAATTTTAGACACTCGTCTATGTTCTTTTGACACTCGTCCGTGTTTGATCTCTTTTGCTTTAATATCCATCCGTATTGATTTTAGACACTCGTCTGTATTCTTTTGACAGTCGTCGGTGTTCGATATCTTTTGCTTTAATACTAGTCCGTATTGATTTTAGACACTCGTCTGTGTTCTTTCAACACTCGTCCGTGTTCGATCTCTTTTGCTTCAATACCTGTCCGTATTGATTTTAGACACTCGTCTGTGTTCTTTCAACACTCGTCCATGTTCGATCTCTTTTGCTTCAATTCCCGTCCGTATTGATTTTAGACACTCGTCTGTGTTCTTTCGACACTCATCCGTGTTCAATCTCTTTTTCTTCAATACTCGTCCGTATTTATTTTAGACACTCGTCTTTGTTCTTTCGACACTCGTCCGTGTTCAATCTCTTTCCCTTCGATACCCATCCGTATTGATTTTAGACACTTGTCTGTGTTCTTTTGAAACTCGTCCGTGTTCGATCTCTTTTGCTACAATATCTGTCCGAATTGATTTTAGACACTCGTCTTTGTTCTTTCGACACTCGTCCGTGTTCGATCTCTTTTGCTTCAATATCCGTCCGTATTAATTTTAGATACTCGTCTGTGTTCTTCCGACACTCGTCCGTGTCCAATCTCTTTTGCTTCAATACTCGTCCGTATTGATTTTAGAAACTCGTCTAAGTTCGTTCGACACTCGTCCATGTTCGATCTCTGTAGCTTCAATACACGTCCTTATTGATTATAGACACTCGTCTGTGTTCTTTCGACATTCGTTTGTGTTTGATCCCTTTTGCTTCTATACCCGTCTGTATTGATTTTAGACACTCGTCTGTGTTATTTCGACACTCATCCGTGTTCGATCTCTTTTCCTTCAATACTCGTCCGTATTTATTTTAGACACTCGTCTTTGTTCTTTCGACACTCGTCCGTGTTCGATCTCTTTTCCTTTTATACATGTCCGTATTGATTTTAGACACTTGTCTGTGTTCTTTCGAAACTCGTCCGTGTTCGATCTCTTTTGCTGCAATATCCGTCCGTATTGATTTTAGACACTCGTCTTTGTTCTTTTGACACTCGTCTGTGTTCGATCTCTTTTGCTTCAATACCTGTCCTTATTGATTTTAGACACTCGTCTGTATTCTTTCGAAACTCGTCCGTGTTCGATCTCTTTTGCTACAATATCCGTCCGTATTAATTTTAGACACTCGTCTTTGTTCTTTTGACACTCGTCTGTGTTCGATCTCTTTTGCTTCAATACCTGTCCTTATTGATTTTAGACACTCGTCTGTATTCTTTCGACACTCGTCCGTGTTCGATCTCTTTTGCTTCAATACACGTCCATATTGATTTTAGACACTCGTCTGTGTTCTTTCGACACTCGTCCGTGTTCGATCTATTTTTCTTCAATACTAGTCTGTATTAATTTTAGACACTCGTCTGTGTTCTTTCAACACTCATCCGTGTTCGATCTCTTTTGCTTCAATTCCCATCCGTATTGATTTTAGACACTCGCCTGTGTTCTTTCGACACTCATCTGTGTTCGATCTCTTTTGCTTCAATACTCGTCCGTTTTAATTTTAGACACTCGTCTTTGTTCTTTCGGCACTCGTCCGTGTTCGATCTCTTTTGCTTCAATACCCATCCGTATTGATTTTAGACACTCGTCTGTGTTCTTTAAACACTCGGCCATGTTCGATCTCTTTTGCTTCAATTCCCGTCCGTATTGATTTTAGACACTCGTCTGTGTTCTTTCGACACTCGTCCGTGTTCGATCTCTTTTTCTTCAATACCCGTCCGTATTAATTTTAGACACTTGTCTTTGTTCTTTTGACACTCGTCCGTGTTCGATCTCTTTTTCTTCAATACCCGTCCGTATTAATTTTAGACACTCGTTTATGTTCTTTTGACACTCGTCCGTGTTTGATCTCTTTTGCTTTAATATCCATCCGTATTGATTTTAGACACTCGTCTGTATTCTTTTGACAGTCGTCGGTGTTCGATATCTTTTGCTTTAATACTAGTCCGTATTGATTTTAGACACTCGTCTGTGTTCTTTCAACACTCGTCCGTGTTCGATCTCTTTTGCTTCAATACCTGTCCGTATTGATTTTAGACACTCGTCTGTGTTCTTTCAACACTCGGCCATGTTCGATCTCTTTTGCTTCAATTCCCGTCCGTATTAATTTTAGACACTCGTCTGTGTTCTTTCGACACTCATCCGTGTTCAATCTCTTTTTCTTCAATACTCGTCCGTATTTATTTTAGACACTCGTCTTTGTTCTTTCGACACTCGTCCGTGTTCGATCTCTTTCCCTTCGATACCCATCCGTATTGATTTTAGACACTTGTCTGTGTTCTTTCGAAACTCGTCCGTGTTCGATCTCTTTTGCTACAATATCTGTCCGAATTGATTTTAGACACTCGTCTTTGTTCTTTCGACACTCGTCCGTGTTCGATCTCTTTTGCTTCAATATCCGTCCGTATTAATTTTAGATACTCGTCTGTGTTCTTCCGACACTCGTCCGTGTCCGATCTCTTTTCCTTCAATACTCGTCCGTATTTATTTTAGACACTCGTCTTTGTTCTTTCGACACTCGTCCGTGTTCGATCTCTTTTCCTTTTATACATGTCCGTATTGATTTTAGACACTTGTCTGTGTTCTTTCGAAACTCGTCCGTGTTCGATCTCTTTTGCTGCAATATCCGTCCGTATTGATTTTAGACACTCGTCTTTGTTCTTTTGACACTCGTCTGTGTTCGATCTCTTTTGCTTCAATACCTGTCCTTATTGATTTTAGACACTCGTCTGTATTCTTTCGAAACTCGTCCGTGTTCGATCTCTTTTGCTACAATATCCGTCCGTATTAATTTTAGACACTCGTCTTTGTTCTTTTGACACTCGTCTGTGTTCGATCTCTTTTGCTTCAATACCTGTCCTTATTGATTTTAGACACTCGTCTGTATTCTTTCGACACTCGTCCGTGTTCGATCTCTTTTGCTTCAATACACGTCCATATTGATTTTAGACACTCGTCTGTGTTCTTTCGACACTCGTCCGTGTTCGATCTATTTTTCTTCAATACTAGTCTGTATTAATTTTAGACACTCGTCTGTGTTCTTTCAACACTCATCCGTGTTCGATCTCTTTTGCTTCAATTCCCATCCGTATTGATTTTAGACACTCGCCTGTGTTCTTTCGACACTCATCTGTGTTCGATCTCTTTTGCTTCAATACTCGTCCGTTTTAATTTTAGACACTCGTCTTTGTTCTTTCGGCACTCGTCCGTGTTCGATCTCTTTTGCTTCAATACCCATCCGTATTGATTTTAGACACTCGTCTGTGTTCTTTAAACACTCGGCCATGTTCGATCTCTTTTGCTTCAATTCCCGTCCGTATTGATTTTAGACACTCGTCTGTGTTCTTTCGACACTCGTCCGTGTTCGATCTCTTTTTCTTCAATACCCGTCCGTATTAATTTTAGACACTTGTCTTTGTTCTTTTGACACTCGTCCGTGTTCGATCTCTTTTTCTTCAATACCCGTCCGTATTAATTTTAGACACTCGTTTATGTTCTTTTGACACTCGTCCGTGTTTGATCTCTTTTGCTTTAATATCCATCCGTATTGATTTTAGACACTCGTCTGTATTCTTTTGACAGTCGTCGGTGTTCGATATCTTTTGCTTTAATACTAGTCCGTATTGATTTTAGACACTCGTCTGTGTTCTTTCAACACTCGTCCGTGTTCGATCTCTTTTGCTTCAATACCTGTCCGTATTGATTTTAGACACTCGTCTGTGTTCTTTCAACACTCGGCCATGTTCGATCTCTTTTGCTTCAATTCCCGTCCGTATTAATTTTAGACACTCGTCTGTGTTCTTTCGACACTCATCCGTGTTCAATCTCTTTTTCTTCAATACTCGTCCGTATTTATTTTAGACACTCGTCTTTGTTCTTTCGACACTCGTCCGTGTTCGATCTCTTTCCCTTCGATACCCATCCGTATTGATTTTAGACACTTGTCTGTGTTCTTTCGAAACTCGTCCGTGTTCGATCTCTTTTGCTACAATATCTGTCCGAATTGATTTTAGACACTCGTCTTTGTTCTTTCGACACTCGTCCGTGTTCGATCTCTTTTGCTTCAATATCCGTCCGTATTAATTTTAGATACTCGTCTGTGTTCTTCCGACACTCGTCCGTGTCCGATCTCTTTTGCTTCAATACTCGTCCGTATTGATTTTAGAAACTCGTCTAAGTTCGTTAGACACTCGTCCATGTTCGATCTCTGTAGCTTCAATACACGTCCTTATTGATTATAGACACTCGTCTGTGTTCTTTCGACATTCGTTTGTGTTTGATCCCTTTTGCTTCTATACCCGTCTGTATTGATTTTAGACACTCGTCTGTGTTATTTCGACACTCATCCGTGTTCGATCTCTTTTCCTTCAATACTCGTCCGTATTTATTTTAGACACTCGTCTTTGTTCTTTCGACACTCGTCCGTGTTCGATCTCTTTTCCTTTTATACATGTCCGTATTGATTTTAGACACTTGTCTGTGTTCTTTCGAAACTCGTCCGTGTTCGATCTCTTTTGCTACAATATCCGTCCGTATTGATTTTAGACACTCGTCTTTGTTCTTTTGACACTCGTCTGTGTTCGATCTCTTTTGCTTCAATACCTGTCCTTATTGATTTTAGACACTCGTCTGTATTCTTTCGACACTCGTCCGTGTTCGATCTCTTTTGCTTCAATACACGTCCATATTGATTTTAGACACTCGTCTGTGTTCTTTCGACACTCGTCCGTGTTCGATCTATTTTGCTTCAATACTAGTCTGTATTAATTTTAGACACTCGTCTGTGTTCTTTCAACACTCATCCGTGTTCGATCTCTTTTGCTTCAATTCCCATCCGTATTGATTTTAGACACTCGCCTGTGTTCTTTCGACACTCGTCCGTGTTCGATCTCTTTTTCTTCAATACCCGTCCGTATTAATTTTAGACACTCGTCTATGTTCTTTTGACACTCGTCCGTGTTTGATCTCTTTTGCTTTAATATCCATCCGTATTGATTTTAGACACTCGTCTGTATTCTTTTGACAGTCGTCGGTGTTCGATATCTTTTGCTTTAATACTAGTCCGTATTGATTTTAGACACTCGTCTGTGTTCTTTCAACACTCGTCCGTGTTCGATCTCTTTTGCTTCAATACCTGTCCGTATTGATTTTAGACACTCGTCTGTGTTCTTTCAACACTCGGCCATGTTCGATCTCTTTTGCTTCAATTCCCGTCCGTATTGATTTTAGACACTCGTCTGTGTTCTTTCGACACTCGTCCGTGTTCGATCTCTTTTTCTTCAATACCCATCCGTATTAATTTTAGACACTTGTCTTTGTTCTTTTGACACTCGTCCGTGTTCGATCTCTTTCCCTTCGATACCCATCCGTATTGATTTTAGACACTTGTCTATGTTCTTTCGAAACTCGTCCGTGTTCGATCTCTTTTGCTACAATATCTGTCCGAATTGATTTTAGACACTCGTCTTTGTTCTTTCGACACTCGTCCGTGTTCGATCTCTTTTGCTTCAATATCCGTCCGTATTAATTTTAGATACTCGTCTGTGTTCTTCCGACACTCGTCCGTGTCCGATCTCTTTTGCTTCAATACTCGTCCGTATTGATTTTAGAAACTCGTCTAAGTTCGTTCGACACTCGTCCATGTTCGATCTCTGTAGCTTCAATACACGTCCTTATTGATTATAGACACTCGTCTGTGTTCTTTCGACATTCGTTTGTGTTTGATCCCTTTTGCTTCTATACCCGTCTGTATTGATTTTAGACACTCGTCTGTGTTATTTCGACACTCATCCGTGTTCGATCTCTTTTCCTTCAATACTCGTCCGTATTTATTTTAGACACTCGTCTTTGTTCTTTCGACACTCGTCCGTGTTCGATCTCTTTTCCTTTTATACATGTCCGTATTGATTTTAGACACTTGTCTGTGTTCTTTCGAAACTCGTCCGTGTTCGATCTCTTTTGCTACAATATCCGTCCGTATTGATTTTAGACACTCGTCTTTGTTCTTTTGACACTCGTCTGTGTTCGATCTCTTTTGCTTCAATACCTGTCCTTATTGATTTTAGACACTCGTCTGTATTCTTTCGACACTCGTCCGTGTTCGATCTCTTTTGCTTCAATACACGTCCATATTGATTTTAGACACTCGTCTGTGTTATTTCGACACTCGTCCGTGTTCGATCTATTTTGCTTCAATACTAGTCTGTATTAATTTTAGACACTCGCTGTGTTCTTTCAACACTCATCCGTGTTCGATCTCTTTTGCTTCAATTCCCATCCGTATTGATTTTAGACACTCGCCTGTGTTCTTTCGACACTCGTCCGTGTTCGATCTCTTTTTCTTCAATACCCGTCCGTATTAATTTTAGACACTCGTCTATGTTCTTTTGACACTCGTCCGTGTTTGATCTCTTTTGCTCTAATATCCATCCGTATTGATTTTAGACACTCGTCTGTATTCTTTTGACAGTCGTCGGTGTTCGATATCTTTTGCTTTAATACTAGTCCGTATTGATTTTAGACACTCGTCTGTGTTCTTTCAACACTCGTCCGTGTTCGATCTCTTTTGCTTCAATACCTGTCCGTATTGATTTAAGACACTCGTCTGTGTTCTTTCAACACTCGGCCATGTTCGATCTCTTTTGCTTCAATTCCCGTCCGTATTAATTTTAGACACTCGTCTGTGTTCTTTCAACACTCATCCGTGTTCGATCTCTTTTGCTTCAATTCCCATCCGTATTGATTTTAGACACTCGCCTGTGTTCTTTCGACACTCATCTGTGTTCGATCTCTTTTGCTTCAATACTCGTCCGTTTTAATTTTAGACACTCGTCTTTGTTCTTTCGGCACTCGTCCGTGTTCGATCTCTTTTGCTTCAATACCCATCCGTATTGATTTTAGACACTCGTCTGTGTTCTTTAAACACTCGGCCATGTTCGATCTCTTTTGCTTCAATTCCCGTCCGTATTGATTTTAGACACTCGTCTGTGTTCTTTCGACACTCGTCCGTGTTCGATCTCTTTTTCTTCAATACTCGTCCGTATTGATTTTAGAAACTCGTCTAAGTTCGTTCGACACTCGTCCATGTTCGATCTCTGTAGCTTCAATACACGTCCTTATTGATTATAGACACTCGTCTGTGTTCTTTCGACATTCGTTTGTGTTTGATCCCTTTTGCTTCTATACCCGTCTGTATTGATTTTAGACACTCGTCTGTGTTATTTCGACACTCATCCGTGTTCGATCTCTTTTCCTTCAATACTCGTCCGTATTTATTTTAGACACTCGTCTTTGTTCTTTCGACACTCGTCCGTGTTCGATCTCTTTTCCTTTTATACATGTCCGTATTGATTTTAGACACTTGTCTGTGTTCTTTCGAAACTCGTCCGTGTTCGATCTCTTTTGCTACAATATCCGTCCGTATTGATTTTAGACACTCGTCTTTGTTCTTTTGACACTCGTCTGTGTTCGATCTCTTTTGCTTCAATACCTGTCCTTATTGATTTTAGACACTCGTCTGTATTCTTTCGACACTCGTCCGTGTTCGATCTCTTTTGCTTCAATACACGTCCATATTGATTTTAGACACTCGTCTGTGTTCTTTCGACACTCGTCCGTGTTCGATCTATTTTGCTTCAATACTAGTCTGTATTAATTTTAGACACTCGTCTGTGTTCTTTCAACACTCATCCGTGTTCGATCTCTTTTGCTTCAATTCCCATCCGTATTGATTTTAGACACTCGCCTGTGTTCTTTCGACACTCGTCCGTGTTCGATCTCTTTTTCTTCAATACCCGTCCGTATTAATTTTAGACACTCGTCTATGTTCTTTTGACACTCGTCCGTGTTTGATCTCTTTTGCTTTAATATCCATCCGTATTGATTTTAGACACTCGTCTGTATTCTTTTGACAGTCGTCGGTGTTCGATATCTTTTGCTTTAATACTAGTCCGTATTGATTTTAGACACTCGTCTGTGTTCTTTCAACACTCGTCCGTGTTCGATCTCTTTTGCTTCAATACCTGTCCGTATTGATTTTAGACACTCGTCTGTGTTCTTTCAACACTCGGCCATGTTCGATCTCTTTTGCTTCAATTCCCGTCCGTATTGATTTTAGACACTCGTCTGTGTTCTTTCGACACTCGTCCGTGTTCGATCTCTTTTTCTTCAATACCCATCCGTATTAATTTTAGACACTTGTCTTTGTTCTTTTGACACTCGTCCGTGTTCGATCTCTTTCCCTTCGATACCCATCCGTATTGATTTTAGACACTTGTCTATGTTCTTTCGAAACTCGTCCGTGTTCGATCTCTTTTGCTACAATATCTGTCCGAATTGATTTTAGACACTCGTCTTTGTTCTTTCGACACTCGTCCGTGTTCGATCTCTTTTGCTTCAATATCCGTCCGTATTAATTTTAGATACTCGTCTGTGTTCTTCCGACACTCGTCCGTGTCCGATCTCTTTTGCTTCAATACTCGTCCGTATTGATTTTAGAAACTCGTCTAAGTTCGTTCGACACTCGTCCATGTTCGATCTCTGTAGCTTCAATACACGTCCTTATTGATTATAGACACTCGTCTGTGTTCTTTCGACATTCGTTTGTGTTTGATCCCTTTTGCTTCTATACCCGTCTGTATTGATTTTAGACACTCGTCTGTGTTATTTCGACACTCATCCGTGTTCGATCTCTTTTCCTTCAATACTCGTCCGTATTTATTTTAGACACTCGTCTTTGTTCTTTCGACACTCGTCCGTGTTCGATCTCTTTTCCTTTTATACATGTCCGTATTGATTTTAGACACTTGTCTGTGTTCTTTCGAAACTCGTCCGTGTTCGATCTCTTTTGCTACAATATCCGTCCGTATTGATTTTAGACACTCGTCTTTGTTCTTTTGACACTCGTCTGTGTTCGATCTCTTTTGCTTCAATACCTGTCCTTATTGATTTTAGACACTCGTCTGTATTCTTTCGACACTCGTCCGTGTTCGATCTCTTTTGCTTCAATACACGTCCATATTGATTTTAGACACTCGTCTGTGTTATTTCGACACTCGTCCGTGTTCGATCTATTTTGCTTCAATACTAGTCTGTATTAATTTTAGACACTCGCTGTGTTCTTTCAACACTCATCCGTGTTCGATCTCTTTTGCTTCAATTCCCATCCGTATTGATTTTAGACACTCGCCTGTGTTCTTTCGACACTCGTCCGTGTTCGATCTCTTTTTCTTCAATACCCGTCCGTATTAATTTTAGACACTCGTCTATGTTCTTTTGACACTCGTCCGTGTTTGATCTCTTTTGCTCTAATATCCATCCGTATTGATTTTAGACACTCGTCTGTATTCTTTTGACAGTCGTCGGTGTTCGATATCTTTTGCTTTAATACTAGTCCGTATTGATTTTAGACACTCGTCTGTGTTCTTTCAACACTCGTCCGTGTTCGATCTCTTTTGCTTCAATACCTGTCCGTATTGATTTAAGACACTCGTCTGTGTTCTTTCAACACTCGGCCATGTTCGATCTCTTTTGCTTCAATTCCCGTCCGTATTAATTTTAGACACTCGTCTGTGTTCTTTCAACACTCATCCGTGTTCGATCTCTTTTGCTTCAATTCCCATCCGTATTGATTTTAGACACTCGCCTGTGTTCTTTCGACACTCATCTGTGTTCGATCTCTTTTGCTTCAATACTCGTCCGTTTTAATTTTAGACACTCGTCTTTGTTCTTTCGGCACTCGTCCGTGTTCGATCTCTTTTGCTTCAATACCCATCCGTATTGATTTTAGACACTCGTCTGTGTTCTTTAAACACTCGGCCATGTTCGATCTCTTTTGCTTCAATTCCCGTCCGTATTGATTTTAGACACTCGTCTGTGTTCTTTCGACACTCGTCCGTGTTCGATCTCTTTTTCTTCAATACTCGTCCGTATTGATTTTAGAAACTCGTCTAAGTTCGTTCGACACTCGTCCATGTTCGATCTCTGTAGCTTCAATACACGTCCTTATTGATTATAGACACTCGTCTGTGTTCTTTCGACATTCGTTTGTGTTTGATCCCTTTTGCTTCTATACCCGTCTGTATTGATTTTAGACACTCGTCTGTGTTATTTCGACACTCATCCGTGTTCGATCTCTTTTCCTTCAATACTCGTCCGTATTTATTTTAGACACTCGTCTTTGTTCTTTCGACACTCGTCCGTGTTTGATCTCTTTTGCTTTAATATCCATCCGTATTGATTTTAGACACTCGTCTGTATTCTTTTGACAGTCGTCGGTGTTCGATATCTTTTGCTTTAATACTAGTCCGTATTGATTTTAGACACTCGTCTGTGTTCTTTCAACACTCGTCCGTGTTCGATCTCTTTTGCTTCAATACCTGTCCGTATTGATTTTAGACACTCGTCTGTGTTCTTTCAACACTCGGCCATGTTCGATCTCTTTTGCTTCAATTCCCGTCCGTATTAATTTTAGACACTCGTCTGTGTTCTTTCGACACTCATCCGTGTTCAATCTCTTTTTCTTCAATACTCGTCCGTATTTATTTTAGACACTCGTCTTTGTTCTTTCGACACTCGTCCGTGTTCGATCTCTTTCCCTTCGATACCCATCCGTATTGATTTTAGACACTTGTCTGTGTTCTTTCGAAACTCGTCCGTGTTCGATCTCTTTTGCTACAATATCTGTCCGAATTGATTTTAGACACTCGTCTTTGTTCTTTCGACACTCGTCCGTGTTCGATCTCTTTTGCTTCAATATCCGTCCGTATTAATTTTAGATACTCGTCTGTGTTCTTCCGACACTCGTCCGTGTCCGATCTCTTTTGCTTCAATACTCGTCCGTATTGATTTTAGAAACTCGTCTAAGTTCGTTAGACACTCGTCCATGTTCGATCTCTGTAGCTTCAATACACGTCCTTATTGATTATAGACACTCGTCTGTGTTCTTTCGACATTCGTTTGTGTTTGATCCCTTTTGCTTCTATACCCGTCTGTATTGATTTTAGACACTCGTCTGTGTTATTTCGACACTCATCCGTGTTCGATCTCTTTTCCTTCAATACTCGTCCGTATTTATTTTAGACACTCGTCTTTGTTCTTTCGACACTCGTCCGTGTTCGATCTCTTTTCCTTTTATACATGTCCGTATTGATTTTAGACACTTGTCTGTGTTCTTTCGAAACTCGTCCGTGTTCGATCTCTTTTGCTACAATATCCGTCCGTATTGATTTTAGACACTCGTCTTTGTTCTTTTGACACTCGTCTGTGTTCGATCTCTTTTGCTTCAATACCTGTCCTTATTGATTTTAGACACTCGTCTGTATTCTTTCGACACTCGTCCGTGTTCGATCTCTTTTGCTTCAATACACGTCCATATTGATTTTAGACACTCGTCTGTGTTCTTTCGACACTCGTCCGTGTTCGATCTATTTTGCTTCAATACTAGTCTGTATTAATTTTAGACACTCGTCTGTGTTCTTTCAACACTCATCCGTGTTCGATCTCTTTTGCTTCAATTCCCATCCGTATTGATTTTAGACACTCGCCTGTGTTCTTTCGACACTCGTCCGTGTTCGATCTCTTTTTCTTCAATACCCGTCCGTATTAATTTTAGACACTCGTCTATGTTCTTTTGACACTCGTCCGTGTTTGATCTCTTTTGCTTTAATATCCATCCGTATTGATTTTAGACACTCGTCTGTATTCTTTTGACAGTCGTCGGTGTTCGATATCTTTTGCTTTAATACTAGTCCGTATTGATTTTAGACACTCGTCTGTGTTCTTTCAACACTCGTCCGTGTTCGATCTCTTTTGCTTCAATACCTGTCCGTATTGATTTTAGACACTCGTCTGTGTTCTTTCAACACTCGGCCATGTTCGATCTCTTTTGCTTCAATTCCCGTCCGTATTGATTTTAGACACTCGTCTGTGTTCTTTCGACACTCGTCCGTGTTCGATCTCTTTTTCTTCAATACCCATCCGTATTAATTTTAGACACTTGTCTTTGTTCTTTTGACACTCGTCCGTGTTCGATCTCTTTCCCTTCGATACCCATCCGTATTGATTTTAGACACTTGTCTATGTTCTTTCGAAACTCGTCCGTGTTCGATCTCTTTTGCTACAATATCTGTCCGAATTGATTTTAGACACTCGTCTTTGTTCTTTCGACACTCGTCCGTGTTCGATCTCTTTTGCTTCAATATCCATCCGTATTAATTTTAGATACTCGTCTGTGTTCTTCCGACACTCGTCCGTGTCCGATCTCTTTTGCTTCAATACTCGTCCGTATTGATTTTAGAAACTCGTCTAAGTTCGTTCGACACTCGTCCATGTTCGATCTCTGTAGCTTCAATAGACGTCCTTATTGATTATAGACACTCGTCTGTGTTCTTTCGACATTCGTTTGTGTTTGATCCCTTTTGCTTCTATACCCGTCTGTATTGATTTTAGACACTCGTCTGTGTTATTTCGACACTCATCCGTGTTCGATCTCTTTTCCTTCAATACTCGTCCGTATTTATTTTAGACACTCGTCTTTGTTCTTTCGACACTCGTCCGTGTTTGATCTCTTTTGCTTTAATATCCATCCGTATTGATTTTAGACACTCGTCTGTATTCTTTTGACAGTCGTCGGTGTTCGATATCTTTTGCTTTAATACTAGTCCGTATTGATTTTAGACACTCGTCTGTGTTCTTTCAACACTCGTCCGTGTTCGATCTCTTTTGCTTCAATACCTGTCCGTATTGATTTTAGACACTCGTCTGTGTTCTTTCAACACTCGGCCATGTTCGATCTCTTTTGCTTCAATTCCCGTCCGTATTAATTTTAGACACTCGTCTGTGTTCTTTCGACACTCATCCGTGTTCAATCTCTTTTTCTTCAATACTCGTCCGTATTTATTTTAGACACTCGTCTTTGTTCTTTCGACACTCGTCCGTGTTCGATCTCTTTCCCTTCGATACCCATCCGTATTGATTTTAGACACTTGTCTGTGTTCTTTCGAAACTCGTCCGTGTTCGATCTCTTTTGCTACAATATCTGTCCGAATTGATTTTAGACACTCGTCCGTGTTCGATCTCTTTTGCTTCAATATCCGTCCGTATTAATTTTAGATACTCGTCTGTGTTCTTCCGACACTCGTCCGTGTCCGATCTCTTTTGCTTCAATACTCGTCCGTATTGATTTTAGAAACTCGTCTAAGTTCGTTAGACACTCGTCCATGTTCGATCTCTGTAGCTTCAATACACGTCCTTATTGATTATAGACACTCGTCTGTGTTCTTTCGACATTCGTTTGTGTTTGATCCCTTTTGCTTCTATACCCGTCTGTATTGATTTTAGACACTCGTCTGTGTTATTTCGACACTCATCCGTGTTCGATCTCTTTTCCTTCAATACTCGTCCGTATTTATTTTAGACACTCGTCTTTGTTCTTTCGACACTCGTCCGTGTTCGATCTCTTTTCCTTTTATACATGTCCGTATTGATTTTAGACACTTGTCTGTGTTCTTTCGAAACTCGTCCGTGTTCGATCTCTTTTGCTACAATATCCGTCCGTATTGATTTTAGACACTCGTCTTTGTTCTTTTGACACTCGTCTGTGTTCGATCTCTTTTGCTTCAATACCTGTCCTTATTGATTTTAGACACTCGTCTGTATTCTTTCGACACTCGTCCGTGTTCGATCTCTTTTGCTTCAATACACGTCCATATTGATTTTAGACACTCGTCTGTGTTCTTTCGACACTCGTCCGTGTTCGATCTATTTTGCTTCAATACTAGTCTGTATTAATTTTAGACACTCGTCTGTGTTCTTTCAACACTCATCCGTGTTCGATCTCTTTTGCTTCAATTCCCATCCGTATTGATTTTAGACACTCGCCTGTGTTCTTTCGACACTCGTCCGTGTTCGATCTCTTTTTCTTCAATACCCGTCCGTATTAATTTTAGACACTCGTCTATGTTCTTTTGACACTCGTCCGTGTTTGATCTCTTTTGCTTTAATATCCATCCGTATTGATTTTAGACACTCGTCTGTATTCTTTTGACAGTCGTCGGTGTTCGATATCTTTTGCTTTAATACTAGTCCGTATTGATTTTAGACACTCGTCTGTGTTCTTTCAACACTCGTCCGTGTTCGATCTCTTTTGCTTCAATACCTGTCCGTATTGATTTTAGACACTCGTCTGTGTTCTTTCAACACTCGGCCATGTTCGATCTCTTTTGCTTCAATTCCCGTCCGTATTGATTTTAGACACTCGTCTGTGTTCTTTCGACACTCGTCCGTGTTCGATCTCTTTTTCTTCAATACCCATCCGTATTAATTTTAGACACTTGTCTTTGTTCTTTTGACACTCGTCCGTGTTCGATCTCTTTCCCTTCGATACCCATCCGTATTGATTTTAGACACTTGTCTATGTTCTTTCGAAACTCGTCCGTGTTCGATCTCTTTTGCTACAATATCTGTCCGAATTGATTTTAGACACTCGTCTTTGTTCTTTCGACACTCGTCCGTGTTCGATCTCTTTTGCTTCAATATCCGTCCGTATTAATTTTAGATACTCGTCTGTGTTCTTCCGACACTCGTCCGTGTCCGATCTCTTTTGCTTCAATACTCGTCCGTATTGATTTTAGAAACTCGTCTAAGTTCGTTCGACACTCGTCCATGTTCGATCTCTGTAGCTTCAATACACGTCCTTATTGATTATAGACACTCGTCTGTGTTCTTTCGACATTCGTTTGTGTTTGATCCCTTTTGCTTCTATACCCGTCTGTATTGATTTTAGACACTCGTCTGTGTTATTTCGACACTCATCCGTGTTCGATCTCTTTTCCTTCAATACTCGTCCGTATTTATTTTAGACACTCGTCTTTGTTCTTTCGACACTCGTCCGTGTTCGATCTCTTTTCCTTTTATACATGTCCGTATTGATTTTAGACACTTGTCTGTGTTCTTTCGAAACTCGTCCGTGTTCGATCTCTTTTGCTACAATATCCGTCCGTATTGATTTTAGACACTCGTCTTTGTTCTTTTGACACTCGTCTGTGTTCGATCTCTTTTGCTTCAATACCTGTCCTTATTGATTTTAGACACTCGTCTGTATTCTTTCGACACTCGTCCGTGTTCGATCTCTTTTGCTTCAATACACGTCCATATTGATTTTAGACACTCGTCTGTGTTATTTCGACACTCGTCCGTGTTCGATCTATTTTGCTTCAATACTAGTCTGTATTAATTTTAGACACTCGCTGTGTTCTTTCAACACTCATCCGTGTTCGATCTCTTTTGCTTCAATTCCCATCTGTATTGATTTTAGACACTCGCCTGTGTTCTTTCGACACTCGTCCGTGTTCGATCTCTTTTTCTTCAATACCCGTCCGTATTAATTTTAGACACTCGTCTATGTTCTTTTGACACTCGTCCGTGTTTGATCTCTTTTGCTCTAATATCCATCCGTATTGATTTTAGACACTCGTCTGTATTCTTTTGACAGTCGTCGGTGTTCGATATCTTTTGCTTTAATACTAGTCCGTATTGATTTTAGACACTCGTCTGTGTTCTTTCAACACTCGTCCGTGTTCGATCTCTTTTGCTTCAATACCTGTCCGTATTGATTTAAGACACTCGTCTGTGTTCTTTCAACACTCGGCCATGTTCGATCTCTTTTGCTTCAATTCCCGTCCGTATTGATTTTAGACACTCGTCTGTGTTCTTTCGACACTCATCCGTGTTCAATCTCTTTTTCTTCAATACTCGTCTGTATTTATTTTAGACACTCGTCTTTGTTCTTTCGACACTCGTCCGTGTTCGATCTCTTTCCCTTCGATACCCATCCGTATTGATTTTAGACACTTGTTTGTGTTCTTTCGAAACTCGTCCGTGTTCTATCTCTTTTGCTACAATATCTGTCCGAATTGATTTTAGACACTCGTCTTTGTTCTTTCGACACTCGTCCGTGTTCGATCTCTTTTGCTTCAATATCCGTCCGTATTAATTTTAGATACTCGTCTGTGTTCTTCCGACACTCGTCCGTGTCCGATCTCTTTTGCTTCAATACTCGTCCGTATTGATTTTAGAAACTCGTCTAAGTTCGTTCGAAACTCGTCCATGTTCGATCTCTGTAGCTTCAATACACGTCCTTATTGATTATAGACACTCGTCTGTGTTCTTTCGACATTCGTTTGTGTTTGATCCCTTTTGCTTCTATACCCGTCTGAATTGATTTTAGACACTCGTCTGTGTTATTTCGACACTCATCCGTGTTCGATCTCTTTTCCTTCAATACTCGTCCGTATTTATTTTAGACACTCGTCTTTGTTCTTTCGACACTCGTCCGTGTTCGATCTCTTTTCCTTTTATACATGTCCGTATTGATTTTAGACACTTGTCTGTGTTCTTTCGAAACTCGTCCGTGTTCGATCTCTTTTGCTATAATATCCGTCCGTATTGATTTTAGACACTCGTCTTTGTTCTTTTGACACTCGTCTGTGTTCGATCTCTTTTGCTTCAATACCTGTCCTTATTGATTTTAGACACTCGTCTGTATTCTTTCGACACTCGTCCGTGTTCGATCTCTTTTGCTTCAATACACGTCCATATTGATTTTAGACACTCGTCTGTGTTCTTTCGACACTCGTCCGTGTTCGATCTATTTTGCTTCAATACTAGTCTGTATTAATTTTAGACACTCGTCTGTGTTCTTTCAACACTCATCCGTGTTCGATCTCTTTTGCTTCAATTCCCATCCGTATTGATTTTAGACACTCGCCTGTGTTCTTTCGACACTCATATGTGTTCGATCTCTTTTGCTTCAATACTCGTCCGTTTTAATTTTAGACACTCGTCTTTGTTCTTTCGGCACTCGTCTGTGTTCGATCTCTTTTGCTTCAATACCCATCCGTATTGATTTTAGACACTCGTCTGTGTTCTTTAAACACTCGGCCATGTTCGATCTCTTTTGCTTCAATTCCCGTCCGTATTGATTTTAGACACTCGTCTGTGTTCTTTCGACACTCGTCCGTGTTCGATCTCTTTTTCTTCAATACCCGTCTGTATTAATTTTAGACACTTGTCTTTGTTCTTTTGACACTCGTCCGTGTTCGATCTCTTTTTCTTCAATACCCGTCCGTATTAATTTTAGACACTCGTCTATGTTCTTTTGACACTCGTCCGTGTTTGATCTCTTTTGCTTTAATATCCATCCGTATTGATTTTAGACACTCGTCTGTATTCTTTTGACAGTCGTCGGTGTTCGATATCTTTTGCTTTAATACTAGTCCGTATTGATTTTAGACACTCGTCTGTGTTCTTTCAACACTCGTCCGTGTTCGATCTCTTTTGCTTCAATACCTGTCCGTATTGATTTTAGACACTCGTCTGTGTTCTTTCAACACTCGTCCATGTTCGATCTCTTTTGCTTCAATTCCCGTCCGTATTGATTTTAGACACTCGTCTGTGTTCTTTCGACACTCATCCGTGTTCAATCTCTTTTTCTTCAATACTCGTCCGTATTTATTTTAGACACTCGTCTTTGTTCTTTCGACACTCGTCCGTGTTCGATCTCTTTCCCTTCGATACCCATCCGTATTGATTTTAGACACTTGTCTGTGTTCTTTTGAAACTCGTTCGTGTTCGATCTCTTTTGCTACAATATCTGTCCGAATTGATTTTAGACACTCGTCTTTGTTCTTTCGACACTCGTCCGTGTTCGATCTCTTTTGCTTCAATATCCGTCCGTATTAATTTTAGATACTCGTCTGTGTTCTTCCGACACTCGTCCGTGTCCGATCTCTTTTACTTCAATACTCGTCCGTATTGATTTTAGAAACTCGTCTAAGTTCGTTCGACACTCGTCCATGTTCGATCTCTGTAGCTTCAATACACGTCCTTATTGATTATAGACACTCGTCTGTGTTCTTTCGACATTCGTTTGTGTTTGATCCCTTTTGCTTCTATACCCGTCTGTATTGATTTTAGACACTCGTCTGTGTTATTTCGACACTCATCCGTGTTCGATCTCTTTTCCTTCAATACTCGTCCGTATTTATTTTAGACACTCGTCTTTGTTCTTTCGACACTCGTCCGTGTTCGATCTCTTTTCCTTTTATACATGTCCGTATTGATTTTAGACACTTGTCTGTGTTCTTTCGAAACTCGTCCGTGTTCGATCTCTTTTGCTACAATATCCGTCCGTATTGATTTTAGACACTCGTCTTTGTTCTTTTGACACTCGTCTGTGTTCGATCTCTTTTGCTTCAATACCTGTCCTTATTGATTTTAGACACTCGTCTGTATTCTTTCGACACTCGTCCGTGTTCGATCTCTTTTGCTTCAATACACGTCCATATTGATTTTAGACACTCGTCTGTGTTCTTTCGACACTCGTCCGTGTTCGATCTATTTTGCTTCAATACTAGTCTGTATTAATTTTAGACACTCGTCTGTGTTCTTTCAACACTCATCCGTGTTCGATCTCTTTTGCTTCAATTCCCATCCGTATTGATTTTAGACACTCGCCTGTGTTCTTTCGACACTCATATGTGTTCGATCTCTTTTGCTTCAATACTCGTCCGTTTTAATTTTAGACACTCGTCTTTGTTCTTTCGGCACTCGTCTGTGTTCGATCTCTTTTGCTTCAATACCCATCCGTATTGATTTTAGACACTCGTCTGTGTTCTTTAAACACTCGGCCATGTTCGATCTCTTTTGCTTCAATTCCCGTCCGTATTGATTTTAGACACTCGTCTGTGTTCTTTCGACACTCGTCCGTGTTCGATCTCTTTTTCTTCAATACCCGTCTGTATTAATTTTAGACACTTGTCTTTGTTCTTTTGACACTCGTCCGTGTTCGATCTATTTTTCTTCAATACCCGTCCGTATTAATTTTAGGCACTCGTCTATGTTCTTTTGACACTCGTCCGTGTTTGATCTCTTTTGCTTTAATATCCATCCGTATTGATTTTAGACACTCGTCTGTATTCTTTTGACAGTCGTCGGTGTTCGATATCTTTTGCTTTAATACTAGTCCGTATTGATTTTAGACACTCGTCTGTGTTCTTTCAACACTCGTCCGTGTTCGATCTCTTTTGCTTCAATACCTGTCCGTATTGATTTTAGACACTCGTCTGTGTTCTTTCAACACTCGTCCATGTTCGATCTCTTTTGCTTCAATTCCCGTCCGTATTGATTTTAGACACTCGTCTGTGTTCTTTCGACACTCATCCGTGTTCAATCTCTTTTTCTTCAATACTCGTCCGTATTTATTTTAGACACTCGTCTTTGTTCTTTCGACACTCGTCCGTGTTCGATCTCTTTCCCTTCGATACCCATCCGTATTGATTTTAGACACTTGTCTGTGTTCTTTTGAAACTCGTCCGTGTTCGATCTCTTTTGCTACAATATCTGTCCGAATTGATTTTAGACACTCGTCTTTGTTCTTTCGACACTCGTCCGTGTTCGATCTCTTTTGCTTCAATATCCGTCCGTATTAATTTTAGATACTCGTCTGTGTTCTTCCGACACTCGTCCGTGTCCGATCTCTTTTGCTTCAATACTCGTCCGTATTGATTTTAGAAACTCGTCTAAGTTCGTTCGACACTCGTCCATGTTCGATCTCTGTAGCTTCAATACACGTCCTTATTGATTATAGACACTCGTCTGTGTTCTTTCGACATTCGTTTGTGTTTGATCCCTTTTGCTTCTATACCCGTCTGTATTGATTTTAGACACTCGTCTGTGTTATTTCGACACTCATCCGTGTTCGATCTCTTTTCCTTCAATACTCGTCCGTATTTATTTTAGACACTCGTCTTTGTTCTTTCGACACTCGTCCGTGTTCGATCTCTTTTCCTTTTATACATGTCCGTATTGATTTTAGACACTTGTCTGTGTTCTTTCGAAACTCGTCCGTGTTCGATCTCTTTTGCTACAATATCCGTCCGTATTGATTTTAGACACTCGTCTTTGTTCTTTTGACACTCGTCTGTGTTCGATCTCTTTTGCTTCAATACCTGTCCTTATTGATTTTAGACACTCGTCTGTATTCTTTCGACACTCGTCCGTGTTCGATCTCTTTTGCTTCAATACACGTCCATATTGATTTTAGACACTCGTCTGTGTTCTTTCGACACTCGTCCGTGTTCGATCTATTTTGCTTCAATACTAGTCTGTATTAATTTTAGACACTCGTCTGTGTTCTTTCAACACTCATCCGTGTTCGATCTCTTTTGCTTCAATTCCCATCCGTATTGATTTTAGACACTCGCCTGTGTTCTTTCGACACTCGTCCGTGTTCGATCTCTTTTTCTTCAATACCCGTCCGTATTAATTTTAGACACTCGTCTATGTTCTTTTGACACTCGTCCGTGTTTGATCTCTTTTGCTTTAATATCCATCCGTATTGATTTTAGACACTCGTCTGTATTCTTTTGACAGTCGTCGGTGTTCGATATCTTTTGCTTTAATACTAGTCCGTATTGATTTTAGACACTCGTCTGTGTTCTTTCAACACTCGTCCGTGTTCGATCTCTTTTGCTTCAATACCTGTCCGTATTGATTTTAGACACTCGTCTGTGTTCTTTCAACACTCGGCCATGTTCGATCTCTTTTGCTTCAATTCCCGTCCGTATTGATTTTAGACACTCGTCTGTGTTCTTTCGACACTCGTCCGTGTTCGATCTCTTTTTCTTCAATACCCATCCGTATTAATTTTAGACACTTGTCTTTGTTCTTTTGACACTCGTCCGTGTTCGATCTCTTTCCCTTCGATACCCATCCGTATTGATTTTAGACACTTGTCTATGTTCTTTCGAAACTCGTCCGTGTTCGATCTCTTTTGCTACAATATCTGTCCGAATTGATTTTAGACACTCGTCTTTGTTCTTTCGACACTCGTCCGTGTTCGATCTCTTTTGCTTCAATATCCGTCCGTATTAATTTTAGATACTCGTCTGTGTTCTTCCGACACTCGTCCGTGTCCGATCTCTTTTGCTTCAATACTCGTCCGTATTGATTTTAGAAACTCGTCTAAGTTCGTTCGACACTCGTCCATGTTCGATCTCTGTAGCTTCAATACACGTCCTTATTGATTATAGACACTCGTCTGTGTTCTTTCGACATTCGTTTGTGTTTGATCCCTTTTGCTTCTATACCCGTCTGTATTGATTTTAGACACTCGTCTGTGTTATTTCGACACTCATCCGTGTTCGATCTCTTTTCCTTCAATACTCGTCCGTATTTATTTTAGACACTCGTCTTTGTTCTTTCGACACTCGTCCGTGTTCGATCTCTTTTCCTTTTATACATGTCCGTATTGATTTTAGACACTTGTCTGTGTTCTTTCGAAACTCGTCCGTGTTCGATCTCTTTTGCTACAATATCCGTCCGTATTGATTTTAGACACTCGTCTTTGTTCTTTTGACACTCGTCTGTGTTCGATCTCTTTTGCTTCAATACCTGTCCTTATTGATTTTAGACACTCGTCTGTATTCTTTCGACACTCGTCCGTGTTCGATCTCTTTTGCTTCAATACACGTCCATATTGATTTTAGACACTCGTCTGTGTTATTTCGACACTCGTCCGTGTTCGATCTATTTTGCTTCAATACTAGTCTGTATTAATTTTAGACACTCGCTGTGTTCTTTCAACACTCATCCGTGTTCGATCTCTTTTGCTTCAATTCCCATCTGTATTGATTTTAGACACTCGCCTGTGTTCTTTCGACACTCGTCCGTGTTCGATCTCTTTTTCTTCAATACCCGTCCGTATTAATTTTAGACACTCGTCTATGTTCTTTTGACACTCGTCCGTGTTTGATCTCTTTTGCTCTAATATCCATCCGTATTGATTTTAGACACTCGTCTGTATTCTTTTGACAGTCGTCAGTGTTCGATATCTTTTGCTTTAATACTAGTCCGTATTGATTTTAGACACTCGTCTGTGTTCTTTCAACACTCGTCCGTGTTCGATCTCTTTTGCTTCAATACCTGTCCGTATTGATTTAAGACACTCGTCTGTGTTCTTTCAACACTCGGCCATGTTCGATCTCTTTTGCTTCAATTCCCGTCCGTATTGATTTTAGACACTCGTCTGTGTTCTTTCGACACTCATCCGTGTTCAATCTCTTTTTCTTCAATACTCGTCTGTATTTATTTTAGACACTCGTCTTTGTTCTTTCGACACTCGTCCGTGTTCGATCTCTTTCCCTTCGATACCCATCCGTATTGATTTTAGACACTTGTTTGTGTTCTTTCGAAACTCGTCCGTGTTCTATCTCTTTTGCTACAATATCTGTCCGAATTGATTTTAGACACTCGTCTTTGTTCTTTCGACACTCGTCCGTGTTCGATCTCTTTTGCTTCAATATCCGTCCGTATTAATTTTAGATACTCGTCTGTGTTCTTCCGACACTCGTCCGTGTCCGATCTCTTTTGCTTCAATACTCGTCCGTATTGATTTTAGAAACTCGTCTAAGTTCGTTCGAAACTCGTCCATGTTCGATCTCTGTAGCTTCAATACACGTCCTTATTGATTATAGACACTCGTCTGTGTTCTTTCGACATTCGTTTGTGTTTGATCCCTTTTGCTTCTATACCCGTCTGTATTGATTTTAGACACTCGTCTGTGTTATTTCGATACTCATCCGTGTTCGATCTCTTTTCCTTCAATACTCGTCCGTATTTATTTTAGACACTCGTCTTTGTTCTTTCGACACTCGTCCGTGTTCGATCTCTTTTCCTTTTATACATGTCCGTATTGATTTTAGACACTTGTCTGTGTTCTTTCGAAACTCGTCCGTGTTCGATCTCTTTTGCTATAATATCCGTCCGTATTGATTTTAGACACTCGTCTTTGTTCTTTTGACACTCGTCTGTGTTCGATCTCTTTTGCTTCAATACCTGTCCTTATTGATTTTAGACACTTGTCTGTGTTCTTTCGAAACTCGTCCGTGTTCGATCTCTTTTGCTACAATATCCGTCCGTATTGATTTTAGACACTCGTCTTTGTTCTTTTGACACTCGTCTGTGTTCGATCTCTTTTGCTTCAATACCTGTCCTTATTGATTTTAGACACTCGTCTGTATTCTTTCGACACTCGTCCGTGTTCGATCTCTTTTGCTTCAATACACGTCCATATTGATTTTAGACACTCGTCTGTGTTCTTTCGACACTCGTCCGTGTTCGATCTATTTTGCTTCAATACTAGTCTGTATTAATTTTAGACACTCGTCTGTGTTCTTTCAACACTCATCCGTGTTCGATCTCTTTTGCTTCAATTCCCATCCGTATTGATTTTAGACACTCGCCTGTGTTCTTTCGACACTCGTCCGTGTTCGATCTCTTTTTCTTCAATACCCGTCCGTATTAATTTTAGACACTCGTCTATGTTCTTTTGACACTCGTCCGTGTTTGATCTCTTTTGCTTTAATATCCATCCGTATTGATTTTAGACACTCGTCTGTATTCTTTTGACAGTCGTCGGTGTTCGATATCTTTTGCTTTAATACTA
This sequence comes from Lathyrus tuberosus, assembly GCA_022829125.1. Taxonomy (NCBI): domain Eukaryota; kingdom Viridiplantae; phylum Streptophyta; class Magnoliopsida; order Fabales; family Fabaceae; genus Lathyrus; species Lathyrus tuberosus. The sequence continues at coordinate 13,933,514 of JALAZF010000038.1, forward strand.
GTCCGTATTGATTTTAGACACTCGTCTGTGTTCTTTCAACACTCGTCCGTGTTCGATCTCTTTTGCTTCAATACCTGTCCGTATTGATTTTAGACACTCGTCTGTGTTCTTTCAACACTCGGCCATGTTCGATCTCTTTTGCTTCAATTCCCGTCCGTATTGATTTTAGACACTCGTCTGTGTTCTTTCGACACTCGTCCGTGTTCGATCTCTTTTTCTTCAATACCCATCCGTATTAATTTTAGACACTTGTCTTTGTTCTTTTGACACTCGTCCGTGTTCGATCTCTTTCCCTTCGATACCCATCCGTATTGATTTTAGACACTTGTCTATGTTCTTTCGAAACTCGTCCGTGTTCGATCTCTTTTGCTACAATATCTGTCCGAATTGATTTTAGACACTCGTCTTTGTTCTTTCGACACTCGTCCGTGTTCGATCTCTTTTGCTTCAATATCCGTCCGTATTAATTTTAGATACTCGTCTGTGTTCTTCCGACACTCGTCCGTGTCCGATCTCTTTTGCTTCAATACTCGTCCGTATTGATTTTAGAAACTCGTCTAAGTTCGTTCGACACTCGTCCATGTTCGATCTCTGTAGCTTCAATACACGTCCTTATTGATTATAGACACTCGTCTGTGTTCTTTCGACATTCGTTTGTGTTTGATCCCTTTTGCTTCTATACCCGTCTGTATTGATTTTAGACACTCGTCTGTGTTATTTCGACACTCATCCGTGTTCGATCTCTTTTCCTTCAATACTCGTCCGTATTTATTTTAGACACTCGTCTTTGTTCTTTCGACACTCGTCCGTGTTCGATCTCTTTTCCTTTTATACATGTCCGTATTGATTTTAGACACTTGTCTGTGTTCTTTCGAAACTCGTCCGTGTTCGATCTCTTTTGCTACAATATCCGTCCGTATTGATTTTAGACACTCGTCTTTGTTCTTTTGACACTCGTCTGTGTTCGATCTCTTTTGCTTCAATACCTGTCCTTATTGATTTTAGACACTCGTCTGTATTCTTTCGACACTCGTCCGTGTTCGATCTCTTTTGCTTCAATACACGTCCATATTGATTTTAGACACTCGTCTGTGTTATTTCGACACTCGTCCGTGTTCGATCTATTTTGCTTCAATACTAGTCTGTATTAATTTTAGACACTCGCTGTGTTCTTTCAACACTCATCCGTGTTCGATCTCTTTTGCTTCAATTCCCATCTGTATTGATTTTAGACACTCGCCTGTGTTCTTTCGACACTCGTCCGTGTTCGATCTCTTTTTCTTCAATACCCGTCCGTATTAATTTTAGACACTCGTCTATGTTCTTTTGACACTCGTCCGTGTTTGATCTCTTTTGCTCTAATATCCATCCGTATTGATTTTAGACACTCGTCTGTATTCTTTTGACAGTCGTCAGTGTTCGATATCTTTTGCTTTAATACTAGTCCGTATTGATTTTAGACACTCGTCTGTGTTCTTTCAACACTCGTCCGTGTTCGATCTCTTTTGCTTCAATACCTGTCCGTATTGATTTAAGACACTCGTCTGTGTTCTTTCAACACTCGGCCATGTTCGATCTCTTTTGCTTCAATTCCCGTCCGTATTGATTTTAGACACTCGTCTGTGTTCTTTCGACACTCATCCGTGTTCAATCTCTTTTTCTTCAATACTCGTCTGTATTTATTTTAGACACTCGTCTTTGTTCTTTCGACACTCGTCCGTGTTCGATCTCTTTCCCTTCGATACCCATCCGTATTGATTTTAGACACTTGTTTGTGTTCTTTCGAAACTCGTCCGTGTTCTATCTCTTTTGCTACAATATCTGTCCGAATTGATTTTAGACACTCGTCCTTGTTCTTTCGACACTCGTCCGTGTTCGATCTCTTTTGCTTCAATATCCGTCCGTATTAATTTTAGATACTCGTCTGTGTTCTTCCGACACTCGTCCGTGTCCGATCTCTTTTGCTTCAATACTCGTCCGTATTGATTTTAGAAACTCGTCTAAGTTCGTTCGAAACTCGTCCATGTTCGATCTCTGTAGCTTCAATACACGTCCTTATTGATTATAGACACTCGTCTGTGTTCTTTCGACATTCGTTTGTGTTTGATCCCTTTTGCTTCTATACCCGTCTGTATTGATTTTAGACACTCGTCTGTGTTATTTCGACACTCATCCGTGTTCGATCTCTTTTCCTTCAATACTCGTCCGTATTTATTTTAGACACTCGTCTTTGTTCTTTCGACACTCGTCCGTGTTCGATCTCTTTTCCTTTTATACATGTCCGTATTGATTTTAGACACTTGTCTGTGTTCTTTCGAAACTCGTCCGTGTTCGATCTCTTTTGCTACAATATCCGTCCGTATTGATTTTAGACACTCGTCTTTGTTCTTTTGACACTCGTCTGTGTTCGATCTCTTTTGCTTCAATACCTGTCCTTATTGATTTTAGACACTCGTCTGTATTCTTTCGACACTCGTCCGTGTTCGATCTCTTTTGCTTCAATACACGTCCATATTGATTTTAGACACTCGTCTGTGTTCTTTCGACACTCGTCCGTGTTCGATCTATTTTGCTTCAATACTAGTCTGTATTAATTTTAGACACTCGTCTGTGTTCTTTCAACACTCATCCGTGTTCGATCTCTTTTGCTTCAATTCCCATCCGTATTGATTTTAGACACTCGCCTGTGTTCTTTCGACACTCATATGTGTTCGATCTCTTTTGCTTCAATACTCGTCCGTTTTAATTTTAGACACTCGTCTTTGTTCTTTCGGCACTCGTCTGTGTTCGATCTCTTTTGCTTCAATACCCATCCGTATTGATTTTAGACACTCGTATGTGTTCTTTAAACACTCGGCCATGTTCGATCTCTTTTGCTTCAATTCCCGTCCGTATTGATTTTAGACACTCGTCTGTGTTCTTTCGACACTCGTCCGTGTTCGATCTCTTTTTCTTCAATACCCGTCTGTATTAATTTTAGACACTTGTCTTTGTTCTTTTGACACTCGTCCGTGTTCGATCTCTTTTTCTTCAATACCCGTCCGTATTAATTTTAGACACTCGTCTATGTTCTTTTGACACTCGTCCGTGTTTGATCTCTTTTGCTTTAATATCCATCCGTATTGATTTTAGACACTCGTCTGTATTCTTTTGACAGTCGTCGGTGTTCGATATCTTTTGCTTTAATACTAGTCCGTATTGATTTTAGACACTCGTCTGTGTTCTTTCAACACTCGTCCGTGTTCGATCTCTTTTGCTTCAATACCTGTCCGTATTGATTTTAGACACTCGTCTGTGTTCTTTCAACACTCGGCCATGTTCGATCTCTTTTGCTTCAATTCCCGTCCGTATTGATTTTAGACACTCGTCTGTGTTCTTTCGACACTCGTCCGTGTTCGATCTCTTTTTCTTCAATACCCATCCGTATTAATTTTAGACACTTGTCTTTGTTCTTTTGACACTCGTCCGTGTTCGATCTCTTTCCCTTCGATACCCATCCGTATTGATTTTAGACACTTGTCTATGTTCTTTCGACACTCATCCGTGTTCAATCTCTTTTTCTTCAATACTCGTCTGTATTTATTTTAGACACTCGTCTTTGTTCTTTCGACACTCGTCCGTGTTCGATCTCTTTCCCTTCGATACCCATCCGTATTGATTTTAGACACTTGTTTGTGTTCTTTCGAAACTCGTCCGTGTTCTATCTCTTTTGCTACAATATCTGTCCGAATTGATTTTAGACACTCGTCTTTGTTCTTTCGACACTCGTCCGTGTTCGATCTCTTTTGCTTCAATATCCGTCCGTATTAATTTTAGATACTCGTCTGTGTTCTTCCGACACTCGTCCGTGTCCGATCTCTTTTGCTTCAATACTCGTCCGTATTGATTTTAGAAACTCGTCTAAGTTCGTTCGAAACTCGTCCATGTTCGATCTCTGTAGCTTCAATACACGTCCTTATTGATTATAGACACTCGTCTGTGTTCTTTCGACATTCGTTTGTGTTTGATCCCTTTTGCTTCTATACCCGTCTGTATTGATTTTAGACACTCGTCTGTGTTATTTCGATACTCATCCGTGTTCGATCTCTTTTCCTTCAATACTCGTCCGTATTTATTTTAGACACTCGTCTTTGTTCTTTCGACACTCGTCCGTGTTCGATCTCTTTTCCTTTTATACATGTCCGTATTGATTTTAGACACTTGTCTGTGTTCTTTCGAAACTCGTCCGTGTTCGATCTCTTTTGCTATAATATCCGTCCGTATTGATTTTAGACACTCGTCTTTGTTCTTTTGACACTCGTCTGTGTTCGATCTCTTTTGCTTCAATACCTGTCCTTATTGATTTTAGACACTTGTCTGTGTTCTTTCGAAACTCGTCCGTGTTCGATCTCTTTTGCTACAATATCCGTCCGTATTGATTTTAGACACTCGTCTTTGTTCTTTTGACACTCGTCTGTGTTCGATCTCTTTTGCTTCAATACCTGTCCTTATTGATTTTAGACACTCGTCTGTATTCTTTCGACACTCGTCCGTGTTCGATCTCTTTTGCTTCAATACACGTCCATATTGATTTTAGACACTCGTCTGTGTTCTTTCGACACTCGTCCGTGTTCGATCTATTTTGCTTCAATACTAGTCTGTATTAATTTTAGACACTCGTCTGTGTTCTTTCAACACTCATCCGTGTTCGATCTCTTTTGCTTCAATTCCCATCCGTATTGATTTTAGACACTCGCCTGTGTTCTTTCGACACTCGTCCGTGTTCGATCTCTTTTTCTTCAATACCCGTCCGTATTAATTTTAGACACTCGTCTATGTTCTTTTGACACTCGTCCGTGTTTGATCTCTTTTGCTTTAATATCCATCCGTATTGATTTTAGACACTCGTCTGTATTCTTTTGACAGTCGTCGGTGTTCGATATCTTTTGCTTTAATACTAGTCCGTATTGATTTTAGACACTCGTCTGTGTTCTTTCAACACTCGTCCGTGTTCGATCTCTTTTGCTTCAATACCTGTCCGTATTGATTTTAGACACTCGTCTGTGTTCTTTCAACACTCGGCCATGTTCGATCTCTTTTGCTTCAATTCCCGTCCGTATTGATTTTAGACACTCGTCTGTGTTCTTTCGACACTCGTCCGTGTTCGATCTCTTTTTCTTCAATACCCATCCGTATTAATTTTAGACACTTGTCTTTGTTCTTTTGACACTCGTCCGTGTTCGATCTCTTTCCCTTCGATACCCATCCGTATTGATTTTAGACACTTGTCTATGTTCTTTCGAAACTCGTCCGTGTTCGATCTCTTTTGCTACAATATCTGTCCGAATTGATTTTAGACACTCGTCTTTGTTCTTTCGACACTCGTCCGTGTTCGATCTCTTTTGCTTCAATATCCGTCCGTATTAATTTTAGATACTCGTCTGTGTTCTTCCGACACTCGTCCGTGTCCGATCTCTTTTGCTTCAATACTCGTCCGTATTGATTTTAGAAACTCGTCTAAGTTCGTTCGACACTCGTCCATGTTCGATCTCTGTAGCTTCAATACACGTCCTTATTGATTATAGACACTCGTCTGTGTTCTTTCGACATTCGTTTGTGTTTGATCCCTTTTGCTTCTATACCCGTCTGTATTGATTTTAGACACTCGTCTGTGTTATTTCGACACTCATCCGTGTTCGATCTCTTTTCCTTCAATACTCGTCCGTATTTATTTTAGACACTCGTCTTTGTTCTTTCGACACTCGTCCGTGTTCGATCTCTTTTCCTTTTATACATGTCCGTATTGATTTTAGACACTTGTCTGTGTTCTTTCGAAACTCGTCCGTGTTCGATCTCTTTTGCTACAATATCCGTCCGTATTGATTTTAGACACTCGTCTTTGTTCTTTTGACACTCGTCTGTGTTCGATCTCTTTTGCTTCAATACCTGTCCTTATTGATTTTAGACACTCGTCTGTATTCTTTCGACACTCGTCCGTGTTCGATCTCTTTTGCTTCAATACACGTCCATATTGATTTTAGACACTCGTCTGTGTTATTTCGACACTCGTCCGTGTTCGATCTATTTTGCTTCAATACTAGTCTGTATTAATTTTAGACACTCGCTGTGTTCTTTCAACACTCATCCGTGTTCGATCTCTTTTGCTTCAATTCCCATCTGTATTGATTTTAGACACTCGCCTGTGTTCTTTCGACACTCGTCCGTGTTCGATCTCTTTTTCTTCAATACCCGTCCGTATTAATTTTAGACACTCGTCTATGTTCTTTTGACACTCGTCCGTGTTTGATCTCTTTTGCTCTAATATCCATCCGTATTGATTTTAGACACTCGTCTGTATTCTTTTGACAGTCGTCAGTGTTCGATATCTTTTGCTTTAATACTAGTCCGTATTGATTTTAGACACTCGTCTGTGTTCTTTCAACACTCGTCCGTGTTCGATCTCTTTTGCTTCAATACCTGTCCGTATTGATTTAAGACACTCGTCTGTGTTCTTTCAACACTCGGCCATGTTCGATCTCTTTTGCTTCAATTCCCGTCCGTATTGATTTTAGACACTCGTCTGTGTTCTTTCGACACTCATCCGTGTTCAATCTCTTTTTCTTCAATACTCGTCTGTATTTATTTTAGACACTCGTCTTTGTTCTTTCGACACTCGTCCGTGTTCGATCTCTTTCCCTTCGATACCCATCCGTATTGATTTTAGACACTTGTTTGTGTTCTTTCGAAACTCGTCCGTGTTCTATCTCTTTTGCTACAATATCTGTCCGAATTGATTTTAGACACTCGTCCTTGTTCTTTCGACACTCGTCCGTGTTCGATCTCTTTTGCTTCAATATCCGTCCGTATTAATTTTAGATACTCGTCTGTGTTCTTCCGACACTCGTCCGTGTCCGATCTCTTTTGCTTCAATACTCGTCCGTATTGATTTTAGAAACTCGTCTAAGTTCGTTCGAAACTCGTCCATGTTCGATCTCTGTAGCTTCAATACACGTCCTTATTGATTATAGACACTCGTCTGTGTTCTTTCGACATTCGTTTGTGTTTGATCCCTTTTGCTTCTATACCCGTCTGTATTGATTTTAGACACTCGTCTGTGTTATTTCGACACTCATCCGTGTTCGATCTCTTTTCCTTCAATACTCGTCCGTATTTATTTTAGACACTCGTCTTTGTTCTTTCGACACTCGTCCGTGTTCGATCTCTTTTCCTTTTATACATGTCCGTATTGATTTTAGACACTTGTCTGTGTTCTTTCGAAACTCGTCCGTGTTCGATCTCTTTTGCTATAATATCCGTCCGTATTGATTTTAGACACTCGTCTTTGTTCTTTTGACACTCGTCTGTGTTCGATCTCTTTTGCTTCAATACCTGTCCTTATTGATTTTAGACACTCGTCTGTATTCTTTCGACACTCGTCCGTGTTCGATCTCTTTTGCTTCAATACACGTCCATATTGATTTTAGACACTCGTCTGTGTTCTTTCGACACTCGTCCGTGTTCGATCTATTTTGCTTCAATACTAGTCTGTATTAATTTTAGACACTCGTCTGTGTTCTTTCAACACTCATCCGTGTTCGATCTCTTTTGCTTCAATTCCCATCCGTATTGATTTTAGACACTCGCCTGTGTTCTTTCGACACTCATATGTGTTCGATCTCTTTTGCTTCAATACTCGTCCGTTTTAATTTTAGACACTCGTCTTTGTTCTTTCGGCACTCGTCTGTGTTCGATCTCTTTTGCTTCAATACCCATCCGTATTGATTTTAGACACTCGTATGTGTTCTTTAAACACTCGGCCATGTTCGATCTCTTTTGCTTCAATTCCCGTCCGTATTGATTTTAGACACTCGTCTGTGTTCTTTCGACACTCGTCCGTGTTCGATCTCTTTTTCTTCAATACCCGTCTGTATTAATTTTAGACACTTGTCTTTGTTCTTTTGACACTCGTCCGTGTTCGATCTCTTTTTCTTCAATACCCGTCCGTATTAATTTTAGACACTCGTCTATGTTCTTTTGACACTCGTCCGTGTTTGATCTCTTTTGCTTTAATATCCATCCGTATTGATTTTAGACACTCGTCTGTATTCTTTTGACAGTCGTCGGTGTTCGATATCTTTTGCTTTAATACTAGTCCGTATTGATTTTAGACACTCGTCTGTGTTCTTTCAACACTCGTCCGTGTTCGATCTCTTTTGCTTCAATACCTGTCCGTATTGATTTTAGACACTCGTCTGTGTTCTTTCAACACTCGTCCATGTTCGATCTCTTTTGCTTCAATTCCCGTCCGTATTGATTTTAGACACTCGTCTGTGTTCTTTCGACACTCATCCGTGTTCAATCTCTTTTTCTTCAATACTCGTCCGTATTTATTTTAGACACTCGTCTTTGTTCTTTCGACACTCGTCCGTGTTCGATCTCTTTCCCTTCGATACCCATCCGTATTGATTTTAGACACTTGTCTGTGTTCTTTTGAAACTCGTCCGTGTTCGATCTCTTTTGCTACAATATCTGTCCGAATTGATTTTAGACACTCGTCTTTGTTCTTTCGACACTCGTCCGTGTTCGATCTCTTTTGCTTCAATATCCGTCCGTATTAATTTTAGATACTCGTCTGTGTTCTTCCGACACTCGTCCGTGTCCGATCTCTTTTGCTTCAATACTCGTCCGTATTGATTTTAGAAACTCGTCTAAGTTCGTTCGACACTCGTCCATGTTCGATCTCTGTAGCTTCAATACACGTCCTTATTGATTATAGACACTCGTCTGTGTTCTTTCGACATTCGTTTGTGTTTGATCCCTTTTGCTTCTATACCCGTCTGTATTGATTTTAGACACTCGTCTGTGTTATTTCGACACTCATCCGTGTTCGATCTCTTTTCCTTCAATACTCGTCCGTATTTATTTTAGACACTCGTCTTTGTTCTTTCGACACTCGTCCGTGTTCGATCTCTTTTCCTTTTATACATGTCCGTATTGATTTTAGACACTTGTCTGTGTTCTTTCGAAACTCGTCCGTGTTCGATCTCTTTTGCTGCAATATCCGTCCGTATTGATTTTAGACACTCGTCTTTGTTCTTTTGACACTCGTCTGTGTTCGATCTCTTTTGCTTCAATACCTGTCCTTATTGATTTTAGACACTCGTCTGTATTCTTTCGAAACTCGTCCGTGTTCGATCTCTTTTGCTACAATATCCGTCCGTATTAATTTTAGACACTCGTCTTTGTTCTTTTGACACTCGTCTGTGTTCGATCTCTTTTGCTTCAATACCTGTCCTTATTGATTTTAGACACTCGTCTGTATTCTTTCGACACTCGTCCGTGTTCGATCTCTTTTGCTTCAATACACGTCCATATTGATTTTAGACACTCGTCTGTGTTCTTTCGACACTCGTCCGTGTTCGATCTATTTTGCTTCAATACTAGTCTGTATTAATTTTAGACACTCGTCTGTGTTCTTTCAACACTCATCCGTGTTCGATCTCTTTTGCTTCAATTCCCATCCGTATTGATTTTAGACACTCGCCTGTGTTCTTTCGACACTCATCTGTGTTCGATCTCTTTTGCTTCAATACTCGTCCGTTTTAATTTTAGACACTCGTCTTTGTTCTTTCGGCACTCGTCCGTGTTCGATCTCTTTTGCTTCAATACCCATCCGTATTGATTTTAGACACTCGTCTGTGTTCTTTAAACACTCGGCCATGTTCGATCTCTTTTGCTTCAATTCCCGTCCGTATTGATTTTAGACACTCGTCTGTGTTCTTTCGACACTCGTCCGTGTTCGATCTCTTTTTCTTCAATACCCGTCCGTATTAATTTTAGACACTTGTCTTTGTTCTTTTGACACTCGTCCGTGTTCGATCTCTTTTTCTTCAATACCCGTCCGTATTAATTTTAGACACTCGTTTATGTTCTTTTGACACTCGTCCGTGTTTGATCTCTTTTGCTTTAATATCCATCCGTATTGATTTTAGACACTCGTCTGTATTCTTTTGACAGTCGTCGGTGTTCGATATCTTTTGCTTTAATACTAGTCCGTATTGATTTTAGACACTCGTCTGTGTTCTTTCAACACTCGTCCGTGTTCGATCTCTTTTGCTTCAATACCTGTCCGTATTGATTTTAGACACTCGTCTGTGTTCTTTCAACACTCGGCCATGTTCGATCTCTTTTGCTTCAATTCCCGTCCGTATTAATTTTAGACACTCGTCTGTGTTCTTTCGACACTCATCCGTGTTCAATCTCTTTTTCTTCAATACTCGTCCGTATTTATTTTAGACACTCGTCTTTGTTCTTTCGACACTCGTCCGTGTTCGATCTCTTTCCCTTCGATACCCATCCGTATTGATTTTAGACACTTGTCTGTGTTCTTTCGAAACTCGTCCGTGTTCGATCTCTTTTGCTACAATATCTGTCCGAATTGATTTTAGACACTCGTCTTTGTTCTTTCGACACTCGTCCGTGTTCGATCTCTTTTGCTTCAATATCCGTCCGTATTAATTTTAGATACTCGTCTGTGTTCTTCCGACACTCGTCCGTGTCCGATCTCTTTTGCTTCAATACTCGTCCGTATTGATTTTAGAAACTCGTCTAAGTTCGTTCGACACTCGTCCATGTTCGATCTCTGTAGCTTCAATACACGTCCTTATTGATTATAGACACTCGTCTGTGTTCTTTCGACATTCGTTTGTGTTTGATCCCTTTTGCTTCTATACCCGTCTGTATTGATTTTAGACACTCGTCTGTGTTATTTCGACACTCATCCGTGTTCGATCTCTTTTCCTTCAATACTCGTCCGTATTTATTTTAGACACTCGTCTTTGTTCTTTCGACACTCGTCCGTGTTCGATCTCTTTTCCTTTTATACATGTCCGTATTGATTTTAGACACTTGTCTGTGTTCTTTCGAAACTCGTCCGTGTTCGATCTCTTTTGCTACAATATCCGTCCGTATTGATTTTAGACACTCGTCTTTGTTCTTTTGACACTCGTCTGTGTTCGATCTCTTTTGCTTCAATACCTGTCCTTATTGATTTTAGACACTCGTCTGTATTCTTTCGACACTCGTCCGTGTTCGATCTCTTTTGCTTCAATACACGTCCATATTGATTTTAGACACTCGTCTGTGTTCTTTCGACACTCGTCCGTGTTCGATCTATTTTGCTTCAATACTAGTCTGTATTAATTTTAGACACTCGTCTGTGTTCTTTCAACACTCATCCGTGTTCGATCTCTTTTGCTTCAATTCCCATCCGTATTGATTTTAGACACTCGCCTGTGTTCTTTCGACACTCGTCCGTGTTCGATCTCTTTTTCTTCAATACCCGTCCGTATTAATTTTAGACACTCGTCTATGTTCTTTTGACACTCGTCCGTGTTTGATCTCTTTTGCTTTAATATCCATCCGTATTGATTTTAGACACTCGTCTGTATTCTTTTGACAGTCGTCGGTGTTCGATATCTTTTGCTTTAATACTAGTCCGTATTGATTTTAGACACTCGTCTGTGTTCTTTCAACACTCGTCCGTGTTCGATCTCTTTTGCTTCAATACCTGTCCGTATTGATTTTAGACACTCGTCTGTGTTCTTTCAACACTCGGCCATGTTCGATCTCTTTTGCTTCAATTCCCGTCCGTATTGATTTTAGACACTCGTCTGTGTTCTTTCGACACTCGTCCGTGTTCGATCTCTTTTTCTTCAATACCCATCCGTATTAATTTTAGACACTTGTCTTTGTTCTTTTGACACTCGTCCGTGTTCGATCTCTTTCCCTTCGATACCCATCCGTATTGATTTTAGACACTTGTCTATGTTCTTTCGAAACTCGTCCGTGTTCGATCTCTTTTGCTACAATATCTGTCCGAATTGATTTTAGACACTCGTCTTTGTTCTTTCGACACTCGTCCGTGTTCAATCTCTTTTGCTTCAATATCCGTCCGTATTAATTTTAGATACTCGTCTGTGTTCTTCCGACACTCGTCCGTGTCCGATCTCTTTTGCTTCAATACTCGTCCGTATTGATTTTAGAAACTCGTCTAAGTTCGTTCGACACTCGTCCATGTTCGATCTCTGTAGCTTCAATACACGTCCTTATTGATTATAGACACTCGTCTGTGTTCTTTCGACATTCGTTTGTGTTTGATCCCTTTTGCTTCTATACCCGTCTGTATTGATTTTAGACACTCGTCTGTGTTATTTCGACACTCATCCGTGTTCGATCTCTTTTCCTTCAATACTCGTCCGTATTTATTTTAGACACTCGTCTTTGTTCTTTCGACACTCGTCCGTGTTCGATCTCTTTTCCTTTTATACATGTCCGTATTGATTTTAGACACTTGTCTGTGTTCTTTCGAAACTCGTCCGTGTTCGATCTCTTTTGCTACAATATCCGTCCGTATTGATTTTAGACACTCGTCTTTGTTCTTTTGACACTCGTCTGTGTTCGATCTCTTTTGCTTCAATACCTGTCCTTATTGATTTTAGACACTCGTCTGTATTCTTTCGACACTCGTCCGTGTTCGATCTCTTTTGCTTCAATACACGTCCATATTGATTTTAGACACTCGTCTGTGTTATTTCGACACTCGTCCGTGTTCGATCTATTTTGCTTCAATACTAGTCTGTATTAATTTTAGACACTCGCTGTGTTCTTTCAACACTCATCCGTGTTCGATCTCTTTTGCTTCAATTCCCATCTGTATTGATTTTAGACACTCGCCTGTGTTCTTTCGACACTCGTCCGTGTTCGATCTCTTTTTCTTCAATACCCGTCCGTATTAATTTTAGACACTCGTCTATGTTCTTTTGACACTCGTCCGTGTTTGATCTCTTTTGCTCTAATATCCATCCGTATTGATTTTAGACACTCGTCTGTATTCTTTTGACAGTCGTCGGTGTTCGATATCTTTTGCTTTAATACTAGTCCGTATTGATTTTAGACACTCGTCTGTGTTCTTTCAACACTCGTCCGTGTTCGATCTCTTTTGCTTCAATACCTGTCCGTATTGATTTAAGACACTCGTCTGTGTTCTTTCAACACTCGGCCATGTTCGATCTCTTTTGCTTCAATTCCCGTCCGTATTGATTTTAGACACTCGTCTGTGTTCTTTCGACACTCATCCGTGTTCAATCTCTTTTTCTTCAATACTCGTCTGTATTTATTTTAGACACTCGTCTTTGTTCTTTCGACACTCGTCCGTGTTCGATCTCTTTCCCTTCGATACCCATCCGTATTGATTTTAGACACTTGTTTGTGTTCTTTCGAAACTCGTCCGTGTTCTATCTCTTTTGCTACAATATCTGTCCGAATTGATTTTAGACACTCGTCTTTGTTCTTTCGACACTCGTCCGTGTTCGATCTCTTTTGCTTCAATATCCGTCCGTATTAATTTTAGATACTCGTCTGTGTTCTTCCGACACTCGTCCGTGTCCGATCTCTTTTGCTTCAATACTCGTCCGTATTGATTTTAGAAACTCGTCTAAGTTCGTTCGAAACTCGTCCATGTTCGATCTCTGTAGCTTCAATACACGTCCTTATTGATTATAGACACTCGTCTGTGTTCTTTCGACATTCGTTTGTGTTTGATCCCTTTTGCTTCTATACCCGTCTGTATTGATTTTAGACACTCGTCTGTGTTATTTCGACACTCATCCGTGTTCGATCTCTTTTCCTTCAATACTCGTCCGTATTTATTTTAGACACTCGTCTTTGTTCTTTCGACACTCGTCCGTGTTCGATCTCTTTTCCTTTTATACATGTCCGTATTGATTTTAGACACTTGTCTGTGTTCTTTCGAAACTCGTCCGTGTTCGATCTCTTTTGCTATAATATCCGTCCGTATTGATTTTAGACACTCGTCTTTGTTCTTTTGACACTCGTCTGTGTTCGATCTCTTTTGCTTCAATACCTGTCCTTATTGATTTTAGACACTCGTCTGTATTCTTTCGACACTCGTCCGTGTTCGATCTCTTTTGCTTCAATACACGTCCATATTGATTTTAGACACTCGTCTGTGTTCTTTCGACACTCGTCCGTGTTCGATCTATTTTGCTTCAATACTAGTCTGTATTAATTTTAGACACTCGTCTGTGTTCTTTCAACACTCATCCGTGTTCGATCTCTTTTGCTTCAATTCCCATCCGTATTGATTTTAGACACTCGCCTGTGTTCTTTCGACACTCATCTGTGTTCGATCTCTTTTGCTTCAATACTCGTCCGTTTTAATTTTAGACACTCGTCTTTGTTCTTTCGGCACTCGTCCGTGTTCGATCTCTTTTGCTTCAATACCCATCCGTATTGATTTTAGACACTCGTCTGTGTTCTTTAAACACTCGGCCATGTTCGATCTCTTTTGCTTCAATTCCCGTCCGTATTGATTTTAGACACTCGTCTGTGTTCTTTCGACACTCGTCCGTGTTCGATCTCTTTTTCTTCAATACCCGTCCGTATTAATTTTAGACACTTGTCTTTGTTCTTTTGACACTCGTCCGTGTTCGATCTCTTTTTCTTCAATACCCGTCCGTATTAATTTTAGACACTCGTCTATGTTCTTTTGACACTCGTCCGTGTTTGATCTCTTTTGCTTTAATATCCATCCGTATTGATTTTAGACACTCGTCTGTATTCTTTTGACAGTCGTCGGTGTTCGATATCTTTTGCTTTAATACTAGTCCGTAATGATTTTAGACACTCGTCTGTGTTCTTTCAACACTCGTCCGTGTTCGATCTCTTTTGCTTCAATACCTGTCCGTATTGATTTTAGACACTCGTCTGTGTTCTTTCAACACTCGGCCATGTTCGATCTCTTTTGCTTCAATTCCCGTCCGTATTGATTTTAGACACTCGTCTGTGTTCTTTCGACACTCATCCGTGTTCAATCTCTTTTTCTTCAATACTCGTCTGTATTTATTTTAGACACTCGTCTTTGTTCTTTCGACACTCGTCCGTGTTCGATCTCTTTCCCTTCGATACCCATCCGTATTGATTTTAGACACTTGTCTGTGTTCTTTTGAAACTCGTCCGTGTTCGATCTCTTTTGCTACAATATCTGTCCGAATTGATTTTAGACACTCGTCTTTGTTCTTTCGACACTCGTCCGTGTTCGATCTCTTTTGCTTCAATATCCGTCCGTATTAATTTTAGATACTCGTCTGTGTTCTTCCGACACTCGTCCGTGTCCGATTTCTTTTGCTTTAATACTCGTCCGTATTGATTTTAGAAACTCGTCTAAGTTTGTTCGACACTCGTCCATGTTCGATCTCTGTAGCTTCAATACACGTCCTTATTGATTATAGACACTCGTCTGTGTTCTTTCGACATTCGTTTGTGTTTGATCCCTTTTGCTTCTATACCCGTCTGTATTGATTTTAGACACTCGTCTGTGTTATTTCGCACTCATCCGTGTTCGATCTCTTTTCCTTCAATACTCGTCCGTATTTATTTTAGACACTCGTCTTTGTTCTTTCGACACTCGTCCGTGTTCGATCTCTTTTCCTTTTATACATGTCCGTATTGATTTTAGACACTTGTCTGTGTTCTTTCGAAACTCGTCCGTGTTCGATCTCTTTTGCTACAATATCCGTCCGTATTGATTTTAGACACTCGTCTTTGTTCTTTTGACACTCGTCTGTGTTCGATCTCTTTTGCTTCAATACCTGTCCTTATTGATTTTAGACACTCGTCTGTATTCTTTCGAAACTCGTCCGTGTTCGATCTCTTTTGCTACAATATCCGTCCGTATTGATTTTAGACACTCGTCTTTGTTCTTTTGACACTCGTCTATGTTCGATCTCTTTTGCTTCAATACCTGTCCTTATTGATTTTAGACACTCGTCTGTATTCTTTCGACACTCGTCCGTGTTCGATCTCTTTTGCTTCAATACACGTCCATATTGATTTTAGACACTCGTCTGTGTTCTTTCGACACTCGTCCGTGTTCGATCTATTTTGCTTCAATACTAGTCTGTATTAATTTTAGACACTCGTCTGTGTTCTTTCAACACTCATCCGTGTTCGATCTCTTTTGCTTCAATTCCCATCCGTATTGATTTTAGACACTCGCCTGTGTTCTTTCGACACTCATCTGTGTTCGATCTCTTTTGCTTCAATACTCGTCCGTTTTAATTTTAGACACTCGTCTTTGTTCTTTCGGCACTCGTCCGTGTTCGATCTCTTTTGCTTCAATACCCATCCGTATTGATTTTAGACACTCGTCTGTGTTCTTTAAACACTCGGCCATGTTCGATCTCTTTTGCTTCAATTCCCGTCCGTATTGATTTTAGACACTCGTCTGTGTTCTTTCGACACTCGTCCGTGTTCGATCTCTTTTTCTTCAATACCCGTCCGTATTAATTTTAGACACTTGTCTTTGTTCTTTTGACACTCGTCCGTGTTCGATCTCTTTTTCTTCAATACCCGTCCGTATTAATTTTAGACACTCGTTTATGTTCTTTTGACACTCGTCCGTGTTTGATCTCTTTTGCTTTAATATCCATCCGTATTGATTTTAGACACTCGTCTGTATTCTTTTGACAGTCGTCGGTGTTCGATATCTTTTGCTTTAATACTAGTCCGTATTGATTTTAGACACTCGTCTGTGTTCTTTCAACACTCGTCCGTGTTCGATCTCTTTTGCTTCAATACCTGTCCGTATTGATTTTAGACACTCGTCTGTGTTCTTTCAACACTCGGCCATGTTCGATCTCTTTTGCTTCAATTCCCGTCCGTATTGATTTTAGACACTCGTCTGTGTTCTTTCGACACTCGTCCGTGTTCGATCTCTTTTTCTTCAATACCCGTCCGTATTTATTTTAGACACTCGTCTTTGTTCTTTCGACACTCGTCCGTGTTCGATCTCTTTCCCTTCGATACCCATCCGTATTGATTTTAGACACTTGTCTGTGTTCTTTCGAAACTCGTCCGTGTTCGATCTCTTTTGCTACAATATCTGTCCGAATTGATTTTAGACACTCGTCTTTGTTCTTTCGACACTCGTCCGTGTTCGATCTCTTTTGCTTCAATATCCGTCCGTATTAATTTTAGATACTCGTCTGTGTTCTTCCGACACTCGTCCGTGTCCGATCTCTTTTGCTTCAATACTCGTCCGTATTGATTTTAGAAACTCATCTAAGTTCGTTCGACACTCGTCCATGTTCGATCTCTGTAGCTTCAATACACGTCCTTATTGATTATAGACACTCGTCTGTGTTCTTTCGACATTCGTTTGTGTTTGATCCCTTTTTCTTCTATACCCGTCTGTATTGATTTTAGACACTCGTCTGTGTTATTTCGACACTCATCCGTGTTCGATCTCTTTTCCTTCAATACTCGTCCGTATTTATTTTAGACACTCATCTTTGTTCTTTCGACACTCGTCCGTGTTCGATCTCTTTTCCTTTTATACATGTCCGTATTGATTTTAGGCACTTGTCTGTGTTCTTTCGAAACTCGTCCGTGTTCGATCTCTTTTGCTACAATATCCGTCCGTATTGATTTTAGACACTCGTCTTTGTTCTTTTGACACTCGTCTGTGTTCGATCTCTTTTGCTTCAATACCTGTCCTTATTGATTTTAGACACTCGTCTGTATTCTTTCGACACTCGTCCGTGTTCGATCTCTTTTGCTTCAATACACGTCCATATTGATTTTACACACTCGTCTGTGTTCTTTCGACACTCGTCCGTGTTCGATCTATTTTGCTTCAATACTAGTCTGTATTAATTTTAGACACTCGTCTGTGTTCTTTCAACACTCATCCGTGTTCGATCTCTTTTGCTTCAATTCAGATCCGTATTGATTTTAGACACTCGCCTGTGTTCTTTCGACACTCGTCCGTGTTCGATCTCTTTTTCTTCAATACCCATCCGTATTAATTTTAGACACTCGTCTATGTTCTTTTGACACTCGTCCGTGTTTGATCTCTTTTGCTTTAATATCCATCCGTATTGATTTTAGACACTCGTCTGTATTCTTTTGACAGTCGTCGGTGTTCGATATCTTTTGCTTTAATACTAATCCGTATTGATTTTAGACACTCGTCTGTGTTCTTTCAACACTCGTCCGTGTTCGATCTCTTTTGCTTCAATACCTGTCCGTATTGATTTTAGACACTCGTCTGTGTTCTTTCAACACTCGGCCATGTTCGATCTCTTTTGCTTCAATTCCCGTCCGTATTGATTTTAGACACTCGTCTGTGTTCTTTCGACACTCATCCGTGTTCAATCTCTTTTTCTTCAATACTCGTCCGTATTTATTTTAGACACTCGTCTTTGTTCTTTCGACACTCGTCCGTGTTCGATCTCTTTCCCTTCGATACCCATCCGTATTGATTTTAGACACTTGTCTGTGTTCTTTCGAAACTCGTCCGTGTTCGATCTCTTTTGCTACAATATCTGTCCGAATTGATTTTAGACACTCGTCTTTGTTCTTTCGACACTCGTCCGTGTTCGATCTCTTTTGCTTCAATATCCGTCCGTATTAATTTTAGATACTCGTCTGTGTTCTTCCGACACTCGTCCGTGTCCGATCTCTTTTGCTTCAATACTCGTCCGTATTGATTTTAGAAACTCGTCTAAGTTCGTTCGAAACTCGTCCATGTTCGATCTCTGTAGCTTCAATACACGTCCTTATTGATTATAGACACTCGTCTGTGTTCTTTCGACATTCGTTTGTGTTTGATCCCTTTTGCTTCTATACCCGTCTGTATTGATTTTAGACACTCGTCTGTGTTATTTCGACACTCATCCGTGTTCGATCTCTTTTCCTTCAATACTCGTCCGTATTTATTTTAGACACTCGTCTTTGTTCTTTCGACACTCGTCCGTGTTCGATCTCTTTTCCTTTTATACATGTCCGTATTGATTTTAGGCACTTGTCTGTGTTCTTTCGAAACTCGTCCGTGTTCGATCTCTTTTGCTACAATATCCGTCCGTATTGATTTTAGACACTCGTCTTTGTTCTTTTGACACTCGTCTGTGTTCGATCTCTTTTGCTTCAATACCTGTCCTTATTGATTTTAGACACTCGTCTGTATTCTTTCGACACTCGTCCGTGTTCGATCTCTTTTGCTTCAATACACGTCCATATTGATTTTACACACTCGTCTGTGTTCTTTCGACACTCGTCCGTGTTCGATCTATTTTGCTTCAATACTAGTCTGTATTAATTTTAGACACTCGTCTGTGTTCTTTCAACACTCATCCGTGTTCGATCTCTTTTGCTTCAATTCCCATCCGTATTGATTTTAGACACTCGCCTGTGTTCTTTCGACACTCGTCCGTGTTCGATCTCTTTTTCTTCAATACCCGTCCGTATTAATTTTAGACACTCGTCTATGTTCTTTTGACACTCGTCCGTGTTTGATCTCTTTTGCTTTAATATCCATCCGTATTGATTTTAGACACTCGTCTGTATTCTTTTGACAGTCGTCGGTGTTCGATATCTTTTGCTTTAATACTAGTCCGTATTGATTTTAGACACTCGTCTGTGTTCTTTCAACACTCGTCCGTGTTTGATCTCTTTTGCTTCAATACCTGTCCGTATTGATTTTAGACACTCGTCTGTGTTCTTTCAACACTCGGCCATGTTCGATCTCTTTTGCTTCAATTCCCGTCCGTATTGATTTTAGACACTCGTCTGTGTTCTTTCGACACTCATCCGTGTTCAATCTCTTTTTCTTCAATACTCGTCCGTATTTATTTTAGACACTCGTCTTTGTTCTTTCGACACTCGTCCGTGTTCGATCTCTTTCCCTTCGATACCCATTCGTATTGATTTTAGACACTTGTCTGTGTTCTTTCGAAACTCGTCCGTGTTCGATCTCTTTTGCTACAATATCTGTCCGAATTGATTTTAGACACTCGTCTTTGTTCTTTCGACACTCGTCCGTGTTCGATCTCTTTTGCTTCAATATCCGTCCGTATTAATTTTAGATACTCGTCTGTGTTCTTCCGACACTCGTCCGTGTCCGATCTCTTTTGCTTCAATACTCGTCCGTATTGATTTTAGAAACTCGTCTAAGTTCGTTCGAAACTCGTCCATGTTCGATCTCTGTAGCTTCAATACACGTCCTTATTGATTATAGACACTCGTCTGTGTTCTTTCGACATTCGTTTGTGTTTGATCCCTTTTGCTTCTATACCCGTCTGTATTGATTTTAGACACTCGTCTGTGTTATTTCGACACTCATCCGTGTTCGATCTCTTTTCCTTCAATACTCGTCCGTATTTATTTTAGACACTCGTCTTTGTTCTTTCGACACTCGTCCGTGTTCGATCTCTTTTCCTTTTATACATGTCCGTATTGATTTTAGACACTTGTCTGTGTTCTTTCGAAACTCGTCCGTGTTCGATCTCTTTTGCTACAATATCCGTCCGTATTGATTTTAGACACTCGTCTTTGTTCTTTTGACACTCGTCTGTGTTCGATCTCTTTTGCTTCAATACCTGTCCTTATTGATTTTAGACACTCGTCTGTATTCTTTCGACACTCGTCCGTGTTCGATCTCTTTTGCTTCAATACACGTCCATATTGATTTTAGACACTCGTCTGTGTTCTTTCGACACTCGTCCGTGTTCGATCTATTTTGCTTCAATACTAGTCTGTATTAATTTTAGACACTCGTCTGTGTTCTTTCAACACTCATCCGTGTTCGATCTCTTTTGCTTCAATTCCCATCCGTATTGATTTTAGACACTCGCCTGTGTTCTTTCGACACTCATCTGTGTTCGATCTCTTTTGCTTCAATACTCGTCCGTTTTAATTTTAGACACTCGTCTTTGTTCTTTCGGCACTCGTCCGTGTTCGATCTCTTTTGCTTCAATACCCATCCGTATTGATTTTAGACACTCGTCTGTGTTCTTTAAACACCTGGCCATGTTCGATCTCTTTTGCTTCAATTCCCGTCCGTATTCATTTTAGACACTCGTCTGTGTTCTTTCGACACTCGTCCGTGTTCGATCTCTTTTTCTTCAATACCCGTCCGTATTAATTTTAGACACTTGTCTTTGTTCTTTTGACACTCGTCCGTGTTCGATCTCTTTTTCTTCAATACCCGTCCGTATTAATTTTAGACACTCGTCTATGTTCTTTTGACACTCGTCCGTGTTTTATCTCTTTTGCTTTAATATCCATCCGTATTGATTTTAGACACTCGTCTGTATTCTTTTGACAGTCGTCGGAGTTCGATATCTTTTGCTTTAATACTAGTCCGTATTGATTTTAGACACTCGTCTGTGTTCTTTCAACACTCGTCCGTGTTC
Source organism: Lathyrus tuberosus (assembly GCA_022829125.1). NCBI lineage: Eukaryota > Viridiplantae > Streptophyta > Magnoliopsida > Fabales > Fabaceae > Lathyrus > Lathyrus tuberosus. Next base: position 13,954,768 of record JALAZF010000038.1, read on the forward strand.
GATCTCTTTTGCTTCAATACCTGTCCGTATTGATTTTAGACACTCGTCTGTGTTCTTTCAACACTCGGCCATGTTCGATCTCTTTTGCTTCAATTCCCGTCCGTATTGATTTTAGACACTCGTCTGTGTTCTTTCGACACTCATCCGTGTTCAATCTCTTTTTCTTCAATACTCGTCCGTATTTATTTTAGACACTCGTCTTTGTTCTTTCGACACTCGTCCGTGTTCGATCTCTTTCCCTTCGATACCCATCCGTATTGATTTTAGACACTTGTCTGTGTTCTTTCGAAACTCGTCCGTGTTCGATCTCTTTTGCTACAATATCTGTCCGAATTGATTTTAGACACTCGTCTTTGTTCTTTCGACACTCGTCCGTGTTCGATCTCTTTTGCTTCAATATCCGTCCGTATTAATTTTAGATACTCGTCTGTGTTCTTCCGACACTCGTCCGTGTTCGATCTCTTTTGCTTCAATACTCGTCCGTATTGATTTTAGAAACTCGTCTAAGTTCGTTCGAAACTCGTCCATGTTCGATCTCTGTAGCTTCAATACACGTCCTTATTGATTATAGACACTCGTCTGTGTTCTTTCGACATTCGTTTGTGTTTGATCCCTTTTGCTTCTATACCCGTCTGTATTGATTTTAGACACTCGTCTGTGTTATTTCGACACTCATCCGTGTTCGATCTCTTTTCCTTCAATACTCGTCCGTATTTATTTTAGACACTCGTCTTTGTTCTTTCGACACTCGTCCGTGTTCGATCTCTTTTCCTTTTATACATGTCCGTATTGATTTTAGACACTTGTCTGTGTTCTTTCGAAACTCGTCCGTGTTCGATCTCTTTTGCTACAATATCCGTCCGTATTGATTTTAGACACTCGTCTTTGTTCTTTTGACACTCGTCTGTGTTCGATCTCTTTTGCTTCAATACCTGTCCTTATTGATTTTAGACACTCGTCTGTATTCTTTCGAAACTCGTCCGTGTTCGATCTCTTTTGCTACAATATCCGTCCGTATTGATTTTAGACACTCGTCTTTGTTCTTTTGACACTCGTCTGTGTTCGATCTCTTTTGCTTCAATACCTGTCCTTATTGATTTTAGACACTCGTCTGTATTCTTTCGACACTCGTCCGTGTTCGATCTCTTTTGCTTCAATACACGTCCATATTGATTTTAGACACTCGTCTGTGTTCTTTCGACACTCGTCCGTGTTCGATCTATTTTGCTTCAATACTAGTCTGTATTAATTTTAGACACTCGTCTGTGTTCTTTCAACACTCATCCGTGTTCGATCTCTTTTGCTTCAATTCCCATCCGTATTGATTTTAGACACTCGCCTGTGTTCTTTCGACACTCATCTGTGTTCGATCTCTTTTGCTTCAATACTCGTCCGTTTTAATTTTAGACACTCGTCTTTGTTCTTTCGGCACTCGTCCGTGTTCGATCTCTTTTGCTTCAATACCCATCCGTATTGATTTTAGACACTCGTCTGTGTTCTTTAAACACTCGGCCATGTTCGATCTCTTTTGCTTCAATTCCCGTCCGTATTGATTTTAGACACTCGTCTGTGTTCTTTCGACACTCGTCCGTGTTCGATCTCTTTTTCTTCAATACCCGTCCGTATTAATTTTAGACACTTGTCTTTGTTCTTTTGACACTCGTCCGTGTTCGATCTCTTTTTCTTCAATACCCGTCCGTATTAATTTTAGACACTCGTTTATGTTCTTTTGACACTCGTCCGTGTTTGATCTCTTTTGCTTTAATATCCATCCGTATTGATTTTAGACACTCGTCTGTATTCTTTTGACAGTCGTCGGTGTTCGATATCTTTTGCTTTAATACTAGTCCGTATTGATTTTAGACACTCGTCTGTGTTCTTTCAACACTCGTCCGTGTTCGATCTCTTTTGCTTCAATACCTGTCCGTATTGATTTTAGACACTCGTCTGTGTTCTTTCAACACTCGGCCATGTTCGATCTCTTTTGCTTCAATTCCCGTCCGTATTGATTTTAGACACTCGTCTGTGTTCTTTCGACACTCATCCGTGTTCAATCTCTTTTTCTTCAATACTCGTCCGTATTTATTTTAGACACTCGTCTTTGTTCTTTCGACACTCGTCCGTGTTCGATCTCTTTCCCTTCGATACCCATCCGTATTGATTTTAGACACTTGTCTGTGTTCTTTCGAAACTCGTCCGTGTTCGATCTCTTTTGCTACAATATCTGTCCGAATTGATTTTAGACACTCGTCTTTGTTCTTTCGACACTCGTCCGTGTTCGATCTCTTTTGCTTCAATATCCGTCCGTATTAATTTTAGATACTCGTCTGTGTTCTTCCGACACTCGTCCGTGTCCGATCTCTTTTGCTTCAATACTCGTCCGTATTGATTTTAGAAACTCGTCTAAGTTCGTTCGACACTCGTCCATGTTCGATCTCTGTAGCTTCAATACACGTCCTTATTGATTATAGACACTCGTCTGTGTTCTTTCGACATTCGTTTGTGTTTGATCCCTTTTGCTTCTATACCCGTCTGTATTGATTTTAGACACTCGTCTGTGTTATTTCGACACTCATCCGTGTTCGATCTCTTTTGCTTCAATACTCGTCCGTTTTAATTTTAGACACTCGTCTTTGTTCTTTCGGCACTCGTCCGTGTTCGATCTCTTTTGCTTCAATACCCATCCGTATTGATTTTAGACACTCGTCTGTGTTCTTTAAACACTCGGCCATGTTCGATCTCTTTTGCTTCAATTCCCGTCCGTATTGATTTTAGACACTCGTCTGTGTTCTTTCGACACTCGTCCGTGTTCGATCTCTTTTTCTTCAATACCCGTCCGTATTAATTTTAGACACTTGTCTTTGTTCTTTTGACACTCGTCCGTGTTCGATCTCTTTTTCTTCAATACCCGTCCGTATTAATTTTAGACACTCGTTTATGTTCTTTTGACACTCGTCCGTGTTTGATCTCTTTTGCTTTAATATCCATCCGTATTGATTTTAGACACTCGTCTGTATTATTTTGACAGTCGTCGGTGTTCGATATCTTTTGCTTTAATACTAGTCCGTATTGATTTTAGACACTCGTCTGTGTTCTTTCAACACTCGTCCGTGTTCGATCTCTTTTGCTTCAATACCTGTCCGTATTGATTTTAGACACTCGTCTGTGTTCTTTCAACACTCGGCCATGTTCGATCTCTTTTGCTTCAATTCCCGTCCGTATTGATTTTAGACACTCGTCTGTGTTCTTTCGACACTCATCCGTGTTCAATCTCTTTTTCTTCAATACTCGTCCGTATTTATTTTAGACACTCGTCTTTGTTCTTTCGACACTCGTCCGTGTTCGATCTCTTTCCCTTCGATACCCATCCGTATTGATTTTAGACACTTGTCTGTGTTCTTTCGAAACTCGTCCGTGTTCGATCTCTTTTGCTACAATATCTGTCCGAATTGATTTTAGACACTCGTCTTTGTTCTTTCGACACTCGTCCGTGTTCGATCTCTTTTGCTTCAATATCCGTCCGTATTAATTTTAGATACTCGTCTGTGTTCTTCCGACACTCGTCCGTGTCCGATCTCTTTTGCTTCAATACTCGTCCGTATTGATTTTAGAAACTCGTCTAAGTTCATTCGACACTCGTCCATGTTCGATCTCTGTAGCTTCAATACACGTCCTTATTGATTATAGACACTCGTCTGTGTTCTTTCGACATTCGTTTGTGTTTGATCCCTTTTGCTTCTATACCCGTCTGTATTGATTTTAGACACTCGTCTGTGTTATTTCGACACTCATCCGTGTTCGATCTCTTTTCCTTCAATACTCGTCCGTATTTATTTTAGACACTCGTCTTTGTTCTTTCGACACTCGTCCGTGTTCGATCTCTTTTCCTTTTATACATGTCCGTATTGATTTTAGACACTTGTCTGTGTTCTTTCGAAACTCGTCCGTGTTCGATCTCTTTTGCTACAATATCCGTCCGTATTGATTTTAGACACTCGTCTTTGTTCTTTTGACACTCGTCTGTGTTCGATCTCTTTTGCTTAAATACCTGTCCTTATTGATTTTAGACACTCGTCTGTATTCTTTCGACACTCGTCCGTGTTCGATCTCTTTTGCTTCAATACACGTCCATATTGATTTTAGACACTCGTCTGTGTTCTTTCGACACTCGTCCGTGTTCGATCTATTTTGCTTCAATACTAGTTTGTATTAATTTTAGACACTCGTCTGTGTTCTTTCAACACTCATCCGTGTTCGATCTCTTTTGCTTCAATTCCCATCCGTATTGATTTTAGACACTCGCCTGTGTTCTTTCGGCACTCGTCCGTGTTCGATCTCTTTTGCTTCAATACTCGTCCGTATTGATTTTAGACACTCGTCTGTGTTCTTTAAACACTCGGCCATGTTCGATCTCTTTTGCTTCAATTCCCGTCCGTATTGATTTTAGACACTCGTATGTGTTCTTTCGACACTCGTCCGTGTTCGATCTCTTTTTCTTCAATACCCGTCCGTATTAATTTTAGACACTTGTCTTTGTTCTTTTGACACTCGTCCGTGTTTGATCTCTTTTGCTACAATATCCGTCCGTATTGATTTTAGACGCTCGTCTTTGTTCTTTTGACACTCGTCCGTGTTCGATCTCTTTTGCTTCAATACTTGTCCGTATTTATTTTAGACACTCGTCTTTGTTCTTTCGACACTCGTCCGTGTTCGATCTCTTTTGCTTCAATACCTGTCCGTATTGATTTTAGACACTCGTCTGTGTTCTTTCGACACTCGTCCGTGTTCGATCTCTTTTGCTTCAATATCCGTCCGAATTGATTTTAGACACTCGTCTTTGTTCTTTCGACACTCGTCCGTGTTCGATCTCTTTTGCTTCAATATCTGTCCGTATTAATTTTAGATACTCGTCTGTGTTCTTCCGACACTCGTCCGTGTCCGATCTCTTTTGCTTCAATACTCGTCCGTATTGATTTTAGAAACTCGTCTAAGTTCGTTCGACACTCGTCCATGTTCGATCTCTGTAGCTTTAATACACGTCCGTATTGATTATAGACACCCGTCTGTGTTCTTTCGACATTCGTTTGTTTTTGATCCCTTTTGCTTTTATACCCGTCTGTATTGATTTTAGAGACTCGTCTGTGTTATTTCGACACTCATCTGTGTTCGATCTCTTTTCCTTCAATACTCGTCCGTATTTATTTTAGACACTCGTCTTTTTTCTTTCGACACTCGTCCGTGTTCGATCTCTTTTCCTTCGATACCCGTCCGTATTGATTTTAGACACTTGTCTGTGTTCTTTCGAAACACGTCCGTGTTCGATCTCTTTTGCTACAATATCCGTCCGTATTGATTTTAGACACTCGTCTTTGTTCTTTTGACACTCGTCTGTGTTCGATCTCTTTTGCTTCAATACATATCCTTATTGATTTTAGACACTCGTCTGTGTTCTTTAAACACTCGGCCATGTTCGATCTCTTTTGCTTCAATTCCCGTCCGTATTGATTTTAGACACTCGTCTGTGTTCTTTCGACACTCGTCCGTGTTCGATCTCTTTTTCTTCAATACCCGTCCGTATTGATTTTAGACACTCGTCTGTGTTCTTTCGACACTCGTCCGTGTTCGATCTCTTTTGCTTAAATTCCCGTCCGCATTGATTTTAGACACTCGTCTGTATTCTTTTGACACTCGTCTGTGTTCGATCTCTTTTGCTTCAATATTTCTCCGTATTTATTTTAGACACTCGTCTTTGTTCTTTCGACACTCGTCCGTGTTCGATCTCTTTTGCTTCAATACCTGTCCGTATTGATTTTAGACACTCGTCTATGTTCTTTCGACACTCGTCCGTGTTCGATCTCTTTTGCTTCAATATCCGTCCGAATTGATTTTAGACACTCGTCTTTGTTCTTTCGACACTCGTCCGTGTTCGATCTCTTTTGCTTCAATATCCGTCCGTATTAATTTTAGATACTCGTCTGTGTTCTTCCGACACTCGTCCGTGTCCGATCTCTTTTGCTTCAATACTCGTCCGTATTGATTTTAGAAACTCGTCTAAGTTCGTTCGACACTCGTCCATGTTCGATCTCTGTAGCTTCAATACACGTCCGTATTGATTATAGACACTCGTCTGTGTTCTTTCGACATTCGTTTGTGTTTGATCTCTTTTTCTTCAATACTCGTCCGTATTTATTTTAGACACTCGTCTTTGGTCTTTCGACACTCGTCCGTGTTCGATCTCTTTCCCTTCGATACCCGTCCGTATTGATTTTAGACACTTGTCTGTGTTCTTTCGAAACTCGTCCGTGTTCGATCTCTTTTGCTACAATATCCGTCCGTATTGATTTTAGACACTCGTCTTTGTTCTTTTAACACTCGTCTGTGTTCGATCTCTTTTGCTTCAATACCTGTCCTTATAGATTTTAGACACTCGTCTGTATTCTTTCGACACTCGTCCGTGTTCGATCTCTTTTGCTTCAATACACGTCCGTATTTATTTTAGACACTCGTCTGTGTTCTTTCGACACTCGTCCGTGTTCGATCTATTTTGCTTCAATACTAGTCTATATTAATTTTAGACACTCGTCTGTGTTCTTTCAACACTCATCCGTGTTGGATCTCTTTTGCTTCAATTCCCATCCGTATTGATTTTAGACACTCGCCTGTGTTCTTTCGACACTCATCTGTGTTCGATCTCTTTTGCTTCAATACTCGTCCGTTTTGATTTTAGACACTCGTCTTTGTTCTTTCGACACTCGTCCGTGTTCGATCTCTTTTGCTTCAATACCCGTCCGTATTGATTTTAGACACTCGTCTGTGTTCTTTCGACACTCGTCCGTGTTCGATCTCTTTTGCTTCAATTCCCGTCCGCATTGATTTTAGACACTCGTCTGTATTCTTTTGACACTCGTCCGTGTTCGATCTCTTTTGCTTCAATACTTCTCCGTATTTATTTTAGACACTCGTCTTTGTTCTTTCGACACTCGTCCGTGTTCGATCTCTTTTGCTTCAATACCTGTCCGTATTGATTTTAGACACTCGTCTATGTTCTTTCGACACTCATCCGTGTTCGATCTCTTTTGCTTCAATGTCCGTCCGAATTGATTTTAGACACTCGTCTTTGTTCTTTCGACACTCGTCCGTGTTCGATCTCTTTTGCTTCAATATCCGTCCGTATTAATTTTAGATACTCGTCTGTGTTCTTCCGACACTCGTCCGTGTCCGATCTCTTTTGCTTCAATACTCGTCCGTATTGATTTTAGAAACTCGTCTAAGTTCGTTCGACACTCGTCAATGTTCGATCTCTGTAGCTTCAATACACGTCCGTATTGATTATAGACACTCGTCTGTGTTCTTTCGACATTCGTTTGTGTTTGATCCCTTTTGCTTCTATACCCGTCTGTATTGATTTTAGACACTCGTCTGTGTTATTTCGACACTCATCTGTGTTCGATCTCTTTTCCTTCAATACTCGTCCGTATTTATTTTAGACACTCGTCTTTGTTCTTTCGACACTCGTCCGTGTTCGATCTCTTTTCCTTCGATACCCGTCCGTATTGATTTTAGACACTTGTCTGTGTTCTTTCGAAACTCGTCCGTGTTCGATCTCTTTTGCTACAATATCCGTCCGTATTGATTTTAGACACTCGTCTTTGTTCTTTTGACACTCGTCTGTGTTCGATCTCTTTTGCTTCAATACCTGTCCTTATTGATTTTAGACACTCGTCTGTATTCTTTTGACACTCGTCCGTGTTCGATCTCTTTTCCTTCGATACCCGTCCGTATTGATTTTAGACACTTGTCTGTGTTCTTTCGAAACTCGTCCGTGTTCGATCTCTTTTGCTACAATATCCGTCCGTATTGATTTTAGACACTCGTCTTTGTTCTTTTGACACTCGTCTGTGTTCGATCTCTTTTGCTTCAATACCTGTCCTTATTGATTTTAGACACTCGTCTGTATTCTTTCGACACTCGTCCGTGTTCGATCTCTTTTTCTTCAATACACGTCCGTATTGATTTTAGACACTCGTCTGTGTTCTTTCGACACTCGTCCGTGTTCGATCTATTTTGCTTCAATACTAGTCTGTATTAATTTTAGACACTCGTCTGTGTTCTTTCAACATTCATCTGTGTTCGATCTCTTTTGCTTCAATTCCAATCCGTATTGATTTTAGACACTCGCCTGTGTTCTTTCGACACTCATCTGTGTTCGATCTCTTTTGCTTCAATACTCGTCCGTTTTGATTTTAGACACTCGTCTTTGTTCTTTCGACACTCGTCCGTGTTCGATCTCTTTTGCTTCAATACCCGTCCGTATTGATTTTAGACACTCGTCTGTGTTCTTTCGACACTCGTCCGTGTTCGATCTCTCTTGCTTCAATACTCATCCGTATTGATTTTAGACACCCGTCTGTGTTCTTTCGACACTCGTCCGTGTTCGATCTCTTTTTCTTCAATACCCGTCCGTATTAATTTTAGACACTCGTCTATGTTCTTTTGACACTCGTCCGTGTTTGATCTCTTTTGCTTTAATATCCATCCGTATTGATTTTAGACACTCGTCTGTATTCTTTTGACAGTCGTCGGTGTTCGATATCTTTTGCTTTAATACTAGTCCGTATTGATTTTAGACACTCGTCTGTGTTCTTTCAACACTCGTCCGTGTTCGATCTCTTTTGCTTCAATACCTGTCCGTATTGATTTTAGACACTCGTCTGTGTTCTTTCAACACTCGGCCATGTTCGATCTCTTTTGCTTCAATTCCCGTCCGTATTGATTTTAGACACTCGTCTGTGTTCTTTCGACACTCATCCGTGTTCAATCTCTTTTTCTTCAATACTCGTCCGTATTTATTTTAGACACTCGTCTTTGTTCTTTCGACACTCGTCCGTGTTCGATCTCTTTCCCTTCGATACCCATCCGTATTGATTTTAGACACTTGTCTGTGTTCTTTCGAAACTCGTCCGTGTTCGATCTCTTTTGCTACAATATCTGTCCGAATTGATTTTAGACACTCGTGTTTGTTCTTTCGACACTCGTCCGTGTTCGATCTCTTTTGCTTCAATATCCGTCCGTATTAATTTTAGATACTCGTCTGTGTTCTTCCGACACTCGTCCGTGTCCGATCTCTTTTGCTTCAATACTCGTCCGTATTGATTTTAGACACTTGTCTTTGTTCTTTTGACACTCGTCCGTGATTGATCTCTTTTGCTACAATATCCGTCCGTATTGATTTTAGACGCTCGTCTTTGTTCTTTTGACACTCGTCCGTGTTCGATCTCTTTTTCTTCAATACCCGTCCGTATTAATTTTAGACACTTGTCTTTGTTCTTTTGACACTCGTCCGTGTTTGATCTCTTTTGCTACAATATCCGTCCGTATTGATTTTAGACGCTCGTCTTTGTTCTTTTGACACTCGTCCGTGTTCGATCTCTTTTGCTTCAATACTTGTCCGTATTTATTTTAGACACTCGTCTTTGTTCTTTCGACACTCGTCCGTGTTCGATCTCTTTTGCTTCAATACCTGTCCGTATTGATTTTAGACACTCGTCTGTGTTCTTTCGACACTCGTCCGTGTTCGATCTCTTTTGCTTCAATATCCGTCCGAATTGATTTTAGACACTCGTCTTTGTTCTTTCGACACTCGTCCGTGTTCGATCTCTTTTGCTTCAATATCCGTCCGTATTAATTTTAGATACTCGTCTGTGTTCTTCCGACACTCGTCCGTGTCCGATCTCTTTTGCTTCAATACTCGTCCGTATTGATTTTAGAAACTCGTCTAAGTTCGTTCGACACTCGTCCATGTTCGATCTCTTTTGCTTTAATACTAGTCCGTATTGATTATAGACACTCGTCTGTGTTCTTTCAACACTCGTCCGTGTTCGATCTCTTTTGCTTCAATACCTGTCCGTATTGATTTTAGACACTCGTCTGTGTTCTTTCAACACTCGGCCATGTTCGATCTCTTTTGCTTCAATTCCCGTCCGTATTGATTTTAGACACTCGTCTGTGTTCTTTCGACACTCATCCGTGTTCAATCTCTTTTTCTTCAATACTCGTCCGTATTTATTTTAGACACTCGTCTTTGTTCTTTCGACACTCGTCCGTGTTCGATCTCTTTCCCTTCGATACCCATCCGTATTGATTTTAGACACTCGCCTGTGTTCTTTCGACACTCATATGTGTTCGATCTCTTTTGCTTCAATACACGTCCGTATTGATTTTAGACACTCGTCTGTGTTCTTTCGACACTCGTCCGTGTTCGATCTATTTTGCTTCAATACTAGTCTATATTAATTTTAGATACTCGTCTGTGTTCTTTCAACACTCATCCGTGTTGGATCTCTTATGCTTCAATTCCCATCCGTATTGATTTTAGACACTCGCCTGTGTTCTTTCGACACTCATCTGTGTTCGATCTCTTTTGCTTCAATACTCGTCCGTTTTGATTTTAGACACTCGTCTTTGTTCTTTCGACACTCGTCCGTGTTCGATCTCTTTTGCTTCAATATCCGTCCGTATTAATTTTAGATACTCGTCTGTGTTCTTCCGACACTCGTCCGTGTCCGATCTCTTTTGCTTCAATACTCGTCCGTATTGATTTTAGACACTTGTCTTTGTTCTTTTGACACTCGTCCGTGATTGATCTCTTTTGCTACAATATCCGTCCGTATTGATTTTAGACGCTCGTCTTTGTTCTTTTGACACTCGTCCGTGTTCGATCTCTTTTTCTTCAATACCCGTCCGTATTAATTTTAGACACTTGTCTTTGTTCTTTTGACACTCGTCCGTGTTTGATCTCTTTTGCTACAATATCCGTCCGTATTGATTTTAGACGCTCGTCTTTGTTCTTTTGACACTCGTCCGTGTTCGATCTCTTTTGCTTCAATACTTGTCCGTATTTATTTTAGACACTCGTCTTTGTTCTTTCGACACTCGTCCGTGTTCGATCTCTTTTGCTTCAATACCTGTCCGTATTGATTTTAGACACTCGTCTGTGTTCTTTCGACACTCGTCCGTGTTCGATCTCTTTTGCTTCAATATCCGTCCGAATTGATTTTAGACACTCGTCTTTGTTCTTTCGACACTCGTCCGTGTTCGATCTCTTTTGCTTCAATATCCGTCTGTATTAATTTTAGATACTCGTCTGTGTTCTTCCGACACTCGTCCGTGTCCGATCTCTTTTGCTTCAATACTCGTCCGTATTGATTTTAGAAACTCGTCTAAGTTCGTTCGACACTCGTCCATGTTCGATCTCTGTAGCTTCAATACACGTCCTTATTGATTATAGACACTCGTCTGTGTTCTTTCGACACTCGTCCGTGTTCGATCTCTTTTGCTTCAATATCCGTCCGAATTGATTTTAGACACTCGTCTTTGTTCTTTCGACACTCGTCCGTGTTCGATCTCTTTTGCTTCAATATCTGTCCGTATTAATTTTAGATACTCGTCTGTGTTCTTCCGACACTCGTCCGTGTCCGATCTCTTTTGCTTCAATACTCGTCCGTATTGATTTTAGAAACTCGTCTAAGTTCGTTCGACACTCGTCCATGTTCGATCTCTGTAGCTTTAATACACGTCCGTATTGATTATAGACACCCGTCTGTGTTCTTTCGACATTCGTTTGTTTTTGATCCCTTTTGCTTTTATACCCGTCTGTATTGATTTTAGAGACTCGTCTGTGTTATTTCGACACTCATCTGTGTTCGATCTCTTTTCCTTCAATACTCGTCCGTATTTATTTTAGACACTCGTCTTTTTTCTTTCGACACTCGTCCGTGTTCGATCTCTTTTCCTTCGATACCCGTCCGTATTGATTTTAGACACTTGTCTGTGTTCTTTCGAAACACGTCCGTGTTCGATCTCTTTTGCTACAATATCCGTCCGTATTGATTTTAGACACTCGTCTTTGTTCTTTTGACACTCGTCTGTGTTCGATCTCTTTTGCTTCAATACATATCCTTATTGATTTTAGACACTCGTCTGTGTTCTTTAAACACTCGGCCATGTTCGATCTCTTTTGCTTCAATTCCCGTCCGTATTGATTTTAGACACTCGTCTGTGTTCTTTCGACACTCGTCCGTGTTCGATCTCTTTTTCTTCAATACCCGTCCGTATTGATTTTAGACACTCGTCTGTGTTCTTTCGACACTCGTCCGTGTTCGATCTCTTTTGCTTAAATTCCCGTCCGCATTGATTTTAGACACTCGTCTGTATTCTTTTGACACTCGTCTGTGTTCGATCTCTTTTGCTTCAATATTTCTCCGTATTTATTTTAGACACTCGTCTTTGTTCTTTCGACACTCGTCCGTGTTCGATCTCTTTTGCTTCAATACCTGTCCGTATTGATTTTAGACACTCGTCTATGTTCTTTCGACACTCGTCCGTGTTCGATCTCTTTTGCTTCAATATCCGTCCGAATTGATTTTAGACACTCGTCTTTGTTCTTTCGACACTCGTCCGTGTTCGATCTCTTTTGCTTCAATATCCGTCCGTATTAATTTTAGATACTCGTCTGTGTTCTTCCGACACTCGTCCGTGTCCGATCTCTTTTGCTTCAATACTCGTCCGTATTGATTTTAGAAACTCGTCTAAGTTCGTTCGACACTCGTCCATGTTCGATCTCTGTAGCTTCAATACACGTCCGTATTGATTATAGACACTCGTCTGTGTTCTTTCGACATTCGTTTGTGTTTGATCTCTTTTTCTTCAATACTCGTCCGTATTTATTTTAGACACTCGTCTTTGGTCTTTCGACACTCGTCCGTGTTCGATCTCTTTCCCTTCGATACCCGTCCGTATTGATTTTAGACACTTGTCTGTGTTCTTTCGAAACTCGTCCGTGTTCGATCTCTTTTGCTACAATATCCGTCCGTATTGATTTTAGACACTCGTCTTTGTTCTTTTAACACTCGTCTGTGTTCGATCTCTTTTGCTTCAATACCTGTCCTTATAGATTTTAGACACTCGTCTGTATTCTTTCGACACTCGTCCGTGTTCGATCTCTTTTGCTTCAATACACGTCCGTATTTATTTTAGACACTCGTCTGTGTTCTTTCGACACTCGTCCGTGTTCGATCTATTTTGCTTCAATACTAGTCTATATTAATTTTAGACACTCGTCTGTGTTCTTTCAACACTCATCCGTGTTGGATCTCTTTTGCTTCAATTCCCATCCGTATTGATTTTAGACACTCGCCTGTGTTCTTTCGACACTCATCTGTGTTCGATCTCTTTTGCTTCAATACTCGTCCGTTTTGATTTTAGACACTCGTCTTTGTTCTTTCGACACTCGTCCGTGTTCGATCTCTTTTGCTTCAATACCCGTCCGTATTGATTTTAGACACTCGTCTGTGTTCTTTCGACACTCGTCCGTGTTCGATCTCTTTTGCTTCAATTCCCGTCCGCATTGATTTTAGACACTCGTCTGTATTCTTTTGACACTCGTCCGTGTTCGATCTCTTTTGCTTCAATACTTCTCCGTATTTATTTTAGACACTCGTCTTTGTTCTTTCGACACTCGTCCGTGTTCGATCTCTTTTGCTTCAATACCTGTCCGTATTGATTTTAGACACTCGTCTGTGTTCTTCCGACACTCGTCCGTGTCCGATCTCTTTTGCTTCAATACTCGTCCGTATTGATTTTAGAAACTCGTCTAAGTTCGTTCGACACTCGTCAATGTTCGATCTCTGTAGCTTCAATACACGTCCGTATTGATTATAGACACTCGTCTGTGTTCTTTCGACATTCGTTTGTGTTTGATCCCTTTTGCTTCTATACCCGTCTGTATTGATTTTAGACACTCGTCTGTGTTATTTCGACACTCATCTGTGTTCGATCTCTTTTCCTTCAATACTCGTCCGTATTTATTTTAGACACTCGTCTTTGTTCTTTCGACACTCGTCCGTGTTCGATCTCTTTTCCTTCGATACCCGTCCGTATTGATTTTAGACACTTGTCTGTGTTCTTTCGAAACTCGTCCGTGTTCGATCTCTTTTGCTACAATATCCGTCCGTATTGATTTTAGACACTCGTCTTTGTTCTTTTGACACTCGTCTGTGTTCGATCTCTTTTGCTTCAATACCTGTCCTTATTGATTTTAGACACTCGTCTGTATTCTTTTGACACTCGTCCGTGTTCGATCTCTTTTCCTTCGATACCCGTCCGTATTGATTTTAGACACTTGTCTGTGTTCTTTCGAAACTCGTCCGTGTTCGATCTCTTTTGCTACAATATCCGTCCGTATTGATTTTAGACACTCGTCTTTGTTCTTTTGACACTCGTCTGTGTTCGATCTCTTTTGCTTCAATACCTGTCCTTATTGATTTTAGACACTCGTCTGTATTCTTTCGACACTCGTCCGTGTTCGATCTCTTTTTCTTCAATACACGTCCGTATTGATTTTAGACACTCGTCTGTGTTCTTTCGACACTCGTCCGTGTTCGATCTATTTTGCTTCAATACTAGTCTGTATTAATTTTAGACACTCGTCTGTGTTCTTTCAACATTCATCTGTGTTCGATCTCTTTTGCTTCAATTCCAATCCGTATTGATTTTAGACACTCGCCTGTGTTCTTTCGACACTCATCTGTGTTCGATCTCTTTTGCTTCAATACTCGTCCGTTTTGATTTTAGACACTCGTCTTTGTTCTTTCGACACTCGTCCGTGTTCGATCTCTTTTGCTTCAATACCCGTCCGTATTGATTTTAGACACTCGTCTGTGTTCTTTCGACACTCGTCCGTGTTCGATCTCTCTTGCTTCAATACTCATCCGTATTGATTTTAGACACCCGTCTGTGTTCTTTCGACACTCGTCCGTGTTCGATCTCTTTTTCTTCAATACCCGTCCGTATTAATTTTAGACACTCGTCTATGTTCTTTTGACACTCGTCCGTGTTTGATCTCTTTTGCTTTAATATCCATCCGTATTGATTTTAGACACTCGTCTGTATTCTTTTGACAGTCGTCGGTGTTCGATATCTTTTGCTTTAATACTAGTCCGTATTGATTTTAGACACTCGTCTGTGTTCTTTCAACACTCGTCCGTGTTCGATCTCTTTTGCTTCAATACCTGTCCGTATTGATTTTAGACACTCGTCTGTGTTCTTTCAACACTCGGCCATGTTCGATCTCTTTTGCTTCAATTCCCGTCCGTATTGATTTTAGACACTCGTCTGTGTTCTTTCGACACTCATCCGTGTTCAATCTCTTTTTCTTCAATACTCGTCCGTATTTATTTTAGACACTCGTCTTTGTTCTTTCGACACTCGTCCGTGTTCGATCTCTTTCCCTTCGATACCCATCCGTATTGATTTTAGACACTTGTCTGTGTTCTTTCGAAACTCGTCCGTGTTCGATCTCTTTTGCTACAATATCTGTCCGAATTGATTTTAGACACTCGTGTTTGTTCTTTCGACACTCGTCCGTGTTCGATCTCTTTTGCTTCAATATCCGTCCGTATTAATTTTAGATACTCGTCTGTGTTCTTCCGACACTCGTCCGTGTCCGATCTCTTTTGCTTCAATACTCGTCCGTATTGATTTTAGACACTTGTCTTTGTTCTTTTGACACTCGTCCGTGATTGATCTCTTTTGCTACAATATCCGTCCGTATTGATTTTAGACGCTCGTCTTTGTTCTTTTGACACTCGTCCGTGTTCGATCTCTTTTTCTTCAATACCCGTCCGTATTAATTTTAGACACTTGTCTTTGTTCTTTTGACACTCGTCCGTGTTTGATCTCTTTTGCTACAATATCCGTCCGTATTGATTTTAGACGCTCGTCTTTGTTCTTTTGACACTCGTCCGTGTTCGATCTCTTTTGCTTCAATACTTGTCCGTATTTATTTTAGACACTCGTCTTTGTTCTTTCGACACTCGTCCGTGTTCGATCTCTTTTGCTTCAATACCTGTCCGTATTGATTTTAGACACTCGTCTGTGTTCTTTCGACACTCGTCCGTGTTCGATCTCTTTTGCTTCAATATCCGTCCGAATTGATTTTAGACACTCGTCTTTGTTCTTTCGACACTCGTCCGTGTTCGATCTCTTTTGCTTCAATATCCGTCCGTATTAATTTTAGATACTCGTCTGTGTTCTTCCGACACTCGTCCGTGTCCGATCTCTTTTGCTTCAATACTCGTCCGTATTGATTTTAGAAACTCGTCTAAGTTCGTTCGACACTCGTCCATGTTCGATCTCTTTTGCTTTAATACTAGTCCGTATTGATTATAGACACTCGTCTGTGTTCTTTCAACACTCGTCCGTGTTCGATCTCTTTTGCTTCAATACCTGTCCGTATTGATTTTAGACACTCGTCTGTGTTCTTTCAACACTCGGCCATGTTCGATCTCTTTTGCTTCAATTCCCGTCCGTATTGATTTTAGACACTCGTCTGTGTTCTTTCGACACTCATCCGTGTTCAATCTCTTTTTCTTCAATACTCGTCCGTATTTATTTTAGACACTCGTCTTTGTTCTTTCGACACTCGTCCGTGTTCGATCTCTTTCCCTTCGATACCCATCCGTATTGATTTTAGACACTCGCCTGTGTTCTTTCGACACTCATATGTGTTCGATCTCTTTTGCTTCAATACACGTCCGTATTGATTTTAGACACTCGTCTGTGTTCTTTCGACACTCGTCCGTGTTCGATCTATTTTGCTTCAATACTAGTCTATATTAATTTTAGATACTCGTCTGTGTTCTTTCAACACTCATCCGTGTTGGATCTCTTATGCTTCAATTCCCATCCGTATTGATTTTAGACACTCGCCTGTGTTCTTTCGACACTCATCTGTGTTCGATCTCTTTTGCTTCAATACTCGTCCGTTTTGATTTTAGACACTCGTCTTTGTTCTTTCGACACTCGTCCGTGTTCGATCTCTTTTGCTTCAATATCCGTCCGTATTAATTTTAGATACTCGTCTGTGTTCTTCCGACACTCGTCCGTGTCCGATCTCTTTTGCTTCAATACTCGTCCGTATTGATTTTAGACACTTGTCTTTGTTCTTTTGACACTCGTCCGTGATTGATCTCTTTTGCTACAATATCCGTCCGTATTGATTTTAGACGCTCGTCTTTGTTCTTTTGACACTCGTCCGTGTTCGATCTCTTTTTCTTCAATACCCGTCCGTATTAATTTTAGACACTTGTCTTTGTTCTTTTGACACTCGTCCGTGTTTGATCTCTTTTGCTACAATATCCGTCCGTATTGATTTTAGACGCTCGTCTTTGTTCTTTTGACACTCGTCCGTGTTCGATCTCTTTTGCTTCAATACTTGTCCGTATTTATTTTAGACACTCGTCTTTGTTCTTTCGACACTCGTCCGTGTTCGATCTCTTTTGCTTCAATACCTGTCCGTATTGATTTTAGACACTCGTCTGTGTTCTTTCGACACTCGTCCGTGTTCGATCTCTTTTGCTTCAATATCCGTCCGAATTGATTTTAGACACTCGTCTTTGTTCTTTCGACACTCGTCCGTGTTCGATCTCTTTTGCTTCAATATCCGTCTGTATTAATTTTAGATACTCGTCTGTGTTCTTCCGACACTCGTCCGTGTCCGATCTCTTTTGCTTCAATACTCGTCCGTATTGATTTTAGAAACTCGTCTAAGTTCGTTCGACACTCGTCCATGTTCGATCTCTGTAGCTTTAATACACGTCCGTATTGATTATAGACACCCGTCTGTGTTCTTTCGACATTCGTTTGTGTTTGATCCCTTTTGCTTCTATACGCATCTGTATTGATTTTAGACACTCGTCTCTGTTATTTCGACACTCATCTGTGTTCGATCTCTTTTCCTTCAATACTCGTCCGTATTTATTTTAGACACTCGTCTTTTTTCTTTCGACACTCGTCCGTGTTCGATCTCTTTTCCTTCGATACCCGTCCGTATTGATTTTAGACACTTGTCTGTGTTCTTTCGAAACTCGTCCGTGTTCGATCTCTTTTGCTACAATATCCGTCCGTATTGATTTTAGAAACTCGTCTTTGTTCTTTCAACATTCATCTGTGTTCGATCTCTTTTGCTTCAATTCCAATCCGTATTGATTTTAGACACTCGCCTGTGTTCTTTCGACACTCATCTGTGTTCGATCTCTTTTGCTTCAATACTCGTCCGTTTTGATTTTAGACACTCGTCTTTGTTCTTTCGACACTCGTCCGTGTTCGATCTCTTTTGCTTCAATACCCGTCCGTATTGATTTTAGACACTCGTCTGTGTTCTTTCGACACTCGTCCGTGTTCGATCTCTCTTGCTTCAATACTCATCCGTATTGATTTTAGACACCCGTCTGTGTTCTTTCGACACTCGTCCGTGTTCGATCTCTTTTTCTTCAATACCCGTCCGTATTAATTTTAGACACTCGTCTATGTTCTTTTGACACTCGTCCGTGTTTGATCTCTTTTGCTTTAATATCCATCCGTATTGATTTTAGACACTCGTCTGTATTCTTTTGACAGTCGTCGGTGTTCGATATCTTTTGCTTTAATACTAGTCCGTATTGATTTTAGACACTCGTCTGTGTTCTTTCAACACTCGTCCGTGTTCGATCTCTTTTGCTTCAATACCTGTCCGTATTGATTTTAGACACTCGTCTGTGTTCTTTCAACACTCGGCCCTGTTCGATCTCTTTTGCTTCAATTCCCGTCCGTATTGATTTTAGACACTCGTCTGTGTTCTTTCGACACTCATCCGTGTTCAATCTCTTTTTCTTCAATACTCGTCCGTATTTATTTTAGACACTCGTCTTTGTTCTTTCGACACTCGTCCGTGTTCGATCTCTTTCCCTTCGATACCCATCCGTATTGATTTTAGACACTTGTCTGTGTTCTTTCGAAACTCGTCCGTGTTCGATCTCTTTTGCTACAATATCTGTCCGAATTGATTTTAGACACTCGTGTTTGTTCTTTCGACACTCGTCCGTGTTCGATCTCTTTTGCTTCAATATCCGTCCGTATTAATTTTAGATACTCGTCTGTGTTCTTCCGACACTCGTCCGTGTCCGATCTCTTTTGCTTCAATACTCGTCCGTATTGATTTTAGACACTTGTCTTTGTTCTTTTGACACTCGTCCGTGATTGATCTCTTTTGCTACAATATCCGTCCGTATTGATTTTAGACGCTCGTCTTTGTTCTTTTGACACTCGTCCGTGTTCGATCTCTTTTTCTTCAATACCCGTCCGTATTAATTTTAGACACTTGTCTTTGTTCTTTTGACACTCGTCCGTGTTTGATCTCTTTTGCTACAATATCCGTCCGTATTGATTTTAGACGCTCGTCTTTGTTCTTTTGACACTCGTCCGTGTTCGATCTCTTTTGCTTCAATACTTGTCCGTATTTATTTTAGACACTCGTCTTTGTTCTTTCGACACTCGTCCGTGTTCGATCTCTTTTGCTTCAATACCTGTCCGTATTGATTTTAGACACTCGTCTGTGTTCTTTCGACACTCGTCCGTGTTCGATCTCTTTTGCTTCAATATCCGTCCGAATTGATTTTAGACACTCGTCTTTGTTCTTTCGACACTCGTCCGTGTTCGATCTCTTTTGCTTCAATATCCGTCCGTATTAATTTTAGATACTCGTCTGTGTTCTTCCGACACTCGTCCGTGTCCGATCTCTTTTGCTTCAATACTCGTCCGTATTGATTTTAGAAACTCGTCTAAGTTCGTTCGACACTCGTCCATGTTCGATCTCTGTAGCTTTAATACACGTCCGTATTGATTATAGACACCCGTCTGTGTTCTTTCGACATTCGTTTGTGTTTGATCCCTTTTGCTTCTATACGCATCTGTATTGATTTTAGACACTCGTCTCTGTTATTTCGACACTCATCTGTGTTCGATCTCTTTTCCTTCAATACTCGTCCGTATTTATTTTAGACACTCGTCTTTTTTCTTTCGACACTCGTCCGTGTTCGATCTCTTTTCCTTCGATACCCGTCCGTATTGATTTTAGACACTTGTCTGTGTTCTTTCGAAACTCGTCCGTGTTCGATCTCTTTTGCTACAATATCCGTCCGTATTGATTTTAGACACTCGTCTTTGTTCTTTTGACACTCGTCTGTGTTCGATCTCTTTTGCTTCAATACCTATCCTTATTGATTTTAGACACTCGTCTGTATTCTTTTGACACTCGTCCGTGTTCGATCTCTTTTGCTTCAATACACGTCCATATTGATTTTAGGCACTCGTCTGTGTTCTTTCGACACTCGTCCGTGTTCGATCTATTTTGCTTCAATACTAGTCTGTATTAATTTTAGACACTTGTCTGTGTTCTTTCAACACTCATCCGTGTTCGATCTCTTTTGCTTCAATTCCCATCCGTATTGATTTTAGACACTCGCCTGTGTTCTTTCGACACCCATCTGTGTTCGATCTCTTTTGCTTCAATACTCGTCCATTTTAATTTTAGACACTCGTCTTTGTTCTTTCGGCACTCGTCCGTGTTCGATCTCTTTTGCTTCAATACCCATCCGTATTGATTTTAGACACTCGTCTGTGTTCTTTAAACACTCGGCCATGTTCGATCTCTTTTGCTTCAATTCCCGTCCGTATTGATTTTAGACACTCGTCTGTGTTCTTTCGACACTCGTCCGTGTTCGATCTCTTTTTCTTCAATACCCGTCCGTATTAATTTTAGACACTTGTCTTTGTTCTTTTGACACTCGTCCGTGTTTGATCTCTTTTGCTACAATATCCGTCCGTATTGATTTTAGACGCTCGTCTTTGTTCTTTTGACACTCGTCCGTGTTCGATCTCTTTTGCTTCAATACTTGTCCGTATTTATTTTAGACACTCGTCTTTGTTCTTTCGACACTCGTCCGTGTTCGATCTCTTTTGCTTCAATACCTGTCCGTATTGATTTTAGACACTCGTCTGTGTTCTTTCGACACTCGTCCGTGTTCGATCTCTTTTGCTTCAATATCCGTCCGAATTGATTTTAGACACTCGTCTTTGTTCTTTCGACACTCGTCCGTGTTCGATCTCTTTTGCTTCAATATCCGTCCGTATTAATTTTAGATACTCGTCTGTGTTCTTCCGACACTCGTCCGTGTCCGATCTCTTTTGCTTCAATACTCGTCCGTACTGATTTTAGAAACTCGTCTAAGTTCGTTCGACACTCGTCCATGTTCGATCTCTGTAGCTTTAATACACGTCCGTATTGATTATAGACACCCGTCTGTGTTCTTTCGACATTCGTTTATGTTTGATCCCTTTTGCTTCTATACGCATCTGTATTGATTTTAGACACTCGTCTCTGTTATTTCGACACTCATCTGTGTTCGATCTCTTTTCCTTCAATACTCGTCCGTATTTATTTTAGACACTCGTCTTTTTTCTTTCGACACTCGTCCGTGTTCGATCTCTTTTCCTTCGATACCCGTCCGTATTGATTTTAGACACTTGTCTGTGTTCTTTCGAAACTCGTCCGTGTTCGATCTCTTTTGCTACAATATCCGTCCGTATTGATTTTAGACACTCGTCTTTGTTCTTTTGACACTCGTCTGTGTTCGATCTCTTTTGCTTCAATACCTATCCTTATTGATTTTAGACACTCGTCTGTATTCTTTTGACACTCGTCCGTGTTCGATCTCTTTTCCTTCGATACCCATCCGTATTGATTTTAGACACTCGCCTGTGTTCTTTCGACACTCATATGTGTTCGATCTCTTTTGCTTCAATACACGTCGGTATTGATTTTAGACACTCGTCTGTGTTCTTTCGACACTCGTCCGTGTTCGATCTATTTTGCTTCAATACTAGTCTATATTAATTTTAGATACTCGTCTGTGTTCTTTCAACACTCATCCGTGTTGGATCTCTTATGCTTCAATTCCCATCCGTATTGATTTTAGACACTCGCCTGTGTTCTTTCGACACTCATCTGTGTTCGATCTCTTTTGCTTCAATACTCATCCGTTTTGATTTTAGACACTCGTCTTTGTTCTTTCGACACTCGTCCGTGTTCGATCTCTTTTGCTTCAATACCCGTCCGTATTGATTTTAGACACTCGTCTGTGTTCTTTCGACACTCGTCCGTGTTCGATCTCTTTTGCTTCAATTCCCGTCCGCATTGATTTTAGACACTCGTCTGTATTCTTTTGACACTCGTCCGTGTTCGATCTCTTTTTCTTCAATACTCGTCCGTATTTATTTTAGACACTCGTCTTTATTCTTTTGACACTCGTCCGTGTTCGATCTCTTTTGCTTCAATACCTGTCAGTATTGATTTTAGACCCTCGTCTGTGTTCTTTCGACACTCGTCCGTGTTCGATCTCTTTTGCTTCAATATCTTTCCGAATTGATTTTAGACACTCGTCTTTGTTCTTTCGACACTCGTCCGTGTTCGATCTCTTTTGCTTCAATATCCGTCCGTATTAATTTTAGATACTCGTCTGTGTTCTTCCGACACTCGTCCATGTCCGATCTCTTTTGCTTCAATACTCGTCCGTATTGATTTTAGAAACTCGTCTAAGTTCGTTCGACACTCGTCCATGTTCGATCTCTGTAGGTTCAATACACGTCCTTATTGATTATA
Source organism: Lathyrus tuberosus (assembly GCA_022829125.1). Lineage (NCBI taxonomy): Eukaryota > Viridiplantae > Streptophyta > Magnoliopsida > Fabales > Fabaceae > Lathyrus > Lathyrus tuberosus. The sequence goes on from JALAZF010000038.1 coordinate 13,977,302, forward strand.
GACACTCGTCTGTGTTCTTTCGACATTCGTTTGTGTTTGATCCCTTTTGCTTCTATACCCGTCTGTATTGATTTTAGACACTCGTCTGTGTTATTTCGACACTCATCCGTGTTCGATCTCTTTTCCTTCAATACTCGTCCGTATTTATTTTAGACACTCGTCTTTGTTCTTTCGACACTCGTCCGTGTTCGATCTCTTTTCCTTTTATACATGTCCGTATTGATTTTAGACACTTGTCTGTGTTCTTTCGAAACTCGTCCGTGTTCGATCTCTTTTGCTATAATATCCGTCCGTATTGATTTTAGACACTCGTCTTTGTTCTTTTGACACTCGTCTGTGTTCGATCTCTTTTGCTTCAATACCTGTCCTTATTGATTTTAGACACTCGTCTGTATTCTTTCGACACTCGTCCGTGTTCGATCTCTTTTGCTTCAATACACGTCCATATTGATTTTAGACACTCGTCTGTGTTCTTTCGACACTCGTCCGTGTTCGATCTATTTTGCTTCAATACTAGTCTGTATTAATTTTAGACACTCGTCTGTGTTCTTTCAACACTCATCCGTGTTCGATCTCTTTTGCTTCAATTCCCATCCGTATTGATTTTAGACACTCGCCTGTGTTCTTTCGACACTCATCTGTGTTCGATCTCTTTTGCTTCAATACTCGTCCATTTTAATTTTAGACACTCGTCTTTGTTCTTTCGGCACTCGTCCGTGTTCGATCTCTTTTGCTTCAATACCCATCCGTATTGATTTTAGACACTCGTCTGTGTTCTTTAAACACTCGTCCATGTTCGATCTCTTTTGCTTCAATTCCCGTCCGTATTGATTTTAGACACTCGTCTGTGTTCTTTCGACACTCGTCCGTGTTCGATCTCTTTTTCTTCAATACCCGTCCGTATTAATTTTAGACACTTGTCTTTGTTCTTTTGACACTCGTCCGTGTTTGATCTCTTTTGCTTCAATATCCGTCCGAATTGATTTTAGACACTTGTCTGTGTTCTTTCGAAACTCGTCCGTGTTCGATCTCTTTTGCTACAATATCCGTCCGTATTGATTTTAGACGCTCGTCTTTGTTCTTTTGACACTCGTCCGTGTTCGATCTCTTTTGCTTCAATACGTGTCCGTATTTATTTTAGACACTCGTCTTTGTTCTTTCGACACTCGTCCGTGTTCGATCTCTTTTGCTTCAATACCTGTCCGTATTGATTTTAGACACTCGTCTGTGTTCTTTCGACACTCGTCCGTGTTCGATCTCTTTTGCTTCAATATCCGTCCGAATTGATTTTAGACACTCGTCTTTGTTCTTTCGACACTCGTCCGTGTTCGATCTCTTTTGCTTCAATATCCGTCCGTATTAATTTTAGATACTCGTCTGTGTTCTTCCGACACTCGTCCGTGTCCGATCTCTTTTGCTTCAATACTCGTCCGTATTGATTTTAGAAACTCGTCTAAGTTCGTTCGACACTCGTCCATGTTCGATCTCTGTAGCTTTAATACACGTCCGTATTGATTATAGACACCCGTCTGTGTTCTTTCGACATTCGTTTGTGTTTGATCCCTTTTGCTTCTATACCCATCTGTATTGATTTTAGACACTCGTCTCTGTTATTTCGACACTCATCTGTGTTCGATCTCTTTTCCTTCAATACTCGTCCGTATTTATTTTAGACACTCGTCTTTTTTCTTTCGACACTCGTCCGTGTTCGATCTCTTTTCCTTCGATACCCGTCCGTATTGATTTTAGACACTTGTCTGTGTTCTTTCGAAACTCGTCCGTGTTCGATCTCTTTTGCTACAATATCCGTCCGTATTGATTTTAGACACTCGTCTTTGTTCTTTTGACACTCGTCTGTGTTCGATCTCTTTTGCTTCAATACCTATCCTTATTGATTTTAGACACTCGTCTGTATTCTTTTGACACTCGTCCGTGTTCCATCTCTTTTCCTTCGATTTCCATCCGTATTGATTTTAGACACTCGCCTGTGTTCTTTCGACACTCATATGTGTTCGATCTCTTTTGCTTCAATACACGTCCGTATTGATTTTAGACACTCGTCTGTGTTCTTTCGACACTCGTCCGTGTTCGATCTATTTTGCTTCAATACTAGTCTATATTAATTTTAGATACTCGTCTGTGTTCTTTCAACACTCATCCGTGTTGGATCTCTTATGCTTCAATTCCCATCCGTATTGATTTTAGACACTCGCCTGTGTTCTTTCGACACTCATCTGTGTTCGATCTCTTTTGCTTCAATACTCGTCCGTTTTGATTTTAGACACTCGTCTTTGTTCTTTCGACACTCGTCCGTGTTCGATCTCTTTTGCTTCAATACCCGTCCGTATTGATTTTAGACACTCGTCTGTGTTCTTTCGACACTCGTCCGTGTTCGATCTCTTTTGCTTCAATTCCCGTCCGCATTGATTTTAGACACTCGTCTGTATTCTTTTGACACTCGTCCGTGTTCGATCTCTTTTTCTTCAATACTCGTCCGTATTTATTTTAGACACTCGTCTTTATTCTTTCGACACTCGTCCGTGTTCGATCTCTTTTGCTTCAATACCTGTCCGTATTGATTTTAGACACTTGTCTGTGTTCTTTCGAAACTCGTCCGTGTTCGATCTCTTTTGCTACAATATCCGTCCGTATTGATTTTAGACGCTCGTCTTTGTTCTTTTGACACTCGTCCGTGTTCGATCTCTTTTGCTTCAATACGTGTCCGTATTTATTTTAGACACTCGTCTTTGTTCTTTCGACACTCGTCCGTGTTCGATCTCTTTTGCTTCAATACCTGTCCGTATTGATTTTAGACACTCGTCTGTGTTCTTTCGACACTCGTCCGTGTTCGATCTCTTTTGCTTCAATATCCGTCCGAATTGATTTTAGACACTCGTCTTTGTTCTTTCGACACTCGTCCGTGTTCGATCTCTTTTGCTTCAATATCCGTCCGTATTAATTTTAGATACTCGTCTGTGTTCTTCCGACACTCGTCCGTGTCCGATCTCTTTTGCTTCAATACTCGTCCGTATTGATTTTAGAAACTCGTCTAAGTTCGTTCGACACTCGTCCATGTTCGATCTCTGTAGCTTTAATACACGTCCGTATTGATTATAGACACCCGTCTGTGTTCTTTCGACATTCGTTTGTGTTTGATCCCTTTTGCTTCTATACCCATCTGTATTGATTTTAGACACTCGTCTCTGTTATTTCGACACTCATCTGTGTTCGATCTCTTTTCCTTCAATACTCGTCCGTATTTATTTTAGACACTCGTCTTTTTTCTTTCGACACTCGTCCGTGTTCGATCTCTTTTCCTTCGATACCCGTCCGTATTGATTTTAGACACTTGTCTGTGTTCTTTCGAAACTCGTCCGTGTTCGATCTCTTTTGCTACAATATCCGTCCGTATTGATTTTAGACACTCGTCTTTGTTCTTTTGACACTCGTCTGTGTTCGATCTCTTTTGCTTCAATACCTATCCTTATTGATTTTAGACACTCGTCTGTATTCTTTTGACACTCGTCCGTGTTCCATCTCTTTTCCTTCGATTTCCATCCGTATTGATTTTAGACACTCGCCTGTGTTCTTTCGACACTCATATGTGTTCGATCTCTTTTGCTTCAATACACGTCCGTATTGATTTTAGACACTCGTCTGTGTTCTTTCGACACTCGTCCGTGTTCGATCTATTTTGCTTCAATACTAGTCTATATTAATTTTAGATACTCGTCTGTGTTCTTTCAACACTCATCCGTGTTGGATCTCTTATGCTTCAATTCCCATCCGTATTGATTTTAGACACTCGCCTGTGTTCTTTCGACACTCATCTGTGTTCGATCTCTTTTGCTTCAATACTCGTCCGTTTTGATTTTAGACACTCGTCTTTGTTCTTTCGACACTCGTCCGTGTTCGATCTCTTTTGCTTCAATACCCGTCCGTATTGATTTTAGACACTCGTCTGTGTTCTTTCGACACTCGTCCGTGTTCGATCTCTTTTGCTTCAATTCCCGTCCGCATTGATTTTAGACACTCGTCTGTATTCTTTTGACACTCGTCCGTGTTCGATCTCTTTTTCTTCAATACTCGTCCGTATTTATTTTAGACACTCGTCTTTATTCTTTCGACACTCGTCCGTGTTCGATCTCTTTTGCTTCAATACCTGTCCGTATTGATTTTAGACCCTCGTCTGTGTTCTTTCGACACTCGTCCGTGTTCGATCTCTTTTGCTTCAATATCTTTCCGAATTGATTTTAGACACTCGTCTTTGTTCTTTCGACACTCGTCCGTGTTCGATCTCTTTTGCTTCAATATCCGGCCGTATTAATTTTAGATACTCGTCTGTGTTCTTCCGACACTCGTCCGTGTCCGATCTCTTTTGCTTCAATACTCGTCCGTATTGATTTTAGAAACTCGTCTAAGTTCGTTCGACACTCGTCCATGTTCGATCTCTGTAGCTTCAATACACGTCCTTATTGATTATAGACACTCGTCTGTGTTCTTTCGACATTCATTTGTGTTTGATCCCTTTTGCTTCTATACCCGTCTGTATTGATTTTAGACACTCGTCTGTGTTATTTCGACACTCATCCGTGTTCGATCTCTTTTCCTTCAATACTCGTCCGTATTTATTTTAGACACTCGTCTTTGTTCTTTCGACACTCGTCCGTGTTCGATCTCTTTTCCTTTTATACATGTCCGTATTGATTTTAGACACTTGTCCGTGTTCTTTCGAAACTCGTCCGTGTTCGATCTCTTTTGCTACAATATCCGTCCGTATTGATTTTAGACACTCGTCTTTGTTCTTTTGACACTCGTCTGTGTTCGATCTCTTTTGCTTCAATACCTGTCCTTATTGATTTTAGACATTCGTCTGTATTCTTTCGACACTCGTTCGTGTTCGATCTCTTTTGCTTCAATACACGTCCATATTGATTTTAGACACTCGTCTGTGTTCTTTCGACACTCGTCCGTGTTCGATCTATTTTGCTTCAATACTAGTCTGTATTAATTTTAGACACTCGTCTGTGTTCTTTCAACACTCATCCGTGTTCGATCTCTTTTGCTTCAATTCCCATCCGTATTGATTTTAGACACTCGCCTGTGTTCTTTCGACACTCATCTGTGTTCGATCTCTTTTGCTTCCATACTCGTCCGTTTTAATTTTAGACACTCGTCTTTGTTCTTTCGGCACTCGTCCGTGTTCGATCTCTTTTGCTTCAATACCCATCCGTATTGATTTTAGACACTCGCCTGTGTTCTTTCGACACTCATCTGTGTTCGATCTCTTTTGCTTCAATACTCGTCCGTTTTGATTTTAGACACTCGTCTTTGTTCTTTCGACACTCGTCCGTGTTCGATCTCTTTTGCTTCAATACCCGTCCGTATTGATTTTAGACACTCGTCTGTGTTCTTTCGACACTCGTCTGTGTTCGATCTCTCTTGCTTCAATACTCATCCGTATTGATTTTAGACACCCGTCTGTGTTCTTTCGACACTCGTCCGTGTTCGATCTCTTTTTCTTCAATACCCGTCCGTATTAATTTTAGACACTCGTCTATGTTCTTTTGACACTCGTCCGTGTTTGATCTCTTTTGCTTTAATATCCATCCGTATTGATTTTAGAGACTCGTCTGTATTCTTTTGACAGTCGTCGGTGTTCGATATCTTTTGCTTTAATACTAGTCCGTATTGATTTTAGACACTCGTCTGTGTTCTTTCAACACTCGTCCGTGTTCGATCTCTTTTGCTTCAATACCTGTCCGTATTGATTTTAGACACTCGTCTGTGTTCTTTCAACACTCGGCCATGTTCGATCTCTTTTGCTTCAATTCCCGTCCGTATTTATTTTAGACACTCGTCTGTGTTCTTTAGACACTCATCCGTGTTCAATCTCTTTTTCTTCAATACTCGTCCGTATTTATTTTAGACACTCGTCTTTGTTCTTTCGACACTCGTCCGTGTTCGATCTCTTTCCCTTCGATACCCATCCGTATTGATTTTAGACACTTGTCTGTGTTCTTTCGAAACTCGTCCGTGTTCGATCTCTTTTGCTACAATATCTGTCCGAATTGATTTTAGACACTCGTCTTTGTTCTTTCGACACTCGTCCGTGTTCGATCTCTTTTGCTTCAATATCCGTCCGTATTAATTTTAGATACTCGTCTGTGTTCTTCTGACACTCGTCCGTGTCCGATCTCTTTTGCTTCAATACTCGTCCGTATTGATTTTAGAAACTCGTCTAAGTTCGTTCGACACTCGTCCATGTTCGATCTCTGTAGCTTCAATACACGTCCGTATTGATTATAGACACTCGTCTGTGTTCTTTCGACATTCGTCTGTGTTCGATCTCTTTTGCTTCTATACCCGTCTGTATTGATTTTAGACACTCATCCGTGTTCGATCTCTTTTCCTTCAATACTCGTCCGTATTTATTTTAGACACTCGTCTTTGTTCTTTCGACACTCGTCCGTGTTCGATCTCTTTTCCTTTTATACATGTCCGTATTGATTTTAGACACTTGTCTGTGTTCTTTCGAAACTCGTCCGTGTTCGATCTCTTTTGCTACAATATCCGTCCGTATTGATTTTAGACACTCGTCTTTGTTCTTTTGACACTCGTCTGTGTTCGATCTCTTTTGCTTCAATACCTGTCCTTATTGATTTTAGACACTCGTCTGTATTCTTTCGACACTCGTCCGTGTTCGATCTCTTTTGCTTCAATACACGTCCATATTGATTTTAGACACTCGTCTGTGTTCTTTCAACACTCATCCGTGTTCGATCTCTTTTGCTTCAATTCCCATCCGTATTGATTTTAGACACTCGCCTGTGTTCTTTCGACACTCATCTGTGTTCGATCTCTTTTGCTTCCATACTCGTCCGTTTTAATTTTAGACACACGTCTTTGTTCTTTCGGCACTCGTCCGTGTTCGATCTCTTTTGCTTCAATACCCATCCGTATTGATTTTAGACACTCGCCTGTGTTCTTTAAACACTCGGCCATGTTCGATCTCTTTTGCTTCAATTCCCGTCCGTATTGATTTTAGACACTCGTCTGTGTTTTTTCGACACTCGTCCGTGTTCGATCTCTTTTTCTTCAATACCCGTCCGTATTAATTTCAGACACTTGTCTTTGTTCTTTTGACACTCGTCCGTGTTTGATCTCTTTTGCTACAATATCCGTCCGTATTGATTTTAGACGCTCGTCTTTGTTCTTTTGACACTCGTCCGTGTTCGATCTCTTTTGCTTCAATACTTGTCCGTATTTATTTTAGACACTCGTGTTTGTTCTTTCGACACTCGTCCGTGTTCGATCTCTTTTGCTTCAATACCTGTCCGTATTGATTTTAGACACTCGTCTGTGTTCTTTCGACACTCGTCCGTGTTCGATCTCTTTTGCTTCAATATCCGTCCGAATTGATTTTAGACACTCGTCTTTGTTCTTTCGACACTCGTCCGTGTTCGATCTCTTTTGCTTCAATATCCGTCCGTATTAATTTTAGATACTCGTCTGTGTTCTTCCGACACTCGTCCGTGTCCGATCTCTTTTGCTTCAATACTCGTCCGTATTGATTTTAGAAACTCGTCTAAGTTCGTTCGACACTCGTCCATGTTCGATCTCTGTAGCTTTAATACACGTCCGTATTGATTATAGACACCCGTCTGTGTTCTTTCGACATTCGTTTGTGTTTGATCCCTTTTGCTTCTATACCCATCTGTATTGATTTTAGACACTCGTCTCTGTTATTTCGACACTCATCTGTGTTCGATCTCTTTTCCTTCAATACTCGTCCGTATTTATTTTAGACACTCGTCTTTTTTCTTTCGACACTCGTCCGTGTTCGATCTCTTTTCCTTCGATACCCGTCCGTATTGATTTTAGACACTTGTCTGTGTTCTTTCGAAACTCGTCCGTGTTCGATCTCTTTTGCTACAATATCCGTCCGTATTGATTTTAGGCACTCGTCTTTGTTCTTTTGACACTCGTCTATGTTCGATCTCTTTTGCTTCAATACCTATCCTTATTGATTTTAGACACTCGTCTGTATTCTTTTGACACTCGTCCGTGTTCGATCTCTTTTCCTTCGATACCCATCCGTATTGATTTTAGACACTCGCCTGTGTTCTTTCGACACTCATATGTGTTCGATCTCTTTTGCTTCAATACACGTCCGTATTGATTTTAGACACTCGTCTGTGTTCTTTCGACACTCGTCCGTGTTCGATCTATTTTGCTTCAATACTAGTCTATATTAATTTTAGATACTCGTCTGTGTTCTTTCAACACTCATCCGTGTTGGATCTCTTATGCTTCAATTCCCATCCGTATTGATTTTAGACACTCGCCTGTGTTCTTTCGACACTCATCTGTGTTCGATCTCTTTTGCTTCAATACTCGTCCGTTTTGATTTTAGACACTCGTCTTTGTTCTTTCGACACTCGTCCGTGTTCGATCTCTTTTGCTTCAATACCCGTCCGTATTGATTTTAGACACTCGTCTGTGTTCTTTCGACACTCGTCCGTGTTCGATCTCTTTTGCTTCAATTCCCGTCCGCATTGATTTTAGACACTCGTCTGTATTCTTTTGACACTCGTCCGTGTTCGATCTCTTTTTCTTCAATACTCGTCCGTTTTGATTTTAGACACTCGTCTTTGTACTTTCGACACTCGTCCGTGTTCGATCTCTTTTGCTTCAATACCCGTCCGTATTGATTTTAGACACTCGTCTGTGTTCTTTCGACACTCGTCCGTGTTCGATCTCTTTTGCTTCAATTCCCGTCCGCATTGATTTTAGACACTCGTCTGTATTCTTTTGACACTCGTCCGTGTTCGATCTCTTTTTCTTCAATACTCGTCCGTATTTATTTTAGACACTCGTCTTTATTCTTTCGACACTCGTCCGTGTTCGATCTCTTTTGCTTCAATAGACGTACACATTGATTTTAGACACTCGTCTGTGTTCTTTCGACACTCGTCCGTGTTCGATCTATTTTGCTTCAATACTAGTCTGTATTAATTTTAGACACTCGTCTGTGTTCTTTCAACACTCATCCGTGTTCGATCTCTTTTGCTTCAATTCCCATCCGTATTGATTTTAGACACTCGCCTGTGTTCTTTCGACACTCATCTGTGTTCGATCTCTTTTGCTTCAATACTCGTCCGTTTTAATTTTAGACACTCGTCTTTGTTCTTTCGGCACTCGTCCGTGTTCGATCTCTTTTGCTTCAATACCCATCCGTATTGATTTTAGACACTCGTCTGTGTTCTTTAAACACTCGGCCATGTTCGATCTCTTTTGCTTCAATTCCCGTCCGTATTGATTTTAGACACTCGTCTGTGTTCTTTCGACACTCGTCCGTGTTCGATCTCTTTTTCTTCAATACCCGTCCGTATTAATTTTAGACACTTGTCTTTGTTCTTTTGACACTCGTCCGTGTTTGATCTCTTTTGCTACAATATCCATCCGTATTGATTTTAGACGCTCGTCTTTGTTCTTTTGACACTCGTCCGTGTTCGATCTCTTTTGCTTCAATACTTGTCCGTATTTATTTTAGACACTCGTCTTTGTTCTTTCGACACTCGTCCGTGTTCGATCTCTTTTGCTTCAATACCCGTCCGTATTGATTTTAGACACTCGTCTGTGTTCTTTCGACACTCGTCCGTGTTCGATCTCTTTTGCTTCAATTCCCGTCCGCATTGATTTTAGACACTCGTCTGTATTCTTTTGACACTCGTCCGTGTTCGATCTCTTTTTCTTCAATACTCGTCCGTATTTATTTTAGACACTCGTCTTTATTCTTTCGACACTCGTCCGTGTTCGATCTCTTTTGCTTCAATACCTGTCCGTATTGATTTTAGACCCTCGTCTGTGTTCTTTCGACACTCGTCCGTGTTCGATCTCTTTTGCTTCAATATCTGTCCGAATTGATTTTAGACACTCGTCTTTGTTCTTTCGACACTCGTCCGTGTTCGATCTCTTTTGCTTCAATATCCGTCCGTATTAATTTTAGATACTCGTCTGTGTTCTTCCGACACTCGTCCGTGTCCGATCTCTTTTGCTTCAATACTCGTCCGTATTGATTTTAGAAACTCGTCTAAGTTCGTTCGACACTCGTCCATGTTCGATCTCTGTAGCTTCAATACACGTCCTTATTGATTATAGACACTCGTCTGTGTTCTTTCGACATTCGTTTGTGTTTGATCCCTTTTGCTTCTATACCCGTCTGTATTGATTTTAGACACTCGTCTGTGTTATTTCGACACTTATCCGTGTTCGATCTCTTTTCCTTCAATACTCGTCCGTATTTATTTTTGACACTCGTCTTTGTTCTTTCGACACTCGTCCGTGTTCGATCTCTTTTCCTTTTATACATGTCCGTATTGATTTTAGACACTTGTCCGTGTTCTTTCGAAACTCGTCCGTGTTCGATCTCTTTTGCTACAATATCCGTCCGTATTGATTTTAGACACTCGTCTTTGTTCTTTTGACACTCGTCTGTGTTCGATCTCTTTTGCTTCAATACCTGTCCTTATTGATTTTAGACATTCGTCTGTATTCTTTCGACACTCGTCCGTGTTCGATCTCTTTTGCTTCAATACACGTCCATATTGATTTTAGACACTCGTCTGTGTTCTTTCGACACTCGTCCGTGTTCGATCTATTTTGCTTCAATACTAGTCTGTATTAATTTTAGACACTCGTCTGTGTTCTTTCAACACTCATCCGTGTTCGATCTCTTTTGCTTCAATACCCATCCGTATTGATTTTAGACACTCGTCTGTGTTCTTTAAACACTCGGCCATGTTCGATCTCTTTTGCTTCAATTCCCGTCCGTATTGATTTTAGACACTCGTCTGTGTTCTTTCGACACTCGTCCGTGTTCGATCTCTTTTTCTTCAATACCCGTCCGTATTAATTTTAGACACTCGTCTGTGTTCTTTTGACACTCGTCCGTGTTCGATCTCTTTTGCTACAATATCCATCCGTATTGATTTTAGACGCTCGTCTTTGTTCTTTTGACACTCGTCCGTGTTCGATCTCTTTTGCTTCAATACTCGTCCGTATTTATTTTAGACACTCGTCTTTGTTCTTTCGACACTCGTCCGTGTTCGATCTCTTTTGCTTCAATACCTGTCCGTATTGATTTTAGACACTCGTTTGTGTTCTTTCGACACTCGTCCGTGTTCGATCTCTTTTGCTTCAATATCCGTCCGAATTGATTTTAGACACTCGTCTTTGTTCTTTCGACACTCGTCCGTGTTCGATCTCTTTTGCTTCAATATCCGTCCGTATTAATTTTAGATACTCGTCTGTGTTCTTCCGACACTCGTCCGTGTCCGATCTCTTTTGCTTCAATACTCGTCCGTATTGATTTTAGAAACTCGTCTAAGTTCGTTCGACACTCGTCCATGTTCGATCTCTGTAGCTTTAATACACGTCCGTATTGATTATAGACACTCGTCTGTGTTCTTTCGACATTCGTTTGTGTTTGATCCCTTTTGCTTCTATACCCGTCTGTATTGATTTTAGACACTCGTCTGTGTTATTTCGACACTCATCTGTGTTTGATCTCTTTTCCTTCAATACTCGTCCTTATTTATTTTAGACACTCGTCTTTTTTCTTTCGACACTCGTCCGTGTTCGATCTCTTTTCCTTCGATACCCGTCCGTATTGATTTTAGACACTTGTCTGTGTTCTTTCGAAACTCGTCCGTGTTCGATCTCTTTTGCTACAATATCTGTCCGTATTGATTTTAGACACTCGTCTTTGTTCTTTTGACACTCGTCTGTGTTCGATCTCTTTTGCTTCAATACCTATCCTTATTGATTTTAGACACTCGTCTGTATTCTTTTGACACTCGTCCGTGTTCGATCTCTTTTCCTTCGATACCCATCCGTATTGATTTTAGACACTCGCCTGTGTTCTTTCGACACTCATCTGTGTTCGATCTCTTTTGCTTCAATACACGTCCGTATTGATTTTAGACACTCGTCTGTGTTCTTTCGACACTCGTCCGTGTTCGATCTATTTTGCTTCAATACTAGTCTATATTAATTTTAGATACTCGTCTGTGTTCTTTCAACACTCATCCGTGTTGGATCTCTTTTGCTTCAATTCCCATCCGTATTGATTTTAGACACTCGCCTGTGTTCTTTCGACACTCATCTGTGTTCGATCTCTTTTGCTTCAATACTCGTCCGTTTTGATTTTAGACACTCGTCTTTGTTCTTTCGACACTCGTCCGTGTTCGATCTCTTTTGCTTCAATACCCGTCCGTATTGATTTTAGACACTCGTCTGTGTTCTTTCGACACTCGTCCGTGTTCGATCTCTTTTGCTTCAATTCCCGTCCGCATTGATTTTAGACACTCGTCTGTATTCTTTTGACACTCGTCCGTGTTCGATCTCTTTTTCTTCAATACTCGTCCGTATTTATTTTAGACACTCGTCTTTATTCTTTCGACACTCGTCCGTGTTCGATCTCTTTTGCTTCAATACCTGTCCGTATTGATTTTAGACCCTCGTCTGTGTTCTTTCGACACTCGTCCGTGTTCGATCTCTTTTGCTTCAGTATCTGTCCGAATTGATTTTAGACACTCGTCTTTGTTCTTTCGACACTCGTCCGTGTTCGATCTCTTTTGCTTCAATATCCGTCCGTATTAATTTTAGATACTCGTCTGTGTTCTTCTGACACTCGTCCGTGTCCGATCTCTTTTGCTTCAATACTCGTCCGTATTCATTTTAGAAACTCGTCTAAGTTCGTTCGACACTCGTCCATGTTCGATCTCTGTAGCTTCAATACACGTCCTTATTGATTATAGACACTCGTCTGTGTTCTTTCGACATTCGTTTGTGTTTGATCCCTTTTGCTTCTATACCCGTCTGTATTGATTTTAGACACTCGTCTGTGTTATTTTGACACTCATCCGTGTTCGATCTCTTTTCCTTCAATACTCATCCGTATTTATTTTAGACACTCGTCTTTGTTCTTTCGACACTCGTCCGTGTTCGATCTCTTTTCCTTTTATACATGTCCGTATTGATTTTAGACACTTGTCCGTGTTCTTTTGAAACTCGTCCGTGTTCGATCTCTTTTGCTACAATATCCGTCCGTATTGATTTTAGACACTCGTCTTTGTTCTTTTGACACTCGTCTGTGTTCGATCTCTTTTGCTTCAATACCTGTCCTTATTGATTTTAGACATTCGTCTGTATTCTTTCGACACTCGTCCGTGTTCGATCTCTTTTGCTTCAATACACGTCCATATTGATTTTAGACACTCGTCTGTGTTCTTTCGACACTCGTCCGTGTTCGATCTATTTTGCTTCAATACTAGTCTGTATTAATTTTAGACACTCGTCTGTGTTCTTTCAACACTCATCCGTGTTCGATCTCTTTTGCTTCAATTCCCATCCGTATTGATTTTAGACACTCGCCTGTGTTCTTTCGACACTCATCTGTGTTCGATCTCTTTTGCTTCAATACTCGTCCGTTTTAATTTTAGACACTCGTCTTTGTTCTTTCGACACTCGTCCGTGTTCGATCTCTTTTGCTTCAATTCCCGTCCACATTGATTTTAGACACTCGTCTGTATTCTTTTGACACTCGTCCGTGTTCGATCTCTTTTTCTTCAATACTCGTCCGTATTTATTTTAGACACTCGTCTTTATTCTTTCGACACTCGTCCGTGTTCGATCTCTTTTGCTTCAATTCCCGTCCGCATTGATTTTAGACACTCGTCTGTATTCTTTTGACACTCGTCCGTGTTCGATCTCTTTTTCTTCAATACTCGTCCGTATTTATTTTAGACACTCGTCTTTATTCTTTCGACACTCGTCCGTGTTCGATCTCTTTTGCTTCAATACCTGTCCGTATTGATTTTAGACCCTCGTCTGTGTTCTTTCGACACTCGTCCGTGTTCGATCTCTTTTGCTTCAGTATCTGTCCGAATTGATTTTAGACACTCGTCTTTGTTCTTTCGACACTCGTCCGTGTTCGATCTCTTTTGCTTCAATATCCGTCCGTATTAATTTTAGATACTCGTCTGTGTTCTTCTGACACTCGTCCGTGTCCGATCTCTTTTGCTTCAATACTCGTCCGTATTCATTTTAGAAACTCGTCTAAGTTCGTTCGACACTCGTCCATGTTCGATCTCTGTAGCTTCAATACACGTCCTTATTGATTATAGACACTCGTCTGTGTTCTTTCGACATTCGTTTGTGTTTGATCCCTTTTGCTTCTATACCCGTCTGTATTGATTTTAGACACTCGTCTGTGTTATTTTGACACTCATCCGTGTTCGATCTCTTTTCCTTCAATACTCATCCGTATTTATTTTAGACACTCGTCTTTGTTCTTTCGACACTCGTCCGTGTTCGATCTCTTTTCCTTTTATACATGTCCGTATTGATTTTAGACACTTGTCCGTGTTCTTTTGAAACTCGTCCGTGTTCGATCTCTTTTGCTACAATATCCGTCCGTATTGATTTTAGACACTCGTCTTTGTTCTTTTGACACTCGTCTGTGTTCGATCTCTTTTGCTTCAATACCTGTCCTTATTGATTTTAGACATTCGTCTGTATTCTTTCGACACTCGTCCGTGTTCGATCTCTTTTGCTTCAATACACGTCCATATTGATTTTAGACACTCGTCTGTGTTCTTTCGACACTCGTCCGTGTTCGATCTATTTTGCTTCAATACTAGTCTGTATTAATTTTAGACACTCGTCTGTGTTCTTTCAACACTCATCCGTGTTCGATCTCTTTTGCTTCAATTCCCATCCGTATTGATTTTAGACACTCGCCTGTGTTCTTTCGACACTCATCTGTGTTCGATCTCTTTTGCTTCAATACTCGTCCGTTTTAATTTTAGACACTCGTCTTTGTTCTTTCGACACTCGTCCGTGTTCGATCTCTTTTGCTTCAATTCCCGTCCACATTGATTTTAGACACTCGTCTGTATTCTTTTGACACTCGTCCGTGTTCGATCTCTTTTTCTTCAATACTCGTCCGTATTTATTTTAGACACTCGTCTTTATTCTTTCGACACTCGTCCGTGTTCGATCTCTTTTGCTTCAATACCTGTCCGTATTGATTTTAGACCCTCGTCTGTGTTCTTTCGACACTCGTCCGTGTTCGATCTCTTTTGCTTCAGTATCTGTCCGAATTGATTTTAGACACTCGTCTTTGTTCTTTCGACACTCGTCCGTGTTCGATCTCTTTTGCTTCAATATCCGTCCGTATTAATTTTAGATACTCGTCTGTGTTCTTCTGACACTCGTCCGTGTCCGATCTCTTTTGCTTCAATACTCGTCCGTATTGATTTTAGAAACTCGTCTAAGTTCGTTCGACACTCGTCCATGTTCGATCTCTGTAGCTTCAATACACGTCCTTATTGATTATAGATACTCGTCTGTGTTCTTTCGACATTCGTTTGTGTTTGATCCCTTTTGCTTCTATACCCGTCTGTATTGATTTTAGACACTCGTCTGTGTTATTTCGACACTCATCCGTGTTCGATCTCTTTTCCTTCAATACTCGTCCGTATTTATTTTAGACACTCGTCTTTGTTCTTTCGACACTCGTCCGTGTTCGATCTCTTTTCCTTTTATACATGTCCGTATTGATTTTAGACACTTGTCCGTGTTCTTTTGAAACTCGTCCGTGTTCGATCTCTTTTGCTACAATATCCGTCCGTATTGATTTTAGACACTCGTCTTTGTTCTTTTGACACTCGTCTGTGTTCGATCTCTTTTGCTTCAATACCTGTCCTTATTGATTTTAGACATTCGTCTGTATTCTTTCGACACTCGTCCGTGTTCGATCTCTTTTGCTTCAATACACGTCCATATTGATTTTAGACACTCGTCTGTGTTCTTTCGACACTCGTCCGTGTTCGATCTATTTTGCTTCAATACTAGTCTGTATTAATTTTAGACACTCGTCTGTGTTCTTTCAACACTCATCCGTGTTCGATCTCTTTTGCTTCAATTCCCATCCGTATTGATTTTAGACACTCGCCTGTGTTCTTTCGACACTCATCTGTGTTCGATCTCTTTTGCTTCAATACTCGTCCGTTTTAATTTTA
This sequence comes from Lathyrus tuberosus, assembly GCA_022829125.1. Taxonomy (NCBI): domain Eukaryota; kingdom Viridiplantae; phylum Streptophyta; class Magnoliopsida; order Fabales; family Fabaceae; genus Lathyrus; species Lathyrus tuberosus. Next base: position 13,993,393 of record JALAZF010000038.1, read on the forward strand.
GACACTCGTCTTTGTTCTTTCGGCACTCGTCCGTGTTCGATCTCTTTTGCTTCAATACCCATCCGTATTGATTTTAGACACTCGTCTGTGTTCTTTAAACACTCGGCCATGTTCGATCTCTTTTGCTTCAATTCCCGTCTGTATTGATTTTAGACACTCGTCTGTGTTCTTTCGACACTCGTCCGTTTTCGATCTCTTTTTCTTCAATACCCGTCCGTATTAATTTTAGACACTCGTCTATGTTCTTTTGACACTCGTCCGTGTTTGATCTCTTTTGCTACAATATCCGTCCGTATTGATTTTAGACGCTCGTCTTTGTTCTTTTGACACTCGTCCGTGTTCGATCTCTTTTGCTTCAATACTTGTCCGTATTTATTTTAGACACTCGCCTGTGTTCTTTCGACACTCGTCCGTGTTCGATCTCTTTTGCTTCAATACCTGTCCGTATTGATTTTAGACACTCGTCTGTGTTCTTTCGACACTCGTCCGTGTTCGATCTCTTTTGCTTCAATATCCGTCCGAATTGATTTTAGACACTCGTCTTTGTTCTTTCGACACTCGTCCGTGTTCGATCTCTTTTGCTTCAATATCCGTCCGTATTAATTTTAGATACTCGTCTGTGTTCTTCCGACACTCGTCTGTGTCCGATCTCTTTTGCTTCAATACTCGTCCGTATTGATTTTAGAAACTCGTCTAAGTTCGTTCGACACTCATCCATGTTCGATCTTTGTAGCTTCAATACACGTCCGTATTGATTTTAGACACTCGTCTGTGTTCTTTCGACACTCGTCCGTGTTCGATCTCTTTTTCTTCAATACCCGTCCGTATTAATTTTAGACACTCGTCTATGTTCTTTTGACACTCGTCCGTGTTCGATCTCTTTTGCTACAATATCCGTCCGTATTGATTTTAGACGCTCGTCTTTGTTCTTTCGACACTCGTCCGTGTTCGATCTCTTTTCCTTCGATACCCGTCCGTATTGATTTTAGACACTTGTCTGTGTTCTTTCGAAACTCGTCCGTGTTCGATCTCTTTTGCTACAATATCCGTTCGTATTGATTTTAGACACTCGTCTTTGTTCTTTTGACACTCGTCTGTGTTCGATCTCTTTTGCTTCAATACCTATCCTTATTGATTTTAGACACTCGTCTGTATTCTTTTGACACTCGTCCGTGTTCGATCTCTTTTCCTTCGATACCCGTCCGTATTGATTTTAGACACTTGTCTGTGTTCTTTCGAAACTCGTCCGTGTTCGATCTCTTTTGCAACAATATCCGTCCGTATTGATTTTAGACACTCGTCTTTGTTCTTTTGACACTCGTCTGTGTTCGATCTCTTTTGCTTCAATTCCCATCCGTATTGATTTTAGACACTCGCCTGTGTTCTTTCGACACTCATCTGTGTTCGATCTCTTTTGCTTCAATACTCGTCCGTTTTAATTTTAGACACTCGTCTTTGTTCTTTCGACACTCGTCCGTGTTCGATCTCTTTTGCTTCAATACCCATCCGTGTTGATTTTAGACACTCGTCTGTGTTCTTTCAACACTCGGCCATGTTCGATCTCTTTTGCTTCAATTCCCGTCCGTATTGATTTTAGACACTCGTCTGTGTTCTTTCGACACTCGTCCGTGTTCGATCTCTTTTTCTTCAATACCCGTCCGTATTAATTTTAGACACTCGTCTATGTTCTTTTGACACTCGTCCGTGTTTGATCTCTTTTGCTACAATATCCGTCCGTATTGATTTTAGATGCTCGTCTTTGTTCTTTTGACACTCGTCCGTGTTCGATCTCTTTTGCTTCAATACTTGTCCGTATTTATTTTAGACACTCGTCTTTGTTCTTTCGACACTCGTCCGTGTTCGATCTCTTTTGCTTCAATACCTGTCCGTATTGATTTTAGACACTCGTCTGTGTTCTTTCGACACTCGTCCGTGTTCGATCTCTTTTGCTTCAATATCCGTCCGAATTGATTTTAGACACTCGTCTTTGTTCTTTCGACACTCGTCCGTGTTCGATCTCTTTTGCTTCAATATCCGTCCGTATTAATTTTAGATACTCGTCTGTGTTCTTCCGACACTCGTCCGTGTCCGATCTCTTTTTCTTCAATACTCGTCCGTATTGATTTTAGAAACTCGTCTAAGTTCGTTCGACACTCGTCCATGTTCGATCTCTGTAGCTTCAATACACGTCCGTATTGATTATAGACACTCGTCTGTGTTCTTTCGACATTCGTTTGTGTTTGATCCCTTTTGCTTCTATACCCGTCTGTATTGATTTTAGACACTCTTCTGTGTTATTTCGACACTCATCTGTGTTCGATCTCTTTTCCTTCAATATTCGTCCGTATTTATTTTAGACACTCGTCTTTGTTCTTTTGACACTCGTCCGTGTTCGATCTCTTTTCCTTCGATACCCGTCCGTATTGATTTTAGACACTTGTCTGTGTTCTTTCGAAACTCGTCCGTGTTCGATCTCTTTTGCTACAATATCCGTCCGTATTGATTTTAGACACTCGTCTTTGTTCTTTTGACACTCGTCTGTGTTCGATCTCTTTTGCTTCAATACCTGTCCTTATTGATTTTAGACACTCGTCTGTATTCTTTTGACACTCGTCCGTGTTCGATCTCTTTTCCTTCGATACCCGTCCGTATTGATTTTAGACACTTGTCTGTGTTCTTTCGAAACTCGTCCGTGTTCGATCTCTTTTGCAACAATATCCGTCCGTATTGATTTTAGACACTCGTCTTTGTTCTTTTGACACTCGTCTGTGTTCGATCTCTTTTGCTTCAATACCTGTCCGTATTGATTTTAGACCCTCGTCTGTGTTCTTTCGACACTCGTCCGTGTTCGATCTCTTTTGCTTCAGTATCTGTCCGAATTGATTTTAGACACTCGTCTTTGTTCTTTCGACACTCGTCCGTGTTCGATCTCTTTTGCTTCAATATCCGTCCGTATTAATTTTAGATACTCGTCTGTGTTCTTCTGACACTCGTCCGTGTCCGATCTCTTTTGCTTCAATACTCGTCCGTATTGATTTTAGAAACTCGTCTAAGTTCGTTCGACACTCGTCCATGTTCGATCTCTGTAGCTTCAATACACGTCCTTATTGATTATAGATACTCGTCTGTGTTCTTTCGACATTCGTTTGTGTTTGATCCCTTTTGCTTCTATACCCGTCTGTATTGATTTTAGACACTCGTCTGTGTTATTTCGACACTCATCCGTGTTCGATCTCTTTTCCTTCAATACTCGTCCGTATTTATTTTAGACACTCGTCTTTGTTCTTTCGACACTCGTCCGTGTTCGATCTCTTTTCCTTTTATACATGTCCGTATTGATTTTAGACACTTGTCCGTGTTCTTTTGAAACTCGTCCGTGTTCGATCTCTTTTGCTACAATATCCGTCCGTATTGATTTTAGACACTCGTCTTTGTTCTTTTGACACTCGTCTGTGTTCGATCTCTTTTGCTTCAATACCTGTCCTTATTGATTTTAGACATTCGTCTGTATTCTTTCGACACTCGTCCGTGTTCGATCTCTTTTGCTTCAATACACGTCCATATTGATTTTAGACACTCGTCTGTGTTCTTTCGACACTCGTCCGTGTTCGATCTATTTTGCTTCAATACTAGTCTGTATTAATTTTAGACACTCGTCTGTGTTCTTTCAACACTCATCCGTGTTCGATCTCTTTTGCTTCAATTCCCATCCGTATTGATTTTAGACACTCGCCTGTGTTCTTTCGACACTCATCTGTGTTCGATCTCTTTTGCTTCAATACTCGTCCGTTTTAATTTTAGACACTCGTCTTTGTTCTTTCGGCACTCGTCCGTGTTCGATCTCTTTTGCTTCAATACCCATCCGTATTGATTTTAGACACTCGTCTGTGTTCTTTAAACACTCGGCCATGTTCGATCTCTTTTGCTTCAATTCCCGTCTGTATTGATTTTAGACACTCGTCTGTGTTCTTTCGACACTCGTCCGTTTTCGATCTCTTTTTCTTCAATACCCGTCCGTATTAATTTTAGACACTCGTCTATGTTCTTTTGACACTCGTCCGTGTTTGATCTCTTTTGCTACAATATCCGTCCGTATTGATTTTAGACGCTCGTCTTTGTTCTTTTGACACTCGTCCGTGTTCGATCTCTTTTGCTTCAATACTTGTCCGTATTTATTTTAGACACTCGCCTGTGTTCTTTCGACACTCGTCCGTGTTCGATCTCTTTTGCTTCAATACCTGTCCGTATTGATTTTAGACACTCGTCTGTGTTCTTTCGACACTCGTCCGTGTTCGATCTCTTTTGCTTCAATATCCGTCCGAATTGATTTTAGACACTCGTCTTTGTTCTTTCGACACTCGTCCGTGTTCGATCTCTTTTGCTTCAATATCCGTCCGTATTAATTTTAGATACTCGTCTGTGTTCTTCCGACACTCGTCTGTGTCCGATCTCTTTTGCTTCAATACTCGTCCGTATTGATTTTAGAAACTCGTCTAAGTTCGTTCGACACTCATCCATGTTCGATCTTTGTAGCTTCAATACACGTCCGTATCGATTTTAGACACTCGTCTGTGTTCTTTCGACACTCGTCCGTGTTCGATCTCTTTTTCTTCAATACCCGTCCGTATTAATATTAGACACTCGTCTATGTTCTTTTGACACTCGTCCGTGTTCGATCTCTTTTGCTACAATATCCGTCCGTATTGATTTTAGACGCTCGTCTTTGTTCTTTCGACACTCGTCCGTGTTCGATCTCTTTTCCTTCGATACCCGTCCGTATTGATTTTAGACACTTGTCTGTGTTCTTTCGAAACTCGTCCGTGTTCGATCTCTTTTGCTACAATATCCGTTCGTATTGATTTTAGACACTCGTCTTTGTTCTTTTGACACTCGTCTGTGTTCGATCTCTTTTGCTTCAATACCTATCCTTATTGATTTTAGACACTCGTCTGTATTCTTTTGACACTCGTCCGTGTTCGATCTCTTTTCCTTCGATACCCGTCCGTATTGATTTTAGACACTTGTCTGTGTTCTTTCGAAACTCGTCCGTGTTCGATCTCTTTTGCAACAATATCCGTCCGTATTGATTTTAGACACTCGTCTTTGTTCTTTTGACACTCGTCTGTGTTCGATCTCTTTTGCTTCAATTCCCATCCGTATTGATTTTAGACACTCGCCTGTGTTCTTTCGACACTCATCTGTGTTCGATCTCTTTTGCTTCAATACTCGTCCGTTTTAATTTTAGACACTCGTCTTTGTTCTTTCGACACTCGTCCGTGTTCGATCTCTTTTGCTTCAATACCCATCCGTGTTGATTTTAGACACTCGTCTGTGTTCTTTCAACACTCGGCCATGTTCGATCTCTTTTGCTTCAATTCCCGTCCGTATTGATTTTAGACACTCGTCTGTGTTCTTTCGACACTCGTCCGTGTTCGATCTCTTTTTCTTCAATACCCGTCCGTATTAATTTTAGACACTCGTCTATGTTCTTTTGACACTCGTCCGTGTTTGATCTCTTTTGCTACAATATCCGTCCGTATTGATTTTAGATGCTCGTCTTTGTTCTTTTGACACTCGTCCGTGTTCGATCTCTTTTGCTTCAATACTTGTCCGTATTTATTTTAGACACTCGTCTTTGTTCTTTCGACACTCGTCCGTGTTCGATCTCTTTTGCTACAATATCCGTCCGTATTGATTTTAGACACTCGTCTTTGTTCTTTTGACACTCGTCTGTGTTCGATCTCTTTTGCTTCAATACCTATCCTTATTGATTTTAGACACTCGTCTGTATTCTTTTGACACTCGTCCGTGTTCGATCTCTTTTCCTTCGATACCCGTCCGTATTGATTTTAGACACTCGCCTGTGTTCTTTCGACACTCGTCCGTGTTCGATCTCTTTTGCTTCAATATCCGTCCGTATTAATTTTAGATACTCGTCTGTGTTCTTCCGACACTCGTCCGTGTCCGATCTCTTTTTCTTCAATACTCGTCCGTATTGATTTTAGAAACTCGTCTAAGTTCGTTCGACACTCGTCCATGTTCGATCTCTGTAGCTTCAATACACGTCCGTATTGATTATAGACACTCGTCTGTGTTCTTTCGACATTCGTTTGTGTTTGATCCCTTTTGCTTCTATACCCGTCTGTATTGATTTTAGACACTCTTCTGTGTTATTTCGACACTCATCTGTGTTCGATCTCTTTTCCTTCAATATTCGTCCGTATTTATTTTAGACACTCGTCTTTGTTCTTTTGACACTCGTCCGTGTTCGATCTCTTTTCCTTCGATACCCGTCCGTATTGATTTTAGACACTTGTCTGTGTTCTTTCGAAACTCGTCCGTGTTCGATCTCTTTTGCTACAATATCCGTCCGTATTGATTTTAGACACTCGTCTTTGTTCTTTTGACACTCGTCTGTGTTCGATCTCTTTTGCTTCAATACCTATCCTTATTGATTTTAGACACTCGTCTGTATTCTTTTGACACTCGTCCGTGTTCGATCTCTTTTCCTTCGATACCCGTCCGTATTGATTTTAGACACTTGTCTGTGTTCTTTCGAAACTCGTCCGTGTTCGATCTCTTTTGCTACAATATCCGTCCGTATTGATTTTAGACACTCGTCTTTGTTCTTTTGACACTCGTCTGTGTTCGATCTCTTTTGCTTCAATACCTGTCCTTATTGATTTTAGACACTCGTCTGTATTCTTTCGACACTCGTCCGTGTTCGATCTCTTTTGCTTCAATACACGTCCGTATTGATTTTAGACACTCGTCTGTGTTCTTTCGACACTCGTCCGTGTTCGATCTATTTTGCTTCAATACTAGTCTGTATTAATTTTAGACACTCGTCTGTGTTCTTTCAACACTCATCCGTGTTCGATCTCTTTTGCTTCAATTCCCATCCGTATTGATTTTAGACACTCGCCTGTGTTCTTTCGACACTCATCTGTGTTCGATCTCTTTTGCTTCAATACTCGTCCGTTTTGATTTTAGACACTCGTCTTTGTTCTTTCGACACTCGTCCGTGTTCGATCTCTTTTGCTTCAATACCCGTCCGTATTGATTTTAGACACTCGTCTGTGTTCTTTCGACACTCGTCTGTGTTCGATCTCTCTTGCTTCAATACTCATCCGTATTGATTTTAGACACCCGTCTGTGTTCTTTCGACACTCGTCCGTGTTCGATCTCTTTTTCTTCAATACCCGTCCGTATTAATTTTAGACACTCGTCTATGTTCTTTTGACACTCGTCCGTCTTTGATCTCTTTTGCTTTAATATCCATCCGTATTGATTTTAGACACTCGTCTGTATTCTTTTGACAGTCGTCGGTGTTCGATATCTTTTGCTTTAATACTAGTCCGTATTGATTTTAGACACTCGTCTGTGTTCTTTCAACACTCGTCCGTGTTCGATCTCTTTTGCTTCAATACCTGTCCGTATTGATTTTAGATACTCGTCTGTGTTCTTTCAACACTCGGCCATGTTCGATCTCTTTTGCTTCAATTCCCGTCCGTATTGATTTTAGACACTCGTCTGTGTTCTTTCGACACTCATCCGTGTTCAATCTCTTTTTCTTCAATACTCGTCCGTATTTATTTTAGACACTCGTCTTTGTTCTTTCGACACTCGTCCGTGTTCGATCTCTTTCCCTTCGATACCCGTCCGTATTGATTTTAGACACTTGTCTGTGTTCTTTCGAAACTCGTCCGTGTTCGATCTCTTTTGCTACAATATCCGTCCGTATTGATTTTAGACACTCGTCTTTGTTCTTTTGACACTCGTCTGTGTTCGATCTCTTTTGCTTCAATACCTATCCTTATTGATTTTAGACACTCGTCTGTATTCTTTTGACACTCGTCCGTGTTCGATCTCTTTTCCTTCGATACCCGTCCGTAATGATTTTAGACACTTGTCTGTGTTCTTTCGAAACTCGTCCGTGTTCGATCTCTTTTGCAACAATATCCGTCCGTATTGATTTTAGACACTCGTCTTTGTTCTTTTGACACTCGTCTGTGTTCGATCTCTTTTGCTTTAATTCCCATCCGTATTGATTTTAGACACTCGCCTGTGTTCTTTCGACACTCATCTGTGTTCGATCTCTTTTGCTTCAATACTCGTCCGTTTTAATTTTAGACACTCGTCTTTGTTCTTTCGACACTCGTCCGTGTTCGATCTCTTTTGCTTCAATACCCATCCGTATTGATTTTAGACACTCGTCTGTGTTCTTTCAACACTCGGCCATGTTCGATCTCTTTTGCTTCAATTCCCGTCCGTATTGATTTTAGACACTCGTCTGTGTTCTTTCGACACTCGTCCGTGTTCGATCTCTTTTTCTTCAATACCCGTCCGTATTAATTTTAGACACTCGTCTATGTTCTTTTGACACTCGTCCGTGTTTGATCTCTTTTGCTACAATATCTGTCCGTATTGATTTTAGACGCTCGTCTTTGTTCTTTTGACACTCGTCCGTGTTCGATCTCTTTTGCTTCAATACTTGTCCGTATTTATTTTAGACACTCGTCTTTGTTCTTTCGACACTCGTCCGTGTTCGATCTCTTTTGCTTCAATACCTGTCCGTATTGATTTTAGACACTCGTCTGTGTTCTTTCGACACTCGTCCGTGTTCGATCTCTTTTGCTTCAATATCCGTCCGAATTGATTTTAGACACTCGTCTTTGTTCTTTCGACACTCGTCCGTGTTCGATCTCTTTTGCTTCAATAGCCGTCCGTATTAATTTTAGATACTCGTCTGTGTTCTTCCGACACTCGTCCGTGTCCGATCTCTTTTTCTTCAATACTCGTCCGTATTGATTTTAGAAACTCGTCTAAGTTCGTTCGACACTCGTCCATGTTCGATCTCTGTAGCTTCAATACACGTCCGTATTGATTATAGACACTCGTCTGTGTTCTTTCGACATTCGTTTGTGTTTGATCCCTTTTGCTTCTATACCCGTCTGTATTGATTTTAGACACTCGTCTGTGTTATTTCGACACTCATCTGTGTTCGATCTCTTTTCCTTCAATATTCGTCCGTATTTATTTTAGACACTCGTCTTTGTTCTTTTGACACTCGTCCGTGTTCGATCTCTTTTCCTTCGATACCCGTCCGTATTGATTTTAGACACTTGTCTGTGTTCTTTCAAAACTCGTCCGTGTTCGATCTCTTTTGCTACAATATCCGTCCGTATTGATTTTAGACACTCGTCTTTGTTCTTTTGACACTCGTCTGTGTTCGATCTCTTTTGCTTCAATACCTATCCTTAGTGATTTTAGACACTCGTCTGTATTCTTTTGACACTCGTCCGTGTTCGATCTCTTTTCCTTCGATACCCGTCCGTATTGATTTTAGACACTTGTCTGTGTTCTTTCGAAACTCGTCCGTGTTCGATCTCTTTTGCTACAATATCCGTCCGTATTGATTTTAGACACTCGTCTTTGTTCTTTTGACACTCGTCTGTGTTCGATCTCTTTTGCTTCAATACCTGTCCTTATTGATTTTAGACACTCGTCTGTATTCTTTCGACACTCGTCCGTGTTCGATCTCTTTTGCTTCAATACACGTCCGTATTGATTTTAGACACTCGTCTGTGTTCTTTCGACACTCGTCCGTGTTCGATCTATTTTGCTTCAATACTAGTCTGTATTAATTTTAGACAATCGTCTGTGTTCTTTCAACACTCATCCGTGTTCGATCTCTTTTGCTTCAATTCCCAGCCGTATTGATTTTAGACACTCGCCTGTGTTCTTTCGACACTCATCTGTGTTCGATCTCTTTTGCTTCAATACTCGTCCGTTTTAATTTTAGACACTCGTCTTTGTTCTTTCGACACTCGTCCGTGTTCGATCTCTTTTTCTTCAATACCCGTCCGTATTAATTTTAGACACTCGTCTATGTTCTTTTGACACTCGTCCGTGTTTGATCTCTTTTGCTACAATATCCGTCCGTATTGATTTTAGACGCTCGTCTTTGTTCTTTTGACACTCGTCCGTGTTCGATCTCTTTTGCTTCAATACTTGTCCGTATTTATTTTAGACACTCGTCTTTGTTCTTTCGACACTCGTCCGTGTTCGATCTCTTTTGCTTCAATACCTGTCCGTATTGATTTTAGACACTCGTCTGTGTTCTTTCGACACTCGTCCGTGTTCGATCTCTTTTGCTTCAATATCCGTCCGAATTGATTTTAGACACTCGTCTTTGTTCTTTCGACACTCGTCCGTGTTCGATCTCTTTTGCTTCAATAGCCGTCCGTATTAATTTTAGATACTCGTCTGTGTTCTTCCGACACTCGTCCGTGTCCGATCTCTTTTTCTTCAATACTCGTCCGTATTGATTTTAGAAACTCGTCTAAGTTCGTTCGACACTCGTCCATGTTCGATCTCTGTAGCTTCAATACACGTCCGTATTGATTATAGACACTCGTCTGTGTTCTTTCGACATTCGTTTGTGTTTGATCCCTTTTGCTTCTATACCCGTCTGTATTGATTTTAGACACTCGTCTGTGTTATTTCGACACTCATCTGTGTTCGATCTCTTTTCCTTCAATATTCGTCCGTATTTATTTTAGACACTCGTCTTTGTTCTTTTGACACTCGTCCGTGTTCGATCTCTTTTCCTTCGATACCCGTCCGTATTGATTTTAGACACTTGTCTGTGTTCTTTCAAAACTCGTCCGTGTTCGATCTCTTTTGCTACAATATCCGTCCGTATTGATTTTAGACACTCGTCTTTGTTCTTTTGACACTCGTCTGTGTTCGATCTCTTTTGCTTCAATACCTATCCTTAGTGATTTTAGACACTCGTCTGTATTCTTTTGACACTCGTCCGTGTTCGATCTCTTTTCCTTCGATACCCGTCCGTATTGATTTTAGACACTTGTCTGTGTTCTTTCGAAACTCGTCCGTGTTCGATCTCTTTTGCTACAATATCCGTCCGTATTGATTTTAGACACTCGTCTTTGTTCTTTTGACACTCGTCTGTGTTCGATCTCTTTTGCTTCAATACCTGTCCTTATTGATTTTAGACACTCGTCTGTATTCTTTCGACACTCGTCCGTGTTCGATCTCTTTTGCTTCAATACACGTCCGTATTGATTTTAGACACTCGTCTGTGTTCTTTCGACACTCGTCCGTGTTCGATCTATTTTGCTTCAATACTAGTCTGTATTAATTTTAGACAATCGTCTGTGTTCTTTCAACACTCATCCGTGTTCGATCTCTTTTGCTTCAATTCCCAGCCGTATTGATTTTAGACACTCGCCTGTGTTCTTTCGACACTCATCTGTGTTCGATCTCTTTTGCTTCAATACTCGTCCGTTTTAATTTTAGACACTCGTCTTTGTTCTTTCGACACTCGTCCGTGTTCGATCTCTTTTTCTTCAATACCCGTCCGTATTAATTTTAGACACTCGTCTATGTTCTTTTGACACTCGTCCGTGTTTGATCTCTTTTGCTACAATATCCGTCCGTATTGATTTTAGACGCTCGTCTTTGTTCTTTTGACACTCGTCCGTGTTCGATCTCTTTTGCTTCAATACTTGTCCGTATTTATTTTAGACACTCGTCTTTGTTCTTTCGACACTCGTCCGTGTTCGATCTCTTTTGCTTCAATACCCATCCGTATTGATTTTAGACACTCGTCTGTGTTCTTTCAACACTCGGCCATGTTCGATCTCTTTTGCTTCAATTCCCGTCCGTATTGATTTTAGACACTCGTCTGTGTTCTTTCGACACTCGTCCGTGTTCGATCTCTTTTTCTTCAATACCCGTCCGTATTAATTTTAGACACTCGTCTATGTTCTTTTGACACTCGTCCGTGTTTGATCTCTTTTGCTACAATATCTGTCCGTATTGATTTTAGACGCTCGTCTTTGTTCTTTTGACACTCGTCCGTGTTCGATCTCTTTTGCTTCAATACTTGTCCGTATTTATTTTAGACACTCGTCTTTGTTCTTTCGACACTCGTCCGTGTTCGATCTCTTTTGCTTCAATACCTGTCCGTATTGATTTTAGACACTCGTCTGTGTTCTTTCGACACTCGTCCGTGTTCGATCTCTTTTGCTTCAATATCCGTCCGAATTGATTTTAGACACTCGTCTTTGTTCTTTCGACACTCGTCCGTGTTCGATCTCTTTTGCTTCAATAGCCGTCCGTCTTAATTTTAGATACTCGTCTGTGTTCTTCCGACACTCGTCCGTGTCCGATCTCTTTTTCTTCAATACTCGTCCGTATTGATTTTAGAAACTCGTCTAAGTTCGTTCGACACTCGTCCATGTTCGATCTCTGTAGCTTCAATACACGTCCGTATTGATTATAGACACTCGTCTGTGTTCTTTCGACATTCGTTTGTGTTTGATCCCTTTTGCTTCTATACCCGTCTGTATTGATTTTAGACACTCGTCTGTGTTATTTCGACACTCATCTGTGTTCGATCTCTTTTCCTTCAATATTCGTCCGTATTTATTTTAGACACTCGTCTTTGTTCTTTTGACACTCGTCCGTGTTCGATCTCTTTTCCTTCGATACCCGTCCGTATTGATTTTAGACACTTGTCTGTGTTCTTTCAAAACTCGTCCGTGTTCGATCTCTTTTGCTACAATATCCGTCCGTATTGATTTTAGACACTCGTCTTTGTTCTTTTGACACTCGTCTGTGTTCGATCTCTTTTGCTTCAATACCTATCCTTAGTGATTTTAGACACTCGTCTGTATTCTTTTGACACTCGTCCGTGTTCGATCTCTTTTCCTTCGATACCCGTCCGTATTGATTTTAGACACTTGTCTGTGTTCTTTCGAAACTCGTCCGTGTTCGATCTCTTTTGCTACAATATCCGTCCGTATTGATTTTAGACACTCGTCTTTGTTCTTTTGACACTCGTCTGTGTTCGATCTCTTTTGCTTCAATACCTGTCCTTATTGATTTTAGACACTCGTCTGTATTCTTTCGACACTCGTCCGTGTTCGATCTCTTTTGCTTCAATACACGTCCGTATTGATTTTAGACACTCGTCTGTGTTCTTTCGACACTCGTCCGTGTTCGATCTATTTTGCTTCAATACTAGTCTGTATTAATTTTAGACAATCGTCTGTGTTCTTTCAACACTCATCCGTGTTCGATCTCTTTTGCTTCAATTCCCAGCCGTATTGATTTTAGACACTCGCCTGTGTTCTTTCGACACTCATCTGTGTTCGATCTCTTTTGCTTCAATACTCGTCCGTTTTAATTTTAGACACTCGTCTTTGTTCTTTCGACACTCGTCCGTGTTCGATCTCTTTTTCTTCAATACCCGTCCGTATTAATTTTAGACACTCGTCTATGTTCTTTTGACACTCGTCCGTGTTTGATCTCTTTTGCTACAATATCCGTCCGTATTGATTTTAGACGCTCGTCTTTGTTCTTTTGACACTCGTCCGTGTTCGATCTCTTTTGCTTCAATACTTGTCCGTATTTATTTTAGACACTCGTCTTTGTTCTTTCGACACTCGTCCGTGTTCGATCTCTTTTGCTTCAATACCCATCCGTATTGATTTTAGACACTCGTCTGTGTTCTTTCAACACTCGGCCATGTTCGATCTCTTTTGCTTCAATTCCCGTCCGTATTGATTTTAGACACTCGTCTGTGTTCTTTCGACACTCGTCCGTGTTCGATCTCTTTTTCTTCAATACCCGTCCGTATTAATTTTAGACACTCGTCTATGTTCTTTTGACACTCGTCCGTGTTTGATCTCTTTTGCTACAATATCTGTCCGTATTGATTTTAGACGCTCGTCTTTGTTCTTTTGACACTCGTCCGTGTTCGATCTCTTTTGCTTCAATACTTGTCCGTATTTATTTTAGACACTCGTCTTTGTTCTTTCGACACTCGTCCGTGTTCGATCTCTTTTGCTTCAATACCTGTCCGTATTGATTTTAGACACTCGTCTGTGTTCTTTCGACACTCGTCCGTGTTCGATCTCTTTTGCTTCAATATCCGTCCGAATTGATTTTAGACACTCGTCTTTGTTCTTTCGACACTCGTCCGTGTTCGATCTCTTTTGCTTCAATAGCCGTCCGTCTTAATTTTAGATACTCGTCTGTGTTCTTCCGACACTCGTCCGTGTCCGATCTCTTTTTCTTCAATACTCGTCCGTATTGATTTTAGAAACTCGTCTAAGTTCGTTCGACACTCGTCCATGTTCGATCTCTGTAGCTTCAATACACGTCCGTATTGATTATAGACACTCGTCTGTGTTCTTTCGACATTCGTTTGTGTTTGATCCCTTTTGCTTCTATACCCGTCTGTATTGATTTTAGACACTCGTCTGTGTTATTTCGACACTCATCTGTGTTCGATCTCTTTTCCTTCAATATTCGTCCGTATTTATTTTAGACACTCGTCTTTGTTCTTTTGACACTCGTCCGTGTTCGATCTCTTTTCCTTCGATACCCGTCCGTATTGATTTTAGACACTTGTCTGTGTTCTTTCAAAACTCGTCCGTGTTCGATCTCTTTTGCTACAATATCCGTCCGTATTGATTTTAGACACTCGTCTTTGTTCTTTTGACACTCGTCTGTGTTCGATCTCTTTTGCTTCAATACCTATCCTTAGTGATTTTAGACACTCGTCTGTATTCTTTTGACACTCGTCCGTGTTCGATCTCTTTTCCTTCGATACCCGTCCGTATTGATTTTAGACACTTGTCTGTGTTCTTTCGAAACTCGTCCGTGTTCGATCTCTTTTGCTACAATATCCGTCCGTATTGATTTTAGACACTCGTCTTTGTTCTTTTGACACTCGTCTGTGTTCGATCTCTTTTGCTTCAATACCTGTCCTTATTGATTTTAGACACTCGTCTGTATTCTTTCGACACTCGTCCGTGTTCGATCTCTTTTGCTTCAATACACGTCCGTATTGATTTTAGACACTCGTCTGTGTTCTTTCGACACTCGTCCGTGTTCGATCTATTTTGCTTCAATACTAGTCTGTATTAATTTTAGACAATCGTCTGTGTTCTTTCAACACTCATCCGTGTTCGATCTCTTTTGCTTCAATTCCCAGCCGTATTGATTTTAGACACTCGCCTGTGTTCTTTCGACACTCATCTGTGTTCGATCTCTTTTGCTTCAATACTCGTCCGTTTTAATTTTAGACACTCGTCTTTGTTCTTTCGACACTCGTCCGTGTTCGATCTCTTTTTCTTCAATACCCGTCCGTATTAATTTTAGACACTCGTCTATGTTCTTTTGACACTCGTCCGTGTTTGATCTCTTTTGCTACAATATCCGTCCGTATTGATTTTAGACGCTCGTCTTTGTTCTTTTGACACTCGTCCGTGTTCGATCTCTTTTGCTTCAATACTTGTCCGTATTTATTTTAGACACTCGTCTTTGTTCTTTCGACACTCGTCCGTGTTCGATCTCTTTTGCTTCAATACCTGTCCGTATTGATTTTAGACACTCGTCTGTGTTCTTTCGACACTCGTCCGTGTTCGATCTCTTTTGCTTCAATATCCGTCCGAATTGATTTTAGACACTCGTCTTTGTTCTTTCGACACTCGTCCGTGTTCGATCTCTTTTGCTTCAATATCCGTCCGTATTAATTTTAGATACTCGTCTGTGTTCTTCCGACACTCGTCCGTGTCCGATCTCTTTTTCTTCAATACTCGTCCGTATTGATTTTAGAAACTCGTCTAAGTTCGTTCGACACTCGTCCCTGTTCGATCTCTGTAGCTTCAATACACGTCCGTATTGATTATAGACACTCGTCTGTGTTCTTTCGACATTCGTTTGTGTTTGATCCCTTTTGCTTCTATACCCGTCTGTATTGATTTTAGACACTCGTCTGTGTTATTTCGACACTCATCTGTGTTCGATCTCTTTTCCTTCAATATTCGTCCGTATTTATTTTAGACACTCGTCTTTGTTCTTTTGACACTCGTCCGTGTTCGATCTCTTTTCCTTCGATACCCGTCCGTATTGATTTTAGACACTTGTCTGTGTTCTTTCGAAACTCGTCCGTGTTCGATCTCTTTTGCTACAATATCCGTCCGTATTGATTTTAGACACTCGTCTTTGTTCTTTTGACACTCGTCTGTGTTCGATCTCTTTTGCTTCAATACCTATCCTTATTGATTTTAGACACTCGTCTGTATTCTTTTGACACTCGTCCGTGTTCGATCTCTTTTCCTTCGATACCCGTCCGTATTGATTTTAGACACTTGTCTGTGTTCTTTCGAAACTCGTCCGTGTTCGATCTCTTTTGCTACAATATCCGTCCGTATTGATTTTAGACACTCGTCTTTGTTCTTTTGACACTCGTCTGTGTTCGATCTCTTTTGCTTCAATACCTGTCCTTATTGATTTTAGACACTCGTCTGTATTCTTTCGACACTCGTCCGTGTTCGATCTCTTTTGCTTCAATACACGTCCGTATTGATTTTAGACACTCGTCTGTGTTCTTTCGACACTCGTCCGTGTTCGATCTATTTTGCTTCAATACTAGTCTGTATTAATTTTAGACACTCGTCTGTGTTCTTTCAACACTCATCCGTGTTCGATCTCTTTTGCTTCAATTCCCATCCGTATTGATTTTAGACACTCGCCTGTGTTCTTTCGACACTCATCTGTGTTCGATCTCTTTTGCTTCAATACTCGTCCGTTTTAATTTTAGACACTCGTCTTTGTTCTTTCGACACTCGTCCGTGTTCGATCTCTTTTTCTTCAATACTCGTCCGTATTAATTTTAGACACTCGTCTATGTTCTTTTGACACTCGTCCGTGTTTGATCTCTTTTGCTACAATATCCGTCCGTATTGATTTTAGACGCTCGTCTTTGTTCTTTTGACACTCGTCCGTGTTCGATCTCTTTTGCTTCAATACTTGTCCGTATTTATTTTAGACACTCGTCTTTGTTCTTTTGACACTCGTCCGTGTTCGATCTCTTTTGCTTCAATACCTGTCCGTATTGATTTTAGACACTCGTCTGTGTTCTTTCGACACTCGTCCGTGTTCGATCTCTTTTGCTTCAATATCCGTCCGAATTGATTTTAGACACTCGTCTTTGTTCTTTCGACACTCGTCCGTGTTCGATCTCTTTTGCTTCAATATCCGTCCGTATTAATTTTAGATACTCGTCTGTGTTCTTCCGACACTCGTCCGTGTCCGATCTCTTTTTCTTCAATACTCGTCCGTATTGATTTTAGAAACTCGTCTAAGTTCGTTCGACACTCGTCCATGTTCGATCTCTGTAGCTTCAATACACGTCCGTATTGATTATAGACACTCGTCTGTGTTCTTTCGACATTCGTTTGTGTTTGATCCCTTTTGCTTCTATACCCGTCTGTATTGATTTTAGACACTCGTCTGTGTTATTTCGACACTCATCTGTGTTCGATCTCTTTTCCTTCAATATTCGTCCGTATTTATTTTAGACACTCGTCTTTGTTCTTTTGACACTCGTCCGTGTTCGATCTCTTTTCCTTCGATACCCGTCCGTATTGATTTTAGACACTTGTCTGTGTTCTTTCGAAACTCGTCCGTGTTCGATCTCTTTTGCTACAATATCCGTCCGTATTGATTTTAGACACTCGTCTTTGTTCTTTTGACACTCGTCTGTGTTCGATCTCTTTTGCTTCAATACCTATCCTTATTGATTTTAGACACTCGTCTGTATTCTTTTGACACTCGTCCGTGTTCGATCTCTTTTCCTTCGATACCCGTCCGTATTGATTTTAGACACTTGTCTGTGTTCTTTCGAAACTCGTCCGTGTTCGATCTCTTTTGCTACAATATCCGTCCGTATTGATTTTAGACACTCGTCTTTGTTCTTTTGACACTTGTCTGTGTTCGATCTCTTTTGCTTCAATACCTGTCCTTATTGATTTTAGACACTCGTCTGTATTCTTTCGACACTCGTCCGTGTTCGATCTCTTTTGCTTCAATACACGTCCGTATTGATTTTAGACACTCGTCTGTGTTCTTTCGACACTCGTCCGTGTTCAATCTATTTTGCTTCAATACTAGTCTGTATTAATTTTAGACACTCGTCTGTGTTCTTTCAACACCCATCCGTGTTCGATCTCTTTTGCTTCAATTCCCATCCGTATTGATTTTAGACACTCGCCTGTGTTCTTTCGACACTCATCTGTGTTCGATCTCTTTTGCTTCAATACTCGTCCGTTTTAATTTTAGACACTCATCTTTGTTCTTTCGACACTCGTCCGTGTTCGATCTCTTTTTCTTCAATACCCGTCCGTATTAATTTTAGACACTCGTCTATGTTCTTTTGACACTCGTCCGTGTTTGATCTCTTTTGCTACAATATCCGTCCGTATTGATTTTAGACGCTCGTCTTTGTTCTTTTGACACTCGTCCGTGTTCGATCTCTTTTGCTTCAATACTTGTCCGTATTTATTTTAGACACTCGTCTTTGTTCTTTCGACACTCGTCCGTGTTCGATCTCTTTTGCTTCAATACCTGTCCGTATTGATTTTAGACACTCGTCTGTGTTCTTTCGACACTCGTCCGTGTTCGATCTCTTTTGCTTCAATATCCGTCCGAATTGATTTTAGACACTCGTCTTTGTTCTTTCGACACTCGTCCGTGTTCGATCTTTTTTGCTTCAATATCCGTCCGTATTAATTTTAGATACTCGTCTGTGTTCTTCCGACACTCGTCCGTGTCCGATCTCTTTTTCTTCAATACTCGTCCGTATTGATTTTAGAAACTCGTCTAAGTTCGTTCGACACTCGTCCATGTTCGATCTCTGTAGCTTCAATACACGTCCGTATTGATTATAGACACTCGTCTGTGTTCTTTCGACATTCGTTTGTGTTTGATCCCTTTTGCTTCTATACCCGTCTGTATTGATTTTAGACACTCGTCTGTGTTATTTCGACACTCATCTGTGTTCGATCTCTTTTCCTTCAATATTCGTCCGTATTTATTTTAGACACTCGTCTTTGTTCTTTTGACACTCGTCCGTGTTCGATCTCTTTTCCTTTGATACCCGTCCGTATTGATTTTAGACACTTGTCTGTGTTCTTTCGAAACTCGTCCGTGTTCGATCTCTTTTGCTACAATATCCGTCCGTATTGATTTTAGACACTCGTCTTTGTTCTTTTGACACTCGTCTGTGTTCGATCTCTTTTGCTTCAATACCTATCCTTATTGATTTTAGACACTCGTCTGTATTCTTTTGACACTCGTCCGTGTTCGATCTCTTTTCCTTCGATACCCGTCCGTATTGATTTTAGACACTTGTCTGTGTTCTTTCGAAACTCGTCCGTGTTCGATCTCTTTTGCTACAATATCCGTCCGTATTGATTTTAGACACTCGTCTTTGTTCTTTTGACACTCGTCTGTGTTCGATCTCTTTTGCTTCAATACCTGTCCTTATTGATTTTAGACACTCGTCTGTATTCTTTCGACACTCGTCCGTGTTCGATCTCTTTTGCTTCAATACACGTCCGTATTGATTTTAGACACTCGTCTGTGTTCTTTCGACACTCGTCCGTGTTCGATCTATTTTGCTTCAATACTAGTCTGTATTAATTTTAGACACTCGTCTGTGTTCTTTCAACACTCATCCGTGTTCGATCTCTTTTGCTTCAATTCCCATCCGTATTGATTTTAGACACTCGCCTGTGTTCTTTCGACACTCATCTGTGTTCGATCTCTTTTGCTTCAATACTCGTCCGTTTTGATTTTAGACACTCGTCTTTGTTCTTTCGACACTCGTCCGTGTTCGATCTCTTTTGCTTCAATACCCGTCCGTATTGATTTTAGACACTCGTCTGTGTTCTTTCGACACTCGTCTGTGTTCGATCTCTCTTGCTTCAATACTCATCCGTATTGATTTTAGACACCCGTCTGTGTTCTTTCGACACTCGTCCGTGTTCGATCTCTTTTTCTTCAATACCCGTCCGTTTTGATTTTAGACACTCGTCTTTGTTCTTTTGACACTCGTCCGTGTTCGATCTCTTTTGCTTCAATACCCGTCCGTATTGATTTTAGACACTCGTCTGTGTTCTTTCGACACTCGTCTGTGTTCGATCTCTCTTGCTTCAATACTCATCCGTATTGATTTTAGACACCCGTCTGTGTTCTTTCGACACTCGTCCGTGTTCGATCTCTTTTTCTTCAATACCCGTCCGTATTAATTTTAGACACTCGTCTATGTTCTTTTGACACTCGTCCGTCTTTGATCTCTTTTGCTTTAATATTCATCCGTATTGATTTTAGACACTCGTCTGTATTCTTTTGACAGTCGTCGGTGTTCGATATCTTTTGCTTTAATACTAGTCCGAATTGATTTTAGACACTCGTCTGTGTTCTTTCAACACTCGTCCGTGTTCGATCTCTTTTGCTTCAATACCTGTCCGTATTGATTTTAGATACTCGTCTGTGTTCTTTCAACACTCGGCCATGTTCGATCTCTTTTGCTTCAATTCCCGTCCGTATTGATTTTAGACACTCGTCTGTGTTATTTCGACACTCATCTGTGTTCGATCTCTTTTCCTTCAATATTCGTCCGTATTTATTTTAGACACTCGTCTTTGTTCTTTTGACACTCGTCCGTGTTCGATCTCTTTTCCTTTGATAGCCGTCCGTATTGATTTTAGACACTTGTCTGTGTTCTTTCGAAACTCGTCCGTGTTCGATCTCTTTTGCTACAATATCCGTCCGTATTGATTTTAGACACTCGTCTTTGTTCTTTTGACACTCGTCTGTGTTCGATCTCTTTTGCTTCAATACCTATCCTTATTGATTTTAGACACTCGTCTGTATTCTTTTGACACTCGTCCGTGTTCGATCTCTTTTCCTTCGATACCCGTCCGTATTGATTTTAGACACTTGTCTGTGTTCTTTCGAAACTCGTCCGTGTTCGATCTCTTTTGCTACAATATCCGTCCGTATTGATTTTAGACACTCGTCTTTGTTCTTTTGACACTCGTCTGTGTTCGATCTCTTTTGCTTCAATACCTGTCCTTATTGATTTTAGACACTCGTCTGTATTCTTTCGACACTCGTCCGTGTTCGATCTCTTTTGCTTCAATACACGTCCGTATTGATTTTAGACACTCGTCTGTGTTCTTTCGACACTCGTCCGTGTTCGATCTATTTTGCTTCAATACTAGTCTGTATTAATTTTAGACACTCGTCTGTGTTCTTTCAACACTCATCCGTGTTCGATCTCTTTTGCTTCAATTCCCATCCGTATTGATTTTAGACACTCGCCTGTGTTCTTTCGACACTCATCTGTGTTCGATCTCTTTTGCTTCAATACTCGTCCGTTTTGATTTTAGACACTCGTCTTTGTTCTTTCGACACTCGTCCGTGTTCGATCTCTTTTGCTTCAATACCCGTCCGTATTGATTTTAGACACTCGTCTGTGTTCTTTCGACACTCGTCTGTGTTCGATCTCTCTTGCTTCAATACTCATCCGTATTGATTTTAGACACCCGTCTGTGTTCTTTCGACACTCGTCCGTGTTCGATCTCTTTTTCTTCAATACCCGTCCGTTTTGATTTTAGACACTCGTCTTTGTTCTTTTGACACTCGTCCGTGTTCGATCTGTTTTGCTTCAATACCCGTCCGTATTGATTTTAGACACTCGTCTGTGTTCTTTCGACACTCGTCTGTGTTCGATCTCTCTTGCTTCAATACTCATCCGTATTGATTTTAGACACCCGTCTGTGTTCTTTCGACACTCGTCCGTGTTCGATCTCTTTTTCTTCAATACC
This sequence comes from Lathyrus tuberosus, assembly GCA_022829125.1. Lineage (NCBI taxonomy): Eukaryota > Viridiplantae > Streptophyta > Magnoliopsida > Fabales > Fabaceae > Lathyrus > Lathyrus tuberosus. The sequence goes on from JALAZF010000038.1 coordinate 14,015,112, forward strand.
CGTCCGTATTAATTTTAGACACTCGTCTATGTTCTTTTGACACTCGTCCGTCTTTGATCTCTTTTGCTTTAATATTCATCCGTATTGATTTTAGACACTCGTCTGTATTCTTTTGACAGTCGTCGGTGTTCGATATCTTTTGCTTTAATACTAGTCCGAATTGATTTTAGACACTCGTCTGTGTTCTTTCAACACTCGTCCGTGTTCGATCTCTTTTGCTTCAATACCTGTCCGTATTGATTTTAGATACTCGTCTGTGTTCTTTCAACACTCGGCCATGTTCGATCTCTTTTGCTTCAATTCCCGTCCGTATTGATTTTAGACACTCGTCTGTGTTCTTTCGACACTCATCCGTGTTCAATCTCTTTTTCTTCAATACTCGTCCGTATTTATTTTAGACACTCGTCTTTGTTCTTTCGACACTCGTCCGTGTTCGATCTCTTTCCCTTCGATACCCGTCCGTATTGATTTTAGACACTTGTCTGTGTTCTTTCGAAACTCGTCCGTGTTCGATCTCTTTTGCTACAATATCCGTCCGTATTGATTTTAGACACTCGTCTTTGTTCTTTTGACACTCGTCTGTGTTCGATCTCTTTTGCTTCAATACCTGTCCTTATTGATTTTAGACACTCGTATGTATTCTTTCGACACTCGTCCGTGTTCGATCTCTTTTGCTTCAATACACGTCCGTATTGATTTTAGACACTCGTCTGTGTTCTTTCGACACTCGTCCGTGTTCGATCTATTTTGCTTCAATACTAGTCTGTATTAATTTTAGACACTCGTCTGTGTTCTTTCAACACTCATCCGTGTTCGATCTCTTTTGCTTCAATTCCCATCCGTATTGATTTTAGACACTCGCCTGTGTTCTTTCGACACTCATCTGTGTTCGATCTCTTTTGCTTCAACACTCGTCCGTTTTGATTTTAGACACTCGTCTTTGTTCTTTCGACACTCATCCGTGTTCGATCTCTTTTGCTTCAATACCCGTCCGTATTGATTTTAGACACTCGTCTGTGTTCTTTCGACACTCGTCTGTGTTCGATCTCTCTTGCTTCAATACTCATCCGTATTGATTTTAGACACCCGTCTGTGTTCTTTCGACACTCGTCCGTGTTCGATCTCTTTTTCTTCAATACCCGTCCGTATTAATTTTAGACACTCGTCTATGTTCTTTTGACACTCGTCCGTGTTTGATCTCTTTTGCTTTAATATCCATCCGTATTGATTTTAGACACTCGTCTGTATTCTTTTGACAGTCGTCGGTGTTCGATATCTTTTGCTTTAATACTAGTCCGTATTGATTTTAGACACTCGTCTGTGTTCTTTCAACACTCGTCCGTGTTCGATCTCTTTTGCTTCAATACCTGTCCGTATTGATTTTAGATACTCGTCTGTGTTCTTTCAACACTCGGCCATGTTCGATCTCTTTTGCTTCAATTCCCGTCCGTATTGATTTTAGACACTCGTCTGTGTTCTTTCGACACTCATCCGTGTTCAATATCTTTTTCTTCAATACTCGTCCGTATTTATTTTAGACACTCGTCTTTGTTCTTTCGACACTCGTCCGTGTTCGATCTCTTTCCCTTCGATACCCGTCCGTATTGATTTTAGACACTTGTCTGTGTTCTTTCGAAACTCGTCCGTGTTCGATCTCTTTTGCTACAATATCCGTCCGTATTGATTTTAGACACTCGTCTTTGTTCTTTTAACACTCGTCTGTGTTCGATCTCTTTTGCTTCAATACCTGTCCTTATTGATTTTAGGCACTCGTATGTATTCTTTCGACACTCGTCCGTGTTCGATCTCTTTTGCTTCAATACACGTCCGTATTGATTTTAGACACTCGTCTGTGTTCTTTCGACACTCGTCCGTGTTCGATCTATTTTGCTTCAATACTAGTCTGTATTAATTTTAGACACTCGTCTGTGTTCTTTCAACACTCATCCGTGTTCGATCTCTTTTGCTTCAATTCCCATCCGTATTGATTTTAGACACTCGCCTGTGTTCTTTCGACACTCATCTGTGTTCGATCTCTTTTGCTTCAACACTCGTCCGTTTTGATTTTAGACACTCGTCTTTGTTCTTTCGACACTCGTCCGTGTTCGATCTCTTTTGCTTCAATACCCGTCCGTATTGATTTTAGACACTCGTCTGTGTTCTTTCGACACTCGTCTGTGTTCGATCTCTCTTGCTTCAATACTCATCCGTATTGATTTTAGACACCCGTCTGTGTTCTTTCGACACTCGTCCGTGTTCGATCTCTTTTTCTTCAATACCCGTCCGTATTAATTTTAGACACTCGTCTATGTTCTTTTGACACTCGTCCGTGTTTGATCTCTTTTGCTTTAATATCCATCCGTATTGATTTTAGACACTCGTCTGTATTCTTTTGACAGTCGTCGGTGTTCGATATCTTTTGCTTTAATACTAGTCCGTATTGATTTTAGACACTCGTCTGTGTTCTTTCAACACTCGTCCGTGTTCGATCTCTTTTGCTTCAATACCTGTCCGTATTGATTTTAGATACTCGTCTGTGTTCTTTCAACACTCGGCCATGTTCGATCCCTTTTGCTTCAATTCCCGTCCGTATTGATTTTAGACACTCGTCTGTGTTCTTTCGACACTCATCCGTGTTCAATCTCTTTTTCTTCAATACTCGTCCGTATTTATTTTAGACACTCGTCTTTGTTCTTTCGACACTCGTCCGTGTTCGATCTCTTTCCCTTCGATACCCGTCCGTATTGATTTTAGACACTTGTCTGTGTTCTTTCGAAACTCGTCCGTGTTCGATCTCTTTTGCTACAATATCCGTCCGTATTGATTTTAGACACTCGTCTTTGTTCTTTTGACACTCGTCTGTGTTCGATCTCTTTTGCTTCAATACCTGTCCTTATTGATTTTAGACACTCGTATGTATTCTTTCGACACTCGTTCGTGTTCGATCTCTTTTGCTTCAATACACGTCCGTATTGATTTTAGACACTCGTCTGTGTTCTTTCGACACTCGTCCGTGTTCGATCTATTTTGCTTCAATACTAGTCTGTATTAATTTTAGACACTCGTCTGTGTTCTTTCAACATTCATCTGTGTTCGATCTCTTTTGCTTCAATTCCCATCCGTATTGATTTTAGACACTCGCCTGTGTTCTTTCGACACTCATCTGTGTTCGATCTCTTTTGCTTCAATACTCGTCCGTTTTGATTTTAGACACTCGTCTTTGTTCTTTCGACACTCGTCCGTGTTCGATCTCTTTTGCTTCAATACCCGTCCGTATTGATTTTAGAGACTCGTCTGTGTTCTTTCGACACTCGTCTGTGTTCGATCTCTCTTGCTTCAATACTCATCCGTATTGATTTTAGACACCCGTCTGTGTTCTTTAGACACTCGTCCGTGTTCGATCTCTTTTTCTTCAATACCCGTCCGTATTAATTTTAGACACTCGTCTATGTTCTTTTGACACTCGTCCGTGTTTGATCTCTTTTGCTTTAATATCCATCCGTATTGATTTTAGACACTCGTCTGTATTCTTTTGACAGTCGTCGGTGTTCGATATCTTTTGCTTTAATACTAGTCCGTATTGATTTTAGACACTCGTCTGTGTTCTTTCAACACTCGTCCGTGTTCGATCTCTTTTGCTTCAATACCTGTCCGTATTGATTTTAGATACTCGTCTGTGTTCTTTCAACACTCGGCCATGTTCGATCTCTTTTGCTTCAATTCCCGTCCGTATTGATTTTAGACACTCGTCTGTGTTATTTCGACACTCATCTGTGTTCGATCTCTTTTCCTTCAATATTCGTCCGTATTTATTTTAGACACTCGTCTTTGTTCTTTTGACACTCGTCCGTGTTCGATCTCTTTTCCTTTGATAGCCGTCCGTATTGATTTTAGACACTTGTCTGTGTTCTTTCGAAACTCGTCCGTGTTCGATCTCTTTTGCTACAATATCCGTCCGTATTGATTTTAGACACTCGTCTTTGTTCTTTTGACACTCGTCTGTGTTCGATCTCTTTTGCTTCAATACCTATCCTTATTGATTTTAGACACTCGTCTGTATTCTTTTGACACTCGTCCGTGTTCGATCTCTTTTCCTTCGATACCCGTCCGTATTGATTTTAGACACTTGTCTGTGTTCTTTCGAAACTCGTCCGTGTTCGATCTCTTTTGCTACAATATCCGTCCGTATTGATTTTAGACACTCGTCTTTGTTCTTTTGACACTCGTCTGTGTTCGATCTCTTTTGCTTCAATACCTGTCCTTATTGATTTTAGACACTCGTCTGTATTCTTTCGACACTCGTCCGTGTTCGATCTCTTTTGCTTCAATACACGTCCGTATTGATTTTAGACACTCGTCTGTGTTCTTTCGACACTCGTCCGTGTTCGATCTATTTTGCTTCAATACTAGTCTGTATTAATTTTAGACACTCGTCTGTGTTCTTTCAACACTCATCCGTGTTCGATCTCTTTTGCTTCAATTCCCATCCGTATTGATTTTAGACACTCGCCTGTGTTCTTTCGACACTCATCTGTGTTCGATCTCTTTTGCTTCAATACTCGTCCGTTTTGATTTTAGACACTCGTCTTTGTTCTTTCGACACTCGTCCGTGTTCGATCTCTTTTGCTTCAATACCCGTCCGTATTGATTTTAGACACTCGTCTGTGTTCTTTCGACACTCGTCTGTGTTCGATCTCTCTTGCTTCAATACTCATCCGTATTGATTTTAGACACCCGTCTGTGTTCTTTCGACACTCGTCCGTGTTCGATCTCTTTTTCTTCAATACCCGTCCGTTTTGATTTTAGACACTCGTCTTTGTTCTTTTGACACTCGTCCGTGTTCGATCTCTTTTGCTTCAATACCCGTCCGTATTGATTTTAGACACTCGTCTGTGTTCTTTCGACACTCGTCTGTGTTCGATCTCTCTTGCTTCAATACTCATCCGTATTGATTTTAGACACCCGTCTGTGTTCTTTCGACACTCGTCCGTGTTCGATCTCTTTTTCTTCAATACCCGTCCGTATTAATTTTAGACACTCGTCTATGTTCTTTTGACACTCGTCCGTCTTTGATCTCTTTTGCTTTAATATTCATCCGTATTGATTTTAGACACTCGTCTGTATTCTTTTGACAGTCGTCGGTGTTCGATATCTTTTGCTTTAATACTAGTCCGAATTGATTTTAGACACTCGTCTGTGTTCTTTCAACACTCGTCCGTGTTCGATCTCTTTTGCTTCAATACCTGTCCGTATTGATTTTAGATACTCGTCTGTGTTCTTTCAACACTCGGCCATGTTCGATCTCTTTTGCTTCAATTCCCGTCCGTATTGATTTTAGACACTCGTCTGTGTTCTTTCGACACTCATCCGTGTTCAATCTCTTTTTCTTCAATACTCGTCCGTATTTATTTTAGACACTCGTCTTTGTTCTTTCGACACTCGTCCGTGTTCGATCTCTTTCCCTTCGATACCCGTCCGTATTGATTTTAGACACTTGTCTGTGTTCTTTCGAAACTCGTCCGTGTTCGATCTCTTTTGCTACAATATCCGTCCGTATTGATTTTAGACACTCGTCTTTGTTCTTTTGACACTCGTCTGTGTTCGATCTCTTTTGCTTCAATACCTGTCCTTATTGATTTTAGACACTCGTATGTATTCTTTCGACACTCGTCCGTGTTCGATCTCTTTTGCTTCAATACACGTCCGTATTGATTTTAGACACTCGTCTGTGTTCTTTCGACACTCGTCCGTGTTCGATCTATTTTGCTTCAATACTAGTCTGTATTAATTTTAGACACTCGTCTGTGTTCTTTCAACACTCATCCGTGTTCGATCTCTTTTGCTTCAATTCCCATCCGTATTGATTTTAGACACTCGCCTGTGTTCTTTCGACACTCATCTGTGTTCGATCTCTTTTGCTTCAACACTCGTCCGTTTTGATTTTAGACACTCGTCTTTGTTCTTTCGACACTCATCCGTGTTCGATCTCTTTTGCTTCAATACCCGTCCGTATTGATTTTAGACACTCGTCTGTGTTCTTTCGACACTCGTCTGTGTTCGATCTCTCTTGCTTCAATACTCATCCGTATTGATTTTAGACACCCGTCTGTGTTCTTTCGACACTCGTCCGTGTTCGATCTCTTTTTCTTCAATACCCGTCCGTATTAATTTTAGACACTCGTCTATGTTCTTTTGACACTCGTCCGTGTTTGATCTCTTTTGCTTTAATATCCATCCGTATTGATTTTAGACACTCGTCTGTATTCTTTTGACAGTCGTCGGTGTTCGATATCTTTTGCTTTAATACTAGTCCGTATTGATTTTAGACACTCGTCTGTGTTCTTTCAACACTCGTCCGTGTTCGATCTCTTTTGCTTCAATACCTGTCCGTATTGATTTTAGATACTCGTCTGTGTTCTTTCAACACTCGGCCATGTTCGATCTCTTTTGCTTCAATTCCCGTCCGTATTGATTTTAGACACTCGTCTGTGTTCTTTCGACACTCATCCGTGTTCAATATCTTTTTCTTCAATACTCGTCCGTATTTATTTTAGACACTCGTCTTTGTTCTTTCGACACTCGTCCGTGTTCGATCTCTTTCCCTTCGATACCCGTCCGTATTGATTTTAGACACTTGTCTGTGTTCTTTCGAAACTCGTCCGTGTTCGATCTCTTTTGCTACAATATCCGTCCGTATTGATTTTAGACACTCGTCTTTGTTCTTTTAACACTCGTCTGTGTTCGATCTCTTTTGCTTCAATACCTGTCCTTATTGATTTTAGGCACTCGTATGTATTCTTTCGACACTCGTCCGTGTTCGATCTCTTTTGCTTCAATACACGTCCGTATTGATTTTAGACACTCGTCTGTGTTCTTTCGACACTCGTCCGTGTTCGATCTATTTTGCTTCAATACTAGTCTGTATTAATTTTAGACACTCGTCTGTGTTCTTTCAACACTCATCCGTGTTCGATCTCTTTTGCTTCAATTCCCATCCGTATTGATTTTAGACACTCGCCTGTGTTCTTTCGACACTCATCTGTGTTCGATCTCTTTTGCTTCAACACTCGTCCGTTTTGATTTTAGACACTCGTCTTTGTTCTTTCGACACTCGTCCGTGTTCGATCTCTTTTGCTTCAATACCCGTCCGTATTGATTTTAGACACTCGTCTGTGTTCTTTCGACACTCGTCTGTGTTCGATCTCTCTTGCTTCAATACTCATCCGTATTGATTTTAGACACCCGTCTGTGTTCTTTCGACACTCGTCCGTGTTCGATCTCTTTTTCTTCAATACCCGTCCGTATTAATTTTAGACACTCGTCTATGTTCTTTTGACACTCGTCCGTGTTTGATCTCTTTTGCTTTAATATCCATCCGTATTGATTTTAGACACTCGTCTGTATTCTTTTGACAGTCGTCGGTGTTCGATATCTTTTGCTTTAATACTAGTCCGTATTGATTTTAGACACTCGTCTGTGTTCTTTCAACACTCGTCCGTGTTCGATCTCTTTTGCTTCAATACCTGTCCGTATTGATTTTAGATACTCGTCTGTGTTCTTTCAACACTCGGCCATGTTCGATCCCTTTTGCTTCAATTCCCGTCCGTATTGATTTTAGACACTCGTCTGTGTTCTTTCGACACTCATCCGTGTTCAATCTCTTTTTCTTCAATACTCGTCCGTATTTATTTTAGACACTCGTCTTTGTTCTTTCGACACTCGTCCGTGTTCGATCTCTTTCCCTTCGATACCCGTCCGTATTGATTTTAGACACTTGTCTGTGTTCTTTCGAAACTCGTCCGTGTTCGATCTCTTTTGCTACAATATCCGTCCGTATTGATTTTAGACACTCGTCTTTGTTCTTTTGACACTCGTCTGTGTTCGATCTCTTTTGCTTCAATACCTGTCCTTATTGATTTTAGACACTCGTATGTATTCTTTCGACACTCGTTCGTGTTCGATCTCTTTTGCTTCAATACACGTCCGTATTGATTTTAGACACTCGTCTGTGTTCTTTCGACACTCGTCCGTGTTCGATCTATTTTGCTTCAATACTAGTCTGTATTAATTTTAGACACTCGTCTGTGTTCTTTCAACATTCATCTGTGTTCGATCTCTTTTGCTTCAATTCCCATCCGTATTGATTTTAGACACTCGCCTGTGTTCTTTCGACACTCATCTGTGTTCGATCTCTTTTGCTTCAATACTCGTCCGTTTTGATTTTAGACACTCGTCTTTGTTCTTTCGACACTCGTCCGTGTTCGATCTCTTTTGCTTCAATACCCGTCCGTATTGATTTTAGAGACTCGTCTGTGTTCTTTCGACACTCGTCTGTGTTCGATCTCTCTTGCTTCAATACTCATCCGTATTGATTTTAGACACCCGTCTGTGTTCTTTAGACACTCGTCCGTGTTCGATCTCTTTTTCTTCAATACCCGTCCGTATTAATTTTAGACACTCGTCTATGTTCTTTTGACACTCGTCCGTGTTTGATCTCTTTTGCTTTAATATCCATCCGTATTGATTTTAGACACTCGTCTGTATTCTTTTGACAGTCGTCGGTGTTCGATATCTTTTGCTTTAATACTAGTCCGTATTGATTTTAGACACTCGTCTGTGTTCTTTCAACACTCGTCCGTGTTCGATCTCTTTTGCTTCAATACCTGTCCGTATTGATTTTAGATACTCGTCTGTGTTCTTTCAACACTCGGCCATGTTCGATCTCTTTTGCTTCAATTCCCGTCCGTATTGATTTTAGACACTCGTCTGTGTTCTTTCGACACTCATCCGTGTTCAATCTCTTTTTCTTCAATACTCGTCCGTATTTATTTTAGACACTCGTCTTTGTTCTTTCGACACTCGTCCGTGTTCGATCTCTTTCCCTTCGATACCCGTCCGTATTGATTTTAGACACTTGTCTGTGTTCTTTCGAAACTCGTCCGTGTTCGATCTCTTTTGCTACAATATCCGTCCGTATTGATTTTAGACACTCGTCTTTGTTCTTTTGACACTCGTCTGTGTTCGATCTCTTTTGCTTCAATACCTGTCCTTATTGATTTTAGACACTCGTATGTATTCTTTCGACACTCGTCCGTGTTCGATCTCTTTTGCTTCAATACACGTCCGTATTGATTTTAGACACTCGTCTGTGTTCTTTCGACACTCGTCCGTGTTCGATCTATTTTGCTTCAATACTAGTCTGTATTAATTTTAGACACTCGTCTGTGTTCTTTCAACACTCATCCGTGTTCGATCTCTTTTGCTTCAATTCCCATCCGTATTGATTTTAGACACTCGCCTGTGTTCTTTCGACACTCATCTGTGTTCGATCTCTTTTGCTTCAATACTCGTCCGTTTTGATTTTAGACACTCGTCTTTGTTCTTTCGACACTCGTCCGTGTTCGATCTCTTTTGCTTCAATACCCGTCCGTATTGATTTTAGACACTCGTCTGTGTTCTTTCGACACTCGTCTGTGTTCGATCTCTTTTGCTTCAATACACGTCCGTATTGATTTTAGACACTCGTCTGTGTTCTTTCGACACTCGTCCGTGTTCGATCTATTTTGCTTCAATACTAGTCTGTATTAATTTTAGACACTCGTCTGTGTTCTTTCAACACTCATCCGTGTTCGATCTCTTTTGCTTCAATTCCCATCCGTATTGATTTTAGACACTCGCCTGTGTTCTTTCGACACTCATCTGTGTTCGATCTCTTTTGCTTCAATACTCGTCCGTTTTGATTTTAGACACTCGTCTTTGTTCTTTCGACACTCGTCCGTGTTCGATCTCTTTTGCTTCAATACCCGTCCGTATTGATTTTAGACACTCGTCTGTGTTCTTTCGACACTCGTCTGTGTTCGATCTCTCTTGCTTCAATACTCATCCGTATTGATTTTAGACACCCGTCTGTGTTCTTTCGACACTCGTCCGTGTTCGATCTCTTTTTCTTCAATACCCGTCCGTATTAATTTTAGACACTCGTCTATGTTCTTTTGACACTCGTCCGTGTTTGATCTCTTTTGCTTTAATATCCATCCGTATTGATTTTAGACACTCGTCTGTATTCTTTTGACAGTCGTCGGTGTTCGATATCTTTTGCTTTAATACTAGTCCGTATTGATTTTAGACACTCGTCTGTGTTCTTTCAACACTCGTCCGTGTTCGATCTCTTTTGCTTCAATACCTGTCCGTATTGATTTTAGATACTCGTCTGTGTTCTTTCAACACTCGGCCATGTTCGATCTCTTTTGCTTCAATTCCCGTCCGTATTGATTTTAGACACTCGTCTGTGTTCTTTCGACACTCATCCGTGTTCAATATCTTTTTCTTCAATACTCGTCCGTATTTATTTTAGACACTCGTCTTTGTTCTTTCGACACTCGTCCGTGTTCGATCTCTTTCCCTTCGATACCCGTCCGTATTGATTTTAGACACTTGTCTGTGTTCTTTCGAAACTCGTCCGTGTTCGATCTCTTTTGCTACAATATCCGTCCGTATTGATTTTAGACACTCGTCTTTGTTCTTTTAACACTCGTCTGTGTTCGATCTCTTTTGCTTCAATACCTGTCCTTATTGATTTTAGGCACTCGTATGTATTCTTTCGACACTCGTCCGTGTTCGATCTCTTTTGCTTCAATACACGTCCGTATTGATTTTAGACACTCGTCTGTGTTCTTTCGACACTCGTCCGTGTTCGATCTATTTTGCTTCAATACTAGTCTGTATTAATTTTAGACACTCGTCTGTGTTCTTTCAACACTCATCCGTGTTCGATCTCTTTTGCTTCAATTCCCATCCGTATTGATTTTAGACACTCGCCTGTGTTCTTTCGACACTCATCTGTGTTCGATCTCTTTTGCTTCAACACTCGTCCGTTTTGATTTTAGACACTCGTCTTTGTTCTTTCGACACTCGTCCGTGTTCGATCTCTTTTGCTTCAATACCCGTCCGTATTGATTTTAGACACTCGTCTGTGTTCTTTCGACACTCGTCTGTGTTCGATCTCTCTTGCTTCAATACTCATCCGTATTGATTTTAGACACCCGTCTGTGTTCTTTCGACACTCGTCCGTGTTCGATCTCTTTTTCTTCAATACCCGTCCGTATTAATTTTAGACACTCGTCTATGTTCTTTTGACACTCGTCCGTGTTTGATCTCTTTTGCTTTAATATCCATCCGTATTGATTTTAGACACTCGTCTGTATTCTTTTGACAGTCGTCGGTGTTCGATATCTTTTGCTTTAATACTAGTCCGTATTGATTTTAGACACTCGTCTGTGTTCTTTCAACACTCGTCCGTGTTCGATCTCTTTTGCTTCAATACCTGTCCGTATTGATTTTAGATACTCGTCTGTGTTCTTTCAACACTCGGCCATGTTCGATCCCTTTTGCTTCAATTCCCGTCCGTATTGATTTTAGACACTCGTCTGTGTTCTTTCGACACTCATCCGTGTTCAATCTCTTTTTCTTCAATACTCGTCCGTATTTATTTTAGACACTCGTCTTTGTTCTTTCGACACTCGTCCGTGTTCGATCTCTTTCCCTTCGATACCCGTCCGTATTGATTTTAGACACTTGTCTGTGTTCTTTCGAAACTCGTCCGTGTTCGATCTCTTTTGCTACAATATCCGTCCGTATTGATTTTAGACACTCGTCTTTGTTCTTTTGACACTCGTCTGTGTTCGATCTCTTTTGCTTCAATACCTGTCCTTATTGATTTTAGACACTCGTATGTATTCTTTCGACACTCGTTCGTGTTCGATCTCTTTTGCTTCAATACACGTCCGTATTGATTTTAGACACTCGTCTGTGTTCTTTCGACACTCGTCCGTGTTCGATCTATTTTGCTTCAATACTAGTCTGTATTAATTTTAGACACTCGTCTGTGTTCTTTCAACATTCATCTGTGTTCGATCTCTTTTGCTTCAATTCCCATCCGTATTGATTTTAGACACTCGCCTGTGTTCTTTCGACACTCATCTGTGTTCGATCTCTTTTGCTTCAATACTCGTCCGTTTTGATTTTAGACACTCGTCTTTGTTCTTTCGACACTCGTCCGTGTTCGATCTCTTTTGCTTCAATACCCGTCCGTATTGATTTTAGAGACTCGTCTGTGTTCTTTCGACACTCGTCTGTGTTCGATCTCTCTTGCTTCAATACTCATCCGTATTGATTTTAGACACCCGTCTGTGTTCTTTAGACACTCGTCCGTGTTCGATCTCTTTTTCTTCAATACCCGTCCGTATTAATTTTAGACACTCGTCTATGTTCTTTTGACACTCGTCCGTGTTTGATCTCTTTTGCTTTAATATCCATCCGTATTGATTTTAGACACTCGTCTGTATTCTTTTGACAGTCGTCGGTGTTCGATATCTTTTGCTTTAATACTAGTCCGTATTGATTTTAGACACTCGTCTGTGTTCTTTCAACACTCGTCCGTGTTCGATCTCTTTTGCTTCAATACCTGTCCGTATTGATTTTAGATACTCGTCTGTGTTCTTTCAACACTCGGCCATGTTCGATCTCTTTTGCTTCAATTCCCGTCCGTATTGATTTTAGACACTCGTCTGTGTTCTTTCGACACTCATCCGTGTTCAATCTCTTTTTCTTCAATACTCGTCCGTATTTATTTTAGACACTCGTCTTTGTTCTTTCGACACTCGTCCGTGTTCGATCTCTTTCCCTTCGATACCCGTCCGTATTGATTTTAGACACTTGTCTGTGTTCTTTCGAAACTCGTCCGTGTTCGATCTCTTTTGCTACAATATCCGTCCGTATTGATTTTAGACACTCGTCTTTGTTCTTTTGACACTCGTCTGTGTTCGATCTCTTTTGCTTCAATACCTGTCCTTATTGATTTTAGACACTCGTATGTATTCTTTCGACACTCATCCGTGTTCGATCTCTTTTGCTTCAATACACGTCCGTATTGATTTTAGACACTCGTCTGTGTTCTTTCGACACTCGTCCGTGTTCGATCTATTTTGCTTCAATACTAGTCTGTATTAATTTTAGACACTCGTCTGTGTTCTTTCAACACTCATCCGTGTTCGATCTCTTTTGCTTCAATTCCCATCCGTATTGATTTTAGACACTCGCCTGTGTTCTTTCGACACTCATCTGTGTTCGATCTCTTTTGCTTCAATACTCGTCCGTTTTGATTTTAGACACTCGTCTTTGTTCTTTCGACACTCGTCCGTGTTCGATCTCTTTTGCTTCAATACCCGTCCGTATTGATTTTAGACACTCGTCTGTGTTCTTTCGACACTCGTCTGTGTTCGATCTCTCTTGCTTCAATACTCATCCGTATTGATTTTAGACACCCGTCTGTGTTCTTTCGACACTCGTCCGTGTTCGATCTCTTTTTCTTCAATACCCGTCCGTATTAATTTTAGACACTCGTCTATGTTCTTTTGACACTCGTCCGTGTTTGATCTCTTTTGCTTTAATATCCATCCGTATTGATTTTAGACACTCGTCTGTATTCTTTTGACAGTCGTCGGTGTTCGATATCTTTTGCTTTAATACTAGTCCGTATTGATTTTAGACACTCGTCTGTGTTCTTTCAACACTCGTCCGTGTTCGATCTCTTTTGCTTCAATACCTGTCCGTATTGATTTTAGATACTCGTCTGTGTTCTTTCAACACTCGGCCATGTTCGATCTCTTTTGCTTCAATTCCCGTCCGTATTGATTTTAGACACTCGTCTGTGTTCTTTCGACACTCATCCGTGTTCAATCTCTTTTTCTTCAATACTCGTCCGTATTTATTTTAGACACTCGTCTTTGTTCTTTCGACACTCGTCCGTGTTCGATCTCTTTCCCTTCGATACCCGTCCGTATTGATTTTAGACACTTGTGTGTGTTCTTTCGAAACTCGTCCGTGTTCGATCTCTTTTGCTACAATATCCGTCCGTATTGATTTTAGACACTCGTCTTTGTTCTTTTGACACTCGTCTGTGTTCGATCTCTTTTGCTTCAATACCTGTCCTTATTGATTTTAGACACTCGTATGTATTCTTTCGACACTCGTCCGTGTTCGATCTCTTTTGCTTCAATACACGTCCGTATTGATTTTAGACACTCGTCTGTGTTCTTTCGACACTCGTCCGTGTTCGATCTATTTTGCTTCAATACTAGTCTGTATTAATTTTAGACACTCGTCTGTGTTCTTTCAACACTCATCCGTGTTCGATCTCTTTTGCTTCAATTCCCATCCGTATTGATTTTAGACACTCGCCTGTGTTCTTTCGACACTCATCTGTGTTCGATCTCTTTTGCTTCAATACTCGTCCGTTTTGATTTTAGACACTCGTCTTTGTTCTTTCGACACTCGTCCGTGTTCGATCTCTTTTGCTTCAATACCCGTCCGTATTGATTTTAGACACTCGTCTGTGTTCTTTCGACACTCGTCTGTGTTCGATCTCTCTTGCTTCAATACTCATCCGTATTGATTTTAGACACCCGTCTGTGTTCTTTCGACACTCGTCCGTGTTCGATCTCTTTTTCTTCAATACCCGTCCGTATTAATTTTAGACACTCGTCTATGTTCTTTTGACACTCGTCCGTGTTTGATCTCTTTTGCTTTAATATCCATCCGTATTGATTTTAGACACTCGTCTGTATTCTTTTGACAGTCGTCGGTGTTCGATATCTTTTGCTTTAATACTAGTCCGTATTGATTTTAGACACTCGTCTGTGTTCTTTCAACACTCGTCCGTGTTCGATCTCTTTTGCTTCAATACCTGTCCGTATTGATTTTAGATACTCGTCTGTGTTCTTTCAACACTCGGCCATGTTCGATCTCTTTTGCTTCAATTCCCGTCCGTATTGATTTTAGACACTCGTCTGTGTTCTTTCGACACTCATCCGTGTTCAATCTCTTTTTCTTCAATACTCGTCCGTATTTATTTTAGACACTCGTCTTTGTTCTTTCGACACTCGTCCGTGTTCGATCTCTTTCCCTTCGATACCCGTACGTATTGATTTTAGACACTTGTCTGTGTTCTTTCGAAACTCGTCCGTGTTCGATCTCTTTTGCTACAATATCCGTCCATATTGATTTTAGACACTCGTCTTTGTTCTTTTAACACTCGTCTGTGTTCGATCTCTTTTGCTTCAATACCTGTCCTTATTGATTTTAGACACTCGTATGTATTCTTTCGACACTCGTCCGTGTTCGATCTCTTTTGCTTCAATACACGTCCGTATTGATTTTAGACACTCGTCTGTGTTCTTTCGACACTCGTCCGTGTTCGATCTATTTTGCTTCAATACTAGTCTGTATTAATTTTAGACACTCGTCTGTGTTCTTTCAACACTCATCCGTGTTCGATCTCTTTTGCTTCAATTCCCATCCGTATTGATTTTAGACACTCGCCTGTGTTCTTTCGACACTCATCTGTGTTCGATCTCTTTTGCTTCAATACTCGTCCGTTTTGATTTTAGACACTCGTCTTTGTTCTTTCGACACTCGTCCGTGTTCGATCTCTTTTGCTTCAATACCCGTCCGTATTGATTTTAGACACTCGTCTGTGTTCTTTCGACACTCGTCTGTGTTCGATCTCTCTTGCTTCAATACTCATCCGTATTGATTTTAGACACCCGTCTGTGTTCTTTCGACACTCGTCCGTGTTCGATCTCTTTTTCTTCAATACCCGTCCGTATTAATTTTAGACACTCGTCTATGTTCTTTTGACACTCGTCCGTGTTTGATCTCTTTTGCTTTAATATCCATCCGTATTGATTTTAGACACTCGTCTGTATTCTTTTGACAGTCGTCGGTGTTCGATATCTTTTGCTTTAATACTAGTCCGTATTGATTTTAGACACTCGTCTGTGTTCTTTCAACACTCGTCCGTGTTCGATCTCTTTTGCTTCAATACCTGTCCGTATTGATTTTAGATACTCGTCTGTGTTCTTTCAACACTCGGCCATGTTCGATCTCTTTTGCTTCAATTCCCGTCCGTATTGATTTTAGACACTCGTCTGTGTTCTTTCGACACTCATCCGTGTTCAATCTCTTTTTCTGCAATACTCGTCCGTATTTATTTTAGACACTCGTCTTTGTTCTTTCGACACTCGTCCGTGTTCGATCTCTTTCCCTTCGATACCCGTACGTATTGATTTTAGACACTTGTCTGTGTTCTTTCGAAACTCGTCCGTGTTCGATCTCTTTTGCTACAATATCCGTCCATATTGATTTTAGACACTCGTCTTTGTTCTTTTAACACTCGTCTGTGTTCGATCTCTTTTGCTTCAATACCTGTCCTTATTGATTTTAGACACTCGTATGTATTCTTTCGACACTCGTCCGTGTTCGATCTCTTTTGCTTCAATACACGTCCGTATTGATTTTAGACACTCGTCTGTGTTCTTTCGACACTCGTCCGTGTTCGATCTATTTTGCTTCAATACTAGTCTGTATTAATTTTAGACACTCGTCTGTGTTCTTTCAACACTCATCCGTGTTCGATCTCTTTTGCTTCAATTCCCATCCGTATTGATTTTAGACACTCGCCTGTGTTCTTTCGACACTCATCTGTGTTCGATCTCTTTTGCTTCAATACTCGTCCGTTTTGATTTTAGACACTCGTCTTTGTTCTTTCGACACTCGTCCGTGTTCGATCTCTTTTGCTTCAATACCCGTCCGTATTGATTTTAGACACTCGTCTGTGTTCTTTCGACACTCGTCTGTGTTCGATCTCTCTTGCTTCAATACTCATCCGTATTGATTTTAGACACCCGTCTGTGTTCTTTCGACACTCGTCCGTGTTCGATCTCTTTTTCTTCAATACCCGTCCGTATTAATTTTAGACACTCGTCTATGTTCTTTTGACACTCGTCCGTGTTTGATCTCTTTTGCTTTAATATCCATCCGTATTGATTTTAGACACTCGTCTGTATTCTTTTGACAGTCGTCGGTGTTCGATATCTTTTGCTTTAATACTAGTCCGTATTGATTTTAGACACTCGTCTGTGTTCTTTCAACACTCGTCCGTGTTCGATCTCTTTTGCTTCAATACCTGTCCGTATTGATTTTAGATACTCGTCTGTGTTCTTTCAACACTCGGCCATGTTCGATCTCTTTTGCTTCAATTCCCGTCCGTATTGATTTTAGACACTCGTCTGTGTTCTTTCGACACTCATCCGTGTTCAATCTCTTTTTCTTCAATACTCGTCCGTATTTATTTTAGACACTCGTCTTTGTTCTTTCGACACTCGTCCGTGTTCGATCTCTTTCCCTTCGATACCCGTACGTATTGATTTTAGACACTTGTCTGTGTTCTTTCGAAACTCGTCCGTGTTCGATCTCTTTTGCTACAATATCCGTCCATATTGATTTTAGACACTCGTCTTTGTTCTTTTAACACTCGTCTGTGTTCGATCTCTTTTGCTTCAATACCTGTCCTTATTGATTTTAGACACTCGTATGTATTCTTTCGACACTCGTCCGTGTTCGATCTCTTTTGCTTCAATACACGTCCGTATTGATTTTAGACACTCGTCTGTGTTCTTTCGACACTCGTCCGTGTTCGATCTATTTTGCTTCAATACTAGTCTGTATTAATTTTAGACACTCGTCTGTGTTCTTTCAACACTCATCCGTGTTCGATCTCTTTTGCTTCAATTCCCATCCGTATTGATTTTAGACACTCGCCTGTGTTCTTTCGACACTCATCTGTGTTCGATCTCTTTTGCTTCAATACTCGTCCGTTTTGATTTTAGACACTCGTCTTTGTTCTTTCGACACTCGTCCGTGTTCGATCTCTTTTGCTTCAATACCCGTCCGTATTGATTTTAGACACTCGTCTGTGTTCTTTCGACACTCGTCTGTGTTCGATCTCTCTTGCTTCAATACTCATCCGTATTGATTTTAGACACCCGTCTGTGTTCTTTCGACACTCGTCCGTGTTCGATCTCTTTTTCTTCAATACCCGTCCGTATTAATTTTAGACACTCGTCTATGTTCTTTTGACACTCGTCCGTGTTTGATCTCTTTTGCTTTAATATCCATCCGTATTGATTTTAGACACTCGTCTGTATTCTTTTGACAGTCGTCGGTGTTCGATATCTTTTGCTTTAATACTAGTCCGTATTGATTTTAGACACTCGTCTGTGTTCTTTCAACACTCGTCCGTGTTCGATCTCTTTTGCTTCAATACCTGTCCGTATTGATTTTAGATAGTCGTCTGTGTTCTTTCAACACTCGGCCATGTTCGATCTCTTTTGCTTCAATTCCCGTCCGTATTGATTTTAGACACTCGTCTGTGTTCTTTCGACACTCATCCGTGTTCAATCTCTTTTTCTTCAATACTCGTCCGTATTTATTTTAGACACTCGTCTTTGTTCTTTCGACACTCGTCCGTGTTCGATCTCTTTCCCTTCGATACCCGTACGTATTGATTTTAGACACTTGTCTGTGTTCTTTCGAAACTCGTCCGTGTTCGATCTCTTTTGCTACAATATCCGTCCATATTGATTTTAGACACTCGTCTTTGTTCTTTTAACACTCGTCTGTGTTCGATCTCTTTTGCTACAATATCCGTCCATATTGATTTTAGACACTCGTCTTTGTTCTTTTAACACTCGTCTGTGTTCGATCTCTTTTGCTTCAATACCTGTCCTTATTGATTTTAGACACTCGTATGTATTCTTTCGACACTCGTCCGTGTTCGATCTCTTTTGCTTCAATACACGTCCGTATTGATTTTAGACACTCGTCTGTGTTCTTTCGACACTCGTCCGTGTTCGATCTATTTTGCTTCAATACTAGTCTGTATTAATTTTAGACACTCGTCTGTGTTCTTTCAACACTCATCCGTGTTCGATCTCTTTTGCTTCAATTCCCATCCGTATTGATTTTAGACACTCGCCTGTGTTCTTTCGACACTCATCTGTGTTCGATCTCTTTTGCTTCAATACTCGTCCGTTTTGATTTTAGACACTCGTCTTTGTTCTTTCGACACTCGTCCGTGTTCGATCTCTTTTGCTTCAATACCCGTCCGTATTGATTTTAGACACTCGTCTGTGTTCTTTCGACACTCGTCTGTGTTCGATCTCTCTTGCTTCAATACTCATCCGTATTGATTTTAGACACCCGTCTGTGTTCTTTCGACACTCGTCCGTGTTCGATCTCTTTTTCTTCAATACCCGTCCGTATTAATTTTAGACACTCGTCTATGTTCTTTTGACACTCGTCCGTGTTTGATCTCTTTTGCTTTAATATCCATCCGTATTGATTTTAGACACTCGTCTGTATTCTTTTGACAGTCGTCGGTGTTCGATATCTTTTGCTTTAATACTAGTCCGTATTGATTTTAGACACTCGTCTGTGTTCTTTCAACACTCGTCCGTGTTCGATCTCTTTTGCTTCAATACCTGTCCGTATTGATTTTAGATACTCGTCTGTGTTCTTTCAACACTCGGCCATGTTCGATCTCTTTTGCTTCAATTCCCGTCCGTATTGATTTTAGACACTCGTCTGTGTTCTTTCGACACTCATCCGTGTTCAATCTCTTTTTCTTCAATACTCGTCCGTATTTATTTTAGACACTCGTCTTTGTTCTTTCGACACTCGTCCGTGTTCGATCTCTTTCCCTTCGATACCCGTACGTATTGATTTTAGACACTTGTCTGTGTTCTTTCGAAACTCGTCCGTGTTCGATCTCTTTTGCTACAATATCCGTCCATATTGATTTTAGACACTCGTCTTTGTTCTTTTAACACTCGTCTGTGTTCGATCTCTTTTGCTTCAATACCTGTCCTTATTGATTTTAGACACTCGTATGTATTCTTTCGACACTCGTCCGTGTTCGATCTCTTTTGCTTCAATACACGTCCGTATTGATTTTAGACACTCGTCTGTGTTCTTTCGACACTCGTCCGTGTTCGATCTATTTTGCTTCAATACTAGTCTGTATTAATTTTAGACACTCGTCTGTGTTCTTTCAACACTCATCCGTGTTCGATCTCTTTTGCTTCAATTCCCATCCGTATTGATTTTAGACACTCGCCTGTGTTCTTTCGACACTCATCTGTGTTCGATCTCTTTTGCTTCAATACTCGTCCGTTTTGATTTTAGACACTCGTCTTTGTTCTTTCGACACTCGTCCGTGTTCGATCTCTTTTGCTTCAATACCCGTCCGTATTGATTTTAGACACTCGTCTGTGTTCTTTCGACACTCGTCTGTGTTCGATCTCTCTTGCTTCAATACTCATCCGTATTGATTTTAGACACCCGTCTGTGTTCTTTCGACACTCGTCCGTGTTCGATCTCTTTTTCTTCAATACCCGTCCGTATTAATTTTAGACACTCGTCTATGTTCTTTTGACACTCGTCCGTGTTTGATCTCTTTTGCTTTAATATCCATCCGTATTGATTTTAGACACTCGTCTGTATTCTTTTGACAGTCGTCGGTGTTCGATATCTTTTGCTTTAATACTAGTCCGTATTGATTTTAGACACTCGTCTGTGTTCTTTCAACACTCGTCCGTGTTCGATCTCTTTTGCTTCAATACCTGTCCGTATTGATTTTAGATACTCGTCTGTGTTCTTTCAACACTCGGCCATGTTCGATCTCTTTTGCTTCAATTCCCGTCCGTATTGATTTTAGACACTCGTCTGTGTTCTTTCGACACTCATCCGTGTTCAATCTCTTTTTCTTCAATACTCGTCCGTATTTATTTTAGACACTCGTCTTTGTTCTTTCGACACTCGTCCGTGTTCGATCTCTTTCCCTTCGATACCCGTACGTATTGATTTTAGACACTTGTCTGTGTTCTTTCGAAACTCGTCCGTGTTCGATCTCTTTTGCTACAATATCCGTCCATATTGATTTTAGACACTCGTCTTTGTTCTTTTAACACTCGTCTGTGTTCGATCTCTTTTGCTTCAATACCTGTCCTTATTGATTTTAGAGACTCGTTTGTATTCTCTCGACACTCGTCCGTGTTCGATCTCTTTTGCTTCAATACACGTCCGTATTAATTTTAGACACTCGTCTGTGTTCTTTCGACACTCGTCCGTGTTCGATCTATTTTGCTTCAATACTAGTCTATATTAATTTTAGATACTCGTCTGTGTTCTTTCAACACTCATCCGTGTTGGATCTCTTTTGCTTCAATTCCCATCCGTATTAATTTTAGACACTCGCCTGTGTTCTTTCGACACTCATCTGTGTTCGATCTCTTTTGCTTCAATACTCGTCCGTTTTGATTTTAGACACTCGTCTTTGTTCTTTCGACACTCGTCCGTGTTCGATCTCTTTTGCTTCAATACCCGTCCATATTGATTTTAGACACTCGTCTGTGTTCTTTCGACACTCGTCTGTGTTCGATCTCTCTTGCTTCAATACTCATCCGTATTGATTTTAGACACCCGTCTGTGTTCTTTCGACACTCGTCCGTGTTCGATCTCTTTTTCTTCAATACCCGTCCGTATTAATTTTAGACACTCGTCTATGTTCTTTTGACACTCGTCCGTGTTTGATCTCTTTTGCTTTAATATCCATCCGTATTGATTTTAGACACTCGTCTGTATTCTTTTGACAGTCGTCGGTGTTCGATATCTTTTGCTTTAATACTAGTCCGTATTGATTTTAGACACTCGTCTGTGTTCTTTCAACACTCGTCCGTGTTCGATCTCTTTTGCTTCAATACCTGTCCGTATTGATTTTAGATACTCGTCTGTGTTCTTTCAACACTCGGCCATGTTCGATCTCTTTTGCTTCAATTCCCGTCCGTATTGATTTTAGACACTCGTCTGTGTTCTTTCGACACTCATCCGTGTTCAATCTCTTTTTCTTCAATACTCGTCCGTATTTATTTTAGACACTCGTCTTTGTTCTTTCGACACTCGTCCGTGTTCGATCTCTTTCCCTTCGATACCCGTACGTATTGATTTTAGACACTTGTCTGTGTTCTTTCGAAACTCGTCCGTGTTCGATCTCTTTTGCTACAATATCCGTCCATATTGATTTTAGACACTCGTCTTTGTTCTTTTAACACTCGTCTGTGTTCGATCTCTTTTGCTTCAATACCTGTCCTTATTGATTTTAGACACTCGTATGTATTCTTTCGACACTCGTCCGTGTTCGATCTCTTTTGCTTCAATACACGTCCGTATTGATTTTAGACACTCGTCTGTGTTCTTTCGACACTCGTCCGTGTTCGATCTATTTTGCTTCAATACTAGTCTGTATTAATTTTAGACACTCGTCTGTGTTCTTTCAACACTCATCCGTGTTCGATCTCTTTTGCTTCAATTCCCATCCGTATTGATTTTAGACACTCGCCTGTGTTCTTTCGACACTCATCTGTGTTCGATCTCTTTTGCTTCAATACTCGTCCGTTTTGATTTTAGACACTCGTCTTTGTTCTTTCGACACTCGTCCGTGTTCGATCTCTTTTGCTTCAATACCCGTCCGTATTGATTTTAGACACTCGTCTGTGTTCTTTCGACACTCGTCTGTGTTCGATCTCTCTTGCTTCAATACTCATCCGTATTGATTTTAGACACCCGTCTGTGTTCTTTCGACACTCGTCCGTGTTCGATCTCTTTTTCTTCAATACCCGTCCGTATTAATTTTAGACACTCGTCTATGTTCTTTTGACACTCGTCCGTGTTTGATCTCTTTTGCTTTAATATCCATCCGTATTGATTTTAGACACTCGTCTGTATTCTTTTGACAGTCGTCGGTGTTCGATATCTTTTGCTTTAATACTAGTCCGTATTGATTTTAGACACTCGTCTGTGTTCTTTCAACACTCGTCCGTGTTCGATCTCTTTTGCTTCAATACCTGTCCGTATTGATTTTAGATACTCGTCTGTGTTCTTTCAACACTCGGCCATGTTCGATCTCTTTTGCTTCAATTCCCGTCCGTATTGATTTTAGACACTCGTCTGTGTTCTTTCGACACTCATCCGTGTTCAATCTCTTTTTCTTCAATACTCGTCCGTATTTATTTTAGACACTCGTCTTTGTTCTTTCGACACTCGTCCGTGTTCGATCTCTTTCCCTTCGATACCCGTACGTATTGATTTTAGACACTTGTCTGTGTTCTTTCGAAACTCGTCCGTGTTCGATCTCTTTTGCTACAATATCCGTCCATATTGATTTTAGACACTCGTCTTTGTTCTTTTAACACTCGTCTGTGTTCGATCTCTTTTGCTTCAATACCTGTCCTTATTGATTTTAGAGACTCGTTTGTATTCTCTCGACACTCGTCCGTGTTCGATCTCTTTTGCTTCAATACACGTCCGTATTAATTTTAGACACTCGTCTGTGTTCTTTCGACACTCGTCCGTGTTCGATCTATTTTGCTTCAATACTAGTCTATATTAATTTTAGATACTCGTCTGTGTTCTTTCAACACTCATCCGTGTTGGATCTCTTTTGCTTCAATTCCCATCCGTATTAATTTTAGACACTCGCCTGTGTTCTTTCGACACTCATCTGTGTTCGATCTCTTTTGCTTCAATACTCGTCCGTTTTGATTTTAGACACTCGTCTTTGTTCTTTCGACACTCGTCCGTGTTCGATCTCTTTTGCTTCAATACCCGTCCGTATTGATTTTAGACACTCGTCTGTGTTCTTTCGACACTCGTCCGTGTTCGATCTCTTTTGCTTCAATTCCCGTCCGCATTGATTTTAGACACTCGTCTGTATTCTTTTGACACTCGTCCGTGTTCGATCTCTTTTTCTTCAATACTCGTCCGTATTTATTTTAGACACTCGTCTTTATTCTTTCGACACTCGTCCGTGTTCGATCTCTTTTGCTTCAATACCTGTCCGTAATGATTTTAGACACTCGTCTGTGTTCTTTCGACACTCGTCCGTGTTCGATCTCTTTTGCTTCAATATCTGTCCGAATTGATTTTAGACATTCGTCTTTGTTCTTTCGACACTCGTCCGTGTTCGATCTCTTTTGCTTCAATATCCGTCCGTATTAATTTTAGATACTCGTCTGTGTTCTTCCGACACTCGTCCGTGTCCGATCTCTTTTGCTTCAATACTCGTCCGTATTGATTTTAGAAACTCGTCTAAGTTCGTTCGACACTCGTCCATGTTCGATCTCTGTAGCTTCAATACACGTCCTTATTGATTAAAGACACTCGTCTGTGTTCTTTCGACATTCGTTTGTGTTTGATCCCTTTTGCTTCTATACCCGTCTGTATTGATTTTAGACACTCGTCTGTGTTATTTCGACACTCATCCGTGTTCGATCTCTTTTCCTTCAATACTCGTCCCTATTTATTTTAGACACTCGTCTTTGTTCTTTCGACACTCGTCCGTGTTCGATCTCTTTTCCTTTTATACATGTCCGTATTGATTTTAGACACTTGTCTGTGTTCTTTCGAAACTCGTCCGTGTTCGATCTCTTTTGCTACAATATCCGTCCGTATTGATTTTAGACACTCGTCTTTGTTCTTTTGACACTCGTCTGTGTTCGATCTCTTTTGCTTCAATACCTGTCCTTATTGATTTTAGACACTCGTCTGTATTCTTTCGACACTCGTCCGTGTTCGATCTCTTTTGCTTCAATACACGTCCATATTGATTTTAGACACTCGTCTGTGTTCTTTCGACACTCGTCCGTGTTCGATCTATTTTGCTTCAATACTAGTCTGTATTAATTTTAGACACTCGTCTGTGTTCTTTCAACAATCATCCGTGTTCGATCTCTTTTGCTTCAATTCCCATCCGTATTGATTTTAGACACTCGCCTGTGTTCTTTTGACACTCATCTGTGTTCGATCTCTTTTGCTTCAATACTCGTCCGTTTTAATTTTAGACACTCGTCTTTGTTCTTTCGGCACTCGTCCGTGTTCGATCTCTTTTGCTTCAATACCCATCCGTATTGATTTTAGACACTCGTCTGTGTTCGTTTGACACTCGTCCGTGTTTGATCTCTTTTGCTACAATATCCGTCCGTATTGATTTTAGACGCTCGTCTTTGTTCTTTTGACACTCGTCCGTGTTCGATCTCTTTTGCTTCAATACTTGTCCGTATTTATTTTAGACACTCGTCTTTGTTCTTTCGACACTCGTCCGTGTTCGATCTCTTTTGCTTCAATACCTGTCCGTATTGATTTTAGACACTCGTCTGTGTTCTTTCGACACTCGTCCGTGTTCGATCTCTTTTGCTTCAATATCCGTCCGAATTGATTTTAGACACTCGTCTTTGTTCTTTCGACACTCGTCCGTGTTCGATCTCTTTTGCTTCAATATCCGTCCGTATTAATTTTAGATACTCATCTGTGTTCTTCCGACACTCGTCCGTGTCCGATCTCTTTTGCTTCAATACTCGTCCGTGTTGATTTTAGAAACTCGTCTAAGTTCGTTCGACGCTCGTCCATGTTCGATCTCTGTAGCTTCAATATACGTCCGTATTGATTATAGACACTCGTCTGTGTTCTTTCGACATTCGTTTGTGTTTGATCCCTTTTGCTTCTATACCCGTCTATATTGATTTTAGACACTCGTCTGTGTTCGATCTCTTTTCCTTCAATACTCGTCCGTATTTATTTTAGACACTCGTCTTTTTTCTTTCGACACTCGTCCGTGTTCGATCTCTTTTCCTTCGATACCCGTCCGTATTGATTTTAGACACTTGTCTGTGTTCTTTCGAAACTCGTCCGAGTTCGATCTCTTTTGCTACAATATCCGTCCGTTTTGATTTTAGACACTCGTCTTTGTTCTTTTGACACTCGTCTGTGTTCGATCTCTTTTGCTTCAATACCTATCCTTATTGATTTTAGACACTCGTCTGTATTCTTTTGACACTCGTCCGTGTTCGATCTCTTTTCCTTCGATACCCGTCCGTATTGATTTTAGACACTTGTCTGTGTTCTTTCGAAACTCGTCCGTGTTCGATCTCTTTTGCTTCAATATCCGTCCGTATTAATTTTAGATACTCGTCTGTGTTCTTCCGACACTCGTCCGTGTCCGATCTCTTTTGCTTCAATACTCGTCCGTTTTGATTTTAGACACTCGTCTTTGTTCTTTCGACACTCGTCCGTGTTCGATCTCTTTTGCTACAATATCCGTCCGTATTGATTTTAGACACTCGTCTTTGTTCTTTTGACACTCGTCTGTGTTCGATCTCTTTTGCTTCAATTCCCATCCGTATTGATTTCAGACACTCGCCTGTGTTCTTTCGACACTCATCTGTGTTCGATCTCTTTTGCTTCAATACTCGTCCGTTTTAATTTTAGACACTCGTCTTTGTTCTTTCGACACTCGTCCGTGTTCGATCTCTTTTGCTTCAATACCCATCCGTATTGATTTTAGACACTCGTCTGTGTTCTTTCAACACTCGGCCATGTTCGATATCTTTTGCTTCAATTCCCGTCCGTATTGATTTTAGACACTCGTCTGTGTTCTTTCGACACTCGTCCGTGTTCGATCTCTTTTTCTTCAATACCCGTCCGTATTAATTTTAGACACTCGTCTATGTTCTTTTGACACTCGTCCGTGTTTGATCTCTTTTGCTACAACATCCGTCTGTATTGATTTTAGACGCTCGTCTTTGTTCTTTTGACACTCGTCCGTGTTCGATCTCTTTTGCTTCAATACTTGTCCGTATTTATTTTAGACACTCGTCTTTGTTCTTTCGACACTCGTCCGTGTTCGATCTCTTTTGCTTCAATACCTGTCCGTATTGATTTTAGACACTCGTCTGTGTTCTTTCGACACTCGTCCGTGTTCGATCTCTTTTGCTTCAATATCCGTCCGAATTGATTTTAGACACTCGTCTTTGTTCTTTCGACACTCGTCCGTGTTCGATCTCTTTTGCTTCAATATCCGTCCGTATTAATTTTAGATACTCGTCTGTGTTCTTCCGACACTCGTCCGTGTCCGATCTCTTTTTCTTCAATATTCGTCCGTATTGATTTTAGAAACTCGTCTAAGTTCGTTCGACACTCGTCCATGTTCGATCTCTGTAGCTTCAATACACGTCCGTATTGATTATAGACACTCGTCTGTGTTCTTTCGACATTCGTTTGTGTTTGATCCCTTTTGCTTCTATACCCGTCCGTATTGATTTTAGACACTCGTCTGTATTCTTTTGACACTCGTCCGTGTTCGATCTCTTTTCCTTCGATACCCGTCCGTATTGATTTTAGACACTTGTCTGTATTCTTTCGAAACTCGTCCGTGTTCGATCTCTTTTGCTTCAATATCCGTCCGTATTAATTTTAGATACTCGTCTGTGTTCTTCCGACACTCGTCCGTGTCCGATCTCTTTTGCTTCAATACTCGTCCGTTTTGATTTTAGACACTCGTCTTTGTTCTTTCGACACTCGTCCGTGTTCGATCTCTTTTGCTACAATATCCGTCCGTATTGATTTTAGACACTCGTCTTTGTTCTTTTGACACTCGTCTGTGTTCGATCTCTTTTGCTTCAATTCCCATCCGTATTGATTTTAGACACTCGCCTGTGTTCTTTCGACACTCATCTGTGTTCGATCTCTTTTGCTTCAATACTCGTCCGTTTTAATTTTAGACACTCGTCTTTGTTCTTTCGACACTCGTCCGTGTTCGATCTCTTTTGCTTCAATACCCATCCGTATTGATTTTAGACACTCGTCTGTGTTCTTTCAACACTCGGCCATGTTCGATATCTTTTGCTTCAATTCCCGTCCGTATTGATTTTAGACACTCGTCTGTGTTCTTTCGACACTCGTCCGTGTTCGATCTCTTTTTCTTCAATACCCGTCCGTATTAATTTTAGACACTCATCTATGTTCTTTTGACACTCGTCCGTGTTTGATCTCTTTTGCTACAATATCCGTCCGTATTGATTTTAGACGCTCTTCTTTGTTCTTTTGACACTCGTCCGTGTTCGATCTCTTTTGCTTCAATACTTGTTCGTATTTATTTTAGACACTCGTCTTTGTTCTTTCGACACTCGTCCGTGTTCGATCTCTTTTGCTTCAATACCTGTCCGTATTGATTTTACACACTCGTCTGTGTTCTTTCGACACTCGTCCGTGTTCGATCTCTTTTGCTTCAATATCCGTCCGAATTGATTTTAGACACTCGTCTTTGTTCTTTCGACACTCGTCCGTGTTCGATCTCTTTTGCTTCAATATCCGTCCGTATTAATTTTAGATACTCGTCTGTGTTCTTCTGACACTCGTCCGTGTCCGATCTCTTTTTCTTCAATACTCGTCCGTATTGATTTTAGAAACTCGTCTAAGTTCGTTCGACACTCGTCCATGTTCGATCTCTGTAGCTTCAATACACGTCCGTATTGATTATAGACACTCGTCTGTGTTCTTTCGACATTCGTTTGTGTTTGATCCCTTTTGCTTCTATACCCGTCTGTATTGATTTTAGACACTCGTCTGTGTTATTTCGACACTCATCTGTGTTCGATCTCTTTTCCTTCAATACTCGACCGTATTTATTTTAGACACTCGTCTTTTTTCTTTCGACACTCGTCCGTGTTCGATCTCTTTTGCTTCAATTCCCGTCCGTATTGATTTTAGACACTCGTCTGTGTTCTTTCGACACTCATCCGTGTTCAATCTCTTTTTCTTCAATACTCGTCCGTATTTATTTTAGACACTCGTCTTTGTTCTTTTGACACTCGTCTGTGTTCAATCTCTTTTGCTTCAATACCTATCCTTATTGATTTTAGACACTCGTCTGTATTCTTTTGACACTCGTCCGTGTTCGATCTCTTTTCCTTCGATACCCGTCCGTATTGATTTTAGACACTTGTCTGTGTTCTTTCGAAACTCGTCCGTGTTCGATCTCTTTTGCTACAATATCCGTCCGTATTGATTTTAGACACTCGTCTGTATTCTTTCAACACTCGGCCATGTTCGATATCTTTTGCTTCAATTCCCGTCCGTATTGATTTTAGACACTCGTCTGTGTTCTTTCGACACTCGTCCGTGTTCGATCTCTTTTTCTTCAATACCCGTCCGTATTAATTTTAGACACTCGTCTATGTTCTTTTGACACTCGTCCGTGTTTGATCTCTTTTGCTACAATATCCGTCCGTATTGATTTTAGACGCTCGTCTTTGTTCTTTTGACACTCGTCCGTGTTCGATCTCTTTTGCTTCAATACTTGTCCGTATTTATTTTAGACACTCGTCTTTGTTCTTTCGACACTCGTCCGTGTTCGATCTCTTTTGCTTCAATACCTGTCCGTATTGATTTTAGACACTCGTCTGTGTTCTTCCGACACTCGTCCGTGTCCGATCTCTTTTTCTTCAATACCTATCCTTATTGATTTTAGAAACTCGTCTGTATTCTTTTGACACTCGTCCGTGTTCGATCTCTTTTCCTTCGATACCCGTCCGTATTGATTTTAGACACTTGTCTGTGTTCTTTCGAAACTCGTCTGTGTTCTATCTCTTTTGCTTTAATTCCCATCCGTATTGATTTTAGACACTCGCCTGTGTTCTTTCGACACTCATCTGTGTTCGATCTCTTTTGCTTCAATACTCGTCCGTTTTAATTTTAGACACTCGTCTTTGTTCTTTCGACACTCGTCCGTGTTCGATCTCTTTTGCTTCAATACCCATCCGTATTGATTTTAGACACTCGTCTGTGTTCTTTCAACACTCGGCCATGTTCGATCTCTTTTGCTTCAATTCCCGTCCGTATTGATTTTAGACACTAGTCTGTGTTCTTTCGACACTCGTCCGTGTTCGATCTCTTTTTCTTCAATACACGTCCGTATTAATTTTAGACCCTCGTCTATGTTCTTTTGACACTCGTCCGTGTTTGATCTCTTTTGCTACAATATCCGTCCGTATTGATTTTAGACGCTCGTCTTTGTTCTTTTGACACTCGTCCGTGTTCGATCTCTTTTGCTTCAATACTTGTCCGTATTTATTTTAGACACTCGTCTTTGTTCTTTCGACACTCGTCCGTGTTCGATCTCTTTTGCTTCAATACCTGTCCGTATTGATTTTAGACACTCGTCTGTGTTCTTTCGACACTCGTCCGTGTTCGATCTCTTTTGCTTCAATATCCGTTCGAATTGATTTTAGACACTCGTCTTTGTTCTTTCGACACTCGTCCGTGTTCGATCTCTTTTGCTTCAATATCCGTCCGTATTAATTTTAGATACTCGTCTGTGTTCTTCCGACACTCGTCCGTGTCCGATCTCTTTTTCTTCAATACTCGTCCGTATTGATTTTAGAAAATCGTCTAAGTTCGTTCGACACTCGTCCATGTTCGATCTCTGTAGCTTCAATACACGTCCTTATTGATTATAGACACTCGTCTGTGTTCTTTCGACATTCGTTTGTGTTTGATCCCTTTTGCTTCTATACCCGTCTGTATTGATTTTAGACACTCGTCTGTGTTATTTCGACACTCATCTGTGTTCGATCTCTTTTCCTTCAATACTCGACCGTATTTATTTTAGACACTCGTCTTTTTTCTTTCGACACTCGTCCGTGTTCGATCTCTTTTGCTTCAATTCCCGTCCGTATTGATTTTAGACACTCGTCTGTGTTCTTTCGACACTCATCCGTGTTCAATCTCTTTTTCTTCAATACTCCTCCGTATTTATTTTAGACACTCATCTTTGTTCTTTTGACACTCGTCTGTGTTCGATCTCTTTTGCTTCAATACCTATCCTTATTGATTTTAGACACTCGTCTGTATTCTTTTGACACTCGTCCGTGTTCGATCTCTTTTCCTTCGATACCCGTCCGTATTGATTTTAGACACTTGTCTGTGTTCTTTCGAAACTCGTCCGTGTTCGATCTCTTTTGCTACAATATCCGTCCGTATTGATTTTAGACACTCGTCTTTGTTCTTTTGACACTCGTCTGTGTTCGATCTCTTTTGCTTCAATTCCCATCCGTATTGATTTTAGACACTCGCCTGTGTTCTTTCGACACTCATCTGTGTTCGATCTCTTTTGCTTCAATACTCGTCCGTTTTAATTTTAGACACTCGTCTTTGTTCTTTCGACACTCGTCCGTGTTCGATCTCTTTTGCTTCAATACCCATCCGTATTGATTTTAGACACTCGTCTGTGTTCTTTCAACACTCGGCCATGTTCGATATCTTTTGCTTCAATTCCCGTCCGTATTGATTTTAGACACTCGTCTGTGTTCTTTCGACACTCGTCCGTGTTCGATCTCTTTTTCTTCAATACCCGTCTGTATTAATTTTAGACACTCGTCTATGTTCTTTTGACACTCGTCCGTGTTTGATCTATTTTGCTACAATATCCGTCCGTATTGATTTTAGACGCTCGTCTTTGTTCTTTTGACACTCGTCCGTGTTCGATCTCTTTTGCTTCAATACTTGTCCGTATTTATTTTAGACACTCGTCTTTGTTCTTTCGACACTCGTCCGTGTTCGATCTCTTTTGCTTCAATACCTGTCCGTATTGATTTTAGACACTCGTCTGTGTTCTTTCGACACTCGTCCGTGTTCGATCTCTTTTGCTTCAATATCCGTCCGAATTGATTTTAGACACTCGTCTTTGTTCTTTCGACACTCGTCCGTGTTCGATCTCTTTTGCTTCAATATCCGTCCGTATTAATTTTAGATACTCGTCTGTGTTCTTCCGACACTCGTCCGTGTCCGATCTCTTTTTCTTCAATACTAGTCCGTATTGATTTTAGAAACTCGTCTAAGTTCGTTCGACACTCGTCCATGTTTGATCTCTGTAGCTTCAATACACGTCCGTATTGATTATAGACACTCGTCTGTGTTCTTTCGACATTCGTTTGTGTTTGATCCCTTTTGCTTCTATACCCGTCTGTATTGATTTTAGACACTCGTCTGTGTTATTTCGACACTCATCTGTGTTCGATCTCTTTTCCTTCAATACTCGACCGTATTTATTTTAGACACTCGTCTTTTTTCTTTCGACACTCGTCCGTGTTCGATCTCTTTTGCTTCAATTCCCGTCCGTATTGATTTTAGACACTCGTCTGTGTTCTTTCGACACTCATCCGTGTTCAATCTCTTTTTCTTCAATACTCGTCCGTATTTATTTTAGACACTCGTCTTGGTTCTTTTGACACTCGTCTGTGTTCTATCTCTTTTGCTTCAATACCTATCCTTATTGATTTTAGACACTCGTCTGTATTCTTTTGACACTCGTCCGTGTTCGATCTCTTTTCCTTCGATACCCGTCCGTATTGATTTTAGACACTTGTCTGTGTTCTTTCGAAACTCGTCCGTGTTCGATCTCTTTTGCTACAATATCCGTCCGTATTGATTTTAGACACTCGTCTTTGTTCTTTTGACACTCGTCTGTGTTCGATCTCTTTTGCTTTAATTCCCATCCGTATTGATTTTAGACACTCGCCTGTGTTCTTTCGACACTCATCTGTGTTCGATCTCTTTTGCTTCAATACTCGTCCGTTTTAATTTTAGACACTCGTCTTTGTTCTTTCGACACTCGTCCGTGTTCGATCTCTTTTGCTTCAATACCCATCCGTATTGATTTTAGACACTCGTCTGTGTTCTTTCAACACTCGGCCATGTTCGATCTCTTTTGCTTCAATTCCCGTCCGTATTGATTTTAGACACTAGTCTGTGTTCTTTCGACACTCGTCCGTGTTCGATCTCTTTTTCTTCAATACCCGTCCGTATTAATTTTAGACCCTCGTCTATGTTCTTTTGACACTCGTCCGTGTTTGATCTCTTTTGCTACAATATCCGTCCGTATTGATTTTAGACGCTCGTCTTTGTTCTTTTGACACTCGTCCGTGTTCGATCTCTTTTGCTTCAATACTTGTCCGTATTTATTTTAGACACTCGTCTTTGTTCTTTCGACACTCGTCCGTGTTCGATCTCTTTTGCTTCAATACCTGTCCGTATTGATTTTAGACACTCGTCTGTGTTCTTTCGACACTCGTCCGTGTTCGATCTCTTTTGCTTCAATATCCGTTCGAATTGATTTTAGACACTCGTCTTTGTTCTTTCGACACTCGTCCGTGTTCGATCTCTTTTGCTTCAATATTCGTCCGTATTAATTTTAGATACTCGTCTGTGTTCTTCCGACACTCGTCCGTGTCCGATCTCTTTTTCTTCAATACTCGTCCGTATTGATTTTAGAAACTCGTCTAAGTTCGTTCGACACTCGTCCATGTTCGATCTCTGTAGCTTCAATACACGTCCTTATTGATTGTAGACACTCGTCTGTGTTCTTTCGACATTCGTTTGTGTTTGATCCCTTTTGCTTCTATACCCGTCTGTATTGATTTTAGACACTCGTCTGTGTTATTTCGACACTCATCTGTGTTCGATCTCTTTTCCTTCAATACTCGACCGTATTTATTTTAGACACTCGTCATTTTTCTTTCGACACTCATCCGTGTTCGATCTCTTTTGCTTCAATTCCCGTCCGTATTGATTTTAGACACTCGTCTGTGTTCTTTCGACACTCATCCGTGTTCAATCTCTTTTTCTTCAATACTCGTCCGTATTTATTTTAGACACTCATCTTTGTTCTTTTGACACTCGTCTGTGTTCGATCTCTTTTGCTTCAATACCTATCCTTATTGATTTTAGACACTCGTCTGTATTCTTTTGACACTCCTCCGTGTTCGATCTCTTTTCCTTCGATACCCGTCCGTATTGATTTTAGACACTTGTCTGTGTTCTTTCGAAACTCGTCCGTGTTCGATCTCTTTTGCTACAATATCCGTCCGTATTGATTTTAGACACTCGTCTTTGTTCTTTTGACACTCGTCTGTGTTCGATCTCTTTTGCTTCAATTCCCATCCGTATTGATTTTATACACTCGCCTGTGTTCTTTCGACACTCATCTGTGTTCGATCTCTTTTGCTTCAATACTCGTCCGTATTTATTTTAGACACTCGTCTTTGTTCTTTCGACACTCGTCCGTGTTCGATCTCTTTTGCTTCAATACCTGTCCGTATTGATTTTAGACACTCGTCTGTGTTCTTTCGACACTCGTCCGTGTTCGATCTCTTTTGCTTCAATATCCGTCCGAATTGATTTTAGACACTCGTCTTTGTTCTTTCGACACTCGTCCGTGTTCGATCTCTTTTGCTTCAATATCCGTCCGTATTAATTTTAGATACTCGTCTGTGTTCTTCCGACACTCGTCCGTGTCCGATCTCTTTTTCTTCAATACTAGTCCGTATTGATTTTAGAAACTCGTCTAAGTTCGTTCGACACTCGTCCATGTTTGATCTCTGTAGCTTCAATACACGTCCGTATTGATTATAGACACTCGTCTGTGTTCTTTCGACATTCGTTTGTGTTTGATCCCTTTTGCTTCTATACCCGTCTGTATTGATTTTAGACACTCGTCTGTGTTATTTCGACACTCATCTGTGTTCGATCTCTTTTCCTTCAATACTCGACCGTATTTATTTTAGACACTCGTCTTTTTTCTTTCGACACTCGTCCGTGTTCGATCTCTTTTGCTTCAATTCCCGTCCGTATTGATTTTAGACACTCGTCTGTGTTCTTTCGACACTCATCCGTGTTCAATCTCTTTTTCTTCAATACTCGTCCGTATTTATTTTAGACACTCGTCTTTGTTCTTTTGACACTCGTCTGTGTTCGATCTCTTTTGCTTCAATACCTATCCTTATTGATTTTAGACACTCGTCTGTATTCTTTTGACACTCGTCCGTGTTCGATCTCTTTTCCTTCGATACCCGTCCGTATTGATTTTAGACACTTGTCTGTGTTCTTTCGAAACTCGTCCGTGTTCGATCTCTTTTGCTACAATATCCGTCCGTATTGATTTTAGACACTCGTCTGTGTTCGATCTCTTTTGCTTTAATTCCCATCCGTATTGATTTTAGACACTCGCCTGTGTTCTTTCGACACTCATCTGTGTTCGATCTCTTTTGCTTCAATACTCGTCCGTTTTAATTTTAGACACTCGTCTTTGTTCTTTCGACACTCGTCCGTGTTCGATCTCTTTTGCTTCAATACCCATCCGTATTGATTTTAGACACTCGTCTGTGTTCTTTCAACACTTGGCCATGTTCGATCTCTTTTGCTTCAATTCCCGTCCGTATTGATTTTAGACACTAGTCTGTGTTCTTTCGACACTCGTCCGTGTTCGATCTCTTTTTCTTCAATACCCGTCCGTATTAATTTTAGACCCTCGTCTATGTTCTTTTGACACTCGTCCGTGTTTGATCTCTTTTGCTACAATATCCGTCCGTATTGATTTTAGACGCTCGTCTTTGTTCTTTTGACACTCGTCCGTGTTCGATCTCTTTTGCTTCAATACTTGTCCGTATTTATTTTAGACACTCGTCTTTGTTCTTTCGACACTCGTCCGTGTTCGATCTCTTTTGCTTCAATACCTGTCCGTATTGATTTTAGACACTCGTCTGTGTTCTTTCGACACTCGTCCGTGTTCGATCTCTTTTGCTTCAATATCCGTTCGAATTGATTTTAGACACTCGTCTTTGTTCTTTCGACACTCGTCCGTGTTCGATCTCTTTTGCTTCAATATTCGTCCGTATTAATTTTAGATACTCGTCTGTGTTCTTCCGACACTCGTCCGTGTCCGATCTCTTTTTCTTCAATACTCGTCCGTATTGATTTTAGAAACTCGTCTAAGTTCGTTCGACACTCGTCCATGTTCGATCTCTGTAGCTTCAATACACGTCCTTATTGATTGTAGACACTCGTCTGTGTTCTTTCGACATTCGTTTGTGTTTGATCCCTTTTGCTTCTATACCCGTCTGTATTGATTTTAGACACTCGTCTGTGTTATTTCGACACGCATCTGTGTTCGATCTCTTTTCCTTCAATACTCGACCGTATTTATTTTAGACACTCGTCTTTTTTCTTTCGACACTCATCCGTGTTCGATCTCTTTTGCTTCAATTCCCGTCCGTATTGATTTTAGACACTCGTCTGTGTTCTTTCGACACTCATCCGTGTTCAATCTCTTTTTCTTCAATACTCGTCCGTATTTATTTTAGACACTCATCTTTGTTCTTTTGACACTCGTCTGTGTTCGATCTCTTTTGCTTCAATACCTATCCTTATTGATTTTAGACACTCGTCTGTATTCTTTTGACACTCGTCCGTGTTCGATCTCTTTTCCTTCGATACCCGTCCGTATTGATTTTAGACACTTGTCTGTGTTCTTTCGAAACTCGTCCGTGTTCGATCTCTTTTGCTACAATATCCGTCCGTATTGATTTTAGACACTCGTCTTTGTTCTTTTGACACTCGTCTGTGTTCGATCTCTTTTGCTTCAATTCCCATCCGTATTGATTTTATACACTCGCCTGTGTTCTTTCGACACTCATCTGTGTTCGATCTCTTTTGCTTCAATACTCGTCCGTTTTAATTTTAGACACTCGTCTTTGTTCTTTCGACACTCGTCCGTGTTCGATCTCTTTTGCTTCAATACCCATCCGTATTGATTTTAGACACTCGTCTGTGTTCTTTCAACACTCGGCCATGTTCGATATCTTTTGCTTCAATTCCCGTCCGTATTGATTTTAGACACTCGTCTGTGTTCTTTCGACACTCGTCCGTGTTCGATCTCTTTTTCTTCAATACCCGTCCGTATTAATTTTAGACACTCGTCTATGTTCTTTTGACACTCGTCCGTGTTTGATCTCTTTTGCTACAATATCCGTCCGTATTGATTTTAGACGCTCGTCTTTGTTCTTTTGACACTCGTCTGTGTTCGATCTCTTTTGCTTCAATACTTGTCCGTATTTATTTTAGACACTCGTCTTTGTTCTTTCGACACTCGTCCGTGTTCGATCTCTTTTGCTTCAATACCTGTCCGTATTGATTTTAGACACTCGTCTGTGTTCTTTCGACACTCGTCCGTGTTCGATCTCTTTTGCTTCAATATCCGTCCGAATTGATTTTAGACACTCGTCCGTGTTCGATCTCTTTTGCTTCAATATCCGTCCGTATTAATTTTAGATACTCGTCTGTGTTCTTCCGACACTCGTCCGTGTTCAATCTCTTTTTCTTCAATACTCGTCCGTATTGATTTTAGAAACTCGTCTAAGTTCGTTCGACACTCGTCCATGTTCGATCTCTGTAGCTTCAATACACGTCCGTATTGATTATAGACACTCGTCTGTGTTCTTTCGACATTCGTTTGTGTTTGATCCCTTTTGCTTCTATACCCGTCTGTATTGATTTTAGACACTCGTCTTTGTTCTTTTGACACTCGTCTGTGTTCGATCTCTTTTCCTTCAATACCTATCCTTATTGATTTTAGACACTCGTCTGTATTCTTTTGACACTCGTCCGTGTTCGATCTCTTTTCCTTCGATACCCGTCCGTATTGATTTTAGACACTTGTCTGTGTTCTTTCGAAACTCGTCCGTGTTCGATCTCTTTTGCTTCAATATCCGTCCGTATTAATTTTAGATACTCGTCTGTGTTCTTCCGACACTCGTCCGTGTCCGATCTCTTTTGCTTCAATACTCGTCCGTTTTGATTTTAGACACTCGTCTTTGTTCTTTCGACACTCGTCCGTGTTCGATCTCTTTTGCTACAATATCCGTCCGTATTGATTTTAGACACTCGTCTTTGTTCATTTGACACTCGTCTGTGTTCGATCTCTTTTGCTTCAATTCCCATCCGTATTGATTTTAGACACTCGCCTGTGTTCTTTCGACACTCATCTGTGTTCGATCTCTTTTGCTTCAATACTCGTCCGTTTTAATTTTAGACACTCGTCTTTGTTCTTTCGACACTCGTCTGTGTTCGATCTCTTTTGCTTCAATACCCATCCGTATTGATTTTAGACACTCGTCTGTGTTCTTTCAACACTCGGCCATGTTCGATATCTTTTGCTTCAATTCTCGTCCGTATTGATTTTAGACACTCGTCTGTGTTCTTTCGACACTCGTCCGTGTTCGATCTCTTTTTCTTCAATACCCGTCCGTATCAATTTTAGACACTCGTCTATGTTCTTTTGACACTCGTCCGTGTTTGATCTCTTTTGCTACAATATCCGTCCGTATTGATTTTAGACGCTCGTCTTTGTTCTTTTGACACTCGTCTGTGTTCGATCTCTTTTGCTTCAATACTTGTCCGTATTTATTTTAGACACTCGTCTTTGTTCTTTCGACACTCGTCCGTGTTCGATCTCTTTTGCTTCAATACCTGTCCGTATTGATTTTAGACACTCGTCTGTGTTCTTTCGACACTCGTCCGTGTTCGATCTCTTTTGCTTCAATATCCGTCCGAATTGATTTTAGACACTCGTCCGTGTTCGATCTCTTTTGCTTCAATATCCGTCCGTATTAATTTTAGATACTCGTCTGTGTTCTTCCGACACTCGTCCGTGTTCAATCTCTTTTTCTTCAATACTCGTCCGTATTGATTTTAGAAACTCGTCTAAGTTCGTTCGACACTCGTCCATGTTCGATCTCTGTAGCTTCAATACACGTCCGTATTGATTATAGACACTCGTCTGTGTTCTTTCGACATTCGTTTGTGTTTGATCCCTTTTGCTTCTATACCCGTCTGTATTGATTTTAGACACTCGTCTTTGTTCTTTTGACACTCGTCTGTGTTCGATCTCTTTTGCTTCAATACCTATCCTTATTGATTTTAGACACTCGTCTGTATTCTTTTGACACTCGTCCGTGTTCGATCTCTTTTCCTTCGATACCCGTCCGTATTGATTTTAGACACTTGTCTGTGTTCTTTCGAAACTCGTCCGTGTTCGATCTCTTTTGCTTCAATATCCGTCCGTATTAATTTTAGATACTCGTCTGTGTTCTTCCGACACTCGTCCGTGTCCGATCTCTTTTGCTTCAATACTCGTCCGTTTTGATTTTAGACACTCGTCTTTGTTCTTTCGACACTCGTCCGTGTTCGATCTCTTTTGCTACAATATCCGTCCGTATTGATTTTAGACACTCGTCTTTGTTCATTTGACACTCGTCTGTGTTCGATCTCTTTTGCTTCAATTCCCATCCGTATTGATTTTAGACACTCGCCTGTGTTCTTTCGACACTCATCTGTGTTCGATCTCTTTTGCTTCAATACTCGTCCGTTTTAATTTTAGACACTCGTCTTTGTTCTTTCGACACTCGTCTGTGTTCGATCTCTTTTGCTTCAATACCCATCCGTATTGATTTTAGACACTCGTCTGTGTTCTTTCAACACTCGGCCATGTTCGATATCTTTTGCTTCAATTCTCGTCCGTATTGATTTTAGACACTCGTCTGTGTTCTTTCGACACTCGTCCGTGTTCGATCTCTTTTTCTTCAATACCCGTCCGTATCAATTTTAGACACTCGTCTATGTTCTTTTGACACTCGTCCGTGTTTGATCTCTTTTGCTACAATATCCGTCCGTATTGATTTTAGACGCTCGTCTTTGTTCTTTTGACACTCGTCCGTGTTCGATCTCTTTTGCTTCAATACTTGTCCGTATTTATTTTAGACACTCGTCTTTCTTCTTTCGACACTCGTCCGTGTTCGATCTCTTTTGCTTCAATACCTGTCCGTATTGATTTTAGACACTCGTCTGTGTTCTTTCGACACTCGTCCGTGTTCGATCTCTTTTGCTTCAATATCCGTCCGAATTGATTTTAGACACTCGTCTTTGTTCTTTCGACACTCGTCCGTGTTCGATCTCTTTTGCTTCAATATCCGTCCGTATTAATTTTAGATACTCGTCTGTGTTCTTCCAACACTCGTCCGTGTCCGATCTCTTTTTCTTCAATACTCGTCCGTATTGATTTTAGAAACTCATCTAAGTTCGTTCGACACTCGTCCATGTTCGATCTCTGTAGCTTCAATACACGTCCGTATTGATTATAGACACTCGTCTGTGTTCTTTCGACATTCGTTTGTGTTTGATCCCTTTTGCTTCTATACCCGTCTGTATTGATTTTAGACACTCGTCTGTGTTATTTCGACACTCATCTGTGTTCGATCTCTTTTCCTTCAATACTCGACCGTATTTATTTTAGACACTCGTCTTTTTTCTTTCGACACTCGTCCGTGTTCGATCTCTTTTGCTTCAATTCCCGTCCGTATTGATTTTAGACACTCGTCTGTGTTCTTTCGACACTCATCCGTGTTCAATCTCTTTTTCTTCAATACTCGTCCGTATTTATTTTAGACACTCGTCTTTGTTCTTTTGACACTCGTCTGTGTTCGATCTCTTTTGCTTCAATACCTATCCTTATTGATTTTAGACACTCGTCTGTATTCTTTTGACACTCGTCCGTGTTCGATCTCTTTTCCTTCGATACCCGTCCGTATTGATTTTAGACACTTGTCTGTGTTCTTTTGAAACTCGTCCGTGTTCGATCTCTTTTGCTACAATATCCGTCCGTATTGATTTTAGACACTCGTCTTTGTTCTTTTGACACTCGTCTGTGTTCGATCTCTTTTGCTTCAATTCCCATCCGTATTGATTTTAGACACTCGCCTGTGTTCTTTCGACACTCATCTGTGTTCGATCTCTTTTGCTTCAATACTCGTCCGTTTTAATTTTAGACACTCGTCTTTGTTCTTTCGACACTCGTCCGTGTTCGATCTCTTTTGCTTCAATACCCATCCGTATTGATTTTAGACACTCGTCTGTGTTCTTTCAACACTCGGCCATGTTCGATCTCTTTTGCTTCAATTCCCGTCCGTATTGATTTTAGACACTAGTCTGTGTTCTTTCGACACTCGTCTGTGTTCGATCTCTTTTTCTTCAATACCCGTCCGTATTAATTTTAGACCCTCGTCTATGTTCTTTTGACACTCGTCCGTGTTCGATCTCTTTTGCTTCAATACTTGTCCGTATTTATTTTAGACACTCGTCTTTGTTCTTTCGACACTCGTCCGTGTTCGATCTCTTTTGCTTCAATACCTGTCCGTATTGATTTTAGACACTCGTCTGTGTTCTTTCGACACTCGTCCGTGTTCGATCTCTTTTGCTTCAATATCCGTCCGAATTGATTTTAGACACTCGTCTTTGTTCTTTCGACACTCGTCCGTGTTCGATCTCTTTTGCTTCAATATCCGTCCGTATTAATTTTAGATACTCGTCTGTGTTCTTCCGACACTCGTCCGTGTCCGATCTCTTTTTCTTCAATACTCGTCCGTATTGATTTTAGAAACTCGTCTAAGTTCGTTCGAC
Source organism: Lathyrus tuberosus (assembly GCA_022829125.1). Classification (NCBI taxonomy): domain Eukaryota; kingdom Viridiplantae; phylum Streptophyta; class Magnoliopsida; order Fabales; family Fabaceae; genus Lathyrus; species Lathyrus tuberosus. The sequence goes on from JALAZF010000038.1 coordinate 14,056,185, forward strand.
ACTCGTCCATGTTCGATCTCTGTAGCTTTAATACACGTCCGTATTGATTATAGACACTCGTCTGTGTTCTTTCGACATTCGTTTGTGTTTGATCCCTTTTGCTTCTATACCCGTCTGTATTGATTTTAGACACTCGTCTTTGTTCTTTCGACACTCGTCCGTGTTCGATCTCTTTTCCTTCGATACCCGTCCGTATTGATTTTAGACACTTGTCTGTGTTCTTTCGAAACTCGTCCGTGTTCGATCTCTTTTGCTACAATATCCATCCGTATTGATTTTAGACACTCGTCTTTGTTCTTTTGACACTCGTCTGTGTTCGATCTCTTTTGCTTCAATACCCGTCCTTATTGATTTTAGACACTCGTCTGTATTCTTTCGACACTCGTCCGTGTTCAATCTCTTTTCCTTCGATACCCGTCCGTATTGATTTTAGACACTTGTCTGTGTTCTTTCGAAACTCGTCCGTGTTCGATCTCTTTTGCTACAATATCCGTCCGTATTGATTTTAGACACTCGTCTTTGTTCTTTTGACACTCGTCTGTGTTCGATCTCTTTTTCTTCAATACCTGTCCTTATTGATTTTAGACAGTCGTCTGTATTCTTTCGACACTCGTCCGTGTTCGATCTCTTTTGCTTCAATACACGTCCGTATTGATTTTAGACACTCGTCTGTGTTCTTTCGACACTCGTCCGTGTTCGATCTATTTTGCTTCAATACTAGTCTGTATTAATTTTAGACACTCGTCTGTGTTCTTTCAATACTCATCCGTGTTCGATCTCTTTTGCTTTAATTCCCATCCGTATTGATTTTAGACACTCGCCTGTGTTATTTCGACACTCATCTGTGTTCGATCTCTTTTCCTTCAATACTCGACCGTATTTATTTTAGACACTCGTCTTTTTTCTTTCGACACTCGTCCGTGTTCGATCTCTTTTGCTTCAATATCCGTCCGTATTAATTTTAGACACTTGTCTGTGTTCTTTCGAAACTCGTCCGTGTTCGATCTCTTTTGCTTCAATATCCGTCCGTATTAATTTTAGATACTCGTCTGTGTTCTTCCGACACTCGTCCGTGTCCGATCTCTTTTGCTTCAATACTCGTCCGTTTTGATTTTAGACACTCGTCTTTGTTCTTTCGACACTCGTCCGTGTTCGATCTCTTTTGCTACAATATCCGTCCGTATTGATTTTAGACACTCGTCTTTGTTCATTTGACACTCGTCTGTGTTCGATCTCTTTTGCTTCAATTCCCATCCGTATTGATTTTAGACACTCGCCTGTGTTCTTTCGACACTCATCTGTGTTCGATCTCTTTTGCTTCAATACTCGTCCGTTTTAATTTTAGACACTCGTCTTTGTTCTTTCGACACTCGTCTGTGTTCGATCTCTTTTGCTTCAATACCCATCCGTATTGATTTTAGACACTCGTCTGTGTTCTTTCAACACTCGGCCATGTTCGATATCTTTTGCTTCAATTCTCGTCCGTATTGATTTTAGACACTCGTCTGTGTTCTTTCGACACTCGTCCGTGTTCGATCTCTTTTTCTTCAATACCCGTCCGTATCAATTTTAGACACTCGTCTATGTTCTTTTGACACTCGTCCGTGTTTGATCTCTTTTGCTACAATATCCGTCCGTATTGATTTTAGACGCTCGTCTTTGTTCTTTTGACACTCGTCCGTGTTCGATCTCTTTTGCTTCAATACTTGTCCGTATTTATTTTAGACACTCGTCTTTCTTCTTTCGACACTCGTCCGTGTTCGATCTCTTTTGCTTCAATACCTGTCCGTATTGATTTTAGACACTCGTCTGTGTTCTTTCGACACTCGTCCGTGTTCGATCTCTTTTGCTTCAATATCCGTCCGAATTGATTTTAGACACTCGTCTTTGTTCTTTCGACACTCGTCCGTGTTCGATCTCTTTTGCTTCAATATCCGTCCGTATTAATTTTAGATACTCGTCTGTGTTCTTCCAACACTCGTCCGTGTCCGATCTCTTTTTCTTCAATACTCGTCCGTATTGATTTTAGAAACTCATCTAAGTTCGTTCGACACTCGTCCATGTTCGATCTCTGTAGCTTCAATACACGTCCGTATTGATTATAGACACTCGTCTGTGTTCTTTCGACATTCGTTTGTGTTTGATCCCTTTTGCTTCTATACCCGTCTGTATTGATTTTAGACACTCGTCTGTGTTATTTCGACACTCATCTGTGTTCGATCTCTTTTCCTTCAATACTCGACCGTATTTATTTTAGACACTCGTCTTTTTTCTTTCGACACTCGTCCGTGTTCGATCTCTTTTGCTTCAATTCCCGTCCGTATTGATTTTAGACACTCGTCTGTGTTCTTTCGACACTCATCCGTGTTCAATCTCTTTTTCTTCAATACTCGTCCGTATTTATTTTAGACACTCGTCTTTGTTCTTTTGACACTCGTCTGTGTTCGATCTCTTTTGCTTCAATACCTATCCTTATTGATTTTAGACACTCGTCTGTATTCTTTTGACACTCGTCCGTGTTCGATCTCTTTTCCTTCGATACCCGTCCGTATTGATTTTAGACACTTGTCTGTGTTCTTTTGAAACTCGTCCGTGTTCGATCTCTTTTGCTACAATATCCGTCCGTATTGATTTTAGACACTCGTCTTTGTTCTTTTGACACTCGTCTGTGTTCGATCTCTTTTGCTTCAATTCCCATCCGTATTGATTTTAGACACTCGCCTGTGTTCTTTCGACACTCATCTGTGTTCGATCTCTTTTGCTTCAATACTCGTCCGTTTTAATTTTAGACACTCGTCTTTGTTCTTTCGACACTCGTCCGTGTTCGATCTCTTTTGCTTCAATACCCATCCGTATTGATTTTAGACACTCGTCTGTGTTCTTTCAACACTCGGCCATGTTCGATCTCTTTTGCTTCAATTCCCGTCCGTATTGATTTTAGACACTAGTCTGTGTTCTTTCGACACTCGTCTGTGTTCGATCTCTTTTTCTTCAATACCCGTCCGTATTAATTTTAGACCCTCGTCTATGTTCTTTTGACACTCGTCCGTGTTCGATCTCTTTTGCTTCAATACTTGTCCGTATTTATTTTAGACACTCGTCTTTGTTCTTTCGACACTCGTCCGTGTTCGATCTCTTTTGCTTCAATACCTGTCCGTATTGATTTTAGACACTCGTCTGTGTTCTTTCGACACTCGTCCGTGTTCGATCTCTTTTGCTTCAATATCCGTCCGAATTGATTTTAGACACTCGTCTTTGTTCTTTCGACACTCGTCCGTGTTCGATCTCTTTTGCTTCAATATCCGTCCGTATTAATTTTAGATACTCGTCTGTGTTCTTCCGACACTCGTCCGTGTCCGATCTCTTTTTCTTCAATACTCGTCCGTATTGATTTTAGAAACTCGTCTAAGTTCGTTCGACACTCGTCCATGTTCGATCTCTGTAGCTTTAATACACGTCCGTATTGATTATAGACACTCGTCTGTGTTCTTTCGACATTCGTTTGTGTTTGATCCCTTTTGCTTCTATACCCGTCTGTATTGATTTTAGACACTCGTCTTTGTTCTTTCGACACTCGTCCGTGTTCGATCTCTTTTCCTTCGATACCCGTCCGTATTGATTTTAGACACTTGTCTGTGTTCTTTCGAAACTCGTCCGTGTTCGATCTCTTTTGCTACAATATCCATCCGTATTGATTTTAGACACTCGTCTTTGTTCTTTTGACACTCGTCTGTGTTCGATCTCTTTTGCTTCAATACCCGTCCTTATTGATTTTAGACACTCGTCTGTATTCTTTCGACACTCGTCCGTGTTCAATCTCTTTTCCTTCGATACCCGTCCGTATTGATTTTAGACACTTGTCTGTGTTCTTTCGAAACTCGTCCGTGTTCGATCTCTTTTGCTACAATATCCGTCCGTATTGATTTTAGACACTCGTCTTTGTTCTTTTGACACTCGTCTGTGTTCGATCTCTTTTTCTTCAATACCTGTCCTTATTGATTTTAGACAGTCGTCTGTATTCTTTCGACACTCGTCCGTGTTCGATCTCTTTTGCTTCAATACACGTCCGTATTGATTTTAGACACTCGTCTGTGTTCTTTCGACACTCGTCCGTGTTCGATCTATTTTGCTTCAATACTAGTCTGTATTAATTTTAGACACTCGTCTGTGTTCTTTCAATACTCATCCGTGTTCGATCTCTTTTGCTTTAATTCCCATCCGTATTGATTTTAGACACTCGCCTGTGTTATTTCGACACTCATCTGTGTTCGATCTCTTTTCCTTCAATACTCGACCGTATTTATTTTAGACACTCGTCTTTTTTCTTTCGACACTCGTCCGTGTTCGATCTCTTTTGCTTCAATTCCCGTCCGTATTGATTTTAGACACTCGTCTGTGTTCTTTCGACACTCATCCGTGTTCAATCTCTTTTTCTTCAATACTCGTCCGTATTTATTTTAGACACTCGTCTTTGTTCTTTTGACACTCGTCTGTGTTCGATCTCTTTTGCTTCAATACCTATCCTTATTGATTTTAGACACTCGTCTGTATTCTTTTGACACTCGTCCGTGTTCGATCTCTTTTCCTTCGATACCCGTCCGTATTGATTTTAGACACTTGTCTGTGTTCTTTTGAAACTCGTCCGTGTTCGATCTCTTTTGCTACAATATCCGTCCGTATTGATTTTAGACACTCGTCTTTGTTCTTTTGACACTCGTCTGTGTTCGATCTCTTTTGCTTCAATTCCCATCCGTATTGATTTTAGACACTCGCCTGTGTTCTTTCGACACTCATCTGTGTTCGATCTCTTTTGCTTCAATACTCGTCCGTTTTAATTTTAGACACTCGTCTTTGTTCTTTCGACACTCGTCTGTGTTCGATCTCTTTTGCTTCAATACCCATCCGTATTGATTTTAGACACTCGTCTGTGTTCTTTCAACACTCGGCCATGTTCGATCTCTTTTGCTTCAATTCCCGTCCGTATTGATTTTAGACACTAGTCTGTGTTCTTTCAACACTCGTCCGTGTTCGATCTCTTTTTCTTCAATACCCGTCCGTATTAATTTTAGACCCTCGTCTATGTTCTTTTGACACTCGTCCGTGTTTGATCTCTTTTGCTACAATATCCGTCCGTATTGATTTTAGACGCTTGTCTTTGTTCTTTTGACACTCGTCCGTGTTCGATCTCTTTTGCTTCAATACTTGTCCGTATTTATTTTAGACACTCGTCTTTGTTCTTTCGACACTCGTCCGTGTTCGATCTCTTTTGCTTCAATACCTGTCCGTATTGATTTTAGACACTCGTCTGTGTTCTTTCGACACTCGTCCGTGTTCGATCTCTTTTGCTTCAATATCCGTCCGAATTGATTTTAGACACTCGTCTTTGTTCTTTCGACACTCGTCCGTGTTCGATCTCTTTTGCTTCAATATCCGTCCGTATTAATTTTAGATACTCGTCTGTGTTCTTCCGACACTCGTCCGTGTCCGATCTCTTTTTCTTCAATACTCGTCTGTATTGATTTTAGAAACTCGTCTAAGTTCGTTCGACACTCGTCCATGTTCGATCTCTGTAGCTTTAATACACGTCCGTATTGATTATAGACACTCGTCTGTGTTCTTTCGACATTCGTTTGTGTTTGATCCCTTTTGCTTCAATACCCGTCCTTATTGATTTTAGACACTCGTCTGTATTCTTTCGACACTCGTCCGTGTTCAATCTCTTTTCCTTCGATACCCGTCCGTATTGATTTTAGACACTTGTCTGTGTTCTTTCGAAACTCGTCCGTGTTCGATCTCTTTTGCTACAATATCCGTCCGTATTGATTTTAGACACTCGTCTTTGTTCTTTTGACACTCGTCTGTGTTCGATCTCTTTTGCTTCAATACCTGTCCTTATTGATTTTAGACAGTCGTCTGTATTCTTTCGACACTCGTCCGTGTTCGATCTCTTTTGCTTCAATACACGTCCGTATTGATTTTAGACACTCATCTGTGTTCTTTCGACACTCGTCCGTGTTCGATCTATTTTGCTTCAATACTAGTCTGTATTAATTTTAGACACTCGTCTGTGTTCTTTCAATACTCATCCGTGTTCGATCTCTTTTGCTTCAATTCCCATCCGTATTGATTTTAGACACTCGCCTGTGTTCTTTCGACACTCATCTGTGTTCGATCTCTTTTGCTTCAATACTCGTCCGTTTTGATTTTAGACACTCGTCTTTGTTCTTTCGACACTCGTCCGTGTTCGATCTCTTTTGCTTCAATACCCGTCCGTATTGATTTTAGACACTCGTCTGTGTCCTTTCGACACTCGTCCGTGTTCGATCTCTTTTGCTTCAATTCCCGTCCGCATTGATTTTAAACACTCGTCTGTATTCTTTTGACACTCGTCCGTGTTCGATCTCTTTTGCTTCAATACTTCTCCGTATTTATTTTAGACACTCGTCTTTGTTCTTTCGACACTCGTCCGTGTTCGATCTCTTTTGCTTCAATACCTGTCCGTATTGATTTTAGACACTCGTCTGTGTTCTTTCGACACTCGTCCGTGTTCGATCTCTTTTGCTTCAATATCCGTCCGAATTGATTTTAGACACTCGTCTTTGTTCTTTCGACACTCGTCCGTGTTCGATCTCTTTTGCTTCAATATCCGTCCGTATTAATTTTAGATACTCGTCTGTGTTCTTCCGACACTCGTCCGTGTCCGATCTCTTTTGCTTCAATACTCGTCCGTATTGATTTTATAAACTCGTCTAAGTTCGCTCGACACTCGTCCGTGTTCGATCTCTTTTGCTTCAATACACGTCCATATTGATTTTAGACACTCGTCTTTGTTCTTTCGACACTCGTCCGTGTTCGATCTCTTTTCCTTCGATACCCGTCCGTATTGATTTTAGACACTCGTCTGTGTTCTTTCGACACTCATCAATGTTCGATCTCTTTTCCTTCAATACTCGTCCGTATTTATTTTAGACACTCGTCTTTGTTCTTTCGACACTCGTCCGTGTTCGATCTCTTTTCCTTCGATACCCGTCCGTATTGATTTTAGACACTTGTCTGTGTTCTTTCGAAACTTGTCCGTGTTCGATCTCTTTTGCTACAATATCCGTCCGTATTGATTTTAGACACTCGTCTTTGTTCTTTTGACACTCGTCTGTGTTCGATCTCTTTTGCTTCAATACCTGTCCTTATTGATTTTAGACACTCGTCTGTATTCTTTTGACACTCGTCCGTGTTCGATCTCTTTTCCTTCGATACCCGTCCGTATTGATTTTAGACACTTGTCTGTGTTCTTTCGAAACTCGTCCGTGTTCGATCTCTTTTGCTACAATATCCGTCCTTATTGATTTTAGACACTCGTCTATGTTCTTTTGACACTCGTCCGTGTTTGATCTCTTTTGCTACAATATCCGTCCGTATTGATTTTAGACGCTCGTCTTTGTTCTTTTGACACTCGTCCGTGTTCGATCTCTTTTGCTTCAATACTTGTCCGTATTTATTTTAGACACTCGTCTTTGTTCTTTCGACACTCGTCCGTGTTCGATCTCTTTTGCTTCAATACCTGTCCGTATTGATTTTAGACACTCGTCTGTGTTCTTTCGACACTCGTCCGTGTTCGATCTCTTTTGCTTCAATATCCGTCCGAATTGATTTTAGACACTCGTCTTTGTTCTTTCGACACTCGTCCGTGTTCGATCTCTTTTGCTTCAATATCCGTCCGTATTAATTTTAGATACTCGTCTGTGTTCTTCCGACACTCGTCCGTGTCCGATCTCTTTTTCTTCAATACTCGTCTGTATTGATTTTAGAAACTCGTCTAAGTTCGTTCGACACTCGTCCATGTTCGATCTCTGTAGCTTTAATACACGTCCGTATTGATTATAGACACTCGTCTGTGTTCTTTCGACATTCGTTTGTGTTTGATCCCTTTTGCTTCTATACCCGTCTGTATTGATTTTAGACACTCGTCTTTGTTCTTTCGACACTCGTCCGTGTTCGATCTCTTTTCCTTCGATACCCGTCCGTATTGATTTTAGACACTTGTCTGTGTTCTTTCGAAACTCGTCCGTGTTCGATCTCTTTTGCTACAATATCCGTCCGTATTGATTTTAGACACTCGTCTTTGTTCTTTTGACACTCGTCTGTGTTCGATCTCTTTTGCTTCAATACCCGTCCTTATTGATTTTAGACACTCGTCTGTATTCTTTCGACACTCGTCCGTGTTCAATCTCTTTTCCTTCGATACCCGTCCGTATTGATTTTAGACACTTGTCTGTGTTCTTTCGAAACTCGTCCGTGTTCGATCTCTTTTGCTACAATATCCGTCCGTATTGATTTTAGACACTCGTCTTTGTTCTTTTGACACTCGTCTGTGTTCGATCTCTTTTGCTTCAATACCTGTCCTTATTGATTTTAGACAGTCGTCTGTATTCTTTCGACACTCGTCCGTGTTCGATCTCTTTTGCTTCAATACACGTCCGTATTGATTTTAGACACTCGTCTGTGTTCTTTCGACACTCGTCCGTGTTCGATCTATTTTGCTTCAATACTAGTCTGTATTAATTTTAGACACTCGTCTGTGTTCTTTCAATACTCATCCGTGTTCGATCTCTTTTGCTTCAATTCCCATCCGTATTGATTTTAGACACTCGCCTGTGTTCTTTCGACACTCATCTGTGTTCGATCTCTTTTGCTTCAATACTCGTCCGTTTTGATTTTAGACACTCGTCTTTGTTCTTTCGATACTCGTCCGTGTTCGATCTCTTTTGCTTCAATACGCGTCCGTATTGATTTTAGACACTCGTCTGTGTCCTTTCGACACTCGTCCGTGTTCGATCTCTTTTGCTTCAATTCCCGTCCGCATTGATTTTAAACACTCGTCTGTATTCTTTTGACACTCGTCCGTGTTCGATCTCTTTTGCTTCAATACTTCTCCGTATTTATTTTAGACACTCGTCTTTGTTCTTTCGACACTCGTCCGTGTTCGATCTCTTTTGCTTCAATACCTGTCCGTATTGATTTTAGACACTCGTCTGTGTTCTTTCGACACTCGTCCGTGTTCGATCTCTTTTGCTTCAATATCCGTCCGAATTGATTTTAGACACTCGTCTTTGTTCTTTCGACACTCGTCCGTGTTCGATCTCTTTTGCTTCAATATCCGTCCGTATTAATTTTAGATACTCGTCTGTGTTCTTCCGACACTCGTCCGTGTCCGATCTCTTTTGCTTCAATACTCGTCCGTATTGATTTTATAAACTCGTCTAAGTTCGCTCGACACTCGTCCGTGTTCGATCTCTTTTGCTTCAATACACGTCCATATTGATTTTAGACACTCGTCTTTGTTCTTTCGACACTCGTCCGTGTTCGATCTCTTTTCCTTCGATACCCGTCCGTATTGATTTTAGACACTCGTCTGTGTTCTTTCGACACTCATCAATGTTCGATCTCTTTTCCTTCAATACTCGTCCGTATTTATTTTAGACACTCGTCTTTGTTCTTTCGACACTCGTCCGTGTTCGATCTCTTTTCCTTCGATACCCGTCCGTATTGATTTTAGACACTTGTCTGTGTTCTTTCGAAACTCGTCCGTGTTCGATCTCTTTTGCTACAATATCCGTCCGTATTGATTTTAGACACTCGTCTTTGTTCTTTTGACACTCGTCTGTGTTCGATCTCTTTTGCTTCAATACCTGTCCTTATTGATTTTAGACACTCGTCTGTATTCTTTTGACACTCGTCCGTGTTCGATCTCTTTTCCTTCGATACCCGTCCGTATTGATTTTAGACACTTGTCTGTGTTCTTTCGAAACTCGTCCGTGTTCGATCTCTTTTGCTACAATATCCGTCCGTATTGATTTTAGACACTCGTCTTTGTTCTTTTGACACTCGTCTGTGTTCGATCTCTTTTGCTTCAATACCTGTCCTTATTGATTTTAGACACTCGTCTGTATTCTTTTGACACTCGTCCGTGTTCGATCTCTTTTCCTTCGATACCCATCCGTATTGATTTTAGACACTTGTCTGTGTTCTTTCGAAACTCGTCCGTGTTCGATCTCTTTTGCTACAATATCCGTCCGTATTGATTTTAGACACTCGTCTTTGTTCTTTTGACACTCGTCTGTGTTCGATCTCTTTTGCTTCAATACCTGTCGTTATTGATTTTAGACACTCGTCTGTATTCTTTCGACACTCGTCCGTGTTCGATCTCTTTTGCTTCAATACACGTCCGTATTGATTTTAGACACTCGTCTGTGTTCTTTCGACACTCGTCTGTGTTCGATCTATTTTGCTTCAATACTAGTCTGTATTAATTTTAGACACTCGTCTGTGTTCTTTCAACACTCATCCGTGTTCGATCTCTTTTGCTTCAATTCCCATCCGTATTGATTTTAGACACTCGCCTGTGTTCTTTCGACACTCATCTGTGTTCGATCTCTTTTGCTTCAATACTCGTCCGTTTTGATTTTAGACACTCGTCTGTATTCTTTCGACACTCGTCGGTGTTCGATATCTTTTGCTTTAATACTAGTCCGTATTGATTTTAGACACTCGTCTGTGTTCTTTCAACACTCGTCCGTGTTCGATCTCTTTTGCTTCAATATCTGTCCGTATTGATTTTAGACACTCGTATGTGTTCTTTAAACACTCGGCCATGTTCGATCTCTTTTGCTTCAATTCCCGTCCGTATTGATTTTAGACACTCGTCTGTGTTCTTTCGACACTCATCCGTGTTCAATCTCTTTTTCTTCAATACTCGTCCGTATTTATTTTAGACACTCGTCTTTGTTCTTTCGACACTCGTCCGTGTTCGATCTCTTTCCCTTCGATACCCGTCCGTATTGATTTTAGACACTTGTCTGTGTTCTTTCGAAACTCGTCCGTGTTCGATCTCTTTTGCTACAATATCCGTCCGTATTGATTTTAGACACTCGTCTTTGTTCTTTTAACACTCGTCTGTGTTCGATCTCTTTTGCTTCAATACCTGTCCTTATTGATTTTAGACACTCGTCTGTATTCTTTCGACACTCGTCCGTGTTCGATCTCTTTTGCTTCAATACACGTCCGTATTGATTTTAGACACTCGTCTGTGTTCTTTCGACACTCGTCCGTGTTCGATCTATTTTGCTTCAATACTAGTCTATATTAATTTTAGATACTCGTCTGTGTTCTTTCAACACTCATCCGTGTTGGATCTCTTTTGCTTCAATTCCCATCCGTATTGATTTTAGACACTCGCCTGTGTTCTTTCGACACTCATCTGTGTTCGATCTCTTTTGCTTCAACACTCGTCCGTTTTGATTTTAGACACTCGTCTTTGTTCTTTCGACACTCGTCCGTGTTCGATCTCTTTTGCTTCAATACCCGTCCGTATTGATTTTAGACACTCGTCTGTGTTCTTTCGACACTCGTCCGTGTTCGATCTCTTTTGCTTCAATTCCCGTCCGCATTGATTTTAGACACTCGTCTGTATTCTTTTGACACTCGTCCGTGTTCGATCTCTTTCGCTTCAATACTTCTCCGTATTTATTTTAGACACTCGTCTTTGTTCTTTCGACACTCGTCCGTGTTCGATCTCTTTTGATTCAATACCTGTCCGTATTGATTTTAGACACTCGTCTGTGTTCTTTCGACACTCGTCCGTGTTCGATCTCTTTTGCTTCAATATCCGTCCGAATTGATTTTAGACACTCGTCTTTGTTCTTTCGACACTCGTCCGTGTTCGATCTCTTTTGCTTCAATATCCGTCCGTATTAATTTTAGATACTCGTCTGTGTTCTTCCGACACTCGTCCGTGTCCGATCTCTTTTGCTTCAATACTCGTCCGTATTGATTTTAGAAACTCGTCTAAGTTCGTTTGACACTCGTCCGTGTTCGATCTCTTTTGCTTCAATACACGTCCAAATTGATTTTAGACACTCGTCTTTGTTCTTTCGACACTCGTCCGTGTTCGATCTCTTTTCCTTCGATACCCGTCCGTATTGATTTTAGACACTCGTCTGTGTTCTTTCGACACTCATCCGTGTTCGATCTCTTTTCCTTTAATACTCGTCCGTATTTATTTTAGACACTCGTCGTTGTTCTTTCGACACTCGTCCGTGTTCGATCTCTTTTCCTTCGATACCCGTCCGTATTAATTTTAGACACTTGTCTGTGTTCTTTCGAAACTCGTACGTGTTCGATCTCTTTTGCTACAATATCCGTCCGTATTGATTTTAGACACTCGTCTTTGTTCTTTTGACACTCGTCTGTGTTCGATCTCTTTTGCTTCAATACCCGTCCTTATTGATTTTAGACACTCGTCTGTATTCTTTCGACACTCGTCCGTGTTCAATCTCTTTTCCTTCGATACCCGTCCGTATTGATTTTAGACACTTGTCTGTGTTCTTTCGAAACTCGTCCGTGTTCGATCTCTTTTGCTACAATATCCGTCCGTATTGATTTTAGACACTCGTCTGTGTTCGATCTCTTTTGCTTCAATACCTGTCCTTATTGATTTTAGACAGTCGTCTGTATTCTTTCGACACTCGTCCGTGTTCGATCTCTTTTGCTTCAATACACGTCCGTATTGATTTTAGACACTCGTCTGTGTTCTTTCGACACTCGTCCGTGTTCGATCTATTTTGCTTCAATACTAGTCTGTATTAATTTTAGACACTCGTCTGTGTTCTTTCAATACTCATCCGTGTTCGATCTCTTTTGCTTCAATTCCCATCCGTATTGATTTTAGACACTCGCCTATGTTCTTTCGACACTCATCTGTGTTCGATCTCTTTTGCTTCAATACTCGTCCGTTTTGATTTTAGACACTCGTCTTTGTTCTTTCGACACTCGTCCGTGTTCGATCTCTTTTGCTTCAATACCCGTCCGTATTGATTTTAGACACTCGTCTGTGTCCTTTCGACACTCGTCCGTGTTCGATCTCTTTTGCTTCAATTCCCGTCCGCATTGATTTTAAACACTCGTCTGTATTCTTTTGACACTCGTCCGTGTTCGATCTCTTTTGCTTCAATACTTCTCCGTATTTATTTTAGACACTCGTCTTTGTTCTTTCGACACTCGTCCGTGTTCGATCTCTTTTGCTTCAATACCTGTCCGTATTGATTTTAGACACTCGTCTGTGTTCTTTCGACACTCGTCCGTGTTCGATCTCTTTTGCTTCAATATCCGTCCGAATTGATTTTAGACACTCGTCTTTGTTCTTTCGACACTCGTCCGTGTTCGATCTCTTTTGCTTCAATATCCGTCCGTATTAATTTTAGATACTCGTCTGTGTTCTTCCGACACTCGTCCGTGTCCGATCTCTTTTGCTTCAATACTCGTCCGTATTTATTTTATAAACTCGTCTAAGTTCGCTCGACACTCGTCCGTGTTCGATCTCTTTTGCTTCAATACACGTCCATATTGATTTTAGACACTCGTCTTTGTTCTTTCGACACTCGTCCGTGTTCGATCTCTTTTCCTTCGATACCCGTCCGTATTGATTTTAGACACTCGTCTGTGTTCTTTCGACACTCATCAATGTTCGATCTCTTTTCCTTCAATACTCGTCCGTATTTATTTTAGACACTCGTCTTTGTTCTTTCGACACTCGTCCGTGTTCGATCTCTTTTCCTTCGATACCCGTCCGTATTGATTTTAGACACTTGTCTGTGTTCTTTCGAAACTCGTCCGTGTTCGATCTCTTTTGCTACAATATCCGTCCGTATTGATTTTAGACACTCGTCTTTGTTCTTTTGACACTCGTCTGTGTTCGATCTCTTTTGCTTCAATACCTGTCCTTATTGATTTTAGACACTCGTCTGTATTCTTTTGACACTCGTCCGTGTTCGATCTCTTTTCCTTCGATACCCGTCCGTATTGATTTTAGACACTTGTCTGTGTTCTTTCGAAACTCGTCCGTGTTCGATCTCTTTTGCTACAATATCCGTCCGTATTGATTTTAGACACTCGTCTTTGTTCTTTTGACACTCGTCTGTGTTCGATCTCTTTTGCTTCAATACCTGTCCTTATTGATTTTAGACACTCGTCTGTATTCTTTTGACACTCGTCCGTGTTCGATCTCTTTTCCTTCGATACCCATCCGTATTGATTTTAGACACTTGTCTGTGTTCTTTCGAAACTCGTCCGTGTTCGATCTCTTTTGCTACAATATCCGTCCGTATTGATTTTAGACACTCGTCTTTGTTCTTTTGACACTCGTCTGTGTTCGATCTCTTTTGCTTCAATACCTGTCGTTATTGATTTTAGACACTCGTCTGTATTCTTTCGACACTCGTCCGTGTTCGATCTCTTTTGCTTCAATACACGTCCGTATTGATTTTAGACACTCGTCTTTGTTCTTTCGACACTCGTCTGTGTTCGATCTATTTTGCTTCAATACTAGTCTGTATTAATTTTAGACACTCGTCTGTGTTCTTTCAACACTCATCCGTGTTCGATCTCTTTTGCTTCAATTCCCATCCGTATTGATTTTAGACACTCGCCTGTGTTCTTTCGACACTCATCTGTGTTCGATCTCTTTTGCTTCAATACTCGTCCGTTTTGATTTTAGACACTCGTCTGTATTCTTTCGACACTCGTCGGTGTTCGATATCTTTTGCTTTAATACTAGTCCGTATTGATTTTAGACACTCGTCTGTGTTCTTTCAACACTCGTCCGTGTTCGATCTCTTTTGCTTCAATATCTGTCCGTATTGATTTTAGACACTCGTATGTGTTCTTTAAACACTCGGCCATGTTCGATCTCTTTTGCTTCAATTCCCGTCCGTATTGATTTTAGACACTCGTCTGTGTTCTTTCGACACTCATCCGTGTTCAATCTCTTTTTCTTCAATACTCGTCCGTATTTATTTTAGACACTCGTCTTTGTTCTTTCGACACTCGTCCGTGTTCGATCTCTTTCCCTTCGATACCCGTCCGTATTGATTTTAGACACTTGTCTGTGTTCTTTCGAAACTCGTCCGTGTTCGATCTCTTTTGCTACAATATCCGTCCGTATTGATTTTAGACACTCGTCTTTGTTCTTTTAACACTCGTCTGTGTTCGATCTCTTTTGCTTCAATACCTGTCCTTATTGATTTTAGACACTCGTCTGTATTCTTTCGACACTCGTCCGTGTTCGATCTCTTTTGCTTCAATACACGTCCGTATTGATTTTAGACACTCGTCTGTGTTCTTTCGACACTCGTCCGTGTTCGATCTATTTTGCTTCAATACTAGTCTATATTAATTTTAGATACTCGTCTGTGTTCTTTCAACACTCATCCGTGTTGGATCTCTTTTGCTTCAATTCCCATCCGTATTGATTTTAGACACTCGCCTGTGTTCTTTCGACACTCATCTGTGTTCGATCTCTTTTGCTTCAATACTCGTCCGTTTTGATTTTAGACACTCGTCTTTGTTCTTTCGACACTCGTCCGTGTTCGATCTCTTTTGCTTCAATACCCGTCCGTATTGATTTTAGACACTCGTCTGTGTTCTTTCGACACTCGTCCGTGTTCGATCTCTTTTGCTTCAATTCCCGTCCGCATTGATTTTAGACACTCGTCTGTATTCTTTTGACACTCGTCCGTGTTCGATCTCTTTCGCTTCAATACTTCTCCGTATTTATTTTAGACACTCGTCTTTGTTCTTTCGACACTCGTCCGTGTTCGATCTCTTTTGATTCAATACCTGTCCGTATTGATTTTAGACACTCGTCTGTGTTCTTTCGACACTCGTCCGTGTTCGATCTCTTTTGCTTCAATATCCGTCTGAATTGATTTTAGACACTCGTCTTTGTTCTTTCGACACTCGTCCGTGTTCGATCTCTTTTGCTTCAATATCCGTCCGTATTAATTTTAGATACTCGTCTGTGTTCTTCCGACACTCGTCCGTGTCCGATCTCTTTTGCTTCAATACTCGTCCGTATTGATTTTAGAAACTCGTCTAAGTTCGTTTGACACTCGTCCGTGTTCGATCTCTTTTGCTTCAATACACGTCCAAATTGATTTTAGACACTCGTCTTTGTTCTTTCGACACTCGTCCGTGTTCGATCTCTTTTCCTTCGATACCCGTCCGTATTGATTTTAGACACTCGTCTGTGTTCTTTCGACACTCATCCGTGTTCGATCTCTTTTCCTTTAATACTCGTCCGTATTTATTTTAGACACTCGTCGTTGTTCTTTCGACACTCGTCCGTGTTCGATCTCTTTTCCTTCGATACCCGTCCGTATTAATTTTAGACACTTGTCTGTGTTCTTTCGAAACTCGTACGTGTTCGATCTCTTTTGCTACAATATCCGTCCGTATTGATTTTAGACACTCGTCTTTGTTCTTTTGACACTCGTCTGTGTTCGATCTCTTTTGCTTCAATACCCGTCCTTATTGATTTTAGACACTCGTCTGTATTCTTTCGACACTCGTCCGTGTTCAATCTCTTTTCCTTCGATACCCGTCCGTATTGATTTTAGACACTTGTCTGTGTTCTTTCGAAACTCGTCCGTGTTCGATCTCTTTTGCTACAATATCCGTCCGTATTGATTTTAGACACTCGTCTGTGTTCGATCTCTTTTGCTTCAATACCTGTCCTTATTGATTTTAGACAGTCGTCTGTATTCTTTCGACACTCGTCCGTGTTCGATCTCTTTTGCTTCAATACACGTCCGTATTGATTTTAGACACTCGTCTGTGTTCTTTCGACACTCGTCCGTGTTCGATCTATTTTGCTTCAATACTAGTCTGTATTAATTTTAGACACTCGTCTGTGTTCTTTCAATACTCATCCGTGTTCGATCTCTTTTGCTTCAATTCCCATCCGTATTGATTTTAGACACTCGCCTGTGTTCTTTCGACACTCATCTGTGTTCGATCTCTTTTGCTTCAATACTCGTCCGTATTGATTTTAGACACTCGTCTGTGTTCTTTCGACACTCGTCCGTGTTCGATCTCTTTTGCTTCAATATCCGTCCGAATTGATTTTAGACACTCGTCTTTGTTCTTTCGACACTCGTCCGTGTTCGATCTCTTTTGCTTCAATATCCGTCCGTATTAATTTTAGATACTCGTCTGTGTTCTTCCGACACTCGTCCGTGTCCGATCTCTTTTGCTTCAATACTCGTCCGTATTGATTTTAGAAACTCGTCTAAGTTCGTTTGACACTCGTCCGTGTTCGATCTCTTTTGCTTCAATACACGTCCAAATTGATTTTAGACACTCGTCTTTGTTCTTTCGACACTCGTCCGTGTTCGATCTCTTTTCCTTCGATACCCGTCCGTATTGATTTTAGACACTCGTCTGTGTTCTTTCGACACTCATCCGTGTTCGATCTCTTTTCCTTTAATACTCGTCCGTATTTATTTTAGACACTCGTCGTTGTTCTTTCGACACTCGTCCGTGTTCGATCTCTTTTCCTTCGATACCCGTCCGTATTAATTTTAGACACTTGTCTGTGTTCTTTCGAAACTCGTACGTGTTCGATCTCTTTTGCTACAATATCCGTCCGTATTGATTTTAGACACTCGTCTTTGTTCTTTTGACACTCGTCTGTGTTCGATCTCTTTTGCTTCAATACCCGTCCTTATTGATTTTAGACACTCGTCTGTATTCTTTCGACACTCGTCCGTGTTCAATCTCTTTTCCTTCGATACCTGTCCGTATTGATTTTAGACACTTGTCTGTGTTCTTTCGAAACTCGTCCGTGTTCGATCTCTTTTGCTACAATATCCGTCCGTATTGATTTTAGACACTCGTCTGTGTTCGATCTCTTTTGCTTCAATACCTGTCCTTATTGATTTTAGACAGTCGTCTGTATTCTTTCGACACTCGTCCGTGTTCGATCTCTTTTGCTTCAATACACGTCCGTATTGATTTTAGACACTCGTCTGTGTTCTTTCGACACTCGTCCGTGTTCGATCTATTTTGCTTCAATACTAGTCTGTATTAATTTTAGACACTCGTCTGTGTTCTTTCAATACTCATCCGTGTTCGATCTCTATTGCTTCAATTCCCATCCGTATTGATTTTAGACACTCGCCTGTGTTCTTTCGACACTCATCTGTGTTCGATCTCTTTTGCTTCAATACTCGTCCGTTTTGATTTTAGACACTCGTCTTTGTTCTTTCGACACTCGTCCGTGTTCGATCTCTTTTGCTTCAATACCCGTCCGTATTGATTTTAGACACTCGTCTGTGTCCTTTCGACACTCGTCCGTGTTCGATCTCTTTTGCTTCAATTCCCGTCCGCATTGATTTTAAACACTCGTCTGTATTCTTTTGACACTCGTCCGTGTTCGATCTCTTTTGCTTCAATACTTCTCCGTATTTATTTTAGACACTCGTCTTTGTTCTTTCGACACTCGTCCGTGTTCGATCTCTTTTGCTTCAATACCTGTCCGTATTGATTTTAGACACTCGTCTGTGTTCTTTCGACACTCGTCCGTGTTCGATCTCTTTTGCTTCAATATCCGTCCGAATTGATTTTAGACACTCGTCTTTGTTCTTTCGACACTCGTCCGTGTTCGATCTCTTTTGCTTCAATATCCGTCCGTATTAATTTTAGATACTCGTCTGTATTCTTCCGACACTCGTCCGTGTCCGATCTCTTTTGCTTCAATACTCGTCCGTATTGATTTTAGAAACTCGTCTAAGTTCGCTCGACACTCGTCCGTGTTCGATCTCTTTTGCTTCAATACACGTCCATATTGATTTTAGACACTCGTCTTTGTTCTTTCGACACTCGTCCGTGTTCGATCTTTTTTCCTTCGATACCCGTCCGTATTGATTTTAGACACTTGTCTGTGTTCTTTCGAAACTCGTCCGTGTTCGATCTCTTTTGCTACAATATCCGTCCGTATTGATTTTAGACACTCGTCTGTGTTCGATCTCTTTTGCTTCAATACCTGTCCTTATTGATTTTAGACAGTCGTCTGTATTCTTTCGACACTCGTCCGTGTTCGATCTCTTTTGCTTCAATACACGTCCGTATTGATTTTAGACACTCGTCTGTGTTCTTTCGACACTCGTCCGTGTTCGATCTATTTTGCTTCAATACTAGTCTGTATTAATTTTAGACACTCGTCTGTGTTCTTTCAATACTCATCCGTGTTCGATCTCTATTGCTTCAATTCCCATCCGTATTGATTTTAGACACTCGCCTGTGTTCTTTCGACACTCATCTGTGTCCGATCTCTTTTGCTTCAATACTCGTCCGTATTGATTTTAGAAACTCGTCTAAGTTCGTTTGACACTCGTCCGTGTTCGATCTCTTTTGCTTCAATACACGTCCAAATTGATTTTAGACACTCGTCTTTGTTCTTTCGACACTCGTCCGTGTTCGATCTCTTTTCCTTCGATACCCGTCCGTATTGATTTTAGACACTCGTCTGTGTTCTTTCGACACTCATCCGTGTTCGATCTCTTTTCCTTTAATACTCGTCCGTATTTATTTTAGACACTCGTCGTTGTTCTTTCGACACTCGTCCGTGTTCGATCTCTTTTCCTTCGATACCCGTCCGTATTAATTTTAGACACTTGTCTGTGTTCTTTCGAAACTCGTACGTGTTCGATCTCTTTTGCTACAATATCCGTCCGTATTGATTTTAGACACTCGTCTTTGTTCTTTTGACACTCGTCTGTGTTCGATCTCTTTTGCTTCAATACCCGTCCTTATTGATTTTAGACACTCGTCTGTATTCTTTCGACACTCGTCCGTGTTCAATCTCTTTTCCTTCGATACCCGTCCGTATTGATTTTAGACACTTGTCTGTGTTCTTTCGAAACTCGTCCGTGTTCGATCTCTTTTGCTACAATATCCGTCCGTATTGATTTTAGACACTCGTCTGTGTTCGATCTCTTTTGCTTCAATACCTGTCCTTATTGATTTTAGACAGTCGTCTGTATTCTTTCGACACTCGTCCGTGTTCGATCTCTTTTGCTTCAATACACGTCCGTATTGATTTTAGACACTCGTCTGTGTTCTTTCGACACTCGTCCGTGTTCGATCTATTTTGCTTCAATACTAGTCTGTATTAATTTTAGACACTCGTCTGTGTTCTTTCAATACTCATCCGTGTTCGATCTCTTTTGCTTCAATTCCCATCCGTATTGATTTTAGACACTCGCCTGTGTTCTTTCGACACTCATCTGTGTTCGATCTCTTTTGCTTCAATACTCGTCCGTATTGATTTTAGACACTCGTCTGTGTTCTTTCGACACTCGTCCGTGTTCGATCTCTTTTGCTTCAATATCCGTCCGAATTGATTTTAGACACTCGTCTTTGTTCTTTCGACACTCGTCCGTGTTCGATCTCTTTTGCTTCAATATCCGTCCGTATTAATTTTAGATACTCGTCTGTGTTCTTCCGACACTCGTCCGTGTCCGATCTCTTTTGCTTCAATACTCGTCCGTATTGATTTTAGAAACTCGTCTAAGTTCGTTTGACACTCGTCCGTGTTCGATCTCTTTTGCTTCAATACACGTCCAAATTGATTTTAGACACTCGTCTTTGTTCTTTCGACACTCGTCCGTGTTCGATCTCTTTTCCTTCGATACCCGTCCGTATTGATTTTAGACACTCGTCTGTGTTCTTTCGACACTCATCCGTGTTCGATCTCTTTTCCTTTAATACTCGTCCGTATTTATTTTAGACACTCGTCGTTGTTCTTTCGACACTCGTCCGTGTTCGATCTCTTTTCCTTCGATACCCGTCCGTATTAATTTTAGACACTTGTCTGTGTTCTTTCGAAACTCGTACGTGTTCGATCTCTTTTGCTACAATATCCGTCCGTATTGATTTTAGACACTCGTCTTTGTTCTTTTGACACTCGTCTGTGTTCGATCTCTTTTGCTTCAATACCCGTCCTTATTGATTTTAGACACTCGTCTGTATTCTTTCGACACTCGTCCGTGTTCAATCTCTTTTCCTTCGATACCTGTCCGTATTGATTTTAGACACTTGTCTGTGTTCTTTCGAAACTCGTCCGTGTTCGATCTCTTTTGCTACAATATCCGTCCGTATTGATTTTAGACACTCGTCTGTGTTCGATCTCTTTTGCTTCAATACCTGTCCTTATTGATTTTAGACAGTCGTCTGTATTCTTTCGACACTCGTCCGTGTTCGATCTCTTTTGCTTCAATACACGTCCGTATTGATTTTAGACACTCGTCTGTGTTCTTTCGACACTCGTCCGTGTTCGATCTATTTTGCTTCAATACTAGTCTGTATTAATTTTAGACACTCGTCTGTGTTCTTTCAATACTCATCCGTGTTCGATCTCTATTGCTTCAATTCCCATCCGTATTGATTTTAGACACTCGCCTGTGTTCTTTCGACACTCATCTGTGTTCGATCTCTTTTGCTTCAATACTCGTCCGTTTTGATTTTAGACACTCGTCTTTGTTCTTTCGACACTCGTCCGTGTTCGATCTCTTTTGCTTCAATACCCGTCCGTATTGATTTTAGACACTCGTCTGTGTCCTTTCGACACTCGTCCGTGTTCGATCTCTTTTGCTTCAATTCCCGTCCGCATTGATTTTAAACACTCGTCTGTATTCTTTTGACACTCGTCCGTGTTCGATCTCTTTTGCTTCAATACTTCTCCGTATTTATTTTAGACACTCGTCTTTGTTCTTTCGACACTCGTCCGTGTTCGATCTCTTTTGCTTCAATACCTGTCCGTATTGATTTTAGACACTCGTCTGTGTTCTTTCGACACTCGTCCGTGTTCGATCTCTTTTGCTTCAATATCCGTCCGAATTGATTTTAGACACTCGTCTTTGTTCTTTCGACACTCGTCCGTGTTCGATCTCTTTTGCTTCAATATCCGTCCGTATTAATTTTAGATACTCGTCTGTATTCTTCCGACACTCGTCCGTGTCCGATCTCTTTTGCTTCAATACTCGTCCGTATTGATTTTAGAAACTCGTCTAAGTTCGCTCGACACTCGTCCGTGTTCGATCTCTTTTGCTTCAATACACGTCCATATTGATTTTAGACACTCGTCTTTGTTCTTTCGACACTCGTCCGTGTTCGATCTTTTTTCCTTCGATACCCGTCCGTATTGATTTTAGACACTTGTCTGTGTTCTTTCGAAACTCGTCCGTGTTCGATCTCTTTTGCTACAATATCCGTCCGTATTGATTTTAGACACTCGTCTGTGTTCGATCTCTTTTGCTTCAATACCTGTCCTTATTGATTTTAGACAGTCGTCTGTATTCTTTCGACACTCGTCCGTGTTCGATCTCTTTTGCTTCAATACACGTCCGTATTGATTTTAGACACTCGTCTGTGTTCTTTCGACACTCGTCCGTGTTCGATCTATTTTGCTTCAATACTAGTCTGTATTAATTTTAGACACTCGTCTGTGTTCTTTCAATACTCATCCGTGTTCGATCTCTTTTGCTTCAATTCCCATCCGTATTGATTTTAGACACTCGCCTGTGTTCTTTCGACACTCATCTGTGTTCGATCTCTTTTGCTTCAATACTCGTCCATTTTGATTTTAGACACTCGTCTTTGTTCTTTCGACACTCGTCCGTGTTCGATCTCTTTTGCTTCAATACCCGTCCGTATTGATTTTAGACACTCGTCTGTGTCCTTTCGACACTCGTCCGTGTTCGATCTCTTTTGCTTCAATTCCCGTCCGCATTGATTTTAAACACTCGTCTGTATTCTTTTGACACTCGTCCGTGTTCGATCTCTTTTGCTTCAATACTTCTCCGTATTTATTTTAGACACTCGTCTTTGTTCTTTCGACACTCGTCCGTGTTCGATCTCTTTTGCTTCAATACCTGTCCGTATTGATTTTAGACACTCGTCTGTGTTCTTTCGACACTCGTCCGTGTTCGATCTCTTTTGCTTCAATATCCGTCCGAATTGATTTTAGACACTCGTCTTTGTTCTTTCGACACTCGTCCGTGTTCGATCTCTTTTGCTTCAATATCCGTCCGTATTAATTTTAGATACTCGTCTGTATTCTTCCGACACTCGTCCGTGTCCGATCTCTTTTGCTTCAATACTCGTCCGTATTGATTTTAGAAACTCGTCTAAGTTCGCTCGACACTCGTCCGTGTTCGATCTCTTTTGCTTCAATACACGTCCATATTGATTTTAGACACTCGTCTTTGTTCTTTCGACACTCGTCCGTGTTCGATCTCTTTTCCTTCGATACCCGTCCGTATTGATTTTAGACACTCGTCTGTGTTCTTTCGACACTCATCAATGTTCGATCTCTTTTCCTTCAATACTCGTCCGTATTTATTTTAGACACTCGTCTTTGTTCTTTCGACACTCGTCCGTGTTCGATCTCTTTTCCTTCGATACCCGTCCGTATTGATTTTAGACACTTGTCTGTGTTCTTTCGAAACTCGTCCGTGTTCGATCTCTTTTGCTACAATATCCGTCCGTATTGATTTTAGACACTCGTCTTTGTTCTTTTGACACTCGTCTGTGTTCGATCTCTTTTGCTTCAATACCTGTCCTTATTGATTTTAGACACTCGTCTGTATTTTTTTGACACTCGTCCGTGTTCGATCTCTTTTCCTTCGATACCCGTCCGTATTGATTTTAGACACTTGTCTGTGTTCTTTCGAAACTCGTCCGTGTTCGATCTCTTTTGCTACAATATCCGTCCGTATTGATTTTAGACACTCGTCTTTGTTCTTTTGACACTCGTCTGTGTTCGATCTCTTTTGCTTCAATACCTGTCCTTATTGATTTTATACACTCGTCTGTATTCTTTTGACACTCGTCCGTGTTCGATCTCTTTTCCTTCGATACCCATCCGTATTGATTTTAGACACTTGTCTGTGTTCTTTCGAAACTCGTCCGTGTTCGATCTCTTTTGCTACAATATCCGTCCGTATTGATTTTAGACACTCGTCTTTGTTCTTTTGACACTCGTCTGTGTTCGATCTCTTTTGCTTCAATACCTGTCGTTATTGATTTTAGACACTCGTCTGTATTCTTTCGACACTCGTCCGTGTTCGATCTCTTTTGCTTCAATACACGTCCGTATTGATTTTAGACACTCGTCTGTGTTCTTTCGACACTCGTCCGTGTTCGATCTATTTTGCTTCAATACTAGTCTGTATTAATTTTAGACACTCGTCTGTGTTCTTTCAACACTCATCCGTGTTCGATCTCTTTTGCTTCAATTCCCATCCGTATTGATTTTAGACACTCGCCTGTGTTCTTTCGACACTCATCTGTGTTCGATCTCTTTTGCTTCAATACTCGTCCGTTTTGATTTTAGACACTCGTCTGTATTCTTTCGACACTCGTCGGTGTTCGATATCTTTTGCTTTAATACTAGTCCGTATTGATTTTAGACACTCGTCTGTGTTCTTTCAACACTCGTCCGTGTTCGATCTCTTTTGCTTCAATATCTGTCCGTATTGATTTTAGACACTCGTCTGTGTTCTTTAAACACTCGGCCATGTTCGATCTCTTTTGCTTCAATTCCCGTCCGTATTGATTTTAGACACTCGTCTGTGTTCTTTCGACACTCATCCGTGTTCAATCTCTTTTTCTTCAATACTCGTCCGTATTTATTTTAGACACTCGTCTTTGTTCTTTCGACACTCGTCCGTGTTCGATCTCTTTCCCTTCGATACCCGTCCGTATTGATTTTAGACACTTGTCTGTGTTCTTTCGAAACTCGTCCGTGTTCGATCTCTTTTGCTACAATATCCGTCCGTATTGATTTTAGACACTCGTCTTTGTTCTTTTAACACTCGTCTGTGTTCGATCTCTTTTGCTTCAATACCTGTCCTTATTGATTTTAGACACTCGTCTGTATTCTTTCGACACTCGTCCGTGTTCGATCTCTTTTGCTTCAATACACGTCCGTATTGATTTTAGACACTCTTCTGTGTTCTTTCGACACTCGTCCGTGTTCGATCTATTTTGCTTCAATACTAGTCTATATTAATTTTAGATACTCGTCTGTGTTCTTTCAACACTCATCCGTGTTGGATCTCTTTTGCTTCAATTCCCATCCGTATTGATTTTAGACACTCGCCTGTGTTCTTTCGACACTCATCTGTGTTCGATCTCTTTTGCTTCAATACTCGTCCGTTTTGATTTTAGACACTCGTCTTTGTTCTTTCGACACTAGTCCGTGTTCGATCTCTTTTGCTTCAATACCCGTCCGTATTGATTTTAGACACTCGTCTGTGTTCTTTCGACACTCGTCCGTGTTCGATCTCTTTTGCTTCAATTCCCGTCCGCATTGATTTTAGACACTCGTCTGTATTCTTTTGACACTCGTCCGTGTTCGATCTCTTTCGCTTCAATACTTCTCCGTATTTATTTTAGACACTCGTCTTTGTTCTTTCGACACTCGTCCGTGTTCGATCTCTTTTGCTTCAATACCTGTCCGTATTGATTTTAGACACTCGTCTGTGTTCTTTCGACACTCGTCCGTGTTCGATCTCTTTTGCTTCAATATCCGTCCGAATTGATTTTAGACACTCGTCTTTGTTCTTTCGACACTCGTCCGTGTTCGATCTCTTTTGCTTCAATACCCGTCCGTATTGATTTTAGACACTCGTCTTTGTTCTTTCGACACTCGTCCGTGTTCGATCTCTTTTGCTTCAATATCCGTCCGTATTAATTTTAGATACTCGTCTGTATTCTTCCGACACTCGTCCGTGTCCGATCTCTTTTGCTTCAATACTCGTCCGTATTGATTTTAGAAACTCGTCTAAGTTCGCTCGACACTCGTCCGTGTTCGATCTCTTTTGCTTCAATTCCAGTCCATATTGATTTTAGACACTCGTCTTTGTTCTTTCGACACTCGTCCGTGTTCGATCTCTTTTCCTTCGATACCCGTCCGTATTGATTTTAGACACTTGTCTGTGTTCTTTCGAAACTCGTCCGTGTTCGATCTCTTTTGCTACAATATCCGTCCGTATTGATTTTAGACACTCGTCTGTGTTCGATCTCTTTTGCTTCAATACCTGTCCTTATTGATTTTAGACAGTCGTCTGTATTCTTTCGACACTCGTCCGTGTTCGATCTCTTTTGCTTCAATACACGTCCGTATTGATTTTAGACACTCGTCTGTGTTCTTTCGACACTCGTCCGTGTTCGATCTATTTTGCTTCAATACTAGTCTGTATTAATTTTAGACACTCGTCTGTGTTCTTTCAATACTCATCCGTGTTCGATCTCTTTTGCTTCAATTCCCATCCGTATTGATTTTAGACACTCGCCTGTGTTCTTTCGACACTCATCTGTGTTCGATCTCTTTTGCTTCAATACTCGTCCGTTTTGATTTTAGACACTCGTCTTTGTTCTTTCGACACTCGTCCGTGTTCGATCTCTTTTGCTTCAATACCCGTCCGTATTGATTTTAGACACTCGTCTGTGTCCTTTCGACACTCGTCCGTGTTCGATCTCTTTTGCTTCAATTCCCGTCCGCATTGATTTTAAACACTCGTCTGTATTCTTTTGACACTCGTCCGTGTTCGATCTCTTTTGCTTCAATACTTCTCCGTATTTATTTTAGACACTCGTCTTTGTTCTTTCGACACTCGTCCGTGTTCGATCTCTTTTGCTTCAATACCTGTCCGTATTGATTTTAGACACTCGTCTGTGTTCTTTCGACACTCGTCCGTGTTCGATCTCTTTTGCTTCAATATCCGTCCGAATTGATTTTAGACACTCGTCTTTGTTCTTTCGACACTCGTCCGTGTTCGATCTCTTTTGCTTCAATATCCGTCCGTATTAATTTTAGATACTCGTCTGTATTCTTCCGACACTCGTCCGTGTCCGATCTCTTTTGCTTCAATACTCGTCCGTATTGATTTTAGAAACTCGTCTAAGTTCGCTCGACACTCGTCCGTGTTCGATCTCTTTTGCTTCAATACACGTCCATATTGATTTTAGACACTCGTCTTTGTTCTTTCGACACTCGTCCGTGTTCGATCTCTTTTCCTTCGATACCCGTCCGTATTGATTTTAGACACTCGTCTGTGTTCTTTCGACACTCGTCCGTGTTCGATCTCTCTTGCTTCAATACTCATCCGTATTGATTTTAGACACTCGTCTGTGTTCTTTCGACACTCGTCCGTGTTCGATCTCTTTTCCTTCGATACCCGTCCGTATTGATTTTAGACACTTGTCTGTGTTCTTTCGAAACTCGTCCGTGTTCGATCTCTTTTGCTACAATATCCGTCCGTATTGATTTTAGACACTCGTCTTTGTTCTTTTGACACTCGTCTGTGTTCGATCTCTTTTGCTTCAATACCTGTCCTTATTGATTTTAGACACTCGTCTGTATTTTTTTGACACTCGTCCGTGTTCGATCTCTTTTCCTTCGATACCCGTCCGTATTGATTTTAGACACTTGTCTGTGTTCTTTCGAAACTCGTCCGTGTTCGATCTCTTTTGCTACAATATCCGTCCGTATTGATTTTAGACACTCGTCTTTGTTCTTTTGACACTCGTCTGTGTTCGATCTCTTTTGCTTCAATACCTGTCCTTATTGATTTTATACACTCGTCTGTATTCTTTTGACACTCGTCCGTGTTCGATCTCTTTTCCTTCGATACCCATCCGTATTGATTTTAGACACTTGTCTGTGTTCTTTCGAAACTCGTCCGTGTTCGATCTCTTTTGCTACAATATCCGTCCGTATTGATTTTAGACACTCGTCTTTGTTCTTTTGACACTCGTCTGTGTTCGATCTCTTTTGCTTCAATACCTGTCGTTATTGATTTTAGACACTCGTCTGTATTCTTTCGACACTCGTCCGTGTTCGATCTCTTTTGCTTCAATACACGTTCGTATTGATTTTAGACACTCGTCTGTGTTCTTTCGACACTCGTCCGTGTTCGATCTATTTTGCTTCAATACTAGTCTGTATTAATTTTAGACACTCGTCTGTGTTCTTTCAACACTCATCCGTGTTCGATCTCTTTTGCTTCAATTCCCATCCGTATTGATTTTAGACACTCGCCTGTGTTCTTTCGACACTCATCTGTGTTCGATCTCTTTTGCTTCAATACTCGTCCGTTTTGATTTTAGACACTCGTCTGTATTCTTTCGACACTCGTCGGTGTTCGATATCTTTTGCTTTAATACTAGTCCGTATTGATTTTAGACACTCGTCTGTGTTCTTTCAACACTCGTCCGTGTTCGATCTCTTTTGCTTCAATATCTGTCCGTATTGATTTTAGACACTCGTCTGTGTTCTTTAAACACTCGGCCATGTTCGATCTCTTTTGCTTCAATTCCCGTCCGTATTGATTTTAGACACTCGTCTGTGTTCTTTCGACACTCATCCGTGTTCAATCTCTTTTTCTTCAATACTCGTCCGTATTTATTTTAGACACTCGTCTTTGTTCTTTCGACACTCGTCCGTGTTCGATCTCTTTCCCTTCGATACCCGTCCGTATTGATTTTAGACACTTGTCTGTGTTCTTTCGAAACTCGTCCGTGTTCGATCTCTTTTGCTACAATATCCGTCCGTATTGATTTTAGACACTCGTCTTTGTTCTTTTAACACTCGTCTGTGTTCGATCTCTTTTGCTTCAATACCTGTCCTTATTGATTTTAGACACTCGTCTGTATTCTTTCGACACTCGTCCGTGTTCGATCTCTTTTGCTTCAATACACGTCCGTATTGATTTTAGACACTCTTCTGTGTTCTTTCGACACTCGTCCGTGTTCGATCTATTTTGCTTCAATACTAGTCTATATTAATTTTAGATACTCGTCTGTGTTCTTTCAACACTCATCCGTGTTGGATCTCTTTTGCTTCAATTCCCATCCGTATTGATTTTAGACACTCGCCTGTGTTCTTTCGACACTCATCTGTGTTCGATCTCTTTTGCTTCAATACTCGTCCGTTTTGATTTTAGACACTCGTCTTTGTTCTTTCGACACTCGTCCGTGTTCGATCTCTTTTGCTTCAATACCCGTCCGTATTGATTTTAGACACTCGTCTGTGTTCTTTCGACACTCGTCCGTGTTCGATCTCTTTTGCTTCAATTCCCGTCCGCATTGATTTTAGACACTCGTCTGTATTCTTTTGACACTCGTCCGTGTTCGATCTCTTTCGCTTCAATACTTCTCCGTATTTATTTTAGACACTCGTCTTTGTTCTTTCGACACTCGTCCGTGTTCGATCTCTTTTGCTTCAATACCTGTCCGTATTGATTTTAGACACTCGTCTGTGTTCTTTCGACACTCGTCCGTGTTCGATCTCTTTTGCTTCAATATCCGTCCGAATTGATTTTAGACACTCGTCTTTGTTCTTTCGACACTCGTCCGTGTTCGATCTCTTTTGCTTCAATATCCGTCCGTATTAATTTTAGATACTCGTCTGTGTTCTTCCGACACTCGTCCGTGTCCGATCTCTTTTGCTTCAATACTCGTCCGTATTGATTTTAGAAACTCGTCTAAGTTCGTTTGACACTCGTCCGTGTTCGATCTCTTTTGCTTCAATACACGTCCAAATTGATTTTAGACACTAGTCTTTGTTCTTTCGACACTCGTCCGTGTTCGATCTCTTTTCCTTCGATACCCGTCCGTATTGATTTTAGACACTCGTCTGTGTTCTTTCGACACTCATCCGTGTTCGATCTCTTTTCCTTTAATACTCGTCCGTATTTATTTTAGACACTCGTCGTTGTTCTTTCGACACTCGTCCGTGTTCGATCTCTTTTCCTTCGATACCCGTCCGTATTAATTTTAGACACTTGTCTGTGTTCTTTCGAAACTCGTACGTGTTCGATCTCTTTTGCTACAATATCCGTCCGTATTGATTTTAGACACTCGTCTTTGTTCTTTTGACACTCGTCTGTGTTCGATCTCTTTTGCTTCAATACCTGTCCTTATTGATTTTAGACACTCGTCTGTATTCTTTTGACACTCGTCCGTGTTCGATCTCTTTTCCTTCGATACCCGTCCGTATTGATTTTAGACACTTGTCTGTGTTCTTTCGAAACTCGTCCCTGTTCGATCTCTTTTGCTACAATATCCGTCCGTATTGATTTTAGACACTCGTCTTTGTTCTTTTGACACTCGTCTGTGTTCGATCTCTTTTGTTTCAATACCTGTCCTTATTGATTTTAGACACTCGTCTGTATTCTTTCGACACTCGTCCGTGTTCGATCTCTTTTCCTTCGATACCCGTCCGTATTGATTTTAGACACTTGTCTGTGTTCTTTCGAAACTCGTCCGTGTTCGATCTCTTTTGCTACAATATCCGTCCGTATTGATTTTAGACACTCGTCTTTGTTCTTTTGACACTCGTCTGTGTTCGATCTCTTTTGCTTCAATACCTGTCGTTATTGACTTTAGACACTCGTCTGTATTCTTTCGACACTCGTCCGTGTTCGATCTCTTTTGCTTCAATACACGTCCGTATTGATTTTAGACACTCGTCTGTGTTCTTTCGACACTCGTCCGTGTTCGATCTATTTTGCTTCAATACTAGTCTGTATTAATTTTAGACACTCGTCTGTGTTCTTTCAACACTCATCCGTGTTCGATCTCTTTTGCTTCAATTCCCATCCGTATTGATTTTAGACACTCGCCTGTGTTCTTTCGACACTCATCTGTGTTCGATCTCTTTTGCTTCAATACCTGTCCTTATTGATTTTAGACACTCGTCTGTATTCTTTTGACACTCGTCCGTGTTCGATCTCTTTTCCTTCGATACCCGTCCGTATTGATTTTAGACACTTGTCTGTGTTCTTTCGAAACTCGTCCCTGTTCGATCTCTTTTGCTACAATATCCGTCCGTATTGATTTTAGACACTCGTCTTTGTTCTTTTGACACTCGTCTGTGTTCGATCTCTTTTGTTTCAATACCTGTCCTTATTGATTTTAGACACTCGTCTGTATTCTTTCGACACTCGTCCGTGTTCGATCTCTTTTCCTTCGATACCCGTCCGTATTGATTTTAGACACTTGTCTGTGTTCTTTCGAAACTCGTCCGTGTTCGATCTCTTTTGCTACAATATCCGTCCGTATTGATTTTAGACACTCGTCTTTGTTCTTTTGACACTCGTCTGTGTTCGATCTCTTTTGCTTCAATACCTGTCGTTATTGACTTTAGACACTCGTCTGTATTCTTTCGACACTCGTCCGTGTTCGATCTCTTTTGCTTCAATACACGTCCGTATTGATTTTAGACACTCGTCTGTGTTCTTTCGACACTCGTCCGTGTTCGATCTATTTTGCTTCAATACTAGTCTGTATTAATTTTAGACACTCGTCTGTGTTCTTTCAACACTCATCCGTGTTCGATCTCTTTTGCTTCAATTCCCATCCGTATTGATTTTAGACACTCGCCTGTGTTCTTTCGACACTCATCTGTGTTCGATCTCTTTTGCTTCAATACTCGTCCGTTTTGATTTTAGACACTCGTCTGTATTCTTTCGACACTCGTCGGTGTTCGATATCTTTTGCTTTAATACTAGTCCGTATTGATTTTAGACACTCGTCTGTGTTCTTTCAACACTCGTCCGTGTTCGATCTCTTTTGCTTCAATATCTGTCCGTATTGATTTTAGACACTCGTCTGTGTTCTTTAAACACTCGGCCATGTTCGATCTCTTTTGCTTCAATTCCCGTCCGTATTGATTTTAGACACTCGTCTGTGTTCTTTCGACACTCATCCGTGTTCAATCTCTTTTTCTTCAATACTCGTCCGTATTTATTTTAGACACTCGTCTTTGTTCTTTCGACACTCGTCCGTGTTCGATCTCTTTCCCTTCGATACCCGTCTGTATTGATTTTAGACACTTGTCTGTGTTCTTTCGAAACTCGTCCGTGTTCGATCTCTTTTGCTACAATATCCGTCCGTATTGATTTTAGACACTCGTCTTTGTTCTTTTAACACTCGTCTGTGTTCGATCTCTTTTGCTTCAATACCTGTCCTTATTGATTTTAGACACTCGTATGTATTCTTTCGACACTCGTCCGTGTTCGATCTCTTTTGCTTCAATACACGTCCGTATTGATTTTAGACACTCGTCTGTGTTCTTTCGACACTCGTCCGTGTTCGATCTATTTTGCTTCAATACTAGTCTATATTAATTTTAGATACTCGTCTGTGTTCTTTCAACACTCATCCGTGTTGGATCTCTTTTGCTTCAATTCCCATCCGTATTGATTTTAGACACTCGCCTGTGTTCTTTCGACACTCATCTGTGTTCGATCTCTTTTGCTTCAATACTCGTCCGTTTTGATTTTAGACACTTGTCTGTGTTCTTTCGAAACTCGTCCGTGTTCGATCTCTTTTGCTACAATATCCGTCCGTATTGATTTTAGACACTCGTCTGTGTTCTTTCGACACTCGTCTGTGTTCGATCTCTTTTGCTTCAATACCTGTCGTTATTGATTTTAGACACTCGTCTGTATTCTTTCGACACTCGTCCGTGTTCGATCTCTTTTGCTTCAATACACGTCCGTATTGATTTTAGACACTCGTCTGTGTTCTTTCGACACTCGTCCGTGTTCGATCTATTTTGCTTCAATACTAGTCTGTATTAATTTTAGACACTCGTCTGTGTTCTTTCAACACTCATCCGTGTTCGATCTCTTTTGCTTCAATTCCCATCCGTATTGATTTTAGACACTCGCCTGTGTTCTTTCGACACTCATCTGTGTTCGATCTCTTTTGCTTCAATACTCGTCCGTTTTGATTTTAGACACTCGTCTGTATTCTTTCGACACTCGTCGGTGTTCGATATCTTTTGCTTTAATACTAGTCCGTATTGATTTTAGACACTCGTCTGTGTTCTTTCAACACTCGTCCGTGTTCGATCTCTTTTGCTTCAATATCTGTCCGTATTGATTTTAGACACTCGTCTGTGTTCTTTAAACACTCGGCCATGTTCGATCTCTTTTGCTTCAATTCCCGTCCGTATTGATTTTAGACACTCGTCTGTGTTCTTTCGACACTCATCCGTGTTCAATCTCTTTTTCTTCAATACTCGTCCGTATTTATTTTAGACACTCGTCTTTGTTCTTTCGACACTCGTCCGTGTTCGATCTCTTTCCCTTCGATACCCGTCCGTATTGATTTTAGACACTTGTCTGTGTTCTTTCGAAACTCGTCCGTGTTCGATCTCTTTTGCTACAATATCCGTCCGTATTGATTTTAGACACTCGTCTTTGTTCTTTTAACACTCGTCTGTGTTCGATCTCTTTTGCTTCAATACCTGTCCTTATTGATTTTAGACACTCGTATGTATTCTTTCGACACTCGTCCGTGTTCGATCTCTTTTGCTTCAATACACGTCCGTATTGATTTTAGACACTCGTCTGTGTTCTTTCGACACTCGTCCGTGTTCGATCTATTTTGCTTCAATACTAGTCTATATTAATTTTAGATACTCGTCTGTGTTCTTTCAACACTCATCCGTGTTGGATCTCTTTTGCTTCAATTCCCATCCGTATTGATTTTAGAAACTCGTCTAAGTTCGTTTGACACTCGTCCGTGTTCGATCTCTTTTGCTTCAATACACGTCCAAATTGATTTTAGACACTCGTCTTTGTTCTTTCGACACTCGTCCGTGTTCGATCTCTTTTCCTTCGATACCCGTCCGTATTGATTTTAGACACTCGTCTGTGTTCTTTCGACACTCATCCGTGTTCGATCTCTTTTCCTTTAATACTCGTCCGTATTTATTTTAGACACTCGTCGTTGTTCTTTCGACACTCGTCCGTGTTCGATCTCTTTTCCTTCGATACCCGTCCGTATTAATTTTAGACACTTGTCTGTGTTCTTTCGAAACTCGTACGTGTTCGATCTCTTTTGCTACAATATCCGTCCGTATTGATTTTAGACACTCGTCTTTGTTCTTTTGACACTCGTCTGTGTTCGATCTCTTTTGCTTCAAAACCTGTCCTTATTGATTTTAGACACTCGTCTGTATTCTTTTGACACTCGTCCGTGTTCGATCTCTTTTCCTTCGATACCCGTCCGTATTGATTTTAGACACTTGTCTGTGTTCTTTCGAAACTCGTCCCTGTTCGATCTCTTTTGCTACAATATCCGTCCGTAATGATTTTAGACACTCGTCTTTGTTCTTTTGACACTCGTCTGTGTTCGATCTCTTTTGTTTCAATACCTGTCCTTATTGATTTTAGACACTCGTCTGTATTCTTTTGACACTCGTCCGTGTTCGATCTCTTTTCCTTCGATACCCGTCCGTATTTATTTTAGACACTCGTCTTTGTTCTTTCGACACTCGTCCGTGTTCGATCTCTTTTCCTTCGATACCCGTCCGTATTAATTTTAGACACTTGTCTATGTTCTTTCGAAACTCGTACGTGTTCGATCTCTTTTGCTACAATATCCGTCCGTATTGATTTTAGACACTCGTCTTTGTTCTTTTGACACTCGTCTGTGTTCGATCTCTTTTGCTTCAATACCTGTCCTTATTGATTTTAGACACTCGTCTGTATTCTTTTGACACTCGTCCGTGTTCGATCTCTTTTCCTTCGATACCCATCCGTATTGATTTTAGACACTTGTCTGTGTTCTTTCGAAACTCGTCCGTGTTCGATCTCTTTTGCTACAATATCCGTCCGTATTGATTTTAGACACTCGTCTTTGTTCTTTTGACACTCGTCTGTGTTCGATCTCTTTTGCTTCAATACCTGTCGTTATTGATTTTAGACACTCGTCTGTATTCTTTCGACACTCGTCCGTGTACGATCTCTTTTGCTTCAATACACGTCCGTATTGATTTTAGACACTCGTCTGTGTTCTTTCGACACTCGTCCGTGTTCGATCTATTTTGCTTCAATACTAGTCTGTATTAATTTTAGACACTCGTCTGTGTTCTTTCAACACTCATCCGTGTTCGATCTCTTTTGCTTCAATTCCCATCCGTATTGATTTTAGACACTCGCCTGTGTTCTTTCGACACTCATCTGTGTTCGATCTCTTTTGCTTCAATACTCGTCCGTTTTGATTTTAGACACTCGTCTGTATTCTTTCGACACTCGTCGGTGTTCGATATCTTTTGCTTTAATACTAGTCCGTATTGATTTTAGACACTCGTCTGTGTTCTTTCAACACTCGTCCGTGTTCGATCTCTTTTGCTTCAATATCTGTCCGTATTGATTTTAGACATTCGTCTGTGTTCTTTAAACACTCGGCCATGTTCGATCTCTTTTGCTTCAATTCCCGTCCGTATTGATTTTAGACACTCGTCTGTGTTCTTTCGACACTCATCCGTGTTCAATCTCTTTTTCTTCAATACTCGTCCGTATTTATTTTAGACACTCGTCTTTGTTCTTTCGACACTCGTCCGTGTTCGATCTCTTTCCCTTCGATACCCGTCCGTATTGATTTTAGACACTTGTCTGTGTTCTTTCGAAACTCGTCCGTGTTCGATCTCTTTTGCTACAATATCCGTCCGTATTGATTTTAGACACTCGTCTTTGTTCTTTTAACACTCGTCTGTGTTCGATCTCTTTTGCTTCAATACCTGTCCTTATTGATTTTAGACACTCGTCTGTATTCTTTCGACACTCGTCCGTGTTCGATCTCTTTTGCTTCAATACACGTCCGTATTGATTTTAGACACTCGTCTGTGTTCTTTCGACACTCGTCCGTGTTCGATCTATTTTGCTTCAATACTAGTCTATATTAATTTTAGATACTCGTCTGTGTTCTTTCAACACTCATCCGTGTTGGATCTCTTTTGCTTCAATTCCCATCCGTATTGATTTTAGACACTCGCCTGTGTTCTTTCGACACTCATCTGTGTTCGATCTCTTTTGCTTCAATACTCGTCCGTTTTGATTTTAGACACTCGTCTTTGTTCTTTCGACACTCGTCCGTGTTCGATCTCTTTTGCTTCAATACCCGTCCGTATTGATTTTAGACACTCGTCTGTGTTCTTTCGACACTCGTCCGTGTTCGATCTCTTTTGCTTCAATTCCCGTCCGCATTGATTTTAGACACTCGTCTGTATTCTTTTGACACTCGTCCGTGTTCGATCTCTTTCGCTTCAATACTTCTCCGTATTTATTTTAGACACTCGTCTTTGTTCTTTCGACACTCGTCCGTGTTCGATCTCTTTTGCTTCAATACCTGTCCGTATTGATTTTAGACACTCGTCTGTGTTCTTTCGACACTCGTCCGTGTTCGATCTCTTTTGCTTCAATATCCGTCCGAATTGATTTTAGACACTCGTCTTTGTTCTTTCGACACTCGTCCGTGTTCGATCTCTTTTGCTTCAATATCCGTCCGTATTAATTTTAGATACTCGTCTGTGTTCTTCCGACACTCGTCCGTGTCCGATCTCTTTTGCTTCAATACTCGTCCGTATTGATTTTAGAAACTCGTCTAAGTTCGTTTGACACTCGTCCGTGTTCGATCTCTTTTGCTTCAATACACGTCCAAATTGATTTTAGACACTCGTCTTTGTTCTTTCGACACTCGTCCGTGTTCGATCTCTTTTCCTTCGATACCCGTCCGTATTAATTTTAGACACTTGTCTGTGTTCTTTCGAAACTCGTACGTGTTCGATCTCTTTTGCTACAATATCCGTCCGTATTGATTTTAGACACTCGTCTTTGTTCTTTTGACACTCGTCTGTGTTCGATCTCTTTTGCTTCAATACCTGTCCTTATTGATTTTAGACACTCGTCTGTATTCTTTTGACACTCGTCCGTGTTCGATCTCTTTTCCTTCGATACCCGTCCATATTGATTTTAGACACTTGTCTGTGTTCTTTCGAAACTCGTCCCTGTTCGATCTCTTTTGCTACAATATCCGTCCGTATTGATTTTAGACACTCGTCTTTGTTCTTTTGACACTCGTCTGTGTTCGATCTCTTTTGTTTCAATACCTGTCCTTATTGATTTTAGACACTCGTCTGTATTCTTTTGACACTCGTCCGTGTTCGATCTCTTTTCCTTCGATACCCGTCCGTATTGATTTTAGACACTTGTCTGTGTTCTATCGAAACTCGTCCGTGTTCGATCTCTTTTGCTACAATATCCGTCCGTATTGATTTTAGACACTCGTCTTTGTTCTTTTGACACTCGTCTGTGTTCGATCTCTTTTGCTTCAATACCTGTCGTTATTGATTTTAGACACTCGTCTGTATTCTTTCGACACTCGTCCGTGTTCGATCTCTTTTGCTTCAATACACGTCCGTATTGATTTTAGACACTCGTCTGTGTTCTTTCGACACTCGTCCGTGTTCGATCTCTTTTGCTTCAATACCCGTCCGTATTGATTTTAGACACTCGTCTGTGTTCTTTCGACACTCGTCCGTGTTCGATCTCTCTTGCTTCAATACTCATCCGTATTGATTTTAGACACTCGTCTGTGTTCTTTCGACACTCGTCCGTGTTCGATCTCTTTTTCTTCAATACCCGTCCGTATTAATTTTAGACACTCGTCTATGTTCTTTTGACACTCGTCCGTGTTTGATCTCTTTTGCTTTAATATCCATCCGTATTGATTTTAGACACTCGTCTGTGTTCTTTCGAAACTCGTACGTGTTCGATCTCTTTTGCTACAATATCCGTCCGTATTGATTTTAGACACTCGTCTTTGTTCTTTTGACACTCGTCTGTGTTCGATCTCTTTTGCTTCAATACCTGTCCTTATTGATTTTAGACACTCGTCTGTATTCTTTTGACACTCGTCCGTGTTCGATATATTTTCCTTCGATACCCGTCCGTATTGATTTTAGACACTTGTCTGTGTTCTATCGAAACTCGTCCGTGTTCGATCTCTTTTGCTACAATATCCGTCCGTATTGATTTTAGACACTCGTCTTTGTTCTTTTGACACTCGTCTGTGTTCGATCTCTTTTGCTTCAATACCTGTCGTTATTGATTTTAGACACTCGTCTGTATTCTTTTGACACTCGTCCGTGTTCGATCTCTTTTCCTTCGATACCCGTCCGTATTGATTTTAGACACTTGTCTGTGTTCTTTCGAAACTCGTCCCTGTTCGATCTCTTTTGCTACAATATCCGTCCGTATTGATTTTAGACACTCGTCTTTGTTCTTTTGACACTCGTCTGTGTTCGATCTCTTTTGTTTCAATACCTGTCCTTATTGATTTTAGACACTCGTCTGTATTCTTTTGACACTCGTCCGTGTTCGATCTCTTTTCCTTCGATACCCGTCCGTATTTATTTTAGACACTCGTCTTTGTTCTTTCGACACTCGTCCGTGTTCGATCTCTTTTCCTTCGATACCCGTCCGTATTAATTTTAGACACTTGTCTGTGTTCTTTCGAAACTCGTACGTGTTCGATCTCTTTTGCTACAATATCCGTCCGTATTGATTTTAGACACTCGTCTTTGTTCTTTTGACACTCGTCTGTGTTCGATCTCTTTTGCTTCAATACCTGTCCTTATTGATTTTAGACACTCGTCTGTATTCTTTTGACACTCGTCCGTGTTCGATATCTTTTCCTTCGATACCCGTCCGTATTGATTTTAGAGACTTGTCTGTGTTCTTTCCAAACTCGTCCCTGTTCGATCTCTTTTGCTACAATATCCGTCCGTATTGATTTTAGACACTCGTCTTTGTTCTTTTGACACTCGTCTGTGTTCGATCTCTTTTGTTTCAATACCTGTCCTTATTGATTTTAGACACTCGTCTGTATTCTTTTGACACTCGTCCGTGTTCGATCTCTTTTCCTTCGATACCCGTCCGTATTGATTTTAGACACTTGTCTGTGTTCTATCGAAACTCGTCCGTGTTCGATCTCTTTTGCTACAATATCCGTCCGTATTGATTTTAGACACTCGTCTTTGTTCTTTTGACACTCGTCTGTGTTCGATCTCTTTTGCTTCAATACCTGTCGTTATTGATTTTAGACACTCGTCTGTATTCTTTCGACACTCGTCCGTGTTCGATCTCTTTTGCTTCAATACACGTCCGTATTGATTTTAGACACTCGTCTGTGTTCTTTCGACACTCGTCCGTGTTCGATCTCTTTTGCTTCAATACCCGTCCGTATTGATTTTAGACACTCGTCTGTGTTCTTTCGACACTCGTCCGTGTTCGATCTCTCTTGCTTCAATACTCATCCGTATTGATTTTAGACACTCGTCTGTGTTCTTTCGACACTCGTCCGTGTTCGATCTCTTTTTCTTCAATACCCGTCCGTATTAATTTTAGACACTCGTCTATGTTCTTTTGACACTCGTCCGTGTTTGATCTCTTTTGCTTTAATATCCATCCGTATTGATTTTAGACACTCGTCTGTGTTCTTTCGAAACTCGTACGTGTTCGATCTCTTTTGCTACAATATCCGTCCGTATTGATTTTAGACACTCGTCTTTGTTCTTTTGACACTCGTCTGTGTTCGATCTCTTTTGCTTCAATACCTGTCCTTATTGATTTTAGACACTCGTCTGTATTCTTTTGACACTCGTCCGTGTTCGATATCTTTTCCTTCGATACCCGTCCGTATTGATTTTAGACACTTGTCTGTGTTCTATCGAAACTCGTCCGTGTTCGATCTCTTTTGCTACAATATCCGTCCGTATTGATTTTAGACACTCGTCTTTGTTCTTTTGACACTCGTCTGTGTTCGATCTCTTTTGCTTCAATACCTGTCGTTATTGATTTTAGACACTCGTCTGTATTCTTTTGACACTCGTCCGTGTTCGATCTCTTTTCCTTCGATACCCGTCCGTATTGATTTTAGACACTTGTCTGTGTTCTTTCGAAACTCGTCCCTGTTCGATCTCTTTTGCTACAATATCCGTCCGTATTGATTTTAGACACTCGTCTTTGTTCTTTTGACACTCGTCTGTGTTCGATCTCTTTTGTTTCAATACCTGTCCTTATTGATTTTAGACACTCGTCTGTATTCTTTTGACACTCGTCCGTGTTCGATCTCTTTTCCTTCGATACCCGTCCGTATTTATTTTAGACACTCGTCTTTGTTCTTTCGACACTCGTCCGTGTTCGATCTCTTTTCCTTCGATACCCGTCCGTATTAATTTTAGACACTTGTCTGTGTTCTTTCGAAACTCGTACGTGTTCGATCTCTTTTGCTACAATATCCGTCCGTATTGATTTTAGACACTCGTCTTTGTTCTTTTGACACTCGTCTGTGTTCGATCTCTTTTGCTTCAATACCTGTCCTTATTGATTTTAGACACTCGTCTGTATTCTTTTGACACTCGTCCGTGTTCGATATCTTTTCCTTCGATACCCGTCCGTATTGATTTTAGACACTTGTCTGTGTTCTTTCGAAACTCGTCCCTGTTCGATCTCTTTTGCTACAATATCCGTCCGTATTGATTTTAGACACTCGTCTTTGTTCTTTTGACACTCGTCTGTGTTCGATCTCTTTTGTTTCAATACCTGTCCTTATTGATTTTAGACACTCGTCTGTATTCTTTTGACACTCGTCCGTGTTCGATCTCTTTTCCTTCGATACCCGTCCGTATTGATTTTAGACACTTGTCTGTGTTCTATCGAAACTCGTCCGTGTTCGATCTCTTTTGCTACAATATCCGTCCGTATTGATTTTAGACACTCGTCTTTGTTCTTTTGACACTCGTCTGTGTTCGATCTCTTTTGCTTCAATACCTGTCGTTATTGATTTTAGACACTCGTCTGTATTCTTTCGACACTCGTCCGTGTTCGATCTCTTTTGCTTCAATACACGTCCGTATTGATTTTAGACACTCGTCTGTGTTCTTTCGACACTCGTCCGTGTTCGATCTCTTTTGCTTCAATACCCGTCCGTATTGATTTTAGACACTCGTCTGTGTTCTTTCGACACTCGTCCGTGTTCGATCTCTCTTGCTTCAATACTCATCCGTATTGATTTTAGACACTCGTCTGTGTTCTTTCGACACTCGTCCGTGTTCGATCTCTTTTTCTTCAATACCCGTCCGTATTAATTTTAGACACTCGTCTATGTTCTTTTGACACTCGTCCGTGTTTGATCTCTTTTGCTTTAATATCCATCCGTATTGATTTTAGACACTCGTCTGTATTCTTTCGACACTCGTCGGTGTTCGATATCTTTTGCTTTAATACTAGTCCGTATTGATTTTAGACACTCGTCTGTGTTCTTTCAACACTCGTCCGTGTTCGATCTCTTTTGCTTCAATACCTGTCCGTATTGATTTTAGACACTCGTCTGTGTTCTTTAAACACTCGGCCATGTTCGATCTCTTTTGCTTCAATTCCCGTCCGTATTGATTTTAGACACTCGTCTGTGTTCTTTCGACACTCATCCGTGTTCAATCTCTTTTTCTTCAATACTCGTCCGTATTTATTTTAGACACTCGTCTTTGTTCTTTCGACACTCGTCCGTGTTCGATCTCTTTCCCTTCGATACCCGTCCGTATTGATTTTAGACACTTGTCTGTGTTCTTTCGAAACTTGTCCGTGTTCGATCTCTTTTGCTACAATATCCGTCCGTATTGATTTTAGACACTCGTCTTTGTTCTTTTGACACTCGTCTGTGTTCGATCTCTTTTGCTTCAATACCTGTCGTTATTGATTTTAGACACTCGTCTGTATTCTTTCGACACTCGTCCGTGTTCGATCTCTTTTGCTTCAATACACGTCCGTATTGATTTTAGACACTCGTCTGTGTTCTTTCGACACTCGTCCGTGTTCGATCTCTTTTGCTTCAATACCCGTCCGTATTGATTTTAGACACTCGTCTGTGTTCTTTCGACACTCGTCCGTGTTCGATCTATTTTGCTTCAATACTAGTCTGTATTAATTTTAGACACTCGTCTGTGTTCTTTCAACACTCATCCATGTTCGATCTCTTTTGCTTCAATTCCCATCCGTATTGATTTTAGACACTCGCCTGTGTTCTTTCGACACTCATCTGTGTTCGATCTCTTTTGCTTCAATACTCGTCCGTTTTGATTTTAGACACTCGTCTTTGTTCTTTCGACACTCGTCCGTGTTCGATCTCTTTTGCTTCAATACCCGTCCGTATTGATTTTAGACACTCGTCTGTGTTCTTTCGACACTCGTCCGTGTTCGATCTCTCTTGCTTCAATACTCATCCGTATTGATTTTAGACACTTGTCTGTGTTCTTTCGACACTCGTCCGTGTTCGATCTCTTTTTCTTCAATACCCGTCCGTATTAATTTTAGACACTCGTCTATGTTCTTTTGACACTCGTCCGTGTTTGATCTCTTTTGCTTTAATATCCATCCGTATTGATTTTAGACACTCGTCTGTATTCTTTCGACACTCGTCGGTGTTCGATATCTTTTGCTTTAATACTAGTCCGTATTGATTTTAGACACTCGTCTGTGTTCTTTCAACACTCGTCCGTGTTCGATCTCTTTTGCTTCAATACCTGTCCGTATTGATTTTAGACACTCGTCTGTGTTCTTTAAACACTCGCCCATGTTCGATCTCTTTTGCTTCAATTCCCGTCCGTATTGATTTTAGACACTCGTCTGTGCTCTTTCGACACTCATCCGTGTTCAATCTCTTTTTCTTCAATACTCGTCCGTATTTATTTTAGACACTCGTCTTTGTTCTTTCGACACTCTTCCGTGTTCGATCTCTTTCCCTTCGATACCCGTCCGTATTGATTTTAGACACTTGTCTGTGTTCTTTCGAAACTCGTCCGTGTTCGATCTCTTTTGCTACAATATCCGTCCGTATTGATTTTAGACACTCGTCTTTGTTCTTTTAACACTCGTCTGTGTTCGATCTCTTTTGCTTCAATACCTGTCCTTATTGATTTTAGACACTCGTCTGTATTCTTTCGACACTCGTCCGTGTTCGATCTCTTTTGCTTTAATACACGTCCGTATTGATTTTAGACACTCGTCTGTGTTCTTTCGACACTCGTCCGTGTTCGATCTATTTTGCTTCAATACTAGTCTATATTAATTTTAGATACTCGTTTGTGTTCTTTCAACACTCATCCGTGTTGGATCTCTTTTGCTTCAATTCCCATCCGTATTGATTTTAGACACTCGCCTGTGTTCTTTCGACACTCATCTGTGTTCGATCTCTTTTGCTTCAATACTCGTCCGTTTTGATTTTAGACACTCGTCTTTGTTCTTTCGACACTCGTCCGTGTTCGATCTCTTTTGCTTCAATACCCGTCCGTATTGATTTTAGACACTCGTCTGTGTTCTTTCGACACTCGTCCGTGTTCGATCTCTTTTGCTTCAATTCCTGTCCGCATTGATTTTAGACACTCGTCTGTATTCTTTTGACACTCGTCCGTGTTCGATCTCTTTCGCTTCAATACTTCTCCGTATTTATTTTAGACACTCGTCTTTGTTCTTTCGACACTCGTCCGTGTTCGATCTCTTTTGCTTCAATACCTGTCCGTATTGATTTTAGACACTCGTCTGTGTTCTTTCGACACTCGTCCGTGTTCGATCTCTTTTGCTTCAATATCCGTCCGAATTGATTTTAGACACTCGTCTTTGTTCTTTCGACACTCGTCCGTGTTCGATCTCTTTTGCTTCAATATCCGTCCGTATTAATTTTAGATACTCGTCTGTGTTCTTCCGACACTCGTCCGTGTCCGATCTCTTTTGCTTCAATACTCGTCCGTATTGATTTTAGAAACTCGTCTAAGTTCGTTCGACACTCGTCCGTGTTCGATCTCTTTCCCTTCGATACCCGTCCGTATTGATTTTAGACACTCGTCTTTGTTCTTTCGACACTCGTCCGTGTTCGATCTCTTTTCCTTCGATACCCGTCCGTATTGATTTTAGACACTCGTCTGTGTTCTTTCGACACTCATCCGTGTTCGATCTCTTTTCCTTCAATACTCGTCCGTATTTATTTTAGACACTCGCCTTTGTTCTTTCGACACTCGTCCGTGTTCGATCTCTTTTCCTTCGATACCCGTCCGTATTAATTTTAGACACTTGTCTGTGTTCTTTCGAAACTCGTCCGTGTTCGATCTCTTTTGCTACAATATCCGTCCGTATTGATTTTAGACACTCGTCTTTGTTCTTTTGACACTCGTCTGTGTTCGGTCTCATTTGCTTCAATACCTGTCCTTATTGATTTTAGACACTCGTCTGTATTCTTTTGACACTCGTCCGTGTTCGATCTCTTTTCCTTCGATACCCGTCCGTATTGATTTTAGACACTTGTCTGTGTTCTTTCGAAACTCGTCCGTGTTCGATCTCTTTTGCTACAATATCCGTCCGTATTGATTTTAGACACTCGTCTTTGTTCTTTTGACACTCGTCTGTGTTCGATCTCTTTTGCTTCAATACCTGTCCTTATTGATTTTAGACACTCGTCTGTATTCTTTTGACACTCGTCCGTGTTCGATCTCTTTTCCTTCGATACCCGTCCGTATTGATTTTAGACACTTGTCTGTGTTCTTTCGAAACTCGTCCGTGTTCGATCTCTTTTGCTACAATATCCGTCCGTATTGATTTTAGACACTCGTCTTTGTTCTTTTGACACTCGTCTGTGTTCGATCTCTTTTGCTTCAATACCTGTCGTTATTGATTTTAGACACTCGTCTGTATTCTTTCGACACTCATCCGTGTTCGATCTCTTTTGCTCAATACACGTCCGTATTGATTTTAGACACTCGTCTGTGTTCTTTCGACACTCGTCCGTGTTCGATCTATTTTGCTTCAATACTAGTCTGTATTAATTTTAGACACTCGTCTGTGTTCTTTCAACACTCATCCGTGTTCGATCTCTTTTGCTACAATATCCGTCCGTATTGATTTTAGACACTCGTCTTTGTTCTTTTAACACTCGTCTGTGTTCGATCTCTTTTGCTTCAATACCTGTCCTTATTGATTTTAGACACTCGTCTATATTCTTTCGACACTCGTCCGTGTTCGATCTCTTTTGCTTCAATACACGTCCGTATTGATTTTAGACACTCGTCTGTGTTCTTTCGACACTCGTCCGTGTTCGATCTGTTTTGCTTCAATACTAGTCTATATTAATTTTAGATACTCGTCTGTGTTCTTTCAACACTCATC
Organism: Lathyrus tuberosus; assembly: GCA_022829125.1. Lineage (NCBI taxonomy): Eukaryota > Viridiplantae > Streptophyta > Magnoliopsida > Fabales > Fabaceae > Lathyrus > Lathyrus tuberosus. The sequence goes on from JALAZF010000038.1 coordinate 14,101,091, forward strand.
CGTGTTTGATCTCTTTTCCTTCAATACTCGTCCGTATTTATTTTAGACACTCGCCTTTGTTCTTTCGACACTCGTCCGTGTTCGATCTCTTTTCCTTCGATACCCGTCCGTATTAATTTTAGACACTTGTCTGTGTTCTTTCGAAACTCGTCCGTGTTCGATCTCTTTTGCTACAATATCCGTCCGTATTGATTTTAGACACTCGTCTTTGTTCTTTTGACACTCGTCTGTGTTCGATCTCATTTGCTTCAATACCTGTCCTTATTGATTTTAGACACTCGTCTGTATTCTTTTGACACTCGTCCGTGTTCGATCTCTTTTCCTTCGATACCCGTCCGTATTGATTTTAGACACTTGTCTGTGTTCTTTTGAAACTCGTCCGTGTTCGATCTCTTTTGCTACAATATCCGTCCGTATTGATTTTAGACACTCGTCTTTGTTCTTTTGACACTCGTCTGTGTTCGATCTCTTTTGCTTCAATACCTGTCCTTATTGATTTTAGACACTCGTCTGTATTCTTTTGACACTCGTCCGTGTTCGATCTCTTTTCCTTCGATACCCGTCCGTATTGATTTTAGACACTTGTCTGTGTTCTTTCGAAACTCGTCCGTGTTCGATCTCTTTTGCTACAATATCCGTCCGTATTGATTTTAGACACTCGTCTTTGTTCTTTTGACACTCGTCTGTGTTCGATCTCTTTTGCTTCAATACCTGTCGTTATTGATTTTAGACACTCGTCTGTATTCTTTCGACACTCGTCCGTGTTCGATCTCTTTTGCTTCAATACACGTCCGTATTGATTTTAGACACTCGTCTATGTTCTTTCGACACTCGTCCGTGTTCGATCTATTTTGCTTCAATACTAGTCTGTATTAATTTTAGACACTCGTCTGTGTTCTTTCAACACTCATCCGTGTTCGATCTCTTTTGCTACAATATCCGTCCGTATTGATTTTAGACACTCGTCTTTGTTCTTTTAACACTCGTCTGTGTTCGATCTCTTTTGCTTCAATACCTGTCCTTATTGATTTTAGACACTCGTCTGTATTCTTTCGACACTCGTCCGTGTTCGATCTCTTTTGCTTCAATACACGTCCGTATTGATTTTAGACACTCGTCTGTGTTCTTTCGACACTCGTCCGTGTTCGATCTATTTTGCTTCAATATTAGTCTATATTAATTTTAGATACTCGTCTGTGTTCTTTCAACACTCATCCGTGTTGGATCTCTTTTGCTTCAATTCCCATCCGTATTGATTTTAGACACTCGCCTGTGTTCTTTCGACACTCATCTGTGTTCGATCTCTTTTGCTTCAATACTCGTCCGTTTTGATTTTAGACACTCGTCTTTGTTCTTTCGACACTCGTCCGTGTTCGATCTCTTTTGCTTCAATACCCGTCCGTATTGATTTTAGACACTCGTCTGTGTTCTTTCGACACTCGTCCGTGTTCGATCTCTTTTGCTTCAATTCCCGTCTGCATTGATTTTAGACACTCGTCTGTATTCTTTTGACACTCGTCCGTGTTCGATTTCTTTCGCTTCAATACTTCTCCGTATTTATTTTAGACACTCGTCTTTGTTCTTTCGACACTCGTCCGTGTTCGATCTCTTTTGCTTCAATACCTGTCCGTATTGATTTTAGACACTCGTCTGTGTTCTTTCGACACTCGTCCGTGTTCGATCTCTTTTGCTTCAATATCCGTCCGAATTGATTTTAGACACTCGTCTTTGTTCTTTCGACACTCGTCCGTGTTCGATCTCTTTTGCTTCAATATCCGTCCGTATTAATTTTAGATACTCGTCTATGTTCTTCCGACACTCGTCCGTGTCCGATCTCTTTTGCTTCAATACTCGTCCGTATTGATTTTAGAAACTCGTCTAAGTTCGTTCGACACTCGTCCGTGTTCGATCTCTTTCCCTTCGATACCCGTCCGTATTGATTTTAGACACTCGTCTTTGTTCTTTCGACACTCGTCCGTGTTCGATCTCTTTTCCTTCGATACCCGTCCGTATTGATTTTAGACACTCGTCTGTGTTCTTTCGACACTTATCCGTGTTCGATCTCTTTTCCTTCAATACTCGTCCGTATTTATTTTAGACACTCGCCTTTGTTCTTTCGACACTCGTCCGTGTTCGATCTCTTTTCCTTCGATACCCGTCCGTATTGATTTTAGACACTTGTCTGTGTTCTTTCGAAACTCGTCCGTGTTCGATCTCTTTTGCTACAATATCCGTCCGTATTGATTTTAGACACTCGTCTTTGTTCTTTTGACACTCGTCTGTGTTCGATCTCTTTTGCTTCAATACCTGTCCTTATTGATTTTAGACACTCGTCTGTATTCTTTTGACACTCGTCTGTGTTCGATCTCTTTTCCTTCGATACCCGTCCGTATTGATTTTAGACACTTGTCTGTGTTCTTTCGAAACTCGTCCGTGTTCGATCTCTTTTGCTACAATATCCGTCCGTATTGATTTTAGACACTCGTCTTTGTTCTTTTGACACTCGTCTGTGTTCGATCTCTTTTGCTTCAATACCTGTCGTTATTGATTTTAGACACTCGTCTGTATTCTTTCGACACTCGTCCGTGTTCGATCTCTTTTGCTTCAATACACGTCCGTATTGATTTTAGACACTCGTCTGTGTTCTTTCGACACTCGTCCGTGTTCGATCTATTTTGCTTCAATACTAGTCTGTATTAATTTTAGACACTCGTCTGTGTTCTTTCAGCACTCATCCGTGTTCGATCTCTTTTGCTTCAATTCCCATCCGTATTGATTTTAGACACTCGCCTTTCTTCTTTCGAAACTCATCCGTGTTCGATCTCTTTTGCTTCAATTCCCATCCGTATTGATTTTAGACACTCGCCTTTCTTCTTTCGAAACTCATCCGTGTTCGATCTCTTTTGCTTCAATACTCGTCCGTTTTGATTTTAGACACTCGTCTTTGTTCTTTCGACACTCGTCCGTGTTCGATCTCTTTTGCTTCAATACCCGTCCGTATTTATTTTAGACACTCGTCTTTGTTCTTTCGACACTCGTCCGTGTTCGATCTCTTTTGCTTCAATACCCGTCCGTATTGATTTTAGACACTCGTCTGTGTTCTTTCGACACTCGTCCGTGTTCGATCTCTTTTGCTTCAATATCCGTCCGAATTGATTTTAGACACTCGTCTTTGTTCTTTCGACACTCGTCCGTGTTCGATCTTTTTTGCTTTAATATCCGTCCGTATTAATTTTAGACACTCGTCTGTGTTCTTTTGACACTCGTCCGTGTCCGATCTCTTTTGCTTCAATACTCGTTCGTATTGATTTTAGAAACTCGTCTAAATTCGTTCGACACTCGTCCATCTTCGATCTTTGTAGCTTCAATACACGTCCGTATTGATTATAGACACTCGTCTGTGTTCTTTCGACATTCGTCTGTGTTCGATCTCTTTTGCTTCTATACCCGTCTGTATTGATTTTAGACACTCGTCTGTGTTCTTTCGACACTCGTCCGTGTTCGATCTCTCTTGCTTCAATACTCATCCGTATTGATTTTAGACACTCCTCTATGTTCTTTTGACACTCGTCCGTGTTTGATCTCTTTTGCTTCAAAATCCATCCGTATTGATTTTAGACACTCGTCTGTATTCTTTCGACACTCGTCGGTGTTCGATATCTTTTGCTTTAATACTAGTCCGTATTGATTTTAGACACTCGTGTGTGTTCTTTCAACACTCGTCCGTGTTCGATCTCTTTTGCTTCAATACCTGTCCGTATTGATTTTAGACACTCGTCTGTGTTCTTTCAACACTCGGCCATGTTCGATCTCTTTTGCTTCAATTCTCGTCCGTATTGATTTTAGACACTCGTCTGTGTTCTTTCGACACTCATCCGTGTTTGATCTCTTTTCCTTCAATACTCGTCCGTATTTATTTTAGACACTCGCCTTTGTTCTTTCGACACTTGTCCGTGTTCGATCTCTTTTCCTTCGATACCCGTCCGTATTGATTTTAGACACTTGTCTGTGTTCTTTCGAAACTCGTCCGTGTTCGATCTCTTTTGCTACAATATCCGTCCGTATTGATTTTAGACACTCGTCTTTGTTCTTTTGACACTCGTCTGTGTTCGATCTCTTTTGCTTCAATACCTGTCCTTATTGATTTTAGACACTCGTCTGTATTCTTTAGACACTCGTCCGTGTTCGATCTCTTTTGCTTCAATACACGTCCGTATTGATTTTAGACACTCGTCTGTGTTCTTTCGACACTCGTCCGTGTTCGATCTATTTTGCTTCAATACTAGTCTGTATTAATTTTAGACACTCGTCTGTGTTCTTTCAGCACTCATCCATGTTCGATCTCTTTTGCTTCAATTCCCATCCGTATTGATTTTAGACACTCGCCTTTGTTCTTTCGACACTCATCCGTGTTCGATCTCTTTTGCTTCAATACTCGTCCGTTTTGATTTTAGACACTCGTCTTTGTTCTTTCGACACTCGTCCGTGTTCGATCTCTTTTGCTTCAATACCCGTCCGTATTGATTTTAGACACTCGTCTGTGTTCTTTCGACACTCGTCCGTGTTCGACCTCTTTTGCTTCAATTCCCGTCCGCATTGATTTTAGACACTCGTCTGTATTCTTTCGACACTCGTCCGTGTTCGATCTCTTTTGCTTCAATACTCGTCCGTATTTATTTTAGACACTCGTCTTTGTTCTTTCGACACTCGTCCGTGTTCGATCTCTTTTGCTTCAATACCCGTCCGTATTGATTTTAGACACTCGTCTGTGTTCTTTCGACACTCGTCCGTGTTCGATCTCTTTTGCTTCAATATCCGTCCGAATTGATTTTAGACACTCGTCTTTGTTCTTTCGACACTCGTCCGTGTTCGATCTCTTTTGCTTCAATATCCGTCCGTATTAATTTTAGATACTCGTCTGTGTTCTTCCGACACTCGTCCGTGTCCGATCTCTTTTGCTTCAATACTCGTCCGTATTGATTTTAGAAACTCGTCTAAGTTCGTTCGACACTCGTCCGTGTTCGATCTCTTTCCCTTCGATACCCGTCCGTATTGATTTTAGACACTCGTCTTTGTTCTTTCGACACTCGTCCGTGTTCGATCTCTTTTCCTTCGATACCCGTCCGTATTGATTTTAGACACTCGTCTGTGTTCTTTCGACACTCATCCGTGTTCGATCTCTTTTCCTTCCATACTCGTCCGTATTTATTTTAGACACTCGCCTTTGTTCTTTCGACACTCGTCCGTGTTCGATCTCTTTTCCTTCGATACCCGTCCGTATTAATTTTAGACACTTGTCTGTGTTCTTTCGAAACTCGTCCGTGTTCGATCTCTTTTGCTACAATATCCGTCCGTATTGATTTTAGACACTCGTCTTTGTTCTTTTGACACTCGTCTGTGTTCGGTCTCATTTGCTTCAATACCTGTCCTTATTGATTTTAGACACTCGTCTGTATTCTTTTGACACTCGTCCGTGTTCGATCTCTTTTCCTTCGATACCCGTCCGTATTGATTTTAGACACTTGTCTGTGTTCTTTCGAAACTCGTCCGTGTTCGATCTCTTTTGCTACAATATCCGTCCGTATTGATTTTAGACACTCGTCTTTGTTCTTTTGACACTCGTCTGTGTTCGATCTCTTTTGCTTCAATACCTGTCCTTATTGATTTTAGACACTCGTCTGTATTCTTTTGACACTCGTCCGTGTTCGATCTCTTTTCCTTCGATACCCGTCCGTATTGATTTTAGACACTTGTCTGTGTTCTTTCGAAACTCGTCCGTGTTCGATCTCTTTTGCTACAATATCCGTCCGTATTGATTTTAGACACTCGTCTTTGTTCTTTTGACACTCGTCTTTGTTCGATCTCTTTTGCTTCAATACCTGTCGTTATTGATTTTAGACACTCGTCTGTATTCTTTCGACACTCGTCCGTGTTCGATCTCTTTTGCTCAATACACGTCCGTATTGATTTTAGACACTCGTCTGTGTTCTTTCGACACTCGTCCGTGTTCGATCTATTTTGCTTCAATACTAGTCTGTATTAATTTTAGACACTCGTCTGTGTTCTTTCAACACTCATCCGTGTTCGATCTCTTTTGCTACAATATCCGTCCGTATTGATTTTAGACACTCGTCTTTGTTCTTTTAACACTCGTCTGTGTTCGATCTCTTTTGCTTCAATACCTGTCCTTATTGATTTTAGACACTCGTCTGTATTCTTTCGACACTCGTCCGTGTTCGATCTCTTTTGCTTCAATACACGTCCGTATTGATTTTAGACACTCGTCTGTGTTCTTTCGACACTCGTCCGTGTTCGATCTATTTTGCTTCAATACTAGTCTATATTAATTTTAGATACTCGTCTGTGTTCTTTCAACACTCATCCGTGTTCGATCTCTTTTCCTTCAATACTCGTCCGTATTTATTTTAGACACTCGCCTTTGTTCTTTCGACACTCGTCCGTGTTCGATCTCTTTTCCTTCGATACCCGTCCGTATTAATTTTAGACACTTGTCTGTGTTCTTTCGAAACTCGTCCGTGTTCGATCTCTTTTGCTACAATATCCGTCCGTATTGATTTTAGACACTCGTCTTTGTTCTTTTGACACTCGTCTGTGTTCGATCTCATTTGCTTCAATACCTGTCCTTATTGATTTTAGACACTCGTCTGTATTCTTTTGACACTCGTCCGTGTTCGATCTCTTTTCCTTCGATACCCGTCCGTATTGATTTTAGACACTTGTCTGTGTTCTTTCGAAACTCGTCCGTGTTCGATCTCTTTTGCTACAATATCCGTCCGTATTGATTTTAGACACTCGTCTTTGTTCTTTTGACACTCGTCTGTGTTCGATCTCTTTTGCTTCAATACCTGTCCTTATTGATTTTAGACACTCGTCTGTATTCTTTTGACACTCGTCCGTGTTCGATCTCTTTTCCTTCGATACCCGTCCGTATTGATTTTAGACACTTGTCTGTGTTCTTTCGAAACTCGTCCGTGTTCGATCTCTTTTGCTACAATATCCGTCCGTATTGATTTTAGACACTCGTCTTTGTTCTTTTGACACTCGTCTGTGTTCGATCTCTTTTGCTTCAATACCTGTCGTTATTGATTTTAGACACTCGTCTGTATTCTTTCGACACTCGTCCGTGTTCGATCTCTTTTGCTTCAATACACGTCCGTATTGATTTTAGACACTCGTCTATGTTCTTTCGACACTCGTCCGTGTTCGATCTATTTTGCTTCAATACTAGTCTGTATTAATTTTAGACACTCGTCTGTGTTCTTTCAACACTCATCCGTGTTCGATCTCTTTTGCTACAATATCCGTCCGTATTGATTTTAGACACTCGTCTTTGTTCTTATAACACTCGTCTGTGTTCGATCTCTTTTGCTTCAATACCTGTCCTTATTGATTTTAGACACTCGTCTGTATTCTTTCGACACTCGTCCGTGTTCGATCTCTTTTGCTTCAATACACGTCCGTATTGATTTTAGACACTCGTCTGTGTTCTTTCGACACTCGTCCGTGTTCGATCTATTTTGCTTCAATATTAGTCTATATTAATTTTAGATACTCGTCTGTGTTGTTTCAACACTCATCCGTGTTGGATCTCTTTTGCTTCAATTCCCATCCGTATTGATTTTAGACACTCGCCTGTGTTCTTTCGACACTCATCTGTGTTCGATCTCTTTTGCTTCAATACTCGTCCGTTTTGATTTTAGACACTCGTCTTTGTTCTTTCGACACTCGTCCGTGTTCGATCTCTTTTGCTTCAATACCCGTCCGTATTGATTTTAGACACTCGTCTGTGTTCTTTCGACACTCGTCCGTGTTCGATCTCTTTTGCTTCAATTCCCGTCTGCATTGATTTTAGACACTCGTCTGTATTCTTTTGACACTCGTCCGTGTTCGATTTCTTTCGCTTCAATACTTCTCCGTATTTATTTTAGACACTCGTCTTTGTTCTTTCGACACTCGTCCGTGTTCGATCTCTTTTGCTTCAATACCTGTCCGTATTGATTTTAGACACTCGTCTGTGTTCTTTCGACACTCGTCCGTGTTCGATCTCTTTTGCTTCAATATCCGTCCGTATTAATTTTAGATACTCGTCTATGTTCTTCCGACACTCGTCCGTGTCCGATCTCTTTTGCTTCAATACTCGTCCGTATTGATTTTAGAAACTCGTCTAAGTTCGTTCGACACTCGTCCGTGTTCGATCTCTTTCCCTTCGATACCCGTCCGTATTGATTTTAGACACTCGTCTTTGTTCTTTCGACACTCGTCCGTGTTCGATCTCTTTTCCTTCGATACCCGTCCGTATTGATTTTAGACACTCGTCTGTGTTCTTTCGACACTTATCCGTGTTCGATCTCTTTTCCTTCAATACTCGTCCGTATTTATTTTAGACACTCGCCTTTGTTCTTTCGACACTCGTCCGTGTTCGATCTCTTTTCCTTCGATACCCGTCCGTATTGATTTTAGACACTTGTCTGTGTTCTTTCGAAACTCGTCCGTGTTCGATCTCTTTTGCTACAATATCCGTCCGTATTGATTTTAGACACTCGTCTTTGTTCTTTTGACACTCGTCTGTGTTCGATCTCTTTTGCTTCAATACCTGTCCTTATTGATTTTAGACACTCGTCTGTATTCTTTTGACACTCGTCCGTGTTCGATCTCTTTTCCTTCGATACCCGTCCGTATTGATTTTAGACACTTGTCTGTGTTCTTTCGAAACTCGTCCGTGTTCGATCTCTTTTGCTACAATATCCGTCCGTATTGATTTTAGACACTCGTCTTTGTTCTTTTGACACTCGTCTGTGTTCGATCTCTTTTGCTTCAATACCTGTCGTTATTGATTTTAGACACTCGTCTGTATTCTTTCGACACTCGTCCGTGTTCGATCTCTTTTGCTTCAATACACGTCCGTATTGATTTTAGACACTCGTCTGTGTTCTTTCGACACTCGTCCGTGTTCGATCTATTTTGCTTCAATACTAGTCTGTATTAATTTTAGACACTCGTCTGTGTTCTTTCAGCACTCATCCGTGTTCGATCTCTTTTGCTTCAATTCCCATCCGTATTGATTTTAGACACTCGCCTTTCTTCTTTCGAAACTCATCCGTGTTCGATCTCTTTTGCTTCAATACTCGTCCGTTTTGATTTTAGACACTCGTCTTTGTTCTTTCGACACTCGTCCGTGTTCGATCTCTTTTGCTTCAATACCCGTCCGTATTGATTTTAGACACTCGTCTGTATTCTTTCGACACTCGTCCGTGTTCGACCTCTTTTGCTTCAATTCCCGTCCACATTGATTTTAGACACTCGTCTGTATTCTTTCGACACTCGTCCGTGTTCAATCTCTTTTGCTTCAATACTCGTCCGTATTTATTTTAGACACTCGTCTTTGTTCTTTCGACACTCGTCCGTGTTCGATCTCTTTTGCTTCATTACCCGTCCGTATTGATTTTAGACACTCGTCTGTGTTCTTTCGACACTCGTCCGTGTTCGATCTCTTTTGCTTCAATATCCGTCCGAATTGATTTTAGACACTCGTCTTTGTTCTTTCGACACTCGTCCGTGTTCGATCTTTTTTGCTTTAATATCCGTCCGTATTAATTTTAGACACTCGTCTGTGTTCTTTTGACACTCGTCCGTGTCCGATCTCTTTTGCTTCAATACTCGTTCGTATTGATTTTAGAAACTCGTCTAAATTCGTTCGACACTCGTCCATCTTCGATCTTTGTAGCTTCAATACACGTCCGTATTGATTATAGACACTCGTCTGTGTTCTTTCGACATTCGTCTGTGTTCGATCTCTTTTGCTTCTATACCCGTCTGTATTGATTTTAGACACTCGTCTGTGTTCTTTCGACACTCGTCCGTGTTCGATCTCTCTTGCTTCAATACTCATCCGTATTGATTTTAGACACTCCTCTATGTTCTTTTGACACTCGTCCGTGTTTGATCTCTTTTGCTTCAAAATCCATCCGTATTGATTTTAGACACTCGTCTGTATTCTTTCGACACTCGTCGGTGTTCGATATCTTTTGCTTTAATACTAGTCCGTATTGATTTTAGACACTCGTGTGTGTTCTTTCAACACTCGTCCGTGTTCGATCTCTTTTGCTTCAATACCTGTCCGTATTGATTTTAGACACTCGTCTGTGTTCTTTCAACACTCGGCCATGTTCGATCTCTTTTGCTTCAATTCTCGTCCGTATTGATTTTAGACACTCGTCTGTGTTCTTTCGACACTCATCCGTGTTTGATCTCTTTTCCTTCAATACTCGTCCGTATTTATTTTAGACACTCGCCTTTGTTCTTTCGACACTTGTCCGTGTTCGATCTCTTTTCCTTCGATACCCGTCCGTATTGATTTTAGACACTCGTCTTTGTTCTTTCGACACTCGTCCGTGTTCGATCTTTTTTGCTTTAATATCCGTCCGTATTAATTTTAGACACTCGTCTGTGTTCTTTTGACACTCGTCCGTGTCCGATCTCTTTTGCTTCAATACTCGTTCGTATTGATTTTAGAAACTCGTCTAAATTCGTTCGACACTCGTCCATCTTCGATCTTTGTAGCTTCAATACACGTCCGTATTGATTATAGACACTCGTCTGTGTTCTTTCGACATTCGTCTGTGTTCGATCTCTTTTGCTTCTATACCCGTCTGTATTGATTTTAGACACTCGTCTGTGTTCTTTCGACACTCGTCCGTGTTCGATCTCTCTTGCTTCAATACTCATCCGTATTGATTTTAGACACTCCTCTATGTTCTTTTGACACTCGTCCGTGTTTGATCTCTTTTGCTTCAAAATCCATCCGTATTGATTTTAGACACTCGTCTGTATTCTTTCGACACTCGTCGGTGTTCGATATCTTTTGCTTTAATACTAGTCCGTATTGATTTTAGACACTCGTGTGTGTTCTTTCAACACTCGTCCGTGTTCGATCTCTTTTGCTTCAATACCTGTCCGTATTGATTTTAGACACTCGTCTGTGTTCTTTCAACACTCGGCCATGTTCGATCTCTTTTGCTTCAATTCTCGTCCGAATTGATTTTAGACACTCGTCTGTGTTCTTTCGACACTCATCCGTGTTTGATCTCTTTTCCTTCAATACTCGTCCGTATTTATTTTAGACACTCGCCTTTGTTCTTTCGACACTTGTCCGTGTTCGATCTCTTTTCCTTCGATACCCGTCCGTATTGATTTTAGACACTTGTCTGTGTTCTTTCGAAACTCGTCCGTGTTCGATCTCTTTTGCTACAATATCCGTCCGTATTGATTTTAGACACTCGTCTTTGTTCTTTTGACACTCGTCTGTGTTCGATCTCTTTTGCTTCAATACCTGTCCTTATTGATTTTAGACACTCGTCTGTATTCTTTAGACACTCGTCCGTGTTCGATCTCTTTTGCTTCAATACACGTCCGTATTGATTTTAGACACTCGTCTGTGTTCTTTCGACACTCGTCCGTGTTCGATCTATTTTGCTTCAATACTAGTCTGTATTAATTTTAGACACTCGTCTGTGTTCTTTCAGCACTCATCCATGTTCGATCTCTTTTGCTTCAATTCCCATCCGTATTGATTTTAGACACTCGCCTTTGTTCTTTCGACACTCATCCGTGTTCGATCTCTTTTGCTTCAATACTCGTCCGTTTTGATTTTAGACACTCGTCTTTGTTCTTTCGACACTCGTCCGTGTTCGATCTCTTTTGCTTCAATACCCGTCCGTATTGATTTTAGACACTCGTCTGTGTTCTTTCGACACTCGTCCGTGTTCGACCTCTTTTGCTTCAATTCCCGTCCGCATTGATTTTAGACACTCGTCTGTATTCTTTCGACACTCGTCCGTGTTCGATCTCTTTTGCTTCAATACTCGTCCGTATTTATTTTAGACACTCGTCTTTGTTCTTTCGACACTCGTCCGTGTTCGATCTCTTTTGCTTCAATACCCGTCCGTATTGATTTTAGACACTCGTCTGTGTTCTTTCGACACTCGTCCGTGTTCGATCTCTTTTGCTTCAATATCCGTCCGTATTGATTTTAGACACTCGTCTGTGTTCTTTCGACACTCGTCCGTGTTCGATCTCTTTTGCTACAATATCCGTCCGTATTGATTTTAGATACTCGTCTTTGTTCTTTTGACACTCGTCTGTGTTCGATCTCTTTTGCTTCAATACCTGTCGTTATTGATTTTAGACACTCGTCTGTATTCTTTCGACACTCATCCGTGTTCGATCTCTTTTGCTTCAATACACGTCCGTATTGATTTTAGACACTCGTCTGTGTTCTTTCGACACTCGTCAGTGTTCGATCTATTTTGCTTCAATACTAGTCTGTATTAATTTTAGACACTCGTCTGTGTTCTTTCAACACTCATCCGTGTTCGATCTCTTTTGCTACAATATCCGTCCGTATTGATTTTAGACACTCGTCTTTGTTCTTTTGACACTCGTCTGTGTTCGATCTCTTTTGCTTCAATACCTGTCCTTATTGATTTTAGACACTCGTCTGTATTCTTTTGACACTCGTCCGTGTTCGATCTCTTTTCCTTCGATACCCGTCCGTATTGATTTTAGACAATTGTCTGTGTTCTTTCGAAACTCGTCCGTGTTCGATCTCTTTTGCTACAATATCCGTCCGTATTGATTTTAGACACTCGTCTTTGTTCTTTTGACACTCGTCTGTGTTCGATCTCTTTTGCTTCAATACCTGTCGTTATTGATTTTAGACACTCGTCTGTATTCTTTCGACACTCGTCCGTGTTCGATCTCTTTTGCTTCAATACACGTCCGTATTGATTTTAGACACTCGTCTATGTTCTTTCGACACTCGTCCGTGTTCGATCTATTTTGCTTCAATACTAGTCTGTATTAATTTTAGACACTCGTCTGTGTTCTTTCAACACTCATCCGTGTTCGATCTCTTTTGCTACAATATCCGTCCGTATTGATTTTAGACACTCGTCTTTGTTCTTTTAACACTCGTCTGTGTTCGATCTCTTTTGCTTCAATACCTGTCCTTATTGATTTTAGACACTCGTCTGTATTCTTTCGACACTCGTCCGTGTTCGATCTCTTTTGCTTCAATACACGTCCGTATTGATTTTAGACACTCGTCTGTGTTCTTTCGACACTCGTCCGTGTTCGATCTATTTTGCTTCAATATTAGTCTATATTAATTTTAGATACTCGTCTGTGTTGTTTCAACACTCATCCGTGTTGGATCTCTTTTGCTTCAATTCCCATCCGTATTGATTTTAGACACTCGCCTGTGTTCTTTCGACACTCATCTGTGTTCGATCTCTTTTGCTTCAATACTCGTCCGTTTTGATTTTAGACACTCGTCTTTGTTCTTTCGACACTCGTCCGTGTTCGATCTCTTTTGCTTCAATACCCGTCCGTATTGATTTTAGACACTCGTCTGTGTTCTTTCGACACTCGTCCGTGTTCGATCTCTTTTGCTTCAATTCCCGTCTGCATTGATTTTAGACACTCGTCTGTATTCTTTTGACACTCGTCCGTGTTCGATTTCTTTCGCTTCAATACTTCTCCGTATTTATTTTAGACACTCGTCTTTGTTCTTTCGACACTCGTCCGTGTTCGATCTCTTTTGCTTCAATACCTGTCCGTATTGATTTTAGACACTCGTCTGTGTTCTTTCGACACTCGTCCGTGTTCGATCTCTTTTGCTTCAATATCCGTCCGTATTAATTTTAGATACTCGTCTATGTTCTTCCGACACTCGTCCGTGTCCGATCTCTTTTGCTTCAATACTCGTCCGTATTGATTTTAGAAACTCGTCTAAGTTCGTTCGACACTCGTCCGTGTTCGATCTCTTTCCCTTCGATACCCGTCCGTATTGATTTTAGACACTCGTCTTTGTTCTTTCGACACTCGTCCGTGTTCGATCTCTTTTCCTTCGATACCCGTCCGTATTGATTTTAGACACTCGTCTGTGTTCTTTCGACACTTATCCGTGTTCGATCTCTTTTCCTTCAATACTCGTCCGTATTTATTTTAGACACTCGCCTTTGTTCTTTCGACACTCGTCCGTGTTCGATCTCTTTTCCTTCGATACCCGTCCGTATTGATTTTAGACACTTGTCTGTGTTCTTTCGAAACTCGTCCGTGTTCGATCTCTTTTGCTACAATATCCGTCCGTATTGATTTTAGACACTCGTCTTTGTTCTTTTGACACTCGTCTGTGTTCGATCTCTTTTGCTTCAATACCTGTCCTTATTGATTTTAGACACTCGTCTGTATTCTTTTGACACTCGTCCGTGTTCGATCTCTTTTCCTTCGATACCCGTCCGTATTGATTTTAGACACTTGTCTGTGTTCTTTCGAAACTCGTCCGTGTTCGATCTCTTTTGCTACAATATCCGTCCGTATTGATTTTAGACACTCGTCTTTGTTCTTTTGACACTCGTCTGTGTTCGATCTCTTTTGCTTCAATACCTGTCGTTATTGATTTTAGACACTCGTCTGTATTCTTTCGACACTCGTCCGTGTTCGATCTCTTTTGCTTCAATACACGTCCGTATTGATTTTAGACACTCGTCTGTGTTCTTTCGACACTCGTCCGTGTTCGATCTATTTTGCTTCAATACTAGTCTGTATTAATTTTAGACACTCGTCTGTGTTCTTTCAGCACTCATCCGTGTTCGATCTCTTTTGCTTCAATTCCCATCCGTATTGATTTTAGGCACTCGCCTTTCTTCTTTCGAAACTCATCCGTGTTCGATCTCTTTTGCTTCAATACTCGTCCGTTTTGATTTTAGACACTCGTCTTTGTTCTTTCGACACTCGTCCGTGTTCGATCTCTTTTGCTTCAATACCCGTCCGTATTGATTTTAGACACTCGTCTGTATTCTTTCGACACTCGTCCGTGTTCGACCTCTTTTGCTTCAATTCCCGTCCACATTGATTTTAGACACTCGTCTGTATTCTTTCGACACTCGTCCGTGTTCAATCTCTTTTGCTTCAATACTCGTCCGTATTTATTTTAGACACTCGTCTTTGTTCTTTCGACACTCGTCCGTGTTCGATCTCTTTTGCTTCATTACCCGTCCGTATTGATTTTAGACACTCGTCTGTGTTCTTTCGACACTCGTCCGTGTTCGATCTCTTTTGCTTCAATATCCGTCCGAATTGATTTTAGACACTCGTCTTTGTTCTTTCGACACTCGTCCGTGTTCGATCTTTTTTGCTTTAATATCCGTCCGTATTAATTTTAGACACTCGTCTGTGTTCTTTTGACACTCGTCCGTGTCCGATCTCTTTTGCTTCAATACTCGTTCGTATTGATTTTAGAAACTCGTCTAAATTCGTTCGACACTCGTCCATCTTCGATCTTTGTAGCTTCAATACACGTCCGTATTGATTATAGACACTCGTCTGTGTTCTTTCGACATTCGTCTGTGTTCGATCTCTTTTGCTTCTATACCCGTCTGTATTGATTTTAGACACTCGTCTGTGTTCTTTCGACACTCGTCCGTGTTCGATCTCTCTTGCTTCAATACTCATCCGTATTGATTTTAGACACTCCTCTATGTTCTTTTGACACTCGTCCGTGTTTGATCTCTTTTGCTTCAAAATCCATCCGTATTGATTTTAGACACTCGTCTGTATTCTTTCGACACTCGTCGGTGTTCGATATCTTTTGCTTTAATACTAGTCCGTATTGATTTTAGACACTCGTGTGTGTTCTTTCAACACTCGTCCGTGTTCGATCTCTTTTGCTTCAATACCTGTCCGTATTGATTTTAGACACTCGTCTGTGTTCTTTCAACACTCGGCCATGTTCGATCTCTTTTGCTTCAATTCTCGTCCGTATTGATTTTAGACACTCGTCTGTGTTCTTTCGACACTCATCCGTGTTTGATCTCTTTTCCTTCAATACTCGTCCGTATTTATTTTAGACACTCGCCTTTGTTCTTTCGACACTTGTCCGTGTTCGATCTCTTTTCCTTCGATACCCGTCCGTATTGATTTTAGACACTCGTCTTTGTTCTTTCGACACTCGTCCGTGTTCGATCTTTTTTGCTTTAATATCCGTCCGTATTAATTTTAGACACTCGTCTGTGTTCTTTTGACACTCGTCCGTGTCCGATCTCTTTTGCTTCAATACTCGTTCGTATTGATTTTAGAAACTCGTCTAAATTCGTTCGACACTCGTCCATCTTCGATCTTTGTAGCTTCAATACACGTCCGTATTGATTATAGACACTCGTCTGTGTTCTTTCGACATTCGTCTGTGTTCGATCTCTTTTGCTTCTATACCCGTCTGTATTGATTTTAGACACTCGTCTGTGTTCTTTCGACACTCGTCCGTGTTCGATCTCTCTTGCTTCAATACTCATCCGTATTGATTTTAGACACTCCTCTATGTTCTTTTGACACTCGTCCGTGTTTGATCTCTTTTGCTTCAAAATCCATCCGTATTGATTTTAGACACTCGTCTGTATTCTTTCGACACTCGTCGGTGTTCGATATCTTTTGCTTTAATACTAGTCCGTATTGATTTTAGACACTCGTGTGTGTTCTTTCAACACTCGTCCGTGTTCGATCTCTTTTGCTTCAATACCTGTCCGTATTGATTTTAGACACTCGTCTGTGTTCTTTCAACACTCGGCCATGTTCGATCTCTTTTGCTTCAATTCTCGTCCGTATTGATTTTAGACACTCGTCTGTGTTCTTTCGACACTCATCCGTGTTTGATCTCTTTTCCTTCAATACTCGTCCGTATTTATTTTAGACACTCGCCTTTGTTCTTTCGACACTTGTCCGTGTTCGATCTCTTTTCCTTCGATACCCGTCCGTATTGATTTTAGACACTTGTCTGTGTTCTTTCGAAACTCGTCCGTGTTCGATCTCTTTTGCTACAATATCCGTCCGTATTGATTTTAGACACTCGTCTTTGTTCTTTTGACACTCGTCTGTGTTCGATCTCTTTTGCTTCAATACCTGTCCTTATTGATTTTAGACACTCGTCTGTATTCTTTAGACACTCGTCCGTGTTCGATCTCTTTTGCTTCAATACACGTCCGTATTGATTTTAGACACTCGTCTGTGTTCTTTCGACACTCGTCCGTGTTCGATCTATTTTGCTTCAATACTAGTCTGTATTAATTTTAGACACTCGTCTGTGTTCTTTCAGCACTCATCCATGTTCGATCTCTTTTGCTTCAATTCCCATCCGTATTGATTTTAGACACTCGCCTTTGTTCTTTCGACACTCATCCGTGTTCGATCTCTTTTGCTTCAATACTCGTCCGTTTTGATTTTAGACACTCGTCTTTGTTCTTTCGACACTCGTCCGTGTTCGATCTCTTTTGCTTCAATACCCGTCCGTATTGATTTTAGACACTCGTCTGTGTTCTTTCGACACTCGTCCGTGTTCGACCTCTTTTGCTTCAATTCCCGTCCGCATTGATTTTAGACACTCGTCTGTATTATTTCGACACTCGTCCGTGTTCGATCTCTTTTGCTTCAATACTCGTCCGTATTTATTTTAGACACTCGTCTTTGTTCTTTCGACACTCGTCCGTGTTCGATCTCTTTTGCTTCAATACCCGTCCGTATTGATTTTAGACACTCGTCTGTGTTCTTTCGACACTCGTCCGTGTTCGATCTCTTTTGCTTCAATATCCGTCCGTATTGATTTTAGACACTCGTCTGTGTTCTTTCGACACTCGTCCGTGTTCGATCTCTTTTGCTACAATATCCGTCCGTATTGATTTTAGACACTCGTCTTTGTTCTTTTGACACTCGTCTGTGTTCGATCTCTTTTGCTTCAATACCTGTCGTTATTGATTTTAGACACTCGTCTGTATTCTTTCGACACTCATCCGTGTTCGATCTCTTTTGCTTCAATACACGTCCGTATTGATTTTAGACACTCGTCTGTGTTCTTTCGACACTCGTCCGTGTTCGATCTATTTTGCTTCAATACTAGTCTGTATTAATTTTAGACACTCGTCTGTGTTCTTTCAACACTCATCCGTGTTCGATCTCTTTTGCTACAATATCCGTCCGTATTGATTTTAGACACTCGTATTTGTTCTTTTAACACTCGTCTGTGTTCGATCTCTTTTGCTTCAATACCTGTCCTTATTGATTTTAGACACTCGTCTGTATTCTTTCGACACTCGTCCGTGTTCGATCTCTTTTGCTTCAATACACGTCCGTATTGATTTTAGACACTCGTCTGTGTTCTTTCGACACCCGTCCGTGTTCGATCTATTTTGCTTCAATACTAGTCTATATTAATTTTAGATACTCGTCTGTGTTCTTTCAACACTCATCCGTGTTGGATCTCTTTTGCTTCAATTCCCATCCGTATTGATTTTAGACACTCGCCTGTGTTCTTTCGACACTCATCTGTGTTCGATCTCTTTTGCTTCAATACTCGTCCATTTTGATTTTAGACACTCGTCTTTGTTCTTTCGACACTCGTCCGTGTTCGATCTCTTTTGCTTCAATACCCGTCCGTATTGATTTTAGACACTCGTCTGTGTTCTTTCGACACTCGTCCGTGTTCGATCTCTTTTGCTTCAATTCCCGTCTGCATTGATTTTAGACACTCGTCTGTATTCTTTTGACACTCGTCCGTGTTCGATCTCTTTCGCTTCAATACTTCTCCGTATTTATTTTAGACACTCGTCTTTGTTCTTTCGACACTCGTCCGTGTTCGATCTCTTTTGCTTCAATACCTGTCCGTATTGATTTTAGACACTCGTCTGTGTTCTTTCGACACTCGTCCGTGTTCGATCTCTTTTGCTTCAATATCCGTCGGAATTGATTTTAGACACTCGTCTTTGTTCTTTCGACACTCGTCCGTGTTCGATCTCTTTTGCTTCAATATCCGTCCGTATTAATTTTAGATACTCGTCTATGTTCTTCCGACACTCGTCCGTGTCCGATCTCTTTTGCTTCAATACTCGTCCGTATTGATTTTAGAAACTCGTCTAAGTTCGTTCGACACTCGTCCGTGTTCGATCTCTTTCCCTTCGATACCCGTCCGTATTGATTTTAGACACTCGTCTTTGTTCTTTCGACACTCGTCCGTGTTCGATCTCTTTTCCTTCGATACCCGTCCGTATTGATTTTAGACACTCGTCTGTGTTCTTTCGACACTCATCCGTGTTCGATCTCTTTTCCTTCAATACTCGTCCGTATTTATTTTAGACACTCGCCTTTGTTCTTTCGACACTCGTCCGTGTTCGATCTCTTTTCCTTCGATACCCGTCCGTATTGATTTTAGACACTTGTCTGTGTTCTTTCGAAACTCGTCCGTGTTCGATCTCTTTTGCTACAATATCCGTCCGTATTGATTTTAGACACTCGTCTTTGTTCTTTTGACACTCGTCTGTGTTCGATCTCTTTTGCTTCAATACCTGTCCTTATTGATTTTAGACACTCGTCTGTATTCTTTTGACACTCGTCCGTGTTCGATCTCTTTTCCTTCGATACCCGTCCGTATTGATTTTAGACACTTGTCTGTGTTCTTTCGAAACTCGTCCGTGTTCGATCTCTTTTGCTACAATATCCGTCCGTATTGATTTTAGACACTCGTCTTTGTTCTTTTGACACTCGTCTGTGTTCGATCTCTTTTGCTTCAATACCTGTCGTTATTGATTTTAGACACTCGTCTGTATTCTTTCGACACTCGTCCGTGTTCGATCTCTTTTGCTTCAATACACGTCCGTATTGATTTTAGACACTCGTCTGTGTTCTTTCGACACTCGTCCGTGTTCGATCTATTTTGCTTCAATACTAGTCTGTATTAATTTTAGACACTCGTCTGTGTTCTTTCAGCACTCATCCGTGTTCGATCTCTTTTGCTTCAATTCCCATCCGTATTGATTTTAGACACTCGCCTTTCTTCTTTCGAAACTCATCCGTGTTCGATCTCTTTTGCTTCAATACTCGTCCGTTTTGATTTTAGACACTCGTCTTTGTTCTTTCGACACTCGTCCGTGTTCGATCTCTTTTGCTTCAATACCCGTCCGTATTGATTTTAGACACTCGTCTGTGTTCTTTCGACACTCGTCCGTGTTCGACCTCTTTTGCTTCAATTCCCGTCCACATTGATTTTAGACACTCGTCTGTATTCTTTCGACACTCGTCCGTGTTCAATCTCTTTTGCTTCAATACTCGTCCGTATTTATTTTAGACACTCGTCTTTGTTCTTTCGACACTCGTCCGTGTTCGATCTCTTTTGCTTCAATACCCGTCCGTATTGATTTTAGACACTCGTCTGTGTTCTTTCGACACTCGTCCGTGTTCGATCTCTTTTGCTTCAATATCCGTCCGAATTGATTTTAGACACTCGTCTTTGTTCTTTCGACACTCGTCCGTGTTCGATCTTTTTTGCTTTAATATCCGTCCGTATTAATTTTAGACACTCGTCTGTGTTCTTTTGACACTCGTCCGTGTCCGATCTCTTTTGCTTCAATACTCGTTCGTATTGATTTTAGAAACTCGTCTAAATTCGTTCGACACTCGTCCATCTTCGATCTTTGTAGCTTCAATACACGTCCGTATTGATTATAGACACTCGTCTGTGTTCTTTCGACATTCGTCTGTGTTCGATCTCTTTTGCTTCTATACCCGTCTGTATTGATTTTAGACACTCGTCTGTGTTCTTTCGACACTCGTCCGTGTTCAATCTCTCTTGCTTCAATACTCATCCGTATTGATTTTAGACACTCCTCTATGTTCTTTTGACACTCGTCCGTGTTTGATCTCTTTTGCTTCAAAATCCATCCGTATTGATTTTAGACACTCGTCTGTATTCTTTCGACACTCGTCGGTGTTCGATATCTTTTGCTTTAATACTAGTCCGTATTGATTTTAGACACTCGTGTGTGTTCTTTCAACACTCGTCCGTGTTCGATCTCTTTTGCTTCAATACCTGTCCGTATTGAATTTCGACACTCGTCTGTGTTCTTTCAACACTCGGCCATGTTCGATCTCTTTTGCTTCAATTCTCGTCCGTATTGATTTTAGACACTCGTCTGTGTTCTTTCGACACTCATCCGTGTTTGATCTCTTTTCCTTCAATACTCGTCCGTATTTATTTTAGACACTCGCCTTTGTTCTTTCGACACTCATCCGTGTTCGATCTCTTTTGCTTCAATATCCGTCCGTATTGATTTTAGACACTCGTCTGTGTTCTTTCGACACTCGTCCGTGTTCGATCTCTTTTGCTACAATATCCGTCCGTATTGATTTTAGACACTCGTCTTTGTTCTTTTGACACTCGTCTGTGTTCGATCTCTTTTGCTTCAATACCTGTCGTTATTGATTTTAGACACTCGTCTGTATTCTTTCGACACTCATCCGTGTTCGATCTCTTTTGCTTCAATACACGTCCGTATTGATTTTAGACACTCGTCTGTGTTCTTTCGACACTCGTCCGTGTTCGATCTATTTTGCTTCAATACTAGTCTGTATTAATTTTAGACACTCGTCTGTGTTCTTTCAGCACTCATCCGTGTTCGATCTCTTTTGCTTCAATTCCCATCCGTATTGATTTTAGACACTCGCCTTTCTTCTTTCGAAACTCATCCGTGTTCAATCTCTTTTGCTTCAATACTCGTCCGTTTTGATTTTAGACACTCGTCTTTGTTCTTTCGACACTCGTCCGTGTTCGATCTCTTTTGCTACAATATCCGTCCGTATTGATTTTAGACACTCGTCTTTGTTCTTTTGACACTCGTCTGTGTTCGATCTCTTTTGCTTCAATACCTGTCGTTATTGATTTTAGACACTCGTCTGTATTCTTTCGACACTCATCCGTGTTCGATCTCTTTTGCTTCAATACACGTCCGTATTGATTTTAGACACTCGTCTGTGTTCTTTCGACACTCGTCCGTGTTCGATCTATTTTGCTTCAATACTAGTCTGTATTAATTTTAGACACTCGTCTGTGTTCTTTCAACACTCATCCGTGTTCGATCTCTTTTGCTACAATATCCGTCCGTATTGATTTTAGACACTCGTCTTTGTTCTTTTAACACTCGTCTGTGTTCGATCTCTTTTGCTTCAATACCTGTCCTTATTGATTTTAGACACTCGTCTGTATTCTTTCGACACTCGTCCGTGTTCGATCTCTTTTGCTTCAATACACGTCCGTATTGATTTTAGACACTCGTCTGTGTTCTTTCGACACCCGTCCGTGTTCGATCTATTTTGCTTCAATACTAGTCTATATTAATTTTAGATACTCGTCTGTGTTCTTTCAACACTCATCCGTGTTGGATCTCTTTTGCTTCAATTCCCATCCGTATTGATTTTAGACACTCGCCTGTGTTCTTTCGACACTCATCTGTGTTCGATCTCTTTTGCTTCAATACTCGTCCATTTTGATTTTAGACACTCGTCTTTGTTCTTTCGACACTCGTCCGTGTTCGATCTCTTTTGCTTCAATACCCGTCCGTATTGATTTTAGACACTCGTCTGTGTTCTTTCGACACTCGTCCGTGTTCGATCTCTTTTGCTTCAATTCCTGTCTGCATTGATTTTAGACACTCGTCTGTATTCTTTTGACACTCGTCCGTGTTCGATCTCTTTCGCTTCAATACTTCTCCGTATTTATTTTAGACACTCGTCTTTGTTCTTTCGACACTCGTCCGTGTTCGATCTCTTTTGCTTCAATACCTGTCCGTATTGATTTTAGACACTCGTCTGTATTCTTTCGACACTCGTCCGTGTTCGATCTCTTTTGCTTCAATATCCGTCCGAATTGATTTTAGACACTCGTCTTTGTTCTTTCGACACTCGTCCGTGTTCGATCTCTTTTGCTTCAATATCCGTCCGTATTAATTTTAGATACTCGTCTATGTTCTTCCGACACTCGTCCGTGTCCGATCTCTTTTGCTTCAATACTCGTCCGTATTGATTTTAGAAACTCGTCTAAGTTCGTTCGACACTCGTCCGTGTTCGATCTCTTTCCCTTCGATACCCGTCCGTATTGATTTTAGACACTCGTCTTTGTTCTTTCGACACTCGTCCGTGTTCGATCTCTTTTCCTTCGATACCCGTCCGTATTGATTTTAGACACTCGTCTGTGTTCTTTCGACACTCATCCGTGTTCGATCTCTTTTCCTTCAATACTCGTCCGTATTTATTTTAGACACTCGCCTTTGTTCTTTCGACACTCGTCCGTGTTCGATCTCTTTTCCTTCGATACCCGTCCGTATTGATTTTAGACACTTGTCTGTGTTCTTTCGAAACTCGTCCGTGTTCGATCTCTTTTGCTACAATATCCGTCCGTATTGATTTTAGACACTCGTCTTTGTTCTTTTGACACTCGTCTGTGTTCGATCTCTTTTGCTTCAATACCTGTCCTTATTGATTTTAGACACTCGTCTGTATTCTTTTGACACTCGTCCGTGTTCGATCTCTTTTCCTTCGATACCCGTCCGTATTGATTTTAGACACTTGTCTGTGTTCTTTCGAAACTCGTCCGTGTTCGATCTCTTTTGCTACAATATCCGTCCGTATTGATTTTAGACACTCGTCTTTGTTCTTTTGACACTCGTCTGTGTTCGATCTCTTTTGCTTCAATACCTGTCGTTATTGATTTTAGACACTCGTCTGTATTCTTTCGACACTCGTCCGTGTTCGATCTCTTTTGCTTCAATACACGTCCGTATTGATTTTAGACACTCGTCTGTGTTCTTTCGACACTCGTCCGTGTTCGATCTATTTTGCTTCAATACTAGTCTGTATTAATTTTAGACACTCGTCTGTGTTCTTTCAGCACTCATCCGTGTTCGATCTCTTTTGCTTCAATTCCCATCCGTATTGATTTTAGACACTCGCCTTTCTTCTTTCGAAACTCATCCGTGTTCGATCTCTTTTGCTTCAATACTCGTCCGTTTTGATTTTAGACACTCGTCTTTGTTCTTTCGACACTCGTCCGTGTTCGATCTCTTTTGCTTCAATACCCGTCCGTATTGATTTTAGACACTCGTCTGTGTTCTTTCGACACTCGTCCGTGTTCGACCTCTTTTGCTTCAATTCCCGTCCACATTGATTTTAGACACTCGTCTGTATTCTTTCGACACTCGTCCGTGTTCAATCTCTTTTGCTTCAATACTCGTCCCTATTTATTTTAGACACTCATCTTTGTTCTTTCGACACTCGTCCGTGTTCGATCTCTTTTGCTTCAATACCCGTCCGTATTGATTTTAGACACTCGTCTGTGTTCTTTCGACACTCGTCCGTGTTCGATCTCTTTTGCTTCAATATCCGTCCGAATTGATTTTAGACACTCGTCTTTGTTCTTTCGACACTCGTCCGTGTTCGATCTTTTTTGCTTTAATATCCGTCCGTATTAATTTTAGACACTCGTCTGTGTTCTTTTGACACTCGTCCGTGTCCGATCTCTTTTGCTTCAATACTCGTTCGTATTGATTTTAGAAACTCGTCTAAATTCGTTCGACACTCGTCCATCTTCGATCTTTGTAGCTTCAATACACGTCCGTATTGATTATAGACACTCGTCTGTGTTCTTTCGACATTCGTCTGTGTTCGATCTCTTTTGCTTCTATACCCGTCTGTATTGATTTTAGACACTCGTCTGTGTTCTTTCGACACTCGTCCGTGTTCGATCTCTTTTGCTTCAATACTCATCCGTATTGATTTTAGACACTCCTCTATGTTCTTTTGACACTCGTCCGTGTTTGATCTCTTTTGCTTCAAAATCCATCCGTATTGATTTTAGACACTCGTCTGTATTCTTTCGACACTCGTCGGTGTTCGATATCTTTTGCTTTAATACTAGTCCGTATTGATTTTAGACACTCGTGTGTGTTCTTTCAACACTCGTCCGTGTTCGATCTCTTTTGCTTCAATACCTGTCCGTATTGATTTTAGACACTCGTCTGTGTTCTTTCAACACTCGGCCATGTTCGATCTCTTTTGCTTCAATTCTCGTCCGTATTGATTTTAGACACTCGTCTGTGTTCTTTCGACACTCATCCGTGTTTGATCTCTTTTCCTTCAATACTCGTCCGTATTTATTTTAGACACTCGCCTTTGTTCTTTCGACACTTGTCCGTGTTCGATCTCTTTTCCTTCGATACCCGTCCGTATTGATTTTAGACACTTGTCTGTGTTCTTTCGAAACTCGTCCGTGTTCGATCTCTTTTGCTACAATATCCGTCCGTATTGATTTTAGACACTCGTCTTTGTTCTTTTGACACTCGTCTATGTTCGATCTCTTTTGCTTCAATACCTGTCCTTATTGATTTTAGACACTCGTCTGTATTCTTTAGACACTCGTCCGTGTTCGATCTCTTTTGCTTCAATACACGTCCGTATTGATTTTAGACACTCGTCTGTGTTCTTTCGACACTCGTCCGTGTTCGATCTATTTTGCATCAATACTAGTCTGTATTAATTTTAGACACTCGTCTGTGTTCTTTCAGCACTCATCCATGTTCGATCTCTTTTGCTTCAATTCCCATCCGTATTGATTTTAGACACTCGCCTTTGTTCTTTCGACACTCATCCGTGTTCGATCTCTTTTGCTTCAATACTCGTCCGTTTTGATTTTAGACACTCGTCTTTGTTCTTTCGACACTCGTCCGTGTTCGATCTCTTTTGCTTCAATACCCGTCCGTATTGATTTTAGACACTCGTCTGTGTTCTTTCGACACTCGTCCGTGTTCGACCTCTTTTGCTTCAATTCCCGTCCGCATTGATTTTAGACACTCGTCTGTATTCTTTCGACACTCGTCCGTGTTCGATCTCTTTTGCTTCAATACTCGTCCGTATTTATTTTAGACACTCGTCTTTGTTCTTTCGACACTCGTCCGTGTTCGATCTCTTTTGCTTCAATACCCGTCCGTATTGATTTTAGACACTCGTCTGTGTTCTTTCGACACTCGTCCGTGTTCGATCTCTTTTGCTTCAATATCCGTCCGTATTGATTTTAGACACTCGTCTGTGTTCTTTCGACACTCGTCCGTGTTCGATCTCTTTTGCTACAATATCCGTCCGTATTGATTTTAGACACTCGTCTTTGTTCTTTTGACACTCGTCTGTGTTCGATCTCTTTTGCTTCAATACCTGTCGTTATTGATTTTAGACACTCGTCTGTATTCTTTCGACACTCATCCGTGTTCGATCTCTTTTGCTTCAATACACGTCCGTATTGATTTTAGACACTCGTCTGTGTTCTTTCGACACTCGTCCGTGTTCGATCTATTTTGCTTCAATACTAGTCTGTATTAATTTTAGACACTCGTCTGTGTTCTTTCAACACTCATCCGTGTTCGATCTCTTTTGCTACAATATCCGTCCGTATTGATTTTAGACACTCGTCTTTGTTCTTTTAACACTCGTCTGTGTTCGATCTCTTTTGCTTCAATACCTGTCCTTATTGATTTTAGACACTCGTCTGTATTCTTTCGACACTCGTCCGTGTTCGATCTCTTTTGCTTCAATACACGTCCGTATTGATTTTAGACACTCGTCTGTGTTCTTTCGACACCCGTCCGTGTTGGATCTCTTTTGCTTCAATTCCCATCCGTATTGATTTTAGACACTCGCCTGTGTTCTTTCGACACTCATCTGTGTTCGATCTCTTTTGCTTCAATACTCGTCCGTATTTATTTTAGACACTCGTCTTTGTTCTTTCGACACTCGTCCGTGTTCGATCTCTTTTGCTTCAATACCCGTCCGTATTGATTTTAGACACTCGTCTGTGTTCTTTCGACACTCGTCCGTGTTCGATCTCTTTTGCTTCAATTCCCGTCCGCATTGATTTTAGACACTCGTCTGTATTCTTTTGACACTCGTCCGTGTTCGATGTCTTTCGCTTCAGTACTTCTCCGTATTTATTTTAGACACTCGTCTTTGTTCTTTCGACACTCGTCCGTGTTCGATCTCTTTTGCTTCAATACCTGTCCGTATTGATTTTAGACACTCGTCTGTGTTCTTTCGACACTCGTCCGTGTTCGATCTCTTTTGCTTCAATATCCGTCCGAATTGATTTTAGACACTCGTCTTTGTTCTTTCGACACTCGTCCGTGTTCGATCTCTTTTGCTTCAATATCCGTCCGTATTAATTTTAGATACTCGTCTGTGTTCTTCCGACACTCGTCCGTGTCCGATCTCTTTTGCTTCAATACTCGTCCGTATTGATTTTAGAAACTCGTCTAAGTTCGTTCGACACTCGTCCGTGTTCGATCTCTTTCCCTTCGATACCCGTCCGTATTGATTTTAGACACTCGTCTTTGTTCTTTCGACACTCGTCCGTGTTCGATCTCTTTTCCTTCGATACCCGTCCGTATTGATTTTAGACACTCGTCTGTGTTCTTTCGACACTCATCCGTGTTCGATCTCTTTTCCTTCAATACTCGTCCGTATTTATTTTAGACACTCGCCTTTGTTCTTTCGACACTCGTCCGTGTTCGATCTCTTTTCCTTCGATACCCGTCCGTATTAATTTTAGACACTTGTCTGTGTTCTTTCGAAACTCGTCCGTGTTCGATCTCTTTTGCTACAATATCCGTCCGTATTGATTTTAGACACTCGTCTTTGTTCTTTTGACACTCGTCTGTGTTCGATCTCATTTGCTTCAATACCTGTCCTTATTGATTTTAGACACTCGTCTGTATTCTTTTGACACTCGTCCGTGTTCGATCTCTTTTCCTTCGATACCCGTCCGTATTGATTTTAGACACTTGTCTGTGTTCTTTCGAAACTCGTCCGTGTTCGATCTCTTTTGCTACAATATCCGTCCGTATTGATTTTAGACACTCGTCTTTGTTCTTTTGACACTCGTCTGTGTTCGATCTCTTTTGCTTCAATACCTGTCCTTATTGATTTTAGACACTCGTCTGTATTCTTTCGACACTCGTCCGTGTTCGATCTCTTTTGCTTCAATACACGTCCGTATTGATTTTAGACACTCGTCTGTGTTCTTTCGACACTCGTCCGTGTTCGATCTATTTTGCTTCAATACTAGTCTGTATTAATTTTAGACACTCGTCTGTGTTCTTTCAACACTCATCCGTGTTCGATCTCTTTTGCTACAATATCCGTCCGTATTGATTTTAGACACTCGTCTTTGTTCTTTTAACACTCGTCTGTGTTCGATCTCTTTTGCTTCAATACCTGTCCTTATTGATTTTAGACACTCGTCTGTATTCTTTCGACACTCGTCTGTGTTCGATCTCTTTTGCTTCAATACTCGTCCATTTTGATTTTAGACACTCGTCTTTGTTCTTTCGACACTCGTCCGTGTTCGATCTCTTTTGCTTCAATACCCGTCCGTATTGATTTTAGACACTCGTCTGTGTTCTTTCGACACTCGTCCGTGTTCGATCTCTTTTGCTTCAATTCCCGTCCGCATTGATTTTAGACACTCGTCTGTATTCTTTTGACACTCGTCCGTGTTCGATCTCTTTCGCTTCAATACTTCTCCGTATTTATTTTAGACACTCGTCTTTGTTCTTTCGACACTCGTCCGTGTTCGATCTCTTTTGCTTCAATACCTGTCCATATTGATTTTAGACACTCGTCTGTGTTCTTTCGACACTCGTCCGTGTTCGATCTCTTTTGCTTCAATATCCGTCCGAATTGATTTTAGACACTCGTCTTTGTTCTTTCGACACTCGTCCGTGTTCGATCTCTTTTGCTTCAATATCCGTCCGTATTAATTTTAGATACTCGTCTGTGTTCTTCCGACACTCGTCCGTGTCCGATCTCTTTTGCTTCAATACTCGTCCGTATTGATTTTAGAAACTCGTCTAAGTTTGTTCGACACTCGTCCGTGTTCGATCTCTTTCCCTTCGATACCCGTCCGTATTGATTTTAGACACTCGTCTTTGTTCTTTCGACACTCGTCCGTGTTCGATCTCTTTTCCTTCGATACCCGTCCGTATTGATTTTAGACACTCGTCTGTGTTCTTTCGACACTCATCCGTGTTCGATCTCTTTTCCTTCAATACTCGTCCGTATTTATTTTAGACACTCGCCTTTGTTCTTTCGACACTCGTCCGTGTTCGATCTCTTTTCCTTCGATACCCGTCCGTATTAATTTTAGACACTTGTCTGTGTTCTTTCGAAACTCGTCCGTGTTCGATCTCTTTTGCTACAATATCCGTCCGTATTGATTTTAGACACTCGTCTTTGTTCTTTTGACACTCGTCTGTGTTCGATCTCATTTGCTTCAATACCTGTCCTTATTGATTTTAGACACTCGTCTGTATTCTTTTGACACTCGTCCGTGTTCGATCTCTTTTCCTTCGATACCCGTCCGTATTGATTTTAGACACTTGTCTGTGTTCTTTCGAAACTCGTCCGTGTTCGATCTCTTTTGCTACAATATCCGTCCGTATTGATTTTAGACACTCGTCTTTGTTCTTTTGACACTCGTCTGTGTTCGATCTCTTTTGCTTCAATACCTGTCCTTATTGATTTTAGACACTCGTCTGTATTCTTTTGACACTCGTCCGTGTTCGATCTCTTTTCCTTCGATACCCGTCCGTATTGATTTTAGACACTTGTCTGTGTTCTTTCGAAACTCGTCCGTGTTCGATCTCTTTTGCTACAATATCCGTCCGTATTGATTTTAGACACTCGTCTTTGTTCTTTTGACACTCGTCTGTGTTCGATCTCTTTTGCTTCAATACCTGTCGTTATTGATTTTAGACACTCGTCTGTATTCTTTCGACACTCGTCCGTGTTCGATCTCTTTTGCTTCAATACACGTCCGTATTGATTTTAGACACTCGTCTGTGTTCTTTCGACACTCGTCCGTGTTCGATCTATTTTGCTTCAATACTAGTATGTATTAATTTTAGACACTCGTCTGTGTTCTTTCAACACTCATCCGTGTTCGATCTCTTTTGCTACAATATCCGTCCGTATTGATTTTAGACACTCGTCTTTGTTCTTTTAACACTCGTCTGTGTTCGATCTCTTTTGCTTCAATACCTGTCCTTATTGATTTTAGACACTCGTCTGTATTCTTTCGACACTCGTCCGTGTTCGATCTCTTTTGCTTCAATACACGTCCGTATTGATTTTAGACACTCGTCTGTGTTCTTTCGACACCCGTCCGTGTTCGTTCTATTTTGCTTCAATACTAGTCTATATTAATTTTAGATACTCGTTTGTGTTGTTTCAACACTCATCCGTGTTGGATCTCTTTTGCTTCAATTCCCATCCGTATTGATTTTAGACACTCGCCTGTGTTCTTTCGACACTCATTTGTGTTCGATTTCTTTTGCTTCAATACTCGTCCGTTTTGATTTAAGACACTCGTCTTTGTTCTTTCGACACTCGTCCGTGTTCGATCTCTTTTGCTTCAATACCCGTCCGTATTGATTTTAGACACTCGTCTGTGTTCTTTCGACACTCGTCCGTGTTCGATCTCTTTTGCTTCAATTCCCGTCCGCATTGATTTTAGACACTCGTCTGTATTCTTTTGACACTCGTCCGTGTTCGATCTCTTTCGCTTCAATACTTCTCCGTATTTATTTTAGACACTCGTCTTTGTTCTTTTGACACTCGTCCGTGTTTGATCTCTTTTGCTTCAATACCTGTCCGTATTGATTTTAGACACTCGTCTGTGTTCTTTCGACACTCGTCCGTGTTCGATCTCTTTTGCTTCAATATCCGTCCGAATTGATTTTAGACACTCGTCTTTGTTCTTTCGACACTCGTCCGTGTTCGATCTCTTTTCCTTCGATACCCGTCCGTATTGATTTTAGACACTCGTCTGTGTTCTTTCGACACTCATCCGTGTTCGATCTCTTTTCCTTCAATACTCGTCCGTATTTATTTTAGACACTCGCCTTTGTTCTTTCGACACTCGTCCGTGTTCGATCTCTTTTCCTTCGATACCCGTCCGTATTAATTTTAGACACTTGTCTGTGTTCTTTCGAAACTCGTCCGTGTTCGATCTCTTTTGCTACAATATCCGTCCGTATTGATTTTAGACACTCGTCTTTGTTCTTTTGACACTCGTCTGTGTTCGATCTCATTTGCTTCAATACCTGTCCTTATTGATTTTAGACACTCGTCTGTATTCTTTTGACACTCGTCCGTGTTCGATCTCTTTTCCTTCGATACCCGTCCGTATTGATTTTAGACACTTGTCTGTGTTCTTTCGAAACTCGTCCGTGTTCGATCTCTTTTGCTACAATATCCGTCCGTATTGATTTTAGACACTCGTCTTTGTTCTTTTGACACTCGTCTGTGTTCGATCTCTTTTGCTTCAATACCTGTCCTTATTGATTTTAGACACTCGTCTGTATTCTTTTGACACTCGTCCGTGTTCGATCTCTTTTCCTTCGATACCCGTCCGTATTGATTTTAGACACTTGTCTGTGTTCTTTCGAAACTCGTCCGTGTTCGATCTCTTTTGCTACAATATCCGTCCGTATTGATTTTAGACACTCGTCTTTGTTCTTTTGACACTCGTCTGTGTTCGATCTCTTTTGCTTCAATACCTGTCGTTATTGATTTTAGACACTCGTCTGTATTCTTTCGACACTCGTCCGTGTTCGATCTCTTTTGCTTCAATATCCGTCCGAATTGATTTTAGACACTCGTCTTTGTTCTTTCGACACTCGTCCGTGTTCGATCTCTTTTGCTTCAATATCCGTCCGTATTAATTTTAGATACTCGTCTGTGTTCTTCCGACACTCGTCCGTGTCCGATCTCTTTTGCTTCAATACTCGTCCGTATTGATTTTAGAAACTCGTCTAAGTTCGTTCGACACTCGTCCGTGTTCGATCTCTTTCCCTTCGATACCCGTCCGTATTGATTTTAGACACTCGTCTTTGTTCTTTCGACACTCGTCCGTGTTCGATCTCTTTTCCTTCGATACCCGTCCGTATTGATTTTAGACACTCGTCTGTGTTCTTTCGACACTCATCCGTGTTCGATCTCTTTTCCTTCAATACTCGTCCGTATTTATTTTAGACACTCGCCTTTGTTCTTTCGACACTCGTCCGTGTTCGATCTCTTTTCCTTCGATACCCGTCCGTATTAATTTTAGTCACTTGTCTGTGTTCTTTCGAAACTCGTCCGTGTTCGATCTCTTTTGCTACAATATCCGTCCGTATTGATTTTAGACACTCGTCTTTGTTCTTTTGACACTCGTCTGTGTTCGATCTCATTTGCTTCAATACCTGTCCTTATTGATTTTAGACACTCGTCTGTATTCTTTTGACACTCGTCCGTGTTCGATCTCTTTTCCTTCGATACCCGTCCGTATTGATTTTAGACACTTGTCTGTGTTCTTTCGAAACTCGTCCGTGTTCGATCTCTTTTGCTACAATATCCGTCCGTATTGATTTTAGACACTCGTCTTTGTTCTTTTGACACTCGTCTGTGTTCGATCTCATTTGCTTCAATACCTGTCCTTATTGATTTTAGACACTCGTCTGTATTCTTTTGACACTCGTCCGTGTTCGATCTCTTTTCCTTCGATACCCGTCCGTATTGATTTTAGACACTTGTCTGTGTTCTTTCGAAACTCGTCCGTGTTCGATCTCTTTTGCTACAATATCCGTCCGTATTGATTTTAGACACTCGTCTTTGTTCTTTTGACACTCGTCTGTGTTCGATCTCTTTTGCTTCAATACCTGTCGTTATTGATTTTAGACACTCGTCTGTATTCTTTCGACACTCGTCCGTGTTCGATCTCTTTTGCTTCAATATCCGTCCGAATTGATTTTAGACACTCGTCTTTGTTCTTTCGACACTCGTCCGTGTTCGATCTCTTTTGCTTCAATATCCGTCCGTATTAATTTTAGATACTCGTCTGTGTTCTTCCGACACTCGTCCGTGTCCGATCTCTTTTGCTTCAATACTCGTCCGTATTGATTTTAGAAACTCGTCTAAGTTCGTTCGACACTCGTCCGTGTTCGATCTCTTTCCCTTCGATACCCGTCCGTATTGATTTTAGACACTCGTCTTTGTTCTTTCGACACTCGTCCGTGTTCGATCTCTTTTCCTTCGATACCCGTCCGTATTGATTTTAGACACTCGTCTGTGTTCTTTCGACACTCATCCGTGTTCGATCTCTTTTCCTTCAATACTCGTCCGTATTTATTTTAGACACTCGCCTTTGTTCTTTCGACACTTGTCCGTGTTCGATCTCTTTTCCTTCGATACCCGTCCGTATTAATTTTAGTCACTTGTCTGTGTTCTTTCGAAACTCGTCCGTGTTCGATCTCTTTTGCTACAATATCCGTCCGTATTGATTTTAGACACTCGTCTTTGTTCTTTTGACACTCGTCTGTGTTCGATCTCATTTGCTTCAATACCTGTCCTTATTGATTTTAGACACTCGTCTGTATTCTTTTGACACTCGTCCGTGTTCGATCTCTTTTCCTTCGATACCCGTCCGTATTGATTTTAGACACTTGTCTGTGTTCTTTCGAAACTCGTCCGTGTTCGATCTCTTTTGCTACAATATCCGTCCGTATTGATTTTAGACACTCGTCTTTGTTCTTTTGACACTCGTCTGTGTTCGATCTCATTTGCTTCAATACCTGTCCTTATTGATTTTAGACACTCGTCTGTATTCTTTTGACACTCGTCCGTGTTCGATCTCTTTTCCTTCGATACCCGTCCGTATTGATTTTAGACACTTGTCTGTGTTCTTTCGAAACTCGTCCGTGTTCGATCTCTTTTGCTACAATATCCGTCCGTATTGATTTTAGACACTCGTCTTTGTTCTTTTGACACTCGTCTGTGTTCGATCTCTTTTGCTTCAATACCTGTCCTTATTGATTTTAGACACTCGTCTGTATTCTTTTGACACTCGTCCGTGTTCGATCTCTTTTCCTTCGATACCCGTCCGTATTGATTTTAGACACTTGTCTGTGTTCTTTCGAAACTCGTCCGTGTTCGATCTCTTTTGCTACAATATCCGTCCGTATTGATTTTAGACACTCGTCTTTGTTCTTTTGACACTCGTCTGTGTTCGATCTCTTTTGCTTCAATACCTGTCGTTATTGATTTTAGACACTCGTCTGTATTCTTTCGACACTCGTCCGTGTTCGATCTCTTTTGCTTCAATATCCGTCCGAATTGATTTTAGACACTCGTCTTTGTTCTTTCGACACTCGTCCGTGTTCGATCTCTTTTGCTTCAATATCCGTCCGTATTAATTTTAGATACTCGTCTGTGTTCTTCCGACACTCGTCCGTGTCCGATCTCTTTTGCTTCAATACTCGTCCGTATTGATTTTAGAAACTCGTCTAAGTTCGTTCGACACTCGTCCGTGTTCGATCTCTTTCCCTTCGATACCCGTCCGTATTGATTTTAGACACTCGTCTTTGTTCTTTCGACACTCGTCCGTGTTCGATCTCTTTTCCTTCGATACCCGTCCGTATTGATTTTAGACACTCGTCTGTGTTCTTTCGACACTCATCCGTGTTCGATCTCTTTTCCTTCAATACTCGTCCGTATTTATTTTAGACACTCGCCTTTGTTCTTTCGACACTCGTCCGTGTTCGATCTCTTTTCCTTCGATACCCGTCCGTATTAATTTTAGTCACTTGTCTGTGTTCTTTCGAAACTCGTCCGTGTTCGATCTCTTTTGCTACAATATCCGTCCGTATTGATTTTAGACACTCGTCTTTGTTCTTTTGACACTCGTCTGTGTTCGATCTCATTTGCTTCAATACCTGTCCTTATTGATTTTAGACACTCGTCTGTATTCTTTTGACACTCGTCCGTGTTCGATCTCTTTTCCTTCGATACCCGTCCGTATTGATTTTAGACACTTGTCTGTGTTCTTTCGAAACTCGTCCGTGTTCGATCTCTTTTGCTACAATATCCGTCCGTATTGATTTTAGACACTCGTCTTTGTTCTTTTGACACTCGTCTGTGTTCGATCTCATTTGCTTCAATACCTGTCCTTATTGATTTTAGACACTCGTCTGTATTCTTTTGACACTCGTCCGTGTTCGATCTCTTTTCCTTCGATACCCGTCCGTATTGATTTTAGACACTTGTCTGTGTTCTTTCGAAACTCGTCCGTGTTCGATCTCTTTTGCTACAATATCCGTCCGTATTGATTTTAGACACTCGTCTTTGTTCTTTTGACACTCGTCTGTGTTCGATCTCTTTTGCTTCAATACCTGTCGTTATTGATTTTAGACACTCGTCTGTATTCTTTCGACACTCGTCCGTGTTCGATCTCTTTTGCTTCAATATCCGTCCGAATTGATTTTAGACACTCGTCTTTGTTCTTTCGACACTCGTCCGTGTTCGATCTCTTTTGCTTCAATATCCGTCCGTATTAATTTTAGATACTCGTCTGTGTTCTTCCGACACTCGTCCGTGTCCGATCTCTTTTGCTTCAATACTCGTCCGTATTGATTTTAGAAACTCGTCTAAGTTCGTTCGACACTCGTCCGTGTTCGATCTCTTTCCCTTCGATACCCGTCCGTATTGATTTTAGACACTCGTCTTTGTTCTTTCGACACTCGTCCGTGTTCGATCTCTTTTCCTTCGATACCCGTCCGTATTGATTTTAGACACTCGTCTGTGTTCTTTCGACACTCATCCGTGTTCGATCTCTTTTCCTTCAATACTCGTCCGTATTTATTTTAGACACTCGCCTTTGTTCTTTCGACACTCGTCCGTGTTCGATCTCTTTTCCTTCGATACCCGTCCGTATTAATTTTAGTCACTTGTCTGTGTTCTTTCGAAACTCGTCCGTGTTCGATCTCTTTTGCTACAATATCCGTCCGTATTGATTTTAGACACTCGTCTTTGTTCTTTTGACACTCGTCTGTGTTCGATCTCATTTGCTTCAATACCTGTCCTTATTGATTTTAGACACTCGTCTGTATTCTTTTGACACTCGTCCGTGTTCGATCTCTTTTCCTTCGATACCCGTCCGTATTGATTTTAGACACTTGTCTGTGTTCTTTCGAAACTCGTCCGTGTTCGATCTCTTTTGCTACAATATCCGTCCGTATTGATTTTAGACACTCGTCTTTGTTCTTTTGACACTCGTCTGTGTTCGATCTCATTTGCTTCAATACCTGTCCTTATTGATTTTAGACACTCGTCTGTATTCTTTTGACACTCGTCCGTGTTCGATCTCTTTTCCTTCGATACCCGTCCGTATTGATTTTAGACACTTGTCTGTGTTCTTTCGAAACTCGTCCGTGTTCGATCTCTTTTGCTACAATATCCGTCCGTATTGATTTTAGACACTCGTCTTTGTTCTTTTGACACTCGTCTGTGTTCGATCTCTTTTGCTTCAATACCTGTCCTTATTGATTTTAGACACTCGTCTGTATTCTTTTGACACTCGTCCGTGTTCGATCTCTTTTCCTTCGATACCCGTCCGTATTGATTTTAGACACTTGTCTGTGTTCTTTCGAAACTCGTCCGTGTTCGATCTCTTTTGCTACAATATCCGTCCGTATTGATTTTAGACACTCGTCTTTGTTCTTTTGACACTCGTCTGTGTTCGATCTCTTTTGCTTCAATACCTGTCGTTATTGATTTTAGACACTCGTCTGTATTCTTTCGACACTCGTCCGTGTTCGATCTCTTTTGCTTCAATATCCGTCCGAATTGATTTTAGACACTCGTCTTTGTTCTTTCGACACTCGTCCGTGTTCGATCTCTTTTGCTTCAATATCCGTCCGTATTAATTTTAGATACTCGTCTGTGTTCTTCCGACACTCGTCCGTGTCCGATCTCTTTTGCTTCAATACTCGTCCGTATTGATTTTAGAAACTCGTCTAAGTTCGTTCGACACTCGTCCGTGTTCGATCTCTTTCCCTTCGATACCCGTCCGTATTGATTTTAGACACTCGTCTTTGTTCTTTCGACACTCGTCCGTGTTCGATCTCTTTTCCTTCGATACCCGTCCGTATTGATTTTAGACACTCGTCTGTGTTCTTTCGACACTCATCCGTGTTCGATCTCTTTTCCTTCAATACTCGTCCGTATTTATTTTAGACACTCGCCTTTGTTCTTTCGACACTCGTCCGTGTTCGATCTCTTTTCCTTCGATACCCGTCCGTATTAATTTTAGACACTTGTCTGTGTTCTTTCGAAACTCGTCCGTGTTCGATCTCTTTTGCTACAATATCCGTCCGTATTGATTTTAGACACTCGTCTTTGTTCTTTTGACACTCGTCTGTGTTCGATCTCATTTGCTTCAATACCTGTCCTTATTGATTTTAGACACTCGTCTGTATTCTTTTGACACTCGTCCGTGTTCGATCTCTTTTCCTTCGATACCCGTCCGTATTGATTTTAGACACTTGTCTGTGTTCTTTCGAAACTCGTCCGTGTTCGATCTCTTTTGCTACAATATCCGTCCGTATTGATTTTAGACACTCGTCTTTGTTCTTTTGACACTCGTCTGTGTTCGATCTCTTTTGCTTCAATACCTGTCCTTATTGATTTTAGACACTCGTCTGTATTCTTTTGACACTCGTCCGTGTTCGATCTCTTTTCCTTCGATACCCGTCCGTATTGATTTTAGACACTTGTCTGTGTTCTTTCGAAACTCGTCCGTGTTCGATCTCTTTTGCTACAATATCCGTCCGTATTGATTTTAGACACTCGTCTTTGTTCTTTTGACACTCGTCTGTGTTCGATCTCTTTTGCTTCAATACCTGTCGTTATTGATTTTAGACACTCGTCTGTATTCTTTCGACACTCGTCCGTGTTCGATCTCTTTTGCTTCAATACACGTCCGTATTGATTTTAGACACTCGTCTGTGTTCTTTCGACACTCGTCCGTGTTCGATCTATTTTGCTTCAATACTAGTCTGTATTAATTTTAGACACTCGTCTGTGTTCTTTCAACACTCATCCGTGTTCGATCTCTTTTGCTACAATATCCGTCCGTATTGATTTTAGACACTCGTCTTTGTTCTTTTAACACTCGTCTGTGTTCGATCTCTTTTGCTTCAATACCTGTCCTTATTGATTTTAGACACTCGTCTGTATTCTTTCGACACTCGTCCGTGTTCGATCTCTTTTGCTTCAATACACGTCCGTATTGATTTTAGACACTCGTCTGTGTTCTTTCGACACCCGTCCGTGTTCGATCTATTTTGCTTCAATACTAGTCTATATTAATTTTAGATACTCGTCTGTGTTCTTTCAACACTCATCCGTGTTGGATCTCTTTTGCTTCAATTCCCATCCGTATTGATTTTAGACACTCGCCTGTGTTCTTTCGACACTCATCTGTGTTCGATCTCTTTTGCTTCAATACTCGTCCGTTTTGATTTAAGACACTCGTCTTTGTTCTTTCGACACTCGTCCGTGTTCGATCTCTTTTGCTTCAATACCCGTCCGTATTGATTTTAGACACTCGTCTGTGTTCTTTCGACACTCGTCCGTGTTCGATCTCTTTTGCTTCAATTCCCGTCCGCATTGATTTTAGACACTCGTCTGTATTCTTTTGACACTCGTCCGTGTTCGATCTCTTTCGCTTCAATACTTCTCCGTATTTATTTTAGACACTCGTCTTTGTTCTTTTGACACTCGTCCGTGTTCGATCTCTTTTGCTTCAATAGCTGTCCGTATTGATTTTAGACACTCGTCTGTGTTCTTTCGACACTCGTCCGTGTTCGATCTCTTTTGCTTCAATATCCGTCCGAATTGATTTTAGACACTCGTCTTTGTTCTTTCGACACTCGTCCGTGTTCGATCTCTTTTCCTTCGATACCCGTCCGTATTGATTTTAGACACTCGTCTGTGTTCTTTCGACACTCATCCGTGTTCGATCTCTTTTCCTTCAATACTCGTCCGTATTTATTTTAGACACTCGCCTTTGTTCTTTCGACACTCGTCCGTGTTCGATCTCTTTTCCTTCAATACCCGTCCGTATTAATTTTAGACACTTGTCTGTGTTCTTTCGAAACTCGTCCGTGTTCGATCTCTTTTGCTACAATATCCGTCCGTATTGATTTTAGACACTCGTCTTTGTTCTTTTGACACTCGTCTGTGTTCGATCTCATTTGCTTCAATACCTGTCCTTATTGATTTTAGACACTCGTCTGTATTCTTTTGACACTCGTCCGTGTTCGATCTCTTTTCCTTCGATACCCGTCCGTATTGATTTTAGACACTTGTCTGTGTTCTTTCGAAACTCGTCCGTGTTCGATCTCTTTTGCTACAATATCCGTCCGTATTGATTTTAGACACTCGTCTTTGTTCTTTTGACACTCGTCTGTGTTCGATCTCTTTTGCTTCAATACCTGTCCTTATTGATTTTAGACACTCGTCTGTATTCTTTTGACACTCGTCCGTGTTCGATCTCTTTTCCTTCGATACCCGTCCGTATTGATTTTAGACACTTGTCTGTGTTCTTTCGAAACTCGTCCGTGTTCGATCTCTTTTGCTACAATATCCGTCCGTATTGATTTTAGACACTCGTCTTTGTTCTTTTGACACTCGTCTGTGTTCGATCTCTTTTGCTTCAATACCTGTCGTTATTGATTTTAGACACTCGTCTGTATTCTTTCGACACTCGTCCGTGTTCGATCTCTTTTGCTTCAATACACGTCCGTATTGATTTTAGACACTCGTCTGTGTTCTTTCGACACTCGTCCGTGTTCGATCTATTTTGCTTCAATACTAGTCTGTATTAATTTTAGACACTCGTCTGTGTTCTTTCAACACTCATCCGTGTTCGATCTCTTTTGCTACAATATCCGTCCGTATTGATTTTAGACACTCGTCTTTGTTCTTTTAACACTCGTCTGTGTTCGATCTCTTTTGCTTCAATACCTGTCCTTATTGATTTTAGACACTCGTCTGTATTCTTTCGACACTCGTCCGTGTTCGATCTCTTTTGCTTCAATACACGTCCGTATTGATTTTAGACACTCGTCTGTGTTCTTTCGACACCCGTCCGTGTTCGATCTATTTTGCTTCAATACTAGTCTATATTAATTTTAGATACTCGTCTGTGTTCTTTCAACACTCATCCGTGTTAGATCTCTTTTGCTTCAATTCCCATCCGTATTGATTTTAGACACTCGCCTGTGTTCTTTCGACACTCATCTGTGTTCGATCTCTTTTGCTTCAATACTCGTCCGTTTTGATTTTAGACACTCGTCTTTGTTCTTTCGACACTCGTCCGTGTTCGATCTCTTT
The DNA here is from genome assembly GCA_022829125.1 of Lathyrus tuberosus. Lineage (NCBI taxonomy): Eukaryota > Viridiplantae > Streptophyta > Magnoliopsida > Fabales > Fabaceae > Lathyrus > Lathyrus tuberosus. The sequence continues at coordinate 14,141,234 of JALAZF010000038.1, forward strand.
TGCTTCAATACCCGTCCGTATTGATTTTAGACACTCGTCTGTGTTCTTTCGACACTCGTCCGTGTTCGATCTCTTTTGCTTCAATTCTCGTCCGCATTGATTTTAGACACTCGTCTGTATTCTTTTGACACTCGTCCGTGTTCGATCTCATTCGCTTCAATACTTCTCCGTATTTAATTTAGACACTCGTCTTTGTTCTTTCGACACTCGTCCGTGTTCGATCTCTTTTGCTTCAATACCTGTCCGTATTGATTTTAGACACTCGTCTGTGTTCTTTCGACACTCGTCCGTGTTCGATCTCTTTTGCTTCAATATCCTTCCGAATTGATTTTAGACACTCGTCTTTGTTCTTTCGACACTCGTCCGTGTTCGATCTCTTTTGCTTCAATATCCGTCCGTATTAATTTTAGATACTCGTCTGTGTTCTTCCGACACTCGTCCGTGTCCGATCTCTTTTGCTTCAATACTCGTCCGTATTGATTTTAGAAACTCGTCTAAGTTCGTTCGACACTCGTCCGTGTTCGATCTCTTTCCCTTCGATACCCGTCCGTATTGATTTTAGACACTCGTCTTTGTTCTTTCGACACTCGTCCGTGTTCGATCTCTTTTCCTTCGATACCCGTCCGTATTGATTTTAGACACTCGTCTGTGTTCTTTCGACACTCATCCGTGTTCGATCTCTTTTCCTTCAATACTCGTCCGAATTTATTTTAGACACTCGCCTTTGTTCTTTCGACACTCGTCCGTGTTCGATCTCTTTTCCTTCGATACCCGTCCGTATTAATTTTAGACACTTGTCTGTGTTCTTTCGAAACTCGTCCGTGTTCGATCTCTTTTGCTACAATATCCGTCCGTATTGATTTTAGACACTCGTCTTTGTTCTTTTGACACTCGTCTGTGTTCGATCTCATTTGCTTCAATACCTGTCCTTATTGATTTTAGACACTCGTCTGTATTCTTTTGACACTCGTCCGTGTTCGATCTCTTTTCCTTCGATACCCGTCCGTATTGATTTTAGACACTTGTCTGTGTTCTTTCGAAACTCGTCCGTGTTCGATCTCTTTTGCTACAATATCCATCCGTATTGATTTTAGACACTCGTCTTTGTTCTTTTGACACTCGTCTGTGTTCGATCTCTTTTGCTTCAATACCTGTCCTTATTGATTTTAGACACTCGTCTGTATTCTTTTGACACTCGTCCGTGTTAGATCTCTTTTCCTTCGATACCCGTCCGTATTGATTTTAGACACTTGTCTGTGTTCTTTCGAAACTCGTCCGTGTTCGATCTATTTTGCTACAATATCCGTCCGTATTGATTTTAGACACTCGTCTTTGTTCTTTTGACACTCGTCTGTGTTCGATCTCTTTTGCTTCAATACTTGTCGTTATTGATTTTAGACACTCGTCTGTATTCTTTCGACACTCGTCCGTGTTCGATCTCTTTTGCTTCAATACACGTCCGTATTGATTTTAGACACTCGTCTGTGTTCTTTCGACACTCGTCCGTGTTCGATCTATTTTGCTTCAATACTAGTCTGTATTAATTTTAGACACTCGTCTGTGTTCTTTCAACACTCATCTGTGTTCGATCTCTTTTGCTACAATATCCGTCCGTATTGATTTTAGACACTCGTCTTTGTTCTTTTAACACTCGTCTGTGTTCGATCTCTTTTGCTTCAATACCTGTCCTTATTGATTTTAGACACTCGTCTGTATTCTTTCGACACTCGTCCGTGTTCGATCTCTTTTGCTTCAATACACGTCCGTATTGATTTTAGACACTCGTCTGTGTTCTTTTGACACCCGTCCGTGTTCGATCTATTTTGCTTCAATACTAGTCTATATTAATTTTAGATACTCGTCTGTGTTCTTTCAACACTCATCCGTGTTGGATCTCTTTTGCTTCAATTCCCATCCGTATTGATTTTAGACACTCGCCTGTGTTCTTTCGACACTCATCTGTGTTCGATCTCTTTTGCTTCAATACTCGTCCGTTTTGATTTTAGACACTCGTCTTTGTTCTTTCGACACTCGTCCGTGTTCGATCTCTTTTGCTTCAATACCCGTCCGTATTGATTTTAGACACTCGTCTGTGTTCTTTCTACACTCGTCCGTGTTCGATCTCTTTTGCTTCAATTCCCGTCCGCATTGATTTTAGACACTCGTCTGTATTCTTTTGACACTCGTCCGTGTTCGATCTCTTTCGCTTCAATACTTCTCCGTATTTAATTTAGACACTCGTCTTTGTTCTTTCGACACTCGTCCGTGTTCGATCTCTTTTGCTTCAATACCTGTCCGTATTGATTTTAGACACTCGTCTGTGTTCTTTCGACACTCGTCCGTGTTCGATCTCTTTTGCTTCAATATCCGTCCGAATTGATTTTAGACACTCGTCTTTGTTCTTTCGACACTCGTCCGTGTTCAATCTCTTTTGCTTCAATATCCGTCCGTATTAATTTTAGATACTCGTCTGTGTTCTTCCGACACTCGTCCGTGTCCGATCTCTTTTGCTTCATTACTCGTCCGTATTGATTTTAGAAACTCGTCTAAGTTCGTTCGACACTCGTCCGTGTTCGATCTCTTTCCCTTCGATACCCGTCCGTATTGATTTTAGACACTCGTCTTTGTTCTTTCGACACTCGTCCGTGTTCGATCTCTTTTCCTTCGATACCCGTCCGTATTGATTTTAGACACTCGTCTGTGTTCTTTCGACACTCATCCGTGTTCGATCTCTTTTCCTTCAATACTCGTCCGTATTTATTTTAGACACTCGCCTTTGTTCTTTCGACACTCGTCCGTGTTCGATCTCTTTTCCTTCGATACCCGTCCGTATTAATTTTAGACACTTGTCTGTGTTCTTTCGAAACTCGTCCGTGTTCGATCTCTTTTGCTACAATATCCGTCCGTATTGATTTTAGACACTCGTCTTTGTTCTTTTGACACTCGTCTGTGTTCGATCTCATTTGCTTCAATACCTGTCCTTATTGATTTTAGACACTCGTCTGTATTCTTTTGACACTCGTCCGTGTTCGATCTCTTTTCCTTCGATACCCGTCCGTATTGATTTTAGACACTTGTCTGTGTTCTTTCGAAACTCGTCCGTGTTCGATCTCTTTTGCTACAATATCCGTCCGTATTGATTTTAGACACTCGTCTTTGTTCTTTTGACACTCGTCTGTGTTCGATCTCTTTTGCTTCAATACCTGTCCTTATTGATTTTAGACACTCGTCTGTATTCTTTTGACACTCGTCCGTGTTCGATCTCTTTTCCTTCGATACCCGTCCGTATTGATTTTAGACACTTGTCTGTGTTCTTTCGAAACTCGTCCGTGTTCGATCTCTTTTGCTACAATATCCGTCCGTATTGATTTTAGACACTCGTCTTTGTTCTTTTGACACTCGTCTGTGTTCGATCTCTTTTGCTTCAATACCTGTCGTTATTGATTTTAGACACTCGTCTGTATTCTTTCGACACTCGTCCGTGTTCGATCTCTTTTGCTACAATATCCGTCCGTATTGATTTTAGACACTCGTCTGTGTTCTTTCGACACTCGTCCGTGTTCGATCTATTTTGCTTCAATACTAGTCTGTATTAATTTTAGACACTCGTCTGTGTTCTTTCAACACTCATCCGTGTTCGATCTCTTTTGCTTCAATTCCCATCCGTACTGATTTTAGACACTCGCCTGTGTTCTTTCGACACTCATCTGTGTTCGATCTCTTTTGCTTCAATACTCGTCCGTTTTGATTTTAGACACTCGTCTTTGTTCTTTCGACACTCGTCCGTGTTCGATCTCTTTTGCTTCAATACCCGTCCGTATTGATTTTAGACACTCGTCTGTGTTCTTTCGACACTCGTCCGTGTTCGATCTCTCTTGCTTCAATACTCATCCGTATTGATTTTAGACACTCGTCTGTGTTCTTTCGACACTCATCCGTGTTCGATCTCTTTTTCTTCAATACCCATCCGTATTAATTTTAGACACTCGTCTATGTTCTTTTGACACTCGTCCGTGTTTGATCTCTTTTGCTTTAATATCCATCCGTATTGATTTTAGACACTCGCCTGTATTCTTTCGACACTCGTCGGTGTTCGATATCTTTTGCTTTAATACTAGTCCGTATTGATTTTAGACACTCGTCTGTGCCCTTTCAACACTCGTCCGTGTTCGATCTCTTTTGCTTCAATACCTGTCCGTATTGATTTTAGACACTCGTCTGTGTTCTTTAAACACTCGGCCATGTTCGATCTCTTTTGCTTCAATTCCCGTCCATATTGATTTTAGACACTCGTCTGTGTTCTTTCGACACTCATCCGTGTTCAATCACTTTTTCTTCAATACTCGTCCGTATTTATTTTAGACACTCGTCTTTGTTCTTTCGACACTCGTCCGTGTTCGATCTCTTTCCCTTCGATACCCGTCCGTATTGATTTTAGACACTTGTCTGTGTTCTTTCGAAACTCGTCCGTGTTCGATCTCTTTTGCTACAATATCCGTCCGTATTGATTTTAGACACTCGTCTTTGTTCTTTTAACACTCGTCTGTGTTCGATCTCTTTTGCTTCAATACCTGTCCTTATTGATTTTAGACACTCGTCTGTATTCTTTCGACACTCGTCCGTGTTCGATCTCTTTTGCTTCAATACACGTCCGTATTGATTTTTGACACTCGTCTGTGTTCTTTCGACACTCGTCCGTGTTCGATCTATTTTGCTTCAATACTAGTCTATATTAATTTTAGATACTCGTCTGTGTTCTTTCAACACTCATCCGTGTTGGATCTCTTTTGCTTCAATTCCCATCCGTATTGATTTTAGACACTCGCCTGTGTTCTTTCGACACTCATCTGTGTTCGATCTCTTTTGCTTCAATACTCGTCCGTTTTGATTTTAGACACTCGTCTTTGTTCTTTCGACACTCGTCCGTGTTCGATCTCTTTTGCTTCAATACCCGTCCGTATTGATTTTAGACACTCGTCTGTGTTCTTTCGACACTCGTCCGTGTTCGATCTCTTTTGCTTCAATTCCCGTCCGCATTGATTTTAGACACTCGTCTGTATTCTTTTGACACTCGTCCGTGTTCGATCTCTTTCGCTTCAATACTTCTCCGTATTTATTTTAGACATTCGTCTTTGTTCTTTCGACACTCGTCCGTGTTCGATCTCTTTTGCTTCAATACCTGTCCGTATTGATTTTAGACACTCGTCTGTGTTCTTTCGACACTCGTCCGTGTTCGATCTCTTTTGCTTCAATATCCGTCCGAATTGATTTTAGACACTCGTCTTTGTTCTTTCGACACTCGTCCGTGTTCGATCTCTTTTGCTTAAATATCCGTCCGTATTAATTTTAGATACTCGTCTGTGTTCTTCTGACACTCGTCCGTGTCCGATCTCTTTTGCTTCAATACTCGTCCGTATTGATTTTAGAAACTCGTCTAAGTTCGTTCGACACTCGTCCGTGTTCAATCTCTTTTGCTTCAATACACGTCCATATTGATTTTAGACACTCGTCTTTGTTCTTTTAACACTCGTCTGTGTTCGATCTCTTTTCCTTCAATACCTGTCCTTATTGATTTTAGACACTCGTCTGTATTCTTTCGACACTCGTCCGTGTTCGATCTCTTTTGCTTCAATACACGTCCGTATTGATTTTTGACACTCGTCTGTGTTCTTTCGACACTCGTCCGTGTTCGATCTATTTTGCTTCAATACTAGTCTATATTAATTTTAGATACTCGTCTGTGTTCTTTCAACACTCATCCGTGTTGGATCTCTTTTGCTTCAATTCCCATCCGTATTGATTTTAGACACTCGCCTGTATTCTTTCGACACTCATCTGTGTTCGATCTCTTTTGCTTCAATACTCGTCCGTTTTGATTTTAGACACTCGTCTTTGTTCTTTCGACACTCGTCCGTGTTCGATCTCTTTTGCTTCAATACCCGTCCGTATTGATTTTAGACACTCGTCTGTGTTCTTTCGACACTTGTCCGTGTTCGATCTCTTTTGCTTCAATTCCCGTCCGCATTGATTTTAGACACTCGTCTGTATTCTTTTGACACTCGTCCGTGTTCGATCTCTTTCGCTTCAATACTTCTCCGTATTTATTTTAGACACTCGTCTTTGTTCTTTCGACACTCGTCCGTGTTCGATCTCTTTTGCTTCAATACCTGTCCGTATTGATTTTAGACACTCGTCTGTGTTCTTTCGACACTCGTCCGTGTTCGATCTCTTTTGCTTCAATATCCGTCCGAATTGATTTTAGACACTCGTCTTTGTTCTTTCGACACTCGTCCGTGTTCGATCTCTTTTGCTTCAATATCCGTCCGTATTAATTTTAGATACTCGTCTGTGTTCTTCTGACACTCGTCCGTGTCCGATCTCTTTTGCTTCAATACTCGTCCGTATTGATTTTAGAAACTCGTCTAAGTTCGTTCGACACTCGTCCGTGTTCAATCTCTTTTGCTTCAATACACGTCCATATTGATTTTAGACACTCGTCTTTGTTCTTTTGACACTCGTCCGTGTTTGATCTCTTTTCCTTCGATACCCGTCCGTATTGATTTTAGACACTCGTCTGTGTTCTTTCGACACTCATCCGTGTTCGATCTCTTTTCCTTCAATACTCGTCCGTATTTATTTTAGACACTCGTCTTTGTTCTTTCGACACTCGTCCGTGTTCGATCTCTTTTCCTTCGATACCCGTCCGTATTGATTTTAGACACTTGTCTGTGTTCTTTCGAAACTCGTCCGTGTTCGATCTCTTTTGCTACAATATCCATCCGTATTGATTTTAGACACTCGTCTTTGTTCTTTTGACACTCGTCTGTGTTCGATCTCTTTTGCTTCAATACCTTTCCTTATTGATTTTAGACACTCGTCTGTATTCTTTTGACACTCGTCCGTGTTCGATCTCTTTTCCTTCGATACCCGTCCGTATTGATTTTAGACACTTGTCTGTGTTCTTTCGAAACTCGTCCGTGTTCGATCTCTTTTGCTACAATATCCGTCCGTATTGATTTTAGACACTCGTCTTTGTTCTTTTGACACTCGTCTGTGTTCGATCTCTTTTGCTTCAATACCTGTCCTTATTGATTTTAGACACTCGTCTGTATTCTTTTGACACTCGTCCGTGTTCGATCTCTTTTCCTTCGATACCCGTCCGTATTGATTTTAGACACTTGTCTGTGTTCTTTCAAAACTCGTCCATGTTCGATCTCTTTTGCGACAATATCCGTCCGTATTGATTTTAGACACTCGTCTTCGTTCTTTTGACACTCGTCTGTGTTCGATCTCTTTTGCTTCAATACCTGTCGTTATTGATTTTAGACACTCGTCTGTATTCTTTCGACACTCGTCCGTGTTCGATCTCTTTTGCTTCAATACACGTCCGTATTGATTTTAGACACTCGTCTGTGTTCTTTCGACACTCGTCCGTGTTCGATCTATTTTGCTTCAATACTAGTCTGTATTAATTTTAGACACTCGTCTGTGTTCTTTCAACACTCATCCGTGTTCGATCTCTTTTGCTTCAATTCCCGTCCATATTGATTTTAGACACTCGTCTGTGTTCTTTCGACACTCATCTGTGTTCAATCACTTTTTCTTCAATACTCGTCCGTTTTGATTTTAGACACTCGTCTTTGTTCTTTCGACACTCGTCCGTGTTCGATCTCTTTTGCTTCAATACCCGTCCGTATTGATTTTAGACACTCGTCTGTGTTCTTTCGACACTCATCCGTGTTCGATCTCTCTTGCTTCAATACTCATCCGTATTGATTTTAGACACTCGTCTGTGTTCTTTCGACACTCGTCCGTGTTCGATCTCTTTTTCTTCAATACCCGTCCGTATTAATTTTAGACACTCGTCTATGTTCTTTTGACACTCGTCCGTGTTTGATCTCTTTTGCTTTAATATCCATCCGTATTGATTTTAGACACTCGTCTGTATTCTTTCGACACTCGTCGGTGTTCGATAACTTTTGCTTTAATACTAGTCCGTATTGATTTTAGACACTCGTCTGTGTTCTTTCAACACTCGTCCGTGTTCGATCTCTTTTGCTTCAATACCTGTCCGTATTGATTTTAGACACTCGTCTGTGTTCTTTAAACACTCGGCCATGTTCGATCTCTTTTGCTTCAATTCCCGTCCGTATTGATTTTAGACACTCGTCTGTGTTCTTTCGACACTCATCCGTGTTCAATCTCTTTTTCTTCAATACTCGTCCGTATTTATTTTAGACACTCGTCTTTGTTCTTTCGACACTCGTCCGTGTTCGATCTCTTTCCCTTCGATACCCGTCCGTATTGATTTTAGACACTTGTCTGTGTTCTTTCAAAACTCGTCCGTGTTCGATCTCTTTTGCTACAATATCCGTCCGTATTGATTTTAAACACTCGTCTTTGTTCTTTTAACACTCGTCTGTGTTCGATCTCTTTTGCTTCAATACCTGTCCTTATTGATTTTAGAAACTCGTCTAAGTTCGTTCGACACTCGTCCGTGTTCAATCTCTTTTGCTTCAATACACGTCCATATTGATTTTAGACACTCGTCTTTGTTCTTTCGACACTCGTCCGTGTTTGATCTCTTTTCCTTCGATACCCGTCCGTATTGATTTTAGACACTCGTCTGTGTTCTTTCGACACTCATCCGTGTTCGATCTCTTTTCCTTCAATACTCGTCCGTATTTATTTTAGACACTCGTCTTTGTTCTTTCGACACTCGTCCGTGTTCGATCTCTTTTCCTTCGATACCCGTCCGTATTGATTTTAGACACTTGTCTGTGTTCTTTCGAAACTCGTCCGTGTTCGATCTCTTTTGCTACAATATCCGTCCGTATTGATTTTAGACACTCGTCTTTGTTCTTTTGACACTCGTCTGTGTTCGATCTCTTTTGCTTCAATACCTTTCCTTATTGATTTTAGACACTCGTCTGTATTCTTTTGACACTCGTCCGTGTTCGATCTCTTTTCCTTCGATACCCGTCCGTATTGATTTTAGACACTTGTCTGTGTTCTTTCGAAACTCGTCCGTGTTCGATCTCTTTTGCTACAATATCCGTCCGTATTGATTTTAGACACTCGTCTTTGTTCTTTTGACACTCGTCTGTGTTCGATCTCTTTTGCTTCAATACCTGTCCTTATTGATTTTAGACACTCGTCTGTATTCTTTTGACACTCGTCCGTGTTCGATCTCTTTTCCTTCGATACCCGTCCGTATTGATTTTAGACACTTGTCTGTGTTCTTTCAAAACTCGTCCATGTTCGATCTCTTTTGCGACAATATCCGTCCGTATTGATTTTAGACACTCGTCTTCGTTCTTTTGACACTCGTCTGTGTTCGATCTCTTTTGCTTCAATACCTGTCGTTATTGATTTTAGACACTCGTCTGTATTCTTTCGACACTCGTCCGTGTTCGATCTCTTTTGCTTCAATACACGTCCGTATTGATTTTAGACACTCGTCTGTGTTCTTTCGACACTCGTCCGTGTTCGATCTATTTTGCTTCAATACTAGTCTGTATTAATTTTAGACACTCGTCTGTGTTCTTTCAACACTCATCCGTGTTCGATCTCTTTTGCTTCAATTCCCGTCCATATTGATTTTAGACACTCGTCTGTGTTCTTTCGACACTCATCTGTGTTCAATCACTTTTTCTTCAATACTCGTCCGTTTTGATTTTAGACACTCGTCTTTGTTCTTTCGACACTCGTCCGTGTTCGATCTCTTTTGCTTCAATACCCGTCCGTATTGATTTTAGACACTCGTCTGTGTTCTTTCGACACTCATCCGTGTTCGATCTCTCTTGCTTCAATACTCATCCGTATTGATTTTAGACACTCGTCTGTGTTCTTTCGACACTCGTCCGTGTTCGATCTCTTTTTCTTCAATACCCGTCCGTATTAATTTTAGACACTCGTCTATGTTCTTTTGACACTCGTCCGTGTTTGATCTCTTTTGCTTTAATATCCATCCGTATTGATTTTAGACACTCGTCTGTATTCTTTCGACACTCGTCGGTGTTCGATAACTTTTGCTTTAATACTAGTCCGTATTGATTTTAGACACTCGTCTGTGTTCTTTCAACACTCGTCCGTGTTCGATCTCTTTTGCTTCAATACCTGTCCGTATTGATTTTAGACACTCGTCTGTGTTCTTTAAACACTCGGCCATGTTCGATCTCTTTTGCTTCAATTCCCGTCCGTATTGATTTTAGACACTCGTCTGTGTTCTTTCGACACTCATCCGTGTTCAATCTCTTTTTCTTCAATACTCGTCCGTATTTATTTTAGACACTCGTCTTTGTTCTTTCGACACTCGTCCGTGTTCGATCTCTTTCCCTTCGATACCCGTCCGTATTGATTTTAGACACTTGTCTGTGTTCTTTCAAAACTCGTCCGTGTTCGATCTCTTTTGCTACAATATCCGTCCGTATTGATTTTAAACACTCGTCTTTGTTCTTTTAACACTCGTCTGTGTTCGATCTCTTTTGCTTCAATACCTGTCCTTATTGATTTTAGACACTCGTCTGTATTCTTTCGACACTCGTCCGTGTTCGATCTCTTTTGCTTCAATACACGTCCGTATTGATTTTAGACACTCGTCTGTGTTCTTTCGACACTCGTCCGTGTTCGATCTATTTTGCTTCAATACTAGTCTATATTAATTTTAGATACTCGTCTGTGTTCTTTCAACACTCATCCGTGTTGGATCTCTTTTGCTTCAATTCCCATCCGTATTGATTTTAGACACTCGCCTGTGTTCTTTCGACACTCATCTGTGTTCGATCTCTTTTGCTTCAATACCTGTCCGTATTGATTTTAGACACTCGTCTTTGTTCTTTCGACACTCGTCCGTGTTCGATCTCTTTTGCTTCAATATCCGTCCGAATTGATTTTAGACACTCGTCTTTGTTCTTTCGAAACTCGTCCGTGTTTGATCTTTTTTGCTTCAATATCCGTCCATATTAATTTTAGATACTCGTCTGTGTTCTTCCGACACTCGTCCGTGTCCGATCTCTTTTGCTTCAATACTCGTCCGTATTGATTTTAGAAACTCGTCTAAGTTCGTTCGACACTCGTCCGTGTTCGATCTCTTTCGCTTCAATATCCATCCGTATTGATTTTAGACACTCGTCTTCGTTCTTTTGACACTCGTCTGTGTTCGATCTCTTTTGCTTCAATACCTGTCGTTATTGATTTTAGACACTCGTCTGTATTCTTTCGACACTCGCCCGTGTTCGATCTCTTTTGCTTCAATACACGTCCGTATTGATTTTAGACACTCGTCTGTGTTCTTTCGACACTCGTCCGTGTTCGATCTATTTTGCTTCAATACTAGTCTGTATTAATTTTAGACACTCGTCTGTGTTCTTTCAACACTCATCCGTGTTCGATCTCATTTGCTTCAATTCCCGTCCATATTGATTTTAGACACTCGTCTGTGTTCTTTTGACACTCATCTGTGTTCAATCACTTTTTCTTCAATACTCGTCCGTTTTGATTTTAGACACTCGTCTTTGTTCTTTCGACACTCGTCCGTGTTCGATCTCTTTTGCTTCAATACCCGTCCGTATTGATTTTAGACACTCGTCTGTGTTCTTTCGACACTCGTCCGTGTTCGATCTCTCTTGCTTCAATACTCATCCGTATTGATTTTAGACACTCGTCTGTGTTCTTTCGACACTCGTCCGTGTTCGATCTCTTTTTCTTCAATACCCGTCCGTATTAATTTTAGACACTCGTCTATGTTCTTTTGACACTCGTCCGTGTTTGATCTCTTTTGCTTTAATATCCATCCGTATTGATTTTAGACACTCGTCTGTATTCTTTCGACACTCGTCGGTGTTCGATAACTTTTGCTTTAATACTAGTCCGTATTGATTTTAGACACTCGTCTGTGTTCTTTCAACACTCGTCCGTGTTCGATCTCTTTTGCTTCAATACCTGTCCGTATTGATTTTAGACACTCGTCTGTGTTCTTTAAACACTCGGCCATGTTCGATCTCTTTTGCTTCGATACCCGTCCGTATTAATTTTAGACACTCGTCTGTGTTCTTTCGACACTCATCCGTGTTCGATCTCTTTTCCTTCAATACTCGTCCGTATTTATTTTAGACACTCGTCTTTGTTCTTTCGACACTCGTCCGTGTTCGATCTCTTTTCCTTCGATACCCGTCCGTATTGATTTTAGACACTTGTCTGTGTTCTTTCGAAACTCGTCCGTGTTCGATCTCTTTTGCTACAATATCCGTCCGTATTGATTTTAGACACTCGTCTTTGTTCTTTTGACACTCGTCTGTGTTCGATCTCTTTTGCTTCAATACCTGTCCTTATTGATTTTAGACACTCGTCTGTATTCTTTTGACACTCGTCCGTGTTCGATCTCTTTTCCTTCGATACCCGTCCGTATTGATTTTAGACACTTGTCTGTGTTCTTTCGAAACTCGTCCGTGTTCGATCTCTTTTGCTACAATATCCGTCCGTATTGATTTTAGACACTCGTCTTTGTTCTTTTGACACTCGTCTGTGTTCGATCTCTTTTGCTTCAATACCTGTCCTTATTGATTTTAGACACTCGTCTGTATTCTTTTGACACTCGTCCGTGTTCGATCTCTTTTCCTTCGATACCCGTCCGTATTGATTTTAGACACTTGTCTGTGTTCTTTCGAAACTCGTCCATGTTCGATCTCTTTTGCGGCAATATCCGTCCGTATTGATTTTAGACACTCGTCTTCGTTCTTTTGACACTCGTCTGTGTTCGATCTCTTTTGCTTCAATACCTGTCGTTATTGATTTTAGACACTCGTCTGTATTCTTTCGACACTCGCCCGTGTTCGATCTCTTTTGCTTCAATACACGTCCGTATTGATTTTAGACACTCGTCTGTGTTCTTTCGACACTCGTCCGTGTTCGATCTATTTTGCTTCAATACTAGTCTGTATTAATTTTAGACACTCGTCTGTGTTCTTTCAACACTCATCCGTGTTCGATCTCTTTTGCTTCAATTCCCGTCCATATTGATTTTAGACACTCGTCTGTGTTCTTTCGACACTCATCTGTGTTCAATCACTTTTTCTTCAATACTCGTCCGTTTTGATTTTAGACACTCGTCTTTGTTCTTTCGACACTCGTCGGTGTTCGATCTCTTTTGCTTCAATACCCGTCCGTATTGATTTTAGACACTCGTCTGTGTTCTTTCGACACTCGTCCGTGTTCGATCTCTCTTGCTTCAATACCTGTCCGTATTGATTTTAGACACTCGTCTGTGTTCTTTAAACACTCGGCCATGTTCGATCTCTTTTGCTTCAATTCCCGTCCGTATTGATTTTAGACACTCGTCTGTGTTCTTTCGACACTCATCCGTGTTCAATCTCTTTTTCTTCAATACTCGGCCGTATTTATTTTAGACACTCGTCTTTGTTCTTTCGACACTCGTCCGTGTTCGATCTCTTTCCCTTCGATACCCGTCCGTATTGATTTTAGACACTTGTCTGTGTTCTTTCAAAACTCGTCCGTGTTCGATCTCTTTTGCTACAATATCCGTCCGTATTGATTTTAAACACTCGTCTTTGTTCTTTTAACACTCGTCTGTGTTCGATCTCTTTTGCTTCAATACACGTCCGTATTGATTATAGACACTCGTCTGTGTTCTTTCGACACTCGTCCGTGTTCGATCTATTTTGCTTCAATACTAGTCTATATTAATTTTAGATACTCGTCTGTGTTCTTTCAACACTCATCCGTGTTGGATCTCTTTTGCTTCAATTCCCATCCGTATTGATTTTAGACACTCGCCTGTGTTCTTTCGACACTCATCTGTGTTCGATCTCTTTTGCTTCAATACTCGTCCGTTTTGATTTTAGACACTCGTCTTTGTTCTTTCGACACTCGTCCGTGTTCGATCTCTTTTGCTTCAATACCCGTCCGTATTGATTTTAGACACTCGTCTGTGTTCTTTCGACACTCGTCCGTGTTCGATCTCTTTTGCTTCAATTCCCGTCCGCATTGATTTTAGACACTCGTCTGTATTCTTTTGACACTCGTCCGTGTTCGATCTCTTTCGCTTCAATACTTCTCCGTATTTATTTTAGACACTCGTCTTTGTTCTTTCGACACTCGTCCGTGTTCGATCTCTTTTGCTTCAATACCTGTCCGTATTGATTTTAGACACTCGTCTGTGTTCTTTCGACACTCGTCCGTGTTCGATCTCTTTTGCTTCAATATCCGTCCGAATTGATTTTAGACACTCGTCTTTGTTCTTTCGAAACTCGTCCGTGTTTGATCTCTTTTGCTTCAATATCCGTCCATATTAATTTTAGATACTCGTCTGTGTTCTTCCGACACTCGTCCGTGTCCGATCTCTTTTGCTTCAATACTCGTCCGTATTGATTTTAGAAACTCGTCTAAGTTCGTTCGACACTCGTCCGTGTTCGATCTCTTTTGCTTCAATACACGTCCAAATTGATTTTAGACACTCGTCTTTGTTCTTTCGACACTCGTCCGTGTTCGATCTCTTTTCCTTCGATACCCGCCCGTATTGATTTTAGACACTCGTCTGTGTTCTTTCGACACTCATCCGTGTTCGATCTCTTTTCCTTCAATACTCGTCCGTATTTATTTTAGACACTCGCCTTTGTTCTTTCGACACTCGTCCGTGTTCGATCTCTTTTGCTTCAATACCTGTCCGTATTGATTTTAGACACTCGTCTGTGTTCTTTCGACACTCGTCCGTGTTCGATCTCTTTTTCTTCAATACCCGTCCGTATTAATTTTAGACACTCGTCTATGTTCTTTTGACACTCGTCCGTGTTTGATCTCTTTTGCTTTAATGTCCATCCGTATTGATTTTAGACACTCGTCTGTATTCTTTCGACACTCGTCGGTGTTCGATATCTTTTGCTTTAATACTAGTCCGTATTGATTTTAGACACTCGTCTGTGTTCTTTCGACACTCGTCCGTGTTCGATCTCTTTTGCTTCAATTCCCGTCCGCATTGATTTTAGACACTCGTCTGTATTCTTTTGACACTCGTCCGTGTTCGATCTCTTTCGCTTCAATACTTCTCCGTATTTATTTTAGACACTCGTCTTTGTTCTTTCGACACTCGTCCGTGTTCGATCTCTTTTGCTTCAATACCTGTCCGTATTGATTTTAGACACTCGTCTGTGTTCTTTCGACACTCGTCCGTGTTCGATCTCTTTTGCTTCAATATCCGTCCGAATTGATTTTAGACACTCGTCTTTGTTCTTTCGACACTCGTCCGTGTTCGATCTCTTTTGCTTCAATATCCGTCCGTATTAATTTTAGATACTCGTCTGTGTTCTTCCGACACTCGTCCGTGTCCGATCTCTTTTGCTTCAATACTCGTCCGTATTGATTTTAGAAACTCGTCTAAGTTCGTTCGACACTCGTCCGTGTTCAATCTCTTTTGCTTCAATACACGTCCATATTGATTTTAGACACTCGTCTTTGTTCTTTCGACACTCGTCCGTGTTTGATCTCTTTTCCTTCGATACCCGTCCGTATTGATTTTAGACACTCGTCTGTGTTCTTTCGACACTCGTCCGTGTTCGATCTCTTTTCCTTCAATACTCGTCCGTATTTATTTGAGACACTCGTCTTTGTTCTTTCGACACTCGTCCGTGTTCGATCTCTTTTCCTTCGATACCCGTCCGTATTGATTTTAGACACTTGTCTGTGTTCTTTCGAAACTCGTCCGTGTTCGATCTCTTTTGCTTCAATACCTGTCCGTATTGATTTTAGACACTCGTCTTTGTTCTTTTGACACTCGTCTGTGTTCGATCTCTTTTGCTTCAATACCTGTCCTTATTGATTTTAGACACTCGTCTGTATTCTTTTGACACTCGTCCGTGTTCGATCTCTTTTCCTTCGATACCCGTCCGTATTGATTTTAGACACTTGTCTGTGTTCTTTCGAAACTCGTCCGTGTTCGATCTCTTTTGCTACAATATCCGTCCGTATTGATTTTAGACACTCGTCTTTGTTCTTTTGACACTCGTCTGTGTTCGATCTCTTTTGCTTCAATACCTGTCGTTATTGATTTTAGACACTCGTCTGTATTCTTTTGACACTCGTCCGTGTTCGATCTCTTTTCCTTCGATACCCGTCCGTATTGATTTTAGACACTTGTCTGTGTTCTTTCGAAACTCGTCCATGTTCGATCTCTTTTGCGACAATATCCGTCCGTATTGATTTTAGACACTCGTCTTCGTTCTTTTGACACTCGTCTGTGTTCGATCTCTTTTGCTTCAATACCTGTCGTTATTGATTTTAGACACTCGTTTGTATTCTTTCGACACTCGTCCGTGTTCGATCTCTTTTGCTTCAATACACGTCCGTATTGATTTTAGACACTCGTCTGTGTTCTTTCGACACTCGTCCGTGTTCGATCTATTTTGCTTCAATACTAGTCTGTATTAATTTTAGACACTCTTCTGTGTTCTTTCAACACTCATCCGTGTTCGATCTCTTTTGCTTCAATTCCCGTCCATATTGATTTTAGACACTCGTCTGTGTTCTTTCGACACTCATCTGTGTTCAATCACTTTTTCTTCAATACTCGTCCGTTTTGATTTTAGACACTCGTCTTTGTTCTTTCGACACTCGTCCGTGTTCGATCTCTTTTGCTTCAATACCCGTCCGTATTGATTTTAGACACTCGTCTGTGTTCTTTCGACACTCGTCCGTGTTCGATCTCTCTTGGTTCAATACTCATCCGTATTGATTTTAGACACTCGTCTGTGTTCTTTCGACACTCGTCCGTGTTCGATCTCTTTTTCTTCAATACCCGTCCGTATTAATTTTAGACACTCGTCTATGTTCTTTTGACACTCGTCCGTGTTTGATCTCTTTTGCTTTAATATCCATCCGTATTGATTTTAGACACTCGTCTGTATTCTTTCGACACTCGTCGGTGTTCGATAACTTTTGCTTTAATACTAGTCCGTATTGATTTTAGACACTCGTCTGTGTTCTTTCAACACTCGTCCGTGTTCGATCTTTTTTGCTTCAATACCTGTCCGTATTGATTTTAGACACTCGTCTGTGTTCTTTAAACACTCGGCCATGTTCGATCTCTTTTGCTTCAATTCCCGTCCGTATTGATTTTAGACACTCGTCTGTGTTCTTTCGACACTCATCCGTGTTCAATCTCTTTTTCTTCAATACTCGTCCGTATTTATTTTAGACACTCGTCTTTGTTCTTTCGACACTCGTCCGTGTTCGATCTCTTTCCCTTCGATACCCGTCCGTATTGATTTTAGACACTTGTCTGTGTTCTTTCAAAACTCGTCCGTGTTCGATCTCTTTTGCTACAATATCCGTCCGTATTGATTTTAAACACTCATCTTTGTTCTTTTAACACTCGTCTGTGTTCGATCTCTTTTGCTTCAATACCTGTCCTTATTGATTTTAGACACTCGTCTGTATTCTTTCGACACTCGTCCGTGTTCGATCTCTTTTGCTTCAATACACGTCCGTATTGATTTTAGACACTCGTCTGTGTTCTTTCGACACTTGTCCGTGTTCGATCTATTTTGCTTCAATACTAGTCTATATTAATTTTAGATACTCGTCTGTGTTCTTTCAACACTCATCCGTGTTGGATCTCTTTTGCTTCAATTCCCATCCGTATTGATTTTAGACACTCGCCTGTGTTCTTTCGACACTCATCTGTGTTCGATCTCTTTTGCTTCAATACTCGTCCGTTTTGATTTTAGACACTCGTCTTTGTTCTTTCGACACTCGTCCGTGTTCGATCTCTTTTGCTTCAATACCTGTCCGTATTGATTTTAGACACTCGTCTGTGTTCTTTCGACACTCGTCCGTGTTCGATCTCTTTTGCTTCAATTCCCGTCCGCATTGATTTTAGACACTCGTCTGTATTCTTTTGACACTCGTCCGTGTTCGATCTCTTTCGCTTCAATACTTCTCCGTATTTATTTTAGACACTCGTCTTTGTTCTTTCGACACTCGTCCGTGTTCGATCTCTTTTGCTTCAATACCTGTCCGTATTGATTTTAGACACTCGTCTGTGTTCTTTCGACACTCGTCCGTGTTCGATCTCTTTTGCTTCAATATCTGTCCGAATTGATTTTAGACACTCGTCTTTGTTCTTTCGAAACTCGTCCGTGTTCGATCTCTTTTGCTTCAATATCCGTCCATATTAATTTTAGATACTCGTCTGTGTTCTTCCGACACTCGTCCGTGTCCGATCTCTTTTGCTTCAATACTCGTCCGTATTGATTTTAGAAACTCGTCTAAGTTCGTTCGACACTCGTCCGTGTTCGATCTCTTTTGCTTCAATACACGTCCAAATTGATTTTAGACACTCGTATTTGTTCTTTCGACACTCGTCCGTGTTCGATCTCTTTTCCTTCGATACCCGCCCGTATTGATTTTAGACACTCGTCTGTGTTCTTTCGACACTCATCCGTGTTCGATCTCTTTTCCTTCAATACTCGTCCGTATTTATTTTAGACACTCGCCTTTGTTCTTTCGACACTCGTCCGTGTTCGATCTCTTTTGCTTCAATACCTGTCCGTATTGATTTGAGACACTCGTCTGTGTTCTTTCGACACTCGTCCGTGTTCGATCTCTTTTTCTTCAATACCCGTCCGTATTAATTTTAGACACTCGTCTATGTTCTTTTGACACTCGTCCGTGTTTGATCTCTTTTGCTTTAATGTCCATCCGTATTGATTTTAGACACTCGTCTGTATTCTTTCGACACTCGTCGGTGTTCGATATCTTTTGCTTTAATACTAGTCCGTATTGATTTTAGACACTCGTCTGTGTTCTTTCAATACTCGTCCGTGTTCGATCTCTTTTGCTTCAATACCTGTCCGTATTGATTTTAGACACTCGTCTGTGTTCTTTAAACACTCGGCCATGTTCGATCTCTTTTGCTTCAATTTCCGTCCGTATTGATTTTAGACACTCGTCTGTGTTCTTTCGACACTCATCCGTGTTCAATCTCTTTTTCTTCAATACTCGTCCGTATTTATTTTAGACACTCGTCTTTGTTCTTTCGACACTCGTCCGTGTTCGATCTCTTTCCCGTCGATACCCGTCCGTATTGATTTTAGACACTTGTCTGTGTTCTTTCGAAACTCGTCCGTGTTCGATCTCTTTTGCTACAATATCCGTCCGTATTGATTTTAGACACTCGTCTTTGTTCTTTTAACACTCGTCTATGTTCGATCTCTTTTGCTTCAATACCTGTCCTTATTGATTTTAGACACTCGTCTGTATTCTTTCGACACTCGTCCGTGTTCGATCTCTTTTGCTTCAATACACGTCCGTATTGATTTTAGACACTCGTCTGTGTTCTTTCGACACTCGTCCGTGTTCGATCTATTTTGCTTCAATACTAGTCTATATTAATTTTAGATACTCGTCTGTGTTCTTTCAACACTCATCCGTGTTGGATCTCTTTTGCTTCAATTCCCATCCGTATTGATTTTAGACACTCGCCTGTGTTCTTTCGACACTCATCTGTGTTCGATCTCTTTTGCTTCAATACTCGTCCGTTTTGATTTTAGACACTCGTCTTTGTTCTTTCGACACTCGTCCGTGTTCGATCTCTTTTGCTTCAATACCCGTCCGTATTGATTTTAGACACTCGTCTGTGTTCTTTCGACACTCGTCTGTGTTCGATCTCTTTTGCTTCAATTCCCGTCCGCATTGATTTTAGACACTCGTCTGTATTCTTTTGACACTCGTCCGTGTTCGATCTCTTTTGCTTCAATACTCGTCCGTATTTATTTTAGACACTCGTCTTTATTCTTTCGACACTCGTCCGTGTTCGATCTCTTTTTCTTCAATACCCATCCGTATTAATTTTAGACACTCGTCTATGTTCTTTTGACACTCGTCCGTGTTTGATCTCTTTTGCTTTAATGTCCATCCGTATTGATTTTAGACACTCGTCTGTATTCTTTCGACACTCGTCGGTGTTCGATATCTTTTGCTTTAATACTAGTCCGTATTGATTTTAGACACTCGTCTGTGTTCTTTCAACACTCGTCCGTGTTCGATCTCTTTTGCTTCAATACCTGTCCGTATTGATTTTAGACACTCGTCTGTGTTCTTTAAACACTCGGCCATGTTCGATCTCTTTTGCTTCAATTCCCGTCCGTATTGATTTTAGACACTCGTCTGTGTTCTTTCGACACTCATCCGTGTTCAATCTCTTTTTCTTCAATACTCGTCCGTATTTATTTTAGACACTCGTCTTTGTTCTTTCGACACTCGTCCGTGTTCGATCTCTTTCCCTTCGATACCCGTCCGTATTGATTTTAGACACTTGTCTGTGTTCTTTCGAAACTCGTCCGTGTTCGATCTCTTTTGCTACAATATCCGTCCGTATTGATTTTAGACACTCGTCTTTGTTCTTTTAACACTCGTCTGTGTTCGATCTCTTTTGCTTCAATACCTGTCCTTATTGATTTTAGACACTCGTCTGTATTCTTTCGACACTCGTCCGTGTTCGATCTCTTTTGCTTCAATACACGTCCGTATTGATTTTAGACACTCGTCTGTGTTCTTTCGACACTCGTCCGTGTTCGATCTATTTTGCTTCAATACTAGTCTATATTAATTTTAGATACTCGTCTGTGTTCTTTCAACACTCATCCGTGTTGGATCTCTTTTGCTTCAATTCCCATCCGTATTGATTTTAGACACTCGCCTGTGTTCTTTCGACACTCATCTGTGGTCGATCTCTTTTGCTTCAATACTCGTCCGTTTTGATTTTAGACACTCGTCTTTGTTCTTTCGACACTCGTCCGTGTTCGATCTCTTTTCCTTCGATACCCGTCCGTATTGATTTTAGACACTTGTCTGTGTTCTTTCGAAACTCGTCCGTGTTCGATCTCTTTTGCTACAATATCCGTCCGTATTGATTTTAGACACTCGTCTTTGTTCTTTTGACACTCGTCTGTGTTCGATCTCTTTTGCTTCAATACCTGTCCTTATTGATTTTAGACACTCGTCTGTATTCTTTTGACACTCGTCCGTGTTCGATCTCTTTTCCTTCGATACCCGTCCGTATTGTTTTTAGACACTTGTCTGTGTTCTTTCGAAACTCGTCCGTGTTCGATCTCTTTTGCTACAATATCCGTCCGTATTGATTTTAGACACTCGTCTTTGTTCTTTTGACACTCGTCTGTGTTCGATCTCTTTTGCTTCAATACCTGTCCTTATTGATTTTAGACACTCGTCTATATTCTTTTGACACTCGTCCGTGTTCGATCTCTTTTCCTTCGATACCCGTCCGTATTGATTTTAGACACTTGTCTGTGTTCTTTCGAAACTCGTCCGTGTTCGATCTCTTTTGCGACAATATCCGTCCGTATTGCTTTTAGACACTCGTCTTTGTTCTTTTGACACTCGTCTGTGTTCGATCTCTTTTGCTTCAATACCTGTCGTTATTGATTTTAGACACTCGTCTGTATTCTTTCGACACTCGTCCGTGTTCGATCTCTTTTGCTTCAATACACGTCCGTATTGATTTTAGACACTCGTCTGTGTTCTTTCGACACTCGTCCGTGTTCGATCTATTTTGCTTCAATACTAGTCTATATTAATTTTAGATACTCGTCTGTGTTCTTTCAACACTCATCCGTGTTGGATCTCTTTTGCTTCAATTCCCATCCGTATTGATTTTAGACACTCGCCTGTGTTCTTTCGACACTCATCTGTGGTCGATCTCTTTTGCTTCAATACTCGTCCGTTTTGATTTTAGACACTCGTCTTTGTTCTTTCGACACTCGTCCGTGTTCGATCTCTTTTCCTTCGATACCCGTCCGTATTGATTTTAGACACTTGTCTGTGTTCTTTCGAAACTCGTCCGTGTTCGATCTCTTTTGCTACAATATCCGTCCGTATTGATTTTAGACACTCGTCTTTGTTCTTTTGACACTCGTCTGTGTTCGATCTCTTTTGCTTCAATACCTGTCCTTATTGATTTTAGACACTCGTCTGTATTCTTTTGACACTCGTCCGTGTTCGATCTCTTTTCCTTCGATACCCGTCCGTATTGTTTTTAGACACTTGTCTGTGTTCTTTCGAAACTCGTCCGTGTTCGATCTCTTTTGCTACAATATCCGTCCGTATTGATTTTAGACACTCGTCTTTGTTCTTTTGACACTCGTCTGTGTTCGATCTCTTTTGCTTCAATACCTGTCCTTATTGATTTTAGACACTCGTCTATATTCTTTTGACACTCGTCCGTGTTCGATCTCTTTTCCTTCGATACCCGTCCGTATTGATTTTAGACACTTGTCTGTGTTCTTTCGAAACTCGTCCGTGTTCGATCTCTTTTGCGACAATATCCGTCCGTATTGCTTTTAGACACTCGTCTTTGTTCTTTTGACACTCGTCTGTGTTCGATCTCTTTTGCTTCAATACCTGTCGTTATTGATTTTAGACACTCGTCTGTATTCTTTCGACACTCGTCCGTGTTCGATCTCTTTTGCTTCAATACACGTCCGTATTGATTTTAGACACTCGTCTGTGTTCTTTCGACACTCGTCCGTGTTCGATCTATTTTGCTTCAATACTAGTCTGTATTAATTTTAGACACTCGTCTGTGTTCTTTCAACACTCATCCGTGTTCGATCTCTTTTGCTTCAATTCCCATCCGTATTGATTTTAGACACTCGCCTGTGTTCTTTCGACACTCATCTGTGTTCGATCTCTTTTGCTTCAATACTCGTCCGTTTTGATTTTAGACACTCGTCTTTGTTCTTTCGACACACGTCCGTGTTCGATCTCTTTTGCTTCAATACCCGTCCGTATTGATTTTAGACACTCGTCTGTGTTCTTTCGACACTCGTCCGTGTTCGATCTCTCTTGCTTCAATACTCATCCGTATTGATTTTAGACACTCGTCTGTGTTCTTTCGACACTCGTCCGTGTTCGATCTCTTTTTCTTCAATACCCGTCCGTATTAATTTTAGACACTCGTCTATGTTCTTTTGACACTCGTCCGTGTTTGATCTCTTTTGCTTTAATATCCATCCGTATTGATTTTAGACACTCGTCTGTATTCTTTCGACACTCGTCGGTGTTCGATATCTTTTGCTTTAATACTAGTCCGTATTGATTTTAGACACTCGTCTGTGTTCTTTCAACACTCGTCCGTGTTCGATCTCTTTTGCTTTAATACCTGTCCGTATTGATTTTAGACACTCGTCTGTGTTCTTTAAACACTCGGCCATGTTCGATCTCTTTTGCTTCAATTCCCGTCCGTATTGATTTTAGACACTCGTCTGTGTTCTTTCGACACTCATCCGTGTTCAATCTCTTTTTCTTCAATACTCGTCCGTATTTATTTTAGACACTCGTCTTTGTTCTTTCGACACTCGTCCGTGTTCGATCTCTTTCCCTTCGATACCCGTCCGTATTGATTTTAGACACTCGTCTTTGTTCTTTTAACACTCGTCTGTGTTCGATCTCTTTTGCTTCAATACCTGTCCTTATTGATTTTAGACACTCGTCTGTACTCTTTCGACACTCGTCCGTGTTCGATCTCTTTTGCTTCAATACACGTCCGTATTGATTTTAGACACTCGTCTGTGTTCTTTCGACACTCGTCCGTGTTCGATCTATTTTGCTTCAATACTAGTCTATATTAATTTTAGATACTCGTCTGTGTTCTTTCAACACTCATCCGTGTTGGATCTCTTTTGCTTCAATTCCCATCCGTATTGATTTTAGACACTCGCCTGTGTTCTTTCGACACTCATCTGTGTTCGATCTCTTTTCCTTCAATACTCGTCCGTTTTTATTTTAGACACTCGTCTTTGTTCTTTCGACACTCGTCCGTGTTCGATCTCTTTTGCTTCAATACCCGTCCGTATTGATTTTAGACACTCGTCTGTGTTCTTTCGACACTCGTCCGTGTTCGATCTCTTTTGCTTCAATTCCCGTCCGCATTGATTTTAGACACTCATCTGTATTCTTTTGACACTCGTCCGTGTTCGATCTCTTTCGCTTCAATACTTCTCCGTATTTATTTTAGACACTCGTCTTTGTTCTTTCGACACTCGTCCGTGTTCGATCTCTTTTGCTTCAATACACGTCCGTATTGATTTTAGACACTCGTCTGTGTTCTTTCGACACTCGTCCGTGTTCGATCTATTTTGCTTCAATACTAGTCTGTATTAATTTTAGACACTCGTCTGTGTTCTTTCAACACTCATCCGTGTTCGATCTCTTTTGCTTCAATTCCCATCCGTATTGATTTTAGACACTCGCCTGTGTTCTTTCGACACTCATCTGTGTTCGATCTCTTTTGCTTCAATACTCGTCCGTTTTGATTTTAGACACTCGTCTTTGTTCTTTCGACACACGTCCGTGTTCGATCTCTTTTGCTTCAATACCCGTCCGTATTGATTTTAGACACTCGTCTGTGTTCTTTCGACACTCGTCCGTGTTCGATCTCTCTTGCTTCAATACTCATCCGTATTGATTTTAGACACTCGTCTGTGTTCTTTCGACACTCGTCCGTGTTCGATCTCTTTTTCTTCAATACCCGTCCGTATTAATTTTAGACACTCGTCTATGTTCTTTTGACACTCGTCCGTGTTTGATCTCTTTTGCTTTAATATCCATCCGTATTGATTTTAGACACTCGTCTGTATTCTTTCGACACTCGTCGGTGTTCGATATCTTTTGCTTTAATACTAGTCCGTATTGATTTTAGACACTCGTCTGTGTTCTTTCAACACTCGTCCGTGTTCGATCTCTTTTGCTTTAATACCTGTCCGTATTGATTTTAGACACTCGTCTGTGTTCTTTAAACACTCGGCCATGTTCGATCTCTTTTGCTTCAATTCCCGTCCGTATTGATTTTAGACACTCGTCTGTGTTCTTTCGACACTCATCCGTGTTCAATCTCTTTTTCTTCAATACTCGTCCGTATTTATTTTAGACACTCGTCTTTGTTCTTTCGACACTCGTCCGTGTTCGATCTCTTTCCCTTCGATACCCGTCCGTATTGATTTTAGACACTCGTCTTTGTTCTTTTAACACTCGTCTGTGTTCGATCTCTTTTGCTTCAATACCTGTCCTTATTGATTTTAGACACTCGTCTGTACTCTTTCGACACTCGTCCGTGTTCGATCTCTTTTGCTTCAATACACGTCCGTATTGATTTTAGACACTCGTCTGTGTTCTTTCGACACTCGTCCGTGTTCGATCTATTTTGCTTCAATACTAGTCTATATTAATTTTAGATACTCGTCTGTGTTCTTTCAACACTCATCCGTGTTGGATCTCTTTTGCTTCAATTCCCATCCGTATTGATTTTAGACACTCGCCTGTGTTCTTTCGACACTCATCTGTGTTCGATCTCTTTTCCTTCAATACTCGTCCGTTTTTATTTTAGACACTCGTCTTTGTTCTTTCGACACTCGTCCGTGTTCGATCTCTTTTGCTTCAATACCCGTCCGTATTGATTTTAGACACTCGTCTGTGTTCTTTCGACACTCGTCCGTGTTCGATCTCTTTTGCTTCAATTCCCGTCCGCATTGATTTTAGACACTCATCTGTATTCTTTTGACACTCGTCCGTGTTCGATCTCTTTCGCTTCAATACTTCTCCGTATTTATTTTAGACACTCGTCTTTGTTCTTTCGACACTCGTCCGTGTTCGATCTCTTTTGCTTCAATACCTGTCCGTATTAATTTTAGACACTCGTCTGTGTTCTTTCGACACTCGTCCGTGTTCGATCTCTTTTGCTTCAATATCCATCCGAATGGATTTTAGACACTCGTCTTTGTTCTTTCGACACTCGTCCGTGTTCGATCTCTTTTGCTTCAATATCCGTCCATATTAATTTTAGATACTCGTCTGTGTTCTTCCGACACTCGTCCGTGTCCGATCTCTTTTGCTTCAATACTCGTCCGTATTGATTTTAGAAACTCGTCTAAGTTCGTTCGACACTCGTCCGTGTTCGATCTCTTTTGCCTCAATACACGTCCAAATTGATTTTAGACACTCGTCTTTGTTCTTTCGACACTCGTCCGTGTTCGATCTCTTTTCCTTCGATACCCGTCCGTATTGATTTTAGACACTCGTCTGTGTTCTTTCGACACTCATCCGTGTTCAATCTCTTTTCCTTCAATACTCGTCCGTATTTATTTTAGACACTCGCCTTTGTTCTTTCGACACTCGTCCGTGTTCGATCTCTTTTGCTTCAATACCTGTCCGTATTGATTTTAGACACTCGTCTGTGTTCTTTCCACACTCGTCCGTGTTCGATCTCTTTTTCTTCAATACCCATCCGTATTAATTTTAGACACTCGTCTATGTTCTTTTGACACTCGTCCGTGTTTGATCTCTTTTGCTTTAATGTCCATCCGTATTGATTTTAGACACTCGTCTATATTCTTTCGACACTCGTCGGTGTTCGATATCTTTTGCTTTAATACTAGTCCGTATTGATTTTAGACACTCGTCTGTGTTCTTTCAACACTCGTCCGTGTTCGATCTCTTTTGCTTCAATACCTGTTCGTATTGATTTTAGACACTCGTCTGTGTTCTTTAAACACTCGGCCATGTTCGATCTCTTTTGCTTCAATTCCCGTCCGTATTGATTTTAGACACTCGTCTGTGTTCTTTCGACACTCATCCGTGTTCAATCTCTTTTTCTTCAATACTCGTCCGTATTTATTTTAGACACTCGTCTTTGTTCTTTCGACACTCGTCCGTGTTCGATCTCTTTCCCTTCGATACCCGTCCGTATTGATTTTAGACACTTGTCTGTGTTCTTTCGAAACTCGTCCGTGTTCGATCTCTTTTGCTACAATATCCGTCCGTATTGATTTTAGACACTCATCTTTGTTCTTTTAACACTCGTCTGTGTTCGATCTCTTTTGCTTCAATACCTGTCCTTATTGATTTTAGACACTCGTCTGTATTCTTTCGACACTCGTCCGTGTTCGATCTCTTTTGCTTCAATACACGTCCGTATTGATTTTAGACACTCGTCTGTGTTCTTTCGACACTCGTCCGTGTTCGATCTATTTTGCTTCAATACTAGTCTATATTAATTTTAGATACTCGTCTGTGTTCTTTCAACACTCATCCGTGTTGGATCTCTTTTGCTTCAATTCCCATCCGTATTGATTTTAGACACTCGCCTGTGTTCTTTCGACACTCATCTGTGTTCGATCTCTTTTGCTTCAATACTCGTCCGTTTTGATTTTAGACACTCATCTTTGTTCTTTCGACACTCGTCCGTGTTCGATCTCTTTTGCTTCAATACCCGTCCGTATTGATTTTAGACACTCGTCTGTGTTCTTTCGACACTCGTCTGTGTTCGATCTCTTTTGCTTCAATACACGTCCGTATTGATTTTAGACACTCGTCTGTGTTCTTTCGACACTCGTCCGTGTTCGATCTATTTTGCTTCAATACTAGTCTATATTAATTTTAGATACTCGTCTGTGTTCTTTCAACACTCATCCGTGTTGGATCTCTTTTGCTTCAATTCCCATCCGTATTGATTTTAGACACTCGCCTGTGTTCTTTCGACACTCATCTGTGTTCGATCTCTTTTGCTTCAA
The DNA here is from genome assembly GCA_022829125.1 of Lathyrus tuberosus. Taxonomy (NCBI): domain Eukaryota; kingdom Viridiplantae; phylum Streptophyta; class Magnoliopsida; order Fabales; family Fabaceae; genus Lathyrus; species Lathyrus tuberosus. Next base: position 14,168,830 of record JALAZF010000038.1, read on the forward strand.
TACTCGTCCGTTTTGATTTTAGACACTCGTCTTTGTTCTTTCGACAATCGTCCGTGTTCGATCTCTTTTGCTTCAATACCCGTCCGTATTGATTTTAGACACTCGTCTGTGTTCTTTCGACACTCGTCTGTGTTCGATCTCTTTTGCTTCAATTCCCGTCCGCATTGATTTTAGACACTCGTCTGTATTCTTTTGACACTCGTCCGTGTTCGATCTCTTTTGCTTCAATACTCGTCCGTATTTATTTTAGACACTCGTCTTTATTCTTTCAACACTCGTCCGTGTTCGATCTCTTTTGCTTCAATACCTGTCCGTATTGATTTTAGACACTCGTCTGTGTTCTTTAAACACTCGGCCATGTTCGATCTCTTTTGCTTCAATTCCCGTCCGTATTGATTTTAGACACTCGTCTGTGTTCTTTCGACACTCATCCGTGTTCAATCTCTTTTTCTTCAATACTCGTCCGTATTTATTTTAGACACTCGTCTTTGTTCTTTCGACACTCGTCCGTGTTCGATCTCTTTCCCTTCGATACCCGTCCGTATTGATTTTAGACACTTGTCTGTGTTCTTTCGAAACTCGTCCGTGTTCGATCTCTTTTGCTACAATATCCGTCCGTATTGATTTTAGACACTCGTCTTTGTTCTTTTAACACTCGTCTGTGTTCGATCTCTTTTGCTTCAATACCTGTCCTTATTGATTTTAGACACTCGTCTGTATTCTTTCGACACTCGTCCGTGTTCGATCTCTTTTGCTTCAATACACGTCCGTATTGATTTTAGACACTCGTCTGTGTTCTTTCGACACTCGTCCGTGTTCGATCTATTTTGCTTCAATACTAGTCTATATTAATTTTAGATACTCGTCTGTGTTCTTTCAACACTCATCCGTGTTGGATCTCTTTTGCTTCAATTCCCATCCGTATTGATTTTAGACACTCGCCTGTGTTCTTTCGACACTCATCTGTGTTCGATCTCTTTTGCTTCAATACTCGTCCGTTTTGATTTTAGACACTCATCTTTGTTCTTTCGACACTCGTCCGTGTTCGATCTCTTTTGCTTCAATACCCGTCCGTATTGATTTTAGACACTCGTCTGTGTTCTTTCGACACTCGTCTGTGTTCGATCTCTTTTGCTTCAATACACGTCCGTATTGATTTTAGACACTCGTCTGTGTTCTTTCGACACTCGTCCGTGTTCGATCTATTTTGCTTCAATACTAGTCTATATTAATTTTAGATACTCGTCTGTGTTCTTTCAACACTCATCCGTGTTGGATCTCTTTTGCTTCGATACCCATCCGTATTGATTTTAGACACTCGCCTGTGTTCTTTCGACACTCGTCTGTGTTCGATCTCTTTTGCTTCAATACTCGTCCGTTTTGATTTTAGACACTCGTCTTTGTTCTTTCGACACTCGTCCGTGTTCGATCTCTTTTGCTTCAATACCCGTCCGTATTGATTTTAGACACTCGTCTGTGTTCTTTCGACACTCGTCTGTGTTCGATCTCTTTTGCTTCAATTCCCGTCCGCATTGATTTTAGACACTCGTCTGTATTCTTTTGACACTCGTCCGTGTTCGATCTCTTTTGCTTCAATACTCGTCCGTTTTGATTTTAGACACTCGTCTTTATTCTTTCGACAATCGTCCGTGTTCGATCTCTTTTGCTTCAATACCCGTCCGTATTGATTTTAGACACTCGTCTGTGTTCTTTCGACACTCGTCCGTGTTTGATCTCTTTTGCTTTAATGTCCATCCGTATTGATTTTAGACACTCGTCTGTATTCTTTCGACACTCGTCGGTGTTCGATATCTTTTGCTTTAATACTAGTCCGTATTGATTTTAGACACTCGTCTTTGTTCTTTCAACACTCGTCCGTGTTCGATCTCTTTTGCTTCAATACCTGTCCGTATTGATTTTAGACACTCGTCTGTGTTCTTTAAACACTCGGCCATGTTCGATCTCTTTTGCTTCAATTCCCGTCCGTATTGATTTTAGACACTCGTCTGTGTTCTTTCGACACTCATCCGTGTTCAATCTCTTTTTCTTCAATACTCGTCCGTATTTATTTTAGACACTCGTCTTTGTTCTTTCGACACTCGTCCGTGTTCGATCTCTTTCCCTTCGATACCCGTCCGTATTGATTTTAGACACTTGTCTGTGTTCTTTCGAAACTCGTCCGTGTTCGATCTCTTTTGCTACAATATCCGTCCGTATTGATTTTAGACACTCGTCTTTGTTCTTTTAACACTCGTCTGTGTTCGATCTCTTTTGCTTCAATACCTGTCCTTATTGATTTTAGACACTCGTCTGTATTCTTTCGACACTCGTCCGTGTTCGATCTCTTTTGCTTCAATACACGTCCGTATTGATTTTAGACACTCGTCTGTGTTCTTTCGACACTCGTCCGTGTTCGATCTATTTTGCTTCAATACTAGTCTATATTAATTTTAGATACTCGTCTGTGTTCTTTCAACACTCATCCGTGTTGGATCTCTTTTGCTTCAATTCCCATCCGTATTGATTTTAGACACTCGCCTGTGTTCTTTCGACACTCATCTGTGGTCGATCTCTTTTGCTTCAATACTCGTCCGTTTTGATTTTAGACACTCGTCTTTGTTCTTTCGACACTCGTCCGTGTTCGATCTCTTTTCCTTCGATACCCGTCCGTATTGATTTTAGACACTCGTCTGTGTTCTTTCGACACTCGTCTGTGTTCGATCTCTTTTGCTTCAATACACGTCCGTATTGATTTTAGACACTCGTCTGTGTTCTTTCGACACTCGTCCGTGTTCGATCTATTTTGCTTCAATACTAGTCTATATTAATTTTAGATACTCGTCTGTGTTCTTTCAACACTCATCCGTGTTGGATCTCTTTTGCTTCAATTCCCATCCGTATTGATTTTAGACACTCGCCTGTGTTCTTTCGACACTCATCTGTGTTCGATCTCTTTTGCTTCAATACTCGTCCGTTTTGATTTTAGACACTCGTCTTTGTTCTTTCGACAATCGTCCGTGTTCGATCTCTTTTGCTTCAATACCCGTCCGTATTGATTTTAGACACTCGTCTGTGTTCTTTCGACACTCGTCTGTGTTCGATCTCTTTTGCTTCAATTCCCGTCCGCATTGATTTTAGACACTCGTCTGTATTCTTTTGACACTCGTCCGTGTTCGATCTCTTTTGCTTCAATACTCGTCCGTATTTATTTTAGACACTCGTCTTTATTCTTTCAACACTCGTCCGTGTTCGATCTCTTTTGCTTCAATACCTGTCCGTATTGATTTTAGACACTCGTCTGTGTTCTTTAAACACTCGGCCATGTTCGATCTCTTTTGCTTCAATTCCCGTCCGTATTGATTTTAGACACTCGTCTGTGTTCTTTCGACACTCATCCGTGTTCAATCTCTTTTTCTTCAATACTCGTCCGTATTTATTTTAGACACTCGTCTTTGTTCTTTCGACACTCGTCCGTGTTCGATCTCTTTCCCTTCGATACCCGTCCGTATTGATTTTAGACACTTGTCTGTGTTCTTTCGAAACTCGTCCGTGTTCGATCTCTTTTGCTACAATATCCGTCCGTATTGATTTTAGACACTCGTCTTTGTTCTTTTAACACTCGTCTGTGTTCGATCTCTTTTGCTTCAATACCTGTCCTTATTGATTTTAGACACTCGTCTGTATTCTTTCGACACTCGTCCGTGTTCGATCTCTTTTGCTTCAATACACGTCCGTATTGATTTTAGACACTCGTCTGTGTTCTTTCGACACTCGTCCGTGTTCGATCTATTTTGCTTCAATACTAGTCTATATTAATTTTAGATACTCGTCTGTGTTCTTTCAACACTCATCCGTGTTGGATCTCTTTTGCTTCAATTCCCATCCGTATTGATTTTAGACACTCGCCTGTGTTCTTTCGACACTCATCTGTGGTCGATCTCTTTTGCTTCAATACTCGTCCGTTTTGATTTTAGACACTCGTCTTTGTTCTTTCGACACTCGTCCGTGTTCGATCTCTTTTCCTTCGATACCCGTCCGTATTGATTTTAGACACTCGTCTGTGTTCTTTCGACACTCGTCTGTGTTCGATCTCTTTTGCTTCAATACACGTCCGTATTGATTTTAGACACTCGTCTGTGTTCTTTCGACACTCGTCCGTGTTCGATCTATTTTGCTTCAATACTAGTCTATATTAATTTTAGATACTCGTCTGTGTTCTTTCAACACTCATCCGTGTTGGATCTCTTTTGCTTCAATTCCCATCCGTATTGATTTTAGACACTCGCCTGTGTTCTTTCGACACTCATCTGTGTTCGATCTCTTTTGCTTCAATACTCGTCCGTTTTGATTTTAGACACTCGTCTTTGTTCTTTCGACAATCGTCCGTGTTCGATCTCTTTTGCTTCAATACCCGTCCGTATTGATTTTAGACACTCGTCTGTGTTCTTTCGACACTCGTCTGTGTTCGATCTCTTTTGCTTCAATTCCCGTCCGCATTGATTTTAGACACTCGTCTGTATTCTTTTGACACTCGTCCGTGTTCGATCTCTTTTGCTTCAATACTCGTCCGTATTTATTTTAGACACTCGTCTTTATTCTTTCAACACTCGTCCGTGTTCGATCTCTTTTGCTTCAATACCTGTCCGTATTGATTTTAGACACTCGTCTGTGTTCTTTAAACACTCGGCCATGTTCGATCTCTTTTGCTTCAATTCCCGTCCGTATTGATTTTAGACACTCGTCTGTGTTCTTTCGACACTCATCCGTGTTCAATCTCTTTTTCTTCAATACTCGTCCGTATTTATTTTAGACACTCGTCTTTGTTCTTTCGACACTCGTCCGTGTTCGATCTCTTTCCCTTCGATACCCGTCCGTATTGATTTTAGACACTTGTCTGTGTTCTTTCGAAACTCGTCCGTGTTCGATCTCTTTTGCTACAATATCCGTCCGTATTGATTTTAGACACTCGTCTTTGTTCTTTTAACACTCGTCTGTGTTCGATCTCTTTTGCTTCAATACCTGTCCTTATTGATTTTAGACACTCGTCTGTATTCTTTCGACACTCGTCCGTGTTCGATCTCTTTTGCTTCAATACACGTCCGTATTGATTTTAGACACTCGTCTGTGTTCTTTCGACACTCGTCCGTGTTCGATCTATTTTGCTTCAATACTAGTCTATATTAATTTTAGATACTCGTCTGTGTTCTTTCAACACTCATCCGTGTTGGATCTCTTTTGCTTCAATTCCCATCCGTATTGATTTTAGACACTCGCCTGTGTTCTTTCGACACTCATCTGTGTTCGATCTCTTTTGCTTCAATACTCGTCCGTTTTGATTTTAGACACTCATCTTTGTTCTTTCGACACTCGTCCGTGTTCGATCTCTTTTGCTTCGATACCCGTCCGTATTGATTTTAGACACTCGTCTGTGTTCTTTCGACACTCGTCTGTGTTCGATCTCTTTTGCTTCAATACACGTCCGTATTGATTTTAGACACTCGTCTGTGTTCTTTCGACACTCGTCCGTGTTCGATCTATTTTGCTTCAATACTAGTCTATATTAATTTTAGATACTCGTCTGTGTTCTTTCAACACTCATCCGTGTTGGATCTCTTTTGCTTCAATTCCCATCCGTATTGATTTTAGACACTCGCCTGTGTTCTTTCGACACTCATCTGTGTTCGATCTCTTTTGCTTCAATACTCGTCCGTTTTGATTTTAGACACTCGTCTTTGTTCTTTCGACACTCGTCCGTGTTCGATCTCTTTTGCTTCAATACCCGTCCGTATTGATTTTAGACACTCGTCTGTGTTCTTTCGACACTCGTCTGTGTTCGATCTCTTTTGCTTCAATTCCCGTCCGCATTGATTTTAGACACTCGTCTGTATTCTTTTGACACTCGTCCGTGTTCGATCTCTTTTGCTTCAATACTCGTCCGTATTTATTTTAGACACTCGTCTTTATTCTTTCGACACTCGTCCGTGTTCGATCTCTTTTTCTTCAATACCCATCCGTATTAATTTTAGACACTCGTCTATGTTCTTTTGACACTCGTCCGTGTTTGATCTCTTTTGCTTTAATGTCCATCCGTATTGATTTTAGACACTCGTCTGTATTCTTTCGACACTCGTCGGTGTTCGATATCTTTTGCTTTAATACTAGTCCGTATTGATTTTAGACACTCGTCTGTGTTCTTTCAACACTCGTCCGTGTTCGATCTCTTTTGCTTCAATACCTGTCCGTATTGATTTTAGACACTCGTCTGTGTTCTTTAAACACTCGGCCATGTTTGATCTCTTTTGCTTCAATTCCCGTCCGTATTGATTTTAGACACTCGTCTGTGTTCTTTCGACACTCATCCGTGTTCAATCTCTTTTTCTTCAATACTCGTCCGTATTTATTTTAGACACTCGTCTTTGTTCTTTCGACACTCGTCCGTGTTCGATCTCTTTCCCTTCGATACCCGTCCGTATTGATTTTAGACACTTGTCTGTGTTCTTTCGAAACTCGTCCGTGTTCGATCTCTTTTGCTACAATATCCGTCCGTATTGATTTTAGACACTCGTCTTTGTTCTTTTAACACTCGTCTGTGTTCGATCTCTTTTGCTTCAATACCTGTCCTTATTGATTTTAGACACTCGTCTGTATTTTTTCGACACTCGTCCGTGTTCGATCTCTTTTGCTTCAATACACGTCCGTATTGATTTTAGACACTCGTCTGTGTTCTTTCGACACTCGTCCGTGTTCGATCTATTTTGCTTCAATACTAGTCTATATTAATTTTAGATACTCGTCTGTGTTCTTTCAACACTCATCCGTGTTGGATCTCTTTTGCTTCAATTCCCATCCGTATTGATTTTAGACACTCGCCTGTGTTCTTTCGACACTCATCTGTGGTCGATCTCTTTTGCTTCAATACTCGTCCGTTTTGATTTTAGACACTCGTCTTTGTTCTTTCGACACTCGTCCGTGTTCGATCTCTTTTCCTTCGATACCCGTCCGTATTGATTTTAGACACTTGTCTGTGTTCTTTCGAAACTCGTCCGTGTTCGATCTCTTTTGCTACAATATCCGTCCGTATTGATTTTAGACACTCGTCTTTGTTCTTTTGACACTCGTCTGTGTTCGATCTCTTTTGCTTCAATACCTGTCCTTATTGATTTTAGACACTCGTCTGTATTCTTTTGACACTCGTCCGTGTTCGATCTCTTTTCCTTCGATACCCGTCCGTATTGTTTTTAGACACTTGTCTGTGTTCTTTCGAAACTCGTCCGTGTTCGATCTCTTTTGCTACAATATCCGTCCGTATTGATTTTAGACACTCGTCTTTGTTCTTTTGACACTCGTCTGTGTTCGATCTCTTTTGCTTCAATACCTGTCCTTATTGATTTTAGACACTCGTCTGTATTCTTTTGACACTCGTCCGTGTTCGATCTCTTTTCCTTCGATACCCGTCCGTATTGATTTTAGACACTTGTCTGTGTTCTTTCGAAACTCGTCCGTGTTCGATCTCTTTTGCGACAATATCCGTCCGTATTGCTTTTAGACACTCGTCTTTGTTCTTTTGACACTCGTCTGTGTTCGATCTCTTTTGCTTCAATACCTGTCGTTATTGATTTTAGACACTCGTCTGTATTCTTTCGACACTCGTCCGTGTTCGATCTCTTTTGCTTCAATACACGTCCGTATTGATTTTAGACACTCGTTTGTGTTCTTTCAACACTCGTCCGTGTTCGATCTCTTTTGCTTCAATACCTGTCCGTATTGATTTTAGACACTCGTCTGTGTTCTTTAAACACTCGGCCATGTTCGATCTCTTTTGCTTCAATTCCCGTCCGTATTGATTTTAGACACTCGTCTGTGTTCTTTCGACACTCATCCGTGTTCAATCTCTTTTTCTTCAATACTCGTCCGTATTTATTTTAGACACTCGTCTTTGTTCTTTCGACACTCGTCCGTGTTCGATCTCTTTCCCTTCGATACCCGTCCGTATTGATTTTAGACACTTGTCTGTGTTCTTTCGAAACTCGTCCGTGTTCGATCTCTTTTGCTACAATATCCGTCCGTATTGATTTTAGACACTCGTCTTTGTTCTTTTAACACTCGTCTGTGTTCGATCTCTTTTGCTTCAATACCTGTCCTTATTGATTTTAGACACTCGTCTGTATTCTTTCGACACTCGTCCGTGTTCGATCTCTTTTGCTTCAATACACGTCCGTATTGATTTTAGACACTCGTCTGTGTTCTTTCGACACTCGTCCGTGTTCGATCTATTTTGCTTCAATACTAGTCTATATTAATTTTAGATACTCGTCTGTGTTCTTTCAACACTCATCCGTGTTGGATCTCTTTTGCTTCAATTCCCATCCGTATTGATTTTAGACACTCGCCTGTGTTCTTTCGACACTCATCTGTGGTCGATCTCTTTTGCTTCAATACTCGTCCGTTTTGATTTTAGACACTCGTCTTTGTTCTTTCGACACTCGTCCGTGTTCGATCTCTTTTCCTTCGATACCCGTCCGTATTGATTTTAGACACTTGTCTGTGTTCTTTCGAAACTCGTCCGTGTTCGATCTCTTTTGCTACAATATCCGTCCGTATTGATTTTAGACACTCGTCTTTGTTCTTTTGACACTCGTCTGTGTTCGATCTCTTTTGCTTCAATACCTGTCCTTATTGATTTTAGACACTCGTCTGTATTCTTTTGACACTCGTCCGTGTTCGATCTCTTTTCCTTCGATACCCGTCCGTATTGTTTTTAGACACTTGTCTGTGTTCTTTCGAAACTCGTCCGTGTTCGATCTCTTTTGCTACAATATCCGTCCGTATTGATTTTAGACACTCGTCTTTGTTCTTTTGACACTCGTCTGTGTTCGATCTCTTTTGCTTCAATACCTGTCCTTATTGATTTTAGACACTCGTCTGTATTCTTTTGACACTCGTCCGTGTTCGATCTCTTTTCCTTCGATACCCGTCCGTATTGATTTTAGACACTTGTCTGTGTTCTTTCGAAACTCGTCCGTGTTCGATCTCTTTTGCGACAATATCCGTCCGTATTGCTTTTAGACACTCGTCTTTGTTCTTTTGACACTCGTCTGTGTTCGATCTCTTTTGCTTCAATACCTGTCGTTATTGATTTTAGACACTCGTCTGTATTCTTTCGACACTCGTCCGTGTTCGATCTCTTTTGCTTCAATACACGTCCGTATTGATTTTAGACACTCGTCTGTGTTCTTTCGACACTCGTCCGTGTTCGATCTATTTTGCTTCAATACTAGTCTGTATTAATTTTAGACACTCGTCTGTGTTCTTTCAACACTCATCCGTGTTCGATCTCTTTTGCTTCAATTCCCATCCGTATTGATTTTAGACACTCGCCTGTGTTCTTTCGACACTCATCTGTGTTCGATCTCTTTTGCTTCAATACTCGTCCGTTTTGATTTTAGACACTCGTCTTTGTTCTTTCGACACACGTCCGTGTTCGATCTCTTTTGCTTCAATACCCGTCCGTATTGATTTTAGACACTCGTCTGTGTTCTTTCGACACTCGTCCGTGTTCGATCTCTCTTGCTTCAATACTCATCCGTATTGATTTTAGACACTCGTCTGTGTTCTTTCGACACTCGTCCGTGTTCGATCTCTTTTTCTTCAATACCCGTCCGTATTAATTTTAGACACTCGTCTATGTTCTTTTGACACTCGTCCGTGTTTGATCTCTTTTGCTTTAATATCCATCCGTATTGATTTTAGACACTCGTCTGTATTCTTTCGACACTCGTCGGTGTTCGATATCTTTTGCTTTAATACTAGTCCGTATTGATTTTAGACACTCATCTGTGTTCTTTCAACACTCGTCCGTGTTCGATCTCTTTTGCTTCAATACCTGTCCGTATTGATTTTAGACACTCGTCTGTGTTCTTTAAACACTCGGCCATGTTCGATCTCTTTTGCTTCAATTCCCGTCCGTATTGATTTTAGACACTCGTCTGTGTTCTTTCGACACTCATCCGTGTTCAATCTCTTTTTCTTCAATACTCGTCCGTATTTATTTTAGACACTCGTCTTTGTTCTTTCGACACTCGTCCGTGTTCGATCTCTTTCCCTTCGATACCCGTCCGTATTGATTTTAGACACTCGTCTTTGTTCTTTTAACACTCGTCTGTGTTCGATCTCTTTTGCTTCAATACCTGTCCTTATTGATTTTAGACACTCGTCTGTATTCTTTCGACACTCGTCCGTGTTCGATCTCTTTTGCTTTAATACACGTCCGTATTGATTTTAGACACTCGTCTGTGTTCTTTCGACACTCGTCCGTGTTCGATCTATTTTGCTTCAATACTAGTCTATATTAATTTTAGATACTCGTCTGTGTTCTTTCAACACTCATCCGTGTTGGATCTCTTTTGCTTCAATTCCCATCCGTATTGATTTTAGACACTCGCCTGTGTTCTTTCGACACTCATCTGTGTTCGATCTCTTTTGCTTCAATACTCGTCCGTTTTTATTTTAGACACTCGTCTTTGTTCTTTCGACACTCGTCCGTGTTCGATCTCTTTTGCTTCAACACCCGTCCGTATTGATTTTAGACACTCGTCTGTGTTCTTTCGACACTCGTCCGTGTTCGATCTCTTTTGCTTCAATTCCCGTCCGCATTGATTTTAGACACTCATCTGTATTCTTTTGACACTCGTCCGTGTTCGATCTCTTTCGCTTCAATACTTCTCCGTATTTATTTTAGACACTCGTCTTTGTTCTTTCGACACTCGTCCGTGTTCGATCTCTTTTGCTTCAATACCTGTCCGTATTAATTTTAGACACTCGTCTGTGTTCTTTCGACACTCGTCCGTGTTCGATCTCTTTTGCTTCAATATCCATCCGAATGGATTTTAGACACTCGTCTTTGTTCTTTCGACACTCGTCCGTGTTCGATCTCTTTTGCTTCAATATCCGTCCATATTAATTTTAGATACTCGTCTGTGTTCTTCCGACACTCGTCCGTGTCCGATCTCTTTTGCTTCAATACTCGTCCGTATTGATTTTAGAAACTCGTCTAAGTTCGTTCGACACTCGTCCGTGTTCGATCTCTTTTGCCTCAATACACGTCCAAATTGATTTTAGACACTCGTCTTTGTTCTTTCGACACTCGTCCGTGTTCGTTCTCTTTTCCTTCGATACCCGTCCGTATTGATTTTAGACACTCGTCTGTGTTCTTTCGACACTCATCCGTGTTCAATCTCTTTTCCTTCAATACTCGTCCGTAATTATTTTAGACACTCGCCTTTGTTCTTTCGACACTCGTCCGTGTTCGATCTCTTTTGCTTCAATACCTGTCCGTATTGATTTTAGACACTCGTCTGTGTTCTTTCGACACTCGTCCGTGTTCGATCTCTTTTTCTTCAATACCCATCCGTATTAATTTTAGACACTCGTCTATGTTCTTTTGACACTCGTCCGTGTTTGATCTCTTTTGCTTTAATGTCCATCCGTATTGATTTTAGACACTCGTCTATATTCTTTCGACACTCGTCGGTGTTCGATATCTTTTGCTTTAATACTAGTCCGTATTGATTTTAGACACTCGTCTGTGTTCTTTCAACACTCGTCCGTGTTCGATCTCTTTTGCTTCAATACCTGTCCGTATTGATTTTAGACACTCGTCTGTGTTCTTTAAACACTCGGCCATGTTCGATCTCTTTTGCTTCAATTCCCGTCCGTATTGATTTTAGACACTCGTCTGTGTTCTTTCGACACTCATCCGTGTTCAATCTCTTTTTCTTCAATACTCGTCCGTATTTATTTTAGACACTCGTCTTTGTTCTTTCGACACTCGTCCGTGTTCGATCTCTTTCCCTTCGATACCCGTCCGTATTGATTTTAGACACTTGTCTGTGTTCTTTCGAAACTCGTCCGTGTTCGATCTCTTTTGCTACAATATCCGTCCGTATTGATTTTAGACACTCGTCTTTGTTCTTTTAACACTCGTCTGTGTTCGATCTCTTTTGCTTCAATACCTGTCCTTATTGATTTTAGACACTCGTCTGTATTCTTTCGACACTCGTCCGTGTTCGATCTCTTTTGCTTCAATACACGTTCGTATTGATTTTAGACACTCGTCTGTGTTCTTTCGACACTCGTCCGTGTTCGATCTATTTTGCTTCAATACTAGTCTATATTAATTTTAGATACTCGTCTGTGTTCTTTCAACACTCATCCGTGTTGGATCTCTTTTGCTTCAATTCCCATCCGTATTGATTTTAGACACTCGCCTGTGTTCTTTCGACACTCATCTGTGTTCGATCTCTTTTGCTTCAATACTCGTCCGTTTTGATTTTAGACACTCGTCTTTGTTCTTTCGACAATCGTCCGTGTTCGATCTCTTTTGCTTCAATACCCGTCCGTATTGATTTTAGACACTCGTCTGTGTTCTTTCGACACTCGTCTGTGTTCGATCTCTTTTGCTTCAATTCCCGTCCGCATTGATTTTAGACACTCGTCTGTATTCTTTTGACACTCGTCCGTGTTCGATCTCTTTTGCTTCAATACTCGTCCGTATTTATTTTAGACACTCGTCTTTATTCTTTCGACACTCGTCCGTGTTCGATCTCTTTTGCTTCAATACCTGTCCGTATTGATTTTAGACACTCATCTGTGTTCTTTCGACACTCGTCCGTGTTCGATCTCTTTTTCTTCAATACCCGTCCGTATTAATTTTAGACACTCGTCTATGTTCTTTTGACACTCGTCCGTGTTTGATCTCTTTTGCTTTAATGTCCATCCGTATTGATTTTAGACACTCGTCTGTATTCTTTCCACACTCGTCGGTGTTCGATCTCTTTTGCTTCAATACCTGTCCGTATTGATTTTCGACACTCGTCTGTGTTCTTTAAACACTCGGCCATGTTCGATCTCTTTTGCTTCAATTCCCGTCCGTATTGATTTTAGACACTCGTCTGTGTTCTTTCGACACTCATCCGTGTTCAATCTCTTTTTCTTCAATACTCGTCCGTATTTATTTTAGACACTCGTCTTTGTTCTTTCGACACTCGTCCGTGTTCGATCTCTTTCCCTTCGATACCCGTCCGTATTGATTTTAGACACTTGTCTGTGTTCTTTCGAAACTCGTCCGTGTTCGATCTCTTTTGCTACAATATCCGTCCGTATTGATTTTAGACACTCGTCTTTGTTCTTTTAACACTCGTCTGTGTTCGATCTCTTTTGCTTCAATACCTATCCTTATTGAATTTAGACACTCGTCTGTATTCTTTCGACACTCGTCCGTGTTCGATCTCTTTTGCTTCAATACACGTCCGTATTGATTTTAGACACTCGTCTGTGTTCTTTCGACACTCGTCCGTGTTCGATCTATTTTGCTTCAATACTAGTCTATATTAATTTTAGATACTCGTCTGTGTTCTTTCAACACTCATCCGTGTTGGATCTCTTTTGCTTCAATTCCCATCCGTATTGATTTTAGAGACTCGCCTGTGTTCTTTCGACACTCATCTGTGTTCGATCTCTTTTGCTTCAATACTCGTCCGTTTTGATTTTAGACACTCATCTTTGTTCTTTCGACACTCGTCCGTGTTCGATCTCTTTTGCTTCAATACCCGTCCGTATTGATTTTAGACACTCGTCTGTGTTCTTTCGACACTCGTCTGTGTTCGATCTCTTTTGCTTCAATACACGTCCGTATTGATTTTAGACACTCGTCTGTGTTCTTTCGACACTCGTCCGTGTTCGATCTATTTTGCTTCAATACTAGTCTATATTAATTTTAGATACTCGTCTGTGTTCTTTCAACACTCATCCGTGTTGGATCTCTTTTGCTTCAATTCCCATCCGTATTGATTTTAGACACTCGCCTGTGTTCTTTCGACACTCATCTGTGTTCGATCTCTTTTGCTTCAATACTCGTCCGTTTTGATTTTAGACACTCGTCTTTGTTCTTTCGACAATCGTCCGTGTTCGATCTCTTTTGCTTCAATACCCGTCTGTATTGATTTTAGACACTCGTCTGTGTTCTTTCGACACTCGTCTGTGTTCGATCTCTTTTGCTTCAATTCCCGTCCGCATTGATTTTAGACACTCGTCTGTATTCTTTTGACACTCGTCCGTGTTCGATCTCTTTTGCTTCAATACTCGTCCGTATTTATTTTAGACACTCGTCTTTATTCTTTCGACACTCGTCCGTGTTCGATCTCTTTTGCTTCAATACCTGTCCGTATTGATTTTAGACACTCATCTGTGTTCTTTCGACACTCGTCCGTGTTCGATCTCTTTTTCTTCAATACCCGTCCGTATTAATTTTAGACACTCGTCTATGTTCTTTTGACACTCGTCCGTGTTTGATCTCTTTTTCTTTAATGTCCATCCGTATTGATTTTAGACACTCGTCTGTATTCTTTCCACACTCGTCGGTGTTCGATATCTTTTGCTTTAATACTAGTCCGTATTGATTTTAGACACTCGTCTGTGTTCTTTCGACACTCGTCCGTGTTCGATCTCTTTTGCTTCAATACCTGTCCGTATTGATTTTAGACACTCGTCTGTGTTCTTTAAACACTCGGCCATGTTCGATCTCTTTTGCTTCAATTCCCGTCCGTATTGATTTTAGACACTCGTCTGTGTTCTTTCGACACTCATCCGTGTTCAATCTCTTTTTCTTCAATACTCGTCCGTATTTATTTTAGACACTCGTCTTTGTTCTTTCGACACTCGTCCGTGTTCGATCTCTTTCCCTTCGATACCCGTCCGTATTGATTTTAGACACTTGTCTGTGTTCTTTCGAAACTCGTCCGTGTTCGATCTCTTTTGCTACAATATCCGTCCGTATTGATTTTAGACACTCGTCTTTGTTCTTTTAACACTCGTCTGTGTTCGATCTCTTTTGCTTCAATACCTGTCCTTATTGATTTTAGACACTCGTCTGTATTCTTTCGACACTCGTCCGTGTTCGATCTCTTTTGCTTCAATACACGTCCGTATTGATTTTAGACACTCGTCTGTGTTCTTTCGACACTCGTCCGTGTTCGATCTATTTTGCTTCAATACTAGTCTATATTAATTTTAGATACTCGTCTGTGTTCTTTCAACACTCATCCATGTTGGATCTCTTTTGCTTCAATTCCCATCCGTATTGATTTTAGACACTCGCCTGTGTTCTTTTGACATTCATCTGTGTTCGATCTCTTTTGCTTCAATACTCGTCCGTTTTGATTTTAGACACTCGTCTTTGTTCTTTCGACAATCGTCCGTGTTCGATCTCTTTTGCTTCAATACCCGTCCGTATTGATTTTAGACACTCGTCTGTGTTCTTTCGACACTCGTCTGTGTTCGATCTCTTTTGCTTCAATTCCCGTCCGCATTGATTTTAGACACTCGTCTGTATTCTTTTGACACTCGTCCGTGTTCGATCTCTTTTGCTTCAATACTCGTCCGTATTTATTTTAGACACTCGTCTTTATTCTTTCGACACTCGTCCGTGTTCGATCTCTTTTGCTTCAATACCTGTCCGTATTGATTTTAGACACTCATCTGTGTTCTTTCGACACTCGTCCGTGTTCGATCTCTTTTTCTTCAATACCCGTCCGTATTAATTTTAGACACTCGTCTATGTTCTTTTGACACTCGTCCGTGTTTGATCTCTTTTGCTTTAATGTCCATCCGTATTGATTTTAGACACTCGTCTGTATTCTTTCCACACTCGTCGGTGTTCGATCTCTTTTGCTTCAATACCTGTCCGTATTGATTTTAGACACTCGTCTGTGTTCTTTAAACACTCGGCCATGTTCGATCTCTTTTGCTTCAATTCCCGTCCGTATTGATTTTAGACACTCGTCTGTGTTCTTTCGACACTCATCCGTGTTCAATCTCTTTTTCTTCAATACTCGTCCGTATTTATTTTAGACACTCGTCTTTGCTCTTTCGACACTCGTCCGTGTTCGATCTCTTTCCCTTCGATACCCGTCCGTATTGATTTTAGACACTTGTCTGTGTTCTTTCGAAACTCGTCCGTGTTCGATCTCTTTTGCTACAATATCCGTCCGTATTGATTTTAGACACTCGTCTTTGTTCTTTTAACACTCGTCTGTGTTCGATCTCTTTTGCTTCAATACCTGTCCTTATTGATTTTAGACACTCGTCTGTATTCTTTCGACACTCGTCCGTGTTCGATCTCTTTTGCTTCAATACACGTCCGTATTGATTTTAGACACTCGTCTGTGTTCTTTCGACACTCGTCCGTGTTCGATCTATTTTGCTTCAATACTAGTCTATATTAATTTTAGATACTCGTCTGTGTTCTTTCAACACTCATCCGTGTTGGATCTCTTTTGCTTCAATTCCCATCCGTATTGATTTTAGACACTCGCCTGTGTTCTTTTGACATTCATCTGTGTTCGATCTCTTTTGCTTCAATACTCGTCCGTTTTGATTTTAGACACTCGTCTTTGTTCTTTCGACAATCGTCCGTGTTCGATCTCTTTTGCTTCAATACCCGTCCGTATTGATTTTAGACACTCGTCTGTGTTCTTTCGACACTCGTCTGTGTTCGATCTCTTTTGCTTCAATTCCCGTCCGCATTGATTTTAGACACTCGTCTGTATTCTTTTGACACTCGTCCGTGTTCGATCTCTTTTGCTTCAATACTCGTCCGTATTTATTTTAGACACTCGTCTTTATTCTTTCGACACTCGTCCGTGTTCGATCTCTTTTGCTTCAATACCTGTCCGTATTGATTTTAGACACTCATCTGTGTTCTTTCGACACTCGTCCGTGTTCGATCTCTTTTTCTTCAATACCCGTCCGTATTAATTTTAGACACTCGTCTATGTTCTTTTGACACTCGTCCGTGTTTGATCTCTTTTGCTTTAATGTCCATCCGTATTGATTTTAGACACTCGTCTGTATTCTTTCCACACTCGTCGGTGTTCGATCTCTTTTGCTTCAATACCTGTCCGTATTGATTTTAGACACTCGTCTGTGTTCTTTAAACACTCGGCCATGTTCGATCTCTTTTGCTTCAATTCCCGTCCGTATTGATTTTAGACACTCGTCTGTGTTCTTTCGACACTCATCCGTGTTCAATCTCTTTTTCTTCAATACTCGTCCGTATTTATTTTAGACACTCGTCTTTGTTCTTTCGACACTCGTCCGTGTTCGATCTCTTTCCCTTCGATACCCGTCCGTATTGATTTTAGACACTTGTCTGTGTTCTTTCGAAACTCGTCCGTGTTCGATCTCTTTTGCTACAATATCCGTCCGTATTGATTTTAGACACTCGTCTTTGTTCTTTTAACACTCGTCTGTGTTCGATCTCTTTTGCTTCAATACCTGTCCTTATTGATTTTAGACACTCGTCTGTATTCTTTCGACACTCGTCCGTGTTCGATCTCTTTTGCTTCAATACACGTCCGTATTGATTTTAGACACTCGTCTGTGTTCTTTCGACACTCGTCCGTGTTCGATCTATTTTGCTTCAATACTAGTCTATATTAATTTTAGATACTCGTCTGTGTTCTTTCAACACTCATCCGTGTTGGATCTCTTTTGCTTCAATTCCCATCCGTATTGATTTTAGACACTCGCCTGTGTTCTTTCGACACTCATCTGTGTTCGATCTCTTTTGCTTCAATACTCGTCCGTTTTGATTTTAGACACTCATCTTTGTTCTTTCGACACTCGTCCGTGTTCGATCTCTTTTGCTTCAATACCCGTCCGTATTGATTTTAGACACTCGTCTGTGTTCTTTCGACACTCGTCTGTGTTCGATCTCTTTTGCTTCAATACACGTCCGTATTGATTTTAGACACTCGTCTGTGTTCTTTCGACACTCGTCCGTGTTCGATCTATTTTGCTTCAATACTAGTCTATATTAATTTTAGATACTCGTCTGTGTTCTTTCAACACTCATCCGTGTTGGATCTCTTTTGCTTCAATTCCCATCCGTATTGATTTTAGACACTCGCCTGTGTTCTTTCGACACTCATCTGTGTTCGATCTCTTTTGCTTCAATACTCGTCCGTTTTGATTTTAGACACTCGTCTTTGTTCTTTCGACAATCGTCCGTGTTCGATCTCTTTTGCTTCAATACCCGTCCGTATTGATTTTAGACACTCGTCTGTGTTCTTTCGACACTCGTCTGTGTTCGATCTCTTTTGCTTCAATTCCCGTCCGCATTGATTTTAGACACTCGTCTGTATTCTTTTGACACTCGTCCGTGTTCGATCTCTTTTGCTTCAATACTCGTCCGTATTTATTTTAGACACTCGTCTTTATTCTTTCGACACTCGTCCGTGTTCGATCTCTTTTGCTTCAATACCTGTCCGTATTGATTTTAGACACTCATCTGTGTTCTTTCGACACTCGTCCGTGTTCGATCTCTTTTTCTTCAATACCCGTCCGTATTAATTTTAGACACTCGTCTATGTTCTTTTGACACTCGTCCGTGTTTGATCTCTTTTTCTTTAATGTCCATCCGTATTGATTTTAGACACTCGTCTGTATTCTTTCCACACTCGTCGGTGTTCGATATCTTTTGCTTTAATACTAGTCCGTATTTATTTTAGACACTCGTCTGTGTTCTTTCGACACTCGTCCGTGTTCGATCTCTTTTGCTTCAATACCTGTCCGTATTGATTTTAGACACTCGTCTGTGTTCTTTAAACACTCGGCCATGTTCGATCTCTTTTGCTTCAATTCCCGTCCGTATTGATTTTAGACACTCGTCTGTGTTCTTTCGACACTCATCCGTGTTCAATCTCTTTTTCTTCAATACTCGTCCGTATTTATTTTAGACACTCGTCTTTGTTCTTTCGACACTCGTCCGTGTTCGATCTCTTTCCCTTCGATACCCGTCCGTATTGATTTTAGACACTTGTCTGTGTTCTTTCGAAACTCGTCCGTGTTCGATCTCTTTTGCTACAATATCCGTCCGTATTGATTTTAGACACTCGTCTTTGTTCTTTTAACACTCGTCTGTGTTCGATCTCTTTTGCTTCAATACCTGTCCTTATTGATTTTAGACACTCGTCTGTATTCTTTCGACACTCGTCCGTGTTCGATCTCTTTTGCTTCAATACACGTCCGTATTGATTTTAGACACTCGTCTGTGTTCTTTCGACACTCGTCCGTGTTCGATCTATTTTGCTTCAATACTAGTCTATATTAATTTTAGATACTCGTCTGTGTTCTTTCAACACTCATCCGTGTTGGATCTCTTTTGCTTCAATTCCCATCCGTATTGATTTTAGACACTCGCCTGTGTTCTTTCGACACTCATCTGTGTTCGATCTCTTTTGCTTCAATACTCGTCCGTTTTGATTTTAGACACTCATCTTTGTTCTTTCGACACTCGTCCGTGTTCGATCTCTTTTGCTTCAATACCCGTCCGTATTGATTTTAGACACTCGTCTGTGTTCTTTCGACACTCGTCTGTGTTCGATCTCTTTTGCTTCAATACACGTCCGTATTGATTTTAGACACTCGTCTGTGTTCTTTCGACACTCGTCCGTGTTCGATCTATTTTGCTTCAATACTAGTCTATATTAATTTTAGATACTCGTCTGTGTTCTTTCAACACTCATCCGTGTTGGATCTCTTTTGCTTCAATTCCCATCCGTATTGATTTTAGACACTCGCCTGTGTTCTTTCGACACTCATCTGTGTTCGATCTCTTTTGCTTCAATACTCGTCCGTTTTGATTTTAGACACTCGTCTTTGTTCTTTCGACAATCGTCCGTGTTCGATCTCTTTTGCTTCAATACCCGTCCGTATTGATTTTAGACACTCGTCTGTGTTCTTTCGACACTCGTCTGTGTTCGATCTCTTTTGCTTCAATTCCCGTCCGCATTGATTTTAGACACTCGTCTGTATTCTTTTGACACTCGTCCGTGTTCGATCTCTTTTGCTTCAATACTCGTCCGTATTTATTTTAGACACTCGTCTTTATTCTTTCGACACTCGTCCGTGTTCGATCTCTTTTGCTTCAATACCTGTCCGTATTGATTTTAGACACTCATCTGTGTTCTTTCGACACTCGTCCGTGTTCGATCTCTTTTTCTTCAATACCCGTCCGTATTAATTTTAGACACTCGTCTATGTTCTTTTGACACTCGTCCGTGTTTGATCTCTTTTTCTTTAATGTCCATCCGTATTGATTTTAGACACTCGTCTGTATTCTTTCCACACTCGTCGGTGTTCGATATCTTTTGCTTTAATACTAGTCCGTATTTATTTTAGACACTCGTCTGTGTTCTTTCGACACTCGTCCGTGTTCGATCTCTTTTGCTTCAATACCTGTCCGTATTGATTTTAGACACTCGTCTGTGTTCTTTAAACACTCGGCCATGTTCGATCTCTTTTGCTTCAATTCCCGTCCGTATTGATTTTAGACACTCGTCTGTGTTCTTTCGACACTCATCCGTGTTCAATCTCTTTTTCTTCAATACTCGTCCGTATTTATTTTAGACACTCGTCTTTGTTCTTTCGACACTCGTCCGTGTTCGATCTCTTTCCCTTCGATACCCGTCCGTATTGATTTTAGACACTTGTCTGTGTTCTTTCGAAACTCGTCCGTGTTCGATCTCTTTTGCTACAATATCCGTCCGTATTGATTTTAGACACTCGTCTTTGTTCTTTTAACACTCGTCTGTGTTCGATCTCTTTTGCTTCAATACCTGTCCTTATTGATTTTAGACACTCGTCTGTATTCTTTCGACACTCGTCCGTGTTCGATCTCTTTTGCTTCAATACACGTCCGTATTGATTTTAGACACTCGTCTGTGTTCTTTCGACACTCGTCCGTGTTCGATCTATTTTGCTTCAATACTAGTCTATATTAATTTTAGATACTCGTCTGTGTTCTTTCAACACTCATCCGTGTTGGATCTCTTTTGCTTCAATTCCCATCCGTATTGATTTTAGACACTCGCCTGTGTTCTTTCGACACTCATCTGTGTTCGATCTCTTTTGCTTCAATACTCGTCCGTTTTGATTTTAGACACTCATCTTTGTTCTTTCGACACTCGTCCGTGTTCGATCTCTTTTGCTTCAATACCCGTCCGTATTGATTTTAGACACTCGTCTGTGTTCTTTCGACACTCGTCTGTGTTCGATCTCTTTTGCTTCAATACACGTCCGTATTGATTTTAGACACTCGTCTGTGTTCTTTCGACACTCGTCCGTGTTCGATCTATTTTGCTTCAATACTAGTCTATATTAATTTTAGATACTCGTCTGTGTTCTTTCAACACTCATCCGTGTTGGATCTCTTTTGCTTCAATTCCCATCCGTATTGATTTTAGACACTCGCCTGTGTTCTTTCGACACTCATCTGTGTTCGATCTCTTTTGCTTCAATACTCGTCCGTTTTGATTTTAGACACTCGTCTTTGTTCTTTCGACAATCGTCCGTGTTCGATCTCTTTTGCTTCAATACCCGTCCGTATTGATTTTAGACACTCGTCTGTGTTCTTTCGACACTCGTCTGTGTTCGATCTCTTTTGCTTCAATTCCCGTCCGCATTGATTTTAGACACTCGTCTGTATTCTTTTGACACTCGTCCGTGTTCGATCTCTTTTGCTTCAATACTCGTCCGTATTTATTTTAGACACTCGTCTTTATTCTTTCGACACTCGTCCGTGTTCGATCTCTTTTGCTTCAATACCTGTCCGTATTGATTTTAGACACTCATCTGTGTTCTTTCGACACTCGTCCGTGTTCGATCTCTTTTTCTTCAATACCCGTCCGTATTAATTTTAGACACTCGTCTATGTTCTTTTGACACTCGTCCGTGTTTGATCTCTTTTTCTTTAATGTCCATCCGTATTGATTTTAGACACTCGTCTGTATTCTTTCCACACTCGTCGGTGTTCGATATCTTTTGCTTTAATACTAGTCCGTATTTATTTTAGACACTCGTCTGTGTTCTTTCGACACTCGTCCGTGTTCGATCTCTTTTGCTTCAATACCTGTCCGTATTGATTTTAGACACTCGTCTGTGTTCTTTAAACACTCGGCCATGTTCGATCTCTTTTGCTTCAATTCCCGTCCGTATTGATTTTAGACACTCGTCTGTGTTCTTTCGACACTCATCCGTGTTCAATCTCTTTTTCTTCAATACTCGTCCGTATTTATTTTAGACACTCGTCTTTGTTCTTTCGACACTCGTCCGTGTTCGATCTCTTTCCCTTCGATACCCGTCCGTATTGATTTTAGACACTTGTCTGTGTTCTTTCGAAACTCGTCCGTGTTCGATCTCTTTTGCTACAATATCCGTCCGTATTGATTTTAGACACTCGTCTTTGTTCTTTTAACACTCGTCTGTGTTCGATCTCTTTTGCTTCAATACCTGTCCTTATTGATTTTAGACACTCGTCTGTATTCTTTCGACACTCGTCCGTGTTCGATCTCTTTTGCTTCAATACACGTCCGTATTGATTTTAGACACTCGTCTGTGTTCTTTCGACACTCGTCCGTGTTCGATCTATTTTGCTTCAATACTAGTCTATATTAATTTTAGATACTCGTCTGTGTTCTTTCAACACTCATCCGTGTTGGATCTCTTTTGCTTCAATTCCCATCCGTATTGATTTTAGACACTCGCCTGTGTTCTTTCGACACTCATCTGTGTTCGATCTCTTTTGCTTCAATACTCGTCCGTTTTGATTTTAGACACTCATCTTTGTTCTTTCGACACTCGTCCGTGTTCGATCTCTTTTGCTTCAATACCCGTCCGTATTGATTTTAGACACTCGTCTGTGTTCTTTCGACACTCGTCTGTGTTCGATCTCTTTTGCTTCAATACACGTCCGTATTGATTTTAGACACTCGTCTGTGTTCTTTCGACACTCGTCCGTGTTCGATCTATTTTGCTTCAATACTAGTCTATATTAATTTTAGATACTCGTCTGTGTTCTTTCAACACTCATCCGTGTTGGATCTCTTTTGCTTCAATTCCCATCCGTATTGATTTTAGACACTCGCCTGTGTTCTTTCGACACTCATCTGTGTTCGATCTCTTTTGCTTCAATACTCGTCCGTTTTGATTTTAGACACTCGTCTTTGTTCTTTCGACAATCGTCCGTGTTCGATCTCTTTTGCTTCAATACCCGTCCGTATTGATTTTAGACACTCGTCTGTGTTCTTTCGACACTCGTCTGTGTTCGATCTCTTTTGCTTCAATTCCCGTCCGCATTGATTTTAGACACTCGTCTGTATTCTTTTGACACTCGTCCGTGTTCGATCTCTTTTGCTTCAATACTCGTCCGTATTTATTTTAGACACTCGTCTTTATTCTTTCGACACTCGTCCGTGTTCGATCTCTTTTGCTTCAATACCTGTCCGTATTGATTTTAGACACTCATCTGTGTTCTTTCGACACTCGTCCGTGTTCGATCTCTTTTTCTTCAATACCCGTCCGTATTAATTTTAGACACTCGTCTATGTTCTTTTGACACTCGTCCGTGTTTGATCTCTTTTTCTTTAATGTCCATCCGTATTGATTTTAGACACTCGTCTGTATTCTTTCCACACTCGTCGGTGTTCGATATCTTTTGCTTTAATACTAGTCCGTATTTATTTTAGACACTCGTCTGTGTTCTTTCGACACTCGTCCGTGTTCGATCTCTTTTGCTTCAATACCTGTCCGTATTGATTTTAGACACTCGTCTGTGTTCTTTAAACACTCGGCCATGTTCGATCTCTTTTGCTTCAATTCCCGTCCGTATTGATTTTAGACACTCGTCTGTGTTCTTTCGACACTCATCCGTGTTCAATCTCTTTTTCTTCAATACTCGTCCGTATTTATTTTAGACACTCGTCTTTGTTCTTTCGACACTCGTCCGTGTTCGATCTCTTTCCCTTCGATACCCGTCCGTATTGATTTTAGACACTTGTCTGTGTTCTTTCGAAACTCGTCCGTGTTCGATCTCTTTTGCTACAATATCCGTCCGTATTGATTTTAGACACTCGTCTTTGTTCTTTTAACACTCGTCTGTGTTCGATCTCTTTTGCTTCAATACCTGTCCTTATTGATTTTAGACACTCGTCTGTATTCTTTCGACACTCGTCCGTGTTCGATCTCTTTTGCTTCAATACACGTCCGTATTGATTTTAGACACTCGTCTGTGTTCTTTCGACACTCGTCCGTGTTCGATCTATTTTGCTTCAATACTAGTCTATATTAATTTTAGATACTCGTCTGTGTTCTTTCAACACTCATCCGTGTTGGATCTCTTTTGCTTCAATTCCCATCCGTATTGATTTTAGACACTCGCCTGTGTTCTTTCGACACTCATCTGTGTTCGATCTCTTTTGCTTCAATACTCGTCCGTTTTGATTTTAGACACTCATCTTTGTTCTTTCGACACTCGTCCGTGTTCGATCTCTTTTGCTTCAATACCCGTCCGTATTGATTTTAGACACTCGTCTGTGTTCTTTCGACACTCGTCTGTGTTCGATCTCTTTTGCTTCAATACACGTCCGTATTGATTTTAGACACTCGTCTGTGTTCTTTCGACACTCGTCCGTGTTCGATCTATTTTGCTTCAATACTAGTCTATATTAATTTTAGATACTCGTCTGTGTTCTTTCAACACTCATCCGTGTTGGATCTCTTTTGCTTCAATTCCCATCCGTATTGATTTTAGACACTCGCCTGTGTTCTTTCGACACTCATCTGTGTTCGATCTCTTTTGCTTCAATACTCGTCCGTTTTGATTTTAGACACTCGTCTTTGTTCTTTCGACAATCGTCCGTGTTCGATCTCTTTTGCTTCAATACCCGTCCGTATTGATTTTAGACACTCGTCTGTGTTCTTTCGACACTCGTCTGTGTTCGATCTCTTTTGCTTCAATTCCCGTCCGCATTGATTTTAGACACTCGTCTGTATTCTTTTGACACTCGTCCGTGTTCGATCTCTTTTGCTTCAATACTCGTCCGTATTTATTTTAGACACTCGTCTTTATTCTTTCGACACTCGTCCGTGTTCGATCTCTTTTGCTTCAATACCTGTCCGTATTGATTTTAGACACTCATCTGTGTTCTTTCGACACTCGTCCGTGTTCGATCTCTTTTTCTTCAATACCCGTCCGTATTAATTTTAGACACTCGTCTATGTTCTTTTGACACTCGTCCGTGTTTGATCTCTTTTTCTTTAATGTCCATCCGTATTGATTTTAGACACTCGTCTGTATTCTTTCCACACTCGTCGGTGTTCGATATCTTTTGCTTTAATACTAGTCCGTATTTATTTTAGACACTCGTCTGTGTTCTTTCGACACTCGTCCGTGTTCGATCTCTTTTGCTTCAATACCTGTCCGTATTGATTTTAGACACTCGTCTGTGTTCTTTAAACACTCGGCCATGTTCGATCTCTTTTGCTTCAATTCCCGTCCGTATTGATTTTAGACACTCGTCTGTGTTCTTTCGACACTCATCCGTGTTCAATCTCTTTTTCTTCAATACTCGTCCGTATTTATTTTAGACACTCGTCTTTGTTCTTTCGACACTCGTCCGTGTTCGATCTCTTTCCCTTCGATACCCGTCCGTATTGATTTTAGACACTTGTCTGTGTTCTTTCGAAACTCGTCCGTGTTCGATCTCTTTTGCTACAATATCCGTCCGTATTGATTTTAGACACTCGTCTTTGTTCTTTTAACACTCGTCTGTGTTCGATCTCTTTTGCTTCAATACCTGTCCTTATTGATTTTAGACACTCGTCTGTATTCTTTCGACACTCGTCCGTGTTCGATCTCTTTTGCTTCAATACACGTCCGTATTGATTTTAGACACTCGTCTGTGTTCTTTCGACACTCGTCCGTGTTCGATCTATTTTGCTTCAATACTAGTCTATATTAATTTTAGATACTCGTCTGTGTTCTTTCAACACTCATCCGTGTTGGATCTCTTTTGCTTCAATTCCCATCCGTATTGATTTTAGACACGCGCCTGTGTTCTTTCGACACTCATCTGTGTTCGATCTATTTTGCTTCAATACTCGTCCGTTTTGATTTTAGACACTCATCTTTGTTCTTTCGACACTCGTCCGTGTTCGATCTCTTTTGCTTCAATACCCGTCCGTATTGATTTTAGACACTCGTCTGTGTTCTTTCGACACTCGTCTGTGTTCGATCTCTTTTGCTTCAATTCCCGTCCGCATTGATTTTAGACACTCGTCTGTATTCTTTTGACACTCGTCCGTGTTCGATCTCTTTTGCTTCAATACTCGTCCGTATTTATTTTAGACACTCGTCTTTGTTCTTTCGACACTCGTCCGTGTTCGATCTCTTTTCCTTCGATACCCGTCCGTATTGATTTTAGACACTTGTCTGTGTTCTTTCGAAACTCGTCCGTGTTCGATCTCTTTTGCTACAATATCCGTCCGTATTGATTTTAGACACTCGTCTTTGTTCTTTTGACACTCGTCTGTGTTCGATCTCTTTTGCTTCAATACCTGTCCTTATTGATTTTAGACACTCGTCTGTATTCTTTCGACACTCGTCCGTGTTCGATCTCTTTTGCTTCAATACACGTCCGTATTGATTTTAGACACTCGTCTGTGTTCTTTCGACACTCGTCCGTGTTCGATCTATTTTGCTTCAATACTAGTCTATATTAATTTTAGATACTCGTCTGTGTTCTTTCAACACTCATCCGTGTTGGATCTCTTTTGCTTCAATTCCCATCCGTATTGATTTTAGACACTTGCCTGTGTTCTTTCGACACTCATCTGTGTTCGATCTCTTTTGCTTCAATACTCGTCCGTTTTGATTTTAGACACTCATCTTTGTTCTTTCGACACTCGTCCGTGTTCGATCTCTTTTGCTTCAATACCCGTCCGTATTGATTTTAGACACTCGTCTGTGTTCTTTCGACACTCGTCTGTGTTCGATCTCTTTTGCTTCAATACACGTCCGTATTGATTTTAGACACTCGTCTGTGTTCTTTCGACACTCGTCCGTGTTCGATCTATTTTGCTTCAATACTAGTCTATATTAATTTTAGATACTCGTCTGTGTTCTTTCAACACTCATCCGTGTTGGATCTCTTTTGCTTCAATTCCCATCCGTATTGATTTTAGACACTCGCCTGCGTTCTTTCGACACTCATCTGTGTTCGATCTCTTTTGCTTCAATACTCGTCCGTTTTGATTTTAGACACTCATCTTTGTTCTTTCGACACTCGTCCGTGTTCGATCTCTTTTGCTTCAATACCCGTCCGTATTGATTTTAGACACTCGTCTGTGTTCTTTCGACACTCGTCTGTGTTCGATCTCTTTTGCTTCAATACACGTCCGTATTGATTTTAGACACTCGTCTGTGTTCTTTCGACACTCGTCCGTGTTCGATCTATTTTGCTTCAATACTAGTCTATATTAATTTTAGATACTCGTCTGTGTTCTTTCAACACTCATCCGTGTTGGATCTCTTTTGCTTCAATTCCCATCCGTATTGATTTTAGACACTCGCCTGTGTTCTTTCGACACTCATCTGTGTTCGATCTCTTTTGCTTCAATACTCGTCCGTTTTGATTTTAGACACTCGTCTTTGTTCTTTCGACAATCGTCCGTGTTCGATCTCTTTTGCTTCAATACCCGTCCGTATTGATTTTAGACACTCGTCTGTGTTCTTTCGACACTCGTCTGTGTTCGATCTCTTTTGCTTCAATTCCCGTCCGCATTGATTTTAGACACTCGTCTGTATTCTTTTGACACTCGTCCGTGTTCGATCTCTTTTGCTTCAATACTCGTCCGTATTTATTTTAGACACTCGTCTTTATTCTTTCGACACTCGTCCATGTTCGATCTCTTTTGCTTCAATACCTGTCCGTATTGATTTTAGACACTCATCTGTGTTCTTTCGACACTCGTCCGTGTTCGATCTCTTTTTCTTCAATACCCGTCCGTATTAATTTTAGACACTCGTCTATGTTCTTTTGACACTCGTCCGTGTTTGATCTCTTTTTCTTTAATGTCCATCCGTATTGATTTTAGACACTCGTCTGTATTCTTTCCACACTCGTCGGTGTTCGATATCTTTTGCTTTAATACTAGTCCGTATTTATTTTAGACACTCGTCTGTGTTCTTTCGACACTCGTCCGTGTTCGATCTCTTTTGCTTCAATACCTGTCCGTATTGATTTTAGACACTCGTCTGTGTTCTTTAAACACTCGGCCATGTTCGATCTCTTTTGCTTCAATTCCCGTCCGTATTGATTTTAGACACTCGTCTGTGTTCTTTCGACACTCATCCGTGTTCAATCTCTTTTTCTTCAATACTCGTCCGTATTTATTTTAGACACTCGTCTTTGTTCTTTCGACACTCGTCCGTGTTCGATCTCTTTCCCTTCGATACCCGTCCGTATTGATTTTAGACACTTGTCTGTGTTCTTTCGAAACTCGTCCGTGTTCGATCTCTTTTGCTACAATATCCGTCCGTATTGATTTTAGACACTCGTCTTTGTTCTTTTAACACTCGTCTGTGTTCGATCTCTTTTGCTTCAATACCTGTCCTTATTGATTTTAGACACTCGTCTGTATTCTTTCGACACTCGTCCGTGTTCGATCTCTTTTGCTTCAATACACGTCCGTATTGATTTTAGACACTCGTCTGTGTTCTTTCGACACTCGTCCGTGTTCGATCTATTTTGCTTCAATACTAGTCTATATTAATTTTAGATACTCGTCTGTGTTCTTTCAACACTCATCCGTGTTGGATCTCTTTTGCTTCAATTCCCATCCGTATTGATTTTAGACACGCGCCTGTGTTCTTTCGACACTCATCTGTGTTCGATCTATTTTGCTTCAATACTCGTCCGTTTTGATTTTAGACACTCATCTTTGTTCTTTCGACACTCGTCCGTGTTCGATCTCTTTTGCTTCAATACCCGTCCGTATTGATTTTAGACACTCGTCTGTGTTCTTTCGACACTCGTCTGTGTTCGATCTCTTTTGCTTCAATTCCCGTCCGCATTGATTTTAGACACTCGTCTGTATTCTTTTGACACTCGTCCGTGTTCGATCTCTTTTGCTTCAATACTCGTCCGTATTTATTTTAGACACTCGTCTTTGTTCTTTCGACATTCGTCCGTGTTCGATCTCTTTTCCTTCGATACCCGTCCGTATTGATTTTAGACACTTGTCTGTGTTCTTTCGAAACTCGTCCGTGTTCGATCTCTTTTGCTACAATATCCGTCCGTATTGATTTTAGACACTCGTCTTTGTTCTTTTGACACTCGTCTGTGTTCGATCTCTTTTGCTTCAATACCTGTCCTTATTGATTTTAGACACTCGTCTGTATTCTTTCGACACTCGTCCGTGTTCGATCTCTTTTGCTTCAATACACGTCCGTATTGATTTTAGACACTCGTCTGTGTTCTTTCGACACTCGTCCGTGTTCGATCTATTTTGCTTCAATACTAGTCTATATTAATTTTAGATACTCGTCTGTGTTCTTTCAACACTCATCCGTGTTGGATCTCTTTTGCTTCAATTCCCATCCGTATTGATTTTAGACACTTGCCTGTGTTCTTTCGACACTCATCTGTGTTCGATCTCTTTTGCTTCAATACTCGTCCGTTTTGATTTTAGACACTCATCTTTGTTCTTTCGACACTCGTCCGTGTTCGATCTCTTTTGCTTCAATACCCGTCCGTATTGATTTTAGACACTCGTCTGTGTTCTTTCGACACTCGTCTGTGTTCGATCTCTTTTGCTTCAATACACGTCCGTATTGATTTTAGACACTCGTCTGTGTTCTTTCGACACTCGTCCGTGTTCGATCTATTTTGCTTCAATACTAGTCTATATTAATTTTAGATACTCGTCTGTGTTCTTTCAACACTCATCCGTGTTGGATCTCTTTTGCTTCAATTCCCATCCGTATTGATTTTAGACACTCGCCTGTGTTCTTTCGACACTCATCTGTGTTCGATCTCTTTTGCTTCAATACTCGTCCGTTTTGATTTTAGACACTCGTCTTTGTTCTTTCGACAATCGTCCGTGTTCGATCTCTTTTGCTTCAATACCCGTCCGTATTGATTTTAGACACTCGTCTGTGTTCTTTCGACACTCGTCTGTGTTCGATCTCTTTTGCTTCAATTCCCGTCCGCATTGATTTTAGACACTCGTCTGTATTCTTTTGACACTCGTCCGTGTTCGATCTCTTTTGCTTCAATACTCGTCCGTATTTATTTTAGACACTCGTCTTTATTCTTTCGACACTCGTCCGTGTTCGATCTCTTTTGCTTCAATACCTGTCCGTATTGATTTTAGACACTCATCTGTGTTCTTTCGACACTCGTCCGTGTTCGATCTCTTTTTCTTCAATACCCGTCCGTATTAATTTTAGACACTCGTCTATGTTCTTTTGACACTCGTCCGTGTTTGATCTCTTTTGCTTTAATGTCCATCCGTATTGATTTTAGACACTCGTCTGTATTCTTTCCACACTCGTCGGTGTTCGATATCTTTTGCTTTAATACTAGTCCGTATTGATTTTAGACACTCGTCTGTGTTCTTTCGACACTCGTCCGTGTTCGATCTCTTTTGCTTCAATACCTGTCCGTATTGATTTTAGACACTCGTCTGTGTTCTTTAAACACTCGGCCATGTTCGATCTCTTTTGCTTCAATTCCCGTCCGTATTGATTTTAGACACTCGTCTGTGTTCTTTCGACACTCATCCGTGTTCAATCTCTTTTTCTTCAATACTCGTCCGTATTTATTTTAGACACTCGTCTTTGTTCTTTCGACACTCGTCCGTGTTCGATCTCTTTCCCTTCGATACCCGTCCGTATTGATTTTAGACACTTGTCTGTGTTCTTTCGAAACTCGTCCGTGTTCGATCTCTTTTGCTACAATATCCGTCCGTATTGATTTTAGACACTCGTCTTTGTTCTTTTAACACTCGTCTGTGTTCGATCTCTTTTGCTTCAATACCTGTCCTTATTGATTTTAGACACTCGTCTGTATTCTTTCGACACTCGTCCGTGTTCGATCTCTTTTGCTTCAATACACGTCCGTATTGATTTTAGACACTCGTCTGTGTTCTTTCGACACTCGTCCGTGTTCGATCTATTTTGCTTCAATACTAGTCTATATTAATTTTAGATACTCGTCTGTGTTCTTTCAACACTCATCCGTGTTGGATCTCTTTTGCTTCAATTCCCATCCGTATTGATTTTAGACACTCGCCTGTGTTCTTTCGACACTCATCTGTGTTCGATCTCTTTTGCTTCAATACTCGTCCGTTTTGATTTTAGACACTCATCTTTGTTCTTTCGACACTCGTCCGTGTTCGATCTCTTTTGCTTCAATACCCGTCCGTATTGATTTTAGACACTCGTCTGTGTTCTTTCGACACTCGTCTGTGTTCGATCTCTTTTGCTTCAATTCCCGTCCGCATTGATTTTAGACACTCGTCTGTATTCTTTTGACACTCGTCCGTGTTCGATCTCTTTTGCTTCAATACTCGTCCGTATTTATTTTAGACACTCGTCTTTGTTCTTTCGACACTCGTCCGTGTTCGATCTCTTTTCCTTCGATACCCGTCCGTATTGATTTTAGACACTTGTCTGTGTTCTTTCGAAACTCGTCCGTGTTCGATCTCTTTTGCTACAATATCCGTCCGTATTGATTTTAGACACTCGTCTTTGTTCTTTTGACACTCGTCTGTGTTCGATCTCTTTTGCTTCAATACCTGTCCTTATTGATTTTAGACACTCGTCTGTATTCTTTTGACACTCGTCCGTGTTCGATCTCTTTTCCTTCGATACCCGTCCGTATTGATTTTAGACACTTGTCTGTGTTCTTTCGAAACTCGTCCGTGTTCGATCTCTTTTGCTACAATATCCGTCCGTATTGATTTTAGACACTCGTCTTTGTTCTTTTGACACTCGTCTGTGTTCGATCTCTTTTGCTTCAATACCTGTCCTTATTGATTTTAGACACTCGTCTGTATTCTTTCGACACTCGTCCGTGTTCGATCTCTTTTGCTTCAATACACGTCCGTATTGATTTTAGACACTCGTCTGTGTTCTTTCGACACTCGTCCGTGTTCGATCTATTTTGCTTCAATACTAGTCTATATTAATTTTAGATACTCGTCTGTGTTCTTTCAACACTCATCCGTGTTGGATCTCTTTTGCTTCAATTCCCATCCGTATTGATTTTAGACACTTGCCTGTGTTCTTTCGACACTCATCTGTGTTCGATCTCTTTTGCTTCAATACTCGTCCGTTTTGATTTTAGACACTCATCTTTGTTCTTTCGACACTCGTCCGTGTTCGATCTCTTTTGCTTCAATACCCGTCCGTATTGATTTTAGACACTCGTCTGTGTTCTTTCGACACTCGTCTGTGTTCGATCTCTTTTGCTTCAATACACGTCCGTATTGATTTTAGACACTCGTCTGTGTTCTTTCGACACTCGTCCGTGTTCGATCTATTTTGCTTCAATACTAGTCTATATTAATTTTAGATACTCGTCTGTGTTCTTTCAACACTCATCCGTGTTGGATCTCTTTTGCTTCAATTCCCATCCGTATTGATTTTAGACACTCGCCTGTGTTCTTTCGACACTCATCTGTGTTCGATCTCTTTTGCTTCAATACTCGTCCGTTTTGATTTTAGACACTCGTCTTTGTTCTTTCGACAATCGTCCGTGTTCGATCTCTTTTGCTTCAATACCCGTCCGTATTGATTTTAGACACTCGTCTGTGTTCTTTCGACACTCGTCTGTGTTCGATCTCTTTTGCTTCAATTCCCGTCCGCATTGATTTTAGACACTCGTCTGTATTCTTTTGACACTCGTCCGTGTTCGATCTCTTTTGCTTCAATACTCGTCCGTATTTATTTTAGACACTCGTCTTTATTCTTTCGACACTCGTCCGTGTTCGATCTCTTTTGCTTCAATACCTGTCCGTATTGATTTTAGACACTCATCTGTGTTCTTTCGACACTCGTCCGTGTTCGATCTCTTTTTCTTCAATACCCGTCCGTATTAATTTTAGACACTCGTCTATGTTCTTTTGACACTCGTCCGTGTTTGATCTCTTTTGCTTTAATGTCCATCCGTATTGATTTTAGACACTCGTCTGTATTCTTTCCACACTCGTCGGTGTTCGATATCTTTTGCTTTAATACTAGTCCGTATTGATTTTAGACACTCGTCTGTGTTCTTTCGACACTCGTCCGTGTTCGATCTCTTTTGCTTCAATACCTGTCCGTATTGATTTTAGACACTCGTCTGTGTTCTTTAAACACTCGGCCATGTTCGATCTCTTTTGCTTCAATTCCCGTCCGTATTGATTTTAGACACTCGTCTGTGTTCTTTCGACACTCATCCGTGTTCAATCTCTTTTTCTTCAATACTCGTCCGTATTTATTTTAGACACTCGTCTTTGTTCTTTCGACACTCGTCCGTGTTCGATCTCTTTCCCTTCGATACCCGTCCGTATTGATTTTAGACACTTGTCTGTGTTCTTTCGAAACTCGTCCGTGTTCGATCTCTTTTGCTACAATATCCGTCCGTATTGATTTTAGACACTCGTCTTTGTTCTTTTAACACTCGTCTGTGTTCGATCTCTTTTGCTTCAATACCTGTCCTTATTGATTTTAGACACTCGTCTGTATTCTTTCGACACTCGTCCGTGTTCGATCTCTTTTGCTTCAATACACGTCCGTATTGATTTTAGACACTCGTCTGTGTTCTTTCGACACTCGTCCGTGTTCGATCTATTTTGCTTCAATACTAGTCTATATTAATTTTAGATACTCGTCTGTGTTCTTTCAACACTCATCCGTGTTGGATCTCTTTTGCTTCAATTCCCATCCGTATTGATTTTAGACACTCGCCTGTGTTCTTTCGACACTCATCTGTGTTCGATCTCTTTTGCTTCAATACTCGTCCGTTTTGATTTTAGACACTCATCTTTGTTCTTTCGACACTCGTCCGTGTTCGATCTCTTTTGCTTCAATACCCGTCCGTATTGATTTTAGACACTCGTCTGTGTTCTTTCGACACTCGTCTGTGTTCGATCTCTTTTGCTTCAATTCCCGTCCGCATTGATTTTAGACACTCGTCTGTATTCTTTTGACACTCGTCCGTGTTCGATCTCTTTTGCTTCAATACTCGTCCGTATTTATTTTAGACACTCGTCTTTGTTCTTTCGACACTCGTCCGTGTTCGATCTCTTTTCCTTCGATACCCGTCCGTATTGATTTTAGACACTTGTCTGTGTTCTTTCGAAACTCGTCCGTGTTCGATCTCTTTTGCTACAATATCCGTCCGTATTGATTTTAGACACTCGTCTTTGTTCTTTTGACACTCGTCTGTGTTCGATCTCTTTTGCTTCAATACCTGTCCTTATTGATTTTAGACACTCGTCTGTATTCTTTTGACACTCGTCCGTGTTCGATCTCTTTTCCTTCGATACCCGTCCGTATTGTTTTTAGACACTTGTCTGTGTTCTTTCGAAACTCGTCCGTGTTCGATCTCTTTTGCTACAATATCCGTCCGTATTGATTTTAGACACTCGTCTTTATTCTTTTGACACTCGTCTGTGTTCGATCTCTTTTGCTTCAATACCTGTCCTTATTGATTTTAGACACTCGTCTGTATTCTTTTGACACTCGTCCGTGTTCGATCTTTTTTCCTTCGATACCCGTCCGTATTGATTTTAGACACTTGTCTGTGTTCTTTCGAAACTCGTCCGTGTTCGATCTCTTTTGCGACAATATCCGTCCGTATTGATTTTAGACACTCGTCTTTGTTCTTTTGACACTCGTCTGTGTTCGATCTCTTTTGCTTCAATACCTGTCGCTATTGATTTTAGACACTCGTCTGTATTCTTTCGACACTCGTCCGTGTTCGATCTCTTTTGCTTCAATACACGTCCGTATTGATTTTAGACACTCGTCTGTGTTCTTTCGACACTCGTCCGTGTTCGATCTATTTTGCTTCAATACTAGTCTGTATTAATTTTAGACACTCGTCTGTGTTCTTTCAACACTCATCCGTGTTCGATCTCTTTTGCTTCAATTCCCATCCGTATTGATTTTAGACACTCGCCTGTGTTCTTTCGACACTCATCTGTGTTCGATCTCTTTTGCTTCAATACTCGTCCGTTTTGATTTTAGACACTCGTCTTTGTTCTTTCGACACTCGTCCGTGTTCGATCTCTTTTGCTTCAATACCCGTCCGTATTGATTTTAGACACTCGTCTGTGTTCTTTCGACACTCGTCCGTGTTCGATCTCTCTTGCTTCAATACTCATCCGTATTGATTTTAGACACTCGTCTGTGTTCTTTCGACACTCGTCCGTGATCGATCTCTTTTTCTTCAATACCCGTCCGTATTAATTTTAGACACTCGTCTATGTTCTTTTGACACTCGTCCGTGTTTGATCTCTTTTGCTTTAATATCCATCCGTATTGATTTTAGACACTCGTCTGTATTCTTTCGACACTCGTCGGTGTTCGATATCTTTTGCTTTAATACTAGTCCGTATTGATTTTAGACACTCGTCTGTGTTCTTTCAACACTCGTCCGTGTTCGATCTCTTTTGCTTCAATACCTGTCCGTATTGATTTTAGACACTCGTCTGTGTTCTTTAAACACTCGGCCATGTTCGATCTCTTTTGCTTCAATTCCCGTCCGTATTGATTTTAGACACTCGTCTGTGTTCTTTCGACACTCATCCGTGTTCAATCTCTTTTTCTTCAATACTCGTCCGTATTTATTTTAGACACTCGTCTTTGTTCTTTCGACACTCGTCCGTGTTCGATCTCTTTCCCTTCGATACCCGTCCGTATTGATTTTAGACACTTGTCTGTGTTCTTTCGAAACTCGTCCGTGTTCGATCTCTTTTGCTACAATATCCGTCCGTATTGATTTTAGACACTCGTCTTTGTTCTTTTAACACTTATCTGTGTTCGATCTCTTTTGCTTCAATACCTGTCCTTATTGATTTTAGACACTCGTCTGTATTCTTTCGACACTCGTCCGTGTTCGATCTCTTTTGCTTCAATACACGTCCGTATTGATTTTAGACACTCGTCTGTGTTCTTTCGACACTCATCCGTGTTCGATCTATTTTGCTTCAATACTAGTCTATATTAATTTTAGATACTCGTCTGTGTTCTTTCAACACTCATCCGTGTTGGATCTCTTTTGCTTCAATTCCCATCCGTATTGATTTTAGACACTCGCATGTGTTCTTTCGACACTCATCTGTGTTCGATCTCTTTTGCTTCAATACTCGTCCGTTTTGATTTTAGACACTCGTCTGTGTTCTTTCGACACTCGTCCGTGTTCGATCTCTTTTGCTTCAATACCCGTCCGTATTAATTTTAGACACTCGTCTGTGTTCTTTTGACACTCGTCCGTGTTTGATCTCTTTTGCTACAATATCCGTCCGTATTGATTTTAGACGCTCGTCTTTGTTCTTTTGACACTCGTCCGTGTTCGATCTCTTTTGCTTCAATACTTGTCCGTATTTATTTTAGACACTCGTCTTTGTTCTTTCGACACTCGTCCGTGTTCGATCTCTTTTGCTTCAATACCCGTCCGTATTGATTTTAGACACTCGTCTGTGTTCTTTCGACACTCGTCTGTGTTCGATCTCTTTTGCTTCAATTCCCGTCCGCATTGATTTTAGACACTCGTCTGTATTCTTTTGACACTCGTCCGTGTTCGATCTCTTTTGCTTCAATACTCGTCCGTATTTATTTTAGACACTCGTCTTTGTTCTTTCGACACTCGTCCGTGTTCGATCTCTTTTCCTTCGATACCCGTCCGTATTGATTTTAGACACTTGTCTGTGTTCTTTCGAAACTCGTCCGTGTTCGATCTCTTTTGCTACAATATCCGTCCGTATTGATTTTAGACACTCGTCTTTGTTCTTTTAACACTCGTCTGTGTTCGATCTCTTTTGCTTCAATACCTGTCCTTATTGATTTTAGACACTCGTCTGTATTCTTTCGACACTCGTCCGTGTTCGATCTCTTTTGCTTCAATACACGTCCGTATTGATTTTAGACACTCGTCTGTGTTCTTTCGACACTCATCCGTGTTCGATCTATTTTGCTTCAATACTAGTCTATATTAATTTTAGATACTCGTCTGTGTTCTTTCAACACTCATCCGTGTTGGATCTCTTTTGCTTCAATTCCCATCCGTATTGATTTTAGACACTCGCATGTGTTCTTTCGACACTCATCTGTGTTCGATCTCTTTTGCTTCAATACTCGTCCGTTTTGATTTTAGACACTCGTCTGTGTTCTTTCGACACTCGTCCGTGTTCGATCTCTTTTGCTTCAATACCCGTCCGTATTAATTTTAGACACTCGTCTGTGTTCTTTTGACACTCGTCCGTGTTTGATCTCTTTTGCTACAATATCCGTCCGTATTGATTTTAGACGCTCGTCTTTGTTCTTTTGACACTCGTCCGTGTTCGATCTCTTTTGCTTCAATACTTGTCCGTATTTATTTTAGACACTCGTCTTTGTTCTTTCGACACTCGTCCGTGTTCGATCTCTTTTGCTTCAATACCCGTCCGTATTGATTTTAGACACTCGTCTGTGTTCTTTCGACACTCATCCGTGTTCAATCTCTTTTTCTTCAATACTCGTCCGTATTTATTTTAGACACTCGTCTTTGTTCTTTCGACACTCGTCCGTGTTCGATCTCTTTCCCTTCGATACCCGTCCGTATTGATTTTAGACACTTGTCTGTGTTCTTTCGAAACTCGTCCGTGTTCGATCTCTTTTGCTACAATATCCGTCCGTATTGATTTTAGACACTCGTCTTTGTTCTTTTAACACTTATCTGTGTTCGATCTCTTTTGCTTCAATACCTGTCCTTATTGATTTTAGACACTCGTCTGTATTCTTTCGACACTCGTCCGTGTTCGATCTCTTTTGCTTCAATACACGTCCGTATTGATTTTAGACACTCGTCTGTGTTCTTTCGACACTCATCCGTGTTCGATCTATTTTGCTTCAATACTAGTCTATATTAATTTTAGATACTCGTCTGTGTTCTTTCAACACTCATCCGTGTTGGATCTCTTTTGCTTCAATTCCCATCCGTATTGATTTTAGACACTCGCATGTGTTCTTTCGACACTCATCTGTGTTCGATCTCTTTTGCTTCAATACTCGTCCGTTTTGATTTTAGACACTCGTCTGTGTTCTTTCGACACTCGTCCGTGTTTGATCTCTTTTGCTTCAATACCCGTCCGTATTAATTTTAGACACTCGTCTGTGTTCTTTTGACACTCGTCCGTGTTTGATCTCTTTTGCTACAATATCCGTCCGTATTGATTTTAGACGCTCGTCTTTGTTCTTTTGACACTCGTCCGTGTTCGATCTCTTTTGCTTCAATACTTGTCCGTATTTATTTTAGACACTCGTCTTTGTTCTTTCGACACTCGTCCGTGTTCGATCTCTTTTGCTTCAATACCCGTCCGTATTGATTTTAGACACTCGTCTGTGTTCTTTCGACACTCGTCTGTGTTCGATCTCTTTTGCTTCAATTCCCGTCCGCATTGATTTTAGACACTCGTCTGTATTCTTTTGACACTCGTCCGTGTTCGATCTCTTTTGCTTCAATACTCGTCCGTATTTATTTTAGACACTCGTCTTTGTTCTTTCGACACTCGTCCGTGTTCGATCTCTTTTCCTTCGATACCCGTCCGTATTGATTTTAGACACTTGTCTGTGTTCTTTCGAAACTCGTCCGTGTTCGATCTCTTTTGCTACAATATCCGTCCGTATTGATTTTAGACACTCGTCTTTGTTCTTTTAACACTCGTCTGTGTTCGATCTCTTTTGCTTCAATACCTGTCCTTATTGATTTTAGACACTCGTCTGTATTCTTTCGACACTCGTCCGTGTTCGATCTCTTTTGCTTCAATACACGTCCGTATTGATTTTAGACACTCGTCTGTGTTCTTTCGACACTCATCCGTGTTCGATCTATTTTGCTTCAATACTAGTCTATATTAATTTTAGATACTCGTCTGTGTTCTTTCAACACTCATCCGTGTTGGATCTCTTTTGCTTCAATTCCCATCCGTATTGATTTTAGACACTCGCATGTGTTCTTTCGACACTCATCTGTGTTCGATCTCTTTTGCTTCAATACTCGTCCGTTTTGATTTTAGACACTCGTCTGTGTTCTTTCGACACTCGTCCGTGTTCGATCTCTTTTGCTTCAATACCCGTCCGTATTAATTTTAGACACTCGTCTGTGTTCTTTTGACACTCGTCCGTGTTTGATCTCTTTTGCTACAATATCCGTCCGTATTGATTTTAGACGCTCGTCTTTGTTCTTTTGACACTCGTCCGTGTTCGATCTCTTTTGCTTCAATACTTGTCCGTATTTATTTTAGACACTCGTCTTTGTTCTTTCGACACTCGTCCGTGTTCGATCTCTTTTGCTTCAATACCCGTCCGTATTGATTTTAGACACTCGTCTGTGTTCTTTCGACACTCGTCTGTGTTCGATCTCTTTTGCTTCAATTCCCGTCCGCATTGATTTTAGACACTCGTCTGTATTCTTTTGACACTCGTCCGTGTTCGATCTCTTTTGCTTCAATACTCGTCCGTATTTATTTTAGACACTCGTCTTTGTTCTTTCGACACTCGTCCGTGTTCGATCTCTTTTCCTTCGATACCCGTCCGTATTGATTTTAGACACTTGTCTGTGTTCTTTCGAAACTCGTCCGTGTTCGATCTCTTTTGCTACAATATCCGTCCGTATTGATTTTAGACACTCGTCTTTGTTCTTTTGACACTCGTCTGTGTTCGATCTCTTTTGCTTCAATACCTGTCCTTATTGATTTTAGACACTCGTCTGTATTCTTTTGACACTCGTCCGTGTTCGATCTCTTTTCCTTCGATACCCGTCCGTATTGTTTTTAGACACTTGTCTGTGTTCTTTCGAAACTCGTCCGTGTTCGATCTCTTTTGCTACAATATCCGTCCGTATTGATTTTAGACACTCGTCTTTGTTCTTTTGACACTCGTCTGTGTTCGATCTCTTTTGCTTCAATACCTGTCGCTATTGATTTTAGACACTCGTCTGTATTCTTTCGACACTCGTCCGTGTTCGATCTCTTTTGCTTCAATACACGTCCGTATTGATTTTAGACACTCGTCTGTGTTCTTTCGACACTCGTCCGTGTTCGATCTATTTTGCTTCAATACTAGTCTGTATTAATTTTAGACACTCGTCTGTGTTCTTTCAACACTCATCCGTGTTCGATCTCTTTTGCTTCAATTCCCATCCGTATTGATTTTAGACACTCGCATGTGTTCTTTCGACACTCATCTGTGTTCGATCTCTTTTGCTTCAATACTCGTCCGTTTTGATTTTAGACACTCGTCTTTGTTCTTTCGACACTCGTCCGTGTTCGATCTCTTTTGCTTCAATACCCGTCCGTATTGATTTTAGACACTCGTCTGTGTTCTTTCGACACTCGTCCGTGTTCGATCTCTCTTGCTTCAATACTCATCCGTATTGATTTTAGACACTCGTCTGTGTTCTTTCGACACTCGTCCGTGATCGATCTCTTTTTCTTCAATACCCGTCCGTATTAATTTTAGACACTCGTCTATGTTCTTTTGACACTCGTCCGTGTTTGATCTCTTTTGCTTTAATATCCATCCGTATTGATTTTAGACACTCGTCTGTATTCTTTCGACACTCGTCGGTGTTCGATATCTTTTGCTTTAATACTAGTCCGTATTGATTTTAGACACTCGTCTGTGTTCTTTCAACACTCGTCCGTGTTCGATCTCTTTTGCTTCAATACCTGTCCGTATTGATTTTAGACACTCGTCTGTGTTCTTTAAACACTCGGCCATCTTCGATCTCTTTTGCTTCAATTCCCGTCCGTATTGATTTTAGACACTCGTCTGTGTTCTTTCGACACTCATCCGTGTTCAATCTCTTTTTCTTCAATACTCGTCCGTATTTATTTTAGACACTCGTCTTTGTTCTTTCGACACTCGTCCGTGTTCGATCTCTTTCCCTTCGATACCCGTCCATATTGATTTTAGACACTTGTCTGTGTTCTTTCGAAACTCGTCCGTGTTCGATCTCTTTTGCTACAATATCCGTCCGTATTGATTTTAGACACTCGTCTTTGTTCTTTTAACACTCGTCTGTGTTCGATCTCTTTTGCTTCAATACCTGTCCTTATTGATTTTAGACACTCGTCTGTATTCTTTCGACACTCGTCCGTGTTCGATCTCTTTTGCTTCAATACACGTCCGTATTGATTTTAGACACTCGTCTGTGTTCTTTCGACACTCATCCGTGTTCGATCTATTTTGCTTCAATACTAGTCTATATTAATTTTAGATACTCGTCTGTGTTCTTTCAACACTCGTCCGTGTTCGATCTCTTTTGCTTCAATACCTGTCCGTATTGATTTTAGACACTCGTCTGTGTTCTTTCGACACTCGGCCATGTTCGATCTCTTTTGCTTCAATTCCCGTCCGTATTGATTTTAGACACTCGTCTGTGTTCTTTCGACACTCATCCGTGTTCAATCTCTTTTTCTTCAATACCCGTCCGTATTAATTTTAGACACTCGTCTGTGTTCTTTTGACACTCGTCCGTGTTTGATCTCTTTTGCTACAATATCCGTCCGTATTGATTTTAGACGCTCGTCTTTGTTCTTTCGACACTCGTCCGTGTTCGATCTCTTTTGCTTCAATACCCGTCCGTATTGATTTTAGACACTCGTCTGTGTTCTTTCGACACTCGTCTGTGTTCGATCTCTTTTGCTTCAATTCCCGTCCGCATTGATTTTAGACACTCGTCTGTATTCTTTTGACACTCGTCCGTGTTCGATCTCTTTTGCTTCAATACTCGTCCGTATTTATTTTAGACACTCGTCTTTGTTCTTTCGACACTCGTCCGTGTTCGATCTCTTTCCCTTCGATACCCGTCCGTATTGATTTTAGACACTTGTCTGTGTTCTTTCGAAACTCGTCCGTGTTCGATCTCTTTTGCTACAATATCCGTCCGTATTGATTTTAGACACTCGTCTTTGTTCTTTTAACACTCGTCTGTGTTCGATCTCTTTTGCTTCAATACCTGTCCTTATTGATTTTAGACACTCGTCTGTATTCTTTCGACACTCGTCCGTGTTCGATCTCTTTTGCTTCAATACACGTCCGTATTGATTTTAGACACTCGTCTGTGTTCTTTCGACACTCATCCGTGTTCGATCTATTTTGCTTCAATACTAGTCTATATTAATTTTAGATACTCGTCTGTGTTCTTTCAACACTCATCCGTGTTGGATCTCTTTTGCTTCAATTCCCATCCGTATTGATTTTAGACACTCGCATGTGTTCTTTCGACACTCATCTGTGTTCGATCTCTTTTGCTTCAATACTCGTCCGTTTTGATTTTAGACACTCGTCTGTGTTCTTTCGACACTCGTCCGTGTTCGATCTCTTTTGCTTCAATACCCGTCCGTATTAATTTTAGACACTCGTCTGTGTTCTTTTGACACTCGTCCGTGTTTGATCTCTTTTGCTACAATATCCGTCCGTATTGATTTTAGACGCTCGTCTTTGTTCTTTTGACACTCGTCCGTGTTCGATCTCTTTTGCTTCAATACTTGTCCGTATTTATTTTAGACACTCGTCTTTGTTCTTTCGACACTCGTCCGTGTTCGATCTCTTTTGCTTCAATACCCGTCCGTATTGATTTTAGACACTCGTCTGTGTTCTTTCGACACTCGTCTGTGTTCGATCTCTTTTGCTTCAATTCCCGTCCGCATTGATTTTAGACACTCGTCTGTATTCTTTTGACACTCGTCCGTGTTCGATCTCTTTTGCTTCAATACTCGTCCGTATTTATTTTAGACACTCGTCTTTGTTCTTTCGACACTCGTCCGTGTTCGATCTCTTTTCCTTCGATACCCGTCCGTATTGATTTTAGACACTTGTCTGTGTTCTTTCGAAACTCGTCCGTGTTCGATCTCTTTTGCTACAATATCCGTCCGTATTGATTTTAGACACTCGTCTTTGTTCTTTTGACACTCGTCTGTGTTCGATCTCTTTTGCTTCAATACCTGTCCTTATTGATTTTAGACACTCGTCTGTATTCTTTTGACACTCGTCCGTGTTCGATCTCTTTTCCTTCGATACCCGTCCGTATTGTTTTTAGACACTTGTCTGTGTTCTTTCGAAACTCGTCCGTGTTCGATCTCTTTTGCTACAATATCCGTCCGTATTGATTTTAGACACTCGTCTTTGTTCTTTTGACACTCGTCTGTGTTCGATCTCTTTTGCTTCAATACCTGTCGCTATTGATTTTAGACACTCGTCTGTATTCTTTCGACACTCGTCCGTGTTCGATCTCTTTTGCTTCAATACA
The DNA here is from genome assembly GCA_022829125.1 of Lathyrus tuberosus. Lineage (NCBI taxonomy): Eukaryota > Viridiplantae > Streptophyta > Magnoliopsida > Fabales > Fabaceae > Lathyrus > Lathyrus tuberosus. The sequence goes on from JALAZF010000038.1 coordinate 14,212,230, forward strand.
CGTCCGTATTGATTTTAGACACTCGTCTGTGTTCTTTCGACACTCGTCCGTGTTCGATCTATTTTGCTTCAATACTAGTCTGTATTAATTTTAGACACTCGTCTGTGTTCTTTCAACACTCATCCGTGTTCGATCTCTTTTGCTTCAATTCCCATCCGTATTGATTTTAGACACTCGCATGTGTTCTTTCGACACTCATCTGTGTTCGATCTCTTTTGCTTCAATACTCGTCCGTTTTGATTTTAGACACTCGTCTTTGTTCTTTCGACACTCGTCCGTGTTCGATCTCTTTTGCTTCAATACCCGTCCGTATTGATTTTAGACACTCGTCTGTGTTCTTTCGACACTCGTCCGTGTTCGATCTCTCTTGCTTCAATACTCATCCGTATTGATTTTAGACACTCGTCTGTGTTCTTTCGACACTCGTCCGTGATCGATCTCTTTTTCTTCAATACCCGTCCGTATTAATTTTAGACACTCGTCTATGTTCTTTTGACACTCGTCCGTGTTTGATCTCTTTTGCTTTAATATCCATCCGTATTGATTTTAGACACTCGTCTGTATTCTTTCGACACTCGTCGGTGTTCGATATCTTTTGCTTTAATACTAGTCCGTATTGATTTTAGACACTCGTCTGTGTTCTTTCAACACTCGTCCGTGTTCGATCTCTTTTGCTTCAATACCTGTCCGTATTGATTTTAGACACTCGTCTGTGTTCTTTAAACACTCGGCCATCTTCGATCTCTTTTGCTTCAATTCCCGTCCGTATTGATTTTAGACACTCGTCTGTGTTCTTTCGACACTCATCCGTGTTCAATCTCTTTTTCTTCAATACTCGTCCGTATTTATTTTAGACACTCGTCTTTGTTCTTTCGACACTCGTCCGTGTTCGATCTCTTTCCCTTCGATACCCGTCCATATTGATTTTAGACACTTGTCTGTGTTCTTTCGAAACTCGTCCGTGTTCGATCTCTTTTGCTACAATATCCGTCCGTATTGATTTTAGACACTCGTCTTTGTTCTTTTAACACTCGTCTGTGTTCGATCTCTTTTGCTTCAATACCTGTCCTTATTGATTTTAGACACTCGTCTGTATTCTTTCGACACTCGTCCGTGTTCGATCTCTTTTGCTTCAATACACGTCCGTATTGATTTTAGACACTCGTCTGTGTTCTTTCGACACTCATCCGTGTTCGATCTATTTTGCTTCAATACTAGTCTATATTAATTTTAGATACTCGTCTGTGTTCTTTCAACACTCGTCCGTGTTCGATCTCTTTTGCTTCAATACCTGTCCGTATTGATTTTAGACACTCGTCTGTGTTCTTTCGACACTCGGCCATGTTCGATCTCTTTTGCTTCAATTCCCGTCCGTATTGATTTTAGACACTCGTCTGTGTTCTTTCGACACTCATCCGTGTTCAATCTCTTTTTCTTCAATACCCGTCCGTATTAATTTTAGACACTCGTCTGTGTTCTTTTGACACTCGTTCGTGTTTGATCTCTTTTGCTACAATATCCGTCCGTATTGATTTTAGACGCTCGTCTTTGTTCTTTCGACACTCGTCCGTGTTCGATCTCTTTTGCTTCAATACCCGTCCGTATTGATTTTAGACACTCGTCTGTGTTCTTTCGACACTCGTCTGTGTTCGATCTCTTTTGCTTCAATTCCCGTCCGCATTGATTTTAGACACTCGTCTGTATTCTTTTGACACTCGTCCGTGTTCGATCTCTTTTGCTTCAATACTCGTCCGTATTTATTTTAGACACTCGTCTTTGTTCTTTCGACACTCGTCCGTGTTCGATCTCTTTCCCTTCGATACCCGTCCGTATTGATTTTAGACACTTGTCTGTGTTCTTTCGAAACTCGTCCGTGTTCGATCTCTTTTGCTACAATATCCGTCCGTATTGATTTTAGACACTCGTCTTTGTTCTTTTAACACTCGTCTGTGTTCGATCTCTTTTGCTTCAATACCTGTCCTTATTGATTTTAGACACTCGTCTGTATTCTTTCGACACTCGTCCGTGTTCGATCTCTTTTGCTTCAATACACGTCCGTATTGATTTTAGACACTCGTCTGTGTTCTTTCGACACTCATCCGTGTTCGATCTATTTTGCTTCAATACTAGTCTATATTAATTTTAGATACTCGTCTGTGTTCTTTCAACACTCATCCGTGTTGGATCTCTTTTGCTTCAATTCCCATCCGTATTGATTTTAGACACTCGCCTGTGTTCTTTCGACACTCATCTGTGTTCGATCTCTTTTGCTTCAATACTCGTCCGTTTTGATTTTAGACACTCGTCTGTGTTCTTTCGACACTCGTCCGTGTTCGATCTCTTTTGCTTCAATACCCGTCCGTATTAATTTTAGACACTCGTCTGTGTTCTTTTGACACTCGTCCGTGTTTGATCTCTTTTGCTACAATATCCGTCCGTATTGATTTTAGACGCTCGTCTTTGTTCTTTTGACACTCGTCCGTGTTCGATCTCTTTTGCTTCAATACTTGTCCGTATTTATTTTAGACACTCGTCTTTGTTCTTTCGACACTCGTCCGTGTTCGATCTCTTTTGCTTCAATACCTGTCCGTATTGATTTTAGACACTCGTCTGTGTTCTTTCGACACTCGTCCGTGTTCGATCTCTTTTTCTTCAATACCCGTCCGTATTAATTTTAGACACTCGTCTATGTTCTTTTGACACTCGTCCGTGTTTGATATCTTTTGCTTTAATATCCATCCGTATTGATTTTAGACACTCGTCTGTATTCTTTCGACACTCGTCGGTGTTCGATATCTTTTGCTTTAATACTAGTCCGTATTGATTTTAGACACTCGTCTGTGTTCTTTCAACACTCGTCCGTGTTCGATCTCTTTTGCTTCAATACCTGTCCGTATTGATTTTAGACACTCGTCTGTGTTCTTTAAACACTCGGCCATGTTCGATCTCTTTTGCTTCAATTCCCGTCCGTATTGATTTTAGACACTCGTCTGTGTTCTTTCGACACTCATCCGTGTTCAATCTCTTTTTCTTCAATACTCGTCCGTATTTATTTTAGACACTCGTCTTTGTTCTTTCGACACTCGTCCGTGTTCGATCTCTTTCCCTTCGATACCCGTCCGTATTGATTTTAGACACTTGTCTGTGTTCTTTCGAAACTCGTCCGTGTTCGATCTCTTTTGCTACAATATCCGTCCGTATTGATTTTAGACACTCGTCTTTGTTCTTTTAACACTCGTCTGTGTTCGATCTCTTTTGCTTCAATACCTGTCCTTATTGATTTTAGACACTCGTCTGTATTCTTTCGACACTCGTCCGTGTTCGATCTCTTTTGCTTCAATACACGTCCGTATTGATTTTAGACACTCGTCTGTGTTCTTTCGACACTCGTCCGTGTTCGATCTATTTTGCTTCAATACTCGTCTATATTAATTTTAGATACTCGTCTGTGTTCTTTCAACACTCATCCGTGTTGGATCTCTTTTGCTTCAATTCCCATCCGTATTGATTTTAGACACTCGCCTGTGTTCTTTCGACACTCATCTGTGTTCGATCTCTTTTGCTTCAATACTCGTCCGTTTTGATTTTAGACACTCGTCTTTGTTCTTTCGACACTCGTCCGTGTTCGATCTCTTTTGCTTCAATACCCGTCCGTATTGATTTTAGACACTCGTCTGTGTTCTTTCGACACTCGTCTGTGTTCGATCTCTTTTGCTTCAATTCCCGTCCGCATTGATTTTAGACACTCGTCTGTATTCTTTTGACACTCGTCCGTGTTCGATCTCTTTTGCTTCAATACACGTCCGTATTGATTTTAGACACTCGTCTGTGTTCTTTCGACACTCGTCCGTGTTCGATCTATTTTGCTTCAATACTAGTCTGTATTAATTTTAGACACTCGTCTGTGTTCTTTCAACACTCATCCGTGTTCGATCTCTTTTGCTTCAATTCCCATCCGTATTGATTTTAGACACTCGCCTGTGTTCTTTCGACACTCATCTGTGTTCGATCTCTTTTGCTTCAATACTCGTCCGTTTTGATTTTAGACACTCGTCTTTGTTCTTTCGACACTCGTCCGTGTTCGATCTCTTTTGCTTCAATACCCGTCCGTATTGATTTTAGACACTCGTCTGTGTTCTTTCGACACTCGTCCGTGTTCGATCTCTCTTGCTTCAATACTCATCCGTATTGATTTTAGACACTCGTCTGTGTTCTTTCGACACTCGTCCGTGTTCGATCTCTTTTTCTTCAATACCCGTCCGTATTAATTTTAGACACTCGTCTATGTTCTTTTGACACTCGTCCGTGTTTGATCTCTTTTGCTTTAATATCCATCCGTATTGATTTTAGACACTCGTCTGTATTCTTTCGACACTCGTCCGTGTTCGATATCTTTTGCTTTAATACTAGTCCGTATTGATTTTAGACACTCGTCTGTGTTCTTTCAACACTCGTCCGTGTTCGATCTCTTTTGCTTCAATACTAGTCTGTATTAATTTTAGACACTCGTCTGTGTTCTTTCAACACTCATCCGTGTTCGATCTCTTTTGCTTCAATTCCCATCCGTATTGATTTTAGACACTCGCCTGTGTTCTTTCGACACTCATCTGTGTTCGATCTCTTTTGCTTCAATACTCGTCCGTTTTGATTTTAGACACTCGTCTTTGTTCTTTCGACACTCTTCCGTGTTCGATCTCTTTTGCTTCAATACCCGTCCGTATTGATTTTAGACACTCGTCTGTGTTCTTTCGACACTCGTCCGTGTTCGATCTCTCTTGCTTCAATACTCATCCGTATTGATTTTAGACACTCGTCTGTGTTCTTTCGACACTCGTCCGTGTTCGATCTCTTTTTCTTCAATACCCGTCCGTATTAATTTTTGACACTCGTCTATGTTCTTTTGACACTCGTCCGTGTTTGATCTCTTTTGCTTTAATATCCATCCGTATTGATTTTAGACACTCGTCTGTATTCTTTCGACACTCGTCGGTGTTCGATATCTTTTGCTTTAATACTAGTCCGTATTGATTTTAGACACTCGTCTGTGTTCTTTCAACACTCGTCCGTGTTCGATCTCTTTTGCTTCAATACCTGTCCGTATTGATTTTAGACACTCGTCTGTGTTCTTTCAACACTCGTCCGTGTTCGATCTCTTTTGCTTCAATACCTGTCCGTATTGATTTTAGACACTCGTCTGTGTTCTTTAAACACTCGGCCATGTTCGATCTCTTTTGCTTCAATTCCCGTCCGTATTGATTTTAGACACTCGTCTGTGTTCTTTCGACACTCATCCGTGTTCAATCTCTTTTTCTTCAATACTCGTCCGTATTTATTTTAGACACTCGTCTTTGTTCTTTCGACACTCGTCCGTGTTCGATCTCTTTCCCTTCGATACCCGTCCGTATTGATTTTAGACACTTGTCTGTGTTCTTTCGAAACTCGTCCGTGTTCGATCTCTTTTGCTACAATATCCGTCCGTATTGATTTTAGACACTCGTCTGTGTTCTTTCAACACTCATCCGTGTTCGATCTCTTTTGCTTCAATTCCCATCCGTATTGATTTTAGACACTCGCCTGTGTTCTTTCGACACTCATCTGTGTTCGATCTCTTTTGCTTCAATACTCGTCCGTTTTGATTTTAGACACTCGTCTTTGTTCTTTCGACACTCGTCCGTGTTCGATCTCTTTTGCTTCAATACCCGTCCGTATTGATTTTAGACACTCGTCTGTGTTCTTTCGACACTCGTCCGTGTTCGATCTCTCTTGCTTCAATACTCATCCGTATTGATTTTAGACACTCGTCTGTGTTCTTTCGACACTCGTCCGTGTTCGATCTCTTTTTCTTCAATACCCGTCCGTATTAATTTTTGACACTCGTCTATGTTCTTTTGACACTCGTCCGTGTTTGATCTCTTTTGCTTTAATATCCATCCGTATTGATTTTAGACACTCGTCTGTATTCTTTCGACACTCGTCGGTGTTCGATATCTTTTGCTTTAATACTAGTCCGTATTGATTTTAGACACTCGTCTGTGTTCTTTCAACACTCGTCCGTGTTCGATCTCTTTTGCTTCAATACCTGTCCGTATTGATTTTAGACACTCGTCTGTGTTCTTTAAACACTCGGCCATGTTCGATCTCTTTTGCTTCAATTCCCGTCCGTATTGATTTTAGACACTCGTCTGTGTTCTTTCGACACTCATCCGTGTTCAATCTCTTTTTCTTCAATACTCGTCCGTATTTATTTTAGACACTCGTCTTTGTTCTTTCGACACTCGTCCGTGTTCGATCTCTTTCCCTTCGATACCCATCCGTATTGATTTTAGACACTTGTCTGTGTTCTTTCGAAACTCGTCCGTGTTCGATCTCTTTTGCTACAATATCCGTCCGTATTGATTTTAGACACTCGTATTTGTTCTTTTAACACTCGTCTGTGTTCGATCTCTTTTGCTTCAATACCTGTCCTTATTGATTTTAGACACTCATCTGTATTCTTTCGACACTCGTCCGTGTTCGATCTCTTTTGCTTCAATACACGTCCGTATTGATTTTAGACACTCGTCTGTGTTCTTTCGACACTCATCCGTGTTCGATCTATTTTGCTTCAATACTAGTCTATATTAATTTTAGATACTCGTCTGTGTTCTTTCAACACTCATCCGTGTTGGATCTCTTTTGCTTCAATTCCCATCCGTATTGATTTTAGACACACGCCTGTGTTCTTTCGACACTCATCTGTGTTCGATCTCTTTTGCTTCAATACTCGTCCGTTTTGATTTTAGACACTCGTCTGTGTTCTTTCGACACTCGTCCGTGTTCGATCTCTTTTGCTTCAATACCCGTCCGTATTGATTTTAGACACTCGTCTGTGTTCTTTCGACACTCGTCTGTGTTCGATCTCTTTTGCTTCAATTCCCGTCCGCATTGATTTTAGACACTCGTCTGTATTCTTTTGACACTCGTCCGTGTTCGATCTCTTTTGCTTCAATACACGTCCGTATTAATTTTAGACACTCGTCTGTGTTCTTTCGACACTCGTCCGTGTTCGATCTATTTTGCTTCAATACTAGTCTGTATTAATTTTAGACACTCGTCTGTGTTCTTTCAACACTCATCCGTGTTGGATCTCTTTTGCTTCAATTCCCATCCGTATTGATTTTAGACACTCGCCTGTGTTCTTTCGACACTCATCTGTGTTCGATCTCTTTTGCTTCAATACTCGTCCGTTTTGATTTTAGACACTCGTCTTTGTTCTTTCGACACTCGTCCGTGTTCGATCTCTTTTGCTTCAATACCCGTCCGTATTGATTTTAGACACTCGTCTGTGTTCTTTCGACACTCGTCTGTGTTCGATCTCTTTTGCTTCAATTCCCGTCCGCATTGATTTTAGACACTCGTCTGTATTCTTTTGACACTCGTCCGTGTTCGATCTCTTTTGCTTCAATACACGTCCGTATTGATTTTAGACACTCGTTTGTGTTCTTTCGACACTCGTCCGTGTTCGATCTATTTTGCTTCAATACTAGTCTGTATTAATTTTAGACACTCGTCTGTGTTCTTTCAACACTCATCCGTGTTCGATCTCTTTTGCTTCAATTCCCATCCGTATTGATTTTAGACACTCGCCTGTGTTCTTTCGACACTCATCTGTGTTCGATCTCTTTTGCTTCAATACTCGTCCGTTTTGATTTTAGACACTCGTCTTTGTTCTTTCGACACTCGTCCGTGTTCGATCTCTTTTGCTTCAATACCCGTCCGTATTGATTTTAGACACTCGTCTGTGTTCTTTCGACACTCGTCCGTGTTCGATCTCTCTTGCTTCAATACTCATCCGTATTGATTTTAGACACTCGTCTGTGTTCTTTCGACACTCGTCCGTGTTCGATCTCTTTTTCTTCAATACCCGTCCGTATTAATTTTTGACACTCGTCTATGTTCTTTTGACACTCGTCCGTGTTTGATCTCTTTTGCTTTAATATCCATCCGTATTGATTTTAGACACTCGTCTGTATTCTTTCGACACTCTTCGGTGTTCGATATCTTTTGCTTTAATACTAGTCCGTATTGATTTTAGACACTCGTCTGTGTTCTTTCAACACTCGTCCGTGTTCGATCTCTTTTGCTTCAATACCTGTCCGTATTGATTTTAGACACTCGTCTGTGTTCTTTAAACACTCGGCCATGTTCGATCTCTTTTGCTTCAATTCCCGTCCGTATTGATTTTAGACACTCGTCTGTGTTCTTTCGACACTCATCCGTGTTCAATCTCTTTTTCTTCAATACTCGTCCGTATTTATTTTAGACACTCGTCTTTGTTCTTTCGACACTCGTCCGTGTTCGATCTCTTTCCCTTCGATACCCATCCGTATTGATTTTAGACACTTGTCTGTGTTCTTTCGAAACTCGTCCGTGTTCGATCTCTTTTGCTACAATATCCGTCCGTATTGATTTTAGACACTCGTATTTGTTCTTTTAACACTCGTCTGTGTTCGATCTCTTTTGCTTCAATACCTGTCCTTATTGATTTTAGACACTCATCTGTATTCTTTCGACACTCGTCCGTGTTCGATCTCTTTTGCTTCAATACACGTCCGTATTGATTTTAGACACTCGTCTGTGTTCTTTCGACACTCATCCGTGTTCGATCTATTTTGCTTCAATACTAGTCTATATTAATTTTAGATACTCGTCTGTGTTCTTTCAACACTCATCCGTGTTGGATCTCTTTTGCTTCAATTCCCATCCGTATTGATTTTAGACACACGCCTGTGTTCTTTCGACACTCATCTGTGTTCGATCTCTTTTGCTTCAATACTCGTCCGTTTTGATTTTAGACACTCGTCTGTGTTCTTTCGACACTCGTCCGTGTTCGATCTCTTTTGCTTCAATACCCGTCCGTATTGATTTTAGACACTCGTCTGTGTTCTTTCGACACTCGTCTGTGTTCGATCTCTTTTGCTTCAATTCCCGTCCGCATTGATTTTAGACACTCGTCTGTATTCTTTTGACACTCGTCCGTGTTCGATCTCTTTTGCTTCAATACACGTCCGTATTGATTTTAGACACTCGTCTGTGTTCTTTCGACACTCGTCCGTGTTCGATCTATTTTGCTTCAATACTAGTCTGTATTAATTTTAGACACTCGTCTGTGTTCTTTCAACACTCATCCGTGTTCGATCTCTTTTGCTTCAATTCCCATCCGTATTGATTTTAGACACTCGCCTGTGTTCTTTCGTCACTCATCTGTGTTCGATCTCTTTTGCTTCAATACTCGTCCGTTTTGATTTTAGACACTCGTCTTTGTTCTTTCGACACTCATCCGTGTTCGATCTATTTTGCTTCAATACTAGTCTATATTAATTTTAGATACTCGTCTGTGTTCTTTCAACACTCATCCGTGTTGGATCTCTTTTGCTTCAATTCCCATCCGTATTGATTTTAGACACTCGCCTGTGTTCTTTCGACACTCATCTGTGTTCGATCTCTTTTGCTTCAATACTCGTCCGTTTTGATTTTAGACACTCGTCTGTGTTCTTTCGACACTCGTCCGTGTTCGATCTCTTTTGCTTCAATACCCGTCCGTATTAATTTTAGACACTCGTCTGTGTTCTTTTGACACTCGTCCGTGTTTGATCTCTTTTGCTACAATATCCGTCCGTATTGATTTTAGACGCTCGTCTTTGTTCTTTTGACACTCGTCCGTGTTCGATCTCTTTTGCTTCAATACTTGTCCGTATTTATTTTAGACACTCGTCTTTGTTCTTTCGACACTCGTCCGTGTTCGATCTCTTTTGCTTCAATACCTGTCCGTATTGATTTTAGACACTCGTCTGTGTTCTTTAAACACTCGGCCATGTTCGATCTCTTTTGCTTCAATTCCCGTCCGTATTGATTTTAGACACTCGTCTGTGTTCTTTCGACACTCATCCGTGTTTAATCTCTTTTTCTTCAATACTCGTCCGTATTTATTTTAGACACTCGTCTTTGTTCTTTCGACACTCGTCCGTGTTCGATCTCTTTCCCTTCGATACCCATCCGTATTGATTTTAGACACTTGTCTGTGTTCTTTCGAAACTCGTCCGTGTTCGATCTCTTTTGCTACAATATCCGTCCGTATTGATTTTAGACACTCGTATTTGTTCTTTTAACACTCGTCTGTGTTCGATCTCTTTTGCTTCAATACCTGTCCTTATTGATTTTAGACACTCATCTGTATTCTTTCGACACTCGTCCGTGTTCGATCTCTTTTGCTTCAATACACGTCCGTATTGATTTTAGACACTCGTCTGTGTTCTTTCGACACTCATCCGTGTTCGATCTATTTTGCTTCAATACTAGTCTATATTAATTTTAGATACTCGTCTGTGTTCTTTCAACACTCATCCGTGTTGGATCTCTTTTGCTTCAATTCCCATCCGTATTGATTTTAGACACACGCCTGTGTTCTTTCGACACTCATCTGTGTTCGATCTCTTTTGCTTCAATACTCGTCCGTTTTGATTTTAGACACTCGTCTGTGTTCTTTCGACACTCGTCCGTGTTCGATCTCTTTTGCTTCAATACCCGTCCGTATTGATTTTAGACACTCGTCTGTGTTCTTTCGACACTCGTCTGTGTTCGATCTCTTTTGCTTCAATTCCCGTCCGCATTGATTTTAGACACTCGTCTGTATTCTTTTGACACTCGTCCGTGTTCGATCTCTTTTGCTTCAATACACGTCCGTATTGATTTTAGACACTCGTCTGTGTTCTTTCGACACTCGTCCGTGTTCGATCTATTTTGCTTCAATACTAGTCTGTATTAATTTTAGACACTCGTCTGTGTTCTTTCAACACTCATCCGTGTTCGATCTCTTTTGCTTCAATTCCCATCCGTATTGATTTTAGACACTCGCCTGTGTTCTTTCGACACTCATCTGTGTTCGATCTCTTTTGCTTCAATACTCGTCCGTTTTGATTTTAGACACTCGTCTTTGTTCTTTCGACACTCGTCCGTGTTCGATATCTTTTGCTTCAATACCCGTCCGTATTGATTTTAGACACTCGTCTGTGTTCTTTCGACACTCGTCCGTGTTCGATCTCTCTTGCTTCAATACTCATCCGTATTGATTTTAGACACTCGTCTGTGTTCTTTCGACACTCGTCCGTGTTCGATCTCTTTTTCTTCAATACCCGTCCGTATTAATTTTAGACACTCGTCTATGTTCTTTTGACACTCGTCCGTGTTTGATCTCTTTTGCTTTAATATCCATCCGTATTGATTTTAGACACTCGTCTGTATTCTTTCGACACTCGTCCGTGTTCGATATCTTTTGCTTTAATACTAGTCCGTATTGATTTTAGACACTCGTCTGTGTTCTTTCAACACTCGTCCGTGTTCGATCTCTTTTGCTTCAATACTAGTCTGTATTAATTTTAGACACTCGTCTGTGTTCTTTCAACACTCATCCGTGTTCGATCTCTTTTGCTTCAATTCCCATCCGTATTGATTTTAGACACTCGCCTGTGTTCTTTCGACACTCATCTGTGTTCGATCTCTTTTGCTTCAATACTCGTCCGTTTTGATTTTAGACACTCGTCTTTGTTCTTTCGACACTCGTCCGTGTTCGATCTCTTTTGCTTCAATACCCGTCCGTATTGATTTTAGACACTCGTCTGTGTTCTTTCGACACTCGTCCGTGTTCGATCTCTCTTGCTTCAATACTCATCCGTATTGATTTTAGACACTCGTCTGTGTTCTTTCGACACTCGTCCGTGTTCGATCTCTTTTTCTTCAATACCCGTCCGTATTAATTTTTGACACTCGTCTATGTTCTTTTGACACTCGTCCGTGTTTGATCTCTTTTGCTTTAATATCCATCCGTATTGATTTTAGACACTCGTCTGTATTCTTTCGACACTCGTCGGTGTTCGATATCTTTTGCTTTAATACTAGTCCGTATTGATTTTAGACACTCGTCTGTGTTCTTTCAACACTCGTCCGTGTTCGATCTCTTTTGCTTCAATACCTGTCCGTATTGATTTTAGACACTCGTCTGTGTTCTTTAAACACTCGGCCATGTTCGATCTCTTTTGCTTCAATTCCCGTCCGTATTGATTTTAGACACTCGTCTGTGTTCTTTCGACACTCATCCGTGTTCAATCTCTTTTTCTTCAATACTCGTCCGTATTTATTTTAGACACTCGTCTTTGTTCTTTCGACACTCGTCCGTGTTCGATCTCTTTCCCTTCGATACCCATCCGTATTGATTTTAGACACTTGTCTGTGTTCTTTCGAAACTCGTCCGTGTTCGATCTCTTTTGCTACAATATCCGTCCGTATTGATTTTAGACACTCGTATTTGTTCTTTTAACACTCGTCTGTGTTCGATCTCTTTTGCTTCAATACCTGTCCTTATTGATTTTAGACACTCATCTGTATTCTTTCGACACTCGTCCGTGTTCGATCTCTTTTGCTTCAATACACGTCCGTATTGATTTTAGACACTCGTCTGTGTTCTTTCGACACTCATCCGTGTTCGATCTATTTTGCTTCAATACTAGTCTATATTAATTTTAGATACTCGTCTGTGTTCTTTCAACACTCATCCGTGTTGGATCTCTTTTGCTTCAATTCCCATCCGTATTGATTTTAGACACACGCCTGTGTTCTTTCGACACTCATCTGTGTTCGATCTCTTTTGCTTCAATACTCGTCCGTTTTGATTTTAGACACTCGTCTGTGTTCTTTCGACACTCGTCCGTGTTCGATCTCTTTTGCTTCAATACCCGTCCGTATTGATTTTAGACACTCGTCTGTGTTCTTTCGACACTCGTCAGTGTTCGATCTCTTTTGCTTCAATTCCCGTCCGCATTGATTTTAGACACTCGTCTGTATTCTTTTGACACTCGTCCGTGTTCGATCTCTTTTGCTTCAATACACGTCCGTATTGATTTTAGACACTCGTCTGTGTTCTTTCGACACTCGTCCGTGTTCGATCTATTTTGCTTCAATACTAGTCTGTATTAATTTTAGACACTCGTCTGTGTTCTTTCAACACTCATCCGTGTTCGATCTCTTTTGCTTCAATTCCCATCCGTATTGATTTTAGACACTCGCCTGTGTTCTTTCGTCACTCATCTGTGTTCGATCTCTTTTGCTTCAATACTCGTCCGTTTTGATTTTAGACACTCGTCTTTGTTCTTTCGACACTCATCCGTGTTCGATCTATTTTGCTTCAATACTAGTCTATATTAATTTTAGATACTCGTCTGTGTTCTTTCAACACTCATCCGTGTTGGATCTCTTTTGCTTCAATTCCCATCCGTATTGATTTTAGACACTCGCCTGTGTTCTTTCGACACTCATCTGTGTTCGATCTCTTTTGCTTCAATACTCGTCCGTTTTGATTTTAGACACTCGTCTGTGTTCTTTCGACACTCGTCCGTGTTCGATCTCTTTTGCTTCAATACCCGTCCGGATTAATTTTAGACACTCGTCTGTGTTCTTTTGACACTCGTCCGTGTTTGATCTCTTTTGCTACAATATCCGTCCGTATTGATTTTAGACGCTCGTCTTTGTTCTTTTGACACTCGTCCGTGTTCGATCTCTTTTGCTTCAATACTTGTCCGTATTTATTTTAGACACTCGTCTTTGTTCTTTCGACACTCGTCCGTGTTCGATCTCTTTTGCTTCAATACCTGTCCGTATTGATTTTAGACACTCGTCTGTGTTCTTTAAACACTCGGCCATGTTCGATCTCTTTTGCTTCAATTCCCGTCCGTATTGATTTTAGACACTCGTCTGTGTTCTTTCGACACTCATCCGTGTTCAATCTCTTTTTCTTCAATACTCGTCCGTATTTATTTTAGACACTCGTCTTTGTTCTTTCGACACTCGTCCGTGTTCGATCTCTTTCCCTTCGATACCCATCCGTATTGATTTTAGACACTTGTCTGTGTTCTTTCGAAACTCGTCCGTGTTCGATCTCTTTTGCTACAATATCCGTCCGTATTGATTTTAGACACTCGTATTTGTTCTTTTAACACTCGTCTGTGTTCGATCTCTTTTGCTTCAATACCTGTCCTTATTGATTTTAGACACTCATCTGTATTCTTTCGACACTCGTCCGTGTTCGATCTCTTTTGCTTCAATACACGTCCGTATTGATTTTAGACACTCGTCTGTGTTCTTTCGACACTCATCCGTGTTCGATCTATTTTGCTTCAATACTAGTCTATATTAATTTTAGATACTCGTCTGTGTTCTTTCAACACTCATCCGTGTTGGATCTCTTTTGCTTCAATTCCCATCCGTATTGATTTTAGACACACGCCTGTGTTCTTTCGACACTCATCTGTGTTCGATCTCTTTTGCTTCAATACTCGTCCGTTTTGATTTTAGACACTCGTCTGTGTTCTTTCGACACTCGTCCGTGTTCGATCTCTTTTGCTTCAATACCCGTCCGTATTGATTTTAGACACTCGTCTGTGTTCTTTCGACACTCGTCTGTGTTCGATCTCTTTTGCTTCAATTCCCGTCCGCATTGATTTTAGACACTCGTCTGTATTCTTTTGACACTCGTCCGTGTTCGATCTCTTTTGCTTCAATACACGTCCGTATTGATTTTAGACACTCGTCTGTGTTCTTTCGACACTCGTCCGTGTTCGATCTATTTTGCTTCAATACTAGTCTGTATTAATTTTAGACACTCGTCTGTGTTCTTTCAACACTCATCCGTGTTCGATCTCTTTTGCTTCAATTCCCATCCGTATTGATTTTAGACACTCGCCTGTGTTCTTTCGACACTCATCTGTGTTCGATCTCTTTTGCTTCAATACTCGTCCGTTTTGATTTTAGACACTCGTCTTTGTTCTTTCGACACTCGTCCGTGTTCGATCTCTTTTGCTTCAATACCCGTCCGTATTGATTTTAGACACTCGTCTGTGTTCTTTCGACACTCGTCCGTGTTCGATCTCTCTTGCTTCAATACTCATCCGTATTGATTTTAGACACTCGTCTGTGTTCTTTCGACACTCGTCCGTGTTCGATCTCTTTTTCTTCAATACCCGTCCGTATTAATTTTAGACACTCGTCTATGTTCTTTTGACACTCGTCCGTGTTTGATCTCTTTTGCTTTAATATCCATCCGTATTGATTTTAGACACTCGTCTGTATTCTTTCGACACTCGTCCGTGTTCGATATCTTTTGCTTTAATACTAGTCCGTATTGATTTTAGACACTCGTCTGTGTTCTTTCAACACTCGTCCGTGTTCGATCTCTTTTGCTTCAATACTAGTCTGTATTAATTTTAGACACTCGTCTGTGTTCTTTCAACACTCATCCGTGTTCGATCTCTTTTGCTTCAATTCCCATCCGTATTGATTTTAGACACTCGCCTGTGTTCTTTCGACACTCATCTGTGTTCGATCTCTTTTGCTTCAATACTCGTCCGTTTTGATTTTAGACACTCGTCTTTGTTCTTTCGACACTCGTCCGTGTTCGATCTCTTTTGCTTCAATACCCGTCCGTATTGATTTTAGACACTCGTCTGTGTTCTTTCGACACTCGTCCGTGTTCGATCTCTCTTGCTTCAATACTCATCCGTATTGATTTTAGACACTCGTCTGTGTTCTTTCGACACTCGTCCGTGTTCGATCTCTTTTTCTTCAATACCCGTCCGTATTAATTTTTGACACTCGTCTATGTTCTTTTGACACTCGTCCGTGTTTGATCTCTTTTGCTTTAATATCCATCCGTATTGATTTTAGACACTCGTCTGTATTCTTTCGACACTCGTCGGTGTTCGATATCTTTTGCTTTAATACTAGTCCGTATTGATTTTAGACACTCGTCTGTGTTCTTTCAACACTCGTCCGTGTTCGATCTCTTTTGCTTCAATACCTGTCCGTATTGATTTTAGACACTCGTCTGTGTTCTTTAAACACTCGGCCATGTTCGATCTCTTTTGCTTCAATTCCCGTCCGTATTGATTTTAGACACTCGTCTGTGTTCTTTCGACACTCATCCGTGTTCAATCTCTTTTTCTTCAATACTCGTCCGTATTTATTTTAGACACTCGTCTTTGTTCTTTCGACACTCGTCCGTGTTCGATCTCTTTCCCTTCGATACCCGTCCGTATTGATTTTAGACACTTGTCTGTGTTCTTTCGAAACTCGTCCGTGTTCGATCTCTTTTGCTACAATATCCGTCCGTATTGATTTTAGACACTCGTATTTGTTCTTTTAACACTCGTCTGTGTTCGATCTCTTTTGCTTCAATACCTGTCCTTATTGATTTTAGACACTCGTCTGTATTCTTTCGACACTCGTCCGTGTTCGATCTCTTTTGCTTCAATACACGTCCGTATTGATTTTAGACACTCGTCTGTGTTCTTTCGACACTCATCCGTGTTCGATCTATTTTGCTTCAATACTAGTCTATATTAATTTTAGATACTCGTCTGTGTTCTTTCAACACTCATCCGTGTTGGATCTCTTTTGCTTCAATTCCCATCCGTATTGATTTTAGACACTCGCCTGTGTTCTTTCGACACTCATCTGTGTTCGATCTCTTTTGCTTCAATACTCGTCCGTTTTGATTTTAGACACTCGTCTGTGTTCTTTCGACACTCGTCCGTGTTCGATCTCTTTTGCTTCAATACCCGTCCGTATTAATTTTAGACACTCGTCTGTGTTCTTTTGACACTCGTCCGTGTTTGATCTCTTTTGCTACAATATCCGTCCGTATTGATTTTAGACGCTCGTCTTTGTTCTTTTGACACTCGTCCGTGTTCGATCTCTTTTGCTTCAATACTTGTCCGTATTTATTTTAGACACTCGTCTTTGTTCTTTCGACACTCGTCCGTGTTCGATCTCTTTTGCTTCAATACCTGTCCGTATTGATTTTAGACACTCGTCTGTGTTCTTTAAACACTCGGCCATGTTCGATCTCTTTTGCTTCAATTCCCGTCCGTATTGATTTTAGACACTCGTTTGTGTTCTTTCGACACTCATCCGTGTTCAATCTCTTTTTCTTCAATACTCGTCCGTATTTATTTTAGACACTCGTCTTTGTTCTTTCGACACTCGTCCGTGTTCGATCTCTTTCCCTTCGATACCCGTCCGTATTGATTTTAGACACTTGTTTGTGTTCTTTCGAAACTCGTCCGTGTTCGATCTCTTTTGCTACAATATCCGTCCGTATTGATTTTAGACACTCGTCTTTGTTCTTTTAACACTCGTCTGTGTTCGATCTCTTTTGCTTCAATACCTGTCCTTATTGATTTTAGACACTCGTCTGTATTCTTTCGATACTCGTCCGTGTTCGATCTCTTTTGCTTCAATACACGTCCGTATTGATTTTAGACACTCGTCTGTGTTCTTTCGACACTCATCCGTGTTCGATCTATTTTGCTTCAATACTAGTCTATATTAATTTTAGATACTCGTCTGTGTTCTTTCAACACTCATCCGTGTTGGATCTCTTTTGCTTCAATTCCCATCCGTATTGATTTTAGACACTCGCCTGTGTTCTTTCGACACTCATCTGTGTTCGATCTCTTTTGCTTCAATACTCGTCCGTTTTGATTTTAGACACTCGTCTGTGTTCTTTCGACACTCGTCCGTGTTCGATCTCTTTTGCTTCAATACCCGTCCGTATTAATTTTAGACACTCGTCTGTGTTCTTTTGACACTCGTCCGTGTTTGATCTCTTTTGCTACAATATCCGTCCGTATTGATTTTAGACGCTCGTCTTTGTTCTTTTGACACTCGTCCGTGTTCGATCTCTTTTGCTTCAATACTTGTCCGTATTTATTTTAGACACTCGTCTTTGTTCTTTCGACACTCGTCCGTGTTCGATCTCTTTTGCTTCAATACCTGTCCGTATTGATTTTAGACACTCGTCTGTGTTCTTTCGACACTCGTCCGTGTTCGATCTCTTTTTCTTCAATACCCGTCCGTATTAATTTTAGACACTCGTCTATGTTCTTTTGACACTCGTCCGTGTTTGATCTCTTTTGCTTTAATATCCATCCGTATTGATTTTAGACACTCGTCTGTATTCTTTCGACACTCGTCGGTGTTCGATATCTTTTGCTTTAATACTAGTCCGTATTGATTTTAGACACTCGTCTGTGTTCTTTCAACACTCGTCCGTGTTCGATCTCTTTTGCTACAATATCCGTCCGTATTGATTTTAGACACTCGTCTTTGTTCTTTTAACACTCGTCTGTGTTCGATCTCTTTTGCTTCAATACCTGTCCTTATTGATTTTAGACACTCGTCTGTATTCTTTCGATACTCGTCCGTGTTCGATCTCTTTTGCTTCAATACACGTCCGTATTAATTTTAGACACTCGTCTATGTTCTTTTGACACTCGTCCGTGTTTGATCTCTTTTGCTTTAATATCCATCCGTATTGATTTTAGACACTCGTCTGTATTCTTTCGACACTCGTCGGTGTTCGATATCTTTTGCTTTAATACTAGTCCGTATTGATTTTAGACACTCGTCTGTGTTCTTTCAACACTCGTCCGTGTTCGATCTCTTTTGCTACAATATCCGTCCGTATTGATTTTAGACACTCGTCTTTGTTCTTTTAACACTCGTCTGTGTTCGATCTCTTTTGCTTCAATACCTGTCCTTATTGATTTTAGACACTCGTCTGTGTTCTTTCGACACTCGTCCGTGTTCGATCTCTTTTTCTTCAATACCCGTCCGTATTAATTTTAGACACTCGTCTATGTTCTTTTGACACTCGTCCGTGTTTGATCTCTTTTGCTTTAATATCCATCCGTATTGATTTTAGACACTCGTCTGTGTTCTTTCGACACTCGTCCGTGTTCGATCTATTTTGCTTCAATACTAGTCTGTATTAATTTTAGACACTCGTCTGTGTTCTTTCAACACTCATCCGTGTTCGATCTGTTTTGCTTCAATTCCCATCCGTATTGATTTTAGACACTCGCCTGTGTTCTTTCGACACTCATCTGTGTTCGATCTCTTTTGCTTCAATACTCGTCCGTTTTGATTTTAGACACTCGTCTTTGTTCTTTCGACACTCATCCGTGTTCGATCTATTTTGCTTCAATACTAGTCTATATTAATTTTAGATACTCGTCTGTGTTCTTTCAACACTCATCCGTGTTGGATCTCTTTTGCTTCAATTCCCATCCGTATTGATTTTAGACACTCGCCTGTGTTCTTTCGACACTCATCTGTGTTCGATCTCTTTTGCTTCAATACTCGTCCGTTTTGATTTTAGACACTCGTCTGTGTTCTTTCGACACTCGTCCGTGTTCGATCTCTTTTGCTTCAATACCCGTCCGTATTAATTTTAGACACTCGTCTGTGTTCTTTTGACACTCGTCCGTGTTTGATCTCTTTTGCTACAATATCCGTCCGTATTGATTTTAGACGCTCGTCTTTGTTCTTTTGACACTCGTCCGTGTTCGATCTCTTTTGCTTCAATACTTGTCCGTATTTATTTTAGACACTCGTCTTTGTTCTTTCGACACTCGTCCGTGTTCGATCTCTTTTGCTTCAATACCTGTCCGTATTGATTTTAGACACTCGTCTGTGTTCTTTAAACACTCGGCCATGTTCGATCTCTTTTGCTTCAATTCCCGTCCGTATTGATTTTAGACACTCGTCTGTGTTCTTTCGACACTCATCCGTGTTCAATCTCTTTTTCTTCAATACTCGTCCGTATTTATTTTAGACACTCGTCTTTGTTCTTTCGACACTCGTCCGTGTTCGATCTCTTTCCCTTCGATACCCATCCGTATTGATTTTAGACACTTGTCTGTGTTCTTCCGAAACTCGTCCGTGTTCGATCTCTTTTGCTACAATATCCGTCCGTATTGATTTTAGACACTCGTATTTGTTCTTTTAACACTCGTCTGTGTTCGATCTCTTTTGCTTCAATACCTATCCTTATTGATTTTAGACACTCATCTGTATTCTTTCGACACTCGTCCGTGTTCGATCTCTTTTGCTTCAATACACGTCCGTATTGATTTTAGACACTCGTCTGTGTTCTTTCGACACTCATCCGTGTTCGATCTATTTTGCTTCAATACTAGTCTATATTAATTTTAGATACTCGTCTGTGTTCTTTCAACACTCATCCGTGTTGGATCTCTTTTGCTTCAATTCCCATCCGTATTGATTTTAGACACACGCCTGTGTTCTTTCGACACTCATCTGTGTTCGATCTCTTTTGCTTCAATACTCGTCCGTTTTGATTTTAGACACTCGTCTGTGTTCTTTTGACACTCGTCCGTGTTCGATCTCTTTTGCTTCAATACCCGTCCGTATTGATTTTAGACACTCGTCTGTGTTCTTTCGACACTCGTCTGTGTTCGATCTCTTTTGCTTCAATTCCCGTCCGCATTGATTTTAGACACTCGTCTGTATTCTTTTGACACTCGTCCGTGTTCGATCTCTTTTGCTTCAATACACGTCCGTATTGATTTTAGACACTCGTCTGTGTTCTTTCGACACTCGTCCGTGTTCGATCTATTTTGCTTCAATACTAGTCTGTATTAATTTTAGACACTCGTCTGTGTTCTTTCAACACTCATCCGTGTTCGATCTCTTTTGCTTCAATTCCCATCCGTATTGATTTTAGACACTCGCCTGTGTTCTTTCGACACTCATCTGTGTTCGATCTCTTTTGCTTCAATACTCGTCCGTTTTGATTTTAGACACTCGTCTTTGTTCTTTCGACACTCGTCCGTGTTCGATCTCTTTTGCTTCAATACCCGTCCGTATTGATTTTAGACACTCGTCTGTGTTCTTTCGACACTCGTCCGTGTTCGATCTCTCTTGCTTCAATACTCATCCGTATTGATTTTAGACACTCGTCTGTGTTCTTTCGACACTCGTCCGTGTTCGATCTCTTTTTCTTCAATACCCGTCCGTATTAATTTTAGACACTCGTCTATGTTCTTTTGACACTCGTCCGTGTTTGATCTCTTTTGCTTTAATATCCATCCGTATTGATTTTAGACACTCGTCTGTATTCTTTCGACACTCGTCCGTGTTCGATATCTTTTGCTTTAATACTAGTCCGTATTGATTTTAGACACTCGTCTGTGTTCTTTCAACACTCGTCCGTGTTCGATCTCTTTTGCTTCAATACTAGTCTGTATTAATTTTAGACACTCGTCTGTGTTCTTTCAACACTCATCCGTGTTCGATCTCTTTTGCTTCAATTCCCATCCGTATTGATTTTAGACACTCGCCTGTGTTCTTTCGACACTCATCTGTGTTCGATCTCTTTTGCTTCAATACTCGTCCGTTTTGATTTTAGACACTCGTCTTTGTTCTTTCGACACTCGTCCGTGTTCGATCTCTTTTGCTTCAATACCCGTCCGTATTGATTTTAGACACTCGTCTGTGTTCTTTCGACACTCGTCCGTGTTCGATCTCTCTTGCTTCAATACTCATCCGTATTGATTTTAGACACTCGTCTGTGTTCTTTCGACACTCGTCCGTGTTCGATCTCTTTTTCTTCAATACCCGTCCGTATTAATTTTTGACACTCGTCTATGTTCTTTTGACACTCGTCCGTGTTTGATCTCTT
Source organism: Lathyrus tuberosus (assembly GCA_022829125.1). Classification (NCBI taxonomy): domain Eukaryota; kingdom Viridiplantae; phylum Streptophyta; class Magnoliopsida; order Fabales; family Fabaceae; genus Lathyrus; species Lathyrus tuberosus. The sequence continues at coordinate 14,233,801 of JALAZF010000038.1, forward strand.
TTGCTTTAATATCCATCCGTATTGATTTTAGACACTCGTCTGTATTCTTTCGACACTCGTCGGTGTTCGATATCTTTTGCTTTAATACTAGTCCGTATTGATTTTAGACACTCGTCTGTGTTCTTTCAACACTCGTCCGTGTTCGATCTCTTTTGCTTCAATACCTGTCCGTATTGATTTTAGACACTCGTCTGTGTTCTTTAAACACTCGGCCATGTTCGATCTCTTTTGCTTCAATTCCCGTCCGTATTGATTTTAGACACTCGTCTGTGTTCTTTCGACACTCATCCGTGTTCAATCTCTTTTTCTTCAATACTCGTCCGTATTTATTTTAGACACTCGTCTTTGTTCTTTCGACACTCGTCCGTGTTCGATCTCTTTCCCTTCGATACCCGTCCGTATTGATTTTAGACACTTGTCTGTGTTCTTTCGAAACTCGTCCGTGTTCGATCTCTTTTGCTACAATATCCGTCCGTATTGATTTTAGACACTCGTATTTGTTCTTTTAACACTCGTCTGTGTTCGATCTCTTTTGCTTCAATACCTGTCCTTATTGATTTTAGACACTCGTCTGTATTCTTTCGACACTCGTCCGTGTTCGATCTCTTTTGCTTCAATACACGTCCGTATTGATTTTAGACACTCGTCTGTGTTCTTTCGACACTCATCCGTGTTCGATCTATTTTGCTTCAATACTAGTCTATATTAATTTTAGATACTCGTCTGTGTTCTTTCAACACTCATCCGTGTTGGATCTCTTTTGCTTCAATTCCCATCCGTATTGATTTTAGACACTCGCCTGTGTTCTTTCGACACTCATCTGTGTTCGATCTCTTTTGCTTCAATACTCGTCCGTTTTGATTTTAGACACTCGTCTGTGTTCTTTCGACACTCGTCCGTGTTCGATCTCTTTTGCTTCAATACCCGTCCGTATTAATTTTAGACACTCGTCTGTGTTCTTTTGACACTCGTCCGTGTTTGATCTCTTTTGCTACAATATCCGTCCGTATTGATTTAAGACGCTCGTCTTTGTTCTTTTGACACTCGTCCGTGTTCGATCTCTTTTGCTTCAATACTTGTCCGTATTTATTTTAGACACTCGTCTTTGTTCTTTCGACACTCGTCCGTGTTCGATCTCTTTTGCTTCAATACCTGTCCGTATTGATTTTAGACACTCGTCTGTGTTCTTTAAACACTCGGCCATGTTCGATCTCTTTTGCTTCAATTCCCGTCCGTATTGATTTTAGACACTCGTCTGTGTTCTTTCGACACTCATCCGTGTTCAATCTCTTTTTCTTCAATACTCGTCCGTATTTATTTTAGACACTCGTCTTTGTTCTTTCGACACTCGTCCGTGTTCGATCTCTTTCCCTTCGATACCCGTCCGTATTGATTTTAGACACTTGTTTGTGTTCTTTCGAAACTCGTCCGTGTTCGATCTCTTTTGCTACAATATCCGTCCGTATTGATTTTAGACACTCGTCTTTGTTCTTTTAACACTCGTCTGTGTTCGATCTCTTTTGCTTCAATACCTGTCCTTATTGATTTTAGACACTCGTCTGTATTCTTTCGATACTCGTCCGTGTTCGATCTCTTTTGCTTCAATACACGTCCGTATTGATTTTAGACACTCGTCTGTGTTCTTTCGACACTCATCCGTGTTCGATCTATTTTGCTTCAATACTAGTCTATATTAATTTTAGATACTCGTCTGTGTTCTTTCAACACTCATCCGTGTTGGATCTCTTTTGCTTCAATTCCCATCCGTATTGATTTTAGACACTCGCCTGTGTTCTTTCGACACTCATCTGTGTTCGATCTCTTTTGCTTCAATACTCGTCCGTTTTGATTTTAGACACTCGTCTGTGTTCTTTCGACACTCGTCCGTGTTCGATCTCTTTTGCTTCAATACCCGTCCGTATTAATTTTAGACACTCGTCTGTGTTCTTTTGACACTCGTCCGTGTTTGATCTCTTTTGCTACAATATCCGTCCGTATTGATTTTAGACGCTCGTCTTTGTTCTTTTGACACTCGTCCGTGTTCGATCTCTTTTGCTTCAATACTTGTCCGTATTTATTTTAGACACTCGTCTTTGTTCTTTCGACACTCGTCCGTGTTCGATCTCTTTTGCTTCAATACCTGTCCGTATTGATTTTAGACACTCGTCTGTGTTCTTTCGACACTCGTCCGTGTTCGATCTCTTTTTCTTCAATACCCGTCCGTATTAATTTTAGACACTCGTCTATGTTCTTTTGACACTCGTCCGTGTTTGATCTCTTTTGCTTTAATATCCATCCGTATTGATTTTAGACACTCGTCTGTATTCTTTCGACACTCGTCGGTGTTCGATATCTTTTGCTTTAATACTAGTCCGTATTGATTTTAGACACTCGTCTGTGTTCTTTCAACACTCGTCCGTGTTCGATCTCTTTTGCTACAATATCCGTCCGTATTGATTTTAGACACTCGTCTTTGTTCTTTTAACACTCGTCTGTGTTCGATCTCTTTTGCTTCAATACCTGTCCTTATTGATTTTAGACACTCGTCTGTATTCTTTCGATACTCGTCCGTGTTCGATCTCTTTTGCTTCAATACACGTCCGTATTAATTTTAGACACTCGTCTATGTTCTTTTGACACTCGTCCGTGTTTGATCTCTTTTGCTTTAATATCCATCCGTATTGATTTTAGACACTCGTCTGTATTCTTTCGACACTCGTCGGTGTTCGATATCTTTTGCTTTAATACTAGTCCGTATTGATTTTAGACACTCGTCTGTGTTCTTTCAACACTCGTCCGTGTTCGATCTCTTTTGCTACAATATCCGTCCGTATTGATTTTAGACACTCGTCTTTGTTCTTTTAACACTCGTCTGTGTTCGATCTCTTTTGCTTCAATACCTGTCCTTATTGATTTTAGACACTCGTCTGTGTTCTTTCGACACTCGTCCGTGTTCGATCTCTTTTTCTTCAATACCCGTCCGTATTAATTTTAGACACTCGTCTATGTTCTTTTGACACTCGTCCGTGTTTGATCTCTTTTGCTTTAATATCCATCCGTATTGATTTTAGACACTCGTCTGTATTCTTTCGACACTCGTCGGTGTTCGATATCTTTTGCTTTAATACTAGTCCGTATTGATTTTAGACACTCGTCTGTGTTCTTTCAACACTCGTCCGTGTTCGATCTCTTTTGCTACAATATCCGTCCGTATTGATTTTAGACACTCGTCTTTGTTCTTTTAACACTCGTCTGTGTTCGATCTCTTTTGCTTCAATACCTGTCCTTATTGATTTTAGACACTCGTCTGTGTTCTTTCGACACTCATCCGTGTTCGATCTATTTTGCTTCAATACTAGTCTATATTAATTTTAGATACTCGTCTGTGTTCTTTCAACACTCATCCGTGTTGGATCTCTTTTGCTTCAATTCCCATCCGTATTGATTTTAGACACTCGCCTGTGTTCTTTCGACACTCATCTGTGTTCGATCTCTTTTGCTTCAATACTCGTCCGTTTTGATTTTAGACACTCGTCTTTGTTCTTTCGACACTCGTCCGTGTTCGATCTCTTTTGCTTCAATACCCGTCCGTATTGATTTTAGACACTCGTCTGTGTTCTTTCGACACTCGTCCGTGTTCGATCTCTCTTGCTTCAATACTCATCCGTATTGATTTTAGACACTCGTCTGTGTTCTTTCGACACTCGTCCGTGTTCGATCTCTTTTTCTTCAATACCCGTCCGTATTAATTTTTGACACTCGTCTATGTTCTTTTGACACTCGTCCGTGTTTGATCTCTTTTGCTTTAATATCCATCCGTATTGATTTTAGACACTCGTCTGTATTCTTTCGACACTCGTCGGTGTTCGATATCTTTTGCTTTAATACTAGTCCGTATTGATTTTAGACACTCGTCTGTGTTCTTTCAACACTCGTCCGTGTTCGATCTCTTTTGCTTCAATACCTGTCCGTATTGATTTTAGACACTCGTCTGTGTTCTTTAAACACTCGGCCATGTTCGATCTCTTTTGCTTCAATTCCCGTCCGTATTGATTTTAGACACTCGTCTGTGTTCTTTCGACACTCATCCGTGTTCAATCTCTTTTTCTTCAATACTCGTCCGTATTTATTTTAGACACTCGTCTTTGTTCTTTCGACACTCGTCCGTGTTCGATCTCTTTCCCTTCGATACCCGTCCGTATTGATTTTAGACACTTGTCTGTGTTCTTTCGAAACTCGTCCGTGTTCGATCTCTTTTGCTACAATATCCGTCCGTATTGATTTTAGACACTCGTATTTGTTCTTTTAACACTCGTCTGTGTTCGATCTCTTTTGCTTCAATACCTGTCCTTATTGATTTTAGACACTCGTCTGTATTCTTTCGACACTCGTCCGTGTTCGATCTCTTTTGCTTCAATACACGTCCGTATTGATTTTAGACACTCGTCTGTGTTCTTTCGACACTCATCCGTGTTCGATCTATTTTGCTTCAATACTAGTCTATATTAATTTTAGATACTCGTCTGTGTTCTTTCAACACTCATCCGTGTTGGATCTCTTTTGCTTCAATTCCCATCCGTATTGATTTTAGACACTCGCCTGTGTTCTTTCGACACTCATCTGTGTTCGATCTCTTTTGCTTCAATACTCGTCCGTTTTGATTTTAGACACTCGTCTGTGTTCTTTCGACACTCGTCCGTGTTCGATCTCTTTTGCTTCAATACCCGTCCGTATTAATTTTAGACACTCGTCTGTGTTCTTTTGACACTCGTCCGTGTTTGATCTCTTTTGCTACAATATCCGTCCGTATTGATTTTAGACGCTCGTCTTTGTTCTTTTGACACTCGTCCGTGTTCGATCTCTTTTGCTTCAATACTTGTCCGTATTTATTTTAGACACTCGTCTTTGTTCTTTCGACACTCGTCCGTGTTCGATCTCTTTTGCTTCAATACCTGTCCGTATTGATTTTAGACACTCGTCTGTGTTCTTTCGACACTCGTCCGTGTTCGATCTCTTTTTCTTCAATACCCGTCCGTATTAATTTTAGACACTCGTCTATGTTCTTTTGACACTCGTCCGTGTTTGATCTCTTTTGCTTTAATATCCATCCGTATTGATTTTAGACACTCGTCTGTATTCTTTCGACACTCGTCGGTGTTCGATATCTTTTGCTTTAATACTAGTCCGTATTGATTTTAGACACTCGTCTGTGTTCTTTCAACACTCGTCCGTGTTCGATCTCTTTTGCTACAATATCCGTCCGTATTGATTTTAGACACTCGTCTTTGTTCTTTTAACACTCGTCTGTGTTCGATCTCTTTTGCTTCAATACCTGTCCTTATTGATTTTAGACACTCGTCTGTATTCTTTCGATACTCGTCCGTGTTCGATCTCTTTTGCTTCAATACACGTCCGTATTAATTTTAGACACTCGTCTATGTTCTTTTGACACTCGTCCGTGTTTGATCTCTTTTGCTTTAATATCCATCCGTATTGATTTTAGACACTCGTCTGTATTCTTTCGACACTCGTCGGTGTTCGATATCTTTTGCTTTAATACTAGTCCGTATTGATTTTAGACACTCGTCTGTGTTCTTTCAACACTCGTCCGTGTTCGATCTCTTTTGCTACAATATCCGTCCGTATTGATTTTAGACACTCGTCTTTGTTCTTTTAACACTCGTCTGTGTTCGATCTCTTTTGCTTCAATACCTGTCCTTATTGATTTTAGACACTCGTCTGTGTTCTTTCGACACTCGTCCGTGTTCGATCTCTTTTTCTTCAATACCCGTCCGTATTAATTTTAGACACTCGTCTATGTTCTTTTGACACTCGTCCGTGTTTGATCTCTTTTGCTTTAATATCCATCCGTATTGATTTTAGACACTCGTCTGTATTCTTTCGACACTCGTCGGTGTTCGATATCTTTTGCTTTAATACTAGTCCGTATTGATTTTAGACACTCGTCTGTGTTCTTTCAACACTCGTCCGTGTTCGATCTCTTTTGCTACAATATCCGTCCGTATTGATTTTAGACACTCGTCTTTGTTCTTTTAACACTCGTCTGTGTTCGATCTCTTTTGCTTCAATACCTGTCCTTATTGATTTTAGACACTCGTCTGTGTTCTTTCGACACTCATCCGTGTTCGATCTATTTTGCTTCAATACTAGTCTATATTAATTTTAGATACTCGTCTGTGTTCTTTCAACACTCATCCGTGTTGGATCTCTTTTGCTTCAATTCCCATCCGTATTGATTTTAGACACTCGCCTGTGTTCTTTCGACACTCATCTGTGTTCGATCTCTTTTGCTTCAATACTCGTCCGTTTTGATTTTAGACACTCGTCTGTTTCTTTCGACACTCGTCCGTGTTCGATCTCTTTTGCTTCAATACCCGTCCGTATTAATTTTAGACACTCGTCTGTGTTCTTTTGACACTCGTCCGTGTTTGATCTCTTTTGCTACAATATCCGTCCGTATTGATTTTAGACGCTCGTCTTTGTTCTTTTGACACTCGTCCGTGTTCGATCTCTTTTGCTTCAATACTTGTCCGTATTTATTTTAGACACTCGTCTTTGTTCTTTCGACACTCGTCCGTGTTCGATCTCTTTTGCTTCAATACCTGTCCGTATTGATTTTAGACACTCGTCTGTGTTCTTTCGACACTCGTCCGTGTTCGATCTCTTTTTCTTCAATACCCGTCCGTATTAATTTTAGACACTCGTCTATGTTCTTTTGACACTCGTCCGTGTTTGATCTCTTTTGCTTTAATATCCATCCGTATTGATTTTAGACACTCGTCTGTATTCTTTCGACACTCGTCGGTGTTCGATATCTTTTGCTTTAATACTAGTCCGTATTGATTTTAGACACTCGTCTGTGTTCTTTCAACACTCGTCCGTGTTCGATCTCTTTTGCTTCAATACCTGTCCGTATTGATTTTAGACACTCGTCTGTGTTCTTTAAACACTCGGCCATGTTCGATCTCTTTTGCTTCAATTCCCGTCCGTATTGATTTTAGACACTCGTCTGTGTTCTTTCGACACTCATCCGTGTTCAATCTCTTTTTCTTCAATACTCGTCCGTATTTATTTTAGACACTCGTCTTTGTTCTTTCGACACTCGTCCGTGTTCGATCTCTTTCCCTTCGATACCCGTCCGTATTGATTTTAGACACTTGTCTGTGTTCTTTCGAAACTCGTCCGTGTTCGATCTCTTTTGCTACAATATCCGTCCGTATTGATTTTAGACACTCGTCTTTGTTCTTTTAACACTCGTCTGTGTTCGATCTCTTTTGCTTCAATACCTGTCCTTATTGATTTTAGACACTCGTCTGTATTCTTTCGACACTCGTCCGTGTTCGATCTCTTTTGCTTCAATACACGTCCGTATTGATTTTAGACACTCGTCTGTGTTCTTTCGACACTCGTCCGTGTTCGATCTATTTTGCTTCAATACTAGTCTATATTAATTTTAGATACTCGTCTGTGTTCTTTCAACACTCATCCGTGTTGGATCTCTTTTGCTTCAATTCCCATCCGTATTGATTTTAGACACTCGCCTGTGTTCTTTCGACACTCATCTGTGTTCGATCTCTTTTGCTTCAATACTCGTCCATTTTGATTTTAGACACTCGTCTTTGTTCTTTCGACACTCGTCCGTGTTCGATCTCTTTTGCTTCAATACCCGTCCGTATTGATTTTAGACACTCGTCTGTGTTCTTTCGACACTCGTCTGTGTTCGATCTCTTTTGCTTCAATTCCCGTCCGCATTGATTTTAGACACTCGTCTGTATTCTTTTGACACTCGTCCGTGTTCGATCTCTTTTGCTTCAATACTCGTCCGTATTTATTTTAGACACTCGTCTTTGTTCTTTCGACACTCGTCCGTGTTCGATCTCTTTTCCTTCGATACCCGTCCGTATTGATTTTAGACACTTGTCTGTGTTTTTTTGAAACTCGTCCGTGTTCGATCTCTTTTGCTACAATATCCGTCCGTATTGATTTTAGACACTCGTCTTTGTTCTTTTGACACTCGTCTGTGTTCGATCTCTTTTGCTTCAATACCTGTCCTTATTGATTTTAGACACTCGTCTGTATTCTTTTGACACTCGTCCGTGTTCGATCTCTTTTCCTTCGATACCCGTCCGTATTGATTTTAGACACTTGTCTGTGTTCTTTCGAAACTCGTCCGTGTTCGATCTCTTTTGCTACAATATCCGTCCGTATTGATTTTAGACACTCGTCTTTGTTCTTTTGACACTCGTCTGTGTTCGATCTCTTTTGCTTCAATACCTGTCCTTATTGATTTTAGACACTCGTCTGTATTCTTTTGACACTCGTCCGTGTTCGATCTCTTTTCCTTCGATACCCGTCCGTATTGATTTTAGACACTTGTCTGTGTTCTTTCGAAACTCGTCCGTGTTCGATCTCTTTTGCGACAATATCCGTCCGTATTGATTTTAGACACTCGTCTTTGTTCTTTTGACACTCGTCTGTGTTCGATCTCTTTTGCTTCAATTCCTGTCGTTATTGATTTTAGACACTCGTCTGTATTCTTTCGACACTCGTCCGTGTTCGATCTCTTTTGCTTCAATACAAGTCCGTATTGATTTTAGACACTCGTCTGTGTTCTTTCGACACTCGTCCGTGTTCGATCTATTTTGCTTCAATACTAGTCTGTATTAATTTTAGACACTCGTCTGTGTTCTTTCAACACTCATCCGTGTTCGATCTCTTTTGCTTCAATTCCCATCCGTATTGATTTTAGACACTCGCCTGTGTTCTTTCGACACTCATCTGTGTTCGATCTCTTTTGCTTCAATACTCGTCCGTTTTGATTTTAGACACTCGTCTTTGTTCTTTCGACACTCGTCCGTGTTCGATCTCTTTTGCTTCAATACCCGTCCGTATTGATTTTAGACACTCGTCTGTGTTCTTTCGACACTCGTCCGTGTTCGATCTCTCTTGCTTCAATACTCATCCGTATTGATTTTAGACACTCGTCTTTGTTCTTTCGACACTCGTCCGTGTTCGATCTCTTTTTCTTCAATACCCGTCCGTATTAATTTTAGACACACGTCTATGTTCTTTTGACACTCGTCCGTGTTTGATCTCTTTTGCTTTAATATCCATCCGTATTGATTTTAGACACTCGTCTGTATTCTTTCGACACTCGTCGGTGTTCGATATCTTTTGCTTTAATACTAGTCCGTATTGATTTTAGACACTCGTCTGTGTTCTTTCAACACTCGTCCGTGTTCGATCTCTTTTGCTTCAATACCTGTCCGTATTGATTTTAGACACTCGTCTGTGTTCTTTAAACACTCGGCCATGTTCGATCTCTTTTGCTTCAATTCCCGTCCGTATTGATTTTAGACACTCGTCTGTGTTCTTTCGACACTCATCCGTGTTCAATCTCTGTTTCTTCAATACTCGTCCGTATTTATTTTAGACACTCATCTTTGTTCTTTCGACACTCGTCCGTGTTCGATCTCTTTCCCTTCGATACCCGTCCGTATTGATTTTAGACACTTGTCTGTGTTCTTTCGAAACTCGTCCGTGTTCGATCTCTTTTGCTACAATATCCGTCCGTATTGATTTTAGACACTCGTCTTTGTTCTTTTAACACTCGTCTGTGTTCGATCTCTTTTGCTTCAATACCTGTCCTTATTGATTTTAGACACTCGTCTGTATTCTTTCGACACTCGTCCGTGTTCGATCTCTTTTGCTTCAATACACGTCCGTATTGATTTTAGACACTCGTCTGTGTTCTTTCGACACTCATCCGTGTTCGATCTATTTTGCTTCAATACTAGTCTATATTAATTTTAGATACTCGTCTGTGTTCTTTCAACACTCATCCGTGTTGGATCTCTTTTGCTTCAATTCCCATCCGTATTGATTTTAGACACTCGCCTGTGTTCTTTCGACACTCATCTGTGTTCGATCTCTTTTGCTTCAATACTCGTCCGTTTTGATTTTAGACACTCGTCTGTGTTCTTTCGACACTCGTCCGTGTTCGATCTCTTTTGCTTCAATACCCGTCCGTATTGATTTTAGACACTCGTCTGTGTTCTTTCGACACTCGTCTGTGTTCGATCTCTTTTGCTTCAATTCCCGTCCGCATTGATTTTAGACACTCGTCTGTATTCTTTTGACACTCGTCCGTGTTCGATCTCTTTTGCTTCAATACTCGTCCGTATTTATTTTAGACACTCGTCTTTGTTCTTTCGACACTCGTCCGTGTTCGATCTCTTTTCCTTCGATACCCGTCCGTATTGATTTTAGACACTTGTCTGTGTTTTTTCGAAACTCGTCCGTGTTCGATCTCTTTTGCTACAATATCCGTCCGTATTGATTTTAGACACTCGTCTTTGTTCTTTTGACACTCGTCTGTGTTCGATCTCTTTTGCTTCAATACCTGTCCTTATTGATTTTAGACACTCGTCTGTATTCTTTTGACACTCGTCCGTGTTCGATCTCTTTTCCTTCGATACCCGTCCGTATTGATTTTAGACACTTGTCTGTGTTCTTTCGAAACTCGTCCGTGTTCGATCTCTTTTGCTACAATATCCGTCCGTATTGATTTTAGACACTCGTCTTTGTTCTTTTGACACTCGTCTGTGTTCGATCTCTTTTGCTTCAATACCTGTCCTTATTGATTTTAGACACTCGTCTGTATTCTTTTGACACTCGTCCGTGTTCGATCTCTTTTCCTTCGATACCCGTCCGTATTGATTTTAGACACTTGTCTGTGTTCTTTCGAAACTCGTCCGTGTTCGATCTCTTTTGCGACAATATCCGTCCGTATTGATTTTAGACACTCGTCTTTGTTCTTTTGACACTCGTCTGTGTTCGATCTCTTTTGCTTCAATTCCTGTCGTTATTGATTTTAGACACTCGTCTGTATTCTTTCGACACTCGTCCGTGTTCGATCTCTTTTGCTTCAATACAAGTCCGTATTGATTTTAGACACTCGTCTGTGTTCTTTCGACACTCGTCCGTGTTCGATCTATTTTGCTTCAATACTAGTCTGTATTAATTTTAGACACTCGTCTGTGTTCTTTCAACACTCATCCGTGTTCGATCTCTTTTGCTTCAATTCCCATCCGTATTGATTTTAGACACTCGCCTGTGTTCTTTCGACACTCATCTGTGTTCGATCTCTTTTGCTTCAATACTCGTCCGTTTTGATTTTAGACACTCGTCTTTGTTCTTTCGACACTCGTCCGTGTTCGATCTCTTTTGCTTCAATACCCGTCCGTATTGATTTTAGACACTCGTCTGTGTTCTTTCGACACTCGTCCGTGTTCGATCTCTCTTGCTTCAATACTCATCCGTATTGATTTTAGACACTCGTCTTTGTTCTTTCGACACTCGTCCGTGTTCGATCTCTTTTTCTTCAATACCCGTCCGTATTAATTTTAGACACACGTCTATGTTCTTTTGACACTCGTCCGTGTTTGATCTCTTTTGCTTTAATATCCATCCGTATTGATTTTAGACACTCGTCTGTATTCTTTCGACACTCGTCGGTGTTCGATATCTTTTGCTTTAATACTAGTCCGTATTGATTTTAGACACTCGTCTGTGTTCTTTCAACACTCGTCCGTGTTCGATCTCTTTTGCTTCAATACCTGTCCGTATTGATTTTAGACACTCGTCTGTGTTCTTTAAACACTCGGCCATGTTCGATCTCTTTTGCTTCAATTCCCGTCCGTATTGATTTTAGACACTCGTCTGTGTTCTTTCGACACTCATCCGTGTTCAATCTCTGTTTCTTCAATACTCGTCCGTATTTATTTTAGACACTCATCTTTGTTCTTTCGACACTCGTCCGTGTTCGATCTCTTTCCCTTCGATACCCGTCCGTATTGATTTTAGACACTTGTCTGTGTTCTTTCGAAACTCGTCCGTGTTCGATCTCTTTTGCTACAATATCCGTCCGTATTGATTTTAGACACTCGTCTTTGTTCTTTTAACACTCGTCTGTGTTCGATCTCTTTTGCTTCAATACCTGTCCTTATTGATTTTAGACACTCGTCTGTATTCTTTCGACACTCGTCCGTGTTCGATCTCTTTTGCTTCAATACACGTCCGTATTGATTTTAGACACTCGTCTGTGTTCTTTCGACACTCATCCGTGTTCGATCTATTTTGCTTCAATACTAGTCTATATTAATTTTAGATACTCGTCTGTGTTCTTTCAACACTCATCCGTGTTGGATCTCTTTTGCTTCAATTCCCATCCGTATTGATTTTAGACACTCGCCTGTGTTCTTTCGACACTCATCTGTGTTCGATCTCTTTTGCTTCAATACTCGTCCGTTTTGATTTTAGACACTCGTCTGTGTTCTTTCGACACTCGTCCGTGTTCGATCTCTTTTGCTTCAATACCCGTCCGTATTGATTTTAGACACTCGTCTGTGTTCTTTCGACACTCGTCTGTGTTCGATCTCTTTTGCTTCAATTCCCGTCCGCATTGATTTTAGACACTCGTCTGTATTCTTTTGACACTCGTCCGTGTTCGATCTCTTTTGCTTCAATACTCGTCCGTATTTATTTTAGACACTCGTCTTTGTTCTTTCGACACTCGTCCGTGTTCGATCTCTTTTCCTTCGATACCCGTCCGTATTGATTTTAGACACTTGTCTGTGTTTTTTCGAAACTCGTCCGTGTTCGATCTCTTTTGCTACAATATCCGTCCGTATTGATTTTCGACACTCGTCTTTGTTCTTTTGACACTCGTCTGTGTTCGATCTCTTTTGCTTCAATACCTGTCCTTATTGATTTTAGACACTCGTCTGTATTCTTTTGACACTCGTCCGTGTTCGATCTCTTTTCCTTCGATACCCGTCCGTATTGATTTTAGACACTTGTCTGTGTTCTTTCGAAACTCGTCCGTGTTCGATCTCTTTTGCTACAATATCCGTCCGTATTGATTTTAGACACTCGTCTTTGTTCTTTTGACACTCGTCTGTGTTCGATCTCTTTTGCTTCAATACCTGTCCTTATTGATTTTAGACACTCGTCTGTATTCTTTTGACACTCGTCCGTGTTCGATCTCTTTTCCTTCGATACCCGTCCGTATTGATTTTAGACACTTGTCTGTGTTCTTTCGAAACTCGTCCGTGTTCGATCTCTTTTGCGACAATATCCGTCCGTATTGATTTTAGACACTCGTCTTTGTTCTTTTGACACTCGTCTGTGTTCGATCTCTTTTGCTTCAATTCCTGTCGTTATTGATTTTAGACACTCGTCTGTATTCTTTCGACACTCGTCCGTGTTCGATCTCTTTTGCTTCAATACAAGTCCGTATTGATTTTAGACACTCGTCTGTGTTCTTTCGACACTCGTCCGTGTTCGATCTATTTTGCTTCAATACTAGTCTGTATTAATTTTAGACACTCGTCTGTGTTCTTTCAACACTCATCCGTGTTCGATCTCTTTTGCTTCAATTCCCATCCGTATTGATTTTAGACACTCGCCTGTGTTCTTTCGACACTCATCTGTGTTCGATCTCTTTTGCTTCAATACTCGTCCGTTTTGATTTTAGACACTCGTCTTTGTTCTTTCGACACTCGTCCGTGTTCGATCTCTTTTGCTTCAATACCCGTCCGTATTGATTTTAGACACTCGTCTGTGTTCTTTCGACACTCGTCCGTGTTCGATCTCTCTTGCTTCAATACTCATCCGTATTGATTTTAGACACTCGTCTTTGTTCTTTCGACACTCGTCCGTGTTCGATCTCTTTTTCTTCAATACCCGTCCGTATTAATTTTAGACACACGTCTATGTTCTTTTGACACTCGTCCGTGTTTGATCTCTTTTGCTTTAATATCCATCCGTATTGATTTTAGACACTCGTCTGTATTCTTTCGACACTCGTCGGTGTTCGATATCTTTTGCTTTAATACTAGTCCGTATTGATTTTAGACACTCGTCTGTGTTCTTTCAACACTCGTCCGTGTTCGATCTCTTTTGCTTCAATACCTGTCCGTATTGATTTTAGACACTCGTCTGTGTTCTTTAAACACTCGGCCATGTTCGATCTCTTTTGCTTCAATTCCCGTCCGTATTGATTTTAGACACTCGTCTGTGTTCTTTCGACACTCATCCGTGTTCAATCTCTGTTTCTTCAATACTCGTCCGTATTTATTTTAGACACTCATCTTTGTTCTTTCGACACTCGTCCGTGTTCGATCTCTTTCCCTTCGATACCCGTCCGTATTGATTTTAGACACTTGTCTGTGTTCTTTCGAAACTCGTCCGTGTTCGATCTCTTTTGCTACAATATCCGTCCGTATTGATTTTAGACACTCGTCTTTGTTCTTTTAACACTCGTCTGTGTTCGATCTCTTTTGCTTCAATACTCGTCCGTTTTGATTTTAGACACTCGTCTGTGTTCTTTCGACACTCGTCCGTGTTCGATCTCTTTTGCTTCAATACCCGTCCGTATTGATTTTAGACACTCGTCTGTGTTCTTTCGACACTCGTCTGTGTTCGATCTCTTTTGCTTCAATTCCCGTCCGCATTGATTTTAGACACTCGTCTGTATTCTTTTGACACTCGTCCGTGTTCGATCTCTTTTGCTTCAATACTCGTCCGTATTTATTTTAGACACTCGTCTTTGTTCTTTCGACACTCGTCCGTGTTCGATCTCTTTTCCTTCGATACCCGTCCGTATTGATTTTAGACACTTGTCTGTGTTTTTTCGAAACTCGTCCGTGTTCGATCTCTTTTGCTACAATATCCGTCCGTATTGATTTTCGACACTCGTCTTTGTTCTTTTGACACTCGTCTGTGTTCGATCTCTTTTGCTTCAATACCTGTCCTTATTGATTTTAGACACTCGTCTGTATTCTTTTGACACTCGTCCGTGTTCGATCTCTTTTCCTTCGATACCCGTCCGTATTGATTTTAGACACTTGTCTGTGTTCTTTCGAAACTCGTCCGTGTTCGATCTCTTTTGCTACAATATCCGTCCGTATTGATTTTAGACACTCGTCTTTGTTCTTTTGACACTCGTCTGTGTTCGATCTCTTTTGCTTCAATACCTGTCCTTATTGATTTTAGACACTCGTCTGTATTCTTTTGACACTCGTCCGTGTTCGATCTCTTTTCCTTCGATACCCGTCCGTATTGATTTTAGACACTTGTCTGTGTTCTTTCGAAACTCGTCCGTGTTCGATCTCTTTTGCGACAATATCCGTCCGTATTGATTTTAGACACTCGTCTTTGTTCTTTTGACACTCGTCTGTGTTCGATCTCTTTTGCTTCAATTCCTGTCGTTATTGATTTTAGACACTCGTCTGTATTCTTTCGACACTCGTCCGTGTTCGATCTCTTTTGCTTCAATACAAGTCCGTATTGATTTTAGACACTCGTCTGTGTTCTTTCGACACTCGTCCGTGTTCGATCTATTTTGCTTCAATACTAGTCTGTATTAATTTTAGACACTCGTCTGTGTTCTTTCAACACTCATCCGTGTTCGATCTCTTTTGCTTCAATTCCCATCCGTATTGATTTTAGACACTCGCCTGTGTTCTTTCGACACTCATCTGTGTTCGATCTCTTTTGCTTCAATACTCGTCCGTTTTGATTTTAGACACTCGTCTTTGTTCTTTCGACACTCGTCCGTGTTCGATCTCTTTTGCTTCAATACCCGTCCGTATTGATTTTAGACACTCGTCTGTGTTCTTTCGACACTCGTCCGTGTTCGATCTCTCTTGCTTCAATACTCATCCGTATTGATTTTAGACACTCGTCTTTGTTCTTTCGACACTCGTCCGTGTTCGATCTCTTTTTCTTCAATACCCGTCCGTATTAATTTTAGACACACGTCTATGTTCTTTTGACACTCGTCCGTGTTTGATCTCTTTTGCTTTAATATCCATCCGTATTGATTTTAGACACTCGTCTGTATTCTTTCGACACTCGTCGGTGTTCGATATCTTTTGCTTTAATACTAGTCCGTATTGATTTTAGACACTCGTCTGTGTTCTTTCAACACTCGTCCGTGTTCGATCTCTTTTGCTTCAATACCTGTCCGTATTGATTTTAGACACTCGTCTGTGTTCTTTAAACACTCGGCCATGTTCGATCTCTTTTGCTTCAATTCCCGTCCGTATTGATTTTAGACACTCGTCTGTGTTCTTTCGACACTCATCCGTGTTCAATCTCTGTTTCTTCAATACTCGTCCGTATTTATTTTAGACACTCATCTTTGTTCTTTCGACACTCGTCCGTGTTCGATCTCTTTCCCTTCGATACCCGTCCGTATTGATTTTAGACACTTGTCTGTGTTCTTTCGAAACTCGTCCGTGTTCGATCTCTTTTGCTACAATATCCGTCCGTATTGATTTTAGACACTCGTCTTTGTTCTTTTAACACTCGTCTGTGTTCGATCTCTTTTGCTTCAATACCTGTCCTTATTGATTTTAGACACTCGTCTGTATTCTTTCGACACTCGTCCGTGTTCGATCTCTTTTGCTTCAATACACGTCCGTATTGATTTTAGACACTCGTCTGTGTTCTTTCGACACTCATCCGTGTTCGATCTATTTTGCTTCAATACTAGTCTATATTAATTTTAGATACTCGTCTGTGTTCTTTCAACACTCATCCGTGTTGGATCTCTTTTGCTTCAATTCCCATCCGTATTGATTTTAGACACTCGCCTGTGTTCTTTCGACACTCATCTGTGTTCGATCTCTTTTGCTTCAATACTCGTCCGTTTTGATTTTAGACACTCGTCTGTGTTCTTTCGACACTCGTCCGTGTTCGATCTCTTTTGCTTCAATACCCGTCCATATTAATTTTAGAGACTCGTCTGTGTTCTTTTGACACTCGTCCGTGTTTGATCTCTTTTGCTACAATATCCGTCCGTATTGATTTTAGACGCTCGTCTTTGTTCTTTTGACACTCGTCCGTGTTCGATCTCTTTTGCTTCAATACTTGTCCGTATTTATTTTAGACACTCGTCTTTGTTCTTTCGACACTCGTCCGTGTTCGATCTCTTTTGCTTCAATACCTGCCCGTATTGATTTTAGACACTCGTCTGTGTTCTTTAAACACTCGGCCATGTTCGATCTCTTTTGCTTCAATTCCCGTCCGTATTGATTTTAGACACTCGTCTGTGTTCTTTCGACACTCATCCGTGTTCAATCTCTTTTTCTTCAATACTCGTCCGTATTTATTTTAGACACTCGTTTTTGTTCTTTCGACACTCGTCCGTGTTCGATCTCTTTCCCTTCGATACCCGTCCGTATTGATTTTAGACACTTGTCTGTGTTCTTTCAAAACTCGTCCGTGTTCGATCTCTTTTGCTACAATATCCGTCCGTATTGATTTTAGACACTCGTCTTTGTTCTTTTAACACTCGTCTGTGTTCGATCTCTTTTGCTTCAATACCTGTCCTTATTGATTTTAGACACTCGTCTGTATTCTTTCGACACTCGTCCGTGTTCGATCTCTTTTTGCTTCAATACACGTCCGTATTGATTTTAGACACTCGTCTGTGTTCTTTCGACACTCATCCGTGTTCGATCTATTTTGCTTCAATACTAGTCTATATTAATTTTAGATACTCGTCTGTGTTCTTTCAACACTCATCCGTGTTGGATCTCTTTTGCTTCAATTCCCATCCGTATTGATTTTAGACACTCGCCTGTGTTCTTTCGACACTCATCTGTGTTCGATCTCTTTTGCTTCAATACTCGTCAGTTTTGATTTTAGACACTCGTCTGTGTTCTTTCGACACTCGTCCGTGTTCGATCTCTTTTGCTTCAATACCCGTCCGTATTAATTTTAGACACTCGTCTGTGTTCTTTTGACACTCGTCCGTGTTTGATCTCTTTTGCTACAATATCCGTCCGTATTGATTTTAGACGCTCGTCTTTGTTCTTTTGACACTCGTCCGTGTTCGATCTCTTTTGCTTCAATACTTGTCCGTATTTATTTTAGACACTCATCTTTGTTCTTTCGACACTCGTCCGTGTTCGATCTCTTTTGCTTCAATACCTGTCCGTATTGATTTTAGACACTCGTCTGTGTTCTTTCGACACTCGTCCGTGTTCGATCTCTTTTTCTTCAATACCCGTCCGTATTAATTTTAGACACTCGTCTATGTTCTTTTGACACTCGTCCGTGTTTGATCTCTTTTGCTTTAATATCCATCCGTATTGATTTTAGACACTCGTCTGTATTCTTTCGACACTCGTCGGTGTTCGATATCTTTTGCTTTAATACTAGTCCGTATTGATTTTAGACACTCGTCTGTGTTCTTTCAACACTCGTCCGTGTTCGATCTCTTTTGCTTCAATACCTGTCCGTATTGATTTTAGACACTCGTCTGTGTTCTTTAAACACTCGGCCATGTTCGATCTCTTTTGCTTCAATTCCCGTCCGTATTGATTTTAGACACTCGTCTGTGTTCTTTCGACACTCATCCGTGTTCAATCTCTGTTTCTTCAATACTCGTCCGTATTTATTTTAGACACTCATCTTTGTTCTTTCGACACTCGTCCGTGTTCGATCTCTTTCCCTTCGATACCCGTCCGTATTGATTTTAGACACTTGTCTGTGTTCTTTCGAAACTCGTCCGTGTTCGATCTCTTTTGCTACAATATCCGTCCGTATTGATTTTAGACACTCGTCTTTGTTCTTTTAACACTCGTCTGTGTTCGATCTCTTTTGCTTCAATACCTGTCCTTATTGATTTTAGACACTCGTCTGTATTCTTTCGACACTCGTCCGTGTTCGATCTCTTTTGCTTCAATACACGTCCGTATTGATTTTAGACACTCGTCTGTGTTCTTTCGACACTCATCCGTGTTCGATCTATTTTGCTTCAATACTAGTCTATATTAATTTTAGATACTCGTCTGTGTTCTTTCAACACTCATCCGTGTTGGATCTCTTTTGCTTCAATTCCCATCCGTATTGATTTTAGACACTCGCCTGTGTTCTTTCGACACTCATCTGTGTTCGATCTCTTTTGCTTCAATACTCGTCCGTTTTGATTTTAGACACTCGTCTGTGTTCTTTCGACACTCGTCCGTGTTCGATCTCTTTTGCTTCAATACCCGTCCATATTAATTTTAGAGACTCGTCTGTGTTCTTTTGACACTCGTCCGTGTTTGATCTCTTTTGCTACAATATCCGTCCGTATTGATTTTAGACGCTCGTCTTTGTTCTTTTGACACTCGTCCGTGTTCGATCTCTTTTGCTTCAATACTTGTCCGTATTTATTTTAGACACTCGTCTTTGTTCTTTCGACACTCGTCCGTGTTCGATCTCTTTTGCTTCAATACCTGCCCGTATTGATTTTAGACACTCGTCTGTGTTCTTTAAACACTCGGCCATGTTCGATCTCTTTTGCTTCAATTCCCGTCCGTATTGATTTTAGACACTCGTCTGTGTTCTTTCGACACTCATCCGTGTTCAATCTCTTTTTCTTCAATACTCGTCCGTATTTATTTTAGACACTCGTTTTTGTTCTTTCGACACTCGTCCGTGTTCGATCTCTTTCCCTTCGATACCCGTCCGTATTGATTTTAGACACTTGTCTGTGTTCTTTCGAAACTCGTCCGTGTTCGATCTCTTTTGCTACAATATCCGTCCGTATTGATTTTAGACACTCGTCTTTGTTCTTTTAACACTCGTCTGTGTTCGATCTCTTTTGCTTCAATACCTGTCCTTATTGATTTTAGACACTCGTCTGTATTCTTTCGACACTCGTCCGTGTTCGATCTCTTTTTGCTTCAATACACGTCCGTATTGATTTTAGACACTCGTCTGTGTTCTTTCGACACTCATCCGTGTTCGATCTATTTTGCTTCAATACTAGTCTATATTAATTTTAGATACTCGTCTGTGTTCTTTCAACACTCATCCGTGTTGGATCTCTTTTGCTTCAATTCCCATCCGTATTGATTTTAGACACTCGCCTGTGTTCTTTCGACACTCATCTGTGTTCGATCTCTTTTGCTTCAATACTCGTCAGTTTTGATTTTAGACACTCGTCTGTGTTCTTTCGACACTCGTCCGTGTTCGATCTCTTTTGCTTCAATACCCGTCCGTATTAATTTTAGACACTCGTCTGTGTTCTTTTGACACTCGTCCGTGTTCGATCTCTTTCCCTTCGATACCCGTCCGTATTGATTTTAGACACTTGTCTGTGTTCTTTCGAAACTCGTCCGTGTTCGATCTCTTTTGCTACAATATCCGTCCGTATTGATTTTAGACACTCGTCTTTGTTCTTTTAACACTCGTCTGTGTTCGATCTCTTTTGCTTCAATACCTGTCCTTATTGATTTTAGACACTCGTCTGTATTCTTTCGACACTCGTCCGTGTTCGATCTCTTTTGCTTCAATACACGTCCGTATTGATTTTAGACACTCGTCTGTGTTCTTTCGACACTCATCCGTGTTCGATCTATTTTGCTTCAATACTAGTCTATATTAATTTTAGATACTCGTCTGTGTTCTTTCAACACTCATCCGTGTTGGATCTCTTTTGCTTCAATTCCCATCCGTATTGATTTTAGACACTCGCCTGTGTTCTTTCGACACTCATCTGTGTTCGATCTCTTTTGCTTCAATACTCGTCCGTTTTGATTTTAGACACTCGTCTGTGTTCTTTCGACACTCGTCCGTGTTCGATCTCTTTTGCTTCAATACCCGTCCATATTAATTTTAGAGACTCGTCTGTGTTCTTTTGACACTCGTCCGTGTTTGATCTCTTTTGCTACAATATCCGTCCGTATTGATTTTAGACGCTCGTCTTTGTTCTTTTGACACTCGTCCGTGTTCGATCTCTTTTGCTTCAATACTTGTCCGTATTTATTTTAGACACTCGTCTTTGTTCTTTCGACACTCGTCCGTGTTCGATCTCTTTTGCTTCAATACCTGCCCGTATTGATTTTAGACACTCGTCTGTGTTCTTTAAACACTCGGCCATGTTCGATCTCTTTTGCTTCAATTCCCGTCCGTATTGATTTTAGACACTCGTCTGTGTTCTTTCGACACTCATCCGTGTTCAATCTCTTTTTCTTCAATACTCGTCCGTATTTATTTTAGACACTCGTTTTTGTTCTTTCGACACTCGTCCGTGTTCGATCTCTTTCCCTTCGATACCCGTCCGTATTGATTTTAGACACTTGTCTGTGTTCTTTCGAAACTCGTCCGTGTTCGATCTCTTTTGCTACAATATCCGTCCGTATTGATTTTAGACACTCGTCTTTGTTCTTTTAACACTCGTCTGTGTTCGATCTCTTTTGCTTCAATACCTGTCCTTATTGATTTTAGACACTCGTCTGTATTCTTTCGACACTCGTCCGTGTTCGATCTCTTTTTGCTTCAATACACGTCCGTATTGATTTTAGACACTCGTCTGTGTTCTTTCGACACTCATCCGTGTTCGATCTATTTTGCTTCAATACTAGTCTATATTAATTTTAGATACTCGTCTGTGTTCTTTCAACACTCATCCGTGTTGGATCTCTTTTGCTTCAATTCCCATCCGTATTGATTTTAGACACTCGCCTGTGTTCTTTCGACACTCATCTGTGTTCGATCTCTTTTGCTTCAATACTCGTCAGTTTTGATTTTAGACACTCGTCTGTGTTCTTTCGACACTCGTCCGTGTTCGATCTCTTTTGCTTCAATACCCGTCCGTATTAATTTTAGACACTCGTCTGTGTTCTTTTGACACTCGTCCGTGTTTGATCTCTTTTGCTACAATATCCGTCCGTATTGATTTTAGACGCTCGTCTTTGTTCTTTTGACACTCGTCCGTGTTCGATCTCTTTTGCTTCAATACTTGTCCGTATTTATTTTAGACACTCATCTTTGTTCTTTCGACACTCGTCCGTGTTCGATCTCTTTTGCTTCAATACCTGTCCGTATTGATTTTAGACACTCGTCTGTGTTCTTTCGACACTCGTCCGTGTTCGATCTCTTTTTCTTCAATACCCGTCCGTATTAATTTTAGACACTCGTCTATGTTCTTTTGACACTCGTCCGTGTTTGATCTCTTTTGCTTTAATATCCATCCGTATTGATTTTAGACACTCGTCTGTATTCTTTCGACACTCGTCGGTGTTCGATATCTTTTGCTTTAATACTAGTCCGTATTGATTTTAGACACTCGTCTGTGTTCTTTCAACACTCGTCCGTGTTCGATCTCTTTTGCTTCAATACCTGTCCGTATTGATTTTAGACACTCGTCTGTGTTCTTTAAACACTCGGCCATGTTCGATCTCTTTTGCTTCAATTCCCGTCCGTATTGATTTTAGACACTCGTCTGTGTTCTTTCGACACTCATCCGTGTTCAATCTTTTTTTCTTCAATACTCGTCCGTATTTATTTTTGACACTCGTCTTTGTTCTTTCGACACTCGTCCGTGTTCGATCTCTTTCCCTTCGATACCCGTCCGTATTGATTTTAGACACTTGTCTGTGTTCTTTCGAAACTCGTCCGTGTTCGATCTCTTTTGCTACAATATCCGTCCGTATTGATTTTAGACACTCGTCTTTGTTCTTTTAACACTCGTCTGTGTTCGATCTCTTTTGCTTCAATACCTGTCCTTATTGATTTTAGACACTCGTCTGTATTCTTTCGACACTCGTCCGTGTTCGATCTCTTTTGCTTCAATACACGTCCGTATTGATTTTAGACACTCGTCTGTGTTCTTTCGACACTCGTCCGTGTTCGATCTATTTTGCTTCAATACTAGTCTATATTAATTTTAGATACTCGTCTGTGTTCTTTCAACACTCATCCGTGTTGGATCTCTTTTGCTTCAATTCCCTTCCGTATTGATTTTAGACACTCGCCTGTGTTCTTTCGACACTCATCTGTGTTCGATCTCTTTGGCTTCAATACTCGTCCGTTTTGATTTTAGACACTCGTCTTTGTTCTTTCGACACTCGTCCGTGTTCGATCTCTTTTGCTTCAATACCCGTCCGTATTGATTTTAGACACTCGTCTGTGTTCTTTCGACACTCGTCTGTGTTCGATCTCTTTTGCTTCAATTCCCGTCCGCATTGATTTTAGACACTCGTCTGTATTCTTTTGACACTCGTCCGTGTTCGATCTCTTTTGCTTCAATACTCGTCCGTATTTATTTTAGACACTCGTCTTTGTTCTTTCGACACTCGTCCGTGTTCGATCTCTTTTCCTTCGATACCCATCCGTATTGATTTTAGACACTTGTCTGTGTTTTTTCGAAACTCGTCCGTGTTCGATCGCTTTTGCTACAATATCCGTCCGTATTGATTTTAGACACTCGTCTTTGTTCTTTTGACACTCGTCTGTGTTCGATCTCTTTTGCTTCAATACCTGTCCTTATTGATTTTAGACACTCGTCTGTATTATTTTGACACTCGTCCGTGTTCGATCTCTTTTCCTTCGATACCCGTCCGTATTGATTTTAGACACTTGTCTGTGTTCTTTCGAAACTCGTCCGTGTTCGATCTCTTTTGCTACAATATCCGTCCGTATTGATTTTAGACACTCGTCTTTGTTCTTTTGACACTCGTCCGTGTTCGATCTCTTTTCCTTCTATACCCGTCCGTATTAATTTTAGACACTTGTCTGTGTTCTTTCGAAACTCGTCCGTGTTCGATCTCTTTTGCTTCAATTCCCGTCCGTATTGATTTTAGACACTCGTCTTTGTTCTTTTGACACTCGTCTGTGTTCGATCTCTTTTGCTTCAATACCTGTCGTTATTGATTTTAGACACTCATCTGTATTCTTTCGACACTCGTCCGTGTTCGATCTCTTTTGCTTCAATACACGTCCGTATTGATTTTAGACACTCGTCTGTGTTCTTTCGACACTCGTCCGTGTTCGATCTATTTTGCTTCAATACTAGTCTGTATTAATTTTAGACACTCGTCTGTGTTCTTTCAACACTCATCCGTGTTCGATCTCTTTTGCTTCAATTCCCATCCGTATTGATTTTAGACACTCGCCTGTGTTCTTTCGACACTCATCTGTGTTCGATCTCTTTTGCTTCAATACTCGTCCGTTTTGATTTTAGACACTCGTCTTTGTTCTTTCGACACTCGTCCGTGTTCGATCTCTTTTGCTTCAATACCCGTCCGTATTGATTTTAGACACTCGTCTGTGTTCTTTCGACACTCGTCCGTGTTCGATCTCTCTTGCTTCAATACTCATCCGTATTGATTTTAGACACTCGCCTGTGTTCTTTCGACACTCATCTGTGTTCGATCTCTTTTGCTTCAATACTCATCCGTTTTGATTTTAGACACTCGTCTTTGTTCTTTTGACACTCGTCCGTGTTTGATCTCCTTTGCTTTAATATCCATCCGTATTGATTTTAGACACTCGTCTGTATTCTTTCGACACTCGTCGGTGTTCGATATCTTTTGCTTTAATACTAGTCCGTATTGATTTTAGACACTCGTCTGTGTTCTTTGAATACTCGTCCGTGTTCGATCTCTTTTGCTTCAATACCTGTCCGTATTGATTTTAGACACTCGTTTGTGTTCTTTAAACACTCGGCCATGTTCGATCTCTTTTGCTTCAATTCCCGTCCGTATTGATTTTAGACACTCGTCTGTGTTCTTTCGACACTCATCCGTGTTCAATCTCTTTTTCTTCAATACTCGTCCGTATTTATTTTAGACACTCGTCTTTGTTCTTTCGACACTCGTCCGTGTTCGATCTCTTTTCCTTCGATACCCGTCCGTATTGATTTTAGACACTTGTCTGTGTTTTTTCGAAACTCGTCCGTGTTCGATCTCTTTTGCTACAATATCCGTCCGTATTGATTTTAGACACTCGTCTTTGTTCTTTTGACACTCGTCTGTGTTCGATCTCTTTTGCTTCAATACCTGTCCTTATTGATTTTAGACACTCGTCTGTATTCTTTTGACACTCGTCCGTGTTCGATCTCTTTTCCTTCGATACCCGTCCGTATTGATTTTAGACACTTGTCTGTGTTCTTTCGAAACTCGTCCGTGTTCGATCTCTTTTGCTACAATATCCGTCCGTATTGATTTTAGACACTCGTCTTTGTTCTTTTGACACTCGTCCGTGTTCGATCTCTTTTCCTTCTATACCCGTCCGTATTAATTTTAGACACTTGTCTGTGTTCTTTCGAAACTCGTCCGTGTTCGATCTCTTTTGCTTCAATTCCTGTCCGTATTGATTTTAGACACTCGTCTTTGTTCTTTTGACACTCGTCTGTGTTCGATCTCTTTTGCTTCAATACCTGTCGTTATTGATTTTAGACACTCGTCTGTATTCTTTCGACACTCGTCCGTGTTCGATCTCTTTTGCTTCAATACACGTCCGTATTGATTTTAGACACTCGTCTGTGTTCTTTCGACACTCGTCCGTGTTCGATCTATTTTGCTTCAATACTAGTCTGTATTAATTTTAGACACTCGTCTGTGTTCTTTCAACACTCATCCGTGTTCGATCTCTTTTGCTTCAATTCCCATCCGTATTGATTTTAGACACTCGCCTGTGTTCTTTCGACACTCATCTGTGTTCGATCTCTTTTGCTTCAATACTCGTCCGTTTTGATTTTAGACACTCGTCTTTGTTCTTTCGACACTCGTCCGTGTTCGATCTCTTTTGCTTCAATACCCGTCCGTATTGATTTTAGACACTCGTCTGTGTTCTTTCGACACTCGTCCGTGTTCGATCTCTCTTGCTTCAATACTCATCCGTATTGATTTTAGACACTCGCCTGTGTTCTTTCGACACTCATCTGTGTTCGATCTCTTTTGCTTCAATACTCATCCGTTTTGATTTTAGACACTCGTCTTTGTTCTTTTGACACTCGTCCGTGTTTGATCTCCTTTGCTTTAATATCCATCCGTATTGATTTTAGACACTCGTCTGTATTCTTTCGACACTCGTCGGTGTTCGATATCTTTTGCTTTAATACTAGTCCGTATTGATTTTAGACACTCGTCTGTGTTCTTTGAATACTCGTCCGTGTTCGATCTCTTTTGCTTCAATACCTGTCCGTATTGATTTTAGACACTCGTTTGTGTTCTTTAAACACTCGGCCATGTTCGATCTCTTTTGCTTCAATTCCCGTCCGTATTGATTTTAGACACTCGTCTGTGTTCTTTCGACACTCATCCGTGTTCAATCTCTTTTTCTTCAATACTCGTCCGTATTTATTTTAGACACTCGTCTTTGTTCTTTCGACACTCGTCCGTGTTCGATCTCTTTTCCTTCGATACCCGTCCGTATTGATTTTAGACACTTGTCTGTGTTTTTTCGAAACTCGTCCGTGTTCGATCTCTTTTGCTACAATATCCGTCCGTATTGATTTTAGACACTCGTCTTTGTTCTTTTGACACTCGTCTGTGTTCGATCTCTTTTGCTTCAATACCTGTCCTTATTGATTTTAGACACTCGTCTGTATTCTTTTGACACTCGTCCGTGTTCGATCTCTTTTCCTTCGATACCCGTCCGTATTGATTTTAGACACTTGTCTGTGTTCTTTCGAAACTCGTCCGTGTTCGATCTCTTTTGCTACAATATCCGTCCGTATTGATTTTAGACACTCGTCTTTGTTCTTTTGACACTCGTCCGTGTTCGATCTCTTTTCCTTCTATACCCGTCCGTATTAATTTTAGACACTTGTCTGTGTTCTTTCGAAACTCGTCCGTGTTCGATCTCTTTTGCTTCAATTCCTGTCCGTATTGATTTTAGACACTCGTCTTTGTTCTTTTGACACTCGTCTGTGTTCGATCTCTTTTGCTTCAATACCTGTCGTTATTGATTTTAGACACTCGTCTGTATTCTTTCGACACTCGTCCGTGTTCGATCTCTTTTGCTTCAATACACGTCCGTATTGATTTTAGACACTCGTCTGTGTTCTTTCGACACTCGTCCGTGTTCGATCTATTTTGCTTCAATACTAGTCTGTATTAATTTTAGACACTCGTCTGTGTTCTTTCAACACTCATCCGTGTTCGATCTCTTTTGCTTCAATTCCCATCCGTATTGATTTTAGACACTCGCCTGTGTTCTTTCGACACTCATCTGTGTTCGATCTCTTTTGCTTCAATACTCGTCCGTTTTGATTTTAGACACTCGTCTTTGTTCTTTCGACACTCGTCCGTGTTCGATCTCTTTTGCTTCAATACCCGTCCGTATTGATTTTAGACACTCGTCTGTGTTCTTTCGACACTCGTCCGTGTTCGATCTCTCTTGCTTCAATACTCATCCGTATTGATTTTAGACACTCGCCTGTGTTCTTTCGACACTCATCTGTGTTCGATCTCTTTTGCTTCAATACTCGTCCGTTTTGATTTTAGACACTCGTCTTTGTTCTTTCGACACTCGTCCGTGTTCGATCTCTTTTTCTTCAATACCCGTCCGTATTAATTTTAGACACTCGTCTATGTTCTTTTGACACTCCTCCGTGTTTGATCTCTTTTGCTTCAATACTTGTCCGTATTTATTTTAGACACTCGTCTTTGTTCTTTCAACACTCGTCCGTGTTCGATCTCTTTTGCTTCAATACCTGTCCGTATTGATTTTAGACACTCGTCTGTGTTCTTTAAACACTCGGCCATGTTCGATCTCTTTTGCTTCAATTCCCGTCCGTATTGATTTTAGACACTCGTCTGTGTTCTTTCGACACTCATCCGTGTTCAATCTCTTTTTCTTCAATACTCGTCCGTATTTATTTTAGACACTCGTCTTTGTTCTTTCGACACTCGTCCGTGTTCGATCTCTTTCCCTTCGATACCCGTCCGTATTGATTTTAGACACTTGTCTGTGTTCTTTCGAAACTCGTCCGTGTTCGATCTCTTTTGCTACAATATCCGTCCGTATTGATTTTAGACACTCGTCTTTGTTCTTTTAACACTCGTCTGTGTTCGATCTCTTTTGCTTCAATACCTGTCCTTATTGATTTTAGACACTCGTCTATATTCTTTCGACACTCGTCCGTGTTCGATCTCTTTTGCTTCAATACACGTCCGTATTGATTTTAGACACTCGTCTGTGTTCTTTCGACACTCGTCCGTGTTCGATCTATTTTGCTTCAATTCCCGTCCGCATTGATTTTAGACACTCGTCTGTATTCTTTTGACACTCGTCCGTGTTCGATCTATTTTGCTTCAATACTAGTCTATATTAATTTTAGATACTCGTCTGTGTTCTTTCAACACTCATCCGTGTTGGATCTCTTTTGCTTCAATTCCCATCCGTATTGATTTTAGACACTCGCCTGTGTTCTTTCGACACTCATCTGTGTTCGATCTCTTTTGCTTCAATACTCGTCCGTTTTGATTTTAGACACTCGTCTGTGTTCTTTCGACACTCGTCCGTGTTCGATCTCTTTTGCTTCAATACCCGTCCGTATTGATTTTAGACACTCGCCTGTGTTCTTTCGACACTCATCTGTGTTCGATCTCTTTTGCTTCAATACTCGTCCGTTTTGATTTTAGACACTCGTCTTTGTTCTTTCGACACTCGTCCGTGTTCGATCTCTTTTGCTTCAATACCCGTCCGTATTGATTTTAGACACTCGTCTGTGTTCTTTCGACACTCGTCCGTGTTCGATCTCTCTTGCTTCAATACTCATCCGTATTGATTTTAGACACTCGCCTGTGTTCTTTCGACACTCATCTGTGTTCGATCTCTTTTGCTTCAATACTCATCCGTTTTGATTTTAGACACTCGTCTTTGTTCTTTTGACACTCGTCCGTGTTTGATCTCCTTTGCTTTAATATCCATCCGTATTGATTTTAGACACTCGTCTGTATTCTTTCGACACTCGTCGGTGTTCGATATCTTTTGCTTTAATACTAGTCCGTATTGATTTTAGACACTCGTCTGTGTTCTTTGAATACTCGTCCGTGTTCGATCTCTTTTGCTTCAATACCTGTCCGTATTGATTTTAGACACTCGTTTGTGTTCTTTAAACACTCGGCCATGTTCGATCTCTTTTGCTTCAATTCCCGTCCGTATTGATTTTAGACACTCGTCTGTGTTCTTTCGACACTCATCCGTGTTCAATCTCTTTTTCTTCAATACTCGTCCGTATTTATTTTAGACACTCGTCTTTGTTCTTTCGACACTCGTCCGTGTTCGATCTCTTTTCCTTCGATACCCGTCCGTATTGATTTTAGACACTTGTCTGTGTTTTTTCGAAACTCGTCCGTGTTCGATCTCTTTTGCTACAATATCCGTCCGTATTGATTTTAGACACTCGTCTTTGTTCTTTTGACACTCGTCTGTGTTCGATCTCTTTTGCTTCAATACCTGTCCTTATTGATTTTAGACACTCGTCTGTATTCTTTTGACACTCGTCCGTGTTCGATCTCTTTTCCTTCGATACCCGTCCGTATTGATTTTAGACACTTGTCTGTGTTCTTTCGAAACTCGTCCGTGTTCGATCTCTTTTGCTACAATATCCGTCACGATTGATTTTAGACACTCGTCTTTGTTCTTTTGACACTCGTCCGTGTTCGATCTCTTTTCCTTCTATACCCGTCCGTATTAATTTTAGACACTTGTCTGTGTTCTTTCGAAACTCGTCCGTGTTCGATCTCTTTTGCTTCAATTCCTGTCCGTATTGATTTTAGACACTCGTCTTTGTTCTTTTGACACTCGTCTGTGTTCGATCTCTTTTGCTTCAATACCTGTCGTTATTGATTTTAGACACTCGTCTGTATTCTTTCGACACTCGTCCGTGTTCGATCTCTTTTGCTTCAATACACGTCCGTATTGATTTTAGACACTCGTCTGTGTTCTTTCGACACTCGTCCGTGTTCGATCTATTTTGCTTCAATACTAGTCTGTATTAATTTTAGACACTCGTCTGTGTTCTTTCAACACTCATCCGTGTTCGATCTCTTTTGCTTCAATTCCCATCCGTATTGATTTTAGACACTCGCCTGTGTTCTTTCGACACTCATCTGTGTTCGATCTCTTTTGCTTCAATACTCGTCCGTTTTGATTTTAGACACTCGTCTTTGTTCTTTCGACACTCGTCCGTGTTCGATCTCTTTTGCTTCAATACCCGTCCGTATTGATTTTAGACACTCGTCTGTGTTCTTTCGACACTCGTCCGTGTTCGATCTCTCTTGCTTCAATACTCATCCGTATTGATTTTAGACACTCGCCTGTGTTCTTTCGACACTCATCTGTGTTCGATCTCTTTTGCTTCAATACTCGTCCGTTTTGATTTTAGACACTCGTCTTTGTTCTTTCGACACTCGTCCGTGTTCGATCTCTTTTTCTTCAATACCCGTCCGTATTAATTTTAGACACTCGTCTATGTTCTTTTGACACTCCTCCGTGTTTGATCTCTTTTGCTTCAATACTTGTCCGTATTTATTTTAGACACTCGTCTTTGTTCTTTCGACACTCGTCCGTGTTCGATCTCTTTTCCTTCGATACCCGTCCGTATTGATTTTAGACACTTGTCTGTGTTTTTTCGAAACTCGTCCGTGTTCGATCTCTTTTGCTACAATATCCGTCCGTATTGATTTTAGACACTCGTCTTTGTTCTTTTGACACTCGTCTGTGTTCGATCTCTTTTGCTTCAATACATGTCCTTATTGATTTTAGACACTCGTCTGTATTCTTTTGACACTCGTCCGTGTTCGATCTCTTTTCCTTCGATACCCGTCCGTATTGATTTTAGACACTTGTCTGTGTTCTTTCGAAACTCGTCCGTGTTCGATCTCTTTTGCTACAATATCCGTCCGTATTGATTTTAGACACTCGTCTTTGTTCTTTTGACACTCGTCCGTGTTCGATCTCTTTTCCTTCTATACCCGTCCGTATTAATTTTAGACACTTGTCTGTGTTCTTTCGAAACTCGTCCGTGTTCGATCTCTTTTGCTTCAATTCCTGTCCGTATTGATTTTAGACACTCGTCTTTGTTCTTTTGACACTCGTCTGTGTTCGATCTCTTTTGCTTCAATACCTGTCGTTATTGATTTTAGACACTCGTCTGTATTCTTTCGACACTCGTCCGTGTTCGATCTCTTTTGCTTCAATACACGTCCGTATTGATTTTAGACACTCGTCTGTGTTCTTTCGACACTCGTCCGTGTTCGATCTATTTTGCTTCAATACTAGTCTGTATTAATTTTAGACACTCGTCTGTGTTCTTTCAACACTCATCCGTGTTCGATCTCTTTTGCTTCAATTCCCATCCGTATTGATTTTAGACACTCGCCTGTGTTCTTTCGACACTCATCTGTGTTCGATCTCTTTTGCTTCAATACTCGTCCGTTTTGATTTTAGACACTCGTCTTTGTTCTTTCGACACTCGTCCGTGTTCGATCTCTTTTGCTTCAATACCCGTCCGTATTGATTTTAGACACTCGTCTGTGTTCTTTCGACACTCGTCCGTGTTCGATCTCTCTTGCTTCAATACTCATCCGTATTGATTTTAGACACTCGCCTGTGTTCTTTCGACACTCATCTGTGTTCGATCTCTTTTGCTTCAATACTCGTCCGTTTTGATTTTAGACACTCGTCTTTGTTCTTTCGACACTCGTCCGTGTTCGATCTCTTTTTCTTCAATACCCGTCCGTATTAATTTTAGACACTCGTCTATGTTCTTTTGACACTCCTCCGTGTTTGATCTCTTTTGCTTCAATACTTGTCCGTATTTATTTTAGACACTCGTCTTTGTTCTTTCAACACTCGTCCGTGTTCGATCTCTTTTGCTTCAATACCTGTCCGTATTGATTTTAGACACTCGTCTGTGTTCTTTAAACACTCGGCCATGTTCGATCTCTTTTGCTTCAATTCCCGTCCGTATTGATTTTAGACACTCGTCTGTGTTCTTTCGACACTCATCCGTGTTCAATCTCTTTTTCTTCAATACTCGTCCGTATTTATTTTAGACACTCGTCTTTGTTCTTTCGACACTCGTCCGTGTTCGATATCTTTCCCTTCGATACCCGTCCGTATTGATTTTAGACACTTGTCTGTGTTCTTTCGAAACTCGTCCGTGTTCGATCTCTTTTGCTACAATATCCGTCCGTATTGATTTTAGACACTCGTCTTTGTTCTTTTAACACTCGTCTGTGTTCGATCTCTTTTGCTTCAATACCTGTCCTTATTGATTTTAGACACTCGTCTATATTCTTTCGACACTCGTCCGTGTTCGATCTCTTTTGCTTCAATACACGTCCGTATTGATTTTAGACACTCGTCTGTGTTCTTTCGACACTCGTCCGTGTTCGATCTATTTTGCTTCAATTCCCGTCCGCATTGATTTTAGACACTCGTCTGTATTCTTTTGACACTCGTCCGTGTTCGATCTATTTTGCTTCAATACTAGTCTATATTAATTTTAGATACTCGTCTGTGTTCTTTCAACACTCATCCGTGTTGGATCTCTTTTGCTTCAATTCCCATCCGTATTGATTTTAGACACTCGCCTGTGTTCTTTCGACACTCATCTGTGTTCGATCTCTTTTGCTTCAATACTCGTCCGTTTTGATTTTAGACACTCGTCTGTGTTCTTTCGACACTCGTCCGTGTTCGATCTCTTTTGCTTCAATACCCGTCCGTATTAATTTTAGACACTCGTCTGTGTTCTTTTGACACTCGTCCGTGTTTGATCTCTTTTGCTACAATATTCGTCCGTATTGATTTTAGACGCTCGTCTTTGTTCTTTTGACACTCGTCCGTGTTCGATCTCTTTTGCTTCAATACTTGTCCGTATTTATTTTAGACACTCGTCTTTGTTCTTTCGACACTCGTCCGTGTTCGATCTCTTTTGCTTCAATACCTGTCCGTATTGATTTTAGACACTCGTCTGTGTTCTTTCGACACTCGTCCGTGTTCGATCTCTTTTTCTTCAATACCCGTCCGTATTAATTTTAGACACTCGTCTATGTTCTTTTGACACTCGTCCGTGTTTGATCTCCTTTGCTTTAATATCCATCCGTATTGATTTTAGACACTCGTATGTATTCTTTCGACACTCGTCGGTGTTCGATATCTTTTGCTTTAATACTAGTCCGTATTGATTTTAGACACTCGTCTGTGTTCTTTGAACACTCGTCCGTGTTCGATCTCTTTTGCTTCAATACCTGTCCGTATTGATTTTAGACACTCGTCTGTGTTCTTTAAACACTCGGCCATGTTCAATCTCTTTTGCTTCAATTCCCGTCCGTATTGATTTTAGACACTCGTCTGTGTTCTTTCGACACTCATCCGTGTTTAATCTCTTTTTCTTCAATACTCGTTCGTATTTATTTTAGACACTCGTCTTTGTTCTTTCGACACTCGTCCATGTTCGATCTCTTTCCCTTCGATACGCGTCCGTATTGATTTTAGACACTTGTCTGTGTTCTCTCGAAACTCGTCCGTGTTCGATCTCTTTTGCTTCAATTCCTGTCCGTATTGATTTTAGACACTCGTCTTTGTTCTTTTGACACTCGTCTGTGTTCGATCTCTTTTGCTTCAATACCTGTCGTTATTGATTTTAGACACTCGTCTGTATTCTTTCGACACTCGTCCGTGTTCGATCTCTTTTGCTTCAATACACGTCCGTATTGATTTTAGACACTCGTCTGTGTTCTTTCGACACTCGTCCGTGTTCGATCTATTTTGCTTTAATACTAGTCTGTATTAATTTTAGACACTCGTCTGTGTTCTTTCAACACTCATCCGTGTTCGATCTCTTTTGCTTCAATTCCCATCCGTATTGATTTTAGACACTCGCCTGTGTTCTTTCGACACTCATCTGTGTTCGATCTCTTTTGCTTCAATACTCGTCCGTTTTGATTTTAGACACTCGTCTTTGTTCTTTCGACACTCGTCCGTGTTCGATCTCTTTTGCTTCAATACCCGTCCGTATTGATTTTAGACACTCGTCTGTGTTCTTTCGACACTCGTCTGTGTTCGATCTCTTTTGCTTCAATTCCCGTCCGCATTGATTTTAGACACTCGTCTGTATTCTTTTGACACTCGTCCGTGTTCGATCTCTTTTGCTTCAATACTCGTCCGTATTTATTTTAGACACTCGTCTTTGTTCTTTCGACACTCGTCCGTGTTCGATCTCTTTTCCTTCGATACCCGTCCGTATTGATTTTAGACACTTGTCTGTGTTTTTTCGAAACTCGTCCGTGTTCGATCTCTTTTGCTTCAATACCTGTCCTTATTGATTTTAGACACTCGTCTGTATTCTTTTGACACTCGTTCGTCTTCGATCTCTTTTCCTTCGATACCCGTCCGTATTGATTTTAGACACTTGTCTGTGTTCTTTCGAAACTCGTCCGTGTTTGATCTCTTTTGCTACAATATCCGTCCGTATTGATTTTAGACACTCGTCTTTGTTCTTTTGACACTCGTCTGTGTTCGATCTCTTTTGCTTCAATACCTGTCCTTATTGATTTTAGACACTCGTCTGTATTCTTTTGACACTCGTCCGTGTTCGATCTCTTTTCCTTCGATACCCGTCCGTATTGATTTTAGACACTTGTCTGTGTTCTTTCGAAACTCGTCCGTGTTCGATCTCTTTTGCGACAATATCCGTCCGTATTGATTTTAGACACTCGTCTTTGTTCTTTTGACACTCGTCTGTGTTCGATCTCTTTTGCTTCAATACCTGTCGTTATTGATTTTAGACACTCGTCTGTATTCTTTCGACACTCGTCCGTGTTCGATCTCTTTTGCTTCAATACACGTCCGTATTGATTTTAGACACTCGTCTGTGTTCTTTCGACACTCACCCGTGTTCGATCTATTTTGCTTCAATACTAGTCTATATTAATTTTAGATACTCGTCTGTGTTCTTTCAACACTCATCCGTGTTGGATCTCTTTTGCTTCAATTCCCATCCGTATTGATTTTAGACACTCGCCTGTGTTCTTTCGACACTCATCTGTGTTCGATCTCTTTTGCTTCAATACTCGTCCGTTTTGATTTTAGACACTCGTCTGTGTTCTTTCGACACTCGTCCGTGTTCGATCTCTTTTGCTTCAATACCCGTCCGTATTAATTTTAGACACTCGTCTGTGTTCTTTTGACACTCGTCCGTGTTTGATCTCTTTTGCTACAATATTCGTCCGTATTGATTTTAGACGCTCGTCTGTGTTCTTTCGACACTCGTCCGTGTTCGATCTCTTTTGCTTCAATACTTGTCCGTATTTATTTTAGACACTCGTCTTTGTTCTTTCGACACTCGTCCGTGTTCGATCTCTTTTGCTTCAATACTCGTCCGTTTTGATTTTAGACACTCGTCTTTGTTCTTTCGACACTCGTCCGTGTTCGATCTCTTTTTCTTCAATACCCGTCCGTATTAATTTTAGACACTCGTCTATGTTCTTTTGACACTCGTCCGTGTTTGATCTCTTTTGCTTCAATACTTGTCCGTATTTATTTTAGACACTCGTCTTTGTTCTTTCGACACTCGTCCGTGTTCGATCTCTTTTGCTTCAATACCTGTCCGTATTAATTTTAGACACTCGTCTGTGTTCTTTAAACACTCGGCCATGTTCGATCTCTTTTGCTTCAATTCCCGTCCGTATTGATTTTAGACACTCGTCTGTGTTCTTTCGACACTCATCCGTGTTCAATCTCTTTTTCTTCAATACTCGTCCGTATTTATTTTAGACACTCGTCTTTGTTCTTTCGACACTCGTCCGTGTTCGATCTCTTTCCCTTCGATACCCGTCCGTATTGATTTTAGATACTTGTCTGTGTTCTTTCGAAACTCGTCCGTGTTCGATCTCTTTTGCTACAATATCCGTCCGTATTGATTTTAGACACTCGTCTTTGTTCTTTTAACACTCGTCTGTGTTCGATCTCTTTTGCTTCAATACCTGTCCTTATTGATTTTAGACACTCGTCTGTATTCTTTCGACACTCGTCCGTGTTTGATCTCTTTTGCTACAATATTCGTCCGTATTGATTTTAGACGCTCGTCTTTGTTCTTTTGACACTCGTCCGTGTTCGATCTCTTTTGCTTCAATACTTGTCCGTATTTATTTTAGACACTCGTCTTTGTTCTTTCGACACTCGTCCGTGTTCGATCTCTTTTGCTTCAATACCCGTCCGTATTGATTTTAGACACTCGTCTTTGTTCTTTTAACACTCGTCTGTGTTCGATCTCTTTTGCTTCAATACCTGTACTTATTGATTTTAGACACTCGTCTGTATTCTTTCGACACTCGTCCGTGTTCGATCTCTTTTGCTTCAATACACGTCCGTATTGATTTTAGACACTCGTCTGTGTTCTTTCGACACTCGCCCGTGTTCGATCTATTTTGCTTCAATACTAGTCTATATTAATTTTAGATACTCGTCTGTGTTCTTTCAACACTCATCCGTGTTGGATCTCTTTTGCTTCAATTCCCATCCGTATTGATTTTAGACACTCGCCTGTGTTCTTTCGACACTCATCTGTGTTCGATCTCTTTTGCTTCAATACTCGTCCGTTTTGATTTTAGACACTCGTCTTTGTTCTTTCGACACTCGTCCGTGTTCGATCTCTTTTGCTTCAATACCCGTCCGTATTGATTTTAGACACTCGTCTGTGTTCTTTCGACACTCGTCTGTGTTCGATCTCTTTTGCTTCAATTCCCGTCCGCATTGATTTTAGACACTCGTCTGTATTCTTTTGACACTCGTCCGTGTTCGATCTCTTTTGCTTCAATACTCGTCCGTATTTATTTTAGACACTCGTCTTTGTTCTTTCGACACTCGTCCGTGTTCGATCTCTTTTCCTTCGATACCCGTCCGTATTGATTTTAGACACTTGTCTGTGTTTTTTCGAAACTCGTCCGTGTTCGATCTCTTTTGCTACAATATCCGTCCGTATTGATTTTAGACACTCGTCTTTGTTCTTTTGACACTCGTCTGTGTTCGATCTCTTTTGCTTCAATACCTGTCCTTATTGATTTTAGACACTCGTCTGTATTCTTTTGACACTCGTTCGTCTTCGATCTCTTTTCCTTCGATACCCGTCCGTATTGATTTTAGACACTTGTCTGTGTTCTTTCGAAACTCGTCCGTGTTCGATCTCTTTTGCGACAATATCCGTCCGTATTGATTTTAGACACTCGTCTTTGTTCTTTTGACACTCGTCTGTGTTCGATCTCTTTTGCTTCAATACCTGTCGTTATTGATTTTAGACACTCGTCTGTATTCTTTCGACACTCGTCCGTGTTCGATCTCTTTTGCTTCAATACACGTCCGTATTGATTTTAGACACTCGTCTGTGTTCTTTCGACACTCGTCCGTGTTCGATCGATTTTGCTTCAATACTAGTCTGTATTAATTTTAGACACTCGTCTGTGTTCTTTCAACACTCATCCGTGTTCGATCTCTTTTGCTTCAATTCCCATCCGTATTGATTTTAGACACTCGCCTGTGTTCTTTCGACACTCATCTGTGTTCGATCTCTTTTGCTTCAATACTCGTCCGTTTTGATTTTAGACACTCGTCTTTGTTCTTTCGACACTCGTCCGTGTTCGATCTCTTTTGCTTCAATACCCGTCCGTATTGATTTTAGACACTCGTCTGTGTTCTTTTGACACTCGTCCGTGTTCGATCTCTTTTTCTTCAATACCCGTCCGTATTAATTTTAGACACTCGTCTATGTTCTTTTGACACTCGTCCGTGTTTGATCTCTTTTGCTTTAATATCCATCCGTATTGATTTTAGACACTCGTCTGTATTCTTTCGACACTCGTCGGTGTTCGATATCTTTTGCTTTAATACTAGTCCGTATTGATTTTAGACACTCGTCTGTGTTCTTTGAACACTCGTCCGTGTTCGATCTCTTTTGCTTCAATACCTGTCCGTATTGATTTTAGACACTCGTCTGTGTTCTTTAAACACTCGGCCATGTTCGATCTCTTTTGCTTC
Source organism: Lathyrus tuberosus (assembly GCA_022829125.1). Taxonomy (NCBI): domain Eukaryota; kingdom Viridiplantae; phylum Streptophyta; class Magnoliopsida; order Fabales; family Fabaceae; genus Lathyrus; species Lathyrus tuberosus. The sequence goes on from JALAZF010000038.1 coordinate 14,271,658, forward strand.
AATTCCCGTCCGTATTGATTTTAGACACTCGTCTGTGTTCTTTCGACACTCATCCGTGTTCAATCTCTTTTTCTTCAATACTCGTCCGTATTTATTTTAGACACTCATCTTTGTTCTTTCGACACTCGTCCGTGTACGATCTCTTTCCCTTCGATACCCGTCCGTATTGATTTTAGGCACTTGTCTGTGTTCTTTCGAAACTCGTCCGTGTTAGATCTCTTTTGCTACAATATCCGTCCGTATTGATTTTAGACACTCGTCTTTGTTCTTTTAACACTCGTCTGTGTTCGATCTCTTTTGCTTCAATACCTGTCCTTATTGATTTTAGACACTCGTCTGTATTCTTTCGACACTCGTCCGTGTTCGATCTCTTTTGCTTCAATACATGTCCGTATTGATTTTAGACACTCGTCTGTGTTCTTTCGACACTCGTCCGTGTTCGATCTATTTTGCTTCAATACTAGTCTATATTAATTTTAGATACTCGTCTGTGTTCTTTCAACACTCATCCGTGTTGGATCTCTTTTGCTTCAATTCCCATCCGTATTGATTTTAGACACTCGCCTGTGTTCTTTCGACACTCATCTGTGTTCGATCTCTTTTGCTTCAATACTCGTCCGTTTTGATTTTAGACACTCATCTTTGTTCTTTCGACACTCGTCCGTGTTCGATCTCTTTCCCTTCGATACCCGTCCGTATTGATTTTAGACACTTGTCTGTGTTCTTTCGAAACTCGTCCGTGTTCGATCTCTTTTGCTACAATATCCGTCCGTATTGATTTTAGACACTCGTCTTTGTTCTTTTAACACTCGTCTGTGTTCGATCTCTTTTGCTTCAATACCTGTCCTTATTGATTTTAGACACTCGTCTGTATTCTTTCGACACTCGTCCGTGTTCGATCTCTTTTGCTTCAATACATGTCCGTATTGATTTTAGACACTCGTCTGTGTTCTTTCGACACTCGTCCGTGTTCGATCTATTTTGCTTCAAATCTAGTCTATATTAATTTTAGATACTCGTCTGTGTTCTTTCAACACTCATCCGTGTTGGATCTCTTTTGCTTCAATTCCCATCCGTATTGATTTTAGACACTCGCCTGTGTTCTTTCGACACTCATCTGTGTTCGATCTCTTTTGCTTCAATACTCGTCCGTTTTGATTTTAGACACTCGTCTGTGTTCTTTCGACACTCGTCCGTGTTCGATCTCTTTTGCTTCAATACCCGTCCGTATTAATTTTAGACACTCGTCTGTGTTCTTTTGACACTCGTCCGTGTTTGATCTCTTTTGCTACAATATTCGTCCGTATTGATTTTAGACGCTCGTCTTTGTTCTTTTGACACTCGTCCGTGTTCGATCTCTTTTGCTTCAATACTTGTCCGTATTTATTTTAGACACTCGTCTTTGTTCTTTCGACACTCGTCCGTGTTCGATCTCTTTTGCTTCAATACCCGTCCGTATTGATTTTAGACACTCGTCTTTGTTCTTTTAACACTCGTCTGTGTTCGATCTCTTTTGCTTCAATACCTGTCCTTATTGATTTTAGACACTCGTCTGTATTCTTTCGACACTCGTCCGTGTTCGATCTCTTTTGCTTCAATACACGTCCGTATTGATTTTAGACACTCGTCTGTGTTCTTTCGACACTCGCCCGTGTTCGATCTATTTTGCTTCAATACTAGTCTATATTAATTTTAGATACTCGTCTGTGTTCTTTCAACACTCATCCGTGTTGGATCTCTTTTGCTTCAATTCCCATCCGTATTGATTTTAGACACTCGCCTGTGTTCTTTCGACACTCATCTGTGTTGGATCTCTTTTGCTTCAATACTCGTCCGTTTTGATTTTAGACACTCGTCTTTGTTCTTTCGACACTCGTCCGTGTTCGATCTCTTTTGCTTCAATACCCGTCCGTATTGATTTTAGACACTCGTCTGTGTTCTTTCGACACTCGTCTGTGTTCGATCTCTTTTGCTTCAATTCCCGTCCGCATTGATTTTAGACACTCGTCTGTATTCTTTTGACACTCGTCCGTGTTCGATCTCTTTTGCTTCAATACTCGTCCGTATTTATTTTAGACACTCGTCTTTGTTCTTTCGACACTCGTCCGTGTTCGATCTCTTTTCCTTCGATACCCGTCCGTATTGATTTTAGACACTTGTCTGTGTTTTTTCGAAACTCGTCCGTGTTCGATCTCTTTTGCTACAATATCCGTCCGTATTGATTTTAGGCACTCGTCTTTGTTCTTTTGACACTCGTCTGTGTTCGATCTCTTTTGCTTCAATACCTGTCCTTATTGATTTTAGACACTCGTCTGTATTCTTTTGACACTCGTTCGTGTTCGATCTCTTTTCCTTCGATACCCGTCCGTATTGATTTTAGACACTTGTCTGTGTTCTTTCGAAACTCGTCCGTGTTCGATCTCTTTTGCTACAATATCCGTCCGTATTGATTTTAGACACTCGTCTTTGTTCTTTTGACACTCGTCTGTGTTCGATCTCTTTTGCTTCAATACCTGTCCTTATTGATTTTAGACACTCGTCTGTATTCTTTTGACACTCGTCCGTGTTCGATCTCTTTTCCTTCGATACCCGTCTGTATTGATTTTAGACACTTGTCTGTGTTCTTTCGAAACTCGTCCGTGTTCGATCTCTTTTGCGACAATATCCGTCCGTATTGATTTTAGACACTCGTCTTTGTTCTTTTGACACTCGTCTGTGTTCGATCTCTTTTGCTTCAATACCTGTCGTTATTGATTTTAGACACTCGTCTGTATTCTTTCGACACTCGTCCGCGTTCGATCTCTTTTGCTTCAATACACGTCCGTATTGATTTTAGACACTCGTCTGTGTTCTTTCGACACTCGTCCGTGTTCGATCTATTTTGCTTCAATACTAGTCTGTATTAATTTTAGACACTCGTCTGTGTTCTTTCAACACTCATCCGTGTTCGATCTCTTTTGCTTCAATTCCCATCCGTATTGATTTTAGACACTCGCCTGTGTTCTTTCGACACTCATCTGTGTTCGATCTCTTTTGCTTCAATACTCGTCCGTTTTGATTTTAGACACTCGTCTTTGTTCTTTCGACACTCGTCCGTGTTCGATCTCTTTTGCTTCAATACCCGTCCGTATTGATTTTAGACACTCGTCTGTGTTCTTTCGACACTCGTCCGTGTTCGATCTCTCTTGCTTCAATACTCATCCGTATTGATTTTAGACACTCGTCTGTGTTCTTTTGACACTCGTCCGTGTTCGATCTCTTTTTCTTCAATACCCGTCCGTATTAATTTTAGACACTCGTCTATGTTCTTTTGACACTCGTCCGTGTTTGATCTCTTTTGCTTTAATATCCATCCGTATTGATTTTAGACACTCGTCTGTATTCTTTCGACACTCGTCGGTGTTCGATATCTTTTGCTTTAATACTAGTCCGTATTGATTTTAGACACTCGTCTGTGTTCTTTCAACACTCGTCCGTGTTCGATCTCTTTTGCTTCAATACCTGTCCGTATTGATTTTAGACACTCGTCTGTGTTCTTTAAACACTCGGCCATGTTCGATCTCTTTTGCTTCAATTCCCGTCCGTATTGATTTTAGACACTCGTCTGTGTTCTTTCGACACTCATCCGTGTTCAATCTCTTTTTCTTCAATACTCGTCCGTATTTATTTTAGACACTCATCTTTGTTCTTTCGACACTCGTCCGTGTTCGATCTCTTTCCCTTCGATACCCGTCCGTATTGATTTTAGACACTTGTCTGTGTTCTTTCGAAACTCGTCCGTGTTAGATCTCTTTTGCTACAATATCCGTCCGTATTGATTTTAGACACTCGTCTTTGTTCTTTTAACACTCGTCTGTGTTCGATCTCTTTTGCTTCAATACCTGTCCTTATTGATTTTAGACACTCGTCTGTATTCTTTCGACACTCGTCCGTGTTCGATCTCTTTTGCTTCAATACATGTCCGTATTGATTTTAGACACTCGTCTGTGTTCTTTCGACACTCGTCCGTGTTCGATCTATTTTGCTTCAATACTAGTCTATATTAATTTTAGATACTCGTCTGTGTTCTTTCAACACTCATCCGTGTTGGATCTCTTTTGCTTCAATTCCCATCCGTATTGATTTTAGACACTCGCCTGTGTTCTTTCGACACTCATCTGTGTTCGATCTCTTTTGCTTCAATACTCGTCCGTTTTGATTTTAGACACTCATCTTTGTTCTTTCGACACTCGTCCGTGTTCGATCTCTTTCCCTTCGATACCCGTCCGTATTGATTTTAGACACTTGTCTGTGTTCTTTCGAAACTCGTCCGTGTTCGATCTCTTTTGCTACAATATCCGTCCGTATTGATTTTAGACACTCGTCTTTGTTCTTTTAACACTCGTCTGTGTTCGATCTCTTTTGCTTCAATACCTGTCCTTATTGATTTTAGACACTCGTCTGTATTCTTTCGACACTCGTCCGTGTTCGATCTCTTTTGCTTCAATACATGTCCGTATTGATTTTAGACACTCGTCTGTGTTCTTTCGACACTCGTCCGTGTTCGATCTATTTTGCTTCAATACTAGTCTATATTAATTTTAGATACTCGTCTGTGTTCTTTCAACACTCATCCGTGTTGGATCTCTTTTGCTTCAATTCCCATCCGTATTGATTTTAGACACTCGCCTGTGTTCTTTCGACACTCATCTGTGTTCGATCTCTTTTGCTTCAATACTCGTCCGTTTTGATTTTAGACACTCGTCTTTGTTCTTTCGACACTCGTCCGTGTTCGATCTCTTTTGCTTCAATACCCGTCCGTATTGATTTTAGACACTCGTCTGTATTCTTTCGACACTCGTCGGTGTTCGATATCTTTTGCTTTAATACTAGTCCGTATTGATTTTAGACACTCGTCTGTGTTCTTTGAACACTCGTCCGTGTTCGATCTCTTTTGCTTCAATACCTGTCCGTATTGATTTTAGACACTCGTCTGTGTTCTTTAAACACTCGGCCATGTTCAATCTCTTTTGCTTCAATTCCCGTCCGTATTGATTTTAGACACTCGTCTGTGTTCTTTCGACACTCATCCGTGTTTAATCTCTTTTTCTTCAATACTCGTCCGTATTTATTTTAGACACTCGTCTTTGTTCTTTCGACACTCGTCCATGTTCGATCTCTTTCCCTTCGATACGCGTCCGTATTGATTTTAGACACTTGTCTGTGTTCTTTCGAAACTCGTCCGTGTTCGATCTCTTTTGCTACAATATCCGTCCGTATTGATTTTAGACACTCGTCTTTGTTCTTTTAACACTCGTCTGTGTTCGATCTCTTTTGCTTCAATACCTGTCCTTATTGATTTTAGACACTCGTCTGTATTCTTTCGACCCTCGTCCGTGTTCGATCTCTTTTGCTTCAATACACGTCCGTATTGATTTTAGACACTCGTCTGTGTTCTTTCGACACTCGCCCGTGTTCGATCTATTTTGCTTTAATACTAGTCTATATTAATTTTAGATACTCGTCTGTGTTCTTTCAACACTCATGCGTGTTGGGTCTCTTTTGCTTCAATTCCCATCCGTATTGATTTTAGACACTCGCCTGTGTTCTTTCGACACTCATCTGTGTTCGATCTCTTTTGCTTCAATACTCGTCCGTTTTGATTTTAGACACTCGTCTTTGTTCTTTCGACACTCGTCCGTGTTCGATCTCTTTTGCTTCAATACCCGTCCGTATTGATTTTAGACACTCGTCTGTGTTCTTTCGACACTCGTCTGTGTTCGATCTCTTTTGCTTCAATACCTGTCCGTATTGATTTTAGACACTCGTCTGTGTTCTTTAAACACTCGGCCATGTTCAATCTCTTTTGCTTCAATTCCCGTCCGTATTGATTTTAGACACTCGTCTGTGTTCTTTCGACACTCATCCGTGTTTAATCTCTTTTTCTTCAATACTCGTCCGTATTTATTTTAGACACTCGTCTTTGTTCTTTCGACACTCGTCCATGTTCGATCTCTTTCCCTTCGATACGCGTCCGTATTGATTTTAGACACTTGTCTGTGTTCTTTCGAAACTCGTCCGTGTTCGATCTCTTTTGCTACAATATCCGTCCGTATTGATTTTAGACACTCGTCTTTGTTCTTTTAACACTCGTCTGTGTTCGATCTCTTTTGCTTCAATACCTGTCCTTATTGATTTTAGACACTCGTCTGTATTCTTTCGACCCTCGTCCGTGTTCGATCTCTTTTGCTTCAATACACGTCCGTATTGATTTTAGACACTCGTCTGTGTTCTTTCGACACTCGCCCGTGTTCGATCTATTTTGCTTTAATACTAGTCTATATTAATTTTAGATACTCGTCTGTGTTCTTTCAACACTCATGCGTGTTGGGTCTCTTTTGCTTCAATTCCCATCCGTATTGATTTTAGACACTCGCCTGTGTTCTTTCGACACTCATCTGTGTTCGATCTCTTTTGCTTCAATACTCGTCCGTTTTGATTTTAGACACTCGTCTTTGTTCTTTCGACACTCGTCCGTGTTCGATCTCTTTTGCTTCAATACCCGTCCGTATTGATTTTAGACACTCGTCTGTGTTCTTTCGACACTCGTCTGTGTTCGATCTCTTTTGCTTCAATTCCCGTCCGCATTGATTTTAGACACTCGTCTGTATTCTTTTGACACTCGTCCGTGTTCGATCTCTTTTGCTTCAATACTCGTCCGTATTTATTTTAGACACTCGTGTTTGTTCTTTCGACACTCGTCCGTGTTCGATCTCTTTTCCTTCGATACCCGTCCGTATTGATTTTAGACACTTGTCTGTGTTTTTTCGAAACTCGTCCGTGTTCGATCTCTTTTGCTACAATATCCGTCCGTATTGATTTTAGACACTCGTCTTTGTTCTTTTGACACTCGTCTGTGTTCGATCTCTTTTGCTTCAATACCTGTCCTTATTGATTTTAGACACTCGTCTGTATTCTTTTGACACTCGTTCGTGTTCGATCTCTTTTCCTTCGATACCCGTCCGTATTGATTTTAGACACTCGCCTGTGTTCTTTCGACACTCATCTGTGTTCGATCTCTTTTGCTTCAATACTCGTCCGTTTTGATTTTAGACACTCGTCTGTGTTCTTTCGACACTCGTCCGTGTTCGATCTCTTTTGCTTCAATACCCGTCCGTATTAATTTTAGACACTCGTCTGTGTTCTTTTGACACTCGTCCGTGTTTGATCTCTTTTGCTACAATATTCGTCCGTATTGATTTTAGACGCTCGTCTTTGTTCTTTTGACACTCGTCCGTGTTCGATCTCTTTTGCTTCAATACTTGTCCGTATTTATTTTAGACACTCGTCTTTGTTCTTTCGACACTCGTCCGTGTTCGATCTCTTTTGCTTCAATACCCGTCCGTATTGATTTTAGACACTCGTCTTTGTTCTTTTAACACTCGTCTGTGTTCGATCTCTTTTGCTTCAATTCCCATCCGTATTGATTTTAGACACTCGCCTGTGTTCTTTCGACACTCATCTGTGTTCGATCTCTTTTGCTTCAATACTCGTCCGTTTTGATTTTAGACACTCATCTTTGTTCTTTCGACACTCGTCCGTGTTCGATCTCTTTCCCTTCGATACCCGTCCGTATTGATTTTAGACACTTGTCTGTGTTCTTTCGAAACTCGTCCGTGTTCGATCTCTTTTGCTACAATATCCGTCCGTATTGATTTTAGACACTCGTCTTTGTTCTTTTAACACTCGTCTGTGTTCGATCTCTTTTGCTTCAATACCTGTCCTTATTGATTTTAGACACTCGTCTGTATTCTTTCGACACTCGTCCGTGTTCGATCTCTTTTGCTTCAATACATGTCCGTATTGATTTTAGACACTCGTCTGTGTTCTTTCGACACTCGTCCGTGTTCGATCTATTTTGCTTCAATACTAGTCTATATTAATTTTAGATACTCGTCTGTGTTCTTTCAACACTCATCCGTGTTGGATCTCTTTTGCTTCAATTCCCATCCGTATTGATTTTAGACACTCGCCTGTGTTCTTTCGACACTCATCTGTGTTCGATCTCTTTTGCTTCAATACTCGTCCGTTTTGATTTTAGACACTCGTCTTTGTTCTTTCGACACTCGTCCGTGTTCGATCTCTTTTGCTTCAATACCCGTCCGTATTGATTTTAGACACTCGTCTGTATTCTTTCGACACTCGTCGGTGTTCGATATCTTTTGCTTTAATACTAGTCCGTATTGATTTTAGACACTCGTCTGTGTTCTTTGAACACTCGTCCGTGTTCGATCTCTTTTGCTTCAATACCTGTCCGTATTGATTTTAGACACTCGTCTGTGTTCTTTAAACACTCGGCCATGTTCAATCTCTTTTGCTTCAATTCCCGTCCGTATTGATTTTAGACACTCGTCTGTGTTCTTTCGACACTCATCCGTGTTTAATCTCTTTTTCTTCAATACTCGTCCGTATTTATTTTAGACACTCGTCTTTGTTCTTTCGACACTCGTCCATGTTCGATCTCTTTCCCTTCGATACGCGTCCGTATTGATTTTAGACACTTGTCTGTGTTCTTTCGAAACTCGTCCGTGTTCGATCTCTTTTGCTACAATATCCGTCCGTATTGATTTTAGACACTCGTCTTTGTTCTTTTAACACTCGTCTGTGTTCGATCTCTTTTGCTTCAATACCTGTCCTTATTGATTTTAGACACTCGTCTGTATTCTTTCGACCCTCGTCCGTGTTCGATCTCTTTTGCTTCAATACACGTCCGTATTGATTTTAGACACTCGTCTGTGTTCTTTCGACACTCGCCCGTGTTCGATCTATTTTGCTTTAATACTAGTCTATATTAATTTTAGATACTCGTCTGTGTTCTTTCAACACTCATGCGTGTTGGGTCTCTTTTGCTTCAATTCCCATCCGTATTGATTTTAGACACTCGCCTGTGTTCTTTCGACACTCATCTGTGTTCGATCTCTTTTGCTTCAATACTCGTCCGTTTTGATTTTAGACACTCGTCTTTGTTCTTTCGACACTCGTCCGTGTTCGATCTCTTTTGCTTCAATACCCGTCCGTATTGATTTTAGACACTCGTCTGTGTTCTTTCGACACTCGTCTGTGTTCGATCTCTTTTGCTTCAATACCTGTCCGTATTGATTTTAGACACTCGTCTGTGTTCTTTAAACACTCGGCCATGTTCAATCTCTTTTGCTTCAATTCCCGTCCGTATTGATTTTAGACACTCGTCTGTGTTCTTTCGACACTCATCCGTGTTTAATCTCTTTTTCTTCAATACTCGTCCGTATTTATTTTAGACACTCGTCTTTGTTCTTTCGACACTCGTCCATGTTCGATCTCTTTCCCTTCGATACGCGTCCGTATTGATTTTAGACACTTGTCTGTGTTCTTTCGAAACTCGTCCGTGTTCGATCTCTTTTGCTACAATATCCGTCCGTATTGATTTTAGACACTCGTCTTTGTTCTTTTAACACTCGTCTGTGTTCGATCTCTTTTGCTTCAATACCTGTCCTTATTGATTTTAGACACTCGTCTGTATTCTTTCGACCCTCGTCCGTGTTCGATCTCTTTTGCTTCAATACACGTCCGTATTGATTTTAGACACTCGTCTGTGTTCTTTCGACACTCGCCCGTGTTCGATCTATTTTGCTTTAATACTAGTCTATATTAATTTTAGATACTCGTCTGTGTTCTTTCAACACTCATGCGTGTTGGGTCTCTTTTGCTTCAATTCCCATCCGTATTGATTTTAGACACTCGCCTGTGTTCTTTCGACACTCATCTGTGTTCGATCTCTTTTGCTTCAATACTCGTCCGTTTTGATTTTAGACACTCGTCTTTGTTCTTTCGACACTCGTCCGTGTTCGATCTCTTTTGCTTCAATACCCGTCCGTATTGATTTTAGACACTCGTCTGTGTTCTTTCGACACTCGTCTGTGTTCGATCTCTTTTGCTTCAATTCCCGTCCGCATTGATTTTAGACACTCGTCTGTATTCTTTTGACACTCGTCCGTGTTCGATCTCTTTTGCTTCAATACTCGTCCGTATTTATTTTAGACACTCGTGTTTGTTCTTTCGACACTCGTCCGTGTTCGATCTCTTTTCCTTCGATACCCGTCCGTATTGATTTTAGACACTTGTCTGTGTTTTTTCGAAACTCGTCCGTGTTCGATCTCTTTTGCTACAATATCCGTCCGTATTGATTTTAGACACTCGTCTTTGTTCTTTTGACACTCGTCTGTGTTCGATCTCTTTTGCTTCAATACCTGTCCTTATTGATTTTAGACACTCGTCTGTATTCTTTTGACACTCGTTCGTGTTCGATCTCTTTTCCTTCGATACCCGTCCGTATTGATTTTAGACACTCGCCTGTGTTCTTTCGACACTCATCTGTGTTCGATCTCTTTTGCTTCAATACTCGTCCGTTTTGATTTTAGACACTCGTCTGTGTTCTTTCGACACTCGTCCGTGTTCGATCTCTTTTGCTTCAATACCCGTCCGTATTAATTTTAGACACTCGTCTGTGTTCTTTTGACACTCGTCCGTGTTTGATCTCTTTTGCTACAATATTCGTCCGTATTGATTTTAGACGCTCGTCTTTGTTCTTTTGACACTCGTCCGTGTTCGATCTCTTTTGCTTCAATACTTGTCCGTATTTATTTTAGACACTCGTCTTTGTTCTTTCGACACTCGTCCGTGTTCGATCTCTTTTGCTTCAATACCCGTCCGTATTGATTTTAGACACTCGTCTTTGTTCTTTTAACACTCGTCTGTGTTCGATCTCTTTTGCTTCAATACCTGTCCTTATTGATTTTAGACACTCGTCTGTATTCTTTCGACACTCGTCCGTGTTCGATCTCTTTTGCTTCAATACACGTCCGTATTGATTTTAGACACTCGTCTGTGTTCTTTCGACACTCGCCCGTGTTCGATCTATTTTGCTTCAATACTAGTCTATATTAATTTTAGATACTCGTCTGTGTTCTTTCAACACTCATCCGTGTTGGATCTCTTTTGCTTCAATTCCCATCCGTATTGATTTTAGACACTCGCCTGTGTTCTTTCGACACTCATCTGTGTTGGATCTCTTTTGCTTCAATACTCGTCCGTTTTGATTTTAGACACTCGTCTTTGTTCTTTCGACACTCGTCCGTGTTCGATCTCTTTTGCTTCAATACCCGTCCGTATTGATTTTAGACACTCGTCTGTGTTCTTTCGACACTCGTCTGTGTTCGATCTCTTTTGCTTCAATTCCCGTCCGCATTGATTTTAGACACTCGTCTGTATTCTTTTGACACTCGTCCGTGTTCGATCTCTTTTGCTTCAATACTCGTCCGTATTTATTTTAGACACTCGTCTTTGTTCTTTCGACACTCGTCCGTGTTCGATCTCTTTTCCTTCGATACCCGTCCGTATTGATTTTAGACACTTGTCTGTGTTTTTTCGAAACTCGTCCGTGTTCGATCTCTTTTGCTACAATATCCGTCCGTATTGATTTTAGGCACTCGTCTTTGTTCTTTTGACACTCGTCTGTGTTCGATCTCTTTTGCTTCAATACCTGTCCTTATTGATTTTAGACACTCGTCTGTATTCTTTTGACACTCGTTCGTGTTCGATCTCTTTTCCTTCGATACCCGTCCGTATTGATTTTAGACACTTGTCTGTGTTCTTTCGAAACTCGTCCGTGTTCGATCTCTTTTGCTACAATATCCGTCCGTATTGATTTTAGACACTCGTCTTTGTTCTTTTGACACTCGTCTGTGTTCGATCTCTTTTGCTTCAATACATGTCCTTATTGATTTTAGACACTCGTCTGTATTCTTTTGACACTCGTCCGTGTTCGATCTCTTTTCCTTCGATACCCGTCTGTATTGATTTTAGACACTTGTCTGTGTTCTTTCGAAACTCGTCCGTGTTCGATCTCTTTTGCGACAATATCCGTCCGTATTGATTTTAGACACTCGTCTTTGTTCTTTTGACACTCGTCTGTGTTCGATCTCTTTTGCTTCAATACCTGTCGTTATTGATTTTAGACACTCGTCTGTATTCTTTCGACACTCGTCCGTGTTCGATCTCTTTTGCTTCAATACACGTCCGTATTGATTTTAGACACTCGTCTGTGTTCTTTCGACACTCGTCCGTGTTCGATCTATTTTGCTTCAATACTAGTCTGTATTAATTTTAGACACTCGTCTGTGTTCTTTCAACACTCATCCGTGTTCGATCTCTTTTGCTTCAATTCCCATCCGTATTGATTTTAGACACTCGCCTGTGTTCTTTCGACACTCATCTGTGTTCGATCTCTTTTGCTTCAATACTCGTCCGTTTTGATTTTAGACACTCGTCTTTGTTCTTTCGACACTCGTCCGTGTTCGATCTCTTTTGCTTCAATACCCGTCCGTATTGATTTTAGACACTCGTCTGTGTTCTTTCGACACTCGTCCGTGTTCGATCTCTCTTGCTTCAATACTCATCCGTATTGATTTTAGACACTCGTCTGTGTTCTTTTGACACTCGTCCGTGTTCGATCTCTTTTTCTTCAATACCCGTCCGTATTAATTTTAGACACTCGTCTATGTTCTTTTGACACTCGTCCGTGTTTGATCTCTTTTGCTTTAATATCCATCCGTATTGATTTTAGACACTCGTCTGTATTCTTTCGACACTCGTCGGTGTTCGATATCTTTTGCTTTAATACTAGTCCGTATTGATTTTAGACACTCGTCTGTGTTCTTTCAACACTCGTCCGTGTTCGATCTCTTTTGCTTCAATACCTGTCCGTATTGATTTTAGACACTCGTCTGTGTTCTTTAAACACTCGGCCATGTTCGATCTCTTTTGCTTCAATTCCCGTCCGTATTGATTTTAGACACTCGTCTGTGTTCTTTCGACACTCATCCGTGTTCAATCTCTTTTTCTTCAATACTCGTCCGTATTTATTTTAGACACTCATCTTTGTTCTTTCGACACTCGTCCGTGTTCGATCTCTTTCCCTTCGATACCCGTCCGTATTGATTTTAGACACTTGTCTGTGTTCTTTCGAAACTCGTCCGTGTTAGATCTCTTTTGCTACAATATCCGTCCGTATTGATTTTAGACACTCGTCTTTGTTCTTTTAACACTCGTCTGTGTTCGATCTCTTTTGCTTCAATACCTGTCCTTATTGATTTTAGACACTCGTCTGTATTCTTTCGACACTCGTCCGTGTTCGATCTCTTTTGCTTCAATACATGTCCGTATTGATTTTAGACACTCGTCTGTGTTCTTTCGACACTCGTCCGTGTTCGATCTATTTTGCTTCAATACTAGTCTATATTAATTTTAGATACTCGTCTGTGTTCTTTCAACACTCATCCGTGTTGGATCTCTTTTGCTTCAATTCCCATCCGTATTGATTTTAGACACTCGCCTGTGTTCTTTCGACACTCATCTGTGTTCGATCTCTTTTGCTTCAATACTCGTCCGTTTTGATTTTAGACACTCATCTTTGTTCTTTCGACACTCGTCCGTGTTCGATCTCTTTCCCTTCGATACCCGTCCGTATTGATTTTAGACACTTGTCTGTGTTCTTTCGAAACTCGTCCGTGTTCGATCTCTTTTGCTACAATATCCGTCCGTATTGATTTTAGACACTCGTCTTTGTTCTTTTAACACTCGTCTGTGTTCGATCTCTTTTGCTTCAATACCTGTCCTTATTGATTTTAGACACTCGTCTGTATTCTTTCGACACTCGTCCGTGTTCGATCTCTTTTGCTTCAATACATGTCCGTATTGATTTTAGACACTCGTCTGTGTTCTTTCGACACTCGTCCGTGTTCGATCTATTTTGCTTCAATACTAGTCTATATTAATTTTAGATACTCGTCTGTGTTCTTTCAACACTCATCCGTGTTGGATCTCTTTTGCTTCAATTCCCATCCGTATTGATTTTAGACACTCGCCTGTGTTCTTTCGACACTCATCTGTGTTCGATCTCTTTTGCTTCAATACTCGTCCGTTTTGATTTTAGACACTCGTCTTTGTTCTTTCGACACTCGTCCGTGTTCGATCTCTTTTGCTTCAATACCCGTCCGTATTGATTTTAGACACTCGTCTGTATTCTTTCGACACTCGTCGGTGTTCGATATCTTTTGCTTTAATACTAGTCCGTATTGATTTTAGACACTCGTCTGTGTTCTTTGAACACTCGTCCGTGTTCGATCTCTTTTGCTTCAATACCTGTCCGTATTGATTTTAGACACTCGTCTGTGTTCTTTAAACACTCGGCCATGTTCAATCTCTTTTGCTTCAATTCCCGTCCGTATTGATTTTAGACACTCGTCTGTGTTCTTTCGACACTCATCCGTGTTTAATCTCTTTTTCTTCAATACTCGTCCGTATTTATTTTAGACACTCGTCTTTGTTCTTTCGACACTCGTCCATGTTCGATCTCTTTCCCTTCGATACGCGTCCGTATTGATTTTAGACACTTGTCTGTGTTCTTTCGAAACTCGTCCGTGTTCGATCTCTTTTGCTACAATATCCGTCCGTATTGATTTTAGACACTCGTCTTTGTTCTTTTAACACTCGTCTGTGTTCGATCTCTTTTGCTTCAATACCTGTCCTTATTGATTTTAGACACTCGTCTGTATTCTTTCGACCCTCGTCCGTGTTCGATCTCTTTTGCTTCAATACACGTCCGTATTGATTTTAGACACTCGTCTGTGTTCTTTCGACACTCGCCCGTGTTCGATCTATTTTGCTTTAATACTAGTCTATATTAATTTTAGATACTCGTCTGTGTTCTTTCAACACTCATGCGTGTTGGGTCTCTTTTGCTTCAATTCCCATCCGTATTGATTTTAGACACTCGCCTGTGTTCTTTCGACACTCATCTGTGTTCGATCTCTTTTGCTTCAATACTCGTCCGTTTTGATTTTAGACACTCGTCTTTGTTCTTTCGACACTCGTCCGTGTTCGATCTCTTTTGCTTCAATACCCGTCCGTATTGATTTTAGACACTCGTCTGTGTTCTTTCGACACTCGTCTGTGTTCGATCTCTTTTGCTTCAATACCTGTCCGTATTGATTTTAGACACTCGTCTGTGTTCTTTAAACACTCGGCCATGTTCAATCTCTTTTGCTTCAATTCCCGTCCGTATTGATTTTAGACACTCGTCTGTGTTCTTTCGACACTCATCCGTGTTTAATCTCTTTTTCTTCAATACTCGTCCGTATTTATTTTAGACACTCGTCTTTGTTCTTTCGACACTCGTCCATGTTCGATCTCTTTCCCTTCGATACGCGTCCGTATTGATTTTAGACACTTGTCTGTGTTCTTTCGAAACTCGTCCGTGTTCGATCTCTTTTGCTACAATATCCGTCCGTATTGATTTTAGACACTCGTCTTTGTTCTTTTAACACTCGTCTGTGTTCGATCTCTTTTGCTTCAATACCTGTCCTTATTGATTTTAGACACTCGTCTGTATTCTTTCGACCCTCGTCCGTGTTCGATCTCTTTTGCTTCAATACACGTCCGTATTGATTTTAGACACTCGTCTGTGTTCTTTCGACACTCGCCCGTGTTCGATCTATTTTGCTTTAATACTAGTCTATATTAATTTTAGATACTCGTCTGTGTTCTTTCAACACTCATGCGTGTTGGGTCTCTTTTGCTTCAATTCCCATCCGTATTGATTTTAGACACTCGCCTGTGTTCTTTCGACACTCATCTGTGTTCGATCTCTTTTGCTTCAATACTCGTCCGTTTTGATTTTAGACACTCGTCTTTATTCTTTCGACACTCGTCCGTGTTCGATCTCTTTTGCTTCAATACCCGTCCGTATTGATTTTAGACACTCGTCTGTGTTCTTTCGACACTCGTCTGTGTTCGATCTCTTTTGCTTCAATTCCCGTCCGCATTGATTTTAGACACTCGTCTGTATTCTTTTGACACTCGTCCGTGTTCGATCTCTTTTGCTTCAATACTCGTCCGTATTTATTTTAGACACTCGTCTTTGTTCTTTCGACACTCGTCCATGTTCGATCTCTTTCCCTTCGATACGCGTCCGTATTGATTTTAGACACTTGTCTGTGTTCTTTCGAAACTCGTCCGTGTTCGATCTCTTTTGCTACAATATCCGTCCGTATTGATTTTAGACACTCGTCTTTGTTCTTTTAACACTCGTCTGTGTTCGATCTCTTTTGCTTCAATACCTGTCCTTATTGATTTTAGACACTCGTCTGTATTCTTTCGACCCTCGTCCGTGTTCGATCTCTTTTGCTTCAATACACGTCCGTATTGATTTTAGACACTCGTCTGTGTTCTTTCGACACTCGCCCGTGTTCGATCTATTTTGCTTTAATACTAGTCTATATTAATTTTAGATACTCGTCTGTGTTCTTTCAACACTCATGCGTGTTGGGTCTCTTTTGCTTCAATTCCCATCCGTATTGATTTTAGACACTCGCCTGTGTTCTTTCGACACTCATCTGTGTTCGATCTCTTTTGCTTCAATACTCGTCCGTTTTGATTTTAGACACTCGTCTTTGTTCTTTCGACACTCGTCCGTGTTCGATCTCTTTTGCTTCAATACCCGTCCGTATTGATTTTAGACACTCGTCTGTGTTCTTTCGACACTCGTCTGTGTTCGATCTCTTTTGCTTCAATACCTGTCCGTATTGATTTTAGACACTCGTCTGTGTTCTTTAAACACTCGGCCATGTTCAATCTCTTTTGCTTCAATTCCCGTCCGTATTGATTTTAGACACTCGTCTGTGTTCTTTCGACACTCATCCGTGTTTAATCTCTTTTTCTTCAATACTCGTCCGTATTTATTTTAGACACTCGTCTTTGTTCTTTCGACACTCGTCCATGTTCGATCTCTTTCCCTTCGATACGCGTCCGTATTGATTTTAGACACTTGTCTGTGTTCTTTCGAAACTCGTCCGTGTTCGATCTCTTTTGCTACAATATCCGTCCGTATTGATTTTAGACACTCGTCTTTGTTCTTTTAACACTCGTCTGTGTTCGATCTCTTTTGCTTCAATACCTGTCCTTATTGATTTTAGACACTCGTCTGTATTCTTTCGACCCTCGTCCGTGTTCGATCTCTTTTGCTTCAATACACGTCCGTATTGATTTTAGACACTCGTCTGTGTTCTTTCGACACTCGCCCGTGTTCGATCTATTTTGCTTTAATACTAGTCTATATTAATTTTAGATACTCGTCTGTGTTCTTTCAACACTCATGCGTGTTGGGTCTCTTTTGCTTCAATTCCCATCCGTATTGATTTTAGACACTCGCCTGTGTTCTTTCGACACTCATCTGTGTTCGATCTCTTTTGCTTCAATACTCGTCCGTTTTGATTTTAGACACTCGTCTTTGTTCTTTCGACACTCGTCCGTGTTCGATCTCTTTTGCTTCAATACCCGTCCGTATTGATTTTAGACACTCGTCTGTGTTCTTTCGACACTCGTCTGTGTTCGATCTCTTTTGCTTCAATTCCCGTCCGCATTGATTTTAGACACTCGTCTGTATTCTTTTGACACTCGTCCGTGTTCGATCTCTTTTGCTTCAATACTCGTCCGTATTTATTTTAGACACTCGTGTTTGTTCTTTCGACACTCGTCCGTGTTCGATCTCTTTTCCTTCGATACCCGTCCGTATTGATTTTAGACACTTGTCTGTGTTTTTTCGAAACTCGTCCGTGTTCGATCTCTTTTGCTACAATATCCGTCCGTATTGATTTTAGACACTCGTCTTTGTTCTTTTGACACTCGTCTGTGTTCGATCTCTTTTGCTTCAATACCTGTCCTTATTGATTTTAGACACTCGTCTGTATTCTTTTGACACTCGTTCGTGTTCGATCTCTTTTCCTTCGATACCCGTCCGTATTGATTTTAGACACTTGTCTGTGTTCTTTCGAAACTCGTCCGTGTTCGATCTCTTTTGCTACAATATCCGTCCGTATTGATATTAGACACTCGTCTTTGTTCTTTTGACACTCGCCTGTGTTCGATCTCTTTTGCTTCAATACCTGTCCTTATTGATTTTAGACACTCGTCTGTATTCTTTTGACACTCGTCCGTGTTCGATCTCTTTTCCTTCGATACCCGTCCGTATTGATTTTAGACACTTGTCTGTGTTCTTTCGAAACTCGTCCGTGTTCGATCTCTTTTGCGACAATATCCGTCCGTATTGATTTTAGACACTCGTCTTTGTTCTTTTGACACTCGTCTGTGTTCGATCTCTTTTGCTTCAATACCTGTCGTTATTGATTTTAGACACTCGTCTGTATTCTTTCGACACTCGTCCGTGTTCGATCTCTTTTGCTTCAATACACGTCCGTATTGATTTTAGACACTCGTCTGTGTTCTTTCGACACTCGTCCGTGTTCGATCTATTTTGCTTCAATACTAGTCTGTATTAATTTTAGACACTCGTCTGTGTTCTTTCAACACTCATCCGTGTTCGATCTCTTTTGCTTCAATTCCCATCCGTATTGATTTTAGACACTCGCCTGTGTTCTTTCGACACTCATCTGTGTTCGATCTCTTTTGCTTCAATACTCGTCCGTTTTGATTTTAGACACTCGTCTTTGTTCTTTCGACACTCGTCCGTGTTCGATCTCTTTTGCTTCAATACCCGTCCGTATTGATTTTAGACACTCGTCTGTGTTCTTTCGACACTCGTCCGTGTTCGATCTCTCTTGCTTCAATACTCATCCGTATTGATTTTAGACACTCGTCTGTGTTCTTTCGACACTCGTCCGTGTTCGATCTCTTTTTCTTCAATACCCGTCCGTATTAATTTTAGACACTCGTCTATGTTCTTTTGACACTCGTCCGTGTTTGATCTCTTTTGCTTTAATATCCATCCGTATTGATTTTAGACACTCGTCTGTATTCTTTCGACACTCGTCGGTGTTCGATATCTTTTGCTTTAATACTAGTCCGTATTGATTTTAGACACTCGTCTGTGTTCTTTCAACACTCGTCCGTGTTCGATCTCTTTTGCTTCAATACCTGTCCGTATTGATTTTAGACACTCGTCTGTGTTCTTTAAACACTCGGCCATGTTCGATCTCTTTTGCTTCAATTCCCGTCCGTATTGATTTTAGACACTCGTCTGTGTTCTTTCGACACTCATCCGTGTTCAATCTCTTTTTCTTCAATACTCGTCCGTATTTATTTTAGACACTCATCTTTGTTCTTTCGACACTCGTCCGTGTTCGATCTCTTTCCCTTCGATACCCATCCGTATTGATTTTAGACACTTGTCTGTGTTCTTTCGAAACTCGTCCGTGTTCGATCTCTTTTGCTACAATATCCGTCCGTATTGAATTTAGACACTCGTCTTTGTTCTTTTAACACTCGTCTGTGTTCGATCTCTTTTGCTTCAATACCTGTCCTTATTGATTTTAGACACTCGTCTGTATTCTTTCGACACTCGTCCGTGTTCGATCTCTTTTGCTTCAATACATGTCCGTATTGATTTTAGACACTCGTCTGTGTTCTTTCGACACTCGTCCGTGTTCGATCTATTTTGCTTCAATACTAGTCTATATTAATTTTAGATACTCGTCTGTGTTCTTTCAACACTCATCCGTGTTGGATCTCTTTTGCTTCAATTCCCATCCGTATTGATTTTAGACACTCGCCTGTGTTCTTTCGACACTCATCTGTGTTCGATCTCTTTTGCTTCAATACTCGTCCGTTTTGATTTTAGACACTCGTCTTTGTTCTTTCGACACTCGTCCGTGTTCGATCTCTTTTGCTTCAATACCCGTCCGTATTGATTTTAGACACTCGTCTGTGTTCTTTCGACACTCGTCCGTGTTCGATCTCTCTTGCTTCAATACTCATCCGTATTGATTTTAGACACTCGTCTGTGTTCTTTCGACACTCGTCCGTGTTCGATCTCTTTTTCTTCAATACCCGTCCGTATTAATTTTAGACACTCGTCTATGTTCTTTTGACACTCGTCCGTGTTTGATCTCTTTTGCTTTAATATCCATCCGTATTGATTTTAGACACTCGTCTGTATTCTTTCGACACTCGTCGGTGTTCGATATCTTTTGCTTTAATACTAGTCCGTATTGATTTTAGACACTCGTCTGTGTTCTTTCAACACTCGTCCGTGTTCGATCTCTTTTGCTTCAATACCTGTCCGTATTGATTTTAGACACTCGTCTGTGTTCTTTAAACACTCGGCCATGTTCGATCTCTTTTGCTTCAATTCCCGTCCGTATTGATTTTAGACACTCGTCTGTGTTCTTTCGACACTCATCCGTGTTCAATCTCTTTTTCTTCAATACTCGTCCGTATTTATTTTAGACACTCATCTTTGTTCTTTCGACACTCGTCCGTGTTCGATCTCTTTCCCTTCGATACCCGTCCGTATTGATTTTAGACACTTGTCTGTGTTCTTTCGAAACTCGTCCGTGTTCGATCTCTTTTGCTACAATATCCGTCCGTATTGATTTTAGACACTCGTCTTTGTTCTTTTAACACTCGTCTGTGTTCGATCTCTTTTGCTTCAATACCTGTCCTTATTGATTTTAGACACTCGTCTGTATTCTTTCGACACTCGTCCGTGTTCGATCTCTTTTGCTTCAATACATGTCCGTATTGATTTTAGACACTCGTCTGTGTTCTTTCGACACTCGTCCGTGTTCGATCTATTTTGCTTCAATACTAGTCTATATTAATTTTAGATACTCGTCTGTGTTCTTTCAACACTCATCCGTGTTGGATCTCTTTTGCTTCAATTCCCATCCGTATTGATTTTAGACACTCGCCTGTGTTCTTTCGACACTCATCTGTGTTCGATCTCTTTTGCTTCAATACTCGTCCGTTTTGATTTTAGACACTCGTCTTTGTTCTTTCGACACTCGTCCGTGTTCGATCTCTTTTGCTTCAATACCCGTCCGTATTGATTTTAGACACTCGTCTGTGTTCTTTCGACACTCGTCCGTGTTCGATCTCTCTTGCTTCAATACTCATCCGTATTGATTTTAGACACTCGTCTGTGTTCTTTCGACACTCGTCCGTGTTCGATCTCTTTTTCTTCAATACCCGTCCGTATTAATTTTAGACACTCGTCTATGTTCTTTTGACACTCGTCCGTGTTTGATCTCTTTTGCTTTAATATCCATCCGTATTGATTTTAGACACTCGTCTGTATTCTTTCGACACTCGTCGGTGTTCGATATCTTTTGCTTTAATACTAGTCCGTATTGATTTTAGACACTCGTCTGTGTTCTTTCAACACTCGTCCGTGTTCGATCTCTTTTGCTTCAATACCTGTCCGTATTGATTTTAGACACTCGTCTGTGTTCTTTAAACACTCGGCCATGTTCGATCTCTTTTGCTTCAATTCCCGTCCGTATTGATTTTAGACACTCGTCTGTGTTCTTTCGACACTCATCCGTGTTCAATCTCTTTTTCTTCAATACTCGTCCGTATTTATTTTAGACACTCATCTTTGTTCTTTCGACACTCGTCCGTGTTCGATCTCTTTCCCTTCGATACCCGTCCGTATTGATTTTAGACACTTGTCTGTGTTCTTTCGAAACTCGTCCGTGTTCGATCTCTTTTGCTACAATATCCGTCCGTATTGATTTTAGACACTCGTCTTTGTTCTTTTAACACTCGTCTGTGTTCGATCTCTTTTGCTTCAATACCTGTCCTTATTGATTTTAGACACTCGTCTGTATTCTTTCGACACTCGTCCGTGTTCGATCTCTTTTGCTTCAATACATGTCCGTATTGATTTTAGACACTCGTCTGTGTTCTTTCGACACTCGTCCGTGTTCGATCTATTTTGCTTCAATACTAGTCTATATTAATTTTAGATACTCGTCTGTGTTCTTTCAACACTCATCCGTGTTGGATCTCTTTTGCTTCAATTCCCATCCGTATTGATTTTAGACACTCGCCTGTGTTCTTTCGACACTCATTTGTGTTCGATCTCTTTTGCTTCAATACTCGTCCGTTTTGATTTTAGACACTCGTCTTTGTTCTTTCGACACTCGTCCGTGTTCGATCTCTTTTGCTTCAATACCCGTCCGTATTGATTTTAGACACTCGTTAGTGTTCTTTCGACACTCGTCTGTGTTCGATCTCTTTTGCTTCAATTCCCGTCCGCATTGATTTTAGACACTCGTCTGTATTCTTTTGACACTCGTCCGTGTTCGATCTCTTTTGCTTCAATACTCGTCCGTATTTATTTTAGACACTCGTCTTTATTCTTTCGACACTCGTCCGTGTTCGATCTCTTTTGCTTCAATACCTGTCCGTATTGATTTTAGACACTCGTCTGTGTTCTTTCGACACTCGTCCGTGTTCGATCTCTTTTTCTTCAATACCCGTCCGTATTAATTTTAGACACTCGTCTATGTTCTTTTGACACTCGTCCGTGTTTGATCTCTTTTGCTTTAATATCCATCCGTATTGATTTTTGACACTCGTCTGTATTCTTTCGACACTCGTCGGTGTTCGATATCTTTTGCTTTAATACTAGTCCGTATTGATTTTAGACACTCGTCTGTGTTCTTTCAACACTCGTCCGTGTTCGATCTCTTTTGCTTCAATACCTGTCCGTATTGATTTTAGACACTCGTCTGTGTTCTTTAAACACTCGGCCATGTTCGATCTCTTTTGCTTCAATTCCCGTCCGTATTGATTTTAGACACTCGTCTGTGTTCTTTCGACACTCATCCGTTTTCAATCTCTTTTTCTTCAATACTCGTCCGTATTTATTTTAGACACTCGTCTTTGTTCTTTCGACACTCGTCCGTGTTCGATCTCTTTCCCTTCGATACCCGTCCGTATTGATTTTAGACACTTGTCTGTGTTCTTTCGAAACTCGTCCGTGTTCGATCTCTTTTGCTACAATATCCGTCCGTATTGATTTTAGACACTCGTCTTTGTTCTTTTAACACTCGTCTGTGTTCGATCTCTTTTGCTTCAATACCTGTCCTTATTGATTTTAGACACTCATCTGTATTCTTTCGACACTCGTCCGTGTTCGATCTCTTTTGCTTCAATACACGTCCGTATTGATTTTAGACACTCGTCTGTGTTCTTTCGACACTCGTCCGTGTTCGATCTATTTTGCTTCAATACTAGTCTATATTAATTTTAGATAGTCGTCTGTGTTCTTTCAACACTCATCCGTGTTGGATCTCTTTTGCTTCAATTCCCATCCGTATTGATTTTAGACACTCGCCTGTGTTCTTTCGACACTCATCTGTGTTCGATCTCTTTTGCTTCAATACTCGTCCATTTTGATTTTAGACACTCGTCTTTGTTCTTTCGACACTCGTCCGTGTTCGATCTCTTTTGCTTCAATACCCGTCCGTATTGATTTTAGACACTCGTCTGTGTTCTTTCGACACTCGTCTGTGTTCGATCTCTTTTGCTTCAATTCCCGTCCGCATTGATTTTAGACACTCGTCTGTATTCTTTTGACACTCGTCCGTGTTCGATCTCTTTTGCTTCAATACTCGTCCGTATTTATTTTAGACACTCGTCTTTGTTCTTTCGACACTCGTCCGTGTTCGATCTCTTTTCCTTCGATACCCGTCCGTATTGATTTTAGACACTTGTCTGTGTTCTTTCGAAACTCGTCCGTGTTCGATCTCTTTTGCAACAATATCCGTCCGTATTGATTTTAGACACTCGTCTTTGTTCTTTTGACACTCGTCTGTGTTCGATCTCTTTTGCTTCAATACCTGTCCTTATTGATTTTAGACACTCGTCTGTATTCTTTTGACACTCGTCCGTGTTCGATCTCTTTTCCTTCGATACCCGTCCGTATTGATTTTAGACACTTGTCTGTGTTCTTTCGAAACTCGTCCGTGTTCGATCTCTTTTGCGACAATATCCGTCCGTATTGATTTTAGACACTCGTCTTTGTTCTTTTGACACTCGTCTGTGTTCGATCTCTTTTGCTTCAATACCTGTCGTTATTGATTTTAGACACTCGTCTGTATTCTTTCGACACTCGTCCGTGTTCGATCTCTTTTGCTTCAATACACGTCCGTATTGATTTTAGACACTCGTCTGTGTTCGATCTATTTTGCTTCAATACTAGTCTATATTAATTTTACATACTCGTCTGTGTTCTTTCAACACTCATCCGTGTTGGATCTCTTTTGCTTCAATTCCCATCCGTATTGATTTTAGACACTCGCCTGTGTTCTTTCGACACTCATCTGTGTTCGATCTCTTTTGCTTCAATACTCGTCCGTTTTGATTTTAGACACTCGTCTTTGTTCTTTTGACACTCGTCCGTGTTCGTTCTCTTTTGCTTCAATACCCGTCCGTATTGATTTTAGACACTCGTCAGTGTTCTTTCGACACTCGTCTGTGTTCGATCTCTTTTGCTTCAATTCCCGTCCGCATTGATTTTAGACACTCGTCTGTATTCTTTTGACACTCGTCCGTGTTCGATCTCTTTTGCTTCAATACTCGTCCGTATTTATTTTAGACACTCGTCTTTATTCTTTCGACACTCGTCCGTATTCGATCTCTTTTGCTTCAATACCTGTCCGTATTGATTTTAGACACTCGTCTGTGTTCTTTCGACACTCGTCCGTGTTCGATCTCTTTTTCTTCAATACCCGTCCGTATTAATTTTAGACACTCGTCTATGTTCTTTTGACACTCGTCCGTGTTTGATCTCTTTTGCTTTAATATCCATCCGTATTGATTTTAGACACTCGTCTGTATTCTTTCGACACTCGTCGGTGTTCGATATCTTTTGCTTTAATACTAGTCCGTATTGATTTTAGACACTCGTCTGTGTTCTTTCAACACTGGTCCGTGTTCGATCTCTTTTGATTCAATACCTGTCCGTATTGATTTTAGACACTCGTCTGTGTTCTTTAAACACTCGGCCATGTTCGATCTCTTTTGCTTCAATTCCCGTCCGTATTGATTTTAGACACTCGTCTGTGTTCTTTCGACACTCATCCGTGTTCAATCTCTTTTTCTTCAATACTCGTCCGTATTTATTTTAGACACTCGTCTTTGTTCTTTCGACACTCATCCGTGTTCGATCTCTTTCCCTTCGATACCCGTCCGTATTGATTTTAGACACTTGTCTGTGTTCTTTCGAAACTCGTCCGTGTTCGATCTCTTTTGCTACAATATCCGTCCGTATTGATTTTAGACACTCGTCTTTGTTCTTTTAACACTCGTCTGTGTTCGATCTCTTTTGCTTCAATACCTGTCCTTATTGATTTTAGACACTCGTCTGTATTCTTTCGACACTCGTCCGTGTTCGATCTCTTTTGCTTCAATACACGTCCGTATTGATTTTAGACACTCGTCTGTGTTCTTTCGACACTCGTCCGTGTTCGATCTATTTTGCTTCAATACTAGTCTATATTAATTTTAGATACTCGTCTGTGTTCTTTCAACACTCATCCGTGTTGGATCTCTTTTGCTTCAATTCCCATCCGTATTGATTTTAGACACTCGCCTGTGTTCTTTCGACACTCATCTGTGTTCGATCTCTTTTGCTTCAATACTCGTCCATTTTGATTTTAGACACTCGTCTTTGTTCTTTCGACACTCGTCCGTGTTCGATCTCTTTTGCTTCAATACCCGTCCGTATTGATTTTAGACACTCGTCTGTGTTCTTTCGACACTCGTCTGTGTTCGATCTCTTTTGCTTCAATTCCCGTCCGCATTGATTTTAGACACTCGTCTGTATTCTTTTGACACTCGTCCGTGTTCGATCTCTTTTGCTTCAATACTCGTCCGTATTTATTTTAGACACTCGTCTTTGTTCTTTCGACACTCGTCCGTGTTCGATCTCTTTTCCTTCGATACCCGTCCGTATTGATTTTAGACACTTGTCTGTGTTCTTTCGAAACTCGTCCGTGTTCGATCTCTTTTGCAACAATATCCGTCCGTATTGATTTTAGACACTCGTCTTTGTTCTTTTGACACTCGTCTGTGTTCGATCTCTTTTGCTTCAATACCTGTCCTTATTGATTTTAGACACTCGTCTGTATTCTTTTGACACTCGTCCGTGTTCGATCTCTTTTCCTTCGATACCCGTCCGTATTGATTTTAGACACTTGTCTGTGTTCTTTCGAAACTCGTCCGTGTTCGATCTCTTTTGCGACAATATCCGTCCGTATTGATTTTAGACACTCGTCTTTGTTCTTTTGACACTCGTCTGTGTTCGATCTCTTTTGCTTCAATACCTGTCGTTATTGATTTTAGACACTCGTCTGTATTCTTTCGACACTCGTCCGTGTTCGATCTCTTTTGCTTCAATACTCGTCCGTATTTATTTTAGACACTCGTCTTTGTTCTTTCGACACTCGTCCGTGTTCGATCTATTTTGCTTCAATACTAGTCTATATTAATTTTAGATACTCGTCTGTGTTCTTTCAACACTCATCCGTGTTGGATCTCTTTTGCTTCAATTCCCATCCGTATTGATTTTAGACACTCGCCTGTGTTCTTTCGACACTCATCTGTGTTCGATCTCTTTTGCTACAATATCCGTCCGTATTGATTTTAGACACTCGTCTTTGTTCTTTTAACACTCGTCTGTGTTCGATCTCTTTTGCTTCAATACCTGTCCTTATTGATTTTAAACACTCGTCTGTATTCTTTCGACACTCGTCCGTGTTCGATCTCTTTTGCTTCAATACACGTCCGTATTGATTTTAGACACTCGTCTGTGTTCTTTCGACACTCGTCCGTGTTCGATCTATTTTGCTTCAATACTAGTCTATATTAATTTTAGATACTCGTCTGTGTTCTTTCAACACTCATCCGTGTTGGATCTCTTTTGCTTCAATTCCCATCCGTATTGATTTTAGACACTCGCCTGTGTTCTTTCGACACTCATCTGTGTTCGATCTCTTTTGCTTCAATACTCGTCCATTTTGATTTTAGACACTCGTCTTTGTTCTTTCGACACTCGTCCGTGTTCGATCTCTTTTGCTTCAATACCCGTCCGTATTAATTTTAGACACTCGTCTGTGTTCTTTCGACACTCGTCTGTGTTCGATCTCTTTTACTTCAATTCCCGTCCGCATTGATTTTAGACACTCGTCTGTATTCTTTTGACACTCGTCCGTGTTCGATCTCTTTTGCTTCAATACTCGTCCGTATTTATTTTAGACACTCGTCTTTGTTCTTTCGACACTCGTCCGTGTTCGATCTCTTTTCCTTCGATACCCGTCCGTATTGATTTTAGACACTCGTCTGTATTCTTTCGACACTCGTCGGTGTTCGATATCTTTTGCTTTAATACTAGTCCGTATTGATTTTAGACACTCGTCTGTGTTCTTTCAACACTGGTCCGTGTTCGATCTCTTTTGATTCAATACCTGTCCGTATTGATTTTAGACACTCGTCTGTGTTCTTTAAACACTCGGCCATGTTCGATCTCTTTTGCTTCAATTCCCGTCCGTATTGATTTTAGACACTCGTCTGTGTTCTTTCGACACTCATCCGTGTTCAATCTCTTTTTCTTCAATACTCGTCCGTATTTATTTTAGACACTCGTCTTTGTTCTTTCGACACTCATCCGTGTTCGATCTCTTTCCCTTCGATACCCGTCCGTATTGATTTTAGACACTTGTCTGTGTTCTTTCGAAACTCGTCCGTGTTCGATCTCTTTTGCTACAATATCCGTCCGTATTGATTTTAGACACTCGTCTTTGTTCTTTTAACACTCGTCTGTGTTCGATCTCTTTTGCTTCAATACCTGTCCTTATTGATTTTAGACACTCGTCTGTATTCTTTCGACACTCGTCCGTGTTCGATCTCTTTTGCTTCAATACACGTCCGTATTGATTTTAGACACTCGTCTGTGTTCTTTCGACACTCGTCCGTGTTCGATCTATTTTGCTTCAATACTAGTCTATATTAATTTTAGATACTCGTCTGTGTTCTTTCAACACTCATCCGTGTTGGATCTCTTTTGCTTCAATTCCCATCCGTATTGATTTTAGACACTCGCCTGTGTTCTTTCGACACTCATCTGTGTTCGATCTCTTTTGCTTCAATACTCGTCCATTTTGATTTTAGACACTCGTCTTTGTTCTTTCGACACTCGTCCGTGTTCGATCTCTTTTGCTTCAATACCCGTCCGTATTGATTTTAGACACTCGTCTGTGTTCTTTCGACACTCGTCTGTGTTCGACCTCTTTTGCTTCAATTCCCGTCCGCATTGATTTTAGACACTCGTCTGTATTCTTTTGACACTCGTCCGTGTTCGATCTCTTTTGCTTCAATACTCGTCCGTATTTATTTTAGACACTCGTCTTTGTTCTTTCGACACTCGTCCGTGTTCGATCTCTTTTCCTTCGATACCCGTCCGTATTGATTTTAGACACTTGTCTGTGTTCTTTCGAAACTCGTCCGTGTTCGATCTCTTTTGCAACAATATCCGTCCGTATTGATTTTAGACACTCGTCTTTGTTCTTTTGACACTCGTCTGTGTTCGATCTCTTTTGCTTCAATACCTGTCCTTATTGATTTTAGACACTCGTCTGTATTCTTTTGACACTCGTCCGTGTTCGATCTCTTTTCCTTCGATACCCGTCCGTATTGATTTTAGACACTTGTCTGTGTTCTTTCGAAACTCGTCCGTGTTCGATCTCTTTTGCGACAATATCCGTCCGTATTGATTTTAGACACTCGTCTTTGTTCTTTTGACACTCGTCTGTGTTCGATCTCTTTTGCTTCAATACCTGTCGTTATTGATTTTAGACACTCGTCTGTATTCTTTCGACACTCGTCCGTGTTCGATCTCTTTTGCTTCAATACTCGTCCGTATTTATTTTAGACACTCGTCTTTGTTCTTTCGACACTCGTCCGTGTTCGATCTATTTTGCTTCAATACTAGTCTATATTAATTTTAGATACTCGTCTGTGTTCTTTCAACACTCATCCGTGTTGGATCTCTTTTGCTTCAATTCCCATCCGTATTGATTTTAGACACTCGCCTGTGTTCTTTCGACACTCATCTGTGTTCGATCTCTTTTGCTACAATATCCGTCCGTATTGATTTTAGACACTCGTCTTTGTTCTTTTAACACTCGTCTGTGTTCGATCTCTTTTGCTTCAATACCTGTCCTTATTGATTTTAAACACTCGTCTGTATTCTTTCGACACTCGTCCGTGTTCGATCTCTTTTGCTTCAATACACGTCCGTATTGATTTTAGACACTCGTCTGTGTTCTTTCGACACTCGTCCGTGTTCGATCTATTTTGCTTCAATACTAGTCTATATTAATTTTAGATACTCGTCTGTGTTCTTTCAACACTCATCCGTGTTGGATCTCTTTTGCTTCAATTCCCATCCGTATTGATTTTAGACACTCGCCTGTGTTCTTTCGACACTCATCTGTGTTCGATCTCTTTTGCTTCAATACTCGTCCATTTTGATTTTAGACACTCGTCTTTGTTCTTTCGACACTCGTCCGTGTTCGATCTCTTTTGCTTCAATACCCGTCCGTATTAATTTTAGACACTCGTCTGTGTTCTTTCGACACTCGTCTGTGTTCGATCTCTTTTACTTCAATTCCCGTCCGCATTGATTTTAGACACTCGTCTGTATTCTTTTGACACTCGTCCGTGTTCGATCTCTTTTGCTTCAATACTCGTCCGTATTTATTTTAGACACTCGTCTTTGTTCTTTCGACACTCGTCCGTGTTCGATCTCTTTTCCTTCGATACCCGTCCGTATTGATTTTAGACACTTGTCTGTGTTCTTTCGAAACTCATCCGTGTTCGATCTCTTTTGCAACAATATCCGTCCGTATTGATTTTAGACACTCGTCTTTGTTCTTTTGACACTCGTCTGTGTTCGATCTCTTTTGCTTCAATACCTGTCCTTATTGATTTTAGACACTCGTCTGTATTCTTTTGACACTCGTCCGTGTTCGATCTCTTTTCCTTCGATACCCGTCCGTATTGATTTTAGACACTTGTCTGTGTTCTTTCGAAACTCGTCCGTGTTCGATCTCTTTTGCGACAATATCCGTCCGTATTGATTTTAGACACTCGTCTTTGTTCTTTTGACACTCGTCTGTGTTCGATCTCTTTTGCTTCAATACCTGTCGTTATTGATTTTAGACACTCGTCTGTATTCTTTCGACACTCGTCCGTGTTCGATCTCTTTTGCTTCAATACACGTCCGTATTGATTTTAGACACTCGTCTGTGTTCTTTCGACACTCGTCCGTGTTCGATCTATTTTGCTTCAATACTAGTCTATATTAATTTTAGATACTCGTCTGTGTTCTTTCAACACTCATCCGTGTTGGATCTCTTTTGCTTCAATTCCCATCCGTATTGATTTTAGACACTCGCCTGTGTTCTTTCGACACTCATCTGTGTTCGATCTCTTTTGCTTCAATACTCGTCCGTTTTGATTTTAGACACTCGTCTGTGTTCTTTCGACACTCGTCTGTGTTCGATCTCTTTTGCTTCAATTCCCGTCCGCATTGATTTTAGACACTCGTCTGTATTCTTTTGACACTCGTCCGTGTTCGATCTCTTTTGCTTCAATACTCGTCCGTATTTATTTTAGACACTCGTCTTTGTTCTTTCGACACTCGTCCGTGTTCGATCTCTTTTCCTTCGATACCCGTCCGTATTGATTTTAGACACTTGTCTGTGTTCTTTCGAAACTCGTCCGTGTTCGATCTCTTTTGCAACAATATCCGTCCGTATTGATTTTAGACACTCGTCTTTGTTCTTTTGACACTCGTCTGTGTTCGATCTCTTTTGCTTCAATACCTGTCCGTATTGATTTTAGACACTCGTCTGTGTTCGATCTATTTTGCTTCAATACTAGTCTATATTAATTTTACATACTCGTCTGTGTTCTTTCAACACTCATCCGTGTTGGATCTCTTTTGCTTCAATTCCCATCCGTATTGATTTTAGACACTCGCCTGTGTTCTTTCGACACTCATCTGTGTTCGATCTCTTTTGCTTCAATACTCGTCCGTTTTGATTTTAGACACTCGTCTTTGTTCTTTTGACACTCGTCCGTGTTCGTTCTCTTTTGCTTCAATACCCGTCCGTATTGATTTTAGACACTCGTCAGTGTTCTTTCGACACTCGTCTGTGTTCGATCTCTTTTGCTTCAATTCCCGTCCGCATTGATTTTAGACACTCGTCTGTATTCTTTTGACACTCGTCCGTGTTCGATCTCTTTTGCTTCAATACTCGTCCGTATTTATTTTAGACACTCGTCTTTATTCTTTCGACACTCGTCCGTATTCGATCTCTTTTGCTTCAATACCTGTCCGTATTGATTTTAGACACTCGTCTGTGTTCTTTCGACACTCGTCCGTGTTCGATCTCTTTTTCTTCAATACCCGTCCGTATTAATTTTAGACACTCGTCTATGTTCTTTTGACACTCGTCCGTGTTTGATCTCTTTTGCTTTAATATCCATCCGTATTGATTTTAGACACTCGTCTGTATTCTTTCGACACTCGTCGGTGTTCGATATCTTTTGCTTTAATACTAGTCCGTATTGATTTTAGACACTCGTCTGTGTTCTTTCAACACTGGTCCGTGTTCGATCTCTTTTGATTCAATACCTGTCCGTATTGATTTTAGACACTCGTCTGTGTTCTTTAAACACTCGGCCATGTTCGATCTCTTTTGCTTCAATTCCCGTCCGTATTGATTTTAGACACTCGTCTGTGTTCTTTCGACACTCATCCGTGTTCAATCTCTTTTTCTTCAATACTCGTCCGTATTTATTTTAGACACTCGTCTTTGTTCTTTCGACACTCATCCGTGTTCGATCTCTTTCCCTTCGATACCCGTCCGTATTGATTTTAGACACTTGTCTGTGTTCTTTCGAAACTCGTCCGTGTTCGATCTCTTTTGCTACAATATCCGTCCGTATTGATTTTAGACACTCGTCTTTGTTCTTTTAACACTCGTCTGTGTTCGATCTCTTTTGCTTCAATACCTGTCCTTATTGATTTTAGACACTCGTCTGTATTCTTTCGACACTCGTCCGTGTTCGATCTCTTTTGCTTCAATACACGTCCGTATTGATTTTAGACACTCGTCTGTGTTCTTTCGACACTCGTCCGTGTTCGATCTATTTTGCTTCAATACTAGTCTATATTAATTTTAGATACTCGTCTGTGTTCTTTCAACACTCATCCGTGTTGGATCTCTTTTGCTTCAATTCCCATCCGTATTGATTTTAGACACTCGCCTGTGTTCTTTCGACACTCATCTGTGTTCGATCTCTTTTGCTTCAATACTCGTCCATTTTGATTTTAGACACTCGTCTTTGTTCTTTCGACACTCGTCCGTGTTCGATCTCTTTTGCTTCAATACCCGTCCGTATTGATTTTAGACACTCGTCTGTGTTCTTTCGACACTCGTCTGTGTTCGATCTCTTTTGCTTCAATTCCCGTCCGCATTGATTTTAGACACTCGTCTGTATTCTTTTGACACTCGTCCGTGTTCGATCTCTTTTGCTTCAATACTCGTCCGTATTTATTTTAGACACTCGTCTTTGTTCTTTCGACACTCGTCCGTGTTCGATCTCTTTTCCTTCGATACCCGTCCGTATTGATTTTAGACACTTGTCTGTGTTCTTTCGAAACTCGTCCGTGTTCGATCTCTTTTGCAACAATATCCGTCCGTATTGATTTTAGACACTCGTCTTTGTTCTTTTGACACTCGTCTGTGTTCGATCTCTTTTGCTTCAATACCTGTCCTTATTGATTTTAGACACTCGTCTGTATTCTTTTGACACTCGTCCGTGTTCGATCTCTTTTCCTTCGATACCCGTCCGTATTGATTTTAGACACTTGTCTGTGTTCTTTTGAAACTCGTCCGTGTTCGATCTCTTTTGCGACAATATCCGTCCGTATTGATTTTAGACACTCGTCTTTGTTCTTTTGACACTCGTCTGTGTTCGATCTCTTTTGCTTCAATACCTGTCGTTATTGATTTTAGACACTCGTCTGTATTCTTTCGACACTCGTCCGTGTTCGATCTCTTTTGCTTCAATACTCGTCCGTATTTATTTTAGACACTCGTCTTTGTTCTTTCGACACTCGTCCGTGTTCGATCTATTTTGCTTCAATACTAGTCTATATTAATTTTAGATACTCGTCTGTGTTCTTTCAACACTCATCCGTGTTGGATCTCTTTTGCTTCAATTCCCATCCGTATTGATTTTAGACACTCGCCTGTGTTCTTTCGACACTCATCTGTGTTCGATCTCTTTTGCTACAATATCCGTCCGTATTGATTTTAGACACTCGTCTTTGTTCTTTTAACACTCGTCTGTGTTCGATCTCTTTTGCTTCAATACCTGTCCTTATTGATTTTAAACACTCGTCTGTATTCTTTCGACACTCGTCCGTGTTCGATCTCTTTTGCTTCAATACACGTCCGTATTGATTTTAGACACTCGTCTGTGTTCTTTCGACACTCGTCCGTGTTCGATCTATTTTGCTTCAATACTAGTCTATATTAATTTTAGATACTCGTCTGTGTTCTTTCAACACTCATCCGTGTTGGATCTCTTTTGCTTCAATTCCCATCCGTATTGATTTTAGACACTCGCCTGTGTTCTTTCGACACTCATCTGTGTTCGATCTCTTTTGCTTCAATACTCGTCCATTTTGATTTTAGACACTCGTCTTTGTTCTTTCGACACTCGTCCGTGTTCGATCTCTTTTGCTTCAATACCCGTCCGTATTAATTTTAGACACTCGTCTGTGTTCTTTCGACACTCGTCTGTGTTCGATCTCTTTTACTTCAATTCCCGTCCGCATTGATTTTAGACACTCGTCTGTATTCTTTTGACACTCGTCCGTGTTCGATCTCTTTTGCTTCAATACTCGTCCGTATTTATTTTAGACACTCGTCTTTGTTCTTTCGACACTCGTCCGTGTTCGATCTCTTTTCCTTCGATACCCGTCCGTATTGATTTTAGACACTCGTCTGTATTCTTTCGACACTCGTCGGTGTTCGATATCTTTTGCTTTAATACTAGTCCGTATTGATTTTAGACACTCGTCTGTGTTCTTTCAACACTGGTCCGTGTTCGATCTCTTTTGATTCAATACCTGTCCGTATTGATTTTAGACACTCGTCTGTGTTCTTTAAACACTCGGCCATGTTCGATCTCTTTTGCTTCAATTCCCGTCCGTATTGATTTTAGACACTCGTCTGTGTTCTTTCGACACTCATCCGTGTTCAATCTCTTTTTCTTCAATACTCGTCCGTATTTATTTTAGACACTCGTCTTTGTTCTTTCGACACTCATCCGTGTTCGATCTCTTTCCCTTCGATACCCGTCCGTATTGATTTTAGACACTTGTCTGTGTTCTTTCGAAACTCGTCCGTGTTCGATCTCTTTTGCTACAATATCCGTCCGTATTGATTTTAGACACTCGTCTTTGTTCTTTTAACACTCGTCTGTGTTCGATCTCTTTTGCTTCAATACCTGTCCTTATTGATTTTAGACACTCGTCTGTATTCTTTCGACACTCGTCCGTGTTCGATCTCTTTTGCTTCAATACACGTCCGTATTGATTTTAGACACTCGTCTGTGTTCTTTCGACACTCGTCCGTGTTCGATCTATTTTGCTTCAATACTAGTCTATATTAATTTTAGATACTCGTCTGTGTTCTTTCAACACTCATCCGTGTTGGATCTCTTTTGCTTCAATTCCCATCCGTATTGATTTTAGACACTCGCCTGTGTTCTTTCGACACTCATCTGTGTTCGATCTCTTTTGCTTCAATACTCGTCCATTTTGATTTTAGACACTCGTCTTTGTTCTTTCGACACTCGTCCGTGTTCGATCTCTTTTGCTTCAATACCCGTCCGTATTGATTTTAGACACTCGTCTGTGTTCTTTCGACACTCGTCTGTGTTCGACCTCTTTTGCTTCAATTCCCGTCCGCATTGATTTTAGACACTCGTCTGTATTCTTTTGACACTCGTCCGTGTTCGATCTCTTTTGCTTCAATACTCGTCCGTATTTATTTTAGACACTCGTCTTTGTTCTTTCGACACTCGTCCGTGTTCGATCTCTTTTCCTTCGATACCCGTCCGTATTGATTTTAGACACTTGTCTGTGTTCTTTCGAAACTCGTCCGTGTTCGATCTCTTTTGCAACAATATCCGTCCGTATTGATTTTAGACACTCGTCTTTGTTCTTTTGACACTCGTCTGTGTTCGATCTCTTTTGCTTCAATACCTGTCCTTATTGATTTTAGACACTCGTCTGTATTCTTTTGACACTCGTCCGTGTTCGATCTCTTTTCCTTCGATACCCGTCCGTATTGATTTTAGACACTTGTCTGTGTTCTTTCGAAACTCGTCCGTGTTCGATCTCTTTTGCGACAATATCCGTCCGTATTGATTTTAGACACTCGTCTTTGTTCTTTTGACACTCGTCTGTGTTCGATCTCTTTTGCTTCAATACCTGTCGTTATTGATTTTAGACACTCGTCTGTATTCTTTCGACACTCGTCCGTGTTCGATCTCTTTTGCTTCAATACTCGTCCGTATTTATTTTAGACACTCGTCTTTGTTCTTTCGACACTCGTCCGTGTTCGATCTATTTTGCTTCAATACTAGTCTATATTAATTTTAGATACTCGTCTGTGTTCTTTCAACACTCATCCGTGTTGGATCTCTTTTGCTTCAATTCCCATCCGTATTGATTTTAGACACTCGCCTGTGTTCTTTCGACACTCATCTGTGTTCGATCTCTTTTGCTACAATATCCGTCCGTATTGATTTTAGACACTCGTCTTTGTTCTTTTAACACTCGTCTGTGTTCGATCTCTTTTGCTTCAATACCTGTCCTTATTGATTTTAAACACTCGTCTGTATTCTTTCGACACTCGTCCGTGTTCGATCTCTTTTGCTTCAATACACGTCCGTATTGATTTTAGACACTCGTCTGTGTTCTTTCGACACTCGTCCGTGTTCGATCTATTTTGCTTCAATACTAGTCTATATTAATTTTAGATACTCGTCTGTGTTCTTTCAACACTCATCCGTGTTGGATCTCTTTTGCTTCAATTCCCATCCGTATTGATTTTAGACACTCGCCTGTGTTCTTTCGACACTCATCTGTGTTCGATCTCTTTTGCTTCAATACTCGTCCATTTTGATTTTAGACACTCGTCTTTGTTCTTTCGACACTCGTCCGTGTTCGATCTCTTTTGCTTCAATACCCGTCCGTATTAATTTTAGACACTCGTCTGTGTTCTTTCGACACTCGTCTGTGTTCGATCTCTTTTACTTCAATTCCCGTCCGCATTGATTTTAGACACTCGTCTGTATTC
The DNA here is from genome assembly GCA_022829125.1 of Lathyrus tuberosus. Classification (NCBI taxonomy): domain Eukaryota; kingdom Viridiplantae; phylum Streptophyta; class Magnoliopsida; order Fabales; family Fabaceae; genus Lathyrus; species Lathyrus tuberosus. The sequence continues at coordinate 14,307,984 of JALAZF010000038.1, forward strand.
TTTTGACACTCGTCCGTGTTCGATCTCTTTTGCTTCAATACTCGTCCGTATTTATTTTAGACACTCGTCTTTGTTCTTTCGACACTCGTCCGTGTTCGATCTCTTTTCCTTCGATACCCGTCCGTATTGATTTTAGACACTTGTCTGTGTTCTTTCGAAACTCATCCGTGTTCGATCTCTTTTGCAACAATATCCGTCCGTATTGATTTTAGACACTCGTCTTTGTTCTTTTGACACTCGTCTGTGTTCGATCTCTTTTGCTTCAATACCTGTCCTTATTGATTTTAGACACTCGTCTGTATTCTTTTGACACTCGTCCGTGTTCGATCTCTTTTCCTTCGATACCCGTCCGTATTGATTTTAGACACTTGTCTGTGTTCTTTCGAAACTCGTCCGTGTTCGATCTCTTTTGCGACAATATCCGTCCGTATTGATTTTAGACACTCGTCTTTGTTCTTTTGACACTCGTCTGTGTTCGATCTCTTTTGCTTCAATACCTGTCGTTATTGATTTTAGACACTCGTCTGTATTCTTTCGACACTCGTCCGTGTTCGATCTCTTTTGCTTCAATACACGTCCGTATTGATTTTAGACACTCGTCTGTGTTCTTTCGACACTCGTCCGTGTTCGATCTATTTTGCTTCAATACTAGTCTATATTAATTTTAGATACTCGTCTGTGTTCTTTCAACACTCATCCGTGTTGGATCTCTTTTGCTTCAATTCCCATCCGTATTGATTTTAGACACTCGCCTGTGTTCTTTCGACACTCATCTGTGTTCGATCTCTTTTGCTTCAATACTCGTCCGTTTTGATTTTAGACACTCGTCTGTGTTCTTTCGACACTCGTCTGTGTTCGATCTCTTTTGCTTCAATTCCCGTCCGCATTGATTTTAGACACTCGTCTGTATTCTTTTGACACTCGTCCGTGTTCGATCTCTTTTGCTTCAATACTCGTCCGTATTTATTTTAGACACTCGTCTTTGTTCTTTCGACACTCGTCCGTGTTCGATCTCTTTTCCTTCGATACCCGTCCGTATTGATTTTAGACACTTGTCTGTGTTCTTTCGAAACTCGTCCGTGTTCGATCTCTTTTGCAACAATATCCGTCCGTATTGATTTTAGACACTCGTCTTTGTTCTTTTGACACTCGTCTGTGTTCGATCTCTTTTGCTTCAATACCTGTCCTTATTGATTTTAGACACTCGTCTGTATTCTTTTGACACTCGTCCGTGTTCGATCTCTTTTCCTTCGATACCCGTCCGTATTGATTTTAGACACTTGTCTGTGTTCTTTCGAAACTCGTCCGTGTTCGATCTCTTTTGCGACAATATCCGTCCGTATTGATTTTAGACACTCGTCTTTGTTCTTTTGACACTCGTCTGTGTTCGATCTCTTTTGCTTCAATACCTGTCGTTATTGATTTTAGACACTCGTCTGTATTCTTTCGACACTCGTCCGTGTTCGATCTCTTTTGCTTCAATACACGTCCGTATTGATTTTAGACACTCGTCTGTGTTCTTTCGACACTCGTCCGTGTTCGATCTATTTTGCTTCAATACTAGTCTGTATTAATTTTAGACACTCGTCTATGTTCTTTCAACACTCATCCGTGTTCGATCTCTTTTGCTTCAATTCCCATCCGTATTGATTTTAGACACTCGCCTGTGTTCTTTCGACACTCATCTGTGTTCGATCTCTTTTGCTTCAATACTCGTCCGTTTTGATTTTAGACACTCGTCTTTGTTCTTTCGACACTCGTCCGTGTTCGATCTCTTTTGCTTCAATACCCGTCCGTATTGATTTTAGACACTCGTCTGTGTTCTTTCGACACTCGTCCGTGTTCGATCTCTCTTGCTTCAATACTCATCCGTATTGATTTTAGACACTCGTCTGTGTTCTTTCGACACTCGTCCGTGTTCGATCTCTTTTTCTTCAATACCCGTCCGTATTAATTTTAGACACTCGTCTATGTTCTTTTGACACTCGTCCGTGTTTGATCTCTTTTGCTTTAATATCCATCCGTATTGATTTTAGACACTCGTCTGTATTCTTTCGACACTCGTCGGTGTTCGATATCTTTTGCTTTAATACTAGTCCGTATTGATTTGAGACACTCGTCTGTGTTCTTTCAACACTCGTCCGTGTTCGATCTCTTTTGCTTCAATACCTGTCCGTATTGATTTTAGACACTCGTCTGTGTTCTTTAAACACTCGGCCATGTTCGATCTCTTTTGCTTCAATTCCCGTCCGTATTGATTTTAGACACTCGTCTGTGTTCTTTCGACACTCATCCATGTTCAATCTCTTTTTCTTCAATACTCGTCCGTATTTATTTTAGACACTCGTCTTTGTTCTTTCGACACTCGTCCGTGTTCGATCTCTTTCCCTTCGATACCCGTCCGTATTGATTTTAGACACTTGTCTGTGTTCTTTCGAAACTCGTCCGTGTTCGATCTCTTTTGCTACAATATCCGTCCGTATTGATTTTAGACACTCGTCTTTGTTCTTTTAACACTCGTCTGTGTTCGATCTCTTTTGCTTCAATACCTGTCCTTATTGATTTTAGACACTCGTCTGTATTCTTTCGACACTCGTCCGTGTTCGATCTCTTTTGCTTCAATACACGTCCGTATTGATTTTAGACACTCGTCTGTGTTCTTTCGACACTCGTCCGTGTTCGATCTATTTTGCTTCAATACTAGTCTATATTAATTTTAGATACTCGTCTGTGTTCTTTCAACACTCATCCGTGTTGGATCTCTTTTGCTTCAATTCCCATCCGTATTGATTTTAGACACTCGCCTGTGTTCTTTCATAACTCATCTGTGTTCGATCTCTTTTGCTTCAATACTCATCCGTTTTGATTTTAGACACTCGTCTTTGTTCTTTCGACACTCGTCCGTGTTCGATCTCTTTTGCTTCAATACCCGTCCGTATTGATTTTAGACACTCGTCTGTGTTCTTTCGACACTCGTCTGTGTTCGATCTCTTTTGCTTCAATTCCCGTCCGCATTGATTTTAGACACTCGTCTGTATTCTTTTGACACTCGTCCGTGTTCGATCTCTTTTGCTTCAATACTCGTCCGTATTTATTTTAGACACTCGTCTTTATTCTTTCGACACTCGTCCGTGTTCGATCTCTTTTGCTTCAATACCTGTCCGTATTGATTTTAGACACTCGTCTGTGTTCTTTCGACACTCGTCCGTGTTCGATCTCTTTCCCTTCAATATCTGTCCGAATTGATTTTAGACACTCGTCTTTGTTCTTTCGACACTCGTCCGTGTTCGATCTCTTTTGCTTCAATATCCGTCCGTATTAATTTTAGATACTCGTCTGTGTTCTTCTGACACTCGTCCGTGTCCGATCTCTTTTGCTTCAATACTCGTCCGTATTGATTTTAGAAACTCGTCTAAGTTCGTTCGACACTCGTCCTTGTTCGATCTCTGTAGCTTCAATACACGTCCTTATTGATTATAGACACTCGTCTGTGTTCTTTCGACATTCGTTTGTGTTTGATCCCTTTTGCTTCTATACCCGTCTGTATTGATTTTAGACACTCGTCTGTGTTATTTCGACACTCATCCGTGTTCGATCTCTTTTCCTTCAATACTCGTCTGTATTTATTTTAGACACTCGTCTTTGTTCTTTCGACACTCGTCCGTGTTCGATCTCTTTTCCTTTTATACATGTCCGTATTGATTTTAGACACTTGTCTGTGTTCTTTTGAAACTCGTCCGTGTTCGATCTCTTTTGCTACAATATCCGTCCGTATTGATTTTAGACACTCGTCTTTCTTCTTTTGACACTCGTCTGTGTTCGATCTCTTTTGCTTCAATACCTGTCCTTATTGATTTTAGACACTCGTCTGTATTCTTTTGACACTCGTCCGTGTTCGATCTCTTTTGCTTCAACACACGTCCATATTGATTTTAGACACTCGTCTTTGTTCTTTCGACACTCGTCCGTGTTCGATCTCTCTTGCTTCAATACTCATCCGTATTGATTTTAGACACTCGTCTGTGTTCCTTCGACACTCGTCCGTGTTCGATCTCTTTTTCTTCAATACCCGTCCGTATTAATTTTAGACACTCGTCTATGTTCTTTTGATACTCGTCCGTGTTTGATCTCTTTTGCTTTAATATCCATCCGTATTGATTTTAGACACTCGTCTGTATTCTTTCGACACTCGTCGGTGTTCGATATCTTTTGCTTTAATACTAGTCCGTATTGATTTTAGACACTCGTCTGTGTTCTTTCAACACTCGTCCGTGTTCGATCTCTTTTGCTTCAATTCCCATCCGTATTGATTTTAGACACTCGCCTGTGTTCTTTCATAACTCATCTGTGTTCGATCTCTTTTGCTTCAATACTCGTCCGTTTTGATTTTAGACACTCGTCTTTGTTCTTTCGACACTCGTCCGTGTTCGATCTCTTTTGCTTCAATACCCGTCCGTATTGATTTTAGACACTCGTCTGTGTTCTTTCGACACTCGTCTGTGTTCGATCTCTTTTGCTTCAATTCCCGTCCGCATTGATTTTAGACACTCGTCTGTATTCTTTTGACACTCGTCCGTGTTCGATCTCTTTTGCTTCAATACTCGTCCGTATTTATTTTAGACACTCGTCTTTATTCTTTCGACACTCGTCCGTGTTCGATCTCTTTTGCTTCAATACCTGTCCGTATTGATTTTAGACACTCGCCTGTGTTCTTTCGACACTCATCTGTGTTCGATCTCTTTTGCTTCAATACTCGTCCGTTTTGATTTTAGACACTCGTCTTTGTTCTTTCGACACTCGTCCGTGTTCGATCTCTTTTGCTTCAATACCCGTCCGTATTGATTTTAGACACTCGTCTGTGTTCTTTCGACACTCGTCCGTGTTCGATCTCTCTTGCTTCAATACTCATCCGTATTGATTTTAGACACTCGTCTGTGTTCTTTCGACACTCGTCCGTGTTCGATCTCTTTTTCTTCAATACCCGTCCGTATTAATTTTAGACACTCGTCTATGTTCTTTTGACACTCGTCCGTGTTTGATCTCTTTTGCTTTAATATCCATCCGTATTGATTTTAGACACTCGTCTGTATTCTTTCGACACTCGTCGGTGTTCGATATCTTTTGCTTTAATACTTGTCCGTATTGATTTGAGACACTCGTCTGTGTTCTTTCAACACTCGTCCGTGTTCGATCTCTTTTGCTTCAATACCTGTCCGTATTGATTTTAGACACTCGTCTGTGTTCTTTAAACACTCGGCCATGTTCGATCTCTTTTGCTTCAATTCCCGTCCGTATTGATTTTAGACACTCGTCTGTGTTCTTTCGACACTCATCCGTGTTCAATCTCTTTTTCTTCAATACTCGTCCGTATTTATTTTAGACACTCGTCTTTGTTCTTTCGACACTCGTCCGTGTTCGATCTCTTTCCCTTCGATACCCGTCCGTATTGATTTTAGACACTTGTCTGTGTTCTTTCGAAACTCGTCCGTGTTCGATCTCTTTTGCTACAATATCCGTCCGTATTGATTTTAGACACTCGTCTTTGTTCTTTTAACACTCGTCTGTGTTCGATCTCTTTTGCTTCAATACCTGTCCTTATTGATTTTAGACACTCGTCTGTATTCTTTCGACACTCGTCCGTGTTCGATCTCTTTTGCTTCAATACACGTCCGTATTGATTTTAGACACTCGTCTGTGTTCTTTCGACACTCGTCCGTGTTCGATCTATTTTGCTTCAATACTAGTCTATATTAATTTTAGATACTCGTCTGTGTTCTTTCAACACTCATCTGTGTTGGATCTCTTTTGCTTCAATTCCCATCCGTATTGATTTTAGACACTCGCCTGTGTTCTTTCATAACTCATCTGTGTTCGATCTCTTTTGCTTCAATACTCATCCGTTTTGATTTTAGACACTCGTCTTTGTTCTTTCGACACTCGTCCGTGTTCGATCTCTTTTGCTTCAATACCCGTCCGTATTGATTTTAGACACTCGTCTGTGTTCTTTCGACACTCGTCTGTGTTCGATCTCTTTTGCTTCAATTCCCGTCCGCATTGATTTTAGACACTCGTCTGTATTCTTTTGACACTCGTCCGTGTTCGATCTCTTTTGCTTCAATACTCGTCCGTATTGATTTTAGACACTCGTCTTTATTCTTTCGACACTCGTCCGTGTTCGATCTCTTTTGCTTCAATACCTGTCCGTATTGATTTTAGACACTCGTCTGTGTTCTTTCGACACTCGTCCGTGTTCGATCTCTTTCCCTTCAATATCTGTCCGAATTGATTTTAGACACTCGTCTTTGTTCTTTCGACACTCGTCCGTGTTCGATCTCTTTTGCTTCAATATCCGTCCGTATTAATTTTAGATACTCGTCTGTGTTCTTCTGACACTCGTCCGTGTCCGATCTCTTTTGCTTCAATACTCGTCCGTATTGATTTTAGAAACTCGTCTAAGTTCGTTCGACACTCGTCCTTGTTCGATCTCTGTAGCTTCAATACACGTCCTTATTGATTATAGACACTCGTCTGTGTTCTTTCGACATTCGTTTGTGTTTGATCCCTTTTGCTTCTATACCCGTCTGTATTGATTTTAGACACTCGTCTGTGTTATTTCGACACTCATCCGTGTTCGATCTCTTTTCCTTCAATACTCGTCCGTATTTATTTTAGACACTCGTCTTTGTTCTTTCGACACTCGTCCGTGTTCGATCTCTTTTCCTTTTATACATGTCCGTATTGATTTTAGACACTTGTCTGTGTTCTTTTGAAACTCGTCCGTGTTCGATCTCTTTTGCTACAATATCCGTCCGTATTGATTTTAGACACTCGTCTTTCTTCTTTTGACACTCGTCTGTGTTCGATCTCTTTTGCTTCAATACCTGTCCTTATTGATTTTAGACACTCGTCTGTATTCTTTTGACACTCGTCCGTGTTCGATCTCTTTTGCTTCAACACACGTCCATATTGATTTTAGACACTCGTCTTTGTTCTTTCGACACTCGTCCGTGTTCGATCTCTCTTGCTTCAATACTCATCCGTATTGATTTTAGACACTCGTCTGTGTTCCTTCAACACTCGTCCGTGTTCGATCTCTTTTTCTTCAATACCCGTCCGTATTAATTTTAGACACTCGTCTATGTTCTTTTGATACTCGTCCGTGTTTGATCTCTTTTGCTTTAATATCCATCCGTATTGATTTTAGACACTCGTCTGTATTCTTTCGACACTCGTCGGTGTTCGATATCTTTTGCTTTAATACTAGTCCGTATTGATTTTAGACACTCGTCTGTGTTCTTTCAACACTCGTCCGTGTTCGATCTCTTTTGCTTCAATTCCCATCCGTATTGATTTTAGACACTCGCTTGTGTTCTTTCATAACTCATCTGTGTTCGATCTCTTTTGCTTCAATACTCGTCCGTTTTGATTTTAGACACTCGTCTTTGTTCTTTCGACACTCGTCCGTGTTCGATCTCTTTTGCTTCAATACCCGTCCATATTGATTTTAGACACTCGCTTGTGTTCTTTCGACACTCATCTGTGTTCGATCTCTTTTGCTTCAATACTCGTCCGTTTTGATTTTAGACACTCGTCTTTGTTCTTTCGACACTCGTCCGTGTTCGATCTCTTTTGCTTCAATACCCGTCCGTATTGATTTTAGACACTCGTCTGTGTTCTTTCGACACTCGTCCGTGTTCGATCTCTCTTGCTTCAATACTCATCCGTATTGATTTTAGACACTCGTCTGTGTTCTTTCGACACTCGTCCGTGTTAGATCTCTTTTTCTTCAATACCCGTCCGTATTAATTTTAGACACTCGTCTATGTTCTTTTGACACTCGTCCGTGTTTGATCTCTTTTGCTTTAATATCCATCCGTATTGATTTTAGACACTCGTCTGTATTCTTTCGACACTCGTCGGTGTTCGATATCTTTTGCTTTAATACTAGTCCGTATTGATTTTAGACACTCGTCTGTGTTCTTTCAACACTCGTCCGTGTTCGATCTCTTTTGCTTCAATACCTGTCCGTATTGATTTTAGACACTCGTCTGTGTTCTTTAAACACTCGGCCATGTTCGATCTCTTTTGCTTCAATTCCCGTCCGTATTGATTTTAGACACTCGTCTGTGTTCTTTCGACACTCATCCGTGTTCAATCTCTTTTTCTTCAATACTCGTCCGTATTTATTTTAGACACTCGTCTTTGTTCTTTCGACACTCGTCCGTGTTCGATCTCTTTCCCTTCGATACCCGTCCGTATTGATTTTAGACACTTGTCTGTGTTCTTTCGAAACTCGTCCGTGTTCGATCTCTTTTGCTACAATATCCGTCCGTATTGATTTTAGACACTCGTCTTTGTTCTTTTAACACTCGTCTGTGTTCGATCTCTTTTGCTTCAATACCTGTCCTTATTGATTTTAGACACTCGTCTGTATTCTTTCGACACTCGTCCGTGTTCGATCTCTTTTGCTTCAATACACGTCCGTATTGATTTTAGACACTCGTCTGTGTTCTTTCGACACTCGTCCGTGTTCGATCTATTTTGCTTCAATACTAGTCTATATTAATTTTAGACACTCGTCTGTGTTCTTTCAACACTCGTCCGTGTTCGATCTCTTTTGCTTCAATTCCCATCCGTATTGATTTTAGACACTCGCCTGTGTTCTTTCATAACTCATCTGTGTTCGATCTCTTTTGCTTCAATACTCGTCCGTTTTGATTTTAGACACTCGTCTTTGTTCTTTCGACACTCGTCAGTGTTCGATCTCTTTTGCTTCAATACCCGTCCGTATTGATTTTAGACACTCGTCTGTGTTCTTTCGACACTCGTCTGTGTTCGATCTCTTTTGCTTCAATTCCCGTCCGCATTGATTTTAGACACTCGTCTGTATTCTTTTGACACTCGTCCGTGTTCGATCTCTTTTGCTTCAATACTCGTCCGTATTTATTTTAGACACTCGTCTTTATTCTTTCGACACTCGTCCGTGTTCGATCTCTTTTGCTTCAATACCTGTCCGTATTGATTTTAGACACTCGCCTGTGTTCTTTCGACACTCATCTGTGTTCGATCTCTTTTGCTTCAATACTCGTCCGTTTTGATTTTAGACACTCGTCTTTGTTCTTTCGACACTCGTCCGTGTTCGATCTCTTTTGCTTCAATACCCGTCCGTATTGATTTTAGACACTCGTCTGTGTTCTTTCGACACTCGTCCGTGTTCGATCTCTCTTGCTTCAATACTCATCCGTATTGATTTTAGACACTCGTCTGTGTTCTTTCGACACTCGTCCGTGTTCGATCTCTTTTTCTTCAATACCCGTCCGTATTAATTTTAGACACTCGTCTATGTTCTTTTGACACTCGTCCGTGTTTGATCTCTTTTGCTTTAATATCCATCCGTATTGATTTTAGACACTCGTCTGTATTCTTTCGACACTCGTCGGTGTTCGATATCTTTTGCTTTAATACTAGTCCGTATTGATTTGAGACACTCGTCTGTGTTCTTTCAACACTCGTCCGTGTTCGATCTCTTTTGCTTCAATACCTGTCCGTATTGATTTTAGACACTCGTCTGTGTTCTTTAAACACTCGGCCATGTTCGATCTCTTTTGCTTCAATTCCCGTCCGTATTGATTTTAGACACTCGTCTGTGTTCTTTCGACACTCATCCGTGTTCAATCTCTTTTTCTTCAATACTCGTCCGTATTTATTTTAGACACTCGTCTTCGTTCTTTCGACACTCGTCCGTGTTCGATCTCTTTCCCTTCGATACCCGTCCGTATTGATTTTAGACACTTGTCTGTGTTCTTTCGAAACTCGTCCGTGTTCGATCTCTTTTGCTACAATATCCGTCCGTATTGATTTTAGACACTCGTCTTTGTTCTTTTAACACTCGTCTGTGTTCGATCTCTTTTGCTTCAATACCTGTCCTTATTGATTTTAGACACTCGTCTGTATTCTTTCGACACTCGTCCGTGTTCGATCTCTTTTGCTTCAATACACGTCCGTATTGATTTTAGACACTCGTCTGTGTTCTTTCGACACTCGTCCGTGTTCGATCTATTTTGCTTCAATACTAGTCTATATTAATTTTAGATACTCGTCTGTGTTCTTTCAACACTCATCCGTGTTGGATCTCTTTTGCTTCAATTCCCATCCGTATTGATTTTAGACACTCGCCTGTGTTCTTTCATAACTCATCTGTGTTCGATCTCTTTTGCTTCAATACTCATCCGTTTTGATTTTAGACACTCGTCTTTGTTCTTTCGACACTCGTCCGTGTTCGATCTCTTTTGCTTCAATACCCGTCCGTATTGATTTTAGACACTCGTCTGTGTTCTTTCGACACTCGTCTGTGTTCGATCTCTTTTGCTTCAATTCCCGTCCGCATTGATTTTAGACACTCGTCTGTATTCTTTTGACACTCGTCCGTGTTCGATCTCTTTTGCTTCAATACTCGTCCGTATTTATTTTAGACACTCGTCTTTATTCTTTCGACACTCGTCCGTGTTCGATCTCTTTTGCTTCAATACCTGTCCGTATTGATTTTAGACACTCGTCTGTGTTCTTTCGACACTCGTCCGTGTTCGATCTCTTTCCCTTCAATATCTGTCCGAATTGATTTTAGACACTCGTCTTTGTTCTTTCGACACTCGTCCGTGTTCGATCTCTTTTGCTTCAATATCCGTCCGTATTAATTTTAGATACTCGTCTGTGTTCTTCTGACACTCGTCCGTGTCCGATCTCTTTTGCTTCAATACTCGTCCGTATTGATTTTAGAAACTCGTCTAAGTTCGTTCGACACTCGTCCTTGTTCGATCTCTGTAGCTTCAATACACGTCCTTATTGATTATAGACACTCGTCTGTGTTCTTTCGACATTCGTTTGTGTTTGATCCCTTTTGCTTCTATACCCGTCTGTATTGATTTTAGACACTCGTCTGTGTTATTTCGACACTCATCCGTGTTCGATCTCTTTTCCTTCAATACTCGTCCGTATTTATTTTAGACACTCGTCTTTGTTCTTTCGACACTCGTCCGTGTTCGATCTCTTTTCCTTTTATACATGTCCGTATTGATTTTAGACACTTGTCTGTGTTCTTTTGAAACTCGTCCGTGTTTGATCTCTTTTGCTACAATATCCGTCCGTATTGATTTTAGACACTCGTCTTTCTTCTTTTGACACTCGTCTGTGTTCGATCTCTTTTGCTTCAATACCTGTCCTTATTGATTTTAGACACTCGTCTGTATTCTTTTGACACTCGTCCGTGTTCGATCTCATTTGCTTCAACACACGTCCATATTGATTTTAGACACTTGTCTTTGTTTCTTCGACACTCGTCCGTGTTCGATCTCTCTTGCTTCAATACTCATCCGTATTGATTTTAGACACTCGTCTGTGTTCCTTCGACACTCGTCCGTGTTCGATCTCTTTTTCTTCAATACCCGTCCGTATTAATTTTAGACACTCGTCTATGTTCTTTTGATACTCGTCCGTGTTTGATCTCTTTTGCTTTAATATCCATCCGTATTGATTTTAGACACTCGTCTGTATTCTTTCGACACTCGTCGGTGTTCGATATCTTTTGCTTTAATACTAGTCCGTATTGATTTTAGACACTCGTCTGTGTTCTTTCAACACTCGTCCGTGTTCGATCTCTTTTGCTTCAATTCCCATCCGTATTGATTTTAGACACTCGCTTGTGTTCTTTCATAACTCATCTGTGTTCGATCTCTTTTGCTTCAATACTCGTCCGTTTTGATTTTAGACACTCGTCTTTGTTCTTTCGACACTCGTCCGTGTTCGATCTCTTTTGCTTCAATACCCGTCCGTATTGATTTTAGACACTCGCCTGTGTTCTTTCGACACTCATCTGTGTTCGATCTCTTTTGCTTCAATACTCGTCCGTTTTGATTTTAGACACTCGTCTTTGTTCTTTCGACACTCGTGCGTGTTCGATCTCTTTTGCTTCAATACCCGTCCGTATTGATTTTAGACACTCGTCTGTGTTCTTTCGACACTCGTCCGTGTTCGATCTCTCTTGCTTCAATACTCATCCGTATTGATTTTAGACACTCGTCTGTGTTCTTTCGACACTCGTCCGTGTTCGATCTCTTTTTCTTCAATACCCGTCCGTATTAATTTTAGACACTCGTCTATGTTCTTTTGACACTCGTCCGTGTTTGATCTCTTTTGCTTTAATATCCATCCGTATTGATTTTAGACACTCGTCTGTATTCTTTCGACACTCGTCGGTGTTCGATATCTTTTGCTTTAATACTAGTCCGTATTGATTTTAGACACTCGTCTGTGTTCTTTCAACACTCGTCCGTGTTCGATCTCTTTTGCTTCAATACCTGTCCGTATTGATTTTAGACACTCGTCTGTGTTCTTTAAACACTCGGCCATGTTCGATCTCTTTTGCTTCAATTCCCGTCCGTATTGATTTTAGACACTCGTCTGTGTTCTTTCGACACTCATCCGTGTTCAATCTCTTTTTCTTCAATACTCGTCCGTATTTATTTTAGACACTCGTCTTTGTTCTTTCGACACTCGTCCGTGTTCGATCTCTTTCCCTTCGATACCCGTCCGTATTGATTTTAGACACTTGTCTGTGTTCTTTCGAAACTCGTCCGTGTTCGATCTCTTTTGCTACAATATCCGTCCGTATTGATTTTAGACACTCGTCTTTGTTCTTTTAACACTCGTCTGTGTTCGATCTCTTTTGCTTCAATACCTGTCCTTATTGATTTTAGACACTCGTCTGTATTCTTTCGACACTCGTCCGTGTTCGATCTCTTTTGCTTCAATACACGTCCGTATTGATTTTAGACACTCGTCTGTGTTCTTTCGACACTCGTCCGTGTTCGATCTATTTTGCTTCAATACTAGTCTATATTAATTTTAGATACTCGTCTGTGTTCTTTCAACACTCATCCGTGTTGGATCTCTTTTGCTTCAATTCCCATCCGTATTGATTTTAGACACTCGCCTGTGTTCTTTCATAACTCATCTGTGTTCGATCTCTTTTGCTTCAATACTCATCCGTTTTGATTTTAGACACTCGTCTTTGTTCTTTCGACACTCGTCCGTGTTCGATCTCTTTTGCTTCAATACCCGTCCGTATTGATTTTAGACACTCGTCTGTGTTCTTTCGACACTCGTCTGTGTTCGATCTCTTTTGCTTCAATTCCCGTCCGCATTGATTTTAGACACTCGTCTGTATTCTTTTGACACTCGTCCGTGTTCGATCTCTTTTGCTTCAATACTCGTCCGTATTTATTTTAGACACTCGTCTTTATTCTTTCGACACTCGTCCGTGTTCGATCTCTTTTGCTTCAATACCTGTCCGTATTGATTTTAGACACTCGTCTGTGTTCTTTCGACACTCGTCCGTGTTCGATCTCTTTCCCTTCAATATCTGTCCGAATTGATTTTAGACACTCGTCTTTGTTCTTTCGACACTCGTCCGTGTTCGATCTCTTTTGCTTCAATATCCGTCCGTATTAATTTTAGATACTCGTCTGTGTTCTTCTGACACTCGTCCGTGTCCGATCTCTTTTGCTTCAATACTCGTCCGTATTGATTTTAGAAACTCGTCTAAGTTCGTTCGACACTCGTCCTTGTTCGATCTCTGTAGCTTCAATACACGTCCTTATTGATTATAGACACTCGTCTGTGTTCTTTCGACATTCGTTTGTGTTTGATCCCTTTTGCTTCTATACCCGTCTGTATTGATTTTAGACACTCGTCTGTGTTATTTCGACACTCATCCGTGTTCGATCTCTTTTCCTTCAATACTCGTCCGTATTTATTTTAGACACTCGTCTTTGTTCTTTCGACACTCGTCCGTGTTCGATCTCTTTTCCTTTTATACATGTCCGTATTGATTTTAGACACTTGTCTGTGTTCTTTTGAAACTCGTCTGTGTTCGATCTCTTTTGCTACAATATCCGTCCGTATTGATTTTAGACACTCGTCTTTCTTCTTTTGACACTCGTCTGTGTTCGATCTCTTTTGCTTCAATACCTGTCCTTATTGATTTTAGACACTCGTCTATATTCTTTTGACACTCGTCCGTGTTCGATCTCTTTTGCTTCAACACACGTCCATATTGATTTTAGACACTCGTCTTTGTTCTTTCGACACTCGTCCGTGTTCGATCTCTCTTGCTTCAATACTCATCCGTATTGATTTTAGACACTCGTCTGTGTTCCTTCGACACTCGTCCGTGTTCGATCTCTTTTTCTTCAATACCCGTCCGTATTAATTTTAGACACTCGTCTATGTTCTTTTGATACTCGTCCGTGTTTGATCTCTTTTGCTTTAATATCCATCCGTATTGATTTTAGACACTCGTCTGTATTCTTTCGACACTCGTCGGTGTTCGATATCTTTTGCTTTAATACTAGTCCGTATTGATTTTAGACACTCGTCTGTGTTCTTTCAACACTCGTCCGTGTTCGATCTCTTTTGCTTCAATTCCCATCCGTATTGATTTTAGACACTCGCTTGTGTTCTTTCATAACTCATCTGTGTTCGATCTCTTTTGCTTCAATACTCGTCCGTTTTGATTTTAGACACTCGTCTTTGTTCTTTCGACACTCGTCCGTGTTCGATCTCTTTTGCTTCAATACCCGTCCGTATTGATTTTAGACACTCGCCTGTGTTCTTTCGACACTCATCTGTGTTCGATCTCTTTTGCTTCAATACTCGTCCGTTTTGATTTTAGACACTCGTCTTTGTTCTTTCGACACTCGTCCGTGTTCGATCTCTTTTGCTTCAATACCCGTCCGTATTGATTTTAGACACTCGTCTGTGTTCTTTCGACACTCGTCCGTGTTCGATCTCTCTTGCTTCAATACTCATCCGTATTGATTTTAGACACTCGTCTGTGTTCTTTCGACACTCGTCCGTGTTCGATCTCTTTTTCTTCAATACCCGTCCGTATTAATTTTAGACACTCGTCTATGTTCTTTTGACACTCGTCCGTGTTTGATCTCTTTTGCTTTAATATCCATCCGTATTGATTTTAGACACTCGTCTGTATTCTTTCGACACTCGTCGGTGTTCGATATCTTTTGCTTTAATACTAGTCCGTATTGATTTTAGACACTCGTCTGTGTTCTTTCAACACTCGTCCGTGTTCGATCTCTTTTGCTTCAATACCTGTCCGTATTGATTTTAGACACTCGTCTGTGTTCTTTAAACACTCGGCCATGTTCGATCTCTTTTGCTTCAATTCCCGTCCGTATTGATTTTAGACACTCGTCTGTGTTCTTTCGACACTCATCCGTGTTCAATCTCTTTTTCTTCAATACTCGTCCGTATTTATTTTAGACACTCGTCTTTGTTCTTTCGACACTCGTCCGTGTTCGATCTCTTTCCCTTCGATACCCGTCCGTATTGATTTTAGACACTTGTCTGTGTTCTTTCGAAACTCGTCCGTGTTCGATCTCTTTTGCTACAATATCCGTCCGTATTGATTTTAGACACTCATCTTT
Source organism: Lathyrus tuberosus (assembly GCA_022829125.1). Taxonomy (NCBI): domain Eukaryota; kingdom Viridiplantae; phylum Streptophyta; class Magnoliopsida; order Fabales; family Fabaceae; genus Lathyrus; species Lathyrus tuberosus. Next base: position 14,323,484 of record JALAZF010000038.1, read on the forward strand.
GTTCTTTTAACACTCGTCTGTGTTCGATCTCTTTTGCTTCAATACCTGTCCTTATTGATTTTAGACACTCGTCTGTATTCTTTCGACACTCGTCCGTGTTCGATCTCTTTTGCTTCAATACACGTCCGTATTGATTTTAGACACTCGTCTGTGTTCTTTCGACACTCGTCCGTGTTCGATCTATTTTGCTTCAATACTAGTCTATATTAATTTTAGATACTCGTCTGTGTTCTTTCAACACTCATCCGTGTTGGATCTCTTTTGCTTCAATTCCCATCCGTATTGATTTTAGACACTCGCCTGTGTTCTTTCATAACTCATCTGTGTTCGATCTCTTTTGCTTCAATACTCATCCGTTTTGATTTTAGACACTCGTCTTTGTTCTTTCGACACTCGTCCGTGTTCGATCTCTTTTGCTTCAATACCCGTCCGTATTGATTTTAGACACTCGTCTGTGTTCTTTCGACACTCGTCTGTGTTCGATCTCTTTTGCTTCAATTCCCGTCCGCATTGATTTTAGACACTCGTCTGTATTCTTTTGACACTCGTCCGTGTTCGATCTCTTTTGCTTCAATACTCGTCCGTATTTATTTTAGACACTCGTCTTTATTCTTTCGACACTCGTCCGTGTTCGATCTCTTTTGCTTCAATACCTGTCCGTATTGATTTTAGACACTCGTCTGTGTTCTTTCGACACTCGTCCGTGTTCGATCTCTTTCCCTTCAATATCTGTCCGAATTGATTTTAGACACTCGTCTTTGTTCTTTCGACACTCGTCCGTGTTCGATCTCTTTTGCTTCAATATCCGTCCGTATTAATTTTAGATACTCGTCTGTGTTCTTCTGACACTCGTCCGTGTCCGATCTCTTTTGCTTCAATACTCGTCCGTATTGATTTTAGAAACTCGTCTAAGTTCGTTCGACACTCGTCCTTGTTCGATCTCTGTAGCTTCAATACACGTCCTTATTGATTATAGACACTCGTCTGTGTTCTTTCGACATTCGTTTGTGTTTGATCCCTTTTGCTTCTATACCCGTCTGTATTGATTTTAGACACTCGTCTGTGTTATTTCGACACTCATCCGTGTTCGATCTCTTTTCCTTCAATACTCGTCCGTATTTATTTTAGACACTCGTCTTTGTTCTTTCGACACTCGTCCGTGTTCGATCTCTTTTCCTTTTATACATGTCCGTATTGATTTTAGACACTTGTCTGTGTTCTTTTGAAACTCGTCCGTGTTCGATCTCTTTTTCTACAATATCCGTCCGTATTGATTTTAGACACTCGTCTTTCTTCTTTTGACACTCGTCTGTGTTCGATCTCTTTTGCTTCAATACCTGTCCTTATTGATTTTAGACACTCGTCTGTATTCTTTTGACACTCGTCCGTGTTCGATCTCTTTTGCTTCAACACACGTCCATATTGATTTTAGACACTAGTCTTTGTTCTTTCGACACTCGTCCGTGTTCGATCTCTCTTGCTTCAATACTCATCCGTATTGATTTTAGACACTCGTCTGTGTTCCTTCGACACTCGTCCGTGTTCGATCTCTTTTTCTTCAATACCCGTCCGTATTAATTTTAGACACTCGTCTATGTTCTTTTGACACTCGTCCGTGTTTGATCTCTTTTGCTTTAATATCCATCCGTATTGATTTTAGACACTCGTCTGTATTCTTTCGACACTCGTCGGTGTTCGATATCTTTTGCTTTAATACTAGTCCGTATTGATTTTAGACACTCGTCTGTGTTCTTTCAACACTCGTCCGTGTTCGATCTCTTTTGCTTCAATACCTGTCCGTATTGATTTTAGACACTCGTCTGTGTTCTTTAATCACTCGGCCATGTTCAATCTCTTTTGCTTCAATTCCCGTCCGTATTGATTTTAGACACTCGTCTGTGTTCTTTCGACACTCATCCGTGTTCAATCTCTTTTTCTTCAATACTCGTTCGTATTTATTTTAGACACTCGTCTTTGTTCTTTCGACACTCGTCCGTGTTCGATCTCTTTCCCTTCGATACCCGTCCGTATTGATTTTAGACACTTGTCTGTGTTCTTTCGAAACTCGTCCGTGTTCGATCTCTTTTGCTACAATATCCGTCCGTGTTGATTTTAGACACTCGTCTTTGTTCTTTTAACATTCGTCTGTGTTCGATCTCTTTTGCTTCAATACCTGTCCTTATTGATTTTAGACCCTCATCTGTATTCTTTCGACACTCGTCCGTGTTCGATCTCTTTTGCTTCAATACACGTCCGTATTGATTTTAGACACTCGTCTGTGTTCTTTCGACACTCGTCTGTGTTCGATCTCTTTTGCTTCAATTCCCGTCCGCATTGATTTTAGACACTCGTCTGTATTCTTTTGACACTCGTCCGTGTTCGATCTCTTTTGCTTCAATACTCGTCCGTATTTATTTTAGACACTCGTCTTTGTTCTTTCGACACTCGTCCGTGTTCGATCTCTTTTCCTTCGATACCCGTCCGTATTGATTTTAGACACTTGTCTGTGTTCTTTCGAAACTCGTCCGTGTTCGATCTATTTTGCAACAATATCCGTCCGTATTGATTTTAGACACTCGTCTTTGTCCTTTTGACACTCGTCTGTGTTCGATCTCTTTTGCTTCAATACCTGTCCTTATTGATTTTAGACACTCGTCTGTATTCTTTTGACACTCGTCCGTGTTCGATCTCTTTTCCTTCGATACCCGTCCGTATTGATTTTAGACACTTGTCTGTGTTCTTTCGAAACTCGTCCGTGTTCGATCTCTTTTGCGACAATATCCGTCCGTATTGATTTTAGACACTCGTCTTTGTTCTTTTGACACTCGTCTGTGTTCGATCTCTTTTTCTTCAATACCTGTCGTTATTGATTTTAGACACTCGTCTGTATTCTTTCGACACTCGTCCGTGTTCGATCTCTTTTGCTTCAATACACGTCCGTATTGATTTTAGACACTCGTCTGTGTTCTTTCGACACTCGTCCGTGTTCGATCTATTTTGCTTCAATACTAGTCTATATTAATTTTAGATACTCGTCTGTGTTCTTTCAACACTCATCCGTGTTGGATCTCTTTTGCTTCAATTCCCATCCGTATTGATTTTAGACACTCGCCTGTGTTCTTTCGACACTCATCTGTGTTCGATCTCTTTTACTTCAATACTCGTCCGTTTTGATTTTAGACACTCGTCTGTGTTCTTTCGACACTCGTCTGTGTTCGATCTCTTTTGCTTCAATTCCCGTCTGCATTGATTTTAGACACTCGTCTGTATTCTTTTGACACTCGTCCGTGTTGGATCTCTTTTGCTTCAATACTCGTCCGTATTTATTTTAGACACTCGTCTTTGTTCTTTCGACACTCGTCCGTGTTCGATCTCTTTTCCTTCGATACCCGTCCGTATTGATTTTAGACACTTGTCTGTGTTCTTTCGAAACTCGTCCGTGTTCGATCTCTTTTGCAACAATATCCGTCCGTATTGATTTTAGACACTCGTCTTTGTTCTTTTGACACTCGTCTGTGTTCGATCTCTTTTGCTTCAATACCTGTCCTTATTGATTTTAGACACTCGTCTGTATTCTTTTGACACTCGTCCGTGTTCGATCTCTTTTCCTTCGATACCCGTCTGTATTGATTTTAGACACTTGTCTGTGTTCTTTCGAAACTCGTCCGTGTTCGATCTCTTTTGCGACAATATCCGTCCGTATTGATTTTAGACACTCGTCTTTGTTCTTTTGACACTCGTCTGTGTTCGATCTCTTTTGCTTCAATACCTGTCGTTATTGATTTTAGACACTCGTCTGTATTCTTTCGACACTCGTCCGTGTTCGATCTCTTTTGCTTCAATACACGTCCGTATTGATTTTAGACACTCGTCTGTGTTCTTTCGACACTCGTCCGTGTTCGATCTATTTTGCTTCAATACAAGTCTGTATTAATTTTAGACACTCGTCTGTGTTCTTTCAACACTCATCCGTGTTCGATCTCTTTTGCTTCAATTCCCATCCGTATTGATTTTAGACACTCGCCTGTGTTCTTTCGACACTCATCTGTGTTCGATCTCTTTTGCTTCAATACTCGTCCGTTTTGATTTTAGACACTCGTCTTTGTTCTTTCGACACTCGTCCGTGTTCGATCTCTTTTGCTTCAATACCCGTCCGTATTGATTTTAGACACTCGTCTGTGTTCTTTAATCACTCGGCCATGTTCAATCTCTTTTGCTTCAATTCCCGTCCGTATTGATTTTAGACACTCGTCTGTGTTCTTTCGACACTCATCCGTGTTCAATCTCTTTTTCTTCAATACTCGTCCGTATTTATTTTAGACACTCGTCTTTGTTCTTTCGACACTCGTCCGTGTTCGATCTCTTTCCCTTCGATACCCGTCCGTATTGATTTTAGACACTTGTCTGTGTTCTTTCGAAACTCGTCCGTGTTCGATCTCTTTTGCTACAATATCCGTCCGTATTGATTTTAGACACTCGTCTTTGTTCTTTTAACATTCGTCTGTGTTCGATCTCTTTTGCTTCAATACCTGTCCTTATTGATTTTAGACACTCATCTGTATTCTTTCGACACTCGTCCGTGTTCGATCTCTTTTGCTTCAATACACGTCCGTATTGATTTTAGACACTCGTCTGTGTTCTTTCGACACTCGTCTGTGTTCGATCTCTTTTGCTTCAATTCCCGTCCGCATTGATTTTAGACACTCGTCTGTATTCTTTTGACACTCGTCCGTGTTCGATCTCTTTTGCTTCAATACTCGTCCGTATTTATTTTAGACACTCGTCTTTGTTCTTTCGACACTCGTCCGTGTTCGATCTCTTTTCCTTCGATACCCGTCCGTATTGATTTTAGACACTTGTCTGTGTTCTTTCGAAACTCGTCCGTGTTCGATCTATTTTGCAACAATATCCGTCCGTATTGATTTTAGACACTCGTCTTTGTCCTTTTGACACTCGTCTGTGTTCGATCTCTTTTGCTTCAATACCTGTCCTTATTGATTTTAGACACTCGTCTGTATTCTTTTGACACTCGTCCGTGTTCGATCTCTTTTCCTTCGATACCCGTCCGTATTGATTTTAGACACTTGTCTGTGTTCTTTCGAAACTCGTCCGTGTTCGATCTCTTTTGCGACAATATCCGTCCGTATTGATTTTAGACACTCGTCTTTGTTCTTTTGACACTCGTCTGTGTTCGATATCTTTTGCTTCAATACCTGTCGTTATTGATTTTAGACACTCGTCTGTATTCTTTCGACACTCGTCCGTGTTCGATCTCTTTTGCTTCAATACACGTCCGTATTGATTTTAGACACTCGTCTGTGTTCTTTCGACACTCGTTCGTGTTCGATCTATTTTGCTTCAATACTAGTCTATATTAATTTTAGATACTCGTCTGTGTTCTTTCAACACTCATCCGTGTTGGATCTCTTTTGCTTCAATTCCCATCCGTATTGATTTTAGACACTCGCCTGTGTTCTTTCGACACTCATCTGTGTTCGATCTCTTTTGCTTCAATACTCGTCCGTTTTGATTTTAGACACTCGTCTGTGTTCTTTCGACACTCGTCTGTGTTCGATCTCTTTTGCTTCAATTCCCGTCCGCATTGATTTTAGACACTCGTCTGTATTCTTTTGACACTCGTCCGTGTTGGATCTCTTTTGCTTCAATACTCGTCCGTATTTATTTTAGACACTCGTCTTTGTTCTTTCGACACTCGTCCGTGTTCGATCTCTTTTCCTTCGATACCCGTCCGTATTGATTTTAGACACTTGTCTGTGTTCTTTCGAAACTCGTCCGTGTTCGATCTCTTTTGCAACAATATCCGTCCGTATTGATTTTAGACACTCGTCTTTGTTCTTTTGACACTCGTCTGTGTTCGATCTCTTTTGCTTCAATACCTGTCCTTATTGATTTTAGACACTCGTCTGTATTCTTTTGACACTCGTCCGTGTTCGATCTCTTTTCCTTCGATACCCGTCCGTATTGATTTTAGACACTTGTCTGTGTTCTTTCGAAACTCGTCCGTGTTCGATCTCTTTTGCGACAATATCCGTCCGTATTGATTTTAGACACTCGTCTTTGTTCTTTTGACACTCGTCTGTGTTCGATCTCTTTTGCTTCAATACCTGTCGTTATTGATTTTAGACACTCGTCTGTATTCTTTCGACACTCGTCCGTGTTCGATCTCTTTTGCTTCAATACACGTCCGTATTGATTTTAGACACTCGTCTGTGTTCTTTCGACACTCGTCCGTGTTCGATCTATTTTGCTTCAATACTAGTCTATATTAATTTTAGATACTCGTCTGTGTTCTTTCAACACTCATCCGTGTTGGATCTCTTTTGCTTCAATTCCCATCCGTATTGATTTTAGACACTCGCCTGTGTTCTTTCGACACTCATCTGTGTTCGATCTCTTTTGCTTCAATACTCGTCCGTTTTGATTTTAGACACTCGTCTGTGTTATTTCGACACTCGTCTGTGTTCGATCTCTTTTGCTTCAATTCCCGTCCGCATTGATTTTAGACACTCGTCTGTATTCTTTTGACACTCGTCCGTGTTGGATCTCTTTTGCTTCAATACTCGTCCGTATTTATTTTAGACACTCGTCTTTGTTCTTTCGACACTCGTCCGTGTTCGATCTCTTTTCCTTCGATACCCGTCCGTATTGATTTTAGACACTTGTCTGTGTTCTTTCGAAACTCGTCCGTGTTCGATCTCTTTTGCAACAATATCCGTCCGTATTGATTTTAGACACTCGTCTTTGTTCTTTTGACACTCGTCTGTGTTCGATCTCTTTTGCTTCAATACCTGTCCTTATTGATTTTAGACACTCGTCTGTATTCTTTTGACACTCGTCCGTGTTCGATCTCTTTTCCTTCGATACCCGTCCGTATTGATTTTAGACACTTGTCTGTGTTCTTTCGAAACTCGTCCATGTTCGATCTCTTTTGCGACAATATCCGTCCGTATTGATTTTAGACACTCGTCTTTGTTCTTTTGACACTCGTCTGTGTTCGATCTCTTTTGCTTCAATACCTGTCGTTATTGATTTTAGACACTCGTCTGTATTCTTTCGACACTCGTCCGTGTTCGATCTCTTTTGCTTCAATACACGTCCGTATTGATTTTAGACACTCGTCTGTGTTCTTTCGACACTCGTCCGTGTTCGATCTATTTTGCTTCAATACAAGTCTGTATTAATTTTAGACACTCGTCTGTGTTCTTTCAACACTCATCCGTGTTCGATCTCTTTTGCTTCAATTCCCATCCGTATTGATTTTAGACACTCGCCTGTGTTCTTTCGACACTCATCTGTGTTCGATCTCTTTTGCTTCAATACTCGTCCGTTTTGATTTTAGACACTCGTCTTTGTTCTTTCGACACTCGTCCGTGTTCGATCTCTTTTGCTTCAATACCCGTCCGTATTGATTTTAGACACTCGTCTGTGTTCTTTAATCACTCGGCCATGTTCAATCTCTTTTGCTTCAATTCCCGTCCGTATTGATTTTAGACACTCGTCTGTGTTCTTTCGACACTCATCCGTGTTCAATCTCTTTTTCTTCAATACTCGTCCGTATTTATTTTAGACACTCGTCTTTGTTCTTTCGACACTCGTCCGTGTTCGATCTCTTTCCCTTCGATACCCGTCCGTATTGATTTTAGACACTTGTCTGTGTTCTTTCGAAACTCGTCCGTGTTCGATCTCTTTTGCTACAATATCCGTCCGTATTGATTTTAGACACTCGTCTTTGTTCTTTTAACATTCGTCTGTGTTCGATCTCTTTTGCTTCAATACCTGTCCTTATTGATTTTAGACACTCATCTGTATTCTTTCGACACTCGTCCGTGTTCGATCTCTTTTGCTTCAATACACGTCCGTATTGATTTTAGACACTCGTCTGTGTTCTTTCGACACTCGTCTGTGTTCGATCTCTTTTGCTTCAATTCCCGTCCGCATTGATTTTAGACACTCGTCTGTATTCTTTTGACACTCGTCCGTGTTCGATCTCTTTTGCTTCAATACCTGTCGTTATTGATTTTAGACACTCGTCTGTATTCTTTCGACACTCGTCCGTGTTCGATCTCTTTTGCTTCAATACACGTCCGTATTGATTTTAGACACTCGTCTGTGTTCTTTCGACACTCGTCCGTGTTCGATCTATTTTGCTTCAATACAAGTCTGTATTAATTTTAGACACTCGTCTGTGTTCTTTCAACACTCATCCGTGTTCGATCTCTTTTGCTTCAATTCCCATCCGTATTGATTTTAGACACTCGCCTGTGTTCTTTCGACACTCATCTGTGTTCGATCTCTTTTGCTTCAATACTCGTCCGTTTTGATTTTAGACACTCGTCTTTGTTCTTTCGACACTCGTCCGTGTTCGATCTCTTTTGCTTCAATACCCGTCCGTATTGATTTTAGACACTCGTCTGTGTTCTTTAATCACTCGGCCATGTTCAATCTCTTTTGCTTCAATTCCCGTCCGTATTGATTTTAGACACTCGTCTGTGTTCTTTTGACACTCGTCCGTGTTCGATCTCTTTTGCTTCAATACTCGTCCGTATTTATTTTAGACACTCGTCTTTGTTCTTTCGACACTCGTCCGTGTTCGATCTCTTTTCCTTCGATACCCGTCCGTATTGATTTTAGACACTTGTCTGTGTTCTTTCGAAACTCGTCCGTGTTCGATCTATTTTGCAACAATATCCGTCCGTATTGATTTTAGACACTCGTCTTTGTCCTTTTGACACTCGTCTGTGTTCGATCTCTTTTGCTTCAATACCTGTCCTTATTGATTTTAGACACTCGTCTGTATTCTTTTGACACTCGTCCGTGTTCGATCTCTTTTCCTTCGATACCCGTCCGTATTGGTTTTAGACACTTGTCTGTGTTCTTTCGAAACTCGTCCGTGTTCGATCTCTTTTGCGACAATATCCGTCCGTATTGATTTTAGACACTCGTCTTTGTTCTTTTGACACTCGTCTGTGTTCGATCTCTTTTGCTTCAATACCTGTCGTTATTGATTTTAGACACTCGTCTGTATTCTTTCGACACTCGTCCGTGTTCGATCTCTTTTGCTTCAATACACGTCCGTATTGATTTTAGACACTCGTCTGTGTTCTTTCGACACTCGTCCGTGTTCGATCTATTTTGCTTCAATACTAGTCTATATTAATTTTAGATACTCGTCTGTGTTCTTTCAACACTCATCCGTGTTGGATCTCTTTTGCTTCAATTCCCATCCGTATTGATTTTAGACACTCGCCTGTGTTCTTTCAACACTCATCTGTGTTCGATCTCTTTTGCTTCAATACTCGTCCGTTTTGATTTTAGACACTCGTCTGTGTTCTTTCGACACTCGTCTGTGTTCGATCTCTTTTGCTTCAATTCCCGTCCGCATTGATTTTAGACACTCGTCTGTATTCTTTTGACACTCGTCCGTGTTGGATCTCTTTTGCTTCAATACTCGTCCGTATTTATTTTAGACACTCGTCTTTGTTCTTTCGACACTCGTCCGTGTTCGATCTCTTTTCCTTCGATACCCGTCCGTATTGATTTTAGACACTTGTCTGTGTTCTTTCGAAACTCGTCCGTGTTCGATCTCTTTTGCAACAATATCCGTCCGTATTGATTTTAGACACTTGTCTTTGTTCTTTTGACACTCGTCTGTGTTCGATCTCTTTTGCTTCAATACCTGTCCTTATTGATTTTAGACACTCGTCTGTATTCTTTTGACACTCGTCCGTGTTCGATCTCTTTTCCTTCGATACCCGTCCGTATTGATTTTAGACACTTGTCTGTGTTCTTTCGAAACTCGTCCGTGTTCGATCTCTTTTGCGACAATATCCGTCCGTATTGATTTTAGACACTCGTCTTTGTTCTTTTGACACTCGTCTGTGTTCGATCTCTTTTGCTTCAATACCTGTCGTTATTGATTTTAGACACTCGTCTGTATTCTTTCGACACTCGTCCGTGTTCGATCTCTTTTGCTTCAATACACGTCCGTATTGATTTTAGACACTCGTCTGTGTTCTTTCGACACTCGTCCGTGTTCGATCTATTTTGCTTCAATACAAGTCTGTATTAATTTTAGACACTCGTCTGTGTTCTTTCAACACTCATCCGTGTTCGATCTCTTTTGCTTCAATTCCCATCCGTATTGATTTTAGACACTCGCCTGTGTTCTTTCGACACTCATCTGTGTTCGATCTCTTTTGCTTCAATACTCGTCCGTTTTGATTTTAGACACTCGTCTTTGTTCTTTCGACACTCGTCCGTGTTCGATCTCTTTTGCTTCAATACCCGTCCGTATTGATTTTAGACACTCGTCTGTGTTCTTTCGACACTCGTCCGTGTTCGATCTCTTTTGCTTCAATTCCCATCCGTATTGATTTTAGACACTCGCCTGTGTTCTTTCGACACTCATCTGTGTTCGATCTCTTTTGCTTCAATACTCGTCCGTTTTGATTTTAGACACTCGTCTTTGTTCTTTCGACACTCGTCCGTGTTCGATCTCTTTTGCTTCAATACCCGTCCGTATTGATTTTAGACACTCGTCTGTATTCTTTCGACACTCGTCGGTGTTCGATATCTTTTGCTTTAATACTAGTCCGTATTGATTTTAGACACTAGTCTGTGTTCTTTCAACACTCGTCCGTGTTCGATCTCTTTTGCTTCAATACCTGTCCGTATTGATTTTAGACACTCGTCTGTGTTCTTTAAACACTCGGCCATGTTCGATCTCTTTTGCTTCAATTCCCGTCCGTATTGATTTTAGACACTCGTCTGTGTTCTTTCGACACTCATCCGTGTTCAATCTCTTTTTCTTCAATACTCGTCCGTATTTATTTTAGACACTCGTCTTTGTTCTTTCGACACTCGTCCGTGTTCGATCTCTTTCCCTTCGATACCCGTCCGTATTGATTTAAGACACTTGTCTGTGTTCTTTCAAAACTCGTCCGTGTTCGATCTCTTTTGCTACAATATCCGTCCGTATTGATTTTAGATACTCGTCTTTGTTCTTTTAACACTCGTCTGTGTTCGATCTCTTTTGCTTCAATACCTGTCCTTATTGATATTAGACACTCGTCTGTATTCTTTCGACACTCGTCCGTGTTCGATCTCTTTTGCTTCAATACACGTCCGTATTGATTTTAGACACTCGTCTGTGTTCTTTCGACACTCGTCCGTGTTCGATCTATTTTGCTTCAATACTAGTCTATATTAATTTTAGATACTCGTCTGTGTTCTTTCAACACTCATCCGTGTTGGATCTCTTTTGCTTCAATTCCCATCCGTATAGATTTTAGACACTCGCCTGTGTTCTTTCATAACTCATCTGTGTTCGATCTCTTTTGCTTCAATACTCGTCCGTTTTGATTTTAGACACTCGTCTTTGTTCTTTCGACACTCGTCCGTGTTCGATCTCTTTTGCTTCAATACCCGTCCGTATTGATTTTAGACACTCGTCTGTGTTCTTTCGACACTCGTCTGTGTTCGATCTCTTTTGCTTCAATTCCCGTCCGCATTGATTTTAGACACTCGTCTGTATTCTTTTGACACTCGTCCGTGTTCGATCTCTTTTGATTCAATACTCGTCCGTATTTATTTTAGAGACTCGTCTTTATTCTTTCGACACTCGTCCGTGTTCGATCTCTTTTGCTTCAATACCTGTCCGTATTGATTTTAGACACTCGTCTGTGTTCTTTCGACACTCGTCCGTGTTCGATCTCTTTTGCTTCAATATCTGTCCGAATTGATTTTAGACACTCGTCTTTGTTCTTTCGACACTCGTCCGTGTTCGATCTCTTTTGCTTCAATATCCGTCCGTATTAATTTTAGATACTCGTCTGTGTTCTTCTGACACTCGTCCGTGTCCGATCTCTTTTGCTTCAATACTCGTCCGTATTGATTTTAGAAACTCGTCTAAGTTCGTTCGACACTCGTCCATGTTCGATCTCTGTAGCTTCAATACACGTCCTTATTGATTATAGACACTCGTCTGTGTTCTTTCGACATTCGTTTGTGTTTGATCCCTTTTGCTTCTATACCCGTCTGTATTGATTTTAGACACTCGTCTGTGTTATTTCGACACTCATCCGTGTTCGATCTCTTTTCCTTCAATACTCGTCCGTATTTATTTTAGACACTCGTCTTTGTTCTTTCGACACTCGTCCGTGTTCGATCTCTTTTCCTTTTATACATGTCCGTATTGATTTTAGACACTTGTCTGTGTTCTTTCGAAACTCGTCCGTGTTCGATCTCTTTTGCTACAATATCCGTCCGTATTGATTTTAGACAATTGTCTTTCTTCTTTTGACACTCGTCTGTGTTCGATCTCTTTTGCTTCAATACCTGTCCTTATTGATTTTAGACACTCGTCTGTATTCTTTTGACACTCGTCCGTGTTCGATCTCTTTTGCTTCAACACACGTCCATATTGATTTTAGACACTCGTCTTTGTTCTTTCGACACTCGTCCGTGTTCGATCTCTCTTGCTTCAATACTCATCCGTATTGATTTTAGACACTCGTCTGTGTTCCTTCGACACTCGTCCGTGTTCGATCTCTTTTTCTTCAATACCCGTCCGTATTAATTTTAGACACTCGTCTATGTTCTTTTGACACTCGTCCGTGTTTGATCTCTTTTGCTTTAATATCCATCCGTATTGATTTTAGACACTCGTCTGTATTCTTTCGACACTCGTCGGTGTTCGATATCTTTTGCTTTAATACTAGTCCGTATTGATTTTAGACACTCGTCTGTGTTCTTTCAACACTTGTCCGTGTTCGATCTCTTTTGCTTCAATACCTGTCCGTATTGATTTTAGACATTCGTCTGTGTTCTTTAATCACTCGGCCATGTTCGATCTCTTTTGCTTCAATTCCCGTCCGTATTGATTTTAGACATTCGTCTGTGTTCTTTCGACACTCATCCGTGTTCAATCTCTTTTTCTTCAATACTCGTCCGTATTTATTTTAGACACTCTTCTTTGTTCTTTCGACACTCGTCCATGTTCGATCTCTTTCCCTTCGATACCCGTCCGTATTGATTTTAGACACTTGTCTGTGTTCTTTCGAAACTCGTCCGTGTTCGATCTCTTTTGCTACAATATCCGTCCGTATTGATTTTAGACACTCGTCTTTGTTCTTTTAACACTCGTCTGTGTTCGATCTCTTTTGCTTCAATACCTGTCCTTATTGATTTTAGACACTCATCTGTATTCTTTCGACACTCGTCCGTGTTCGATCTCTTTTGCTTCAATACACGTCCGTATTGATTTTAGACACTCGTCTGTGTTCTTTCGACACTCGTCCGTGTTCGATCTCTTTTGCTTCAATATCCGTCCGTATTAATTTTAGATACTCGTCTGTGTTCTTCTGACACTCGTCCGTGTCCGATCTCTTTTGCTTCAATACTCGTCCGTATTGATTTTAGAAACTCGTCTAAGTTCGTTCGACACTCGTCCATGTTCGATCTCTGTAGCTTCAATACACGTCCTTATTGATTATAGACACTCGCCTGTGTTCTTTCGACATTCGTTTGTGTTTGATCCCTTTTGCTTCTATACCCGTCTGTATTGATTTTAGACACTCGTCTGTGTTATTTCGACACTCATCCGTGTTCGATCTCTTTTCCTTCAATACTCGTCCGTATTTATTTTAGACACTCGTCTTTGTTCTTTCGACACTCGTCCGTGTTCGATCTCTTTTCCTTTTATACATGTCCGTATTGATTTTAGACACTTGTCTGTGTTCTTTCGAAACTCGTCCGTGTTCGATCTCTTTTGCTACAATATCCGTCCGTATTGATTTTAGACAATTGTCTTTCTTCTTTCGACACTCGTCCGTGTTCGATCTCTTTTCCTTTTATACATGTCCGTATTGATTTTAGACACTCGTCTGTGTTCTTTCAACACTTGTCCGTGTTCGATCTCTTTTGCTTCAATACCTGTCCGTATTGATTTTAGACATTCGTCTGTGTTCTTTAATCACTCGGCCATGTTCGATCTCTTTTGCTTCAATTCCCGTCCGTATTGATTTTAGACACTCGTCTGTGTTCTTTCGACACTCGTCCGTGTTCGATCTATTTTGCTTCAATACAAGTCTGTATTAATTTTAGACACTCGTCTGTGTTCTTTCAACACTCATCCGTGTTCGATCTCTTTTGCTTCAATTCCCATCCGTATTGATTTTAGACACTCGCCTGTGTTCTTTCGACACTCATCTGTGTTCGATCTCTTTTGCTTCAATACTCGTCCGTTTTGATTTTAGACACTCGTCTTTGTTCTTTCGACACTCGTCCGTGTTCGATCTCTTTTGCTTCAATACCCGTCCGTATTGATTTTAGACACTCGTCTGTGTTCTTTCGACACTCGTCCGTGTTCGATCTCTTTTGCTTCAATTCCCATCCGTATTGATTTTAGACACTCGCCTGTGTTCTTTCGACACTCATCTGTGTTCGATCTCTTTTGCTTCAATACTCGTCCGTTTTGATTTTAGACACTCGTCTTTGTTCTTTCGACACTCGTCCGTGTTCGATCTCTTTTGCTTCAATACCCGTCCGTATTGATTTTAGACACTCGTCTGTATTCTTTCGACACTCGTCGGTGTTCGATATCTTTTGCTTTAATACTAGTCCGTATTGATTTTAGACACTAGTCTGTGTTCTTTCAACACTCGTCCGTGTTCGATCTCTTTTGCTTCAATACCTGTCCGTATTGATTTTAGACACTCGTCTGTGTTCTTTAAACACTCGGCCATGTTCGATCTCTTTTGCTTCAATTCCCGTCCGTATTGATTTTAGACACTCGTCTGTGTTCTTTCGACACTCATCCGTGTTCAATCTCTTTTTCTTCAATACTCGTCCGTATTTATTTTAGACACTCGTCTTTGTTCTTTCGACACTCGTCCGTGTTCGATCTCTTTCCCTTCGATACCCGTCCGTATTGATTTAAGACACTTGTCTGTGTTCTTTCAAAACTCGTCCGTGTTCGATCTCTTTTGCTACAATATCCGTCCGTATTGATTTTAGATACTCGTCTTTGTTCTTTTAACACTCGTCTGTGTTCGATCTCTTTTGCTTCAATACCTGTCCTTATTGATATTAGACACTCGTCTGTATTCTTTCGACACTCGTCCGTGTTCGATCTCTTTTGCTTCAATACACGTCCGTATTGATTTTAGACACTCGTCTGTGTTCTTTCGACACTCGTCCGTGTTCGATCTATTTTGCTTCAATACTAGTCTATATTAATTTTAGATACTCGTCTGTGTTCTTTCAACACTCATCCGTGTTGGATCTCTTTTGCTTCAATTCCCATCCGTATAGATTTTAGACACTCGCCTGTGTTCTTTCATAACTCATCTGTGTTCGATCTCTTTTGCTTCAATACTCGTCCGTTTTGATTTTAGACACTCGTCTTTGTTCTTTCGACACTCGTCCGTGTTCGATCTCTTTTGCTTCAATACCCGTCCGTATTGATTTTAGACACTCGTCTGTGTTCTTTCGACACTCGTCTGTGTTCGATCTCTTTTGCTTCAATTCCCGTCCGCATTGATTTTAGACACTCGTCTGTATTCTTTTGACACTCGTCCGTGTTCGATCTCTTTTGATTCAATACTCGTCCGTATTTATTTTAGAGACTCGTCTTTATTCTTTCGACACTCGTCCGTGTTCGATCTCTTTTGCTTCAATACCTGTCCGTATTGATTTTAGACACTCGTCTGTGTTCTTTCGACACTCGTCCGTGTTCGATCTCTTTTGCTTCAATATCTGTCCGAATTGATTTTAGACACTCGTCTTTGTTCTTTCGACACTCGTCCGTGTTCGATCTCTTTTGCTTCAATATCCGTCCGTATTAATTTTAGATACTCGTCTGTGTTCTTCTGACACTCGTCCGTGTCCGATCTCTTTTGCTTCAATACTCGTCCGTATTGATTTTAGAAACTCGTCTAAGTTCGTTCGACACTCGTCCATGTTCGATCTCTGTAGCTTCAATACACGTCCTTATTGATTATAGACACTCGTCTGTGTTCTTTCGACATTCGTTTGTGTTTGATCCCTTTTGCTTCTATACCCGTCTGTATTGATTTTAGACACTCGTCTGTGTTATTTCGACACTCATCCGTGTTCGATCTCTTTTCCTTCAATACTCGTCCGTATTTATTTTAGACACTCGTCTTTGTTCTTTCGACACTCGTCCGTGTTCGATCTCTTTTCCTTTTATACATGTCCGTATTGATTTTAGACACTTGTCTGTGTTCTTTCGAAACTCGTCCGTGTTCGATCTCTTTTGCTACAATATCCGTCCGTATTGATTTTAGACAATTGTCTTTCTTCTTTTGACACTCGTCTGTGTTCGATCTCTTTTGCTTCAATACCTGTCCTTATTGATTTTAGACACTCGTCTGTATTCTTTTGACACTCGTCCGTGTTCGATCTCTTTTGCTTCAACACACGTCCATATTGATTTTAGACACTCGTCTTTGTTCTTTCGACACTCGTCCGTGTTCGATCTCTCTTGCTTCAATACTCATCCGTATTGATTTTAGACACTCGTCTGTGTTCCTTCGACACTCGTCCGTGTTCGATCTCTTTTTCTTCAATACCCGTCCGTATTAATTTTAGACACTCGTCTATGTTCTTTTGACACTCGTCCGTGTTTGATCTCTTTTGCTTTAATATCCATCCGTATTGATTTTAGACACTCGTCTGTATTCTTTCGACACTCGTCGGTGTTCGATATCTTTTACTTTAATACTAGTCCGTATTGATTTTAGACACTCGTCTGTGTTCTTTCAACACTTGTCCGTGTTCGATCTCTTTTGCTTCAATACCTGTCCGTATTGATTTTAGACATTCGTCTGTGTTCTTTAATCACTCGGCCATGTTCGATCTCTTTTGCTTCAATTCCCGTCCGTATTGATTTTAGACATTCGTCTGTGTTCTTTCGACACTCATCCGTGTTCAATCTCTTTTTCTTCAATACTCGTCCGTATTTATTTTAGACACTCTTCTTTGTTCTTTCGACACTCGTCCGTGTTCGATCTCTTTCCCTTCGATACCCGTCCGTATTGATTTTAGACACTTGTCTGTGTTCTTTCGAAACTCGTCCGTGTTCGATCTCTTTTGCTACAATATCCGTCCGTATTGATTTTAGACACTCGTCTTTGTTCTTTTAACACTCGTCTGTGTTCGATCTCTTTTGCTTCAATACCTGTCCTTATTGATTTTAGACACTCATCTATATTCTTTCGACACTCGTCCGTGTTCGATCTCTTTTGCTTCAATACACGTCCGTATTGATTTTAGACACTCGTCTGTGTTCTTTCGACACTCGTCCGTGTTCGATCTCTTTTGCTTCAATATCCGTCCGTATTAATTTTAGATACTCGTCTGTGTTCTTCTGACACTCGTCCGTGTCCAATCTCTTTTGCTTCAATACTCGTCCGTATTGATTTTAGAAACTCGTCTAAGTTCGTTCGACACTCGTCCATGTTCGATCTCTGTAGCTTCAATACACGTCCTTATTGATTATAGACACTCGCCTGTGTTCTTTCGACATTCGTTTGTGTTTGATCCCTTTTGCTTCTATACCCGTCTGTATTGATTTTAGACACTCGTCTGTGTTATTTCGACACTCATCCGTGTTCGATCTCTTTTCCTTCAATACTCGTCCGTATTTATTTTAGACACTCGTCTTTGTTCTTTCGACACTCGTCCGTGTTCGATCTCTTTTCCTTTTATACATGTCCGTATTGATTTTAGACACTTGTCTGTGTTCTTTCGAAACTCGTCCGTGTTCGATCTCTTTTGCTACAATATCCGTCCGTATTGATTTTAGACAATTGTCTTTCTTCTTTCGACACTCGTCCGTGTTCGATCTCTTTTCCTTTTATACATGTCCGTATTGATTTTAGACACTCGTCTGTGTTCTTTCAACACTTGTCCGTGTTCGATCTCTTTTGATTCAATACCTGTCCGTATTGATTTTAGACATTCGTCTGTGTTCTTTAATCACTCGGCCATGTTCGATCTCTTTTGCTTCAATTCCCGTCCGTATTGATTTTAGACACTCGTCTGTGTTCTTTCGACACTCATCCGTGTTCAATCTCTTTTTCTTCAATACTCGTCCGTATTTATTTTAGACACTCTTCTTTGTTCTAGCGACACTCGTCCGTGTTCGATCTCTTTCCCTTCGATACCCGTCCGTATTGATTTTAGACACTTGTCTGTGTTCTTTCGAAACTCGTCCGTGTTCGATCTCTTTTGCTACAATATCCGTCCGTATTGATTTTAGTCACTCGTCTTTGTTCTTTTAACACTCGTCTGTGTTCGATCTCTTTTGCTTGAATACCTGTCCTTATTGATTTTAGACACTCATCTGTATTCTTTCGACACTCGTCCGTGTTCGATCTCTTTTGCTTCAATACACGTCCGTATTGATTTTAGACACTCGTCTGTGTTCTTTCGACACTCGTCCGTGTTCGATCTATTTTGCTTCAATACTAGTCTATATTAATTTTAGATACTCGTCTGTGTTCCTTCAACACTCATCCGTGTTGGATCTCTTTTGCTTCAATTCCCATCCGTATTGATTTTAGACACTCGCCTGTGTTCTTTCGACACTCATCTGTGTTCGATCTCTTTTGCTTCAATACTCGTCCGTTTTGATTTTAGACACTCGTCTTTGTTCTTTCGACACTCGTCCGTGTTCGATCTCTTTTGCTTCAATACCCGTCCGTATTGATTTTAGACACTCGTCTGTGTTCTTTCAACACTCGTCTGTGTTCGATCTCTTTTGCTTCAATTCCCGTCCGCATTAATTTTAGACACTCGTCTGTATTCTTTTGACACTCGTCCGTGTTCGATCTCTTTTGCTTCAATACTCGTCCATATTTATTTTAGACACTCGTCTTTATTCTTTCGACACTCGTCCGTGTTCGATCTCTTTTGCTTCAATACCTGTCCGTATTGATTTTAGACACTCGTCTATGTTCTTTCGACACTCGTCCGTGTTCGATCTCTTTTGCTTCAATATCTGTCCGAATTGATTTTAGACACTCGTCTTTGTTCTTTCGACACTCGTCCGTGTTCGATCTCTTTTGCTTCAATACCTGTCCGTATTGATTTTAGACACTCGTCTGTGTTCTTTAATCACTCGGCCATGTTCGATCTCTTTTGCTTCAATTCCCGTCCGTATTGATTTTAGACACTCGTCTGTGTTCTTTCGACACTCATCCGTGTTCAATCTCTTTTTCTTCAATACTCGTCCGTATTTATTTTAGACACTCGTCTTTGTTCTTTCGACACTCGTCCCTGTTCGATCTCTTTCCCTTCGATACCCGTCCGTATTGATTTTAGACACTTGTCTGTGTTCTTTCGAAACTCGTTCGTGTTCGATCTCTTTTGCTACAATATCCGTCCGTATTGATTTTAGACACTCGTCTTTGTTCTTTTAACACTCGTCTGTGTTCGATCTCTTTTGCTTCAATACCTGTCCTTATTGATTTTAGACACTCATCTGTATTCTTTCGACACTCGTCCGTGTTCGATCTCTTTTGCTTCAATACACGTCCGTATTGATTTTAGACACTCGTCTGTGTTCTTTCGACACTCGTCCGTGTTCGATCTATTTTGCTTCAATACTAGTCTATATTAATTTTAGATACTCGTCTGTGTTCTTTCAACACTCATCCGTGTTGGATCTCTTTTGCTTCAATTCCCATCCGTATTGATTTTAGACACTCGCCTGTGTTCTTTCGACACTCATCTGTGTTCGATCTCTTTTGCTTCAATACTCGTCCGTTTTGATTTTAGACACTCGTCTTTGTTCTTTCGACACTCGTCTGTGTTCGATCTCTTTTGCTTCAATACCCGTCCGTATTGATTTTAGACACTCGTCTGTGTTCTTTCGACACTCGTCTGTGTTCGATCTCTTTTGCTTCAATTCCCGTCCGCATTGATTTTAGACACTCGTCTGTATTCTTTTGACACTCGTCCGTGTTCGATCTCTTTTGCTTCAATACTCGTCCATATTTATTTTAGACACTCGTCTTTATTCTTTCGACACTCGTCCGTGTTCGATCTCTTTTGCTTCAATACCTGTCCGTATTGATTTTAGACACTCGTCTGTGTTCTTTCGACACTCGTCCGTGTTCGATCTCTTTTGCTTCAATATCTGTCCGAATTGATTTTAGACACTCGTCTTTGTTCTTTCGACACTCGTCCGTGTTCGGTCTCTTTTGCTTCAATACTCATCCGTATTGATTTTAGACACTCGTCTGTGTTATTTCGACACTCATCCGTGTTCGATCTCTTTTCCTTCAATACTCGTCCGTATTTATTTTAGACACTCGTCTTTGTTCTTTCGACACTCGTCCGTGTTCGATCTCTTTTCCTTTTATACATGTCCGTATTGATTTTAGACACTTGTCTGTGTTCTTTCGAAACTCGTCCGTGTTCGATCTCTTTTGCTACAATATCCGTCCGTATTGATTTTAGACAATTGTCTTTCTTCTTTTGACACTCGTCTGTGTTCGATCTCTTTTGCTTCAATACCTGTCCTTATTGATTTTAGACACTCGTCTGTATTCTTTTGACACTCGTCCGTGTTCGATCTCTTTTGCTTCAACACACGTCCATATTGATTTTAGACACTCGTCTTTGTTCTTTCGACACTCGTCCGTGTTCGATCTCTCTTGCTTCAATACTCATCCGTATTGATTTTAGACACTCGTCTGTGTTCCTTCGACACTCGTCCGTGTTCGATCTCTTTTTCTTCAATACCCGTCCGTATTAATTTTAGACACTCGTCTATGTTCTTTTGACACTCGTCCGTGTTTGATCTCTTTTGCTTTAATATCCATCCGTATTGATTTTAGACACTCGTCTGTATTCTTTCGACACTCGTCGGTGTTCGATATCTTTTGCTTTAATACTAGTCCGTATTGATTTTAGACACTCGTCTGTGTTCTTTCAACACTTGTCCGTGTTCGATCTCTTTTGCTTCAATACCTGTCCGTATTGATTTTAGACATTCGTCTGTGTTCTTTAATCACTCGGCCATGTTCGATCTCTTTTGCTTCAATTCCCGTCCGTATTGATTTTAGACATTCGTCTGTGTTCTTTCGACACTCATCCGTGTTCAATCTCTTTTTCTTCAATACTCGTCCGTATTTATTTTAGACACTCTTCTTTGTTCTTTCGACACTCGTCCGTGTTCGATCTCTTTCCCTTCGATACCCGTCCGTATTGATTTTAGACACTTGTCTGTGTTCTTTCGAAACTCGTCCGTGTTCGATCTCTTTTGCTACAATATCCGTCCGTATTGATTTTAGACACTCGTCTTTGTTCTTTTAACACTCGTCTGTGTTCGATCTCTTTTGCTTCAATACCTGTCCTTATTGATTTTAGACACTCATCTATATTCTTTCGACACTCGTCCGTGTTCGATCTCTTTTGCTTCAATACACGTCCGTATTGATTTTAGACACTCGTCTGTGTTCTTTCGACACTCGTCCGTGTTCGATCTCTTTTGCTTCAATATCCGTCCGTATTAATTTTAGATACTCGTCTGTGTTCTTCTGACACTCGTCCGTGTCCGATCTCTTTTGCTTCAATACTCGTCCGTATTGATTTTAGAAACTCGTCTAAGTTCGTTCGACACTCGTCCATGTTCGATCTCTGTAGCTTCAATACACGTCCTTATTGATTATAGACACTCGCCTGTGTTCTTTCGACATTCGTTTGTGTTTGATCCCTTTTGCTTCTATACCCGTCTGTATTGATTTTAGACACTCGTCTGTGTTATTTCGACACTCATCCGTGTTCGATCTCTTTTCCTTCAATACTCGTCCGTATTTATTTTAGACACTCGTCTTTGTTCTTTCGACACTCGTCCGTGTTCGATCTCTTTTCCTTTTATACATGTCCGTATTGATTTTAGACACTTGTCTGTGTTCTTTCGAAACTCGTCCGTGTTCGATCTCTTTTGCTACAATATCCGTCCGTATTGATTTTAGACAATTGTCTTTCTTCTTTCGACACTCGTCCGTGTTCGATCTCTTTTCCTTTTATACATGTCCGTATTGATTTTAGACACTCGTCTGTGTTCTTTCAACACTTGTCCGTGTTCGATCTCTTTTGCTTCAATACCTGTCCGTATTGATTTTAGACATTCGTCTGTGTTCTTTAATCACTCGGCCATGTTCGATCTCTTTTGCTTCAATTCCCGTCCGTATTGATTTTAGACACTCGTCTGTGTTCTTTCGACACTCATCCGTGTTCAATCTCTTTTTCTTCAATACTCGTCCGTATTTATTTTAGACACTCTTCTTTGTTCTAGCGACACTCGTCCGTGTTCGATCTCTTTCCCTTCGATACCCGTCCGTATTGATTTTAGACACTTGTCTGTGTTCTTTCGAAACTCGTCCGTGTTCGATCTCTTTTGCTACAATATCCGTCCGTATTGATTTTAGTCACTCGTCTTTGTTCTTTTAACACTCGTCTGTGTTCGATCTCTTTTGCTTGAATACCTGTCCTTATTGATTTTAGACACTCATCTGTATTCTTTCGACACTCGTCCGTGTTCGATCTCTTTTGCTTCAATACACGTCCGTATTGATTTTAGACACTCGTCTGTGTTCTTTCGACACTCGTCCGTGTTCGATCTATTTTGCTTCAATACTAGTCTATATTAATTTTAGATACTCGTCTGTGTTCCTTCAACACTCATCCGTGTTGGATCTCTTTTGCTTCAATTCCCATCCGTATTGATTTTAGACACTCGCCTGTGTTCTTTCGACACTCATCTGTGTTCGATCTCTTTTGCTTCAATACTCGTCCGTTTTGATTTTAGACACTCGTCTTTGTTCTTTCGACACTCGTCCGTGTTCGATCTCTTTTGCTTCAATACCCGTCCGTATTGATTTTAGACACTCGTCTGTGTTCTTTCAACACTCGTCTGTGTTCGATCTCTTTTGCTTCAATTCCCGTCCGCATTAATTTTAGACACTCGTCTGTATTCTTTTGACACTCGTCCGTGTTCGATCTCTTTTGCTTCAATACTCGTCCATATTTATTTTAGACACTCGTCTTTATTCTTTCGACACTCGTCCGTGTTCGATCTCTTTTGCTTCAATACCTGTCCGTATTGATTTTAGACACTCGTCTATGTTCTTTCGACACTCGTCCGTGTTCGATCTCTTTTGCTTCAATATCTGTCCGAATTGATTTTAGACACTCGTCTTTGTTCTTTCGACACTCGTCCGTGTTCGATCTCTTTTGCTTCAATACCTGTCCGTATTGATTTTAGACACTCGTCTGTGTTCTTTAATCACTCGGCCATGTTCGATCTCTTTTGCTTCAATTCCCGTCCGTATTGATTTTAGACACTCGTCTGTGTTCTTTCGACACTCATCCGTGTTCAATCTCTTTTTCTTCAATACTCGTCCGTATTTATTTTAGACACTCGTCTTTGTTCTTTCGACACTCGTCCCTGTTCGATCTCTTTCCCTTCGATACCCGTCCGTATTGATTTTAGACACTTGTCTGTGTTCTTTCGAAACTCGTTCGTGTTCGATCTCTTTTGCTACAATATCCGTCCGTATTGATTTTAGACACTCGTCTTTGTTCTTTTAACACTCGTCTGTGTTCGATCTCTTTTGCTTCAATACCTGTCCTTATTGATTTTAGACACTCATCTGTATTCTTTCGACACTCGTCCGTGTTCGATCTCTTTTGCTTCAATACACGTCCGTATTGATTTTAGACACTCGTCTGTGTTCTTTCGACACTCGTCCGTGTTCGATCTATTTTGCTTCAATACTAGTCTATATTAATTTTAGATACTCGTCTGTGTTCTTTCAACACTCATCCGTGTTGGATCTCTTTTGCTTCAATTCCCATCCGTATTGATTTTAGACACTCGCCTGTGTTCTTTCGACACTCATCTGTGTTCGATCTCTTTTGCTTCAATACTCGTCCGTTTTGATTTTAGACACTCGTCTTTGTTCTTTCGACACTCGTCTGTGTTCGATCTCTTTTGCTTCAATACCCGTCCGTATTGATTTTAGACACTCGTCTGTGTTCTTTCGACACTCGTCTGTGTTCGATCTCTTTTGCTTCAATTCCCGTCCGCATTGATTTTAGACACTCGTCTGTATTCTTTTGACACTCGTCCGTGTTCGATCTCTTTTGCTTCAATACTCGTCCATATTTATTTTAGACACTCGTCTTTATTCTTTCGACACTCGTCCGTGTTCGATCTCTTTTGCTTCAATACCTGTCCGTATTGATTTTAGACACTCGTCTGTGTTCTTTCGACACTCGTCCGTGTTCGATCTCTTTTGCTTCAATATCTGTCCGAATTGATTTTAGACACTCGTCTTTGTTCTTTCGACACTCGTCCGTGTTCGGTCTCTTTTGCTTCAATACTCATCCGTATTGATTTTAGACACTCGTCTGTGTTCCTTCGACACTAGTCCGTGTTCGATCTCTTTTTCTTCAATACCCGTCCGTATTAATTTTAGACACTCGTCTATGTTCTTTGGACACTCGTCCGTGTTTGATCTCTTTTGCTTTAATATCCATCCGTATTGATTTTAGACACTCGTCTGTATTCTTTCGACACTCGTCGGTGTTCGATATCTTTTGCTTTAATACTAGTCCGTATTGATTTTAGACACTCGTCTGTGTTCTTTCAACACTCGTCCGTGTTCGATCTCTTTTGCTTCAATACCTATCCGTATTGATTTTAGACACTCGTCTGTGTTCTTTAAACACTCGGCCATGTTCGATCTCTTTTG
This sequence comes from Lathyrus tuberosus, assembly GCA_022829125.1. Taxonomy (NCBI): domain Eukaryota; kingdom Viridiplantae; phylum Streptophyta; class Magnoliopsida; order Fabales; family Fabaceae; genus Lathyrus; species Lathyrus tuberosus. Next base: position 14,348,296 of record JALAZF010000038.1, read on the forward strand.
CTTCAATTCCCGTCCGTATTGATTTTAGACACTCGTCTGTGTTCTTTCGACACTCATCCGTGTTCAATCTCTTTTTCTTCAATACTCGTCCGTATTTATTTTAGACACTCGTCTTTGTTCTTTCGACACTCGTCCGTGTTCGATCTCTTTCCCTTCGATACCCGTCCGTATTGATTTTAGACACTTGTCTGTGTTCTTTCGAAACTCGTCCGTGTTCGATCTCTTTTGCTACAATATCCGTCCGTATTGATTTTAGACACTCGTCTTTGTTCTTTTAACACTCGTCTGTGTTCGATCTCTTTTGCTTCAATACCTGTCCTTATTGATTTTAGACACTCGTCTGTATTCTTTCGACACTCGTCCGTGTTCGATCTCTTTTGCTTCAATACACGTCCGTATTGATTTTAGACACTCGTCTGTGTTCTTTCGACACTCGTCCGTGTTCGATCTATTTTGCTTCAATACCAGTCTATATTAATTTTAGATACTCGTCTGTGTTCTTTCAACACTCATCCGTGTTGGATCTCTTTTGCTTCAATTCCCATCCGTATTGATTTTAGACACTCGCCTGTGTTCTTTCGACACTCATCTGTGTTCGATCTCTTTTGCTTCAATACTCGTCCGTTTTGATTTTAGACACTCGTCTTTGTTCTTTCGACACTCGTCCGTGTTCGATCTCTTTTGCTTCAATACCCGTCCGTATTGATTTTAGACACTCGTCTGTGTTCTTTTGACACTCGTCTGTGTTCGATCTCTTTTGCTTCAATTCCCGTCCGCATTGATTTTAGACACTCGTCTGTATTCTTTTGACACTCGTCCGTGTTCGATCTCTTTTGCTTCAATACTCGTCCGTATTTATTTTAGACACTCGTCTTTATTCTTTCGACACTCGTCCGTGTTCGATCTCTTTTGCTTCAATACCTGTCCGTATTGATTTTAGACACTCGTCTGTGTTCTTTCGACACTCGTCCGTGTTCGATCTCTTTTGCTTCAATATCTGTCCGAATTGATTTTAGACACTCGTCTTTGTTCTTTCGACACTCGTCCGTGTTCGATCTCTTTTGCTTCAATATCCGTCCGAATTAATTATAGATACTCGTCTGTGTTCTTCTGACACTCGTCCGTGTCCGATCTCTTTTGCTTCAATACTCGTCCGTATTGATTTTAGAAACTCGTCTAAGTTCGTTCGACACTCGTCCATGTTCGATCTCTGTAGCTTCAATACACGTCCTTATTGATTATAGACACTCGTCTGTGTTCTTTCGACATTCGTTTGTGTTTGATCCCTTTTGCTTCTATACCCGTCTGTATTGATTTTAGACACTCGTCTGTGTTATTTCGACACTCATTCATGTTCGATCTCTTTTCCTTCAATACTCGTCCGTATTTATTTTAGACACTCGTCTTTGTTCTTTCGACACTCGTCCGTGTTCGATCTCTTTTCCTTTTATACATGTCCGTATTCATTTTAGACACTTGTCTGTGTTCTTTCGAAACTCGTCCGTGTTCGATCTCTTTTGCTACAATATCCGTCCGTATTGATTTTAGTCACTCGTCTTTGTTCTTTTAACACTCGTCTGTGTTCGATCTCTTTTGCTTGAATACCTGTCCTTATTGATTTTAGACACTCATCTGTATTCTTTCGACACTCGTCCGTGTTCGATCTCTTTTGCTTCAATACACGTCCGTATTGATTTTAGACACTCGTCTGTGTTCTTTCGACACTCGTCCGTGTTCGATCTATTTTGCTTCAATACTAGTCTATATTAATTTTAGATACTCGTCTGTGTTCTTTCAACACTCATCCGTGTTGGATCTCTTTTGCTTCAATTCCCATCCGTATTGATTTTAGACACTCGCCTGTGTTCTTTCGACACTCATCTGTGTTCGATCTCTTTTGCTTCAATACTCGTCCGTTTTGATTTTAGACACTCGTCTTTGTTCTTTCGACACTCGTCCGTGTTCGATCTCTTTTGCTTCAATACCCGTCCGTATTGATTTTAGACACTCGTCTGTGTTCTTTCAACACTCGTCTGTGTTCGATCTCTTTTGCTTCAATTCCCGTCCGCATTAATTTTAGACACTCGTCTGTATTCTTTTGACACTCGTCCGTGTTCGATCTCTTTTGCTTCAATACTCGTCCATATTTATTTTAGACACTCGTCTTTATTCTTTCGACACTCGTCCGTGTTCGATCTCTTTTGCTTCAATACCTGTCCGTATTGATTTTAGACACTCGTCTATGTTCTTTCGACACTCGTCCGTGTTCGATCTCTTTTGCTTCAATATCTGTCCGAATTGATTTTAGACACTCGTCTTTGTTCTTTCGACACTCGTCCGTGTTCGATCTCTTTTGCTTCAATACCTGTCCGTATTGATTTTAGACACTCGTCTGTGTTCTTTAATCACTCGGCCATGTTCGATCTCTTTTGCTTCAATTCCCGTCCGTATTGATTTTAGACACTCGTCTGTGTTCTTTCGACACTCATCCGTGTTCAATCTCTTTTTCTTCAATACTCGTCCGTATTTATTTTAGACACTCGTCTTTGTTCTTTCGACACTCGTCCCTGTTCGATCTCTTTCCCTTCGATACCCGTCCGTATTGATTTTAGACACTTGTCTGTGTTCTTTCGAAACTCGTTCGTGTTCGATCTCTTTTGCTACAATATCCGTCCGTATTGATTTTAGACACTCGTCTTTGTTCTTTTAACACTCGTCTGTGTTCGATCTCTTTTGCTTGAATACCTGTCCTTATTGATTTTAGACACTCATCTGTATTCTTTCGACACTCGTCCGTGTTCGATCTCTTTTGCTTCAATACACGTCCGTATTGATTTTAGACACTCGTCTGTGTTCTTTCGACACTCGTCCGTGTTCGATCTATTTTGCTTCAATACTAGTCTATATTAATTTTAGATACTCGTCTGTGTTCTTTCAACACTCATCCGTGTTGGATCTCTTTTGCTTCAATTCCCATCCGTATTGATTTTAGACACTCGCCTGTGTTCTTTCGACACTCATCTGTGTTCGATCTCTTTTGCTTCAATACTCGTCCGTTTTGATTTTAGACACTCGTCTTTGTTCTTTCGACACTCGTCCGTGTTCGATCTCTTTTGCTTCAATACCCGTCCGTATTGATTTTAGACACTCGTCTGTGTTCTTTCGACACTCGTCTGTGTTCGATCTCTTTTGCTTCAATTCCCGTCCGCATTGATTTTAGACACTCGTCTGTATTCTTTTGACACTCGTCCGTGTTCGATCTCTTTTGCTTCAATACTCGTCCATATTTATTTTAGACACTCGTCTTTATTCTTTCGACACTCGTCCGTGTTCGATCTCTTTTGCTTCAATACCTGTCCGTATTGTTTTTAGACACTCGTCTGTGTTCTTTCGACACTCGTCCGTGTTCGATCTCTTTTGCTTCAATATCTGTCCGAATTGATTTTAGACACTCGTCTTTGTTCTTTCGACACTCGTCCGTGTTCGGTCTCTTTTGCTTCAATACTCATCCGTATTGATTTTAGACACTCGTCTGTGTTCCTTCGACACTAGTCCGTGTTCGATCTCTTTTTCTTCAATACCCGTCCGTATTAATTTTAGACACTCGTCTATGTTCTTTGGACACTCGTCCGTGTTTGATCTCTTTTGCTTTAATATCCATCCGTATGGGATTTTAGACACTCGTCTGTATTCTTTCGACACTCGTCGGTGTTCGATATCTTTTGCTTTAATACTAGTCCGTATTGATTTTAGACACTCGTCTGTGTTCTTTCAACACTCGTCCGTGTTCGATCTCTTTTGCTTCAATACCTATCCGTATTGATTTTAGACACTCGTCTGTGTTCTTTAAACACTCGGCCATGTTCGATCTCTTTTGCTTCAATTCCCGTCCGTATTGATTTTAGACACTCGTCTGTGTTCTTTCGACACTCATCCGTGTTCAATCTCTTTTTCTTCAATACTCGTCCGTATTTATTTTAGACACTCGTCTTTGTTCTTTCGACACTCGTCCGTGTTCGATCTCTTTCCCTTCGATACCCGTCTGTATTGATTTTAGACACTTGTCTGTGTTCTTTCGAAACTAGTCCGTGTTCGATCTCTTTTGCTACAATATCCGTCCGTATTGATTTTAGACACTCGTCTTTGTTCTTTTAACACTCGTCTGTGTTCGATCTCTTTTGCTTCAATACCTGTCCTTATTGATTTTAGACACTCGTCTGTATTCTTTCGACACTCGTCCGTGTTCGATCTCTTTTGCTTCAATACACGTCCGTATTGATTTTAGACACTCGTTTGTGTTCTTTCGACACTCGTCCGTGTTCGATCTATTTTGCTTCAATACTAGTCTATATTAATTTTAGATACTCGTCTGTGTTCTTTCAACACTCATCCGTGTTGGATCTCTTTTGCTTCAATTCCCATCCGTATTGATTTTAGACACTCGCCTGTGTTCTTTCGACACTCATCTGTGTTCGATCTCTTTTGCTTCAATACTCGTCCGTTTTGATTTTAGACACTCGTCTTTGTTCTTTCGACACTCGTCTGTGTTCGATCTCTTTTGCTTCAATACCCGTCCGCATTAATTTTAGACACTCGTCTGTGTTCTTTCGACACTCGTCTGTGTTCGATCTCTTTTGCTTCAATTCCCGTCCGCATTGATTTTAGACACTCGTCTTTCTTCTTTTGACACTCGTCTGTGTTCGATCTCTTTTGCTTCAATACCTGTCCTTATTGATTTTAGACACTCGTCTGTATTCTTTCGACACTCGTCCGTGTTAGATCTCTTTTGCTTCAATACACGTCCATATTGATTTTAGACACTCGTCTTTGTTCTTTCGACACTCGTCCGTGTTCGATCTCTCTTGCTTCAATACTCATCCGTATTGATTTTAGACACTCGTTTGTGTTCCTTCGACACTAGTCCGTGTTCGATCTCTTTTTCTTCAATACCCGTCCGTATTAATTTTAGACACTCGTCTATGTTCTTTGGACACTCGTCCGTGTTTGATCTCTTTTGCTTTAATATCCATCCGTATTGATTTTAGACACTCGTCTGTATTCTTTCGACACTCGTCGGTGTTCGATATCTTTTGCTTTAATACTAGTCCGTATTGATTTTAGACACTCGTCTGTGTTCTTTCAACACTCGTCCGTGTTCGATCTCTTTTACTTCAATACCTATCCGTATTGATTTTAGACACTCGTCTGTGTTCTTTAAACACTCGGCCATGTTCGATCTCTTTTGCTTCAATTCCCGTCCGTATTGATTTTAGACACTCGTCTGTGTTCTTTCGACACTCATCCGTGTTCAATCTCTTTTTCTTCAATACTCGTCCGTATTTATTTTAGACACTCGTCTTTGTTCTTTCGACACTCGTCCGTGTTCGATCTCTTTCCCTTCGATACCCGTCCGTATTGATTTTAGACACTTGTCTGTGTTCTTTCGAAACTCGTCCGTGTTCGATCTCTTTTGCTACAATATCCGTCCGTATTGATTTTAGACACTCGTCTTTGTTCTTTTAACACTCGTCTGTGTTCGATCTCTTTTGCTTCAATACCTGTCCTTATTGATTTTAGACACTCGTCTGTATTCTTTCGACACTCGTCCGTGTTCGATCTCTTTTGCTTCAATACACGTCCGTATTGATTTTAGACACTCGTCTGTGTTCTTTCGACACTCGTCCGTGTTCGATCTATTTTGCTTCAATACTAGTCTATATTAATTTTAGATACTCGTCTGTGCTCTTTCAACACTCATCCGTGTTGGATCTCTTTTGCTTCAATTCCCATCCGTATTGATTTTAGACACTCGCCTGTGTTCTTTCGACACTCATCTGTGTTCGATCTCTTTTGCTTCAATACTCGTCCGTTTTGATTTTAGACACTCGTCTTTGTTCTTTCGACACTCGTCCGTGTTCGATCTCTTTTGCTTCAATACCCGTCCGTATTGATTTTAGACACTCGTCTGTGTTCTTTTGACACTCGTCTGTGTTCGATCTCTTTTGCTTCAATTCCCGTCCGCATTGATTTTAGACACTCGTCTGTATTCTTTTGACACTCGTCCGTGTTCGATCTCTTTTGCTTCAATACTCGTCCGTATTTATTTTAGACACTCGTCTTTATTCTTTCGACACTCGTCCGTGTTCGATCTCTTTTGCTTCAATACCTGTCCGTATTGATTTTAGACACTCGTCTGTGTTCTTTCGACACTCGTCCGTGTTCGATCTCTTTTGCTTCAATATCTGTCCGAATTGATTTTAGACACTCGTCTTTGTTCTTTCGACACTCGTCCGTGTTCGATCTCTTTTGCTTCAATATCCGTCCGTATTAATTATAGATACTCGTCTGTGTTCTTCTGACACTCGTCCGTGTCCGATCTCTTTTGCTTCAATACTCGTCCGTATTGATTTTAGAAACTCGTCTAAGTTCGTTCGACACTCGTCCATGTTCGATCTCTGTAGCTTCAATACACGTCCTTATTGATTATAGACACTCGTCTGTGTTCTTTCGACATTCGTTTGTGTTTGATCCCTTTTGCTTCTATACCCGTCTGTATTGATTTTAGACACTCGTCTGTGTTATTTCGACACTCATTCGTGTTCGATCTCTTTTCCTTCAATACTCGTCCGTATTTATTTTAGACACTCGTCTTTGTTCTTTCGACACTCGTCCGTGTTCGATCTCTTTTCCTTTTATACATGTCCGTATTCATTTTAGACACTTGTCTGTGTTCTTTCGAAACTCGTCCGTGTTCGATCTCTTTTGCTACAATATCCGTCCGTATTGATTTTAGACACTCGTCTTTCTTCTTTTGACACTCGTCTGTGTTCGATCTCTTTTGCTTCAATACCTGTCCTTATTGATTTTAGACACTCGTCTGTATTCTTTTGACACTCGTCCGTGTTCGATCTCTTTTGCTTCAACACACGTCCATATTGATTTTAGACACTCGTCTTTGTTCTTTCGACACTCGTCCGTGTTCGATCTCTCTTGCTTCAATACTCATCCGTATTGATTTTAGACACTCGTCTGTGTTCCTTCGACACTCGTCCGTGTTCGATCTCTTTTTCTTCAATACCCGTCCGTATTAATTTTAGACACTCGTCTATGTTCTTTTGACACTCGTCCGTGTTTGATCTCTTTTGCTTTAATATCCATCCGTATGGGATTTTAGACACTCGTCTGTATTCTTTCGACACTCGTCGGTGTTCGATATCTTTTGCTTTAATACTAGTCCGTATTGATTTTAGACACTCGTCTGTGTTCTTTCAACACTCGTCCGTGTTCGATCTCTTTTGCTTCAATACCTGTCCGTATTGATTTTAGACACTCGTCTGTGTTCTTTAATCACTCGGCCATGTTCGATCTCTTTTGCTTCAATTCCCGTCCGTATTGATTTTAGACACTCGTCTGTGTTCTTTCGACACTCGTCTGTGTTCGATCTCTTTTGCTTCAATACTCGTCCGTTTTGATTTTAGACACTCGTCTTTGTTCTTTCGACACTCGTCTGTGTTCGATCTCTTTTGCTTCAATTCCCGTCCGCATTAATTTTAGACACTCGTCTGTATTCTTTTGACACTCGTCCGTGTTCGATCTCTTTTGCTTCAATACTCGTCCATATTTATTTTAGACACTCGTCTTTATTCTTTCGACACTCGTCCGTGTTCGATCTCTTTTGCTTCAATACCTGTCCGTATTGATTTTAGACACTCGTCTATGTTCTTTCGACACTCGTCCGTGTTCGATGTCTTTTGCTTCAATATCTGTCCGAATTGATTTTAGACACTCGTCTTTGTTCTTTCGACACTCGTCCGTGTTCGATCTCTTTTGCTTCAATACCTGTCCGTATTGATTTTAGACACTCGTCTGTGTTCTTTAATCACTCGGCCATGTTCGATCTCTTTTGCTTCAATTCCCGTCCGTATTGATTTTAGACACTCGTCTGTGTTCTTTCGACACTCATCCGTGTTCAATCTCTTTTTCTTCAATACTCGTCCGTATTTATTTTAGACACTCGTCTTTGTTCTTTCGACACTCGTCCCTGTTCGATCTCTTTCCCTTCGATACCCGTCCGTATTGATTTTAGACACTTGTCTGTGTTCTTTCGAAACTCGTTCGTGTTCGATCTCTTTTGCTACAATATCCGTCCGTATTGATTTTAGACACTCGTCTTTGTTCTTTTAACACTCGTCTGTGTTCGATCTCTTTTGCTTCAATACCTGTCCTTATTGATTTTAGACACTCATCTGTATTCTTTCGACACTCGTCCATGTTCGATCTCTTTTGCTTCAATACACGTCCGTATTGATTTTAGACACTCGTCTGTGTTCTTTCGACACTCGTCCGTGTTCGATCTATTTTGCTTCAATACTAGTCTATATTAATTTTAGATACTCGTCTGTGTTCTTTCAACACTCATCCGTGTTGGATCTCTTTTGCTTCAATTCCCATCCGTATTGATTTTAGACACTCGCCTGTGTTCTTTCGACACTCATCTGTGTTCGATCTCTTTTGCTTCAATACTCGTCCGTTTTGATTTTAGACACTCGTCTTTGTTCTTTCGACACTCGTCTGTGTTCGATCTCTTTTGCTTCAATACCCGTCCGTATTGATTTTAGACACTCGTCTGTGTTCTTTCGACACTCGTCTGTGTTCGATCTCTTTTGCTTCAATTCCCGTCCGCATTGATTTTAGACACTCGTCTGTATTCTTTTGACACTCGTCCGTGTTCGATCTCTTTTGCTTCAATACTCGTCCATATTTATTTTAGACACTCGTCTTTATTCTTTCGACACTCGTCCGTGTTCGATCTCTTTTGCTTCAATACCTGTCCGTATTGATTTTAGACACTCGTCTGTGTTCTTTCGACACTCGTCCGTGTTCGATCTCTTTTGCTTCAATATCTGTCCGAATTGATTTTAGACACTCGTCTTTGTTCTTTCGACACTCGTCCGTGTTCGGTCTCTTTTGCTTCAATATCTGTCCGAATTGATTTTAGACACTCGTCTTTGTTCTTTCGACACTCGTCCGTGTTCGATCTCTTTTGCTTCAATATCCGTCCGTATTAATTTTAGATACTCGTTTGTGTTCTTCTGACACTCATCCGTTTCCGATCTCTTTTGCTTCAATACTCGTCCGTATTGATTTTAGAAACTCGTCTAAGTTCGTTCGACACTCGTCCATGTTCGATCTCTGTAGCTTCAATACACGTCCTTATTGATTATAGACACTCGTCTGTGTTCTTTCGACATTCGTTTGTGTTTGATCCCTTTTGCTTCTATACCCGTCTGTATTGATTTTAGACACTCGTCTGTGTTATTTCGACACTCATCCGTGTTCGATCTCTTTTCCTTCAATACTCGTCCGTATTTATTTTAGACACTCGTCTTTGTTCTTTCGACACTCGTCCGTGTTCGATCTCTTTTCCTTTTATACATGTCCGTATTGATTTTAGACACTTGTCTGTGTTCTTTCGAAACTCGTCGGTGTTCGATCTCTTTTGCTACAATATCCGTCCGTATTGATTTTAGACACTCGTCTTTCTTCTTTTGACACTCGTCTGTGTTCGATCTCTTTTGCTTCAATACCTGTCCTTATTGATTTTAGACACTCGTCTGTATTCTTTCGACACTCGTCCGTGTTAGATCTCTTTTGCTTCAATACACGTCCATATTGATTTTAGACACTCGTCTTTGTTCTTTCGACACTCGTCCGTGTTCGATCTCTCTTGCTTCAATACTCATCCGTATTGATTTTAGACACTCGTCTGTGTTCCTTCGACACTAGTCCGTGTTCGATCTCTTTTTCTTCAATACCCGTCCGTATTAATTTTAGACACTCGTCTATGTTCTTTGGACACTCGTCCGTGTTTGATCTCTTTTGCTTTAATATCCATCCGTATTGATTTTAGACACTCGTCTGTATTCTTTCGACACTCGTCGGTGTTCGATATCTTTTGCTTTAATACTAGTCCGTATTGATTTTAGACACTCGTCTGTGTTCTTTCAACACTTGTCCGTGTTCGATCTCTTTTGCTTCAATACCTATCCGTATTGATTTTAGACACTCGTCTGTGTTCTTTAAACACTCGGCCATGTTCGATCTCTTTTGCTTCAATTCCCGTCCGTATTGATTTTAGACACTCGTCTGTGTTCTTTCGACACTCATCCGTGTTCAATCTCTTTTTCTTCAATACTCGTCCGTATTTATTTTAGACACTCGTCTTTGTTCTTTCGACACTCGTCTGTGTTCGATCTCTTTTGCTTCAATACCCGTCCGTATTGATTTTAGACACTCGTCTGTGTTCTTTCGACACTCGTCTGTGTTCGATCTCTTTTGCTTCAATACCTGTCCGTATTGATTTTAGACACTCGTCTTTGTTCTTTCGACACTCGTCCGTGTTCGATCTCTTTTGCTTCAATATCCGTCCGTATTAATTTTAGATACTCGTTTGTGTTCTTCTGACACTCGTCCGTGTCCGATCTCTTTTGCTTCAATACTCGTCCGTATTGTGTTTAGAAACTCGTCTAAGTTCGTTCGACACTCGTCCATGTTCGATCTCTGTAGCTTCAATACACGTCCTTATTGATTATAGACACTCGTCTGTGTTCTTTCGACATTCGTTTGTATTTGATCCCTTTTGCTTCTATACCCGTCTGTATTGATTTTAGACACTCGTCTGTGTTATTTCGACACTCATCCGTGTTCGATCTCTTTTCCTTCAATACTCGTCCGTATTTATTTTAGACACTCGTCTTTGTTCTTTCGACACTCGTCCGTGTTCGATCTCTTTTCCTTTTATACATGTCCGTATTGATTTTAGACACTTGTCTGTGTTCTTTCGAAACTCGTCGGTGTTCGATCTCTTTTGCTACAATATCCGTCCGTATTGATTTTAGACACTCGACTTTCTTCTTTTGACACTCGTCTGTGTTCGATCTCTTTTGCTTCAATACCTGTCCTTATTGATTTTAGACACTCGTCTGTATTCTTTCGACACTCGTCCGTGTTAGATCTCTTTTGCTTCAATACACGTCCATATTGATTTTAGACACTCGTCTTTGTTCTTTCGACACTCGTCCGTGTTCGATCTCTCTTGCTTCAATACTCATCCGTATTGATTTTAGACACTCGTCTGTGTTCTTTAAACACTCGGCCATGTTCGATCTCTTTTGCTTCAATTCCCGTCCGTATTGATTTTAGACACTCGTCTGTGTTCTTTCGACACTCATCCGTGTTCAATCTCTTTTTCTTCAATACTCGTCCGTATTTATTTTAGACACTCGTCTTTGTTCTTTCGACACTCGTCCGTGTTCGATCTCTTTTGCTTCAATACCTATCCGTATTGATTTTAGACACTCGTCTGTGTTCTTTAAACACTCGGCCATGTTCGATCTCTTTTGCTTCAATTCCCGTCCGTATTGATTTTAGACACTCGTCTGTGTTCTTTCGACACTCATCCGTGTTCAATCTCTTTTTCTTCAATACTCGTCCGTATTTAATTTAGACACTCGTCTTTGTTCTTTCGACACTCGTCTGTGTTCGATCTCTTTTGCTTCAATACCCATCCGTATTGATTTTAGACACTCGTCTGTGTTCTTTCGACACTCGTCTGTGTTCGATCTCTTTTGCTTCAATACCTGTCCGTATTGATTTTAGACACTCGTCTTTGTTCTTTCGACACTCGTCCGTGTTCGATCTCTTTTGCTTCAATATCCGTCCGTATTAATTTTAGATACTCGTTTGTGTTCTTCTGACACTCGTCCGTGTCCGATCTCTTTTGCTTCAATACTCGTCCGTATTGTGTTTAGAAACTCGTCTAAGTTCGTTCGACACTCGTCCATGTTCGATCTCTGTAGCTTCAATACACGTCCTTATTGATTATAGACACTCGTCTGTGTTCTTTCGACATTCGTTTGTGTTTGATCCCTTTTGCTTCTATACCCGTCTGTATTGATTTTAGACACTCGTCTGTGTTATTTCGACACTCATCCGTGTTCGATCTCTTTTCCTTCAATACTCGTCCGTATTTATTTTAGACACTCGTCTTTGTTCTTTCGACACTCGTCCGTGTTCGATCTCTTTTCCTTTTATACATGTCCGTATTGATTTTAGACACTTGTCTGTGTTCTTTCGAAACTCGTCGGTGTTCGATCTCTTTTGCTACAATATCCGTCCGTATTGATTTTAGACACTCGTCTTTCTTCTTTTGACACTCGTCTGTGTTCGATCTCTTTTGCTTCAATACCTGTCCTTATTGATTTTAGACACTCGTCTGTATTCTTTCGACACTCGTCCGTGTTAGATCTCTTTTGCTTCAATACACGTCCATATTGATTTTAGACACTCGTCTTTGTTCTTTCGACACTCGTCCGTGTTCGATCTCTCTTGCTTCAATACTCATCCGTATTGATTTTAGACACTCGTCTGTGTTCCTTCGACACTAGTCCGTGTTCGATCTCTTTTTCTTCAATACCCGTCCGTATTAATTTTAGACACTCGTCTATGTTCTTTGGACACTCGTCCGTGTTTGATCTCTTTTGCTTTAATATCCATCCGTATTGATTTTAGACACTCGTCTGTATTCTTTCGACACTCGTCGGTGTTCGATATCTTTTGCTTTAATACTAGTCCGTATTGATTTTAGACACTCGTCTGTGTTCTTTCAACACTCGTCCGTGTTTGATCTCTTTTGCTTCAATACCTATCCGTATTGATTTTAGACACTCGTCTGTGTTCTTTAAACACTCGGCCATGTTCGATCTCTTTTGCTTCAATTCCCGTCCGTATTGATTTTAGACACTCGTCTGTGTTCTTTCGACACTCATCCGTGTTCAATCTCTTTTTCTTCAATACTCGTCCGTATTTATTTTAGACACTCGTCTTTGTTCTTTCGACACTCGTCCGTGTTCGATCTCTTTCCCTTCGATACCCGTCCGTATTGATTTTAGACACTTGTCTGTGTTCTTTCGAAACTCGTCCGTGTTCGATCTCTTTTGCTACAATATCCGTCCGTATTGATTTTAGACACTCGTCTTTGTTCTTTTAACACTCGTCTGTGTTCGATCTCTTTTGCTTCAATACCTGTCCTTATTGATTTTAGACACTCGTCTGTATTCTTTCGACACTCGTCCGTGTTCGATCTCTTTTGCTTCAATACACGTCCGTATTGATTTTAGACACTCGTCTGTGTTCTTTCGACACTCGTCCGTGTTCGATCTATTTTGCTTCAATACTAGACTATATTAATTTTAGATACTCGTCTGTGTTCTTTCAACACTCATCCGTGTTGGATCTCTTTTGCTTCAATTCCCATCCGTATTGATTTTAGACACTCGCCTGTGTTCTTTCGACACTCATCTGTGTTCGATCTCTTTTGCTTCAATACTCGTCCGTTTTGATTTTAGACACTCGTCTTTGTTCTTTCGACACTCGTCCGTGTTCGATCTCTTTTGCTTCAATACCCGTCCGTATTGATTTTAGACACTCGTCTGTGTTCTTTTGACACTCATCTGTGTTCGATCTCTTTTGCTTCAATTCCCGTCCGCATTGATTTTAGACACTCGTCTGTATTCTTTTGACACTCGTCCGTGTTCGATCTCTTTTGCTTCAATACTCGTCCGTATTTATTTTAGACACTCGTCTTTATTCTTTCGACACTCGTCCGTGTTCGATCTCTTTTGCTTCAATACCTGTCCGTATTGATTTTAGACACTCGTCTGTGTTCTTTCGACACTCGTCCGTGTTCGATCTCTTTTGCTTCAATATCTGTCCGAATTGATTTTAGACACTCGTCTTTGTTCTTTCGACACTCGTCCGTGTTCGATCTCTTTTGCTTCAATATCCGTCCGTATTAATTATAGATACTCGTCTGTGTTCTTCTGACACTCGTCCGTGTCCGATCTCTTTTGCTTCAATACTCGTCCGTATTGATTTTAGAAACTCGTCTAAGTTCGTTCGACACTCGTCCATGTTCGATCTCTGTAGCTTCAATACACGTCCTTATTGATTATAGACACTCGTCTGTGTTCTTTCGACATTCGTTTGTGTTTGATCCCTTTTGCTTCTATACCCGTCTGTATTGATTTTAGACACTCGTCTGTGTTATTTCGACACTCATTCGTGTTCGATCTCTTTTCCTTCAATACTCGTCCGTATTTATTTTAGACACTCGTCTTTGTTCTTTCGACACTCGTCCGTGTTCGATCTCTTTTCCTTTTATACATGTCCGTATTCATTTTAGACACTTGTCTGTGTTCTTTCGAAACTCGTCCGTGTTCGATCTCTTTTGCTACAATATCCGTCCGTATTGATTTTAGACACTCGTCTTTCTTCTTTTGACACTCGTCTGTGTTCGATCTCTTTTGCTTCAATACCTGTCCTTATTGATTTTAGACACTCGTCTGTATTCTTTTGACACTCGTCCGTGTTCGATCTCTTTTGCTTCAACACACGTCCATATTGATTTTAGACACTCGTCTTTGTTCTTTCGACACTCGTCCGTGTTCGATCTCTCTTGCTTCAATACTCATCCGTATTGATTTTAGACACTCGTCTGTGTTCCTTCGACACTCGTCCGTGTTCGATCTCTTTTTCTTCAATACCCGTCCGTATTAATTTTAGACACTCGTCTATGTTCTTTTGACACTCGTCCGTGTTTGATCTCTTTTGCTTTAATATCCATCCGTATGGGATTTTAGACACTCGTCTGTATTCTTTCGACACTCGTCGGTGTTCGATATCTTTTGCTTTAATACTAGTCCGTATTGATTTTAGACACTCGTCTGTGTTCTTTCAACACTCGTCCGTGTTCGATCTCTTTTGCTTCAATACCTGTCCGTATTGATTTTAGACACTCGTCTGTGTTCTTTAATCACTCGGCCATGTTCGATCTCTTTTTCTTCAATTCCCGTCCGTATTGATTTTAGACACTCGTCTGTGTTCTTTCGACACTCATCCGTGTTCAATCTCTTTTTCTTCAATACTCGTCCGTATTTATTTTAGACACTCGTCTTTGTTCTTTCGACACTCGTCCGTGTTCGATCTCTTTCCCTTCGATACCCGTCCATATTGATTTTAGACACTTGTCTGTGTTCTTTCGAAACTCGTCCGTGTTCGATCTCTTTTGCTACAATATCCGTCCGTATTGATTTTAGACACTCGTCTTTGTTCTTTTAACACTCGTCTGTGTTCGATCTCTTTTGCTTCAATACCTGTCCTTATTGATTTTAGACACTCGTCTGTATTCTTTCGACACTCGTCCGTGTTCGATCTCTTTTGCTTCAATACACGTCCGTAATGATTTTAGACACTCGTCTGTGTTCTTTCGACACTCGTCCGTGTTCGATCTATTTTGCTTCAATACTAGTCTATATTAATTTTAGATACTCGTCTGTGTTCTTTCAACACTCATCCGTGTTGGATCTCTTTTGCTTCAATTCCCATCCGTATTGATTTTAGACACTCGCCTGTGTTCTTTCGACACTCATCTGTGTTCGATCTCTTTTGCTTCAATACTCGTCCGTTTTGATTTTAGACACTCGTCTTTGTTCTTTCGACACTCGTCCGTGTTCGATCTCTTTTGCTTCAATACCCGTCCGTATTGATTTTAGACACTCGTCTGTGTTCTTTTGACACTCGTCTGTGTTCGATCTCTTTTGCTTCAATTCCCGTCCGCATTGATTTTAGACACTCGTCTGTATTCTTTTGACACTCGTCCGTGTTCGATCTCTTTTGCTTCAATACTCGTCCGTATTTATTTTAGACACTCGTCTTTATTCTTTCGACACTCGTCCGTGTTCGATCTCTTTTGCTTCAATACCTGTCCGTATTGATTTTAGACACTCGTCTGTGTTCTTTCGACACTCGTCCGTGTTCGATCTCTTTTGCTTCAATATCTGTCCGAATTGATTTTAGACACTCGTCTTTGTTCTTTCGACACTCGTCCGTGTTCGATCTCTTTTGCTTCAATATCCGTCCGTATTAATTATAGATACTCGTCTGTGTTCTTCTGACACTCGTCCGTGTCCGATCTCTTTTGCTTCAATACTCGTCCGTATTGATTTTAGAAACTCGTCTAAGTTCGTTCGACACTCGTCCATGTTCGATCTCTGTAGCTTCAATACACGTCCTTATTGATTATAGACACTCGTCTGTGTTCTTTCGACATTCGTTTGTGTTTGATCCCTTTTGCTTCTATACCCGTCTGTATTGATTTTAGACACTCGTCTGTGTTATTTCGACACTCATTCGTGTTCGATCTCTTTTCCTTCAATACTCGTCCGTATTTATTTTAGACACTCGTCTTTGTTCTTTCGACACTCGTCCGTGTTCGATCTCTTTTCCTTTTATACATGTCCGTATTCATTTTAGACACTTGTCTGTGTTCTTTCGAAACTCGTCCGTGTTCGATCTCTTTTGCTACAATATCCGTCCGTATTGATTTTAGACACTCGTCTTTCTTCTTTTGACACTCGTCTGTGTTCGATCTCTTTTGCTTCAATACCTGTCCTTATTGATTTTAGACACTCGTCTGTATTCTTTTGACACTCGTCCGTGTTCGATCTCTTTTGCTTCAACACACGTCCATATTGATTTTAGACACTCGTCTTTGTTCTTTCGACACTCGTCCGTGTTCGATCTCTCTTGCTTCAATACTCATCCGTATTGATTTTAGACACTCGTCTGTGTTCCTTCGACACTCGTCCGTGTTCGATCTCTTTTTCTTCAATACCCGTCCGTATTAATTTTAGACACTCGTCTATGTTCTTTTGACACTCGTCCGTGTTTGATCTCTTTTGCTTTAATATCCATCCGTATGGGATTTTAGACACTCGTCTGTATTCTTTCGACACTCGTCGGTGTTCGATATCTTTTGCTTTAATACTAGTCCGTATTGATTTTAGACACTCGTCTGTGTTCTTTCAACACTCGTCCGTGTTCGATCTCTTTTGCTTCAATACCTGTCCGTATTGATTTTAGACACTCGTCTGTGTTCTTTAATCACTCGGCCATGTTCGATCTCTTTTGCTTCAATTCCCGTCCGTATTGATTTTAGACACTCGTCTGTGTTCTTTCGACACTCATCCGTGTTCAATCTCTTTTTCTTCAATACTCGTCCGTATTTATTTTAGACACTCGTCTTTGTTCTTTCGACACTCGTCCGTGTTCGATCTCTTTCCCTTCGATACCCGTCCATATTGATTTTAGACACTTGTCTGTGTTCTTTCGAAACTCGTCCGTGTTCGATCTCTTTTGCTACAATATCCGTCCGTATTGATTTTAGACACTCGTCTTTGTTCTTTTAACACTCGTCTGTGTTCGATCTCTTTTGCTTCAATACCTGTCCTTATTGATTTTAGACACTCGTCTGTATTCTTTCGACACTCGTCCGTGTTCGATCTCTTTTGCTTCAATACACGTCCGTATTGATTTTAGACACTCGTCTGTGTTCTTTCGACACTCGTCCGTGTTCGATCTATTTTGCTTCAATACTAGTCTATATTAATTTTAGATACTCGTCTGTGTTCTTTCAACACTCATCCGTGTTGGATCTCTTTTGCTTCAATTCCCATCCGTATTGATTTTAGACACTCGCCTGTGTTCTTTCGACACTCATCCGTGTTCAATCTCTTTTTCTTCAATACTCGTCCGTATTTATTTTAGACACTCGTCTTTGTTCTTTCGACACTCGTCCGTGTTCGATCTCTTTCCCTTCGATACCCGTCCATATTGATTTTAGACACTTGTCTGTGTTCTTTCGAAACTCGTCCGTGTTCGATCTCTTTTGCTACAATATCCGTCCGTATTGATTTTAGACACTCGTCTTTGTTCTTTTAACACTCGTCTGTGTTCGATCTCTTTTGCTTCAATACCTGTCCTTATTGATTTTAGACACTCGTCTGTATTCTTTCGACACTCGTCCGTGTTCGATCTCTTTTGCTTCAATACACGTCCGTATTGATTTTAGACACTCGTCTGTGTTCTTTCGACACTCGTCCGTGTTCGATCTATTTTGCTTCAATACTAGTCTATATTAATTTTAGATACTCGTCTGTGTTCTTTCAACACTCATCCGTGTTGGATCTCTTTTGCTTCAATTCCCATCCGTATTGATTTTAGACACTCGTCTGTGTTCTTTCGACACTCATCCGTGTTCAATCTCTTTTTCTTCAATACTCGTCCGTATTTATTTTAGACACTCGTCTTTGTTCTTTCGACACTCGTCCGTGTTCGATCTCTTTCCCTTCGATACCCGTCCATATTGATTTTAGACACTTGTCTGTGTTCTTTCGAAACTCGTCCGTGTTCGATCTCTTTTGCTACAATATCCGTCCGTATTGATTTTAGACACTCGTCTTTGTTCTTTTAACACTCGTCTGTGTTCGATCTCTTTTGCTTCAATACCTGTCCTTATTGATTTTAGACACTCGTCTGTATTCTTTCGACACTCGTCCGTGTTCGATCTCTTTTGCTTCAATACACGTCCGTAATGATTTTAGACACTCGTCTGTGTTCTTTCGACACTCGTCCGTGTTCGATCTATTTTGCTTCAATACTAGTCTATATTAATTTTAGATACTCGTCTGTGTTCTTTCAACACTCATCCGTGTTGGATCTCTTTTGCTTCAATTCCCATCCGTATTGATTTTAGACACTCGCCTGTGTTCTTTCGACACTCATCTGTGTTCGATCTCTTTTGCTTCAATACTCGTCCGTTTTGATTTTAGACACTCGTCTTTGTTCTTTCGACACTCGTCCGTGTTCGATCTCTTTTGCTTCAATACCCGTCCGTATTGATTTTAGACACTCGTCTGTGTTCTTTTGACACTCGTCTGTGTTCGATCTCTTTTGCTTCAATTCCCGTCCGCATTGATTTTAGACACTCGTCTGTATTCTTTTGACACTCGTCCGTGTTCGATCTCTTTTGCTTCAATACTCGTCCGTATTTATTTTAGACACTCGTCTTTATTCTTTCGACACTCGTCCGTGTTCGATCTCTTTTGCTTCAATACCTGTCCGTATTGATTTTAGACACTCGTCTGTGTTCTTTCGACACTCGTCCGTGTTCGATCTCTTTTGCTTCAATATCTGTCCGAATTGATTTTAGACACTCGTCTTTGTTCTTTCGACACTCGTCCGTGTTCGATCTCTTTTGCTTCAATATCCGTCCGTATTAATTATAGATACTCGTCTGTGTTCTTCTGACACTCGTCCGTGTCCGATCTCTTTTGCTTCAATACTCGTCCGTATTGATTTTAGAAACTCGTCTAAGTTCGTTCGACACTCGTCCATGTTCGATCTCTGTAGCTTCAATACACGTCCTTATTGATTATAGACACTCGTCTGTGTTCTTTCGACATTCGTTTGTGTTTGATCCCTTTTGCTTCTATACCCGTCTGTATTGATTTTAGACACTCGTCTGTGTTATTTCGACACTCATTCGTGTTCGATCTCTTTTCCTTCAATACTCGTCCGTATTTATTTTAGACACTCGTCTTTGTTCTTTCGACACTCGTCCGTGTTCGATCTCTTTTCCTTTTATACATGTCCGTATTCATTTTAGACACTTGTCTGTGTTCTTTCGAAACTCGTCCGTGTTCGATCTCTTTTGCTACAATATCCGTCCGTATTGATTTTAGACACTCGTCTTTCTTCTTTTGACACTCGTCTGTGTTCGATCTCTTTTGCTTCAATACCTGTCCTTATTGATTTTAGACACTCGTCTGTATTCTTTTGACACTCGTCCGTGTTCGATCTCTTTTGCTTCAACACACGTCCATATTGATTTTAGACACTCGTCTTTGTTCTTTCGACACTCGTCCGTGTTCGATCTCTCTTGCTTCAATACTCATCCGTATTGATTTTAGACACTCGTCTGTGTTCCTTCGACACTCGTCCGTGTTCGATCTCTTTTTCTTCAATACCCGTCCGTATTAATTTTAGACACTCGTCTATGTTCTTTTGACACTCGTCCGTGTTTGATCTCTTTTGCTTTAATATCCATCCGTATGGGATTTTAGACACTCGTCTGTATTCTTTCGACACTCGTCGGTGTTCGATATCTTTTGCTTTAATACTAGTCCGTATTGATTTTAGACACTCGTCTGTGTTCTTTCAACACTCGTCCGTGTTCGATCTCTTTTGCTTCAATACCTGTCCGTATTGATTTTAGACACTCGTCTGTGTTCTTTAATCACTCGGCCATGTTCGATCTCTTTTGCTTCAATTCCCGTCCGTATTGATTTTAGACACTCGTCTGTGTTCTTTCGACACTCATCCGTGTTCAATCTCTTTTTCTTCAATACTCGTCCGTATTTATTTTAGACACTCGTCTTTGTTCTTTCGACACTCGTCCGTGTTCGATCTCTTTCCCTTCGATACCCGTCCATATTGATTTTAGACACTTGTCTGTGTTCTTTCGAAACTCGTCCGTGTTCGATCTCTTTTGCTACAATATCCGTCCGTATTGATTTTAGACACTCGTCTTTGTTCTTTTAACACTCGTCTGTGTTCGATCTCTTTTGCTTCAATACCTGTCCTTATTGATTTTAGACACTCGTCTGTATTCTTTCGACACTCGTCCGTGTTCGATCTCTTTTGCTTCAATACACGTCCGTATTGATTTTAGACACTCGTCTGTGTTCTTTCGACACTCGTCCGTGTTCGATCTATTTTGCTTCAATACTAGTCTATATTAATTTTAGATACTCGTCTGTGTTCTTTCAACACTCATCCGTGTTGGATCTCTTTTGCTTCAATTCCCATCCGTATTGATTTTAGACACTCGCCTGTGTTCTTTCGACACTCATCTGTGTTCGATCTCTTTTGCTTCAATACTCGTCCGTTTTGATTTTAGACACTCGTCTTTGTTCTTTCGACACTCGTCCGTGTTCGATCTCTTTTGCTACAATACCCTTCCGTATTGATTTTAGACACTCGTCTTTGTTCTTTTAACACTCGTCTGTGTTCGATCTCTTTTGCTTCAATACCTGTCCTTATTGATTTTAGACACTCGTCTGTATTCTTTCGACACTCGTCCGTGTTCGATCTCTTTTGCTTCAATACACGTCCGTATTGATTTTAGACACGCGTCTGTGTTCTTTCGACACTCCTCCGTGTTCGATCTCTTTTTCTTCAATACTCGTCCGTATTTATTTTAGACACTCGTCTTTGTTCTTTCGACACTCGTCCGTGTTCGATCTCTTTCCCTTCGATACCCGTCCGTATTGAATTTAGACACTTGTCTGTGTTCTTTCGAAACTCGTCCGTGTTCGATCTCTTTTGCTACAATATCCTTCCGTATTGATTTTAGACACTCGTCTTTGTTCTTTTAACACTCGTCTGTGTTCGATCTCTTTTGCTTCAATACCTGTCCTTATTGATTTTAGACACTCGTCTGTATTCTTTCGACACTCGTCCGTGTTCGATCTCTTTTGCTTCAATACACGTCCGTATTGATTTTAGACACTCGTTTGTGTTCTTTCGACACTCGTCCGTGTTCGATCTATTTTGCTTCAATACTAGTCTATATTAATTTTAGATACTCGTCTGTGTTCTTTCAACACTCATCCGTGTTGGATCTCTTTTGCTTCAATTCCCATCCGTATTGATTTTAGACACTCGCCTGTGTTCTTTCGACACTCATCTGTGTTCGATCTCTTTTGCTTCAATACTCGTCCGTTTTGATTTTAGACACTCGTCTTTGTTCTTTCGACACTCGTCCGTGTTCGATCTCTTTTGCTTCAATACCCGTCCGTATTGATTTTAGACACTCGTCTGTGTTCTTTCGACACTCGTCCGTGTTCGATCTCTTTTGCTTCAATTCCCGTCCGCATTGATTTTAGACACTCGTCTGTATTCTTTCGACACTCGTCCGTGTTCGATCTCTTTTGCTTCAATACTCGTCCGTATTTATTTTAGACACTCGTCTTTATTCTTTCGACACTCGTCCGTGTTCGATCTCTTTTGCTTCAATACCTGTCCGTATTGATTTTAGACACTCGTCTGTGTTCTTTCGACACTCGTCCGTGTTCGATCTCTTTTGCTTCAATATCTGTCCGAATTGATTTTAGACACTCGTCTTTGTTCTTTCGACACTCGTCCGTGTTCGATCTCTTTTGCTTCAATATCCGTCCGTATTAATTATAGATACTCGTCTGTGTTCTTCTGACACTCGTCCGTGTCCGATCTCTTTTGCTTCAATACTCGTCCGTATTGATTTTAGAAACTCGTCTAAGTTCGTTCGACACTCGTCCATGTTCGATCCCTGTAGCTTCAATACACGTCCTTATTGATTATAGACACTCGTCTGTGTTCTTTCGACATTCGTTTGTGTTTGATCCCTTTTGCTTCTATACCCGTCTGTATTGATTTTAGACACTCGTTTGTGTTATTTCGACACTCATTCGTGTTCGATCTCTTTTCCTTCAATACTCGTCCGTATTTATTTTAGACACTCGTCTTTGTTCTTTCGACACTCGTCCGTGTTCGATCTCTTTTCCTTTTATACATGTCCGTATTCATTTTAGACACTTGTCTGTGTTCTTTCGAAACTCGTCCGTGTTCGATCTCTTTTGCTACAATATCCGTCCGTATTGATTTTAGACACTCGTCTTTCTTCTTTTGACACTCGTCTGTGTTCGATCTCTTTTGCTTCAATACCTGTCCTTATTGATTTTAGACACTCGTCTGTATTCTTTTGACACTCGTCCGTGTTCGATCTCTTTTGCTTCAACACACGTCCATATTGATTTTAGACACTCGTCTTTGTTCTTTCGACACTCGTCCGTGTTCGATCTCTCTTGCTTCAATACTCATCCGTATTGATTTTAGACACTCGTCTGTGTTCCTTCGACACTCGTCCGTGTTCGATCTCTTTTTCTTCAATACCCGTCCGTATTAATTTTAGACACTCGTCTATGTTCTTTTGACACTCGTCCGTGTTTGATCTCTTTTGCTTTAATATCCATCCGTATGGGATTTTAGACACTCGTCTGTATTCTTTCGACACTCGTCGGTGTTCGATATCTTTTGCTTTAATACTAGTCCGTATTGATTTTAGACACTCGTCTGTGTTCTTTCAACACTCGTCCGTGTTCGATCTCTTTTGCTTCAATACCTGTCCGTATTGATTTTAGACACTCGTCTGTGTTCTTTAATCACTCGGCCATGTTCGATCTCTTTTTCTTCAATTCCCGTCCGTATTGATTTTAGACACTCGTCTGTGTTCTTTCGACACTCATCCGTGTTCAATCTCTTTTTCTTCAATACTCGTCCGTATTTATTTTAGACACTCGTCTTTGTTCTTTCGACACTCGTCCGTGTTCGATCTCTTTCCCTTCGATACCCGTCCATATTGATTTTAGACACTTGTCTGTGTTCTTTCGAAACTCGTCCGTGTTCGATCTCTTTTGCTACAATATCCGTCCGTATTGATTTTAGACACTCGTCTTTGTTCTTTTAACACTCGTCTGTGTTCGATCTCTTTTGCTTCAATACCTGTCCTTATTGATTTTAGACACTCGTCTGTATTCTTTCGACACTCGTCCGTGTTCGATCTCTTTTGCTTCAATACACGTCCGTATTGATTTTAGACACTCGTCTGTGTTCTTTCGACACTCGTCCGTGTTCGATCTATTTTGCTTCAATACTAGTCTATATTAATTTTAGATACTCGTCTGTGTTCTTTCAACACTCATCCGTGTTGGATCTCTTTTGCTTCAATTCCCATCCGTATTGATTTTAGACACTCGCCTGTGTTCTTTCGACACTCATCTGTGTTCGATCTCTTTTGCTTCAATACTCGTCCGTTTTGATTTTAGACACTCGTCTTTGTTCTTTCGACACTCGTCCGTGTTCGATCTCTTTTGCTTCAATACCCGTCCGTATTGATTTTAGACACTCGTCTGTGTTCTTTTGACACTCGTCTGTGTTCGATCTCTTTTGCTTCAATTCCCGTCCGCATTGATTTTAGACACTCGTCTGTATTCTTTTGACACTCGTCCGTGTTCGATCTCTTTTGCTTCAATACTCGTCCGTATTTATTTTAGACACTCGTCTTTATTCTTTCGACACTCGTCCGTGTTCGATCTCTTTTGCTTCAATACCTGTCCGTATTGATTTTAGACACTCGTCTGTGTTCTTTCGACACTCGTCCGTGTTCGATCTCTTTTGCTTCAATATCTGTCCGAATTGATTTTAGACACTCGTCTTTGTTCTTTCGACACTCGTCCGTGTTCGATCTCTTTTGCTTCAATATCCGTCCGTATTAATTATAGATACTCGTCTGTGTTCTTCTGACACTCGTCCGTGTCCGATCTCTTTTGCTTCAATACTCGTCCGTATTGATTTTAGAAACTCGTCTAAGTTCGTTCGACACTCGTCCATGTTCGATCTCTGTAGCTTCAATACACGTCCTTATTGATTATAGACACTCGTCTGTGTTCTTTCGACATTCGTTTGTGTTTGATCCCTTTTGCTTCTATACCCGTCTGTATTGATTTTAGACACTCGTCTGTGTTATTTCGACACTCATTCGTGTTCGATCTCTTTTCCTTCAATACTCGTCCGTATTTATTTTAGACACTCGTCTTTGTTCTTTCGACACTCGTCCGTGTTCGATCTCTTTTCCTTTTATACATGTCCGTATTCATTTTAGACACTTGTCTGTGTTCTTTCGAAACTCGTCCGTGTTCGATCTCTTTTGCTACAATATCCGTCCGTATTGATTTTAGACACTCGTCTTTCTTCTTTTGACACTCGTCTGTGTTCGATCTCTTTTGCTTCAATACCTGTCCTTATTGATTTTAGACACTCGTCTGTATTCTTTTGACACTCGTCCGTGTTCGATCTCTTTTGCTTCAACACACGTCCATATTGATTTTAGACACTCGTCTTTGTTCTTTCGACACTCGTCCGTGTTCGATCTCTCTTGCTTCAATACTCATCCGTATTGATTTTAGACACTCGTCTGTGTTCCTTCGACACTCGTCCGTGTTCGATCTCTTTTTCTTCAATACCCGTCCGTATTAATTTTAGACACTCGTCTATGTTCTTTTGACACTCGTCCGTGTTTGATCTCTTTTGCTTTAATATCCATCCGTATGGGATTTTAGACACTCGTCTGTATTCTTTCGACACTCGTCGGTGTTCGATATCTTTTGCTTTAATACTAGTCCGTATTGATTTTAGACACTCGTCTGTGTTCTTTCAACACTCGTCCGTGTTCGATCTCTTTTGCTTCAATACCTGTCCGTATTGATTTTAGACACTCGTCTGTGTTCTTTAATCACTCGGCCATGTTCGATCTCTTTTGCTTCAATTCCCGTCCGTATTGATTTTAGACACTCGTCTGTGTTCTTTCGACACTCATCCGTGTTCAATCTCTTTTTCTTCAATACTCGTCCGTATTTATTTTAGACACTCGTCTTTGTTCTTTCGACACTCGTCCGTGTTCGATCTCTTTCCCTTCGATACCCGTCCATATTGATTTTAGACACTTGTCTGTGTTCTTTCGAAACTCGTCCGTGTTCGATCTCTTTTGCTACAATATCCGTCCGTATTGATTTTAGACACTCGTCTTTGTTCTTTTAACACTCGTCTGTGTTCGATCTCTTTTGCTTCAATACCTGTCCTTATTGATTTTAGACACTCGTCTGTATTCTTTCGACACTCGTCCGTGTTCGATCTCTTTTGCTTCAATACACGTCCGTATTGATTTTAGACACTCGTCTGTGTTCTTTCGACACTCGTCCGTGTTCGATCTATTTTGCTTCAATACTAGTCTATATTAATTTTAGATACTCGTCTGTGTTCTTTCAACACTCATCCGTGTTGGATCTCTTTTGCTTCAATTCCCATCCGTATTGATTTTAGACACTCGCCTGTGTTCTTTCGACACTCATCTGTGTTCGATCTCTTTTGCTTCAATACTCGTCCGTTTTGATTTTAGACACTCGTCTTTGTTCTTTCGACACTCGTCCGTGTTCGATCTCTTTTGCTACAATACCCTTCCGTATTGATTTTAGACACTCGTCTTTGTTCTTTTAACACTCGTCTGTGTTCGATCTCTTTTGCTTCAATACCTGTCCTTATTGATTTTAAACACTCGTCTGTATTCTTTCGACACTCGTCCGTGTTCGATCTCTTTTGCTTCAATACACGTCCGTATTGATTTTAGACACGCGTCTGTGTTCTTTCGACACTCCTCCGTGTTCGATCTCTTTTTCTTCAATACTCGTCCGTATTTATTTTAGACACTCGTCTTTGTTCTTTCGACACTCGTCCGTGTTCGATCTCTTTCCCTTCGATACCCGTCCGTATTGAATTTAGACACTTGTCTGTGTTCTTTCGAAACTCGTCCGTGTTCGATCTCTTTTGCTACAATATCCTTCCGTATTGATTTTAGACACTCGTCTTTGTTCTTTTAACACTCGTCTGTGTTCGATCTCTTTTGCTTCAATACCTGTCCTTATTGATTTTAGACACTCGTCTGTATTCTTTCGACACTCGTCCGTGTTCGATCTCTTTTGCTTCAATACACGTCCGTATTGATTTTAGACACTCGTTTGTGTTCTTTCGACACTCGTCCGTGTTCGATCTATTTTGCTTCAATACTAGTCTATATTAATTTTAGATACTCGTCTGTGTTCTTTCAACACTCATCCGTGTTGGATCTCTTTTGCTTCAATTCCCATCCGTATTGATTTTAGACACTCGCCTGTGTTCTTTCGACACTCATCTGTGTTCGATCTCTTTTGCTTCAATACTCGTCCGTTTTGATTTTAGACACTCGTCTTTGTTCTTTCGACACTCGTCCGTGTTCGATCTCTTTTGCTTCAATACCCGTCCGTATTGATTTTAGACACTCGTCTGTGTTCTTTCGACACTCGTCCGTGTTCGATCTCTTTTGCTTCAATTCCCGTCCGCATTGATTTTAGACACTCGTCTGTATTCTTTCGACACTCGTCCGTGTTCGATCTCTTTTGCTTCAATACTCGTCCGTATTTATTTTAGACACTCGTCTTTATTCTTTCGACACTCGTCCGTGTTCGATCTCTTTTGCTTCAATACCTGTCCGTATTGATTTTAGACACTCGTCTGTGTTCTTTTGACACTCGTCCGTGTTCGATCTCTTTTGCTTCAATATCCGTCCGAATTGATTTTAGACACTCGTCTTTGTTCTTTCGACACTCGTCCGTGTTCGATCTCTTTTGCTTCAATATCCGTCCGTATTAATTTTAGATACTCGTCTGTGTTCTTCCGACACTCGTCCGTGTTCGATCTCTTTTGCTTCAATACTCGTCCGTATTGATTTTAGAAACTCGTCTAAGTTCGTTCGACACTCGTCCATGTTCGATCTCTGTAGCTTCAATACACGTCCGTATTGATTATAGACACTCGTCTGTGTTTTTTCAACATTCGTTTGTGTTTGATCCCTTTTGCTTCTATACCCGTCTGTATTGATTTTAGACACTCGTCTGTGTTATTTCGACACTCATCTGTGATCGATCTCATTTCCTTCAATACTCGTCCGTATTTATTTTAGACACTCGTCTTTGTTCTTTCGACACTCGTCCGTGTTCGATCTATTTTGCTTCAATACTAGTCTGTATTAATTTTAGACACTCGTCTGTGTTCTTTCGACACTCGTCCGTGTTCGATCTCTTTCCCTTCGATACCCGTCCGTATTGAATTTAGACACTTGTCTGTGTTCTTTCGAAACTCGTCCGTGTTCGATCTCTTTTGCTACAATATCCGTCCGTATTGATTTTAGACACTCGTCTTTGTTCTTTTAACACTCGTCTGTGTTCGATCTCTTTTGCTTCAATACCTGTCCTTTTTGATTTTAGACACTCGTCTGTATTCTTTCGACACTCGTCCGTGTTCGATCTCTTTTGCTTCAATTCCCGTCCGTATTGATTTTAGACACTCGTCTGTGTTCTTTCGACACTCATCCGTGTTCAATCTCTTTTTCTTCAATACTCGTCCGTATTTATTTTAGACACTCGTCTTTGTTCTTTCGACACTCGTCCGTGTTCGATCTCTTTCCCTTCGATACCCGTCCATATTGATTTTAGACACTTGTCTGTGTTCTTTCGAAACTCGTCCGTGTTCGATCTCTTTTGCTACAATATCCGTCCGTATTGATTTTAGACACTCGTCTTTGTTCTTTTAACACTCGTCTGTGTTCGATCTCTTTTGCTTCAATACCTGTCCTTATTGATTTTAGACACTCATCTGTATTCTTTCGACACTCGTCCGTGTTCGATCTCTTTTGCTTCAATACACGTCCGTATTGATTTTAGACACTCGTCTGTGTTCTTTCGACACTCGTCCGTGTTCGATCTATTTTGCTTCAATACTAGTCTATATTAATTTTAGATACTCGTCTGTGTTCTTTCAACACTCATCCGTGTTGGATCTCTTTTGCTTCAATTCCCATCCGTATTGATTTTAGACACTCGCCTGTGTTCTTTCGACACTCATCTGTGTTCGATCTCTTTTGCTTCAATACTCGTCCGTTTTGATTTTAGACACTCGTCTTTGTTCTTTCGACACTCGTCCGTGTTCGATCTCTTTTGCTTCAATACCCGTCCGTATTGATTTTAGACACTCGTCTGTGTTCTTTCGACACTCGTCCGTGTTCGATCTCTTTTGCTTCAATTCCCGTCCGCATTGATTTTAGACACTCGTCTGTATTCTTTCGACACTCGTCCGTGTTCGATCTCTTTTGCTTCAATACTCGTCCGTATTTATTTTAGACACTCGTCTTTATTCTTTCGACACTCGTCCGTGTTCGATCTCTTTTGCTTCAATACCTGTCCGTATTGATTTTAGACACTCGTCTGTGTTCTTTCGACACTCGTCCGTGTTCGATCTCTTTTGCTTCAATATCCGTCCGAATTGATTTTAGACACTCGTCTTTGTTCTTTCGACACTTGTCCGTGTTCGATCTCTTTTGCTTCAATATCCGTCCGTATTAATTTTAGATACTCGTCTGTGTTCTTCCGACACTCGTCCGTGTTCGATCTCTTTTGCTTCAATACTCGTCCGTATTGATTTTAGAAACTCGTCTAAGTTCGTTCGACACTCGTCCATGTTCGATCTCTGTAGCTTCAATACACGTCCGTATTGATTATAGACACTCGTCTGTGTTTTTTCAACATTCGTTTGTGTTTGATCCCTTTTGCTTCTATACCCGTCTGTATTGATTTTAGACACTCGTCTGTGTTATTTCGACACTCATCTGTGATCGATCTCATTTCCTTCAATACTCGTCCGTATTTATTTTAGACACTCGTCTTTGTTCTTTCGACACTCGTCCGTGTTCGATCTATTTTGCTTCAATACTAGTCTGTATTAATTTTAGACACTCGTCTGTGTTCTTTCGACACTCGTCCGTGTTTGATCTCTTTCCCTTCGATACCCGTCCGTATTGAATTTAGACACTTGTCTGTGTTCTTTCGAAACTCGTCCGTGTTCGATCTCTTTTGCTACAATATCCGTCCGTATTGATTTTAGACACTCGTCTTTGTTCTTTTAACACTCGTCTGTGTTCGATCTCTTTTGCTTCAATACCTGTCCTTTTTGATTTTAGACACTCGTCTGTATTCTTTCGACACTCGTCCGTGTTCGATCTCTTTTGCTTCAATTCCCGTCCGTATTGATTTTAGACACTCGTCTGTGTTCTTTCGACACTCATCCGTGTTCAATCTCTTTTTCTTCAATACTCGTCCGTATTTATTTTAGACACTCGTCTTTGTTCTTTCGACACTCGTCCGTGTTCGATCTCTTTCCCTTCGATACCCGTCCATATTGAATTTAGACACTTGTCTGTGTTCTTTCGAAACTCGTCCGTGTTCGATCTCTTTTGCTACAATATCCGTCCGTATTGATTTTAGACACTCGTCTTTGTTCTTTTAACACTCGTCTGTGTTCGATCTCTTTTGCTTCAATACCTGTCCTTTTTGATTTTAGACACTCGTCTGTATTCTTTCGACACTCGTCCGTGTTCGATCTCTTTTGCTACAATATCCGTCCGTATTGATTTTAGACACTCGTCTTTGTTCTTTTAACACTCGTCTGTGTTCGATCTCTTTTGCTTCAATACCTGTCCTTTTTGATTTTAGACACTCGTCTGTATTCTTTCGACACTCGTCCGTGTTCGATCTCTTTTGCTTCAATTCCCGTCCGTATTGATTTTAGACACTCGTCTGTGTTCTTTCGACACTCATCCGTGTTCAATCTCTTTTTCTTCAATACTCGTCCGTATTTATTTTAGACACTCGTCTTTGTTCTTTCGACACTCGTCCGTGTTCGATCTCTTTCCCTTCGATACCCGTCCATATTGATTTTAGACACTTGTCTGTGTTCTTTCGAAACTCGTCCGTGTTCGATCTCTTTTGCTACATTATCCGTCCGTATTGATTTTAGACACTCGTCTTTGTTCTTTTAACACTCGTCTGTGTTCGATCTCTTTTGCTTCAATACCTGTCCTTATTGATTTTAGACACTCATCTGTATTCTTTCGACACTCGTCCGTGTTCGATCTCTTTTGCTTCAATACACGTCCGTATTGATTTTAGACACTCGTCTGTGTTCTTTCGACACTCGTCCGTGTTCGATCTATTTTGCTTCAATACTAGTCTATATTAATTTTAGATACTCGTCTGTGTTCTTTCAACACTCATCCGTGTTGGATCTCTTTTGCTTCAATTCCCATCCGTATTGATTTTAGACACTCGCCTGTGTTCTTTCGACACTCATCTGTGTTCGATCTCTTTTGCTTCAATACTCGTCCGTTTTGATTTTAGACACTCGTCTTTGTTCTTTCGACACTCGTCCGTGTTCGATCTCTTTTGCTTCAATACCCGTCCGTATTGATTTTAGACACTCGTCTGTGTTCTTTCGACACTCGTCCGTGTTCGATCTCTTTTGCTTCAATTCCCGTCCGCATTGATTTTAGACACTCGTCTGTATTCTTTCGACACTCGTCCGTGTTCGATCTCTTTTGCTTCAATACTCGTCCGTATTTATTTTAGACACTCGTCTTTATTCTTTCGACACTCGTCCGTGTTCGATCTCTTTTGCTTCAATACCTGTCCGTATTGATTTTAGACACTCGTCTGTGTTCTTTCGACACTCGTCCGTGTTCGATCTCTTTTGCTTCAATATCCGTCCGAATTGATTTTAGACACTCGTCTTTGTTCTTTCGACACTCGTCCGTGTTCGATCTCTTTTGCTTCAATATCCGTCCGTATTAATTTTAGATACTCGTCTGTGTTCTTCCGACACTCGTCCGTGTTCGATCTCTTTTGCTTCAATACTCGTCCGTATTGATTTTAGAAACTCGTCTAAGTTCGTTCGACACTCGTCCATGTTCGATCTCTGTAGCTTCAATACACGTCCGTATTGATTATAGACACTCGTCTGTGTTTTTTCAACATTCGTTTGTGTTTGATCCCTTTTGCTTCTATACCCGTCTGTATTGATTTTAGACACTCGTCTGTGTTATTTCGACACTCATCTGTGATCGATCTCATTTCCTTCAATACTCGTCCGTATTTATTTTAGACACTCGTCTTTGTTCTTTCGACACTCGTCCGTGTTCGATCTATTTTGCTTCAATACTAGTCTGTATTAATTTTAGACACTCGTCTGTGTTCTTTCGACACTCGTCCGTGTTCGATCTCTTTCCCTTCGATACCCGTCCGTATTGAATTTAGACACTTGTCTGTGTTCTTTCGAAACTCGTCCGTGTTCGATCTCTTTTGCTACAATATCCGTCCGTATTGATTTTAGACACTCGTCTTTGTTCTTTTAACACTCGTCTGTGTTCGATCTCTTTTGCTTCAATACCTGTCCTTTTTGATTTTAGACACTCGTCTGTATTCTTTCGACACTCGTCCGTGTTCGATCTCTTTTGCTTCAATTCCCGTCCGTATTGATTTTAGACACTCGTCTGTGTTCTTTCGACACTCATCCGTGTTCAATCTCTTTTTCTTCAATACTCGTCCGTATTTATTTTAGACACTCGTCTTTGTTCTTTCGACACTCGTCCGTGTTCGATCTCTTTCCCTTCGATACCCGTCCATATTGATTTTAGACACTTGTCTGTGTTCTTTCGAAACTCGTCCGTGTTCGATCTCTTTTGCTACAATATCCGTCCGTATTGATTTTAGACACTCGTCTTTGTTCTTTTAACACTCGTCTGTGTTCGATCTCTTTTGCTTCAATACCTGTCCTTATTGATTTTAGACACTCATCTGTATTCTTTCAACACTCGTCCATGTTGATCTCTTTTGCTTCAATACACGTCCGTATTGATTTTAGACACTCGTCTGTGTTCTTTCGACACTCGTCCGTGTTCGATCTATTTTGCTTCAATACTAGTCTATATTAATTTTAGATACTCGTCTGTGTTCTTTCAACACTCATCCGTGTTGGATCTCTTTTGCTTCAATTCCCATCCGTATTGATTTTAGACACTCGCCTGTGTTCTTTCGACACTCATCTGTGTTCGATCTCTTTTGCTTCAATACTCGTCCGTTTTGATTTTAGACACTCGTCTTTGTTCTTTCGACACTCGTCCGTGTTCGATCTCTTTTGCTACAATACCCTTCCGTATTGATTTTAGACACTCGTCTTTGTTCTTTTAACACTCGTCTGTGTTCGATCTCTTTTGCTTCAATACCTGTCCTTATTGATTTTAGACACTCGTCTGTATTCTTTCGACACTCGTCCGTGTTCGATCTCTTTTGCTTCAATACACGTCCGTATTGATTTTAGACACGCGTCTGTGTTCTTTCGACACTCCTCCGTGTTCGATCTCTTTTTCTTCAATACTCGTCCGTATTTATTTTAGACACTCGTCTTTGTTCTTTCGACACTCATCCGTGTTCGATCTCTTTCCCTTCGATACCCGTCCGTATTGAATTTAGACACTTGTCTGTGTTCTTTCGAAACTCGTCCGTGTTCGATCTCTTTTGCTACAATATCCTTCCGTATTGATTTTAGACACTCGTCTTTGTTCTTTTAACACTCGTCTGTGTTCGATCTCTTTTGCTTCAATACCTGTCCTTATTGATTTTAGACACTCGTCTGTATTCTTTCGACACTCGTCCGTGTTCGATCTCTTTTGCTTCAATACACGTCCGTATTGATTTTAGACACTCGTTTGTGTTCTTTCGACACTCGTCCGTGTTCGATCTATTTTGCTTCAATACTAGTCTATATTAATTTTAGATACTCGTCTGTGTTCTTTCAACACTCATCCGTGTTGGATCTCTTTTGCTTCAATTCCCATCCGTATTGATTTTAGACACTCGCCTGTGTTCTTTCGACACTCATCTGTGTTCGATCTCTTTTGCTTCAATACTCGTCCGTTTTGATTTTAGACACTCGTCTTTGTTCTTTCGACACTCGTCTGTGTTCGATCTCTTTTGCTTCAATACCCGTCCGTATTGATTTTAGACACTCGTCTGTGTTCTTTCGACACTCGTCCGTGTTCGATCTCTTTTGCTTCAATTCCCGTCCGCATTGATTTTAGACACTCGTCTGTATTCTTTCGACACTCGTCCGTGTTCGATCTCTTTTGCTTCAATACTCGTCCGTATTTATTTTAGACACTCGTCTTTATTCTTTCGACACTCGTCCGTGTTCGATCTCTTTTGCTTCAATACCTGTCCGTATTGATTTTAGACACTCGTCTGTGTTCTTTCGACACTCGTCCGTGTTCGATCTCTTTTGCTTCAATATCCGTCCGAATTGATTTTAGACACTCGTCTTTGTTCTTTCGACACTCGTCCGTGTTCGATCTCTTTTGCTTCAATATCCGTCCGTATTAATTTTAGATACTCGTCTGTGTTCTTCCGACACTCGTCCGTGTTCGATCTCTTTTGCTTCAATACTCGTCCGTATTGATTTTAGAAACTCGTCTAAGTTCGTTCGACACTCGTCCATGTTCGATCTCTGTAGCTTCAATACACGTCCGTATTGATTATAGACACTCGTCTGTGTTTTTTCAACATTCGTTTGTGTTTGATCCCTTTTGCTTCTATACCCGTCTGTATTGATTTTAGACACTCGTCTGTGTTATTTCGACACTCATCTGTGATCGATCTCATTTCCTTCAATACTCGTCCGTATTTATTTTAGACACTCGTCTTTGTTCTTTCGACACTCGTCCGTGTTCGATCTATTTTGCTTCAATACTAGTCTGTATTAATTTTAGACACTCGTCTGTGTTCTTTCGACACTCGTCCGTGTTCGATCTCTTTCCCTTCGATACCCGTCCGTATTGAATTTAGACACTTGTCTGTGTTCTTTCGAAACTCGTCCGTGTTCGATCTCTTTTGCTACAATATCCGTCCGTATTGATTTTAGACACTCGTCTTTGTTCTTTTAACACTCGTCTGTGTTCGATCTCTTTTGCTTCAATACCTGTCCTTTTTGATTTTAGACACTCGTCTGTATTCTTTCGACACTCGTCCGTGTTCGATCTCTTTTGCTTCAATTCCCGTCCGTATTGATTTTAGACACTCGTCTGTGTTCTTTCGACACTCATCCGTGTTCAATCTCTTTTTCTTCAATACTCGTCCGTATTTATTTTAGACACTCGTCTTTGTTCTTTCGACACTCGTCCGTGTTCGATCTCTTTCCCTTCGATACCCGTCCATATTGATTTTAGACACTTGTCTGTGTTCTTTCGAAACTCGTCCGTGTTCGATCTCTTTTGCTACAATATCCGTCCGTATTGATTTTAGACACTCGTCTTTGTTCTTTTAACACTCGTCTGTGTTCGATCTCTTTTGCTTCAATACCTGTCCTTATTGATTTTAGACACTCATCTGTATTCTTTCAACACTCGTCCATGTTGATCTCTTTTGCTTCAATACACGTCCGTATTGATTTTAGACACTCGTCTGTGTTCTTTCGACACTCGTCCGTGTTCGATCTATTTTGCTTCAATACTAGTCTATATTAATTTTAGATACTCGTCTGTGTTCTTTCAACACTCATCCGTGTTGGATCTCTTTTGCTTCAATTCCCATCCGTATTGATTTTAGACACTCGCCTGTGTTCTTTCGACACTCATCTGTGTTCGATCTCTTTTGCTTCAATACTCGTCCGTTTTGATTTTAGACACTCGTCTTTGTTCTTTCGACACTCGTCCGTGTTCGATCTCTTTTGCTACAATACCCTTCCGTATTGATTTTAGACACTCGTCTTTGTTCTTTTAACACTCGTCTGTGTTCGATCTCTTTTGCTTCAATACCTGTCCTTATTGATTTTAGACACTCGTCTGTATTCTTTCGACACTCGTCCGTGTTCGATCTCTTTTGCTTCAATACACGTCCGTATTGATTTTAGACACGCGTCTGTGTTCTTTCGACACTCCTCCGTGTTCGATCTCTTTTTCTTCAATACTCGTCCGTATTTATTTTAGACACTCGTCTTTGTTCTTTCGACACTCATCCGTGTTCGATCTCTTTCCCTTCGATACCCGTCCGTATTGAATTTAGACACTTGTCTGTGTTCTTTCGAAACTCGTCCGTGTTCGATCTCTTTTGCTACAATATCCTTCCGTATTGATTTTAGACACTCGTCTTTGTTCTTTTAACACTCGTCTGTGTTCGATCTCTTTTGCTTCAATACCTGTCCTTATTGATTTTAGACACTCGTCTGTATTCTTTCGACACTCGTCCGTGTTCGATCTCTTTTGCTTCAATACACGTCCGTATTGATTTTAGACACTCGTTTGTGTTCTTTCGACACTCGTCCGTGTTCGATCTATTTTGCTTCAATACTAGTCTATATTAATTTTAGATACTCGTCTGTGTTCTTTCAACACTCATCCGTGTTGGATCTCTTTTGCTTCAATTCCCATCCGTATTGATTTTAGACACTCGCCTGTGTTCTTTCGACACTCATCTGTGTTCGATCTCTTTTGCTTCAATACTCGTCCGTTTTGATTTTAGACACTCGTCTTTGTTCTTTCGACACTCGTCTGTGTTCGATCTCTTTTGCTTCAATACCCGTCCGTATTGATTTTAGACACTCGTCTGTGTTCTTTCGACACTCGTCCGTGTTCGATCTCTTTTGCTTCAATTCCCGTCCGCATTGATTTTAGACACTCGTCTGTATTCTTTCGACACTCGTCCGTGTTCGATCTCTTTTGCTTCAATACTCGTCCGTATTTATTTTAGACACTCGTCTTTATTCTTTCGACACTCGTCCGTGTTCGATCTCTTTTGCTTCAATACCTGTCCGTATTGATTTTAGACACTCGTCTGTGTTCTTTCGACACTCGTCCGTGTTCGATCTCTTTTGCTTCAATATCCGTCCGAATTGATTTTAGACACTCGTCTTTGTTCTTTCGACACTCGTCCGTGTTCGATCTCTTTTGCTTCAATATCCGTCCGTATTAATTTTAGATACTCGTCTGTGTTCTTCCGACACTCGTCCGTGTTCGATCTCTTTTGCTTCAATACTCGTCCGTATTGATTTTAGAAACTCGTCTAAGTTCGTTCGACACTCGTCCATGTTCGATCTCTGTAGCTTCAATACACGTCCGTATTGATTATAGACACTCGTCTGTGTTTTTTCAACATTCGTTTGTGTTTGATCCCTTTTGCTTCTATACCCGTCTGTATTGATTTTAGACACTCGTCTGTGTTATTTCGACACTCATCTGTGATCGATCTCATTTCCTTCAATACTCGTCCGTATTTATTTTAGACACTCGTCTTTGTTCTTTCGACACTCGTCCGTGTTCGATCTATTTTGCTTCAATACTAGTCTGTATTAATTTTAGACACTCGTCTGTGTTCTTTCGACACTCGTCCGTGTTCGATCTCTTTCCCTTCGATACCCGTCCGTATTGAATTTAGACACTTGTCTGTGTTCTTTCGAAACTCGTCCGTGTTCGATCTCTTTTGCTACAATATCCGTCCGTATTGATTTTAGACACTCGTCTTTGTTCTTTTAACACTCGTCTGTGTTCGATCTCTTTT
This sequence comes from Lathyrus tuberosus, assembly GCA_022829125.1. Taxonomy (NCBI): domain Eukaryota; kingdom Viridiplantae; phylum Streptophyta; class Magnoliopsida; order Fabales; family Fabaceae; genus Lathyrus; species Lathyrus tuberosus. The sequence goes on from JALAZF010000038.1 coordinate 14,385,312, forward strand.
GCTTCAATACCTGTCCTTTTTGATTTTAGACACTCGTCTGTATTCTTTCGACACTCGTCCGTGTTCGATCTCTTTTGCTTCAATACACGTCCGTATTGATTTTAGACACGCGTCTGTGTTCTTTCGACACTTATCCGTGTTCAATCTCTTTTTCTTCAATACTCGTCCGTATTTATTTTAGACACTCGTCTTTGTTCTTTCGACACTCGTCCGTGTTCGATCTCTTTTGCTTCAATATCCGTCCGTATTAATTTTAGATACTCGTCTGTGTTCTTCCGACACTCGTCCGTGTCCGATCTCTTTTGCTTCAATACTCGTCCGTATTGATTTTAGAAACTCGTCTAAGTTCGTTCGACACTCGTCCATGTTCGATCTCTGTAGCTTCAATACACGTCCGTATTGATTATAGACACTCGTCTGTGTTTTTTCAACATTCGTTTGTGTTTGATCCCTTTTGCTTCTATACCCGTCTGTATTGATTTTAGACACTCGTCTGTGTTATTTCGACACTCATCTGTGATCGATCTCATTTCCTTCAATACTCGTCCGTATTTATTTTAGACACTCGTCTTTGTTCTTTCGACACTCGTCCGTGTTCGATCTATTTTGCTTCAATACTAGTCTGTATTAATTTTAGACACTCGTCTGTGTTCTTTCGACACTCGTCCGTGTTCGATCTCTTTCCCTTCGATACCCGTCCGTATTGAATTTAGACACTTGTCTGTGTTCTTTCGAAACTCGTCCGTGTTCGATCTCTTTTGCTACAATATCCGTCCGTATTGATTTTAGACACTCGTCTTTGTTCTTTTAACACTCGTCTGTGTTCGATCTCTTTTGCTTCAATACCTGTCCTTTTTGATTTTAGACACTCGTCTGTATTCTTTCGACACTCGTCCGTGTTCGATCTCTTTTGCTTCAATACACGTCCGTATTGATTTTAGACACGCGTCTGTGTTCTTTCGACACTTATCCGTGTTCAATCTCTTTTTCTTCAATACTCGTCCGTATTTATTTTAGACACTCGTCTTTGTTCTTTCGACACTCGTCCGTGTTCGATCTCTTTTGCTTCAATATCCGTCCGTATTAATTTTAGATACTCGTCTGTGTTCTTCCGACACTCGTCCGTGTCCGATCTCTTTTGCTTCAATACTCGTCCGTATTGATTTTAGAAACTCGTCTAAGTTCGTTCGACACTCGTCCATGTTCGATCTCTGTAGCTTCAATACACGTCCGTATTGATTATAGACACTCGTCTGTGTTTTTTCAACATTCGTTTGTGTTTGATCCCTTTTGCTTCTATACCCGTCTGTATTGATTTTAGACACTCGTCTGTGTTATTTCGACACTTATCTGTGATCGATCTCATTTCCTTCAATACTCGTCCGTATTTATTTTAGACACTCGTCTTTGTTCTTTCGACACTCGTCCGTGTTCGATCTATTTTGCTTCAATACTAGTCTGTATTAATTTTAGACACTCGTCTGTGTTCTTTCGACACTCGTCCGTGTTCGATCTCTTTCCCTTCGATACCCGTCCGTATTGAATTTAGACACTTGTCTGTGTTCTTTCGAAACTCGTCCGTGTTCGATCTCTTTTGCTACAATATCCGTCCGTATTGATTTTAGACACTCGTCTTTGTTCTTTTAACACTCGTCTGTGTTCGATCTCTTTTGCTTCAATACCTGTCCTTATTGATTTTAGACACTCGTCTGTATTCTTTCGACACTCGTCCGTGTTCGATCTCTTTTGCTTCAATACACGTCCGTATTGATTTTAGACACGCGTCTGTGTTCTTTCGACACTTATCCGTGTTCAATCTCTTTTTCTTCAATACTCGTCCGTATTTATTTTAGACACTCGTCTTTGTTCTTTCGACACTCGTCCGTGTTCGATCTCTTTTGCTTCAATATCCGTCCGTATTAATTTTAGATACTCGTCTGTGTTCTTCCGACACTCGTCCGTGTCCGATCTCTTTTGCTTCAATACTCGTCCGTATTGATTTTAGAAACTCGTCTAAGTTCGTTCGACACTCGTCCATGTTCGATCTCTGTAGCTTCAATACACGTCCGTATTGATTATAGACACTCGTCTGTGTTTTTTCAACATTCGTTTGTGTTTGATCCCTTTTGCTTCTATACCCGTCTGTATTGATTTTAGACACTCGTCTGTGTTATTTCGACACTCATCTGTGATCGATCTCATTTCCTTCAATACTCGTCCGTATTTATTTTAGACACTCGTCTTTGTTCTTTCGACACTCGTCCGTGTTCGATCTATTTTGCTTCAATACTAGTCTGTATTAATTTTAGACACTCGTCTGTGTTCTTTCGACACTCGTCCGTGTTCGATCTCTTTCCCTTCGATACCCGTCCGTATTGAATTTAGACACTTGTCTGTGTTCTTTCGAAACTCGTCCGTGTTCGATCTCTTTTGCTACAATATCCGTCCGTATTGATTTTAGACACTCGTCTTTGTTCTTTTAACACTCGTCTGTGTTCGATCTCTTTTGCTTCAATACCTGTCCTTATTGATTTTAGACACTCGTCTGTATTCTTTCGACACTCGTCCGTGTTCGATCTCTTTTGCTTCAATACACGTCCGTATTGATTTTAGACACGCGTCTGTGTTCTTTCGACACTTATCCGTGTTCAATCTCTTTTTCTTCAATACTCGTCCGTATTTATTTTAGACACTCGTCTTTGTTCTTTCGACACTCGTCCGTGTTCGATCTCTTTTGCTTCAATATCCGTCCGTATTAATTTTAGATACTCGTCTGTGTTCTTCCGACACTCGTCCGTGTCCGATCTCTTTTGCTTCAATACTCGTCCGTATTGATTTTAGAAACTCGTCTAAGTTCGTTCGACACTCGTCCATGTTCGATCTCTGTAGCTTCAATACACGTCCGTATTGATTATAGACACTCGTCTGTGTTTTTTCAACATTCGTTTGTGTTTGATCCCTTTTGCTTCTATACCCGTCTGTATTGATTTTAGACACTCGTCTGTGTTATTTCGACACTCATCTGTGATCGATCTCATTTCCTTCAATACTCGTCCGTATTTATTTTAGACACTCGTCTTTGTTCTTTCGACACTCGTCCGTGTTCGATCTATTTTGCTTCAATACTAGTCTGTATTAATTTTAGACACTCGTCTGTGTTCTTTCGACACTCGTCCGTGTTCGATCTCTTTCCCTTCGATACCCGTCCGTATTGAATTTAGACACTTGTCTGTGTTCTTTCGAAACTCGTCCGTGTTCGATCTCTTTTGCTACAATATCCGTCCGTATTGATTTTAGACACTCGTCTTTGTTCTTTTAACACTCGTCTGTGTTCGATCTCTTTTGCTTCAATACCTGTCCTTTTTGATTTTAGACACTCGTCTGTATTCTTTCGACACTCTTCCGTGTTCGATCTCTTTTGCTTCAATACACGTCCGTATTGATTTTAGACACGCGTCTGTGTTCTTTCGACACTTATCCGTGTTCAATCTCTTTTTCTTCAATACTCGTCCGTATTTATTTTAGACACTCGTCTTTGTTCTTTCGACACTCGTCCGTGTTCGATCTCTTTTGCTTCAATATCCGTCCGTATTAATTTTAGATACTCGTCTGTGTTCTTCCGACACTCGTCTGTGTCCGATCTCTTTTGCTTCAATACTCGTCCGTATTGATTTTAGAAACTCGTCTAAGTTCGTTCGACACTCGTCCATGTTCGATCTCAGTAGCTTCAATACACGTCCGTATTGATTATAGACACTCGTCTGTGTTTTTTCAACATTCGTTTGTGTTTGATCCCTTTTGCTTCTATACCCGTCTGTATTGATTTTAGACACTCGTCTGTGTTATTTCGACACTTATCTGTGATCGATCTCATTTCCTTCAATACTCGTCCGTATTTATTTTAGACACTCGTCTTTGTTCTTTCGACACTCGTCCGTGTTCGATCTATTTTGCTTCAATACTAGTCTGTATTAATTTTAGACACTCGTCTGTGTTCTTTCGACACTCGTCCGTGTTCGATCTCTTTCCCTTCGATACCCGTCCGTATTGAATTTAGACACTTGTCTGTGTTCTTTCGAAACTCGTCCGTGTTCGATCTCTTTTGCTACAATATCCGTCCGTATTGATTTTAGACACTCGTCTTTGTTCTTTTAACACTCGTCTGTGTTCGATCTCTTTTGCTTCAATACCTGTCCTTATTGATTTTAGACACTCGTCTGTATTCTTTCGACACTCGTCCGTGTTCGATCTCTTTTGCTTCAATACACGTCCGTATTGATTTTAGACACGCGTCTGTGTTCTTTCGACACTTATCCGTGTTCAATCTCTTTTTCTTCAATACTCGTCCGTATTTATTTTAGACACTCGTCTTTGTTCTTTCGACACTCGTCCGTGTTCGATCTCTTTTGCTTCAATATCCGTCCGTATTAATTTTAGATACTCGTCTGTGTTCTTCCGACACTCGTCCGTGTCCGATCTCTTTTGCTTCAATACTCGTCCGTATTGATTTTAGAAACTCGTCTAAGTTCGTTCGACACTCGTCCATGTTCGATCTCTGTAGCTTCAATACACGTCCGTATTGATTATAGACACTCGTCTGTGTTTTTTCAACATTCGTTTGTGTTTGATCCCTTTTGCTTCTATACCCGTCTGTATTGATTTTAGACACTCGTCTGTGTTATTTCGACACTCATCTGTGATCGATCTCATTTCCTTCAATACTCGTCCGTATTTATTTTAGACACTCGTCTTTGTTCTTTCGACACTCGTCCGTGTTCGATCTATTTTGCTTCAATACTAGTCTGTATTAATTTTAGACACTCGTCTGTGTTCTTTCGACACTCGTCCGTGTTCGATCTCTTTCCCTTCGATACCCGTCCGTATTGAATTTAGACACTTGTCTGTGTTCTTTCGAAACTCGTCCGTGTTCGATCTCTTTTGCTACAATATCCGTCCGTATTGATTTTAGACACTCGTCTTTGTTCTTTTAACACTCGTCTGTGTTCGATCTCTTTTGCTTCAATACCTGTCCTTATTGATTTTAGACACTCGTCTGTATTCTTTCGACACTCGTCCGTGTTCGATCTCTTTTGCTTCAATACACGTCCGTATTGATTTTAGACACGCGTCTGTGTTCTTTCGACACTTATCCGTGTTCAATCTCTTTTTCTTCAATACTCGTCCGTATTTATTTTAGACACTCGTCTTTGTTCTTTCGACACTCGTCCGTGTTCGATCTCTTTTGCTTCAATATCCGTCCGTATTAATTTTAGATACTCGTCTGTGTTCTTCCGACACTCGTCCGTGTCCGATCTCTTTTGCTTCAATACTCGTCCGTATTGATTTTAGAAACTTGTCTAAGTTCGTTCGACACTCGTCCATGTTCGATCTCTGTAGCTTCAATACACGTCCGTATTGATTATAGACACTCGTCTGTGTTTTTTCAACATTCGTTTGTGTTTGATCCCTTTTGCTTCTATACCCGTCTGTATTGATTTTAGACACTCGTCTGTGTTATTTCGACACTTATCTGTGATCGATCTCATTTCCTTCAATACTCGTCCGTATTTATTTTAGACACTCGTCTTTGTTCTTTCGACACTCGTCCGTGTTCGATCTATTTTGCTTCAATACTAGTCTGTATTAATTTTAGACACTCGTCTGTGTTCTTTCGACACTCGTCCGTGTTCGATCTCTTTCCCTTCGATACCCGTCCGTATTGAATTTAGACACTTGTCTGTGTTCTTTCGAAACTCGTCCGTGTTCGATCTCTTTTGCTACAATATCCATCCGTATTGATTTTAGACACTCGTCTTTGTTCTTTTAACACTCGTCTGTGTTCGTTCTCTTTTGCTTCAATACCTGTCCTTATTGATTTTAGACACTCGTCTGTATTCTTTCGACACTCGTCCGTGTTCGATCTCTTTTGCTTCAATACACGTCCGTATTGATTTTAGACACGCGTCTGTGTTCTTTCGACACTCATCCGTGTTCAATCTCTTTTTCTTCAATACTCGTCCGTATTTATTTTAGACACTCGTCTTTGTTCTTTCGACACTCGTCCGTGTTCGATCTCTTTCCCTTCGATACCCGTCCGTATTGAATTTAGACACTTGTATGTGTTCTTTCGAAACTCGTCCGTGTTCGATCTCTTTTGCTACAATATCCGTCCGTATTGATTTTAGACACTCGTCTTTGTTCTTTTAACACTCGTCTGTGTTCGATCTCTTTTGCTTCAATACCTGTCCTTATTGATTTTAGACACTCGTCTGTATTCTTTCGACACTCGTCCGTGTTCGATCTCTTTTGCTTCAATACACGTCCGTATTGATTTTAGACACGCGTCTGTGTTCTTTCGACACTTATCCGTGTTCAATCTCTTTTTCTTCAATACTCGTCCGTATTTATTTTAGACACTCGTCTTTGTTCTTTCGACACTCGTCCGTGTTCGATCTCTTTCCCTTCGATACCCGTCCGTATTGAATTTAGACACTTGTCTGTGTTCTTTCGAAACTCGTCCGTGTTCGATCTCTTTTGCTACAATATCCGTCCGTATTGATTTTAGACACTCGTCTTTGTTCTTTTAACACTCGTCTGTGTTCGATCTCTTTTGCTTCAATACCTGTCCTTATTGATTTTAGACACTCGTCTGTATTCTTTCGACACTCGTCCGTGTTCGATCTCTTTTGCTTCAATACACGTCCGTATTGATTTTAGACACGCGTCTGTGTTCTTTCGACACTCATCCGTGTTCAATCTCTTTTTCTTCAATACTCGTCCGTATTTATTTTAGACACTCGTCTTTGTTCTTTCGACACTCGTCCGTGTTCGATCTCTTTCCCTTCGATACCCGTCCGTATTGAATTTAGACACTTGTCTGTGTTCTTTCGAAACTCGTCCGTGTTCGATCTCTTTTGCTACAATATCCTTCCGTATTGATTTTAGACACTCGTCTTTGTTCTTTTAACACTCGTCTGTGTTCGATCTCTTTTGCTTCAATACCTGTCCTTATTGATTTTAGACACTCGTCTGTATTCTTTCGACACTCGTCCGTGTTCGATCTCTTTTGCTTCAATACACGTCCGTATTAATTTTAGACACTCGTTTGTGTTCTTTCGACACTCGTCCGTGTTCGATCTATTTTGCTTCAATACTAGTCTATATTAATTTTAGATACTCGTCTGTGTTCTTTCAACACTCATCCGTGTTGGATCTCTTTTGCTTCAATTCCCATCCGTATTGATTTTAGACACTCGCCTGTGTTCTTTCGACACTCATCTGTGTTCGATCTCTTTTGCTTCAATACTCGTCCGTTTTGATTTTAGACACTCGTCTTTGTTCTTTCGACACTCGTCCGTGTTCGATCTCTTTTGCTTCAATACCCGTCCGTATTGATTTTAGACACTCGTCTGTGTTCTTTCGACACTCGTCCGTGTTCGATCTCTTTTGCTTCAATTCCCGTCCGCATTGATTTTAGACACTCGTCTGTATTCTTTCGACACTCGTCCGTGTTCGATCTCTTTTGCTTCAATACTCGTCCGTATTTATTTTAGACACTCGTCTTTATTCTTTCGACACTCGTCCGTGTTCGATCTCTTTTGCTTCAATACCTGTCCGTATTGATTTTAGACACTCGTCTGTGTTCTTTCGACACTCGTCCGTGTTCAATCTCTTTTGCTTCAATATCCGTCCGAATTGATTTTAGACACTCGTCTTTGTTCTTTCGACACTCGTCCGTGTTCGATCTCTTTTGCTTCAATATCCGTCCGTATTAATTTTACATACTCGTCTGTGTTCTTCCGACACTCGTCCGTGTTCGATCTCTTTTGCTTCAATACTCGTCCGTATTGATTTTAGAAACTCGTCTAAGTTCGTTCGACACTCGTCCATGTTCGATCTCTGTAGCTTCAATACACGTCCGTATTGATTATAGACACTCGTCTGTGTTTTTTCAACATTCGTTTGTGTTTGATCCCTTTTGCTTCTATACCCGTCTGTATTGATTTTAGACACTCGTCTGTGTTATTTCGACACTCATCTGTGATCGATCTCATTTCCTTCAATACTCGTCCGTATTTATTTTAGACACTCGTCTTTGTTCTTTCGACACTCGTCCGTGTTCGATCTATTTTGCTTCAATACTAGTCTGTATTAATTTTAGACACTCGTCTGTGTTCTTTCGACACTCGTCCGTGTTCGATCTCTTTCCCTTTGATACCCGTCCGTATTGAATTTAGACACTTGTCTGTGTTCTTTCGAAACTCGTCCGTGTTCGATCTCTTTTGCTACAATATCCGTCCGTATTGATTTTAGACACTCGTCTTTGTTCTTTTAACACTCGTCTGTGTTCGATCTCTTTTGCTTCAATACCTGTCCTTATTGATTTTAGACACTCGTCTGTATTCTTTCGACACTCGTCCGTGTTCGATCTCTTTTGCTTCAATACACGTCCGTATTGATTTTAGACACGCGTCTGTGTTCTTTCGACACTTATCCGTGTTCAATCTCTTTTTCTTCAATACTCGTCCGTATTTATTTTAGACACTCGTCTTTGTTCTTTCGACACTCGTCCGTGTTCGATCTCTTTCCCTTCGATACCCGTCCGTATTGAATTTAGACACTTGTCTGTGTTCTTTCGAAACTCGTCCGTGTTCGATCTCTTTTGCTACAATATCCGTCCGTATTGATTTTAGACACTCGTCTTTGTTCTTTTAACACTCGTCTGTGTTCGATCTCTTTTGCTTCAATACCTGTCCTTATTGATTTTAGACACTCGTCTGTATTCTTTCGACACTCGTCCGTGTTCGATCTCTTTTGCTTCAATACACGTCCGTATTGATTTTAGACACGCGTCTGTGTTCTTTCGACACTCATCCGTGTTCAATCTCTTTTTCTTCAATACTCGTCCGTATTTATTTTAGACACTCGTCTTTGTTCTTTCGACACTCGTCCGTGTTCGATCTCTTTCCCTTCGATACCCGTCCGTATTGACTTTAGACACTTGTCTGTGTTCTTTCGAAACTCGTCCGTGTTCGATCTCTTTTGCTACAATATCCGTCCGTATTGATTTTAGACACTCGTCTTTGTTCTTTTAACACTCGTCTGTGTTCGATCTCTTTTGCTTCAATACCTGTCCTTATTGATTTTAGACACTCGTCTGTATTCTTTCGACACTCGTCCGTGTTCGATCTCTTTTGCTTCAATACACGTCCGTATTGATTTTAGACACTCGTCTGTGTTCTTTCGACACTCGTCCGTGTTCGATCTATTTTGCTTCAATACTAGTCTATATTAATTTTAGATACTCGTCTGTGTTCTTTCAACACTCATCCGTGTTGGATCTCTTTTGCTTCGATTCCCATCCGTATTGATTTTAGACACTCGCCTGTGTTCTTTCGACACTCATCTGTGTTCGATCTCTTTTGCTTCAATACTCGTCCGTTTTGATTTTAGACACTCGTCTTTGTTCTTTCGACACTCGTCCGTGTTCGATCTCTTTTGCTTCAATACCCGTCCGTATTGATTTTAGACACTCGTCTGTGTTCTTTCGACACTCGTCCGTGTTCGATCTCTTTTGCTTCAATTCCCGTCCGCATTGATTTTAGACACTCGTCTGTATTCTTTCGACACTCGTCCGTGTTCGATCTCTTTTGCTTCAATACTCGTCCGTATTTATTTTAGACACTCGTCTTTATTCTTTCGACACTCGTCCGTGTTCGATCTCTTTTGCTTCAATACCTGTCCGTATTGATTTTAGACACTCGTCCGTGTTCTTTCGACACTCGTCCGTGTTCGATCTCTTTTGCTTCAATATCCGTCCGAATTGATTTTAGACACTCGTCTTTGTTCTTTCGACACTCGTCCGTGTTCGATCTCTTTTGCTTCAATATCCGTCCGTATTAATTTTAGATACTCGTCTGTGTTCTTCCGACACTCGTCCGTGTTCGATCTCTTTTGCTTCAATACTCGTCCGTATTGATTTTAGAAACTCGTCTAAGTTCATTCGACACTCGTCCATGTTCGATCTCTGTAGCTTCAATACACGTCCGTATTGATTATAGACACTCGTCTGTGTTTTTTCAACATTCGTTTGTGTTTGATCCCTTTTGCTTCTATACCCGTCTGTATTGATTTTAGACACTCGTCTGTGTTATTTCGACACTCATCTGTGATCGATCTCATTTCCTTCAATACTCGTCCGTATTTATTTTAGACACTCGTCTTTGTTCTTTCGACACTCGTCCGTGTTCGATCTATTTTGCTTCAATACTAGTCTGTATTAATTTTAGACACTCGTCTGAGTTCTTTCGACACTCGTCCGTGTTCGATCTCTTTCCCTTCGATACCCGTCCGTATTGAATTTAGACACTTGTCTGTGTTCTTTCGAAACTCGTCCGTGTTCGATCTCTTTTGCTACAATATCCGTCCGTATTGATTTTAGACACTCGCCTTTGTTCTTTTAACACTCGTCTGTGTTCGATCTCTTTTGCTTCAATACCTGTCCTTATTGATTTTAGACACTCGTCTGTATTCTTTCGACACTCGTCCGTGTTCGATCTCTTTTGCTTCAATACACGTCCGTATTGATTTTAGACACGCGTCTGTGTTCTTTCGACACTCATCCGTGTTCAATCTCTTTTTCTTCAATACTCGTCCGTATTTATTTTAGACACTCGTCTTTGTTCTTTCGACACTCGTCCGTGTTCGATCTCTTTCCCTTCGATACCCGTCCGTATTGAATTTAGACACTTGTCTGTGTTCTTTCGAAACTCGTCCGTGTTCGATCTCTTTTGCTACAATATCCGTCCGTATTGATTTTAGACACTCGTCTTTGTTCTTTTAACACTCGTCTGTGTTCGATCTCTTTTGCTTCAATACCTGTCCTTATTGATTTTAGACACTCGTCTGTATTCTTTCGACACTCGTCCGTGTTCGATCTCTTTTGCTTCAATACACGTCCGTATTGATTTTAGACACGCGTCTGTGTTCTTTCGACACTTATCCGTGTTCAATCTCTTTTTCTTCAATACTCGTCTGTATTTATTTTAGACACTCGTCTTTGTTCTTTCGACACTCGTCCGTGTTCGATCTCTTTCCCTTCGATACCCGTCCGTATTGAATTTAGACACTTGTCTGTGTTCTTTCGAAACTCGTCCGTGTTCGATCTCTTTTGCTACAATATCCGTCCGTATTGATTTTAGACACTCGTCTTTGTTCTTTTAACACTCGTCTGTGTTCGATCTCTTTTGCTTCAATACCTGTCCTTATTGATTTTAGACACTCGTCTGTATTCTTTCGACGCTCGTCCGTGTTCGATCTCTTTTGCTTCAATACACGTCCGTATTGATTTTAGACACGCGTCTGTGTTCTTTCGACACTTATCCGTGTTCAATCTCTTTTTCTTCAATACTCGTCCGTATTTATTTTAGACACTCGTCTTTGTTCTTTCGACACTCGTCCGTGTTCGATCTCTTTCCCTTCGATACCCGTCCGTATTGAATTTAGACACTTGTCTGTGTTCTTTCGAAACTCGTCCGTGTTCGATCTCTTTTGCTACAATATCCGTCCGTATTGATTTTAGACACTCGTCTTTGTTCTTTTAACACTCGTCTGTGTTCGATCTCTTTTGGTTCAATACCTGTCCTTATTGATTTTAGACACTCGTCTGTATTCTTTCGACACTCGTCCGTGTTCGATCTCTTTTGCTTCAATACACGTCCGTATTGATTTTAGACACTCGTTTGTGTTCTTTCGACACTCGTCCGTGTTCGATCTATTTTGCTTCAATACTAGTCTATATTAATTTTTGATACTCGTCTGTGTTCTTTCAACACTCATCCGTGTTGGATCTCTTTTGCTTCAATTCCCATCCGTATTGATTTTAGACACTCGCCTGTGTTCTTTCGACACTCATCTGTGTTCGATCTCTTTTGCTTCAATACTCGTCCGTTTTGATTTTAGACACTCGTCTTTGTTCTTTTGACACTCGTCCGTGTTCGATCTCTTTTGCTTCAATACCCGTCCGTATTGATTTTAGACACTCGTCTGTGTTCTTTCGACACTCGTCCGTGTTCGATCTCTTTTGCTTCAATTCCCGTCCGCATTGATTTTAGACACTCGTCTGTATTCTTTCGACACTCGTCCGTGTTCGATCTCTTTTGCTTCAATACTCGTCCGTATTTATTTTAGACACTCGTCTTTATTCTTTCGACACTCGTCCGTGTTCGATCTCTTTTGCTTCAATACCTGTCCGTATTGATTTTAGACACTCGTCTGTGTTCTTTCGACACTCGTCCGTGTTCGATCTCTTTTGCTTCAATATCCGTCCGAATTGATTTTAGACACTCGTCTTTGTTCTTTCGACACTCGTCCGTGTTCGATCTCTTTTGCTTCAATATCCGTCCGTATTAATTTTAGATACTCGTCTGTGTTCTTCCGACACTCGTCCGTGTTCGATCTCTTTTGTTTCAATACTCGTCCGTATTGATTTTAGAAACTCGTCTAAGTTCGTTCGACACTCGTCCATGTTCGATCTCTGTAGCTTCAATACACGGCCGTATTGATTATAGACACTCGTCTGTGTTTTTTCAACATTCGTTTGTGTTTGATCCCTTTTGCTTCTATACCCGTCTGTATTGATTTTAGACACTCGTCTGTGTTATTTCGACACTCATCTGTGATCGATCTCATTTCCTTCAATACTCGTCCGTATTTATTTTAGACACTCGTCTTTGTTCTTTCGACACTCGTCCGTGTTCGATCTATTTTGCTTCAATACTAGTCTGTATTAATTTTAGACACTCGTCTGTGTTCTTTCGACACTCGTCCGTGTTCGATCTCTTTCCCTTCGATACCCGTCCGTATTGAATTTAGACACTTGTCTGTGTTCTTTCGAAACTCGTCCGTGTTCGATCTCTTTTGCTACAATATCCGTCCGTATTGATTTTAGACACTCGTCTTTGTTCTTTTAACACTCGTCTGTGTTCGATCTCTTTTGCTTCAATACCTGTCCTTATTGATTTTAGACACTCGCCTGTATTCTTTCGACACTCGTCCGTGTTCGATCTCTTTTGCTTCAATACACGTCCGTATTGATTTTAGACACGCGTCTGTGTTCTTTCGACACTCATCCGTGTTCAATCTCTTTTTCTTCAATACTCGTCCGTATTTATTTTAGACACTCGTCTTTGTTCTTTCGACACTCGTCCGTGTTCGATCTCTTTCCCTTCGATACCCGTCCGTATTGAATTTAGACACTTGTCTGTGTTCTTTCGAAACTCGTCCGTGTTCGATCTCTTTCGCTACAATATCCGTCCGTATTGATTTTAGACACTCGTCTTTGTTCTTTTAACACTCGTCTGTGTTCGATCTCTTTTGCTTCAATACCTGTCCTTATTGATTTTAGACACTCGTCTGTATTCTTTCGACACTCGTCCGTGTTCGATCTCTTTTGCTTCAATACACGTCCGTATTGATTTTAGACACTCGTCTGTGTTCTTTCGACACTCGTCCGTGTTCGATCTATTTTGCTTCAATACTAGTCTATATTAATTTTAGATACTCGTCTGTGTTCTTTCAACACTCATCCGTGTTGGATCTCTTTTACTTCAATTCCCATCCGTATTGATTTTAGACACTCGCCTGTGTTCTTTCGACACTCATCTGTGTTCGATCTCTTTTGCTTCAATACTCGTCCGTTTTGATTTTAGACACTCGTCTTTGTTCTTTTGACACTCGTCCGTGTTCGATCTCTTTTGCTTCAATACCCGTCCGTATTGATTTTAGACACTCGTCTGTGTTCTTTCGACACTCGTCCGTGTTCGATCTCTTTTGCTTCAATTCCCGTCCGCATTGATTTTAGACACTCGTCTGTATTCTTTCGACACTCGTCCGTGTTCGATCTCTTTTGCTTCAATACTCGTCCGTATTTATTTTAGACACTCGTCTTTATTCTTTCGACACTCGTCCGTCTTCGATCTCTTTTGATTCAATACCTGTCCGTATTGATTTTAGACACTCGTCTGTGTTCTTTCGACACTCGTCCGTGTTCGATCTCTTTTGCTTCAATATCCGTCCGAATTGATTTTAGACACTCGTCTTTGTTCTTTCGACACTCGTCCGTGTTCGATCTCTTTTGCTTCAATATCCGTCCGTATTAATTTTAGATACTCGTCTGTGTTCTTCCGACACTCGTCCGTGTTCGATCTCTTTTGCTTCAATACTCGTCCGTATTGATTTTAGAAACTCGTCTAAGTTCGTTCGACACTCGTCCATGTTCGATCTCTGTAGCTTCAATACACGGCCGTATTGATTATAGACACTCGTCTGTGTTTTTTCAACATTCGTTTGTGTTTGATCCCTTTTGCTTCTATACCCGTCTGTATTGATTTTAGACACTCGTCTGTGTTATTTCGACACTCATCTGTGATCGATCTCATTTCCTTCAATACTCGTCCGTATTTATTTTAGACACTCGTCTTTGTTCTTTCGACACTCGTCCGTGTTCGATCTATTTTGCTTCAATACTAGTCTGTATTAATTTTAGACACTCGTCTGTGTTCTTTCGACACTCGTCCGCGTTCGATCTCTTTCCCTTCGATACCCGTCCGTATTGAATTTAGACACTTGTCTGTGTTCTTTCGAAACTCGTCCGTGTTCGATCTCTTTTGCTACAATATCCGTCCGTATTGATTTTAGACACTCGTCTTTGTTCTTTTAACACTCGTCTGTGTTCGATCTCTTTTGCTTCAATACCTGTCCTTATTGATTTTAGACACTCGCCTGTATTCTTTCGACACTCGTCCGTGTTCGATCTCTTTTGCTTCAATACACGTCCGTATTGATTTTAGACACGCGTCTGTGTTCTTTCGAAACTCATCCGTGTTCAATCTCTTTTTCTTCAATACTCGTCCGTATTTATTTTAGACACTCGTCTTTGTTCTTTCGACACTCGTCCGTGTTCGATCTCTTTCCCTTCGATACCCGTCCGTATTGAATTTAGACACTTGTCTGTGTTCTTTCGAAACTCGTCCGTGTTCGATCACTTTCGCTACAATATCCGTCCGTATTGATTTTAGACACTCGTCTTTGTTCTTTTAACACTCGTCTGTGTTCGATCTCTTTTGCTTCAATACCTGTCCTTATTGATTTTAGACACTCGTCTGTATTCTTTCGACACTCGTCCGTGTTCGATCTCTTTTGCTTCAATACACGTCCGTATTGATTTTAGACACTCGTCTGTGTTCTTTCGACACTCGTCCGTGTTCGATCTATTTTGCTTCAATACTAGTCTATATTAATTTTAGATACTCGTCTGTGTTCTTTCAACACTCATCCGTGTTGGATCTCTTTTACTTCAATTCCCATCCGTATTGATTTTAGACACTCGCCTGTGTTCTTTCGACACTCATCTGTGTTCGATCTCTTTTGCTTCAATACTCGTCCATTTTGATTTTAGGCACTCGTCTTTGTTCTTTCGACACTCGTCCGTGTTCGATCTCTTTTGCTTCAATACCCGTCCGTATTGATTTTAGACACTCGTCTGTGTTCTTTCGACACTCGTCCGTGTTCGATCTCTTTTGCTTCAATTCCCGTCCGCATTGATTTTAGACACTCGTCTGTATTCTTTCGACACTCGTCCGTGTTCGATCTCTTTTGCTTCAATACTCGTCCGTATTTATTTTAGACACTCGTCTTTATTCTTTCGACACTCGTCCGTGTTCGATCTCTTTTGCTTCAATACCTGTCCGTATTGATTTTAGACACTCGTCTGTGTTCTTTCGACACTCGTCCGTGTTCGATCTCTTTTGCTTCAATATCCGTCCGAATTGATTTTAGACACTCGTCTTTGTTCTTTCGACACTCGTCCGTGTTCGATCTCTTTTGCTTCAATATCCGTCCGTATTAATTTTAGATACTCGTCTGTGTTCTTCCGACACTCGTCCGTGTTCGATCTCTTTTGCTTCAATACTTGTCCGTATTGATTTTAGAAACTCGTCTAAGTTCGTTCGACACTCGTCCATGTTCGATCTCTGTAGCTTCAATACACGTCCGTATTGATTATAGACACTCGTCTGTGTTTTTTCAACATTCGTTTGTGTTTGATCCCTTTTGCTTCTATACCCGTCTGTATTGATTTTAGACACTCGTCCGTGTTATTTCGACACTCATCTGTGATCGATCTCATTTCCTTCAATACTCGTCCGTATTTATTTTAGACACTCGTCTTTGTTCTTTCGACACTCGTCCGTGTTCGATCTATTTTGCTTCAATACTAGTCTGTATTTATTTTAGACACTCGTCTGTGTTCTTTCGACACTCGTCCGTGTTCGATCTCTTTCCCTTCGATACCCGTCCGTATTGAATTTAGACACTTGTCTGTGATCTTTCGAAACTCGTCCGTGTTCGATCTCTTTTGCTACAATATCCGTCCGTATTGATTTTAGACACTCGTCTTTGTTCTTTTAACACTCGTCTGTGTTCGATCTCTTTTGCTTCAATACCTGTCCTTATTGATTTTAGACACTCGTCTGTATTCTTTCGACACTCGTCCGTGTTCGATCTCTTTTGCTTCAATACACGTCCGTATTGATTTTAGACACGCGTCTGTGTTCTTTCGACACTCATCCGTGTTCAATCTCTTTTTCTTCAATACTCGTCCGTATTTATTTTAGACACTCGTCTTTGTTCTTTCGACACTCGTCCGTGTTCGATCTCTTTCCCTTCGATACCCGTCCGTATTGAATTTAGACACTTGTCTGTGTTCTTTCGAAACTCGTCCGTGTTCGATCTCTTTTGCTACAAAATCCGTCCGTATTGATTTTAGACACTCGTCTTTGTTCTTTTAACACTCGTCTGTGTTCGATCTCTTTTGCTTCAATACCTGTCCTTATTGATTTTAGACACTCGTCTGTATTCTTTCGACACTCGTCCGTGTTCGATCTCTTTTGCTTCAATACACGTCCGTATTGATTTTAGACACGCGTCTGTGTTCTTTCGACACTCATCCGTGTTCAATCTCTTTTTCTTCAATACTCGTCCGTATTTATTTTAGACACTCGTCTTTGTTCTTTCGACACTCGTCCGTGTTCGATCTCTTTCCCTTCGATACCCGTCCGTATTGAATTTAGGCACTTGTCTGTGTTCTTTCGAAACTCGTCCGTGTTCGATCTCTTTTGCTACAATATCCGTCCGTATTGATTTTAGACACTCGTCTTTGTTCTTTTAACACTCGTCTGTGTTCGATCTCTTTTGCTTCAATACCTGTCCTTATTGATTTTAGACACTCGTCTGTATTCTTTCGACACTCGTCCGTGTTTGATCTCTTTTGCTTCAATACACGTCCGTATTGATTTTAGACACTCGGCTGTGTTCTTTCGACACTCGTCCGTGTTCGATCTATTTTGCTTCAATACTCGTCCGTATTTATTTTAGACACTCGTCTTTATTCTTTCGACACTCGTCCGTGTTCGATCTCTTTTGCTTCAATACCTGTCCGTATTGATTTTAGACACTCGTCTGTGTTCTTTCGACACTCGTCCGTGTTCGATCTCTTTTGCTTCAATATCCGTCCGAATTGATTTTAGACACTCGTCTTTGTTCTTTCGACACTCGTCCGTGTTCGATCTCTTTTGCTTCAATATCCGTCCGAATTGATTTTAGACACTCGTCTTTGTTCTTTCGACACTCGTCCGTGTTCGATCTCTTTTGCTTCAATATCCGTCCGTATTAATTTTAGATACTCGTCTGTGTTCTTCCGACACTCGTCCGTGTTCGATCTCTTTTGCTTCAATACTTGTCCGTATTGATTTTAGAAACTCGTCTAAGTTCGTTCGACACTCGTCCATGTTCGATCTCTGTAGCTTCAATACACGTCCGTATTGATTATAGACACTCGTCTGTGTTTTTTCAACATTCGTTTGTGTTTGATCCCTTTTGCTTCTATACCCGTCTGTATTGATTTTAGACACTCGTCCGTGTTATTTCGACACTCATCTGTGATCGATCTCATTTCCTTCAATACTCGTCCGTATTTATTTTAGACACTCGTCTTTGTTCTTTCGACACTCGTCCGTGTTCGATCTATTTTGCTTCAATACTAGTCTGTATTTATTTTAGACACTCGTCTGTGTTCTTTCGACACTCGTCCGTGTTCGATCTCTTTCCCTTCGATACCCGTCCGTATTGAATTTAGACACTTGTCTGTGATCTTTCGAAACTCGTCCGTGTTCGATCTCTTTTGCTACAATATCCGTCCGTATTGATTTTAGACACTCGTCTTTGTTCTTTTAACACTCGTCTGTGTTCGATCTCTTTTGCTTCAATACCTGTCCTTATTGATTTTAGACACTCGTCTGTATTCTTTCGACACTCGTACGTGTTCGATCTCTTTTGCTTCAATACACGTCCGTATTGATTTTAGACACGCGTCTGTGTTCTTTCGACACTCATCCGTGTTCAATCTCTTTTTCTTCAATACTCGTCCGTATTTATTTTAGACACTCGTCTTTGTTCTTTCGACACTCGTCCGTGTTCGATCTCTTTCCCTTCGATACCCGTCCGTATTGAATTTAGACACTTGTCTGTGTTCTTTCGAAACTCGTCCGTGTTCGATCTCTTTTGCTACAAAATCCGTCCGTATTGATTTTAGACACTCGTCTTTGTTCTTTTAACACTCGTCTGTGTTCGATCTCTTTTGCTTCAATACCTGTCCTTATTGATTTTAGACACTCGTCTGTATTCTTTCGACACTCGTCCGTGTTCGATCTCTTTTGCTTCAATACACGTCCGTATTGATTTTAGACACGCGTCTGTGTTCTTTCGACACTCATCCGTGTTCAATCTCTTTTTCTTCAATACTCGTCCGTATTTATTTTAGACACTCGTCTTTGTTCTTTCGACACTCGTCCGTGTTCGATCTCTTTCCCTTCGATACCCGTCCGTATTGAATTTAGGCACTTGTCTGTGTTCTTTCGAAACTCGTCCGTGTTCGATCTCTTTTGCTACAATATCCGTCCGTATTGATTTTAGACACTCGTCTTTGTTCTTTTAACACTCGTCTGTGTTCGATCTCTTTTGCTTCAATACCTGTCCTTATTGATTTTAGACACTCGTCTGTATTCTTTCGACACTCGTCCGTGTTTGATCTCTTTTGCTTCAATACACGTCCGTATTGATTTTAGACACTCGGCTGTGTTCTTTCGACACTCGTCCGTGTTCGATCTATTTTGCTTCAATACTAGTCTATATTAATTTTAGATACTCGTCTGTGTTCTTTCAACACTCATCCGTGTTGGATCTCTTTTGCTTCAATTCCCATCCGTATTGATTTTAGACACTCGCCTGTGTTCTTTCGACACTCATTTGTGTTCGATCTCTTTTGCTTCAATACTCGTCCGTTTTGATTTTAGACACTCGTCTTTGTTCTTTCGACACTCGTTCGTGTTCGATCTCTTTTGCTTCAATACCCGTCCGTATTGATTTTAGACACTCGTCTGTGTTCTTTCGACACTCGTCCGTGTTCGATCTCTTTTTCTTCAATTCCCGTCCGCATTGATTTTAGACACTCGTCTGTATTCTTTCAACACTCGTCCGTGTTCGATCTCTTTTGCTTCAATACTCGTCCGTATTTATTTTAGACACTCGTCTTTATTCTTTCGACACTCGTCCGTGTTCGATCTCTTTTGCTTCAATACCTGTCCGTATTGATTTTAGACACTCGTCTGTGTTCTTTCGACACTCGTCCGTGTTCGATCTCTTTTGCTTCAATATCCGTCCGAATTGATTTTAGACACTCGTCTTTGTTCTTTCGACACTCGTCCGTGTTCGATCTCTTTTGCTTCAATATCCGTCCGTATTAATTTTAGATACTCGTCTGTGTTCTTCCGACACTCGTCCGTGTCCGATCTCTTTTGCTTCAATACTCGTCCGTATTGATTTTAGAAACTCGTCTAAGTTCGTTCGACACTCGTCCATGTTCGATCTCTGTAGCTTCAATACACGTCCGTATTGATTATAGACACTCGTCTGTGTTTTTTCAACATTCGTTTGTGTTTGATCCCTTTTGCTTCTATACCCGTCTGTATTGATTTTAGACACTCGTCTGTGTTATTTCGACACTCATCTGTGATCGATCTCATTTCCTTCAATACTCGTCCGTATTTATTTTAGACACTCGTCTTTGTTCTTTCGACACTCGTCCGTGTTCGATCTATTTTGCTTCAATACTAGTCTGTATTAATTTTAGACACTCGTCTGTGTTCTTTCGACACTCGTCCGTGTTCGATCTCTTTCCCTTCGATACCCGTCCGTATTGAATTTAGACACTTGTCTGTGTTCTTTCGAAACTCGTCCGTGTTCGATCTCTTTTGCTACAATATCCGTCCGTATTGATTTTAGACACTCGTCTTTGTTCTTTTAACACTCGTCTGTGTTCGATCTCTTTTGCTTCAATACCTGTCCTTATTGATTTTAGACACTCGTCTGTATTCTTTCGACACTCGTCCGTGTTCGATCTCTTTTGCTTCAATACACGTCCGTATTGATTTTAGACACGCGTCTGTGTTCTTTCGACACTCATCCGTGTTCAATCTCTTTTTCTTCAATACTCGTCCGTATTTATTTTAGACACTCGTCTTTGTTCTTTCGACACTCGTCCGTGTTCGATCTCTTTCCCTTCGATACCCGTCCGTATTGAATTTAGACACTTGTCTGTGTTCTTTCGAAACTCGTCCGTGTTCGATCTCTTTTGCTACAAAATCCGTCCGTATTGATTTTAGACACTCGTCTTTGTTCTTTTAACACTCGTCTGTGTTCGATCTCTTTTGCTTCAATACCTGTCCTTATTGATTTTAGACACTCGTCTGTATTCTTTCGACACTCGTCCGTGTTCGATCTCTTTTGCTTCAATACACGTCCGTATTGATTTTAGACACGCGTCTGTGTTCTTTCGACACTCATCCGTGTTCAATCTCTTTTTCTTCAATACTCGTCCGTATTTATTTTAGACACTCGTCTTTGTTCTTTCGACACTCGTCCGTGTTCGATCTCTTTCCCTTCGATACCCGTCCGTATTGAATTTAGGCACTTGTCTGTGTTCTTTCGAAACTCGTCCGTGTTCGATCTCTTTTGCTACAATATCCGTCCGTATTGATTTTAGACACTCGTCTTTGTTCTTTTAACACTCGTCTGTGTTCGATCTCTTTTGCTTCAATACCTGTCCTTATTGATTTTAGACACTCGTCTGTATTCTTTCGACACTCGTCCGTGTTTGATCTCTTTTGCTTCAATACACGTCCGTATTGATTTTAGACACTCGGCTGTGTTCTTTCGACACTCGTCCGTGTTCGATCTATTTTGCTTCAATACTAGTCTATATTAATTTTAGATACTCGTCTGTGTTCTTTCAACACTCATCCGTGTTGGATCTCTTTTGCTTCAATTCCCATCCGTATTGATTTTAGACACTCGCCTGTGTTCTTTCGACACTCATTTGTGTTCGATCTCTTTTGCTTCAATACTCGTCCGTTTTGATTTTAGACACTCGTCTTTGTTCTTTCGACACTCGTTCGTGTTCGATCTCTTTTGCTTCAATACCCGTCCGTATTGATTTTAGACACTCGTCTGTGTTCTTTCGACACTCGTCCGTGTTCGATCTCTTTTTCTTCAATTCCCGTCCGCATTGATTTTAGACACTCGTCTGTATTCTTTCAACACTCGTCCGTGTTCGATCTCTTTTGCTTCAATACTCGTCCGTATTTATTTTAGACACTCGTCTTTATTCTTTCGACACTCGTCCGTGTTCGATCTCTTTTGCTTCAATACCTGTCCGTATTGATTTTAGACACTCGTCTGTGTTCTTTCGACACTCGTCCGTGTTCGATCTCTTTTGCTTCAATATCCGTCCGAATTGATTTTAGACACTCGTCTTTGTTCTTTCGACACTCGTCCGTGTTCGATCTCTTTTGCTTCAATATCCGTCCGTATTAATTTTAGATACTCGTCTGTGTTCTTCCGACACTCGTCCGTGTCCGATCTCTTTTGCTTCAATACTCGTCCGTATTGATTTTAGAAACTCGTCTAAGTTCGTTCGACACTCGTCCATGTTCGATCTCTGTAGCTTCAATACACGTCCGTATTGATTATAGACACTCGTCTGTGTTTTTTCAACATTCGTTTGTGTTTGATCCCTTTTGCTTCTATACCCGTCTGTATTGATTTTAGACACTCGTCTGTGTTATTTCGACACTCATCTGTGATCGATCTCATTTCCTTCAATACTCGTCCGTATTTATTTTAGACACTCGTCTTTGTTCTTTCGACACTCGTCCGTGTTCGATCTATTTTGCTTCAATACTAGTCTGTATTAATTTTAGACACTCGTCTGTGTTCTTTCGACACTCGTCCGTGTTCGATCTCTTTCCCTTCGATACCCGTCCGTATTGAATTTAGACACTTGTCTGTGTTCTTTCGAAACTCGTCCGTGTTCGATCTCTTTTGCTACAATATCCGTCCGTATTGATTTTAGACACTCGTCTTTGTTCTTTTAACACTCGTCTGTGTTCGATCTCTTTTGCTTCAATACCTGTCCTTATTGATTTTAGACACTCGTCTGTATTCTTTCGACACTCGTCCGTGTTCGATCTCTTTTGCTTCAATACACGTCCGTATTGATTTTAGACACGCGTCTGTGTTCTTTCGACACTCATCCGTGTTCAATCTCTTTTTCTTCAATACTCGTCCGTATTTATTTTAGACACTCGTCTTTTTTCTTTCGACACTCGTCCGTGTTCGATCTCTTTCCCTTCGATACCCGTCCGTATTGAATTTAGACACTTGTCTGTGATCTTTCGAAACTCGTCCGTGTTCGATCTCTTTTGCTACAATATCCGTCCGTATTGATTTTAGACACTCGTCTTTGTTCTTTTAACACTCGTCTGTGTTCGATCTCTTTTGCTTCAATACCTGTCCTTATTGATTTTAGACACTCGTCTGTATTCTTTCGACACTCGTCCGTGTTCGATCTCTTTTGCTTCAATACACGTCCGTATTGATTTTAGACACGCGTCTGTGTTCTTTCGACACTCATCCGTGTTCAATCTCTTTTTCTTCAATACTCGTCCGTATTTATTTTAGACACTCGTCTTTGTTCTTTCGACACTCGTCCGTGTTCGATCTCTTTCCCTTCGATACCCGTCCGTATTGAATTTAGACACTTGTCTGTGTTCTTTCGAAACTCGTCCGTGTTCGATCTCTTTTGCTACAAAATCCGTCCGTATTGATTTTAGACACTCGTCTTTGTTCTTTTAACACTCGTCTGTGTTCGATCTCTTTTGCTTCAATACCTGTCCTTATTGATTTTAGACACTCGTCTGTATTCTTTCGACACTCGTCCGTGTTCGATCTCTTTTGCTTCAATACACGTCCGTATTGATTTTAGACACGCGTCTGTGTTCTTTCGACACTCATCCGTGTTCAATCTCTTTTTCTTCAATACTCGTCCGTATTTATTTTAGACACTCGTCTTCGTTCTTTCACCACTCGTCCGTGTTCGATCTCTTTCCCTTCGATACCCGTCCGTATTGAATTTAGACACTTGTCTGTGATCTTTCGAAACTCGTCCGTGTTCGATCTCTTTTGCTACAATATCCGTCCGTATTGATTTTAGACACTCGTCTTTGTTCTTTTAACACTCGTCTGTGTTCGATCTCTTTTGCTTCAATACCTGTCCTTATTGATTTTAGACACTCGTCTGTATTCTTTCGACACTCGTCCGTGTTCGATCTCTTTTGCTTCAATACACGTCCGTATTGATTTTAGACACGCGTCTGTGTTCTTTCGACACTCATCCGTGTTCAATCTATTTTGCTTCAATACTAGTCTATATTAATTTTAGATACTCGTCTGTGTTCTTTCAACACTCATCCGTGTTGGATCTCTTTTGCTTCAATTCCCATCCGTATTGATTTTAGACACTCGCCTGTGTTCTTTCGACACTCATCTGTGTTCGATCTCTTTTGCTTCAATACTCGTCCGTTTTGATTTTAGACACTCGTCTTTGTTCTTTCGACACTCGTCCGTGTTCGATCTCTTTTGCTTCAATACCCGTCCGTATTGATTTTAGACACTCGTCTGTGTTCTTTCGACACTCGTCCGTGTTCGATCTCTTTTGCTTCAATTCCCGTCCGCATTGATTTTAGACACTCGTCTGTATTCTTTCAACACTCGTCCGTGTTCGATCTCTTTTGCTTCAATACTCGTCCGTATTTATTTTAGACACTCGTCTTTATTCTTTCGACACTCGTCCGTGTTCGATCTCTTTCCCTTCGATACCCGTCCGTATTGAATTTAGACACTTGTCTGTGTTCTTTCGAAACTCGTCCGTGTTCGATCTCTTTTGCTACAATATCCGTCCGTATTGAATTTAGACACTCGTCTTTGTTCTTTTAACACTCGTCTGTGTTCGATCTCTTTTGCTTCAATACCTGTCCTTATTGATTTTAGACACTCGTCTGTATTCTTTCGACACTCGTCCGTGTTCGATCTCTTTTGCTTCAATACACGTCCGTATTGATTTTAGACACTCGTCCGTGTTCTTTCGACACTCGTCCGTGTTCGATCTATTTTGCTTCAATACTAGTCTATATTAATTTTAGATACTCGTCTGTGTTCTTTCAACACTCATCCGTGTTGGATCTCTTTTGCTTCAATTCCCATCCGTATTGATTTTAGACACTCGCCTGTGTTCTTTCGACACTCATCTGTGTTCGATCTCTTTTGCTTCAATACTCGTCCGTTTTGATTTTAGACACTCGTCTTTGTTCTTTCGACACTCGTCCGTGTTCGATCTCTTTTGCTTCAATACCCGTCCGTATTGAATTTAGACACTCGTCTGTGTTCTTTCGACACTCGTCCGTGTTCGATCTCTTTTGCTTCAATTCCCGTCCGCATTGATTTTAGACACTCGTCTGTATTCTTTCAACACTCGTCCGTGTTCGATCTCTTTTGCTTCAATACTCGTCCGTATTTATTTTAGACACTCGTCTTTATTCTTTCGACACTCGTCCGTGTTCGATCTCTTTTGCTTCAATACCTGTCCGTATTGATTTTAGACACTCGTCTGTGTTCTTTCGACACTCGTCCGTGTTCGATCTCTTTTGCTTCAATATCCGTCCGAATTGATTTTAGACACTCGTCTTTGTTCTTTCGACACTCGTCCGTGTTCGATCTCTTTTGCTTCAATATCCGTCCGTATTAATTTTAGATACTCGTCTGTGTTCTTCCGACACTCGTCCGTGTCCGATCTCTTTTGCTTCAATACTCGTCCGTATTGATTTTAGAAACTCGTCTAAGTTCGTTCGACACTCGTCCATGTTCGATCTCTGTAGCTTCAATACACGTCCGTATTGATTATAGACACTCGTCTGTGTTTTTTCAACATTCGTTTGTGTTTGATCCCTTTTGCTTCTATACCCGTCTGTATTGATTTTAGACACTCGTCTGTGTTATTTCGACACTCATCTGTGATCGATCTCATTTCCTTCAATACTCGTCCGTATTTATTTTAGACACTCGTCTTTGTTCTTTCGACACTCGTCCGTGTTCGATCTATTTTGCTTCAATACTAGTCTGTATTAATTTTAGACACTCGTCTGTGTTCTTTCGACACTCGTCCGTGTTCGATCTCTTTCCCTTCGATACCCGTCCGTATTGAATTTAGACACTTGTCTGTGTTCTTTCGAAACTCGTCCGTGTTCGATCTCTTTTGCTACAATATCCGTCCGTATTGATTTTAGACACTCGTCTTTGTTCTTTTAACACTCGTCTGTGTTCGATCTCTTTTGCTTCAATACCTGTCCTTATTGATTTTAGACACTCGTCTGTATTCTTTCGACACTCGTCCGTGTTCGATCTCTTTTGCTTCAATACACGTCCGTATTGATTTTAGACACGCGTCTGTGTTCTTTCGACACTCATCCGTGTTCAATCTCTTTTTCTTCAATACTCGTCCGTATTTATTTTAGACACTCGTCTTTGTTCTTTCGACACTCGTCCGTGTTCGATCTCTTTCCCTTCGATACCCGTCCGTATTGAATTTAGACACTTGTCTGTGATCTTTCGAAACTCGTCCGTGTTCGATCTCTTTTGCTACAATATCCGTCCGTATTGATTTTAGACACTCGTCTTTGTTCTTTTAACACTCGTCTGTGTTTGATCTCTTTTGCTTCAATACCTGTCCTTATTGATTTTAGACACTCGTCTGTATTCTTTCGACACTCGTCCGTGTTCGATCTCTTTTGCTTCAATACACGTCCGTATTGATTTTAGACACGCGTCTGTGTTCTTTCGACACTCATCCGTGTTCAATCTCTTTTTCTTCAATACTCGTCCGTATTTATTTTAGACACTCGTCTTTGTTCTTTCGACACTCGTCCGTGTTCGATCTCTTTCCCTTCGATACCCGTCCGTATTGAATTTAGGCACTTGTCTGTGTTCTTTCGAAACTCGTCCGTGTTCGATCTCTTTTGCTACAATATCCGTCCGTATTGATTTTAGACACTCGTCTTTGTTCTTTTAACACTCGTCTGTGTTCGATCTCTTTTGCTTCAATCCCTGTCCTTATTGATTTTAGACACTCGTCTGTATTCTTTCGACACTCGTCCGTGTTCGATCTCTTTTGCTTCAATACACGTCCGTATTGATTTTAGACACGCGTCTGTGTTCTTTCGACACTCATCCGTGTTCAATCTCTTTTTCTTCAATACTCGTCCGTATTTATTTTAGACACTCGTCTTCGTTCTTTCGACACTCGTCCGTGTTCGATCTCTTTCCCTTCGATACCCGTCCGTATTGAATTTAGACACTTGTCTGTGTTCTTTCGAAACTCGTCTGTGTTCGATCTCTTTTGCTACAATATCCGTCCGTATTGATTTTAGACACTCGTCTTTGTTCTTTTAACACTCGTCTGTGTTCGATCTCTTTTGCTTCAATACCTGTCCTTATTGATTTTAGACACTCGTCTGTATTCTTTCGACACTCGTCCGTGTTCGATCTCTTTTGCTTCAATACACGTCCGTATTGATTTTAGACACTCGTCTGTGTTCTTTCGACACTCGTCCGTGTTCGATCTATTTTGCTTCAATACTAGTCTATATTAATTTTAGATACTCGTCTGTGTTCTTTCAACACTCATCCGTGTTGGATCTCTTTTGCTTCAATTCCCATCCGTATTAATTTTAGACACTCGCCTGTGTTCTTTCGACACTCATCTGTGTTCGATCTCTTTTGCTTCAATACTCGTCCATTTTGATTTTAGGCACTCGTCTTTGTTCTTTCGACACTCGTCCGTGTTCGATCTCTTTTGCTTCAATACCCGTCCGTATTGATTTTAGACACTCGTCTGTGTTCTTTCGACACTCGTCCGTGTTCGATCTCTTTTGCTTCAATTCCCGTCCGCATTGATTTTAGACACTCGTCTGTATTCTTTCGACACTCGTCCGTGTTCGATCTCTTTTGCTTCAATACTCGTCCGTATTTATTTTAGACACTCGTCTTTATTCTTTCGACACTCGTCCGTGTTCGATCTCTTTTGCTTCAATACCTGTCCGTATTGATTTTAGACACTCGTCTGTGTTCTTTCGACACTCGTCCGTGTTCGATCTCTTTTGCTTCAATATCCGTCCGAATTGATTTTAGACACTCGTCTTTGTTCTTTCGACACTCGTCCGTGTTCGATCTCTTTTGCTTCAATATCCGTCCGTATTAATTTTAGATACTCGTCTGTGTTCTTCCGACACTCGTCCGTGTCCGATCTCTTTTGCTTCAATACTCGTCCGTATTGATTTTAGAAACTCGTCTAAGTTCGTTCGACACTCGTCCATGTTCGATCTCTGTAGCTTCAATACACGTCCGTATTGATTATAGACACTCGTCTGTGTTTTTTCAACATTCGTTTGTGTTTGATCCCTTTTGCTTCTATACCCGTCTGTATTGATTTTAGACACTCGTCTGTGTTATTTCGACACTCATCTGTGATCGATCTCATTTCCTTTAATACTCGTCCGTATTTATTTTAGACACTCGTCTTTGTTCTTTCGACACTCGTCCGTGTTCGATCTATTTTGCTTCAATACTAGTCTGTATTAATTTTAGACACTCGTCTGTGTTCTTTCGACACTCGTCCGTGTTCGATCTCTTTCCCTTCGATACCCGTCCGTATTGAATTTAGACACTTGTCTGTGTTCTTTCGAAACTCGTCCGTGTTCGATCTCTTTTGCTACAATATCCGTCCGTATTGATTTTAGACACTCGTCTTTGTTCTTTTAACACTCGTCTGTGTTCGATCTCTTTTGCTTCAATACCTGTCCTTATTGATTTTAGACACTCGTCTGTATTCTTTCGACACTCGTCCGTGTTCGATCTCTTTTGCTTCAATACACGTCCGTATTTATTTTAGACACGCGTCTGTGTTCTTTCGACACTCATCCGTGTTCAATCTCTTTTTCTTCAATACTCGTCCGTATTTATTTTAGACACTCGTCTTTGTTCTTTCGACACTCGTCCGTGTTCGATCTCTTTCCCTTCGATACCCGTCCGTATTGAATTTAGACACTTGTCTGTGTTCTTTTGAAACTCGTCCGTGTTCGATCTCTTTTGCTACAATATCCGTCCGTATTGATTTTAGACACTCGTCTTTGTTCTTTTAACACTCGTCTGTGTTCGATCTCTTTTGCTTCAATACCTGTCCTTATTGATTTTAGACACTCGTCTGTATTCTTTCGACACTCGTCCGTGTTCGATCTCTTTTGCTTCAATACACGTCCGTATTGATTTTAGACACGCGTCTGTGTTCTTTCGACACTCATCTGTGTTCAATCTCTTTTTCTTCAATACTCGTCCGTATTTATTTTAGACACTCGTCTTTGTTCTTTCGACACTCGTCCGTGTTCGATCTCTTTCCCTTCGATACCCGTCCGTATTGAATTTAGACACTTGTCTGTGTTCTTTCGAAACTCGTTCGTGTTCGATCTCTTTTGCTACAATATCCGTCCGTATTGATTTTAGACACTCGTCTTTGTTCTTTTAACACTCGTCTGTGTTCGATCTCTTTTGCTTCAATACCTGTCCTTATTGATTTTAGACACTCGTCTGTATTCTTTCGACACTCGTCCGTGTTCGATCTCTTTTGCTTCAATACACGTCCGTATTGATTTTAGACACTCGTCTGTGTTCTTTCGACACTCGTCCGTGTTCGATCTATTTTGCTTCAATACTAGTCTATATTAATTTTAGATACTCGTCTGTGTTCTTTCAACACTCATCCGTGTTGGATCTCTTTTGCTTCAATTCCCATCCGTATTGATTTTAGACACTCGCCTGTGTTCTTTCGACACTCATCTGTGTTCGATCTCTTTTGCTTCAATACTCGTCCGTTTTGATTTTAGACACTCGTCTTTGTTCTTTCGACACTCGTCCGTGTTCGATCTCTTTTGCTTCAATACCCGTCCGTATTGATTTTAGACACTCGTCTGTGTTCTTTCGACACTCGTCCGTGTTCGATCTCTTTTGCTTCAATTCCCGTCCGCATTGATTTTAGACACTCGTCTGTATTCTTTCAACACTCGTCCGTGTTCGATCTCTTTTGCTTCAATACTCGTCCGTATTTATTTTAGACACTCGTCTTTATTCTTTCGACACTCGTCCGTGTTCGATCTCTTTTGCTTCAATACCTGTCCGTATTGATTTTAGACACTCGTCTGTGTTCTTTCGACACTCGTCCGTGTTCGATCTCTTTTGCTTCAATATCCGTCCGAATTGATTTTAGACACTCGTCTTTGTTCTTTCGACACTCGTCCGTGTTCGATCTCTTTTGCTTCAATATCCGTCCGTATTAATTTTAGATACTCGTCTGTGTTCTTCCGACACTCGTTCGTGTCCGATCTCTTTTGCTTCAATACTCGTCCGTATTGATTTTAGAAACTCGTCTAAGTTCGTTCGACACTCGTCCATGTTCGATCTCTGTAGCTTCAATACACGTCCGTATTGATTATAGACACTCGTCTGTGTTTTTTCAACATTCGTTTGTGTTTGATCCCTTTTGCTTCTATACCCGTCTGTATTGATTTTAGACACTCGTCTGTGTTATTTCGACACTCATCTGTGATCGATCTCATTTCCTTCAATACTCGTCCGTATTTATTTTAGACACTCGTCTTTGTTCTTTCGACACTCGTCCGTGTTCGATCTATTTTGCTTCAATACTAGTCTGTATTAATTTTAGACACTCGTCTGTGTTCTTTCGACACTCGTCCGTGTTCGATCTCTTTCCCTTCGATACCCGTCCGTATTGAATTTAGACACTTGTCTTTGTTCTTTCGAAACTCGTCCGTGTTCGATCTCTTTTGCTACAATATCCGTCCGTATTGATTTTAGACACTCGTCTTTGTTCTTTTAACACTCGTCTGTGTTCGATCTCTTTTGCTTCAATACCTGTCCTTATTGATTTTAGACACTCGTCTGTATTCTTTCGACACTCGTCCGTGTTCGATCTCTTTTGCTTCAATACACGTCCGTATTTATTTTAGACACGCGTCTGTGTTCTTTCGACACTCATCCGTGTTCAATCTCTTTTTCTTCAATACTCGTCCGTATTTATTTTAGACACTCGTCTTTGTTCTTTCGACACTCGTCCGTGTTCGATCTCTTTCCCTTCGATACCCGTCCGTATTGAATTTAGACACTTGTCTGTGTTCTTTTGAAACTCGTCCGTGTTCGATCTCTTTTGCTACAATATCCGTCCGTATTGATTTTAGACACTCGTCTTTGTTCTTTTAACACTCGTCTGTGTTCGATCTCTTTTGCTTCAATACCTGTCCTTATTGATTTTAGACACTCGTCTGTATTCTTTCGACACTCGTCCGTGTTCGATCTCTTTTGCTTCAATACACGTCCGTATTGATTTTAGACACGCGTCTGTGTTCTTTCGACACTCATCTGTGTTCAATCTCTTTTTCTTCAATACTCGTCCGTATTTATTTTAGACACTCGTCTTTGTTCTTTCGACACTCGTCCGTGTTCGATCTCTTTCCCTTCGATACCCGTCCGTATTGAATTTAGACACTTGTCTGTGTTCTTTCGAAACTCGTCCGTGTTCGATCTCTTTTGCTACAATATCCGTCCGTATTGATTTTAGACACTCGTCTTTGTTCTTTTAACACTCGTCTGTGTTCGATCTCTTTTGCTTCAATACCTGTCCTTATTGATTTTAGACACTCGTCTGTATTCTTTCGACACTCGTCCGTGTTCGATCTCTTTTGCTTCAATACACGTCCGTATTGATTTTAGACACTCGTCTGTGTTCTTTCGACACTCGTCCGTGTTCGATCTATTTTTCTTCAATACTAGTCTATATTAATTTTAGATACTCGTCTGTGTTCTTTCAACACTCATCCGTGTTGGATCTCTTTTGCTTCAATTCCCATCCGTATTGATTTTAGACACTCGCCTGTGTTCTTTCGACACTCATCTGTGTTCGATCTCTTTTGCTTCAATACTCGTCCGTTTTGATTTTAGACACTCGTCTTTGTTCTTTCGACACTCGTCCGTGTTCGATCTCTTTTGCTTCAATACCCGTCCGTATTGATTTTAGACACTCGTCTGTGTTCTTTCGACACTCGTCCGTGTTCGATCTCTTTTGCTTCAATTCCCGTCCGCATTGATTTTAGACACTCGTCTGTATTCTTTCGACACTCGTCCGTGTTCGATCTCTTTTGCTTCAATACTCGTCCGTATTTATTTTAGACACTCGTCTTTATTCTTTCGACACTCGTCCGTGTTCGATCTCTTTTGCTTCAATACCTGTCCGTATTGATTTTAGACACTCGTCTGTGTTCTTTCGACACTCGTCCGTGTTCGATCTCTTTTGCTTCAATATCCGTCCGAATTGATTTTAGACACTCGTCTTTGTTCTTTCGACACTCGTCCGTGTTCGATCTCTTTTGCTTCAATATCCGTCCGTATTAATTTTAGATACTCGTCTGTGTTCTTCCGACACTCGTCCGTGTCCGATCTCTTTTGCTTCAATACTCGTCCGTATTGATTTTAGGAACTCGTCTAAGTTCGTTCGACACTCGTCCATGTTCGATCTCTGTAGCTTCAATACACGTCCGTATTGATTATAGACACTCGTCTGTGTTTTTTCAACATTCGTTTGTGTTTGATCCCTTTTGCTTCTATACCCGTCTGTATTGATTTTAGACACTCGTCTGTGTTATTTCGACACTCATCTGTGATCGATCTCATTTCCTTCAATACTCGTCCGTATTTATTTTAGACACTCGTCTTTGTTCTTTCGACACTCGTCCGTGTTCGATCTATTTTGCTTCAATACTAGTCTGTATTAATTTTAGACACTCGTCTGTGTACTTTCGATACCCGTCCGTATTGATTTTAGACACTTGTCTGTGTTCTTTCGAAACTTGTCCGTGTTCGATCTCTTTTGCTACAATATCCGTCCGTATTGATTTTAGACACTCGTCTTTGTTCTTTTGACACTCGTCTGTGTTCGATCTCTTTTTCTTCAATACTCGTCCGTATTTATTTTAGACACTCGTCTTTGTTCTTTTGACACTCGTCCGTGTTCGATCTCTTTTGCTACAATATCCGTCCGTATTGATTTTAGACACTCGTCTTTGTTCTTTTAACACTCGTCTGTGTTCGATCTTTTTTGCTTCAATACCTGTCCTTATTGATTTTAGACACTCGTCTGTATTCTTTCGACACTCGTCCGTGTTAGATCTCTTTTGCTTCAATACACGTCCGTATTGATTTTAGACACTCGTCTGTGTTCTTTCGACACTCGTTCGTGTTCGATCTATTTTGCTTCAATACTAGTCTATATTAATTTTAGATAATCGTCTGTGTTCTTTCAACACTCATCCGTGTTGGATCTCTTTTGCTTCAATTCCCATCCGTATTGATTTTAGACACTCACCTGTGTTCTTTCGACACTCATCTGTATTCGATCTCTTTTGCTTCAATACTCGTCCGTTTTGATTTTAGACACTCATCTTTGTTCTTTCGACACTCGTCCGTGTTCGATCTCTTTTGCTTCAATACCCGTCCGTATTGATTTTAGACACTCGTCTGTGTTCTTTCGACACTCGTCCGTGTTCGATCTCTTTTGCTTCAATTCCCGTCCGCATTGATTTTAGACACTCGTCTGTATTCTTTTGGCACTCGTCCGTGTTCGATCTCTTTTGCTTCAATACTCGTCCGTATTTATTTTAGACACTCGTCTTTATTCTTTCGACACTCGTCCGTGTTCGATCTCTTTTGCTTCAAAACCTGTCCGTATTGATTTTAGACACTCGTCTGTGTTCTTTCGACACTCGTCCGTGTTCGATCTCTTTTGCTTCAATATCTGTCCGAATTGATTTTAGACACTCGTCTTTGTTCTTTCGACACTCGTCCGTGTTCGATCTCTTTTGCTTCAATATCCGTCCGTATTAATTTTAGATACTCGTCTGTGTTCTTCCGACACTCGTCCGTGTCCGATCTCTTTTGCATCAATACTCGTCCGTATTGATTTTAAAAACTCGTCTAAGTTCGTTCGACACTCGTCCATGTTCGATCTC
This sequence comes from Lathyrus tuberosus, assembly GCA_022829125.1. NCBI lineage: Eukaryota > Viridiplantae > Streptophyta > Magnoliopsida > Fabales > Fabaceae > Lathyrus > Lathyrus tuberosus. Next base: position 14,418,944 of record JALAZF010000038.1, read on the forward strand.
AGTAGCTTCAATACACGTCCTTATTGATTATAGACTCGTCTGTGTTCTTTCGACATTCGTTCGTGTTTGATCCCTTTTGCTTCTATACCCGTCTGTATTGATTTTAGACACTCGTCTGTGTTATTTCGACACTCATCCGTGTTCGATCTCTTTTCCTTCAATACTCGTCCGTATTTATTTTAGACACTCGTCTTTGTTCTTTCGACACTCGTCCGTGTTCGATCTCTTTTCCTTTTATACATATCCGTATTGATTTTAGACAGTTGTCTGTGTTCTTTCGAAACTCGTCCGTGTTCGATCTCTTTTGCTACAATATCCGTCCGTATTGATTTTAGGCACTCGTCTTTCTTCTTTTGACACTCGTCTGTGTTCGATCTCTTTTGCTTCAATACCTGTCCTTATTGATTTTAGACACTCGTCTGTATTCTTTCGACACTCGTCCGTGTTCGATCTCTTTTGCTTCAATACACGTCCATATTGATTTTAGACACTCGTCTGTGTTCTTTCGACACTCGTCCGTGTTCGATCTATTTTGCTTCAATACTAGTCTGTATTAATTTTAGACACTCGTCTGTGTTCTTTCAACACTCATCCGTGTTGGATCTCTTTTGCTTCAATTCCCATCCGTATTGATTTTAGACACTCACCTGTGTTCTTTCGACACTCATCTGTGTTCGATCTCTTTTGCTTCAACACTCGTCCGTTTTGATTTTAGACACTCATCTTTGTTCTTTCGACACTCGTCCGTGTTCGATCTCTTTTGCTTCAATACCCGTCCGTATTGATTTTAGACACTCGTCTGTGTTCTTTCGACACTCGTCCGTGTTCGATCTCTTTTGCTTCAATTCCCGTCCGCATTGATTTTAGACACTCGTCTGTATTCTTTTGGCACTCGTCCGTGTTCGATCTCTTTTGCTTCAATACTCGTCCGTATTTATTTTAGACACTCGTCTTTATTCTTTCGACACTCGTCCGTGTTCGATCTCTTTTGCTTCAAAACCTGTCCGTATTGATTTTAGACACTCGTCTGTGTTCTTTCGACACTCGTCCGTGTTCGATCTCTTTTGCTTCAATATCTGTCCGAATTGATTTTAGACACTCGTCTTTGTTCTTTCGACACTCGTCCGTGTTCGATCTCTTTTGCTTCAATATCCGTCCGTATTAATTTTAGATACTCGTCTGTGTTCTTCCGACACTCGTCCGTGTCCGATCTCTTTTGCATCAATACTCGTCCGTATTGATTTTAAAAACTCGTCTAAGTTCGTTCGACACTCGTCCATGTTCGATCTCAGTAGCTTCAATACACGTCCTTATTGATTATAGACTCGTCTGTGTTCTTTCGACATTCGTTCGTGTTTGATCCCTTTTGCTTCTATACCCGTCTGTATTGATTTTAGACACTCGTCTGTGTTATTTCGACACTCATCCGTGTTCGATCTCTTTTCCTTCAATACTCGTCCGTATTTATTTTAGACACTCGTCTTTGTTCTTTCGACACTCGTCCGTGTTCGATCTCTTTTCCTTTTATACATGTCCGTATTGATTTTAGACAGTTGTCTGTGTTCTTTCGAAACTCGTCCGTGTTCGATCTCTTTTGCTACAATATCCGTCCGTATTGATTTTAGACACTCGTCTTTCTTCTTTTGACACTCGTCTGTGTTGGATCTCTTTTGCTTCAATACCTGTACTTATTGATTTTAGACACTCGTCTGTATTCTTTCGACACTCGTCCGTGTTCGATCTCTTTTGCTTCAATACACGTCCATATTGATTTTAGACACTCGTCTGTGTTCTTTCGACACTCGTCCGTGTTCGATCTATTTTGCTTCAATACTAGTCTGTATTAATTTTAGACACTCGTCTGTGTTCTTTCAACACTCATCCGTGTTCGATCTCTTTTGCTTCAATTCCCATCCGTATTGATTTTAGACACTCGCCTGTGTTCTTTCGACACTCATCTGTGTTCGATCTCTTTTGCTTCAATACTCGTCCGTTTTAATTTTAGACACTCGTCTTTCTTCTTTCGGCACTCGTCCGTGTTCGATCTCTTTTGCTTCAATACCCATCCGTATTGACTTTAGACACTCGTCTGTGTTCTTTCAACACTCGGCCATGTTCGATCTCTTTTGCTTCAATTCCCGTCCGTATTGATTTTAGACACTCGTCTGTGTTCTTTCGACACTCGTCCGTGTTCGATCTCTTTTTCTTCAATACCCGTCCGTATTAATTTTAGACACTCGTCTATGTTCTTTTGAAACTCGTCCGTGTTTGATCTCTTTTGCTACAATATCCGTCCGTATTGATTTTAGACGCTCGTCTTTGTTCTTTTGACACTCGTCCGTGTTCGATCTCTTTTGCTTCAATACTTGTCCGTATTTATTTTAGACACTCGTCTTTGTTCTTTCGACACTCGTCCGTGTTCGATCTCTTTTGCTTCAATACCTGTCCGTATTGATTTTAGACACTCGTCTGTGTTCTTTCGACACTCGTCCGTGTTCGATCTCTTTTGCTTCAATATCCGTCCGAATTGATTTTAGACACTCGTCTTTGTTCTTTCGACACTCGTCCGTGTTCGATCTCTTTTGCTTCAATATCCGTCCGTATTAATTTTAGATACTCGTCTGTGTTCTTCCGACACTCGTCCGTGTCCGATCTCTTTTGCTTCAATACTCGTCCGTATTGATTTTAGAAACTCGTCTAAGTTCATTCGACACTCGTCCATGTTCGATCTCTGTAGCTTCAATACACGTCCGTATTGATCATAGACACTCGTCTGTGTTCTTTCGACATTCGTTCGTGTTTGATCCCTTTTGCTTCTATACCCGTCTGTACTTATTTTAGACAATCGTCTGTGTTATTTCGACACTCATCTGTGTTCGATCTCTTTTCCTTCAATACCCGTCCGTATTGATTTTAGACACTTGTCTGTGTTCTTTCGAAACTCGTCCGTGTTCGATCTTTTTTGCTACAATATCCGTCCGTATTGATTTTAGACACTCGTCTTTGTTCTTTTGACACTCGTCTGTGTTCGATCTCTTTTTCTTCAATACTCGTCCGTATTTATTTTAGACACTCGTCTTTGTTCTTTCGACACTCGTCCGTGTTCGATCTCTTTCCCTTCGATACCCGTCCGTATTGATTTTAGACACTTGTCTGTGTTCTTTCGAAACTCGTCCGTGTTCGATCTCTTTTGCTACAATATCCGTCCGTATTGATTTTAGACACTCGTCTTTGTTCTTTTAACACTCGTCTGTGTTCGATCTCTTTTGCTTCAATACCTGTCCTTATTGATTTTAGACACTCGTCTGTATTCTTTCGACACTCGTCCGTGTTAGATCTCTTTTGCTTCAATACACGTCCGTATTGATTTTAGACACTCGTCTGTGTTCTTTCGACACTCGTTCGTGTTCGATCTATTTTGCTTCAATACTAGTCTATATTAATTTTAGATAATCGTCTGTGTTCTTTCAACACTCATCCGTGTTGGATCTCTTTTGCTTCAATTCCCATCCGTATTGATTTTAGACACTCACCTGTGTTCTTTCGACACTCATCTGTGTTCGATCTCTTTTGCTTCAATACTCGTCCGTTTTGATTTTAGACACTCATCTTTGTTCTTTCGACACTCGTCCGTGTTCGATCTCTTTTGCTTCAATACCCGTCCGTATTGATTTTAGACACTCGTCTGTGTTCTTTCGACACTCGTCCGTGTTCGATCTCTTTTGCTTCAATTCCCGTCCGCATTGATTTTAGACACTCGTCTGTATTCTTTTGGCACTCGTCCGTGTTCGATCTCTTTTGCTTCAATACTCGTCCGTATTTATTTTAGACACTCGTCTTTATTCTTTCGACACTCGTCCGTGTTCGATCTCTTTTGCTTCAAAACCTGTCCGTATTGATTTTAGACACTCGTCTGTGTTCTTTCGACACTCGTCCGTGTTCGATCTCTTTTGCTTCAATATCTGTCCGAATTGATTTTAGACACTCGTCTTTTTTCTTTCGACACTCGTCCGTGTTCGATCTCTTTTGCTTCAATATCCGTCCGTATTAATTTTAGATACTCGTCTGTGTTCTTCCGACACTCGTCCGTGTCCGATCTCTTTTGCATCAATACTCGTCCGTATTGATTTTAAAAACTCGTCTAAGTTCGTTCGACACTCGTCCATGTTCGATCTCAGTAGCTTCAATACACGTCCTTATTGATTATAGACTCGTCTGTGTTCTTTCGACATTCGTTCGTGTTTGATCCCTTTTGCTTCTATACCCGTCTGTATAGATTTTAGACACTCGTCTGTGTTATTTCGACACTCATCCGTGTTCGATCTCTTTTCCTTCAATACTCGTCCGTATTTATTTTAGACACTCGTCTTTGTTCTTTCGACACTCGTCCGTGTTCGATCTCTTTTCCTTTTATACATGTCCGTATTGATTTTAGACAGTTGTCTGTGTTCTTTCGAAACTCGTCCGTGTTCGATCTCTTTTGCTACAATATCCGTCCGTATTGATTTTAGACACTCGTCTTTCTTCTTTTGACACTCGTCTGTGTTCGATCTCTTTTGCTTCAATACCTGTCCTTATTGATTTTAGACACTCGTCTGTATTCTTTCGACACTCGTCCGTGTTCGATCTCTTTTGCTTCAATACACGTCCATATTGATTTTAGACACTCGTCTGTGTTCTTTCGACACTCGTCCGTGTTCGATCTATTTTGCTTCAATACTAGTCTGTATTAATTTTAGACACTCGTCTGTGTTCTTTCAACACTCATCCGTGTTCGATCTCTTTTGCTTCAATTCCCATCCGTATTGATTTTAGACACTCGCCTGTGTTCTTTCGACACTCATCTGTGTTCGATCTCTTTTGCTTCAATACTCGTCCGTTTTAATTTTAGACACTCGTCTTTGTTCTTTCGGCACTCGTCCGTGTTCGATCTCTTTTGCTTCAATACCCATCCGTATTGACTTTAGACACTCGTCTGTGTTCTTTCAACACTCGGCCATGTTCGATCTCTTTTGCTTCAATTCCCGTCCGTATTGATTTTAGACACTCGTCTGTGTTCTTTCGACACTCGTCCGTGTTCGATCTCTTTTTCTTCAATACCCGTCCGTATTAATTTTAGACACTCGTCTATGTTCTTTTGAAACTCGTCCGTGTTTGATCTCTTTTGCTACAATATCCGTCCGTATTGATTTTAGACGCTCGTCTTTGTTCTTTTGACACTCGTCCGTGTTCGATCTCTTTTGCTTCAATACTTGTCCGTATTTATTTTAGACACTCGTCTTTGTTCTTTCGACACTCGTCCGTGTTCGATCTCTTTTGCTTCAATACCTGTCCGTATTGATTTTAGACACTCGTCTGTGTTCTTTCGACACTCGTCCGTGTTCGATCTCTTTTGCTTCAATATCCGTCCGAATTGATTTTAGACACTCGTCTTTGTTCTTTCGACACTCGTCCGTGTTCGATCTCTTTTGCTTCAATATCCGTCCGTATTAATTTTAGATACTCGTCTGTGTTCTTCCGACACTCGTCCGTGTCCGATCTCTTTTGCTTCAATACTCGTCCGTATTGATTTTAGAAACTCGTCTAAGTTCATTCGACACTCGTCCATGTTCGATCTCTGTAGCTTCAATACACGTCCGTATTGATCATAGACACTCGTCTGTGTTCTTTCGACATTCGTTCGTGTTTGATCCCTTTTGCTTCTATACCCGTCTGTATTTATTTTAGACAATCGTCTGTGTTATTTCGACACTCATCTGTGTTCGATCTCTTTTCCTTCAATACCCGTCCGTATTGATTTTAGACACTTGTCTGTGTTCTTTCGAAACTCGTCCGTGTTCGATCTTTTTTGCTACAATATCCGTCCGTATTGATTTTAGACACTCGTCTTTGTTCTTTTGACACTCGTCTGTGTTCGATCTCTTTTTCTTCAATACTCGTCCGTATTTATTTTAGACACTCGTCTTTGTTCTTTCGACACTCGTCCGTGTTCGATCTCTTTCCCTTCGATACCCGTCCGTATTGATTTTAGACACTTGTCTGTGTTCTTTCGAAACTCGTCCGTGTTCGATCTCTTTTGCTACAATATCCGTCCGTATTGATTTTAGACACTCGTCTTTGTTCTTTTAACACTCGTCTGTGTTCGATCTCTTTTGCTTCAATACCTGTCCTTATTGATTTTAGACACTCGTCTGTATTCTTTCGACACTCGTCCGTGTTAGATCTCTTTTGCTTCAATACACGTCCGTATTGATTTTAGACACTCGTCTGTGTTCTTTCGACACTCGTTCGTGTTCGATCTATTTTGCTTCAATACTAGTCTATATTAATTTTAGATAATCGTCTGTGTTCTTTCAACACTCATCCGTGTTGGATCTCTTTTGCTTCAATTCCCATCCGTATTGATTTTAGACACTCACCTGTGTTCTTTCGACACTCATCTGTGTTCGATCTCTTTTGCTTCAATACTCGTCCGTTTTGATTTTAGACACTCATCTTTGTTCTTTCGACACTCGTCCGTGTTCGATCTCTTTTGCTTCAATACCCGTCCGTATTGATTTTAGACACTCGTCTGTGTTCTTTCGACACTCGTCCGTGTTCGATCTCTTTTGCTTCAATTCCCGTCCGCATTGATTTTAGACACTCGTCTGTATTCTTTTGGCACTCGTCCGTGTTCGATCTCTTTTGCTTCAATACTCGTCCGTATTTATTTTAGACACTCGTCTTTATTCTTTCGACACTCGTCCGTGTTCGATCTCTTTTGCTTCAAAACCTGTCCGTATTGATTTTAGACACTCGTCTGTGTTCTTTCGACACTCGTCCGTGTTCGATCTCTTTTGCTTCAATATCTGTCCGAATTGATTTTAGACACTCGTCTTTGTTCTTTCGACACTCGTCCGTGTTCGATCTCTTTTGCTTCAATATCCGTCCGTATTAATTTTAGATACTCGTCTGTGTTCTTCCGACACTCGTCCGTGTCCGATCTCTTTTGCATCAATACTCGTCCGTATTGATTTTAAAAACTCGTCTAAGTTCGTTCGACACTCGTCCATGTTCGATCTCAGTAGCTTCAATACACGTCCTTATTGATTATAGACTCGTCTGTGTTCTTTCGACATTCGTTCGTGTTTGATCCCTTTTGCTTCTATACCCGTCTGTATTGATTTTAGACACTCGTCTGTGTTATTTCGACACTCATCCGTGTTCGATCTCTTTTCCTTCAATACTCGTCCGTATTTATTTTAGACACTCGTCTTTGTTCTTTCGACACTCGTCCGTGTTCGATCTCTTTTCCTTTTATACATGTCCGTATTGATTTTAGACAGTTGTCTGTGTTCTTTCGAAACTCGTCCGTGTTCGATCTCTTTTGCTACAATATCCGTCCGTATTGATTTTAGACACTCGTCTTTCTTCTTTTGACACTCGTCTGTGTTGGATCTCTTTTGCTTCAATACCTGTCCTTATTGATTTTAGACACTCGTCTGTATTCTTTCGACACTCGTCCGTGTTCGATCTCTTTTGCTTCAATACACGTCCATATTGATTTTAGACACTCGTCTGTGTTCTTTCGACACTCGTCCGTGTTCGATCTATTTTGCTTCAATACTAGTCTGTATTAATTTTAGACACTCGTCTGTGTTCTTTCAACACTCATCCGTGTTCGATCTCTTTTGCTTCAATTCCCATCCGTATTGATTTTAGACACTCGCCTGTGTTCTTTCGACACTCATCTGTGTTCGATCTCTTTTGCTTCAATACTCGTCCGTTTTAATTTTAGACACTCGTCTTTGTTCTTTCGGCACTCGTCCGTGTTCGATCTCTTTTGCTTCAATACCCATCCGTATTGACTTTAGACACTCGTCTGTGTTCTTTCAACACTCGGCCATGTTCGATCTCTTTTGCTTCAATTCCCGTCCGTATTGATTTTAGACACTCGTCTGTGTTCTTTCGACACTCGTCCGTGTTCGATCTCTTTTTCTTCAATACCCGTCCGTATTAATTTTAGACACTCGTCTATGTTCTTTTGAAACTCGTCCGTGTTTGATCTCTTTTGCTACAATATCCGTCCGTATTGATTTTAGACGCTCGTCTTTGTTCTTTTGACACTCGTCCGTGTTCGATCTCTTTTGCTTCAATACTTGTCCGTATTTATTTTAGACACTCGTCTTTGTTCTTTCGACACTCGTCCGTGTTTGATCTCTTTTGCTTCAATACCTGTCCGTATTGATTTTAGACACTCGTCTGTGTTCTTTCGACACTCGTCCGTGTTCGATCTCTTTTGCTTCAATATCCGTCCGAATTGATTTTAGACACTCGTCTTTGTTCTTTCGACACTCGTCCGTGTTCGATCTCTTTTGCTTCAATATCCGTCCGTATTAATTTTAGATACTCGTCTGTGTTCTTCCGACACTCGTCCGTGTCCGATCTCTTTTGCTTCAATACTCGTCCGTATTGATTTTAGAAACTCGTCTAAGTTCATTCGACACTCGTCCATGTTCGATCTCTGTAGCTTCAATACACGTCCGTATTGATCATAGACACTCGTCTGTGTTCTTTCGACATTCGTTCGTGTTTGATCCCTTTTGCTTCTATACCCGTCTGTATTTATTTTAGACAATCGTCTGTGTTATTTCGACACTCATCTGTGTTCGATCTCTTTTCCTTCAATACCCGTCCGTATTGATTTTAGACACTTGTCTGTGTTCTTTCGAAACTCGTCCGTGTTCGATCTTTTTTGCTACAATATCCGTCCGTATTGATTTTAGACACTCGTCTTTGTTCTTTTGACACTCGTCTGTGTTCGATCTCTTTTTCTTCAATACTCGTCCGTATTTATTTTAGACACTCGTCTTTGTTCTTTCGACACTCGTCCGTGTTCGATCTCTTTCCCTTCGATACCCGTCCGTATTGATTTTAGACACTTGTCTGTGTTCTTTCGAAACTCGTCCGTGTTCGATCTCTTTTGCTACAATATCCGTCCGTATTGATTTTAGACACTCGTCTTTGTTCTTTTAACACTCGTCTGTGTTCGATCTCTTTTGCTTCAATACCTGTCCTTATTGATTTTAGACACTCGTCTGTATTCTTTCGACACTCGTCCGTGTTAGATCTCTTTTGCTTCAATACACGTCCGTATTGATTTTAGACACTCGTCTGTGTTCTTTCGACACTCGTTCGTGTTCGATCTATTTTGCTTCAATACTAGTCTATATTAATTTTAGATAATCGTCTGTGTTCTTTCAACACTCATCCGTGTTGGATCTCTTTTGCTTCAATTCCCATCCGTATTGATTTTAGACACTCACCTGTGTTCTTTCGACACTCATCTGTGTTCGATCTCTTTTGCTTCAATACTCGTCCGTTTTGATTTTAGACACTCATCTTTGTTCTTTCGACACTCGTCCGTGTTCGATCTCTTTTGCTTCAATACCCGTCCGTATTGATTTTAGACACTCGTCTGTGTTCTTTCGACACTCGTCCGTGTTCGATCTCTTTTGCTTCAATTCCCGTCCGCATTGATTTTAGACACTCGTCTGTATTCTTTTGGCACTCGTCCGTGTTCGATCTCTTTTGCTTCAATACTCGTCCGTATTTATTTTAGACACTCGTCTTTATTCTTTCGACACTCGTCCGTGTTCGATCTCTTTTGCTTCAAAACCTGTCCGTATTGATTTTAGACACTCGTCTGTGTTCTTTCGACACTCGTCCGTGTTCGATCTCTTTTGCTTCAATATCTGTCCGAATTGATTTTAGACACTCGTCTTTGTTCTTTCGACACTCGTCCGTGTTCGATCTCTTTTGCTTCAATATCCGTCCGTATTAATTTTAGATACTCGTCTGTGTTCTTCCGACACTCGTCCGTGTCCGATCTCTTTTGCATCAATACTCGTCCGTATTGATTTTAAAAACTCGTCTAAGTTCGTTCGACACTCGTCCATGTTCGATCTCAGTAGCTTCAATACACGTCCTTATTGATTATAGACTCGTCTGTGTTCTTTCGACATTCGTTCGTGTTTGATCCCTTTTGCTTCTATACCCGTCTGTATTGATTTTAGACACTCGTCTGTGTTATTTCGACACTCATCCGTGTTCGGTCTCTTTTCCTTCAATACTCGTCCGTATTTATTTTAGACACTCGTCTTTGTTCTTTCGACACTCGTCCGTGTTCGATCTCTTTTCCTTTTATACATGTCCGTATTGATTTTAGACAGTTGTCTGTGTTCTTTCGAAACTCGTCCGTGTTCGATCTCTTTTGCTACAATATCCGTCCGTATTGATTTTAGACACTCGTCTTTCTTCTTTTGACACTCGTCTGTGTTCGATCTCTTTTGCTTCAATACCTGTCCTTATTGATTTTAGACACTCGTCTGTATTCTTTCGACACTCGTCCGTGTTCGATCTCTTTTGCTTCAATACACGTCCATATTGATTTTAGACACTCGTCTGTGTTCTTTCGACACTCGTCCGTGTTCGATCTATTTTGCTTCAATACTAGTCTGTATTAATTTTAGACACTCGTCTGTGTTCTTTCAACACTCATCCGTGTTCGATCTCTTTTTCTTCAATTCCCATCCGTATTGATTTTAGACACTCGCCTGTGTTCTTTCGACACTCATCTGTGTTCGATCTCTTTTGCTTCAATACTCGTCCGTTTTAATTTTAGACACTCGTCTTTGTTCTTTCGGCACTCGTCCGTGTTCGATCTCTTTTGCTTCAATACCCATCCGTATTGATTTTAGACACTCGTCTGTGTTCTTTCAACACTCGGCCATGTTCGATCTCTTTTGCTTCAATTCCCGTCCGTATTGATTTTAGACACTCGTCTGTGTTCTTTCGACACTCGTCCGTGTTCGATCTCTTTTTCTTCAATACCCGTCCGTATTAATTTTAGACACTCGTCTATGTTCTTTTGACACTCGTCCGTGTTTGATCTCTTTTGCTACAATATCCGTCCGTATTGATTTTAGACGCTCGTCTTTGTTCTTTTGACACTCGTCCGTGTTCGATCTCTTTTGCTTCAATACTTGTCCGTATTTATTTTAGACACTCGTCTTTGTTCTTTCGACACTCGTCCGTGTTCGATCTCTTTTGCTTCAATACCTGTCCGTATTGATTTTAGACACTCGTCTGTGTTCTTTCGACACTCGTCCGTGTTCGATCTCTTTTGCTTCAATATCCGTCCGAATTGATTTTAGACACTCGTCTTTGTTCTTTCGACACTCGTCCGTGTTCGATCTCTTTTGCTTCAATATCCGTCCGTATTAATTTTAGACACTCGTCTGTGTTCTTCCGATACTCGTCCGTGTCCGATCTCTTTTGCTTCAATACTCGTCCGTATTGATTTTAGAAACTCGTCTAAGTTCATTCGACACTCGTCCATGTTCGATCTCTGTAGCTTCAATACACATCCGTATTGATCATAGACACTCGTCTGTGTTCTTTCGACATTCGTTCGTGTTTGATCCCTTTTGCTTCTATACCCGTCTGTATTTATTTTAGACAATCGTCTGTGTTATTTCGACACTCATCTGTGTTCGATCTCTTTTCCTTCAATACCCGTCCGTATTGATTTTAGACACTTGTCTGTGTTCTTTCGAAACTCATCCGTGTTCGATCTTTTTTGCTACAATATCCGTCCGTATTGATTTTAGACACTCGTCTTTGTTCTTTTGACACTCGTCTGTGTTCGATCTCTTTTTCTTCAATACTCGTCCGTATTTATTTTAGACACTCGTCTTTGTTCTTTCGACACTCGTCCGTGTTCGATCTCTTTCCCTTCGATACCCGTCCGTATTGATTTTAGACACTTGTCTGTGTTCTTTCGAAACTCGTCCGTGTTCGATCTCTTTTGCTACAATATCCGTCCGTATTGATTTTAGACACTCGTCTTTCTTCTTTTGACACTCGTCTGTGTTCGATCTCTTTTGCTTCAATACCTGTCCTTATTGATTTTAGACACTCGTCTGTATTCTTTCGACACTCGTCCGTGTTCGATCTCTTTTGCTTCAATACACGTCCATATTGATTTTAGACACTCGTCTGTGTTCTTTCGACACTCGTCCGTGTTCGATCTATTTTGCTTCAATACTAGTCTGTATTAATTTTAGACACTCGTCTGTGTTCTTTCAACACTCATCCGTGTTCGATCTCTTTTGCTTCAATTCCCATCCGTATTGATTTTAGACACTCGCCTGTGTTCTTTCGACACTCATCTGTGTTCGATCTCTTTTGCTTCAATACTCGTCCGTTTTAATTTTAGACACTCGTCTTTGTTCTTTCGGCACTCGTCCGTGTTCGATCTCTTTTGCTTCAATACCCATCCGTATTGATTTTAGACACTCGTCTGTGTTCTTTCAACACTCGGCCATGTTCGATCTCTTTTGCTTCAATTCCCGTCCGTATTGATTTTAGACACTCGTCTGTGTTCTTTCGACACTCGTCCGTGTTCGATCTCTTTTTCTTCAATACCCGTCCGTATTAATTTTAGACACTCGTCTATGTTCTTTTGACACTCGTCCGTGTTTGATCTCTTTTGCTACAATATCCGTCCGTATTGATTTTAGACGCTCGTCTTTGTTCTTTTGACACTCGTCCGTGTTCGATCTCTTTTGCTTCAATACTTGTCCGTATTTATTTTAGACACTCGTCTTTGTTCTTTCGACACTCGTCCGTGTTCGATCTCTTTTGCTTCAATACCTGTCCGTATTGATTTTAGACACTCGTCTGTGTTCTTTCGACACTCGTCCGTGTTCGATCTCTTTTGCTTCAATATCCGTCCGAATTGATTTTAGACACTCGTCTTTGTTCTTTCGACACTCGTCCGTGTTCGATCTCTTTTGCTTCAATATCCGTCCGTATTAATTTTAGACACTCGTCTGTGTTCTTCCGATACTCGTCCGTGTCCGATCTCTTTTGCTTCAATACTCGTCCGTATTGATTTTAGAAACTCGTCTAAGTTCATTCGACACTCGTCCATGTTCGATCTCTGTAGCTTCAATACACATCCGTATTGATCATAGACACTCGTCTGTGTTCTTTCGACATTCGTTCGTGTTTGATCCCTTTTGCTTCTATACCCGTCTGTATTTATTTTAGACAATCGTCTGTGTTATTTCGACACTCATCTGTGTTCGATCTCTTTTCCTTCAATACCCGTCCGTATTGATTTTAGACACTTGTCTGTGTTCTTTCGAAACTCATCCGTGTTCGATCTTTTTTGCTACAATATCCGTCCGTATTGATTTTAGACACTCGTCTTTGTTCTTTTGACACTCGTCTGTGTTCGATCTCTTTTTCTTCAATACTCGTCCGTATTTATTTTAGACACTCGTCTTTGTTCTTTCGACACTCGTCCGTGTTCGATCTCTTTCCCTTCGATACCCGTCCGTATTGATTTTAGACACTTGTCTGTGTTCTTTCGAAACTCGTCCGTGTTCGATCTCTTTTGCTACAATATCCGTCCGTATTGATTTTAGACACTCGTCTTTGTTCTTTTAACACTCGTCTGTGTTCGATCTCTTTTGCTTCAATACCTGTCCTTATTGATTTTAGACACTCGTCTGTATTCTTTCGACACTCGTCCGTGTTGGATCTCTTTTGCTTCAATACACGTCCGTATTGATTTTAGACACTCGTCTGTGTTCTTTCGACACTCGTTCGTGTTCGATCTATTTTGCTTCAATACTAGTCTATATTAATTTTAGATAATCGTCTGTGTTCTTTCAACACTCATCCGTGTTGGATCTCTTTTGCTTCAATTCCCATCCGTATTGATTTTAGACACTCACCTGTGTTCTTTCGACACTCATCTGTGTTCGATCTCTTTTGCTTCAATACTCGTCCGTTTTGATTTTAGACACTCGTCTTTGTTCTTTCGACACTCGTCCGTGTTCGATCTCTTTTGCTTCAATACCCGTCCGTATTGATTTTAGACACTCGTCTGTGTTCTTTCGACACTCGTCCGTGTTCGATCTCTTTTGCTTCAATTCCCGTCCGCATTGATTTTAGACACTCGTCTGTATTCTTTTGGCACTCGTCCGTGTTCGATCTCTTTTGCTTCAATACTCGTCCGTATTTATTTTAGACACTCGTCTTTATTCTTTCGACACTCGTCCGTGTTCGATCTCTTTTGCTTCAAAACCTGTCCGTATTGATTTTAGACACTCGTCTGTGTTCTTTCGACACTCGTCCGTGTTCGATCTCTTTTGCTTCAATATCTGTCCGAATTGATTTTAGACACTCGTCTTTGTTCTTTCGACACTCGTCCGTGTTCGATCTCTTTTGCTTCAATATCCGTCCGTATTAATTTTAGATACTCGTCTGTGTTCTTCCGACACTCGTCCGTGTCCGATCTCTTTTGCATCAATACTCGTCCGTATTGATTTTAAAAACTCGTCTAAGTTCGTTCGACACTCGTCCATGTTCGATCTCAGTAGCTTCAATACACGTCCTTATTGATTATAGACTCATCTGTGTTCTTTCGACATTCGTTCGTGTTTGATCCCTTTTGCTTCTATACCCGTCTGTATTGATTTTAGACACTCGTCTGTGTTATTTCGACACTCATCCGTGTTCGATCTCTTTTCCTTCAATACTCGTCCGTATTTATTTTAGACACTCGTCTTTGTTCTTTCGACACTCGTCCGTGTTCGATCTCTTTTCTTTTTATACATGTCCGTATTGATTTTAGACAGTTGTCTGTGTTCTTTCGAAACTCGTCCGTGTTCGATCTCTTTTGCTACAATATCCGTCCGTATTGATTTTAGACACTCGTCTTTCTTCTTTTGACACTCGTCTGTGTTCGATCTCTTTTGCTTCAATACATGTCCTTATTGATTTTAGACACTCGTCTGTATTCTTTCGACACTCGTCCGTGTTCGATCTCTTTTGCTTCAATACACGTCCATATTGATTTTAGACACTCGTCTGGGTTCTTTCGACACTCGTCCGTGTTCGATCTATTTTGCTTCAATACTAGTCTGTATTAATTTTAGACACTCGTCTGTGTTCTTTCAACACTCATCCGTGTTCGATCTCTTTTGCTTCAATTCCCATCCGTATTGATTTTAGACACTCGCCTGTGTTCTTTCGACACTCATCTGTGTTCGATCTCTTTTGCTTCAATACTCGTCCGTTTTAATTTTAGACACTCGTCTTTGTTCTTTCGGCACTCGTCCGTGTTCGATCTCTTTTGCTTCAATACCCATCCGTATTGATTTTAGACACTCGTCTGTGTTCTTTCAACACTCGGCCATGTTCGATCTCTTTTGCTTCAATACACGTCCGTATTGATTTTAGACACTCGTCTGTGTTCTTTCGACACTCGTTCGTGTTCGATCTATTTTGCTTCAATACTAGTCTATATTAATTTTAGATAATCGTCTGTGTTCTTTCAACACTCATCCGTGTTGGATCTCTTTTGCTTCAATTCCCATCCGTATTGATTTTAGACACTCACCTGTGTTCTTTCGACACTCATCTGTGTTCGATCTCTTTTGCTTCAATACTCGTCCGTTTTGATTTTAGACACTCGTCTTTGTTCTTTCGACACTCGTCCGTGTTCGATCTCTTTTGCTTCAATACCCGTCCGTATTGATTTTAGACACTCGTCTGTGTTCTTTCGACACTCGTCCGTGTTCGATCTCTTTTGCTTCAATTCCCGTCCGCATTGATTTTAGACACTCGTCTGTATTCTTTTGGCACTCGTCCGTGTTCGATCTCTTTTGCTTCAATACTCGTCCGTATTTATTTTAGACACTCGTCTTTATTCTTTCGACACTCGTCCGTGTTCGATCTCTTTTGCTTCAAAACCTGTCCGTATTGATTTTAGACACTCGTCTGTGTTCTTTCGACACTCGTCCGTGTTCGATCTCTTTTGCTTCAATATCTGTCCGAATTGATTTTAGACACTCGTCTTTGTTCTTTCGACACTCGTCCGTGTTCGATCTCTTTTGCTTCAATATCCGTCCGTATTAATTTTAGATACTCGTCTGTGTTCTTCCGACACTCGTCCGTGTCCGATCTCTTTTGCATCAATACTCGTCCGTATTGATTTTAAAAACTCGTCTAAGTTCGTTCGACACTCGTCCATGTTCGATCTCAGTAGCTTCAATACACGTCCTTATTGATTATAGACTCATCTGTGTTCTTTCGACATTCGTTCGTGTTTGATCCCTTTTGCTTCTATACCCGTCTGTATTGATTTTAGACACTCGTCTGTGTTATTTCGACACTCATCCGTGTTCGATCTCTTTTCCTTCAATACTCGTCCGTATTTATTTTAGACACTCGTCTTTGTTCTTTCGACACTCGTCCGTGTTCGATCTCTTTTCTTTTTATACATGTCCGTATTGATTTTAGACAGTTGTCTGTGTTCTTTCGAAACTCGTCCGTGTTCGATCTCTTTTGCTACAATATCCGTCCGTATTGATTTTAGACACTCGTCTTTCTTCTTTTGACACTCGTCTGTGTTCGATCTCTTTTGCTTCAATACATGTCCTTATTGATTTTAGACACTCGTCTGTATTCTTTCGACACTCGTCCGTGTTCGATCTCTTTTGCTTCAATACACGTCCATATTGATTTTAGACACTCGTCTGGGTTCTTTCGACACTCGTCCGTGTTCGATCTATTTTGCTTCAATACTAGTCTGTATTAATTTTAGACACTCGTCTGTGTTCTTTCAACACTCATCCGTGTTCGATCACTTTTGCTTCAATTCCCATCCGTATTGATTTTAGACACTCGCCTGTGTTCTTTCGACACTCATCTGTGTTCGATCTCTTTTGCTTCAATACTCGTCCGTTTTAATTTTAGACACTCGTCTTTGTTCTTTCGGCACTCGTCCGTGTTCGATCTCTTTTGCTTCAATACCCATCCGTATTGATTTTAGACACTCGTCTGTGTTCTTTCAACACTCGGCCATGTTCGATCTCTTTTGCTTCAATACACGTCCGTATTGATTTTAGACACTCGTCTGTGTTCTTTCGACACTCGTTCGTGTTCGATCTATTTTGCTTCAATACTAGTCTATATTAATTTTAGATAATCGTCTGTGTTCTTTCAACACTCATCCGTGTTGGATCTCTTTTGCTTCAATTCCCATCCGTATTGATTTTAGACACTCACCTGTGTTCTTTCGACACTCATCTGTGTTCGATCTCTTTTGCTTCAATACTCGTCCGTTTTGATTTTAGACACTCGTCTTTGTTCTTTCGACACTCGTCCGTGTTCGATCTCTTTTGCTTCAATACCCGTCCGTATTGATTTTAGACACTCGTCTGTGTTCTTTCGACACTCGTCCGTGTTCGATCTCTTTTGCTTCAATTCCCGTCCGCATTGATTTTAGACACTCGTCTGTATTCTTTTGGCACTCGTCCGTGTTCGATCTCTTTTGCTTCAATACTCGTCCGTATTTATTTTAGACACTCGTCTTTATTCTTTCGACACTCGTCCGTGTTCGATCTCTTTTGCTTCAAAACCTGTCCGTATTGATTTTAGACACTCGTCTGTGTTCTTTCGACACTCGTCCGTGTTCGATCTCTTTTGCTTCAATATCTGTCCGAATTGATTTTAGACACTCGTCTTTGTTCTTTCGACACTCGTCCGTGTTCGATCTCTTTTGCTTCAATATCCGTCCGTATTAATTTTAGATACTCGTCTGTGTTCTTCCGACACTCGTCCGTGTCCGATCTCTTTTGCATCAATACTCGTCCGTATTGATTTTAAAAACTCGTCTAAGTTCGTTCGACACTCGTCCATGTTCGATCTCAGTAGCTTCAATACACGTCCTTATTGATTATAGACTCATCTGTGTTCTTTCGACATTCGTTCGTGTTTGATCCCTTTTGCTTCTATACCCGTCTGTATTGATTTTAGACACTCGTCTGTGTTATTTCGACACTCATCCGTGTTCGATCTCTTTTCCTTCAATACTCGTCCGTATTTATTTTAGACACTCGTCTTTGTTCTTTCGACACTCGTCCGTGTTCGATCTCTTTTCTTTTTATACATGTCCGTATTGATTTTAGACAGTTGTCTGTGTTCTTTCGAAACTCATCCGTGTTCAATCTCTTTTGCTACAATATCCGTCCGTATTGATTTTAGACACTCGTCTTTCTTCTTTTGACACTCGTCTGTGTTCGACCTCTTTTGCTTCAATACCTGTCCTTATTGATTTTAGACACTCGTCTGTATTCTTTCGACACTCGTCCGTGTTCGATCTCTTTTGCTTCAATACACGTCCATATTGATTTTAGACACTCGTCTGGGTTCTTTCGACACTCGTCCGTGTTCGATCTATTTTGCTTCAATACTAGTCTGTATTAATTTTAGACACTCGTCTGTGTTCTTTCAACACTCATCCGTGTTCGATCTCTTTTGCTTCAATTCCCATCCGTATTGATTTTAGACACTCGCCTGTGTTCTTTCGACACTCATCTGTGTTCGATCTCTTTTGCTTCAATACTCGTCCGTTTTAATTTTAGACACTCGTCTTTGTTCTTTCGGCACTCGTCCGTGTTCGATCTCTTTTGCTTCAATACCCATCCGTATTGATTTTAGACACTCGTCTGTGTTCTTTCAACACTCGGCCATGTTCGATCTCTTTTGCTTCAATACACGTCCGTATTGATTTTAGACACTCGTCTGTGTTCTTTCGACACTCGTTCGTGTTCGATCTATTTTGCTTCAATACTAGTCTATATTAATTTTAGATAATCGTCTGTGTTCTTTCAACACTCATCCGTGTTGGATCTCTTTTGCTTCAATTCCCATCCGTATTGATTTTAGACACTCACCTGTGTTCTTTCGACACTCATCTGTGTTCGATCTCTTTTGCTTCAATACTCGTCCGTTTTGATTTTAGACACTCGTCTTTGTTCTTTCGACACTCGTCCGTGTTCGATCTCTTTTGCTTCAATACCCGTCCGTATTGATTTTAGACACTCGTCTGTGTTCTTTCGACACTCGTCCGTGTTCGATCTCTTTTGCTTCAATTCCCGTCCGCATTGATTTTAGACACTCGTCTGTATTCTTTTGGCACTCGTCCGTGTTCGATCTCTTTTGCTTCAATACTCGTCCGTATTTATTTTAGACACTCGTCTTTATTCTTTTGACACTCGTCCGTGTTCGATCTCTTTTGCTTCAAAACCTGTCCGTATTGATTTTAGACACTCGTCTGTGTTCTTTCGACACTCGTCCGTGTTCAATCTCTTTTGCTTCAATATCTGTCCGAATTGATTTTAGACACTCGTCTTTGTTCTTTCGACACTCATCCGTGTTCGATCTCTTTTGCTTCAATATCCGTCCGTATTAATTTTAGATACTCGTCTGTGTTCTTCCGACACTCGTCCGTGTCCGATCTCTTTTGCATCAATACTCGTCCGTATTGATTTTAAAAACTCGTCTAAGTTCGTTCGACACTCGTCCATGTTCGATCTCAGTAGCTTCAATACACGTCCTTATTGATTATAGACTCATCTGTGTTCTTTCGACATTCGTTCGTGTTTGATCCCTTTTGCTTCTATACCCGTCTGTATTGATTTTAGACACTCGTCTGTGTTATTTCGACACTCATCCGTGTTCGATCTCTTTTCCTTCAATACTCGTCCGTATTTATTTTAGACACTCGTCTTTGTTCTTTCGACACTCGTCCGTGTTCGATCTCTTTTCTTTTTATACATGTCCGTATTGATTTTAGACAGTTGTCTGTGTTCTTTCGAAACTCGTCCGTGTTCGATCTCTTTTGCTACAATATCCGTCCGTATTGATTTTAGACACTCGTCTTTCTTCTTTTGACACTCGTCTGTGTTCGATCTCTTTTGCTTCAATACCTGTCCTTATTGATTTTAGACACTCGTCTGTATTCTTTCGACACTCGTCCGTGTTCGATCTCTTTTGCTTCAATACACGTCCATATTGATTTTAGACACTCGTCTGTGTTCTTTCGACACTCGTCCGTGTTCGATCTATTTTGCTTCAATACTAGTCTGTATTAATTTTAGACACTCGTCTGTGTTCTTTCAACACTCATCCGTGTTCGATCTCTTTTGCTTCAATTCCCATCCGTATTGATTTTAGACACTCGCCTGTGTTCTTTCGACACTCATCTGTGTTCGATCTCTTTTGCTTCAATACTCGTCCATTTTAATTTTAGACACTCGTCTTTGTTCTTTCGGCACTCGTCCGTGTTCGATCTCTTTTGCTTCAATACCCATCCGTATTGATTTTAGACACTCGTCTGTGTTCTTTCAACACTCGGCCATGTTCGATCTCTTTTGCTTCAATTCCCGTCCGTATTGATTTTAGACACTCGTCTGTGTTCTTTCGACACTCGTCCGTGTTCGATCTCTTTTTCTTCAATACCCGTCCGTATTAATTTTAGACACTCGTCTATGTTCTTTTGACACTCGTCCGTGTTTGATCTCTTTTGCTACAATATCCGTCCGTATTGATTTTAGACGCTCGTCTTTGTTCTTTTGACACTCGTCCGTGTTCGATCTCTTTTGCTTCAATACTCGTCCGTTTTGATTTTAGACACTCGTCTTTGTTCTTTCGACACTCGTCCGTGTTCGATCTCTTTTGCTTCAATACCCGTCCGTATTGATTTTAGACACTCGTCTGTGTTCTTTCGACACTCGTCCGTGTTCGATCTCTTTTGCTTCAATTCCCGTCCGCATTGATTTTAGACACTCGTCTGTATTCTTTTGGCACTCGTCCGTGTTCGATCTCTTTTGCTTCAATACTCGTCCGTATTTATTTTAGACACTCGTCTTTATTCTTTTGACACTCGTCCGTGTTCGATCTCTTTTGCTTCAAAACCTGTCCGTATTTATTTTAGACACTCGTCTGTGTTCTTTCGACACTCGTCCGTGTTCGATCTCTTTTGCTTCAATATCTGTCCGAATTGATTTTAGACACTCGTCTTTGTTCTTTCGACACTCGTCCGTGTTCGATCTCTTTTGCTTCAATATCCGTCCGTATTAATTTTAGATACTCGTCTGTGTTCTTCCGACACTCGTCCGTGTCCGATCTCTTTTGCATCAATACTCGTCCGTATTGATTTTAAAAACTCGTCTAAGTTCGTTCGACACTCGTCCATGTTCGATCTCAGTAGCTTCAATACACGTCCTTATTTATTATAGACTCATCTGTGTTCTTTCGACATTCGTTCGTGTTTGATCCCTTTTGCTTCTATACCCGTTTGTATTGATTTTAGACACTCGTCTGTGTTATTTCGACACTCATCCGTGTTCGATCTCTTTTCCTTCAATACTCGTCCGTATTTATTTTAGACACTCGTCTTTGTTCTTTCCACACTCGTCCGTGTTCGATCTCTTTTCTTTTTATACATGTCCGTATTGATTTTAGACAGTTGTCTGTGTTCTTTCGAAACTCGTCCGTGTTCGATCTCTTTTGCTACAATATCCGTCCGTATTGATTTTAGACACTCGTCTTTCTTCTTTTGACACTCGTCTGTGTTCGATCTCTTTTGCTTCAATACCTGTCCTTATTGATTTTAGACACTCGTCTGTATTCTTTCGACACTCGTCCGTGTTCGATCTCTTTTGCTTCAATACACGTCCATATTGATTTTAGACACTCGTCTGTGTTCTTTCGACACTCGTCCGTGTTCGATCTATTTTGCTTCAATACTAGTCTGTATTAATTTTAGACACTCGTCTGTGTTCTTTCAACACTCATCCGTGTTCGATCTCTTTTGCTTCAATTCCCATCCGTATTGATTTTAGACACTCGCCTGTGTTCTTTCGACACTCATCTGTGTTCGATCTCTTTTGCTTCAATACTCGTCCGTTTTAATTTTAGACACTCGTCTTTGTTCTTTCGGCACTCGTCCGTGTTCGATCTCTTTTGCTTCAATACCCATCCGTATTGATTTTAGACACTCGTCTGTGTTCTTTCAACACTCGGCCATGTTCGATCTCTTTTGCTTCAATTCCCGTCCGTATTGATTTTAGACACTCGTCTGTGTTCTTTCGACACTCGTCCGTGTTCGATCTCTTTTTCTTCAATACCCGTCCGTATTAATTTTAGACACTCGTCTATGTTCTTTTGACACTCGTCCGTGTTTGATCTCTTTTGCTACAATATCCGTCCGTATTGATTTTAGACGCTCGTCTTTGTTCTTTTGACACTCGTCCGTGTTCGATCTCTTTTGCTTCAATACTTGTCCGTATTTATTTTAGACACTCGTCTTTGTTCTTTCGACACTCATCCGTGTTCGATCTCTTTTGCTTCAATACCTGTCCGTATTGATTTTAGACACTCGTCTGTGTTCTTTCGACACTCGTCCGTGTTCGATCTCTTTTGCTTCAATATCCGTCCGAATTGATTTTAGACACTCGTCTTTGTTCTTTCGACACTCGTCCGTGTTCGATCTCTTTTGCTTCAATATCCGTCCGTATTAATTTTAGATACTCGTCTGTGTTCTTCCGACACTCGTCCGTGTCCGATCTCTTTTGCTTCAATACTCGTCCGTATTGATTTTAGAAACTCGTCTAAGTTCATTCGACACTCGTCCATGTTCGATCTCTGTAGCTTCAATACACGTCCGTATTGATCATAGACACTCGTCTGTGTTCTTTCGACATTCGTTCGTGTTTGATCCCTTTTGCTTCTATACCCGTCTGTATTTATTTTAGACAATCGTCTGTGTTATTTCGACACTCATCTGTGTTCGATCTCTTTTCCTTCAATACCCGTCCGTATTGATTTTAGACACTTGTCTGTGTTCTTTCGAAACTCGTCCGTGTTCGATCTTTTTTGCTACAATATCCGTCCGTATTGATTTTAGACACTCGTCTTTGTTCTTTTGACACTCGTCTGTGTTCGATCTCTTTTTCTTCAATACTCGTCCGTATTTATTTTAGACACTCGTCTTTGTTCTTTCGACACTCGTCCGTGTTCGATCTCTTTCCCTTCGATACCCGTCCGTATTGATTTTAGACAGTTGTCTGTGTTCTTTCGAAACTCGTCCGTGTTCGATCTCTTTTGCTACAATATCCGTCCGTATTGATTTTAGACACTCGTCTTTGTTCTTTTAACACTCGTCTGTGTTCGATCTCTTTTGCTTCAATACCTGTCCTTATTGATTTTAGACACTCGTCTGTATTCCTTCGACACTCGTCCGTGTTCGATCTCTTTTGCTTCAATACACGTCCATATTGATTTTAGACACTCGTCTGTGTTCTTTCGACACTCGTCCGTGTTCGATCTATTTTGCTTCAATACTAGTCTGTATTAATTTTAGACACTCGTCTGTGTTCTTTCAACACTCATCCGTGTTCGATCTCTTTTGCTTCAATTCCCATCCGTATTGATTTTAGACACTCGCCTGTGTTCTTTCGACACTCATCTGTGTTCGATCTCTTTTGCTTCAATACTCGTCCGTTTTAATTTTAGACACTCGTCTTTGTTCTTTCGGCACTCGTCCGTGTTCGATCTCTTTTGCTTCAATACCCATCCGTATTGATTTTAGACACTCGTCTGTGTTCTTTCAACACTCGGCCATGTTCGATCTCTTTTGCTTCAATTCCCGTCCGTATTGATTTTAGACACTCGTCTTTGTTCTTTTGACACTCGTCTGTGTTCGATCTCTTTTTCTTCAATACTCGTCCGTATTTATTTTAGACACTCGTCTTTGTTCTTTCGACACTCGTCCGTGTTCGATCTCTTTCCCTTCGATACCCGTCCGTATTGATTTAGACAGTTGTCTGTGTTCTTTCGAAACTCGTCCGTGTTCGATCTCTTTTGCTACAATATCCGTCCGTATTGATTTTAGACACTCGTCTTTGTTCTTTTAACACTCGTCTGTGTTCGATCTCTTTTGCTTCAATACCTGTCCTTATTGATTTTAGACACTCGTCTGTATTCTTTCGACACTCGTCCGTGTTCTATCTCTTTTGCTTCAATACACGTCCATATTGATTTTAGACACTCGTCTGTGTTCTTTCGACACTCGTCCGTGTTCGATCTATTTTGCTTCAATACTAGTCTGTATTAATTTTAGACACTCGTCTGTGTTCTTTCAACACTCATCCGTGTTCGATCTCTTTTGCTTCAATTCCCATCCGTATTGATTTTAGACACTCGCCTGTGTTCTTTCGACACTCATCTGTGTTCGATCTCTTTTGCTTCAATACTCGTCCGTTTTAATTTTAGACACTCGTCTTTATTCTTTCGGCACTCGTCCGTGTTCGATCTCTTTTGCTTCAATACCCATCCGTATTGATTTTAGACACTCGTCTGTGTTCTTTCAACACTCGGCCATGTTCGATCTCTTTTGCTTCAATTCCCGTCCGTATTGATTTTAGACACTCGTCTGTGTTCTTTCGACACTCGTCCGTGTTCGATCTCTTTTTCTTCAATACCCGTCCGTATTAATTTTAGACACTCGTCTATGTTCTTTTGACACTCGTCCGTGTTTGATCTCTTTTGCTACAATATCCGTCCGTATTGATTTTAGACGCTCGTCTTTGTTCTTTTGACACTCGTCCGTGTTCGATCTCTTTTGCTTCAATACTTGTCCGTATTTATTTTAGACACTCGTCTTTGTTCTTTCGACACTCGTCCGTGTTCGATCTCTTTTGCTTCAATACCTGTCCGTATTGATTTTAGACACTCGTCTGTGTTCTTTCGACACTCGTCCGTGTTCAATCTCTTTTGCTTCAATATCCGTCCGAATTGATTTTAGACACTCGTCTTTGTTCTTTCGACACTCGTCCGTGTTCGATCTCTTTTGCTTCAATATCCGTCCGTATTAATTTTAGATACTCGTCTGTGTTCTTCCGACACTCGTCCGTGTCCGATCTCTTTTGCTTCAATACTCGTCCGTATTGATTTTAGAAACTCGTCTAAGTTCATTCGACACTCGTCCATGTTCGATCTCTGTAGCTTCAATACACGTCCGTATTGATCATAGACACTCGTCTGTGTTCTTTCGACATTCGTTCGTGTTTGATCCCTTTTGCTTCTATACCCGTCTGTATTTATTTTAGACAATCGTCTGTGTTATTTCGACACTCATCTGTGTTCGATCTCTTTTCCTTCAATACCCGTCCGTATTGATTTTAGACACTTGTCTGTGTTCTTTCGAAACTCGTCCGTGTTCGATCTTTTTTGCTACAATATCCGTCCGTATTGATTTTAGACACTCGTCTTTGTTCTTTTGACACTCGTCTGTGTTCGATCTCTTTTTCTTCAATACTCGTCCGTATTTATTTTAGACACTCGTCTTTGTTCTTTCGACACTCGTCCGTGTTCGATCTCTTTCCCTTCGATACCCGTCCGTATTGATTTTAGACACTTGTCTGTGTTCTTTTGAAACTCGTCCGTGTTCGATCTCTTTTGCTACAATATCCGTCCGTATTGATTTTAGACACTCGTCTTTGTTCTTTTAACACTCGTCTGTGTTCGATCTCTTTTGCTTCAATACCTGTCCTTATTGATTTTAGACACTCGTCTGTATTCTTTCGACACTCGTCCGTGTTAGATCTCTTTTGCTTCAATACACGTCCGTATTGATTTTAGACACTCATCTGTGTTCTTTCGACACTCGTTCGTGTTCGATCTATTTTGCTTCAATACTAGTCTATATTAATTTTAGATAATCGTCTGTGTTCTTTCAACACTCATCCGTGTTGGATCTCTTTTGCTTCAATTCCCATCCGTATTGATTTTAGACACTCACCTGTGTTCTTTCGACACTCATCTGTGTTCGATCTCTTTTGCTTCAATACTCGTCCGTTTTGATTTTAGACACTCGTCTTTGTTCTTTCGACACTCATCCGTGTTCGATCTCTTTTGCTTCAATACCCGTCCGTATTGATTTTAGACACTCGTCTGTGTTCTTTCGACACTCGTCCGTGTTCGATCTCTTTTGCTTCAATTCCCGTCCGCATTGATTTTAGACACTCGTCTGTATTCTTTTGGCACTCGTCCGTGTTCGATCTCTTTTGCTTCAATACTCGTCCGTATTTATTTTAGACACTCGTCTTTATTCTTTCGACACTCATCCGTGTTCGATCTCTTTTGCTTCAAAACCTGTCCGTATTGATTTTAGACACTCGTCTGTGTTCTTTCGACACTCGTCCGTGTTCGATCTCTTTTGCTTCAATATCTGTCCGAATTGATTTTAGACACTCGTCTTTGTTCTTTCGACACTCGTCCGTGTTCGATCTCTTTTGCTTCAATATCCGTCCGTATTAATTTTAGATACTCGTCTGTGTTCTTCCGACACTCGTCCGTGTCCGATCTCTTTTGCATCAATACTCGTCCGTATTGATTTTAAAAACTCGTCTAAGTTCGTTCGACACTCGTCCATGTTCGATCTCAGTAGCTTCAATACACGTCCTTATTGATTATAGACTCATCTGTGTTCTTTCGACATTCGTTCGTGTTTGATCCCTTTTGCTTCTATACCCGTCTGTATTGATTTTAGACACTCGTCTGTGTTATTTCGACACTCATCCGTGTTCGATCTCTTTTCCTTCAATACTCGTCCGTATTTATTTTAGACACTCGTCTTTGTTCTTTCGACACTCGTCCGTGTTCGATCTCTTTTCTTTTTATACATGTCCGTATTGATTTTAGACAGTTGTCTGTGTTCTTTCGAAACTCGTCCGTGTTCAATCTCTTTTGCTACAATATCCGTCCG
The DNA here is from genome assembly GCA_022829125.1 of Lathyrus tuberosus. NCBI lineage: Eukaryota > Viridiplantae > Streptophyta > Magnoliopsida > Fabales > Fabaceae > Lathyrus > Lathyrus tuberosus. Next base: position 14,445,618 of record JALAZF010000038.1, read on the forward strand.
TATTGATTTTAGACACTCGTCTTTCTTCTTTTGACACTCGTCTGTGTTCGATCTCTTTTGCTTCAATACCTGTCCTTATTGATTATAGACACTCGTCTGTATTCTTTCGACACTCGTCCGTGTTCGATCTCTTTTGCTTCAATACACGTCCATATTGATTTTAGACACTCGTCTGGGTTCTTTCGACACTCGTCCGTGTTCGATCTATTTTGCTTCAATACTAGTCTGTATTAATTTTAGACACTCGTCTGTGTTCTTTCAACACTCATCCGTGTTCGATCTCTTTTGCTTCAATTCCCATCCGTATTGATTTTAGACACTCGCCTGTGTTCTTTCGACACTCATCTGTGTTCGATCTCTTTTGCTTCAATACTCGTCCGTTTTAATTTTAGACACTCGTCTTTGTTCTTTCGGCACTCGTCCGTGTTCGATCTCTTTTGCTTCAATACCCATCCGTATTGATTTTAGACACTCGTCTGTGTTCTTTCAACACTCGGCCATGTTCGATCTCTTTTGCTTCAATACACGTCCGTATTGATTTTAGACACTCGTCTGTGTTCTTTCGACACTCGTTCGTGTTCGATCTATTTTGCTTCAATACTAGTCTATATTAATTTTAGATAATCGTCTGTGTTCTTTCAACACTCATCCGTGTTGGATCTCTTTTGCTTCAATTCCCATCCGTATTGATTTTAGACACTCACCTGTGTTCTTTCGACACTCATCTGTGTTCGATCTCTTTTGCTTCAATACTCGTCCGTTTTGATTTTAGACACTCGTCTTTGTTCTTTCGACACTCGTCCGTGTTCGATCTCTTTTGCTTCAATACCCGTCCGTATTGATTTTAGACACTCGTCTGTGTTCTTTCGACACTCGTCCGTGTTCGATCTCTTTTGCTTCAATTCCCGTCCGCATTGATTTTAGACACTCGTCTGTATTCTTTTGGCACTCGTCCGTGTTCGATCTCTTTTGCTTCAATACTCGTCCGTATTTATTTTAGACACTCGTCTTTATTCTTTTGACACTCGTCCGTGTTCGATCTCTTTTGCTTCAAAACCTGTCCGTATTGATTTTAGACACTCGTCTGTGTTCTTTCGACACTCGTCCGTGTTCGATCTCTTTTGCTTCAATATCTGTCCGAATTGATTTTAGACACTCGTCTTTGTTCTTTCGACACTCGTCCGTGTTCGATCTCTTTTGCTTCAATATCCGTCCGTATTAATTTTAGATACTCGTCTGTGTTCTTCCGACACTCGTCCGTGTCCGATCTCTTTTGCATCAATACTCGTCCGTATTGATTTTAAAAACTCGTCTAAGTTCGTTCGACACTCGTCCATGTTCGATCTCAGTAGCTTCAATACACGTCCTTATTGATTATAGACTCATCTGTGTTCTTTCGACATTCGTTCGTGTTTGATCCCTTTTGCTTCTATACCCGTCTGTATTGATTTTAGACACTCGTCTGTGTTATTTCGACACTCATCCGTGTTCGATCTCTTTTCCTTCAATACTCGTCCGTATTTATTTTAGACACTCGTCTTTGTTCTTTCGACACTCGTCCGTGTTCGATCTCTTTTCTTTTTATACATGTCCGTATTGATTTTAGACAGTTGTCTGTGTTCTTTCGAAACTCGTCCGTGTTCGATCTCTTTTGCTACAATATCCGTCCGTATTGATTTTAGACACTCGTCTTTCTTCTTTTGACACTCGTCTGTGTTCGATCTCTTTTGCTTCAATACCTGTCCTTATTGATTTTAGACACTCGTCTGTATTCTTTCGACACTCGTCCGTGTTCGATCTCTTTTGCTTCAATACACGTCCATATTGATTTTAGACACTCGTCTGTGTTCTTTCGACACTCGTCCGTGTTCGATCTATTTTGCTTCAATACTAGTCTGTATTAATTTTAGACACTCGTGTGTGTTCTTTCAACACTCATCCGTGTTCGATCTCTTTTGCTTCAATTCCCATCCGTATTGATTTTAGACACTCGCCTGTGTTCTTTCGACACTCATCTGTGTTCGATCTCTTTTGCTTCAATACTCGTCCGTTTTAATTTTAGACACTCGTCTTTGTTCTTTCGGCACTCGTCCGTGTTCGATCTCTTTTGCTTCAATACCCATCCGTATTGATTTTAGACACTCGTCTGTGTTCTTTCAACACTCGGCCATGTTCGATCTCTTTTGCTTCAATACACGTCCGTATTGATTTTAGACACTCGTCTGTGTTCTTTCGACACTCGTTCGTGTTCGATCTATTTTGCTTCAATACTAGTCTATATTAATTTTAGATAATCGTCTGTGTTCTTTCAACACTCATCCGTGTTGGATCTCTTTTGCTTCAATTCCCATCCGTATTGATTTTAGACACTCACCTGTGTTCTTTCGACACTCATCTGTGTTCGATCTCTTTTGCTTCAATTCCCGTCCGCATTGATTTTAGACACTCGTCTGTATTCTTTTGGCACTCGTCCGTGTTCGATCTCTTTTGCTTCAATACTCGTCCGTATTTATTTTAGACACTCGTCTTTATTCTTTTGACACTCGTCCGTGTTCGATCTCTTTTGCTTCAAAACCTGTCCGTATTGATTTTAGACACTCGTCTGTGTTCTTTCGACACTCGTCCGTGTTCGATCTCTTTTGCTTCAATATCTGTCCGAATTGATTTTAGACACTCGTCTTTGTTCTTTCGACACTCGTCCGTGTTCGATCTCTTTTGCTTCAATATCCGTCCGTATTAATTTTAGATACTCGTCTGTGTTCTTCCGACACTCGTCCGTGTCCGATCTCTTTTGCATCAATACTCGTCCGTATTGATTTTAAAAACTCGTCTAAGTTCGTTCGACACTCGTCCATGTTCGATCTCAGTAGCTTCAATACACGTCCTTATTGATTATAGACTCATCTGTGTTCTTTCGACATTCGTTCGTGTTTGATCCCTTTTGCTTCTATACCCGTCTGTATTGATTTTAGACACTCGTCTGTGTTATTTCGACACTCATCCGTGTTCGATCTCTTTTCCTTCAATACTCGTCCGTATTTATTTTAGACACTCGTCTTTGTTCTTTCGACACTCGTCCGTGTTCGATCTCTTTTCTTTTTATACATGTCCGTATTGATTTTAGACAGTTGTCTGTGTTCTTTCGAAACTCGTCCGTGTTCGATCTCTTTTGCTACAATATCCGTCCGTATTGATTTTAGACACTCGTCTTTCTTCTTTTGACACTCGTCTGTGTTCGATCTCTTTTGCTTCAATACCTGTCCTTATTGATTTTAGACACTCGTCTGTATTCTTTCGACACTCGTCCGTGTTCGATCTCTTTTGCTTCAATACACGTCCATATTGATTTTAGACACTCGTCTGTGTTCTTTCGACACTCGTCCGTGTTCGATCTATTTTGCTTCAATACTAGTCTGTATTAATTTTAGTAACTCGTCTGTGTTCTTTCAACACTCATCCGTGTTCGATCTCTTTTGCTTCAATTCCCATCCGTATTGATTTTAGACACTCGCCTGTGTTCTTTCGACACTCATCTGTGTTCGATCTCTTTTGCTTCAATACTCGTCCGTTTTAATTTTAGACACTCGTCTGTGTTCTTTCGACACTCGTCCGTGTTCGATCTCTTTTTCTTCAATACCCGTCCGTATTAATTTTAGACACTCGTCTATGTTCTTTTGACACTCGTCCGTGTTTGATCTCTTTTGCTACAATATCCGTCCGTATTGATTTTAGACGCTCGTCTTTGTTCTTTTGACACTCGTCCGTGTTCGATCTCTTTTGCTTCAATACTTGTCCGTATTTATTTTAGACACTCGTCTTTGTTCTTTCGACACTCGTCCGTGTTCGATCTCTTTTGCTTCAATACCTGTCCGTATTGAGTTTAGACACTCGTCTGTGTTCTTTCGACACTCGTCCGTGTTCGATCTCTTTTGCTTCAATATCCGTCCGAATTGATTTTAGACACTCGTCTTTGTTCTTTCGACACTCGTCCGTGTTCGATCTCTTTTGCTTCAATATCCGTCCGTATTAATTTTAGATACTCGTCTGTGTTCTTCCGACACTCGTCCGTGTCCGATCTCTTTTGCTTCAATACTCGTCCGTATTGATTTTAGAAACTCGTCTAAGTTCATTCGACACTCGTCCATGTTCGATCTCTGTAGCTTCAATACACGTCCGTATTGATCATAGACACTCGTCTGTGTTCTTTCGACATTCGTTCGTGTTTGATCCCTTTTGCTTCTATACCCGTTTGTATTTATTTTAGACAATCGTCTGTGTTATTTCGACACTCATCTGTGTTCGATCTCTTTTCCTTCAATACCCGTCCGTATTGATTTTAGACACTTGTCTGTGTTCTTTCGAAACTCGTCCGTGTTCGATCTTTTTTGCTACAATATCCGTCCGTATTGATTTTAGACACTCGTCTTTGTTCTTTTGACACTCGTCTGTGTTCGATCTCTTTTTCTTCAATACTCGTCCGTATTTATTTTAGACACTCGTCTTTGTTCTTTCGACACTCGTCCGTGTTCGATCTCTTTCCCTTCGATACCCGTCCGTATTGATTTTAGACACTTGTCTGTGTTCTTTCGAAACTCGTCCGTGTTCGATCTCTTTTGCTACAATATCCGTCCGTATTGATTTTAGACACTCGTCTTTGTTCTTTTAACACTCGTCTGTGTTCGATCTCTTTTGCTTCAATACCTGTCCTTATTGATTTTAGACACTCGTCTGTATTCTTTCGACACTCGTCTGTGTTAGATCTCTTTTGCTTCAATACACGTCCGTATTGATTTTAGACACTCGTCTGTGTTCTTTCGACACTCGTTCGTGTTCGATCTATTTTGCTTCAATACTAGTCTATATTAATTTTAGATAATCGTCTGTGTTCTTTCAACACTCATCCGTGTTGGATCTCTTTTGCTTCAATTCCCATCCGTATTGATTTTAGACACTCGCCTGTGTTCTTTCGACACTCATCTGTGTTCGATCTCTTTTGCTTCAATACTCATCCGTTTTGATTTTAGACACTCGTCTTTGTTCTTTCGACACTCATCAGTGATCGATCTCTTTTGCTTCAATACCCGTCCGTATTGATTTTAGACACTCGTCTGTGTTCTTTCGACACTCGTCCGTGTTCGATCTCTTTTGCTTCAATTCCCGTCCGCATTGATTTTAGACACTCGTCTGTATTCTTTTGACACTCGTCCGTGTTCGATCTCTTTTGCTTCAATACTCGTCCGTATTTATTTTAGACACTCGTCTTTATTCTTTCGACACTCGTCCGTGTTCGATCTCTTTTGCTTCAATACCTGTCCGTATTGATTTTAGACACTCGTCTGTGTTCTTTCGACACTCGTCCGTGTTCGATCTCTTTTGCTTCAATATCTGTCCGAATTGATTTTAGACACTCGTCTTTGTTCTTTCGACACTCGTCCGTGTTCGATCTCTTTTGCTTTAATATCCGTCCGTATTAATTTTAGATACTCGTCTGTGTTCTTCCGACACTCGTCCGTGTCCGATCTCTTTTGCATCAATACTCGTCCGTATTGATTTTAGAAACTCGTCTAAGTTCGTTCGACACTCGTCCATGTTCGATCTCTGTAGCTTCAATACACGTCCTTATTGATTATAGACACTCGTCTGTGTTCTTTCGACATTCGTTTGTGTTTGGTCCCTTTTGCTTCTATACCCGTCTGTATTGACTTTAGACACTCGTCTGTGTTATTTCGACACTCATCCGTGTTCGATCTCTTTTCCTTCAATACTCGTCCGTATTTATTTTAGACACTCGTCTTTGTTCTTTCGACACTCGTCCGTGTTCGATCTCTTTTCCTTTTATACATGTCTGTATTGATTTTAGACACTTGTCTGTGTTCTTTCGAAACTCGTCCGTGTTCGATCTCTTTTGCTACAATATCCGTCCGTATTGATTTTAGACACTCGTCTTTCTACTTTTGACACTCGTCTGTGTTCGATCTCTTTTGCTTCAATACCTGTCCTTATTGATTTTAGACACTCGTCTGTATTCTTTCGACACTCGTCCGTGTTCGATCTCTTTTGCTTCAATACACGTCCATATTGATTTTAGACACTCGTCTGTGTTCTTTCGACACTCGTCCGTGTTCGATCTATTTTGCTTCAATACTAGTCTGTATTAATTTTAGACACTCGTCTGTGCCCTTTCAACACTCATCCGTGTTCGATCTCTTTTGCTTCAATTCCCATCCGTATTGATTTTAGACACTCTCCTGTGTTCTTTCGACACTCATCTGTGTTCGATCTCTTTTGCTTCAATACTCGTCCATTTTAATTTTAGACACTCGTCTTTGTTCTTTCGGCACTCGTCCGTGTTCGATCTCTTTTGCTTCAATACCCATCCGTATTGATTTTAGACACTCGTCTGTGTTCTTTCAACACTCGGCCATGTTCGATCTCTTTTGCTTCAATTCCCGTCCGTATTGATTTTAGACACTCGTCTGTGTTCTTTCGACACTCGTCCGTGTTCGATCTCTTTTTCTTCAATACCCGTCCGTATTAATTTTAGACACTCGTCTATGTTCTTTTGACACTCGTCCGTGTTTGATCTCTTTTGCTACAATATCCGTCTGTATTGATTTTAGACGCTCGTCTTTGTTCTTTTGACACTCGTCCGTGTTCGATCTCTTTTGCTTCAATACTTGTCCGTATTTATTTTAGACACTCGTCTTTGTTCTTTCGACACTCGTCCGTGTTCGATCTCTTTTGCTTCAATATCTGTCCGAATTGATTTTAGACACTCGTCTTTGTTCTTTCGACACTCGTCCGTGTTCGATCTCTTTTGCTTTAATATCCGTCCGTATTAATTTTAGATACTCGTCTGTGTTCTTCCGACACTCGTCCGTGTCCGATCTCTTTTGCATCAATACTCGTCCGTATTGATTTTAGAAACTCGTCTAAGTTCGTTCGACACTCGTCCATGTTCGATCTCTGTAGCTTCAATACACGTCCTTATTGATTATAGACACTCGTCTGTGTTCTTTCGACATTCGTTTGTGTTTGGTCCCTTTTGCTTCTATACCCGTCTGTATTGACTTTAGACACTCGTCTGTGTTATTTCGACACTCATCCGTGTTCGATCTCTTTTCCTTCAATACTCGTCCGTATTTATTTTAGACACTCGTCTTTGTTCTTTCGACACTCGTCCGTGTTCGATCTCTTTTCCTTTTATACATGTCTGTATTGATTTTAGACACTTGTCTGTGTTCTTTCGAAACTCGTCCGTGTTCGATCTCTTTTGCTACAATATCCGTCCGTATTGATTTTAGACACTCGTCTTTCTACTTTTGACACTCGTCTGTGTTCGATCTCTTTTGCTTCAATACCTGTCCTTATTGATTTTAGACACTCGTCTGTATTCTTTCGACACTCGTCCGTGTTCGATCTCTTTTGCTTCAATACACGTCCATATTGATTTTAGACACTCGTCTGTGTTCTTTCGACACTCGTCCGTGTTCGATCTATTTTGCTTCAATACTAGTCTGTATTAATTTTAGACACTCGTCTGTGCCCTTTCAACACTCATCCGTGTTCGATCTCTTTTGCTTCAATTCCCATCCGTATTGATTTTAGACACTCTCCTATGTTCTTTCGACACTCATCTGTGTTCGATCTCTTTTGCTTCAATACTCGTCCATTTTAATTTTAGACACTCGTCTTTGTTCTTTCGGCACTCGTCCGTGTTCGATCTCTTTTGCTTCAATACCCATCCGTATTGATTTTAGACACTCGTCTGTGTTCTTTCAACACTCGGCCATGTTCGATCTCTTTTGCTTCAATTCCCGTCCGTATTGATTTTAGACACTCGTCTGTGTTCTTTCGACACTCGTCCGTGTTCGATCTCTTTTTCTTCAATACCCGTCCGTATTAATTTTAGACACTCGTCTATGTTCTTTTGACACTCGTCCGTGTTTGATCTCTTTTGCTACAATATCCGTCTGTATTGATTTTAGACGCTCGTCTTTGTTCTTTTGACACTCGTCCGTGTTCGATCTCTTTTGCTTCAATACTTGTCCGTATTTATTTTAGACACTCGTCTTTGTTCTTTCGACACTCGTCCGTGTTCGATCTCTTTTGCTTCAATACCTGTCCGTATTGATTTTAGACACTCGTCTGTGTTCTTTCGACACTCGTCCGTGTTCGATCTCTTTTGCTTCAATATCCGTCCGAATTGATTTTAGACACTCGTCTTTGTTCTTTCGACACTCGTCCGTGTTCGATCTCTTTTGCTTCAATATCCGTCCGTATTAATTTTAGATACTCGTCTGTGTTCTTCCGACACTCGTCCGTGTCCGATCTCTTTTGCTTCAATACTCGTCCGTATTGATTTTAGAAACTCGTCTAAGTTCGTTCGACACTCGTCCATGTTCGATCTCTGTAGCTTCAATACACGTCTGTGTTCTTTCGACATTCGTTTGTGTTTGATCCCTTTTGCTTCTATACCCGTCTGTATTGATTTTAGACACTCGTCTGTGTTATTTCGACACTCATCTGTGTTCGATCTCTTTTCCTTCAATACTCATCCGTATTTATTTTAGACACTCGTCTTTCTTCTTTCGACACTCGTCCGTGTTCGATCTCTTTTCCTTCGATACCCGTCCGAATTGATTTTAGACACTTGTCTGTGTTCTTTCGAAACTCGTCCGTGTTCGATCTCTTTTGCTACAATATCCGTCCGTATTGATTTTAGACACTCGTCTTTGTTCTTTTGACACTCGTCTGTGTTCGATCTCTTTTGCTTCAATACCTGTCCTTATTGATTTTAGACACTCGTCTGTATTCTTTTGACACTCGTCCGTGTTCGATCTCTTTTCCTTCGATACCCGTCCATATTAATTTTAGACACTTGTCTGTGTTCTTTCGAAACTCGTCCGTGTTCGATCTCTTTTGCTACAATATCCGTCCGTATTAATTTTAGACACTCGTCTTTGTTCTTTTGACACTCGTCTGTGTTCGATCTCTTTTGCTTCAATACCTGTCCTTATTGATTTTAGACACTCGTCTGTATTCTTTCGACACTCGTCCGTGTTCGATCTCTTTTGCTTCAATACACGTCTGTATTGATTTTAGACACTCGTCTGTGTTCTTTCGACACTCGTCCGTGTTCGATCTCTTTTGCTTCAATTCCCGTCCGCATTGATTTTAGACACTCGTCTGTATTCTTTTGACACTCGTCCGTGTTCGATCTCTTTTGCTTCAATACTCGTCCGTATTTATTTTAGACACTCGTCTTTATTCTTTCGACACTCGTCCGTGTTCGATCTCTTTTGCTTCAATACCTGTCCGTATTGATTTTAGACACTCGTCTGTGTTCTTTCGACACTCGTCCGTGTTCGATCTCTTTTGCTTCAATATCTGTCCGAATTGATTTTAGACACTCGTCTTTGTTCTTTCGACACTCGTCCGTGTTCGATCTCTTTTGCTTCAGTATCCGTCTGTATTAATTTTAGATACTCGTCTGTGTTCTTCCGACACTCGTCCGTGTCCGATCTCTTTTGCATCAATACTCGTCCGTATTGATTTTAGAAACTCGTCTAAGTTCGTTCGACACTCGTCCATGTTCGATCTCTGTAGCTTCAATACACGTCCTTATTGATTATAGACACTCGTCTTTGTTCTTTCGACATTCGTTTGTGTTTGGTCCCTTTTGCTTCTATACCCGTCTGTATTGATTTTAGACACTCGTCTGTGTTATTTCGACACTCATCCGTGTTCGATCTCTTTTCCTTCAATACTCGTCCGTATTTATTTTAGACACTCGTCTTTGTTCTTTCGACACTCGTCCGTGTTCGATCTCTTTTCCTTTTATACATGTCTGTATTGATTTTAGACACTTGTCTGTGTTCTTTCGAAACTCGTCCGTGTTCGATCTCTTTTGCTACAATATCCGTCCGTATTGATTTTAGACACTCGTCTTTCTTCTTTTGACACTCGTCTGTGTTCGATCTCTTTTGCTTCAATACCTGTCCTTATTGATTTTAGACACTCGTCTGTATTCTTTCGACACTCGTCCGTGTTCGATCTCTTTTGCTTCAATACACGTCCATATTGATTTTAGACACTCGTCTGTGTTCTTTCGACACTCGTCCGTGTTCGATCTATTTTGCTTCAATACTAGTCTGTATTAATTTTAGACACTCGTCTGTGCCCTTTGAACACTCATCCGTGTTCGATCTCTTTTGCTTCAATTCCCATCCGTATTGATTTTAGACACTCTCCTGTGTTCTTTCGACACTCATCTGTGTTCGATCTCTTTTGCTTCAATACTCGTCCATTTTAATTTTAGACACTCGTCTTTGTTCTTTCGGCACTCGTCCGTGTTCGATCTCTTTTGCTTTAATACCCATCCGTATTGATTTTAGACACTCGTCTGTGTTCTTTCAACACTCGGCCATGTTCGATCTCTTTTGCTTCAATTCCCGTCCGTATTGATTTTAGACACTCGTCTGTGTTCTTTCGACACTCGTCCGTGTTCGATCTCTTTTTCTTCAATACCCGTCCGTATTAATTTTAGACACTCGTCTATGTTCTTTTGACACTCGTCCGTGTTTGATCTCTTTTGCTACAATATCCGTCTGTATTGATTTTAGACGCTCGTCTTTGTTCTTTTGACACTCGTCCGTGTTCGATCTCTTTTGCTTCAATACTTGTCCGTATTTATTTTAGACACTCGTCTTTGTTCTTTCGACACTCGTCCGTGTTCGATCTCTTTTGCTTCAATACCTGTCCGTATTGATTTTAGACACTCGTCTGTGTTCTTTCGACACTCGTCCGTGTTCGATCTCTTTTGCTTCAATATCCGTCCGAATTGATTTTAGACACTCGTCTTTGTTCTTTCGACACTCGTCCGTGTTCGATCTCTTTTGCTTCAATATCCGTCCGTATTAATTTTAGATACTCGTCTGTGTTCTTCCGACACTCGTCCGTGTCCGATCTCTTTTGCTTCAATACTCGTCCGTATTGATTTTAGAAACTCGTCTAAGTTCGTTCGACACTCGTCCATGTTCGATCTCTGTAGCTTCAATACACGTCTGTGTTCTTTCGACATTCGTTTGTGTTTGATCCCTTTTGCTTCTATACCCGTCTGTATTGATTTTAGACACTCGTCTGTGTTATTTCGACACTCATCTGTGTTCGATCTCTTTTCCTTCAATACTCATCCGTATTTATTTTAGACACTCGTCTTTGTTCTTTCGACACTCGTCCGTGTTCGATCTCTTTTCCTTCGATACCCGTCCGTATTGATTTTAGACACTTGTCTGTGTTCTTTCGAAACTCGTCCGTGTTCGATCTCTTTTGCTACAATATCCGTCCGTATTGATTTTAGACACTCGTCTTTGTTCTTTTGACACTCGTCTGTGTTCGATCTCTTTTGCTTCAATACCTGTCCTTATTGATTTTAGACACTCGTCTGTATTCTTTTGACACTCGTCCGTGTTCGATCTCGTTTCCTTCGATACCCGTCCGTATTAATTTTAGACACTTGTCTGTGTTCTTTCGAAACTCGTCTGTGTTCGATCTCTTTTGCTACAATATCCGTCCGTATTAATTTTAGACACTCGTCTTTGTTCTTTTGACACTCGTCTGTGTTCGATCTCTTTTGCTTCAATACCTGTCCTTATTGATTTTAGACACTCGTCTGTATTCTTTCGACACTCGTCCGTGTTCGATCTCTTTTGCTTCAATACACGTCTGTATTGATTTTAGACACTCGTCTGTGTTCTTTCGACACTCGTCCGTGTTCGATCTATTTTGCTTCAATACTAGTCTGTATTAATTTTAGACACTCGTCTGTGTTCTTTCAACACTCATCCGTGTTCGATCTCTTTTGCTTCAATTCCCATCCGTATTGATTTTAGACACTCGCCTGTGTTCTTTCGACACTCATCTGTGTTCGATCTCTTTTGCTTCAATACTCGTCCGTTTTGATTTTAGACACTCGTCTTTGTTCTTTCGACACTCGTCCGTGTTCGATCTCTTTTGCTTCAATACCCGTCCGTATTGATTTTAGACACTCGTCTGTGTTCTTTCGACACTCGTCCGTGTTCGATCTCTCTTGCTTCAATACTCATCCGTATTGATTTTAGACACTCGTCTGTGTTCTTTCGACACTCGTCCGTGTTCGATCTCTTTTTCTTCAATACCCGTCCGTATTAATTTTAGACACTCGTCTATGTTCTTTTGACACTCGTCTGTGTTTGATCTCTTTTGCTTTAATATCCATCCGTATTGATTTTAGACACTCGTCTGTATTCTTTCGACACTCGTCGGTGTTCGATATCTTTTGCTTTAATACTAGTCCGTATTGATTTTAGACACTCGTCTGTGTTCTTTCAACACTCGGCCATGTTCGATCTCTTTTGCTTCAATTCCCGTCCGTATTGATTTTAGACACTCGTCTGTGTTCTTTCGACACTCATCCGTGTTCAATCTCTTTTTCTTCAATACTCGTCCGTATTTATTTTAGACACTCGTCTTTGTTCTTTCGACACTCGTCCGTGTTCGATCTCTTTTCCTTTTATACATGTCCGTATTAATTTTAGACACTCGTCTTTGTTCTTTTGACACTCGTGCGTGTTCGATCTCTTTTGCTTCAATACCTGTCCTTATTGATTTTAGACACTCGTCTGTATTCTTTCGACACTCGTCTGTGTTCGATCTCTTTTGCTTCAATACCTGTCCTTATTGATTTTAGACACTCGTCTGTATTCTTTTGACACTCGTCCGTGTTCGATCTCTTTTCCTTCGATACCCGTCCGTATTAATTTTAGACACTTGTCTGTGTTCTTTCGAAACTCGTCCGTGTTCGATCTCTTTTGCTACAATATCCGTCCGTATTAATTTTAGACACTCGTCTTTGTTCTTTTGACACTCGTCTGTGTTCGATCTCTTTTGCTTCAATACCTGTCCTTATTGATTTTAGACACTCGTCTGTATTCTTTCGACACTCGTCCGTGTTCGATCTCTTTTGCTTCAATACACGTCTGTATTGATTTTAGACACTCGTCTGTGTTCTTTCGACACTCGTCCGTGTTCGATCTATTTTGCTTCAATACTAGTCTGTATTAATTTTAGACACTCGTCTGTGTTCTTTCAACACTCATCCGTGTTCGATCTCTTTTGCTTCAATTCCCATCCGTATTGATTTTAGACACTCGCCTGTGTTCTTTCGACACTCATCTGTGTTCGATCTCTTTTGCTTCAATACTCGTCCGTTTTGATTTTAGACACTCGTCTTTGTTCTTTCGACACTCGTCCGTGTTCGATCTCTTTTGCTTCAATACCCGTCCGTATTGATTTTAGACACTCGTCTGTGTTCTTTCGACACTCGTCCGTGTTCGATCTCTCTTGCTTCAATACTCATCCGTATTGATTTTAGACACTCGTCTGTGTTCTTTCGACACTCGTCCGTGTTCGATCTCTTTTTCTTCAATACCCGTCCGTATTAATTTTAGACACTCGTCTATGTTCTTTTGACACTCGTCTGTGTTTGATCTCTTTTGCTTTAATATCCATCCGTATTGATTTTAGACACTCGTCTGTATTCTTTCGACACTCGTCGGTGTTCGATATCTTTTGCTTTAATACTAGTCCGTATTGATTTTAGACACTCGTCTGTGTTCTTTCAACACTCGGCCATGTTCGATCTCTTTTGCTTCAATTCCCGTCCGTATTGATTTTAGACACTCGTCTGTGTTCTTTCGACACTCATCCGTGTTCAATCTCTTTTTCTTCAATACTCGTCCGTATTTATTTTAGACACTCGTCTTTGTTCTTTCGACACTCGTCCGTGTTCGATCTCTTTTCCTTTTATACATGTCCGTATTGATTTTAGACACTTGTCTGTGTTCTTTCGAAACTCGTCCGTGTTCGATCTCTTTTGCTACAATATCCGTCCGTATTGATTTTAGACACTCGTCTTTGTTCTTTTAACACACGTCTGTGTTCGATCTCTTTTGCTTCAATACCTGTCCTTATTGATTTTAGACACTCGTCTGTATTCTTTCGACACTCGTCCGTGTTCGATCTCTTTTCCTTCGATACCCGTCCGTATTGATTTTAGACACTTGTCTATGTTCTTTCGAAACTCGTCCGTGTTCGATCTCTTTTGCTACAATATCCGTCCGTATTGATTTTAGACACTCGTCTTTGTTCTTTTGACACTCGTCTGTGTTCGATCTCTTTTGCTTCAATACCTGTCCTTATTGATTTTAGACACTCGGCTGTATTCTTTTGACACTCGTCCGTGTTCGATCTCTTTTCCTTCGATACCCGTCCGTATTAATTTTAGACACTTGTCTGTGTTCTTTCGAAACTCGTCCGTGTTCGATCTCTTTTGCTACAATATCCGTCCGTATTAATTTTAGACACTCGTCTTTGTTCTTTTGACACTCGTCCGTGTTCGATCTCTTTTGCTTCAATTCCCATCCGTATTGATTTTAGACACTCGCCTGTGTTCTTTCGACACTCATCTGTGTTCGATCTCTTTTGCTTCAATACTCGTCCGTTTTGATTTTAGACACTCGTCTTTGTTCTTTCGACACTCGTCCGTGTTCAATCTCTTTTGCTTCAATACCCGTCCGTATTGATTTTAGACACTCGTCTGTGTTCTTTCGACACTCGTCCGTGTTCGATCTCTTTTGCTTCAATTCCCGTCCGCATTGATTTTAGACACTCGTCTGTATTCTTTCGACACTCGTCCGTGTTCGATCTCTTTTGCTTCAATACACGTCTGTATTGATTTTAGACACTCGTCTGTGTTCTTTCGACACTCGTCCGTGTTCGATCTATTTTGCTTCAATACTAGTCTGTATTAATTTTAGACACTCGTCTGTGTTCTTTCAACACTCATCCGTGTTCGATCTCTTTTGCTTCAATTCCCATCCGTATTGATTTTAGACACTCGCCTGTGTTCTTTCGACACTCATCTGTGTTCGATCTCTTTTGCTTCAATACTCGTCCGTTTTGATTTTAGACACTCGTCTTTGTTCTTTCGACACTCGTCCGTGTTCGATCTCTTTTGCTTCAATACCCGTCCGTATTGATTTTAGACACTCGTCTGTGTTCTTTCGACACTCGTCCGTGTTCGATCTCTCTTGCTTCAATACTCATCCGTATTGATTTTAGACACTCGTCTGTGTTCTTTCGACACTCGTCCGTGTTCGATCTCTTTTTCTTCAATACCCGTCCGTATTAATTTTAGACACTCGTCTATGTTCTTTTGACACTCGTCTGTGTTTGATCTCTTTTGCTTTAATATCCATCCGTATTGATTTTAGACACTCGTCTGTATTCTTTCGACACTCGTCGGTGTTCGATATCTTTTGCTTTAATACTAGTCCGTATTGATTTTAGACACTCGTCTGTGTTCTTTCAACACTCGGCCATGTTCGATCTCTTTTGCTTCAATTCCCGTCCGTATTGATTTTAGACACTCGTCTGTGTTCTTTCGACACTCATCCGTGTTCAATCTCTTTTTCTTTAATACTCGTCCGTATTTATTTTAGACACTCGTCTTTGTTCTTTCGACACTCGTCCGTGTTCGATCTCTTTTCCTTTTATACATGTCCGTATTGATTTTAGACACTTGTCTGTGTTCTTTCGAAACTCGTCCGTGTTCGATCTCTTTTGCTACAATATCCGTCCGTATTGATTTTAGACACTCGTCTTTGTTCTTTTAACACACGTCTGTGTTCGATCTCTTTTGCTTCAATACCTGTCCTTATTGATTTTAGACACTCGTCTGTATTCTTTCGACACTCGTCCGTGTTCGATCTCTTTTCCTTCGATACCCGTCCGTATTGATTTTAGACACTTGTCTATGTTCTTTCGAAACTCGTCCGTGTTCGATCTCTTTTGCTACAATATCCGTCCGTATTGATTTTAGACACTCGTCTTTGTTCTTTTGACACTCGTCTGTGTTCGATCTCTTTTGCTTCAATACCTGTCCTTATTGATTTTAGACACTCGGCTGTATTCTTTTGACACTCGTCCGTGTTCGATCTCTTTTCCTTCGATACCCGTCCGTATTAATTTTAGACACTTGTCTGTGTTCTTTCGAAACTCGTCCGTGTTCGATCTCTTTTGCTACAATATCCGTCCGTATTAATTTTAGACACTCGTCTTTGTTCTTTTGACACTCGTCCGTGTTCGATCTCTTTTGCTTCAATTCCCATCCGTATTGATTTTAGACACTCGCCTGTGTTCTTTCGACACTCATCTGTGTTCGATCTCTTTTGCTTCAATACTCGTCCGTTTTGATTTTAGACACTCGTCTTTGTTCTTTCGACACTCGTCCGTGTTCAATCTCTTTTGCTTCAATACCCGTCCGTATTGATTTTAGACACTCGTCTGTGTTCTTTCGACACTCGTCCGTGTTCGATCTCTTTTGCTTCAATTCCCGTCCGCATTGATTTTAGACACTCGTCTGTATTCTTTCGACACTCGTCCGTGTTCGATCTCTTTTGCTTCAATACACGTCTGTATTGATTTTAGACACTCGTCTGTGTTCTTTCGACACTCGTCCGTGTTCGATCTATTTTGCTTCAATACTAGTCTGTATTAATTTTAGACACTCGTCTGTGTTCTTTCAACACTCATCCGTGTTCGATCTCTTTTGCTTCAATTCCCATCCGTATTGATTTTAGACACTCGCCTGTGTTCTTTCGACACTCATCTGTGTTCGATCTCTTTTGCTTCAATACTCGTCCGTTTTGATTTTAGACACTCGTCTTTGTTCTTTCGACACTCGTCCGTGTTCGATCTCTTTTGCTTCAATACCCGTCCGTATTGATTTTAGACACTCGTCTGTGTTCTTTCGACACTCGTCCGTGTTCGATCTCTCTTGCTTCAATACTCATCCGTATTGATTTTAGACACTCGTCTGTGTTCTTTCGACACTCGTCCGTGTTCGATCTCTTTTTCTTCAATACCCGTCCGTATTAATTTTAGACACTCGTCTATGTTCTTTTGACACTCGTCTGTGTTTGATCTCTTTTGCTTTAATATCCATCCGTATTGATTTTAGACACTCGTCTGTATTCTTTCGACACTCGTCGGTGTTCGATATCTTTTGCTTTAATACTAGTCCGTATTGATTTTAGACACTCGTCTGTGTTCTTTCAACACTCGGCCATGTTCGATCTCTTTTGCTTCAATTCCCGTCCGTATTGATTTTAGACACTCGTCTGTGTTCTTTCGACACTCATCCGTGTTCAATCTCTTTTTCTTTAATACTCGTCCGTATTTATTTTAGACACTCGTCTTTGTTCTTTCGACACTCGTCCGTGTTCGATCTCTTTTCCTTTTATACATGTCCGTATTGATTTTAGACACTTGTCTGTGTTCTTTCGAAACTCGTCCGTGTTCGATCTCTTTTGCTACAATATCCGTCCGTATTGATTTTAGACACTCGTCTTTGTTCTTTTAACACACGTCTGTGTTCGATCTCTTTTGCTTCAATACCTGTCCTTATTGATTTTAGACACTCGTCTGTATTCTTTCGACACTCGTCCGTGTTCGATCTCTTTTCCTTCGATACCCGTCCGTATTGATTTTAGACACTTGTCTATGTTCTTTCGAAACTCGTCCGTGTTCGATCTCTTTTGCTACAATATCCGTCCGTATTGATTTTAGACACTCGTCTTTGTTCTTTTGACACTCGTCTGTGTTCGATCTCTTTTGCTTCAATACCTGTCCTTATTGATTTTAGACACTCGGCTGTATTCTTTTGACACTCGTCCGTGTTCGATCTCTTTTCCTTCGATACCCGTCCGTATTAATTTTAGACACTTGTCTGTGTTCTTTCGAAACTCGTCCGTGTTCGATCTCTTTTGCTACAATATCCGTCCGTATTAATTTTAGACACTCGTCTTTGTTCTTTTGACACTCGTCCGTGTTCGATCTCTTTTGCTTCAATTCCCATCCGTATTGATTTTAGACACTCGCCTGTGTTCTTTCGACACTCATCTGTGTTCGATCTCTTTTGCTTCAATACTCGTCCGTTTTGATTTTAGACACTCGTCTTTGTTCTTTCGACACTCGTCCGTGTTCAATCTCTTTTGCTTCAATACCCGTCCGTATTGATTTTAGACACTCGTCTGTGTTCTTTCGACACTCGTCCGTGTTCGATCTCTTTTGCTTCAATTCCCGTCCGCATTGATTTTAGACACTCGTCTGTATTCTTTCGACACTCGTCCGTGTTCGATCTCTTTTGCTTCAATACACGTCTGTATTGATTTTAGACACTCGTCTGTGTTCTTTCGACACTCGTCCGTGTTCGATCTATTTTGCTTCAATACTAGTCTGTATTAATTTTAGACACTCGTCTGTGTTCTTTCAACACTCATCCGTGTTCGATCTCTTTTGCTTCAATTCCCATCCGTATTGATTTTAGACACTCGCCTGTGTTCTTTCGACATTCGTCTGTGTTCGATCTCTTTTGCTTCAATACTCGTCCGTTTTGATTTTAGACACTCGTCTTTGTTCTTTCGACACTCGTCCGTGTTCAATCTCTTTTGCTTCAATACCCGTCCGTATTGATTTTAGACACTCGTCTGTGTTCTTTCGACACTCGTCCGTGTTCGATCTCTTTTGCTTCAATTCCCGTCCGCATTGATTTTAGACACTCGTCTGTATTCTTTCGACACTCGTCCGTGTTCGATCTCTTTTGCTACAATATCCGTCCGTATTAATTTTAGACACTCGTCTTTGTTCTTTTGACACTCGTCCGTCTTCGATCTCTTTTGCTTCAATACCTGTCCTTATTGATTTTAGACACTCGTCTGTATTCTTTCGACACTCGTCCGTGTTCGATCTCTTTTCCTTCGATACCCGTCCGTATTAATTTTAGACACTTGTCTGTGTTCTTTCGAAACTCGTCCGTGTTCGATCTCTTTTGCTACAATATCCGTCCGTATTAATTTTAGACACTCGTCTTTGTTCTTTTGACACTCGTCCGTGTTCGATCTCTTTTGCTTCAATACCTGTCCTTATTGATTTTAGACACTCGTCTGTATTCTTTCGACACTCGTCCGTGTTCGATCTCTTTTGCTTCAATACACGTCTGTATTGATTTTAGACACTCGTCTGTGTTCTTTCGACACTCGTCCGTGTTCGATCTATTTTGCTTCAATACTAGTCTGTATTAATTTTAGACACTCGTCTGTGTTCTTTCAACACTCATCCGTGTTCGATCTCTTTTGCTTCAATTCCCATCCGTATTGATTTTAGACACTCGCCTGTGTTCTTTCGACACTCATCTGTGTTCGATCTCTTTTGCTTCAATACTCGTCCGTTTTGATTTTAGACACTCGTCTTTGTTCTTTCGACACTCGTCCGTGTTCAATCTCTTTTGCTTCAATACCCGTCCGTATTGATTTTAGACACTCGTCTGTGTTCTTTCGACACTCGTCCGTGTTCGATCTCTTTTGCTTCAATTCCCGTCCGCATTGATTTTAGACACTCGTCTGTATTCTTTCGACACTCGTCCGTGTTCGATCTCTTTTGCTTCAATACACGTCTGTATTGATTTTAGACACTCGTCTGTGTTCTTTCGACACTCGTCCGTGTTCGATCTATTTTGCTTCAATACTAGTCTGTATTAATTTTAGACACTCGTCTGTGTTCTTTCAACACTCATCCGTGTTCGATCTCTTTTGCTTCAATTCCCATCCGTATTGATTTTAGACACTCGCCTGTGTTCTTTCGACACTCATCTGTGTTCGATCTCTTTTGCTTCAATACTCGTCCGTTTTGATTTTAGACACTCGTCTTTGTTCTTTCGACACTCGTCCGTGTTCAATCTCTTTTGCTTCAATACCCGTCCGTATTGATTTTAGACACTCGTCTGTGTTCTTTCGACACTCGTCCGTGTTCGATCTCTTTTGCTTCAATTCCCGTCCGCATTGATTTTAGACACTCGTCTGTATTCTTTTGACACTCGTCCGTGTTCGATCTCTTTTGCTTCAATACTCGTCCGTATTTATTTTAGACACTCGTCTTTGTTCTTCCGACACTCGTCCGTGTCCGATCTCTTTTGCTTCAATACTCGTCCGTATTGATTTTAGAAACTCGTCTAAGTTCGTTCGACACTCGTCCATGTTCGATCTCTGTAGCTTCAATACACGTCCGTATTGATTATAGACACTCGTCTGTGTTCTTTCGACATTCGTTTGTGTTTGATCCCTTTTGCTTCTATACCCGTCTGTATTGATTTTAGACACTCGTCTGTGTTATTTCGACACTCATCTGTGTTCGATCTCTTTTCCTTCAATACTCGTCCGTATTTATTTTAGACACTCGTCTTTGTTCTTTCGACACTCGTCCGTGTTCGATCTCTTTTCCTTCGATACCCGTCCGTATTGATTTTAGACACTTGTCTATGTTCTTTCGAAACTCGTCCGTGTTCGATCTCTTTTGCTACAATATCCGTCCGTATTGATTTTAGACACTCGTCTTTGTTCTTTTGACACTCGTCTGTGTTCGATCTCTTTTGCTTCAATACCTGTCCTTATTGATTTTAGACACTCGTCTGTATTCTTTTGACACTCGTCCGTGTTCGATCTCTTTTCCTTTGATACCCGTCCGTATTAATTTTAGACACTTGTCTGTGTTCTTTCGAAACTCGTCCGTGTTCGATCTCTTTTGCTACAATATCCGTCCGTATTAATTTTAGACACTCGTCTTTGTTCTTTTGACACTCGTCCGTGTTCGATCTCTTTTGCTTCAATACCTGTCCTTATTGATTTTAGACACTCGTCTGTATTCTTTCGACACTCGTCCGTGTTCGATCTCTTTTGCTTCAATACACGTCTGTATTGATTTTAGACACTCGTCTGTGTTCTTTCGACACTCGTCCGTGTTCGATCTATTTTGCTTCAATACTAGTCTGTATTAATTTTAGACACTCGTCTGTGTTCTTTCAACACTCATCCGTGTTCGATCTCTTTTGCTTCAATTCCCATCCGTATTGATTTTAGACACTCGCCTGTGTTCTTTCGACACTCATCTGTGTTCGATCTCTTTTGCTTCAATACTCGTCCGTTTTGATTTTAGACACTCGTCTTTGTTCTTTCGACACTCGTCCGTGTTCAATCTCTTTTGCTTCAATACCCGTCCGTATTGATTTTAGACACTCGTCTGTGTTCTTTCGACACTCGTCCGTGTTCGATCTCTTTTGCTTCAATTCCCGTCCGCATTGATTTTAGACACTTGTCTGTGTTCTTTCGAAACTCGTCCGTGTTCGATCTCTTTTGCTACAATATCCGTCCGTATTAATTTTAGACACTCGTCTTTGTTCTTTTGACACTCGTCCGTGTTCGATCTCTTTTGCTTCAATTCCCATCCGTATTGATTTTAGACACTCGCCTGTGTTCTTTCGACACTCATCTGTGTTCGATCTCTTTTGCTTCAATACTCGTCCGTTTTGATTTTAGACACTCGTCTTTGTTCTTTCGACACTCGTCCGTGTTCAATCTCTTTTGCTTCAATACCCGTCCGTATTGATTTTAGACACTCGTCTGTGTTCTTTCGACACTCGTCCGTGTTCGATCTCTTTTGCTTCAATTCCCGTCCGCATTGATTTTAGACACTCGTCTGTATTCTTTCGACACTCGTCCGTGTTCGATCTCTTTTGCTTCAATACACGTCTGTATTGATTTTAGACACTCGTCTGTGTTCTTTCGACACTCGTCCGTGTTCGATCTATTTTGCTTCAATACTAGTCTGTATTAATTTTAGACACTCGTCTGTGTTCTTTCAACACTCATCCGTGTTCGATCTCTTTTGCTTCAATTCCCATCCGTATTGATTTTAGACACTCGCCTGTGTTCTTTCGACACTCGTCTGTGTTCGATCTCTTTTGCTTCAATACTCGTCCGTTTTGATTTTAGACACTCGTCTTTGTTCTTTCGACACTCGTCCGTGTTCAATCTCTTTTGCTTCAATACCCGTCCGTATTGATTTTAGACACTCGTCTGTGTTCTTTCGACACTCGTCCGTGTTCGATCTCTTTTGCTTCAATTCCCGTCCGCATTGATTTTAGACACTCGTCTGTATTCTTTCGACACTCGTCCGTGTTCGATCTCTTTTGCTACAAGATCCGTCCGTATTAATTTTAGACACTCGTCTTTGTTCTTTTGACACTCGTCCGTGTTCGATCTCTTTTGCTTCAATACCTGTCCTTATTGATTTTAGACACTCGTCTGTATTCTTTAGACACTCGTCCGTGTTCGATCTCTTTTCCTTCGATACCCGTCCGTATTAATTTTAGACACTTGTCTGTGTTCTTTCGAAACTCGTCCGTGTTCGATCTCTTTTGCTACAATATCCGTCCGTATTAATTTTAGACACTCGTCTTTGTTCTTTTGACACTCGTCCGTGTTCGATCTCTTTTGCTTCAATACCTGTCCTTATTGATTTTAGACACTCGTCTGTATTCTTTCGACACTCGTCCGTGTTCGATCTCTTTTGCTTCAATACACGTCTGTATTGATTTTAGACACTCGTCTGTGTTCTTTCGACACTCGTCCGTGTTCGATCTATTTTGCTTCAATACTAGTCTGTATTAATTTTAGACACTCGTCTGTGTTCTTTCAACACTCATCCGTGTTCGATCTCTTTTGCTTCAATTCCCATCCGTATTGATTTTAGACACTCGCCTGTGTTCTTTCGACACTCATCTGTGTTCGATCTCTTTTGCTTCAATACTCGTCCGTTTTGATTTTAGACACTCGTCTTTGTTCTTTCGACACTCGTCCGTGTTCAATCTCTTTTGCTTCAATACCCGTCCGTATTGATTTTAGACACTCGTCTGTGTTCTTTCGACACTCGTCCGTGTTCGATCTCTTTTGCTTCAATTCCCGTCCGCATTGATTTTAGACACTCGTCTGTATTCTTTCGACACTCGTCCGTGTTCGATCTCTTTTGCTTCAATACACGTCTGTATTGATTTTAGACACTCGTCTGTGTTCTTTCGACACTCGTCCGTGTTCGATCTATTTTGCTTCAATACTAGTCTGTATTAATTTTAGACACTCGTCTGTGTTCTTTCAACACTCATCCGTGTTCGATCTCTTTTGCTTCAATTCCCATCCGTATTGATTTTAGACACTCGCCTGTGTTCTTTCGACACTCATCTGTGTTCGATCTCTTTTGCTTCAATACTCGTCCGTTTTGATTTTAGACACTCGTCTTTGTTCTTTCGACACTCGTCCGTGTTCAATCTCTTTTGCTTCAATACCCGTCCGTATTGATTTTAGACACTCGTCTGTGTTCTTTCGACACTCGTCCGTGTTCGATCTCTTTTGCTTCAATTCCCGTCCGCATTGATTTTAGACACTCGTCTGTATTCTTTTGACACTCGTCCGTGTTCGATCTCTTTTGCTTCAATACTCGTCCGTATTTATTTTAGACACTCGTCTTTGTTCTTCCGACACTCGTCCGTGTCCGATCTCTTTTGCTTCAATACTAGTCCGTATTGATTTTAGAAACTCGTCTAAGTTCGTTCGACACTCGTCCATGTTCGATCTCTGTAGCTTCAATACACGTCCGTATTGATTATAGACACTCGTCTGTGTTCTTTCGACATTCGTTTGTGTTTGATCCCTTTTGCTTCTATACCCGTCTGTATTGATTTTAGACACTCGTCTGTGTTATTTCGACACTCATCTGTGTTCGATCTCTTTTCCTTCAATACTCGTCCGTATTTATTTTAGACACTCGTCTTTGTTCTTTCGACACTCGTCCGTGTTCGATCTCTTTTCCTTCGATACCCGTCCGTATTGATTTTAGACACTTGTCTATGTTCTTTCGAAACTCGTCCGTGTTCGATCTCTTTTGCTACAATATCCGTCCGTATTGATTTTAGACACTCGTCTTTGTTCTTTTGACACTCGTCTGTGTTCGATCTCTTTTGCTTCAATACCTGTCCTTATTGATTTTAGACACTCGTCTGTATTCTTTTGACACTCGTCCGTGTTCGATCTCTTTTCCTTCGATACCCGTCCGTATTAATTTTAGACACTTGTCTGTGTTCTTTCGAAACTCGTCCGTGTTCGATCTCTTTTGCTACAATATCCGTCCGTATTAATTTTAGACACTCGTCTTTGTTCTTTTGACACTCGTCCGTGTTCGATCTCTTTTGCTTCAATACCTGTCCTTATTGATTTTAGACACTCGTCTGTATTCTTTCGACACTCGTCCGTGTTCGATCTCTTTTGCTTCAATACACGTCTGTATTGATTTTAGACACTCGTCTGTGTTCTTTCGACACTCGTCCGTGTTCGATCTATTTTGCTTCAATACTAGTCTGTATTAATTTTAGACACTCGTCTGTGTTCTTTCAACACTCATCCGTGTTCGATCTCTTTTGCTTCAATTCCCATCCGTATTGATTTTAGACACTCGCCTGTGTTCTTTCGACACTCATCTGTGTTCGATCTCTTTTGCTTCAATACTCGTCCGTTTTGATTTTAGACACTCGTCTTTGTTCTTTCGACACTCGTCCGTGTTCAATCTCTTTTGCTTCAATACCCGTCCGTATTGATTTTAGACACTCGTCTGTGTTCTTTCGACACTCGTCCGTGTTCGATCTCTTTTGCTTCAATTCCCGTCCGCATTGATTTTAGACACTCGTCTGTATTCTTTTGACACTCGTCCGTGTTCGATCTCTTTTGCTTCAATACTCGTCCGTATTTATTTTAGACACTCGTCTTTGTTCTTCCGACACTCGTCCGTGTCCGATCTCTTTTGCTTCAATACTCGTCCGTATTGATTTTAGAAACTCGTCTAAGTTCGTTCGACACTCGTCCATGTTCGATCTCTGTAGCTTCAATACACGTCCGTATTGATTATAGACACTCGTCTGTGTTCTTTCGACATTCGTTTGTGTTTGATCCCTTTTGCTTCTATACCCGTCTGTATTGATTTTAGACACTCGTCTGTGTTATTTCGACACTCATCTGTGTTCGATCTCTTTTCCTTCAATACTCGTCCGTATTTATTTTAGACACTCGTCTTTGTTCTTTCGACACTCGTCTGTGTTCGATCTCTTTTCCTTCGATACCCGTCCGTATTGATTTTAGACACTTGTCTATGTTCTTTCGAAACTCGTCCGTGTTCGATCTCTTTTGCTACAATATCCGTCCGTATTGATTTTAGACACTCGTCTTTGTTCTTTTGACACTCGTCTGTGTTCGATCTCTTTTGCTTCAATACCTGTCCTTATTGATTTTAGACACTCGTCTGTATTCTTTTGACACTCGTCCGTGTTCGGTCTCTTTTCCTTCGATACCCGTCCGTATTAATTTTAGACACTTGTCTGTGTTCTTTCGAAACTCGTCCGTGTTCGATCTCTTTTGCTACAATATCCGTCCGTATTAATTTTAGACACTCGTCTTTGTTCTTTTGACACTCGTCCGTGTTCGATCTCTTTTGCTTCAATACCTGTCCTTATTGATTTTAGACACTCGTCTGTATTCTTTCGACACTCGTCCGTGTTCGATCTCTTTTGCTTCAATACACGTCTGTATTGATTTTAGACACTCGTCTGTGTTCTTTCGACACTCGTCCGTGTTCGATCTATTTTGCTTCAATACTAGTCTGTATTAATTTTAGACACTCGTCTGTGTTCTTTCAACACTCATCCGTGTTCGATCTCTTTTGCTTCAATTCCCATCCGTATTGATTTTAGACACTCGCCTGTGTTCTTTCGACACTCATCTGTGTTCGATCTCTTTTGCTTCAATACTCGTCCGTTTTGATTTTAGACACTCGTCTTTGTTCTTTCGACACTCGTCCGTGTTCAATCTCTTTTGCTTCAATACCCGTCCGTATTGATTTTAGACACTCGTCTGTGTTCTTTCGACACTCGTCCGTGTTCGATCTCTCTTGCTTCAATACTCATCCGTATTGATTTTAGACACTCGTCTGTGTTTTTTCGACACTCGTCCGTGTTCGATCTCTTTTTCTTCAATACCCGTCCGTATTAATTTTAGACACTCGTCTATGTTCTTTTGACACTCGTCTGTGTTTGATCTCTTTTGCTTTAATATCCATGCGTATTGATTTTAGACACTCGTCTGTATTCTTTCGACACTCGTCGGTGTTCGATATCTTTTGCTTTAATACTAGTCCGTATTGATTTTAGACACTCGTCTGTGTTCTTTCAACACTCGGCCATGTTCGATCTCTTTTGCTTCAATTCCCGTCCGTATTGATTTTAGACACTCGTCTGTGTTCTTTCGACACTCATCCGTGTTCAATCTCTTTTTCTTCAATACTCGTCCGTATTTATTTTAGACACTCGTCTTTGTTCTTTCGACACTCGTCCGT
Source organism: Lathyrus tuberosus (assembly GCA_022829125.1). NCBI lineage: Eukaryota > Viridiplantae > Streptophyta > Magnoliopsida > Fabales > Fabaceae > Lathyrus > Lathyrus tuberosus. The sequence continues at coordinate 14,471,985 of JALAZF010000038.1, forward strand.
GTTCGATCTCTTTTCCTTTTATACATGTCCGTATTGATTTTAGACACTTGTCTGTGTTCTTTCGAAACTCGTCCGTGTTCGATCTCTTTTGCTACAATATCCGTCCGTATTGATTTTAGACACTCGTCTTTGTTCTTTTAACACTCGTCTGTGTTCGATCTCTTTTGCTTCAATACCTGTCCTTATTGATTTTAGACACTCGTCTGTATTCTTTCGACACTCGTCCGTGTTCGATCTCTTTTCCTTCGATACCCGTCCGTATTGATTTTAGACACTTGTCTATGTTCTTTCGAAACTCGTCCGTGTTCGATCTCTTTTGCTACAATATCCGTCCGTATTGATTTTAGACACTCGTCTTTGTTCTTTTGACACTCGTCTGTGTTCGATCTCTTTTGCTTCAATACCTGTCCTTATTGATTTTAGACACTCGTCTGTATTCTTTTGACACTCGTCCGTGTTCGATCTCTTTTCCTTCGATACCCGTCCGTATTAATTTTAGACACTTGTCTGTGTTCTTTCGAAACTCGTCCGTGTTCGATCTCTTTTGCTACAATATCCGTCCGTATTAATTTTAGACACTCGTCTTTGTTCTTTTGACACTCGTCCGTGTTCGATCTCTTTTGCTTCAATACTCGTCCGTTTTAATTTTAGACACTCGTCTTTGTTCTTTCGGCACTCGTCCGTGTTCGATCTCTTTTGCTTCAATACCCATCCGTATTGATTTTAGACACTCGTCTGTGTTCTTTCAACACTCGGCCATGTTCGATCTCTTTTGCTTCAATTCCCGTCCGTATTGATTTTAGACACTCGTCTGTGTTCTTTCGACACTCGTCCGTGTTCGATCTCTTTTTCTTCAATACCCGTCCGTATTAATTTTAGACACTCGTCTATGTTCTTTTGACACTCGTCCGTGTTTGATCTCTTTTGCTTCAATATCCGTCCATATTGATTTTAGACGCTCGTCTTTGTTCTTTTGACACTCGTCCGTGTTCGATCTCTTTTGCTTCAATACTTGTCCGTATTTATTTTAGACACTCGTCTTTGTTCTTTCGACACTCGTCCGTGTTCGATCTCTTTTGCTTCAATACCTGTCCGTATTGATTTTAGACACTCGTCTGTGTTCTTTCGACACTCGTCCGTGTTCGATCTCTCTTGCTTCAATACTCATCCGTATTGATTTTAGACACTCGTCTTTGTTCTTTCGACACTCGTCCGTGTTCGATATCTTTTGCTTCAATACTCGTCTGTTTTAATTTTAGACACTCGTCTATGTTCTTTTGACACTCGTCTGTGTTTGATCTCTTTTGCTTTAATATCCATCCGTCTTGATTTTAGACACTCGTCTGTATTCTTTCGACACTCGTCGGTGTTTGATATCTTTTGCTTTAATACTAGTCCGTATTGATTTTAGACACTCGTCTGTGTTCTTTCAACACTCGGCCATGTTCGATCTCTTTTGCTTCAATTCCCGTCCGTATTGATTTTAGACACTCGTCTGTGTTCTTTCGACACTTATCCGTGTTCAATCTCTTTTTCTTCAATACTCGTCCGTATTTATTTTAGACACTCGTCTTTGTTCTTTCGACACTCGTCCGTGTTCGATCTCTTTTCCTTTTATACATGTCCGTATTGATTTTAGACACTTGTCTGTGTTCTTTCGAAACTCGTCCGTGTTCGATCTCTTTTGCTACAATATCCGTCCGTATTGATTTTAGACACTCGTCATTGTTCTTTTAACACTCGTCTGTGTTCGATCTCTTTTGCTTCAATACCTGTCCTTACTGATTTTAGACACTCGTCTGTATTCTTTCGACCTACGTCCGTGTTCGATCTCTTTTGCTTCAATACACGTCCGTATTGATTTTAGACACTCGTCTGTGTTCTTTCGACACTCGTCCGTGTTCGATCTATTTTGCTTCAATACTAGTCTATATTAATTTTAGATACTCGTCTGTGTTCTTTCAACACTCATCCGTGTTGGATCTCTTTTGCTTCAATTCCCATCCGTATTGATTTTAGACACTCGCCTGTGTTCTTTCGACACTCATCTGTGTTCGATCTCTTTTGCTTCAATACTCGTCCGTTTTGATTTTAGACACTCGTCTTTGTTCTTTCGACACTCGTCCGTGTTCGATCTCTTTTGCTTCTATACCCGTCTGTATTGATTTTAGACACTCGTCTGTGTTATTTTGACACTCATCCGTGTTCAATCTCTTTTCCTTCAATACTCGTCCGTATTTATTTTAGACACTCGTCTTTGTTCTTTCGACACTCGTCCGTGTTCGATCTATTTTGCTTCAATACTAGTTTGTATTAATTTTAGACACTCGTCTGTGTTCTTTCGACACTCGTCCGTGTTCGATCTCTTTTGCTTCAATTCCCATCCGTATTGATTTTAGACACTCGCCTGTGTTCTTTCGACACTCATCTGTGTTCGATCTCTTTTGCTTCAATACTCGTCCGTTTTAATTTTAGACACTCGTCTTTGTTCTTTCGGCACTCGTCCGTGTTCGATCTCTTTTGCTTCAATACCCATCCGTATTGATTTTAGACACTCGTCTATGTTCTTTCAACACTCGGCCATGTTCGATCTCTTTTGCTTCAATTCCCGTCCGTATTGATTTTAGACACTCGTCTGTGTTCTTTCGACACTCGTCCGTGTTCGATCTCTTTTTCTTCAATACCCATCCGTATTAATTTTAGACACTCGTCTATGTTCTTTTGACACTCGTCCGTGTTTTATCTCTTTTGCTTCAATATCCGTCCATATTGATTTTAGACGCTCGTCTTTGTTCTTTTGACACTCGTCCGTGTTCGATCTCTTTTGCTTCAATACTTGTCCGTATTTATTTTAGACACTCGTCTTTGTTCTTTCGACACTCGTCCGTGTTCGATCTCTTTTGCTTCAATACCTGTCCGTATTGATTTTAGACACTCGTCTGTGTTCTTTCGACACTCGTCCGTGTTCGATCTCTTTTGCTTCAATATCCGTCCGAATTGATTTTAGACACTCGTCTTTGTCCTTTCGACACTCGTCCGTGTTCGATCTCTTTTGCTTTAATATCCGTCCGTATTAATTTTAGATACTCGTCTGTGTTCTTCCGACACTCGTCCGTGTCCGATCTCTTTTGCTTCAATACTCGTCCGTATTGATTTTAGAAACTCGTCTAAGTTCGTTCGACACTCGTCCATGTTCGATCTCTGTAGCTTCAATACACGTCCGTATTGATTATAGACACTCGTCTGTGTTCTTTCGACATTCATTTGTGTTTGATTCCTTTTGCTTCTATACCCGTCTGTATTGATTTTAGACACTCGTCTGTGTTATTTCGACACTCATCTGTGTTCGATCTCTTTTCCTTCAATACTCGTCCGTATTTATTTTAGACACTCGTCTTTTTTCTTTTGACACTCGTCCGTGTTCGATCTCTTTTCCTTCGATACCCGTCCGTATTGATTTTAGACACTTGTCTGTGTTCTTTCGAAACTCGTCCGTGTTCGATCTCTTTTGCTACAATATCCGTCCGTATTGATTTTAGACACTCGTCTTTGTTCTTTTGACACTCGTCTGTGTTCGATCTCTTTTGCTTCAATACCTGTCCTTATTGATTTTAGACACTCGTCTGTATTCTTTTGACACTCGTCCGTGTTCGATCTCTTTTCCTTCGATACCCGTCCGTATTAATTTTAGACACTTGTCTGTGTTCTTTCGAAACTCGTCCGTGTTCGATCTCTTTTGATACAATATCCGTCCGTATTAATTTTAGACACTCGTCTGTGTTCTTTCGACACTCCTCCGTGTTCGATCTATTTTGCTTCAATACTAGTCTGTATTAATTTTAGACACTCGTCTGTGTTCTTTCAACACTCATCCGTGTTCGATCTCTTTTGCTTCAATTCCCATCCGTATTGATTTTGGATACTCGCCTGTGTTCTTTCGACACTCATCTGTGTTCGATCTCTTTTGCTTCAATACTCGTCCGTTTTGATTTTAGACACTCGTCTTTGTTCTTTCGACACTCGTCCGTGTTCGATCTCTTTTGCTTCAATACCCGTCCGTATTGATTTTAGACACTCGGCTGTGTTCTTTCGACACTCGTCCGTGTTCGATCTCTCTTGCTTCAATACTCATCCGTATTGATTTTAGACACTCGTCTGTGTTCTTTCGACACTCGTCCGTGTTCGATCTCTTTTTCTTCAATACCCGTCCGTATTAATTTTAGACACTCGTCTATGTTCTTTTGACACTCGTCTGTGTTTGATCTCTTTTGCTTTAATATCCATCCGTATTGATTTTAGACACTCGTCTGTATTCTTTCGACACTCGTCGGTGTTCGATATCTTTTGCTTTAATACTAGTCCGTATTGATTTTAGACACTCGTCTGTGTTCTTTCAACACTCGTCCGTGTTCGATCTCTTTTGCTTCAATACCTGTCCGTAATGATTTTAGACAGTCGTCTGTGTTCTTTCAACACTCGGCCATGTTCGATCTCTTTTGCTTCAATTCCCGTCCGTATTGATTTTAGACACTCGTCTGTGTTCTTTCGACACTCATCCGTGTTCAATCTCTTTTTCTTCAATACTCGTCCGTATTTATTTTAGACACTCGTCTTTGTTCTTTCGACACTCGTCCGTGTTCGATCTCTTTTCCTTTTATACATGTCCGTATTGGTTTTAGACACTTGTCTGTGTTCTTTCGAAACTCGTCCGTGTTCGATCTCTTTTGCTACAATATCCGTCCGTATTGATTTTAGACACTCGTCTTTGTTCTTTTAACACTCGTCTGTGTTCGATCTCTTTTGCTTCAATACCTGTCCTTATTGATTTTAGACACTCGTCTGTATTCTTTCGACACTCGTCCGTGTTCGATCTCTTTTGCTTCAATACACGTCCGTATTGATTTTAGACACTCGTCTGTGTTCTTTCGACACTCGTCCGTGTTCGATCTATTTTGCTTCAATACTAGTCTGTATTAATTTTAGACACTCGTCTGTGTTCTTTCAACACTCATCCGTGTTGGATCTCTTTTGCTTCAATTCCCATCCGTATTGATTTTAGACACTCGCCTGTGTTCTTTCGACACTCATCTGTGTTCGATCTCTTTTGCTTCAATACTCGTCCGTTTTGATTTTAGACACTCGTCTTTGTTCTTTCGACACTCGTCCGTGTTCGATCTCTTTTGCTTCAATACCCGTCCGTATTGATTTTAGACACTCGTCTGTGTTCTTTCGACACTCGTCCGTGTTCGATCTCTTTTGCTTCAATTCCCGTCCGCATTGATTTTAGACACTCGTCTGTATTCTTTTGACACTCGTCCGTGTTCGATCTCTTTTGCTTCAATACTCGTCCGTATTTATTTTAGACACTCGTCTGTGTTCTTTCGACACTCATCCGGGTTCAATCTCTTTTTCTTCAATACTCGTCCGTATTTATTTTAGACACTCGTCTTTGTTCTTTCGACACTCGTCCGTGTTCGATCTCTTTTCCTTTTATACATGTCCGTATTGGTTTTAGACACTTGTCTGTGTTCTTTCGAAACTCGTCCGTGTTCGATCTCTTTTGCTACAATATCCGTCCGTATTGATTTTAGACACTCGTCTTTGTTCTTTTAACACTCGTCTGTGTTCGATCTCTTTTGCTTCAATACCTGTCCTTATTGATTTTAGACACTCGTCTGTATTCTTTCGACACTCGTCCGTGTTCGATCTCTTTTGCTTCAATACACGTCCGTATTGATTTTAGACACTCGTCTGTGTTCTTTCGACACTCGTCCGTGTTCGATCTATTTTGCTTCAATACTAGTCTGTATTAATTTTAGACACTCGTCTGTGTTCTTTCAACACTCATCCGTGTTGGATCTCTTTTGCTTCAATTCCCATCCGTATTGATTTTAGACACTCGCCTGTGTTCTTTCGACACTCATCTGTGTTCGATCTCTTTTGCTTCAATACTCGTCCGTTTTGATTTTAGACACTCGTCTTTGTTCTTTCGAAACTCGTCCGTGTTCGATCTCTTTTGCTTCAATACCCGTCCGTATTGATTTTAGACACTCGTCTGTGTTCTTTCGACACTCGTCCGTGTTCGATCTCTTTTGCTTCAATTCCCGTCCGCATTGATTTTAGACACTCGTCTGTATTCTTTTGACACTCGTCCGTGTTCGATCTCTTTTGCTTCAATACTCGTCCGTATTTATTTTAGACACTCGTCTGTGTTCTTTCGACACTCGTCCGTGTTCGATCTATTTTGCTTCAATACTAGTCTGTATTAATTTTAGACACTCGTCTGTGTTCTTTCAACACTCATCCGTGTTGGATCTCTTTTGCTTCAATTCCCATCCGTATTGATTTTAGACACTCGCCTGTGTTCTTTCGACACTCATCTGTGTTCGATCTCTTTTGCTTCAATACTCGTCCGTTTTGATTTTAGACACTCGTCTTTGTTCTTTCGACACTCGTCCGTGTTCGATCTCTTTTGCTTCAATACCTGTCCGTATTGATTTTAGACACTCGTCTGTGTTCTTTCGACACTCGTCCGTGTTCGATCTCTTTTGCTTCAATATCCGTCCGTATTGATTTTAGACACTCGTCTTTGTTCTTTCGACACTCGTCCGTGTTCGATCTCTTTTGCTACAATATCCGTCCATATTAATTTTAGATACTCGTCTGTGTTCTTCCGACACTCGTCCGTGTCCGATCTCTTTTGCTTCAATACTCGTCCGTATTGATTTTAGAAACTCGTCTAAGTTCGTTCGACACTCGTACATGTTCGATCTCTGTAGCTTCAATACACGTCCTTATTGATTATAGACACTCGTCTGTGTTCTTTCGACATTCATTTGTGTTTGATCCCTTTTGCTTCTATACCCGTCTGTATTGATTTTAGACACTCGTCTGTGTTATTTCGACACTCATCTGTGTTCGATCTCTTTTCCTTCAATACTCGTCCGTATTTATTTTAGACACTCGTCTTTGTTCTTTCGACACTCGTCCGTGTTCGATCTATTTTGCTTCAATACTAGTCTGTATTAATTTTAGACACTCGTTGTGTTCTTTCAACACTCATCCGTGTTCGATCTCTTTTGCTTCAATTCCCATCCGTATTGATTTTAGACACTCGCCTGTGTTCTTTCGACACTCATCTGTGTTCGATCTCTTTTGCTTCAATACTCATCCGTTTTAATTTTAGACACTCGTCTTTGTTCTTTCGGCACTCGTCCGTGTTCGATCTCTTTTGCTTCAATACCCATCCGTATTGATTTTAGACACTCGTCTGTGTTCTATCAACACTCGGCCATGTTAGATCTCTTTTGCGTCAATTCCCGTCCGTATTGATTTTAGACACTCTTCTGTGTTTTTTCGACACTCGTCCGTGTTCGATCTCTTTTTCTTCAATACCCGTCCGTATTAATTTTAGACACTCGTCTATGTTCTTTTGACACTCGTCCGTGTTTGATCTCTTTTGCTACAATATCCATCCATATTGATTTTAGACGCTCGTCTTTGTTCTTTTGACACTCGTCCGTGTTCGATCTCTTTTGCTTCAATACTTGTCCGTATTTATTTTAGACACTCGTCTTTGTTCTTTCGACACTCGTCCGTGTTCGATCTCTTTTGCTTCAATACCTGTCCGTATTGATTTTAGACACTCGTCTGTGTTCTTTCGACACTCGTCCGTGTTCGATCTCTTTTGCTTCAATATCCGTCCGAATTGATTTTAGACACTCGTCTTTGTTCTTTCGACACTCGTCCGTGTTCGATCTCTTTTGCTTCAATATCCGTCCGTATTAATTTTAGATACTCGTCTGTGTTCTTTCGACACTCATCTGTGTTCGATCTCTTTTGCTTCAATACTCGTCCGTTTTGATTTTAGACACTCGTCTTTGTTCTTTCGACACTCGTCCGTGTTCGATCTCTTTTGCTTCAATACCCGTCCGTATTGATTTTAGACACTCGGCTGTGTTCTTTCGACACTCGTCCGTGTTCGATCTCTCTTGCTTCAATACTCATCCGTATTGATTTTAGACACTCGTCTGTGTTCTTTCGACACTCGTCCGTGTTCGATCTCTTTTTCTTCAATACCCGTCCGTATTAATTTTAGACACTCGTCTATGTTCTTTTGACACTCGTCTGTGTTTGATCTCTTTTGCTTTAATATCCATCCGTATTGATTTTAGACACTCGTCTGTATTCTTTCGACACTCGTCGGTGTTCGATATCTTTTGCTTTAATACTAGTCCGTATTGATTTTAGACACTCGTCTGTGTTCTTTCAACACTCGTCCGTGTTCGATCTCTTTTGCTTCAATACCTGTCCGTATTGATTTTAGACAGTCGTCTGTGTTCTTTCAACACTCGGCCATGTTCGATCTCTTTTGCTTCAATTCCCGTCCGTATTGATTTTAGACACTCGTCTGTGTTCTTTCGACACTCATCCGTGTTCAATCTCTTTTTCTTCAATACTCGTCCGTATTTATTTTAGACACTCGTCTTTGTTCTTTCGACACTCGTCCGTGTTCGATCTCTTTTCCTTTTATACATGTCCGTATTGGTTTTAGACACTTGTCTGTGTTCTTTCGAAACTCGTCCGTGTTCGATCTCTTTTGCTACAATATCCGTCCGTATTGATTTTAGACACTCGTCTTTGTTCTTTTAACACTCGTCTGTGTTCGATCTCTTTTGCTTCAATACCTGTCCTTATTGATTTTAGACACTCGTCTGTATTCTTTCGACACTCGTCCGTGTTCGATCTCTTTTGCTTCAATACACGTCCGTATTGATTTTAGACACTCGTCTGTGTTCTTTCGACACTCGTCCGTGTTCGATCTATTTTGCTTCAATACTAGTCTGTATTAATTTTAGACACTCGTCTGTGTTCTTTCAACACTCATCCGTGTTGGATCTCTTTTGCTTCAATTCCCATCCGTATTGATTTTAGACACTCGCCTGTGTTCTTTCGACACTCATCTGTGTTCGATCTCTTTTGCTTCAATACTCGTCCGTTTTGATTTTAGACACTCGTCTTTGTTCTTTCGACACTCGTCCGTGTTCGATCTCTTTTGCTTCAATACCCGTCCGTATTGATTTTAGACACTCGTCTGTGTTCTTTCGACACTCGTCCGTGTTCGATCTCTTTTGCTTCAATTCCCGTCCGCATTGATTTTAGACACTCGTCTGTATTCTTTTGACACTCGTCCGTGTTCGATCTCTTTTGCTTCAATACTCGTCCCTATTTATTTTAGACACTCGTCTGTGTTCTTTCGACACTCATCCGTGTTCAATCTCTTTTTCTTCAATACTCGTCCGTATTTATTTTAGACACTCGTCTTTGTTCTTTCGACACTCGTCCGTGTTCGATCTCTTTTCCTTTTATACATGTCCGTATTGGTTTTAGACACTTGTCTGTGTTCTTTCGAAACTCGTCCGTGTTCGATCTCTTTTGCTACAATATCCGTCCGTATTGATTTTAGACACTCGTCTTTGTTCTTTTAACACTCGTCTGTGTTCGATCTCCTTTGCTTCAATACCTGTCCTTATTGATTTTAGACACTCGTCTGTATTCTTTCGACACTCGTCCGTGTTCGATCTCTTTTGCTTCAATACACGTCCGTATTGATTTTAGACACTCGTCTGTGTTCTTTCGACACTCGTCCGTGTTCGATCTATTTTGCTTCAATACTAGTCTGTATTAATTTTAGACACTCGTCTGTGTTCTTTCAACACTCATCCGTGTTGGATCTCTTTTGCTTCAATTCCCATCCGTATTGATTTTAGACACTCGCCTGTGTTCTTTCGACACTCATCTGTGTTCGATCTCTTTTGCTTCAATACTCGTCCGTTTTGATTTTAGACACTCGTCTTTGTTCTTTCGACACTCGTCCGTGTTCGATCTCTTTTGCTTCAATACCCGTCCGTATTGATTTTAGACACTCGTCTGTGTTCTTTCGACACTCGTCCGTGTTCGATCTCTTTTGCTTCAATTCCCGTCCGCATTGATTTTAGACACTCGTCTGTATTCTTTTGACACTCGTCCGTGTTCGATCTCTTTTGCTTCAATACTCGTCCGTATTTATTTTAGACACTCGTCTGTGTTCTTTCGACACTCGTCCGTGTTCGATCTATTTTGCTTCAATACTAGTCTGTATTAATTTTAGACACTCGTCTGTGTTATTTCAACACTCATCCGTGTTGGATCTCTTTTGCTTCAATTCCCATCCGTATTGATTTTAGACACTCGCCTGTGTTCTTTCGACACTCATCTGTGTTCGATCTCTTTTGCTTCAATACTCGTCCGTTTTGATTTTAGACACTCGTCTTTGTTCTTTCGACACTCGTCCGTGTTCGATCTCTTTTGCTTCAATACCTGTCCGTATTGATTTTAGACACTCGTCTGTGTTCTTTCGACACTCGTCCGTGTTCGATCTCTTTTGCTTCAATATCCGTCCGTATTGATTTTAGATACTCGTCTTTGTTCTTTCGACACTCGTCCGTGTTCGATCTCTTTTGCTACAATATCCGTCCATATTAATTTTAGATACTCGTCTGTGTTCTTCCGACACTCGTCCGTGTCCGATCTCTTTTGCTTCAATACTCGTCCGTATTGATTTTAGAAACTCGTCTAAGTTCGTTCGACACTCGTACATGTTCGATCTCTGTAGCTTCAATACACGTCCTTATTGATTATAGACACTCGTCTGTGTTCTTTCGACATTCATTTGTGTTTGATCCCTTTTGCTTCTATACCCGTCTGTATTGATTTTAGACACTCGTCTGTGTTATTTCGACACTCATCTGTGTTCGATCTCTTTTCCTTCAATACTCGTCCGTATTTATTTTAGACACTCGTCTTTGTTCTTTCGACACTCGTCCGTGTTCGATCTATTTTGCTTCAATACTAGTCTGTATTAATTTTAGACACTCGTTGTGTTCTTTCAACACTCATCCGTGTTCGATCTCTTTTGCTTCAATTCCCATCCGTATTGATTTTAGACACTCGCCTGTGTTCTTTCGACACTCATCTGTGTTCGATCTCTTTTGCTTCAATACTCATCCGTTTTAATTTTAGACACTCGTCTTTGTTCTTTCGGCACTCGTCCGTGTTCGATCTCTTTTGCTTCAATACCCATCCGTATTGATTTTAGACACTCGTCTGTGTTCTATCAACACTCGGCCATGTTAGATCTCTTTTGCGTCAATTCCCGTCCGTATTGATTTTAGACACTCTTCTGTGTTTTTTCGACACTCGTCCGTGTTCGATCTCTTTTTCTTCAATACCCGTCCGTATTAATTTTAGACACTCGTCTATGTTCTTTTGACACTCGTCCGTGTTTGATCTCTTTTGCTACAATATCCATCCATATTGATTTTAGACGCTCGTCTTTGTTCTTTTGACACTCGTCCGTGTTCGATCTCTTTTGCTTCAATACTTGTCCGTATTTATTTTAGACACTCGTCTTTGTTCTTTCGACACTCGTCCGTGTTCGATCTCTTTTGCTTCAATACCTGTCCGTATTGATTTTAGACACTCGTCTGTGTTCTTTCGACACTCGTCCGTGTTCGATCTCTTTTGCTTCAATATCCGTCCGAATTGATTTTAGACACTCGTCTTTGTTCTTTCGACACTCGTCCGTGTTCGATCTCTTTTGCTTCAATATCCGTCCGTATTAATTTTAGATACTCGTCTGTGTTCTTCCGACACTCGTCCGTGTCCGATCTCTTTTGCTTCAATACTCGTCCGTATTGATTTTAGAAACTCGTCTAAGTTCGTTCGACACTCGTCCATGTTCGATCTCTGTAGCTTCAATACACGTCCCTATTGATTATAGACACTCGTCTGTGTTCTTTCGACATTCGTTTGTGTTTGATTCCTTTTGCTTCTATACCCGTCTGTATTGATTTTAGACACTCGTATGTGTTATTTCGACACTCATCTGTGTTCGATCTCTTTTCCTTCAATACTCGTCCGTATTTATTTTAGACACTCGTCTTTTTTCTTTCGACACTCGTCCGTGTTCGATCTCTTTTCCTTCGATACCCGTCCGTATTAATTTTAGACACTTGTCTGTGTTCTTTCGAAACTCGTCCGTGTTCGATCTCTTTTGCTACAATATCCGTCCGTATTAATTTTAGACACTCGTCTTTGTTCTTTTGACACTCGTCTGTGTTCGATCTCTTTTGCTTCAATACCTGTCCTTATTGATTTTAGACACTCGTCTGTATTCTTTCGACACTCGTCCGTGTTCGATCTCTTTTGCTTCAATTCACGTCCGTATTGATTTTAGACACTCGTCTGTGTCCTTTCGACACTCGTCCGTGTTCGATCTATTTTGCTTCAATACTAGTCTGTATTAATTTTAGACACTCGTCTGTGTTCTTTCAACACTCATCCGTGTTCGATCTCTTTTGCTTCAATTCCCATCCGTATTGATTTTAGACACTCGCCTGTGTTCTTTCGACACTCATCTGTGTTCGATCTCTTTTGCTTCAATACTCGTTCGTTTTGATTTTAGACACTCGTCTTTGTTCTTTCGACACTCGTCCGTGTTCGATCTCTTTTGCTTCAATACCCGTCCGTATTGATTTTAGACACTCGTCTGTGTTCTTTCGACACTCGTCCGTGTTCGATCTCTCTTGCTTCAATTCCCGTCCGCATTGATTTTAGACACTCGTCTGTATTCTTTTGACACTCGTCCGTGTTCGATCTCTTTTGCTTCAATACTCGTCCGTATTTATTTTAGACACTCGTCTTTGTTCTTTCGTCACTCGTCCGTGTTCGATCTCTTTTGCTTCAATACCTGTCCGTATTGATTTTAGACACTCGTATGTGTTCTTTCGACACTCGTCCGTGTTCGATCTCTTTTGCTTCAATATCCGTCCGAATTGATTTTAGACACTCGTCTTTGTTCTTTCGACACTCGTCCGTGTTCGATCTCTTTTGCTACAATATCCGTCCATATTAATTTTAGATACTCGTCTGTGTTCTTCCGACACTCGTCCGTGTCCGATCTCTTTTGCTTCAATACTCGTCCGTATTGATTTTAGAAACTCGTCTAAGTTCGTTCGACACTCGTACATGTTCGATCTCTGTAGCTTCAATACACGTCCTTATTGATTATAGACACTCGTCTGTGTTCTTTCGACATTCATTTGTGTTTGATCCCTTTTGCTTCTATACCTGTCTGTATTGATTTTAGACACTCGTCTGTGTTATTTCGACACTCATCCGTGTTCGATCTCTTTTCCTTCAATACTCGTCCGTATTTATTTTAGACACTCGTCTTTGTTCTTGCGACACTCGTCCGTGTTCGATCTATTTTGCTTCAATACTAGTCTGTATTAATTTTAGACACTCGTTGTGTTCTTTCAACACTTATCCGTGTTCAATCTCTTTTGCTTCAATTCCCATCCGTATTGATTTTAGACACTCGCCTGTGTTCTTTCGACACTCATCTGTGTTCGATCTCTTTTGTTTCAATACTCGTCCGTTTTAATTTTAGACACTCGTCTTTGTTCTTTCGGCACTCGTCCGTGTTCGATCTCTTTTGCTTCAATACCCATCCGTATTGATTTTAGACACTCGTCTGTGTTCTATCAACACTCGGCCATGTTCGATCTCTTTTGCTTCAATTCCCGTCCGTATTGATTTTAGACACTCGTCTGTGTTCTTTCGACACTCGTCCGTGTTCGATCTCTTTTTCTTCAATACCCGTCCGTATTAATTTTAGACACTCGTCTATGTTCTTTTGACACTCGTCCGTGTTTGATCTCTTTTGCTATAATATCCATCCATATTGATTTTAGACGCTCGTCTTTGTTCTTTTGACACTCGTCCGTGTTCGATCTCTTTTGCTTCAATACTTGTCCGTATTTATTTTAGACACTCGTCTTTGTTCTTTCGACACTCGTCCGTGTTCGATCTCTTTTGCTTCAATACCTGTCCGTATTGATTTTAGACACTCGTCTGTGTTCTTTCGACACTCGTCCGTGTTCGATCTCTTTTGCTTTAATATCCGTCCGAATTGATTTTAGACACTCTTCTTTGTTCTTTCGACACTCGTCTGTGTTCGATCTCTTTTGCTTCAATATCCGTCCGTATTAATTTTAGATACTCGTTTGTGTTCTTCCGACACTCGTCCGTGTCCGATCTCTTTTGCTTCAATACTCCTCCGTATTGATTTTAGAAACTCGTCTAAGTTCGTTCGACACTCGTCCATGTTCGATCTCTGTAGCTTCAATACACGTCCGTATTGATTATAGACACTCGTCTGTGTTCTTTCGACATTCGTTTGTGTTTGATTCCTTTTGCTTCTATACCCGTCTGTATTGATTTTAGACACTCGTCTGTGTTATTTCGACACTCATCTGTGTTCGATCTCTTTTCCTTCAATACTCGTCCGTATTTATTTTAGACACTCGTCTTTTTTCTTTCGACACTCGTCCGTGTTCGATCTCTTTTCCTTCTATACCCGTCCGTATTAATTTTAGACACTTGTCTGTGTTCTTTCGAAACTCGTCCGTGTTCGATCTCTTTTGCTACAATATCCGTCCGTATTAATTTTAGACACTCGTCTTTGTTCTTTTGACACTCGTCTGTGTTCGATCTCTTTTGCTTCAATACCTGTCCTTATTGATTTTAGACACTCGTCTGTATTCTTTCGACACTCGTCCGTGTTCGATCTCTTTTGCTTCAATACACGTCCGTATTGATTTTAGACACTCGTCTGTGTTCTTTCGACACTCGTCCGTGTTCGATCTATTTTGCTTCAATACTAGTCTGTATTAATTTTAGACACTCGTCTGTGTTCTTTCAACACTCATCCGTGTTCGATCTCTTTTGCTTCAATTCCCATCCGTATTGATTTTAGACACTCGCCTGTGTTCTTTCGACACTCATCTGTGTTCGATCTCTTTTGCTTCAATACTCGTCCGTTTTGATTTTAGACACTCGTCTTTGTTCTTTCGACACTCGTCCGTGTTCGATCTCTTTTGCTTCAATACCCGTCCGTATTGATTTTAGACACTCGTCTGTGTTCTTTCGACACTCGTCCGTGTTCGATCTCTCTTGCTTCAATACTCATCCGTATTGATTTTAGACACTCGTCTGTGTTCTTTCGACACTCGTCCGTGTTCGATCTCTTTTTCTTCAATACCCGTCCGTATTAATTTTAGACACTCGTCTATGTTCATTCGACACTCGTCTGTGTTCGATCTCTTTTGCTTTAATATCCATCCGTATTGATTTTAGACACTCGTCTGTATTCTTTCGACACTCGTCCGTGTTCGATCTCTTTTGCTACAATATCCGTCCGTATTGATTTTAGACACTCGTCTTTGTTCTTTTGACACTCGTCTGTGTTCGATCTCTTTTGCTTCAATACCTATCCTTATTGATTTTAGACACTCGTCTGTATTCTTTTGACACTCTTCCGTGTTCGATCTCTTTTCCTTCGATACCCGTCCGTATTAATTTTAGACACTTGTCTGTGTTCTTTCGAAACTCGTCCGTGTTCGATCTCTTTTGCTACAATATCCGTCCGTATTAATTTTAGACACTCGTCTTTGTTCTTTTGACACTCGTCTGTGTTCAATCTCTTTTGCTTCAATACCTGTCCTTATTGATTTTAGACACTCGTCTGTATTCTTTCGACACTCGTCCGTGTTCGATCTCTTTTGCTTCAATACACGTCCGTATTGATTTTAGACACTCGTCTGTGTTCTTTCGACACTCGTCCGTGTTCGATCTATTTTGCTTCAATACTAGTCTGTATTAATTTTAGACACTCGTCTGTGTTCTTTCAACACTCATCCGTGTTCGATCTCTTTTGCTTCAATTCCCATCCGTATTGATTTTAGACACTCGCCTGTGTTCTTTCGACACTCATCTGTGTTCGATCTCTTTTGCTTCAATACTCGTCCGTTTTGATTTTAGACACTCGTCTTTGTTTTTTCGACACTCGTCCGTGTTCGATCTCTTTTGCTTCAATACCCGTCCGTATTGATTTTAGACACTCGTCTGTGTTCTTTCGACACTCGTCCGTGTTCGATCTCTCTTGCTTCAATACTCATCCGTATTGATTTTAGACACTCGTCTGTGTTCTTTCGACACTCGTCCGTGTTCGATCTCTTTTTCTCCAATACCCGTCCGTATTAATTTTAGACACTCGTCTATGTTCTTTCGAAACTCGTCTGTGTTCGATCTCTTTTGCTTTAATATCCATCCGTATTGATTTTTGACACTCGTCTGTATTCTTTCGACACTCGTCTGTGTTCGATCTCTTTTGCTACAATATCCGTCCGTATTGATTTTAGACACTCGTCTTTGTTCTTTTGACACTCGTCTGTGTTCGATCTCTTTTGCTTCAATACCTGTCCTTATTGATTTTAGACACTCGTCTGTATTCTTTTGACACTCGTCCGTGTTCGATCTCTTTTCCTTCGATACCCGTCCGTATTAATTTTAGACACTTGTCTGTGTTATTTCGAAACTCGTCCGTGTTCGATCTCTTTTGCTACAATATCCGTCCGTATTAATTTTAGACACTCGTCTTTGTTCTTTTGACACTCGTTTGTGTTCGATCTCTTTTGCTTCAATACCTGTCCTTATTGATTTTAGACACTCGTCTGTATTCTTTCGACACTCGTCCGTGTTCGATCTCTTTTGCTTCAATACACGTCCGTATTGATTTTAGACACTCGTCTGTGTTCTTTCGACACTCGTCCGTGTTCGATCTATTTTGCTTCAATACTAGTCTGTATTAATTTTAGACACTCGTCTGTGTTCTTTCAACACTCATCCGTGTTCGATCTCTTTTGCTTCAATTCCCATCCGTATTGATTTTAGACACTCGCCTGTGTTCTTTCGACACTCATCTGTGTTCGATCTCTTTTGCTTCAATACTCGTCCGTTTTGATTTTAGACACTCGTCTTTGTTCTTTCGACACTCGTCCGTGTTCGATCTCTTTTGCTTCAATACCCGTCCGTATTGATTTTAGACACTCGTCTGTGTTCTTTCGACACTCGTCCGTGTTCGATCTCTCTTGCTTCAATACTCATCCGTATTGATTTTAGACACTCCTCTGTGTTCTTTCGACACTCGTCCGTGTTCGATCTCTTTTTCTTCAATACCCGTCCGTATTAATTTTAGACACTCGTCTATGTTCTTTTGACACTCGTCTGTGTTTGATCTCTTTTGCTTTAATATCCATCCGTATTGATTTTAGACACTCGTCTGTATTCTTTCGACACTCGTCGGTGTTCGATATCTTTTGCTTTAATACTAGTCCGTATTGATTTTAGACACTCGTCTGTGTTCTTTCAACACTCGTCCGTGTTCGATCTCTTTTGCTTCAATACCTGTCCGTATTGATTTTAGACACTCGTCTGTGTTCTTTCAACACTCGGCCATGTTCGATCTCTTTTGCTTCAATTCCCGTCCGTATTTATTTTAGACACTCGTCTTTGTTCTTTCGACACTCGTCCGTGTTCGATCTCTTTTCCTTTTATACATGTCCGTATTGATTTTAGACACTTGTCTGTGTTCTTTCGAAACTCGTCCGTGTTCGATCTCTTTTGCTACAATATCCGTCCGTATTGATTTTAGACACTCGTCTTTGTTCTTTTAACACTCGTATGTGTTCGATCTCTTTTACTTCAATACCTGTCCTTATTGATTTTAGACACTCGTCTGTATTCTTTCGACACTCGTCCGTGTTCGATCTCTTTTGCTTCAATACACGTCCGTATTGATTTTAGACACTCGTCTGTGTTCTTTCGACACTCGTCCGTGTTCGATCTATTTTGCTTCAATACTAGTCTATATTAATTTTAGATACTCGTCTGTGTTCTTTCAACACTCATCCGTGTTGGATCTCTTTTGCTTCAATTCCCATCCGTATTGATTTTAGACACTCGCCTGTGTTCTTTCGACACTCATCTGTGTTCGATCTCTTTTGCTTCAATACTCGTCCGTTTTGATTTTAGACACTCGTCTTTGTTCTTTCGACACTCGTCCGTGTTCGATCTCTTTTGCTTCAATACCCGTCCGTATTGATTTTAGACACTCGTCTGTGTTCTTTCGACACTCGTCCGTGTTCGATCTCTTTTGCTTCAATTCCCGTCCGCATTGATTTTAGACACTCGTCTGTATTCTTTTGACACTCGTCCGTGTTCGATCTCTTTTGCTTCAATACTCGTCCGTATTTATTTTAGACACTCGTCTTTGTTCTTTCGACACTCGTCCGTGTTCGATCTCTTTTGCTTCAATACCTGTCCGTATTGATTTTAGACACTCGTCTGTGTTCTTTCGACACTCGTCCGTGTTCGATCTCTTTTGCTTCAATATCCGTCCGAATTGATTTTAGACACTCGTCTTTGTTCTTTCGACACTCGTCCGTGTTCGATCTCTTTTGCTACAATATCCGTCCATATTAATTTTAGATACTCGTCTGTGTTCTTCCGACACTCGTCCGTGTCCGATCTCTCTTGCTTCAATACTCATCCGTATTGATTTTAGACACTCGTCTGTGTTCTTTCGACACTCGTCCGTGTTCGATCTCTTTTTCTCCAATTCCCGTCCGTATTAATTTTAGACACTCGTCTATGTTCTTTCGAAACTCGTCTGTGTTCGATCTCTTTTGCTTTAATATCCATCCGTATTGATTTTAGACACTCGTCTGTATTCTTTCGACACTCGTCCGTGTTCGATCTCTTTTGCTACAATATCCGTCCGTATTGATTTTAGACACTCGTCTTTGTTCTTTTGACACTCGTCTGTGTTCGATCTCTTTTGCTTCAATACCTGTCCTTATTGATTTTAGACACTCGTCTGTATTCTTTTGACACTCGTCCGTGTTCGATCTCTTTTCCTTCGATACCCGTCCGTATTAATTTTAGACACTTGTCTGTGTTATTTCGAAACTCGTCCGTGTTCGATCTCTTTTGCTACAATATCCGTCCGTATTAATTTTAGACACTCGTCTTTGTTCTTTTGACACTCGTCTGTGTTCGATCTCTTTTGCTTCAATACCTGTCCTTATTGATTTTAGACACTCGTCTGTATTCTTTCGACACTCGTCCGTGTTCGATCTCTTTTGCTTCAATACACGTCCGTATTGATTTTAGACACTCGTCTGTGTTCTTTCGACACTCGTCCGTGTTCGATCTATTTTGCTTCAATACTAGTCTGTATTAATTTTAGACACTCGTCTGTGTTCTTTCAACACTCATCCGTGTTCGATCTCTTTTGCTTCAATTCCCATCCGTATTGATTTTAGACACTCGCCTGTGTTCTTTCGACACTCATCTGTGTTCGATCTCTTTTGCTTCAATACTCGTCCGTTTTGATTTTAGACACTCGTCTTTGTTCTTTCGACACTCGTCCGTGTTCGATCTCTTTTGCTTCAATACCCGTCCGTATTGATTTTAGACACTCGTCTGTGTTCTTTCGACACTCGTCCGTGTTCGATCTCTCTTGCTTCAATACTCATCCGTATTGATTTTAGACACTCCTCTGTGTTCTTTCGACTCTCGTCCGTGTTCGATCTCTTTTTCTTCAATACCCGTCCGTATTAATTTTAGACACTCGTCTATGTTCTTTTGACACTCGTCTGTGTTTGATCTCTTTTGCTTTAATATCCATCCGTATTGATTTTAGACACTCGTCTGTATTCTTTCGACACTCGTCGGTGTTCGATATCTTTTGCTTTAATACTAGTCCGTATTGATTTTAGACACTCGTCTGTGTTCTTTCAACACTCGTCCGTGTTCGATCTCTTTTGCTTCAATACCTGTCCGTATTGATTTTAGACACTCGTCTGTGTTCTTTCAACACTCGGCCATGTTCGATCTCTTTTGCTTCAATTCCCGTCCGTATTTATTTTAGACACTCGTCTTTGTTCTTTCGACACTCGTCCGTGTTCGATCTCTTTTCCTTTTATACATGTCCGTATTGATTTTAGACACTTGTCTGTGTTCTTTCGAAACTCGTCCGTGTTCGATCTCTTTTGCTACAATATCCGTCCGTATTGATTTTAGACACTCGTCTTTGTTCTTTTAACACTCGTATGTGTTCGATCTCTTTTACTTCAATACCTGTCCTTATTGATTTTAGACACTCGTCTGTATTCTTTCGACACTCGTCCGTGTTCGATCTCTTTTGCTTCAATACACGTCCGTATTGATTTTAGACACTCGTCTGTGTTCTTTCGACACTCGTCCGTGTTCGATCTATTTTGCTTCAATACTAGTCTATATTAATTTTAGATACTCGTCTGTGTTCTTTCAACACTCATCCGTGTTGGATCTCTTTTGCTTCAATTCCCATCCGTATTGATTTTAGACACTCGCCTGTGTTCTTTCGACACTCATCTGTGTTCGATCTCTTTTGCTTCAATACTCGTCCGTTTTGATTTTAGACACTCGTCTTTGTTCTTTCGACACTCGTCCGTGTTCGATCTCTTTTGCTTCAATACCCGTCCGTATTGATTTTAGACACTCGTCTGTGTTCTTTCGACACTCGTCCGTGTTCGATCTCTTTTGCTTCAATTCCCGTCCGCATTGATTTTAGACACTCGTCTGTATTCTTTTGACACTCGTCCGTGTTCGATCTCTTTTGCTTCAATACTCGTCCGTATTTATTTTAGACACTCGTCTTTGTTCTTTCGACACTCGTCCGTGTTCGATCTCTTTTGCTTCAATACCTGTCCGTATTGATTTTAGACACTCGTCTGTGTTCTTTCGACACTCGTCCGTGTTCGATCTCTTTTGCTTCAATATCCGTCCGAATTGATTTTAGACACTCGTCTTTGTTCTTTCGACACTCGTCCGTGTTCGATCTCTTTTGCTACAATATCCGTCCATATTAATTTTAGATACTCGTCTGTGTTCTTCCGACACTCGTCCGTGTCCGATCTCTCTTGCTTCAATACTCATCCGTATTGATTTTAGACACTCGTCTGTGTTCTTTCGACACTCGTCCGTGTTCGATCTCTTTTTCTCCAATTCCCGTCCGTATTAATTTTAGACACTCGTCTATGTTCTTTCGAAACTCGTCTGTGTTCGATCTCTTTTGCTTTAATATCCATCCGTATTGATTTTAGACACTCGTCTGTATTCTTTCGACACTCGTCCGTGTTCGATCTCTTTTGCTACAATATCCGTCCGTATTGATTTTAGACACTCGTCTTTGTTCTTTTGACACTCGTCTGTGTTCGATCTCTTTTGCTTCAATACCTGTCCTTATTGATTTTAGACACTCGTCTGTATTCTTTTGACACTCGTCCGTGTTCGATCTCTTTTCCTTCGATACCCGTCCGTATTAATTTTAGACACTTGTCTGTGTTATTTCGAAACTCGTCCGTGTTCGATCTCTTTTGCTACAATATCCGTCCGTATTAATTTTAGACACTCGTCTTTGTTCTTTTGACACTCGTCTGTGTTCGATCTCTTTTGCTTCAATACCTGTCCTTATTGATTTTAGACACTCGTCTGTATTCTTTCGACACTCGTCCGTGTTCGATCTCTTTTGCTTCAATACACGTCCGTATTGATTTTAGACACTCGTCTGTGTTCTTTCGACACTCGTCCGTGTTCGATCTATTTTGCTTCAATACTAGTCTGTATTAATTTTAGACACTCGTCTGTGTTCTTTCAACACTCATCCGTGTTCGATCTCTTTTGCTTCAATTCCCATCCGTATTGATTTTAGACACTCGCCTGTGTTCTTTCGACACTCATCTGTGTTCGATCTCTTTTGCTTCAATACTCGTCCGTTTTGATTTTAGACACTCGTCTTTGTTCTTTCGACACTCGTCCGTGTTCGATCTCTTTTGCTTCAATACCCGTCCGTATTGATTTTAGACACTCGTCTGTGTTCTTTCGACACTCGTCCGTGTTCGATCTCTCTTGCTTCAATACTCATCCGTATTGATTTTAGACACTCCTCTGTGTTCTTTCGACTCTCGTCCGTGTTCGATCTCTTTTTCTTCAATACCCGTCCGTATTAATTTTAGACACTCGTCTATGTTCTTTTGACACTCGTCTGTGTTTGATCTCTTTTGCTTTAATATCCATCCGTATTGATTTTAGACACTCGTCTGTATTCTTTCGACACTCGTCGGTGTTCGATATCTTTTGCTTTAATACTAGTCCGTATTGATTTTAGACACTCGTCTGTGTTCTTTCAACACTCGTCCGTGTTCGATCTCTTTTGCTTCAATACCTGTCCGTATTGATTTTAGACACTCGTCTGTGTTCTTTCAACACTCGGCCATGTTCGATCTCTTTTGCTTCAATTCCCGTCCGTATTTATTTTAGACACTCGTCTTTGTTCTTTCGACACTCGTCCGTGTTCGATCTCTTTTCCTTTTATACATGTCCGTATTGATTTTAGACACTTGTCTGTGTTCTTTCGAAACTCGTCCGTGTTCGATCTCTTTTGCTACAATATCCGTCCGTATTGATTTTAGACACTCGTCTTTGTTCTTTTAACACTCGTATGTGTTCGATCTCTTTTACTTCAATACCTGTCCTTATTGATTTTAGACACTCGTCTGTATTCTTTCGACACTCGTCCGTGTTCGATCTCTTTTGCTTCAATACACGTCCGTATTGATTTTAGACACTCGTCTGTGTTCTTTCGACACTCGTCCGTGTTCGATCTATTTTGCTTCAATACTAGTCTATATTAATTTTAGATACTCGTCTGTGTTCTTTCAACACTCATCCGTGTTGGATCTCTTTTGCTTCAATTCCCATCCGTATTGATTTTAGACACTCGCCTGTGTTCTTTCGACACTCATCTGTGTTCGATCTCTTTTGCTTCAATACTCGTCCGTTTTGATTTTAGACACTCGTCTTTGTTCTTTCGACACTCGTCCGTGTTCGATCTCTTTTGCTTCAATACCCGTCCGTATTGATTTTAGACACTCGTCTGTGTTCTTTCGACACTCGTCCGTGTTCGATCTCTTTTGCTTCAATTCCCGTCCGCATTGATTTTAGACACTCGTCTGTATTCTTTTGACACTCGTCCGTGTTCGATCTCTTTTGCTTCAATACTCGTCTGTATTTATTTTAGACACTCGTCTTTGTTCTTTCGACACTCGTCCGTGTTCGATCTCTTTTGCTTCAATACCTGTCCGTATTGATTTTAGACACTCGTCTGTGTTCTTTCGACACTCGTCCGTGTTCGATCTCTTTTGCTTCAATATCCGTCCGAATTGATTTTAGACACTCGTCTTTGTTCTTTCGACACTCGTCCGTGTTCGATCTCTTTTGCTACAATATCCGTCCATATTAATTTTAGATACTCGTCTGTGTTCTTCCGACACTCGTCCGTGTCCGATCTCTTTTGCTTCAATACTCGTCCGTATTGATTTTAGAAACTCGTCTAAGTTCGTTCGACACTCGTACATGTTCGATCTCTGTAGCTTCAATACACGTCCTTATTGATTATAGACACTCGTCTGTGTTCTTTCGACATTCATTTGTGTTTGATCCCTTTTGCTTCTATACCCGTCTGTATTGATTTTAGACACTCGTCTGTGTTATTTCGACACTCATCCGTGTTCGATCTCTTTTCCTTTAATACTCGTCCGTATTTATTTTAGACACTCGTCTTTGTTCTTTCGACACTCGTCCGTGTTCGATCTATTTTGCTTCAATACTAGTCTGTATTAATTTTAGACACTCGTCTGTGTTCTTTCAACACTCATCCGTGTTCGATCTCTTTTGCTTCAATTCCCATCCGTATTGATTTTAGACACTCGCCTGTGTTCTTTCGACACTCATCTGTGTTCGATCTCTTTTGCTTCAATACTCGTCCGTTTTAATTTTAGACACTCGTCTTTGTTCTTTCGGCACTCGTCCGTGTTCGATCTCTTTTGCTTCAATACCCATCCGTATTGATTTTAGACACTCGTCTGTGTTCTTTCAACACTCGGCCATGTTCGATCTCTTTTGCTTCAATTCCCGTCCGTATTGATTTTAGACACTCGTCTGTGTTCTTTCGACACTCGTCCGTGTTCGATCTCTTTTTCTTCAATACCCGTCCGTATTAATTTTAGACACTCGTCTATGTTCTTTTGACACTCGTCCGTGCTTGATCTCTTTTGCTACAATATCCGTCCGTATTGATTTTAGACGCTCGTCTTTGTTCTTTTGACACTCGTCCGTGTTCGATCTCTTTTGCTTCAATACTTGTCCGTATTTATTTTAGACACTCGTCTTTGTTCTTTCGACACTCGTCCGTGTTAGATCTCTTTTGCTTCAATACCTGTCCGTATTGATTTTAGACACTCGTCTGTGTTCTTTCGACACTCATCCGTGTTCGATCTCTTTTGCTTCAATATCCGTCCGAATTGATTTTAGACACTCGTCTTTGTTCTTTCGACACTCGTCCGTGTTCGATCTCTTTTGCTTCAATATCCGTCCGTATTAATTTTAGATACTCGTCTGTGTTCTTCCGACACTCGTCCGTGTCCGATCTCTTTTGCTTCAATACTCGTCCGTATTGATTTTAGAAACTCGTCTAAGTTCGTTCGACACTCGTCCATGTTCGATCTCTGTAGCTTCAACACACGTCCGTATTGATTATAGACACTCGTCTGTGTTCTTTCGACATTCGTTTGTGTTTGATCCCTTTTGCTTCTATACCCGTCTGTATTGATTTTAGACACTCGTCTGTGTTATTTCGACACTCATCTGTGTTCGATCTCTTTTCCTTCAATACTCGTCCGTATTTATTTTAGACACTCGTCTTTGTTCTTTCGACACTCGTCCGTGTTCGATCTCTTTTCCTTCGATACCCGTCCGTATTGATTTTAGACACTTGTCTGTGTTCTTTCGAAACTTGTCCGTGTTCGATCTCTTTTGCTACAATATCCGTCCGTATTGATTTTAGACACTCGTCTTTGTTCTTTTGACACTCGTCTGTGTTCGATCTCTTTTGCTTCAATACCTGTCCTTATTGATTTTAGACACTCGTCTGTATTCTTTTGACACTCGTCCGTGTTCGATCTCTTTTCCTTCGATACCCGTCCGTATTGATTTTAGACACTTGTCTGTGTTCTTTCGAAACTCGTCCGTGTTCGATCTCTTTTGCTACAATATCCGTCCGTATTGATTTTAGACACTCGTCTTTGTTCTTTTGACACTCGTCTGTGTTCGATCTCTTTTGCTTCAATACCTGTCCTTATTGATTTTAGACACTCGTCTGTATTCTTTCGACACTCGTCCGTGTTCGATCTCTTTTGCTTCAATACACGTCCGTATTGATTTTAGACACTCGTCTGTGTTCTTTCGACACTCGACCGTGTTCGATCTATTTTGCTTCAATACTAGTCTGTATTAATTTTAGACACTCGTCTGTGTTCTTTCAACACTCATCCGTGTTCGATCTCTTTTGCTTCAATTCCCATCCGTATTGATTTTAGACACTCGCCTGTGTTCTTTCGACACTCATCTGTGTTCGATCTCTTTTGCTTCAATACTCGTCCGTTTTGATTTTAGACACTCGTCTTTGTTCTTTCGACACTCGTCCGTGTTCGATCTCTTTTGCTTCAATACCCGTCCGTATTGATTTTAGACACTCGTCTGTGTTCTTTCGACACTCGTCCGTGTTCGATCTCTCTTGCTTCAATACTCATCCGTATTGATTTTAGACACTCGTCTGTGTTCTTTCGACACTCGTCCGTGTTCGATCTCTTTTTCTTCAATACCCGTCCGTATTAATTTTAGACACTCGTCTATGTTCTTTTGACACTCGTCCGTGTTTGATCTCTTTTGCTTTAATATCCATCCGTATTGATTTTAGACACTCGTCTGTATTCTTTCGACACTCGTCGGTGTTCGATATCTTCTGCTTTAATACTAGTCCGTATTGATTTTAGACACTCGTCTGTATTCTTTCGACACTCGTCCGTGTTCGATCTCTTTTGCTTCAATACACGTCCGTATTGATTTCAGACACTCGTCTGTGTTCTTTCGACACTCGTCCGTGTTCAATCTATTTTGCTTCAATACTAGTCTGTATTAATTTTAGACACTCGTCTGTGTTCTTTCAACACTCATCCGTGTTCGATCTCTTTTGCTCCAATACCTGTCCTTATTGATTTTAGACACTCGTCTGTATTCTTTCGACACTCGTCCGTGTTCGATCTCTTTTGCTTCAATACACGTCCGTATTGATTTTAGACACTCGTCTGTGTTCTTTCGACACTCGTCCGTGTTCGATCTATTTTGCTTCAATACTAGTCTATATTAATTTTAGATACTCGTCTGTGTTCTTTCAACACTCATCCGTGTTGGATCTCTTTTGCTTCAATTCCCATCCGTATTGATTTTAGACACTCGCCTGTGTTCTTTCGACACTCATCTGTGTTCGATCTCTTTTGCTTCAATACTCGTCCGTTTTGATTTTAGACACTCGTCTTTGTTCTTTCGACACTCGTCCGTGTTCGATCTCTTTTGCTTCAATACCCGTCCGTATTGATTTTAAACACTCGTCTGTGTTCTTTCGACACTCGTCCGTGTTCGATCTCTTTTGCTTCAATTCCCGTCCGCATTGATTTTAGACACTCGTCTGTATTCTTTTGACACTCGTCCGTGTTCGATCTCTTTTTCTTCAATACTCGTCCGTATTTATTTTAGACACTCGTCTTTGTTCTTTCGACACTCGTCCGTGTTCGATTTCTTTTGCTTCAATACCTGTCCGTATTGATTTTAGACACTCGTCTGTGTTCTTTCGACACTCGTCCGTGTTCGATCTCTTTTGCTTCAATATCCGTCCGAATTGATTTTAGACACTTGTCTTTGTTCTTTCGACAGTCGTCCGTGTTCGATCTCTTTTGCTTCAATACTAGTCCGTATTGATTTTAGAAACTCGTCTAAGTTCGTTCGACACTCGTCCATGTTCGATCTCTGTAGCTTCAACACACGTCCGTATTGATTATAGACACTCGTCTGTGTTCTTTCGACATTCGTTTGTGTTTGATCCCTTTTGCTTCTATACCCGTCTGTATTGATTTTAGACACTCGTCTGTGTTATTTCGACACTCATCTGTGTTCGATCTCTTTTCCTTCAATACTCGTCCGTATTTATTTTAGACACTCGTCTTTGTTCTTTCGACACTCGTCCGTGTTCGATCTCTTTTCCTTCGATACCCGTCCGTATTGATTTTAGACACTTGTCTGTGTTCTTTCGAAACTCGTCCGTGTTCGATCTCTTTTGCTACAATATCCGTCCGTATTGATTTTAGACACTCGTCTTTGTTCTTTTGACACTCGTCTGTGTTCGATCTCTTTTGCTTCAATACCTGTCCTTATTGATTTTAGACACTCGTCTGTATTCTTTTGACACTCGTCCGTGTTCGATCTCTTTTCCTTCGATACCCGTCCGTATTGATTTTAGACACTTGTCTGTGTTCTTTCGAAACTCGTCCGTGTTCGATCTCTTTTGCTACAATATCCGTCCGTATTGATTTTAGACACTCGTCTTTGTTCTTTTGACACTCGTCTGTGTTCGATCTCTTTTGCTTCAATACCTGTCCTTATTGATTTTAGACACTCGTCTGTATTCTTTCGACACTCGTCCGTGTTCGATCTCTTTTGCTTCAATACACGTCCGTATTGATTTTAGACACTCGTCTGTGTTCTTTCGACACTCGACCGTGTTCGATCTATTTTGCTTCAATACTAGTCTGTATTAATTTTAGACACTCGTCTGTGTTCTTTCAACACTCATCCGTGTTCGATCTCTTTTGCTTCAATTCCCATCCGTATTGATTTTAGACACTCGCCTGTGTTCTTTCGACACTCATCTGTGTTCGATCTCTTTTGCTTCAATACTCGTCCGTTTTGATTTTAGACACTCGTCTTTGTTCTTTCGACACTCGTCCGTGTTCGATCTCTTTTGCTTCAATACCCGTCCGTATTGATTTTAGACACTCGTCTGTGTTCTTTCGACACTCGTCCGTGTTCGATCTCTCTTGCTTCAATACTCATCCGTATTGATTTTAGACACTCGTCTGTGTTCTTTCGACACTCGTCCGTGTTCGATCTCTTTTTCTTCAATACCCGTCCGTATTAATTTTAGACACTTGTCTATGTTCTTTTGACACTCGTCCGTGTTTGATCTCTTTTGCTTTAATATCCATCCGTATTGATTTTAGACACTCGTCTGTATTCTTTCGACACTCGTCGGTGTTCGATATCTTTTGCTTTAATACTAGTCCGTATTGATTTTAGACACTCGTCTGTGTTCTTTCGACACTCGACCGTGTTCGATCTATTTTGCTTCAATACTAGT
Organism: Lathyrus tuberosus; assembly: GCA_022829125.1. Taxonomy (NCBI): domain Eukaryota; kingdom Viridiplantae; phylum Streptophyta; class Magnoliopsida; order Fabales; family Fabaceae; genus Lathyrus; species Lathyrus tuberosus. The sequence continues at coordinate 14,500,282 of JALAZF010000038.1, forward strand.
CTGTATTAATTTTAGACACTCGTCTGTGTTCTTTCAACACTCATCCGTGTTCGATCTCTTTTGCTTCAATTCCCATCCGTATTGATTTTAGACACTCGCCTGTGTTCTTTCGACACTCATCTGTGTTCGATCTCTTTTGCTTCAATACTCGTCCGTTTTGATTTTAGACACTCGTCTTTGTTCTTTCGACACTCGTCCGTGTTCGATCTCTTTTGCTTCAATACCCGTCCGTATTGATTTTAGACACTCGTCTGTGTTCTTTCGACACTCGTCCGTGTTCGATCTCTCTTGCTTCAATACTCATCCGTATTGATTTTAGACACTCGTCTGTGTTCTTTCGACACTCGTCCGTGTTCGATCTCTTTTTCTTCAATACCCGTCCGTATTAATTTTAGACACTCGTCTATGTTCTTTTGACACTCGTCCGTGTTTGATCTCTTTTGCTTTAATATCCATCCGTATTGATTTTAGACACTCGTCTGTATTCTTTCGACACTCGTCGGTGTTCGATATCTTTTGCTTTAATACTAGTCCGTATTGATTTTAGACACTCGTCTGTGTTCTTTCGACACTCGACCGTGTTCGATCTATTTTGCTTCAATACTAGTCTGTATTAATTTTAGACACTCGTCTGTGTTCTTTCAACACTCATCCGTGTTCGATCTCTTTTGCTTCAATTCCCATCCGTATTGATTTTAGACACTCGCCTGTGTTCTTTCGACACTCATCTGTGTTCGATCTCTTTTGCTTCAATACTCGTCCGTTTTGATTTTAGACACTCGTCTTTGTTCTTTCGACACTCGTCCGTGTTCGATCTCTTTTGCTTCAATACCCGTCCGTATTGATTTTAGACACTCGTCTGTGTTCTTTCGACACTCGTCCGTGTTCGATCTCTCTTGCTTCAATACTCATCCGTATTGATTTTAGACACTCGTCTGTGTTCTTTCGACACTCGTCCGTGTTCGATCTCTTTTTCTTCAATACCCGTCCGTATTAATTTTAGACACTCGTCTATGTTCTTTTGACACTCGTCCGTGTTTGATCTCTTTTGCTTTAATATCCATCCGTATTGATTTTAGACACTCGTCTGTATTCTTTCGACACTCGTCGGTGTTCGATATCTTTTGCTTTAATACTAGTCCGTATTGATTTTAGACACTCGTCTGTGTTCTTTCAACACTCGTCCGTGTTCGATCTCTTTTGCTTCAATACCTGTCCGTATTGATTTTAGACACTCGTCTGTGTTCTTTCAACACTCGGCCATGTTCGATCTCTTTTGCTTCAATTCCCGTCCGTATTGATTTTAGACACTCGTCTGTGTTCTTTCGACACTCATTCGTGTTCAATCTCTTTTTCTTCAATACTCGTCCGTATTTATTTTAGACACTCGTCTTTGTTCTTTCGACACTCGTCCGTGTTCGATCTCTTTTCCTTCGATACCCGTCCGTATTGATTTTAGACACTTGTCTGTGTTCTTTCGAAACTCGTCCGTGTTCGATCTCTTTTGCTACAATATCCGTCCGTATTGATTTTAGACACTCGTCTTTGTTCTTTTGACACTCGTCTGTGTTCGATCTCTTTTGCTTCAATACCTGTCCTTATTGATTTTAGACACTCGTCTGTATTCTTTCGACACTCGTCCGTGTTCGATCTCTTTTCCTTCGATACCCGTCCGTATTGATTTTAGACACTCGTCTGTGTTCTTTCGAAACTCGTCCGTGTTCGATCTCTTTTGCTACAATATCCGTCCGTATTGATTTTAGACACTCGTCTTTGTTCTTTAGACACTCGTCTGTGTTCGATCTCTTTTGCTTCAATACCTGTCCTTATTGATTTTAGACACTCGTCTGTATTCTTTCGACACTCGTCCGTGTTCGATATCTTTTGCTTCAATACACGTCCGTATTGATTTTAGACACTCGTCTGTGTTCTTTCGACACTCGACCGTGTTCGATCTATTTTGCTTCAATAATAGTCTATATTAATTTTAGACACTCGTCTGTGTTCTTTCAACACTCATCCGTGTTCGATCTCTTTTGCTTCAATTCCCATCCGTATTGATTTTAGACACTCGCCTGTGTTCTTTCGACACTCATCTGTGTTCGATCTCTTTTGCTTCAATACTCGTCCGTTTTGATTTTAGACACTCGTCTTTGTTCTTTCGACACTCGTCCGTGTTCGATCTCTTTTGCTTCAATACCCGTCCGTATTGATTTTAAACACTCGTCTGTGTTCTTTCGACACTCGTCCGTGTTCGATCTCTTTTGCTTCAATTCCCGTCCGCATTGATTTTAGACACTCGTCTGTATTCTTTTGACACTCGTCCGTGTTCGATCTCTTTTTCTTCAATACTCGTCCGTATTTATTTTAGACACTCGTCTTTGTTCTTTCGACACTCGTCCGTGTTCGATTTCTTTTGCTTCAATACCTGTCCGTATTGATTTTAGACACTCGTCTGTGTTCTTTCGACACTCGTCCGTGTTCGATCTCTTTTGCTTCAATATCCGTCCGAATTGATTTTAGACACTTGTCTTTGTTCTTTCGACAGTCGTCCGTGTTCGATCTCTTTTGCTTCAATACTAGTCCGTATTGATTTTAGAAACTCGTCTAAGTTCGTTCGACACTCGTCCATGTTCGATCTCTGTAGCTTCAACACACGTCCGTATTGATTATAGACACTCGTCTGTGTTCTTTCGACATTCGTTTGTGTTTGATCCCTTTTGCTTCTATACCCGTCTGTATTGATTTTAGACACTCGTCTGTGTTATTTCGACACTCATCTGTGTTCGATCTCTTTTCCTTCAATACTCGTCCGTATTTATTTTAGACACTCGTCTTTGTTCTTTCGACACTCGTCCGTGTTCGATCTCTTTTCCTTCGATACCCGTCCGTATTGATTTTAGACACTTGTCTGTGTTCTTTCGAAACTCGTCCGTGTTCGATCTCTTTTGCTACAATATCCGTCCGTATTGATTTTAGACACTCGTCTTTGTTCTTTTGACACTCGTCTGTGTTCGATCTCTTTTGCTTCAATACCTGTCCTTATTGATTTTAGACACTCGTCTGTATTCTTTTGACACTCGTCCGTGTTCGATCTCTTTTCCTTCGATACCCGTCCGTATTGATTTTAGACACTTGTCTGTGTTCTTTCGAAACTCGTCCGTGTTCGATCTCTTTTGCTACAATATCCGTCCGTATTGATTTTAGACACTCGTCTTTGTTCTTTTGACACTCGTCTGTGTTCGATCTCTTTTGCTTCAATACCTGTCCTTATTGATTTTAGACACTCGTCTGTATTCTTTCGACACTCGTCCGTGTTCGATCTCTTTTGCTTCAATACACGTCCGTATTGATTTTAGACACTCGTCTGTGTTCTTTCGACACTCGACCGTGTTCGATCTATTTTGCTTCAATACTAGTCTGTATTAATTTTAGACACTCGTCTGTGTTCTTTCAACACTCATCCGTGTTCGATCTCTTTTGCTTCAATTCCCATCCGTATTGATTTTAGACACTCGCCTGTGTTCTTTCGACACTCATCTGTGTTCGATCTCTTTTGCTTCAATACTCGTCCGTTTTGATTTTAGACACTCGTCTTTGTTCTTTCGACACTCGTCCGTGTTCGATCTCTTTTGCTTCAATACCCGTCCGTATTGATTTTAGACACTCGTCTGTGTTCTTTCGACACTCGTCCGTGTTCGATCTCTCTTGCTTCAATACTCATCCGTATTGATTTTAGACACTCGTCTGTGTTCTTTCGACACTCGTCCGTGTTCGATCTCTTTTTCTTCAATACCCGTCCGTATTAATTTTAGACACTTGTCTATGTTCTTTTGACACTCGTCCGTGTTTGATCTCTTTTGCTTTAATATCCATCCGTATTGATTTTAGACACTCGTCTGTATTCTTTCGACACTCGTCGGTGTTCGATATCTTTTGCTTTAATACTAGTCCGTATTGATTTTAGACACTCGTCTGTGTTCTTTCGACACTCGACCGTGTTCGATCTATTTTGCTTCAATACTAGTCTGTATTAATTTTAGACACTCGTCTGTGTTCTTTCAACACTCATCCGTGTTCGATCTCTTTTGCTTCAATTCCCATCCGTATTGATTTTAGACACTCGCCTGTGTTCTTTCGACACTCATCTGTGTTCGATCTCTTTTGCTTCAATACTCGTCCGTTTTGATTTTAGACACTCGTCTTTGTTCTTTCGACACTCGTCCGTGTTCGATCTCTTTTGCTTCAATACCCGTCCGTATTGATTTTAGACACTCGTCTGTGTTCTTTCGACACTCGTCCGTGTTCGATCTCTCTTGCTTCAATACTCATCCGTATTGATTTTAGACACTCGTCTGTGTTCTTTCGACACTCGTCCGTGTTCGATCTCTTTTTCTTCAATACCCGTCCGTATTAATTTTAGACACTCGTCTATGTTCTTTTGACACTCGTCCGTGTTTGATCTCTTTTGCTTTAATATCCATCCGTATTGATTTTAGACACTCGTCTGTATTCTTTCGACACTCGTCGGTGTTCGATATCTTTTGCTTTAATACTAGTCCGTATTGATTTTAGACACTCGTCTGTGTTCTTTCGACACTCGACCGTGTTCGATCTATTTTGCTTCAATACTAGTCTGTATTAATTTTAGACACTCGTCTGTGTTCTTTCAACACTCATCCGTGTTCGATCTCTTTTGCTTCAATTCCCATCCGTATTGATTTTAGACACTCGCCTGTGTTCTTTCGACACTCATCTGTGTTCGATCTCTTTTGCTTCAATACTCGTCCGTTTTGATTTTAGACACTCGTCTTTGTTCTTTCGACACTCGTCCGTGTTCGATCTCTTTTGCTTCAATACCCGTCCGTATTGATTTTAGACACTCGTCTGTGTTCTTTCGACACTCGTCCGTGTTCGATCTCTCTTGCTTCAATACTCATCCGTATTGATTTTAGACACTCGTCTGTGTTCTTTCGACACTCGTCCGTGTTCGATCTCTTTTTCTTCAATACCCGTCCGTATTAATTTTAGACACTCGTCTATGTTCTTTTGACACTCGTCCGTGTTTGATCTCTTTTGCTTTAATATCCATCCGTATTGATTTTAGACACTCGTCTGTATTCTTTCGACACTCGTCGGTGTTCGATATCTTTTGCTTTAATACTAGTCCGTATTGATTTTAGACACTCGTCTGTGTTCTTTCAACACTCGTCCGTGTTCGATCTCTTTTGCTTCAATACCTGTCCGTATTGATTTTAGACACTCGTCTGTGTTCTTTCAACACTCGGCCATGTTCGATCTCTTTTGCTTCAATTCCCGTCCGTATTGATTTTAGACACTCGTCTGTGTTCTTTCGACACTCATTCGTGTTCAATCTCTTTTTCTTCAATACTCGTCCGTATTTATTTTAGACACTCGTCTTTGTTCTTTCGACACTCGTCCGTGTTCGATCTCTTTTCCTTCGATACCCGTCCGTATTGATTTTAGACACTTGTCTGTGTTCTTTCGAAACTCGTCCGTGTTCGATCTCTTTTGCTACAATATCCGTCCGTATTGATTTTAGACACTCGTCTTTGTTCTTTTGACACTCGTCTGTGTTCGATCTCTTTTGCTTCAATACCTGTCCTTATTGATTTTAGACACTCGTCTGTATTCTTTCGACACTCGTCCGTGTTCGATCTCTTTTCCTTCGATACCCGTCCGTATTGATTTTAGACACTCGTCTGTGTTCTTTCGAAACTCGTCCGTGTTCGATCTCTTTTGCTACAATATCCGTCCGTATTGATTTTAGACACTCGTCTTTGTTCTTTAGACACTCGTCTGTGTTCGATCTCTTTTGCTTCAATACCTGTCCTTATTGATTTTAGACACTCGTCTGTATTCTTTCGACACTCGTCCGTGTTCGATATCTTTTGCTTCAATACACGTCCGTATTGATTTTAGACACTCGTCTGTGTTCTTTCGACACTCGACCGTGTTCGATCTATTTTGCTTCAATAATAGTCTATATTAATTTTAGACACTCGTCTGTGTTCTTTCAACACTCATCCGTGTTCGATCTCTTTTGCTTCAATTCCCATCCGTATTGATTTTAGACACTCGCCTGTGTTCTTTCGACACTCATCTGTGTTCGATCTCTTTTGCTTCAATACTCGTCCGTTTTGATTTTAGACACTCGTCTTTGTTCTTTCGACACTCGTCCGTGTTCGATCTCTTTTGCTTCAATACCCGTCCGTATTGATTTTAGACACTCGTCTGTGTTCTTTCGACACTCGTCCGTGTTCGATCTCTCTTGCTTCAATACTCATCCGTATTGATTTTAGACACTCGTCTGTGTTCTTTCGACACTCGTCCGTGTTCGATCTCTTTTTCTTCAATACCCGTCCGTATTAATTTTAGACACTCGTCTATGTTCTTTTGACACTCGTCCGTGTTTGATCTCTTTTGCTTTAATATCCATCCGTATTGATTTTAGACACTCGTCTGTATTCTTTCGACACTCGTCGGTGTTCGATATCTTTTGCTTTAATACTAGTCCGTATTGATTTTAGACACTCGTCTGTATTCTTTCGACACTCGTCCGTGTTCGATCTCTTTTGCTTCAATACACGTCCGTATTGATTTTAGACACTCGTCTGTGTTCTTTCGACACTCGTCCGTGTTCAATCTATTTTGCTTCAATACTAGTCTGTATTAATTTTAGACACTCGTCTGTGTTCTTTCAACACTCATCCGTGTTCGATCTCTTTTGCTCCAATACCTGTCCTTATTGATTTTAGACACTCGTCTGTATTCTTTCGACACTCGTCCGTGTTCGATCTCTTTTGCTTCAATACACGTCCGTATTGATTTTAGACACTCGTCTGTGTTCTTTCGACACTCGTCCGTGTTCGATCTATTTTGCTTCAATACTAGTCTATATTAATTTTAGATACTCGTCTGTGTTCTTTCAACACTCATCCGTGTTGGATCTCTTTTGCTTCAATTCCCATCCGTATTGATTTTAGACACTCGCCTGTGTTCTTTCGACACTCATCTGTGTTCGATCTCTTTTGCTTCAATACTCGTCCGTTTTGATTTTAGACACTCGTCTTTGTTCTTTCGACACTCGTCCGTGTTCGATCTCTTTTGCTTCAATACCCGTCCGTATTGATTTTAAACACTCGTCTGTGTTCTTTCGACACTCGTCCGTGTTCGATCTCTTTTGCTTCAATTCCCGTCCGCATTGATTTTAGACACTCGTCTGTATTCTTTTGACACTCGTCCGTGTTCGATCTCTTTTTCTTCAATACTCGTCCGTATTTATTTTAGACACTCGTCTTTGTTCTTTCGACACTCGTCCGTGTTCGATTTCTTTTGCTTCAATACCTGTCCGTATTGATTTTAGACACTCATCTGTGTTCTTTCGACACTCGTCCGTGTTCGATCTCTTTTGCTTCAATATCCGTCCGAATTGATTTTAGACACTTGTCTTTGTTCTTTCGACAGTCGTCCGTGTTCGATCTCTTTTGCTTCAATACTAGTCCGTATTGATTTTAGAAACTCGTCTAAGTTCGTTCGACACTCGTCCATGTTCGATCTCTGTAGCTTCAACACACGTCCGTATTGATTATAGACACTCGTCTGTGTTCTTTCGACATTCGTTTGTGTTTGATCCCTTTTGCTTCTATACCCGTCTGTATTGATTTTAGACACTCGTCTGTGTTATTTCGACACTCATCTGTGTTCGATCTCTTTTCCTTCAATACTCGTCCGTATTTATTTTAGACACTCGTCTTTGTTCTTTCGACACTCGTCCGTGTTCGATCTCTTTTCCTTCGATACCCGTCCGTATTGATTTTAGACACTTGTCTGTGTTCTTTCGAAACTCGTCCGTGTTCGATCTCTTTTGCTACAATATCCGTCCGTATTGATTTTAGACACTCGTCTTTGTTCTTTTGACACTCGTCTGTGTTCGATCTCTTTTGCTTCAATACCTGTCCTTATTGATTTTAGACACTCGTCTGTATTCTTTTGACACTCGTCCGTGTTCGATCTCTTTTCCTTCGATACCCGTCCGTATTGATTTTAGACACTTGTCTGTGTTCTTTCGAAACTCGTCCGTGTTCGATCTCTTTTGCTACAATATCCGTCCGTATTGATTTTAGACACTCGTCTTTGTTCTTTTGACACTCGTCTGTGTTCGATCTCTTTTGCTTCAATACCTGTCCTTATTGATTTTAGACACTCGTCTGTATTCTTTCGACACTCGTCCGTGTTCGATCTCTTTTGCTTCAATACACGTCCGTATTGATTTTAGACACTCGTCTGTGTTCTTTCGACACTCGACCGTGTTCGATCTATTTTGCTTCAATACTAGTCTGTATTAATTTTAGACACTCGTCTGTGTTCTTTCAACACTCATCCGTGTTCGATCTCTTTTGCTTCAATTCCCATCCGTATTGATTTTAGACACTCGCCTGTGTTCTTTCGACACTCATCTGTGTTCGATCTCTTTTGCTTCAATACTCGTCCGTTTTGATTTTAGACACTCGTCTTTGTTCTTTCGACACTCGTCCGTGTTCGATCTCTTTTGCTTCAATACCCGTCCGTATTGATTTTAGACACTCGTCTGTGTTCTTTCGACACTCGTCCGTGTTCGATCTCTCTTGCTTCAATACTCATCCGTATTGATTTTAGACACTCGTCTGTGTTCTTTCGACACTCGTCCGTGTTCGATCTCTTTTTCTTCAATACCCGTCCGTATTAATTTTAGACACTCGTCTATGTTCTTTTGACACTCGTCCGTGTTTGATCTCTTTTGCTTTAATATCCATCCGTATTGATTTTAGACACTCGTCTGTATTCTTTCGACACTCGTCGGTGTTCGATATCTTTTGCTTTAATACTAGTCCGTATTGATTTTAGACACTCGTCTGTGTTCTTTCGACACTCGACCGTGTTCGATCTATTTTGCTTCAATACTAGTCTGTATTAATTTTAGACACTCGTCTGTGTTCTTTCAACACTCATCCGTGTTCGATCTCTTTTGCTTCAATTCCCATCCGTATTGATTTTAGACACTCGCCTGTGTTCTTTCGACACTCATCTGTGTTCGATCTCTTTTGCTTCAATACTCGTCCGTTTTGATTTTAGACACTCGTCTTTGTTCTTTCGACACTCGTCCGTGTTCGATCTCTTTTGCTTCAATACCCGTCCGTATTGATTTTAGACACTCGTCTGTGTTCTTTCGACACTCGTCCGTGTTCGATCTCTCTTGCTTCAATACTCATCCGTATTGATTTTAGACACTCGTCTGTGTTCTTTCGACACTCGTCCGTGTTCGATCTCTTTTTCTTCAATACCCGTCCGTATTAATTTTAGACACTCGTCTATGTTCTTTTGACACTCGTCCGTGTTTGATCTCTTTTGCTTTAATATCCATCCGTATTGATTTTAGACACTCGTCTGTATTCTTTCGACACTCGTCGGTGTTCGATATCTTTTGCTTTAATACTAGTCCGTATTGATTTTAGACACTCGTCTGTGTTCTTTCGACACTCGACCGTGTTCGATCTATTTTGCTTCAATACTAGTCTGTATTAATTTTAGACACTCGTCTGTGTTCTTTCAACACTCATCCGTGTTCGATCTCTTTTGCTTCAATTCCCATCCGTATTGATTTTAGACACTCGCCTGTGTTCTTTCGACACTCATCTGTGTTCGATCTCTTTTGCTTCAATACTCGTCCGTTTTGATTTTAGACACTCGTCTTTGTTCTTTCGACACTCGTCCGTGTTCGATCTCTTTTGCTTCAATACCCGTCCGTATTGATTTTAGACACTCGTCTGTGTTCTTTCGACACTCGTCCGTGTTCGATCTCTCTTGCTTCAATACTCATCCGTATTGATTTTAGACACTCGTCTGTGTTCTTTCGACACTCGTCCGTGTTCGATCTCTTTTTCTTCAATACCCGTCCGTATTAATTTTAGACACTCGTCTATGTTCTTTTGACACTCGTCCGTGTTTGATCTCTTTTGCTTTAATATCCATCCGTATTGATTTTAGACACTCGTCTGTATTCTTTCGACACTCGTCGGTGTTCGATATCTTTTGCTTTAATACTAGTCCGTATTGATTTTAGACACTCATCTGTGTTCTTTCAACACTCGTCCGTGTTCGATCTCTTTTGCTTCAATACCTGTCCGTATTGATTTTAGACACTCGTCTGTGTTCTTTCAACACTCGGCCATGTTCGATCTCTTTTGCTTCAATTCCCGTCCGTATTGATTTTAGACACTCGTCTGTGTTCTTTCGACACTCATCCGTGTTCAATCTCTTTTTCTTCAATACTCGTCCGTATTTATTTTAGACACTCGTCTTTGTTCTTTCGACACTCGTCCGTGTTCGATCTCTTTTCCTTCGATACCCGTCCGTATTGATTTTAGACACTTGTCTGTGTTCTTTCGAAACTCGTCCGTGTTCGATCTCTTTTGCTACAATATCCGTCCGTATTGATTTTAGACACTCGTCTTTGTTCTTTTGACACTCGTCTGTGTTCGATCTCTTTTGCTTCAATACCTGTCCTTATTGATTTTAGACACTCGTCTGTATTCTTTCGACACTCGTCCGTGTTCGATCTCTTTTCCTTCGATACCCGTCCGTATTGATTTTAGACACTCGTCTGTGTTCTTTCGAAACTCGTCCGTGTTCGATCTCTTTTGCTACAATATCCGTCCGTATTGATTTTAGACACTCGTCTTTGTTCTTTAGACACTCGTCTGTGTTCGATCTCTTTTGCTTCAATACCTGTCCTTATTGATTTTAGACACTCGTCTGTATTCTTTCGACACTCGTCCGTGTTCGATATCTTTTGCTTCAATACACGTCCGTATTGATTTTAGACACTCGTCTGTGTTCTTTCGACACTCGACCGTGTTCGATCTATTTTGCTTCAATACTAGTCTATATTAATTTTAGACACTCGTCTGTGTTCTTTCAACACTCATCCGTGTTCGATCTCTTTTGCTTCAATTCCCATCCGTATTGATTTTAGACACTCACCTGTGTTCTTTCGACACTCATCTGTGTTCGATCTCTTTTGCTTCAATACTCGTCAGTTTTGATTTTAGACACTCGTCTTTGTTCTTTCGACACTCGTCCGTGTTCGATCTCTTTTGCTTCAATACCCGTCCGTATTGATTTTAGACACTCGTCTGTGTTCTTTCGACACTCGTCCGTGTTCGATCTCTCTTGCTTCAATACTCATCCGTATTGATTTTAGACACTCGTCTGTGTTCTTTCGACACTCGTCCGTGTTCGATCTCTTTTTCTTCAATACCCGTCCGTATTAATTTTAGACACTCGTCTATGTTCTTTTGACACTCGTCCGTGTTTGATCTCTTTTGCTTTAATATCCATCCGTATTGATTTTAGACACTCGTCTGTATTCTTTCGACACTCGTCGGTGTTCGATATCTTTTGCTTTAATACTAGTCCGTATTGATTTTAGACACTCATCTGTGTTCTTTCAACACTCGTCCGTGTTTGATCTCTTTTGCTTCAATACCTGTCCGTATTGATTTTAGACACTCGTCTGTGTTCTTTCAACACTCGGCCATGTTCGATCTCTTTTGCTTCAATTCCCGTCCGTATTGATTTTAGACACTCGTCTGTGTTCTTTCGCCACTCATCCGTGTTCAATCTCTTTTTCTTCAATACTCGTCCGTATTTATTTTAGACACTCGTCTTTGTTCTTTCGACACTCGTCCGTGTTCGATCTCTTTTCCTTTTATACATGTCCGTATTGATTTTAGACACTTGTCTGTGTTCTTTCGAAACTCGTCCGTGTTCGATCTCTTTTGCTACAATATCCGTCCGTATTGATTTTAGACACTCGTCTTTGTTCTTTTAACACTCGTCTGTGTTCGATCTCTTTTGCTCCAATACCTGTCCTTATTGATTTTAGACACTCGTCTGTGTTCTTTCGACACTCGTCCGTGTTCGATCTATTTTGCTTCAATACTAGTCTATATTAATTTTAGATACTCGTCTGTGTTCTTTCAACACTCATCCGTGTTGGATCTCTTTTGCTTCAATTCCCATCCGTATTGATTTTAGACACTCGGCTGTGTTCTTTCGACACTCATCTGTGTTCGATCTCTTTTGCTTCAATACTCGTCCGTTTTGATTTTAGACACTCGTGTTTGTTCTTTCGACACTCGTCCGTGTTCGATCTCTTTTGCTTCAATACCTGTCCGTATTGATTTTAGACACTCGTCTGTATTCTTTCGACACTCGTCCGTGTTCGATATCTTTTGCTTCAATACACGTCCGTATTGATTTTAGACACTCGTCTGTGTTCTTTCGACACTCGACCGTGTTCGATCTATTTTGCTTCAATACTAGTCTATATTAATTTTAGACACTCGTCTGTGTTCTTTCAACACTCATCCGTGTTCGATCTCTTTTGCTTCAATTCCCATCCGTATTGATTTTAGACACTCACCTGTGTTCTTTCGACACTCATCTGTGTTCGATCTCTTTTGCTTCAATACTCGTCAGTTTTGATTTTAGACACTCGTCTTTGTTCTTTCGACACTCGTCCGTGTTCGATCTCTTTTGCTTCAATACCCGTCCGTATTGATTTTAGACACTCGTCTGTGTTCTTTCGACACTCGTCCGTGTTCGATCTCTCTTGCTTCAATACTCATCCGTATTGATTTTAGACACTCGTCTGTGTTCTTTCGACACTCGTCCGTGTTCGATCTCTTTTTCTTCAATACCCGTCCGTATTAATTTTAGACACTCGTCTATGTTCTTTTGACACTCGTCCGTGTTTGATCTCTTTTGCTTTAATATCCATCCGTATTGATTTTAGACACTCGTCTGTATTCTTTCGACACTCGTCGGTGTTCGATATCTTTTGCTTTAATACTAGTCCGTATTGATTTTAGACACTCATCTGTGTTCTTTCAACACTCGTCCGTGTTCGATCTCTTTTGCTTCAATACCTGTCCGTATTGATTTTAGACACTCGTCTGTGTTCTTTCAACACTCGGCCATGTTCGATCTCTTTTGCTTCAATTCCCGTCCGTATTGATTTTAGACACTCGTCTGTGTTCTTTCGCCACTCATCCGTGTTCAATCTCTTTTTCTTCAATACTCGTCCGTATTTATTTTAGACACTCGTCTTTGTTCTTTCGACACTCGTCCGTGTTCGATCTCTTTTCCTTTTATACATGTCCGTATTGATTTTAGACACTTGTCTGTGTTCTTTCGAAACTCGTCCGTGTTCGATCTCTTTTGCTACAATATCCGTCCGTATTGATTTTAGACACTCGTCTTTGTTCTTTTAACACTCGTCTGTGTTCGATCTCTTTTGCTCCAATACCTGTCCTTATTGATTTTAGACACTCGTCTGTGTTCTTTCGACACTCGTCCGTGTTCGATCTATTTTGCTTCAATACTAGTCTATATTAATTTTAGATACTCGTCTGTGTTCTTTCAACACTCATCCGTGTTGGATCTCTTTTGCTTCAATTCCCATCCGTATTGATTTTAGACACTCGGCTGTGTTCTTTCGACACTCATCTGTGTTCGATCTCTTTTGCTTCAATACTCGTCCGTTTTGATTTTAGACACTCGTGTTTGTTCTTTCGACACTCGTCCGTGTTCGATCTCTTTTGCTTCAATACCTGTCCGTATTGATTTTAGACACTCGTCTATGTTCTTTCGACACTCGTCCGTGTTCGATCTCTCTTGCTTCAATACTCATCCGTATTGATTTTAGACACTCGTCTGTGTTCTTTCGACACTCGTCCGTGTTCGATCTCTTTTTCTTCAATACCCGTCCGTATTAATTTTAGACACTCGTCTATGTTCTTTTGACACTCGTCCGTGTTTGATCTCTTTTGCTTTAATATCCATCCGTATTGATTTTAGACACTCGTCTGTATTCTTTCGACACTCGTCGGTGTTCGATATCTTTTGCTTTAATACTAGTCCGTATTGATTTTAGACACTCGTCTGTGTTCTTTCAACACTCGTCCGTGTTCAATCTCTTTTGCTTCAATTCCCGTCCGTATTGATTTTAGACACTCGTCTGTGTTCTTTCGCCACTCATCCGTGTTCAATCTCTTTTTCTTCAATACTCGTCCGTATTTATTTTAGACACTCGTCTTTGTTCTTTCGACACTCGTCCGTGTTCGATCTCTTTTCCTTTTATACATGTCCGTATTGATTTTAGACACTTGTCTGTGTTCTTTCGAAACTCGTCCGTGTTCGATCTCTTTTGCTACAATATCCGTCCGTATTGATTTTAGACACTCGTCTTTGTTCTTTTAACACTCGTCTGTGTTCGATCTCTTTTGCTCCAATACCTGTCCTTATTGATTTTAGACACTCGTCTGTGTTCTTTCGACACTCGTCCGTGTTCGATCTATTTTGCTTCAATACTAGTCTATATTAATTTTAGATACTCGTCTGTGTTCTTTCAACACTCATCCGTGTTGGATCTCTTTTGCTTCAATTCCCATCCGTATTGATTTTAGACACTCGGCTGTGTTCTTTCGACACTCATCTGTGTTCGATCTCTTTTGCTTCAATACTCGTCCGTTTTGATTTTAGACACTCGTGTTTGTTCTTTCGACACTCGTCTGTGTTCGATCTCTTTTGCTTCAATACCTGTCCGTATTGATTTTAGACACTCGTCTATGTTCTTTCGACACTCGTCCGTGTTCGATCTCTTTTGCTTCAATATCCGTCCGAATTGATTTTAGACACTCGTCTTTGTTCTTTCGACACTCGTCCGTGTTCGATCTCTTTTGCTTCAATATCCGTCCATATTAATTTTAGATACTCGTCTGTGTTCTTCCGACACTCGTTCGTGTCCGATCTCTTTTGCTTCAATACTCGTCCGTATTGGTTTTAGAAACTCGTCTAAGTTCGTTCGACACTCGTCCATGTTCGATCTCTGTAGCTTCAATACACGTCCGTATTGATTATAGACACTCGTCTGTGTTCTTTCGACATTCGTTTGTGTTTGATCCCTTTTGCTTCTATACCCGTCTGTATTGATTTTAGACACTCGTCTGTGTTATTTCGAGACTCATCTGTGTTCGATCTCTTTTCCTTTAATACTCGTCCGTATTTATTTTAGACACTTGTCTTTGTTCTTTCGACACTCGTCCGTGTTCGATCTCTTTTCCTTTTATACATGTCCGTATTGATTTTAGACACTTGTCTGTGTTCTTTCGAAACTCGTCCGTGTTCGATCTCTTTTCCTACAATATCCGTCCGTATTGATTTTAGACACTCTTCTTTGTTCTTTAGACACTCGTCTGTGTTCGATCTCTTTTGCTTCAATACCTGTTCTTATTGATTTTAGACACTCGTCTATATTCTTTCGACACTCGTCCGTGTTCGATCTCTTTTGCTTCAATACACGTCCGTATTGATTTTAGACACTCGTCTGTGTTCTTTCGACACTCGTCAGTGTTCGATCTATTTTGCTTCAATACTAGTCTGTATTAATTTTAGACACTCGTCTGTGTTCTTTCAACACTCATCCGTGTTCGATCTCTTTTGCTTCAATTCCCATCCGTATTGATTTTAGACACTCGCCTGTGTTCTTTCGACACTCATCTGTGTTCGATCTCTTTTGCTTCAATACTCGTCCGTTTTGATTTTAGACACTCATCTTTGTTCTTTCGACACTCGTCCGTGTTCGATCTCTTTTGCTTCAATACCCGTCCGTATTGATTTTAGACACTCGTCTGTGTTCTTTCGACACTCGTCCGTGTTCGATCTCTCTTGCTACAATACTCATCCGTATTGATTTTAGACACTCGTCTGTGTTCTTTCGACACTCGTCCGTGTTCGATCTCTTTTTCTTCAATACCCGTCCGTATTAATTTTAGACACTCGTCTATGTTCTTTTGACACTCGTCCGTGTTTGATCTCTTTTGCTTCAATATCCATCCGTATTGATTTTAGACACTCGTCTGTATTCTTTCGACACTCGTCGTTGTTCGATATTTTTTGCTTTAATACTAGTCCGTATTGATTTTAGACACTCGTCTTTGTTCTTTCAACACTCGTCCGTGTTCGATCTCTTTTGCTTCAATACCTGTCCGTATTGATTTTAGACACTCGTCTGTGTTCTTTCAACACTCGGCCATGTTCGATCTCTTTTGCTTCAATTCCCGTCCGTATTGATTTTAGACACTCGTCTGTGTTCTTTCGCCACTCATCCGTGTTCAATCTCTTTTTCTTCAATACTCGTCCGTATTTATTTTAGACACTCGTCTTTGTTCTTTCGACACTCGTCCGTGTTCGATCTCTTTTCCTTTTATACATGTCCGTATTGATTTTAGACACTTGTCTGTGTTCTTTCGAAACTCGTCCGTGTTCGATCTCTTTTGCTACAATATCCGTCCGTATTGATTTTAGACACTCGTCTTTGTTCTTTTAACACTCGTCTGTGTTCGATCTCTTTTGCTCCAATACCTGTCCTTATTGATTTTAGACACTCGTCTGTATTCTTTCGACACTCGTCCGTGTTCGATCTCTTTTGCTTCAATACACGTCCGTATTGATTTTAGACACTCGTCTGTGTTCTTTCGACACTCGTCCGTGTTCGATCTATTTTGCTTCAATACTAGTCTATATTAATTTTAGATACTCGTCTGTGTTCTTTCAACACTCATCCGTGTTGGATCTCTTTTGCTTCAATTCCCATCCGTATTGATTTTAGACACTCGCCTGTGTTCTTTCGACACTCATCTGTGTTCGATCTCTTTTGCTTCAATACTCGTCCGTTTTGATTTTAGACACTCGTGTTTGTTCTTTCGACACTTGTCCGTGTTCGATCTCTTTTGCTTCAATACCTGTCCGTATTGATTTTAGACACTCGTCTATGTTCTTTCGACACTCGTCCGTGTTCGAGATCTTTTGCTTCAATATCCGTCCGAATTGATTTTAGACACTCGTCTTTGTTCTTTCGACACTCGTCCGTGTTCGATATCTTTTGCTTCAATATCCGTCCATATTAATTTTAGATACTCGTCTGTGTTCTTCCGACACTCGTTCGTGTCCGATCTCTTTTGCTTAAATACTCGTCCGTATTGATTTTAGAAACTCGTCTAAGTTCGTTCGACACTCGTCCATGTTCGATCTCTGTAGCTTCAATACACGTCCGTATTGATTATAGACACTCATCTGTGTTCTTTCGACATTCGTTTGTGTTTGATCCCTTTTGCTTCTATACCCGTCTGTATTGATTTTAGACACTCGTCTGTGTTATTTCGAGACTCATCTGTGTTCGATCTCTTTTCCTTTAATACTCGTCCGTATTTATTTTAGACACTTGTCTTTGTTCTTTCGACACTCGTCCGTGTTCGATCTCTTTTCCTTTTATACATGTCCGTATTGATTTTAGACACTTGTCTGTGTTCTTTTGAAACTCGTCCGTGTTCGATCTCTTTTGCTACAATATCCATCCGTATGGATTTTAGACACTCTTCTTTGTTCTTTTGACACTCGTCTGTGTTCGATCTCTTTTGCTTCAATACCTGTCCTTATTGATTTTAGACACTCGTCTGTATTCTTTCGACACTCGTCCGTGTTCGATCTCTTTTGCTTCAATACACGTCCATATTGATTTTAGACACTCGTCTGTGTTCTTTCGACACTCGTCAGTGTTCGATCTATTTTGCTTAAATACTAGTCTGTATTAATTTTTGACACTCGTCTGTGTTCTTTCAACACTCATCCGTGTTCGATCTCTTTTGCTTCAATTCCCATCCGTATTGATTTTAGACACTCGCCTGTGTTCTTTCGACACTCATCTGTGTTCGATCTCTTTTGCTTCAATACTCGTCCGTTTTGATTTTAGACACTCGTCTTTGTTCTTTCGACACTCGTCCGTGTTCGATCTCTTTTGCTTCAATACCCGTCCGTATTGATTTTAGACACTCGTCTGTGTTCTTTCGACACTCGTCCGTGTTCGATCTCTCTTGCTTCAATACTCATCCGTATTGATTTTAGACACTCGTCTGTGTTCTTTCGACACTCGTCCGTGTTCGATCTCTTTTTCTTCAATACCCGTCCGTATTAATTTTAGACACTCGTCTATGTTCTTTTGACACTCGTCCGTGTTTGATCTCTTTTGCTTCAATATCCATCCGTATTGATTTTAGACACTCGTCTGTATTCTTTCGACACTCGTCGGTGTTCGATATTTTTTGCTTTAATACTAGTCCGTATTGATTTTAGACACTCGTCTTTGTTCTTTCAACACTCGTCCGTGTTCGATCTCTTTTGCTTCAATACCTGTCCGTATTGATTTTAGACACTCGTCTGTGTTCTTTCAACACTCGGCCATGTTCGATCTCTTTTGCTTCAATTCCCGTCCGTATTGATTTTAGACACTCGTCTGTGTTCTTTCGCCACTCATCCGTGTTCAATCTCTTTTTCTTCAATACTCGTCCGTATTTATTTTAGACACTCGTCTTTGTTCTTTCGACACTCGTCCGTGTTCGATCTCTTTTCCTTTTATACATGTCCGTATTGATTTTAGACACTTGTCTGTGTTCTTTCGAAACTCGTCCGTGTTCGATCTCTTTTGCTACAATATCCGTCCGTATTGATTTTAGACACTCGTCTTTGTTCTTTTAACACTCGTCTGTGTTCGATCTCTTTTGCTCCAATACCTGTCCTTATTGATTTTAGACACTCGTCTGTATTCTTTCGACACTCGTCCGTGTTCGATCTCTTTTGCTTCAATACACGTCCGTATTGATTTTAGACACTCGTCTGTGTTCTTTCGACACTCGTCCGTGTTCGATCTATTTTGCTTCAATACTAGTCTATATTAATTTTAGATACTCGTCTGTGTTCTTTCAACACTCATCCGTGTTGGATCTCTTTTGCTTCAATTCCCATCCGTATTGATTTTAGACACTCGCCTGTGTTCTTTCGACACTCATCTGTGTTCGATCTCTTTTGCTTCAATACTCGTCCGTTTTGATTTTAGACACTCGTGTTTGTTCTTTCGACACTTGTCCGTGTTCGATCTCTTTTGCTTCAATACCTGTCCGTATTGATTTTAGACACTCGTCTATGTTCTTTCGACACTCGTCCGTGTTCGATCTCTTTTGCTTCAATATCCGTCCGAATTGATTTTAGACACTCGTCTTTGTTCTTTCGACACTCGTCCGTGTTCGATCTCTTTTGCTTCAATATCCGTCCATATTAATTTTAGATACTCGTCTGTGTTCTTCCGACACTCGTTCGTGTCCGATCTCTTTTGCTTCAATACTCGTCCGTATTGATTTTAGAAACTCGTCTAAGTTCGTTCGACACTCGTCCATGTTCGATCTCTGTAGCTTCAATACACATCCGTATTGATTATAGACACTCGTCTGTGTTCTTTCGACATTCGTTTGTGTTTGATCCCTTTTGCTTCTATACCCGTCTGTATTGATTTTAGACACTCGTCTGTGTTATTTCGAGACTCATCTGTGTTCGATCTCTTTTCCTTTAATACTCGTCCGTATTTATTTTAGACACTTGTCTTTGTTCTTTCGACACTCGTCCGTGTTCGATCTCTTTTCCTTTTATACATGTCCGTATTGATTTTAGACACTTGTCTGTGTTCTTTCGAAACTCGTCCGTGTTCGATCTCTTTTGCTACAATATCCGTCCGTATGGATTTTAGACACTCTTCTTTGTTCTTTTGACACTCGTCTGTGTTCGATCTCTTTTGCTTCAATACCTGTCCTTATTGATTTTAGACACTCGTCTGTATTCTTTCGACACTCGTCCGTGTTCGATCTCTTTTGCTTCAATACACGTCCATATTGATTTTAGACACTCGTCTGTGTTCTTTCGACACTCGTCAGTGTTCGATCTATTTTGCTTAAATACTAGTCTGTATTAATTTTTGACACTCGTCTGTGTTCTTTCAACACTCATCCGTGTTCGATCTCTTTTGCTTCAATTCCCATCCGTATTGATTTTAGACACTCGCCTGTGTTCTTTCGACACTCATCTGTGTTCGATCTCTTTTGCTTCAATACTCGTCCGTTTTGATTTTAGACACTCGTCTTTGTTCTTTCGACACTCGTCCGTGTTCGATCTCTTTTGCTTCAATACCCGTCCGTATTGATTTTAGACACTCGTCTGTGTTCTTTCGACACTCGTCCGTGTTCGATCTCTCTTGCTTCAATACTCATCCGTATTGATTTTAGACACTCGTCTGTGTTCTTTCGACACTCGTCCGTGTTCGATCTCTTTTTCTTCAATACCCGTCCGTATTAATTTTAGACACTCGTCTATGTTCTTTTGACACTCGTCCGTGTTTGATCTCTTTTGCTTCAATATCCATCCGTATTGATTTTAGACACTCGTCTGTATTCTTTCGACACTCGTCGGTGTTCGATATTTTTTGCTTTAATACTAGTCCGTATTGATTTTAGACACTCGTCTTTGTTCTTTCAACACTCGTCCGTGTTCGATCTCTTTTGCTTCAATACCTGTCCGTATTGATTTTAGACACTCGTCTGTGTTCTTTCAACACTCGGCCATGTTCGATCTCTTTTGCTTCAATTCCCGTCCGTATTGATTTTAGACACTCGTCTGTGTTCTTTCGCCACTCATCCGTGTTCAATCTCTTTTTCTTCAATACTCGTCCGTATTTATTTTAGACACTCGTCTTTGTTCTTTCGACACTCGTCCGTGTTCGATCTCTTTTCCTTTTATACATGTCCGTATTGATTTTAGACACTTGTCTGTGTTCTTTCGAAACTCGTCTGTGTTCGATCTCTTTTGCTACAATATCCGTCCGTATTGATTTTAGACACTCGTCTTTGTTCTTTTAACACTCGTCTGTGTTCGATCTCTTTTGCTCCAATACCTGTCCTTATTGATTTTAGACACTCGTCTGTATTCTTTCGACACTCGTCCGTGTTCGATCTCTTTTGCTTCAATACACGTCCGTATTGATTTTAGACACTCGTCTGTGTTCTTTCGACACTCGTCCGTGTTCGATCTATTTTGCTTCAATACTAGTCTATATTAATTTTAGATACTCGTCTGTGTTCTTTCAACACTCATCCGTGTTGGATCTCTTTTGCTTCAATTCCCATCCGTATTGATTTTAGACACTCGCCTGTGTTCTTTCGACACTCATCTGTGTTCGATCTCTTTTGCTTCAATACTCGTCCGTTTTGATTTTAGACACTCGTGTTTGTTCTTTCGACACTTGTCCGTGTTCGATCTCTTTTGCTTCAATACCTGTCCGTATTGATTTTAGACACTCGTCTATGTTCTTTCGACACTCGTCCGTGTTCGATCTCTTTTGCTTCAATATCCGTCCGAATTGATTTTAGACACTCGTCTTTGTTCTTTCGACACTCGTCCGTGTTCGATCTCTTTTGCTTCAATATCCGTCCATATTAATTTTAGATACTCGTCTGTGTTCTTCCGACACTCGTTCGTGTCCGATCTCTTTTGCTTCAATACTCGTCCGTATTGATTTTAGAAACTCGTCTAAGTTCGTTCGACACTCGTCCATGTTCGATCTCTGTAGCTTCAATACACATCCGTATTGATTATAGACACTCGTCTGTGTTCTTTCGACATTCGTTTGTGTTTGATCCCTTTTGCTTCTATACCCGTCTGTATTGATTTTAGACACTCGTCTGTGTTATTTCGAGACTCATCTGTGTTCGATCTCTTTTCCTTTAATACTCGTCCGTATTTATTTTAGACACTTGTCTTTGTTCTTTCGACACTCGTCCGTGTTCGATCTCTTTTCCTTTTATACATGTCCGTATTGATTTTAGACACTTGTCTGTGTTCTTTCGAAACTCGTCCGTGTTCGATCTCTTTTGCTACAATATCCGTCCGTATGGATTTTAGACACTCTTCTTTGTTCTTTTGACACTCGTCTGTGTTCGATCTCTTTTGCTTCAATACCTGTCCTTATTGATTTTAGACACTCGTCTGTATTCTTTCGACACTCGTCCGTGTTCGATCTCTTTTGCTTCAATACACGTCCATATTGATTTTAGACACTCGTCTGTGTTCTTTCGACACTCGTCAGTGTTCGATCTATTTTGCTTAAATACTAGTCTGTATTAATTTTTGACACTCGTCTGTGTTCTTTCAACACTCATCCGTGTTCGATCTCTTTTGCTTCAATTCCCATCCGTATTGATTTTAGACACTCGCCTGTGTTCTTTCGACACTCATCTGTGTTCGATCTCTTTTGCTTCAATACTCGTCCGTTTTGATTTTAGACACTCGCCTGTGTTCTTTCGACACTCGTCTGTGTTCGATCTCTTTTGCTTCAATACTCGTCCGTTTTGATTTTAGACACTCGTCTTTGTTCTTTCGACACTCGTCCGTGTTCGATCTCTTTTGCTTCAATACCCGTCCGTATTGATTTTAGACACTCGTCTGTGTTCTTTCGACACTCGTGCGTGTTCGATCTCTTTTTCTTCAATACCCGTCCGTATTAATTTTAGACACTCGTCTATGTTCTTTTGACACTCGTCCGTGTTTGATCTCTTTTGCTTCAATATCCATCCGTATTGATTTTAGACACTCGTCTGTATTCTTTCGACACTCGTCGGTGTTCGATATTTTTTGCTTTAATACTAGTCCGTATTGATTTTAGACACTCGTCTTTGTTCTTTCAACACTCGTCCGTGTTCGATCTCTTTTGCTTCAATACCTGTCCGTATTGATTTTAGACACTCGTCTGTGTTCTTTCAACACTCGGCCATGTTCGATCTCTTTTGCTTCAATTCCCGTCCGTATTGATTTTAGACACTCGTCTGTGTTCTTTCGCCACTCATCCGTGTTCAATCTCTTTTTCTTCAATACTCGTCCGTATTTATTTTAGACACTCGTCTTTGTTCTTTCGACACTCGTCCGTGTTCGATCTCTTTTCCTTTTATACATGTCCGTATTGATTTTAGACACTTGTCTGTGTTCTTTCGAAACTCGTCCGTGTTCGATCTCTTTTGCTACAATATCCGTCCGTATTGATTTTAGACACTCGTCTTTGTTCTTTTAACACTCGTCTGTGTTCGATCTCTTTTGCTCCAATACCTGTCCTTATTGATTTTAGACACTCGTCTGTATTCTTTCGACACTCGTCCGTGTTCGATCTCTTTTGCTTCAATACACGTCCGTATTGATTTTAGACACTCGTCTGTGTTCTTTCGACACTCGTCCGTGTTCGATCTATTTTGCTTCAATACTAGTCTATATTAATTTTAGATACTCGTCTGTGTTCTTTCAACACTCATCCGTGTTGGATCTCTTTTGCTTCAATTCCCATCCGTATTGATTTTAGACACTCGCCTGTGTTCTTTCGACACTCATCTGTGTTCGATCTCTTTTGCTTCAATACTCGTCCGTTTTGATTTTAGACACTCGTCTTTGTTCTTTTGACACTCGTCCGTGTTCGATCTCTTTTGCTTCAATACCCGTCCGTATTGATTTTAGACACTCGTCTGTGTTCTTTCGACACTCGTCCGTGTTCGATCTCTTTTGCTTCAATTCCCGTCCGCATTGATTTTAGACACTCGTCTGTATTCTTTTGACACTTGTCCGTGTTCGATCTGTTTTGCTTCAATACTCGTCCGTATTTATTTTAGACACTCGTCTTTGTTCTTTCGACACTCGTCCGTGTTCGATCTCTTTTGCTTCAATACCTGTCCGTATTGATTTTAGACACTCGTCTGTGTTCTTTCGACACTCGTCCGTGTTCGATCTCTTTTGCTTCAATATCCGTCCGAATTGATTTTAGACACTCGTCTTTGTTCTTTCGACACTCGTCCGTGTTCGATCTCTTTTGCTTCAATATCCGTCCATATTAATTTTAGATACTCGTCTGTGTTCTTCCGACACTCGTCCGTGTCCGATCTCTTTTGCTTCAATACTCGTCCGTATTGATTTTAGAAACTCGTCTAAGTTCGTTCGACACTCGTCCATGTTCGATCTCTGTAGCTTCAATACACGTCCGTATTGATTATAGACAATCGTCTGTGTTCTTTCGACATTCGTTTGTGTTTGATCCCTTTTGCTTCTATACCCGTCTGTATTGATTTTAGACACTCGTCTGTGTTATTTTGACACTCATCCGTGTTCGATCTCTTTTCCTTTAATACTCGTCCGTATTTATTTTAGACACTCGTCTTTGTTCTTTCGACACTCGTCCGTGTTCGATCTCTTTTCCTTTTATACATGTCCGTATTGATTTTAGACACTTGTCTGTGTTCTTTCGAAACTCGTCCGTGTTCGGTCTCTTTTGCTACAATATCCGTCCGTATTGATTTTAGACACTCGTCTTTGTTCTTTTAACACTCGTCTGTGTTCGATCTCTTTTGCTCCAACACCTGTCCTTATTGATTTTAGACACTCGTCTGTATTCTTTCGACACTCGTCCGTGTTCGATCTCTTTTGCTTCAATACACGTCCGTATTGATTTTAGACACTCGTCTGTGTTCTTTCGACACTCGTCCGTGTTCGATCTATTTTGCTTCAATACTAGTCTATATTAATTTTAGATACTCGTCTGTGTTCTTTCAACACTCATCCGTGTTGGATCTCTTTTGCTTCAATTCCCATCCGTATTGATTTTAGACACTCGCCTGTGTTCTTTCGACACTCATCTGTGTTCGATCTCTTTTGCTTCAATACTCGTCCGTTTTGATTTTAGACACTCGTGTTTGTTCTTTCGACACTCGTCCGTGTTCGATCTCTTTTGCTTCAATACCTGTCCGTATTGATTTTAGACACTCGTCTATGTTCTTTCGACACTCGTCCGTGTTCGATCTCTTTTGCTTCAATATCCGTCCGAATTGATTTTAGACACTCGTCTTTGTTCTTTCGACACTCGTCCGTGTTCGATCTCTTTTGCTTCAATATCCGTCCATATTAATTTTAGATACTCGTCTGTGTTCTTCCGACACTCGTTCGTGTCCGATCTCTTTTGCTTCAATACTCGTCCGTATTGATTTTAGAAACTCGTCTAAGTTCGTTCGACACTCGTCCATGTTCGATCTCTGTAGCTTCAATACACGTCCGTATTGATTATAGACACTCGTCTGTGTTCTTTCGACATTCGTTTGTGTTTGATCCCTTTTGCTTCTATACCCGTCTGTATTGATTTTAGACACTCGTCTGTGTTATTTCGAGACTCATCTGTGTTCGATCTCTTTTCCTTTAATACTCGTCCGTATTTATTTTAGACACTTGTCTTTGTTCTTTCGACACTCGTCCGTGTTCGATCTCTTTTCCTTTTATACATGTCCGTATTGATTTTAGACACTTGTCTGTGTTCTTTCGAAACTCGTCCGTGTTCGATCTCTTTTGCTACAATATCCGTCCGTATGGATTTTAGACACTCTTCTTTGTTCTTTTGACACTCGTCTGTGTTCGATCTCTTTTGCTTCAATACCTGTCCTTATTGATTTTAGACACTCGTCTGTATTCTTTCGACACTCGTCCGTGTTCGATCTCTTTTGCTTCAATACACGTCCGTATTGATTTTAGACACTCGTCTGTGTTCTTTCGACACTCGTCAGTGTTCGATCTATTTTGCTTCAATACTAGTCTGTATTAATTTTAGACACTCGTCTGTGTTCTTTCAACACTCATCCGTGTTCGATCTCTTTTGCTTCAATTCCCATCCGTATTGATTTTAGACACTCGCCTGTGTTCTTTCGACACTCATCTGTGTTCGATCTCTTTTGCTTCAATACTCGTCCGTTTTGATTTTAGACACTCGTCTTTGTTCTTTCGACACTCGTCCGTGTTCGATCTCTTTTGCTTCAATACCCGTCCGTATTGATTTTAGACACTCGTCTGTGTTCTTTCGACACTCGTCCGTGTTCGATCTCTCTTGCTTCAATACTCATCCGTATTGATTTTAGACACTCGTCTGTGTTCTTTCGACACTCGTCCGTGTTCGATCTATTTTTCTTCAATACCCGTCTGTATTAATTTTAGACACTCGTCTATGTTCTTTTGACACTCGTCCGTGTTTGATCTCTTTTGCTTCAATATCCATCCGTATTGATTTTAGACACTCGTCTGTATTCTTTCGACACTCGTCGGTGTTCGATATTTTTTGCTTTAATACTAGTCCGTATTGATTTTAGACACTCGTCTTTGTTCTTTCAACACTCGTCCGTGTTCGATCTCTTTTGCTTCAATACCTGTCCGTATTGATTTTAGACACTCGTCTATGTTCTTTCAACACTCGGCCATGTTCGATCTCTTTTGCTTCAATTCCCGTCCGTATTGATTTTAGACACTCGTCTGTGTTCTTTCGACACTCATCCTTGTTCAATCTCTTTTTCTTCAATACTCGTCCGTATTTATTTTAGACACTCGTCTTTGTTCTTTCGACACTCGTCCGTGTTCGATCTCTTTCCCTTCGATACCCGTCCGTATTGATTTTAGACACTTGTCTGTGTTCTTTCGAAACTCGTCCGTGTTCGATCTCTTTTGCTACAATATCCGTCCGTATTGATTTTAGACACTCGTCTTTGTTCTTTTAACACTCGTCTGTGTTAGATCTCTTTTGCTCCAATACCTGTCCTTATTGATTTTAGACACTCGTCTGTATTCTTTCGACACTCGTCCGTGTTCGATCTCTTTTGCTTCAATACACGTCCGTATTGATTTTAGACACTCGTCTGTGTTCTTTCGACACTCGTCCGTGTTCGATCTATTTTGCTTCAATACTAGTCTATATTAATTTTAGATACTCGTCTGTGTTCTTTCAACACTCATCCGTGTTGGATCTCTTTTGCTTCAATTCCCATCCGTATTGATTTTAGACACTCGCCTGTGTTCTTTCGTCACTCATCTGTGTTCGATCTCTTTTGCTTCAATACTCGTCCGTTTTGATTTTAGACACTCGTGTTTGTTCTTTCGACACTCGTCCGTGTTCGATCTCTTTTGCTTCAATACCTGTCCGTATTGATTTTAGACACTCGTCTATGTTCTTTCGACACTCGTCCGTGTTCGATCTCTTTTGCTTCAATATCCGTCCGAATTGATTTTAGACACTCGTCTTTGTTCTTTCGACACTCGTCCGTGTTCGATCTCTTTTGCTTCAATATCCGTCCATATTAATTTTAGATACTCGTCTGTGTTCTTCC
Source organism: Lathyrus tuberosus (assembly GCA_022829125.1). Taxonomy (NCBI): domain Eukaryota; kingdom Viridiplantae; phylum Streptophyta; class Magnoliopsida; order Fabales; family Fabaceae; genus Lathyrus; species Lathyrus tuberosus. The sequence continues at coordinate 14,527,449 of JALAZF010000038.1, forward strand.
GACACTCGTTCGTGTCCGATCTCTTTTGCTTCAATACTCGTCCGTATTGATTTTAGAAACTCGTCTAAGTTCGTTCGACACTCGTCCATGTTCGATCTCTGTAGCTTCAATACACGTCCGTATTGATTATAGACACTCGTCTGTGTTCTTTCGACATTCGTTTGTGTTTGATCCCTTTTGCTTCTATACCCGTCTGTATTGATTTTAGACACTCGTCTGTGTTATTTCGAGACTCATCTGTGTTCGATCTCTTTTCCTTTAATACTCGTCCGTATTTATTTTAGACACTTGTCTTTGTTCTTTCGACACTCGTCCGTGTTCGATCTCTTTTCCTTTTATACATGTCCGTATTGATTTTAGACACTTGTCTGTGTTCTTTCGAAACTCGTCCGTGTTCGATCTCTTTTGCTACAATATCCGTCCGTATGGATTTTAGACACTCTTCTTTGTTCTTTTGACACTCGTCTGTGTTCGATCTCTTTTGCTTCAATACCTGTCCTTATTGATTTTAGACACTCGTCTGTATTCTTTCGACACTCGTCCGTGTTCGATCTCTTTTGCTTCAATACACGTCCGTATTGATTTTAGACACTCGTCTGTGTTCTTTCGACACTCGTCAGTGTTCGATCTATTTTGCTTCAATACTAGTCTGTATTAATTTTAGACACTCATCTGTGTTCTTTCAACACTCATCCGTGTTCGATCTCTTTTGCTTCAATTCCCATCCGTATTGATTTTAGACACTCGCCTGTGTTCTTTCGACACTCATCTGTGTTCGATCTCTTTTGCTTCAATACTCGTCCGTTTTGATTTTAGACACTCGTCTTTGTTCTTTCGACACTCGTCCGTGTTCGATCTCTTTTGCTTCAATACCCGTCCGTATTGATTTTAGACACTCGTCTGTGTTCTTTCGACACTCGTCCGTGTTCGATCTCTCTTGCTTCAATACTCATCCGTATTGATTTTAGACACTCGTCTGTGTTCTTTCGACACTCGTCCGTGTTCGATCTCTTTTTCTTCAATACCCGTCTGTATTAATTTTAGACACTCGTCTATGTTCTTTTGACACTCGTCCGTGTTTGATCTCTTTTGCTTCAATATCCATCCGTATTGATTTTAGACACTCGTCTGTATTCTTTCGACACTCGTCGGTGTTCGATATTTTTTGCTTTAATACTAGTCCGTATTGATTTTAGACACTCGTCTTTGTTCTTTCAACACTCGTCCGTGTTCGATCTCTTTTGCTTCAATATCCGTCCGAATTGATTTTAGACACTCGTCTTTGTTCTTTCGACACTCGTCCGTGTTCGATCTCTTTTGCTTCAATATCCGTCCATATTAATTTTAGATACTCGTCTGTGTTCTTCCGACACTCGTCCGTGTCCGATCTCTTTTGCTTCAATACTCGTCCGTATTGATTTTAGAAACTCGTCTAAGTTCGTTCGACACTCGTCCATGTTCGATCTCTGTAGCTTCAATACACGTCCGTATTGATTATAGACAATCGTCTGTGTTCTTTCGACATTCGTTTGTGTTTGATCCCTTTTGCTTCTATACCCGTCTGTATTGATTTTAGACACTCGTCTGTGTTATTTTGACACTCATCCGTGTTCGATCTCTTTTCCTTTAATACTCGTCCGTATTTATTTTAGACACTCGTCTTTGTTCTTTCGACACTCGTCCGTGTTCGATCTCTTTTCCTTTTATACATGTCCGTATTGATTTTAGACACTTGTCTGTGTTCTTTCGAAACTCGTCCGTGTTCGATCTCTTTTGCTACAATATCCGTCCGTATTGATTTTAGACACTCGTCTTTGTTCTTTTAACACTCGTCTGTGTTCGATCTCTTTTGCTCCAACACCTGTCCTTATTGATTTTAGACACTCGTCTGTATTCTTTCGACACTCGTCCGTGTTCGATCTCTTTTGCTTCAATACACGTCCGTATTGATTTTAGACACTCGTCTGTGTTCTTTCGACACTCGTCCGTGTTCGATCTATTTTGCTTCAATACTAGTCTATATTAATTTTAGATACTCGTCTGTGTTCTTTCAACACTCATCCGTGTTGGATCTCTTTTGCTTCAATTCCCATCCGTATTGATTTTAGACACTCGCCTGTGTTCTTTCGACACTCATCTGTGTTCGATCTCTTTTGCTTCAATACTCGTCCGTTTTGATTTTAGACACTCGTGTTTGTTCTTTCGACACTCGTCCGTGTTCGATCTCTTTTGCTTCAATACCTGTCCGTATTGATTTTAGACACTCGTCTATGTTCTTTCGACACTCGTCCGTGTTCGATCTCTTTTGCTTCAATATCCGTCCGAATTGATTTTAGACACTCGTCTTTGTTCTTTCGACACTCGTCCGTGTTCGATCTCTTTTGCTTCAATATCCGTCCATATTAATTTTAGATACTCGTCTGTGTTCTTCCGACACTCGTTCGTGTCCGATCTCTTTTGCTTCAATACTCGTCCGTATTGATTTTAGAAACTCGTCTAAGTTCGTTCGACACTCGTCCATGTTCGATCTCTGTAGCTTCAATACACGTCCGTATTGATTATAGACACTCGTCTGTGTTCTTTCGACATTCGTTTGTGTTTGATCCCTTTTGCTTCTATACCCGTCTGTATTGATTTTAGACACTCGTCTGTGTTATTTCGAGACTCATCTGTGTTCGATCTCTTTTCCTTTAATACTCGTCCGTATTTATTTTAGACACTTGTCTTTGTTCTTTCGACACTCGTCCGTGTTCGATCTCTTTTCCTTTTATACATGTCCGTATTGATTTTAGACACTTGTCTGTGTTCTTTCGAAACTCGTCCGTGTTCGATCTCTTTTGCTACAATATCCGTCCGTATGGATTTTAGACACTCTTCTTTGTTCTTTTGACACTCGTCTGTGTTCGATCTCTTTTGCTTCAATACCTGTCCTTATTGATTTTAGACACTCGTCTGTATTCTTTCGACACTCGTCCGTGTTCGATCTCTTTTGCTTCAATACACGTCCGTATTGATTTTAGACACTCGTCTGTGTTCTTTCGACACTCGTCAGTGTTCGATCTATTTTGCTTCAATACTAGTCTGTATTAATTTTAGACACTCATCTGTGTTCTTTCAACACTCATCCGTGTTCGATCTCTTTTGCTTCAATTCCCATCCGTATTGATTTTAGACACTCGCCTGTGTTCTTTCGACACTCATCTGTGTTCGATCTCTTTTGCTTCAATACTCGTCCGTTTTGATTTTAGACACTCGTCTTTGTTCTTTCGACACTCGTCCGTGTTCGATCTCTTTTGCTTCAATACCCGTCCGTATTGATTTTAGACACTCGTCTGTGTTCTTTCGACACTCGTCCGTGTTCGATCTCTCTTGCTTCAATACTCATCCGTATTGATTTTAGACACTCGTCTGTGTTCTTTCGACACTCGTCCGTGTTCGATCTATTTTTCTTCAATACCCGTCTGTATTAATTTTAGACACTCGTCTATGTTCTTTTGACACTCGTCCGTGTTTGATCTCTTTTGCTTCAATATCCATCCGTATTGATTTTAGACACTCGTCTGTATTCTTTCGACACTCGTCGGTGTTCGATATTTTTTGCTTTAATACTAGTCCGTATTGATTTTAGACACTCGTCTTTGTTCTTTCAACACTCGTCCGTGTTCGATCTCTTTTGCTTCAATACCTGTCCGTATTGATTTTAGACACTCGTCTATGTTCTTTCAACACTCGGCCATGTTCGATCTCTTTTGCTTCAATTCCCGTCCGTATTGATTTTAGACACTCGTCTGTGTTCTTTCGACACTCATCCTTGTTCAATCTCTTTTTCTTCAATACTCGTCCGTATTTATTTTAGACACTCGTCTTTGTTCTTTCGACACTCGTCCGTGTTCGATCTCTTTCCCTTCGATACCCGTCCGTATTGATTTTAGACACTTGTCTGTGTTCTTTCGAAACTCGTCCGTGTTCGATCTCTTTTGCTACAATATCCGTCCGTATTGATTTTAGACACTCGTCTTTGTTCTTTTAACACTCGTCTGTGTTAGATCTCTTTTGCTCCAATACCTGTCCTTATTGATTTTAGACACTCGTCTGTATTCTTTCGACACTCGTCCGTGTTCGATCTCTTTTGCTTCAATACACGTCCGTATTGATTTTAGACACTCGTCTGTGTTCTTTCGACACTCGTCCGTGTTCGATCTATTTTGCTTCAATACTAGTCTATATTAATTTTAGATACTCGTCTGTGTTCTTTCAACACTCATCCGTGTTGGATCTCTTTTGCTTCAATTCCCATCCGTATTGATTTTAGACACTCGCCTGTGTTCTTTCGACACTCATCTGTGTTCGATCTCTTTTGCTTCAATACTCGTCCGTTTTGATTTTAGACACTCGTGTTTGTTCTTTCGACACTCGTCCGTGTTCGATCTCTTTTGCTTCAATACCTGTCCGTATTGATTTTAGACACTCGTCTATGTTCTTTCGACACTCGTCCGTGTTCGATCTCTTTTGCTTCAATATCCGTCCGAATTGATTTTAGACACTCGTCTTTGTTCTTTCGACACTCGTCCGTGTTCGATCTCTTTTGCTTCAATATCCGTCCATATTAATTTTAGATACTCGTCTGTGTTCTTCCGACACTCGTTCGTGTCCGATCTCTTTTGCTTCAATACTCGTCCGTATTGATTTTAGAAACTCGTCTAAGTTCGTTCGACACTCGTCCATGTTCGATCTCTGTAGCTTCAATACACGTCCGTATTGATTATAGACACTCGTCTGTGTTCTTTCGACATTCGTTTGTGTTTGATCCCTTTTGCTTCTATACCCGTCTGTATTGATTTTAGACACTCGTCTGTGTTATTTCGAGACTCATCTGTGTTCGATCTCTTTTCCTTTAATACTCGTCCGTATTTATTTTAGACACTTGTCTTTGTTCTTTCGACACTCGTCCGTGTTCGATCTCTTTTCCTTTTATACATGTCCGTATTGATTTTAGACACTTGTCTGTGTTCTTTCGAAACTCGTCCGTGTTCGATCTCTTTTGCTACAATATCCGTCCGTATGGATTTTAGACACTCTTCTTTGTTCTTTTGACACTCGTCTGTGTTCGATCTCTTTTGCTTCAATACCTGTCCTTATTGATTTTAGACACTCGTCTGTATTCTTTCGACACTCGTCCGTGTTCGATCTCTTTTGCTTCAATACACGTCCGTATTGATTTTAGACACTCGTCTGTGTTCTTTCGACACTCGTCAGTGTTCGATCTATTTTGCTTCAATACTAGTCTGTATTAATTTTAGACACTCATCTGTGTTCTTTCAACACTCATCCGTGTTCGATCTCTTTTGCTTCAATTCCCATCCGTATTGATTTTAGACACTCGCCTGTGTTCTTTCGACACTCATCTGTGTTCGATCTCTTTTGCTTCAATACTCGTCCGTTTTGATTTTAGACACTCGTCTTTGTTCTTTCGACACTCGTCCGTGTTCGATCTCTTTTGCTTCAATACCCGTCCGTATTGATTTTAGACACTCGTCTGTGTTCTTTCGACACTCGTCCGTGTTCGATCTCTCTTGCTTCAATACTCATCCGTATTGATTTTAGACACTCGTCTGTGTTCTTTCGACACTCGTCCGTGTTCGATCTCTTTTTCTTCAATACCCGTCTGTATTAATTTTAGACACTCGTCTATGTTCTTTTGACACTCGTCCGTGTTTGATCTCTTTTGCTTCAATATCCATCCGTATTGATTTTAGACACTCGTCTGTATTCTTTCGACACTCGTCGGTGTTCGATATTTTTTGCTTTAATACTAGTCCGTATTGATTTTAGACACTCGTCTTTGTTCTTTCAACACTCGTCCGTGTTCGATCTCTTTTGCTTCAATACCTGTCCGTATTGATTTTAGACACTCGTCTATGTTCTTTCAACACTCGGCCATGTTCGATCTCTTTTGCTTCAATTCCCGTCCGTATTGATTTTAGACACTCGTCTGTGTTCTTTCGACACTCATCCGTGTTCAATCTCTTTTTCTTCAATACTCGTCCGTATTTATTTTAGACACTCGTCTTTGTTCTTTCGACACTCGTCCGTGTTCGATCTCTTTCCCTTCGATACCCGTCCGTATTGATTTTAGACACTTGTCTGTGTTCTTTCGAAACTCGTCCGTGTTCGATCTCTTTTGCTACAATATCCGTCCGTATTGATTTTAGACACTCGTCTTTGTTCTTTTAACACTCGTCTGTGTTAGATCTCTTTTGCTTCAATACCTATCCTTATTGATTTTAGACACTCGTCTGTATTCTTTCGACACTCGTCCGTGTTCGATCTCTTTTGCTTCAATACACGTCCGTATTGATTTTAGACACTCGTCTGTGTTCTTTCGACACTCGTCCGTGTTCGATCTATTTTGCTTCAATACTAGTCTATATTAATTTTAGATACTCGTCTGTGTTCTTTCAACACTCATCCGTGTTGGATCTCTTTTGCTTCAATTCCCATCCGTATTGATTTTAGACACTCGCCTGTGTTCTTTCGACACTCATCTGTGTTCGATCTCTTTTGCTTCAATACTCGTCCGTTTTGATTTTAGACACTCGTCTTTGTTCTTTCGACACATGTCCGTGTTCGATCTCTTTTGCTTCAATACCCGTCCGTATTGATTTTAGACACTCGTCTGTGTTCTTTCGACACTCGTCCGTGTTCGATCTCTTTTGCTTCAATTCCCGTCCGCATTGATTTTAGACACTCGTCTGTACTCTTTTGACACTCGTCCGTGTTTGATCTCTTTTGCTTCAATACTCGTCCGTATTTATTTTAGACACTCGTCTTTGTTCTTTCGACACTCGTCCGTGTTCGATCTCTTTTGCTTCAATACCTGTCCGTATTGATTTTAGACACTTGTCCGTGTTCTTTCGACACTCGTCCGTGTTCGATCTCTTTTGCTTCAATATCCGTCCGAATTGATTTTAGACACTCGTCTTTGTTCTTTTAACACTCGTCTGTGTTAGATCTCTTTTGCTTCAATACCTATCCTTATTGATTTTAGACACTCGTCTGTATTCTTTCGACACTCGTCCGTGTTCGATCTCTTTTGCTTCAATACACGTCCGTATTGATTTTAGACACTCGTCTGTGTTCTTTCGACACTCGTCCGTGTTCGATCTATTTTGCTTCAATACTAGTCTATATTAATTTTAGATACTCGTCTGTGTTCTTTCAACACTCATCCGTGTTGGATCTCTTTTGCTTCAATACTCGTCCGTATTTATTTTAGACACTCGTCTTTGTTCTTTCGACACTCGTCCGTGTTCGATCTCTTTTGCTTCAATACCTGTCCGTATTGATTTTAGACACTCGTCTGTGTTCTTTCGACACTCGTCCGTGTTCGATCTCTTTTGCTTCAATATCCGTCCGAATTGATTTTAGACACTCGTCTTTGTTCTTTCGACACTCGTCCGTGTTCGATCTCTTTTGCTTCAATATCCGTCCATATTAATTTTAGATACTCGTCTGTGTTCTTCCGACACTCGTCCGTGTCCGATCTCTTTTGCTTCAATACTCGTCCGTATTGATTTTAGAAACTCGTCTAAGTTCGTTCGACACTCGTCCATGTTCGATCTCTGTAGCTTCAATACACGTCCGTATTGATTATAGACACTCGTCTGTGTTCTTTCGACATTCGTTTGTGTTTGATCCCTTTTGCTTCTATACCCGTCTGTATTGATTTTAGACACTCGTCTGTGTTATTTTGACACTCATCCGTGTTCGATCTCTTTTCCTTTAATACTCGTCCGTATTTAATTTAGACACTCGTCTTTGTTCTTTCGACACTCGTCCGTGTTCGATCTCTTTTCCTTTTATACATGTCCGTATTGATTTTAGAAACTTGTCTGTGTTCTTTCGAAACTCGTCCGTGTTCGATCTCTTTTGCTACAATATCCGTCCGTATTGATTTTAGACACTCTTCTTTGTTCTTTTGACACTCGTCTGTGTTCGATCTCTTTTGCTTCAATACCTGTCCTTATTGATTTTAGACACTCGTCTGTATTCTTTCGATCCTCGTCCGTGTTCGATCTCTTTTGCTTCAATACACGTCCGTATTGATTTTAGACACTCGTCTATGTTCTTTCGACACTCGTCAGTGTTCGATCTCTTTTGCTTCAATTCCCATCCGTATTGATTTTAGACACTCGCTTGTGTTCTTTCGACACTCATCTGTGTTCGATCTCTTTTGCTTCAATACTCGTCCGTTTTGATTTTAGACACTCGTCTTTGTTCTTTCGACACTCGTCCGTGTTCGATCTCTTTTGCTTCAATACCCGTCCGTATTGATTTTAGACACTCGTCTGTGTTCTTTCGACACTCGTCCGTGTTCGATCTCTTTTGCTTCAATTCCCGTCCGCATTGATTTTAGACACTCGTCTGTATTCTTTTGACACTCGTCCGTGTTTGATCTCTTTTGCTTCAATACTCGTCCGTATTTATTTTAGACACTCGTCTTTGTTCTTTCGACACTCGTCCGTGTTCGCTCTCTTTTGCTTCAATACCTGTCCGTATTGATTTTAGACACTCGTCTGTGTTCTTTCGACACTCATCCGTGTTCGATCTCTTTTGCTTCAATTCCCATCCGTATTGATTTTAGACACTCGCCTGTGTTCTTTCGACACTCATCTGTGTTCGATCTCTTTTGCTTCAATACTCGTCCGTTTTGATTTTAGACACTCGTCTTTGTTCTTTCGACACTCGTCCGTGTTCGATCTCTTTTGCTTCAATACCCGTCCGTATTGATTTTAGACACTCGTCTGTGTTCTTTCGACACTCGTCCGTGTTCGATCTCTCTTGCTTCAATACTCATCCGTATTGATTTTAGACACTCGTCTGTGTTCTTTCGACACTCGTCCGTGTTCGATCTCTTTTTCTTCAATACCCGTCCGTATTAATTTTAGACACTCGTCTATGTTCTCTTGACACTCGTCCGTGTTTGATCTCTTTTGCTTCAATATCCATCCGTATTGATTTTATACACTCGTCTGTATTCTTTCGACACTCGTCGATGTTCGATATCTTTTGCTTTAATACTAGTCCGTATTGATTTTAGACACTCGTCTTTGTTCTTTCAACACTCGTCCGTGTTCGATCTCTTTTGCTTCAATACCTGTCCGTATTGATTTTAGACACTCGTCTGTGTTCTTTCAACACTCGGCCATGTTCGATCTCTTTTGCTTCAATTCCCGTCCGTATTGATTTTAGACACTCGTCTGTGTTCTTTCGACACTCATCCGTGTTCAATCTCTTTTTCTTCAATACTCGTCCGTATTTATTTTAGACACTCGTCTTTGTTCTTTCGACACTCGTCCGTGTTCGATCTCTTTCCCTTCGATACCCGTCCGTATTGATTTTAGACACTCGTCTGTGTTCTTTCGAAACTCGTCCGTGTTCGATCTCTTTTGCTACAATATCCGTCCGTATTGATTTTAGACACTCGTCTTTGTTCTTTTAACACTCGTCTGTGTTCGATCTCTTTTGCTTCAATACCTATCCTTATTGATTTTAGACACTCGTCTGTATTCTTTCGACACTCGTCCGTGTTCGATCTCTTTTGCTTCAATACACGTCCGTATTGATTTTAGACACTCGTCTGTGTTCTTTCGACACTCGTCCGTGTTCGATCTATTTTGCTTCAATACTAGTCCGTTTTGATTTTAGACACTCGTCTTTGTTCTTTCGACACTCGTCCGTGTTCGATCTCTTTTGCTTCAATACCCGTCCGTATTGATTTTAGACACTCGTCTGTGTTCTTTCGACACTCGTCCGTGTTCGATCTCTCTTGCTTCAATACTCATCCGTATTGATTTTAGACACTCGTCTGTGTTCTTTCGACACTCGTCCGTGTTCGATCTCTTTTTCTTCAATACCCGTCCGTATTAATTTTAGACACTCGTCTATGTTCTCTTGACACTCGTCCGTGTTTGATCTCTTTTGCTTCAATATCCATCCGTATTGATTTTATACACTCGTCTGTATTCTTTCGACACTCGTCGATGTTCGATATCTTTTGCTTTAATACTAGTCCGTATTGATTTTAGACACTCGTCTTTGTTCTTTCAACACTCGTTAGTGTTCGATCTCTTTTGCTTCAATACATGTCCGTAATGATTTTAGACACTCGTCTGTGTTCTTTCAACACTCGACCATGTTCGATCTCTTTTGCTTCAATTCCCGTCCGTATTGTTGTTAGACACTCGTCTGTGTTCATTCGACACTCATTCGTGTTCGATCTCTTTTTCTTCAATACTCGTCTGTATTTATTTTAGACACTCGTCTTTGTTCTTTCGACACTCGTCCGTGTTCGATCTCTTTTGCTACAATATCCGTCCGTATTGATTTTAGACACTCGTCTCTGTTCTTTCGAAACTCGTCCGTGTTCGATCTCTTTTGCTACAATATCCGTCCGTATTGATTTTATACACTCGTCTTTGTTCTTTTGACACTCGTCTGTGTTCGATCTCTTTTGCTTCAATACCTGTCCTTATTGATTTTAGACACTCGTCTGTATTCTTTTGACACTCGTCCGTGTTCGATCTCTTTTGCTTCAATACACGTCCGTATTGATTTTAGACACTCGTCTGTGTTCTTTCGACACTCGTCCGTGTTCGATCTATTTTGCTTCAATACTAGTCTGTATTAATTTTAGACACTCGTCTGTGTTCTTTCAGCACTCATCCGTGTTCGATCTCTTTTGCTTCAATTCCCAGCCGTATTGATTTTAGACAATCGCCTATGTTCTTTCGACACTCATCCGTGTTCGATCTCTTTTGCTTCAATACTCGTCCATTTTGATTTTAGACACTCGTCTTTGTTCTTTCGACACTCGTCCGTGTTCGATCTCTTTTGCTTCAATACCCGTCCGTATTGATTTTAGACACTCGTCTGTGTTCTTTCGACACTCGTCCGTGTTCGACCTCTTTTGCTTCAATTCCCGTCCGCATTGATTTTAGACACACGTCTGTATTCTTTTGACACTCGTCCGTGTTCGATCTCTTTTGCTTCAATACTCGTCCGTATTGATTTTAGACACTCGTCTGTGTTCTTTCAACACTCGACCATGTTCGATCTCTTTTGCTTCAATTCCCGTCCGTATTGATGTTAGACACTCGCCTGTGTTCATTCGACACTCATTCGTGTTCGATCTCTTTTTCTTCAATACTCGTCTGTATTCATTTTAGACACTCGTCTTTGTTCTTTCGAAACTCGTCCGTGTTCGATCTCTTTTGCTACAATATCCGTCCGTATTGATTTTAGACACTCGTCTGTGTTCTTTCGAAACTCGTCCGTGTTCGATCTCTTTTGCTACAATATCCGTCCATATTGATTTTATACACTCGTCTTTGTTCTTTTGACACTCGTATGTGTTCGATCTCTTTTGCTTCAATACCTATCCTTATTGATTTTAGACACTCGTCTGTATTCTTTCGACACTCGTCCGTGTTCGATCTCTTTTGCTTCAATACACGTCCGTATTGATTATAGACACTCGTCTGTGTTCTTTCAACATTCGTCCGTGTTCGATCTATTTTGCTTCTATACCCGTCTGTATTAATTTTAGACACTCGTCTGTGTTCTTTTGACACTCGTCCGTGTTCGATCTCTCTTGCTTCAATACTCATCCGTATTGATTTTAGACACTCGTCTGTGTTCTTTTGACACTCGTCCGTGTTCGATCTCTTTTTCTTCAATACCCATCCGTATTAATTTTAGACACTCGTCTATGTTCTTTTGACACTAGTCAGTGTTTGATCTCTTTTGCTTCAATATCCATCCGTATTGATTTTAGACACTCGTCTGTATTCTTTCGACACTCGTCGGTGTTCGATATCTTTTGCTTTAATACTAGTCCGTATTGATTTTAGACACTCGTCTGTGTTCTTTCAACACTCGTCCGTGTTCGATCTCTTTTGCTTCAATACCTGTCCGTATTGATTTTAGACACTCGTCTGTGTTCATTCGACACTCATTCGTGTTCGATCTCTTTTGCTTCAATTCCCGTCCGTATTGTTGTTAGACACTCGTCTGTGTTCATTCGACACTCATTCGTGTTCGATCTCTTTTTCTTCAATACTCGTCTGTATTTATTTTAGACACTCGTCTTTGTTCTTTCGACACTCGTCCGTGTTCGATCTCTTTTGCTACAATATCCGTCCGTATTGATTTTAGACACTCGTCTCTGTTCTTTCGAAACTCGTCCGTGTTCGATCTCTTTTGCTACAATATCCGTCCGTATTGATTTTATACACTCGTCTTTGTTCTTTTGACACTCGTCTGTGTTCGATCTCTTTTGCTTCAATACCTGTCCTTATTGATTTTAGACACTCGTCTGTATTCTTTTGACACTCGTCCGTGTTCGATCTCTTTTGCTTCAATACACGTCCGTATTGATTTTAGACACTCGTCTGTGTTCTTTCGACACTCGTCCGTGTTCGATCTATTTTGCTTCAATACTAGTCTGTATTAATTTTAGACACTCGTCTGTGTTCTTTCAGCACTCATCCGTGTTCGATCTCTTTTGCTTCAATTCCCAGCCGTATTGATTTTAGACAATCGCCTATGTTCTTTCGACACTCATCCGTGTTCGATCTCTTTTGCTTCAATACTCGTCCATTTTGATTTTAGACACTCGTCTTTGTTCTTTCGACACTCGTCCGTGTTCGATCTCTTTTGCTTCAATACCCGTCCGTATTGATTTTAGACACTCGTCTGTGTTCTTTCGACACTCGTCCGTGTTCGACCTCTTTTGCTTCAATTCCCGTCCGCATTGATTTTAGACACACGTCTGTATTCTTTTGACACTCGTCCGTGTTCGATCTCTTTTGCTTCAATACTCGTCCGTATTGATTTTAGACACTCGTCTGTGTTCTTTCAACACTCGACCATGTTCGATCTCTTTTGCTTCAATTCCCGTCCGTATTGATGTTAGACACTCGCCTGTGTTCATTCGACACTCATTCGTGTTCGATCTCTTTTTCTTCAATACTCGTCTGTATTCATTTTAGACACTCGTCTTTGTTCTTTCGAAACTCGTCCGTGTTCGATCTCTTTTGCTACAATATCCGTCCGTATTGATTTTAGACACTCGTCTGTGTTCTTTCGAAACTCGTCCGTGTTCGATCTCTTTTGCTACAATATCCGTCCATATTGATTTTATACACTCGTCTTTGTTCTTTTGACACTCGTATGTGTTCGATCTCTTTTGCTTCAATACCTATCCTTATTGATTTTAGACACTCGTCTGTATTCTTTCGACACTCGTCCGTGTTCGATCTCTTTTGCTTCAATACACGTCCGTATTGATTATAGACACTCGTCTGTGTTCTTTCAACATTCGTCCGTGTTCGATCTATTTTGCTTCTATACCCGTCTGTATTAATTTTAGACACTCGTCTGTGTTCTTTTGACACTCGTCCGTGTTCGATCTCTCTTGCTTCAATACTCATCCGTATTGATTTTAGACACTCGTCTGTGTTCTTTTGACACTCGTCCGTGTTCGATCTCTTTTTCTTCAATACCCATCCGTATTAATTTTAGACACTCGTCTATGTTCTTTTGACACTAGTCAGTGTTTGATCTCTTTTGCTTCAATATCCATCCGTATTGATTTTAGACACTCGTCTGTATTCTTTCGACACTCGTCGGTGTTCGATATCTTTTGCTTTAATACTAGTCCGTATTGATTTTAGACACTCGTCTGTGTTCTTTCAACACTCGTCCGTGTTCGATCTCTTTTGCTTCAATACCTGTCCGTATTGATTTTAGACACTCGTCTGTGTTCATTCGACACTCATTCGTGTTCGATCTCTTTTTCTTCAATACTCGTCTGTATTTATTTTAGACACTCGTCTTTGTTCTTTCGACACTCGTCCGTGTTCGATCTCTTTTGCTACAATATCCGTCCGTATTGATTTTAGACACTCGTCTGTGTTCTTTCGAAACTCGTCCGTGTTCGATCTCTTTTGCTACAATATCCGTCCGTATTGATTTTATACACTCGTCTTTGTTCTTTTGACACTCGTCTGTGTTCGATCTCTTTTGCTTCAATACCTGTCCTTATTGATTTTAGACACTCGTCTGTATTCTTTCGACACTCGTCCGTGTTCGATCTCTTTTGCTTCAATACACGTCCGTATTGATTTTAGACACTCGTCTGTGTTCTTTCGACACTCGTCCGTGTTCGATCTATTTTGCTTCAATACTAGTCTGTATTAATTTTAGACACTCGTCTGTGTTCTTTCAGCACTCATCCGTGTTCGATCTCTTTTGCTTCAATTCCCATCCATATTGATTTTAGACACTCGCCTGTGTTCTTTCGACACTCATCCGTGTTCGATCTCTTTTGCTTCAATACCCATCCGTATTAATTTTAGACACTCGTCTATGTTCTTTTGACACTCGTCAGTGTTTGATCTCTTTTGCTTCAATATCCATCCGTATTAATTTTAGACACTCATCTATGTTCTTTTGACACTCGTCAGTGTTTGATCTCTTTTGCTTCAATATCCATCCGTATTGATTTTAGACACTCGTCTGTATTCTTTCGACACTCGTCGGAGTTCGATATCTTTTGCTTTAATACTAGTCCGTATTGATTTTAGACACTCGTCTGTGTTCTTTCCACACTCGTCCGTGTTCGATCTCTTTTGCTTCAATACCTGTCCGTATTGATTTTAGACACTCGTCTGTGTTCTTTCAACACTCGACCATGTTCGATCTCTTTTGCTTCAATTCCCGTCCGTATTGATGTTAGACACTCGTCTGTGTTCATTCGACACTCATTCGTGTTCGATCTCTTTTTCTTCAATACTCGTCTGTATTTATTTTAGACACTCGTCTTTGTTCTTTCGACACTCGTCCGTGTTCGATCTCTTTTGCTACACTATCCGTCCGTATTGATTTTAGACACTCGTCTGTGTTCTTTCGAAACTCGTCCGTGTTCGATCTCTTTTGCTACAATATCCGTCCGTATTGATTTTATACACTCGTCTTTGTTCTTTTGACACTCGTCTGTGTTCGATCTCTTTTGCTTCAATACATGTCCTTATTGATTTTAGACACTCGTCTGTATTCTTTCGACACTCGTCCGTGTTCGATCTCTTTTGCTTCAATACACGTCCGTATTGATTATAGACACTCGTCTGTGTTCTTTCGACATTCGTCCGTGTTCGATCTATTTTGCTTCTATACCCGTCTGTATTAATTTTAGACACTCGTCTGTGTTCTTTCGACACTCGTCCGTGTTCGATCTCTCTTGCTTCAATACTCATCCGTATTGATTTTAGACACTCGTCTGTGTTCTTTCGACACTCATCCGTGTTCGATCTCTTTTGCTTCAATACCCATCCGTATTAATTTTAGACACTCGTCTATGTTCTTTTGACACTCGTCAGTGTTTGATCTCTTTTGCTTCAATATCCATCCGTATTAATTTTAGACACTCATCTATGTTCTTTTGACACTCGTCAGTGTTTGATCTCTTTTGCTTCAATATCCATCCGTATTGATTTTAGACACTCGTCTGTATTCTTTCGACACTCGTCGGTGTTCGATATCTTTTGCTTTAATACTAGTCCGTATTGATTTTAGACACTCGTCTGTGTTCTTTCAACACTCGTCCGTGTTCGATCTCTTTTGCTTCAATACCTGTCCGTATTGATTTTAGACACTCGTCTGTGTTCTTTCAACACTCGACCATTTTCGATCTCTTTTGCTTCAATTCCCGTCCGTATTGATGTTAGACACTCGTCTGTGTTCATTCGACACTCATTCGTGTTCGATCTCTTTTTCTTCAATACTCGTCTGTATTTATTTTAGACACTCGTCTTTGTTCTTTCGACACTCGTCCGTGTTCGATCTCTTTTGCTACAATATCCGTCCGTATTGATTTTAGACACTCGTCTGTGTTCTTTCGAAACTCGTCCGTGTTCGATCTCTTTTGCTACAATATCCGTCCGTATTGATTTTATACACTCGTCTTTGTTCTTTTGACACTCGTCTGTGTTCGATCTCTTTTGCTTCAATACCTGTCCTTATTGATTTTAGACACTCGTCTGTATTCTTTCGACACTCGTCCGTGTTCGATCTCTTTTGCTTCAATACACGTCCGTATTGATTTTAGACACTCGTCTGTGTTCTTTCGACACTCGTCCGTGTTCGATCTATTTTGCTTCAATACTAGTCTGTATTAATTTTAGACACTCGTCTGTGTTCTTTCAGCACTCATCCGTGTTCGATCTCTTTTGCTTCAATTCCCATCCGTATTGATTTTAGACACTCGCCTGTGTTCTTTCGACACTCATCCGTGTTCGATCTCTTTTGCTTCAATACCCATCCGTATTAATTTTAGACACTCATCTATGTTCTTTTGAGACTCGTCAGTGTTTGATCTCTTTTGCTTCAATATCCATCCGTATTGATTTTAGACACTCGTCTGTATTCTTTCGACACTCGTCGGTGTTCGATATCTTTTGCTTTAATACTAGTCCGTATTGATTTTAGACACTCGTCTGTGTTCTTTCAACACTCGTCCGTGTTCGATCTCTTTTGATTCAATACCTGTCCGTATTGATTTTAGACACTCGTCTGTGTTCGATCTCTTTTGCTTCAATACCTGTCCTTATTGATTTTAGACACTCGTCTTTATTTTTTCGACACTCGTCCGTGTTCGATCTCTTTTGCTTCAATACACGTCCGTATTGATTTTAGACACTCGTCTGTGTTCTTTCGACACTCGTCCGTGTTCGATCTCTTTTTCTTCAATACCCATCCGTATTAATTTTAGACACTCGTCTATGTTCTTTTGACACTCGTCAGTGTTTGATCTCTTTTGCTTCAATATCCATCCGTATTGATTTTAGACACTCGTCTGTATTCTTTCGACACTCGTCGGTGTTCGATATCTTTTGCTTTAATACTAGTCCGTATTGATTTTAGACACTCGTCTGTGTTCTTTCAACACTCGTCCGTGTTCTATCTCTTTTGCTTCAATACCTGTCCGTATTGATTTTAGACACTCGTCTGTGTTCTTTCGACACTCGACCATGTTCGATCTCTTTTGCTTCAATTCCCGTCCGTATTGATGTTAGACACTCGTCTGTGTTCTTTCGACACTCATCCGTGTTCGATCTCTTTTTCTTCAATACTCGTCCGTATTTATTTTAGACACTCGTCTTTGTTCTTTCGACACTCGTCCGTGTTCGATCTCTTTTGCTACAATATCGGTCCGCATTGATTTTAGACACTCGTCTGTATTCTTTCGACACTCGTCCGTGTTCGATCTCTTTTGCTTCAATATCCGTCCGAATTGATTTTAGACACTCGTCTTTGTTCTTTCGACACTCGTCCGTGTTCGATCTCTTTTGCTTCAATATCCGTCTGTATTAATTTTAGACACTCGTCTGTGTTCTTTCGACACTCGTCCGTGTCCGATCTCTTTTGTTCAATACTCGTCCGTATTGATTTTAGAAACTCGTCTAAGTTCGTTCGACACTCGTCCATCTTCGATCTTTGTAGCTTCAATACACGTCCGTATTGATTATAGACACTCGTCTGTGTTCTTTCGACATTCGTCTGTGTTCGATCTCTTTTGCTTCTATACCCGTCTGTATTGATTTTAGACACTCGTCTGTGTTCTTTCGACACTCGTCCGTGTTCGATCTTTCTTGCTTCAATACTCCTCCGTATTGATTTTAGACACTCGTCTGTGTTCTTTCGACACTCGTCCGTGTTCGATCTCTTTTTCTTCAATACCCATCCGTATTAATTTTAGACACTCCTCTATGTTCTTTTGACACTCGTCAGTGTTTGATCTCTTTTGCTTCAATATCCATCCGTATTGATTTTAGACACTCGTGTGTATTCTTTCGACACTCGTCGGTGTTCGATATCTTTTGCTTTAATACTAGTCCGTATTGATTTTAGACACTCGTCTGTGTTCTTGCAACACTCGTCCGTGTTCTATCTCTTTTGCTTCAATACCTGTCCGTATTGATTTTAGACACTCGTCTGTGTTCTTTAAACACTCGACCATGTTCGATCTCTTTTGCTTCAATTCCCGTCCGTATTGATGTTAGACACTCGTCTGTGTTCATTCGACACTCATCCGTGTTCGATCTCTTTTTCTTCAATACTCGTCCGTATTTATTTTAGACACTCGTCTTTGTTCTTTCGACACTCGTCCGTGTTTGATCTCTTTTGCTACAATATCCGTCCGTATTGATTTTAGACACTCGTCTGTGTTCTTTCGAAACTCGTCCGTGTTCGATCTCTTTTGCTACAATATCCGTCCGTATTGATTTTATACACTCGTCTTTGTTCTTTTGACACTCGTCTGTGTTCGATCTCTTTTGCTTCAATACCTGTCCTTATTGATTTTAGACACTCGTCTGTATTCTTTCGACACTCGTCCGTGTTCGATCTCTTTTGCTTCAATACACGTCCGTATTGATTTTAGACACTCGTCTGTGTTCTTTCGACACTCGTCCGTGTTCGATCTATTTTGCTTCAATACTAGTCTGTATTAATTTTAGACACTCGTCTGTGTTCTTTCAGCACTCATCCGTGTTCGATCTCTTTTGCTTCAATTCCCATCCATATTGATTTTAGACACTCGCCTGTGTTCTTTCGACACTCATCCGTGTTCGATCTCTTTTGCTTCAATACCCATCCGTATTAATTTTAGACACTCGTCTATGTTCTTTTGACACTCGTCAGTGTTTGATCTCTTTTGCTTCAATATCCATCCGTATTAATTTTAGACACTCATCTATGTTCTTTTGACACTCGTCAGTGTTTGATCTCTTTTGCTTCAATATCCATCCGTATTGATTTTAGACACTCGTCTGTATTCTTTCGACACTCGTCGGAGTTCGATATCTTTTGCTTTAATACTAGTCCGTATTGATTTTAGACACTCGTCTGTGTTCTTTCCACACTCGTCCGTGTTCGATCTCTTTTGCTTCAATACCTGTCCGTATTGATTTTAGACACTCGTCTGTGTTCTTTCAACACTCGACCATGTTCGATCTCTTTTGCTTCAATTCCCGTCCGTATTGATGTTAGACACTCGTCTGTGTTCATTCGACACTCATTCGTGTTCGATCTCTTTTTCTTCAATACTCGTCTGTATTTATTTTAGACACTCGTCTTTGTTCTTTCGACACTCGTCCGTGTTCGATCTCTTTTGCTACACTATCCGTCCGTATTGATTTTAGACACTCGTCTGTGTTCTTTCGAAACTCGTCCGTGTTCGATCTCTTTTGCTACAATATCCGTCCGTATTGATTTTATACACTCGTCTTTGTTCTTTTGACACTCGTCTGTGTTCGATCTCTTTTGCTTCAATACATGTCCTTATTGATTTTAGACACTCGTCTGTATTCTTTCGACACTCGTCCGTGTTCGATCTCTTTTGCTTCAATACACGTCCGTATTGATTATAGACACTCGTCTGTGTTCTTTCGACATTCGTCCGTGTTCGATCTATTTTGCTTCTATACCCGTCTGTATTAATTTTAAACACTCGTCTGTGTTCTTTCGACACTCGTCCGTGTTCGATCTCTCTTGCTTCAATACTCATCCGTATTGATTTTAGACACTCGTCTGTGTTCTTTCGACACTCATCCGTGTTCGATCTCTTTTGCTTCAATACCCATCCGTATTAATTTTAGACACTCGTCTATGTTCTTTTGACACTCGTCAGTGTTTGATCTCTTTTGCTTCAATATCCATCCGTATTAATTTTAGACACTCATCTATGTTCTTTTGACACTCGTCAGTGTTTGATCTCTTTTGCTTCAATATCCATCCGTATTGATTTTAGACACTCGTCTGTATTCTTTCGACACTCGTCGGTGTTCGATATCTTTTGCTTTAATACTAGTCCGTATTGATTTTAGACACTCGTCTGTGTTCTTTCAACACTCGTCCGTGTTCGATCTCTTTTGCTTCAATACCTGTCCGTATTGATTTTAGACACTCGTCTGTGTTCTTTCAACACTCGACCATTTTCGATCTCTTTTGCTTCAATTCCCGTCCGTATTGATGTTAGACACTCGTCTGTGTTCATTCGACACTCATTCGTGTTCGATCTCTTTTTCTTCAATACTCGTCTGTATTTATTTTAGACACTCGTCTTTGTTCTTTCGACACTCGTCCGTGTTCGATCTCTTTTGCTACAATATCCGTCCGTATTGATTTTAGACACTCGTCTGTGTTCTTTCGAAACTCGTCCGTGTTCGATCTCTTTTGCTACAATATCCGTCCGTATTGATTTTATACACTCGTCTTTGTTCTTTTGACACTCGTCTGTGTTCGATCTCTTTTGCTTCAATACCTGTCCTTATTGATTTTAGACACTCGTCTGTGTTCTTTCGACACTCGTCCGTGTTCGATCTCTTTTGCTTCAATACACGTCCGTATTGATTTTAGACACTCGTCTGTGTTCTTTCGACACTCGTCCGTGTTCGATCTATTTTGCTTCAATACCCATCCGTATTAATTTTAGACACTCGTCCATGTTCTTTTGACACTCGTTAGTGTTTGATCTCTTTTGCTTCAATATCCATCCGTATTGATTTTAGACACTCGTCTGTATTCTTTCGACACTCGTCGGTGTTCGATATCTTTTGCTTTAATACTAGTCCGTATTGATTTTAGACACTCGTCTGTGTTCTTTCAACACTCGTCCGTGTTCGATCTCTTTTGATTCAATACCTGTCCGTATTGATTTTAGACACTCGTCTGTGTTCGATCTCTTTTGCTTCAATACCTGTCCTTATTGATTTTAGACACTCGTCTTTATTTTTTCGACACTCGTCCGTGTTCGATCTCTTTTGCTTCAATACACGTCCGTATTGATTTTAGACACTCGTCTGTGTTCTTTCGACACTCGTCCGTGTTCGATCTCTTTTTCTTCAATACCCATCCGTATTAATTTTAGACACTCGTCTATGTTCTTTTGACACTCGTCAGTGTTTGATCTCTTTTGCTTCAATATCCATCCGTATTGATTTTAGACACTCGTCTGTATTCTTTCGACACTCGTCGGTGTTCGATATCTTTTGCTTTAATACTAGTCCGTATTGATTTTAGACACTCGTCTGTGTTCTTTCAACACTCGTCCGTGTTCTATCTCTTTTGCTTCAATACCTGTCCGTATTGATTTTAGACACTCGTCTGTGTTCTTTCGACACTCGACCATGTTCGATCTCTTTTGCTTCAATTCCCGTCCGTATTGATGTTAGACACTCGTCTGTGTTCTTTCGACACTCATCCGTGTTCGATCTCTTTTTCTTCAATACTCGTCCGTATTTATTTTAGACACTCGTCTTTGTTCTTTCGACACTCGTCCGTGTTCGATCTCTTTTGCTACAATATCGGTCCGCATTGATTTTAGACACTCGTCTGTATTCTTTCGACACTCGTCCGTGTTCGATCTCTTTTGCTTCAATATCCGTCCGAATTGATTTTAGACACTCGTCTTTGTTCTTTCGACACTCGTCCGTGTTCGATCTCTTTTGCTTCAATATCCGTCTGTATTAATTTTAGACACTCGTCTGTGTTCTTTCGACACTCATCCGTGTCCGATCTCTTTTGTTCAATACTCGTCCGTATTGATTTTAGAAACTCGTCTAAGTTCGTTCGACACTCGTCCATCTTCGATCTTTGTAGCTTCAATACACGTCCGTATTGATTATAGACACTCGTCTGTGTTCTTTCGACATTCGTCTGTGTTCGATCTCTTTTGCTTCTATACCCGTCTGTATTGATTTTAGACACTCGTCTGTGTTCTTTCGACACTCGTCCGTGTTCGATCTTTCTTGGTTCAATACTCCTCCGTATTGATTTTAGACACTCGTCTGTGTTCTTTCGACACTCGTCCGTGTTCGATCTCTTTTTCTTCAATACCCATCCGTATTAATTTTAGACACTCCTCTATGTTCTTTTGACACTCGTCAGTGTTTGATCTCTTTTGCTTCAATATCCATCCGTATTGATTTTAGACACTCGTGTGTATTCTTTCGACACTCGTCGGTGTTCGATATCTTTTGCTTTAATACTAGTCCGTATTGATTTTAGACACTCGTCTGTGTTCTTTCAACACTCGTCCGTGTTCTATCTCTTTTGCTTCAATACCTGTCCGTATTGATTTTAGACACTCGTCTGTGTTCTTTAAACACTCGACCATGTTCGATCTCTTTTGCTTCAATTCCCGTCCGTATTGATGTTAGACACTCGTCTGTGTTCATTCGACACTCATCCGTGTTCGATCTCTTTTTCTTCAATACTCGTCCGTATTTATTTTAGACACTCGTCTTTGTTCTTTCGACACTCGTCCGTGTTTGATCTCTTTTGCTACAATATCCGTCCGTATTGATTTTAGACATTGTCTGTGTTCTTTCGAAACTCGTCCGTGTTCGATCTCTTTTGCGACAATATCCGTCCGTATTGATTTTATACACTCGTTTTGTTATTTTGACACTCGTCTGTGTTCGATCTCTTTTGCTTCAATACCTGTCCTTATTGATTTTAGACACTCG
The DNA here is from genome assembly GCA_022829125.1 of Lathyrus tuberosus. Classification (NCBI taxonomy): domain Eukaryota; kingdom Viridiplantae; phylum Streptophyta; class Magnoliopsida; order Fabales; family Fabaceae; genus Lathyrus; species Lathyrus tuberosus. The sequence goes on from JALAZF010000038.1 coordinate 14,550,038, forward strand.
TCTTTATTTTTTCGACACTCGTCCGTGTTCGATCTCTTTTGCTTCAATACACGTCCGTATTGATTTTAGACACTCGTCTGTGTTCTTTCGACACTCGTCCGTGTTCGATCTCTTTTTCTTCAATACCCATCCGTATTAATTTTAGACACTCGTCTATGTTCTTTTGACACTCGCCAGTGTTTGATCTCTTTTGCTTCAATATCCATCCGTATTGATTTTAGACACTCGTCTGTATTCTTTCGACACTCGTCGGTGTTCGATATCTTTTGCTTTAATACTAGTCCGTATTGATTTTAGACACTCGTCTGTGTTCTTTCAACACTCGTCCGTGTTCTATCTCTTTTGCTTCAATACCTGTCCGTATTGATTTTAGACACTCGTCTGTGTTCTTTCGACACTCGACCATGTTCGATCTCTTTTGCTTCAATTCCCGTCCGTATTGATTATAGACACTCGTCTGTGTTCTTTCGACACTCATCCGTGTTCGATCTCTTTTTCTTCAATACTCGTCCGTATTTATTTTAGACACTCGTCTTTGTTCTTTCGACACTCGTCCGTGTTCGATCTCTTTTGCTACAATATCGGTCCGCATTGATTTTAGACACTCGTCTGTATTCTTTCGACACTCGTCCGTGTTCGATCTCTTTTGCTTCAATATCCGTCCGAATTGATTTTAGACACTCGTCTTTGTTCTTTTGACACTCGTCCGTGTTCGATCTCTTTTGCTTCAATATCCGTCTGTATTAATTTTAGACACTCGTCTGTGTTCTTTCGACACTCGTCCGTGTCCGATCTCTTTTGTTCAATACTCGTCCGTATTGATTTTAGAAACTCGTCTAAGTTCGTTCGACACTCGTCCATCTTCGATCTTTGTAGCTTCAATACACGTCCGTATTGATTATAGACACTCGTCTGTGTTCTTTCGACATTCGTCTGTGTTCGATCTCTTTTGCTTCTATACCCGTCTGTATTGATTTTAGACACTCGTCTGTGTTCTTTCGACACTCGTCCGTGTTCGATCTTTCTTGCTTCAATACTCATCCGTATTGATTTTAGACACTCGTCTGTGTTCTTTCGACACTCGTCCGTGTTCGATCTCTTTTTCTTCAATACCCATCCGTATTAATTTTAGACACTCCTCTATGTTCTTTTGACACTCGTCAGTGTTTGATCTCTTTTGCTTCAATATCCATCCGTATTGATTTTAGACACTCGTGTGTATTCTTTCGACACTCGTCGGTGTTCGATATCTTTTGCTTTAATACTAGTCCGTATTGATTTTAGACACTCGTCTGTGTTCTTTCAACACTCGTCCGTGTTCTATCTCTTTTGCTTCAATACCTATCCGTATTGATTTTAGACACTCGTCTGTGTTCTTTCAACACTCGACCATGTTCGATCTCTTTTGCTTCAATTCCCGTCCGTATTGATGTTAGACACTCGTCTGTGTTCATTCGACACTCATCCGTGTTCGATCTCTTTTTCTTCAATACTCGTCCGTATTTATTTTAGACACTCGTCTTTGTTCTTTCGACACTCGTCCGTGTTCGATCTCTTTTGCTACAATATCCGTCCGTATTGATTTTAGACACTTGTCTGTGTTCTTTCGAAACTCGTCCGTGTTCGATCTCTTTTGCTACAATATCCGTCCGTATTGATTTTATACACTCGTCTTTGTTCTTTTGACACTCGTCTGTGTTCGATCTCTTTTGCTTCAATATCTGTCCTTATTGATTTTAGACACTCGTCTGTGTTCTTTCAACACTCGACCATGTTCGATCTCTTTTGCTTCAATTCCCGTCCGTATTGATGTTAGACACTCGTCTGTGTTCATTCGACACTCATCCGTGTTCGATCTCTTTTTCTTCAATACTCGTCCGTATTGATTTTAGACACTCGTCTTTGTTCTTTCGACACTCGTCCGTGTTCGATCTCTTTTGCTATAATATCCGTCCGTATTGATTTTAGACACTCGTCTTTGTTCTTTTGACACTCGTCTGTGTTCGATCTCTTTTGCTTCAATACATGTCCTTATTGATTTTAGACACTCGTCTGTATTCTTTCGACACTCGTCCGTGTTCGATCTCTTTTGCTTCAATACACGTCCGTATTGATTATAGACACTCGTCTGTGTTCTTTCGACATTCGTCCGTGTTCGATCTATTTTGCTTCTATACCCGTCTGTATTAATTTTAGACACTCGTCTGTGTTCTTTCGACACTCGTCCGTGTTCGATCTCTCTTGCTTCAATACTCATCCGTATTGATTTTAGACACTCGTCTGTGTTCTTTCGACACTCATCCGTGTTCGATCTCTTTTGCTTCAATACCCATCCGTATTAATTTTAGACACTCGTCTATGTTCTTTTGACACTCGTCAGTGTTTGATCTCTTTTGCTTCAATATCCATCCGTATTAATTTTAGACACTCATCTATGTTCTTTTGACACTCGTCAGTGTTTGATCTCTTTTGCTTCAATATCCATCCGTATTGATTTTAGACACTCGTCTGTATTCTTTCGACACTCGTCGGTGTTCGATATCTTTTGCTTTAATACTAGTCCGTATTGATTTTAGACACTCGTCTGTGTTCTTTCAACACTCGTCCGTGTTCGATCTCTTTTGCTTCAATACCTGTCCGTATTGATTTTAGACACTCGTCTGTGTTCTTTCAACACTCGACCATTTTCGATCTCTTTTGCTTCAATTCCCGTCCGTATTGATGTTAGACACTCGTCTGTGTTCATTCGACACTCATTCGTGTTCGATCTCTTTTTCTTCAATACTCGTCTGTATTTATTTTAGACACTCGTCTTTGTTCTTTCGACACTCGTCCGTGTTCGATCTCTTTTGCTACAATATCCGTCCGTATTGATTTTAGACACTCGTCTGTGTTCTTTCGAAACTCGTCCGTGTTCGATCTCTTTTGCTACAATATCCGTCCGTATTGATTTTATACACTCGTCTTTGTTCTTTTGACACTCGTCTGTGTTCGATCTCTTTTGCTTCAATACCTGTCCTTATTGATTTTAGACACTCGTCTGTATTCTTTCGACACTCGTCCGTGTTCGATCTCTTTTGCTTCAATACACGTCCGTATTGATTTTAGACACTCGTCTGTGTTCTTTCGACACTCGTCCGTGTTCGATCTATTTTGCTTCAATACTAGTCTGTATTAATTTTAGACACTCGTCTGTGTTCTTTCAGCACTCATCCGTGTTCGATCTCTTTTGCTTCAATTCCCATCCGTATTGATTTTAGACACTCGCCTGTGTTCTTTCGACACTCATCCGTGTTCGATCTCTTTTGCTTCAATACCCATCCGTATTAATTTTAGACACTCATCTATGTTCTTTTGACACTCGTCAGTGTTTGATCTCTTTTGCTTCAATATCCATCCGTATTGATTTTAGACACTCGTCTGTATTCTTTCGACACTCGTCGGTGTTCGATATCTTTTGCTTTAATACTAGTCCGTATTGATTTTAGACACTCGTCTGTGTTCTTTCAACACTCGTCCGTGTTCGATCTCTTTTGCTTCAATACCTGTCCGTATTGATTTTAGACACTCGTCTGTGTTCGATCTCTTTTGCTTCAATACCTGTCCTTATTGATTTTAGACACTCGTCTTTATTTTTTCGACACTCGTCCGTGTTCGATCTCTTTTGCTTCAATACACGTCCGTATTGATTTTAGACACTCGTCTGTGTTCTTTTGACACTCGTCAGTGTTTGATCTCTTTTGCTTCAATATCCATCCGTATTGATTTTAGACACTCGTCTGTATTCTTTCGACACTCGTCGGTGTTCGATATCTTTTGCTTTAATACTAGTCCGTATTGATTTTAGACACTCGTCTGTGTTCTTTCAACACTCGTCCGTGTTCTATCTCTTTTGCTTCAATACCTGTCTGTATTGATTTTAGACACTCGTCTGTGTTCTTTCGACACTCGACCATGTTCGATCTCTTTTGCTTCAATTCCCGTCCGTATTGATGTTAGACACTCGTCTGTGTTCTTTTGACACTCGTCCGTGTTCGATCTCTCTTGCTTCAATACTCATCCGTATTGATTTTAGACACTCGTCTGTGTTCTTTCGACACTCGTCCGTGTTCGATCTCTTTTTCTTCAATACCCATCCGTATTAATTTTAGACACTCGTCTATGTTCTTTTGACACTCGTCAGTGTTTGATCTCTTTTGCTTCAATATCCATCCGTATTGATTTTAGACACTCGTCTGTATTCTTTCGACACTCGTCGGTGTTCGATATCTTTTGCTTTAATACTAGTCCGTATTGATTTTAGACACTCGTCTGTGTTCTTTCAACACTCGTCCGTGTTCTATCTCTTTTGCTTCAATACCTGTCCGTATTGATTTTAGACACTCGTCTGTGTTCTTTCGACACTCGACCATGTTCGATCTCTTTTGCTTCAATTCCCGTCCGTATTGATGTTAGACACTCGTCTGTGTTCTTTCGACACTCATCCGTGTTCGATCTCTTTTTCTTCAATACTCGTCCGTATTTATTTTAGACACTCGTCTTTGTTCTTTCGACACTCGTCCGTGTTCGATCTCTTTTGCTACAATATCGGTCCGCATTGATTTTAGACACTCGTCTGTATTCTTTCGACACTCGTCCGTGTTCGATCTCTTTTGCTTCAATATCCGTCCGAATTGATTTTAGACACTCGTCTTTGTTCTTTCGACACTCGTCCGTGTTCGATCTCTTTTGCTTCAATATCCGTCTGTATTAATTTTAGACACTCGTCTGTGTTCTTTCGACACTCGTCCGTGTCCGATCTCTTTTGTTCAATACTCGTCCGTATTGATTTTAGAAACTCGTCTAAGTTCGTTCGACACTCGTCCATCTTCGATCTTTGTAGCTTCAATACACGTCCGTATTGATTATAGACACTCGTCTGTGTTCTTTCGACATTCGTCTGTGTTCGATCTCTTTTGCTTCTATACCCGTCTGTATTGATTTTAGACACTCGTCTGTGTTCTTTCGACACTCGTCCGTGTTCGATCTTTCTTGCTTCAATACTCATCCGTATTGATTTTAGACACTCGTCTGTGTTCTTTCGACACTCGTCCGTGTTCGATCTCTTTTTCTTCAATACCCATCCGTATTAATTTTAGACACTCCTCTATGTTCTTTTGACACTCGTCAGTGTTTGATCTCTTTTGCTTCAATATCCATCCGTATTGATTTTAGACACTCGTGTGTATTCTTTCGACACTCGTCGGTGTTCGATATCTTTTGCTTTAATACTAGTCCGTATTGATTTTAGACACTCGTCTGTGTTCTTTCAACACTCGTCCGTGTTCTATCTCTTTTGCTTCAATACCTGTCCGTATTGATTTTAGACACTCGTCTGTGTTCTTTAAACACTCGACCATGTTCGATCTCTTTTGCTTCAATTCCCGTCCGTATTGATGTTAGACACTCGTCTGTGTTCATTCGACACTCATCCGTGTTCGATCTCTTTTTCTTCAATACTTGTCCGTATTTATTTTAGACACTCGTCTTTGTTCTTTCGACACTCGTCCGTGTTCGATCTCTTTTGCTACAATATCCGTCCGTATTGATTTTAGACATTGTCTGTGTTCTTTCGAAACTCGTCCGTGTTCGATCTCTTTTGCGACAATATCCGTCCGTATTGATTTTATACACTCGTTTTGTTATTTTGACACTCGTCTGTGTTCGATCTCTTTTGCTTCAATACCTGTCCTTATTGATTTTAGACACTCGTCTTTATTTTTTCGACACTCGTCCGTGTTCGATCTCTTTTGCTTCAATACACGTCCGTATTGATTTTAGACACTCGTCTGTGTTCTTTCGACACTCGTCCGTGTTCGATCTCTTTTTCTTCAATACCCATCCGTATTAATTTTAGACACTCGTCTATGTTCTTTTGACACTCGCCAGTGTTTGATCTCTTTTGCTTCAATATCCATCCGTATTGATTTTAGACACTCGTCTGTATTCTTTCGACACTCGTCGGTGTTCGATATCTTTTGCTTTAATACTAGTCCGTATTGATTTTAGACACTCGTCTGTGTTCTTTCAACACTCGTCCGTGTTCTATCTCTTTTGCTTCAATACCTGTCCGTATTGATTTTAGACACTCGTCTGTGTTCTTTCGACACTCGACCATGTTCGATCTCTTTTGCTTCAATTCCCGTCCGTATTGATTATAGACACTCATCTGTGTTCTTTCGACACTCATCCGTGTTCGATCTCTTTTTCTTCAATACTCGTCCGTATTTATTTTAGACACTCGTCTTTGTTCTTTCGACACTCGTCCGTGTTCGATCTCTTTTGCTACAATATCGGTCCGCATTGATTTTAGACACTCGTCTGTATTCTTTCGACACTCGTCCGTGTTCGATCTCTTTTGCTTCAATATCCGTCCGAATTGATTTTAGACACTCGTCTTTGTTCTTTTGACACTCGTCCGTGTTCGATCTCTTTTGCTTCAATATCCGTCTGTATTAATTTTAGACACTCGTCTGTGTTCTTTCGACACTCGTCCGTGTCCGATCTCTTTTGTTCAATACTCGTCCGTATTGATTTTAGAAACTCGTCTAAGTTCGTTCGACACTCGTCCATCTTCGATCTTTGTAGCTTCAATACACGTCCGTATTGATTATAGACACTCGTCTGTGTTCTTTCGACATTCGTCTGTGTTCGATCTCTTTTGCTTCTATACCCGTCTGTATTGATTTTAGACACTCGTCTGTGTTCTTTCGACACTCGTCCGTGTTCGATCTTTCTTGCTTCAATACTCATCCGTATTGATTTTAGACACTCGTCTGTGTTCTTTCGACACTCGTCCGTGTTCGATCTCTTTTTCTTCAATACCCATCCGTATTAATTTTAGACACTCCTCTATGTTCTTTTGACACTCGTCAGTGTTTGATCTCTTTTGCTTCAATATCCATCCGTATTGATTTTAGACACTCGTGTGTATTCTTTCGACACTCGTCGGTGTTCGATATCTTTTGCTTTAATACTAGTCCGTATTGATTTTAGACACTCGTCTGTGTTCTTTCAACACTCGTCCGTGTTCTATCTCTTTTGCTTCAATACCTGTCCGTATTGATTTTAGACACTCGTCTGTGTTCTTTCGACACTCGACCATGTTCGATCTCTTTTGCTTCAATTCCCGTCCGTATTGATTATAGACACTCATCTGTGTTCTTTCGACACTCATCCGTGTTCGATCTCTTTTTCTTCAATACTCGTCCGTATTTATTTTAGACACTCGTCTTTGTTCTTTCGACACTCGTCCGTGTTCGATCTCTTTTGCTACAATATCGGTCCGCATTGATTTTAGACACTCGTCTGTATTCTTTCGACACTCGTCCGTGTTCGATCTCTTTTGCTTCAATACACGTCCGTATTGATTTTAGACACTCGTCTGTGTTCTTTCGACACTCGTCCGTGTTCGATCTCTTTTTCTTCAATACCCATCCGTATTAATTTTAGACACTCGTCTATGTTCTTTTGACACTCGCCAGTGTTTGATCTCTTTTGCTTCAATATCCATCCGTATTGATTTTAGACACTCGTCTGTATTCTTTCGACACTCGTCGGTGTTCGATATCTTTTGCTTTAATACTAGTCCGTATTGATTTTAGACACTCGTCTGTGTTCTTTCAACACTCGTCCGTGTTCTATCTCTTTTGCTTCAATACCTGTCCGTATTGATTTTAGACACTCGTCTGTGTTCTTTCGACACTCGACCATGTTCGATCTCTTTTGCTTCAATTCCCGTCCGTATTGATTATAGACACTCATCTGTGTTCTTTCGACACTCATCCGTGTTCGATCTCTTTTTCTTCAATACTCGTCCGTATTTATTTTAGACACTCGTCTTTGTTCTTTCGACACTCGTCCGTGTTCGATCTCTTTTGCTACAATATCGGTCCGCATTGATTTTAGACACTCGTCTGTATTCTTTCGACACTCGTCCGTGTTCGATCTCTTTTGCTTCAATATCCGTCCGAATTGATTTTAGACACTCGTCTTTGTTCTTTTGACACTCGTCCGTGTTCGATCTCTTTTGCTTCAATATCCGTCTGTATTAATTTTAGACACTCGTCTGTGTTCTTTCGACACTCGTCCGTGTCCGATCTCTTTTGTTCAATACTCGTCCGTATTGATTTTAGAAACTCGTCTAAGTTCGTTCGACACTCGTCCATCTTCGATCTTTGTAGCTTCAATACACGTCCGTATTGATTATAGACACTCGTCTGTGTTCTTTCGACATTCGTCTGTGTTCGATCTCTTTTGCTTCTATACCCGTCTGTATTGATTTTAGACACTCGTCTGTGTTCTTTCGACACTCGTCCGTGTTCGATCTTGCTTGCTTCAATACTCATCCGTATTGATTTTAGACACTCGTCTGTGTTCTTTCGACACTCGTCCGTGTTCGATCTCTTTTTCTTCAATACCCATCCGTATTAATTTTAGACACTCCTCTATGTTCTTTTGACACTCGTCAGTGTTTGATCTCTTTTGCTTCAATATCCATCCGTATTGATTTTAGACACTCGTGTGTATTCTTTCGACACTCGTCGGTGTTCGATATCTTTTGCTTTAATACTAGTCCGTATTGATTTTAGACACTCGTCTGTGTTCTTTCAACACTCGTCCGTGTTCTATCTCTTTTCCTTCAATACCTGTCCGTATTGATTTTAGACACTCGTCTGTGTTCTTTCAACACTCGACCATGTTCGATCTCTTTTGCTTCAATTGTCGTCCGTATTGATGTTAGACACTCGTCTGTGTTCATTCGACACTCATCCGTGTTCGATCTCTTTTTCTTCAATACTCGTCCGTATTTATTTTAGACACTCGTCTTTGTTCTTTCGACACTCGTCCGTGTTCGATCTCTTTTGCTACAATATCCGTCCGTATTGATTTTAGACACTTGTCTGTGTCCTTTCGAAACTCGTCCGTGTTCGATCTCTTTTGCTACAATATCCGTCCGTATTGATTTTATACACTCGTCTTTGTTCTTTTGACACTCGTCTGTGTTCGATCTCTTTTGCTTCAATATCTGTCCTTATTGATTTTAGACACTCGTCTGTGTTCTTTCAACACTTGACCATGTTCGATCTCTTTTGCTTCAATTCCCGTCCGTATTGATGTTAGACACTCGTCTGTGTTCATTCGACACTCATCCGTGTTCGATCTCTTTTTCTTCAATACTCGTCCGTATTTATTTTAGACACTCTTCTTTGTTCTTTCGACACTCGTCCGTGTTCGATCTCTTTTGCTATAATATCCGTCCGTATTGATTTTAGACACTCGTCTGTGTTCTTTCGAAACTCGTCCGTGTTCGATCTCTTTTGCTACAATATCCGTCCGTATTGATTTTATACACTCGTCTTTGTTCTTTTGACACTCGTCTGTGTTCGATCTCTTTTGCTTCAATACCTGTCCTTATTGATTTTAGACACTCGTCTGTGTTCTTTCAACACTCGACCATGTTCGATCTCTTTTGCTTCAATTCCCGTCCGTATTGATGTTAGACACTCGTCTGTGTTCATTCGACACTCATCCGTGTTCGATCTCTTTTTCTTCAATACTCGTCCGTATTTATTTTAGACACTCGTCTTTGTTCTTTCGACACTCGTCCGTGTTCGATCTCTTTTGCTACAATATCCGTCCGTATTGATTTTAGACACTCGTCTGTGTTCTTTCGAAACTCGTCCGTGTTCGATCTCTTTTGCTACAATATCCGTCCGTATTGATTTTATACACTCGTCTTTGTTCTTTTGACACTCGTCTGTGTTCGATCTCTTTTGCTTCAATACCTGTCCTTATTGATTTTAGACACTCGTCTTTATTTTTTCGACACTCGTCCGTGTTCGATCTCTTTTGCTTCAATACACGTCCGTATTGATTTTAGACACTCGTCTGTGTTCTTTCGACAGTCGTCCGTGTTCGATCTCTTTTTCTTCAATACCCATCCGTATTAATTTTAGACACTCGTCTATGTTCTTTTGACACTCGTCAGTGTTTGATCTCTTTTGCTTCAATATCCATCCGTATTGATTTTAGACACTCGTCTGTATTCTTTCGACACTCGTCGGTGTTCGATATCTTTTGCTTTAATACTAGTCCGTATTGATTTTAGACACTCGTCTGTGTTCTTTCAACACTCGTCCGTGTTCGATCTCTTTTGCTTCAATACCTGTCCGTATTGATTTTAGACACTCGTCTGTGTTCTTTCAACACTCGACCATGTTCGATCTCTTTTGCTTCAATTCCCGTCCGTATTGATGTTAGACACTCGTCTGTGTTCTTTCGACACTCATCCGTGTTCGATCTCTTTTTCTTCAATACTCGTCCGTATTTATTTTAGACACTCGTCTTTGTTCTTTCGACACTCGTCCGTGTTCGATCTCTTTTGCTACAATATCCGTCCGTATTGATTTTAGACACTCATCTGTGTTCTTTCGAAACTCGTCCGTGTTCGATCTCTTTTGTTACAATATCCGTCCGTATTGATTTTATACACTCGTCTTTGTTCTTTTGACACTCGTCTGCGTTCGATCTCTTTTGCTTCAATACCCGTCCTTATTGATTTTAGACACTCGTCTGTATTCTTTCGACACTCGTCCGTGTTCGATCTCTTTTGCTTCAATACACGTCCGTATTGATTTTAGACACTCGTCTGTGTTCTTTCGACACTCGTCCGTGTTCGATCTATTTTTCTTTAATACTAGTCTGTATAAATTTTAGACACTCGTCTGTGTTCTTTCAGCACTCATCCGTGTTCGATCTCTTTTGCTTCAATTCCCATCCGTATTGATTTTAGACACTCGCCTGTGTTCTTTCGACACTCATCCGTGTTCGATCTCTTTTGCTTCAATACTCGTCCGTTTTGATTTTAGACACTCGTCTTTGTTCTTTCGACACTCGTCCGTGTTGGATCTCTTTTGCTACAATATCCGTCCGTATTGATTTTAGACACTCGTCTGTGTTCTTTCGAAACTCGTCCGTGTTCGATCTCTTTTGCTACAATATCCATCCGTATTGATTTTATACACTCGTCTTTGTTCTTTTGACACTCGTCTGTGTTCGATCTCTTTTGCTTCAATACCTGTCCTTATTGATTTTAGACACTCGTCTGTATTCTTTCGACACTCGTCCGTGTTCGATCTCTTTTGCTTCAATACACGTCCGTATTGATTATAGACACTCGTCTGTGTTCTTTCGACATTCGTCCGTGTTCGATCTATTTTGCTTCTATACCCGTCTGTATTAATTTTAGACACTCGCCTGTGTTCTTTCGACACTCGTCCGTGTTCGATCTCTTTTGCTTCAATTCCCGTCCGTATTGATGTTAGACACTCGTCTGTGTTCATTCGACACTCATCCGTGTTCGATCTCTTTTTCTTCAATACTCGCCCGTATTTATTTTACACACTCGTCTTTGTTCTTTCGACACTCGTCCGTGTTCGATCTCTTTTGCTATAATATCCGTCCGTATTGATTTTAGACACTCGTCTGTGTTCTTTCGAAACTCGTCCGTGTTCGATCTCTTTTGCTACAATATCCGTCCGTATTGATTTTATACACTCGTCTTTGTTCTTTTGACACTCGTCTGTGTTCGATCTCTTTTGCTTCAATACCTGTCCTTATTGATTTTAGACACTCGTCTGTGTTCTTTCAACACTCGACCATGTTCGATCTCTTTTGCTTCAATTCCCGTCCGTATTGATGTTAGACACTCGTCTGTGTTCATTCGACACTCATCCGTGTTCGATCTCTTTTTCTTCAATACTCGTCCGTATTTATTTTAGACACTCGTCTTTGTTCTTTCGACACTCGTCCGTGTTCGATCTATTTTGCTACAATATCCGTCCGTATTGATTTTAGACACTCGTCTGTGTTCTTTCGAAACTCGTCCGTGTTCGATCTCTTTTGCTACAATATCCGTCCGTATTGATTTTATACACTCGTCTTTGTTCTTTTGACACTCGTCTGTGTTCGATCTCTTTTGCTTCAATACCTGTCCTTATTGATTTTAGACACTCGTCTTTATTTTTTCGACACTCGTCCGTGTTCGATCTCTTTTGCTTCAATACCTGTCCGTATTGATTTTAGACACTCGTCTGTGTTCTTTCGACACTCGACCATGTTCGATCTCTTTTGCTTCAATTCCCGTCCGTATTGATTATAGACACTCATCTGTGTTCTTTCGACACTCATCCGTGTTCGATCTCTTTTTCTTCAATACTCGTCCGTATTTATTTTAGACACTCGTCTTTGTTCTTTCGACACTCGTCCGTGTTCGATCTCTTTTGCTACAATATCGGTCCGCATTGATTTTAGACACTCGTCTGTATTCTTTCGACACTCGTCCGTGTTCGATCTCTTTTGCTTCAATATCCGTCCGAATTGATTTTAGACACTCGTCTTTGTTCTTTTGACACTCGTCCGTGTTCGATCTCTTTTGCTTCAATATCCGTCTGTATTAATTTTAGACACTCGTCTGTGTTCTTTCGACACTCGTCCGTGTCCGATCTCTTTTGTTCAATACTCGTCCGTATTGATTTTAGAAACTCGTCTAAGTTCGTTCGACACTCGTCCATCTTCGATCTTTGTAGCTTCAATACACGTCCGTATTGATTATAGACACTCGTCTGTGTTCTTTCAACATTCGTCTGTGTTCGATCTCTTTTGCTTCTATACCCGTCTGTATTGATTTTAGACACTCGTCTGTGTTCTTTCGACACTCGTCCGTGTTCGATCTTTCTTGCTTCAATACTCATCCGTATTGATTTTAGACACTCGTCTGTGTTCTTTCGACACTCGTCCGTGTTCGATCTCTTTTTCTTCAATACCCATCCGTATTAATTTTAGACACTCCTCTATGTTCTTTTGACACTCGTCAGTGTTTGATCTCTTTTGCTTCAATATCCATCCGTATTGATTTTAGACACTCGTGTGTATTCTTTCGACACTCGTCGGTGTTCGATATCTTTTGCTTTAATACTAGTCCGTATTGATTTTAGACACTCGTCTGTGTTCTTTCAACACTCGTCCGTGTTCTATCTCTTTTGCTTCAATACCTGTCCGTATTGATTTTAGACACTCGTCTGTGTTCTTTCGACACTCGACCATGTTCGATCTCTTTTGCTTCAATTCCCGTCCGTATTGATTATAGACACTCATCTGTGTTCTTTCGACACTCATCCGTGTTCGATCTCTTTTTCTTCAATACTCGTCCGTATTTATTTTAGACACTCGTCTTTGTTCTTTCGACACTCGTCCGTGTTCGATCTCTTTTGCTACAATATCGGTCCGCATTGATTTTAGACACTCGTCTGTATTCTTTCGACACTCGTCCGTGTTCGATCTCTTTTGCTTCAATACACGTCCGTATTGATTTTAGACACTCGTCTGTGTTCTTTCGACACTCGTCCGTGTTCGATCTCTTTTTCTTCAATACCCATCCGTATTAATTTTAGACACTCGTCTATGTTCTTTTGACACTCGCCAGTGTTTGATCTCTTTTGCTTCAATATCCATCCGTATTGATTTTAGACACTCGTCTGTATTCTTTCGACACTCGTCGGTGTTCGATATCTTTTGCTTTAATACTAGTCCGTATTGATTTTAGACACTCGTCTGTGTTCTTTCAACACTCGTCCGTGTTCTATCTCTTTTGCTTCAATACCTGTCCGTATTGATTTTAGACACTCGTCTGTGTTCTTTCGACACTCGACCATGTTCGATCTCTTTTGCTTCAATTCCCGTCCGTATTGATTATAGACACTCATCTGTGTTCTTTCGACACTCATCCGTGTTCGATCTCTTTTTCTTCAATACTCGTCCGTATTTATTTTAGACACTCGTCTTTGTTCTTTCGACACTCGTCCGTGTTCGATCTCTTTTGCTACAATATCGGTCCGCATTGATTTTAGACACTCGTCTGTATTCTTTCGACACTCGTCCGTGTTCGATCTCTTTTGCTTCAATATCCGTCCGAATTGATTTTAGACACTCGTCTTTGTTCTTTTGACACTCGTCCGTGTTCGATCTCTTTTGCTTCAATATCCGTCTGTATTAATTTTAGACACTCGTCTGTGTTCTTTCGACACTCGTCCGTGTCCGATCTCTTTTGTTCAATACTCGTCCGTATTGATTTTAGAAACTCGTCTAAGTTCGTTCGACACTCGTCCATCTTCGATCTTTGTAGCTTCAATACACGTCCGTATTGATTATAGACACTCGTCTGTGTTCTTTCGACATTCGTCTGTGTTCGATCTCTTTTGCTTCTATACCCGTCTGTATTGATTTTAGACACTCGTCTGTGTTCTTTCGACACTCGTCCGTGTTCGATCTTGCTTGCTTCAATACTCATCCGTATTGATTTTAGACACTCGTCTGTGTTCTTTCGACACTCGTCCGTGTTCGATCTCTTTTTCTTCAATACCCATCCGTATTAATTTTAGACACTCCTCTATGTTCTTTTGACACTCGTCAGTGTTTGATCTCTTTTGCTTCAATATCCATCCGTATTGATTTTAGACACTCGTGTGTATTCTTTCGACACTCGTCGGTGTTCGATATCTTTTGCTTTAATACTAGTCCGTATTGATTTTAGACACTCGTCTGTGTTCTTTCAACACTCGTCCGTGTTCTATCTCTTTTCCTTCAATACCTGTCCGTATTGATTTTAGACACTCGTCTGTGTTCTTTCAACACTCGACCATGTTCGATCTCTTTTGCTTCAATTGTCGTCCGTATTGATGTTAGACACTCGTCTGTGTTCATTCGACACTCATCCGTGTTCGATCTCTTTTTCTTCAATACTCGTCCGTATTTATTTTAGACACTCGTCTTTGTTCTTTCGACACTCGTCCGTGTTCGATCTCTTTTGCTACAATATCCGTCCGTATTGATTTTAGACACTTGTCTGTGTTCTTTCGAAACTCGTCCGTGTTCGATCTCTTTTGCTACAATATCCGTCCGTATTGATTTTATACACTCGTCTTTGTTCTTTTGACACTCGTCTGTGTTCGATCTCTTTTGCTTCAATATCTGTCCTTATTGATTTTAGACACTCGTCTGTGTTCTTTCAACACTTGACCATGTTCGATCTCTTTTGCTTCAATTCCCGTCCGTATTGATGTTAGACACTCGTCTGTGTTCATTCGACACTCATCCGTGTTCGATCTCTTTTTCTTCAATACTCGTCCGTATTTATTTTAGACACTCTTCTTTGTTCTTTCGACACTCGTCCGTGTTCGATCTCTTTTGCTATAATATCCGTCCGTATTGATTTTAGACACTCGTCTGTGTTCTTTCGAAACTCGTCCGTGTTCGATCTCTTTTGCTACAATATCCGTCCGTATTGATTTTATACACTCGTCTTTGTTCTTTTGACACTCGTCTGTGTTCGATCTCTTTTGCTTCAATACCTGTCCTTATTGATTTTAGACACTCGTCTGTGTTCTTTCAACACTCGACCATGTTCGATCTCTTTTGCTTCAATTCCCGTCCGTATTGATGTTAGACACTCGTCTGTGTTCATTCGACACTCATCCGTGTTCGATCTCTTTTTCTTCAATACTCGTCCGTATTTATTTTAGACACTCGTCTTTGTTCTTTCGACACTCGTCCGTGTTCGATCTCTTTTGCTACAATATCCGTCCGTATTGATTTTAGACACTCGTCTGTGTTCTTTCGAAACTCGTCCGTGTTCGATCTCTTTTGCTACAATATCCGTCCGTATTGATTTTATACACTCGTCTTTGTTCTTTTGACACTCGTCTGTGTTCGATCTCTTTTGCTTCAATACCTGTCCTTATTGATTTTAGACACTCGTCTTTATTTTTTCGACACTCGTCCGTGTTCGATCTCTTTTGCTTCAATACACGTCCGTATTGATTTTAGACACTCGTCTGTGTTCTTTCGACAGTCGTCCGTGTTCGATCTCTTTTTCTTCAATACCCATCCGTATTAATTTTAGACACTCGTCTATGTTCTTTTGACACTCGTCAGTGTTTGATCTCTTTTGCTTCAATATCCATCCGTATTGATTTTAGACACTCGTCTGTATTCTTTCGACACTCGTCGGTGTTCGATATCTTTTGCTTTAATACTAGTCCGTATTGATTTTAGACACTCGTCTGTGTTCTTTCAACACTCGTCCGTGTTCGATCTCTTTTGCTTCAATACCTGTCCGTATTGATTTTAGACACTCGTCTGTGTTCTTTCAACACTCGACCATGTTCGATCTCTTTTGCTTCAATTCCCGTCCGTATTGATGTTAGACACTCGTCTGTGTTCTTTCGACACTCATCCGTGTTCGATCTCTTTTTCTTCAATACTCGTCCGTATTTATTTTAGACACTCGTCTTTGTTCTTTCGACACTCGTCCGTGTTCGATCTCTTTTGCTACAATATCCGTCCGTATTGATTTTAGACACTCATCTGTGTTCTTTCGAAACTCGTCCGTGTTCGATCTCTTTTGTTACAATATCCGTCCGTATTGATTTTATACACTCGTCTTTGTTCTTTTGACACTCGTCTGCGTTCGATCTCTTTTGCTTCAATACCCGTCCTTATTGATTTTAGACACTCGTCTGTATTCTTTCGACACTCGTCCGTGTTCGATCTCTTTTGCTTCAATACACGTCCGTATTGATTTTAGACACTCGTCTGTGTTCTTTCGACACTCGTCCGTGTTCGATCTATTTTTCTTTAATACTAGTCTGTATAAATTTTAGACACTCGTCTGTGTTCTTTCAGCACTCATCCGTGTTCGATCTCTTTTGCTTCAATTCCCATCCGTATTGATTTTAGACACTCGCCTGTGTTCTTTCGACACTCATCCGTGTTCGATCTCTTTTGCTTCAATACTCGTCCGTTTTGATTTTAGACACTCGTCTTTGTTCTTTCGACACTCGTCCGTGTTGGATCTCTTTTGCTACAATATCCGTCCGTATTGATTTTAGACACTCGTCTGTGTTCTTTCGAAACTCGTCCGTGTTCGATCTCTTTTGCTACAATATCCATCCGTATTGATTTTATACACTCGTCTTTGTTCTTTTGACACTCGTCTGTGTTCGATCTCTTTTGCTTCAATACCTGTCCTTATTGATTTTAGACACTCGTCTGTATTCTTTCGACACTCGTCCGTGTTCGATCTCTTTTGCTTCAATACACGTCCGTATTGATTATAGACACTCGTCTGTGTTCTTTCGACATTCGTCCGTGTTCGATCTATTTTGCTTCTATACCCGTCTGTATTAATTTTAGACACTCGCCTGTGTTCTTTCGACACTCGTCCGTGTTCGATCTCTTTTGCTTCAATTCCCGTCCGTATTGATGTTAGACACTCGTCTGTGTTCATTCGACACTCATCCGTGTTCGATCTCTTTTTCTTCAATACTCGCCCGTATTTATTTTACACACTCGTCTTTGTTCTTTCGACACTCGTCCGTGTTCGATCTCTTTTGCTATAATATCCGTCCGTATTGATTTTAGACACTCGTCTGTGTTCTTTCGAAACTCGTCCGTGTTCGATCTCTTTTGCTACAATATCCGTCCGTATTGATTTTATACACTCGTCTTTGTTCTTTTGACACTCGTCTGTGTTCGATCTCTTTTGCTTCAATACCTGTCCTTATTGATTTTAGACACTCGTCTGTGTTCTTTCAACACTCGACCATGTTCGATCTCTTTTGCTTCAATTCCCGTCCGTATTGATGTTAGACACTCGTCTGTGTTCATTCGACACTCATCCGTGTTCGATCTCTTTTTCTTCAATACTCGTCCGTATTTATTTTAGACACTCGTCTTTGTTCTTTCGACACTCGTCCGTGTTCGATCTATTTTGCTACAATATCCGTCCGTATTGATTTTAGACACTCGTCTGTGTTCTTTCGAAACTCGTCCGTGTTCGATCTCTTTTGCTACAATATCCGTCCGTATTGATTTTATACACTCGTCTTTGTTCTTTTGACACTCGTCTGTGTTCGATCTCTTTTGCTTCAATACCTGTCCTTATTGATTTTAGACACTCGTCTTTATTTTTTCGACACTCGTCCGTGTTCGATCTCTTTTGCTTCAATACACGTCCGTATTGATTTTAGACACTCGTCTGTGTTCTTTCGACACTCGTCCGTGTTCGATCTCTTTTTCTTCAATACCCATCCGTATTAATTTTAGACACTCGTCTATGTTCTTTTGACACTCGTCCGTGTTTGATCTCTTTTGCTTCAATATCCATCCGTATTGATTTTAGACACTCGTCTGTGTTCTTTCGAAACTCGTCCGTGTTCGATCTCTTTTGCTACAATATCCATCCGTATTGATTTTAGACACTCATCTGTGTTCTTTCAACACTCGTCCGTGTTCGATCTCTTTTGCTTCAATACCTGTCCGTATTGATTTTAGACACTCATCTGTGTTCTTTCAACACTCGGCCAAGTTCGATCTCTTTTGCTTCAATTCCCGTCCGTATTGATTTTAGACACTCGTCTGTGTTCTTTCGACATTCGTCCGTGTTCGATCTATTTTGCTTCTATACCCGTCTGTATTAATTTTAGACACTCGCCTGTGTTCTTTCGACACTCGTCCGTGTTCGATCTCTTTTGCTTCAATTCCCATCCGTATTGATGTTAGACACTCGTCTGTGTTCATTCGACACTCATCCGTGTTCGATCTCTTTTTCTTCAATACTCGTCCGTATTTATTTTAGACACTCGTCTTTGTTCTTTCGACACTCGTCCGTGTTCGATCTCTTTTGCTACAATATCCGTCCGTATTGATTTTAGACACTCGTCTGTGTTCTTTCGAAACTCGTCCGTGTTCGATCTCTTTTGCTACAATATCCGTCCGTATTGATTTTATACACTCGTCTTTGTTCTTTTGACACTCGTCTGTGTTCGATCTCTTTTGCTTCAATACCTGTCCTTATTGATTTTAGACACTCGTCTGTGTTCTTTCAACACTCGACCATGTTCGATCTCTTTTGCTTCAATTCCCGTCCGTATTGATGTTAGACACTCGTCTGTGTTCATTCGACACTCATCCGTGTTCGATCTCTTTTTCTTCAATACTCGTCCGTATTTATTTTAGACACTCGTCTTTGTTCTTTCGACACTCGTCCGTGTTCGATCTATTTTGCTACAATATCCGTCCGTATTGATTTTAGACACTCGTCTGTGTTCTTTCGAAACTCGTCCGTGTTCGATCTCTTTTGCTACAATATCCGTCCGTATTGATTTTATACACTCGTCTTTGTTCTTTTGACACTCGTCTGTGTTCGATCTCTTTTGCTTCAATACCTGTCCTTATTGATTTTAGACACTCGTCTTTATTTTTTCGACACTCGTCCGTGTTCGATCTCTTTTGCTTCAATACACGTCCGTATTGATTTTAGACACTCGTCTGTGTTCTTTCGACACTCGTCCGTGTTCGATCTCTTTTTCTTCAATACCCATCCGTATTAATTTTAGACACTCGTCTATGTTCTTTTGACACTCGTCCGTGTTTGATCTCTTTTGCTTCAATATCCATCCGTATTGATTTTAGACACTCGTCTGTGTTCTTTCGAAACTCGTCCGTGTTCGATCTCTTTTGCTACAATATCCATCCGTATTGATTTTAGACACTCATCTGTGTTCTTTCAACACTCGTCCGTGTTCGATCTCTTTTGCTTCAATACCTGTCCGTATTGATTTTAGACACTCATCTGTGTTCTTTCAACACTCGGCCAAGTTCGATCTCTTTTGCTTCAATTCCCGTCCGTATTGATTTTAGACACTCGTCTGTGTTCTTTCGACATTCG
This sequence comes from Lathyrus tuberosus, assembly GCA_022829125.1. Lineage (NCBI taxonomy): Eukaryota > Viridiplantae > Streptophyta > Magnoliopsida > Fabales > Fabaceae > Lathyrus > Lathyrus tuberosus. The sequence goes on from JALAZF010000038.1 coordinate 14,569,866, forward strand.
TCCGTGTTCGATCTATTTTGCTTCTATACCCGTCTGTATTAATTTTAGACACTCGCCTGTGTTCTTTCGACACTCGTCCGTGTTCGATCTCTTTTGCTTCAATTCCCATCCGTATTGATGTTAGACACTCGTCTGTGTTCATTCGACACTCATCCGTGTTCGATCTCTTTTTCTTCAATACTCGTCCGTATTTATTTTAGACACTCGTCTTTGTTCTTTCGACACTCGTCCGTGTTCGATCTCTTTTGCTACAATATCCGTCCGTATTGATTTTAGACACTCGTCTGTGTTCTTTCGAAACTCGTCCGTGTTCGATCTCTTTTGCTACAATATCCGTCCGTATTGATTTTATACACTCGTCTTTGTTCTTTTGACACTCGTCTGTGTTCGATCTCTTTTGCTTCAATACCTGTCCTTATTGATTTTAGACACTCGTCTGTGTTCTTTCAACACTCGACCATGTTCGATCTCTTTTGCTTCAATTCCCGTCCGTATTGATGTTAGACACTCGTCTGTGTTCATTCGACACTCATCCGTGTTCGATCTCTTTTTCTTCAATACTCGTCCGTATTTATTTTAGACACTCGTCTTTGTTCTTTCGAAACTCGTCCGTGTTCGATCTCTTTTGCTACAATATCCGTCCGTATTGATTTTAGACACTCGTCTGTGTTCTTTCGAAACTCGTCCGTGTTCGATCTCTTTTGCTACAATATCCGTCCGTATTGATTTTATACACTCGTCTTTGTTCTTTTGACACTCGTCTGTGTTCGATCTCTTTTGCTTCAATACCTGTCCTTATTGATTTTAGACACTCGTCTTTATTTTTTCGACACTCGTCCGTGTTCGATCTCTTTTGCTTCAATACACGTCCGTATTGATTTTAGACACTCGTCTGTGTTCTTTCGACACTCGTCCGTGTTCGATCTCTTTTTCTTCAATACCCATCCGTATTAATTTTAGACACTCGTCTATGTTCTTTTGACACTCGTCAGTGTTTGATCTCTTTTGCTTCAATATCCATCCGTATTGATTTTAGACACTCGTCTGTATTCTTTCGACACTCGTCGGTGTTCGATATCTTTTGCTTTAATACTAGTCCGTATTGATTTTAGACACTCGTCTGTGTTCTTTCAACACTCGTCCGTGTTCTATCTCTTTTGCTTCAATACCTGTCCGTATTGATTTTAGACACTCGTCTGTGTTCTTTCGACACTCGACCATGTTCGATCTCTTTTGCTTCAATTCCCGTCCGTATTGATGTTAGACACTCGTCTGTGTTCTTTCGACACTCATCCGTGTTCGATATCTTTTTCTTCAATACTCGTCCGTATTTATTTTAGACACTCGTCTATGTTCTTTTGACACTCGTCAGTGTTTGATCTCTTTTGCTTCAATATCCATCCGTATTGATTTTATAGACTCGTCTTTGTTCTTTTGACACTCGTCTGCGTTCGATCTCTTTTGCTTCAATACCTGTCCTTATTGATTTTAGACACTCGTCTGTATTCTTTCGACACTCGTCCGTGTTCGATCTCTTTTGCTTCAATACACGTCCGTATTGATTTTAGACACTCGTCTGTGTTCTTTCGACACTCGTCCGTGTTCGATCTATTTTTCTTTAATACTAGTCTGTATTAATTTTAGACACTCGTCTGTGTTCTTACAGCACTCATCCGTGTTCGATCTCTTTTGCTTCAATTCCCATCCGTATTGATTTTAGACACTCGCCTGTGTTCTTTCGACACTCATCCGTGTTCGATCTCTTTTGCTTCAATACTCGTCCGTTTTGATTTTAGACACTCGTCTTTGTTCTTTCGACACTCGTCCGTGTTGGATCTCTTTTGCTACAATATCCGTCCGTATTGATTTTAGACACTCGTCTGTGTTCTTTCGAAACTCGTCCGTGTTCGATCTCTTTTGCTACAATATCCATCCGTATTGATTTTATACACTCGTCTTTGTTCTTTTGACACTCGTCTGTGTTCGATCTCTTTTGCTTCAATACCTGTCCTTATTGATTTTAGACACTCGTCTGTATTCTTTCGACACTCGTCCGTGTTCGATCTCTTTTGCTTCAATACACGTCCGTATTGATTATAGACACTCGTCTGTGTTCTTTCGACATTCGTCCGTGTTCGATCTATTTTGCTTCTATACCCGTCTGTATTAATTTTAGACACTCGCCTGTGTTCTTTCGACACTCGTCCGTGTTCGATCTCTTTTGCTTCAATTCCCGTCCGTATTGATGTTAGACACTCGTCTGTGTTCATTCGACACTCATCCGTGTTCGATCTCTTTTTCTTCAATACTCGTCCGTATTTATTTTAGACACTCGTCTTTGTTCTTTCGACACTCGTCCGTGTTCGATCTCTTTTGCTACAATATCCGTCCGTATTGAGTTTAGACACTCGCTGTGTTCTTTCGAAACTCGTCCGTGTTCGATCTCTTTTGCTACAATATCCGTCCGTATTGATTTTATACACTCGTCTTTGTTCTTTTGATACTCGTCTGTGTTCGATCTCTTTTGCTTCAATACCTGTCCTTATTGATTTTAGACACTCGTCTGTATTCTTTCGACACTCGTCCGTGTTCGATCTCTTTTGCTTCAATACACGTCCGTATTGATTATAGACACTCGTCTGTGTTCTTTCGACATTCGTCCGTGTTCGATCTATTTTGCTTCTATACCCGTCTGTATTAATTTTAGACACTCGCCTGTGTTCTTTCGACACTCGTCCGTGTTCGATCTCTTTTGCTTCAATTCCCGTCCGTATTGATGTTAGACTCTCGTCTGTGTTCATTCGACACTCATCCGTGTTCGATCTCTTTTTCTTCAATACTCGTCCGTATTTATTTTAGACACTCGTCTTTGTTCTTTCGACACTCATCCGTGTTCGATCTCTTTTGCTACAATATCCGTCCGTATTGATTTTAGACACTCGTCTGTGTTCTTTTGAAACTCGTCCGTGTTCGATCTCTTTTGCTACAATATCAGTCCGTATTGATTTTATACACTCGTCTTTGTTCTTTTGACACTCGTCTGTGTTCGATCTCTTTTGCTTCAATACCTGTCCTTATTGATTTTAGACACTCGTCTTTATTTTTTCGACACTCGTCCGTGTTCGATCTCTTTTGCTTCAATACACGTCCGTATTGATTTTAGACACTCGTCTGTGTTCTTTCGACACTCGTCCGTGTTCGATCTCTTTTTCTTCAATACCCATCCGTATTAATTTTAGACACTCGTCTATGTTCTTTTGACACTCGTCCGTGTTTGATCTCTTTTGCTTCAATATCCATCCGTATTGATTTTAGACACTTGTCTGTGTTCTTTCGAAACTCGTCCGTGATCGATCTCTTTTGCTACAATATCCATCCGTATTGATTTTAGACACTCATCTGTGTTCTTTCATCACTCGTCCGTGTTCGATCTCTTTTGCTTCAATACCTGTCCGTATTGATTTTAGACACTCATCTGTGTTCTTTCAACACTCGGCCATGTTTGATCTCTTTTGCTTCAATTCCCGTCCGTATTGATTTTAGACACTCGTCTGTGTTCTTTCGACATTCGTCCGTGTTCGATCTATTTTGCTTCTATACCCGTCTGTATTAATTTTAGACACTCACCTGTGTTCTTTCGACACTCGTCCGTGTTCGATCTCTTTTGCTTCAATTCCCATCCGTATTGATGTTAGACACTCGTCTGTGTTCATTCGACACTCATCCGTGTTCGATCTCTTTTTCTTCAATACTCGTTCGTATTTATTTTAGACACTCGTCTTTGTTCTTTCGACACTCGTCCGTGTTCGATCTCTTTTGCTACAATATCCGTCCGTATTGATTTTAGACACTCGTCTGTGTTCTTTCGAAACTCGTCCGTGTTCGATCTCTTTTGCTACAATATCCGTCCGTATTGATTTTTTACACTCGTCTTTGTTCTTTTGACACTCGTCTGTGTTCGATCTCTTTTGCTTCAATACCTGTCCTTATTGATTTTAGACACTCGTCTTTATTTTTTCGACACTCGTCCGTGTTCGATCTCTTTTGCTTCAATACACGTCCGTATTGATTTTAGACACTCGTCTGTGTTCTTTCGACACTCGTCCGTGTTCGATCTCTTTTTCTTCAATACCCATCCGTATTAATTTTAGACACTCGTCTATGTTCTTTTGACACTCGTCAGTGTTTGATCTCTTTTGCTTCAATATCCATCCGTATTGATTTTAGACACTCGTCTGTATTCTTTCGACACTCGTCGGTGTTCGATATCTTTTGCTTTAATACTAGTCCGTATTGATTTTAGACACTCGTCTGTGTTCTTTCAACACTCGTCCGTGTTCTATCTCTTTTGCTTCAATACCTGTCCGTATTGATTTTAGACACTCGTCTGTGTTCTTTCGACACTCGACCATGTTCGATCTCTTTTGCTTCAATTCCCGTCCGTATTGATGTTAGACACTCGTCTGTGTTCTTTCGACACTCATCCGTGTTCGATATCTTTTTCTTCAATACTCGTCCGTATTTATTTTAGACACTCGTCTATGTTCTTTTGACACTCGTCAGTGTTTGATCTCTTTTGCTTCAATATCCATCCGTATTGATTTTATAGACTCGTCTTTGTTCTTTTGACACTCGTCTGCGTTCGATCTCTTTTGCTTCAATACCTGTCCTTATTGATTTTAGACACTCGTCTGTATTCTTTCGACACTCGTCCGTGTTCGATCTCTTTTGCTTCAATACACGTCCGTATTGATTTTAGACACTCGTCTGTGTTCTTTCGACACTCGTCCGTGTTCGATCTATTTTTCTTTAATACTAGTCTGTATTAATTTTAGACACTCGTCTGTGTTCTTACAGCACTCATCCGTGTTCGATCTCTTTTGCTTCAATTCCCATCCGTATTGATTTTAGACACTCGCCTGTGTTCTTTCGACACTCATCCGTGTTCGATCTCTTTTGCTTCAATACTCGTCCGTTTTGATTTTAGACACTCGTCTTTGTTCTTTCGACACTCGTCCGTGTTGGATCTCTTTTGCTACAATATCCGTCCGTATTGATTTTAGACACTCGTCTGTGTTCTTTCGAAACTCGTCCGTGTTCGATCTCTTTTGCTACAATATCCATCCGTATTGATTTTATACACTCGTCTTTGTTCTTTTGACACTCGTCTGTGTTCGATCTCTTTTGCTTCAATACCTGTCCTTATTGATTTTAGACACTCGTCTGTATTCTTTCGACACTCGTCCGTGTTCGATCTCTTTTGCTTCAATACACGTCCGTATTGATTATAGACACTCGTCTGTGTTCTTTCGACATTCGTCCGTGTTCGATCTATTTTGCTTCTATACCCGTCTGTATTAATTTTAGACACTCGCCTGTGTTCTTTCGACACTCGTCCGTGTTCGATCTCTTTTGCTTCAATTCCCGTCCGTATTGATGTTAGACACTCGTCTGTGTTCATTCGACACTCATCCGTGTTCGATCTCTTTTTCTTCAATACTCGTCCGTATTTATTTTAGACACTCGTCTTTGTTCTTTCGACACTCGTCCGTGTTCGATCTCTTTTGCTACAATATCCGTCCGTATTGAGTTTAGACACTCGCTGTGTTCTTTCGAAACTCGTCCGTGTTCGATCTCTTTTGCTACAATATCCGTCCGTATTGATTTTATACACTCGTCTTTGTTCTTTTGATACTCGTCTGTGTTCGATCTCTTTTGCTTCAATACCTGTCCTTATTGATTTTAGACACTCGTCTGTATTCTTTCGACACTCGTCCGTGTTCGATCTCTTTTGCTTCAATACACGTCCGTATTGATTATAGACACTCGTCTGTGTTCTTTCGACATTCGTCCGTGTTCGATCTATTTTGCTTCTATACCCGTCTGTATTAATTTTAGACACTCGCCTGTGTTCTTTCGACACTCGTCCGTGTTCGATCTCTTTTGCTTCAATTCCCGTCCGTATTGATGTTAGACTCTCGTCTGTGTTCATTCGACACTCATCCGTGTTCGATCTCTTTTTCTTCAATACTCGTCCGTATTTATTTTAGACACTCGTCTTTGTTCTTTCGACACTCATCCGTGTTCGATCTCTTTTGCTACAATATCCGTCCGTATTGATTTTAGACACTCGTCTGTGTTCTTTTGAAACTCGTCCGTGTTCGATCTCTTTTGCTACAATATCAGTCCGTATTGATTTTATACACTCGTCTTTGTTCTTTTGACACTCGTCTGTGTTCGATCTCTTTTGCTTCAATACCTGTCCTTATTGATTTTAGACACTCGTCTTTATTTTTTCGACACTCGTCCGTGTTCGATCTCTTTTGCTTCAATACACGTCCGTATTGATTTTAGACACTCGTCTGTGTTCTTTCGACACTCGTCCGTGTTCGATCTCTTTTTCTTCAATACCCATCCGTATTAATTTTAGACACTCGTCTATGTTCTTTTGACACTCGTCCGTGTTTGATCTCTTTTGCTTCAATATCCATCCGTATTGATTTTAGACACTTGTCTGTGTTCTTTCGAAACTCGTCCGTGATCGATCTCTTTTGCTACAATATCCATCCGTATTGATTTTAGACACTCATCTGTGTTCTTTCATCACTCGTCCGTGTTCGATCTCTTTTGCTTCAATACCTGTCCGTATTGATTTTAGACACTCATCTGTGTTCTTTCAACACTCGGCCATGTTTGATCTCTTTTGCTTCAATTCCCGTCCGTATTGATTTTAGACACTCGTCTGTGTTCTTTCGACATTCGTCCGTGTTCGATCTATTTTGCTTCTATACCCGTCTGTATTAATTTTAGACACTCACCTGTGTTCTTTCGACACTCGTCCGTGTTCGATCTCTTTTGCTTCAATTCCCATCCGTATTGATGTTAGACACTCGTCTGTGTTCATTCGACACTCATCCGTGTTCGATCTCTTTTTCTTCAATACTCGTTCGTATTTATTTTAGACACTCGTCTTTGTTCTTTCGACACTCGTCCGTGTTCGATCTCTTTTGCTACAATATCCGTCCGTATTGATTTTAGACACTCGTCTGTGTTCTTTCGAAACTCGTCCGTGTTCGATCTCTTTTGCTACAATATCCGTCCGTATTGATTTTTTACACTCGTCTTTGTTCTTTTGACACTCGTCTGTGTTCGATCTCTTTTGCTTCAACACCTGTCCTTATTGATTTTAGACACTCGTCTGTGTTCTTTCAACACTCGACCATGTTCGATCTCTTTTGCTTCAATTCCCGTCCGTATTGATGTTAGACACTCGTCTGTGTTCATTCGACACTCATCCGTGTTCGATCTCTTTTTCTTCAATACTCGTCCGTATTTATTTTAGACACTCGTCTTTGTTCTTTCGACACTCGTCCGTGTTCGATCTCTTTTGCTACAATATCCGTCCGTATTGATTTTAGACACTCGTCTGTGTTCTTTCAAAACTCGTCCGTGTTCGATCTCTTTTGCTACAATATCCGTCCGTATTGATTTTATACACTCGTCTTTGTTCTTTTGACACTCGTCTGTGTTCGATCTCTTTTGCTTCAATACCTGTCCTTATTGATTTTAGACACTCGTCTTTATTTTTTCGACACTCGTCCGTGTTCGATCTCTTTTGCTTCAATACACGTCCGTATTGATTTTAGACACTCGTCTGTGTTCTTTCGACACTCGTCTGTGTTCGATCTCTTTTTCTTCAATACCCATCCGTATTAATTTTAGACACTCCTCTATGTTCTTTTGACACTCGTCAGTGTTTGATCTCTTTTGCTTCAATATCCATCCGTATTGATTTTAGACACTCGTCTGTATTCTTTCGACACTCGTCGGTGTTCGATATCTTTTGCTTTAATACTAGTCCGTATTGATTTTAGACACTCGTCTGTGTTCTTTCAACACTCGTCCGTGTTCGGTCTCTTTTGCTTCAATACCTGTCCGTATTGATTTTAGACACTCGTCTGTGTTCTTTCAACACTCGTCCGTGTTCGATCTCTTTTGCTTCAATTCCCGTCCGTATTGATGTTAGACACTCGTCTGTGTTCATTCGACACTCGTCCGTGTTCGATCTCTTTTTCTTCAATACTCGTCCGTATTTATTTTAGACACTCGTCTTTATTCTTTCGACACTCGTCCGTGTTCGATCTCTTTTGCTACAATATCCGTCCGTATTGATTTTAGACACTCGTCTGTGTTCTTTCGAAACTCGTCCGTGTTCGATCTCTTTTGCTACAATATCCGTCCGTATTGATTTTATACACTCGTCTTTGTTCTTTTGACACTCGTCTGTGTTCGATCTCTTTTGCTTCAATACCTGTCCTTATTGATTTTAGACACTCGTCTTTATTTTTTCGACACTCGTCCGTGTTCGATCTCTTTTGCTTCAATACACGTCCGTATTGATTTTAGACACTCGTCTGTGTTCTTTCGACACTCGTCCGTGTTCGATCTCTTTTTCTTCAATACCCATCCGTATTAATTTTAGACACTCCTCTATGTTCTTTTGACACTCGTCAGTGTTTGATCTCTTTTACTTCAATATCCATCCGTATTGATTTTAGACACTCGTCTGTATTCTTTCGACACTCGTCGGTGTTCGATATCTTTTGCTTTAATACTAGTCCGTATTGATTTTAGACACTCGTCTGTGTTCTTTCAACACTCGTCCGTGTTCTATCTCTTTTGCTTCAATACCTGTCCGTATTGATTTTAGACACTCGTCTGTGTTCTTTCGACACTCGACCATGTTCGATCTCTTTTGCTTCAATTCCCGTCCGTATTGATGTTAGACACTCGTCTGTGTTCTTTCGACACTCATCCGTGTTCGATCTCTTTTTCTTCAATACTCGTCCGTATTTATTTTAGACACTCGTCTATGTTCTTTTGACACTCGTCAGTGTTTGATCTCTTTTGCTTCAATATCCATCCTTATTGATTTTATACACTCGTCTTTGTTCTTTTGACACTCGTCTGCGTTCGATCTCTTTTGCTTCAATACCTGTCCTTATTGATTTTAGACACTCGTCTGTATTCTTTCGACACTCGTCCGTGTTCGATCTCTTTTGCTTCAATACACGTCCGTATTGATTTTAGACACTCGTCTGTGTTCTTTCGACACTCGTCCGTGTTCGATCTATTTTTCTTTAATACTAGTCTGTATTAATTTTAGACACTCGTCTGTGTTCTTTCAGCACTCATCCGTGTTCGATCTCTTTTGCTTCAATTCCCATCCGTATTGATTTTAGACACTCGCCTGTGTTCTTTCGACACTCATCCGTGTACGATTTCTTTTGCTTCAATACTCGTCCGTTTTGATTTTAGACACTCGTCTTTGTTCTTTCGACACTCGTCCGTCTTCGATCTCTTTTGCTACAATATCCGTCCGTATTGATTTTAGACACTCGTCTGTGTTCTTTCGAAACTCGTCCGTGTTCGATCTCTTTTGCTACAATATCCATCCGTATTGATTTTATACACTCGTCTTTGTTCTTTTGACACTCGTCTGTGTTCGATCTCTTTTGCTTCAATACCTGTCCTTATTGATTTTAGACACTCGTCTGTATTCTTTCGACACTCGTCCGTGTTCTATATCTTTTGCTTCAATACACGTCCGTATTGATTATAGACACTCGTCTGTGTTCTTTCGACATTCGTCCGTGTTCGATCTATTTTGCTTCTATACCCGTCTGTATTAATTTTAGACACTCGCCTGTGTTCTTTCGACACTCGTCCGTGTTCGATCTCTTTTGCTTCAATTCCCGTCCGTATTGATGTTAGACACTCGTCTGTGTTCATTCGACACTCATCCGGGTTCGATCTCTTTTTCTTCAATACTCGTCCGTATTTATTTTAGACACTCGTCTTTGTTCTTTTGACACTCGTCCGTGTTCGATCTCTTTTGCTACAATATCTGTCCGTATTGATTTTAGACACTCGTCTGTGTTCTTTCGAAACTCGTCCGTGTTCGATCTCTTTTGCTACAATATCCGTCCGTATTGATTTTATACACTCGTCTTTGTTCTTTTGACACTCGTCTGTGTTCGATCTCTTTTGCTTCAATACCTGTCCTTATTGATTTTAGACACTCGTCTGTGTTCTTTCAACACTCGACCATGTTCGATCTCTTTTGCTTCAATTCCCGTCCGTATTGATGTTAGACACTCGTCTGTGTTCATTCGACACTCATCCGTGTTCGATCTCTTTTTCTTCAATACTCGTCTGTATTTATTTTAGACACTCGTCTTTGTTCTTTCGACACTCGTCCGTGTTCGATCTCTTTTGCTACAATATCCGTCCGTATTGATTTTAGACACTCGTCTGTGTTCTTTCGAAACTCGTCCGTGTTCGATCTCTTTTGCTACAATATCAGTCCGTATTGATTTTATACACTCGTCTTTGTTCTTTTGACAATCGTCTGTGTTCGATCTCTTTTGCTTCAATACCTGTCCTTATTGATTTTAGACACTCGTCTTTATTTTTTCGACACTCGTCCGTGTTCGATCTCTTTTGCTTCAATACACGTCCGTATTGATTTTAGACACTCGTCTGTGTTCTTTCGACACTCGTCCGTGTTCGATCTCTTTTTCTTCAATACCCATCCGTATTAATTTTAGACACTCGTCTATGTTCTTTTGACACTCGTCCGTGTTTGATCTCTTTTGCTTCAATATCCTTCCGTATTGATTTTAGACACTCGTCTGTGTTCTTTCGAAACTCGTCCGTGTTCGATCTCTTTTGCTACAATATCCATCCGTATTGATTTTAGACACTTGTCTGTGTTCTTTCAACACTCGTCCGTGTTCAATCTCTTTTGCTTTAATACCTGTCCGTATTGATTTTAGACACTCATCTGTGTTCTTTCAACACTCGGCCATGTTCGATCTCTTTTGCTTCAATTCCCGTCCGTATTCATTTTAGACACTCGTCTGTGTTCTTTCGAAACTCGTCCGTGTTCGATCTCTTTTGCTACAATATCCGTCCGTATTGATTTTATTCACTCGTCTTTGTTCTTTTGACACTCGTCTGTGTTCGATCTCTTTTGCTTCAATACCTGTCCTTATTGATTTTAGACACTCGTCTGTGTTCTTTCAACACTCGACCATGTTCGATCTCTTTTGCTTCAATTCCCGTCCGTATTGATGTTAGATACTCGTCTGTGTTCATTCGACACTCATCCGTGTTCGATCTCTTTTTCTTCAATACTCGTCCGTATTTATTTTAGACACTCGTCTTTGTTCTTTCGACACTCGTCCGTGTTCGATCTCTTTTGCTACAATATCCGTCCGTATTGATTTTAGACACTCGTCTGTGTTCTTTCGAAACTCGTCCGTGTTCGATCTCTTTTGCTACAATATCCGTCCGTATTGATTTTATACACTCGTCTTTGTTCTTTTGACACTCGTCTGTGTTCGATCTCTTTTGCTTCAATACCTGTCCTTATTGATTTTAGACACTCGTCTTTATTTTTTCGACACTCGTCCGTGTTCGATCTCTTTTGCTTCAATACACGTCCGTATTGATTTTAGACACTCGTCTGTGTTCTTTCGACACTCGTCCGTGTTCGATCTCTTTTTCTTCAATACCCATCCGTATTAATTTTAGACACTCGTCTATGTTCTTTTGACACTCGTCAGTGTTTGATCTCTTTTGCTTCAATATCCATCCGTATTGATTTTAGACACTCCGCTGTATTCTTTCGACACTCGTCGGTGTTCGATATCTTTTGCTTTAATACTAGTCCGTATTGATTTTAGACACTCGTCTGTGTTCTTTCAACACTCGTCCGTGTTCTATCTCTTTTGCTTCAATACCTGTCCGTATTGATTTTAGACACTCGTCTGTGTTCTTTCGACACTCGACCATGTTCGATCTCTTTTGCTTCAATTCCCGTCCGTATTGATGTTAGACATTCGTCTGTGTTCTTTCGACACTCATCCGTGTTCGATCTCTTTTTCTTCAATACTCGTCCGTATTTATTTTAGACACTCGTCTTTGTTCTTTCGACACTCGTCCGTGTTCGATCTCTTTTGCTACAATATCGGTCCGCATTGATTTTAGACACTCGTCTGTATTCTTTCGACACTCGTCTGTGTTCGATCTCTTTTGCTTCAATATCCGTCCGAATTGATTTTAGACACTCGTCTTTGTTCTTTCGACACTCGTCCGTGTTCGATCTCTTTTGCTTCAATATCCGTCTGTATTAATTTTAGACACTCTTCTGTGTTCTTTCGACACTCGTCCGTGTCCGATCTCTTTTGCTTCAATACTCGTCCGTATTGATTTTAGAAACTCGTCTAAGTTCGTTCGACACTCGTCCATCTTCGATCTTTGTAGCTTCAATACACGTCCGTATTGATTATAGACACTCGTCTGTGTTCTTTCGACATTCGTCTGTGTTCGATCTCTTTTGCTTCTATACCCGTCTGTATTGATTTTAGACACTCGTCTGTGTTCTTTCGACACTAGTCCGTGTTCGATCTTTCTTGCTTCAATACTCATCCGTATTGATTTTAGACACAGGTCTGTGTTCTTTCGACACTCGTCCGTGTTTGATCTCTTTTTCTTCAATACCCATCCGTATTAATTTTAGACACTCGTCTATGTTCTTTTGACACTCGTCAGTGTTTGATCTCTTTTGCTTCAATATCCATCCGTATTGATTTTAGACACTCCTCTGTATTCTTTCGACACTCGTCGGTGTTCGATATCTTTTGCTTTAATACTAGTCCGTATTGATTTTAGACACTCGTCTGTGTTCTTTCAACACTCGTCCGTGTTCTATCTCTTTTGCTTCAATACCTGTCCGTATTGATTTTAGACACTCGTCTGTGTTCTTTCGACACTCGGCCATGTTCGATCCCTTTTGCTTCAATTCCCGTCCGTATTGATGTTAGACACTCGTCTGTGTTCTTTCGACACTCATCCGTGTTCGATCTCTTTTTCTTCAATACTCGTCCGTATTTATTTTAGACACTCGTCTTTGTTCTTTCGACACTCGTCCGTGTTCGATCTCTTTTGCTACAATATCGGCCCGCATTGATTTTAGACACTCGTCTGTATTCTTTCGACACTCGTCCGTGTTCGATCTCTTTTGCTTCAATATCCGTCCGAATTGATTTTAGACACTCGTCTTTGTTCTTTCGACACTCGTCCGTGTTCGATCTCTTTTGCTTCAATATCCGTCTGTATTAATTTTAGACACTCGTCTGTGTTCTTTCGACACTCGTCCGTGTCCGATCTCTTTTGCTTTAATACTCGTCCGTATTGATTTTAGAAACTCGTCTAAGTTCGTTCGACACTCGTCCATCTTCGATCTTTGTAGCTTCAATACACGTCCGTATTGATTATAGACACTCGTCTGTGTTCTTTCGACATTCGTCTGTGTTCGATCTCTTTTGCTTCTATACCCGTCTGTATTGATTTTAGACACTCGTCTGTGTTCTTTCGACACTCGTCCGTGTTCGATCTTTCTTGCTTCAATACTCATCCGTATTGATTTTAGACACTCGTCTGTGTTCTTTTGACACTCGTCCGTGTTCGATCTCTTTTTCTTCAATACCCATCCGTATTAATTTTAGACACTCCTCTATGTTCTTTTGACACTCGTCAGTGTTTGATCTCTTTTGCTTCAATATCCATCCGTATTGATTTTAGACACTCGTCTGTATTCTTTTGACACTCGTCGGTGTTCGATATCTTTTGCTTTAATACTAGTCCGTATTGATTTTAGACACTCGTCTGTGTTCTTTCAACACTCGTCCGTGTTCTATCTCTTTTGCTTCAATACCTGTCCGTATTGATTTTAGACACTCGTCTGTGTTCTTTCAACACTCGACCATGTTCGATCTCTTTTGCTTCAATTCCCGTCCGTATTGATGTTAGACACTCGTCTGTGTTCATTCGACACTCATCCGTGTTCGATCTCTTTTTCTTCAATACTCGTCCGTATTTATTTTAGACACTCGTCTTTGTTCTTTCGACACTCGTCCGTGTTCGATCTCTTTTGCTACAATATCCGTCCGTATTGATTTTAGACACTCGTCTGTGTTCTTTCGAAACTCGTCCGTGTTCGATCTCTTTTGCTACAATATCCGTCCGTATTGATTTTATACACTCGTCTTTGTTCTTTTGACACTCGTCTGTGTTCGATCTCTTTTGCTTCAATACCTGTCCTTATTGATTTTAGACACTCGTCTGTGTTCTTTCAACACACGACCATGTTCGATCTCTTTTGCTTCAATTCCCGTCCGTATTGATGTTAGACACTCGTCTGTGTTCATTCGACACTCATCCGTGTTCGATCTCTTTTTCTTCAATACTCGTCCGTATTTATTTTAGACACTCGGCTTTGTTCTTTCGACACTCGTCCATGTTCGATCTCTTTTGCTACAATATCCGTCCGTATTGATTTTAGACACTCGTCTGTGTTCTTTCGAATCTCGTCCGTGTTCGATCTCTTTTGCTACAATATCCGTCCGTATTGATTTTATACACTCGTCTTTGTTCTTTTGACACTCGTCTGTGTTCGATCTCTTTTGCTTCAATACCTGTCCTTATTGATTTTAGACACTCGTCTTTATTTTTTCGACACTCGTCCGTGTTCGATCTCTTTTGCTTCAATACACGTCCGTATTGATTTTAGACACTCGTCTGTGTTCTTTCGACACTCGTCCGTGTTCGATCTCTTTTTCTTCAATACCCATCCGTATTAATTTTAGACACTCGTCTATGTTCTTTTGACACACGTCAGTGTTTGATCTCTTTTGCTTCAATATCCATCCGTATTGATTTTAGACACTCGTCTGTATTCTTTCGACACTCATCGGTGTTCGATATCTTTTGCTTTAATACTAGTCCGTATTGATTTTAGACACTCGTCTGTGTTCTTTCAACACTCGTCCGTGTTCGATCTCTTTTGCTTCAATACCTGTCCGTATTGATTTTAGACACTCGTCTGTGTTCTTTCAACACTCGACCATGTTCGATCTCTTTTGCTTCAATTCCCGTCCATATTGATGTTAGACACTCGTCTGTGTTCTTTCGACACTCATCCGTGTTCGATCTCTTTTTCTTCAATACTCGTCCGTATTTATTTTAGACACTCGTCTTTGTTCTTTCGACACTCGTCCGTGTTCGATCTCTTTTGTTACAATATCCGTCCGTATTGATTTTATACACTCGTCTTTGTTCTTTTGACACTCGTCTGCGTTCGATCTCTTTTGCTTCAATACCTGTCCTTATTGATTTTAGACACTCGTCTGTATTCTTTCGACACTCGTCCGTGTTCGATCTCTTTTGCTTCAATACATGTCCGTATTGATTCTAGACACTCGTCTGTGTTCTTTCGACACTCGTCCGTGTTCGATCTATTTTTCTTTAATACTAGTCTGTATTAATTTTAGACACTCGTCTGTGTTCTTTCAGCACTCATCCGTGTTCGATCTCTTTTGCTTCAATTCCCATCCGTATTGATTTTGGACACTCGCCTGTGTTCTTTCGACACTCATCCGTGTTCGATCTCTTTTGCTTCAATACTCGTCCGTTTTGATTTTAGACACTCGTCTTTGTTCTTTCGACACTCGTCCGTGTTCGATCTCTTTTGCTACAATATCCGTCCGTATTGATTTTAGACACTCGTCTGTGTTCTTTCGAAACTCGTCCGTGTTCGATCTCTTTTGCTACAATATCCGTCCGTATTGATTTTATACACTCGTCTTTGTTCTTTTGACACTCGTCTGTGTTCGATCTCTTTTGCTTCAATACCTGTCCTTATTGATTTTAGACACTCGTCTGTGTTCTTTCAACACTCGACCATGTTCGATCTCTTTTGCTTCAATTCCCGTCCGTATTGATGTTAGACACTCGTCTGTGTTCATTCGACACTCATCCGTGTTCGATCTCTTTTTCTTCAATACTCGTCCGTATTTATTTTAGACACTCGTCTTTGTTCTTTCGACACTCGTCCGTGTTCGATCTCTTTTGCTACAATATCCGTCCGTATTGATTTTAGACACTCGTCTGTGTTCTTTCGAATCTCGTCCGTGTTCGATCTCTTTTGCTACAATATCTGTCCGTATTGATTTTATACACTCGTCTTTGTTCTTTTGACACTCGTCTGTGTTCGATCTCTTTTGCTTCAATACCTGTCCTTATTGATTTTAGACACTCGTCTTTATTTTTTCGACACTCGTCCGTGTTCGATCTCTTTTGCTTCAATACACGTCCGTATTGATTTTAGACACTCGTCTGTGTTCTTTCGACACTCGTCCGTGTTCGATCTCTTTTTCTTCAATACCCATCCGTATTAATTTTAGACACTCGTCTATGTTCTTTTGACACACGTCAGTGTTTGATCTCTTTTGCTTCAATATCCATCCGTATTGATTTTAGACACTCGTCTGTATTCTTTCGACACTCATCGGTGTTCGATATCTTTTGCTTTAATACTAGTCCGTATTGATTTTAGACACTCGTCTGTGTTCTTTCAACACTCGTCCGTGTTCGATCTCTTTTGCTTCAATACCTGTCCGTATTGATTTTAGACACTCGTCTGTGTTCTTTCAACACTCGACCATGTTCGATCTCTTTTGCTTCAATTCCCGTCCATATTGATGTTAGACACTCGTCTGTGTTCTTTCGACACTCATCCGTGTTCGATCTCTTTTTCTTCAATACTCGTCCGTATTTATTTTAGACACTCGTCTTTGTTCTTTCGACACTCGTCCGTGTTCGATCTCTTTTGTTACAATATCCGTCCGTATTGATTTTATACACTCGTCTTTGTTCTTTTGACACTCGTCTGCGTTCGATCTCTTTTGCTTCAATACCTGTCCTTATTGATTTTAGACACTCGTCTGTATTCTTTCGACACTCGTCCGTGTTCGATCTCTTTTGCTTCAATACATGTCCGTATTGATTCTAGACACTCGTCTGTGTTCTTTCGACACTCGTCCGTGTTCGATCTATTTTTCTTTAATACTAGTCTGTATTAATTTTAGACACTCGTCTGTGTTCTTTCAGCACTCATCCGTGTTCGATCTCTTTTGCTTCAATTCCCATCCGTATTGATTTTGGACACTCGCCTGTGTTCTTTCGACACTCATCCGTGTTCGATCTCTTTTGCTTCAATACTCGTCCGTTTTGATTTTAGACACTCGTCTTTGTTCTTTCGACACTCGTCCGTGTTCGATCTCTTTTGCTACAATATCCGTCCGTATTGATTTTAGACACTCGTCTGTGTTCTTTCGAAACTCGTCCGTGTTCGATCTCTTTTGCTACAATATCCGTCTGTATTGATTTTATACACTCGTCTTTGTTCTTTTGACACTCGTCTGTGTTCGATCTCTTTTGCTTCAATACCTGTCCTTATTGATTTTAGACACTCGTCTGTGTTCTTTCAACACTCGACCATGTTCGATCTCTTTTGCTTCAATTCCCGTCCGTATTGATGTTAGACACTCGTCTGTGTTCATTCGACACTCATCCGTGTTCGATCTCTTTTTCTTCAATACTCGTCCGTATTTATTTTAGACACTCGTCTTTGTTCTTTCGACACTCGTCCGTGTTCGATCTCTTTTGCTACAATATCCGTCCGTATTGATTTTAGACACTCGTCTGTGTTCTTTCGAATCTCGTCCGTGTTCGATCTCTTTTGCTACAATATCTGTCCGTATTGATTTTATACACTCGTCTTTGTTCTTTTGACACTCGTCTGTGTTCGATCTCTTTTGCTTCAATACCTGTCCTTATTGATTTTAGACACTCGTCTTTATTTTTTCGACACTCGTCCGTGTTCGATCTCTTTTGCTTCAATACACGTCCGTATTGATTTTAGACACTCGTCTGTGTTCTTTCGAGACTCGTCCGTGTTCGATCTCTTTTTCTTCAATACCCATCCGTATTAATTTTAGACACTCGTCTATGTTCTTTTGACACTCGTCAGTGTTTGATCTCTTTTGCTTCAATATCCATCCGTATTGATTTTAGACACTCGTCTGTATTCTTTCGACACTCATCGGTGTTCGATATCTTTTGCTTTAATACTAGTCCGTATTGATTTTAGACACTCGTCTGTGTTCTTTCAACACTCGTCCGTGTTCGATCTCTTTTGCTTCAATACCTGTCCGTATTGATTTTAGACACTCGTCTGTGTTCTTTCAACACTCGACCATGTTCGATCTCTTTTGCTTCAATTCCCGTCCGTATTGATGTTAGACACTCGTCTGTGTTCTTTCGACACTCATCCGTGTTCGATCTCTTTTTCTTCAATACTCGTCCGTATTTATTTTAGACACTCGTCTTTGTTCTTTCGACACTCGTCCGTGTTCGATCTCTTTTGTTACAATATCCGTCCGTATTGATTTTATACACTCGTCTTTGTTCTTTTGACACTCGTCTGCGTTCGATCTCTTTTGCTTCAATACCTGTCCTTATTGATTTTAGACACTCGTCTGTATTCTTTCGACACTCGTCCGTGTTCGATCTCTTTTGCTTCAATACATGTCCGTATTGATTCTAGACACTCGTCTGTGTTCTTTCGACACTCGTCCGTGTTCGATCTATTTTTCTTTAATACTAGTCTGTATTAATTTTAGACACTCGTCTGTGTTCTTTCAGCACTCATCCGTGTTCGATCTCTTTTGCTTCAATTCCCATCCGTATTGATTTTGGACACTCGCCTGTGTTCTTTCGACACTCATCCGTGTTCGATCTCTTTTGCTTCAATACTCGTCCGTTTTGATTTTAGACACTCGTCTTTGTTCTTTCGACACTCGTCCGTGTTCGATCTCTTTTGCTACAATATCCGTCCGTATTGATTTTAGACACTCGTCTGTGTTCTTTCGAAACTCGTCCGTGTTCGATCTCTTTTGCTACAATATCCGTCTGTATTGATTTTATACACTCGTCTTTGTTCTTTTGACACTCGTCTGTGTTCGATCTCTTTTGCTTCAATACCTGTCCTTATTGATTTTAGACACTCGTCTGTGTTCTTTCAACACTCGACCATGTTCGATCTCTTTTGCTTCAATTCCCGTCCGTATTGATGTTAGACACTCGTCTGTGTTCATTCGACACTCATCCGTGTTCGATCTCTTTTTCTTCAATACTCGTCCGTATTTATTTTAGACACTCGTCTTTGTTCTTTCGACACTCGTCCGTGTTCGATCTCTTTTGCTACAATATCCGTCCGTATTGATTTTAGACACTCGTCTGTGTTCTTTCGAATCTCGTCCGTGTTCGATCTCTTTTGCTACAATATCTGTCCGTATTGATTTTATACACTCGTCTTTGTTCTTTTGACACTCGTCTGTGTTCGATCTCTTTTGCTTCAATACCTGTCCTTATTGATTTTAGACACTCGTCTTTATTTTTTCGACACTCGTCCGTGTTCGATCTCTTTTGCTTCAATACACGTCCGTATTGATTTTAGACACTCGTCTGTGTTCTTTCGAGACTCGTCCGTGTTCGATCTCTTTTTCTTCAATACCCATCCGTATTAATTTTAGACACTCGTCTATGTTCTTTTGACACTCGTCAGTGTTTGATCTCTTTTGCTTCAATATCCATCCGTATTGATTTTAGACACTCGTCTGTATTCTTTCGACACTCATCGGTGTTCGATATCTTTTGCTTTAATACTAGTCCGTATTGATTTTAGACACTCGTCTGTGTTCTTTCAACACTCGTCCGTGTTCGATCTCTTTTGCTTCAATACCTGTCCGTATTGATTTTAGACACTCGTCTGTGTTCTTTCAACACTCGACCATGTTCGATCTCTTTTGCTTCAATTCCCGTCCGTATTGATGTTAGACACTCGTCTGTGTTCTTTCGACACTCATCCGTGTTCGATCTCTTTTTCTTCAATACTCGTCCGTATTTATTTTAGACACTCGTCTTTGTTCTTTCGACACTCGTCCGTGTTCGATCTCTTTTGTTACAATATCCGTCCGTATTGATTTTATACACTCGTCTTTGTTCTTTTGACACTCGTCTGCGTTCGATCTCTTTTGCTTCAATACCTGTCCTTATTGATTTTAGACACTCGTCTGTATTCTTTCGACACTCGTCCGTGTTCGATCTCTTTTGCTTCAATACATGTCCGTATTGATTTTAGACACTCGTCTGTGTTCTTTTGACACTCGCGTGTTCGATCTATTTTTCTTTAATACTAGTCTGTATTAATTTTAGACACTCGTCTGTGTTCTTTCAGCACTCATCCGTGTTCGATCTCTTTTGCTTCAATTCCCATCCGTATTGATTTTAGACACACGCCTGTGTTCTTTCGACACTCATCCGTGTTCGATCTCTTTTGCTTCAATACTCGTCCGTTCTGATTTTAGACACTCGTCTTTGTTCTTTCGACACTCGTCTGTGTTCGATCTCTTTTGCTACAATATCCGTCCGTATTGATTTTAGACACTCGTCTGTGTTCTTTCGAAACTCGTCCGTGTTCGATCTCTTTTGCTACAATATCCATCCGTATTGATTTTATACACTCGTCTTTGTTCTTTTGACACTCGTCTGTCTTCGATCTCTTTTGCTTCAATACCTGTCCTTATTGATTTTAGACACTCGTCTGTATTCTTTCGACACTCGTCCGTGTTCGATCTCTTTTGCTTCAATACACGTCCGTATTGATTATAGACACTCGTCTGTGTTCTTTCGACATTCGTCCGTGTTCGATCTATTTTGCTTCTATACCCGTCTGTATTAATTTTAGACACTCGCCTGTGTTCTTTCGACACTCGTCCGTGTTCGATCTCTTTTGCTTCAATTCCCGTCCGTATTGATGTTAGACTCTCGTCTGTGTTCATTCGACACTCATCCGTGTTCGATCTCTTTTTCTTCAATACTCGTCCGTATTTATTTTAGACACTCGTCTTTGTTCTTTCGACACTCGTCCGTGTTCGATCTCTTTTGCTACAATATCCGTCCGTATTGATTTTAGACACTCGTCTGTGTTCTTTCGAATCTCGTCCGTGTTCGATCTCTTTTGCTACAATATCCGTCCGTATTGATTTTATACACTCGTCTTTGTTCTTTTGACACTCGTCTGTGTTCGATCTCTTTTGCTTCAATACCTGTCCTTATTGATTTTAGACACTCGTCTTTATTTTTTTGACACTCGTCCGTGTTCGATCTCTTTTGCTTCAATACACGTCCGTATTGATTTTACACACTCGTCTGTGTTCTTTCGAGACTCGTCCGTGTTCGATCTCTTTTTCTTCAATACCCATCCGTATTAATTTTAGACACTCGTCTATGTTCTTTTGACACTCGTCAGTGTTTGATCTCTTTTGCTTCAATATCCATCCGTATTGATTTTAGACACTCGTCTGTATTCTTTCGACACTCATCGGTGTTCGATATCTTTTGCTTTAATACTAGTCCGTATTGATTTTACACACTCGTCTGTGTTCTTTCAACACTCGTCCGTGTTCGATCTCTTTTGCTTCAATACCTGTCCTTATTGATTTTAGACACTCGTCTTTATTTTTTTGACACTCGTCCGTGTTCGATCTCTTTTGCTTCAATACACGTCCGTATTGATTTTACACACTCGTCTGTGTTCTTTCGAGACTCGTCCGTGTTCGATCTCTTTTTCTTCAATACCCATCCGTATTAATTTTAGACACTCGTCTATGTTCTTTTGACACTCGTCAGTGTTTGATCTCTTTTGCTTCAATATCCATCCGTATTGATTTTAGACACTCGTCTGTATTCTTTCGACACTCATCGGTGTTCGATATCTTTTGCTTTAATACTAGTCCGTATTGATTTTACACACTCGTCTGTGTTCTTTCAACACTCGTCCGTGTTCGATCTCTTTTGCTTCAATACCTGTCCGTATTGATTTTAGACACTCGTCTGTGTTCTTTCAACACTCGACCATGTTCGATCTCTTTTGCTTCAATTCCCCTCCGTATTGATGTTAGACACTCGTCTGTGTTCTTTCGACACTCATCCGTGTTCGATCTCTTTTTCTTCAATACTCGTCCGTATTTATTTTAGACACTCGTCTTTGTTCTTTCGACACTCGTCCGTGTTCGATCTCTTTTGTTACAATATCCGTCCGTATTGATTTTATACACTCGTCTTTGTTCTTTTGACACTCGTCTGCGTTCGATCTCTTTTGCTTCAATACCTGTCCTTATTGATTTTAGACACTCGTCTGTATTCTTTCGACACTCGTCCGTGTTCGATCTCTTTTGCTTCAATACATGTCCGTATTGATTTTAGACACTCGTCTGTGTTCTTTCGACACTCGTCCGTGTTCGATCTATTTTTCTTTAATACTAGTCTGTATTAATTTTAGACACTCGTCTGTGTTCTTTCAGCACTCATCCGTGTTCGATCTCTTTTGCTTCAATTCCCATCCGTATTGATTTTAGACACACGCCTGTGTTCTTTCGACACTCATCCGTGTTCGATCTCTTTTGCTTCAATACTCGTCCGTTTTGATTTTAGACACTCGTCTTTGTTCTTTCGACACTCGTCTGTGTTCGATCTCTTTTGCTACAATATCCGTCCGTATTGATTTTAGACACTCGTCTGTGTTCTTTCGAAACTCGTCCGTGTTCGATCTCTTTTGCTACAATATCCATCCGTATTGATTTTATACACTCGTCTTTGTTCTTTTGACACTCGTCTGTGTTCGATCTCTTTTGCTTCAATACCTGTCCTTATTGATTTTAGACACTCGTCTGTATTCTTTCGACACTCGTCCGTGTTCGATCTCTTTTGCTTCAATACACGTCCGTATTGATTATAGACACTCGTCTGTGTTCTTTCGACATTCGTCCGTGTTCGATCTATTTTGCTTCTATACCCGTCTGTATTAATTTTAGACACTCGCCTGTGTTCTTTCGACACTCGTCCGTGTTCGATCTCTTTTGCTTCAATTCCCGTCCGTATTGATGTTAGACTCTCGTCTGTGTTCATTCGACACTCATCCGTGTTCGATCTCTTTTTCTTCAATACTCGTCCGTATTTATTTTAGACACTCGTCTTTGTTCTTTCGACACTCGTCCGTGTTCGATCTCTTTTGCTACAATATCCATCCGTATTGATTTTAGACACTCGTCTGTGTTCTTTCGAAACTCGTCCGTGTTCGATCTCTTTTGCTACAATATCCGTCCGTATTGATTTTATACACTCGTCTTTGTTCTTTTGACACTCGTCTGTGTTCGATCTCTTTTGCTTCAATACCTGTCCTTATTGATTTTAGACACTCGTCTGTGTTCTTTCAACACTCGACCATGTTCAATCTCTTTTGCTTCAATTCCCGTCCGTAGTGATGTTAGACACTCGTCTGTGTTCATTCGACACTCATCCGTGTTCGATCTCTTTTTCTTCAATACTCGTCCGTATTTATTTTAGACACTCGTCTTTGTTCTTTCGACACTCGTCCGTGTTCGATCTCTTTTGCTACAATATCCGTCCGTATTGATTTTAGACACTCGTCTGTGTTCTTTCGAAAATCGTTCATGTTCGATCTCTTTTGCTACAATATCCGTTCGTATTGATTTTATACACTCGTCTTTGTTCTTTTGACACTCGACTGTGTTCGATCTCTTTTGCTTCAATACCTGTCCTTATTGATTTTAGACACTCGTCTTTATTTTTTCGACATTCGTCCGTGTTCGATCTCTTTTGCTTCAATACACGTCCGTATTGATTTTAGACACTCGTCTGTGTTCTTTCGACACTCGTCCGTGTTCGATCTCTTTTTCTTCAATACCCATCCGTATTAATTTTAGACACTCGTCTATGTTCTTTTGACACTCGTCCGTGTTTGATCTCTTTTGCTTCAATATCCATCCGTATTGATTTTAGACACTCGTCTGTGTTCTTTCGAAACTCGTCCGTGTTCGATCTCTTTTGCTACAATATCCATCCGTATTGATTTTAGACACTCGTCTGTGTTCTTTCAACACTCGTCCGTGTTCGATCTCTTTTGCTTCAATACCTGTCCGTATTGATTTTAGACACTCATCTGTGTTCTTTCAACACTCGGCCATGTTCGATCTCTTTTGCTTCAATTCCCGTCCGTTTGGTTTTAGACACTCGTCTGTGTTCTTTCGACATTCGTCCGTGTTCGATCTATTTTGCTTCTATACCCGTCTGTATTAATTTTAGACACTCGCCTGTGTTCTTTCGACACTCGTCCGTGTTCGATCTCTTTTGCTTCAATTCCCGTCCGTATTGATGTTAGACACTCGTCTGTGTTCATTCGACACTCATCCGTGTTCGATCTCTTTTTCTTCAATACTCGTCCGTATTTATTTTAGACACTCGTCTTTGTTCTTTCGACACTCGTCCGTGTTCGATCTCTTTTGCTACAATATCCGTCCGTATTGATTTTAGACACTCGTCTGTGTTCTTTCGAAACTCGTCCGTGTTCGATCTCTTTTGCTACAATATCCGTCCGTATTGATTTTATACACTCGTCTTTGTTCTTTTGACACTCGTCTGTGTTCGATCTCTTTTGCTTCAATACCTGTCCTTATTGATTTTAGACACTCGTCTGTGTTCTTTCAACACTCGACCATGTTCGATCTCTTTTGCTTCAATTCCCGTCCGTATTGATGTTAGACACTCGTCTGTGTTCATTCGACACTCATCCGTGTTCGATCTCTTTTTCTTCAATACTCGTCCGTATTTATTTTAGACACTCGTCTTTGTTCTTTCGACACTCGTCCGTGTTCGATCTCTTTTGCTACAATATCCGTCCGTATTGATTTTAGACACTCGTCTGTGTTCTTTCGAAACTCGTCCGTGTTCGATCTCTTTTGCTACAATATCCGTCCGTATTGATTTTATACACTCGTCTTTGTTCTTTTGACACTCGTCTGTGTTCGATCTCTTTTGCTTCAATACCTGTCCTTATTGATTTTAGACACTCGTCTTTATTTTTTCGACACTCGTCCGTGTTCGATCTCTTTTGCTTCAATACACGTCCGTATTGATTTTAGACACTTGTCTGTGTTCTTTCGACACTCGTCCGTGTTCGATCTCTTTTTCTTCAATACCCATCCGTATTAATTTTAGACACTCGTCTATGTTCTTTTGACACTCGTCAGTGTTTGATCTCTTTTGCTTCAATATCCATCCGTATTGATTTTAGACACTCGTCTGTATTCTTTCGACACTCGTCGGAGTTCGATATCTTTTGCTTTAATACTAGTCCGTATTGATTTTAGACACTCGTCTGTGTTCTTTCAACACTCGTCCGTGTTCGATCTCTTTTGCTTCAATACCTGTCCGTATTGATTTTAGACACTCGTCTGTGTTCTTTCAACACTCGACCATGTTTGATCTCTTTTGCTTCAATTCCCGTCCGTATTGATGTTAGACACTCGTCTGTGTTCTTTCGACACTCATCCGTGTTCGATCTCTTTGTCTTCAATACTCGTCCATATTTATTTTAGACACTCGTCTTTGTTCTTTCGACACTCGTCCGTGTTCGATCTCTTTTGTTACAATATCCGTCCGTATTGATTTTATACACTCGTCTGCGTTCGATCTCTTTTGCTTCAATACCTGTCCTTATTGATTTTAGACACTCGTCTGTATTCTTTCGACACTCGTCCGTGTTCGATCTCTTTTGCTTCAATACACGTCCGTATTGATTTTAGACACTCGTCTGTGTTCTTTCGACACTCGTCCGTGTTCGATCTATTTTTCTTTAGTACTAGTCTGTATTAATTTTAGACACTCGTCTGTGTTCTTTCAGCACTCATCCGTGTTCGATCTCTTTTGCTTCAATTCCCATCCGTATTGATTTTAGACACTCGCATGTGTTCTTTCGACACTCATCCGTGTTCGATCTCTTTTGCTTCAATACTCGTCCGTTTTGATTTTAGACACTCGTCTTAGTTCTTTCGACACTCGTCCGTGTTCGATCTCTTTTGCTACAATATCCGTCCGTATTGATTTTAGACACTCGTCTGTGTTCTTTCAAAACTCGTCCGTGTTCGATCTCTTTTGCTACAATATCCATCCGTATTGATTTTATACACTCGTCTTTGTTCTTTTGACACTCGTCTGTGTTCGATCTCTTTTGCTTCAATACCTGTCCTTATTGATTTTAGACACTCGTCTGTATTCTTTCGACACTCGTCCGTGTTCGATCTCTTTTGCTTCAATACACGTCCGTATTGATTATAGACACTCGTCTGTGTTATTTCGACATTCGTCCGTGTTCGATCTATTTTGCTTCTATACCCGTCTGTATTAATTTTAGACACTCGCCTGTGTTATTTCGATACTCGTCCGTGTTCGATCTCTCTTGCTTCAATACTCATCCGTATTGATTTTAGACACTCGTCTGTGTTCTTTCGACACTCGTCCGTGTTCGATCTCTTTTTCTTCAATACCCATCCGTATTAATTTTAGACACTCGTCTATGTTCTTTTGACACTCGTCAGTGTTTGATCTCTTTTGTTTCAATATCCATCCGTATTGATTTTAGACACTCGTCTGTATTCTTTCGACACTCGTCGGTGTTCGATATCTTTTGCTTTAATACTAGTCCGTATTGATTTTAGACACTCGTCTGTGTTCTTTCAACACTCGTCCGTGTTCGATCTCTTTTGCTTCAATACCTGTCCTTATTGATTTTAGACACTCGTCTGTGTTCTTTCAACACTCGACCATGTTCGATCTCTTTTGCTTCAATTCCCGTCCGTATTGATGTTAGACACTCGTCTGTGTTCATTCGACACTCATCCGTGTTCGATCTCTTTTTCTTCAATACTCGTCCGTATTGATTTTAGACACTCGTCTTTGTTCTTTCGACACTCGTCCGTGTTCGATCTCTTTTGCTACAATATCCGTCCGTATTGATTTTAGACACTCGTCTGTGTTCTTTTGAAACTCGTCCGTGTTCGATCTCTTTTGCAACAATATCCGTCCGTATTGATTTTATACACTCGTCTTTGTTCTTTTGACACTCGTCTGTGTTCGATCTCTTTTGCTTCAATACCTGTCCTTATTGATTTTAGACACTCGTCTTTATTTTTTCGACACTCGTCCGTGTTCGATCTCTTTTGGTTCAATACACGTCCGTATTGATTTTAGACACTCGTCTGTGTTCTTTCGACACTCGTCCGTGTTCGATCTCTTTTTCTTCAATACCCATCCGTATTAATTTTAGACACTCGTCTATGTTCTTTTGACACTCGTCAGTGTTTGATCTCTTTTGCTTCAATATCCATCCGTATTGATTTTAGACACTCGTCTGTATTCTTTCGACACTCGTCGGTGTTCGATATCTTTTGCTTTAATACTAGTCCGTATTGATTTTAGACACTCGTCTGTGTTCTTTCAACACTCGTCCGTGTTCGATCTCTTTTGCTTCAATACCTGTCCGTATTGATTTTAGACACTCGTCTGTGTTCTTTCAACACTCGACCATGTTTGATCTCTTTTGCTTCAATTCCCGTCCGTATTGATGTTAGACACTCGTCTGTGTTCTTTCGACACTCATCCGTGTTCGATCTCTTTGTCTTCAATACTCGTCCGTATTTATTTTAGACACTCGTCTTTGTTCTTTCGACACTCGTCCGTGTTCGATCTCTTTTGTTACAATATCCGTCCGTATTGATTTTATACACTCGTCTGCGTTCGATCTCTTTTGCTTCAATACCTGTCCTTATTGATTTTAGACACTCGTCTGTATTCTTTCGACACTCGTCCGTGTTCGATCTCTATTGCTTCAATACACGTCCGTATTGATTTTAGACACTCGTCTGTGTTCTTTCGACACTCGTCCGTGTTCGATCTATTTTTCTTTAGTACTAGTCTGTATTAATTTTAGACACTCGTCTGTGTTCTTTCAGCACTCATCCGTGTTCGATCTCTTTTGCTTCAATTCCCATCCGTATTGATTTTAGACACTCGCATGTGTTCTTTCGACACTCATCCGTGTTCGATCTCTTTTGCTTCAATACTCGTCCGTTTTGATTTTAGACACTCGTCTTTGTTCTTTCGACACTCGTCCGTGTTCGATCTCTTTTGCTACAATATCCGTCCGTATTGATTTTAGACACTCGTCTGTGTTCTTTCAAAACTCGTCCGTGTTCGATCTCTTTTGCTACAATATCCATCCGTATTGATTTTATACACTCGTCTTTGTTCTTTTGACACTCGTCTGTGTTCGATCTCTTTTGCTTCAATACCTGTCCTTATTGATTTTAGACACTCATCTGTATTCTTTCGACACTCGTCCGTGTTCGATCTCTTTTGCTTCAATACACGTCCGTATTGATTATAGACACTCGTCTGTGTTCTTTCGACATTCGTCCGTGTTCGATCTATTTTACTTCTATACCCGTCTGTATTAATTTTAGACACTCGCCTGTGTTATTTCGATACTCGTCCGTGTTCGATCTCTCTTGCTTCAATACTCATCCGTATTGATTTTAGACACTCGTCTGTGTTCTTTCGACACTCGTCCGTGTTCGATCTCTTTTTCTTCAATACCCATCCGTATTAATTTTAGACACTCGTCTATGTTCTTTTGACACTCGTCAGTGTTTGATCTCTTTTGTTTCAATATCCATCCGTATTGATTTTAGACACTCGTCTGTATTCTTTCGACACTCGTCGGTGTTCGATATCTTTTGCTTTAATACTAGTCCGTATTGATTTTAGACACTCGTCTATGTTCTTTCAACACTCGTCCGTGTTCGATCTCTTTTGCTTCAATACCTGTCCGTATTGATTTTAGACACTCGTCTGTGTTCTTTCAACACTCGACCATGTTCGATCTCTTTTGCTTCAATTCCCGTCCGTATTGATGTTAGACACTCGTCTGTGTTCATTCGACACTCATTCGTGTTCGATCTCTTTTTCTTCAATACTCGTCTGTATTTATTTTAGACACTCGTCTTTGTTCTTTCGACACTCGTCCGTGTTCGATCTCTTTTGCTACAATATCCGTCCGTATTGATTTTATACACTCGTCTTTGTTCTTTTGACACTCGTCTGTGTTTGATCTCTTTTGCTTCAATACCTGTCGTTATTGATTTTAGACACTTGTCTGTATTCTTTCGACACTCGTCCGTGTTCGATCTCCTTTGCTTCAATACACGTCCGTATTGATTTTAGACACTCGTCTGTGTTCTTTCGACACTCGTCCGTGTTCGATCTATTTTGCTTCAATACTAGTCTGTATTAATTTTAGACACTCGTCTGTGTTCTTTCAGCACTCATCCGTGTTCGATCTCTTTTGCTTCAATTCCCATCCGTATTGATTTTAGACACTCGCCTGTGTTCTTTCGACACTCATCCGTGTTGGATCTCTTTTGCTTCAATACTCATCCGTTTTGATTTTAGACACTCGTCTTTGTTCTTTCGACACTCGTCCGTGTTCGATCTCTTTTGCTTCAATACCTGTCCGTATTTATTTTAGACACTCGTCTGTGTTCTTTTGACACTCGTCCGTGTTCGACCTCTTTTACTTCAATTCCCGTCCGGATTGATTTTAGACACTCGTCTGTATTCTTTTGACACTCGTCCGTGTTCGATCTCTTTTGCTTCAATACTCGTCCGTATTGATTTTAGACACTCGTCTGTGTTCTTTCGACACTCATCCGTGTTCGATCTCTTTTGCTTCAATATCCGTCCGTATTGATTTTAGACACTCGTCTTTGTTCTTTCGACACTCATTCGTGTTCGATCTCTTTTTCTTCAATACTCGTCTGTATTTATTTTAGACACTCGTCTTTGTTCTTTCGACACTCGTCCGTGTTCGATCTCTTTTGCTACAATATCCGTCCGTATTGATTTTAGACACTCGTCTGTGTTCTTTCGAAACTCGTCCGTGTTCGATCTCTTTTGCTACAATATCCGTCCGTATTGATTTTAAACACTCGTCTTTGTTCTTTTGACACTCGTCTGTGTTCGATCTCTTTTGCTTCAATACCTGTCCTTATTGATTTTAGACACTCGTCTGTATTCTTTCGACACTCGTCCGTGTTCGATCTCTTTTGCTTCAATACACGTCCGTATTGATTTTAGACACTCGTCTGTGTTCTTTCGACACTCGTCCGTGTTCGATCTATTTTGCTTCAATACTAGTCTGTATTAATTTTAGACACTCGTCTGTGTTCTTTCAGTACTCATCCGTGTTCGATCTCTTTTGCTTCAATTCCCATCCGTATTGATTTTAGACACTCGCATGTGTTCTTTCGACACTCATCCGTGTTCGATCTCTTTTGCTTTAATACTCGTCCGTTTTGATTTTAGACACTCGTCTTTGTTCTTTCGACACTCGTCCGTGTTCGATCTCTTTTGCTACAATATCCGTCCGTATTGATTTTAGACACTCGTCTGTGTTCTTTCGAAACTCGTCCGTGTTCGATCTCTTTTGCTACAATATCCATCCGTATTGATTTTATACACTCGTCTTTGTTCTTTTGACACTCGTCTGTGTTCGATCTCTTTTGCTTCAATACCTGTCCTTATTAATTTTAGACACTCGTCTGTATTCTTTCGACACTCGTCCGTGTTCGATCTCTTTTGCTTCAATACACGTCCGTATTGATTATAGACACTCGTCTGTGTTCTTTCGACATTCGTCCGTGTTCGATCTATTTTGCTTCTATACCCGTCTGTATTAATTTTAGACACTCGCCTGTGTTATTTCGATACTCGTCCGTGTTCGATCTCTCTTGCTTCAATACTCATCCGTATTGATTTTAGACACTCGTCTGTGTTCTTTTGACACTCGTCCGTGTTCGATCTCTTTTTCTTCAATACCCATCCGTATTAATTTTAGACACTCGTCTATGTTCTTTTGACACTCGTCAGTGTTTGATCTCTTTTGTTTCAATATCCATCCGTATTGATTTTAGACACTCGTCTGTATTCTTTCGACACTCGTCGGTGTTCGATATCTTTTGCTTTAATACTAGTCCGTATTGATTTTAGACACTCGTCTGTGTTCTTTCAACACTCGTCCGTGTTCGATCTCTTTTGCTTCAATACCTGTCCGTATTGATTTTAGACACTCGTCTATGTTCTTTCAACACTCGACCATGTTCGATCTCTTTTGCTTCAATTCCCGTCCGTATTGATGTTAGACACTCGTCTGTGTTCATTCGACACTCATTCGTGTTCGATCTCTTTTTCTTCAATACTCGTCTGTATTTATTTTAGACACTCGTCTTTGTTCTTTCGACACTCGTCCGTGTTCGATCTCTTTTGCTACAATATCCGTCCGTATTGATTTTATACACTCGTCTTTGTTCTTTTGACACTCGTCTGTGTTCGATCTCTTTTGCTTCAATACATGTCCTTATTGATTTTAGACACTCGTCTGTATTATTTCGACACTCGTCCGTGTTCGATCTCTTTTGCTTCAATACACGTCCGTATTGATTTTAGACACTCGTCTGTGTTCTTTCGACACTCGTCCGTGTTCGATCTATTTTGCTTCAATACTAGTCTGTATTAATTTTAGACACTCGTCTGTGTTCTTTCAGCACTCATCCGTGTTCGATCTCTTTTGCTTCAATTCCCATCCGTATTGATTTTAGACACTCGCCTGTGTTCTTTCGACACTCATCCGTGTTGGATCTCTTTTGCTTCAATACTCGTCCGTTTTGATTTTAGACACTCGTCTTTGTTCTTTCGACACTCGTCCGTGTTCGATCTCTTTTGCTTCAATACCTGTCCGTATTTATTTTAGACACTCGTCTGTGTTCTTTTGACACTCGTCCGTGTTCGACCTCTTTTACTTCAATTCCCGTCCGGATTGATTTTAGACACTCGTCTGTATTCTTTTGACACTCGTCCGTGTTCGATCTCTTTTGCTTCAATACTCGTCCGTATTTATTTTAGACACTCGTCCGTGTTCGATCTCTTTTGCTTCAATACCCGTCCGTATTGATTTTAGACACTCGTCTGTGTTCTTTCGACACTCATCCGTGTTCGATCTCTTTTGCTTCAATATCCGTCCGAATTGATTTTAGACACTCGTCTTTGTTCTTTCGACACTCATTCGTGTTCGATCTCTTTTTCTTCAATACTCGTCTGTATTTATTTTAGACACTCGTCTTTGTTCTTTCGACACTCGTCCGTGTTCGATCTCTTTTGCTACAATATCCGTCCGTATTGATTTTAGACACTCGTCTGTGTTCTTTCGAAACTCGTCCGTGTTCGATCTCTTTTGCTACAATATCCGTCCGTATTGATTTTAAACACTCGTCTTTGTTCTTTTGACACTCGTCTGTGTTCGATCTCTTTTGCTTCAATACCTGTCCTTATTGATTTTAGACACTCGTCTGTATTCTTTCGACACTCGTCCGTGTTCGGTCTCTTTTGCTTCAATACACGTCCGTATTGATTTTAGACACTCGTCTGTGTTCTTTCGACACTCGTCCGTGTTCGATCTATTTTGCTTCAATACTAGTCTGTATTAATTTTAGACACTCGTCTGTGTTCTTTCAGTACTCATCCGTGTTCGATCTCTTTTGCTTCAATTCCCATCCGTATTGATTTTAGACACTCGCATGTGTTCTTTCGACACTCATCCGTGTTCGATCTCTTTTGCTTCAATACTCGTCCGTTTTGATTTTAGACACTCGTCTTTGTTCTTTCGACACTCGTCCGTGTTCGATCTCTTTTGCTACAATATCCGTCCGTATTGATTTTAGACACTCGTCTGTGTTCTTTCGAAACTCGTCCGTGTTCGATCTCTTTTGCTACAATATCCATCCGTATTGATTTTATACACTCGTCTTTGTTCTTTTGACACTCGTCTGTGTTCGATCTCTTTTGCTTCAATACCTGTCCTTATTAATTTTAGACACTCGTCTGTATTCTTTCGACACTCGTCCGTGTTCGATCTCTTTTGCTTCAATACACGTCCGTATTGATTATAGACACTCGTCTGTGTTCTTTCGACATTCGTCCGTGTTCGATCTATTTTGCTTCTATACCCGTCTGTATTAATTTTAGACACTCGCCTGTGTTATTTCGATACTCGTCCGTGTTCGATCTCTCTTGCTTCAATACTCATCCGTATTGATTTTAGACACTCGTCTGTGTTCTTTTGACACTCGTCCGTGTTCGATCTCTTTTTCTTCAATACCCATCCGTATTAATTTAAGACACTCGTCTATGTTCTTTTGACACTCGTCAGTGTTTGATCTCTTTTGTTTCAATATCCATCCGTATTGATTTTAGACACTCGTCTGTATTCTTTCGACACTCGTCGGTGTTCGATATCTTTTGCTTTAATACTAGTCCGTATTGATTTTAGACACTCGTCTGTGTTCTTTCAACACTCGTCCGTGTTCGATCTCTTTTGCTTCAATACCTGTCCGTATTGATTTTAGACACTCGTCTGTGTTCTTTCAACACTCGACCATGTTCGATCTCTTTTGCTTCAATTCCCGTCCGTATTGATGTTAGACACTCGTCTGTGTTCATTCGACACTCATTCGTGTTCGATCTCTTTTTCTTCAATACTCGTTTGTATTTATTTTAGACACTCGTCTTTGTTCTTTCGACACTCGTCCGTGTTCGATCTCTTTTGCTACAATATCCGTCCGTATTGATTTTATACACTCGTCTTTGTTCTTTTGACACTCGTCTGTGTTCGATCTCTTTTGCTTCAATACATGTCCTTATTGATTTTAGACACTCGTCTGTATTATTTCGACACTCGTCCGTGTTCGATCTCTTTTGCTTCAATACACGTCCGTATTGATTTTAGACACTCGTCTGTGTTCTTTCGACACTCGTCCGTGTTCGATCTATTTTGCTTCAATACTAGTCTGTATTAATTTTAGACACTCGTCTGTGTTCTTTCAGCACTCATCCGTGTTCGATCTCTTTTGCTTCAATTCCCATTCGTATTGATTTTAGACACTCGCCTGTGTTCTTTCGACACTCATCCGTGTTGGATCTCTTTTGCTTCAATACTCGTCCGTTTTGATTTTAGACACTCGTCTTTGTTCTTTCGACACTCGTCCGTGTTCGATCTCTTTTGCTTCAATACCCGTCCGTATTTATTTTAGACACTCGTCTGTGTTCTTTTGACACTCGTCCGTGTTCGACCTCTTTTACTTCAATTCCCGTCCGGATTGATTTTAGACACTCGTCTGTATTCTTTTGACACTCGTCCGTGTTCGATCTCTTTTGCTTCAATACTCGTCCGTATTTATTTTAGACACTCGTCTTTGTTCTTTCGACACTCATCCGTGTTCGATCTCTTTTGCTTCAATACCCGTCCGTATTGATTTTAGACACTCGTCTGTGTTCTTTCGACACTCATCCGTGTTCGATCTCTTTTGCTTCAATATCCGTCCGAATTGATTTTAGACACTCGTCTTTGTTCTTTCGACACTCATTCGTGTTCGATCTCTTTTTCTTCAATACTCGTCTGTATTTATTTTAGACACTCGTCTTTGTTCTTTCGACACTCGTCCGTGTTCGATCTCTTTTGCTACAATATCCGTCCGTATTGATTTTAGACACTCGTCTGTGTTCTTTCGAAACTCGTCCGTGTTCGATCTCTTTTGCTACAATATCCGTCCATATTGATTTTAAACACTCGTCTTTGTTCTTTTGACACTCGTCTGTGTTCTTTTGACACTCATCCGTGTTCGATCTCTTTTTCTTCAATACCCATCCGTATTAATTTTAGACACTCGTCTATGTTCTTTTGACACTCGTCAGTGTTTGATCTCTTTTGTTTCAATATCCATCCGTATTGATTTTTGACACTCGTCTGTATTCTTTCGACACTCGTCGGTGTTCGATATCTTTTGCTTTAATACTAGTCCGTATTGATTTTAGACACTCGTCTGTGTTCTTTCAACACTCGTCCGTGTTCGATCTCTTTTGCTTCAATACCTGTCCGTATTGATTTTAGACACTCGTCTGTGTTCTTTCAACACTCGACCATGTTCGATCTCTTTTGCTTCAATTCCCATCCGTATTGATGTTAGACACTCGTCTGTGTTCATTCGACACTCATTCGTGTTCGATCTCTTTTTCTTCAATACTCGTCTGTATTTATTTTAGACACTCGTCTTTGTTCTTTCGACACTCGTCCGTGTTCGATCTCTTTTGCTACAATATCCGTCCGTATTGATTTTATACACTCGTCTTTGTTCTTTTGACACTCGTCTGTGTTCGATCTCTTTTGCTTCAATACATGTCCTTATTGATTTTAGACACTCATCTGTATTATTTCGACACTCGTCCGTGTTCGATCTCTTTTGCTTCAATACACGTCCGTATTGATTTTAGACACTCGTCTGTGTTCTTTCGACACTCGTCCGTGTTCGATCTATTTTGCTTCAATACTAGTCTGTATTAATTTTAGACACTCGTCTGTGTTCTTTCAGCACTCATCCGTGTTCGATCTCTTTTGCTTCAATTCCCATCCGTATTGATTTTAGATACTCGCCTGTGTTCTTTCGACACTCATCCGTGTTCGATCTCTTTTGCTTCAATACTCGTCCGTTTTGATTTTAGACACTCGTCTTTGTTCTTTCGACACTCGTCCGTGTTCGATCTCTTTTGCTTCAATACCCGTCCGTATTGATTTTAGACACTCGTCTGTGTTCTTTCGACACTCGTCCGTGTTCGACCTCTTTTGCTTCAATTCCCGTCCGCATTGATTTTAGACACTCGTCTGTATTCTTTTGACACTCGTCCGTGTTCGATCTCTTTTGCTTCAATACTCGTCCGTATTTATTTTAGACACTCGTCTTTGTTCTTTCGACACTCGTCTGTGTTCGATCTCTTTTGCTTCAATACCCGTCCGTATTGATTTTAGACACTCGTCTGTGTTCTTTCGACACTCGTCCGTGTTCGATCTCTTTTGCTTCAATATCCGTCCGAATTGATTTTAGACACTCGTCTTTGTTCTTTCGACACTCGTCCGTGTTCGATCTCTTTTGCTTCTATATCCGTCCGTATTAATTTTAGACACTCGTCTGTGTTCTTTCGACACTCGTCCGTGTCCGATCTCTTTTGCTTCAATACTCGTCCGTATTGATTTTAGAAACTCGTCTAAGTTCGTTCGACACTCGTCCATCTTCGATCTTTGTAGCTTCAATACACGTCCGTATTGATTATAGACACTCGTCTGTGTTCTTTCGACATTCGTCTGTGTTTGATCTCTTTTGCTTCTATACCCGTCTGTATTGATTTTAGACACTCGTCTGTGTTCTTTCGACACTCGTCTGTGTTCGATCTCTCTTGCTTCAATACTCATCCGTATTGATCTTAGACACTCGTCTGTGTTCTTTAGACACTCGTCCGTGTTCGATCTCTTTTTCTTCAATACCCATCCGTATTAATTTTAGACACTCGTCTATGTTCTTTTGACACTCGTCAGTGTTTGATCTCTTTTGCTTCAATATCCATCCGTATTGATTTTAGACACTCATCTATATTCTTTCGACACTCGTCGGTGTTCGATATCTTTTGCTTTAATACTAGTCCGTATTGATTTTAGACACTCGTTTGTGTTCTTTCAACACTCGTCCGTGTTCTATCTCTTTTGCTTCAATACCTGTCCGTATTGATTTTAGACACTCGTCTGTGTTCTTTCATTACTCGACCATGTTCGATCTCTTTTGCTTCAATTCCCGTCCGTATTGATGTTAGACACTCGTCTGTGTTCTTTCCACACTCATCCGTGTTCGATCTCTTTTTCTTCAATACTCGTCTGTATTTATTTTAGACACTCGTCTTTGTTCTTTCGACACTCGTCCGTGTTCGATCTCTTTTGCTACAATATCCGTCCGTATTGATTTTAGACACTCGTCTGTGTTCTTTGGAAACTCGTCCGTGTTCGATCTCTTTTGCTACAATATCCGTCCGTATTGATTTTATACACTCGTCTTTGTTCTTTTGACACTCGTCTGTGTTAGATCTCTTTTGCTTCAATACCTGTCCTTATTGATTTTAGACACTCGTCTGTATTCTTTCGACACTCGTCCGTGTTCGATCTCTTTTGCTTCAATACACGTCCGTATTGATTTTAGACACTCGTCTGTGTTCTTTTGACACTCGTCCGTGTTCGATCTATTTTGCTTCAATACTAGTCTGTATTAATTTTAGACACTCATCTGTGTTCTTTCAGCACTCATCCGTGTTCGATCTCTTTTGCTTCAATTCCCATCCGTATTGATTTTAGACACTCGCCTGTGTTCTTTCGACACTCATCCGTGTTCGATCTCTTTTGCTTCAATACTCGTCCGTATTGATTATAGACACTCGTCTGTGTTCTTTCGACATTCGTCTGTGTTCGATCTCTTTTGCTTCTATACCCGTCTGTATTGATTTTAGACACTCGTCTGTGTTCTTTCGACACTCGTCTGTGTTCGATCTCCCTTGCTTCAATACTCATCCGTATTGATCTTAGACACTCGTCTGTGTTCTTTAGACACTCGTCCGTGTTCGATCTCTTTTTCTTCAATACCCATCCGTATTAATTTTAGACACTCGTCTATGTTCTTTTGACACTCGTCAGTGTTTGATCTCTTTTGCTTCAATATCCATCCGTATTGATTTTAGACACTCATCTATATTCTTTCGACACTCGTCGGTGTTCGATATCTTTTGCTTTAATACTAGTCCGTATTGATTTTAGACACTCATTTGTGTTCTTTCAACACTCGTCCGTGTTCTATCTCTTTTGCTTCAATACCTGTCCGTATTGATTTTAGACACTCGTCTGTGTTCTTTCAACACTCGACCATGTTCGATCTCTTTTGCTTCAATTCCCGTCCGTATTGATGTTAGACACTCGTCTGTGTTCTTTCCACACTCATCCGTGTTCGATCTCTTTTTCTTCAATACTCGTCCGTATTTATTTTAGACACTCGTCTTTGTTCTTTCGACACTCGTCCGTGTTCGATCTCTTTTGCTACAATATCCGTCCGTATTGATTTTAGACACTCGTCTGCGTTCTTTCGAAACTCGTCCGTGTTCGATCTCTTTTGCTACAATATCCGTCCGTATTGATTTTATACACTCGTCTTTGTTCTTTTGACACTCGTCTGTGTTAGATCTCTTTTGCTTCAATACCTGTCCTTATTGATTTTAGACACTCGTCTGTATTCTTTCGACACTCGTCCGTGTTCGATCTCTTTTGCTTCAATACACGTCCGTATTGATTTTAGACACTCGTCTGTGTTCTTTTGACACTCGTCCGTGTTCGATCTATTTTGCTTCAATACTAGTCTGTATTAATTTTAGACACTCGTCTGTGTTCTTTCAGCACTCATCCGTGTTCGATCTCTTTTGCTTCAATTCCCATCCGTATTGATTTTAGACACTCGTCTGTGTTCTTTCAGCACTCATCCGTGTTCGATCTCTTTTGCTTCAATTCCCATCCGTATTGATTTTAGACACTCGCCTGTGTTCTTTCGACACTCATCCGTGTTCGATCTCTTTTGCTTCAATACTCGTCCGTTTTGATTTTAGACACTCGTCTTTGTTCTTTCGACACTCGTCCGTGTTCGATCTCTTTTGCTTCAATACCCGTCCGTATTGATTTTAGACACTCGTCTGTGCTCTTTCGACACTCGTCCGTGTTCGACCTCTTTTGCTTTAATTCCCGTCCGCTTTGATTTTAGACACTCGTCTGTATTCTTTTGACACTCGTCCGTGTTCGATCTCTTTTGCTTCAATACTCGTCCGTATTTATTTTAGACACTCGTCTTTGTTCTTTCGACACTCGTCTGTGTTCGATCTCTTTTGCTTCAATACCCGTCCGTATTGATTTTAGACACTCGTCTGTGTTCTTTCGACACTCGTCCGTGTTCGATCTCTTTTGCTTCAATATCCGTCCGAATTGATTTTAGACACTCGTCTTTGTTCTTTCGACACTCGTCCGTGTTCGATCTCTTTTGCTTCAATATCCGTCCGTATTAATTTTAGACACTCGTCTGTGTTCTTTCGACACTCGTCCGTGTCCGATCTCTTTTGCTTCAATACTCGTCCGTATTGATTTTAGAAACTCGTCTAAGTTCGTTCGACACTCGTCCATCTTCGATCTTTGTAGCTTCAATACACGTCCGTATTGATTATAGACACTCGTCTGTGTTCTTTCGACATTCGTCTGTGTTCGATCTCTTTTGCTTCTATACCCGTCTGTATTGATTTTAGACACTCGTCTGTGTTCTTTCGACACTCGTCTGTGTTCGATCTCTCTTGCTTCAATACTCATCCGTATTGATTTTAGACACTCGTCTGTGTTCTTTCGACACTCGTCCGTGTTCGATCTCTTTTTCTTCAATACCCATCCGTATTAATTTTAGACACTCGTCTATGTTCTTTTGACACTCGTCAGTGTTTGATCTCTTTTGCTTCAATATCCATCCGTATTGATTTTAGACACTCGTCTGTATTCTTTCGACACTCGTCGGTGTTCGATCTCTTTTGCTTTAATACTAGTCCGTATTGATTTTAGACACTTGTCTGTGTTCTTTCAACACTCGTCCGTGTTCGATCTCTTTTGCTTCAATACCTGTCCGTATTGATGTTACACACTCGTCTGTGTTCTTTCAACACTCGGCGATGTTCGATCTCTTTTGCTTCAATTCCCGTCCGTATTGATTTTAGACACTCGTTTGTGTTCTTTCAACACTCGTCCGTGTTCAATCTCTTTTTCTTCAATACTCGTCCGTATTTATTTTAGACACTCGTCTTTGTTCTTTCGACACTCGTCCGTGTTCGATCTCTTTTGCTACAATATCCGTCCGTATTGATTTTAGACACTCGTCTGTGTTCTTTCGAAACTCGTCCGTGTTCGATCTCTTTTGCTACAATATCCGTCCGTATTGATTTTAGACACTCGTCTTTGTTCTTTTGACACTCGTCTGTGTTCGATCTCTTTTGCTTCAATACCTGTCCTTATTGATTTAAGACACTCGTCTGTATTCTTTCGACACTCGTCCGTGTTCGATCTCTCTTGCTTCAATACTCATCCGTATTGATTTTAGACACTCGTCTGTGTTCTTTCGACACTCGTCCGTGTTCGATCTCTTTTTCTTCAATACCCATCCGTATTAATTTTAGACACTCGTCTATGTTCTTTTGACACTCGTCAGTGTTTGATCTCTTTTGCTTCAATATCCATCCGTATTGATTTTAGACACTCATCTATATTCTTTCGACACTCGTCGGTGTTCGATATCTTTTGCTTTAATACTAGTCCGTATTGATTTTAGACACTCGTCTGTGTTCTTTCAACACTCGTCCGTGTTCTATCTCTTTTGCTTCAATACCTGTCCGTATTGATTTTAGACACTCGTCTGTGTTCTTTCAACACTCGACCATGTTCGATCTCTTTCGCTTCAATTCCCGTCCGTATTGATGTTAGACACTCGTCTGTGTTCTTTCGACACTCGTCTGTGTTCGATCTCTCTTGCTTCAATACTCATCCATATTGATTTTAGACACTCGTCTGTGTTCTTTCGACACTCGTCCGTGTTCGATCTCTTTTTCTTCAATACCCATCCGTATTAATTTTAGACACTCGTCTATGTTCTTTTGACACTCGTCAGTGTTTGATCTCTTTTACTTCAATATCCATCCGTATTGATTTTAGACACTCATCTATATTCTTTCGACACTCGTCGGTGTTCGATATCTTTTGCCTTAATACTAGTCCGTATTGATTTTAGACACTCGTCTGTGTTCTTTCAACACTCGTCCGTGTTCTATCTCTTTTGCTTCAATACCTGTCCGTATTGATTTTAGACACTCGTCTGTGTTCTTTCAACACTCGACCATGTTCGATCTCTTTCGCTTCAATTCCCGTCCGTATTGATGTTAGACACTCGTCTGTGTTCTTTCCACACTCATCCGTGTTCGATCTCTTTTTCTTCAATACTCGTCTGTATTTATTTTAGACACTCGTCTTTGTTCTTTCGACACTCGTCCGTGTTCGATCTCTTTTGCTACAATATCCGTCCGTATTGATTTTATACACTCGTCTTTGTTCTTTTGACACTCGTCTGTGTTCGATCTCTTTTGCTTCAATACCTGTCCTTATTGATTTTAGACACTCGTCTGTATTCTTTCGACACTCGTCCGTGTTCGATCTCTTTTGCTTCAATACACGTCCGTATTGATTTTAGACACTCGTCTGTGTTCTTTCGACACTCGTCCGTGTTCGATCTATTTTGCTTCAATACTAGTCTGTATTAATTTTATACACTCGTCTGTGTTCTTTCAGCACTCATCCGTGTTCGATCTCTTTTGCTTCAATTCCCATCCGTATTGATTTTAGACACTCGCCTGTGCTCTTTCGACACTCATCCGTGTTCGATCTCTTTTGCTTCAATACTCGTCCGTTTTGATTTTAGACACTCGTCTTTGTTCTTTCGACACTCATCCGTGTTCAATCTCTTTTTCTTCAATACTCGTCCGTATTTATTTTAGACACTCGTCTTTGTTCTTTCGACACTCGTCCGTGTTCGATCT
This sequence comes from Lathyrus tuberosus, assembly GCA_022829125.1. Lineage (NCBI taxonomy): Eukaryota > Viridiplantae > Streptophyta > Magnoliopsida > Fabales > Fabaceae > Lathyrus > Lathyrus tuberosus. The sequence goes on from JALAZF010000038.1 coordinate 14,611,329, forward strand.
CTTTTGCTACAATATCCGTCCGTATTGATTTTAGACACTCGTCTGTGTTCTTTCGAAACTCGTCCCTGTTCGATCTCTTTTGCTACAATATCCGTCCGTATTGATTTTATACACTCGTCTTTGTTCTTTTGACACTCGTCTGTGTTCGATCTCTTTTGCTTCAATACATGTCCTTATTGATTTTAGACACTCGTCTGTATTATTTCGACACTCGTCCGTGTTCGATCTCTTTTGCTTCAATACACGTCCGTATTGATTTTAGACACTCGTCTGTCTTCTTTCGACACTCGTCCGTGTTCGATCTATTTTATTCCAATACTAGTCAGTATTAATTTGAGACACTCGTCTGTGTTCTTTCAGCACTCATCCGTGTTCGATCTCTTTTGCTTCAATTCCCGTCCGTATTGATTTTAGACAATCGTCTGTGTTCTTTCGACACTCGTCCGTGTTCGACCTCTTTTGCTTCAATTCCCGTCCGGATTGATTTTAGACACTCGTCTATATTCTTTTGACACTCGTCCGTGTTCGATCTCTTTTGCTTCAATACTCGTCCGTATTTATTTTAGACACTCGTCTTTGTTCTTTTGACACTCGTCCGTGTTCGATCTCTTTTGCTTCAATACCCGTCCGTATTGATTTTAGACACTCGTCTGTGTTCTTTCGACACTCGTCCGTGTTCGATCTCTTTTTCTTCAATACTCGTCTGTATTTATTTTAGACACTCGTCTTTGTTCTTTCGACACTCGTCCGTGTTCGATCTCTTTTGCTACAATATCGGTCCGTATTGATTTTAGACACTCGTCTGTGTTCTTTTGAAACTCGTACGTGTTCGATCTCTTTTGCTACAATATCCGTCCGTATTGATTTTATACACTCGTCTTTGTTCTTTTGACACTCGTCTGTGTTCGATCTCTTTTGCTTCAATACCTGTCCTTATTGATTTTAGACACTCGTCTGTATTCTTTCGACACTCGTCCATGTTCGATCTCTTTTGCTTCAATACACGTCCGTATTGATTTTAGACACTCGTCTGTGTTCTTTCGACACTCGTCCGTGTTCGATCTATTTTGCTTCAATACTAGTCTGTATTAATTTTAGACACTCGTCTGTGTTCTTTCAGCACTCATCCGTGTTCGATCTCTTTTGCTTCAATTCCCATCCGTATTGATTTTAGACACTCGCCTGTGTTCTTTCGACACTCATCCGTGTTCGATCTCTTTTGCTTCAATACTCGTCCGTTTTGATTTTAGACACTCGTCTTTGTTCTTTCGACACTCGTCCGTGTTCGATCTCTTTTGCTTTAATACCCGTCCGTATTGATTTTAGACACTCGTCTGTGTTCTTTTAACACTCGTCCGTGTTCGACCTCTTTTGCTTCAATTCCCGTCCGCATTGATTTTAGACACTCGTCTGTATTCTTTTGACACTCGTCCGTGTTCGATCTCTTTTGCTTCAATACTCGTCCGTATTTATTTTAGACACTCGTCTTTGTTCTTTCGACACTCGTCCGTGTTCGATCTCTTTTGCTTCAATACCCGTCCGTATTGATTTTAGACACTCGTCTGTGTTCTTTCGACACTCGTCCGTGTTCGATCTCTTTTGCTTCAATATCCGTCCGAATTGATTTTAGACACCCGTCTTTGTTCTTTCGATACTCGTCCGTGTTCGATCTCTTTTGCTTCAATATCCGTCCGTATTAATTTTAGACACTCGTCTGTGTTCTTTCGACACTCGTCCGTGTCCGATCTCTTTTGCTTCAATACTCGTCCGTATTGACTTTAGAAACTCGTCTAAGTTCGTTCGACACTCGTCCATCTTCGATCTTTGTAGCTTCAATACACGTCCGTATTGATTATAGACACTCGTCTGTGTTCTTTCGACATTCGTCTGTGTTCGATCTCTTTTGCTTCTATACACGTCCGTATTGATTTTAGACACTCGTCTGTGTTCTTTCGAAACTCGTCCTTGTTCGATCTCTTTTGCTACAATATCCGTCCGTATTGATTTTATACACTCGTCTTTGTTCTTTTGACACTCGTCTGTGTTCGATCTCTTTTGCTTCAATACATGTCCTTATTGATTTTAGACACTCGTCTGTATTATTTCGACACTCGTCCGTGTTCGATCTCTTTTGCTTCAATACACGTCCGTATTGATTTTAGACACTCGTCTGTGTTCTTTCGACACTCGTCCGTGTTCGATCTCTTTTGCTTCAATATCCGTCCGAATTGATTTTAGACACTCGTCTTTGTTCTTTCGACACTCATTCGTGTTCGATCTCTTTTTCTTCAATACTCGTCTGTATTTATTTTAGACACTCGTCTTTGTTCTTTCGACACTCGTCCGTGTTCGGTCTCTTTTGCTACAATATCCGTCCGTATTGATTTTAGACACTCGTCTGTGTTCTTTCGAAACTCGTCCGTGTTCGATCTCTTTTGCTACAATATCCGTCCGTATTGATTTTATACACTCGTCTTTGTTCTTTTGACACTCGTCTGTGTTCGATCTCTTTTGCTTCAATACCTGTCCTTATTGATTTTAGACACTCATCTGTATTCTTTCGACACTCGTCCGTGTTCGATCTCTTTTGCTTCAATACACGTCCGTATTGATCTTAGACACTCGTCTGTCTTCTTTTGACACTCGTCCTTGTTCGATCTATTTTGCTTCAATACTAGTCTGTATTAATTTGAGACACTCGTCTGTGTTCTTTCAGCACTCATCCGTGTTCGATCTCTTTTGCTTTAATTCCCGTCCGTATTGATTTTAGACACTCGTCTGTGTTCTTTCGACACTCGTCCGTGTTCGACCTCTTTTGCTTCAATTCCCGTCCGGATTGATTTTAGACACGCGTCTATATTCTTTTGACACTCGTCCATGTTCGATCTCTTTTGCTTCAATACTCGTCCGTATTTATTTTAGACACTCGTCTTTGTTCTTTTGACACTCGTCCGTGTTCGATCTCTTTTGCTTCAATACCCGTCCGTATTGATTTTAGACACTCGTCTGTGTTCTTTCGACACTCGTCCGTGTTCGATCTCTTTTGCTTCAATATCCGTCCGAATTGATTTTAGACACTCGTCTTTGTTCTTTCGACACTCATTCGTGTTCGATCTCTTTTTCTTCAATACTCGTCTGTATTTATTTTAGACACTCGTCTTTGTTCTTTCGACATTCGTCCGTGTTCGATCTCTTTTGCTACAATATCCGTCCGTATTGATTTTAGACACTCGTCTGTGTTCTTTTGAAACTCGTCCGTGTTCGATCTCTTTTGCTACAATATCCATCCGTATTGATTTTATACACTCGTCTTTGTTCTTTTGACACTCGTCTGTGTTCGATCTCTTTTGCTTCAATACCTGTCCTTATTGATTTTAGACACTCGTCTGTATTCTTTCGACACTCGTCCGTGTTCGATCTCTTTTGCTTCAATACACGTCCGTATTGATTTTAGACACTCGTCTGTGTTCTTTCGACACTCGTCCGTGTTCGATCTATTTTGCTTCAATACTAGTCTGTATTAATTTTAGACACTCGTCTGTGTTCTTTCAGCACTCATCCGTGTTCGATCTCTTTTGCTTCAATTCCCATCCGTATTGATTTTAGACACTCGCCTGTGTTCTTTCGACACTCATCCGTGTTCGATCTCTTTTGCTTCAATACTCGTCCGTTTTGATTTTAGACACTCGTCTTTGTTCTTTCGACACTCGTCCGTGTTCGATCTCTTTTGCTTTAATACCCGTCCGTATTGATTTTAGACACTCGTCTGTGTTCTTTTGACACTCGTCCGTGTTCGACCTCTTTTGCTTCAATTCCCGTCCGCATTGATTTTAGACACTCGTCTGTATTCTTTTGACACTCGTCCGTGTTCGATCTCTTTTGCTTCAATACTCGTCCGTATTTATTTTAGACACTCGTCTTTGTTCTTTCGACACTCGTCCGTGTTCGATCTCTTTTGCTTCAATACCCGTCCGTATTGATTTTAGACACTCGTCTGTGTTCTTTCGACACTCGTCCGTGTTCGATCTCTTTTGCTTCAATATCCGTCCGAATTGATTTTAGACACTCGTCTTTGTTCTTTCGATACTCGTCCGTGTTCGATCTCTTTTGCTTCAATATCCGTCCGTATTAATTTTAGACACTCGTCTGTGTTCTTTCGACACTCGTCCGTGTCCGATCTCTTTTGCTTCAATACTCGTCCGTATTGATTTTAGAAACTCGTCTAAGTTCGTTCGACACTCGTCCATCTTCGATCTTTGTAGCTTCAATACACGTCCGTATTGATTATAGACACTCGTCTGTGTTCTTTCGACATTCGTCTGTGTTCGATCTCTTTTGCTTCTATACACGTCCGTATTGATTTTAGACACTCGTCTGTGTTCTTTCGACACTCGTCCGTGTTCGATCTATTTTGCTTCAATACTAGTCTGTATTAATTTTAGACACTCGTCTGTGTTCTTTCAGCACTCATCCGTGTTCGATCTCTTTTGCTTCAATTCCCATCCGTATTGATTTTAGACACTCGCCTGTGTTCTTTCGACACTCATCCGTGTTCGATCTCTTTTGCTTCAATACTCGTCCGTTTTGATTTTAGACACTCGTCTTTGTTCTTTCGACACTCGTCCGTGTTCGATCTCTTTTGCTTCAATACCCGTCCGTATTGATTTTAGACACTCGTCTGTGTTCTTTCGACACTCGTCCGTGTTCGATCTCTTTTGCTTCAATTCCCATCCGTATTGATTTTAGACACTCGCCTGTGTTCTTTTGACACTCATCCGTGTTCGATCTCTTTTGCTTCAATACCTGTCCTTATTGATTTTAGACACTCGTCTGTATTCTTTCGACACTCGTCCGTGTTCGATCTCTTTTGCTTCAATACACGTCCGTATTGATTTTAGACACTCGTCTGTGTTCTTTCGACACTCGTCCGTGTTCGATCTATTTTGCTTCAATACTAGTCTGTATTAATTTTAGACACTCGTCTGTGTTCTTTCAGCACTCATCCGTGTTCGATCTCTTTTGCTTCAATTCCCATCCGTATTGATTTTAGACACTCGCCTGTGTTCTTTCGACACTCATCCGTGTTCGATCTCTTTTGCTTCAATACTCGTCCGTTTTGATTTTAGACACTCGTCTTTGTTCTTTCGACACTCGTCCGTGTTCGATCTCTTTTGCTTTAATACCCGTCCGTATTGATTTTAGACACTCGTCTGTGTTCTTTTGACACTCGTCCGTGTTCGACCTCTTTTGCTTCAATTCCCGTCCGCATTGATTTTAGACACTCGTCTGTATTCTTTTGACACTCGTCCGTGTTCGATCTCTTTTGCTTCAATACTCGTCCGTATTTATTTTAGACACTCGTCTTTGTTCTTTCGACACTCGTCCGTGTTCGATCTCTTTTGCTTCAATACCCGTCCGTATTGATTTTAGACACTCGTCTGTGTTCTTTCGACACTCGTCCGTGTTCGATCTCTTTTGCTTCAATATCCGTCCGAATTGATTTTAGACACTCGTCTTTGTTCTTTCGATACTCGTCCGTGTTCGATCTCTTTTGCTTCAATATCCGTCCGTATTAATTTTAGACACTCGTCTGTGTTCTTTCGACACTCGTCCGTGTCCGATCTCTTTTGCTTCAATACTCGTCCGTATTGATTTTAGAAACTCGTCTAAGTTCGTTCGACACTCGTCCATCTTCGATCTTTGTAGCTTCAATACACGTCCGTATTGATTATAGACACTCGTCTGTGTTCTTTCGACATTCGTCTGTGTTCGATCTCTTTTGCTTCTATACACGTCCGTATTGATTTTAGACACTCGTCTGTGTTCTTTCGACACTCGTCCGTGTTCGATCTATTTTGCTTCAATACTAGTCTGTATTAATTTTAGACACTCGTCTGTGTTCTTTCAGCACTCATCCGTGTTCGATCTCTTTTGCTTCAATTCCCATCCGTATTGATTTTAGACACTCGCCTGTGTTCTTTCGACACTCATCCGTGTTCGATCTCTTTTGCTTCAATACTCGTCCGTTTTTATTTTAGACACTCGTCTTTGTTCTTTCGACACTCGTCCGTGTTCGATCTCTTTTGCTTCAATACCCGTCCGTATTGATTTTAGACACTCGTCTGTGTTCTTTCGACACTCGTCCGTGTTCGATCTCTTTTGCTTCAATTCCCATCCGTATTGATTTTAGACACTCGCCTGTGTTCTTTTGACAATCATCCGTGTTCGATCTCTTTTGCTTCAATACTCGTCCGTTTTGATTTTAGACACTCGTCTTTGTTCTTTCGACACTCGTCCGTGTTCGATCTCTTTTGCTTCAATACACGTCCGTATTGATTTTAGACACTCGTCTGTGTTCTTTCGACACTCGTCCGTGTTCGATCTATTTTGCTTCAATACTAGTCTGTATTAATTTTAGACACTCGTCTGTGTTCTTTCAGCACTCATCCGTGTTCGATCTCTTTTGCTTCAATTCCCATCCGTATTGATTTTAGACACTCGCCTGTGTTCTTTCGACACTCATCCGTGTTCGATCTCTTTTGCTTCAATACTCGTCCGTTTTGATTTTAGACACTCGTCTTTGTTCTTTCGACACTCGTCCGTGTTCGATCTCTTTTGCTTCAATACCCGTCCGTATTGATTTTAGACACTCGTCTGTGTTCTTTCGACACTCGTCCGTGTTCGATCTCTTTTGCTTCAATTCCCATCCGTATTGATTTTAGACACTCGCCTGTGTTCTTTCGACACTCATCCGTGTTCGATCTCTTTTGCTTCAATACTCGTCCGTTTTGATTTTAGACACTCGTCTTTGTTCTTTCGACACTCGTCCGTGTTCGATCTCTTTTGCTTCAATACCCGTCCGTATTGATTTTAGACCCTCGTCTGTGTTCTTTCGACACTCGTCCGTGTTCGATCTCTTTTGCTTCAATTCCCATCCGTATTGATTTTAGACACTCGCCTGTGTTCTTTCGACACTCATCCGTGTTCGATCTCTTTTGCTTCAATACTCGTCCATTTTGATTTTAGACACTCGTCTTTGTTCTTTCGACACTCGTCCGTGTTCGATCTCTTTTGCTTCAATACCCGTCCGTATTGATTTTAGACACTCGTCTGTGTTCTTTTGACACTCGTCCGTGTTCGACCTCTTATGCTTCAATTCCCGTCCGCATTGATTTTAGACACTCGTCTGTATTCTTTTGACACTCGTCCGTGTTCGATCTCTTTTGCTTTAATACTCGTCCGTATTTATTTTAGACACTCGTCTTTGTTCTTTCGACACTCGTCCGTGTTCGCTCTCTTTTGCTTCAATACCCGTCCGTATTGATTTTAGACACTCGTCTGTGTTCTTTCGACACTCGTCCGTGTTCGATCTCTTTTGCTTCAATATCCGTCCGAATTGATTTTAGACACTCGTCTTTGTTCTTTCGACACTCGTCCGTGTTCGATCTCTTTTGCTTCAATATCCGTCCGTATTAATTTTAGACACTCGTCTGTGTTCTTTCGACACTCGTCCGTGTCCGATCTCTTTTGCTTCAATACTCGTCCGTATTGATTTTAGAAACTCGTCTAAGTTCGTTCGACACTCGTCCATCTTCGATCTTTGTAGCTTCAATACACGTCCGTATTGATTATAGACACTCGTCTGTGTTCTTTCGACATTCCTCTGTGTTCGATCTCTTTTGCTTCTATACCCGTCTGTATTGATTTTAGACACTCGTCTGTGTTCTTTCGACACTCGTCCGTGTTCGATCTCTCTTGCTTCAATACTCATCCGTATTGATTATAGACACTCGCCTGTGTTCTTTCGACACTCCTCCGTGTTCGATCTCTTTTGCTTCAATACTCATCTGTTTTGATTTTAGACACTCGTCTTTGTTCTTTTGACACTCGTTCGTGTTCGATCTCTTTTGCTTCAATACCCGTCCGTATTGATTTTAGACACTCGTCTGTGTTCTTTTGACACTCGTCCGTGTTCGACCTCTTTTGCTTCAATTCCCGTCCGCATTGATTTTAGACACTCGTCTGTATTCTTTTGACACTCGTCCGTGTTCGATCTCTTTTGCTTCAATACTCGTCCGTATTTATTTTAGACACTCGTCTTTGTTCTTTCGACACTCATCCGTGTTCAATCTCTTTTGCTTCAATACCCGTCCGTATTGATTTTAGACACTCGTCTGTGTTCTTTCGACACTCGTCCGTGTTCGATCTCTTTTGCTTCAATTCCCATCCGTATTGATTTTAGACACTCGCCTGTGTTCTTTCGACACTCATCCGTGTTCGATCTCTTTTGCTTCAATACTCCTCCGTTTTGATTTTAGAGACTCGTCTTTGTTCTTTCGACACTCGTCCGTGTTAGATCTCTTTTGCTTCAATACCCGTCCGTATTGATTTTAGACACTCGTCTGTGTTCTTTTGACACTCGTCCGTGTTCGACCTCTTTTGCTTCAATTCCCGTCCGCATTGATTTTAGACACTCGTCTGTATTCTTTTGACACTCGTCCGTGTTCGATCTCTTTTGCTTCAATACTCGTCCGTATTTATTTTAGACACTCGTCTTTGTTCTTTCGACACTCGTCCGTGTTCGATCTATTTTGCTTCAATACTAGTCTGTATTAATTTTAGACACTCGTCTGTGTTCTTTCAGCACTCATCCGTGTTCGATCTCTTTTGCTTCAATTCCCATCCGTATTGATTTTAGACACTCGCCTGTGATCTTTCGACACTCATCCGTGTTCGATCTCTTTTGCTTCAATACTCGTCCGTTTTGATTTTAGACACTCGTCTTTGTTCTTTCGACACTCGTCCGTGTTCGATCTCTTTTGCTTCAATACCCGTCCGTATTGATTTTAGACACTCGTCTGTGTTCTTTCGACACTCGTCCGTGTTCGATCTCTTTTGCTTCAATTCCCGTCCGCATTGATTTTAGACACTCGTCTGTATTCTTTTGACACTCGTCCGTGTTCGATCTCTTTTGCTTTAATACTCGTCCGTATTTATTTTAGACACTCGTCTTTGTTCTTTCGACACTCGTCCGTGTTCGCTCTCTTTTGCTTCAATACCCGTCCGTATTGATTTTAGACACTCGCCTGTGTTCTTTCGACACTCGTCCGTGTTCGATCTCTTTTGCTTCAATATCCGTCCGAATTGATATTAGACACTCGTCTTTGTTCTTTCGACACTCGTCCGTGTTCGATCTCTTTTGCTTCAATATCCGTCCGTATTAATTTTAGACACTCGTCTGTGTTCTTTCGACACTCGTCCGTGTCCGATCTCTTTTGCTTCAATACTCGTCCGTATTGATTTTAGAAACTCGTCTAAGTTCGTTCGACACTCGTCCATCTTCGATCTTTGTAGCTTCAATACACGTCCGTATTGATTATAGACACTCGTCTGTGTTCTTTCGACATTCGTCTGTGTTCGATCTCTTTTGCTTCTATACCCGTCTGTATTGATTCTAGACACTCGTCTGTGTTCTTTCGACACTCGTCCGTGTTCGATCTCTCTTGCTTCAATACTCATCCGTATTGATTTTAGACACTCGTTTGTGTTCTTTCGACACTCGTTCGTGTTCGATCTCTTTTTCTTCAATACCCATCCGTATTAATTTTAGACACTCGTCTATGTTCTTTTGACACTCGTCAGTGTTTGATCTCTTTTGCTTCAATATCCATCCGTATTGATTTTAGACACTCGTCTGTATTCTTTCGACACTCGTCGGTGTTTGATATCTTTTGCTTTAATACTAGTCCGTATTGATTTTAGACACTCGTCTGTGTTCTTTCAACACTCGTCCGTGTTCTATCTCTTTTGCTTCAATACCTGTCCATATTGATTTTAGACACTCGTCTGTGTTCTTTCAACACTCGACCATGTTCGATCTCTTTTGCTTCAATTCCCGTCCGTATTGATGTTAGACACTCGTCTGTGTTCTTTCGACACTCATCCGTGTTCGATCTCTTTTTCTTCAATACTCGTCCGTATTTATTTTAGACACTCGTCTTTGTTCTTTCGACACTTGTCCGTGTTCGATCTCTTTTCCTACAATATCTGTCCGCATTGATTTTAGACACTCATCTGTATTCTTTCGACACTCGTCCGTGTTCGATCTCTTTTGCTTCAATACTCATCCGTATTTATTTTAGACACTCGTCTTTGTTCTTTCGACACTCGTCCGTGTTCGATCTCTTTTGCTTCAATACCCGTCCGTATTGATTTTAGACACTCGTCTGTGTTCTTTCGACACTCGTCCGTGTTTGATCTCTTTTGCTTCAATATCCGTCCGAATTGATTTTAGACACTCGTCTTTGTTCTTTCGACACTCGTCCGTGTTCGATCTCTTTTGCTTCAATATCCGTCTGTATTAATTTTAGACACTCGTCTGTGTTCTTTCGACACTCGTCCGTGTCCGATCTCTTTTGCTTCAATACTCGTCCGTATTGATTTTAGAAACTCGTCTAAGTTCGTTCGACACTCGTCCATCTTCGATCTTTGTAGCTTCAATACACGTCCGTATTGATTATAGACACTCGTCTGTGTTCTTTCGACATTCGTCTGTGTTCGATCTCTTTTGCTTCTATACCCGTCTGTATTGATTTTAGACACTCGTCTGTGTTCTTTCGACACTCGTCCGTGTTCGATCTCTCTTGCTTCAATACTCATCCGTATTGATTTTAGACACTCGTCTGTGTTCCTTCGACACTCGTCCGTGTTCGATCTCTTTTTCTTCAATACCCATCCGTATTAATTTTAGACACTCGTCTATGTTCTTTTGACACTCGTCAGTGTTTGATCTCTTTTGCTTCAATATCCATCCGTATTGATTTTAGACACTCGTCTGTATTCTTTCGACACTCGTCGGTGTTCGATATCTTTTGCTTTAATACTAGTCCGTATTGATTTTAGACACTCGTCTGTGTTCTTTCAACACTCGTCCGTGTTCTATCTCTTTTGCTTCAATACCTGTCCATATTGATTTTAGACACTCGTCTGTGTCCTTTCAACACTCGACCATGTTCGATCTCTTTTGCTTCAATTCCCGTCCGTATTGATGTTAGACACTCGTCTGTGTTCTTTCGACACTCATCCGTGTTCGATCTCTTTTTCTTCAATACTCGTCCGTTTTGATTTTAGACACTCGTCTTTGTTCTTTCGACACTCGTCCGTGTTCGCTCTCTTTTGCTTCAATACCCGTCCGTATTGATTTTAGACACTCGTCTGTGTTCTTTCGACACTCGTCCGTGTTCGATCTCTTTTGCTTCAATATCCGTCCGAATTGATTTTAGACACTCGTCTTTGTTCTTTCGACACTCGTCCGTGTTCGATCTCTTTTGCTTCAATATCCGTCCGTATTAATTTTAGACACTCGTCCGTGTCCGATCTCTTTTGCTTCAATACTCGTCCGTATTGATTTTAGAAACTCGTCTAAGTTCGTTCGACACTCGTCCATCTTCGATCTTTGTAGCTTTAATACACGTCCGTATTGATTATAGACACTCGTCTGTGTTCTTTCGACATTCGTCTGTGTTCGATCTCTTTTGCTTCTATACCCGTCTGTATTGATTTTAGACACTCGTGTGTGTTCTTTCGACACTCGTCCGTGTTCGATCTCTCTTGCTTCAATACTCATCCGTATTGATTTTAGACACTCGTTTGTGTTCTTTCGACACTCGTCCGTGTTCGATCTCTTTTTCTTCAATACCCATCCGTATTAATTTTAGACACTCGTCTATGTTCTTTTGACACTCGTCAGTGTTTGATCTCTTTTGCTTCAATATCCATCCGTATTGATTTTAGACACTCGTCTGTATTCTTTCGACACTCGTCGGTGTTCGATATCTTTTGCTTTAATACTAGTCCGTATTGATTTTAGACACTCGTCTGTGTTCTTTCAACACTCGTCCGTGTTCTATCTCTTTTGCTTCAATACCTGTCCATATTGATTTTAGACACTCGTCTGTGTCCTTTCAACACTCGACCATGTTCGATCTCTTTTGCTTCAATTCCCGTCCGTATTGATGTTAGACACTCGTCTGTGTTCTTTCGACACTCATCCGTGTTCGATCTCTTTTTCTTCAATACTCGTCCGTTTTGATTTTAGACACTCGTCTTTGTTCTTTCGACACTCGTCCGTGTTCGCTCTCTTTTGCTTCAATACCCGTCCGTATTGATTTTAGACACTCGTCTGTGTTCTTTCGACACTCGTCCGTGTTCGATCTCTTTTGCTTCAATATCCGTCCGAATTGATTTTAGACACTCGTCTTTGTTCTTTCGACACTCGTCCGTGTTCGATCTCTTTTGCTTCAATATCCGTCCGTATTAATTTTAGACACTCGTCTGTGTTCTTTCGACACTCGTCCGTGTCCGATCTCTTTTGCTTCAATACTCGTCCGTATTGATTTTAGAAACTCGTCTAAGTTCGTTCGACACTCGTCCATCTTCGATCTTTGTAGCTTCAATACACGTCCGTATTGATTATAGACACTCGTCTGTGTTCTTTCGACATTCCTCTGTGTTCGATCTCTTTTGCTTCTATACCCGTCTGTATTGATTTTAGACACTCGTCTGTGTTCTTTCGACACTCGTCCGTGTTCGATCTCTCTTGCTTCAATACTCATCCGTATTGATTATAGACACTCGCCTGTGTTCTTTCGACACTCCTCCGTGTTCGATCTCTTTTGCTTCAATACTCATCTGTTTTGATTTTAGACACTCGTCTTTGTTCTTTTGACACTCGTTCGTGTTCGATCTCTTTTGCTTCAATACCCGTCCGTATTGATTTTAGACACTCGTCTGTGTTCTTTTGACACTCGTCCGTGTTCGACCTCTTTTGCTTCAATTCCCGTCCGCATTGATTTTAGACACTCGTCTGTATTCTTTTGACACTCGTCCGTGTTCGATCTCTTTTGCTTCAATACTCGTCCGTATTTATTTTAGACACTCGTCTTTGTTCTTTCGACACTCATCCGTGTTCGATCTCTTTTGCTTCAATACCCGTCCGTATTGATTTTAGACACTCGTCTGTGTTCTTTCGACACTCGTCCGTGTTCGATCTCTTTTGCTTCAATATCCGTCCGAATTGATTTTAGACACTCGTCTTTGTTCTTTCGACACTCGTCCGTGTTCGATCTCTTTTGCTTCAATATCCGTCCGTATTAATTTTAGACACTCGTCCGTGTCCGATCTCTTTTGCTTCAATACTCGTCCGTATTGATTTTAGAAACTCGTCTAAGTTCGTTCGACACTCGTCCATCTTCGATCTTTGTAGCTTTAATACACGTCCGTATTGATTATAGACACTCGTCTGTGTTCTTTCGACATTCGTCTGTGTTCGATCTCTTTTGCTTCTATACCCGTCTGTATTGATTTTAGACACTCGTGTGTGTTCTTTCGACACTCGTCCGTGTTCGATCTCTCTTGCTTCAATACTCATCCGTATTGATTTTAGACACTCGTTTGTGTTCTTTCGACACTCGTCCGTGTTCGATCTCTTTTTCTTCAATACCCATCCGTATTAATTTTAGACACTCGTCTATGTTCTTTTGACACTCGTCAGTGTTTGATCTCTTTTGCTTCAATATCCATCCGTATTGATTTTAGACACTCGTCTGTATTCTTTCGACACTCGTCGGTGTTCGATATCTTTTGCTTTAATACTAGTCCGTATTGATTTTAGACACTCGTCTGTGTTCTTTCAACACTCGTCCGTGTTCTATCTCTTTTGCTTCAATACCTGTCCATATTGATTTTAGACACTCGTCTGTGTCCTTTCAACACTCGACCATGTTCGATCTCTTTTGCTTCAATTCCCGTCCGTATTGATGTTAGACACTCGTCTGTGTTCTTTCGACACTCATCCGTGTTCGATCTCTTTTTCTTCAATACTCGTCCGTTTTGATTTTAGACACTCGTCTTTGTTCTTTCGACACTCGTCCGTGTTCGCTCTCTTTTGCTTCAATACCCGTCCGTATTGATTTTAGACACTCGTCTGTGTTCTTTCGACACTCGTCCGTGTTCGATCTCTTTTGCTTCAATATCCGTCCGAATTGATTTTAGACACTCGTCTTTGTTCTTTCGACACTCGTCCGTGTTCGATCTCTTTTGCTTCAATATCCGTCCGTATTAATTTTAGACACTCGTCTGTGTTCTTTCGACACTCGTCCGTGTCCGATCTCTTTTGCTTCAATACTCGTCCGTATTGATTTTAGAAACTCGTCTAAGTTCGTTCGACACTCGTCCATCTTCGATCTTTGTAGCTTTAATACACGTCCGTATTGATTATAGACACTCGTCTGTGTTCTTTCGACATTCGTCTGTGTTCGATCACTTTTGCTTCTATACCCGTCTGTATTGATTTTAGACACTCGTGTGTGTTCTTTCGACACTCGTCCGTGTTCGATCTCTCTTGCTTCAATACTCATCCGTATTGATTTTAGACACTCGTTTGTGTTCTTTCGACACTCGTCCGTGTTCGATCTCTTTTTCTTCAATACCCATCCGTATTAATTTTAGACACTCGTCTATGTTCTTTTGACACTCGTCAGTGTTTGATCTCTTTTGCTTCAATATCCATCCGTATTGATTTTAGACACTCGTCTGTATTCTTTGGACACTCGTCGGTGTTTGATATCTTTTGCTTTAATACTAGTCCGTATTGATTTTAGACACTCGTCTGTGTTCTTTCAACACTCGTCCGTGTTCTATCTCTTTTGCTTCAATACCTGTCCATATTGATTTTAGACACTCGTCTGTGTTCTTTCAACACTCGACCATGTTCGATCTCTTTTGCTTCAATTCCCGTCCGTATTGATGTTAGACACTCGTCTGTGTTCTTTCGACACTCATCAGTGTTCGATCTCTTTTTCTTCAATACTCGTCCGTATTTATTTTAGACACTCGTCTTTGTTCTTTCGACACTTGTCCGTGTTCGATCTCTTTTGCTACAATATCTGTCCGCATTGATTTTAGACACTCGTCTGTATTCTTTCGACACTCGTCCGTGTTCGATCTCTTTTGCTTCAATACTCATCCGTATTTATTTTAGACACTCGTCTTTGTTCTTTCGACACTCGTCCGTGTTCGATCTCTTTTGCTTCAATACCCGTCCGTATTGATTTTAGACACTCGTCTGTGTTCTTTCGACACTCGTCCGTGTTTGATCTCTTTTGCTTCAATATCCGTCCGAATTGATTTAAGACACTCGTCTTTGTTCTTTCGACACTCGTCCGTGTTCGATCTCTTTTGCTTCAATATCCGTCTGTATTAATTTTAGACACTCGTCTGTGTTCTTTTGACACTCGTCCGTGTCCGATCTCTTTTGCTTCAATACTCGTCCGTATTGATTTTAGAAACTCGTCTAAGTTCGTTCGACACTCGTCCATCTTCGATCTTTGTAGCTTCAATACACGTCCGTATTGATTATAGACACTCGTCTGTGTTCTTTCGACATTCGTCTGTGTTCGATCTCTTTTGCTTCTATACCCGTCTGTATTGATTTTAGACACTCGTCTGTGTTCTTTCGACACTCGTCCGTGTTCGATCTCTCTTGCTTCAATACTCATCCGTATTGATTTTAGACACTCGTTTGTGTTCTTTCGACACTCGTCCGTGTTCGATCTCTTTTTCTTCAATACCCATCCGTATTAATTTTAGACACTCGTCTATGTTCTTTTGACACTCGTCAGTGTTTGATCTCTTTTGCTTCAATATCCATCCGTATTGATTTTAGACACTCGTCTGTATTCTTTGGACACTCGTCGGTGTTTGATATCTTTTGCTTTAATACTAGTCCGTATTGATTTTAGACACTCGTCTGTGTTCTTTCAACACTCGTCCGTGTTCTATCTCTTTTGCTTCAATACCTGTCCATATTGATTTTAGACACTCGTCTGTGTTCTTTCAACACTCGACCATGTTCGATCTCTTTTGCTTCAATTCCCGTCCGTATTGATGTTAGACACTCGTCTGTGTTCTTTCGACACTCATCAGTGTTCGATCTCTTTTTCTTCAATACTCGTCCGTATTTATTTTAGACACTCGTCTTTGTTCTTTCGACACTTGTCCGTGTTCGATCTCTTTTGCTACAATATCTGTCCGCATTGATTTTAGACACTCGTCTGTATTCTTTCGACACTCGTCCGTGTTCGATCTCTTTTGCTTCAATACTCATCCGTATTTATTTTAGACACTCGTCTTTGTTCTTTCGACACTCGTCCGTGTTCGATCTCTTTTGCTTCAATACCCGTCCGTATTGATTTTAGACACTCGTCTGTGTTCTTTCGACACTCGTCCGTGTTTGATCTCTTTTGCTTCAATATCCGTCCGAATTTATTTTAGACACTCGTCTTTGTTCTTTCGACACTCGTCCGTGTTCGATCTCTTTTGCTTCAATATCCGTCTGTATTAATTTTAGACACTCGTCTGTGTTCTTTCGACACTCGTCCGTGTCCGATCTCTTTTGCTTCAATACTCGTCCGTATTGATTTTAGAAACTCGTCTAAGTTTGTTCGACACTCGTCCATCTTCGATCTTTGTAGCTTCAATACACGTCCATATTGATTATAGACACTCGTCTGTGTTCTTTCGACATTCGTCTGTGTTCGATCTCTTTTGCTTCTATACCCGTCTGTATTGATTTTAGACACTCGTCTGTGTTCTTTCGACACTCGTCCGTGTTCGATCTCTCTTGCTTCAATACTCATCCGTAATGATTTTAGACACTCGTTTGTGTTCTTTCGACACTCGTCCGTGTTCGATCTCTTTTTCTTCAATACCCATCCGTATTAATTTTAGACACTCGTCTATGTTCTTTTGACACTCGTCAGTGTTTGATCTCTTTTGCTTCAATATCCATCCGTATTGATTTTAGACACTCGTATGTATTCTTTGGACACTCATCGGTGTTTGATATCTTTTGCTTTAATACTAGTCCGTATTGATTTTAGACACTCGTCTGTGTTCTTTCAACACTCGTCCGTGTTCTATCTCTTTTGCTTCAATACCTGTCCATATTGATTTTAGACACTCGTCTGTGTTCTTTCAACACTCGACCATGTTCGATCTCTTTTGCCTCAATTCCCGTCCGTATTGATGTTAGACACTCGTCTGTGTTCTTTCGACACTCATCAGTGTTCGATCTCTTTTTCTTCAATACTCGTCCGTATTTATTTTAGACACTCGTCTTTTTTCTTTCGACACTTGTCCGTGTTCGATCTCTTTTGCTACAATATCTGTCCGCATTGATTTTAGACACTCGTCTGTATTCTTTCGACACTCGTCCGTGTTCGATCTCTTTTGCTTCAATACTCATCCGTATTTATTTTAGACACTCGTCTTTGTTCTTTCGACACTCGTCCGTGTTCGATCTCTTTTGCTTCAATACCCGTCCGTCTTGATTTTAGACACTCGTCTGTGTTCTTTCGACACTCGTCCGTGTTTGATCTCTTTTGCTTCAATATCCGTCCGAATTGATTTTAGACACTCGTCTTTGTTCTTTCGACACTCGTCCGTGTTCGATCTCTTTTGCTTCAATATCCGTCTGTATTAATTTTAGACACTCGTCTGTGTTCTTTCGACACTCGTCCGTGTCCGATCTCTTTTGCTTCAATACTCGTCCGTATTGATTTTAGAAACTCGTCTAAGTTCGTTCGACACTCGTCCATCTTCGATCTTTGTAGCTTCAATACACGTCCGTATTGATTATAGACACTCGTCTGTGTTCTTTCGACATTCGTCTGTGTTCGATCTCTTTTGCTTCTATACCCGTCTGTATTGATTTTAGACACTCGTCTGTGTTCTTTCGACACTCGTCCGTGTTCGATCTCTCTTGCTTCAATACTCATCCGTATTGATTTTAGACACTCGTTTGTGTTCTTTCGACACTCGTCCGTGTTCGATCTCTTTTTCTTCAATACCCATCCGTATTAATTTTAGACACTCGTCTATGTTCTTTTGACACTCGTCAGTGTTTGATCTCTTTTGCTTCAATATCCATCCGTATTGATTTTAGACACTCGTCTGTATTCTTTGGACACTCGTCGGTGTTTGATATCTTTTGCTTTAATACTAGTCCGTATTGATTTTAGACACTCGTCTGTGTTCTTTCAACACTCGTCCGTGTTCTATCTCTTTTGCTTCAATACCTGTCCATATTGATTTTAGACACTCGTCTATGTTCTTTCAACACTCGACCATGTTCGATCTCTTTTGCTTCAATTCCCGTCCGTATTGATGTTAGACACTCGTCTGTGTTCTTTCGACACTCATCAGTGTTCGATCTCTTTTTCTTCAATACTCGTCCGTATTTATTTTAGACACTCGTCTTTGTTCTTTCGACACTTGTCCGTGTTCGATCTCTTTTGCTACAATATCTGTCCGCATTGATTTTAGACACTCGTCTGTATTCTTTCGACACTCGTCCGTGTTCGATCTCTTTTGCTTCAATACTCATCCGTATTTATTTTAGACACTCGTCTTTGTTCTTTCGACACTCGTCCGTGTTCGATCTCTTTTGCTTCAATACCCGTCCGTATTGATTTTAGACACTCGTCTGTGTTCTTTCGACACTCGTCCGTGTTTGATCTCTTTTGCTTCAATATCCGTCCGAATTTATTTTAGACACTCGTCTTTGTTCTTTCGACACTCGTCCGTGTTCGATCTCTTTTGCTTCAATATCCGTCTGTATTAATTTTAGACACTCGTCTGTGTTCTTTCGACACTCGTCCGTGTCCGATCTCTTTTGCTTCAATACTCGTCCGTATTGATTTTAGAAACTCGTCTAAGTTCGTTCGACACTCGTCCATCTTCGATCTTTGTAGCTTCAATACACGTCCATATTGATTATAGACACTCGTCTGTGTTCTTTCGACATTCGTCTGTGTTCGATCTCTTTTGCTTCTATACCCGTCTGTATTGATTTTAGACACTCGTCTGTGTTCTTTCGACACTCGTCCGTGTTCGATCTCTCTTGCTTCAATACTCATCCGTAATGATTTTAGACACTCGTCTTTGTTCTTTCGACACTCGTCCGTGTTCGATCTCTTTTGCTACAATATCCGTCCGTATTGATTTTAGACACTCGTCTGTATTCTTTCGACACTCGTCGGTGTTTGATATCTTTTGCTTTAATACTAGTCCGTATTGATTTTAGACACTCGTCTGTGTTCTTTTAACACTCGTCCGTGTTCTATCTCTTTTGCTTCAATACCTGTCCATATTGATTTTAGACACTCGTCTGTGTTCTTTCAACACTCGACCATGTTCGATCTCTTTTGCTTCAATTCCCGTCCGTATTGATGTTAGACACTCATCTGTGTTCTTTCGACACTCATCCGTGTTCGATCTCTTTTTCTTCAATACTCGTCCGTATTTATTTTAGACACTCGTCTTTGTTCTTTCGACACTTGTCCGTGTTCGATCTCTTTTGCTACAATATCTGTCCGCATTGATTTTAGACACTCGTCTGTATTCTTTCGACACTCGTCCGTGTTCGATCTCTTTTGCTTCAATACTCATCCGTATTTATTTTAGACACTCGTCTTTGTTCTTTCGACACTCGTCCGTGTTCGATCTCTTTTGCTTCAATACCCGTCCGTATTGATTTTAGACACTCGTCTGTGTTCTTTCGACACTCGTCCGTGTTTGATCTCTTTTGCTTCAATATCCGTCCGAATTGATTTTAGACACTCGTCTTTGTTCTTTCGACCCTCGTCCGTGTTCGATCTCTTTTGCTTCAATATCCGTCTGTATTAATTTTAGACACTCGTCTGTGTTCTTTCGACACTCGTCCGTGTCCGATCTCTTTTGCTTCAATACTCGTCCGTATTGATTTTAGAAACTCGTCTAAGTTCGTTCGACACTCGTCCATCTTCGATCTTTGTAGCTTCAATACACGTCCGTATTGATTATAGACACTCGTCTGTGTTCTTTCGACATTCGTCTGTGTTCGATCTCTTTTGCTTCTATACCCGTCTGTATTGATTTTAGACACTCGTCTGTGTTCTTTCGACACTCGTCCGTGTTCGATCTCTCTTGCTTCAATACTCATCCGTATTGATTTTAGACACTCGTCTGTGTTCCTTCGACACTCGTCCGTGTTCGATCTCTTTTTCTTCAATACCCATCCGTATTAATTTTAGACACTCGTCTATGTTCTTTTGACACTCGTCAGTGTTTGATCTCTTTTGCTTCAATATCCATCCGTATTGATTTTAGACATTCGTCTGTATTCTTTCGACACTCGTCGGTGTTCGATATCTTTTGCTTTAATACTAGTCCGTATTGATTTTAGACACTCGTCTGTGTTCTTTCAACACTCGTCCGTGTTCTATCTCTTTTGCTTCAATACCTGTCCATATTGATTTTAGAAACTCGTCTAAGTTCGTTCGACACTCGTCCATCTTCGATCTTTGTAGCTTCAATACACGTCCGTATTGATTATAGACACTCGTCTGTGTTCTTTCGACATTCGTCTGTGTTCGATCTCTTTTGCTTCTATACCCGTCTGTATTGATTTTAGACACTCGTCTGTGTTCTTTCGACACTCGTCCGTGTTCGATCTCTCTTGCTTCAATACTCATCCGTATTGATTTTAGACACTCGTTTGTGTTCTTTCGACACTCGTCCGTGTTCGATCTCTTTTTCTTCAATACCCATCCGTATTAATTTTAGACACTCGTCTATGTTCTTTTGACACTCGTCCGTGTTCGATCTCTTTTGCTTCAATACCCGTCCGTATTGATTTTAGACACTCGTCTGTGTTCTTTCGACACTCGTCCGTGTTTGATCTCTTTTGCTTCAATATCCGTCCGAATTGATTTTAGACACTCGTCTTTGTTCTTTCGACCCTCGTCCGTGTTCGATCTCTTTTGCTTCAATATCCGTCTGTATTAATTTTAGACACTCGTCTGTGTTCTTTCGACACTCGTCCGTGTCCGATCTCTTTTGCTTCAATACTCGTCCGTATTGATTTTAGAAACTCGTCTAAGTTCGTTCGACACTCGTCCATCTTCGATCTTTGTAGCTTCAATACACGTCCGTATTGATTATAGACACTCGTCTGTGTTCTTTCGACATTCGTCTGTGTTCGATCTCTTTTGCTTCTATACCCGTCTGTATTGATTTTAGACACTCGTCTGTGTTCTTTCGACACTCGTCCGTGTTCGATCTCTCTTGCTTCAATACTCATCCGTATTGATTTTAGACACTCGTCTGTGTTCTTTCGACACTCGTCCGTGTTCGATCTCTTTTTCTTCAATACCCATCCGTATTAATTTTAGACACTCGTCTATGTTCTTTTGACACTCGTCAGTGTTTGATATCTTTTGCTTTAATACTAGTCCGTATTGATTTTAGACACTCGTCTGTGTTCTTTCAACACTCGTCCGTGTTCTATCTCTTTTGCTTCAATACCTGTCCATATTGATTTTAGACACTCGTCTGTGTCCTTTCAACACTCGACCATGTTCGATCTCTTTTGCTTCAATTCCCGTCCGTATTGATGTTAGACACTCGTCTGTGTTCTTTCGACACTCATCCGTGTTCGATCTCTTTTTCTTCAATACTCGTCCGTTTTGATTTTAGACACTCGTCTTTGTTCTTTCGACACTCGTCCGTGTTCGATCTCTTTTGCTTCAATACCCGTCCGTATTGATTTTAGACACTCGTCTGTATTCTTTCGACACTCGTCCGTGTTCGATCTCTTTTGCTTCAATACTCATCCGTATTTATTTTAGACATTCGTCTTTGTTCTTTCGAAACTCGTCCGTGTTCGATCTCTTTTGCTTCAATACCCGTCCGTATTGATTTTAGACACTCGTCTGTGTTCTTTCGACACTCGTCCGTGTTCGATCTCTTTTGCTTCAATATCCGTCCGAATTGATTTTAGACACTCGTCTTTGTTCTTTTGACACTCGTCCGTGTTCGATCTCTTTTGCTTCAATATCCGTCTGTATTAATTTTAGACACTCGTCCGTGTCCGATCTCTTTTGCTTCAATACTCGTCCGTATTGATTTTAGAAACTCGTCTAAGTTCGTTCGACACTCGTCCATCTTCGATCTTTGTAGCTTCAATACACGTCCGTATTGATTATAGACACTCGTCTGTGTTCTTTCGACATTCGTCTGTGTTCGATCTCTTTTGCTTCTATACCCGTCTGTATTGATTTTAGACACTCGTCTGTGTTCTTTCGACACTCGTCCGTGTTCGATCTCTCTTGCTTCAATACTCATCCGTATTGATTTTAGACACTCGTCTGTGTTCTTTCGACACTCGTCCGTGTTCGATCTCTTTTTCTTCAATACCCATCCGTATTAATTTTAGACACTCGTCTATGTTCTTTTGACACTCGTCAGTGTTTGATCTCTTTTGCTTCAATATCCATCCGTATTGATTTTAGACACTCGTCTGTATTCTTTCGACACTAGTCGGTGTTCGATATCTTTTGCTTTAATACTAGTCCGTATTGATTTTAGACACTCGTCTGTGTTCTTTCAACACTCGTCCGTGTTCTATCTCTTTTGCTTCAATACCTGTCCGTATTGATTTTAGACACTCGTCTGTGTTCTTTCAACACTCGTCCATGTTCGATCTCTTTTGCTTCATTTCCCGTCCGTATTGATGTTAGACACTCGTCTGTGTTCTTTCGACACTCATCCGTGTTCGATCTCTTTTTCTTCAATACTCGTCCGTATTTATTTTAGACACTCGTCTTTGTTCTTTCGACACTCGTCCGTGTTCGATCTCTTTTGCTACAATATCCGTCCGTATTGATTTTAGACACTCGTCTGTATTCTTTCGACACTCGTCGGTGTTTGATATCTTTTGCTTTAATACTAGTCCGTATTGATATTAGACACTCGTCTGTGTTCTTTCAACACTCGTCCGTGTTCTATCTCTTTTGCTTCAATACCTGTCCATATTGATTTTAGACACTCGTCTGTGTTCTTTCAACACTCGACCATGTTCGATCTCTTTTGCTTCAATTCCCGTCCGTATTGATGTTAGACACTCGTCTGTGTTCTTTCGACACTCATCCGTGTTCGATCTCTTTTGCTTCAATACCCGTCCGTATTGATTTTAGACACTCGTCTGTGTTCTTTCGACACTCGTCCGTGTTTGATCTCTTTTGCTTCAATATCCGTCCGAATTTATTTTAGACACTCGTCTTTGTTCTTTCGACACTCGTCCGTGTTCGATCTCTTTTGCTTCAATATCCGTCTGTATTAATTTTAGACACTCGTCTGTGTTCTTTCGACACTCGTCCGTGTCCGATCTCTTTTGCTTCAATACTCGTCCGTATTGATTTTAGAAACTCGTCTAAGTTCGTTCGACACTCGTCCATCTTCGATCTTTGTAGCTTCAATACACGTCCATATTGATTATAGACACTCGTCTGTGTTCTTTCGACATTCGTCTGTGTTCGATCTCTTTTGCTTCTATACCCGTCTGTATTGATTTTAGACACTCGTCTGTGTTCTTTCGACACTCGTCCGTGTTCGATCTCTCTTGCTTCAATACTCATCCGTAATGATTTTAGACACTCGTCTTTGTTCTTTCGACACTCGTCCGTGTTCGATCTCTTTTGCTACAATATCCGTCCGTATTGATTTTAGACACTCGTCTGTATTCTTTCGACACTCGTCGGTGTTTGATATCTTTTGCTTTAATACTAGTCCGTATTGATTTTAGACACTCGTCTGTGTTCTTTTAACACTCGTCCGTGTTCTATCTCTTTTGCTTCAATACCTGTCCATATTGATTTTAGACACTCGTCTGTGTTCTTTCAACACTCGACCATGTTCGATCTCTTTTGCTTCAATTCCCGTCCGTATTGATGTTAGACACTCATCTGTGTTCTTTCGACACTCATCCGTGTTCGATCTCTTTTTCTTCAATACTCGTCCGTATTTATTTTAGACACTCGTCTTTGTTCTTTCGACACTTGTCCGTGTTCGATCTCTTTTGCTACAATATCTGTCCGCATTGATTTTAGACACTCGTCTGTATTCTTTCGACACTCGTCCGTGTTCGATCTCTTTTGCTTCAATACTCATCCGTATTTATTTTAGACACTCGTCTTTGTTCTTTCGACACTCGTCCGTGTTCGATCTCTTTTGCTTCAATACCCGTCCGTATTGATTTTAGACACTCGTCTGTGTTCTTTCGACACTCGTCCGTGTTTGATCTCTTTTGCTTCAATATCCGTCCGAATTGATTTTAGACACTCGTCTTTGTTCTTTCGACCCTCGTCCGTGTTCGATCTCTTTTGCTTCAATATCCGTCTGTATTAATTTTAGACACTCGTCTGTGTTCTTTCGACACTCGTCCGTGTCCGATCTCTTTTGCTTCAATACTCGTCCGTATTGATTTTAGAAACTCGTCTAAGTTCGTTCGACACTCGTCCATCTTCGATCTTTGTAGCTTCAATACACGTCCGTATTGATTATAGACACTCGTCTGTGTTCTTTCGACATTCGTCTGTGTTCGATCTCTTTTGCTTCTATACCCGTCTGTATTGATTTTAGACACTCGTCTGTGTTCTTTCGACACTCGTCCGTGTTCGATCTCTCTTGCTTCAATACTCATCCGTATTGATTTTAGACACTCGTCTGTGTTCTTTCGACACTCGTCCGTGTTCGATCTCTTTTTCTTCAATACCCATCCGTATTAATTTTAGACACTCGTCTATGTTCTTTTGACACTCGTCAGTGTTTGATCTCTTTTGCTTCAATATCCATCCGTATTGATTTTAGACATTCGTCTGTATTCTTTCGACACTCGTCGGTGTTCGATATCTTTTGCTTTAATACTAGTCCGTATTGATTTTAGACACTCGTCTGTGTTCTTTCAACACTCGTCCGTGTTCTATCTCTTTTGCTTCAATACCTGTCCATATTGATTTTAGAAACTCGTCTAAGTTCGTTCGACACTCGTCCATCTTCGATCTTTGTAGCTTCAATACACGTCCGTATTGATTATAGACACTCGTCTGTGTTCTTTCGACATTCGTCTGTGTTCGATCTCTTTTGCTTCTATACCCGTCTGTATTGATTTTAGACACTCGTCTGTGTTCTTTCGACACTCGTCCGTGTTCGATCTCTCTTGCTTCAATACTCATCCGTATTGATTTTAGACACTCGTTTGTGTTCTTTCGACACTCGTCCGTGTTCGATCTCTTTTTCTTCAATACCCATCCGTATTAATTTTAGACACTCGTCTATGTTCTTTTGACACTCGTCCGTGTTCGATCTCTTTTGCTTCAATACCCGTCCGTATTGATTTTAGACACTCGTCTGTGTTCTTTCGACACTCGTCCGTGTTTGATCTCTTTTGCTTCAATATCCGTCCGAATTGATTTTAGACACTCGTCTTTGTTCTTTCGACCCTCGTCCGTGTTCGATCTCTTTTGCTTCAATATCCGTCTGTATTAATTTTAGACACTCGTCTGTGTTCTTTCGACACTCGTCCGTGTCCGATCTCTTTTGCTTCAATACTCGTCCGTATTGATTTTAGAAACTCGTCTAAGTTCGTTCGACACTCGTCCATCTTCGATCTTTGTAGCTTCAATACACGTCCGTATTGATTATAGACACTCGTCTGTGTTCTTTCGACATTCGTCTGTGTTCGATCTCTTTTGCTTCTATACCCGTCTGTATTGATTTTAGACACTCGTCTGTGTTCTTTCGACACTCGTCCGTGTTCGATCTCTCTTGCTTCAATACTCATCCGTATTGATTTTAGACACTCGTCTGTGTTCTTTCGACACTCGTCCGTGTTCGATCTCTTTTTCTTCAATACCCATCCGTATTAATTTTAGACACTCGTCTATGTTCTTTTGACACTCGTCAGTGTTTGATATCTTTTGCTTTAATACTAGTCCGTATTGATTTTAGACACTCGTCTGTGTTCTTTCAACACTCGTCCGTGTTCTATCTCTTTTGCTTCAATACCTGTCCATATTGATTTTAGACACTCGTCTGTGTCCTTTCAACACTCGACCATGTTCGATCTCTTTTGCTTCAATTCCCGTCCGTATTGATGTTAGACACTCGTCTGTGTTCTTTCGACACTCATCCGTGTTCGATCTCTTTTTCTTCAATACTCGTCCGTTTTGATTTTAGACACTCGTCTTTGTTCTTTCGACACTCGTCCGTGTTCGATCTCTTTTGCTTCAATACCCGTCCGTATTGATTTTAGACACTCGTCTGTATTCTTTCGACACTCGTCCGTGTTCGATCTCTTTTGCTTCAATACTCATCCGTATTTATTTTAGACATTCGTCTTTGTTCTTTCGAAACTCGTCCGTGTTCGATCTCTTTTGCTTCAATATCCGTCTGTATTAATTTTAGACACTCGTCTGTGTTCTTTCGACACTCGTCCGTGTCCGATCTCTTTTGCTTCAATACTCGTCCGTATTGATTTTAGAAACTCGTCTAAGTTCGTTCGACACTCGTCCATCTTCGATCTTTGTAGCTTCAATACACGTCCGTATTGATTATAGACACTCGTCTGTGTTCTTTCGACATTCGTCTGTGTTCGATCTCTTTTGCTTCTATACCCGTCTGTATTGATTTTAGACACTCGTCTGTGTTCTTTCGACACTCGTCCGTGTTCGATCTCTCTTGCTTCAATACTCATCCGTATTGATTTTAGACACTCGTCTGTGTTCTTTCGACACTCGTCCGTGTTCGATCTCTTTTTCTTCAATACCCATCCGTATTAATTTTAGACACTCGTCTATGTTCTTTTGACACTCGTCAGTGTTTGATATCTTTTGCTTTAATACTAGTCCGTATTGATTTTAGACACTCGTCTGTGTTCTTTCAACACTCGTCCGTGTTCTATCTCTTTTGCTTCAATACCTGTCCATATTGATTTTAGACACTCGTCTGTGTCCTTTCAACACTCGACCATGTTCGATCTCTTTTGCTTCAATTCCCGTCCGTATTGATGTTAGACACTCGTCTGTGTTCTTTCGACACTCATCCGTGTTCGATCTCTTTTTCTTCAATACTCGTCCGTTTTGATTTTAGACACTCGTCTTTGTTCTTTCGACACTCGTCCGTGTTCGATCTCTTTTGCTTCAATACCCGTCCGTATTGATTTTAGACACTCGTCTGTATTCTTTCGACACTCGTCCGTGTTCGATCTCTTTTGCTTCAATACTCATCCGTATTTATTTTAGACATTCGTCTTTGTTCTTTCGAAACTCGTCCGTGTTCGATCTCTTTTGCTTCAATACCCGTCCGTATTGATTTTAGACACTCGTCTGTGTTCTTTCGACACTCGTCCGTGTTCGATCTCTTTTGCTTCAATATCCGTCCGAATTGATTTTAGACACTCGTCTTTGTTCTTTTGACACTCGTCCGTGTTCGATCTCTTTTGCTTCAATATCCGTCTGTATTAATTTTAGACACTCGTCCGTGTCCGATCTCTTTTGCTTCAATACTCGTCCGTATTGATTTTAGAAACTCGTCTAAGTTCGTTCGACACTCGTCCATCTTCGATCTTTGTAGCTTCAATACACGTCCGTATTGATTATAGACACTCGTCTGTGTTCTTTCGACATTCGTCTGTGTTCGATCTCTTTTGCTTCTATACCCGTCTGTATTGATTTTAGACACTCGTCTGTGTTCTTTCGACACTCGTCCGTGTTCGATCTCTCTTGCTTCAATACTCATCCGTATTGATTTTAGACACTCGTCTGTGTTCTTTCGACACTCGTCCGTGTTCGATCTCTTTTTCTTCAATACCCATCCGTATTAATTTTAGACACTCGTCTATGTTCTTTTGACACTCGTCAGTGTTTGATCTCTTTTGCTTCAATATCCATCCGTATTGATTTTAGACACTCGTCTGTATTCTTTCGACACTCGTCGGTGTTCGATATCTTTTGCTTTAATACTAGTCCGTATTGATTTTAGACACTCGTCTGTGTTCTTTCAACACTCGTCCGTGTTCTATCTCTTTTGCTTCAATACCTGTCCGTATTGATTTTAGACACTCGTCTGTGTTCTTTCAACACTCGTCCATGTTCGATCTCTTTTGCTTCATTTCCCGTCCGTATTGATGTTAGACACTCGTCTGTGTTCTTTCGACACTCATCCGTGTTCGATCTCTTTTTCTTCAATACTCGTCCGTATTTATTTTAGACACTCGTCTTTGTTCTTTCGACACTCGTCCGTGTTCGATCTCTTTTGCTACAATATCCGTCCGTATTGATTTTAGACACTCGTCTGTATTCTTTCGACACTCGTCGGTGTTTGATATCTTTTGCTTTAATACTAGTCCGTATTGATATTAGACACTCGTCTGTGTTCTTTCAACACTCGTCCGTGTTCTATCTCTTTTGCTTCAATACCTGTCCATATTGATTTTAGACACTCGTCTGTGTTCTTTCAACACTCGACCATGTTCGATCTCTTTTGCTTCAATTCCCGTCCGTATTGATGTTAGACACTCGTCTGTGTTCTTTCGACACTCATCCGTGTTCGATCTCTTTTTCTTCAATACTCGTCCGTATTTATTTTAGACACTCGTCTTTGTTCTTTCGACACTTGTCCGTGTTCGATCTCTTTTGCCATAATATCTGTCCGCATTGATTTTAGACACTCGTCTGTATTCTTTCGACACTCGTCCGTGTTCGATCTCTCTTGCTTCAATACTCATCCGTATTGATTTTAGACACTCGTCTGTGTTCTTTCGACACTCGTCCGTGTTCGATCTCTTTTTCTTCAATACCCATCCGTATTAATTTTAGACACTCGTCTATGTTCTTTTGACACTCGTCAGTGTTTGATCTCTTTTGCTTCAATATCCATCCGTATTGATTTTAGACACTCGTCTGTATTCTTTCGACACTCGTCGGTGTTCGATATCTTTTGCTTTAATACTAGTCCGTATTGATTTTAGACACTCGTCTGTGTTCTTTCAACACTCGTCCGTGTTCTATCTCTTTTGCTTCAATACCTGTCCGTATTGATTTTAGACACTCGTCTGTGTTCTTTCAACACTCGACCATGTTCGATCTCTTTTGCTTCAATTCCCGTCCGTATTGATGTTAGACACTCGTCTGTGTTCTTTCGACACTCATCCGTGTTCGATCTCTTTTTCTTCAATACTCGTCTGTATTTATTTTAGACACTCGTCTTTGTTCTTTCGACACTCGTCCGTGTTCGATCTCTTTTGCTACAATATCCGTCCGTATTGATTTTAGACACTCGTCTGTATTCTTTCGACACTCGTCGGTGTTTGATATCTTTTGCTTTAATACTAGTCCGTATTGATTTTAGACACTCGTCTGTGTTCTTTCAACACTCGTCCGTGTTCTATCTCTTTTGCTTCAATACCTGTCCATATTGATTTTAGACACTCGTCTGTGTTCTTTCAACACTCGACCATGTTCGATCTCTTTTGCTTCAATTCCCGTCCGTATTGATGTTAGACACTCGTCTGTGTTCTTTCGACACTCATCCGTGTTCGATCTCTTTTTCTTCAATACTCGTCCGTATTTATTTTAGACACTCGTCTTTGTTCTTTCGACACTTGTCCGTGTTCGATCTCTTTTGCTACAATATCTGTCCGCATTGATTTTAGACACTCGTCTGTATTCTTTCGACACTCGTCCGTGTTCGATCTCTTTTGCTTCAATACTCATCCGTATTTATTTTAGACACTCGTCTTTGTTCTTTCGACACTCGTCCGTGTTCGATCTCTTTTGCTTCAATACCCGTCCGTATTGATTTTAGACACTCGTCTGTGTTCTTTCGACACTCGTCCGTGTTTGATCTCTTTTGCTTCAATATCCGTCCGAATTGATTTTAGACACTCGTCTTTGTTCTTTCGACACTCGTCCGTGTTCGATCTCTTTTGCTTCAATATCCGTCTGTATTAATTTTAGACACTCGTCTGTGTTCTTTCGACACTCGTCCGTGTCCGATCTCTTTTGCTTCAATACTCGTCCGTATTGATTTTAGAAACTCGTCTAAGTTCGTTCGACACTCGTCCATCTTCGATCTTTGTAGCTTCAATACACGTCCGTATTGATTATAGACACTCGTCTGTGTTCTTTCGACATTCGTCTGTATTCGATCTCTTTTGCTTCTATACCCGTCTGTATTGATTTTAGACACTCGTCTGTGTTCTTTCGACACTCGTCCGTGTTCGATCTCTCTTGCTTCAATACTCATCCGTATTGATTTTAGACACTCGTCTGTGTTCTTTCGACACTCATCCGTGTTCGATCTCTTTTTCTTCAATACTCGTCCGTATTTATTTTAGACACTCGTCTTTGTTCTTTCGACACTCGTCCGTGTTCGATCTCTTTTGCTACAATATCCGTCCGTATTGATTTTAGACACTCGTCTGTATTCTTTCGACACTCGTCGGTGTTTGATATCTTTTGCTTTAATACTAGTCCGTATTGATTTTAGACACTCGTCTGTGTTCTTTCAACACTCGTCCGTGTTCTATCTCTTTTGCTTCAATACCTGTCCATATTGATTTTAGACACTCGTCTGTGTTCTTTCAACACTCGACCATGTTCGATCTCTTTTGCTTCAATTCCCGTCCGTATTGATGTTAGACACTCGTCTGTGTTCTTTCGACACTCATCCGTGTTCGATCTCTTTTTCTTCAATACTCGTCCGTATTTATTTTAGACACTCGTCTTTGTTCTTTCGACACTTGTCCGTGTTCGATCTCTTTTGCTACAATATCTGTCCGCATTGATTTTAGACACTGGTCTGTATTCTTTCGACACTCGTCCGTGTTCGATCTCTTTTGCTTCAATACTCATCCGTATTTATTTTAGACACTCGTCTTTGTTCTTTCGACACTCGTCCGTGTTCGATCTCTTTTGCTTCAATACCCGTCCGTATTGATTTTAGACACTCGTCTGTGTTCTTTCGACACTCGTCCGTGTTTGATCTCTTTTGCTTCAATATCCGTCCGAATTGATTTTAGACACTCGTCTTTGTTCTTTCGACACTCGTCCGTGTTCGATCTCTTTTGCTTCAATATCCGTCTGTATTAATTTTAGACACTCGTCTGTGTTCTTTCGACACTCGTCCGTGTCCGATCTCTTTTGCTTCAATACTCGTCCGTATTGATTTTAGAAACTCGTCTAAGTTCGTTCGACACTCGTCCATCTTCGATCTTTGTAGCTTCAATACACGTCCGTATTGATTATAGACACTCGTCTGTGTTCTTTCGACATTCGTCTGTGTTCGATCTCTTTTGCTTCTATACCCGTCTGTATTGATTTTAGACACTCGTCTGTGTTCTTTCGACACTCGTCCGTGTTCGATCTCTCTTGCTTCAATACTCATCCGTATTGATTTTAGACACTCGTTTGTGTTCTTTCGACACTCGTCCGTGTTCGATCTCTTTTTCTTCAATACCCATCCGTATTAATTTTAGACACTCGTCTATGTTCTTTTGACACTCGTCAGTGTTTGATCTCTTTTGCTTCAATATCCATCCGTATTGATTTTAGACACTCGTCTGTATTCTTTCGACACTCGTCGGTGTTTGATATCTTTTGCTTTAATACTAGTCCGTATTGATTTTAGACACTCGTCTGTGTTCTTTCAACACTCGTCCGTGTTCTATCTCTTTTGCTTCAATACCTGTCCATATTGATTTTAGACACTCGTCTGTGTTCTTTCAACACTCGACCATGTTCGATCTCTTTTGCTTCAATTCCCGTCCGTATTGATGTTAGACACTCGTCTGTGTTCTTTCGACACTCATCCGTGTTCGATCTCTTTTTCTTCAATACTCGTCCGTATTTATTTTAAACACTCATCTTTGTTCTTTCGACACTTGTCCGTGTTCGATCTCTTTTGCTACAATATCTGTCCGCATTGATTTTAGACACTCGTCTGTATTCTTTCGACACTCGTCCGTGTTCGATCTCTTTTGCTTCAATACTCATCCGTATTTATTTTAGACACTCGTCTTTGTTCTTTCGACACTCGTCCGTGTTCGATCTCTTTTGCTTCAATACCCGTCCGTATTGATTTTAGACACTCGTCTGTGTTCTTTCGACACTCGTCCGTGTTCGATCTCTTTTGCTTCAATATCCGTCCGAATTGATTTTAGACACTCGTCTTTGTTCTTTCGACACTCGTCCGTGTTCGATCTCTTTTGCTTCAATATCCGTCTGTATTAATTTTAGACACTCGTCTGTGTTCTTTCGACACTCGTCCGTGTCCGATCTCTTTTGCTTCAATACTCGTCCGTATTGATTTTAGAAACTCGTCTAAGTTCGTTCGACACTCGTCCATCTTCGATCTTTGTAGCTTTAATACACGTCCGTATTAATTATAGACACTCGTCTGTGTTCTTTCGACATTCGTCTGTGTTCGATCTCTTTTGCTTCTATACCCGTCTGTATTGATTTTAGACACTCGTCTGTGTTCTTTCGACACTCGTCCGTGTTCGATCTCTCTTGCTTCAATACTCATCCGTATTGATTTTAGACACTCGTCTGTGTTCTTTCGACACTCGTCCGTGTTCGATCTCTTTTTCTTCAATACCCATCCGTATTAATTTTAGACACTCGTCTATGTTCTTTTGACACTCGTCAGTGTTTGATCTCTTTTGCTTCAATATCCATCCGTATTGATTTTAGACACTCGTCTGTATTCTTTCGACACTCGTCGGTGTTCGATATCTTTTGCTTTAATACTAGTCCGTATTGATTTTAGACACTCGTCTGTGTTCTTTCAACACTCGTCTGTGTTCGATCTCTTTTGCTTCAATACCTGTCCGTATTGATTTTAGACACTCGTCTGTGTTCTTTCAACACTCGACCATGTTCGATCTCTTTTGCTTCAATTCCCGTCCGTATTGATGTTAGACACTCGTCTGTGTTCATTCGACACTCATTCGTGTTCGATCTCTTTTTCTTCAATACTCGTCTGTATTTATTTTAGACACTCGTCTTTGTTCTTTCGACACTCGTCCGTGTTCGATCTCTTTTGCTACAATATCCGTCCGTATTGATTTTAGACACTCGTCTGTGTTCTTTCGAAACTCGTCCGTGTTCGATCTCTTTTGCTACAATATCCGTCCGTATTGATTTTATACACTCGTCTTTGTTCTTTTGACACTCGTCTGTGTTCGATCTCTTTTGCTTCAATACCTGTCCTTATTGATTTTAGACACTCGTCTGTATTCTTTCGACACTCGTCCGTGTTCGATCTCTTTTGCTTCAATACACGTCCGTATTGATTTTAGACACTCGTCTGTGTTCTTTCGACACTCGTCCGTGTTCGATCTATTTTGCTTCAATACTAATCTGTATTAATTTTAGACACTCGTATGTGTTCTTTCAGCACTCATCCGTGTTCGATCTCTTTTGCTTCAATTCCCATCCGTATTGATTTTAGACACTCGCCTGTGTTCTTTCGACACTCATCCGTGTTCGATCTCTTTTGCTTCAATACTCGTCCGTTTTGATTTTAGACACTCGTCTTTGTTCTTTTGACACTCGTCCGTGTTCGATCTCTTTTGCTTCAATACCCGTCCGTATTGATTTTAGACACTCGTCTGTATTCTTTCGACACTCGTCGGTGTTCGATATCTTTTGCTTTAATACTAGTCCGTATTGATTTTAGACACTCGTCTGTGTTCTTTCAACACTCGTCTGTGTTCGATCTCTTTTGCTTCAATACCTGTCCGTATTGATTTTAGACACTCGTCTGTGTTCTTTCAACACTCGACCATGTTCGATCTCTTTTGCTTCAATTCCCGTCCGTATTGATGTTAGACACTCGTCTGTGTTCATTCGACACTCATTCGTGTTCGATCTCTTTTTCTTCAATACTCGTCTGTATTTATTTTAGACACTCGTCTTTGTTCTTTCGACACTCGTCCGTGTTCGATCTCTTTTGCTACAATATCCGTCCGTATTGATTTTAGACACTCGTCTGTGTTCTTTCGAAACTCGTCCGTGTTCGATCTCTTTTGCTACAATATCCGTCCGTATTGATTTTATACACTCGTCTTTGTTCTTTTGACACTCGTCTGTGTTCGATCTCTTTTGCTTCAATACCTGTCCTTATTGATTTTAGACACTCGTCTGTATTCTTTCGACACTCGTCCGTGTTCGATCTCTTTTGCTTCAATACACGTCCGTATTGATTTTAGACACTCGTCTGTGTTCTTTCGACACTCGTCCGTGTTCGATCTATTTTGCTTCAATACTAATCTGTATTAATTTTAGACACTCGTATGTGTTCTTTCAGCACTCATCCGTGTTCGATCTCTTTTGCTTCAATTCCCATCCGTATTGATTTTAGACACTCGCCTGTGTTCTTTCGACACTCATCCGTGTTCGATCTCTTTTGCTTCAATACTCGTCCGTTTTGATTTTAGACACTCGTCTTTGTTCTTTTGACACTCGTCCGTGTTCGATCTCTTTTGCTTCAATACCCGTCCGTATTGATTTTAGACACTCGTCTGTGTTCTTTCGACACTCGTCCGTGTTCGATCTCTTTTGCTTCAATATCCGTCCGAATTGATTTTAGACACTCGTCTTTGTTCTTTCGACACTCGTCCGTGTTCGATCTCTTTTGCTTCAATATCCGTCTGTATTAATTTTAGACACTCGTCTGTGTTCTTTCGACACTCGTCCGTGTCCGATCTCTTTTGCTTCAATACTCGTCTGTATTGATTTTAGAAACTCGTCTAAGTTCGTTCGACACTCGTCCATCTTCGATCTTTGTAGCTTTAATACAGGTCCGTATTAATTATAGACACTCGTCTGTGTTCTTTCGACATTCATCTGTGTTCGATCTCTTTTGCTTCTATACCCGTCTGTATTGATTTTAGACACTCGTCTGTGTTCTTTCGACACTCGTCCGTGTTCGATCTCTCTTGCTTCAATACTCATCCGTATTGATTTTAGACACTCGTCTGTGTTCTTTCGACACTCGTCCGTGTTCGATCTCTTTTTCTTCAATACCCATCCATATTAATTTTAGACACTCGTCTATGTTCTTTTGACACTCGTCAGTGTTTGATCTCTTTTGCTTCAATATCCATCCGTATTGATTTTAGACACTCGTCTGTATTCTTTCGACACTCGTCGGTGTTCGATATCTTTTGCTTTAATACTAGTCCGTATTGATTTTAGACACTCGTCTGTGTTCTTTCAACACTCGTCTGTGTTCGATCTCTTTTGCTTCAATACCTGTCCGTATTGATTTTAGACACTCGTCTGTGTTCTTTCAACACTCGACCATGTTCGATCTCTTTTGCTTCAATTCCCGTCCGTATTGATGTTAGACACTCGTCTGTGTTCATTCGACACTCATTCGTGTTCGATCTCTTTTTCTTCAATACTCGTCTGTATTTATTTTAGACACTCGTCTTTGTTCTTTCGACACTCGTCCGTGTTCGATCTCTTTTCCTACAATATCCGTCCGTATTGATTTTAGACACTCGTCTGTGTTCTTTCGAAACTCGTCCGTGTTCGATCTCTTTTGCTACAATATCCGTCCGTATTGATTTTAGACACTCGTCTTTGTTCTTTTGACACTCATCTGTGTTCGATCTCTTTTGCTTCAATACCTGTCCTTATTGATTTTAGACACTCGTCTGTATTCTTTCGACACTCGTCCGTGTTCGATCTCTTTTGCTTCAATACACGTCCGTATTGATTTTAGACACTCGTCTGTGTTCTTTCGACACTCGTCCGTGTTCGATCTATTTTGCTTCAATACTAATCTGTATTAATTTTAGACACTCGTATGTGTTCTTTCAGCACTCATTGTCGCTCCCGAAAAGATT
Organism: Lathyrus tuberosus; assembly: GCA_022829125.1. Lineage (NCBI taxonomy): Eukaryota > Viridiplantae > Streptophyta > Magnoliopsida > Fabales > Fabaceae > Lathyrus > Lathyrus tuberosus. The sequence goes on from JALAZF010000038.1 coordinate 14,647,123, forward strand.
CGCATCCAACGGTACAAACGCGAGAGTGGCGCAAAAGAACACAGAGTCGCCAACAAAGTGTATTTATCCCAAGAGAGGGAAAGGAAACACTGCGTAAACCTGAAGAGAAGGGAAAGAACATGGTCTCGCGACCAAGAGAACGGGTACGGGAGTCGGTTACGTGAAGGGAAGGTGTTAGCACCCAACACGTCCATCGTACTCGATGGGATCCACGCTTGCTGTCTGCATCAAAGGGTGTCGTCATCTGGAGCTCCACTGCTACTGGATCGGCGAAGAAACGAGAACGGAAAGAACGGAGAAACGAAGAAGAAAAGAAAAAGAAGTGACTCGATAGGACGGTATCGTTGTCCTAGGCCTACGTACTCCCTCAGTGCAATGGGAAAGTCAGAGTCAACGTAGTTCGGACGGGAACTGTGGGGGGAGGTTGCTCGCCAAGACAATCGTTGTCTTGTGCCTACGTATCCTCAATCGGACGAGAGAGAGGAATCAGAGCTGACGTAGTTCGTGGGTACGACCACGGGTAGGTAAGTGTTTTTTATGTGAGCGACGAGCTCTTTCACGAAAAAAAAGAAGTTTGAAACCCAACAATCCCGGAGGATAAAAAATATTTGAATTGGTTTGGTGTTTTTTAGACAGAAGTGTTTTGAGTTAATTCGTAACTTACATTGCACCAAAGTCTACCATGCGGGAACGAGTGAGTCGCATGATCGCCCCCGAATGAGACGTATGCTAAACACCCTAGAAGAGGAGAGGAGACCCCTCGTTCTTCACTTCCTACACTTAAGGCTCGAGCGCAATATACGTTATATTTTATTAAGTGTGTTCAAGAAGTTTGAGATGAGAAGAGAAGCGACACAAAAGGAAACTCTACAGGGAAACTAAGAGTCCTAATGTTATCATGCATGGATGTCCTATGGTTAGTGAGGTTTAGGAGAGACGACTGCCTAACCTAATGCTAATCCTACTCCAAGCTTAATCAAAAATTAAGTTGGACTAGGTAGCTCTAAAGGGAGAGAATCCAAGACTTAAACAAGTCTTGTGACTCGAGGGATGAAAAAAAGTGGAAGAGAAGGAGGAGAAAGAGAAGTGAAACACAAGTGGCATAAGCTCACTTCAAACACAAGTATGAAAGTTAAAAGGTAAAGGAAGAAAGTAAAATGTGGAAGCATATCCACATTCAAACAACTTACCATTTGCCCCTGAAAATGTTAGAAGTATTCACATATGACAAAATGAAACTCAAACAAGCATAAGGCCATAAAGAAACAAGTTCTAAAGTAAATCAAACATCAAGTTCAGAACCTAATGGTCCTACTGACCTCTACTATCAACCATGCATAATTAATCAAAAAGAAAAGGGAGAAGTCACTCAAGTACCATTCAAGTCATTAAAGAAGGAGTGAGATGAAAAGAAGTGATCATGTAAAGCAACCAAGTCAAAATTTCACAAAGAAAACCAAGTCCAGAAGTGACACAATCCTAAATATGTGCCTAAACATGATCTTCAAACAACATTCAAGTCACACAAACACTTTCACAATCAATTAGGAAGCAAAGAAGAAGTGAAGTGAAGTGAAGTGAAACATGATTCATACTTGTGAAACAGATGACTTAAAGTGAAAGGCAAACATCAAACATGCAAAGATGAGATTCAAATATCACAACCAGAAGTCAATAAACATGCTATCAATCCCTCAACAAGACCTAAAATTGTGGCACAAGTGCCTTCATGACCAAGCAAACCAAACATGAAGCATATATTCACAAATTGGACAAGTTAAAGCTCATGCTTCAAAGAAATAACAAACATGCCTCAAAAATTATGTCATTCAGTATTCAAGCATCTCAAACATATATAATTGACATATCAAATCCACAAGCAATGAATCATAACCAAAGTCAATCAACAATTAGGTCAAAGCATCAATAGGATTTCATACATTCATGCTCAAAGCAACACATCAAAAGTCATCCAAAAGGGACCTAAAAATCATACCAAAAATCTCAAACATACTTCAACATGTTATGAACACAACCCAAAAAGAATCAGGATCAAATCACTTTCCAAATGAGAGAAATAAAAAATGCAACATGAAGTATGCAATAAGAAATGCAAATGAGAGAAAACAATTTGGAAAATTAATTTTTAATGCAATTTTAATGCAAAAATAATAAAATAAAATGTGAAAAATTAATTTTAATAATGAGGAGGAATGATTAATTTTTTTGGAATTTTTTAGCACATGCAAGTATTTTTAAAAATTAATTATGAAATGGTATGAAAATAGAAAATAAAAAAGAAATAAAATGAAGCCAGGGGTGTATTAATGAATCCAAATGCGTGCAAACGGTCATGGGCTCAGAAACGGGGGTGTGAACAGCAAAAAAGGCCCAAATGCATTCCAACGTTCAGAAATAAGGAACGGCTCAGATTGAGTCAAACAAGGGAAAGTCTCCAGATCCACAGGCTCACGCTCAAAGTCAAACAAAGCAAAGTCAACGATCTAATGGTCCACATTCAAATTCACTAATTAAATGAAATCCAACGGTCATGACTTAATCAGATCCCTTAAACCCTAATTAAATTAATTAACACCAAATAATCAAGATCCAACGCACGAGAATCAAACTGGAAAATTAATCACAATCCAACGCATGAGAATAAATCTGGAAAACCACAAACCCTAATTAAACCCTCACCGGCCGGAGAAGCGCCGGTCATCTTCTCCGGCCACTCTCCGGTCACCAAACTTCAAACCATAACCAAAAACAACAAATCATACATCAAAATGATCAGCAACTCACGTAGATCACAAATATATCTCTCAAAATCATTTAGCATGCATATATTTCACGAATCGAACGAAACAAGTTTGGATCTGAAAACTTCAGATCTAAATTCCAGCCATGATTCACGTTGAAAATCAATTCCAAATACATATATGAACTCAACACATCAAGATGAACATTAAACACACAACAAAAATCAAATCTAGAGCTATGAATTTCAAGTTCACCTGAGATTTGCAGAACTGGAAAATCACCAAGAAACTCCAAGATAAGCTGCAGATCAACTCCTTAAACCGTCTAATTGCAAAATAAATGCACTTAGACCTTCAAATTGGCCTGAATCCTTGAATCCGAGAGTTGAAAATCTGAACTCAACTGATAAATTCTTTGCTTAAACTTCAAAATAATGGTGGATTTCTCTTCCTTATGCTCCACTGATCACAAACCAAACAAAAAAAATGGAAGACACTTGAAGAATTGGGAGAATCGAAGGAGAGAAACTTGAGAGCAAAACTTTGAAAAGTGGTGAAAATGAATGGTAGCTGCTGAGAAATTCGTGTGAGTTAGCTTATATAGTGTGCCAATGCTACTGTTTAGGGTTTTAATCTTCAAGGACTTGAGAGCAATGAGTTTTGGGCTGTTTTGCAAATTTGCAAGTTTGTGCACATGAGGTATTCTACTCGTGCATTCTTCATGAAAAGTGCATGACTGCTTTCCTTTTGATGCCATGAGAACCTTTGGATTGATCTTGGGGTTGGAAAGTAACTGAATTGTGATTTCCAAATGAACTTGCAAAATTGCATAATGATGAATTATGGACATGTAACCCACGGGTTCATTCAACTCTTGGCTCAAAATGATGCTAAATGAGGTACATTGGAGTGTGGTGTGGTGAACTGAACAATTAGAAGCCATATTGGTGAGTTAAAATGCAACTTGCAAGTTATGTCAAAATGGTATGCATGGTAGAACACCAAATGCCCTCTAACTTCAAATGCCCATAACTCTTGATCCAAAAATGATATGATCATGATCCACCACTCTTTGGAAAGAGGAGAAAGAGATCTACAACTTTGGTGTTGGACAAAAATTCGTTTGAAGCATTTTTGATCATGAAAAGTTTGGTTAAAGTTGGTTGAAAATATGCCAAAAATAGTAACTTGAAATTACAAGTCACTTTCCCAAATTAGCAACTTTTTACCAAAGCTTGAATTTTGCAAATTGTGATCATGAAAGCCTTCCATAGACCAAACAAAGGTCTCTTGACTTGATTACCATGATGAGGATCTCTCAAAACCCTAGTTTGACTTTTCAGTTGACCAGTTTGACTGATTACTTCATCTGTAAGCTACTGAATCATCTGAGGTCTTCCATGGTGAATTTTTGGCTCAAAATCCATCCTTAGACTTGTTTTGACATATGGAGAACCTTGGTGAAAGGTTTGAATCAACTCCTTGAGCTTAGGACCCTTAACCATGAAACCCTAGTTTTGGTCATCAGTGTAAGGACACCAACCCTTGATATAACCACTTGGAGAATCCCTCATTGAAATACCCTTGGGCCACCATATAAGGATGTGAGGAGCTTATGGAGCTCATAAGAAGCTTTTGCCCTTGAGTTGAACCAAATACCTTGATCCCATGCTAAGAACCAAATGCTATGCACAATGCAAATGCAAGAAATGAAAAGAAACCTAAGCCAGTTATCTAAAAACAACAAGGCAAATTTTGAGGTGTTACAGCTGCCCCTATTCAATCAACTTGACCCTGAAGGTATGATAGTGACGGCTATCATGCGTTCCAAGGGTTCACGGAGATTGAATACCATAAGAAACCGGAAATTTGCAATCCTCAAAGGAGGGACGACTCCACTGGGAAACAAACATTAAATGCTGCACTGTCACAACACATACGAGTGTTGGAAACTAAAACTGTATTGAAAAGTCCTGAAATAAACACAAACGAAGGTTAGCTATACTGGGGATAAACACGGACGGGTGTCAAGGAATCCAGGATATCAAATACGGACGGGTATTGAGAAGATACACAGACAGGTGTAAAGGGGTTCAATACGGACGGGTACTGAAAAAGGAGTACACGGACGGGTGCCAAATGTCAATGCGAACGGGCATTGAAGCAAAAGTTCAAACACGGACGGGCGCCGAAAGAACACGTACGGGTGCCAAAGGGATTCAATACAGACGAGTATTAAAAAAGAGACACGGACGGGTGTAAAAGATTTCAATACGGACGGGTATTGAAAAGGGTACACGGACGGGTGTAAAAGGTTTCAATACGGACGGGTATTGAAAAGGGTACACGGACGGGTGTAAAAGGTTTCAATACGGACGGGTATTGAAAAGGGTACACGGACGGGTGTAAAAGGTTTCAATACGGACGGGTATTGAAAAGGGTACACGGACGGGTGTAAAAGGTTTCAATACGGACGGGTATTGAAAAGGGTACACGGACGGGTGTAAAAGGTTTCAATACGGACGGGTATTGAAAAGGGTACACGGACGGGTGTAAAAGGTTTCAATACGGACGGGTATTGAAATGGGTACACGGACGGGTGTAAAAGGTTTCAATACGGACGGGTATTGAAATCAAATGTTCAAACACGGACGGGTGCTGAAAGAAACACGGACGAGTGTTTGTCATTAAAAACTTCGAGGGGGGAAAAACCGAAGGACCACCTGGACGAAGGGGTACAAATAAGATTAAGGATAAACAATCCTGGCAATACACTCTGCCGGGGAACTGTCAAATATTGCCTAACCCAACACCTGTGGAGTAAAGATATCTTCCTGAAATTCTGCTTTCCTGACGAAGGAAAACTCAAACCTGGCTTACGCTTCGGATGCATATGTTTGAATTTTGCCGTAATGCTCCACATGAAGTGGGAATGCTACGCATTTGGGAGGATGCCATGCAAAACAAATGCTTATGCAATGCAAGAGAAAAGTCTCAGCAAAATAAATGTTGAAGACCATAAGCAACTCCGCTGGAGATGGCAAACTAAATTGCCACCAAACCAAAGAAATCCTGTTGAGAAAAACTTCTCCCTGCTAGGGAAGATCATAATCACCCATTCCGCCAGAGATGGACGAATCTCCGAGAGAATACCTGCTCTGTTGAGGAATATCAAGATCAACAACTCTGCTGGAGATGGACGAAGCTCCGAGAGGATACCCACTCAGCTGGGGAGGGAGATGAATACTGAAGATGGAAATTCCACCGCTGGGGACGACCTACTATTTCAGAATTTGGCTTCGGCGCCTGCCAAAAACGATTGGCCTTAAGACTTGCTGGGGATACCACTCACCACCAGACTCTGATTGGGGAAATGAGCTTAATCTGCTGCTAGGGAAGTAACTTTACCCTCACCCTACTGGGTACTAGATCAAACCATTGTCGTCGAGACTATACTTTCTGACCAACCGAGGAAAGTAGACACCATGACCCTGTGGGGATAATAACATCTTCGTCCACAGACTTCCTGACGGAGTCACGACAACATTCACCTCAAAGCAATCAACTTCTGAGTACTTGCTAGGGAATAATAATCCAAACACAACTTCGGCTGGGTATATAATCCTCTGTACTTTGCTGAGGAAGACGATCCTCAATGACTCCGCTTGGGAGAGAAAGTAATTGTCAACATTCATCTGCTAGGGGATAACACATGCTTCCTGACTAGCTGGGGGACTAATAAATGCCCCATGCTCCGTGGGGATACTTCACTTGCTGAAGAAAGATGTGCCAAGTCACAACTCTGGCCTGGGAGAAAACCCCTTATATCCTGCTAAGGAAAACAATCCTTAACGATCCCGCTTAGGGAATTACTTCTTTATACTCTGGTTGAGGAAGACGACCCTCGGTACTCTGATGGGGAAGAGTAACAACCTGCTGAGGACGATCAGACTTCAAAGTAGAGGAGAGCTCTACTCTACTGGGGAAAACAGCGAGCTGCTGAGGACGATCAAACTTCAAAAATAAAGAGAGCAACTCTACTGGGGGAGTACATCTGTCACCCTGCAAAACCAACAGAAAGGTCTATGCGCAGAAATGATTACATTGATTATCAACATAGTGACTGTCGCCTAAACAATTGCCACTGTTTTCCAACTTGTGTCATAAAGCTCAACGTTTTAGCATGTAATGTTTTTTATCAAAAATATCGGACATTTTCACAAACAAAACAGGTAAAAAAGAAAACAAAAGCTCTTTAACTGAAATGCAAACTTTATTGAATGAATTGGCCTGTAAATAGGCATTTACATCTGGAAGCAATTCCTGAAAAGAGGTAATTGCGCAAAAAGTAAAAGAAAATACAAATGTCGGCAATGTGGGGAACAGACATCCACCATGACTCGACTCAGCTATAACCCATATGACTTGCTCATCCGCAGATACTTTGGCCTTCGAAGACGACTAACTGGACTGATTCCTTTCCTCCGAATTTTCCAAGTGTGAACGGTGATCACAGACCGAACGCGGATCGTAGTCTTTGCTTTAAAATCCCTAACTTTTGCCTGGATCGCCTTTTTCGGGTTTTCAATCCACCGGGATACCCATTTTTGCCAAGGTTGCCTTTTCAGGTTTTCAACCTTGCGGGTTTATTCTTCTTCTTTTTATCCCTAATTTTTGCCCGAACCTTTTCTTTTTATGGTTCGCCAGGATGCCCCATTTTTGTCTGAACCTTCTTTTTTTTTGCTCAGCGGGTCTCTCTTATGCAAAGTATTTTTTGACTACATCCGCGTTCACAGGGGACGTAAAATCTTCGCCATCCATAGTTGAGAGTAATAAGGCTCCACCAGAGAAAACCTGTCTTACTACATATGGCCCTTCATAATTCGGAGTCCACTTGCCCCTGTGATCTGTTTGAGGGGGAGTGATCCTTTTCAAAACTAATTCACCAGTTTGAAAACACCGAGGACGCACCTTCTGATCAAAGGCTTTCTTCATCCTGCTCTGATACAATCGGCCATGCGCAATGGCTTTCAATCTCTTCTCTTCAATGAGGTTCAATTCATTCAGCCGGGAACGCACCCACTCAGCTTCATCCAGCTTTACATCTGTCAGAATTCTCAAAGAAGGAATCTCAACTTCTAATGGCAAGACTGCTTCCATGCCATACACCAGTGAGAAAGGAGTTGCCCCAGTTGATGTACGTACCGAAGTACGATATCCATGCAAAGCGTAAGGCAACATCTCATGCCAGTCTTTGTATGTCACTACCATCTTCTGCACAATCTTCTTTATGTTCTTATTAGCCGCTTCAACAGCCCCATTCATCTTCGGACGATAGGGAGAAGAATTGTGATGTTTGATTTTAAAGCTCTGGCAGAGCTCCTTCATCATCTTGTTATTCAGATTTGAACCATTATCAGTAATGATTCTCTCCGGGACTCCATACCGGCAGATGATGTCCTTCTTAATGAACCGGGCTACCACTTGTTTGGTGACGTTGGCATACGATGCTGCTTCCACCCACTTCGTGAAATAATCGATAGCAACCAGGATAAAACGATGTCCATTTGAAGCAGTCGGCTCGATCTTCCCAATCATGTCAATACCCCACATAGCAAAAGGCCAAGGTGACGACAAAACATTTAGAGGAGTAGGCGGTACGTGCACCTTGTCAGCATAAATCTGGCATTTATGACATTTCCGGGCGTATTTAAAACAGTCAGACTCCATAGTCATCCAATAATACCCCGCTCTCAACAATTTTCTGGCCATAGCATGCCCATTAGCATGAGTACCGAAGGAACCTTCGTGAACCTCTTCCATTAACAAGCCTGCCTCGTGTTCATCAACACAACGTAGCAAGACCATGTCAAAGTTTCTCTTGTACAACACATCATCCTTGTTCAAAAAGAAGTTTCCTGATAACCTCCTCAATGTCTTTTTATCTTTGGAAGATGCCCCAGCTGGGTATTCCTGACTCTTCAAGAAGACTTTAATGTCATGATACCAAGGCTGGCCATCTGATACCCCTTCAACTGCAAATACAAAAGCAGGTCTATCCAAGCGCATGATTTTGATTGAGGGAGCTTCATTCCAAAGATTCACTTTATACATTGATGACAATGTTGCCAACGCATCAGCCATCTGATTCTCTATCCGGGGAATGTGATGGAAGTCTACTCTGTCAAAGAAAGGTAACAATCTTCTGGCATAATTGTTATATGGAACGAGATTTACTTGACGAGTCTCCCATTCTCCTGTAATCTGATTCACCACCAACGCAGAATCACCATAAACATCGAGGTTCTTGATTCTCAAATCAATTGCTTCTTCTAACCCCATGATGCATGCTTCATACTCCGCCTCATTGTTGGTGCATATGAACGCTAATCGGGCAGTAAAGGGTATATGAGAACCCTGTGGAGTCGTAATGATTGCCCCGATTCCGTTTCCATATGAATTAACAGCCCCATCAAAAACCATCTTCCATTGAGATCCAATCTCAGGTCCTTCATCAGGCAAAGGCTCTTCGCAATCCTTCATCTTCAGATACATGATGTGCTCATCCGGAAACTCAAACTTCATTGGTTGATAATCCATAATTGGCTGTTCGGCAAGATACTCTGACAACACACTTCCCTTAATGGCCTTTTGGGAAACATACTGAATATCATATTCTGTCAGAACCATTTGCCAACGAGCTATTCTACCAGAAAGTGCTTGCTTCTCAAACACATACTTGATTGGATCCATCTTCGAAATCAAAAGGGTTGTATAGTTTAACATATACTGCCTCAAACGCTTAGCGGCCCAAGCGAGTGCACAACATGTTTTCTCCAGCATCGAGTATCTTGACTCGTAATCAGTAAACTTCTTACTCAGGTAATAGATGGCGTGCTCTTTTTTACCTGACTCGTCTTGTTGACCGAGCACACAACCCATTGAATTCTCAAGAACCGTGAGATACATAATCAAAGGTCTCCCTGGCACTGGCGGCATAAGGACCGGAGGTTCCTGCAAGTATTCTTTAATCTTTTCAAATGCCTTTTGACAATTTTCATTCCACCTGACCGCTTGATCTTTTCTAAGCAGCTTGAAGATTGGTTCACACGTGGCTGTGAGATGCGAGATGAACCTAGCAATGTAATTCAATCTCCCCAAGAAACCACGAACCTCTTTTTCTGTTTTCGGCACAGGCATTTCTTGTATGGCTTTTACCTTTGCAGGATCAACCTCAATACCTTTTTCACTAACAATAAACCCCAGCAATTTTCCTGATCTCACCCCGAAGGTGCATTTGTTTGGATTCAACCTCAGTCTGAATTTCCTTAACCTTTCAAATAACTTCTGAAGATTCACCAGATGTTCTTCTTCCGTCTGTGACTTCGCAATCATGTCATCAACATAGACTTCAATCTCTTTGTGAATCATATCATGAAAGAGAGTCACCATCGCCCGCTGGTAAGTTGCCCCTGCATTTTTCAATCCAAAGGGCATCACTTTGTAGCAGAAAGTTCCCCACGGTGTTATGAATGTTGTTTTCTCCATGTCCTCTGGGGCCATCTTGATTTGGTTATACCCAGAGAAGCCATCCATGAAGGAAAACACAGAATACTGAGCAGTATTGTCAACTAACACGTCAATGTGAGGGAGCGGGAAATCATCCTTTGGGCTGGCTCTATTCAAATCCCTGTAATCAACACACATCCTGACCTTCCCATCCTTCTTAGGTACGGGCACGATGTTAGCAACCCATGGAGGATAATTTGTTACGGCAAGAAATCCGGCGTCTAGCTGTTTCTGAACCTCTTCCTTGATCTTGACAGACATCTCCGGTTTAGTTCTTCTCAACTTTTGCTTGACCGGAGCACAACCTTCTTTAAGCGGTAGCCGGTGTACGACGATATCAGTATCGAGCCCAGGCATGTCTTGGTAAGACCAGGCGAAGATGTCAACATACTCTCGGAGCATTTCAATCAATCTTCCCTTGACACTGTCTTCCAATGCAGCCCCTACTCTTACTTCCTTTCTAGCGTCCTCGGTTCCCAGATTTATAATCTCAATTTCCTCCTGATGAGGCTGGATGACTCTCTCCTCTTGCTTCAACAGTCTGGCCAACTCTTCGGGCAGTTCACAATCTTCATCAGCCTCTTCTTCAGCCTGATAGATTGGATTGTCAAAGTCATACCGAGCTATAGCTGAGTCATGATCGGTGTCATCTGAACAAAAAGACCTGCAATGATTTATGAGGTATGTTTTATTATGATGCAACAAAAGAAACACATTGCCATTTTGATGTGGGTTTTTTAATGCATAAAAATAAAAAACAGAAAGACAGAGATCAAAATATTTGAGTGCGAAAAGTCCTTTATTGATGATAAAGCAAAACATGCGACAGTTAAAAGCCCTACAAACAGAATCACTACGTCTTGGGCAGAACGTAGGATTAACAAAATAGGAAAACAAAGCAATTACTCGAAGCCTGTCACTTGAATGACTTTCTCGGAAGACCAGTTGTGCAGACTTTCCCCTGGGGCACAAGGACGGATCCAGCTATCCATGTCGCAATCACTGTCTCCTTCTTCATCAATAGCATTAACTCTGTCGAAGAAAACTCCAGCGCTAGTGAACCGGACAGGGCCATAGAATCTTGGGGGATCCTCATCTCTTTTGGGTGGCTTATATCCCAATCCATAAGTATCCTTCTTTTTCTGGACTTCAACCACCTGGCCCCACCTCTGTGAACCACCAGCTTCAACCACAGCTTTGGCGTCTCTCAACGAAGACATAGAACCCTCAGGTTGATTTGCCACTACGGGCTGCACTACAGCTTCCGACTGAACAACTTCTTCAGAAACTTTCACCTTCTCAAATCCTTGGCACAACGTCTCGTGGATTTCCCCATCCACTTCCACGTATTTGAAGGTTGACAACTGACTGATCATTATGTCTTCTTCTCCGCATACTGTCACTACGTGACCATCAACCATATACTTCAGCTTTTGATGTAAAGTGGAAGTTACAGCACCTGCCCCATGGATCCAAGGACGACCCAATAAACAGCTGTACGCTGGCTGAATATCCATAATGTAAAACGTTGCATTAAAGATTTCCGGTCCAACCTTGATCGGAAGCACAATCTCGCCAAAAACAGACCTCTTCGAGCCATCAAAAGCTCGCACCACCAAGTCACTTGGTGTACAAATCAAACCGCGAGTATCTAACTTCATTAACGCTTTCTTGGGCAATACATTCAACGATGAACCAGTATCAACCAAGACATGTGACATCAACGAGCCACGACATTCGATCGAAATATGCAGGGCATTGTTATGATTCCTGCCAGCAGAAGTCAAGTCAAGATCTGTAAAACCCAGGGCGTTACCCGCATTCACGTGCGCTACAACCCCTTCCAGCTGATTAACAGAAATCTCTTGAGGAACGTATGCTGCATTCAAAACCTTCAAAAGAGCATTCCTGTGAGCCTCAGAACACAAGAGCAGAGACAGAATAGAGATCTTGGACGGGGTCTGATGTAATTGGTCCACGATCTTATAATCACTTTTTCGGATGAGCCTCATAAATTCCTCTACATTTTCTGAAAAAGCATCATCAACCGGCTTCACTGTAGATTCCACAATCACTGGGGTCTGAACGGAACCATCCATCGCCTGTTTTCCTCTATCCTGCCTGGAGGTACTGGGTTGATCGTTAACCGGAGGGAGCACTCTACCACTTCTGGTTATGGCATCAGTCTCAACTTTAACCCCTGAACTAGAACCCACTGGTGAAGTGTTCATTAGCTCTTGCTTTTGCCCATTGACAAACACCTCTGCACCGTAATTCCATGGAATAGCCTTAGAACTCTCGTACGGAATGGGTCCAGCCCTCGTGATAATAACTGGAGGTGGCCTTGCTGGACCAGAAATAGTAATTGTTTTGAACGGGATAGTGATAGTGGCAACCTTCTCACTAACAACCTCCTCTAGCTGATTACCTCTGTCAAACTGTAAACAGCCCTCATCAATCAGATTCTGAATACCCCTCTTCAACGAATCACAACCATTAGCCTTTATCCAACAATCTGAGCAATTCTCACCACAGCCCGGATAGACATCACCTTTCAATAACCTGTTCTTAACCACCACCAATGGAGTCTTTAGTTCCTCCACATCCACAATCAAATTCAAAGTTTCACAGTCCTCAATTATAGCATTCACCCTTGGCCCATTGTGATTAGGCATCGGGTTTTGAATAACATTGGGTCCGTCATTCGAGAAATTGATGGCTTTAGAGTCCACAAGGTCCTGCACCTTGTGCTGAAACGCCCTGCACTTCTCCACCGTGTGCCCAGGAGCACCAGAATGAAAATCACAGTGTGCGTTAGCATCGTAGCCTCGTGGGAGTTCCCCTGTTGGTGGAGCCAGGGTACGAAGCTCAACTAGACGCAACTGTAGTAAATGTTGCAACAACTGTGCATATGACATTGGGGGTTGATCAAAATGCCTCTCTGCATTCCTCTGTCTGTTCTGATACTGACCCTGCTGCCTATTCTGATTAGCATTACCCCTTTGCTGCTGTGGCGGTGGTAACGCTGCTGGAATGGTTACTGATGCTACCTGTTGATTGTTAAACTGGCGCTGTTTCCCTTTTCCCCTGTGGGATGATACAGCGTTGGTCTCTCCTTTCTTCTTATAATTATCAAACGGCTTTTTTCCCTGTCCGGAAGACGATCCATCACCGCTAGAAACCTTCCCAGCCTTAATTCCGACCTCTATCTTCTGCCCAATAGCAATCACATCTGCAAACTTGCCTAGAGAACAAGGCAAAAGCTTCTCATAGTAGTGCTTAGGCAGTGTGTCCATGAACATATCTAGCATCTCTTTCTCTAGCATTGGTGGCTGCACCCTAGCTGCCAATTCACGCCACCTTTGCGCGTATTCTTTGAAACTCTCATCATTCTTCTGGGACATGCTCAACAGCTGAGTTCTGTTGGGAGCCATGTCCGTGTTGTACTGATAATGCTTGATGAAAGCTGCAGCTAGCTCTCTCCAGGTACGAACATCTCTGCTTTCTAGCCCCATGTACCATTCCAAAGACGCGCCAGACAGGCTGTCTTGGAAGAAGTGCATCATTAACTTTTCATCCTTAGCGTGAGCAGCCATCTTCCGGGTATAGGCCTTCACATGAGTCCTTGGGCAGGTAGAGCCATTGTACTTTTCTAGCGTAGGAATCTGAATCTTGTGTGGAATAACAACTTCAGGGACCAACCCTAGGTCGTCCAAATCAATCCCCAAATCATCCTGTTTCACTACTCCTTTCAACTGAGCTTCGATTAAACGGATTCTTTCATCACTGACCACGGGAAGGGCAGCATCTAAACTCCTGACTGAGAACACATCGTCCTGTTGATCATCAAAATGGTGGCCATGGATAGCCCGAACAGTACTTCCCTCTCCAACCACTGTAGGGATTCTGCCCTGTCCACCAGCACCAACTCCGCCCGGAGGGATATTACGGTTAATAAGACCACCGTGTAGGATACCATTTTCGTCGACCTGCGCCACTAACGGCTGAACCAGAGTTCTAAACTCGTTCTGACTTTGCACCACACCCTGCATCATTTCCATGAACTGGTCGATGCGAGCTTGCATAGCGGCCATATCTGCCTGAACTTTGTCCATCACTCTGTTTTGATTGAGCCGAGTAGAATAACGATGAGTTGGTTGATCAATCCTGACTGAAAGAAAGAGAGAGCATAAGAAAACCAGAGAAACCAAGATAACCTGCAATGCTAAAATGATTATGATTATGCAAATGCAAATGCAAACATGTTTGTATATTTGGAAGGTGATCCACCCCTTGATTCCAGTTTAAAGGTGAAATAGGATGAAACTGCTGCTCATATAAATCAGAGTGAATCACTGTCAGAAATTACAACCCAAGGTACCAAAAATAGCCTGAAACAAAATAAGCAGAGGTCCCAGCCAACAATTCTGGTGGTGACCCAAAATACAAAGAAAGAACAAAATACAAACTACTGAGTAAAGTTCCCTTCAAGGGTCTTGCACCGTATGAGGGCCACCGCCCGAGCTAGAGCACTCCCACTTAGACCTTTTCACTCCTGCTTGTATTTTCAGCTCTTCCATGGTTGCTATGGCTCCTTTGAGCCGTTCCTCAACTGCGTGTCTTCGGAACGTCCCTGACAAGATCTCCTCGTCCTTCTTCCTGAGCTTCACCTTCAGACTCTCAATCTGCTCCAAATGCTTATCCTCTTTCTGCTTGTTGGCCGTGATTGCAGTATCTCGGTAAGCATTGAACCTGCGAATCTTCGCCCAAGCCTTGGCTAAGTCATCCTTCTTGGATTTGAGAGTCTTGCAAACGCCTTTTAGAGCTTGTCCTACCCTTTTCCTAGCTGCTATCTCTTCAACCAGCTCCCTTTCTTTCTCAGCGAGACGTTCTGTCTTCAGCTTGGCAATATGAACAGCCTCACCTCGCTCATGTTTTAACTGGTAGATTTCCTTTTGCAACTCACGGTTCTCCTCTCGAATCTTCTCCTTTTCAGCCCATAATTGATTGTACTTCTCCATCTCAATCATGGTTGGGGGTTCAATCAGCAAAGGGTAAGAAGGAGGTTCCCTGCAGAATGGCAAAAGCACACTTTCTACTCTGCTCTGAACCCAGTCTTCATACGCACGAAAAGCTTTGTTGTTACACTTTCCAAAAGAAGTCTTTCCTTTCTTATGGCGATCTCTCCAAGCGTTTGCAGCTTCTTTCAACACCTCCAGATTGGCTTCCTCTCCCAAAAATAGAGACTCTTGCACATCTTGGCCTTTTGGTGGCTCTTTTAAAGCATACCCAAATTGCCTAATAGCAAGAATGGGGTTGTAGTTAATTCCCCCCTTCCTTCCTATTAAAGGTACGTTTGGGTAACCTCCACAACTAACCAGGATTTCTCGGCCCAACAAATCACGATTGATCCAAACTAAGTTGTCGGCCCTTAACCCCATTAACCTCTTTGCCCAATCTAAAGTTCCTTTAGTGTCTTCGAATGCCCCAGATTTGGGAAGACGATCAGCAAACCACTTATAGAAAATTGAAGCACAACAATAAAGAGGTCCGCCTCTCCTTTTCTCATTCTTATAGTGCATCGAATAATACAGATCCCCAAGCAAGGTAGGTACCGGATTCTTCATGGTGAATATGCGGACAGCATGTGCATCTACAAAATCTTTCACATTAGGGAATAACGCCGTTCCATAAACACACATAGCCAGAATTGCATTGAACACTGACCAACACTTAGCCTTAGCACAAGTAGCAGCCTGTTCGATCAAAAACTTCGTGTGAAAACCCTGATAACCCCCTTTACTAGCAATATTTTTCTTCAACAGTGACTGATCCAAACGTAAAGTAGCAGCAACCCTTTCCAAATCAGGAAACTCCTTAGAAGGATAGAAGGGAACTCCTTCCTTGACTGAAACATCCAGAATAAGAGCAAATTCTTCCAACGTTGGAGCCAAAAGATAATCAGCAAACAGGAAACATCGAAGTTGAGGGTCGTAGAACTGCGCCAGAGTGTGCAGAGCCCTGAACTCATAGTTGGTAACATTCCGGGCGAAACTCAGAATCCTCCCATATTCTCCTCTGAAATCTGCCAATACCTCAGGTTTTGCCATAGCCGAGATCTTGTGCACAGCATCTAGATGAAGCTCTGGGAACTTGTACGGGATGATGTTCTTTCTTTTTTCAGCGCTAATGCTCATCATGGACAGTCTTCAGACAACCGGAATCAAAGTTAGGATGCAACCCTACAAATGAACAAACATGTCAGAATGCGAAAAGATGATGCAAAATGCAAGCATGGGATCAAGGTATCCAAAATGCTCAAACTGCTGCTGTTCTGCTGATTGAATAAGACCCAGAAAACCAGAAACCCAAAAATCTAGAATAACAGCCCAATCAAACTGCCAGAATGCCAGGATAATAATAGTGCACTGGTGAGAAACCCAGAAACCAGGTAGGTTGAAGGTCTCGGTTACCTGCAAACCTGCAAACACCCATCCCCTCTCACATGTGGGTACTAGGATGTTCAGTATCCCGGGCTCTCAGGTCTAGAAAGGATGATACGTTCACCATTTCTGGTTTGGCATCATCCTCAAAAGAGGAGGCCTCAACCGATTCTCCAAAACAAAAGATCCTCAGCTTCAGAGGTTTGAGAAGCAATAGCACATTCAGCCCGAAGGATACAATGCTATCGCCAATCAAAGAGGTCGTCCACTGATTCACTACAAAAGGGAAATCCTATAGCAAGTTCCCAGCATTGGGTCCTCGGATCAAGAATATGCAATGGGTTTGCCACAGAAAGTGGTCTGCCACTGTCACATCTCGGGAGGAGTGCCGCAACTGAGTCCTCGGGAATGGTCGCCAGAGTCGACAGTTTTCCAGATCATATTCCATCATCTGCCCCAAATGGACAGGACAGAATATTATCAAGAAAACCTCGTCTGGATGTGGAATTTTCATGTATACTTCGTCTGGCCAAATGCCAAACAAGTCACACTACTTTCCACGCTAATCATAGGTGTATGCTCAAGCCTTGGTATTGGGCTTTTCTCTCATGAATCCAACCCACCCTGCAAACAGCAAATCCAGCAGCAGAACAGCGCAACAATATCCAGTATGACAGTAATAAATGAAATGCAATAAAAGCTATAAAAACAGTAAAGCATTAAAGTAAAAGTACAGTAAATAGTAATACAGTAATATACAACAAAGTAAAGCACCATAGAAACACCCACCAAAAACAAACAGACAAGCGCTAGGATCGACTCGCTAAAGGGGAAGGACCAGCGTAGGTCAACCAGAGTCCCCAGCAGAGTCGCCAGCTGTCGCTCCCGAAAAGATTCGCATCCAACGGTACAAACGCGAGAGTGGCGCAAAAGAACACAGAGTCGCCAGCAAAGTGTATTTATCCCAAGAGAGGGAAAGGAAACACTGCGTAAACCTGAAGAGAAGGGAAAGAACATGGTCTCGCGACCAAGAGAACGGGTACGGGAGTCGGTTACGTGAAGGGAAGGTGTTAGCACCCAACACGTCCATCGTACTCGATGGGATCCACGCTTGCTGTCTGCATCAAAGGGTGTCGTCATCTGGAGCTCCACTGCTACTGGATCGGCGAAGAAACGAGAACGGAAAGAACGGAGAAACGAAGAAGAAAAGAAAAAGAAGTGACTCGATAGGACGGTATCGTTGTCCTAGGCCTACGTACTCCCTCAGTGCAATGGGAAAGTCAGAGTCAACGTAGTTCGGACGGGAACTGTGGGGGGAGGTTGCTCGCCAAGACAATCGTTGTCTTGTGCCTACGTATCCTCAATCGGACGAGAGAGAGGAATCAGAGCTGACGTAGTTCGTGGGTACGACCACGGGTAGGTAAGTGTTTTTTATGTGAGCGACGAGCTCTTTCACGAAAAAAAAGAAGTTTGAAACCCAACAATCCCGGAGGATAAAAAATATTTGAATTGGTTTGGTGTTTTTTAGACAGAAGTGTTTTGAGTTAATTCGTAACTTACATTGCACCAAAGTCTACCATGCGGGAACGAGTGAGTCGCATGATCGCCCCCGAATGAGACGTATGCTAAACACCCTAGAAGAGGAGAGGAGACCCCTCGTTCTTCACTTCCTACACTTAAGGCTCGAGCGCAATATACGTTATATTTTATTAAGTGTGTTCAAGAAGTTTGAGATGAGAAGAGAAGCGACACAAAAGGAAACTCTACAGGGAAACTAAGAGTCCTAATGTTATCATGCATGGATGTCCTATGGTTAGTGAGGTTTAGGAGAGACGACTGCCTAACCTAATGCTAATCCTACTCCAAGCTTAATCAAAAATTAAGTTGGACTAGGTAGCTCTAAAGGGAGAGAATCCAAGACTTAAACAAGTCTTGTGACTCGAGGGATGAAAAAAAGTGGAAGAGAAGGAGGAGAAAGAGAAGTGAAACACAAGTGGCATAAGCTCACTTCAAACACAAGTATGAAAGTTAAAAGGTAAAGGAAGAAAGTAAAATGTGGAAGCATATCCACATTCAAACAACTTACCATTTGCCCCTGAAAATGTTAGAAGTATTCACATATGACAAAATGAAACTCAAACAAGCATAAGGCCATAAAGAAACAAGTTCTAAAGTAAATCAAACATCAAGTTCAGAACCTAATGGTCCTACTGACCTCTACTATCAACCATGCACAATTAATCAAAAAGAAAAGGGAGAAGTCACTCAAGTACCATTCAAGTCATTAAAGAAGGAGTGAGATGAAAAGAAGTGATCATGTAAAGCAACCAAGTCAAAATTTCACAAAGAAAACCAAGTCCAGAAGTGACACAATCCTAAATATGTGCCTAAACATGATCTTCAAACAACATTCAAGTCACACAAACACTTTCACAATCAATTAGGAAGCAAAGAAGAAGTGAAGTGAAGTGAAGTGAAACATGATTCATACTTGTGAAACAGATGACTTAAAGTGAAAGGCAAACATCAAACATGCAAAGATGAGATTCAAATATCACAACCAGAAGTCAATAAACATGCTATCAATCCCTCAACAAGACCTAAAATTGTGGCACAAGTGCCTTCATGACCAAGCAAACCAAACATGAAGCATATATTCACAAATTGGACAAGTTAAAGCTCATGCTTCAAAGAAATAACAAACATGCCTCAAAAATTATGTCATTCAGTATTCAAGCATCTCAAACATATATAATTGACATATCAAATCCACAAGCAATGAATCAGAACCAAAGTCAATCAACAATTAGGTCAAAGCATCAATAGGATTTCATACATTCATGCTCAAAGAAACACATCAAAAGTCATCCAAAAGGGACCTAAAAATCATACCAAAAATCTCAAACATACTTCAACATGTTATGAACACAACCCAAAAAGAATCAAGATCAAATCACTTTCCAAATGAGAGAAATAAAAAATGCAACATGAAGTATGCAATAAGAAATGCAAATGAGAGAAAACAATTTGGAAAATTAATTTTTAATGCAATTTTAATGCAAAAATAATAAAATAAAATGTGAAAAATTAATTTTAATAATGAGGAGGAATGATTAATTTTTTTGGAATTTTTTAGCACATGCAAGTATTTTTAAAAATTAATTATGAAATGGTATGAAAATAGAAAATAAAAAAGAAATAAAATGAAGCCAGGGGTGTATTAATGAATCCAAATGCGTGCAAACGGTCATGGGCTCAGAAACGGGGGTGTGAACAGCAAAAAAGGCCCAAATGCATTCCAACGTTCAGAAATAAGGAACGGCTCAGATTGAGTCAAACAAGGGAAAGTCTCCAGATCCACAGGCTCACGCTCAAAGTCAAACAAAGCAAAGTCAACGATCTAATGGTCCACATTCAAATTCACTAATTAAATGAAATCCAACGGTCATGACTTAATCAGATCCCTTAAACCCTAATTAAATTAATTAACACCAAATAATCAAGATCCAACGCACGAGAATCAAACTGGAAAATTAATCACAATCCAACGCATGAGAATAAATCTGGAAAACCACAAACCCTAATTAAACCCTCACCGGCCGGAGAAGCGCCGGTCATCTTCTCCGGCCACTCTCCGGTCACCAAACTTCAAACCATAACCAAAAACAACAAATCATACATCAAAATGATCAGCAACTCACGTAGATCACAAATATATCTCTCAAAATCATTTAGCATGCATATATTTCACGAATCGAACGAAATAAGTTTGGATCTGAAAACTTCAGATCTAAATTCCAGCCATGATTCACGTTGAAAATCAATTCCAAATACATATATGAACTCAACACATCAAGATGAACATTAAACACACAACAAAAATCAAATCTAGAGCTATGAATTTCAAGTTCACCTGAGATTTGCAGAATTGGAAAATCACCAAGAAACTCCAAGATAAGCTGCAGATCAACTCCTTAAACCGTCTAATTGCAAAATAAATGCACTTAGACCTTCAAATTGGCCTGAATCCTTGAATCCGAGAGTTGAAAATCTGAACTCAACTGATAAATTCTTTGCTTAAACTTCAAAATAATGGTGGATTTCTCTTCCTTATGCTCCACTGATCACAAACCAAACAAAAAAAATGGAAGACACTTGAAGAATTGGGAGAATCGAAGGAGAGAAACTTGAGAGCAAAACTTTGAAAAGTGGTGAAAATGAATGGTAGCTGCTGAGAAATTCGTGTGAGTTAGCTTATATAGTGTGCCAATGCTACTGTTTAGGGTTTTAATCTTCAAGGACTTGAGAGCAATGAGTTTTGGGCTGTTTTGCAAATTTGCAAGTTTGTGCACATGAGGTATTCTACTCGTGCATTCTTCATGAAAAGTGCATGACTGCTTTCCTTTTGATGCCATGAGAACCTTTGGATTGATCTTGGGGTTGGAAAGTAACTGAATTGTGATTTCCAAATGAACTTGCAAAATTGCATAATGATGAATTATGGACATGTAACCCACGGGTTCATTCAACTCTTGGCTCAAAATGATGCTAAATGAGGTACATTGGAGTGTGGTGTGGTGAACTGAACAATTAGAAGCCATATTGGTGAGTTAAAATGCAACTTGCAAGTTATGTCAAAATGGTATGCATGGTAGAACACCAAATGCCCTCTAACTTCAAATGCCCATAACTCTTGATCCAAAAATGATATGATCATGATCCACCACTCTTTGGAAAGAGGAGAAAGAGATCTACAACTTTGGTGTTGGACAAAAATTCGTTTGAAGCATTTTTGATCATGAAAAGTTTGGTTAAAGTTGGTTGAAAATATGCCAAAAATAGTAACTTGAAATTACAAGTCACTTTCCCAAATTAGCAACTTTTTACCAAAGCTTGAATTTTGCAAATTGTGATCATGAAAGCCTTCCATAGACCAAACAAAGGTCTCTTGACTTGATTACCATGATGAGGATCTCTCAAAACCCTAGTTTGACTTTTCAGTTGACCAGTTTGACTGATTACTTCATCTGTAAGCTACTGAATCATCTGAGGTCTTCCATGGTGAATTTTTGGCTCAAAATCCATCCTTAGACTTGTTTTGACATATGGAGAACCTTGGTGAAAGGTTTGAATCAACTCCTTGAGCTTAGGACCCTTAACCATGAAACCCTAGTTTTGGTCATCAGTGTAAGGACACCAACCCTTGATATAACCACTTGGAGAATCCCTCATTGAAATACCCTTGGGCCACCATATAAGGATGTGAGGAGCTTATGGAGCTCATAAGAAGCTTTTGCCCTTGAGTTGAACCAAATACCTTGATCCCATGCTAAGAACCAAATGCTATGCACAATGCAAATGCAAGAAATGAAAAGAAACCTAAGCCAGTTATCTAAAAACAACAAGGCAAATTTTGAGGTGTTACACTCATCCGTGTTCGATCTCTTTTGCTTCAATTCCCATCCGTATTGATTTTAGACACTCGCCTGTGTTCTTTCGACACTCATCCGTGTTCGATCTCTTTTGCTTCAATACTCGTCCGTTTTGATTTTAGACACTCGTCTTTGTTCTTTTGACACTCGTCCGTGTTCGATCTCTTTTGCTTCAATACCCGTCCGTATTGATTTTAGACACTCGTCTGTGTTCTTTCGACACTCGTCCGTGTTCGACCTCTTTTGCTTCAATTCCCGTCCGGATTGATTTTAGACACTCGTCTGTATTCTTTTGACACTCGTCCGTGTTCGATCTCTTTTGCTTCAATACTCGTCCGTATTTATTTTAGACACTCGTCTTTGTTCTTTCGACATTCGTCCGTGTTCGATCTCTTTTGCTTCAATATCCGTCCTTATTGATTTTAGACACTCGTCTGTGTTCTTTCGACACTCGTCCGTGTTTGATCTCTTTTGCTTCAATATCCGTCCGAATTGATTTTAGACACTCGTCTTTGTTCTTTCGACACTCGTCCGTGTTCGATCTCTTTTGCTTCAATATCGGTCTGTATTAATTTTAGACACTCGTCTGTGTTCTTTCGACACTCGTCCGTGTCCGATCTCTTTTGCTTCAATACTCGTCCGTATTGATTTTAGAAACTCGTCTAAGTTCATTCGACACTCGTCCATCTTCGATCTTTGTAGCTTCAATACACGTCCGTATTGATTATAGACACTCGTCTGTGTTCTTTTGACATTCGTCTGTGTTCGATCTCTTTTGCTTCTATACCCGTCTGTATTGATTTTAGACACTCGTCTGTGTTCTTTCGACACTCGTCCGTGTTCGATCTCTCTTGCTTCAATACTCATCCGTATTGATTTTAGACACTCGTCTGTGTTCCTTCGACACTCGTCCGTGTTCGATCTCTTTTTCTTCAATACCCATCCGTATTAATTTTAGACACTCGTCTATGTTCTTTTGACACTCGTCAGTGTTTGATCTCTTTTGCTTCAATATCCGTCCGTATTGATTTTAGACACTCGTCTGTATTCTTTCGACACTCGTCGGTGTTCGATATCTTTTGCTTTAATACTAGTCCGTATTGATTTTAGACACTCGTCTGTGTTCTTTCAACACTCGTCCGTGTTCGATCTCTTTTGCTTCAATACCTGTCCGTATTGATTTTAGACACTCGTCTGTGTTCTTTCAACACTCGACCATGTTCGATCTCTTTTGCTTCAATTCCCGTCCGTATTGATGTTAGACACTCGTCTGTGTTCATTCGACACTCATTCGTGTTCGATCTCTTTTTCTTCAATACTCGTCTGTATTTATTTTAGACACTCGTCTTTGTTCTTTCGACACTCGTCCGTGTTCGATCTCTTTTGCTACAATATCCGTCCGTATTGATTTTAGACACTCGTCTGTGTTCTTTCGAAACTCGTCCGTGTTCGATCTCTTTTGCTACAATATCCGTCCGTATTGATTTTATACACTCGTCTTTGTTCTTTTGACACTCGTCTGTGTTCGATCTCTTTTGCTTCAATACCTGTCCTTATTGATTTTAGACACTCGTCTGTATTCTTTCGACACTCGTCCGTGTTCGATCTCTTTTGCTTCAATACACGTCCGTATTGATTTTAGACACTCGTCTGTGTTCTTTCGACACTCGTCCGTGTTCGATCTATTTTGCTTCAATACTAATCTGTATTAATTTTAGAAACTCGTATGTGTTCTTTCAGCACTCATCCGTGTTCGATCTCTTTTGCTTCAATTCCCATCCGTATTGATTTTAGACACTCGCCTGTGTTCTTTCGACCCTCATCCGTGTTCGATCTCTTTTGCTTCAATACTCGTCCGTTTTGATTTTAGACACTCGTCTTTGTTCTTTTGACACTCGTCCGTGTTCGATCTCTTTTGCTTCAATACCCGTCCGTATTGATTTTAGACACTCGTCTGTGTTCTTTCGACACTCGTCCGTGTTCGACCTCTTTTGCTTCAATTCCCGTCCGGATTGATTTTAGACACTCGTCTGTATTCTTTTGACACTCGTCCGTGTTCGATCTCTTTTGCTTCAATACTCGTCCGTATTTATTTTAGACACTCGTCTTTGTTCTTTCGACATTCGTCCGTGTTCGATCTCTTTTGCTTCAATATCCGTCCGTATTGATTTTAGACACTCGTCTGTGTTCTTTCGACACTCGTCCGTGTTTGATCTCTTTTGCTTCAATATCCGTCCGAATTGATTTTAGACACTCGTCTTTGTTCTTTCGACACTCGTCCGTGTTCGATCTCTTTTGCTTCAATATCCGTCTGTATTAATTTTAGACACTCGTCTGTGTTCTTTCGACACTCGTCCATGTCCGATCTCTTTTGCTTCAATACTCGTCCGTATTGATTTTAGAAACTCGTCTAAGTTCGTTCGACACTCGTCCATCTTCGATCTTTGTAGCTTCAATACACGTCCGTATTGATTATAGACACTCGTCTGTGTTCTTTTGACATTCGTCTGTGTTCGATCTCTTTTGCTTCTATACCCGTCTGTATTGATTTTAGACACTCGTCTGTGTTCTTTCGACACTCGTCCGTGTTCGATCTCTCTTGCTTCAATACTCATCCGTATTGATTTTAGACACTCGTCTGTGTTCCTTCGACACTCGTCCGTGTTCGATCTCTTTTTCTTCAATACCCATCCGTATTAATTTTAGACACTCGTCTATGTTCTTTTGACACTCGTCAGTGTTTGATCTCTTTTGCTTCAATATCCATCCGTATTGATTTTAGACACTCGTCTGTATTCTTTCGACACTCGTCGGTGTTCGATATCTTTTGCTTTAATACTAGTCCGTATTGATTTTAGACACTCGTCTGTGTTCTTTCAACACTCGTCCGTGTTCTATCTCTTTTGCTTCAATACCTGTCCATATTGATTTTAGACACTCGTCTGTGTCCTTTCAACACTCGACCATGTTCGATCTCTTTTGCTTCAATTCCCGTCCGTATTGATGTTAGACACTCGTCTGTGTTCTTTCGACACTCATCCGTGTTCGATCTCTTTTGCTTCAATACCCGTCCGTATTGATTTTAGACACTCGTCTGTGTTCTTTTGACACTCGTCCGTGTTCGACCTCTTTTGCTTCAATTCCCGTCCGTATTGATGTTAGACACTCGTCTGTGTTCTTTCGACACTCATCCGTGTTCGATCTCTTTTGCTTCAATACCCGTCCGTATTGATTTTAGACACTCGTCTGTGTTCTTTTGACACTCGTCCGTGTTCGACCTCTTTTGCTTCAATTCCCGTCCGCATTGATTTTAGACACTCGTCTGTATTCTTTTGACACTCGTCCGTGTTCGATCTCTTTTGCTTCAATACTCGTCCGTATTTATTTTAGACACTCGTCTTTGTTCTTTCGACACTCGTCCGTGTTCGATCTCTTTTGCTTCAATACCCGTCCGTATTGATTTTAGACACTCGTCTGTGTTCTTTCGACACTCGTCCGTGTTCGACCTCTTTTGCTTCAATTCCCGTCCGGATTGATTTTAGACACTCGTCTGTATTCTTTTGACACTCGTCCGTGTTCGATCTCTTTTGCTTCAATACTCGTCCGTATTGATTTTAGACACTCGTCTGTGTTCTTTTGACACTCGTCCGTGTTCGACCTCTTTTGCTTCAATTCCCGTCTGCATTGATTTTAGACACTCGTCTGTATTCTTTTGACACTCGTCCGTGTTCGATCTCTTTTGCTTCAATTCTCGTCCGTATTTATTTCAGACACTCGTCTTTGTTCTTTCGACACTCGTCTGTGTTCGATCTCTTTTGCTTCAATACCCGTCCGTATTGATTTTAGACACTCGTTTGTGTTCTTTCGACACTCGTCCGTGTTCGATCTCTTTTGCTTCAATATCCGTCCGAATTGATTTTAGACACTCGTCTTTGTTCTTTCGACACTCGTCCGTGTTCGATCTCTTTTGCTTCAATATCCGTCCGTATTAATTTTAGACACTCGTCTGTGTTCTTTCGACACTCGTCCGTGTCCGATCTCTTTTGCTTCAATACTCGTCCGTATTGATTTTAGAAACTCGTCTAAGTTCGTTCGACACTCGTCCATCTTCGATCTTTGTAGCTTCAATACACGTCCGTATTGATTATAGACACTCGTCTGTGTTCTTTCGACATTCGTCTGTGTTCGATCTCTTTTGCTTCTATACCCGTCTGTATTGATTTTAGACACTCGTCTGTGTTCTTTCGACACTCGTCCGTGTTCGATCTCTCTTGCTTCAATACTCATCCGTATTGATTTTAGACACTCGTTTGTGTTCTTTCGACACTCGTCCGTGTTCGATCTCTTTTTCTTCAATACCCATCCGTATTAATTTTAGACACTCGTCTATGTTCTTTTGACACTCGTCAGTGTTTGATCTCTTTTGCTTCAATATCCATCCGTATTGATTTTAGACACTCGTCTGTATTCTTTCGACACTCGTCGGTGTTTGATATCTTTTGCTTTAATACTAGTCCGTATTGATTTTAGACACTCGTCTGTGTTCTTTCAACACTCGTCCGTGTTCTATCTCTTTTGCTTCAATACCTGTCCATATTGATTTTAGACACTCGTCTGTGTTCTTTCAACACTCGACCATGTTCGATCTCTTTTGCTTCAATTCCCGTCCGTATTGATGTTAGACACTCGTCTGTGTTCTTTCGACACTCATCCGTGTTCGATCTCTTTTTCTTCAATACTCGTCCGTATTTATTTTAAACACTCGTCTTTGTTCTTTCGACACTTGTCCGTGTTCGATCTCTTTTGCTACAATATCTGTCCGCATTGATTTTAGACACTCGTCTGTATTCTTTCGACACTCGTCCGTGTTCGATCTCTTTTGCTTCAATACTCATCCGTATTTATTTTAGACACTCGTCTTTGTTCTTTCGACACTCGTCCGTGTTCGATCTCTTTTGCTTCAATACCCGTCCGTATTGATTTTAGACACTCGTCTGTGTTCTTTCGACACTCGTCCGTGTTCGATCTCTTTTGCTTCAATATCCGTCCGAATTGATTTTAGACACTCGTCTTTGTTCTTTCGACACTCGTCCGTGTTCGATCTCTTTTGCTTCAATATCCGTCTGTATTAATTTTAGACACTCGTCTGTGTTCTTTCGACACTCGTCCGTGTCCGATCTCTTTTGCTTCAATACTCGTCCGTATTGATTTTAGAAACTCGTCGAAGTTCGTTCGACACTCGTCCATCTTCGATCTTTGTAGCTTTAATACACGTCCGTATTAATTATAGACACTCGTCTGTGTTCTTTCGACATTCGTCTGTGTTCGATCTCTTTTGCTTCTATACCCGTCTGTATTGATTTTAGACACTCGTCTGTGTTCTTTCGACACTCGTCCGTGTTCGATCTCTCTTGCTTCAATACTCATCCGTATTGATTTTAGACACTCGTCTGTGTTCTTTCGACACTCGTCCGTGTTAGATCTCTTTTTCTTCAATACCCATCCGTATTAATTTTAGACACTCGTCTATGTTCTTTTGACAGTCGTCAGTGTTTGATCTCTTTTGCTTCAATATCCATCCGTATTGATTTTAGACACTCGTCTGTATTCTTTCGACACTCGTCGGTGTTCGATATCTTTTACTTTAATACTAGTCCGTATTGATTTTAGACACTCGTCTGTGTTCTTTCAACACTCGTCCGTGTTCGATCTCTTTTGCTTCAATACCTGTCCGTATTGATTTTAGACACTCGTCTGTGTTCTTTCAACACTCGACCATGTTCGATCTCTTTTGCTTCAATTCCCGTCCGTATTGATGTTAGACACTCGTCTGTGTTCATTCGACACTCATTCGTGTTCGATCTCTTTTTCTTCAATACTCGTCTGTATTTATTTTAGACACTCGTCTTTGTTCTTTCGACACTCGTCCGTGTTCGATCTCTTTTGCTACAATATCCGTCCGTATTGATTTTAGACACTCGTCTGTGTTCTTTCGAAACTCGTCCGTGTTCGATCTCTTTTGCTACAATATCCGTCCGTATTGATTTTATACACTCGTCTTTGTTCTTTTGACACTCGTCTGTGTTCGATCTCTTTTGCTTCAATACCTGTCCTTATTGATTTTAGACACTCGTCTGTATTCTTTCGACACTCGTCCGTGTTCGATCTCTTTTGCTTCAATACACGTCCGTATTGATTTTAGACACTCGTCTGTGTTCTTTCGACACTCGTCCGTGTTCGATCTATTTTGCTTCAATACTAATCTGTATTAATTTTAGACACTCGTATGTGTTCTTTCAGCACTCATCCGTGTTCGATCTCTTTTGCTTCAATTCCCATCCGTATTGATTTTAGACACTCGCCTGTGTTCTTTCGACACTCATCCGTGTTCGATCTCTTTTGCTTCAATACTCGTCCGTTTTGATTTTAGACACTCGTCTTTGTTCTTTTGACACTCGTCCGTGTTCGATCTCTTTTGCTTCAATACCCGTCCGTATTGATTTTAGACACTCGTTTGTGTTCTTTCGACACTCGTCCGTGTTCGACCTCTTTTGCTTCAATACCCGTCCGTATTGATTTTAGACACTCGTCTGTGTTCTTTCGACACTCGTCCGTGTTCGATCTCTTTTGCTTCAATATCCGTCCGAATTGATTTTAGACACTCGTCTTTGTTCTTTCGACACTCATTCGTGTTCGATCTCTTTTTCTTCAATACTCGTCTGTATTTATTTTAAACACTCGTCTTTGTTCTTTCGACACTCGTCCGTGTTCGATCACTTTTGCTACAATATCCGTTCGTATTGATTTTAGACACTCGTCTGTGTTCTTTTGAAACTCGTCCGTGTTCGATCTTTTTTGCTACAATATCCGTCCGTATTGATTTTATACACTCGTCTTTGTTCTTTTGACACTCGTCTGTGTTCGATCTCTTTTGCTTCAATACCTGTCCTTATTGATTTTAGACACTCGTCTGTATTCTTTCGACACTCGTCCGTGTTCGATCTCTTTTGCTTCAATACACGTCCGTATTGATTTTAGACACTCGTCTGTGTTCTTTCGACACTCGTCCGTGTTCGATCTATTTTGCTTCAATACTAGTCTGTATTAATTTTAGACACTCGTCTGTGTTCTTTCAGCACTCATCCGTGTTCGATCTCTTTTGCTTCAATTCCCATCCGTATTGATTTTAGACACTCGCCTGTGTTCTTTCGACACTCATCCGTGTTCGATCTCTTTTGCTTCAATACTCGTCCGTTTTGATTTTAGACACTCGTCTTTTTTCTTTCGACACTCGTCCGTGTTCGATCTCTTTTGCTTCAATACCCGTCCGTATTGATTTTAGACACTCGTCTGTGTTCTTTCGACACTCGTCCGTGTTCGACCTCTTTTGCTTCAATTCCCGTCCGCATTGATTTTAGACACTCGTCTGTATTCTTTTGACACTCGTCCGTGTTCGATCTCTTTTGCTTCAATACTCGTCCGTATTTATTTTAGACACTCGTCTTTGTTCTTTCGACATTCGTCCGTGTTCGATCTCTTTTGCTTCAATATCCGTCCTTATTGATTTTAGACACTCGTCTGTGTTCTTTCGACACTCGTCCGTGTTCGATCTCTTTTGCTTCAATATCCGTCCGAATTGATTTTAGACACTCGTCTTTGTTCTTTCGACACTCGTCCGTGTTCGATCTCTTTTGCTTCAATATCCGTCCGTATTAATTTTAGACACTCGTCAGTGTTCTTTCGACACTCGTCCGTGTCCGATCTCTTTTGCTTCAATACTCGTCCGTATTGATTTTAGAAACTCGTCTAAGTTCGTTCGACACTCGTCCATCTTCGATCTTTGTAGCTTCAATACACGTCCGTATTGATTATAGACACTCGTCTGTGTTCTTTCGACATTCGTCTGTGTTAGATCTCTTTTGCTTCTATACCCGTTTGTATTGATTTTAGACACTCGTTTGTGTTCTTTCGACACTCGTCCGTGTTCGATCTCTCTTGCTTCAATACTCATCCGTATTGATTTTAGACACTCGTCTGTGTTCTTTCGACACTCGTCCGTGTTCGATCTCTTTTTCTTCAATACCCATGCGTATTAATTTTAGACACTCGTCTATGTTCTTTTGACACTCGTCAGTGTTTGATCTCTTTTGCTTCAATATCCATCCGTATTGATTTTAGACACTCGTCTGTATTCTTTCGACACTCGTC
The DNA here is from genome assembly GCA_022829125.1 of Lathyrus tuberosus. Lineage (NCBI taxonomy): Eukaryota > Viridiplantae > Streptophyta > Magnoliopsida > Fabales > Fabaceae > Lathyrus > Lathyrus tuberosus. The sequence continues at coordinate 14,677,537 of JALAZF010000038.1, forward strand.
GGTGTTCGATATCTTTTGCTTTAATACTAGTCCGTATTGATTTTAGACACTCGTCTGTGTTCTTTCAACACTCGTCCGTGTTCTATCTCTTTTGCTTCAATACCTGTCCGTATTGATTTTAGACACTCGTCTGTGTTCTTTCAACACTCGACCATGTTCGATCTCTTTTGCTTCAATTCCCGTCCGTTTTGATGTTAGACACTCGCCTGTGTTCTTTCGACACTCATCCGTGTTCGATCTCTTTTTCTTCAATACTCGTCCGTATTTATTTTAGACACTCGTCTTTGTTCTTTCGACACTTGTCCGTGTTCGATCTCTTTTGCTACAATATCCGTCCGCATTGATTTTAGACACTCGTCTTTATTCTTTCGACACTCGTCCGTGTTCGATCTCTTTTGCTTCAATACTCATCCGTATTTATTTTAGACACTCGTCTTTGTTCTTTCGACACTCGTCTGTGTTCGATCTCTTTTGCTTCAATACCCGTCCGTATTGATTTTAGACACTCGTCTGTGTTCTTTCGACACTCGTCCGTGTTCGATCTCTTTTGCTTCAATACTCGTCCGTATTGATTTTAGAAACTCGTCTAAGTTTGTTCGACACTCATCCATCTTTGATCTTTGTAGCTTCAATACACGTCCGTATTGATTATAGACACTCGTCTGTGTTCTTTCGACACTCGTCCGTGTTCGATCTCTTTTGCTTCAATACCCGTCCGTATTGATTTTAGACACTCGTCTGTGTTCTTTCGACACTCGTCCGTGTTCGACCTCTTTTGCTTCAATTCCCGTCCGCATTGATTTTAGACACTCGTCTAAGTTTGTTCGACACTCGTCCATCTTCGATCTTTGTAGCTTCAATACACGTCCGTATTGATTATAGACACTCGTCTGTGTTCTTTCGACATTCGTCTGTGTTCGATCTCTTTTGCTTCTATACCCGTCTGTATTGATTTTAGACACTCGTCTGTGTTCTTTCGACACTCGTCCGTGTTCGATCTCTCTTGCTTCAATACTCATCCGTATTGATTTTAGACACTCGTCTGTGTTCTTTCGACACTCGTCCGTGTTCGATCTCTTTTGCTTCAATACCCGTCCGTATTGATTTTAGACACTCGTCTGTGTTCTTTCGACACTCATCCGTGTTCGACCTCTTTTGCTTCAATTCCCGTCCGCATTGATTTTAGACACTCGTCTGTATTCTTTTAACACTCGTCCGTGTTCGATCTCTTTTGCTTCAATACTCGTCCGTATTTATTTTAGACACTCGTCTGTGTTCTTTTAACACTCGTCCGTGTTCGATCTCTTTTGCTTCAATACTCGTCCGTATTGATTTTAGACACTCGTCTGTGTTCTTTTAACACTCGTCCGTGTTCGATCTCTTTTGCTTCAATACTCGTCCGTATTTATTTTAGACACTCGTCTTTGTTCTTTCGACACTCGTCCGTGTTCGACCTCTTTTGCTTCAATTCCCGTCCGCATTGATTTTAGACACTCGTCTGTATTCTTTTAACACTCGTCCGTGTTCGATCTCTTTTGCTTCAATACACGTCCGTATTTATTTTAGACACTCGTCTTTGTTCTTTCGACACTCGTCCGTGTTCGATCTCTTTTGCTTCAATATCCGTCCGAATTGATTTTAGACACTCGTCTTTGTTCTTTCGACACTCGTCCGTGTTCGATCTCTTTTGCTTCAATATCCGTGCGTATTAATTTTAGACACTAGTCAGTGTTCTTTCGACACTCGTCCGTGTCCGATCTCTTTTGCTTCAATACTCGTCCGTATTGATTTTAGAAACTCGTCTAAGTTCGTTCGACACTCGTCCATCTTCGATCTTTGTAGCTTCAATACACGTCCGTATTGATTATAGACACTCGTCTGTGTTCTTTCGACATTCGTCTGTGTTAGATCTCTTTTGCTTCTATACCCGTTTGTATTGATTTTAGACACTCGTTTGTGTTCTTTCGACACTCGTCCGTGTTCGATCTCTCTTGCTTCAATACTCATCCGTATTGATTTTAGACACTCGTCTATGTTCTTTCGACACTCGTCCATGTTCGATCTCTTTTTCTTCAATACCCATGCGTATTAATTTTAGACACTCGTCTGTGTTCTTTTGACACTCGTCAGTGTTTGATCTCTTTTGCTTCAATATCCATCCGTATTGATTTTAGACACTCGTCTGTATTCTTTCGACACTCGTCGGTGTTCGATATCTTTTGCTTTAATACTAGTCCGTATTGATTTTAGACACTCGTCTGTGTTCTTTCAACACTCGTCCGTGTTCTATCTCTTTTGCTTCAATACCTGTCCGTATTGATTTTAGACACTCGTCTGTGTTCTTTCAACACTCGACCATGTTCGATCTCTTTTGCTTCAATTCCCGTCCGTTTTGATGTTAGACACTCGCCTGTGTTCTTTCGACACTCATCCGTGTTCGATCTCTTTTTCTTCAATACTCGTCCGTATTTATTTTAGACACTCGTCTTTGTTCTTTCAACACTTGTCCGTGTTCGGTCTCTTTTGCTACAATATCCGTCCGCATTGATTTTAGACACTCGTCTTTATTCTTTCGACACTCGTCCGTGTTCGATCTCTTTTGCTTCAATACTCATCCGTATTTATTTTAGACACTCGTCTTTGTTCTTTCGACACTCGTCTGTGTTCGATCTCTTTTGCTTCAATACCCGTCCGTATTGATTTTAGACACTCGTCTGTGTTCTTTCGACACTCGTCCGTGTTCGATCTCTTTTGATTCAATATCCGTCCGAATTGATTTTAGACACTCGTCTTTGTTCTTTCGACACTCGTCCGTGTTCGATCTCTTTTGCTTCAATATCCGTCCGTATTAATTTTAGACACTCGTCTGTGTTCTTTCGACACTCGTCCGTGTCCGATCTCTTTTGCTTCAATACTCGTCCGTATTGATTTTAGAAACTCGTCTAAGTTTGTTCGACACTCGTCCATCTTCGATCTTTGTAGCTTCAATACACGTCCGTATTGATTATAGACACTCGTCTGTGTTCTTTCGACATTCGTCTGTGTTCGATCTCTTTTGCTTCTATACCCGTCTGTATTGATTTTAGACACTCGTCTGTGTTCTTTCGACACTCGTCCGTGTTCGATCTCTCTTGCTTCAATACTCATCCGTATTGATTTTAGACACTCGTCTGTGTTCTTTCGACACTCGTCCGTGTTCGATCTCTTTTGCTTCAATACCCGTCCGTATTGATTTTAGACACTCGTCTGTGTTCTTTCGACACTCATCCGTGTTCGACCTCTTTTGCTTCAATTCCCGTCCGCATTGATTTTAGACACTCGTCTGTATTCTTTTAACACTCGTCCGTGTTCGATCTCTTTTGCTTCAATACTCGTCCGTATTTATTTTAGACACTCGTCTGTGTTCTTTTAACACTCGTCCGTGTTCGATCTCTTTTGCTTCAATACTCGTCCGTATTGATTTTAGACACTCGTCTGTGTTCTTTTAACACTCGTCCGTGTTCGATCTCTTTTGCTTCAATACTCGTCCGTATTTATTTTAGACACTCGTCTTTGTTCTTTCGACACTCGTCCGTGTTTGATCTCTTTTTCTTCAATATCCGTCCGAATTGATTTTAGACACTCGTCTTTGTTCTTTCGACACTCGTCCGTGTTCGACCTCTTTTGCTTCAATTCCCGTCCGCATTGATTTTAGACACTCGTCTGTATTCTTTTAACACTCGTCCGTGTTCGATCTCTTTTGCTTCAATACTCGTCCGTATTTATTTTAGACACTCGTCTTTGTTCTTTCGACACTCGTCCGTGTTCGATCTCTCTTGCTTCAATACTCATCCGTATTGATTTTAGACACTCGTCTGTGTTCTTTCGACACTCGTCCGTGTTCGATCTCTTTTGCTTCAATACCCGTCCGTATTGATTTTAGACACTCGTCTGTGTTCTTTCGACACTCGTCCGTGTTCGACCTCTTTTGCTTCAATTCCCGTCCGCATTGATTTTAGACACTCGTCTGTATTCTTTTAACACTCGTCCGTGTTCGATCTCTTTTGCTTCAATACACGTCCGTATTTATTTTAGACACTCGTCTTTGTTCTTTCGACACTCGTCCGTGTTCGATCTCTTTTGCTTCAATATCCGTCCGAATTGATTTTAGACACTCGTCTTTGTTCTTTCGACACTCGTCCGTGTTCGATCTCTTTTGCTTCAATATCCGTCCGTATTAATTTTAGACACTAGTCAGTGTTCTTTCGACACTCGTCCGTGTCCGATCTCTTTTGCTTCAATACTCGTCCGTATTGATTTTAGAAACTCGTCTAAGTTCGTTCGACACTCGTCCATCTTCGATCTTTGTAGCTTCAATACACGTCCGTATTGATTATAGACACTCGTCTGTGTTCTTTCGACATTCGTCTGTGTTCGATCTCTTTTGCTTCTATACCCGTTTGTATTGATTTTAGACACTCGTCTATGTTCTTTCGACACTCGTCCGTGTTCGATCTCTCTTGCTTCAATACTCATCCGTATTGATTTTAGACACTCGTCTATGTTCTTTCGACACTCGTCCGTGTTCGATCTCTTTTTCTTCAATACACATGCGTATTAATTTTAGACACTCGTCTGTGTTCTTTCAACACTCGACCATGTTCGATCGCTTTTGCTTCAATTCCTGTCCGTTTTGATGTTAGACACTCGCCTGTGTTCTTTCGACACTCATCTGTGTTCGATCTCTTTTTCTTCAATACTCGTCCGTATTTATTTTAGACACTCGTCTTTGTTCTTTCGACACTTGTCCGTGTTCGATCTCTTTTGCTACAATATCCGTCCGCATTGATTTTAGACACTCGTCTTTATTCTTTCGACACTCGTCCGTGTTCGATCTCTTTTGCTTCAATACTCATCCGTATTTATTTTAGACACTCGTCTTTGTTCTTTCGACACTCGTCTGTGTTCGATCTCTTTTGCTTCAATACCCGTCCGTATTGATTTTAGACACTCGTCTGTGTTCTTTCGACACTCGTCCGTGTTCGATCTCTTTTGATTCAATATCCGTCCGAATTGATTTTAGACACTCGTCTTTGTTCTTTCGACACTCGTCCGTGTTCGATCTCTTTTGCTTCAATATCCGTCCGTATTAATTTTAGACACTCGTCTGTGTTCTTTCGACACTCGTCCGTGTCCAATCTCTTTTGCTTCAATACTCGTCCGTATTGATTTTAGAAACTCGTCTAAGTTTGTTCGACACTCGTCCATCTTCGATCTTTGTAGCTTCAATACACGTCCGTATTGATTATAGACACTCGTCTGTGTTCTTTCGACATTCGTCTGTGTTCGATCTCTTTTGCTTCTATACCCGTCTGTATTGATTTTAGACACTCGTCTGTGTTCTTTCGACACTCGTCCGTGTTCGATCTCTCTTGCTTCAATACTCATCCGTATTGATTTTAGACACCCGTCTGTGTTCTTTCGACACTCGTCCGTGTTCGATCTCTTTTTCTTCAATACCCATCCGTATTAATTTTAGACACTCGTCTATGTTCTTTTGACACTCGTCAGTGATTGATCTCTTTTGCTTCAATATCCATCCGTATTGATTTTAGACACTCGTCTGTATTCTTTCGACACTCGTCGGTGTTCGATATCTTTTGCTTTAATACTAGTCCGTATTGATTTTAGACACTCGTCTGTGTTCTTTCAACACTCGTCCGTGTTCTATCTCTTTTGCTTCAATACCTGTCCGTATTGATTTTAGACACTCGTCTGTGTTCTTTCGACACTCGTCCGTGTCCGATCTCTTTTGCTTCAATACTCGTCCGTATTGATTTTAGAAACTCGTCTAAGTTTGTTCGACACTCGTCCATCTTCGATCTTTGTAGCTTCAATACACGTCCGTATTGATTATAGACACTCGTCTATGTTCTTTCGACATTCGTCTGTGTTCGATCTCTTTTGCTTCTATACCCGTCTGTATTGATTTTAGACACTCGTCTGTGTTCTTTCGACACTCGTCCGTGTTCGATCTCTCTTGCTTCAATACTCATCCGTATTGATTTTAGACACTCGTCTGTGTTCTTTCGACACTCGTCCGTGTTCGATCTCTTTTGCTTCAATACCCGTCCGTATTGATTTTAGACACTCGTCTGTGTTCTTTCGACACTCGTCCGTGTTCGACCTCTTTTGCTTCAATTCCCGTCCGCATTGATTTTAGACACTCGTCTGTATTCTTTTAACACTCGTCCGTGTTCGATCTCTTTTGCTTCAATACTCGTCCGTATTTATTTTAGACACTCGTCTTTGTTCTTTTGACACTCGTCTGTGTTCGATCTCTTTTGCTTCAATACCCGTCCGTATTGATTTTAGACACTCGTCTGTGTTCTTTTAACACTCGTCCGTGTTCGATCTCTTTTGCTTCAATACTCGTCCGTATTTATTTTAGACACTCGTCTTTGTTCTTTCGACACTCGTCCGTGTTCGATCTCTTTTGCTTCAATATCCGTCCGAATTGATTTTAGACACTCGTCTTTGTTCTTTCGACACTCGTCCGTGTTCGACCTCTTTTGCTTCAATTCCCGTCCGCATTGATTTTAGACACTCGTCTGTATTCTTTTAACACTCGTCCGTGTTCGATCTCTTTTGCTTCAATACCCGTCCGTATTTATTTTAGACACTCGTCTTTGTTCTTTCGACACTCGTCCGTGTTCGATCTCTCTTGCTTCAATACTCATCCGTATTGATTTTAGACACTCGTCTGTGTTCTTTCGACACTCGTCCGTGTTCGATCTCTTTTGCTTCAATACCCGTCCGTATTGATTTTAGACACTCGTCTGTGTTCTTTCGACACTCGTCCGTGTTCGACCTCTTTTGCTTCAATTCCCGTCCGCATTGATTTTAGACACTCGTCTGTATTCTTTTAACACTCGTCCGTGTTCGATCTCTTTTGCTTCAATACACGTCCGTATTTATTTTAGACACTCGTCTTTGTTCTTTCGACACTCGTCCGTGTTCGATCTCTTTTGCTTCAATATCCGTCCGAATTGATTTTAGACACTCGTCTTTGTTCTTTTGACACTCGTCCGTGTTCGATCTCTTTTGCTTCAATATCCGTCCGTATTAATTTTAGACACTAGTCAGTGTTCTTTCGACACTCGTCCGTGTCCGATCTCTTTTGCTTCAATACTCGTCCGTATTGATTTTAGAAACTCGTCTAAGTTCGTTCGACACTCGTCCATCTTCGATCTTTGTAGCTTCAATACACGTCCGTATTGATTATAGACACTCGTCTGTGTTCTTTCGACATTCGTCTGTGTTCGATCTCTTTTGCTTCTATACCCGTCTGTATTGATTTTAGACACTCGTCTGTGTTCTTTCGACACTCGTCCGTGTTCGATCTCTCTTGCTTCAATACTCATCCGTATTGATTTTAGACACTCGTCTGTGTTCTTTCGACACTCGTCCGTGTTCGATCTCTTTTGCTTCAATACCCGTCCGTATTGATTTTAGACACTCGTCTGTGTTCTTTCGACACTCGTCCGTGTTCGACCTCTTTTGCTTCAATTCCCGTCCACATTGATTTTAGACACTCGTCTGTATTCTTTTAACACTCGTCCGTGTTCGATCTCTTTTGCTTCAATACTCGTCCGTATTTATTTTAGACACTCGTCTTTGTTCTTTTGACACTCGTCTGTGTTCGATCTCTTTTGCTTCAATACCCGTCCGTATTGATTTTAGACACTCGTCTGTGTTCTTTTAACACTCGTCCGTGTTCGATCTCTTTTGCTTCAATACTCGTCCGTATTTATTTTAGACACTCGTCTTTGTTCTTTCGACACTCGTCCGTGTTCGATCTCTTTTGCTTCCATATCCGTCCGAATTGATTTTAGACACTCGTCTTTGTTCTTTCGACACTCGTCCGTGTTCGACCTCTTTTGCTTCAATTCCCGTCCGCATTGATTTTAGACACTCGTCTGTATTCTTTTAACACTCGTCCGTGTTCGATCTCTTTTGCTTCAATACTCGTCCGTATTTATTTTAGACACTCGTCTTTGTTCTTTCGACACTCGTCCGTGTTCGATCTCTCTTGCTTCAATACTCATCCGTATTGATTTTAGACACTCGTCTGTGTTCTTTCGACACTCGTCCATGTTCGATCTCTTTTGCTTCAATACCCGTCCGTATTGATTTTAGACACTCATCTGTGTTCTTTCGACACTCGTCCGTGTTCGACCTCTTTTGCTTCAATTCCCGTCCGCATTGATTTTAGACACTCGTCTGTATTCTTTTAACACTCGTCCGTGTTCGATCTCTTTTGCTTCAATACACGTCCGTATTTATTTTAGACACTCGTCTTTGTTCTTTCGACACTCGTCCGTGTTCGATCTCTTTTGCTTCAATATCCGTCCGAATTGATTTTAGACACTCGTCTTTGTTCTTTCGACACTCGTCCGTGTTCGATCTCTTTTGCTTCAATATCCGTCCGTATTAATTTTAGACACTAGTCAGTGTTCTTTCGACACTCGTCCGTGTCCGATCTCTTTTGCTTCAATACTCGTCCGTATTGATTTTAGAAACTCGTCTAAGTTCGTTCGACACTCGTCCATCTTAATTCTTTGTAGCTTCAATACACGTCCGTATTGATTATAGACACTCGTCTGTGTTCTTTCGACATTCATCTGTGTTCGATCTCTTTTGCTTCTATACCCGTTTGTATTGATTTTAGACACTCGTCTGTGTTCTTTCGACACTCGTCCGTGTTCGATCTCTCTTGCTTCAATACTCATCCGTATTGATTTTAGACACTCGTCTATGTTCTTTCGACACTCGTCCGTGTTCGATCTCTTTTTCTTCAATACCCATGCGTATTAATTTTAGACACTCGTCTGTGTTCTTTCAACACTCGACCATGTTCGATCTCTTTTGCTTCAATTCCTGTCCGTTTTGATGTTAGACACTCGCCTGTGTTCTTTCGACACTCATCTGTGTTCGATCTCTTTTTCTTCAATACTCGTCCGTATTTATTTTAGACACTCGTCTTTGTTCTTTCGACACTTGTCCGTGTTCGATCTCTTTTGCTACAATATCCGTCCGCATTGATTTTAGACACTCGTCTTTATTCTTTCGACACTCGTCCGTGTTCGATCTCTTTTGCTTCAATACTCATCCGTATTTATTTTAGACACTCGTCTTTGTTCTTTCGACACTCGTCTGTGTTCGATCTCTTTTGCTTCAATACCCGTCCATATTGATTTTAGACACTCGTCTGTGTTCTTTCGACACTCGTCCGTGTTCGATCTCTTTTGATTCAATATCCGTCCGAATTGATTTTAGACACTCGTCTTTGTTCTTTCGACACTCGTCCGTGTTCGATCTCTTTTGCTTCAATATCCGTCCGTATTAATTTTAGACACTCGTCTGTGTTCTTTCGACACTCGTCCGTGTCCGATCTCTTTTGCTTCAATACTCGTCCGTATTGATTTTAGAAACTCGTCTAAGTTTGTTCGACACTCGTCCATCTTCGATCTTTGTAGCTTCAATACACGTCCGTATTGATTATAGACACTCGTCTGTGTTCTTTCGACATTCGTCTGTGTTCGATCTCTTTTGCTTCTATACCCGTCTGTATTGATTTTAGACACTCGTCTGTGTTCTTTCGACACTCGTCCGTGTTCGATCTCTCTTGCTTCAATACTCATCCGTATTGATTTTAGACACTCGTCTGTGTTCTTTCGACACTCGTCCGTGTTCGATCTCTTTTTCTTCAATACCCATCCGTATTAATTTTAGACACTCGTCTATGTTCTTTTGACACTCGTCAGTGATTGATCTCTTTTGCTTCAATATCCATCCGTATTGATTTTAGACACTCGTCTGTATTCTTTCGACACTCGTCGGTGTTCGATATCTTTTGCTTTAATACTAGTCCGTATTGATTTTAGACACTCGTCTGTGTTCTTTCAACATTCGACCATGTTCGATCTCTTTTGCTTCAATTCCCGTCCGTATTGATGTTAGACACTCGTCTGTGTTCTTTCGACACTCATCCGTGTTCGATCTCTTTTTCTTCAATACTCGTCCGTATTTATTTTAGACACTCGTCTTTGTTCTTTTGACACTCGTCCGTGTTCGATCTCTTTTGCTACAATATCCGTCCATATTGATTTTAGACACTCGTCTGTGTTCTTTCGAAACTCGTCCGTGTTCGATCTCTTTTGCTACAATATCCGTCCGTATTGATTTTATACACTCGTCTTTGTTCTTTTGACACTCGTCCGTGTTCGATCTCTTTTGCTTCAATACACGTCCGTATTGATTTTAGACACTCGTCTGTGTTCTTTCGACACTCGTCCGTGTTCGATCTATTTTGCTTCAATACTAGTCTGTATTAATTTTAGACACTCGTCTGTGTTCTTTCAGCACTCATCCGTGTTCGATCTCTTTTGCTTCAATTCCCATCCGTATTGATTTTAGACACTCGCCTGTGTTCTTTCGACACTCATCCGTGTTCGATCTCTTTTGCTTCAATACTCGTCCGTTTTGATTTTAGACACTCGTCTTTGTTCTTTCGACACTCGTCCGTGTTCGATCTCTTTTGCTTCAATACCCGTCCGTATTGATTTTAGACACTCGTCTGTGTTCTTTCGACACTCGTCCGTGTTCGACCTCTTTTGCTTCAATTCCCGTCCGGATTGATTTTAGACACTCGTCTGTATTCTTTTGACACTCGTCCGTGTTCGATCTCTTTTGCTTCAATACTCGTCCGTATTTATTTTAGACACTCGTCTTTGTTCTTTCGACACTCGTCCGTGTTCGATCTCTTTTGCTTCAATACCCGTCCGTATTGATTTTAGACACTCGTCTGTGTTCTTTCGACACTCGTCCGTGTTCGATCTCTTTTGCTTCAATATCCGTCCGAATTGATTTTAGACACTCGTCTTTGTTCTTTCGACACTCATTCGTGTTCGATCTCTTTTTCTTCAATACTCGTCTGTATTTATTTTAGACACTCGTCTTTGTTCTTTCGACACTCGTCCGTGTTCGATCTCTTTTGCTACAATATCCGTCCGTATTGATTTTAGACACTCGTCTGTGTTCTTTTGAAACTCGTCCGTGTTCGATCTCTTTTGCTACAATATCCGTCCGTATTGATTTTATACACTCGTCTTTGTTCTTTTGACACTCGTCTGTGTTCGATCTCTTTTGCTTCAATACCTGTCCTTATTGATTTTAGACACTCGTCTGTATTCTTTTGACACTCGTCCGTGTTCGATCTCTTTTGCTTCAATACACGTCCGTATTGATTTTAGACACTCGTCTGTGTTCTTTCGACACTCGTCCGTGTTCGATCTATTTTGCTTCAATACTAGTCTGTATTAATTTTAGACACTCGTCTGTGTTCTTTCAGCACTCATCCGTGTTCGATATCTTTTGCTTCAATTCCCATCCGTACTGATTTTAGACACTCGCCTGTGTTCTTTCGACACTCATCCGTGTTCGATCTCTTTTGCTTCAATACTCGTCCGTTTTGATTTTAGACACTCGTCTTTGTTCTTTCGACACTCGTCCGTGTTCGATCTCTTTTGCTTCAATACCCGTCCGTATTGATTTTAGACACTCGTCTGTGTTCTTTCGACACTCGTCCGTGTTCGACCTCTTTTGCTTCAATTCCCGTCTGCATTGATTTTAGACACTCGTCTGTATTCTTTTGACACTCGTCCGTGTTCGATCTCTTTTGCTTCAATTCTCGTCCGTATTTATTTCAGACACTCGTCTTTGTTCTTTCGACACTCGTCTGTGTTCGATCTCTTTTGCTTCAATACCCGTCCGTATTGATTTTAGACACTCGTCTGTGTTCTTTCGACACTCGTCCGTGTTCGATCTCTTTTTCTTCAATATCCGTCCGAATTGATTTTAGACACTCGTCTTTGTTCTTTCGACACTCGTCCGTGTTCGATCTCTTTTGCTACAATATCCGTCCGTATTGATTTTATACACTCGTCTTTGTTCTTTTGACACTCGTCTGTGTTCGATCTCTTTTGCTTCAATACCTGTCCTTATTGATTTTAGACACTCGTCTGTATTCTTTTGACACTCGTCCGTGTTCGATCTCTTTTGCTTCAATACACGTCCGTATTGATTTTAGACACTCGTCTGTGTTCTTTCGACACTCGTCCGTGTTCGATCTATTTTGCTTCAATACTAGTCTGTATTAATTTTAGACACTCGTCTGTGTTCTTTCAGCACTCATCCGTGTTCGATATCTTTTGCTTCAATTCCCATCCGTACTGATTTTAGACACTCGCCTGTGTTCTTTCGACACTCATCCGTGTTCGATCTCTTTTGCTTCAATACTCGTCCGTTTTGATTTTAGACACTCGTCTTTGTTCTTTCGACACTCGTCCGTGTTCGATCTCTTTTGCTTCAATACCCGTCCGTATTGATTTTAGACACTCGTCTGTATTCTTTCGACACTCGTCGGTGTTCGATATCTTTTGCTTTAATACTAGTCCGTATTGATTTTAGACACTCGTCTGTGTTCTTTCAACATTCGACCATGTTCGATCTCTTTTGCTTCAATTCCCGTCCGTATTGATGTTAGACACTCGTCTGTGTTCTTTCGACACTCATCCGTGTTCGATCTCTTTTTCTTCAATACTCGTCCGTATTTATTTTAGACACTCGTCTTTGTTCTTTTGACACTCGTCCGTGTTCGATCTCTTTTGCTACAATATCCGTCCATATTGATTTTAGACACTCGTCTGTGTTCTTTCGAAACTCGTCCGTGTTCGATCTCTTTTGCTACAATATCCGTCCGTATTGATTTTATACACTCGTCTTTGTTCTTTTGACACTCGTCCGTGTTCGATCTCTTTTGCTTCAATACACGTCCGTATTGATTTTAGACACTCGTCTGTGTTCTTTCGACACTCGTCCGTGTTCGATCTATTTTGCTTCAATACTAGTCTGTATTAATTTTAGACACTCGTCTGTGTTCTTTCAGCACTCATCCGTGTTCGATCTCTTTTGCTTCAATTCCCATCCGTATTGATTTTAGACACTCGCCTGTGTTCTTTCGACACTCATCCGTGTTCGATCTCTTTTGCTTCAATACTCGTCCGTTTTGATTTTAGACACTCGTCTTTGTTCTTTCGACACTCGTCCGTGTTCGATCTCTTTTGCTTCAATACCCGTCCGTATTGATTTTAGACACTCGTCTGTGTTCTTTCGACACTCGTCCGTGTTCGACCTCTTTTGCTTCAATTCCCGTCCGGATTGATTTTAGACACTCGTCTGTATTCTTTTGACACTCGTCCGTGTTCGATCTCTTTTGCTTCAATACTCGTCCGTATTTATTTTAGACACTCGTCTTTGTTCTTTCGACACTCGTCCGTGTTCGATCTCTTTTGCTTCAATACCCGTCCGTATTGATTTTAGACACTCGTCTGTGTTCTTTCGACACTCGTCCGTGTTCGATCTCTTTTGCTTCAATATCCGTCCGAATTGATTTTAGACACTCGTCTTTGTTCTTTCGACACTCATTCGTGTTCGATCTCTTTTTCTTCAATACTCGTCTGTATTTATTTTAGACACTCGTCTTTGTTCTTTCGACACTCGTCCGTGTTCGATCTCTTTTGCTACAATATCCGTCCGTATTGATTTTAGACACTCGTCTGTGTTCTTTTGAAACTCGTCCGTGTTCGATCTCTTTTGCTACAATATCCGTCCGTATTGATTTTATACACTCGTCTTTGTTCTTTTGACACTCGTCTGTGTTCGATCTCTTTTGCTTCAATACCTGTCCTTATTGATTTTAGACACTCGTCTGTATTCTTTTGACACTCGTCCGTGTTCGATCTCTTTTGCTTCAATACACGTCCGTATTGATTTTAGACACTCGTCTGTGTTCTTTCGACACTCGTCCGTGTTCGATCTATTTTGCTTCAATACTAGTCTGTATTAATTTTAGACACTCGTCTGTGTTCTTTCAGCACTCATCCGTGTTCGATATCTTTTGCTTCAATTCCCATCCGTACTGATTTTAGACACTCGCCTGTGTTCTTTCGACACTCATCCGTGTTCGATCTCTTTTGCTTCAATACTCGTCCGTTTTGATTTTAGACACTCGTCTTTGTTCTTTCGACACTCGTCCGTGTTCGATCTCTTTTGCTTCAATACCCGTCCGTATTGATTTTAGACACTCGTCTGTGTTCTTTCGACACTCGTCCGTGTTCGACCTCTTTTGCTTCAATTCCCGTCTGCATTGATTTTAGACACTCGTCTGTATTCTTTTGACACTCGTCCGTGTTCGATCTCTTTTGCTTCAATTCTCGTCCGTATTTATTTCAGACACTCGTCTTTGTTCTTTCGACACTCGTCTGTGTTCGATCTCTTTTGCTTCAATACCCGTCCGTATTGATTTTAGACACTCGTCTGTGTTCTTTCGACACTCGTCCGTGTTCGATCTCTTTTGCTTCAATATCCGTCCGAATTGATTTTAGACACTCGTCTTTGTTCTTTCGACACTCGTCCGTGTTCGATCTCTTTTGCTACAATATCCGTCCGTATTGATTTTATACACTCGTCTTTGTTCTTTTGACACTCGTCTGTGTTCGATCTCTTTTGCTTCAATACCTGTCCTTATTGATTTTAGACACTCGTCTGTATTCTTTTGACACTCGTCCGTGTTCGATCTCTTTTGCTTCAATACACGTCCGTATTGATTTTAGACACTCGTCTGTGTTCTTTCGACACTCGTCCGTGTTCTATCTATTTTGCTTCAATACTAGTCTGTATTAATTTTAGACACTCGTCTGTGTTCTTTCAGCACTCATCCGTGTTCGATATCTTTTGCTTCAATTCCCATCCGTACTGATTTTAGACACTCGCCTGTGTTCTTTCGACACTCATCCGTGTTCGATCTCTTTTGCTTCAATACTCGTCCGTTTTGATTTTAGACACTCGTCTTTGTTCTTTCGACACTCGTCCGTGTTCGATCTCTTTTGCTTCAATACCCGTCCGTATTGATTTTAGACACTCGTCTGTGTTCTTTTGACACTCGTCCGTGTTCGACCTCTTTTGCTTCAATTCCCGTCTGCATTGATTTTAGACACTCGTCTATATTCTTTTGACACTCGTCCGTGTTCGATCTCTTTTGCTTCAATTCTCGTCCGTATTTATTTCAGACACTCGTCTTTGTTCTTTCGACACTCGTCTGTGTTCGATCTCTTTTGCTTCAATACCCGTCCGTATTGATTTTAGACACTCGTTTGTGTTCTTTCGACACTCGTCCGTGTTCGATCTCTTTTGCTTCAATATCCGTCCGAATTGATTTTAGACTCTCGTCTTTGTTCTTTCGACACTCGTCCGTGTTCGATCTCTTTTGCTTCAATATCCGTCCGTATTAATTTTAGACACTCGTCTGTGTTCTTTCGACACTCGTCCGTGTCCGATCTCTTTTGCTTCAATACTCGTCCGTATTGATTTTAGAAACTCGTCTAAGTTCGTTCGACACTCGTCCATCTTCGATCTTTGTAGCTTCAATACACGTCCGTATTGATTATAGACACTCGTCTGTGTTCTTTCGACATTCGTCTGTGTTCGATCTCTTTTGCTTCTATACCCGTCTGTATTGATTTTAGACACTCGTCTGTGTTCTTTCGACACTCGTCCGTGTTCGATCTCTCTTGCTTCAATACTCATCCGTATTGATTTTAGACACTCGTCTGTGTTCTTTCGACACTCGTCCGTGTTCGATCACTTTTTCTTCAATACCCATCCGTATTAATTTTAGACACTCGTCTATGTTCTTTTGAAACTCGTCAGTGTTTGATCTCTTTTGCTTCAATATCCATCCGTATTGATTTTAGACACTCGTCTGTATTCTTTCGACACTCGTCGGTGTTCGATATCTTTTGCTTTAATACTAGTCCGTATTGATTTTAGACACTCGTCTGTGTTCTTTCAACACTCGTCCGTGTTCTATCTCTTTTGCTTCAATACCTGTCCGTATTGATTTTAGACACTCGTCTGTGTTCTTTCAACACTCGACCATGTTCGATCTCTTTTGCTTCAATTCCCGTCCGTATTGATGTTAGACACTCGTCTGTGTTCATTCGACACTCATTCGTGTTCGATCTCTTTTTCTTCAATACTCGTCTGTATTTATTTTAGACACTCGTCTTTGTTCTTTCGACACTCATCCGTGTTCGATCTCTTTTTCTTCAATACTCATCCGTATTTATTTTAGACACTCGTCTTTGTTCTTTCGACACACGTCCGTGGTCGATCTCTTTTGCTACAATATCCGTCCTTATTGATTTTAGACACTCGTCTGTATTCTTTTGACACTCGTCCGTGTTCGATCTCTTTTGCTTCAATACACGTCCGTATTGATTTTAGACACTCGTCTGTGTTCTTTCGACACTCGTCCGTGTTCGATCTATTTTGCTTCAATACTAGTCTGTATTAATTTTAGACACTCGTCTGTGTTCTTTCAGCACTCATCCGTGTTCGATATCTTTTGCTTCAATTCCCATCCGTACTGATTTTAGACACTCGCCTGTGTTCTTTCGACACTCATCCGTGTTCGATCTCTTTTGCTTCAATACTCGTCCGTTTTGATTTTAGACACTCGTCTTTGTTCTTTCGACACTCGTCCGTGTTCGATCTCTTTTGCTTCAATACCCGTCCGTATTGATTTTAGACACTCGTCTGTGTTCTTTCGACACTCGTCCGTGTTCGATCTCTCTTGCTTCAATACTCATCCGTATTGATTTTAGACACTCGTCTGTGTTCTTTCGACACTCGTCCGTGTTCGATCACTTTTTCTTCAATACCCATCCGTATTAATTTTAGACACTCGTCTATGTTCTTTTGAAACTCGTCAGTGTTTGATCTCTTTTGCTTCAATATCCATCCGTATTGATTTTAGACACTCGTCTGTATTCTTTCGACACTCGTCGGTGTTCGATATCTTTTGCTTTAATACTAGTCCGTATTGATTTTAGACACTCGTCTGTGTTCTTTCAACACTCGTCCGTGTTCTATCTCTTTTGCTTCAATACCTGTCCGTATTGATTTTAGACACTCGTCTGTGTTCTTTCAACACTCGACCATGTTCGATCTCTTTTGCTTCAATTCCCGTCCGTATTGATGTTAGACACTCGTCTGTGTTCATTCGACACTCATTCGTGTTCGATCTCTTTTTCTTCAATACTCGTCTGTATTTATTTTAGACACTCGTCTTTGTTCTTTCGACACTCATCCGTGTTCGATCTCTTTTTCTTCAATACTCATCCGTATTTATTTTAGACACTCGTCTTTGTTCTTTCGACACACGTCCGTGGTCGATCTCTTTTGCTACAATATCCGTCCTTATTGATTTTAGACACTCGTCTGTATTCTTTTGACACTCGTCCGTGTTCGATCTCTTTTGCTTCAATACACGTCCGTATTGATTTTAGACACTCGTCTGTGTTCTTTCGACACTCGTCCGTGTTCGATCTATTTTGCTTCAATACTAGTCTGTATTAATTTTAGACACTCGTCTGTGTTCTTTCAGCACTCATCCGTGTTCGATATCTTTTGCTTCAATTCCCATCCGTACTGATTTTAGACACTCGCCTGTGTTCTTTCGACACTCATCCGTGTTCGATCTCTTTTGCTTCAATACTCGTCCGTTTTGATTTTAGACACTCGTCTTTGTTCTTTCGACACTCGTCCGTGTTCGATCTCTTTTGCTTCAATACCCGTCCGTATTGATTTTAGACACTCGTCTGTGTTCTTTCGACACTCGTCCGTGTTCGACCTCTTTTGCTTCAATTCCCGTCTGCATTGATTTTAGACACTCGTCTGTATTCTTTTGACACTCGTCCGTGTTCGATCTCTTTTGCTTCAATTCTCGTCCGTATTTATTTCAGACACTCGTCTTTGTTCTTTCGACACTCGTCTGTGTTCGATCTCTTTTGCTTCAATACCCGTCCGTATTGATTTTAGACACTCGTCTGTGTTCTTTCGACACTCGTCCGTGTTCGATCTCTTTTGCTTCAATATCCGTCCGAATTGATTTTAGACACTCGTCTTTGTTCTTTCGACACTCGTCCGTGTTCGATCTCTTTTGCTACAATATCCGTCCGTATTGATTTTATACACTCGTCTTTGTTCTTTTGACACTCGTCTGTGTTCGATCTCTTTTGCTTCAATACCTGTCCTTATTGATTTTAGACACTCGTCTGTATTCTTTTGACACTCGTCCGTGTTCGATCTCTTTTGCTTCAATACACGTCCGTATTGATTTTAGACACTCGTCTGTGTTCTTTCGACACTCGTCCGTGTTCTATCTATTTTGCTTCAATACTAGTCTGTATTAATTTTAGACACTCGTCTGTGTTCTTTCAGCACTCATCCGTGTTCGATATCTTTTGCTTCAATTCCCATCCGTACTGATTTTAGACACTCGCCTGTGTTCTTTCGACACTCATCCGTGTTCGATCTCTTTTGCTTCAATACTCGTCCGTTTTGATTTTAGACACTCGTCTTTGTTCTTTCGACACTCGTCCGTGTTCGATCTCTTTTGCTTCAATACCCGTCCGTATTGATTTTAGACACTCGTCTGTGTTCTTTTGACACTCGTCCGTGTTCGACCTCTTTTGCTTCAATTCCCGTCTGCATTGATTTTAGACACTCGTCTATATTCTTTTGACACTCGTCCGTGTTCGATCTCTTTTGCTTCAATTCTCGTCCGTATTTATTTCAGACACTCGTCTTTGTTCTTTCGACACTCGTCTGTGTTCGATCTCTTTTGCTTCAATACCCGTCCGTATTGATTTTAGACACTCGTTTGTGTTCTTTCGACACTCGTCCGTGTTCGATCTCTTTTGCTTCAATATCCGTCCGAATTGATTTTAGACTCTCGTCTTTGTTCTTTCGACACTCGTCCGTGTTCGATCTCTTTTGCTTCAATATCCGTCCGTATTAATTTTAGACACTCGTCTGTGTTCTTTCGACACTCGTCCGTGTCCGATCTCTTTTGCTTCAATACTCGTCCGTATTGATTTTAGAAACTCGTCTAAGTTCGTTCGACACTCGTCCATCTTCGATCTTTGTAGCTTCAATACACGTCCGTATTGATTATAGACACTCGTCTGTGTTCTTTCGACATTCGTCTGTGTTCGATCTCTTTTGCTTCTATACCCGTCTGTATTGATTTTAGACACTCGTCTGTGTTCTTTCGACACTCGTCCGTGTTCGATCTCTCTTGCTTCAATACTCATCCGTATTGATTTTAGACACTCGTCTGTGTTCTTTCGACACTCGTCCGTGTTCGATCACTTTTTCTTCAATACCCATCCGTATTAATTTTAGACACTCGTCTATGTTCTTTTGAAACTCGTCAGTGTTTGATCTCTTTTGCTTCAATATCCATCCGTATTGATTTTAGACACTCGTCTGTATTCTTTCGACACTCGTCGGTGTTCGATATCTTTTGCTTTAATACTAGTCCGTATTGATTTTAGACACTCGTCTGTGTTCTTTCAACACTCGTCCGTGTTCTATCTCTTTTGCTTCAATACCTGTCCGTATTGATTTTAGACACTCGTCTGTGTTCTTTCAACACTCGACCATGTTCGATCTCTTTTGCTTCAATTCCCGTCCGTTTTGATGTTAGACACTCGCTTGTGTTCTTTCGACACTCATCCGTGTTCGATCTCTTTTTCTTCAATACTCGTCCGTATTTATTTTAGACACTCGTCTTTGTTCTTTCGACACTTGTCCGTGTTCGATCTCTTTTGCTACAATATCCGTCCGCATTGATTTTAGACACTAGTCTTTATTCTTTCGAAACTCGTCCGTGTTCGATCTCTTTTGCTTCAGTACTCATCCGTATTTATTTTAGACACTCGTCTTTGTTCTTTCGACACTCGTCTGTGTTCGATCTCTTTTGCTTCAATACCCGTCCGTATTGATTTTAGACACTCGTCTGTGTTCTTTCGACACTCGTCCGTGTTCGATCTCTTTTGCTTCAATATCCGTCCGAATTGATTTTAGACACTCGTCTTTGTTCTTTCGACACTCGTCCGTGTTCGATCTCTTTTGCTTCAATATCCGTCCGTATTAATTTTAGACACTCGTCTGTGTTCTTTCGACACTCGTCCGTGTCCGATCTCTTTTGCTTCAATACTCGTCCGTATTGATTTTAGAAACTCGTCTAAGTTCGTTTGACACTCGTCCATCTTCGATCTTTGTAGCTTCAATACACGTCCGTATTGATTATAGACACTCGTCTGTGTTCTTTCGACATTCGTCTGTGTTCGATCTCTTTTGCTTCTATACCCGTCTGTATTGATTTTAGACACTCGTCTGTGTTCTTTCTACACTCGTCCGTGTTCGATCTCTCTTGCTTCAATACTCATCCGTATTGATTTTAGACACTCGTCTGTGTTCTTTCGACACTCGTCCGTGTTCGATCTCTTTTTCTTCAATACCCATCCGTATTAATTTTAGACACTCGTCTATGTTCTTTTGACACTCGTCAGTGTTTGATCTCTTTTGCTTCAATATCCATCCGTATTGATTTTAGACATTTATCTGTATTCTTTCGACACTCGTCGGTGTTCGATATCTTTTGCTTTAATACTAGTCCGTATTGATTTTAGACACTCATCCGTGTTCTTTCAACACTCGTCCGTGTTCTATCTCTTTTGCTTCAATACCTGTCCGTATTGATTTTAGACACTCGTCTGTGTTCTTTCAACACTCGACCATGTTCGATCTCTTTTGCTTCAATTCCCGTCCGTATTGATGTTAGACACTCGTCTGTGTTCTTTCGACACTCATCCGTGTTCGATCTCTTTTTCTTCAATACTCGTCCGTATTTATTTTAGACACTCGTCTTTGTTCTTTCGACACTCGTCCGTGTTCGATCTCTTTTGCTACAATATCCGTCCGTATTGATTTTAGACACTCGTCTTTGTTCTTTCGACACTCATCCGTGTTCGATCTCTTTTTCTTCAATACTCGTCCGTATTTATTTTAGACACTCGTCTTTGTTCTTTCGACACTCGTCCGTGTTCGATCTCTTTTGCTTCAATATCCGTCCGTATTGATTTTAGACACTCGTCTGTGTTCTTTCGAAACTCGTCCGTGTTCGATCTCTTTTGCTTCAATATCCGTCCGAATTGATTTTAGACACTCGTCTTTGTTCTTTCGACACTCGTCCGTGTTCGATCTCTTTTGCTTCAATATCCGTCCGTATTAATTTTAGACACTCGTCTGTGTTCTTTCGACACTCGTCCGTGTCCGATCTCTTTTGCTTCAATACTCGTCCGTATTGATTTTAGAAACTCGTCTAAGTTCGTTCGACACTCGTCCATCTTCGATCTTTGTAGCTTCAATACACGTCCGTATTGATTATTGACACTCGTCTGTATTCTTTCGACACTCGTCCGTGTTCGATCTCTTTTGCTTCAATACACGTCCGTATTGATTTTAGACACTCGTCTGTGTTCTTTCGACACTCGTCCGTGTTCGATCTATTTTGCTTCAATACTAGTCTGTATTAATTTTAGACACTCGTTTGTGTTCTTTCAGCACTCATCCGTGTTCGATCTCTTTTGCTTCAATTCCCATCCGTATTGATTTTAGACACTCGCCTGTGTTCTTTCGACACTCATCCGTGTTCGATCTCTTTTGCTTCAATACTCGTCCATTTTGATTTTAGACACTCGTCTTTGTTCTTTCGACACTCGTCCGTGTTCGATCTCTTTTGCTTCAATACCCGTCCGTATTGATTTTAGACACTCGTCTGTGTTCTTTCGACACTCGTCCGTGTTCGACCTCTTTTGCTTCAATTCCCGTCCGGATTGATTTTAGACACTCGTCTGTATTCTTTTGACACTCGTCCGTGTTCGATCTCTTTTGCTTCAATACTCGTCCGTATTGATTTTAGACACTCGTCTGTGTTCTTTTGACACTCGTCCGTGTTCGACCTCTTTTGCTTCAATTCCCGTCTGCATTGATTTTAGACACTCGTCTGTATTCTTTTGACACTCGTCCGTGTTCGATCTCTTTTGCTTCAATTCTCGTCCGTATTTATTTCAGACACTCGTCTTTGTTCTTTCGACACTCGTCTGTGTTCGATCTCTTTTGCTTCAATACCCGTCCGTATTGATTTTAGACACTCGTTTGTGTTCTTTCGACACTCGTCCGTGTTCGATCTCTTTTGCTTCAATATCCGTCCGAATTGATTTTAGACACTCGTCTTTGTTCTTTCGACACTCGTCCGTGTTCGATCTCTTTTGCTTCAATATCCGTCCGTATTAATTTTAGACACTCGTCTGTGTTCTTTCGACACTCGTCCGTGTCCGATCTCTTTTGCTTCAATACTCGTCCGTATTGATTTTAGAAACTCGTCTAAGTTCGTTCGACACTCGTCCATCTTCGATCTTTGTAGCTTCAATACACGTCCGTATTGATTATAGACACTCGTCTGTGTTCTTTCGACATTCGTCTGTGTTCGATCTCTTTTGCTTCTATACCCGTCTGTATTGATTTTAGACACTCGTCTGTGTTCTTTCGACACTCGTCCGTGTTCGATCTCTCTTGCTTCAATACTCATCCGTATTGATTTTAGACACTCGTCTGTGTTCTTTCGACACTCGTCCGTGTTCGATCTCTTTTTCTTCAATACCCATCCGTATTAATTTTAGACACTCGTCTATGTTCTTTTGAAACTCGTCAGTGTTTGATCTCTTTTGCTTCAATATCCATCCGTATTGATTTTAGACACTCGTCTGTATTCTTTCGACACTCGTCGGTGTTCGATATCTTTTGCTTTAATACTAGTCCGTATTGATTTTAGACACTCGTCTGTGTTCTTTCAACACTCGTCCGTGTTCTATCTCTTTTGCTTCAATACCTGTCCGTATTGATTTTAGACACTCGTCTGTGTTCTTTCAACACTCGACCATGTTCGATCTCTTTTACTTCAATTCCCGTCCGTTTTGATGTTAGACACTCGCTTGTGTTCTTTCGACACTCATCCGTGTTCGATCTCTTTTTCTATAATACGCGTCCGTATTTATTTTAGACACTCGTCTTTGTTCTTTCGACACTTGTCCGTGTTCGATCTCTTTTGCTACAATATCCGTCCGCATTGATTTTAGACACTCGTCTTTATTCTTTCGACACTCGTCCGTGTTCGATCTCTTTTGCTTCAGTACTCATCCGTATTTATTTTAGACACTCGTCTTTGTTCTTTCGACACTCGTCTGTGTTCGATCTCTTTTGCTTCAATACCCGTCCGTATTGATTTTAGACACTCGTCTGTGTTCTTTCGACACTCGTCCGTGTTCGATCTCTTTTGCTTCAATATCCGTCCGAATTGATTTTAGACACTCGTCTTTGTTCTTTCGACACTCGTCCGTGTTCGATCTCTTTTGCTTCAATATCCGTCCGTATTAATTTTAGACACTCGTCTGTGTTCTTTCGACACTCGTCCGTGTCCGATCTCTTTTGCTTCAATACTCGTCCGTATTGATTTTAGAAACTCGTCTAAGTTCGTTTGACACTCGTCCATCTTCGATCTTTGTAGCTTCAATACACGTCCGTATTGATTATAGACACTCGTCTGTGTTCTTTCGACATTCGTCTGTGTTCGATCTCTTTTGCTTCTATACCCGTCTGTATTGATTTTAGACACTCGTCTGTGTTCTTTCGACACTCGTCCGTGTTCGATCTCTCTTGCTTCAATACTCATCCGTATTGATTTTAGACACTCGTCTGTGTTCTTTCGACACTCGTCCGTGTTCGATCTCTTTTTCTTCAATACCCATCCGTATTAATTTTAGACACTCGTCTATGTTCTTTTGACACTCGTCAGTGTTTGATCTCTTTTGCTTCAATATCCATCCGTATTGATTTTAGACATTTATCTGTATTCTTTCGACACTCGTCGGTGTTCGATATCTTTTGCTTTAATACTAGTCCGTATTGATTTTAGACACTCATCTGTGTTCTTTCAACACTCGTCCGTGTTCTATCTCTTTTGCTTCAATACCTGTCCGTATTGATTTTAGACACTCGTCTGTGTTCTTTCAACACTCGACCATGTTCGATCTCTTTTGCTTCAATTCCCGTCCGTATTGATGTTAGACACTCGTCTGTGTTCTTTCGACACTCATCCGTGTTCGATCTCTTTTTCTTCAATACTCGGCCGTATTTATTTTAGACACTCGTCTTTGTTCTTTCGACACTCGTCCGTGTTCGATCTCTTTTGCTACAATATCCGTCCGTATTGATTTTAGACACTCGTCTGTGTTCTTTCGAAACTCGTCCGTGTTCGATCTCTTTTGCTTCAATATCCGTCCGAATTGATTTTAGACACTCGTCTTTGTTCTTTCGACACTCGTCCGTGTTCGATCTCTTTTGCTTCAATATCCGTCCGTATTAATTTTAGACACTCGTCTGTGTTCTTTCGACACTCGTCCGTGTCCGATCTCTTTTGCTTCAATACTCGTCCGTATTGATTTTAGAAACTCGTCTAAGTTCGTTTGACACTCGTCCATCTTCGA
The DNA here is from genome assembly GCA_022829125.1 of Lathyrus tuberosus. NCBI lineage: Eukaryota > Viridiplantae > Streptophyta > Magnoliopsida > Fabales > Fabaceae > Lathyrus > Lathyrus tuberosus. The sequence continues at coordinate 14,702,094 of JALAZF010000038.1, forward strand.
TCTTTGTAGCTTCAATACACGTCCGTATTGATTATTGACACTCGTCTGTATTCTTTCGACACTCGTCCGTGTTCGATCTCTTTTGCTTCAATACACGTCCGTATTGATTTTAGACACTCGTCTGTGTTCTTTCGACACTCGTCCGTGTTCGATCTATTTTGCTTCAATACTAGTCTGTATTAATTTTAGACACTCGTCTGTGTTCTTTCAGCACTCATCCGTGTTCGATCTCTTTTGCTTCAATTCCCATCCGTATTGATTTTAGACACTCGCCTGTGTTCTTTCGACACTCATCCGTGTTCGATCTCTTTTGCTTCAATACTCGTCCATTTTGATTTTAGACACTCGTCTTTGTTCTTTTGACACTCGTCCGTGTTCGATCTCTTTTGCTTCAATACTCGTCCGTATTTATTTTAGACACTCGTCTTTGTTCTTTCGACACTCGTCCGTGTTCGATCTCTTTTGCTTCAATACCTGTCCGTATTGATTTTAGACACTCGTCTGTGTTCTTTCAACACTCGACCATGTTCGATCTCTTTTGCTTCAATTCCCGTCCGTTTTGATGTTAGACACTCGCTTGTGTTCTTTCGACACTCATCCGTGTTCGATCTCTTTTTCTTCAATACTCGTCCGTATTTATTTTAGACACTCGTCTTTGTTCTTTCGACACTTGTCCGTGTTCGATCTCTTTTGCTACAATATCCGTCCGCATTGATTTTAGACACTCGTCTTTATTCTTTCGAAACTCGTCCGTGTTCGATCTCTTTTGCTTCAGTACTCATCCGTATTTATTTTAGACACTCGTCTTTGTTCTTTCGACACTCGTCTGTGTTCGATCTCTTTTGCTTCAATACCCGTCCGTATTGATTTTAGACACTCGTCTGTGTTCTTTCGACACTCGTCCGTGTTCGATCTCTTTTGCTTCAATATCCGTCCAAATTGATTTTAGACACTCGTCTTTGTTCTTTCGACACTCGTCCGTGTTCGATCTCTTTTGCTTCAATATCCGTCCGTATTAATTTTAGACACTCGTCTGTGTTCTTTCGACACTCGTCCGTGTCCGATCTCTTTTGCTTCAATACTCGTCCGTATTGATTTTAGAAACTCGTCTAAGTTCGTTTGACACTCGTCCATCTTCGATCTTTGTAGCTTCAATACACGTCCGTATTGATTATAGACACTCGTCTGTGTTCTTTCGACATTCGTCTGTGTTCGATCTCTTTTGCTTCTATACCCGTCTGTATTGATTTTAGACACTCGTCTGTGTTCTTTCGACACTCGTCCGTGTTCGATCTCTCTTGCTTCAATACTCATCCGTATTGATTTTAGACACTCGTCTGTGTTCTTTCGACACTCGTCCGTGTTCGATCTCTTTTTCTTCAATACCCATCCGTATTAATTTTAGACACTCGTCTATGTTCTTTTGACACTCGTCAGTGTTTGATCTCTTTTGCTTCAATATCCATCCGTATTGATTTTAGACATTTATCTGTATTCTTTCGACACTCGTCGGTGTTCGATATCTTTTGCTTTAATACTAGTCCGTATTGATTTTAGACACTCATCCGTGTTCTTTCAACACTCGTCCGTGTTCTATCTCTTTTGCTTCAATACCTGTCCGTATTGATTTTAGACACTCGTCTGTGTTCTTTCAACACTCGACCATGTTCGATCTCTTTTGCTTCAATTCCCGTCCGTATTGATGTTAGACACTCGTCTGTGTTCTTTCGACACTCATCCGTGTTCGATCTCTTTTTCTTCAATACTCGTCCGTATTTATTTTAGACACTCGTCTTTGTTCTTTCGACACTCGTCCGTGTTCGATCTCTTTTGCTACAATATCCGTCCGTATTGATTTTAGACACTCGTCTTTGTTCTTTCGACACTCATCCGTGTTCGATCTCTTTTTCTTCAATACTCGTCCGTATTTATTTTAGACACTCGTCTTTGTTCTTTCGACACTCGTCCGTGTTCGATCTCTTTTGCTTCAATATCCGTCCGTATTGATTTTAGACACTCGTCTGTGTTCTTTCGAAACTCGTCCGTGTTCGATCTCTTTTGCTTCAATATCCGTCCGAATTGATTTTAGACACTCGTCTTTGTTCTTTCGACACTCGTCCGTGTTCGATCTCTTTTGCTTCAATATCCGTCCGTATTAATTTTAGACACTCGTCTGTGTTCTTTCGACACTCGTCCGTGTCCGATCTCTTTTGCTTCAATACTCGTCCGTATTGATTTTAGAAACTCGTCTAAGTTCGTTCGACACTCGTCCATCTTCGATCTTTGTAGCTTCAATACACGTCCGTATTGATTATTGACACTCGTCTGTATTCTTTCGACACTCGTCCGTGTTCGATCTCTTTTGCTTCAATACACGTCCGTATTGATTTTAGACACTCGTCTGTGTTCTTTCGACACTCGTCCGTGTTCGATCTATTTTGCTTCAATACTAGTCTGTATTAATTTTAGACACTCGTCTGTGTTCTTTCAGCACTCATCCGTGTTCGATCTCTTTTGCTTCAATTCCCATCCGTATTGATTTTAGACACTCGCCTGTGTTCTTTCGACACTCATCCGTGTTCGATCTCTTTTGCTTCAATACTCGTCCATTTTGATTTTAGACACTCGTCTTTGTTCTTTCGACACTCGTCCGTGTTCGATCTCTTTTGCTTCAATACCCGTCCGTATTGATTTTAGACACTCGTCTGTGTTCTTTCGACACTCGTCCGTGTTCGACCTCTTTTGCTTCAATTCCCGTCCGGATTGATTTTAGACACTCGTCTGTATTCTTTTGACACTCGTCCGTGTTCGATCTCTTTTGCTTCAATACTCGTCCGTATTGATTTTAGACACTCGTCTGTGTTCTTTTGACACTCGTCCGTGTTCGACCTCTTTTGCTTCAATTCCCGTCTGCATTGATTTTAGACACTCGTCTGTATTCTTTTGACACTCGTCCGTGTTCGATCTCTTTTGCTTCAATTCTCGTCCGTATTTATTTCAGACACTCGTCTTTGTTCTTTTGACACTCGTCTGTGTTCGATCTCTTTTGCTTCAATACCCGTCCGTATTGATTTTAGACACTCGTTTGTGTTCTTTCGACACTCGTCCGTGTTCGATCTCTTTTACTTCAATATCCGTCCGAATTGATTTTAGACACTCGTCTTTGTTCTTTCGACACTCGTCCGTGTTCGATCTCTTTTGCTTCAATATCCGTCCGTATTAATTTTAGACACTCGTCTGTGTTCTTTCGACACTCGTCCGTGTCCGATCTCTTTTGCTTCAATACTCGTCCGTATTGATTTTAGAAACTCGTCTAAGTTCGTTCGACACTCGTCCATCTTCGATCTTTGTAGCTTCAATACACGTCCGTATTGATTATAGACACTCGTCTGTGTTCTTTCGACATTCGTCTGTGTTCGATCTCTTTTGCTTCTATACCCGTCTGTATTGATTTTAGACACTCGTCTGTGTTCTTTCGACACTCGTCCGTGTTCGATCTCTCTTGCTTCAATACTCATCCGTATTGATTTTAGACACTCGTCTGTGTTCTTTCGACACTCGTCCGTGTTCGATCTCTTTTTCTTCAATACCCATCCGTATTAATTTTAGACACTCGTCTATGTTCTTTTGAAACTCGTCAGTGTTTGATCTCTTTTGCTTCAATATCCATCCGTATTGATTTTAGACACTCGTCTGTATTCTTTCGACACTCGTCGGTGTTCGATATCTTTTGCTTTAATACTAGTCCGTATTGATTTTAGACACTCGTCTGTGTTCTTTCAACACTCGTCCGTGTTCTATCTCTTTTGCTTCAATACCTGTCCGTATTGATTTTAGACACTCGTCTGTGTTCTTTCAACACTCGACCATGTTCGATCTCTTTTACTTCAATTCCCGTCCGTTTTGATGTTAGACACTCGCTTGTGTTCTTTCGACACTCATCCGTGTTCGATCTCTTTTTCTTCAATACGCGTCCGTATTTATTTTAGACACTCGTCTTTGTTCTTTCGACACTTGTCCGTGTTCGATCTCTTTTGCTACAATATCCGTCCGCATTGATTTTAGACACTCGTCTTTATTCTTTCGACACTCGTCCGTGTTCGATCTCTTTTGCTTCAGTACTCATCCGTATTTATTTTAGACACTCGTCTTTGTTCTTTCGACACTCGTCTGTGTTCGATCTCTTTTGCTTCAATACCCGTCCGTATTGATTTTAGACACTCGTCTGTGTTCTTTCGACACTCGTCCGTGTTCGATCTCTTTTGCTTCAATATCCGTCCGAATTGATTTTAGACACTCGTCTTTGTTCTTTCGACACTCGTCCGTGTTCGATCTCTTTTGCTTCAATATCCGTCCGTATTAATTTTAGACACTCGTCTGTGTTCTTTCGACACTCGTCCGTGTCCGATCTCTTTTGCTTCAATACTCGTCCGTATTGATTTTAGAAACTCGTCTAAGTTCGTTTGACACTCGTCCATCTTCGATCTTTGTAGCTTCAATACACGTCCGTATTGATTATAGACACTCGTCTGTGTTCTTTCGACATTCGTCTGTGTTCGATCTCTTTTGCTTCTATACCCGTCTGTATTGATTTTAGACACTCGTCTGTGTTCTTTCGACACTCGTCCGTGTTCGATCTCTCTTGCTTCAATACTCATCCGTATTGATTTTAGACACTCGTCTGTGTTCTTTCGACACTCGTCCGTGTTCGATCTCTTTTTCTTCAATACCCATCCGTATTAATTTTAGACACTCGTCTATGTTCTTTTGACACTCGTCAGTGTTTGATCTCTTTTGCTTCAATATCCATCCGTATTGATTTTAGACATTTATCTGTATTCTTTCGACACTCGTCGGTGTTCGATATCTTTTGCTTTAATACTAGTCCGTATTGATTTTAGACACTCATCTGTGTTCTTTCAACACTCGTCCGTGTTCTATCTCTTTTGCTTCAATACCTGTCCGTATTGATTTTAGACACTCGTCTGTGTTCTTTCAACACTCGACCATGTTCGATCTCTTTTGCTTCAATTCCCGTCCGTATTGATGTTAGACACTCGTCTGTGTTCTTTCGACACTCATCCGTGTTCGATCTCTTTTTCTTCAATACTCGGCCGTATTTATTTTAGACACTCGTCTTTGTACTTTCGACACTCGTCCGTGTTCGATCTCTTTTGCTACAATATCCGTCCGTATTGATTTTAGACACTCGTCTGTGTTCTTTCGAAACTCGTCCGTGTTCGATCTCTTTTGCTTCAATATCCGTCCGAATTGATTTTAGACACTCGTCTTTGTTCTTTCGACACTCGTCCGTGTTCGATCTCTTTTGCTTCAATATCCGTCCGTATTAATTTTAGACACTCGTCTGTGTTCTTTCGACACTCGTCCGTGTCCGATCTCTTTTGCTTCAATACTCGTCCGTATTGATTTTAGAAACTCGTCTAAGTTCGTTTGACACTCGTCCATCTTCGATCTTTGTAGCTTCAATACACGTCCGTATTGATTATTGACACTCGTCTGTATTCTTTCGACACTCGTCCGTGTTCGATCTCTTTTGCTTCAATACACGTCCGTATTGATTTTAGACACTCGCCTGTGTTCTTTCGACACTTGTCCGTGTTCGATCTATTTTGCTTCAATACTAGTCTGTATTAATTTTAGACACTCGTCTGTGTTCTTTCAGCACTCATCCGTGTTCGATCTCTTTTGCTTCAATTCCCATCCGTATTGATTTTAGACACTCGCCTGTGTTCTTTCGACACTCATCCGTGTTCGATCTCTTTTGCTTCAATACTCGTCCATTTTGATTTTAGACACTCGTCTTTGTTCTTTTGACACTCGTCCGTGTTCGATCTCTTTTGCTTCAATACTCGTCCGTATTTATTTTAGACACTCGTCTTTGTTCTTTCGACACTCGTCCGTGTTCGATCTCTTTTGCTTCAATACCCGTCCGTATTGATTTTAGACACTCGTCTGTGTTCGTTCGACACTCGTCCGTGTTCGATCTCTTTTGCTTCAATATCCGTCCGAATTGATTTTAGACACTCGTCTTTGTTCTTTCGACACTCATTCGTGTTCGATCTCTTTTTCTTCAATACTCGTCTGTATTTATTTTAGACACTCGTCTTTGTTCTTTCGACACTCGTCCGTGTTCGATCTCTTTTGCTACAATATCCGTCCGTATTGATTTTAGACACTCGTCTGTGTTCTTTTGAAACTCGTCCGTGTTCGATCTCTTTTGCTACAATATCCGTCCGTATTGATTTTATACACTCGTCTTTGTTCTTTTGACACTCGTCTGTGTTCGATCTCTTTTGCTTCAATACCTGTCCTTATTGATTTTAGACACTCGTCTGTATTCTTTTGACACTCGTCCGTGTTCGATCTCTTTTGCTTCGATACACGTCCATATTGATTTTAGACACTCGTCTGTGTTCTTTCGACACTCGTCCGTGTTCGATCTATTTTGCTTCAATACTAGTCTGTATTAATTTTAGACACTCATGTGTGTTCTTTCAACACTCATCCGTGTTCGATCTCTTTTGCTTCAATTCCCATCCGTATTGATTTTAGACACTCGCTTGTGTTCTTTCGACACTCATCCGTGTTCGATTTCTTTTGCTTCAATACTCATCCGTTTTGATTTTAGACACTCGTCTTTGTTCTTTCGACACTCGTCCGTGTTCGATCTCTTTTGCTTCAATACCCGTCCGTATTGATTTTAGACACTCGTCTGTGTTCTTTCGACACTCGTCCGTGTTCGACCTCTTTTGCTTTAATTCCCGTCCGCATTGATTTTAGACACTCGTCTGTATTCTTTTGACACTCGTCCGTGTTCGATCTCTTTTGCTTCAATACTCGTCCGTATTTATTTTAGACACTCGTCTTTGTTCTTTCGACACTCGTCTGTGTTCGATCTCTTTTGCTTCAATACCCGTCCGTATTGATTTTAGACACTCGTCTGTGTTCTTTCGACACTCGTCTGTGTTCGATCTCTTTTGCTTAAATATCCGTCCGAATTGATTTTAGACACTCGTCTTTGTTCTTTCGACACTCGTCCGTGTTCGATCTCTTTTGCTTCAATATCCGTCCGTATTAATTTTAGACACTCGTCTGTGTTCTTTCGACACTCGTCCGTGTCCGATCTCTTTTGCTTCAATACTCGTCCGTATTGATTTTAGAAACTCGTCTAAGTTCGTTCGACACTCGTCCATCTTCGATCTTTGTAGCTTCAATACACGTCCGTATTGATTATAGACACTCGTCTGTGTTCTTTCGACATTCGTCTGTGTTCGATCTCTTTTGCTTCTATACCCGTCTGTATTGATTTTAGACACTCGTCTGTGTTCTTTCGACACTCGTCCGTGTTCGATCTCTCTTGCTTCAATACTCATCCGTATTAATTTTAGACACTCGTCTGTGTTCTTTCGACACTCGTCCGTGTTCGATCTCTTTTTCTTCAATACCCATCCGTATTAATTTTAGATCCTCGTCTATGTTCTTTTGACACTCGTCAGTGTTTGATCTCTTTTGCTTCAATATCCATCCGTATTGATTTTAGACACTCGTCTGTATTCCTTCGACACTCGTTGGTGTTCGATATCTTTTGCTTTAATACTAGTCCGTATTGATTTTAGACACTCGTCTGTGTTCTTTCAACACTCGTCCGTGTTCTATCACTTTTGCTTCAATACCTGTCCGTATTGATTTTAGACACTCGTCTGTGTTCTTTCAACACACGACCATGTTCGATCTCTTTTGCTTCAATTCCCGTCCGTATTGATGTTAGACACTCGTCTGTGTTCTTTCGACACTCATCCGTGTTCGATCTCTTTTTCTTCAATACTCGTCCGTATTTATTTTAGACACTCGTCTTTGTTCTTTCGACACTCGTCCGTGTTCGATCTCTTTTGCTACAATATCCGTCCGTATTGATTTTAGACACTCGTCTGTGTTCTTTCGAAACTCGTCCGTGTTCGATCTCTTTTGCTACAATATCCGTCCGTATTGATTTTATACACTCGTCTTTGTTCTTTCGACACTCGTCCGTGTCCGATCTCTTTTGCTTCAATACTCGTCCGTATTGATTTTAGAAACTCGTCTAAGTTCGTTCGACACTCGTCCATCTTCGATCTTTGTAGCTTCAATACACGTCCGTATTGATTATAGACACTCGTCTGTGTTCTTTCGACATTCGTCTGTGTTCGATCTCTTTTGTTTCTATACCCGTCTGTATTGATTTTAGACACTCGTCTGTGTTCTTTCGACACTCGTCCGTGTTCGATCTCTCTTGCTTCAATACTCATCCGTATTGATTTTAGACACTCGTCTGTGTTCTTTCGACACTCGTCCGTGTTTGATCTCTTTTTCTTCAATACCCATCCGTATTAATTTTAGAAACTCGTCTATGTTCTTTTGACACTCGTCAGTGTTTGATCTCTTTTGCTTCAATATCCATCCTTATTGATTTTAGACACTCGTCTGTATTCTTTCGACACTCGTTGGTGTTCGATATCTTTTGCTTTAATACTAGTCCGTATTGATTTTAGACACTCGTCTGTGTTCTTTCAACACTCGTCCGTGTTCTATCTCTTTTGCTTCAATACCTGTCCGTATTGATTTTAGACACTCGTCTGTGTTCTTTCAACACTCGACCATGTTCGATCTCTTTTGCTTCAATTCCCGTCCGTATTGATGTTAGACACTCGTCTGTGTTCTTTCGACACTCATCCGTGTTCGATCTCTTTTTCTTCAATACTCGTCCGTATTTATTTTAGACACTCGTCTTTGTTCTTTCGACACTCGTCCGTGTTCGATCTCTTTTGCTACAATATCCGTCCGTATTGATTTTAGACACTCGTCTGTGTTCTTTCGAAACTCGTCCGTGTTCGATCTCTTTTGCTACAATATCCGTCCGTATTGATTTTATACACTCGTCTTTGTTCTTTCGACACTCGTCCGTGTCCGATCTCTTTTGCTTCAATACTCGTCCGTATTGATTTTAGAAACTCGTCTAAGTTCGTTCGACACTCGTCCATCTTCGATCTTTGTAGCTTCAATACACGTCCGTATTGATTATAGACACTCGTCTGTGTTCTTTCGACATTCGTCTGTGTTCGATCTCTTTTGTTTCTATACCCGTCTGTATTGATTTTAGACACTCGTCTGTGTTCTTTCGACACTCGTCCGTGTTCGATCTCTCTTGCTTCAATACTCATCCGTATTGATTTTAGACACTCGTCTGTGTTCTTTCGACACTCGTCCGTGTTTGATCTCTTTTTCTTCAATACCCATCCGTATTAATTTTAGAAACTCGTCTATGTTCTTTTGACACTCGTCAGTGTTTGATCTCTTTTGCTTCAATATCCATCCTTATTGATTTTAGACACTCGTCTGTATTCTTTCGACACTCGTTGGTGTTCGATATCTTTTGCTTTAATACTAGTCCGTATTGATTTTAGACACTCGTCTGTGTTCTTTCAACACTCGTCCGTGTTCTATCTCTTTTGCTTCAATACCTGTCCGTATTGATTTTAGACACTCGTCTGTGTTCTTTCAACACTCGACCATGTTCGATCTCTTTTGCTTCAATTCCCGTCCGTATTGATGTTAGACACTCGTCTGTGTGCTTTCGACACTCATCCGTGTTCGATCTCTTTTTCTTCAATACTCGTCCGTATTTATTTTAGACACTCGTCTTTGTTCTTCCGACACTCGTCCGTGTTCGATCTCTTTTGCTACAATATCCGTCCGTATTGATTTTAGACACTCGTCTGTGTTCTTTCGAAACTCGTCCGTGTTCGATCTCTTTTGCTACAATATCCGTCCGTATTGATTTTATACACTCGTCTTTGTTCTTTTGACACTCGTCTGTGTTCGATCTCTTTTGCTTCAATACCTGTCCTTATTGATTTTAGACACTCGTCTGTGTTCTTTCGACACTCGTCCGTGTTCGATCTCTTTTGCTTCAATACACGTCCGTATTGATTATAGACACTCGTCTGTGTTCTTTCGACATTCGTCTGTGTTCGATCTCTTTTGTTTCTATACCCGTCTGTATTGATTTTAGACACTCGTCTGTGTTCTTTCGACACTCGTCCGTGTTCGATCTCTCTTGCTTCAATACTCATCCGTATTGATTTTAGACACTCGTCTGTGTTCTTTCGACACTCGTCCGTGTTCGATCTCTTTTTCTTCAATACCCATCCGTATTAATTTTAGAAACTCGTCTATGTTCTTTTGACACTCGTCAGTGTTTGATCTCTTTTGCTTCAATATCCATCCTTATTGATTTTAGACACTCGTCTGTATTCTTTCGACACTCGTCGGTGTTCGATATCTTTTGCTTTAATACTAGTCCGTATTTATTTTAGACACTCGTCTGTGTTCTTTCAACACTTGTCCGTGTTCTATCTCTTTTGCTTCAATACCTGTCCGTATTGATTTTAGACACTCGTCTGTGTTCTTTCAACACTCGACCATGTTCGATCTCTTTTGCTTCAATTCCCGTCCGTATTGATGTTAGACACTCGTCTGTGTTCTTTCGACACTCATCTGTGTTCGATCTCTTTTTCTTCAATACTCGTCCGTATTTATTTTAGACACTCGTCTTTGTTCTTTCGACACTCGTCCGTGTTCGACCTCTTTTGCTACAATATCCTTCCGTATTGATTTTAGACACTCGTCTGTGTTCTTTCGACACTCGTCCGTGTTCGATCTCTTTTTCTTCAATACCCATCCGTATTAATTTTAGAAACTCGTCTATGTTCTTTTGACACTCGTCAGTGTTTGATCTCTTTTGCTTCAATATCCATCCTTATTGATTTTAGACACTCGTCTGTATTCTTTCGACACTCGTTGGTGTTCGATATCTTTTGCTTTAATACTAGTCCGTATTGATTTTAGACACTCGTCTGTGTTCTTTCAACACTCGTCCGTGTTCTATCTCTTTTGCTTCAATACCTGTCCGTATTGATTTTAGACACTCGTCTGTGTTCTTTCAACACTCGACCATGTTCGATCTCTTTTGCTTCAATTCCCGTCCGTATTGATGTTAGACACTCGTCTGGGTGCTTTCGACACTCATCCGTGTTCGATCTCTTTTTCTTCAATACTCGTCCGTATTTATTTTAGACACTCGTCTTTGTTCTTTCGACACTCGTCCGTGTTCGATCTCTTTTGCTACAATATCCGTCCGTATTGATTTTAGACACTCGTCTGTGTTCTTTCGAAACTCGTCCGTGTTCGATCTCTTTTGCTACAATATCCGTCCGTATTGATTTTATACACTCGTCTTTGTTCTTTTGACACTCGTCTGTGTTCGATCTCTTTTGCTTCAATACCTGTCCTTATTGATTTTAGACACTCGTCTGTGTTCTTTCGACACTCGTCCGTGTTCGATCTCTTTTGCTTCAATACACGTCCGTATTGATTATAGACACTCGTCTGTGTTCTTTCGACATTCGTCTGTGTTCGATCTCTTTTGTTTCTATACCCGTCTGTATTGATTTTAGACACTCGTCTGTGTTCTTTCGACACTCGTCCGTGTTCGATCTCTCTTGCTTCAATACTCATCCGTATTGATTTTAGACACTCGTCTGTGTTCTTTCGACACTCGTCCGTGTTCGATCTCTTTTTCTTCAATACCCATCCGTATTAATTTTAGAAACTCGTCTATGTTCTTTTGACACTCGTCAGTGTTTGATCTCTTTTGCTTCAATATCCATCCTTATTGATTTTAGACACTCGTCTGTATTCTTTCGACACTCGTCGGTGTTCGATATCTTTTGCTTTAATACTAGTCCGTATTGATTTTAGACACTCGTCTGTGTTCTTTCAACACTTGTCCGTGTTCTATCTCTTTTGCTTCAATACCTGTCCGTATTGATTTTAGACACTCGTCTGTGTTCTTTCGACACTCATCTGTGTTCGATCTCTTTTTCTTCAATACTCGTCCGTATTTATTTTAGACACTCGTCTTTGTTCTTTCGACACTCGTCCGTGTTCGATCTCTTTTGCTACAATATCCGTCCGTATTGATTTTAGACACTCGTCTGTGTTCTTTCGAAACTCGTCCGTGTTCGATCTCTTTTGCTACAATATCCGTCCGTATTGATTTTATACACTCGTCTTTGTTCTTTTGACACTCGTCTGTGTTCGATCTCTTTTGCTTCAATACCTGTCCTTATTGATTTTAGACACTCGTATGTGTTCTTTCGACACTCGTCCGTGTTCGATCTCTTTTGCTTCAATACACGTCCGTATTGATTATAGACACTCGTCTGTGTTCTTTCGACATTCGTCCGTGTTCTATCTCTTTTGTTTCTATACCCGTCTGTATTGATTTTAGACACTCGTCTGTGTTCTTTCGACACTCGTCCGTGTTCGATCTCTCTTGCTTCAATACTCATCCGTATTGATTTTAGACACTCGTCTGTGTTCTTTCGACACTCGTCCGTGTTCGATCTCTTTTTCTTCAATACCCATCCGTATTAATTTTAGAAACTCGTCTATGTTCTTTTGACACTCGTCAGTGTTTGATCTCTTTTGCTTCAATATCCATCCTTATTGATTTTAGACACTCGTCTGTATTCTTTCGACACTCGTCGGTGTTCGATATCTTTTGCTTTAATACTAGTCCGTATTGATTTTAGACACTCGTCTGTGTTCTTTCAACACTTGTCCGTGTTCTATCTCTTTTCCTTCAATACCTGTCCGTATTGATTTTAGACACTCGTCTGTGTTCTTTCAACACTCGACCATGTTCGATCTCTTTTGCTTCAATTCCCGTCCGTATTGATGTTAGACACTCGTCTGTGTTCTTTCGACACTCATCTGTGTTCGATCTCTTTTTCTTCAATACTCGTCCGTATTTATTTTAGACACTCGTCTTTGTTCTTTCGACACTCGTCCGTGTTCGACCTCTTTTGCTACAATATCCTTCCGTATTGATTTTAGACACTCGTCTGTGTTCTTTCGAAACTCGTCCGTGTTCGATCTCTTTTGCAACAATATCCGTCCGTATTGATTTTATACACTCGTCTTTGTTCTTTTGACACTCGTCTGTGTTCGATCTCTTTTGCTTCAATACACGTCCGTATTGATTTTAGACACTCGTCTGTGTTCTTTCGACACTCGTCTGTGTTCGATCTATTTTGCTTCAATACTAGTCTGTATTAATTTTAGACACTCGTCTGTGTTCTTTCAGCACTCATCCATGTTCGATCTCTTTTGCTTCAATTCCCATCCGTATTGATTTTAGACACTCGCCTGTGTTCTTTCGACACTCATCCGTGTTCGATCTCTTTTGCTTCAATACTCGTCCATTTTGATTTTAGACACTCGTCTTTGTTCTTTCGACACTCGTCCGTGTTCGATCTCTTTTGCTTCAATACCCGTCCGTATTGATTTTAGACACTCGTCTGTGTTCTTTCGACACTCGTCCGTGTTCGACCTCTTTTGCTTCAATTCCCGTCCGGATTGATTTTAGACACTCGTCTGTATTCTTTTGACACTCGTCCGTGTTCGATCTCTTTTGCTTCAATACTCGTCCGTATTTATTTTAGACACTCGTCTTTGTTCTTTCGACACTCGTCTGTGTTCGATCTCTTTTGCTTCAATACCCGTTCGTATTGATTTTAGACACTCGTCTGTGTTCTTTCGACACTCGTCCGTGTTCGATCTCTTTTGCTTCAATATCCGTCCGAATTGATTTTAGACACTCGTCTTTGTTCTTTCGACACTCGTCCGTGTTCGATCTCTTTTGCTTCAATATCCGTCCGTATTAATTTTAGACACTCGTCTGTGTTCTTTCGACACTCGTCCGTGTTCGATCTCTTTTGCTACAATATCCGTCCGTATTGATTTTAGACACTCGTCTGTGTTCTTTCGAAACTCGTCCGTGTTCGATCTCTTTTGCTACAATATCCGTCCGTATTGATTTTATACACTCGTCTTTGTTCTTTTGACACTCGTCTGTGTTCGATCTCTTTTGCTTCAATACCTGTCCTAATTGATTTTAGACACTCGTCTGTATTCTTTCGACACTCGTCCGTGTTCGATCTCTTTTGCTTCAATACACGTCCGTATTGATTTTAGACACTCGTCTGTGTTCTCTCGACACTCGTCCGTGTTCGATCTATTTTGCTTCAATACTAGTCTGTATTAATTTTAGACACTTGTCTGTGTTCTTTCAGCACTCATCCGTGTTCGATCTCTTTTGCTTCAATTCCCATCCGTATTGATTTTAGACACTCGCCTGTGTTCTTTCGACACTCATCCATGTTCGATCTCTCTTGCTTCATTACTCGTCCGTTTTGATTTTAGACACTCGTCTTTGTTCTTTCGACACTCGTCTGTGTTCGATCTCTTTTGCTTCTATACCCGTCTGTATTGATTTTAGACACTCGTCTGTGTTCTTTCGACACTCGTCCGTGTTCAATCTCTCTTGCTTCAATACTCATCCGTATTGATTTTAGACACTCGTCTGTGTTCTTTCGACACTCGTCCGTGTTCGATCTCTTTTTCTTCAATACCCATCCGTATTAATTTTAGACACTCGTCTATGTTCTTTTGACACTCGTCAGTGTTTGATCTCTTTTGCTTCAATATCCATCCGTATTGATTTTAGACACTCGTCTGTATTCTTTCGACACTCGTCGGTGTTCGATATCTTTTGCTTTAATACTAGTCCGTATTGATTTTAGACACTCGTCTGTGTTCTTTCAACACTTGTCCGTGTTCTATCTCTTTTGCTTAAATACCTGTCCGTATTGATTTTAGACACTCGTCTGTGTTCTTTCAACACTCGACCATGTTCGATCTCTTTTGCTTCAATTCCCGTCCGTATTGATGTTAGACACTCGTCTGTGTTCTTTCGACACTCATCTGTGTTCGATCTCTTTTTCTTCAATACTCGTCCGTATTTATTTTAGACACTCGTCTTTGTTCTTTCGACACTCGTCCGTGTTCGATCTCTTTTGCTACAATATCCGTCCGTATTGATTTTAGACACTCGTCTGTGTTCTTTCGAAACTCGTCCGTGTTCGATCTCTTTTGCTACAATATCCGTCCGTATTGATTTTATACACTCGTCTTTGTTCTTTTGACACTCGTCTGTGTTCGATCTCTTTTGCTTCAATACCTGTCCTTATTGATTTTAGACACTCGTCTGTATTCTTTTGACACTCGTCCGTGTTCGATCTCTTTTGCTTCAATACACGTCCGTATTGATTTTAGACACTCGTCTGTGTTCTTTCGACACTCGTCCGTGTTCGATCTATTTTGCTTCAATACTAGTCTGTATTAATTTTAGACACTCGTCTGTGTTCTTTCAGCACTCATCCGTGTTCGATCTCTTTTGCTTCAATTCCCATCCGTATTGATTTTAGACACTCGCCTGTGTTCTTTCGACACTCATCCGTGTTCGATCTCTTTTGCTTCAATACTCGTCCGTTTTGATTTTAGACACTCGTCTTTGTTCTTTCGACACTCGTCCGTGTTCGATCTCTTTTGCTACAATATCCGTCCGTATTGATTTTAGACACTCGTCTGTGTTCTTTCGAAACTCGTCCGTGTTCGATCTCTTTTGCTACAATATCCGTCCGTATTGATTTTATACACTCGTCTTTGTTCTTTTGACACTCGTCTGTGTTCGATCTCTTTTGCTTCAATACCTGTCCTTATTGATTTTAGACACTCGTCTGTATTCTTTTGACACTCGTCCGTGTTCGATCTCTTTTGCTTCAATACACGTCCGTATTGATTTTAGACACTCGTCTGTGTTCTTTCGACACTCGTCCGTGTTCGATCTCTTTTGCTTCAATACACGTCCGTATTGATTTTAGACACTCGTCTGTGTTCTTTCGACACTCGTCCGTGTTCGATCTATTTTGCTTCAATACTAGTCTGTATTAATTTTAGACACTCGTCTGTGTTCTTTCAGCACTCATCCGTGTTCGATCTCTTTTGCTTCAATTCCCGTCCGTATTGATGTTAGACACTCGTCTGTGTTCTTTCGACACTCATCTGTGTTCGATCTCTTTTTCTTCAATACTCGTCCGTATTTATTTTAGACACTCGTCTTTGTTCTTTCGACACTCGTCCGTGTTCGATCTCTTTTGCTACAATATCCGTCCGTATTGATTTTAGACACTCGTCTGTGTTCTTTCGAAACTCGTCCGTGTTCGATCTCTTTTGCTACAATATCCGTCCGTATTGATTTTATACACTCGTCTTTGTTCTTTTGACACTCGTCTGTGTTCGATCTCTTTTGCTTCAATACCTGTCCTTATTGATTTTAGACACTCGTCTGTATTCTTTTGACACTCGTCCGTGTTCGATCTCTTTTGCTTCAATACACGTCCGTATTGATTTTAGACACTCGTCTGTGTTCTTTCGACACTCGTCCGTGTTCGATCTATTTTGCTTCAATACTAGTCTGTATTAATTTTAGACACTCGTATGTGTTCTTTCAGCACTCATCCGTGTTCGATCTCTTTTGCTTCAATTCCCATCCGTATTGATTTTAGACACTCGCCTGTGTTCTTTCGACACTCGTCCGTGTTCGATCTCTTTTGCTTCAATACTCGTCCGTTTTGATTTTAGACACTCGTCTTTGTTCTTTCGACACTCGTCCGTGTTCGATCTCTTTTGCTTCAATACCCGTCCGTATTGATTTTAGACACTCGTCTGTGTTCTTTCGACACTCGTCCGTGTTCGACCTCTTTTGCTTCAATTCCCGTCCGGATTGATTTTAGACACTCGTCTGTATTCTTTCGACACTCGTCCGTGTTCGATCTCTCTTGCTTCAATACTCATCCGTATTGATTTTAGACACTCGTCTGTGTTCTTTCGACACTCGTCCGTGTTCGATCTCTTTTTCTTCAATACCCATCCGTATTAATTTTAGACACTCGTCTATGTTCTTTTGACACTCGTCAGTGTTTGATCTCTTTTGCTTCAATATCCATCCGTATTGATTTTAGACACTCGTCTGTATTCTTTCGACACTCGTCGGTGTTCGATATCTTTTGCTTTAATACTAGTCCGTATTGATTTTAGACACTCGTCTGTGTTCTTTCAACACTTGTCCGTGTTCTATCTCTTTTGCTTAAATACCTGTCCGTATTGATTTTAGACACTCGTCTGTGTTCTTTCAACACTCGACCATGTTCGATCTCTTTTGCTTCAATTCCCGTCCGTATTGATGTTAGACACTCGTCTGTGTTCTTTCGACACTCATCTGTGTTCGATCTCTTTTTCTTCAATACTCGTCCGTATTTATTTTAGACACTCGTCTTTGTTCTTTCGACACTCGTCCGTGTTCGATCTCTTTTGCTACAATATCCGTCCGTATTGATTTTAGACACTCGTCTGTGTTCTTTCGAAACTCGTCCGTGTTCGATCTCTTTTGCTACAATATCCGTCCGTATTGATTTTATACACTCGTCTTTGTTCTTTTGACACTCGTCTGTGTTCGATCTCTTTTGCTTCAATACCTGTCCTTATTGATTTTAGACACTCGTCTGTATTCTTTTGACACTCGTCCGTGTTCGATCTCTTTTGCTTCAATACACGTCCGTATTGATTTTAGACACTCGTCTGTGTTCTTTCGACACTCGTCCGTGTTCGATCTATTTTGCTTCAATACTAGTCTGTATTAATTTTAGACACTCGTCTGTGTTCTTTCAGCACTCATCCGTGTTCGATCTCTTTTGCTTCAATTCCCATCCGTATTGATTTTAGACACTCGCCTGTGTTCTTTCGACACTCATCCGTGTTCGATCTCTTTTGCTTCAATACTCGTCCGTTTTGATTTTAGACACTCGTCTTTGTTCTTTCGACACTCGTCCGTGTTCGATCTCTTTTGCTACAATATCCGTCCGTATTGATTTTAGACACTCGTCTGTGTTCTTTCGAAACTCGTCCGTGTTCGATCTCTTTTGCTACAATATCCGTCCGTATTGATTTTATACACTCGTCTTTGTTCTTTTGACACTCGTCTGTGTTCGATCTCTTTTGCTTCAATACCTGTCCTTATTGATTTTAGACACTCGTCTGTATTCTTTTGACACTCGTCCGTGTTCGATCTCTTTTGCTTCAATACACGTCCGTATTGATTTTAGACACTCGTCTGTGTTCTTTCGACACTCGTCCGTGTTCGATCTCTTTTGCTTCAATACACGTCCGTATTGATTTTAGACACTCGTCTGTGTTCTTTCGACACTCGTCCGTGTTCGATCTATTTTGCTTCAATACTAGTCTGTATTAATTTTAGACACTCGTCTGTGTTCTTTCAGCACTCATCCGTGTTCGATCTCTTTTGCTTCAATTCCCGTCCGTATTGATGTTAGACACTCGTCTGTGTTCTTTCGACACTCATCTGTGTTCGATCTCTTTTTCTTCAATACTCGTCCGTATTTATTTTAGACACTCGTCTTTGTTCTTTCGACACTCGTCCGTGTTCGATCTCTTTTGCTACAATATCCGTCCGTATTGATTTTAGACACTCGTCTGTGTTCTTTCGAAACTCGTCCGTGTTCGATCTCTTTTGCTACAATATCCGTCCGTATTGATTTTATACACTCGTCTTTGTTCTTTTGACACTCGTCTGTGTTCGATCTCTTTTGCTTCAATACCTGTCCTTATTGATTTTAGACACTCGTCTGTATTCTTTTGACACTCGTCCGTGTTCGATCTCTTTTGCTTCAATACACGTCCGTATTGATTTTAGACACTCGTCTGTGTTCTTTCGACACTCGTCCGTGTTCGATCTATTTTGCTTCAATACTAGTCTGTATTAATTTTAGACACTCGTATGTGTTCTTTCAGCACTCATCCGTGTTCGATCTCTTTTGCTTCAATTCCCATCCGTATTGATTTTAGACACTCGCCTGTGTTCTTTCGACACTCGTCCGTGTTCGATCTCTTTTGCTTCAATACTCGTCCGTTTTGATTTTAGACACTCGTCTTTGTTCTTTCGACACTCGTCCGTGTTCGATCTCTTTTGCTTCAATACCCGTCCGTATTGATTTTAGACACTCGTCTGTGTTCTTTCGACACTCGTCCGTGTTCGACCTCTTTTGCTTCAATTCCCGTCCGGATTGATTTTAGACACTCGTCTGTATTCTTTTGACACTCGTCCGTGTTCGATCTCTTTTGCTTCAATACTCGTCCGTATTTATTTTAGACACTCGTCTTTGTTCTTTCGACACTCGTCTGTGTTCGATCTCTTTTGCTTCAATACCCGTTCGTATTGATTTTAGACACTCGTCTGTGTTCTTTCGACACTCGTCCGTGTTCGATCTCTTTTGCTTCAATATCCGTCCGAATTGATTTTAGACACTCGTCTTTGTTCTTTCGACACTCGTCCGTGTTCGATCTCTTTTGCTTCAATATCCGTCCGTATTAATTTTAGACACTCGTCTGTGTTCTTTCGACACTCGTCCGTGTTCGATCTCTTTTGCTACAATATCCGTCCGTATTGATTTTAGACACTCGTCTGTGTTCTTTCGAAACTCGTCCGTGTTCGATCTCTTTTGCTACAATATCCGTCCGTATTGATTTTATACACTCGTCTTTGTTCTTTTGACACTCGTCTGTGTTCGATCTCTTTTGCTTCAATACCTGTCCTAATTGATTTTAGACACTCGTCTGTATTCTTTCGACACTCGTCCGTGTTCGATCTCTTTTGCTTCAATACACGTCCGTATTGATTTTAGACACTCGTCTGTGTTCTCTCGACACTCGTCCGTGTTCGATCTATTTTGCTTCAATACTAGTCTGTATTAATTTTAGACACTTGTCTGTGTTCTTTCAGCACTCATCCGTGTTCGATCTCTTTTGCTTCAATTCCCATCCGTATTGATTTTAGACACTCGCCTGTGTTCTTTCGACACTCATCCATGTTCGATCTCTCTTGTTTCATTACTCGTCCGTTTTGATTTTAGACACTCGTCTTTGTTCTTTCGACACTCGTCTGTGTTCGATCTCTTTTGCTTCTATACCCGTCTGTATTGATTTTAGACACTCGTCTGTGTTCTTTCGACACTCGTCCGTGTTCAATCTCTCTTGCTTCAATACTCATCCGTATTGATTTTAGACACTCGTCTGTGTTCTTTCGACACTCGTCCGTGTTCGATCTCTTTTTCTTCAATACCCATCCGTATTAATTTTAGACACTCGTCTATGTTCTTTTGACACTCGTCAGTGTTTGATCTCTTTTGCTTCAATATCCATCCGTATTGATTTTAGACACTCGTCTGTATTCTTTCGACACTCGTCGGTGTTCGATATCTTTTGCTTTAATACTAGTCCGTATTGATTTTAGACACTCGTCTGTGTTCTTTCAACACTTGTCCGTGTTCTATCTCTTTTGCTTAAATACCTGTCCGTATTGATTTTAGACACTCGTCTGTGTTCTTTCAACACTCGACCATGTTCGATCTCTTTTGCTTCAATTCCCGTCCGTATTGATGTTAGACACTCGTCTGTGTTCTTTCGACACTCATCTGTGTTCGATCTCTTTTTCTTCAATACTCGTCCGTATTTATTTTAGACACACGTCTTTGTTCTTTCGACACTCGTCCGTGTTCGATCTCTTTTGCTACAATATCCGTCCGTATTGATTTTAGACACTCGTCTGTGTTCTTTCGAAACTCGTCCGTGTTCGATCTCTTTTGCTACAATATCCGTCCGTATTGATTTTATACACTCGTCTTTGTTCTTTTGACACTCGTCTGTGTTCGATCTCTTTTGCTTCAATACCTGTCCTTATTGATTTTAGACACTCGTCTGTATTCTTTTGACACTCGTCCGTGTTCGATCTCTTTTGCTTCAATACACGTCCGTATTGATTTTAGACACTCGTCTGTGTTCTTTCGACACTCGTCCGTGTTCGATCTATTTTGCTTCAATACTAGTCTGTATTAATTTTAGACACTCGTCTGTGTTCTTTCAGCACTCATCCGTGTTCGATCTCTTTTGCTTCAATTCCCATCCGTATTGATTTTAGACACTCGCCTGTGTTCTTTCGACACTCATCCGTGTTCGATCTCTTTTGCTTCAATACTCGTCCGTTTTGATTTTAGACACTCGTCTTTGTTCTTTCGACACTCGTCCGTGTTCGATCTCTTTTGCTACAATATCCGTCCGTATTGATTTTAGACACTCGTCTGTGTTCTTTCGAAACTCGTCCGTGTTCGATCTCTTTTGCTACAATATCCGTCCGTATTGATTTTATACACTCGTCTTTGTTCTTTTGACACTCGTCTGTGTTCGATCTCTTTTGCTTCAATACCTGTCCTTATTGATTTTAGACACTCGTCTGTATTCTTTTGACACTCGTCCGTGTTCGATCTCTTTTGCTTCAATACACGTCCGTATTGATTTTAGACACTCGTCTGTGTTCTTTCGACACTCGTCCGTGTTCGATCTCTTTTGCTTCAATACACGTCCGTATTGATTTTAGACACTCGTCTGTGTTCTTTCGACACTCGTCCGTGTTCGATCTATTTTGCTTCAATACTAGTCTGTATTAATTTTAGACACTCGTCTGTGTTCTTTCAGCACTCATCCGTGTTCGATCTCTTTTGCTTCAATTCCCGTCCGTATTGATGTTAGACACTCGTCTGTGTTCTTTCGACACTCATCTGTGTTCGATCTCTTTTTCTTCAATACTCGTCCGTATTTATTTTAGACACTCGTCTTTGTTCTTTCGACACTCGTCCGTGTTCGATCTCTTTTGCTACAATATCCGTCCGTATTGATTTTAGACACTCGTCTGTGTTCTTTCGAAACTCGTCCGTGTTCGATCTCTTTTGCTACAATATCCGTCCGTATTGATTTTATACACTCGTCTTTGTTCTTTTGACACTCGTCTGTGTTCGATCTCTTTTGCTTCAATACCTGTCCTTATTGATTTTAGACACTCGTCTGTATTCTTTTGACACTCGTCCGTGTTCGATCTCTTTTGCTTCAATACACGTCCGTATTGATTTTAGACACTCGTCTGTGTTCTTTCGACACTCGTCCGTGTTCGATCTATTTTGCTTCAATACTAGTCTGTATTAATTTTAGACACTCGTATGTGTTCTTTCAGCACTCATCCGTGTTCGATCTCTTTTGCTTCAATTCCCATCCGTATTGATTTTAGACACTCGCCTGTGTTCTTTCGACACTCGTCCGTGTTCGATCTCTTTTGCTTCAATACTCGTCCGTTTTGATTTTAGACACTCGTCTTTGTTCTTTCGACACTCGTCCGTGTTCGATCTCTTTTGCTTCAATACCCGTCCGTATTGATTTTAGACACTCGTCTGTGTTCTTTCGACACTCGTCCGTGTTCGACCTCTTTTGCTTCAATTCCCGTCCGGATTGATTTTAGACACTCGTCTGTATTCTTTTGACACTCGTCCGTATTTATTTTAGACACTCGTCTTTGTTCTTTCGACACTCGTCTGTGTTCGATCTCTTTTGCTTCAATACCCGTTCGTATTGATTTTAGACACTCGTCTGTGTTCTTTCGACACTCGTCCGTGTTCGATCTCTTTTGCTTCAATATCCGTCCGAATTGATTTTAGACACTCGTCTTTGTTCTTTCGACACTCGTCCGTGTTCGATCTCTTTTGCTTCAATATCCGTCCGTATTAATTTTAGACACTCGTCTGTGTTCTTTCGACACTCGTCCGTGTTCGATCTCTTTTGCTACAATATCCGTCCGTATTGATTTTAGACACTCGTCTGTGTTCTTTCGAAACTCGTCCGTGTTCGATCTCTTTTGCTACAATATCCGTCCGTATTGATTTTATACACTCGTCTTTGTTCTTTTGACACTCGTCTGTGTTCGATCTCTTTTGCTTCAATACCTGTCCTAATTGATTTTAGACACTCGTCTGTATTCTTTCGACACTCGTCCGTGTTCGATCTCTTTTGCTTCAATACACGTCCGTATTGATTTTAGACACTCGTCTGTGTTCTTTCGACACTCGTCCGTGTTCGATCTATTTTGCTTCAATACTAGTCTGTATTAATTTTAGACACTTGTCTGTGTTCTTTCAGCACTCATCCGTGTTCGATCTCTTTTGCCTCAATTCCCATCCGTATTGATTTTAGACACTCGCCTGTGTTCTTTCGACACTCATCCATGTTCGATCTCTCTTGCTTCATTACTCGTCCGTTTTGATTTTAGACACTCGTCTTTGTTCTTTCGACACTCGTCCGTGCTCGATCTCTTTTGCTTCAATACCCGTCCGTATTGATTTTAGACACTCGTCTGTGTTCTTTCGACACTCGTCCGTGTTCGACCTCTTTTGCTTCAATTCCCGTCCGGATTGATTTTAGACACTCGTCTGTATTCTTTTGACACTCGTCCGTGTTCGATCTCTTTTGCTTCAATACTCGTCCGTATTTATTTTAGACACTCGTCTTTGTTCTTTCGACACTCGTCTGTGTTCGATCTCTTTTGCTTCAATACCCGTTCGTATTGATTTTAGACACTCGTCTGTGTTCTTTCGACACTCGTCCGTGTTCGATCTCTTTTGCTTCAATATCCGTCCGAATTGATTTTAGACACTCGTCTTTGTTCTTTCGACACTCGTCCGTGTTAGATCTCTTTTGCTTCAATATCCGTCCGTATTAATTTTAGACACTCGTCTGTGTTCTTTCGACACTCGTCCATGTTCGATCTCTTTTGCTACAATATCCGTCCGTATTGATTTTAGACACTCGTCTGTGTTCTTTCGAAACTTGTCCGTGTTCGATCTCTTTTGCTACAATATCCGTCCGTATTGATTTTATACACTCGTCTTTGTTCTTTTGACACTCGTCTGTGTTCGATCTCTTTTGCTTCAATACCTGTCCTAATTGATTTTAGACACTCGTCTGTATTCTTTCGACACTCGTCCGTGTTCGATCTCTTTTGCTTCAATACACGTCCGTATTGATTTTAGACACTCGTCTGTGTTCTTTCGACACTCGTCCGTGTTCGATCTATTTTGCTTCAATACTAGTCTGTATTAATTTTAGACACTTGTCTGTGTTCTTTCAGCACTCATCCGTGTTCGATCTCTTTTGCTTCAATTCCCATCCGTATTGATTTTAGACACTCGCCTGTGTTCTTTCGACACTCATCCATGTTCGATCTCTCTTGCTTCATTACTCGTCCGTTTTGATTTTAGACACTCGTCTTTGTTCTTTCGACACTCGTCCGTGCTCGATCTCTTTTGCTTCAATACCCGTCCGTATTGATTTTAGACACTCGTCTGTGTTCTTTCGACACTCGTCCGTGTTCGACCTCTTTTGCTTCAATTCCCGTCCGGATTGATTTTAGACACTCGTCTGTATTCTTTTGACACTCGTCCGTGTTCGATCTCTTTTGCTTCAATACTCGTCCGTATTTATTTTAGACACTCGTCTTTGTTCTTTCGACACTCGTCTGTGTTCGATCTCTTTTGCTTCAATACCCGTTCATATTGATTTTAGACACTCGTCTGTGTTTTTTCGACACTCGTCCGTGTTCGATCTCTTTTGCTTCAATATCCGTCCGAATTGATTTTAGACACTCGTCTTTGTTCTTTCGACACTCGTCCGTGTTCGATCTCTTTTGCTTCAATATCCGTCCGTATTAATTTTAGACACTCGTCTGTGTTCTTTCGACACTCGTCCGTGTTCGATCTCTTTTGCTACAATATCCGTCCGTATTGATTTTAGACACTCGTCTGTGTTCTTTCGAAACTCGTCCGTGTTCGATCTCTTTTGCTACAATATCCGTCCGTATTGATTTTATACACTCGTCTTTGTTCTTTTGACACTCGTCTGTGTTCGATCTCTTTTGCTTCAATACCTGTCCTAATTGATTTTAGACACTCGTCTGTATTCTTTCGACACTCGTCCGTGTTCGATCTCTTTTGCTTCAATACACGTCCGTATTGATTTTAGACACTCGTCTGTGTTCTTTCGACACTCGTCCGTGTTCGATCTATTTTGCTTCAATACTAGTCTGTATTAATTTTAGACACTTGTCTGTGTTCTTTCAGCACTCATCCGTGTTCGATCTCTTTTGCTTCAATTCCCATCCGTATTGATTTTAGACACTCGCCTGTGTTCTTTCGACACTCATCCATGTTCGATCTCTCTTGCTTCATTACTCGTCTGTTTTTATTTTAGACACTCGTCTTTGTTCTTTCGACACTCGTCCGTGCTCGATCTCTTTTGCTTCAATACCCGTCCGTATTGATTTTAGACACTCGTCTGTGTTCTTTCGACACTCGTCCGTGTTCGACCTCTTTTGCTTCAATTCCCGTCCGGATTGATTTTAGACACTCGTCTGTATTCTTTTGACACTCGTCCGTGTTCGATCTCTTTTGCTTCAATACTCGTCCGTATTTATTTTAGACACTCGTCTTTGTTCTTTCGACACTCGTCTGTGTTCGATCTCTTTTGCTTCAATACCCGTTCATATTGATTTTAGACACTCGTCTGTGTTTTTTCGACACTCGTCCGTGTTCGATCTCTTTTGCTTCAATATCCGTCCGAATTGATTTTAGACACTCGTCTTTGTTCTTTCGACACTCGTCCGTGTTAGATCTCTTTTGCTTCAATATCCGTCCGTATTAATTTTAGACACTCGTCTGTGTTCTTTCGACACTCGTCCATGTTCGATCTCTTTTGCTACAATATCCGTCCGTATTGATTTTAGACACTCGTCTGTGTTCTTTCGAAACTTGTCCGTGTTCGATCTCTTTTGCTACAATATCCGTCCGTATTGATTTTATACACTCGTCTTTGTTCTTTTGACACTCGTCTGTGTTCGATCTCTTTTGCTTCAATACCTGTCCTAATTGATTTTAGACACTCGTCTGTATTCTTTCGACACTCGTCCGTGTTCGATCTCTTTTGCTTCAATACACGTCCGTATTGATTTTAGACACTCGTCTGTGTTCTTTCGACACTCGTCCGTGTTCGATCTATTTTGCTTCAATACTAGT
Source organism: Lathyrus tuberosus (assembly GCA_022829125.1). Lineage (NCBI taxonomy): Eukaryota > Viridiplantae > Streptophyta > Magnoliopsida > Fabales > Fabaceae > Lathyrus > Lathyrus tuberosus. The sequence goes on from JALAZF010000038.1 coordinate 14,728,076, forward strand.
CTGTATTAATTTTAGACACTTGTCTGTGTTCTTTCAGCACTCATCCGTGTTCGATCTCTTTTGCTTCAATTCCCATCCGTATTGATTTTAGACACTCGCCTGTGTTCTTTCGACACTCATCCATGTTCGATCTCTCTTGCTTCATTACTCGTCCGTTTTGATTTTAGACACTCGTCTTTGTTCTTTCGACACTCGTCCGTGCTCGATCTCTTTTGCTTCAATACCCGTCCGTATTGATTTTAGACACTCGTCTGTGTTCTTTCGACACTCGTCCGTGTTCGACCTCTTTTGCTTCAATTCCCGTCCGGATTGATTTTAGACACTCGTCTGTATTCTTTTGACACTCGTCCGTGTTCGATCTCTTTTGCTTCAATACTCGTCCGTATTTATTTTAGACACTCGTCTTTGTTCTTTCGACACTCGTCTGTGTTCGATCTCTTTTGCTTCAATACCCGTTCATATTGATTTTAGACACTCGTCTGTGTTTTTTCGACACTCGTCCGTGTTCGATCTCTTTTGCTTCAATATCCGTCCGAATTGATTTTAGACACTCGTCTTTGTTCTTTCGACACTCGTCCGTGTTCGATCTCTTTTGCTTCAATATCCGTCCGTATTAATTTTAGACACTCGTCTGTGTTCTTTCGACACTCGTCCGTGTTCGATCTCTTTTGCTACAATATCCGTCCGTATTGATTTTAGACACTCGTCTGTGTTCTTTCGAAACTCGTCCGTGTTCGATCTCTTTTGCTACAATATCCGTCCGTATTGATTTTATACACTCGTCTTTGTTCTTTTGACACTCGTCTGTGTTCGATCTCTTTTGCTTCAATACCTGTCCTAATTGATTTTAGACACTCGTCTGTATTCTTTCGACACTCGTCCGTGTTCGATCTCTTTTGCTTCAATACACGTCCGTATTGATTTTAGACACTCGTCTGTGTTCTTTCGACACTCGTCCGTGTTCGATCTATTTTGCTTCAATACTAGTCTGTATTAATTTTAGACACTTGTCTGTGTTCTTTCAGCACTCATCCGTGTTCGATCTCTTTTGCTTCAATTCCCATCCGTATTGATTTTAGACACTCGCCTGTGTTCTTTCGACACTCATCCATGTTCGATCTCTCTTGCTTCATTACTCGTCTGTTTTTATTTTAGACACTCGTCTTTGTTCTTTCGACACTCGTCCGTGCTCGATCTCTTTTGCTTCAATACCCGTCCGTATTGATTTTAGACACTCGTCTGTGTTCTTTCGACACTCGTCCGTGTTCGACCTCTTTTGCTTCAATTCCCGTCCGGATTGATTTTAGACACTCGTCTGTATTCTTTTGACACTCGTCCGTGTTCGATCTCTTTTGCTTCAATACTCGTCCGTATTTATTTTAGACACTCGTCTTTGTTCTTTCGACAATCGTCTGTGTTCGATCTCTTTTGCTTCAATACATGTTCGTATTGATTTTAGACACTCGTCTGTGTTCTTTCGACACTCGTCCGTGTTCGATCTCTTTTGCTTCAATATCCGTCCGAATTGATTTTAGACACTCGTCTTTGTTCTTTCGACACTCGTCCGTGTTCGATCTCTTTTGCTTCAATATCCGTCCGTATTAATTTTAGACACTCGTCTGTGTTCTTTCGACACTCGTCCGTGTTCGATCTCTTTTGCTACAATATCCGTCCGTATTGATTTTAGACACTCGTCTGTGTTCTTTCGAAACTCGTCCGTGTTCGATCTCTTTTGCTACAATATCCGTCCGTATTGATTTTATACACTCGTCTTTGTTCTTTTGACACTCGTCTGTGTTCGATCTCTTTTGCTTCAATACCTGTCCTAATTGATTTTAGACACTCGTCTGTATTCTTTCGACACTCGTCCGTGTTCGATCTCTTTTGCTTCAATACACGTCCGTATTGATTTTAGACACTCGTCTGTGTTCTTTCGACACTCGTCCGTGTTCGATCTATTTTGCTTCAATACTAGTCTGTATTAATTTTAGACACTTGTCTGTGTTCTTTCAGCACTCATCCGTGTTCGATCTCTTTTGCCTCAATTCCCATCCGTATTGATTTTAGACACTCGCCTGTGTTCTTTCGACACTCATCCATGTTCGATCTCTCTTGCTTCATTACTCGTCCGTTTTGATTTTAGACACTCGTCTTTGTTCTTTCGACACTCGTCCGTGCTCGATCTCTTTTGCTTCAATACCCGTCCGTATTGATTTTAGACACTCGTCTGTGTTCTTTCGACACTCGTCCGTGTTCGACCTCTTTTGCTTCAATTCCCGTCCGGATTGATTTTAGACACTCGTCTGTATTCTTTTGACACTCGTCCGTGTTCGATCTCTTTTGCTTCAATACTCGTCCGTATTTATTTTAGACACTCGTCTTTGTTCTTTCGACACTCGTCTGTGTTCGATCTCTTTTGCTTCAATACCCGTTCGTATTGATTTTAGACACTCGTCTGTGTTCTTTCGACACTCGTCCGTGTTCGATCTCTTTTGCTTCAATATCCGTCCGAATTGATTTTAGACACTCGTCTTTGTTCTTTCGACACTCGTCCGTGTTAGATCTCTTTTGCTTCAATATCCGTCCGTATTAATTTTAGACACTCGTCTGTGTTCTTTCGACACTCGTCCATGTTCGATCTCTTTTGCTACAATATCCGTCCGTATTGATTTTAGACACTCGTCTGTGTTCTTTCGAAACTTGTCCGTGTTCGATCTCTTTTGCTACAATATCCGTCCGTATTGATTTTATACACTCGTCTTTGTTCTTTTGACACTCGTCTGTGTTCGATCTCTTTTGCTTCAATACCTGTCCTAATTGATTTTAGACACTCGTCTGTATTCTTTCGACACTCGTCCGTGTTCGATCTCTTTTGCTTCAATACACGTCCGTATTGATTTTAGACACTCGTCTGTGTTCTTTCGACACTCGTCCGTGTTCGATCTATTTTGCTTCAATACTAGTCTGTATTAATTTTAGACACTTGTCTGTGTTCTTTCAGCACTCATCCGTGTTCGATCTCTTTTGCTTCAATTCCCATCCGTATTGATTTTAGACACTCGCCTGTGTTCTTTCGACACTCATCCATGTTCGATCTCTCTTGCTTCATTACTCGTCCGTTTTGATTTTAGACACTCGTCTTTGTTCTTTCGACACTCGTCCGTGCTCGATCTCTTTTGCTTCAATACCCGTCCGTATTGATTTTAGACACTCGTCTGTGTTCTTTCGACACTCGTCCGTGTTCGACCTCTTTTGCTTCAATTCCCGTCCGGATTGATTTTAGACACTCGTCTGTATTCTTTTGACACTCGTCCGTGTTCGATCTCTTTTGCTTCAATACTCGTCCGTATTTATTTTAGACACTCGTCTTTGTTCTTTCGACACTCGTCTGTGTTCGATCTCTTTTGCTTCAATACCCGTTCATATTGATTTTAGACACTCGTCTGTGTTTTTTCGACACTCGTCCGTGTTCGATCTCTTTTGCTTCAATATCCGTCCGAATTGATTTTAGACACTCGTCTTTGTTCTTTCGACACTCGTCCGTGTTCGATCTCTTTTGCTTCAATATCCGTCCGTATTAATTTTAGACACTCGTCTGTGTTCTTTCGACACTCGTCCGTGTTCGATCTCTTTTGCTACAATATCCGTCCGTATTGATTTTAGACACTCGTCTGTGTTCTTTCGAAACTCGTCCGTGTTCGATCTCTTTTGCTACAATATCCGTCCGTATTGATTTTATACACTCGTCTTTGTTCTTTTGACACTCGTCTGTGTTCGATCTCTTTTGCTTCAATACCTGTCCTAATTGATTTTAGACACTCGTCTGTATTCTTTCGACACTCGTCCGTGTTCGATCTCTTTTGCTTCAATACACGTCCGTATTGATTTTAGACACTCGTCTGTGTTCTTTCGACACTCGTCCGTGTTCGATCTATTTTGCTTCAATACTAGTCTGTATTAATTTTAGACACTTGTCTGTGTTCTTTCAGCACTCATCCGTGTTCGATCTCTTTTGCTTCAATTCCCATCCGTATTGATTTTAGACACTCGCCTGTGTTCTTTCGACACTCATCCATGTTCGATCTCTCTTGCTTCATTACTCGTCCGTTTTTATTTTAGACACTCGTCTTTGTTCTTTCGACACTCGTCCGTGCTCGATCTCTTTTGCTTCAATACCCGTCCGTATTGATTTTAGACACTCGTCTGTGTTCTTTCGACACTCGTCCGTGTTCGACCTCCTTTGCTTCAATTCCCGTCCGGATTGATTTTAGACACTCGTCTGTATTCTTTTGACACTCGTCCGTGTTCGATCTCTTTTGCTTCAATACTCGTCCGTATTTATTTTAGACACTCGTCTTTGTTCTTTCGACAATCGTCTGTGTTCGATCTCTTTTGCTTCAATACCCGTTCGTATTGATTTTAGACACTCGTCTGTGTTCTTTCGACACTCGTCCGTGTTCGATCTCTTTTGCTACAATATCCGTCCGTATTGATTTTATACACTCGTCTTTGTTCTTTTGACACTCGTCTGTGTTCGATCTCTTTTGCTTCAATACCTGTCCTAATTGATTTTAGACACTCGTCTGTATTCTTTCGACACTCGTCCGTGTTCGATCTCTTTTGCTTCAATACACGTCCGTATTGATTTTAGACACTCGTCTGTGTTCTTTCGACACTCGTCCGTGTTCGATCTATTTTGCTTCAATACTAGTCTGTATTAATTTTAGACACTTGTCTGTGTTCTTTCAGCACTCATCCGTGTTCGATCTCTTTTGCTTCAATTCCCATCCGTATTGATTTTAGACACTCGCCTGTGTTCTTTCGACACTCATCCATGTTCGATCTCTCTTGCTTCATTACTCATCCGTTTTTATTTTAGACACTCGTCTTTGTTCTTTCGACACTCGTCCGTGCTCGATCTCTTTTGCTTCAATACCCGTCCGTATTGATTTTAGACACTCGTCTGTGTTCTTTCGACACTCGTCCGTGTTCGACCTCTTTTGCTTCAATTCCCGTCCGGATTGATTTTAGACACTCGTCTGTATTCTTTTGACACTCGTCCGTGTTCGATCTCTTTTGCTTCAATACTCGTCCGTATTTATTTTAGACACTCGTCTTTGTTCTTTCGACACTCGTCTGTGTTCGATCTCTTTTGCTTCAATACCCGTTCGTATTGATTTTAGACACTCGTCTGTGTTCTTTCGACACTCGTCCGTGTTCGATCTCTTTTGCTTCAATATCCGTCCGAATTGATTTTAGACACTCGTCTTTGTTCTTTCGACACTCGTCCGTGTTCAATCTCTTTTGCTTCAATACCCGTTCGTATTAATTTTAGACACTCGTCTGTGTTCTTTCGACACTCGTCCGTGTTCGATCTCTTTTGCTACAATATCCGTCCGTATTGATTTTAGACACTCGTCTGTGTTCTTTCGAAACTCGTCCGTGTTCGATCTCTTTTGCTTCAATATCCGTCAGTATTAATTTTAGACACTCGTCTGTGTTCTTTCGACACTCGTCCGTGTTCGATCTCTTTTGCTACAATATCCATCTGTATTGATTTTAGACACTCGTCTGTGTTCTTTCGAAACTCGTCCGTGTTCGATCTCTTTTGCTACAATATCCGCCCGTATTGATTTTATACACTCGTCTTTGTTCTTTTGACACTCGTCTGTGTTCGATCTCTTTTGCTTCAATACTAGTCTGTATTAATTTTAGACACTCGTCTGTGTTCTTTCAGCACTCATCCGTGTTCGATCTCTTTTGCTTCAATTCCCATCCGTATTGATTTTAGACACTCGCCTGTGTTCTTTCGACACTCCTCCGTGTTCGATCTCTTTTGCTTCAATACTCGTCCGTTTTGATTTTAGACACTCGTCTTTGTTCTTTCGACACTCGTCCGTGTTCGATCTCTTTTGCTTCAATACCCGTCCGTATTGATTTTAGACACTCGTCTGTGTTCTTTCGACACTCGTCCGTGTTCGATCTCTTTTGCTACAATATCCGTCCGTATTGATTTTAGACACTCGTCTGTGTTCTTTCGAAACTCGTCCGTGTTCGATCTCTTTTGCTACAGTATCCGTCCGTATTGATTTTATACACTCGTCTTTGTTCTTTTGACACTCGTCTGTGTTCGATCTCTTTAGCTTCAATACTAGTCTGTATTAATTTTAGACACTCGTCTGTGTTCTTTTGAAACTCGTCCGTGTTCGATCTCTTTTGCTACAATATCCGTCCGTATTGATTTTATACACTCGTCTTTGTTCTTTTGACACTCGTCTGTGTTCGATCTCTTTTGCTTCAATACCTGTCCGTATTGATTTTAGACACTCGTCTGTATTCTTTTGACACTCGTCCGTGTTCGATCTCTTTTGCTTCAATACACGTCCGTATTGATTTTAGACACTCGTCTGTGTTCTTTCGACACTCGTCCGTGTTCGACCTCTTTTGCTTCAATTCCCGTCCGCATTGATTTTAGACACTCGTCTGTATTCTTTTGACACTCGTCCGTGTTCGATCTCTTTTGCTTCAATACTCGTCCGTATTTATTTTAGACACTCGTCTTTGTTCTTTCGACACTCGTCTGTGTTCGATCTCTTTTGCTTCAATACCCGTTCGTATTGATTTTAGACACTCGTCTGTGTTCTTTCGACACTCGTCCGTGTTCGATCTCTTTTGCTTCAATATCCGTCCGAATTGATTTTAGACACTCGTCTTTGTTCTTTCGACACTCGTCCGTGTTCGATCTCTTTTGCTTCAATATCCGTCCGTATTAATTTTAGACACTCGTATGTGTTCTTTCGACACTCGTCCGTGTTCGATCTCTTTTGCTACAATATCCGTCCGTATTGATTTTAGACACTCGTCTGTGTTCTTTCGACACTCGTCCGTGTTCGACCTCTTTTGCTTCAATTCCCGTCCGGATTGATTTTAGACACTCGTCTGTATTCTTTTGACACTCGTCCGTGTTCGATCTCTTTTGCTTCAATACTCGTCCGTATTTATTTTAGACACTCGTCTTTGTTCTTTCGACACTCGTCTGTGTTCGATCTCTTTTGCTTCAATACCCGTTCATATTGATTTTAGACACTCGTCTGTGTTCTTTCGACACTCGTCCGTGTTCGATCTCTTTTGCTTCAATATCCGTCCGAATTGATTTTAGACACTCGTCTTTGTTCTTTCGAAACTCGTCCGTGTTCGATCTCTTTTGCTTCAATATCCGTCAGTATTAATTTTAGACACTCGTCTGTGTTCTTTCGACACTCGTCCGTGTTCGATCTCTTTTGCTACAATATCCATCTGTATTGATTTTAGACACTCGTCTGTGTTCTTTCGAAACTCGTCCGTGTTCGATCTCTTTTGCTACAATATCCGCCCGTATTGATTTTATACACTCGTCTTTGTTCTTTTGACACTCGTCTGTGTTCGATCTCTTTTGCTTCAATACTAGTCTGTATTAATTTTAGACACTCGTCTGTGTTCTTTCAGCACTCATCCGTGTTCGATCTCTTTTGCTTCAATTCCCATCCGTATTGATTTTAGACACTCGCCTGTGTTCTTTCGACACTCCTCCGTGTTCGATCTCTTTTGCTTCAATACTCGTCCGTTTTGATTTTAGACACTCGTCTTTGTTCTTTCGACACTCGTCCGTGTTCGATCTCTTTTGCTTCAATACCCGTCCGTATTGATTTTAGACACTCGTCTGTGTTCTTTCGACACTCGTCCGTGTTCGATCTCTTTTGCTACAATATCCGTCCGTATTGATTTTAGACACTCGTCTGTGTTCTTTCGAAACTCGTCCGTGTTCGATCTCTTTTGCTACAGTATCCGTCCGTATTGATTTTATACACTCGTCTTTGTTCTTTTGACACTCGTCTGTGTTCGATCTCTTTAGCTTCAATACTAGTCTGTATTAATTTTAGACACTCGTCTGTGTTCTTTTGAAACTCGTCCGTGTTCGATCTCTTTTGCTACAATATCCGTCCGTATTGATTTTATACACTCGTCTTTGTTCTTTTGACACTCGTCTGTGTTCGATCTCTTTTGCTTCAATACCTGTCCGTATTGATTTTAGACACTCGTCTGTATTCTTTTGACACTCGTCCGTGTTCGATCTCTTTTGCTTCAATACACGTCCGTATTGATTTTAGACACTCGTCTGTGTTCTTTCGACACTCGTCCGTGTTCGACCTCTTTTGCTTCAATTCCCGTCCGCATTGATTTTAGACACTCGTCTGTATTCTTTTGACACTCGTCCGTGTTCGATCTCTTTTGCTTCAATACTCGTCCGTATTTATTTTAGACACTCGTCTTTGTTCTTTCGACACTCGTCTGTGTTCGAGCTCTTTTGCTTCAATACCCGTTCGTATTGATTTTAGACACTCGTCTGTGTTCTTTCGACACTCGTCCGTGTTCGATCTCTTTTGCTTCAATATCCGTCCGAATTGATTTTAGACACTCGTCTTTGTTCTTTCGACACTCGTCCGTGTTCGATCTCTTTTGCTTCAATATCCGTCCGTATTAATTTTAGACACTCGTATGTGTTCTTTCGACACTCGTCCGTGTTCGATCTCTTTTGCTACAATATCCGTCCGTATTGATTTTAGACACTCGTCTGTGTTCTTTCGACACTCGTCCGTGTTCGACCTCTTTTGCTTCAATTCCCGTCCGGATTGATTTTAGACACTCGTCTGTATTCTTTTGACACTCGTCCGTGTTCGATCTCTTTTGCTTCAATACTCGTCCGTATTTATTTTAGACACTCGTCTTTGTTCTTTCGACACTCGTCTGTGTTCGATCTCTTTTGCTTCAATACCCGTTCATATTGATTTTAGACACTCGTCTGTGTTCTTTCGACACTCGTCCGTGTTCGATCTCTTTTGCTTCAATATCCGTCCGAATTGATTTTAGACACTCGTCTTTGTTCTTTCGACACTCGTCCGTGTTCGATCTCTTTTGCTTCAATATCCGTCCGTATTAAATTTAGACACTCGTCTGTGTTCTTTCGACACTCGTCCGTGTTCGATCTCTTTTGCTACAATATCCGTCCGTATTGATTTTAGACACTCGTCTGTGTTCTTTCGAAACTCGTCCGTGTTCGATCTCTTTTGCTACAATATCCGTCCGTATTGATTTTATACACTCGTCTTTGTTCTTTTGACACTCGTCTGTGTTCGATCTCTTTTGCTTCAATACCTGTCCTTATTGATTTTAGACACTCGTTTGTATTCTTTTGACACTCGTCCGTGTTCGATCTCTTTTGCTTCAATACACGTCCGTATTGATTTTAGACACTCGTCTGTGTTCTTTCGACACTCGTCCGTGTTCGACCTCTTTTGCTTCAATTCCCGTCCGCAATGATTTTAGACACTCGTTTGTATTCTTTTGACACTCGTCCGTGTTCGATCTCTTTTGCTTCAATACTCGTCCGTATTTATTTTAGACACTCGTCTTTGTTCTTTCGACACTCGTCTGTGTTCGATCTCTTTTGCTTCAATACCCGTTCGTATTGATTTTAGACACTCGTCTGTGTTCTTTCGACACTCGTCCGTGTTCGATCTCTTTTGCTTCAATATCCGTCCGAATTGATTTTAGACACTCGTCTTTGTTCTTTCGACACTCGTCCGTGTTCGATCTCTTTTGCTTCAATACCCGTTCGTATCGATTTTAGACACTCGTCCGTGTTCGATCTCTTTTGCTACAATATCCGTCCGTATTGATTTTAGACACTCGTCTGTGTTCTTTCGAAACTCGTCCGTGTTCGATCTCTTTTGCTTCAATATCCGTCAGTATTAATTTTAGACACTCGTCTGTGTTCTTTCGACACTCGTCCGTGTTCGATCTCTTTTGCTACAATATCCGTCTGTATTGATTTTAGACACTCGTCTGTGTTCTTTCGAAACTCGTCCGTGTTCGATCTCTTTTGCTACAATATCCGCCCGTATTGATTTTATACACTCGTCTTTGTTCTTTTGACACTCGTCTGTGTTCGATCTCTTTTGCTTCAATACTAGTCTGTATTAATTTTAGACACTCGTCTGTGTTCTTTCAGCACTCATCCGTGTTCGATCTCTTTTGCTTCAATTCCCATCCGTATTGATTTTAGACACTCGCCTGTGTTCTTTCGACACTCATCCGTGTTCGATCTCTTTTGCTTCAATACTCGTCCGTTTTGATTTTAGACACTCGTCTTTGTTCTTTCGACACTCGTCCGTGTTCGATCTCTTTTGCTTCAATACCCGTCCGTATTGATTTTAGACACTCGTCTGTGTTCTTTCGACACTCGTCCGTGTTCGATCTCTTTTGCTACAATATCCGTCCGTATTGATTTTAGACACTCGTCTGTGTTCTTTCGAAACTCGTCCGTGTTCGATCTCTTTTGCTACAGTATCCGTCCGTATTGATTTTATACACTCGTCTTTGTTCTTTTGACACTCGTCTGTGTTCGATCTCTTTAGCTTCAATACTAGTCTGTATTAATTTTAGACACTCGTCTGTGTTCTTTTGAAACTCGTCCGTGTTCGATCTCTTTTGCTACAATATCCGTCCGTATTGATTTTATACACTCGTCTTTGTTCTTTTGACACTCGTCTGTGTTCGATCTCTTTTGCTTCAATACCTGTCCGTATTGATTTTAGACACTCGTCTGTATTCTTTTGACACTCGTCCGTGTTCGATCTCTTTTGCTTCAATACACGTCCGTATTGATTTTAGACACTCGTCTGTGTTCTTTCGACACTCGTCCGTGTTCGACCTCTTTTGCTTCAATTCCCGTCCGCATTGATTTTAGACACTCGTCTGTATTCTTTTGACACTCGTCCGTGTTCGATCTCTTTTGCTTCAATACTCGTCCGTATTTATTTTAGACACTCGTCTTTGTTCTTTCGACACTCGTCTGTGTTCGATCTCTTTTGCTTCAATACCCGTTCGTATTGATTTTAGACACTCGTCTGTGTTCTTTCGACACTCGTCCGTGTTCGATCTCTTTTGCTTCAATATCCGTCCGAATTGATTTTAGACACTCGTCTTTGTTCTTTCGACACTCGTCCGTGTTCGATCTCTTTTGCTTCAATATCCGTCCGTATTAATTTTAGACACTCGTATGTGTTCTTTCGACACTCGTCCGTGTTCGATCTCTTTTGCTACAATATCCGTCCGTATTGATTTTAGACACTCGTCTGTGTTCTTTCGAAACTCGTCCGTGTTCGATCTCTTTTGCTACAATATCCGCCCGTATTGATTTTATACACTCGTCTTTGTTCTTTTGACACTCGTCTGTGTTCGATCTCTTTTGCTTCAATACTAGTCTGTATTAATTTTAGACACTCGTCTGTGTTCTTTCAGCACTCATCCGTGTTCGATCTCTTTTGCTTCAATTCCCACCCGTATTGATTTTAGACACTCGCCTGTGTTCTTTCGACACTCATCCGTGTTCGATCTCTTTTGCTTCAATACTCGTCCGTTTTGATTTTAGACACTCGTCTTTGTTCTTTCGACACTCGTCCGTGTTCGATCTCTTTTGCTTCAATACTCGTCCGTATTTATTTTAGACACTCGTCTTTGTTCTTTCGACACTCGTCTGTGTTCGATCTCTTTTGCTTCAATACCCGTTCGTATTGATTTTAGACACTCGTCTGTGTTCTTTCGACACTCGTCTGTGTTCGATCTCTTTTGCTTCAATATCCGTCCGAATTGATTTTAGACACTCGTCTTTGTTCTTTCGACACTCGTCCGTGTTCGATCTCTTTTGCTTCAATACCCGTCCGTATTGATTTTAGACACTCGTCTGTGTTCTTTCGACACTCGTCCGTGTTCGATCTCTTTTGCTTCAATATCCGTCCGAATTGATTTTAGACACTCGTCTTTGTTCTTTCGACACTCATTCGTGTTCGATCTCTTTTTCTTCAATACTCGTCTGTATTTATTTTAGACACTCGTCTTTGTTCTTTCGACACTCGTCCGTGTTCGATCTCTTTTGCTACAATATCCGTCCGTATTGATTTTAGACACTCGTCTGTGTTCTTTTGAAACTCGTCCGTGTTCGATCTCTTTTGCTACAATATCCGTCCGTATTGATTTTATACACTCGTCTTTGTTCTTTTGACACTCGTCTGTGTTCGATCTCTTTTGCTTCAATACCTGTCCTTATTGATTTTAGACACTCGTCTGTATTCTTTTGACACTCGTCCGTGTTCGATCTCTTTTGCTTCAATACACGTCCGTATTGATTTTAGACACTCGTCTGTGTTCTTTCGACACCCGTCCGTGTTCGACCTCTTTTGCTTCAATTCCCGTCCGCATTGATTTTAGACACTCGTCTGTATTCTTTTGACACTCGTCCGTGTTTGATCTCTTTTGCTTCAATACTCGTCCGTATTTATTTTAGACACTCGTCTTTGTTCTTTCGACACTCGTCTGTGTTCGATCTCTTTTGCTTCAATACCCGTTCGTATTGATTTTAGACACTCGTCTGTGTTCTTTCGACACTCGTCCGTGTTCGATCTCTTTTGCTTCAATATCCGTCCGAATTGATTTTAGACACTCGTCTTTGTTCTTTCGACACTCGTCCGTGTTCGGTCTCTTTTGCTTCAATATCCGTCCGTATTAATTTTAGACACTCGTCTGTGTTCTTTCGACACTCGTCCGTGTTCGATCTCTTTTGCTACAATATCCGTCCGTATTGATTTTAGACACTCGTCTGTGTTCTTTCGAAACTCGTCCGTGTTCGATCTCTTTTGCTACAATATCCGTCCGTATTGATTTTATACACTCGTCTTAGTTCTTTTGACACTCGTCTGTGTTCGATCTCTTTTGCTTCAATACCTGTCCTAATTGATTTTAGACACTCGTCTGTATTCTTTCGACACTCGTCCGTGTTCGATCTCTTTTGCTTCAATACACGTCCGTATTGATTTTAGACACTCGTCTGTGTTCTTTCGACACTCGTCCGTGTTCGATCTATTTTGCTTCAATACTAGTCTGTATTAATTTTAGACACTTGTCTGTGTTCTTTCAGCACTCATCCGTGTTCGATCTCTTTTGCTTCAATTCCCATCCGTATTGATTTTAGACACTCGCTTGTGTTCTTTCGACACTCATCCATGTTCGATCTCTCTTGCTTCAATACTCGTCCGTTTTGATTTTAGACACTCGTCTTTGTTCTTTCGACACTCGTCCGTGCTCGATCTCTTTTGCTTCAATACCCGTCCGTATTGATTTTAGACACTCGTCTGTATTCTTTCGACACTCGTCCGTGTTCGACCTCTTTTGCTTCAATTCCCGTCCGGATTGATTTTAGACACTCGTCTGTATTCTTTTGACACTCGTCCGTGTTCGATCTCTTTTGCTTCAATACTCGTCCGTATTTATTTTAGACACTCGTCTTTGTTCTTTCGACACTCGTCCGTGTTCGATCTCTTTTGCTTCAATACCCGTCCGTATTGACTTTAGACACTCGTCTGTGTTCTTTCGACACTCGTCCGTGTTCGATCTCTTTTGCTTCAATATCCGTCCGAATTGATTTTATACACTCGTCTTTGTTCTTTTGACACTCGTCTGTGTTCGATCTCTTTTGCTTCAATACCTGTCCTTATTGATTTTAGACACTCGTCTGTATTCTTTTGACACTCGTCCGTGTTCGATCTCTTTTGCTTCAATACACGTCCGTATTGATTTTAGACACTCGTCTGTGTTCTTTCGACACTCGTCCGTGTTCGACCTCTTTTGCTTCAATTCCCGTCCGCATTGATTTTAGACACTCGTCTGTATTCTTTTGACACTCGTCCGTGTTCGATCTCTTTTGCTTCAATACTCGTCCGTATTTATTTTAGACACTCGTCTTTGTTCCTTCGACACTCGTCTGTGTTCGATCTCTTTTGCTTCAATACCCGTTCGTATTGATTTTAGACACTCGTCTGTGTTCTTTCGACACTCGTCCGTGTTCGATCTCTTTTGCTTCAATATCCGTCCGAATTGATTTTAGACACTCGTCTTTGTTCTTTCGACACTCGTCCGTGTTCGATCTCTTTTGCTTCAATACCTGTCCTTATTGATTTTAGACACTCGTCTGTATTCTTTCGACACTCGTCCGTGTTCGATCTCTTTTGCTTCAATACACGTCCGTATTGATTTTAGACACTCGTCTGTGTTCTTTCGACACTCGTCCGTGTTCGATCAATTTTGCTTCAATACTAGTCTGTATTAATTTTAGACACTTGTCTGTGTTCTTTCAGCACTCATCCGTGTTCGATCTCTTTTGCTTCAATTCCCATCCGTATTGATTTTAGACACTCGCCTGTGTTCTTTCGACACTCATCCATGTTCGATCTCTCTTGCTTCAATACTCGTCCGTTTTGATTTTAGACACTCGTCTTTGTTCTTTCGACACTCGTCCGTGCTCGATCTCTTTTGCTTCAATACCCGTCCGTATTGATTTTAGACACTCGTCTGTATTCTTTCGACACTCGTCCGTGTTCGACCTCTTTTGCTTCAATTCCCATCCGGATTGATTTTAGACACTCGTCTGTATTCTTTTGACACTCGTCCGTGTTCGATCTCTTTTGCTTCAATACTCGTCCGTATTTATTTTAGACACTCGTCTTTGTTCTTTCGACACTCGTCCGTGTTCGATCTCTTTTGCTTCAATACCCGTCCGTATTGACTTTAGACACTCGTCTGTGTTCTTTCGACACTCGTCCGTGTTCGATCTCTTTTGCTTCAATATCCGTCCGAATTGATTTTATACACTCGTCTTTGTTCTTTTGACACTCGTCTGTGTTCGATCTCTTTTGCTTCAATACCTGTCCTTATTGATTTTAGACACTCGTCTGTATTCTTTTGACACTCGTCCGTGTTCGATCTCTTTTGCTTCAATACACGTCCGTATTGATTTTAGACACTCGTCTGTGTTCTTTCGACACTCGTCCGTGTTCGACCTCTTTTGCTTCAATTCCCGTCCGCATTGATTTTAGACACTCGTCTGTATTCTTTTGACACTCGTCCGTGTTCGATCTCTTTTGCTTCAATACTCGTCCGTATTTATTTTAGACACTCGTCTTTGTTCCTTCGACACTCGTCTGTGTTCGATCTCTTTTGCTTCAATACCCGTTCGTATTGATTTTAGACACTCGTCTGTGTTCTTTCGACACTCGTCCGTGTTCGATCTCTTTTGCTTCAATATCCGTCCGAATTGATTTTAGACACTCGTCTTTGTTCTTTCGACACTCGTCCGTGTTCGATCTCTTTTGCTTCAATACCTGTCCTTATTGATTTTAGACACTCGTCTGTATTCTTTCGACACTCGTCCGTGTTCGATCTCTTTTGCTTCAATACACGTCCGTATTGATTTTAGACACTCGTCTGTGTTCTTTCGACACTCGTCCGTGTTCGATCAATTTTGCTTCAATACTAGTCTGTATTAATTTTAGACACTTGTCTGTGTTCTTTCAGCACTCATCCGTGTTCGATCTCTTTTGCTTCAATTCCCATCCGTATTGATTTTAGACACTCGCCTGTGTTCTTTCGACACTCATCCATGTTCGATCTCTCTTGCTTCAATACTCGTCCGTTTTGATTTTAGACACTCGTCTTTGTTCTTTCGACACTCGTCCGTGCTCGATCTCTTTTGCTTCAATACCCGTCCGTATTGATTTTAGACACTCGTCTGTGTTCTTTCGACACTCGTCCGTGTTCGACCTCTTTTGCTTCAATTCCCGTACGGATTGATTTTAGACACTCGTCTGTATTCTTTTGACACTCGTCCGTGTTCGATCTCTTTTGCTTCAATACTCGTCCGTATTTATTTTAGACACTCGTCTTTGTTCTTTCGACACTCGTCCGTGTTCGATCTCTTTTGCTTCAATACCCGTCCGTATTGATTTTAGACACTCGTCTGTGTTCTTTCGACACTCGTCCGTGTTCGATCTCTTTTGCTTCAATATCCGTCCGAATTGATTTTAGACACTCATCTTTGTTCTTTCGACACTCATTCGTGTTCGATCTCTTTTTCTTCAATACTCGTCTGTATTTATTTTAGACACTCGTCTTTGTTCTTTCGACACTCGTCCGTGTTCGATCTCTTTTGCTACAATATCCGTCCGTATTGATTTTAGACACTCGTCTGTGTTCTTTTGAAACTCGTCCGTGTTCGATCTCTTTTGCTACAATATCCGTCCGTATTGATTTTATACACTCGTCTTTGTTCTTTTGACACTCGTCTGTGTTCGATCTCTTTTGCTTCAATACCTGTCCTTATTGATTTTAGACACTCGTCTGTATTCTTTTGACACTCGTCCGTGTTCGATCTCTTTTGCTTCAATACACGTCCGTATTGATTTTAGACACTCGTCTGTGTTCTTTCGACACCCGTCCGTGTTCGACCTCTTTTGCTTCAATTCCCGTCCGCATTGATTTTAGACACTCGTCTGTATTCTTTTGACACTCGTCCGTGTTCGATCTCTTTTGCTTCAATACTCGTCCATATTTATTTTAGACACTCGTCTTTGTTCTTTCGACACTCGTCTGTGTTCGATCTCTTTTGCTTCAATACCCGTTCGTATTGATTTTAGACACTCGTCTGTGTTCTTTCGACACTCGTCCGTGTTCGATCTCTTTTGCTTCAATATCCGTCCGAATTGATTTTAGACACTCGTCTTTGTTCTTTCGACACTCGTCCGTGTTCGGTCTCTTTTGCTTCAATATCCGTCCGTATTAATTTTAGACACTCGTCTGTGTTCTTTCGACACTCGTCCGTGTTCGATCTCTTTTGCTACAATATCCGTCCGTATTGATTTTAGACACTCGTCTGTGTTCTTTCGAAACTCGTCCGTGTTCGATCTCTTTTGCTACAATATCCGTCCGTATTGATTTTATACACTCGTCTTAGTTCTTTTGACACTCGTCTGTGTTCGATTTCTTTTGCTTCAATACCTGTCCTAATTGATTTTAGACACTCGTCTGTATTCTTTCGACACTCGTCCGTGTTCGATCTCTTTTGCTTCAATACACGTCCGTATTGATTTTAGACACTCGTCTGTGTTCTTTCGACACTCGTCCGTGTTCGATCTATTTTGCTTCAATACTAGTCTGTATTAATTTTAGACACTTGTCTGTGTTCTTTCAGCACTCATCCGTGTTCGATCTCTTTTGCTTCAATTCCCATCCGTATTGATTTTAGACACTCGCTTGTGTTCTTTCGACACTCATCCATGTTCGATCTCTCTTGCTTCAATACTCGTCCGTTTTGATTTTAGACACTCGTCTTTGTTCTTTCGACACTCGTCCGTGCTCGATCTCTTTTGCTTCAATACCCGTCCGTATTGATTTTAGACACTCGTCTGTATTCTTTCGACACTCGTCCGTGTTCGACCTCTTTTGCTTCAATTCCCGTCCGGATTGATTTTAGACACTCGTCTGTATTCTTTTGACACTCGTCCGTGTTCGATCTCTTTTGCTTCAATACTCGTCCGTATTTATTTTAGACACTCGTCTTTGTTCTTTCGACACTCGTCCGTGTTCGATCTCTTTTGCTTCAATACCCGTCCGTATTGACTTTAGACACTCGTCTGTGTTCTTTCGACACTCGTCCGTGTTCGATCTCTTTTGCTTCAATATCCGTCCGAATTGATTTTATACACTCGTCTTTGTTCTTTTGACACTCGTCTGTGTTCGATCTCTTTTGCTTCAATACCTGTCCTTATTGATTTTAGACACTCGTCTGTATTCTTTTGACACTCGTCCGTGTTCGATCTCTTTTGCTTCAATACACGTCCGTATTGATTTTAGACACTCGTCTGTGTTCTTTCGACACTCGTCCGTGTTCGACCTCTTTTGCTTCAATTCCCGTCCGCATTGATTTTAGACACTCGTCTGTATTCTTTTGACACTCGTCCGTGTTCGATCTCTTTTGCTTCAATACTCGTCCGTATTTATTTTAGACACTCGTCTTTGTTCCTTCGACACTCGTCTGTGTTCGATCTCTTTTGCTTCAATACCCGTTCGTATTGATTTTAGACACTCGTCTGTGTTCTTTCGACACTCGTCCGTGTTCGATCTCTTTTGCTTCAATATCCGTCCGAATTGATTTTAGACACTCGTCTTTGTTCTTTCGACACTCGTCCGTGTTCGATCTCTTTTGCTTCAATACCTGTCCTTATTGATTTTAGACACTCGTCTGTATTCTTTCGACACTCGTCCGTGTTCGATCTCTTTTGCTTCAATACACGTCCGTATTGATTTTAGACACTCGTCTGTGTTCTTTCGACACTCGTCCGTGTTCGATCAATTTTGCTTCAATACTAGTCTGTATTAATTTTAGACACTTGTCTGTGTTCTTTCAGCACTCATCCGTGTTCGATCTCTTTTGCTTCAATTCCCATCCGTATTGATTTTAGACACTCGCCTGTGTTCTTTCGACACTCATCCATGTTCGATCTCTCTTGCTTCAATACTCGTCCGTTTTGATTTTAGACACTCGTCTTTGTTCTTTCGACACTCGTCCGTGCTCGATCTCTTTTGCTTCAATACCCGTCCGTATTGATTTTAGACACTCGTCTGTATTCTTTCGACACTCGTCCGTGTTCGACCTCTTTTGCTTCAATTCCCATCCGGATTGATTTTAGACACTCGTCTGTATTCTTTTGACACTCGTCCGTGTTCGATCTCTTTTGCTTCAATACTCGTCCGTATTTATTTTAGACACTCGTCTTTGTTCTTTCGACACTCGTCCGTGTTCGATATCTTTTGCTTCAATACCCGTCCGTATTGACTTTAGACACTCGTCTGTGTTCTTTCGACACTCGTCCGTGTTCGATCTCTTTTGCTTCAATATCCGTCCGAATTGATTTTATACACTCGTCTTTGTTCTTTTGACACTCGTCTGTGTTCGATCTCTTTTGCTTCAATACCTGTCCTTATTGATTTTAGACACTCGTCTTTGTTCTTTCGACACTCGTCCGTGTTCGATCTCTTTTGCTTCAATACCCGTCCGTATTGACTTTAGACACTCGTCTGTGTTCTTTCGACACTCGTCCGTGTTCGATCTCTTTTGCTTCAATATCCGTCCGAATTGATTTTATACACTCGTCTTTGTTCTTTTGACACTCGTCTGTGTTCGATCTCTTTTGCTTCAATACCTGTCCTTATTGATTTTAGACACTCGTCTGTATTCTTTTGACACTCGTCCGTGTTCGATCTCTTTTGCTTCAATACACGTCCGTATTGATTTTAGACACTCGTCTGTGTTCTTTCGACACTCGTCCGTGTTCGACCTCTTTTGCTTCAATTCCCGTCCGCATTGATTTTAGACACTCGTCTGTATTCTTTTGACACTCGTCCGTGTTCGATCTCTTTTGCTTTAATACTCGTCCGTATTTATTTTAGACACTCGTCTTTGTTCCTTCGACACTCGTCTGTGTTCGATCTCTTTTGCTTCAATACCCGTTCGTATTGATTTTAGACACTCGTCTGTGTTCTTTCGACACTCGTCCGTGTTCGATCTCTTTTGCTTCAATATCCGTCCGAATTGATTTTAGACACTCGTCTTTGTTCTTTCGACACTCGTCCGTGTTCGATCTCTTTTGCTTCAATACCTGTCCTTATTGATTTTAGACACTCGTCTGTATTCTTTCGACACTCGTCCGTGTTCGATCTCTTTTGCTTCAATACACGTCCGTATTGATTTTAGACACTCGTCTGTGTTCTTTCGACACTCGTCCGTGTTCGATCAATTTTGCTTCAATACTAGTCTGTATTAATTTTAGACACTTGTCTGTGTTCTTTCAGCACTCATCCGTGTTCGATCTCTTTTGCTTCAATTCCCATCCGTATTGATTTTAGACACTCGCCTGTGTTCTTTCGACACTCATCCATGTTCGATCTCTCTTGCTTCAATACTCGTCCGTTTTGATTTTAGACACTCGTCTTTGTTCTTTCGACACTCGTCCGTGCTCGATCTCTTTTGCTTCAATACCCGTCCGTATTGATTTTAGACACTCGTCTGTATTCTTTCGACACTCGTCCGTGTTCGACCTCTTTTGCTTCAATTCCCATCCGGATTGATTTTAGACACTCGTCTGTATTCTTTTGACACTCGTCCGTGTTCGATCTCTTTTGCTTCAATACTCGTCCGTATTTATTTTAGACACTCGTCTTTGTTCTTTCGACACTCGTCCGTGTTCGATCTCTTTTGCTTCAATACCCGTCCGTATTGACTTTAGACACTCGTCTGTGTTCTTTCGACACTCGTCCGTGTTCGATCTCTTTTGCTTCAATATCCGTCCGAATTGATTTTATACACTCGTCTTTGTTCTTTTGACACTCGTCTGTGTTCGATCTCTTTTGCTTCAATACCTGTCCTTATTGATTTTAGACACTCGTCTGTATTCTTTTGACACTCGTCCGTGTTCGATCTCTTTTGCTTCAATACACGTCCGTATTGATTTTAGACACTCGTCTGTGTTCTTTCGACACTCGTCCGTGTTCGACCTCTTTTGCTTCAATTCCCGTCCGCATTGATTTTAGACACTCGTCTGTATTCTTTTGACACTCGTCCGTGTTCGATCTCTTTTGCTTCAATACTCGTCCGTATTTATTTTAGACACTCGTCTTTGTTCCTTCGACACTCGTCTGTGTTCGATCTCTTTTGCTTCAATACCCGTTCGTATTGATTTTAGACACTCGTCTGTGTTCTTTCGACACTCGTCCGTGTTCGATCTCTTTTGCTTCAATATCCGTCCGAATTGATTTTAGACACTCGTCTTTGTTCTTTCGACACTCGTCCGTGTTCGATCTCTTTTGCTTCAATACCTGTCCTTATTGATTTTAGACACTCGTCTGTATTCTTTCGACACTCGTCCGTGTTCGATCTCTTTTGCTTCAATACACGTCCGTATTGATTTTAGACACTCGTCTGTGTTCTTTCGACACTCGTCCGTGTTCGATCAATTTTGCTTCAATACTAGTCTGTATTAATTTTAGACACTTGTCTGTGTTCTTTCAGCACTCATCCGTGTTCGATCTCTTTTGCTTCAATTCCCATCCGTATTGATTTTAGACACTCGCCTGTGTTCTTTCGACACTCATCCATGTTCGATCTCTCTTGCTTCAATACTCGTCCGTTTTGATTTTAGACACTCGTCTTTGTTCTTTCGACACTCGTCCGTGCTCGATCTCTTTTGCTTCAATACCCGTCCGTATTGATTTTAGACACTCGTCTGTGTTCTTTCGACACTCGTCCGTGTTCGACCTCTTTTGCTTCAATTCCCGTACGGATTGATTTTAGACACTCGTCTGTATTCTTTTGACACTCGTCCGTGTTCGATCTCTTTTGCTTCAATACTCGTCCGTATTTATTTTAGACACTCGTCTTTGTTCTTTCGACACTCGTCCGTGTTCGATCTCTTTTGCTTCAATACCCGTCCGTATTGATTTTAGACACTCGTCTGTGTTCTTTCGACACTCGTCCGTGTTCGATCTCTTTTGCTTCAATATCCGTCCGAATTGATTTTAGACACTCATCTTTGTTCTTTCGACACTCATTCGTGTTCGATCTCTTTTTCTTCAATACTCGTCTGTATTTATTTTAGACACTCGTCTTTGTTCTTTCGACACTCGTCCGTGTTCGATCTCTTTTGCTACAATATCCGTCCGTATTGATTTTAGACACTCGTCTGTGTTCTTTTGAAACTCGTCCGTGTTCGATCTCTTTTGCTACAATATCCGTCCGTATTGATTTTATACACTCGTCTTTGTTCTTTTGACACTCGTCTGTGTTCGATCTCTTTTGCTTCAATACCTGTCCTTATTGATTTTAGACACTCGTCTGTATTCTTTTGACACTCGTCCGTGTTCGATCTCTTTTGCTTCAATACACGTCCGTATTGATTTTAGACACTCGTCTGTGTTCTTTCGACACCCGTCCGTGTTCGACCTCTTTTGCTTCAATTCCCGTCCGCATTGATTTTAGACACTCGTCTGTATTCTTTTGACACTCGTCCGTGTTCGATCTCTTTTGCTTCAATACTCGTCCATATTTATTTTAGACACTCGTCTTTGTTCTTTCGACACTCGTCTGTGTTCGATCTCTTTTGCTTCAATACCCGTTCGTATTGATTTTAGACACTCGTCTGTGTTCTTTCGACACTCGTCCGTGTTCGATCTCTTTTGCTTCAATATCCGTCCGAATTGATTTTAGACACTCGTCTTTGTTCTTTCGACACTCGTCCGTGTTCGATCTCTTTTGCTTCAATATCCGTCCGTATTAATTTTAGACACTCGTCTGTGTTCTTTCGACACTCGTCCGTGTTCGATCTCTTTTGATACAATATCCGTCCGTATTGATTTTAGACACTCGTCTGTGTTCTTTTGACACTCGTCCGTGTTCGATCTCTTTTGCTTCAATACTCGTCCGTATTGATTTTATACACTCGTCTTTGTTCTTTTGACACTCGTCTGTGTTCGATCTCTTTTGCTTCAATACCTGTCCTTATTGATTTTAGACACTCGTCTGTATTCTTTCGACACTCGTCCGTGTTCGATCTCTTTTGCTTCAATATCCGTCCGAATTGATTTTAGACACTCGTCTTTGTTCTTTCGACACTCATTCATGTTCGATCTCTTTTTCTTCAATACTCGTCTGTATTTATTTTAGACACTCGTCTTTGTTCTTTCGACACTCGTCCGTGTTCGATCTCTTTTGCTACAATATCCGTCCGTATTGATTTTAGACACTTGTGTGTGTTCTTTTGAAACTCGTCCGTGTTCGATCTCTTTTGCTACAATATCCGTCCGTATTGATTTTATACACTCGTCTTTGTTCTTTTGACACTCGTCTGTGTTCGATCTCTTTTGCTTCAATACCTGTCCTTATTGATTTTAGACACTCGTCTGTATTCTTTTGACACTCGTCCGTGTTCGATCTCTTTTGCTTCAATACACGTCCGTATTGATTTTAGACACTCGTCTGTGTTCTTTCGACACCCGTCCGTGTTCGACCTCTTTTGCTTCAATTCCCGTCCGCATTGAATTTAGACACTCGTCTGTATTCTTTTGACACTCGTCCGTGTTCGATCTCTTTTGCTTCAATACTCGTCCATATTTATTTTAGACACTCGTCTTTGTTCTTTCGACACTCGTCTGTGTTCGATCTCTTTTGCTTCAATACCCGTTCGTATTGATTTTAGACACTCGTCTGTGTTCTTTCAACACTCGTCCGTGTTCGATCTCTTTTGCTTCAATATCCGTCCGAATTGATTTTAGACACTCGTCTTTGTTCTTTCGACACTCGTACGTGTTCGATCTCTTTTGCTTCAATATCCGTCCGTATTAATTTTAGACACTCGTCTGTGTTCTTTCGACACTCGTCCGTGTTCGATCTCTTTTGCTACAATATCCGTCCGTATTGATTTTAGACACTCGTCTGTGTTCTTTCGAAACTCGTCCGTGTTCGATCTCTTTTGCTACAATATCCGTCCGTATTGATTTTATACACTCGTCTTTGTTCTTTTGACACTCGTCTGTGTTCGATCTCTTTTGCTTCAATACCTGTCCTTATTGATTTTAGACACTCGTCTGTATTCTTTCGACACTCGTCCGTGTTCGATCTCTTTTGCTTCAATACACGTCCGTATTGATTTTAGACACTCGTCTGTGTTCTTTCGACACTCGTCCGTGTTCGATCTATTTTGCTTCAATACTAGTCTGTATTAATTTTAGACACTTGTCTGTGTTCTTTCAGCACTCATCCGTGTTCGATCTCTTTTGCTTCAATTCCCATCCGTATTGATTTTAGACACTCGCCTGTGTTCTTTCGACACTCATCCGTGTTCGATCTCTTTTGCTTCAATACTCGTCCGTTTTGATTTTAGACACTCGTCTTTGTTCTTTCTACACTCGTCCGTGCTCGATCTCTTTTGCTTCAATACCCGTCCGTATTGATTTTAGACACTCGTCTGTGTTCTTTCGACACTCGTCCGTGTTCGACCTCTTTTGCTTCAATTCCCGTCCGGATTGATTTTAGACACTCGTCTGTATTCTTTTGACACTCGTCCGTGTTCGATCTCTTTTGCTTCAATACTCGTCCGTATTTATTTTAGACACTCGTCTTTGTTCTTTCGACACTCGTCCGTGTTCGATCTCTTTTGCTTCAATACCCGTCCGTATTGATTTTAGACACTCGTCTGTGTTCTTTCGACACTCGTCCGTGTTCGATCTCTTTAGCTTCAATATCCGTCCGAATTGATTTTAGACACTCGTCTTTGTTCTTTCGACACTCATTCGTGTTCGATCTCTTTTTCTTCAATAGTCGTCTGTATTTATTTTAGACACTCGTCTTTGTTCTTTCGACACTCGTCCGTGTTCGATCTCTTTTGCTACAATATCCGTCCGTATTGATTTTAGACACTCGTCTGTGTTCTTTTGAAACTCGTCCGTGTTCGATCTCTTTTGCTACAATATCCGTCCGTATTGATTTTATACACTCGTCTTTGTTCTTTTGACACTCGTCTGTGTTCGATCTCTTTTGCTTCAATACCTGTCCTTATTGATTTTAGACACTCGTCTGTATTCTTTTGACACTCGTCCGTGTTCGATCTCTTTTGCTTCAATACACGTCCGTATTAATTTTAGACACTCGTCTGTGTTCTTTCGACACCCGTCCGTGTTCGACCTCTTTTGCTTCAATTCCCGTCCGCATTGATTTTAGACACTCGTCTGTATTCTTTTGACACTCGTCCGTGTTCGATCTCTTTTGCTTCAATACTCGTCCATATTTATTTTAGACACTCGTCTTTGTTCTTTCGACACTCGTCTGTGTTCGATCTCTTTTGCTTCAATACCCGTTCGTATTGATTTTAGACACTCGTCTGTGTTCTTTCGACACTCGTCCGTGTTCGATCTCTTTTGCTTCAATATCCGTCCGAATTGATTTTAGACACTCGTCTTTGTTCTTTCGACACTCGTCCGTGTTCGATCTCTTTTGCTACAATATCCGTCCGTATTGATTTTAGACACTCGTCTGTGTTCTTTCGAAACTCGTCCGTGTTCGATCTCTTTTGCTACAATATCCGTCCGTATTGATTTTATACACTCGTCTTTGTTCTTTTGACACTCGTCTGTGTTCGATCTCTTTTGCTTCAATACCTGTCCTTATTGATTTTAGACACTCGTCTGTATTCTTTCGACACTCGTCCGTGTTCGATCTCTTTTGCTTCAATACACGTCCGTATTGATTTTAGACACTCGTCTGTGTTCTTTCGACACTCGTCCGTGTTCGATCTATTTTGCTTCAATACTAGTCTGTATTAATTTTAGACACTTGTCTGTGTTCTTTCAGCACTCATCCGTGTTCGATCTCTTTTGCTTCAATTCCCATCCGTATTGATTTTAGACACTCGCCTGTGTTCTTTCGACACTCATCCGTGTTCGATCTCTTTTGCTTCAATACTCGTCCGTTTTGATTTTAGACACTCGTCTTTGTTCTTTCTACACTCGTCCGTGCTCGATCTCTTTTGCTTCAATACCCGTCCGTATTGATTTTAGACACTCGTCTGTGTTCTTTCGACACTCGTCCGTGTTCGACCTCTTTTGCTTCAATTCCCGTCCGGATTGATTTTAGACACTCGTCTGTATTCTTTTGACACTCGTCCGTGTTCGATCTCTTTTGCTTCAATACTCGTCCGTATTTATTTTAGACACTCGTCTTTGTTCTTTCGACACTCGTCCGTGTTCGATCTCTTTTGCTTCAATACCCGTCCGTATTGATTTTAGACACTCGTCTGTGTTCTTTCGACACTCGTCCGTGTTCGATCTCTTTTGCTTCAATATCCGTCCGAATTGATTTTAGACACTCGTCTTTGTTCTTTCGACACTCATTCGTGTTCGATCTCTTTTTCTTCAATACTCGTCTGTATTTATTTTAGACACTCGTCTTTGTTCTTTCGACACTCGTCCGTGTTCGATCTCTTTTGCTACAATATCCGTCTGTATTGATTTTAGACACTCGTCTGTGTTCTTTTGAAACTCGTCCGTGTTCGATCTCTTTTGCTACAATATCCGTCCGTATTGATTTTATACACTCGTCTTTGTTCTTTTGACACTCGTCTGTGTTCGATCTCTTTTGCTTCAATACCTGTCCTTATTGATTTTAGACACTCGTCTGTATTCTTTTGACACTCGTCCGTGTTCGATCTCTTTTGCTTCAATACACGTCCGTATTGATTTTAGACACTCGTCTGTGTTCTTTCGACACTCGTCCGTGTTCGATCTATTTTGCTTCAATACTAGTCTGTATTAATTTTAGACACTCGTCTGTGTTCTTTCAGTACTCATCCGTGTTAGATCTCTTTTGCTTCAATTCCCATCCGTATTGATTTGAGACAGTCGCCTGTGTTCTTTCAACACTCATCCGTGTTCGATCTCTTTTGCTTCAATACTCGTCCGTTTTGATTTTAGACACTCGTCTTTGTTCTTTCGACACTCGTCCGTGTTCGATCTCTTTTGCTTCAATACCCGTCCGTATTGATTTTAGACACTCGTCTGTGTTCTTTCGACACTCGTCCGTGTTCGACCTCTTTTGCTTCAATTCCCGTCCGCATTGATTTTAGACACTCGTCTGTATTCTTTTGACACTCGTCCGTGTTCGATCTCTTTTGCTTCAATACTCGTCCGTATTTATTTTAGACACTCGTCTTTGTTCTTTCGACACTCGTCTGTGTTCGATCTCTTTTGCTTCAATACCCGTTGTAACGCCCCAGTTTTGCCAGTTTTGTTTGTTGAGTCCTTTTTGGATTATTTTATTATTATTTTATTTTATTCTCGACTTTTATGCGAAAATATGTTATTTTTCGTCGTGATTATATTTTATCGCGTTTTGGGAACATTTGCGGGATATTTGAGTGTGGGGGTATTTTGGACATTTCATAGATATTTTTACTAAGTTAGTAAGAAAGAAAAGAAAATAGAAAAGAAAAGGGAAAGAAAAATAGAGAGAAAGAAAGAAGAAAGAAGGAAAAAGAGAAGAAAAGAGGAGAAGAGAGAAAATTGGAGAAAGAGTGGAAAAATCATCAAGAACAATTTCTAGGAATCGATTAATCGGGTAAGGGTGCGAAACTCGATTATTCTATGATTGTATACGATTATGTATGTGTTTTGTTGTTGTTTTTGGATTGATTTGGAGAATATTAGTAAAACCTAGATTGTGTAAAAATTGATTAGAAATGAATTTGATTGTGGTAAAAGTCTTGTTGAATGCATTGTTGATTGTTCATACATGTTTGTGGTATGCTATTACACTTCAAATTGCTGTTTTTCTGAGTTTTAGGTGAAGAAATTGGTTGATGTTGGGTAGGAAAACGCAGAAATTGTTCTGCAGAATTTTTCTGGGTATGCTCTGGCCATACGCGTAAGGGGCATGTCCATACGCGTATGAGCCAAGGCGATACGCGTATCATTGGCTTGTTTTTGGGCCAATACGCGTATGAATCTTGGCATTACGCGTAACATGGGCGAGCCATGGGCCAATACGCGTATGGGTTTTGGAACGAGGAATTTGTGAAGGAAATGGGTTCTGTCCGTACGCGTATGGACATGAGTGATACGCGTATGGACAGGGGAATGTCAAAAATGTGATTTTTCAAAATGCGTTTTCGGTTTTGTCCGTAACTTTGGTTCCGATTATCCGATTTTTGCATTCTTGGTGTCGTTGGAAAGGTATCGAACTGTACTTTGTGAATATGAGGTTTTGAGAATCGTTAGCCGATTAAATTTGGTCGGAAAATGTGAATAGTGTCGAATCTCGACTTTTGTCGTTTTTAATAGTGCGTATTTGACTTGTATTGTGTTATATGTTTGTGCTTTGGATGTGTATGCCTTATGTGCTGTTGTGATGACGATTTGTGGCCGAGAGGCAAGAAAATGCTAAGTGTGGTATATTGGTGTTTGTGGCCATTTTGGGCAATTGTGTGCATTACTTTGTGTGCACTTGAAATACATGAATATTGTTGATGCATGAGTATTTGATGTTGGCATGAGTCATTAATGTGTCAAGTATCATGATATGTATTCTTGCATGGGAAGATTCATAGATGAATCAGTTTTATAGTCTTACGCCATGAAATATTGGTAGAAGCGATTAATCCCAATTGATTGTGCGCCCTGAAATACTGGTAGAAAGCAATCGGATTGTGCGCCCTGAAATACTGGTAGAAAGCAATCCATAAACGTCGTTCGCCCTGAAATATTGGTTTATAGCGACGGGGAACATCGTAGGCCCGACGGGGAGTTACTCTATGTAACGAGCGATGATTCCAAGAGTTCCTGGGGGACTAATGAATTACAAGATTTGAAGTCGGTACCGCATGGCATGTGCATAGAGTCGTTGTGTCGGTCTATGTGCATTGCATAAATCATGAGTAATTGTGCTTGGAACGTGTTTGATTGTATTGTGAATGATTGATGTGATGTGGTATACGATAAGTGAGAATTGTACCGTGTGATATTATATGCGACTGTTGAGCATTTGTGGTGAGAATGTGTTGCTTGTGTATTTTTGTGTTAATATATATAATTTTATGCAATTATATTATGGTTGTTTTTCTCACCCTTCTGCTGTTTTATAACGCTCTATGAGGCGTTGCAGATTAGGTTTGCTGGAGGTATTCTTTTTGTGAAGCCTTGCATCTTCATTATTTTGGTCGGTCGGCTCTGATATGTGACTCCGGGTAGTTAGGGTGGCCGCGTGCTATTGTTTTGTATATCTGATGATATATTATATTTTGGTTGTACATATGCTACTTGATGTATGACAAACTGTTTATATGTGTATATGTTAATCAGATTTTAGATTTTCCGTTTTATTTCTAATTTCTGAAAAGTGGGTGTAAGGAACGAAGTTTCCTCTGTATGATTGCTACCCCACAGTTGCATATCATTATGGGCAGGTGTTGCATGTATATGTGTATATTTTGGTTACGTTGATGGGATGTCTCCTTTCTATGCCGTGTTTTCAAATGTACTCTGATCAATTTTTTGAATTTTTCTTTTAACTGCTTTAAATGCATGCTAATTGGGGGTATTAGATTGGGGGCGTCACACCCGTCCGTATTGATTTTAGACACTCGTCTGTGTTCTTTCGACACTCGTCTGTGTTTGATCTCTTTTGCTTCAATATCCGTCCGAATTGATTTTAGACACTCGTCTTTGTTCTTTCGACACTTGTCCGTGTTCGATCTCTTTTGCTTCAATATCCGTCCGTATTAATTTTAGACACTCGTCTGTGTTCTTTCGACACTCGTCCGTGTCCGATCTCTTTTGCTTCAATACTCGTCCGTATTGATTTTAGAAACTCATCTAAGTTCGTTCGACACTCGTCCATCTTCGATCTTTGTAGCTTCAATACACGTCCGTATTGATTATAGACACTCGTCTGTGTTCTTTCGACATTCGTCTGTGTTCGATCTCTTTTGCTTCTATACCCGTCTGTATTGATTTTAGACACTCGTCTGTGTTCTTTCGACACTCGTCCGTGTTAGATCTCTCTTGCTTCAATACTCATCCGTATTGATTTTAGACACTCGTCTGTGTTCTTTCGACACTCGTCCGTGTTCGATCTCTTTTTCTTCAATACCCATCCGTATTAATTTTAGACACTCGTCTATGTTGTTTTGACACTCGTCAGTGTTTGATCTCTTTTGCTTCAATATCCATCCGTATTGATTTTAGACACTCGTCTGTATTCTTTCGACACTCGTCGGTGTTCGATATCTTTTACTTTAATACTAGTCCGTATTGATTTTAGACACTCGTCTGTGTTCTTTCAACACTCGTCCGTGTTCTATCTCTTTTGCTTCAATACCTGTCCGTATTGATTTTAGACACTCGTCTGTGTTCTTTCAACACTCGACCATGTTCGATCTCTTTTGCTTCAATTCCCGTCCGTATTGATGTTAGACACTCGTCTGTGTTCTTTCGACACTCATCCGTGTTCGATCTCTTTTTCTTCAATACTCGTCCGTATTTATTTTAAACACTCGTCTTTGTTCTTTCGACACTCGTCCGTGTTCGATCTCTTTTGCTACAATATCCGTCCGTATTGATTTTAGACACTCGTCTGTGTTCTTTCGAAACTCGTCCGTGTTCGATCTCTTTTGCTACAATATCTGTCCGTATTGATTTTATACACTCGTCTTTGTTCTTTTGACACTCGTCTGTGTTCGATCTCTTTTGCTTCAATACCTGTCCTTATTGATTTTAGACACTCGTCTGTATTCTTTCGACACTCGTCCGTGTTCGATCTCTTTTGCTTCAATACACGTCCGTATTGATTTTAGACACTCGTCTGTGTTCTTTCGACACTCGTCCGTGTTCGATCTATTTTGCTTCAATACTAGTCTGTATTAATTTTAGACACTCGTCTGTGTTCTTTCAGCACTCATCCGTGTTCGATCTCTTTTGCTTCAATTCCCATCCGTATTGATTTTAGACACTCGCCTGTGTTCTTTCGACACTCATCCGTGTTCGATCTCTTTTGCTTTAATACTCGTCCGTTTTGATTTTAGACACTCGTCTGTATTCTTTTGACACTTGTCCGTGTTCGATCTCTTTTGCTTCAATACTCGTCCGTCTTGATTTTAGACACTCGTCTGTGTTCTTTCGACACTCGTCCGTGTTCGACCTCTTTTGCTTCAATTCCCGTCCGGATTGATATTAGACACTCGTCTGTATTCTTTTGACACTCGTCCGTGTTCGATCTCTTTTGCTTCAATACCCGTCCGTATTGATTTTAGACACTCGTCTGTGTTCTTTCGACACTCGTCTGTGTTCGATCTCTTTTGCTTCAATATCCGTCCGAATTGATTTTAGACACTCGTCTTTGTTCTTTCGACACTTGTCCGTGTTCGATCTCTTTTGCTTCAATATCCGTCCGTATTAATTTTAGACACTCGTCTGTGTTCTTTCGACACTCGTCCGTGTTCGATCTCTTTTGCTTCAATACCCGTCCGTATTGATTTTAGACACTCGTCTGTGTTCTTTCGACACTCGTCCGTGTTCGATCTCTTTTGCTTCAATATCCGTCCGAATTGATTTTAGACACTCGTATTTGTTCTTTCGACACTCATTCGTGTTCGATCTCTTTTTCTTCAATACTCGTCTGTAATTATTTTAGACACTCGTCTTTGTTCTTTCGACACTCGTCCGTGTTCGATCTCTTTTGCTACAATATCCGTCCGTATTGATTTTAGACACTCGTCTGTGTTCATTTGAAACTCGTCCGTGTTCGATCTCTTTTGCTACAATATCCGTCCGTATTGATTTTATACACTCGTCTTTGTTCTTTTGACACTCGTCTGTGTTCGATCTCTTTTGCTTCAATACCTGTCCTTATTGATTTTAGACACTCGTCTGTATTCTTTTGACACTCGTCCGTGTTCGATCTCTTTTGCTTCAATACACGTCCGTATTGATTTTAGACACTCGTCTGTGTTCTTTCGACACTCGTTCGTGTTCGATCTATTTTGCTTCAATACTAGTCTGTATTAATTTTAGACACTCGTCTGTGTTCTTTCAGCACTCATCCGTGTTCGATCTCTTTTGCTTCAATTCCCATCCGTATTGATTTTAGACACTCGCCTGTGTTCTTTCGACACTCATCCGTGTTCGATCTCTTTTGCTTCAATACTCGTCCGTTTTGATTTTAGACACTCGTCTTTGTTCTTTCGACACTCGTCCGTGTTCGATCTCTTTTGCTTCAATACCCGTCCGTATTGATTTTAGACACTCGTCTGTGTTCTTTCGACACTCGTCCGTGTTCGACCTCTTTTGCTTCAATTCCCGTCCGCATTGATTTTAGACACTCGTCTGTATTCTTTTGACACTCGTCCGTGTTCGATCTCTTTTGCTTCAATACCCGTCCGTATTGATTTTAGACACTCGTCTGTGTTCTTTCGACACTCGTTTGTGTTCGATCTCTTTTGCTTCAATACCCGTCCGTATTGATTTTAGACACTCGTCTGTGTTCTTTCGACACTCGTCTGTGTTTGATCTCTTTTGCTTCAATATCCGTCCGAATTGATTTTAGACACTCGTCTTTGTTCTTTCGACACTTGTCCGTGTTCGATCTCTTTTGCTTCAATATCCGTCCGTATTAATTTTAGACACTCGTCTGTGTTCTTTCGACACTCGTCCGTGTCCGATCTCTTTTGCTTCAATACTCGTCCGTATTGATTTTAGAAACTCGTCTAAGTTCGTTCGACACTCGTCCATCTTCGATCTTTGTAGCTTCAATACACGTCCGTATTGATTATAGACACTCGTCTGTGTTCTTTCGACATTCGCCTGTGTTCGATCTCTTTTGCTTCTATACCCGTCTGTATTGATTTTAGACACTCGTCTGTGTTCTTTCGACACTCGTCCGTGTTAGATCTCTCTTGCTTCAATACTCATCCGTATTGATTTTAGACACTCGTCTGTGTTCTTTCGACACTCGTCCGTGTTCGATCTCTTTTTCTTCAATACCCATCCGTATTAATTTTAGACACTCGTCTATGTTATTTTGACACTCGTCAGTGTTTGATCTCTTTTGCTTCAATATCCATCCGTATTGATTTTAGACACTCGTCTGTATTCTTTCGACACTCGTCGGTGTTCGATATCTTTTGCTTTAATACTAGTCCGTATTGATTTTAGACACTCGTCTGTGTTCTTTCAACACTCGTCCGTGTTCTATCTCTTTTGCTTCAATACCTGTCCGTATTGATTTTAGACACTCGTCTGTGTTCTTTCAACACTCGACCATGTTCGATCTCTTTTGCTTCAATTCCCGTCCGTATTGATGTTAGACACTCGTCTGTGTTCTTTCGACACTCATCCGTGTTCGATCTCTTTTTCTTCAATACTCGTCCGTATTTATTTTAAACACTCGTCTTTGTTCTTTCGACACTCGTCCGTGTTCGATCTCTTTTGCTACAATATCCGTCCGTATTGATTTTAGACACTCGTCTGTGTTCTTTCGAAACTCGTCCGTGTTCGATCTCTTTTGCTACAATATCCGTCCGTATTGATTTTATACACTCGTCTTTGTTCTTTTCACACTCGTCTGTGTTCGATCTCTTTTGCTTCAATACCTGTCCTTATTGATTTTAGACACTCGTCTGTATTCTTTCGACACTCGTCCGTGTTCGATCTCTTTTGCTTCAATACACGTCCGTATTGATTTTAGACACTCGTCTGTGTTCTTTCGACACTCGTCCGTGTTCGATCTATTTTGCTTCAATACTAGTCTGTATTAATTTTAGACACTCGTCTGTGTTCTTTCAGCACTCATCCGTGTTCGATCTCTTTTGCTTCAATTCCCATCCGTATTGATTTTAGACACTCGCCTGTGTTCTTTCGACACTCATCCGTGTTCGATCTCTTTTGCTTTAATACTCGTCCGTTTTGATTTTAGACACTCGTCTGTATTCTTTTGACACTTGTCCGTGTTCGATCTCTTTCGCTTCAATACTCGTCCGTATTGATTTTAGACACTCGTCTGTGTTCTTTCGACACTCGTCCGTGTTCGACCTCTTTTGCTTCAATTCCCGTCCGGATTGATATTAGACACTCGTCTGTATTCTTTTGACACTCGTCCGTGTTCGATCTCTTTTGCTTCAATACCCGTCCGTATTGATTTTAGACACTCGTCTGTGTTCTTTCGACACTCGTCTGTGTTCGATCTCTTTTGCTTCAATATCCATCCGAATTGATTTTCTCGTCTTTGTTCTTTCGACACTTGTCCGTGCTCGATCTCTTTTGCTTCAATATCCGTCCGTATTAATTTTAGACACTCGTCTGTGTTCTTTCGACACTCGTCCGTGTTCGATCTCTTTTGCTTCAATACCCGTCCGTATTTATTTTAGACACTCGTCTGTGTTCTTTCGACACTCGTCCGTGTTCGATCTCTTTTGCTTCAATATCCGTCCGAATTGATTTTAGACACTCGTATTTGTTCTTTCGACACTCATTCGTGTTCGATCTCTTTTGCTACAATATCCGTCCGTATTGATTTTAGACACTCGTCTGTGTTCATTTGAAACTCGTCCGTGTTCGATCTCTTTTGCTACAATATCCGTCCGTATTGATTTTATACACTCGTCTTTGTTCTTTTGACAGTCGTCTGTGTTCGATCTCTTTTGCTTCAATACCTGTCCTTATTGATTTTAGACACTCGTCTGTATTCTTTTGACACTCGTCCGTGTTCGATCTCTTTTGCTTCAATACACGTCCGTATTGATTTTAGACACTCGTCTGTGTTCTTTCGACACTCGTCCGTGTTCGATCTATTTTGCTTCAATACTAGTCTGTATTAATTTTAGACACTCGTCTGTGTTCTTTCAGCACTCATCCGTGTTCGATCTCTTTTGCTTCAATTCCCATCCGTATTGATTTTAGACACTCGCCTGTGTTCTTTCGACACTCATCCGTGTTCGATCTCTTTTGCTTCAATACTCGTCCGTTTTGATTTTAGACACTCGTCTTTATTCTTTCGACACTCGTCCGTGTTCGATCTCTTTTGCTTCAATACCCGTCCGTATTGATTTTAGACACTCGTCTGTGTTCTTTCGACACTCGTCCGTGTTCGACCTCTTTTGCTTCAATTCCCGTCCGCATTGATTTTAGACACTCGTCTGTATTCTTTTGACACTCGTCCGTGTTCGATCTCTTTTGCTTCAATACCCGTCCGTATTGATTTTAGACACTCGTCTGTGTTCTTTCGACACTCGTCTGTGTTCGATCTCTTTTGCTTCAATATCCGTCCGAATTGATTTTAGACACTCGTCTTTGTTCTTTCGACACTTGTCCGTGTTCGATCTCTTTTTCTTCAATATCCGTCCGTATTAATTTTAGACACTCGTCTGTGTTCTTTCGACACTCGTCCATGTCCGATCTCTTTTGCTTCAATACTCGTCCGTATTGATTTTAGAAACTCGTCTAAGTTCGTTCGACACTCGTCCATCTTCGATCTTTGTAGCTTCAATACACGTCCGTATTGATTATAGACACTCGTCTGTGTTCTTTCGACATTCGTCTGTGTTCGATCTCTTTTGCTTCTATACCCGTCTGTATTGATTTTAGACACTCGTCTGTGTTCTTTCGACACTCGTCCGTGTTCGATCTCTCTTGCTTCAATACTCATCCGTATTGATTTTAGACACTCGTTTGTGTTCTTTCGACACTCGTCCGTGTTCGATCTCTTTTTCTTCAATACCCATCCGTATTAATTTTAGACACTCGTCTATGTTCTTTTGACACTCGTCAGTGTTTGATCTCTTTTGCTTCAATATCCATCCGTATTGATTTTAGACACTCGTCTGTATTCTTTCGACACTCGTCGGTGTTCGATACCTTTTGCTTTAATACTAGTCCGTATTGATTTTAGACACTCGTCTGTGTTCTTTCAACACTCGTCCGTGTTCTATCTCTTTTGCTTCAATACCTGTCCGTATTAATTTTAGACACTCGTCTGTGTTCTTTCAACACTCGACCATGTTCGATCTCTTTTGCTTCAATTCCCGTCCGTATTGATATTAGACACTCGTCTGTGTTTTTTCGACACTCATCTGTGTTCGTTCTCTTTTTCTTCAATACTCGTCCGTATTTATTTTAGACACGCGTCTTTGTTCTTTCGACACTCGTCCGTGTTCGATCTCTTTTGCTACAATATCCGTCCGTATTGATTTTGGACACTCGTCTGTGTTCTTTCGAAACTCGTCCGTGTTCGATCTCTTTTGCTACAATATCCGTCCGTATTGATTTTATACACTCGTCTTTGTTCTTTTGACACTCGTCTGTGTTCGATCTCTTTTGCTTCAATACCTGTCCTTATTGATTTTAGACACTCGTCTGTATTCTTTCGACACTCGTCCGTGTTCGATCTCTTTTGCTTCAATACACGTCCGTATTGATTTTAGACACTCGTCTGTGTTCTTTCGACACTCGTCCGTGTTCGATCTATTTTGCTTCAATACTAGTCTGTATTAATTAGACACTCGTCTTTGTTCTTTCGACACTCGTCCGTGTTCGATCTCTTTTGCTTCAATATCCGTCCGTATTAATTTTAGACACTCGTCTGTGTTCTTTCGACACTCGTCCGTGTCCGATCTCTTTTGCTTCAATACTCGTCCGTATTGATTTTAGAAACTCGTCTAAGTTCGTTCGACACTCGTCCATCTTCGATATTTGTAGCTTCAATACACGTCCGTATTGATTATAGACACTCGTCTGTGTTCTTTCGACATTCGTCTGTGTTCGATCTCTTTTGCTTCTATACCCGTCTGTATTGATTTTAGACACTCGTCTGTGTTCTTTCGACACTCGTCCGTGTTCGATCTCTCTTGCTTCAATACTCATCCGTATTGATTTTAGACACTCGTCTGTGTTCTTTCGACACTCGTTCGTGTTCGATCTCTTTTTCTTCAATACCCATCCGTATTAATTTTAGACACTCGTCTATGTTCTTTTGACACTCGTCAGTGTTTGATCTCTTTTGCTTCAATATCCATCCGTATTGATTTTAGACACTCGTCTGTATTCTTTCGACACTCGTCGGTGTTCGATATCTTTTGCTTTAATACTAGTCCGTATTGATTTTAGACACTCGTCTGTGTTCTTTCAACACTCGTCCGTGTTCTATCTCTTTTGCTTCAATACCTGTACGTATTGATTTTAGACACTCGTCTGTGTTCTTTCAACACTCGACCATGTTCGATCTCTTTTGCTTCAATTCCCGTCCGTATTGATGTTAGACACTCGTCTGTGTTTTTTCGACACTCATCCGTGTTCGATCTCTTTTTCTTCAATACTCGTCCGTATTTATTTTAGACACTCGTCTTTGTTCTTTCGACACTCGTCCGTGTTCGATCTCTTTTGCTACAATATCCGTCCGTATTGATTTTAGACACTCGTCTGTATTCTTTCGAAACTCGTCCGTGTTCG
This sequence comes from Lathyrus tuberosus, assembly GCA_022829125.1. Classification (NCBI taxonomy): domain Eukaryota; kingdom Viridiplantae; phylum Streptophyta; class Magnoliopsida; order Fabales; family Fabaceae; genus Lathyrus; species Lathyrus tuberosus. The sequence continues at coordinate 14,765,036 of JALAZF010000038.1, forward strand.
ATCTCTTTTGCTACAATATCCGTCCGTATTGATTTTATACACTCGTCTTTGTTCTTTTGACACTCGTCTGTGTTCGATCTCTTTTGCTTCAATACCTGTCCTTATTGATTTTAGACACTCGTCTGTATTCTTTCGACACTCGTCCGTGTTCGATCTCTTTTGCTTCAATACACGTCCGTATTGATTTTAGACACTCGTCTGTGTTCTTTCGACACTCGTCCGTGTTCGATCTATTTTGCTTCAATACTAGTCTGTATTAATTAGACACTCGTCTTTGTTCTTTCGACACTCGTCCGTGTTCGATCTCTTTTGCTTCAATATCCGTCCGTATTAATTTTAGACACTCGTCTGTGTTCTTTCGACACTCGTCCGTGTCCGATCTCTTTTGCTTCAATACTCGTCCGTATTGATTTTAGAAACTCGTCTAAGTTCGTTCGACACTCGTCCATCTTCGATCTTTGTAGCTTCAATACACGTCCGTATTGATTTTAGACACTCGTCTGTGTTCTTTCGACACTCGTCCGTGTTCGACCTCTTTTGCTTCAATTCCCGTCCGGATTGATATTAGACACTCGTCTGTGTTCTTTCGACACTCGTCCGTGTTCGACCTCTTTTGCTTCAATTCCCGTCCGCATTGATTTTAGACACTCGTCTGTATTCTTTTGACACTCGTCCGTGTTCGATCTCTTTTGCTTCAATACCCGTCCGTATTGATTTTAGACACTCGTCTGTGTTCTTTCGACACTCGTTTGTGTTCGATCTCTTTTGCTTCAATACCCGTCCGTATTGATTTTAGACACTCGTCTGTGTTCTTTCGACACTCGTCTGTGTTTGATCTCTTTTGCTTCAATATCCGTCCGAATTGATTTTAGACACTCGTCTTTGTTCTTTCGACACTTGTCCGTGTTCGATCTCTTTTGCTTCAATATCCGTCCGTATTAATTTTAGACACTCGTCTGTGTTCTTTCGACACTCGTCCGTGTCCGATCTCTTTTGCTTCAATACTCGTCCGTATTGATTTTAGAAACTCGTCTAAGTTCGTTCGACACTCGTCCATCTTCGATCTTTGTAGCTTCAATACACGTCCGTATTGATTATAGACACTCGTCTGTGTTCTTTCGACATTCGCCTGTGTTCGATCTCTTTTGCTTCTATACCCGTCTGTATTGATTTTAGACACTCGTCTGTGTTCTTTCGACACTCGTCCGTGTTAGATCTCTCTTGCTTCAATACTCATCCGTATTGATTTTAGACACTCGTCTGTGTTCTTTCGACACTCGTCCGTGTTCGATCTCTTTTTCTTCAATACCCATCCGTATTAATTTTAGACACTCGTCTATGTTATTTTGACACTCGTCAGTGTTTGATCTCTTTTGCTTCAATATCCATCCGTATTGATTTTAGACACTCGTCTGTATTCTTTCGACACTCGTCGGTGTTCGATATCTTTTGCTTTAATACTAGTCCGTATTGATTTTAGACACTCGTCTGTGTTCTTTCAACACTCGTCCGTGTTCTATCTCTTTTGCTTCAATACCTGTCCGTATTGATTTTAGACACTCGTCTGTGTTCTTTCAACACTCGACCATGTTCGATCTCTTTTGCTTCAATTCCCGTCCGTATTGATGTTAGACACTCGTCTGTGTTCTTTCGACACTCATCCGTGTTCGATCTCTTTTTCTTCAATACTCGTCCGTATTTATTTTAAACACTCGTCTTTGTTCTTTCGACACTCGTCCGTGTTCGATCTCTTTTGCTACAATATCCGTCCGTATTGATTTTAGACACTCGTCTGTGTTCTTTCGAAACTCGTCCGTGTTCGATCTCTTTTGCTACAATATCCGTCCGTATTGATTTTATACACTCGTCTTTGTTCTTTTCACACTCGTCTGTGTTCGATCTCTTTTGCTTCAATACCTGTCCTTATTGATTTTAGACACTCGTCTGTATTCTTTCGACACTCGTCCGTGTTCGATCTCTTTTGCTTCAATACACGTCCGTATTGATTTTAGACACTCGTCTGTGTTCTTTCGACACTCGTCCGTGTTCGATCTATTTTGCTTCAATACTAGTCTGTATTAATTTTAGACACTCGTCTGTGTTCTTTCAGCACTCATCCGTGTTCGATCTCTTTTGCTTCAATTCCCATCCGTATTGATTTTAGACACTCGCCTGTGTTCTTTCGACACTCATCCGTGTTCGATCTCTTTTGCTTTAATACTCGTCCGTTTTGATTTTAGACACTCGTCTGTATTCTTTTGACACTTGTCCGTGTTCGATCTCTTTCGCTTCAATACTCGTCCGTATTGATTTTAGACACTCGTCTGTGTTCTTTCGACACTCGTCCGTGTTCGACCTCTTTTGCTTCAATTCCCGTCCGGATTGATATTAGACACTCGTCTGTATTCTTTTGACACTCGTCCGTGTTCGATCTCTTTTGCTTCAATACCCGTCCGTATTGATTTTAGACACTCGTCTGTGTTCTTTCGACACTCGTCTGTGTTCGATCTCTTTTGCTTCAATATCCATCCGAATTGATTTTCTCGTCTTTGTTCTTTCGACACTTGTCCGTGCTCGATCTCTTTTGCTTCAATATCCGTCCGTATTAATTTTAGACACTCGTCTGTGTTCTTTCGACACTCGTCCGTGTTCGATCTCTTTTGCTTCAATACCCGTCCGTATTTATTTTAGACACTCGTCTGTGTTCTTTCGACACTCGTCCGTGTTCGATCTCTTTTGCTTCAATATCCGTCCGAATTGATTTTAGACACTCGTATTTGTTCTTTCGACACTCATTCGTGTTCGATCTCTTTTGCTACAATATCCGTCCGTATTGATTTTAGACACTCGTCTGTGTTCATTTGAAACTCGTCCGTGTTCGATCTCTTTTGCTACAATATCCGTCCGTATTGATTTTATACACTCGTCTTTGTTCTTTTGACAGTCGTCTGTGTTCGATCTCTTTTGCTTCAATACCTGTCCTTATTGATTTTAGACACTCGTCTGTATTCTTTTGACACTCGTCCGTGTTCGATCTCTTTTGCTTCAATACACGTCCGTATTGATTTTAGACACTCGTCTGTGTTCTTTCGACACTCGTCCGTGTTCGATCTATTTTGCTTCAATACTAGTCTGTATTAATTTTAGACACTCGTCTGTGTTCTTTCAGCACTCATCCGTGTTCGATCTCTTTTGCTTCAATTCCCATCCGTATTGATTTTAGACACTCGCCTGTGTTCTTTCGACACTCATCCGTGTTCGATCTCTTTTGCTTCAATACTCGTCCGTTTTGATTTTAGACACTCGTCTTTATTCTTTCGACACTCGTCCGTGTTCGATCTCTTTTGCTTCAATACCCGTCCGTATTGATTTTAGACACTCGTCTGTGTTCTTTCGACACTCGTCCGTGTTCGACCTCTTTTGCTTCAATTCCCGTCCGCATTGATTTTAGACACTCGTCTGTATTCTTTTGACACTCGTCCGTGTTCGATCTCTTTTGCTTCAATACCCGTCCGTATTGATTTTAGACACTCGTCTGTGTTCTTTCGACACTCGTCTGTGTTCGATCTCTTTTGCTTCAATATCCGTCCGAATTGATTTTAGACACTCGTCTTTGTTCTTTCGACACTTGTCCGTGTTCGATCTCTTTTTCTTCAATATCCGTCCGTATTAATTTTAGACACTCGTCTGTGTTCTTTCGACACTCGTCCATGTCCGATCTCTTTTGCTTCAATACTCGTCCGTATTGATTTTAGAAACTCGTCTAAGTTCGTTCGACACTCGTCCATCTTCGATCTTTGTAGCTTCAATACACGTCCGTATTGATTATAGACACTCGTCTGTGTTCTTTCGACATTCGTCTGTGTTCGATCTCTTTTGCTTCTATACCCGTCTGTATTGATTTTAGACACTCGTCTGTGTTCTTTCGACACTCGTCCGTGTTCGATCTCTCTTGCTTCAATACTCATCCGTATTGATTTTAGACACTCGTTTGTGTTCTTTCGACACTCGTCCGTGTTCGATCTCTTTTTCTTCAATACCCATCCGTATTAATTTTAGACACTCGTCTATGTTCTTTTGACACTCGTCAGTGTTTGATCTCTTTTGCTTCAATATCCATCCGTATTGATTTTAGACACTCGTCTGTATTCTTTCGACACTCGTCGGTGTTCGATACCTTTTGCTTTAATACTAGTCCGTATTGATTTTAGACACTCGTCTGTGTTCTTTCAACACTCGTCCGTGTTCTATCTCTTTTGCTTCAATACCTGTCCGTATTAATTTTAGACACTCGTCTGTGTTCTTTCAACACTCGACCATGTTCGATCTCTTTTGCTTCAATTCCCGTCCGTATTGATATTAGACACTCGTCTGTGTTTTTTCGACACTCATCTGTGTTCGTTCTCTTTTTCTTCAATACTCGTCCGTATTTATTTTAGACACGCGTCTTTGTTCTTTCGACACTCGTCCGTGTTCGATCTCTTTTGCTACAATATCCGTCCGTATTGATTTTGGACACTCGTCTGTGTTCTTTCGAAACTCGTCCGTGTTCGATCTCTTTTGCTACAATATCCGTCCGTATTGATTTTATACACTCGTCTTTGTTCTTTTGACACTCGTCTGTGTTCGATCTCTTTTGCTTCAATACCTGTCCTTATTGATTTTAGACACTCGTCTGTATTCTTTCGACACTCGTCCGTGTTCGATCTCTTTTGCTTCAATACACGTCCGTATTGATTTTAGACACTCGTCTGTGTTCTTTCGACACTCGTCCGTGTTCGATCTATTTTGCTTCAATACTAGTCTGTATTAATTAGACACTCGTCTTTGTTCTTTCGACACTCGTCCGTGTTCGATCTCTTTTGCTTCAATATCCGTCCGTATTAATTTTAGACACTCGTCTGTGTTCTTTCGACACTCGTCCGTGTCCGATCTCTTTTGCTTCAATACTCGTCCGTATTGATTTTAGAAACTCGTCTAAGTTCGTTCGACACTCGTCCATCTTCGATATTTGTAGCTTCAATACACGTCCGTATTGATTATAGACACTCGTCTGTGTTCTTTCGACATTCGTCTGTGTTCGATCTCTTTTGCTTCTATACCCGTCTGTATTGATTTTAGACACTCGTCTGTGTTCTTTCGACACTCGTCCGTGTTCGATCTCTCTTGCTTCAATACTCATCCGTATTGATTTTAGACACTCGTCTGTGTTCTTTCGACACTCGTTCGTGTTCGATCTCTTTTTCTTCAATACCCATCCGTATTAATTTTAGACACTCGTCTATGTTCTTTTGACACTCGTCAGTGTTTGATCTCTTTTGCTTCAATATCCATCCGTATTGATTTTAGACACTCGTCTGTATTCTTTCGACACTCGTCGGTGTTCGATATCTTTTGCTTTAATACTAGTCCGTATTGATTTTAGACACTCGTCTGTGTTCTTTCAACACTCGTCCGTGTTCTATCTCTTTTGCTTCAATACCTGTACGTATTGATTTTAGACACTCGTCTGTGTTCTTTCAACACTCGACCATGTTCGATCTCTTTTGCTTCAATTCCCGTCCGTATTGATGTTAGACACTCGTCTGTGTTTTTTCGACACTCATCCGTGTTCGATCTCTTTTTCTTCAATACTCGTCCGTATTTATTTTAGACACTCGTCTTTGTTCTTTCGACACTCGTCCGTGTTCGATCTCTTTTGCTACAATATCCGTCCGTATTGATTTTAGACACTCGTCTGTATTCTTTCGAAACTCGTCCGTGTTCGATCTCTTTTGCTACAATATCCGTCCGTATTGATTTTATACACTCGTCTTTGTTCTTTTGACACTCGTCTGTGTTCGATCTCTTTTGCTTCAATACCTGTCCTTATTGATTTTAGACACTCGTCTGTATTCTTTCGACACTCGTCCGTGTTCGATCTCTTTTGCTTCAATACACGTCCGTATTGATTTTAGACACTCGTCTGTGTTCTTTCGACACTCGTCCGTGTTCGATCTATTTTGCTTCAATACTAGTCTGTATTAATTAGACACTCGTCTTTGTTCTTTCGACACTCGTCCGTGTTCGATCTCTTTTGCTTCAATATCCGTCCGTATTAATTTTAGACACTCGTCTGTGTTCTTTCGACACTCGTCCGTGTCCGATCTCTTTTGCTTCAATACTCGTCCGTATTGATTTTAGAAACTCGTCTAAGTTCGTTCGACACTCGTCCATCTTCGATCTTTGTAGCTTCAATACACGTCCGTATTGATTTTAGACACTCGTCTGTGTTCTTTCGACACTCGTCCGTGTTCGACCTCTTTTGCTTCAATTCCCGTCCGGATTGATATTAGACACTCGTCTGTATTCTTTTGACACTCGTCCGTGTTCGATCTCTTTTGCTTCAATACCCGTCCGTATTGATTTTAGACACTCGTCTGTGTTCTTTCGACACTCGTCTGTGTTCGATCTCTTTTGCTTCAATATCCATCCGAATTGATTTTCTCGTCTTTGTTCTTTCGACACTTGTCCGTGCTCGATCTCTTTTGCTTCAATATCCGTCCGTATTAATTTTAGACACTCGTCTGTGTTCTTTCGACACTCGTCCGTGTTCGATCTCTTTTGCTTCAATACCCGTCCGTATTTATTTTAGACACTCGTCTGTGTTCTTTCGACACTCGTCCGTGTTCGATCTCTTTTGCTTCAATATCCGTCCGAATTGATTTTAGACACTCGTATTTGTTCTTTCGACACTCATTCGTGTTCGATCTCTTTTGCTACAATATCCGTCCGTATTGATTTTAGACACTCGTCTGTGTTCATTTGAAACTCGTCCGTGTTCGATCTCTTTTGCTACAATATCCGTCCGTATTGATTTTATACACTCGTCTTTGTTCTTTTGACAGTCGTCTGTGTTCGATCTCTTTTGCTTCAATACCTGTCCTTATTGATTTTAGACACTCGTCTGTATTCTTTTGACACTCGTCCGTGTTCGATCTCTTTTGCTTCAATACACGTCCGTATTGATTTTAGACACTCGTCTGTGTTCTTTCGACACTCGTCCGTGTTCGATCTATTTTGCTTCAATACTAGTCTGTATTAATTTTAGACACTCGTCTGTGTTCTTTCAGCACTCATCCGTGTTCGATCTCTTTTGCTTCAATTCCCATCCGTATTGATTTTAGACACTCGCCTGTGTTCTTTCGACACTCATCCGTGTTCGATCTCTTTTGCTTCAATACTCGTCCGTTTTGATTTTAGACACTCGTCTTTATTCTTTCGACACTCGTCCGTGTTCGATCTCTTTTGCTTCAATACCCGTCCGTATTGATTTTAGACACTCGTCTGTGTTCTTTCGACACTCGTCCGTGTTCGACCTCTTTTGCTTCAATTCCCGTCCGCATTGATTTTAGACACTCGTCTGTATTCTTTTGACACTCGTCCGTGTTCGATCTCTTTTGCTTCGATACCCGTCCGTATTGATTTTAGACACTCGTCTGTGTTCTTTCGACACTCGTCTGTGTTCGATCTCTTTTGCTTCAATATCCGTCCGAATTGATTTTAGACACTCGTCTTTGTTCTTTCGACACTTGTCCGTGTTCGATCTCTTTTTCTTCAATATCCGTCCGTATTAATTTTAGACACTCGTCTGTGTTCTTTCGACACTCGTCCATGTCCGATCTCTTTTGCTTCAATACTCGTCCGTATTGATTTTAGAAACTCGTCTAAGTTCGTTCGACACTCGTCCATCTTCGATCTTTGTAGCTTCAATACACGTCCGTATTGATTTTAGACACTCGTCTGTGTTCTTTCGACACTCGTCCGTGTTCGACCTCTTTTGCTTCAATTCCCGTCCGGATTGATATTAGACACTCGTCTGTATTCTTTTGACACTCGTCCGTGTTCGATCTCTTTTGCTTCAACACCCGTCCGTATTGATTTTAGACACTCGTCTGTGTTCTTTCGACACTCGTCTGTGTTCGATCTCTTTTGCTTCAATATCCATCCGAATTGATTTTCTCGTCTTTGTTCTTTCGACACTTGTCCGTGCTCGATCTCTTTTGCTTCAATATCCGTCCGTATTAATTTTAGACACTCGTCTGTGTTCTTTCGACACTCGTCCGTGTTCGATCTCTTTTGCTTCAATACCCGTCCGTATTTATTTTAGACACTCGTCTGTGTTCTTTCGACACTCGTCCGTGTTCGATCTCTTTTGCTTCAATATCCGTCCGAATTGATTTTAGACACTCGTATTTGTTCTTTCGACACTCATTCGTGTTCGATCTCTTTTGCTACAATATCCGTCCGTATTGATTTTAGACACTCGTCTGTGTTCATTTGAAACTCGTCCGTGTTCGATCTCTTTTGCTACAATATCCGTCCGTATTGATTTTATACACTCGTCTTTGTTCTTTTGACAGTCGTCTGTGTTCGATCTCTTTTGCTTCAATACCTGTCCTTATTGATTTTAGACACTCGTCTGTATTCTTTTGACACTCGTCCGTGTTCGATCTCTTTTGCTTCAATACACGTCCGTATTGATTTTAGACACTCGTCTGTGTTCTTTCGACACTCGTCCGTGTTCGATCTATTTTGCTTCAATACTAGTCTGTATTAATTTTAGACACTCGTCTGTGTTCTTTCAGCACTCATCCGTGTTCGATCTCTTTTGCTTCAATTCCCATCCGTATTGATTTTAGACACTCGCCTGTGTTCTTTCGACACTCATCCGTGTTCGATCTCTTTTGCTTCAATACTCGTCCGTTTTGATTTTAGACACTCGTCTTTATTCTTTCGACACTCGTCCGTGTTCGATCTCTTTTGCTTCAATACCCGTCCGTATTGATTTTAGACACTCGTCTGTGTTCTTTCGACACTCGTCCGTGTTCGACCTCTTTTGCTTCAATTCCCGTCCGCATTGATTTTAGACACTCGTCTGTATTCTTTTGACACTCGTCCGTGTTCGATCTCTTTTGCTTCGATACCCGTCCGTATTGATTTTAGACACTCGTCTGTGTTCTTTCGACACTCGTCTGTGTTCGATCTCTTTTGCTTCAATATCCGTCCGAATTGATTTTAGACACTCGTCTTTGTTCTTTCGACACTTGTCCGTGTTCGATCTCTTTTTCTTCAATATCCGTCCGTATTAATTTTAGACACTCGTCTGTGTTCTTTCGACACTCGTCCATGTCCGATCTCTTTTGCTTCAATACTCGTCCGTATTGATTTTAGAAACTCGTCTAAGTTCGTTCGACACTCGTCCATCTTCGATCTTTGTAGCTTCAATACACGTCCGTATTGATTATAGACACTCGTCTGTGTTCTTTCGACATTCGTCTGTGTTCGATCTCTTTTGCTTCTATACCCGTCTGTATTGATTTTAGACACTCGTCTGTGTTCTTTCGACACTCGTCCGTGTTCGATCTCTCTTGCTTCAATACTCATCCGTATTGATTTTAGACACTCGTTTGTGTTCTTTCGACACTCGTCCGTGTTCGATCTCTTTTTCTTCAATACCCATCCGTATTAATTTTAGACACTCGTCTATGTTCTTTTGACACTCGTCAGTGTTTGATCTCTTTTGCTTCAATATCCATCCGTATTGATTTTAGACACTCGTCTGTATTCTTTCGACACTCGTCGGTGTTCGATACCTTTTGCTTTAATACTAGTCCGTATTGATTTTAGACACTCGTCTGTGTTCTTTCAACACTCGTCCGTGTTCTATCTCTTTTGCTTCAATACCTGTCCGTATTAATTTTAGACACTCGTCTGTGTTCTTTCAACACTCGACCATGTTCGATCTCTTTTGCTTCAATTCCCGTCCGTATTGATGTTAGACACTCGTCTGTGTTTTTTCGACACTCATCCGTGTTCGATCTCTTTTTCTTCAATACTCGTCCGTATTTATTTTAGACACTCGTCTTTGTTCTTTCGACACTCGTCCGTGTTCGATCTCTTTTGCTACAATATCCGTCCGTATTGATTTTGGACACTCGTCTGTGTTCTTTCGAAACTCGTCCGTGTTCGATCTCTTTTGCTACAATATCCGTCCGTATTGATTTTATACACTCGTCTTTGTTCTTTTGACACTCGTCTGTGTTCGATCTCTTTTGCTTCAATACCTGTCCTTATTGATTTTAGACACTCGTCTGTATTCTTTCGACACTCGTCCGTGTTCGATCTCTTTTGCTTCAATACACGTCCGTATTGATTTTAGACACTCGTCTGTGTTCTTTCGACACTCGTCCGTGTTCGATCTATTTTGCTTCAATACTAGTCTGTATTAATTAGACACTCGTCTTTGTTCTTTCGACACTCGTCCGTGTTCGATCTCTTTTGCTTCAATATCCGTCCGTATTAATTTTAGACACTCGTCTGTGTTCTTTCGACACTCGTCCGTGTCCGATCTCTTTTGCTTCAATACTCGTCCGTATTGATTTTAGAAACTCGTCTAAGTTCGTTCGACACTCGTCCATCTTCGATCTTTGTAGCTTCAATACACGTCCGTATTGATTTTAGACACTCGTCTGTGTTCTTTCGACACTCGTCCGTGTTCGACCTCTTTTGCTTCAATTCCCGTCCGGATTGATATTAGACACTCGTCTGTATTCTTTTGACACTCGTCCGTGTTCGATCTCTTTTGCTTCAATACCCGTCCGTATTGATTTTAGACACTCGTCTGTGTTCTTTCGACACTCGTCTGTGTTCGATCTCTTTTGCTTCAATATCCATCCGAATTGATTTTCTCGTCTTTGTTCTTTCGACACTTGTCCGTGCTCGATCTCTTTTGCTTCAATATCCGTCCGTATTAATTTTAGACACTCGTCTGTGTTCTTTCGACACTCGTCCGTGTTCGATCTCTTTTGCTTCAATACCCGTCCGTATTTATTTTAGACACTCGTCTGTGTTCTTTCGACACTCGTCCGTGTTCGATCTCTTTTGCTTCAATATCCGTCCGAATTGATTTTAGACACTCGTATTTGTTCTTTCGACACTCATTCGTGTTCGATCTCTTTTGCTACAATATCCGTCCGTATTGATTTTAGACACTCGTCTGTGTTCATTTGAAACTCGTCCGTGTTCGATCTCTTTTGCTACAATATCCGTCCGTATTGATTTTATACACTCGTCTTTGTTCTTTTGACAGTCGTCTGTGTTCGATCTCTTTTGCTTCAATACCTGTCCTTATTGATTTTAGACACTCGTCTGTATTCTTTTGACACTCGTCCGTGTTCGATCTCTTTTGCTTCAATACACGTCCGTATTGATTTTAGACACTCGTCTGTGTTCTTTCGACACTCGTCCGTGTTCGATCTATTTTGCTTCAATACTAGTCTGTATTAATTTTAGACACTCGTCTGTGTTCTTTCAGCACTCATCCGTGTTCGATCTCTTTTGCTTCAATTCCCATCCGTATTGATTTTAGACACTCGCCTGTGTTCTTTCGACACTCATCCGTGTTCGATCTCTTTTGCTTCAATACTCGTCCGTTTTGATTTTAGACACTCGTCTTTATTCTTTCGACACTCGTCCGTGTTCGATCTCTTTTGCTTCAATACCCGTCCGTATTGATTTTAGACACTCGTCTGTGTTCTTTCGACACTCGTCCGTGTTCGACCTCTTTTGCTTCAATTCCCGTCCGCATTGATTTTAGACACTCGTCTGTATTCTTTTGACACTCGTCCGTGTTCGATCTCTTTTGCTTCGATACCCGTCCGTATTGATTTTAGACACTCGTCTGTGTTCTTTCGACACTCGTCTGTGTTCGATCTCTTTTGCTTCAATATCCGTCCGAATTGATTTTAGACACTCGTCTTTGTTCTTTCGACACTTGTCCGTGTTCGATCTCTTTTTCTTCAATATCCGTCCGTATTAATTTTAGACACTCGTCTGTGTTCTTTCGACACTCGTCCATGTCCGATCTCTTTTGCTTCAATACTCGTCCGTATTGATTTTAGAAACTCGTCTAAGTTCGTTCGACACTCGTCCATCTTCGATCTTTGTAGCTTCAATACACGTCCGTATTGATTATAGACACTCGTCTGTGTTCTTTCGACATTCGTCTGTGTTCGATCTCTTTTGCTTCTATACCCGTCTGTATTGATTTTAGACACTCGTCTGTGTTCTTTCGACACTCGTCCGTGTTCGATCTCTCTTGCTTCAATACTCATCCGTATTGATTTTAGACACTCGTTTGTGTTCTTTCGACACTCGTCCGTGTTCGATCTCTTTTTCTTCAATACCCATCCGTATTAATTTTAGACACTCGTCTATGTTCTTTTGACACTCGTCAGTGTTTGATCTCTTTTGCTTCAATATCCATCCGTATTGATTTTAGACACTCGTCTGTATTCTTTCGACACTCGTCGGTGTTCGATACCTTTTGCTTTAATACTAGTCCGTATTGATTTTAGACACTCGTCTGTGTTCTTTCAACACTCGTCCGTGTTCTATCTCTTTTGCTTCAATACCTGTCCGTATTAATTTTAGACACTCGTCTGTGTTCTTTCAACACTCGACCATGTTCGATCTCTTTTGCTTCAATTCCCGTCCGTATTGATGTTAGACACTCGTCTGTGTTTTTTCGACACTCATCCGTGTTCGATCTCTTTTTCTTCAATACTCGTCCGTATTTATTTTAGACACTCGTCTTTGTTCTTTCGACACTCGTCCGTGTTCGATCTCTTTTGCTACAATATCCGTCCGTATTGATTTTGGACACTCGTCTGTGTTCTTTCGAAACTCGTCCGTGTTCGATCTCTTTTGCTACAATATCCGTCCGTATTGATTTTATACACTCGTCTTTGTTCTTTTGACACTCGTCTGTGTTCGATCTCTTTTGCTTCAATACCTGTCCTTATTGATTTTAGACACTCGTCTGTATTCTTTCGACACTCGTCCGTGTTCGATCTCTTTTGCTTCAATACACGTCCGTATTGATTTTAGACACTCGTCTGTGTTCTTTCGACACTCGTCCGTGTTCGATCTATTTTGCTTCAATACTAGTCTGTATTAATTAGACACTCGTCTTTGTTCTTTCGACACTCGTCCGTGTTCGATCTCTTTTGCTTCAATATCCGTCCGTATTAATTTTAGACACTCGTCTGTGTTCTTTCGACACTCGTCCGTGTCCGATCTCTTTTGCTTCAATACTCGTCCGTATTGATTTTAGAAACTCGTCTAAGTTCGTTCGACACTCGTCCATCTTCGATCTTTGTAGCTTCAATACACGTCCGTATTGATTTTAGACACTCGTCTGTGTTCTTTCGACACTCGTCCGTGTTCGACCTCTTTTGCTTCAATTCCCGTCCGGATTGATATTAGACACTCGTCTGTATTCTTTTGACACTCGTCCGTGTTCGATCTCTTTTGCTTCAATACCCGTCCGTATTGATTTTAGACACTCGTCTGTGTTCTTTCGACACTCGTCTGTGTTCGATCTCTTTTGCTTCAATATCCATCCGAATTGATTTTCTCGTCTTTGTTCTTTCGACACTTGTCCGTGCTCGATCTCTTTTGCTTCAATATCCGTCCGTATTAATTTTAGACACTCGTCTGTGTTCTTTCGACACTCGTCCGTGTTCGATCTCTTTTGCTTCAATACCCGTCCGTATTTATTTTAGACACTCGTCTGTGTTCTTTCGACACTCGTCCGTGTTCGATCTCTTTTGCTTCAATATCCGTCCGAATTGATTTTAGACACTCGTATTTGTTCTTTCGACACTCATTCGTGTTCGATCTCTTTTGCTACAATATCCGTCCGTATTGATTTTAGACACTCGTCTGTGTTCATTTGAAACTCGTCCGTGTTCGATCTCTTTTGCTACAATATCCGTCCTATTGATTTTATACACTCGTCTTTGTTCTTTTGACAGTCGTCTGTGTTCGATCTCTTTTGCTTCAATACCTGTCCTTATTGATTTTAGACACTCGTCTGTATTCTTTTGACACTCGTCCGTGTTCGATCTCTTTTGCTTCAATACACGTCCGTATTGATTTTAGACACTCGTCTGTGTTCTTTCGACACTCGTCCGTGTTCGATCTATTTTGCTTCAATACTAGTCTGTATTAATTTTAGACACTCGTCTGTGTTCTTTCAGCACTCATCCGTGTTCGATCTCTTTTGCTTCAATTCCCATCCGTATTGATTTTAGACACTCGCCTGTGTTCTTTCGACACTCATCCGTGTTCGATCTCTTTTGCTTCAATACTCGTCCGTTTTGATTTTAGACACTCGTCTTTATTCTTTCGACACTCGTCCGTGTTCGATCTCTTTTGCTTCAATACCCGTCCGTATTGATTTTAGACACTCGTCTGTGTTCTTTCGACACTCGTCCGTGTTCGACCTCTTTTGCTTCAATTCCCGTCCGCATTGATTTTAGACACTCGTCTGTATTCTTTTGACACTCGTCCGTGTTCGATCTCTTTTGCTTCAATACCCGTCCGTATTGATTTTAGACACTCGTCTGTGTTCTTTCGACACTCGTCTGTGTTCGATCTCTTTTGCTTCAATATCCGTCCGAATTGATTTTAGACACTCGTCTTTGTTCTTTCGACACTTGTCCGTGTTCGATCTCTTTTTCGTCAATATCCGTCCGTATTAATTTTAGACACTCGTCTGTGTTCTTTCGACACTCGTCCATGTCCGATCTCTTTTGCTTCAATACTCGTCCGTATTGATTTTAGAAACTCGTCTAAGTTCGTTCGACACTCGTCCATCTTCGATCTTTGTAGCTTCAATACACGTCCGTATTGATTATAGACACTCGTCTGTGTTCTTTCGACATTCGTCTGTATTCGATCTCTTTTGCTTCTATACCCGTCTGTATTGATTTTAGACACTCGTCTGTGTTCTTTCGACACTCGTCCGTGTTCGATCTCTCTTGCTTCAATACTCATCCGTATTGATTTTAGACACTCGTTTGTGTTCTTTCGACACTCGTCCGTGTTCGATCTCTTTTTCTTCAATACCCATCCGTATTAATTTTAGACACTCGTCTATGTTCTTTTGACACTCGTCAGTGTTTGATCTCTTTTGCTTCAATATCCATCCGTATTGATTTTAGACACTCGTCTGTATTCTTTCGACACTCGTCGGTGTTCGATACCTTTTGCTTTAATACTAGTCCGTATTGATTTTAGACACTCGTCTGTGTTCTTTCAACACTCGTCCGTGTTCTATCTCTTTTGCTTCAATACCTGTCCGTATTAATTTTAGACACTCGTCTGTGTTCTTTCAACACTCGACCATGTTCGATCTCTTTTGCTTCAATTCCCGTCCGTATTGATATTAGACACTCGTCTGTGTTTTTTCGACACTCATCTGTGTTCGTTCTCTTTTTCTTCAATACTCGTCCGTATTTATTTTAGACACGCGTCTTTGTTCTTTCGACACTCGTCCGTGTTCGATCTCTTTTGCTACAATATCCGTCCGTATTGATTTTGGACACTCGTCTGTGTTCTTTCGAAACTCGTCCGTGTTCGATCTCTTTTGCTACAATATCCGTCCGTATTGATTTTATACACTCGTCTTTGTTCTTTTGACACTCGTCTGTGTTCGATCTCTTTTGCTTCAATACCTGTCCTTATTGATTTTAGACACTCGTCTGTATTCTTTCGACACTCGTCCGTGTTCGATCTCTTTTGCTTCAATACACGTCCGTATTGATTTTAGACACTCGTCTGTGTTCTTTCGACACTCGTCCGTGTTCGATCTATTTTGCTTCAATACTAGTCTGTATTAATTAGACACTCGTCTTTGTTCTTTCGACACTCGTCCGTGTTCGATCTCTTTTGCTTCAATATCCGTCCGTATTAATTTTAGACACTCGTCTGTGTTCTTTCGACACTCGTCCGTGTCCGATCTCTTTTGCTTCAATACTCGTCCGTATTGATTTTAGAAACTCGTCTAAGTTCGTTCGACACTCGTCCATCTTCGATATTTGTAGCTTCAATACACGTCCGTATTGATTATAGACACTCGTCTGTGTTCTTTCGACATTCGTCTGTGTTCGATCTCTTTTGCTTCTATACCCGTCTGTATTGATTTTAGACACTCGTCTGTGTTCTTTCGACACTCGTCCGTGTTCGATCTCTCTTGCTTCAATACTCATCCGTATTGATTTTAGACACTCGTCTGTGTTCTTTCGACACTCGTCCGTGTTCGATCTCTTTTTCTTCAATACCCATCCGTATTAATTTTAGACACTCGTCTATGTTCTTTTGACACTCGTCAGTGTTTGATCTCTTTTGCTTCAATATCCATCCGTATTGATTTTAGACACTCGTCTGTATTCTTTCGACACTCGTCGGTGTTCGATATCTTTTGCTTTAATACTAGTCCGTATTGATTTTAGACACTCGTCTGTGTTCTTTCAACACTCGTCCGTGTTCTATCTCTTTTGCTTCAATACCTGTCCGTATTGATTTTAGACACTCGTCTGTGTTCTTTCAACCCTCGACCATGTTCGATCTCTTTTGCTTCAATTCCCGTCCGTATTGATGTTAGACACTCGTCTGTGTTCTTTCGACACTCATCCGTGTTCGATCTCTTTTTCTTCAATACTCGTCCGTATTTATTTTAGACACTCGTCTTTGTTCTTTCGACACTCGTCCGTGTTCGATCTCTTTTGCCACAATATCCGTCCGTATTGATTTTAGACACTCGTCTGTGTTCTTTCGAAACTCGTCCGTGTTCGATCTCTTTTGCTACAATATCCGTCCGTATTGATTTTATACACTCCTCTTTGTTCTTTTGACACTCGTCTGTGTTCGATCTCTTTTGCTTCAATACCTGTCCTTATTGATTTTAGACACTCGTCTGTATTCTTACGACACTCGTCCGTGTTCGATCTCTTTTGCTTCAATACACGTCCGTATTGATTTTAGACACTCGTCTGTGTTCTTTCGACACTCGTCCGTGTTCGATCTATTTTGCTTCAATACTAGTCTGTATTAATTAGACACTCGTCTTTGTTCTTTCGACACTCGTCCGTGTTCGATCTCTTTTGCTTCAATATTCGTCCGTATTAATTTTAGACACTCGTCTGTGTTCTTTCGACACTCGTCCGTGTCCGATCTCTTTTGCTTCAATACTCGTCCGTATTGATTTTAGAAACTCGTCTAAGTTCGTTCGACACTCGTCCATCTTCGATCTTTGTAGCTTCAATACACGTCCGTATTGATTATAGACACTCGTCTGTGTTCTTTCGACATTCGTCTGTGTTCGATCTCTTTTGCTTCTATACCCGTCTGTATTGATTTTAGACACTCGTCTGTGTTCTTTCGACACTCGTTCGTGTTCGATCTCTCTTGCTTCAATACTCATCCGTATTGATTTTAGACACTCGTCTGTGTTCTTTCGACACTCGTCCGTGTTCGATCTCTTTTTCTTCAATACCCATCCGTATTAATTTTAGACACTCGTCTATGTTCTTTTGACACTCGTCAGTGTTTGATCTCTTTTGCTTCAATATCCATCCGTATTGATTTTAGACACTCGTCTGTGTTCTTTCGACACTCGTCCGTGTTCGATCTATTTTGCTTCAATACTAGTCTGTATTAATTAGACACTCGTCTTTGTTCTTTCGACACTCGTCCGTGTTCGATCTCTTTTGCTTCAATATTCGTCCGTATTAATTTTAGACACTCGTCTGTGTTCTTTCGACACTCGTCCGTGTCCGATCTCTTTTGCTTCAATACTCGTCCGTATTGATGTTAGACACTCGTCTGTGTTTTTTCGACACTCATCCGTGTTCGATCTCTTTTTCTTCAATACTCGTCCGTATTTATTTTAGACACTCGTCTTTGTTCTTTCGACACTCGTCCGTGTTCGATCTCTTTTGCTACAATATCCGTCCGTATTGATTTTAGACACTCGTCTGTGTTCTTTCGAAACTCGTCCGTGTTCGATCTCTTTTGCTACAATATCCGTCCGTATTGATTTTATACACTCGTCTTTGTTCTTTTGACACTCGTCTATGTTCGATCTCTTTTGCTTCAATACCTGTCCTTATTGATTTTAGACACTCGTCTGTATTCTTTCGACACTCGTCCGTGTTCGATCTCTTTTGCTTCAATACACGTCCGTATTGATTTTAGACACTCGTCTGTGTTCTTTCGACACTCGTCCGTGTTCGATCTATTTTGCTTCAATACTAGTCTGTATTAATTAGACACTCGTCTTTGTTCTTTCGACACTCGTCCGTGTTCGATCTCTTTTGCTTCAATATTCGTCCGTATTAATTTTAGACACTCGTCTGTGTTCTTTCGACACTCGTCCGTGTCCGATCTCTTTTGCTTCAATACTCGTCCGTATTGATGTTAGACACTCGTCTGTGTTTTTTCGACACTCATCCGTGTTCGATCTCTTTTTCTTCAATACTCGTCCGTATTTATTTTAGACACTCGTCTTTGTTCTTTCGACACTCGTCCGTGTTCGATCTCTTTTGCTACAATATCCGTCCGTATTGATTTTAGACACTCGTCTGTGTTCTTTCGAAACTCGTCCGTGTTCGATCTCTTTTGCTACAATATCCGTCCGTATTGATTTTATACACTCGTCTTTGTTCTTTTGACACTCGTCTGTGTTCGATCTCTTTTGCTTCAATACCTGTCCTTATTGATTTTAGACACTCGTCTGTATTCTTTCGACACTCGTCCGTGTTCGATCTCTTTTGCTTCAATACACGTCCGTATTGATTTTAGACACTCGTCTGTGTTCTTTCGACACTCGTCCGTGTTCGATCTATTTTGCTTCAATACTAGTCTGTATTAATTAGACACTCGTCTTTGTTCTTTCGACACTCGTCCGTGTTCGATCTCTTTTGCTTCAATATCCGTCCGTATTAATTTTAGACACTCGTCTGTGTTCTTTCGACACTCGTCCGTGTCCGATCTCTTTTGCTTCAATACTCGTCCGTATTGATTTTAGAAACTCGTCTAAGTTCGTTCGACACTCGTCCATCTTCGATCTTTGTAGCTTCAATACACGTCCGTATTGATTATAGACACTCGTCTGTGTTCTTTCGACATTCGTCTGTGTTCGATCTCTTTTGCTTCTATACCCGTCTGTATTGATTTTAGACACTCGTCTGTGTTCTTTCGACACTCGTCCGTGTTCGATCTCTCTTGCTTCAATACTCATCCGTATTGATTTTAGACACTCGTCTGTGTTCTTTCGACACTCGTCCGTGTTCGATCTCTTTTTCTTCAATACCCATCCGTATTAATTTTAGACACTCGTCTATGTTCTTTTGACACTCGTCAGTGTTTGATCTCTTTTGCTTCAATATCCATCCGTATTGATTTTAGACACTCGTCTGTATTCTTTCGACACTCGTCGGTGTTCGATATCTTTTGCTTTAATACTAGTCCGTATTGATTTTAGACACTCGTCTGTGTTCTTTCAACACTCGTCCGTGTTCTATCTCTTTTGCTTCAATACCTGTCCGTATTGATTTTAGACACTCGTCTGTGTTCTTTCAACACTCGACCATGTTCGATCTCTTTTGCTTCAATTCCCGTCCGTATTGATGTTAGACACTCGTCTGTGTTCTTTCGACACTCATCCGTGTTCGATCTCTTTTTCTTCAATACTCGTCCGTATTTATTTTAGACACTCGTCTTTGTTCTTTCGACACTCGTCCGTGTTCGATCTCTTTTGCTACTATATCCGTCCGTATTGATTTTAGACACTCGTCTGTGTTCTTTTGAAACTCGTCCGTGTTCGATCTCTTTTGCTACAATATCCATCCGTATTGATTTTATACACTCGTCTTTGTTCTTTTGACACTCGTCTGTGTTCGATCTCTTTTGCTTCAATACCTGTCCTTATTGATTTTAGACACTCGTCTGTATTCTTTCGACACTCGTCCGTGTTCGATCTCTTTTGCTTCAATACACGTCCGTATTGATTTTAAACACTCGTCTGTGTTCTTTCGACACTCGTCCGTGTTCGATCTATTTTGCTTCAATACTAGTCTGTATTAATTAGACACTCGTCTTTGTTCTTTCGACACTCGTCCGTGTTCGATCTCTTTTGCTTCAATATTCGTCCGTATTAATTTTAGACACTCGTCTGTGTTCTTTCGACACTCGTCCGTGTCCGATCTCTTTTGCTTCAATACTCGTCCGTATTGATTTTAGAAACTCGTCTAAGTTCGTTCGACACTCGTCCATCTTCGATCTTTGTAGCTTCAATACACGTCCGTATTGATTATAGACACTCGTCTGTGTTCTTTCGACATTCGTCTGTGTTCGATCTCTTTTGCTTCTATACCCGTCTGTATTGATTTTAGACACTCGTCTGTGTTCTTTCGACACTCGTCCGTGTTCGATCTCTCTTGCTTCAATACTCATCCGTATTGATTTTAGACACTCGTCTGTGTTCTTTCGACACTCGTCCGTGTTCGATCTCTTTTTCTTCAATACCCATCCGTATTAATTTTAGACACTCGTCTTTGTTCTTTTGACACTCGTCAGTGTTTGATCTCTTTTGCTTCAATATCCATCCGTATTGATTTTAGACACTCGTCTGTCTTCTTTTGACACTTGTCGGTGTTCGATATCTTTTGCTTTAATACTAGTCCGTATTGATTTTAGACACTCGTCTGTGTTCTTTCAACACTCGTCCGTGTTCTATCTCTTTTGCTTCAATACCTGTCCGTATTGATTTTAGACACTCGTCTGTGTTCTTTCAACACTCGACCATGTTCGATCTCTTTTGCTTCAATTCCCGTCCGTATTGATGTTAGACACTCGTCTGTGTTCTTTCGACACTCATCCGTGTTCGATCTCTTTTTCTTCAATACTCGTCCGTATTTATTTTAGACACTCGTCTTTGTTCTTTCGACACTCGTCCGTGTTCGATCTCTTTTGCTACAATATCTGTCCGTATTGATTTTAGACACTCGTCTGTGTTCTTTTGAAACTCGTCCGTGTTCGATCTCTTTTGCTACAATATCCATCCGTATTGATTTTATACACTCGTCTTTGTTCTTTTGACACTCGTCTGTGTTCGATCTCTTTTGCTTCAATACCTGTCCTTATTGATTTTAGACACTCGTCTGTATTCTTTCGACACTCGTCCGTGTTCGATCTCTTTTGCTTCAATACACGTCCGTATTGATTTTAAACACTCGTCTGTGTTCTTTCGACACTCGTCCGTGTTCGATCTATTTTGCTTCAATACTAGTCTGTATTAATTAGACACTCGTCTTTGTTCTTTCGACACTCGTCCGTGTTCGATCTCTTTTGCTTCAATATTCGTCCGTATTAATTTTAGACACTCGTCTGTGTTCTTTCGACACTCGTCCGTGTCCGATCTCTTTTGCTTCAATACTCGTCCGTATTGATTTTAGAAACTCGTCTAAGTTCGTTCGACACTCGTCCATCTTCGATCTTTGTATCTTCAATACACGTCCGTATTGATTATAGACACTCGTCTGTGTTCTTTCGACATTCGTCTGTGTTCGATCTCTTTTGCTTCTATACCCGTCTGTATTGATTTTAGACACTCGTCTGTGTTCTTTCGACACTCGTCCGTGTTCGATCTCTCTTGCTTCAATACTCATCCGTATTGATTTTAGACACTCGTCTGTGTTCTTTCGACACTCGTCCGTGTTCGATCTCTTTTTCTTCAATACCCATCCGTATTAATTTTAGACACTCGTCTTTGTTCTTTTGACACTCGTCAGTGTTTGATCTCTTTTGCTTCAATATCCATCCGTATTGATTTTAGACACTCGTCTGTATTCTTTCGACACTCGTCGGTGTTCGATATCTTTTGCTTTAATACTAGTCCGTATTGATTTTAGACACTCGTCTGTGTTCTTTCAACACTCGTCCGTGTTCTATCTCTTTTGCTTCAATACCTGTCCGTATTGATTTTAGACACTCGTCTGTGTTCTTTCAACACTCGACCATGTTCGATCTCTTTTGCTTCAATTCCCGTCCGTATTGATGTTAGACACTCGTCTGTGTTTTTTCGACACTCA
Organism: Lathyrus tuberosus; assembly: GCA_022829125.1. Lineage (NCBI taxonomy): Eukaryota > Viridiplantae > Streptophyta > Magnoliopsida > Fabales > Fabaceae > Lathyrus > Lathyrus tuberosus. The sequence continues at coordinate 14,787,016 of JALAZF010000038.1, forward strand.
TCCGTGTTCGATCTCTTTTTCTTCAATACTCGTCCGTATTTATTTTAGACACTCGTCTTTGTTCTTTCGACACTCGTCCGTGTTCGATCTCTTTTGCTACAATATCCGTCCGTATTGATTTTAGACACTCGTCTGTGTTCTTTCGAAACTCGTCCGTGTTCGATCTCTTTTGCTACAATATCCGTCCGTATTGATTTTATACACTCGTGTTTGTTCTTTTGACACTCGTCTGTGTTCGATCTCTTTTGCTTCAATACCTGTCCTTATTGATTTTAGACACTCGTCTGTATTCTTTCGACACTCGTCCGTGTTCGATCTCTTTTGCTTCAATACACGTCCGTATTGATTTTAGACACTCGTCTGTGTTCTTTCGACACTCGTCCGTGTTCGATCTATTTTGCTTCAATACTAGTCTGTATTAATTAGACACTCGTCTTTGTTCTTTCGACACTCGTCCGTGTTCGATCTCTTTTGCTTCAATATCCGTCCGTATTAATTTTAGACACTCGTCTGTGTTCTTTCGACACTCGTCCGTGTCCGATCTCTTTTGCTTCAATACTCGTCCGTATTGATTTTAGAAACTCGTCTAAGTTCGTTCGACACTCGTCCATCTTCGATCTTTGTAGCTTCAATACACGTCCGTATTGATTATAGACACTCGTCTGTGTTCTTTCGACATTCGTCTGTGTTCGATCTCTTTTGCTTCTATACCCGTCTGTATTGATTTTAGACACTCGTCTGTGTTCTTTCGACACTCGTCCGTGTTCGATCTCTCTTGCTTCAATACTCATCCGTATTGATTTTAGACACTCGTCTGTGTTCTTTCGACACTCGTCCGTGTTCGATCTCTTTTTCTTCAATACCCATCCGTATTAATTTTAGACACTCGTCTATGTTCTTTTGACACTCGTCAGTGTTTGATCTCTTTTGCTTCAATATCCATCCGTATTGATTTTAGACACTCGTCTGTATTCTTTCGACACTCGTCGGTGTTCGATATCTTTTGCTTTAATACTAGTCCGTATTGATTTTAGACACTCGTCTGTGTTCTTTCAACACTCGTCCGTGTTCTATCTCTTTTGCTTCAATACCTGTCCGTATTGATTTTAGACACTCGTCTGTGTTCTTTCAACACTCGACCATGTTCGATCTCTTTTGCTTCAATTTCCGTCCGTATTGATGTTAGACACTCGTCTGTGTTTTTTCGACACTCATCCGTGTTCGATCTCTTTTTCTTCAATACTCGTCCGTATTTATTTTAGACACTCGTCTTTGTTCTTTCGACACTCGTCCGTGTTCGATCTCTTTTGCTACAATATCCATCCGTATTGATTTTAGACACTCGTCTATGTTCTTTCGAAACTCGTCCGTGTTCGATCTCTTTTGCTACAATATCCGTCCGTATTGATTTTATACACTCGTCTTTGTTCTTTTGACACTCGTCTGTGTTCGATCTCTTTTGCTTCAATACCTGTCCTTATTGATTTTAGACACTCGTCTGTATTCTTTCGACACTCGTCCGTGTTCGATCTCTTTTGCTTCAATACACGTCCGTATTGATTTTAGACACTCGTCTGTGTTCTTTCGACACTCGTCCGTGTTCGATCTATTTTGCTTCAATACTAGTCTGTATTAATTAGACACTCGTCTTCGTTCTTTCGACACTCGTCCGTGTTCGATCTCTTTTGCTTCAATATCCGTCCGTATTAATTTTAGACACTCGTCTGTGTTCTTTCGACACTCGTCCGTGTCCGATCTCTTTTGCTTCAATACTCGTCCGTATTGATTTTAGAAACTCGTCTAAGTTCGTTCGACACTCGTCCATCTTCGATCTTTGTAGCTTCAATACACGTCCGTATTGATTATAGACACTCGTCTGTGTTCTTTCGACATTCGTCTGTGTTCGATCTCTTTTGCTTCTATACCCGTCTGTATTGATTTTAGACACTCGCCTGTGTTCTTTCGACACTCGTCCGTGTTCGATCTCTCTTGCTTCAATACTCATCCGTATTGATTTTAGACACTCGTCTGTGTTCTTTCGACACTCGTCCGTGTTCGATCTCTTTTTCTTCAATACCCATCCGTATTAATTTTAGACACTCGTCTATGTTCTTTTGACACTCGTCAGTGTTTGATCTCTTTTGCTTCAATATCCATCCGTATTGATTTTAGACACTCGTCTGTATTCTTTCGACACTCGTCGGTGTTCGATATCTTTTGCTTTAATACTAGTCCGTATTGATTTTAGACACTCGTCTGTGTTCTTTCAACACTCGTCCGTGTTCTATCTCTTTTGCTTCAATACCTGTCCGTATGGATTTTAGACACTCGTCTGTGTTCTTTCAACACTCGACCATGTTCGATCTCTTTTGCTTCAATTTCCGTCCGTATTGATGTTAGACACTCGTCTGTGTTTTTTCGACACTCATCCGTGTTCGATCTCTTTTTCTTCAATACTCGTCCGTATTTATTTTAGACACTCGTCTTTGTTCTTTCGACACTCGTCCGTGTTCGATCTCTTTTGCTACAATATCCGTCCGTATTGATTTTAGACACTCGTTTGTGTTCTTTCGAAACTCGTCCGTGTTAGATCTCTTTTGCTACAATATCCGTCCGTATTGATTTTATACACTCGTCTTTGTTCTTTTGACACTCGTCTGTGTTCGATCTCTTTTGCTTCAATACCTGTCCTTATTGATTTTAGACACTCGTCTGTATTCTTTCGACACTCGTCCGTGTTCGATCTCTTTTGCTTCAATACACGTCCGTATTGATTTTAGACACTCGTCTGTGTTCTTTCGACACTCGTCCGTGTTCGATCTATTTTGCTTCAATACTAGTCTGTATTAATTAGACACTCGTCTTTGTTCTTTCGACACTCGTCCGTGTTCGATCTCTTTTGCTTCAATATCCGTCCGTATTAATTTTAGACACTCGTCTGTGTTCTTTCGACACTCGTCCGTGTCCGATCTCTTTTGCTTCAATACTCGTCCGTATTGATTTTAGAAACTCGTCTAAGTTCGTTCGACACTCGTCCATCTTCGATCTTTGTAGCTTCAATACACGTCCGTATTGATTATAGACACTCGTCTGTGTTCTTTCGACATTCGTCTGTGTTCGATCTCTTTTGCTTCTATACCCGTCTGTATTGATTTTAGACACTCGTCTGTGTTCTTTCGACACTCGTCCGTGTTCGATCTCTCTTGCTTCAATACTCATCCGTATTGATTTTAGACACTCGTCTGTGTTCTTTCGACACTCGTCCGTGTTCGATCTCTTTTTCTTCAATACCCATCCGTATTAATTTTAGACACTCGTCTATGTTCTTTTGACACTCGTCAGTGTTTGATCTCTTTTGCTTCAATATCCATCCGTATTGATTTTAGACACTCGTCTGTATTCTTTCGACACTCGTCGGTGTTCGATATCTTTTGCTTTAATACTAGTCCGTATTGATTTTAGACACTCGTCTGTGTTCTTTCAACACTCGTCCGTGTTCTATCTCTTTTGCTTCAATACCTGTCCGTATGGATTTTAGACACTCGTCTGTGTTCTTTCAACACTCGACCATGTTCGATCTCTTTTGCTTCAATTTCCGTCCGTATTGATGTTAGACACTCGTCTGTGTTTTTTCGACACTCATCCGTGTTCGATCTCTTTTTCTTCAATACTCGTCCGTATTTATTTTAGACACTCGTCTTTGTTCTTTCGACACTCGTCCGTGTTCGATCTCTTTTGCTACAATATCCGTCCGTATTGATTTTAGACACTCGTTTGTGTTCTTTCGAAACTCGTCCGTGTTAGATCTCTTTTGCTACAATATCCGTCCGTATTGATTTTATACACTCGTCTTTGTTCTTTTGACACTCGTCTGTGTTCGATCTCTTTTGCTTCAATACCTGTCCTTATTGATTTTAGACACTCGTCTGTATTCTTTCGACACTCGTCCGTGTTCGATCTCTTTTGCTTCAATACACGTCCGTATTGATTTTAGACACTCGTCTGTGTTCTTTCGACACTCGTCCGTGTTCGATCTATTTTGCTTCAATACTAGTCTGTATTAATTAGACACTCGTCTTTGTTCTTTCGACACTCGTCCGTGTTCGATCTCTTTTGCTTCAATATCCGTCCGTATTAATTTTAGACACTCGTCTGTGTTCTTTCGACACTCGTCCGTGTCCGATCTCTTTTGCTTCAATACTCGTCCGTATTGATTTTAGAAACTCGTCTAAGTTCGTTCGACACTCGTCCATCTTCGATCTTTGTAGCTTCAATACACGTCCGTATTGATTATAGACACTCGTCTGTGTTCTTTCGACATTCGTCTGTGTTCGATCTCTTTTGCTTCTATACCCGTCTGTATTGATTTTAGACACTCGCCTGTGTTCTTTCGACACTCGTCCGTGTTCGATCTCTCTTGCTTCAATACTCATCCGTATTGATTTTAGACACTCGTCTGTGTTCTTTCGACACTCGTCCGTGTTCGATCTCTTTTTCTTCAATACCCATCCGTATTAATTTTAGACACTCGTCTATGTTCTTTTGACACTCGTCAGTGTTTGATCTCTTTTGCTTCAATATCCATCCGTATTGATTTTAGACACTCGTCTGTATTCTTTCGACACTCGTCGGTGTTCGATATCTTTTGCTTTAATACTAGTCCGTATTGATTTTAGACACTCGTCTGTGTTCTTTCAACACTCGTCCGTGTTCTATCTCTTTTGCTTCAATACCTGTCCGTATGGATTTTAGACACTCGTCTGTGTTCTTTCAACACTCGACCATGTTCGATCTCTTTTGCTTCAATTTCCGTCCGTATTGATGTTAGACACTCGTCTGTGTTTTTTCGACACTCATCCGTGTTCGATCTCTTTTTCTTCAATACTCGTCCGTATTTATTTTAGACACTCGTCTTTGTTCTTTCGACACTCGTCCGTGTTCGATCTCTTTTGCTACAATATCCGTCCGTATTGATTTTAGACACTCGTTTGTGCTCTTTCGAAACTCGTCCGTGTTAGATCTCTTTTGCTACAATATCCGTCCGTATTGATTTTATACACTCGTCTTTGTTCTTTTGACACTCGTCTGTGTTCGATCTCTTTTGCTTCAATACCTGTCCTTATTGATTTTAGACACTCGTCTGTATTCTTTCGACACTCGTCCGTGTTCGATCTCTTTTGCTTCAATACACGTCCGTATTGATTTTAGACACTCGTCTGTGTTCTTTCGACACTCGTCCGTGTTCGATCTATTTTGCTTCAATACTAGTCTGTATTAATTAGACACTCGTCTTTGTTCTTTCGACACTCGTCCGTGTTCGATCTCTTTTGCTTCAATATCCGTCCGTATTAATTTTAGACACTCGTCTGTGTTCTTTCGACACTCGTCCGTGTCCGATCTCTTTTGCTTCAATACTCGTCCGTATTGATTTTAGAAACTCGTCTAAGTTAGTTCGACACTCGTCCATCTTCGATCTTTGTAGCTTCAATACACGTCCGTATTGATTATAGACACTCGTCTGTGTTCTTTCGACATTCGTCTGTGTTCGATCTCTTTTGCTTCTATACCCGTCTGTATTGATTTTAGACACTCGTCTGTGTTCTTTCGACACTCGTCCGTGTTCGATCTCTCTTGCTTCAATACTCATCCGTATTGATTTTAGACACTCGTCTGTGTTCTTTCGACACTCGTCCGTGTTCGATCTCTTTTTCTTCAATACCCATCCGTATTAATTTTAGACACTCGTCTATGTTCTTTTGACACTCGTCAGTGTTTGATCTCTTTTGCTTCAATATCCATCCGTATTGATTTTAGACACTCGTCTGTATTCTTTCGACACTCGTCGGTGTTCGATATCTTTTGCTTTAATACTAGTCCGTATTGATTTTAGACACTCGTCTGTGTTCTTTCAACACTCGTCCGTGTTCTATCTCTTTTGCTTCAATACCTGTCTGTATTGATTTTAGACACTCGTCTGTGTTCTTTCAACACTCGACCATGTTCGATCTCTTTTGCTTCAATTCCCGTCCGTATTGATGTTAGACACTCGTCTGTGTTCTTTCGACACTCATCCGTGTTCGATCTCTTTTTCTTCAATACTCGTCCGCATTTATTTTAGACACTCGTCTTTGTTCTTTCGACACTCGTCCGTGTTCGATCTCTTTTGCTACAATATCCGTCCGTATTGATTTTAGACACTCGTCTGTGTTCTTTCGAAACTCGTCCGTGTTCGATCTCTTTTGCTACAATATCCGTCCGTATTGATTTTATACACTCGTCTTTGTTCTTTTGACACTCGTCTGTGTTCGATCTCTTTTGCTTCAATACCTGTCCTTATTGATTTTAGACACTCGTCTGTATTCTTTCGACACTCGTCCGTGTTCGATCTCTTTTGCTTCAATACACGTCCGTATTGATTTTAGACACTCGTCTGTGTTCTTTCGACACTCGTCCGTGTTCGATCTATTTTGCTTCAATACTAGTCTGTATTAATTAGACACTCGTCTTTGTTCTTTCGACACTCGTCCGTGTTCGATCTCTTTTGCTTCAATATCCATCCGTATTAATTTTAGACACTCGTCTGTGTTCTTTCGACACTCGTCCGTGTCCGATCTCTTTTGCTTCAATACTCGTCCGTATTGATTTTAGAAACTCGTCTAAGTTCGTTCGACACTCGTCCATCTTCGATCTTTGTAGCTTCAATACACGTCCGTATTGATTATAGACACTCGTCTGTGTTCTTTCGACATTCGTCTGTGTTCGATCTCTTTTGCTTCTATACCCGTCTGTATTGATTTTAGACACTCGTCTGTGTTCTTTCGACACTCGTCCGTGTTCGATCTCTCTTGCTTCAATACTCATCCGTATTGATTTTAGACACTCGTCTGTGTTCTTTCGACACTCGTCCGTGTTCGATCTCTTTTTCTTCAATACCCATCCGTATTAATTTTAGACACTCGTCTATGTTCTTTTGACACTCGTCAGTGTTTGATCTCTTTTGCTTCAATATCCATCCGTATTGATTTTAGACACTCGTCTGTATTCTTTCGACACTCGTCGGTGTTCGATATCTTTTGCTTTAATACTAGTCCGTATTGATTTTAGACACTCGTCTGTGTTCTTTCAACACTCGTCCGTGTTCTATCTCTTTTGCTTCAATACCTGTCCGTATGGATTTTAGACACTCGTCTGTGTTCTTTCAACACTCGACCATGTTCGATCTCTTTTGCTTCAATTTCCGTCCGTATTGATGTTAGACACTCGTCTGTGTTTTTTCGACACTCATCCGTGTTCGATCTCTTTTTCTTCAATACTCGTCCGTATTTATTTTAGACACTCGTCTTTGTTCTTTCGACAATCGTCCGTGTTCGATCTCTTTTGCTACAATATCCGTCCGTATTGATTTTAGACACTCGTTTGTGTTCTTTCGAAACTCGTCCGTGTTAGATCTCTTTTGCTACAATATCCGTCCGTATTGATTTTATACACTCGTCTTTGTTCTTTTGACACTCGTCTGTGTTCGATCTCTTTTGCTTCAATACCTGTCCTTATTGATTTTAGACACTCGTCTGTATTCTTTCGACACTCGTCCGTGTTCGATCTCTTTTGCTTCAATACACGTCCGTATTGATTTTAGACACTCGTCTGTGTTCTTTCGACACTCGTCCGTGTTCGATCTATTTTGCTTCAATACTAGTCTGTATTAATTAGACACTCGTCTTTGTTCTTTCGACACTCGTCCGTGTTCGATCTCTTTTGCTTCAATATCCGTCCGTATTAATTTTAGACACTCGTCTGTGTTCTTTCGACACTCGTCCGTGTCCGATCTCTTTTGCTTCAATACTCGTCCGTATTGATTTTAGAAACTCGTCTAAGTTCGTTCGACACTCGTCCATCTTCGATCTTTGTAGCTTCAATACACGTCCGTATTGATTATAGACACTCGTCTGTGTTCTTTCGACATTCGTCTGTGTTCGATCTCTTTTGCTTCTATACCCGTCTGTATTGATTTTAGACACTCGTCTGTGTTCTTTCGACACTCGTCCGTGTTCGATCTCTCTTGCTTCAATACTCATCCGTATTGATTTTAGACACTCGTCTGTGTTCTTTCGACACTCGTCCGTGTTCGATCTCTTTTTCTTCAATACCCATCCGTATTAATTTTAGACACTCGTCTATGTTCTTTTGACACTCGTCAGTGTTTGATCTCTTTTGCTTCAATATCCATCCGTATTGATTTTAGACACTCGTCTGTATTCTTTCGACACTCGTCGGTGTTCGATATCTTTTGCTTTAATACTAGTCCGTATTGATTTTAGACACTCGTCTGTGTTCTTTCAACACTCGTCCGTGTTCTATCTCTTTTGCTTCAATACCTGTCTGTATTGATTTTAGACACTCGTCTGTGTTCTTTCAACACTCGACCATGTTCGATCTCTTTTGCTTCAATTCCCGTCCGTATTGATGTTAGACACTCGTCTGTGTTCTTTCGACACTCATCCGTGTTCGATCTCTTTTTCTTCAATACTCGTCCGTATTTATTTTAGACACTCGTCTTTGTTCTTTCGACACTCGTCCGTGTTCGATCTCTTTTGCTACAATATCCGTCCGTATTGATTTTAGACACTCGTCTGTGTTCTTTCGAAACTCGTCCGTGTTCGATCTCTTTTGCTACAATATCCGTCCGTATTGATTTTATACACTCGTCTTTGTTCTTTTGACACTCGTCTGTGTTCGATCTCTTTTGCTTCAATACCTGTCCTTATTGATTTTAGACACTCGTCTGTATTCTTTCGACACTCGTCCGTGTTCGATCTCTTTTGCTTCAATACACGTCCGTATTGATTTTAGACACTCGTCTGTGTTCTTTCGACACTCGTCCGTGTTCGATCTATTTTGCTTCAATACTAGTCTGTATTAATTAGACACTCGTCTTTGTTCTTTCGACACTCGTCCGTGTTCGATCTCTTTTGCTTCAATATCCATCCGTATTAATTTTAGACACTCGTCTGTGTTCTTTCGACACTCGTCCGTGTCCGATCTCTTTTGCTTCAATACTCGTCCGTATTGATTTTAGAAACTCGTCTAAGTTCGTTCGACACTCGTCCATCTTCGATCTTTGTAGCTTCAATACACGTCCGTATTGATTATAGACACTCGTCTGTGTTCTTTCGACATTCGTCTGTGTTCGATCTCTTTTGCTTCTATACCCGTCTGTATTGATTTTAGACACTCGTCTGTGTTCTTTCGACACTCGTCCGTGTTCGATCTCTCTTGCTTCAATACTCATCCGTATTGATTTTAGACACTCGTCTGTGTTCTTTCGACACTCGTCCGTGTTCGATCTCTTTTTCTTCAATACCCATCCGTATTAATTTTAGACACTCGTCTATGTTCTTTTGACACTCGTCAGTGTTTGATCTCTTTTGCTTCAATATCCATCCGTATTGATTTTAGACACTCGTCTGTATTCTTTCGACACTCGTCGGTGTTCGATATCTTTTGCTTTAATACTAGTCCGTATTGATTTTAGACACTCGTCTGTGTTCTTTCAACACTCGTCCGTGTTCTATCTCTTTTGCTTCAATACCTGTCCGTATTGATTTTAGACACTCGTCTGTGTTCTTTCAACACTCGACCATGTTCGATCTCTTTTGCTTCAATTCCCGTCCGTATTGATGTTAGACACTCGTCTGTGTTCTTTCGACACTCATCCGTGTTCGATCTCTTTTTCTTCAATACTCGTCCGTATTTATTTTAGACACTCGTCTTTGTTCTTTCGACACTTGTCCATGTTCGATCTCTTTTACTACAATATCCGTCCGCATTGATTTTAGACACTCGTCTGTATTCTTTCGACACTCGTCCGTGTTCGATCTCTTTTGCTTCAATACTCATCCGTATTTATTTTAGACACTCGTCTTTGTTCTTTCGACACTCGTCCGTGTTCGATCTCTTTTGCTTCAATACCCGTCTGTATTTATTTTAGACACTCGTCTGTGTTCTTTCGACACTCGTCCGTGTTCGATCTCTTTTGCTTCAATATCCGTCCGAATTGATTTTAGACACTCGTCTTTGTTCTTTCGACACTCGTCCGTGTTCGATCTCTTTTGCTTCAATATCCGTCTGTATTAATTTTAGACACTCGTCTGTGTTCTTTCGACACTCGTCCGTGTCCGATCTCTTTTGCTTCAATACTCGTCCGTATTGATTTTAGAAACTCGTCTAAGTTCGTTCGACACTCGTCCATCTTCGATCTTTGTAGCTTCAATACACGTCCGTATTGATTATAGACACTCGTCTGTGTTCTTTCGACATTCGTCTGTGTTCGATCTCTTTTGCTTCTATACCCGTCTGTATTGATTTTAGACACTCGTCTGTGTTCTTTCGACACTCGTCCGTGTTCGATCTCTCTTGCTTCAATACTCATCCGTATTGATTTTAGACACTCGTCTGTGTTCTTTCGACACTCGTCCGTGTTCGATCTCTTTTTCTTCAATACCCATCCGTATTAATTTTAGACACTCGTCTATGTTCTTTTGACACTCGTCAGTGTTTGATCTCTTTTGCTTCAATATCCATCCGTATTGATTTTAGACACTCGTCTGTATTCTTTCGACACTCGTCGGTGTTCGATATCTTTTGCTTTAATACTAGTCCGTATTGATTTTAGACACTCGTCTGTGTTCTTTCAACACTCGTCCGTGTTCTATCTCTTTTGCTTCAATACCTGTCTGTATTGATTTTAGACACTCGTCTGTGTTCTTTCAACACTCGACCATGTTCGATCTCTTTTGCTTCAATTCCCGTCCGTATTGATGTTAGACACTCGTCTGTGTTCTTTCGACACTCATCCGTGTTCGATCTCTTTTTCTTCAATACTCGTCCGTATTTATTTTAGACACTCGTCTTTGTTCTTTCGACACTCGTCCGTGTTCGATCTCTTTTGCTACAATATCCGTCCGTATTGATTTTAGACACTCGTCTGTGTTCTTTCGAAACTCGTCCGTGTTCGATCTCTTTTGCTACAATATCCGTCCGTATTGATTTTATACACTCGTCTTTGTTCTTTTGACACTCGTCTGTGTTCGATCTCTTTTGCTTCAATACCTGTCCTTATTGATTTTAGACACTCGTCTGTATTCTTTCGACACTCGTCCGTGTTCGATCTCTTTTGCTTCAATACACGTCCGTATTGATTTTAGACACTCGTCTGTGTTCTTTCGACACTCGTCCGTGTTCGATCTATTTTGCTTCAATACTAGTCTGTATTAATTAGACACTCGTCTTTGTTCTTTCGACACTCGTCCGTGTTCGATCTCTTTTGCTTCAATATCCATCCGTATTAATTTTAGACACTCGTCTGTGTTCTTTCGACACTCGTCCGTGTCCGATCTCTTTTGCTTCAATACTCGTCCGTATTGATTTTAGAAACTCGTCTAAGTTCGTTCGACACTCGTCCATCTTCGATCTTTGTAGCTTCAATACACGTCCGTATTGATTATAGACAATCGTCTGTGTTCTTTCGACATTCGTCTGTGTTCGATCTCTTTTGCTTCTATACCCGTCTGTATTGATTTTAGACACTCGTCTGTGTTCTTTTGACACTCGTCAGTGTTTGATCTCTTTTGCTTCAATATCCATCCGTATTGATTTTAGACACTCGTCTGTATTCTTTCGACACTCGTCGGTGTTCGATATCTTTTGCTTTAATACTAGTCCGTATTGATTTTAGACACTCGTCTGTGTTCTTTCAACACTCGTCCGTGTTCTATCTCTTTTGCTTCAATACCTGTCCGTATTGATTTTAGACACTCGTCTGTGTTCTTTCAACACTCGACCATGTTCGATCTCTTTTGCTTCAATTCCCGTCCGTATTGATGTTAGACACTCGTCTGTGTTCTTTCGACACTCATCCGTGTTCGATCTCTTTTTCTTCAATACTCGTCCGTATTTATTTTAGACACTCGTCTTTGTTCTTTCGACACTTGTCCATGTTCGATCTCTTTTACTACAATATCCGTCCGCATTGATTTTAGACACTCGTCTGTATTCTTTCGACACTCGTCCGTGTTCGATCTCTTTTGCTTCAATACTCATCCGTATTTATTTTAGACACTCGTCTTTGTTCTTTCGACACTCGTCCGTGTTCGATCTCTTTTGCTTCAATACCCGTCTGTATTTATTTTAGACACTCGTCTGTGTTCTTTCGACAATCGTCCGTGTTCGATCTCTTTTGCTTCAATATCCGTCCGAATTGATTTTAGACACTCGTCTTTGTTCTTTCGACACTCGTCCGTGTTCGATCTCTTTTGCTTCAATATCCGTCTGTATTAATTTTAGACACTCGTCTGTGTTCTTTCGACACTCGTCCGTGTCCGATCTCTTTTGCTTCAATACTCGTCTGTATTGATTTTAGAAACTCGTCTAAGTTCGTTCGATACTCGTCCATCTTCGATCTTTGTAGCTTCGATACACGTCCGTATTGATTATAGACACTCGTCTGTGTTCTTTCGAAATTCGTCTGTGTTCGATCTCTTTTGCTTCTATGCCCGTCTGTATTGATTTTAGACACTCGTCTGTGTTCTTTCGACACTCGTCCGTGTTCGATCTCTCTTGCTTCAATACTCATCCGTATTGATTTTAGACACTCGTCTGTGTTCTTTCGACACTCGTCCGTGTTCGATCTCTTTTTCTTCAATACCCATCCGTATTAATTTTAGACACTCGTCTATGTTCTTTTGACACTCGTCAGTGTTTGATCTCTTTTGCTTCAATATCCATCCGTATTGATTTTAGACACTCGTCTGTATTCTTTTGACACTCGTCGGTGTTCGATATCTTTTGCTTTAATACTAGTCCGTATTGATTTTAGACACTCGTCTGTGTTCTTTCAACACTCGTCCATGTTCTATCTCTTTTGCTTCAATACCTGTCCGTATTGATTTTAGACACTCGTCTGTGTTCTTTCAACACTCGACCATGTTCGATCTCTTTTGCTTCAATTCCCGTCCGTATTGATGTTAGACACTCGTCTGTGTTCTTTCGACACTCATCCGTGTTTGATCTCTTTTTCTTCAATACTCGTCCGTATTTATTTTAGACACTCGTCTTTGTTCTTTCGACACTCGTCCGTGTTCGATCTCTTTTGCTACAATATCCGTCCGTATTGATTTTAGACACTCGTCTGTGTTCTTTCGAAACTCGTCCGTGTTCGATCTCTTTTGCTACAATATCCGTCCGTATTGATTTTATACACTCGTCTTTGTTCTTTTGACACTCGTCTGTGTTCGATCTCTTTTGCTTCAATACCTGTCCTTATTGATTTTAGACACTCGTCTTTATTCTTTCGACACTCATCCGTGTTCGATCTCTTTTGCTTCAATACACGTCCGTATTGATTTTAGACACTCGTCTGTGTTCTTTCGACACTCGTCCGGGTTCGATCTCTTTTGCTTCAATACACGTCCGTATTAATTTTAGACACTCGTCTATGTTCTTTTGACACTCGTCAGTGTTTGATCTATTTTGCTTCAATATCCATCCGTATTGATTTTAGACACTCGTCTGTATTCTTTCGACACTCGTCGGTGTTCGATATCTTTTGCTTTAATACTAGTCCGTATTGATTTTAGACACTCGTCTGTGTTCTTTCAACACTCGTCCGTGTTCGATCTTTGTAGCTTCAATACACGTCCGTATTGATTATAGACACTCGTCTGTGTTCTTTCGAAATTCGTCTGTGTTCGATCTCTTTTGCTTCTATGCCCGTCTGTATTGATTTTAGACACTCGCCTGTGTTCTTTCGACACTCGTCCGTGTTCGATCTCTCTTACTTCAATACTCATCCGTATTGATTTTAGACACTCGTCTGTGTTCTTTCGACACTCGTCCGTGTTCGATCTCTTTTTCTTCAATACCCATCCGTATTAATTTTAGACACTCGTCTATGTTCTTTTGACACTCGTCAGTGTTTGATCTCTTTTGCTTCAATATCCATCCGTATTGATTTTAGACACTCGTCTGTATTCTTTCGACACTCGTCGGTGTTCGATATCTTTTGCTTTAATACTAGTCCGTATTGATTTTAGACACTCGTCTGTGTTCTTTCAACACTCGTCCGTGTTCTATCTCTTTTGCTTCAATACCTGTCCGTATTGATTTTAGACACTCGTCTGTGTTCTTTCAACACTCGACCATGTTCGATCTCTTTTGCTTCAATTTCCGTCCGTATTGATGTTAGACACTCGTCTGTGTTTTTTCGACACTCATCCGTGTTCGATCTCTTTTTCTTCAATACTCGTCCGTATTTATTTTAGACACTCGTCTTTGTTCTTTCGACACTCGTCCGTGTTCGATCTCTTTTGCTACAATATCCGTCCGTATTGATTTTAGACACTCGTCTGTGTTCTTTCGAAACTCGTCCGTGTTAGATCTCTTTTGCTACAATATCCGTCCGTATTGATTTTATACACTCGTCTTTGTTCTTTTGACACTCGTCTGTGTTCGATCTCTTTTACTTCAATACCTGTCCTTATTGATTTTAGACACTCGTCTGTATTCTTTCGACACTCGTCCGTGTTCGATCTCTTTTGCTTCAATACACGTCCGTATTGATTTTAGACACTCGTCTGTGTTCTTTCGACACTCGTCCGTGTTCGATCTATTTTGCTTCAATACTAGTCTGTATTAATTAGACACTCGTCTTTGTTCTTTCGACACTCGTCCGTGTTCGATCTCTTTTGCTTCAATATCCGTCCGTATTAATTTTAGACACTCGTCTGTGTTCTTTCGAAATTCGTCTGTGTTCGATCTCTTTTGCTTCTATGCCCGTCTGTATTGATTTTAGACACTCGTCTGTGTTCTTTCGACACTCGTCCGTGTTCGATCTCTCTTGCTTCAATACTCATCCGTATTGATTTTAGACACTCGTCTGTGTTCTTTCGACACTCGTCCGTGTTCGATCTCTTTTTCTTCAATACCCATCCGTATTAATTTTAGACACTCGTCTATGTTCTTTTGACACTCGTCAGTGTTTGATCTCTTTTGCTTCAATATCCATCCGTATTGATTTTAGACACTCGTCTGTATTCTTTTGACACTCGTCGGTGTTCGATATCTTTTGCTTTAATACTAGTCCGTATTGATTTTAGACACTCGTCTGTGTTCTTTCAACACTCGTCCATGTTCTATCTCTTTTGCTTCAATACCTGTCCGTATTGATTTTAGACACTCGTCTGTGTTCTTTCAACACTCGACCATGTTCGATCTCTTTTGCTTCAATTCCCGTCCGTATTGATGTTAGACACTCGTCTGTGTTCTTTCGACACTCATCCGTGTTCGATCTCTTTTTCTTCAATACTCGTCCGTATTTATTTTAGACACTCGTCTTTGTTCTTTCGACACTCGTCCGTGTTCGATCTCTTTTGCTACAATATCCGTCCGTATTGATTTTAGACACTCGTCTGTGTTCTTTCGAAACTCGTCCGTGTTCGATCTCTTTTGCTACAATATCCGTCCGTATTGATTTTATACACTCGTCTTTGTTCTTTTGACACTCGTCTGTGTTCGATCTCTTTTGCTTCAATACCTGTCCTTATTGATTTTAGACACTCGTCTTTATTCTTTCGACACTCATCCGTGTTCGATCTCTTTTGCTTCAATACACGTCCGTATTGATTTTAGACACTCGTCTGTGTTCTTTCGACACTCGTCCGGGTTCGATCTCTTTTGCTTCAATACACGTCCGTATTAATTTTAGACACTCGTCTATGTTCTTTTGACACTCGTCAGTGTTTGATCTATTTTGCTTCAATATCCATCCGTATTGATTTTAGACACTCGTCTGTATTCTTTCGACACTCGTCGTTGTTCGATATCTTTTGCTTTAATACTAGTCCGTATTGATTTTAGACACTCGTCTGTGTTCTTTCAACACTCGTCCGTGTTCGATCTTTGTAGCTTCAATACACGTCCGTATTGATTATAGACACTCGTCTGTGTTCTTTCGACATTCGTCTGTGTTCGATCTCTTTTGCTTCTATACCCGTCTGTATTGATTTTAGACACTCGTCTGTGTTCTTTCGACACTCGTCCGTGTTCGATCTCTCTTGCTTCAATACTCATCCGTATTGATTTTAGACACTCGTCTGTGTTCTTTCGACACTCGTCCGTGTTCGATCTCTTTTTCTTCAATACCCATCCGTATTAATTTTAGACACTCGTCTATGTTCTTTTGACACTCGTCAGTGTTTGATCTCTTTTGCTTCAATATCCATCCGTATTGATTTTAGACACTCGTCTGTATTCTTTAGACACTCGTCTGTGTTCTTTCAACACTCGTCCGTGTTCTATCTCTTTTGCTTCAATACCTGTCCGTATTGATTTTAGACACTCGTCTGTGTTCTTTCAACACTCGACCATGTTCGATCTCTTTTGCTTCAATTCCCGTCCGTATTGATGTTAGACACTCGTCTGTGTTCTTTCGACACTCATCCGTGTTCGATCTCTTTTTCTTCAATACTCGTCCGTATTTATTTTAGACACTCGTCTTTGTTCTTTCGACACTTGTCCATGTTCGATCTCTTTTACTACAATATCCGTCCGCATTGATTTTAGACACTCGTCTGTATTCTTTCGACACTCGTCCGTGTTCGATCTCTTTTGCTTCAATACTCATCCGTATTTATTTTAGACACTCGTCTTTGTTCTTTCGACACTCGTCCGTGTTCGATCTCTTTTGCTTCAATACCCGTCTGTATTTATTTTAGACACTCGTCTGTGTTCTTTCGACACTCGTCCGTGTTCGATCTCTTTTGCTTCAATATCCGTCCGAATTGATTTTAGACACTCGTCTTTGTTCTTTCGACACTCGTCCGTGTTCGATCTCTTTTGCTTCAATATCCGTCTGTATTAATTTTAGACACTCGTCTGTGTTCTTTCGACACTCGTCCGTGTCCGATCTCTTTTGCTTCAATACTCGTCTGTATTGATTTTAGAAACTCGTCTAAGTTCGTTCGATACTCGTCCATCTTCGATCTTTGTAGCTTCGATACACGTCCGTATTGATTATAGACACTCGTCTGTGTTCTTTCGAAATTCGTCTGTGTTCGATCTCTTTTGCTTCTATGCCCGTCTGTATTGATTTTAGACACTCGCCTGTGTTCTTTCGACACTCGTCCGTGTTCGATCTCTCTTGCTTCAATACTCATCCGTATTGATTTTGGACACTCGTCTGTGTTCTTTCGACACTCGTCCGTGTTCGATCTCTTTTTCTTCAATACCCATCCGTATTAATTTTAGACACTCGTCTATGTTCTTTTGACACTCGTCAGTGTTTGATCTCTTTTGCTTCAATATCCATCCGTATTGATTTTAGACACTCGTCTGTATTCTTTCGACACTCGTCGGTGTTCGATATCTTTTGCTTTAATACTAGTCTGGATTGATTTTAGACACTCGTCTGTGTTCTTTCAACACTCGTCCGTGTTCTATCTCTTTTGCTTCAATACCTGTCCGTATTGATTTTAGACACTCGTCTGTGTTCTTTCAACACTCGACCATGTTCGATCTCTTTTGCTTCAATTTCCGTCCGTATTGATGTTAGACACTCGTCTGTGTTTTTTCGACACTCATCCGTGTTCGATCTCTTTTTCTTCAATACTCGTCCGTATTTATTTTAGACACTCGTCTTTGTTCTTTCGACACTCGTCCGTGTTCGATCTCTTTTGCTACAATATCCGTCCGTATTGATTTTAGACACTCGTCTGTGTTCTTTCGAAACTCGTCCGTGTTAGATCTCTTTTGCTACAATATCCGTCCGTATTGATTTTATACACTCGTCTTTGTTCTTTTGACACTCGTCTGTGTTCGATCTCTTTTGCTTCAATACCTGTCCTTATTGATTTTAGACACTCGTCTGTATTCTTTCGACACTCGTCCGTGTTCGATCTCTTTTGCTTCAATACACGTCCGTATTGATTTTAGACACTCGTCTGTGTTCTTTCGACACTCGTCCGTGTTCGATCTATTTTGCTTCAATACTAGTCTGTATTAATTAGACACTCGTCTTTGTTCTTTCGACACTCGTCCGTGTTCGATCTCTTTTGCTTCAATATCCGTCCGTATTAATTTTAGACACTCGTCTGTGTTCTTTCGACACTCGTCCGTGTCCGATCTCTTTTGCTTCAATACTCGTCCGTATTGATTTTAGAAACTCGTCTAAGTTCGTTCGACACTCGTCCATCTTCGATCTTTGTAGCTTCAATACACGTCCGTATTGATTATAGACACTCGTCTGTGTTCTTTCGACATTCGTCTGTGTTCGATCTCTTTTGCTTCTATACCCGTCTGTATTGATTTTAGACACTCGTCTGTGTTCTTTCGACACTCGTCCGTGTTCGATCTCTCTTGCTTCAATACTCATCCGTATTGATTTTAGACACTCGTCTGTGTTCTTTCGACACTCGTCCGTGTTCGATCTCTTTTTCTTCAATACCCATCCGTATTAATTTTAGACACTCGTCTATGTTCTTTTGACACTCGTCAGTGTTTGATCTCTTTTGCTTCAATATCCATCCGTATTGATTTTAGACACTCGTCTGTATTCTTTCGACACTCGTCGGTGTTCGATATCTTTTGCTTTAATACTAGTCCGTATTGATTTTAGACACTCGTCTATGTTCTTTCAACACTCGTCCGTGTTCTATCTCTTTTGCTTCAATACCTGTCTGTATTGATTTTAGACACTCGTCTGTGTTCTTTCAACACTCGACCATGTTCGATCTCTTTTGCTTCAATTCCCGTCCGTATTGATGTTAGACACTCGTCTGTGTTCTTTCGACACTCATCCGTGTTCGATCTCTTTTTCTTCAATACTCGTCCGTATTTATTTTAGACACTCGTCTTTGTTCTTTCGACACTCGTCCGTGTTCGATCTCTTTTGCTACAATATCCGTCCGTATTGATTTTAGACACTCGTCTGTGTTCTTTCGAAACTCGTCCGTGTTCGATCTCTTTTGCTACAATATCCGTCCGTATTGATTTTATACACTCGTCTTTGTTCTTTTGACACTCGTCTGTGTTCGATCTCTTTTGCTTCAATACCTGTCCTTATTGATTTTAGACACTCGTCTGTATTCTTTCGACACTCGTCCGTGTTCGATCTCTTTTGCTTCAATACACGTCCGTATTGATTTTAGACACTCGTCTGTGTTCTTTCGACACTCGTCCGTGTTCGATCTATTTTGCTTCAATACTAGTCTGTATTAATTAGACACTCGTCTTTGTTCTTTCGACACTCGTCCGTGTTCGATCTCTTTTGCTTCAATATCCGTCCGTATTAATTTTAGACACTCGTCTGTGTTCTTTCGACACTCGTCCGTGTCCGATCTCTTTTGCTTCAATACTCGTCCGTATTGATTTTAGAAACTCGTCTAAGTTCGTTCGACACTCGTCCATCTTCGATCTTTGTAGCTTCAATACACGTCCGTATTGATTATAGACACTCGTCTGTGTTCTTTCGACATTCGTCTGTGTTCGATCTCTTTTGCTTCTATACCCGTCTGTATTGATTTTAGACACTCGTCTGTGTTCTTTCGACACTCGTCCGTGTTCGATCTCTCTTGCTTCAATACTCATCCGTATTGATTTTAGACACTCGTCTGTGTTCTTTCGACACTCGTCCGTGTTCGATCTCTTTTTCTTCAATACCCATCCGTATTAATTTTAGACACTCGTCTATGTTCTTTTGACACTCGTCAGTGTTTGATCTCTTTTGCTTCAATATCCATCCGTATTGATTTTAGACACTCGTCTGTATTCTTTCGACACTCGTCGGTGTTCGATATCTTTTGCTTTAATACTAGTCCGTATTGATTTTAGACACTCGTCTGTGTTCTTTCAACACTCGTCCGTGTTCTATCTCTTTTGCTTCAATACCTGTCCGTATTGATTTTAGACACTCGTCTGTGTTCTTTCAACACTCGACCATGTTCGATCTCTTTTGCTTCAATTCCCGTCCGTATTGATGTTAGACACTTGTCTGTGTTCTTTCGACACTCATCCGTGTTCGATCTCTTTTTCTTCAATACTCGTCCGTATTTATTTTAGACACTCGTCTTTGTTCTTTCGACACTTGTCCATGTTCGATCTCTTTTACTACAATATCCGTCCGCATTGATTTTAGACACTCGTCTGTATTCTTTCGACACTCGTCCGTGTTCGATCTCTTTTGCTTCAATACTCATCCGTATTTATTTTAGACACTCGTCTTTGTTCTTTCGACACTCGTCCGTGTTCGATCTCTTTTGCTTCAATACCCGTCTGTATTTATTTTAGACACTCGTCTGTGTTCTTTCGACACTCGTCCGTGTTCGACCTCTTTTGCTTCAATACACGTCCGTATTGATTTTAGACACTCGTCTGTGTTCTTTCGACACTCGTCCGTGTTCGATCTATTTTGCTTCAATACTAGTCTGTATTAATTAGACACTCGTCTTTGTTCTTTCGACACTCGTCCGTGTTCGATCTCTTTTGCTTCAATATCCATCCGTATTAATTTTAGACACTCGTCTGTGTTCTTTCGACACTCGTCCGTGTCCGATCTCTTTTGCTTCAATACTCGTCCGTATTGATTTTAGAAACTCGTCTAAGTTCGTTCGACACTCGTCCATCTTCGATCTTTGTAGCTTCAATACACGTCCGTATTGATTATAGACACTCGTCTGTGTTCTTTCGACATTCGTCTGTGTTCGATCTCTTTTGCTTCTATACCCGTCTGTATTGATTTTAGACACTCGTCTGTGTTCTTTCGACACTCGTCCGTGTTCGATCTCTCTTGCTTCAATACTCATCCGTATTGATTTTAGACACTCGTCTGTGTTCTTTCGACACTCGTCCGTGTTCGATCTCTTTTTCTTCAATACCCATCCGTATTAATTTTAGACACTCGTCTATGTTCTTTTGACACTCGTCAGTGTTTGATCTCTTTTGCTTCAATATCCATCCGTATTGATTTTAGACACTCGTCTGTATTCTTTCGACACTCGTCGGTGTTCGATATCTTTTACTTTAATACTAGTCCGTATTGATTTTAGACACTCGTCTGTGTTCTTTCAACACTCGTCCGTGTTCTATCTCTTTTGCTTCAATACCTGTCCGTATTGATTTTAGACACTCGTCTGTGTTCTTTCAACACTCGACCATGTTCGATCTCTTTTGCTTCAATTCCCGTCCATATTGATGTTAGACACTCGTCTGTGTTCTTTCGACACTCATCCGTGTTCGATCTCTTTTTCTTCAATACTCGTCCGTATTTATTTTAGACACTCGTCTTTGTTCTTTCGACACTTGTCCATGTTCGATCTCTTTTACTATAATATCCGTCCGCATTGATTTTAGACACTCGTCTGTATTCTTTCGACACTCGTCCGTGTTCGATCTCTTTTGCTTCAATACTCATCCGTATTTATTTTAGACACTCGTCTTTGTTCTTTCGACACTCGTCCGTGTTAGATCTCTTTTGCTTCAATACCCGTCTGTATTTATTTTAGACACTCGTCTGTGTTCTTTCGACACTCGTCCGTGTTCGATCTCTTTTGCTTCAATATCCGTCCGAATTGATTTTAGACACTCGTCTTTGTTCTTTCGACACTCGTCCGTGTTCGATCTCTTTTGCTTCAATATCCGTCTGTATTAATTTTAGACACTCGTCTGTGTTCTTTCGACACTCGTCCGTGTCCGATCTCTTTTGCTTCAATACTCGTCCGTATTGATTTTAGAAACTCGTCTAAGTTCGTTCGACACTCGTCCATCTTCGATCTTTGTAGCTTCAATACACGTCCGTATTGATTATAGACACTCGTCTGTGTTCTTTCGACATTCGTCTGTGTTCGATCTCTTTTGCTTCTATACCCGTCTGTATTGATTTTAGACACTCGTCTGTGTTCTTTCGACACTCGTCCGTGTTCGATCTCTCTTGCTTCAATACTCATCCGTATTGATTTTAGACACTCGTCTGTGTTCTTTCGACACTCGTCCGTGTTCGATCTCTTTTTCTTCAATACCCATCCGTATTAATTTTAGACACTCGTCTATGTTCTTTTGACACTCGTCAGTGTTTGATCTCTTTTGCTTCAATATCCATCCGTATTGATTTTAGACACTCGTCTGTATTCTTTCGACACTCGTCGGTGTTCGATATCTTTTGCTTTAATACTAGTCCGTATTGATTTTAGACACTCGTCTGTGTTCTTTCAACACTCGTCCGTGTTCTATCTCTTTTGCTTCAATACCTGTCCGTATTGATTTTAGACACTCGTCTGTGTTCTTTCAACACTCGACCATGTTCGATCTCTTTTGCTTCAATTCCCGTCCGTATTGATGTTAGACACTCGTCTGTGTTCTTTCGACACTCATCCGTGTTCGATCTCTTTTTCTTCAATACTCGTCCGTATTTATTTTAGACACTCGTCTTTGTTCTTTCGACACTTGTCCATGTTCGATCTCTTTTACTACAATATCCGTCCGCATTGATTTTAGACACTCGTCTGTATTCTTTCGACACTCGTCCGTGTTCGATCTCTTTTGCTTCAATACTCATCCGTATTTATTTTAGACACTCGTCTTTGTTCTTTCGACACTCGTCCGTGTTCGATCTCTTTTGCTTCAATACCCGTCTGTATTTATTTTAGACACTCGTCTGTGTTCTTTCGACACTCGTCCGTGTTCGATCTCTTTTGCTTCAATACACGTCCGTATTGATTTTAGACACTCGTCTGTGTTCTTTCGACACTCGTCCGTGTTCGATCTATTTTGCTTCAATACTAGTCTGTATTAATTAGACACTCGTCTTTGTTCTTTCGACACTCGTCCGTGTTCGATCTCTTTTGCTTCAATATCCATCCGTATTAATTTTAGACACTCGTCTGTGTTCTTTCGACACTCGTCCGTGTCCGATCTCTTTTGCTTCAATACTCGTCCGTATTGATTTTAGAAACTCGTCTAAGTTCGTTCGACACTCGTCCATCTTCGATCTTTGTAGCTTCAATACACGTCCGTATTGATTATAGACACTCGTCTGTGTTCTTTCGACATTCGTCTGTGTTCGATCTCTTTTGCTTCTATACCCGTCTGTATTGATTTTAGACACTCGTCTGTGTTCTTTCGACACTCGTCCGTGTTCGATCTCTCTTGCTTCAATACTCATCCGTATTGATTTTAGACACTCGTCTGTGTTCTTTCGACACTCGTCCGTGTTCGATCTCTTTTTCTTCAATACCCATCCGTATTAATTTTAGACACTCGTCTATGTTCTTTTGACACTCGTCAGTGTTTGATCTCTTTTGCTTCAATATCCATCCGTATTGATTTTAGACACTCGTCTGTATTCTTTCGACACTCGTCGGTGTTCGATATCTTTTGCTTTAATACTAGTCCGTATTGATTTTAGACACTCGTCTGTGTTCTTTCAACACTCGTCCGTGTTCTATCTCTTTTGCTTCAATACCTGTCCGTATTGATTTTAGACACTCGTCTGTGTTCTTTCAACACTCGACCATGTTCGATCTCTTTTGCTTCAATTCCCGTCCGTATTGATGTTAGACACTCGTCTGTGTTCTTTCGACACTCATCCGTGTTCGATCTCTTTTTCTTCAATACTCGTCCGTATTTATTTTAGACACTCGTCTTTGTTCTTTCGACACTTGTCCATGTTCGATCTCTTTTACTACAATATCCGTCCGCATTGATTTTAGACACTCGTCTGTATTCTTTCGACACTCGTCCGTGTTCGATCTCTTTTGCTTCAATACTCATCCGTATTTATTTTAGACACTCGTCTTTGTTCTTTCGACACTCGTCCGTGTTCGATCTCTTTTGCTTCAATACCCGTCTGTATTTATTTTAGACACTCGTCTGTGTTCTTTCGACACTCGTCCGTGTTCGATCTCTTTTGCTTCAATATCCGTCCGAATTGATTTTAGACACTCGTCTTTGTTCTTTCGACACTCGTCCGTGTTCGATCTCTTTTGCTTCAATATCCGTCTGTATTAATTTTAGACACTCGTCTGTGTTCTTTCGACACTCGTCCGTGTCCGATCTCTTTTGCTTCAATACTCGTCTGTATTGATTTTAGAAACTCGTCTAAGTTCGTTCGATACTCGTCCATCTTCGATCTTTGTAGCTTCGATACACGTCCGTATTGATTATAGACACTCGTCTGTGTTCTTTCGAAATTCGTCTGTGTTCGATCTCTTTTGCTTCTATGCCCGTCTGTATTGATTTTAGACACTCGTCTGTGTTCTTTCGACACTCGTCCGTGTTCGATCTCTCTTGCTTCAATACTCATCCGTATTGATTTTAGACACTCGTCTGTGTTCTTTCGACACTCGTCCGTGTTCGATCTCTTTTTCTTCAATACCCATCCGTATTAATTTTAGACACTAGTCTATGTTCTTTTGACACTCGTCAGTGTTTGATCTCTTTTGCTTCAATATCCATCCGTATTGATTTTAGACACTCGTCTGTATTCTTTTGACACTCGTCGGTGTTCGATATCTTTTGCTTTAATACTAGTCCGTATTGATTTTAGACACTCGTCTGTGTTCTTTCAACACTCGTCCATGTTCTATCTCTTTTGCTTCAATACCTGTCCGTATTGATTTTAGACACTCGTCTGTGTTCTTTCAACACTCGACCATGTTCGATCTCTTTTGCTTCAATTCCCGTCCGTATTGATGTTAGACACTCGTCTGTGTTCTTTCGACACTCATCCGTGTTCGATCTCTT
Organism: Lathyrus tuberosus; assembly: GCA_022829125.1. NCBI lineage: Eukaryota > Viridiplantae > Streptophyta > Magnoliopsida > Fabales > Fabaceae > Lathyrus > Lathyrus tuberosus. Next base: position 14,811,802 of record JALAZF010000038.1, read on the forward strand.
TTTCTTCAATACTCGTCCGTATTTATTTTAGACACTCGTCTTTGTTCTTTCGACACTCGTCCGTGTTCGATCTCTTTTGCTACAATATCCGTCCGTATTGATTTTAGACACTCGTCTGTGTTCTTTCGAAACTCGTCCGTGTTCGATCTCTTTTGCTACAATATCCGTCCGTATTGATTTTATACACTCGTCTTTGTTCTTTTGACACTCGTCTGTGTTCGATCTCTTTTGCTTCAATACCTGTCCTTATTGACTTTAGACACTCGTCTTTATTCTTTCGACACTCATCCGTGTTCGATCTCTTTTGCTTCAATACACGTCCGTATTGATTTTAGACACTCGTCTGTGTTCTTTCGACACTCGTCCGGGTTCGATCTCTTTTGCTTCAATACACGTCCGTATTAATTTTAGACACTCGTCTATGTTCTTTTGACACTCGTCAGTGTTTGATCTATTTTGCTTCAATATCCATCCGTATTGATTTTAGACACTCGTCTGTATTCTTTCGACACTCGTCGGTGTTCGATATCTTTTGCTTTAATACTAGTCCGTATTGATTTTAGACACTCGTCTGTGTTCTTTCAACACTCGTCCGTGTTCGATCTTTGTAGCTTCAATACACGTCCGTATTGATTATAGACACTCGTCTGTGTTCTTTCGACATTCGTCTGTGTTCGATCTCTTTTGCTTCTATACCCGTCTGTATTGATTTTAGACACTCGTCTGTGTTCTTTCGACACTCGTCCGTGTTCGATCTCTCTTGCTTCAATACTCATCCGTATTGATTTTAGACACTCGTCTGTGTTCTTTCGACACTCGTCCGTGTTCGATCTCTTTTTCTTCAATACCCATCCGTATTAATTTTAGACACTCGTCTATGTTCTTTTGACACTCGTCAGTGTTTGATCTCTTTTGCTTCAATATCCATCCGTATTGATTTTAGACACTCGTCTGTATTCTTTCGACACTCGTCGGTGTTCGATATCTTTTGCTTTAATACTAGTCCGTATTGATTTTAGACACTCGTCTGTGTTCTTTCAACACTCGTCCGTGTTCTATCTCTTTTGCTTCAATACCTGTCCGTATTGATTTTAGACACTCGTCTGTGTTCTTTCAACACTCGACCATGTTCGATCTCTTTTGCTTCAATTCCCGTCCGTATTGATGTTAGACACTCGTCTGTGTTCTTTCGACACTCATCCGTGTTCGATCTCTTTTTCTTCAATACTCGTCCGTATTTATTTTAGACACTCGTCTTTGTTCTTTCGACACTTGTCCATGTTCGATCTCTTTTACTACAATATCCGTCCGCATTGATTTTAGACACTCGTCTGTATTCTTTCGACACTCGTCCGTGTTCGATCTCTTTTGCTTCAATACTCATCCGTATTTATTTTAGACACTCGTCTTTGTTCTTTCGACACTCGTCCGTGTTCGATCTCTTTTGCTTCAATACCCGTCTGTATTTATTTTAGACACTCGTCTGTGTTCTTTCGACACTCGTCCGTGTTCGATCTCTTTTGCTTCAATACACGTCCGTATTGATTTTAGACACTCGTCTGTGTTCTTTCGACACTCGTCCGTGTTCGATCTATTTTGCTTCAATACTAGTCTGTATTAATTAGACACTCGTCTTTGTTCTTTCGACACTCGTCCGTGTTCGATCTCTTTTGCTTCAATATCCATCCGTATTAATTTTAGACACTCGTCTGTGTTCTTTCGACACTCGTCCGTGTCCGATCTCTTTTGCTTCAATACTCGTCCGTATTGATTTTAGAAACTCGTCTAAGTTCGTTCGACACTCGTCCATCTTCGATCTTTGTAGCTTCAATACACGTCCGTATTGATTATAGACACTCGTCTGTGTTCTTTCGACATTCGTCTGTGTTCGATCTCTTTTGCTTCTATACCCGTCTGTATTGATTTTAGACACTCGTCTGTGTTCTTTCGACACTCGTCCGTGTTCGATCTCTCTTGCTTCAATACTCATCCGTATTGATTTTAGACACTCGTCTGTGTTCTTTCGACACTCGTCCGTGTTCGATCTCTTTTTCTTCAATACCCATCCGTATTAATTTTAGACACTCGTCTATGTTCTTTTGACACTCGTCAGTGTTTGATCTCTTTTGCTTCAATATCCATCCGTATTGATTTTAGACACTCGTCTGTATTCTTTCGACACTCGTCGGTGTTCGATATCTTTTGCTTTAATACTAGTCCGTATTGATTTTAGACACTCGTCTGTGTTCTTTCAACACTCGTCCGTGTTCTATCTCTTTTGCTTCAATACCTGTCCGTATTGATTTTAGACACTCGTCTGTGTTCTTTCAACACTCGACCATGTTCGATCTCTTTTGCTTCAATTCCCGTCCGTATTGATGTTAGACACTCGTCTGTGTTCTTTCGACACTCATCCGTGTTCGATCTCTTTTTCTTCAATACTCGTCCGTATTTATTTTAGACACTCGTCTTTGTTCTTTCGACACTTGTCCATGTTCGATCTCTTTTACTACAATATCCGTCCGCATTGATTTTAGACACTCGTCTGTATTCTTTCGACACTCGTCCGTGTTCGATCTCTTTTGCTTCAATACTCATCCGTATTTATTTTAGACACTCGTCTTTGTTCTTTCGACACTCGTCCGTGTTCGATCTCTTTTGCTTCAATACCCGTCTGTATTTATTTTAGACACTCGTCTGTGTTCTTTCGACACTCGTCCGTGTTCGATCTCTTTTGCTTCAATATCCGTCCGAATTGATTTTAGACACTCGTCTTTGTTCTTTCGACACTCGTCCGTGTTCGATCTCTTTTGCTTCAATATCCGTCTGTATTAATTTTAGACACTCGTCTGTGTTCTTTCGACACTCGTCCGTGTCCGATCTCTTTTGCTTCAATACTCGTCTGTATTGATTTTAGAAACTCGTCTAAGTTCGTTCGATACTCGTCCATCTTCGATCTTTGTAGCTTCGATACACGTCCGTATTGATTATAGACACTCGTCTGTGTTCTTTCGAAATTCGTCTGTGTTCGATCTCTTTTGCTTCTATGCCCGTCTGTATTGATTTTAGACACTCGTCTGTGTTCTTTCGACACTCGTCCGTGTTCGATCTCTCTTGCTTCAATACTCATCCGTATTGATTTTAGACACTCGTCTGTGTTCTTTCGACACTCGTCCGTGTTCGATCTCTTTTTCTTCAATACCCATCCGTATTAATTTTAGACACTAGTCTATGTTCTTTTGACACTCGTCAGTGTTTGATCTCTTTTGCTTCAATATCCATCCGTATTGATTTTAGACACTCGTCTGTATTCTTTTGACACTCGTCGGTGTTCGATATCTTTTGCTTTAATACTAGTCCGTATTGATTTTAGACACTCGTCTGTGTTCTTTCAACACTCGTCCATGTTCTATCTCTTTTGCTTCAATACCTGTCCGTATTGATTTTAGACACTCGTCTGTGTTCTTTCAACACTCGACCATGTTCGATCTCTTTTGCTTCAATTCCCGTCCGTATTGATGTTAGACACTCGTCTGTGTTCTTTCGACACTCATCCGTGTTCGATCTCTTTTTCTTCAATACTCGTCCGTATTTATTTTAGACACTCGTCTTTGTTCTTTCGACACTCGTCCGTGTTCGATCTCTTTTGCTACAATATCCGTCCGTATTGATTTTAGACACTCGTCTGTGTTCTTTCGAAACTCGTCCGTGTTCGATCTCTTTTGCTACAATATCCGTCCGTATTGATTTTATACACTCGTCTTTGTTCTTTTGACACTCGTCTGTGTTCGATCTCTTTTGCTTCAATACCTGTCCTTATTGACTTTAGACACTCGTCTTTATTCTTTCGACACTCATCCGTGTTCGATCTCTTTTGCTTCAATACACGTCCGTATTGATTTTAGACACTCGTCTGTGTTCTTTCGACACTCGTCCGGGTTCGATCTCTTTTGCTTCAATACACGTCCGTATTAATTTTAGACACTCGTCTATGTTCTTTTGACACTCGTCAGTGTTTGATCTATTTTGCTTCAATATCCATCCGTATTGATTTTAGACACTCGTCTGTATTCTTTCGACACTCGTCGGTGTTCGATATCTTTTGCTTTAATACTAGTCCGTATTGATTTTAGACACTCGTCTGTGTTCTTTCAACACTCGTCCGTGTTCGATCTTTGTAGCTTCAATACACGTCCGTATTGATTATAGACACTCGTCTGTGTTCTTTCGACATTCGTCTGTGTTCGATCTCTTTTGCTTCTATACCCGTCTGTATTGATTTTAGACACTCGTCTGTGTTCTTTCGACACTCGTCCGTGTTCGATCTCTCTTGCTTCAATACTCATCCGTATTGATTTTAGACACTCGTCTGTGTTCTTTCGACACTCGTCCGTGTTCGATCTCTTTTTCTTCAATACCCATCCGTATTAATTTTAGACACTCGTCTATGTTCTTTTGACACTCGTCAGTGTTTGATCTCTTTTGCTTCAATATCCATCCGTATTGATTTTAGACACTCGTCTGTATTCTTTCGACACTCGTCGGTGTTCGATATCTTTTGCTTTAATACTAGTCCGTATTGATTTTAGACACTCGTCTGTGTTCTTTCAACACTCGTCCGTGTTCTATCTCTTTTGCTTCAATACCTGTCCGTATTGATTTTAGACACTCGTCTGTGTTCTTTCAACACTCGACCATGTTCGATCTCTTTTGCTTCAATTCCCGTCCGTATTGATGTTAGACACTCGTCTGTGTTCTTTCGACACTCATCCGTGTTCGATCTCTTTTTCTTCAATACTCGTCCGTATTTATTTTAGACACTCGTCTTTGTTCTTTCGACACTTGTCCATGTTCGATCACTTTTACTACAATATCCGTCCGCATTGATTTTAGACACTCGTCTGTATTCTTTCGACACTCGTCCGTGTTCGATCTCTTTTGCTTCAATACTCATCCGTATTTATTTTAGACACTCGTCTTTGTTCTTTCGACACTCGTCCGTGTTCGATCTCTTTTGCTTCAATACCCGTCTGTATTTATTTTAGACACTCGTCTGTGTTCTTTCGACACTCGTCCGTGTTCGATCTCTTTTGCTTCAATATCCGTCCGAATTGATTTTAGACACTCGTCTTTGTTCTTTCAACACTCGTCCGTGTTCGATCTCTTTTGCTTCAATATCCGTCTGTATTAATTTTAGACACTCGTCTGTGTTCTTTCGACACTCGTCTGTGTCCGATCTCTTTTGCTTCAATACTCGTCTGTATTGATTTTAGAAACTCGTCTAAGTTCGTTCGATACTCGTCCATCTTCGATCTTTGTAGCTTCGATACACGTCCGTATTGATTATAGACACTCGTCTGTGTTCTTTCGAAATTCGTCTGTGTTCGATCTCTTTTGCTTCTATGCCCGTCTGTATTGATTTTAGACACTCGTCTGTGTTCTTTCGACACTCGTCCGTGTTCGATCTCTCTTGCTTCAATACTCATCCGTATTGATTTTAGACACTCGTCTGTGTTCTTTCGACACTCGTCCGTGTTCGATCTCTTTTTCTTCAATACCCATCCGTATTAATTTTAGACACTCGTCTATGTTCTTTTGACACTCGTCAGTGTTTGATCTCTTTTGCTTCAATATCCATCCGTATTGATTTTAGACACTCGTCTGTATTCTTTTGACACTCGTCGGTGTTCGATATCTTTTGCTTTAATACTAGTCCGTATTGATTTTAGACACTCGTCTGTGTTCTTTCAACACTCGTCCATGTTCTATCTCTTTTGCTTCAATACCTGTCCGTATTGATTTTAGACACTCGTCTGTGTTCTTTCAACACTCGACCATGTTCGATCTCTTTTGCTTCAATTCCCGTCCGTATTGATGTTAGACACTCGTCTGTGTTCTTTCGACACTCATCCGTGTTCGATCTCTTTTTCTTCAATACTCGTCCGTATTTATTTTAGACACTCGTCTTTGTTCTTTCGACACTCGTCCGTGTTCGATCTCTTTTGCTACAATATCCGTCCGTATTGATTTTAGACACTCGTCTGTGTTCTTTCGAAACTCGTCCGTGTTCGATCTCTTTTGCTACAATATCCGTCCGTATTGATTTTATACACTCGTCTTTGTTCTTTTGACACTCGTCTGTGTTCGATCTCTTTTGCTTCAATACCTGTCCTTATTGATTTTAGACACTCGTCTTTATTCTTTCGACACTCATCCGTGTTCGATCTCTTTTGCTTCAATACACGTCCGTATTGATTTTAGACACTCGTCTGTGTTCTTTCGACACTCGTCCGGGTTCGATCTCTTTTGCTTCAATACACGTCCGTATTAATTTTAGACACTCGTCTATGTTCTTTTGACACTCGTCAGTGTTTGATCTATTTTGCTTCAATATCCATCCGTATTGATTTTAGACACTCGTCTGTATTCTTTCGACACTCGTCGGTGTTCGATATCTTTTGCTTTAATACTAGTCCGTATTGATTTTAGACACTCGTCTGTGTTCTTTCAACACTCGTCCGTGTTCGATCTTTGTAGCTTCAATACACGTCCGTATTGATTATAGACACTCGTCTGTGTTCTTTCGACATTCGTCTGTGTTCGATCTCTTTTGCTTCTATACCCGTCTGTATTGATTTTAGACACTCGTCTGTGTTCTTTCGACACTCGTCCGTGTTCGATCTCTCTTGCTTCAATACTCATCCGTATTGATTTTAGACACTCGTCTGTGTTCTTTCGACACTCGTCCGTGTTCGATCTCTTTTTCTTCAATACCCATCCGTATTAATTTTAGACACTCGTCTATGTTCTTTTGACACTCGTCAGTGTTTGATCTCTTTTGCTTCAATATCCATCCGTATTGATTTTAGACACTCGTCTGTATTCTTTCGACACTCGTCGGTGTTCGATATCTTTTGCTTTAATACTAGTCCGTATTGATTTTAGACACTCGTCTGTGTTCTTTCAACACTCGTCCGTGTTCTATCTCTTTTGCTTCAATACCTGTCCGTATTGATTTTAGACACTCGTCTGTGTTCTTTCAACACTCGACCATGTTCGATCTCTTTTGCTTCAATTCCCGTCCGTATTGATGTTAGACACTCGTCTGTGTTCTTTCGACACTCATCCGTGTTCGATCTCTTTTTCTTCAATACTCGTCCGTATTTATTTTAGACACTCGTCTTTGTTCTTTCGACACTTGTCCATGTTCGATCACTTTTACTACAATATCCGTCCGCATTGATTTTAGACACTCGTCTGTATTCTTTCGACACTCGTCCGTGTTCGATCTCTTTTGCTTCAATACTCATCCGTATTTATTTTAGACACTCGTCTTTGTTCTTTCGACACTCGTCCGTGTTCGATCTCTTTTGCTTCAATACCCGTCTGTATTTATTTTAGACACTCGTCTGTGTTCTTTCGACACTCGTCCGTGTTCGATCTCTTTTGCTTCAATATCCGTCCGAATTGATTTTAGACACTCGTCTTTGTTCTTTCAACACTCGTCCGTGTTCGATCTCTTTTGCTTCAATATCCGTCTGTATTAATTTTAGACACTCGTCTGTGTTCTTTCGACACTCGTCTGTGTCCGATCTCTTTTGCTTCAATACTCGTCTGTATTGATTTTAGAAACTCGTCTAAGTTCGTTCGATACTCGTCCATCTTCGATCTTTGTAGCTTCGATACACGTCCGTATTGATTATAGACACTCGTCTGTGTTCTTTCGAAATTCGTCTGTGTTCGATCTCTTTTGCTTCTATGCCCGTCTGTATTGATTTTAGACACTCGTCTGTGTTCTTTCGACACTCGTCCGTGTTCGATCTCTCTTGCTTCAATACTCATCCGTATTGATTTTAGACACTCGTCTGTGTTCTTTCGACACTCGTCCGTGTTCGATCTCTTTTTCTTCAATACCCATCCGTATTAATTTTAGACACTCGTCTATGTTCTTTTGACACTCGTCAGTGTTTGATCTCTTTTGCTTCAATATCCATCCGTATTGATTTTAGACACTCGTCTGTATTCTTTTGACACTCGTCGGTGTTCGATATCTTTTGCTTTAATACTAGTCCGTATTGATTTTAGACACTCGTCTGTGTTCTTTCAACACTCGTCCATGTTCTATCTCTTTTGCTTCAATACCTGTCCGTATTGATTTTAGACACTCGTCTGTGTTCTTTCAACACTCGACCATGTTCGATCTCTTTTGCTTCAATTCCCGTCCGTATTGATGTTAGACACTCGTCTGTGTTCTTTCGACACTCATCCGTGTTCGATCTCTTTTTCTTCAATACTCGTCCGTATTTATTTTAGACACTCGTCTTTGTTCTTTCGACACTCGTCCGTGTTCGATCTCTTTTGCTACAATATCCGTCCGTATTGATTTTAGACACTCGTCTGTGTTCTTTCGAAACTCGTCCGTGTTCGATCTCTTTTGCTACAATATCCGTCCGTATTGATTTTATACACTCGTCTTTGTTCTTTTGACACTCGTCTGTGTTCGATCTCTTTTGCTTCAATACCTGTCCTTATTGATTTTAGACACTCGTCTTTATTCTTTCGACACTCATCCGTGTTCGATCTCTTTTGCTTCAATACACGTCCGTATTGATTTTAGACACTCGTCTGTGTTCTTTCGACACTCGTCCGGGTTCGATCTCTTTTGCTTCAATACACGTCCGTATTAATTTTAGACACTCGTCTATGTTCTTTTGACACTCGTCAGTGTTTGATCTATTTTGCTTCAATATCCATCCGTATTGATTTTAGACACTCGTCTGTATTCTTTCGACACTCGTCGGGGTTCGATATCTTTTGCTTTAATACTAGTCCGTATTGATTTTAGACACTCGTCTGTGTTCTTTCAACACTCGTCCGTGTTCGATCTTTGTAGCTTCAATACACGTCCGTATTGATTATAGACACTCGTCTGTGTTCTTTCGACATTCGTCTGTGTTCGATCTCTTTTGCTTCTATACCCGTCTGTATTGATTTTAGACACTCGTCTGTGTTCTTTCGACACTCGTCCGTGTTCGATCTCTCTTGCTTCAATACTCATCCGTATTGATTTTAGACACTCGTCTGTGTTCTTTCGACACTCGTCCGTGTTCGATCTCTTTTTCTTCAATACCCATCCGTATTAATTTTAGACACTCGTCTATGTTCTTTTGACACTCGTCAGTGTTTGATCTCTTTTGCTTCAATATCCATCCGTATTGATTTTAGACACTCGTCTGTATTCTTTCGACACTCGTCGGTGTTCGATATCTTTTGCTTTAATACTAGTCCGTATTGATTTTAGACACTCGTCTGTGTTCTTTCAACACTCGTCCGTGTTCTATCTCTTTTGCTTCAATACCTGTCCGTATTGATTTTAGACACTCGTCTGTGTTCTTTCAACACTCGACCATGTTCGATCTCTTTTGCTTCAATTCCCGTCCGTATTGATGTTAGACACTCGTCTGTGTTCTTTCGACACTCATCCGTGTTCGATCTCTTTTTCTTCAATACTCGTCCGTATTTATTTTAGACACTCGTCTTTGTTCTTTCGACACTTGTCCATGTTCGATCACTTTTACTACAATATCCGTCCGCATTGATTTTAGACACTCGTCTGTATTCTTTCGACACTCGTCCGTGTTCGATCTCTTTTGCTTCAATACTCATCCGTATTTATTTTAGACACTCGTCTTTGTTCTTTCGACACTCGTCCGTGTTCGATCTCTTTTGCTTCAATACCCGTCTGTATTTATTTTAGACACTCGTCTGTGTTCTTTCGACACTCGTCCGTGTTCGATCTCTTTTGCTTCAATATCCGTCCGAATTGATTTTAGACACTCGTCTTTGTTCTTTCAACACTCGTCCGTGTTCGATCTCTTTTGCTTCAATATCCGTCTGTATTAATTTTAGACACTCGTCTGTGTTCTTTCGACACTCGTCTGTGTCCGATCTCTTTTGCTTCAATACTCGTCTGTATTGATTTTAGAAACTCGTCTAAGTTCGTTCGATACTCGTCCATCTTCGATCTTTGTAGCTTCGATACACGTCCGTATTGATTATAGACACTCGTCTGTGTTCTTTCGAAATTCGTCTGTGTTCGATCTCTTTTGCTTCTATGCCCGTCTGTATTGATTTTAGACACTCGTCTGTGTTCTTTCGACACTCGTCCGTGTTCGATCTCTCTTGCTTCAATACTCATCCGTATTGATTTTAGACACTCGTCTGTGTTCTTTCGACACTCGTCCGTGTTCGATCTCTTTTTCTTCAATACCCATCCGTATTAATTTTAGACACTCGTCTATGTTCTTTTGACACTCGTCAGTGTTTGATCTCTTTTGCTTCAATATCCATCCGTATTGATTTTAGACACTCGTCTGTATTCTTTTGACACTCGTCGGTGTTCGATATCTTTTGCTTTAATACTAGTCCGTATTGATTTTAGACACTCGTCTGTGTTCTTTCAACACTCGTCCATGTTCTATCTCTTTTGCTTCAATACCTGTCCGTATTGATTTTAGACACTCGTCTGTGTTCTTTCAACACTCGACCATGTTCGATCTCTTTTGCTTCAATTCCCGTCCGTATTGATGTTAGACACTCGTCTGTGTTCTTTCGACACTCATCCGTGTTCGATCTCTTTTTCTTCAATACTCGTCCGTATTTATTTTAGACACTCGTCTTTGTTCTTTCGACACTCGTCCGTGTTCGATCTCTTTTGCTACAATATCCGTCCGTATTGATTTTAGACACTCGTCTGTGTTCTTTCGAAACTCGTCCGTGTTCGATCTCTTTTGCTACAATATCCGTCCGTATTGATTTTATACACTCGTCTTTGTTCTTTTGACACTCGTCTGTGTTCGATCTCTTTTGCTTCAATACCTGTCCTTATTGATTTTAGACACTCGTCTTTATTCTTTCGACACTCATCCGTGTTCGATCTCTTTTGCTTCAATACACGTCCGTATTGATTTTAGACACTCGTCTGTGTTCTTTCGACACTCGTCCGGGTTCGATCTCTTTTGCTTCAATACACGTCCGTATTAATTTTAGACACTCGTCTATGTTCTTTTGACACTCGTCAGTGTTTGATCTATTTTGCTTCAATATCCATCCGTATTGATTTTAGACACTCGTCTGTATTCTTTCGACACTCGTCGGGGTTCGATATCTTTTGCTTTAATACTAGTCCGTATTGATTTTAGACACTCGTCTGTGTTCTTTCAACACTCGTCCGTGTTCGATCTTTGTAGCTTCAATACACGTCCGTATTGATTATAGACACTCGTCTGTGTTCTTTCGACATTCGTCTGTGTTCGATCTCTTTTGCTTCTATACCCGTCTGTATTGATTTTAGACACTCGTCTGTGTTCTTTCGACACTCGTCCGTGTTCGATCTCTCTTGCTTCAATACTCATCCGTATTGATTTTAGACACTCGTCTGTGTTCTTTCGACACTCGTCCGTGTTCGATCTCTTTTTCTTCAATACCCATCCGTATTAATTTTAGACACTCGTCTATGTTCTTTTGACACTCGTCAGTGTTTGATCTCTTTTGCTTCAATATCCATCCGTATTGATTTTAGACACTCGTCTGTATTCTTTCGACACTCGTCGGTGTTCGATATCTTTTGCTTTAATACTAGTCCGTATTGATTTTAGACACTCGTCTGTGTTCTTTCAACACTCGTCCGTGTTCTATCTCTTTTGCTTCAATACCTGTCCGTATTGATTTTAGACACTCGTCTGTGTTCTTTCAACACTCGACCATGTTCGATCTCTTTTGCTTCAATTCCCGTCCGTATTGATGTTAGACACTCGTCTGTGTTCTTTCGACACTCATCCGTGTTCGATCTCTTTTTCTTCAATACTCGTCCGTATTTATTTTAGACACTCGTCTTTGTTCTTTCGACACTTGTCCATGTTCGATCTCTTTTACTACAATATCCGTCCGCATTGATTTTAGACACTCGTCTGTATTCTTTCGACACTCGTCCGTGTTCGATCTCTTTTGCTTCAATACTCATCCGTATTTATTTTAGACACTCGTCTTTGTTCTTTCGACACTCGTCCGTGTTCGATCTCTTTTGCTTCAATACCCGTCTGTATTTATTTTAGACACTCGTCTGTGTTCTTTCGACACTCGTCCGTGTTCGATCTCTTTTGCTTCAATATCCGTCCGAATTGATTTTAGACACTCGTCTTTGTTCTTTCGACACTCGTCCGTGTTCGATCTCTTTTGCTTCAATATCCGTCTGTATTAATTTTAGACACTCGTCTGTGTTCTTTCGACACTCGTCTGTGTCCGATCTCTTTTGGTTCAATACTCGTCTGTATTGATTTTAGAAACTCGTCTAAGTTCGTTCGATACTCGTCCATCTTCGATCTTTGTAGCTTCGATACACGTCCGTATTGATTATAGACACTCGTCTGTGTTCTTTCGAAATTCGTCTGTGTTCGATCTCTTTTGCTTCTATGCCCGTCTGTATTGATTTTAGACACTCGTCTGTGTTCTTTCGACACTCGTCCGTGTTCGATCTCTCTTGCTTCAATACTCATCCGTATTGATTTTAGACACTCGTCTGTGTTCTTTCGACACTCGTCCGTGTTCGATCTCTTTTTCTTCAATACCCATCCGTATTAATTTTAGACACTCGTCTATGTTCTTTTGACACTCGTCAGTGTTTGATCTCTTTTGCTTCAATATCCATCCGTATTGATTTTAGACACTCGTCTGTATTCTTTTGACACTCGTCGGTGTTCGATATCTTTTGCTTTAATACTAGTCCGTATTGATTTTAGACACTCGTCTGTGTTCTTTCAACACTCGTCCATGTTCTATCTCTTTTGCTTCAATACCTGTCCGTATTGATTTTAGACACTCGTCTGTGTTCTTTCAACACTCGACCATGTTCGATCTCTTTTGCTTCAATTCCCGTCCGTATTGATGTTAGACACTCGTCTGTGTTCTTTCGACACTCATCCGTGTTCGATCTCTTTTTCTTCAATACTCGTCCGTATTTATTTTAGACACTCCTCTTTGTTCTTTCGACACTCGTCCGTGTTCGATCTCTTTTGCTACAATATCCGTCCGTATTGATTTTAGACACTCGTCTGTGTTCTTTCGAAACTCGTCCGTGTTCGATCTCTTTTGCTACAATATCCGTCCGTATTGATTTTATACACTCGTCTTTGTTCTTTTGACACTCGTCTGTGTTCGATCTCTTTTGCTTCAATACCTGTCCTTATTGATTTTAGACACTCGTCTTTATTCTTTCGACACTCATCCGTGTTCGATCTCTTTTGCTTCAATACACGTCCGTATTGATTTTAGACACTCGTCTGTGTTCTTTCGACACTCGTCCGGGTTCGATCTCTTTTGCTTCAATACACGTCCGTATTAATTTTAGACACTCGTCTATGTTCTTTTGACACTCGTCAGTGTTTGATCTATTTTGCTTCAATATCCATCCGTATTGATTTTAGACACTCGTCTGTATTCTTTCGACACTCGTCGGTGTTCGATATCTTTTGCTTTAATACTAGTCCGTATTGATTTTAGACACTCGTCTGTGTTCTTTCAACACTCGTCCGTGTTCTATCTCTTTTGCTTCAATACCTGTCCGTATTGATTTTAGACACTCGTCTGTGTTCTTTCAACACTCGACCATGTTCGATCTCTTTTGCTTCAATTCCCGTCCGTATTGATGTTAGACACTCGTCTGTGTTCTTTCGACACTCATCCGTGTTCGATCTCTTTTTCTTCAATACTCGTCCGTATTTATTTTAGACACTCGTCTTTGTTCTTTCGACACTTGTCCATGTTCGATCTCTTTTACTACAATATCCGTCCGCATTGATTTTAGACACTCGTCTGTATTCTTTCGACACTCGTCCGTGTTCGATCTCTTTTGCTTCAATACTCATCCGTATTTATTTTAGACACTCGTCTTTGTTCTTTCGACACTCGTCCGTGTTCGATCTCTTTTGCTTCAATACCCGTCTGTATTTATTTTAGACACTCGTCTGTGTTCTTTCGACACTCGTCAGTGTTCGATCTCTTTTGCTTCAATATCCGTCCGAATTGATTTTAGACACTCGTCTTTGTTCTTTCGACACTCGTCCGTGTTCGATCTCTTTTGCTTCAATATCCGTCTGTATTAATTTTAGACACTCGTCTGTGTTCTTTCGACACTCGTCTGTGTCCGATCTCTTTTGGTTCAATACTCGTCTGTATTGATTTTAGAAACTCGTCTAAGTTCGTTCGATACTCGTCCATCTTCGATCTTTGTAGCTTCGATACACGTCCGTATTGATTATAGACACTCGTCTGTGTTCTTTCGAAATTCGTCTGTGTTCGATCTCTTTTGCTTCTATGCCCGTCTGTATTGATTTTAGACACTCGTCTGTGTTCTTTCGACACTCGTCCGTGTTCGATCTCTCTTGCTTCAATACTCATCCGTATTGATTTTAGACACTCGTCTGTGTTCTTTCGACACTCGTCCGTGTTCGATCTCTTTTTCTTCAATACCCATCCGTATTAATTTTAGACACTCGTCTATGTTCTTTTGACACTCGTCAGTGTTTGATCTCTTTTGCTTCAATATCCATCCGTATTGATTTTAGACACTCGTCTGTATTCTTTTGACACTCGTCGGTGTTCGATATCTTTTGCTTTAATACTAGTCCGTATTGATTTTAGACACTCGTCTGTGTTCTTTCAACACTCGTCCATGTTCTATCTCTTTTGCTTCAATACCTGTCCGTATTGATTTTAGACACTCGTCTGTGTTCTTTCAACACTCGACCATGTTCGATCTCTTTTGCTTCAATTCCCGTCCGTATTGATGTTAGACACTCGTCTGTGTTCTTTCGACACTCATCCGTGTTCGATCTCTTTTTCTTCAATACTCGTCCGTATTTATTTTAGACACTCCTCTTTGTTCTTTCGACACTCGTCCGTGTTCGATCTCTTTTGCTACAATATCCGTCCGTATTGATTTTAGACACTCGTCTGTGTTCTTTCGAAACTCGTCCGTGTTCGATCTCTTTTGCTACAATATCCGTCCGTATTGATTTTATACACTCGTCTTTGTTCTTTTGACACTCGTCTGTGTTCGATCTCTTTTGCTTCAATACCTGTCCTTATTGATTTTAGACACTCGTCTTTATTCTTTCGACACTCATCCGTGTTCGATCTCTTTTGCTTCAATACACGTCCGTATTGATTTTAGACACTCGTCTGTGTTCTTTCGACACTCGTCCGGGTTCGATCTCTTTTGCTTCAATACACGTCCGTATTAATTTTAGACACTCGTCTATGTTCTTTTGACACTCGTCAGTGTTTGATCTATTTTGCTTCAATATCCATCCGTATTGATTTTAGACACTCGTCTGTATTCTTTCGACACTCGTCGGTGTTCGATATCTTTTGCTTTAATACTAGTCCGTATTGATTTTAGACACTCGTCTGTGTTCTTTCAACACTCGTCCGTGTTCGATCTCTTTTGCTTCAATACCTGTCCGTATTGATTTTAGACACTCGTCTGTGTTCTTTCAACACTCGACCATGTTCGATCTCTTTTGCTTCAATTCCCGTCCGTATTGATGTTAGACACTCGTCTGTGTTCATTCGACACTCATTCGTGTTCGATCTCTTTTTCTTCAATACTCGTCTGTATTTATTTTAGACACTCGTCTTTGTTCTTTCGACACTCGTCCGTGTTCGATCTCTTTTGCTACAATATCCGTCCGTATTGATTTTAGACACTCGTCTGTGTTCTTTCGAAACTCGTCCGTGTTCGATCCCTTTTGCTACAATATCCGTCCGTATTGATTTTATACACTCGTCTTTGTTCTTTTGACACTCGTCTGTGTTCGATCTCTTTTGCTTCAATACCTGTCCTTATTGATTTTAGACACTCGTCTGTATTCTTTCGACACTCGTCCGTGTTCGATCTCTTTTGCTTCAATACACGTCCGTATTGATTTTAGACACTCGTCTGTGTTCATTCGACACTCGTCCGTGTTCGATCTATTTTGCTTCAATACTAGTCTGTATTAATTTTAGACACTCGTCTGTGTTCTTTCAGCACTCATCCGTGTTCGATCTCTTTTGCTTCAATTCCCATCCGTATTGATTTTAGACACTCGCCTGTGTTCTTTCGAAACTTATCCGTGTTCGATCTCTTTTGCTTCAATACCAGTCCGTATTGATTTTAGACACTCGTCTGTGTTCTTTCGACACTCGTCCGTGTTCGACCTCTTTTGCTTCAATTCCCGTCCGCATTGATTTTAGACACTCGTCTGTATTCTTTTGACACTCGTCCGTGTTCGATCTCTTTTGCTTCAATACTCGTCCGTATTTATTTTAGACACTCGTCTTTGTTCTTTCGACACTCGTCCGTGTTCGATCTCTTTTGCTTCAATACCCGTCCGTATTGATTTTAGACACTCGTCTGTGTTCTTTCGACACTCGTCCGTGTTCGATCTCTTTTGCTTCAATATCCGTCCGAATTGATTTTAGACACTCGTCTTTTTTCTTTCGACACTCGTCCGTGTTCGATCTCTTTTGCTTCAATATCCGTCCGTATTAATTTTAGACACTCGTCTGTGTTCTTTCGACACTCGTCCGTGTCCGATCTCTTTTGCTTCAATACTCATCCGTATTGATTTTAGAAACTCGTCTAAGTTCGTTCGACACTCGTCCATCTTCGATCTTTGTAGCTTCAATACACGTCCGTATTGATTATAGACACTCGTCTGTGTTCTTTCGACATTCGTCTGTGTTCGATCTCTTTTGCTTCTATACCCGTCTGTATTGATTTTAGACACTCGTCTGTGTTCTTTCGACACTCGTCCGTGTTCGATCTCTCTTGCTTCAATACTCATCCGTATTGATTTTAGACACTCGTCTGTGTTCTTTCGACACTCGTCCGTGTTCGATCTCTTTTTCTTCAATACCCATCCGTATTAATTTTAGACACTCGTCTATGTTCTTTTGACACTCGTCAGTGTTTGATCTCTTTTGCTTCAATATCCATCCGTATTGATTTTAGACACTCGTCTGTATTCTTTCGACACTCGTCGGTGTTCGATATCTTTTGCTTTAATACTAGTCCGTATTGATTTTAGACACTCGTCTGTGTTCTTTCAACACTCGTCCGTGTTCTATCTCTTTTGCTTCAATACCTGTCCGTATTGATTTTAGACACTCGTCTGTGTTCTTTCAACACTCGACCATGTTCGATCTCTTTTGCTTCAATTCCCGTCCGTATTGATGTTAGACACTCGTCTGTGTTCTTTCGACACTCATCCGTGTTTGATCTCTTTTTCTTCAATACTCATCCGTATTTATTTTAGACACTCGTCTTTGTTCTTTCGACACTTGTCCATGTTCGATCTCTTTTACTACAATATCCGTCCGCATTGATTTTAGACACTCGTCTGTATTCTTTTGACACTCGTCCGTGTTCGATCTCTTTTGCTTCAATACTCATCCGTATTTATTTTAGACACTCGTCTTTGTTCTTTCGACACTCGTCCGTGTTCGATCTCTTTTGCTTCAATACCCGTCTGTATTTATTTTAGACACTCGTCTGTGTTCTTTCGACACTCGTCCGTGTTCGATCTCTTTTGCTTCAATATCCGTCCGAATTGATTTTAGACACTCGTCTTTGTTCTTTCGACACTCGTCCGTGTTCGATCTCTTTTGCCTCAATATCCGTCTGTATTAATTTTAGACACTCGTCTGTGTTCTTTCGACACTCGTCCGTGTCCGATCTCTTTTGCTTCAATACTCGTCTGTATTGATTTTAGAAACTCGTCTAAGTTCGTTCGACACTCGTCCATCTTCGATCTTTGTAGCTTCAATACACGTCCGTATTGATTATAGACACTCGTCTGTGTTCTTTCGAAATTCGTCTGTGTTCGATCTCTTTTGCTTCTATACCCGTCTATATTGATTTTAGACACTCGTCTGTGTTCTTTCGACACTCGTCCGTGTTCGATCTCTCTTGCTTCAATACTCATCCGTATTGATTTTAGACACTCGTCTGTGTTCTTTCGACACTCGTCCGTGTTCGATCTCTTTTTCTTCAATACCCATCCGTATTAATTTTAGACACTCGTCTATGTTCTTTTGACACTCGTCAGTGTTTGATCTCTTTTGCTTCAATATCCATCCGTATTGATTTTAGACACTCGTCTGTATTCTTTTGACACTCGTCGGTGTTCGATATCTTTTGCTTTAATACTAGTCCGTATTGATTTTAGACACTCGTCTGTGTTCTTTCAACACTCGTCCGTGTTCTATCTCTTTTGCTTCAATACCTGTCCGTATTGATTTTAGACACTCGTCTGTGTTCTTTCAACACTCGACCATGTTCGATCTCTTTTGCTTCAATTCCCGTCCGTATTGATGTTAGACACTCGTCTGTGTTCTTTCGACACTCATCCGTGTTCGATCTCTTTTTCTTCAATACTCGTCCGTATTTATTTTAGACACTCCTCTTTGTTCTTTCGACACTCGTCCGTGTTCGATCTCTTTTGCTACAATATCCGTCCGTATTGATTTTAGACACTCGTCTGTGTTCTTTCGAAACTCGTCCGTGTTCGATCTCTTTTGCTACAATATCCGTCCGTATTGATTTTATACACTCGTCTTTGTTCTTTTGACACTCGTCTGTGTTCGATCTCTTTTGCTTCAATACCTGTCCTTATTGATTTTAGACACTCGTCTTTATTCTTTCGACACTCATCCGTGTTCGATCTCTTTTGCTTCAATACACGTCCGTATTGATTTTAGACACTCGTCTGTGTTCTTTCGACACTCGTCCGGGTTCGATCTCTTTTGCTTCAATACACGTCCGTATTAATTTTAGACACTCGTCTATGTTCTTTTGACACTCGTCAGTGTTTGATCTATTTTGCTTCAATATCCATCCGTATTGATTTTAGACACTCGTCTGTATTCTTTCGACACTCGTCGGTGTTCGATATCTTTTGCTTTAATACTAGTCCGTATTGATTTTAGACACTCGTCTGTGTTCTTTCAACACTCGTCCGTGTTCGATCTCTTTTGCTTCAATACCTGTCCGTATTGATTTTAGACACTCGTCTGTGTTCTTTCAACACTCGACCATGTTCGATCTCTTTTGCTTCAATTCCCGTCCGTATTGATGTTAGACACTCGTCTGTGTTCATTCGACACTCATTCGTGTTCGATCTCTTTTTCTTCAATACTCGTCTGTATTTATTTTAGACACTCGTCTTTGTTCTTTCGACACTCGTCCGTGTTCGATCTCTTTTGCTACAATATCCGTCCGTATTGATTTTAGACACTCGTCTGTGTTCTTTCGAAACTCGTCCGTGTTCGATCCCTTTTGCTACAATATCCGTCCGTATTGATTTTATACACTCGTCTTTGTTCTTTTGACACTCGTCTGTGTTCGATCTCTTTTGCTTCAATACCTGTCCTTATTGATTTTAGACACTCGTCTGTATTCTTTCGACACTCGTCCGTGTTCGATCTCTTTTGCTTCAATACACGTCCGTATTGATTTTAGACACTCGTCTGTGTTCATTCGACACTCGTCCGTGTTCGATCTATTTTGCTTCAATACTAGTCTGTATTAATTTTAGACACTCGTCTGTGTTCTTTCAGCACTCATCCGTGTTCGATCTCTTTTGCTTCAATTCCCATCCGTATTGATTTTAGACACTCGCCTGTGTTCTTTCGAAACTTATCCGTGTTCGATCTCTTTTGCTTCAATACCAGTCCGTATTGATTTTAGACACTCGTCTGTGTTCTTTCGACACTCGTCCGTGTTCGACCTCTTTTGCTTCAATTCCCGTCCGCATTGATTTTAGACACTCGTCTGTATTCTTTTGACACTCGTCCGTGTTCGATCTCTTTTGCTTCAATACTCGTCCGTATTTATTTTAGACACTCGTCTTTGTTCTTTCGACACTCGTCCGTGTTCGATCTCTTTTGCTTCAATACCCGTCCGTATTGATTTTAGACACTCGTCTGTGTTCTTTCGACACTCGTCCGTGTTCGATCTCTTTTGCTTCAATATCCGTCCGAATTGATTTTAGACACTCGTCTTTTTTCTTTCGACACTCGTCCGTGTTCGATCTCTTTTGCTTCAATATCCGTCCGTATTAATTTTAGACACTCGTCTGTGTTCTTTCGACACTCGTCCGTGTCCGATCTCTTTTGCTTCAATACTCATCCGTATTGATTTTAGAAACTCGTCTAAGTTCGTTCGACACTCGTCCATCTTCGATCTTTGTAGCTTCAATACACGTCCGTATTGATTATAGACACTCGTCTGTGTTCTTTCGACATTCGTCTGTGTTCGATCTCTTTTGCTTCTATACCCGTCTGTATTGATTTTAGACACTCGTCTGTGTTCTTTCGACACTCGTCCGTGTTCGATCTCTCTTGCTTCAATACTCATCCGTATTGATTTTAGACACTCGTCTGTGTTCTTTCGACACTCGTCCGTGTTCGATCTCTTTTTCTTCAATACCCATCCGTATTAATTTTAGACACTCGTCTATGTTCTTTTGACACTCGTCAGTGTTTGATCTCTTTTGCTTCAATATCCATCCGTATTGATTTTAGACACTCGTCTGTATTCTTTCGACACTCGTCGGTGTTCGATATCTTTTGCTTTAATACTAGTCCGTATTGATTTTAGACACTCGTCTGTGTTCTTTCAACACTCGTCCGTGTTCTATCTCTTTTGCTTCAATACCTGTCCGTATTGATTTTAGACACTCGTCTGTGTTCTTTCAACACTCGACCATGTTCGATCTCTTTTGCTTCAATTCCCGTCCGTATTGATGTTAGACACTCGTCTGTGTTCTTTCGACACTCATCCGTGTTTGATCTCTTTTTCTTCAATACTCATCCGTATTTATTTTAGACACTCGTCTTTGTTCTTTCGACACTTGTCCATGTTCGATCTCTTTTACTACAATATCCGTCCGCATTGATTTTAGACACTCGTCTGTATTCTTTTGACACTCGTCCGTGTTCGATCTCTTTTGCTTCAATACTCATCCGTATTTATTTTAGACACTCGTCTTTGTTCTTTCGACACTCGTCCGTGTTCGATCTCTTTTGCTTCAATACCCGTCTGTATTTATTTTAGACACTCGTCTGTGTTCTTTCGACACTCGTCCGTGTTCGATCTCTTTTGCTTCAATATCCGTCCGAATTGATTTTAGACACTCGTCTTTGTTCTTTCGACACTCGTCCGTGTTCGATCTCTTTTGCCTCAATATCCGTCTGTATTAATTTTAGACACTCGTCTGTGTTCTTTCGACACTCGTCCGTGTCCGATCTCTTTTGCTTCAATACTCGTCTGTATTGATTTTAGAAACTCGTCTAAGTTCGTTCGACACTCGTCCATCTTCGATCTTTGTAGCTTCAATACACGTCCGTATTGATTATAGACACTCGTCTGTGTTCTTTCGAAATTCGTCTGTGTTCGATCTCTTTTGCTTCTATACCCGTCTATATTGATTTTAGACACTCGTCTGTGTTCTTTCGACACTCGTCCGTGTTCGATCTCTCTTGCTTCAATACTCATCCGTATTGATTTTAGACACTCGTCTGTGTTCTTTCGACACTCGTCCGTGTTCGATCTCTTTTTCTTCAATACCCATCCGTATTAATTTTAGACACTCGTCTATGTTCTTTTGACACTCGTCAGTGTTTGATCTCTTTTGCTTCAATATCCATCCGTATTGATTTTAGACACTCGTCTGTATTCTTTTGACACTCGTCGGTGTTCGATATCTTTTGCTTTAATACTAGTCCGTATTGATTTTAGACACTCGTCTGTGTTCTTTCAACACTCGTCCGTGTTCTATCTCTTTTGCTTCAATACCTGTCTGTATTGATTTTAGACACTCGTCTGTGTTCTTTCAACACTCGACCATGTTCGATCTCTTTTGCTTCAATTCCCGTCCGTATTGATGTTAGACACTCGTCTGTGTTCTTTCGACACTCATCCGTGTTCGATCTCTTTTTCTTCAATACTCGTCCGTATTTATTTTAGACACTCGTCTTTGTTCTTTCGACACTCGTCCGTGTTCGATCTCTTTTGCTACAATATCCGTCCGTATTGATTTTAGACACTCGTCTGTGTTCTTTCGAAACTCGTCCGTGTTCGATCTCTTTTGCTACAATATCCATCCGTATTGATTTTATACACTCGTCTTTATTCTTTCGACCCTCATCCGTGTTCGATCTCTTTTGCTTCAATACACGTCCGTATTGATTTTAGACACTCGTCTGTGTTCTTTCGACACTCGTCCGTGTTCGATCTCTTTTGCTTCAATACACGTCCGTATTAATTTTAGACATTCGTCTATGTTCTTTTGACACTCGTCAGTGTTTGATCTATTTTGCTTCAATATCCATCCGTATTGATTTTAGACACTCGTCTGTATTCTTTCGACACTCGTCGGTGTTCGATATCTTTTGCTTTAATACTAGTCCGTATTGATTTTAGACACTCGTCTGTGTTCTTTCAACACTCGTCCGTGTTCGATCTCTTTTGCTTCAATACCTGTCCGTATTGATTTTAGACACTCGTCTGTGTTCTTTCAACACTCGACCATGTTCGATCTCTTTTGCTTCAATTCCCGTCCGTATTGATGTTAGACACTCGTCTGTGTTCATTCGACACTCATTCGTGTTCGATCTCTTTTTCTTCAATACTCGTCTGTATTTATTTTAGACACTCGTCTTTGTTCTTTCGACACTCGTCCGTGTTCGATCTCTTTTGCTACAATATCCGTCCGTATTGATTTTAGACACTCGTCTGTGTTCTTTCGAAACTCGTCCGTGTTCGATCCCTTTTGCTACAATATCCGTCCGTATTGATTTTATACACTCGTCTTTGTTCTTTTGACACTCGTCTGTGTTCGATCTCTTTTGCTTCAATACCTGTCCTTATTGATTTTAGACACTCGTCTGTATTCTTTCGACACTCGTCCGTGTTCGATCTCTTTTGCTTCAATACACGTCCGTATTGATTTTAGACACTCGTCTGTGTTCATTCGACACTCGTCCGTGTTCGATCTATTTTGCTTCAATACTAGTCTGTATTAATTTTAGACACTCGTCTGTGTTCTTTCAGCACTCATCCGTGTTCGATCTCTTTTGCTTCAATTCCCATCCGTATTGATTTTAGACACTCGCCTGTGTTCTTTCGAAACTTATCCGTGTTCGATCTCTTTTGCTTCAATACCAGTCCGTATTGATTTTAGACACTCGTCTGTGTTCTTTCGACACTCGTCCGTGTTCGATCTCTTTTTCTTCAATACTCGTCCGTATTTATTTTAGACACTCGTCTTTGTTCTTTCGACACTCGTCCGTGTTCGATCTCTTTTGCTACAATATCCGTCCGTATTGATTTTAGACACTCGTCTGTGTTCTTTCGAAACTCGTCCGTGTTCGATCTCTTTTGCTACAATATCCATCCGTATTGATTTTATACACTCGTCTTTATTCTTTCGACCCTCATCCGTGTTCGATCTCTTTTGCTTCAATACACGTCCGTATTGATTTTAGACACTCGTCTGTGTTCTTTCGACACTCGTCCGTGTTCGATCTCTTTTGCTTCAATACACGTCCGTATTAATTTTAGACATTCGTCTATGTTCTTTTGACACTCGTCAGTGTTTGATCTATTTTGCTTCAATATCCATCCGTATTGATTTTAGACACTCGTCTGTATTCTTTCGACACTCGTCGGTGTTCGATATCTTTTGCTTTAATACTAGTCCGTATTGATTTTAGACACTCGTCTGTGTTCTTTCAACACTCGTCCGTGTTCGATCTCTTTTGCTTCAATACCTGTCCGTATTGATTTTAGACACTCGTCTGTGTTCTTTCAACACTCGACCATGTTCGATCTCTTTTGCTTCAATTCCCGTCCGTATTGATGTTAGACACTCGTCTGTGTTCATTCGACACTCATTCGTGTTCGATCTCTTTTTCTTCAATACTCGTCTGTATTTATTTTAGACACTCGTCTTTGTTCTTTCGACACTCGTCCGTGTTCGATCTCTTTTGCTACAATATCCATCCGTATTGATTTTAGACACTCGTCTGTGTTCTTTCGAAACTCGTCCGTGTTCGATCCCTTTTGCTACAATATCCGTCCGTATTGATTTTATACACTCGTCTTTGTTCTTTTGACACTCGTCTGTGTTCGATCTCTTTTGCTTCAATACCTGTCCTTATTGATTTTAGACACTCGTCTGTATTCTTTCGACACTCGTCCGTGTTCGATCTCTTTTGCTTCAATACACGTCCGTATTGATTTTAGACACTCGTCTGTGTTCATTCGACACTCGTCCGTGTTCGATCTATTTTGCTTCAATACTAGTCTGTATTAATTTTAGACACTCGTCTGTGTTCTTTCAGCACTCATCCGTGTTCGATCTCTTTTGCTTCAATTCCCATCCGTATTGATTTTAGACACTCGCCTGTGTTCTTTCGAAACTTATCCGTGTTCGATCTCTTTTGCTTCAATACCAGTCCGTATTGATTTTAGACACTCGTCTGTGTTCTTTCGACACTCGTCCGTGTTCGACCTCTTTTGCTTCAATTCCCGTCCGCATTGATTTTAGACACTCGTCTGTATTCTTTTGACACTCGTCCGTGTTCGATCTCTTTTGCTTCAATACTCGTCCGTATTTATTTTAGACACTCGTCTTTGTTCTTTCGACACTCGTCCGTGTTCGATCTCTTTTGCTTCAATACCCGTCCGTATTGATTTTAGACACTCGTCTGTGTTCTTTCGACACTCGTCCGTGTTCGATCTCTTTTGCTTCAATATCCGTCCGAATTGATTTTAGACACTCGTCTTTTTTCTTTCGACACTCGTCCGTGTTCGATCTCTTTTGCTTCAATATCCGTCCGTATTAATTTTAGACACTCGTCTGTGTTCTTTCGACACTCGTCCGTGTCCGATCTCTTTTGCTTCAATACTCATCCGTATTGATTTTAGAAACTCGTCTAAGTTCGTTCGACACTCGTCCATCTTCGATCTTTGTAGCTTCAATACACGTCCGTATTGATTATAGACACTCGTCTGTGTTCTTTCGACATTCGTCTGTGTTCGATCTCTTTTGCTTCTATACCCGTCTGTATTGATTTTAGACACTCGTCTGTGTTCTTTCGACACTCGTCCGTGTTCGATCTCTCTTGCTTCAATACTCATCCGTATTGATTTTAGACACTCGTCTGTGTTCTTTCGACACTCGTCCGTGTTCGATCTCTTTTTCTTCAATACCCATCCGTATTAATTTTAGACACTCGTCTATGTTCTTTTGACACTCGTCAGTGTTTGATCTCTTTTGCTTCAATATCCATCCGTATTGATTTTAGACACTCGTCTGTATTCTTTCGACACTCGTCGGTGTTCGATATCTTTTGCTTTAATACTAGTCCGTATTGATTTTAGACACTCGTCTGTGTTCTTTCAACACTCGTCCGTGTTCTATCTCTTTTGCTTCAATACCTGTCCGTATTGATTTTAGACACTCGTCTGTGTTCTTTCAACACTCGACCATGTTCGATCTCTTTTGCTTCAATTCCCGTCCGTATTGATGTTAGACACTCGTCTGTGTTCTTTCGACACTCATCCGTGTTCGATCTCTTTTTCTTCAATACTCATCCGTATTTATTTTAGACACTCGTCTTTGTTCTTTCGACACTTGTCCATGTTCGATCTCTTTTACTACAATATCCGTCCGCATTGATTTTAGACACTCGTCTGTATTCTTTTGACACTCGTCCGTGTTCGATCTCTTTTGCTTCAATACTCATCCGTATTTATTTTAGACACTCGTCTTTGTTCTTTCGACACTCGTCCGTGTTCGATCTCTTTTGCTTCAATACCCGTCTGTATTTATTTTAGACACTCGTCTGTGTTCTTTCGACACTCGTCCGTGTTCGATCTCTTTTGCTTCAATATCCGTCCGAATTGATTTTAGACACTCGTCTTTGTTCTTTCGACACTCGTCCGTGTTCGATCTCTTTTGCCTCAATATCCGTCTGTATTAATTTTAGACACTCGTCTGTGTTCTTTCGACACTCGTCCGTGTCCGATCTCTTTTGCTTCAATACTCGTCTGTATTGATTTTAGAAACTCGTCTAAGTTCGTTCGACACTCGTCCATCTTCGATCTTTGTAGCTTCAATACACGTCCGTATTGATTATAGACACTCGTCTGTGTTCTTTCGAAATTCGTCTGTGTTCGATCTCTTTTGCTTCTATACCCGTCTATATTGATTTTAGACACTCGTCTGTGTTCTTTCGACACTCGTCCGTGTTCGATCTCTCTTGCTTCAATACTCATCCGTATTGATTTTAGACACTCGTCTGTGTTCTTTCGACACTCGTCCGTGTTCGATCTCTTTTTCTTCAATACCCATCCGTATTAATTTTAGACACTCGTCTATGTTCTTTTGACACTCGTCAGTGTTTGATCTCTTTTGCTTCAATATCCATCCGTATTGATTTTAGACACTCGTCTGTATTCTTTTGACACTCGTCGGTGTTCGATATCTTTTGCTTTAATACTAGTCCGTATTGATTTTAGACACTCGTCTGTGTTCTTTCAACACTCGTCCGTGTTCTATCTCTTTTGCTTCAATACCTGTCCGTATTGATTTTAGACACTCGTCTGTGTTCTTTCAACACTCGACCATGTTCGATCTCTTTTGCTTCAATTCCCGTCCGTATTGATGTTAGACACTCGTCTGTGTTCTTTCGACACTCATCCGTGTTCGATCTCTTTTTCTTCAATACTCGTCCGTATTTATTTTAGACACTCGTCTTTGTTCTTTCGACACTCGTCCGTGTTCGATCTCTTTTGCTACAATATCCGTCCGTATTGATTTTAGACACTCGTCTGTGTTCTTTCGAAACTCGTCCGTGTTCGATCTCTTTTGCTACAATATCCATCCGTATTGATTTTATACACTCGTCTTTATTCTTTCGACCCTCATCCGTGTTCGATCTCTTTTGCTTCAATACACGTCCGTATTGATTTTAGACACTCGTCTGTGTTCTTTCGACACTCGTCCGTGTTCGATCTCTTTTGCTTCAATACACGTCCGTATTAATTTTAGACATTCGTCTATGTTCTTTTGACACTCGTCAGTGTTTGATCTATTTTGCTTCAATATCCATCCGTATTGATTTTAGACACTCGTCTGTATTCTTTCGACACTCGTCGGTGTTCGATATCTTTTGCTTTAATACTAGTCCGTATTGATTTTAGACACTCGTCTGTGTTCTTTCAACACTCGTCCGTGTTCGATCTCTTTTGCTTCAATACCTGTCCGTATTGATTTTAGACACTCGTCTGTGTTCTTTCAACACTCGACCATGTTCGATCTCTTTTGCTTCAATTCCCGTCCGTATTGATGTTAGACACTCGTCTGTGTTCATTCGACACTCATTCGTGTTCGATCTCTTTTTCTTCAATACTCGTCTGTATTTATTTTAGACACTCGTCTTTGTTCTTTCGACACTCGTCCGTGTTCGATCTCTTTTGCTACAATATCCGTCCGTATTGATTTTAGACACTCGTCTGTGTTCTTTCGAAACTCGTCCGTGTTCGATCTCTTTTGCTACAATATCCATCCGTATTGATTTTATACACTCGTCTTTATTCTTTCGACCCTCATCCGTGTTCGATCTCTTTTGCTTCAATACACGTCCGTATTGATTTTAGACACTCGTCTGTGTTCTTTCGACACTCGTCCGTGTTCGATCTCTTTTGCTTCAATACACGTCCGTATTAATTTTAGACATTCGTCTATGTTCTTTTGACACTCGTCAGTGTTTGATCTATTTTGCTTCAATATCCATCCGTATTGATTTTAGACACTCGTCTGTATTCTTTCGACACTCGTCGGTGTTCGATATCTTTTGCTTTAATACTAGTCCGTATTGATTTTAGACACTCGTCTGTGTTCTTTCAACACTCGTCCGTGTTCGATCTCTTTTGCTTCAATACCTGTCCGTATTGATTTTAGACACTCGTCTGTGTTCTTTCAACACTCGACCATGTTCGATCTCTTTTGCTTCAATTCCCGTCCGTATTGATGTTAGACACTCGTCTGTGTTCATTCGACACTCATTCGTGTTCGATCTCTTTTTCTTCAATACTCGTCTGTATTTATTTTAGACACTCGTCTTTGTTCTTTCGACACTCGTCCGTGTTCGATCTCTTTTGCTACAATATCCATCCGTATTGATTTTAGACACTCGTCTGTGTTCTTTCGAAACTCGTCCGTGTTCGATCCCTTTTGCTACAATATCCGTCCGTATTGATTTTATACACTCGTCTTTGTTCTTTTGACACTCGTCTGTGTTCGATCTCTTTTGCTTCAATACCTGACCTTATTGATTTTAGACACTCGTCTGTATTCTTTCGACACTCGTCCGTGTTCGATCTCTTTTGCTTCAATACACGTCCGTATTGATTTTAGACACTCGTCTGTGTTCATTCGACACTCGTCCGTGTTCGATCTATTTTGCTTCAATACTAGTCTGTATTAATTTTAGACACTCGTCTGTGTTCTTTCAGCACTCATCCGTGTTCGATCTCTTTTGCTTCAATTCCCATCCGTATTGATTTTAGACACTCGCCTGTGTTCTTTCGAAACTTATCCGTGTTCGATCTCTTTTGCTTCAATACCAGTCCGTATTGATTTTAGACACTCGTCTGTGTTCTTTCGACACTCGTCCGTGTTCGACCTCTTTTGCTTCAATTCCCGTCCGCATTGATTTTAAACACTCGTCTGTATTCTTTTGACACTCGTCCGTGTTCGATCTCTTTTGCTTCAATACTCGTCCGTATTTATTTTAGACACTCGTCTTTGTTCTTTCGACACTCGTCCGTGTTCGATCTCTTTTGCTTCAATACCCGTCCGTATTGATTTTAGACACTCGTCTGTGTTCTTTCGACACTCGTCCGTGTTCGATCTCTTTTGCTTCAATATCCGTCCGAATTGATTTTAGACACTCGTCTTTTTTCTTTCGACACTCGTCCGTGTTCGATCTCTTTTGCTTCAATATCCGTCCGTATTAATTTTAGACACTCGTCTGTGTTCTTTCGACACTCGTCCGTGTCCGATCTCTTTTGCTTCAATACTCATCCGTATTGATTTTAGAAACTCGTCTAAGTTCGTTCGACACTCGTCCATCTTCGATCTTTGTAGCTTCAATACACGTCCGTATTGATTATAGACACTCGTCTGTGTTCTTTCGACATTCGTCTGTGTTCGATCTCTTTTGCTTCTATACCCGTCTGTATTGATTTTAGACACTCGTCTGTGTTCTTTCGACACTCGTCCGTGTTCGATCTCTCTTGCTTCAATACTCATCCGTATTGATTTTAGACACTCGTCTGTGTTCTTTCGACACTCGTCCGTGTTCGATCTCTTTTTCTTCAATACCCATCCGTATTAATTTTAGACATTCGTCTATGTTCTTTTGACACTCGTCAGTGTTTGATCTCTTTTGCTTCAATATCCATCCGTATTGATTTTAGACACTCGTCTGTATTCTTTCGACACTCGTCGGTGTTCGATATCTTTTGCTTTAATACTAGTCCGTATTGATTTTAGACACTCGTCTGTGTTCTTTCAACACTCGTCCGTGTTCTATCTCTTTTGCTTCAATACCTGTCCGTATTGATTTTAGACACTCGTCTGTGTTCTTTCAACACTCGACCATGTTCGATCTCTTTTGCTTCAATTCCCGTCCGTATTGATGTTAGACACTCGTCTGTGTTCTTTCGACACTCATCCGTGTTTGATCTCTTTTTCTTCAATACTCATCCGTATTTATTTTAGACACTCGTCTTTGTTCTTTCGACACTTGTCCATGTTCGATCTCTTTTACTACAATATCCGTCCGCATTGATTTTAGACACTCGTCTGTATTCTTTTGACACTCGTCCGTGTTCGATCTCTTTTGCTTCAATACTCATCCGTATTTATTTTAGACACTCGTCTTTGTTCTTTCGACACTCGTCCGTGTTCGATCTCTTTTGCTTCAATACCCGTCTGTATTTATTTTAGACACTCGTCTGTGTTCTTTCGACACTCGTCCGTGTTCGATCTCTTTTGCTTCAATATCCGTCCGAATTGATTTTAGACACTCGTCTTTGTTCTTTCGACACTCGTCCGTGTTCGATCTCTTTTGCCTCAATATCCGTCTGTATTAATTTTAGACACTCGTCTGTGTTCTTTCGACACTCGTCCGTGTCCGATCTCTTTTGCTTCAATACTCGTCTGTATTGATTTTAGAAACTCGTCTAAGTTCGTTCGACACTCGTCCATCTTCGATCTTTGTAGCTTCAATACACGTCCGTATTGATTATAGACACTCGTCTGTGTTCTTTCGAAATTCGTCTGTGTTCGATCTCTTTTGCTTCTATACCCGTCTATATTGATTTTAGACACTCGTCTGTGTTCTTTCGACACTCGTCCGTGTTCGATCTCTCTTGCTTCAATACTCATCCGTATTGATTTTAGACACTCGTCTGTGTTCTTTCGACACTCGTCCGTGTTCGATCTCTTTTTCTTCAATACCCATCCGTATTAATTTTAGACACTCGTCTATGTTCTTTTGACACTCGTCAGTGTTTGATCTCTTTTGCTTCAATATCCATCCGTATTGATTTTAGACACTCGTCTGTATTCTTTTGACACTCGTCGGTGTTCGATATCTTTTGCTTTAATACTAGTCCGTATTGATTTTAGACACTCGTCTGTGTTCTTTCAACACTCGTCCGTGTTTTATCTCTTTTGCTTCAATACCTGTCTGTATTGATTTTAGACACTCCTCTGTGTTCTTTCAACACTCGACCATGTTCGATCTCTTTTGCTTCAATTCCCGTCCGTATTGATGTTAGACACTCGTCTGTGTTCTTTCGACACTCATCCGTGTTCGATCTCTTTTTCTTCAATACTCGTCCGTATTTATTTTAGACACTCGTCTTTGTTCTTTCGACACTCGTCCGTGTTCGATCTCTTTTGCTACAATATCCGTCCGTATTGATTTTAGACACTCGTCTGTGTTCTTTCGAAACTCGTCCGTGTTCGATCTCTTTTGCTACAATATCCATCCGTATTGATTTTATACACTCGTCTTTATTCTTTCGACCCTCATCCGTGTTCGATCTCTTTTGCTTCAATACACGTCCGTATTGATTTTAGACACTCGTCTGTGTTCTTTCGACACTCGTCCGTGTTCGATCTCTTTTGCTTCAATACACGTCCGTATTAATTTTAGACATTCGTCTATGTTCTTTTGACACTCGTCAGTGTTTGATCTATTTTGCTTCAATATCCATCCGTATTGATTTTAGACACTCGTCTGTATTCTTTCGACACTCGTCGGTGTTCGATATCTTTTGCTTTAATACTAGTCCGTATTGATTTTAGACACTCGTCTGTGTTCTTTCAACACTCGTCCGTGTTCGATCTCTTTTGCTTCAATACCTGTCCGTATTGATTTTAGACACTCGTCTGTGTTCTTTCAACACTCGACCATGTTCGATCTCTTTTGCTTCAATTCCCGTCCGTATTGATGTTAGACACTCGTCTGTGTTCATTCGACACTCATTCGTGTTCGATCTCTTTTTCTTCAATACTCGTCTGTATTTATTTTAGACACTCGTCTTTGTTCTTTCGACACTCGTCCGTGTTCGATCTCTTTTGCTACAATATCCATCCGTATTGATTTTAGACACTCGTCTGTGTTCTTTCGAAACTCGTCCGTGTTCGATCCCTTTTGCTACAATATCCGTCCGTATTGATTTTATACACTCGTCTTTGTTCTTTTGACACTCGTCTGTGTTCGATCTCTTTTGCTTCAATACCTGTCCTTATTGATTTTAGACACTCGTCTGTATTCTTTCGACACTCGTCCGTGTTCGATCTCTTTTGCTTCAATACACGTCCGTATTGATTTTAGACACTCGTCTGTGTTCATTCGACACTCGTCCGTGTTCGATCTATTTTGCTTCAATACTAGTCTGTATTAATTTTAGACACTCGTCTGTGTTCTTTCAGCACTCATCCGTGTTCGATCTCTTTTGCTTCAATTCCCATCCGTATTGATTTTAGACACTCGCCTGTGTTCTTTCGAAACTTATCCGTGTTCGATCTCTTTTGCTTCAATACCAGTCCGTATTGATTTTAGACACTCGTCTGTGTTCTTTCGACACTCGTCCGTGTTCGACCTCTTTTGCTTCAATTCCCGTCCGCATTGATTTTAGACACTCGTCTGTATTCTTTTGACACTCGTCCGTGTTCGATCTCTTTTGCTTCAATACTCGTCCGTATTTATTTTAGACACTCGTCTTTGTTCTTTCGACACTCGCCCGTGTTCGATCTCTTTTGCTTCAATACCCGTCCGTATTGATTTTAGACACTCGTCTGTGTTCTTTCGACACTCGTCCGTGTTCGATCTCTTTTGCTTCAATATCCGTCCGAATTGATTTTAGACACTCCTCTTTGTTCTTTCGACACTCGTCCGTGTTCGATCTCTTTTGCTTCAATATCCGTCCGTATTAATTTTAGACACTCGTCTGTGTTCTTTCGACACTCGTCCGTGTCCGATCTCTTTTGCTTCAATACTCATCCGTATTGATTTTAGAAACTCGTCTAAGTTCGTTCGACACTCGTCCATCTTCGATCTTTGTAGCTTCAATACACGTCCGTATTGATTATAGACACTCGTCTGTGTTCTTTCGACATTCGTCTGTGTTCGATCTCTTTTGCTTCTATACCCGTCTGTATTGATTTTAGACACTCGTCTGTGTTCTTTCGACACTCGTCCGTGTTCGATCTCTCTTGCTTCAATACTCATCCGTATTGATTTTAGACACTCGTCTGTGTTCTTTCGACACTCGTCCGTGTTCGATCTCTTTTTCTTCAATACCCATCCGTATTAATTTTAGACACTCGTCTATGTTCTTTTGACACTCGTCAGTGTTTGATCTCTTTTGCTTCAATATCCATCCGTATTGATTTTAGACACTCGTCTGTATTCTTTCGACACTCGTCGGTGTTCGATATCTTTTGCTTTAATACTAGTCCGTATTGATTTTAGACACTCGTCTGTGTTCTTTCAACACTCGTCCGTGTTCTATCTCTTTTGCTTCAATACCTGTCCGTATTGATTTTAGACACTCGTCTGTGTTCTTTCAACACTCGACCATGTTCGATCTCTTTTGCTTCAATTCCCGTCCGTATTGATGTTAGACACTCGTCTGTGTTCTTTCGACACTCATCCGTGTTCGATCTCTTTTTCTTCAATACTCATCCGTATTTATTTTAGACACTCGTCTTTGTTCTTTCGACACTTGTCCATGTTCGATCTCTTTTACTACAATATCCGTCCGCATTGATTTTAGACACTCGTCTGTATTCTTTTGACACTCGTCCGTGTTCGATCTCTTTTGCTTCAATACTCATCCGTATTTATTTTAGACACTCGTCTTTGTTCTTTCGACACTCGTCCGTGTTCGATCTCTTTTGCTTCAATACCCGTCTGTATTTATTTTAGACACTCGTCTGTGTTCTTTCGACACTCGTCCGTGTTCGATCTCTTTTGCTTCAATATCCGTCCGAATTGATTTTAGACACTCGTCTTTGTTCTTTCGACACTCGTCCGTGTTCGATCTCTTTTGCCTCAATATCCGTCTGTATTAATTTTAGACACTCGTCTGTGTTCTTTCGACACTCGTCCGTGTCCGATCTCTTTTGCTTCAATACTCGTCTGTATTGATTTTAGAAACTCGTCTAAGTTCGTTCGACACTCGTCCATCTTCGATCTTTGTAGCTTCAATACACGTCCGTATTGATTATAGACACTCGTCTGTGTTCTTTCGAAATTCGTCTGTGTTCGATCTCTTTTGCTTCTATACCCGTCTATATTGATTTTAGACACTCGTCTGTGTTCTTTCGACACTCGTCCGTGTTCGATCTCTCTTGCTTCAATACTCATCCGTATTGATTTTAGACACTCGTCTGTGTTCTTTCGACACTCGTCCGTGTTCGATCTCTTTTTCTTCAATACCCATCCGTATTAATTTTAGACACTCGTCTATGTTCTTTTGACACTCGTCAGTGTTTGATCTCTTTTGCTTCAATATCCATCCGTATTGATTTTAGACACTCGTCTGTATTCTTTTGACACTCGTCGGTGTTCGATATCTTTTGCTTTAATACTAGTCCGTATTGATTTTAGACACTCGTCTGTGTTCTTTCAACACTCGTCCGTGTTCTATCTCTTTTGCTTCAATACCTGTCCGTATTGATTTTAGACACTCGTCTGTGTTCTTTCAACACTCGACCATGTTCGATCTCTTTTGCTTCAATTCCCGTCCGTATTGATGTTAGACACTCGTCTGTGTTCTTTCGACACTCATCCGTGTTCGATCTCTTTTTCTTCAATACTCGTCCGTATTTATTTTAGACACTCGTCTTTGTTCTTTCGACACTCGTCCGTGTTCGATCTCTTTTGCTACAATATCCGTCCGTATTGATTTTAGACACTCGTCTGTGTTCTTTCGAAACTCGTCCGTGTTCGATCTCTTTTGCTACAATATCCATCCGTATTGATTTTATACACTCGTCTTTATTCTTTCGACCCTCATCCGTGTTCGATCTCTTTTGCTTCAATACACGTCCGTATTGATTTTAGACACTCGTCTGTGTTCTTTCGACACTCGTCCGTGTTCGATCTCTTTTGCTTCAATACACGTCCGTATTAATTTTAGACATTCGTCTATGTTCTTTTGACACTCGTCAGTGTTTGATCTATTTTGCTTCAATATCCATCCGTATTGATTTTAGACACTCGTCTGTATTCTTTCGACACTCGTCGGTGTTCGATATCTTTTGCTTTAATACTAGTCCGTATTGATTTTAGACACTCGTCTGTGTTCTTTCAACACTCGTCCGTGTTCGATCTCTTTTGCTTCAATACCTGTCCGTATTGATTTTAGACACTCGTCTGTGTTCTTTCAACACTCGACCATGTTCGATCTCTTTTGCTTCAATTCCCGTCCGTATTGATGTTAGACACTCGTCTGTGTTCATTCGACACTCATTCGTGTTCGATCTCTTTTTCTTCAATACTCGTCTGTATTTATTTTAGACACTCGTCTTTGTTCTTTCGACACTCGTCCGTGTTCGATCTCTTTTGCTACAATATCCATCCGTATTGATTTTAGACACTCGTCTGTGTTCTTTCGAAACTCGTCCGTGTTCGATCCCTTTTGCTACAATATCCGTCCGTATTGATTTTATACACTCGTCTTTGTTCTTTTGACACTCGTCTGTGTTCGATCTCTTTTGCTTCAATACCTGTCCTTATTGATTTTAGACACTCGTCTGTATTCTTTCGACACTCGTCCGTGTTCGATCTCTTTTGCTTCAATACACGTCCGTATTGATTTTAGACACTCGTCTGTGTTCATTCGACACTCGTCCGTGTTCGATCTATTTTGCTTCAATACTAGTCTGTATTAATTTTAGACACTCGTCTGTGTTCTTTCAGCACTCATCCGTGTTCGATCTCTTTTGCTTCAATTCCCATCCGTATTGATTTTAGACACTCGCCTGTGTTCTTTCGAAACTTATCCGTGTTCGATCTCTTTTGCTTCAATACCAGTCCGTATTGATTTTAGACACTCGTCTGTGTTCTTTCGACACTCGTCCGTGTTCGACCTCTTTTGCTTCAATTCCCGTCCGCATTGATTTTAGACACTCGTCTGTATTCTTTTGACACTCGTCCGTGTTCGTTCTCTTTTGCTTCAATACTCGTCCGTATCTATTTTAGACACTCGTCTTTGTTCTTTCGACACTCGTCCGTGTTCGATCTCTTTTGCTTCAATACCCGTCCGTATTGATTTTAGACACTCGTCTGTGTTCTTTCGACACTCGTCCGTGTTCGATCTCTTTTGCTTCAATTTCCGTCCGAATTGATTTTAGACACTCGTCTTTGTTCTTTCGACACTCGTCCGTGTTCGATCTCTTTTGCTTCAATATCCGTCTGTATTAATTTTAGACACTCGTGTGTGTTCTTTCGACACTCGTCCGTGTCCGATCTCTTTTGCTTCAATACTCGTCTGTATTGATTTTAGAAACTCGTCTAAGTTCGTTCGACACTCGTCCATCTTCGATCTTTGTAGCTTCAATACACGTCCGTATTGATTATAGACAC
The DNA here is from genome assembly GCA_022829125.1 of Lathyrus tuberosus. Taxonomy (NCBI): domain Eukaryota; kingdom Viridiplantae; phylum Streptophyta; class Magnoliopsida; order Fabales; family Fabaceae; genus Lathyrus; species Lathyrus tuberosus. Next base: position 14,848,087 of record JALAZF010000038.1, read on the forward strand.
TCGTCTGTGTTCTTTCGACATTCGTCTGTGTTCGATCTCTTTTGCTTCTATACCCGTCTGTATTGATTTTAGACACTCGTCTGTGTTCTTTCGACACTCGTCCGTGTTCGATCTCTCTTGCTTCAATACTCATCCGTATTGATTTTAGACACTCGTCTGTGTTCTTTCGACACTCGTCCGTGTTCGATCTCTTTTTCTTCAATACCCATCCGTATTAATTTTAGACACTCGTCTATGTTCTTTTGACACTCGTCAGTGTTTGATCTCTTTTGCTTCAATATCCATCCGTATTGATTTTAGACACTCGTCTGTATTCTTTCGACACTCGTCGGTGTTCGATATCTTTTGCTTTAATACTAGTCCGTATTGATTTTAGACACTCGTCTGTGTTCTTTCAACACTCGTCCGTGTTCTATCTCTTTTGCTTCAATACCTGTCCGTATTGATTTTAGACACTCGTCTGTGTTCTTTCAACACTCGACCATGTTCGATCTCTTTTGCTTCAATTCCCGTCCGTATTGATGTTAGACACTCGTCTGTGTTCTTTCGACACTCATCCGTGTTCGATCTCTTTTTCTTCAATACTCGTCCGTATTTATTTTAGACACTCGTCTTTGTTCTTTCGACACTCGTCCGTGTTCGATCTCTTTTGCTACAATATCCGTCCATATTGATTTTTGACACTCGTCTGTGTTCTTTCGAAACTCGTCCGTGTTCGATCTCTTTTGCTACAATATCCGTCCGTATTGATTTTATACACTCGTCTTTGTTCTTTTGACACTCGTCTGTGTTCGATCTCTTTTGCTTCAATACCTGTCCTTATTGATTTTAGACACTCGTCTTTATTCTTTCGACACTCATCTGTGTTCGATCTCTTTTGCTTCAATACACGTCCGTATTGATTTTAGACACTCGTCTGTGTTCTTTCGACACTCGTCCGTGTTCGATCTCTTTTGCTTCAATACACGTCCGTATTAATTTTAGACACTCGTCTATGTTCTTTTGACACTCGTCAGTGTTTGATCTATTTTGCTTCAATATCCATCCGCATTGATTTTAGACACTCGTCTGTATTCTTTTGACACTCGTCGGTGTTCGATATCTTTTGCTTTAATACTAGTCCGTATTGATTTTAGACACTCGTCTGTGTTCTTTCAACACTCGTCCGTGTTCGATCTCTTTTGCTTCAATACCTGTCCGTATTCATTTTAGACACTCGTCTGTGTTCTTTCAACACTCGACCATGTTTGATCTCTTTTGCTTCAATTCCCGTCCTTATTGATGTTAGACACTCGTCTGTGTTCATTCGACACTCATTCGTGTTCGATCTCTTTTTCTTCAATACTCGTCTGTATTTATTTTAGACACTCGTCTTTGTTCTTTCGACACTCGTCCGTGTTCGATCTCTTTTGCTACAATATCCGTCCGTATTGATTTTAGACACTCGTCTGTGTTCTTTCGAAACTCGTCCGTGTTCGATCCCTTTTGCTACAATATCCGTCCGTATTGATTTTATACACTCGTCTTTGTTCTTTTGACACTCGTCTGTGTTCGATCTCTTTTGCTTCAATACCTGTCCTTATTGATTTTACACACTCGTCTGTATTCTTTCGACACTCGTCCGTGTTCGATCTCTTTTGCTTCAATACACGTCCGTATTGATTTTAGACACTCGTCTGAGTTCATTCGACACTCGTCCGTGTTCGATCTATTTTGCTTCAATACTAGTCTGTATTAATTTTAGACACTCATCTGTGTTCTTTCAGCACTCATCCGTGTTCGATCTCTTTTGCTTCAATTCCCATCCGTATTGATTTTAGACACTCGCCTGTGTTCTTTCGAAATTTATCCGTGTTCGATCTCTTTTGCTTCAATACTCGTCCGTTTTGATTTTAGACACTCGTCTTTATTCTTTCGACACTCGTCCGTGTTCGATCTCTTTTGCTTCAATACCCGTCCGTATTGATTTTAGACACTCGTCTGTGTTCTTTCGACACTCGTCCGTGTTCGACCTCTTTTGCTTCAATTCCCGTCCGCATTGATTTTAGACACTCGTCTGTATTCTTTTGACACTCGTCCGTGTTCGATCTCTTTTGCTTCAATACTCGTCCGTATTTATTTTAGACACTCGTCTTTGTTCTTTCGACACTCGTCCGTGTTCGATCTCTTTTGCTTCAATACCCGTCCGTATTGATTTTAGACACTCGTCTGTGTTCTTTCGACACTCGTCCGTGTTCGATCTCTTTTGCTTCAATATCCGTCCGAATTGATTTTAGACACTCGTCTTTGTTCTTTCGACACTCATTCGTGTTCGATCTCTTTTTCTTCAATACTCGTCTGTATTTATTTTAGACACTCGTCTTTGTTCTTTCGACACTCGTCCGTGTTCGATCTCCTTTGCTACAATATCCGTCCGTATTGATTTTAGACACTCGTCTGTGTTCTTTCGAAACTCGTCCGTGTTCGATCTCTTTTGCTACAATATCCGTCCGTATTGATTTTATACACTCGTCTTTGTTCTTTTGACACTCGTCTGTGTTAGATCTCTTTTGCTTCAATACCTGTCCTTATTGATTTTAGACACTCGTCTGTATTCTTTCGACACTCGTCCGTGTTCGATCTCTTTTGCTTCAATACACGTCCGTATTGATTTTAGACACTCGTCTGTGTTCTTTCGACACTCGTCCGTGTTCGATCTATTTTGCTTCAATACTAGTCTATATTAATTTTAGACACTCGTCTATGTTCTTTTGACACTCGTCAGTGTTTGATCTATTTTGCTTCAATATCCATCCGTATTGATTTTAGACACTCGTCTGTATTCTTTCGACACTCGTCGGTGTTCGATATCTTTTGCTTTAATACTAGTCCGTATTGATTTTAGACACTCGTCTGTGTTCTTTCAACACTCGTCCGTGTTCGATCTCTTTTGCTTCAATACCTGTCCGTATTGATTTTAGACACTCGTCTGTGTTCTTTCAACACTCGACCATGTTCGATCTCTTTTGCTTCAATTCCCGTCCGTATTGATGTTAGACACTCGTCTGTGTTCATTCGACACTCATTCGTGTTCGATCTCTTTTTCTTCAATACTCGTCTGTATTTATTTTAGACACTCGTCTTTGTTCTTTCGACACTCGTCCGTGTTCGATCTCTTTTGCTACAATATCCGTCCGTATTGATTTTAGACACTCGTCTGTGTTCTTTCGAAACTCGTCCGTGTTCGATCTCTTTTGCTACAATATCCGTCCGTATTGATTTTATACACTCGTCTTTGTTCTTTTGACACTCGTCTGTGTTCGATCTCTTTTGCTTCAATACCTGTCCTTATTGATTTTAGACACTCGTCTGTATTCTTTCGACACTCGTCCGTGTTCGATCTCTTTTGCTTCAATACACGTCCGTATTGATTTTAGACACTCGTCTGTGTTCTTTCGCCACTCGTCCGTGTTCGATCTATTTTGCTTCAATACTAGTCTGTATTAATTTTAGACACTCGTCTGTGTTCTTTCAGCACTCATCCGTGTTCGATCTCTTTCGCTTCAATTCCCATCCGTATTGATTTTAGACACTCGCCTCTGTTCTTTCGACACTCATCCGTGTGCGATCTCTTTTGCTTCAATACTCGTCCGTTTTGATTTTAGACACTCGTCTTTGTTCTTTCGACACTCGTCCGTGTTCGATCTCTTTTGCTTCAATACCCGTCCGTATTAATTTTAGACACTCGTCTGTGTTCTTTCGACACTCGTCCGTGTTCGACCTCTTTTGCTTCAATCCCGTCCGCATTGATTTTAGACACTCGTCTGTATTCTTTTGACACTCGTCCGTGTTCGATCTCTTTTGCTTCAATACTCGTCCGTATTTATTTTAGACACTCGTCTTTGTTCTTTCGACACTCGTCCGTGTTCGATCTCTTTTGGTTCAATGCCCGTCCGTATTGATTTTAGACACTCGTCTGTGTTCTTTCGACACTCGTCCGTGCTCGATCTCTTTTGCTTCAATATCCGTCCGAATTGATTTTAGACACTCGTCTTTGTTCTTTCGACACTCATTCGTGTTCGATCTCTTTTTCTTCAATACTCGTCTGTATTTTTTTTATACACTCGTCTTTGTTCTTTCGACACTCGTCCGTGTTCGATCTCTTTTGCTACAATATCCGTCCGTATTGATTTTAGACACTCGTCTGTGTTCTTTCGAAACTCGTCCGTGTTCGATCTCTTTTGCTACAATATCCGTCCGTATTGATTTTATACACTCGTCTTTGTTCTTTTGACACTCGTCTGTGTTCGATCTCTTTTGCTTCAATACCTGTCCTTATTGATTTTAGACACTCGTTTTGTATTCTTTCGACACTCGTCCGTGTTCGATCTCTTTTGCTTCAATACACGTCCGTATTGATTTTAGACACTCGTCTGTGTTCTTTCGACACTCGTCCGTGTTCGATCTATTTTGCTTCAATACTAGTCTGTATTAATTTTAGACACTCGTCTGTGTTCTTTCAGCACTCATCCGTGTTCGATCTCTTTTGCTTCAATTCCCATCCGTATTGATTTTAGACACTCGCCTGTGTTCTTTCGACACTCATCCGTGTTCGATCTCTTTTGCTTCAATACTCATCCGTTTTGATTTTAGACACTCGTCTTTGTTCTTTCGACACTCGTCCGTGTTCGATCTCTTTTGCTTCAATACCCGTCCGTATTGATTTTAGACACTCGTCTGTGTTCTTTCGACACTCGTCCGTGTTCGACCTCTTTTGCTTCAATTCCCGTCCGCATTGATTTTAGACACTCGTCTGTATTCTTTTGACACTCGTCCGTGTTCGATCTCTTTTGCTTCAATACTCGTCCGTATTTATTTTAGACACTCGTCTTTGTTCTTTCGACACACGTCCGTGTTCGATCTCTTTTGCTTCAATACCCATCCGTATTGATTTTAGACACTCGTCTGTGTTCTTTCGACACTCGTCCGTGTTCGATCTCTTTTGCTTCAATATCCGTCCGAATTGATTTTAGACACTCGTCTTTGTTCTTTCGACACTCGTCCGTGTTCGATCTCTTTTGCTTCAATATCCGTCCGTATTAATTTTAGACACTCGTCTGTGTTCTTTCGACACTCGTCCGTGTCCGATCTCTTTTGCTTCAATACTCGTCCGTATTGATTTTAGAAACTCGTCTAAGTTCGTTCGACACTCGTCCATCTTCGATCTTTGTAGCTTCAATACACGTCCGTATTGATTATAGACACTCGTCTGTGTTCTTTCGACATTCGTCTGTGTTCGATCTCTTTTGCTTCTATACCCGTCTGTATTGATTTTAGACACTCGTCTGTGTTCTTTCGACACTCGTCCGTGTTCGATCTCTCTTGCTTCAATACTCATCCGTATTGATTTTAGACACTCGTCTGTGTTCTTTCGACACTCGTCCGTGTTCGATCTCTTTTTCTTCAATACCCATCCGTATTAATTTTAGACACTCGTCTATGTTCTTTTGACACTCGTCAGTGTTTGATCTCTTTTGCTTCAATATCCATCCGTATTGATTTTAGACACTCGTCTGTATTCTTTCGACACTCGTCGGTGTTCGATATCTTTTGCTTTAATACTAGTCCGTATTGATTTTAGACACTCGTCTGTGTTCTTTCAACACTCGTCCGTGTTCTATCTCTTTTGCTTCAATACCTGTCCGTATTGATTTTAGACACTAGTCTGTGTTCTTTCAACACTCGACCATGTTCGATCTCTTTTGCTTCAATTCCCGTCCGTATTTATGTTAGACACTCGTCTGTGTTCTTTCGACACTCATCCGTGTTCGATCTCTTTTTCTTCAATACTCGTCCGTATTTATTTTAGACACTCGTCTTTGTTCTTTCGACACTCGTCCGTGTTCGATCTCTTTTACTACAATATCTTTCCGCATTGATTTTAGACACTCGTCTGTATTCTTTCGACACTCGTCCGTGTTCGATCTCTTTTGCTTCAATACTCATCCGTATTTATTTTAGACAGTCGTCTATGTTCTTTCGACACTCGTCCGTGTTCGATCTCTTTTGCTTCAATACCCGTCCGTATTGAATTTAGACACTCGTCTGTGTTCTTTCGACACTCGTCCGTGTTCGATCTCTTTTGCTTCAATATCCGTCCGAATTGATTTTAGACACTCGTCTTTGTTCTTTCGACACTCGTCCGTGTTCGATCTCTTTTCCTTCAATATCCGTCTGTATTAATTTTAGACACTCGTCTGTGTTCTTTCGACACTCGTCCGTGTCCGATCTCTTTTACTTCAATACTCGTCCGTATTGATTTTAGAAACTCGTCTAAGTTCGTTCGACACTCTTCCATCTTCGATCTTTGTAGCTTCAATACACGTCCGTATTGATTATAGACACTCGTCTGTGTTCTTTCGACATTCGTCTGTGTTCGATCTCTTTTGCTTCTATACCCGTTTGTATTGATTTTAGACACTCGTCTGTGTTCTTTCGACACTCGTCCGTGTTCGATCTCTCTTGCTTCAATACTCATCCGTATTGATTTTAGACACTCGTCTGTGTTCTTTCGACACTCGTCTGTATTCGATCTCTTTTTCTTCAATACCCATCCGTATTAATTTTAGACACTCGTCTATGTTCTTTTGACACTCGTCAGTGTTTGATCTCTTTTGCTTCAATATCCATCCGTATTGATTTTAGACACTCGTCTGTATTCTTTCGACACTCGTCGGTGTTCGATATCTTTTGCTTTAATACTAGTCCGTATTGATTTTAGACACTCGTCTGTGTTCTTTCAACACTCGTCCGTGTTCTATCTCTTTTGCTTCAATACCTGTCCGTATTGATTTTAGACACTCGTCTGTGTTCTTTCAACACTCGACCATGTTCGATCTCTTTTGCTTCAATTCCCGTCCGTATTGATGTTAGACACTCGTCTATGTTCATTCGACACTCATCCGTGTTCGATCTCTTTTTCTTCAATACTCGTCCGTATTTATTTTAGACACTCGTCTTTGTTCTTTCGACACTCGTCCGTGTTCGGTCTCTTTTACTACAATATCCGCCCGCATTGATTTTAGACACTCGTCTGTATTCTTTCGACACTCGTCCGTGTTCGATCTCTTTTGCTTCAATACTCATCCGTATTTATTTTAGACACTCGTCTTTGTTCTTTCGACACTCGTCCGTGTTCGATCTCTTTTGCTTCAATACCCGTCCGTATTGAATTTAGACACTCGTCTGTGTTCTTTCGACACTCGTCCGTGTTCGATCTCTTTTGCTTCAATATCCGTCCGAATTGATTTTAGACACTCGTCTTTGTTCTTTTGACACTCGTCCGTGTTCGATCTCTTTTCCTTCAATATCCGTCTGTATTAATTTTAGACACTCGTCTGTGTTCTTTCGACACTCGTCCGTGTCCGATCTCTTTTGCTTCAATACTCGTCCGTATTGATTTTAGAAACTCGTCTAAGTTCGTTCGACACTCTTCCATCTTCGATCTTTGTAGCTTCAATACACGTCCGTATTGATTATAGACACTCGTCTGTGTTCTTTCGACATTCGTCTGTGTTCGATCTCTTTTGCTTCTATACCCGTTTGTATTGATTTTAGACACTCGTCTGTGTTCTTTCGACACTCGTCCGTGTTCGATCTCTCTTGCTTCAATACTCATCCGTATTGATTTTAGACACTCGTCTGTGTTCTTTCGACACTCGTCCGTGTTCGATCTCTTTTTCTTCAATACCCATCCGTATTAATTTTAGACACTCGTCTATGTTCTTTTGACACTCGTCAGTGTTTGATCTCTTTTGCTTCAATATCCATCCGTATTGATTTTAGACACTCGTCTGTATTCTTTCGACACTCGTCGGTGTTCGATATCTTTTGCTTTAATACTAGTCCGTATTGATTTTAGACACTCGTCCATCTTCGATCTTTGTAGCTTCAATACACGTCCGTATTGATTATAGACACTCGTCTGTGTTCTTTCGACATTCGTCTGTGTTCGATCTCTTTTGCTTCTATACCCGTCTGTATTGATTTTAGACACTCGTCTGTGTTCTTTCGACACTCGTCCGTGTTCGATCTCTCTTGCTTCAAAACTCATCCGTATTGATTTTAGACACTCGTCTGTGTTCTTTCGACACTCGTCCGTGTTCGATCTCTTTTTCTTCAATACCCATCCGTATTAATTTTAGACACTCGTCTATGTTCTTTTGACACTCGTCAGTGTTTGATCTCTTTTGCTTAAATATCCATCCGTATTGATTTTAGACACTCGTCTGTATTCTTTCGACACTCGTCGGTGTTCGATATCTTTTGCTTTAATACTAGTCCGTATTGATTTTAGACACTCGTCTGTGTTCTTTCAACACTCGTCCGTGTTCTATCTCTTTTGCTTCAATACCTGTCCGTATTGATTTTAGACACTAGTCTGTGTTCTTTCAACACTCGACCATGTTCGATCTCTTTTGCTTCAATTCCCGTCCGTATTTATGTTAGACACTCGTCTGTGTTCTTTCGACACTCATCCGTGTTCGATCTCTTTTTCTTCAATACTCGTCCGTATTTATTTTAGACACTCGTCTTTGTTCTTTCGACACTCGTCCGTGTTCGATCTCTTTTACTACAATATCTTTCCGCATTGATTTTAGACACTCGTCTGTATTCTTTCGACACTCGTCCGTGTTCGATCTCTTTTGCTTCAATACTCATCCGTATTTATTTTAGACACTCGTCTTTGTTCTTTCGACACTCGTCCGTGTTCGATCTCTTTTGCTTCAATACCCGTCCGTATTGAATTTAGACACTCGTCTGTGTTCTTTCGACACTCGTCCGTGTTCGATCTCTTTTGCTTCAATATCCGTCCGAATTGATTTTAGACACTCGTCTTTGTTCTTTCGACACTCGTCCGTGTTCGATCTCTTTTCCTTCAATATCCGTCTGTATTAATTTTAGACACTCGTCTGTGTTCTTTCGACACTCGTCCGTGTCCGATCTCTTTTACTTCAATACTCGTCTGTATTGATTTTAGAAACTCGTCTAAGTTCGTTCGACACTCTTCCATCTTCGATCTTTGTAGCTTCAATACACGTCCGTATTGATTATAGACACTCGTCTGTGTTCTTTCGACATTCGTCTGTGTTCGATCTCTTTTGCTTCTATACCCGTTTGTATTGATTTTAGACACTCGTCTGTGTTCTTTCGACACTCGTCCGTGTTCGATCTCTCTTGCTTCAATACTCATCCGTATTGATTTTAGACACTCGTCTGTGTTCTTTCGACACTCGTCTGTATTCGATCTCTTTTTCTTCAATACCCATCCGTATTAATTTTAGACACTCGTCTATGTTCTTTTGACACTCGTCAGTGTTTGATCTCTTTTGCTTCAATATCCATCCGTATTGATTTTAGACACTCGTCTGTATTCTTTCGACACTCGTCGGTGTTCGATATCTTTTGCTTTAATACTAGTCCGTATTGATTTTAGACACTCGTCTGTGTTCTTTCAACACTCGTCCGTGTTCTATCTCTTTTGCTTCAATACCTGTCCGTATTGATTTTAGACACTCGTCTGTGTTCTTTCAACACTCGACCATGTTCGATCTCTTTTGCTTCAATTCCCGTCCGTATTGATGTTAGACACTCGTCTATGTTCATTCGACACTCATCCGTGTTCGATCTCTTTTTCTTCAATACTCGTCCGTATTTATTTTAGACACTCGTCTTTGTTCTTTCGACACTCGTCCGTGTTCGGTCTCTTTTACTACAATATCCGCCCGCATTGATTTTAGACACTCGTCTGTATTCTTTCGACACTCGTCCGTGTTCGATCTCTTTTGCTTCAATACTCATCCGTATTTATTTTAGACACTCGTCTTTGTTCTTTCGACACTCGTCCGTGTTCGATCTCTTTTGCTTCAATACCCGTCCGTATTGAATTTAGACACTCGTCTGTGTTCTTTCGACACTCGTCCGTGTTCGATCTCTTTTGCTTCAATATCCGTCCGAATTGATTTTAGACACTCGTCTTTGTTCTTTTGACACTCGTCCGTGTTCGATCTCTTTTCCTTCAATATCCGTCTGTATTAATTTTAGACACTCGTCTGTGTTCTTTCGACAGTCGTCTGTGTCCGATCTCTTTTGCTTCAATACTCGTCCGTATTGATTTTAGAAACTCGTCTAAGTTCGTTCGACACTCTTCCATCTTCGATCTTTGTAGCTTCAATACACGTCCGTATTGATTATAGACACTCGTCTGTGTTCTTTCGACATTCGTCTGTGTTCGATCTCTTTTGCTTCTATACCCGTTTGTATTGATTTTAGACACTCGTCTGTGTTCTTTCGACACTCGTCCGTGTTCGATCTCTCTTGCTTCAATACTCATCCGTATTGATTTTAGACACTCGTCTGTGTTCTTTCGACACTCGTCCGTGTTCGATCTCTTTTTCTTCAATACCCATCCGTATTAATTTTAGACACTCGTCTATGTTCTTTTGACACTCGTCAGTGTTTGATCTCTTTTGCTTCAATATCCATCCGTATTGATTTTAGACACTCGTCTGTATTCTTTCGACACTCGTCGGTGTTCGATATCTTTTGCTTTAATACTAGTCCGTATTGATTTTAGACACTCGTCTGTGTTCTTTCAACACTCGTCCGTGTTCTATCTCTTTTGCTTCAATACCTGTCCGTATTGATTTTAGACACTCGTCTGTGTTCTTTCAACACTCGACCATGTTCGATCTCTTTTGCTTCAATTCCCGTCCGTATTGATGTTAGACACTCGTCTATGTTCATTCGACACTCATCCGTGTTCGATCTCTTTTTCTTCAATACTCGTCCGTATTTATTTTAGACACTCGTCTTTGTTCTTTCGACACTCGTCCGTGTTCGGTCTCTTTTACTACAATATCCGCCCGCATTGATTTTAGACACTCGTCTGTATTCTTTCGACACTCGTCCGTGTTCGATCTCTTTTGCTTCAATACTCATCCGTATTTATTTTAGACACTCGTCTTTGTTCTTTCGACACTCGTCCGTGTTCGATCTCTTTTGCTTCAATACCCGTCCGTATTGAATTTAGACACTCGTCTGTGTTCTTTCGACACTCGTCCGTGTTCGATCTCTTTTGCTTCAATATCCGTCCGAATTGATTTTAGACACTCGTCTTTGTTCTTTTGACACTCGTCCGTGTTCGATCTCTTTTCCTTCAATATCCGTCTGTATTAATTTTAGACACTCGTCTGTGTTCTTTCGACAGTCGTCTGTGTCCGATCTCTTTTGCTTCAATACTCGTCCGTATTGATTTTAGAAACTCGTCTAAGTTCGTTCGACACTCTTCCATCTTCGATCTTTGTAGCTTCAATACACGTCCGTATTGATTATAGACACTCGTCTGTGTTCTTTCGACATTCGTCTGTGTTCGATCTCTTTTGCTTCTATACCCGTTTGTATTGATTTTAGACACTCGTCTGTGTTCTTTCGACACTCGTCCGTGTTCGATCTCTCTTGCTTCAATACTCATCCGTATTGATTTTAGACACTCGTCTGTGTTCTTTCGCCACTCGTCCGTGTTCGATCTATTTTTCTTCAATACTAGTCTGTATTAATTTTAGACACTCGTCTGTGTTCTTTCAGCACTCATCCGTGTTCGATCTCTTTCGCTTCAATTCCCATCCGTATTGATTTTAGACACTCGCCTCTGTTCTTTCGACACTCATCCGTGTGCGATCTCTTTTGCTTCAATACTCGTCCGTTTTGATTTTAGACACTCGTCTTTGTTCTTTCGACACTCGTCCGTGTTCGATCTCTTTTGCTTCAATACCCGTCCGTATTAATTTTAGACACTCGTCTGTGTTCTTTCGACACTCGTCCGTGTTCGACCTCTTTTGCTTCAATCCCGTCCGCATTGATTTTAGACACTCGTCTGTATTCTTTTGACACTCGTCCGTGTTCGATCTCTTTTGCTTCAATACTCGTCCGTATTTATTTTAGACACTCGTCTTTGTTCTTTCGACACTCGTCCGTGTTCGATCTCTTTTGGTTCAATGCCCGTCCGTATTGATTTTAGACACTCGTCTGTGTTCTTTCGACACTCGTCCGTGCTCGATCTCTTTTGCTTCAATATCCGTCCGAATTGATTTTAGACACTCGTCTTTGTTCTTTCGACACTCATTCGTGTTCGATCTCTTTTTCTTCAATACTCGTCTGTATTTTTTTTATACACTCGTCTTTGTTCTTTCGACACTCGTCCGTGTTCGATCTCTTTTGCTACAATATCCGTCCGTATTGATTTTAGACACTCGTCTGTGTTCTTTCGAAACTCGTCCGTGTTCGATCTCTTTTGCTACAATATCCGTCCGTATTGATTTTATACACTCGTCTTTGTTCTTTTGACACTCGTCTGTGTTCGATCTCTTTTGCTTCAATACCTGTCCTTATTGATTTTAGACACTCGTTTTGTATTCTTTCGACACTCGTCCGTGTTCGATCTCTTTTGCTTCAATACACGTCCGTATTGATTTTAGACACTCGTCTGTGTTCTTTCGACACTCGTCCGTGTTCGATCTATTTTGCTTCAATACTAGTCTGTATTAATTTTAGACACTCGTCTGTGTTCTTTCAGCACTCATCCGTGTTCGATCTCTTTTGCTTCAATTCCCATCCGTATTGATTTTAGACACTCGCCTGTGTTCTTTCGACACTCATCCGTGTTCGATCTCTTTTGCTTCAATACTCATCCGTTTTGATTTTAGACACTCGTCTTTGTTCTTTCGACACTCGTCCGTGTTCGATCTCTTTTGCTTCAATACCCGTCCGTATTGATTTTAGACACTCGTCTGTGTTCTTTCGACACTCGTCCGTGTTCGACCTCTTTTGCTTCAATTCCCGTCCGCATTGATTTTAGACACTCGTCTGTATTCTTTTGACACTCGTCCGTGTTCGATCTCTTTTGCTTCAATACTCGTCCGTATTTATTTTAGACACTCGTCTTTGTTCTTTCGACACACGTCCGTGTTCGATCTCTTTTGCTTCAATACCCATCCGTATTGATTTTAGACACTCGTCTGTGTTCTTTCGACACTCGTCCGTGTTCGATCTCTTTTGCTTCAATATCCGTCCGAATTGATTTTAGACACTCGTCTTTGTTCTTTCGACACTCGTCCGTGTTCGATCTCTTTTGCTTCAATATCCGTCCGTATTAATTTTAGACACTCGTCTGTGTTCTTTCGACACTCGTCCGTGTCCGATCTCTTTTGCTTCAATACTCGTCCGTATTGATTTTAGAAACTCGTCTAAGTTCGTTCGACACTCGTCCATCTTCGATCTTTGTAGCTTCAATACACGTCCGTATTGATTATAGACACTCGTCTGTGTTCTTTCGACATTCGTCTGTGTTCGATCTCTTTTGCTTCTATACCCGTCTGTATTGATTTTAGACACTCGTCTGTGTTCTTTCGACACTCGTCCGTGTTCGATCTCTCTTGCTTCAATACTCATCCGTATTGATTTTAGACACTCGTCTGTGTTCTTTCGACACTCGTCCGTGTTCGATCTCTTTTTCTTCAATACCCATCCGTATTAATTTTAGACACTCGTCTATGTTCTTTTGACACTCGTCAGTGTTTGATCTCTTTTGCTTCAATATCCATCCGTATTGATTTTAGACACTCGTCTGTATTCTTTCGACACTCGTCGGTGTTCGATATCTTTTGCTTTAATACTAGTCCGTATTGATTTTAGACACTCGTCTGTGTTCTTTCAACACTCGTCCGTGTTCTATCTCTTTTGCTTCAATACCTGTCCGTATTGATTTTAGACACTAGTCTGTGTTCTTTCAACACTCGACCATGTTCGATCTCTTTTGCTTCAATTCCCGTCCGTATTTATGTTAGACACTCGTCTGTGTTCTTTCGACACTCATCCGTGTTCGATCTCTTTTTCTTCAATACTCGTCCGTATTTATTTTAGACACTCGTCTTTGTTCTTTCGACACTCGTCCGTGTTCGATCTCTTTTACTACAATATCTTTCCGCATTGATTTTAGACACTCGTCTGTATTCTTTCGACACTCGTCCGTGTTCGATCTCTTTTGCTTCAATACTCATCCGTATTTATTTTAGACAGTCGTCTATGTTCTTTCGACACTCGTCCGTGTTCGATCTCTTTTGCTTCAATACCCGTCCGTATTGAATTTAGACACTCGTCTGTGTTCTTTCGACACTCGTCCGTGTTCGATCTCTTTTGCTTCAATATCCGTCCGAATTGATTTTAGACACTCGTCTTTGTTCTTTCGACACTCGTCCGTGTTCGATCTCTTTTCCTTCAATATCCGTCTGTATTAATTTTAGACACTCGTCTGTGTTCTTTCGACACTCGTCCGTGTCCGATCTCTTTTACTTCAATACTCGTCCGTATTGATTTTAGAAACTCGTCTAAGTTCGTTCGACACTCTTCCATCTTCGATCTTTGTAGATTCAATACACGTCCGTATTGATTATAGACACTCGTCTGTGTTCTTTCGACATTCGTCTGTGTTCGATCTCTTTTGCTTCTATACCCGTTTGTATTGATTTTAGACACTCGTCTGTGTTCTTTCGACACTCGTCCGTGTTCGATCTCTCTTGCTTCAATACTCATCCGTATTGATTTTAGACACTCGTCTGTGTTCTTTCGACACTCGTCTGTATTCGATCTCTTTTTCTTCAATACCCATCCGTATTAATTTTAGACACTCGTCTATGTTCTTTTGACACTCGTCAGTGTTTGATCTCTTTTGCTTCAATATCCATCCGTATTGATTTTAGACACTCGTCTGTATTCTTTCGACACTCGTCGGTGTTCGATATCTTTTGCTTTAATACTAGTCCGTATTGATTTTAGACACTCGTCTGTGTTCTTTCAACACTCGTCCGTGTTCTATCTCTTTTGCTTCAATACCTTTCCGTATTGATTTTAGACACTCGTCTGTGTTCTTTCAACACTCGACCATGTTCGATCTCTTTTGCTTCAATTCCCGTCCGTATTGATGTTAGACACTCGTCTATGTTCATTCGACACTCATCCGTGTTCGATCTCTTTTTCTTCAATACTCGTCCGTATTTATTTTAGACACTCGTCTTTGTTCTTTCGACACTCGTCCGTGTTCGGTCTCTTTTACTACAATATCCGCCCGCATTGATTTTAGACACTCGTCTGTATTCTTTCGACACTCGTCCGTGTTCGATCTCTTTTGCTTCAATACTCATCCGTATTTATTTTAGACACTCGTCTTTGTTCTTTCGACACTCGTCCGTGTTCGATCTCTTTTGCTTCAATACCCGTCCGTATTGAATTTAGACACTCGTCTGTGTTCTTTCGACACTCGTCCGTGTTCGATCTCTTTTGCTTCAATATCCGTCCGAATTGATTTTAGACACTCGTCTTTGTTCTTTTGACACTCGTCCGTGTTCGATCTCTTTTCCTTCAATATCCGTCTGTATTAATTTTAGACACTCGTCTGTGTTCTTTCGACACTCGTCCGTGTCCGATCTCTTTTGCTTCAATACTCGTCCGTATTGATTTTAGAAACTCGTCTAAGTTCGTTCGACACTCTTCCATCTTCGATCTTTGTAGCTTCAATACACGTCCGTATTGATTATAGACACTCGTCTGTGTTCTTTCGACATTCGTCTGTGTTCGATCTCTTTTGCTTCTATACCCGTTTGTATTGATTTTAGACACTCGTCTGTGTTCTTTCGACACTCGTCCGTGTTCGATCTCTCTTGCTTCAATACTCATCCGTATTGATTTTAGACACTCGTCTGTGTTCTTTCGACACTCGTCCGTGTTCGATCTCTTTTTCTTCAATACCCATCCGTATTAATTTTAGACACTCGTCTATGTTCTTTTGACACTCGTCAGTGTTTGATCTCTTTTGCTTCAATATCCATCCGTATTGATTTTAGACACTCGTCTGTATTCTTTCGACACTCGTCGGTGTTCGATATCTTTTGCTTTAATACTAGTCCGTATTGATTTTAGACACTCGTCCATCTTCGATCTTTGTAGCTTCAATACACGTCCGTATTGATTATAGACACTCGTCTGTGTTCTTTCGACATTCGTCTGTGTTCGATCTCTTTTGCTTCTATACCCGTCTGTATTGATTTTAGACACTCGTCTGTGTTCTTTCGACACTCGTCCGTGTTCGATCTCTCTTGCTTCAAAACTCATCCGTATTGATTTTAGACACTCGTCTGTGTTCTTTCGACACTCGTCCGTGTTCGATCTCTTTTTCTTCAATACCCATCCGTATTAATTTTAGACACTCGTCTATGTTCTTTTGACACTCGTCAGTGTTTGATCTCTTTTGCTTCAATATCCATCCGTATTGATTTTAGACACTCGTCTGTATTCTTTCGACACTCGTCGGTGTTCGATATCTTTTGCTTTAATACTAGTCCGTATTGATTTTAGACACTCGTCTGTGTTCTTTCAACACTCGTCCGTGTTCTATCTCTTTTGCTTCAATACCTGTCCGTATTGATTTTAGACACTAGTCTGTGTTCTTTCAACACTCGACCATGTTCGATCTCTTTTGCTTCAATTCCCGTCCGTATTTATGTTAGACACTCGTCTGTGTTCTTTCGACACTCATCCGTGTTCGATCTCTTTTTCTTCAATACTCGTCCGTATTTATTTTAGACACTCGTCTTTGTTCTTTCGACACTCGTCCGTGTTCGATCTCTTTTACTACAATATCTTTCCGCATTGATTTTAGACACTCGTCTGTATTCTTTCGACACTCGTCCGTGTTCGATCTCTTTTGCTTCAATACTCATCCGTATTTATTTTAGACACTCGTCTTTGTTCTTTCGACACTCGTCCGTGTTCGATCTCTTTTGCTTCAATACCCGTCCGTATTGAATTTAGACACTCGTCTGTGTTCTTTCGACACTCGTCCGTGTTCGATCTCTTTTGCTTCAATATCCGTCCGAATTGATTTTAGACACTCGTCTTTGTTCTTTCGACACTCGTCCGTGTTCGATCTCTTTTCCTTCAATATCCGTCTGTATTAATTTTAGACACTCGTCTGTGTTCTTTCGACACTCGTCCGTGTCCGATCTCTTTTACTTCAATACTCGTCCGTATTGATTTTAGAAACTCGTCTAAGTTCGTTCGACACTCTTCCATCTTCGATCTTTGTAGCTTCAATACACGTCCGTATTGATTATAGACACTCGTCTGTGTTCTTTCGACATTCGTCTGTGTTCGATCTCTTTTGCTTCTATACCCGTTTGTATTGATTTTAGACACTCGTCTGTGTTCTTTCGACACTCGTCCGTGTTCGATCTCTCTTGCTTCAATACTCATCCGTATTGATTTTAGACACTCGTCTGTGTTCTTTCGACACTCGTCTGTATTCGATCTCTTTTTCTTCAATACCCATCCGTATT
Source organism: Lathyrus tuberosus (assembly GCA_022829125.1). Classification (NCBI taxonomy): domain Eukaryota; kingdom Viridiplantae; phylum Streptophyta; class Magnoliopsida; order Fabales; family Fabaceae; genus Lathyrus; species Lathyrus tuberosus. The sequence continues at coordinate 14,865,513 of JALAZF010000038.1, forward strand.
AATTTTAGACACTCGTCTATGTTCTTTTGACACTCGTCAGTGTTTGATCTCTTTTGCTTCAATATCCATCCGTATTGATTTTAGACACTCGTCTGTATTCTTTCGACACTCGTCGGTGTTCGATATCTTTTGCTTTAATACTAGTCCGTATTGATTTTAGACACTCGTCTGTGTTCTTTCAACACTCGTCCGTGTTCTATCTCTTTTGCTTCAATACCTGTCCGTATTGATTTTAGACACTCGTCTGTGTTCTTTCAACACTCGACCATGTTCGATCTCTTTTGCTTCAATTCCCGTCCGTATTGATGTTAGACACTCGTCTATGTTCATTCGACACTCATCCGTGTTCGATCTCTTTTTCTTCAATACTCGTCCGTATTTATTTTAGACACTCGTCTTTGTTCTTTCGACACTCGTCCGTGTTCGGTCTCTTTTACTACAATATCCGCCCGCATTGATTTTAGACACTCGTCTGTATTCTTTCGACACTCGTCCGTGTTCGATCTCTTTTGCTTCAATACTCATCCGTATTTATTTTAGACACTCGTCTTTGTTCTTTCGACACTCGTCCGTGTTCGATCTCTTTTGCTTCAATACCCGTCCGTATTGAATTTAGACACTCGTCTGTGTTCTTTCGACACTCGTCCGTGTTCGATCTCTTTTGCTTCAATATCCGTCCGAATTGATTTTAGACACTCGTCTTTGTTCTTTTGACACTCGTCCGTGTTCGATCTCTTTTCCTTCAATATCCGTCTGTATTAATTTTAGACACTCGTCTGTGTTCTTTCGACAGTCGTCTGTGTCCGATCTCTTTTGCTTCAATACTCGTCCGTATTGATTTTAGAAACTCGTCTAAGTTCGTTCGACACTCTTCCATCTTCGATCTTTGTAGCTTCAATACACGTCCGTATTGATTATAGACACTCGTCTGTGTTCTTTCGACATTCGTCTGTGTTCGATCTCTTTTGCTTCTATACCCGTTTGTATTGATTTTAGACACTCGTCTGTGTTCTTTCGACACTCGTCCGTGTTCGATCTCTCTTGCTTCAATACTCATCCGTATTGATTTTAGACACTCGTCTGTGTTCTTTCGACACTCGTCCGTGTTCGATCTCTTTTTCTTCAATACCCATCCGTATTAATTTTAGACACTCGTCTATGTTCTTTTGACACTCGTCAGTGTTTGATCTCTTTTGCTTCAATATCCATCCGTATTGATTTTAGACACTCGTCTGTATTCTTTCGACACTCGTCGGTGTTCGATATCTTTTGCTTTAATACTAGTCCGTATTGATTTTAGACACTCGTCTGTGTTCTTTCAACACTCGTCCGTGTTCTATCTCTTTTGCTTCAATACCTGTCCGTATTGATTTTAGACACTAGTCTGTGTTCTTTCAACACTCGACCATGTTCGATCTCTTTTGCTTCAATTCCCGTCCGTATTGATGTTAGACACTCGTCTATGTTCATTCGACACTCATCCGTGTTCGATCTCTTTTTCTTCAATACTCGTCCGTATTTATTTTAGACACTCGTCTTTGTTCTTTCGACACTCGTCCGTGTTCGGTCTCTTTTACTACAATATCCGTCCGCATTGATTTTAGACACTCGTCTGTATTCTTTCGACACTCGTCCGTGTTCGATCTCTTTTGCTTCAATACTCATCCGTATTTATTTTAGACACTCGTCTTTGTTCTTTCGACACTCGTCCGTGTTCGATCTCTTTTGCTTCAATACCCGTCCGTATTGAATTTAGACACTCGTCTGTGTTCTTTCGACACTCGTCCGTGTTCGATCTCTTTTGCTTCAATATCCGTCCGAATTGATTTTAGACACTCGTCTTTGTTCTTTTGACACTCGTCCGTGTTCGATCTCTTTTCCTTCAATATCCGTCTGTATTAATTTTAGACACTCGTCTGTGTTCTTTCGACAGTCGTCCGTGTCCGATCTCTTTTGCTTCAATACTCGTCCGTATTGATTTTAGAAACTCGTCTAAGTTCGTTCGACACTCTTCCATCTTCGATCTTTGTAGCTTCAATACACGTCCGTATTGATTATAGACACTCGTCTGTGTTCTTTCGACATTCGTCTGTGTTCGATCTCTTTTGCTTCTATACCCGTTTGTATTGATTTTAGACACTCGTCTGTGTTCTTTCGACACTCGTCCGTGTTCGATCTCTCTTGCTTCAATACTCATCCGTATTGATTTTAGACACTCGTCTGTGTTCTTTCGACACTCGTCCGTGTTCGATCTCTTTTTCTTCAATACCCATCCGTATTAATTTTAGACACTCGTCTATGTTCTTTTGACACTCGTCAGTGTTTGATCTCTTTTGCTTCAATATCCATCCGTATTGATTTTAGACACTCGTCTGTATTCTTTCGACACTCGTCGGTGTTCGATATCTTTTGCTTTAATACTAGTCCGTATTGATTTTAGACACTCGTCTGTGTTCTTTCAACACTCGTCCGTGTTCTATCTCTTTTGCTTCAATACCTGTCCGTATTGATTTTAGACACTCGTCTGTGTTCTTTCAACACTCGACCATGTTCGATCTCTTTTTCTTCAATTCCCGTCCGTATTGATGTTAGACACTCGTCTATGTTCATTCGACACTCATCCGTGTTCGATCTCTTTTTCTTCAATACTCGTCCGTATTTATTTTAGACACTCGTCTTTGTTCTTTCGACACTCGTCCGTGTTCGATCTCTTTTGCTACAATATCCGTCCGTATTGATTTTAGACACTCGTTTGTGTTCTTTCGAAACTCGTCCGTGTTCGATCTCTTTTGCTACAATATCCGTCTGTATTGATTTTATACACTCGTCTTTGTTCTTTTGACACTCGTCTGTGTTCGATCTATTTTGCTTCAATACCTGTCCTTATTGATTTTAGACACTCGTCCGTGTTCGATCTCTTTTGCTTCAATACACGTCCGTATTGATTTTAGACACTCGTCTGTGTTCATTCGACACTCATCCGTGTTCGATCTCTTTTTCTTCAATACTCGTCCGTATTAATTTTAGACACTCGTCTTGGTTCTTTCGACACTCATCCGTGTTCGATCTCTTTTGCTACAATATCCGTCCGTATTGATTTTAGACACTCGTTTGTGTTCTTTCAAAACTCGTCCGTGTTCGATCTCTTTTGCTACAATATCCGTCCGTATTGATTTTATACACTCGTCTTTGTTCTTTTGACACTCGTCCGTGTTCGATCTCTTTTGCTTCAATACCCGTCCGTATTGATTTTAGACACTCTTCTGTGTTCTTTCGACACTCGTCCGTGTTCGACCTCTTTTGCTTCAATTCCCGTCCACATTGATTTTAGACACTCGTCTGTATTCTTTTGAAACTCGTCCGTGTTCGATCTCATTTTCTTCAATACTCGTCCGTATTTATTTTAGACACTCGTCTTTGTTCTTTCGACACTCGTCCGTGTTCGATCTCTTTTACTACAATATCCGTCCGCATTGATTTTAGACACTCGTCTGTATTCTTTCGACACTCGTCCGTGTTCGATCTCTTTTGCTTCAATACTCATCCGTATTTATTTTAGACACTCGTCTTTGTTCTTTCGACACTCGTCCGTGTTCGATCTCTTTTGCTTCAATACCCGTCCGTATTGAATTTAGACACTCGTCTGTGTTCTTTCGACACTCGTCCGTGTTCGATCTCTTTTGCTTCAATATCCGTCCAAATTGATTTTAGACACTCGTCTTTGTTCTTTCGACACTCGTCCGTGTTCGATCTCTTTTCCTTCAATATCCGTCTGTATTAATTTTAGACACTCGTCTGTGTTCTTTCGACACTCGTCCGTGTCCGATCTCTTTTGCTTCAATACTCGTCCGTATTGATTTTAGAAACTCGTCTAAGTTCGTTCGACACTCTTCCATCTTCGATCTTTGTAGCTTCAATACACGTCCGTATTGATTATAGACACTCGTCTGTGTTCTTTCGACATTCGTCTGTGTTCGATCTCTTTTGCTTCTATACCCGTTTGTATTGATTTTAGACACTCGTCTGTGTTCTTTCGACACTCGTCCGTGTTCGATCTCTCTTGCTTCAATACTCATCCGTATTGATTTTAGACACTCGTCTGTGTTCTTTAGACACTCGTCCGTGTTCGATCTCTTTTTCTTCAATACCCATCCGTATTAATTTTAGACACTCGTCTATGTTCTTTTGACACTCGTCAGTGTTTGATCTCTTTTGCTTCAATATCCATCCGTATTGATTTTAGACACTCGTCTGTATTCTTTCGACACTCGTCGGTGTTCGATATCTTTTGCTTTAATACTAGTCCGTATTGATTTTAGACACTTGTCTGTGTTCTTTCAACACTCGTCCGTGTTCTATCTCTTTTGCTTCAATACCTGTCCGTATTGATTTTAGACACTCGTCTGTGTTCTTTCAACACTCGACCATGTTCGATCTCTTTTGCTTCAATTCCCGTCCGTATTGATGTTAGACACTCGTCTATGTTCATTCGACACTCATCCGTGTTCGATCTCTTTTTCTTCAATACTCGTCCGTATTTATTTTAGACACTCGTCTTTGTTCTTTCGACACTCGTCCGTGTTCGATCTCTTTTGCTACAATATCCGTCCGTATTGATTTTAGACACTCGTTTGTGTTCTTTCGAAACTCGTCCGTGTTCGATCTCTTTTGCTACAATATCCGTCCGTATTGATTTTATACACTCGTCTTTGTTCTTTTGACACTCGTCTGTGTTCGATCTCTTTTGCTTCAATACCTGTCCTTATTGATTTTAGACACTCGTCTGTATTCTTTCGACACTCGTCCGTGTTCGATCTCTTTTGCTTCAATACACGTCCGTATTGATTTTAGACACTGGTCTGTGTTCATTCGACACTCATCCGTGTTCGATCTCTTTTTCTTCAATACTCGTCCGTATTAATTTTAGACACTCGTCTTTGTTCTTTCGACACTCGTCCGTGTTCGATCTCTTTTGCTATAATATCCGTCCGTATTGATTTTAGACACTCGTTTGTGTTCTTTCGAAACTCGTCCGTGTTCGATCTCTTTTGCTACAATATCCGTCCGTATTGATTTTATACACTCGTCTTTGTTCTTTTGACACTCGTCCGTGTTCGATCTCTTTTGCTTCAATACCCGTCCGTATTGATTTTAGACACTCGTCTGTGTTCTTTCGACACTCGTCCGTGTTCGACCTCTTTTGCTTCAATTCCCGTCCGCATTGATTTTAGACACTCGTCTGTATTCTTTTGAAACTCGTCCGTGTTCGATCTCTTTTGCTTCAATACTCGTCCGTATTTATATTAGACACTCGTCTTTGTTCTTTCGACACTCGTCCGTGTTCGATCTCTTTTGCTTCAATGCCCGTCCGTATTGATTTTAGACACTCGTCTGTGTTCTTTCGACACTCGTCCGTGCTCAATCTCTTTTGCTTCAATATCCGTCCGAATTGATTTTAGACACTCGTCTTTGTTCTTTCGACACTCGTCCATGTTCGATCTCTTTTGCTTCAATACTTGTCCGTATTTATTTTAGACACTCGTCTTTGTTCTTTCGACACTCGTCCGTGTTCGATCTCTTTTGCTTCAATGCCCGTCCGTATTGATTTTAGACACTCGTCTGTGTTCTTTCGACACTCGTCCGTGCTCAATCTCTTTTGCTTCAATATCCGTCCGAATTGATTTTAGACACTCGTCTTTGTTCTTTCGACACTCATTCGTGTTCGATCTCTTTTGCTTCAATACTCGTCCGTATTTATTTTAGACACTCGTCTTTGTTCTTTCGACACTCGTCCGTGTTCGATCTCTTTTGCTTCAATGCCCGTCCGTATTGAATTTAGACACTCGTCTGTGTTCTTTCGACACTCGTCCGTGTTCGATCTCTTTTGCTTCAATATCCGTCCAAATTGATTTTAGACACTCGTCTTTGTTCTTTCGACACTCGTCCGTGTTCGATCTCTTTTCCTTCAATATCCGTCTGTATTAATTTTAGACACTCGTCTGTGTTCTTTTGACACTCGTCCGTGTCCGATCTCTTTTGCTTCAATACTCGTCCGTATTGATTTTAGAAACTCGTCTAAGTTCGTTCGACACTCTTCCATCTTCGATCTTTGTAGCTTCAATACACGTCCGTATTGATTATAGACACTCGTCTGTGTTCTTTCGACATTCGTTTGTGTTCGATCTCTTTTGCTTCTATACCCGTTTGTATTGATTTTAGACACTCGTCTGTGTTCTTTCGACACTCGTCCGTGTTCGATCTCTCTTGCTTCAATACTCATCCGTATTGATTTTAGACACTCGTCTGTGTTCTTTCGACACTCGTCCGTGTTCGATCTCTTTTTCTTCAATACCCATCCGTATTAATTTTAGACACTCGTCTATGTTCTTTTGACACTCGTCAGTGTTTGATCTCTTTTGCTTTAATATCCATCCGTATTAATTTTAGACACTCGTCTATGTTCTTTTGACACTCGTCAGTGTTTGATCTCTTTTGCTTCAATATCCATCCGTATTGATTTTAGACACTCGTCTGTATTCTTTCGACACTCGTCGGTGTTCGATATCTTTTGCTTTAATACTAGTCCGTATTGATTTTAGACACTTGTCTGTGTTCTTTCAACACTCGTCCGTGTTCTATCTCTTTTGCTTCAATACCTGTCCGTATTGATTTTAGACACTCGTCTGTGTTCTTTCAACACTCGACCATGTTCGATCTCTTTTGCTTCAATTCCCGTCCGTATTGATGTTAGACACTCGTCTATGTTCATTCGACACTCATCCGTGTTCGATCTCTTTTTCTTCAATACTCGTCCGTATTTATTTTAGACACTCGTCTTTGTTCTTTCGACACTCGTCCGTGTTCGATCTCTTTTGCTACAATATCCGTCCGTATTGATTTTAGACACTCGTTTGTGTTCTTTCGAAACTCGTCCGTGTTCGATCTCTTTTGCTACAATATCCGTCCGTATTGATTTTATACACTCGTCTTTGTTCTTTTGACACTCGTCTGTGTTCGATCTCTTTTGCTTCAATACCTGTCCTTATTGATTTTAGACACTCGTCTGTATTCTTTCGACACTCGTCCGTGTTCGATCTCTTTTGCTTCAATACACGTCCGTATTGATTTTAGACACTGGTCTGTGTTCATTCGACACTCATCCGTGTTCGATCTCTTTTTCTTCAATACTCGTCCGTATTAATTTTAGACACTCGTCTTTGTTCTTTCGACACTCGTCCGTGTTCGATCTCTTTTGCTACAATATCCGTCCGTATTGATTTTAGACACTCGTTTGTGTTCTTTCAAAACTCGTCCGTGTTCGATCTCTTTTGCTACAATATCCGTCCGTATTGATTTTATACACTCGTCTTTGTTCTTTTGACACTCGTCCGTTTTCGATCTCTTTTGCTTCAATACCCGTCCGTATTGATTTTAGACACTCGTCTGTGTTCTTTTGACACTCGTCCGTGTTTGACCTCTTTTGCTTCAATTCCCGTCCGCATTGATTTTAGACACTCGTCTGTATTCTTTTGAAACTCGTCCGTGTTCGATCTCTTTTGCTTCAATACTCGTCCGTATTTATATTAGACACTCGTCTTTGTTCTTTCGACACTCGTCCGTGTTCGATCTCTTTTGCTTCAATGCCCGTCCGTATTGATTTTAGACACTCGTCTGTGTTCTTTCGACACTCGTCCGTGCTCAATCTCTTTTGCTTCAATATCCGTCCGAATTGATTTTAGACACTCGTCTTTGTTCTTTCGAGACTCGTCCGTGTTCGATCTCTTTTGCTTCAATACTCGTCCGTATTTATTTTAGACACTCGTCTTTGTTCTTTCGACACTCGTCCGTGTTCGATCTCTTTTGCTTCAATGGCCGTCCGTATTGATTTTAGACACTCGTCTGTGTTCTTTCGACACTCGTCCGTGCTCAATCTCTTTTGCTTCAATATCCGTCCGAATTGATTTTAGACACTCGTCTTTGTTCTTTCGACACTCATTCGTGTTCGATCTCTTTTTCTTCAATACTCGTCTGTATTTATTTTAGACACTCGTCTTTGTTCTTTCGACACTCGTCCGTGTTCGATCTCTTTTGCTACAATATCCGTCCGTATTGATTTTAGACACTCGTCTGTGTTCTTTCGAAACTCGTCCGTGTTCGATCTCTTTTGCTACAATATCCGTCCGTATTGATTTTATACACTCGTCTTTGTTCTTTTGACACTCGTCTGTGTTCGATCTCTTTTGCTTCAATACCTCTTCTTATTGATTTTAGACACTCGTCTGTATTCTTTTGACACTCGTCCGTGTTCGATCTCTTTTGCTTCAATAGACGTCCGTATTGATTTTAGACACTCGTCTGTGTTCTTTCGACACTCGTCCGTGTTCGATCTATTTTGCTTCAATACTAGTCTGTATTAATTTTAGACACTCGTCTGTGTTCTTTCAGCACTCATCCGTGTTCGATCTCTTTTGCTTCAATTCCCATCCGTATTGATTTTAGACACTCGCCTGTGTTCTTTCGACACTCATCCGTGTTCGATCTCTTTTGCTTCAATACTCGTCCGTTTTGATTTTAGACACTCGTCTTTGTTCTTTCGACACTCGTCCGTGTTCGATCTCTTTTGCTTCAATACCCGTCCGTATTGATTTTAGACACTCGTCTGTGTTCTTTCGACACTCGTCCGTGTTCGACCTCTTTTGCTTCAATTCCCGTCCGCATTGATTTTAGACACTCGTCTGTATTCTTTTGACACTCGTCCGTGTTCGATCTCTTTTGCTTCAATACTCGTCCGTATTTATTTTAGACACTCGTCTTTGTTCTTTCGACACACGTCCGTGTTCGATCTCTTTTGCTTCAATACCCGTCCGCATTGATTTTAGACACTCGTCTGTATTCTTTTGAAACTCGTCCGTGTTCGATCTCTTTTGCTTCAATACTCGTCCGTATTTATATTAGACACTCGTCTTTGTTCTTTCGACACTCGTCCGTGTTCGATCTCTTTTGCTTCAATGCCCGTCCGTATTGATTTTAGACACTCGTCTGTGTTCTTTCGACACTCGTCCGTGCTCAATCTCTTTTGCTTCAATATCCGTCCGAATTGATTTTAGACACTCGTCTTTGTTCTTTCGACACTCGTCCATGTTCGATCTCTTTTGCTTCAATACTTGTCCGTATTTATTTTAGACACTCGTCTTTGTTCTTTCGACACTCGTCCGTGTTCGATCTCTTTTGCTTCAATGCCCGTCCGTATTGATTTTAGACACTCGTCTGTGTTCTTTCGACACTCGTCCGTGCTCAATCTCTTTTGCTTCAATATCCGTCCGAATTGATTTTAGACACTCGTCTTTGTTCTTTCGACACTCATTCGTGTTCGATCTCTTTTGCTTCAATACTCGTCCGTATTTATTTTAGACACTCGTCTTTGTTCTTTCGACACTCGTCCGTGTTCGATCTCTTTTGCTTCAATGCCCGTCCGTATTGAATTTAGACACTCGTCTGTGTTCTTTCGACACTCGTCCGTGTTCGATCTCTTTTGCTTCAATATCCGTCCAAATTGATTTTAGACACTCGTCTTTGTTCTTTCGACACTCGTCCGTGTTCGATCTCTTTTCCTTCAATATCCGTCTGTATTAATTTTAGACACTCGTCTGTGTTCTTTTGACACTCGTCCGTGTCCGATCTCTTTTGCTTCAATACTCGTCCGTATTGATTTTAGAAACTCGTCTAAGTTCGTTCGACACTCTTCCATCTTCGATCTTTGTAGCTTCAATACACGTCCGTATTGATTATAGACACTCGTCTGTGTTCTTTCGACATTCGTCTGTGTTCGATCTCTTTTGCTTCTATACCCGTTTGTATTGATTTTAGACACTCGTCTGTGTTCTTTCGACACTCGTCCGTGTTCGATCTCTCTTGCTTCAATACTCATCCGTATTGATTTTAGACACTCGTCTGTGTTCTTTCGACACTCGTCCGTGTTCGATCTCTTTTTCTTCAATACCCATCCGTATTAATTTTAGACACTCGTCTATGTTCTTTTGACACTCGTCAGTGTTTGATCTCTTTTGCTTTAATATCCATCCGTATTAATTTTAGACACTCGTCTATGTTCTTTTGACACTCGTCAGTGTTTGATCTCTTTTGCTTCAATATCCATCCGTATTGATTTTAGACACTCGTCTGTATTCTTTCGACACTCGTCGGTGTTCGATATCTTTTGCTTTAATACTAGTCCGTATTGATTTTAGACACTTGTCTGTGTTCTTTCAACACTCGTCCGTGTTCTATCTCTTTTGCTTCAATACCTGTCCGTATTGATTTTAGACACTCGTCTGTGTTCTTTCAACACTCGACCATGTTCGATCTCTTTTGCTTCAATTCCCGTCCGTATTGATGTTAGACACTCGTCTATGTTCATTCGACACTCATCCGTGTTCGATCTCTTTTTCTTCAATACTCGTCCGTATTTATTTTAGACACTCGTCTTTGTTCTTTCGACACTCGTCCGTGTTCGATCTCTTTTGCTACAATATCCGTCCGTATTGATTTTAGACACTCGTTTGTGTTCTTTCGAAACTCGTCCGTGTTCGATCTCTTTTGCTACAATATCCGTCCGTATTGATTTTATACACTCGTCTTTGTTCTTTTGACACTCGTCTGTGTTCGATCTCTTTTGCTTCAATACCTGTCCTTATTGATTTTAGACACTCGTCTGTATTCTTTCGACACTCGTCCGTGTTCGATCTCTTTTGCTTCAATACACGTCCGTATTGATTTTAGACACTGGTCTGTGTTCATTCGACACTCATCCGTGTTCGATCTCTTTTTCTTCAATACTCGTCCGTATTAATTTTAGACACTCGTCTTTGTTCTTTCGACACTCGTCCGTGTTCGATCTCTTTTGCTACAATATCCGTCCGTATTGATTTTAGACACTCGTTTGTGTTCTTTCAAAACTCGTCCGTGTTCGATCTCTTTTGCTACAATATCCGTCCGTATTGATTTTATACACTCGTCTTTGTTCTTTTGACACTCGTCCGTGTTCGATCTCTTTTGCTTCAATACCCGTCCGTATTGATTTTAGACACTCGTCTGTGTTCTTTTGACACTCGTCCGTGTTTGACCTCTTTTGCTTCAATTCCCGTCCGCATTGATTTTAGACACTCGTCTGTATTCTTTCGACACTCGTCCGTGTTCGATCTCTTTTGCTTCAATGCCCGTCCGTATTGATTTTAGACACTCGTCTATGTTCTTTCGACACTCGTCCGTGCTCAATCTCTTTTGCTTCAATATCCGTCCGAATTGATTTTAGACACTCGTCTTTGTTCTTTCGAGACTCGTCCGTGTTCGATCTCTTTTGCTTCAATACTCGTCCGTATTTATTTTAGACACTCGTCTTTGTTCTTTCGACACTCGTCCGTGTTCGATCTCTTTTGCTTCAATGCCCGTCCGTATTGATTTTAGACACTCGTCTGTGTTCTTTCGACACTCGTCCGTGCTCAATCTCTTTTGCTTCAATATCCGTCCGAATTGATTTTAGACACTCGTCTTTGTTCTTTCGAAACTCGTCCGTGTTCGATCTCTTTTGCTACAATATCCGTCCGTATTGATTTTATACACTCGTCTTTGTTCTTTTGACACTCGTCTGTGTTCGATCTCTTTTGCTTCAATACCTGTCCTTATTGATTTTAGACACTCGTCTGTATTCTTTTGACACTCGTCCGTGTTCGATCTCTTTTGCTTCAATAGACGTCCGTATTGATTTTAGACACTCGTCTGTGTTCTTTCGACACTCGTCCGTGTTCGATCTATTTTGCTTCAATACTAGTCTGTATTAATTTTAGACACTCGTCTGTGTTCTTTCAGCACTCATCCGTGTTCGATCTCTTTTGCTTCAATATCCATCCGTATTGATTTTAGACACTCGTCTGTATTCTTTCGACACTCGTCGGTGTTCGATATCTTTTGCTTTAATACTAGTCCGTATTGATTTTAGACACTTGTCTGTGTTCTTTCAACACTCGTCCGTGTTCTATCTCTTTTGCTTCAATACCTGTCCGTATTGATTTTAGACACTCGTCTGTGTTCTTTCAACACTCGACCATGTTCGATCTCTTTTGCTTCAATTCCCGTCCGTATTGATGTTAGACACTCGTCTATGTTCATTCGACACTCATCCGTGTTCGATCTCTTTTTCTTCAATACTCGTCCGTATTTATTTTAGACACTCGTCTTTGTTCTTTCGACACTCGTCCGTGTTCGATCTCTTTTGCTACAATATCCGTCCGTATTGATTTTAGACACTCGTTTGTGTTCTTTCGAAACTCGTCCGTGTTCGATCTCTTTTGCTACAATATCCGTCCGTATTGATTTTATACACTCGTCTTTGTTCTTTTGACACTCGTCTGTGTTCGATCTCTTTTGCTTCAATACCTGTCCTTATTGATTTTAGACACTCGTCTGTATTCTTTCGACACTCGTCCGTGTTCGATCTCTTTTGCTTCAATACACGTCCGTATTGATTTTAGACACTGGTCTGTGTTCATTCGACACTCATCCGTGTTCGATCTCTTTTTCTTCAATACTCGTCCGTATTAATTTTAGACACTCGTCTTTGTTCTTTCGACACTCGTCCGTGTTCGATCTCTTTTGCTACAATATCCGTCCGTATTGATTTTAGACACTCGTTTGTGTTCTTTCAAAACTCGTCCGTGTTCGATCTCTTTTGCTACAATATCCGTCCGTATTGATTTTATACACTCGTCTTTGTTCTTTTGACACTCGTCCGTGTTCGATCTCTTTTGCTTCAATACCCGTCCGTATTGATTTTAGACACTCGTCTGTGTTCTTTTGACACTCGTCCGTGTTTGACCTCTTTTGCTTCAATTCCCGTCCGCATTGATTTTAGACACTCGTCTGTATTCTTTCGACACTCGTCCGTGTTCGATCTCTTTTGCTTCAATGCCCGTCCGTATTGATTTTAGACACTCGTCTATGTTCTTTCGACACTCGTCCGTGCTCAATCTCTTTTGCTTCAATATCCGTCCGAATTGATTTTAGACACTCGTCTTTGTTCTTTCGAGACTCGTCCGTGTTCGATCTCTTTTGCTTCAATACTCGTCCGTATTTATTTTAGACACTCGTCTTTGTTCTTTCGACACTCGTCCGTGTTCGATCTCTTTTGCTTCAATGCCCGTCCGTATTGATTTTAGACACTCGTCTGTGTTCTTTCGACACTCGTCCGTGCTCAATCTCTTTTGCTTCAATATCCGTCCGAATTGATTTTAGACACTCGTCTTTGTTCTTTCGACACTCATTCGTGTTCGATCTCTTTTTCTTCAATACTCGTCTGTATTTATTTTAGACACTCGTCTTTGTTCTTTCGACACTCGTCCGTGTTCGATCTCTTTTGCTACAATATCCGTCCGTATTGATTTTAGACACTCGTCTGTGTTCTTTCGAAACTCGTCCGTGTTCGATCTCTTTTGCTACAATATCCGTCCGTATTGATTTTATACACTCGTCTTTGTTCTTTTGACACTCGTCTGTGTTCGATCTCTTTTGCTTCAATACCTGTCCTTATTGATTTTAGACACTCGTCTGTATTCTTTTGACACTCGTCCGTGTTCGATCTCTTTTGCTTCAATAGACGTCCGTATTGATTTTAGACACTCGTCTGTGTTCTTTCGACACTCGTCCGTGTTCGATCTATTTTGCTTCAATACTAGTCTGTATTAATTTTAGACACTCGTCTGTGTTCTTTCAGCACTCATCCGTGTTCGATCTCTTTTGCTTCAATTCCCATCCGTATTGATTTTAGACACTCGCCTGTGTTCTTTCGACACTCATCCGTGTTCGATCTCTTTTGCTTCAATACTCGTCCGTTTTGATTTTAGACACTCGTCTTTGTTCTTTCGACACTCGTCCGTGTTCGATCTCTTTTGCTTCAATACCCGTCCGTATTGATTTTAGACACTCGTCTGTGTTCTTTCGACACTCGTCCGTGTTCGACCTCTTTTGCTTCAATTCCCGTCCGCATTGATTTTAGACACTCGTCTGTATTCTTTTGACACTCGTCCGTGTTCGATCTCTTTTGCTTCAATACTCGTCCGTATTTATTTTAGACACTCGTCTTTGTTCTTTCGACACACGTCCGTGTTCGATCTCTTTTGCTTCAATACCCGTCCGTATTGATTTTAGACACTCGTCTGTGTTCTTTCCACACTCGTCCGTGTTCGATCTCTTTTGCTTCAATATCCGTCCGAATTGATTTTAGACACTCGTCTTTGTTCTTTCGACACTCGTCCGTGTTCGATCTCTTTTGCTACAATATCCGTCCGTATTGATTTTAGACACTCGTTTGTGTTCTTTCGAAACTCGTCCGTGTTCGATCTCTTTTGCTACAATATCCGTCTGTATTGATTTTATACACTCGTCTTTGTTCTTTTGACACTCGTCTGTGTTCGATCTCTTTTGCTTCAATACCTGTCCTTATTGATTTTAGACACTCGTCTGTATTCTTTCGACACTCGTCCGTGTTCGATCTCTTTTGCTTCAATACACGTCCGTATTGATTTTAGACACTCGTCTGTGTTCATTCGACACTCATCCGTGTTCGATCTCTTTTTCTTCAATACTCGTCCGTATTAATTTTAGACACTCGTCTTTGTTCTTTTGACACTCGTCCGTGTTCGATCTCTTTTGCTACAATATCCGTCCGTATTGATTTTAGACACTCGTTTGTGTTCTTTCAAAACTCGTCCGTGTTCGATCTCTTTTGCTACAATATCCGTCCGTATTGATTTTATACACTCGTCTTTGTTCTTTTGACACTCGTCCGTGTTCGATCTCTTTTGCTTCAATACCCGTCCGTATTGATTTTAGACACTCGTCTGTGTTCTTTCGACGCTCGTCCGTGTTCGACCTCTTTTGCTTCAATTCCCGTCCGCATTGATTTTAGACACTCGTCTGTATTCTTTTGAAACTCGTCCGTGTTCGATCTCTTTTTCTTCAATACTAGTCCGTATTGATTTTAGACACTCGTCTGTGTTCTTTCGACACTCGTCCGTGTTCTATCTCTTTTGCTTCAATACCTGTCCGTATTGATTTTAGACACTCGTCTGTGTTCTTTCAACACTCGACCATGTTCGATCTCTTTTGCTTCAATTCCCGTCCGTATTGATGTTAGACACTCGTCTATGTTCATTCGACACTCATCCGTGTTCGATCTCTTTTTCTTCAATACTCGTCCGTATTTATTTTAGACACTCGTCTTTGTTCTTTCGACACTCATCCGTGTTCGATCTCTTTTACTACAATATCCGTCCGCATTGATTTTAGACACTCGTCTGTATTCTTTCGACACTCGTCCGTGTTCGATCTCTTTTGCTTCAATACTCATCCGTATTTATTTTAGACACTCGTCTTTGTTCTTTCGACACTCGTCCGTGTTCGATCTCTTTTGCTTCAATACCCGTCCGTATTGAATTTAGACACTCGTCTGTGTTCTTTCGACACTCGTCCGTGTTCGATCTCTTTTGCTTCAATATCCGTCCGAATTGATTTTAGACACTCGTCTTTGTTCTTTCGACACTCGTCCGTGTTCGATCTCTTTTCCTTTAATATCCGTCTGTATTAATTTTAGACACTCGTCTGTGTTCTTTCGACACTCGTCCGTGTCCGATCTCTTTTGCTTCAATACTCGTCCGTATTGATTTTAGAAACTCGTCTAAGTTCGTTCGACACTCTTCCATCTTCGATCTTTGTAGCTTCAATACACGTCCGTATTGATTATAGACACTCGTCTGTGTTCTTTCGACATTCGTCTGTGTTCGATCTCTTTTGCTTCTATACCCGTTTGTATTGATTTTAGACACTCGTCTGTGTTCTTTCGACACTCGTCCGTGTTCGATCTCTCTTGCTTCAATACTCATCCGTATTGATTTTAGACACTCGTCTGTGTTCTTTCGACACTCGTCCGTGTTCGATCTCTTTTTCTTCAATACCCATCCGTATTAATTTTAGACACTCGTCTATGTTCTTTTGACACTTGTCAGTGTTTGATCTCTTTTGCTTCAATATCCATCCGTATTGATTTTAGACACTCGTCTGTATTCTTTCGACACTCGTCGGTGTTCGATATCTTTTGCTTTAATACTAGTCCGTATTGATTTTAGACACTCGTCTGTGTTCTTTCAACACTCGTCCGTGTTCTATCTCTTTTGCTTCAATACCTGTCCGTATTGATTTTAGACACTCGTCTGTGTTCTTTCAACACTCGACCATGTTCGATCTCTTTTGCTTCAATTCCCGTCCGTATTGATGTTAGACACTCGTCTATGTTCATTCGACACTCATCCGTGTTCGATCTCTTTTTCTTCAATACTCGTCCGTATTTATTTTAGACACTCGTCTTTGTTCTTTCGACACTCGTCCGTGTTCGATCTCTTTTGCTACAATATCCGTCCGTATTGATTTTAGACACTCGTTTGTGTTCTTTCGAAACTCGTCCGTGTTCGATCTCTTTTGCTACAATATCCGTCCGTATTGATTTTATACACTCGTCTTTGTTCTTTTGACACTCGTCTGTGTTCGATCTCTTTTGCTTCAATACCTGTCCTTATTGATTTTAGACACTCGTCTGTATTCTTTCGACACTCGTTCGTGTTCGATCTCTTTTGCTTCAATACACGTCCGTATTGATTTTAGACACTGGTCTGTGTTCATTCGACACTCATCCGTGTTCGATCTCTTTTTCTTCAATACTCGTCCGTATTAATTTTAGACACTCGTCTTTGTTCTTTCGACACTCGTCCGTGTTCGATCTCTTTTGCTACAATATCCGTCCGTATTGATTTTAGACACTCGTTTGTGTTCTTTCAAAACTCGTCCGTGTTCGATCTCTTTTGCTACAATATCCGTCCGTATTGATTTTATACACTCGTCTTTGTTCTTTTGACACTCGTCCGTGTTCGATCTCTTTTGCTTCAATACCCGTCCGTATTGATTTTAGACACTCGTCTGTGTTCTTTCGACACTCGTCCGTGTTCGACCTCTTTTGCTTCAATTCCCGTCCGCATTGATTTTAGACACTCGTCTGTATTCTTTTGAAACTCGTCCGTGTTCGATCTCTTTTGCTTCAATACTCGTCCGTATTTATATTAGACACTCGTCTTTGTTCTTTCGACACTCGTCCGTGTTCGATCTCTTTTGCTTCAATGCCCGTCCGTATTGATTTTAGACACTCGTCTGTGTTCTTTCGACACTCGTCCGTGCTCAATCTCTTTTGCTTCAATATCCGTCCGAATTGATTTTAGACACTCGTCTTTGTTCTTTCGACACTCGTCCGTGTTCGATCTCTTTTGCTTCAATACTCGTCCGTATTTATTTTAGACACTCGTCTTTGTTCTTTCGACACTCGTCCGTGTTCGATCTCTTTTGCTTCAATGCCCGTCCGTATTGATTTTAGACACTCGTCTGTGTTCTTTCGACACTCGTCCGTGCTCAATCTCTTTTGCTTCAATATCCGTCCGAATTGATTTTAGACACTCGTCTTTGTTCTTTCGACACTCATTCGTGTTCGATCTCTTTTTCTTCAATACTCGTCTGTATTTATTTTAGACACTCGTCTTTGTTCTTTCGACACTCGTCCGTGTTCGATCTCTTTTGCTACAATATCCGTCCGTATTGATTTTAGACACTCGTCTGTGTTCTTTTGAAACTCGTCCGTGTTCGATCTCTTTTGCTACAATATCCGTCCGTATTGATTTTATACACTCGTCTTTGTTCTTTTGACACTCGTCTGTGTTCGATCTCTTTTGCTTCAATACCTGTCCTTATTGATTTTAGACACTCGTCTGTATTCTTTCGACACTCGTCCGTGTTCGATCTCTTTTGCTTCAATAGACGTCCGTATTGATTTTAGTCACTCGTCTGTGTTCTTTCGACACTCGTCCGTGTTCGATCTATTTTGCTTCAATACTAGTCTGTATTAATTTTAGACACTCGTCTGTGTTCTTTCAGCACTCATCCGTGTTCGATCTCTTTTGCTTCAATTCCCATCCGTATTGATTTTAGACACTCGCCTGTGTTCTTTCGACACTCATCCGTGTTCGATCTCTTTTGCTTCAATACTCGTCCGTTTTGATTTTAGACACTCGTCTTTGTTCTTTCGACACTCGTCCGTGTTCGATCTCTTTTGCTTCAATACCCGTCCGTATTGATTTTAGACACTCGTCTGTGTTCTTTCGACACTCGTCCGTGTTCGACCTCTTTTGCTTCAATTCCCGTCCGCATTGATTTTAGACACTCGTCTGTATTCTTTTGACACTCGTCCGTGTTCGATCTCTTTTGCTTCAATACTCGTCCGTATTTATTTTAGACACTCGTCTTTGTTCTTTCGACACACGTCCGTGTTCGATCTCTTTTGCTTCAATACCCGTCCGTATTGATTTTAGACACTCGTCTGTGTTCTTTCGACACTCGTCCGTGTTCGATCTCTTTTGCTTCAATATCCGTCCGAATTGATTTTAGACACTCGTCTTTGTTCTTTCGACACTCGTCCGTGTTCGATCTCTTTTGCTACAATATCCGTCCGTATTGATTTTAGACACTCGTTTGTGTTCTTTCGAAACTCGTCCGTGTTCGATCTCTTTTGCTACAATATCCGTCTGTATTGATTTTATACACTCGTCTTTGTTCTTTTGACACTCGTCTGTGTTCGATCTCTTTTGCTTCAATACCTGTCCTTATTGATTTTAGACACTCGTCTGTATTCTTTCGACACTCGTCCGTGTTCGATCTCTTTTGCTTCAATACACGTCCGTATTGAATTTAGACACTCGTCTGTGTTCATTCGACACTCATCCGTGTTCGATCTCTTTTTCTTCAATACTCGTCTGTATTAATTTTAGACACTCGTCTTTGTTCTTTCGACACTCGTCCGTGTTCGATCTCTTTTTCTACAATATCCGTCCGTATTGATTTTAGACACTCGTTTGTGTTCTTTCAAAACTCGTCCGTGTTCGATCTCTTTTGCTTCAATATCCGTCCGAATTGATTTTAGACACTCGTCTTTGTTCTTTCGACACTCGTCCGTGTTCGATCTCTTTTCCTTCAATATCCGTCTGTATTAATTTTAGACACTCGTCTGTGTTCTTTCGACACTCGTCCGTGTCCGATCTCTTTTGCTTCAATACTCGTCCGTATTGATTTTAGAAACTCGTCTAAGTTCGTTCGACACTCTTCCATCTTCGATCTTTGTAGCTTCAATACACGTCCGTATTGATTATAGACACTCGTCTGTGTTCTTTCGACATTCGTCTGTGTTCGATCTCTTTTGCTTCTATACCCGTTTGTATTGATTTTAGACACTCGTCTGTGTTCTTTCGACACTCGTCCGTGTTCGATCTCTCTTGCTTCAATACTCATCCGTATTGATTTTAGACACTCGTCTGTGTTCTTTCGACACTCGTCCGTGTTCGATCTCTTTTTCTTCAATACCCATCCGTATTAATTTTAGACACTCGTCTATGTTCTTTTGACACTCGTCAGTGTTTGATCTCTTTTGCTTCAATATCCATCCGTATTGATTTTAGACACTCGTCTGTATTCTTTCGACACTCGTCGGTGTTCGATATCTTTTGCTTTAATACTAGTCCGTATTGATTTTAGACACTCGTCTGTGTTCTTTCAACACTCGTCCGTGTTCTATCTCTTTTGCTTCAATACCTGTCCGTATTGATTTTAGACACTCGTCTGTGTTCTTTCAACACTCGACCATGTTCGATCTCTTTTGCTTCAATTCCCGTCCGTATTGATGTTAGACACTCGTCTATGTTCATTCGACACTCATCCGTGTTCGATCTCTTTTTCTTCAATACTCGTCCGTATTTATTTTAGACACTCGTCTTTGTTCTTTCGACACTCGTCCGTGTTCGATCTCTTTTGCTACAATATCCGTCCGTATTGATTTTAGACACTCGTTTGTGTTCTTTCGAAACTCGTCCGTGTTCGATCTCTTTTGCTACAATATCCGTCCGTATTGATTTTATACACTCGTCTTTGTTCTTTTGACACTCGTCTGTGTTCGATCTCTTTTGCTTCAATACCTGTCCTTATTGATTTTAGACACTCGTCTGTATTCTTTCGACACTCGTCCGTGTTCGATCTCTTTTGCTTCAATACACGTCCGTATTGATTTTAGACACTGGTCTGTGTTCATTCGACACTCATCCGTGTTCGATCTCTTTTTCTTCAATACTCGTCCGTATTAATTTTAGACACTCGTCTTTGTTCTTTCGACACTCGTCCGTGTTCGATCTCTTTTGCTACAATATCCGTCCGTATTGATTTTAGACACTCGTTTGTGTTCTTTCAAAACTCGTCCGTGTTCGATCTCTTTTGCTACAATATCCGTCCGTATTGATTTTATACACTCGTCTTTGTTCTTTTGACACTCGTCCGTGTTCGATCTCTTTTGCTTCAATACCCGTCCGTATTGATTTTAGACACTCGTCTGTGTTCTTTCGACACTCGTCCGTGTTCGACCTCTTTTGCTTCAATTCCCGTCCGCATTGATTTTAGACACTCGTCTGTATTCTTTTGAAACTCGTCCGTGTTCGATCTCTTTTGCTTCAATACTCGTCCGTATTTATATTAGACACTCGTCTTTGTTCTTTCGACACTCGTCCGTGTTCGATCTCTTTTGCTTCAATGCCCGTCCGTATTGATTTTAGACACTCGTCTGTGTTCTTTCGACACTCGTCCGTGCTCAATCTCTTTTGCTTCAATATCCGTCCGAATTGATTTTAGACACTCGTCTTTGTTCTTTCGACACTCGTCCGTGTTCGATCTCTTTTGCTTCAATACTCGTCCGTATTTATTTTAGACACTCGTCTTTGTTCTTTCGACACTCGTCCGTGTTCGATCTCTTTTGCTTCAATGCCCGTCCGTATTGATTTTAGACACTCGTCTGTGTTCTTTCGACACTCGTCCGTGCTCAATCTCTTTTGCTTCAATATCCGTCCGAATTGATTTTAGACACTCGTCTTTGTTCTTTCGACACTCATTCGTGTTCGATCTCTTTTTCTTCAATACTCGTCTGTATTTATTTTAGACACTCGTCTTTGTTCTTTCGACACTCGTCCGTGTTCGATCTCTTTTGCTACAATATCCGTCCGTATTGATTTTAGACACTCGTCTGTGTTCTTTTGAAACTCGTCCGTGTTCGATCTCTTTTGCTACAATATCCGTCCGTATTGATTTTATACACTCGTCTTTGTTCTTTTGACACTCGTCTGTGTTCGATCTCTTTTGCTTCAATACCTGTCCTTATTGATTTTAGACACTCGTCTGTATTCTTTCGACACTCGTCCGTGTTCGATCTCTTTTGCTTCAATAGACGTCCGTATTGATTTTAGACACTCGTCTGTGTTCTTTCGACACTCGTCCGTGTTCGATCTATTTTGCTTCAATACTAGTCTGTATTAATTTTAGACACTCGTCTGTGTTCTTTCAGCACTCATCCGTGTTCGATCTCTTTTGCTTCAATTCCCATCCGTATTGATTTTAGACACTCGCCTGTGTTCTTTCGACACTCATCCGTGTTCGATCTCTTTTGCTTCAATACTCGTCCGTTTTGATTTTAGACACTCGTCTTTGTTCTTTCGACACTCGTCCGTGTTCGATCTCTTTTGCTTCAATACCCGTCCGTATTGATTTTAGACACTCGTCTGTGTTCTTTCGACACTCGTCCGTGTTCGACCTCTTTTGCTTCAATTCCCGTCCGCATTGATTTTAGACACTCGTCTGTATTCTTTTGACACTCGTCCGTGTTCGATCTCTTTTGCTTCAATACTCGTCCGTATTTATTTTAGACACTCGTCTTTGTTCTTTCGACACACGTCCGTGTTCGATCTCTTTTGCTTCAATACCCGTCCGTATTGATTTTAGACACTCGTCTGTGTTCTTTCGACACTCGTCCGTGTTCGATCTCTTTTGCTTCAATATCCGTCCGAATTGATTTTAGACACTCGTCTTTGTTCTTTCGACACTCGTCCGTGTTCGATCTCTTTTGCTACAATATCCGTCCGTATTGATTTTAGACACTCGTTTGTGTTCTTTCGAAACTCGTCCGTGTTCGATCTCTTTTGCTACAATATCCGTCTGTATTGATTTTATACACTCGTCTTTGTTCTTTTGACACTCGTCTGTGTTCGATCTCTTTTGCTTCAATACCTGTCCTTATTGATTTTAGACACTCGTCTGTATTCTTTCGACACTCGTCCGTGTTCGATCTCTTTTGCTTCAATACACGTCCGTATTGAATTTAGACACTCGTCTGTGTTCATTCGACACTCATCCGTCTTCGATCTCTTTTTCTTCAATACTCGTCCGTATTAATTTTAGACACTCGTCTTTGTTCTTTCGACACTCGTCCGTGTTCGATCTCTTTTTCTACAATATCCGTCCGTATTGATTTTAGACACTCGTTTGTGTTCTTTCAAAACTCGTCCGTGTTCGATCTCTTTTGCTTCAATATCCGTCCGAATTGATTTTAGACACTCGTCTTTGTTCTTTCGACACTCGTCCGTGTTCGATCTCTTTTCCTTCAATATCCGTCTGTATTAATTTTAGACACTCGTCTGTGTTCTTTCGACACTCGTCCGTGTCCGATCTCTTTTGCTTCAATACTCGTCCGTATTGATTTTAGAAACTTGTCTAAGTTCGTTCGACACTCTTCCATCTTCGATCTTTGTAGCTTCAATACACGTCCGTATTGATTATAGACACTCGTCTGTGTTCTTTCGACATTCGTCTGTGTTCGATCTCATTTGCTTCTATACCCGTTTGTATTGATTTTAGACACTCGTCTGTGTTCTTTCGACACTCGTCCGTGTTCGATCTCTCTTGCTTCAATACTCATCCGTATTGATTTTAGACACTCGTCTGTGTTCTTTCGACACTCGTCCGTGTTCGATCTCTTTTTCTTCAATACCCATCCGTATTAATTTTAGACACTCGTCTATGTTCTTTTGACACTCGTCAGTGTTTGATCTCTTTTGCTTCAATATCCATCCGTATTGATTTTAGACACTCGTCTGTATTCTTTCGACACTCGTCGGTGTTCGATATCTTTTGCTTTAATACTAGTCCGTATTGATTTTAGACACTCGTCTGTGTTCTTTCAACACTCGTCCGTGTTCTATCTCTTTTGCTTCAATACCTGTCCGTATTGATTTTAGACACTCGTCTGTGTTCTTTCAACACTCGACCATGTTCGATCTCTTTTGCTTCAATTCCCGTCCGTATTGATGTTAGACACTCGTCTATGTTCATTCGACACTCATCCGTGTTCGATCTCTTTTTCTTCAATACTCGTCCGTATTTATTTTAGACACTCGTCTTTGTTCTTTCGACACTCGTCCGTGTTCGATCTCTTTTGCTACAATATCCGTCCGTATTGATTTTAGACACTCGTTTGTGTTCTTTCGAAACTCGTCCGTGTTCGATCTCTTTTGCTACAATATCCGTCCGTATTGATTTTATACACTCGTCTTTGTTCTTTTGACACTCGTCTGTGTTCGATCTCTTTTGCTTCAATACCTGTCCTTATTGATTTTAGACACTCGTCTGTATTCTTTCGACACTCGTCCGTGTTCGATCTCTTTTGCTTCAATACACGTCCGTATTGATTTTAGACACTGGTCTGTGTTCATTCGACACTCATCCGTGTTCGATCTCTTTTTCTTCAATACTCGTCCGTATTAATTTTAGACACTCGTCTTTGTTCTTTCGACACTCGTCCGTGTTCGATCTCTTTTGCTACAATATCCGTCCGTATTGATTTTAGACACTCGTTTGTGTTCTTTCAAAACTCGTCCGTGTTCGATCTCTTTTGCTACAATATCCGTCCGTATTGATTTTATACACTCGTCTTTGTTCTTTTGACACTCGTCCGTGTTCGATCTCTTTTGCTTCAATACCCGTCCGTATTGATTTTAGACACTCGTCTGTGTTCTTTCGACACTCGTCCGTGTTCGACCTCTTTTGCTTCAATTCCCGTCCGCATTGATTTTAGACACTCGTCTGTATTCTTTTGAAACTCGTCCGTGTTCGATCTCTTTTGCTTCAATACTCGTGCGTATTTATATTAGACACTCGTCTTTGTTCTTTCGACACTCGTCCGTGTTCGATCTCTTTTGCTTCAATGCCCGTCCGTATTGATTTTAGACACTCGTCTGTGTTCTTTCGACACTCGTCCGTGCTCAATCTCTTTTGCTTCAATATCCGTCCGAATTGATTTTAGACACTCGTCTTTGTTCTTTCAACACTCGTCCGTGTTCGATCTCTTTTGCTTCAATACTCGTCCGTATTTATTTTAGACACTCGTCTTTGTTCTTTCGACACTCGTCCGTGTTCGATCTCTTTTGCTTCAATGCCCGTCCGTATTAATTTTAGACACTCGTCTGTGTTCTTTCGACACTCGTCCGTGCTCAATCTCTTTTGCTTCAATATCCGTCCGAATTGATTTTAGACACTCGTCTTTGTTCTTTCGACACTCATTCGTGTTCGATCTCTTTTTCTTCAATACTCGTCTGTATTTATTTTAGACACTCGTCTTTGTTCTTTCGACACTCGTCCGTGTTCGATCTCTTTTGCTACAATATCCGTCCGTATTGATTTTAGACACTCGTCTGTGTTCTTTCGAAACTCGTCCGTGTTCGATCTCTTTTGCTACAATATCCGTCCGTATTGATTTTATACACTCGTCTTTGTTCTTTTGACACTCGTCTGTGTTCGATCTGTTTTGCTTCAATACCTGTCCTTATTGATTTTAGACACTCGTCTGTATTCTTTCGACACTCGTCCGTGTTCGATCTCTTTTGCTTCAATAGACGTCCGTATTGATTTTAGACACTCGTCTGTGTTCTTTCGACACTCGTCCGTGTTCGATCTATTTTGCTTCAATACTAGTCTGTATTAATTTTAGACACTCGTCTGTGTTCTTTCAGCACTCATCCGTGTTCGATCTCTTTTGCTTCAATTCCCATCCGTATTAATTTTAGACACTCGCCTGTGTTCTTTCGACACTCATCCGTGTTCGATCTCTTTTGCTTCAATACTCGTCCGTTTTGATTTTAGACACTCGTCTTTGTTCTTTCGACACTCGTCCGTGTTCGATCTCTTTTGCTTCAATACCCGTCCGTATTGATTTTAGACACTCGTCTGTGTTCTTTCGACACTCGTCCGTGTTCGACCTCTTTTGCTTCAATTCCCGTCCGCATTGATTTTAGACACTCGTCTGTATTCTTTTGACACTCGTCCGTGTTCGGTCTCTTTTGCTTCAATACTCGTCCGTATTTATTTTAGACACTCGTCTTTGTTCTTTCGACACACGTCCGTGTTCGATCTCTTTTGCTTCAATACCCGTCCGTATTGATTTTAGACACTCGTCTGTGTTCTTTCGACACTCGTCCGTGTTCGATCTCTTTTGCTTCAATATCCGTCCGAATTGATTTTAGACACTCGTCTTTGTTCTTTCGACACTCGTCCGTGTTCGATCTCTTTTGCTACAATATCCGTCCGTATTGATTTTAGACACTCGTTTGTGTTCTTTCGAAACTCGTCCGTGTTCGATCTCTTTTGCTACAATATCCGTCCGTATTGATTTTATACACTCGTCTTTGTTCTTTTGACACTCGTCTGTGTTCGATCTCTTTTGCTTCAATACCTGTCCTTATTGATTTTAGACACTCGTCTGTATTCTTTCGACACTCGTCCGTGTTCGATCTCTTTTGCTTCAATACACGTCCGTATTGATTTTAGACACTGGTCTGTGTTCATTCGACACTCATCCGTGTTCGATCTCTTTTTCTTCAATACTCGTCCGTATTAATTTTAGACACTCGTCTTTGTTCTTTCGACACTCGTCCGTGTTCGATCTCTTTTGCTACAATATCCGTCCGTATTGATTTTAGACACTCGTTTGTGTTCTTTCAAAACTCGTCCGTGTTCGATCTCTTTTGCTACAATATCCGTCCGTATTGATTTTATACACTTGTCTTTGTTCTTTTGACACTCGTCCGTGTTCGATCTCTTTTGCTTCAATACCCGTCCGTATTGATTTTAGACACTCGTCTGTGTTCTTTCGACACTCTTCCGTGTTCGACCTCTTTTGCTTCAATTCCCGTCCGCATTGATTTTAGACACTCGTCTGTATTCTTTTGAAACTCGTCCGTGTTCGATCTCTTTTGCTTCAATACTCGTCCGTATTTATATTAGACACTCGTCTTTGTTCTTTCGACACTCGTCCGTGTTCGATCTCTTTTGCTTCAATGCCCGTCCGTATTGATTTTAGACACTCGTCTGTGTTCTTTCGACACTCGTCCGTGCTCAATCTCTTTTGCTTCAATATCCGTCCGAATTGATTTTAGACACTCGTCTTTGTTCTTTCAACACTCGTCCGTGTTCGATCTCTTTTGCTTCAATACTCGTCCGTATTTATTTTAGACACTCGTCTTTGTTCTTTCGACACTCGTCCGTGTTCGATCTCTTTTGCTTCAATGCCCGTCCGTATTGATTTTAGACACTCGTCTGTGTTCTTTCGACACTCGTCCGTGCTCAATCTCTTTTGCTTCAATATCCGTCCGAATTGATTTTAGACACTCGTCTTTGTTCTTTCGACACTCATTCGTGTTCGATCTCTTTTTCTTCAATACTCGTCTGTATTTATTTTAGACACTCGTCTTCCTTCTTTCGACACTCGTCCGTGTTCGATCTCTTTTGCTTCAATATCCGTCCGAATTGATTTTAGACACTCGTCTTTGTTCTTTCGACACTCGTCCGTGTTCGATCTCTTTTGCTACAATATCCGTCCGTATTGATTTTAGACACTCGTCTTTGTTCTTTCAACACTCGTCCGTGTTCGATCTCTTTTGCTTCAATACTCGTCCGTATTGATTTTAGACACTCGTTTGTGTTCTTTCGAAACTCGTCCGTGTTCGATCTCTTTTGCTACAATATCCGTCCGTATTGATTTTATACACTCGTCTTTGTTCTTTTGACACTCGTCTGTGTTCGATCTCTTTTGCTTCAATACCTGTCCTTATTGATTTTAGACACTCGTCTGTATTCTTTCGACACTCGTCCGTGTTCGATCTCTTTTGCTTCAATACACGTCCGTATTGATTTTAGACACTGGTCTGTGTTCATTCGACACTCATCCGTGTTCGATCTCTTTTTCTTCAATACTCGTCCGTATTAATTTTAGACACTCGTCTTTGTTCTTTCGACACTCGTCCGTGTTCGATCTCTTTTGCTACAATATCCGTCGGTATTGATTTTAGACACTCGTTTGTGTTCTTTCAAAACTCGTCCGTGTTCGATCTCTTTTGCTACAATATTCGTCCGTATTGATTTTATACACTCGTCTTTGTTCTTTTGACACTCGTCCGTGTTCGATCTCTTTTGCTTCAATACCCGTCCGTATTGATTTTAGACACTCGTCTGTGTTCTTTCGACACTCGTCCGTGTTCGACCTCTTTTGCTTCAATTCCCGTCCGCATTGATTTTAGACACTCGTCTGTATTCTTTTGAAACTCGTCCGTGTTCGATCTCTTTTGCTTCAATACTCGTCCGTATTTATATTAGACACTCGTCTTTGTTCTTTCGACACTCGTCCGTGTTCGATCTCTTTTGCTTCAATGCCCGTCCGTATTGATTTTAGACACTCGTCTGTGTTCTTTCGACACTCGTCCGTGCTCAATCTCTTTTGCTTCAATATCCGTCCGAATTGATTTTAGACACTCGTCTTTGTTCTTTCAACACTCGTCCGTGTTCGATCTCTTTTGCTTCAATACTCGTCCGTATTTATTTTAGACACTCGTCTTTGTTCTTTCGACACTCGTCCGTGTTCGATCTCTTTTGCTTCAATACACGTCCGTATTGATTTTAGACACTGGTCTGTGTTCATTCGACACTCATCCGTGTTCGATCTCTTTTTCTTCAATACTCGTCCGTATTAATTTTAGACACTCGTCTTTGTTCTTTCGACACTCGTCCGTGTTCGATCTCTTTTGCTACAATATCCGTCCGTATTGATTTTAGACACTCGTTTGTGTTCTTTCAAAACTCGTCCGTGTTCGATCTCTTTTGCTACAATATCCGTCCGTATTGATTTTATACACTCGTCTTTGTTCTTTTGACACTCGTCCGTGTTCGATCTCTTTTGCTTCAATACCCGTCCGTATTGATTTTAGACACTCGTCTGTGTTCTTTCGACACTCGTCCGTGTTCGACCTCTTTTGCTTCAATTCCCGTCCGCATTGATTTTAGACACTCGTCTGTATTCTTTTGAAACTCGTCCGTGTTCGATCTCTTTTGCTTCAATACTCGTCCGTATTTATATTAGACACTCGTCTTTGTTCTTTCGACACTCGTCCGTGTTCGATCTCTTTTGCTTCAATATCCATCCGTATTGATTTTAGACACTCGTCTGTATTCTTTCGACACTCGTCGGTGTTCGATATCTTTTGCTTTAATACTAGTCCGTATTGATTTTAGACACTCGTCTGTGTTCTTTCAACACTCGTCCGTGTTCTATCTCTTTTGCTTCAATACTCGTCCGTATTGATTTTAGACACTCGTCTGTGTTCTTTCAACACTCGACCATGTTCGATCTCTTTTGCTTCAATACCCGTCCGTATTGATTTTAGACACTCGTCTGTGTTCTTTCGACACTCGTCCGTGTTCGATCTCTTTTGCTTCAATATCCGTCCGAATTGATTTTAGACACTCGTCTTTGTTCTTTCGACACTCGTCCGTGTTCGATCTCTTTTGCTACAATATCCGTCCGTATTGATTTTAGACACTCGTTTGTGTTCTTTCGAAACTCGTCCGTGTTCGATCTCTTTTGCTACAATATCCGTCCGTATTGATTTTATACACTCGTCTTTGTTCTTTTGACACTCGTCTGTGTTCGATCTCTTTTGTTTCAATACCTGTCCTTATTGATTTTAGACACTCGTCTGTATTCTTTCGACACTCGTCCGTGTTCGATCTCTTTTGCTTCAATACACGTCCGTATTGATTTTAGACACTGGTCTGTGTTCATTCGACACTCATCCGTGTTCGATCTCTTTTTCTTCAATACTCGTCCGTATTAATTTTAGACACTCGTCTTTGTTCTTTCGACACTCGTCCGTGTTCGATCTCTTTTGCTACAATATCCGTCCGTATTGATTTTAGACACTCGTTTGTGTTCTTTCAAAACTCGTCCGTGTTCGATCTCTTTTGCTACAATATCCGTCCGTATTGATTTTATACACTTGTCTTTGTTCTTTTGACACTCGTCCGTGTTCGATCTCTTTTGCTTCAATACCCGTCCGTATTGATTTTAGACACTCGTCTGTGTTCTTTCGACACTCTTCCGTGTTCGACCTCTTTTGCTTCAATTCCCGTCCGCATTGATTTTAGACACTCGTCTGTATTCTTTTGAAACTCGTCCGTGTTCGATCTCTTTTGCTTCAATACTCGTCCGTATTTATATTAGACACTCGTCTTTGTTCTTTCGACACTCGTCCGTGTTCGATCTCTTTTGCTTCAATGCCCGTCCGTATTGATTTTAGACACTCGTCTGTGTTCTTTCGACACTCGTCCGTGCTCAATCTCTTTTGCTTCAATATCCGTCCGAATTGATTTTAGACACTCGTCTTTGTTCTTTCAACACTCGTCCGTGTTCGATCTCTTTTGCTTCAATACTCGTCCGTATTTATTTTAGACACTCGTCTTTGTTCTTTCGACACTCGTCCGTGTTCGATCTCTTTTGCTTCAATGCCCGTCCGTATTGATTTTAGACACTCGTCTGTGTTCTTTCGACACTCGTCCGTGCTCAATCTCTTTTGCTTCAATATCCGTCCGAATTGATTTTAGACACTCGTCTTTGTTCTTTCGACACTCATTCGTGTTCGATCTCTTTTTCTTCAATACTCGTCTGTATTTATTTTAGACACTCGTCTTCGTTCTTTCGACACTCGTCCGTGTTCGATCTCTTTTGCTTCAATATCCGTCCGAATTGATTTTAGACACTCGTCTTTGTTCTTTCGACACTCGTCCGTGTTCGATCTCTTTTGCTACAATATCCGTCCGTATTGATTTTAGACACTCGTCTTTGTTCTTTCAACACTCGTCCGTGTTCGATCTCTTTTGCTTCAATACTCGTCCGTATTGATTTTAGACACTCGTTTGTGTTCTTTCGAAACTCGTCCGTGTTCGATCTCTTTTGCTACAATATCCGTCCGTATTGATTTTATACACTCGTCTTTGTTCTTTTGACACTCGTCTGTGTTCGATCTCTTTTGCTTCAATACCTGTCCTTATTGATTTTAGACACTCGTCTGTATTCTTTCGACACTCGTCCGTGTTCGATCTCTTTTGCTTCAATACACGTCCGTATTGATTTTAGACACTGGTCTGTGTTCATTCGACACTCATCCGTGTTCGATCTCTTTTTCTTCAATACTCGTCCGTATTAATTTTAGACACTCGTCTTTGTTCTTTCGACACTCGTCCGTGTTCGATCTCTTTTGCTACAATATCCGTCCGTATTGATTTTAGACACTCGTTTGTGTTCTTTCAAAACTCGTCCGTGTTCGATCTCTTTTGCTACAATATCCGTCCGTATTGATTTTATACACTCGTCTTTGTTCTTTTGACACTCGTCCGTGTTCGATCTCTTTTGCTTTAATACCCGTCCGTATTGATTTTAGACACTCGTCTGTGTTCTTTCGACACTCGTCCGTGTTCGACCTCTTTTGCTTCAATTCCCGTCCGCATTGATTTTAGACACTCGTCTGTATTCTTTTGAAACTCGTCCGTGTTCGATCTCTTTTGCTTCAATACTCGTCCGTATTTATATTAGACACTCGTCTTTGTTCTTTCGACACTCGTCCGTGTTCGATCTCTTTTGCTTCAATGCCCGTCCGTATTGATTTTAGACACTCGTCTGTGTTCTTTCGACACTCGTCCGTGTTCGATCTCTTTTTCTTCAATACCCATCCGTATTAATTTTAGACACTCGTCTATGTTCTTTTGACACTCGTCAGTGTTTGATCTCTTTTGCTTCAATATCCATCCGTATTGATTTTAGACACTCGTCTGTATTCTTTCGACACTCGTCGGTGTTCGATATCTTTTGCTTTAATACTAGTCCGTATTGATTTTAGACACTCGTCTGTGTTCTTTCAACACTCGTCCGTGTTCTATCTCTTTTGCTTCAATACCTGTCCGTATTGATTTTAGACACTCGTCTGTGTTCTTTCAACACTCGACCATGTTCGATCTCTTTTGCTTCAATTCCCGTCCGTATTGATGTTAGACACTCGTCTATGTTCATTCGACACTCATCCGTGTTCGATCTCTTTTTCTTCAATACTCGTCCGTATTTATTTTAGACACTCGTCTTTGTTCTTTCGACACTCGTCCGTGTTCGATCTCTTTTGCTACAATATCCGTCCGTATTGATTTTAGACACTCGTTTGTGTTCTTTCGAAACTCGTCCGTGTTCGATCTCTTTTGCTACAATATCCGTCCGTATTGATTTTATACACTCGTCTTTGTTCTTTTGACACTCGTCTGTGTTCGATCTCTTTTGCTTCAATACCTGTCCTTATTGATTTTAGACACTCGTCTGTATTCTTTCGACACTCGTTCGTGTTCGATCTCTTTTGCTTCAATACACGTCCGTATTGATTTTAGACACTGGTCTGTGTTCATTCGACACTCATCCGTGTTCGATCTCTTTTTCTTCAATACTCGTCCGTATTAATTTTAGACACTCGTCTTTGTTCTTTCGACACTCGTCCGTGTTCGATCTCTTTTGCTACAATATCCGTCCGTATTGATTTTAGACACTCGTTTGTGTTCTTTCAAAACTCGTCCGTGTTCGATCTCTTTTGCTACAATATTCGTCCGTATTGATTTTATACACTCGTCTTTGTTCTTTTGACACTCGTCCGTGTTCGATCTCTTTTTCTTCAATACCCGTCCGTATTGATTTTAGACACTCGTCTGTGTTCTTTCGACACTCGTCCGTGTTCGACCTCTTTTGCTTCAATTCCCGTCCGCATTGATTTTAGACACTCGTCTGTATTCTTTTGAAACTCGTCCGTGTTCGATCTCTTTTGCTTCAATACTCGTCCGTATTTATATTAGACACTCGTCTTTGTTCTTTCGACACTCGTCCGTGTTCGATCTCTTTTGCTTCAATGCCCGTCCGTATTGATTTTAGACACTCGTCTGTGTTCTTTCGACACTCGTCCGTGTTCGATCTCTTTTTCTTCAATACCCATCCGTATTAATTTTAGACACTCGTCTATGTTCTTTTGACACTCGTCAGTGTTTGATCTCTTTTGCTTCAATATCCATCCGTATTGATTTTAGACACTCGTCTGTATTCTTTCGACACTCGTCGGTGTTCGATATCTTTTGCTTTAATACTAGTCCGTATTGATTTTAGACACTCGTCTGTGTTCTTTCAACACTCGTCCGTGTTCTATCTCTTTTGCTTCAATACCTGTCCGTATTGATTTTAGACACTCGTCTGTGTTCTTTCAACACTCGACCATGTTCGATCTCTTTTGCTTCAATTCCCGTCCGTATTGATGTTAGACACTCGTCTATGTTCATTCGACACTCATCCGTGTTCGATCTCTTTTTCTTCAATACTCGTCCGTATTTATTTTAGACACTCGTCTTTGTTCTTTCGACACTCGTCCGTGTTCGATCTCTTTTGCTACAATATCCGTCCGTATTGATTTTAGACACTCGTTTGTGTTCTTTCGAAACTCGTCCGTGTTCGATCTCTTTTGCTACAATATCCGTCCGTATTGATTTTATACACTCGTCTTTGTTCTTTTGACACTCGTCTGTGTTCGATCTCTTTTGCTTCAATACCTGTCCTTATTGATTTTAGACACTCGTCTGTATTCTTTCGACACTCGTTCGTGTTCGATCTCTTTTGCTTCAATACACGTCCGTATTGATTTTAGACACTGGTCTGTGTTCATTCGACACTCATCCGTGTTCGATCTCTTTTTCTTCAATACTCGTCCGTATTAATTTTAGACACTCGTCTTTGTTCTTTCGACACTCGTCCGTGTTCGATCTCTTTTGCTACAATATCCGTCCGTATTGATTTTAGACACTCGTTTGTGTTCTTTCAAAACTCGTCCGTGTTCGATCTCTTTTGCTACAATATTCGTCCGTATTGATTTTATACACTCGTCTTTGTTCTTTTGACACTCGTCCGTGTTCGATCTCTTTTGCTTCAATACCCGTCCGTATTGATTTTAGACACTCGTCTGTGTTCTTTCGACACTCGTCCGTGTTCGACCTCTTTTGCTTCAATTCCCGTCCGCATTGATTTTAGACACTCGTCTGTATTCTTTTGAAACTCGTCCGTGTTCGATCTCTTTTGCTTCAATACTCGTCCGTATTTATATTAGACACTCGTCTTTGTTCTTTCGACACTCGTCCGTGTTCGATCTCTTTTGCTTCAATGCCCGTCCGTATTGATTTTAGACACTCGTCTGTGTTCTTTCGACACTCGTCCGTGCTCAATCTCTTTTGCTTCAATATCCGTCCGAATTGATTTTAGACACTCGTCTTTGTTCTTTCGACACTCGTCCGTGTTCGATCTCTTTTGCTTCAATACTCGTCCGTATTTATTTTAGACACTCGTCTTTGTTCTTTCGACACTCGTCCGTGTTCGATCTCTTTTGCTTCAATGCCCGTCCGTATTGATTTTAGACACTCGTCTGTGTTCTTTCGACACTCGTCCGTGCTCAATCTCTTTTGCTTCAATATCCGTCCGAATTGATTTTAGACACTCGTCTTTGTTCTTTCGACACTCATTCGTGTTCGATCTCTTTTTCTTCAATACTCGTCTGTATTTATTTTAGACACTCGTCTTTGTTCTTTCGACACTCGTCCGTGTTCGATCTCTTTTGCTACAATATCCGTCCGTATTGATTTTAGACACTCGTCTGTGTTCTTTTGAAACTCGTCCGTGTTCGATCTCTTTTGCTACAATATCCGTCCGTATTGATTTTATACACTCGTCTTTGTTCTTTTGACACTCGTCTGTGTTCGATCTCTTTTGCTTCAATACCTGTCCTTATTGATTTTAGACACTCGTCTGTATTCTTTCGACACTCGTCCGTGTTCGATCTCTTTTGCTTCAATAGACGTCCGTATTGATTTTAGACACTCGTCTGTGTTCTTTCGACACTCGTCCGTGTTCGATCTATTTTGCTTCAATACTAGTCTGTATTAATTTTAGACACTCGTCTGTGTTCTTTCAGCACTCATCCGTGTTCGATCTCTTTTGCTTCAATTCCCATCCGTATTGATTTTAGACACTCGCCTGTGTTCTTTCGACACTCATCCGTGTTCGATCTCTTTTGCTTCAATACTCGTCCGTTTTGATTTTAGACACTCGTCTTTGTTCTTTCGACACTCGTCCGTGTTCGATCTCTTTTGCTTCAATACCCGTCCGTATTGATTTTAGACACTCGTCTGTGTTCTTTCGACACTCGTCCGTGTTCGACCTCTTTTGCTTCAATTCCCGTCCGCATTGATTTTAGACACTCGTCTGTATTCTTTTGACACTCGTCCGTGTTCGATCTCTTTTGCTTCAATACTCGTCCGTATTTATTTTAGACACTCGTCTTTGTTCTTTCGACACACGTCCGTGTTCGATCTCTTTTGCTTCAATACCCGTCCGTATTGATTTTAGACACTCGTCTGTGTTCTTTCGACACTCGTCCGTGTTCGATCTCTTTTGCTTCAATATCCGTCCGAATTGATTTTAGACACTCGTCTTTGTTCTTTCGACACTCGTCCGTGTTCGATCTCTTTTGCTACAATATCCGTCCGTATTGATTTTAGACACTCGTTTATGTTCTTTCGAAACTCGTCCGTGTTCGATCTCTTTTGCTACAATATCCGTCTGTATTGATTTTATACACTCGTCTTTGTTCTTTTGACACTCGTCTGTGTTCGATCTCTTTTGCTTCAATACCTGTCCTTATTGATTTTAGACACTCGTCTGTATTCTTTCGACACTCGTCCGTGTTCGATCTCTTTTGCTTCAATACACGTCCGTATTGAATTTAGACACTCGTCTGTGTTCATTCGACACTCATCCGTGTTCGATCTCTTTTTCTTCAATACTCGTCCGTATTAATTTTAGACACTCGTCTTTGTTCTTTCGACACTCGTCCGTGTTCGATCTCTTTTTCTACAATATCCGTCCGTATTGATTTTAGACACTCGTTTGTGTTCTTTCAAAACTCGTCCGTGTTCGATCTCTTTTGCTTCAATATCCGTCCGAATTGATTTTAGACACTCGTCTTTGTTCTTTCGACACTCGTCCGTGTTCGATCTCTTTTCCTTCAATATCCGTCTGTATTAATTTTAGACACTCGTCTGTGTTCTTTCGACACTCGTCCGTGTCCGATCTCTTTTGCTTCAATACTCGTCCGTATTGATTTTAGAAACTCGTCTAAGTTCGTTCGACACTCTTCCATCTTCGATCTTTGTAGCTTCAATACACGTCCGTATTGATTATAGACACTCGTCTGTGTTCTTTCGACATTCGTCTGTGTTCGATCTCTTTTGCTTCTATACCCGTTTGTATTGATTTTAGACACTCGTCTGTGTTCTTTCGACACTCGTCCGTGTTCGATCTCTCTTGCTTCAATACTCATCCGTATTGATTTTAGACACTCGTCTGTGTTCTTTCGACACTCGTCCGTGTTCGATCTCTTTTTCTTCAATACCCATCCGTATTAATTTTAGACACTCGTCTATGTTCTTTTGACACTCGTCAGTGTTTGATCTCTTTTGCTTCAATATCCATCCGTATTGATTTTAGACACTCGTCTGTATTCTTTCGACACTCGTCGGTGTTCGATATCTTTTGCTTTAATACTAGTCCGTATTGATTTTAGACACTCGTCTGTGTTCTTTCAACACTCGTCCGTGTTCTATCTCTTTTGCTTCAATACCTGTCCGTATTGATTTTAGACACTCGTCTGTGTTCTTTCAACACTCGACCATGTTCGATCTCTTTTGCTTCAATTCCCGTCCGTATTGATGTTAGACACTCGTCTATGTTCATTCGACACTCATCCGTGTTCGATCTCTTTTTCTTCAATACTCGTCCGTATTTATTTTAGACACTCGTCTTTGTTCTTTCGACACTCGTCCGTGTTCGATCTCTTTTGCTACAATATCCGTCCGTATTGATTTTAGACACTCGTTTGTGTTCTTTCGAAACTCGTCCGTGTTCGATCTCTTTTGCTACAATATCCGTCCGTATTGATTTTATACACTCGTCTTTGTTCTTTTGACACTCGTCTGTGTTCGATCTCTTTTGCTTCAATACCTGTCCTTATTGATTTTAGACACTCGTCTGTATTCTTTCGACACTCGTCCGTGTTCGATCTCTTTTGCTTCAATACACGTCCGTATTGATTTTAGACACTGGTCTGTGTTCATTCGACACTCATCCGTGTTCGATCTCTTTTTCTTCAATACTCGTCCGTATTAATTTTAGACACTCGTCTTTGTTCTTTCGACACTCGTCCGTGTTCGATCTCTTTTGCTACAATATCCGTCCGTATTGATTTTAGACACTCGTTTGTGTTCTTTCAAAACTCGTCCGTGTTCGATCTCTTTTGCTACAATATCCGTCCGTATTGATTTTATACACTCGTCTTTGTTCTTTTGACACTCGTCCGTGTTCGATCTCTTTTGCTTCAATACCCGTCCGTATTGATTTTAGACACTCGTCTGTGTTCTTTCGACACTCGTCCGTGTTCGACCTCTTTTGCTTCAATTCCCGTCCGCATTGATTTTAGACACTCGTCTGTATTCTTTTGAAACTCGTCCGTGTTCGATCTCTTTTGCTTCAATACTCGTCCGTATTTATATTAGACACTCGTCTTTGTTCTTTCGACACTCGTCCGTGTTCGATCTCTTTTGCTTCAATGCCCGTCCGTATTGATTTTAGACACTCGTCTGTGTTCTTTCGACACTCGTCCGTGCTCAATCTCTTTTGCTTCAATATCCGTCCGAATTGATTTTAGACACTCGTCTTTGTTCTTTCGACACTCGTCCGTGTTCGATCTCTTTTGCTTCAATACTCGTCCGTATTTATTTTAGACACTCGTCTTTGTTCTTTCGACACTCGTCAGTGTTCGATCTCTTTTGCTTCAATGCCCGTCCGTATTGATTTTAGACACTCGTCTGTGTTCTTTCGACACTCGTCCGTGCTCAATCTCTTTTGCTTCAATATCCGTCCGAATTGATTTTAGACACTCGTCTTTGTTCTTTCGACACTCATTCGTGTTCGATCTCTTTTTCTTCAATACTCGTCTGTATTTATTTTAGACACTCGTCTTTGTTCTTTCGACACTCGTCCGTGTTCGATCTCTTTTGCTACAATATCCGTCCGTATTGATTTTAGACACTCGTCTGTGTTCTTTTGAAACTCGTCCGTGTTCGATCTCTTTTGCTACAATATCCGTCCGTATTGATTTTATACACTCGTCTTTGTTCTTTTGACACTCGTCTGTGTTCGATCTCTTTTGCTTCAATACCTGTCCTTATTGATTTTAGACACTCGTCTGTATTCTTTCGACACTCGTCCGTGTTCGATCTCTTTTGCTTCAATAGACGTCCGTATTGATTTTAGACACTCGTCTGTGTTCTTTCGACACTCGTCCGTGTTCGATCTATTTTGCTTCAATACTAGTCTGTATTAATTTTAGACACTCGTCTGTGTTCTTTCAGCACTCATCCGTGTTCGATCTCTTTTGCTTCAATT
The DNA here is from genome assembly GCA_022829125.1 of Lathyrus tuberosus. Lineage (NCBI taxonomy): Eukaryota > Viridiplantae > Streptophyta > Magnoliopsida > Fabales > Fabaceae > Lathyrus > Lathyrus tuberosus. The sequence goes on from JALAZF010000038.1 coordinate 14,903,404, forward strand.
CCCATCCGTATTGATTTTAGACACTCGCCTGTGTTCTTTCGACACTCATCCGTGTTCGATCTCTTTTGCTTCAATACTCGTCCGTTTTGATTTTAGACACTCGTCTTTGTTCTTTCGACACTCGTCCGTGTTCGATCTCTTTTGCTTCAATACCCGTCCGTATTGATTTTAGACACTCGTCTGTGTTCTTTCGACACTCGTCCGTGTTCGACCTCTTTTGCTTCAATTCCCGTCCGCATTGATTTTAGACACTCGTCTGTATTCTTTTGACACTCGTCCGTGTTCGATCTCTTTTGCTTCAATACTCGTCCGTATTTATTTTAGACACTCGTCTTTGTTCTTTCGACACACGTCCGTGTTCGATCTCTTTTGCTTCAATACCCGTCCGTATTGATTTTAGACACTCGTCTGTGTTCTTTCGACACTCGTCCGTGTTCGATCTCTTTTGCTTCAATATCCGTCCGAATTGATTTTAGACACTCGTCTTTGTTCTTTCGACACTCGTCCGTGTTCGATCTCTTTTGCTACAATATCCGTCCGTATTGATTTTAGACACTCGTTTGTGTTCTTTCGAAACTCGTCCGTGTTCGATCTCTTTTGCTACAATATCCGTCTGTATTGATTTTATACACTCGTCTTTGTTCTTTTGACACTCGTCTGTGTTCGATCTCTTTTGCTTCAATACCTGTCCTTATTGATTTTAGACACTCGTCTGTATTCTTTCGACACTCGTCCGTGTTCGATCTCTTTTGCTTCAATACACGTCCGTATTGAATTTAGACACTCGTCTGTGTTCATTCGACACTCATCCGTCTTCGATCTCTTTTTCTTCAATACTCGTCCGTATTAATTTTAGACACTCGTCTTTGTTCTTTCGACACTCGTCCGTGTTCGATCTCTTTTTCTACAATATCCGTCCGTATTGATTTTAGACACTCGTTTGTGTTCTTTCAAAACTCGTCCGTGTTCGATCTCTTTTGCTTCAATATCCGTCCGAATTGATTTTAGACACTCGTCTTTGTTCTTTCGACACTCGTCCGTGTTCGATCTCTTTTCCTTCAATATCCGTCTGTATTAATTTTAGACACTCGTCTGTGTTCTTTCGACACTCGTCCGTGTCCGATCTCTTTTGCTTCAATACTCGTCCGTATTGATTTTAGAAACTCGTCTAAGTTCGTTCGACACTCTTCCATCTTCGATCTTTGTAGCTTCAATACACGTCCGTATTGATTATAGACACTCGTCTGTGTTCTTTCGACATTCGTCTGTGTTCGATCTCTTTTGCTTCTATACCCGTTTGTATTGATTTTAGACACTCGTCTGTGTTCTTTCGACACTCGTCCGTGTTCGATCTCTCTTGCTTCAATACTCATCCGTATTGATTTTAGACACTCGTCTGTGTTCTTTCGACACTCGTCCGTGTTCGATCTCTTTTTCTTCAATACCCATCCGTATTAATTTTAGACACTCGTCTATGTTCTTTTGACACTCGTCAGTGTTTGATCTCTTTTGCTTCAATATCCATCCGTATTGATTTTAGACACTCGTCTGTATTCTTTCGACACTCGTCGGTGTTCGATATCTTTTGCTTTAATACTAGTCCGTATTGATTTTAGACACTCGTCTGTGTTCTTTCAACACTCGTCCGTGTTCTATCTCTTTTGCTTCAATACCTGTCCGTATTGATTTTAGACACTCGTCTGTGTTCTTTCAACACTCGACCATGTTCGATCTCTTTTGCTTCAATTCCCGTCCGTATTGATGTTAGACACTCGTCTATGTTCATTCGACACTCATCCGTGTTCGATCTCTTTTTCTTCAATACTCGTCCGTATTTATTTTAGACACTCGTCTTTGTTCTTTCGACACTCGTCCGTGTTCGATCTCTTTTGCTACAATATCCGTCCGTATTGATTTTAGACACTCGTTTGTGTTCTTTCGAAACTCGTCCGTGTTCGATCTCTTTTGCTACAATATCCGTCCGTATTGATTTTATACACTCGTCTTTGTTCTTTTGACACTCGTCTGTGTTCGATCTCTTTTGCTTCAATACCTGTCCTTATTGATTTTAGACACTCGTCTGTATTCTTTCGACACTCGTCCGTGTTCGATCTCTTTTGCTTCAATACACGTCCGTATTGATTTTAGACACTGGTCTGTGTTCATTCGACACTCATCCGTGTTCGATCTCTTTTTCTTCAATACTCGTCCGTATTAATTTTAGACACTCGTCTTTGTTCTTTCGACACTCGTCCGTGTTCGATCTCTTTTGCTACAATATCCGTCCGTATTGATTTTAGACACTCGTTTGTGTTCTTTCAAAACTCGTCCGTGTTCGATCTCTTTTGCTACAATATCCGTCCGTATTGATTTTATACACTCGTCTTTGTTCTTTTGACACTCGTCCGTGTTCGATCTCTTTTGCTTCAATACCCGTCCGTATTGATTTTAGACACTCGTCTGTGTTCTTTCGACACTCGTCCGTGTTCGACCTCTTTTGCTTCAATTCCCGTCCGCATTGATTTTAGACACTCGTCTGTATTCTTTTGAAACTCGTCCGTGTTCGATCTCTTTTGCTTCAATACTCATGCGTATTTATATTAGACACTCGTCTTTGTTCTTTCGACACTCGTCCGTGTTCGATCTCTTTTGCTTCAATGCCCGTCCGTATTGATTTTAGACACTCGTCTGTGTTCTTTCGACACTCGTCCGTGCTCAATCTCTTTTGCTTCAATATCCGTCCGAATTGATTTTAGACACTCGTCTTTGTTCTTTCAACACTCGTCCGTGTTCGATCTCTTTTGCTTCAATACTCGTCCGTATTTATTTTAGACACTCGTCTTTGTTCTTTCGACACTCGTCCGTGTTCGATCTCTTTTGCTTCAATGCCCGTCCGTATTAATTTTAGACACTCGTCTGTGTTCTTTCGACACTCGTCCGTGCTCAATCTCTTTTGCTTCAATATCCGTCCGAATTGATTTTAGACACTCGTCTTTGTTCTTTCGACACTCATTCGTGTTCGATCTCTTTTTCTTCAATACTCGTCTGTATTTATTTTAGACACTCGTCTTTGTTCTTTCGACACTCGTCCGTGTTCGATCTCTTTTGCTACAATATCCGTCCGTATTGATTTTAGACACTCGTCTGTGTTCTTTCGAAACTCGTCCGTGTTCGATCTCTTTTGCTACAATATCCGTCCGTATTGATTTTATACACTCGTCTTTGTTCTTTTGACACTCGTCTGTGTTCGATCTGTTTTGCTTCAATACCTGTCCTTATTGATTTTAGACACTCGTCTGTATTCTTTCGACACTCGTCCGTGTTCGATCTCTTTTGCTTCAATAGACGTCCGTATTGATTTTAGACACTCGTCTGTGTTCTTTCGACACTCGTCCGTGTTCGATCTATTTTGCTTCAATACTAGTCTGTATTAATTTTAGACACTCGTCTGTGTTCTTTCAGCACTCATCCGTGTTCGATCTCTTTTGCTTCAATTCCCATCCGTATTAATTTTAGACACTCGCCTGTGTTCTTTCGACACTCATCCGTGTTCGATCTCTTTTGCTTCAATACTCGTCCGTTTTGATTTTAGACACTCGTCTTTGTTCTTTCGACACTCGTCCGTGTTCGATCTCTTTTGCTTCAATACCCGTCCGTATTGATTTTAGACACTCGTCTGTGTTCTTTCGACACTCGTCCGTGTTCGACCTCTTTTGCTTCAATTCCCGTCCGCATTGATTTTAGACACTCGTCTGTATTCTTTTGACACTCGTCCGTGTTCGGTCTCTTTTGCTTCAATACTCGTCCGTATTTATTTTAGACACTCGTCTTTGTTCTTTCGACACACGTCAGTGTTCGATCTCTTTTGCTTCAATACCCGTCCGTATTGATTTTAGACACTCGTCTGTGTTCTTTCGACACTCGTCCGTGTTCGATCTCTTTTGCTTCAATATCCGTCCGAATTGATTTTAGACACTCGTCTTTGTTCTTTCGACACTCGTCCGTGTTCGATCTCTTTTGCTACAATATCCGTCCGTATTGATTTTAGACACTCGTTTGTGTTCTTTCGAAACTCGTCCGTGTTCGATCTCTTTTGCTACAATATCCGTCCGTATTGATTTTATACACTCGTCTTTGTTCTTTTGACACTCGTCTGTGTTCGATCTCTTTTGCTTCAATACCTGTCCTTATTGATTTTAGACACTCGTCTGTATTCTTTCGACACTCGTCCGTGTTCGATCTCTTTTGCTTCAATACACGTCCGTATTGATTTTAGACACTGGTCTGTGTTCATTCGACACTCATCCGTGTTCGATCTCTTTTTCTTCAATACTCGTCCGTATTAATTTTAGACACTCGTCTTTGTTCTTTCGACACTCGTCCGTGTTCGATCTCTTTTGCTACAATATCCGTCCGTATTGATTTTAGACACTCGTTTGTGTTCTTTCAAAACTCGTCCGTGTTCGATCTCTTTTGCTACAATATCCGTCCGTATTGATTTTATACACTTGTCTTTGTTCTTTTGACACTCGTCCGTGTTCGATCTCTTTTGCTTCAATACCCGTCCGTATTGATTTTAGACACTCGTCTGTGTTCTTTCGACACTCTTCCGTGTTCGACCTCTTTTGCTTCAATTCCCGTCCGCATTGATTTTAGACACTCGTCTGTATTCTTTTGAAACTCGTCCGTGTTCGATCTCTTTTGCTTCAATACTCGTCCGTATTTATATTAGACACTCGTCTTTGTTCTTTCGACACTCGTCCGTGTTCGATCTCTTTTGCTTCAATGCCCGTCCGTATTGATTTTAGACACTCCTCTGTGTTCTTTCGACACTCGTCCGTGCTCAATCTCTTTTGCTTCAATATCCGTCCGAATTGATTTTAGACACTCGTCTTTGTTCTTTCAACACTCGTCCGTGTTCGATCTCTTTTGCTTCAATACTCGTCCGTATTTATTTTAGACACTCGTCTTTGTTCTTTCGACACTCGTCCGTGTTCGATCTCTTTTGCTTCAATGCCCGTCCGTATTGATTTTAGACACTCGTCTGTGTTCTTTCGACACTCGTCCGTGCTCAATCTCTTTTGCTTCAATATCCGTCCGAATTGATTTTAGACACTCGTCTTTGTTCTTTCGACACTCATTCGTGTTCGATCTCTTTTTCTTCAATACTCGTCTGTATTTATTTTAGACACTCGTCTTCCTTCTTTCGACACTCGTCCGTGTTCGATCTCTTTTGCTTCAATATCCGTCCGAATTGATTTTAGACACTCGTCTTTGTTCTTTCGACACTCGTCCTTGTTCGATCTCTTTTGCTACAATATCCGTCCGTATTGATTTTAGACACTCGTCTTTGTTCTTTCAACACTCGTCCGTGTTCGATCTCTTTTGCTTCAATACTCGTCCGTATTGATTTTAGACACTCGTTTGTGTTCTTGCGAAACTCGTCCGTGTTCGATCTCTTTTGCTACAATATCCGTCCGTATTGATTTTATACACTCGTCTTTGTTCTTTTGACACTCGTCTCTGTTCGATCTCTTTTGCTTCAATACCTGTCCTTATTGATTTTAGACACTCGTCTGTATTCTTTCGACACTCGTCCGTGTTCGATCTCTTTTGCTTCAATACACGTCCGTATTGATTTTAGACACTGGTCTGTGTTCATTCGACACTCATCCGTGTTCGATCTCTTTTTCTTCAATACTCGTCCGTATTAATTTTAGACACTCGTCTTTGTTCTTTCGACACTCGTCCGTGTTCGATCTCTTTTGCTACAATATCCGTCCGTATTGATTTTAGACACTCGTTTGTGTTCTTTCAAAACTCGTCCGTGTTCGATCTCTTTTGCTACAATATCCGTCCGTATTGATTTTATACACTCGTCTTTGTTCTTTTGACACTCGTCCGTGTTCGATCTCTTTTGCTTCAATACCCGTCCGTATTGATTTTAGACACTCGTCTGTGTTCTTTCGACACTCGTCCGTGTTCGACCTCTTTTGCTTCAATTCCCGTCCGCATTGATTTTAGACACTCGTCTGTATTCTTTTGAAACTCGTCCGTGTTCGATCTCTTTTGCTTCAATACTCGTCCGTATTTATATTAGACACTCGTCTTTGTTCTTTCGACACTCGTCCGTGTTCGATCTCTTTTGCTTCAATGCCCGTCCGTATTGATTTTAGACACTCGTCTGTGTTCTTTCGACACTCGTCCGTGCTCAATCTCTTTTGCTTCAATATCCGTCCGAATTGATTTTAGACACTCGTCTTTGTTCTTTCAACACTCGTCCGTGTTCGATCTCTTTTGCTTCAATACTCGTCCGTATTTATTTTAGACACTCGTCTTTGTTCTTTCGACACTCGTCCGTGTTCGATCTCTTTTGCTTCAATACACGTCCGTATTGATTTTAGACACTGGTCTGTGTTCATTCGACACTCATCCGTGTTCGATCTCTTTTTCTTCAATACTCGTCCGTATTAATTTTAGACACTCGTCTTTGTTCTTTCGACACTCGTCCGTGTTCGATCTCTTTTGCTACAATATCCGTCCGTATTGATTTTAGACACTCGTTTGTGTTCTTTCAAAACTCGTCCGTGTTCGATCTCTTTTGCTACAATATCCGTCCGTATTGATTTTATACACTCGTCTTTGTTCTTTTGACACTCGTCCGTGTTCGATCTCTTTTGCTTCAATACCCGTCCGTATTGATTTTAGACACTCGTCTGTGTTCTTTCGACACTCGTCCGTGTTCGACCTCTTTTGCTTCAATTCCCGTCCGCATTGATTTTAGACACTCGTCTGTATTCTTTTGAAACTCGTCCGTGTTCGATCTCTTTTGCTTCAATACTCGTCCGTATTTATATTAGACACTCGTCTTTGTTCTTTCGACACTCGTCCGTGTTCGATCTCTTTTGCTTCAATATCCATCCGTATTGATTTTAGACACTCGTCTGTATTCTTTCGACACTCGTCGGTGTTCGATATCTTTTGCTTTAATACTAGTCCGTATTGATTTTAGACACTCGTCTGTGTTCTTTCAACACTCGTCCGTGTTCTATCTCTTTTGCTTCAATACTCGTCCGTATTGATTTTAGACACTCGTCTGTGTTCTTTCAACACTCGACCATGTTCGATCTCTTTTGCTTCAATACCCGTCCGTATTGATTTTAGACACTCGTCTGTGTTCTTTCGACACTCGTCCGTGTTCGATCTCTTTTGCTTCAATATCCGTCCGAATTGATTTTAGACACTCGTCTTTGTTCTTTCGACACTCGTCCGTGTTCGATCTCTTTTGCTACAATATCCGTCCGTATTGATTTTAGACACTCGTTTGTGTTCTTTCGAAACTCGTCCGTGTTCGATCTCTTTTGCTACAATATCCGTCCGTATTGATTTTATACACTCGTCTTTGTTCTTTTGACACTCGTCCGTGTTCGATCTCTTTTGCTTCAATACCCGTCCGTATTGATTTTAGACACTCGTCTGTGTTCTTTCGACACTCGTCCGTGTTCGACCTCTTTTGCTTCAATTCCCGTCCGCATTGATTTTAGACACTCGTCTGTATTCTTTTGAAACTCGTCCGTGTTCGATCTCTTTTGCTTCAATACTCGTCCGTATTTATATTAGACACTCGTCTTTGTTCTTTCGACACTCGTCCGTGTTCGATCTCTTTTGCTTCAATGCCCGTCCGTATTGATTTTAGACACTCGTCTGTGTTCTTTCGACACTCGTCCGTGCTCAATCTCTTTTGCTTCAATATCCGTCCGAATTGATTTTAGACACTCGTCTTTGTTCTTTCAACACTCGTCCGTGTTCGATCTCTTTTGCTTCAATACTCGTCCGTATTTATTTTAGACACTCGTCTTTGTTCTTTCGACACTCGTCCGTGTTCGATCTCTTTTGCTTCAATACACGTCCGTATTGATTTTAGACACTGGTCTGTGTTCATTCGACACTCATCCGTGTTCGATCTCTTTTTCTTCAATACTCGTCCGTATTAATTTTAGACACTCGTCTTTGTTCTTTCGACACTCGTCCGTGTTCGATCTCTTTTGCTACAATATCCGTCCGTATTGATTTTAGACACTCGTTTGTGTTCTTTCAAAACTCGTCCGTGTTCGATCTCTTTTGCTACAATATCCGTCCGTATTGATTTTATACACTCGTCTTTGTTCTTTTGACACTCGTCCGTGTTCGATCTCTTTTGCTTCAATACCCGTCCGTATTGATTTTAGACACTCGTCTGTGTTCTTTCGACACTCGTCCGTGTTCGACCTCTTTTGCTTCAATTCCCGTCCGCATTGATTTTAGACACTCGTCTGTATTCTTTTGAAACTCGTCCGTGTTCGATCTCTTTTGCTTCAATACTCGTCCGTATTTATATTAGACACTCGTCTTTGTTCTTTCGACACTCGTCCGTGTTCGATCTCTTTTGCTTCAATATCCATCCGTATTGATTTTAGACACTCGTCTGTATTCTTTCGACACTCGTCGGTGTTCGATATCTTTTGCTTTAATACTAGTCCGTATTGATTTTAGACACTCGTCTGTGTTCTTTCAACACTCGTCCGTGTTCTATCTCTTTTGCTTCAATACTCGTCCGTATTGATTTTAGACACTCGTCTGTGTTCTTTCAACACTCGACCATGTTCGATCTCTTTTGCTTCAATACCCGTCCGTATTGATTTTAGACACTCGTCTGTGTTCTTTCGACACTCGTCCGTGTTCGATCTCTTTTGCTTCAATATCCGTCCGAATTGATTTTAGACACTCGTCTTTGTTCTTTCGACACTCGTCCGTGTTCGATCTCTTTTGCTACAATATCCGTCCGTATTGATTTTAGACACTCGTTTGTGTTCTTTCGAAACTCGTCCGTGTTCGATCTCTTTTGCTACAATATCCGTCCGTATTGATTTTATACACTCGTCTTTGTTCTTTTGACACTCGTCTGTGTTCGATCTCTTTTGTTTCAATACCTGTCCTTATTGATTTTAGACACTCGTCTGTATTCTTTCGACACTCGTCCGTGTTCGATCTCTTTTGCTTCAATACACGTCCGTATTGATTTTAGACACTGGTCTGTGTTCATTCGACACTCATCCGTGTTCGATCTCTTTTTCTTCAATACTCGTCCGTATTAATTTTAGACACTCGTCTTTGTTCTTTCGACACTCGTCCGTGTTCGATCTCTTTTGCTACAATATCCGTCCGTATTGATTTTAGACACTCGTTTGTGTTCTTTCAAAACTCGTCCGTGTTCGATCTCTTTTGCTACAATATCCGTCCGTATTGATTTTATACACTTGTCTTTGTTCTTTTGACACTCGTCCGTGTTCGATCTCTTTTGCTTCAATACCCGTCCGTATTGATTTTAGACACTCGTCTGTGTTCTTTCGACACTCTTCCGTGTTCGACCTCTTTTGCTTCAATTCCCGTCCGCATTGATTTTAGACACTCGTCTGTATTCTTTTGAAACTCGTCCGTGTTCGATCTCTTTTGCTTCAATACTCGTCCGTATTTATATTAGACACTCGTCTTTGTTCTTTCGACACTCGTCCGTGTTCGATCTCTTTTGCTTCAATGCCCGTCCGTATTGATTTTAGACACTCGTCTGTGTTCTTTCGACACTCGTCCGTGCTCAATCTCTTTTGCTTCAATATCCGTCCGAATTGATTTTAGACACTCGTCTTTGTTCTTTCAACACTCGTCCGTGTTCGATCTCTTTTGCTTCAATACTCGTCCGTATTTATTTTAGACACTCGTCTTTGTTCTTTCGACACTCGTCCGTGTTCGATCTCTTTTGCTTCAATGCCCGTCCGTATTGATTTTAGACACTCGTCTGTGTTCTTTCGACACTCGTCCGTGCTCAATCTCTTTTGCTTCAATATCCGTCCGAATTGATTTTAGACACTCGTCTTTGTTCTTTCGACACTCATTCGTGTTCGATCTCTTTTTCTTCAATACTCGTCTGTATTTATTTTAGACACTCGTCTTCGTTCTTTCGACACTCGTCCGTGTTCGATCTCTTTTGCTTCAATATCCGTCCGAATTGATTTTAGACACTCGTCTTTGTTCTTTCGACACTCGTCCGTGTTCGATCTCTTTTGCTACAATATCCGTCCGTATTGATTTTAGACACTCGTCTTTGTTCTTTCAACACTCGTCCGTGTTCGATCTCTTTTGCTTCAATACTCGTCCGTATTGATTTTAGACACTCGTTTGTGTTCTTTCGAAACTCGTCCGTGTTCGATCTCTTTTGCTACAATATCCGTCCGTATTGATTTTATACACTCGTCTTTGTTCTTTTGACACTCGTCTGTGTTCGATCTCTTTTGCTTCAATACCTGTCCTTATTGATTTTAGACACTCGTCTGTATTCTTTCGACACTCGTCCGTGTTCGATCTCTTTTGCTTCAATACACGTCCGTATTGATTTTAGACACTGGTCTGTGTTCATTCGACACTCATCCGTGTTCGATCTCTTTTTCTTCAATACTCGTCCGTATTAATTTTAGACACTCGTCTTTGTTCTTTCGACACTCGTCCGTGTTCGATCTCTTTTGCTACAATATCCGTCCGTATTGATTTTAGACACTCGTTTGTGTTCTTTCAAAACTCGTCCGTGTTCGATCTCTTTTGCTACAATATCCGTCCGTATTGATTTTATACACTCGTCTTTGTTCTTTTGACACTCGTCCGTGTTCGATCTCTTTTGCTTCAATACCCGTCCGTATTGATTTTAGACACTCGTCTGTGTTCTTTCGACACTCGTCCGTGTTCGACCTCTTTTGCTTCAATTCCCGTCCGCATTGATTTTAGACACTCGTCTGTATTCTTTTGAAACTCGTCCGTGTTCGATCTCTTTTGCTTCAATACTCGTCCGTATTTATATTAGACACTCGTCTTTGTTCTTTCGACACTCGTCCGTGTTCGATCTCTTTTGCTTCAATGCCCGTCCGTATTGATTTTAGACACTCGTCTGTGTTCTTTCGACACTCGTCCGTGCTCAATCTCTTTTGCATCAATATCCGTCCGAATTGATTTTAGACACTCGTCTTTGTTCTTTCAACACTCGTCCGTGTTCGATCTCTTTTGCTTCAATACTCGTCCGTATTTATTTTAGACACTCGTCTTTGTTCTTTCGACACTCGTCCGTGTTCGATCTCTTTTGCTTCAATGCCCGTCCGTATTGATTTTAGACACTCGTCTGTGTTCTTTCGACACTCGTCCGTGCTCAATCTCTTTTGCTTCAATATCCGTCCGAATTGATTTTAGACACTCGTCTTTGTTCTTTCGACACTCATTCGTGTTCGATCTCTTTTTCTTCAATACTCGTCTGTATTTATTTTAGACACTCGTCTTTGTTCTTTCGACACTCGTCCGTGTTCGATCTCTTTTGCTACAATATCCGTCCGTATTGATTTTAGACACTCGTCTGTGTTCTTTCAAAACTCGTCCGTGTTCGATCTCTTTTGCTACAATATCCGTCCGTATTGATTTTATACACTCGTCTTTGTTCTTTTGACACTCGTCTGTGTTCGATCTCTTTGGCTTCAATACCTGTCCTTATTGATTTTAGACACTCGTCTGTATTCTTTCGACACTCGTCCGTGTTCGATCTCTTTTGCTTCAATAGACGTCCGTATTGATTTTAGACACTCGTCTGTGTTCTTTCGACACTCGTCCGTGTTCGATCTATTTTGCTTCAATACTAGTCTGTATTAATTTTAGACACTCGTCTGTGTTCTTTCAGCACTCATCCGTGTTCGATCTCTTTTGCTTCAATTCCCATCCGTATTAATTTTAGACACTCGCCTGTGTTCTTTCGACACTCATCCGTCTTCGATCTCTTTTGCTTCAATACTCGTCCGTTTTGATTTTAGACACTCGTCTTTGTTCTTTCGACACTCGTCCGTGTTCGATCTCTTTTGCTTCAATACCCGTCCGTATTGATTTTAGACACTCGTCTGTGTTCTTTCGACACTCGTCCGTGTTCGACCTCTTTTGCTTCAATTCCCGTCCGCATTGATTTTAGACACTCCTCTGTATTCTTTTGACACTCGTCCGTGTTCGATCTCTTTTGCTTCAATACTCGTCCGTATTTATTTTAGACACTCGTCTTTGTTCTTTCGACACACGTCCGTGTTCGATCTCTTTTGCTTCAATACCCGTCCGTATTGATTTTAGACACTCGTCTGTGTTCTTTCGACACTCGTCCGTGTTCGATCTCTTTTGCTTCAATATCCGTCCGAATTAATTTTAGACACTCGTCTTTGTTCTTTCGACACTCGTCCGTGTTCGATCTCTTTTGCTTCAATATCCTTCCGTATTAATTTTAGACACTCGTCTGTGTTCTTTCGACACTCGTCCGTGTCCGATCTCTTTTGCTTCAATACTCGTCCGTATTGATTTTAGAAACTCGTCTAAGTTCGTTCGACACTCGTCCATCTTCGATCTTTGTAGCTTCAATACACGTCCGTATTGATTATAGACACTCGTCTGTGTTCTTTCGACATTCGTCTGTGTTCGATCTCTTTTGCTTCTATACCCGTCTGTATTGATTTTAGACACTCGTCTGTGTTCTTTCGACACTCGTCCGTGTTCGATCTCTCTTGCTTCAATACTCATCCGTATTGATTTTAGACACTCGTCTGTGTTCTTTCGACACTCGTCCGTGTTCGATCTCTTTTTCTTCAATACCCATCCGTATTAATTTTAGACACTCGTCTATGTTCTTTTGACACTCGTCAGTGTTTGATCTCTTTTGCTTCAATATCCATCCGTATTGATTTTAGACACTCGTCTGTATTCTTTCGACACTCGTCGGTGTTCGATATCTTTTGCTTTAATACTAGTCCGTATTGATTTTAGACACTCGTCTGTGTTCTTTCAACACTCGTTCGTGTTCTATCTCTTTTGCTTCAATACTTGTCCGTATTGATTTTAGACACTAGTCTGTGTTCTTTCAACACTCGACCATGTTCGATCTCTTTTGCTTCAATTCCCGTCCGTATTGATGTTAGACACTCGTCTGTGTTCTTTCGACACTCATCCGTGTTCGATCTCTTTTTCTTCAATACTCGTCCGTATTTATTTTAGACACTCGTCTTTGTTCTTTCGACACTCGTCCGTGTTCGATCTCTTTTACTACAATATCCGTCCGCATTGATTTTAGACACTCGTCTGTATTCTTTCGACACTCGTCCGTGTTCGATCTCTTTTGCTTCAATACCCGTCCGTATTGATTTTAGACACTCGTCTGTGTTCTTTCGACACTCGTCCGTGTTCGACCTCTTTTGCTTCAATTCCCGTCCGCATTGATTTTAGACACTCGTCTGTATTCTTTTGACACTCGTCCGTGTTCGATCTCTTTTGCTTCAATACTCGTCCGTATTTATTTTAGACACTCGTCTTTGTTCTTTTGACACACGTCCGTGTTCGATCTCTTTTGCTTCAATACCCGTCCGTATTGATTTTAGACACTCGTCTGTGTTCTTTCGACACTCGTCCGTGTTCGATCTCTTTTGCTTCAATATCCGTCCGAATTGATTTTAGACACTCGTCTTTGTTCTTTCGACACTCATTCGTGTTCGATCTCTTTTTCTTCAATACTCGTCTGTATTTATTTTAGACACTCGTCTTTGTTCTTTCGACACTCGTCCGTGTTCGATCTCTTTTGCTACAATATCCGTCCGTATTGATTTTAGACACTCGTCTGTGTTCTTTCGAAACTCGTCCGTGTTCGATCTCTTTTGCTACAATATCCGTCCGTATTGATTTTATACACTCGTCTTTGTTCTTTTGACACTCGTCTGTGTTCGATCTCTTTTGCTTCAATACCTGTCCTTATTGATTTTAGACACTCGTCTGTATTCTTTCGACACTCGTCCGTGTTCGATCTCTTTTGCTTCAATAGACGTCCGTATTGATTTTAGACACTCGTCTGTGTTCTTTCGACACTCGTCCATGTTCGATCTATTTTGCTTCAATACTAGTCTGTATTAATTTTAGACACTCGTCTGTGTTCTTTCAGCACTCATCCGTGTTCGATCTCTTTTGCTTCAATTCCCATCCGTATTGATTTTAGAGACTCGCCTGTGTTCTTTCGACACTCATCCGTGTTCGATCTCTTTTGCTTCAATACTCGTCCGTTTTGATTTTAGACACTCGTCTTTGTTCTTTCGACACTCGTCCGTGTTCGATCTCTTTTGCTTCAATACCCGTCCGTATTGATTTTAGACACTCGTCTGTGTTCTTTCGACACTCGTCCGTGTTCGACCTCTTTTGCTTCAATTCCCGTCCGCATTGATTTTAGACACTCGTCTGTATTCTTTTGACACTCGTCCGTGTTCGATCTCTTTTGCTTCAATACTCGTCCGTATTTATTTTAGACACTCGTCTTTGTTCTTTCGACACACGTCCGTGTTCGATCTCTTTTGCTTCAATACCCGTCCGTATTGATTTTAGACACTCGTCTGTGTTCTTTCGACACTCGTCCGTGTTCGATCTCTTTCACTTCAATATCCGTCCGAATTGATTTTAGACACTCGTCTTTGTTCTTTCGACACTCGTCCGTGTTCGATCCCTTTTGCTTCAATATCCGTCCGTATTAATTTTAGACACTCGTCTGTGTTCTTTCGACACTCGTCCGTGTCCGATCTCTTTTGCTTCAATACTCGTCCGTATTGATTTTAGAAACTCGTCTAAGTTCGTTCGACACTCGTCCATCTTCGATCTTCGTAGCTTCAATACACGTCCGTATTGATTATAGACACTCGTCTGTGTTCTTTCGACATTCGTCTGTGTTCGATCTCTTTTGCTTCTATACCCGTCTGTATTAATTTTAGACACTCGTCTGTGTTCTTTTGACACTCGTCCGTGTTCGATCTCTCTTGCTTCAATACTCATCCGTATTGATTTTAGACACTCGTCTGTGTTCTTTCGACACTCGTCCGTGTTCGATCTCTTTTTCTTCAATACCCATCCGTATTAATTTTAGACACTTGTCTATGTTCTTTTGACACTCGTCAGTGTTTGATCTCTTTTGCTTCAATATCCATCCGTATTGATTTTAGACACTCGTCTGTATTCTTTCGACACTCGTCGGTGTTCGATATCTTTTGCTTTAATACTAGTCCGTATTGATTTTAGACACTCGTCTGTGTTCTTTTAACACTCGTCCGTGTTCTATCTCTTTTGCTTCAATACCTGTCCGTATTGATTTTAGACACTAGTCTGTGTTCTTTCAACACTCGACCATGTTCGATCTCTTTTGCTTCAATTCCCGTCCGTATTAATGTTAGACACTCGTCTGTGTTCTTTCGACACTCATCCGTGTTCGATCTCTTTTTCTTCAATACTCGTCCGTATTTATTTTAGACACTCGTCTTTGTTCTTTCGACACTCGTCCGTGTTCGATCTCTTTTACTACAATATCCGTCCGCATTGATTTTAGACACTCGTCTGTATTCTTTCGACACTCGTCCGTGTTCGATCTCTTTTGCTTCAATACTCATCCGTATTTATTTTAGACACTCGTCTTTGTTCTTTCGACACTCGTCCGTGTTCGATCTCTTTTGCTTCAATACCCGTCCATATTGATTTTAGACACTCGTCTGTGTTCTTTCGACACTCGTCCGTGTTCGACCTCTTTTGCTTCAATTCCCGTCCGCATTGATTTTAGACACTCGTCTGTGTTCTTTCAACACTCGCCCGTGTTCTATCTCTTTTGCTTCAATACCTGTCCGTATTGATTTTAGACACTAGTCTGTGTTCTTTCAACACTCAACCATGTTCGATCTCTTTTGCTTCAATTCCCGTTCGTATTGATGTTAGACACTCGTCTGTGTTCTTTCGACACTCATCCGTGTTCGATCTCTTTTTCTTCAATACTCGTCCGTATTTATTTTAGACACTCGTCTTTGTTCTTTCGACACTCGTCCGTGTTCGATCTCTTTTACTACAATATCCGTCCGCATTGATTTTAGACACTCGTCTGTATTCTTTCGACACTCGTCCGTGTTCGATCTCTTTTGCTTCAATACCCGTCCGTATTGATTTTAGACACTCGTCTGTGTTCTTTCGATACTCGTCCGTGTTCGACCTCTTTTGCTTCAATTCCCGTCCGCATTGATTTTAGACACTCGTCTGTATTCTTTTGACACTCGTCCGTGTTCGATCTCTTTTGCTTCAATACTCGTCCGTATTTATTTTAGACACTCGTCTTTGTTCTTTTGACACACGTCCGTGTTCGATCTCTTTTGCTTCAATACCCGTCCGTATTGATTTTAGACACTCGTCTGTGTTCTTTCGACACTCGTCCGTGTTCGATCTCTTTTGCTTCAATATCCGTCCGAATTGATTTTAGACACTCGTCTTTGTTCTTTCGACACTCATTCGTGTTCGATCTCTTTTTCTTCAATACTCGTCTGTATTTATTTTAGACACTCGTCTTTGTTCTTTCGACACTCGTCCGTGTTCGATCTCTTTTGCTACAATATCCGTCCGTATTGATTTTAGACACTCGTCTGTGTTCTTTCGAAACTCGTCCGTGTTCGATCTCTTTTGCTACAATATCCGTCCGTATTGATTTTATACACTCGTCTTTGTTCTTTTGACACTCGTCTGTGTTCGATCTCTTTTGCTTCAATACCTGTCCTTATTGATTTTAGACACTCGTCTGTATTCTTTCGACACTCGTCCGTGTTCGATCTCTTTTGCTTCAATACACGTCCGTATTGATTTTAGACACTCGTCTGTGTTCTTTCGACACTCGTCCGTGTTCGATCTATTTTGCTTCAATACTAGTCTGTATTAATTTTAGACACTCGTCTGTGTTCTTTCAGCACTCATCTGTGTTCGATCTCTTTTGCTTCAATTCCCATCCGTATTGATTTTAGACACTCGCCTGTGTTCTTTCGACACTCATCCGTGTTCGATCTCTTTTGCTTCAATACTCGTCCGTTTTGATTTTAGACACTCGTCTTTGTTCTTTCGACACTCGTTCGTGTTCGATCTCTTTTGCTTGAATACCCGTCCGTATTGATTTTAGACACTCGTCTGTGTTCTTTCGACACTCGTCCGTGTTCGACCTCTTTTGCTTCAATTCACGTCCGCATTGATTTTAGACACTCGTCTGTATTCTTTTGACACTCGTCCGTGTTCGATCTCTTTTGCTTCAATACTCGTCCGTATTTATTTTAGACACTCGTCTTTGTTCTTTCGACACACGTCCGTGTTCGATCTCTTTTGCTTCAATACCCGTCCGTATTGATTTTAGACACTCGTCTGTGTTCTTTCGACACTCGTCCGTGTTCGATCTCTTTTGCTTCAATATCCGTCCGAATTGATTTTAGACACTCGTCTTTGTTCTTTCGACACTCGTCCGTGTTCGATCTCTTTTGCTTCAATATCCGTCCGTATTAATTTTAGACACTCGTCTGTGTTCTTTCGACACTCGTCCGTGTCCGATCTCTTTTGCTTCAATACTCGTCCGTATTGATTTTAGAAACTTGTCTAAGTTCGTTCGACACTCGTCCATCTTCGATCTTTGTAGCATCAATACACGTCCGTATTGATTATAGACACTCGTCTGTGTTCTTTCGACATTCGTCTGTGTTCGATCTCTTTTGCTTCTATACCCGTCTGTATTGATTTTAGACACTCGTCTGTGTTCTTTCGACACTCGTCCGTGTTCGATCTCTCTTGCTTCAATACTCATCCGTATTGATTTTAGACACTCGTCTGTGTTCTTTCGACACTCGTCCGTGTTCGATCTCTTTTTCATCAATACCCATCCGTATTAATTTTAGACACTCGTCTATGTTCTTTTGACACTCGTCAGTGTTTGATCTCTTTTGCTTCAATATCCATCCGTATTGATTTTAGACACTCGTCAGTATTCTTTCGACACTCGTCGGTGTTCGATATCTTTTGCTTTAATACTAGTCCGTATTGATTTTAGACACTCGTCTGTGTTCTTTCAACACTCATCCGTGTTCTATCTCTTTTGCTTCAATACCTGTCCGTATTGATTTTAGACACTAGTCTGTGTTCTTTCAACACTCGACCATGTTCGATCCCTTTTGCTTCAATTCCCGTTCGTATTGATGTTAGACACTCGTCTGTGTTCTTTCGACACTCATCCGTGTTCGATCTCTTTTTCTTCAATACTCGTCCGTATTTATTTTAGACACTCGTCTTTGTTCTTTCGACACTCGTCCGTGTTCGATCTCTTTTACTACAATATCCGTCCGCATTGATTTTAGACACTCGTCTGTATTCTTTCGACACTCGTCCATGTTCGATCTCTTTTGCTTCAATACCCGTCCGTATTGATTTTAGACACTCGTCTGTGTTCTTTCGACACTCGTCCGTGTTCGACCTCTTTTGCTTCAATTCCCGTCCGCATTGATTTTAGACACTCGTCTGTATTCTTTTGACACTCGTCCGTGTTCGATCTCTTTTGCTTCAATACTCGTCCGTATTTATTTTAGACACTCGTCTTTGTTCTTTTGACACACGTCCGTGTTCGATCTCTTTTGCTTCAATACCCGTCCGTATTGATTTTAGACACTCGTCTGTGTTCTTTCGACACTCGTCTGTGTTCGATCTCTTTTGCTTCAATATCCGTCCGAATTGATTTTAGACACTCGTCTTTGTTCTTTCGACACTCATTCGTGTTCGATCTCTTTTTCTTCAATACTCGTCTGTATTTATTTTAGACACTCGTCTTTGTTCTTTCGACACTCGTCCGTGTTCGATCTCTTTTGCTACAATATCCGTCCGTATTGATTTTAGACACTCGTCTGTGTTCTTTCGAAACTCGTCCGTGTTCGATCTCTTTTGCTACAATATCCGTCCGTATTGATTTTATACACTCGTCTTTGTTCTTTTGACACTCGTCTGTGTTCGATCTCTTTTGCTTCAATACCTGTCCTTATTGATTTTAGACACTCGTCTGTATTCTTTCGACACTCGTCCATGTTCGATCTCTTTTGCTTCAATACCCGTCCGTATTGATTTTAGACACTCGTCTGTGTTCTTTCGACACTCGTCCGTGTTCGACCTCTTTTGCTTCAATTCCCGTCCGCATTGATTTTAGACACTCGTCTGTATTCTTTTGACACTCGTCCGTGTTCGATCTCTTTTGCTTCAATACTCGTCCGTATTTATTTTAGACACTCGTCTTTGTTCTTTTGACACACGTCCGTGTTCGATCTCTTTTGCTTCAATACCCGTCCGTATTGATTTTAGACACTCGTCTGTGTTCTTTCGACACTCGTCTGTGTTCGATCTCTTTTGCTTCAATATCCGTCCGAATTGATTTTAGACACTCGTCTTTGTTCTTTCGACACTCATTCGTGTTCGATCTCTTTTTCTTCAATACTCGTCTGTATTTATTTTAGACACTCGTCTTTGTTCTTTCGACACTCGTCCGTGTTCGATCTCTTTTGCTACAATATCCGTCCGTATTGATTTTAGACACTCGTCTGTGTTCTTTCGAAACTCGTCCGTGTTCGATCTCTTTTGCTACAATATCCGTCCGTATTGATTTTATACACTCGTCTTTGTTCTTTTGACACTCGTCTGTGTTCGATCTCTTTTACTTCAATACCTGTCCTTATTGATTTTAAACACTCGTCTGTATTCTTTCGACACTCGTCCGTGTTCGATCTCTTTTGCTTCAATACACGTCCGTATTGATTTTAGACACTCGTCTGTGTTCTTTCGACACTCGTCCGTGTTCGATCTATTTTGCTTCAATACTAGTCTGTATTAATTTTAGACACTCGTCTGTGTTCTTTCAGCACTCATCCGTGTTTGATCTCTTTTGCTTCAATTCCCATCCGTATTGATTTTAGACACTCGCCTGTGTTCTTTCGACACTCATCCGTGTTCGATCTCTTTTGCTTCAATACTCGTCCGTTTTGATTTTAGACACTCGTCTTTGTTCTTTCGACACTCGTCCGTGTTCGATCTCTTTTGCTTCAATACCCGTCCGTATTGATTTTAGACACTCGTCTGTGTTCTTTCGACACTCGTCCGTGTTCGACCTCTTTTGCTTCAATTCCCGTCCGCATTGATTTTAGACACTCGTCTGTATTCTTTTGACACTCGTCCGTGTTCGATCTCTTTTGCTTCAATACTCGTCCGTATTTATTTTAGACACTCGTCTTTGTTCTTTCGACACACGTCCGTGTTCGATCTCTTTTGCTTCAATACCCATCCGTATTGATTTTAGACACTCGTCTGTGTTCTTTCGACACTCGTCCGTGTTCGATCTCTTTCGCTTCAATATCCGTCCGAATTGATTTTAGACACTCGTCTTTGTTCTTTCGACACTCGTCCGTGTTCGATCCCTTTTGCTTCAATATCCGTCCGTATTAATTTTAGACACTCGTCTGTGTTCTTTCGACACTCGTCCGTGTCCGATCTCTTTTGCTTCAATACTCGTCCGTATTGATTTTAGAAACTCGTCTAAGTTCGTTCGACACTCGTCCATCTTCGATCTTTGTAGCTTCAATACACGTCCGTATTGATTATAGACACTCGTCTGTGTTCTTTCGACATTCGTCTGTGTTCGATCTCTTTTGCTTCTATACCCGTCTGTATTAATTTTAGACACTCGTCTGTGTTCTTTTGACACTCGTCCGTGTTCGATCTCTCTTGCTTCAATACTCATCCGTATTGATTTTAGACACTCGTCTGTGTTCTTTCGACACTCGTCCGTGTTCGATCTCTTTTTCTTCAATACCCATCCGTATTAATTTTAGACACTCGTCTATGTTCTTTTGACACTCGTCAGTGTTTGATCTCTTTTGCTTCAATATCCATCCGTATTGATTTTAGACACTCGTCTGTATTCTTTCGACACTCGTCGGTGTTCGATATCTTTTGCTTTAATACTAGTCCGTATTGATTTTAGACACTCGTCTGTGTTCTTTTAACACTCGTCCGTGTTCTATCTCTTTTGCTTCAATACCTGTCCGTATTGATTTTAGACACTAGTCTGTGTTCTTTCAACACTCGACCATGTTCGATCTCTTTTGCTTCAATTCCCGTCCGTATTAATGTTAGACACTCGTCTGTGTTCTTTCGACACTCATCCGTGTTCGATCTCTTTTTCTTCAATACTCGTCCGTATTTATTTTAGACACTCGTCTTTGTTCTTTCGACACTCGTCCGTGTTCGATCTCTTTTACTACAATATCCGTCCGCATTGATTTTAGACACTCGTCTGTATTCTTTCGACACTCGTCCGTGTTCGATCTCTTTTGCTTCAATACTCATCCGTATTTATTTTAGACACTCGTCTTTGTTCTTTCGACACTCGTCCGTGTTCGATCTCTTTTGCTTCAATACCCGTCCGTATTGATTTTTGACACTCGTCTGTGTTCTTTCGACACTCGTCCGTGTTCGACCTCTTTTGCTTCAATTCCCGTCCGCATTGATTTTAGACACTCGTCTGTGTTCTTTCAACACTCGTCCGTGTTCTATCTCTTTTGCTTCAATACCTGTCCGTATTGATTTTAGACACTAGTCTGTGTTCTTTCAACACTCAACCATGTTCGATCTCTTTTGCTTCAATTCCCGTTCGTATTGATGTTAGACACTCGTCTGTGTTCTTTCGACACTCATCCGTGTTCGATCTCTTTTTCTTCAATACTCGTCCGTATTTATTTTAGACACTCGTCTTTGTTCTTTCGACACTCGTCCGTGTTCGATCTCTTTTACTACAATATCCGTCCGCATTGATTTTAGACACTCGTCTGTATTCTTTCGACACTCGTCCGTGTTCGATCTCTTTTGCTTCAATACCCGTCCGTATTGATTTTAGACACTCGTCTGTGTTCTTTCGATACTCGTCCGTGTTCGACCTCTTTTGCTTCAATTCCCGTCCGCATTGATTTTAGACACTCGTCTGTATTCTTTTGACACTCGTCCGTGTTCGATCTCTTTTGCTTCAATACTCGTCCGTATTTATTTTAGACACTCGTCTTTGTTCTTTTGACACACGTCCGTGTTCGATCTCTTTTGCTTCAATACCCGTCCGTATTGATTTTAGACACTCGTCTGTGTTCTTTCGACACTCGTCCGTGTTCGATCTCTTTTGCTTCAATATCCGTCCGAATTGATTTTAGACACTCGTCTTTGTTCTTTCGACACTCATTCGTGTTCGATCTCTTTTTCTTCAATACTCGTCTGTATTTATTTTAGACACTCGTCTTTGTTCTTTCGACACTCGTCCGTGTTCGATCTCTTTTGCTACAATATCCGTCCGTATTGATTTTAGACACTCGTCTGTGTTCTTTCGAAACTCGTCCGTGTTCGATCTCTTTTGCTACAATATCCGTCCGTATTGATTTTATACACTCGTCTTTGTTCTTTTGACACTCGTCTGTGTTCGATCTCTTTTGCTTCAATACCTGTCCTTATTGATTTTAGACACTCGTCTGTATTCTTTCGACACTCGTCCGTGTTCGATCTCTTTTGCTTCAATACACGTCCGTATTGATTTTAGACACTCGTCTGTGTTCTTTCGACACTCGTCCGTGTTCGATCTATTTTGCTTCAATACTAGTCTGTATTAATTTTAGACACTCGTCTGTGTTCTTTCAGCACTCATCTGTGTTCGATCTCTTTTGCTTCAATTCCCATCCGTATTGATTTTAGACACTCGCCTGTGTTCTTTCGACACTCATCCGTGTTCGATCTCTTTTGCTTCAATACTCGTCCGTTTTGATTTTAGACACTCGTCTTTGTTCTTTCGACACTCGTTCGTGTTCGATCTCTTTTGCTTCAATACCCGTCCGTATTGATTTTAGACACTCGTCTGTGTTCTTTCGACACTCGTCCGTGTTCGACCTCTTTTGCTTCAATTCCCGTCCGCATTGATTTTAGACACTCGTCTGTATTCTTTTGACACTCGTCCGTGTTCGATCTCTTTTGCTTCAATACTCATCCGTATTTATTTTAGACACTCGTCTTTGTTCTTTCGACACACGTCCGTGTTCGATCTCTTTTGCTTCAATACCCGTCCATATTGATTTTAGACACTCGTCTGTGTTCTTTCGACACTCGTCCGTGTTCGATCTCTTTTGCTTCAATATCCGTCCGAATTGATTTTAGACACTCGTCTTTGTTCTTTCGACACTCGTCCGTCTTCGATCTCTTTTGCTTCAATATCCGTCCGTATTAATTTTAGACACTCGTCTGTGTTCTTTCGACACTCGTCCGTGTCCGATCTCTTTTGCTTCAATACTCGTCCGTATTGATTTTAGAAACTCGTCTAAGTTCGTTCGACACTCGTCCATCTTCGATCTTTGTAGCTTCAATACACGTCCGTATTGATTATAGACACTCGTCTGTGTTCTTTCGACATTCGTCTGTGTTCGATCTCTTTTGCTTCTATACCCGTCTGTATTAATTTTAGACACTCGTCTGTGTTCTTTTGACACTCGTCCGTGTTCGATCTCTCTTGCTTCAATACTCATCCGTATTGATTTTAGACACTCGTCTGTGTTCTTTCGACACTCGTCCGTGTTCGATCTCTTTTTCTTCAATACCCATCCGTATTAATTTTAGACACTCGTCTATGTTCTTTTGACACTCGTCAGTGTTTGATCTCTTTTGCTTCAATATCCATCCGTATTGATTTTAGACACTCGTCTGTATTCTTTCGACACTCGTCGGTGTTCGATATCTTTTGCTTTAATACTAGTCCGTATTGATTTTAGACACTCGTCTGTGTTCTTTTAACACTCGTCCGTGTTCTATCTCTTTTGCTTCAATACCTGTCCGTATTGATTTTAGACACTAGTCTGTGTTCTTTCAACACTCGACCATGTTCGATCTCTTTTGCTTCAATTCCCGTCCGTATTAATGTTAGACACTCGTCTGTGTTCTTTCGACACTCATCCGTGTTCGATCTCTTTTTCTTCAATACTCGTCCGTATTTATTTTAGACACTCGTCTTTGTTCTTTCGACACTCGTCCGTGTTCGATCTCTTTTACTACAATATCCGTCCGCATTGATTTTAGACACTCGTCTGTATTCTTTCGACACTCGTCCGTGTTCGATCTCTTTTGCTTCAATACTCATCCGTATTTATTTTAGACACTCGTCTTTGTTCTTTCGACACTCGTCCGTGTTCGATCTCTTTTGCTTCAATACCCGTCCGTATTGATTTTTGACACTCGTCTGTGTTCTTTCGACACTCGTCCGTGTTCGACCTCTTTTGCTTCAATTCCCGTCCGCATTGATTTTAGACACTCGTCTGTGTTCTTTCAACACTCGTCCGTGTTCTATCTCTTTTGCTTCAATACCTGTCCGTATTGATTTTAGACACTAGTCTGTGTTCTTTCAACACTCAACCATGTTCGATCTCTTTTGCTTCAATTCCCGTTCGTATTGATGTTAGACACTCGTCTGTGTTCTTTCGACACTCATCCGTGTTCGATCTCTTTTTCTTCAATACTCGTCCGTATTTATTTTAGACACTCGTCTTTGTTCTTTCGACACTCGTCCGTGTTCGATCTCTTTTACTACAATATCCGTCCGCATTGATTTTAGACACTCGTCTGTATTCTTTCGACACTCGTCCGTGTTCGATCTCTTTTGCTTCAATACCCGTCCGTATTGATTTTAGACACTCGTCTGTGTTCTTTCGATACTCGTCCGTGTTCGACCTCTTTTGCTTCAATTCCCGTCCGCATTGATTTTAGACACTCGTCTGTATTCTTTTGACACTCGTCCGTGTTCGATCTCTTTTGCTTCAATACTCGTCCGTATTTATTTTAGACACTCGTCTTTGTTCTTTTGACACACGTCCGTGTTCGATCTCTTTTGCTTCAATACCCGTCCGTATTGATTTTAGACACTCGTCTGTGTTCTTTCGACACTCGTCCGTGTTCGATCTCTTTTGCTTCAATATCCGTCCGAATTGATTTTAGACACTCGTCTTTGTTCTTTCGACACTCATTCGTGTTCGATCTCTTTTTCTTCAATACTCGTCTGTATTTATTTTAGACACTCGTCTTTGTTCTTTCGACACTCGTCCGTGTTCGATCTCTTTTGCTACAATATCCGTCCGTATTGATTTTAGACACTCGTCTGTGTTCTTTCGAAACTCGTCCGTGTTCGATCTCTTTTGCTACAATATCCGTCCGTATTGATTTTATACACTCGTCTTTGTTCTTTTGACACTCGTCTGTGTTCGATCTCTTTTGCTTCAATACCTGTCCTTATTGATTTTAGACACTCGTCTGTATTCTTTCGACACTCGTCCGTGTTCGATCTCTTTTGCTTCAATACACGTCCGTATTGATTTTAGACACTCGTCTGTGTTCTTTCGACACTCGTCCGTGTTCGATCTATTTTGCTTCAATACTAGTCTGTATTAATTTTAGACACTCGTCTGTGTTCTTTCAGCACTCATCTGTGTTCGATCTCTTTTGCTTCAATTCCCATCCGTATTGATTTTAGACACTCGCCTGTGTTCTTTCGACACTCATCCGTGTTCGATCTCTTTTGCTTCAATACTCGTCCGTTTTGATTTTAGACACTCGTCTTTGTTCTTTCGACACTCGTTCGTGTTCGATCTCTTTTGCTTCAATACCCGTCCGTATTGATTTTAGACACTCGTCTGTGTTCTTTCGACACTCGTCCGTGTTCGACCTCTTTTGCTTCAATTCCCGTCCGCATTGATTTTAGACACTCGTCTGTATTCTTTTGACACTCGTCCGTGTTCGATCTCTTTTGCTTCAATACTCATCCGTATTTATTTTAGACACTCGTCTTTGTTCTTTCGACACACGTCCGTGTTCGATCTCTTTTGCTTCAATACCCGTCCATATTGATTTTAGACACTCGTCTGTGTTCTTTCGACACTCGTCCGTGTTCGATCTCTTTTGCTTCAATATCCGTCCGAATTGATTTTAGACACTCGTCTTTGTTCTTTCGACACTCGTCCGTCTTCGATCTCTTTTGCTTCAATATCCGTCCGTATTAATTTTAGACACTCGTCTGTGTTCTTTCGACACTCGTCCGTGTCCGATCTCTTTTGCTTCAATACTCGTCCGTATTAATTTTAGAAACTCGTCTAAGTTCGTTCGACACTCGTCCATCTTCGATCTCTGTAGCTTCAATACACGTCCGTATTGATTATAGACACTCGTCTGTGTTCTTTCGACATTCGTCTGTGTTCGATCTCTTTTGCTTCTATACCCGTCTGTATTGATTTTAGACACTCGTCTGTGTTCTTTTGACACTCGTCCGTGTTCGATCTCTCTTGCTTCAATACTCATCCGTATTGATTTTAGACACTCGTCTGTGTTCTTTCGACACTCGTCCGTGTTCGATCTCTTTTTCTTCAATACCCATCCGTATTAATTTTAGACACTCGTCTATGTTCTTTTGACACTCGTCAGTGTTTGATCTCTTTTGCTTCAATATCCATCCGTATTGATTTTAGACACTCGTCTGTATTCTTTCGACACTCGTCGGTGTTCGATATCTTTTGCTTTAATACTAGTCCGTATTGATTTTAGACACTCGTCTGTGTTCTTTTAACACTCGTCCGTGTTCTATCTCTTTTGCTTCAATACCTGTCCGTATTGATTTTAGACACTAGTCTGTGTTCTTTCAACACTCGACCATGTTCGATCTCTTTTGCTTCAATTCCCGTCCGTATTAATGTTAGACACTCGTCTGTGTTCTTTCGACACTCATCCGTGTTCGATCTCTTTTTCTTCAATACTCGTCCGTATTTATTTTAGACACTCGTCCTTGTTCTTTCGACACTCGTCCGTGTTCGATCTCTTTTACTACAATATCCGTCCGCATTGATTTTAGACACTCGTCTGTATTCTTTCGACACTCGTCCGTGTTCGATCTCTTTTGGTTCAATACTCATCCGTATTTATTTTAGACACTCGTCTTTGTTCTTTCGACACTCGTCCGTGTTCGATCTCTTTTGCTTCAATACCCGTCCGTATTGATTTTAGACACTCGTCTGTGTTCTTTCGACACTCGTCCGTGTTCGACCTCTTTTGCTTCAATTCCCGTCCGCATTGATTTTAGACACTCGTCTGTGTTCTTTCAACACTCGTCCGTGTTCTATCTCTTTTGCTTCAATACCTGTCCGTATTGATTTTAGACACTAGTCTGTGTTCTTTCAACACTCAACCATGTTCGATCTCTTTTGCTTCAATTCCCGTTCGTATTGATGTTAGACACTCGTCTGTGTTCTTTCGACACTCATCCGTGTTCGATCTCTTTTGCTTCAATACTCATCCGTATTTATTTTAGACACTCGTCTTTGTTCTTTCGACACTCGTCCGTGTTCGATCTCTTTTGCTTCAATACCCGTCCGTATTGATTTTTGACACTCGTCTGTGTTCTTTCGACACTCGTCCGTGTTCGACCTCTTTTGCTTCAATTCCCGTCCGCATTGATTTTAGACACTCGTCTGTGTTCTTTCAACACTCGTCCGTGTTCTATCTCTTTTGCTTCAATACCTGTCCGTATTGATTTTAGACACTAGTCTGTGTTCTTTCAACACTCAACCATGTTCGATCTCTTTTGCTTCAATTCCCGTTCGTATTGATGTTAGACACTCGTCTGTGTTCTTTCGACACTCATCCGTGTTCGATCTCTTTTTCTTCAATACTCGTCCGTATTTATTTTAGACACTCGTCTTTGTTCTTTCGACACTCGTCCGTGTTCGATCTCTTTTACTACAATATCCGTCCGCATTGATTTTAGACACTCGTCTGTATTCTTTCGACACTCGTCCGTGTTCGATCTCTTTTGCTTCAATACCCGTCCGTATTGATTTTAGACACTCGTCTGTGTTCTTTCGATACTCGTCCGTGTTCGACCTCTTTTGCTTCAATTCCTGTCCGCATTGATTTTAGACACTCGTCTGTATTCTTTTGACACTCGTCCGTGTTCGATCTCTTTTGCTTCAATACTCGTCCGTATTTATTTTAGACACTCGTCTTTGTTCTTTTGACACACGTCCGTGTTCGATCTCTTTTGCTTCAATACCCGTCCGTATTGATTTTAGACACTCGTCTGTGTTCTTTCGACACTCGTCCGTGTTCGATCTCTTTTGCTTCAATATCCGTCCGAATTGATTTTAGACACTCGTCTTTGTTCTTTCGACACTCATTCGTGTTCGATCTCTTTTTCTTCAATACTCGTCTGTATTTATTTTAGACACTCGTCTTTGTTCTTTCGACACTCGTCCGTGTTCGATCTCTTTTGCTACAATATCCGTCCGTATTGATTTTAGACACTCGTCTGTGTTCTTTCGAAACTCGTCCGTGTTCGATCTCTTTTGCTACAATATCCGTCCGTATTGATTTTATACACTCGTCTTTGTTCTTTTGACACTCGTCTGTGTTCGATCTCTTTTGCTTCAATACCTGTCCTTATTGATTTTAGACACTCGTCTGTATTCTTTCGACACTCGTCCGTGTTCGATCTCTTTTGCTTCAATACACGTCCGTATTGATTTTAGACACTCGTCTGTGTTCTTTCGACACTCGTCCGTGTTCGATCTATTTTGCTTCAATACTAGTCTGTATTAATTTTAGACACTCGTCTGTGTTCTTTCAGCACTCATCTGTGTTCGATCTCTTTTGCTTCAATTCCCATCCGTATTGATTTTAGACACTCGCCTGTGTTCTTTCGACACTCATCCGTGTTCGATCTCTTTTGCTTCAATACTCGTCCGTTTTGATTTTAGACACTCGTCTTTGTTCTTTCGACACTCGTTCGTGTTCGATCTCTTTTGCTTCAATACTCGTCCGTTTTGATTTTAGACACTCGTCTTTGTTCTTTCGACACTCGTTCGTGTTCGATCTCTTTTGCTTCAATACCCGTCCGTATTGATTTTAGACACTCGTCTGTGTTCTTTCGACACTCGTCCGTGTTCGACCTCTTTTGCTTCAATTCCCGTCCGCATTGATTTTAGACACTCGTCTGTATTCTTTTGACACTCGTCCGTGTTCGATCTCTTTTGCTTCAATACTCGTCCGTATTTATTTTAGACACTCGTCTTTGTTCTTTCGACACACGTCCGTGTTCGATCTCTTTTGCTTCAATACCCGTCCGTATTGATTTTAGACACTCGTCTGTGTTCTTTCGACACTCGTCCGTGTTCGATCTCTTTTGCTTCAATATCCGTCCGAATTGATTTTAGACACTCGTCTTTGTTCTTTCGACACTCGTCCGTCTTCGATCTCTTTTGCTTCAATATCCGTCCGTATTAATTTTAGACACTCGTCTGTGTTCTTTCGACACTCGTCCGTGTCCGATCTCTTTTGCTTCAATACTCGTCCGTATTAATTTTAGAAACTCGTCTAAGTTCGTTCGACACTCGTCCATCTTCGATCTTTGTAGCTTCAATACACGTCCGTATTGATTATAGACACTCGTCTGTGTTCTTTCGACATTCGTCTGTGTTCGATCTCTTTTGCTTCTATACCCGTCTGTATTGATTTTAGACACTCGTCTGTGTTCTTTTGACACTCGTCCGTGTTCGATCTCTCTTGCTTCAATACTCATCCGTATTGATTTTAGACACTCGTCTGTGTTCTTTCGACACTCGTCCGTGTTCGATCTCTTTTTCTTCAATACCCATCCGTATTAATTTTAGACACTCGTCTATGTTCTTTTGACACTCGTCAGTGTTTGATCTCTTTTGCTTCAATATCCATCCGTATTGATTTTAGACACTCGTCTGTATTCTTTCGACACTCGTCGGTGTTCGATATCTTTTGCTTTAATACTAGTCCGTATTGATTTTAGACACTCGTCTGTGTTCTTTTAACACTCGTCCGTGTTCTATCTCTTTTGCTTCAATACCTGTCCGTATTGATTTTAGACACTAGTCTGTGTTCTTTCAACACTCGACCATGTTCGATCTCTTTTGCTTCAATTCCCGTCCGTATTAATGTTAGACACTCGTCTGTGTTCTTTCGACACTCATCCGTGTTCGATCTCTTTTTCTTCAATACTCGTCCGTATTTATTTTAGACACTCGTCCTTGTTCTTTCGACACTCGTCCGTGTTCGATCTCTTTTACTACAATATCCGTCCGCATTGATTTTAGACACTCGTCTGTATTCTTTCGACACTCGTCCGTGTTCGATCTCTTTTGCTTCAATACTCATCCGTATTTATTTTAGACACTCGTCTTTGTTCTTTCGACACTCGTCCGTGTTCGATCTCTTTTGCTTCAATACCCGTCCGTATTGATTTTAGACACTCGTCTGTGTTCTTTCGACACTCGTCCGTGTTCGACCTCTTTTGCTTCAATTCCCGTCCGCATTGATTTTAGACACTCGTCTGTGTTCTTTCAACACTCGTCCGTGTTCTATCTCTTTTGCTTCAATACCTGTCCGTATTGATTTTAGACACTAGTCTGTGTTCTTTCAACACTCAACCATGTTCGATCTCTTTTGCTTCAATTCCCGTTCGTATTGATGTTAGACACTCGTCTGTGTTCTTTCGACACTCATCCGTGTTCGATCTCTTTTGCTTCAATACTCATCCGTATTTATTTTAGACACTCGTCTTTGTTCTTTCGACACTCGTCCGTGTTCGATCTCTTTTGCTTCAATACCCGTCCGTATTGATTTTTGACACTCGTCTGTGTTCTTTCGACACTCGTCCGTGTTCGACCTCTTTTGCTTCAATTCCCGTCCGCATTGATTTTAGACACTCGTCTGTGTTCTTTCAACACTCGTCCGTGTTCTATCTCTTTTGCTTCAATACCTGTCCGTATTGATTTTAGACACTAGTCTGTGTTCTTTCAACACTCAACCATGTTCGATCTCTTTTGCTTCAATTCCCGTTCGTATTGATGTTAGACACTCGTCTGTGTTCTTTCGACACTCATCCGTGTTCGATCTCTTTTTCTTCAATACTCGTCCGTATTTATTTTAGACACTCGTCTTTGTTCTTTCGACACTCGTCCGTGTTCGATCTCTTTTACTACAATATCCGTCCGCATTGATTTTAGACACTCGTCTGTATTCTTTCGACACTCGTCCGTGTTCGATCTCTTTTGCTTCAATACCCGTCCGTATTGATTTTAGACACTCGTCTGTGTTCTTTCGATACTCGTCCGTGTTCGACCTCTTTTGCTTCAATTCCCGTCCGCATTGATTTTAGACACTCGTCTGTATTCTTTTGACACTCGTCCGTGTTCGATCTCTTTTGCTTCAATACTCGTCCGTATTTATTTTAGACACTCGTCTTTGTTCTTTTGACACACGTCCGTGTTCGATCTCTTTTGCTTCAATACCCGTCCGTATTGATTTTAGACACTCGTCTGTGTTCTTTCGACACTCGTCCGTGTTCGATCTCTTTTGCTTCAATATCCGTCCGAATTGATTTTAGACACTCGTCTTTGTTCTTTCGACACTCATTCGTGTTCGATCTCTTTTTCTTCAATACTCGTCTGTATTTATTTTAGACACTCGTCTTTGTTCTTTCGACACTCGTCCGTGTTCGATCTCTTTTGCTACAATATCCGTCCGTATTGATTTTAGACACTCGTCTGTGTTCTTTCGAAACTCGTCCGTGTTCGATCTCTTTTGCTACAATATCCGTCCGTATTGATTTTATACACTCGTCTTTGTTCTTTTGACACTCGTCTGTGTTCGATCTCTTTTGCTTCAATACCTGTCCTTATTGATTTTAGACACTCGTCTGTATTCTTTCGACACTCGTCCGTGTTCGATCTCTTTTGCTTCAATACACGTCCGTATTGATTTTAGACACTCGTCTGTGTTCTTTCGACACTCGTCCGTGTTCGATCTATTTTGCTTCAATACTAGTCTGTATTAATTTTAGACACTCGTCTGTGTTCTTTCAGCACTCATCTGTGTTCGATCTCTTTTGCTTCAATTCCCATCCGTATTGATTTTAGACACTCGCCTGTGTTCTTTCGACACTCATCCGTGTTCGATCTCTTTTGCTTCAATACTCGTCCGTTTTGATTTTAGACACTCGTCTTTGTTCTTTCGACACTCGTTCGTGTTCGATCTCTTTTGCTTCAATACCCGTCCGTATTGATTTTAGACACTCGTCTGTGTTCTTTCGACACTCGTCCGTGTTCGACCTCTTTTGCTTCAATTCCCGTCCGCATTGATTTTAGACACTCGTCTGTATTCTTTTGACACTCGTCCGTGTTCGATCTCTTTTGCTTCAATACTCGTCCGTATTTATTTTAGACACTCGTCTTTGTTCTTTCGACACACGTCCGTGTTCGATCTCTTTTGCTTCAATACCCGTCCGTATTGATTTTAGACACTCGTCTGTGTTCTTTCGACACTCGTCCGTGTTCGATCTCTTTTGCTTCAATATCCGTCCGAATTGATTTTAGACACTCGTCTTTGTTCTTTCGACACTCGTCCGTCTTCGATCTCTTTTGCTTCAATATCCGTCCGTATTAATTTTAGACACTCGTCTGTGTTCTTTCGACACTCGTCCGTGTCCGATCTCTTTTGCTTCAATACTCGTCCGTATTAATTTTAGAAACTCGTCTAAGTTCGTTCGACACTCGTCCATCTTCGATCTTTGTAGCTTCAATACACGTCCGTATTGATTATAGACACTCGTCTGTGTTCTTTCGACATTCGTCTGTGTTCGATCTCTTTTGCTTCTATACCCGTCTGTATTGATTTTAGACACTCGTCTGTGTTCTTTTGACACTCGTCCGTGTTCGATCTCTCTTGCTTCAATACTCATCCGTATTGATTTTAGACACTCGTCTGTGTTCTTTCGACACTCGTCCGTGTTCGATCTCTTTTTCTTCAATACCCATCCGTATTAATTTTAGACACTCGTCTATGTTCTTTTGACACTCGTCAGTGTTTGATCTCTTTTGCTTCAATATCCATCCGTATTGATTTTAGACACTCGTCTGTATTCTTTCGACACTCGTCGGTGTTCGATATCTTTTGCTTTAATACTAGTCCGTATTGATTTTAGACACTCGTCTGTGTTCTTTTAACACTCGTCCGTGTTCTATCTCTTTTGCTTCAATACCTGTCCGTATTGATTTTAGACACTAGTCTGTGTTCTTTCAACACTCGACCATGTTCGATCTCTTTTGCTTCAATTCCCGTCCGTATTAATGTTAGACACTCGTCTGTGTTCTTTCGACACTCATCCGTGTTCGATCTCTTTTTCTTCAATACTCGTCCGTATTTATTTTAGACACTCGTCTTTGTTCTTTCGACACTCGTCCGTGTTCGATCTCTTTTACTACAATATCCGTCCGCATTGATTTTAGACACTCGTCTGTATTCTTTCGACACTCGTCCGTGTTCGATCTCTTTTGCTTCAATACTCATCCGTATTTATTTTAGACACTCGTCTTTGTTCTTTCGACACTCGTCCGTGTTCGATCTCTTTTGCTTCAATACCCGTCCGTATTGATTTTAGACACTCGTCTGTGTTCTTTCGACACTCGTCCGTGTTCGACCTCTTTTGCTTCAATTCCCGTCCGCATTGATTTTAGACACTCGTCTGTGTTCTTTCAACACTCGTCCGTGTTCTATCTCTTTTGCTTCAATACCTGTCCGTATTGATTTTAGACACTAGTCTGTGTTCTTTCAACACTCAACCATGTTCGATCTCTTTTGCTTCAATTCCCGTTCGTATTGATGTTAGACACTCGTCTGTGTTCTTTCGACACTCATCCGTGTTCGATCTCTTTTGCTTCAATACTCGTCCGTATTTATTTTAGACACTCGTCTTTGTTCTTTCGACACTCGTCCGTGTTCGATCTCTTTTGCTTCAATACCCGTCCGTATTGATTTTTGACACTCGTCTGTGTTCTTTCGACACTCGTCCGTGTTCGACCTCTTTTGCTTCAATTCCCGTCCGCATTGATTTTAGACACTCGTCTGTGTTCTTTCAACACTCGTCCGTGTTCTATCTCTTTTGCTTCAATACCTGTCCGTATTGATTTTAGACACTAGTCTGTGTTCTTTCAACACTCAACCATGTTCGATCTCTTTTGCTTCAATTCCCGTTCGTATTGATGTTAGACACTCGTCTGTGTTCTTTCGACACTCATCCGTGTTCGATCTCTTTTTCTTCAATACTCGTCCGTATTTATTTTAGACACTCGTCTTTGTTCTTTCGACACTCGTCCGTGTTCGATCTCTTTTACTACAATATCCGTCCGCATTGATTTTAGACACTCGTTTGTATTCTTTCGACACTCGTCCGTGTTCGATCTCTTTTGCTTCAATACCCGTCCGTATTGATTTTAGACACTCGTCTGTGTTCTTTCGATACTCGTCCGTGTTCGACCTCTTTTGCTTCAATTCCCGTCCGCATTGATTTTAGACACTCGTCTGTATTCTTTTGACACTCGTCCGTGTTCGATCTCTTTTGCTTCAATACTCGTCCGTATTTATTTTAGACACTCGTCTTTGTTCTTTTGACACACGTCCGTGTTCGATCTCTTTTGCTTCAATACCCGTCCGTATTGATTTTAGACACTCGTCTGTGTTCTTTCGACACTCGTCCGTGTTCGATCTCTTTTGCTTCAATATCCGTCCGAATTGATTTTAGACACTCGTCTTTGTTCTTTCGACACTCATTCGTGTTCGATCTCTTTTTCTTCAATACTCGTCTGTATTTATTTTAGACACTCGTCTTTGTTCTTTCGACACTCGTCCGTGTTCGATCTCTTTTGCTACAATATCCGTCCGTATTGATTTTAGACACTCGTCTGTGTTCTTTCGAAACTCGTCCGTGTTCGATCTCTTTTGCTACAATATCCGTCCGTATTGATTTTATACACTCGTCTTTGTTCTTTTGACACTCGTCTGTGTTCGATCTCTTTTGCTTCAATACCTGTCCTTATTGATTTTAGACACTCGTCTGTATTCTTTCGACACTCGTCCGTGTTCGATCTCTTTTGCTTCAATACACGTCCGTATTGATTTTAGACACTCGTCTGTGTTCTTTCGACACTCTTCCGTGTTCGATCTATTTTGCTTCAATACTAGTCTGTATTAATTTTAGACACTCGTCTGTGTTCTTTCAGCACTCATCTGTGTTCGATCTCTTTTGCTTCAATTCCCATCCGTATTGATTTTAGACACTCGCCTGTGTTCTTTCGACACTCATCCGTGTTCGATCTCTTTTGCTTCAATACTCGTCCGTTTTGATTTTAGACACTCGTCTTTGTTCTTTCGACACTCGTTCGTGTTCGATCTCTTTTGCTTCAATACCCGTCCGTATTGATTTTAGACACTCGTCTGTGTTCTTTCGACACTCGTCCGTGTTCGACCTCTTTTGCTTCAATTCCCGTCCGCATTGATTTTAGACACTCGTCTGTATTCTTTTGACACTCGTCCGTGTTCGATCTCTTTTGCTTCAATACTCGTCCGTATTTATTTTAGACACTCGTCTTTGTTCTTTCGACACACGTCCGTGTTCGATCTCTTTTGCTTCAATACCCGTCCGTATTGATTTTAGACACTCGTCTGTGTTCTTTCGACACTCGTCCGTGTTCGATCTCTTTTGCTTCAATATCCGTCCGAATTGATTTTAGACACTCGTCTTTGTTCTTTCGACACTCGTCCGTCTTCGATCTCTTTTGCTTCAATATCCGTCCGTATTAATTTTAGACACTCGTCTGTGTTCTTTCGACACTCGTCCGTGTCCGATCTCTTTTGCTTCAATACTCGTCCGTATTAATTTTAGAAACTCGTCTAAGTTCGTTCGACACTCGTCCATCTTCGATCTTTGTAGCTTCAATACACGTCTGTATTGATTATAGACACTCGTCTGTGTTCTTTCGACATTCGTCTGTGTTCGATCTCTTTTGCTTCTATACCCGTCTGTATTGATTTTAGACACTCGTCTGTGTTCTTTTGACACTCGTCCGTGTTCGATCTCTCTTGCTTCAATACTCATCCGTATTGATTTTAGACACTCGTCTGTGTTCTTTCGACACTCGTCCGTGTTCGATCTCTTTTTCTTCAATACCCATCCGTATTAATTTTAGACACTCGTCTATGTTCTTTTGACACTCGTCAGTGTTTGATCTCTTTTGCTTCAATATCCATCCGTATTGATTTTAGACACTCGTCTGTATTCTTTCGACACTCGTCGGTGTTCGATATCTTTTGCTTTAATACTAGTCCGTATTGATTTTAGACACTCGTCTGTGTTCTTTTAACACTCGTCCGTGTTCTATCTCTTTTGCTTCAATACCTGTCCGTATTGATTTTAGACACTAGTCTGTGTTCTTTCAACACTCGACCATGTTCGATCTCTTTTGCTTCAATTCCCGTCCGTATTAATGTTAGACACTCGTCTGTGTTCTTTCGACACTCATCCGTGTTCGATCTCTTTTTCTTCAATACTCGTCCGTATTTATTTTAGACACTCGTCTTTGTTCTTTCGACACTCGTCCGTGTTCGATCTCTTTTACTACAATATCCGTCCGCATTGATTTTAGACACTCGTCTGTATTCTTTCGACACTCGTCCGTGTTCGATCTCTTTTGCTTCAATACTCATCCGTATTTATTTTAGACACTCGTCTATGTTCTTTCGACACTCGTCCGTGTTCGATCTCTTTTGCTTCAATACCCGTCCGTATTGATTTTAGACACTCGTCTGTGTTCTTTCGACACTCGTCCGTGTTCGACCTCTTTTGCTTCAATTCCCGTCCGCATTGATTTTAGACACTCGTCTGTGTTCTTTCAACACTCGTCCGTGTTCTATCTCTTTTGCTTCAATACCTGTCCGTATTGATTTTAGACACTAGTCTGTGTTCTTTCAACACTCAACCATGTTCGATCTCTTTTGCTTCAATTCCCGTTCGTATTGATGTTAGACACTCGTCTGTGTTCTTTCGACACTCATCCGTGTTCGATCTCTTTTTCTTCAATACTCGTCCGTATTTATTTTAGACACTCGTCTTTGTTCTTTCGACACTCGTCCGTGTTCGATCTCTTTTACTACAATATCCGTCCGCATTGATTTTAGACACTCGTCTGTATTCTTTCGACACTCGTCCGTGTTCGATCTCTTTTGCTTCAATACCCGTCCGTATTAATTTTAGACACTCGTCTGTGTTCTTTCGATACTCGTCCGTGTTCGACCTCTTTTGCTTCAATTCCCGTCCGCATTGATTTTAGACACTCGTCTGTATTCTTTTGACACTCGTCCGTGTTCGATCTCTTTTGCTTCAATACACGTCCGTATTGATTTTAGACACTCGTCTGTGTTCTTTCGACACTCGTCCGTGTTCGATCTATTTTGCTTCAATACTAGTCTGTATTAATTTTAGACACTCGTCTGTGTTCTTTCAGCACTCATCTGTGTTCGATCTCTTTTGCTTCAATTCCCATCCGTATTGATTTTAGACACTCGCCTGTGTTCTTTCGACACTCATCCGTGTTCGATCTCTTTTGCTTCAATACTCGTCCGTTTTGATTTTAGACACTCGTCTTTGTTCTTTCGACACTCGTTCGTGTTCGATCTCTTTTGCTTCAATACCCGTCCGTATTGATTTTAGACACTCGTCTGTGTTCTTTCGACACTCGTCCGTGTTCGACCTCTTTTGCTTCAATTCCCGTCCGCATTGATTTTAGACACTCGTCTGTATTCTTTTGACACTCGTCCGTGTTCGATCTCTTTTGCTTCAATACTCGTCCGTATTTATTTTAGACACTCGTCTTTGTTCTTTCGACACACGTCCGTGTTCGATCTCTTTTGCTTCAATACCCGTCCGTATTGATTTTAGACACTCGTCTGTGTTCTTTCGACACTCGTCCGTGTTCGATCTCTTTTGCTTCAATATCCGTCCGAATTGATTTTAGACACTCGTCTTTGTTCTTTCGACACTCGTCCGTCTTCGATCTCTTTTGCTTCAATATCCGTCCGTATTAATTTTAGACACTCGTCTGTGTTCTTTCGACACTCGTCCGTGTCCGATCTCTTTTGCTTCAATACTCGTCCGTATTAATTTTAGAAACTCGTCTAAGTTCGTTCGACACTCGTCCATCTTCGATCTTTGTAGCTTCAATACACGTCCGTATTGATTATAGACACTCGTCTGTGTTCTTTCGACATTCGTCTGTGTTCGATCTCTTTTGCTTCTATACCCGTCTGTATTGATTTTAGACACTTGTCTGTGTTCTTTTGACACTCGTCCGTGTTCGATCTCTCTTGCTTCAATACTCATCCGTATTGATTTTAGACACTCGTCTGTGTTCTTTCGACACTCGTCCGTGTTCGATCTCTTTTTCTTCAATACCCATCCGTATTAATTTTAGACACTCGTCTATGTTCTTTTGACACTCGTCAGTGTTTGATCTCTTTTGCTTCAATATCCATCCGTATTGATTTTAGACACTCGTCTGTATTCTTTCGACACTCGTCGGTGTTCGATATCTTTTGCTTTAATACTAGTCCGTATTGATTTTAGACACTCGTCTGTGTTCTTTTAACACTCGTCCGTGTTCTATCTCTTTTGCTTCAATACCTGTCCGTATTGATTTTAGACACTAGTCTGTGTTCTTTCAACACTCGACCATGTTCGATCTCTTTTGCTTCAATTCCCGTCCGTATTAATGTTAGACACTCGTCTGTGTTCTTTCGACACTCATCCGTGTTCGATCTCTTTTTCTTCAATACTCGTCCGTATTTATTTTAGACACTCGTCTTTGTTCTTTCGACACTCGTCCGTGTTCGATCTCTTTTACTACAATATCCGTCCGCATTGATTTTAGACACTCGTCTGTATTCTTTCGACACTCGTCCGTGTTCGATCTCTTTTGCTTCAATACTCATCCGTATTTATTTTAGACACTCGTCTTTGTTCTTTCGACACTCGTCCGTGTTCGATCTCTTTTGCTTCAATACCCGTCCGTATTGATTTTAGACACTCGTCTGTGTTCTTTCGACACTCGTCCGTGTTCGACCTCTTTTGCTTCAATTCCCGTCCGCATTGATTTTAGACACTCGTCTGTGTTCTTTCAACACTCGTCCGTGTTCTATCTCTTTTGCTTCAATACCTGTCCGTATTGATTTTAGACACTAGTCTGTGTTCTTTCAACACTCAACCATGTTCGATCTCTTTTGCTTCAATTCCCGTTCGTATTGATGTTAGACACTCGTCTGTGTTCTTTCGACACTCATCCGTGTTCGATCTCTTTTTCTTCAATACTCGTCCGTATTTATTTTAGACACTCGTCTTTGTTCTTTCGACACTCGTCCGTGTTCGATCTCTTTTACTACAATATCCGTCCGCATTGATTTTAGACACTCGTCTGTATTCTTTCGACACTCGTCCGTGTTCGATCTCTTTTGCTTCAATACCCGTCCGTATTAATTTTAGACACTCGTCTGTGTTCTTTCGATACTCGTCCGTGTTCGACCTCTTTTGCTTCAATTCCCGTCCGCATTGATTTTAGACACTCGTCTGTATTCTTTTGACACTCGTCCGTGTTCGATCTCTTTTGCTTCAATACTCGTCCGTATTTATTTTAGACACTCGTCTTTGTTCTTTTGACACACGTCCTTGTTCGATCTCTTTTGCTTCAATACCCGTCCGTATTGATTTTAGACACTCGTCTGTGTTCTTTCGACACTCGTCAGTGTTCGATCTCTTTTGCTTCAATATCCGTCCGAATTGATTTTAGACACTCGTCTTTGTTCTTTCGACACTCATTCGTGTTCGATCTCTTTTTCTTCAATACTCGTCTGTATTTATTTTAGACACTCGTCTTTGTTCTTTCGACACTCGTCC
Source organism: Lathyrus tuberosus (assembly GCA_022829125.1). Classification (NCBI taxonomy): domain Eukaryota; kingdom Viridiplantae; phylum Streptophyta; class Magnoliopsida; order Fabales; family Fabaceae; genus Lathyrus; species Lathyrus tuberosus. The sequence goes on from JALAZF010000038.1 coordinate 14,943,203, forward strand.
GTGTTCGATCTCTTTTGCTACAATATCCGTCCGTATTGATTTTAGACACTCGTCTGTGTTCTTTCGAAACTCGTCCGTGTTCGATCTCTTTTGCTACAATATCCGTCCGTATTGATTTTATACACTCGTCTTTGTTCTTTTGACACTCGTCTGTGTTCGATCTCTTTTGCTTCAATACCTGTCCTTATTGATTTTAGACACTCGTCTGTATTCTTTCGACACTCGTCCGTGTTCGATCTCTTTTGCTTCAATACACGTCCGTATTGATTTTAGACACTCGTCTGTGTTCTTTCGACACTCGTCCGTGTTCGATCTATTTTGCTTCAATACTAGTCTGTATTAATTTTAGACACTCGTCTGTGTTCTTTCAGCACTCATCTGTGTTCGATCTCTTTTGCTTCAATTCCCATCCGTATTGATTTTAGACACTCGCCTGTGTTCTTTCGACACTCATCCGTGTTCGATCTCTTTTGCTTCAATACTCGTCCGTTTTGATTTTAGACACTCGTCTTTGTTCTTTCGACACTCGTTCGTGTTCGATCTCTTTTGCTTCAATACCCGTCCGTATTGATTTTAGACACTCGTCTGTGTTCTTTCGACACTCGTCCGTGTTCGACCTCTTTTGCTTCAATTCCCGTCCGCATTGATTTTAGACACTCGTCTGTATTCTTTTGACACTCGTCCGTGTTCGATCTCTTTTGCTTCAATACTCGTCCGTATTTATTTTAGACACTCGTCTTTGTTCTTTCGACACACGTCCGTGTTCGATCTCTTTTGCTTCAATACCCGTCCGTATTGATTTTAGACACTCGTCTGTGTTCTTTCGACACTCGTCCGTGTTCGATCTCTTTTGCTTCAATATCCGTCCGAATTGATTTTAGACACTCGTCTTTGTTCTTTCGACACTCGTCCGTCTTCGATCTCTTTTGCTTCAATATCCGTCCGTATTAATTTTAGACACTCGTCTGTGTTCTTTCGACACTCGTCCGTGTCCGATCTCTTTTGCTTCAATACTCGTCCGTATTGATTTTAGAAACTCGTCTAAGTTCGTTCGACACTCGTCCATCTTCGATCTTTGTAGCTTCAATACACGTCCGTATTGATTATAGACACTCGTCTGTGTTCTTTCGACATTCGTCTGTGTTCGATCTCTTTTGCTTCTATACCCGTCTGTATTGATTTTAGACACTCGTCTGTGTTCTTTTGACACTCGTCCGTGTTCGATCTCTCTTGCTTCAATACTCATCCGTATTGATTTTAGACACTCGTCTGTGTTCTTTCGACACTCGTCCGTGTTCGATCTCTTTTTCTTCAATACCCATCCGTATTAATTTTAGACACTCGTCTATGTTCTTTTGACACTCGTCAGTGTTTGATCTCTTTTGCTTTAATATCCATCCGTATTGATTTTAGACACTCGTCTGTATTCTTTCGAAACTCGTCGGTGTTCGATATCTTTTGCTTTAATACTAGTCCGTATTGATTTTAGACACTCGTCTGTGTTCTTTTAACACTCGTCCGTGTTCTATCTCTTTTGCTTCAATACCTGTCCGTATTGATTTTAGACACTAGTCTGTGTTCTTTCAACACTCGACCATGTTCGATCTCTTTTGCTTCAATTCCCGTCCGTATTAATGTTAGACACTCGTCTGTGTTCTTTCGACACTCATCCGTGTTCGATCTCTTTTTCTTCAATACTCGTCCGTATTTATTTTAGACACTCGTCTTTGTTCTTTCGACACTCGTCCGTGTTCGATCTCTTTTACTACAATATCCGTCCGCATTGATTTTAGACACTCGTCTGTATTCTTTCGACACTCGTCCGTGTTCGATCTCTTTTGCTTCAATACTCATCCGTATTTATTTTAGACACTCGTCTTTGTTCTTTCGACACTCGTCCGTGTTCGATCTCTTTTGCTTCAATACCCGTCCGTATTGATTTTAGACACTCGTCTGTGTTCTTTCGACACTCGTCCGTGTTCGACCTCTTTTGCTTCAATTCCCGTCCGCATTGATTTTAGACACTCGTCTGTATTCTTTTGACACTCGTCCGTGTTCGATCTCTTTTGCTTCAATACTCGTCCGTATTTATTTTAGACACTCGTCTTTGTTCTTTCGACACACGTCCGTGTTCGATCTCTTTTGCTTCAATACCCGTCCATATTGATTTTAGACACTCGTCTGTGTTCTTTCGACACTCGTCCGTGTTCGATCTCTTTTGCTTCAATATCCGTCTGAATTGATTTTAGACACTCGTCTTTGTTCTTTCGACACTCGTCCGTGTTCTATATCTTTTGCTTCAATACCTGTCCGTATTGATTTTAGACACTAGTCTGTGTTCTTTCAACACTCGACCATGTTCGATCTCTTTTGCTTCAATTCCCGTCCGTATTGATGTTAGACACTCGTCTGTGTTCTTTCGACACTCATCCGTGTTCGATCTCTTTTTCTTCAATACTCGTCCGTATTTATTTTAGACACTCGTCTTTGTTCTTTCGACACTCGTCCGTGTTCGATCTCTTTTACTACAATATCCGTCCGCATTGATTTTAGACACTCGTCTGTATTCTTTCGACACTCGTCCGTGTTCGATCTCTTTTGCTTCAATACCCGTCCGTATTGATTTTAGACACTCGTCTGTGTTCTTTCGACACTCGTCCGTGTTCGACCTCTTTTGCTTCAATTCCCGTCCGCATTGATTTTAGACACTCGTCTGTATTCTTTTGACACTCGTCCGTGTTCGATCTCTTTTGCTTCAATACTCGTCCGTATTTATTTTAGACACTCGTCTTTGTTCTTTTGACACACGTCCGTGTTCGATCTCTTTTGCTTCAATACCCGTCCGTATTGATTTTAGACACTCGTCTGTGTTCTTTCGACACTCGTCCGTGTTCGATCCCTTTTGCTTCAATATCCGTCCGAATTGATTTTAGACACTCGTCTTTGTTCTTTCGACACTCATTCGTGTTCGATCTCTTTTTCTTCAATACTCGTCTGTATTTATTTTAGACACTCGTCTTTGTTCTTTCGACACTCGTCCGTGTTCGATCTCTTTTGCTACAATATCCGTCCGTATTGATTTTAGACACTCGTCTGTGTTCTTTCGAAACTCGTCCGTGTTCGATCTCTTTTGCTACAATATCCGTCCGTATTGATTTTATACACTCGTCTTTGTTCTTTTGACACTCGTCTGTGTTCGATCTCTTTTGCTTCAATACCTGTCCTTATTGATTTTAGACACTCGTCTGTATTCTTTCGACACTCGTCCGTGTTCGATCTCTTTTGCTTCAATACACGTCCGTATTGATTTTAGACACTCGTCTGTGTTCTTTCGACACTCGTCCGTGTTCGATCTATTTTGCTTCAATACTAGTCTGTATTAATTTTAGACACTCGTCTGTGTTCTTTCAGCACTCATCCGTGTTCGATCTCTTTTGCTTCAATACTCATCCGTATTTATTTTAGACACTCGTCTTTGTTCTTTCGACACTCGTCCGTGTTCGATCTCTTTTGCTTCAATACCCGTCCGTATTGATTTTAGACACTCGTCTGTGTTCTTTCGACACCCGTCCGTGTTCGACCTCTTTTGCTTCAATTCCCGTCCGCATTGATTTTAGACACTCGTCTGTATTCTTTTGACACTCGTCCGTGTTCGATCTCTTTTGCTTCAATACTCGTCCGTATTTATTTTAGACACTCGTCTTTGTTCTTTTGACACACGTCCGTGTTCGATCTCTTTTGCTTCAATACCCGTCCGTATTGATTTTAGACACTCGTCTGTGTTCTTTCGACACTCGTCCGTGTTCGATCCCTTTTGCTTCAATATCCGTCCGAATTGATTTTAGACACTCGTCTTTGTTCTTTCGACACTCATTCGTGTTCGATCTCTTTTTCTTCAATACTCGTCTGTATTTATTTTAGACACTCGTCTTTGTTCTTTCGACACTCGTCCGTGTTCGATCTCTTTTGCTACAATATCCGTCCGTATTGATTTTAGACACTCGTCTGTGTTCTTTCGAAACTCGTCCGTGTTCGATCTCTTTTGCTACAATATCCGTCCGTATTGATTTTATACACTCGTCTTTGTTCTTTTGACACTCGTCTGTGTTCGATCTCTTTTGCTTCAATACCTGTCCTTATTGATTTTAGACACTCGTCTGTATTCTTTCGACACTCGTCCGTGTTCGATCTCTTTTGCTTCAATACACGTCCGTATTGATTTTAGACACTCGTCTGTGTTCTTTCGACACTCGTCCGTGTTCGATCTATTTTGCTTCAATACTAGTCTGTATTAATTTTAGACACTCGTCTGTGTTCTTTCAGCACTCATCCGTGTTCGATCTCTTTTGCTTCAATTCCCATCCGTATTGATTTTAGACACTCGCCTGTGTTCTTTCGACACTCATCCGTGTTCGATCTCTTTTGCTTCAATACTCATCCGTATTTATTTTAGACACTCGTCTTTGTTCTTTCGACACTCGTCCGTGTTCGATCTCTTTTGCTTCAATACCCGTCCGTATTGATTTTAGACACTCGTCTGTGTTCTTTCGACACCCGTCCGTGTTCGACCTCTTTTGCTTCAATTCCCGTCCGCATTGATTTTAGACACTCGTCTGTATTCTTTTGACACTCGTCCGTGTTCGATCTCTTTTGCTTCAATACTCGTCCGTATTTATTTTAGACACTCGTCTTTGTTCTTTCGACACACGTCCGTGTTCGATCTCTTTTGCTTCAATACCCGTTCATATTGATTTTAGACACTCGTCTGTGTTCTTTCGACACTCGTCCGTGTTCGATCTCTTTTGCTTCAATATCCGTCCGTATTGATTTTATACACTCGTCTTTGTTCTTTTGACACTCGTCTGTGTTCGATCTCTTTTGCTTCAATACCTGTCCTTATTGATTTTAGACACTCGTCTGTATTCTTTCGACACTCGTCCGTGTTCGATCTCTTTTGCTTCAATACACGTCCGTATTGATTTTAGACACTCGTATTTGTTCTTTCGACACTCGTCCGTGTTCGATCTATTTTGCTTCAATACTAGTCTGTATTAATTTTAGACACTCGTCTGTGTTCTTTCAGCACTCATCCGTGTTCGATCTCTTTTGCTTCAATTCCCATCCGTATTGATTTTAGACACTCGCCTGTGTTCTTTCGACACTCATCCGTGTTCGATCTCTTTTGCTTCAATACTCATCCGTATTTATTTTAGACACTCGTCTTTGTTCTTTCGACACTCGTCCGTGTTCGATCTCTTTTGCTTCAATACCCGTCCGTATTGATTTTAGACACTCGTCTGTGTTCTTTCGACACTCGTCCGTGTTCGACCTCTTTTGCTTCAATTCCCGTCCGCATTGATTTTAGACACTCGTCTGTATTCTTTTGACACTCGTCCGTGTTCGATCTCTTTTGCTTCAATACTCGTCCGTATTTATTTTAGACACTCGTCTTTGTTCTTTCGACACACGTCCGGGTTCGATCTCTTTTGCTTCAATACCCGTCCATATTGATTTTAGACACTCGTCTGTGTTCTTTCGACACTCGTCCGTGTTCGATCTCTTTTGCTACAATATCCGTCCGTATTGATTTTATACACTCGTCTTTGTTCTTTTGACACTCGTCTGTGTTCGATCTCTTTTGCTTCAATACCTGTCCTTATTGATTTTAGACACTCGTCTGTATTCTTTCGACACTCGTCCGTGTTCGATCTCTTTTGCTTCAATACACGTCCGTATTGATTTTAGACACTCGTCTGTGTTCTTTCGACACTCGTCCGTGTTCGATCTATTTTGCTTCAATACTAGTCTGTATTAATTTTAGACACTCGTCTGTGTTCTTTCAGCACTCATCTGTGTTCGATCTCTTTTGCTTCAATTCCCATCCGTATTGATTTTAGACACTCGCCTGTGTTCTTTCGACACTCATCCGTGTTCGATCTCTTTTGCTTCAATACTCGTCCGTTTTGATTTTAGACACTCGTCTTTGTTCTTTCGACACTCGTTCGCGTTCGATCTCTTTTGCTTCAATACCCGTCCGTATTGATTTTAGACACTCGTCTGTGTTCTTTCGACACTCGTCCGTGTTCGACCTCTTTTGCTTCAATTCCCGTCCGCATTGATTTTAGACACTCGTCTGTATTCTTTTGACACTCGTCCGTGTTCGATCTCTTTTGCTTCAATACTCGTCCGTATTTATTTTAGACACTCGTCTTTGTTCTTTCGACACACGTCCGTGTTCGATCTCTTTTGCTTCAATACCCGTCCGTATTGATTTTAGACACTCGTCTGTGTTCTTTCGACACTCGTCCGTGTTCGATCTCTTTTGCTTCAATATCCGTCCGAATTGATTTTAGACACTCGTCTTTGTTCTTTCGACACTCGTCCGTGTTCGATCTCTTTTGCTTCAATATCCGTCCGTATTAATTTTAGACACTCGTCTGTGTTCTTTCGACACTCGTCCGTGTCCGATATCTTTTGCTTCAATACTCGTCCGTATTGATTTTAGAAACTCGTCTAAGTTCGTTCGACACTCGTCCATCTTCGATCTTTGTAGCTTCAATACACGTCCGTATTGATTATAGACACTCGTCTGTGTTCTTTCGACATTCGTCTGTGTTCGATCTCTTTTGCTTCTATACCCGTCTGTATTGATTTTAGACACTCGTCTGTGTTCTTTTGACACTCGTCCGTGTTCGATCTCTCTTGCTTCAATACTCATCCGTATTGATTTTAGACACTCGTCTGTGTTCTTTCGACACTCGTCCGTGTTCGATCTCTTTTTCTTCAATACCTATCCGTATTAATTTTAGACACTCGTCTATGTTCTTTTGACACTCGTCAGTGTTTGATCTCTTTTGCTTTAATATCCATCCGTATTGATTTTAGACACTCGTCTGTATTCTTTCGACACTCGTCGGTGTTCGATATCTTTTGCTTTAATACTAGTCCGTATTGATTTTAGACACTCGTCTGTGTTCTTTTAACACTCGTCCGTGTTCTATCTCTTTTGCTTCAATTCCTGTCCGTATTGATTTTAGACACTAGTCTGTGTTCTTTCAACACTCGACCATGTTCGATCTCTTTTGCTTCAATTCCCGTCCGTATTAATGTTAGACACTCGTCTGTGTTCTTTCGACACTCATCCGTGTTCGATCTCTTTTTCTTCAATACTCGTCCGTATTTATTTTAGACACTCGTCTTTGTTCTTTCGACACTCGTCCGTGTTCGATCTCTTTTACTACAATATCCGTCCGCATTGATTTTAGACACTCGTCTGTATTCTTTCGACACTCGTCCGTGTTCGATCTCTTTTGCTTCAATACTCATCCGTATTTATTTTAGACACTCGTCTTTGTTCTTTCGACACTCGTCCGTGTTCGATCTCTTTTGCTTCAATACCCGTCCGTATTGATTTTAGACACTCGTCTGTGTTCTTTCGACACTCGTCCGTGTTCGACCTCTTTTGCTTCAATTCCCGTCCGCATTGATTTTAGACACTCGTCTGTATTCTTTTGACACTCGTCCGTGTTCGATCTCTTTGGCTTCAATACTCGTCCGTATTTATTTTAGACACTCGTCTTTGTTCTTTCGACACACGTCCGTGTTCGATCTCTTTTGCTTCAATACCCGTCCATATTGATTTTAGACACTCGTCTGTGTTCTTTCGACACTCGTCCGTGTTCGATCTCTTTTGCTTCAATATCCGTCCGAATTGATTTTAGACACTCGTCTTTGTTCTTTCGACACTCGTCCGTGTTCTATATCTTTTGCTTCAATACCTGTCCGTATTGATTTTAGACACTAGTCTGTGTTCTTTCAACACTCGACCATGTTCGATCTCTTTTGCTTCAATTCCCGTCCGTATTGATGTTAGACACTCGTCTGTGTTCTTTCGACACTCATCCGTGTTCGATCTCTTTTTCTTCAATACTCGTCCGTATTTATTTTAGACACTCGTCTTTGTTCTTTCGACACTCGTCCGTGTTCGATCTCTTTTACTACAATATCCGTCCGCATTGATTTTAGACACTCGTCTGTATTCTTTCGACACTCGTCCGTGTTCGATCTCTTTTGCTTCAATACCCGTCCGTATTGATTTTAGACACTCGTCTGTGTTCTTTCGACACTCGTCCGTGTTCGACCTCTTTTGCTTCAATTCCCGTCCGCATTGATTTTAGACACTCGTCTGTATTCTTTTGACACTCGTCCGTGTTCGATATCTTTTGCTTCAATACTCGTCCGTATTTATTTTAGACACTCGTCTTTGTTCTTTTGACACACGTCCGTGTTCGATCTCTTTTGCTTCAATACCCGTCCGTATTGATTTTAGACACTCGTCTGTGTTCTTTCGACACTCGTCCGTGTTCGATCCCTTTTGCTTCAATATCCGTCCGAATTGATTTTAGACACTCGTCTTTGTTCTTTCGACACTCATTCGTGTTCGATCTCTTTTTCTTCAATACTCGTCTGTATTTATTTTAGACACTCGTCTTTGTTCTTTCGACACTCGTCCGTGTTCGATCTCTTTTGCTACAATATCCGTCCGTATTGATTTTAGACACTCGTCTGTGTTCTTTCGAAACTCGTCCGTGTTCGATCTCTTTTGCTACAATATCCGTCCGTATTGATTTTATACACTCGTCTTTGTTCTTTTGACACTCGTCTGTGTTCGATCTCTTTTGCTTCAATACCTGTCCTTATTGATTTTAGACACTCGTCTGTATTCTTTCGACACTCGTCCGTGTTCGATCTCTTTTGCTTCAATACACGTCCGTATTGATTTTAGACACTCGTCTGTGTTCTTTCGACACTCGTCCGTGTTCGATCTATTTTGCTTCAATACTAGTCTGTATTAATTTTAGACACTCGTCTGTGTTCTTTCAGCACTCATCCGTGTTCGATCTCTTTTGCTTCAATTCCCATCCGTATTGATTTTAGACACTCGCCTGTGTTCTTTCGACACTCATCCGTGTTCGATCTCTTTTGCTTCAATACTCATCCGTATTTATTTTAGACACTCGTCTTTGTTCTTTCGACACTCGTCCGTGTTCGATCTCTTTTGCTTCAATACCCGTCCGTATTGATTTTAGACACTCGTCTGTGTTCTTTCGACACTCGTCCGTGTTCGACCTCTTTTGCTTCAATTCCCGTCCGCATTGATTTTAGACACTCGTCTGTATTCTTTTGACACTCGTCCGTGTTCGATCTCTTTTGCTTCAATACTCGTCCGTATTTATTTTAGACACTCGTCTTTGTTCTTTCGACACACCTCCGTGTTCGATCTCTTTTGCTTCAATACCCGTCCATATTGATTTTAGACACTCGTCTGTGTTCTTTCGACACTCGTCCGTGTTCGATCTCTTTTGCTTCAATATCCGTCCGAATTGATTTTAGACACTCGTCTTTGTTCTTTCGACACTCGTCCGTGTTCTATATCTTTTGCTTCAATACTTGTCCGTATTGATTTTAGACACTAGTCTGTGTTCTTTCAACACTCGACCATGTTCGATCTCTTTTGCTTCAATTCCCGTCCGTATTGATGTTAGACACTCGTCTGTGTTCTTTCGACACTCATCCGTGTTCGATCTCTTTTTCTTCAATACTCGTCCGTATTTATTTTAGACACTCGTCTTTGTTCTTTTGACACTCGTCCGTGTTCGATCTCTTTTACTACAATATCCGTCCGCATTGATTTTAGACACTCGTCTGTATTCTTTCGACACTCGTCCGTGTTCGATCTCTTTTGCTTCAATACCCGTCCGTATTGATTTTAGACACTCGTCTGTGTTCTTTCGACACTCGTCCGTGTTCGACCTCTTTTGCTTCAATTCCCGTCCGCATTGATTTTAGACACTCGTCTGTATTGTTTTGACACTCGTCCGTGTTCGATCTCTTTTGCTTCAATACTCGTCCGTATTTATTTTAGACACTCGTCTTTGTTCTTTTGACACACGTCCGTGTTCGATCTCTTTTGCTTCAATACCCGTCCGTATTGATTTTAGACACTCGTCTGTGTTCTTTCGACACTCGTCCGTGTTCGATCTCTTTTGCTTCAATATCCGTCCGAATTGATTTTAGACACTCGTCTTTGTTCTTTCGACACTCATTCGTGTTCGATCTCTTTTTCTTCAATACTCGTCTGTATTTATTTTAGACACTCGTCTTTGTTCTTTCGACACTCGTCCGTGTTCGATCTCTTTTGCTACAATATCCGTCCGTATTGATTTTAGACACTCGTCTGTGTTCTTTCGAAACTCGTCCGTGTTCGATCTCTTTTGCTACAATATCCGTCCGTATTGATTTTATACACTCGTCTTTGTTCTTTTGACACTCGTCTGTGTTCGATCTCTTTTGCTTCAATACCTGTCCTTATTGATTTTAGACACTCGTCTGTATTCTTTCGACACTCGTCCGTGTTCGATCTCTTTTGCTTCAATACACGTCCGTATTGATTTTAGACACTCGTCTGTGTTCTTTCGACACTCGTCCGTGTTCGATCTATTTTGCTTCAATACTAGTCTGTATTAATTTTAGACACTCGTCTGTGTTCTTTCAGCACTCATCCGTGTTCGATCTCTTTTGCTTCAATTCCCATCCGTATTGATTTTAGACACTCGCCTGTGTTCTTTCGACACTCATCCGTGTTCGATCTCTTTTGCTTCAATACTCGTCCGTTTTGATTTTAGACACTCGTCTTTGTTCTTTCGACACTCGTCCGTGTTCGATCTCTTTTGCTTCAATACTCGTCCGTATTTATTTTAGACACTCGTCTTTGTTCTTTTGACACACGTCCGTGTTCGATCTCTTTTGCTTCAATACCCGTCCGTATTGATTTTAGACACTCGTCTGTGTTCTTTCGACACTCGTCCGTGTTCGATCTCTTTTGCTTCAATATCCGTCCGAATTGATTTTAGACACTCGTCTTTGTTCTTTCGACACTCATTCGTGTTCGATCTCTTTTTCTTCAATACTCGGTTGTATTTATTTTAGACACTCGTCTTTGTTCTTTCGACACTCGTCCGTGTTCGATCTCTTTTGCTACAATATCCGTCCGTATTGATTTTAGACACTCGTCTGTGTTCTTTCGAAACTCGTCCGTGTTCGATCTCTTTTGCTACAATATCCGTCCGTATTGATTTTATACACTCGTCTTTGTTCTTTTGACACTCGTCTGTGTTCGATCTCTTTTGCTTCAATACCTGTCCTTATTGATTTTAGACACTCGTCTGTATTCTTTCGACACTCGTCCGTGTTCGATCTCTTTTGCTTCAATACACGTCCGTATTGATTTTAGACACTCGTCTGTGTTCTTTCGACACTCGTCCGTGTTCGATCTATTTTGCTTCAATACTAGTCTGTATTAATTTTAGACACTCGTCTGTGTTCTTTCAGCACTCATCCGTGTTCGATCTCTTTTGCTTCAATTCCCATCCGTATTGATTTTAGACACTCGCCTGTGTTCTTTCGACACTCATCCGTGTTCGATCTCTTTTGCTTCAATACTCGTCCGTTTTGATTTTAGACACTCGTCTTTGTTCTTTCGACACTCGTCCGTGTTCGATCTCTTTTGCTTCAATACCCGTCCGTATTGATTTTAGACACTCGTCTGTGTTCTTTCGACACTCGTCCGTGTTCGACCTCTTTTGCTTCAATTCCCGTCCGCATTGATTTTAGACACTCGTCTGTATTCTTTTGACACTCGTCCGTGTTCGATCTCTTTTGCTTCAATACTCGTCCGTATTTATTTTAGACACTCGTCTTTGTTCTTTCGACACACGTCCGTGTTCGATCTCTTTTGCTTCAATACCCGTCCGTATTGATTTTAGACACTCGTCTGTGTTCTTTCGACATTCGTCTGTGTTCGATCTCTTTTGCTTCTATACCCGTCTGTATTGATTTTAGACACTCGTCTGTGTTCTTTTGACACTCGTCCGTGTTCGATCTCTCTTGCTTCAATACTCATCCGTATTGATTTTAGACACTAGTATGTGTTCTTTCAACACTCGACCATGTTCGATCTCTTTTGCTTCAATTCCCGTCCGTATTGATGTTAGACACTCGTCTGTGTTCTTTCGACACTCATCCGTGTTCGATCTCTTTTTTTTCAATACTCGTCCGTATTTATTTTAGACACTCGTCTTTGTTCTTTCGACACTCGTCCGTGTTTGATCTCTTTTACTACAATATCCGTCCGCATTGATTTTAGACACTCGTCTGTATTCTTTCGACACTCGTCCGTGTTCGATCTCTTTTGCTTCAATACCCGTCCGTATTGATTTTAGACACTCGTATGTGTTCTTTCGACACTCGTCCGTGTTCGACCTCTTTTGCTTCAATTCCCGTCCGCATTGATTTTAGACACTCGTCTGTATTCTTTTGACACTCGTCCGTGTTCGATCTCTTTTGCTTCAATACTCGTCCGTATTTATTTTAGACACTCGTCTTTGTTCTTTTGACACACGTCCGTGTTCGATCTCTTTTGCTTCAATACCCGTCCGTATTGATTTTAGACACTCGTCTGTGTTCTTTCGACACTCGTCCGTGTTCGATCTCTTTTGCTTCAATATCCGTCCGAATTGATTTTAGACACTCGTCTTTGTTCTTTCGACACTCATTCGTGTTCGATCTCTTTTTCTTCAATACTCGTCTGTATTTATTTTAGACACTCGTCTTTGTTCTTTCGACACTCGTCCGTGTTCGATCTCTTTTGCTACAATATCCGTCCGTATTGATTTTAGACACTCGTCTGTGTTCTTTCGAAACTCGTCCGTGTTCGATCTCTTTTGCTACAATATCCGTCCGTATTGATTTTATACACTCGTCTTTGTTCTTTTGACACTCGTCTGTGTTCGATCTCTTTTGCTTCAATACCTGTCCTTATTGATTTTAGACACTCGTCTGTATTCTTTCGACACTCGTCCGTGTTCGATCTCTTTTGCTTCAATACACGTCCGTAATGATTTTAGACACTCGTCTGTGTTCTTTCGACACTCGTCCGTGTTCGATCTATTTTGCTTCAATACTAGTCTGTATTAATTTTAGACACTCGTCTGTGTTCTTTCAGCACTCATCCGTGTTCGATCTCTTTTGCTTCAATTCCCATCCGTATTGATTTTAGACACTCGCCTGTGTTCTTTCGACACTCATCCGTGTTCGATCTCTTTTGCTTCAATACTCGTCCGTTTTGATTTTAGACACTCGTCTTTGTTCTTTCGACACTCGTCCGTGTTCGATCTCTTTTGCTTCAATACCCGTCCGTATTGATTTTAGACACTCGTCTGTGTTCTTTCGACACTCGTCCGTGTTCGACCTCTTTTGCTTCAATTCCCGTCCGCATTGATTTTAGACACTCGTCTGTATTCTTTTGACACTCGTCCGTGTTCGATCTCTTTTGCTTCAATACTCGTCCGTATTTATTTTAGACACTCGTCTTTGTTCTTTCGACACACGTCCGTGTTCGATCTCTTTTGCTTCAATACCCGTCCGTATTGATTTTAGACACTCGTCTGTGTTCTTTCGACACTCGTCCGTGTTCGATCTCTTTTGCTTCAATATCCGTCCAAATTGATTTTAGACACTCGTCTTTGTTCTTTCGACACTCGTCCGTGTTCGATCTCTTTTGCTTCAATATCCGTCCGTATTAATTTTAGACACTCGTCTGTGTTCTTTCGACACTCGTACGTGTCCGATCTCTTTTGCTTCAATACTCGTCCGTATTGATTTTAGAAACTCGTCTAAGTTCGTTCGACACTCGTCCATCTTCGATCTTTGTAGCTTCAATACACGTCCGTATTGATTATAGACACTCGTCTGTGTTCTTTCAACATTCGTCTGTGTTCGATCTCTTTTGCTTCTATACCCGTCTGTATTGATTTTAGACACTCGTCTGTGTTCTTTTGACACTCGTCCGTGTTCGATCTCTCTTGCTTCAATACTCATCCGTATTGATTTTAGACACTCGTCTGTGTTCTTTCGACACTCGTCCGTGTTCGATCTCTTTTTCTTCAATACCCATCCGTATTAATTTTAGACACTCGTCTATGTTCTTTTGACACTCGTCAGTGTTTGATCTCTTTTGCTTCAATATCCATCCGTATTGATTTTAGACACTCGTCTGTATTCTTTCGACACTCGTCGGTGTTCGATATCTTTTGCTTTAATACTAGTCCGTATTGATTTTAGACACTCGTCTGTGTTCTTTTAACACTCGTCCGTGTTCTATCTCTTTTGCTTCAATACCTGTCCGTATTGATTTTAGACACTAGTCTGTGTTCTTTCAACACTCGACCATGTTCGATCTCTTTTGCTTCAATTCCCGTCCGTATTAATGTTAGACACTCGTCTGTGTTCTTTCGACACTCATCCGTGTTCGATCTGTTTTCCTTCAATACTCGTCCGTATTTATTTTAGACACTCGTCTTTGTTCTTTCGACACTCGTCCGTGTTCGATCTCTTTTACTACAATATCCGTCCGCATTGATTTTAGACACTCGTCTATATTCTTTCAACACTCGTCCGTGTTCGATCTCTTTTGCTTCAATACTCATCCGTATTTATTTTAGACACTCGTCTTTGTTCTTTCGACACTCGTCCGTGTTCGATCTCTTTTGCTTCAATACCCGTCCGTATTGATTTTAGACACTTGTCTGTGTTCTTTCGACACTCGTCCGTGTTCGACCTCTTTTGCTTCAATTCCCGTCCGCATTGATTTTACACACTCGTCTGTATTCTTTTGACACTCGTCCGTGTTCGATCTCTTTTGCTTCAATACTCGTCCGTATTTATTTTAGACACTCGTCTTTGTTCTTTCGACACACGTCCGTGTTCGATCTCTTTTGCTTCAATACCCGTCCATATTGATTTTAGACACTCGTCTGTGTTCTTTCGACACTCGTCCGTGTTCGATCTCTTTTGCTTCAATATCCGTCCGAATTGATTTTAGACACTCGTCTTTGTTCTTTCGACACTCGTCCGTGTTCGATCTCTTTTGCTTCAATATCCTTCCGTATTAATTTTAGACACTCGTCTGTGTTCTTTCGACACTCGTCCATGTCCGATCTCTTTTGCTTCAATACTCGTCCGTATTGATTTTAGAAACTCGTCTAAGTTCGTTCGACACTCGTCCATCTTCGATCTTTGTAGCTTCAATACACGTCCGTATTGATTATAGACACTCGTCTGTGTTCTTTCGACATTCGTCTGTGTTCGATCTCTTTTGCTTCTATACCCGTCTGTATTGATTTTAGACACTCGTCTGTGTTCTTTCAACACTCGTCCGTGTTCGACCTCTTTTGCTTCAATTCCCGTCCGCATTGATTTTAGACACTCGTCTGTATTCTTTTGACACTCGTCCGTGTTCGATCTCTTTTGCATCAATACTCGTCCGTATTTATTTTAGACACTCGTCTTTGTTCTTTCGACACACGTCCGTGTTCGATCTCTTTTGCTTCAATACCCGTCCGTATTGATTTTAGACACTCGTCTGTGTTCTTTCGACACTCGTCCGTGTTCGATCTCTTTTGCTTCAATATCCGTCCGAATTGATTTTAGACACTCGTCTTTGTTCTTTCGACACTCGTCCGTGTTCGATCACTTTTGCTTCAATATCCGTCCGTATTAATTTTAGACACTCGTCTGTGTTCTTTCGACACTCGTCCGTGTCCGATCTCTTTTGCTTCAATACTCGTCCGTATTGATTTTAGAAACTCGTCTAAGTTCGTTCGACACTCGTCCATCTTCGATCTTTGTAGCTTCAATACACGTCCGTATTGATTATAGACACTCGTCTGTGTTCTTTCGACATTCGTCTGTGTTCGATCTCTGCTGCTTCTATACCCGTCTGTATTGATTTTAGACACTCGTCTGTGTTCTTTCGACACTCGTCCGTGTTCGATCTCTCTTGCTTCAATACTCATCCGTATTGATTTTAGACACCCGTCTGTGTTCTTTCGACACTCGTCCGTGTTCGATCTCTTTTTCATCAATACCCATCCGTATTAATTTTAGACACTCGTCTATGTTCTTTTGACACTCGTCAGTGTTTGATCTCTTTTGCTTCAATATCCATCCGTATTGATTTTAGACACTCGTCAGTATTCTTTCGACACTCGTCGGTGTTCGATATCTTTTGCTTTAGTACTAGTCCGTATTGATTTTAGACACTCGTCTGTGTTCTTTCAACACTCGTCCGTGTTCTATCTCTTTTGCTTCAATACCTGTCCGTATTGATTTTAGACACTAGTCTGTGTTCTTTCAACACTCGACCATGTTCGATCTCTTTTGCTTCAATATCCTTCCGTATTAATTTTAGACACTCGTCTGTGTTCTTTCGACACTCATCCGTGTCCGATCTCTTTTGCTTCAATACTCGTCCGTATTGATTTTAGAAACTCGTCTAAGTTCGTTCGACACTCGTCCATCTTCGATCTTTGTAGCTTCAATACACGTCCGTATTGATTATAGACACTCGTCTGTGTTCTTTCGACATTCGTCTGTGTTCGATCTCTTTTGCTTCTATACCCGTCTGTATTGATTTTAGACACTCGTCTGTGTTCTTTCGACACTCGTCCGTGTTCGACCTCTTTTGCTTCAATTCCCGTCCGCATTGATTTTAGACACTCGTCTGTATTCTTTTGACACTCGTCCGTGTTCGATCTCTTTTGCTTCAATACTCGTCCGTATTTATTTTAGACACTCGTCTTTGTTCTTTCGACACACGTCCGTGTTCGATCTCTTTTGCTTCAATACCCGTCCGTATTGATTTTAGACACTCGTCTGTGTTCTTTCGACACTCGTCCGTGTTCGACCTCTTTTGCTTCAATTCCCGTCCGCATTGATTTTAGACACTCGTCTGTATTCTTTTGACACTCGTCCGTGTTCGATCTCTTTTGCTTCAATACTCGTCCGTATTTATTTTAGACACTCGTCTTTGTTCTTTCGACACACGTCCGTGTTCGATCTCTTTTGCTTCAATACCCGTCCGTATTGATTTTAGACACTCGTCTGTGTTCTTTCGACATTCGTCTGTGTTCGATCTCTTTTGCTTCTATACCCGTCTGTATTGATTTTAGACACTCGTCTGTGTTCTTTTGACACTCGTCCGTGTTCGATCTCTCTTGCTTCAATACTCATCCGTATTGATTTTAGACACTAGTCTGTGTTCTTTCAACACTCGACCATGTTCGATCTCTTTTGCTTCAATTCCCGTCCGTATTGATGTTAGACACTCGTCTGTGTTCTTTCGACACTCATCCGTGTTCGATCTCTTTTTCTTCAATACTCGTCCGTATTTATTTTAGACACTCGTCTTTGTTCTTTCGACACTCGTCCGTGTTTGATCTCTTTTACTACAATATCCGTCCGCATTGATTTTAGACACTCGTCTGTATTCTTTCGACACTCGTCCGTGTTCGATCTCTTTTGCTTCAATACCCGTCCGTATTGATTTTAGACACTCGTATGTGTTCTTTCGACACTCGTCCGTGTTCGACCTCTTTTGCTTCAATTCCCGTCCGCATTGATTTTAGACACTCGTCTGTATTCTTTTGACACTCGTCCGTGTTCGATCTCTTTTGCTTCAATACTCGTCCGTATTTATTTTAGACACTCGTCTTTGTTCTTTTGACACACGTCCGTGTTCGATCTCTTTTGCTTCAATACCCGTCCGTATTGATTTTAGACACTCGTCTGTGTTCTTTCGACACTCGTCCGTGTTCGATCTCTTTTGCTTCAATATCCGTCCGAATTGATTTTAGACACTCGTCTTTGTTCTTTCGACACTCATTCGTGTTCGATCTCTTTTTCTTCAATACTCGTCTGTATTTATTTTAGACACTCGTCTTTGTTCTTTCGACACTCGTCCGTGTTCGATCTCTTTTGCTACAATATCCGTCCGTATTGATTTTAGACACTCGTCTGTGTTCTTTCGAAACTCGTCCGTGTTCGATCTCTTTTGCTACAATATCCGTCCGTATTGATTTTATACACTCGTCTTTGTTCTTTTGACACTCGTCTGTGTTCGATCTCTTTTGCTTCAATACCTGTCCTTATTGATTTTAGACACTCGTCTGTATTCTTTCGACACTCGTCCGTGTTCGATCTCTTTTGCTTCAATACACGTCCGTAATTATTTTAGACACTCGTCTGTGTTCTTTCGACACTCGTCCGTGTTCGATCTATTTTGCTTCAATACTAGTCTGTATTAATTTTAGACACTCGTCTGTGTTCTTTCAGCACTCATCCGTGTTCGATCTCTTTTGCTTCAATTCCCATCCGTATTGATTTTAGACACTCGCCTGTGTTCTTTCGACACTCATCCGTGTTCGATCTCTTTTGCTTCAATACTTGTCCGTTTTGATTTTAGACACTCGTCTTTGTTCTTTCGACACTCGTCCGTGTTCGATCTCTTTTGCTTCAATACCCGTCCGTATTGATTTTAGACACTCGTCTGTGTTCTTTCGACACTCGTCCGTGTTCGACCTCTTTTGCTTCAATTCCCGTCCGCATTGATTTTAGACACTCGTCTGTATTCTTTTGACACTCGTCCGTGTTCGATCTCTTTTGCTTCAATACTCGTCCGTATTTATTTTAGACACTCGTCTTTGTTCTTTCGACACACGTCCGTGTTCGATCTCTTTTGCTTCAATACCCGTCCGTATTGATTTTAGACACTCGTCTGTGTTCTTTCGACACTCGTCCGTGTTCGATCTCTTTTGCTTCAATATCCGTCCAAATTGATTTTAGACACTCGTCTTTGTTCTTTCGACACTCGTCCGTGTTCGATCTCTTTTGCTTCAATATCCGTCCGTATTAATTTTAGACACTCGTCTGTGTTCTTTCGACACTCGTACGTGTCCGATCTCTTTTGCTTCAATACTCGTCCGTATTGATTTTAGAAACTCGTCTAAGTTCGTTCGACACTCGTCCATCTTCGATCTTTGTAGCTTCAATACACGTCCGTATTGATTATAGACACTCGTCTGTGTTCTTTCAACATTCGTCTGTGTTCGATCTCTTTTGCTTCTATACCCGTCTGTATTGATTTTAGACACTCGTCTGTGTTCTTTTGACACTCGTCCGTGTTCGATCTCTCTTGCTTCAATACTCATCCGTATTGATTTTAGACACTCGTCTGTGTTCTTTCGACACTCGTCCGTGTTCGATCTCTTTTTCTTCAATACCCATCCGTATTAATTTTAGACACTCGTCTATGTTCTTTTGACACTCGTCAGTGTTTGATCTCTTTTGCTTCAATATCCATCCGTATTGATTTTAGACACTCGTCTGTATTCTTTCGACACTCGTCGGTGTTCGATATCTTTTGCTTTAATACTAGTCCGTATTGATTTTAGACACTCGTCTGTGTTCTTTTAACACTCGTCCGTGTTCTATCTCTTTTGCTTCAATACCTGTCCGTATTGATTTTAGACACTAGTCTGTGTTCTTTCAACACTCGACCATGTTCGATCTCTTTTGCTTCAATTCCCGTCCGTATTAATGTTAGACACTCGTCTGTGTTCTTTCGACACTCATCCGTGTTCGATCTGTTTTCCTTCAATACTCGTCCGTATTTATTTTAGACACTCGTCTTTGTTCTTTCGACACTCGTCCGTGTTCGATCTCTTTTACTACAATATCCGTCCGCATTGATTTTAGACACTCGTCTATATTCTTTCAACACTCGTCCGTGTTCGATCTCTTTTGCTTCAATACTCATCCGTATTTATTTTAGACACTCGTCTTTGTTCTTTCGACACTCGTCCGTGTTCGATCTCTTTTGCTTCAATACCCGTCCGTATTGATTTTAGACACTTGTCTGTGTTCTTTCGACACTCGTCCGTGTTCGACCTCTTTTGCTTCAATTCCCGTCCGCATTGATTTTACACACTCGTCTGTATTCTTTTGACACTCGTCCGTGTTCGATCTCTTTTGCTTCAATACTCGTCCGTATTTATTTTAGACACTCGTCTTTGTTCTTTCGACACACGTCCGTGTTCGATCTCTTTTGCTTCAATACCCGTCCATATTGATTTTAGACACTCGTCTGTGTTCTTTCGACACTCGTCCGTGTTCGATCTCTTTTGCTTCAATATCCGTCCGAATTGATTTTAGACACTCGTCTTTGTTCTTTCGACACTCGTCCGTGTTCGATCTCTTTTGCTTCAATATCCTTCCGTATTAATTTTAGACACTCGTCTGTGTTCTTTCGACACTCGTCCATGTCCGATCTCTTTTGCTTCAATACTCGTCCGTATTGATTTTAGAAACTCGTCTAAGTTCGTTCGACACTCGTCCATCTTCGATCTTTGTAGCTTCAATACACGTCCGTATTGATTATAGACACTCGTCTGTGTTCTTTCGACATTCGTCTGTGTTCGATCTCTTTTGCTTCTATACCCGTCTGTATTGATTTTAGACACTCGTCTGTGTTCTTTCAACACTCGTCCGTGTTCGACCTCTTTTGCTTCAATTCCCGTCCGCATTGATTTTAGACACTCGTCTGTATTCTTTTGACACTCGTCCGTGTTCGATCTCTTTTGCATCAATACTCGTCCGTATTTATTTTAGACACTCGTCTTTGTTCTTTCGACACACGTCCGTGTTCGATCTCTTTTGCTTCAATACCCGTCCGTATTGATTTTAGACACTCGTCTGTGTTCTTTCGACACTCGTCCGTGTTCGATCTCTTTTGCTTCAATATCCGTCCGAATTGATTTTAGACACTCGTCTTTGTTCTTTCGACACTCGTCCGTGTTCGATCACTTTTGCTTCAATATCCGTCCGTATTAATTTTAGACACTCGTCTGTGTTCTTTCGACACTCGTCCGTGTCCGATCTCTTTTGCTTCAATACTCGTCCGTATTGATTTTAGAAACTCGTCTAAGTTCGTTCGACACTCGTCCATCTTCGATCTTTGTAGCTTCAATACACGTCCGTATTGATTATAGACACTCGTCTGTGTTCTTTCGACATTCGTCTGTGTTCGATCTCTGCTGCTTCTATACCCGTCTGTATTGATTTTAGACACTCGTCTGTGTTCTTTCGACACTCGTCCGTGTTCGATCTCTCTTGCTTCAATACTCATCCGTATTGATTTTAGACACCCGTCTGTGTTCTTTCGACACTCGTCCGTGTTCGATCTCTTTTTCATCAATACCCATCCGTATTAATTTTAGACACTCGTCTATGTTCTTTTGACACTCGTCAGTGTTTGATCTCTTTTGCTTCAATATCCATCCGTATTGATTTTAGACACTCGTCAGTATTCTTTCGACACTCGTCGGTGTTCGATATCTTTTGCTTTAGTACTAGTCCGTATTGATTTTAGACACTCGTCTGTGTTCTTTCAACACTCGTCCGTGTTCTATCTCTTTTGCTTCAATACCTGTCCGTATTGATTTTAGACACTAGTCTGTGTTCTTTCAACACTCGACCATGTTCGATCTCTTTTGCTTCAATATCCTTCCGTATTAATTTTAGACACTCGTCTGTGTTCTTTCGACACTCATCCGTGTCCGATCTCTTTTGCTTCAATACTCGTCCGTATTGATTTTAGAAACTCGTCTAAGTTCGTTCGACACTCGTCCATCTTCGATCTTTGTAGCTTCAATACACGTCCGTATTGATTATAGACACTCGTCTGTGTTCTTTCGACATTCGTCTGTGTTCGATCTCTTTTGCTTCTATACCCGTCTGTATTGATTTTAGACACTCGTCTGTGTTCTTTCGACACTCGTCCGTGTTCGACCTCTTTTGCTTCAATTCCCGTCCGCATTGATTTTAGACACTCGTCTGTATTCTTTTGACACTCGTCCGTGTTCGATCTCTTTTGCTTCAATACTCGTCCGTATATATATTAGACACTCGTCTTTGTTCTTTCGACACACGTCCGTGTTCGATCTCTTTTGCTTCAATACCCGTCCGTATTGATTTTAGACACTCGTCTGTGTTCTTTCGACACTCGTCCGTGTTCGATCTCTTTTGCTTCAATATCCGTCCGAATTGATTTTAGACACTCGTCTTTGTTCTTTCGACACTCGTCCGTGTTCGATCTCTTTTGCTTCAATATCCGTCCGTATTAATTTTAGACACTCGTCTGTGTTCTTTCGACACTCGTCCGTGTCCGATCTCTTTTGCTTCAATACTCGTCCGTATTGATTTTAGAAACTCGTCTAAGTTCGTTCGACACTCGTCCATCTTCGATCTTTGTGGCTTCAATACACGTCCGTATTGATTATAGACACTCGTCTGTGTTCTTTCGACATTCGTCTGTGTTCGATCTCTTTTGCTTCTATACCCGTCTGTATTGATTTTAGACACTTGTCTGTGTTCTTTCGACACTCGTCCGTGTTCGATCTCTCTTGCTTCAATACTCATCCGTATTGATTTTAGACACTCGTCTGTGTTCTTTCGACACTCGTCCGTGTTCGATCTCTTTTTCATCAATACCCATCCGTATTAATTTTAGACACTCGTCTATGTTCTTTTAACACTCGTCAGTGTTTGATCTCTTTTGCTTCAATATCCATCCGTATTGATTTTAGACACTCGTCAGTATTCTTTCGACACTCGTCGGTGTTCGATATCTTTTGCTTTAATACTAGTCCGTATTGATTTTAGACACTCGTCTGTGTTCTTTCAACACTCGTCCGTGTTCTATCTCTTTTGCTTCAATACCTGTCCGTATTGATTTTAGACACTAGTCTGTGTTCTTTCAACACTCGACCATGTTCGATCTCTTTTGCTTCAATTCCCGTCCGTATTGATGTTAGACACTCGTCTGTGTTCTTTCGACACTCATCCGTGTTCGATCTCTTTTTCTTCAATACTCGTCCGTATTTATTTTAGACACTCGTCTTTGTTGTTTCGACACTCGTCCGTGTTCGATCTCTTTTACTACAATATCCGCCCGCATTGATTTTAGACACTCGTCTGTATTCTTTCGACACTCGTCCGTGTTCGATCTCTTTTGCTTCAATACCCGTCCGTATTGATTTTAGACACTCGTCTGTGTTCTTTCGACACTCGTCCGTGTCCGATCTCTTTTGCTTCAATACTCGTCCGTATTGATTTTAGAAACTCGTCTAAGTTCGTTCGACACTCGTCCATCTTCGATCTTTGTAGCTTCAATACACGTCCGTATTGATTATAGACACTCGTCTGTGTTCTTTCGACATTCGTCTGTGTTCGATCTCTGCTGCTTCTATACCCGTCTGTATTGATTTTAGACACTCGTCTGTGTTCTTTCGACACTCGTCCGTGTTCGATCTCTCTTGCTTCAATACTCATCCGTATTGATTTTAGACACCCGTCTGTGTTCTTTCGACACTCGTCCGTGTTCGATCTCTTTTTCATCAATACCCATCCGTATTAATTTTAGACACTCGTCTATGTTCTTTTGACACTCGTCAGTGTTTAATCTCTTTTGCTTCAATATCCATCCGTATTGATTTTAGACACTCGTCAGTATTCTTTCGACACTCGTCGGTGTTCGATATCTTTTGCTTTAGTACTAGTCCGTATTGATTTTAGACACTCGTCTGTGTTCTTTCAACACTCGTCCGTGTTCTATCTCTTTTGCTTCAATACCTGTCCGTATTGATTTTAGACACTAGTCTGTGTTCTTTCAACACTCGACCATGTTCGATCTCTTTTGCTTCAATATCCTTCCGTATTAATTTTAGACACTCGTCTGTGTTCTTTCGACACTCATCCGTGTCCGATCTCTTTTGCTTCAATACTCGTCCGTATTGATTTTAGAAACTCGTCTAAGTTCGTTCGACACTCGTCCATCTTCGATCTTTGTAGCTTCAATACACGTCCGTATTGATTATAGACACTCGTCTGTGTTCTTTCGACATTCGTCTGTGTTCGATCTCTTTTGCTTCTATACCCGTCTGTATTGATTTTAGACACTCGTCTGTGTTCTTTCGACACTCGTCCGTGTTCGACCTCTTTTGCTTCAATTCCCGTCCGCATTGATTTTAGACACTCGTCTGTATTCTTTTGACACTCGTCCGTGTTCGATCTCTTTTGCTTCAATACTCGTCCGTATTTATTTTAGACACTCGTCTTTGTTCTTTCGACACACGTCCGTGTTCGATCTCTTTTGCTTCAATACCCGTCCGTATTGATTTTAGACACTCGTCTGTGTTCTTTCGACACTCGTCCGTGTTCGATCTCTTTTGCTTCAATATCCGTCCGAATTGATTTTAGACACTCGTCTTTGTTCTTTCGACACTCGTCCGTGTTCGATCTCTTTTGCTTCAATATCCGTCCGTATTAATTTTAGACACTCGTCTGTGTTCTTTCGACACTCGTCCGTGTCCGATCTCTTTTGCTTCAATACTCGTCCGTATTGATTTTAGAAACTCGTCTAAGTTCGTTCGACACTCGTCCATCTTCGATCTTTGTGGCTTCAATACACGTCCGTATTGATTATAGACACTCGTCTGTGTTCTTTCGACATTCGTCTGTGTTCGATCTCTTTTGCTTCTATACCCGTCTGTATTGATTTTAGACACTTGTCTGTGTTCTTTCGACACTCGTCCGTGTTCGATCTCTCTTGCTTCAATACTCATCCGTATTGATTTTAGACACTCGTCTGTGTTCTTTCGACACTCGTCCGTGTTCGATCTCTTTTTCATCAATACCCATCCGTATTAATTTTAGACACTCGTCTATGTTCTTTTAACACTCGTCAGTGTTTGATCTCTTTTGCTTCAATATCCATCCGTATTGATTTTAGACACTCGTCAGTATTCTTTCGACACTCGTCGGTGTTCGATATCTTTTGCTTTAATACTAGTCCGTATTGATTTTAGACACTCGTCTGTGTTCTTTCAACACTCGTCCGTGTTCTATCTCTTTTGCTTCAATACCTGTCCGTATTGATTTTAGACACTAGTCTGTGTTCTTTCAACACTCGACCATGTTCGATCTCTTTTGCTTCAATTCCCGTCCGTATTGATGTTAGACACTCGTCTGTGTTCTTTCGACACTCATCCGTGTTCGATCTCTTTTTCTTCAATACTCGTCCGTATTTATTTTAGACACTCGTCTTTGTTGTTTCGACACTCGTCCGTGTTCGATCTCTTTTACTACAATATCCGTCCGCATTGATTTTAGACACTCGTCTGTATTCTTTCGACACTCGTCCGTGTTCGATCTCTTTTGCTTCAATACCCGTCCGTATTGATTTTAGACACTCGTCTGTGTTCTTTCGACACTCGTCCGTGTTCGACCTCTTTTGCTTCAATTCCCGTCCGCATTGATTTTAGACACTCGTCTGTATTCTTTTGACACTCGTCCGTGTTCGATCTCTTTTGCTTCAATCCTCGTCCGTATTTATTTTAGACACTCGTCTTTGTTCTTTTGACACACGTCCGTGTTCGATCTCTTTTGCTTCAATACCCGTCCGTATTGATTTTAGACACTCGTCTGTGTTCTTTCGACACTCGTCCGTGTTCGATCTCTTTTGCTTCAATATCCGTCCGAATTGATTTTAGACACTCGTCTTTGTTCTTTCGACACTCATTCGTGTTCGATCTCTTTTTCTTCAATACTCGTCTGTATTTATTTTAGACACTCGTCTTTGTTCTTTCGACACTCGTCCGTGTTCGATCTCTTTTGCTACAATATCCGTCCGTATTGATTTTAGACACTCGTCTGTGTTCTTTCGAAACTCGTCCGTGTTCGATCTCTTTTGCTACAATATCCGTCCGTATTGATTTTATACACTCGTCTTTGTTCTTTTGACACTCGTCTGTGTTCGATCTCTTTTGCTTCAATACCTGTCCTTATTGATTTTAGACACTCGTCTGTATTCGTTCGACACTCGTCCGTGTTCGATCTCTTTTGCTTCAATACACGTCCGTATTGATTTTAGACACTCGTCTGTGTTCTTTCGACACTCGTCCATGTTCGATCTATTTTGCTTCAATACTAGTCTGTATTAATTTTAGACACTCGTCTGTGTTCTTTCAGCACTCATCCGTGTTCGATCTCTTTTGTTTCAATTCCCATCCGTATTGATTTTAGACACTCGCCTGTGTTCTTTCGACACTCATCCGTGTTCGATCTCTTTTGCTTCAATACTCGTCCGTTTTGATTTTAGACACTCGTCTTTGTTCTTTCGACACTCGTCCGTGTTCGATCTCTTTTGCTTCAATACCCGTCCGTATTGATTTTAGACACTCGTCTGTGTTCTTTCGACACTCTTCCGTGTTCGACCTCTTTTGCTTCAATTCCCGTCCGCATTGATTTTAGACACTCGTCTGTATTCTTTTGACACTCGTCCGTGTTCGATCTCTTTTGCTTCAATACTCGTCCGTATTTATTTTAGACACTCGTCTTTGTTCTTTCGACACACGTCCGTGTTCGATCTCTTTTGCTTCAATACCCGTCCGTATTGATTTTTGACACTCGTCTGTGTGCTTTCGACACTCATCCGTGTTCGATCTCTTTTGCTTCAATATCCGTCCGAATTGATTTTAGACACTCGTCTTTGTTCTTTCGACACTCGTCCGTGTTCGATCTCTTTTGCTTCAATATCCGTCCGTATTAATTTTAGACACTCGTCTGTGTTCTTTCGACACTCGTCCGTGTCCGATCTCTTTTGCTTCAATACTCGTCCGTATTGATTTTAGAAACTCGTCTAAGTTCGTTCGACACTCGTCCATCTTCGATCTTTGTAGCTTCAATACACGTCCGTATTGATTATAGACACTCGTCTGTGTTCTTTCGACATTCGTCTGTGTTCGATCTCTTTTGCTTCTATACCCGTCTGTATTGATTTTAGACACTCGTCTGTGTTCTTTTGACACTCGTCCGTGTTCGATCTCTCTTGCTTCAATACTCATCCGTATTGATTTTAGACACTCGTCTGTGTTCTTTCGACACTCGTCCGTGTTCGATCTCTTTTTCTTCAATACCCATCCGTATTAATTTTAGACACTCGTCTATGTTCTTTTGACACTCGTCAGTGTTTGATCTCTTTTGCTTCAATATCCATCCGTATTGATTTTAGACACTCGTCTGTATTCTTTCGACACTCGTCGGTGTTCGATATCTTTTGCTTTAATACTAGTCCGTATTGAATTTAGACACTCGTCTGTGTTCTTTTAACACTCGTCCGTGTTCTATCTCTTTTGCTTCAATACCTGTCCGTATTGATTTTAGACACTAGTCTGTGTTCTTTCAACACTCGACCATGTTCGATCTCTTTTGCTTCAATTCCCATCCGTATTAATGTTAGACACTCGTCTGTGTTCTTTCGACACTCATCCGTGTTCGATCTCTTTTTCTTCGATACTCGTCCCTATTTATTTTAGACACTCGTCTTTGTTCTTTCGACACTCGTCCGTGTTCGATCTCTTTTACTACAATATCCGTCCGCATTGATTTTAGACACTCGTCTGTATTCTTTCGACACTCGTCCGTGTTCGATCTCTTTTGCTTTAATACTCATCCGTATTTATTTTAGACACTCGTCTTTGTTCTTTCGACACTCGTCCGTGTTCGATCTCTTTTGCTTCAATACCCGTCCGTATTGATTTTAGACACTCGTCTGTGTTCTTTCGACACTCGTCCGTGTTCGACCTCTTTTGCTTCAATTCCCGTCCGCATTGATTTTAGACACTCGTCTGTATTCTTTTGACACTCGTCCGTGTTCGATCTCTTTTGCTTCAATACTCGTCCGTATTTATTTTAGACACTCGTCTTTGTTCTTTCGACACACGTCCGTGTTCGATCTCTTTTGCTTCAATACCCGTCCATATTGATTTTAGACACTCGTCTGTGTTCTTTCGACACTCGTCCGTGTTCGATCTCTTTTGCTTCAATATCCGTCCGAATTGATTTTAGACACTCGTCTGTGTTCTTTCGACACTCGTCCGTGTTCGACCTCTTTTGCTTCAATTCCCGTCCGCATTGATTTTAGACACTCGTCTGTATTCTTTTGACACTCGTCCGTGTTCGATCTCTTTTGCTTCAATACTCGTCCGTATTTATTTTAGACACTCGTCTTTGTTCTTTCGACACACGTCCGTGTTCGATCTCTTTTGCTTCAATACCCGTCCGTATTGATTTTTGACACTCGTCTGTGTGCTTTCGACACTCATCCGTGTTCGATCTCTTTTGCTTCAATATCCGTCCGAATTGATTTTAGACACTCGTCTTTGTTCTTTCGACACTCGTCCGTGTTCGATCTCTTTTGCTTCAATATCCGTCCGTATTAATTTTAGACACTCGTCTGTGTTCTTTCGACACTCGTCCGTGTCCGATCTCTTTTGCTTCAATACTCGTCCGTATTGATTTTAGAAACTCGTCTAAGTTCGTTCGACACTCGTCCATCTTCGATCTTTGTAGCTTCAATACACGTCCGTATTGATTATAGACACTCGTCTGTGTTCTTTCGACATTCGTCTGTGTTCGATCTCTTTTGCTTCTATACCCGTCTGTATTGATTTTAGACACTCGTCTGTGTTCTTTTGACACTCGTCCGTGTTCGATCTCTCTTGCTTCAATACTCATCCGTATTGATTTTAGACACTCGTCTGTGTTCTTTCGACACTCGTCCGTGTTCGATCTCTTTTTCTTCAATACCCATCCGTATTAATTTTAGACACTCGTCTATGTTCTTTTGACACTCGTCAGTGTTTGATCTCTTTTGCTTCAATATCCATCCGTATTGATTTTAGACACTCGTCTGTATTCTTTCGACACTCGTCGGTGTTCGATATCTTTTGCTTTAATACTAGTCCGTATTGAATTTAGACACTCGTCTGTGTTCTTTTAACACTCGTCCGTGTTCTATCTCTTTTGCTTCAATACCTGTCCGTATTGATTTTAGACACTAGTCTGTGTTCTTTCAACACTCGACCATGTTCGATCTCTTTTGCTTCAATTCCCATCCGTATTAATGTTAGACACTCGTCTGTGTTCTTTCGACACTCATCCGTGTTCGATCTCTTTTTCTTCGATACTCGTCCCTATTTATTTTAGACACTCGTCTTTGTTCTTTCGACACTCGTCCGTGTTCGATCTCTTTTACTACAATATCCGTCCGCATTGATTTTAGACACTCGTCTGTATTCTTTCGACACTCGTCCGTGTTCGATCTCTTTTGCTTTAATACTCATCCGTATTTATTTTAGACACTCGTCTTTGTTCTTTCGACACTCGTCCGTGTTCGATCTCTTTTGCTTCAATACCCGTCCGTATTGATTTTAGACACTCGTCTGTGTTCTTTCGACACTCGTCCGTGTTCGACCTCTTTTGCTTCAATTCCCGTCCGCATTGATTTTAGACACTCGTCTGTATTCTTTTGACACTCGTCCGTGTTCGATCTCTTTTGCTTCAATACTCGTCCGTATTTATTTTAGACACTCGTCTTTGTTCTTTCGACACACGTCCGTGTTCGATCTCTTTTGCTTCAATACCCGTCCATATTGATTTTAGACACTCGTCTGTGTTCTTTCGACACTCGTCCGTGTTCGATCTCTTTTGCTTCAATATCCGTCCGAATTGATTTTAGACACTCGTCTGTGTTCTTTCGACACTCGTCCGTGTTCGACCTCTTTTGCTTCAATTCCCGTCCGCATTGATTTTAGACACTCGTCTGTATTCTTTTGACACTCGTCCGTGTTCGATCTCTTTTGCTTCAATACTCGTCCGTATTTATTTTAGACACTCGTCTTTGTTCTTTCGACACACGTCCGTGTTCGATCTCTTTTGCTTCAATACCCGTCCGTATTGATTTTTGACACTCGTCTGTGTGCTTTCGACACTCATCCGTGTTCGATCTCTTTTGCTTCAATATCCGTCCGAATTGATTTTAGACACTCGTCTTTGTTCTTTCGACACTCGTCCGTGTTCGATCTCTTTTGCTTCAATATCCGTCCGTATTAATTTTAGACACTCGTCTGTGTTCTTTCGACACTCGTCCGTGTCCGATCTCTTTTGCTTCAATACTCGTCCGTATTGATTTTAGAAACTCGTCTAAGTTCGTTCGACACTCGTCCATCTTCGATCTTTGTAGCTTCAATACACGTCCGTATTGATTATAGACACTCGTCTGTGTTCTTTCGACATTCGTCTGTGTTCGATCTCTTTTGCTTCTATACCCGTCTGTATTGATTTTAGACACTCGTCTGTGTTCTTTTGACACTCGTCCGTGTTCGATCTCTCTTGCTTCAATACTCATCCGTATTGATTTTAGACACTCGTCTGTGTTCTTTCGACACTCGTCCGTGTTCGATCTCTTTTTCTTCAATACCCATCCGTATTAATTTTAGACACTCGTCTATGTTCTTTTGACACTCGTCAGTGTTTGATCTCTTTTGCTTCAATATCCATCCGTATTGATTTTAGACACTCGTCTGTATTCTTTCGACACTCGTCGGTGTTCGATATCTTTTGCTTTAATACTAGTCCGTATTGAATTTAGACACTCGTCTGTGTTCTTTTAACACTCGTCCGTGTTCTATCTCTTTTGCTTCAATACCTGTCCGTATTGATTTTAGACACTAGTCTGTGTTCTTTCAACACTCGACCATGTTCGATCTCTTTTGCTTCAATTCCCATCCGTATTAATGTTAGACACTCGTCTGTGTTCTTTCGACACTCATCCGTGTTCGATCTCTTTTTCTTCGATACTCGTCCCTATTTATTTTAGACACTCGTCTTTGTTCTTTCGACACTCGTCCGTGTTCGATCTCTTTTACTACAATATCCGTCCGCATTGATTTTAGACACTCGTCTGTATTCTTTCGACACTCGTCCGTGTTCGATCTCTTTTGCTTTAATACTCATCCGTATTTATTTTAGACACTCGTCTTTGTTCTTTCGACACTCGTCCGTGTTCGATCTCTTTTGCTTCAATACCCGTCCGTATTGATTTTAGACACTCGTCTGTGTTCTTTCGACACTCGTCCGTGTTCGACCTCTTTTGCTTCAATTCCCGTCCGCATTGATTTTAGACACTCGTCTGTATTCTTTTGACACTCGTCCGTGTTCGATCTCTTTTGCTTCAATACTCGTCCGTATTTATTTTAGACACTCGTCTTTGTTCTTTCGACACACGTCCGTGTTCGATCTCTTTTGCTTCAATACCCGTCCATATTGATTTTAGACACTCGTCTGTGTTCTTTCGACACTCGTCCGTGTTCGATCTCTTTTGCTTCAATATCCGTCCGAATTGATTTTAGACACTCGTCTGTGTTCTTTCGACACTCGTCCGTGTTCGACCTCTTTTGCTTCAATTCCCGTCCGCATTGATTTTAGACACTCGTCTGTATTCTTTTGACACTCGTCCGTGTTCGATCTCTTTTGCTTCAATACTCGTCCGTATTTATTTTAGACACTCGTCTTTGTTCTTTCGACACACGTCCGTGTTCGATCTCTTTTGCTTCAATACCCGTCCGTATTGATTTTTGACACTCGTCTGTGTGCTTTCGACACTCATCCGTGTTCGATCTCTTTTGCTTCAATATCCGTCCGAATTGATTTTAGACACTCGTCTTTGTTCTTTCGACACTCGTCCGTGTTCGATCTCTTTTGCTTCAATATCCGTCCGTATTAATTTTAGACACTCGTCTGTGTTCTTTCGACACTCGTCCGTGTCCGATCTCTTTTGCTTCAATACTCGTCCGTATTGATTTTAGAAACTCGTCTAAGTTCGTTCGACACTCGTCCATCTTCGATCTTTGTAGCTTCAATACACGTCCGTATTGATTATAGACACTCGTCTGTGTTCTTTCGACATTCGTCTGTGTTCGATCTCTTTTGCTTCTATACCCGTCTGTATTGATTTTAGACACTCGTCTGTGTTCTTTTGACACTCGTCCGTGTTCGATCTCTCTTGCTTCAATACTCATCCGTATTGATTTTAGACACTCGTCTGTGTTCTTTCGACACTCGTCCGTGTTCGATCTCTTTTTCTTCAATACCCATCCGTATTAATTTTAGACACTCGTCTATGTTCTTTTGACACTCGTCAGTGTTTGATCTCTTTTGCTTCAATATCCATCTGTATTGATTTTAGACACTCGTCTGTATTCTTTCGACACTCGTCGGTGTTCGATATCTTTTGCTTTAATACTAGTCCGTATTGAATTTAGACACTCGTCTGTGTTCTTTTAACACTCGTCCGTGTTCTATCTCTTTTGTTTCAATACCTGTCCGTATTGATTTTAGACACTAGTCTGTGTTCTTTCAACACTCGACCATGTTCGATCTCTTTTGCTTCAATTCCCATCCGTATTAATGTTAGACACTCGTCTGTGTTCTTTCGACACTCATCCGTGTTCGATCTCTTTTTCTTCGATACTCGTCCCTATTTATTTTAGACACTCGTCTTTGTTCTTTCGACACTCGTCCGTGTTCGATCTCTTTTACTACAATATCCGTCCGCATTGATTTTAGACACTCGTCTGTATTCTTTCGACACTCGTCCGTGTTCGATCTCTTTTGCTTTAATACTCATCCGTATTTATTTTAGACACTCGTCTTTGTTCTTTCGACACTCGTCCGTGTTCGATCTCTTTTGCTTCAATACCCGTCCGTATTGATTTTAGACACTCGTCTGTGTTCTTTCGACACTCGTCCGTGTTCGACCTCTTTTGCTTCAATTCCCGTCCGCATTGATTTTAGACACTCGTCTGTATTCTTTTGACACTCGTCCGTGTTCGATCTCTTTTGCTTCAATACTCGTCCGTATTTATTTTAGACACTCGTCTTTGTTCTTTCGACACACGTCCGTGTTCGATCTCTTTTGCTTCAATACCCGTCCATATTGATTTTAGACACTCGTCTGTGTTCTTTCGACACTCGTCCGTGTTCGATCTCTTTTGCTTCAATATCCGTCCGAATTGATTTTAGACACTCGTCTTTGTTCTTTCGACACTCGTCCGTGTTCGATCTCTTTTGCTACAATATCCGTCCGTATTGATTTTAGACACTCGTCTGTGTTCTTTCGAAACTCGTCCGTGTTCGATCTCTTTTGCTACAATATCCGTCCGTATTGATTTTATACACTCGTCTTTGTTTTTTTGACACTCGTCTGTGTTCGATCTCTTTTGCTTCAATACCTGTCCTTATTGATTTTAGACACTCGTCTGTATTCGTTCGACACTCGTCCGTGTTCGATCTCTTTTGCTTCAATACACGTCCGTATTGATTTTAGACACTCGTCTGTGTTCTTTCGACACTCGTCCGTGTTCGATCTATTTTGCTTCAATACTAGTCTGTATTAATTTTAGACACTCGTCTGTGTTCTTTCAGCACTCATCCGTGTTCGATCTCTTTTGCTTCAATTCCCATCCGTATTGATTTTAGACACTCGCCTGTGTTCTTTCGACACTCATCCGTGTTCGATCTCTTTTGCTTCAATACTCGTCCGTTTTGATTTTAGACACTCGTCTTTGTTCTTTCGACACTCGTCCGTGTTCGATCTCTTTTGCTTCAATACCCGTCCGTATTGATTTTAGACACTCGTCTGTGTTCTTTCGACACTCGTCCGTGTTCGACCTCTTTTGCTTCAATTCCCGTCCGCATTGATTTTAGACACTCGTCTGTATTCTTTTGACACTCGTCCGTGTTCGATCTCTTTTGCTTCAATACTCGTCCGTATTTATTTTAGACACTCGTCTTTGTTCTTTCGACACACGTCCGTGTTCGATCTCTTTTGCTTCAATACCCGTCCGTATTGATTTTAGACACTCGTCTGTGTGCTTTCGACACTCATCCGTGTTCGATCTCTTTTGCTTCAATATCCGTCCGAATTGATTTTAGACACTCGTCTTTGTTCTTTCGACACTCGTCCGTGTTCGATCTCTTTTGCTTCAATATCCGTCCGTATTAATTTTAGACACTCGTCTGTGTTCTTTCGACACTCGTCCGTGTCCGATCTCTTTTGCTTCAATACTCGTCCGTATTGATTTTAGAAACTCGTCTAAGTTCGTTCGACACTCGTCCATCTTCGATCTTTGTAGCTTCAATACACGTCCGTATTGATTATAGACACTCGTCTGTGTTCTTTCGACATTCGTCTGTGTTCGATCTCTTTTGCTTCTATACCCGTCTGTATTGATTTTAGACACTCGTCTGTGTTCTTTTGACACTCGTCCGTGTTCGATCTCTCTTGCTTCAATACTCATCCGTATTGATTTTAGACACTCGTCTGTGTTCTTTCGACACTCGTCCGTGTTCGATCTCTTTTTCTTCAATACCCATCCGTATTAATTTTAGACACTCGTCTATGTTCTTTTGACACTCGTCAGTGTTTGATCTCTTTTGCTTCAATATCTATCCGTATTGATTTTAGACACTCGTCTGTATTCTTTCGACACTCGTCGGTGTTCGATATCTTTCGCTTTAATACTAGTCCGTATTGATTTTAGACACTCGTCTGTGTTCTTTCAACACTCGTCCGTGTTCTATCTCTTTTGCTTCAATACTTGTCCGTATTGATTTTAGACACTAGTCTGTGTTCTTTCAACACTCGACCATGTTCGATCTCTTTTGCTTCAATTCCCGTCCATATTGATGTTAGACACTCGTCTGTGTTCTTTCGACACTCATCCGTGTTCGATCTCTTTTTCTTCAATACTCGTCCGTATTTATTTTAGACACTCGTCTTTGTTCTTTCGACACTCGTCCGTGTTCGATCTCTTTTACTACAATATCCGTCCGCATTGATTTTAGACACTCGTCTGTATTCTTTCGACACTCGTCCGTGTTCGATCTCTTTTGCTTCAATACCCGTCCGTATTGATTTTAGACACTCGTCTGTGTTCTTTCGACACTCGTCCGTGTTCGACCTCTTTTGCTTCAATTCCCGTCCGCATTGATTTTAGACACTCGTCTGTATTCTTTTGACACTCGTCCGTGTTCGATCTCTTTTGCTTCAATCCTCGTCCGTATTTATTTTAGACACTCGTCTTTGTTCTTTTGACACACGTCCGTGTTCGATCTCTTTTGCTTCAATACCCGTCCGTATTGATTTTAGACACTCGTCTGTGTTCTTTCGACACTCGTCCGTGTTCGATCTCTTTTGCTTCAATATCCGTCCGAATTGATTTTAGACACTCGTCTTTGTTCTTTCGACACTCATTCGTGTTCGATCTCTTTTTCTTCAATACTCGTCTGTATTTATTTTAGACACTCGTCTTTGTTCTTTCGACACTCGTCCGTGTTCGATCTCTTTTGCTACAATATCCGTCCGTATTGATTTTAGACACTCGTCTGTGTTCTTTCGAAACTCGTCCGTGTTCGATCTCTTTTGCTACAATATCCGTCCGTATTGATTTTATACACTCGTCTTTGTTTTTTTGACACTCGTCTGTGTTCGATCTCTTTTGCTTCAATACCTGTCCTTATTGATTTTAGACACTCGTCTGTATTCGTTCGACACTCGTCCGTGTTCGATCTCTTTTGCTTCAATACACGTCCGTATTGATTTTAGACACTCGTCTGTGTTCTTTCGACACTCGTCCGTGTTCGATCTATTTTGCTTCAATACTAGTCTGTATTAATTTTAGACACTCGTCTGTGTTCTTTCAGCACTCATCCGTGTTCGATCTCTTTTGCTTCAATTCCCATCCGTATTGATTTTAGACACTCGCCTGTGTTCTTTCGACACTCATCCGTGTTCGATCTCTTTTGCTTCAATACTCGTCCGTTTTGATTTTAGACACTCGTCTTTGTTCTTTCGACACTCGTCCGTGTTCGATCTCTTTTGCTTCAATACCCGTCCGTATTGATTTTAGACACTCGTCTGTGTTCTTTCGACACTCGTCCGTGTTCGACCTCTTTTGCTTCAATTCCCGTCCGCATTGATTTTAGACACTCGTCTGTATTCTTTTGACACTCGTCCGTGTTCGATCTCTTTTGCTTCAATACTCGTCCGTATTTATTTTAGACACTCGTCTTTGTTCTTTCGACACACGTCCGTGTTCGATCTCTTTTGCTTCAATACCCGTCCGTATTGATTTTAGACACTCGTCTGTGTGCTTTCGACACTCATCCGTGTTCGATCTCTTTTGCTTCAATATCCGTCCGAATTGATTTTAGACACTCGTCTTTGTTCTTTCGACACTCGTCCGTGTTCGATCTCTTTTGCTTCAATATCCGTCCGTATTAATTTTAGACACTCGTCTGTGTTCTTTCGACACTCGTCCGTGTCCGATCTCTTTTGCTTCAATACTCGTCCGTATTGATTTTAGAAACTCGTCTAAGTTCGTTCGACACTCGTCCATCTTCGATCTTTGTAGCTTCAATACACGTCCGTATTGATTATAGACACTCGTCTGTGTTCTTTCGACATTCGTCTGTGTTCGATCTCTTTTGCTTCTATACCCGTCTGTATTGATTTTAGACACTCGTCTGTGTTCTTTTGACACTCGTCCGTGTTCGATCTCTCTTGCTTCAATACTCATCCGTATTGATTTTAGACACTCGTCTGTGTTCTTTCGACACTCGTCCGTGTTCGATCTCTTTTTCTTCAATACCCATCCGTATTAATTTTAGACACTCGTCTATGTTCTTTTGACACTCGTCAGTGTTTGATCTCTTTTGCTTCAATATCCATCTGTATTGATTTTAGACACTCGTCTGTATTCTTTCGACACTCGTCGGTGTTCGATATCTTTTGCTTTAATACTAGTCCGTATTGAATTTAGACACTCGTCTGTGTTCTTTTAACACTCGTCCGTGTTCTATCTCTTTTGCTTCAATACCTGTCCGTATTGATTTTAGACACTAGTCTGTGTTCTTTCAACACTCGACCATGTTCGATCTCTTTTGCTTCAATTCCCATCCGTATTAATGTTAGACACTCGTCTGTGTTCTTTCGACACTCATCCGTGTTCGATCTCTTTTTCTTCGATACTCGTCCCTATTTATTTTAGACACTCGTCTTTGTTCTTTCGACACTCGTCCGTGTTCGATCTCTTTTACTACAATATCCGTCCGCATTGATTTTAGACACTCGTCTGTATTCTTTCGACACTCGTCCGTGTTCGATCTCTTTTGCTTCAATACCCGTCCGTATTTATTTTAGACACTCGTCTTTGTTCTTTCGACACTCGTCCGTGTTCGATCTCTTTTGCTTCAATACCCGTCCGTATTGATTTTAGACACTCGTCTGTGTTCTTTCGACACTCGTCCGTGTTCGACCTCTTTTGCTTCAATTCCCGTCCGCATTGATTTTAGACACTCGTCTGTATTCTTTTGACACTCGTCCGTGTTCGATCTCTTTTGCTTCAATACTCGTCCGTATTTATTTTAGACACTCGTCTTTGTTCTTTCGACACACGTCCGTGTTCGATCTCTTTTGCTTCAATACCCGTCCATATTGATTTTAGACACTCGTCTGTGTTCTTTCGACACTCGTCCGTGTTCGATCTCTTTTGCTTCAATATCCGTCCGAATTGATTTTAGACACTCGTCTTTGTTCTTTCGACACTCGTCCGTGTTCGATCTCTTTTGCTTCAATATCCTTCCGTATTAATTTTAGACACTCGTCTGTGTTCTTTCGACACTCGTCCGTGTCCGATCTCTTTTGCTTCAATACTCGTCCGTATTGATTTTAGAAACTCGTCTAAGTTCGTTCGACACTCGTCCATCTTCGATCTTTGTAGCTTCAATACACGTCCGTATTGATTATAGACACTCGTCTGTGTTCTTTCGACATTCGTCTGTGTTCGATCTCTTTTGCTTCTATACCCGTCTGTATTGATTTTAGACACTCGTCTGTGTTCTTTTGACACTCGTCCGTGTTCGATCTCTCTTGCTTCAATACTCATCCGTATTGATTTTAGACACTCGTCTGTGTTCTTTCGACACTCGTCCGTGTTCGATCTCTTTTTCTTCAATACCCATCCGTATTAATTTTAGACACTCGTTTATGTTCTTTTGACACTCGTCAGTGTTTGATCTCTTTTGCTTCAATATCTATCCGTATTGATTTTAGACACTCGTCTGTATTCTTTCGACACTCGTCGGTGTTCGATATCTTTCGCTTTAATACTAGTCCG
This sequence comes from Lathyrus tuberosus, assembly GCA_022829125.1. NCBI lineage: Eukaryota > Viridiplantae > Streptophyta > Magnoliopsida > Fabales > Fabaceae > Lathyrus > Lathyrus tuberosus. Next base: position 14,981,236 of record JALAZF010000038.1, read on the forward strand.
TATTGATTTTAGACACTCGTCTGTGTTCTTTCAACACTCGTCCGTGTTCTATCTCTTTTGCTTCAATACTTGTCCGTATTGATTTTAGACACTAGTCTGTGTTCTTTCAACACTCGACCATGTTCGATCTCTTTTGCTTCAATTCCCGTCCATATTGATGTTAGACACTCGTCTGTGTTCTTTCGACACTCATCCGTGTTCGATCTCTTTTTCTTCAATACTCGTCCGTATTTATTTTAGACACTCGTCTTTGTTCTTTCGACACTCGTCCGTGTTCGATCTCTTTTACTACAATATCCGTCCGCATTGATTTTAGACACTCGTCTGTATTCTTTCGACACTCGTCCGTGTTCGATCTCTTTTGCTTCAATACTCATCCGTATTTATTTTAGACACTCGTCTTTGTTCTTTCGACACTCGTCCGTGTTCGATCTCTTTTGCTTCAATACCCGTCCGTATTGATTTTAGACACTCGTCTGTGTTCTTTCGACACTCGTCCGTGTTCGATCTCTTTTGGTTCAATATCCGTCCGAATTGATTTTAGACACTCGTCTTTGTTCTTTCGACACTCGTCCGTGTTCGATCTCTTTTGCTTCAATATCCGTCCGTATTAATTTTAGACACTCGTCTGTGTTCTTTCGACACTCGTCCGTGTCCGATCTCTTTTGCTTCAATAATCGTCCGTATTGATTTTAGAAACTCGTCTAAGTTCGTTCGACACTCGTCCATCTTCGATCTTTGTAGCTTCAATACACGTCCGTATTGATTATAGACACTCGTCTGTGTTCTTTCGACATTCGTCTGTGTTCGATCTCTTTTGCTTCTATACCCGTCTGTATTGATTTTAGACACTCGTCTGTGTTCTTTCGACACTCGTCCGTGTTCGATCTCTCTTGCTTCAATACCCGTCCGTATTGATTTTAGACACTCGTCTGTGTTCTTTCGACACTCGTCCGTGTTCGATCTCTTTTTCTTCAATACCCATCCGTATTAATTTTTGACACTCGTCTATGTTCTTTTGACACTCGTCAGTGTTTGATCTCTTTTGCTTCAATATCCATCCGTATTGATTTTAGACACTCGTCTGTTTTCTTTCGACACTCGTCGGTGTTCGATATCTTTTGCTTTAATACTAGTCCGTATTGATTTTAGACACTCGTCTGTGTTCTTTCAACACTCGTCCGTGTTCTATCTCTTTTGCTTCAATACCTGTCCGTATTGATTTTAGACACTAGTCTGTGTTCTTTCAACACTCGACCATGTTCGATCTCTTTTGCTTCAATTCCCGTCCGTATTGATGTTAGACACTCGTCTGTGTTCTTTCGACACTCATCCGTGTTCGATCTCTTTTTCTTCAATACTCGTCCGTATTTATTTTAGACACTCGTCTTTGTTCTTTCGACACTCGTCCGTGTTCGATCTCTTTTACTACAATATCCGTCCGCATTGATTTTAGACACTCGTCTGTATTCTTTCGACACTCGTCCGTGTTCGATCTCTTTTGCTTCAATACTCATCCGTATTTATTTTAGACACTCGTCTTTGTTCTTTCGACACTCGTCCGTGTTCGATCTCTTTTGCTTCAATACCCGTCCGTATTGATTTTAGACACTCGTCTGTGTTCTTTCGACACTCGTCCGTGTTCGATCTCTTTTGCTTCAATATCCGTCCGAATTGATTTTAGACACTCGTCTTTGTTCTTTCGACACTCGTCCGTTTTCGATCTCTTTTCCTTCAATATCCGTCTGTATTAATTTTAGACACTCGTATGTGTTCTTTCGACACTCGTCCGTGTCCGATCTCTTTTGCTTCAATACTCGTCCGTATTGATTTTAGAAACTCGTCTAAGTTCGTTCGACACTCTACCATCTTCGATCTTTGTAGCTTCAATACACGTCCGTATTGATTATAGACACTCGTCTGTGTTCTTTCGACATTCCTCTGTGTTCGATCTCTTTTGCTTCTATACCCGTTTGTATTGATTTTAGACACTCGTCTGTGTTCTTTCGACACTCGTCCGTGTTCGATCTCTCTTGCTTCAATACTCATCCGTATTGATTTTAGACACTCGTCTGTGTTCTTTCGACACTCGTCCGTGTTCGATCTCTTTTTCTTCAATACCCATCCGTATTAATTTTAGACACTCGTCTATGTTCTATTGACACTCGTCCGTGTTTGATCTCTTTTGCTTCAATACTCGTCCGTTTTGATTTTAGACACTCGTCTGTATTCTTTCGACACTCGTCGGTGTTCGATCTCTTTTGCTTCAATACCCGTCCGTATTGATTTTTGACACTCGTCTGTGTTCTTTCGAAACTCGTCCGTGTTCGATCTTTTTTGCTACAATATCCGTCCGTATTGATTTTATACACTCGTCTTTGTTCTTTTGACACTCGTCTGTGTTTGATCTCTTTTGCTTCAATACCTGTCCTTATTGATTTTAGACACTCGTCTGTATTCTTTCGACACTCGTCCGTGTTCGATCTCTTTTGCTTCAATACACGTCCGTATTGATTTTAGACACTCGTCTGTGTTCTTTCGACACTCGTCCGTGTTCGATCTATTTTGCTTCAATACTAGTCTGTATTAATTTTAGACACTCGTCTGTGTTCTTTCAGCACTCATCCGTGTTCGATCTCTTTTGCTTCAATTCCCATCCGTATTGATTTTAGACACTCGCCTGTGTTCTTTCGACACTCATCCGTGTTCGATCTCTTTTGCTTCAATACTCGTCCGTTTTGATTTTAGACACTCGTCTTTGTTCTTTCGACACTCGTCCGTGTTCGATCTCTTTTGCTTCAATACCCGTCCATATTGATTTTAGACACTCGTCTGTGTTCTTTCGACACTCGTCCGTGTTCGACCTCTTTTGCTTCAATTCCCGTCCGCATTGATTTTAGATACTCGTCTGTATTCTTTTGACACTCGTCCGTGTTCGATCTATTTTGCTTCAATACTAGTCTGTATTAATTTTAGACACTCGTCTGTGTTCTTTCAGCACTCATCCTTGTTCGATCTCTTTTGCTTCAATTCCCATCCGTATTGATTTTAGACACTCGCCTGTGTTCTTTCGACACTCATCCGTGTTCGATCTCTTTTGCTTCAATACTCGTCCATTTTGATTTTAGACACTCGTCTTTGTTCTTTCGACACTCGTCCGTGTTCGATCTCTTTTGCTTCAATACCCGTCCGTATTGATTTTAGACACTCGTCTGTGTTCTTTCGACACTCGTCCGTGTTCGACCTCTTTTGCTTCAATTCCCGTCCGCATTGATTTTAGACACTCGTCTGTATTCTTTTGACACTCGTCCGTGTTCGATCTCTTTTGCTTCAATACTCGTCCGTATTTATTTTAGACACTCGTCTTTGTTCTTTCGACACACGTCCGTGTTCGATCTCTTTTGCTTCAATACCCGTCCGTATTGATTTTAGACACTCGTCTGTGTTCTTTCGACACTCGTCCGTGTTCGATCTCTTTTGCTTCAATATCCGTCCGAATTGATTTTAGACACTCGTCTTTGTTCTTTCGACACACGTCCGTGTTCGATCTCTTTTGCTTCAATATCCATCCGTATTAATTTTAGACACTCGTCTGTGTTCTTTCGACACTCGTCCGTGTCCGATCTATTTTGCTTCAATACTCGTCCGTATTGATTTTAGAAACTCGTCTAAGTTCGTTCGACACTCGTCCATCTTCGATCTTTGTAGCTTCAATACATGTCCGTATTGATTATAGACACTCGTCTGTGTTCTTTCGACATTCGTCTGTGTTCGATCTCTTTTGCTTCAATTCCCGTCCGTATTGATGTTAGACACTCATCTGTGTTCTTTCGACACTCATCCGTGTTCGATCTCTTTTTCTTCAATACTCGTCCGTATTGATTTTTGACACTCGTCTGTGTTCTTTCGAAACTCGTCCGTGTTCGATCTTTTTTGCTACAATATCCGTCCGTATTGATTTTATACACTCGTCTTTGTTCTTTTGACACTCGTCTGTGTTCGATCTCTTTTGCTTCAATACCTGTCCTTATTGATTTTAGACACTCGTCTGTATTCTTTCGACACTCGTCCGTGTTCGATCTCTTTTGCTTCAATACACGTCCGTATTGATTTTAGACACTCGTCTGTGTTCTTTCGACACTCGTCCGTGTTCGACCTCTTTTGCTTCAATTCCCGTCCGCATTGATTTTAGACACTCGTCTGTATTCTTTTGACACTCGTCCGTGTTCGATCTCTTTTGCTTCAATACTCATCCGTATTTATTTTAGACACTCGTCTTTGTTCTTTCGACACTCGTCCGTGTTCGATCTCTTTTGCTTCAATACCCGTCCGTATTGATTTTAGACACTCGTCTGTGTTCTTTCGACACTCGTCCGTGTTCGATCTATTTTGCTTCAATACTAGTCTGTATTAATTTTAGACACTCGTCTGTGTTCTTTCAGCACTCATCCGTGTTCGATCTCTTTTGCTTCAATTCCCATCCGTATTGATTTTAGACACTCGCCTGTGTTCTTTCGACACTCATCCGTGTTCGATCTCTTTTGCTTCAATACTCGTCCGTTTTGATTTTAGACACTCGTCTTTGTTCTTTCGACACTCGTCCGTGTTCGATCTCTTTTGCTTCAATACCCGTCCATATTGATTTTAGACACTCGTCTGTGTTCTTTCGACACTCGTCCGTGTTCGACCTCTTTTGCTTCAATTCCCGTCCGCATTGATTTTAGATACTCGTCTGTATTCTTTTGACACTCGTCCGTGTTCGATCTATTTTGCTTCAATACTAGTCTGTATTAATTTTAGACACTCGTCTGTGTTCTTTCAGCACTCATCCTTGTTCGATCTCTTTTGCTTCAATTCCCATCCGTATTGATTTTAGACACTCGCCTGTGTTCTTTCGACACTCATCCGTGTTCGATCTCTTTTGCTTCAATACTCGTCCATTTTGATTTTAGACACTCGTCTTTGTTCTTTCGACACTCGTCCGTGTTCGATCTCTTTTGCTTCAATACCCGTCCGTATTGATTTTAGACACTCGTCTGTGTTCTTTCGACACTCGTCCGTGTTCGACCTCTTTTGCTTCAATTCCCGTCCGCATTGATTTTAGACACTCGTCTGTATTCTTTTGACACTCGTCCGTGTTCGATCTCTTTTGCTTCAATACTCGTCCGTATTTATTTTAGACACTCGTCTTTGTTCTTTCGACACACGTCCGTGTTCGATCTCTTTTGCTTCAATACCCGTCCGTATTGATTTTAGACACTCGTCTGTGTTCTTTCGACACTCGTCCGTGTTCGATCTCTTTTGCTTCAATATCCGTCCGAATTGATTTTAGACACTCGTCTTTGTTCTTTCGACACACGTCCGTGTTCGATCTCTTTTGCTTCAATATCCATCCGTATTAATTTTAGACACTCGTCTGTGTTCTTTCGACACTCGTCCGTGTCCGATCTATTTTGCTTCAATACTCGTCCGTATTGATTTTAGAAACTCGTCTAAGTTCGTTCGACACTCGTCCATCTTCGATCTTTGTAGCTTCAATACATGTCCGTATTGATTATAGACACTCGTCTGTGTTCTTTCGACATTCGTCTGTGTTCGATCTCTTTTGCTTCAATTCCCGTCCGTATTGATGTTAGACACTCATCTGTGTTCTTTCGACACTCATCCGTGTTCGATCTCTTTTTCTTCAATACTCGTCCGTATTGATTTTTGACACTCGTCTGTGTTCTTTCGAAACTCGTCCGTGTTCGATCTTTTTTGCTACAATATCCGTCCGTATTGATTTTATACACTCGTCTTTGTTCTTTTGACACTCGTCTGTGTTCGATCTCTTTTGCTTCAATACCTGTCCTTATTGATTTTAGACACTCGTCTGTATTCTTTCGACACTCGTCCGTGTTCGATCTCTTTTGCTTCAATACACGTCCGTATTGATTTTAGACACTCGTCTGTGTTCTTTCGACACTCGTCCGTGTTCGACCTCTTTTGCTTCAATTCCCGTCCGCATTGATTTTAGACACTCGTCTGTATTCTTTTGACACTCGTCCGTGTTCGATCTCTTTTGCTTCAATACTCATCCGTATTTATTTTAGACACTCGTCTTTGTTCTTTCGACACTCGTCCGTGTTCGATCTCTTTTGCTTCAATACCCGTCCGTATTGATTTTAGACACTCGTCTGTGTTCTTTCGACACTCGTCCGTGTTCGATCTCTTTTGGTTCAATATCCGTCCGAATTGATTTTAGACACTCGTCTTTGTTCTTTCGACACTCGTCCGTGTTCGATCTCTTTTGCTTCAATATCCGTCCGTATTAATTTTAGACACTCGTCTGTGTTCTTTCGACACTCGTCCGTGTCCGATCTCTTTTGCTTCAATAATCGTCCGTATTGATTTTAGAAACTCGTCTAAGTTCGTTCGACACTCGTCCATCTTCGATCTTTGTAGCTTCAATACACGTCCGTATTGATTATAGACACTCGTCTGTGTTCTTTCGACATTCGTCTGTGTTCGATCTCTTTTGCTTCTATACCCGTCTGTATTGATTTTAGACACTCGTCTGTGTTCTTTCGACACTCGTCCGTGTTCGATCTCTCTTGCTTCAATACCCGTCCGTATTGATTTTAGACACTCGTCTGTGTTCTTTCGACACTCGTCCGTGTTCGATCTCTTTTTCTTCAATACCCATCCGTATTAATTTTTGACACTCGTCTATGTTCTTTTGACACTCGTCAGTGTTTGATCTCTTTTGCTTCAATATCCATCCGTATTGATTTTAGACACTCGTCTGTTTTCTTTCGACACTCGTCGGTGTTCGATATCTTTTGCTTTAATACTAGTCCGTATTGATTTTAGACACTCGTCTGTGTTCTTTCAACACTCGTCCGTGTTCTATCTCTTTTGCTTCAATACCTGTCCGTATTGATTTTAGACACTAGTCTGTGTTCTTTCAACACTCGACCATGTTCGATCTCTTTTGCTTCAATTCCCGTCCGTATTGATGTTAGACACTCGTCTGTGTTCTTTCGACACTCATCCGTGTTCGATCTCTTTTTCTTCAATACTCGTCCGTATTTATTTTAGACACTCGTCTTTGTTCTTTCGACACTCGTCCGTGTTCGATCTCTTTTACTACAATATCCGTCCGCATTGATTTTAGACACTCGTCTGTATTCTTTCGACACTCGTCCGTGTTCGATCTCTTTTGCTTCAATACTCATCCGTATTTATTTTAGACACTCGTCTTTGTTCTTTCGACACTCGTCCGTGTTCGATCTCTTTTGCTTCAATACCCGTCCGTATTGATTTTAGACACTCGTCTGTGTTCTTTCGACACTCGTCCGTGTTCGATCTCTTTTGCTTCAATATCCGTCCGAATTGATTTTAGACACTCGTCTTTGTTCTTTCGACACTCGTCCGTTTTCGATCTCTTTTCCTTCAATATCCGTCTGTATTAATTTTAGACACTCGTATGTGTTCTTTCGACACTCGTCCGTGTCCGATCTCTTTTGCTTCAATACTCGTCCGTATTGATTTTAGAAACTCGTCTAAGTTCGTTCGACACTCTACCATCTTCGATCTTTGTAGCTTCAATACACGTCCGTATTGATTATAGACACTCGTCTGTGTTCTTTCGACATTCCTCTGTGTTCGATCTCTTTTGCTTCTATACCCGTTTGTATTGATTTTAGACACTCGTCTGTGTTCTTTCGACACTCGTCCGTGTTCGATCTCTCTTGCTTCAATACTCATCCGTATTGATTTTAGACACTCGTCTGTGTTCTTTCGACACTCGTCCGTGTTCGATCTCTTTTTCTTCAATACCCATCCGTATTAATTTTAGACACTCGTCTATGTTCTATTGACACTCGTCCGTGTTTGATCTCTTTTGCTTCAATACTCGTCCGTTTTGATTTTAGACACTCGTCTGTATTCTTTCGACACTCGTCGGTGTTCGATCTCTTTTGCTTCAATACCCGTCCGTATTGATTTTTGACACTCGTCTGTGTTCTTTCGAAACTCGTCCGTGTTCGATCTTTTTTGCTACAATATCCGTCCGTATTGATTTTATACACTCGTCTTTGTTCTTTTGACACTCGTCTGTGTTTGATCTCTTTTGCTTCAATACCTGTCCTTATTGATTTTAGACACTCGTCTGTATTCTTTCGACACTCGTCCGTGTTCGATCTCTTTTGCTTCAATACACGTCCGTATTGATTTTAGACACTCGTCTGTGTTCTTTCGACACTCGTCCGTGTTCGATCTATTTTGCTTCAATACTAGTCTGTATTAATTTTAGACACTCGTCTGTGTTCTTTCAGCACTCATCCGTGTTCGATCTCTTTTGCTTCAATTCCCATCCGTATTGATTTTAGACACTCGCCTGTGTTCTTTCGACACTCATCCGTGTTCGATCTCTTTTGCTTCAATACTCGTCCGTTTTGATTTTAGACACTCGTCTTTGTTCTTTCGACACTCGTCCGTGTTCGATCTCTTTTGCTTCAATACCCGTCCATATTGATTTTAGACACTCGTCTGTGTTCTTTCGACACTCGTCCGTGTTCGACCTCTTTTGCTTCAATTCCCGTCCGCATTGATTTTAGATACTCGTCTGTATTCTTTTGACACTCGTCCGTGTTCGATCTATTTTGCTTCAATACTAGTCTGTATTAATTTTAGACACTCGTCTGTGTTCTTTCAGCACTCATCCTTGTTCGATCTCTTTTGCTTCAATTCCCATCCGTATTGATTTTAGACACTCGCCTGTGTTCTTTCGACACTCATCCGTGTTCGATCTCTTTTGCTTCAATACTCGTCCATTTTGATTTTAGACACTCGTCTTTGTTCTTTCGACACTCGTCCGTGTTCGATCTCTTTTGCTTCAATACCCGTCCGTATTGATTTTAGACACTCGTCTGTGTTCTTTCGACACTCGTCCGTGTTCGACCTCTTTTGCTTCAATTCCCGTCCGCATTGATTTTAGACACTCGTCTGTATTCTTTTGACACTCGTCCGTGTTCGATCTCTTTTGCTTCAATACTCGTCCGTATTTATTTTAGACACTCGTCTTTGTTCTTTCGACACACGTCCGTGTTCGATCTCTTTTGCTTCAATACCCGTCCGTATTGATTTTAGACACTCGTCTGTGTTCTTTCGACACTCGTCCGTGTTCGATCTCTTTTGCTTCAATATCCGTCCGAATTGATTTTAGACACTCGTCTTTGTTCTTTCGACACACGTCCGTGTTCGATCTCTTTTGCTTCAATATCCATCCGTATTAATTTTAGACACTCGTCTGTGTTCTTTCGACACTCGTCCGTGTCCGATCTATTTTGCTTCAATACTCGTCCGTATTGATTTTAGAAACTCGTCTAAGTTCGTTCGACACTCGTCCATCTTCGATCTTTGTAGCTTCAATACATGTCCGTATTGATTATAGACACTCGTCTGTGTTCTTTCGACATTCGTCTGTGTTCGATCTCTTTTGCTTCAATTCCCGTCCGTATTGATGTTAGACACTCATCTGTGTTCTTTCGACACTCATCCGTGTTCGATCTCTTTTTCTTCAATACTCGTCCGTATTGATTTTTGACACTCGTCTGTGTTCTTTCGAAACTCGTCCGTGTTCGATCTTTTTTGCTACAATATCCGTCCGTATTGATTTTATACACTCGTCTTTGTTCTTTTGACACTCGTCTGTGTTCGATCTCTTTTGCTTCAATACCTGTCCTTATTGATTTTAGACACTCGTCTGTATTCTTTCGACACTCGTCCGTGTTCGATCTCTTTTGCTTCAATACACGTCCGTATTGATTTTAGACACTCGTCTGTGTTCTTTCGACACTCGTCCGTGTTCGATCTATTTTGCTTCAATACTAGTCTGTATTAATTTTAGACACTCGTCTTTGTTCTTTCAGCACTCATCCGTGTTCGATCTCTTTTGCTTCAATTCCCATCCGTATTGATTTTAGACACTCGCCTGTGTTCTTTCGACACTCATCCGTGTTCGATCTCTTTTGCTTCAATACTCGTCCGTTTTGATTTTAGACACTCGTCTTTGTTCTTTCGACACTCGTCCGTGTTCGATCTCTTTTGCTTCAATACCCGTCCATATTGATTTTAGACACTCGTCTGTGTTCTTTCGACACTCGTCCGTGTTCGACCTCTTTTGCTTCAATTCCCGTCCGCATTGATTTTAGACACTCGTCTGTATTCTTTTGACACTCGTCCGTGTTCGATCTATTTTGCTTCAATACTAGTCTATATTAATTTTAGACACTCGTCTGTGTTCTTTCAGCACTCATCCTTGTTCGATCTCTTTTGCTTCAATTCCCATCCGTATTGATTTTAGACACTCGCCTGTGTTCTTTCGACACTCATCCGTGTTCGATCTCTTTTGCTTCAATACTCGTCCGTTTTGATTTTAGACACTCGTCTTTGTTCTTTCGACACTCGTCCGTGTTCGATCTCTTTTGCTTCAATACCCGTCCGTATTGATTTTAGACACTCGTCTGTGTTCTTTCGACACTCGTCCGTGTTCGATCTCTTTTGCTTCAATATCCATCCGTATTAATTTTAGACACTCGTCTGTGTTCTTTCGACACTCGTCCGTGTCCGATCTATTTTGCTTCAATACTCGTCCGTATTGATTTTAGAAACTCGTCTAAGTTCGTTCGACACTCGTCCATCTTCGATCTTTGTAGCTTCAATACATGTCCGTATTGATTATAGACACTCGTCTGTGTTCTTTCGACATTCGTCTGTGTTCGATCTCTTTTGCTTCAATTCCCGTCCGTATTGATGTTAGACACTCATCTGTGTTCTTTCGACACTCATCCGTGTTCGATCTCTTTTTCTTCAATACTCGTCCGTATTGATTTTTGACACTCGTCTGTGTTCTTTCGAAACTCGTCTGTGTTCGATCTTTTTTGCTACAATATCCGTCCGTATTGATTTTATACACTCGTCTTTGTTCTTTTGACACTCGTCTGTGTTCGATCTCTTTTGCTTCAATACCTATCCTTATTGATTTTAGACACTCGTCTGTATTCTTTCGACACTCGTCCGTGTTCGATCTCTTTTGCTTCAATACACGTCCGTATTGATTTTAGACACTCGTCTGTGTTCTTTCGACACTCGTCCGTGTTCGATCTATTTTGCTTCAATACTAGTCTGTATTAATTTTAGACACTCGTCTTTGTTCTTTCAGCACTCATCCGTGTTCGATCTCTTTTGCTTCAATTCCCATCCGTATTGATTTTAGACACTCGCCTGTGTTCTTTCGACACTCATCCGTGTTCGATCTCTTTTGCTTCAATACTCGTCCGTTTTGATTTTAGACACTCGTCTTTGTTCTTTCGACACTCGTCCGTGTTCGATCTCTTTTGCTTCAATACCCGTCCATATTGATTTTAGACACTCGTCTGTGTTCTTTCGACACTCGTCCGTGTTCGACCTCTTTTGCTTCAATTCCCGTCCGCATTGATTTTAGACACTCGTCTGTATTCTTTTGACACTCGTCCGTGTTCGATCTATTTTGCTTCAATACTAGTCTATATTAATTTTAGACACTCGTCTGTGTTCTTTCAGCACTCATCCTTGTTCGATCTCTTTTGCTTCAATTCCCATCCGTATTGATTTTAGACACTCGCCTGTGTTCTTTCGACACTCATCCGTGTTCGATCTCTTTTGCTTCAATACTCGTCCGTTTTGATTTTAGACACTCGTCTTTGTTCTTTCGACACTCGTCCGTGTTCGATCTCTTTTGCTTCAATACCCGTCCGTATTGATTTTAGACACTCGTCTGTGTTCTTTCGACACTCGTCCGTGTTCGACCTCTTTTGCTTCAATTCCCGTCCGCATTGATTTTAGACACTTGTCTGTATTCTTTTGACACTCGTCCGTGTTCGATCTCTTTTGCTTCAATACTCGTCCGTATTTATTTTAGACACTCGTCTTTGTTCTTTCGACACACGTCCGTGTTCGATCTCTTTTGCTTCAATACCCGTCCGTATTGATTTTAGACACTCGTCTGTGTTCTTTCGACACTCGTCCGTGTTCGATCTCTTTTGCTTCAATATCCGTCCGAATTGATTTTAGACACTCGTCTTTGTTCTTTCGACACACGTCCGTGTTCGATCTCTTTTGCTTCAATATCCATCCGTATTAATTTTAGACACTCGTCTGTGTTCTTTCGACACTCGTCCGTGTCCGATCTATTTTGCTTCAATACTCGTCCGTATTGATTTTAGAAACTCGTCTAAGTTCGTTCGACACTCGTCCATCTTCGATCTTTGTAGCTTCAATACATGTCCGTATTGATTATAGACACTCGTCTGTGTTCTTTCGACATTCGTCTGTGTTCGATCTCTTTTGCTTCAATTCCCGTCCGTATTGATGTTAGACACTCATCTGTGTTCTTTCGACACTCATCCGTGTTCGATCTCTTTTTCTTCAATACTCGTCCGTATTTATTTTAGACACTCGTCTTTGTTCTTTCGACACTCGTCCGTGTTCGATCTCTTTTGCTACAATATCCGTCCGTATTGATTTTATACACTCGTCTTTGTTCTTTTGACACTCGTCTGTGTTCGATCTCTTTTGCTTCAATACCTGTCCTTATTGATTTTAGACACTCGTCTGTATTCTTTCGACACTCGTCCGTGTTCTATCTCTTTTGCTTCAATACCTGTCCGTATTGATTTTAGACACTAGTCTGTGTTCTTTCAACACTCGACCATGTTCGATCTCTTTTGCTTCAATTCCCGTCCGTATTGATGTTAGACACTCGTCTGTGTTCTTTCGACACTCATCCGTGTTCGATCTCTTTTTCTTCAATACTCGTCCGTATTTATTTTAGACACTCGTCTTTGTTCTTTCGACACTCGTCCGTGTTCGATCTCTTTTACTACAATATCCGTCCGCATTGATTTTAGACACTCGTCTGTATTCTTTCGACACTCGTCCGTGTTCGATCTCTTTTGCTTCAATACTCATCCGTATTTATTTTAGACACTCGTCTTTGTTCTTTCGACACTCGTCCGTGTTCGATCTCTTTTGCTTCAATACCCGTCCGTATTGATTTTAGACACTCGTCTGTGTTCTTTCGACACTCGTCCGTGTTCGATCTCTTTTGCTTCAATATCCGTCCGAATTGATTTTAGACACTCGTCTTTGTTCTTTCGACACTCGTCCGTGTTCGATCTCTTTTCCTTCAATATCCGTCTGTATTAATTTTAGACACTCGTATGTGTTCTTTCGACACTCGTCCGTGTCCGATCTCTTTTGCTTCAATACTCGTCCGTATTGATTTTAGAAACTCGTCTAAGTTCGTTCGACACTCTACCATCTTCGATCTTTGTAGCTTCAATACACGCCCGTATTGATTATAGACACTCGTCTGTGTTCTTTCGACATTCGTCTGTGTTCGATCTCTTTTGCTTCTATACCCGTTTGTATTGATTTTAGACACTCGTCTGTGTTCTTTCGACACTCGTCCGTGTTCGATCTCTCTTGCTTCAATACTCATCCGTATTGATTTTAGACACTCGTCTGTGTTCTTTCGACACTCGTCCGTGTTCGATCTCTTTTTCTTCAATACCCATCCGTATTAATTTTAGACACTCGTCTATGTTCTATTGACACTCGTCCGTGTTTGATCTCTTTTGCTTCAATACTCGTCCGTTTTGATTTTAGACACTCGTCTGTATTCTTTCGACACTCGTCGGTGTTCGATCTCTTTTGCTTCAATACCCGTCCGTATTGATTTTTGACACTCGTCTGTGTTCTTTCGAAACTCGTCCGTGTTCGATCTTTTTTGCTACAATATCCGTCCGTATTGATTTTATACACTCGTCTTTGTTCTTTTGACACTCGTCTGTGTTCGATCTCTTTTGCTTCAATACCTGTCCTTATTGATTTTAGACACTCGTCTGTATTCTTTCGACACTCGTCCGTGTTCGATCTCTTTTGCTTCAATACACGTCCGTATTGATTTTAGACACTCGTCTGTGTTCTTTCGACACTCGTCCGTGTTCGATCTCTTTTGCTTCAATATCCGTCCGAATTGATTTTAGACACTCGTCTTTGTTCTTTCGACACTCATTCGTGTTCGATCTCTTTTTCTTCAATACTCGTCTGTATTTATTTTAGACACTCGTCTTTGTTCTTTCGACACTCGTCCGTGTTCGATCTCTTTTGCTACAATATCCGTCCGTATTGATTTTAGACACTCGTCTGTGTTCTTTCGAAACTCGTCCGTGTTCGATCTCTTTTGCTACAATATCCGTCCGTATTGATTTTATACACTCGTCTTTGTTTTTTTGACACTCGTCTGTGTTCGATCTCTTTTGCTTCAATACCTGTCCTTATTGATTTTAGACACTCGTCTGTATTCGTTCGACACTCGTCCGTGTTCGATCTCTTTTGCTTCAATACACGTCCGTATTGATTTTAGACACTCGTCTGTGTTCTTTCGACACTCGTCCGTGTTCGATCTATTTTGCTTCAATACTAGTCTGTATTAATTTTAGACACTCGTCTGTGTTCTTTCAGCACTCATCCGTGTTCGATCTCTTTTGCTTCAATTCCCATCCGTATTGATTTTAGACACTCGCCTGTGTTCTTTCGACACTCATCCGTGTTCGATCTCTTTTGCTTCAATACTCGTCCGTTTTGATTTTAGACACTCGTCTTTGTTCTTTCGACACTCGTCCGTGTTCGATCTCTTTTGCTACAATATCCGTCCGTATTGATTTTATACACTCGTCTTTGTTCTTTTGACACTCGTCTGTGTTCGATCTCTTTTGCTTCAATACCTGTCCTTATTGATTTTAGACACTCGTCTGTATTCTTTCGACACTCGTCCGTGTTCTATCTCTTTTGCTTCAATACCTGTCCGTATTGATTTTAGACACTAGTCTGTGTTCTTTCAACACTCGACCATGTTCGATCTCTTTTGCTTCAATTCCCGTCCGTATTGATGTTAGACACTCGTCTGTGTTCTTTCGACACTCATCCGTGTTCGATCTCTTTTTCTTCAATACTCGTCCGTATTTATTTTAGACACTCGTCTTTGTTCTTTCGACACTCGTCCGTGTTCGATCTCTTTTACTACAATATCCGTCCGCATTGATTTTAGACACTCGTCTGTATTCTTTCGACACTCGTCCGTGTTCGATCTCTTTTGCTTCAATACTCATCCGTATTTATTTTAGACACTCGTCTTTGTTCTTTCGACACTCGTCCGTGTTCGATCTCTTTTGCTTCAATACCCGTCCGTATTGATTTTAGACACTCGTCTGTGTTCTTTCGACACTCGTCCGTGTTCGATCTCTTTTGCTTCAATATCCGTCCGAATTGATTTTAGACACTCGTCTTTGTTCTTTCGACACTCGTCCGTGTTCGATCTCTTTTCCTTCAATATCCGTCTGTATTAATTTTAGACACTCGTATGTGTTCTTTCGACACTCGTCCGTGTCCGATCTCTTTTGCTTCAATACTCGTCCGTATTGATTTTAGAAACTCGTCTAAGTTCGTTCGACACTCTACCATCTTCGATCTTTGTAGCTTCAATACACGCCCGTATTGATTATAGACACTCGTCTGTGTTCTTTCGACATTCGTCTGTGTTCGATCTCTTTTGCTTCTATACCCGTTTGTATTGATTTTAGACACTCGTCTGTGTTCTTTCGACACTCGTCCGTGTTCGATCTCTCTTGCTTCAATACTCATCCGTATTGATTTTAGACACTCGTCTGTGTTCTTTCGACACTCGTCCGTGTTCGATCTCTTTTTCTTCAATACCCATCCGTATTAATTTTAGACACTCGTCTATGTTCTATTGACACTCGTCCGTGTTTGATCTCTTTTGCTTCAATACTCGTCCGTTTTGATTTTAGACACTCGTCTGTATTCTTTCGACACTCGTCGGTGTTCGATCTCTTTTGCTTCAATACCCGTCCGTATTGATTTTTGACACTCGTCTGTGTTCTTTCGAAACTCGTCCGTGTTCGATCTTTTTTGCTACAATATCCGTCCGTATTGATTTTATACACTCGTCTTTGTTCTTTTGACACTCGTCTGTGTTCGATCTCTTTTGCTTCAATACCTGTCCTTATTGATTTTAGACACTCGTCTGTATTCTTTCGACACTCGTCCGTGTTCGATCTCTTTTGCTTCAATACACGTCCGTATTGATTTTAGACACTCGTCTGTGTTCTTTCGACACTCGTCCGTGTTCGATCTCTTTTGCTTCAATATCCGTCCGAATTGATTTTAGACACTCGTCTTTGTTCTTTCGACACTCATTCGTGTTCGATCTCTTTTTCTTCAATACTCGTCTGTATTTATTTTAGACACTCGTCTTTGTTCTTTCGACACTCGTCCGTGTTCGATCTCTTTTGCTACAATATCCGTCCGTATTGATTTTAGACACTCGTCTGTGTTCTTTCGAAACTCGTCCGTGTTCGATCTCTTTTGCTACAATATCCGTCCGTATTGATTTTATACACTCGTCTTTGTTTTTTTGACACTCGTCTGTGTTCGATCTCTTTTGCTTCAATACCTGTCCTTATTGATTTTAGACACTCGTCTGTATTCGTTCGACACTCGTCCGTGTTCGATCTCTTTTGCTTCAATACACGTCCGTATTGATTTTAGACACTCGTCTGTGTTCTTTCGACACTCGTCCGTGTTCGATCTATTTTGCTTCAATACTAGTCTGTATTAATTTTAGACACTCGTCTGTGTTCTTTCAGCACTCATCCGTGTTCGATCTCTTTTGCTTCAATTCCCATCCGTATTGATTTTAGACACTCGCCTGTGTTCTTTCGACACTCATCCGTGTTCGATCTCTTTTGCTTCAATACTCGTCCGTTTTGATTTTAGACACTCGTCTTTGTTCTTTCGACACTCGTCCGTGTTCGATCTCTTTTTCTTCAATACCCATCCGTATTAATTTTAGACACTCGTCTATGTTCTTTTGACACTCGTCAGTGTTTGATCTCTTTTGCTTCAATATCTATCCGTATTGATTTTAGACACTCGTCTGTATTCTTTCGACACTCGTCGGTGTTCGATATCTTTCGCTTTAATACTAGTCCGTATTGATTTTAGACACTAGTCTGTGTTCTTTCAACACTCGACCATGTTCGATCTCTTTTGCTTCAATTCCCGTCCATATTGATGTTAGACACTCGTCTGTGTTCTTTCGACACTCATCCGTGTTCGATCTCTTTTTCTTCAATACTCGTCCGTATTTATTTTAGACACTCGTCTTTGTTCTTTCGACACTCGTCCGTGTTCGATCTCTTTTACTACAATATCCGTCCGCATTGATTTTAGACACTCGTCTGTGTTCTTTTGACACTCGTCCGTGTTCGATCTCTCTTGCTTCAATACTCATCCGTATTGATTTTAGACACTCGTCTGTGTTCTTTCGACACTCGTCCGTGTTCGATCTCTTTTTCTTCAATACCCATCCGTATTAATTTTAGACACTCGTCTATGTTCTTTTGACACTCGTCAGTGTTTGATCTCTTTTGCTTCAATATCTATCCGTATTGATTTTAGACACTCGTCTGTATTCTTTCGACACTCGTCGGTGTTCGATATCTTTCGCTTTAATACTAGTCCGTATTGATTTTAGACACTCGTCTGTGTTCTTTCAACACTCGTCCGTGTTCTATCTCTTTTGCTTCAATACTTGTCCGTATTGATTTTAGACACTAGTCTGTGTTCTTTCAACACTCGACCATGTTCGATCTCTTTTGCTTCAATTCCCGTCCATATTGATGTTAGACACTCGTCTTTGTTCTTTCGACACTCATCCGTGTTCGATCTCTTTTTCTTCAATACTCGTCCGTATTTATTTTAGACACTCGTCTTTGTTCTTTCGACACTCGTCCGTGTTCGATCTCTTTTACTACAATATCCGTCAGCATTGATTTTAGACACTCGTCTGTATTCTTTCGACACTCGTCCGTGTTCGATCTCTTTTGCTTCAATACCCGTCCGTATTGATTTTAGACACTCGTCTGTGTTCTTTCGACACTCGTCCGTGTTCGACCTCTTTTGCTTCAATTCCCGTCCGCATTGATTTTAGACACTCGTCTGTATTCTTTTGACACTCGTCCGTGTTCGATCTCTTTTGCTTCAATCCTCGTCCGTATTTATTTTAGACACTCGTCTTTGTTCTTTTGACACACGTCCGTGTTCGATCTCTTTTGCTTCAATACCCGTCCGTATTGATTTTAGACACTCGTCTGTGTTCTTTCGACACTCGTCCGTGTTCGATCTCTTTTGCTTCAATATCCGTCCGAATTGATTTTAGACACTCGTCTTTGTTCTTTCGACACTCATTCGTGTTCGATCTCTTTTTCTTCAATACTCGTCTGTATTTATTTTAGACACTCGTCTTTGTTCTTTCGACACTCGTCCGTGTTCGATCTCTTTTGCTACAATATCCGTCCGTATTGATTTTAGACACTCGTCTGTGTTCTTTCGAAACTCGTCCGTGTTCGATCTCTTTTGCTACAATATCCGTCCGTATTGATTTTATACACTCGTCTTTGTTTTTTTGACACTCGTCTGTGTTCGATCTCTTTTGCTTCAATACCTGTCCTTATTGATTTTAGACACTCGTCTGTATTCGTTCGACACTCGTCCGTGTTCGATCTCTTTTGCTTCAATACACGTCCGTATTGATTTTAGACACTCGTCTGTGTTCTTTCGACACTCGTCCGTGTTCGATCTATTTTGCTTCAATACTAGTCTGTATTAATTTTAGACACTCGTCTGTGTTCTTTCAGCACTCATCCGTGTTCGATCTCTTTTGCTTCAATTCCCATCCGTATTGATTTTAGACACTCGCCTGTGTTCTTTCGACACTCATCCGTGTTCGATCTCTTTTGCTTCAATACTCGTCCGTTTTGATTTTAGACACTCGTCTTTGTTCTTTCGACACTCGTCCGTGTTCGATCTCTTTTGCTTCAATACCCGTCCGTATTGATTTTAGACACTCGTCTGTGTTCTTTCGACACTCGTCCGTGTTCGACCTCTTTTGCTTCAATTCCCGTCCGCATTGATTTTAGACACTCGTCTGTATTCTTTTGACACTCGTCCGTGTTCGATCTCTTTTGCTTCAATACTCGTCCGTATTTATTTTAGACACTCGTCTTTGTTCTTTCGACACACGTCCGTGTTCGATCTCTTTTGCTTCAATACCCGTCCGTATTGATTTTATACACTCGTCTTTGTTCTTTTGACACTCGTCTGTGTTCGATCTCTTTTGCTTCAATACCTGTCCTTATTGATTTTAGACACTCGTCTGTATTCTTTCGCCACTCGTCCGTGTTCGATCTCTTTTGCTTCAATACACGTCCGTATTGATTTTAGACACTCGTCTGTGTTCTTTCGACACTCGTCCGTGTTCGATCTATTTTGCTTCAATACTAGTCTGTATTAATTTTAGACACTCGTCTTTGTTCTTTCAGCACTCATCCGTGTTCGATCTCTTTTGCTTCAATTCCCATCCGTATTGATTTTAGACACTCGCCTGTGTTCTTTCGACACTCATCCGTGTTCGATCTCTTTTGCTTCAATACTCGTCCGTTTTGATTTTAGACACTCGTCTTTGTTCTTTCGACACTCGTCCGTGTTCGATCTCTTTTGCTTCAATACCCGTCCATATTGATTTTAGACACTCGTCTGTGTTCTTTCGACACTCGTCCGTGTTCGACCTCTTTTGCTTCAATTCCCGTCCGCATTGATTTTAGACACTCGTCTGTATTCTTTTGACACTCGTCCGTGTTCGATCTATTTTGCTTCAATACTAGTCTATATTAATTTTAGACACTCGTCTGTGTTCTTTCAGCACTCATCCTTGTTCGATCTCTTTTGCTTCAATTCCCATCCGTATTGATTTTAGACACTCGCCTGTGTTCTTTCGACACTCATCCGTGTTCGATCTCTTTTGCTTCAATACTCGTCCGTTTTGATTTTAGACACTCGTCTTTGTTCTTTCGACACTCGTCCGTGTTCGATCTCTTTTGCTTCAATACCCGTCCGTATTGATTTTAGACACTCGTCTGTGTTCTTTCGACACTCGTCCGTGTTCGACCTCTTTTGCTTCAATTCCCGTCCGCATTGATTTTAGACACTTGTCTGTATTCTTTTGACACTCGTCCGTGTTCGATCTCTTTTGCTTCAATACTCGTCCGTATTTATTTTAGACACTCGTCTTTGTTCTTTCGACACACGTCCGTGTTCGATCTCTTTTGCTTCAATACCCGTCCGTATTGATTTTAGACACTCGTCTGTGTTCTTTCGACACTCGTCCGTGTTCGATCTCTTTTGCTTCAATATCCGTCCGAATTGATTTTAGACACTCGTCTTTGTTCTTTCGACACACGTCCGTGTTCGATCTCTTTTGCTTCAATATCCGTCCGTATTAATTTTAGACACTCGTCTGTGTTCTTTCGACACTCGTCCGTGTCCGATCTATTTTGCTTCAATACTCGTCCGTATTGATTTTAGAAACTCGTCTAAGTTCGTTCGACACTCGTCCATCTTCGATCTTTGTAGCTTCAATACATGTCCGTATTGATTATAGACACTCGTCTGTGTTCTTTCGACATTCGTCTGTGTTCGATCTCTTTTGCTTCAATTCCCGTCCGTATTGATGTTAGACACTCATCTGTGTTCTTTCGACACTCATCCGTGTTCGATCTCTTTTTCTTCAATACTCGTCCGTATTTATTTTAGACACTCGTCTTTGTTCTTTCGACACTCGTCCGTGTTCGATCTCTTTTGCTACAATATCCGTCCGTATTGATTTTATACACTCGTCTTTGTTCTTTTGACACTCGTCTGTGTTCGATCTCTTTTGCTTCAATACCTGTCCTTATTGATTTTAGACACTCGTCTGTATTCTTTCGACACTCGTCCGTGTTCTATCACTTTTGCTTCAATACCTGTCCGTATTGATTTTAGACACTAGTCTGTGTTCTTTCAACACTCGACCATGTTCGATCTCTTTTGCTTCAATTCCCGTCCGTATTGATGTTAGACACTCGTCTGTGTTCTTTCGACACTCATCCGTGTTCGATCTCTTTTTCTTCAATACTCGTCCGTATTTATTTTAGACACTCGTCTTTGTTCTTTCGACACTCGTCCGTGTTCGATCTCTTTTACTACAATATCCGTCCGCATTGATTTTAGACACTCGTCTGTATTCTTTCGACACTCGTCCGTGTTCGATCTCTTTTGCTTCAATACTCATCCGTATTTATTTTAGACACTCGTCTTTGTTCTTTCGACACTCGTCCGTGTTCGATCTCTTTTGCTTCAATACCCGTCCGTATTGATTTTAGACACTCGTCTGTGTTCTTTCGACACTCGTCCGTGTTCGATCTCTTTTGCTTCAATATCCGTCCGAATTGATTTTAGACACTCGTCTTTGTTCTTTCGACACTCGTCCGTGTTCGATCTCTTTTCCTTCAATATCCGTCTGTATTAATTTTAGACACTCGTATGTGTTCTTTCGACACTCGTCCGTGTCCGATCTCTTTTGCTTCAATACTCGTCCGTATTGATTTTAGAAACTCGTCTAAGTTCGTTCGACACTCTACCATCTTCGATCTTTGTAGCTTCAATACACGCCCGTATTGATTATAGACACTCGTCTGTGTTCTTTCGACATTCGTCTGTGTTCGATCTCTTTTGCTTCTATACCCGTTTGTATTGATTTTAGACACTCGTCTGTGTTCTTTCGACACTCGTCCGTGTTCGATCTCTCTTGCTTCAATACTCATCCGTATTGATTTTAGACACTCGTCTGTGTTCTTTCGACACTCGTCCGTGTTCGATCTCTTTTTCTTCAATACCCATCCGTATTAATTTTAGACACTCGTCTATGTTCTATTGACACTCGTCCGTGTTTGATCTCTTTTGCTTCAATACTCGTCCGTTTTGATTTTAGACACTCGTCTGTATTCTTTCGACACTCGTCGGTGTTCGATCTCTTTTGCTTCAATACCCGTCCGTATTGATTTTTGACACTCGTCTGTGTTCTTTCGAAACTCGTCCGTGTTCGATCTTTTTTGCTACAATATCCGTCCGTATTGATTTTATACACTCGTCTTTGTTCTTTTGACACTCGTCTGTGTTCGATCTCTTTTGCTTCAATACCTGTCCTTATTGATTTTAGACACTCGTCTGTATTCTTTCGACACTCGTCCGTGTTCGATCTCTTTTGCTTCAATACACGTCCGTATTGATTTTAGACACTCGTCTGTGTTCTTTCGACACTCGTCCGTGTTCGATCTCTTTTGCTTCAATATCCGTCCGAATTGATTTTAGACACTCGTCTTTGTTCTTTCGACACTCATTCGTGTTCGATCTCTTTTTCTTCAATACTCGTCTGTATTTATTTTAGACACTCGTCTTTGTTCTTTCGACACTCGTCCGTGTTCGATCTCTTTTGCTACAATATCCGTCCGTATTGATTTTAGACACTCGTCTGTGTTCTTTCGAAACTCGTCCGTGTTCGATCTCTTTTGCTACAATATCCGTCCGTATTGATTTTATACACTCGTCTTTGTTTTTTTGACACTCGTCTGTGTTCGATCTCTTTTGCTTCAATACCTGTCCTTATTGATTTTAGACACTCGTCTGTATTCGTTCGACACTCGTCCGTGTTCGATCTCTTTTGCTTCAATACACGTCCGTATTGATTTTAGACACTCGTCTGTGTTCTTTCGACACTCGTCCGTGTTCGATCTATTTTGCTTCAATACTAGTCTGTATTAATTTTAGACACTCGTCTGTGTTCTTTCAGCACTCATCCGTGTTCGATCTCTTTTGCTTCAATTCCCATCCGTATTGATTTTAGACACTCGCCTGTGTTCTTTCGACACTCATCCGTGTTCGATCTCTCTTGCTTCAATACTCATCCGTATTGATTTTAGACACTCGTCTGTGTTCTTTCGACACTCGTCCGTGTTCGATCTCTTTTTCTTCAATACCCATCCGTATTAATTTTAGACACTCGTCTATGTTCTTTTGACACTCGTCAGTGTTTGATCTCTTTTGCTTCAATATCTATCCGTATTGATTTTAGACACTCGTCTGTATTCTTTCGACACTCGTCGGTGTTCGATATCTTTCGCTTTAATACTAGTCCGTATTGATTTTAGACACTCGTCTGTGTTCTTTCAACACTCGTCCGTGTTCTATCTCTTTTGCTTCAATACTTGTCCGTATTGATTTTAGACACTAGTCTGTGTTCTTTCAACACTCGACCATGTTCGATCTCTTTTGCTTCAATTCCCGTCCATATTGATGTTAGACACTCGTCTGTGTTCTTTCGACACTCATCCGTGTTCGATCTCTTTTTCTTCAATACTCGTCCGTATTTATTTTAGACACTCGTCTTTGTTCTTTCGACACTCGTCCGTGTTCGATCTCTTTTACTACAATATCCGTCCGCATTGATTTTAGACACTCGTCTGTATTCTTTCGACACTCGTCCGTGTTCGATCTCTTTTGCTTCAATACCCGTCCGTATTGATTTTAGACACTCGTCTGTGTTCTTTCGACACTCGTCCGTGTTCGACCTCTTTTGCTTCAATTCCCGTCCGCATTGATTTTAGACACTCGTCTGTATTCTTTTGACACTCGTCCGTGTTCGATCTCTTTTGCTTCAATCCTCGTCCGTATTTATTTTAGACACTCGTCTTTGTTCTTTTGACACACGTCCGTGTTCGATCTCTTTTGCTTCAATACCCGTCCGTATTGATTTTAGACACTCGTCTGTGTTCTTTCGACACTCGTCCGTGTTCGATCTCTTTTGCTTCAATATCCGTCCGAATTGATTTTAGACACTCGTCTTTGTTCTTTCGACACTCATTCGTGTTCGATCTCTTTTTCTTCAATACTCGTCTGTATTTATTTTAGACACTCGTCTTTGTTCTTTCGACACTCGTCCGTGTTCGATCTCTTTTGCTACAATATCCGTCCGTATTGATTTTAGACACTCGTCTGTGTTCTTTCGAAACTCGTCCGTGTTCGATCTCTTTTGCTACAATATCCGTCCGTATTGATTTTATACACTCGTCTTTGTTTTTTTGACACTCGTCTGTGTTCGATCTCTTTTGCTTCAATACCTGTCCTTATTGATTTTAGACACTCGTCTGTATTCGTTCGACACTCGTCCGTGTTCGATCTCTTTTGCTTCAATACACGTCCGTATTGATTTTAGACACTCGTCTGTGTTCTTTCGACACTCGTCCGTGTTCGATCTATTTTGCTTCAATACTAGTCTGTATTAATTTTAGACACTCGTCTGTGTTCTTTCAGCACTCATCCGTGTTCGATCTCTTTTGCTTCAATTCCCATCCGTATTGATTTTAGACACTCGCCTGTGTTCTTTCGACACTCATCCGTGTTCGATCTCTTTTGCTTCAATACTCGTCCGTTTTGATTTTAGACACTCGTCTTTGTTCTTTCGACACTCGTCCGTGTTCGATCTCTTTTGCTTCAATACCCGTCCGTATTGATTTTAGACACTCGTCTGTGTTCTTTCGACACTCGTCCGTGTTCGACCTCTTTTGCTTCAATTCCCGTCCGCATTGATTTTAGACACTCGTCTGTATTCTTTTGACACTCGTCCGTGTTCGATCTCTTTTGCTTCAATACTCGTCCGTATTTATTTTAGACACTCGTCTTTGTTCTTTCGACACACGTCCGTGTTCGATCTCTTTTGCTTCAATACCCGTCCGTATTGATTTTATACACTCGTCTTTGTTCTTTTGACACTCGTCTGTGTTCGATCTCTTTTGCTTCAATACCTGTCCTTATTGATTTTAGACACTCGTCTGTATTCTTTCGCCACTCGTCCGTGTTCGATCTCTTTTGCTTCAATACACGTCCGTATTGATTTTAGACACTCGTCTGTGTTCTTTCGACACTCGTCCGTGTTCGATCTATTTTGCTTCAATACTAGTCTGTATTAATTTTAGACACTCGTCTTTGTTCTTTCAGCACTCATCCGTGTTCGATCTCTTTTGCTTCAATTCCCATCCGTATTGATTTTAGACACTCGCCTGTGTTCTTTCGACACTCATCCGTGTTCGATCTCTTTTGCTTCAATACTCGTCCGTTTTGATTTTAGACACTCGTCTTTGTTCTTTCGACACTCGTCCGTGTTCGATCTCTTTTGCTTCAATACCCGTCCATATTGATTTTAGACACTCGTCTGTGTTCTTTCGACACTCGTCCGTGTTCGACCTCTTTTGCTTCAATTCCCGTCCGCATTGATTTTAGACACTCGTCTGTATTCTTTTGACACTCGTCCGTGTTCGATCTATTTTGCTTCAATACTAGTCTATATTAATTTTAGACACTCGTCTGTGTTCTTTCAGCACTCATCCTTGTTCGATCTCTTTTGCTTCAATTCCCATCCGTATTGATTTTAGACACTCGCCTGTGTTCTTTCGACACTCATCCGTGTTCGATCTCTTTTGCTTCAATACTCGTCCGTTTTGATTTTTGACACTCGTCTTTGTTCTTTCGACACTCGTCCGTGTTCGATCTCTTTTGCTTCAATACCCGTCCGTATTGATTTTAGACACTCGTCTGTGTTCTTTCGACACTCGTCCGTGTTCGACCTCTTTTGCTTCAATTCCCGTCCGCATTGATTTTAGACACTTGTCTGTATTCTTTTGACACTCGTCCGTGTTCGATCTCTTTTGCTTCAATACTCGTCCGTATTTATTTTAGACACTCGTCTTTGTTCTTTCGACACACGTCCGTGTTCGATCTCTTTTGCTTCAATACCCGTCCGTATTGATTTTAGACACTCGTCTGTGTTCTTTCGACACTCGTCCGTGTTCGATCTCTTTTGCTTCAATATCCGTCCGAATTGATTTTAGACACTCGTCTTTGTTCTTTCGACACACGTCCGTGTTCGATCTCTTTTGCTTCAATATCCATCCGTATTAATTTTAGACACTCGTCTGTGTTCTTTCAACACTCGTCCGTGTCCGATCTATTTTGCTTCAATACTCGTCCGTATTGATTTTAGAAACTCGTCTAAGTTCGTTCGACACTCGTCCATCTTCGATCTTTGTAGCTTCAATACATGTCCGTATTGATTATAGACACTCGTCTGTGTTCTTTCGACATTCGTCTGTGTTCGATCTCTTTTGCTTCAATTCCCGTCCGTATTGATGTTAGACACTCATCTGTGTTCTTTCGACACTCATCCGTGTTCGATCTCTTTTTCTTCAATACTCGTCCGTATTTATTTTAGACACTCGTCTTTGTTCTTTCGACACTCGTCCGTGTTCGATCTCTTTTGCTACAATATCCGTCCGTATTGATTTTATACACTCGTCTTTGTTCTTTTGACACTCGTCTGTGTTCGATCTCTTTTGCTTCAATACCTGTCCTTATTGATTTTAGACACTCGTCTGTATTCTTTCGACACTCGTCCGTGTTCTATCTCTTTTGCTTCAATACCTGTCCGTATTGATTTTAGACACTAGTCTGTGTTCTTTCAACACTCGACCATGTTCGATCTCTTTTGCTTCAATTCCCGTCCGTATTGATGTTAGACACTCGTCTGTGTTCTTTCGACACTCATCCGTGTTCGATCTCTTTTTCTTCAATACTCGTCCGTATTTATTTTAGACACTCGTCTTTGTTCTTTCGACACTCGTCCGTGTTCGATCTCTTTTACTACAATATCCGTCCGCATTGATTTTAGACACTCGTCTGTATTCTTTCGACACTCGTCCGTGTTCGATCTCTTTTGCTTCAATACTCATCCGTATTTATTTTAGACACTCGTCTTTGTTCTTTCGACACTCGTCCGTGTTCGATCTCTTTTGCTTCAATACCCGTCCGTATTGATTTTAGACACTCGTCTGTGTTCTTTCGACACTCGTCCGTGTTCGATCTCTTTTGCTTCAATATCCGTCCGAATTGATTTTAGACACTCGTCTTTGTTCTTTCGACACTCGTCCGTGTTCGATCTCTTTTCCTTCAATATCCGTCTGTATTAATTTTAGACACTCGTATGTGTTCTTTCGACACTCGTCCGTGTCCGATCTCTTTTGCTTCAATACTCGTCCGTATTGATTTTAGAAACTCGTCTAAGTTCGTTCGACACTCTACCATCTTCGATCTTTGTAGCTTCAATACACGCCCGTATTGATTATAGACACTCGTCTGTGTTCTTTCGACATTCGTCTGTGTTCGATCTCTTTTGCTTCTATACCCGTTTGTATTGATTTTAGACACTCGTCTGTGTTCTTTCGACACTCGTCCGTGTTCGATCTCTCTTGCTTCAATACTCATCCGTATTGATTTTAGACACTCGTCTGTGTTCTTTCGACACTCGTCCGTGTTCGATCTCTTTTTCTTCAATACCCATCCGTATTAATTTTAGACACTCGTCTATGTTCTATTGACACTCGTCCGTGTTTGATCTCTTTTGCTTCAATACTCGTCCGTTTTGATTTTAGACACTCGTCTGTTTTCTTTCGACACTCGTCGGTGTTCGATCTCTTTTGCTTCAATACCCGTCCGTATTGATTTTTGACACTCGTCTGTGTTCTTTCGAAACTCGTCCGTGTTCGATCTTTTTTGCTACAATATCCGTCCGTATTGATTTTATACACTCGTCTTTGTTCTTTTGACACTCGTCTGTGTTCGATCTCTTTTGCTTCAATACCTGTCCTTATTGATTTTAGACACTCGTCTGTATTCTTTCGACACTCGTCCGTGTTCGATCTCTTTTGCTTCAATACACGTCCGTATTGATTTTAGACACTCGTCTGTGTTCTTTCGACACTCGTCCGTGTTCGATCTATTTTGCTTCAATACTAGTCTGTATTAATTTTAGACACTCGTCTGTGTTCTTTCAGCACTCATCCGTGTTCGATCTCTTTTGCTTCAATTCCCATCCGCATTGATTTTAGACACTCGTCTGTATTCTTTTGACACTCGTCCGTGTTCGATCTCTTTTGCTTCAATCCTCGTCCGTATTTATTTTAGACACTCGTCTTTGTTCTTTTGACACACGTCCGTGTTCGATCTCTTTTGCTTCAATACCCGTCCGTATTGATTTTAGACACTCGTCTGTGTTCTTTCGACACTCGTCCGTGTTCGATCTCTTTTGCTTCAATATCCGTCCGAATTGATTTTAGACACTCGTCTTTGTTCTTTCGACACTCATTCGTGTTCGATCTCTTTTTCTTCAATACTCGTCTGTATTTATTTTAGACACTCGTCTTTGTTCTTTCGACACTCGTCCGTGTTCGATCTCTTTTGCTACAATATCCGTCCGTATTGATTTTAGACACTCGTCTGTGTTCTTTCGAAACTCGTCCGTGTTCGATCTCTTTTGCTACAATATCCGTCCGTATTGATTTTATACACTCGTCTTTGTTTTTTTGACACTCGTCTGTGTTCGATCTCTTTTGCTTCAATACCTGTCCTTATTGATTTTAGACACTCGTCTGTATTCGTTCGACACTCGTCCGTGTTCGATCTCTTTTGCTTCAATACACGTCCGTATTGATTTTAGACACTCGTCTGTGTTCTTTCGACACTCGTCCGTGTTCGATCTATTTTGCTTCAATACTAGTCTGTATTAATTTTAGACACTCGTCTGTGTTCTTTCAGCACTCATCCGTGTTCGATCTCTTTTGCTTCAATTCCCATCCGTATTGATTTTAGACACTCGCCTGTGTTCTTTCGACACTCATCCGTGTTCGATCTCTTTTGCTTCAATACTCGTCCGTTTTGATTTTAGACACTCGTCTTTGTTCTTTCGACACTCGTCCGTGTTCGATCTCTTTTGCTTCAATACCCGTCCGTATTGATTTTAGACACTCGTCTGTGTTCTTTCGACACTCGTCCGTGTTCGACCTCTTTTGCTTCAATTCCCGTCCGCATTGATTTTAGACACTCGTCTGTATTCTTTTGACACTCGTCCGTGTTCGATCTCTTTTGCTTCAATACTCGTCCGTATTTATTTTAGACACTCGTCTTTGTTCTTTCGACACACGTCCGTGTTCGATCTCTTTTGCTTCAATACCCGTCCGTATTGATTTTATACACTCGTCTTTGTTCTTTTGACACTCGTCTGTGTTCGATCTCTTTTGCTTCAATACCTGTCCTTATTGATTTTAGACACTCGTCTGTATTCTTTCGCCACTCGTCCGTGTTCGATCTCTTTTGCTTCAATACACGTCCGTATTGATTTTAGACACTCGTCTGTGTTCTTTCGACACTCGTCCGTGTTCGATCTATTTTGCTTCAATACTAGTCTGTATTAATTTTAGACACTCGTCTTTGTTCTTTCAGCACTCATCCGTGTTCGATCTCTTTTGCTTCAATTCCCATCCGTATTGATTTTAGACACTCGCCTGTGTTCTTTCGACACTCATCCGTGTTCGATCTCTTTTGCTTCAATACTCGTCCGTTTTGATTTTAGACACTCGTCTTTGTTCTTTCGACACTCGTCCGTGTTCGATCTCTTTTGCTTCAATACCCGTCCATATTGATTTTAGACACTCGTCTGTGTTCTTTCGACACTCGTCCGTGTTCGACCTCTTTTGCTTCAATTCCCGTCCGCATTGATTTTAGACACTCGTCTGTATTCTTTTGACACTCGTCCGTGTTCGATCTATTTTGCTTCAATACTAGTCTATATTAATTTTAGACACTCGTCTGTGTTCTTTCAGCACTCATCCTTGTTCGATCTCTTTTGCTTCAATTCCCATCCGTATTGATTTTAGACACTCGCCTGTGTTCTTTCGACACTCATCCGTGTTCGATCTCTTTTGCTTCAATACTCGTCCGTTTTGATTTTTGACACTCGTCTTTGTTCTTTCGACACTCGTCCGTGTTCGATCTCTTTTGCTTCAATACCCGTCCGTATTGATTTTAGACACTCGTCTGTGTTCTTTCGACACTCGTCCGTGTTCGACCTCTTTTGCTTCAATTCCCGTCCGCATTGATTTTAGACACTTGTCTGTATTCTTTTGACACTCGTCCGTGTTCGATCTCTTTTGCTTCAATACTCGTCCGTATTTATTTTAGACACTCGTCTTTGTTCTTTCGACACACGTCCGTGTTCGATCTCTTTTGCTTCAATACCCGTCCGTATTGATTTTAGACACTCGTCTGTGTTCTTTCGACACTCGTCCGTGTTCGATCTCTTTTGCTTCAATATCCGTCCGAATTGATTTTAGACACTCGTCTTTGTTCTTTCGACACACGTCCGTGTTCGATCTCTTTTGCTTCAATATCCATCCGTATTAATTTTAGACACTCGTCTGTGTTCTTTCAACACTCGTCCGTGTCCGATCTATTTTGCTTCAATACTCGTCCGTATTGATTTTAGAAACTCGTCTAAGTTCGTTCGACACTCGTCCATCTTCGATCTTTGTAGCTTCAATACATGTCCGTATTGATTATAGACACTCGTCTGTGTTCTTTCGACATTCGTCTGTGTTCGATCTCTTTTGCTTCAATTCCCGTCCGTATTGATGTTAGACACTCATCTGTGTTCTTTCGACACTCATCCGTGTTCGATCTCTTTTTCTTCAATACTCGTCCGTATTTATTTTAGACACTCGTCTTTGTTCTTTCGACACTCGTCCGTGTTCGATCTCTTTTGCTACAATATCCGTCCGTATTGATTTTATACACTCGTCTTTGTTCTTTTGACACTCGTCTGTGTTCGATCTCTTTTGCTTCAATACCTGTCCTTATTGATTTTAGACACTCGTCTGTATTCTTTCGACACTCGTCCGTGTTCTATCTCTTTTGCTTCAATACCTGTCCGTATTGATTTTAGACACTAGTCTGTGTTCTTTCAACACTCGACCATGTTCGATCTCTTTTGCTTCAATTCCCGTCCGTATTGATGTTAGACACTCGTCTGTGTTCTTTCGACACTCATCCGTGTTCGATCTCTTTTTCTTCAATACTCGTCCGTATTTATTTTAGACACTCGTCTTTGTTCTTTCGACACTCGTCCGTGTTCGATCTCTTTTACTACAATATCCGTCCGCATTGATTTTAGACACTCGTCTGTATTCTTTCGACACTCGTCCGTGTTCGATCTCTTTTGCTTCAATACTCATCCGTATTTATTTTAGACACTCGTCTTTGTTCTTTCGACACTCGTCCGTGTTCGATCTCTTTTGCTTCAATACCCGTCCGTATTGATTTTAGACACTCGTCTGTGTTCTTTCGACACTCGTCCGTGTTCGATCTCTTTTGCTTCAATATCCGTCCGAATTGATTTTAGACACTCGTCTTTGTTCTTTCGACACTCGTCCGTGTTCGATCTCTTTTCCTTCAATATCCGTCTGTATTAATTTTAGACACTCGTATGTGTTCTTTCGACACTCGTCCGTGTCCGATCTCTTTTGCTTCAATACTCGTCCGTATTGATTTTAGAAACTCGTCTAAGTTCGTTCGACACTCTACCATCTTCGATCTTTGTAGCTTCAATACACGCCCGTATTGATTATAGACACTCGTCTGTGTTCTTTCGACATTCGTCTGTGTTCGATCTCTTTTGCTTCTATACCCGTTTGTATTGATTTTAGACACTCGTCTGTGTTCTTTCGACACTCGTCCGTGTTCGATCTCTCTTGCTTCAATACTCATCCGTATTGATTTTAGACACTCGTCTGTGTTCTTTCGACACTCGTCCGTGTTCGATCTCTTTTTCTTCAATACCCATCCGTATTAATTTTAGACACTCGTCTATGTTCTATTGACACTCGTCCGTGTTTGATCTCTTTTGCTTCAATACTCGTCCGTTTTGATTTTAGACACTCGTCTGTTTTCTTTCGACACTCGTCGGTGTTCGATCTCTTTTGCTTCAATACCCGTCCGTATTGATTTTTGACACTCGTCTGTGTTCTTTCGAAACTCGTCCGTGTTCGATCTTTTTTGCTACAATATCCGTCCGTATTGATTTTATACACTCGTCTTTGTTCTTTTGACACTCGTCTGTGTTCGATCTCTTTTGCTTCAATACCTGTCCTTATTGATTTTAGACACTCGTCTGTATTCTTTCGACACTCGTCCGTGTTCGATCTCTTTTGCTTCAATACACGTCCGTATTGATTTTAGACACTCGTCTGTGTTCTTTCGACACTCGTCCGTGTTCGATCTATTTTGCTTCAATACTAGTCTGTATTAATTTTAGACACTCGTCTGTGTTCTTTCAGCACTCATCCGTGTTCGATCTCTTTTGCTTCAATTCCCATCCGTATTGATTTTAGACACTCGCCTGTGTTCTTTCGACACTCATCCGTGTTTGATCTCTTTTGCTTCAATACTCGTCCGTTTTGATTTTAGACACTCGTCTTTGTTCTTTCGACACTCGTCCGTGTTCGATCTCTTTTGCTTCAATACCCGTCCATATTGATTTTAGACACTCGTCTGTGTTCTTTCGACACTCGTCCGTGTTCGACCTCTTTTGCTTCAATTCCCGTCCGCATTGATTTTAGACACTCGTCTGTATTCTTTTGACACTCGTCCGTGTTCGATCTATTTTGCTTCAATACTAGTCTGTATTAATTTTAGACACTCGTCTGTGTTCTTTCAGCACTCATCCTTGTTCGATCTCTTTTGCTTCAATTCCCATCCGTATTGATTTTAGACACTCGCCTGTGTTCTTTCGACACTCATCCGTGTTCGATCTCTTTTGCTTCAATACTCGTCCGTTTTGATTTTAGACACTCGTCTTTGTTCTTTCGACACTCGTCCGTGTTCGATCTCTTTTGCTTCAATACCCGTCCGTATTGATTTTAGACACTCGTCTGTGTTCTTTCGACACTCGTCCGTGTTCGACCTCTTTTGCTTCAATTCCCGTCCGCATTGATTTTAGACACTCGTCTGTATTCTTTTGACACTCGTCCGTGTTCGATCTCTTTTGCTTCAATACTCGTCCGTATTTATTTTAGACACTCGTCTTTGTTCTTTCGACACACGTCCGTGTTCGATCTCTTTTGCTTCAATACCCGTCCGTATTGATTTTAGACACTCGTCTGTTTTCTTTCGACACTCGTCCGTGTTCGATCTCTTTTGCTTCAATATCCGTCCGAATTGATTTTAGACACTCGTCTTTGTTCTTTCGACACACGTCCGTGTTCGATCTCTTTTGCTTCAATATCCGTCCGTATTAATTTTAGACACTCGTCTGTGTTCTTTCGACACTCGTCCGTGTCCGATCTATTTTGCTTCAATACTCGTCCGTATTGATTTTAGAAACTCGTCTAAGTTCGTTCGACACTCGTCCATCTTCGATCTTTGTAGCTTCAATACATGTCCGTATTGATTATAGACACTCGTCTGTGTTCTTTCGACATTCGTCTGTGTTCGATCTCTTTTGCTTCAATTCCCGTCCGTATTGATGTTAGACACTCATCTGTGTTCTTTCGACACTCATCCGTGTTCGATCTCTTTTTCTTCAATACTCATCCGTATTTATTTTAGACACTCGTCTTTGTTCTTTCGACACTCGTCCGTGTTCGATCTCTTTTGCTACAATATCCGTCCATATTGATTTTATACACTCGTCTTTGTTCTTTTGACACTCGTCTGTGTTCGATCTCTTTTGCTTCAATACCTGTCCTTATTGATTTTAGACACTCGTCTGTATTCTTTCGACACTCGTCCGTGTTCGATCTCTTTTGCTTCAATACACGTCCGTATTGATTTTAGACACTCGTCTGTGTTCTTTCGACACTCGTCCGTGTTCGATCTATTTTGCTTCAATACTAGTCTGTATTAATTTTAGACACTCGTCTGTGTTCTTTCAGCACTCATCCTTGTTCGATCTCTTTTGCTTCAATTCCCATCCGTATTGATTTTAGACACTCGCCTGTGTTCTTTCGACACTCATCCGTGTTCGATCTCTTTTGCTTCAATACTCGTCCGTATTGATTTTAGACACTCGTCTTTGTTCTTTCGACACTCGTCCGTGTTCGATCTCTTTTGCTTCAATACCCGTCCGTATTGATTTTAGACACTCGTCTGTGTTCTTTCGACACTCGTCCGTGTTCGACCTCTTTTGCTTCAATTCCCGTCCGCATTGATTTTAGACACTCGTCTGTATTCTTTTGACACTCGTCGGTGTTCGATCTCTTTTGCTTCAATACTCGTCCGTATTTATTTTAGACACTCGTCTTTGTTCTTTCGACACACGTCCGTGTTCGATCTCTTTTGCTTCAATACCCGTCCGTATTGATTTTAGACACTCGTCTGTGTTCTTTCGACACTCGTCCGTGTTCGATCTCTTTTGCTTCAATATCCGTCCGAATTGATTTTAGACACTCGTCTTTGTTATTTCGACACACGTCCGTGTTCGATCTCTTTTGCTTCAATATCCGTCCGTATTAATTTTAGACACTCGTCTGTGTTCTTTCGACACTCGTCCGTGTCCGATCTATTTTGCTTCAATACTCGTCCGTATTGATTTTAGCAACTCGTCTAAGTTCGTTCGACACTCGTCCATCTTCGATCTTTGTAGCTTCAATACATGTCCGTATTGATTATAGACACTCGTCTGTGTTCTTTCGACATTCGTCTGTGTTCGATCTCTTTTGCTTCAATTCCCGTCCGTATTGATGTTAGACACTCATCTGTGTTCTTTCGACACTCATCCGTGTTCGATCTCTTTTTCTTCAATACTCGTCCGTATTTATTTTAGACACTCGTCTTTGTTCTTTCGACACTCGTCCGTGTTCGATCTCTTTTGCTACAATATCCGTCCGTATTGATTTTATACACTCGTCTTTGTTCTTTTGACACTCGTCTGTGTTCGATCTCTTTTGCTTCAATACCTGTCCTTATTGATTTTAGACACTCGTCTGTATTCTTTCGACACTCGTCCGTGTTCGATCTCTTTTCCTTCAATACACGTCCGTATTGATTTTAGACACTCGTCTGTGTTCTTTCGACACTCGTCCGTGTTCGATCTATTTTGCTTCAATACTAGTCTGTATTAATTTTAGACACTCGTCTGTGTTCTTTCAGCACTCATCCGTGTTCGATCTCTTTTGCTTCAATTCCCATCCGTATTGATTTTAGACACTCGCCTCTGTTCTTTCGACACTCATCCGTGTTCGATCTCTTTTGCTTCAATACTCGTCCGTTTTAATTTTAAACACTCGTCTTTGTTCTTTCGACACTCGTCCGTGTTCGATCTCTTTTGCTTCAATACCCGTCCGTATTGATTTTAGACACTCGTTTGTGTTCTTTCGACACTCGTCCGTGTTCGATCTCTTTTGCTTCAATATCCGTCCGAATTGATTTTAGACACTCGTCTTTGTTATTTCGACACACGTCCGTGTTCGATCTCTTTTGCTTCAATATCCGTCCGTATTAATTTTAGACACTCGTCTGTGTTCTTTCGACACTCGTCCATGTCCGATCTATTTTGCTTCAATACTCGTCCGTATTGATTTTAGAAACTCGTCTAAGTTCGTTCGACACTCGTCCATCTTCGATCTTTGTAGCTTCAATACATGTCCGTATTGATTATAGACACTCGTCTGTGTTCTTTCGCCATTCGTCTGTGTTCGATCTCTTTTGCTTCAATTCCCGTCCGTATTGATGTTAGACACTCATCTGTGTTCTTTCGACACTCATCCGTGTTCGATCTCTTTTTCTTCAATACTCATCCGTATTTATTTTAGACACTCGTCTTTGTTCTTTCGACACTCGTCCGTGTTCGATCTCTTTTGCTACAATATCCGTCCATATTGATTTTATACACTCGTCTTTGTTCTTTTGACACTCGTCTGTGTTCGATCTCTTTTGCTTCAATACCTGTCCTTATTGATTTTAGACACTCGTCTGTATTCTTTCGACACTCGTCCGTGTTCGATCTCTTTTGCTTCAATACACGTCCGTATTGATTTTAGACACTCGTCTGTGTTCTTTCGACACTCGTCCATGTTCGATCTATTTTGCTTCAATACTAGTCTGTATTAATTTTAGACACTCGTCTGTGTTCTTTCAGCACTCATCCTTGTTCGATCTCTTTTGCTTCAATTCCCATCCGTATTGATTTTAGACACTCGCCTGTGTTCTTTCGACACTCATCCGTGTTCGATCTCTTTTGCTTCAATACTCGTCCGTATTGATTTTAGACACTCGTCTTTGTTCTTTCGACACTCGTCCGTGTTCGATCTCTTTTGCTTCAATACCCGTCCGTATTGATTTTAGACACTCGTCTGTGTTCTTTCGACACTCGTCCGTGTTCGACCTCTTTTGCTTCAATTCCCGTCCGCATTGATTTTAGACACTCGTCTGTATTCTTTTGACACTCGTCCGTGTTCGATCTCTTTTGCTTCAATACTCGTCCGTATTTATTTTAGACACTCGTCTTTGTTCTTTCGACACACGTCCGTGTTCGATCTCTTTTGCTTCAATACCCGTCCGTATTGATTTTAGACACTCGTCTGTGTTCTTTCGACACTCGTCCGTGTTCGATCTCTTTTGCTTCAATATCCGTCCGAATTGATTTTAGACACTCGTCTTTGTTATTTCGACACACGTCCGTGTTCGATCTCTTTTGCTTCAATATCCGTCCGTATTAATTTTAGACACTCGTCTGTGTTCTTTCGACACTCGTCCGTGTCCGATCTATTTTGCTTCAATACTCGTCCGTATTGATTTTAGAAACTCGTCTAAGTTTGTTCGACACTTGTCCATCTTCGATCTTTGTAGCTTCAATACATGTCCGTATTGATTATAGACACTCGTCTGTGTTCTTTCGACATTCGTCTGTGTTCGATCTCTTTTGCTTCAATTCCCGTCCGTATTGATGTTAGACACTCATCTGTGTTCTTTCGACACTCATCCGTGTTCGATCTCTTTTTCTTCAATACTCGTCCGTATTTATTTTAGACACTCGTCTTTGTTCTTTCGACACTCGTCCGTGTTCGATCTCTTTTGCTACAATATCCGTCCGTATTGATTTTATACACTCGTCTTTGTTCTTTTGACACTCGTCTGTGTTCGATCTCTTTTGCTTCAATACCTGTCCTTATTGATTTTAGACACTCGTCTGTATTCTTTCGACACTCGTCCGTGTTCGATCTCTTTTCCTTCAATACACGTCCGTATTGATTTTAGACACTCGTCTGTGTTCTTTCGACACTCGTCCGTGTTCGATCTATTTTGCTTCAATACTAGTCTGTATTAATTTTAGACACTCGTCTGTGTTCTTTCAGCACTCATCCGTGTTCGATCTCTTTTGCTTCAATTCCCATCCGTATTGATTTTAGACACTCGCCTCTGTTCTTTCGACACTCATCCGTGTTCGATCTCTTTTGCTTCAATACTCGTCCGTTTTAATTTTAAACACTCGTCTTTGTTCTTTCGACACTCGTCCGTGTTCGATCTCTTTTGCTTCAATACCCGTCCGTATTGATTTTAGACACTCGTTTGTGTTCTTTCGACACTCGTCCGTGTTCGATCTCTTTTGCTTCAATATCCGTCCGAATTGATTTTAGACACTCGTCTTTGTTATTTCGACACACGTCCGTGTTCGATCTCTTTTGCTTCAATATCCGTCCGTATTAATTTTAGACACTCGTCTGTGTTCTTTCGACACTCGTCCATGTCCGATCTATTTTGCTTCAATACTCGTCCGTATTGATTTTAGAAACTCGTCTAAGTTCGTTCGACACTCGTCCATCTTCGATCTTTGTAGCTTCAATACATGTCCGTATTGATTATAGACACTCGTCTGTGTTCTTTCGCCATTCGTCTGTGTTCGATCTCTTTTGCTTCAATTCCCGTCCGTATTGATGTTAGACACTCATCTGTGTTCTTTCGACACTCATCCGTGTTCGATCTCTTTTTCTCCAATACTCGTCCGTATTTATTTTAGACACTCGTCTTTGTTCTTTCGACACTCGTCCGTGTTCGATCTCTTTTGCTACAATATCCGTCCGTATTGATTTTATACACTCGTCTTTGTTCTTTTGACACTCGTCTGTGTTCGATCTCTTTTGCTTCAATACCTGTCCTTATTGATTTTAGACACTCGTCTGTATTCTTTCGACACTCGTCCGTGTTCGATCTCTTTTGCTTCAATACACGTCCGTATTGATTTTAGACACTCGTCTGTGTTCTTTCGACACTCGTCCGTGTTCGATCTATTTTGCTTCAATACTAGTCTGTATTAAT
Organism: Lathyrus tuberosus; assembly: GCA_022829125.1. NCBI lineage: Eukaryota > Viridiplantae > Streptophyta > Magnoliopsida > Fabales > Fabaceae > Lathyrus > Lathyrus tuberosus. The sequence continues at coordinate 15,019,471 of JALAZF010000038.1, forward strand.
TTTAGACACTCGTCTGTGTTCTTTCAGCACTCATCCGTGTTCGATCTCTTTTGCTTCAATTCCCATCCGTATTGATTTTAGACACTCGCCTCTGTTCTTTCGACACTCATCCGTGTTCGATCTCTTTTGCTTCAATACTCGTCCGTTTTCATTTTAAACACTCGTCTTTGTTCTTTCGACACTCGTCCGTGTTCGATCTCTTTTGCTTCAATACCCGTCCGTATTGATTTTAGACACTCGTCTGTGTTCTTTCGAAACTCGTCTGTGTTTGATCTTTTTTGCTACAATATCCGTCCGTATTGATTTTATACACTCGTCTTTGTTCTTTTGACACTCGTCTGTGTTCGATCTCTTTTGCTTCAATACCTGTCCTTATTGATTTTAGACACTCGTCTGTATTCTTTCGACACTCGTCCGTGTTCGATCTCTTTTGTTCAATACACGTCCGTATTGATTTTAGACACTTGTCTGTGTTCTTTCGACACTCGTCCGTGTTCGATCTATTTTGCTTCAATACTAGTCTGTATTAATTTTAGACACTCGTCTGTGTTCTTTCAGCACTCATCCGTGTTCGATCTCTTTTGCTTCAATTCCCATCCGTATTGATTTTAGACACTCGCCTGTGTTCTTTTGACACTCATCCGTGTTCGATCTCTTTTGCTTCAATACTCGTCCGTTTTGATTTTAGACACTCGTCTTTGTTCTTCCGACACTCGTCCGTGTTCGATCTCTTTTGCTTCAATACCCGTCCGTATTGATTTTAGACACTCGTCTGTGTTCTTTCGACACTCGTCCGTGTTCGACCTCTTTTGCTTCAATTCCCGTCCGCATTGATTTTAGACACTCGTCTGTATTCTTTTGACACTCGTCCGTGTTCGATCTCTTTTGCTTCAATACTCGTCCGTATTTATTTTAGACACTCGTCTTTGTTCTTTCGACACACGTCCGTGTTCGATCTCTTTTGCTTCAATACCCGTCCGTATTGATTTTAGACACTCGTCTGTGTTCTTTCGACACTCGTCCGTGTTCGATCTCTTTTGCATCAATATCCGTCCGAATTGATTTTAGACACTCGTCTTTGTTCTTTCGACACACGTCCGTGTTCGATCTCTTTTGCTTCAATATCCGTCCGTATTAATTTTAGACACTCGTCTGTGTTCTTTCGACACTCGTCCGTGTCCGATCTATTTTGCTTCAATACTCGTCCGTATTGATTTTAGAAACTCGTCTAAGTTCGTTCGACACTCGTCCATCTTCGATCTTTGTAGCTTCAATACATGTCCGTATTGATTATAGACACTCGTCTGTGTTCTTTCGACATTCGTCTGTGTTCGATCTCTTTTGCTTCAATTCCCGTCCGTATTGATGTTAGACACTCATCTGTGTTCTTTCGACACTCATCCGTGTTCGATCTCTTTTTCTTCAATACTCGTCCGTATTTATTTTAGACACTCGTCTTTGTTCTTTCGACACTCGTCCGTGTTCGATCTCTTTTGCTACAATATCCGTCCGTATTGATTTTATACACTCGTCTTTGTTCTTTTGACACTCGTCTGTGTTCGATCTCTTTTGCTTCAATACCTGTCCTTATTGATTTTAGACACTCGTCTGTATTCGTTCGACACTCGTCCGTGTTCGATCTCTTTTCCTTCAATACACGTCCGTATTGATTTTAGACACTCGTCTGTGTTCTTTCGACACTCGTCCGTGTTCGATCTATTTTGCTTCAATACTAGTCTGTATTAATTTTAGACACTCGTCTGTGTTCTTTCAGCACTCATCCGTGTTCGATCTCTTTTGCTTCAATTCCCATCCGTATTGATTTTAGACACTCGCCTCTGTTCTTTCGACACTCATCCGTGTTCGATCTCTTTTGCTTCAATACTCGTCCGTTTTAATTTTAAACACTCGTCTTTGTTCTTTCGACACTCGTCCGTGTTCGATCTCTTTTGCTTCAATACCCGTCCGTATTGATTTTAGACACTCGTTTGTGTTCTTTCGACACTCGTCCGTGTTCGATCTCTTTTGCTTCAATATCCGTCCGAATTGATTTTAGACACTCGTCTTTGTTATTTCGACACACGTCCGTGTTCGATCTCTTTTGCTTCAATATCCGTCCGTATTAATTTTAGACACTCGTCTGTGTTCTTTCGACACTCGTCCATGTCCGATCTATTTTGCTTCAATACTCGTCCGTATTGATTTTAGAAACTCGTCTAAGTTCGTTCGACACTCGTCCATCTTCGATCTTTGTAGCTTCAATACATGTCCGTATTGATTATAGACACTCGTCTGTGTTCTTTCGCCATTCGTCTGTGTTCGATCTCTTTTGCTTCAATTCCCGTCCGTATTGATGTTAGACACTCATCTGTGTTCTTTCGACACTCATCCGTGTTCGATCTCTTTTTCTCCAATACTCGTCCGTATTTATTTTAGACACTCGTCTTTGTTCTTTCGACACTCGTCCGTGTTCGATCTCTTTTGCTACAATATCCGTCCGTATTGATTTTATACACTCGTCTTTGTTCTTTTGACACTCGTCTGTGTTCGATCTCTTTTGCTTCAATACCTGTCCTTATTGATTTTAGACACTCGTCTGTATTCTTTCGACACTCGTCCGTGTTCGATCTCTTTTGCTTTAATACCCGTCCGTATTGATTTTAGACACTCGTCTGTGTTCTTTCGACACTCGTCCGTGTTCGATCTCTTTTGCTTCAATATCCGTCCGAATTGATTTTAGACACTTGTCTGTGTTCTTTCGACACTCGTCCGTGTTCGATCTATTTTGCTTCAATACTAGTCTGTATTAATTTTAGACACTCGTCTGTGTTCTTTCAGCACTCATCCGTGTTCGATCTCTTTTGCTTCAATTCCCATCCGTATTGATTTTAGACACTCGCCTGTGTTCTTTTGACACTCATCCGTGTTCGATCTCTTTTGCTTCAATACTCGTCCGTTTTGATTTTAGACACTCGTCTTTGTTCTTCCGACACTCGTCCGTGTTCGATCTCTTTTGCTTCAATACCCGTCCGTATTGATTTTAGACACTCGTCTGTGTTCTTTCGACACTCGTCCGTGTTCGACCTCTTTTGCTTCAATTCCCGTTCGCATTGATTTTAGACACTCGTCTGTATTCTTTTGACACTCGTCCGTGTTCGATCTCTTTTGCTTCAATACTCGTCCGTATTTATTTTAGACACTCGTCTTTGTTCTTTCGACACACGTCCGTGTTCGATCTCTTTTGCTTCAATACCCGTCCGTATTGATTTTAGACACTCGTCTGTGTTCTTTCGACACTCGTCCGTGTTCGATCTCTTTTGCTTCAATATCCGTCCGAATTGATTTTAGACACTCGTCTTTGTTCTTTCGACACACGTCCGTGTTCGATCTCTTTTGCTTCAATATCCGTCCGTATTAATTTTAGACACTCGTCTGTGTTCTTTCGACACTCGTCCGTGTCCGATCTATTTTGCTTCAATACTCGTCCGTATTGATTTTAGAAACTCGTCTAAGTTCGTTCGACACTCGTCCATCTTCGATCTTTGTAGCTTCAATACATGTCCGTATTGATTATAGACACTCGTCTGTGTTCTTTCGACATTCGTCTGTGTTCGATCTCTTTTGCTTCAATTCCCGTCCGTATTGATGTTAGACACTCATCTGTGTTCTTTCGACACTCATCCGTGTTCGATCTCTTTTTCTTCAATACTCGTCCGTATTTATTTTAGACACTCGTCTTTGTTCTTTCGACACTCGTCCGTGTTCGATCTCTTTTGCTACAATATCCGTCCGTATTGATTTTATACACTCGTCTTTGTTCTTTTGACACTCGTCTGTGTTCGATCTCTTTTGCTTCAATACCTGTCCTTATTGATTTTAGACACTCGTCTGTATTCTTTCGACACTCGTCCGTGTTCGATCTCTTTTCCTTCAATACACGTCCGTATTGATTTTAGACACTCGTCTGTGTTCTTTCGACACTCGTCCGTGTTCGATCTATTTTGCTTCAATACTAGTCTGTATTAATTTTAGACACTCGTCTGTGTTCTTTCAGCACTCATCCGTGTTCGATCTCTTTTGCTTCAATTCCCATCCGTATTGATTTTAGACACTCGCCTCTGTTCTTTCGACACTCATCCGTGTTCGATCTCTTTTGCTTCAATACTCGTCCGTTTTAATTTTAAACACTCGTCTTTGTTCTTTCGACACTCGTCCGTGTTCGATCTCTTTTGCTTCAATACCCGTCCGTATTGATTTTAGACACTCGTTTGTGTTCTTTCGACACTCGTCCGTGTTCGATCTCTTTTGCTTCAATATCCGTCCGAATTGATTTTAGACACTCGTCTTTGTTATTTCGACACACGTCCGTGTTCGATCTCTTTTGCTTCAATATCCGTCCGTATTAATTTTAGACACTCGTCTGTGTTCTTTCGACACTCGTCCATGTCCGATCTATTTTGCTTCAATACTCGTCCGTATTGATTTTAGAAACTCGTCTAAGTTCGTTCGACACTCGTCCATCTTCGATCTTTGTAGCTTCAATACATGTCCGTATTGATTATAGACACTCGTCTGTGTTCTTTCGCCATTCGTCTGTGTTCGATCTCTTTTGCTTCAATTCCCGTCCGTATTGATGTTAGACACTCATCTGTGTTCTTTCGACACTCATCCGTGTTCGATCTCTTTTTCTCCAATACTCGTCCGTATTTATTTTAGACACTCGTCTTTGTTCTTTCGACACTCGTCCGTGTTCGATCTCTTTTGCTACAATATCCGTCCGTATTGATTTTATACACTCGTCTTTGTTCTTTTGACACTCGTCTGTGTTCGATCTCTTTTGCTTCAATACCTGTCCTTATTGATTTTAGACACTCGTCTGTATTCTTTCGACACTCGTCCGTGTTCGATCTCTTTTGCTTCAATACACGTCCGTATTGATTTTAGACACTCGTCTGTGTTCTTTCGACACTCGTCCGTGTTCGATCTATTTTGCTTCAATACTAGTCTGTATTAATTTTAGACACTCGTCTGTGTTCTTTCAGCACTCATCCGTGTTCGATCTCTTTTGCTTCAATTCCCATCCGTATTGATTTTAGACACTCGCCTCTGTTCTTTCGACACTCATCCGTGTTCGATCTCTTTTGCTTCAATACTCGTCCGTTTTGATTTTAAACACTCGTCTTTGTTCTTTCGACACTCGTCCGTGTTCGATCTCTTTTGCTTCAATACCCGTCCGTATTGATTTTAGACACTCGTCTGTGTTCTTTCGAAACTCGTCCGTGTTTGATCTTTTTTGCTACAATATCCGTCCGTATTGATTTTATACACTCGTCTTTGTTCTTTTGACACTCGTCTGTGTTCGATCTCTTTTGCTTCAATACCTGTCCTTATTGATTTTAGACACTCGTCTGTATTCTTTCGACACTCGTCCGTGTTCGATCTCTTTTGTTCAATACACGTCCGTATTGATTTTAGACACTTGTCTGTGTTCTTTCGACACTCGTCCGTGTTCGATCTATTTTGCTTCAATACTAGTCTGTATTAATTTTAGACACTCGTCTGTGTTCTTTCAGCACTCATCCGTGTTCGATCTCTTTTGCTTCAATTCCCATCCGTATTGATTTTAGACACTCGCCTGTGTTCTTTTGACACTCATCCGTGTTCGATCTCTTTTGCTTCAATACTCGTCCGTTTTGATTTTAGACACTCGTCTTTGTTCTTCCGACACTCGTCCGTGTTCGATCTCTTTTGCTTCAATACCCGTCCGTATTGATTTTAGACACTCGTCTGTGTTCTTTCGACACTCGTCCGTGTTCGACCTCTTTTGCTTCAATTCCCGTCCGCATTGATTTTAGACACTCGTCTGTATTCTTTTGACACTCGTCCGTGTTCGATCTCTTTTGCTTCAATACTCGTCCGTATTTATTTTAGACACTCGTCTTTGTTCTTTCGACACACGTCCGTGTTCGATCTCTTTTGCTTCAATACCCGTCCGTATTGATTTTAGACACTCGTCTGTGTTCTTTCGACACTCGTCCGTGTTCGATCTCTTTTGCTTCAATATCCGTCCGAATTGATTTTAGACACTCGTCTTTGTTCTTTCGACACACGTCCGTGTTCGATCTCTTTTGCTTCAATATCCGTCCGTATTAATTTTAGACACTCGTCTGTGTTCTTTCGACACTCGTCCGTGTCCGATCTATTTTGCTTCAATACTCGTCCGTATTGATTTTAGAAACTCGTCTAAGTTTGTTCGACACTTGTCCATCTTCGATCTTTGTAGCTTCAATACATGTCCGTATTGATTATAGACACTCGTCTGTGTTCTTTCGACATTCGTCTGTGTTCGATCTCTTTTGCTTCAATTCCCGTCCGTATTGATGTTAGACACTCATCTGTGTTCTTTCGACACTCATCCGTGTTCGATCTCTTTTTCTTCAATACTCGTCCGTATTTATTTTAGACACTCGTCTTTGTTCTTTCGACACTCGTCCGTGTTCGATCTCTTTTGCTACAATATCCGTCCGTATTGATTTTATACACTCGTCTTTGTTCTTTTGACACTCGTCTGTGTTCGATCTCTTTTGCTTCAATACCTGTCCTTATTGATTTTAGACACTCGTCTGTATTCTTTCGACACTCGTCCGTGTTCGATCTCTTTTGCTTCAATACACGTCCGTATTGATTTTAGACACTCGTCTGTGTTCTTTCGACACTCGTCCGTGTTCGATCTATTTTGCTTCAATACTAGTCTGTATTAATTTTAGACACTCGTCTGTGTTCTTTCAGCACTCATCCGTGTTCGATCTCTTTTGCTTCAATTCCCATCCGTATTGATTTTAGACACTCGCCTCTGTTCTTTCGACACTCACCCGTGTTCGATCTCTTTTGCTTCAATACTCGTCCGTTTTGATTTTAAACACTCGTCTTTGTTCTTTCGACACTCGTCCGTGTTCGATCTCTTTTGCTACAATATCCGTCCGTATTGATTTTATACACTCGTCTTTGTTCTTTTGACACTCGTCTGTGTTCGATCTCTTTTGCTTCAATACCTGTCCTTATTGATTTTAGACACTCGTCTGTATTCTTTCGACACTCGTCCGTGTTCGATCTCTTTTGCTTCAATACACGTCCGTATTGATTTTAGACACTCGTCTGTGTTCTTTCGACACTCGTCCGTGTTCGATCTATTTTGCTTCAATACTAGTCTGTATTAATTTTAGACACTCGTCTGTGTTCTTTCAGCACTCATCCGTGTTCGATCTCTTTTGCTTCAATTCCCATCCGTATTGATTTTAGACACTCGCCTCTGTTCTTTCGACACTCATCCGTGTTCGATCTCTTTTGCTTCAATACTCGTCCGTTTTGATTTTAAACACTCGTCTTTGTTCTTTCGACACTCGTCCGTGTTCGATCTCTTTTGCTTCAATACCCGTCCGTATTGATTTTAGACACTCGTCTGTGTTCTTTCGAAACTCGTCCGTGTTTGATCTTTTTTGCTACAATATCCGTCCGTATTGATTTTATACACTCGTCTTTGTTCTTTTGACACTCGTCTGTGTTCGATCTCTTTTGCTTCAATACCTGTCCTTATTGATTTTAGACACCCGTCTGTATTCTTTCGACACTCGTCCGTGTTCGATCTCTTTTGTTCAATACACGTCCGTATTGATTTTAGACACTTGTCTGTGTTCTTTCGACACTCGTCCGTGTTCGATCTATTTTGCTTCAATACTAGTCTGTATTAATTTTAGACACTCGTCTGTGTTCTTTCAGCACTCATCCGTGTTCGATCTCTTTTGCTTCAATTCCCATCCGTATTGATTTTAGACACTCGCCTGTGTTCTTTCGACACTCATCCGTGTTCGATCTCTTTTGCTTCAATACTCGTCCGTTTTGATTTTAGACACTCGTCTTTGTTCTTCCGACACTCGTCCGTGTTCGATCTCTTTTGCTTCAATACCCGTCCGTATTGATTTTAGACACTCGTCTGTGTTCTTTCGACACTCGTCCGTGTTCGACCTCTTTTGCTTCAATTCCCGTCCGCATTGATTTTAGACACTCGTCTGTATTCTTTTGACACTCGTCCGTGTTCGATCTCTTTTGCTTCAATACTCGTCCGTATTTATTTTAGACACTCGTCTTTGTTCTTTCGACACACGTCCGTGTTCGATCTCTTTTGCTTCAATACCCGTCCGTATTGATTTTAGACACTCGTCTGTGTTCTTTCGACACTCGTCCGTGTTCGATCTCTTTTGCTTCAATATCCGTCCGAATTGATTTTAGACACTCGTCTTTGTTCTTTCGACACACGTCCGTGTTCGATCTCTTTTGCTTCAATATCCGTCCGTATTAATTTTAGACACTCGTCTGTGTTCTTTCGACACTCGTCCGTGTCCGATCTATTTTGCTTCAATACTCGTCCGTATTGATTTTAGAAACTCGTCTAAGTTTGTTCGACACTTGTCCATCTTCGATCTTTGTAGCTTCAATACATGTCCGTATTGATTATAGACACTCGTCTGTGTTCTTTCGACATTCGTCTGTGTTCGATCTCTTTTGCTTCAATTCCCGTCCGTATTGATGTTAGACACTCATCTGTGTTCTTTCGACACTCATCCGTGTTCGATCTCTTTTTCTTCAATACTCGTCCGTATTTATTTTAGACACTCGTCTTTGTTCTTTCGACACTCGTCCGTGTTCGATCTCTTTTGCTACAATATCCGTCCGTATTGATTTTATACACTCGTCTTTGTTCTTTTGACACTCGTCTGTGTTCGATCTCTTTTGCTTCAATACCTGTCCTTATTGATTTTAGACACTCGTCTGTATTCTTTCGACACTCGTCCGTGTTCGATCTCTTTTGGTTCAATACACGTCCGTATTGATTTTAGACACTCGTCTGTGTTCTTTCGACACTCGTCCGTGTTCGATCTATTTTGCTTCAATACTAGTCCGTATTAATTTTAGACACTCGTCTGTGTTCTTTCAGCACTCATCCGTGTTCGATCTCTTTTGCTTCAATTCCCATCCGTATTGATTTTAGACACTCGCCTCTGTTCTTTCGACACTCATCCGTGTTCGATCTCTTTTGCTTCAATACTCGTCCGTTTTGATTTTAAACACTCGTCTTTGTTCTTTCGACACTCGTCCGTGTTCGATCTCTTTTGCTTCAATACCTGTCCGTATTGATTTTAGACACTCGTCTGTGTTCTTTCGAAACTCGTCCGTGTTTGATCTTTTTTGCTACAATATCCGTCCGTATTGATTTTATACACTCGTCTTTGTTCTTTTGACACTCGTCTGTGTTCGATCTCTTTTGCTTCAATACCTGTCCTTATTGATTTTAGACACTCGTCTGTATTCTTTCGACACTCGTCCGTGTTCGATCTCTTTTGTTCAATACACGTCCGTATTGATTTTAGACACTTGTCTGTGTTCTTTCGACACTCGTCCGTGTTCGATCTATTTTGCTTCAATACTAGTCTGTATTAATTTTAGACACTCGTCTGTGTTCTTTCAGCACTCATCCGTGTTCGATCTCTTTTGCTTCAATTCCCATCCGTATTGATTTTAGACACTCGCCTGTGTTCTTTCGACACTCATCCGTGTTCGATCTCTTTTGCTTCAATACTCGTCCGTTTTGATTTTAGACACTCGTCTTTGTTCTTTCGACACTCGTCCGTGTTCGATCTCTTTTGCTTCAATACCCGTCCGTATTGATTTTAGACACTCGTCTGTGTTCTTTCGACACTCGTTCGTGTTCGACCTCTTTTGCTTCAATTCCCGTCCGCATTGATTTTAGACACTCGTCTGTATTCTTTTGACACTCGTCCGTGTTCGATCTCTTTTGCTTCAATACTCGTCCGTATTTATTTTAGACACTCGTCTTTGTTCTTTCGACACACGTCCGTGTTCGATCTCTTTTGCTTCAATACCCGTCCGTATTGATTTTAGACACTCGTCTGTGTTCTTTCGACACTCGTCCGTGTTCGATCTCTTTTGCTTCAATATCCGTCTGAATTGATTTTAGACACTCGTCTTTGTTCTTTCGACACACGTCCGTGTTCGATCTCTTTTGCTTCAATATCCGTCCGTATTAATTTTAGACACTCGTCTGTGTTCTTTCGACACTCGTCCGTGTCCGATCTATTTTGCTTCAATACTCGTCCGTATTGATTTTAGAAACTCGTCTAAGTTCGTTCGACACTCGTCCATCTTCGATCTTTGTAGCTTCAATACATGTCCGTATTGATTATAGACACTCGTCTGTGTTCTTTCGACATTCGTCTGTGTTCGATCTCTTTTGCTTCAATTCCCGTCCGTATTGATGTTAGACACTCATCTGTGTTCTTTCGACACTCATCCGTGTTCGATCTCTTTTTCTTCAATACTCGTCCGTATTTATTTTAGACACTCGTCTGTGTTCTTTCGACACTCGTCCGTGTTCGACCTCTTTTGCTTCAATTCCCGTCCGCATTGATTTTAGACACTCGTCTGTATTCTTTTGACACTCGTCCGTGTTCGATCTCTTTTGCTTCAATACTCGTCCGTATTTATTTTAGACACTCGTCTTTGTTCTTTCGACACACGTCCGTGTTCGATCTCTTTTGCTTCAATACCCGTCCGTATTGATTTTAGACACTCGTCTGTGTTCTTTCGACACTCGTCCGTGTTCGATCTCTTTTGCTTCAATATACGTCCGAATTGATTTTAGACACTCGTCTTTGTTCTTTCGACACACGTCCGTGTTCGATCTCTTTTGCTTCAATATCCGTCCGTATTAATTTTAGACACTCGTCTGTGTTCTTTCGACACTCGTCCGTGTCCGATCTATTTTGCTTCAATACTCGTCCGTATTGATTTTAGAAACTCGTCTAAGTTTGTTCGACACTTGTCCATCTTCGATCTTTGTAGCTTCAATACATGTCCGTATTGATTATAGACACTCGTCTGTGTTCTTTCGACATTCGTCTGTGTTCGATCTCTTTTGCTTCAATTCCCGTCCGTATTGATGTTAGACACTCATCTGTGTTCTTTCGACACTCATCCGTGTTCGATCTCTTTTTCTTCAATACTCGTCCGTATTTATTTTAGACACTCGTCTTTGTTCTTTCGACACTCGTCCGTGTTCGATCTCTTTTGCTACAATATCCGTCCGTATTGATTTTATACACTCGTCTTTGTTCTTTTGACACTCGTCTGTGTTCGATCTCTTTTGCTTCAATACCTGTCCTTATTGATTTTAGACACTCGTCTGTATTCTTTCGACACTCGTCCGTGTTCGATCTCTTTTGCTTCAATACACGTCCGTATTGATTTTAGACACTCGTCTGTGTTCTTTCGACACTCGTCCGTGTTCGATCTATTTTGCTTCAATACTAGTCCGTATTAATTTTAGACACTCGTCTGTGTTCTTTCAGCACTCATCCGTGTTCGATCTCTTTTGCTTCAATTCCCATCCGTATTGATTTTAGACACTCGCCTCTGTTCTTTCGACACTCATCCGTGTTCGATCTCTTTTGCTTCAATACTCGTCCGTTTTGATTTTAAACACTCGTCTTTGTTCTTTCGACACTCGTCCGTGTTCGATCTCTTTTGCTTCAATACCCGTCCGTATTGATTTTAGACACTCGTCTGTGTTCTTTCGAAACTCGTCCGTGTTTGATCTTTTTTGCTACAATATCCGTCCGTATTGATTTTATACACTCGTCTTTGTTCTTTTGACACTCGTCTGTGTTCGATCTCTTTTGCTTCAATACCTGTCCTTATTGATTTTAGACACTCGTCTGTATTCTTTCGACACTCGTCCGTGTTCGATCTCTTTTGTTCAATACACGTCCGTATTGATTTTAGACACTTGTCTGTGTTCTTTCGACACTCGTCCGTGTTCGATCTATTTTGCTTCAATACTAGTCTGTATTAATTTTAGACACTCGTCTGTGTTCTTTCAGCACTCATCCGTGTTTGATCTCTTTTGCTTCAATTCCCATCCGTATTGATTTTAGACACTCGCCTGTGTTCTTTCGACACTCATCCGTGTTCGATCTCTTTTGCTTCAATACTCGTCCGTTTTGATTTTAGACACTCGTCTTTGTTCTTTCGACACTCGTCCGTGTTCGATCTCTTTTGCTTCAATACCCGTCCGTATTGATTTTAGACACTCGTCTGTGTTCTTTCGACACTCGTCCGTGTTCGACCTCTTTTGCTTCAATTCCCGTCCGCATTGATTTTAGACACTCGTCTGTATTCTTTTGACACTCGTCCGTGTTCGATCTCTTTTGCTTCAATACTCGTCCGTATTTATTTTAGACACTCGTCTTTGTTCTTTCGACACACGTCCGTGTTCGATCTCTTTTGCTTCAATACCCGTCCGTATTGATTTTAGACACTCGTCTGTGTTCTTTCGACACTCGTCCGTGTTCGATCTCTTTTGCTTCAATATCCGTCTGAATTGATTTTAGACACTCGTCTTTGTTCTTTCGACACACGTCCGTGTTCGATCTCTTTTGCTTCAATATCCGTCCGTATTAATTTTAGACACTCGTCTGTGTTCTTTCGACACTCGTCCGTGTCCGATCTATTTTGCTTCAATACTCGTCCGTATTGATTTTAGAAACTCGTCTAAGTTCGTTCGACACTCGTCCATCTTCGATCTTTGTAGCTTCAATACATGTCCGTATTGATTATAGACACTCGTCTGTGTTCTTTCGACATTCGTCTGTGTTCGATCTCTTTTGCTTCAATTCCCGTCCGTATTGATGTTAGACACTCATCTGTGTTCTTTCGACACTCATCCGTGTTCGATCTCTTTTTCTTCAATACTCGTCCGTATTTATTTTAGACACTCGTCTGTGTTCTTTCGACACTCGTCCGTGTTCGACCTCTTTTGCTTCAATTCCCGTCCGCATTGATTTTAGACACTCGTCTGTATTCTTTTGACACTCGTCCGTGTTCGATCTCTTTTGCTTCAATACTCGTCCGTATTTATTTTAGACACTCGTCTTTGTTCTTTCGACACACGTCCGTGTTCGATCTCTTTTGCTTCAATACCCGTCCGTATTGATTTTAGACACTCGTCTGTGTTCTTTCGACACTCGTCCGTGTTCGATCTCTTTTGCTTCAATTCCCATCCGTATTGATTTTAGACACTCGCCTCTGTTCTTTCGACACTCATCCGTGTTCGATCTCTTTTGCTTCAATACTCGTCCGTTTTGATTTTAAACACTCGTCTTTGTTCTTTCGACACTCGTCCGTGTTCGATCTCTTTTGCTTCAATACCCGTCCGTATTGATTTTAGACACTCGTCTGTGTTCTTTCGAAACTCGTCCGTGTTTGATCTTTTTTGCTACAATATCCGTCCGTATTGATTTTATACACTCGTCTTTGTTCTTTTGACACTCGTCTGTGTTCGATCTCTTTTGCTTCAATACCTGTCCTTATTGATTTTAGACACTCGTCTGTATTCTTTCGACACTCGTCCGTGTTCGATCTCTTTTGTTCAATACACGTCCGTATTGATTTTAGACACTTGTCTGTGTTCTTTCGACACTCGTCCGTGTTCGATCTATTTTGCTTCAATACTAGTCTGTATTAATTTTAGACACTCGTCTGTGTTCTTTCAGCACTCATCCGTGTTTGATCTCTTTTGCTTCAATTCCCATCCGTATTGATTTTAGACACTCGCCTGTGTTCTTTCGACACTCATCCGTGTTCGATCTCTTTTGCTTCAATACTCGTCCGTTTTGATTTTAGACACTCGTCTTTGTTCTTTCGACACTCGTCCGTGTTCGATCTCTTTTGCTTCAATACCCGTCCGTATTGATTTTAGACACTCGTCTGTGTTCTTTCGACACTCGTCCGTGTTCGACCTCTTTTGCTTCAATTCCCGTCCGCATTGATTTTAGACACTCGTCTGTATTCTTTTGACACTCGTCCGTGTTCGATCTCTTTTGCTTCAATACTCGTCCGTATTTATTTTAGACACTCGTCTTTGTTCTTTCGACACACGTCCGTGTTCGATCTCTTTTGCTTCAATACCCGTCCGTATTGATTTTAGACACTCGTCTGTGTTCTTTCGACACTCGTCCGTGTTCGATCTCTTTTGCTTCAATATCCGTCTGAATTGATTTTAGACACTCGTCTTTGTTCTTTCGACACACGTCCGTGTTCGATCTCTTTTGCTTCAATATCCGTCCGTATTAATTTTAGACACTCGTCTGTGTTCTTTCGACACTCGTCCGTGTCCGATCTATTTTGCTTCAATACTCGTCCGTATTGATTTTAGAAACTCGTCTAAGTTCGTTCGACACTCGTCCATCTTCGATCTTTGTAGCTTCAATACATGTCCGTATTGATTATAGACACTCGTCTGTGTTCTTTCGACATTCGTCTGTGTTCGATCTCTTTTGCTTCAATTCCCGTCCGTATTGATGTTAGACACTCATCTGTGTTCTTTCGACACTCATCCGTGTTCGATCTCTTTTTCTTCAATACTCGTCCGTATTTATTTTAGACACTCGTCTGTGTTCTTTCGACACTCGTCCGTGTTCGACCTCTTTTGCTTCAATTCCCGTCCGCATTGATTTTAGACACTCGTCTGTATTCTTTTGACACTCGTCCGTGTTCGATCTCTTTTGCTTCAATACTCGTCCGTATTTATTTTAGACACTCGTCTTTGTTCTTTCGACACACGTCCGTGTTCGATCTCTTTTGCTTCAATACCCGTCCGTATTGATTTTAGACACTCGTCTGTGTTCTTTCGACACTCGTCCGTGTTCGATCTCTTTTGCTTCAATATACGTCCGAATTGATTTTAGACACTCGTCTTTGTTCTTTCGACACACGTCCGTGTTCGATCTCTTTTGCTTCAATATCCGTCCGTATTAATTTTAGACACTCATCTGTGTTCTTTCGACACTCGTCCGTGTCCGATCTATTTTGCTTCAATACTCGTCCGTATTGATTTTAGAAACTCGTCTAAGTTTGTTCGACACTTGTCCATCTTCGATCTTTGTAGCTTCAATACATGTCCGTATTGATTATAGACACTCGTCTGTGTTCTTTCGACATTCGTCTGTGTTCGATCTCTTTTGCTTCAATTCCCGTCCGTATTGATGTTAGACACTCATCTGTGTTCTTTCGACACTCATCCGTGTTCGATCTCTTTTTCTTCAATACTCGTCCGTATTTATTTTAGACACTCGTCTTTGTTCTTTCGACACTCGTCCGTGTTCGATCTCTTTTGCTACAATATCCGTCCGTATTGATTTTATACACTCGTCTTTGTTCTTTTGACACTCGTCTGTGTTCGATCTCTTTTGCTTCAATACCTGTCCTTATTGATTTTAGACACTCGTCTGTATTCTTTCGACACTCGTCCGTGTTCGATCTCTTTTGCTTCAATACACGTCCGTATTGATTTTAGACACTCGTCTGTGTTCTTTCGACACTCGTCCGTGTTCGATCTATTTTGCTTCAATACTAGTCTGTATTAATTTTAGACACTCGTCTGTGTTCTTTTAGCACTCATCTGTGTTCGATCTCTTTTGCTTCAATTCCCATCCGTATTGATTTTAGACACTCGCCTCTGTTCTTTCGACACTCATCCGTGTTCGATCTCTTTTGCTTCAATACTCGTCCGTTTTGATTTTAAACACTCGTCTTTGTTCTTTCGACACTCGTCCGTGTTCGATCTCTTTTGCTTCAATACCCGTCCGTATTGATTTTAGACACTCGTCTGTGTTATTTCAAAACTCGTCCGTGTTTGATCTTTTTTGCTACAATATCCGTCCGTATTGATTTTATACACTCGTCTTTGTTCTTTTGACACTCGTCTGTGTTCGATCTCTTTTGCTTCAATACCTGTCCTTATTGATTTTAGACACTCGTCTGTATTCTTTCGACACTCGTCCGTGTTCGATCTCTTTTGTTCAATACACGTCCGTATTGATTTTAGACACTTGTCTGTGTTCTTTCGACACTCGTCCGTGTTCGATCTATTTTGCTTCAATACTAGTCTGTATTAATTTTAGACACTCGTCTGTGTTCTTTCAGCACTCATCCGTGTTCGATCTCTTTTGCTTCAATTCCCATCCGTATTGATTTTAGACACTCGCCTGTGTTCTTTCGACACTCATCCGTGTTCGATCTCTTTTGCTTCAATACTCGTCCGTTTTGATTTTAGACACTCGTCTTTGTTCTTTCGACACTCGTCCGTGTTCGATCTCTTTTGCTTCAATACCCGTCCGTATTGATTTTAGACACTCGTCTGTGTTCTTTCGACACTCGTCCGTGTTCGACCTCTTTTGCTTCAATTCCCGTCCGCATTGATTTTAGACACTCGTCTGTATTCTTTTGACACTCGTCCGTGTTCGATCTCTTTTGCTTCAATACTCGTCCGTATTTATTTTAGACACTCGTCTTTGTTCTTTCGACACACGTCCGTGTTCGATCTCTTTTGCTTCAATACCCGTCCGTATTGATTTTAGACACTCGTCTGTGTTCTTTCGACACTCGTCCGTGTTCGATCTCTTTTGCTTCAATATCCGTCTGAATTGATTTTAGACACTCGTCTTTGTTCTTTCGACACACGTCCGTGTTCGATCTCTTTTGCTTCAATATCCGTCCGTATTAATTTTAGACACTCGTCTGTGTTCTTTCGACACTCGTCCGTGTTCGATCTATTTTGCTTCAATTCCCGTCCGCATTGATTTTAGACACTCGTCTTTGTTCTTTCGACACACGTCCGTGTCCGATCTATTTTGCTTCAATACTCGTCCGTATTGATTTTAGAAACTCGTCTAAGTTCGTTCGACACTCGTCCATCTTCGATCTTTGTAGCTTCAATACATGTCCGTATTGATTATAGACACTCGTCTGTGTTCTTTCGACATTCGTCTGTGTTCGATCTCTTTTGCTTCAATTCCCGTCCGTATTGATGTTAGACACTCATCTGTGTTCTTTCGACACTCATCCGTGTTCGATCTCTTTTTCTTCAATACTCGTCCGTATTTATTTTAGACACTCGTCTTTGTTCTTTCGACACTCGTCCGTGTTCGATCTCTTTTGCAACAATATCCGTCCGTATTGATTTTATACACTCGTCTTTGTTCTTTTGACACTCGTCTGTGTTCGATCTCTTTTGCTTCAATACCTGTCCTTATTGATTTTAGACACTCGTCTGTATTCTTTCGACACTCGTCCGTGTTCGATCTCTTTTGTTCAATACACGTCCGTATTGATTTTAGACACTTGTCTGTGTTCTTTCGACACTCGTCCGTGTTCGATCTATTTTGCTTCAATACTAGTCTGTATTAATTTTAGACACTCGTCTGTGTTCTTTCAGCACTCATCCGTGTTCGATCTCTTTTGCTTCAATTCCCATCCGTATTGATTTTAGACACTCGCCTGTGTTCTTTCGACACTCATCCGTGTTCGATCTCTTTTGCTTCAATACTCGTCCGTTTTGATTTTAGACACTCGTCTTTGTTCTTTCGACACTCGTCCGTGTTCGATCTCTTTTGCTTCAATACCCGTCCGTATTGATTTTAGACACTCGTCTGTGTTCTTTCGACACTCGTCCGTGTTCGACCTCTTTTGCTTCAATTCCCGTCCGCATTGATTTTAGACACTCGTCTGTATTCTTTTGACACTCGTCCGTGTTCGATCTCTTTTGCTTCAATACTCGTCCGTATTTATTTTAGACACTCGTCTTTGTTCTTTCGACACACGTCCGTGTTCGATCTCTTTTGCTTCAATACCCGTCCGTATTGATTTTAGACACTCGTCTGTGTTCTTTCGACACTCGTCCGTGTTCGATCTCTTTTGCTTCAATATCCGTCTGAATTGATTTTAGACACTCGTCTTTGTTCTTTCGACACACGTCCGTGTTCGATCTCTTTTGCTTCAATATCCGTCCGTATTAATTTTAGACACTCGTCTGTGTTCTTTCGACACTCGTCCGTGTCCGATCTATTTTGCTTCAATACTCGTCCGTATTGATTTTAGAAACTCGTCTAAGTTCGTTCGACACTCGTCCATCTTCGATCTTTGTAGCTTCAATACATGTCCGTATTGATTATAGACACTCGTCTGTGTTCTTTCGACATTCGTCTGTGTTCGATCTCTTTTGCTTCAATTCCCGTCCGTATTGATGTTAGACACTCATCTGTGTTCTTTCGACACTCATCCGTGTTCGATCTCTTTTTCTTCAATACTCGTCCGTATTTATTTTAGACACTCGTCTTTGTTCTTTCGACACTCGTCCGTGTTCGATCTCTTTTGCTACAATATCCGTCCGTATTGATTTTATACACTCGTCTTTGTTCTTTTGACACTCGTCTGTGTTCGAACTCTTTTGCTTCAATACCTGTCCTTATTGATTTTAGACACTCGTCTGTATTCTTTCGACACTCGTCCGTGTTCGATCTCTTTTGCTTCAATACACGTCCGTATTGATTTTAGACACTCGTCTGTGTTCTTTCGACACTCGTCCGTGTTCGATCTATTTTGCTTCAATACTAGTCTGTATTAATTTTAGACACTCGTCTGTGTTCTTTCAGCACTCATCCGTGTTCGATCTCTTTTGCTTCAATTCCCATCCGTATTGATTTTAGACACTCGCCTGTGTTCTTTCGACACTCATCCGTGTTCGATCTCTTTTGCTTCAATACTCGTCCGTTTTGATTTTAGACACTCGTCTTTGTTCTTTCGACACTCGTCCGTGTTCGATCTCTTTTGCTTCAATACCCGTCCGTATTGATTTTAGACACTCGTCTGTGTTCTTTCGACACTCGTCCGTGTTCGACCTCTTTTGCTTCAATTCCCGTCCGCATTGATTTTAGACACTCGTCTGTATTCTTTTGACACTCGTCCGTGTTCGATCTCTTTTGCTTCAATACTCGTCCGTATTTATTTTAGACACTCGTCTTTGTTCTTTCGACACACGTCCGTGTTCGATCTCTTTTGCTTCAATACCCGTCCGTATTGATTTTAGACACTCGTCTGTGTTCTTTCGACACTCGTCCGTGTTCGATCTCTTTTGCTTCAATATCCGTCTGAATTGATTTTAGACACTCGTCTTTGTTCTTTCGACACACGTCCGTGTTCGATCTCTTTTGCTTCAATATCCGTCCGTATTAATTTTAGACACTCGTCTGTGTTCTTTCGACACTCGTCCGTGTCCGATCTATTTTGCTTCAATACTCGTCCGTATTGATTTTAGAAACTCGTCTAAGTTCGTTCGACACTCGTCCATCTTCGATCTTTGTAGCTTCAATACATGTCCGTATTGATTATAGACACTCGTCTGTGTTCTTTCGACATTCGTCTGTGTTCGATCTCTTTTGCTTCAATTCCCGTCCGTATTGATGTTAGACACTCATCTGTGTTCTTTCGACACTCATCCGTGTTCGATCTCTTTTTCTTCAATACTCGTCCGTATTTATTTTAGACACTCGTCTTTGTTCTTTCGACACTCGTCCGTGTTCGATCTCTTTTGCTACAATATCCGTCCGTATTGATTTTATACACTCGTCTTTGTTCTTTTGACACTCGTCTGTGTTCGAACTCTTTTGCTTCAATACCTGTCCTTATTGATTTTAGACACTCGTCTGTATTCTTTCGACACTCGTCCGTGTTCGATCTCTTTTGCTTCAATACACGTCCGTATTGATTTTAGACACTCGTCTGTGTTCTTTCGACACTCGTCCGTGTTCGATCTATTTTGCTTCAATACTAGTCTGTATTAATTTTAGACACTCGTCTGTGTTCTTTCAGCACTCATCCGTGTTCGATCTCTTTTGCTTCAATTCCCATCCGTATTGATTTTAGACACTCGCCTCTGTTCTTTCGACACTCATCCGTGTTCGATCTCTTTTGCTTCAATACTCGTCCGTTTTGATTTTAGACACTCGTCTTTGTTCTTTCGACACTCGTCCGTGTTCGATCTCTTTTGCTTCAATATCCGTCTGAATTGATTTTAGACACTCGTCTTTGTTCTTTCGACACACGTCCGTGTTCGATCTCTTTTGCTTCAATATCCGTCCGTATTAATTTTAGACACTCGTCTGTGTTCTTTCGACACTCGTCCGTGTCCGATCTATTTTGCTTCAATACTCGTCCGTATTGATTTTAGAAACTCGTCTAAGTTCGTTCCACACTCGTCCATCTTCGATCTTTGTAGCTTCAATACATGTCCGTATTGATTATAGACACTCGTCTGTGTTCTTTCGACATTCGTCTGTGTTCGATCTCTTTTGCTTCAATTCCCGTCCGTATTGATGTTAGACACTCATCTGTGTTCTTTCGACACTCATCCGTGTTCGATCTCTTTTTCTTCAATACTCGTCCGTATTTATTTTAGACACTCGTCTTTGTTCTTTCGACACTCGTCCGTGTTCGATCTCTTTTGCTACAATATCCGTCCGTATTGATTTTATACACTCGTCTTTGTTCTTTTGACACTCGTCTGTGTTCGATCTCTTTTGCTTCAATACCTGTCCTTATTGATTTTAGACACTCGTCTGTATTCTTTCGACACTCGTCCGTGTTCGATCTCTTTTGCTTCAATACACGTCCGTATTGATTTTAGACACTCGTCTGTGTTCTTTCGACACTCGTCCGTGTTCGATCTATTTTGCTTCAATACTAGTCTGTATTAATTTTAGACACTCGTCTGTGTTCTTTCAGCACTCATCCGTGTTCGATCTCTTTTGCTTCAATTCCCATCCGTATTGATTTTAGACACTCGCCTCTGTTCTTTCGACACTCATCCGTGTTCGATCTCTTTTGCTTCAATACTCGTCCGTTTTGATTTTAGACACTCGTCTTTGTTCTTTCGACACTCGTCCGTGTTCGATCTCTTTTGCTTCAATACCCGTCCGTATTGATTTTAGACACTCGTCTGTGTTCTTTCGACACTCGTCCGTGTTCGACCTCTTTTGCTTCAATTCCCGTCCGCATTGATTTTAGACACTCGTCTGTATTCTTTTGACACTCGTCCGTGTTCGATCTCTTTTGCTTCAATATCCGTCTGAATTGATTTTAGACACTCGTCTTTGTTCTTTCGACACACGTCCGTGTTCGATCTCTTTTGCTTCAATATCCGTCCGTATTAATTTTAGACACTCGTCTGTGTTCTTTCGACACTCGTCCGTGTCCGATCTATTTTGCTTCAATACTCGTCCGTATTGATTTTAGAAACTCGTCTAAGTTCGTTCCACACTCGTCCATCTTCGATCTTTGTAGCTTCAATACATGTCCGTATTGATTATAGACACTCGTCTGTGTTCTTTCGACATTCGTCTGTGTTCGATCTCTTTTGCTTCAATTCCCGTCCGTATTGATGTTAGACACTCATCTGTGTTCTTTCGACACTCATCCGTGTTCGATCTCTTTTTCTTCAATACTCGTCCGTATTTATTTTAGACACTCGTCTTTGTTCTTTCTACACTCGTCCGTGTTCGATCTCTTTTGCTACAATATCCGTCCGTATTGATTTTATACACTCGTCTTTGTTCTTTTGACACTCGTCTGTGTTCGATCTCTTTTGCTTCAATACCTGTCCTTATTGATTTTAGACACTCGTCTGTATTCTTTCGACACTCGTCCGTGTTCGATCTCTTTTGCTTCAATACACGTCCGTATTGATTTTAGACACTCGTCTGTGTTCTTTCGACACTCGTCCGTGTTCGATCTATTTTGCTTCAATACTAGTCTGTATTAATTTTAGACACTCGTCTGTGTTCTTTCAGCACTCATCCGTGTTCGATCTCTTTTGCTTCAATTCCCATCCGTATTGATTTTAGACACTCGCCTCTGTTCTTTCGACACTCATCCGTGTTCGATCTCTTTTGCTTCAATACTCGTCCGTTTTGATTTTAGACACTCGTCTTTGTTCTTTCGACACTCGTCCGTGTTCGATCTCTTTTGCTTCAATACCCGTCCGTATTGATTTTAGACACTCGTCTGTGTTCTTTCGACACTCGTCCGTGTTCGACCTCTTTTGCTTCAATTCCCGTCCGCATTGATTTTAGACACTCGTCTGTATTCTTTTGACACTCGTCCGTGTTCGATCTCTTTTGCTTCAATACTCGTCCGTATTTATTTTAGACACTCGTCTTTGTTCTTTCGACACACGTCCGTGTTCGATCTCTTTTGCTTCAATACCCGTCCGTATTGATTTTAGACACTCGTCTGTGTTCTTTCGACACTCGTCCGTGTTCGATCTCTTTTGCTTCAATATCCGTCTGAATTGATTTTAGACACTCGTCTTTGTTCTTTCGACACTCGTCCGTGTTCGATCTCTTTTGCTTCAATACCCGTCCGTATTGATTTTAGACACTCGTCTGTGTTCTTTCGACACTCGTCCGTGTTCGACCTCTTTTGCTTCAATTCCCGTCCGCATTGATTTTAGACACTCGTCTGTATTCTTTTGACACTCGTCCGTGTTCGATCTCTTTTGCTTCAATACTCGTCCGTATTTATTTTAGACACTCGTCTTTGTTCTTTCGACACACGTCCGTGTTCGATCTCTTTTGCTTCAATACCCGTCCGTATTGATTTTAGACACTCGTCTGTGTTCTTTCGACACTCGTCCGTGTTCGATCTCTTTTGCTTCAATATCCGTCTGAATTGATTTTAGACACTCGTCTTTGTTCTTTCGACACACGTCCGTGTTCGATCTCTTTTGCTTCAATATCCGTCCGTATTAATTTTAGACACTCGTCTGTGTTCTTTCGACACTCATCCGTGTCCGATCTATTTTGCTTCAATACTCGTCCGTATTGATTTTAGAAACTCGTCTAAGTTCGTTCGACACTCGTCCATCTTCGATCTTTGTAGCTTCAATACATGTCCGTATTGATTATAGACACTCGTCTGTGTTCTTTCGACATTCGTCTGTGTTCGATCTCTTTTGCTTCAATTCCCGTCCGTATTGATGTTAGACACTCATCTGTGTTCTTTCGACACTCATCCGTGTTCGATCTCTTTTTCTTCAATACTCGTCCGTATTTATTTTAGACACTCGTCTTTGTTCTTTCGACACTCGTCCGTGTTCGATCTCTTTTGCTACAATATCCGTCCGTATTGATTTTATACACTCGTCTTTGTTCTTTTGACACTCGTCTGTGTTCGATCTCTTTTGCTTCAATACCTGTCCTTATTGATTTTAGACACTCGTCTGTATTCTTTCGACACTCGTCCGTGTTCGATCTCTTTTGTTCAATACACGTCCGTATTGATTTTAGACACTTGTCTGTGTTCTTTCGACACTCGTCCGTGTTCGATCTATTTTGCTTCAATACTAGTCTGTATTAATTTTAGACACTCGTCTGTGTTCTTTCAGCACTCATCCGTGTTCGATCTCTTTTGCTTCAATTCCCATCCGTATTGATTTTAGACACTCGCCTGTGTTCTTTCGACACTCATCCGTGTTCGATCTCTTTTGCTTCAATACTCGTCCGTTTTGATTTTAGACACTCGTCTTTGTTCTTTCGACACTCGTCCGTGTTCGATCTCTTTTGCTTCAATACCCGTCCGTATTGATTTTAGACACTCGTCTGTGTTCTTTCGACACTCGTCCGTGTTCGACCTCTTTTGCTTCAATTCCCGTCCGCATTGATTTTAGACACTCGTCTGTATTCTTTTGACACTCGTCCGTGTTCGATCTCTTTTGCTTCAATACTCGTCCGTATTTATTTTAGACACTCGTCTTTGTTCTTTCGACACACGTCCGTGTTCGATCTCTTTTGCTTCAATACCCGTCCGTATTGATTTTAGACACTCGTCTGTGTTCTTTCGACACTCGTCCGTGTTCGATCTCTTTTGCTTCAATATCCGTCTGAATTGATTTTAGACACTCGTCTTTGTTCTTTCGACACACGTCCGTGTTCGATCTCTTTTGCTTCAATATCCGTCCGTATTAATTTTAGACACTCGTCTGTGTTCTTTCGACACTCGTCCGTGTCCGATCTATTTTGCTTCAATACTCGTCCGTATTGATTTTAGAAACTCGTCTAAGTTCGTTCGACACTCGTCCATCTTCGATCTTTGTAGCTTCAATACATGTCCGTATTGATTATAGACACTCGTCTGTGTTCTTTCGACATTCGTCTGTGTTCGATCTCTTTTGCTTCAATTCCCGTCCGTATTGATGTTAGACACTCATCTGTGTTCTTTTGACACTCATCCGTGTTCGATCTCTTTTTCTTCAATACTCGTCCGTATTTATTTTAGACACTCGTCTTTGTTCTTTCGACACTCGTCCGTGTTCGATCTCTTTTGCTACAATATCCGTCCGTATTGATTTTATACACTCGTCTTTGTTCTTTTGACACTCGTCTGTGTTCGATCTCTTTTGCTTCAATACCTGTCCTTATTGATTTTAGACACTCGTCTGTATTCTTTCGACACTCGTCCGTGTTCGATCTCTTTTGCTTCAATACACGTCCGTATTGATTTTAGACACTCGTCTGTGTTCTTTCGACACTCGTCCGTGTTCGATCTATTTTGCTTCAATACTAGTCTGTATTAATTTTAGACACTCGTCTGTGTTCTTTCCGCACTCATCCGTGTTCGATCTCTTTTGCTTCAATTCCCATCCGTATTGATTTTAGACACTCGCCTCTGTTCTTTCGACACTCATCCGTGTTCGATCTCTTTTGCTTCAATACTCGTCCGTTTTGATTTTAGACACTCGTCTTTGTTCTTTCGACACTCGTCCGTGTTCGATCTCTTTTGCTTCAATATCCGTCTGAATTGATTTTAGACACTCGTCTTTGTTCTTTCGACACACGTCCGTGTTCGATCTCTTTTGCTTCAATATCCGTCCGTATTAATTTTAGACACTCGTCTGTGTTCTTTCGACACTCGTCCGTGTCCGATCTATTTTGCTTCAATACTCGTCCGTATTGATTTTAGAAACTCGTCTAAGTTCGTTCGACACTCGTCCATCTTCGATCTTTGTAGCTTCAATACATGTCCGTATTGATTATAGACACTCGTCTGTGTTCTTTCGACATTCGTCTGTGTTCGATCTCTTTTGCTTCAATTCCCGTCCGTATTGATGTTAGACACTCATCTGTGTTCTTTTGACACTCATCCGTGTTCGATCTCTTTTTCTTCAATACTCGTCCGTATTTATTTTAGACACTCGTCTTTGTTCTTTCGACACTCGTCCGTGTTCGATCTCTTTTGCTACAATATCCGTCCGTATTGATTTTATACACTCGTCTTTGTTCTTTTGACACTCGTCTGTGTTCGATCTCTTTTGCTTCAATACCTGTCCTTATTGATTTTAGACACTCGTCTGTATTCTTTCGACACTCGTCCGTGTTCGATCTCTTTTGCTTCAATACACGTCCGTATTGATTTTAGACACTCGTCTGTGTTCTTTCGACACTCGTCCGTGTTCGATCTATTTTGCTTCAATACTAGTCTGTATTAATTTTAGACACTCGTCTGTGTTCTTTCAGCACTCATCCGTGTTCGATCTCTTTTGCTTCAATTCCCATCCGTATTGATTTTAGACACTCGCCTCTGTTCTTTCGACACTCATCCGTGTTCGATCTCTTTTGCTTCAATACTCGTCCGTTTTGATTTTAGACACTCGTCTTTGTTCTTTCGACACTCGTCCGTGTTCGATCTCTTTTGCTTCAATATCCGTCTGAATTGATTTTAGACACTCGTCTTTGTTCTTTCGACACACGTCCGTGTTCGATCTCTTTTGCTTCAATATCCGTCCGTATTAATTTTAGACACTCGTCTGTGTTCTTTCGACACTCGTCCGTGTCTGATCTATTTTGCTTCAATACTCGTCCGTATTGATTTTAGAAACTCGTCTAAGTTTGTTCCACACTCGTCCATCTTCGATCTTTGTAGCTTCAATACATGTCCGTATTGATTATAGACACTCGTCTGTGTTCTTTCGACATTCGTCTGTGTTCGATCTCTTTTGCTTCAATTCCCGTCCGTATTGATGTTAGACACTCATCTGTGTTCTTTCGACACTCATCCGTGTTCGATCTCTTTTTCTTCAATACTCGTCCGTATTTATTTTAGACACTCGTCTTTGTTCTTTCGACACTCGTCCGTGTTCGATCTCTTTTGCTACAATATCCGTCCGTATTGATTTTATACACTCGTCTTTGTTCTTTTGACACTCGTCTGTGTTCGATCTCTTTTGCTTCAATACCTGTCCTTATTGATTTTAGACACTCGTCTGTATTCTTTCGACACTCGTCCGTGTTCGATCTCTTTTGCTTCAATACACGTCCGTATTGATTTTAGACACTCGTCTGTGTTCTTTCGACACTCGTCCGTGTCCGATCTATTTTGCTTCAATACTCGTCCGTATTTATTTTAGACACTCGTCTTTGTTCTTTCGACACACGTCCGTGTTCGATCTCTTTTGCTTCAATACCCGTCCGTATTGATTTTAGACACTCGTCTGTGTTCTTTCGACACTCGTCCGTGTTCGATCTCTTTTGCTTCAATATCCGTCTGAATTGATTTTAGACACTCGTCTTTGTTCTTTCGACACTCGTCCGTGTTCGATCTCTTTTGCTTCAATACCCGTCCGTATTGATTTTAGACACTCGTCTGTGTTCTTTCGACACTCGTCCGTGTTCGACCTCTTTTGCTTCAATTCCCGTCCGCATTGATTTTAGACACTCGTCTGTATTCTTTTGACACTCGTCCGTGTTCGATCTCTTTTGCTTCAATACTCGTCCGTATTTATTTTAGACACTCGTCTTTGTTCTTTCGACACACGTCCGTGTTCGATCTCTTTTGCTTCAATACCCGTCCGTATTGATTTTAGACACTCGTCTGTGTTCTTTCGACACTCGTCCGTGTTCGATCTCTTTTGCTTCAATATCCGTCTGAATTGATTTTAGACACTCGTCTTTGTTCTTTCGACACTCGTCCGTGTTCGATCTCTTTTGCTTCAATACCCGTCCGTATTGATTTTAGACACTCGTCTGTGTTCTTTCGACACTCGTCCGTGTTCGACCTCTTTTGCTTCAATTCCCGTCCGCATTGATTTTAGACACTCGTCTGTATTCTTTTGACACTCGTCCGTGTTCGATCTCTTTTGCTTCAATACTCGTCCGTTTTGATTTTAGACACTCGTCTTTGTTCTTTCGACACTCGTCCGTGTTCGATCCCTTTTGCTTCAATACCCGTCCGTATTGATTTTAGACACTCGTCTGTGTTCTTTCGACACTCGTCCGTGTTCGACCTCTTTTGCTTCAATTCCCGTCCGCATTGATTTTAGACACTCGTCTGTATTCTTTTGACACTCGTCCGTGTTCGATCTCTTTTGCTTCAATACTCGTCCGTATTTATTTTAGACACTCGTCTTTGTTCTTTCGACACTCGTCCGTGTTCGATCTCTTTTGCTTCAATGCCCGTCCGTATTGATTTTAGACACTCGTCTAAGTTCGTTCGACACTCGTCCATCTTCGATCTTTGTAGCTTCAATACATGTCCGTATTGATTATAGACACTCGTCTGTGTTCTTTTGACACTCGTCTGTGTTCGATCTCTTTTGCTTCAATACCTGTCCTTATTGATTTTAGACACACGTCTGTATTCTTTCGACACTCGTCCGTGTTCGATCTCTTTTGCTTCAATACACGTCCGTATTGATTTTAGACACTCGTCTGTGTTCTTTCGACACTCGTCCGTGTTCGATCTATTTTGCTTCAATACTAGTCTATATTAATTTTAGACACTCGTCTGTGTTCTTTCAGCACTCATCCGTGTTCGATCTCTTTTGCTTCAATTCCCATCCGTATTGATTTTAGACACTCGCCTCTGTTCTTTCGACACTCATCCGTGTTCGATCTCTTTTGCTTCAATACTCGTCCGTTTTGATTTTAGACACTCGTCTTTGTTCTTTCGACACTCGTCCGTGTTCGATCTCTTTTGCTTCAATACCCGTCCGTATTGATTTTAGACACTCGTCTGTGTTCTTTCGACACTCGTCCGTGTTCGACCTCTTTTGCTTCAATTCCCGTCCGCATTGATTTTAGACACTCGTCTGTATTCTTTTGACACTCGTCCGTGTTCGATCTCTTTTGCTTCAATACTCGTCCGTATTTATTTTAGACACTCGTCTTTGTTCTTTCGACACACGTCCGTGTTCGATCTCTTTTGCTTCAATACCCGTCCGTATTGATTTTAGACACTCGTCTGTGTTCTTTCGACACTCGTCCGTGTTCGATCTCTTTTGCTTCAATATCCGTCTGAATTGATTTTAGACACTCGTCTTTGTTCTTTCGACACTCGTCCGTGTTCGATCTCTTTTGCTTCAATACCCGTCCGTATTGATTTTAGACACTCGTCTGTGTTCTTTCGACACTCGTCCGTGTTCGACCTCTTTTGCTTCAATTCCCGTCCGCATTGATTTTAGACACTCGTCTGTATTCTTTTGACACTCGTCCGTGTTCGATCTCTTTTGCTTCAATACTCGTCCGTATTTATTTTAGACACTCGTCTTTGTTCTTTCGACACACGTCCGTGTTCGATCTCTTTTGCTTCAATACCCGTCCGTATTGATTTTAGACACTCGTCTGTGTTCTTTCGACACTCGTCCGTGTTCGATCTCTTTTGCTTCAATATCCGTCTGAATTGATTTTAGACACTCGTCTTTGTTCTTTCGACACACGTCCGTGTTCGATCTCTTTTGCTTCTATATCCGTCCGTATTAATTTTAGACACTCGTCTGTGTTCTTTCGACACTCGTCCGTGTCCGATCTATTTTGCTTCAATACTCGTCCGTATTGATTTTAGAAACTCGTCTAAGTTCGTTCGACACTCGTCCATCTTCGATCTTTGTAGCTTCAATACATGTCCGTATTGATTATAGACACTCGTCTGTGTTCTTTCGACATTCGTCTGTGTTCGATCTCTTTTGCTTCAATTCCCGTCCGTATTGATGTTAGACACTCATCTGTGTTCTTTCGACACTCATCCGTGTTCGATCTCTTTTTCTTCAATACTCGTCCGTATTTATTTTAGACACTCGTCTTTGTTCTTTCGACACTCGTCCGTGTTCGATCTCTTTTGCTACAATATCCGTCCGTATTGATTTTATACACTCGTCTTTGTTCTTTTGACACTCGTCTGTGTTCGATCTCTTTTGCTTCAATACCTGTCCTTATTGATTTTAGACACTCGTCTGTATTCTTTCGACACTCGTCCGTGTTCGATCTCTTTTGCTTCAATACACGTCCATATTGATTTTAGACACTCGTCTGTGTTCTTTCGACACTCGTCCGTGTTCGATCTATTTTGCTTCAATACTAGTCTGTATTAATTTTAGACACTCGTCTGTGTTCTTTCAGCACTCATCCGTGTTCGATCTCTTTTGCTTCAATTCCCATCCGTATTGATTTTAGACACTCGCCTCTGTTCTTTCGACACTCATCCGTGTTCGATCTCTTTTGCTTCAATACTCGTCCGTTTTGATTTTAGACACTCGTCTTTGTTCTTTCGACACTCGTCCGTGTTCGATCTCTTTTGCTTCAATACCCGTCCGTATTGATTTTAGACACTCGTCTGTGTTCTTTCGACACTCGTCCGTGTTCGACCTCTTTTGCTTCAATTCCCGTCCACATTGATTTTAGACACTCGTCTGTATTCTTTTGACACTCGTCCGTGTTCGATCTCTTTTGCTTCAATACTCGTCCGTATTTATTTTAGACACTCGTCTTTGTTCTTTCGACACTCGTCCGTGTTCGATCTCTTTTGCTTCAATGCCCGTCCGTATTGATTTTAGACACTCGTCTAAGTTCGTTCGACACTCGTCCATCTTCGATCTTTGTAGCTTCAATACACGTCCGTATTGATTATAGACACTCGACTGTGTTCTTTCGACGTTCGTCTATGTTCGATCTCTTTTGCTTCAATTCCCGTCCGTATTGATGTTAGACACTCATCTGTGTTCTTTCGACACTTATCCGTGTTCGATCTCTTTTTCTTCAATACTCGTCCGTATTTATTTTAGACACTCGTCTTTGTTCTTTCGACACTCGTCCGTGTTCGATCTCTTTTGCTACAATATCCGTCCGTATTGATTTTAGACACTCGTCTGTGTTCTTTCGAAACTCGTCCGTGTTCGATCTCTTTTGCTACAATATCCGTCCGTATTGATTTTATACACTCGTCTTTGTTCTTTTGACACTCGTCTGTGTTCGATCTCTTTTGCTTCAATACCTGTCCTTATTGATTTTAGACACTCGTCTGTATTCTTTCGACACTCGTCCGTGTTCGATCTCTTTTGCTTCAATACACGTCCGTATTGATTTTAGACACTCGTATGTGTTCTTTCGACACTCGTCCGTGTTCGATCTATTTTGCTTCAATACTAGTCTGTATTAATTTTAGACACTCGTCTGTGTTCTTTCAGCACTCATCCGTGTTCGATCTCTTTTGCTTCAATTCCCATCCGTATTGATTTTAGACACTCGCCTGTGTTCTTTCGACACTCATCCGTGTTCGATCTCTTTTGCTTCAATACTCGTCCGTTTTGATTTTAGACACTCGTCTTTGTTCTTTCGACACTCGTCCGTGTTCGATCTCTTTTGCTTCAATACCCGTCCGTATTGATTTTAGACACTCGTCTGTGTTCTTTCGACACTCGTCCGTGTTCGACCTCTTTTGCTTCAATTCCCGTCCGCATTGATTTTAGACACTCGTCTGTGTTCTTTCGACACTCGTCCTTGTTTGATCTCTTTTGCTTCAATATCCGTCCAAATTGATTTTAGACACTCGTCTTTGTTCTTTCGACACTCGTCCGTGTTCGATCTCTTTTGCTTCAATATCCGTCCGTATTAATTTTAGACACTCGTCTGTGTTTTTTTGACACTCGTCCGTGTCCGATCTCTTTTGCTTCAATACTCGTCTGTATTGATTTTAGAAACTCGTCTAAGTTCGTTCGACACTCTTCCATCTT
Source organism: Lathyrus tuberosus (assembly GCA_022829125.1). Classification (NCBI taxonomy): domain Eukaryota; kingdom Viridiplantae; phylum Streptophyta; class Magnoliopsida; order Fabales; family Fabaceae; genus Lathyrus; species Lathyrus tuberosus. Next base: position 15,050,435 of record JALAZF010000038.1, read on the forward strand.
CGATCTTTGTAGCTTCAATACACGTCCGTATTGATTATAGACACTCGTCTGTGTTCTTTCGACATTCGTCTGTGTTCGATCTCTTTTGCTTCAATACCCGTCCGTATTGATTTTAGACACTCGTCTGTGTTCTTTCGACACTCGTCCGTGTTCGACCTCTTTTGCTTCAATTCCCGTCCGCATTGATTTTAGACACTCGTCTGTGTTCTTTCGACACTCGTCCTTGTTTGATCTCTTTTGCTTCAATATCCGTCCAAATTGATTTTAGACACTCGTCTTTGTTCTTTCGACACTCGTCCGTGTTCGATCTCTTTTGCTTCAATATCCGTCCGTATTAATTTTAGACACTCGTCTGTGTTTTTTCGACACTCGTCCGTGTCCGATCTCTTTTGCTTCAATACTCGTCTGTATTGATTTTAGAAACTCGTCTAAGTTCGTTCGACACTCTTCCATCTTCGATCTTTGTAGCTTCAATACACGTCCGTATTGATTATAGACACTCGTCTGTGTTCTTTCGACATTCGTCTGTGTTCGATCTCTTTTGCTTCAATTCCCGTCCGTATTGATGTTAGACACTCATCTGTGTTCTTTCGACACTCATCCGTGTTCGATCTCTTTTTCTTCAATACTCGTCCGTATTTATTTTAGACACTCGTCTTTGTTCTTTCGACACTCGTCAGTGTTCGATCTCTTTTGCTACAATATCCGTCCGTATTGATTTTAGACACTCGTCTGTGTTCTTTCGAAACTCGTCCGTGTTCGATCTCTTTTGCTACAATATCCGCCCGTATTGATTTTATACACTCGTCTTTGTTCTTTTGACACTCGCCTGTGTTCGATCTCTTTTGCTTCAATACCTGTCCTTATTGATTTTAGACACTCGTCTTTATTCTTTCGACACTCGTCCGTGTTCGATCTCTTTTGCTTCAATACACGTCCGTATTGATTTTAGACACTCGTCTGTGTTCTTTCGACACTCGTCCGTGTTCGATCTCTTTTGCTTCAATACCCGTCCGTATTGATTTTAGACACTCGTCTGTGTTCTTTCGACATTCGTCTGTGTTCGATCTCTTTTGCTTCAATTCCCGTCCGTATTGATGTTAGACACTCATCTGTGTTCTTTCGACACTCGTCCGTGTTCGATCTCTTTTTCTTCAATACTCGTCCGTATTTATTTTAGACACTCGTCTTTGTTCTTTCGACACTCGTCAGTGTTCGATCTCTTTTGCTACAATATCCGACCGTATTGATTTTAGACACTCGTCTGTGTTCTTTCGAAACTCGTCCGTGTTCGATCTCTTTTGCTACAATATCCGCCCGTATTGATTTTATACACTCGTCTTTGTTCTTTTGACACTCGCCTGTGTTCGATCTCTTTTGCTTCAATACCTGTCCTTATTGATTTTAGACACTCGTCTTTATTCTTTCGACACTCGTCCGTGTTCGATCTCTTTTGCTTCAGTACTCGTCCGTATTTATTTTAGACACTCGTCTTTGTTCTTTCGACACTCGTCCGTGTTCGATCTCTTTTGCTTCAATGCCCGTCCGTATTGATTTTAGACACTCGTCTAAGTTCGTTCGACACTCGTCCATCTTCGATCTTTGTAGCTTCAATACACGTCCGTATTGATTATAGACACTCGACTGTGTTCTTTCGACGTTCGTCTATGTTCGATCTCTTTTGCTTCAATTCCCGTCCGTATTGATGTTAGACACTCATCTGTGTTCTTTCGACACTTATCCGTGTTCGATCTCTTTTTCTTCAATACTCGTCCGTATTTATTTTAGACACTCGTCTTTGTTCTTTCGACACTCGTCCGTGTTCGATCTCTTTTGCTACAATATCCGTCCGTATTGATTTTAGACACTCGTCTGTGTTCTTTCGAAACTCGTCCGTGTTCGATCTCTTTTACTACAATATCCGTACGTATTGATTTTATACACTCGTCTTTGTTCTTTTGACACTCGTCTGTGTTCGATCTCTTTTGCTTCAATACCTGTCCTTATTGATTTTAGACACTCGTCTGTATTCTTTCGACACTCGTCCGTGTTCGATCTCTTTTGCTTCAATACACGTCCGTATTGATTTTAGACACTCGTCTGTGTTCTTTCGACACTCGTCCGTGTTCGATCTATTTTGCTTCAATACTAGTCTGTATTAATTTTAGACACTCGTCTGTGTTCTTTCAGCACTCATCCGTGTTCGATCTCTTTTGCTTCAATTCCCATCCGTATTGATTTTAGACACTCGCCTGTGTTCTTTCGACACTCATCCGTGTTCGATCTCTTTTGCTTCAATACTCGTCCGTTTTGATTTTAGACACTCGTCTTTGTTCTTTCGACACTCGTCCGTGTTCGATCCCTTTTGCTTCAATACCCGTCCGTATTGATTTTAGACACTCGTCTGTGTTCTTTCGACACTCGTCCGTGTTCGACCTCTTTTGCTTCAATTCCCGTCCGCATTGATTTTAGACACTCGTCTGTATTCTTTTGACACTCGTCCGTGTTCGATCTCTTTTGCTTCAATACTCGTCCGTATTTATTTTAGACACTCGTCTTTGTTCTTTCGACACTCGTCCGTGTTCGATCTCTTTTGCTTCAATGCCCGTCCGTATTGATTTTAGACACTCGTCTAAGTTCGTTCGACACTCGTCCATCTTCGATCTTTGTAGCTTCAATACACGTCCGTATTGATTATAGACACTCGACTGTGTTCTTTCGACGTTCGTCTATGTTCGATCTCTTTTGCTTCAATTCCCGTCCGTATTGATGTTAGACACTCATCTATGTTCTTTCGACACTTATCCGTGTTCGATCTCTTTTTCTTCAATACTCGTCCGTATTTATTTTAGACACTCGTCTTTGTTCTTTCGACACTCGTCCGTGTTCGATCTCTTTTGCTACAATATCCGTCCGTATTGATTTTAGACACTCGTCTGTGTTCTTTCGAAACTCGTCCGTGTTCGATCTCTTTTGCTACAATATCCGTCCGTATTGATTTTATACACTCGTCTTTGTTCTTTTGACACTCGTCTGTGTTCGATCTCTTTTGCTTCAATACCTGTCCTTATTGATTTTAGACACTCGTCTGTATTCTTTCGACACTCGTCCGTGTTCGATCTCTTTTGCTTCAATACACGTCCGTATTGATTTTAGACACTCGTATGTGTTCTTTCGACACTCGTCCGTGTTCGATCTATTTTGCTTCAATACTAGTCTGTATTAATTTTAGACACTCGTCTGTGTTCTTTCAGCACTCATCCGTGTTCGATCTCTTTTGCTTCAATTCCCATCCGTATTGATTTTAGACACTCGCCTGTGTTCTTTCGACACTCATCCGTGTTCGATCTCTTTTGCTTCAATACTCGTCCGTTTTGATTTTAGACACTCGTCTTTGTTCTTTCGACACTCGTCCGTGTTCGATCTCTTTTGCTTCAATACCCGTCCGTATTGATTTTAGACACTCGTCTGTGTTCTTTCGACACTCGTCCGTGTTCGACCTCTTTTGCTTCAATTCCCGTCCGCATTGATTTTAGACACTCGTCTGTGTTCTTTCGACACTCGTCCTTGTTTGATCTCTTTTGCTTCAATATCCGTCCAAATTGATTTTAGACACTCGTCTTTGTTCTTTCGACACTCGTCCGTGTTCGATCTCTTTTGCTTCAATATCCGTCCGTATTAATTTTAGACACTCGTCTGTGTTTTTTCGACACTCGTCCGTGTCCGATCTCTTTTGCTTCAATACTCGTCTGTATTGATTTTAGAAACTCGTCTAAGTTCGTTCGACACTCTTCCATCTTCGATCTTTGTAGCTTCAATACACGTCCGTATTGATTATAGACACTCGTCTGTGTTCTTTCGACATTCGTCTGTGTTCGATCTCTTTTGCTTCAATTCCCGTCCGTATTGATGTTAGACACTCATCTGTGTTCTTTCGACACTCATCCGTGTTCGATCTCTTTTTCTTCAATACTCGTCCGTATTTATTTTAGACACTCGTCTTTGTTCTTTCGACACTCGTCAGTGTTCGATCTCTTTTGCTACAATATCCGTCCGTATTGATTTTAGACACTCGTCTGTGTTCTTTCGAAACTCGTCCGTGTTCGATCTCTTTTGCTACAAAATCCGCCCGTATTGATTTTATACACTCGTCTTTGTTCTTTTGACACTCGCCTGTGTTCGATCTCTTTTGCTTCAATACCTGTCCTTATTGATTTTAGACACTCGTCTTTATTCTTTCGACACTCGTCCGTGTTCGATCTCTTTTGCTTCAATACACGTCCGTATTGATTTTAGACACTCGTCTGTGTTCTTTCGACACTCGTCCGTGTTCGATCTCTTTTGCTTCAATACCCGTCCGTATTGATTTTAGACACTCGTCTGTGTTCTTTCGACACTCGTCCGTGTTCGACCTCTTTTGCTTCAATTCCCGTCCATATTGATTTTAGACACTCGTCTGTATTCTTTTGACACTCGTCCGTGTTCGATCTCTTTTGCTTCAATACTCGTCCGTATTTATTTTAGACACTCGTCTTTGTTCTTTCGACACTCGTCCGTGTTCGATCTCTTTTGCTTCAATGCCCGTCCGTATTGATTTTAGACACTCGTCTAAGTTCGTTCGACACTCGTCCATCTTCGATCTTTGTAGCTTCAATACACGTCCGTATTGATTATAGACACTCGACTGTGTTCTTTCGACGTTCGTCTATGTTCGATCTCTTTTGCTTCAATTCCCGTCCGTATTGATGTTAGACACTCATCTGTGTTCTTTCGACACTTATCCGTGTTCGATCTCTTTTTCTTCAATACTCGTCCGTATTTATTTTAGACACTCGTCTTTGTTCTTTCGACACTCGTCCGTGTTCGATCTCTTTTGCTACAATATCCGTCCGTATTGATTTTAGACACTCGTCTGTGTTCTTTCGAAACTCGTCCGTGTTCGATCTCTTTTACTACAATATCCGTACGTATTGATTTTATACACTCGTCTTTGTTCTTTTGACACTCGTCTGTGTTCGATCTCTTTTGCTTCAATACCTGTCCTTATTGATTTTAGACACTCGTCTGTATTCTTTCGACACTCGTCCGTGTTCGATCTCTTTTGCTTCAATACACGTCCGTATTGATTTTAGACACTCGTCTGTGTTCTTTCGACACTCGTCCGTGTTCGATCTATTTTGCTTCAATACTAGTCTGTATTAATTTTAGACACTCGTCTGTGTTCTTTCAGCACTCATCCGTGTTCGATCTCTTTTGCTTCAATTCCCATCCGTATTGATTTTAGACACTCGCCTGTGTTCTTTCGACACTCATCCGTGTTCGATCTCTTTTGCTTCAATACTCGTCCGTTTTGATTTTAGACACTCGTCTTTGTTCTTTCGACACTCGTCCGTGTTCGATCCCTTTTGCTTCAATACCCGTCCGTATTGATTTTAGACACTCGTCTGTGTTCTTTCGACACTCGTCCGTGTTCGACCTCTTTTGCTTCAATTCCCGTCCGCATTGATTTTAGACACTCGTCTGTATTCTTTTGACACTCGTCCGTGTTCGATCTCTTTTGCTTCAATACTCGTCCGTATTTATTTTAGACACTCGTCTTTGTTCTTTCGACACTCGTCCGTGTTCGATCTCTTTTGCTTCAATGCCCGTCCGTATTGATTTTAGACACTCGTCTAAGTTCGTTCGACACTCGTCCATCTTCGATCTTTGTAGCTTCAATACACGTCCGTATTGATTATAGACACTCGACTGTGTTCTTTCGACGTTCGTCTATGTTCGATCTCTTTTGCTTCAATTCCCGTCCGTATTGATGTTAGACACTCATCTGTGTTCTTTCGACACTTATCCGTGTTCGATCTCTTTTTCTTCAATACTCGTCCGTATTTATTTTAGACACTCGTCTTTGTTCTTTCGACACTCGTCCGTGTTCGATCTCTTTTGCTACAATATCCGTCCGTATTGATTTTAGACACTCGTCTGTGTTCTTTCGAAACTCGTCCGTGTTCGATCTCTTTTGCTACAATATCCGTCCGTATTGATTTTATACACTCGTCTTTGTTCTTTTGACACTCGTCTGTGTTCGATCTCTTTTGCTTCAATACCTGTCCTTATTGATTTTAGACACTCGTCTGTATTCTTTCGACACTCGTCCGTGTTCGATCTCTTTTGCTTCAATACACGTCCGTATTGATTTTAGACACTCGTATGTGTTCTTTCGACACTCGTCCGTGTTCGATCTATTTTGCTTCAATACTAGTCTGTATTAATTTTAGACACTCGTCTGTGTTCTTTCAGCACTCATCCGTGTTCGATCTCTTTTGCTTCAATTCCCATCCGTATTGATTTTAGACACTCGCCTGTGTTCTTTCGACACTCATCCGTGTTCGATCTCTTTTGCTTCAATACTCGTCCGTTTTGATTTTAGACACTCGTCTTTGTTCTTTCGACACTCGTCCGTGTTCGATCTCTTTTGCTTCAATACCCGTCCGTATTGATTTTAGACACTCGTCTGTGTTCTTTCGACACTCGTCCGTGTTCGACCTCTTTTGCTTCAATTCCCGTCCGCATTGATTTTAGACACTCGTCTGTGTTCTTTCGACACTCGTCCTTGTTTGATCTCTTTTGCTTCAATATCCGTCCAAATTGATTTTAGACACTCGTCTTTGTTCTTTCGACACTCGTCCGTGTTCGATCTCTTTTGCTTCAATATCCGTCCGTATTAATTTTAGACACTCGTCTGTGTTTTTTCGACACTCGTCCGTGTCCGATCTCTTTTGCTTCAATACTCGTCTGTATTGATTTTAGAAACTCGTCTAAGTTCGTTCGACACTCTTCCATCTTCGATCTTTGTAGCTTCAATACACGTCCGTATTGATTATAGACACTCGTCTGTGTTCTTTCGACATTCGTCTGTGTTCGATCTCTTTTGCTTCAATTCCCGTCCGTATTGATGTTAGACACTCATCTGTGTTCTTTCGACACTCATCCGTGTTCGATCTCTTTTTCTTCAATACTCGTCCGTATTTATTTTAGACACTCGTCTTTGTTCTTTCGACACTCGTCAGTGTTCGATCTCTTTTGCTACAATATCCGTCCGTATTGATTTTAGACACTCGTCTGTGTTCTTTCGAAACTCGTCCGTGTTCGATCTCTTTTGCTACAAAATCCGCCCGTATTGATTTTATACACTCGTCTTTGTTCTTTTGACACTCGCCTGTGTTCGATCTCTTTTGCTTCAATACCTGTCCTTATTGATTTTAGACACTCGTCTTTATTCTTTCGACACTCGTCCGTGTTCGATCTCTTTTGCTTCAATACACGTCCGTATTGATTTTAGACACTCGTCTGTGTTCTTTCGACACTCGTCCGTGTTCGATCTCTTTTGCTTCAATACCCGTCCGTATTGATTTTAGACACTCGTCTGTGTTCTTTCGACACTCGTCCGTGTTCGACCTCTTTTGCTTCAATTCCCGTCCATATTGATTTTAGACACTCGTCTGTATTCTTTTGACACTCGTCCGTGTTCGATCTCTTTTGCTTCAATACTCGTCCGTATTTATTTTAGACACTCGTCTTTGTTCTTTCGACACTCGTCCGTGTTCGATCTCTTTTGCTTCAATGCCCGTCCGTATTGATTTTAGACACTCGTCTAAGTTCGTTCGACACTCGTCCATCTTCGATCTTTGTAGCTTCAATACACGTCCGTATTGATTATAGACACTCGACTGTGTTCTTTCGACGTTCGTCTATGTTCGATCTCTTTTGCTTCAATTCCCGTCCGTATTGATGTTAGACACTCATCTGTGTTCTTTCGACACTTATCCGTGTTCGATCTCTTTTTCTTCAATACTCGTCCGTATTTATTTTAGACACTCGTCTTTGTTCTTTCGACACTCGTCCGTGTTCGATCTCTTTTGCTACAATATCCGTCCGTATTGATTTTAGACACTCGTCTGTGTTCTTTCGAAACTCGTCCGTGTTCGATCTCTTTTACTACAATATCCGTACGTATTGATTTTATACACTCGTCTTTGTTCTTTTGACACTCGTCTGTGTTCGATCTCTTTTGCTTCAATACCTGTCCTTATTGATTTTAGACACTCGTCTGTATTCTTTCGACACTCGTCCGTGTTCGATCTCTTTTGCTTCAATACACGTCCGTATTGATTTTAGACACTCGTCTGTGTTCTTTCGACACTCGTCCGTGTTCGATCTATTTTGCTTCAATACTAGTCTGTATTAATTTTAGACACTCGTCTGTGTTCTTTCAGCACTCATCCGTGTTCGATCTCTTTTGCTTCAATTCCCATCCGTATTGATTTTAGACACTCGCCTGTGTTCTTTCGACACTCATCCGTGTTCGATCTCTTTTGCTTCAATACTCGTCCGTTTTGATTTTAGACACTCGTCTTTGTTCTTTCGACACTCGTCCGTGTTCGATCCCTTTTGCTTCAATACCCGTCCGTATTGATTTTAGACACTCGTCTGTGTTCTTTCGACACTCGTCCGTGTTCGACCTCTTTTGCTTCAATTCCCGTCCGCATTGATTTTAGACACTCGTCTGTATTCTTTTGACACTCGTCCGTGTTCGATCTCTTTTGCTTCAATACTCGTCCGTATTTATTTTAGAAACTCGTCTTTGTTCTTTCGACACACGTCCGTGTTCGATCTCTTTTGCTTCAATACCCGTCCGTATTGATTTTAGACACTCGTCTGTGTTCTTTCGACACTCGTCCTTGTTCGATCTCTTTTGCTTCAATATCCGTCCAAATTGATTTTAGACACTCGTCTTTGTTCTTTCGACACTCGTCCGTGTTCGATCTCTTTTGCTTCAATATCCGTCCGTATTAATTTTAGACACTCGTCTGTGTTTTTTCGACACTCGTCCGTGTCCGATCTCTTTTGCTTCAATACTCGTCTGTATTGATTTTAGAAACTCGTCTTAGTTCGTTCGACACTCGTCCATCTTCGATCTTTGTAGCTTCAATACACGTCCGTATTGATTATAGACACTCGTCTGTGTTCTTTCGACATTCGTCTGTGTTCGATCTCTTTTGTTTCAATTCCCGTCCGTATTGATGTTAGACACTCATCTGTGTTCTTTCGACACTCATCCGTGTTCGATCTCTTTTTCTTCAATACTCGTCCGTATTTATTTTAGACACTCGTCTTTGTTCTTTCGACACTCGTCAGTGTTCGATCTATTTTGCTTCAATACTAGTCTGTATTAATTTTAGACACTCGTCTGTGTTCTTTCAGCACTCATCCGTGTTCGATCTCTTTTGCTTCAATTCCCATCCGTATTGATTTTAGACACTCGCCTGTGTTCTTTCGACACTCATCCGTGTTCGATCTCTTTTGCTTCAATACTCGTCCGTTTTGATTTTAGACACTCGTCTTTGTTCTTTCGACACTCGTCCGTGTTCGATCTCTTTTGCTTCAATACCCGTCCGTATTGATTTTAGACACTCGTCTGTGTTCTTTCGACACTCGTCCGTGTTCGACCTCTTTTGCTTCAATTCCCGTCCGCATTGATTTTAGACACTCGTCTGTATTCTTTTGACACTCGTCCGTGTTCGATCTCTTTTGCTTCAATACTCGTCCGTATTTATTTTAGAAACTCGTCTTTGTTCTTTCGACACACGTCCGTGTTCGATCTCTTTTGCTTCAATACCCGTCCGTATTGATTTTAGACACTCGTCTGTGTTCTTTCGACACTCGTCCTTGTTTGATCTCTTTTGCTTCAATATCCGTCCAAATTGATTTTAGACACTCGTCTTTGTTCTTTCGACACTCGTCCGTGTTCGATCTCTTTTGCTTCAATATCCGTCCGTATTAATTTTAGACACTCGTCTGTGTTTTTTCGACACTCGTCCGTGTCCGATCTCTTTTGCTTCAATACTCGTCTGTATTGATTTTAGAAACTCGTCTAAGTTCGTTCGACACTCTTCCATCTTCGATCTTTGTAGCTTCAATACACGTCCATATTGATTATAGACACTCGTCTGTGTTCTTTCGACACTCGTCCGTGTTCGATCTCTTTTGCTTCAATACCCGTCCGTATTGATTTTAGACACTCGTCTGTGTTCTTTCGACACTCGTCCGTGTTCGACCTCTTTTGCTTCAATTCCCGTCCATATTGATTTTAGACACTCGTCTGTATTCTTTTGACACTCGTCCGTGTTCGATCTCTTTTGCTTCAATACTCGTCCGTATTTATTTTAGACACTCGTCTTTGTTCTTTCGACACTCGTCCGTGTTCGATCTCTTTTGCTTCAATGCCCGTCCGTATTGATTTTAGACACTCGTCTAAGTTCGTTCGACACTCGTCCATCTTCGATCTTTGTAGCTTCAATACACGTCCGTATTGATTATAGACACTCGACTGTGTTCTTTCGACGTTCGTCTATGTTCGATCTCTTTTGCTTCAATTCCCGTCCGTATTGATGTTAGACACTCATCTGTGTTCTTTCGACACTTATCCGTGTTCGATCTCTTTTTCTTCAATACTCGTCCGTATTTATTTTAGACACTCGTCTTTGTTCTTTCGACACTCGTCCGTGTTCGATCTCTTTTGCTACAATATCCGTCCGTATTGATTTTAGACACTCGTCTGTGTTCTTTCGAAACTCGTCCGTGTTCGATCTCTTTTACTACAATATCCGTACGTATTGATTTTATACACTCGTCTTTGTTCTTTTGACACTCGTCTGTGTTCGATCTCTTTTGCTTCAATACCTGTCCTTATTGATTTTAGACACTCGTCTGTATTCTTTCGACACTCGTCCGTGTTCGATCTCTTTTGCTTCAATACACGTCCGTATTGATTTTAGACACTCGTCTGTGTTCTTTCGACACTCGTCCGTGTTCGATCTATTTTGCTTCAATACTAGTCTGTATTAATTTTAGACACTCGTCTGTGTTCTTTCAGCACTCATCCGTGTTCGATCTCTTTTGCTTCAATTCCCATCCGTATTGATTTTAGACACTCGCCTGTGTTCTTTCGACACTCATCCGTGTTCGATCTCTTTTGCTTCAATACTCGTCCGTTTTGATTTTAGACACTCGTCTTTGTTCTTTCGACACTCGTCCGTGTTCGATCCCTTTTGCTTCAATACCCGTCCGTATTGATTTTAGACACTCGTCTGTGTTCTTTCGACACTCGTCCGTGTTCGACCTCTTTTGCTTCAATTCCCGTCCGCATTGATTTTAGACACTCGTCTGTATTCTTTTGACACTCGTCCGTGTTCGATCTCTTTTGCTTCAATACTCGTCCGTATTTATTTTAGAAACTCGTCTTTGTTCTTTCGACACACGTCCGTGTTCGATCTCTTTTGCTTCAATACCCGTCCGTATTGATTTTAGACACTCGTCTGTGTTCTTTCGACACTCGTCCTTGTTCGATCTCTTTTGCTTCAATATCCGTCCAAATTGATTTTAGACACTCGTCTTTGTTCTTTCGACACTCGTCCGTGTTCGATCTCTTTTGCTTCAATATCCGTCCGTATTAATTTTAGACACTCGTCTGTGTTTTTTCGACACTCGTCCGTGTCCGATCTCTTTTGCTTCAATACTCGTCTGTATTGATTTTAGAAACTCGTCTTAGTTCGTTCGACACTCGTCCATCTTCGATCTTTGTAGCTTCAATACACGTCCGTATTGATTATAGACACTCGTCTGTGTTCTTTCGACATTCGTCTGTGTTCGATCTCTTTTGTTTCAATTCCCGTCCGTATTGATGTTAGACACTCATCTGTGTTCTTTCGACACTCATCCGTGTTCGATCTCTTTTTCTTCAATACTCGTCCGTATTTATTTTAGACACTCGTCTTTGTTCTTTCGACACTCGTCAGTGTTCGATCTATTTTGCTTCAATACTAGTCTGTATTAATTTTAGACACTCGTCTGTGTTCTTTCAGCACTCATCCGTGTTCGATCTCTTTTGCTTCAATTCCCATCCGTATTGATTTTAGACACTCGCCTGTGTTCTTTCGACACTCATCCGTGTTCGATCTCTTTTGCTTCAATACTCGTCCGTTTTGATTTTAGACACTCGTCTTTGTTCTTTCGACACTCGTCCGTGTTCGATCTCTTTTGCTTCAATACCCGTCCGTATTGATTTTAGACACTCGTCTGTGTTCTTTCGACACTCGTCCGTGTTCGACCTCTTTTGCTTCAATTCCCGTCCGCATTGATTTTAGACACTCGTCTGTATTCTTTTGACACTCGCCCGTGTTCGATCTCTTTTGCTTCAATACTCGTCCGTATTTATTTTAGAAACTCGTCTTTGTTCTTTCGACACACGTCCGTGTTCGATCTCTTTTGCTTCAATACCCGTCCGTATTGATTTTAGACACTCGTCTGTGTTCTTTCGACACTCGTCCTTGTTTGATCTCTTTTGCTTCAATATCCGTCCAAATTGATTTTAGACACTCGTCTAAGTTCGTTCGACACTCGTCCATCTTCGATCTTTGTAGCTTCAATACACGTCCGTATTGATTATAGACACTCGACTGTGTTCTTTCGACGTTCGTCTATGTTCGATCTCTTTTGCTTCAATTCCCGTCCGTATTGATGTTAGACACTCATCTGTGTTCTTTCGACACTTATCCGTGTTCGATCTCTTTTTCTTCAATACTCGTCCGTATTTATTTTAGACACTCGTCTTTGTTCTTTCGACACTCGTCCGTGTTCGATCTCTTTTGCTACAATATCCGTCCGTATTGATTTTAGACACTCGTCTGTGTTCTTTCGAAACTCGTCCGTGTTCGATCTCTTTTACTACAATATCCGTACGTATTGATTTTATACACTCGTCTTTGTTCTTTTGACACTCGTCTGTGTTCGATCTCTTTTGCTTCAATACCTGTCCTTATTGATTTTAGACACTCGTCTGTATTCTTTCGACACTCGTCCGTGTTCGATCTCTTTTGCTTCAATACACGTCCGTATTGATTTTAGACACTCGTCTGTGTTCTTTCGACACTCGTCCGTGTTCGATCTATTTTGCTTCAATACTAGTCTGTATTAATTTTAGACACTCGTCTGTGTTCTTTCAGCACTCATCCGTGTTCGATCTCTTTTGCTTCAATTCCCATCCGTATTGATTTTAGACACTCGCATGTGTTCTTTCGACACTCATCCGTGTTCGATCTCTTTTGCTTCAATACTCGTCCGTTTTGATTTTAGACACTCGTCTTTTTTCTTTCGACACTCGTCCGTGTTCGATCCCTTTTGCTTCAATACCCGTCCGTATTGATTTTAGACACTCGTCTGTGTTCTTTCGACACTCGTCCGTGTTCGACCTCTTTTGCTTCAATTCCCGTCCGCATTGATTTTAGACACTCGTCTGTATTCTTTTGACACTCGTCCGTGTTCGATCTCTTTTGCTTCAATACTCGTCCGTATTTATTTTAGAAACTCGTCTTTGTTCTTTCGACACACGTCCGTGTTCGATATCTTTTGCTTCAATACCCGTCCGTATTGATTTTAGACACTCGTCTGTGTTCTTTCGACACTCGTCCTTGTTCGATCTCTTTTGCTTCAATATCCGTCCAAATTGATTTTAGACACTCGTCTTTGTTCTTTCGACACTCGTCCGTGTTCGATCTCTTTTGCTTCAATATCCGTCCGTATTAATTATAGACACTCGTCTGTGTTTTTTCGACACTCGTCCGTGTCCGATCTCTTTTGCTTCAATACTCGTCTGTATTGATTTTAGAAACTCGTCTTAGTTCGTTCGACACTCGTCCATCTTCGATCTTTGTAGCTTCAATACACGTCCATATTGATTATAGACACTCGTCTGTGTTCTTTCGACATTCGTCTGTGTTCGATCTCTTTTGCTTCAATTCCCGTCCGTATTGATGTTAGACACTCATCTGTGTTCTTTCGACACTCATCCGTGTTCGATCTCTTTTTCTTCAATACTCGTCCGTATTTATTTTAGACACTCGTCTTTGTTCTTTCGACACTCGTCAGTGTTCGATCTCTTTTGCTACAATATCCGTCCGTATTGATTTTAGACACTCGTCTGTGTTCTTTCGAAACTCGTCCGTGTTCGATCTCTTTTGCTACAATATCCGCCCGTATTGATTTTATACACTCGTCTTTGTTCTTTTGACACTCGCCTGTGTTCGATCTCTTTTGCTTCAATACCTGTCCTTATTGATTTTAGACACTCGTCTTTATTCTTTCGACACTCGTCCGTGTTCGATCTCTTTTGCTTCAATACACGTCCGTATTGATTTTAGACACTCGTCTGTGTTCTTTCGACACTCGTCCGTGTTCGATCTCTTTTGCTTCAATACCCGTCCGTATTGATTTTAGACACTCGTCTGTGTTCTTTCGACACTCGTCCGTGTTCGACCTCTTTTGCTTCAATTCCCGTCCATATTGATTTTAGACACTCGTCTGTATTCTTTTGACACTCGTCCGTGTTCGATCTCTTTTGCTTCAATACTCGTCCGTATTTATTTTAGACACTCGTCTTTGTTCTTTCGACACTCGTCCGTGTTCGATCTCTTTTGCTTCAATCCCCGTCCGTATTGATTTTAGACACTCGTCTAAGTTCGTTCGACACTCGTCCATCTTCGATCTTTGTAGCTTCAATACACGTCCGTATTGATTATAGACACTCGACTGTGTTCTTTCGACGTTCGTCTATGTTCGATCTCTTTTGCTTCAATTCCCGTCCGTATTGATGTTAGACACTCATCTGTGTTCTTTCGACACTTATCCGTGTTCGATCTCTTTTTCTTCAATACTCGTCCGTATTTATTTTAGACACTCGTCTTTGTTCTTTCGACACTCGTCCGTGTTCGATCTCTTTTGCTACAATATCCGTCCGTATTGATTTTAGACACTCGTCTGTGTTCTTTCGAAACTCGTCCGTGTTCGATCTCTTTTACTACAATATCTGTACGTATTGATTTTATACACTCGTCTTTGTTCTTTTGACACTCGTCTGTGTTCGATCTCTTTTGCTTCAATACCTGTCCTTATTGATTTTAGACACTCGTCTGTATTCTTTCGACACTCGTCCGTGTTCGATCTCTTTTGCTTCAATACACGTCCGTATTGATTTTAGACACTCGTCTGTGTTCTTTCGACACTCGTCCGTGTTCGATCTATTTTGCTTCAATACTAGTCTGTATTAATTTTAGACACTCGTCTGTGTTCTTTCAGCACTCATCCGTGTTCGATCTCTTTTGCTTCAATTCCCATCCGTATTGATTTTAGACACTCGCATGTGTTCTTTCGACACTCATCCGTGTTCGATCTCTTTTGCTTCAATACTCGTCCGTTTTGATTTTAGACACTCGTCTTTTTTCTTTCGACACTCGTCCGTGTTCGATCCCTTTTGCTTCAATACCCGTCCGTATTGATTTTAGACACTCGTCTGTGTTCTTTCGACACTCGTCCGTGTTCGACCTCTTTTGCTTCAATTCCCGTCCGCATTGATTTTAGACACTCGTCTGTATTCTTTTGACACTCGTCCGTGTTCGATCTCTTTTGCTTCAATACTCGTCCGTATTTATTTTAGAAACTCGTCTTTGTTCTTTCGACACACGTCCGTGTTCGATCTCTTTTGCTTCAATACCCGTCCGTATTGATTTTAGACACTCGTCTGTGTTCTTTCGACACTCGTCCTTGTTCGATCTCTTTTGCTTCAATATCCGTCCAAATTGATTTTAGACACTCGTCTTTGTTCTTTCGACACTCGTCCGTGTTCGATCTCTTTTGCTTCAATATCCGTCCGTATTAATTATAGACACTCGTCTGTGTTTTTTCGACACTCGTCCGTGTCCGATCTCTTTTGCTTCAATACTCGTCTGTATTGATTTTAGAAACTCGTCTTAGTTCGTTCGACACTCGTCCATCTTCGATCTTTGTAGCTTCAATACACGTCCGTATTGATTATAGACACTCGTCTGTGTTCTTTCGACATTCGTCTGTGTTCGATCTCTTTTGTTTCAATTCCCGTCCGTATTGATGTTAGACACTCATCTGTGTTCTTTCGACACTCATCCGTGTTCGATCTCTTTTTCTTCAATACTCGTCCGTATTTATTTTAGACACTCGTCTTTGTTCTTTCGACACTCGTCAGTGTTCGATCTCTTTTGCTACAATATCCGTCCGTATTGATTTTAGACACTCGTCTGTGTTCTTTCGAAACTCGTCCGTGTTCGATCTCTTTTGCTACAATATCCGCCCGTATTGATTTTATACACTCATCTTTGTTCTTTTGACACTCGCCTGTGTTCGATCTCTTTTGCTTCAATACCTGTCCTTATTGATTTTAGACACTCGTCTTTATTCTTTCGACACTCGTCCGTGTTCGATCTCTTTTGCTTCAATACACGTCCGTATTGATTTTAGACACTCGTCTGTGTTCTTTCGACACTCGTCCGTGTTCGATCTCTTTTGCTTCAATATCCGTCCGAATTGATTTTAGACACTCGTCTTTGTTCTTTCGACACTCGTCCGTGTTCGATCTCTTTTGCTTCAATATCCGTCCGTATTAATTTTAGACACTCGTCTTTGTTCTTTCGACACTCGTCCGTGTTCGATCTCTTTTGCTACAATATCCGTCCGTATTGATTTTAGACACTCGTCTGTGTTCTTTCGAAACTCGTCCGTGTTCGATCTCTTTTGCTACAATATCCGTCCGTATTGATTTTATACACTCGTATTTGTTCTTTTGACACTCGTCTGTGTTCGATCTCTTTTGCTTCAATACCTGTCCTTATTGATTTTAGACACTCGTCTGTATTCTTTCGACACTCATCCGTGTTCGATCTCTTTTGCTTCAATACACGTCCGTATTGATTTTAGACACTCGTCTGTGTTCTTTCGACACTCGTCCGTGTTCGATCTATTTTGCTTCAATACTAGTCTGTATTAATTTTAGACACTCGTCTGTGTTCTTTCAGCACTCATCCGTGTTCGATCTCTTTTGCTTCAATTCCCATCCGTATTGATTTTAGACACTCGCCTGTGTTCTTTCGACACTCATCCGTGTTCGATCTCTTTTGCTTCAATACTCGTCCGTTTTGATTTTAGACACTCGTCTTTGTTCTTTCGACACTCGTCCGTGTTCGATCTCTTTTGCTTCAATACCCGTCCGTATTGATTTTAGACACTCGTCTGTGTTCTTTCGACACTCGTCCGTGTTCGACCTCTTTTGCTTCAATTCCCGTCCGCATTGATTTTAGACACTCGTCTGTATTCTTTTCACACTCGTCCGTGTTCGATCTCTTTTGCTTCAATACTCGTCCGTATTTATTTTAGACACTCGTCTTTGTTCTTTCGACACTCGTCCGTGTCCGATCTCTTTTGCTTCAATACTCGTCTGTATTGATTTTAGAAACTCGTCTTAGTTCGTTCGACACTCGTCCATCTTCGATCTTTGTAGCTTCAATACACGTCCTTATTGATTATAGACACTCGTCTGTGTTCTTTCGACATTCGTCTGTGTTCGATCTCTTTTGCTTCAATTCCCGTCCGTATTGATGTTAGACACTCATCTGTGTTCTTTCGACACTCATCCGTGTTCGATCTCTTTTTCTTCAATACTCGTCCGTATTTATTTTAGACACTCGTCTTTGTTCTTTCGACACTCGTCAGTGTTCGATCTCTTTTGCTACAATATCCGTCCGTATTGATTTTAGACACTCGTCTGTGTTCTTTCGAAACTCGTCCGTGTTCGATCTCTTTTGCTACAATATCCGCCCGTATTGATTTTATACACTCGTCTTTGTTCTTTTGACACTCGCCTGTGTTCGATCTCTTTTGCTTCAATACCTGTCCTTATTGATTTTAGACACTCGTCTTTATTCTTTCGACACTCGTCCGTGTTCGATCTCTTTTGCTTCAATACACGTCCGTATTGATTTTAGACACTCGTCTGTGTTCTTTCGACACTCGTCCGTGTTCGATCTCTTTTGCTTCAATACCCGTCCGTATTGATTTTAGACACTCGTCTGTGTTCTTTCGACACTCGTCCGTGTTCGACCTCTTTTGCTTCAATTCCCGTCCATATTGATTTTAGACACTCGTCTGTATTCTTTTGACACTCGTCCGTGTTCGATCTCTTTTGCTTCAATACTCGTCCGTATTTATTTTAGACACTCGTCTTTGTTCTTTCGACACTCGTCCGTGTTCGATCTCTTTTGCTTCAATCCCCGTCCGTATTGATTTTAGACACTCGTCTAAGTTCGTTCGACACTCGTCCATCTTCGATCTTTGTAGCTTCAATACACGTCCGTATTGATTATAGACACTCGACTGTGTTCTTTCGACGTTCGTCTATGTTCGATCTCTTTTGCTTCAATTCCCGTCCGTATTGATGTTAGACACTCATCTGTGTTCTTTCGACACTTATCCGTGTTCGATCTCTTTTTCTTCAATACTCGTCCGTATTTATTTTAGACACTCGTCTTTGTTCTTTCGACACTCGTCCGTGTTCGATCTCTTTTGCTACAATATCCGTCCGTATTGATTTTAGACACTCGTCTGTGTTCTTTCGAAACTCGTCCGTGTTCGATCTCTTTTACTACAATATCCGTACGTATTGATTTTATACACTCGTCTTTGTTCTTTTGACACTCGTCTGTGTTCGATCTCTTTTGCTTCAATACCTGTCCTTATTGATTTTAGACACTCGTCTGTATTCTTTCGACACTCGTCCGTGTTCGATCTCTTTTGCTTCAATACACGTCCGTATTGATTTTAGACACTCGTCTGTGTTCTTTCGACACTCGTCCGTGTTCGATCTATTTTGCTTCAATACTAGTCTGTATTAATTTTAGACACTCGTCTGTGTTCTTTCAGCACTCATCCGTGTTCGATCTCTTTTGCTTCAATTCCCATCCGTATTGATTTTAGACACTCGCATGTGTTCTTTCGACACTCATCCGTGTTCGATCTCTTTTGCTTCAATACTCGTCCGTTTTGATTTTAGACACTCGTCTTTTTTCTTTCGACACTCGTCCGTGTTCGATCCCTTTTGCTTCAATACCCGTCCGTATTGATTTTAGACACTCGTCTGTGTTCTTTCGACACTCGTCCGTGTTCGACCTCTTTTGCTTCAATTCCCGTCCGCATTGATTTTAGACACTCGTCTGTATTCTTTTGACACTCGTCCGTGTTCGATCTCTTTTGCTTCAATACTCGTCCGTATTTATTTTAGAAACTCGTCTTTGTTCTTTCGACACACGTCCGTGTTCGATCTCTTTTGCTTCAATACCCGTCCGTATTGATTTTAGACACTCGTCTGTGTTCTTTCGACACTCGTCCTTGTTCGATCTCTTTTGCTTCAATATCCGTCCAAATTGATTTTAGACACTCGTCTTTGTTCTTTCGACACTCGTCCGTGTTCGATCTCTTTTGCTTCAATATCCGTCCGTATTAATTATAGACACTCGTCTGTGTTTTTTCGACACTCGTCCGTGTCCGATCTCTTTTGCTTCAATACTCGTCTGTATTGATTTTAGAAACTCGTCTTAGTTCGTTCGACACTCGTCCATCTTCGATCTTTGTAGCTTCAATACACGTCCGTATTGATTATAGACACTCGTCTGTGTTCTTTCGACATTCGTCTGTGTTCGATCTCTTTTGTTTCAATTCCCGTCCGTATTGATGTTAGACACTCATCTGTGTTCTTTCGACACTCATCCGTGTTCGATCTCTTTTTCTTCAATACTCGTCCGTATTTATTTTAGACACTCGTCTTTGTTCTTTCGACACTCGTCAGTGTTCGATCTCTTTTGCTACAATATCCGTCCGTATTGATTTTAGACACTCGTCTGTGTTCTTTCGAAACTCGTCCGTGTTCGATCTCTTTTGCTACAATATCCGCCCGTATTGATTTTATACACTCGTCTTTGTTCTTTTGACACTCGCCTGTGTTCGATCTCTTTTGCTTCAATACCTGTCCTTATTGATTTTAGACACTCGTCTTTATTCTTTCGACACTCGTCCGTGTTCGATCTCTTTTGCTTCAATACACGTCCGTATTGATTTTAGACACTCGTCTGTGTTCTTTCGACACTCGTCCGTGTTCGATCTCTTTTGCTTCAATATCCGTCCGAATTGATTTTAGACACTCGTCTTTGTTCTTTCGACACTCGTCCGTGTTCGATCTCTTTTGCTTCAATATCCGTCCGTATTAATTTTAGACACTCGTCTTTGTTCTTTCGACACTCGTCCGTGTTCGATCTCTTTTGCTACAATATCCGTCCGTATTGATTTTAGACACTCGTCTGTGTTCTTTCGAAACTCGTCCGTGTTCGATCTCTTTTGCTACAATATCCGTCCGTATTGATTTTATACACTCGTATTTGTTCTTTTGACACTCGTCTGTGTTCGATCTCTTTTGCTTCAATACCTGTCCTTATTGATTTTAGACACTCGTCTGTATTCTTTCGACACTCATCCGTGTTCGATCTCTTTTGCTTCAATACACGTCCGTATTGATTTTAGACACTCGTCTGTGTTCTTTCGACACTCGTCCGTGTTCGATCTATTTTGCTTCAATACTAGTCTGTATTAATTTTAGACACTCGTCTGTGTTCTTTCAGCACTCATCCGTGTTCGATCTCTTTTGCTTCAATTCCCATCCGTATTGATTTTAGACACTCGCCTGTGTTCTTTCGACACTCATCCGTGTTCGATCTCTTTTGCTTCAATACTCGTCCGTTTTGATTTTAGACACTCGTCTTTGTTCTTTCGACACTCGTCCGTGTTCGATCTCTTTTGCTTCAATACCCGTCCGTATTGATTTTAGACACTCGTCTGTGTTCTTTCGACACTCGTCCGTGTTCGACCTCTTTTGCTTCAATTCCCGTCCGCATTGATTTTAGACACTCGTCTGTATTCTTTTCACACTCGTCCGTGTTCGATCTCTTTTGCTTCAATACTCGTCCGTATTTATTTTAGACACTCGTCTTTGTTCTTTCGACACACGTCCGTGTTCGATCTCTTTTGCTTCAATACCCGTCCGTATTGATTTTAGACACTCGTCTGTGTTCTTTCGACACTCGTCCGTGTTCGATCTCTTTTGCTTCAATATCCGTCCGAATTGATTTTAGACACTCGTCTTTGTTCTTTCGACACACATCCGTGTTCGATCTCTTTTGCTTCAATATCCGTCCGTATTAATTTTAGACACTCGTCTGTGTTCTTTCGACACTCGTCCGTGTCCGATCTATTTTGCTTCAATACTCGTCCGTATTGATTTTAGAAACTCGTCTAAGTTCGTTCGACACTCGTCCATCTTCGATCTTTGTAGCTTCAATACACGTCCGTATTGATTATAGACACTCGTCTGTGTTCTTTCGACATTCGTCTGTGTTCGATCTCTTTTGCTTCAATTCCCGTCCGTATTGATGTTAGACACTCATCTGTGTTCTTTCGACACTCATCCGTGTTCGATCTCTTTTTCTTCAATACTCGTCCGTATTTATTTTAGACACTCGTCTTTGTTCTTTCGACACTCGTCCATGTTCGATCTCTTTTGCTACAATATCCGTCCGTATTGATTTTATACACTCGTTTTTGTTCTTTTGACACTCGTCTGTGTTCGATCTCTTTTGCTTCAATACCTGTCCTTATTGATTTTAGACACTCGTCTATATTCTTTCGACACTCGTCCGTGTTCGATCTCTTTTGCTTCAATACCTGTCCTTATTGATTTTAGACACTCGTCTGTATTCTTTCGACACTCATCCGTGTTCGATCTCTTTTGCTTCAATACACGTCCGTATTGATTTTAGACACTCGTCTGTGTTCTTTCGACACTCATCCGTGTTCGATCTCTTTTGCTTCAATACTCGTCCGTTTTGATTTTAGACACTCGTCTTTGTTCTTTCGACACTCGTCCGTGTTCGATCTCTTTTGCTTCAATACCCGTCCGTATTGATTTTAGACACTCGTCTGTGTTCTTTCGACACTCGTCCGTGTTCGACCTCTTTTGCTTCAATTTCCGTCCGCATTGATTTTAGACACTCGTCTGTATTCTTTTGATACTCGTCCGTGTTCGATCTCTTTTGCTTCAATACTCGTCCGTATTTATTTTAGACACTCGTCTTTGTTCTTTCGACACACGTCCGTGTTCGATCTCTTTTGCTTCAATACCCGTCCGTATTGATTTTAGACACTCGTCTGTGTTCTTTCGACACTCGTCCGTGTTCGATCTCTTTTGCTTCAATATCTGTCCGAATTGATTTTAGACACTCGTCTTTGTTCTTTCGACACACGTCCGTGTTCGATCTCTTTTGCTTCAATATCCGTCCGTATTAATTTTAGACACTCGTCTGTGTTCTTTCGACACTCGTCCGTGTCCGATCTATTTTGCTTCAATACTCGTCCGTATTGATTTTAGAAACTCGTCTAAGTTCGTTCGACACTCGTCCATCTTCGATCTTTGTAGCTTCAATACACGTCCGTATTGATTATAGACACTCGTCTGTGTTCTTTCGACATTCGTCTGTGTTCGATCTCTTTTGCTTCAATTCCCGTCCGTATTGATGTTAGACACTCATCTGTGTTCTTTCGACACTCATCCGTGTTCGATCTCTTTTTCTTCAATACTCGTCCGTATTTATTTTAGACACTCGTCTTTGTTCTTTCGACACTCGTCCGTGTTCGATCTCTTTTGCTACAATATCCGTCCGTATTGATTTTATACACTCGTCTTTGTTCTTTTGACACTCGTCTGTGTTCGATCTCTTTTGCTTCAATACCTGTCCTTATTGATTTTAGACACTCGTCTATATTCTTTCGACACTCGTCCGTGTTCGATCTCTTTTGCTTCAATACCCGTCCGTATTGATTTTAGACACTCGTCTGTGTTCTTTCGACACTCGTCCTTGTTCGATCTCTTTTGCTTCAATATCCGTCCAAATTGATTTTAGACACTCGTCTTTGTTCTTTCGACACTCGTCCGTGTTCGATCTCTTTTGCTTCAATATCCGTCCGTATTAATTTTAGACACTCGTCTGTGTTTTTTCGACACTCGTCCGTGTCCGATCTCTTTTGCTTCAATACTCGTCTGTATTGATTTTAGAAACTCGTCTAAGTTCGTTCGACACTCGTCCATCTTCGATCTTTGTAGCTTCAATACACGTCTGTATTGATTATAGACACTCGTCTGTGTTCTTTCGACACTCGTCCGTGTTCGATCTCTTTTGCTTCAATATCTGTCCGAATTGATTTTAGACACTCGTCTTTGTTCTTTCGACACACGTCCGTGTTCGATCTCTTTTGCTTCAATATCCGTCCGTATTAATTTTAGACACTCGTCTGTGTTCTTTCGACACTCGTCCGTGTCCGATCTATTTTGCTTCAATACTCGTCCGTATTGATTTTAGAAACTCGTCTAAGTTCGTTCGACACTCGTCCATCTTCGATCTTTGTAGCTTCAATACACGTCCGTATTGATTATAGACACTCGTCTGTGTTCTTTCGACATTCGTCTGTGTTCGATCTCTTTTGCTTCAATTCCCGTCCGTATTGATGTTAGACACTCATCTGTGTTCTTTCGACACTCATCCGTGTTCGATCTCTTTTTCTTCAATACTCGTCCGTATTTATTTTAGACACTCGTCTTTGTTCTTTCGACACTCGTCCGTGTTCGATCTCTTTTGCTACAATATCCGTCCGTATTGATTTTATACACTCGTCTTTGTTCTTTTGACACTCGTCTGTGTTCGATCTCTTTTGCTTCAATACCTGTCCTTATTGATTTTAGACACTCGTCTATATTCTTTCGACACTCGTCCGTGTTCGATCTCTTTTGCTTCAATACCCGTCCGTATTGATTTTAGACACTCGTCTGTGTTCTTTCGACACTCGTCCTTGTTCGATCTCTTTTGCTTCAATATCCGTCCAAATTGATTTTAGACACTCGTCTTTGTTCTTTCGACACTCGTCCGTGTTCGATCTCTTTTGCTTCAATATCCGTCCGTATTAATTTTAGACACTCGTCTGTGTTTTTTCGACACTCGTCCGTGTCCGATCTCTTTTGCTTCAATACTCGTCTGTATTGATTTTAGAAACTCGTCTAAGTTCGTTCGACACTCGTCCATCTTCGATCTTTGTAGCTTCAATACACGTCTGTATTGATTATAGACACTCGTCTGTGTTCTTTCGACATTCGTCTGTGTTCGATCTCTTTTGCTTCAATTCCCGTCCGTATTGATGTTAGACACTCATCTGTGTTCTTTCGACACTCATCCGTGTTCGATCTCTTTTTCTTCAATACTCGTCCGTATTTATTTTAGACACTCGTCTTTGTTCTTTCGACACTCGTCAGTGTTCGATCTCTTTTGCTACAATATCCGTCCGTATTGATTTTAGACACTCGTCTGTGTTCTTTCGAAACTCGTCCGTGTTCGATCTCTTTTGCTACAATATCCGCCCGTATTGATTTTATACACTCGTCTTTGTTCTTTTGACACTCGCCTGTGTTCGATCTCTTTTGCTTCAATACCTGTCCTTATTGATTTTAGACACTCGTCTTTATTCTTTCGACACTCGTACGTGTTCGATCTCTTTTGCTTCAATACACGTCCGTATTGATTTTAGACACTCGTCTGTGTTTTTTCGACACTCGTCCGTGTCCGATCTCTTTTGCTTCAATACTCGTCTGTATTGATTTTAGAAACTCGTCTAAGTTCGTTCGACACTCGTCCATCTTCGATCTTTGTAGCTTCAATACACGTCCGTATTGATTATAGACACTCGTCTGTGTTCTTTCGACATTCGTCTGTGTTCGATCTCTTTTGCTTCAATTCCCGTCCGTATTGATGTTAGACACTCATCTGTGTTCTTTCGACACTCATCCGTGTTCGATCTCTTTTTCTTCAATACTCGTCCGTATTTATTTTAGACACTCGTCTTTGTTCTTTCGACACTCGTCAGTGTTCGATCTCTTTTGCTACAATATCCGTCCGTATTGATTTTAGACACTCGTCTGTGTTCTTTCGAAACTCGTCCGTGTTCGATCTCTTTTGCTACAATATCCGCCCGTATTGATTTTATACACTCGTCTTTATTCTTTTGACACTCGCCTGTGTTCGATCTCTTTTGCTTCAATACCTGTCCTTATTGATTTTAGACACTCGTCTTTATTCTTTCGACACTCGTCCGTGTTCGATCTCTTTTGCTTCAATACACGTCCGTATTGATTTTAGACACTCGTCTGTGTTCTTTCGACACTCGTCCGTGTTCGATCTCTTTTGCTTCAATATCCGTCCGAATTGATTTTAGACACTCGTCTTTGTTCTTTCGACACTCGTCCGTGTTCGATCTCTTTTGCTTCAATATCCGTCCGTATTAATTTTAGACACTCGTCTTTGTTCTTTCGACACTCGTCCGTGTTCGATCTCTTTTGCTACAATATCCGTCCGTATTGATTTTAGACACTCGTCTGTGTTCTTTCGAAACTCGTCCGTGTTCGATCTCTTTTGCTACAATATCCGTCCGTATTGATTTTATACACTCGTATTTGTTCTTTTGACACTCGTCTGTGTTCGATCTCTTTTGCTTCAATACCTGTCCTTATTGATTTTAGACACTCGTCTGTATTCTTTCGACACTCGTCCGTGTTCGATCTCTTTTGCTTCAATACACGTCCGTATTGATTTTAGACACTCGTCTGTGTTCTTTCGACACTCGTCCGTGTTCGATCTATTTTGCTTCAATACTAGTCTGTATTAATTTTAGACACTCGTCTGTGTTCTTTCAGCACTCATCCGTGTTCGATCTCTTTTGCTTCAATTCCCATCCGTATTGATTTTAGACACTCGCCTGTGTTCTTTCGACACTCATCCGTGTTCGATCTCTTTTGCTTCAATACTCGTCCGTTTTGATTTTAGACACTCGTCTTTGTTCTTTCGACACTCGTCCGTGTTCGATCTCTTTTGCTTCAATACCCGTCCGTATTGATTTTAGACACTCGTCTGTGTTCTTTCGACACTCGTCCGTGTTCGACCTCTTTTGCTTCAATTCTCGTCCGCATTGATTTTAGACATTCGTCTGTATTCTTTTGACACTCGTCCGTGTTCGATCTCTTTTGCTTCAATACTCGTCCGTATTTATTTTAGACACTCGTCTTTGTTCTTTCGACACACGTCCGTGTTCGATCTCTTTTGCTTCAATACCCGTCCGTATTGATTTTAGACACTCGTCTGTGTTCTTTCGACACTCGTCCGTGTTCGATCTCTTTTGCTTCAATACACGTCCGTATTGATTTTAGACACTCGTCTGTGTTCTTTCGACACTCGTCCGTGTTCGATCTCTTTTGCTTCAATATCCGTCCGAATTGATTTTAGACACTCGTCTTTGTTCTTTCGACACTCGTCCGTGTTCGATCTCTTTTGCTTCAATATCCGTCCGTATTAATTTTAGACACTCGTCTTTGTTCTTTCGACACTCGTCCGTGTTCGATCTCTTTTGCTACAATATCCGTCCGTATTGATTTTAGACACTCGTCTGTGTTCTTTCGAAACTCGTCCGTGTTCGATCTCTTTTGCTACAATATCCGTCCGTATTGATTTTATACACTCGTATTTGTTCTTTTGACACTCGTCTGTGTTCGATCTCTTTTGCTTCAATACCTGTCCTTATTGATTTTAGACACTCGTCTGTATTCTTTCGACACTCGTCCGTGTTCGATCTCTTTTGCTTCAATACACGTCCGTATTGATTTTAGACACTCGTCTGTGTTCTTTCGACACTCGTCCGTGTTCGATCTATTTTGCTTCAATACTAGTCTGTATTAATTTTAGACACTCGTCTGTGTTCTTTCAGCACTCATCCGTGTTCGATCTCTTTTGCTTCAATTCCCATCCGTATTGATTTTAGACACTCGCCTGTGTTCTTTCGACACTCATCCGTGTTCGATCTCTTTTGCTTCAATACTCGTCCGTTTTGATTTTAGACACTCGTCTTTGTTCTTTCGACACTCGTCCGTGTTCGATCTCTTTTGCTTCAATACCCGTCCGTATTGATTTTAGACACTCGTCTGTGTTCTTTCGACACTCGTCCGTGTTCGACCTCTTTTGCTTCAATTCCCGTCCGCATTGATTTTAGACACTCGTCTGTATTCTTTTGACACTCGTCCGTGTTCGATCTCTTTTGCTTCAATACTCGTCCGTATTTATTTTAGACACTCGTCTTTGTTCTTTCGACACACGTCCGTGTTCGATCTCTTTTGCTTCAATAACCGTCCGTATTGATTTTAGACCCTCGTCTGTGTTCTTTCGACACTCGTCCGTGTTCGATCTCTTTTGCTTCAATATCCGTCCGAATTGATTTTAGACACTCGTCTTTGTTCTTTCGACACACGTCCGTGTTCGATCTCTTTTGCTTCAATATCCGTCCGTATTAATTTTAGACACTCGTCTGTGTTCTTTCGACACTCGTCCGTGTCCGATCTATTTTGCTTCAATACTCGTCCGTATTGATTTTAGAAACTCGTCTAAGTTCGTTCGACACTCGTCCATCTTCGATCTTTGTAGCTTCAATACATGTCCGTATTGATTATAGACACTCGTCTGTCTTCTTTCGACATTCGTCTGTGTTCGATCTCTTTTGCTTCAATTCCCGTCCGTATTGATGTTAGACACTCATCTGTGTTCTTTCGACACTCATCCGTGTTCGATCTCTTTTTCTTCAATACTCGTCCGTATTTATTTTAGACACTCGTCTTTGTTCTTTCGACACTCGTCCGTGTTCGATCTCTTTTGCTACAATATCCGTCCGTATTGATTTTATACACTCGTCTTTGTTCTTTTGACACTCGCCTGTGTTCGATCTCTTTTGCTTCAATACCTGTCCTTATTGATTTTAGACACTCGTCTATATTCTTTCGACACTCGTCCGTGTTCGATTTCTTTTGCTTCAATACCCGTCCGTATTGATTTTAGACACTCGTCTATGTTCTTTCGACACTCATCCTTGTTCGATCTCTTTTGCTTCAATATCCGTCCAAATTGATTTTAGACACTCGTCTTTGTTCTTTCGACACTCGTCCGTGTTCGATCTCTTTTGCTTCAATATTCGTCCGTATTAATTTTAGACACTCGTCTGTGTTTTTTCGACACTCGTCCGTGTCCGATCTCTTTTGCTTCAATACTCGTCTGTATTGATTTTAGAAACTCGTCTAAGTTCGTTCGACACTCGTCCATCTTCGATCTTTGTAGCTTCAATACACGTCCGTATTGATTATAGACACTCGTCTGTGTTCTTTCGACATTCGTCTGTGTTCGATCTCTTTTGCTTCAATTCCCGTCCGTATTGATGTTAGACACTCATCTGTGTTCTTTCGACACTCATCCGTGTTCGATCTCTTTTTCTTCAATACTCGTCCGTATTTATTTTAGACACTCGTCTTTGTTCTTTCGACACTCGTCAGTGTTCGATCTCTTTTGCTACAATATCCGTCCGTATTGATTTTAGACACTCGTCTGTGTTCTTTCGAAACTCGTCCGTGTTCGATCTCTTTTGCTACAATATCCGCCCGTATTGATTTTATACACTCGTCTTTGTTCTTTTGACACTCGCCTGTGTTCGATCTCTTTTGCTTCAATACTTGTCCTTATTGATTTTAGACACTCGTCTTTATTCTTTCGACACTCGTCCGTGTTCGATCTCTTTTGCTTCAATACACGTCCGTATTGATTTTAGACACTCGTCTGTGTTCTTTCGACACTCGTCCGTGTTCGATCTCTTTTGCTTCAATACCCGTCCGTATTGATTTTAGACACTCGTCTGTGTTCTTTCGACACTCGTCCGTGTTCGACCTCTTTTGCTTCAATTCCCGTCCACATTGATTTTAGACACTCGTCTGTATTCTTTTGACACTCGTCCGTGTTCGATCTCTTTTGCTTCAATACTCGTCCGTATTTATTTTAGACACTCGTCTTTGTTCTTTCGACACTCGTCCGTGTTCGATCTCTTTTGCTTCAATACTCGTCTGTATTGATTTTAGAAACTCGTCTAAGTTCGTTCGACACTCGTCCATCTTCGATCTTTGTAGCTTCAATACACGTCCGTATTGATTATAGACACTCGTCTGTGTTCTTTCGACATTCGTCTGTGTTCGATCTCTTTTGCTTCAATTCCCGTCCGTATTGATGTTAGACACTCATCTGTGTTCTTTCGACACTCATCCGTGTTCGATCTCTTTTTCTTCAATACTCGTCCGTATTTATTTTAGACACTCGTCTTTGTTCTTTCGACACTCGTCAGTGTTCGATCTCTTTTGCTGCAATATCCGTCCGTATTGATTTTAGACACTCGTCTGTGTTCTTTCGAAACTCGTCCGTGTTCGATCTCTTTTGCTACAATATCCGCCCGTATTGATTTTATACACTCGTCTTTGTTCTTTTGACACTCGCCTGTGTTCGATCTCTTTTGCTTCAATACCTGTCCTTATTGATTTTAGACACTCGTCTTTATTCTTTCGACACTCGTCCGTGTTCGATCTCTTTTGCTTCAATACACGTCCGTATTGATTTTAGACACTCGTCTGTGTTCTTTCGACACTCGTCCGTGTTCGATCTCTTTTGCTTCAATACCCGTCCGTATTGATTTTAGACACTCGTCTGTGTTCTTTCGACACTCGTCCGTGTTCGACCTCTTTTGCTTCAATTCCCGTCCACATTGATTTTAGACACTCGTCTGTATTCTTTTGACACTCGTCCGTGTTCGATCTCTTTTGCTTCACTACTCGTCCGTATTTATTTTAGACACTCGTCTTTGTTCTTTCGACACTCGTCCGTGTTCGATCTCTTTTGCTTCAATGCCCGTCCGTATTGATTTTAGACACTCGTCTAAGTTCGTTCGACACTCGTCCATCTTCGATCTTTGTAGCTTCAATACACGTCCGTATTGATTATAGACACTCGACTGTGTTCTTTCGACGTTCGTCTATGTTCGATCTCTTTTGCTTCAATTCCCGTCCGTATTGATGTTAGACACTCATCTGTGTTCTTTCGACACTTATCCGTGTTCGATCTCTTTTTCTTCAATACTCGTCCGTATTTATTTTAGACACTCGTCTTTGTTCTTTCGACACTCGTCCGTGTTCGATCTCTTTTGCTACAATATCCGTCCGTATTGATTTTAGACACTCGTCTGTGTTCTTTCGAAACTCGTCCGTGTTCGATCTCTTTTGCTACAATATCCGTCCGTATTGATTTTATACACTCGTCTTTGTTCTTTTGACACTCGTCTGTGTTCGATCTCTTTTGCTTCAATACCTGTCCTTATTGATTTTAGACACTCGTCTGTATTCTTTCGACACTCGTCCGTGTTCGATCTCTTTTGCTTCAATACACGTCCGTATTGATTTTAGACACTCGTCTGTGTTCTTTCGACACTCGTCCGAGTTCGATCTATTTTGCTTCAATACTAGTCTGTATTAATTTTAGACACTCGTCTGTGTTCTTTCAGCACTCATCCGTGTTCGATCTCTTTTGCTTCAATTCCCATCCGTATTGATTTTAGACACTCGCCTGTGTTCTTTCGACACTCATCCGTGTTCGATCTCTTTTGCTTCAATACTCGTCCGTTTTGATTTTAGACACTCGTCTTTGTTCTTTCGACACTCGTCCGTGTTCGATCTCTTTTGCTTCAATACCCGTCCGTATTGATTTTAGACACTCGTCTGTGTTCTTTCGACACTCGTCCGTGTTCGACCTCTTTTGCTTCAATTCCCGTCCGCATTGATTTTAGACACTCGTCTGTATTCTTTTGACACTCGTCCGTGTTCGATCTCTTTTGCTTCAATACTCGTCCGTATTTATTTTAGAAACTCGTCTTTGTTCTTTCGACACACGTCCGTGTTCGATCTCTTTTGCTTCAATACCCGTCCGTATTGATTTTAGACACTCGTCTGTGTTCTTTCGACACTCGTCCTTGTTCGATCTCTTTTGCTTCAATATCCGTCCAAATTGATTTTAGACACTCGTCTTTGTTCTTTCGACACTCGTCCGTGTTCGATCTCTTTTGCTTCAATATCCGTCCGTATTAATTTTAGACACTCGTCTGTGTTTTTTCGACACTCGTCCGTGTCTGATCTCTTTTGCTTCAATACTCGTCTGTATTGATTTTAGAAACTCGTCTAAGTTCGTTCGACACTCGTCCATCTTCGATCTTTGTAGCTTCAATACACGTCCGTATTGATTATAGACACTCGTCTGTGTTCTTTCGACATTCGTCTGTGTTCGATCTCTTTTGCTTCAATTCCCGTCCGTATTGATGTTAGACACTCATCTGTGTTCTTTCGACACTCATCCGTGTTCGATCTCTTTTTCTTCAATACTCGTCCGTATTTATTTTAGACACTCGTCTTTGTTCTTTCGACACTCGTCAGTGTTCGATCTCTTTTGCTACAATATCCGTCCGTATTGATTTTAGACACTCGTCTGTGTTCTTTCGAAACTCGTCCGTGTTCGATCTCTTTTGCTACAATATCCGCCCGTATTGATTTTATACACTCGTCTTTGTTCTTTTGACACTCGCCTGTGTTCGATCTCTTTTGCTTCAATACCTGTCCTTATTGATTTTAGACACTCGTCTTTATTCTTTCGACACTCGTCCGTGTTCGATCTCTTTTGCTTCAATACACGTCCGTATTGATTTTAGACACTCGTCTGTGTTCTTTCGACACTCGTCCGTGTTCGATCTCTTTTGCTTCAATATCCGTCCGAATTGATTTTAGACACTCGTCTTTGTTCTTTCGACACTCGTCCGTGTTCGATCTCTTTTGCTTCAATATCCGTCCGTATTAATTTTAGACACTCGTCTTTGTTCTTTCGACACTCGTCCGTGTTCGATCTCTTTTGCTACAATATCTGTCCGTATTGATTTTAGACACTCGTCTGTGTTCTTTCGAAACTCGTCCGTGTTCGATCTCTTTTGCTACAATATCCGTCCGTATTGATTTTATACACTCGTATTTGTTCTTTTGACACTCGTCTGTGTTCGATCTCTTTTGCTTCAATACCTGTCCTTATTGATTTTAGACACTCGTCTGTATTCTTTCGACACTCGTCCGTGTTCGATCTCTTTTGCTTCAATACACGTCCGTATTGATTTTAGACAGTCGTCTGTGTTCTTTCGACACTCGTCCGTGTTCGATCTATTTTGCTTCAATACTAGTCTGTATTAATTTTAGACACTCGTCTGTGTTCTTTCGACACTCATCCGTGTTCGATCTCTTTTGCTTCAATTCCCATCCGTATTGATTTTAGACACTCGCCTGTGTTCTTTCGACACTCATCCGTGTTCGATCTCTTTTGCTTCAATACTCGTCCGTTTTGATTTTAGACACTCGTCTTTGTTCTTTCGACACTCGTCCGTGTTCGATCTCTTTTGCTTCAATACCCGTCCGTATTGATTTTAGACACTCGTCTGTGTTCTTTCGACACTCGTCCGTGTTCGACCTCTTTTGCTTCAATTCCCGTCCGCATTGATTTTAGACACTCGTCTGTATTCTTTTGACACTCGTCCGTGTTCGATCTCTTTTGCTTCAATACTCGTCCGTATTTATTTTAGACACTCGTCTTTGTTCTTTCGACACACGTCCGTGTTCGATCTCTTTTGCTTCAATACCCGTCCGTATTGATTTTAGACACTCGTCTGTGTTCTTTCGACACTCGTCCGTGTTCGATCTCTTTTGCTTCAATATCCGTCCGAATTGATTTTAGACACTCGTCTTTGTTCTTTCGACACACGTCCGTGTTCGATCTCTTTTGCTTCAATATCCGTCCGTATTAATTTTAGACACTCGTCTGTGTTCTTTCGACACTCGTCCGTGTCCGATCTATTTTGCTTCAATACTCGTCCGTATTGATTTTAGAAACTCGTCTAAGTTCGTTCGACACTCGTCCATCTTCGATCTTTGTAGCTTCAATACATGTCCGTATTGATTATAGACACTCGTCTGTGTTCTTTCGACATTCGTCTGTGTTCGATCTCTTTTGCTTCAATTCCCGTCCGTATTGATGTTAGACACTCATCTGTGTTCTTTCGACACTCATCCGTGTTCGATCTCTTTTTCTTCAATACTCGTCCGTATTTATTTTAGACACTCGTCTTTGTTCTTTCGACACTCGTCCGTGTTCGATCTCTTTTGCTACAATATCCGTCCGTATTGATTTTATACACTCGTCTTTGTTCTTTTGACACTCGTCTGTGTTCGATCTCTTTTGCTTCAATACCTGTCCTTATTGATTTTAGACACTCGTCTATATTCTTTCGACACTCGTCCGTGTTCGATCTCTTTTGCTTCAATACACGTCCGTATTGATTTTAGACACTCGTCTGTGTTCTTTCGACACTCGTCCGTGTTCGATCTATTTTGCTTCAATACTAGTCTGTATTAATTTTAGACACTCGTCTGTGTTCTTTCAGCACTCATCCGTGTTCGATCTCTTTTGCTTCAATTCCCATCCGTATTGATTTTAGACACTCGCCTCTGTTCTTTCGACACTCATCCGTGTTCGATCTCTTTTGCTTCAATACTCGTCCGTTTTGATTTTAGACACTCGTCTTTGTTCTTTCGACACTCGTCCGTGTTCGATCTCTTTTGCTTCAATACCCGTCCGTATTGATTTTAGACACTCGTCTGTGTTCTTTCGACACTCGTCCGTGTTCGACCTCTTTTGCTTCAATTCCCGTCCACATTGATTTTAGACACTCGTCTGTATTCTTTTGACACTCGTCCGTGTTCGATCTCTTTTGCTTCAATACTCGTCCGTATTTATTTTAGACACTCGTCTTTGTTCTTTCGACACTCGTCCGTGTTCGATCTCTTTTGCTTCAATGCCCGTCCGTATTGATTTTAGACACTCGTCTAAGTTCGTTCGACACTCGTCCATCTTCGATCTTTGTAGCTTCAATACACGTCCGTATTGATTATAGACACTCGACTGTGTTCTTTCGACGTTCGTCTATGTTCGATCTCTTTTGCTTCAATTCCCGTCCGTATTGATGTTAGACACTCATCTGTGTTCTTTCGACACTTATCCGTGTTCGATCTCTTTTTCTTCAATACTCGTCCGTATTTATTTTAGACACTCGTCTTTGTTCTTTCGACACTCGTCCGTGTTCGATCTCTTTTGCTACAATATCCGTCCGTATTGATTTTAGACACTCGTCTGTGTTCTTTCGAAACTCGTCCGTGTTCGATCTCTTTTGCTACAATATCCGTCCGTATTGATTTTATACACTCGTCTTTGTTCTTTTGACACTCGTCTGTGTTCGATCTCTTTTGCTTCAATACCTGTCCTTATTGATTTTAGACACTCGTCTGTATTCTTTCGACACTCGTCCGTGTTCGATCTCTTTTGCTTCAATACACGTCCGTATTGATTTTAGACACTCGTCTGTGTTCTTTCGACACTCGTCCGAGTTCGATCTATTTTGCTTCAATACTAGTCTGTATTAATTTTAGACACTCGTCTGTGTTCTTTCAGCACTCATCCGTGTTCGATCTCTTTTGCTTCAATTCCCATCCGTATTGATTTTAGACACTCGCCTGTGTTCTTTCGACACTCATCCGTGTTCGATCTCTTTTGCTTCAATACTCGTCCGTTTTGATTTTAGACACTCGTCTTTGTTCTTTCGACACTCGTCCGTGTTCGATCTCTTTTGCTTCAATACCCGTCCGTATTGATTTTAGACACTCGTCTGTGTTCTTTCGACACTCGTCCGTGTTCGACCTCTTTTGCTTCAATTCCCGTCCGCATTGATTTTAGACACTCGTCTGTATTCTTTTGACACTCGTCCGTGTTCGATCTCTTTTGCTTCAATACTCGTCCGTATTTATTTTAGAAACTCGTCTTTGTTCTTTCGACACACGTCCGTGTTCGATCTCTTTTGCTTCAATACCCGTCCGTATTGATTTTAGACACTCGTCTGTGTTCTTTCGACACTCGTCCTTGTTCGATCTCTTTTGCTTCAATATCCGTCCAAATTGATTTTAGACACTCGTCTTTGTTCTTTCGACACTCGTCCGTGTTCGATCTCTTTTGCTTCAATATCCGTCCGTATTAATTTTAGACACTCGTCTGTGTTTTTTCGACACTCGTCCGTGTCTGATCTCTTTTGCTTCAATACTCGTCTGTATTGATTTTAGAAACTCGTCTAAGTTCGTTCGACACTCGTCCATCTTCGATCTTTGTAGCTTCAATACACGTCCGTATTGATTATAGACACTCGTCTGTGTTCTTTCGACATTCGTCTGTGTTCGATCTCTTTTGCTTCAATTCCCGTCCGTATTGATGTTAGACACTCATCTGTGTTCTTTCGACACTCATCCGTGTTCGATCTCTTTTTCTTCAATACTCGTCCGTATTTATTTTAGACACTCGTCTTTGTTCTTTCGACACTCGTCAGTGTTCGATCTCTTTTGCTACAATATCCGTCCGTATTGATTTTAGACACTCGTCTGTGTTCTTTCGAAACTCGTCCGTGTTCGATCTCTTTTGCTACAATATCCGCCCGTATTGATTTTATACACTCGTCTTTGTTCTTTTGACACTCGCCTGTGTTCGATCTCTTTTGCTTCAATACCTGTCCTTATTGATTTTAGACACTCGTCTTTATTCTTTCGACACTCGTCCGTGTTCGATCTCTTTTGCTTCAATACACGTCCGTATTGATTTTAGACACTCGTCTGTGTTCTTTCGACACTCGTCCGTGTTCGATCTCTTTTGCTTCAATATCCGTCCGAATTGATTTTAGACACTCGTCTTTGTTCTTTCGACACTCGTCCGTGTTCGATCTCTTTTGCTTCAATATCCGTCCGTATTAATTTTAGACACTCGTCTTTGTTCTTTCGACACTCGTCCGTGTTCGATCTCTTTTGCTACAATATCTGTCCGTATTGATTTTAGACACTCGTCTGTGTTCTTTCGAAACTCGTCCGTGTTCGATCTCTTTTGCTACAATATCCGTCCGTATTGATTTTATACACTCGTATTTGTTCTTTTGACACTCGTCTGTGTTCGATCTCTTTTGCTTCAATACCTGTCCTTATTGATTTTAGACACTCGTCTGTATTCTTTCGACACTCGTCCGTGTTCGATCTCTTTTGCTTCAATACACGTCCGTATTGATTTTAGACACTCGTCTGTGTTCTTTCGACACTCGTCCGTGTTCGATCTATTTTGCTTCAATACTAGTCTGTATTAATTTTAGACACTCGTCTGTGTTCTTTCGACACTCATCCGTGTTCGATCTCTTTTGCTTCAATTCCCATCCGTATTGATTTTAGACACTCGCCTGTGTTCTTTCGACACTCATCCGTGTTCGATCTCTTTTGCTTCAATACTCGTCCGTTTTGATTTTAGACACTCGTCTTTGTTCTTTCGACACTCGTCCGTGTTCGATCTC
Source organism: Lathyrus tuberosus (assembly GCA_022829125.1). Taxonomy (NCBI): domain Eukaryota; kingdom Viridiplantae; phylum Streptophyta; class Magnoliopsida; order Fabales; family Fabaceae; genus Lathyrus; species Lathyrus tuberosus. The sequence goes on from JALAZF010000038.1 coordinate 15,086,846, forward strand.
TTTTGCTTCAATACCCGTCCGTATTGATTTTAGACACTCGTCTGTGTTCTTTCGACACTCGTCCGTGTTCGACCTCTTTTGCTTCAATTCCCGTCCGCATTGATTTTAGACACTCGTCTGTATTCTTTTGACACTCGTCCGTGTTCGATCTCTTTTGCTTCAATACTCGTCCGTATTTATTTTAGACACTCGTCTTTGTTCTTTCGACACACGTCCGTGTTCGATCTCTTTTGCTTCAATACCCGTCCGTATTGATTTTAGACACTCGTCTGTGTTCTTTCGACACTCGTCCGTGTTCGATCTCTTTTGCTTCAATATCCGTCCGAATTGATTTTAGACACTCGTCTTTGTTCTTTCGACACACGTCCGTGTTCGATCTCTTTTGCTTCAATATCCGTCCGTATTAATTTTAGACACTCGTCTGTGTTCTTTCGACACTCGTCCGTGTCCGATCTATTTTGCTTCAATACTCGTCCGTATTGATTTTAGAAACTCGTCTAAGTTCGTTCGACACTCGTCCATCTTCGATCTTTGTAGCTTCAATACATGTCCGTATTGATTATAGACACTCGTCTGTGTTCTTTCGACATTCGTCTGTGTTCGATCTCTTTTGCTTCAATTCCCGTCCGTATTGATGTTAGACACTCATCTGTGTTCTTTCGACACTCATCCGTGTTCGATCTCTTTTTCTTCAATACTCGTCCGTATTTATTTTAGACACTCGTCTTTGTTCTTTCGACACTCGTCCGTGTTCGATCTCTTTTGCTACAATATCCGTCCGTATTGATTTTATACACTCGTCTTTGTTCTTTTGACACTCGTCTGTGTTCGATCTCTTTTGCTTCAATACCTGTCCTTATTGATTTTAGACACTCGTCTATATTCTTTCGACACTCGTCCGTGTTCGATCTCTTTTGCTTCAATACACGTCCGTATTGATTTTAGACACTCGTCTGTGTTCTTTCGACACTCGTCCGTGTTCGATCTATTTTGCTTCAATACTAGTCTGTATTAATTTTAGACACTCGTCTGTGTTCTTTCAGCACTCATCCGTGTTCGATCTCTTTTGCTTCAATTCCCATCCGTATTGATTTTAGACACTCGCCTCTGTTCTTTCGACACTCATCCGTGTTCGATCTCTTTTGCTTCAATACTCGTCCGTTTTGATTTTAGACACTCGTCTTTGTTCTTTCGACACTCGTCCGTGTTCGATCTCTTTTGCTTCAATACCCGTCCGTATTGATTTTAGACACTCGTCTGTGTTCTTTCGACACTCGTCCGTGTTCGACCTCTTTTGCTTCAATTCCCGTCCACATTGATTTTAGACACTCGTCTGTATTCTTTTGACACTCGTCCGTGTTCGATCTCTTTTGCTTCAATACTCGTCCGTATTTATTTTAGACACTCGTCTTTGTTCTTTCGACACTCGTCCGTGTTCGATCTCTTTTGCTTCAATGCCCGTCCGTATTGATTTTAGACACTCGTCTAAGTTCGTTCGACACTCGTCCATCTTCGATCTTTGTAGCTTCAATACACGTCCGTATTGATTATAGACACTCGACTGTGTTCTTTCGACGTTCGTCTATGTTCGATCTCTTTTGCTTCAATTCCCGTCCGTATTGATGTTAGACACTCATCTGTGTTCTTTCGACACTTATCCGTGTTCGATCTCTTTTTCTTCAATACTCGTCCGTATTTATTTTAGACACTCGTCTTTGTTCTTTCGACACTCGTCCGTGTTCGATCTCTTTTGCTACAATATCCGTCCGTATTGATTTTAGACACTCGTCTGTGTTCTTTCGAAACTCGTCCGTGTTCGATCTCTTTTGCTACAATATCCGTCCGTATTGATTTTATACACTCGTCTTTGTTCTTTTGACACTCGTCTGTGTTCGATCTCTTTTGCTTCAATACCTGTCCTTATTGATTTTAGACACTCGTCTGTATTCTTTCGACACTCGTCCGTGTTCGATCTCTTTTGCTTCAATACACGTCCGTATTGATTTTAGACACTCGTCTGTGTTCTTTCGACACTCGTCCGAGTTCGATCTATTTTGCTTCAATACTAGTCTGTATTAATTTTAGACACTCGTCTGTGTTCTTTCAGCACTCATCCGTGTTCGATCTCTTTTGCTTCAATTCCCATCCGTATTGATTTTAGACACTCGCCTGTGTTCTTTCGACACTCATCCGTGTTCGATCTCTTTTGCTTCAATACTCGTCCGTTTTGATTTTAGACACTCGTCTTTGTTCTTTCGACACTCGTCCGTGTTCGATCTCTTTTGCTTCAATACCCGTCCGTATTGATTTTAGACACTCGTCTGTGTTCTTTCGACACTCGTCCGTGTTCGACCTCTTTTGCTTCAATTCCCGTCCGCATTGATTTTAGACACTCGTCTGTATTCTTTTGACACTCGTCCGTGTTCGATCTCTTTTGCTTCAATACTCGTCCGTATTTATTTTAGAAACTCGTCTTTGTTCTTTCGACACACGTCCGTGTTCGATCTCTTTTGCTTCAATACCCGTCCGTATTGATTTTAGACACTCGTCTGTGTTCTTTCGACACTCGTCCTTGTTCGATCTCTTTTGCTTCAATATCCGTCCAAATTGATTTTAGACACTCGTCTTTGTTCTTTCGACACTCGTCCGTGTTCGATCTCTTTTGCTTCAATATCCGTCCGTATTAATTTTAGACACTCGTCTGTGTTTTTTCGACACTCGTCCGTGTCTGATCTCTTTTGCTTCAATACTCGTCTGTATTGATTTTAGAAACTCGTCTAAGTTCGTTCGACACTCGTCCATCTTCGATCTTTGTAGCTTCAATACACGTCCGTATTGATTATAGACACTCGTCTGTGTTCTTTCGACATTCGTCTGTGTTCGATCTCTTTTGCTTCAATTCCCGTCCGTATTGATGTTAGACACTCATCTGTGTTCTTTCGACACTCATCCGTGTTCGATCTCTTTTTCTTCAATACTCGTCCGTATTTATTTTAGACACTCGTCTTTGTTCTTTCGACACTCGTCAGTGTTCGATCTCTTTTGCTACAATATCCGTCCGTATTGATTTTAGACACTCGTCTGTGTTCTTTCGAAACTCGTCCGTGTTCGATCTCTTTTGCTACAATATCCGCCCGTATTGATTTTATACACTCGTCTTTGTTCTTTTGACACTCGCCTGTGTTCGATCTCTTTTGCTTCAATACCTGTCCTTATTGATTTTAGACACTCGTCTTTATTCTTTCGACACTCGTCCGTGTTCGATCTCTTTTGCTTCAATACACGTCCGTATTGATTTTAGACACTCGTCTGTGTTCTTTCGACACTCGTCCGTGTTCGATCTCTTTTGCTTCAATATCCGTCCGAATTGATTTTAGACACTCGTCTTTGTTCTTTCGACACTCGTCCGTGTTCGATCTCTTTTGCTTCAATATCCGTCCGTATTAATTTTAGACACTCGTCTTTGTTCTTTCGACACTCGTCCGTGTTCGATCTCTTTTGCTACAATATCTGTCCGTATTGATTTTAGACACTCGTCTGTGTTCTTTCGAAACTCGTCCGTGTTCGATCTCTTTTGCTACAATATCCGTCCGTATTGATTTTATACACTCGTATTTGTTCTTTTGACACTCGTCTGTGTTCGATCTCTTTTGCTTCAATACCTGTCCTTATTGATTTTAGACACTCGTCTGTATTCTTTCGACACTCGTCCGTGTTCGATCTCTTTTGCTTCAATACACGTCCGTATTGATTTTAGACACTCGTCTGTGTTCTTTCGACACTCGTCCGTGTTCGATCTATTTTGCTTCAATACTAGTCTGTATTAATTTTAGACACTCGTCTGTGTTCTTTCGACACTCATCCGTGTTCGATCTCTTTTGCTTCAATTCCCATCCGTATTGATTTTAGACACTCGCCTGTGTTCTTTCGACACTCATCCGTGTTCGATCTCTTTTGCTTCAATACTCGTCCGTTTTGATTTTAGACACTCGTCTTTGTTCTTTCGACACTCGTCCGTGTTCGATCTCTTTTGCTTCAATACCCGTCCGTATTGATTTTAGACACTCGTCTGTGTTCTTTCGACACTCGTCCGTGTTCGACCTCTTTTGCTTCAATTCCCGTCCGCATTGATTTTAGACACTCGTCTGTATTCTTTTGACACTCGTCCGTGTTCGATCTCTTTTGCTTCAATACTCGTCCGTATTTATTTTAGACACTCGTCTTTGTTCTTTCGACACACGTCCGTGTTCGATCTCTTTTGCTTCAATACCCGTCCGTATTGATTTTAGACACTCGTCTGTGTTCTTTCGACACTCGTCCGTGTTCGATCTCTTTTGCTTCAATATCCGTCCGAATTGATTTTAGACACTCGTCTTTGTTCTTTCGACACACGTCCGTGTTCGATCTCTTTTGCTTCAATATCCGTCCGTATTAATTTTAGACACTCGTCTGTGTTCTTTCGACACTCGTCCGTGTCCGATCTATTTTGCTTCAATACTCGTCCGTATTGATTTTAGAAACTCGTCTAAGTTCGTTCGACACTCGTCCATCTTCGATCTTTGTAGCTTCAATACATGTCCGTATTGATTATAGACACTCGTCTGTGTTCTTTCGACATTCGTCTGTGTTCGATCTCTTTTGCTTCAATTCCCGTCCGTATTGATGTTAGACACTCATCTGTGTTCTTTCGACACTCATCCGTGTTCGATCTCTTTTTCTTCAATACTCGTCCGTATTTATTTTAGACACTCGTCTTTGTTCTTTCGACACTCGTCCGTGTTCGATCTCTTTTGCTACAATATCCGTCCGTATTGATTTTATACACTCGTCTTTGTTCTTTTGACACTCGTCTGTGTTCGATCTCTTTTGCTTCAATACCTGTCCTTATTGATTTTAGACACTCGTCTATATTCTTTCGACACTCGTCCGTGTTCGATCTCTTTTGCTTCAATACACGTCCGTATTGATTTTAGACACTCGTCTGTGTTCTTTCGACACTCGTCCGTGTTCGATCTATTTTGCTTCAATACTAGTCTGTATTAATTTTAGACACTCGTCTGTGTTCTTTCAGCACTCATCCGTGTTCGATCTCTTTTGCTTCAATTCCCATCCGTATTGATTTTAGACACTCGCCTCTGTTCTTTCGACACTCATCCGTGTTCGATCTCTTTTGCTTCAATACTCGTCCGTTTTGATTTTAGACACTCGTCTTTGTTCTTTCGACACTCGTCCGTGTTCGATCTCTTTTGCTTCAATACCCGTCCGTATTGATTTTAGACACTCGTCTGTGTTCTTTCGACACTCGTCCGTGTTCGACCTCTTTTGCTTCAATTCCCGTCCACATTGATTTTAGACACTCGTCTGTATTCTTTTGACACTCGTCCGTGTTCGATCTCTTTTGCTTCAATACTCGTCCGTATTTATTTTAGACACTCGTCTTTGTTCTTTCGACACTCGTCCGTGTTCGATCTCTTTTGCTTCAATGCCCGTCCGTATTGATTTTAGACACTCGTCTAAGTTCGTTCGACACTCGTCCATCTTCGATCTTTGTAGCTTCAATACACGTCCGTATTGATTATAGACACTCGACTGTGTTCTTTCGACGTTCGTCTATGTTCGATCTCTTTTGCTTCAATTCCCGTCCGTATTGATGTTAGACACTCATCTGTGTTCTTTCGACACTTATCCGTGTTCGATCTCTTTTTCTTCAATACTCGTCCGTATTTATTTTAGACACTCGTCTTTGTTCTTTCGACACTCGTCCGTGTTCGATCTCTTTTGCTACAATATCCGTCCGTATTGATTTTATACACTCGTCTTTGTTCTTTTGACACTCGTCTGTGTTCGATCTCTTTTGCTTCAATACCAGTCCTTATTGATTTTAGACACTCGTCTGTATTCTTTCGACACTCGTCCGTGTTCGATCTCTTTTGCTTCAATACACGTCCGTATTGATTTTAGACACTCGTCTGTGTTCTTTCGACACTCGTCCGTGTTCGATCTATTTTGCTTCAATACTAGTCTGTATTAATTTTAGACACTCGTCTGTGTTCTTTCAGCACTCATCCGTGTTCGATCTCTTTTGCTTCAATTCCCATCCGTATTGATTTTAGACACTCGCCTGTGTTCTTTCGACACTCATCCGTGTTCGATCTCTTTTGCTTCAATACTCGTCCGTTTTGATTTTAGACACTCGTCTTTGTTCTTTCGACACTCGTCCGTGTTCGATCTCTTTTGCTTCAATACCCGTCCGTATTGATTTTAGACACTCGTCTGTGTTCTTTCGACACTCGTCCGTGTTCGACCTCTTTTGCTTCAATTCCCGTCCGCATTGATTTTAGACACTCGTCTGTATTCTTTTGACACTCGTCCGTGTTCGATCTCTTTTGCTTCAATACTCGTCCGTATTTATTTTAGAAACTCGTCTTTGTTCTTTCGACACAGGTCCGTGTTCGATCTCTTTTGCTTCAATACCCGTCCGTATTGATTTTAGACACTCGTCTGTGTTCTTTCGACACTCGTCCTTGTTCGATCTCTTTTGCTTCAATATCCGTCCAAATTGATTTTAGACACTCGTCTTTGTTCTTTCGACACTCGTCCGTGTTCGATCTCTTTTGCATCAATATCCGTCCGTATTAATTTTAGACACTCGTCTGTGTTTTTTCGACACTCGTCCGTGTCCGATCTCTTTTGCTTCAATACTCGTCCGTATTGATTTTAGAAACTCGTCTAAGTTCGTTCGACACTCGTCCATCTTCGATCTTTGTAGCTTCAATACACGTCCGTATTGATTATAGACACTCGTCTGTGTTCTTTCGACATTCGTCTGTGTTCGATCTCTTTTGCTTCAATTCCCGTCCGTATTGATGTTAGACACTCATCTGTGTTCTTTCGACACTCATCCGTGTTCGATCTCTTTTTCTTCAATACTCGTCCGTATTTATTTTAGACACTCGTCTTTGTTCTTTCGACACTCGTCAGTGTTCGATCTCTTTTGCTACAATATCCGTCCGTATTGATTTTAGACACTCGTCTGTGTTCTTTCGAAACTCGTCCGTGTTCGATCTCTTTTGCTACAATATCCGCCCGTATTGATTTTATACACTCGTCTTTGTTCTTTTGACACTCGCCTGTGTTCGATCTCTTTTGCTTCAATACCTGTCCTTATTGATTTTAGACACTCGTCTGTATTCTTTCGACACTCGTCCGTGTTCGATCTCTTTTGCTTCAATACACGTCCGTATTGATTTTAGACACTCGTCTGTGTTCTTTCGACACTCGTCCGTGTTCGATCTATTTTGCTTCAATACTAGTCTGTATTAATTTTAGACACTCGTCTGTGTTCTTTCAGCACTCATCCGTGTTCGATCTCTTTTGCTTCAATTCCCATCCGTATTGATTTTAGACACTCGCCTGTGTTCTTTCGACACTCATCCGTGTTCGATCTCTTTTGCTTCAATACTCGTCCGTTTTGATTTTAGACACTCGTCTTTGTTCTTTCGACACTCGTCCGTGTTCGATCTCTTTTGCTTTAATACCCGTCCGTATTGATTTTAGACACTCGTCTGTGTTCTTTCGACACTCGTCCGTGTTCGACCTCTTTTGCTTCAATTCCCGTCCGCATTGATTTTAGACACTCGTCTGTATTCTTTTGACACTCGTCCGTGTTCGATCTCTTTTGCTTCAATACTCGTCCGTATTTATTTTAGAAACTCGTCTTTGTTCTTTCGACACACGTCCGTGTTCGATCTCTTTTGCTTCAATACCCGTCCGTATTGATTTTAGACACTCGTCTGTGTTCTTTCGACACTCGTCCTTGTTCGATCTCTTTTGCTTCAATATCCGTCCAAATTGATTTTAGACACTCGTCTTTGTTCTTTCGACACTCGTCCGTGTTCGATCTCTTTTGCTTCAATATCCGTCCGTATTAGTTTTAGACACTCGTCTGTGTTTTTTCGACACTCGTCCGTGTCCGATCTCTATTGCTTCAATACTCGTCCGTATTGATTTTAGAAACTCGTCTAAGTTCGTTCGACACTCGTCCATCTTCGATCTTTGTAGCTTCAATACACGTCCGTATTGATTATAGACACTCGTCTGTGTTCTTTCGACATTCGTCTGTGTTCGATCTCTTTTGCTTCAATTCCCGTCCGTATTGATGTTAGACACTCATCTATGTTCTTTCGACACTCATCCGTGTTCGATCTCTTTTTCTTCAATACTCGTCCGTATTTATTTTAGACACTCGTCTTTGTTCTTTCGACACTCGTCAGTGTTCGATCTCTTTTGCTACAATATCCGTCCGTATTGATTTTAGACACTCATCTGTGTTCTTTCGAAACTCGTCCGTGTTCGATCTCTTTTGCTACAATATCCGCCCGTATTGATTTTATACACTCGTCTTTGTTCTTTTGACACTCGCCTGTGTTTGATCTCTTTTGCTTCAATACCTGTCCTGATTGATTTTAGACACTCGTCTTTATTCTTTCGACACTCGTCCGTGTTCGATCTCTTTTGCTTCAATACACATCCGTATTGATTTTAGACACTCGTCTGTGTTCTTTCGACACTCGTCCGTGTTCGATCTCTTTTGCTTCAATATCCGTCCGAATTGATTTTAGACACTCGTCTTTGTTCTTTCGACACTCGTCCGTGTTCGATCTCTTTTGCTTCAATATCCGTCCGTATTAATTTTAGACACTCGTCTTTGTTCTTTCGACACTCGTCCGTGTTCGATCTCTTTTGCTACAATATCCGTCCGTATTGATTTTAGACACTCGTCTGTGTTCTTTCGAAACTCGTCCGTGTTCGATCTCTTTTGCTACAATATCCGTCCGTATTGATTTTATACACTCGTATTTGTTCTTTTGACACTCGTCTGTGTTCGATCTCTTTTGCTTCAATACCTGTCCTTATTGATTTTAGACACTCGTCTGTATTCTTTCGACACTCGTCCGTGTTCGATCTCTTTTGCTTCAATACACGTCCGTATTGATTTTAGACACTCGTCTGTGTTCTTTCGATACTCGTCCGTGTTCGATCTATTTTGCTTCAATACTAGTCTGTATTAATTTTAGACACTCGTCTGTGTTCTTTCAGCACTCATCCGTGTTCGATCTCTTTTGCTTCAATTCCCATCCGTATTGATTTTAGACACTTGCCTGTGTTCTTTCGACACTCATCCGTGTTCGATCTCTTTTGCTTCAATACTCGTCCGTTTTGATTTTAGACACTCGTCTTTGTTCTTTCGACACTCGTCCGTGTTCGATCTCTTTTGCTTCAATACCCGTCCGTATTGATTTTAGACACTCGTCTGTGTTCTTTCGACACTCGTCCGTGTTCGACCTCTTTTGCTTCAATTCCCGTCCGCATTGATTTTAGACACTCGTCTGTATTCTTTTGACACTCGTCCGTGTTCGATCTCTTTTGATTCAATACTCGTCCGTATTTATTTTAGACACTCGTCTTTGTTCTTTCGACACACGTCCGTGTTCGATCTCTTTTGCTTCAATACCCGTCCGTATTGATTTTAGACACTCGTCTGTGTTCTTTCGACACTCGTCCGTGTTCGATCTCTTTTGCTTCAATATTTGTCCGAATTGATTTTAGACACTCGTCTTTGTTCTTTCGACACTCGTCCGTGTTCGATCTCTTTTGCTTCAATATCCGTCCGTATTAATTTTAGACACTCGTCTGTGTTCTTTCAACACTCGTCCGTGTCCGATCTCTTTTGCTTCAATACTCGTCCGTATTGATTTTAGAAACTCGTCTAAGTTCGTTCGACACTCGTCCATCTTCGATCTTTGTAGCTTCAATACACGTCCGTATTGATTATAGACACTCGTCTGTGTTCTTTCGACATTCGTCTGTGTTCGATCTCTTTTGCTTCTATACCCGTCTGTATTGATTTTAGACACTCGTCTGTGTTCTTTCGACACTCGTCAGTGTTCGATCTCTCTTGCTTCAATACTCATCCGTATTGATTTTAGACACTCGTCTGTGTTCTTTCGACACTCGTCCGTGTTCGATCTCTTTTTCTTCAATACCCATCCGTATTAATTTTAGACACTCGTCTATGTTCTTTTGACACTCGTCAGTGTTTGATCTCTTTTGCTACAATATCCGTCCGCATTGATTTTAGACACTCGTCTGTATTCTTTCGACACTCGTCCTTGTTCGATCTCTTTTGCTTCAATACTCATCCGTATTTATTTTAGACACTCGTCTTTGTTCTTTCGACACTCGTCCGTGTTCGATCTCTTTTGCTTCAATACCCGTCCGTATTGATTTTAGACACTCGTCTGTTTCTTTCGACACTCGTCCGTGTTCGATCTCTTTTGCTTCAATATCTGTCCGCATTGATTTTAGACACTCGTCTTTGTTCTTTCGACACTCGTCCGTGTTCGATCTCTTTTGCTTCAATATCCGTCTGTATTAATTTTAGACACTCGTCTGTGTTCTTTCGACACTCGTCCTTGTCTGATCTCTTTTGCTTTAATACTCGTCCGTATTGATTTTAGAAACTCGTCTAAGTTCGTTCGACACTCGTCCATCTTCGATCTTTGTAGCTTCAATACACGTCCGTATTGATTATAGACACTCGTCTGTGTTCTTTCGACATTTGTCTGTGTTCGATCTCTTTTGCTTCTATACCCGTTTGTATTGATTTTAGACACTCGTCTGTGTTCTTTCGAAACTCGTCCGTGTTCGATCTCTTGTGCTACAATATCCGTCCGTATTAATTTTATACGCTCGTATTTGTTCTTTTGACACTCGTCTGTGTTCGATCTCTTTTGCTTCAATACCTGTCCTTATTGATTTTAGACACTCGTCTGTATTCTTTCGACACTCGTCCGTGTTCGATCTCTTTTGCTTCAATACACGTCCGTATTGATTTTAGACACTCGTCTGTGTTCTTTCGACACTCGTCCGTGTTCGATCTATTTTGCTTCAATACTAGTCTGTATTAATTTTAGACACTCGTCTGTGTTCTTTCAGCACTCATCCGTGTTCGATCTCTTTTGCTTCAATTCCCATCCGTATTGATTTTAGACACTTGCCTGTGTTCTTTCGACACTCATCCGTGTTCGATCTCTTTTGCTTCAATACTCGTCCGTTTTGATTTTAGACACTCGTCTTTGTTCTTTCGACACTCGTCCGTGTTCGATCTCTTTTGCTTCAATACCCGTCCGTATTGATTTTAGACACTCGTCTGTGTTCTTTCGACACTCGTCCGTGTTCGACCTCTTTTGCTTCAATTCCCGTCCGCATTGATTTTAGACACTCGTCTGTATTCTTTTGACACTCGTCCGTGTTCGATCTCTTTTGATTCAATACTCGTCCGTATTTATTTTAGACACTCGTCTTTGTTCTTTCGACACACGTCCGTGTTCGATCTCTTTTGCTTCAATACCCGTCCGTATTGATTTTAGACACTCGTCTGTGTTCTTTCGACACTCGTCCGTGTTCGATCTCTTTTGCTTCAATATTTGTCCGAATTGATTTTAGACACTCGTCTTTGTTCTTTCGACACTCGTCCGTGTTCGATCTCTTTTGCTTCAATATCCGTCCGTATTAATTTTAGACACTCGTCTGTGTTCTTTCGACACTCGTCCGTGTCCGATCTCTTTTGCTTCAATACTCGTCCGTATTGATTTTAGAAACTCGTCTAAGTTCGTTCGACACTCGTCCATCTTCGATCTTTGTAGCTTCAATACACGTCCGTATTGATTATAGACACTCGTCTGTGTTCTTTCGACATTCGTCTGTGTTCGATCTCTTTTGCTTCTATACCCGTCTGTATTGATTTTAGACACTCGTCTGTGTTCTTTCGACACTCGTCAGTGTTCGATCTCTCTTGCTTCAATACTCATCCGTATTGATTTTAGACACTCGTCTGTGTTCTTTCGACACTCGTCCGTGTTCGATCTCTTTTTCTTCAATACCCATCCGTATTAATTTTAGACACTCGTCTATGTTCTTTTGACACTCGTCAGTGTTTGATCTCTTTTGCTACAATATCCGTCCGCATTGATTTTAGACACTCGTCTGTATTCTTTCGACACTCGTCCTTGTTCGATCTCTTTTGCTTCAATACTCATCCGTATTTATTTTAGACACTCGTCTTTGTTCTTTCGACACTCGTCCGTGTTCGATCTCTTTTGCTTCAATACCCGTCCGTATTGATTTTAGACACTCGTCTGTTTCTTTCGACACTCGTCCGTGTTCGATCTCTTTTGCTTCAATATCTGTCCGAATTGATTTTAGACACTCGTCTTTGTTCTTTCGACACTCGTCCGTGTTCGATCTCTTTTGCTTCAATATCCGTCTGTATTAATTTTAGACACTCGTCTGTGTTCTTTCGACACTCGTCCTTGTCCGATCTCTTTTGCTTTAATACTCGTCCGTATTGATTTTAGAAACTCGTCTAAGTTCGTTCGACACTCGTCCATCTTCGATCTTTGTAGCTTCAATACACGTCCGTATTGATTATAGACACTCGTCTGTGTTCTTTCGACATTTGTCTGTGTTCGATCTCTTTTGCTTCTATACCCGTTTGTATTGATTTTAGACACTCGTCTGTGTTCTTTCGAAACTCGTCCGTGTTCGATCTCTTGTGCTACAATATCCGTCCGTATTAATTTTATACGCTCGTATTTGTTCTTTTGACACTCGTCTGTGTTCGATCTCTTTTGCTTCAATACCTGTCCTTATTGATTTTAGACACTCGTCTGTATTCTTTCGACACTCGTCCGTGTTCGATCTCTTTTGCTTAAATACACGTCCGTATTGATTTTAGACACTCGTCTGTGTTCTTTCGACACTCGTCCGTGTTCGATCTATTTTGCTTCAATACTAGTCTGTATTAATTTTAGACACTCGTATGTGTTCTTTCAGCCCTCATCCGTGTTCGATCTCTTTTGCTTCAATTCCCATCCGTATTGATTTTAGACACTTGCCTGTGTTCTTTCGACACTCATCCGTGTTCGATCTCTTTTGCTTCAATACTCGTCCGTTTTGATTTTAGACACTCGTCTTTGTTCTTTCGACACTCGTCCGTGTTCGATCTCTTTTGCTTCAATACCCGTCCGTATTGATTTTAGACACTCGTCTGTGTTCTTTCGACACTCGTCCGTGTTCGACCTCTTTTGCTTCAATTCCCGTCCGAATTGATTTTAGACACTCGTCTGTATTCTTTTGACACTCGTCCGTGTTCGATCTCTTTTGATTCAATACTCGTCCGTATTTATTTTAGACACTCGTCTTTGTTCTTTCGACACACGTCCGTGTTCGATCTCTTTTGCTTCAATACCCGTCCGTATTGATTTTAGACACTCGTCTGTGTTCTTTCGACACTCGTCCGTGTTCGATCTCTTTTGCTTCAATATCTGTCCGAATTGATTTTAGACACTCGTCTTTGTTCTTTCGACACTCGTCCGTGTTCGATCTCTTTTGCTTCAATATCCGTCCGTATTAATTTTAGACACTCGTCTGTGTTCTTTCGACACTCGTCCGTGTCCGATCTCTTTTGCTTCAATACTCGTCCGTATTGATTTTAGAAACTCGTCTAAGTTCGTTCGACACTCGTCCATCTTCGATCTTTGTAGCTTCAATACACGTCCGTATTGATTATAGACACTCGTCTGTGTTCTTTCGACATTCGTCTGTGTTCGATCTCTTTTGCTTCTATACCCGTCTGTATTGATTTTAGACACTCGTCTGTGTTCTTTCGACACTCGTCAGTGTTCGATCTCTCTTGCTTCAATACTCATCCGTATTGATTTTAGACACTCGTCTGTGTTCTTTCGACACTCGTCCGTGTTCGATCTCTTTTTCTTCAATACCCATCCGTATTAATTTTAGACACTCGTCTATGTTCTTTTGACACTCGTCAGTGTTTGATCTCTTTTGCTACAATATCCGTCCGCATTGATTTTAGACACTCGTCTGTATTCTTTCGACACTCGTCCTTGTTCGATCTCTTTTGCTTCAATACTCATCCGTATTTATTTTAGACACTCGTCTTTGTTCTTTCGACACTCGTCCGTGTTCGATCTCTTTTGCTTCAATACCCGTCCGTATTGATTTTAGACACTCGTCTGTTTCTTTCGACACTCGTCCGTGTTCGATCTCTTTTGCTTCAATATCTGTCCGAATTGATTTTAGACACTCGTCTTTGTTCTTTCGACACTCGTCCGTGTTCGATCTCTTTTGCTTCAATATCCGTCTGTATTAATTTTAGACACTCGTCTGTGTTCTTTCGACACTCGTCCTTGTCCGATCTCTTTTGCTTTAATACTCGTCCGTATTGATTTTAGAAACTCGTCTAAGTTCGTTCGACACTCGTCCATCTTCGATCTTTGTAGCTTCAATACACGTCCGTATTGATTATAGACACTCGTCTGTGTTCTTTCGACATTTGTCTGTGTTCGATCTCTTTTGCTTCTATACCCGTTTGTATTGATTTTAGACACTCGTCTGTGTTCTTTCGAAACTCGTCCGTGTTCGATCTCTTGTGCTACAATATCCGTCCGTATTAATTTTATACGCTCGTATTTGTTCTTTTGACACTCGTCTGTGTTCGATCTCTTTTGCTTCAATACCTGTCCTTATTGATTTTAGACACTCGTCTGTATTCTTTCGACACTCGTCCGTGTTCGATCTCTTTTGCTTAAATACACGTCCGTATTGATTTTAGACACTCGTCTGTGTTCTTTCGACACTCGTCCGTGTTCGATCTATTTTGCTTCAATACTAGTCTGTATTAATTTTAGACACTCGTATGTGTTCTTTCAGCACTCATCCGTGTTCGATCTCTTTTGCTTCAATTCCCATCCGTATTGATTTTAGACACTTGCCTGTGTTCTTTCGACACTCATCCGTGTTCGATCTCTTTTGCTTCAATACTCGTCCGTTTTGATTTTAGACACTCGTCTTTGTTCTTTCGACACTCGTCCGTGTTCGATCTCTTTTGCTTCAATACCCGTCCGTATTGATTTTAGACACTCGTCTGTGTTCTTTCGACACTCGTCCGTGTTCGACCTCTTTTGCTTCAATATCCGTCCGTATTAATTTTAGACACTCGTCTGTGTTCTTTCGACACTCGTCCGTGTCCGATCTCTTTTGCTTCAATACTCGTCCGTATTGATTTTAGAAACTCGTCTAAGTTCGTTCGACACTCGTCCATCTTCGATCTTTGTAGCTTCAATACACGTCCGTATTGATTATAGACACTCGTCTGTGTTCTTTCGACATTCGTCTGTGTTCGATCTCTTTTGCTTCTATACCCGTCTGTATTGATTTTAGACACTCGTCTGTGTTCTTTCGACACTCGTCAGTGTTCGATCTCTCTTGCTTCAATACTCATCCGTATTGATTTTAGACACTCGTCTGTGTTCTTTCGACACTCGTCCGTGTTCGATCTCTTTTTCTTCAATACCCATCCGTATTAATTTTAGACACTCGTCTATGTTCTTTTGACACTCGTCAGTGTTTGATCTCTTTTGCTACAATATCCATCCGCATTGATTTTAGACACTCGTCCGTGTTCATTCGACACTCATCCGTGTTCGATCTCTTTTTCTTCAATACTCGTCCGTATTTATTTTAGACACTCGTCTTTGTTCTTTCGACACTCGTCCGTGTTCGATCTCTTTTGCTACAATATCCGTCCGTATTGATTTTAGACACTCGTCTGTGTTCTTTCGAAACTCGTCCGTGTTCGATCTCTTTTGCTACAATATCCGTCCGTATTGATTTTATACACTCGTCTTTGTTCTTTTGACACTCGCCTGTGTTCGATCTCTTTTGCTTCAATACCTGTCCTTATTGATTTTAGACACTCGTCTTTATTCTTTCGACACTCGTCCGTGTTCGATCTCTTTTGCTTCAATACACGTCCGTATTGATTTTAGACACTCGTCTGTGTTCTTTCGACACTCGTCCGTGTTCGATCTCTTTTTCTTCAATACCCATCCGTTTTAATTTTAGACACTCGTCTATGTTCTTTTGACACTCGCCAGTGTTTGATCTCTTTTGCTTCAATATCCATCCGTATTGATTTTAGACACTCGTCTGTATTCTTTCGACACTCGTCGGTGTTCGATATCTTTTGCTTTAATACTAGTCCGTATTGATTTTAGACACTCGTCTGTGTTCTTTCAACACTCGTCCGTGTTCTATCTCTTTTGCTTCAATACCTGTCCGTATTGATTTTAGACACTCGTCTGTGTTCTTTCAACACTCGACCATGTTCGATCTCTTTTGCTTCAATTCCCGTCCGTATTGATGTTAGACACTCGTCTGTGTTCTTTCGACACTCATCCGTGTTCGATCTCTTTTTCTTCAATACTCGTCCGTATTTATTTTAGACACTCGTCTTTGTTCTTTCGACACTCGTCCGTGTTCGATCTCTTTTGCTACAATATTCGTCCGCATTGATTTTAGACACTCGTCTGTATTCTTTCGACACTCGTCCGTGTTCGATCTCTTTTGCTTCAAAACTCATCCGTATTTATTTTAGACACTCGTCTTTGTTCTTTCGACACTCGTTCGTGTTCGATCTCTTTTGCTTCAATACCCGTCCGTATTGATTTTAGACACTCGTCTGTGTTCTTTCGACACTCGTCCATGTTCGATCTCTTTTGCTTCAATATCTGTCCGAATTGATTTTAGACACTCGTCTTTGTTCTTTCGACACTCGTCCGTGTTCGATCTCTTTTGCTTCAATATCCGTCTGTATTAATTTTAGACACTCGTCTGTGTTCTTTCGACACTCGTCCTTGTCCGATCTCTTTTGCTTCAATACTCGTCCGTATTGATTTTAGAAACTCGTCTAAGTTCGTTCGACACTCGTCCATCTTCGATCTTTGTAGCTTCAATACACGTCCGTATTGATTATAGACAATCGTCTGTGTTCTTTCGACATTCGTCTGTGTTCGATCTCTTTTGCTTCTATACCCGTCTGTATTGATTTTAGACACTCGTCTGTGTTCTTTCGACACTCGTCCGTGTTCGATCTCTCTTGCTTCAATACTCATCCGTATTGATTTTAGACACTCGTTTGTGTTCTTTCGACACTCGTCCGTGTTCGATCTCTTTTTCTTCAATACCCATCCGTATTAATTTTAGACACTAGTCTATGTTCTTTTGACACTCGTCAGTGTTTGATCTCTTTTGCTTCAATATCCATCCGTATTGATTTTAGACACTCGTCTGTATTCTTTTGACACTCGTCGGTGTTCGATATCTTTTGCTTTAATACTAGTCCGTATTGATTTTAGACACTCGTCTGTGTTCTTTCAACACTCGTCCGTGTTCTATCTCTTTTGCTTCAATACCTGTCCGTATTGATTTTAGACACTCGTCTGTGTTCTTTCAACACTCGACCATGTTCGATCTCTTTTGCTTCAATTCCCGTCCGTATTGATGTTAGACACTCGTCTGTGTTCATTCGACACTCATCCGTGTTCGATCTCTTTTTCTTCAATACTCGTCCGTATTTATTTTAGACACTCGTCTTTGTTCTTTCGACACTCGTCCGTGTTCGATCTCTTTTGCTACAATATCCGTCTGTATTGATTTTAGACACTCGTCTGTGTTCTTTCGAAACTCGTCCGTGTTCGATCTCTTTTGCTACAATATCCGTCCGTATTGATTTTATACACTCGTCTTTGTTCTTTTGACACTCGCCTGTGTTCGATCTCTTTTGCTTCAATACCTGTCCTTATTGATTTTAGACACTCGTCTTTATTCTTTCGACACTCGTCCGTGTTCGATCTCTTTTGCTTCAATACACGTCCGTATTGATTTTAGACACTCGTCTGTGTTCTTTCGACACTTGTCCGTGTTCGATCTCTTTTTCTTCAATACCCATCCGTATTAATTTTAGACACTCGTCTATGTTCTTTTGACACTCGCCAGTGTTTGATCTCTTTTGCTTCATTATCCATCCGTATTGATTTTAGACACTCGTCTGTATTCTTTCGACACTCGTCGGTGTTCGATATCTTTTGCTTTAATACTAGTCCGTATTGATTTTAGACACTCGTCTGTGTTCTTTCAACACTCGTCCGTGTTCTATCTCTTTTGCTTCAATACCTGTCCGTATTGATTTTAGACACTCGTCTGTGTTCTTTCAACACTCGACCATGTTCGATCTCTTTTGCTTCAATTCCCGTCCGTATTGATGTTAGACACTCGTCTGTGTTCTTTCGACACTCATCCGTGTTCGATCTCTTTTTCTTCAATACTCGTCCGTATTTATTTTAGACACTCGTCTTTGTTCTTTCGACACTCGTCCGTGTTCGATCTCTTTTGCTACAATATCCGTCCGTATTGATTTTATACACTCGTCTTTGTTCTTTTGACACTCGTCTGCGTTCGATCTCTTTTGCTTCAATACCTGTCCTTATTGATTTTAGACACTCGTCTGTGTTCTTTCGACACTCGTCCGTGTTCGATCTATTTTGCTTTAATACTAGTCTGTATTAATTTTTGACACTCGTCTGTGTTCTTTCAGCACTCATTCGTGTTCGATCTCTTTTGCTTCAATTCCCATCCGTATTGATTTTAGACACTCGCCTGTGTTCTTTAGACACTCATCCGTGCTCGATCTCTTTTGCTTCAATACTCGTCCATTTTGATTTTAGACACTCGTCTTTGTTCTTTCGACACTCGTCCGTGTTCGATCTCTTTTGCTACAATATCCGTCCGTATTGATTTTAGACACTCGTCTATGTTCTTTCGAAACTCGTCCGTGTTCGATCTCTTTTGCTACAATATCCGTCCGTATTGATTTTATACACTCGTCTTTGTTCTTTTGACACTCGTCCGTGTTCGATCTCTTTTGCTTCAATATCCGTCCGTATTAATTTTAGACAATCGTCTGTGTTCTTTCGACACTCGTCCGTGTCCGATCTCTTTTGCTTCAATACTCGTCCGTATTGATTTTAGAAACTCGTCTAAGTTCGTTCGACACTCGTCCATCTTCGATCTTTGTAGCTTCAATACACGTCCGTATTGATTATAGACACTCGTCTGTGTTCTTTCGACATTCGTCTGTGTTCGATCTCTTTTGCTTCTATACCCGTCTGTATTGATTTTAGACACTCGTCTGTGTTCTTTCGACACTCGTCCGTGTTCGATCTCTCTTGCTTCAATACTCATCCGTATTGATTTTAGACACTCGTCTGTGTTCTTTCGACACTCGTCCGTGTTCGATCTCTTTTTCTTCAATACCCATCCGTATTAATTTTAGACACTCGTCTATGTTCTTTTGACACTCGTCAGTGTTTGATCTCTTTTGCTTCAATATCCATCCGTATTGATTTTAGACACTCGTCTGTATTCTTTCGACACTCGTCGGTGTTCGATATCTTTTGCTTTAATACTAGTCCGTATTGATTTTAGACACTCGTCTGTGTTCTTTCAACACTCGTCCGTGTTCTATCTCTTTTACTTCAATACCTGTCCGTATTGATTTTAGACACTCGTCTGTGTTCTTTCAACACTCGACCATGTTCGATCTCTTTTGCTTCAATTCCCGTCCGTATTGATGTTCGACACTCGTCTGTGTTCTTTCGACACTCATCCGTGTTCGATCTCTTTTGCTACAATATCCGTCCGTATTGATTTTATACACTCGTCTTTGTTCTTTTGACACTCGTCCGTATTCGATCTCTTTTGCTTCAATATCCGTCCGTATTAATTTTAGACACTCGTCTGTGTTCTTTCGACACTCGTCCGTGTTCGATCTCTCTTGCTTCAATACTCATCCGTATTGATTTTAGACACTCGTCTGTGTTCTTTCGACACTCGTCCGTGTTCGATCTCTTTTTCTTCAATACCCATCCGTATTAATTTTAGACACTCGTCTATGTTCTTTTGACACTCGTCAGTGTTTGATCTCTTTTGCTTCAATATCCATCCGTATTGATTTTAGACACTCGTCTGTATTCTTTCGACACTCGTCGGTGTTCGATATCTTTTGCTTTAATACTAGTCCGTATTGATTTTAGACACTCGTCTGTGTTCTTTCAACACTCGTCCGTGTTCTATCTCTTTTGCTTCAATACCTGTCCGTATTGATTTTAGACACTCGTCTGTGTTCTTTCAACACTCGACCATGTTCGATCTCTTTTGCTTCAATTCCCGTCCGTATTGATGTTAGACACTCGTCTGTGTTCTTTCGACACTCATCCGTGTTCGATCTCTTTTGCTACAATATCCGTCCGTATTGATTTTATACACTCGTCTTTGTTCTTTTGACACTCGTCCGTGTTCGATCTCTTTTGCTTCAATATCCGTCCGTATTAATTTTAGACACTCGTCTGTGTTCTTTCGACACTCGTACGTGTCCGATCTCTTTTGCTTCAATACTCGTCCGTATTGATTTTAGAAACTCGTCTAAGTTCGTTCGACACTCGTCCATCTTCGATCTTTGTAGCTTCAATACACGTCCGTATTGATTATAGACACTCGTCTGTGTTCTTTTGACATTCGTCTGTGTTCGATCTCTTTTGCTTCTATACCCGTCTGTATTGATTTTAGACACTCGTCTGTGTTCTTTCGACACTCGTCCGTGTTCGATCTCTCTTGCTTCAATACTCATCCGTATTGATTTTAGACACTCGTCTGTGTTCTTTCGACACTCGTCCGTGTTCGATCTCTTTTTCTTCAATACCCATCCGTATTAATTTTAGACACTCGTCTATGTTCTTTTGACACTCGCCAGTGTTTGATCTCTTTTGCTTCAATATCCATCCGTATTGATTTTAGACACTCGTCTGTATTCTTTCGACACTCGTCGGTGTTCGATATCTTTTGCTTTAATACTAGTCCGTATTGATTTTAGACACTCGTCTGTGTTCTTTCAACACTCGTCCGTGTTCTATCTCTTTTGCTTCAATACCTGTCCGTATTGATTTTAGACACTCGTCTGTGTTCTTTCAACACTCGACCATGTTCGATCTCTTTTGCTTCAATTCCCGTCCGTATTGATGTTAGACACTCGTCTGTGTTCTTTCGACACTCATCCGTGTTCGATCTCTTTTGCTACAATATCCGTCCGTATTGATTTTATACACTCGTCTTTGTTCTTTTGACACTCGTCCGTGTTCGATCTCTTTTGCTTCAATATCCGTCCGTATTAATTTTAGACACTCGTCTGTGTTCTTTCGACACTCGTCCGTGTTCGATCTCTCTTGCTTCAATACTCATCCGTATTGATTTTAGACACTCGTCTGTGTTCTTTCGACACTCGTCCGTGTTCGATCTCTTTTTCTTCAATACCCATCCGTATTAATTTTAGACACTCGTCTATGTTCTTTTGACACTCGTCAGTGTTTGATCTCTTTTGCTTCAATATCCATCCGTATTGATTTTAGACACTCGTCTGTATTCTTTCGACACTCGTCAGTGTTCGATATCTTTTGCTTTAATACTAGTCCGTATTGATTTTAGACACTCGTCTGTGTTCTTTCAACACCCGTCCGTGTTCTATCTCTTTTGCTTCAATACCTGTCCGTATTGATTTTAGACACTCGTCTGTGTTCTTTCAACACTCGACCATGTTCGATCTCTTTTGCTTCAATTCCCGTCCGTATTGATGTTAGACACTCGTCTGTGTTCTTTCGACACTCATCCGTGTTCGATCTCTTTTGCTACAATATCCGTCCGTATTGATTTTATACACTCGTCTTTGTTCTTTTGACACTCGTCCGTGTTCGATCTCTTTTGCTTCAATATCCGTCCGTATTAATTTTAGACACTCGTCTGTGTTCTTTCGACACTCGTCCGTGTCCGATCTCTTTTGCTTCAATACTCGTCCGTATTGATTTTAGAAACTCGTCTAAGTTCGTTCGACACTCGTCCATCTTCGATCTTTGTAGCTTCAATACACGTCCGTATTGATTATAGACACTCGTCTGTGTTCTTTTGACATTCGTCTGTGTTCGATCTCTTTTGCTTCTATACCCGTCTGTATTGATTTTAGACACTCGTCTGTGTTCTTTCGACACTCGTCCGTGTTCGATCTCTCTTGCTTCAATACTCATCCGTATTGATTTTAGACACTCGTCTGTGTTCTTTCGACACTCGTCCGTGTTCGATCTCTTTTTCTTCAATACCCATCCGTATTAATTTTAGACACTCGTCTATGTTCTTTTGACACTCGCCAGTGTTTGATCTCTTTTGCTTCAATATCCATCCGTATTGATTTTAGACACTCGTCTGTATTCTTTCGACACTCGTCGGTGTTCGATATCTTTTGCTTTAATACTAGTCCGTATTGATTTTAGACACTCGTCTGTGTTCTTTCAACACTCGTCCGTGTTCTATCTCTTTTGCTTCAATACCTGTCCGTATTGATTTTAGACACTCGTCTGTGTTCTTTCAACACTCGACCATGTTCGATCTCTTTTGCTTCAATTCCCGTCCGTATTGATGTTAGACACTCGTCTGTGTTCTTTCGACACTCATCCGTGTTCGATCTCTTTTGCTACAATATCCGTCCGTATTGATTTTATACACTCGTCTTTGTTCTTTTGACACTCGTCCGTGTTCGATCTCTTTTGCTTCAATATCCGTCCGTATTAATTTTAGACACTCGTCTGTGTTCTTTCGACACTCGTACGTGTCCGATCTCTTTTGCTTCAATACTCGTCCGTATTGATTTTAGAAACTCGTCTAAGTTCGTTCGACACTCGTCCATCTTCGATCTTTGTAGCTTCAATACACGTCCGTATTGATTATAGACACTCGTCTGTGTTCTTTTGACATTCGTCTGTGTTCGATCTCTTTTGCTTCTATACCCGTCTGTATTGATTTTAGACACTCGTCTGTGTTCTTTCGACACTCGTCCGTGTTCGATCTCTCTTGCTTCAATACTCATCCGTATTGATTTTAGACACTCGTCTGTGTTCTTTCGACACTCGTCCGTGTTCGATCTCTTTTTCTTCAATACCCATCCGTATTAATTTTAGACACTCGTCTATGTTCTTTTGACACTCGCCAGTGTTTGATCTCTTTTGCTTCAATATCCATCCGTATTGATTTTAGACACTCGTCTGTATTCTTTCGACACTCGTCGGTGTTCGATATCTTTTGCTTTAATACTAGTCCGTATTGATTTTAGACACTCGTCTGTGTTCTTTCAACACTCGTCCGTGTTCTATCTCTTTTGCTTCAATACCTGTCCGTATTGATTTTAGACACTCGTCTGTGTTCTTTCAACACTCGACCATGTTCGATCTCTTTTGCTTCAATTCCCGTCCGTATTGATGTTAGACACTCGTCTGTGTTCTTTCGACACTCATCCGTGTTCGATCTCTTTTGCTACAATATCCGTCCGTATTGATTTTATACACTCGTCTTTGTTCTTTTGACACTCGTCCGTGTTCGATCTCTTTTGCTTCAATATCCGTCCGTATTAATTTTAGACACTCGTCTGTGTTCTTTCGACACTCGTCCGTGTTCGATCTCTCTTGCTTCAATACTCATCCGTATTGATTTTAGACACTCGTCTGTGTTCTTTCGACACTCGTCCGTGTTCGATCTCTTTTTCTTCAATACCCATCCGTATTAATTTTAGACACTCGTCTATGTTCTTTTGACACTCGTCAGTGTTTGATCTCTTTTGCTTCAATATCCATCCGTATTGATTTTAGACACTCGTCTGTATTCTTTCGACACTCGTCAGTGTTCGATATCTTTTGCTTTAATACTAGTCCGTATTGATTTTAGACACTCGTCTGTGTTCTTTCAACACCCGTCCGTGTTCTATCTCTTTTGCTTCAATACCTGTCCGTATTGATTTTAGACACTCGTCTGTGTTCTTTCAACACTCGACCATGTTCGATCTCTTTTGCTTCAATTCCCGTCCGTATTGATGTTAGACACTCGTCTGTGTTCTTTCGACACTCATCCGTGTTCGATCTCTTTTGCTACAATATCCGTCCGTATTGATTTTATACACTCGTCTTTGTTCTTTTGACACTCGTCCGTGTTCGATCTCTTTTGCTTCAATATCCGTCCGTATTAATTTTAGACACTCGTCTGTGTTCTTTCGACACTCGTCCGTGTCCGATCTCTTTTGCTTCAATACTCGTCCGTATTGATTTTAGAAACTCGTCTAAGTTCGTTCGACACTCGTCCATCTTCGATCTTTGTAGCTTCAATACACGTCCGTATTGATTATAGACACTCGTCTGTGTTCTTTTGACATTCGTCTGTGTTCGATCTCTTTTGCTTCTATACCCGTCTGTATTGATTTTAGACACTCGTCTGTGTTCTTTCGACACTCGTCCGTGTTCGATCTCTCTTGCTTCAATACTCATCCGTATTGATTTTAGACACTCGTCTGTGTTCTTTCGACACTCGTCCGTGTTCGATCTCTTTTTCTTCAATACCCATCCGTATTAATTTTAGACACTCGTCTATGTTCTTTTGACACTCGCCAGTGTTTGATCTCTTTTGCTTCAATATCCATCCGTATTGATTTTAGACACTCGTCTGTATTCTTTCGACACTCGTCGGTGTTCGATATCTTTTGCTTTAATACTAGTCCGTATTGATTTTAGACACTCGTCTGTGTTCTTTCAACACTCGTCCGTGTTCTATCTCTTTTGCTTCAATACCTGTCCGTATTGATTTTAGACACTCGTCTGTGTTCTTTCAACACTCGACCATGTTCGATCTCTTTTGCTTCAATTCCCGTCCGTATTGATGTTAGACACTCGTCTGTGTTCTTTCGACACTCATCCGTGTTCGATCTCTTTTGCTACAATATCCGTCCGTATTGATTTTATACACTCGTCTTTGTTCTTTTGACACTCGTCCGTGTTCGATCTCTTTTGCTTCAATATCCGTCCGTATTAATTTTAGACACTCGTCTGTGTTCTTTCGACACTCGTCCGTGTTCGATCTCTCTTGCTTCAATACTCATCCGTATTGATTTTAGACACTCGTCTGTGTTCTTTCGACACTCGTCCGTGTTCGATCTCTTTTTCTTCAATACCCATCCGTATTAATTTTAGACACTCGTCTATGTTCTTTTGACACTCGTCAGTGTTTGATCTCTTTTGCTTCAATATCCATCCGTATTGATTTTAGACACTCGTCTGTATTCTTTCGACACTCGTCAGTGTTCGATATCTTTTGCTTTAATACTAGTCCGTATTGATTTTAGACACTCGTCTGTGTTCTTTCAACACCCGTCCGTGTTCTATCTCTTTTGCTTCAATACCTGTCCGTATTGATTTTAGACACTCGTCTGTGTTCTTTCAACACTCGACCATGTTCGATCTCTTTTGCTTCAATTCCCGTCCGTATTGATGTTAGACACTCGTCTGTGTTCTTTCGACACTCATCCGTGTTCGATCTCTTTTGCTACAATATCCGTCCGTATTGATTTTATACACTCGTCTTTGTTCTTTTGACACTCGTCCGTGTTCGATCTCTTTTGCTTCAATATCCGTCCGTATTAATTTTAGACACTCGTCTGTGTTCTTTCGACACTCGTCCGTGTCCGATCTCTTTTGCTTCAATACTCATCCGTATTGATTTTAGAAACTCGTCTAAGTTCGTTCGACACTCGTCCATCTTCGATCTTTGTAGCTTTAATACACGTCCGTATTGATTATAGACACTCGTCTGTGTTCTTTCGACATTCGTCTGTGTTCGATCTCTTTTGCTTCTATACCCGTCTGTATTGATTTTAGACACTCGTCTGTGTTCTTTCGACACTCGTCCGTGTTCGATCTCTCTTGCTTCAATACTCATCCGTATTGATTTTAGACACTCGTCTGTGTTCTTTCGACACTCGTCCGTGTTCGATCTCTTTTTCTTCAATACCCATCCGTATTAATTTTAGACACTCGTCTATGTTCTTTTGACACTCGTCAGTGTTTGATCTCTTTTGCTTCAATATCCATCCGTATTGATTTTAGACACTCGTCTGTATTCTTTCGACACTCGTCGGTGTTCGATATCTTTTGCTTTAATACTAGTCCGTATTGATTTTAGACACTCGTCTGTGTTCTTTCAACACTCGTCCGTGTTCTATCTCTTTTGCTTCAATACCTGTCCGTATTGATTTTAGACACTCGTCTGTGTTCTTTCAACACTCGACCATGTTCGATCTCTTTTGCTTCAATTCCCGTCCGTATTGATGTTAGACACTCGTCTGTGTTCTTTCGACACTCATCCGTGTTCGATCTCTTTTGCTACAATATCCGTCCGTATTGATTTTATACACTCGTCTTTGTTCTTTTGACACTCGTCCGTGTTCGATCTCTTTTGCTTCAATATCCGTCCGTATTAATTTTAGACACTCGTCTGTGTTCTTTCGACACTCGTCCGTGTTCGATCTCTCTTGCTTCAATACTCATCCGTATTGATTTTAGACACTCGTCTGTGTTCTTTCGACACTCGTCCGTGTTCGATCTCTTTTTCTTCAATACCCATCCGTATTAATTTTAGACACTCGTCTATGTTCTTTTGACACTCGTCAGTGTTTGATCTCTTTTGCTTCAATATCCATCCGTATTGATTTTAGACACTCGTCTGTATTCTTTCGACACTCGTCGGTGTTCGATATCTTTTGCTTTAATACTAGTCCGTATTGATTTTAGACACTCGTCTGTGTTCTTTCAACACTCGTCCGTGTTCTATCTCTTTTGCTTCAATACCTGTCCGTATTGATTTTAGACACTCGTCTGTGTTCTTTCAACACTCGACCATGTTCGATCTCTTTTGCTTCAATTCCCGTCCGTATTGATGTTAGACACTCGTCTGTGTTCTTTCGACACTCATCCGTGTTCGATCTCTTTTGCTACAATATCCGTCCATATTGATTTTATACACTCGTCTTTGTTCTTTTGACACTCGTCCGTGTTCGATCTCTTTTGCTTCAATATCCGTCCGTATTAATTTTAGACACTCGTCTGTGTTCTTTCGACACTCGTACGTGTCCGATCTCTTTTGCTTCAATACTCGTCCGTATTGATTTTAGAAACTCGTCTAAGTTCGTTCGACACTCGTCCATCTTCGATCTTTGTAGCTTCAATACACGTCCGTATTGATTATAGACACTCGTCTGTGTTCTTTTGACATTCGTCTGTGTTCGATCTCTTTTGCTTCTATACCCGTCTGTATTGATTTTAGACACTCGTCTGTGTTCTTTCGACACTCGTCCGTGTTCGATCTCTCTTGCTTCAATACTCATCCGTATTGATTTTAGACACTCGTCTGTGTTCTTTCGACACTCGTCCGTGTTCGATCTCTTTTTCTTCAATACCCATCCGTATTAATTTTAGACACTCGTCTATGTTCTTTTGACACTCGCCAGTGTTTGATCTCTTTTGCTTCAATATCCATCCGTATTGATTTTAGACACTCGTCTGTATTCTTTCGACACTCGTCGGTGTTCGATATCTTTTGCTTTAATACTAGTCCGTATTGATTTTAGACACTCGTCTGTGTTCTTTCAACACTCGTCCGTGTTCTATCTCTTTTGCTTCAATACCTGTCCGTATTGATTTTAGACACTCGTCTGTGTTCTTTCAACACTCGACCATGTTCGATCTCTTTTGCTTCAATTCCCGTCCGTATTGATGTTAGACACTCGTCTGTGTTCTTTCGACACTCATCCGTGTTCGATCTCTTTTGCTACAATATCCGTCCGTATTGATTTTATACACTCGTCTTTGTTCTTTTGACACTCGTCCGTGTTCGATCTCTTTTGCTTCAATATCCGTCCGTATTAATTTTAGACACTCGTCTGTGTTCTTTCGACACTCGTCCGTGTTCGATCTCTCTTGCTTCAATACTCATCCGTATTGATTTTAGACACTCGTCTGTGTTCTTTCGACACTCGTCCGTGTTCGATCTCTTTTTCTTCAATACCCATCCGTATTAATTTTAGACACTCGTCTATGTTCTTTTGACACTCGTCAGTGTTTGATCTCTTTTGCTTCAATATCCATCCGTATTGATTTTAGACACTCGTCTGTATTCTTTCGACACTCGTCGGTGTTCGATATCTTTTGCTTTAATACTAGTCCGTATTGATTTTAGACACTCGTCTGTGTTCTTTCAACACCCGTCCGTGTTCTATCTCTTTTGCTTCAATACCTGTCCGTATTGATTTTAGACACTCGTCTGTGTTCTTTCAACACTCGACCATGTTCGATCTCTTTTGCTTCAATTCCCGTCCGTATTGATGTTAGACACTCGTCTGTGTTCTTTCGACACTCATCCGTGTTCGATCTCTTTTGCTACAATATCCGTCCGTATTGATTTTATACACTCGTCTTTGTTCTTTTGACACTCGTCCGTGTTCGATCTCTTTTGCTTCAATATCCGTCCGTATTAATTTTAGACACTCGTCTGTGTTCTTACGACACTCGTCCGTGTCCGATCTCTTTTGCTTCAATACTCGTCCGTATTGATTTTAGAAACTCGTCTAAGTTCGTTCGACACTCGTCCATCTTCGATCTTTGTAGCTTCAATACACGTCCGTATTGATTATAGACACTCGTCTGTGTTCTTTCGACATTCGTCTGTGTTCGATCTCTTTTGCTTCTATACCCGTCTGTATTGATTTTAGACACTCGTCTGTGTTCTTTCGACACTCGTCCGTGTTCGATCTCTCTTGCTTCAATACTCATCCGTATTGATTTTAGACACTCGTCTGTGTTCTTTCGACACTCGTCCGTGTTCGATCTCTTTTTCTTCAATACCCATCCGTATTAATTTTAGACACTCGTCTATGTTCTTTTGACACTCGTCAGTGTTTGATCTCTTTTGCTTCAATATCCATCCGTATTGATTTTAGACACTTGTCTGTATTCTTTCGACACTCGTCGGTGTTCGATATCTTTTGCTTTAATACTAGTCCGTATTGATTTTAGACACTCGTCTGTGTTCTTTCAACACTCGTCCGTGTTCTATCTCTTTTGCTTCAATACCTGTCCGTATTGATTTTAGACACTCGTCTGTGTTCTTTCAACACTCGACCATGTTCGATCTCTTTTGCTTCAATTCCCGTCCGTATTGATGTTAGACACTCGTCTGTGTTCTTTCGACACTCATCCGTGTTCGATCTCTTTTTCTTCAATACTCGTCCGTATCTATTTTAGACACTCATCTTTGTTCTTTCGACACTCGTCCATGTTCGATCTCTTTTGCTACAATATCCGTCCGCATTGATTTTAGACACTCGTCTGTATTCTTTCGACACTCGTCCGTGTTCGATCTCTTTTGCTTCAATACTCATCCGTATTGATTTTAGACACTCGTCTTTGTTCTTTCGACACTCGTCCGTGTTCGATCTCTTTTGCTTCAATACCCGTCCATATTGATTTTAGACACTCGTCTGTGTTCTTTCGACACTCGTCCGTGTTCGATCTCTTTTGCTTCAATATCTGTCCGAATTGATTTTAGACACTCGTCTTTGTTCTTTCGACACTCGTCCGTGTTCGATCTCTTTTGCTTCAATATCTGTCTGTATTAATTTTAAACACTCGTCTGTGTTCTTTCGACACTCGTCCTTGTCCGATCTCTTTTGCTTCAATACTCGTCCGTATTGATTTTAGAAACTCGTCTAAGTTCATTCGACACTCGTCCATCTTCGATCTTTGTAGCTTCAATACACGTCCGTATTGATTATAGACACTCGTCTGTGTTCTTTCGACATTCGTCTGTGTTCGATCTCTTTTGCTTCTATACCCGTTTGTATTGATTTTAGACACTCGTCTGTGTTCTTTCGACACTCGTCCGTGTTCGATCTCTCTTGCTTCAATACTCATCCGTATTGATTTTAGACACTCGTCTGTGTTCTTTCGACACTCGTCCGTGTTCGATCTCTTTTTCTTCAATACCCATCCGTATTAATTTTAGACACTCGTCTATGTTCTTTTGACACTCGCCAGTGTTTGATCTCTTTTGCTTCAATATCCATCCGTATTGATTTTAGACACTCGTCTGTATTCTTTCGACACTCGTCGGTGTTCGATATCTTTTGCTTTAATACTAGTCCGTATTGATTTTAGACACTCGTCTGTGTTCTTTCAACACTCGTCCGTGTTCTATCTCTTTTGCTTCAATACCTGTCCGTATTGATTTTAGACACTCGTCTGTGTTCTTTCAACACTCGACCATGTTCGATCTCTTTTGCTTCAATTCCCGTCCGTATTGATGTTAGACACTCGTCTGTGTTCTTTCGACACTCATCCGTGTTCGATCTCTTTTGCTACAATATCCGTCCGTATTGATTTTATACACTCGTCTTTGTTCTTTTGACACTCGTCCGTGTTCGATCTCTTTTGCTTCAATATCCGTCCGTATTAATTTTAGACACTCGTCTGTGTTCTTTCGACACTCGTCCGTGTTCGATCTCTCTTGCTTCAATACTCATCCGTATTGATTTTAGACACTCGTCTGTGTTCTTTCGACACTCGTCCGTGTTCGATCTCTTTTTCTTCAATACCCATCCGTATTAATTTTAGACACTCGTCTATGTTCTTTTGACACTCGTCAGTGTTTGATCTCTTTTGCTTCAATATCCATCCGTATTGATTTTAGACACTCGTCTGTATTCTTTCGACACTCGTCGGTGTTCGATATCTTTTGCTTTAATACTAGTCCGTATTGATTTTAGACACTCGTCTGTGTTCTTTCAACACCCGTCCGTGTTCTATCTCTTTTGCTTCAATACCTGTCCGTATTGATTTTAGACACTCGTCTGTGGTCTTTCAACACTCGACCATGTTCGATCTCTTTTGCTTCAATTCCCGTCCGTATTGATGTTAGACACTCGTCTGTGTTCTTTCGACACTCATCCGTGTTCGATCTCTTTTGCTACAATATCCGTCCGTATTGATTTTATACACTCGTCTTTGTTCTTTTGACACTCGTCCGTGTTCGATCTCTTTTGCTTCAATATCCGTCCGTATTAATTTTAGACACTCGTCTGTGTTCTTTCGACACTCGTCCGTGTCCGATCTCTTTTGCTTCAATACTCGTCCGTATTGATTTTAGAAACTCGTCTAAGTTCGTTCGACACTCGTCCATCTTCGATCTTTGTAGCTTCAATACACGTCCGTATTGATTTTATACACTCGTCTGTGTTCTTTCGACACTCGTCTGTGTTCGATCTCTTTTGCTTCTATACCCGTCTGTATTGATTTTAGACACTCGTCTGTGTTCTTTCGACACTCGTCCGTGTTCGATCTCTCTTGCTTCAATACTCATCCGTATTGATTTTAGACACTCGTCTGTGTTCTTTCGACACTCGTCCGTGTTCGATCTCTTTTTCTTCAATACCCATCCGTATTAATTTTAGACACTCGTCTATGTTCTTTTGACACTCGTCAGTGTTTGATCTCTTTTGCTTCAATATCCATCCGTATTGATTTTAGACACTCGTCTGTATTCTTTCGACACTCGTCGGTGTTCGATATCTTTTGCTTTAATACTAGTCCGTATTGATTTTAGACACTCGTCTGTGTTCTTTCAACACCCGTCCGTGTTCTATCTCTTTTGCTTCAATACCTGTCCGTATTGATTTTAGACACTCGTCTGTGTTCTTTCAACACTCGACCATGTTCGATCTCTTTTGCTTCAATTCCCGTCCGTATTGATGTTAGACACTCGTCTGTGTTCTTTCGACACTCATCCGTGTTCGATCTCTTTTGCTACAATATCCGTCCGTATTGATTTTATACACTCGTCTTTGTTCTTTTGACACTCGTCCGTGTTCGATCTCTTTTGCTTCAATATCCGTCCGTATTAATTTTAGACACTCGTCTGTGTTCTTTCGACACTCGTCCGTGTTCGATCTCTCTTGCTTCAATACTCATCCGTATTGATTTTAGACACTCGTCTGTGTTCTTTCGACACTCGTCCGTGTTCGATCTCTTTTTCTTCAATACCCATCCGTATTAATTTTAGACACTCGTCTATGTTCTTTTGACACTCGCCAGTGTTTGATCTCTTTTGCTTCAATATCCATCCGTATTGATTTTAGACACTCGTCTGTATTCTTTCGACACTCGTCGGTGTTCGATATCTTTTGCTTTAATACTAGTCCGTATTGATTTTAGACACTCGTCTGTGTTCTTTCAACACTCGTCCGTGTTCTATCTCTTTTGCTTCAATACCTGTCCGTATTGATTTTAGACACTCGTCTGTGTTCTTTCAACACTCGACCATGTTCGATCTCTTTTGCTTCAATTCCCGTCCGTATTGATGTTAGACACTCGTCTGTGTTCTTTCGACACTCATCCGTGTTCGATCTCTTTTGCTACAATATCCGTCCGTATTGATTTTATACACTCGTCTTTGTTCTTTTGACACTCGTCCGTGTTCGATCTCTTTTGCTTCAATATCCGTCCGTATTAATTTTAGACACTCGTCTGTGTTCTTTCGACACTCGTCCGTGTTCGATCTCTCTTGCTTCAATACTCATCCGTATTGATTTTAGACACTCGTCTGTGTTCTTTCGACACTCGTCCGTGTTCGATCTCTTTTTCTTCAATACCCATCCGTATTAATTTTAGACACTCGTCTATGTTCTTTTGACACTCGTCAGTGTTTGATCTCTTTTGCTTCAATATCCATCCGTATTGATTTTAGACACTCGTCTGTATTCTTTCGACACTCGTCAGTGTTCGATATCTTTTGCTTTAATACTAGTCCGTATTGATTTTAGACACTCGTCTGTGTTCTTTCAACACCCGTCCGTGTTCTATCTCTTTTGCTTCAATACCTGTCCGTATTGATTTTAGACACTCGTCTGTGTTCTTTCAACACTCGACCATGTTCGATCTCTTTTGCTTCAATTCCCGTCCGTATTGATGTTAGACACTCGTCTGTGTTCTTTCGACACTCATCCGTGTTCGATCTCTTTTGCTACAATATCCGTCCGTATTGATTTTATACACTCGTCTTTGTTCTTTTGACACTCGTCCGTGTTCGATCTCTTTTGCTTCAATATCCGTCCGTATTAATTTTAGACACTCGTCTGTGTTCTTTCGACACTCGTCCGTGTCCGATCTCTTTTGCTTCAATACTCATCCGTATTGATTTTAGAAACTCGTCTAAGTTCGTTCGACACTCGTCCATCTTCGATCTTTGTAGCTTTAATACACGTCCGTATTGATTATAGACACTCGTCTGTGTTCTTTCGACATTCGTCTGTGTTCGATCTCTTTTGCTTCTATACCCGTCTGTATTGATTTTAGACACTCGTCTGTGTTCTTTCGACACTCGTCCGTGTTCGATCTCTCTTGCTTCAATACTCATCCGTATTGATTTTAGACACTCGTCTGTGTTCTTTCGACACTCGTCCGTGTTCGATCTCTTTTTCTTCAATACCCATCCGTATTAATTTTAGACACTCGTCTATGTTCTTTTGACACTCGTCAGTGTTTGATCTCTTTTGCTTCAATATCCATCCGTATTGATTTTAGACACTCGTCTGTATTCTTTCGACACTCGTCGGTGTTCGATATCTTTTGCTTTAATACTAGTCCGTATTGATTTTAGACACTCGTCTGTGTTCTTTCAACACTCGTCCGTGTTCTATCTCTTTTGCTTCAATACCTGTCCGTATTGATTTTAGACACTCGTCTGTGTTCTTTCAACACTCGACCATGTTCGATCTCTTTTGCTTCAATTCCCGTCCGTATTGATGTTAGACACTCGTCTGTGTTCTTTCGACACTCATCCGTGTTCGATCTCTTTTGCTACAATATCCGTCCGTATTGATTTTATACACTCGTCTTTGTTCTTTTGACACTCGTCCGTGTTCGATCTCTTTTGCTTCAATATCCGTCCGTATTAATTTTAGACACTCGTCTGTGTTCTTTCGACACTCGTCCGTGTTCGATCTCTCTTGCTTCAATACTCATCCGTATTGATTTTAGACACTCGTCTGTGTTCTTTCGACACTCGTCCGTGTTCGATCTCTTTTTCTTCAATACCCATCCGTATTAATTTTAGACACTCGTCTATGTTCTTTTGACACTCGTCAGTGTTTGATCTCTTTTGCTTCAATATCCATCCGTATTGATTTTAGACACTCGTCTGTATTCTTTCGACACTCGTCGGTGTTCGATATCTTTTGCTTTAATACTAGTCCGTATTGATTTTAGACACTCGTCTGTGTTCTTTCAACACTCGTCCGTGTTCTATCTCTTTTGCTTCAATACCTGTCCGTATTGATTTTAGACACTCGTCTGTGTTCTTTCAACACTCGACCATGTTCGATCTCTTTTGCTTCAATTCCCGTCCGTATTGATGTTAGACACTCGTCTGTGTTCTTTCGACACTCATCCGTGTTCGATCTCTTTTGCTACAATATCCGTCCATATTGATTTTATACACTCGTCTTTGTTCTTTTGACACTCGTCCGTGTTCGATCTCTTTTGCTTCAATATCCGTCCGTATTAATTTTAGACACTCGTCTGTGTTCTTTCGACACTCGTACGTGTCCGATCTCTTTTGCTTCAATACTCGTCCGTATTGATTTTAGAAACTCGTCTAAGTTCGTTCGACACTCGTCCATCTTCGATCTTTGTAGCTTCAATACACGTCCGTATTGATTATAGACACTCGTCTGTGTTCTTTTGACATTCGTCTGTGTTCGATCTCTTTTGCTTCTATACCCGTCTGTATTGATTTTAGACACTCGTCTGTGTTCTTTCGACACTCGTCCGTGTTCGATCTCTCTTGCTTCAATACTCATCCGTATTGATTTTAGACACTCGTCTGTGTTCTTTCGACACTCGTCCGTGTTCGATCTCTTTTTCTTCAATACCCATCCGTATTAATTTTAGACACTCGTCTATGTTCTTTTGACACTCGCCAGTGTTTGATCTCTTTTGCTTCAATATCCATCCGTATTGATTTTAGACACTCGTCTGTATTCTTTCGACACTCGTCGGTGTTCGATATCTTTTGCTTTAATACTAGTCCGTATTGATTTTAGACACTCGTCTGTGTTCTTTCAACACTCGTCCGTGTTCTATCTCTTTTGCTTCAATACCTGTCCGTATTGATTTTAGACACTCGTCTGTGTTCTTTCAACACTCGACCATGTTCGATCTCTTTTGCTTCAATTCCCGTCCGTATTGATGTTAGACACTCGTCTGTGTTCTTTCGACACTCATCCGTGTTCGATCTCTTTTGCTACAATATCCGTCCGTATTGATTTTATACACTCGTCTTTGTTCTTTTGACACTCGTCCGTGTTCGATCTCTTTTGCTTCAATATCCGTCCGTATTAATTTTAGACACTCGTCTGTGTTCTTTCGACACTCGTCCGTGTTCGATCTCTCTTGCTTCAATACTCATCCGTATTGATTTTAGACACTCGTCTGTGTTCTTTCGACACTCGTCCGTGTTCGATCTCTTTTTCTTCAATACCCATCCGTATTAATTTTAGACACTCGTCTATGTTCTTTTGACACTCGTCAGTGTTTGATCTCTTTTGCTTCAATATCCATCCGTATTGATTTTAGACACTCGTCTGTATTCTTTCGACACTCGTCGGTGTTCGATATCTTTTGCTTTAATACTAGTCCGTATTGATTTTAGACACTCGTCTGTGTTCTTTCAACACCCGTCCGTGTTCTATCTCTTTTGCTTCAATACCTGTCCGTATTGATTTTAGACACTCGTCTGTGTTCTTTCAACACTCGACCATGTTCGATCTCTTTTGCTTCAATTCCCGTCCGTATTGATGTTAGACACTCGTCTGTGTTCTTTCGACACTCATCCGTGTTCGATCTCTTTTGCTACAATATCCGTCCATATTGATTTTATACACTCGTCTTTGTTCTTTTGACACTCGTCCGTGTTCGATCTCTTTTGCTTCAATATCCGTCCGTATTAATTTTAGACACTCGTCTGTGTTCTTTCGACACTCGTACGTGTCCGATCTCTTTTGCTTCAATACTCGTCCGTATTGATTTTAGAAACTCGTCTAAGTTCGTTCGACACTCGTCCATCTTCGATCTTTGTAGCTTCAATACACGTCCGTATTGATTATAGACACTCGTCTGTGTTTTTTTGACATTCGTCTGTGTTCGATCTCTTTTGCTTCTATACCCGTCTGTATTGATTTTAGACACTCGTCTGTGTTCTTTCGACACTCGTCCGTGTTCGATCTCTCTTGCTTCAATACTCATCCGTATTGATTTTAGACACTCGTCTGTGTTCTTTCGACACTCGTCCGTGTTCGATCTCTTTTTCTTCAATACCCATCCGTATTAATTTTAGACACTCGTCTATGTTCTTTTGACACTCGCCAGTGTTTGATCTCTTTTGCTTCAATATCCATCCGTATTGATTTTAGACACTCGTCTGTATTCTTTCGACACTCGTCGGTGTTCGATATCTTTTGCTTTAATACTAGTCCGTATTGATTTTAGACACTCGTCTGTGTTCTTTCAACACTCGTCCGTGTTCTATCTCTTTTGCTTCAATACCTGTCCGTATTGATTTTAGACACTCGTCTGTGTTCTTTCAACACTCGACCATGTTCGATCTCTTTTGCTTCAATTCCCGTCCGTATTGATGTTAGACACTCGTCTGTGTTCTTTCGACACTCATCCGTGTTCGATCTCTTTTGCTACAATATCCGTCCGTATTGATTTTATACACTCGTCTTTGTTCTTTTGACACTCGTCCGTGTTCGATCTCTTTTGCTTCAATATCCGTCCGTATTAATTTTAGACACTCGTCTGTGTTCTTTCGACACTCGTCCGTGTTCGATCTCTCTTGCTTCAATACTCATCCGTATTGATTTTAGACACTCGTCTGTGTTCTTTCGACACTCGTCCGTGTTCGATCTCTTTTTCTTCAATACCCATCCGTATTAATTTTAGACACTCGTCTATGTTCTTTTGACACTCGTCAGTGTTTGATCTCTTTTGCTTCAATATCCATCCGTATTGATTTTAGACACTCGTCTGTATTCTTTCGACACTCGTCGGTGTTCGATATCTTTTGCTTTAATACTAGTCCGTATTGATTTTAGACACTCGTCTGTGTTCTTTCAACACCCGTCCGTGTTCTATCTCTTTTGCTTCAATACCTGTCCGTATTGATTTTAGACACTCGTCTGTGTTCTTTCAACACTCGACCATGTTCGATCTCTTTTGCTTCAATTCCCGTCCGTATTGATGTTAGACACTCGTCTGTGTTCTTTCGACACTCATCCGTGTTCGATCTCTTTTGCTACAATAACCGTCCGTATTGATTTTATACACTCGTCTTTGTTCTTTTGACACTCGTCCGTGTTCGATCTCTTTTGCTTCAATATCCGTCCGTATTAATTTTAGACACTCGTCTGTGTTCTTACGACACTCGTCCGTGTCCGATCTCTTTTGCTTCAATACTCGTCCGTATTGATTTTAGAAACTCGTCTAAGTTCGTTCGACACTCGTCCATCTTCGATCTTTGTAGCTTCAATACACGTCCGTATTGATTATAGACACTCGTCTGTGTTCTTTCGACATTCGTCTGTGTTCGATCTCTTTTGCTTCTATACCCGTCTGTATTGATTTTAGACACTCGTCTGTGTTCTTTCGACACTCGTCCGTGTTCGATCTCTCTTGCTTCAATACTCATCCGTATTGATTTTAGACACTCGTCTGTGTTCTTTCGACACTCGTCCGTGTTCGATCTCTTTTTCTTCAATACCCATCCGTATTAATTTTAGACACTCGTCTATGTTCTTTTGACACTCGTCAGTGTTTGATCTCTTTTGCTTCAATATCCATCCGTATTGATTTTAGACACTTGTCTGTATTCTTTCGACACTCGTCGGTGTTCGATATCTTTTGCTTTAATACTAGTCCGTATTGATTTTAGACACTCGTCTGTGTTCTTTCAACACTCGTCCGTGTTCTATCTCTTTTGCTTCAATACCTGTCCGTATTGATTTTAGACACTCGTCTGTGTTCTTTCAACACTCGACCATGTTCGATCTCTTTTGCTTCAATTCCCGTCCGTATTGATGTTAGACACTCGTCTGTGTTCTTTCGACACTCATCCGTGTTCGATCTCTTTTTCTTCAATACTCGTCCGTATCTATTTTAGACACTCATCTTTGTTCTTTCGACACTCGTCCATGTTCGATCTCTTTTGCTACAATATCCGTCCGCATTGATTTTAGACACTCGTCTGTATTCTTTCGACACTCGTCCGTGTTCGATCTCTTTTGCTTCAATACTCATCCGTATTGATTTTAGACACTCGTCTTTGTTCTTTCGACACTCGTCCGTGTTCGATCTCTTTTGCTTCAATACCCGTCCATATTGATTTTAGACACTCGTCTGCGTTCTTTCGACACTCGTCCGTGTTCGATCTCTTTTGCTTCAATATCTGTCCGAATTGATTTTAGACACTCGTCTTTGTTCTTTCGACACTCGTCCGTGTTCGATCTCTTTTGCTTCAATATCTGTCTGTATTAATTTTAAACACTCGTCTGTGTTCTTTCGACACTCGTCCTTGTCCGATCTCTTTTGCTTCAATACTCGTCCGTATTGATTTTAGAAACTCGTCTAAGTTCATTCGACACTCGTCCATCTTCGATCTTTGTAGCTTCAATACACGTCCGTATTGATTATAGACACTCGTCTGTGTTCTTTCGACATTCGTCTGTGTTCGATCTCTTTTGCTTCTATACCCGTTTGTATTGATTTTAGACACTCGTCTGTGTTCTTTCGACACTCGTCCGTGTTCGATCTCTCTTGCTTCAATACTCATCCGTATTGATTTTAGACACTCGTCTGTGTTCTTTCGACACTCGTCCGTGTTCGATCTCTTTTTCTTCAATACCCATCCGTATTAATTTTAGACACTCGTCTATGTTCTTTTGACACTCGCCAGTGTTTGATCTCTTTTGCTTCAATATCCATCCGTATTGATTTTAGACACTCGTCTGTATTCTTTCGAAACTCGTCGGTGTTCGATATCTTTTGCTTTAATACTAGTCCGTATTGATTTTAGACACTCGTCTGTGTTCTTTCAACACTCGTCCGTGTTCTATCTCTTTTGCTTCAATACCTGTCCGTATTGATTTTAGACACTCGTCTGTGTTCTTTCAACACTCGACCATGTTCGATCTCTTTTGCTTCAATTCCCGTCCGTATTGATGTTAGACACTCGTCTGTGTTCTTTCGACACTCATCCGTGTTCGATCTCTTTTGCTACAATATCCGTCCGTATTGATTTTATACACTCGTCTTTGTTCTTTTGACACTCGTCCGTGTTCGATCTCTTTTGCTTCAATATCCGTCCGTATTAATTTTAGACACTCGTCTGTGTTCTTTCGACACTCGTCCGTGTTCGATCTCTCTTGCTTCAATACTCATCCGTATTGATTTTAGACACTCGTCTGTGTTCTTTCGACACTCGTCCGTGTTCGATCTCTTTTTCTTCAATACCCATCCGTATTAATTTTAGACACTCGTCTATGTTCTTTTGACACTCGTCAGTGTTTGATCTCTTTTGCTTCAATATCCATCCGTATTGATTTTAGACACTCGTCTGTATTCTTTCGACACTCGTCGGTGTTCGATATCTTTTGCTTTAATACTAGTCCGTATTGATTTTAGACACTCGTCTGTGTTCTTTCAACACCCGTCCGTGTTCTATCTCTTTTGCTTCAATACCTGTCCGTATTGATTTTAGACACTCGTCTGTGGTCTTTCAACACTCGACCATGTTCGATCTCTTTTGCTTCAATTCCCGTCCGTATTGATGTTAGACACTCGTCTGTGTTCTTTCGACACTCATCCGTGTTCGATCTCTTTTGCTACAATATCCGTCCGTATTGATTTTATACACTCGTCTTTGTTCTTTTGACACTCGTCCGTGTTCGATCTCTTTTGCTTCAATATCCGTCCGTATTAATTTTAGACACTCGTCTGTGTTCTTTCGACACTCGTCCGTGTCCGATCTCTTTTGCTTCAATACTCGTCCGTATTGATTTTAGAAACTCGTCTAAGTTCGTTCGACACTCGTCCATCTTCGATCTTTGTAGCTTCAATACACGTCCGTATTGATTATAGACACTCGTCTGTGTTCTTTCGACATTCGTCTGTGTTCGATCTCTTTTGCTTCTATACCCGTCTGTATTGATTTTAGACACTCGTCTGTGTTCTTTCGACACTCGTCCGTGTTCGATCTCTCTTGCTTCAATACTCATCCGTATTGATTTTAGACACTCGTCTGTGTTCTTTCGACACTCGTCCGTGTTCGATCTCTTTTTCTTCAATACCCATCCGTATTAATTTTAGACACTCGTCTATGTTCTTTTGACACTCGTCAGTGTTTGATCTCTTTTGCTTCAATATCCATCCGTATTGATTTTAGACACTTGTCTGTATTCTTTCGACACTCGTCGGTGTTCGATATCTTTTGCTTTAATACTAGTCCGTATTGATTTTAGACACTCGTCTGTGTTCTTTCAACACTCGTCCGTGTTCTATCTCTTTTGCTTCAATACCTGTCCGTATTGATTTTAGACACTCGTCTGTGTTCTTTCAACACTCGACCATGTTCGATCTCTTTTGCTTCAATTCCCGTCCGTATTGATGTTAGACACTCGTCTGTGTTCTTTCGACACTCATCCGTGTTCGATCTCTTTTTCTTCAATACTCGTCCGTATCTATTTTAGACACTCGTCTTTGTTCTTTCGACACTCGTCCATGTTCGATCTCTTTTGCTACAATATCCGTCCGCATTGATTTTAGACACTCGTCTGTATTCTTTCGACACTCGTCCGTGTTCGATCTCTTTTGCTTCAATACTCATCCGTATTGATTTTAGACACTCGTCTTTGTTCTTTCGACACTCGTCCGTGTTCGATCTCTTTTGCTTCAATACCCGTCCGTATTGATTTTAGACACTCGTCTGTGTTCTTTCGACACTCGTCCGTGTTC
This sequence comes from Lathyrus tuberosus, assembly GCA_022829125.1. Taxonomy (NCBI): domain Eukaryota; kingdom Viridiplantae; phylum Streptophyta; class Magnoliopsida; order Fabales; family Fabaceae; genus Lathyrus; species Lathyrus tuberosus. The sequence goes on from JALAZF010000038.1 coordinate 15,127,801, forward strand.
GATCTCTTTTGCTTCAATATCTGTCCGAATTGATTTTAGACACTCGTCTTTGTTCTTTCGACACTCGTCCGTGTTCGATCTCTTTTGCTTCAATATCTGTCTGTATTAATTTTAAACACTCGTCTGTGTTCTTTCGACACTCGTCCTTGTCCGATCTCTTTTGCTTCAATACTCGTCCGTATTGATTTTAGAAACTCGTCTAAGTTCATTCGACACTCGTCCATCTTCGATCTTTGTAGCTTCAATACACGTCCGTATTGATTATAGACACTCGTCTGTGTTCTTTCAACATTCGTCTGTGTTCGATCTCTTTTGCTTCTATACCTGTTTGTATTGATTTTAGACACTCGTCTGTGTTCTTTCGACACTCGTCCGTGTTCGATCTCTCTTGCTTCAATACTCATCCGTATTGATTTGAGACACTCGTCTGTGTTCTTTCGACACTCGTCCGTGTTCGATCTCTTTTTCTTCAATACCCATCCGTATTAATTTTAGACACTCGTCTATGTTCTTTTGACACTCGTCAGTGTTTGATCTCTTTTGCTTCAATATCCATCTGTATTGATTTTAGACACTCGTCTGTATTCTTTCGACACTCGTCGGTGTTCGATATCTTTTGCTTTAATACTAGTCCGTATTGATTTTAGACACTCGTCAGTGTTCTTTCAACACTCGTCCGTGTTCTATCTCTTTTGCTTCAATACCTGTCCGTATTGATTTTAGACACTCGTCTGTGTTCTTTCAACACTCGTCCGTGTTCTATCTCTTTTGCTACAATATCCGTCCGCATTGATTTTAGACACTCGTCTGTATTCTTTCGACACTCGTCCGTGTTCGATCTCTTTTGCTTCAATACTCATCCGTATTGATTTTAGACACTCGTCTTTGTTCTTTCAACACTCGTCCGTGTTCGATCTCTTTTGCTTCAATACCCGTCCGTATTGATTTTAGACACTCGTCTGTGTTCTTTCGACACTCGTCCGTGTTCGATCTCTTTTGCTTCAATATCTGTCCGAATTGATTTTAGACACTCGTCTTTGTTCTTTCGACATTCGTCCGTGTTTGATCTCTTTTGCTTCAATATCTGTCTGTATTAATTTTAAACACTCGTCTGTGTTCTTTCGACACTCGTCCTTGTCCGATCTCTTTTGCTTCAATACTCGTCCGTATTGATTTTAGAAACTCGTCTAAGTTCGTTCGACACTCGTCCATCTTCGATCTTTGTAGCTTCAATACACGTCCGTATTGATTATAGACACTCGTCTGTGTTCTTTCGACATTCGTCTGTGTTCGATCTCTTTTGCTTCTATACCCGTTTGTATTGATTTTAGACACTCGTCTGTGTTCTTTCGACACTCGTCCGTGTTCGATCTCTCTTGCTTCAATACTCATCCGTATTGATTTTAGACACTCGTCTGTGTTCTTTCGACACTCGTCCGTGTTCGATCTCTTTTTCTTCAATACCCATCCGTATTAATTTTAGACACTCGTCTATGTTCTTTTGACACTCGTCAGTGTTTGATCTCTTTTGCTTCAATATCCATCCGTATTGATTTTAGACACTCGTCTGTATTCTTTCGACACTCGTCGGTGTTTGATATCTTTTGCTTTAATACTAGTCCGTATTGATTTTAGACACTCGTCAGTGTTCTTTCAACACTCGTCCGTGTTCTATCTCTTTTGCTTCAATACCTGTCCGTATTGATTTTAGACACTCGTCTGTGTTCTTTCAACACTCGACCATGTTCGATCTCTTTTGCTTCAATTCCCGTCCGTATTGATGTTAGACACTCGTCTGTGTTCTTTCGACACTCATCCGTGTTCGATCTCTTTTGCTACAATATCCGTCCGTATTGATTTTATACACTCGTCTTTGTTCTTTTGACACTCGTCCGTGTTCGATCTCTTTTGCTTCAATATCCGTCCGTATTAATTTTAGACACTCGTCTGTGTTCTTTCGACACTCGTCCGTGTTCGATCTCTCTTGCTTCAATACTCATCCGTATTGATTTTAGACACTCGTCTGTGTTCTTTCGACACTCGTCCGTGTTCGATCTCTTTTTCTTCAATACCCATCCGTATTAATTTTAGACACTCGTCTATGTTCTTTTGACACTCGTCAGTGTTTGATCTCTTTTGCTTCAATATCCATCCGTATTGATTTTAGACACTCGTCTGTATTCTTTCGACACTCGTCGGTGTTCGATATCTTTTGCTTTAATACTAGTCCGTATTGATTTTAGACACTCGTCTGTGTTCTTTCAACACCCGTCCGTGTTCTATCTCTTTTGCTTCAATACCTGTCCGTATTGATTTTAGACACTCGTCTGTGTTCTTTCAACACTCGACCATGTTCGATCTCTTTTGCTTCAATTCCCGTCCGTATTGATGTTAGACACTCGTCTGTGTTCTTTCGACACTCATCCGTGTTCGATCTCTTTTGCTACAATATCCGTCCGTATTGATTTTATACACTCGTCTTTGTTCTTTTGACACTCGTCCGTGTTCGATCTCTTTTGCTTCAATATCCGTCCGTATTAATTTTAGACACTCGTCTGTGTTCTTTCGACACTCGTCCGTGTCCGATCTCTTTTGCTTCAATACTCGTCCGTATTGATTTTAGAAACTCGTCTAAGTTCGTTCGACACTCGTCCATCTTCGATCTTTGTAGCTTCAATACACGTCCGTATTGATTATAGACACTCGTCTGTGTTCTTTCGACATTCGTCTGTGTTCGATCTCTTTTGCTTCTATACCCGTCTGTATTGATTTTAGACACTCGTCTGTGTTCTTTCGACACTCGTCCGTGTTCGATCTCTCTTGCTTCAATACTCATCCGTATTGATTTTAGACACTCGTCTGTGTTCTTTCGACACTCGTCCGTGTTCGATCTCTTTTTCTTCAATACCTATCCGTATTAATTTTAGACACTCGTCTATGTTCTTTTGACACTCGTCAGTGTTTGATCTCTTTTGCTTCAATATCCATCCGTATTGATTTTAGACACTTGTCTGTATTCTTTCGACACTCGTCGGTGTTCGATATCTTTTGCTTTAATACTAGTCCGTATTGATTTTAGACACTCGTCTGTGTTCTTTCAACACTCGTCCGTGTTCTATCTCTTTTGCTTCAATACCTGTCCGTATTGATTTTAGACACTCGTCTGTGTTCTTTCAACACTCGACCATGTTCGATCTCTTTTGCTTCAATTCCCGTCCGTATTGATGTTAGACACTCGTCTGTGTTCTTTCGACACTCATCCGTGTTCGATCTCTTTTGCTACAATATCCGTCCGTATTGATTTTATACACTCGTCTTTGTTCTTTTGACACTCGTCCGTGTTCGATCTCTTTTGCTTCAATATCCGTCCGTATTAATTTTAGACACTCGTCTGTGTTCTTTCGACACTCGTCCGTGTTCGATCTCTCTTGCTTCAATACTCATCCGTATTGATTTTAGACACTCGTCTGTGTTCTTTCGACACTCGTCCGTGTTCGATCTCTTTTTCTTCAATACCCATCCGTATTAATTTTAGACACTCGTCTATGTTCTTTTGACACTCGTCAGTGTTTGATCTCTTTTGCTTCAATATCCATCCGTATTGATTTTAGACACTCGTCTGTATTCTTTCGACACTCGTCGGTGTTCGATATCTTTTGCTTTAATACTAGTCCGTATTGATTTTAGACACTCGTCAGTGTTCTTTCAACACTCGTCCGTGTTCTATCTCTTTTGCTTCAATACCTGTCCGTATTGATTTTAGACACTCGTCTGTGTTCTTTCAACACTCGTCCGTGTTCTATCTCTTTTGCTACAATATCCGTCTGCATTGATTTTAGACACTCGTCTGTATTCTTTCGACACTCGTCCGTGTTCGATCTCTTTTGCTTCAATACTCATCCGTATTGATTTTAGACACTCGTCTTTGTTCTTTCAACACTCGTCCGTGTTCGATCTCTTTTGCTTCAATACCCGTCCGTATTGATTTTAGACACTCGTCTGTGTTCTTTCGACACTCGTCCGTGTTCGATCTCTTTTGCTTCAATATCTGTCCGAATTGATTTTAGACACTCGTCTTTGTTCTTTCGACACTCGTCCGTGTTTGATCTCTTTTGCTTCAATATCTGTCTGTATTAATTTTAAACACTCGTCTGTGTTCTTTCGACACTCGTCCTTGTCCGATCTCTTTTGCTTCAATACTCGTCCGTATTGATTTTAGAAACTCGTCTAAGTTCGTTCGACACTCGTCCATCTTCGATCTTTGTAGCTTCAATACACGTCCGTATTGATTATAGACACTCGTCTGTGTTCTTTCGACATTCGTCTGTGTTCGATCTCTTTTGCTTCTATACCCGTTTGTATTGATTTTAGACACTCGTCTGTGTTCTTTCGACACTCGTCCGTGTTCGATCTCTCTTGCTTCAATACTCATCCGTATTGATTTTAGACACTCGTCTGTGTTCTTTCGACACTCGTCCGTGTTCGATCTCTTTTTCTTCAATACCCATCCGTATTAATTTTAGACACTCGTCTATGTTCTTTTGACACTCGTCAGTGTTTGATCTCTTTTGCTTCAATATCCATCCGTATTGATTTTAGACACTCGTCTGTATTCTTTCGACACTCGTCGGTGTTTGATATCTTTTGCTTTAATACTAGTCCGTATTGATTTTAGACACTCGTCAGTGTTCTTTCAACACTCGTCCGTGTTCTATCTCTTTTGCTTCAATACCTGTCCGTATTGATTTTAGACACTCGTCTGTGTTCTTTCAACACTCGTCCGTGTTCTATCTCTTTTGCTTTAATACCTGTCCGTATTGATTTTAGACACTCGTCTGTGTTCTTTCAACACTCGACCATGTTCGATCTCTTTTGCTTCAATTCCCGTCCGTATTGATGTTAGACACTCATCTGTGTTCATTCGACACTCATCCGTGTTCGATCTCTTTTTCTTCAATACTCGTCCGTATTTATTTTAGACACTCGTCTTTGTTCTTTCGACACTCGTCCGTGTTCGATCTCTTTTGCTACAATATCCGTCCGTATTGATTTTAGACACTCGTCTGTGTTCTTTCGAAACTCGTCCGTGTTCGATCTCTTTTGCTACAATATCCGTCCGTATTGATTTTATACACTCGTCTTTGTTCTTTCGACACTCGCCTGTGTTCGATCTCTTTTGCTTCAATACCTGTCCTTATTGATTTTAGACACTCGTCTTTATTCTTTCGACACTCGTCCGTGTTCGATCTCTTTTGCTTCAATACACGTCCGTATTGATTTTAGACACTCGTCTGTGTTCTTTCGACACTCGTCCGTGTTCGATCTCTTTTTCTTCAATACCCATCCGTATTAATTTTAGACACTCGTCTATGTTCTTTTGACACTCGTCAGTGTTTGATCTCTTTTGCTTCAATATCCATCCGTATTGATTTTAGACACTCGTCTGTATTCTTTCGACACTCGTCGGTGTTCGATATCTTTTGCTTTAATACTAGTCCGTATTGATTTTAGACACTCGTCTGTGTTCTTTCAACACTCGTCCGTGTTCGATCTCTTTTGCTTCAATACCTGTCCCTATTGATTTTAGACACTCGTCTGTGTTCTTTCAACACTCGACCATGTTCGATCTCTTTTGCTTCAATTCCCGTCCGTATTGATGTTAGACACTCGTCTGTGTTCTTTCGACACTCATCCGTGTTCGATCTCTTTTTCTTCAATACTCGTCCGTATTTATTTTAGACACTCGTCTTTGTTCTTTCGACACTCGTCCGTGTTCGATCTCTTTTGCTACAATATCCGTCCGTATTGATTTTATACACTCGTCTTTGTTCTTTTGACACTCGTCTGCGTTCGATCTCTTTTGCTTCAATACCTGTCCTTATTGATTTTAGACACTCGTCTGTATTCTTTCGACACTCGTCCGTGTTCGATCTCTTTTGCTTCAATATCTGTCTGTATTAATTTTAAACACTCGTCTGTGTTCTTTCGACACTCGGCCTTGTCCGATCTCTTTTGCTTCAATACTCGTCCGTATTGATTTTAGAAACTCGTCTAAGTTCGTTCGGCACTCGTCCATCTTCGATCTTTGTAGCTTCAATACACGTCCGTATTGATTATAGACACTCGTCTGTGTTCTTTCGACATTCGTCTGTGTTCGATCTCTTTTGCTTCTATACCCGTTTGTATTGATTTTAGACACTCGTCTGTGTTCTTTCGACACTCGTCCGTGTTCGATCTCTCTTGCTTCAATACTCATCCGTATTGATTTTAGACACTCGTCTGTGTTCTTTCGACACTCGTCCGTGTTCGATCTCTTTTTCTTCAATACCCATCCGTATTAATTTTAGACACTCGTCTATGTTCTTTTGACACTCGTCAGTGTTTGATCTCTTTTGCTTCAATATCCATCCGTATTGATTTTAGACACTCGTCTGTATTCTTTCGACACTCGTCGGTGTTTGATATCTTTTGCTTTAATACTAGTCCGTATTGATTTTAGACACTCGTCAGTGTTCTTTCAACACTCGTCCGTGTTCTATCTCTTTTGCTTCAATACCTGTCCGTATTGATTTTAGACACTCGTCTGTGTTCTTTCAACACTCGTCCGTGTTCTATCTCTTTTGCTTCAATACCTGTCCGTATTGATTTTAGACACTCGTCTGTGTTCTTTCAACACTCGACCATGTTCGATCTCTTTTGCTTCAATTCCCGTCCGTATTGATGTTAGACACTCGTCTGTGTTCATTCGACACTCATCCGTGTTCGATCTCTTTTTCTTCAATACTCGTCCGTATTTATTTTAGACACTCGTCTTTGTTCTTTCGACACTCGTCCGTGTTCGATCTCTTTTGCTACAATATCCGTCCGTATTGATTTTAGACACTCGTCTGTGTTCTTTCGAAACTCGTCCGTGTTCGATCTCTTTTGCTACAATATCCGTCCGTATTGATTTTATACACTCGTCTTTGTTCTTTTGACACTCGCCTGTGTTCGATCTCTTTTGCTTCAATACCTGTCCTTATTGATTTTAGACACTCGTCTTTATTCTTTCGACACTCGTCCGTGTTCGATCTCTTTTGCTTCAATACACGTCCGTATTGATTTTAGACACTCGTCTGTGTTCTTTCGACACTCGTCCGTGTTCGATCTCTTTTTCTTCAATACCCATCCGTATTAATTTTAGACACTCGTCTATGTTCTTTTGACACTCGTCAGTGTTTGATCTCTTTTGCTTCAATATCCATCCGTATTGATTTTAGACACTCGTCTGTATTCTTTCGACACTCGTCGGTGTTCGATATCTTTTGCTTTAATACTAGTCCGTATTGATTTTAGACACTCGTCTGTGTTCTTTCAACACTCGTCCGTGTTCGATCTCTTTTGCTTCAATACCTGTCCCTATTGATTTTAGACACTCGTCTGTGTTCTTTCAACACTCGACCATGTTCGATCTCTTTTGCTTCAATTCCCGTCCGTATTGATGTTAGACACTCGTCTGTGTTCTTTCGACACTCATCCGTGTTCGATCTCTTTTTCTTCAATACTCGTCCGTATTTATTTTAGACACTCGTCTTTGTTCTTTTGACACTCGTCCGTGTTCGATCTCTTTTGCTACAATATCCGTCCGTATTGATTTTATACACTCGTCTTTGTTCTTTTGACACTCGTCTGCGTTCGATCTCTTTTGCTTCAATACCTGTCCTTATTGATTTTAGACACTCGTCTGTATTCTTTCGACACTCGTCCGTGTTCGATCTCTTTTGCTTCAATACACGTCCGTATTGATTTTAGACACTCGTCTGTGTTCTTTCGACACTCGTCCGTGTTCGATCTATTTTGCTTTAATACTAGTCTGTATTAATTTTAGACACTCGTCTGTGTTCTTCCAGCACACATTCGTGTTCGATCTCTTTTGCTTCAATTCCCATCCGTATTGATTTTAGACACTCGCCTGTGTTCTTTCGACACTCATCCGTGCTCGATCTCTTTTGCTTCAATACTCGTCCATTTTGATTTTAGACACTCGTCTTTGTTCTTTCGACACTCGTCCGTGTTCGATCTCTTTTGCTACAATATCCGTCCGTATTGATTTTAGACACTCGTCGGTGTTCTTTCGAAACTCGTCCGTGTTCGATCTCTTTTGCTACAATATCCGTCCGTATTGATTTTATACACTCGTCTTTGTTCTTTTGACACTCGTCTGTGTTCGATCTCTTTTGCTTCAATAGCTGTCCTTATTGATTTTAGACACTCGTCTGTATTCTTTCGACACTCGTCTGTGTTCGATCTCTTTTGCTTCAATACACGTCCGTATTGATTATAGACACTCGTCTGTGTTCTTTCGACATTCGTCCGTGTTCGATCTATTTTGCTTCTATACCCGTCTGTATTAATTTTAGACACTCGTCTGTGTTCTTTCGACACTCGTCCGTGTTCGATCTCTCTTGCTTCAATACTCATCCATATTGATTTCAGACACTCGTCTGTGTTCTTTCGACACTCGTCCGTGTTCGATCTCTTTTTCTTCAATACCCATCCGTATTAATTTTAGACACTCGTCTATGTTCTTTTGACACTCGTCAGTGTTTGATCTCTTTTGCTTCAATATCCATCCGTATTGATTTTAGACACTCGTCTGTATTCTTTCGACACTCGTCGGTGTTCGATATCTTTTGCTTTGATACTAGTCCGTATTGATTTTAGACACTCGTCTGTGTTCTTTCAACACTCGTCCGTGTTCTATCTCTTTTGCTTCAATACCTGTCCGTATTGATTTTAGACACTCGTCTGTGTTCTTTCAACACTCGACCATGTTCGATCTCTTTTGCTTCAATTCCCGTCCGTATTGATGTTAGACACTCGTCTGTGTTCTTTCGACACTCATCCGTGTTCGATCTTTTTTTCTTCAATACTCGTCCGTATTTATTTTAGACACTCGTCTTTGTTCTTTCGACACTCGTCCGTGTTCGATCTCTTTTGCTACAATATCCGTCCGTATTGATTTTAGACACTCGTCTGTGTTCTTTCAACACTCGACCATGTTCGATCTCTTTTGCTTCAATTCCCGTCCGTATTGATGTTAGACACTCGTCTGTGTTCTTTCGACACTCATCCGTGTTCGATCTTTTTTTCTTCAATACTCGTCCGTATTTATTTTAGACACTCGTCTTTGTTCTTTCGACACTCGTCCGTGTTCGATCTCTTTTGCTTCAATACCCGTCCGTATTGATTTTAGACACTCGTCTGTGTTCTTTCGACACTCGTCCGTGTTCGATCTCTTTTGCTTCAATATCTGTCCGAATTGATTTTAGACACTCGTCTTTGTTCTTTCGACACTCGTCCGTGTTCGATCTCTTTTTCTTCAATATCCGTCTGTATTAATTTTAGACACTCGTCTGTGTTCTTTCGACACTCGTCCTTGTCCGATCTCTTTTGCTTCAATACTCGTCCGTATTGATTTTAGAAACTCGTCTAAGTTCGCTCGACACTCGTCCATCTTCGATCTTTGTAGCTTCAATACACGTCCGTATTGATTATAGACACTCGTCTGTGTTCTTTCGACAATCGTCTGTGTTCGATCTCTTTTGCTTCTATACCCGTTTGTATTGATTTTAGACACTCGTCTGTGTTCTTTCGACACTCGTCCGTGTTCGATCTCTCTTGCTTCAATACTCATCTGTATTGATTTTAGACACTCGTC